>OY987236.1:8032885-13277885 GCA_963920705.1 Odiellus spinosus
TTATCGATCGGTCGTTTTTACAGGGGGTGTATTTATCGATCGGTCGTTTTTACAGGGGGTGTATTTATCGATCGGTCGTTTTTACAGGGGTGTATTTATCGATCGGTCGTTTTTACAGGGGGTGTATTTATCGATCGGTCGTTTTTACAGGGGGTGTATTTATCGATCGGTCGTTTTTACAGGGGGTGTATTTATCGATCGGTCGTTTTTACAGGGGGTGTATTTATCGATCGGTCGTTTTTACAGGGGGTGTATTTATCGATCGGTCGTTTTTACAGGGGGTGTATTTATCGATCGGTCGTTTTTACAGGGGGTGTATTTATCGATCGGTCGTTTTTACAGGGGGTGTATTTATCGATCGGTCGTTTTTACAGGGGGTGTATTTATCGATCGGTCGTTTTTACAGGGGGTGTATTTATCGATCGGTCGTTTTTACAGGGGGTGTATTTATCGATCGGTCGTTTTTACAGGGGGTGTATTTATCGATCGGTCGTTTTTACAGGGGGTGTATTTATCGATCGGTCGTTTTTACAGGGGGTGTATTTATCGATCGGTCGTTTTTACAGGGGGTGTATTTATCGATCGGTCGTTTTTACAGGGGGTGTATTTATCGATCGGTCGTTTTTACAGGGGGTGTATTTATCGATCGGTCGTTTTTACAGGGGGTGTATTTATCGATCGGTCGTTTTTACAGGGGGTGTATTTATCGATCGGTCGTTTTTACAGGGGGTGTATTTATCGATCGGTCGTTTTTACAGGGGGTGTATTTATCGATCGGTCGTTTTTACAGGGGGTGTATTTATCGATCGGTCGTTTTTACAGGGGGTGTATTTATCGATCGGTCGTTTTTACAGGGGGTGTATTTATCGATCGGTCGTTTTTACAGGGGGTGTATTTATCGATCGGTCGTTTTTACAGGGGGTGTATTTATCGATCGGTCGTTTTTACAGGGGGTGTATTTATCGATCGGTCGTTTTTACAGGGGGTGTATTTATCGATCGGTCGTTTTTACAGGGGGTGTATTTATCGATCGGTCGTTTTTACAGGGGGTGTATTTATCGATCGGTCGTTTTTACAGGGGGTGTATTTATCGATCGGTCGTTTTTACAGGGGGTGTATTTATCGATCGGTCGTTTTTACAGGGGGTGTATTTATCGATCGGTCGTTTTTACAGGGGGTGTATTTATCGATCGGTCGTTTTTACAGGGGGTGTATTTATCGATCGGTCGTTTTTACAGGGGGTGTATTTATCGATCGGTCGTTTTTACAGGGGGTGTATTTATCGATCGGTCGTTTTTACAGGGGGTGTATTTATCGATCGGTCGTTTTTACAGGGGGTGTATTTATCGATCGGTCGTTTTTACAGGGGTGTATTTATCGATCGGTCGTTTTTACAGGGGGTGTATTTATCGATCGGTCGTTTTTTACAGGGGGTGTATTTATCGATCGGTCGTTTTTACAGGGGGTGTATTTATCGATCGGTCGTTTTTACAGGGGGTGTATTTATCGATCGGTCGTTTTTACAGGGGGTGTATTTATCGATCGGTCGTTTTTACAGGGGGTGTATTTATCGATCGGTCGTTTTTACAGGGGGTGTATTTATCGATCGGTCGTTTTTACAGGGGGTGTATTTATCGATCGGTCGTTTTTACAGGGGGTGTATTTATCGATCGGTCGTTTTTACAGGGGGTGTATTTATCGATCGGTCGTTTTTACAGGGGGTGTATTTATCGATCGGTCGTTTTTACAGGGGGTGTATTTATCGATCGGTCGTTTTTACAGGGGGTGTATTTATCGATCGGTCGTTTTTACAGGGGGTGTATTTATCGATCGGTCGTTTTTACAGGGGGTGTATTTATCGATCGGTCGTTTTTACAGGGGGTGTATTTATCGATCGGTCGTTTTTACAGGGGGTGTATTTATCGATCGGTCGTTTTTACAGGGGGTGTATTTATCGATCGGTCGTTTTTACAGGGGGTGTATTTATCGATCGGTCGTTTTTACAGGGGGTGTATTTATCGATCGGTCGTTTTTACAGGGGGTGTATTTATCGATCGGTCGTTTTTACAGGGGGTGTATTTATCGATCGGTCGTTTTTACAGGGGGTGTATTTATCGATCGGTCGTTTTTACAGGGGGTGTATTTATCGATCGGTCGTTTTTACAGGGGGTGTATTTATCGATCGGTCGTTTTTACAGGGGGTGTATTTATCGATCGGTCGTTTTTACAGGGGGTGTATTTATCGATCGGTCGTTTTTACAGGGGGTGTATTTATCGATCGGTCGTTTTTACAGGGGGTGTATTTATCGATCGGTCGTTTTTACAGGGGGTGTATTTATCGATCGGTCGTTTTTACAGGGGGTGTATTTATCGATCGGTCGTTTTTACAGGGGGTGTATTTATCGATCGGTCGTTTTTACAGGGGGTGTATTTATCGATCGGTCGTTTTTACAGGGGGTGTATTTATCGATCGGTCGTTTTTACAGGGGGTGTATTTATCGATCGGTCGTTTTTACAGGGGGTGTATTTATCGATCGGTCGTTTTTACAGGGGGTGTATTTATCGATCGGTCGTTTTTACAGGGGGTGTATTTATCGATCGGTCGTTTTTACAGGGGGTGTATTTATCGATCGGTCGTTTTTACAGGGGGTGTATTTATCGATCGGTCGTTTTTACAGGGGGTGTATTTATCGATCGGTCGTTTTTACAGGGGGTGTATTTATCGATCGGTCGTTTTTACAGGGGGTGTATTTATCGATCGGTCGTTTTTACAGGGGGTGTATTTATCGATCGGTCGTTTTTACAGGGGTGTATTTATCGATCGGTCGTTTTTACAGGGGGTGTATTTATCGATCGGTCGTTTTTACAGGGGGTGTATTTATCGATCGGTCGTTTTTACAGGGGGTGTATTTATCGATCGGTCGTTTTTACAGGGGGTGTATTTATCGATCGGTCGTTTTTACAGGGGGTGTATTTATCGATCGGTCGTTTTTACAGGGGGTGTATTTATCGATCGGTCGTTTTTACAGGGGGTGTATTTATCGATCGGTCGTTTTTACAGGGGGTGTATTTATCGATCGGTCGTTTTTACAGGGGGTGTATTTATCGATCGGTCGTTTTTACAGGGGGTGTATTTATCGATCGGTCGTTTTTACAGGGGGTGTATTTATCGATCGGTCGTTTTTACAGGGGGTGTATTTATCGATCGGTCGTTTTTACAGGGGGTGTATTTATCGATCGGTCGTTTTTACAGGGGGTGTATTTATCGATCGGTCGTTTTTACAGGGGGTGTATTTATCGATCGGTCGTTTTTACAGGGGTGTATTTATCGATCGGTCGTTTTTACAGGGGGTGTATTTATCGATCGGTCGTTTTTACAGGGGGTGTATTTATCGATCGGTCGTTTTTACAGGGGGTGTATTTATCGATCGGTCGTTTTTACAGGGGGTGTATTTATCGATCGGTCGTTTTTACTGGGGGTGTATTTATCGATCGGTCGTTTTTACAGGGGGTGTATTTATCGATCGGTCGTTTTTACAGGGGGTGTATTTATCGATCGGTCGTTTTTACAGGGGGTGTATTTATCGATCGGTCGTTTTTACAGGGGGTGTATTTATCGATCGGTCGTTTTTACAGGGGGTGTATTTATCGTTCGGTCGTTTTTACAGGGGGTGTATTTATCGTTCGGTCGTTTTTACAGGGGGTGTATTTATCGATCGGTCGTTTTTACAGGGGGTGTATTTATCGATCGGTCGTTTTTACAGGGGGTGTATTTATCGATCGGTCGTTTTTAAAGGGGGTGTATTTATCGATCGGTCGTTTTTACAGGGGGTGTATTTATCGATCGGTCGTTTTTACAGGGGGTGTATTCATCGATCGGTCGTTTTTACAGGGGGTGTATTCATCGATCGGTCGTTTTTACAAGGGGTGTATTCATCGATCGGTCGTTTTTACAGGGGGTGTATTCATCGATCGGTCGTTTTTACAGGGGGTGTATTTATCGATCGGTCGTTTTTACAGGGGGTGTATTCATCGATCGGTCGTTTTTACAGGGGGTGTATTCATCGATCGGTCGTTTTTACAGGGGTGTTTTTATCGATCGGTCGTTTTTACAAGGGGTGTATTCATCGATCGGTCGTTTTTACAGGGGGTGTATTCATCGATCGGTCGTTTTTACAAGGGGTGTATTTATCGATCGGTCGTTTTTACAGGGGGTGTATTTATCGATCGGTCGTTTTTACAGGGGGTGTATTTATCGATCGGTCGTTTTTACAGGGGGTGTATTTATCGATCGGTCGTTTTTACAGGGGGTGTATTTATCGATCGGTCGTTTTTACAGGGGGTGTATTTATCGATCGGTCGTTTTTACAGGGGGTGTATTTATCGATCGGTCGTTTTTACAGGGGGTGTATTTATCGATCGGTCGTTTTTACAGGGGGTGTATTTATCGATCGGTCGTTTTTACAGGGGGTGTATTTATCGATCGGTCGTTTTTACAGGGGGTGTATTTATCGATCGGTCGTTTTTACAGGGGGTGTATTTATCGATCGGTCGTTTTTACAGGGGATGTATTTATCGATCGGTCTTTTTTACAGGGGGTGTATTTATCGATCGGTCGTTTTTACAGGGGGTGTATTTATCGATCGGTCGTTTTTACAGGGGGTGTATTTATCGATCGGTCGTTTTTACAGGGGGTGTATTTATCGATCGGTCGTTTTTACAGGGGGTGTATTTATCGATCGGTCGTTTTTACAGGGGGTGTATTTATCGATCGGTCGTTTTTACAGGGGGTGTATTTATCGATCGGTCGTTTTTACACGGGGTGTATTTATCGATCGGTCGTTTTTACAGGGGGTGTATTTATCGATCGGTCGTTTTTACAGGGGGTGTATTTATCGATCGCTCGTTTTTACAGGGGGTGTATTTATCGATCGGTCGTTTTTACAGGGGGTGTATTTATCGATCGGTCGATTTTACAGGGGGTGTATTTATCGATCGGTCGTTTTTACAGGGGGTGTATTTATCGATCGGTCGATTTTACAGGGGGTGTATTTATCGATCGGTCGTTTTTACAGGGGGTGTATTTATCGATCGGTCGATTTTACAGGGGGTGTATTTATCGATCGGTCGTTTTTACAGGGGGTGTATTTATCGATCGGTCGTTTTTACAGGGGGTGTATTTATCGATCGGTCGTTTTTACAGGGGGTGTATTTATCGATCGGTCGTTTTTACAGGGGGTGTATTGATCGATCGGTCGTTTTTACAGGGGGTGTATTTATCGATCGGTCGTTTTTACAGGGGGTGTATTTATCGATCGGTCGTTTTTACAGGGGGTGTATTTATCGATCGGTCGTTTTACAGGGGGTGTATTTATCGATCGGTCGTTTTTACAGGGGGTGTATTTATCGATCGGTCGTTTTTACAGGGGGTGTATTTATCGATCGGTCGTTTTTACAGGGGGTGTATTTATCGATCGGTCGTTTTTACAGGGGGTGTATTTATCGATCGGTCGTTTTTACAGGGGGTGTATTTATCGATCGGTCGTTTTTACAGGGGGTGTATTTATCGATCGGTCGTTTTTACAGGGGGTGTATTTATCGATCGGTCGTTTTTACAGGGGGTGTATTTATCGATCGGTCGTTTTTACAGGGGGTGTATTTATCGATCGGTCGTTTTTACAGGGGGTGTATTTATCGATCGGTCGTTTTTACAGGGGGTGTATTTATCGATCGGTCGTTTTTATAGGGGGTGTATTTATCGATCGGTCGTTTTTACAGGGGGTGTATTTATCGATCGGTCGTTTTTACAGGGGGTGTATTTATCGATCGGTCGTTTTTACAGGGGGTGTATTTATCGATCGGTCGTTTTTACAGGGGGTGTATTTATCGATCGGTCGTTTTTACAGGGGGTGTATTTATCGATCGGTCGTTTTTACAGGGGGTGTATTTATCGATCGGCCGTTTTTACAGGGGGTGTATTTATCGATCGGTCGTTTTTACAGGGGGTGTATTTATCGATCGGTCGTTTTTACAGGGGGTGTATTTATCGATCGGTCGTTTTTACAGGGGGTGTATTTATCGATCGGTCGTTTTTACAGGGGGTGTATTTATCGATCGGTCGTTTTTACAGGGGGTGTATTTATCGATCGGTCGTTTTTACAGGGGGTGTATTTATCGATCGGTCGTTTTTACAGGGGGTGTATTTATCGATCGGTCGTTTTTACAGGGGGTGTATTTATCGATCGGTCGTTTTTACAGGGGGTGTATTTATCGATCGGTCGTTTTTACAGGGGGTGTATTTATCGATCGGTCGTTTTTACAGGGGGTGTATTTATCGATCGGTCGTTTTAACAGGGGGTGTATTTATCGATCGGTCGTTTTTACAGGGGGTGTATTTATCGATCGGTCGTTTTGTCAGGGGGTGTATTTATCGATCGGTCGTTTTTACAGGGGGTGTATTTATCGATCGGTCGTTTTTACAGGGGGTGTATTTATCGATCGGTCGTTTTTACAGGGGGTGTATTTATCGATCGGTCGTTTTTACAGGGGGTGTATTTATCGATCGGTCGTTTTTACAGGGGGTGTATTTATCGATCGGTCGTTTTTACAGGGGGTGTATTTATCGATCGGTCGTTTTTACAGGGGGTGTATTTATCGATCGGTCGTTTTTACAGGGGGTGTATTTATCGATCGGTCGTTTTTACAGGGGGTGTATTTATCGATCGGTCGTTTTTACAGGGGGTGTATTTATCGATCGGTCGTTTTTACAGGGGGTGTATTTATCGATCGGTCGTTTTTACAGGGGGTGTATTTATCGATCGGTCGTTTTTACAGGGGGTGTATTTATCGATCGGTCGTTTTTACAGGGGGTGTATTTATCGATCGGTCGTTTTTACAGGGGGTGTATTTATCGATCGGTCGTTTTTACAGGGGGTGTATTTATCGATCGGTCGTTTTTACAGGGGGTGTATTTATCGATCGGTCGTTTTTACAGGGGGTGTATTTATCGATCGGTCGTTTTTACAGGGGGTGTATTTATCGATCGGTCGTTTTTACAGGGGGTGTATTTATCGATCGGTCGTTTTTACAGGGGGTGTATTTATCGATCGGTCGTTTTTACAGGGGGTGTATTTATCGATCGGTCGTTTTTACAGGGGGTGTATTTATCGATCGGTCGTTTTTACAGGGGGTGTATTTATCGATCGGTCGTTTTTACAGGGGGTGTATTGATCGATCGGTCGTTTTTACAGGGGGTGTATTTATCGATCGGTCGTTTTTACAGGGGGTGTATTTATCGATCGGTCGTTTTTACAGGGGGTGTATTTATCGATCGGTCGTTTTTACAGGGGGTGTATTTATCGATCGGTCGTTTTTACAGGGGGTGTATTTATCGATCGGTCGTTTTTACAGGGGGTGTATTTATCGATCGGTCGTTTTTACAGGGGGTGTATTTATCGATCGGTCGTTTTTACAGGGGGTGTATTTATCGATCGGTCGTTTTTACAGGGGGTGTATTTATCGATCGGTCGTTTTTACAGGGGGTGTATTTATCGATCGGTCGTTTTTACAGGGGGTGTATTTATCGATCGGTCGTTTTTACAGGGGGTGTATTTATCGATCGGTCGTTTTTACAGGGGGTGTATTTATCGATCGGTCGTTTTTACAGGGGGTGTATTTATCGATCGGTCGTTTTTACAGGGGGTGTATTTATCGATCGGTCGTTTTTACAGGGGGTGTATTTATCGATCGGTCGTTTTTACAGGGGGTGTATTTATCGATCGGTCGTTTTTACTGGGGGTGTATTTATCGATCGGTCGTTTTTACAGGGGGTGTATTTATCGATCGGTCGTTTTTACAGGGGGTGTATTTATCGATCGGTCGTTTTTACAGGGGGTGTATTTATCGATCGGTCGTTTTTACAGGGGGTGTATTTATCGATCGGTCGTTTTTACAGGGGGTGTATTTATCGATCGGTCGTTTTTACAGGGGGTGTATTTATCGATCGGTCGTTTTTACAGGGGGTGTATTTATCGATCGGTCGTTTTTACAGGGGGTGTATTTATCGATCGGTCGTTTTTACAGGGGTGTATTTATCGATCGGTCGTTTTTACAGGGGGTGTATTTATCGATCGGTCGTTTTTACAGGGGGTGTATTTATCGATCGGTCGTTTTTACAGGGGGTGTATTTATCGATCGGTCGTTTTTACAGGGGGTGTATTTATCGATCGGTCGTTTTTACAGGGGGTGTATTTATCGATCGGTCGTTTTTACTGGGGTGTATTTATCGATCGGTCGTTTTTACAGGGGGTGTATTTATCGATCGGTCGTTTTTACAGGGGGTGTATTTATCGATCGGTCGTTTTTACAGGGGGTGTATTTATCGATCGGTCGTTTTTACAGGGGGTGTATTTATCGATCGGTCGTTTTTACAGGGGGTGTATTTATCGTTCGGTCGTTTTTACAGGGGGTGTATTTATCGTTCGGTCGTTTTTACAGGGGGTGTATTTATCGATCGGTCGTTTTTACAGGGGGTGTATTTATCGATCGGTCGTTTTTAAAGGGGGTGTATTTATCGATCGGTCGTTTTTACAGGGGGTGTATTTATCGATCGGTCGTTTTTACAGGGGGTGTATTCATCGATCGGTCGTTTTTACAGGGGGTGTATTCATCGATCGGTCGTTTTTACAAGGGGTGTATTCATCGATCGGTCGTTTTTACAGGGGGTGTATTCATCGATCGGTCGTTTTTACAGGGGGTGTATTTATCGATCGGTCGTTTTTACAGGGGGTGTATTTATCGATCGGTCGTTTTTAAAGGGGGTGTATTTATCGATCGGTCGTTTTTACAGGGGGTGTATTTATCGATCGGTCGTTTTTACAGGGGGTGTATTCATCGATCGGTCGTTTTTACAGGGGGTGTATTCATCGATCGGTCGTTTTTACAAGGGGTGTATTCATCGATCGGTCGTTTTTACAGGGGGTGTATTCATCGATCGGTCGTTTTTACAGGGGGTGTATTTATCGATCGGTCGTTTTTACAGGGGGTGTATTCATCGATCGGTCGTTTTTACAGGGGGTGTATTCATCGATCGGTCGTTTTTACAGGGGTGTTTTTATCGATCGGTCGTTTTTACAAGGGGTGTATTCATCGATCGGTCGTTTTTACAGGGGGTGTATTCATCGATCGGTCGTTTTTACAAGGGGTGTATTTATCGATCGGTCGTTTTTACAGGGGGTGTATTTATCGATCGGTCGTTTTTACAGGGGGTGTATTTATCGATCGGTCGTTTTTACAGGGGGTGTATTTATCGATCGATCGTTTTTACAGGGGGTGTATTTATCGATCGGTCGTTTTTACAGGGGGTGTATTTATCGATCGGTCGTTTTTACAGGGGGTGTATTTATCGATCGGTCGTTTTTACAGGGGGTGTATTTATCGATCGGTCGTTTTTACAGGGGGTGTATTTATCGATCGGTCGTTTTTACAGGGGGTGGATTTATCGATCGGTCGTTTTTACAGGGGGTGGATTTATCGATCGGTCGTTTTTACAGGGGGTGTATTTATCGATCGGTCGTTTTTACAGGGGGTGTATTTATCGATCGGTCGTTTTTACAGGGGGTGTATTTATCGATCGGTCGTTTTTACAGGGGGTGTATTTATCGATCGGTCGTTTTTACAGGGGGTGTATTTATCGATCGGTCGTTTTTACAGGGGGTGTATTTATCGATCGGTCGTTTTTACAGGGGGTGTATTTATCGATCGGTCGTTTTTACAGGGGGTGTATTTATCGATCGGTCGTTTTTACAGGGGGTGTATTCATCGATCGGTCGTTTTTACAGGGGGTGTATTCATCGATCGGTCGTTTTTACAGGGGGTGTATTCATCGATCGGTCGTTTTTACAGGGGGTGTATTTATCGATCGGTCGTTTTTACAGGGGGTGTATTTATCGATCGGTCGTTTTTACAGGGGGTGTATTTATCGATCGGTCGTTTTTACAGGGGGTGTATTTATCGATCGGTCGTTTTTACAGGGGGTGTATTTATCGATCGGTCGTTTTTACAGGGGGTGTATTTATCGATCGGTCGTTTTTACAGGGGGTGTATTTATCGATCGGTCGTTTTTACAGGGGGTGTATTTATCGATCGGTCGTTTTTACAGGGGGTGTATTTATCGATCGGTCGTTTTTACAGGGGGTGTATTTATCGATCGGTCGTTTTTACAGGGGATGTATTTATCGATCGGTCGTTTTTACAGGGGGTGTATTTATCGATCGGTCGTTTTTACAAGGGGTGTATTTATCGATCGGTCGTTTTTACAGGGGGTGTATTTATCGATCGGTCGTTTTTACAGGGGGTGTATTTATCGATCGGTCGTTTTTACAGGGGGTGTATTTATCGATCGGTCGTTTTTACAGGGGGTGTATTTATCGATCGGTCGTTTTTACAGGGGGTGTATTTATCGATCGGTCGTTTTTACAGGGGGTGTATTTATCGATCGGTCGTTTTTACAGGGGGTGTATTTATCGATCGGTCGTTTTTACAGGGGGTGTATTTATCGTTCGGTCGTTTTTACAGGGGGTGTATTTATCGATCGGTCGTTTTTACAGGGGGTGTATTTATCGTTCGGTCGTTTTTACAGGGGGTGTATTTATCGATCGGTCGTTTTTACAGGGGGTGTATTTATCGATCGGTCGTTTTTACAGGGGGTGTATTTATCGATCGGTCGTTTTTACAGGGGGTGTATTTATCTATCGGTCGTTTTTACAGGGGGTGTATTTATCGATCGGTCGTTTTTACAGGGGGTGTATTTATCGATCGGTCGTTTTTACAGGGGTGTATTTATCGATCGGTCGTTTTTACAGGGGGTGTATTTATCGATCGGTCGTTTTTACAGGGGGTGTATTTATCGATCGGTCGTTTTTACAGGGGGTGTATTTATCGATCGGTCGTTTTTACAGGGGGTGTATTTATCGATCGGTCGTTTTTACAGGGGGTGTATTTATCGATCGGTCGTTTTTACAGGGGGTGTATTTATCTATCGGTCGTTTTTACAGGGGGTGTATTTATCGATCGGTCGTTTTTACAGGGGGTGTATTTATCGATCGGTCGTTTTTACAGGGGTGTATTTATCGATCGGTCGTTTTTACAGGGGGTGTATTTATCGATCGGTCGTTTTTACAGAGGGTGTATTTATCGATCGGTCGTTTTTACAAGGGGTGTATTTATCGATCGGTCGTTTTTATAGGGGGTGTATTTATCGATCGGTCGTTTTTACAGGGGGTGTATTTATCGATCGGTCGTTTTTACAGGGGGTGTATTTATCGATCGGTCGTTTTTACAGGGGGTGTATTTATCGATCGGTCGTTTTTACAGGGGGTATATTTATCGATCGGTCGTTTTTACAGGGGGTGTATTTATCGATCGGTCGTTTTTACAGGGGGTGTATTTATCGATCGGTCGTTTTTACAGGGGGTGTATTTATCGATCGGTCGTTTTTACAGGGGGTGTATTTATCGATCGGTCGTTTTTACAGGGGGTGTATTTATCGATCGGTCGTTTTTACAGGGGTGTATTTATCGATCGGTCGTTTTTACAGGGGGTGTATTTATCGATCGGTCGTTTTTACAGGGGGTGTATTTATCGATCGGTCGTTTTTACAGGGGGTGTATTTATCGATCGGTCGTTTTTACAGGGGGTGTATTTATCGATCGGTCGTTTTTACAGGGGGTGTATTTATCGATCGGTCGTTTTTACAGGGGGTGTATTTATCGATCGGTCGTTTTTACAGGGGGTGTATTTATCGATCGGTCGTTTTTACAGGGGGTGTATTTATCGATCGGTCGTTTTTACAGGGGGTGTATTTATCGATCGGTCGTTTTTACAGGGGGTGTATTTATCGATCGGTCGTTTTTACAGGGGGTGTATTTATCGATCGGTCGTTTTTACAGGGGGTGTATTTATCGACCGGTCGTTTTTACAGGGGGTGTATTTATCGATCGGTCGTTTTTACAGGGGGTGTATTTATCGATCGGTCGTTTTTACAGGGGGTGTATTTATCGATCGGTCGTTTTTACAGGGGGTGTATTTATCGATCGGTCGTTTTTACAGGGGGTGTATTTATCGATCGGTCGTTTTTACAGGGGGTGTATTTATCGATCGGTCGTTTTTACAGGGGGTGTATTTATCGATCGGTCGTTTTTACAGGGGGTGTATTTATCGATCGGTCGTTTTTACAGGGGTGTATTTATCGTTCGGTCGTTTTTACAGGGGGTGTATTTATCGTTCGGTCGTTTTTACAGGGGTGTATTTATCGATCGGTCGTTTTTACAGGGGGTGTATTTATCGATCGGTCGTTTTTACAGGGGGTGTATTTATCGATCGGTCGTTTTTACAGGGGGTGTATTTATCTATCGGTCGTTTTTACAGGGGGTGTATTTATCGATCGGTCGTTTTTACAGGGGGTGTATTTATCGATCGGTCGTTTTTACAGGGGTGTATTTATCGATCGGTCGTTTTTACAGGGGGTGTATTTATCGATCGGTCGTTTTTACAGAGGGTGTATTTATCGATCGGTCGTTTTTACAGGGGGTGTATTTATCGATCGGTCGTTTTTACAGGGGGTGTATTTATCGATCGGTCGTTTTTACAGGGGGTGTATTTATCTATCGGTCGTTTTTACAGGGGGTGTATTTATCGATCGGTCGTTTTTACAGGGGGTGTATTTATCGATCGGTCGTTTTTACAGGGGGTGTATTTATCGATCGGTCGTTTTTACAGGGGGTGTATTTATCGATCGGTCGTTTTTACAGGGGGTGTATTTATCGATCGGTCGTTTTTACCGGGGGTGTATTTATCGATCGGTCGTTTTTACAGGGGGTGTATTTATCGATCGGTCGTTTTTACAGGGGGTGTATTTATCGATCGGTCGTTTTTACAGGGGGTGTATTTATCGATCGGTCGTTTTTACAGGGGGTGTATTTATCGATCGGTCGTTTTTACAGGGGGTGTATTTATCGATCGGTCGTTTTTACAGGGGGTGTATTTATCGAACGGTCGTTTTTACAGGGGGTGTATTTATCGATCGGTCGTTTTTACAGGGGGTGTATTTATCGATCGGTCGTTTTTACAGGGGGTGTATTTATCGATCGGTCGTTTTTACAGGGGGTGTATTTATCGATCGGTCGTTTTTACAGGGGGTGTATTTATCGATCGGTCGTTTTTACAGGGGGTGTATTTATCGATCGGTCGTTTTTACAGGGGGTGTATTTATCGATCGGTCGTTTTTACAGGGGGTGTATTTATCGATCGGTCGTTTTTACAGGGGGTGTATTTATCGATCGGTCGTTTTTACAGGGGTGTATTTATCGATCGGTCGTTTTACAGGGGTGTATTTATCGATCGGTCGTTTTTACAGGGGGTGTATTTATCGATGGGTCGTTTTTACAGGGGGTGTATTTATCGATCGGTCGTTTTTACAGGGGGTGTATTTATCGATCGGTCGTTTTTACAGGGGGTGTATTTATCGATGGGTCGTTTTTACAGGGGGTGTATTTATCGATCGGTCGTTTTTACAGGGGGTGTATTTATCGATGGGTCGTTTTTACAGGGGGTGTATTTATCGATCGGTCGTTTTACAGGGGGTGTATTTATCGATGGGTCGTTTTTACAGGGGGTGTATTTATCGATCGGTCGTTTTTACAGGGGGTGTATTTATCGATCGGTCGTTTTTACAGGGGGTGTATTTATCGATGGGTCGTTTTTACAGGGGGTGTATTTATCGATCGGTCGTTTTTACAGGGGGTGTATTTATCGATCGGTCGTTTTTACAGGGGGTGTATTTATCGATCGGTCGTTTTTACAGGGGGTGTATTTATCGATCGGTCGTTTTTACAGGGGGTGTATTTATCGATCGGTCGTTTTTACAGGGGGTGTATTTATCGATCGGTCGTTTTTACAGGGGGTGTATTTATCGATCGGTCGTTTTTACAGGGGGTGTATTTATCGATCGGTCGTTTTTACAGGGGTGTATTTATCGATCGGTCGTTTTTACAGGGGGTGTATTTATCGATCGGTCGTTTTTACAGGGGGTGTATTTATCGATCGGTCGTTTTTACAGGGGGTGTATTTATCGATCGGTCGTTTTTACAGGGGGTGTATTTATCGATCGATCGTTTTTACAGGGGGTGTATTTATCGATCGGTCGTTTTTACAGGGGGTGTATTTATCGATCGGTCGTTTTTACAGGGGGTGTATTTATCGATCGGTCGTTTTTACAGGGGGTGTATTTATCGATCGGTCGTTTTTACAGGGGGTGTATTTATCGATCGGTCGTTTTTACAGGGGGTGTATTTATCGATCGGTCGTTTTTACAGGGGGTGTATTTATCGATCGGTCGTTTTTACAGGGGGTGTATTTATCGATCGGTCGTTTTTACAGGGGGTGTATTTATCGTTCGGTCGTTTTTACAGGGGGTGTATTTATCGATCGGTCGTTTTTACAGGGGGTGTATTTATCGATCGGTCGTTTTTACAGGGGGTGTATTTATCGATCGGTCGTTTTTACAGGGGGTGTATTTATCGATCGGTCGTTTTTACAGGGGGTGTATTTATCGATCGGTCGTTTTTACAGGGGGTGTATTTATCGATCGGTCGTTTTTACAGGGGGTGTATTTATCGATCGGTCGTTTTTACAGGGGGTGTATTTATCGATCGGTCGTTTTAACAGGGGGTGTATTTATCGATCGGTCGTTTTTACAGGGGGTGTATTTATCGACCGGTCGTTTTTACAGGGGGTGTATTTATCGATCGGTCGTTTTTACAGGGGTGTATTTATCGATCGGTCGTTTTTACAGGGGGTGTATTTATCGATCGGTCGTTTTTACAGGGGGTGTATTTATCGATCGGTCGTTTTTACAGGGGGTGTATTTATCGATCGGTCGTTTTTACAGGGGGTGTATTTATCGATCGGTCGTTTTTACAGGGGGTGTATTTATCGATCGGTCGTTTTTACAGGGGGTGTATTTATCGATCGGTCGTTTTTACAGGGGGTGTATTTATCGATCGGTCGTTTTTACAGGGGGTGTATTTATCGATCGGTCGTTTTTACAGGGGGTGTATTTATCGATCGGTCGTTTTTACAGGGGGTGTATTTATCGATCGGTCGTTTTTACAGGGGGTGTATTTATCGATCGGTCGTTTTTACAGGGGGTGTATTTATCGATCGGTCGTTTTTACAGGGGGTGTATTTATCGATCGGTCGTTTTTACAGGGGGTGTATTTATCGATCGGTCGTTTTTACAGGGGGTGTATTTATCGATCGGTCGTTTTTACAGGGGGTGTATTTATCGATCGGTCGTTTTTACAGGGGGTGTATTTATCGATCGGTCGTTTTTACAGGGGGTGTATTTATCGATCGGTCGTTTTTACAGGGGGTGTATTTATCGATCGGTCGTTTTTACAGGGGGTGTATTTATCGATCGGTCGTTTTTACAGGGGGTGTATTTATCGATCGGTCGTTTTTACAGGGGGTGTATTTATCGATCGGTCGTTTTTACAGGGGGTGTATTTATCGATCGGTCGTTTTTACAGGGGGTGTATTTATCGATCGGTCGTTTTTACAGGGGGTGTATTTATCGATCGGTCGTTTTTACAGGGGGTGTATTTATCGATCGGTCGTTTTTACAGGGGGTGTATTTATCGATCGGTCGTTTTTACAGGGGGTGTATTTATCGATCGGTCGTTTTTACAGGGGGTGTATTTATCGATCGGTCGTTTTTACAGGGGGTGTATTTATCGATCGGTCGTTTTTACAGGGGGTGTATTTATCGATCGGTCGTTTTTACAGGGGGTGTATTTATCGATCGGTCGTTTTTACAGGGGGTGTATTTATCGATCGGTCGTTTTTACAGGGGGTGTATTTATCGATCGGTCGTTTTTACAGGGGGTGTATTTATCGATCGGTCGTTTTTACAGGGGGTGTATTTATCGATCGGTCGTTTTTACAGGGGGTGTATTTATCGATCGGTCGTTTTTACAGGGGGTGTATTTATCGATGGGTCGTTTTTACAGGGGGTGTATTTATCGATCGGTCGTTTTTACAGGGGGTGTATTTATCGATCGGTCGTTTTTACAGGGGGTGTATTTATCGATCGGTCGTTTTTACAGGGGGTGTATTTATCGATCGGTCGTTTTTACAGGGGGTGTATTTATCGATCGGTCGTTTTTACAGGGGGTGTATTTATCGATCGGTCGTTTTTACAGGGGGTGTATTTATCGATCGGTCGTTTTTACAGGGGGTGTATTTATCGATCGGTCGTTTTTACAGGGGGTGTATTTATCGATCGGTCGTTTTTACAGGGGGTGTATTTATCGATCGGTCGTTTTTACAGTGGTGTATTTATCGATCGGTCGTTTTTACAGGGGGTGTATTTATCGATCGGTCGTTTTTACAGGGGGTGTATTTATCGATCGGTCGTTTTTACAGGGGGTGTATTTATCGATCGGTCGTTTTTACAGGGGGTGTATTTATCGATCGGTCGTTTTTACAGGGGGTGTATTTATCGATCGGTCGTTTTTACAGGGGGTGTATTTATCGATCGGTCGTTTTTACAGGGGGTGTATTTATCGATCGGTCGTTTTTACAGGGGGTGTATTTATCGATCGGTCGTTTTTACAGGGGGTGTATTTATCGATCGGTCGTTTTTACAGGGGGTGTATTTATCGATCGGTCGTTTTTACAGGGGGTGTATTTATCGATCGGTCGTTTTTACAGGGGGTGTATTTATCGATCGGTCGTTTTTACAGGGGGTGTATTTATCGATCGGTCGTTTTTACAGGGGGTGTATTTATCGATCGGTCGTTTTTACAGGGAGTGTATTTATCGATCGGTCGTTTTTACAGGGGGTGTATTAATCGATCGGTCGTTTTTACAGGGGGTGTATTTATCGATCGGTCGTTTTTACAGGGGGTGTATTTATCGATCGGTCGTTTTTTCAGGGGGTGTATTTATCGATCGGTCGTTTTTACAGGGGGTGTATTTATCGTTCGGTCGTTTTTACAGGGGGTGTATTTATCGATCGGTCGTTTTTACAGGGGGAGTATTTATCGATCGGTCGTTTTTACAGGGGGTGTATTTATCGATCGGTCGTTTTTACAGGGGGTGTATTTATCGATCGGTCGTTTTTACAGGCGGTGTATTTATCGATCGGTCGTTTTTACAGGGGGTGTATTTATCGATCGGTCTTTTTTACAGGGGGTGTATTTATCGATCGGTCGTTTTTACAGGGGGTGTATTTATCGATCGGTCGTTTTTACAGGGGGTGTATTTATCGATCGGTCGTTTTTACAGGGGGTGTATTTATCGTTCGGTCGTTTTTACAGGGGGTGTATTTATCGATCGGTCGTTTTTACAGGGGGTGTATTTATCGATCGGTCGTTTTTACAGGGGGTGTATTTATCGATGGGTCCTTTTTACAGGGGGTGTATTTATCGATGGGTCCTTTTTACAGGGGGTGTATTTATCGATCGGTCGTTTTTACAGGGGGTGTGTTTATCGATCGGTCGTTTTTACAGGGGGTGTATTTATCGATCGGTCGTTTTTACAGGGGGTGTATTTATCGATCGGTCGTTTTTACAGGGGGTGTATTTATCGATCGGTCGTTTTTACTGGGGGTGTATTTATCGATCGGTCGTTTTTACAGGGGGTGTGTTTATCGATTGGTCGTTTTTACAGGGGGTGTATTTATCGATCGGTCGTTTTTACAGGGGGTGTATTTATCGATCGGTCGTTTTTACAGGGGGTGTATTTATCGGTCGGTCGTTTTTACAGGGGGTGTATTTATCGATCGGTCGTTTTTACAGGTTTTTTTTATCGATCGGTCGTTTTTACAGGGGGTGTATTTATCGATCGGTCGTTTTTACAGGGGGTGTATTTATCGATCGGTCGTTTTTACAGGGGGTGTATTTATCGATGGGTCGTTTTTACAGGGGGTGTATTTATCGATCGGTCGTTTTTACAGGGGGTGTATTTATCGATCGGTCGTTTTTACAGGGGGTGTATTTATCGATCGGTCGTTTTTACAGGGGGTGTATTTATCGATCGGTCGTTTTTACAGGGGGTGTATTTATCGATCGGTCGTTTTTACTGGGGGTGTATTTATCGATCGGTCGTTTTTACAGGGGGTGTGTTTATCGATCGGTCGTTTTTACAGGGGGTGTATTTATCGATCGGTTGTTTTTACAGGGGGTGTATTTATCGATCGGTCGTTTTTACAGGGGGTGTATTTATCGGTCGGTTGTTTTTACAGGGGGTGTATTTATCGATCGGTCGTTTTTACAGGTTTTTTTTATCGATCGGTCGTTTTTACAGGGGGTGTATTTATCGATCGGTCGTTTTTACAGGGGGTGTATTTATCGATCGGTCGTTTTTACAGGGGGTGTATTTATCGATCGGTCGTTTTTACAGGGGGTGTATTTATCGATCGGTCTTTTTACAGGGGGTGTATTTATCGATCGGTCGTTTTTACAAGGGGTGTATTTATCGATCGGTCGTTTTTACAGGGGGAGTATTTATCGATCGGTCGTTTTTACAGGGGGTGATGGATAAATACACCCCCTGTAAAAACGACCGATCGATAAATACACCCCCTGTAAAAACGACCGATCGATAAACACACCCCCTGTAAAAACGACCGATCGATAAATACACCCCCTGTAAAAACGACCGATCGATAAATACACCCCCTGTAAAAACGACCGATCGATAAACACACCCCCTGTAAAAACGACCGATCGATAAATACACCCCCAGTAAAAACGACCGATCGATAAATACACCCCCTGTAAAAACGACCGATCGATAAATACACCCCCTGTAAAAACGACCGATCGATAAATACACCCCCTGTAAAAACGACCGATCGATAAATACACCCCCTGTAAAAACGTCCGATCGATAAATAACCCCCTGTAAAAACGACCGATCGATAAATACACCCCCTGTAAAAACGACCGATCGATAAATACACCCCTTGTAAAAACGATCGATCGATAAATACACCCCCTGTAAAAACGACCGAACGATAAATACACCCCCTGTAAAAACGACCGATCGATAAATACACCCCCTGTAAAAACGACCGATCGAAAAATACACCCCCTGTAAAAACGACCGATCGATAAATACACCCCCTGTAAAAACGACCGATCGATAAATACACCCCCTTTAAAAACGACCGATCGATAAATACAGCCCCTGTAAAAACGACCGATCGAAAAATACACCCCCTGTAAAAACGACCGATCGATAAATACACCCCCTGTAAAAACGACCGATCGATAAATACACCCCCTGTAAAAACGACCGATCGATAAATACACCCCCTGTAAAAACGACCGATCGATAAATACACCCCCTGTAAAAACGACCGATCGATAAATACACCCCCTGTAAAAACGACCGATCGATAAATACACCCCCTGTAAAAACGACCGATCGATAAATACACCCCCTGTAAAAACGACCGATCGATAAATACACCCCCTGTAAAAACGACCGATCGATAAATACACCCCCTGTCAAAACGACCGATCGATAAATACACCCCCTGTCAAAACGACCGATCGATAAATACACCCCCTGTAAAAACGACCGATCGATAAATACACCCCCTGTAAAAACGACCGATCGATAAATACACCCCCTGTAAAAACGACCGATCGATAAAAAAAACCTGTAAAAACGACCGATCGATAAATACACCCCCTGTAAAAACGACCGACCGATAAATACACCCCCTGTAAAAACGATCGATCGATAAATACACCCCCTGTAAAAACGACCGATCGATAAATACACCCCCTGTAAAAACGATCGATCGATAAATACACCCCCTGTAAAAACGACCGATCGATAAATACACCCCCTGTAAAAACGACCGATCGATAAATACACCCCCTGTAAAAACGACCGATCGATAAATACACCCCCTGTAAAAACGACCGATCGATAAATACACCCCCTGTAAAAACGACCGATCGATAAATACACCCCCTGTAAAAACGACCGATCGATAAATACACCCCCTGTAAAAACGACCGATCGATAAATACACCCCCTGTAAAAACGACCGATCGATAAAAAAAACCTGTAAAAACGACCGATCGATAAATACACCCCCTGTAAAAACGACCGACCGATAAATACACCCCCTGTAAAAACGATCGATCGATAAATACACCCCCTGTAAAAACGACCGATCGAAAAATACACCCCCTGTAAAAACGACCGATCGATAAATACACCCCCTGTAAAAACGACCGATCGATAAATACACCCCCTGTAAAAACGACCGATCGATAAATACACCCCCTGTAAAAACGACCGATCGATAAATACACCCCCTGTAAAAACGACCGATCGATAAATACACCCCCTGTAAAAACGACCGATCGATAAATACACCCCCTGTCAAAACGACCGATCGATAAATACACCCCCTGTCAAAACGACCGATCGATAAATACACCCCCTGTAAAAACGACCGATCGATAAATACACCCCCTGTAAAAACGACCGATCGATAAATACACCCCCTGTAAAAACGACCGATCGATAAAAAAAACCTGTAAAAACGACCGATCGATAAATACACCCCCTGTAAAAACGACCGACCGATAAATACACCCCCTGTAAAAACGATCGATCGATAAATACACCCCCTGTAAAAACGACCGATCGATAAATACACCCCCTGTAAAAACGATCGATCGATAAATACACCCCCTGTAAAAACGACCGATCGATAAATACACCCCCTGTAAAAACGACCGATCGATAAATACACCCCCTGTAAAAACGACCGATCGATAAATACACCCCCTGTAAAAACGACCGATCGATAAATACACCCCCTGTAAAAACGACCGATCGATAAATACACCCCCTGTAAAAACGACCGATCGATAAATACACCCCCTGTAAAAACGACCGATCGATAAATACACCACCTGTAAAAACGACCGATCGATAAAAAAACCTGTAAAAACGACCGATCGATAAATACACCCCCTGTAAAAACGACCGACCGATAAATACACCCCCTGTAAAAACGATCGATCGATAAATACACCCCCTGTAAAAACGACCGATCGAAAAATACACCCCCTGTAAAAACGACCGATCGATAAATACACCCCCTGTAAAAACGACCGATCGATAAATACACCCCCTGTAAAAACGACCGATCGATAAATACACCCCCTGTAAAAACGACCGATCAATAAATACACCCCCTGTAAAAACGACCGATCGATAAATATCCCCCTGTAAAAACGACCGATCGATAAACACACCCCCTGTAAAAACGACCGATCGATAAATACACCCCCAGTAAAAACGACCGATCGATAAATACACCCCCTGTAAAAACGACCGATCGATAAATACACCCCCTGTAAAAACGACCGATCGATAAGTACACCCCCTATTAAAACGACCAATCGATAAATACACCCCCTGTTAAAACGACCGATCGATAAATACACCCCCTGTAAAATCGACCGATCGTTAAATACACCCCCTGTAAAAACGACCGATCGATAAATACACCCCCTGTAAAAACGACCGATCGATAAATACACCCCCTGTAAAAACGACCGATCGATAAATACACCCCCTGTAAAAACGACCGATCGATAAATACACCCCCTGTAAAAACGACCGATCGATAAATACACTCCCTGTTAAAACGACCGATCGATAAATACACCCCCTGTAAAAACGACCGATCGATAAATACACCCCCTGTAAAAACGACCGATCGATAAATACACCCCCTGTAAAAACGACCGATCGATAAATACACCCCCTGTAAAAACGACCGATCGTTAAATACACCCCCTGTAAAAACGACCGATCGATAAATACACCCCCTGTAAAAACGACCGATCGATAAATACACCCCCTGTAAAAACGACCTATCGATAAATACACCCCTGTAAAAACGACCGATCGATAAATACACCCCCTGTAAAAACGACCGATCGATAAATACACCCCCTGTAAAAACGACCGATCGATAAATACACCCCCTGTAAAAAAATAAATAATAAATACACCCTCTGTTAAAAAAATAAATAATAAATACACCCCCTGTAAAAGAAATAAATAATAAATACACCCCCTGTAAGAAAATTAAATTATAAATACACCCCCTGTGAAAAAAATAAAACACCCTTTGAAAATAAAACACCCTTTGAAAATAAAACACCCCTTTGAAAATAAAACACCCCTTTGAAAATAAAACACCCCTTTGAAAATAAAACACCCCTTTTTTGAAAATAAAACACCCCTTTTTTGAAAATAAAACACCCCTTTTTTGAAAATAAAACACCCCTTTTTTGAAAATAAAACACCCCTTTTTTGAAAATAAAACGCCCCTTTTTTGAGAATAAAACACCCCTTTTTTGAAAATAAACACCCCTTTTTTGAAAATAAAACACCCCTTTTTTGAAAATAAAAGACCCCTTTTTTGAAAATAAAAGACCCCTTTTTTTGAAAATAAAACACCCTTTTTTGAAAATAAAACACCCCTTTTTTGAAAATAAAACACCCCTTTTTTGAAAATAAAACACCCCTTTTTTGAAAATAAAACACCCATTTTTGAAAAAAAACACCTCTTTTTTGAAAATAAAACACCCCTTTTTTGAAAATAAAACACACTTTTTTTGAAAATAAAACACCCCTTTTTTGAAAATAAAACACCCCTTTTTTGAAAATAAAACACCCCTTTTTTGAAAATAAAACACCCCTTTTTTGAAAATAAAACACCCCTTTTTTGAAAATAATTCACCCCTTTTTTGAAAATAAAACACCCCTTTTTTGAAAATAAAACACCCCTTTTTTTGAAAATAAAACACCCCTTTTTTTGAAAATAAAACACCCCTTTTTTTGAAAATAAAACACCCCTTTTTTGAAAATAAATCACCCCATTTTTGAAAATAAAACACCCCATTTTTGAAAATAAAACACCCCTTTTTTGAAAATAAAACACCCCTTTTTTGAAAATAAAACACCGCTTTTTTGAAAAAACACCCCATTTTTGAAAATAAAACACCCTTTTTTTGAAAATAAAACACCCCTTTTTTGAAAATAAAACACCCCTTTTTTGAAAATAAAACACCCCTTTTTTGAAAATAAAACACCCCTTTTTTGAAAATAAAACATCCCTTTTTTGAAAATAAAACATCCCTTTTTTGAAAATAAAACATCCCTTTTTTGAAAATAAAACACCCCTTTTTTGAAAATAAAACACCCCTTTTTTGAAAACACCCCTTTTTTGAAAATAAAACACCCCTTTTATGAAAATAAAACACCCCTTTTTTGAAAATAAAACACCCTTTTTTGAAAATAAAACACCCCTTTTTTGAAAATAAAACACCCCTTTTTTGAAAATAAAACACCAATTTTTTGAAAATAAAACACCCCTTTTTTGAAAATAAAACACCCCTTTTTTGAAAATAAAACACCCCATTTTTGAAAATAAAACCCCCCTTTTTTGAAAATAAAACCCCCCTTTTTTGAAAATAAAACACCCCTTTTTTCAAAATAAAACACCCCTTTTTTGAAAATAAAACACCCCTTTTTTAAAAATAAAACACCCCTTTTTTAAAAATAAAACACCCCTTTTTTAAAAATAAAACACCCCTTTTTTAAAAATAAAACACCCCTTTTTTTAAAAATAAAACACCCCTTTTTTGAAAATAAAACACCCCTTTATGAAAATAAAACACCCCTTTTAAAGGGGTACCCCTTGTAAAAAAATAATAATTGACTTTTTTTACAAGGGGTACCCCTTGTAAAAATATAATAATTGACTTTTTTTTACAAGGGGTACCCCTTGTAAAAATATAATAATTGACTTTTTTTTACAAGGGGTACCCTTTGAAAATAAAACACCCCTTGAAAATAAAACACCCCTTTGAAAATATACCACGCATTAAAAGTAAAACAATCTTTGAAAATAAAACACCCTTTGAAAATAAATCACCCTTTGAAAATAAACCACCCTTTGAAAATAAACCACCCTTTGAAAATAAAACGACCTTTTGAAAATAAAACGACCCTTTGAAAATAAAACGCCCCTTGGAAAATAAAACGCCCCTTTGAAAATAAAACACCCCTTTTTTGAAAATAAAAGACCCCTTTTTTGAAAATAAAAGACCCCTTTTTTTGAAAATAAAACACCCTTTTTTGAAAATAAAACACCCCTTTTTTGAAAATAAAACACCCCTTTTTTGAAAATAAAACACCCCTTTTTTGAAAATAAAACACCCCTTTTTTGAAAATAAAACACCTCTTTTTTGAAAATAAAACACCCCTTTTTTGAAAATAAAACACACTTTTTTTGAAAATAAAACACCCCTTTTTTGAAAATAAAACACCCCTTTTTTGAAAATAAAACGCCCCTTTTTTGAGAATAAAACACCCCTTTTTTGAAAATAAAACACCCCTTTTTTGAAAATAAAACACCCCTTTTTTGAAAATAAAACCCCCCTTTTTTGAAAATAAAACACCCCTTTTTTCAAAATAAAACACCCCTTTTTTGAAAATAAAACACCCCTTTTTTAAAAATAAAACACCCCTTTTTTAAAAATAAAACACCCCTTTTTTAAAAATAAAACACCCCTTTTTTAAAAATAAAACACCCCTTTTTTTAAAAATAAAACACCCCTTTTTTGAAAATAAAACACCCCTTTATGAAAATAAAACACCCCTTTTAAAGGGGTACCCCTTGTAAAAAAATAATAATTGACTTTTTTTACAAGGGGTACCCCTTGTAAAAATATAATAATTGACTTTTTTTTACAAGGGGTACCCCTTGTAAAAATATAATAATTGACTTTTTTTTACAAGGGGTACCCTTTGAAAATAAAACACCCCTTGAAAATAAAACACCCCTTTGAAAATATACCACGCATTAAAAGTAAAACAATCTTTGAAAATAAAACACCCTTTGAAAATAAATCACCCTTTGAAAATAAACCACCCTTTGAAAATAAACCACCCTTTGAAAATAAAACGACCTTTTGAAAATAAAACGACCCTTTGAAAATAAAACGCCCCTTGGAAAATAAAACGCCCCTTTGAAAATAAAACACCCCTTTTTTGAAAATAAAAGACCCCTTTTTTGAAAATAAAAGACCCCTTTTTTTGAAAATAAAACACCCTTTTTTGAAAATAAAACACCCCTTTTTTGAAAATAAAACACCCCTTTTTTGAAAATAAAACACCCCTTTTTTGAAAATAAAACACCCCTTTTTTGAAAATAAAACACCTCTTTTTTGAAAATAAAACACCCCTTTTTTGAAAATAAAACACACTTTTTTTGAAAATAAAACACCCCTTTTTTGAAAATAAAACACCCCTTTTTTGAAAATAAAACGCCCCTTTTTTGAGAATAAAACACCCCTTTTTTGAAAATAAAACACCCCTTTTTTGAAAATAAAACACCCCTTTTTTGAAAATAAAAGACCCCTTTTTTGAAAATAAAAGACCCCTTTTTTTGAAAATAAAACACCCTTTTTTGAAAATAAAACACCCCTTTTTTGAAAATAAAACACCCCTTTTTTGAAAATAAAACACCCCTTTTTTGAAAAAAAAAACACCTCTTTTTTGAAAATAATTCACCCCTTTTTTGAAAATAAAACACCCCTTTTTTGAAAATAAAACACCCCTTTTTTGAAAATAAAACACCCCTTTTTTTGAAAATAAAACACCCCTTTTTTTGAAAATAAAACACCCCTTTTTTGAAAATAAATCACCCCTTTTTTGAAAATAAAACACCCCTTTTTTGAAAATAAAACACCCCTTTTTTGAAAATAAAACACCCCTTTTTTGAAAAAACACCCCATTTTTGAAAATAAAACACCCCTTTTTTGAAAATAAAACACCCCTTTTTTGAAAATAAAACACCCCTTTTTTGAAAATAAAACACCCCTTTTTTGAAAATAAAACACCCCTTTTTTGAAAATAAAACATCCCTTTTTTGAAAATAAAACACCCCTTTTTTGAAAATAAAACACCCCTTTTTTGAAAATAAAACATCCCTTTTTTGAAAATATAACACCCCTTTTTTGAAAACACCCCTTTTTTGAAAATAAAACACCCCTTTTATGAAAATAAAACACCCCTTTTTTGAAAATAAAACACCCTTTTTTGAAAATAAAACACCCCTTTTTTGAAAATAAAACACCCCTTTTTTGAAAATAAAACACCAATTTTTTGAAAATAAAACACCCCTTTTTTGAAAATAAAACACCCCTTTTTTGAAAATAAAACACCCCTTTTTTGAAAATAAAACACCCCTTTTTTGAAAATAAAACCCCCCTTTTTTGAAAATAAAACCCCCCTTTTTTGAAAATAAAACACCCCTTTTTTGAAAATAAAACACCCCTTTTTTGAAAATAAAACACCCCTTTTTTAAAAATAAAACACCCCTTTTTTAAAAATAAAACACCCCTTTTTTAAAAATAAAACACCCCTTTTTTAAAAATAAAACACCCCTTTTTTAAAAATAAAACACCCCTTTTTTGAAAATAAAACACCCCTTTATGAAAATAAAACACCCCTTTTAAAGGGGTACCCCTTGTAAAAAAATAATAATTGACTTTTTTTACAAGGGGTACCCCTTGTAAAAATATAATAATTGACTTTTTTTTACAAGGGGTACCCCTTGTAAAAATATAATAATTGACTTTTTTTTTACAAGGGGTACCCTTTGAAAATAAAACACCCCTTGAAAATAAAACACCCCTTTGAAAATAAACCACGCATTAAAAGTAAAACAATCTTTGAAAATAAAACACCCTTTGAAAATAAATCACCCTTTGAAAATAAACCACCCTTTGAAAATAAACCACCCTTTGAAAATAAAACGACCTTTTGAAAATAAAACGACCCTTTGAAAATAAAACGCCCCTTGGAAAATAAAACGCCCCTTTGAAAATAAAACGCCCCTTTGAAAATAAAACGCCCCTTTGAAAATAAAACGCCCTGTTGAAAATAAAACGCCCTGTTGAAAATAAAACGCCCTGTTGAAAATAAAACGCCCTATGAAAATAAAACGCCCTATGAAAATAAAACGCCCTATGAAAATAAAACGCCTTTTGAAAATAAAATATCCTTTAATGAAAAATAAAACATCCTTTGAAAATAAAACAAGCTTTAAAAATAAAACACCCTTTGAAAATAAAACACCATTAGAAAATAAAATACCCTTTAAAAATAAAATACCCGTTAATTGAAAATAAAACACCCTTTTTTTGGGGGGGGGGGATTTTTTGGTTTTTTTGGGGGTTTTAGTTTTTTTAGGGTTTTGTTTTTTTGTTTTTGGGTTTTTTTTGGGGGGATTCTTTTTTTTTGGATTTTTTTAGATTTTTTCCAAGAGGTACCCCTTTGAAAATAAAAGGCGCTTTGAAAATAAATCTCTCTTTGAAATTAAAAGGATTAGGGTATATTTATTGGGTTATGTCTTGTAAGGGAAGATATATTACTTGAATTTAAATCTGGGACATTTTGATATAATAAAATTCGGCTTCCAGCAAGTTTTGAACCGGGACAACTTCTGTCGCAGGTCTGGAGGAGGGGTCTTGTTACAGTATTATTGTTTCATAAACAAAATAGGGCTTTTGATTCAGACTCTCTTTAAAATTAGTCTTTCTTCCAAAAATTTTAATTTTATATATGTTATAAAGAAATGCTGCAAGATTTTAGATTTGGCAAATTGCTTGGAAAATATTTATTATATATTGGTATCTCTCGGTTAAAAATAAAAGTTCTTGAATATTGATTTTAGTAAACATGTATAAAAATGCTTTAAGAAAAATAATACAATATTTTGAACTGCCAGTCTTACACTAACGCGTTTATTTTAAGGCACAATGACATTTAAAATTTGGTACGAACCGTTATTGAATCATCACCGAGTATCGATAATTTTGATGTTGGCTTGGCTTCATCTATCGCTCGAGTGAAACTGGTCTGTAAAAATAAAATTATAATAAATTATAATCAACTCATCTCACCTTTTAAATGATCTACTCACCTGTAACTTTTCGCAGCTAACCGAGCGGCGTCCGTCTAATGGAATTTTTTTTTTGATACTTCTTGTTAAAAGTTTCTTAATATTAGAGAAACAAACTCAATATATTAACGTCTTAATATATTATTTAATTTATTATTATTTACTTTAAGAGATTCTCCAACAGAATGTGATCTTGCGCGTCTTCCTGTTTCATTACTCGCATGCGGCGAAGCAGGGGTTAAACGTCCTTTTTGATCCTTATACTGATGGGATAAAAAATTGAAAATACAAAATAGTATTGTACAATATTGTAATTTAATTTGTGAAAAATTATAAACTGAAACCATAGCTGTGCGCCGAGGGTCGGGCTCAGCTCACCTCGTCTTACTTTATATACATTGGTATCGAGCTTACCTCGGGCTCAAAAGTTTACCACGTTTTACTTGCCCATGCAAATTTTTCCCGCCCCTGCAGAACGCAATTCGATCCACATACACTTATAAATCCCTCCCTTCTGCCTTTGGTAAGTTAAATTAATTGCATAGCAGAAAAGCGGGCATTTAGGAGATACTCTAGAGCTGCCAGTTGCTTAAGTAGAATAATATACGAGCGTAAAATATTTCAATTTGACATTACATACCCTTTTTAAGAATATCTTTTTTTGTTGGCAATCCGGCATATTATGTACGTCCGTTAGTAAACCTTCAACTTGTTGAGTTGTATAAACGTGATTGGGCGTTTGTCTTTGACAATAATCGACGCTAGGTTTGATCGGATCATTCTGAAAGAATGAACTTATTACTTATTAAAACTAGCTTAAACTCGAAATTAAATTAAATTTAATTACACGCTCCATTTCGCCGGATTGAATGTCTTTCAAATGTTTTTCAACATCGATTAGTAGTTCTTTTGGTATTTGAAATAATTTATGAGCATTTTTAATCATAAAAGTTAAAACAGGAATGGCTTTCGTAATCAAAGATTGTAATTCTTGCGGAGATAGCTGTTAAAATATATTGAAAGTGAATCTTAAAGTAGAGAAGCTTTAAAATGTTTTCAAATTTACTTCTCTGGGGCATAAAATCAAAGGGGTAAAGATGATGGCAAGATTTTCAGCCCCCATATGATTTTCCTTGTGATGTTTGGCAACTTTTTGCAACATAGTTAATATATTTTGTAAAAGGACGTAATTTTCGACTGGTAATAACAAAAGGAGAATTTGAACGGCTGTTAGCCTATTCCGCTTCTTTTCAGATTCGTCTAAAAGACGGAAAAGTTCAACTTAAAAACTAAAAAAAAATCATTTAAAGCACATTTACCAGCGAGTTTGAGATGAGCTTCAAAAAGTGTAGTAGAAAGAAGAGGTTCTGGCATATCTCCGAGAAAGTTTTTAAGCACGCAGCAACAATCGTGTACGTTATATACTTGAGAATTCAGATCTAAAGGCGTGGCATTGTTCAGCATAAATCTTAATTGAAATTGCCGAGCGTGATTTCCCGCTTTGCGGAAGGCATTCTCTTGTCGAACATCTATTATAGAATTTAAAATTTATTGGGCTAATTTTTATAGTTTGAGAATATGTAGTTAAACTCTTACTAAAATCTTCACTGATATATTCGATTAGTTGATAGATGGTACAAATTCCTTCGTGCGTTAATGGAGCGCCACTCATGATACCTAGAACTATAACATTTAAATTAACTTGTAAAATATTAATTTTAAAATATGGATTTTTATGGTACTAACCTTTTTTATCTCGTAGTTTATCCTTTTTCGTTTTGATTTCTTTATGCGCTAATTGAGTAAAAAGGGAAGCGAAACCTTCACCCTCCAAATCCATGGCTCTGGATAAATGCATTAATCCAATCTCAACGAAAACCTGGGCGTCGATATCACGAAGGCGTTTGATGGGTAACATCTTTGGGTTAGTTAAAAAGTTGACGTAGTTAACTTCTTCCATAATCGACACTTTTTTTTGATATCTGCTTTTAAGTTACTCGAAAATCCTAATTTCTAAAAAGTAACAGACAACAGTTCGGTTAATTTGCTTTTTCCATGTAGAGGAGCGGGAAAATATTTGTAACTTCGTTTCGTCTGCTATTCTTATGCATGGCCAACTCAAGGTTGCTAGAGATGTTTCTTATAATATTATTCTACTCAAAACTACAGAACTAAAACTAAGAACTAATAACAGTGGCCAATTTACATCAGCTGAACTAAATTGGCCATGCCTTAAGTTACGTACCCACTACCCTCCAGTCAATATTGAGTCAATATCAATATTATATTTTTCAAATTAAATTCTCAATGGAGAAACAAACTAAATTTAACTGGCCACAGTAGACCTCCAAGTACCAAGTATTTAATTTTTAAACTGGACATTTGTCCATTGAAACCGCCGTATTTCCAGTCCTGGTATCCCCCCTCTCTTCCAAGACAAATCCAGAGCATCCAGAGCTTATGTTATTTTGTAATGTATTCAGGGGATCCGAAACTTAATATTTATATTACTTTTATGAAATTCATTAGGTAAATTAGTAATATTCGCCTGTTCATATATGAAATTATATCTTATTACGATTAACTTGAATTTACAAGAGCTTTTCACGCTAGATGTCGATACTTGTCCACAATCCATATTATACACAGAAGTTGTGACAGAACCATGAATTAATTATACGTGCCTAGGCACTTATAATTAATCCATGACAGAGCTAATCTTTATATTAAACTTCGATTAATTTATAGGTTCCCTAGACACTATTTATTTAATAGTGGGATAGTGTACAGGGAGTATATAATAATTAAAGGGTACAGCATTTTACCCACTCAGTGATAACCGATTGGAACAGACTCCCAGCCCCTATTATTGAAATTAATAATAAAATCGCTTTCAGAAAGGCTTTGACTGCCCACTTTGGGGTTTAATGGACATATTAGAATATAAAGATTCTACAAACTCATCCCAAGAGATTAATTTGCATCCAGTTTGTACAATTCCAACTCAACTTCATTGTTACCTAAACGTTAATTCTTTAGATATTAATCGACATACCCTTTTGTTTCAACACTAATTATTCCACAAAAAAAAAAAAAAAAAGGCTACTGTTCAATTATGGTTTCTAAAAGCTCTTCCAAGGAGCTTATTTTATGTCTATTATATACATTACCAACGCAACTCAACTCAATGATACCTAAGCGATAATTTTTAAGATTATTTGACAAACCCATTTGTTTAAACACTAATATTATTCTACTCAAAACTACAGAACTAAAACTAAGAACTAATAACACAAAAAACCATTGTTTGTTTTTTTTAACCACATTACCACTGTGTTTCCCCCAAACCTAAATAATCTATTGTCGGTTCATGTTTTGTAATTATTAATGTACAAATATCCATCACTCCCCGTGCACTAAGGGCCTTTAAGGCCTCTTGTACGCAGTCCCCTTAATAAATAAATAAATAAACAATAGATGAAGGTAGATGGCGTGTACTTAAAGGGCGGCAAAAATTAAATTTAACTCTCGTATTGCAGTAATTCCTTACCCCAATTTTGGGCTAAGAGTTTAAGTCGGCCGCAGTAGACTAATCATCATTTTAAGCAGAAGATCATTGCTAAAGTCGAGGCAGTTCGTAGGTTGATCCCAACGAAAACCTAAAAACAACTTCTTTAGAAATATAAGAAATTCTACGAATAATTTCTTTGAAAATTTTTGGAAATTATAGAATTCAAATATGAAGTTATAATAAAACTCGCGCTTTTAAACGACCCATTGAGCTGGCTTTAACATGTAGTGGAATCCCGCAACTACGAAAGAAATCTTGAAAAATAGTAAAATTTAAGAAAAAGGATGAAATTATATATTATATATATAAGAACAAATTGAGAATAAAGGAAAAATAAAATTTAGGAAACATGAATCCATAGCCTACAACCGAAACACTGTCCGCTAAGTTGTTATCACTATTGGGAAAATACATTAAGATAACACCTTAGCAGATGATTTTATGTCGCGATTTAGTCTACAGCTCCACAGAAAAAAAAAAAAGAAAAAAAACTGGAAAGAGATGAAAATGGTTTCGAAAACTGCTTATGGCCAACTGGATTGTACCAAGTTTGTACGCCCTTTTTATTCGGGTGCTTAAGCTCAATCAAATTTGGTAAATTTTTATCGACTACCCTGGACAATATAACACCGTTTACACCCGTTGAATAGAGTAGAGATTTGAGAGGGGCTAGCGAGGTCTCGATTCGCGACACCGCGGTAATAATAGACTGACGGAATCGCGAACCATGCAAAAAGGGAGAAAAATTATTGTGGAAAAGAATCTCTCCGCAGAGCGGTGGTGTCAGTATCCTTTCCTATCGCTCAATAGAAACTAAATTGGGCGATCTATTATCCAAATCGGAATAACATCTGCCCTAGAGTTCATCCTCAACAATATAACCTTAATGATTGTAATACCCCGAATATCCGGTAGGTACCGTAAAGGTTTATCCTATAAACTCCGCGTGAGAATATACAATTTTAAACGTCAAACGACAAATATTCGTAATCGTGATTATGGCATGTAGTGTACCCCACTAGTCGTGGAACGCAAAGTTTCTGTGATCGAAGGTAGAGTTGGAAATTGTCAGAGGAACCTAGACTCGCGACAACTCTAAAGGCAAGGGCAGACTAGGCTATATGAATTGGATAAAAGCTAAGCTTGAAAAAGTTGTTTGAAAACGGGACTTTAGGACGTTTACGTTAGGTCACGTATGATGATGTGTGGAACGACGTAGCGCCCGTAGTGCCAAAAAAGAGAATCAAGCTCCTGTGAAGATTTCAAACTGGGACCGCCGTCTTTTCTTGTGTCCCTTTAATATGTCATTCGTGGGGAGGCATTACCATATACACTACCGTACCACAAAACCGTTTCTCGCGGCTCTAAAAAACTATAGAATCCTATTTATCAAATAACATTATTTAGAATAAAGTAACCATCAAAAACAAAGACCGCTTGAAAACCATTTCAGAAAAAAAAGGGAATTTAGGCTTAACCCTTAAAAGGATAAAAGACACGTGATAAATGACGTCATAAATCTTTTTTTAGCGCGTGTAGAAGTACGTATCGTCAAGACAAAAATATCCGCAAAAACAGAAGAGGATTTTTTTGAGGGGGTGAGCGGATATTTTATGCAAATAACCGGAGAAAAGAGGTGGAAAGCAAAATATCCTTGTCAAAGCGGTGTTCAAATCGCCAATAAATGTCCCCGTCTCAAAATGACGTCGGTTCCGGCAGGAAGTCGGCCGAAATAAGGATTTTTTGACTCTTTCCAGGCTCATCTTTTTTCCGCTCCTTCTTTAGATTGTTTAGAATAATCCAGACTTTAAAGCTTAGCTTACTTGAAGGCAAAATCAAAAATAACTAATTTACAATCATACGTTGATAATTTAATTGTAAAATTATTTTTAGGATATATTTTCCTTCGAGAATTTGAGGATTTTTTTCAATTTCATCCAAAAATGTTAAATAACAATTTCCCCAAATCCACAAGATATTTATAGTTTCAACAAATCCTAAATCTCAAATCAAAGGAATTTCCGAAACAAAAAATATTAAATAATAAAAAAAAAAACAGAAATTTAACTTATACGCTTTTTATAATTGCCTTCACCAGGTAGTTTTGACTGGTAGAAATTAATATATGTTATTTTTCGCTGACGCCAAGTTCTTAATAAATATTTACTCTTAAAATTTTCAGTGAATTACTTGACTAATCAATTTATTTAATTGGATATACAAATAACCAATTAAATATTCAATTTTAGGATAGTATAGTTTCAACTGAGAAGAACTATCGCTTCCATATTTTATGTCTTTAAGATTTAGTTTAATTTTTAATTATATTGATCAGAAAATTAAAATGTTGTAACATGGCGTCGATCTAAGCGAAACTTTGAAAATTCTGAAATAATCTATTCTTTGGTACCCAGTGATAAAATAGGGGATGGAAAAGATGAGGGGGTTTGGTCATATTTTTCTAGGCGACATTAAAATTGAGAAGCCTAGGAGAAAAACGAATTTTTCAACGGATCAAGTGGCCTTTTCCCTAGTCGCGTTATTCAAATTTTAGCCAAAACGAAAGCCCTTCGGTTCCTAGCGTTAGCAGCTTGTGAATATATAAAACGTTTAAGAATAATGGGAGCTAGAAGCGAGTTTGAATCTTCAATGCCAGTTTTAAAAGAAGAGAGGGATATTTTATCAAAAGATGAGCGATTCTTTTTTTTTAACGTTTGTTCTAAATCGTTCTCTACTCTAACCATGACGGCTATTGAATAAAACCATTAAATAACCCTTAAAGAAATGAAATATTGCCCTTATTTACTTAACTAAGGATAATAAACCCAGGAATTCTCGCAAAAATGGGACAGTTACGAAATATTAAACGAGTTATAACTGAGCAATAAAGGGAGAGTAACACATTGTTAAGTTATAGTTAAATTTGAACGGAATTCCAAATAAAAATCAAATATATTTAATTGAAGAATTCGAAATATCTATACTCATAAACCAACTTCAGGGTACTAAGGTCATTGGGGTAAAAATATAAGGATGAATTATCACGATAGATGGCGTGCCTGCGCCTTACTATCTCTCGCCTAGTATCGATCCACGTATTACACCCACGTCGAGTCTCGAAGCACGAAGGGAGGGTTACCGCTTAGTTTGTCTTTTGTCATAGCCAATCAGAATAGAATCAGAATGGGAACTAGGATAGCGACATATCTTATCAAATAGGCGCGTAAAGAGTGTACCCCAAACACATTCAGAGACCTCATATCTCTTGGTCCTTGGAGGTCCAAGATTTGTGGCTACGGTATACTGAATATTAGCATCGTATTTACAACTTCCCTTCATAACTATACTAACAATTTTACGTAGCTATTGTTTGATAGTAAATTAACAAAAGCGAATTTAAAAACTCGAACCTATAACTGGAAACTACCAATGAAATAATGATTTAATTAGCGAGTGTTAAAAACAATGAGATAGCTAGCGATGGTGTGGGCCAATTAATCGCTGAAGGGGTTTAAAAAAGAGAGAGACCAGAGATCGGTGAAGGGTATAGGGAGAGAAAACTAATGGCTGGCTGTCAAGATCGGGTCAACACCAAAATCTCGTCTTTCAATCTTCATCGCCGAGAAGAGAGAGATTGGGGGACGCACCGTTTCCCATTGTTTCGCAATGATGTCTCCCCTTTTAGCCCTTTAACGGCCAGGACCGCTATACTTTCATAATTGATTCCTACCTATTACCCTCAGGGTACTGGGCGACTGTATTATTCAAAGACTCCGCGAAGTTTAGCTTAAACCGACATTACGAGGCTCATGTTTTTAATCCTAAAGTGTCGCTTTCACAACCTGTTTTCTTCATATATCTGAGCATATATCAGACTAATCAAATCAGGTTTTGTAAAAACACGTCTACCCAAGATTAAGAGAATATTTCAGCAAGACTTGAGTGATATTGATCGTAAAATTCGGCCAATCAAGAGACACGATAAGTCTGCCATGGAAAATTTTCCAATTTTAAAAATAGTCTCGCGTCCTTCTAAGCGCAGCTTGAAAAGTAATATTTCATAAGGGAAACATTACAAAAACTCCGGGTAATTGTTCGATAAGATAATAATAAAAAGACAAACTAATTAAACGTTAATTAAAAAAGGTTAATTACTAACGAATTGTTCCTTCAAATGTATTATATTTATTTCGTTTCTGTTTTGACTTCCTTAGAAATGAATAGCGGATTTATAATGATTATCTTTTTGAATAGGGCGCGGTTTTTAAGAATTGAAAAATAAAGCTGTTATTCTTTTTAAATTATTTAAACAATGATTGTTTGAAAGTTAATTTAGAAATATGAAGGGGGGTTAAAGTTATAAACAATCGTTTGAAGATTGAGGCATTAGATATTATAATGAGGACAATTTATTTTATATTTTGTAATATATAACAGATATTGTTTCGAAAGTATCCGAAGTTTCAGAAAGGGGAAATTTGTGGGTTTGATTATTTTTAAACACGCGATTTCATAATTTCGCTTAATTTCTGTTTTATAGGCGCATATATGTTAAACAATTTAATTTTGAAATTGAAAATATTATTTCAATGGCTTTATCATAAGTTAATAATTATCTACTTCCATATAAGTTAACTTCAAATATAAAGTAATAAAACATTTCTTCAACTGGGGTGGTTGAACTGGTTTACCTAGGCGGTTGAACTGGCTGAACTGGGCGGTTGAACTGTGAATCGTTGAGTTTTGGGAATCATTGTATTCCCTTTTTGCGGCAAGATTTGTCCTTGATGGAATCGAATGGTATAAACTCTACTGCGCATGACCCAAGCGAAACACACCACATTTTCTCTCTCTCTCTCTCTCGCTTCTGATCCTTCTACGTGCATGATCCTTGAATATTAGATGGCACTTTTTATACTTATCTTGGAGTAAACCACAGAATGCGACATCAATGTATCCCAATATTCACAGTGAAAAGAGCTGGATTAATTCACACTGTCAGTCACTGCTTTACGAAGACGTAGGCTCAACAAGATGATGTCATGTAATTAATCCGTTTTCCTCGAGTTAAAGTTATACTGGTAAATCGAAAAGAAACAAAAAAAAAAAAAAAAAAAAGATTCTTTACTAAGAAAACTTGGAAAAGATTAGTACTTTGTTAGCGCTGTAAAGTGATCCCGTTGGTGACTAAGAAAATGAGTATAGGGTAAGAGGTTAAACCAATCCGAGGTTGATTTGTATCCGGAGATGGCGAAGCTCCGAAATTTCGTCGCCCCCCGCAATTTCCTGAGAAGATTCTTCGTCGCTTCTTAATCCTCCGTTTTCCGCCCGGGTCTCCCCAATTGGAGATATAACCTTCCAACCCCCCTCCCATTCCAAAGGATTGCCTCGAAATGGCTTGGCCAGCCAAGAATTAGATAAGAACTATACCCCAATAAGGAGAAACCAATGATTTTCCCGCGCAGTAGTCGGCTTCGAGTGTCTACAAATATACCAAATATCAGAAACACAAGGATTTTCAACATTAGCCGGAGTGAGAATGGAACCGAACCGTAAAAGTTCAATGAATTCTATCAACAAGTTATTTTGTCCTTTTAAACGCTTTTAATTACTTTTAAAAGCAATTATAATAATAAAAACATATCTTTCTAAGGGTCAAATTAATTTTTAAATTGTTGTTTATTAAAATATTTATTTTAATATTTATTTATAAGCCTATTCAAAGGGTTATAGAATTGCGTTTACAGTATGTTTGTATTTTAAATTAACTAAAGGGTCTGAGATTTGAATGAAAAATATTTAGAAATTAAAAACAAATATTCCAAGATTTCGTGAATCGTAAAAATATAACTACAGACGAGGTTTTTTGCAATAAATTAGTTAAAACTAATTACTTTAGACACTAAGAGTTATTTTAAAACCTCTAAAAGATACGTATACTGGAATTCTGCATTAATTCTGCATAAATTAATTATCTAATACAATTACAAGGATATCTCTATGTGCGCCTGTAAAAGTGTTTCAACAGTTTTGCACCTGTGTTCGCAGAGAAGCTAATTTATCATATAGGGGCCATTCGATTTACAGGCGTTTCTTTCCTTTGATTCTACGTATAATTTAACGCCTATCTTCATTAGACATTAAAATTAAATAAAGGAAAAAATCCAGTTTAACTTACAAAGCACACTCCACTAAATCAAATTAAAATTAATAACCGTGCAGGGACATGGGACTGAATTTCCATTTTCTTGCTGAACAGTACAGTATACTTCTGGCTAGTTTTTTGGTGCAATTATTATAATAGTGGGTCTTAAATAAATCCTAATAAGGGCTAGAGGCCATGACTGGAAATTTGGCGCGAAATAAAGGTCATTCTCGTTCCGGACACGTTGCAATCCTTGTTCAATTTCGTGGGGGCGCGTACTCCATATAGGAATAGGGTATAGGGGTAAGAAGGGAATAGAAGCTCAGCGGTGTTTCGGGCGCCGGAAGTCGAAGGACGAAACTGTTGGAAGGCGACTAATGAGTAATCTGGGCGAGAACCGGAAATTAGAGCCATCACTCTTTGAAGCAGGGAACACTCGGACCCGGCCCCCCGTATATAACAACTATATAGGATCATACCTAACACCCAGTGCAATCTTAATCCCACAAAGGGACAAGTCTCGCGATAAAATTTCGGTATCAAATAAACCACTTTTAAATCATCTTTAGTACCATGTTTTTGTAGTCCTGAAAAATATAGGAGAACTCGTAATTACAGAGTATTTTAAAACCGGATTTTAACTGAGCAACATGGAACCTTGCAAAGCGGCTTTTGGCCAACTGAACTACTGAAAATGAACATTTAATTTTTGCCTAATTGGGGCTGACAAAATTAAAGAAATTTTAGTGGACGCTTTCCACGAAAAATAAAGTCGCGGGGCTCCTCCGTTCACTGTGGCGCCACGAAATTCTAAATAAGTGGTAGATTAAGAACAAGGCATAGAGATCACGTGCCTGAGGGCCCCAGAGGTTGAGGAGCCCCTGATTCATTATGGGACAAAGGGTCCACTGAAAGTCTAGTACTTGGGGGCCCCACAAAAGTCTTAATCTGGATTTGTCCCGCCCGCCAGTAGAGGGCTTTGCTTCCCCTTCGCTACGTCACAAACTGATCCAGGACTAAAAGCACATTTATAGATGTCGAAGGTACTCCTTAGTGTGTTTTTTAAAACGAGACTTGACCTTTAAACTAAGCTATAGCGTATAGTTTCTCGCTCCGGCGTCGGAGTAGCGCAGTATGATTTTGGAGGAAGATCATATACATAGCAATAAGCCTATATATTACGGGATATATCCCGGCGTTTATATATAATCTAACTGTCACAATTATTACTAGATCGAATATCATCAAGTTAGATATAGGCGCCCTCCCTTCGCTATCAACGCCAAACGTCCAAAGACTTATTATACACGTATATAGTGTCATCTAAATCTCCCCTTCACCCTTTTCGCCCTTCAACCGCTCACCGATAATAAATTGAAATTAAATTAGGTCTTCCTAATGGAGGATAAATTTGCATTAACGTCAAACGCTACTGCGTGTATATGGATATGGGATAGTTTCGGAGGTTTATACACTATAATTTGAAGCCTGGCAGGATGAGGTTTGTAGCATGACAAAGCTACGAAAATTATTTCGAATTAACGGATTTAATCCGGTTAACTAAATATAATTTAATCTAATCAAAAGCCATCAATGTTTATAATAATATTTCGAACGTCTTCACCATTATAAATCGATCTAAAATATATAAACACCCGATTCGGCGTATTATCGCGAGACTCAAGTAATATCGATTAAGCCTAAACCAAGACCTAATTTAATTAATCAAAATATATATCAATGAAAGGTCATATAATTTCCAATAACACTCAATGTACTATTTGTTTTGTAAACAGAATATTTTCAATTCTGTCAATCAAAAAAAAAAAAAAAAAAAAACTACCACACTTTATGAAATATTCATTAAAGAAGAAAATATAAATTAAGTCATTTTCGTGAAGTTTCTAAGTGCATGGAAGAAAAGTTTTAAATTTGACGTCGCAGGAGGTCTAACGCGTACAACCACCATCAGTTTTCGAATTTCACGCAGGAAAATAACAGGGAGTAAGAATATTTTTTAAACTAAAGTGAATTGTACTAAAGGGAAGGTCAAAGATACTATTATAAATTTATATGAATCATTGATCAACTTATGCGTGACAAATTGGCAAAATATCTGATTACTTAGAAACTATTTAAAAAGGCTTTAAGATATGAAATAAAAAAAGCCTGCAATGATTGGTTTAAGGTTCTTTTATGCGTAGAAAAATCAAGCACTATAAATAATTTACTGACCATTTTTCGATAAAATATCATCAAATTAAATATATTTTAATTTTAAAGCGTCATACTATTTTTTTTTTTTTTTTTTTTTTTTTTTTTTGGAAGAGATAGTAGGAATATTCTTTTCACACTCCCTTTAAGACCGCGGTATGGAAACGTAGCGCAGGGAGAGGTTGTTATAAACCCTGGGATTGCCATATTGGCACGCCTAACTTGACCAATAAACCGCGGCGGAGAAAATACAGCCATCAAAGCTCAAAAAAGGAGTTGAAAAAAAAAAAAAAAAAAAAAAAAACTACTGTCGTTTGTATTAAAACGTATTCGATTACTAAGCTCCGCGGGTGGCACATCGACTTAAAAGGTTTACCTACGATTGATTTTTGATTTGCAAAATGTAACACGGAACAGAAAAAATAAATAAAACCAAGTTGGTAATCTAACAATAATCAAAGTTTCTCTTCATTTTTTCCCCGGCCAAAATAATTTTCACCGAGCCATTTACGACTTAAACAAAATACTTGCTTTTGAAGAGGAAATAATTGAATACTGAAGTAAGAAATTTTAAATATGTCTACTCCACCAGTAAAAAAATTTACAAACAACTATTAAACTAGAAATAAATTTAAAACTATACCCAGAAAATAGGCTTAGCTGGATTCATGAAGGCCATGATTTCCTCGCGTATAAGGGCTAGCGACCAATAAGCAAAGGCCCGAGGTTCTACACGAGACTTCCAATTTAACATTAGATTGGTCAATAGCCCTTATACGCGAGAGGTCACTGGACATTTGTCCAGTAAGAAAAATAAAATTACTGATAGAGAAAAATTGGCAATGTCTCGCGCAAAGTTTTCTAAACGAGATGGTTACGCCACCTACTATATTAATTATGTTAAAATTACCCCGCGAAATACAAATATGTATTATCGATACCACAGATAAATCATTTACTTGGCTTAAAAAAACTATATATACAAACTATATATACAATTTTGGGCAAACCTAAAAAAACGATAAATTTCTGTTAGTACGGAATGGCACAATGAAACTAAATCAGTTTGCCCTTCTACCTACGAATAAAAGATACGATAAAAGCTTAAAGAAAAGTCGAAAATTTGGACCATTCAAAAAATCCAGATGACTTTATATACAGCTTGTGGAATCGTCACGTGCAAAGAAAACATAAAAAGATTCAACTGTATGGGGGTTAGAAAAAGGAATTCTTTGTGCGTGATTAGCTTCTATGCCTAGTTCTATGCCATCCTGTGTACTATATCGATCTCGTAAATAAAAATAACCCCTACAATTTTCTCTGTAGAATTTTATTCTTTTTTTACTTTCCCGACTTCGAATCCGATTATTGGACGGGCTCTTTTGATCCGTTGACAAGACCGCGCCAACACAACCTTTTCTTTCCTTGAAAAAACCTTATAATTCGGTTCAGGAGTTGTTTGCAAAACTATACAGTAGGTTTATAGCCATTACGTATTACTGTGCCTCAACTTTTCCTCTTTTGCAAACTATTCTTGAAAAAAGGTGTAAAACCTAAATCAGGGCATGACCATGGGGTCCGATGAAAATCATGATCGCCTATGGTCAAACCCGACCCTACAGAAGAAAAACGCCCGAAGAGGACAAAAGAAGGCTTATTTAGTCGAAGAAAATCGAATTGAAACCTCACTTTCAAAAAAACGGGAAGATTTAAGTCTAACAAAAAAGATATTTTCATGTTTCCACCTTCTCAGTGATGATGAATCTCAGACAGTTTTGATTCAATGATTCAGCTGTGGCAATAATGGATACCTTGAATTTGTAATAGATTTGTTTGAAAAAGTAAAATAACGTTCAGAATCATGGAACTCCCCTCTACAACTGATTTCAAACTATGAATAAATTAGGCAGTAATATCTCGTATAGTGGGCGCGAGGGACTCATGATAGCACCACTTAATTGTTGAACCAGCCGGTAACTGAGTACGTTATAGGGCTATAACTCTAATATTTCATTTGTGATAACTCAAAAGGTTGAAATTACATTAAAAAAAAACCTAAACATCTAGGTGATGACGTGGTATTTTGAGAAAATTTGATTTTAAAAAATTGGAAGATTTATTTTACGATCTTTGGGAAAATGCTGCTCAAATTTTATTTGGCGATCTGTTAAAAAATCTACGAAAGCCTCACTTTAAACGGAATTTTACTCCTCTCACGTTTGTCAAATAGCCTCGAGGTATATTCACTATGCCCCGCCATGCCCGTTGGGTCTTAACACAGAATTTATATTTTTGAAGAAATTTGGTAGCGAAATATCTGAAAGATTCGAACATTTATAGCCCGGGCCTAATTGAAACATCTCCTCCTACCCATCGAGGGCGAACAGGACAAAGTTCGATTTATCAAAGCTATTTCCTTTCGATAGATAGATGGATAAATAGATAGAGGAAGATAGGAAAGAATAATAAAGATAGAAAAACACGCTGGGCATGCGTTGGTTGTAAAATATCAGGTGGGTAATAAAAACACAGTACCGAATGAAGCCACCAATAAATTTCCTTAGAGTTTATTAAGGTGTAGCCTCACCCTGTTTAAAATATTCCTGCCCTTCCGCCACCCCTTGGTGGTTCACAAAAGAAATATATAAAAGATACAAGCAAGACATTCCAGAATTTTCCCCCAATCAGAGTGACCCGTAAATATCCGTGCTATAGTAAGGAAAGTTCTTATTATGATTCTACGAAAATATACTACTTTAATCTTCTATCGGGTTTAACATTGTATATCTCTCCGCCATAGTTGTTACTACACTACAAACATTTAGTGACATACAGGCCTATCCGAAATTACTTTAAAATACAGGCTGTCTCTTGTATTGATTTCTTTGAGATGAAGGGAACCAAAGACTTACACGCACTGAAAACTAAAATTGGTTTCATTCAATGCTTCTGAATTTACAATATACTTTGAACTAATATTAACACGCGTAACTACCGATGATACGGCGGAATGATACTCAATGTTAAACTGTATTGATAGAAAAATAGTATGTCTTTATCGATAGAGCATCGCTATAGGGCTATAACACTTGGAAAGTCATGTTAGGCCCGGGTAAAATAGATGACCGTTCCTAACTTTGAAACATTTTGAAAGTTTTACAAGCGGGCAATCTTCGCGACGCATCGTGTGGCCAAACAATGTGTTTTCGTCCCCTTAACTTTACTTTAAAGGGACAGTGAAATAAGATTTAAATTAATTTCTCCCTTAAATTTAATTATTATTTTAATATTAATACAATTATAATATAATTATATTTTTGTTTAAATGGTTTTTTGGACTTGATAAAAAACATCGAACGATAATTATTGTTATTATAATTATAATAAAAATAATAAGTTAAAATTAGAGGTTTGGTAGACTATCAAAACCAAGGGATAAAATTTCCTACACTTTGGCCGAAATCTTAAAATCTTTTCAATGTGAAATTAATATTGTAAGTCAAAAATTGTTCGGAAAAATAGGTTTAAAATCTCAATATCTCATGAAAATTGTTAAATCATACACGAAACTATATAGCAAGGGTCCGACCTCTTAATTTATGATTAAATGAAAATAAATTACTTTTTGGACATTGGTTGAATTTTCATTGATTCAGTATTGACAGATATTCGTAAATAAATAGGGTGAAATGGAGGATTCGAAATTTCCCTACAGAGAAAACATATCCAGGGAGTCCACCCCTCCGCCTAAAAATTAGGTAACAGCCGAAAAAAACTGCAGATGGTGCAAGCTCCTCCAAATTGATAAACCTTTTTCTACATTTATAAATCCCTGGTACTGGTAAGCGAACTCGCGTTAACTTTAAACTTTGCTACTTAATTCTATCAGTTGACAAACGATAAGACCAAGAACTCATGTATATACGTAAGAACATCAAAAATACAGCATTGGTGTATAGTATACCATTCTCGCAAACTTTATAGCCAAAACTAGTCTGCTTTTCGTTTTTTCTCATTATCTTAATGAAGCTAATTATTTGACCTATCGGAGTTGAAGATAGTTTCCGATCTTATTACTAAACTATTTTGTATTTAACTTTTTTACAAGTATGCGAGGATGGTTGCTCACAGCCCCTTTTGAGTTCTCTAAGAGACTAAATCAAAAAGGGTTACGATAGTATATTTATCATATTTCAACACGGATCTTACGAATCCGTTTGTGAAGATAAATGCACAAAATCGATTTACATTTCACTGTCCCTTTGCAGTATATATTCTTTTATATAGCAGGTGGGGGTATCTTTGAACTATAGTTCTGTCGAGCATTTTGGGTCCCACGCTCCGGGCTACACGGGCCAGAACGGAGCTGGGCAGGGCAGGGTTGTAGGCGCGCACAAACTCAACGGGACAGTAGGGGGATGGCCGAGATATCGTTAACGAAGAGAAGCCGAACTGTTCATTAGAAGAGCCTAATAAATCAAACCCAATCCCGACCTTTTCTCGACATTTGACTACAAAAGAAAGAAGCCAAAGCGAACGTCTCTCCAAAGCCTAGGTTTTTTTTTCCTTTTCACCTCCCGGCCATCCATTGGAGACGGTCAATTTGGGTTCAACAGAGGGATGGGACAAACAGCCCCCTCAAAAACCTAAAATATTAGGCGTGAAAAATTTTAAACGTTTCCGATGTTTTTCGTCTTTCTCTAGAGACTACTCGCTCTATTTTACAGAAAGAGCTACTTTAACCAACTTTATATATATTTAGTTGCAGAAACTGGTCGAGTTTCAACACATTCGAGACCATATCTTTAAGAATAAATATGGGAGTCATAAAAGGAAGCTTAGCTTTGTATTCGCAGAAATCACAAACTGATTTTGATTATGAAAGTATAATAGTAACATAAGTATATATCTATATGGAAAAATTGGTTAAGTATGCAGGTGAAATTATGTTATTTACAGAGAAAATTATATTGAGTTGTTTCAGGCCCTTATAAAGGATCATACACGGCCTGAAACAGATGTTTTTCTATACAGTTTTCACAAAAGGGGGATAAATTACGTTCCCTAAGTGCTGCCAACCACTTGTGGGCGCAAACTTAAGTAGAGAGAAAGGCTAGAAGTTCAGTTTTGGAACTGATCTGTTCTGAACTGCGCAATCTTCTGGCAATAATAAGTTAAATCAGAAATTCATTAATATATAAGAAGGTATACTGGACATATTGTAATATTTGTACTCATAGTCAAAGGAAGAGCTCCACCCATCATCGCCTATCAAAGCTTTATAATTATCTTATTGGCTCTCTTAAACTGACGTTTCTGACGCTAGCTGGCGAACAAAATATTTGGTTGCCATTTACGACCCGGTTTTGCCTAAAGTAAATAATTTATAAACCCCAACGTAATTTTATAATTCCATTTGCAAAATTAATCATATCAAATCTTTACATCCAGATGCATTTAAGAACTATACAGTATTCTAAATTATATTACTGCCACACTTTTGGACTCGCATCACTTACGAACATACAATGAATCCAATATATGGACATACAACCATGATTTGGTTCCTAAAACCTGTTCATCATAAGTTTCTACATTTTGCAAACTCTGGGTGAAAGAGACTTTAAATAGAACTTTTAAACGCTTGATTTAGTTGAACGTTTTAGGCCAAGAAAGAAGGTTGAAAGGGAGTAACTTTGTTTCGTTGAAATTTAGGCGTAACCAATGTTAACGCGGATCTGAAGATCTTTAGGAACTGTTCCCTCACTGTCTCTTGAAAAATGATTTATTGGTGGATAAGAAAAACTGACCGGTAGGTAAATGTGATTGTCCGTGAAAATTCGAGACAATTTTGAATATAGATAGAATTTGAGACCTTTTTCTTGGACACAATTTAGACAAGGCTTATAAAGATTTTGGCTTTCCCACGCGAAAACTTTTGTGAATGAAAGTTGTAGGACATTTATACACGCACATGTTTCTTTCAAAGACAAACTAAGAGTAACAAAACATTTCTTTAAATGTTTAGTGTTAACATATGTTAAAGGGAATAGTGAAATAATATCTAAAACAATTAATAAAAACCTTAGAGATAAATTTAATTCAATTAAATTTATTAGTGAATAATAAACCAATTAGAGATGGGGTTTGGACAAGAAAATTTCTGATTATTTTATCTTTATTCATAACTTAAAATTTTTCGAGGAAAGTCTATGATAAATCCAATGTAATCGCGAATAATTTTCCGATTATTTTTTTATGATTAACTGATAGTTGTGGATTATTTTGTCCAAACCCCGATCTCTAAAACCAATTTAGTTTAGTTCCAAATTTCCCATTAACTATAATATCAAACCAGTTTAAAAAAAAATCTTCTTGCGACACATTTTTTAATTAAAAAAATTAAATTCAATCTCAATTACTAGAACTGTTACTCTTTCCGATATTTAAAATGCTATTTTATTTTATTATACCATTTAAGTGCATTATTATAGACAGATACCAATAGTATCAATCAAACCAGGAGCTAAAATTCTTCACGTAAGCCATACGTGAAAACTTCTCAAAAATAACCATTGTAGATAAATTGTAACATTGTGTCAAAATTGTGACAGATAATTTAAACTTCCAATTACAAGCTAAAGATACTTCCGGTCTCCCCTTAACGCGATAGAAACGAATTCCGTACATAAATAAAGGCGGTAAAATGTGGCGCGCGCGCGCTCTATACGGTAGCGGCGACGTATAAGTATACACCCCGAGGCCCTAATCCATCCCTTAGTAATAAGGGCTAATTGAAAATTGCGGGAATTGGTAAAAGCAAAACTTCTCTCGCTTTTTCTCCGGCGATCCGTTCCCTCTCTCCTCCTATAGCTCTTAGCGCCTTTTTCTCATCAAACGATCCGTACAATCCCCAACAGTATTACGCGGGAAAACTCCCCCTTCTCTCAAACAAGAGAGGGAGAATTTTCCCTCACGCGGTTTAATAGAGACCCTAAAATGATCCTTTAGAAGCTCGCCGCGCGTCTATCGAGAGAGGCGGAGCCCACCGACTAACGGTTCCGGAGATCAGCTTCGACCAATGGAGGACGACCGTCAAGAAACAGCTCTCTCGGAACTCCACCTCGCGAGAGCTGCCGCGATTTCCAAGAGAACCTCGTACACGGAGAGACGTAGAATCGGCTAGAGACGTATCTAGAGAGCAACTTTGAAATTCCCTTTTTTCCCCTTGGGCGAACAATCTTAGACAGGGGGCTAACGTCGAGTCTTTATCCCAACTTTATTTCGACGAAGTGTTTCGTCCGAGCGGACATCCACGATTTTAGGTTTAAAGGATCTCAGAGTGGGACCGGTTTTCCATTTCCCTAGGCGGAAAATGCAATTAAGTCCGACCGTAGTGGTCGAAAACGGTCAACAAAGTTCAAATATAAACAATAACAATATCAGTATCAAGTCGCGCAACGGCGAAGCGTCGGCCTTTACCATCATGAATAGTTATAACAACGTTGGTGCTAGTAATTTCACCAATAAAAGGAGGCCCGAGTCGCCAATCTCGCCTTGCCCTCCTCGCGGCGCGAGTTCTAATCAGGCTGATTCGCCGTCACCAACCCCGTCATCTAACCGGGACAGCCCGTCACCAGTCGTAGTGAAAGCGCCGATAATTAATCGTAAAGACTTATCGAAAACTATTAGTTTTTCCGTCGACTCTTTACTCTCCGACGACCGGCGATGTTCCGGCGCCCACATGAGTCAATTGACACTGAGGAACTCTTTCATGCACCATCCTATTCGGTACCCAAACTCGCCACCGAGATCCTCGCCGGATGACCGGCCGGATTCGCGAGAAGATTCTTCTCCGTCTCCGGGTTCACGGGGTTCACCGACGCCACCGAGACATCACCACCACCATCATCATCACCATCTAGGTCTGCAATTCCTGCATCATAATCACAATCATCATCACGGGTTATTGCAAACCGTCGGTGGTTCCAAAAGGTTCACGGTCGACGGTCTCTTGGACAACGCGGTGGCGGCAGCGGCCGCGGCGGCTTACGGAGCTCATCACGCCGCCGGAGGAAACAACGGCGAATCTCCGCCAGAGTTGAGAGGAGTTTTCGCCCCGTTGACTGTCGGCGTCGTCAAGAACGGAGGCAACGGTGCTGGGGATAGCGGCGGAAACGGAACCAATAACGTAGGACAGTCAACGCAACAGGCGTCCGCGGGAACGTGGCCTCCCCATCATCCACTCGGGGCACTGCCATGGTTACAAGCATCAAGATCACTTTCACCATCTCCAAGTAAGTTTCAAACCACGATTTTTTTTTAATTACCATTAAATCGATGGATCAGTCCCTTTCCAACATCCAGTATATAACTTAGACATCTTAAAATAACTAAAGTTAAGAATTTTACATTGAATTACTAAAAAAAAATCTCATCCCATGGGATGATAAGAAATCAAGACAATAGAGAAGTTAATTAAGAACTTGTACTATAAAAGCACCACGTGTCCAAAGTTTTGCGTATGTTTAAGTAGGTACTCTCTCAACGAATTCCAGGCCCACCCCTGTATAACCCAAGTCACATAATAATGGGCCCTATAAACAAGACTTTAGTCGCTCTATACTTTTATAAAATTACTTTTAAAAACTATACCTCATTTCAAACTAAAGTGTTCGGAACATGCAACATACCATTTCCTCACACGAATTACGAATACAACAGCCCAATAAATTAAATTCCAATCACATTGATTATAGAGACAAAACATTCCAAGACGTTCGGGTACGCATCTTAAAACGATTTGACCCTGCAAGTCACCCTTAAACAATAGATATAATTCGTATATCGTAATTGTCCAATTAGTCAGATTCATCTTGAGAACAGCAGTGAGAAATTTAAAATAAAAAAAAGTTCAAATAGGAGATACGCTAGAAGCATTTCGGGTATACCAACTTCCTATACTTAAAATCATTTAAATTATATTGATATTCAATATGAGCTTACAAAAACTACTTTCATTCTAATGGATAGATATCATTAAGTATTAATCCTCTTAATCTTAAATAAGTTAGCAAATCGATCTTCAAAAAATTTACGATTCAAAATCAATCGGAGATGACACTAAATACAAAACTTAAAACTAACCTTACATCACACGATTATCGTTTCTTTGAAATACGGGAAACCTTATAGCAATAGCTTTAGTGCACATTTCGGGTCCACATAGGGTTCAATAATCATCACGCACTTTGACGGACCGGTAAAAAAAATTTTATGTCACGCAATCCTCCCTAAATTATACAACGGTTTCTCATCCTACAGTCATCTCGTGTTTTACGATCTAATGGCAGACCCGATACCATTCGCGATACTATATGTATATGCAAAAGTAACATAAGGTGTCACTAGTATTTTATCAGACCAAATAACAGCTCCGGGGCAATTTTTTCCTCCCACCCCTAAGGTACCCAACTTCACAAAAGCGGACGCAAAAGTACAGAGAAGCCCGTGTTGAACTAACCTTATACCACCCTCGCCTATATAGAAAGGTACTCCCCTTTGCAAACTTGAAAATTGCATAATAGGGCATCACGCGAAAGATATTATATGGCTGATAGTCAAAACCAATTTGATAATAGCTATTTAAGAGCAGTTATACATTATTTCATCTAGCTAGGGGTCTATTGCTCTGTATGTTTTAAAGGTATAATGAAGTGTATATTTTATTCATCAATTCCATTAAGTTATATTTTTGTAAAATTGATTTTCAAGATTTTTTGGATGTTTACTTTCGCTCGCTATTTAAAAAATTCAAACTAATTTCGAACGGAATTCTGGGTAATTCGGTTGAAATGTAATTTTCATAATAGTAAACGTTATGGCGGATTGATACACAATGTTAAAACGTATGAGAAAAATCCATTAAATTTATTTTAAATCCAAAAGATTTTTTTACTGAAAACCACAAATTTAATTAAAAGCAAATTTTATTTTCGATATTAATCAAATTATAATTGGCTTATATATTAGACTCTGTAATGGATAATGTCCCCTCAGAAAATAATATTCTTTCCCCAACAAAATTTTGTTTAGCTGACCTCTGAAAATTGTTTTTTTTTGGGTGCTAAAAATTAGACCTTACTCAATACAACGTGAGTGATATCTTCTAAGTTATATTTCTTCTAAAATAAATACCTTAAAGTCTATTTAACACTTAAATAAGTTTGAAATTGGCCATAAAAATAATTAAAAATGAACTGATATTAATTTTAGGGGGAGTGAAGTATTTGTAAATTGAAAAACATATAGGCGTATGTTTGACATTTTATCATACCTTTATAGTATATCGTGCTATCAGTAATTACCCGACTTGAACACCGCTTAGGATAGAATAAGAGGGGAAACGGGATTCGGATGAGCGATCAAGCTACCCGAAAAAAACCAAAAAAAAAAAAAAATACAAAATTGAAGAGACGTCTAGCTAACACCTGCCTGTATTATTCTCCCCACATGCGTGATGCTTAACTTATATATTATATACAATACTTAAAATGTCACGAATTAGGGATGCGCAATTATTATTTTAAGAAAATTTATATATACTAATTGGTAGCGTATATTATTAATGGATGCAAATTAATTGAACGCTTATTTTTAAATTTATAAATATTACGAACTCGTTTATTTAAATTTTAAGGGGCTTGAAAAATTACATGGTCAATTAAATCCAAATTCCGTCAAGAAATATTTGAGGCAAAGTATTTGTTTATACTTTAATAATCTCTATACTAATTGAAGTAATTGTATACGATTTAGAAGAACACAAAAATCAAATTTTGTGCATCCTTTTTCAAGGTTTAATTGTTTTTCTGACGTTATTGCCTACGTCACTTGCCTTCTACTATACAGTGATGCCTCCGCTATAAACCCAAATAGGCATTTTATATATTTACTTATTTAATAGTAAGGTATGGGTCTTTGTTTTTTAAAGATAAATTAAATTTATTAGTTTAAATAAAAATTTAATCAATCTCTCAATTTACTTTAAGTGCGTGGAAATCAAAATTTCTCTCGTGACTATATTATAGAGCCAATTAAAAGGCGATTCTCGGGGCATTCTGGGCACGTGACTGCATTAATTTTGGCTCTTTAATTTTGAAATTGATTAAAAACGAGGTTTTCTAATTATATGAAAAAATTAAAAATATAATCAATAAACCTTAGTAATTAATCGTGACAATTTAACTTTCAAATATCAAGAAACAAAATTTTAATTAAATACTTCTGAATTACTTGGTTTCAAAATCTGGGTTGCACCTCTAAATATCAGGGAAAATTTACTGGTACCCGAAAAAAAAAAAAAATCAAGGCAATTGGTTTTCCGAATATAATATGAACCCAGGAAACAATTCCCAAATAGATTATATAAAATTAAATATTAAATAATCTTTAATATTTAATTACCTACAAATTATATATAAACCAATATAATAATAATAATAGTGGGAAATGAAATATTAGCCTAATGAATTTCTTATTATACGATCTAGAAGACAAAAGATTATATTTCAAAAATTTAGGACACAATTGCTATATATATATATTGTATATACATATATAAATGGGGTTTTGTAGGGTGGGTAAGGAACAGTTTACGCGCCTAAAATAATGGTTATTAGGCCCTGGGGATATGTTTTCTATTATAGCTGGACACGCATGGCAGAACTTATGGCTTACGGGTTATTTCTAAACCCCCTAATCCCAACCGTGCTCAGTTTCGGAATATCTCGAGAGAATCACGCGATTCGACAGCTTTGAAACGGGACACAAATTTTTCAGTTTCGACAATAAGTTGTGGGATGCTGGTTTTTATAAAATCAACACCGTTGTACTAATGGTAATTTTTCAAACATGGCGCGCAAATGTGTTAGATTAAGGTTAAAATTGCCGTTCCATTGATTAAAAATAATCAAATTCAAAAAAATCTTCAATATTTTAAAGTTTTTTCGCATATTTTGGCGGGAAATTATGCAAAATTGTGCATTTGGCGTCGAACATCTTAATCATTTGGAGAGATCAATTAATGAAATCAACTTGATTACGGATTTAATTATTAGAATATGCGAAGAAAACTATTTAATAAATTATTTAGTTTAGGCAATTACTAAAGTTAATTTTTTTGTGCCAAGGCTTAAGTATTTTTTATCGTTCACTGAAAACTTGAGAAAGAAATTGATTTAAAGCGAATTTTCTAACCGCAAAGAAAATCGCTCAGTGGAAACCAAGTATAACTAGAAATTCCTCCACTAAACAACTTCGCTTAGAAGTGTTTCTACGTGAAACTAATAAACAAGTCAATGTACATCTTGTTTCTATGTTAGGCCACACGGTCGTGGTAGGTAATAGTTTGTGCCCAAAAAATTAGCGCCTGTGGGGATAATTTTTTTTTTGTTCATATCCTATCATTGGGCGGTTTTCCCCTCTGCTAAAAATCCGTCATAATTGAGTGGTATTATTAGTTATCGCTCCTAATCGGAGACATCACACTACCGGAAGCTGCTACGGCCGGGGCGACGCGCAGCGTCCCTCGTGGGAAAAAAATAACGATCATCGCTGCGTTGTATATAACCCCTCTTTTCCGTAAGCAATGTATAAAAAGCCAACTAATTAACATTTAATCGTTGAAAATAAAGCTTTGGGGAAATTTAGCAGATATAGGATATAGTTACATCTTGAGTTTGCAGCATTGGAAAAGGTAGACTGCCTTTAAATCTATCGAAAAATTATGAAATCAAAGGGAACGCTTGCTTTGTACGTCTTGAAATCGTTTCAGACTAGAAACTATATTCGCCAAGAGCTTTGTAAACTAACGAATGCCGAGGCGGAGTAATACGTATACTATTAAATGTCATAGGGTATAAAAGTAGATCTGAAAACCGCTCGCGAACACGAATAAGAAATACTCACGAAAATCCAATTAATTTTCTAAACTCCCCCTCAGGTTTAAACTGTATGCGTGCCACATTTTTTTTTTCAAAATGTTGGCGACGCGATGCGCGAGCAGATGTAATTTAGAAATTGCAAATTAGACATGAACTCCCGTTTCAAGAACAATTTGCATAAACTAATTTTATTCCTTATATGATATTTAACATTGTGTATAAATCAGCTTCGGCTTTATCTATAATGCAAACCGCGTGATCTCGATCTAAACTGAATGTTGTAATTATTTTCTGTGATGTAATTTAATTTCTCATTTGAATTTAAATAATTATATTCAAAGGGAAATTTGAAGTAATTACACATTGATTAATAGTGACGATGTCTACGAAATTATAATTAGGTGAGGTTGTAATTAAATTTTTCGCGAAAGTTCTAAACTACCGTAATTTTGGAAATTGATGGAATAAAATAAGTTCCGCCCCTTTATCTGTCTTCGAGTCCCTTTAAAACTATGCAGTATACTAATTTTGTTAATATCGACTCTTGGATCTAACGCACATTTCCCACAATTTGTTTTGATACAAGGTCAAAAGGTTAACTATAAGACTCTTCTTTAGCGTAATTTCAATGAAAAGTCACGGTGAAAAGTAGCCCAGGCCTATTTTTACGGTAATAATAGTAAGAAAATAGATTGACCCACCCTTGAAAGAAAGTAAAATACGTATGAAGACATTATCTAAGTGCAGGGAGGAGTACGTTTTCCCGTACTAAGTGCAGAAGGGAATGAATACCACCTAGTCGCAAAACATTACTCTCCCGTTTTTTTTTTTTTTTTTTAAATCTCACTCCCTGAATTTTGATCTCCGGCCGAGTCCCATTAGCGCATTAAAGAAGCCCCCTTGGCTAAAAAGGAAATTGCCGCCTCACCTCGCTGCCAACGATGAACACCGTTTCCAACAAAGTCAAATAATTTAAAAAAAGGCGTTTGTTTCGTTCACATTGTGAAAGATTTTAAGACCATCGCTAAGCCTAACTTCAAATTGCAAAGATACATCGTAAAGAATCACCAACGAATCTAATCGTCGATTATTATAAAAGTATAGAGCTAAGCCTAATTAAAGATTCAAATAGAATATTTTACCGCAACCATGGAGCATTGAAAACCGGAGACTAAGGCTACCAAATCGTTAATGATAATAGTTAATAAACATTGAAATCAGGGTATTATTGCTTCGTGGAATTATCTATCCAAGGCTAATAGAGTTTCTTACAAAATGCGCTAAGCCTAATTGAAAATAATTAAACAGATTTTTACAAATAAACGTTATAAATATTGATAGTCAATTTTCCACTTTATACTGTAAACTTACAGCAAAAGTATAATGAGAACAAGACCCCATGAAACCCCTGCTTGAAAAAATATATATTTTGGAAGAACAATGAAGGAGGAAAATTCTTTCCAAATTGTCTTTTCTATATAGTGGTAACCAATTGCTAAAATAAGCGGTGTCTCAAATTGGTTAGCTGCATGTATGTTTTTTTTCTTTGAAGCGCTACCGGCTAATTCCGTGACTTTTCAGTACAAATTGTTCGTAACTAAAGCCATACGCGCCTGCAGGATATGTAATTCAACGTTTAGACCATAATACAACAGACACGAATTTTCAATTACGTTTCTCGTGAAACGATCACTCTATTAGAGCATGATTGTTTGATTTTACCCCATGCGCCTGCAATTTCCAAGTCAACGAAATAATTATTTTAATAGAGGGTATTCTGAATAGGTTAGGAGCGTAATAGTTCTATATAGATAAGATTAAGATTAAGCAGATAAGGTTTTCCCTATTCGCGGAGTCGTCTGCTTAGAGAATCTCTATGGGGTTAGCTGTTGCGCTCCTATAGCGGCGAAAATCTTAGCATTCTCACTGATATATAACAACTAAACAATTCATTAACCAAACCTTTATCTTGTTTCGTTACAGAAATGGGCGAAGGACCGAAATTGCCACAGGTCAAATGTCAATTACGCAAACACAAGAGTAACCGTAAACCGAGAACGCCATTCACCACGCAACAATTACTCGCCTTGGAACGAAAATTTCGCACCAAGCAATACTTGTCGATAGCGGAACGCGCCGAATTCTCAAGTTCCCTAAATCTTACAGAGACCCAAGTGAAAATATGGTTCCAAAATCGTAGGGCTAAAGAAAAACGACTTAAAGAAGCTGAATTGGAGAAACTAAGAATGGCCGCGAGACCTTTACTACCCTCGTTCGGTTTTGGACTTCACGCGGGACATCATTTTCTAGCCGCGGCTGGACTTCCACCACCGGCCCATTTAGGGTCCGCTGGACAAGGTGGTCGGAATTTAATGAGCTCTTTAATAGCTCCGTATCCGGTTTATAACATTTCTTCTTCCGGTCAAGTATCCTGTACCACCACTTCGCCTATAACGACGTGCCCGCGATGAAATTAAATAGAAAACTAACGTAACATTTTAATTACTAATTAAAATGAATTTGTGACATATAGAAACGATAATAAGTTCCTTAAAACAATTGAAAAAAATCCTAAATTATAATCCCGTTGGTTAAAAAAAAACTTTACTAAACTCGAACTGCGTGACTGACGTCAAAATCGTTCATCACCAACTGTTAACTAACAGAAGTGTAAAATTTTGGGCTGGAAAAACCACGGAATTATTCAGGCCAGTGAAAAAAAAACTATTTTACCGATTTTTTTCTCATCCCCATTTTTATTTCATCATTCAGTTTAATCATAAAAAATTAAAATTAAATTAATAATACACGAGCGGATATGTAAATTAAAACGATGAAGTAATTGTCCGTGTTAATTAAAAATAGGTATTTAGTCTTCCATATATACCATAAAACGCGAGGTAAATAAAAATAATAACCCAAAACGAATTAAATTAATATAATATTTAATAAATTTACCATATTTCTTCTAATTTTCATATTTCTACCGGTGCTAAAATATTTGTTTCTATTACTTTCGTAATTAAAAAAAGTGTTTCTAATTAGACGCACAATTCATATTCCTTATCTCAATTTAAAATATTTACCGGTTCTTGAAATAAAATAAAATTAAAATAAAATTAAAAAAAAACGAGAAAAATATGCCAAAGAATTGATTATAATTTTGTTTTTAAATTAAAATGTAATTATTAATTTTTATTTGTCCCCTAATTAACTATAAGATTATGTTATGTATAAAAATAGAACCCTTCCCCAATCCTCGAATTGTACATGACTTGTATATATTTAAAATATTAATTAAATTTATTTGAATATTCAATTATATATTTTTCGTAATTTAAATTGAAATTTAAGCTCATACCTATATCTAAAGGGAGGGCGAAATTAACAATAATGAAGGAGCAGTGGTGTAGCTGAAGGTTACCCCCTCCCCCCATTTCAGCCAATCCCTTTTTACCCAATTTTAATTTCCACAAATCTAACCTAACTTTGGGTGAAACTGGAAATAACATTTTTGGGTAAAAGATAAGGATCGGGAAATCTCATTATGACACCTATCTCCTCCCCGCAAAAATTTCAATGGGGGCCCTTTACAATTTTTTAGGGTGAGCGGGCCTTGGGCCCTAATTATCATAGATCTCGTGCCAAGCTCGTGAATTTAATCTTCAGAAATTAAATTTTACGTACGAGTGACGTCGGTTTTACTTAAATTATCAACGTGCTCCCATACAATAAAAAAGAAATCGCCTTACCCAATGTGGGAAAATGTTCTAATTTTGATTAAAAATGATCCAAATTGGAAAATATATTGGTAATAGCTGGTAATTAGCTTCAATAATATCGTTTTCACTTCGGTAAGTCTTTTTATTACAGTTATTGTTGATTTATATTTAAATATCTAAAAGTTAACTATACGTGACACCTCTTGATAACTAGTTAAGTTCACATTAGTAACTACGTTCTGAAATTAGCTATATGGACATTAATTTTAATTAGTTTGTAGTTATATGGATATTAATTTTAGATACATAAATTAGGGTTCACGCTGCAACTCCATTTAGTCACTTAGGACTTAGGGTTTTTGCTTTGCAACTCTTGGTGCTAAATTCATTGGATTATTTAGAAGAGAGTCAGGGAAACCCTTTAAAAGTCAAGGGATGTAATAGGATCATTTTCGTTCGAGCTCTGTATAGGCCTATAACTTAACAATATATTTGACCTTGGAAAGCGGAATAACCTTATGACCCCGATGACACCAATAAAATAACTTTGCGCATTTTACCATCCCTTTAGATTTTAAGGGGGATTAAAAATAAGGAACAAGGCAAGCCGCTGAAAATTTGGGCTTTAACAAGCTCTATATCAATCTATTGATAGCCTGTCACGTAAAAGGTCCGTGCCCCCAATAGTCCTCGTAAATTGACCCCCAAGACCGCCTGGGGTATCTTCTGGGGCAAACTTTTTCAAACTATACACGCAGTAGGTTGTAAAAAAATAGAATACAATTTAAAAGTTTTAGCGGAAGAATGAGGGTAAAAACGTAAAATATCCGATAGTATAGGGATCGATTCTTGTTAAAAAAGTATACGAGAAAAACCAAAGCTTTCGGCACACTGTCGTAACATTGTTAAGAATTTTTTTTAACGCCGATATCTACGCAATAGACTCTCGGCATCGCTTTTAAGGTCTCAATAATAGGCTTTGTTAGGACAGAAACGTCCAAAAACTTCACTTCCAACCCTCTATATCGAATACAAAAGAACGGGTCTCGAAAGAAGACCATTTTAAAAGAAAGTATATTCTTGTAACAATCTCGGGTAAGGCATCTGCGCATTCGGTATATCTTAATTGGAAGCCCCAAAAAAATCTTTTCTTTAGTTGGGGTTCCACTTTTATGGCCTTTTAGGTAATAGCTACGCTATAGATACGTAAGGGCAATTGCTTTGAACGTAAAAGATTGCGTTCAATAGGGAAGATAGAGCTATTTTTCTATGTAGGAGGTCAGTGTGATTTTCAAGTTTAAATGAACAAAAGCGAATTGGTCCTGAAGAAAATACGCTGTAGAGTTAATGACATTGGACTCGAAATTCAGGGAGTGTCAAAGACAGATTTGGTGCACGCACCATGAATTTGAAGCAATGTATAGTGTGAAGGATAAAGAAGACAGCATGAAATGGTTAAAATCTTTCAATTCATTGCTTCCTTCTACAGTATATCAATAAAAAATTTTAGTTACCAGGGAGATCGGTTTCATTTGGTTCAATGATACGGATTTTAAATTGGTTAATTATATACATTTCTACAAAGGAAAGGGAATTTAAGTCTTGGCATGAAATAACCCGTGATAATTCGCATGAACTACAAGTACAAGTATGTTTGAAATTCGATCACTGACAATTAAAAGTGATGGATAGCTATAGTAAAAGGTATAAACGAAAAACGTGTTTTTAACAGTTTAAACTTAAGAATTAGGTAATAGCTTCTAAAGGACCTTTTCCCATGGATCTATTATACCATAAAGGAGGGGCCCATTACTTCGTTGAGACTTTATAAAGAGGAGGTTTGTATTTAAATACATAGGATTGGTCATTAATAGTATTTCTTCCATATACATTAAAGGGAAAAATAACTAAAATACTTAGAATAAAATTTTTCGAAAGTTTTCGATCAAGAGACATCATCAATGTAATAATTTCTATTCTACGAATCAATCATCCTTGGCTTTGACAGTTTTGTAAACCATTTTTCTACAGAAATACAATTGGTTGATCAATGGGGATATGTTTACGTCAAGAAAATTTAAATAAGTAATCGGTGTAGCGTAGCTTTGACTATACTAAAGTCATTACGTAACAGAGTATACTATTTAGTATTACCAATTAAGGTTGGAATAAGATCCATCATCGTATATTCGATATACAGAATTCATAAATATTATTATTATTTTAAATACAAATGATTGCAATGTCTGCCCAATTATTTTTTAATTTTAGTTAACGAGGAATATTTTTTAATCAAAAGATGCATCCTAATAAACCAATTTTTCCGAACTGGCCCCATTTGCAAACAGTTACAAGACGAGTTTATAAACTTTCAACAAGAACTTATAAAGGCATATGAGAACCTGGTAATATACAGAATTAGTTTCTGGTACCATCTTCGCATACTTTATAGCCAAAATTAATCTGCTTTCTCATACGTCTAAGCAGTATTAGAACATACTCTGATGTTTCATTTCTTTCTCAAGGCTAATTCAGTAATTCCCCAAGCCCGGACTTTAGTTTAACGACAATTGTAGCGTATTTAGTTTCATTTATGCATTTTCGCGAATCTATTTCATTGCCCCATGTTCTTAGGTATATAAATAAGTTCTTGCTTTCAAATCTGTGCGTTTGATCACGTGGGTCATTAAGTCGAACTCCCAAGACGACACTCAGTTTTCTGAGTTTTATGAGGACATAGAAATTGCTAAATTGCTCAATTTAACTATAAATTCAGATTTTTTACGATCCTATTTCTATATATATCTGTCATAAATAAACCCTTTTACCCCTAAAAGTAAAAACGAGTAGGAAACAATTTTTGGATTTATAACTCTTGAAATATTTTCTATCATAAAATAACTGTCAAAATGTATATATTCGGTATTCATGCATTCGATTCTAGATGAAATATTGGTTCAATATAGGATCGGGCCCATAAAACTTAGGCCTAATAGACTTTTTACCGTAAAACGAAATGGCAAAACGTCCCGAATTGAACAGCGCGCCGACAGAATTTTCGTTTCACCCCCGCGGGAATTTTACGACTCTGCCTAGATATATTTGTACTCGGGCAAAATTAGTTTTCACAACGTACAAAGTTATATAGCAGCTTTCAGCATTCAAAACAAATCATAAGAGTTAAACCTAGTCTCGTTTCGGTGGATCCTGAAAATTCAAATTGTTCTCGACACTGGTTCAAAAAGTTTGACTTTAGGGGCACGCAACTAGCTATCCACTATAGAAAAGATTGAAGATAAGTTTTTTTTTTTTTAGTATATGAGGCGTTCGAGGGTATAAAACACGGAACAACAAGAAAGGGCAGGGTAGGGTAGGCTAGAAGTACACTAGGGGTACACCCGTGGCAAAAGAATAACCGAAGAAAAAGGTATTTTCTGGGATAGAAAAAGAGAAATGTATGAAATACAGAGTTCGGGCTAACGCCCCCCTTCCTCCCCGAGTCATGATCCTGAGTTGTTTTTAAGTGGTTCGTCCCCCAAAGTCCTATACCCCCGCGGCTGCCAGCCACGAAACTATCCTCTGAAAAGCGCACCCGAAGCACCACGCTTTTAAAAGCTACAGAGAACGAAAAAGTCTGTAATAAGAATGCCCACCGTATATTTTCTTCTCGAAAATTGACAACTGACGTCTTTATTCTAGTACGGACCATTTCTTAGCGCGCCGCCAAAAAATACGGATATTTTAAAGGGATGATGACACATTTTCATATATATTATATCTTGGAAACTTTAAAGGGAGAATGCAACCTAACAACAAGCGTTTATCGATACCGTATCATTTAAATTTACAAACATATTAAACTAGATATTTAAAACTTACCCGGAAAATAGGCTTAGCAGGATTCATGGAGTTATCCTGAATTGCTTCCGTGAAAGGTCTAGCGACCAATGAGCAAAGGCCCGTCGTTAAGGCGAGATCTCCATGAGATTTACAATCGCATTCGATAGGTAGCTAGACCTTATACGCAAGGAAATCAGGATTTTCATGAATCCCGTTAAGCCTATTTTCCGGGAAAGTTTTAAATTTATTTCTAGTTTAATATTTGTTCGTAAATTATTCCTCTATTGGCTTAAGCCTATTTAAACAATAAGGAATCGATGTTAGGTTGCATTCTCCCTTTAAAGGAGGCGTGGTAGTATATAACTCCACTTTTCGAGCTTTTAGAAATTACCTTGTTTTATTGGAATGACTAAAAAAACTTAAAATTCTTTTTAAAAGTTTTTAAGCAATAAAAACTGCAGAAAATTTGTATCACGGGCCAATTTGTACAAATCTTTTAGAGCTTTTTACTTTATTTATTTTTTTCCTTTTAAAACTTGTCAGGAAATGTAAAGAATTTCGGTTAACTAGAGATGTAAACGTTTTTCGTTCGGGGACCGGTTCCAAAATTCCACCTTTGCTCAAAATAATTTATTTTTTTATCATTAACATCAAAGTATATATTTCAATTTACTAAGTAATTTAAATACTAATTACTAAATAACCCAGAGAAGTGTACTTGAGTAATAATTCGTATGATTGATTACTGAATAAGACGGTAATTTGGAGATTTAAAGTGACAGTGACACGATTTAAATAGTTACAATAATTTCGACCTTCTACCTAAATACGAAAATAAATTAGGGTTAAAGGCCTATAGGATTACTTCTGCCTGTCACCATGGAAACAAAACTCGTCCTCCATGCTTTCTCTTGCCTTGCTACCCAATAGGAAGCTCAGAAGGTGAGCCAACTTCCAGTGAAACAGGCAGGTGACAGGCAGAAGAAATCCTTGGCCTTTAAAAGGGACTATTTCCAAAATAGGGACAAAACTCTAAAGATAGCGACCATTGGAAAATTTTATGATGAGTCAAAAATCATAAAAATTATTTTGGTGAAAAGATTAATTTCTACGCATACTTGTAATAATAATTAATCCTTTCATTGGAAGAATTTTCGGTTTTTTGACTTGGCACCCAAAATTAAATAATTCATTCTAATAAAAGGATAATGCAACCTAACAACAAGTGATTTTTATCAATTACTTATCGTTTAAATTAATTTAAATTAAATTACAGACAAATATTAAACTAGAAATCAATTTAAAACTAATCTGGAAAATAGGCTTAGCTGGATTCATGGAGATCCTGAATTTAGTGAATAAAATAAAATTTAACATTTTGCTCACGTGATAAAGGAATGAACGTTAGAGGACAAGTTCAATGGAGGTATTAATTTAAAAAAGATGTTACTATCACTTTAAAACTAATCAGTAATCAATTTCTCAACCAGCAAAAAAAGAAAAGTTAAATTGATTATCGAAAATTTAAGATAGCAGATTTCAATTTTGTTCAGAGGCGGAATTCTAACTAGCGGGCTAAAAATTTCAAAGCTAAACATTATCTAACATTTCAATCTGATTTTTTTTTTATTTTTGATATTTTCTCTAGAAACGTATATGATCATATATTTTTTTTAACTTTAGGGGTCAAATCTGGTCCGTTTGAAAAAAAATAAAAACTCATTAATTTGACCTTTCTGTAAATGGATAGGTCTTGTTGAAATATTCCTTATTTTATATTTTATTCTATAGCGCATGGTTTCAGGCACGCGCTAGCAACGACGTCATAACCAGGTATAAGTTTCAACGAGTACCAAGGAAGGTACCTTGATTTCTCTAGCAAAAACGTTATATTGAAGTCAATCTTCTATGGGCTTTTTGGTGCCGGAAACTAAAACTGATTTTGATTTTACATGGCAACACAATGGTCAAATAAATCATCTTTTTAGTGCAATATATCTTTCGACGCCCAATAGAAAACTTTACAATATTTTTCAATACAAGTTTTCAGCGCAGTCAAGGACTACAAGAATGTTATTGTAAGTCTTTAACGATATGAATATAAGTTTTACACAGTGTAAATTCAAGGAGGGATTGACGTCACGTCGGAGATTGTCAAAGGTGGAAAAGAAGACTCGGATATGTATAGTCACACACACACAACTAAATTCTATATAACATATAGACAGAGATCGTGTTCAGGTTTTAAAAATAATTCTTGTCAGAATTATTGGGCCATCAATTAATTTTTGCGAGTTTTTTTAGAATTACGCGCGTTTTTAATGTTCAGTGGGCATTCAAATTTAACTTATGGAGTGCTATTCTACTTAGAAAATAATTTTGTAATCTCAAATATGCATTGGATCATGTATATTTTAGCAACTTTATAGATTACCAAATTTAATAATATTGGATATATTCGAAATTTAATTATACGCCTGAAAATCCCTCTGAAATTTCCTGCCCTACGACTATGTGTTAGGGAAAGAGTACCGTCAAATTTTTAAGGGGCAGCCTATGGGACCGGCCAGCTCGAGAATTTTTAATTGTTATATAGGATGCATTAAGAATAGGGATATCAAAACTCAAATAACGGAGTACATAATAGAAAAAAATCAATAAAAATACTATAAATTCCTAATTTTGATGTTTTAAAGGGACTTGCCTATCCTAAATAAGATTACAAAGTAATTAATTTCATTTAAAATGTTATTAGGACAGGAATATGATGAAATTTTTTATATGAGATTTTATACTTAAGAAATCAGAATAATGAATCCAATCAAACGCTATAATTTACAATGTAGGTACATTCGTACGTCCGTAACTTTCCCCAGAATGTTCTAGAAAAGTCTGGAGTGGTCTAGAAAATTCTAGAAAGCCATTGAAAGTTCTAGAAAGGTCTTGAAAATTAAGGAAAATTCTGGTATATTGTCTGGAAAATTCGAGAAAACTCCGCAAAAATTTTTGAAAAGTCTAGAAAATTCTGGTACAAATTTTAGAAAAGTTCCGTGATTTTCATGGGTTTTTGCTAATTCAGTATAAAACATTAAAATTTTAAGCATAAATAAATTGGTTAAATAATAAATCTAGCTTTGTCCTGACTCTAAGCGTTAAAAAATTGGCAATTATTATATCAGTATAATATAACTAAGGTTATATAAAAAATTTCCTCCTGCATATGTTCGAAATTCAAAACTTATTCCGACCTATCTGTTATAGTTTAAAGCGAGGTTTAAAAAAAAATTGAAAATATAAGAATGATGGACTGCGTTCTCATTGCCGGAGGACATTAAATATAAGGGGGGTAAGTTTGGTCACGTGACTTCCGGGCACGGTCAAATCATTGACGATTTATAATCGAAGAAGGATCGAGATACGTCGAAAAATGTATGACAATTTTTTTTTAAAAAAAATTTCACCCCAAACGAAAAACACATCACCTGGTACAAAGCATATTACTTATTTCAAAGGAAGCCAAGGCTTAAGAATAAACCAGGTTCCTAGCTTTAAGTTTACTAAAATATAAAACTGATTCAAGTTATATTTGGTTCAAGTTTAATATTCTAAAGAAATGAAAGCATAGGCGGAATAATACAAAATGTTAAATTTAATATAGGCTAAATAATAGTTCTGAAAACTGATATTGAAGATGTATCATCAAAACTTGGAAGTAAAAACTTCATATATATACGGATGGACCCGTCATTTTTTTGGTACAACGTGTAAGACCGATTAGGGCGAATTTTCAATCGACTAGATCTGAACCAAAGATTAGAAGAAAACATTTTCTAAACTATTTATCTTATATACTATTTCAAAGTATTTTTTTATATCTATCGTATAAGAATAAAATAAAATTGAAATAAAACATAAGATCGAGAAAATCTTGAATTGCTAATTTTCTTCTTTTGCGAAATTTCCCTTTGACGTCATTGAATTAACATATTTTTGAAAAATTAAACTCATCCATTATTTATGAATTAAAAATAAAAATAATATTTCTTTGAAATTTTTTATTATTTTTATATTGGATTATCTACTTTTTTGTTTTTTTATATCATGATTCAATGTTTTGATGACCCGACTTCAAAAATGCTAATATACGAGCATACGCCTTGTAAGGTAATTTTTACTATACCAAGAATAATGGTGGAAAAATTGATGACAGTTTGATAATTATTCCTAAGTCGTAAGATTTTTAAAATATAATTTTTATAGTTATAATTATTTGATTTATTTAAACCAAGAATCCATTCAGGTTCCATAAGAATATGGAAGGGCCGCGATTCAATAACCATCCTCTCAAACTTTGTACCAAAAGTTCGTCTGCTTCGAATCGATTTTTCAAGTAAATCGCTCCTGACATCTATTATTAACCCGCGCCACTAACGACCTTGACATAATATTTTGGATAATAAAAATGGAGCCGACCGAAAAAAGATCTAAGGGTACAAATGTTGCGAAAATTGCAGACGAACTTTTGTTACAAAGTCTAGGAGGATGGTACCAGAGGCTAAAGCTATGCTCCCATATTCTTATGGAACCTGAATGGATTCTTGTTTAAACTGATGGTGTCACTAAGTTTTGAGGAAAGACTAAATACAAGGGGAAGCCTAGAAAGTGAGTTTATTTACAGGGTGACAGGGGAAGAAATTCTAGGCCTTCGATGGGGCCTATAATATTCTGATTAGTTCCCATTACCAGTCAATTAAAAAGTCATGTTTTTGGGTTTAAGCTTGTCCTCCTTAATTTTGGTTAATTTCTTTTAAATTAAAGCGCGGAAATTCAGGACCAAGCCTATTTTCCTGGCAAGTTTTAAATTTGTAGTTTAATATTTGTCATTATTTTTTATGGTGGATTAGACCAATTTAAACAATAAAGAATCGATAAAAATCATCTTAAAAATATAGAAAAATAGGGCCCTAATATATTTCCCTGATTTTCTCAAATAATTACGATATTTACTGTTTTCAATGTTTGTAAAAACCCTGAATAATTTTAATTGAAAGAAATTAAATTTATTAAAATTTAAATTTATTAAAATCATCCCGACGCGTTAGAAAAACAACGATTTTTTGTTTTCAATGTTTGCACAAACCCTGAATAATTTTAATTGAATTAAAATTAAATTTAAATAACTAACTTTACAAAGTAAGAAACATTTAAAATTTATTGAAATCCTCCTGATGAGTTTTAAAAACAAACTAATATTTCATATTGAATAGAAAATATACTACTTTCAAGGTTGCAACGCGTCGATAGCTGGATATCAAATCGAAAATTTTATAGCTTTAAAGCTTCATGAATTTAATAATCGCATTAAAACGTGGAAAATTGTTCGTATAGGTCAAAAAATATATTTTTTTCTACAAATGGAATTTAACGCTTATAATATTTTGCCAAATTCCACGGAGATTTTTTTGAGGTAAGTCACGTTAAGTTTTTAAGGTAGATAATAAGAACTTAAGGCGATAAATGTACTATTTTTATTTCTATTGATTTTAATGTAGGATATCAATCCGCCATAATAATTTCAGTGATATTTTATAATGGTTTTAATCCAATCTTAGTCTGAATCAGTTTTAGTTTGCAACAAGATCAAACCAATAGACGTCTGACTATCTCTTCAGTATTATTATATTGCAGCATTTGACTCGCTGAAAACTACAATAATTCTTAATTCTCACTTATAGTATAGGATATATAGGGATTTTATTTCATAGCTATCCACAAATACCGTCTCTTATAAGTTTGGTATGCGTCAGAAACAGCGGGTAACTATAGACCATATCAGTTCAACATTTCAGCACGATAACAACAGAATCTCGTACAATTCTTATAAACTAGTAAGAAAGAAAAATAGTTTCGTTCGTACCGAATACTAAAACTGATATATGTACTATACTTTTACTGTCTTTACCGACTTCTTTAGGGGAAAACTGCAGGAGGTCGCCTCGTGAGGGCGCTGCACGTGCTAAAAGAAAATGGCGCCCTGGCTTCTAAACAATATTCCACAATTTCAACGACAGCAAAAAAAATAATCAGATTAAACGCTGAGGTATTAATATATCTCTTTCCTGCTCTTAAGACTTTTTTAAAGGTTTAGTAAAACGATAATATTTAAGATTTTGAAATTGTTAATTTCGCGTGAGAAATTAGGATTGGATATTATATTTATAATAAGTTAAGGGTCGATGTAGTTTCGAAAACTAATAGTCAAGGTTGGTTTAAAATTGTGTTTTTTTTTTTACTTAAATTTGTCAGAACTGATTTTCATATAATTATTAATTAAACTACAGTTTCAAATATTTTAATTTAAACTTTAAGTGTAAGTTAAGTTAGTTTTATAGCATTAAGTAATATTTAGGTATAATTAAGAGAATCAAAGAGAATCTGATTATTCGGACACTTGCCAAAACTCAGTAAATTCTGCTCGAAATCTTTAAATTAGGTTATGAATCCCAAAAATTCTATAATTTGAAATTAAATTTGTTGAAAATGTCAAATATTAGATCAAAATTAAAAATTCCCTTCAAAAGAAATATTCTTCAACATCCCAAAATCTCTTACAACCTAAATCTATCCCCCAAACCAGAGGTATATAATAACCCCCTTCGGAGGGGAAGTATGAAAGGTAGGCAAAATCGACGAACAACAAGTGCCCGGCGTAAATCGCGGCAGATCGACACACCGCTTTACTCCCAAAAAAATAGTTACACCATTTTGAACCTCACTAAATATTCCCTACGCACACTTCCGGAACTTGCGAGCTGAAGTCAACCTTCGACTCCATTTTAACAGACAGCCTGACTCCTGAGACAGGAAGTTCTAAACACAAATCGAGCCGTCTTGTTTATACAAAGACCATTTACTAGAGTAGCGACATTGAGAAGTCCAGCGCGAGCTAGTGGCCTAGATAGTCAGCAGCGGGCTCTTGTTTTAATCAAAACCAGAATAATAAAATTTATTTCGCACAAGGGGATGATCGTGTCACTATCCCTTTAAAAAATCCTATCCGGATAGGGGGGAAACCTTCGATTTATCAAACTCTAAAATCTGTAATCCTAAAAGGACCTATAATGGAATGAATTTATATTTGTCTCTTACAAGTTAATTTGAATTTTTAATAACCCTATTATAGATGGGTTTCTTTGAAGACATGATATTCCCTTACCCCTATAACCCCCGTGAATCGTGATTTGAAGCTTAATTTTAAAATGGAAACGAGCAATATCCGCTTATAAGTATACATTATATCGAGTATATTGTATTCTTAAACATATGTTACATTTGAAAGTAAAAGAACAGGTTCTCGACGAAAAAAAATGGTAGAAATTTAAATCAAACAAAGATTGGGACGCGGCGAGATCAAAAAACGCAAAACATTTACAGTGGAGATCATACACCCTTATTTTTACACTATACTGATACCCCGAAATTGAAGATATAGGAAAAAAATTTCAAAAAATTTAATTTTGCAATAGAATTTAAATCTTTTAAATCCTTTATTTCATGTTTTCTTAAAACTATTAAGACTAAGACTCTAAGTAAAATATTAACGTCAAAATATATATTTCTCTATACGTAACAATGTCTGTCTGTCTATCTGTTGGTCGGACACTAACGCTAATCTTTAATCTAATCTTACTTAATAAGTTGTCGATTATTTGAATGTCGATCAATTGGGAAAAACAATGGAGGAACTATAGAGCCTGATCAATCACTTCAATGTTTAGTCTAAGTTGACGTTATTCGTACTTCTACGCGCATGCGTGTAAGGCTTTGTGTAAGTCTCCACATTCCAAGTTTTAAAACCGCGCAATTTGGTGGGAATTGGCGAATTGATGATAGTTATAATAATGGTTTATCATTTAAAAATCCGTCTCAGTTATGCTAGAATTTTAAACTAGCTCAAAACCAATTCAAGAGTGTCTGACCCCTCGAAATTACCGCCGAGATTGAAGTTTGCTTAACTGGCAGCCCTGTTTGAGGTAATTGGCCTTACCGAAAAACGTTAGTCATAAGAGATCTTGGGGAAGTCTTTCGTTATGTCAAGAAGTTTTGGGGTAATTTTTAGCACCTCTGTAGTGTTCTTGAGGACCTCTTCAAATCAGACTAACTTTTTCGGTAAGGGTGGCGTCTATTCGAGAATTAACGGTCAGCTACACCTTCTATAGTTTTTCCATGATGTTGATCATTTGAAAGTTAACCAAAATCTATGCTGTTTATAGGATTATTTTTAATTCACCAAACGAGTCATAAAAGTATAGTGCAGTAAATTTAAACCTAATACTAATTTGGTAGTAAAGAAACGATTAAAACTGACATTTTCAGGCTCCCTTTAAGAAGAAAAAAAAAAAAAAAAAAAAAAAAAAAAAAAAAAAAAAAAACATGCTTGGATATTTGACCCAAGTTTAGCCCACAATAAAACCTTAATTTCTCATATTCAAGATATAATTCCGATAATTCAGTTTCAGACAATCGTTTTGAGTTTGAAAAGACGCTTGATTTTTTATTGTACATCTTTCGTCAAGGGACACTGGCAGACTACCACCATTTACTCTATTAAAACCCAATGAAAAGATAGAGTCTGGTGCCATTACTTCAATACCCCCAATTCGTTTTGCATAATATAAAAAGAAATCTGGCAATAGAAAATTATTTCCCATTCAAAAACTACGTATGAAGGAAAAGTCTCAAACAAAACTTATAATTTTAAACATGTATACCGCGAAATAGGCTTTATCAAAGGGTCAGGTAAACGTACTAGCACATCACTTAAAACTAGCCAAAAAAAGTCATCACCCCTGACTGGCTCGAGTGATTTGGACTCTTCCTCAATATTTTGAGCCGGAAGAGAGAGGGAAAGAGTTTAGGCGGGCCGCCCTTGGCTATATTTTCTTCCCTCCCAACTCCGAAATTTCTCCAAAGAGTGGCCCTTCCAATTTCACTAATTACAAGGCGATTGCGGCCGCTAGAGTGTCTCGAATCAGAATCTGGACCTTTGCGGACAGTATTTAGCTAAAGGGCGTTGTTTACTTAAATGGAATTAAGTGGTAGACTTTTGGTCTAGGTCATATTTAAACTCTAGTAATCTTATCAAAAATGATACTTAAAAATTGCCTTAGACTTTCCCTTTTACTCCATCCATAGTTACTCCGAGCCCACACCGAGTAATAAAGTAACAGGCGTAACATTTAGTTGGATTGATCACCGTTGGTGGTTCTAATGGAGTAGGGGTGTACGTTGAAATCTCAGTTGGTACAATAGATGCCATGATGGGGCAGAAGGACGAAAAACCAATTTTATATACCGGGCTATGATTTTATTCGTGCGGTATCTATTTTTCTCTTTTTTTTTTTTTTATTTCTTTGGGGTTCCCGCCCATAGTGAAAAATAAACCACCTAGGGTTGTCCTACTAAGTTTAAAGAGGTCAAAGGTTAAACGAACTCAATAATAGGAAATAACGATGGTGATAGGTCATAATGCTTTATACATTTCTTATTACGATAAAAGTGTTATGAACTTCGATTATAATGGTTCATATGTTAAAGTTAAATGTATAACTTGGAGATAAAAATGGAATAGCTTTTGAATTTATTTTCGGAATCACCATGGAAACGTATTCGAGAATTTTTTGGGAATTTTTAAAAGTTTCTGAAGTTTGGTAAAATTTAGAAAGAAGTAAATATAAAATCGGGCCAATCATATTATTTCAGGCTTTAATAGCGCTTGTTATGTCCTAACATTAAAAGAATAGGTCGGGGTTTGATGGCCAAGGTCTTGGGCATCAATCGCTGGCCAATTTTTTTAACATTACATTTTTGCCAAATTTAGATTAATCTTTTATCATTTTAGTTTTCGTTTTAATTGTTAGTTTGAAAAATCGTAAGTAAAGTTAACTTTAACAATGCTTCGTTGACTTTAACATATCAGGTTTCTCTAAAAAGTTAACTTCACGTAATCGTACGAGTTTTTCGTCATAGGTTTTCTTAAAATCCCTAATCAGGAGAGATAGAGATACGCAGTTCTTGGTTAACTCAATATTACTCATATACATGGAACGTCTTTTAGCTAACTTACTCTAATCGCGGACGTAATTGGTCCGAATTCCCCAGTTAACCTCTGACCTCTCTTTTTTTTTTTTTTCATAAGAAAAAACCCCGCCTCCTCTTCGGTCATATCGTAACTTTAGTAAGACTATTAGTCTTATATGGTAAGAACCGCGCCTAAAAGAAGCTATATACGACTTCGCTATCTTTTCCTCTTTCTTTTTTTCGGGTTGAGCCGCGCTATAGGGGTGTACGTATATACCTGCATGGGCGGCACGGTTCAAAAGAGTGGGGGTCAACTTGGGTGTATGGCGGGAGGTCTTTTGAGCGCTCTTTGCCGGAGGGCGCAACCATCACTCATTCTAGAAGCCAGAATGCCCCGTGACATCTAGCTTCGAGAAGCCAAGCTAAAAAGCTCCGTTTATCTCTCTACCTGCATGCGTTGGCTTTTAGATTGTCCCAATACTAAGGTCAAGTCTCGCGAAGTTTGGTATTTTTAACGGGTAAATACAGAGGTCAAAGGGCGATAGTATATTTTCCTATTTGAAAAACTATCCCAGAAAGAGATATTAAAGAGTTAAGACTGGTTTTCATTGACATAATCGGGGAAAACAAATACGTAGAACGGCGAGTGTTTTCACACAAAATGAAATACGCCCATAAAATTGCGCTAGCAGTCCACTAGTGGCGCTAGAAGAATCTAAGCTCTAGCCTGTATTAATCAAAATGGCGGTTAATAAAGTGTCGGTTGAGTGCCTGGAGCTTGTGAGCGGAGTTCAGAACAGGTCAGCTCCAAAACTGAACTGCTAGCCTTTCTCTGCGCACAAGTGGCTGGCATCCACTTAAGTGGCTGCCATCCACTTTAGTGAAAACTATTTATATTATCAGGTTTATTTAAAATAATACGGTAAAATTTAAATAAAACAGAGCTAATGCTAAAGATGTGCTACCAATTCAATAACGCGGTCAGCCCTATGATATCACAACATAATCCTTTCCTATTGGTCAAGGCTTTCCTTTCTGCAAAATCACGCTAAAATCTTATTTCAAAAAATATTTGTTTGCGAGACTTTTTCTTTAAAAAGTAAGATTGGCTTTTCTGTATTCATGGGAAAAAAAGTCGCGGACAAAGTTGTATATAGTTTGACTTTAAAGATTTCTATTTCAATGCTTGCTTGGATAAACCCCCTAGTGTACAGTAAAAAGCTTGTTAAAAATGACCATAAGGTTGGGGTCAATTCATAGGGGAGAAATTAGGCCAATTATAGTTTCGGGGGTTAGATTTTTACTGTCATCTAGGGAATAATTACACCTCGTGCTTGAACCCTGGACAATGTCGTGAACCGAATTCAAAAGATTCCTCGGACTTTTTGGGTTTGAGATAATTTATGACTATTTTACCGCGTATTTTGACCGAAAGGATTTTGAGACCTGTTGTAATTTTAGCAGGCGCCCAGCTAGATTACCCCTATAGAGAGAGCCTGGGTTAGAGTTTGCAGAAAACGGAAACTGATCTTGACAAAAATAGAGATTTTAAAGGTAAAGTGAAATTCAGAGCATAAGCCTTTGTCCGAAAGAAAAAGTGTACAATAGACAGATTCGAAAATTACGAATGGAAAAAACTACCTCCAATGAGTGCGACATACGCCATCATACCAATCTCGTAATCACGAGATTAAATGAAATTTAGACGCGCGAAAAAAATTAATGCTGATGTCATCGACATGAGATTGAGCTAGAACTATTAACAATGGACAGCTATCTTAATAGATAAAGTTAGCAATACGTGGTTTTCATAAGCATCCTCTAACGACAAACAATGGCAAAAGTAGGAACTATCAAAATCTCGTGCGTGGTCCATATATTTACCGGAAACTAACTTTGTTCAAAATATAAGCGAGGAGAATAATTAATGGGAGTAGAAAAGGCTGTTAAGAGTTAGTTGGTATCGTAACTGAAATTACGCTGGTTCATTGACGTCATTTTATAGGCTTCCATTGGTGGCAAACTTGATAGCGAAAGATTTCATTAACAAGGGTATAGGCCTTCAGTACTTTTGTCCGCCAAGATGATGTGAAAAACTATCACTGGGTCCACCAAATCCCCATTATCTCGGTGAACAAAAAAGGTCACCGTCTAAAAAATAGTAGCGCCATCTTTGTCGCGTCATCATAAAATAATATTAGCCCTTATCCTTTCTCCAAACAGAGGTGAGGGGTGATAAAAATATAAAACAAAACTACGGGGGTCCTTTTGGCCTTAGTTATGGCGGTCACGTTTCAATCCCAACAAATACAGAGAAGATTGCCGTTTAGTTTCACCGGGTTGCTCACTCCCTCTATAGCCTATTTCCAGCCCAATATTTTTCCCGCCAAAAAAGCGCGCGTCTAAGCCTCGGCGTCCGACTACTTCCCCGTTTTCTTCTTGGCGGGGGTCCCTATATTACTGGCTTTTCTATAAAACTAGCCTCAGATATCCCCGGCGATTTTATTTGTAACTTATAAAACGATTCTTATAGGGGCCGTAAGTCTGGAAAAGCCGAGGCCCGAACGAGGCTTAAGGGCTATCGGATGCAGTATAAATATATAGGAAAAGGCGGGAAAAAACGGGGGCGCGCGCCACGAAAGAGAAACCGGGGATATATTCGTCTATTCCGGGAAATTTCGCTCGGGAAAAAGGTTTGTCCGTATATAAATACGAGTTTGGACTTTCAATGAGGATTGTGTATGGACGGAAAACCTTTTGTTTGGGGGTCCAAAGCTTCTGCCCGACGCGCCGAGCGCTTATAACACTTTTTGGCGGTCTTATTTGCAAGATATCCGGTGACCGGGGACAAGGAAGGGGAAGAAGTTCAGGACGATCCCTAAAGAAAACTGTCACATCGTCTATATTTATATCGTGTCAAAAAGCTAATATTACTCGAATCATGTTTCAGTGGGGAAATGTTGTAACCGAAATGGTTGGAAAACTGAATAAGCCCAATATTTATCACTTAAATTAAAGGCGTATGACAGCCTAGTAAGCAAACAATTGGTTTATTTGTATATAAAATCATTACTTTGGTTGTAATAAATTGTCAGCTAATTCTAAATTTTAAGAGTCATATATTGCCTGTAAAGCTTTACTGAGTATCGTGATGATTGGCTGAGGCTCTTAAGAAGTGTCGCCTTCTAGAATATTTTCAGCATAAAATAAAGATCTAGTATTAACTTGCTTACTTATACCGGCAGCCAATCAAAACTATACCAAAGATGGATTAACTGAAAAGCTACATTTCGAATTTAAAAATATTAAATAAAATTTATTTCTTAAATTGCAAAATTCGAGATATCATTAAATTGCTTTAAAAATTTAAACCAACTTAAAATCACGTGTCAATCTTAGAAAAACGAATAATCGAAATGATATCATACAACGACCACGTTACTTGTAATATTCTATAAAAAAATCGCCTCTAAAAATACCAAGCTTATTTTATAGATTTAAAACTGTTTGGACAGCTCACCAGTCACGGAAGTAACCACAGAGGGGCTCTATTCTTACGTTCAATTGTAGTTTGCAATATCTATTTTTATTCCTATCGATATCTAACATCGTATATTAATCCACATTGGCTTTGACTGAATAGATTATGAAAATCTTTCAAACAATATACGCGTTATAGATACCGGTATAAGTCGCCTCGCAAATGCACCGCAAATCCCTAATCCGACTTATATTCCTTATTGAAATCCGTCAATTCTTTATTGTTAATAGTAACGGGATATATAAAACGTGGATAGTGTTAAATCCTTATGGATATATAGCGCAGGGTGCCGACACGACTCTCCCCCACTATTTCAAGTTCATGTTACAAAAATGAATAAAGCTGAAGGCGAAATTGGGTTGCAAGCACCCACATATACCGCGTTTGTATTACATTTCCCCTAACATCGCTGTATTCCGTTTGAATTGCGAATGCGTGTAGATCTTTTTCCCCGTTTAGTTGTAATACTCCACGCATTCACTATATGACTTTGGCCATATTGAATAAGTGAGATTTATTTCCAGGGTATAATGCCCCACGCTTTATGCAGCCCCATGAGATGATTTAACAGAGGTGGGTGATGGGAAAATATGTCTTTTATGGATTTTTGATTTTAACACCATTTTAGAAGATGGGACGTGATAGCCATCGATTTGATTTCATATGATATGACAAGCTGAGAAAAATGTTTGCTAAATAGGAGCAAGGCACGATCATGTTTTCCCCATTGATGTTAATACGCTGCAAAAGACAGGAAGTTGCTATCTTCCTCCTCCCCCGGGTTTTCCAGATTATACAATATATAAACATTAGTTTTATCATACGTCATGTTCAAAATTGAATACATCTTGGTTGCCGCGTTCTTAAGGAACTTCAAAATGTCACAAATAGATAGGCAATAGACGTGGTTTAATTAACGATACTTTTCATACGAGAGGTAGAACTTTTTGGATTAAGAACCTTTACGAAAAAGCCCGCGCGAAAACAATCTTATCACGTGACAGATGTCATGGCGCGAGAATCTTATTTCAACGATCTTTCCATTTGGAGTTCGTGACAGCCTTACTTTAATAATATATTAAATATGTCAGTACTGCGTAATGTTTTTAAATTATATTTAAATTTATTTGTTTAGCGTTCTAAAACTTATTAGGGAATGAATATCTTAACCAAAACGTCGTTTTAAGTCAAAGAAAATAAGAACATTCTAAGCCTGTTAAGTTTATTATATAAATATATAGATAACTAAAAGAATGCCGATCCTTGTTAATTCCTTCGCAAGCAACATCAGTCAAATTTTAAAGCGTGAAATATCTACGTTCACGCTCTCGGCTATTTAAACTAATTGTCTCTGGCTTGTGGTTCTAAATATAGTTTTAACAGTCAAAATGAACCCTTTCTTCACGTATCTTGGAAGAATATTGGCGCCATCCATTCCCAAACAACCCATTAGTCTGTTCTTATTAAGGCTTAGCACCAAATTCCTCGGTCAGGAACGTTAAGCCTAATCCGGGCCTAATCAGGGTGAACTAAGAAATGATAGCCTAAAAGTTGAGTATATATACGAGTCCGTATTAACCCTTAACACTAATTCCCTTTGTCACGAACGTTAAGCCTAATCGTGAAAACGGGGTTAAATTATAAAAGCGCACCGTCATACCGTGATACAATTAAGTAATTAGTTTCGGTGGTCTAGTCCCCTTTTCTGGGCCGGGTTTCCAGCCTTAAATGAGTTTCCGATACGTTGAATTAATTACTAATTATATCCAAGATAAGCCTCGGTAGCGACCGGCGAATAGCCTTTTAGCCCTTTTTAGAAAACCGAGAGACTAAGAGCCCGCGGAGGAGACCGAGCGAAATGGTTTTTATGATCACCGGGATAGCCCTAAAAAGAAAACGGGCTGTCGGTTGTTTAAAATAGGAGCCAGTAATCAAGACAACCCACTCTCTTCCCTCTACAGCACAGTCTCCTACAAAAAAATGACAATTAACGTAATCAGTAAACGACCCTCTTTTCGCCCCCGAGGTGACGCGAATTACTTTATTAGCCCACCTCCCACTTACAAGTAAAGGCAAAATGAAATGGAATAGAATTGAAGCTATACAATTACAGCAATTTTGTATTTGAATTCTTCTTTCAAACGATTCAAATTTCTTATTTGTGACAAAACAAGTCGTACCATCGAAAAAATTCAATGTTTTTCATGATAATTCTTGAATGAATAGGACTCAGACATGAAAAATTACATATTACATTAAGATGTGCTTAGGCTTAACGACGCCAAACACGAATAACTTGACAAGTAGTTGTAGAAGATTTTAAACGTTAATTTTTGACCCTGGTTTATAACTCTAACAAAGAACAAATAATTTAAGCTAATGTGAAGGAAACTTTATTTATATCCTGGAAGCTATCTTTAATTGTTTTTAATTAGGCTTAGCGACTAAAGTTTGAAAGTTGAACTATAGTTCTTTTGTTAGAGAAAAGTTTCAGAAATTCTTTAGCTTTATAATTTTCTATTCAGAGCACGTTTAAATTAGGCTTAACGAACAAGGCTTAGTCGAGGGTCAAATTTTGGTCTATACATTCGCGTTTACAAGATACCTTTACTAATTATCACCTTAATTAAGACTATATATTATATGGTAATGAACTTATCTTCATTTCACTAAGCCTTTGATAAAGTATGGGTGGGTAGATGTCAGAAAAAGGCGTGGCTTACCCAATAAACCGCCGGTGGAATGATTTTTCTCGCTAGAGAGAAGCTACGTATAGGGAGGGGGTGAAAAAGTCGTTAGAGCGATTAGGGCCGATAAGAAAGTGTTGGAAAAAGTACAACAGAAAGAGCTGGGAGCCACAGCGCGCTTTGAAAACCAGAGAGAGAGAGGCAAAAACTTAATGGCTAATTAAAAATCATTTGCGCTTAGCGTAACGGCTCGAGCTATTTCCTAGAAACATTCACCCTTATTTTTATTTTATTATTTTTTTTTCGATTCCCTAAAACCGAATCAGTCCGAAATTTCAGAACGTACAATGCTAGAATGGCTGTTTTACTAAGCAAAATAATTTCAAACTAAATACTTTCGATGCCTAATATTTGTACTGAAAACTTGAAATTATTCCGAGATGAGCAACTATGTGATGCTTTCTTATCGAACCCTTTAGGAGCTTTTCAACAGTTTTATGGATTTGTTAGATCGCCTCTAATAACTCTCTACCGTCTTTTTAATAAGGCTAACGATAAGAGGAGCCACAGATTATACAATAAGAGACCCCAAGTTGAGTGTTACGCATTCAATATCAGGGTTTTTCAACTTTTGCTGTACGGTATCATGATACCATGAACCTTCCCGTATTTCTCATTCCCCCACTTCGCAGGTACTAGTCCCGTTTCTAAACGTTTTTTAATTAAATAATTACACACAAGTAAATCATCCTTCAAGTATATAAGACTACATACTGCCTTGTTGTAAACTTAAAGCATGATTTACATTACAACCTATTTAACGATTTTACAGCTAATCTAAGAAAAGTCATCGTTTCATTATCTCTTTAAAAAATTTCAACTATAAGGTTTTTAAGGGAAGAATTGTAGTCGATGAATAATTTTGTATAAGCGGGTAATATCGGCGTGGTGATTGTAATTAGAATATTACGTGTTAAAGGGGCATTTAGGAAGCCATTAACTTGACAACTTAATACTTTTTATTCTCGAGCCGTATATACGCTGGTAGAGGACTCGGAGGAAACTTGGCGGATATAACACCCATAGAATTTTTGATTAAAACCGGATTATTTAATATGCCTAAACGCAATTTGCTTATACTTAGTGCTAACGTTGTTTTCTTATATCAAGGGCGTAGAGAGAGAGATACATATACGAAACATTAAATAAAGGGATATTGAAATATTTGTAACTCAAAACATCATGAATGATTTTAAGCCTTTTTCGGGCCTAACTTCACTGCCCGAGTAGTGTCAGACCATTTAAGGTTTAAAGTGGGGCTGTTACGAATTTTTCATCAGTCCCAAACGGAAATAGAGTAGCATATTCGGAAAGATCGTTAAAAACGAGTCAAAATATACGTCTTAAAATTGTTTTAATGTTAGTTTTGATATTATGGTCTTTCTTTCCGAGCGCAATTATTTTTACAATGGGATGTACCTTTAAACAATTGTCAGAAAAGAAAGAGTAATGAAATCACGTACTAAAACTTGTACTTAATTACGTCAATGACGTCATATCAATTTTAGTCGATACGGGAAACGGGAATTATAAAATGATCAGTTTTATTTTTTTTCTTTTCTCGCTTTTTTTCTTTTCCCCCATTGAAACTAATTGTTCTATAAGCTTGGCTCGAGGCTGTTTCCGGTCCAGCCCCAAATTTAAGCAATCCAAGAGGAGAGGTGAGAATCCTACTAGCGCACCTTTAAATATTATTCCTAAATTCGAGGTCAAATCAAAGAGGAATCCACCGCGCACGCGAACTTCGATTACGTCAAAATATTTCGACCGCATCACCCAAAAAATACCGAGAATTGTTTTATTAAATTTTCGCAAAAGAGGCCTTTTCTTTTAAAGGGAGAATGCATTCCAACAATAAGTGATAGACCTAATCCACATAAGCTGCGTTCACACTAAGCCTTGGAATCAATTTAAACCATTTCAAAACGTTTCCCTAGAGTTGTGTGAACGGGAAACCGTCTTATCTCGAAACGATTTGATTGGATTTCTCGAAACTGCTTCGGGAAGCAGTTTCATATCGATTCTGTTTCAACAACCGATAGATCAAGCTACAATAAATCGATTTATAAAGATAATGCGTGAACACGTGACGCTTAAAACGATTCTTGGAGATTTGAATATCGGTTTGATTTTACCGTCTCAAATCGATTAAGAAATGTTAGTGTGACCGTAGCTATAGTGTTGTAGTAATGTTGTTAATTTTGTGTTTTCAAATTTTCGAAGACGTGCGATTATAATATTTTCATTCTCTCTTTAAAACGCCCGCGGTAATCGAACAACGCTTTTACCAATGCTAAATATTTTAGAATATAATAAACAAAATAGTCGAAGAAGATTATAAAGCTTGGTTTTATCGAAAAATAGTTGATAGACCAAATCAAATCGATCGTGAAAATAATTGACCAATTTTGAAAAAGGAAATCGCACCCCAAAATGTACCTTAATATTCTTGATATAAAATTGAGAGGTTTGGGCTTGTAGTCTTTGATAACGCATTCTAGGCGTTATTGTAATTTTTGGATTTTTAGGCTAAAGATCTATTATATAGGAAACAAATATTTAAAAAAATAAAATTATTGAGTTCAACTTTTTGTTTGGTAAAACAAATTCCTCTCACGCGAAACTAATTTTGGGGTTATCAGTGGAAATGTGTTTTACCACATTTATAAATTTCGTAATGGAAAAAAAAAAGCCACAAAGTAAAATTATGTTAGAATAATTAAGGGTTGAAAACGGAAATAAGGCTTAAATCGGTTTTACAAGGTATATAAATATACCGCTAATTCATTTTTATAAAACACGTTTTGGTCTCACGCCAAAACAAATTGTTTTACTGAAAATTATCGTTGCATTTAGAAGGAACGTTGTATTTTTTCGCGCAATTATTATGTATCAAAACACTTGACTTGCATACTAGATTTTTAAGGGATAATTAAGAGTATACTCGTTTTTTTTATTCCATTTCGATGATTAAATTATTCATAAGAACATGATTAAAGGGAGGATGAAGAGGAAAATTACGATTTCTATCGATTGAATAAAAATAAAACTTGTTTGTGTATTCGAAAAACGCCTCAGAATTGTACATTCAACTAAAATAGATTAATCAAAAGACTCCCCCGTATCTTTGGCTTCATAAAATACCCTGTACACGCGCGATTGTTTGTGGCGCCACTTATGGGGTCTAGATTTTAAAATTTTGGTTTTGATATTTTGCGGGTAGAAAACGTGTTTTAAATGCATCAAACTATATATTTCTACATAAATGTTTTCAACTATCTTGATCATAAAATCTTGGCTTTTTTGGATTTATCTGAGAGTCGCCCTTTAAGTTTTTTAAATTAAGAAATTTAACTTCATTATCCCTTTAAATATAACTATTTTACTATATATATTATCCCATAGGCGAGCTAACATATTAAAAACCAGATTTGTTCCCCACACCAGAAATAATATTCATGTTTCACCAGGAGTTCAAAGTTAATAAATGGCAAGAGCCAAAATTGACGCGATATGGGTGAAAGAGGGGACACGTATCGAAAGCTACGATCGGTCTTTAAGCGGCTCGGCCCCGATCCTATTACCATAATCGTCCAGATTAGAGACTGAGAGAGAGAGTGAGAGGAGAGATCGAAGCAGAGAAGCCCGAGATGCGGAGCTTATTAGCATATTAACGCACGACGATCGACACCTAGCTATAGCTAGCTCCAAGCTCAATCGTTCTGCCACAGCGAGAAATTACAAAAGGGATGCGAGCACGCGCTAAAGTCAACGCCAACGACCAGACACGTGACCCTCGAACGATAGGTGGCGCCAACCCAAGAGAAAAATAAATGGCCTAGTTCGCACAATACTTATACAAACAATATATCACAATAATTGAACAATATTTACGCCGGCAAAAATATTCTAACCATCGAACAACTCTGCTCACGATGAAGCCGACATTAGAAGATCAATGTAATGCCTTTTCCATAGTACGCCTGTGAAGTGTTTTACCCTATGAACGTAGTTGTTCATGGTGAAGCCACCTTCCAGTAGATAAAACTATTGTATTTAATATTATAAAAATAAAGATTGGGCTCCTTTTTAAAGGAGGGATTAGAAACAAGCCCCAAATATAAAAATCACTCTTTAAATTTTGAATATAATATGAACGCAACTTTTTAACGTCCGTGTTCGAGGAAGAGGCGAGAGAAAATCGACTTGGAATACATCCGAAAATCAACGAAGCGCGTTCTTCCAAATCTTTCAATAATCGACTCTCGGCTAGCTCGAGCTCGCCCTCAATCGAGTCCGCTTTTCTCCTATTACGAATTAATCCAGTTTCCCTTATAATAGCCAATTCCCGGACAACAAAGAGAACCCCCCCACCCCCGTATTTCCCTCTCCAAGTTTCCTCTCTCGAAAATTCAGACCGCCCGATTATAAATAACACCCTCCCGAATCCACCCAACCTCGTAGAGGAACCAAGCCTATTGTAATTGTAATACATAAATACGTATATAAACCCCTTACGGGTGATTTTCATTAAAGATTTTAGACGTATGGCTGCGCGGTATAATCTTTAAAGGAATCTGATAGAGTCATTTTCGAATTCAAATTGACTTTAACCGGTCGCGTATATACTCCGCATCCAGGCACGTGCTCGCTTCATTGTTATTGAAATTTGAATTTCTCACTGTCGTATTTTTATATTTACAGCGTGGAACTTAAATGTAGTTCTATTCGTACCCAAGATATTTTTCTGGTATTGTTCCTAAGAGTCGTCTGCTTGTTTAATATAGATACGGTACGAAGAACCCATTGACGTATCCAAGCACCGACTTAAGGATACCCAAGAACCCAGCGTTAACGAATACCCAAGAACCCAGCGTTAACGAATACCCAAGAACCCAGCGTTAACGAATACCCAAGAACCCAGCGTTAACGAATACCCAAGAACCCAGCGTTAACGAATACCCAAGAACCCAGCGTTAACGAATACCCAAGAACCCAGCGTTAACGAATACCCAAGAACCCAGCGTTAACGAATACCCAAGAACCCAGCGTTAACGAATACCCAAGAACCCAGCGTTAACGAATACCCAAGAACCCAGCGTTAACGAATACCCAAGAACCCAGCGTTAACGAATACCCAAGAACCCAGCGTTAACGAATACCCAAGAACCCAGCGTTAACGAATACCCAAGAACCCAGCGTTAACGAATACCCAAGAACCCAGCGTTAACGAATACCCAAGAACCCAGCGTTAACGAATACCCAAGAACCCAGCGTTAACGAATACCCAAGAACCCAGCGTTAACGAATACCCAAGAACCCAGCGTTAACGAATACCCAAGAACCCAGCGTTAACGAATACCCAAGAACCCAGCGTTAACGAATACCCAAGAACCCAGCGTTAACGAATACCCAAGAACCCAGCGTTAACGAATACCCAAGAACCCAGCGTTAACGAATACCCAAGAACCCAGCGTTAACGAATACCCAAGAACCCAGCGTTAACGAATACCCAAGAACCCAGCGTTAACGAATACCCAAGAACCCAGCGTTAACGAATACCCAAGAACCCAGCGTTAACGAATACCCATGAACCCAGCGTTAACGAATACCCAAGAACCCAGCGTTAACGAATACCCAAAAACCCAGCGTTAACGAATACCCAAGAACCCAGCGTTAACGAATACCCAAGAACCCAGCGTTAACGAATACCCATGAACCCAGCGTTAACGAATACCCAAGAACCCAGCGTTAACGAATACCCAAAAACCCAGCGTTAACGAATACCCAAAAACCCAGCGTTAACGAATACCCAAGAACCCAGCGTTAACGAATACCCAAGAACCCAGCGTTAACGAATACCCAAGAACCCAGCGTTAACGAATACCCAAGAACCCAGCGTTAACGAATACCCAAGAACCCAGCGTTAACGAATACCCAAGAACCCAGCGTTAACGAATACCCAAGAACCCAGCGTTAACGAATACCCAAGAACCCAGCGTTAACGAATACCCAAGAACCCAGCGTTAAAGGATACCCAAGAACCCAGCGTTAAAGGATACCCAAGAACCCAGCGTTAAAGGATACCCAAGAACCCAGCGTTAACGGATACCCAAGAACCCAGCGTTAACGGATACCCAAGAACCCAGCGTTAACGGATACCCAAGAACCCAGCGTTAACGGATACCCAAGAACCCAGCGTTAACGGATACCCAAGAACCCAGCGTTAACGGATACCCAAGAACCCAGCGTTAACGGATACCCAAGAACCCAGCGTTAACGGATACCCAAGAACCCAGCGTTAACGGATACCCAAGAACCCGCATTAAAGAATACCCAAGATTCGAAGGCATTGCGAAAATGGTACTAATTTCCTTTGAATGCCACTTAGATTAAAATAATATTACACAAAAACAAATTCGTTGTTACATTATCATTACTTGTAGATTTCACAACGTTAACTCTACGAGTCTATGACCAAGTTAATGTTTAAGTCACTGAAAGAATCGGTTTCATTTCCCCCGTTTGTACGTAATAGTTTGACGGCGCATGACACATTACGGACCAGGAGAAAAAAAGGTCGGGGGTGTGGAGGGGTCTACCCCACTGCATATAGTAGAAAGATTGTCACATTTTAATCGCTTATTTCAATCAACAGAGGGCGCACGTTGACGCATTACAATTCCTATCAATCTTCACAAAAGAAGGGTATATCCATCTAACCACCCACCCCTTAAATCCTGAGCCCTCTAACCAGGTTCAAATCCCCTGAATTTGGGATAATATTGGGGGTGTTATATCTCGGTGCATATAGGGGCCACAATTGGTCATCCCCAATGGCATAAAAAAATAACGCCCGTTCGATAGATGGCGATATATAAAACACTGGCGACCCTTTTTATATTCCATCCTTCATACATCCTTATAGTTACCCAGCTTTAAAGAATGCAGAAGTAACATGAAATAAAACCGAATGAAGAAAGGCTAAAGGGATAATACCACGATCTGTTCATAATTTTAATTGAGGCGAAAACCTTTTCATGAACCAAGTTCACACTATAGAGACTGAAAAGGTTTTTGGCCGTTTTAGAAAGGTCGGACTGTAAAATTTTACGGTCAATTGTAAAGATCTTTTGTGGAAAAATTTAATTATTGACTGTTTTAAAGGGCAAATTGAACAATCCCTAGCTGCATTCGTTTGGGAAGAGAGACAGCCTTATTCATTGAGTATCTTGGGCCCGGGAGAGTGGAATGATAGTTTGAAATTTCTAGCCAATAGAGAACGTTTTTCTAGTCAGAATCTATGCCCTCTTTCTACAAATTTTAGAAACCCCATAACGGAACTGGTCACTAGTTTTGTGGCATAACCCGCTAGAGCCATCACCACAAATAGAGTTCAGGTTACGTACATAAATTGTCTTTACTTTATGAAAGTAGGCTTAATTATAAGAGAAATATCACGAAATATCCCACTTCAGAATAACAACTATGAATGCCATGACGTCATCAAATCGGTATTAATAATAATAATAAAATATGAAGTCGAACAACATTAATACCCGGAAGTTCATAGTCTTTATCAAATATTGAACCCTTTAAGTAATCCCTCAAGATCATTTTTTTCATCATATCATTGCATTCACTGTCGCACCATGGACTTCTAAAAGGGATAAACATTATATGGGAGGGGTGTTAGGAATTATACCAAGTAAGCTCTAGGGATAGAAAAACTATGGAAGTGGTGTGGGGTATAATAGAGATAGCGCGACGGGTTATAATAGATTTGCCCGTTGCCGCTTTTATTATTGGGACTGAAGACTAATGGCTGACGGAAAAATCAACACTAGTAATACCAAAACTAGCACGTATTCCAATAGTTACGAAAGGGAAGGGCACTTTTACTTTCAATGAACATTTCCTAGTGAGATGTTATAGGTGGCGTGGCATTACTGATAAAAATGTCCGCGCGTTCGTGTTCCGCCCGCCCGCCAGCCAGCCAGCCAGCCTTATCTATTTCCCATATCAGTATTTTTTTGGCGCGCTTTTTTTTGTGCCAAAAAGCCGTATTGGATGGTATATATATATCTGCGGTGGTTTGTGATCCGCTTAAGGCCGCGAGCGAATATTATAAATGATAGACTCGGATAATCTGATATCCAGCTAGCATCGTTTTTTTATATCCAAATATGGTGAGGGGAAAATATGGAGGGGTTATTATTAAGAGGGTTACAATATTATTATAGATTCTGCAATAATAAAATGAACTGGGATTTGGGTTATCATTGCTGGGGTTAATTTTCGGTCTATATATAAAGTCACAGGTAAATCATGCTTCAAGTTTACAACAAGGCATATTATGATTGGTATGTGGTTTCGGAAATTTTAAGGAGAGAGGAAAAATCCAATTACTGTAAACGGTCGAGATATGGAATTCGAAATTGCTCTCTCTAGCGGTTGAGATTGGAACTAAGTAGGCAGTGCTAATATTCCGATGAACTGTCCAGAACGTTTATGGGGGTGAAATTGTATCGACGGAAAACAACTCTTCCCTTCTCTCTAGCGAAACGAAGGTGCGTGTCTCGCCCGGTCGTCGCGATTTCGAGTCTGATTTACTCTAGAAAGAATATACTGGGCCTGGCCGCCTTTCTGTGCAAATTTCGGAATATTTAGGGTGAAACCATGGACTGAGAAAATCGGACTCACTTCATCGTCACCCGCAGTATGTCGTCTTATAAACTTGAAGGATGATTTACTTGTGATAAGGTATGTTACAGAAGGCAAAAATTTTGGGAGTAATGTATTTATGGTTTACCCCCATTTCGCCCAAAACATTTGGCCCAATTCCCATTTCGCCCAATCTCAAATAATCTAACCTAACCCTACCTAACCTAACAATTGGGCGAAATGAGAATAGATAATTTTGGGCGAAATGGGAACACACCGTATTTATGCTCTAGTAATGCATATAGGTACAAACAACGTCATTACGCCTATCTCTACTTTCCCCTTTCTGTGCAATCAATGATACATTAATTGGGCATCTTCAGAAGAAGTTTTATTTTCCAAGCTAATATTTCGATTGTAAATAGTTTATCGACTTAATTTCTACCATGGATGTTAACTCAAAACATAAAACCTTCAACAAAGCAGTAAGAAAAATCAATATTAATCGAAAACCAACTAAAACCCAATTGGACAATTCTTTTTCTCCAACCTCCTTACCATTAATATACATTCTAAGCGGACGAGGGCGCCCGAAAATGGGTAATAGAAATCAAAAGAGTCTAAAAAGGAAATTACTATAAACGGTCAAACTAATTATAGCAATTAACGGGCTGGTAATTGGTTCTTATTCCCGCCTGGCCTGGACCCTACCAACCCGATTTTCATCCCCTTTTAGCATTTAACCCCCGCGTCGTTCCTATAGTTAGGAGGAAAGTCATCTCTTCCTCCTTTACCTCTTTTACGTCCTGACCAAAGAGCTAAGGGAGTGGGGGGTCAAAAGGGTATCCTATTAAAGAGAGGATGAAAAAGTATTTAATTTTAGTTTGAATTAAACTTTTTAGAGAGAAAACGATATAGTCTTTATTGAAAAACTTTATTTGCGAGACGTTTCAAGCCGAGGCCCTTCAGTCGATCGTTAGTAAGTTTCCTAAATAAAATTATTTATTTGTGCCTTTATTTGATTGTAATTCAATTATATACTTCTCTGCATATTAAATTATTCATATTCGTTCAATAAATTTTATATTTAGCTCCTAATACCTTTAAATATTTATGATATATAATCAAATTATTAATTTAAAAATGATTTCTCTTGGAATAAAAATTAATTATAAAAATTATTACTATACTGATTAAATATTCCTTCCTTAATGGAAGATCTTTTTCACACTCCCTTTAACTAGCTAGGCCGGAAAAGCCCAGAGATCCGAGAGAGAAAAGGGTTAAAAGAGGGGAAGAGAAAAGGGTAACCACGTCGCTTCCAAAGAATTCGTTCCTAATTAATTACCCCAAAACTCCCAGATTTAATTTGTGGACGCGATAACTTGGGATTAGAAGCGACACCGTCCTTCCAGAGACAAGTAATGAGATACAAGGCGTCAGGAATATTTATCTAACCACTCTTTTACTCCTTTTTCCCTGTTCCCCCGTTTAAAGTTTAATATTAAAGTCCAGTCGAATGGATCGTATAACGAAGAAGACTCGCTTTGAAATTGGGGTTCCTTTGTTCCTGGGGGTCCTAAGTAATGAAGCGCGGCATGGCGAGGAAGAAGGTGATGAGGGGACTTGAACGAGCTTCTTCCTCAGAGATATAGTCAAAGTCGGATTGTGTTTTCAATGTGCAATATCAGTATAACTTTCGCTATCCCTCCTAAAATTTAATTTCGAGATAAGCTTACCATAGTAGCATACGTGGTGAAAACTCAAACCTATTTCTAACTTGATTTTATTCGAGTTTAATTTATTAATGACGTGAAAGGCTAATATGTTACAAACGTAAGTAAATATCGTATGACCATAAGTATATGGTTTTAATAGTACCGTTTTACATATGGTAGAAATTCCCTGATAACGTTATTTGCAACAGTACAAAGCCATCTGAAGTTCAGTTTTGGTATCTAAACCTATTACCCATTACGATTCTTAAGATATTTGTTGATTGCAAGATATTCTACGTTACAGCAGAAAATTCTAACGAAGAGATACACCATCGGTTCTACACCAAGAAAGAGATTTTAATTTGTACTAGGCATAACTTTAATTTGGTCTACAAAAACTGCAAGAAGAAACAGGTTCTTAACACCAATTTTTAGATATATGAAAACAAGCATCATCTTATGACTATACTTGTGGTATTTAGTTTTTCTCGCTCGATATCTATGGTAATTTAATTAACAGTAAGTTCGCGAACAAATTCTTAATCTTGACCCGTTCTAATATTCTCGATCTCTCTCTCTCTCTCTCTCTCTCTCTCTCTCTCTCTCTCTCTCTCTCTCTCTCTCTCTCTCTCTCTCTCTCTCTCTCTCTCTCTCTCTCTCTCTCTCTTTCTCTCTCGCGCTTATCGCCGCTCATCGTCATTAACTAATTCTCTTTTATACTGCAAGGAGGCAGTTTTATCGCCAGCTCGTTCACTCCCACTTCTCTTTGGCTCATTTGTGGGAGGACAGGTCCTCTTCCAATGTTTAATTTATTAAGACATTAATTATTAAGATTGGCGACGATGATAAGAGACTCGGTGGCAAGCGATTAACACCGTTTAGTACTGGATACAAGTATGTTTTGCAATTTATTTATTACGCGATGATTTTCACGAGTAAATAAGATCAAATTGTGACAGTATAGGCTTTACCACTGCATGACTATTCTATAAATTCTCTATTTACCATCGAAGATCATCGAAATAATTCGTATTTTCATATTTTAGGATGTTTATTCAAAGCGTGTTATACTTTGTACTAGCCCAAACATTTTCCTACATCCTCTCACACTAACACTGACTAAAGTTCAGCGAGTTAGGAATGATTAAAACAGCTCGGGCAAGGGTGGAAGTACGAAAGTGCTAAGCCTAACTATGTGTACAAGGAAAAAGTTATTAAAGGACGACCCCCGTCTGCGAGAAGGCCATGGGAGGAGGGAACTTCCTATAAAATCCAATAAAGAAATAGAAAGCTCGTTTGAAGCATCCAGTTGGAAAAATGAATGGAAGAAGCTGAGATCGGGAGCTGCCATCTTGGAAGTGGGGATGGAAAAAGGACGCGCAGGATGCTGCAAGGATGGTGGAGGAACAGACAGAAGAAAGAGAGCAAAAGGGGGAGAAAATCATTTTCTTCTCACAGTCACAATTTTTTTCTTTTTCTCTCTCTCTCTCGCTTCTCACTTCTCCTCCTTCTGGCGCGAGCGAGACAAGAAAAAAGGCGCGAAATTCAGTTCGTTTTATTTCCTATAGAGAAAATCGTCTTCCGTGTAATATAAGGAAGAGTTCGCACCATAAGGAAACTAGATCTTAATATTAAATAAAGCTGTTAACTTTTCAGAAATTCGTTAAGCCTAATTCCAGAACGTTGGTAATAAATATATTAAGCCTAATTCTTCAAAGTTACATCCAAATTGATCATCATATTTAAGTATTTAAGCCTCCCTCTTTAGGTTTAGATTCCTAAACCTAACCATCTAACGTTACACCCAAATTAAAGTATATAAGGTTAATCGAATATAATTAAAACCGGTCACAAACACAGACTAATCGAACTAAAACCAGTTAAAAACTCAGGCCTAATCGAAGATAATTAAAACCAGGCAGTAACACCAAGCCTAAAAGAATTAAAAATAACTTGTTTCCAGAGTCTGCTATCCCTTTAAAAACTTATGGTAATAACTTGCAGTTGTCGACTTTAATTACGTAACTTCAGGGAATGATAATTTTAAATACAACAATAGTTTCATAAACCCTTTGTAAAATAGTCGTTTTAATGCGATCAAGTCTTAGTTTCCGAATTGCCCGATAAACGGCATCATAGAAAAACGGTATAAAAATATGAAGCTCGTAGGGTAACAGGGTTTAAAGGGAAAAAGGGGAGAGGAGAGCAATTTCCCGGTTTCTTCCCCATTTTTCCCTTGGAAAATAAGAAGGGAAAAACGAGAGAGAGAGAGAGCGAGAGAGACGGGAGTATTTCCGGTTTAAATAGACGTTTTATAGAAAAGGCAACTTGAAAGAGCCGCCGAGCGAACGGAATTTAAAGAAGTCATCCCTTTATCGTTTTTGCCTCTTCCCCGGGCCAAAAAAAAAAAAAAAAAAAAAAAAAAAAAATGGAGAATTTTTTTAAACCTTTGTCAATTCCGTTTTTAAAAAATAATATAGAATCTATTTTACAAATAACTATATTTCTTTAAAATGTCAGATCCCATAAATTTCTGTCAGAGTAGGGCTGAGAATTTCGAGAAATAGTGTGCCATTATTTCGAATTATTGAACGTAAATTTTAGACCAGTATCAAAACTGGAATAATGAAAAACATGGAAATAAAATGGACGCAATGAATTGGGCAAACGATTTTGTGTGAGTACAAATAAAACTCAGAATTTATCTCCCCTATTGAGTTTAACTTTAGTACGGTTCACGCGTTTTCCCTGCCAATTACACTTTGTTTTCATACTAACTTTATATTTATAGAACTTTGCTAAGCCTAATTTTATCTAGTTTCCCATGTAGAGTAAGATAATAGCAATATATTTCATTTATTATATAACCAATTCGAAATGTGGTTTCTTACTTTTCACAATCGTAAAAGCCGAGGCGAATTAATACATTTATATATTAAACAACGCCCCGTAGCTAAATACTATAAGCAAAGGTACAGGTATGTGTACCAGCAGATTCTGATTCGAGACACTCTTGCGGCCGGAATCAACTTTTAAATAGTGAAATCGGAAGCGCCACTCTTTTGGAGAAATTCCGGAGTTGGGGGAAGACCGAATGAAGACAATATAGCCAAGCGCAGCCCGCCTAAATTTCGTCGAAATATCGAGGCAGAGTCCAAACATGGACTAATTATAGTACACACAGGGACGAGTGGCAGACACAGATTTCCCTTATAGCGCCGCGTCCGAGTCTTGTTAAATGTCGTGCCCTGTTTTTACCCCCCCCGACCAAATCTAGCCGAGTCTAAACAATCTAAACGAAAAAAAAAAAAAGGAAACAAAATTATGCGGCTAATGCCATCTTTCCGCCGTGAACTGAACTATTTTATTCAATGTAGTTTGAAATTTTCGTCTGCTTATCAGCTAGGATATATTTCTAAACGGTTATTTTAGTCTCTTTTGTTAAAATTTAACGAATTATTAGTTGGTTAGTCTTACGTTTTAGAGCTTAATTATGGGGATCAAGCCCTTAAATACTGCTTCAAGGTAAGGTCGATTTTAAGTTTGTTAAAAGTTATTTTTTTTTTTTTAAAAAAAAAGCCAAAACTTACCATCATCTGAATCTCTTAATACCAGAAATTAATAATTATAACAATTAATTTCTGTTAATACACTTTTACTTTTTTTCTTCTCTGGAGAATGTGTAAAATCTCCAAACAATGTCTCAAACGTTTGAGCACTAAAATTCATCGCGAATTCGCGATAAATCTAAACACGTGCGTAAAGGCCTAACTTTATAAATCTTGTGCTAGTATTTTTCCCCGCGTTCCTACCCCCTTTTGACTCGGTTTGTCGTTAGTTCCCAGAAATGCCGCTGGAGCGCGCATTTAACAATCGTTAGCCAGAAAATTACTTCTGCCACTCGTCCCTGTGTATACTATAATTAGTCCATGGTCCAAACCACTAGAGCCAGACAGGGGTGATGATTTTTTGGCTATATTTTAAGTGTTGGGCTTGTACCTTTTCCTGTCCCTTTGCTGATAGTATGAAGCTAAGGAAAGTTGTTTACTTTTATGGAAGGCTTAAAGTGACTTTTGATAATAATAACAACACACTCAAAAATTATTTTTTATCCTAACTAAATTACCAATGGAAAATTTGTTGCTAAGGTAGCTAAAAACTTTTTTAAAACTGCGATTAAGATACGAACTCCTGGAATTTCTTTTTCTTTTTTTTCTTTTTTTTTTTTTTTTTATTCCCTCGTTTAGAAAAATAAACTTTTTATGGCGTAGTTACACTCGAGTCTCTTACCACACTAGTATAGTTTTGTCAGAACCAGTTGGAGTTTCCAGCACGTAAAAGGCTTTAGATACATCCAATTTAGCTCAATGAAGAACTTCACGAATACTGTAAATTCATTTTGATACGAAAGTAGAGTTTGCGTAATCGTTTTTAGTAGCAGAAGAGGAGGGTTATTAAGGCATTACGGATAACGTCCTATCAGCACCCTTAGTGTAGCCCCAGCAAGACTCGGTGCAAAGCTCGCTAAAAAAAAGGGGTGCCTTGAAAAAACGATCGAGCCATCTGATAATTATTCACCCATCTCACGCTGAACCACAACTATACTACTTTAAACTCAATACCACTTAATATTGTGTATAAATACGCCCCAACTTTGGCAATTTATCTAAGTTAGAAAAAAATACGAACTACTTCAACGGCGCCATTATACCACCTATTGAAAATTAGTACACGTATAAGTCTAAAGGTGCAGTTAGTCCCATCGTGGTCTGTTTAACTTAGGTGAGGCAAGGCAGTGAAGCTGGGGAAAATTAAAAAATTCGTAAAATGGAGGCTTAAATGTTTTGACGCGTACAAAGCTAGGCTCAATCTAATCAGTTTGAAAGTAAGCCCAGAGTAAGGTGTGCCACTAATAGCTTTAAATGGAAAATGCAGTCCGACAATAAGTTTAAAATTAATTTCTAGATCAATAATATTTTTACAAGAGTGGATTAAGTCGTTTTCAACGCTAATGAATCGATTTAAAATCACTTGTTGTTGGGTTGCATTATCCATTTAAAGGGAATGGAGCCTACAAGGATTGCTTAACGGATGGACTCCATATTTTTAGGGATAAGGCCCGTCACAAATCCGTAGCACGCGATAAAGTTGGCAAAGCCCAAAGAGGAAGTGGCAAACATTTGAACCTTATGAGGGGTTATATTCCCTTTAAACTCGATGCAAATTAAAATTTACAGTAGAAAGCAAGAAATATATTTTCTTATAGGGAATGCACACCCTCTACGTTTTGTAAACGTTGCCTCAATCTCGTTAAACGGAATGTAACGGGGGTATAGCTAAGTATATAGTCGTTATTAGTTACTCCTTAATGGTTGCGAAACCCACCCCGAGCAGTTATTGTTCTCGAAGGGCACTTTGCGCGTTTATTAGCCAATCACAGCCGGATTTTGAACGTTACGACCGAGGAAAGAAATTTACTAGGGTTTTATCGAATGAGTGCTGCTTGTACATCTCTCGGTAAAACGGCCTATTTAATTTAATTGCGCTGGGTTGAAAATTATTTTTAAATAAATGGCTTCTAGAGAAGGGGTATGATTTTTTTTTTAGCTAGGGACAAATGGGGTAACGCTCTCCAAGCAGTGTAGGTTATTAAATATTATCTGAAATTACTATACTAGGTACTAATAATATAGTCCATATCCACTTTGATGGCTTTTTGAGGCGGGGTGGTTTCCAATTTAGTGATCCAGTAATATCGCGTGATGGTACTCTTATTTTTTTTATGGCTACATTTAGATTTATCTCGCGGTTTTGATGGTGGTTTAAAGGGTTTTTCGCTTGGCAAGTATTAGCTTAAAACCCATCATCTATATACGTAGTGTCTAAATTTATAACAGTTTGACGATGAGTATTAAGATATACTGTTATGTTAAATGATGATTTAAAAAATGATCATTAACAATATAAAATAATGCAATCTAACTCTGATTATAGTGAGGATAAGATTAGACAATTAAGGTAGTTGTGAAATGTCAAATTTTCAAAAAAATTGTTATATGCAAATGAGTTAAACTTGTCCCATTTTGAAGTCCATTCCAAGTTCTACAAATATTTATTACATCAGATTATCACCAACACCTTATTGTTTGTTGAATAATATTCTGTCTGGAGATATGTATAACCATATTATAAAGAAACTACCGTACCAAAATTTCGATTAATCGCTTAAATTTAAAAACAAACATCAGCAGCTTGATCCCAAAATTTCAAAGCTAACAAACAATTTAAAGGGTAAATGCAAACTAAAAACAAGTGGTGGCCTAATCCAACAGTAAAAAAATTTAAAACAAATATTAAATTAGAGATAATTTTAAAACTTACCATCAAAATAGGCTTAGCTGGATTCATGGAGATCACCTAAACTCTCCATATAAGGATTAGAGACCAATAACATTGATCGATAGCTCTTATATGGGATGGCTGGATCTCCATGATCATTGTCATTGGACGAGGAGTTCAGGATATCTCCATGAATCCAGCTAAGCCTATTTTGATGGTAAATATTAAATTTATTTCTAGTTTAATATTGGTTTCTAAAATTGTTTGCAATTGGATTAGGCCTGTTTAAACGATAAGGAATCGATAAAACAATCACTTGTTGTTCGGTTGCATTCTCCCTTTAATGCTGTTTTCCAAAACTTTTCTGCTTTGCATTCGTAAAAGTCGCCGTCTATACAAAAGTGTGAAGTTTATAATATCACATTCGCGGATTTTCACTTAAGTTAACAAAGCAGTTTGTCCATTATAAAAATTGCCCTTTGTAAAATAGTTGCGGACCCGAAGTTTCTCTTTTCACGCTTCAAAGTCGATTCCGAGTTCATAGAAGCAGAAAAACGCTTTTGATAAGAAATTTCTTCTAAGCTCTATACGGCTCCGTACTATACCCATATCCTTTCTCATGATAAATCATCACAAAAGAAAATTTTCGGAAAATTGGAAGTTTTTTATATACCATCAGTATATACCACCATTTGCCTTATATAGGCCTATTTCGATGATTTGGTTAAAGCAATCTACCCTCACACTGACTAAATCGCATTAGGTTAATGCTATAAATTCGGGGAGATGATGTTAAGAAACATACCCTTTGGTATCTAGCAGCTTGATTCGCAATTACACTATGGACAGACTAATATTCTTCAATTTACAAAACTACTTTATGTCAAAGGAGGTTTAATATTATATATTAATTTCCCTCAGCTTCGCCTGGTTTGCAACTGTGTACTTGAACAAAAGTTTAGTATGTACATAAACCAAGGCTTAATGAAAAACATGATGAGGAAAGTGTCACATATTGGTTACATTATCAACCCCAAGTACTTCCACGGTATTCAGCATTCCGTGGTGGATAAGTTGGGTCTCTTTGCCCTTTTCTTTCTAAATAAACTGCCGTGTAAGTTGCGGGACAATGTGGCGGACCGATTTTTGGGTTTCCTTATATCCGAGGCCAAAGTGTCGGGCGAGGAGAGTATTATGGTCTTGTAAAAATGCCAGCCACTGTATTCATTTCATTTTATACGAGATTCTGAGTGCTATTATGTAGTCACCAACAAAATCAAACCCCCGGCTTTTGATATCTTTCTCTCCCTTCGATAGGGAGCATCTTTTGTGCATTTTTATAATCTTTGTGAATTTATAAGAGGTGCCTGTTCGATTTCGGTTGCATTCGAACTAGTAACTGGTTCTCGAAAGTCAATTTTCAGGATCTACTACTCTTGAAATCAGTACAATCGTATTTGAAACTAAAGAACCAAATCGTTTGATCAAAGAATCTACACGTTCTTCGTACAGCATTGAAAAATTTTAGAAATTGCATTAAGAGATCCAAAAAGCTTGAAACACTGCATTGCTAGCGTTCAGCGACGCCTATCGAAACGTCCGGTACAGTCTAAAACCTATATATTTGGTACGGAAGCGGTACTTGCAGTACGCGTCGCTGAACGCAGTCAATAAGTACTGAACCGAAGTTTACGTTCTAAAATAATGGCTTAAATTCTTTTAAGCTTGGTTTTAAGTCGATAATTAAACTGCATAATTAAACAGTTCTTTTCAGTAAACCGACTTCAAAAAGTTTCGATTTTCTAAGCAAATATCAAAACATTTATATTAGTGCGAACATTCCTACTTGCCCATAATAAAAATCACTGAATGAAAAAAGGTCTGTGATTAAACGCAGTAGCAGAAGTATATATATATATATATAGAGCACAGGACATAGCGTTACGGAAGAAAGAACCTTAGATGGAGGAAAAGACCGACTTTCGGTGATAGAGGTCAAACAATAGATGGAGTTCATATAGTCAGCATAGGTGTATTTCCAGTGAGAGTTAACCTACACTTCCCAATATCTCTTTTAAATCAAAACTCCGATACTTATGGGCTAACTATATTTGTCCTCGCTGAAACCTTAAACTGGTACCAACTGTAGAACCCCTATAACCAATGGTACTGCACCCACTTTGACTCCTTGGAAGACAGGCAAGCTACCGTATCAGTATAAGTGTTGTTCTTTTTGGAATCTCGAATCGCGTCGTTCGCTCGATGGTCGCGGATATCGAGTTCGCGCCGTCACACTCCAGTTGATATTATTCTTACGCGTGACTAGTTGCGCCCCCTAGTCGCTATTGCTATACCAGACCGTTTATATACTGTTGTTCGTGAATATTATAGTAAAGTAGTCAAGGCTGAGGTGGATTGATACACTATGTCACACAAAAATAGGATACAAAAGTAGTTTTGCAAACTGATCGCGAACAGGAGCGTATGGATAATATTCGTAGTGTTAGTTTATACGTTGGTTTATACCATCACCCTCCTATGCTCAGAATCAGTTTGAATAGTCAGTATATCTTTAAAGGGAGTTTGAAAAATAAATCCACGGTGATTTTTGAACCAGTTTTAGTTCCCTTGACTTAAAGATACTAGCTGCAATATTAAGTAAGCGATCCTTAAATGGTAAAGTATCTACTTGTGTTATTACTTTAAAGCAGACACATAACCTGGGTCAATTCGGGCCTTGTCAAATTAATTTCGCGCCAAACACGTGAATTTCATTTGCAAGAATGGACGTTATAGACTTTGTTAATCATTTTAATGTGTTTCCATAAAATAACGAGAAAAAAAAAGGAGTTTACCAATCAGGAAAAACCTAGTTTGGTCAAAAATGATTCAAACTTCTAACAGAATTCGATCAAGTGCTTAAAATGAAATAACCTGAATTCAACTAAAGTGGACCAAAATTTAAAATGTCTATTATAAAGTATTGATTGAGAAAATAATTTTACATTTCACTCTCCCTTTAAGAAATCAAATCAAGAAGACACAATTAACTTCAAGAAGAGATTATAACGAAATGAAACCCCAATCGGATTAATACACAATATCAAACCTTACAAGAGAAAAATAGTTTCTGGAAACTGCTTAGAAAGTATATATAAAATGAAACCCATCTTTGTAAGTACTGACAACTGTAACTGAAACCAACTAAATAGTTTGGCTTTTTTTCCCTTCTTTTTGACAGGGTGACCCTAAGTGAGTGGAAAAATAGGTTCCAAACGAAATCGCACAAAAGCTTTATTCGGTATGCGTCGCGTTTATATTACATTATGTGGCGGGAAAACCAGAAGTTAGTCTTACCCCCCCCCCCTCCTCCCTTCAATTGAACCTGGGTATTTTTCCCGCTTTATACTATAATAGATAGGTACTTGACTCGAGTTACTACACGGACATTGTCAACTCGAGAAGTTGATTTTACAATTCTCAAGTCAAATCCTGTAGCTCGAATGCGTCCATAGACTTTGAGTTAGATTTTTATTATTAGCAAAGTTTGGATTGAAAAAAAAAAACCCTAACAAAAATATTCGAAGCCCCGTTTTGTAGAAAACGATTTTAATTACCAGTATTTATATTTAATTTTAACGATTTGTTTGTTGGATAAAGTGGGTACCATTCTAGCTAAGATTAAGTACTAAATCAAAAATAGGTGGCTTGTTACACTTTTTTATTTTGTAGATTTATTACTGTGACGTCACGGACTACCAGTTCCCATTTAGCGGGGTTGTGCAGGACAATAGGGGTAGGGGCCCCACAAAACATGACTTTTTTTGGGTCTCTCTGTAAAGGCGAGCTCGTTTAATTATTTCAGGCTTTTTAGGGCTGATCAATAATTCAGAAAATTGATCCAAAGTGACCAATTAATCAGACGATTCCATTTTGATACTTAAACAAGTACATGTCAATTAATCAAACAGATAGCATTTTATATATTTAAGAAACTATTCAAAGGCCTATCACCATTAAAGCCCAAATTGAAGCCAATTAAATATTCTTAATGTTCTTGCAGAGTGTAACCATGGCAACGCTCGTTGAAAAGTAGCTTTAATTAATCTTTTTTGTAATAAAATCGGTGTCCAAGGAAAAATTCAATTCATATCCTCTAATTAATATCATCATATTCAATTTACGCAAAGGTATAATATATGTAAATTTACATCGTAGAGATTATACAGCCCTTATGTAGAAAGTGTTTGAATCTTAATTATAAATCTTAGCATTAGTACCATTGATTCTTCTCCAACTGGGCGAATTAAATTCGAAGACGCGTCAGAGTTATAGTTTAATTCTAAAGCTAATATGCAAATTTGACAGGGCAGGCGATGGGTTTGGCGCCTTATCTGTAGTTTCTCCGAGCGAAAGCGCTAAAAGGTTCATAATACATGGTCGATTACCATAAAATATGTTGTAAGGGCCATCTGCCACCGAAGACCCCGTTTTCTATTCATTTATATCAGAAGGGGGTGTGTATACAATATAAGGTATTCCAATAGAAATAGCTAGCCAAGTCCTTAACCACTTATACGATTAAAGTGGCGGTTACGTAACAATCATTTGCTTTTATACTGGCATTATTAAAATACGCTCCACCAAAACGTCATGTGAGAATTAGAGAAAGGATAGGAGTAGATAGAAGTAATTTACGGTTTGCTCTGGTAAAATTACCGAAATGGTAATTAATAATTTTGAATTTAAAAGTGAACAAATTTCTAACAGAGGTCAAAGTTTAACGTTTTAAATATCTACAAGTCAATATGAAAATGTCCTATGAAAACACCAAACGAGTGTATTTCTTTACAAACAGAAATTTTATTTCTGAAGCTTTGAAAGAGCAATTTCGCAAAGATTAATCCAAGTTATTGGAAATATTCGTGGATAAATTAACTAATAATAATACAAAAAGAGACCATTACAACATGGTTGAGAAAAACTGTTTATTTAACGTTTATTTAATAAATAGTTTTTTCTTAAACGATGTAACAGTCTCAATTTAATAATATTCTAAGTTAACCACCGGCCATGGTTAATAAATTTTGTGTTAATTAACAAAGAATCCACACATTTTTGGATTATTTACTCGAAACTCTGACCTCTAATAAAAACACTATTCGTTTTCATCAGAACTAGAAAACATTGTCACAACCACTTGAAATAAATCTTATAAATTCGTAAGAGGGGGTAAGGAGGGTCCCTCGGATATAAATGAACTTGTCAACGGGCCCCATTTATTCCTAGCGTTATAGCAGCGTTAAAGGGAGCGGCTTCTACATATATAAAACTTAAATCGGCCAATTTCCAAAACGGTTTTCCCATTTTGATTCGATTTTCGCTTCCTCGATTCTATTGTGTCATTCGGAATCCAAAAGCGCCCTAAAATTACCATATAGTACATTATACGCGTCTCGGAAAGTAGGGGGAGGAGTTTAATCGTCGACGTCATCAACCATGACCGGCCAATCGTCGCTTAGCTCGAGCCCCTTATATACCCGGCTTAAATTGCGCGCGAGGAAAGCGCGGGATATTAAACGGCTCCCAAAACTGTTTAGCTTAACCGGCTGTGAAAAAGGGGACCAGTTTAGCGAATGAGAATGATAGAACCTTTTGATACCAATTTTTTTTTTTCTTTCCTATTTCTCTTTATTCTAATAGACCGTATAAATCTTTTGTGGTGCAGAGTAAAGATTGGTGGATGCAACTATACGGGCTCGCGATGAGTGAAGAGTCATTTTTGTGAATAAAAACCCCCGAGTCTAGTACGATTCGCTCTATCGGTCAAGCAACTCCGGATGGATATTATATTCTAAATCTGTATTTATCGCCCGCCGTTCGAGAGTTTCAGAGCAGAGAGAGATGATTTCTCTATTTGCTACTGGATGAATATTAGAAAAAAAATTCTTATAAGACGCAATGAAGCGTGGGATTTTTGCGTTAAATTGATACCTACATGCGTTTGTATATTTATACAAGCAAAGGCTTAAAAGACCCTCCTATCTCTATACTAACAGTCTAAGGGAATAACAGCAACACACCGTCGGAATCATTCAAAAGTCAAGGGGCATTAGGGTCAAACTTGCTAATAATCTAAAGTACTACGTTATTTACATTTTTTCTAAAATAACTTTCAAACAAAAATAGAAAAAATATTTGTCATGCTTTAGTGGGTAGCGGGAAGTAGGAGGCTGGTTTTATTTTACTTAGGCGAAACCGGAGTCACAACCAGGGCAACCAAATATGATATTTGCCACTCCCGTCAGCAAAATCAACTCAAGAGAGCCATTACTTTTTTCTATATTTATACACGAATTCCTAAGATAGAAATCAATTTATAAAATATACATTCAACCGGCTATTGTCAACTGGGGCCGCCATTATTACCTCCCGACCAATGGGATAAGGGCGAGTTTCGTGACGTATCTCACCTTTTCTAGCCTTACGGTGGTGGGTCACAATAAAAATGGAAAATTATTTATGGTAAACTGTAAACGTTGGGTGGGTAGAAAATTTAATTAAACCGAATATGAAAATAAAAAATATTGGTTAATCTATACGAAAAAGAAAAACGTAGAAGAGGTGAAATTCCTTATATTACGGTTCAATCACGATCACGTTTAAAATAAAATTCAAAATGACAGATTCGTGCCGGAGATTTAAATTTTCGCGTGAAACGAAACAAGGTGTAATGGGAAATTTATAGAAGAGATAGAAGTTTTTATTTTATAAGAAGAAAACGCGCGCAAATTCACGGCGAATATGCCAATCAACGTAACACTTCTATTGAAATTTATATTTTTAAACCAATGACTCGAAAGAAGCCTATCAAATTCAAATTTTAATAGAATGAATATAAGCAAGAAATTGCGTCATTTATTTTGGCGGTAAGAGATTAAACGAATATCTGATCAGAGATTACGAGGAGTAGCCTCGCGAGGTCAGGGTAAGGAGGATAGAATTTACGCATACTTATGAACGAAACAAACTATTTCAACGAACGAAAAAATTTTCAACGAAGGAAACTATCTGGCGAGCTTTTCAAATATTAAATGAAATAGGATTAAGAAGACAATTTTCTAAAGATAAATAGCCGAAAAACTCAAAACCTAAAAAAAAAAGTGATAAATAGTAACCAATAGTCCTGGTCGATTTCCAAAACCGGAAGTCTAGAGAACCTCGCGAAAATTTTGGCGGGGAAAACTTTTTGTCACGTGATCGTCCGCCATCTTTTTGTAGTGTGTAAATAGCTACAGACTAACCAACGCCTCCTATACTTTATCATATAGGAAGCGTTGGACTAACAACTTGAATTTGGTTTGTGGGAAATAAAATTAGAAATAGTCTGGCAAACTGTTACTACAAAAAGATGGCGGCGCGGCTATGAGACAAGGGCCCATTTCCGGCAAATCGACCAGGACTATTTTAGAAAAAGTGACTTTTAGAAAAGTGACTCAGTATCAGGCTTCCATTAAGCTAGACTTCATTACCCCTTTAACTGATTGCCTAAATACTAAATTTACAAACGTGAGAACGATAGATAACCTCTCTAAACGGCCTATAAGAAACCAATAAAAAATCAAACCTATTCATTATAATGTACATGTATACCAAAAGTATACTAAGAGGTATATTATTAATAATAAAAAATACATTGTTATGCAAATGAGGTAATTCTACTTAGAAAGTTAGATCGCGGCTAGGAAACAATAGACTTTGAAACCGTCATAAGACAAACAAGGTATAATTGGATAAAATAATTGAGCGCTAGATAATAACCATCAGTTAATGGTGGTAATGCGTATGGAAGAATTTTTTATTATCATTATTCACTCGCTAAACAAAATGAATTTTAAGTTACTCGAGGGTTTGTAATACAATACAAGCTTAGATCCTATTTCTACTTCCCCTAAGACCCTTACAATGGCTCAATTATGTTAAATGAACTGTAGACAATGGTTCCCGGTATATAGTGTAGTATTATTAGGTACCGGGAGAGGAAGGGGACACCTGGGGTAAAATCGAAAATAACAGAGGAGGTAATTAACCAATGACTAATTACGAAATGATAGAAAAATGAGCTTCCACTAATAGACCTTTCCACGCATCGCCGGCTAAGAGAATTACCAAATGACGATCACTCCATCATTTTTTTTTCTCAGTCGACGCATAGGAAAAAAAGTTATCAGCGCAAATATGTAATTAAATTTTTACCAAATAGGTAATTGAGGTTTTAGTGGAAAGACAGACGCAAAGAGAGGAGGAATAACTAAATTATTTGACACGACATCGTCCTGGGTTCGATGATAATTTGGATTTGGTTAAAAAAGTCGTGAAGTTAAGAACTTTAGGTTTATTTGTTAATTATTTTTTATAAAAAAAGTACAAAGCCTCGATGAGCTTGTATATACTGCAAGAGAAATATGTTGGGGGGGAAAACCAAAAATGGGAGACAACTTGGCAACGGAAATATTTAAATAATACGTTGTGGACATCTATATATAGCAGGAGCTATGTAAAAAAGAACCCTATTAGCCACAGAGATGGTAATGGATAAGTAAACAAAAGACAGAGGTAAATATGAGAAAAAACAGTAAATAAGTGTTTAGCCAATTGGAGACGTTCTTTCGGAAGAAATATTATATAGTTTATCAGTAAGGGCAGAAGCAGATGGAACACTCCTTTGAAGTCTATCTAATGTTCATATAAGCGCACCTGTGAGGATGCTTTCTATGGCTTCTGTTCGGAAAATATCCAGAACAGGCTATAGAAGTTAAAAATGTTCTTCCCACTAATAGCGGCCGACTCTTATCTTGGAAGATATCGCTGGGTACACACTACATACTTTGAAAGATTTCAAACAGTTTTGAATGTTAAAATTAACCTAAGCTAATTAATACATTTTTTATGAATGTTCTTCACTGCTGACCACAGAATTTTAAATCTAACCTTTCCAAAACTATTAAAATCGGTTTCAAAGCCTCTAATGAGCGGGTTTAGAGGGTTACGGAGTCGCTATTTCCGAAAGCGCGTTGTTTATCAATAATTAAAAGCTTCTCATACAAATTTTTAGGAGAGGATTTTTTTTTAATTAAATTTATCTATAAAGGTTTAACCTTCCAGCTTAATTAACAATGTTATACGTATCCTTCATACTTAAGCGTTCATATTAAGGCAGAATAATTTATGGATTTAAATTTAGGTCACCCGCGTTTATCAAAACATTTTATATAAAATTAAAGTTTTATTGGATTATCGATAAATCTTAGCAGAATTTGTAAAATATCGACGGCTAGATTTTCCCTCAAATTCCCGTCTATTATCCTTTACTTTTCATCCGAAAAATTCTCTTCATCACCTCGATCCTTCTTGAAGAAAAATTGCGAACTTCGCCATTGAAAATGCGTCTCTTATCTTTCACTTAATTTGCATATATGGCTTCAATTATTTTTAGGGTAAGTGGGCGTAAGGGCAAAATTCTCTCTCTCGGGAGTCCCAATCCGTTATCCAAAATCGTATTTAAATTTTGGTGGCAATATCTAGAATTTTTCCGAGAGGTTTGTGCCCAAAATCGTTTCTAAATTTGAATAATTTCCTCATTTTTAATATTTTTTTTTCGCGCGCGACTCAATAAAATACCGCACTTCAATTAGTCGGGGGCTCCTGATTTTTCGAGTGCCAGAATATCTCGTAAAATTTAAAATTTTAATTTTTTCCCTTAAAGAGAAAATCTAACATAAAAACGTTATTTGCAAATTGTTCGGAGTTTTAGGGCATGATCTTTGAATATTAATTTAAATTGTAAGTTTAGATAGGTACTTGTAGTTATTTTAAAAATTGTCGAAATGGTAGGATAGTTTATCTAAAAGTTAATTCAAAACTATTCATTCTGAACTAATTACACTCTCCCTTGAATTTAAGCATTCCACGACTTTCCGATATCAAATAGGAATTTTCAATTAAATTTATTTTTAAATCTTTTTTTTTTTAACTAATTAGTCAAATTAGGCGTTTCTAATTCTTTACGAGGTTTTAGTTTAAAACAGTAATTATGTTCTATCCTCCTGTATGGAGACGATAAAAAATTTGAGTCGTAATTATTCGAATTATATAGAGAAAATAAAATTTTATCTTTTTAAAGTTAAGATTCTTTAACTATGTTTTTACGATATATTTTTTATTACCTTCAAACTAATGAAGGTTTTATTTTATGGGCCTAAAAACTAAGTTGGAGGGCCATTACTTAAGCTACCAATTTCAAATTTAACACCGAATAACCTCTCTTTTTAATGATACTTATATATTGCAGACTTTCGGAGAAGTTTCCACTTAGTATTCAATATTTATGACTTTAAATAGATAAGAATTAAAATGTAATAGTAAAAATTGTTAATAATAAATGATAATTAGCATTTGATTTTATTAATTATGAATTTTAGTGTTAATGTAGCATGCCTTTTAAGCAATATTGGGAGTTTTGATTGGCTACTATAGTGTAAGTCACGCGCAAAATTAGTAAACATCTTTACACTATACCTAGTTATCTCAGTCATGGATCAACTAACACTAGAGAATATGTCAGAGTTTCCACGTGATCTGACGTCACACAAGCTAGAATGTTCCTTGATTTGAGACGACCTGGTGTAAAATTGTAGAACTAAAACCGGCATATGTCACATGATTCAATCACGTGGTTCTATTCCTCACTTGGTCTATATTTCACTTGGCATCAGGCAATAACTGCCATACCCAGTAACACATTGCAGGAAAATTAGTGCGTAGAGATGTAATCTTTCAAAGTGAAATTAATTTTTAATTAACTATCCAATATAAATTAGAATTTTTTTCCCTAGCGAACTTCTACTCTTTATGATACTTTTCAATAGAAACATGTAAGAGAAGACATAAATTTGAAAAACCCCAAAATTTCTGGCGTAAAATTCGGCAGTTAAAATTTCGCGTGTGTGGCCAATTTCTTTGGAAGCCAATGTTGAAAAAAGTAAGGGAAAAAAATACGTTTTTAAGCGCGCGACGAATTTGGCGGGAGATTAGACACACTCAATTCTAATTCCAGGTCGTTTTTCTGCAACGACGCTTTGGATGGAGACCCCATTAGACGCGCTATTGACACTACAGGTTAAGGCATACCGCCGAGGCATACGCTAAAGCCTTTTCGAATTTAGGCTTAATATAACTTATCTTATAGTAAAAGAACTTTTATTACATCGAAATTTAAGTGTCCTATAATACAAGATCATCGTTATAAAATACGGTTTTAGATCAAGGTTAAATTTTGCCCAAAAGTATATGCTCTTTAACAATTGTATCCCTAGCTATCTATTGTTAAAAATATGTAGGGAAAATAATATTAAAATTTAAATCGAAGGTTATTTTATATCATGTTTGAAAAACTATCATAGAACAACCACTCTCTTTAAACAGGGTTCGTAGAAAATTTTGGAAGTTTTTCCTTGACCATTTCTAAACAATTTCCCTGATAAATTTTTATCTTTTATCTTATGGCCGATCCCTTGGCAATTCCCACTTTTTATTTGACTTAGTTTATCACTCAGGGGCGATAGTTTACTCGGAATATCAGAAATTTTATAATAAGTACATTAAAATTAAGTGGTCAACCAATCATATTCAATTCCTTGACACGTACCAAAATATTTAATTTCTCAGACCATTTGGGTTCATTTTTAAATTCCCTGACCTTTTTGAGGCAATTTCCAAATTCCCTGACTTTTCTCAGACTTTTTGGGCCAATTTCCAAATTCCCTCACTTTTCTCCCACTTTTTGGGTCAATTTCCAAATTCCCTGACTTTTCACGGTTTTCAAGGTCGTGTTGTTAAATTATTATTTTATAATAAGCTGGTATTAACGTGGAGAAACAACACCAGGAAAGAATTACAGTTAACATAAGTTCATAACTTAGACTATAAGTACTCCAATTAGAGAGAGGGCGACATTGACGTCAGAACCAACAAGAATACCTTTCCCTAATTAATTTTTGATATTGCTTGGTTATGAACTAACAATGTAAGCGCTCGCGTTGTTTGGAGTTCGCAAGTACCTCGAAAAACGTGAATTCTTATATTCAACCACTCGGTGGTTGGTCTGTGGTAATAAATATCGAATAAACTGAGATACATTGCTTATTTTTTTATTGTAGAATTTTGAGACTAGAGGGTATACAGTTAAAAAAAATGTTAAAAGCTACTATTAGTTGTGGGGTCTCGAATTTTTTAAAAATGGAAAATACGATAGGTATATTTAACAAGTTGATATTCTGACAAGCTTTCTAACAACTTGATTAGGTTGTCAAAAATTTAAGATTTTTTATCAGGGTGTACTTTTTCAAACGCAGCCCATACGTTATTCTTACATATATGCATGCAGCCGCCTAGTTTTTTTTTTTGAGGACCTAACACGATTTCTTTGCCACCTCGAATTTTCTTTGTCCAGAAATCCTGATTCTTATTTTTATAAAATACATATCTACGTTCAATAAATATATATATGAAATAAATATTATACGGATATTGAAAGGGATAGTGAAACGCTTCTAAAAGTTTTTACTTTGGGCTTTATGTTCTATCATTTAAGTATTAAGTGAGTTGAATGTAACAAACACTAAACAATGAAACCTCAAGGCCTATGTAAAAAAAATATATACGAGAGAAGGCTATATTTAGAAGCTTACGCAGTAACTTATGTTCTTAACTATAAGAGTCCGTCTGTCGATCGGGAACGTTAAAGTTTACACGCAGCGTAATACCTTTTTCAGACGAGGCGTAACTAGCCGGTTTAATCAGATTTAACCATGGTTTATTCAAAATAAATCGAGGTTTATTGAACTGAAAAGGCTACGTAAACCTCGGTTAAATCTGATTAAACCACGGCTAATTACGCCTCGTCTGAAGAGGGTATTAGCAAATTCAGAAAAGGTGAAATAAAGTTATACACAGTGTGTTAAACTTCATTGGTAAAAAGTAGTCAATGAAAACTCCCTCTGAACATGACTAAAGTCCGACGATTTTTTTAATGGCAAACGCGCGTCATTAAATTGAACTCAACGCGCCCGAGTTTGAATTTCATTTATTTATTAGGCTTAACTTTATTTAGCGATGTTTAACAAGCGTTTTAAGATAAGTTTCGCTTCGTGAATTAAATTACATTTAAGTGAAGGAAAACATCCTTATGAAAAGCTGCATTCGCCATCAAATATAAGTTTAAAAAGAACAAATTCAGAGGAATTTCAGGAAAAAGTTTAACTAATTACGAATAGGATTATCTCACATAAATGAAGGATTTTTTTATACTAATTAGTTATCCCTAGACCTATGAAAAATGGGATGTTTTTCGTGATATGGTCTGCCATTTATGTTTCCATTGATAGGGCAAAATGACTCAAATATGAGAAATTACATTAACATGCCCTTAACGATGCCAAACCCCAATAACTATTGAAAAGTTGACTTGTAGACGATTTAAATAGTTAAACTTTGACCTCTTTCAGCAATTGCGTCTCTTTCAATCCAAATATTTTTAAAATTATGACCGTTTTGGTAATTTTACCAGAACAAACTGTAAATTACTATTACACTGATAATTTACAGCGTAAATTACCGATTTATAACTCAAATTATATATTAAATATATATTTTCAGTATTTTTAAATTTTAACAGGTTTTAATTTTATTTCTACTAGGTCTATTGTTTGAAAAAAAATATATATATTTCGATCTTTTGTTTTCCAGCCCAAAAAAAGCCAGATAGGGTTAATTAGAAAATAACACGCAAACAAAAAAGCCAAAATTGAATTGTCGCCAAAAATTATCATCCGTTTACGAGGTCGGAAATGGAAAAATACCCGCTGGTTTTTAGTTTTTTCAATGTCGGTATGTCAAACCAAAAATAGGAAGAAATTAATTTGGGGAAAACCTAATTAACAAACGGTCCGTTTCCCCTCTTACCCGATCGAGTCGATATACTTTTTTTTCCTCCCATCGATTAGTTTAGTTACAGGACCAACAAATGCGGTCTTCAAAGGGAAAGTGTAATAACTAAGCTTCATACGCTAAGCCTAAAATTCATGAATTAATTTGTATCTATAAAATCAAAGTAATTTCCAATTTGGCTCAGGTAAAAAGATATATTGCATTGTCATTTCACTTTCCCTTTGATTTCAAAGTTAGAAATCGTGTAAAAACCAGAGAAAATATCCGTATAATATTAAATCCAAGTCGACGAAATTGTGTAAACCCTAAGTGCAGCTTTAAAACTTTTTCGAAGTCAGATAAAACTCTTTATCTGAGAATATAGATGGAAAGCTTGCTTAACCCGTTATAAAGTGTTGACAGTCTGAAAAAATATAAACTACTTTTGTCTACGGAATTTAACTTAAAGTAATATTACGCCTTAGTATTTCTAGTTATGTAATATCCGAATTTCTCCAGCTATACAGTCATGATCAGTTTCGGTTTTCGTCACGTACAAAGCACGTGTCTTCTCTTTATCTTCATCATTTGATATCTAAGAGGAATAGCTTTGTAGGTTATGTAAACTGACTACGTATGGTTGTAGAACTTTCAGTAATATAGTTGGTATCACCGAATATACACCCGATGTTAAGTCGTTTAAAAACTAGGAAAAAGCTATAATCTTAAACAGCGAAATTGCGCGTTTTCTTGGATATAAGCGCGCGCTTTTCCTTATCTCTTCAAGCAACGAAACCCAGTGGCTAGAGAGACTTTTTGGCGGGAAAAAAGAAGGCCCGAAGGAAAGCTCGGGTAAAAATCGGAGCACAGGGTTTTGGACTATCTTCGGATTGCTTTCGGAAGCGGCTGCGACCATCCTAATCGTCGAGCGACGATAAAAAGCTTTAGAAGAAGGTTAGCCAGAAAATGCTTCCAATCCGGGAGGATTTTTATCCTCAGACTAGGACCAACAATAAAAGAAAGGCCTCCAGTTATGATGGTGCTGGACTCGTATACTCGAAGTAGAAGTCACTGTCACCTTAGACTATTATTAAAGGTTAAGATAGCGTTTTATTACCAGCCTCCCTGTCAATGGTAACTTTGACTATTTTGTCTTTAAACCTAAACCAAAACGTTTTTGGTCTACTCTATACTAAAAAGTTTTACAAAAAAAAAAAAAAAGGGGGGGGGGGATGCGAAATGAGTTTTTGATATTAACATAACCAAGAATATGACATAATTACACTAATTCCGATGGTATCTTAAAGGCCGCTTTTAAAGCAACCGTCTAGGGTGGGGCATAACTTTTTCACTTATCACTCGAAGCTATAGGTGTATGCACGATCTGAAATTTGCAGCCTCAAATCTCAAAAATTGGGGTGCAAAATTTTAAAAATCTAGGGACCTAAAGGGGCGCAACCTGACAAAACCCCCTGCGCACGCCCATGGTGATAGCAGGGTGTCCAAAGTTTTCAAAAACCAATCAGGACTGTTTATATGGGTAGAGTAAAAACATAAGCTGGTCATAGAGAAGAGAAGGATCATATTCGCTAGTCATTCCACGCTTTAGAAAGCATCGGATGCTCTCAGTTTTCTCAGAGACGAGTTCCTTCATAAAATTACAAACTTCACCAGAACTGAGTTTGCAATGACTTTAGGAGTTCGAACATTGCGTATCAAACCGCCTCAGCTTTTCTCATTTTGCAAACATCTCTTAGAACTTAATGAAAGTATGGTCGTGAGAACCGACTGCCGTTTATTTACCAGCCAAAAAATAAATCATTGTATTCACTTTCTGGGAATTGTGAAACCCTGCGCACTATGTCATTACAAAACTATAAAAACAAACTAGTTCATGAATTACCCAAAATTTTCTTATTAAAACCGAAATTTATCAATTATTTATTAACTGAACTAAATCTTTCACAGTCCCTTTTTCCTAAAATTAATAAAATAATATTTCAATAAAAAGGAAATTACCAAAAATTACCATCACAACGAAGCTACACTCCCTATTTTGATCCACATCCCCGAAAAAAATTAATAACTTGATAATCCGATGGGGGGAAAAGGGGATAAGAATAGAAAAACCATGGCAAAAAATCTAAATAAAAAGTAGGAATGGGCGGAGATAATTTATAGGGGAAGGCTCAGTGACGATGACGTCACAAAACTACACCCTCCGATAAAAATATCAAATTATTCGATACACAATTTCCTCCATAGAATTCTACCCACGGTATATTGAATCAATTTGAGCAAGAATGGTTTTTATCCTACAACCATACGTAACCTTTCACAACGTAGAAAGTTATAGAGAGATTTATAGATATTATGGTAATAGAGCAAAGATACATTGACAATGAAGTATACGATCCATAATTAGAATCAGTCAAAGTTTTCACTGCGCGGACACTATGGCTCCTTCCTACAATCAAAATTCTTTCATATAAAGATAGAGGGAAAGCTAAGCATTGTACCCAATGTGACCTCAATCTGATATAAATACGCATTTATTTCCACATCACTTCACACTACTAACAAAGGCTTAAACACCTATCTAATCCCTTCTACCTAATCTAAATTCAAATTGATACGAAGAAAAAAGAAAACTATTAGCAGATCGCTTCCGTAAAAATCCAAAACGGGCGTGGGACGGATAAAAAACTAAAACTAAAAAAAAGAGTTCAAGACGCGGCAGACGCCTATTAAGAAATTTCTAACCAATCACAATCGACGTTCACACCCAATGATAGAAAAAAACGCGGGAAAAAAATCCACCGGGGGTAAGCAGCAAAGTCTGGGGATCAAAATGAAGCTGATCCCTGGATGCCGGAGAGAAGGATGAGGGGATGAATTTCGGAGGCTGGTGGGGGACGAACACCGGATAAGTCTTTGTGCTATAAAAGATTTCTGGGTGAGGGGAAAACCGGGGGGGAAAATAGGGGGTATTAAAAAGAATATGAAAAAACATTAACGTTACGGGGGTGATAAAAAAAGCAGTATGGGAAAGGATGGAGAAAAAAAATGGAAGAGGGTGGCAAAGGAAAATAGGATAAGGTTGAGGGAGAGAGAGGGATAGAGAGATCAAATGGAAAAGGTTGTGGGGTTCTCGGGGATGGAGGGAGGGGTAGTGAAGATGACGGGTTGTCACCAAGGGGGAAGCGAATAAAAGTCTCATCCCCCCATTACTCTCTTCTCTTCCTTCGAAGCGTGTTAGTGAGACGATACAACTGCAGATGCTACTGGATTCTATTTCTATCCTTATTTCTGTCTTTATAGAAAAATTTATCAATAATACGATAGTTTATACGAATTAGCTATTTGTCCGGATGGAGTTAAGAAAAGATTTACAATTGTGATAGATAGAACTTTAAATAAACCCGAATAGTTCAGTTAAATTGATAACTTGTTTTTGTACATGGTGTTGAGTTTGAAAGCTATGATTAGGTTTCCAAATTAAATAAAATTCTAATATTTGTTTTTGAACAAGAATTAATTTTAAAAGCAAAAAGTATATTAAATAAGTAGTAGGGAATTACGTACTAAAGAATTTAAAATTATCCATACTATTATGACCACGCAGATGTTTAAAACTAATAATTAATCATCTACTAAATGTTTAAATATTTCTTCAAATTAATTTATAAAATATTATACTATTCATACAATTGGTATTTAAAAAGTTTTACCAGTTTTTTTTATTTGAAATCCCCTAAAACATATAAGCTTTCAAGCTCAACACCATTACGTCTGTTTAAAGTTATACTATCTAGATGAGTATTAATCAATAATCTATTGATATACAAGATTAATTAAAACATTAGCTGATACAAATCCTCGAAATATATAATACCACGAGTATTCTTCAAACTAATTTCACCTCACCATCTCTTTAAAAAATTCACACTATAAATAAGTATTTCTGGTATTATCATCATCATCATCCCAAGTCTTAACACGCGCGACTTCTTATTGAATGGCATCCTTTTTCCTAGCAGCATCCTTCTCCATCCCGTCGCATCCCTCTCCGTTTTCCTCTCCGTTGATGATGTATACGAAAAACGTATTATACGAGTGGAGAGGAGGCAACCGATAAGAATGTCGCCCCGCCGATGCCAGCCAGAGAAGCCAAGAGAGAGAGAGAGACAGGGAGTGGGGGGACTATACGAAAGAGGTGGGTGGAGGGCCAAGGCCTCAGCTCGGGCACCAAAAGAATATAATAGCCGAGGAGGATGACGGGAAAGGCTGAGAAGCCCATTATACAATTCATCCCTTCGCTAAAGATAAGAGTTTACACGCCAATTTCCTGGCCCTAATGGAGTTTTATGACTGGGCAAGCACGACTCTCTCTCTCTCTCTTCGTCCTTGCCCCTCCCTCCTCACGTTCCGTCTTCTACCACCTCCCTTCTCTGTCCCCTGGAAGGATCGCTTCGCCCCATTGCACCCGAGGATCACGGGGAAAGCGGCCACCAGCTCGCGCCAAAAACAGTCCGTCCCCTATAAGGCTAAACTCTCATCCTTTATATACATGAGGGGGACGGAGCCTAAAACATCCAACGAGGTTGCGATTCGCCCATTCTATAGTTAATAATTTTCTATGAAACGAACTCTATGAAGAGTTTATTTGACCGTGAGTTTCGGAACTTTCGTCTCTAGGAGATACAGTCCTCGAGAATAGCTTTCTTAATGATGTAAACTCCGATTGTCAAATTGAAGAAGAGTTTAATACGAATATTTCAAAAGTGACAGTTCATGATGATATGGATTTTTTTTATACCCGTAAGGATATTCCGGAAATAAGATTTGATGATATATTTTTAGATTTGATGTAATTTAATATTTACCGGTACAGTTACTGTTACCGTAAAGGGAAGATGAAAAGTCATACCATTTTGGAAAAATATAAGGGACTATTTTTAACACAAACTAAATCTCAAGTGCTGTAGCGTATCAACAATTTTACGCAATCATTTTGAAATTCAAATTTTAATCATAGTTTAATATCATCGTTAAAAATTTTAATTCGTTTATTAAACTTTTAATTTAAAATTTACATTCGAAAGCAATCATTTTATTGGAGAAAATAAAATGTATGCTCTATAATAGGCTCCCGATACTTTTTAACAAAATTTACGAAAAGTTACTCAAATTTCATTTGGATTGCGTGTTTTTACCGATAGACATATTTGCGTAGGAAACATTCAGGAAGTGTCGTCGACCAATCAAAAGACACCTCACCATTGACGACAAGCTCTGCAGCTAAATAATGGACGGTTCCCGAATGTTTCAACTCGCCATTAGAAGTCTTATTTTTACTAGTAATAAACTTATTTTTTCTTCACCTTCCCTTTAATATTTATTACTTAAATACATTTCAGACTCCCTTTACTGGTAAATAATCAAATATTGTCAATTTTTTAGAATTGTTGGTAATTTAACAAAGCAGAGATTATGACTATTTTTCTCCAACGAAGAAAAAAAAATCCATCAAAAAATATATTATCGAAAAATATATACAAAATAACAAATCCTGGAGACGTAATGACGTAACCATTTAATTTTGGCAACAGTTAGATTAATTCTAACGACTCCTACAGCTCTCAAAAAGGATTCCCGAATATAAAGTAGTCATTAAAAGAGCCAAAAAATCAACCAAATGACTTCTCCGCTGTTAATTCCGAGTCTTATAAGCCTATTTTAATGGGAAGGATGAAACGTTGGCCACGCACATCACGTCTCACTTAACGTTTACGCAATTTCTGCCCCCCCCCCTTTTCAAATCACGCTAGTTTAAAAGAGTGGAAGGAGAAAGAGATGATGGGGGTAAAAGAGGGGAATTCAAACTCCATTAATTAACTAGGATGGGTAAAGGACCGTGGGTGGGTAGAAGGTCGAGGGAGCTAGTACCGAGTGACTATATACCAACGAATCTCAAACGGGGCCAAAGCCTCATTTGTAATTTAAATCGGGAAGAGGTAGAGTGGTGGGAGAGAGGGAAGGGTTGGCCCTTAATAAGGCGCTAATTTTAATTTTAAACCCGTTATCGCCTTTAAGTATTAATTACTCTTTATTGTCTCTAAAGTAATTAGAATTATCGGGGCGAGAGAGAGAGAGAGTGAGAAAGCGCGAAGGGGCCCAACAGTTCTTCCCGGACGGCGCCCTTAGGAAATATTTCTTAAAGAGATAATAACACATTTTTCGTGCTAAAATTAAGCAAAAATGTCCTAGAATTAATTTATTTTCGAGATAAACATTATCTTAATTTTTATCATACTAGATACTAATAACCAAAATTAAAACTCCTCTTCAAAGTGCCTGTACAATACTTTCTTTCAGATTTGGGATTGGGTAAATTTTTCAAGTGGAGCAAGCTCCAAACACTCATACGCTAAACATGTAGGTCAACAATACTATCTTAGTTTTGAGAGGTACTAAGCTGTGACCTTGAAAATAATTCGATTTAGAGATTGGTGATATTTTACTTGGGTAAATCGTACAGTCAAAGTTTCGACGCGAGTATGGAGACGAGAATGCAGCAAAGATATTTTCTTTCAACAGTCCTCGTCTTAAAAAGTGACTAAAAGTTAAAGACGTGTGCAAACTTCGTATTTCATCGGAACTTGTTCTAATTGAAAATAGTTTCACAAACCCTTGAAGTCCTTTATAGTACAGAAGAGGGGGGTTGACAACTATAGCTTCAGTCGCGACTAGAAGCCATTCTAGCGGAACGAGTCGCGATAAAGGTTTGCGAGAGCGGGATATTCCCTTTTGAGCGATGCTTTTCTCTCTTAGTCTCGGAGTTCATATAGCCTTCATAGGTACGAGCGACGGATAAGGCCTAGAAGCACTCTGGCAACGGATACGGGCCGTAATCCTACGGGATACATAGGCTTGAAAGAAGGGGGGGTGTAACAGCTAGGGAGGGCCATGGGGCATACAGCCGAATGATAGCGATTGGTCGATTCACCTATATCGTCCACTTATTGCGATAGATATGACGAGGAACTAGACTACAGATACTATAGCCTGGAAATAGACACCCTTTACAAATCTAATACAGACTTATACGTACGTATTACAGTATTATATTGCATCATATGGAGTTTATTACTTTGCGGAGTCACGAAAAAAATGTTCTCTGGGGTTTATTGAGCGTATATTTGTTGGTTTTGTTCAATGGCAATTGGTGAAGTAAAAGCAGACGCCGATTGAGACATTATGTTCAATCTTATAGAAAATAAACTAGTGTAACTGACTAATTCTAAAGTTGGTTGGATGTATTTAAGGTTTAAGATTAACACAATTAGTTAAATATATAAAATTATTTGTTCCAATTGTTTATATTTGGCATAATCGTCCCAGAACAAGTTACAACCTACGTCACGAGCCTATTACTGCTTCAGGCAGTGATGATATTTCTAGTGAATATTATGCTTCGATATCTTTATCTATTTCGCAAGCAATTTCAAGCTCAAAATTTATGAAATTAATTTAACTCTTCCATTTGTACGAGAAACAATTTCAGTTAACTTTGAGTTTAAATTAAAATTAATTTTGTAGTAAATGTTATTTTACACAAAATTTAAGTAAAAACAATAATTATTTATTGTTCCGAACAGATTTTTTATGGAAACGCTTGAATTTTTAACTGAGGTTTAAATGCACGGCAGCAAAAACATTTCTACAGGCGCTCGTAGGAAATACATGGGGAGATTTACCCCTATATGTAGGCTTCACAAAACACATCAAAGCGCGACGGCTAAAACACTTTTACAGGCGCTAACAATTTCACGAATTAAAAGATTACTTAATTTTGATCTAATAGATTCAATTTAAGCCTATATTTGTGTTAAAGAGAGTTGGATATGAAATTTAACAGAGAATATCTATTCGACAAAACTTTAACAATTTTCCCAACCGGTCTGGAACAAGAGAAACCTCCTCCAACATCTTACGAATGAAATTATATCATAAAACTTGAACAAACTCTAAAATTAAATTACCTTAAAGAAAATATTTTAATTTAGTATTTGAAATTACCCCTACCTAAAAAACGAGCGAATTTACAACAAAACTCCCACTTCCATTATCCGAAAGCTTAATAGGATATTAAAATAAAATAGCGGGTAAAAAAAATTGTCATTATTTTTTTTTCTCTCTTACTCATTTTCCGTTCGGGAAAAAAAAAAGTGAAGAATTTAAATAAAAGACTAGAATTAAGACATCTCATCCTATAAAATAAATTTCCGGAGTTAGGAAAGTAGAGAAAAAACCTACACCATCTTCCTCCCCTAAAAGAGCCGGGATTAACGTTAGCTAGTGGTATATAGCCTGGTTTAGAGTGAACTGGTGAAGAGAGAGAGGTATATAGTATAAGGGAGCATCAAAATTAAATTACTTTCTCCGACACGGACTCCGATCCTCCCACGTTTTCTAAAATGATTTATAATAATAGGAACCGGGTTATATATACAATAGAGAGAAAACGGGAAAAGCTATTGTCTAAAAGCGCGGAAAATAAGAAAACGGGCGGGTGTTATAACGCCATTAAAATGTTAACCAATCGAATTGCAGAAAAATAGTACCCACACTCTGACAGAGGATTGAAAGAGGAAATCAAATCTCGGAACGAAAAGGTTTCAAGTCAGTTTTAAGCTAGTTTGGATTTTTTTTTAACAAAACAATTGACAATATATGGTTGCTGGCAATGGTAGTAATTAAGATTAGTGAACAATAAGAGTTATCATTATTTATTGCCATTAACAATAAAGCTAATTGGGATCGCTATGACTTAAAAGTTGGTCCGAAGATTCTACGTTAATGTTCTCATTGAGGAAGTAAAGTATTTCCCTCTACGCGCAGTTTTATGAATCCAACAGTAATACAAGATTAAAATTATTTAAGGAGAGTTTGTTTAACTCTTGGTATTATTATAAAATTTAATTTATTGCGGGAAGATACGAAGTTCTTAAGCATTTATGGCAAATTTGTTAATCTAATTCTTAGGCCTAACTTATAGTGGTATATTTTTGATTTTTTATAGTGAGAAATTTTGAAAAAGTTCTAACATTGTAAGTGAAAGCTTCAGACTTGACCTACACATTAAAAATTGAACAACCAAGTTTCTATATATCATCAATTAAATGTATTAAAAACATGATCTCCGCTGTGGGTTTGCTTTAAGGGATGCAGTTAGTGTATGCCAAAAGCTTTCGAATAATTAGGGCCTAACTTGCGATACAATTATTTAGACTTTGATAGAAATATATATAAAATACCAATAGTTTTGTCTTATTTGGAGGGATATTGTATTTATGATAATATTTAAGTCCGATTTAAAACATCGTGGAAAAATATTTCAATAAAATTATATAAAATTTAAAGAATAACAATTCCTAAATAAATCCGAACTTTATTTTTTTAAGAAACAGATACTACTTTCGAACACTAAAATTGAACTCAAAGGTTTTAAAGAAAAGGAAAAGAAAAGGGGGATGCGAAACTTGGAAAATCGTTTTACTCTAGGAAAAATGAGATTACGGGCAATCGGAGTTCACTCTCTATTTCTCTCTCTCACTTTTCGTGAAAAGAATTCCAAGATAGACCAAATTTCCTCAGCGCCAGCCCCTTTCAAAGGAAAATAAATTCTTATTTCCGTTTCCGTCGAATTCTCTCTCTCTTACTCTCTTTAAAGGAGACTGGGGAGGATTGGTAAAGACGGGAGAAGATGGAAGGGGGAGGGAGGATCTATATAAGGTTGAAAAGAAGCTCAAGATGAGGATGGAGTTTCCAAGAGAAAACTAGGAGGGAAAAGGGGAAAATTATTTTTCACCCCAAAAGGCGAAAAGATATTGCCCTGTGAGCTCTATTATACATATATAAATCTATATAGAAACGTATTATCGGTGAAATGGGACTTTTATATAAGCTTATAAGGGATGGGAGGGATGGAGGATGAAGGTCTACATATATTATTTCTTTATTTTCCTATAGATTGATTTTAAAAGAGAGAAAAGTCAGACGCGAGCTCGGTACTTTGTATATTTAATAGATGCCTTTAGAATTCGAAAATTTCTCGAGATGGGAGAAAAAGAATACGACAGGGTGGAATGGTCGAGTTCGAACTAGGTTTTTAATTTGCTTTTTACAGTCGGCGTCTATCAAATTTATAATGGGTTACCCAAAGAAAAATACAACATTATTAATGAGTATATTTAATTTAAATTAGGCGGAAAAATCTATCTAAACTCCTATAAAGTTACGAAGATTAAATATATTTTAAATAATATTTTGATTATATAAACTCATAAAATTTATTTAAAATTTTTTAAAAGGATAATAAATTTGTAAAATCTTATTCGAAAGTAGGCTTAACAAGGATCTATGGATAGTTTGAAATCTAGTGTGCATTATACCAATTTAATCGATAAAGAATTGATAGAAAATCACTTGTCACGCTCAGAGATAAAGAGAGAAAATCTAGCGATAACGAACAGTTAAAGAGTAAAATTGAAGGTTACGGTCGGTTTAGAATTTACCTAATCCGCGGAATTATGGCTTAAATAACTTTCAAAAATAGCCCCCGTTAGCCATCATTACTCGGGCCATAACGAGACTAATAACGCGGTTCCCGAGGTGACGCGTCAGTGCCTATCACCATACAGTTTATTAAGGCCAATAGAAGGTTCGTGGCCGAGATTTTAACAGCTATACGAGCTGCTGCGGAAAGTGAATCGGGAGAAAACTATAGCAAACCATGGAGTACACTCATTGTGTTCCGGGGGATTCTAGGAGGGTGAACGCGGGGATTTAAAAAAAGAGAGAGAAGAGAGATTCGCAGTTTTGTTCAAGAGTAGTGTTGCAATGTAACGAACACTGTGAGGCATTGATACACAATGTTAAACCACATTGGGTGAAAAAGTAGTAATTGTTAAATGCTTTCAAACAGAAGAACGTAATCGGAATCAGTTCTAGTTTTCAGTACGATGAAACTAAAGATTACCTCGTATCTCATTCTAACTGCGCAGAGAGAAATGGGGGGAAATTAAGTATTTGGGTCGCTGAAATCACTGAGTGTTTCCGAGTGTTTTTGGGGGTGTTCAGTCTAGCGCAAGGGCATTAATAAGTACTCAGAGTGGTCAGAAAATAATAACGGTCGCGGTAGGGGGCGCTATTACGCCATTTACTCCGCCACCTACCAGTTTCCTTCATTTTTATTAGAAGCCACGTGGGGTGGTGCGAGAGAGGTGATGTAATGTAACTTTTAGGATGGTATGATGGGGGGAAATCATCTAGTTTATAGTATAAAAACTATACGAAGAGAAAGAGAGGGAGAGCCTCATTTTGCACGGCTTTTAGAGAATAAGTGGACCGTTTAGTTTTACACAAATTTCGTGCAAGTTTATGAGCTATATGAGAGATTTTGGTTATGATTTTCCGCTGGTTTATAGCTAGGAACTCAATTCTAGAGTTGTTAATTTTTGGAAAGAAAAATAAAATGCTGAAAATTTCAATAAAAAGTACAGTTTTGAAAATTTTTAAAAGCTCCAAGATATTATTAAAAATTGAATTTTATAAAATGGAACGTAGTAAAAGATAGGAATCGAATGAACTTTCTAGATTACTAACTTTTAGGAAAGAGAGCCCCTAAAAGCAACAGTAACGCGTGCCAAAACGTGCGAGAATCAACTGCAGGCGACCATACGGAATTTAGGACTTGGTAAATTTCAAATTTAGAGCAGTTAAGTCTATTCACTTGAAATCAATCAAGTATTTTGCCTAATTAAATTTAAACAAATTTAAGATAAATCATTGTTTGAACAGAGTAATGAGGGTATAATAATTAGGGTCATCATATAGGTTATTTTTTTTTAAATACTGTAGGTAAGTCGATTCTCAGTTTAACTCTGGAGATAATATTCGAAAACGACCAAGAACACAAAGTTAAAATAGAAAATCATAAAATTCATAAAAAGTAATTTTGAAAACTGTATTTTTAGAAATAAAGTCAGCTGTTATCGGAAATGAGTCTCACTGATATTGTAATAATGACTTCAAATCATAAAAGTAAAATTTAACGATGGAATTAAAGGAAAGGTGATATTACAACGCAACTCGCTTTTAAAGATGTATAAAATATAAAATATTTGGGCCTAAAAGTCTAAAACGAAATTATCGGTTTTAAATTTTTTTTCTCAGCTTCTAGGTAAATTAGATCATTATCTCTGATCCAATTTTATCTACAGCTAAATGTGCTTAATTCTGAGAAAATAACGAAATTATCGGTTTTAAATTTTTTTTCTCAGCTTCTAGGTAAATTAGATCATTATCTCTGATCCAATTTTATCTACAGCTAAATGTGCTTAATTCTGAGAAAATATTTAATCGATACATTTAAATTAGTTTGATATTTAGTGCTAAACTGAAGATCTTTTGACGTTGAGCCTTTTTACTAAATAGAATGAGTGGCGAATTTGATTTGACCCAGAAAACTTACGTCAGTACCTAGTATTTTAGCCCATTTCTTCAAAACTAAAGACGCTCTTACTTTACCCTTTATAGCAGGACCGAGGGGGCAGACACTCGCGAACTCAGGTGTACAAATTTCTTAACTCTTTGTACTATCAAAGCTGAACTCAGTGAACTCAGGTGTACATCGAATTCAAGAGTGTCTGACCCTTCGAGCAGGACTTCGACAGTATGACTTAATAAATCTTGATTTATATTTTATATAGAACTCATTACGTCTTAATTATCTAAATCTAAATTATATAAATCTCAATTACATTCGAGAATAAAAACTTAAGGGATAAATAAAAATATTTAAATTAACTTGATTATCATTAATAGACCTGATGATGATGTAACTAGTAAATTTTAATCTTATTACCATAGGGCAAAGTCTTTTCGCAGAAAATGAGCAAATAATGAATTTTACCCGCAGTAAGAATAGAAGTTCTAAAATAAACTTAGTTGTTATTTAAATCTTTCACACTCCCTTTTTATTTAAATATGGTTGTATTAAGGAAGCTAGTTTAATGACTGAGGAGAAGGTCAGGCTGGTTATGATAGTTAATAACCCTCCCCATCCCTCTTTTCCCCCCAATTCGAAATAGCTTATCAATTATTTTTTTAAGGGATTCCGTATCGATGTAATAAAAGTTGGTTAATGGGTCCTTATCGTTCTCGCTTCGTCGTTACCGTCGCTCGCGCCCCCTATATCGCTAATGGACCTAAAACCACTCCTTATCTTTTTCTCCTAGTCACCAAACATATATACAAAAGCAAGCTATACTCCTGGTTCAATATCAACACACAAAACTACTTTTATCTATTACCTATTTCAACATTGTGTAATAATCCGCCGTATCATACGATAGTTTGCAAATTACAAGCGTAGATATAGTAGAGACACGCGGTGAAAACTAGGCCTAACGCAAAAACTAGCCCTTTATTGCTAAACGAGAAAAATATCAGCTCTAACCCATCATCAATGAACTTAACGATAATAACGATTGGCCTAACATAGTTTCCATAGTTAGGCCTATAAAACTTTAGTAAAAAGATGGAGTATGAGGAGACCTTAATTTAGTTTTAATCTTTTTAGCACTTTTAAATCAGATTCTCGTTAAGTTATTGAACTATAAAAAGTAATTTAATTTCTAAAACTACTAATCAAAAAGGGAAGTTATTCAAAATTTTAAATTTCCCACGTTTACTGATCAATATGGCGTACCATTTGGTTTCCATTTTTTCTTTATTTAGAAGCAATTTTTGCAATACAAAATTTTTCTAACGTAGCGTTTCCCCTTTAACTAAATGTAATATTTATATTCTATTAATTGGTGTAATAAATATTTTACATAATAGCAGCAGAAGGAGATAATAGGAGAAAAAGAAATGAGTTTAAATTACGCAGTTATTACGACTGATTTGGTTGGTACTGATATAATGTCTCTTCCATAAACTCCCTGATTTATGGCAATTTTATAAGAGTTTCCCTGATATTTCCCTGATTTTCGAGAACATTCAAATTCCAGGTATTCATTAATTTTAAAAATTTAATTTACAACTGTGTATGCCTCTCTTAAAACCTTATGAGAGCAGCTATTTTCATTATTCATAATGACAGTTTATTTAAATATCTAGCTATTTCGTTGATTTATAGTTAATAATTTAAAACTAATTAACGAAAGCTAAATATAGATCAAATTATATTTAGATTAAAAACTTTCTACATCATTAGCTACATAGATTAATTACGCGTAAGGTCAACTATTGGTTCCATATTACACCCCAAAATGCAATCAAATCATTAAGCCACACATAACATACAAAAAAATGACCCCAGGAGCAACGTCAGGGTAATAATTCTCCCATTGCTTTCGCGATTGTTATTAATATCCACAACGACCCCTTCAATATTATTGAGAAAGGGAGAGGAAGAGGGAAAGAAAAAAATAACTTAGCGCCCCCAACCGATAACTTTTTACGATCATAAAACCTAAATACTTTAATCCAATCGAGACCTCCCACGGATTCTCTCTTCCAAAATCGAAACAATAAAGCTTAGACAAAAAAATCACCTTCCCAGAGAAAAAAAAATGCACCCCTAAACTATAAATGACTTATAAGTATATAAGGCGCGATCAAGACCAATGTCACCATGGGTGGCGGAATCCCCTCATACTATTTTCTCTTTGTCCTTAAGCACCCTGATGGCGACGGTAATGACGTCACTTCCACCCGGACACTTTTTTCTAATAAATCAGGAAGCCATATTGTTTTTACGACGAACTTCCTGGGGGTAACTAAGAGAGGACCCCAAAAAATGATGGGGTACATAACAAGCGTGACAAGTCAACATAAACCCCTGAAAAAAGGACCCCAGAAAATATTTGGTTTATGAATAAGGGATATCACTAAAAGATATCCTACCAGCATATGAAGTTAACCACCAATGTAATTGATTAAAGCAAACCGATTTGGTTGAAGCAATGTTTCAATAGCTGCGTTCATACAAGGCAATTCAAACCCTAATTTCTAAACTTTAATAATTAACAGCGAATTATTCGAAATCTTTCGCGAGTAGTGACGTACATTTTAACAATCTAAATCGATAAAAAAATATATATATTTCCAGTGTCCAGTACCCCTCGATCTAAGCCTCGGTCACGGTGTTATATAAAGAAACCCTAAAACCTAGAGTTAAACCCGAAGTTTAAAAAAGGCTTCGATTATCGCCTTTTCATTCTAGGGGGTTTTCTAGCGCGACTTTATTTTAATGATGATAAATTAATTGTGAAAAAATGGTAACTGCGTTTTTATCCTTCATCGCATATTTATTAGTTTAATTAAACGAGGGGGATAGAGGGCCTACTTTTGTATTAAGCTTTTTATCGCAATTCACACCCCCCTTGGCCGTTGGGGGTGGGGATAAAATGGAAAGTGGATTGAATAAAGATAGCCTAGAATTTTTTTTCTTCCTTCTCGCGTTCTCTTTCATACAGTAATTTAAAATGATTATGTAGCCATGCAGCTAGAGTACATATAGAGAGGCTTTCCCTCACTTCTTTTCGTTTATTTTTGTCAGAGGATGATGGGGTTAGTAGAGGGAGGAGGGGGGGGGGTTGAATTTAAAGATTAATTTTGTTCCCCACTAAGAAATACGCAGTAGAATCACATTTTTCACTAATGTACAAATCTCTTCACTCTTTATGCAAATGCTTTTGTTTCTTCGATGCAGAGAAAGACTAGTTTTATACGCGCTGATAATTCAATCTGATACAAACGGAAGAGAGTTTTTGCACGGTCGATTCTATTGTCGATTTTCAATAAATCTAAATATTACGTCTTATCTGAATTTTTCTTCCGTCTCCTTTCTACTTCAATTTTATTTTTTTGTCCTCCCTCTTTCTTTCGAATTTGAATAAAATTTAGATTCCCGATTGGTTGGATTTTAAGGGTATTTAAAATAGTTACAATTTAAGCTTTGTTCATAAGGTTTACAAATGATGAATGTCTTAGTCTTAAGTTAAAATCTAGCATGTTCCTTATCTTAAACGAAAATGGCCTTGAGAAAATCTGGCCTGTTCTTGGTATTAAATGAAAGTATCCTTGTAAAAATCTGACCTATTATTTGTCTTAATTAAAAATATCTTTGGTAAATCTGGCGTTTTCTTGGTCTTATAAAGGTATCCTTTGAAAACATCTGGTACATCTTGACCTTAAAGGCCTAGGGTTACTTGTGACGGTCACCTTGAAAACAAACTCACCCTCCAGGCTTTCTCTATCCTTTCTACCCAAAGGGGAAGCTCAGAAGGTGAGCCCACTTCCAGTGAAACAGACAGGTGACAGGCAGAAGAAATCCTAGCTGGCCTTTAAATAAAAATAACCTTTGGAAAATCTAGCATAATCTTGCTCTTAAATAAAATAACATTTGGAAATTCTGGCTTAGTCTTCGGCTAAAGTAAAACCTTTGCAAAATTTGATTTAATTTTGGGCTTAAGTAAAAAAAATTCAGAAAATTCTGACCTTTTAATGTCACTCTTCAGAAAAGTAATAATCTGGAATAATTTGTGTTTCAAACCCATCTCTCGAAATTCTGTTCTGAACCAACACGAATAAGTTATTCATCCTTACAGGAAATGTCAGATTGTACAGTATATATTATATTCTATTTAATTTCCCGCGCAATTTCTTTAAATTTATCACAATTTTAAAATATAGTCAAATATGTCAAATGCGAACTTTGCCTTCAAGCTAAAATTCCCACTTTAAAAAATACCCTGAAAAAGAAAGCAAAAAGCGAAAAAGAGAGTAGTGCTGGAAAGTTAAAAAAAAACCGCCAGGGGCAGCGATTCCTGTCTCGAGTCAATATATAACGTCAGGGTGCAGGGTTCGTTTTTTAACCATTTTCTTTTCACAGAGTTTCCACATCCACCCCCTCAATACCCTAGCCGATTGAGGAAAGATGGTGGGAGCCACTGTGAACGGGGCAATTACCAATTTCAGATGTTTCCTATCGAATTTTTCTTCCGACCCTCACACGTCAGATTCCCATAAGAAAGAGGGCAAAGTTTAAAGGGATTGTTACAGCGCTTTTATTTTTATTGAAATTTTGTTAGATTTATTTATTTAAAGGGCTAGTGACTCATTTTTAGAAATTCCAATTTTGGCTTTAAATTAAGTTTAAAAAGTTGTTTAATGAATCATGAACTGATTATCCTGGAAATTCCAGCGATATATCATGGATGTGGGGCTTTCATGATGTATCGGTATCATTTACAGGAAGACATCAGAACACGTTAATCTAAGTGGTAACAAATCATAGCCCTGTTCCATTATCTAATATGTTTAATGAATCATGAACTGATTCTGGAAATTCCAGTGATATATCTTGTAAGTGGGTCTTTCATGAGGTTTCGGTATTAATTACAGGAATATTTCAGAACACGTTAATCTAAGGGTTAAGAAATCATAGCCCTGTTCCATTTATCCATTATCTAAGATGTTTAATGACTCATGTACTGATTATCCTTTAAATTCCAGCGATATATCATGGAAGATGGGGTTTGCATGATGTATCGGTATCATTACAGGAATATTTCAGAAACGTTAATCTAAGGGGTAACAAATCATGGCCCTGCTCCATTAACTGAAATGTTTAATGACTCATGTACTGATTATCCTTTAAATTCCAGCGATATATCATGGAAGATGGGGATTACATGATGTATCGGTATCATTTACAGGAATATTTCAGAACACGTATAATCTAAGGGGTAAGAAATCATAGCCCTGTTCCATTATCTAAGATGTTTAATGACTCGTGTACTGATTATCCTGTAAATTCCAGCGATATATCATGAAAGTGGGGCTTTCATGATGTATTGGTATCATTTACAGGAATATTTCAGAACTCGTTAAAATAAGGGTTAACAAATCATAGCCCTGCTTAATAAACTAAGATGTTCATTGACTCATGATTATCCTGGAAATTCCAGAGATATATCATGGAAGTGGGGGCTTTCATTCCCTGGATTTTGAGACCAATTTTGGAATTCCTTGACTTTTGCAGGGTTTCCAGGTCCGTGCCAATCCTGACCAATACAAAAATAAATCACCAAGGCTTCCAATTTTTGTAAAACAAGTTTGGTTAAAAATATGCTGCAATGGTCTCTTTAAGAAATTCGGGAGGCGTGGGTGGGCTGGCATGGGGCAGAACTTCACCCCAACCCCTGCATTCTTTGGGCAGGAGCTTTTTAACAGGGTATCGATTAAAAAAAAAAGATATTTCCAGTAGGAAGCGGCGGTAAATTCAACGTTGGCCCGTTTATAAATCTCGCGCGTCGAACAAAAGAGCATGCCAAAAAAAGCGCGGAAAAAAGGCCTAGGCCTAGCTAGGGTGCTGGTGGTAAAAAAGTAATATATTGGCGGGAAAAAAGGGCGGGAAATTTCAGTCGGGGATCTTATTGGGAGGTAGGGGCTGTTACCCCCCTTATTCTATTGCTCAAGTTAAACGATTTTGATCTGATTTTTAAAAGGAGGGGTGTTAGGTGGCGCTGTTATCGCGCCTGTCTTTTTCGCGCGGGAAAGTAAGAAAAAAGATCTATATGGACAGTTTTAAAATTGATTTCCAAGCCCCGTTTTTTCGTTGGTTACAGAGCTTGGTTCCTAAGCCTAAATCGGGGAAATCGAGAGATGGGGGAGGAACTCGGTAAGCACATGGGCTCAAAACTTTAAGTCATAGATTTATGTTGTTAAGTTTGGATTAAATGAAAAATGTTTCTTCTATCGTTTGATAGGGGTACTTTAGTTTAAAGGGGTCCGTTATCCGGACCCCGATTCGGGTCCCTAGAGTTTTTAAAATGTCTATAGGAGTATATAAGGCAGACAAAATAGATATATACAGGAAAACAGTGCATTTATTTTCTGTATAAATGGAAATTTTGGGGATTTCTAAAAAGCAGGGTATAGTTAAAGTTTTTTTCCCAGATTGTTATATATTAAGGATATAAATGATATCTGTAATGATAAATTATTTGAAATGTTGAAATGTAACTACAGTTATACTAAATTTAAAAATCAAGACGCTATAGAGGAGTTTGCAGTACGAGAAAAGCTAAAAAGAAATGGTATATGTAATGTTGCACCTTCGTAGGATAATTGAAAACGTATTTACAATTGCAAAGGAGAGAAAAGTCTAACAAATTAAACTAAAATTAATTAATTCTGAATTTCTTAACTTCCCCTAAAATCCAGTCGTAACAAATTAAATTTAAATTATTTAATTAAAATTTTCCAAATTATCTTCTATATATGTAGAAAAGTTGTTAGTAGTTTATCTCAGTGTAATATATCTTATAAACTAATCATTCGCCAGTCAGTGATTCTTACGAGCTCCAATTTCCACATCGACTTAAAGCGACGTTGAAAAATGAGTATCAGTCATTTAGATTTACAACACAGAGGCAAACCCTTGTGACTCAATATACAACGTCCCAAAACAAGGCAATCGACTATTATTACAGAATATATCTCTCGTCATCGGAGGCGAGAAGATTACCGCGAAAACTAGACAACCTGATGAATGGTCAGTTGAGCCACTCGATAACAAGCACTCCTCCTCCAAAGGGTCGCTGTCTATGACCTTCGTCTATAACAGAGGTCAACGAGATGTCTCTCATCTTTCCCTCCGCTGACAATTAACTAAACTAAATCAGATAACGATTTTTGCGGGGACGATAACTACAGCAGCAGAGCGCGTATCAGAGCTCAGTTTATTACCAAAAGGGGTGAATAGAATACAATATCGAGCTTAAAGTGGGGAACAAGACAACCGGAAGTATATAGAAGTATCATTAAACAAACATACGCGCTAAGCCTAACTATAGTTTTTCCCCATCAAGGAAGGAGGGAACTTTCAAAATATAAGATGTCGCAACCATTAAACCCACTTCTTTCAATCTAATTTCAATCCACAAAAATATTATTTCCCTTCCACCAAATTCTTTGAAACAAAGATGGTGTATTGATAAACCGATGATGATTAGGCAAAGAAAGAAGCGCTCATAAGTAACAGCGAATGAAGGCTCATATTTTACGACCAATCACATTTTGATTGGGAAAGTCACGACCTTTTTTTTTTTTAGACTGTTCGTTTCCCTTGCCAACTAACCGCGTCATTCGGAAACGGATTACGCAGTCAGTGTTGTTTTAAAAAGACCAAAAATGAAGAGGACACACATAGACGACTTTGAGATATCCTTATACAGAAGTAACAGAAACCTCCCACTAAATCAAAGATTAATCGGCATTTTTCGAACTTCAAGGGAGAGTGATAGGAAAAATTATCATTATTCATTATGTCAATTAAAATCTATTCGACATCCGGCAAGAACATAATTTCAAGTCGACTGCTTTTACTATCTCTCCAGCGCAACGATTCAATTATATTAGTAATTAAACAAAACCAATCAGCAAAGAAAATTTGATACGGCATTTAAGAGAATAACCAAGAAATCAATTTCCTAATTTAGTCTCCCTTTATTTGGAAACGGAGCACGAAGTATTCTAGCACCCTCGCACGGTCGCACCCTCAAAAAAAATCTAGCTCAAAACCAATTCATCAAGCAATTATATTTCTTTCCGTGGGTGAAAAAATACCACAGTGTTTCTATGAATGGATATCACTTGTTCGGTTTGTAGTTTAACTAACTAGAATTAAGTTTTTATTCCGATTTGGGAATGTTTTTACAGCTAATCAACTCATTAGTTTCGAAGAAATTCCGTCTCAAATAGAGTTCTGATACGTTTTTAACAACTATCGCTTTCTTTGGTGTATTAATTCTAGAGTATGAGAAAGTAATGCCCAAATGACGTCAAATGCGTATATGTATACGAAGACAAACGTCATATTTTACATAACTTAATATACACTTAGTAATGTTTAAAATTACATGCATGCATGAAAATTCAAAAGATTATGTTTTTGAAAGAAGATTGCCACAAATAGATAATTGTAGCTTAGGCAAGGTAATCGGTGTATAAATGCAGGTAGCTTTGACTACTAAAGCTATTACGTAACTGACTACGTATTTAGAATTGCCAAAGGCGACTAACCCCGAGGGGGCAGACACTTGCGAACTCGCTTGTTTAATATTTAATAATATCAGAAGGGGATAGTGGGGGAAATAAACAGTAATCTAAGAAATTGTAATAAGAGTCGGACTCTGCAACCTTAGAAAAGGCTGGAAGGTAAGAGGCTAGCTGCAATCGAAGGGGAAGTCACTCTCGATTTTGTTGTACACCTGAGTTCAAGTTATTCAGCTTTGACTGTGAAAAGAGTTCGAACTCCTTTATACTCCGAGTCTAGCTTTGGTAGGGCTAAGAGTTCAAACCTTTTGTACACCTAAATACTCAAGTGTCTGACCCCTCGGCTACAATAACAGAATCATCGCCCATTCAAAAAATTCCGCAGCCTGTGGTTTAATTGGACTTTTAATTTCTGGACGTGTAATCTTAATTTGAAAAATTTGAGTTTTGGTTCATAACGCCTCAAAATTAAAGAACAAAATTAGTAATCACTCGAGTATAATCAAAGCTACAGACTTCTACACAGGTATAATGTTGAGAGATCAGACCCAAGTAGATTTTCCTTCTCCAAGTCTATCCCAATGATAATATGGGTTAGTTTCCACCTTTATATTATCACTCGTAATGTTATCGTCTACTAATTAAGAAACTATAATCACAACCCATAGGAGAAGACGTCGTCATAAGAAAATCCAACCTTTAGGCAATGTGTAGTCATATTCTTTTAATATTGATAAAACTAAGAAAAAAGTTCTTATAAACTGTTGCTACACAAATGTTGCGAAAAATAACGCTCAAGGGAGAATACGTCCAGCACAAATTCGTGTATAGAAGAAGCGGGCATACCTCAATAACCCCATAAACAGCCAGGGGGTCCATTTTAGTCAGAGAGGAAGCTAGCAAAAATGACAATACAACTTTTTTTTTTTTTTTACAACGCATGGAAGAAATATCTCTTCACCAAGTTTATACACGCACTGTAGGGAGGTGAAAGACCAAAGTGGTTTGACTTTGACAATTTTTATAAATAAAAACGAGCCCATGAATTTTTATTACTGGGGCCAAACACCGCCAGTTATAAAATTCTGTCTTTTTGATTTACGTTCAACTTGGCTCGAGTTGGTCCGCCCATAGGAACATCATGTACGGAACACAATAGATTTCCTATTTCCCCCCTCTCCATAAAACCCATCTCATTCCCTTATATCCCTCGGACCAAATTAGGGACCCTTTCATACGCTTTTTTAACGTCGAACGGCCTCAGGGGCCCAGTTTTAGACCCCCCTACAATATACATTACCTCCCAATTTTATGAAAAGTTGTAATAGAGCCCGGACTAGGTGATAAAATGAACCCTATTCTAGCAACACCGTACTGTACAAGTTCGCAAATCTATAAACTTAGAATCTATCTATAAGGTATAGGACTAGTGTTAGGGAAATCTCCAAGCTTCCTAAGAGTTGTTTCAAATTGGTTGAATACACGCGATATTCACACGATGATACGAAGTTACGCGGAAGTTAAATATGGACACGTGTCAATGGTGGTAAGCGATATGTATTGCGTTATCTATAAAGGAAGTGACGTAATTAAGGATCGTGTTACATGAGGGTGAGATAAAACGATGACGTAATTTCTAAACGTGATTTAATATCCAATTGGATTTCAATAGGTTTTTACTCGGTTTTTACAGATTGTAGATATTTTTTAAATTATCAATTTTATACAGAACTTGTTCCCTGGACCCATGTCTAAGTTAATTAATCATCCCCTATTAAATGAGGTTAGTTTCCGCGTATTTGGAAAACATCATGGATAATTTTTAAGTAGGGGTCCATCGGATTTTATGCATAAAATCAGAAGCCGATGAAACCCTCCTTTGAAGTCTACTACTCCAATGTTCCATATAGCGCTCCTCTCTGTATGGGTAAAATTCCCAATTTTACGAGTTAGAAGGGGTCCTACTTCATCCCCCCTGTCTACGGAAAATTGGAAATTCTCTCTCTCCACAAACGACGACGTTTTTGGACGAACTCCGAGGCTGCTAGAGATATTCGCTCTACGAACTCCCGCTCCGAAAACATCTACCGTTAGGAGGCGTACGAATCGCGCCTTTTGAGAATAACCCATACAGAGAGGGGTAGACAAGATCCGGGAGTAATAGACTTCAAAGGAGGGTTTCATCGGCTTCTGATAAAATTTATGTTTAGGAATAAGAACAGTTTTGGGGCATGGCGGAAATTCTAAGTTCCTCCTTTGGCTACCTAAGTAAATAGATTCCGACCTTGAAAAGACAAGAGTCTTAGACTCCAGTCGTGTAAAAATAGTTTAAGTTTTAGAGGTATGAAAATATTTTAAAAATCTACAGAAAAATAATGTCAAATTGATAACGAAAACCAAATTAAGCTTTTCTTCGAGCTAAAATTGCTTCATATCAGAAAGAACAAGTGTTTTTGTATAAATCGATCGCGAGGAAATTTGAAATCCTTAAAAAAAAGTTATGTAATCAACATAATCTAAGTACGTATTTAGCATTACCAAAGCCGGTAATCAGTTACGTAATCTTTCGCAAGATGACCAACAATTAATTTTATCCCATGAATTCGAAATAACTTCCTTAAATGATCAAGGCTTATAATTAACATCTTACTAATTTAACTAATAACCCTTGTTCATACAGAACACAAACCTCCAATACATTGATTAAAATATGTAGCTGAAATACCTTTCATCTTAAATACGCCCTTTTACAAGAAACCCCATGCACTACGGCATAAAAATATTATTGTTAAGATGGTAAGGTAGTCAATAAAACCATTTTACAAGCAGCATGGAGGAATAATACCCCCATCACCAAAAAGGGGGACTTATAGCCTTCGTTACCGGAGGGTTTTTTGAAATTTCTTCTGGTAACAAGAAAATAAGAAGTTAATGAAAAAATCGGAGGAGGGGATGAACAGAAGAGACGACACGCGGCCCATATTTCCGGTAAGTAATTGGACTGCTTGGGCGATCATAAACAACAGATTGGTCTCGTACGACCATGGTAAAAATCTTAACAGAAATTTATCTCGCGTTCGTGGAGTCTATATCAGAGACCCCGGGGGGCTTGCACGATAAATACAGCTTCCGTGGCAGTTATTAGCCAAAGCTACGGAAAAGCGCACATCTTTTTCCAAAACCTTATCCATAATTGAGATTTTTAACTCGGAGGGGGTTCTTGGTAATTTGACAAGCTTTGAAAAGTTAATTAAAGGCTTTTTAAGCTCATTCCTCATGACTCGCGTGGATAGTTTGCTTTAAAGAAGGCTTTTGACAGATGGATGGACTTCAAATTCTTGTGGAATTAGATAATGGGAAAACATGTAGCGGATTTTTATACAATGCTAAATACGAATATAGAAAATAGTACGATACCAACTCCTCTTGCAAAACTTAAACACAGTGTATAATATAATAAATATAGTTTTATATATAGGGAATGTTCAATGTTACACGTGTTTTTAAATTATGCTCAGGGTTTGGACCTGTTCTGTAGAGAAAACAGGGGGTTGGGTTGCGTGTATAGTAAACTGAAGATGGGATAGACTACCATGTTTTTGTCTAAATAATTATCTCAATAAAGGCGGAAAAATGAATTTTAAATTACTTTTGTATTTTTAACAATTTATTTGAACCTAAAGTTTAGTAACAAATGACCTCAAAGGATTTACATAAATTTTGAAATTATATTAGGCCTATTATTTTTACTTTGATAAGTATGGTAGTTTTCCGGGGATGCCTATGAGAATCTTTTGTATTGAAGAGTTCACAGAAAATCAAATTAAGATGAAATCCCGCCAACAAAAATACTTTTTCAAATTAAATAAAGATTATCCATTTATATAAATTTACCGATATCATTCTGGGGAGAGTTTAACTTCTTAACCTTTAGGGATTAAGATATATTGGTGCATTCCATGAGCGCGTGACAAATCAACCCAAGAAGCCTAGATAGCCTCGACTTGAAAGAAGAAATTTAGAGACTAAAAATTTACCTCTAAAATTAAAGGGCAACTCTCGTGAATTAAGGCTTTGCGGTTTAATGCCAACATTTCTGCAAAACTGTTCTTCTGGTACAGAATATGGTGCCGAAATATTAGAGTCCGCCTCACAATAAGCAACGAAGGCACCAGAAATTGAGGTTTCCCAGTACAGAAGGCCGACGTTTAGGGTTTTCTTATAGTACAGAAGATAAACAAGCTTGGAAAGGGTTTGTTTTTTGAGGCCCACCTATTTCAATTATTCTGAAGAAGGCTGTATAATATCTGATAAAGAGGAGTGTTCATTAGCATCCTCAACAGGCAAACAGTGGCAAAAAAACCAAAATTACAAAACCACGCGCGTGGCTGTTATGGAGAGTAGGCAGACGCCCGCGTGGTTTGGTTAGTTACTTTTGCCAATGATTCCCTTTAGAGGACTTTTTGAACTCCAGGTTTTGTTTTTCACCTTTATTAAAATAGGTGTCCATTGTTAATAGGTGCTGATTTGCACTAGGGCTATAAATAATGGACACCTATATTAATAGATAGAGGCTAAATAACAAAGACTGGCGTTCATAAGCTTCCTCTAACGGCAAATAGTGGCAAGAGTAATAAATAACAGAACACGTTCGTAGCTGCTATGGAGAGAGAATTGGCAGACGCGCACGTATTTATGCTAGTTACTACTTTTGCCGTTATAGGACGCTTATGAACGCCAGATTTTGTTATTAATCTTTATCTATTAGGATATATGTCCATTGTTAATAGTCCTAGGTCTTATGTACTATATGAGTACCCTGATCATCGGTACCACGGTCTTTAGACCGTCTCAAATATAAAATAGGCAAAGAACCTTTAACAGGGAACTAGTCATTCTAGACTAGAATTTTACTCAAAACGAGTAGTTTACAAAGGTGGGCGGAGGGGTACTAGTTTGATAATTTTAGAAATTATGATCAGACTTTCCCTTCAAACGGGTTTTATAGTTAAGAGTCTGCGCGTACGTTGATTAATCGATTTAAAAGAAGTCCTAGACGGGTCAAGCTTTTGTTATTTTTTTTAGCCTCATCTCCAGTCTTTAACCCTCGCCGAAAAAAAATATTTTTCTCCTAAGACGTGAAAAATTGCTCCTCGCCGTCGAGTTTATCTCAAAGCGTAAAGACTAGAGCTCCGCCGCCCCTGAGATAAGCTCAAATTGGGCTCTATATTGAAAAGAACCGGCCCGAATTTAACTTAAAAGATAAGAACGCTCAGCCGAACGCTGTCAACGCGCGCGGTTCAAACTAGAAAACTACATACCTATTAATATTAAGCTTTCTTAGAGAAATTTACGGCTTAATTTTACGCCCTCGTCTGAATTTGACTTTTTTTTTATTTAAACGAACTCGTATCTCGAAAATTAAAGACTCATTTTTCAGTATTAAAAGGTTGGGATCAGGTCTTTTCTTGTTAAAGAATTTTTTTATTTTAAAAGAGATTATTTCATCCAAATTTAAATATTATAAAATTTGCACTAGCTTTCATGAGTCAAGTATTTAGTAATTTATAGAACTATCAGAGTATAACTTAGAGTAAATATTTCCATAGAGAACCCAATTTTTTTAATCTTACGTGTTATTAATCAAAAGGTTTTAGAGCATATCCAACTGGTATCCACGTATTTTTACTTATTCCCGATTGCTCTTATTACCAGAAATGAATAAATTACTAAAAATAAGTATTAATATAGGAAATTTCTTTGCGAAATATAGGAACATATAGGAAGAATTTTATGTAAAATATAGGATAAAATAGGAAGAAATAAGTGTAAAATATATGATAAAATAGGAAAATAATTAAAAATAGGAACCATGTTTATTATTGCATCACAACTCTCGCCACCGGTTTAAACATGGTATTAATATGATCCAATTGCTTAAATAGTATGGAATTTTACAGACTATTTTAACTGGAAAATGTACAGTTAAGCTAAAATAATCTTATACAGCCACAGCTGACAGTATGATTTATAACTTTACCCTTAACTAGAGATTTTGAGTAGAAATATAGGAGATTATAGGAATTGCCATTAAATTATAGGAGAAAATAAGAAGGAGGTGAAAATATAGGAAAAAAACAGGAAATGTAGGAAAAGTGGTCACCCTGTAATACAATATTTAGCGCTAAAATAATTCGTAAAACCAAAAAAATGTTATAATCCCTTTAAATAAGTATCAAGTGTAGAAAGGCAAAAAGAGCGTTAAGTTTAGAATTTTGACGGGATTAAAAAGGTTCCTATTTGAAAACGATATAGGCCGCGCGAATTTGAGCAGGATACTGCCGAACATACAAGAAGGGATTATGGCATTAAGATGACAGCGAATATATTGGCTAACCAGATTATGGTCGAGAAAAATCACGCCGCGCGAAAATCTTTTATATCTTTTCAGAGCAAGATCGCGTCGTGTCAAAAGCGGACCGAAATGTCAGGGTCGAACAATTCCACCCTTAGAACTCGCGTCTCACACTTTGTCTCCTCGCGGTCATACTGTAGAGACATGATAGGCAGGGGACCCTACCTGGGAAAATAACCGATTCTATTTTCATCTCCCTCACGATCATGGAAAAAATAGAAAGTTAACTTGATTATTCAAGCAAAAAAGATACGATCCTCTTATTTGAAAGCCAAAAATATAGCACTTGTCGTATTGTAAAGAATCTAAAGCAATGTATTGGAAAATGATTCCTTGTAGACTGCAAAGCTATCCTCTGTATCACATCATGTTTCGATAAAAAAAAAAAAAATGTTTATAATATCAAGAATCCATTCAGGTTCCCAAACTTTGTAGCAAAAGTTCGTCTGCTTCGAATCGATTTTTCAAGTAAATCGCTCCTGAAATCTATTATTAACCCGCGCCACTAACGACCTTGACATAATATTTTGGGTAATAAAAATGGAGCCGACCGAAAAAAGATCTAAGCGTACAAATGTTGCGAAAATTGCAGACGAACTTTTGTTACAAAGTTTGGGAGGATGGTACCAGAGGCTAAAGCTATGCTCCCATATTCTTATGGAACCTGAATGGATTCTTGATAATATCATATAGAAACTCATAACCTAGCTAAAGAACATAGTATTTTAGCTATAGTAAACTGGGTATAGACAAATCTATTTATGAAATAGGCAAATTACCTTTTACAGGGACGCAAGCATTGTAGGCTAAATTCTAGTAAACAAAAATTTTGGGCGAAAGTAAAATATGACTGGCTGATTTTTATTGGTGTACGATTTGAATAAATCGGGGTTAAAAAGCCGACTTTAAAGCTTAATTTCTGCGTAATTAAGCGGAGTACAAAAGACAGGGGTTTTTCGACTGTATTCAGCTCTACTTAAGATCAAATATTTGTTAACCTATTTTGAAACTTTTAAACCAAGTTACGTTGGTTTTGCTTTAAGATTGACCGCGTATTTGAAAACTTTAATCTCAGATGTTTTATTCAGATTGGTTTTAGAAAAAAGGGGGTGTTTATAACTATATTCAAAGGCCTATCTGGAGAGAATAACATTGCGAATTAAATAAACGGAAACACGGTTGCGTCGCGTACTTAACAAGATTATGACTACGGTTACATTGGGCTCTGAACGTCGACGTTTCGTCGACGCTCGTGAACGTCGACATTCGGAAAAAGGGAGCGGTTACATTGTCGTCGTTTGAATGTACCCCTGTAGAATATTTCCTCCAAACGGGGTTTTCTGGTATGGAATGTTAGAAACGTTAGGATGGCCATGTATAAAATTAAATCGGGATCTTTAAAATTAAATCGGGATCTTTAAAATTAAATCGGGATCTTTAAAATTAAATCGGGATCTTTAAAATTAAATCGGGATCTTTAAAATTAAATCGGGATCTTTAAAATTAAATCGGGATCTTTAAAATTAAATCGGGATCTTTAAAATTAAATCGGGATCTTTAAAATTAAATCGGGATCTTTAAAATTAAATCGGGATCTTTAAAATTAAATCGGGATCTTTAAAATTAAATCGGGATCTTTAAAATTAAATCGGGATCTTTAAAATTAAATCGGGATCTTTAAAATTAAATCGGGATCTTTAAAATTAAATCGGGATCTTTAAAATTAAATCGGGATCTTTAAAATTAAATCGGGATCTTTAAAATTAAATCGGGATCTTTAAAATTAAATCGGGATCTTTAAAATTAAATCGGGATCTTTAAAATTAAATCGGGATCTTTAAAATTAAATCGGGATCTTTAAAATTAAATCGGGATCTTTAAAATTAAATCGGGATCTTTAAAATTAAATCGGGATCTTTAAAATTAAATCGGGATCTTTAAAATTAAATCGGGATCTTTAAAATTAAATCGGGATCTTTAAAATTAAATCGGGATCTTTAAAATTAAATCGGGATCTTTAAAATTAAATCGGGATCTTTAAAATTAAATCGGGATCTTTAAAATTAAATCGGGATCTTTAAAATTAAATCGGGATCTTTAAAATTAAATCGGGATCTTTAAAATTAAATCGGGATCTTTAAAATTAAATCGGGATCTTTAAAATTAAATCGGGATCTTTAAAATTAAATCGGGATCTTTAAAATTAAATCGGGATCTTTAAAATTAAATCGGGATCTTTAAAATTAAATCGGGTATATTATTTCGGTATAACTAGTTGCCTCTGATTTTTATTTAATAATATTAATATAATATAGTATTTATTATATAGTATAATATTAATTGTATGTACTAAATTATATACGCTTATCTTAAATAATATCAGTTAATTTATTTTAAATTTTGAAAATCAAACCTCTGCTATTAACGAATTTTTCAGTAGCTGGCTACTTTGTTCAGTAATTTAAATATGTTAAAAAAATCGTTATTACGCTTGAGAATAAAGTAGTTTAGAAAATAAAGTGCAATATCAAAAAAATAGTAGCATTTATAAAGTAAGAAAAATTCTGCTAAGCAGCCAACAACGACTTTCACGGGTTACATGCTACCTCGAACGTCGACGTAAGTCCTTAAATCGACGGTTCGAGGTAGTTTTCGTTAAGTCGACGTATCTCCTCGAACGTCGACGTTCGTCCGTTTACATGGAAAAAATGAGCGTCGACGTTCCCTTACGTCGACGTTCAGAGCCCAATGTAACCGTAGTCTATGTTTTACACTTCTCTGACTCGAAATATACTAAGCCTTTATCTCTCTATCCGAGATCGAACTGGGGCCGCCGTAACTAAAGGGTTTTTGATTCCTATAACAAAGGAACAATTTAAAGTGTATTATCGTTTTCGAACGAGTGAATCCCCCACCACCAACAACGAAATCGTCTTGTGAGGTCAATTCAAGATGTTCTTTCTGCAACCTCTCAGCGTGCTTATTTTTTTTTTTTTTTTTTTTATCCGTTTGCCAAATTAACAAGAGCATGTCACGAGTATGGCTTCACACCGGGATACTCAGTCCCTACAACTAATATTTTGAAATTGGTTTAAACTTATGTTTCTAAAGGGAAAGTAACTTTTAAACTGGGTTCTTTAATTTTTGGGCAACACTAAAATATAATTATATTATCAGGTTTGTTTGAATCTGTCATGATTCAGTTGCAGTCATATTTAATTTGAATAAACATTAAATTTTGTTATTTCTAGACATGCAGCTTGACTCGTTTCAGGTCTTGTTAAATTGATCTCGCGCCTAAACTCACGAATTTAAACTTTAAATTTTTTTTAAAAATTCCCAGAGGTGTTTTTACACGCGTGACGTAGTTTTTAATTTTAATTACAATGTGCTCCCATAGAATAACGAAATAAATAAGCTTTCCCAATGAGGAAAAATCTAATTTGTTACTGGAACATGATTAAAAATAACTTTCTGGATTAAAGGGAGAATGCAACATAAGTGATTCCTTATCGTTTAAATAGCACTAATCCAACAGTAAAACAATTTACAAAACAATATTAAACTAGAAATAAATTTAAAACTTACACGGAAAATAGGCTTAGCGGGATTCATGAAGATTCTGATTTCCTACCAATCAAATGCGATTGTAAGTCTTGTGAACGTCGAGCCTTTGCTCATTGGTCGCTAGACCTTACACGGAAACCATTCAGGATTTCCATGAATCCCACTAAGACTATTTTCCGTGTAAATTTTAAATTTCTAGTTTAATATTTGTTGTATAAACTTTTTATTGGTGGATTAGGCCTATTTAAACGATAAGGAATCGATTAAAAAAAACACTTTTTATGAGGTTGCATTCCCCTTTCAGTACTTTTACGAAAGAGTGCTCGAAAGCAACCGTATCACGTGACACAATGCGCTGTATAATAGCCACGGTACCTATCATATAATGTTTTCAACTGAAAGCACCTTTATATTTGTCGTAAACCTTATTTTTCACACCATACACGATATCGTAGTTTAACTTCAACACACAAAAAAGTGCCGGAATTAATTTGTACAGTGACCCCACCCTCGCATTTGTAAAAGTAGCGAAGAAGAGATTAAAACAAAACAAAATTGCCACCATCACGATTCTCGATTTTCGGGAACGATTACGAACAGCGCACTAGGGTTCATATATAGCTCGTGGTGTAGCTAAAACCGGAAGCGCTTACTCGCTGACCGGAAATGGAATAAAGTCCAACACGGAGACGCAATTTGGGGTATAGCCCCGTTTTTTTTTTCGACCTCTCGAACGGTCCACGGACCCCTTTTTATATCCCTACTGGTAACTAATTCCAGAAAGGATACGAGCGAATACTTATTTTTAACGGTTTTATTTTCTGTTCCTAATTGCCAATAAGGACGCTACGGTATAGCAAATTACCGAGAACCTAATAGAGCTATTTTCCATAATATTGGCGTGGAAAGAATTCATCGCGTATAAGAAAGGAAGTGGCGAAATTAGCGGGCCCAAATGTCTCAATTGAGATCCCAAAAGTTTTTTTTTCGTTACCCCTACAAATCCCCCCAAACGCAGATTGACGTTAGACACGCGAGATCCTGTCCAGTCTTAATGGTTTTTATTAAGATTGGGCATAGTTAATATTATCGCAGATGCTTCTAATTAAAAATTCAATCGCGGTTCAAGAACTTCTTCCAAAAAAATGTTTAAATATCAGAAGCGCTATAATCTCGAATAATTTAAGTGTAATTCGCCTAATTTCAATAGTCAACAAAATATATAGGTTTTTATAGTCGAAATTAAGTTTTTTATCGAAAAAAAAATCGCACTGAAGAATGGGCTCCAAACGTCTCGTATATAAAGATTTTCTATAAATACCATGTCGTTTTTTTCGTAAAAACTTAACCATGGTAAATAATAAGCTTAATACATTCCTTGGGTTATATAGTTATTTTAGATTGGTTACTGTAGTCATTGGATAGTAAAGTCCTGAAATATTCTTGGGGTTATCCAGGCACTGAATATTTAAAGTAATTAAGAGACTAATTATCTAGAGATTAACTCAACTCATTTTTAAAGGGAGCATAAAATTCTGGACCTAGCTCTTATATATCCTGAAATATTCTTGGGGTTATCTAGGTAATGAATATTTCCAATAATTAAGAGATGAAATAACTAGAAAGATTAACTCATTTTTAAAGGGAGCATAAAGGTGAAAGGTACAGCTTGACATATCTGTCACTACGTCTAACATACATGTTCTCAAAAATCGGCGCAAGTTACGTTAAGATACAAGACGTCGCGCGCGTTAGCAGAATATTAGCTAAAAATTTCAATTAAACGGAAAAACAACTGGGTAGGCGTACAAAATATTTGAGCTTTTAGTATTATAACCGAGAGGAAGTCAAGAGTTCCCTGTCAAAGTTGAACTGAGCAGGGTTCGTACAAATTTTAGAAATGAATTTCCCTGACATTTCCCTGATCAATAAATTCCCTGACAATTTTAAATACTTCCTATGACTTATCTTATTTTGTAAACTATAAATTGTATTGAGGTAGAACGTTTATAATAGTAACTTAACTAATATACATATTAACTATTACAAACCATCACAGTTTTCCCTGACTTTCACCCAAAAAATAGATTTCCCTGACCTTCAGGGCCCATTTTAAATTTCCCTGACTTTTCAAGGTTTTCTAGGTTGTGTACAAACTCTTTTGAGTTCGTGAATTCAGTTGTAAAAATTGGGTGCCTTTACGGATAACCAAACTAAAAATGAATATCAAATTATTTGTAAGCGCGCAGATACTGCGGAGAGATACCATTTTACAATTTTTTTGTGTTCAGACTACTCAACATACAATTATTTGTATAATAATCCGGATATTTGTGTATTTCAATTTATATTATGTGACCCTTAGGGTCTAATTTAAATTCATTTACATTTCTATATACCCTCCCTTTAATTTGAAATTGGAAAAGCCACAAGGCTCTTAATTAGGTAGTCTAGCAACGCTTAGACTTAATCATAAGCTAAATTGAGACGTTTTGTGGCGCAGTGAAAAAAAGAAAAAAGACGCGGTGGTTTAAATCGTTTCCTTCCGTTTATGTTTCGTGACACTGCCAATATAAAACATTAGGGCGCGATTATTCGAGTTTAGTGGAAGCTAGCACGTTCTCCTAATTAGTCTCCCAACTTGTTTCCCCGTGAAATATTATAGTCAAAGTTTTTTCGGGGGTGCGAAATTATTCGACAATCACGCGAACTGATCGCGGTTCGCTCGCAGAAGAGAGAAATCTTATCAACTCCAAAGTGGCCGAATTCACGCATTTTTACCACCGGCCCACCTCGCTTAATGTCGACCATTATATATGATAACATTACCATCATTATCATAATTTATTCCCCACGTTGATTAAATTTCCAATTAAGCTAATAGTATCGAGCAAAACCAGAAGTAAATAGGGGGAAATAGGTAAGCTCCCCTTGAATTATAATTAAAACTACGTATATGCTAATGACCTTTCAGGTAAAATAGTTCAGCCAGTCTCAGAATTGTAAGGCGCTAAAAAATTCATACTATTGACGCCTCCCCATATAAGCAAGGATATCTACTATTTACTTCTGGCAAAACATATCAAGTTTGCACGAACATGCATGGCTTGTGCAGAGTCAGGAACCAAAATTATAAATAAGTGAATATGTGGAGTTTCCTATTGTCTACGAGCAAATGCACGGGGCCCATCACATTTAAACTTAATTAAAATTACAAGTAATGTCAGACATATCTGCGACAATTTTAGACTTGTCCGAAGCCTGACTAATTATTATTAGAAATTCAAACAATTCCTTTAAAAATGTTCTTTGTATACTATGAGGCCTAGTATGTGGTGAACTACTTGGGTATAAACTACATTCGGATGGTTTCTTTTTACTATGATCAAGGATCAAGTTATGTCAGTGGATGACAGTCAATGTATATACACAAATACAATATTCGTGAGATATTTCCATGGTAATTACCAATGGTAATCTTGTAAATCAACCAATTCAACATTTTAGTCCAAATGGATAAATGGACTCACCCTTTTGAAGTTCTCGTTGGTATCCTTCCAAAATCCAAGAGTCGGTATATGCTGTACGATATCTTTAAGATGTCATCCACGTAGTTGTTCAAGCTTTATGTTCCACCAAAAGCTCCGGATCCCACAATTCAAGTCATCATAATCTGTAAATTAATAGATATTAGATTTACGGAGATATTAATTTCATCGAAGAATCTCTCATCTAACTTCGCTTAAATCACCTTCATCGCAATATTAACCATTAGGGTCATAATTAGATTTAGGCTTTGCCACCAAGAATTATTCTGTTGTGAATATTATAAATTCACAACTCAATTGTTCTAATAAAATTGTTGTGAATATTAAATATTCACAGCTCAATTTAGGGGTTCGAGTTAAATTTTGGAAATAAATTATGAATTAAATTTAGGGTTTGAAATAAAGAAAGGGATTAAAAGAATTGAGTTTGAAAAATCCTCTTAAACTCCAATTCAATTAACCTAGGTTAGGCTTAGGGTTATATCCAAAGTCTTTCGCGGCGCATTTTAGCCCCCTTATTCAGAAATTTAATACCTTTGTTTTCTTTATTGCTTGTCTAATCTAATTTAACATTTACGTTTATAATGCGTACTTCATTTACTTTTAATCGTGATATATTTAATTATTTTACTAACCACCTAGTCATAAAACGCAATCCTCCATACTTCGTTTTAATAGTAGCTGAAATGAGGGAAAGATTAGGCGGACCAATACAAATTTTATAAACCTGTTAGGGAGAAAGTAGTCCATTCCATCTCCCAATGAACAAGAAAATAAGTTTAAGGGGACACGAGTAATTTCTATTAAAATCCCTTACAAAACTCCCCAAATTTAAATTCAAGCTGTAATGAAAATAGTTATTATCCTAAAATTAACAAATAAACTCCTTATACCATTTAATTTTATCCAGCGTAGATGAGACAAAGGACGGCATCATGACGAAATGAAATTGCTATTTTCAGAAACAACGGACTAATGGCGCGAAGTTTGCCGAAACAGAACCGCCCTTGCCCCCTGTCGGAAAATTAAAAAAATATTTTAAAATTTTACGTTAAAAAAATCAAAATTATGTAATAAAATAATCATTTTAAACTGATAATGGTTTTTTTAATATTAGATATTTACTTCAAATAGACATAAAGTTATTTTTGGGGGTAAATGGCACTTCCGAATTTTTATACGTGTCGATAATTTTTATGACCCATGACCCCATGGCTGAGCTCATATTGGGTAGATAATTTAAAGCGTTGGTGCCATAAAATCGTAATGTAAGGTTAAAAAATCTGTTTTAATAATTGATTAAATAGACCTAAATGTTTTTCGGGGAATTGATACTTCCGAATTTTTTAGACATGACAAGAAATTGTTTAATCACTAAGCCTTTAACTCTGCTCATGGGTAGTTGAAAACTTGAAAGTTTTGAAACCTAATGAAGTAACATAAAATTACCTTTTGAAAACTTGAAATTGGTAAATCCATTGGCCTTAATCATCGATATTTTCTTCAAATAAACTTAAATGTTTTTGGGGGGTAATAGAGACATTTTTTATAACTCCTCACTCTTGGGACTTAGGTAAGTTGACCTGTTGATCTGTAGACTGTTGACCTATCTCAAGAAAAACGATTGGCCAACTATTCGTGTTCATCGATGACGTCAGAGATAGCAAGGAGGTTGATGACATCATACTATGAGATTTGAATTATGTAAATTACTTTATTATTTTTGTTATGATTATATATGTTGTGAAATCAAATCCATAATTCAAAAACATTTATTTTAAGCCATATTTTTAATAACCAAATTACCATGCAAAGTATTCATTGAAAATCATGTCCCTCTTTTACATTTTTTATTTTATCAGGAATTCATAATTTACCTATTGACTTCAATTTTTTCGGACTCCATCCCTCAACACCTTAAAAAACTTCATATCTCTTATCAGCACTCCGAAATTGATGCTCCTAACCCTAGAGAGAAAAAAAAAACTCACTGTTAAATATTCCTATATTTATTTAATTCCTGATATCATATTTTATATCTGGGAACAAATCCAAGAATCGAAACCAATTTAACAAGCACTGAAATTTATATTCTTCTTTTAAATATAAGCTAGGTACATTCATAAAAATAATACAGAAATGCTATACCGGTATAATCTTTGTACATAAATTTAGCATATTTTATCATATTTTTTTGTAAACTACTTAATAAGAAAATTAAAACTAAATTATTTTTCAGTTCAAAAATCCGAAACTTTTCTCACGTAAAAGGGAAAGTGTCTTTGATGGTTTTCAATTTTTCATTTAAATTTCACCAGTTTCTGTCTATATCACTTTACTAATACTACGAATTTCAATTATACACGTTTTTAACTTTTAATTCTAATCTTTTTCTCGCTTGATTATCGATTAATATATTTTAAAGGGATCGTAAATTCCGATAACAAGTTATTTTTAATTTACTTGGACTGAAAATATGAGTAAAAACCATATCAAAACTCGCCAAAGGTTTCGCTGAATTTTATTGTTAATTATTGAAGTACCAAACTAAACTCGTTAAACCTAACTTTGTAACCAAGATATTTCTAACAAACATCTCTTTCGGTTCAAGCGGTTTTTTCGAAAACCAACTCTCATTGGTCCTTTTGAATTAAATCTGAAATTTCTTCCAGCATCATGTCAGAACTTTGATAATTAACCGCGAATTACGATGAAACCTTTGAGGCAAGTTTTGATGTTTTTTAGGCATATTTTAAATCGAAATTGATTAAAATTTACATGTTTCCAAAGTCTAGTATTCCTTTAAGAGTTTTAATTTATTTACAAAAAAATTGTGAGCTTTTTTTTTTAAAAAAAAATTTCAAATCTGATATCTAAAAACATTACTTTTATTTTCAATTAGTTTGAAAGAATCGTTAATAAATACCATTAAAATAAGTTTAATAATGTATTAATTAGTTTTTCAACTATATTTCTTTCACAACGCTTTTTTTTTTTTTTTTTTTTTTCAAAAACCCTCAAATACCGTTAATTTTCTTAAAAAAATTTATTTGAAAGGTGAAATAAACTAACTTGACGTTAATAAACTTTTAAAGGTTATTAACGATTTAATGTAGGGAATTAAAAAAACAAACTAAACCGGGTATTTTTCTAACAATGTAAAAATAAAAAATTAGTATTGACCAATATCGTAATTTAACCCATACAATATTGTAATCGATATGATAAAATTGATAAATCAAAACTGATATTTTTAATTTTCACGTCAGTTTTTTTAGAGGTTTTTATACGCTAAAAGAATTGAAGTTTTAGAAGGTTGGTAAAGATTGGTTTTTAGACTAATATCATATTGGTAAACCCTCGATATTGGTAGCTGATACAACTGATATCATGTACATAAACTGGTAGGTATCATATCAGTTCGCAGTTCAGACCCATCACTACTAAAAATATTTAAGAAAAATTAAAAACTAGGGCAGATAAAAGACTAGAAATTTTTTTTTCGCGTGTGCCGAGACGAAAAAGGAACTTAGACAAAATTATAGTTTTTGTTATTCAATATCGTTAAAGTGCGGTAGACAGATAGCGTAAAGTAAAACTATAATCGTTATATGTTATAAAAAGCGCAGATAATATTTAAACTTTTCTTTTTTACAAGAAGACTTAAAAAGTTAAAAGGTTAGGCTTAAAATGGCTTCATTTAAAGTTGCCGTTTATTTTTCGATTTAAAATATGACTAAGCTAAGTTCCTCAGTGTTTTAATTTGATTTTTATTAAACATACTTTTATATCGTTAGTCGAAAATAAGCCTATGTTATTACGTGTTTTAGCATGCAAGGATTATTTAAAATTTTAAATTCAATTTAAAATATTGTTTTTTGTCGTGCGATGAAATTTTATTTCCTTAAGTTGCGGTACTTTTTTTCTTTCTTTTGCTTTCGACATGCGTCAAATATTTATACTTCACACGATTTCGTTCATTCAAAAACCCCACTTCAATCCTACAGATATTTTTTTGAATATATAAAAACTAAATTTTAAAAGTTTAGGTGCATTTAAATACAAAAATTTCCATATATTCCACGATTCAATCTAAAATACAACAAAAAAAAAAAACTAATAAAAATTAAAAAAACGATCTAATGAACGAGGAATTAAATGGTTTAAAGTTTTAAACCTCTCAGTCCTCTCGAATAATTTACTATTAAATATTAATCAATGAAACTGATTGATAAACCTTTTTGGATTACCCGGTTTTCAACTTTAAAAGGGTAATTACTAACTAATTTGTTGATTACAGTAGTTAAATAAATTTTAATTACAGTTAATTACTAACAATTAAATCCAAAAAGTTGATAAAGTTATCAAACTGAGACTAATATTGCAAAACTTCCGAAGGTTTCCAACTTTCTTTTGGAGAGAGATTTACTTTGATCTTTAGAATGGTAATTGTTGATTATAGTAACTAGATTTAATTACAGTAATTAACAACATAATTGCATAATAAATTTTATAAGTTTTATATTAAACTGAGACCAATATTAATATTGTAAAACTTCAAAAGGTTTTCGAGAGGTTCAGTTTTTAAATAACAAATTTATCGTTAAAAAAGTATTTAAAATTCTCAACTAATTTTGAATTCGCAATCGACTTTAGAAAGCTGATCTAGTCTGACGCAAAACTCATAAATTGATAAAACCTTGATAACGGGAACTGATATTGACCCATCACTAGAAGTTACGTCATTAATTTAGTTTTTTAAATAATTAACCTTTCATTCCATCATCCAATCACGAAATAAAGAAATATTAAAAAAGATACTAATTCGTACGTTGCGATGATTTTTAACTTCAATTAAATAATATAACCCAAAAACTCTTTTTTAAATGTAGTAAATTTATACAGGGAGGTATATAGGGATTTAGATTTAAAGTTTTCTTTCAACTTTTAATGAGTAAAGCCACTAGTTTTAAACTTTTAACTGTTCTTTTCAGTTTCAAATCTTTTTTTGTTTTGTTTTTAAAAGCAAAGCGGCTGCAATATTTTGGTTTCTATTTATATAAGTTTTTCTTTCACAGCGCGCTTCAGTTTAGACACAGACGATCCTCAATTACGATTTCGTATTAATATATATATAAAAAGCTTTTACGGTTTTAAGGACCTTTCTTCATATTTTAATTTAAGATTCGCTCTCTATAAATTGTCTTTTTATAGCGTATATATATTTTATCGAAGCTATTTAAGGATAAAAGCTCAGATTAATTTTAATTAAACCACATCTAAATTTTTCTCGATCATTTTGGAATCGAGAAAATCAGTTTTAAAAATGGTTTTCTTCAATATTAAGAGTTTTCATTTGAAAAATGGCAGTTAATGTTTTCCGACTTAAGCTGCTTAAGATGGCGTTAGATATTATTTAATCTCTATCAAATAACGCCATAATTAACTATCATTTATTGAGTTTTAAACTTTTAATAGAACCGTAAAAATTCTACCGGGAGATCTAGCATTTCAAGTTTGTATTCTTAAACGTAAAAAAAAATTAAGACTTACGTAGGAAAATGTACGATGGGATAAACGAACTTTAAACAAAGGGGGGGGGGGGGGGGGAGATATAACAAATTAACGATATAATGGAGATGCCATTGGGTACGCTTTTTTTTTTTTTAACTACTTTCACGTAGCTTTTATAATTATACCTTTTTTTTTCTTCATTTCTTCATTTTTTTAATTTGGAAATAAAAATCTCTACATTGATCTTTTCAAAAGAGTCTCGCTCTTCTTTTCAAATCCCCTCGTTTCCATTCAGAGAGACGGTAAAATTGGAGTCGGTTCATATGAAAGACAGCCTGAAACTCTTCATTCGCAAGATGGCGCTGTTTATAATAGAGATTAAATAGTTAAAAGAAATTTTTAAACCTAAAAGGAGAATGAAGCCAAATAGCTAGTGATTTTATAATGATTCTTTATCATTTAAAGGTATACTAGACTATGATAACTTGATAAGTTAATTTCAATCGATTTGGACTGTTAAAATATGAGTAAAAACGGTTCCAAAACTCTCCAAAGATTCTGCGGTAATTAATAGATAATTATCAAAGTCACAAACTAGACTAACTACACCTAGACTGGGAAAAGTCTCAAGAAAAGTGAGAGTTTAACCGTGTTTACAACAATACTTCAAACTCTACACAGACCCTTGTTAAGTCTACTTCCCCAAGTTAAAATTAATTTCTAGGCCTAATGTTTCAATAATTTAACAATAAAGAATCGGTAACAAACAGTTGTCACGATTTATTCTCCCTTTTAACAAAAACGAGTGGTAAAGTTACCTCTAAGTGACAGCGATCGACGTCGGGTGGCAAACGATAATTGGTAGTTACTAGGAGGTGATATGGGTACATCTGTTAAACGAATGATTATTTGACATTTTAAACTCAATTTATTACTAATTTAGGTTTTAATTGTTTAATTACCTTTGGTGGTTCACCGGTTAAATGTTGTAAGTTAACGTTAGGTAGAGATCGTCTCATATGAGGGCTATACGATGAATAATGGAATCCTCTGTAGCCGTCCGAATAAGGAGTGGAACGAAAGTTCCCGCTGTTACTATGATTCTATGATATTAAAAATTTTAAATTAGTAAAAATAATCATTAAAGTAGGCACATAACCAGACTCATTTCGGGCCTTGACAAATTGATCTCGGGCTAAGCTCGCGAATTTAATGAAAAAGTAAATGTCACACATATGTAAATTGAGGCAGGTTGCGTGTCTTTAAAGGTATAGTAACATGCATGATCAGGTAAAACTAACATTTCTTACCAAGAGCCTATCTTGATCAGATATATTGGAAACTAAAATAATTCAATACATTGTTAGTTGAAGAAACAGAAAAAGGTATAAAAATATCTTACTGTCAGATTTTCCACTCCCAAATTCCGAACTTTGTCCTTTTTCTAACTTCCCGAAGCCAATATCATTTCCCTGTTAGTAAAATAACAGTTAAAACCAATGTTAAAACGGATATCTTTAGAATTTCTTACTCCAAAACCATCTCTAGTTCCTGGCGGTAAAGTGGCAGACTTGGTTCCCGAAAAACCATATCCAGGCTTAGGTACATTACGAAGCGACGATACAACTTTATAAAAAAAATATATAGGATCAAAATCAAAGAAAATCAAGTCAACAATCATAAAAATGTTGAAATTATCTAAAGAGTGATATTAAATAAAAATTATAATATAACGAAGCCTAGCTGCAAATTATAAAATGTTAAATTCAATCAAGAAATAGATTTAAAATAAAAGGAGGAAGAATAATTTTAACGGTTTTATCAGGACTTTTACCAGAAGTTTCCGCTTTAAAATTTAAATCTATTTCTTTCCCAGTTTGATAAAAAAAAATGCAAGCAAAATGAATACCATTGTAATTGGGGGTGTAGGTAGAGGATCTACCGGTACCTAACGACGATCGTATACCGGAATTCCTCTCAAATTCTTCTTCTTCCCAGGGTTTAGGCCTATCTACGTCCCTAGAAGGTGCTGCCAAATTAGCCAAAAACAAGATAAAAAAATATATTTGCAAAGAAACGTAAAATAAGCAATTTTCAAAATAAAAAATTAAAGCTTAAAACTGTTTTTAAAAGTACATTCCAGTATAAAAATAATGCCGTTTTTAAAAGATACATCATATTTCAAAAACACCAAGTAATTTTCTATCGATTCTGGTGGAATTCATATTGATTATTGAAAGCTAAACTTGGCAAATCAAATAACTTTGCGCACATTTTCCACCCTGCATTAGTAAATAATATTATGAAATATACAAAATGTGGTCAACCTGAGCTTAATATTTCTTTCTTTTACTAGTGGATTAGGCCTATTTAAACGACAAGGAATTGATAGAAAACTCTTTTTTGTCACAGGCTGGAATTTTCCTTTACAGCAACAGACAAAAACTCAACAGTGTTTTGAAGTATGTCTGTCATTAAAGCCACAATTATTCTATGCGTGGCATATTCCTTTAACAATAATTATGAAAAAGATACTAACAGGCATTGACAGGATTTTCGTAGCGTAGTCTGCAGGGTAATTCCTTATTGGCAGAAGGAAATCTGGACGAGTTCCTCGGATCCGGATGATTTTTATGGTAAGCGCGAATCTTCTCGCGCTCTTTTACAGTTTTAAGAAACACCTAGAAATAGGTTTTAATAATTAGAGTTTTCAAAACTTCGTTTGAAAAATTTTATCAAATTATCTTTACTTTTCCAATTCCAGTGGCGATTTTTGACAATTCTTGTTCTTCCTTCTTTAGCTGAGGATCTTCGATGACGGTGTCATTTTCACCGTCAACTTCATCCTCTTCAGTCAATTCGTATTCTCTGGAACCTCCGCTCCAACGTCTCCTACGTTCAGGATCGGTGTAAGGAAAAGGAGGAGCGGGAAAATCATCCCTTTCAATACGAGGAACTTCCGTGGCCCTGGGTTTATGGGCACCGGGATAATGGGCCATCTCAATCGGCTCTTCATTGTTCATATGAGGAGATCGTGGTCGAGGGGTCGTCGATTGAATTTGATCCACTAATAAAAATTAAAAAAATGTTTTAAAGATTGAAATTCTATGAAGAATTCTAAGATTGATATTTACCTAAAACTTGCATTCCCTGTTTATTGGACTGAGATTTAACGATTCTTCGTCGATTAGAACCCTCTATAAAACAAATACAAGAGTTTTTAATTAAAATAAACCAAAACTTAGTGATCTCTCTTAGTAAACTAGACTTCCCCAATAAACTCGCCCAATTTTTCCCCAATAAATTGGGTCAATTTTATCAATGAATTCGATTAATTTTTTTCAGACTTGTATAAAACCTGACACTGGCTAAAATATGATACTGACCAAGAGTGTTTAAAGACCTTAAGTTTTCAATAGAAGTTATAATTACCAGGTGGCCGATGAAACTGCGGAGATTTTGGCGGCCTGGGATCAATTGGTCGTCGTAGATATCCCTGAGTTGGTTCCGCCGTCAAATAACTGTACGCATAAACTCTGCTAAGGTCGTTCATGAAAGAAGAATCACGATCTATATAACTTCCGGGACTATTGCGTCCATACTAGATAAAACAAAAACCAAAATTAACTATCAATAAACATTCCATGAAACTTAAATATTAAAATTAAAAAAAAAAAAAGACTACAACACTCTAAGGCACAAAATACAGACGGAAAAACTCATTCAAAAGAACTAAAAAAGGGGGCTTAATTATTGTTTGATTGAAACAAAAACAAAAAGGGTTACCTGTCGATGAATGGAACTGTGAGGACTCGCTGATCGAGAACTACCCAAGCTTGAGGAATAAGGGATATACATCTGCATGCCCGAGGAATTTTCAATTTATTTTTGCAAAAACGTGTTTTTTTTTTGGTTGTTTTTAAAAACGCAACAAAAAGCCAAAAAATAATTATAATAAAAACATCATGCGTAAAACAGTAAAAATTTGAGGGATTAAAATTTGACATTAAAAATACGCAAAATACGAAAAAAAAACTGAAAAACCAAAAGCATGCTAGTTATATTGGTTTTTCTTCGAGTTTGACGAGATTATAAAAAATAATACTTCTAACCTGGGTATCGATGATAATATCACGTTTATTATTATCGAGGTCAAAGGAAATACTCTCATCCACTTTTCCATCGGGACTGGGACCGCAACGAGGATGCCAGATAGCGCCATCTTGAAGGTACATCTCTTCCCCGTCACCGAAGGGATCACCGCACTTGGAGCATCTAGCGCAAGTCGGGTGAAAATGGTGGCTATTTCCCGCCTGTAAAACTTTCCCAGTAATATAACGTTCGCAATGAGCGCATTGAACACCAAATTTCTTTTGATAGTCCTTTTCGCAATAAGGTTTTCCATCTCTGACAGTCACAAAAATTATTAGATAGTTAAGAGTTAGGGGTGTGCGAGAACTCAGACACGAGCCGAAGTCAAAACCTGTTTTTTCCTAGTTACTCGAACGAGTATCAGATTCCAAGTCCAAGGTAATTATTTTAGTTTTTATCTTTAAACATTTTTTTATTTGAATCATTTAAACACCCAATTTGTAAAGATAAGAATTATTAGAGAAATTGGAATTTTAATTGGACTCTAATCAAACCCAAAAAAAAAGAGGTTTTAGAATAAAGATTTGAACTCACTTCCCCATGTATTCCCCGTGTAGTAAGGCCCCACAGACGTCACATTTGAAACACCAAATATGCCACTGTTTGTCCAACGCGATTAAGGCATCTCCTTTTTTAAGTTCTTCACCACATCCTCCGCATACTAAATTAACGATTATATTCTTAAGGATCTAATGAATAATTTTATTAAAATCATAACCACTTACATTCACCGGTTCCCGCCGGTGTGTGGGGACTGGTCGGAGACTGAGATGCGGTAACAATGGGAATTTGGACACATTTCGAGCATAAACACTCTTTACCGGTAAAAGTTACTTTCTCTCCAGTTGGGAAAGGTTGCCTGTTGATTAAGTAATTTATAATTAATGTAATTAAGAGTTACGTTATAAAAACTAACCTGCAACGGCCACAAACAAAACATTTTTGATGGTATGTTTGTCCCAGCGCTGTCGCAACTTCTCCCTCGACAAATTCACCACAAGAGGCGCACTTCGTGCCAAAGGTTTGTTGATAGTCGCTAGTGCAATAGTATTTCCCATTTTTAAAGAAAAATCCTCCTTGAGCTAGAGATTTTTTGCAAACTGCATAACGAGAAAATCATCATAATTATTCTAAAGATTTAAATTTATTTGCGAGTTAAAATAAAAATTACCAGCGCATTGAAAACATTCTATATGGAAATATTTGTCCTGAACGCGTAAAGCATTTCCAGAGCATTTCTTTTTACAAGAATCACAGTGGACTTTACCTAAGAGAAAATATTAATTACAGTTTTAAAGTATATCAAAAATTAAGAGCAATATTTTACAAGAATCACAGAGAAATTAATAAAACTAGTTTTAAAGTACATTGAAAATAAAGTACATCAAAAATTAAGCACAATCTTTCGCTCCTATTTAATATGATATGCCATTTATAAAGTTTTGAATTATCTATGCCTAAACTATCAACCAGGCACCAGCTACCCTCCTCTGAATTATGACAACCTGTCAAAAAAATTTGGCTCCTTATTTGTCAAGTCACTGTCACTGCTCTCTCTCTGATTAACTCAAATTTATTTCCTTGTCACGAACTGTCCCTAATTAAATATAAACTTTAGCACAACTGCCTACTTTTCCAATAAAATATAAGTTAGGGTCCCATTTTCCAGAGAAATTTCAAAATTGGGCCAACTGGGCTCCATTCCATAAAGGTCAAACTGATCCCTAAAGGTCATATGGAAAAACCTTGCACATAAGCTTACCGGGAATTTTAAAGGCCATAACCGCACTAGACTTTTCCCCTTTAAAGTCCTTGTCTGCTCTGAAATTTTCCCCTTTAAAATGTTCTTCCCTTACGTACACAGCCTGGCTTTGACTGTACAATTTGCAATAGTCAACGTCGTCTGCTAAGCTAAAAAAGAACGCGAGTTCAAAGGTGCTTTAAGTCGCATAGTCCCTTTAAAATCAATTCCTTTGGGCACACTCCTTAGCTTTGACCTTTGACTGTACAATTTATTGTTAACGTCGTCTGCTAAGCAAGAAAAGAAATAAGACTTTAAAGAGGCTCTACAAATCACAGATGGTTCTTTTAAAACTAGGCACCCTAAGTCCCTGACCATGTTAAAGCAGATATTTTACTACAAAAGTATTTTAAAATCTGTATACCGGCTGTATTTAAATTTATTTATTAGGCCAAGACAAGCTAACTAGCGTATAAATATTCATATTAAACCTACCATTCTTACGTTCAGTCTGAGTAAAAGTCATTTCTCTAAGTTTAAATATTTAAATTCCAATATAAAAGATGAAAAAAATAAAGCGCCTTGATGCTTTTAAAATGTAACACCTCGGGCCAGAAGGATATCCTTTTCTTTTAAACAAATGCACCGCGCCTTTCCAAAACCAAATTTTGATCGGAAAAATGCTAGTGAACCCGGTCTTTTTTCAGATCTATATCACAATGAGTCATTAGAGCAAAAAGCCACGGAGACTTTCTGGCCAATGGCCGAGACACGAAGCTAAAGACGCCGCTAAATCGCTGCCGGCCCCACCCTAAAAGAATGCGCCTGGGCTTTTTGTTACACATTAAGCTTACATAAAAGATCAGTCTAGGAGAATTTTTTAAAACGAGAAAAACAAGGGCACGTTTATTATTTTGCCATAATTTAAAATAGTCCGTAACAAATTGTCGCGCTCAAAAAAGAGTATTTTTAAACATCAATATCTCGAAAACTTTTACAAGAAAAACAAAAAAATTAACCCAAATTGTCAAGAACTTTGGTTTATTATTAGTCTTAAGAGGGTCCTAAGCCTTTTAAAAACGGATTAAAATATTACAGGCCTCATTGCGGTACTATTAGAAGAAATATTTAATAAGGTAGCAGAATATTTTTGAGCACCGATGCGAAAACAATTTTAAGTATTGACCCATAAAATTTAAAAATACACCAAACATGATATTTTAAAAATAGGCCTAAATTTAACCCTAAATTTTACAAGTATAAAATTCTAAAAGAAGCCTTCAAGGTTAAAACACGGATAATTAAGTCTCAAAAGAAAAGTAAAAAACGCCCTTTGTTTTGCGCCTAGTAATCAATATTTAATGTACTTTGCATAGGCGTTAATTTAGCTACGGTATTTTTTTATGATGTCGTAAGATTTCTCAGTCTGTTTCATATACATATGAAAGTACAAGTACTTGGCTATGAAAAATATAGGTCATAAAATGCGTGCTAAAACCTTACATATATTATTAATATGGTAAAATAAAGTATAGCAAAAAAAATTCAATTTCGATTGTTTCATTAACCCTGATTAGAATCTTTAAAAAAATTATTATTATCCGAATTTATTCTATAACCAAGGCAATTTAGAATTCAAAAATATAATTTACTCTTTAAATCCTTGAAACTACTATTCTTGAAAAATATATATTTAAAAATTTAATTACGCAAAGTACCGGAACTATGACTCATTTTGAAGTAGCCTCGAAACATTTTAATGCAAAAAAAAAAATGACATTTAATTTTTTTATATGGAACGCTACTAAAATTTGCGGTTTTTGTTAAAAGGAAAAGTTTAGGGAAAGCTTGAATATTTAACGTCTTTGAATCATTAAATATAAATTCTTTAGAATATAATTAAAATATTATAAAAAGTATAGAACAGTTGTATTTGTTGTTATTGTCTTCTAAAATAAAGGAACAATTTCACCTAAATTAAATTAAATCGATCAAAAGAATTAACTTTAATTTTTTTATCAGTATAAGACTTGTCCTTCATGTTATTTTCAAACATTTAAACATAAATTTCTACTTTACAGGTGCTTTAGGAAACTATTTTTGGATTTTAATGGTGTTATAAAGTCTAAACAAAAAGCTTCATCACAATAAAACCAGAAGTTTGTTTACAACATGATAAAGAAAAGATATTTTAGTTTTGTTTTCTTCACAATTTTGAGTGTATAAAAGGTCTAAACAACGTTCTCGATCTAGTAAACAAATAACCGAAGTTTAAAGCTTGTTTGAAATAAAATTGGGGGCAAGATTTATAATAGCAATACAATTATACGGTCTAGTTTTAAAAAAGAATCATAATTTGCGGTTTAAAACTTGAAACAAGGGTGAATTGTAAAATATACTAATGATGACGGAATCCAAACCGATTTAGTGGCGCCAATTGGAAATAAACCCCCGAGCGAGGAAGGGAAGAAAGACTAATAGCGGAGAACTCCTCAGTGTAAATAACAAATTAAATAATTAGGCTTAAAGGGGGTAAGAAAAAGATAGTCATTTTTACTAATTTATGGTTAGTAATAGTAAATTTTGACGTTTTAATTCAAATTTTTAATGTATTTAATTGTTTTAAACGTAAGACAGCTAAGCCTAAATCTCTTAAAATTATTCTCTAATTAATGATTGTTTTTAAGGCTTGGCAGTTGTTAAAAGCTTATTTTCATTTTCACCTCTCCTTCGGAATTAGTTTAAATGTATAAAAATGCAGGTGATTTGTAGATGGAGAAACTAGGTCACTCGCAACACGACTGTGCGTAAAATAGCTAAATTTGACCTCGTGACATGTAATGAAACTTAGGAGAGCGTTGCGGGGAAGCATAACGATTCGTTTGGCCTATTTTTTGTCCAGCTTCTAATCTTCCTTGAATTCTTCCGCTATTTCTAATGATTTTGGTCCACGGAAGACAGTTTCTAATGTTTTAATATCAGAACAAACCCTATCTTGCCGACAAAGTAAACTAAATTCCTTGGTTTGATAAAAAAATATTAGTTTTTATCGCCAATTCCCACGAAAATAGGATTTAAAGAGCGAGTGAATGATAAATAATAATTAGTCTTGAAAGTAAACTCGACGCTTTTCTGGTTTCAGAATAACCTTAAGTCGCGATATTACTCAAGCTTTTCGTTTAATAGACTTCAAATCTAAATGAATTTGATATGATTCTCTTGGAAAATCGAAAGCAAAAGCTTTAAAACGTGGCTTAACACTCTCGTCCTAAAAATTATGTAAATCTGATAGATACAATGGATTAAAATTGAACTTTTAAAGTTGAAAAGAGTATGATTAAAAGATAAACTTAGTTATTTCACTATCCCTTTATCAAAAAACCCAACAAACCAGATATTTTCCTTGTGAACAAAAACTTTGTGTCACGTTAAGCCTAATTTAATTTCTATCGATACCCTTATCTGATTTATCTCGGGTATTTAAACCGAAACTGAAACCGTGAAAAAAAAAACAGTTTTTGATTTCACAAATCCTTTGTCTACTCGCGTACTAGATGTAGGAGCGCTAGAGCAAATAAACTGATACAGCAGGGGGAGTTAGAAGGGTTGACAGGTAGATAGGAAAGTATATGACAAGATAAGAAAAATAGATTAATTTTCATCTCTAATATCAGCGGGATTGAGGCTGTCTATAAACCAAAATATCCGAAATTCCCTGCGGGTGTAAGCTAAACCCGTCGCACACCAATCGTTTTCGATATAGGTGCATTTGGTTAATCATAATAGTGAAGCTACGATTGCATTGCGTTCTGCCAATAACAATGAAATTCAACAAAAACAATTGGTGCGAGACGGGCTTGAAGCGTATCTTGAAAACGAATACTGTTGATATATTTTCCTAGAGTTATTTTGGGTTCGCGGTTGACTTCTAACGAGCATTAACGAGAAGAATAGGAGGCCCCTGTTAACTTATTAAAGTATTAACTGTATCATTGCCTTATGTGGATATTTCAACGCCAGCCACGAAATAAACTTCTGGCCTCTTCCTCCCCACAACATATTCCTAGAAGTTTCTGCCTCATATAACACCAGTTTATTTTTAGTGGTGCCCCTGATGGAACTCGGAGAATTAGTATTTTAGGCTTGTAATATACTCTAGAAAACTAGACAAGTCTATTTCTTATAGATAATTGGATATATTTTCGGACAAATTGTCCAAAAAAAATAATCCCGCTAATTCTAGTACGTTTAAAGGGTGAATGAAGCCCGACAAGTAATTTTCTATCGATTCCTTATCGTTCAAAATATTAAAGGATGATTTTTCCTCGGAAGTAGGCTTAACAAGGATTCACGGAGAGATTTAAACGGTATCACGCCAACGAGAAAATTCAGCATAATCAATCGCCTGTAAAGCCAAACGTTTTACTGTCAACTACAAATGGATTATTGTTCAGAGCAAGACAAATTTATTTCTTATTCGTTAGAATAAGATTTCATTCTCCCTTTAAATTAGAAGTGTTCTAACATTCTTATTAGAGCTAACCATCGGAACATTAGGTTCAAATGTGGGATATCTAAATGTGGTGGATAGCTAATTATAGGATAATATCGGACACTTCGAAAACACAGCATTTCACATGAATTTGGAATTTTAAATGAATGTTTCGTCTGCTTAGAGGATTTCTAGCGCTGTTGGGATCCTAAAGTCGAAAATCTTTACTAAAGGCGTACTTCACTGTTTTTAAAATACGTAAAAAATTTCAAGGTTCTCTTCATTATCCACTATACAATTATCAATTAACCACGGCTTCTCATTAATTTGCTTAATTGAAGGGAGAGTAGGCGACGAAAGATAACTTTTTTGCAAACTTCCAAGAGCAAACCGTTTAAAAATCCCGTTTTTATCTTACTTTTTTTTTTAAAGGGCGGTTACGAATAACGAGAAAAAAAGCATTTAATTAACTAAGCCTAACCATAAAATACGCCGAAACAAATTATGATTCAAAGAAAATAAAAATCAATTGGTAATTTGAGATAAAAGGTCGTAAAAAAATATTTATCACAAGCTCTCTCTATATTTAAAGTGGCTTCTATATTTTGCCGATAAATGAAGATACGGGTATAGCGCCTGATAACAAAAGTTATGATGGAATTCGCTAATATAAACTATGAATAATTTATATGACGATCAAACAATGGGGAAAAAAAACTAAAAAAAAAAAATGGTAAATTACGAAAATATAAAACCCGCATTTCATTCTCAGACAAAAATATAGTTGTAAAACATGTTTAACGTTTTCCATAAACAAATCAGATAATGTAGGTGCGTCTCAGCTCTGAATTTATTAACTAGAATTGTTTGTTTTTATGTTTTTTTGAATAAAAAAAAGATTTATTTCGGATTTTTTTTCTTTCTTAAAAGTCCATACGCAAGCTTAAAAACGTTTTGGACTGTCAATTTTGTTTTCTTAGTCCAAAAAAAGGTTGAATTTACACCAAAACATAAAAGTATAAGATATTAGATTATGCCATTTTAATTAAAGAGAGTTAAATGATGTAATTTTAATTTATTCTACTTCTAAAAATAAGACCTGTTTGAGTCTCATCTTTGGCTTAATGAAATCCCCCACGACACGTGATATGACACACTCTTTAAATCAAGAGGTCGATTTCTAAATAATATTTCATGATGTAGTAGCCTTAGTGGCTTATTTTCATTGCTTCATGATTCCAAATAAAATAAATCCAAATGGATAATGGCATAATAGGTTTTGAAAGTGATGTTATATAAAACTGCAGATTCTGACCGTAATATTATGAAATAAACTCTTTATATAACAAATGTTCTATCCTGGCTTGCTTATGGTCTTTAAAATAAACTAAATTTTAAGTTTTAACCACAAAAATTCTAATTTTTCACACCTGCCTGTCTAATTTTGTTGCGCGTTTATACAAAGAGAAAACTTCCATCGAAAAATCGTGAACGTTTCGGCTTCAAAATCGTGCCAAAATGCTTTATACTCAGTTCTCGGTATAATTAAGGGAGTTAGCTAATGGTTAACTACAGTAGCTTTTCCTCAACCACTCAAAGAAAATATATAATTCAATTTCTGTTAATTTTCATCCCCAAAATTTTGATGAATCCTATACTAGTAACAAAGTCAACATAAGTTTACAGCAGGGATAAAGGAAAACATGTTAAAAGTGGCCTTTTCCTCTACGTAACGATGCAATAGAGATAGAAGGGTTTGTAGCTTTGTAGTTGCTGATATTTTAACCTGATTATAACGATAAACTCCCTTGATGAGTCGTGAACGAGGCTAAACTTCGGTTTAAGATCAGATTAGAATACTACTTTTAATTCAAGGAGTTTTATTATACTTTAGTAATCCGCAGAGTTCTGACAAGGTTGCAAACTAATCTAGAAATATGTATAACACGTATACTGAAAGATATTCAACAAGTACAAAACGTGCCTCGTATTTTTCTCCATTAAACCAAACATGGATGACATGCGCATCCCACTATCGTACTCACTGAAACTTCAAAATTTCAAACTTACTCTGACCATAATTACCGAATTTTGGTGTTTAAAGAAGCACTCAATGTTATTAGGAAATAGGAAGTCTACATTATATATATATATATATATAAAAAAGTAAGCACGCTTGATTTGAGATAGAGGAGCTCTAAAAATAGGTTTTTAAACATTTTTTTGGGGGTTTTTTGGTGCACATAAAGAGATCTATATTTTAGACAAGGCCTTTGACCTCAAGAGGTACACAGCCTGGCTGTGGGTTCCTTAAGAAACGGGGAGGAGGGGGAGATAAAATATAAGGGCATTTTGATAAAGCCGTGGGAATTATTAGGTAAAAATCTACCAGGCCTCTTTTGTTTAAAGGGCAACTATCATGGAAATTCACCATTTAAAAATAAAAGGTTGCTTGAAAGCGAGACCAATTGCGTTATAATCGAAAACCAGTACAACTATTAGTCATAAGGTGGATCTTTTGTCTATATTGGGTTCTTGTTTCCTGAACTATATGAATTCATCTATCATAGGCCAATTTCAATAATTTTGGTTTAATGTTTAAGTTCAATACACTTCTTTTCTGAATGAATTTATTTACATGAAGTTAAAGTTTAGACCAATTTCAATTACTTTGGTCTAAATTTAAACTTCACTTTTCCTTTAATTATAATGAATAACGGCCCATCTCGTTACAAAAGACTTCCTAAATTCCCGGTTTGTCAATAATAAGTATGTTACAACCTTTTTGGCCAAGAGTTTGGCCTATTTTCGAAAGGGTACTAGGGGAAGAGTGTACTTCATTTAAAAATTTTAACAAGCTAGTTTTTTCTACCCACGCGATGAACATAACTACAGTATCTCGTTAGGCCTTGACCAATATTACTCAACAAGCACTAAGCTTAGGTGATCGTAAAAACCCTCTGCACGCAATAAACTCCCATAAAAACCTCTTTGGGAATTTTTTACGGTACACCCCCGCATTTTACAATTGATAGGGATGATTACGTTACTCGGAATCAATTTATGCATATAAGAAGAAATAATTAAGACGTTTTATATGACTAAGCGTCAAAAGATCTAAAATTAGCCTATACCGGAAATTCCAACGGCCAGGGATCATGCGATTTAATGTTAAATCTGAATAAAATTGATATTAACTAATACGCTTTCTTGACATTTATGGGTCAATCAAAATCTCGTCGTTTAATGTAATAATTTCAACGCATTTCCACCTATTTATTATATAAATTAAACATATTTGGTCTGAAAGAAGCCGCGCCCTGCGTAGCGTACGAAAGGCTTCCCTGTTCCCTATGTTTTCCGTAGCCTAGGCCTAAGCACCGGCTTTTGGTCTAAAACGTTAGGCTTAGGATCGTATTCGCCCTTGGACATTATAGGATAAATATAAATTATGGCTCACCCATTTTAGCCGGTTTCCTGTAAACGTTTATGTTCAACAATCCTTCCGATCACTTTCTCGTCGCTTTTCGTAAATCAGGTGAAGCCAATTTCCCACAAATTACTCGCTTTCATCTCCTTCGGTAGCGCAGGGATTCCGCCATGTTGTTTACTAGCTCCGCTTCTATGCGCTGTCAAGCTCAACTGAAGCCAAAAGCCAAAACCTGGGGAATTAGTCCATTCTCTTCACAGACGAAGGGGTGGCTGACTAGGAATGCTGCTCTCTTACGCAATAAAAACCTGCCTTGAATAAAAAACAAGATCAACAAGCCATTTTGAGTTTTGGAAAGCTTCTAAGGAGAGTTTAGGTGCAGAGAATAGTTCGCCCTCTATAAGTTCTCTCTTGCAAACCGGGAATATTAATTTAAATCTAACAGAGGAGAACTCTCCATCTACTTATTAATTCTCTATGCTAATATTCTTAGCTATACCAGTAGTGTCTCACCATGACAAGCAATTTTAGCTCCTGGCATCAATGGTGGGAAGGTTTACAAACAAAATTTTCTTCTAGAAGGATTTGGACTTACCTAGTCTAGTTCACTTCTATAATTTTAACTGTATATTACCCCGAAATCTCTAGTGGTTTTGATATAGTTTGAATGGTCGGAGACTAAATATACCCATTGCAATGTTATGGCTTCACTAGTCACGTGACTAGAGTTGGAAAAATATCCACCATGCCCAAAAAGTCAAAAACAAACAGGCTTGATAACTTTTTAGCCTTCAGTTGTTCGATATTTAAATATTTCATGGTTATGCTAAGATTCCTTTGCACCTAGATTTTCGACAAACTTAAATTTCCTTGGGATAAAATTGGCGGGAATTTAAAAACTCTTGTATTTTTCTTCAAATTTTTATTCATGAATAAACATTTTATCGATAAAAACAATTTTCTAACCTTTATTTTTTTGGTTTTAAGACTTAAAAAAAAAAGGGGGGAGGGGATGATTCTTAACTTCAGATTATATAATTTTTTTTTCCCTGACTCTAAATGTTAGTCATAGCGCAATTTGTAATTAAATCGACTATATCAATTATAAACTGCTAGTCATAGGCTATAATTATACACTAGTTTTAACTGAGTATTAACTAAGGGGGATAAAAATCAGACACATTTGTAGAGAAGAGGACAAATACAAATATGAGAAATATGTATGAAAACGGCAACCGTTTAGCAAAAAACCGGCGCTCGTTTCTTTTTAAAATTATATCACAATTCACAAAAGATAAATCATTATCACGCAGAATGCTTGGGAAAAAGTAAAAATAAAACAATTTTTCCAAAATTTCTTTAGTCGAGATAATAAGAGTCGTAATAATACCAAATTCAGATTATGGCAATTATAAATATTAGACCTAGAACTATTCAGACTTCTAATTTTCTCTTTGTCACTCTTAATTTAAAACTAGTGTGGGCCGATATCGAAATTTCACCGATATGACGAAATTGTTAAATTAAAACATATTTTGGTTTTGATGGCCACTTTTAGTGTTTTTTTTGGGGCGAAAAACAAAATTTTGCTTGAAATTATATTTTTTCGCCCAAAATAGTCTTGTCATCTACCTTAGAATTTCGGTTATTTTGACAAAATCTATAAAAAGAATTGATTTTGGAGCGAAATCGCACCAAAACTCAAATTTCCGCGCAAAAATACTCATGTCACGAGGCCCATCTATCATCTAATTATACGCGGAATCGATGAATTAAAGATTAAAGTTAAGACTTATTTTATACTTTCAATAGAAAACTTCTGGAATAAATTTTATATTATAGAAAAAAAAAAAAGTATCTAAAGACCCAAAATTATTTTAAAATTTAAATTTCCCCCCATTTTCTGTTTTTTTTTGTCTTAAAATATATATTAGTGTATGCTAATAAAACTTTCCAACCCGACTGGTACTTGTCCGCAATACATAATACGCTTCTCGACTATTTTACGAGCCGCCAAACATTTGAGCGTAATATGTTCTAAAGGATTAACTAAATTGGGTTTAATACCAGCCAACATCCGATGAGGGTGATTTCCGTTGCTGTTACGTCGATCTAAATGGGCACCGCACTTAAGTAGCACCCTAATTACTTCGGGCCTGTAATTGAGTCTCATCGAAGCCACGTGAAGAGCCGTGCTGTGATTAAGATTCGTGGCCTGAAATAGATAAAATAACGGATTAAATTTCGGTTTGTATCCTCAAACAAGAGGAGTTTACCTCAACATCAGAGCCACATTCGATCAATAGTTGCACAACTTCTGGGCTGGGGAAGACATCGGTTAAAGCGTCTTCGAAGAAATTGTTGCTTTTTAATGTATTTTCGCGAGAGACAGCTAAATGTAGGAGAGAGTCTCCCATAGAGTTAGTCGGATTGATACGAATAACTTTATGAAGAAGTCTAAGGAATGTAATTGGGTTTAGTCTATAAGCTTTTCATAAGTTTCCAATCACGCTTAGTTAACTTACCGGCGACTTTCGAGCATTTGTTCGTCAGATTTTGGTAATTGATTTAAAATGAAGAATAAAAATAGAAGAATTTTCAAAATCTTGTCGAAATGATCTAATTGCTTCTTGAAAACCGGTTGGATACTCAATAAATTGATGGCCGATTGAAACTCGTTGACTAGTAACTCGATAATTCCAACAACATCTTCGTAATGAACTCTTTCGGGTAACAGACCAGCTGTGTGCTTTTCATTCAGATCGAAGAACAGACGAACTAACGTTTGACAATTAAACCAGCTAAGAGTGCAGGAACTAATATTATTATAACTATAATCAGAAAATTAAAGAGAGAATGAAGTGGAAACGTTTAAATTTCTCTTCAAATTCACCTAAGCCTCTTTCCTTATAAATTTAAAACAAGAATTCTTAATTAAAGGGAAATCCATGGAGAGTTAAAAGTCTTGCCATTCAACAGTATCCCGTGAAAATAATGAGAAGCGGGCACATTAGTTCAACAGAAAAATATTTCAAAGCAGGCTTTTGTTTGTTAATGGCGAGATTCAAATCTCCATGGATCATTGTTAAGTCTACTTTCCAAGTTAAATGATTTCTGGCTAAAAATCATTTTTTAAAATATAGTATTAAGGTTATCTAAATGATAAGGAAACAAAAGATAAAACACTCGTTGTCAGGCTTAATTATCCTTTTAAATATTTCAATGAGTTAATGAAAACTTGTCTCATTTCATTCTCCCTTTAAGGAAAAAATTAAAAACTTACGCTTCTCCATGAAGTAGACTATCTTTAACCACTCTTAACTCTAAAGCGTATCGCCATAAATCAATACAACGTTGATGTTGTAAACTATCGGCATACGCAGCCCCTCTATAATTAAAAATTTGAATTATAAAAACGAATGGGAAAGAAATTTTTAAATTTTGAAGTTAGAATTTACCTGTACATGCAACGAAAAATCATGTCTTTATGCGTTTTGCCTAAAACCCTTTCAGTGATTAATAACGATTGAATGTGCATGGCGTCAAGATCGTATGACAAGTTTTCTAACTCTTGAAACGTCTCAAACTCTTTCCTGAAGAGATACGCCGCTTTTGGAATGATATTCTGAGATTTTCTCAAAGAGTCTGCGCTGAAACCTTGCTCAGTAATATTTCGTAACGCGAGACCTTTTCTCCAACATTTTAGAGCGACTTGAATGTTGTGATGTTCATCCAGAAAAGTAGCTCCTAAGAGTTCTTGAGCCTCGGCTTGTCTCTCGATACTATAGTCTAAATTATCCAACAAATATTGAACTATTTCCGTCGCTCCTTTCAAGCAAGCTGTCTGAAGAGCATCGTCTCCATATCGAGATTTTATGTAAGGATCGGCCCCGTGTTTAATAAGCAAAAGCATCGTCTCCATCCGGTGCTCTTGAATAGCGTAGTGTAAAGCAGTCTTTTGCTGAATGTCTTGCGCATTAACGTGAGCGCCATTTTTAAGAAGGAATCCGCAAAGGTCGACACTTTGAACCGAGTTTATCAGACAAGTTCCTCCATTGTGATTTGGTTTGAGAATATCGGCCCCATTTTCAACTAAGTAAGTGACTACGTCTAAGTGGGTCATGAAGCAGGCGGATCTAAACCAAATTTCATATTTTAGTTCTGCAGATTGTTTATAATAATTAACGTAACTAACCGAACTGGAGTTGATCCTGTGTCGGAAACTGCATTTACATTTGCTCCGTGACTGATTAGGCATTTAACAACGTTTAATTTACCCTGAAAGTAGGTTAAAATAAGAGATTAATCTAAATACAAAGTCAATGATTTATGAAGCCACTTACAGCGACTGAGGCACACCATAATGGCGAGACATAATGAAGAGTTCTATCATCAGGAACCTCGTACGTGCCTTTCTGTTCAACATTAGCATCGCACATTGTAACCAAATATTCCACAACTTCGACATTTCCTGCGAATTTAAGTTTTCTTTATAAACCAGCTGATAATAATCCCACTCCCACAAACAAAGGCTTACCTTTCTTAGACGCCAAGAACAAAGGGCTACATCCGTACTTCATCTTTGACACTATTTCTTTTCTCTCAGCTCGACTAAACCTTTCTAATTTACTTCTAACTAAATAAGTTAATTTGGCTCCAGGAGCAGCCATTCTACATTCCGTGTATAAATCATTAAAAAGATTTTCTTTTACCGTGGCCTCTTCTTGCTTAGTTGGCGACCACATCTTCTTTGCCAAAAACAGCTTGAAAAAAAAATTGAAATAAAAGACAATCTAACTGGGTGAGTAATCTCTAATCTGTAAAAACAACGAGCTCAACGCTAGTTTGTTACGAAAATAAATATCGCTAACCATACGTTAACGCTAATGAACTTATTGCAGCTGATAAGATTGCATAGTTCCGAAATTAGCATAGCAACAAAAATAGACAATATGTCAAAAATATATATCTACAGCCTTGAAGTTGCGAAAAGCTATCACTTCGTGGCGCTTTTTACCTACATGGTCCAATGATCGCCTGCACTTTGAGGCACCTTTTTTGACCAACAAACTTTTCATGCGGGATCATTGTTTTATTGTAAAGTTTAAAGTAGTTTATTAATACCAGTAATTCATATATAAATTATATATTTATATATGAATTTAATTTATACATATCTTTCAATTTATTCTGCACCTACAATTTTCAACCAAAAGGACTTGATATTTTCAGCTTTCAGTATATCGAACAATTTTGTATAGCCTTTTTAGGTGCATTAATTTATGCCTCAGACCCAGCTGTCTTAAAGGGACTATCTCCGATTTTCAAATCCCCTTTAAAGTCGCCTTTTCTAGCTTAGCAGACGACGTTGTACAAAACAAATTGTACAGTCAAAGCTAGGCTGCGTGCGTAAGGGAAGAGCATTTTAAAGGGACAAGTTTCAGAGCAGATAGGGCCTTTAAAAACGTTGGCACACCCCTGAAAGTAAGGCTCTCTGATTTTTCACGAGTTTCAAATGTAGGCCTAATATGAGTAGCATTTCAAAAATGTTCAAATTATATTTAGGGAGACTGCAAGGGGGTCCTTGAAACGTCTAAGGCTTCTATCTCAAACCTCGGTGTTATCCCCCTTAGTGAGGGAGGTTACAATATAACTAAAAATATTATGCATAGACCTTCGAAAAGAATGGTGACAGCCTCACTTTAAAACCAATGTAGATTGTGATACCTAATTATAACTTTGGTAAGACACAAATTCAGATTCTGCTTTCTAGGTAGTACCCCTATAGAAGATAGCATTTTTAATTAACAATGATTAAAGACGAATATATTTATTCGTAACAGATAATATCCACTCCATACAGACACGGCTTTTAATACTACAACATTATTAATTGTATACTACACGTTGGAAATATACGAGCAGAAATTCGAGGCCATTTCTGAAAAACAAAAAAAAAAGTTTCTTTATCGTTTCTTGAACCCAAAACATTCGATAAAATTCTTGTTCTCTTTATCTCAGGCACTTTTATAAAAATGTTAGTTTTCCAAATTTTTTTTTATAAGTATTAATCTCTTTACTCCTGAAACTTTCACTTTTCATTTGAGATTATTTTCCATAATTCAAACCATTTAAATATTTCCAACATTCGCCTGATAAAATTTCCTAACTTCTATAATTAAAAAAAAAACAAAAAAACTTTAATGGCCCCTAGATTTGGTTTTGTTGCACTAACCCGAGCTACTTTTCAAAAGAAAAATTCCCAAAATTTAAAACTTAATATTTTTGGGGAAAGTGTAAAAATCCTTCTCCATTCAGCACCAACCTTAAAACGGTATTTTAAATCACTTAAATACCGTAAGGTAATTATTCAAAGCCTGAATCAAATTAATACAAAGCACCATTTTCAATTATCTCGGTCATTTTTGATTAATTTAAAAAATATTTTAATAGTTCTAAATTGGTTTCTTCAAAAATGTGCGTAATTTTTTTTGTTGTTGTAAAAAACGAGATTACGTTATCCATCGAGTATTCTTGGCCATTTTATTATTATTTATAATTTAATAATTACATTTATACCTCGTATTTAGGGGGAAGGTGTGAATTTAAAGTTAAAATATTTTTAAACAACTACTCGGTAACTCTTAGGGTAGAGGACGATAAAAGGGGTTATAGGGATATATTAAAGAATACTGTGAATTTTGACCTATTATAAAGTGAATTTGAAAAAAGCCTACGTATCGATGACGTACATCCTAAATGGATTTAAATCCTCTTGATTTCACGCATGCTCCGAACGTACTTGGCAGATTTTGAACAGAAATTTCGAAAATCCCGAATTAAAATTTTACACTTGGGCGAAATATAATGGAACCAAATGTTTTTGGTAACCAAACTATAATGTAGATAATGGCTTGCTCTTCTTGCTTTTAAAGACGTAACGGTTTACGTCACTCACCTTTTTCTAAGAACGAATTTTACATATTAGTGCTTTCTCCCTACCAGAATAAGTTTACACTCCATTTAATTAAAAGGCAATTTTATGTTAATATACTTTTTTAATAAAATATATATTTCTTAAGCTATGTGATGGTATCGATTGTCTATAATTTAAAATGTTTACTGATAATTTCGTTGTCATTGTGTTTTGGTGTGTTTTAAGTGTTTAATACACTTCAAATATTAAAATTATAACTTCCGAAATATAATTAATACAAGAGTTGAAAAGGAAATATTTAGATCATGCCTGCGTTCAGTAACTCTCAATGGTCTCATCGATGAATCAGAAACTTGTTTCTTCCCGATGAGAGTTACTGAACGTAGCCGATGTCTCGCGCGCTGAGAAACTCCCTAAGTCACGAGCAACCTTTCTGTTTCAAAACATTTAAATTTTAATGGGATTTTCGAAATTTCGTCGTAAATTTCATTCAGATTGGAAGACGCGTTTTCAAACCTTAACTCCGCCAAAGATTCAAAGTACCACGTGACGATGGTACACCATTGTTTAAATTCATAAACATCTCTCCAAAAATATCGTTATATCCTTTTTTTCAGCGCTAACCTTGAATCCCTCGGAGCCGCTCCTTGTTACAGTTAGGCCTTTTCAATCCTTACTTTTTATTTTTTTGTATATGAAGGAGATCTGTCCCGAATTCTAGTCATTAGGTGTATTTATACTTTTATAACAGTTCCGGTTGGCTATGTCAACCCCTCACGTAATTCGACGCCGAGACTGTTCCAGTTCCTGTTGTTCCATTAATGGCGCGTCCTCGCTAGTGCGAACGCTAGCTCTCGGTGCGGCTTCCACAGTGAGAGGTAGACCCGAAGTAGAGGCCCTCGGCCTATCCGATATCGAAACGCGAGACTGTCGCCTTTCTTCGTCCAAGAAGACATCGTCCCTTTCGGAATCAGAATCATCTTCCATGAACCCGCGTACGCCGGATATCAAAGACCCGGATCTCCGTTGAGGTTGAGAATTGGATACGGACCTACCAGGCGCGTTTCTCCAGTCGGAAAAGTTCGACGCGGTCGGGCGGGAATGAGAAGCTAGAGCCACTTCGCTTTTAGAGCTCTGTAATTTACCAGTATGTTGGGCGGCAGGGGTGCAAGTTACCGCGACTGCGGAACCTGAAGTTTTGTTCTTTCGCAGTCGACTAGGTCCAGCCGAGGCCAGTTCTAATTTGGATCGCGTCTTACTACGCGGGCTTTGACTAGACAAAGATCTGAGTATGGCGGCCGGTAAGCTTCGTAGCGACAATTTCTTCAAGGAATTTTCCGAGACGGTTTTGTTCTCAAGTTTGGCGGGCGAGGAATCGCGCAAACTGGTCGTGCTACTAGATTTGGCGGCGCGAACATTCTCCTCGCTCACGTGCAGCCTCTCGAGGCGCGAACCGTTCGACTGACGACTGACCGGCAGTCTGTCCATGGGTGGAACGTGGTCGGCTCCTTCAGATTCTCGAAAAGTGGCCGATACGCTAGTGGGCAACAAGGGATCATCGACCCCGTCCCCGTCTTCCCGGAAATTAATGCTGGCAGTGGTAGTAACGGTCGTCGTTGTCGCCGTGCTCGAATTGGTAGCGTCCGGATTGTCCTTCGAGTCGCCGTGACCTCCTTCCGCCGTCGATTGATCGGTGGAGACAATAAGGTGCTCGTCTTTCGAGGTTGAAACCTCGCTGCTCTCTTCGTTGCTCGTCTCGGCCAAGCGATTGTAGAAGCAAGTGAACTTTTCCTCCAATTCTTTACTCTTGAACGTCAAGGGCGGACTAGTTTCCTTTCGAGCACAAGCGGGACACAGATCCGTACCCGCCGGACCTCGAACAATTAAGCCCGCCGCCGTTCCGTAGGGCGGAGACTTTTGGGGAAAAGGCCTCATCTCGATTCCTCCGCATCGGCCGTGAACCGCGGCTCCTCGGTTACTCACGGCGCAATCGTCGACGGCTCCTTGCCGACACAATTTGGGTTTATCCTTACTGACGCTCATCATGCCGCGAGTCAACCGAGAAACCGGCCCCTCCGAAGCGAAACCCGGTTTTTCCCTGAGAGACGAAATCGTGCCTCCTCGACCGGTGTTGGGCGGAGAGCCCGCCGGTATGGCTTGACCATCGACTAATCCTGCTGCGGTGGCCCCTGCTGCGGCCGCAGCCACCCCTTGAGCCGCCCGTTCCCTGAGACTGTGGGTGAACTGACCCCGAGCCGTTCCCGAATTAGCGTCGCTACTAACGCTGGAGCGAGACATCCTGAAAGTCGAAGTGGAAGAATCTTGTCGGCTGCAAGATAAATTGGAATCTTGCGATTGTTTTCTGGTAACGGACCACGAGGTTCTTCGATTGGCTCTTTCCAGGAGTCTAAGAGGGACGTTACCCTGCCGCCAGCTGTCCGACCGCGACGAAAAGTTCTCGCTGGAGATAGAGGACGCGCGCTTGTGATTACCGTGTTCCATATTCTTTTGAATCTGAGCGATGGCGTACGTATAGTCGTTACCGCGCGAACCGTCTCGCGCTTGATCTTGGCAAAACAAATACCTGAGGGCCAAGGCTTTCCAGCCTCTGCGAGACCCGAATAATGTCCTCCTATCGGGTTGTTTAGTAATATGACACATGCAGGCTAGCGGTTCGCTGCCGCTGTTGACCCCGGCGAGCATTCCGCCGGGGACCAAACCAGGGCCGCCGCTTTTGCGTTCAGCTGCCGAGTTGGTGTTGGCCGGAGTGTGTCGGTTGCTGAAATTGGAGCTGTGTCGGCAACGGCCGATTCCACGCGTGACGCGACTCTCCTCGATTCGCTTGCAGATCAGGACGCAGTCTTTCTTGAACTGTTTGGTGAAGATGGCGTACAAAAATGGATTGGCGCAACTGTTTAGCGGCAGAACGAAGATGGTGAAGACTTTTGCTTCTTCCAGGGAGATCAATTGGAGGCCGAAAACGGCCGTAAGGGAGAAAAAGGCGATGGGAGCCCAGCAGACGAAATCGGTGAAGACTAGCAATGCCATCCTTTTGGCGATTCTGGAATCGTTCGAATTCCAAGCTTGAGAGCCCCGAATGGCGCAGTACATCTTCAAGTAACAACCCATCAGGATCAGGAAGGCCACGCCGTTGATCAAGATCAAGAAAACGACGTAGGCTAACGATCCCGAGTCGTGAACGTCGAAGGGTAGACAGACGGCGAACTTGCGATAGTCGCTGACACCCACGAGCGGCAGGATGGACATGACTAGAGCGAAGGCCCAACCGCAACTCATGATGTACCCGGCGTGCTTCAGGGATAACCTCTTATTTAAATGCATCGCGTGGGTGATGGCGTAGTTACGCTCCAAGGTAATGACCGACAGAGTGTAGACGGACAATTCGCTGCTCAAGACCCCCAAAAAACCGGCTATCTGGCAACCGGCCGAATACTGCCATTGAATGGCAAAAACCTAAAACCAGAATTGTTCCAATATGAAAAAGTTAATCTTAACAACTTGATAGATAAAAGAGTACCTTAAACTCCCCTAATGTAGATGCATCGACGACGGCCAAGATCCCCAAGTAGATTCCCATGAAGAAATCAGCCATGGCCAAATTACAGACCAGGAACCGAGGGACGTCGATCTTCGTTCTTCCGAACAGGAGAACCACAACCACAATACCATTTCCCAGCATGGCTAAGAGAAACACGACCCAGACGCCGCAGCGAAGAGTCCACCAACCGAAGAGATCTTCGCAAGGCATAAAAGGACCTAACCAAAGATCGAAATTCCTTAGAGATTATCCTTTAATCTATATACATGGTGGAAAAAAATGCGACTAACCTGGTTCCGGACGACATTGTACCGGATGTCTGGCCCTCAGCGATTCCTCGCTGTTGTAAACCGACTTGTAATCTTCAAAATATTCTTCGGCGTATTGTGCGATATTGGCTATGTTGTCTGGTATCATATAGTCACGGCCGTACGCGCTAAGAACTTGGCCATACTTGTCCGAAAAGTTTTCTATAAACCATCAATTTCGTTGAAGCCTATCGTTCGGTAAATCAGAATTCATTTTTAACAAAAGACTTAACTGTGTTCGGGCCAGAAATCGGTATAGTTAGTATTCCAAAGTGACATATCAACATCTTGATGGTGCAACCAGTAGATGGTTTCTTGCATGGCTGCTGGTCCGGCTAACGGCTTGTTCACCAAAGGTAAAAAAGCGCAACAATGGTAGGCGTAGGATAAATGCAATTTGTGAATTTTTGGGAACGCTTCGGGTGTCGGAAATTCTGTCAATCTGTAGGTCTTGTAGGTCGTGAGTTGACGCAAGTTTTGTAGACCTTTAGTAGGTAACGATGAGAAGACGTTCATGGCCAAATTTCTGGTGCAAGAAACAAAACACCGAAGTAAGGTCAAACGAGGTCAATGACCCGAAAAGTGAGAGGGAAATAAAGTATCTTAATTTATTACGGGGTCATGTAATAGGCAACTGATATCCCCTTTTTCACTTCAAGTACTTTCAGAGAAAAATAAAGACCGATCCTCCTCGATTCCCCATCTCAATCTAAGCGTTTCTCTACGCTCGCAATTTTCTTCGAGTTAAAGGGATGGTGAAATGTAAAATGAAGCCGTTTTAGGCGATTACATTCCAATCTATTGGCGTACGCGTTTTGATGTGTCAAATGTTATCAGCACTTAAAATTGCTTATTATTTTGAATTCATCAATATCCGGAATATGGTTAAGCCTCCCAATGAATTTAATTAACCCCAAGCTCTTTTCTTCATCCGCCCTTCAAGTTTGCAGGTTCCCCATGGATCGATATTAAGCTAGGCCTCTATTCGAGTCAAACTCCCTTTTTCCAGAGGTTTTCCATCCATTCTTTAAAGTAAAAGTTCGCGAATTTCCCATTGAAAGAAGAAAATGCAAGAAGATGCTGATATTTTATCCCTTCCGGCTCTTGTACTCTACTAACCAATTCGTCGCGAATAAAAAGTAGGAAGTGAAAGGAAAACGCTAGAAAGTCCAGCAGGCAAGATATAGAAAATGAAAAATCTACACTTTTTCTCGTTCATTGAGTGAGCTTTACTTACAGATCTCGCAGTTCCTTAGTCGGGACAAAGGCTTCGCTACCGATGCTTTCAATTCTGTTGTTGTGTAAATCTCTGCATTGAAAAGAAAATACAAAAAGAAATTTATAAAATATATTCAAACCCTTGAAAGATTTTTTTATTTATTTAAGATTATTTATATTATTATGTTGTTTTCAATTCTAAAAGAAACTCCTCCAAGCCGTTTTCTAATTCTTTTCTAAATCTCTGGCCAGGAAATTAAATTATGATTATGGTTTTTACAACAAACAAATTATATCCTGTTTTTCACTTTAAATAAAGGCGGAATAATATAATCAAAAATTTGAAAGACTCCTTTTCTTCAGTCGTTCGTTAGTTTTACTTAAAAGTATAAAACGAAACGTTTCTCTTCTCTGTAAAAAACAGTATTTCTAGTAAATAAAAAAGGTTAACCATATTTCGTGTTAAAAACAAAGAACCGGAAGTAATTGCGTTTAAATTATATCTGGTGTTTTTTTGCCGTTTTATTTTTCTCTTGATCTCTTCGTTTAATAATAATACACCGAGGCGCTTATCTCGGCTTATGTACTCGAGGGATGTACTTAAAAACTAAGAACTTAGAAAATTGCTTTTTTGAATGGTTTAGAAAAAAATAACTCGCGTCATAAGTTATACAAAGAGTAAAAGTACAGATTTACAGGGTTATTTCCAAATTTTGAAGATTAATTTTCAAATGTTTTACAGGTTTTTCCTTTGGGAGGTTTCAAAAGCTATCGGAGTGGTAATCAAAAACAAGTTTCCCCGAGAATTTTCTAGTGTCGATTACATGTTTTTCTCAGAAAATGAAAATACAAGTTACTAGACGAATATTTTCAGCAAATAACAATTCTGGTTTCTCTGACTTTCGCCCCCAAAATGTATTTCAATAACCTTCAAATTCGGTAGATTTTAAGGATACTTTAAACTTCTGTCATCTAAGGTTTCGCTAGTTTAAAAACAAATTTACGAGAAAAATCGTGTTACACTTATAGTATTATGTTACTTATGACCAGGACCATAGTGTTAACACAAAAGTTTAATAAAAAAACCTTTATCTTCATTAATTCCTAGAAATTGTTTTTCCTCATCCTAGAAGATTGTTTAGGTAAACTTTGTAATCCCCAAACGAAAGAATTTGATGAAATTACTGCATAAAAGCAATTTTGCGTCGGTTATTCCCCCTCCATTCCCGCTAAATTCCATAAGAATTTTGTCTTGCTGGGTCTAGAGTTTAATTTTGAAGAATGGGGAGCGAAAACTGAAAATAATTTAACATCAAAAATGAAAAGAGTAACACGGAGGAGGGATAAGGGAAAGAAAGACGTGATGAAATTTTGGGATAAACTGCAGAATTTAAAATTAGAATATTTAATATTGAAACTCGTCAAGAAATTAAGAACGTAGAGGAAGAAATAGTGCTTAAGATTGATGGCGTGAACGCATTATTACTCTTGAAAAAAAAAACTAGCGCAAACTTAATATGGCCACTCTTGAATATTTAATTTGATATGGCTCATGTTTCATTGTTTCTCAAGCCCTTTGAGTAATCGAAAACTTGACCTCTACTATACTGGTTAACTTAAACGGAATCTAATGATTGCTTCGTCATTGTCAGTCCTTGATTAATTTTATTACGCATAACAGTTTAATCCCAAAATATACTCTACCATAAATTGTGCGCTGGAAGCCAGTGCTATTTTTCGGGGGAAATAATAAACATTATTAGGCCTAATACGAGAGAAACTTAGTCGTTGCAAATAGTTCCGAGAAAAGGATTATATATTCATAACAGGGGTCGTAAGAAACCTAGATGATCTGATGCATAAGTCAGACTTCCAAAATGAGGGCAAAAGGTCAAAGAAAGGTCAACGTTTAAATTAAAAAAAAATCGGCAAATGTTAAAATAATTATTTTCGGTATTTATATATCGTTCTTGTAGTCTTTTACGCAAAAGGCGAAAAATAGTCAGGGATAACCTAGAAAAGTTAAGTCAGGGGTTTTTAAATCCTAAACTTTCTTACGAACCCAGTATTAAAGATCCTCTCATGGTTTATAAATAGAAATATAATTCTTTTTCCCTTGAAAAAGAGTGGTTTCTTCCCCATAAATTTAACGTGACGCCTTGTTCTTTTCTTTCTCTTACAGTATAGGGCACTCTGTGGATGGAATTTGTGCTGAGATCGGCGTCATTCGTCAATCAAAAAAGCCTCAGCTTTTTCATTCACCTCCTACCCCGTACCCTGCCCCATCCTTTTCACACCAATTCCGGAAAAAGTAAGACTCGTAGTCCCAAAAAAATAAAAAAAATAAGATTTCAACATCACGGAGAACCAAGAGTTTTCTATTTCCGTTTTCTTTCATATATTACGAATTTCTTAGCGAATAAAATAGATTTTTCTTCTTTTCTTATTACTTTTCTCGCTAAGCTTCGAACCAGGAAATATTGTTTAAAACAAAAATCAATTGCAACTCTATTTCATCCACACATTTAGAAATAATTAAGCGAAAGGCAGGGGACTGTAAAAGATGATAAGACGTCGGTTTTAGTTACGCCAAACTATTCTTGAGTAAATGTTTTTGAAGATTTTTAATTTAAGGGAGAATGCAACCTAACAAGTAATTTTTTTATCGATTCCTTGTCTTTTAAATATTCCTAATCCAGAAATTAAAAAATTACAAACAAATATTAAACTAGAATTAAATTTAAACTTTCCCGAAAATTAGGCTTAGCTAGATTCATGGAGATCCTGAATTTCTTCGCATTGATTAGTCAGCGACCATTCGAATGTTATTGAAAGTCTCATGCAGATCTCCCCTTAACGACGAGCCTTTGCTCATTGGTCGATGAATCTTCAATGCGAAGAAATTCAGGATCTCTGTGAATCCAGCTAAGCCTATTTTCTGGGTAAGTTTTAAATTTATACCTAGTTTAATATTTGAATGCAAACATTTTTGCTGGTGGATTAGGCCTATTTAGTATTAAAACGATAAGGAATCGATAAAAACCACTTCTTGTTAGATTGCACTCTTCGTTTAAATTGAAAATAAAAATTAACTTCGTCCCACAGACCATCTTGTTATGACTAACTTCACTCTATTGCTTCTAAGAAAAAAACGGAACTACAAAGAAGATGAGAAAAATAAGAAAGGCGTAGAAAGATTTGAGAAAAATAAAATATTAGAAGCAAAAATATAAAAAAAAATCGATCCTATATAGAAAGGTTTTTTTAAGTTAGGTATTCCAATACGGAAAAAATATTCCATTTCTTTGAATTAATGTATTCGAGGTTGAAGAGGTTATTTCTCAAAAAATCCCTATTCTCATAACTCTAATATCACTATTTATTTAACAACAACAAAAAAGCAAAGGGTAGAAATATTCCTTATTTCAGTTTTCATGCCTATGTTAAAATTCTGTATAGAAATATTTTTACAGACAATATTCTTAAACCATTTCAAGAGATTTAAATGAAAGATTAGCTATTTCAATCTAAATCGGCACTTCGATTACGCGATTACGTAAGTGATTACAACATTTGGTAATACTAAATACGTACTCTGTATTCTGTAATCGCTTTAGTATATTTAAAGTACACGGATTACGTGGAATGTTCAGCCCCTTCGAGTTTGAAATTTAAAAATAAAAATTCTCTTTAAAATACACGAGAAGTGTTTATGGGTTCAGTTTTAAAGTATAGTCGAAAATCGTAAAATAAAAGCGTAAAACGAAAGAAAAATATTTAGATATACTGCAAAGCTAATAGATTTTTAAAAATTTAACGAAAAACGCCTACGTATACGTCTAGTTACCTTCTATAATGCGTCAGTCACGTACGGATTAGATTTCACAAACTCTCTCTTAAGATGGGAAAAAAATTATATGGAAATTTGAATTCTTTATGATTTTATTCCTATTTAAAAAGCCTTTTATACTGAAAAAAATTAACGAAAACGCACGGGGTTAAGAAACTTCAGGATTTTTCAATAACTTATGTTTTTACGAACGAAAAGAAAAAAAATTTTCTCTAGCTAGGTCTCTTAAGATAATTTAAAAGCATTTTTATTTCTAGAAATGCTAAAAATAAAGTACTTAAAAGTTTTTTCGAATAACTGAGTTTGCATGACTAATTTAAATTTAGTCTGATTGCTTTGAAGTTTGAAGTACATTTTCAATTACATTTTAATTTAATAAATGTAGAGGTTTACTTTCCCTCTAAGAGCTAAGCCTAATTTTAACAGATAATGAGTGAAAATAGTGCTATTTCAAATCTAGATATTAATATTAAAAGAATCAGGGAAAAATTGTAAAAAATTGGCATAAATTAGGGTAATTGTATGAGTGTACTTGATCATAAACTTCAATGGTACTACGTTGGTATGACATCAATATGATTTTTATAACTTTTTAAAAACTACGGTGAACCTTTAAATATCAGGGAAAATTCACTTTTTAAAAATGAAAAATTTCAGGGATAATTCCCTGATAAAAGCCTGGAAAAAAATTCAGGGAAATTGGTATTCTATGAAGGAATACTGCTCGTTTTTGGCGAATCAGGAGCTAAAATGCTCTTGTTCACGATATAAAATGAATATAGTTTTAGTTGTGAAGGTTTTTCAACGATTATTCTATCACAATTTAGGTTCTTTCAAGGTTGTAACTTACATTATTATAAACAGTATGAAATATTAAGACTCACAAGACTAGGAGTTTCTTGAGTCCCAATAATGTTTCATCGTTAATCCGATCCACCCGATTGTTGCTGAGCAAAAGGTCAATTAGCTCACCCTGATGTTTGAAAGGACTGCTAACCAATTCGCGAATAAAGTTGTAACTCATATCACTATTAAAAATTAAAAAAAGAAAGAAAAAACTCTATTTTAATTACTTTTAATGAATAAATTTGCGTTTAAAATATAAATACTTACAGAAGTCTTAACTGGGTACAAGCAGTTAGGTTTGGTAGGGTGTAAATCTCGTTCGATTTGAGATTCAAGCTTTTGAGAAGTGGTACGTGTGAACACAAATCGGGAGGTACGTTCTTAATCTTTCCACGATCTAATCTCAAATGTTCCAATGCCGTTGTTCCTTCCAGGTCTAAGAAGTCTTCCAAATGTCGAATGTCTGACAACGTTCTGCGGATATCATAAAATTCGACGCATGTTTTTTTGTGTAAATCTTTTATTATGACCCCCATTCTTATTAAAATGCTAAGCCTAAAATTGACCTATTAGGTAAGCATGTTCAAATACCAAAAACATTAACTATTATCTCGTATCGTTTCTCAAGTATTTGCTAAATTTGAACTTACAGTTTCTTAAGATTCGGCAAATGACTAAATGTTTTCCGACCAACCGATGAAATTGGATTACCAGTGACGTCAACGACGGCCAATTGTCGATTCCCTTCGAAATCCCCATCGTGCAGAGTACGAATATAGTTGGAAGCAAATGTTCTACAAAAAAAAATAGATAAATTCTAAATTATTCTCAACAACTGCCTGCAAAACATTTCGGGAACAAATCACGATCAAACATATTTTGATATTGAAATTGACCACGAATTTTAAACCAACCGTATAATTTAAAACACTGTCTAAAAAAAATAAAAGAAGATAAAAACAAAGAATAAACTCCCGCTTCAAACGGTAATACGTAAGATATCCAGACATCACATCCGGCGTGACTTGGATATGTATGGTAGATTTACTCCCAATTCCCGTGGGTCAAATCTATTTTTGTTCTTGTAACGTCCTTACCAAGATACCTTTATTTTAAGAGTAATTTACATAATAGAAAGAGTTGAAGCGAATGAATACACAATGTTAAACCTTATAAGGAATAAAAGTAGTTTTGTAAACAGCGAATATGAGGAAGTTTTTTGAAACGGAGAGAAAACCATCCCCAGGGGTTTTAAGCGAACTCGAGTGGAAAACCTAAGTTGATTTTCTTCTGAGAAAGAAATCGCTCTGTATCCAAAGAAAAATGGAACTAGTATAACGCTAAGCGTAGTGATACACGATGATAAACTGTATTGTTAACGAAAATAGTATGTTTTTTATCCGACTAGTATGGAATATATATTATTACCAGTCAACTCACGAAAAATGGAGGATGGTCATACAGAGTTAGTTTCCACATTTAATCCATTTTATGGAGGATACGAATTCAGGGTAATAAAATGAAGTGTCTATACTCTATCTGTAGACTTTAAAGGTTTTTTTTTATGGTTTTAATAACGAGATTTCGCGGCTCGTGGTCCAGGGATTTGCGATAAACTAAAATTTGTTCTCTTTTCAAAGTGAGTTTAGTAAGTTTTCTAAGATAGAAATTGTTTTGAGAATTTATTTTTCGGAGTTTTTCAAAACCAATTAGTGAATCCTTTAAAGGGAGAATTCAACTATTTTTCATCGATACGTTATTGTTTAATCAGCCCCAATCCGAGGGGTCCGACACTCTTGAATTCTCTGAACAGTTCAGCTTTGACAGTGCATTGAGTTTGAACTCATGAACTCAGAGTTCAGCTTTGATAGTGCAAAGAGTTCAAAAAATTTGTCAACCTGAGTTCGCGAGTGTCCGCCCCCCTCACCCTATTCCACCAGTAAAAAAATTAAACAAATATAAAATAGAAATTAATTTTGAACTTTAATTCATGGCGATCCTTAGAGATCGGGGTTTGGACAAAATAATCCACAACTATCAGTTAATCAGTTAATCATAAAAAAATAAACGGAAAATTATTCGCGATTACATTGGATTTATCATAGACTTTCCTCGAAAAATTTTAAGTTATGAATAAAGATAAAATAATCAGAAATTTTCTTGTCCAAACCCCGATCTCTAGCGATCCTAACTCCACATACAACTAAGACCAGAAGCCGATGAAACCCTCCTTTGAAGTCTATTACTCCCGGGTCTTGTCTACCCCTCTCTGTATGGGATATTCTCAAAAGGCGCGATTCGTACGCCTCCTAACGGTAGATGTTTTCGGAGCGGGAGCTCGTCGAGCGAATATCTCTAGCAGCCTTGGAGTTCGTCCAAAAAACGTCGTCGTTTGTGGAGAGAGAATTTTCCGTAGACAGGGGGGATGAAGTAGGACCCCTTCTAACTCGTAAAATTGGGAATTTTACCCATACAGAGAGGAGCGCTATATGGAACATTGGAGTAGTAGACTTCAAAGGAGGGTTTCATCGGCTTCTGCTAAGACCATGGACAGGATTGCCATGAATCAAGCCAAGCCTATCTTCCGGGTAAGTTTTAAATTCATTTGTAGATTAATATTTGTTTGAGAATTTTTTTACTGGTGGATTAGTCCTGTTTAAACGATAAGGAGTCGATAAAAAATCACTTGTTAGGAAGTCCCAATCTAGCTATTATATAGAGATGTCATCGCGAAAATTCAATTTCTACACAATTTCAAAGTTTTAAAACCAAAAATATTTACAGCTTCTTCTATAATAAGATTGGAATTGAAAATAGAGTAAATGTAACTTACAATTCGCGCAGAGCACGTAGACCTCGAATGGCTTTACTCGGAATTTCTCGTAGCCGGTTGTTGTTGATTTCTCTGAAAAGATATACGCAAGAAATGTTTTATTTTTAACAAAACACAATTGGAAAAACACTGGAAATATCGATATATAAAGATAGTTTCAATTTATATCTTCAGAACGTACTAACTTGTAAGATTACATATAGCCTGCCTTCATCTCTAATAAGAAAACCAAAATTCTTACAGAAGAGCTGAAAACTCGAACAGATACCGACATTTACACGTACATCCCAGACTTAAATACACGTTGGCCTAACATAACCTACAATAAACCACTTCATTCGGATTTCTCAAGAAATTTTAAATAGCTTTTGAGTAGTATTTTAATAGTATACATGAAAAAACTAAGCCTTCGAAAAAATATATTGGAAGCATTAATTCAAATATAACTATGACATTTTTTAAGGAAAATAAATAGATTCTTTTATTAAATGATCGACCCTTAACACATTTTGTTAAATTAATTCACCAATAGAAGACTTAAACGAAGCCGAAATGCTAGACCAATGGAGCTTGATCTTGCGCTTCGTTGAAGCGTTATAACATATAAAAAACACGTTGGAATTAAAGCTGGAGTCTAATTAACTTGCACTTTTTCTAATTAAAAAACAACACTTATACTTATCCAAACTTTAGAGTGTGTTAAGCTGGGGTTTCATGAGAGTAATATTTGCGAGATCTAGAAAAAATTCAAGAAATCGAATCAAATCGATTCAAGAAAAGAAGGTTTCCTGTTCACGCGACTTTAGCGAAACATTTTGAAAAGGTTTAAATCGATTCCAAGGCAGCTTATTTGACTCTCTCTCGTTTCAGCGACATCGTTCAAATACCATTTTTATGAAAACGAGGCTTTTAATTTTTTTTTCCCTTCTAATAAATAGTTTTTTGTTTAACGAACCCTTTAGGCTCGTTTTAACCACTCCATTTGTGAATCTAAAACTTGGCTTGGTCTTCGAGTACATAGAAAAACTCATATCAAGTTTCCAAATATTTGGCAAGTGCTCTTCCGTAGATTAAATTTCCTTAAAACCTTATATAAACCTTTACATTCTATAAAGTTAGGCCTAACGTTTCCCGCCAAAAACTTTATCGTGGTCAGTGCCGTCTGATATTAAGCCGATTCGTGGGGCCATAATCTTTCAATTAAGTTAATGAACACGCCTTAATTACAAGCTGTAGAGTCAGAAAATTTCAAATTCCTCTTTCCACGCCTTCTCCCGGGAGCAAAGTCAAGAGTTTTGAAGTTTGTCAGGAGCGCGGATATAACTCGACAAGGTATCTCTCAAAAGCTTGAATGTGTAAACAAGACCAATCGTTAAACTCGTTAATGGTCCCGCCAAAATTTCGCGCCGTTTCTGAGCGTGGCATTTCTCGCAACACTCCGTCTAATCTATGTAGTACTTCGGGAGAATACTGAAACACAATTCAAGTACAACTCTTATCGGTATTAAAATATTTCTACAACCAACAAATCACACCAAATTAGGGCTACAATTAATTAACTTACGAACAAATAAACAGAAATTATAAAACAAATATTACATTATCACGTCAAACGTGGCGCTCTCAGTCAAAACTACAATATGCTAAGGAGGATCAGCTTTGATAGTACAAAGAGTTCAAAGATTTTGTACACCCGAGTTCACGAGTGTCTGCCCCCTCGCAGTTAACATCCGAGAGTTTTCGGAGAAAAGGGAAACTGAGGGACTCGGGGAAAAACTAGAGTTTTACATTAAGCGCTAGAAATCTAGGAAAAACCCATTTGACAGGCGTAGAGAAAATTCACAAAGAATCATCTCAGACGGATTTGAACCCAGGTTTAGTCCCAGTATTATTGTATAAACCGGTTTTAAGACTTGCACTTTAAGCCTAACTCTAGCGAATAATTAAATTTGTAGAGGGTCCATCGAATTTCATCGTATATATGGATGGGGGATGATTGAAATATTTACTATAAGGAATATTCCGTGTTCAAGGGTTCATGGAGGGTTTTACGCACAATTTCAGCCGTTAAGTCTCGCCGTATACATTTATTTAATGACTCGTGCTAAAATCCAGTTAAAACTGAACTTACAGAATTTGGAGAGATTCCTCCAAACCGGCAAAGGCCTCGTCCGACACATTTTCGATCTTGTTTTCCTTTAGGAACCTGGAAATATTCATTCAGATTTGATTCAGTTTCGGAATGAAGTTGTTAAGAATTTATATATGATTGTTTAGATAATATTTTAGTGGTCTGTTATGAGTTTATAATATTAATTATCCTCAACTTTCGCTAATATACAGAGTTCGCAAACGTCTCTTGTACTAAGTTTTGGATTTAGATATGTTGACGAAGGAAAATAAATAATAAAAGAATTACTCTCAAGTCTTATATAAATTAAAATAAGTTTCATTGGGGTGGAAAATTATATAATTGTGGACGAGAATTTAATTAACGTAAAATGTTAAGTTAATTCTAATGAAAATATCAGTTTAAACGATTGGATAGATAAATTCAATTTTAAAATTAAAATATTTTAACGGTCTGTTTGAATAATATAAGTTTTTATTAAATACTAACAAATTAATAATTAATAAACCAGATTCATAAATTAAATCTAAATCACCGAATAAACTTCCTGAATTGTTTTCTAACTTTGCTCTGTCTTTGGTTCCCAGCAAGAAGTGCTCTACATAAAAATATGACAATCAAAAACTTAATTTTCTGCAAATTTCGTAGAACTCAAACTGCTGTGCACAATTTTAATTAAAATATCATATTTACTAAAATGTTTTAACTTATATACACCACAAATTTTTCGCGCCTGAAAAACAATCAATAGTATACGCCAAGTTTCAAAAGCATTCTTAAAGCCTAGTTCATATCTGAGGAAATAGTTCTATAAAAACAATATTGAATAATGTGGTGCCCTAGATCTCCCATAATTATTGAAGTTCGTTCATCAGTTTCCATCGTCCGAACAGAGCTTAACTTAAATACTATCGAAGTATCCAGATTAGGCTTATAACAATTGACCCTTAAAAAAACGACTATTTCCTTATTGCTTCATGTAAATACGCCCAATCTCAAAAGTATTCCTATATTTAAATAGCCCTTATTAGCTTATCCAGATTAGGCTTAACAATTGACCCCGTATAACCCCCGGTACAGCTATTATAACCAGTCGATACTGAAATGACCATAAAAAAAAGGGTTGGAAGGAAAGGAAAACACATTATATTGGCATAACATTTGACGCGTAAGTATCTCAAAAAAGGGAAGCAGAGATTATTCCCACCACTCACCCACTGTTTCCAGTATATATATATCGGCTTAATCTAAAAGTACTTAAAAAAGAGTCGGTAGCGCCCAGCAAGTTCTCTCATCGAGGCCTCGGCGGCGGCTCCCGGCTCTTAACGTCATAATAACGTAACGACTTTCGATAACTTACAGAATAACGAGCTTGGTCAAGTTCCGGAACGCCCCTCCCGGAAGCGAACGTATTTGATTGGTCGCCAAGTTCCTAAGGGACGAAAAAAACAAAGAAAGAGTAGCGAGGAATGAGTTGGTGAACGGATAAAAAAACACTCCAAGCCTCTCGCTTGTAATTATGGCCCGAGAAGAATTACCGATTTTTTTTTTATTCCCGCAAAAGGTTCTTCTAGTGATTAGAATAAGAGAAGGACGGTGTTGATTAGTTTCAACTAGAATGCGGGCTATGTACGAAGCTACCAATTACTGGTGGAAATACTAATTTGTAACCATAGACTTAATGTGGATGTTTATATGTTTGGTCTTTCATGAGTCTCAGAGCTGATTAGTCTGTTCATGGAGATAGTTTTAATTAAGTCGAAGCCTTAAACTAGCTGTTTTCTTTCACAATGCATGGTTTGCCCCAATCCCCGGACATCGGCTTTATTCGATAACGAACTAATATAGTCCAGATCAGTTCGAGTTTAATGTACCTAATAGGATAGGTCGGCTCGTATCCCAACGATTTTGATACGATTTGTAAGTACTGAATATTTAAAGTGGAACCAACTGAGTTGCCAGCAAGTAAAAATATAGGATTAACTTTGTCTCAATGATGTGGTTTCTTTGAGATTCGTAGGAACCTAGCTTTTTATTTGTTGCAAAATTATGATAGAATATATTAAGGAAAAACAAGTTTACTACCTTATGCCTTACTAAATGAGATTTCTGAGAAACTACCATCGTTCCTGTTGCATATTGAAGGTGGAATACTAAAAATCATCCGTTTTTTAGTTGCCAGTACGAAGAAACCGATTCCCTATAATTATTGTGATACTAAAATGATATGTTTTCTATGAGATGCAAAGAAACCTAGCTTTGTTCGTGATGCAAATATACTAAGGAAGAATCAGAGTAGTTAGTAAGTAGAAATATAGGCTTCGAACCTTCTGTCTTAACGTATTGGTTTCAATAAGATTTGCGAGATACTAGCTTTGTACGCATTGCAAATTTAAGGTGAAGTATACTAAGAAAGAATCAGTTCGAGTTATCAGTACGTAGAAAGGTGGGTTTTCTTATGTCTCATTATTAGATTTAGACTAAGAGATTTAAAGAGGGCTAAGGTTAGTACTTGTTGCAAATATAAGGTGAAGAAGAAAAAACTACTCCAGCATTACAGTATAACACCCGGTCAGTTGGCCATTCCGAAATTAGGCAAGAAGTCGACCCGAAAACCTCCCAAGGGAAATAAACACAATCTAGGGTTTCCTGGTTTCGCTCTCACATTACTCTCCTCTCTCTAGTAGATGGTATTAAACGAAACCTTAGTCAAGCAACGCCGAAGATTAAATAGTCCAAGATTATACCTGTGCAGGACACGTATGTTTAACTTTCATCCGCTTTTGCCTATTAGCGATATAGTGTATAAATATTATATGGAGAAAGTTAGCCTAGAGTTCAGGACGTCGATCCGCTAATAGGACTCGAGAGTTTTATTGGCCTATACTCTATATTATGATTAGATTAGTTATTACCGAAGTTTTTGCCCTGAGGGAATTGATCTAATCACGGAAGGGATTGGCTCGATAAAATTTAGTTCGTAATTATTTCAGGGGTCATACAACATTTGGAAAACCAATTTCCTGATATTTTCAGGTTTTTCAAAGAATTCTCTGATATTTACAGGTTTAAAAATTAAAAGACGTACTCAGATTCAGCTTTCTTTTACTATTCAGTAGCATAAATGTACTCTTACCTCAAATCTTTCCCTGATTTCTCCTAAAAAAATCAGTTTCCCTGATTTTTCTTAACAATCGTATTTCAGGTATTCCAGATTTAGTTCATTTTCAGCAGAAATTTGTTAATTTTAAAGTTTAATTAAAACGCCTCAACTCTAAGGTGTAAATTTTTGATTCATTTTAATAGTATGAAAGAACTAAAAATAGACATTCAAAATTAATGGTTACAGCATTACTTTAAACTAAATAAATTGGCAAATTAGTTTCCGCCTGTAAAAGTGTTTCAATTGTCGCGCACCAGTGTCCATGGTGAAGCTTACATACAGGAGGTGATTGTAATTTTAAAGGGAAACTACAAGCTAAAAATGGAACAGCTTTTGAATTTATTTTCGGAATCACCAAAACGTACTAGATGTTTTCACAATTATTGAATAGGTTTTTGTTGTTTAAAAACTTCTAGAGCTTGTTTAAGTTTAAATGTATATATTAGGGCCAATCATATTTTTTCAGCATACAACAGCTTGAATTTTTAGGCATTTTTGGACATGCCAAAAAATAATGTTTCCATACTGCCAATAAATTTCAATTTGATTTTGCAGTAGGCTCAAAGTTATAAGCCTTCTTTATATCTAAGTAACATACAAAGGAGCAAACTAGGATCATTTAACTTCGTATGTACTGCGAAAACCAAAAATTGGTCTTATTACAAAGCTTTACAATGTTTATTTTTTACGATAACTATATTTTTCTTAAGCCTTTTTAGATTTAGACGTAAAAAAAAGGCGGGAACGTTAGCAATACGTTTAATCCTACCCCTTTTATATCTACATTGGTGTCAGTAAGACAAAAATAAGCCTTAACAGAATCCAGGGAAGGTTTTCTCGATATTGACATTTTAGTTCTTGCATGGATGGAAAAAAGGGCAAAGAACTGTGAAAAAACTCGAAGGAGAAAATAGAAGGATGATAGGACTTACAAAACATCTAGCTTGTCGAGCGATAGCAGCGCCAAAACGGGAACTTCACTTAGCCTATTTTGGTCCAAAAACAGTCGGACTATGTTCGTCAGTGGTGCCACGGACTCCGGAGTGACGTTAGAAATCTGGTTGCCGCTCAAACGTCTAAAATAAACCAGGCAAGAGCGTATAAACGGAAATAAGTAAAGTAAAAAAAAAACAATTTTTATTTCCATTAGAATGCCATAAACAGTTATATACTTGATTCACGAACAGATTGCAAAACTGTCGAATTCTGAAGCGGATTAAGACGTAATGTTAAACGTCATAAAGTTGTTTTACAAACTGATCGTAAATGTTTAAGTACATAACGCGTACAAAGGCAGGCTCACTTCTTATCTCTATTTGTACGAGATGAAAACTATTTCTGATAGGATAACTTGAACTCGATCAAAAAAAAAAAAAAAAAAAAAAAAAATGGCGGGAAATGGTGATGATAAGTTGGCAACCAAAAACACGCATAAAAAGAAACAAAAATTCGATAGTGGGGGAGGGGCATATATATTGGTGATTATTTTGATAAAGGGAACATGAAGAGGAAAATTATTATTGGTTGGGGCTAGGGTCGAGGCTGGTATCAACAGAAATTCAAGGAGTATACGATAAAATATTGGGAAAACTCAATCTTAGCGACGGCTAATGTAATGAAAAACTTTACAGGAAGGTTCAAACTAATTGGTTATACTTCATATTCAATGTAGTATTTTTGAAATTTGTTTTAAATAGACGGGTAATAATTGTAGTTAATTAGATCGAAAATGGCCAGTGTTTAGGGCTGAAACTACGATATATACCTTTATTTTACGTAAAATATAAATTTTTTAAAAGGAAAGTGATTGATATTTATTTTAAATTAGAAATAAAATAATGTATGACAAACTTCACTAAGCCTAACTCTCGATCAATTATTAACATCTTTGGCAAATCACCCAAGCTTTTTAAATTCAAAACTCAGCTAAGCCTAACTTTCATGTTTGGTGTGTAGATCTTTAAGCAATTATCAAGATATTTTAACGTCAATATCGAGTAAATATATCTTACTGATTGACTAATTATAGTAAGCATAATTTTTAATTTTTATTTATAGCTACGCTAAGCCTAACTCCCGTTAAAGTTTTCATATTTTCTCTCTAGCCACACAGAAAGCGGAAAGTCGTTAACAAAAAAGTGGAATCTTATTTACTTCGATAAGTCGAACTCAGCTGGTTTTCTCTGACTATAATTACAGAGAAGATCGACTAGGGTCGTATGAATAAATCAGGTTTAAAATTTAAAAGGTTATATGTAATCGATTGAAATTCACTAGATTTCACATTCCCTTTATTTCTTTATTGCGTATATATAGTTTTCGTTCTCTCGGGAGGTCATTGACTATTGAATGGATTTCTTCTGACTGAATAGCTTGGTTATTAATGTTACTCTGACTGGTTGACTTTTTAAATACTATATATTATTGAGAATTTTTCGGAACGCGGGGAGATGGGTGTGGGAGTTGCAATGGACGTAAAATTTAAGTATAGGGTTCGATTAAGTGACAGTTTGATTTCTGTTGGAATTTCTTTGTGCTCATTTCCAGCGATATTTTCACCGAAGGCAAACTAACTCAAATATATATAAATACGAATGGAAAAGGGTGGATAATTTACTCTTCTTATTATGAATAATAACAGAGACAAACAGTAGAGGGAACTTTTGCTATCGGTCTCATTACACAAAAAATAAATAATAGAAGGAAGAAGGAACGGTCTTTGTGAGGGGAAAAACGGTTTTACAAAATTCGTTTCATCTCACTTGTCTATTCAGAAAATAGTTCTTTGTCTGCAGGCCCTGAGAGTTCTGCCTACGCTAGACCAGGGTTCTTACAAAATTTTTGAAGTTAATTTCCCTGACTTTCCCTGGTTTTCCCTAACCATTTCCAAATAATTTCCCTGACCAATTTTAGTATTTTTTTCATGAAATTATTCTTACGAGCGAGCTGTTGGCAATTCTCATATTTTATTTGACATAGTTTATCAATCGGGGTCGGGATATGAGAATATGAGAAACAATTTGAATATTTAGGCAAATATTTTCAGTTTATGATAATTACGTTACAACTGATTGGTAAACCAATCATAATTAGTTCCTTGACACACACCAAAATATTTTTTCTCTGACCATTTGGGCTATTTTCAAATTCCCTGACTTTTTGAGGCAATTTCCAAATTCCCTGACTTTTCCAGGTGTACAAACCCTGTAGACCATGATCCTTCAGACTCGAGATATTCCAGGAGAAAGATTACCTCATCGAAATGAATTTTTAATGGATGGATATATCACGTGCTTTCTACGGGCAGAGGGCGAAAGACCGGCCTTGTCATAGACATTGTTATTATATTCATTTTTGTTTACACTATTTCAACGTTGCGCGTGTCTGCTAAGTCTTAGAAAGTAGCCAAGGCTTATGCCAGAAACTAAAATCTAATTTAACCTTCCGTAGAATTATTCGATTTGTTTTAGTTATAATGTGGCGCTAATATTTCCGCATTTACTGGGGTTGGTCACTTTTGCAATTACATGCATGGTAATTTTATAAAAGGTTAGGTTAATCCTAATTTGAACATACTATCGAGTTTATTATAGTCGAACCCAGCAGAAACTAATGGTCTGAAAGTGTTAGGTGTTTTTCTCTCCCTAATTTGATATTGCCTCACATCAATTTGTATCTCTAGATCCCGTCCAAAGACTATATAGAAGCAATCTAAATGGACAAGTCCTCAACCATTTTATGGCATGATCAAGAGTAAAATGGATGCGAGGATCAAAAACACAGAGTGACGTTCAACAACCGGAAGAGAAGAAACTTTTCAAGCAATGGGTCTCTTGAAAGTTAAAAATCAAAAACAATTTTCAAAGTAGGGAGAGATAAACCGAGCTTGACAATATATAAATACTTTAAGAATACCACAACTCGACGAATCAAATGGTGGGTTTCCACAAGAGCACCGATAAAACATTACACTCTATCAACAGTTTGATTTAGAAAATCGTAAAAAACCCTCCCCAAACCAACCCAAAAGAGATTCGAGCTTAAAGGAAAAGGAGAAATCTCAGTAAACGACGTATAACCGAGTTAGTTCTTCGCTTAATTTTCTTTTTTATCTAACATAAACCCATGCCAACCCTCATTGGTCTGGCGTACAACAGTGTCCCTAATGGATGAGAACTCGACATCGGGAACAGATTTGGGCTAGGGAAAAGAAGAGAGGTAGAGAGAGTGAGAGAAGAGATTGAAGATAGAAGCGGGAGATAAAATAAATAGCGGATGAGACGAAAAGTTAGCGATCAAGAAATATATATATATTCCAACCGTTCGAGTTATCGAATTCGAGAAGCAACGCAAAGGGAGTTATATTTTCAATACGCCCATAATATCTCAACGAATAGACCAATTTTTCATACATCCAAATATAAAGGATGATTTATTACTTTTTTGGAATTTTTGACCCGGTCTTTAACCAATAATGAAATGACAGTGATAATACTAAAATTTAGCCTGAAATTAACTTTAAGAGTGACGAATTACCTCGAACCAAATATTAACCGAAAAGTAACTAAAATTAAGTTACTTATCTAAAAATTATCCTAACGTTTCCCTACCACCACCTAGGCATAAACCGGTTACACCAACAGAAAGTAGACACTCCCTAGATTATTTATAAATAATAAAATTCTGTTTCGCCACTAGAAAAAGATGTTTCGCCACTCAATTGAAATCGAGCAAAAGTCAAAAAAGGATCTATTTCTTAAAATGGCTCTAACTTTTCTTTACAACCTCCTAGGCATAAACCGATATACCAATAGAAATTAGACATTCCCTAGATTATTTTAAAATAATAAAATTCTGTTTCGCCACTCGTTAAAGGTGTTTCGCCACTCGATAGAAATCGTGTGAAATCGTGCGAAATCGTGCAAATGTTCAAAATTTCCCATTTCTTAAAATGGCCCTATCTTTTCTTTACAACCTCCTAGGCATTAACGGATATACCAATAGAAATTAGACATTCCCTAGACTATTTTAAAATAATAAAATTCTGCTTCGCCACTCGTTAAAAGGTGTTTCGCCACTCGATAGAAATCGTGCGAAATCGTGCAAAAGTCCAAAATTACCCATTTCTTAAAATGGCCCTAACTTTTCTTTACGACCGCCTAGGCATAAACGGATATACCAATAGAAATTAGACATTCCCTAGACTATTTTAAAATAATAAAATTCTGCTTCGCCACTCGATAGAAATCGTGCGAAATCGTGCAAAAGTCCAAAATTACCCATTTCTTAAAATGGCCCTAACTTTTCTTTACGACCGCCTAGGCATAAACGGATATACCAATAGAAATTAGACATTCCCTAGACTATTTTAAAATAATAAAATTCTGCTTCGCCACTCGTTAAAAGTGTTTCGCCACTCGTTAGAAATCGTGCAAAAGTCCAAAATTACCCATTTCTTAAACAGGCCCTAACTTTTCTTTACGACCGCCTAGGCATAACCGGATATACCAATAGAAATTGGACATTCCCTAGACTATTTTAAAATAATAAAATTCTGCTTCGCCACTCGTTAAAGGTGTTTCGCCACTCGATAGAAATCGTGCGAAATCGTGCAAAAGTCCAAAATTACCCATTTCTTAAAATGGCCCTAACTTTTCTTTACGACCGCCTAGGCATAAACGGATATACCAATAGAAAATAGACATTCACTGGACTATTTTAAAATAATAAAATTCTGCTTCGCCACTCGTTAAAGGTGTTTCGCCACTCGATAGAAATCGTGCGAAATCGTGCAAAAGTCCAAAATTACCCATTTCTTAAAATGGCAATAACTTTTCTTTACGACCGCCTAGGCATAAACGGATATACCAATATAAATTAGACATTCCCTAGACTATTTTAAAATAATAAAATTCTGCTTTGCCACTTGTTAAAGGTGTTTCGCCACTCGATAGAAATCGTGCGAAATCGTACAAAAGTCCAAAATTACCCATTTCTTAAAATGGCCCAAACTTTTCTTTACGACCGCCTAGGCATAAACGGATATACCAATAGAAATTAGACATTCCCTAGACTATTTTAAAATAATAAAATTCTGCTTCGCCACTCGTTAAAGGTGTTTCGCCACTAGATAGAAATCGTGCGAAATCGTGCAAAAGTCCAAATTTACCCATTTCTTAAAATGGCCCTAACTTTTCTTTACGACCTCCTTGGCATAAACCGATATACCAACAGAAATTAGACATTCCCTAGACCATTTTAAAATAATAAAATTCTGCTTCGCCACTCGTTAAAAGTGTTTCGCCACTCGATAAAAATCGTGCGAAATTGTGCAAGGTCCAAATTTACCCTTTTCTTAAAATTGCCCTAACTTTTCTTTACGACCGCCTAGGCATAAACGGATATACCAATATAAATTGGACATTCCCTAGACTATTTTAAAATAATAAAATTCTGCTTCGCCACTCGTTAAAGGTGTTTCGCCATTCGATAGAAATCGTGCGAAATCGTGCAAAAGTCCAAAATTACCCATTTCTTAAAATGGCAATAACTTTTCTTTACGACCGCCTAGGATATACCAATAGAAATTAGACATTCCCTAGACTACTTTGAAATAATAAAATTCTGCTTCGCCACTCGTTAAAGGTGTTTCGCCACTCGATAGAAATCGTGCGAAATCGTGCAAAAGTCCAAAATTACCCATTTCTTAAAATGGCCCTAACTTTTCTTTACGACCGCCTAGGCATAAACGGATATACCAATAGAAATTAGACATTCCCTAGACTATTTTAAAATAATAAAATTCTGCTTCGCCACTCGTTAAAGTGTTTCGCCACTCGATAGAAATCGTGCGAAATCGTGCAAAAGTCCAAAATTACCCATTTCTTAAAATGAGCCTAACTTTTCTTTAAGACCTCCTAGGCATAAACCAATATACCAATAGAAATTAGACATTCCCTAGACTATTTAAAAAAAAGGTGTTTCGCCACTCGTTTTAAATCAAGCAAAGTCCAAAAATGACCCCTTTATATCCAAGTTCACTCCTTGAGCCCTTTCCCTAAAATTGCTTCATCGATTAAAAATATTCGAGACTCAACTTATAGGAAAACAACAACGCGTTGGTGCGGTTCGTCTCAAGTGATGCAACGCGTATAAGGCTGAAAGAGGGTAGTTTAATATGATGTCTCTTACATCTCAATTTACTAATATACATATCTTCGCTGAGACAGAAAAGTCGAACGGAACTGTTTATGATAAAAATGGGTCAGCGAATCGAAAATATCCAAATGCGCAGCGAATATACACTATTTCAAGATCAGTTTGCAGTGTAGCGAGAAGTGGAGCGGAGTAATACGTAAAAATATACCTTCATAGGGATGAAAACAGTCGATGCAAACCTTCTATTGTCAAAAATGAGTACAGAAAAGGATTAAGGCGCCAGCTCCGCATCAGAAGATAAGTTATAGAAGAGAGGGATGGATGGGGATATTGGGGCAGTTGGGTAAAGTCATCGATTATAGGCCTAATTATTCTGGGCACGATGGAAGAAGGGGACGGGAAAAGGGTCTGGGGTTTTCCAAGATAGAATGGTTATAAACGAAGAAAGTCAGCCAGAAAAGGAAGGGTATACATTAAAAGAGAAGGTGAAATGCGAAATTAAATTTCAATATTCGACTAATTTTCTTAATTATTTCGCTTTTAAAGTTTTGAGAAAACTTAAAATTCTATTTTGAAAGATACCCATTCTATGATAGTTAATGTTTGTTAACATTAAATGTCTAATTATCGTTAATTATCTGCTCATAGATCGAGATGTGTAGCCTCTTAAAACAAACTTTCAATTAGGCTTAGCAACTTTGCAGCATCCAGAATAAGTTTAATTCTAATTTAGAGATAACAGTTTAGTTGATTCCGTTTCCTCTTTGACTAGAGGGAGAGGAAAAATATGAGTAGGTCTTATGTAGCAACAAGTACAGGATAAACATTTAAATATACCACCTATGATAGGAATGAAATGAGGGCTAATTTAAATCTCCTTACGACTAATTATCAATAACTCTAAGTATCTTTATCAAATAAAATTTAAATTTAACATTTCACTTTCCCTTTAAGGATGGAAAGATGGGAATAAGTAGAAGAAGAAGAAAAAAGCAAAGAGTTTTCGAGAGAGACGGAGAGAGAGAGATAGGAAGACTCACAGAGCTTCGAGATGCGAGAGATGGTAGAAAGAGTCAGTTGGGATGCGGGGAAACGTGTTATCGTGAAGAGACCTGAAAGAAATTAAGCTAATTAAGAAGTGGCACGCGCGTTGCCGGGTTACAAGAGGGCATGCGAGGACAAGGGATTCAGTAATGCACGCGATGCAGTCAAGGAGCGTAACCTTAAAGGAATAATGAAGAGTAGAAACAGTTTTATTTGATTATAGATAAGCATAAAATCTCATTAGAACTCGTTAATTTGCTAACAATGTTTTAATTTGATCCCAGACTGTTAAAAATGGCAAAACCTGCAGCTAATCAAATCTAACTTGCATATTTAGGGTTCGGTTAATGAGCTTGAAATATTTTAAGACAATTTTTCAGTCTGAAACTGGAATCTTAACCAGATTTTCTATCATCTATATCAATTTCTTCATCAGTAAGATAATATAGGTAGGCTTAGGATCAAATCTCAACGCCGTTATTTGATATGAAACATCGAGAAATATTTCTTGGATGTTTTTACGCACATTTTAACGCATTTAATTGATTAAAAAATATTTATCTTCATTATCCCTTTAATGAGGGGTCTAGGGTACTAACTACCGACTATACCAAGAGGGTGAAAAGCTCTCGACGTGAAGAGGCAAGAGAGCCGAAAGTGTTTGGTATCAGATATATACGCGGTTCAAAAGGGTTCGAACTCGTAGTTTGGACACGAGAAGAGAAAAGTGTTAAAAGAAACGAGAAAATGGAGCACGGTTAATCAAAGGGATTATGAAACGAATTTTTTTAACTATAAAGATATCATACGGTACTATCTAAATAGAAGCAAGGCTTTGCAAAACCCTTCATTCGCCGTGTTTTTATCCTCCACATGTGAGCGTTTTTAAAATGGAGTTCTGTAGCTCCGCCCACATGTAGGACAATCCTAGTGATGTCAAGTCATATAATAAACTCTACCACTCCATAAAAGTATAGGAGATATGCCGAATTTGCATGGTTTTTAACACATCTATCCCGCGACCGAAACATCGTCCGCTAAGATTCTATCATGAAGTATTTTTTTTTTCATGGAGATGACACCTTAGCAGACGACGTTTCAATCTTGAATATTTTATTCCTTCAATAGTTTTTCGTTTAGAAAAAAAAAAAAGAACTCAAATACGGAAGTAGTTACTTGGTGTTCATTCACATAAATATTTCACATCTTGTTCTATTGAAAGAAATTCTTAATTGACCTAAAACCCAGCTATTTCAAGCGATTTCAACCATTCCACCAAAATAAAGTTAATAAATCAGCGTCTAAGTTGTTTATCAGTAAAAACCAAAGTTCAAAGTCAAGAATTAACTACAAGGATCTAGTGAAATCTTTGAATTGAGCAGAATATTTTGGTTTACGAACTATAGCTAACCCCGAGTCGTTTAAGAAACTTTTCCGGCACCATAATTTAAATAAATAAACATAAAATTTAAATTTATTTGCAATTTCCTAAAAAGTTTATATAGCTAACTTTTACTTTGAATTTCAGCTATATTTCGAAGAATCGCTTTATATTTGCTGAAAATAAGTACCGACTCATATACTGTATAGCTTTAAAACTTTTGAAATGGGGCAAAATATATTAGATTTTAGCAAAATAAGGAACCGTTACGGAACTCCCCTTGTTCAAAATAAGACGAATGTTCGGACATAAATTATATCGCTTAAAGGGGTTAAAGGGGGACGAGAAATTGTAGTGGGGAAAGAGAATGTTTCTAGGGTAGCTCGAGGTTCACCAGAAATTATCCGCAAAATTCCAGAGCGTTTCCCCTCAAGAGGGATAAAGATGCGGAGAGCAAGGATAGAGCGTAAAAGGGATTCGGAGAGGCTGGAAAAGTCCCTAAAGGGTAAAGTACTACGATGCACTATATATATAAGACTTCACGACTACAACATGGCAGCGGCTTATGGATGATATAAAGGAGAAGCCTCATAATATTTCTTAGTTATTATCCTGATTAATAAAATAATATTTAATCACCTCTCACTAACTGTACCAAAATAAATTCACAAATGAGGAGATTAAAAGGTTAAGCCCTCACCAACTAGTTTACGTCTATAAGTATCTTTTACTTCGTTGAAAAAAAAGGCAACGAATGAGCATAGTTTAGTTTCAATAAATAATATTGTAAATTATTATAACTTATCTATATAAAATTTAATTTGTCTTTCTAACGCTTGCCAGCATCTCAAAAGCAGACAATTTATTAGCTGAGTGGAATTCACTTTACAGGATAGCCTAAATAATTTAATAATATCGAAGCAGGTTTCTAATTACGAAAAAGTTAATTATTTTGGCACACTCACTTCACATTCTATGCCTATATAATAAACTTGAGAATTCGAAACTTGTCAAATTTTGACTTTTTTTAATTTTCCATTTTTAGGAATGTATTGTTAAGTAATAACTGCGAGACTTCGTCCTTTAAATAGCGCGTTACGAAACAGTAAGCCGACACGACAGTACAAAAAGAGGACAACCTCAAAGAGACTATGCCTAGTACTTTAGCAAATCAGAAACTAGAGAAAGAGAGAGAGAGAGAGAGAAAAAGAAAGATAAAACTTACAAAGTTTTGAGGTTCCCCAGTCCCGAGAAGACATCCCCGTGCAATTGCGTCAAATTGTTAGATCCCAAGTTTCTGGAACACAGATAAGAATATATATATGGATGAGTGAAATGGACACGTTGCCCCATAACTATTACCGCGTGCACTCGGTGCTGCGTTTCTAGGCCTAGACTCTCGGGCTTCAATTGACCCTCGGGGCCCCCTTTCAAAGTGAACGACTGTACTATAGCGATACCGTCATAATAGGGCCAGCAGATTTCATACAAAGGCTATCTCACTACTAGGTTTCAATAAAAATTAAGAACATTGCCGAAGAATGTTCAGAGGAAGAATGGTGGTAATATTTCAGACAGAAAAAAAAAGCCATACACTCTTGAAGTTGAACTGACTGAACTGGAGTGGAATCTTCTCATGGTATTGAAAACAAAGCTGGTCCAGAAGCTAAACAACAACTTGTAAAATCATTCTCACTAACTTATAAAATCTATTATAATATTTTCTTAATTCTTGGCATCACCAATTAAAATCTTTTCTCTAATGAATTAACCCAATGTTCTAAATTTGTGGTAAGGAATAAAATTAGGTTCATATCTTGGACACTTCTCGATGCTTGACCTTATATTAACTCTAGTGCTAAGACTAAACTAGTCAATCTTGTCCTACCTCAAGATGGCCACTACTCGCGCATAGAAAAGGCCTGAAAATGACGTCACGCGCAACGATAGTTGCAAAAGCTACGATGGAGTTAACAAGCTTTCAACCTTACTGAACCTTAAAACTGACGCAAACCGCAGACGATATCACGCGGATAAAGGAACCTAAAACCCAGAATGGATTTCTCTTCCAACCCCACTGCCAGCCCCTCTTTTTTTTCTATATTTTAGATTGCCTTTGATGCCATATATAGCAAACTAGAGAGCACCCAACCCTGTTCACAAAAGCAGCCATGAGATATAAAAAGAACTCAAAAGGGGGTAAACGGACATTATAGAGGTGTTGGTAAGAGAAGGAAAGCTGCGAGTTAAAGCTGGTGGGCGGGACAGTGTGGTGAGAGAACTCTACGTGCCATTAGGCGTAATAGCTGTATTAAGAAACGACCCTCCGATCGCAAATTCCAACAGGGGGAGAAACCCCCCACAATATACAGGCTTTCATATATAGCCCGCAATCGATGACAGCTACGCCATTATGTACAAAACAGCCTTCAATACCCAGGATGGTTCCTTATAACTCTACAAGTATACGCTAGACGTGTTCAAGTACAATTTGCAAACTATAGCCAAAGGTAAGGCGTATTAACACGCAATGTTAATCCTAGTAGCAAGATTGTGGTAGATAAAGAAGTTGTTGGAAAACACCCCTTGGACATTTTACCTATCACCATCGAAACGTCAAAGATATCCTTATATACTTTAGTTGGAAGTTTTCTAGAGTTAGGCCTAAGTGCCTAGGCCACTTTGCTTAGATTGATCTGATACGGGTGTGTGGGAGTAAGGATGGTATTTTAGTTTCTCTCCAATCACCACCACTATATTTATACCGGTAGAGAAATTGAGAAGGAAAAAAAGTTAAGCCTTGGATTGATATCTCCTATATAGTTTTCCTTGAAGGATGAAGAAAACTCATACATAAATAAAGATATACCAATACACCATGCATCAGAAGATGGTGTGTAAAGCTGTAATATAGTCAAGCCATGCCACTGGTTTAGAAACAAAGTGAAATTGTTACGCAATAGTAACATCAAGAAAGGTAAAAATGTCTCAACCAGAAGAACGATTAATAAGGGTATCTTAAGCCTAAATAGGTCTAATTTTTTTATGGTTCAGACAGTCTAGACAACTCATAACTATTCGCATATATTTCTCGAGAATAAATTCTATAAATATATCTATCTTTAATTGTAGACCAACTGCGTTTGAAAATTTGGTTCGGATAATTTTTAAAATTCATCTTTTGATCTAAAAACTATGCAATAATTATAATTTAACGTGTATACGAATACATATTTAGTCGGTAAACTGATTCTAGGCAAGTGATTAACCACTCGAGCCACACATTTCTACATAAAGAGTCCAAAGTGCAATAATTCATTTGCGCAATTTAACTTTTACACTATATGTAACAAATGCACTGATGTCCAACTCTAGTCGGCAAACACTCTGCAATTCGTTGTACACCAGAGTACACTGATTTCAGCTTCGACAGTGTGCATTAAGCTCGAAGTCTTATGAACTATTCAGTATCTACCCTCTCCGTCTAACTCTTCCAATACTACATAACCGTAAAATATTTACTGTAAATCCGTAATACTTCTTGCAACAAATTACCGTAAATTTTACTGCAATTTCTTGAGATTGAATCCAAGAAAGCACTAAGCGGAATTAAAGTATCAGGGAAGGGATTTAGTTCCCAAAGTTTATGGCAACACTTTTCGGAAGAATAAGTAGTTCAAAGTAATTTAACTTTGGATGGATTAGTTTTGTTTTTGTTTTTATTTTTACTTCTTTGGAATAAGAGATGGGAGAGAAAAAGAAATTTCGCATCGGAGTAGCTAGAAGGGGCGGGGGTTTAGCTGGTTTGCAAAGGCTTAGAGTTTAATCTCTTAAATAAGGTACTCTTTCTCAGTGATCGATTGGAAGATGCAGTTTCAAAAAGAGTTCAACTTACAATTCTTGGAGATCCTCTAGATACGAAAACGAATCCGGTGGCAAACTCGAGATAAAGTTCTTACTTAGATCTCTGAAAAGAAAAATTTAAATATCTTTTAACTTAAACATATTTAATTTGGGTTAATTAGTAACTGTCACCATTTTGTTTGTGGGACTATATTTTTAGTTTTATCATACTATTAAAACGCTATGTTCAAAATTTTACACCTTTAGGTTAAAGCGTTCTTTCATACAAAAGGTAGGGCTTTCTGGATTAAGTACTTTTACGAGAAAGACCGCGCGAAAAAAAAACCTATGACTCATGCCGTAACGTGCGAGAATCAACTGTAGGCTCCCCGAATTTTTATGATTAAAATTTAGGAAATGGCAATAATAAAATATGAATTTTTACTGTTGCCGTAATGTTTTGTACGACATTTTGAATAGTTTTTCAACGATATCTCCGAAAATGTTACTCAATTGGAGTTCATGAAACATCCGTGAAAGCCTCACTTTAACAGATGTTAACCCTAAAGTTAAGGATTAAATTTATCATAAGCCTAATTTTGATTAAATATAGAAGAATAAAAAAGAAAATTGTTAATATTTATAAATTACGTTATATTTAAATGCTTGAAATTAAAATATTAAGTTCTTATATAACCAAAAAAATTATAAAACTGTATTTCATTTAGTTTTGATATTTACACAAATCCATTGCGACCGCCCACATTAAAGCCTAAATCATCTTTTGACGAATGAATAGCCAAAAATTGCATTGATCAAACAGTTTTCCTATGGGGTTACTTTCGTTCAAATTATGGTTTATAAAACTACTTTTATTGGGATTATTTACATGGGATAGAACCTTTTATATTAATCCGCCCCAGTTTACTCGGAACACAACTAGAGATATATGAAGATTACGTAAAATTAATGGGAAATAAATTTGACTTCATACAGTTATACCAACAAATTTTGAATTAAGTTTGTTTTATACAAACTAAATAGCTCGGTGAAACAAAAATTAAAAATGATAAACCAGTATAAACCAACAAATCAGAAAGTCCATAACGCTTCATCAATTCGGTCAATAGAGGAGGTGGGGAATAAAGTGGGCACAGTCTGTTCATCGCAAAGTAATGCTACGAAACCATTGAAGACGGGACGTTATCAGGGGCCCTACTTACGCGATACCGGTTTCCTACCTAAGTGCCCTAGCCCTATAAAGAGATGCTGAAAAGGAAAACCAATATTTTCTTTCATATTACTTCACGTCCTCAAATTGGAGGACCAATGTCCTCACTGCCCCAGTCAGGAGTTCTAATGGAGTGCCCTTCCCACTTCGGAGGGCGCCGTTTTGGAACACGAGCACGCTGAAACCTTTTACGTCATCAAGGTAACAAATGCTCTATATTCGACTCTAAACAATAAAGCTAGCTTGCGGTTTGTTGCAAATATCGTACAATTCAAGCGTGCACCCCTAAACGTTATTCTGAACTCCCTGATGTTTTAATATCTCTTCCGGAGAACCGTTTTCCATTGATTTTTTTGGTAAGGTCAAAAACGCCCGCGATGCGTCGCTTTTACAGCATTTTCTAAGGACGCTGAAGAATTTGAATACGAGTATTGAACTTAGAGGGAGATAGTAATACGTTGATTTTTTTTATCCTCCCTTTAAATAAAAATGAGGACTGGAAAAGTGTGGATATTCTGGGGAAACGGCAAGCAGGCTTTCAGGAGTGAGCCTGAAATAATTTTTCATTTCTTATCGCTCTGCTCGGGAAGGAAAGATCGTAAAAAAAAAAGAGTTTTTTGCAAAAGACTGCTGGGGTCCTAGGCAAAGTGGAACGGAGATGCTGAGCAGTGAACGAGGTTCTGAGCAAATTCGGGGGCCAAAAATAAAAAAAAGGGAATTTATAGCACTCTCTCCGAGCTGTGTGAGGGAAAAACGAACCACGTATACACAAACGTCAATAATCCCACTCTCGATTTTTTTCCCCTCGTGTTTTTGTTTCTCATATTTTTTTTCTTTGCTTTTGTTTTATGTAAGCCGCTTTTTAGGGCCCTCCTCTTTTGAATGGATGAGTCTGAGATTGGCACGTCTTCCAGACTATGAGAGAACAGCGAGACAGAGAAATTTCGCATGCTTTTTTTATTATTTTTATCCAATTTTGTCGAATTTAAAATGTTTTTTTTTTACGATCTGAATTTAAAAACTTGATTTTAAATGAATCTGTCATCGATTTCTCATGCAAATTTATTTCAAATTTGAGTATTATTTGCTAAAAATATATTAGAAATATACATATCCCACAAGTATCTCGATAATATAATTATGAAATAATTAAAGTTGTTTAATTTCAAGAACATTATCGTGGGAGATTAAATTTAATTGCTTAATGCTATATTTACCATTTGTTTTTAACTTTTAAAACATTTTTTAATTCTATTGAGAAAAACGGTAGCACTTTAAATTAATTTTAAATTCAAAATAAACTGACAGATGAAAAAAATGAATGTTGATGAAATTTTATGGTTATATTTCAACACGTTATTTGTTATTAAGAGGCCCCTCATCTTTTCATAAAGAGGTTTGTTTAAAAAACCATGAAAATCAAGAACCAAGAACTAGGTCAATAATAAAACACACATTTTTAAAAACATTTAACTCTTATCCGAATGTTTATAAAATAACACGTGTTAACCATCAACGAAAACTAGGGTTAGTCCATTCTTTAGAAGCAATAAAGCGAAAGATACGGATAAAGATAAACTAAATGATGTCATATGGCTTATCTTATTGTTCCCACATTTAACTTTATTGTCACTTAAGCTAATGAACAGACTATCATCGGATCTGAACCGACGACAAATAAGTCCTAGGTTTCAATTATTATAATAAATAACCCGGAAGCTATTCTAATTTTAAAGGGAAAGCAAATTGCAATATATGATTGACACTGAAAGTTGGCTTTCTCGTGAACAGGAATGTACACAGGTTGGAACATTTTTACAGGCGCACAGAATAATTACCGGTATTATTTTGCCCCTGCAGGGTTCGTACGAGGGTTTAAGTACTTTCGTAAAAATAACTAAAACAATTACTAATTAGTATTAGACAATGTGCGTTTTGGTTGACCAATAAAATACCAGACTTTCGAAATTTTTAAAATCTGACCTTTTACCCCATGTTGGAAATCCCCGATTTATCCCTGACCTTTTCCCCATTTTGTTAATCCCCGATTTATCCCTGAACTTTTCCCCCATTTTGAAAATCCCTGATTTATCCCTGACCTTTTGCCCACATTTTGAAAATCCCTGATTTATCCCTGACCTTTAGTCCCCATTTCGTTTATCCCTGAATTATCCCTGACCTTTTGCCCCCATTTCGTTTATCCCCGATTTATCCAGGACTTTTTGCTCCTATTTCGGGAATCACTGGACGTTTGCCCAAATTTTGGGAATCCCTGACTTGACACTGGAAGTCTGTCCCCATTTTATAAATCCCCGACTGATCCCTGAACTTTTGCATTCCCGCCATTATGGAAAAAACCTGACTAATTCAAGCTTATCCAAGCTATCCCATGTTCTGTACTAAATCAGTCCTATTTTCTACCTTTTCTACACTTACATAAAGCTACGAAATATCTTTATTTAATTATAAAATAAAAATAAAGAAAAATCTGTTAAAAGACAGACTAATTATGTAAAATATTTTTTACTAGTATTACATATCTCCTCCCAGGAGAAGTATGTTAGGTTAGCGATTACACCAATTAAATCTAACTCATAATTTATAAACCGTCGTATAGCAAATGACATCTGACATGGCCCCTTTAAACGAACAGGCCGGAAATACTAAGCTCGACAAGGCTCTGCGGACATAATCTCTTCGCGGTTTCCCAGGGATTTACATATTTGTAAATGAATGTAACTTGTCAGTAACGTGGCGTTAAATCCCCGCGAGAGGGAGAGAAACGCAACGCGTATCTTTTGACCCAAATTTAAACTCGGCCAAAACGCAATTTTCTAATCCACGTATTAACAAAAGCAGATATCGTGTTTTAAGTGTTATTTAAATTTTGAATTAGCTTTACGAATATTGTAAACGGATCGAAATAGGTTCTTACGATCATCAACGTATGATTATATTATAGAGGAGAGGAGAAAGAGAGAAAGAGGAAGTGAAACGAAAGGATAATTCATTAAACTTGACCAATTATCGCGGGAATTATTTGCAAATTATTCGCGCGCTAATTACACACGGATGCTGTATAGTAAATTACTAAACTATATATACAAACCGTATATCAACTCGAGAATACATAGAACATATTTCATATAATTTGAATCAGCTTAAATATTCAGCATGAATAAAGTTAGACTACCATTTATCAACCTGGTTTGATTTAATTGATACAGAGGCGAGCCTATCTTTAAACTTAGTGAAAATTTGGACGAACAATTTGTAAACTACCGGAAGTTGCTTCGGATTAATGCACAATGTTAACCCTCATACAACTAAAAGTAGTCCAAAGTTCTGTTGAGCTTTAAGAGACCTATTTATAAACTTTAGAGAGAATCTACAACTAATCTCTCTAGAGGAAAGATGTTTGATATAATTCGAATCAGTTTAAGATTTCATTATACACAATGTTGCGTTATCTTTAATCTCTATTTGTGTTTATGAGATACAGGCAACCACTTGTTTTATTCCTACGTAGATTAGCATTGTGTATTAATACGCCTAGGCTTTAGCAGTAATGCAAAATATTCTTGAACATTAGAACCTAAAAGACGACACTTCTCGATTCGGTGTTCATACTCTCTCTAACTTCCAGTCTTTGAAGAGAATAATTTTTTGTTTAAAATAAATATAAAATACTGCGTTGAGGTAATTTTTCATCAAAACGATTGGACGATTTTAAGTTGAAGAATGTTAGATATAAAACTCCCAAGGTTTTTAAGTTATTATTGTTTAAATTCTAAACATGAAAGTGATTGTAAGGTTTGAAAAGATGGTTCGGGGTAAAATAAAGAATACTGTATGATGACCTCTCACTCCTCTCTCTTTGGAGTAACCATTTATTTCCAAAATTTCGTTCACTGGATGCCAGGGGGCCCAAAACTAAAGGGGTTTGTGCTCGTGACACCCCTTCAGATCTAGCCTAGAAGCCTCCAGCTTCATAAAGGGTCAGTGAAATACCGAAATAACTACTTGTCGAACGGGCGTTGTAATATTTGAGTTAAAATTTAGGCTTAACAAATATTTGTCAATACCAATTAGAACCAAAGGCGGAACTATAATTTTTTTCTTTTTCTCTTTTCAGCTAGGAGTCCCCTATTTTGAAATATGAGTCCACCTAAAACCTTTTGTAAATGGAGAAATTTATCCAAGTTGGAATTTTTAAGGCCTCTAATAGTAAATATAACAAAAGTAGGCTAAAGCCTGCGTATCCAACCCTGGTTTAAATTAGATTTAGCCATGATTAACATACAAAACAAAAATGATTTCACCCTCTCTTTAAATAAAACGAAGAAAAAAAATATGAGATAAAGGATGGGGATTGTAAGAGGAGAGGGTCAGCTATAAAGAGAAAGAGAGATGTGGAAGGATGAAGGCTCGCGTAACTATGACAACGGAAAGAAACAGGATCCGGAAGCAGACTCCCCCTCGTCTTCTTTCCCTTCACTTTTCACGTTTTCTGACGCGTCCTCCATCCGAGAAGGAAGTAGATGGGTAAAAGCTGGCGGGATAAGGAGATCCGCCCCTTACCAATACGACCAAAAATAATGGTGCAAAAAAAAAAAAAATCAAATTGGCAAGTGTCCAAAATGCGATTGGGTTAGAGTAAGCTATAAAGGCGGTCTCGCCTCTTGTCCATGCTGTCCGAGAGTGAACAATTGTTGGTGCGAGATGGTGTATACGAGAGAAAAGGATGAAGAAAGAAGTGATTGAAATATTACACCAGCGAACTTTGACCTCAGCCTGGTTTTTATCCCCTTTTTGAACGAAGAATCTGTCGATGAGCGGCGAACTATAAGTCACGCTTTACTTGGGAGGGTTCTACTTCTTTGTCCAAATAGTTTTTGAAAAACAAATATGCAAACCTAGCCCTAATTTCATTCAACCACCAAGACGGTTTAAATTAATTATTATTGCCAAATTAAGAAATTTTGGCAAGATTTGCAGAGATTATTTGCAAAAACGTAGTACAAACTACGTGGATTGATGAAGTTTGTCAAATTTTGCACATTTGCTTTGCAGAAACAAAATTAACAAACTGGTAGGAATTTGTTAAAATAATTTTAGCAAACAATAGGTGGATGAATGAAAGTTGGACAATGAGATTTGGTTTGGGAATTCGGAATTTAAAACTAAGCTAGAAGTGATAGTGTTAATTTAAATATTGGGAAAAACATGCCTTTCTATACATTCACCATTCTTGGGTCACAAGAAAATATTGCGTAACTTTCAATTAAAATTCTCCGAATCTGCATTTTTAGCTTTTTAATGGCTGCGGTATATACCAGAAAAACTAATTACAAATTAAGTCTAATTAGGTTAATCTCTCGAGATTTTTTTAGGGTTCTGTAATTTTAATTAAGGTTTGGTCATGATGGCGTTGAAAATAAAACTGTGTGAAGTAAAAAGAATATATTTCCATTTGAGGGCGAAATGTCACGCTTAGATAATTGGACGGATGAAGAAATTCCGACAAATAAAGGTTTCCCCTCCTAACCAAAAAACAAATTTTCTAATTGAATATATTCTAAAAGAAATCGTGACTTTTTGGTTAAGTGAAAGATAGAGTTAAACTACGAAATGCTGCGTATGCAAACTTTCAGGGTCGATTAAATTAATGGATTGTTTTCAAGAATGGGTTTGTTTAACTGCCCTTGCAAATTCAATTTCAGTCCTTTATTTTTAATTTAATAATTCAAAGAGAAACGTGGTAACCTATTTGTCTAGAAATTCAAATGAATTTTGAGTATCATAATCAGAAAGAGTGTAAAAAGGGATTAAAATTATATATAAATATGCTATAAATTCTTTTTCAAACCAAAATTTTGAAGAAAAAGACCGAGAGGCTGATCACTTCACGTAATCGGCGTACAACCCTGTTGCTTTGTCTGTACTAAAATGATTACGCAACTGAGAACGTATTTAGCATTACCAAAGGCTGTAATTTGTTACGTAATAGCCTTAAAGATTGTACAGATTTTAGGGAAGTGATTAAGAAAAAAATGAACTGAAATATTTTACATTTTCACTCTCTCCTTAATTACTACTTTCATTGAGAATTTAATAGGATTAAAAATAATGCTTTTAGCTGAACGATAAAATGAAGCTAAATATTTTCGTTCGAAACCCTCTAAATAGGTATTTTATAGTATATTCCACCCGGGACTTTTTATCACGTACAAACCTACGTAAGATTACCTCTTTAACGTGGCATAAACTAAAAGAAATTTGTTTTTGGAAATTGTTTTGCAGCAAACGATATATTCGTGTTAGAATCTTGGAAGGAACATTAAAGGGATACTAGACTCTGATAACAAGTTATTTTCATTCGATTTGGACTGTTAAAATATGCATAAAACCCGTATCAACAATCAACGAAGGGTTCGCGGTATTTTGTAGTTAATTATTAAAGTCGCGAACTTGATTCGCTAAGCCTCAATCCGCCGATAATAAATTTTAAATTAAAAACTGCTAATGCCAATGAAATATCGGATAAAAATGGCGCTTAAACCAATTAAACACTAAAATGTGCGATATTTATAACGAAAACATCTTTCGGTTCTAAGACGAACTCTCATTAACATACGCAATTAGGTAATAAATAAATCGGAAATGTCTTCGAGCCTAATTTAGTAATTATAACTGCGAATTGTTACAAAATTTTTGTCGTGTTTTGAAAATATTTAAGGCAAAGCGTATTTTAAATCTAAATCGATTTAAAATAATAGGTTTCCTGAGCCTATTAACCCTTTAAATTCCTATAGAAAATGGCTTTCATATAAGAAACTAGATCCTTTCCAAGCCTGTTACTTAGTAATAGTATTTTTAAACACGCGATGTATTATGGGGATAAAAACAGTTGTATTTTTTTCTTTCTTCCCGAGAATGATCCTTTGACGCTTTCGCTCGCGTTTTTTTCCGGAAATGAGCTCGGGCTTCAGCGAGATCCGTTCGGAAATAATCTATAGTTTATCCAATGAACGAGAGACAACGGAGTGAAAGGCGGAAAGAAAGAGATACGCTTAATGACGTCATTAGTCTCGTATTTCTTCCATTCTTTCACTTCATTGTATCTAAGATAATGGACGAACTATATTGTTGGACACAAAAACCCCGGAGCAAAAAAAAAAAAGCACCCACGCTGCCATTCCATTAATCCAGTCCAAGTTAGGCTTGGCCTATTTTATATCGCGACGATATTCGTTTGTTTCTATATTGCAGATTCAAAACGAGATAGGAAAAACTTCAGAAAAAGCTAAGCCTAAAAAGATCTAAATCGAAATGGATGTTTATTTATAGCCTATTTTGATTTTTAAAGAGAAGTCGAAAGAAAAACAATGTTTAGACAATTTTACAAACTCCAAATCATCAGGTAGGAGTGGCGTTAATTACGTACAGCATTGAGGAACTTTTGTTAAAGCTTGTTATCGATAGACTAGTCAGTTAAGGGGAAGCCCTGAATAAATCCTGCCGGAGTGATCCTATCTTTTCACTATTTAAAGAGGTTTAAAGTTAATTTAAAAATTAAGTATAAAAGTAATTGAAAATCTTACTCGGTGAAGTTACTTTGAATTGTCTCTAGTTTCATTATCAAGTAAGGAAATAGTTCTGATAGCCGTAAAAGCGAAGAAAAAAGTGTCTAAAGTATGGCCCAGAAAAAAAAGGGCTTCCCCTTTAAAGGTCTAATCTGCTCAAGACTAAGGCCCTTTAAAATCATCTCCTGTGCAGATAGCCTAGTTAAGGACTACATAACTCAGTAAGATAATAATGCATCTGTAAAAGGCAGATTGTACTTTTAAATGTAACCTAGCCATTCAACAAGAATTCAAACTTCTCGTATCATTTTTTAGCCTTCAACTTTCATTTTATCTTCTTAAACTATCTTTTCCAAACTAGTTACTTTTCAAAATAAATAACTTGAAAGCTGAGAGGAAACTTCATTTAAACATCATCTTTAAACTGTCATTTACTATCAGGCAACGCTTATGGTCAAATAGTCTTAAGCCTAAACGTAAAGTTTTCTAACATCAAAAGAATTTGATCAAATAGTCAACTAAGTACCCTTACAATTCAAACACTTCAAACGATTAAAGTAAACGTTGCGGTGTATGAAAAAAATGTTTTTTTGTTTTTTGTTTTTGACTTTAACGTACATAAGATGCCAAAAAGCTTTTAACCCAAGACCCGGCGAAGTATCTTTAAGTACCTTCTATATTTCTTCAAACCCAACCGCCGGAACTTAAGCAAGAGTTCATATATGTTGACGGAATATAAAGAAAAAAAATTCTTTACCAATTTTAACGGATAAAATAAGATTATGGTTTCTTATACACTTGTTCTCAGACAAAAACACTGTTGAAGGTTTTCCTTTGTCCGTTTACATTGTTAACGCGAGTTTTTTTTTTTACACTGGAGGAAATGGAATCCTTAAAAGAGGCTTCCCACTCTTTACTAGTCAGGGCCTTATCTAGCCTTAGACAAACATACAATAAGGTCAATAATGAAATAAAAGATTTTGTTTTCTTTTTATATCAGAGAGCCTAACTTTTAATTTTGTTTATGAGGATTCCCGTATAACGTCAAGAATTTACAGAATATAATTTTCAAACCAAAAAGAGTTTAAGGTTATAGAAAAACATTGCGTTTTCTTCAGATACCAAAAGTCTATCACTATCAGCAAAGGTCCAGGTAAATGTAGCAGCATATTCTAATTCGAGACACTAGAGGTCGCAGTCGGTGTAAAGAGTGAAATCGAAAGCGCCACTCTTTGGAGAAATTTCGCAGTTGGGAGGGTAGACAATCAGGGACGGAAATAAATTTTTCTTATTGGACCCGCCTTAAAAATTCAAAAGTTATCGGACATTTAACAAAATTACCGGACAATGCTACATTTCTTGTATTGAAAAGTACTTTTTTTTTATCGGACATTTGTCCAGTGACCCCCTCTTAAAAAAAAAGTTATCGGACATTTGGAAAATTTATCGGACAATGACCAGTGACTTGTGCTTATTTCCGTCCCTATAGACAATATAGCCAAGCGTGGCCCGCCTAAATTACGTCCTTCTCTCCCCACTCAAAATATCGAGGAAGAGTCCAAACCACTTGAGTCACACAGGGGTGATGATTTTTTTGGCTATTTGTAAGTGAAAACTGGGCCTTCGCTGATAGTATGAAGATACGGGGCGTTATTTACTTTTATGGATAGACTTTTGTAATAACTTTTAGGAAATGTGATCACCCTGATTTTAATAAATCCATGGTTTCATAGATTCTCTTAGTTTTATAACGACTAGAATGATCCATTTTGAAGATGGATGGGAAGCCCGCATCATCGCGCTTCTACGCTTTCGCTATGCATGATGATTATTAGGTAAACTTTACCATATCTTACGCTAAAACCCAATAACCTAAACGGGTGGAAAAGCGAGATGATACATCGTTCGAAAAGAAAAATCGAAGACGATTCAAAGATATCGTGAGATTGAAAGAATATATACCTAAAGAAGTGACCGGAAAAAAGAGGTCTGTACTAAAACCAACGGTGCAAAAAGATAAATTTATATTTTTTTTTACGGTAGCGATAGTTCTTAGGATTCTTTTAGGATAATATATCATAAATATTATCCGGCTGTAAGAAGCTCAAGCCATTTACGGTTAGAATTTCAGGATCATCTCGTTGTTCAAGGGGAAAAATATTGTTCTGTCAGAATGTCAGTCAAATGGTAACCAGGCTATCCCTATATTCTTTTGTTTTATTTATTTTTTATAGTCTTCTAACGAGAAAAGCAGAGCCTCTATATAATATTATATATAATATATAATAAAAGAGATTGGAGCATCTTTCGAGCCTCGTTTATGGCCAGACATGGTCAATTCCATCGGGAATGGCAGCAAAGACAAAGACTTTCTACATGATAGAGATAACGGAAGGATTGTAGCTTTGTTTGTGTTGCATTTTCGAGTTGGAATTGGAATTTACGTTACCAACAGAACAGAATTTAAATGAAGGGAAAAAAATTGAAATTTTCTCTTACAATTAACCTCTGAATTAACAATTGTCGCGTTTAGCCTACTGATTTCAAACTATGCTAAGCCTAACTTAGAGAAACGTTTTTAAACTATAATAAAAGGAGGGATATTCGTTCAATATTGTAAATAGTTTTGTATGGAAGCTTAGCATTGGTTTAAAGAGTCTATTAGGGAAAAATATTGAAGTAAAAGACCTATATTTGTCAATGGTTTAGTAACTTTCACTCTAATTAATATCGTACATTATAAAAAAATACATTATATTAATAATACATTATAATTTATAGATTATTTTTATATATTATTAATATATAAATTAAGTACGTGGTGAAAACTCAACAGTTTCTAACTACATCTTTGTTCGCAATTAATACTACAATGTAGCGAAACTTGGAGGGCAGTAATACATAATATTTCATACCACAGGGAATGAAAATAGTTCAGGAAAGTGTTCGCGAATAGGAAGTAGTGTAAGATGCGCTCATAATATCCTTTCAAGCGGGCGAAGATGAACCGTCTCATTTTTTTGGGACAATTTAATAAAGACGGCATAGTCTGTTTAGTCCATCCACTCGATTAGAAGCAATAGAGTGAAAGGTATTAAGAATGAAAAGTTGAAAGAGAGAATGAAGTTTAACAAGTTAATTTTTTATCAATTAAATATCTTGGCATATTTTTTTAATTTATAATAATAATGAGCTCCAAAAGTAGAATTAATCGAGAACAAACGCATCCCACTTACAGGCCTAAATTGAAATTTACAAAATCATCCAATGGGGCTAATTAATTATCGGGGTCGTGTGAGAGTATAGACCCGGAAAAACCTAAATTCCACTTGGTCCTACCTACAATATTGGGGGCTGATGACGGTCTTGTGGAGCTAAGTTTACTTGCAGAGTTAATTTGTTTTACTATTGAATTCTGGGACGGAGTCAATTACAGGGAATAGCGACAAAGTTCCAAAACCAGATTTTTCCTAGAGTTGTTAAACAGAAGATTAATTTTGCACTGTGACTATTAACAATAAAAACCTTTTGTTATAACAAAAATTGACGTCCATAAACGTCCTCTAACGGCAAAACAGTGCAGACTTAACTAAGGAAACGACGTGCGCGTTTGCTTTATGTATATAAACATAGCACAAACGCACTAGGTTCTGTTGGTTACTTTTTCCGGCACTATTTGCCGTGAGAGGACGCTAATGAATGTCAGGTTTAATTATTCATCTTTATTGATAGGTTTCAATTGTTAATAGCCATTGATTGACAAACTGATGACAAAAAGTTCCCAGAATGAAAATATTCCAACGCAGTTAGCAAAATTAATGTTTCAAGTTGGCAAAAAAGTAAGATTTCCTTATCCATTTGACACTCATTCGCGTCACCCGATTAAGTTTCACTCGTTTTCAGTATGAGGGAAGTAGAGAAAAATCAGCCTTCATTCTTCCTTACCCAGTATTTCCCTACTTCTTACTCTTAACTGCAAGTCAGAGGACAGGGCCAAATAACAAGAAAGCTGCTGGGTGAGGATAAACAGCAAGCAAAAAACATATCCTGTGTGCGTGTACCAGACAAAATTCTTTAAGTGTATATTTTAGGCATCATCAATCATATTTTACGTTATGGATAGGTATATTTACTAAGAAAAATGTTGATGAAAAACGGTCTATTTTTACTTTTTGTAAAACTCTTTAACGTTGGAATATTAATGATATTTTTTGGGTTTATTGAAAAATTGTGTCTTTATAGAATATAGGAATATTTATAAAATATGATCTTTCATGACCTATATGGAATTTCTACTGGTGTTCTTTACGAAATGAACTGTAGTGACCTCGATTCAACACAACGCGCAAATACAAACTTTCTTAATTGAAACTACTCTTGAAAATAAATAATTTAACGAAATAAAACTTTCCCACACGACTCCTTTTCAAGCTTTACAGCGAAATTAAAAAAGGGGTAACTTCATATTTAGCCCAATCCTAGCACTGATGGATTATACGAACCAAATAACAAAAATACAATATGAAAACGGTTTCGAAAGCCAAGTCTTTTGACGTTAAACATTAAGAGTATTTACAAGGATCCAAGACCGCGAATAACAGAGAAAAGGAAAACCACATCTTTCAAGTTAAGAATTAACCATTGCGAAAGGCAGACAACCAAACTTGTTAAGGGTGCACCCGCAAATTGCGTGAGTCATAACATTTAATAAAAATTAGATGATGTTGTCGTTCTGTGTTTTTCGCGGAAATTCACGGTTAATTATGTAATGATCTCGTTAAAGGGAGAATACAACGTAACAATTTTTTTTATGGATTTCTTATCGTTTAAATAGGTATAATCCAGCTAAGCCTTTTTTCCGAGAAAGTTTTAAATTTATTTCTGGTTTAATATTTCTTCGTAACATGGTGGATGGGATTAATTAAACGATAAACAATCGACAGAAAATAATTTGTTAGGTTGCAATCTCCCATTTAAGTCTGAATCAGATTCAAAGATATTTAAAGAAACCAGAATTTCTGAAGCCTCTAAGACACGGCCAATTTCTTATAACATCTCTTTTGGTATTAAATTGTCATTGCAAACTCAAAATTTCTTTAAACCTAATTTCGAAACTGATTTTTAGCCGCGAATTACCACGAAATCTTTGGAGAATTTCAATAGTCCGAATCGATTGACAATATTTGGATTATAAAATTTATAATACCCTTTTAAAGAAAGTTTAATTGGTAGTATCCCGTATTTCCCTAATTAATAATGTAACTATTATTATCAATCATAACCCATCTTGTTTGCGCAACTATTGGAAGAATGACACTCCGCCTTTGAGCTGCGGTACATTCTTAGGGTAAAAAACATAGAAGAGACCCCGTCCTTTTTCTTGTCGGGAAAACAAGATGATGATTGATTGTCGTGGGAGAAAAATGCTTCCAGAGACAAAAGTCCGTTGGGAGGTCGTCCGTTCTCGACTAAGAGGGGGTGAGGGGGAGAGTGGCTAAAAGAAAGGGGTTCTACGGCCCCCTACTCTCTTTGGATGACGACGTATTTTGATACTCAGTAATTAGGGGGAACGTTCCCGCTTAAAATGCCAACTTCTTTTTTCCTGATATAAAGTTTTTGTAATTTGAAGATATTAAGGGATGCGCTTTAGGCTTTTATGGAAAAAAAATTAAAAGAAGATCAAATTAGCGAGGCGTTTTTGATATATTACGTTCCATTCTTCGCCATATATCTCGCTAACAAAGAAATTAAACGGTATTAAATTGGCAATATTAATGGAAAAAAAATTAAATTTGAAAAATTGCTACGCCTAAATGAAATTTAACGCGTCATATCTGATAAGAAAAAGACTAGTTAACCTAGTTAGAAATTGACAATGGACACTAGATCAAGATTAATAACAAAACATGGCATTCGTAAGCGTCCTCTAATGGCAAACAGTGGCAAAACTAACTAACAAAGCACGTGAGCGTCTGTTTTATTGGTTACTACTTTTGCAGTTGGAGATCCAGATTTTGTAATTCATCTCTATTAAGATAGGGCAACTTGAAAATTATATTTGGCACATTTAATCGAATTTTAATAAGGCTGACTGATCTAATATAATCTAAAAAAATTAACTGTGTATGGAAATAATTTTAATTTAATGGCGATTTACTCGACGTAGGATGCTAGGTAATCATGTTTAGAAGTGATATGCCCGTCGAGAACGCTTTGTATTGTATATTCTCTGTGCATGTAGTCACATTTCATAGGATACAATTGCTTAATAATGATCTCTATAAGAATGAATATTTATATCCTTAAGCTATATTTTATTAATTTCCCTAAAAAATAATTTAAATTGAGCTTAGAAATTAAATTATAATTCCTAATATTGCGATTGATGTCTGGTCTGGCTCTGATTGAGTTGAAAATCGCTTAAACATAATTATAACGATAATAAACCTTTAATCATCAATAATCCTTGTCACAAATTTAATTTTAGCCCGGAAATGTTTATCCACAAGTTAAAATGTAAATATTTAATCTTAGCTCTAAATTTGGGTCTTAAAAATCAATATTTATCCATTTGATCAAACCACATAAAATTGTTATCGTAAAATTTCATCAAATTTTAAGTTGAAGCATAGGAAATATAGGATATAAATATAATATTATTATTATTTGGTATATAATCTAACCTTTTACTGACCTAAACTAAACTTGTATACAAGATAAAACTCCAAATTTTCGGGCTTTAATTAACAGTGAACGTTATCTTTTAAATAGAGGGAGAAACTAGGCAACTTTAAATAAAAAAAAGGTGATTTCCCGTCACCTAATTTTGGGATCATTAATGCCTCGATTACTACACTGTTGAGAAAGAGAGAGAGAGAGAGAAAAAAAGACCAAATATTTCAAGCAGCGATATTTTAAGATTAGAATCGAGCAATTCGAGCCAAGGCGCTACACGATTTAGCTTTTAAATGAAAATACTTTTTTTCAGAATTTAATCAAGTTTCGAATCTGGTTTTTAACATTCATTGGATTAAACTTAATGGATTATAATAGCTTTTTAAAGGGATGATGGAAATTTATTCACGGTTGACTTAATTCTTATATAATTATAAGGCGTTCATAATTTTAAATTTTTAATATCATTTTTATGATTGTTCTTGCGCATAATTCGTAAAATCAAACGATTAGAGAACTATCCAATCTTAATTTCGAGCGAGAATGGCACCTAAAAACAAGTCGATTCCTTATCATTTAAAAAGGCCTAATCGAACAGTAAAAAAATAAATAAAAACAAATATTAAACTAGAAATAAATTTTAAATTTACAGAGAAAATAGGCTTAGCACCCCATATGTCATCAACCAATGATATTGATCGATGGATCTTATATGGAGAATGCGGGATTGAGATAGGGGTTTGGACAAAATCCACAAATATCAGCTAATCAGTTGATCATAAAATAATCGGAAAATTATTCGCGATTACATTGGATTTATCATAGACTTCAAGTGGATAATTTCAAATTATGAATAAAGAAAATAATCAGAAATTTCTTGTCCAAACTCCGATCTCTAATGCAAGATCTTCATGATCAATGTCATTGGTCGCTAGTCCTTATCCGGGGGAGGATATCACCATGAATCCAGCTAAGCCTATTTTGATGGTAAGTTTTAAATTTATTTCTAGTTTAATATTTGTTTGTAATTTTTTAACTGTTCGATTAGGCCTATTTAAACGATAAGTAATCGATACAAAAATACTCGTTGTTAGATTGCACCCACCCTTTAAAATACGATTGAGATTTTAATTTAAAAGTACTAATTATTTAGAGCATTGCCATGAAGTAGCATTCTCGTTAATTATTTTGATATATTAAAAATATAATCGCCATCTTCAATTTTTTTAATATAAAAATTCCCTGCTTTACTACGTAATAGTCTCGTGGCTATTGTAGCGCCTACAGTTGATTTTCGCGCGTTTTGGCACGTGATAAGGTTAATTTCGCGCGGGCATTTTCGTGAAAGTACTTAATTGCGTTCCAGTACAAATAAAAACTATATCATATATTGCAAAATAAAATCTAGATATTTTTTGGATTATAATATTGAAGTTTCTTTCGAGTAGGTCAACTCCACCCATAATTAAAAACTTTTCTGACCATTTACCTTGAAATCTATTTACCTATGGTAACAAATGTTTGAATTTCATCCTCCCTTTAAAACACGATTTACCGAGTGATTAATTTGGGAACACTTAAAAAAAGGTGGGTTTTAAAGTTTATAGAGCCTCGATAATGTTCACCGTTGATTGATGTAGGGCAGGTTTTCCAGAACAACTTTTCACTAGAAACTGCTTGATCAGTTATTACATTAAATAACAAAGAATTAAACCGAGATTTACGCGATTTCAAGTAAACGTGAATACCGAATTTTCGATTATTCGAAAATAAACAATTGGCTCTATATAATAGCAGACGCCGATGAAACCCTCCTTTGAAGTCTATAACTCCCGGGTCTTGTCTACCCCTCTCTGTATGGGTTAGTGTCAAAAATCGCGATTCGTACGCCTCCTAACGGTAGATATTTTCAGAGCGGGAGTTCGTCCAGCGAATATCTCTAACAACCTTGGAGTTCGTCAACCAAACTAGTGTCACTCTAGCATTTCTTAATTGATTTGAAACGGTAAAATCAAACCGATATTCAAATCGGGAGGTATCGTTTTAAGCGTCTTGTGTTCACGCATTATCTTTATAAATCGATTTATTGTAGCTTCATATATCGGTTGTTGAAACTGAATCGGTATGAAACTGGTTCCCGAAGCAGTTTTGAGAAATCGAATCAAATCGATACGAGAAAAGACGGTTTCACGCTCATACGACTCTATGGAAACGTTTTAAATCGATTCCTTGGCCTAGTATGAACGAAACTACATGGTTTTCACGAAATATCGTTGACAGTTTCCCCCTGAAAAATACTTCATGGGAAACTAAACAAATTAAGTAATATTTTTTGGAAAAAATATCATTAAAAAAAATCAGTATTCACGTTCAATTTAAAAGTAATTTTCAATTAACATTCGTTCGGGGATCAGAATTTCGAAACCGAAGTTAATACGCGATTTAAAATTCGCCTTACGCGATAAAGTAATTATCGGGTCGAGCCAGTCATCTAAAATTAAGACAAAATATATTAATTTACATATTCAAATGCGGTGTTTCGATAGGGAGGGGCCCATATTTGAGTTGTCGATGACCAAGACGCGGACAAACACCCCGCCCCTTCCGTGTAGCTCCGAAATTTGCACCCTTTACATTATGTTAATTGCGGGAAAACAAATTGATTAAAATATATTCCAAATCGCGTATTATGGGTCAATGATTCTTTACTAAAAGGGTCAAGCGTTGGAAAATTACCATCTGGAAATTTGTTCGGAAATTAACTGGGAAATTGATTCCGTACCGGTACCCACATCAGTTTCTTAATTGTAATTGAAATTTAACGCATTTACTATGACCTTTATTATGAAATATTAAATTCTGGCAAATTAATTTTCAATTACGAGAATTTATTATTAAAGTTTTGCGAAATATGAGCTAGACAATGACATAATAGAAAACCGAAATAATGGTTGAATAAATCTTCCATAAATTGTGATAAACATCAAATGGAATAACGTTTGACCTATTATTTAACTGAACAGTTAAAATTTTGACGTAAACCTTAATTGGAAATAAACTAACATAAACCTTAATTCCACTTGTGCCTGATTGGAACGTGGATAAGGCCTGGAAATTTGTACGGGGGAGTTAATATTGGAAAATTATTGTTGAGCTATTTTTCACCTTATCAACATTAGACACTAAATGGTTAAATATAATTAATATTGGTTGATATGAAAACACGTTGCATCGTTCTACGACTAATATCCGGTTAAAGGTTCGCAAAAGATAATTTATCTAATCATAATCACGCAATTTTCCTACACTACATGTGGACAGAAGCCGATGAACCCTCCTTTGAAGTCAATTACTCCCGGGTCTTGTCTATCCCTCTCTGTACGGGTTAGTCTCAAAAATCTCGATTCGTACGCCTCCTAACGGTAGATATTTTCGGAGCGGGAGTTAGTCGAGCGAATATCTCTAGCAACCTTTGAGTTCGTCAACCAAACGTCGTCGTATGTGGAGAGAGAGAATTTCCAATTTCCGTAGACAAGGGGCATGAAGTAGGACCATTCCGATCTCCTAAAATTGGGAATTTTACCCATACAGAGAGGAGCTCGCGCTATATGGATCATTAGAGTAGTAGACTTCAAAGGAGGGTTTCATCGGCTTCTGATGTGGATTATCTCTTCGTTTATCTTTTAATAATATTTTTTTCCTCGATAAATAAATTTGAAAATTTGCATAGTGACTTTTCCTAAGATTATTCACGCACCATGCTATTCAACCTCAATATATATTTAAACAATGAATTTCTGATATATTACCTCTCTTCCGCCTACTATAATTAAGCAAATAAAGTATAATATTTCAATACGTTCAAACGTACGCTACCTTTTATATTCATATTTATGATTAGATTTCTTAACGAGCGCTGACAAAAGTGGTTATACTTATTTGCAAGACGAATTAGCATAATTAGCAAAGTTGAAGCTCAGTGATACATATTGTTAAACCTCATAGAAAATAATATAATGGCTACCAACTCCCCTAAAACAAGAGGAACCCAAAATACTCCTGGTACTTTGATCGGAATCAAAACGATACTTATGCGCTGAACCCTGAACTAAGAAAGAAAAAGTTCAAATAAATTCCTGAAAGATAGTTTTAGCATCGTATCATCCAAGCATATACTATATCGAAAAACATCGTCTGCTTATTTATTGGCCACGAGAGTGGTTGGACACTTGCCTAAATCCCGTACACCTTATCTAAAAATCCAAAATGTCTAATCGTTCTCCATCAGATACTAACACAATTCCAAAAATCGCTCCCAAAAACATGGTGGCCGCCATTAACAGTATAAAAAGGACATGGACTACGTCATGTCTAGGAATTATGGTGATCCTCTCGCTTCTTAGGGGTGGAGCGCTTTTCTAACACTAGAGAAAAAGATAGTGTACATCTCTTTAATATTTTAATTCCATCGAATATATAATTTTTGTAAACCAACTGAGATCAATAGTTATCAATACTACTTTTATTTCCTAACAGGCTTAACACTGTGTATTAATCCGCCTTATCCTTGGCGATTTTGTAAACTAATCGTGAATCAAACAATAAATAGAGCAGTAAAATAAATTATAATTTAGGAATTGTTATTCTGACCCTGTATTTGTGGTGGCGCAAATTACCCCTGAAAATTGCTCTGTTTTTCAGAAGTTTCACTTTCATAGGAGCATGCTTCTATTCTCTAATGTAATAATAACACGCGAATATATAAATTTAACAATATAGCATTTGGGGTGAATCTTTGGGTTTTTTCTATTTTATTATACTGGTACATGAATATTTCATCATTATTTTTTATTTTTATTTTTCTATTTGAACCTTTACGTTTTAGACGACGAAATAATTTGCACCTTATTATAAATACGGGTTTAATTAACTTTTAATGTAAAACAAATTTTATGAGAATAAGAAAGTTGTAAAAGGCATAATGCTTGATAATTTAGATTCAGAAATTGGCCCAGTTCATAATTTTATTTTACGAATTAACAACTTATTTCAAGCATATCGAAATAAAATGAAACCTTTAATGTTTCAAGGGGTAATGAAAAAATAGAGTTAGGCTTAGTGGACTTACAATCAGTTAATTAAATAAGGGGAAGTAGGTAAGCCTTCCTCAAAGAGTGGGAGCCGCCCATTTAAAACCAAAACATTACCTCGCGCCACAATTCTAAATCTAGTCAATTAGAGAGAGGCAGCTGTTTGATTCAGTTCAGTTCGTATTCGTTAATTAGGTCCCTTTTGAATAAGGAAAGCTCGCTAGTTTCACTATAGGGGCATGCCAATTTTCTGAGGCGCGCCACCACACGGTCGTAACCTGAACTATAATTTAAGGTGAAGATTCTGTCAAGTTTGATTGAGTTTGATTCTGGCATTCAGTTTTGCGTTTAGCTTCTAAGCAACTTAATCAGGTTGAGATAAGTTTGGGCAGTGTAACAATTTATCGAGAAATCTATTTTCTTGTGATATAATCAATATACAATGTTAGTAATAATTATAAATTGCGAAACAATTCTAGACTAAAATAGAAATCTTTTAGAGTTTTTCATTTCTTTACCCCCTTTTTATCTACAACCCACCCAAAGGGATGTAGTAGCTCTTGGACTCGTTGTGTCGGCGTTGAAAGGTCTAGTATAACAAAACATTTCCAGCTAAAACCATCTTGAAACCAGAAAAAAAAAAAAAAAAAAAAAAAAAAAGTCTTACAAAATTCCCTTAAAGTAGCAAAATCTACAAAAATTGTCTCTCGTGGTAGCGCGCTTCTTTACGGATTCATCCTTCTTGTTAAATGTCAAACGTCTCAAACCAACGCGAAGTTCCCTATTCACCCATAAAAACACCAAAAATGTTCTCCTAAAGTTTTCAAGACGAAATTGGGAAACAATTCAAAGTGTCACGCTGGTATCAGTAAAAAGTAAGGGGGGTGTCTCGCTACTACTCTGAACGTCGCGACTTTTATTATCACCAATATCCTACCGCGAAACCACGCCGCCTAAAGCTTTACTTTAGTGTCGAACGAAATGAGATCAGAATATAGGTGTTATATAAATGGCCCCTTTTATTAAAGTCTCTGTTCGAACGATTGATGTGAAACTCTAAAAAGGAAAAAGACTATCTTTACGACCTATCCAGTGAAATTCAGTCTCTAATATCAACACATACATATCCTTGCCTATTCCCGGAGAAAAAACGTAGTAGTACCCAAACCCGGTACGAAATGGGGTCTGCGGTCGCTGAGAGAAGAGAGATAGTATTTCCTCGTTCTAACTATGCTAGACCGTGAGCCATCAGACTAGAGATATTCGCGGGGATAGATTACCTCATCGAAATGGATTTTTATCAAGTGTCTGTAAGAATATGTTTTACACGGGCAGAGACAGGATGTCCTGGACAGTCCAGTCTTTTCGGGAAACCACGATTCTGCGTGACCAAAGCCCGAAATAAAATTTATAGGCATAAAGCCACTAAGCCTATAAGGCAAACATCTTTTTATTATAAAACTGTACCAGAATGGGTGTGGGACTAAGAAATTCTAATCTTATATCTTTTTATTCTTGCACAAAATTAACCTTGAAAAGCTCAACCCTAGACTTTCAGCTAATTTAGCTCTGGCGTATACTGTCTCGAGACTCCTACTATTTTCTATAGTGGCTATAAAAAATTTGCAACTTAATTCTTTAAACCAAAACCACGTAAAAAGATTAATATTTGGGCTTTATCTTTAAAATATTCTTTCATTCATTATTTTAAAAATGTAGACCTAAAGTAAAGTGGGGATATCTGATCCAAGGGGGGTGGACCATACCCCGTCCAGGAAGGGGTATTGCCCCGTTTGCCAGCCCCATCGGGGGCCCAAGTTACCCAGTCGCAAACGATAAAACCCAAAATAACAGTTACGTGTTAATTGTTCCCACAAAAAGAAATTGAGGTGTATACCTTTGAACGTGCTGAAATTCAAGACTGTTTCTGACTTTAAAACCTTACATTACAGGTTGTATCACTTTGTACTACAGGGACTAAGTCTTAAAGGGGTATTTCGCGCCTTTGATACTGCTGACAACCGATAATGTTTCTTACTATCACACCCTTCTATTCCGGGTAGAGATTAGAAGGACTGAAGAGACAGTAATGGTCTCTTTTGTATACCGGTAATTAACATAAATTGATTTACAGCTAGGATGGGTGTCGGATGTTCGGGGAGGCAAACATATATATAGATGTAAGGTGTTATTCAAAGAACTATACATTGACTCCAACATTGGGCGGGTTAACGCCTTTCGCGATAGCAACCGAATTAAGGAAAAGAATATTTTACGAACCCGCGAGTCTTTAGAAGTTTTAGTAGTGGTTTTATGTTCTTCCAATCAATATCGGAGGAAAGAAACTATAATTAAATAAAGTACTTTTCTCAACGAAAAGAGTGATTTCTTTGGATTATAACCCGTGTTTTAAGACCGTTAAAAGGTCAAATTCACAGGACAAAGTGATTTTATGGAAATTAGAAGGCATAACAGGCGAGGTTTTCTTTGATATTTAAGTGATTTTAAAAATAGATTTGGGTTTAAAAGAATCTGATACGACTTTGCTGGCACTAATCTAACACTTTCCACTAATTGAGATATTAAAATTACCGCATTTGTAAATTTTTACCAAAAATAACATATCTGCAATTTGTTTCTAAGAAAATATTGATTAATACTACACTGCATAAATTAAAATTGGCGAAACTAATTTTGACCTAAAATTTTCAAATCATGATCTATAGACTGAGCAGCTTTTGAGCATCAAATTTTATTTACAAGCATGGTTCAAATATGAGACATGGATCAAGCCTCGGACTCTAAACCATGAGTATCAGTCTCATTAAAATAATTTAAATCATCATGCTTAATAAATTTAATGCAGAAAAATTTTAAATTATTTTACATCATCAGTATGGTCTCGTGGCTTTTATAGAGCCAACTGTTGATTCTCGCAAATTCTGGTAGATGATACCTTAGACAAATTAACTAAATCCCAGCTAGGTGATGATACGGTTGCTTTCGCGTTGTCTCTTTCGTGAAAGTACTTAATAAAGTCCTACATTTTAGTTTAAACGAGTTGTAAATAACTTTCCACATTATACGTCATCAAACGTAATAAAATTGATATTTTTGGAATATAAAGCTTGTTACGAAAAAGCCTTCGAAAAATGGTGACGTCATTTTTATGATAAGAGCTTATTGTAATATAATAATGAATACTAATAGAACCACTTTAAATAAAAATATATAGCCTATCATGACCTCGGGTCAAAGGTCGCGAACCCCTCGTTAGAACAACAATTTAAAAATTCACTTACAGTGACGTCGTTTTGGTGGAAATGTTGGCCGGAATTGTGGTGAGATTGGCTTGACTACAGTCGACTTTCAAAGGTTCTGGACATTTGCACATTCGAGGACAGTCGGTGATGGTCGAATCGGTGGTGGTTTCGACGTTTTGGGCCACAGTCGGTTGAACGACGGAGTCCATTGGTCTGGTTGGCGAAAGATGGTTCGTTTGCGGAGGTAAAGCGACAGCCGCGAAGCCATTTACCAGTTGAAAGGTCAAAAACAGGCTGATCATGTAAAAGTTCAACTTCAGACGACCAGCTGTCGTTAGCCCTAAAATTAAAGTAAGATTAGATAACTATAACATTTAGCCTTTAAACTTAAATTGCTAACAAAAGCACCGATTAAAACGTATCCTTTGTAACGGATGTGGTTGACATTATAAAAAAAATATTGATAAATAGATTGAACTACAGGTGCTGGGTCACAAAATAACATAAATCAAACCAATATTGTAATGGCAGTTTCTCAAGTATACCCATATTCATTCCTAAGGTAAAAAATAACAGTGTGCCATTACTCTTATATATAGCCTAAAGCAACGCTCAAAGCTTACAGCACGATTTCGGTATACCCAAAAATAAAACCCATGTTTTTTTCGAAGACCATCCCTTCCTGGTTTCTGAATAGACAGAAATCTGTATCATTTGGAAATTTCCATACCTACAAAGTTGATCTATAGCCCTTTATCTCTAAGAGATCCGTGTAGTGGTTAGGTTAAGGCGCGTTGAATTATGAAATTGATACAAAATAAGCTAAAGTAGTAAAAAAAATAAAGATGGATTTACTAAAAAGCTATATTTCTTCTCTAGAACTAAGTTTTTGGAAGAGAGGGAGAAAACGCCTTTGCTTATATACGATTTAAATAACCAGTTTGCATTACTGTCAAAGGTACAATCTAGTTTAAAATAAAGGTCTAGTTAACTAATAGATAGCTTTGAACGTGCTGTAAACTTACGTTGTAAGTAACTGCACGTTACTTACGACAGGAAATCTCAACGGGAGTCGTAGACCCTTTTATTTTTTTTTATTTTTTCCTTTTCATTTTTTACGAAACTCAAGTAAAAATCGTACTAAATAATTCGACCTATATAATAATTTTTTGGTGAAACTGCTGCCTGCCTGGTTATACCGCGCGCAGATGGTTAAGCCTTGGCATACATAAAATAACCATAGATATGAAAAATAAGCTAGATCCACTACCCTCACGGCCAACCGGGGGGGAAAACGTCGGGAACCGAAGGCTGCCATTTGAGGGACATTATGTATTTAGCGCCATCTAGTCAAGAAGGATCAGACACTTTAAAAGGGAAAAACCGCGGGAAATTTGAAGGGATGAATTCTCGTTTATGAAAGCGCGGGAAACCTAAAGATGCTAATAGGCCATTTGAGTAAAAGCAAAAGCGCGGGAAATTACAAAATGATTAAGCAACTTTTTGAGGTTTGAGAGCTTGGGTAAAGGCGAAATAATAGAAGACTAAAAATGGTTAAAAGTTGTGCTTTTTGCAATGTAAACGCAATAAGAGAGTCGGGAAGGAACAAAAGTGTTCATTTCATAGGTATAAAAAAACATTTTAATATAATCAAAATGTACAATAACCGAGGTGCATTTTTATTATTAAGATTTCTTCTGGGCAATAGTGAGTTGCAAAGAAAATGGATAGCTGTGGTAGATCGAGACAATTGGAATCCATCTTCATATGATTCAGTGCGTAGTGAACATTTCCAGGAGGAAGAAATTTATGTTCAAAACGGAAAACACTATCTTAGAGATAATATTGTTCCAACAAAGGTTAATAACTAAAATTAAGTGGTTGATTGTGCAAAAATAACGTAAAGGGATGGTGCGGGGAATACTTCTCCGGCTTCGTTGACTATGGCATATCGGATGCTCTTGGGACCTTTTGTGTTTGCTGGTATATGGTTTCCAATAACAGCCGAGATAGCCAAACTATTGCGTCACAGGACTTTGGTATTTATGTTAGTAGCTATCAACTGTAGTTGTAAAATACCTCTTGAGTATTTCTTGCTTGATGGTACACCGGGCGGCTCTTGACGCAGCTTGTGAAAGAATGTTTAGCCAGGATCAACGCCACTGGAGTTAAGTGCGTGCCTTTGGTTAGCGACGGCTTAAGCAGCAATTTAACTATGGCCAAAACATTGGGAGCAAATTTGGATACAGAATATTTGGACCCCAGTTTCTCAAATCCTGCGAATCCAATGGGACATAGAATTTATTTAATCCTTAATGGAGGATTAAAACAGCCATCAAAAAGTGTTTTACAAATCTGCGCTTTGACAGAGTCATACATTCGGCAAAACGTTTCTGTTGATATGAAATCAAAAAACATTTCACTATCCATTGAAATTGCTGTTATGCGAAAGTTGGTAAATGCAAATGTATTTAGCGAGCTTCAAGAGCACATGTTCGATTTTGAAGTTGGTATCGAACACCATCGTAATAGATTAATGAAAAACATTATTAATTTGTACACAAAGGTTCGCCTTCACAAAATAGCCAAAGATAAGAACCTACAATTAAAAAAGCAAGCCATTAGACATAACTATCAAAATTATTTTTGTTTCAAGGGAAATAAAGCCTGTTAAATACCTTTATAATTCCGCTTCCCTGTAATTTATTTTGTGGATTCTTTTCAACGCCGGTACATAAATCTTCTTTTACTAAAACTAACAAGTAGCATCCTAATAATATTAATTATAACAATAATAAAAGGAATCAGGAGTCTAAAATAACGTTGCTACCGTTACAACGGAGGCAAGAAATATAAAATTTTCAACAATATCTGTGCTTTCGGCTTTTATAGCAGACGAAATACGTGTTCGCCATATTTTAGTTTTTATTCGTAGCATCAGATGGCGCGAGCATACACATGAAGGGGGTTGCTCATATGGGGGCGAAAGTGAATTAAATAATTCAGTTCTCGCCCGTCAGATGGCGCGGAAAACGGATTGTCCCTCAAATGGCAGCCACCTGGGTCTGACGTACCCCCCCCCCATAGGGCAGTGGGTCTAGCTTATTTTTCATATGTCTATGAAAATAACTCTCCGATCCTGAATTATTTCCTACTAAAATTACGTGTATATTATATATATACGAAATAATTTATCTTCAATACCTACATTAAATAGTAAAATGCCATTATGTAACCCTTCTTAATTGGCTGGCCAAGATTAAATATTCATCGTTTTTAAGGGATTGCCAAATACAAAGATGATTCGGAGAAAATTTATTTCAGACTTTTAATTTTAAAATATTGTAGTTTTAACTTGCATGCCTAAAGTCAGCCTTCATAATATTTGTTAAGCCTAGATGATTTGAACTGCACAAGTGTTAAATTATTTAAAAAATTTCACTTTAAATATCGTTAAGATTTGATCAAATTTTTACCAATTACTAACAATAATTGTTAATTTGACTATTCAAAATCGGCGAAACATTTCAATTTAAACTCCCAAACCGGCATAATTGGGTCAAATTATTTCCGGAATTTAAACAAAACCTGTAACTTAACACATTAAAATTTGATAATTAGGCCCTAATCACCACATGTGAAACGATTCAATTATATCCGAAAATCTAACTCATAACACCCATTAAATAACCCATTGAAATCAACATTGACTAAGCCTGATTCATTACGTAGAAATAAAATTAAGAAATATTTGCGCTTACCCGATTTCTTTCCAAAATTCCTCGTGGTTCCGAAATTGAGGCCAACACTCGCTAGAGCCGCTTCCATAGTCTTTAAGTTTATAAATCAGGTCCATGGTTAACATCGCGTCGCGCGAACAGATAGTAAACTTCCATGTATAAAACCGAAAAGACGGAATATGCACTTTGATAAACTAAAACATTAAACCAGGTTGAATCGTTAAGCCTAATCGTCGTGCGCCTAGCATCGTTCTCGTAGCTGTTCCGTTCGCTGTCTAATAAACGTCTGCCGTAGAGACGGTATAGTTCAACTAACACTTTTTTGGGGGAGGGGCCAAAGGTTAACTAACGACAAATAAAATTACTCTCTTCCAGCCAGAGTTTCAGCGGGTCTTTTAAATTATGCAACGCGATGTGAATGTACCTAACGCTAAAATTCCAGAAGGGGGCTGGATAATATATAAAAAATCTACTCGGCAATAATCCGAACGAGAGTGAAAAGGGGACACTCGAAGAAAAATTAAAACCCGAAATTTATGACGTCATAAAAAAGACTACGCTGTTCAATCTCAACTTGATCCTTTCTTAAATTTTTTTTATTTTCTTCTCCCCTTATTACGTTAAATGGAGGAGAGGTGGGGGGAGAGAAAATTTAAAAAAAGTCGGTCACCACGGCACGCTCCCTTACGACAAAACAGGCATCAGCCCAAAACTTTCTCTTTCAGTACCGCTTTCTCGAAAACGAATCACGTCTCTTTGATTTAATGAAGAAACCCCTTTTTTGACTCGATAAACTAAGAAGTTTTTAAAAGATTACACTGGCAAACTTGACTAGTTATATTATTGGGTAGGAAAAACGTGCTCTAGTGGTTTCCGTTTTGAAACATAACCACGCGCGAGATGAGATAATCGCGAGTTTACCGAAACAGCGCCTAAACGCGAGTGGCTTCGAGTCGCTTCCGAAAAATCGCCACATCGACTCGGAAAAAATGGGCTTAACAGAAGACTTTTTTCTTCGCAAAGGGGATAAACAGAGGGTGGGGGGAATGCCTACTTCTTGTTTATTTTCATCTCGATTTTTATATCCCGCTACTCCCGAGTTTTTTAAGCCTTTGACAAGGAATAGATAAGAGTGGGGGAAAGGGATAGTATGGAAGCGGAAAAAAAGGGCGCGAATTCTCTCTCTTTCCCGCTCTTTGCGCGCGCCGCCAGCACTGAAAGGTCAGTGCACTATCAGGCCGCCGCTCGCGCGCGAATATTTCAATCGCTCGCCGGTTGGCGGCGTTTGGCCCCTTTACGTCACGGCGCGCGCCCGATGTAACAGAAACTCAAAGCCGTTCAATAGGAGAGTTAAAGGCGATCTTCTCCTTTGAAAAAGACCCGACCGCCGTCTATGTTTGGAGCGTGGTGGACTGGGGGCACCCTATTCTCGATGTTTCGCCGAACGCTCACCCTCCCGCCCTTGATCGATGGCTTCACAGCTGCGCGTAGCACGTGGGGGCGATCTAGGCGCCACCGCCTTTTCAACCCTTTCGCGGGATAGGAATGGGTGCAGACAATGGGGGCTGTTATCCCCATACTCCCAAATAGGAGTGTAGACAAGTTGGAGAAGATATTGTAAGGCTGATTAGACACACTGTTTTTAGCAGACGACGCTAAGGGTGTTGAATATGTACAGTTTGTACACCGATTACGTAAATGATTGCAGCCTTGTTAATGCTACATAAGTACTCGGTTACGTATCACTTTAGTACAATAAGTTACAAGCTTGTACACCGATTACGTGTAGTAATCAGCCACACTTTAAATTCCGCCCTTTAAATATGAAACATGAAAACAGACATTTTTATACGAATAAACATTCAGACAAATTCAAACAATGTTAAACCGCTATAGGAGATTTTTTGCGGTGTTTTCTCCTTCCCCAAATAAACAACTTCAACCAAGGATCCCATAAGTAAGACGGATCGGAAGAGAGTCGAATTCATTCGCGGCAAACGCAAAACTTTAACAGTCAATAGCAGCGCGAGTTCCGCAGCTGCCCTTGGTTGGGCGCAAGAAATCAGCAAGTTTGCGTCCAATTTACGTCTAGAGCCTCAAGTTGTTTAAAAGCTTCATTTCTATATTTGGTTGCTTTATTTCTGGTTCTTCTACACTAAGTGCTGGTTTAGAAAAGCGATTCATGGAAAGACTACCGCTTCTGATCCTTCTTAACTATAGGATCCGATGCTGTTTAACAAAGGGTACGTGCGGGTTCGTTGAAGTTGTCTATAGTAGAAGTGTTAACCGCAATATGTTTTGCATAATCAGTGTTGACAAACACGCCCTTGAAAGCAAATGGGCTCTACTTTTCAAGGGCAAAATATGACTTCACACGCAACAATAACCCATTTTTCCATAAGCATCATTTTCCCAATATCCGAGGATGAAGCTTAAATTATTGGGGTGCTCCGATAATACCGATCGTCCCAAGAACTAAGCAAAAATAAAAGTTCGCGGAAAAATTGATTTTGCTTAGATTTTTTTCTTTATTTTATATTATTTTTCAACCATCACTCTCTTGACATGGTATGATATCCTCAGCCTCTAAGTTGGGCCCTAAAGTTTCGTGTTAAGCCTAACTCGCTTTCTTAAAAAAAATAAAATAAAGAAAAACCTCTCCTCGCAACATTGATTACTTTTAAAAGCCGACCAAGCTTATTTGCTCTCTTAAACAATGGGGACTTTGTCTAGGGTTAACAGTAAAAAAGAAAAACTAATAAAAGAGCTAAAGCGGGTTTGATTGATCGTACGAGTGTGTTAAATAAAAGTTTTCTTAACACTTTAAAAAGACTTTGACAACTACACCCACTAAACTGGGCATTGAAGCCGCTAAGCCTATTTTAAAATTATTTGAATGTCCAAATAATTACCTATATTTTTCAACTTGCGACAAAAACTGATTATGCCCAGATGCCAGGTTCTCCTACCTAGAGATGAATCTCAAAGGTCTCCACAGAACGTTTTCACGCATTTTTTTACCTAACACGGTAACATTAGTCCTAGAATTTTTCCTAAACCGAAGGGGCATGCATTTCAGAAATCTGGTGTACAAAAATTTTGAACACAACGTCATAGCTGAATTCAAGTGAACTCGGGTGTAAATCGAATTCAAGAGTGTCGTCACCCTCGGTTGACTTATACTTTAATTGTCTATGGTTGAAAGATCTTTACGCATATGGTATACAATCATATCCAAGACTTCCAATATGCCTTTGTTCCCTACTTATTTCCAAATTTCAATATTGACATAAGCCTACTTTAATTTGAGATAGATAACCAATTCAAATCGTTAATATTGAAAAACTTCGCTAAGCCTATTTTAAAAACGTTTAATTTTTTCGCAACGTTTTTACTTAAATAATTTTGAAATAGGCTTAGCAAAATATGAACTCGAGTGACTTTGATTGATCGAAATAATGTCTTCTTAACGCTTAGAGGGACTTTATAACAACTGCGCCTGGTCTGCTAGAAAAGTAACCCCTTTCTTGAATAACAATTTTAAAAGGCAAACTGCATAAATTAAAGTCGGTACGGTAGCTATGCAATGAGGCTTAAATACTCAGAGCCGAATTAAGGAGACGCGAGGGTCAAAAGGGAGAGCGACAAAGGGTCAACCCCTAATGCCTCACTTTACTTCTCTTCAATACATTTTTTTTCTTTCGCTTCGCTTGGTTACCTTAAATAACGTGAAGAATTTTAATTCGCCCGAAACGACAACTTCCGAGCTTGGGTACACACTCCAAGGAGGCAGAACGCGAAACAAAAGAAAATTAATTCATCCCACGACGTGTGGTTTTATTAATCCCTTGATGTTAAGAATTAACCGTTTCTTTTTCAAAGGGAGGGCCACACGATTTAAAATGTTCATTATAATTAAATATTTTGGGCTTTACTTCGGATTATTTACATTTATTAACTATAGTTTTTGGAAGAAGTAATATGGAAGTCATATTCAAATTAACCGGCTTGAATTTGAAGATTAAAATAGGCTTAGCGAGTTGAAAATATGAAGATTAAAATAGGCTTAACGATTTGAAACTATGAAGATGAAAATAGGATTAACGAGTTGAAACTATGAAGATGAAAATAGGCTTAACGAGTTGAAACTATGAAGATGAAAATAGGCTTAACGAGTTGAAACTATGAAGATGAAAATAGGCTTAACGAGTTGAAACTATGAAGATGAAAATAGGCTTAACGAGTTGAAACTATGAAGATGAAAATAGGCTTAACGAGTTGAAACTATGAAGATGAAAATAGGCTTAACGAGTTGAAACTATGAAGATGAAAATAGGCTTAACGAGTTGAAACTATGAAGATGAAAATAGGCTTAACGAGTTGAAACTATGAAGATGAAAATAGGCTTAACGAGTTGAAACTATGAAGATGAAAATAGGCTTAACGAGTTGAAACTATGAAGATGAAAATAGGCTTAACGAGTTGAAACTATGAAGATGAAAATAGGCTTAACGAGTTGAAACTATGAAGATGAAAATAGGCTTAACGAGTTGAAACTATGAAGATGAAAATAGGCTTAACGAGTTGAAACTATGAAGATGAAAATAGGCTTAACGAGTTGAAACTATGATGAAAATAGGCTTAGCGACTTGAAAATGCTAAGATGAAAATAAGCTTAGCGACTTGAAAATACGAAGTTGAAAATAGGCTTAACGACTTGAAAATATGAAGATGAAAGTAGGCTTAGCGAATTGAAAATATGAAGATTAGAATAGATTACTTACAGAGACGTAACTATTCTCTGGTTAAGATTAATATCTTAGGGAAAACGAAGTTAATAGTTTATATTATAGTTAAGCTTCGGCCGGACTAAAATAAGAGTGTAACAAAGTTACAAATAGTGTAACCTTCTATTTAAAACTAAACTGAGAAAAAAAACATTGCAAAAAATACTATTTCGTCGCCGCTTTTGCGGAATTTAATTTTCCCCACTAACCGAAACTAATTAAGATTATAATTTCTGTATTACTGAGTTAAACACCTAACTAATAGGGATTTTAGGTGATATTAGATTTAATAAGGCGGAAGAAAATAGCCATAACTGTCAAAAAAAGAGTATATAGAACTCCTTGTAATAAATTGTGGGCCAAGATTATAACAAAAAGTTGTAATGTTCTTTCGTCTCCCGCCAAGAAAAAGAAAGCCAACTATTACAGGGAAAAAGGGGGGCTTCTCTCTCGATTTTTATATTTTTCTCTTGAGGATTAAAGGTCCTTATTGCCGAGTTTCGTGCCAAAAATTTTGATATACCGGTAGCAGAAATGGAGAGCATAATAAGGATTAATGTGACGGACGCGGAGGTATACTTAGGCCTAGTTTTGAAAAATAGTATAATATTTTTTTTCCCCGGCTTTAATCCTATCCTCGCACGACGCCATATTAAGAGCGTCACAGCGTACTTAAAAGGGGTAATGAAGACAAGTAATTTACCGAATTCCACTGGGTGCTCTAGAGCAAGAAAAATCACTCCGAGCACAAGTTTTAAATTATTTGCGACACTGGGCGAGTCAGAGCAGTGAAGATAAAGAAATGAGCTAGGGAAACGGTTTAAATCGATTCCAAGGCTTAGTATGAACGCAGCTAATTTTCCTAAAAACACGAGATTTGATTGGCTAGCATGCCCTATTCAAAATGGTGCTCGACCTCTAAGAACAAAATTTACAAGTACTTCAATCAAACTGTTTTTCTCATAACTAAATGTCATATTTTAGGGTTTAAGAAATCTAAAAATAAGTTAATTTCCTTCGGGCTCTCTTTAACCCATTGGCTACTGATCATGGGCTGTGTCTAAAAAGGTATTGTTTTTGTTAAATATCAACTGCACGACTACAACCCATCTTTCGGTCGCTAGCCTCTGTAATATAATTATATATTCATTTATTCTAAGTATAGATTGTGTATTTTTGATCATTTTTTCTCTTTCGTTAAAAAAAGATGGCAAGGCCATGCAACCGGAGATAAAATATACTACTGAGTACTGAGGAGAGTCTCAGCTTGGCCGGTCTGAATGACGCCTATGTGATGGCATTTCTTTTATATTTTTCATATAATAACGGTCCTTTAGGACCTTTCTATATACGAGATAGCTGAGAGATAGCTTAATGGTTATAAATTATTTATGTAAGTGAAGATATATCGTAAGAGGAGAAAATGGTTTTAAATAAAATTTAAAAAGGGAGCCGTCAGTTCAAGCTAAGAAAATGATAACTCGAAAATTTTGGAAGGCGTAAATTTATTCCTTAGAATCCTTAGTTTTTCGTTTTTGATAGAAATCAAATCAATATCTGGTGAAAGTATCTTTAAATCCTGGACCACCTCTCAATATGGTAGATTAATTTAATTTTACCCCCTTTATCGAAAATTTAATTCAAGCTGTTTTGCGCTAAAATTTCATTGTAATCATCTGCACTAACGTAAAATTATTTAGAGATATGTTTCAGGGTTACTCGAACTAATTGTAGAATTTAAATTTTCTTCTGCCATAAATTTCAAAAAGGTTGTCTGCTTTAACTTTAAAATTGATATATTTTATTTTAGTATCCTTTATCCTAAATAAATCCTCTCTTCTCATTGGTGCTCTTCAGCGATGCTCAGAATTTGATTTAGCTCATTTAATAACATGTGCACCATCGCGTGAATACGGGTTTCATCATTGCATCAGTGTCTTGAAAATGCACAATTCAAATGAGATGAAAGTTCTAAATGATCGGGCACTAAATATACATAAACTTTATGATATTAGTCTGCTATAGCGATGCGGCCAAACCAAAATAGATATTTGAAATTAACTTTTAATTCAGAAAATACAGATTAAATTGGCACGGTGGATGTTGAATTAAATTAATTATTCACGTTAATTGTGAGAAGATAAATGATAAATTAAATTAAAAAGTATAGAAATAAGAAAAAACTAACACTTTGATGAGACTTTCATGATGGGGACATATTTAGCGGCAATACATCTATCGTAAATAATTCCGGAAAGTTAACCTAATGTAAGACTAATTGGTTTAATTTAACGTACCCTGTGCCAATTTTATGCATATTTCACTAATTAAAAGTTAATTTCAAAGATCTTGTTTTGTTTTGACCATGAACGTGTAAGTTATTTTAATTGCAATGTTTTGGTCTGTAAATTCCACAACAGTGATCTGATCTTAACTATTACTTTCCCCATGTAATAAATTAAAAATATTATTAAGAGATATGGTACAGCTTTATCGTAAAGAAATTCTTTCTCGTCTCCTCATTGGTAAATATGTAATAGATGCTCAGAATATGGTTTAGCGCATTTAACAGCATATGAATAATCGTCATGATGAAAGCTTCATCATCGCATCAGTGTTTATTGATGCTCAGAATCTGAGATAGCTCATTTTACAACATACGCGTCATTGCATTAACGAGATATATACCTTCATCATTGCATCCATCTTGCGATTTATGGAGATCCTAAATTTATTTCCATTGATGGGTCAGAGACCAATCGAATGTTATTGGAAGTCTCATGGAGATCTCGCCTTGCTCATTGGTCGATGACCACTTCAATGCGAAGAAATTCAGGATCACCATGAATCCAGCTAAGCCTATTTTAAATTGATTTCTAGTTTGAAATTTGTTTGTTAAATATTTTTACTGGTGGATTTGGCCTATTTTAACGATAAGGAATCGATAACATATCATTTGTAGATAGACTGCATTCTCCCTTTAAGAACAGGAAGAGTTGGAATTAATATTAAAAGATGTTTAACTAAATTATTATTCACTATAGTTTGCATTCACTGCACCTAGATTTTTCTTTAACTTTAATACGAGTAAACAGGTCTTTTCTGTCAAACTTTTTATTACACCGTCCTCCCCTCAAAATAATTAGTTAAGATATGGTTCAGCTTTATCTTATCACAAAGAAATCCCCTCTTGTTTCATTATTGGTCAATATGCAATAGATGCTCAGAATATGGTTTAGCGCATTTAACAGCGTATGCAGCATCGTCGTGGTGAGAGATGATCATCATCGCATCAGTGCTATTGATGCTCAGAATGTGAGTTAGCTCATTTTACAACATACGCATCATTGCATTAACGAGATATATAACTTCATCATTGCATCCATCTTGCGATTACCGAAAAATACACAGTTCAGCTGTGATACCAGAAATAGATGAACCGAAATTATCAACGAGAGCTTAGATTGGGAAATGCATTTTATTTGGAGTGAATGGGGAGGGTAAGCACTGGGGGAATGGGCTTCCTCGGCCTCAATGAAATACCGAGGAGGATCTTGGGAAACTGATCGCCCCACGTAGCGACGGCTGCAAACCAAGCCAGGTGGCGCATTCAACGTTTCTCGGCTAGGCGAAATTCCGCGGGGGAGGGGGCTACAACTGTCGTCTAAGAGAGGGGAAACGGAGAACTTGCCTGTGGCGTTAGAGGAATAGCTCGTTGATAATTTCGGTTCATCTATTTCTGGTGATACTCATTGAAAATAAAGCTTAACTTTCTCTACAAATCATTTAAGAGGGAGAGTTGGAATTATTAGAAGATTTACAACGATATCCCTGAATAAGCTATGCCTGAAACCCTTCAATGGTTACGAAATAAATGAATTTTCATTCAATATCTATTTTGTTTTCAATGTATTATTTCTCACAAATGCGTGTTACACACAAAAGGTTGATTTTACCCTAAATTTCACAAAACTAACATTTAACCATGACTAATATTTATTTTAAAATAATTATTTAGACTTAAAAAAATTAAATATATCAAATTTAAACCATATGGTCTTAATATCCGAATGTAATTACATTCATTAATTCACAGATACTCAGAATATGGTTTGGCTCATTTAATAACATGTACACCATCGCATGATTACGTACTCATCATCGCATCAGTGTTGTATAGTAAAAAATACGCACTTCTTGCAAGATTAAGCCTAAAATAATAAATTCACAATTATTTCTCATTCAGTAGATTCTATAAGCTGTAGTTCACTGCACTCGATTTCTCGCAATTATTTGTCGTATATAAACACGGGTAAAAGACCGTGACCTCGGTCATGGCACTTTTATAGATGTCATGGTTATATGTCAGTTCATCTCACTACGATTTTACAGCATATATATTATCTGCATACCTTAAGTTATGGAAGTAAAAATTGTTACGATATAACAGAGCTAAAAAATTCACCTCAGCTTTAGTTAATTTTGCAAATAGTTCTTGCAGAAGTTTATATCGCAAATACGCAGTATTCAATGTACCCAAACCTTTTCAGAGAGTCTGAAATAACATAGGTCTAGCTTAAACTTATCCTTAAAAGAGGTTGGAAATCCTGCAGTAGCTGTTGGTCCTGTAAGTGACTCGGTGGTCCTATCAGGGCTTTTGTGGATTTCATGAATACGCTTGAATGAGCGCGTAATTCTGCCCTTTGATAATAATCATAGCTAGCTTCTCTTTTCGGCTTCTTTTATATTAAATCATATATATCTTTACACCAAGCCCCAAGAAAGACTTGAATTCAGGGAAGATTTCTCTTATCAAAAGATAGAGACGAAAACAGCACGAAACTGTTTACGAGAATACTTGCACGTTCAAAGAAAAACCTCCATGATTAGTTATATATATTGAGCGCGATGCAATCTTTCTGGCTTTTACTGACCTACGTGCGTTTTTTCAAAGTTGAAAAAGCTGCTAAGAAAATAAGATATTGACACGAGAAAGTAACTTTGTATTTGCTACGTTTTGCCTATATTGCTTCTATGCAGTGAGTTAATTGGAATATTGACCGAAAGATGGTTAGAGAAGTGTTTTTTTTAAGAGGCAGCTGAAGCAAAATTAATTGTTTTATGCCTATCCCTTATCAATTATATGCCAGAATCATTATTTAAACAGCTGACAAAACTCCCACTTAATTGAAGAAAAGACTAAACACTTAAGAGTAACAATGGTTGCTAAACAAAAATGGTGTCCTAATAATCTATAATTTAATTATAATTTAGAATAACTAAAATTAGGTTCGCTAAGTCTTCCATAAATCAGCTCGATATCTCTCTCGGGGTCTCCTCAATTTATCAGCGACGCATATCCAGCTGAGAAATAAGAGTTATTAATTGTTCTTCCATTATTATTGCTCTTAATTAATAACTTATATCCTTATTTTAATGGTTATGCTTCCTCATATTGAAATATTTTAAACGTATTCAATTAACTTATAACGTATATTCTTTCGCCGTAAAAGGCGGAGAAAAGGTTGAATAAAATTCTTATAATATATTTTTTCTAAGAGAGGCCCCAACCGCTAAAATAGATGGCTTTTCAGACTGAAAAGACCTCCGAGAAACATTTTCCACGACTTTTTCCTCGTAAAATTCACCTAAGAAAAAGGTTATGAACACTGAATCAAAAAATCAAAACTAAACCTATTTTCTGTAAGGATAATGTAAGTTCCCCTTTGCGAAACATTTAAATGTATGAAAGTATTGCCTTTTTTTTTTGGAGTAAAAAGATTAACAAGATGGGAAATAAAGATTTCTCCAAAAGCTTAATGCTTCTGAGGGAATATAAAGTGTCTTTCACTTTAAACGATTTTAAAAGAAAAAATTATCTAAAAAAATGACGATTGCCTAGTATTCATCAAATAACTAATTTAAAATAAAATTTGGAGGAAAGATCTGTTGTTCACTCAAGTAAAATTAACAATTAACATTTAGGGTAAATCATCATTTTATAACCTTGTATCTATCCTTGGGATCAATTTCTTAAATTCTGGAAAGCATTCCCGAATTTTGTTCAATAAAAAGAAAAAGTTATAAGATCTAAAACCTTTCAAGCGTTATCTAACAAATTCTGTCATCGTCGAATAACTTAACGTCAAAACTGGGAAGATGACATAATCTCGACAAAACCAATTTTCTAAAAACATTTTCTTTGGATTCTCTCCTGGGGCCCACGCGAAAGATATCCAATTTCCCAACAAAAACGTCAATATTGTTTGAGATTTCTAGACTTGGCTTCGATTTTCTTCGAATAAATTAGGTTCGTTGGGAAAAACATATACCGATCATCCAAATCAATATATAAATCGAAACACTGATAAGCTGATTTAAAGATTATTTTACACGTGACGTCATATTTTCGGCATTATACTTTTAAGGGAGAATGCATCCCGACAAAGTGATTTCTATTGATTCCTTATAGTTTAAATACTTATAGGAAAACATTACGAGCAAGTAACTCGGTAAGTAGGCTTAAATGAGAATTGATGTCTCTCCATGGAAATTTGAGCTATGTTCAGCCTACTTTCTATGGAAGTTAATTGATTATTACTTAAAGTCAAGATATGGCGGCGTAGGAAAAAGGTCACAGTAACGTCACTTAAGAATGAATAACGTTTTTGATGTCACAGTGACGTTGTTTTTAAATATTCACAACATTAGCTCGAGTTCATTTAGTAATTTTCTTGTGTAATAAACAGATTAAAAGATAAATAGAAAAATCACACGCTATCTCGTCAAGATGGAGTAAAGCCAACTCGTTCTACAAGAAAAAATAATCGAAATATCGATTTCGGAGCGAAAGTAAAAATGAAACGAAAACACAAACAGTTTTGAAATAAGATTTATTTTATCATCGTTAGGTAATTTTATTTACAGTAATATTTTCTTCTTCATTAAAAGCTACCAAAAAACACTTCAGTTTTGTTTTTGTCGAGGTTTTGGGGAACCCTATAATACGTAATTATCTGCTCATTCTCGTCCTTAGCTATGTATATATATTCTAGTAGGCCTAAAACACTTCCAATTTTTGTTCATTTTGCAAATTCATTTGTTTTTGGGTTTATTCGGTGTTTTCTTTGTAAAAAGATAATTAAAAGAGTAGTGGGGGGCTTCAAAATTGAATATTTGAAAAAGTTTATACTCTTTAGTTAAATGTTAAAATTAAGGAATTTCAGAAGAATAATCAAATTCATTAAAAAACTGAATTTAGATTAAAAATAAAAATGGAGTGAAGAATAAAAAAAATCGACTTTCTCGTAATCATCCACTTTTCGTGAAGTAAGATGGCGTTGGTAAATTTTGGTATTTGTTTTTCGATCTTTTGTTTTTGTGGTACTTTTCAAAAAATGGAGGGGACGGATATAGAAAAATACTCTCGTTTGTGTAGTGGAATGTTACGTTTTTTTTGTATGTTGGTAAAAAGACGATTTTTCTTTCGGTATATATAAATTATTAACCAAAACTTCGACAAATAATAATTATAATAATTAAAATAAAACAGGACGGGAAGACAATATGTACATTAAAACACAATTTATAAACTTAGAAATAGGGGAATGAATGTATCGTAGATATTTTTTCTCGAATGTATCGTAGTTTTCTTCGTAGAATTCGTTTTCTGAAGACTTCGACATTTCAACTTACTGTTATTTCTTAGAAATTATCAACAACCCTCATATTTCGGTCCAACTTTCATTTAAATATCCAATAATATAATTTTAGTATATTATTTTGGTTAAAACGTCTCAAAATTGTGTAGAATAATTCATCTCTTTTCGTGGTTTAAACTTTTAAATTTTGGTTGGGATTTCCGTTTCAACGTCAATCTTTTTTTCAAGATCGGGATAGGCGGGCGGAGGGATATCGTCTTGAAGGGCAACTTTTTTCACTCCATTCATTTCATTTTGGATGGATTCGTACTCGGATTCTACAGTTTGAATTGCCACTCCCGGATTTTTCTTGACAGTGTCGTATGGATTAGGCTTAGCCTGATTTTTTCCAGTGATGAAGCCATATAGAGGGCTGTTAAACGCCTAGAATTTTGGATTTGATGATGATAAAACTTAGATTTCTCGAAATATAGCTTCCTTCGATGATTCGCGATTTATTTTCAAAACATTACATGCCACGAGACGTTGCGTAAGAATCAATTAGATTCTCCCTCAAGAGTGCGAGTGTGCAGATTTACAGGCTCAACATAACAATGCTATGCCCGTGTTCCACAAAATAGGCTTAAATAAGCGCTTTACATGCTTCAACATTTAGTCTGGACTTGGAAAGCACCGAGCGTGCATACAGTATAGGCTTAGAAAATCTAGACAAGGCTTAACATGCTGTTCGTAGCATATTGTATAAGTTCCGATATATTAGACCCGATTTAAGTTGGATATGCGTAGCGTATAGTAAAAAACCTGAAGACCCGATTTAAGTTGGACATGCGTAGCATATAGTAAAAAAACCGATTTGATACCCAATCAACTTATAAACATACCCATGCCTTGACATTTTCCCCACCGATTCAAGCAACATTCCACAAATTTGCCAAGTTTTAAAATTACCAAGCTTCCATGATAATTATATCGCGGTCACAAGTTCACAACCAAACTGTCGCAAGCTTAAAATCGTTCTTAATTAATCATGCATACCTCTAAGTATATTGAAATAACATTTACAGCCAGCCAGACAAAAATAAAACGCTATTACACACAATAAGAATGAAAGTGGACTCACCAAACTAACTAAAGAGTTCCTAGGTGTTTCTCCATTTTTACCTCGATAATACTGCAAAAGTAAGAGTACAATTACTTCAAAATTAAGCCTTGGCAACCAACGATGAATCGAATAAATTAAATTCAGCCTTAAAACTTACCGAAACAAGGGCGATGAGAATGAGGACTACCAAGATGGTGATAACCAAAGTAATGGCGACTAGAGTGGCGGTCCCGTCACGCGAGATGGCCGTAATGGCCATATGAGTATCCGGAATTCGATTGTCGAAGACTTCAACGTCGGGAGAGACGTAGTCGGATATGTAGTAGAAATGAGATCGTCGATAATCGGCCACCATGCTGCCGTCGTTCATCTGTAGGAGCAATCCTCCGGTCTTGACCATTTCCTCCAATCGGAAAGCCGAGTCAACCTTGTTGTCGCCAATCAGCGAGAAGGTTACTTTCGTGCTTCGAGGAGATGGTTCGACGGTCACATCATCATCGACGCGAGCGTCCAAGCGTTTCAGTAAATGTTGCGAAAGGCTAAACGATAATAATTATTAATTTAATTAACTAATATTTTATAACAGTAATTCGTAAACTAAAATATAAAACTAACCTTTTTATGGATTCAGCAGAGTTGGTTTTCAACGGTGACCCTTCGTGTCTGTAGGTCAAAGTTATATCTACACTCTTGATGGGCACGAACTTGCACTTTTCATTTTGCCTTGGAAATGTGTTGGATTCGGGTAGTTGAATTCCAGCTTCATCGACGCACCAACATTCTTCCTTTTTCGTATTTTTGTCTTTCATACACTGGGTGGGTCGGAACTTGCCCTCCAAATCACATTCTGGCACGTACTCATGCTGCAAAGCGACGTCGTTGGATCGTAATGATCGCATATGTTCGCAACGCGTCTCTGATGTAACTAGAGGAATAACTATATCCGGTGCCGAGGTGGGTGGTTGACAATCCACATTCTGTCCAGCTCTATCGACGAAAACGGGAGTACAAGTGCAAGGATCTACGGTGCAAACGGCTTCGGCATTGCCCGGACAACTGACATTAGCGCAAATGCGAGAGCGGCTGCAAGGTTCGAGTTCTTGAGTGACTGAAGCCCATGGGCAGTATACCATGTCTACAATGAAATAAGTTTAAAAATTAACGAAGTTCATGTTTAATGCTTAAATGGTACATTCTATAGTTGTTTATCGTACCAGGACATCTCGCTTGACATTCCTCCTTCGAAGCAAAATTGTTATCATTCCCACCACATCCTCCGTACTGGAATTCGACGCATTCGTGACTATGTTTGTTGTAAAACCAACGAGATATTTGAGCGCGGCACATTCCAATTTCCATAAGTTGTTCGCAAACTGGTTCTGAGTAAATTAGATTTATATTTAATTTTAAATATAAATTATTGTAATTAGTCTTAACAAAAACAAAGGGACTTACTCGGTAATACGCATTCTTTGTGACATTCATCCATGCTTAAGAAATTATTGTCATTTCCGCCACAACCGGTGTACGAAAACTCTTCACAGCGTTGACTATCTTGGTTGAAAAAGAATCTGGACATAGCCGCTCCGCAATGTCCTTCTTTCACCTTCTGCGAGCATTTATCTTCGCAGTTAACTTTCTCGCCATTTTCGTCGACAAAATGAACGGCGCAATGATTACAAGGATCCGAAACGCAGATGGCTTCCGGATGTTGGGGACAATAAGCTTCGATGCATTCTTCTCGGCAAACTTTAGGGTTAAAATCCGAATCGGGGCAGATGGGTCCCAAAGAATGTCTTTCAACAACGGTACCGTTACGGCTACACTTAACGATTCCTTTGGTCAAGGAATCGTGGATAGGGCGTCCGTACTTATCGACGCACCAAGCTAAGTCTCCTTGTCTTTGTACAACAGCATATCCTCCTTCTTTGGAACAATTTGGCATGTGTACCTTCATCAGATTTTGACTTCCGGCTCCATCAAACGCACCAGATAACCCGGATTCTGCCACTTCCTTTTCGGTGACGTCAAAATTTTCGAAAGAGTCCATTCTGGGCTCGACGCATTCCATACCGCAATCGCCCATACAACATTTTTGGTTACCTTCGCATTGGGAATCGGTAAGACACTTATGGCGACATCTCCAACTCATGCTGCGAATCAAGCTCCAGAAGGAAGGCGGCGGGCACATGCCTGGTTTCGTTATCATGGCTTCGTGAACTTCGTCAGCGACCATGCGCGCCATGATGCTACTAAAAGGGTTGACTACTTGAGGCACTCGAACAGAAAGGCTACCGAATCGGGGACCGATGACTACAGCTATTCGAGAAGTTACTGTAGAAGAAAGAAAAATTTCTCTGTCAGCTTAAACATGTAGAAACGAAGGTAAATTCTTTTAAAGAGCCCCCTAAAATAATTATCATTATGCGCCAAGTTGTGATCTCCATAGTTGAAATTACACTTTTTTAAAGGTGAACGTTATGTGATAGTTGACACAAGTTCAATTAAACTCGGGATATACTTAACTACTGGGACCGATTTGCAGTTTTTGCAGTTCATTTGGTTTAAATATAATATCTGAAAAATATTTTCGAGCTAACCTGAAATGGGTCCTTGGTGTCGAACGTGATCATGATCGCTATCGGAAGACATTTGATCGGAAAGAGCACCACTTAGGAATCGTCCTAAGAGCGTTCTGGACACGACGACCGGCATGGGTGGTGGAGGTGGTGGGGGATACGCTGGAGGCACAACGGAATCTACAGATTCCCCTTCTTCGATATAACTTTCGATAGAAGCCGAAGCTCGTCGAAATCCCTTGATTTTATTCACCCATGCTGAGCTGTCCAAAACGTCTTGGACTTCGCCCATGCACGCCGTCAAGTCCTTGGAACAGGAAACTGGTTGGTTACGATTGTCGAAGAATTGAGCTTTACAACCACCACACGGATCTACGCGACAAGTGGCGTTAGGGTAAGAAACGCAACTGGCGCGGGAACAAGTGTCATCAGGACATTGATAAACTGGTAGACCATTGGCGCAGACTTAAAAAAAGTAAAGAAAACAAGATTAGGTTTTATAGGAAAGACGTAATAAAGGGTTGATTTAAAATTAATTTAAAACAATATATAATGTAATTACTTGGAATTTCGCCTAAATTACGTCCTCCACGTGCAGAACAGGCTGGAGTACCGCGGATAACGCTACCCGGTTGTTGGTCACCTTCTTTATTGACGCACCAACAAAGTCCTAGTGCATCCAAACATTGCACTGTTTCCCAATCACCACTCTTTTTGTCGCATCTAATTAAAAATTAATAATTGTCGGCGAAATATGAATAAAAGGCCTTTGAAATAAATATTAAATCAGGGAACAAAACCTACTTTGGCAAGAAGACGATTTTGTTAACATTCTTTTTAATCTTCATATTTCTTTCGCGGATTCTTTCACATTCAGACATTACTGACAAAAAAGAACGACAATAAATACGAGCAATTCAATTAACGAGCTTTAGTGACTAAGCCGTGGTGTTATAACTAGTCGGGGAAAGGGGACAATAGATAAACTTGCGAATGTATTTCATTCTCAAAATATTCCCCGGAGGAAAGGGAGATGTAATTAATAATAGAACTATAAGACCCGTCTCGAGGGATTTCTAGTTTGGCACAAGTTCAAAATTTTAAACAAAGGAAGTCTTTATCTTTCTTTAATAGTCTTTTCCATCAACCTAAAAAATCGTCAGAGTCACTTGGGAATAAGTTAAGAATCGGGACAAAGACTCTCTACTGATTCAAAGCGGTTCGTCTTTTAACCGACTGGACAAGTAGTTTAAAAAGACTGCGAATAGGGTCGCTCGGAGTAAATTAAGTAATGGGACAAAAGGTTTATTAAAGTTTTACGAGATTCTCTCTTAGACAAAGAAGTATTTTAAAATGACTGAAAAGTAATCAGAGTTACTTGGGAGTAAGTTTAGTATTGGGGAAAAGGCACTTTAAGATTTTAAGTAATTGGCATCTTACCTGGGCAAGTTTTTTCGCAATCCGCCTTAGAGTCGAACCGATTTAGGTTACCATTACAACCTCCGTATAGAAATTCTTCGCAACTATTTTTCCTGGCGTTGAAATACCAGCGATGCTTAGCCGCTTTGCACATTCCGATTTCTTGAGGCTGATAACAAACATCTCCTGCGAGTACCAAACGTGTTATTCCATGGAGAAAGATAAAGTGGCGTACTTAAGACTTGAAAGAATGCCAGCGATAGACAATAGTTTCCCGTGGATTTAAAAATACTTTTTTTAAGGGTTAATTTGTAACTTTACACGTTGATAAGAATTATCTTTGCTCAATCTACACTAAATTAACCCGGATTAGAAACTGTTTGTAATTCTTAAATCGTGTACACGTAATGAGACAAATAGATAAAAACTTGTACTGTACCAGACTTGTCTTCATGGAAATTGTGTGGCCTTCAATTAAGTTTAAGTTTTATAATATTAAAACGTATTTACTTGGTTTGGGACAACAGACTGAAAATTGTCCAAGAGGACTTAAGTGGCACTTATGGGAAGATGGACAACTATCGCTGGACGGTCCGCAAGTAGCCGGTTCGCCCGTTGTGGCGTTCAACAAAGGTTCGCCTTCTGGACAAGGATTGGACATGTCAGGCATACCTATAATATCGTGATAAAAATATTAAATTCGGTATGTGTCCGATTTTTAACGATGCCCTTGGATACTTACATAAAGCGATAGGAGGACATGGACCAGAGGCACAGTTTACTTGGATGGCGCGACACTGTTCGCCAGGTTTTTCACATTTTACCTTCTGTTAACGAAGTGTTTAATTAATTAAAAATATTTAATAATTAATATAAGCAAATAATTGAACTTACGTCGCAAGGATCTCTACAGGCGCAAGTAAAACAACTGTTACCGCCCATCTGGAGACCATTGGGGCAATTCAAGTCACAGTCTGCTGGGTAGCATTTTTCCGGTTCTTTAAATTAAGAGTAGAGTTAAGCCTTGGCTTTAGTGGTACTAAAGAAAGATTGTTTCACGGTGCACAACTTACGGGTACAGTCCATAGTTCCATTCGACAATCCTCTCGTTCCTGGTAATTCAAACCCGTTTTCGTCGACACACCAGCATGTTCCACTTACGGGATCGCATTGGGTCGGTTTGAACGCTCCAGTTTCGGCATTACAACCAGGAATGTACGTTTGAGAAGCTGGAATACCGTTTTCTCGCGCTCGGTGTTCAGCGACCAGTTTCTCGTGAAGACAAGCGGTCAGGAGCAAAGGCTTCATGCATTGAGTACCACATCCGTTCGAGCAACACTTGAGATCGTCGGCGCATTCGGTATCCGTCGTGCAATCGAATTCGCAACTATCGTGTTTGGCAGGGATCAAGTAAGGGCATTGTCCAGCTTTACCAGTAATGGCAGAGTCCTGGTTAGACGTTTCTTCACGTTCCAAGGCGATGACGTCATTAGTGTTTGGTTGAAGAACTAATTAAGACATTATCTTATTGACCAGTACTTACTGAAATTACGCAAATTAAATAATAAAATGGAAATAACTCACTGATTCTAGGGCAGCAGATGCCACGTGGTTCAGAATCTTGCAAGGCAACGCACATATGAGAGTCGGGGCATTGTTGGTAAGGTGCCATTGGTTCGCAAGGAACTGGGACGTTGTTTTCTTGGTACATGAGAGGGTTGCCCACTGGGCAGGACGGATGGTTTGTGGTCTGGCCTTGGACGCGACTCTCCACCTGTTTCGGGACGCATTGAGGGACGTGAGGACACCAAGCGCTGTCGCAAGGAGCTTGTACCATTTGGCATTCGCGATTTTCGCCGCATTTCGCGTGCTACAATTTAATAAATAGTTAAAATTCCCTTACCCCCGAGGCGAAATTATGTCGAGAGACTTACGTTACAGGGGTTTCTGCATTCGCAGTAGGGACAACCTTCATCGTCCATTTCGAATCCGTAATCGCAACCCAATCGACATAGAAGACCCAGACAACTTCTCAAGGCACGAACTATCAGTGAAAAAATGCGCAAACTTCACCGATGCTGAACGAAACTCAGGCGTATATTAAAAATGTGTAGTTTACCTTCTCGGCAATCGACCTTGTTTTTGCGAGCTCTGGTGTTGATCAATTCACTACCAAACTCGTCAACACACCAACATTCTGTGTCTTCGGAATCAACTTCGTTGCATTGAATGGGTTCGTACGAACCATCTTCTCGACAAGTGGGTACTGGTAGGGCTAAACTAGCGTTATTGTGACCTCGTTCCAATTTTTTGCTCATGTCTCTAAGATACTCGCACACTGTAATAAGTATTAGGTACTTAAAAGGGGTGCCCATAAATTCATCTTGGGAGCTAATTTACATTTCCAAGTTTGTCTATTAACTTAACTCGCGTGAAAAGAAATTAACTGAATAATAAGACGTTTACTTACTGGTTGGCAATCTTGGTGGTCTGGGATGAGCGCAAACTGATCCGCACTTCTCTTCTTGACAACATTTCATTCCTTCCTGGCAATCATTATCGCTGGTACAAGTCATATTCTCGCAGGAATTCGGTGGAGGGACGAAATTTGGACATTGAGGTTCTCGAACTCCGTTATCTTCGGCGACAACCGCGGCGTTATTTAACGTTGGGCAACAAATACCGGTATCTTGGTCCGCTTGAACTTCGCATTTAAAATTGAAGGGACAGTTAACATTTGGTCCGCAAGTAACGGCGTCTCCTGTCACCACGTCGACTAGAGGACTTCCTTTGGCGCACGTTGGTCTGTTTTCTCTCATGCATGTGGCGATGGCTGGGCAATTACCACTGACACAAGGGTCTTCCTTCATAACGACGCATTTGGCGTCTTGTGGACAAGTGATATCCTCGCAAGGCTCCAAGCATTCGCATTTTGTGCATCCATCGTCATCGCCTTTAAACCCGAAAGAGCAGTTCAGGTTGCAATGGATTTCAGCGCATACGGAACTGCCGCTGGAACGGGCTTCGGGCGTACAGAAAACGGTATGGGATGGTCCCAAAGATCCTTTCATTTGAGCGCCAACTTCATCAACGCACCAACAAAGACGACCGTTCGTGGTACATTGTCTTGGGATAAATTCTCCTTCCTCTGAACATTGAGGAATGTACGCTTCGTAACTAGGATTGCTCGTGATAAGCAGTTCAACAACCATCTTCTGTTGCTGGCATACTATTTAGACCAAAAGCGTCATTATATTTTGTTTAATTTCGGATATATAAAGTAAAAAAACCTACGGGTAGTGTTTCCTGGTTTCAAACAGACTTTTCCGCATTTCTGGGATTCACAACATTTGCTGGGACCACCGCAGTCCATGTCAAGTTTACAAGACTTTTGCTGATCGCATTGCAAGTCGGTGGTCTCTTCGTCTTTGGGGCATTGTCCGGGTTTATCTGCCAATACGAAGGTTTTCGTTAATTCATTTTCGCTTCCAAGCTTATGATTAATTATCAATTCTTACCTAATAAGGGACAGCAGACACCGTAGTCGTTACCACGCATTACGTTACAAACGAAATTGGCAGGACACTGGGGTTTGTTGACTTCGACACCGCACAGAAAGGGCTTACCGCGATCGGGCGAGTTCAAAGGTTCACCAAAATCGCACTGGTCTTCGAGGCTTCTAGGACGTTTGCATTTGGCAAATGGAGGGCATGTTAAATCGGCACAGATGGCTACTTCCACGCTACATTCCTGGCCACCGGGGCAGGTCTTGTCCTTTTAACGAAGAATTTAAAAAAATCATTAAAAAAGGCATTTTTGCAAAGTTTGTCAAAAAAAAAGAAAGGGTAAATAAAAAAACTTAATTCACGATCAAGCTCTTGGCTCAATCGTACCTTTTTTACAATTTTTTTAACCCCGATCGAAATAATAAGCCTATTTTCGGTTTATCACCTTGCAAGGGTTTCTACATTCGCATAGAGGACATCCATTTTCATCTAGTTCGAATCCGTAAGGACATAACATTCTGCAAACGTGACCAGCGCACTTGTCCGGGGACGAGCAATTAACGAGTTCCAAGGATCTGGCTCTCGTTCCGGGTCGTTCGAAACCTAGTTCGTCGACACACCAGCATTTTCCATCGTCTCGATTACACTGAACCGGTTCGAATTCACCGCTCTCCCTGCACTTTGGCGTGTAAATTTCTCCGTAGGATTCTCGCTGGAACACAGCTCTGAGTTGCTGACAGCCTGGAAAGATTCAATAACTCAATTATAACCAGCCTCTCTTAAAGAGGAACTCCTCGTACTGTACATTTCGCCCAAGTGGTCTATCCACTTAATGCCACCGAATGGAGGTATAGAGCTATACTTAGATTCAAAGGAAGGATAAGTGGATTTTCAATACGTTCAAGACTAGGGACCACAAGGAAACTTTAAAGGAATGGTTTATGCTAAGAAATGTTTCATTGGAATTATAAAAGGTATGTTTTTGCCCTGCTGTAGCCTCGCTAAACTTTCTATTGGCCGCCCTTTCAATAGAAAACATTTTATTAGTGTCATAGTTGATGAACGTTTGTCTGTCAAAGTATAGCCTAAATGGAAGGCGCTCTAGGTAACATTTTAATTGTGATTAACCCTTTTGAATGGTGATGCAAGACAAATGGTTTCGTTTAAAAAAAATGTAGTGCAATTCCTTTTGAAAACCATCAGTAAGATGATGTCAGGGAACAGTTTTGGAAGTGTTGAATACTCCAGCTGTTTCTGACTATAGTTCCACGTATGATTTTATTCGCGTTTTGAGATTCAAAAAGACCCTTGCTCGAATGTGTATTTTTTGGTAAGCTTATCGCTTACGATCCCTACTTTTAGCATCATTCTGTTTAATTCCGCGAATACGTTTAGAAACTTTACCACCAGGAAGTTAGGGATGAATAATAACTTAGTTTATTCAAAAATCGCTTCTATTCCTGGGATTTTTTTTTTTTTTTTTTTCTTTCACGCTTTGAAACTTTACCTGTTTTAAATTTTAAATCCATTCGCTCTAAAAGCGCCGCTACTAAAAGTTAGATTACTCTCATTTATGTGAATACTTTGAACCAATGAAGATAAAGGCGGCGTTTTTCAACATAAAATATGGAGTTGAGAATTCCAATGATAAAAACATACATTTTTAACGTTAAGTGAATTAGAAAGATGACCTATCACATTTGAGATCAAGACCGCGCTGCTTAATGGGTTTGGGACTCTCCTGATTGTACAATTATCCTAAACCCAAAGTCCAGAAATAATATTAAAAACTAGCATATTGTCAAAACTATTGATATAAAGGTGCATTCCATAAAGTGCAAAAACAAGAAATTGGAGTCTAGCGAACGAAAAAAAAAAAAAAAAAAAAAAAAAAAGAGGGTAGCAATTGTTTCGTTTGGAAACTGGCTTCATGGTGATAGCCTCGCAAAATATTCAGTTTTCCACTTGGAAAAAAATTGCCTATCATCTTAGGATTTTAACAATTTCTCCCACCTACGAATTGCCACCTTTACAATTCAGATTGCCAAATCGGGTTGTTTTCTTGCTACGAATCGTTATTCAAATTTTAAGTCAGTAGAACATTGGTTCCATTGGCTCTAATCTTTTAGACAAGACCCTAGGAAAAAAATCATTGCACAAAAAAATCTTCCTTTGTCGTAAAAATTTACATCAAAATGGTTTAAAAAAAAGATGGGTTGCTGCTTAGGTAAGAGTTTTCCCTTATACTATACGATAAAAGGTTGCGTTAAAATCATTGTTGTATAAAGAAATGGCAGTCTGGGTAAAATCTCCCATAGGTTCAAGAACAATCAAAGAGTGGAAACTGCTAACATTCTATGGGTATAGTCCCACTAGCTAATAATAACGCATTTTATGCTCAAATGCTGAGCCTAAAATAGCGGAATAAGATATGGAATGGATTTTTTATCTAACTCGCTTGTCTCAGCTTTCTTATGGGAATCTGAAGTCCATGTGAATGCTCAGAATTTAACGAATTAACTTTCAATAATTTTCTTCTAAAATATATTTCAATTGGTTTTGAAAACAAGTATGCAGTACGTAGCCTTTACTAAAACTTCTCATTAGTATTGGGCTTATATAACAAATCCACTGGGTGCTCTCGAGAGCAAGTTTCAATGGGCGACTCGAGCGCTCGCGAGTAAAGTTTATTTTCCTTTTTCGAGAGACCAACTAATTGAGAGCACTTTTTTCACCGATTTGATTGGGGGATGCTCTAGTCAGAGCACTCCGAGAGTGGTCCAGTGGAATTCGCAGAGTGCTCTGAATCTTTTAAAAATTTAATTGATCTTGCCCTCACTCGCTATAGAGCAACTGGCAGTGGGCATTTAAAAAATATCACATCCCCCAATCAAATCAGTGAATAAAAGTTGGTTCAATAGGTTGCTATCACGAAAATGCCCCGACTCGCCCAATGGAATATAAAACTTGTTCTCGAAGTTTCTAGAGCATCCAGTAAAATTAAGTATTAATTCACTATACAGCAATTGAAATTGCGTAACTATTTTTGGGGGGTTTCGTGTGGACTTAAAGATATTTTTTTTAATATCCTCTTGGGATGAAGGGCGAGTTTTTGAGGAGCAAACTTAGAAGCCTGAGTGCGAGATGGAGAGAAAGAGGCCCGGACTAAGGAGGGGGATAAGCCTCTCGTCATCAGTCTTAATACGAACAGGATCGATAAGTGATATTGGTTCGAGATGATGTCAAAATCAGTTTAGAGGAGATCCAAATGACAGTTTTAAGATTACATATACGTTCATATCGGGCCAAGGGATTTTTTTCTTATCGTAATGCTTTCTAGAAAGGCTCATAAAATCGTTTCTAATATCGATTTAGCCCTGTAATTTACTCTCGGATTTATCTTTTATTTTCACGGGAAAGGAACAAATCCGTTCGGGGTTTTTAATACACTCATGATCGCCGTCATTTTCCTATCTATATTTCATACTAAATTTAATACCACGTAATATTCCGTCTTGGGATTTCCTATATACTTTACAAACGGCTTTAGAATAAATCAATATGCCTAGAGAAACAATCGTTTTTAAAATAATTGATTTTAGTGATGCCAATTTTAGAAGGCTTTTGGAATTGATTTTCATTTTTCGAAGCTGAAACGTCAATTTACCTGGAGTAGTCTGAAAATAGGTTGACATTTTTTAATAAATTTTACCTGGGGGATTTTGAATTTTCTTGACAGTTTCGATAATTAAAGGTTTATTTTAACGTTGATGAGTATTGAACGCAACAGTTGTTTGCGAAGTTAGTCACAAAAATCAATTCTAGACTTTCTTTATTGAAAAAACATAATTTTAAGGATAATCCCCAAAAGCAAACATTTGAATTATGAAGGGATGTCAACTAATTATTAATCCCAACTGGATATGTTCCTTGAAATTATACGCACTGAAAAGTACGGGAGAACTACTTTAATCACTGAAATATAACATTGTACCAATCCGCCTACTTCAGCCTTCGTTTTTAATCTTGGACGAAGAAATGTTCGGAAAATAAATGAAATAACGATTATGGGCTCACCAGAAACAAGGGGAGTGGTGCAAACTTGAGCGCACCCGTTGGAACAACACTTTTGCACGTCTTCGCAATCGCCGTCCGTGCTGCACTCGGACACGGCAGCCGTACATTCCTGTTTCGAGTAGATAGCGTCCGGAGAAATGGTTGGGCAACGGCCCTCCTTGACGATTCCGGGCACTGCTAACATAGACAAAGACAAAGGAAAAAAAAGAAATGGTCAAGAGGGGGGTCTTCAAAATTGATCAGCTGTCAACCAAAAAGAAGCTAAACTTAATCTAAACCCAACACCCCTTTTACCTACCCACCTTCCGCAGTTTCCACCCCACCTAAACTTTTATTTTACCAGCCTGGTTCGACAATTCTACAGCAATTGTAAAGGTACCCTCATGAAACCATCGTAATTGCACAAAGTTCGTAAAATGTGGCCTTTAGAAAAAGTTTGTCAAACTCTTTGTTGTTGGTAAAAATACGGTTTAAAGAAAACGTTTCCCAAACTCTTTGAGGCCCAACTTTATTCGGTAAAAATATAGCTCATACAAAAGGTTTACTTAAATCGTATAATTCGTAAAAATATGGTTTATAAAACGTTAAAAGTTCTCCATCCTAACGGTATATATAGCCAGTAATACAAGAAACACCTGGATAGGATGTTCAGAACTTCAGAGAAGTTAAAAGATTGCTCATTTTGGCACGTAAACTTGCGAAGGTTCCTTTAAACTTCTTTCTTTTTATCCCGTTGACAATTTGAGAGCAATTTGGAACGTTTTTTCCAACATCCCTGGCGACTCAAACAAGCGAAAAACAAACCTATATGACGGAGGGGAGGCGGAAGGATGGACTTTTATTTTCAGGATTTTTTTCCAGTCGGTGGATGGAATGTTGAAAGGAATTTTCTGTCTAGTCTGTCTATTGTCTTGAAAGCAATGTAGTAAAAGGAAGGGAAAAATAAATATCCTAACCATCCCAGATTTTCACTATATATATTGAACCAATCATATAGCGAAGTAAAAACTGACAAATCCACGCTCGTAGTCGGGTTAAGACAATAGGAAATACGTGGATATTTAGGGCTGTAGGTTTGTATTACGTTTTGGAGAATTCAATTATTAGACCATATAAAAATATATCTAAAACTCCACAAATATAAGATGGAATTAAATTTAAATATTGTGAAACAGGGTTCGTATTAAAGTTTAAATAAATTTTCCAAGAGTTCCCTAACTTTAAATCCCCCTAATAGAACAGCTACAAATATATTCAAACTTTTTCACACCCTTTTCATTTAATTTAACTGCCGAAATATAGTTAAAATTTCAAGCCATGATAAATGTTTACCGCCAAAAGAATTGAGATTTTTCCATTGGAACATAAAAAATTTGCTCCACAATGTTCTGACCCGCCCAGTGGAATTATTTTTCTTGCTTACCTGGACATTTGCTGATATTATTAAGCAATGGGGTGTTGTTTACCTTTATGGAATAAGTCTTATAGACTTTTGGTATCGTTAAATATTAATCAAATTTAATTATTTTTTTCCTTTTACATTTTAAGAGCGCGCAAATTTCGGAGTCTTAATTTAGAAAGTCTAATAAATCAGAATTTATATGTTAAACTAAAAAGGTTAGAAGCGAAGTAGGTCGTACCCCATAAATGCTTCAAGTAGTTTCCCCTAAATCGATCTCATCATGAATTTAAAATTTTAAATTATTCCTTTGCGCTACAGCGAGCAGTTATCCTAAAGGGCTTTAAGGTTTAAAATTATCTTTGCTATTAAAACTCAATTATGCTATATACAAACAAAATATATACACTTCATGAAAATTTAATGAAATTAATAGACAATTCCACATCAAGTCTGCAACAAGCTCAAAGTCAAAACTAGGTTATTCGTATAGGATATAGCTTAACAGAGATAGAAGCCTATAGATTATAACGCGTGTTGTCAACTCGACGTGGAATAGAATTAACACTGAAAATTTTAAATTGACCATTTTCTCTTATTCAGATCTGGTTGATAATCTGTTCAAACAAGTTGAAAAATTATACTAAATACGTCAGAAATAGACTCCTTTAATTTATAATTAAAATAATAATTTTTAATTATGAAGACTTGTAACTTTTTTAAAGCAGAATTATGCCTAGTTCCGTTTGACCTCAACTATATATCAACCCTAAAAAGTGTTCATGCAACGCTAAAATTTAGTTCTAAATTGGTAACTTACCCTGGTAATTTACGCGGTAATTTTTGAACTCTAGGCAAGGTCGAAGCTTATAATATTTTACTAAGTTTGCAATGCATAGAGTTAATATCCATTTAAACTATATCAATTGAAAACATGCCCGTATGTCCTTTATAACAGCTTCATATTCTTATAGTTATATTCGAATATATGATTAGCTTAAAAGCCATTAACGTTTTACAACCTCACCATATTTTAAAACAGTTAATAACGATTTCCTTTTAAAATTCATCGATAAAATTAAATAAAAACGATCCGAAAAATTCAACTGATAAATGTGACCTACATTTTAAAGGCATCGTTCTATTTAAAATTCTAAAGGGGGCGGGGAGACCAGAGAAATGGTTGAAAAATGACCACTTCATTGTTCGTGCCGAAAGTATCTCCCCTTATAACTTTTTACCAACATCAGCCGAGATTCGGAAAAGGTAGGTAACCCTCTGTTCGTAGCCTTACTACTACTTTAAAGTTAGTGGGAAATTTAGTAAGGGGAGGACCAAGATGAGGACATACTAGAAATCAACGTCACGTAAGAGTGGCAGAATGAATGTATAATGGAAACTCGGCCTTTGACAACGCTGCCAAGTTACATAGAAAAATCACATCGAAGATGGACTTTGGATGAAAAGATGATAGAGAGAAAGAAGAGAAATACATTTTCAAATCCGCAGCATCCCTATCTCCCTTCATCCCTAAAGTTAGAATCAGTTTCAAATATGATTCCGATATAGGTTTACGACCTTCCATGTCGCTCTAAGAAATCAAAACTTAGATATAAAGCGGTTCAATATATTTAAGTGGTGAAAACTCAGAATGATTTTGAATATTTGAAGTTCACTATATGCAGTTTTGTTCACGAATCGAAGCAGAATGAAGTGAAATTCTATTAATATAAAATCTTTTATATGGTTCATAATTCACTCTAATCTTTAAAGGGAAGATGAAAGAGTAAATTAGGATATATTTGGTATTTTTATAAGATATAAAAGAACTTATTACAGAAAAAAAATTCTACCTTTTTCTAAAAATTATCGTTAATTATGACCCAGAAATAAACTACGTTAAATATTCGTAAAAATTTTACCTAGATATATTTTTAACATTTTCATTTAACAGCGTTGTTTCTTAACAACATTTCAAGCCATAGGAATAAAATTTTGAATATGGTGTTTTAATAATATGATAAAATACAAATAGATTTAGGCTTAGCAATATCGATAATTAACTGAAAATTACCACCATATACATTTGGCTTCCGGCCCCCACTACATTTGAATTTAGCCACCCCGTTTTAAAGGGTTTTTATTTATATTAACAATAAATATTAATTTGGAATAATGCGTTAAGTCTATTTTAACAGTACGATTTCATTATTAAAGTATATTATCCTTTTATAGATAACTTGATTCAAACCTCTTTCCTGTACAGACACCCCTAGACTTTATACATTAACCATAGAATAAGTCCACGGAATAACTCCGAATATTGAGTAAGGCCATAGATTAATAATGATAAATATATGACAAGCACCCCACTAAGGAGCTATATCATCCTATACTTTTACCTATCACATCATTCGTCTTTATATCGTGATGTCCCGTCCCCCCGGGGACACCTAGAGACTCCATTTAGAGAAATGCCGATTGAACCGGACACATCTTTTGGGATAAAAGATCCAAAAGGAAAGGGCCTTTTAGCGGTGGTGGCCGAGCGGACTTATTACTATAGCTATATACGTTTGGGGGGAGGGAAGCGACGAGGGTAGGAGTGAAACTCCCACATCAACGACCTAGGCAAACTCGTATATCCTAGCTATATAGATCTACGATTCAAGAGAATGATGTAAAAGGAATAGGGATGATGGAGGGGGTAAGAACAGACAGAATGAGGAGGGGAGGGCCAAAGAGAGAGAAACTAAAGAGAAGAATCCTTCAAATCCGGGAGGATCTACCTTTGGAGATGGCTAGCTGGCTTGCTCATGGTGCATAAAAAAAGGGCCAAATGCATGAAGCGTCTCTCACTTTAATCAATGGGCCAAAGTTGCATGAGAAGATGAAAGATGGGGCCGGATGGATAATGCGAATATCCCATTTACTCCCTCCTGTTTTTTTTTCGGGATTATTTTTCAAGGGTGTACGAAGTGGATTATTTTTTTTTTAAGATCGATTTTAATCAAAGGGAAGATATAAGGCTTATAAATGGATTGAAAAATGACTAGTACTAACCGAAATCTGCTCTCCAGAAACGTTTATTAACGGTTAATCGTTTTTCTCAACCAGTAAAGTTAATTTAAGAATATAAACTTGCGTCTAGTGTATCAAAATTGATCAGTATTATTGAACTTTTATATTTCAGGTCAATTTTATTGGAAGTAGAATTCCCCAAGTGGACTAATTGGATTTTGAACTCACGATAATAATAATTCTGATAGCTTTAGTTCCCAAATCAATGCCATTATATCTCATAGCTAGACAACACTATTATAGATCAGATTATCACATGGCTTTTTCATTGATTTGGTCTAGCAAATCTTGAATTTTCGATATACTTCCAAAATTTATAGTGATCCTAACGCCATCTATAGTTGATTTTACCTATAAAGGGAGCCTAAGTAGGGCTGAAATTTAAATTAAACTTATTTCAGAGCCCCTTTAACAACTAGCCCTAGTAGAGAGATACCCCTAGGGTAACGGGGAGGAAAGCAGAGGCTTTCCCGCGTAAACCTTTGGGAGAAATGATGGTGCGAGAGAGCTACTCTATATCGCTGCTGTATCCAACATGCAGGCCAGAGAACAATGAAATGGCTAGCGCCTCAGTTTACAATAAGGGGCGCGTTCCTTCAGATCCACCGCTGAGCTAATTTTCGGTACATTGAAGAATGAATGGATGATGATTATGATGATATTTCTTTTTTATTTTTCCTATCATCTCGCGTACGAGGGTTAATTGTAGGGGGAATGGCGCAACGCGCGCTAATTATTCCCAAACTGCCCAGAGAAATGATTTAACGGATTTAATTTAAAAAGGGACGGTGAAATGCCGCCAACTCTATCGATTTTCATTTACTCGATTGATTTAGTCTTAAATGAATGGAAGGTAGAAATCGATATTGGCTATTAAAACCCGACTGGTTATTTTAAAAACACAGACTATGCTATTGTTAGAAGAAACACTTGAGCTAATTAATACGTATAATTGTAGTGCAAGGTTATTGTATTGGCATAAAACAACTATTTTTAGTTACTTATTAATTAAAATTAACTGCTTTTGAGTTATTTCGAATTTATTAAGTAACCAAAAGTAAGTAATAATAAACTAAATCAATTGAAATTTAATTTTCATTCTTCTTTTAAAGAAACGCTGAAGCAGAAAAAACGTGCGACCGTTTAAATGCAAATGATTAAAGTGAAACTGTCACTTTTCATGAACTACAAATAGAAATTGAGTAGCATTTTCGGAAAGATCGTTCAAAAACGATTCAAAATATTTACAAATGTCAAAATGTCCTACGTTTCGTACGAAAATTATCCTTAATTACTTTCCGGATATAAACTACATATCGAAATTTAGATTTTAAAGTTTCTCAAGAAAGAGTCAATCCAGACGTATAAATTTTTGAATATGATAATACTAAAAACATATTCAGTCCGTGGGTATTCGACAAAAAAAGGTGACACGTTCACTTTAAAGAAATATTAGATCTCTAAATCAAATAGTCGAGCTGTGTAATTAAAATCGAAGTATTTTCATTTTTTAAATTTAGGCAAAAAAATTTGTTCCATTTTATATTACAGAATGTGGTATTCATATTTGAAAATCTGTATTATATTTCAAAATTGGCCAACAATATTAAAAATACGAATTAATCATTTAGTTTCCCTTTAAACAGATTGAATTTCCAATTTGTATTACTTATTAACTATATTTTTTTTTCTTCTCGATGCAGTAGGGACTAACTTCCGATTAATTTTATCCGCGTGAATGAAGACTAAATAAAAAAACAGAGAAGTTCAAATAAAAAAAGCATCTTTAAACGACATCATTAATCAGCCTAAGGATATTAGACCCAAGAATAAATTGATATAAATTTTTCTTTCAAGCTATCTCAAAAACGAGCGTAATATATTTCTCCCTCGCTATTTCTCTTCCCCATTTATGATGTAACAGACGAAATATTGCAAGTGCCCCTAGTCATTTGATATAACAATTTTTCAAAGGAAACGGATTAATTCGATTTAAACATTATACTAATATCTCCTGACCATACTCAATTTGGACAAAATTAGACATTTCAAATACGCTGAATTTCCCGGTTTTCACTGACGATTTAAGACCAATTTCCCTGACTAAAGGACTATTGTATTTCCCCTTAATTTTCCCCAGTCAATTTAGACAAAGACATTTCAAATTCCCTGAATTTCCAGGATTTCACTGACCATTTAAGACCATTTTCCCTAATTTTCCCCCGACTTTACTTAACGACAGCCATCTTTACAGGGATACCCTGACTATTAGGTCCAATTTTCAAAGTTTTTGGGATTTTTCCTGACCGTTACGCCCAATTTTAAAATACCCGACTTTACCATGTTTTCCCCGACCTGTGGCAACCATGTAAAATGGTTGTAAGTTCAATAAGTTGAAGAGATAAATAGATTTATCGCTCATTTACCAGATGAGGTAAAAATCTTCTAGTTTCGTCAAAAATGGTCCAAATTGGAAAATTCCAATAAATTCGATCAATAGATCAAATGAAATAACCCGAATTCAACAAATGTGGCCGGATCAAAGGTATTTCAAGTAGTGGTATACTTCGGTTGCGTGATAAATCGCTCACGTGAAAACCCAGCTTAGCTAATCTTGGAGATTAGCATTGCGTGTACTGACAATTCCACCCGGAAAATATTATCAATTTGGACGGAAAAGAAGGCAAGAGGGGAGGATTTTTGATACATTTTCGTCGATAAGACTTCCGGAAGTAATGGATATTGTCTACCATCTTCTATTATCTTCTTCTAACAGTTTTTGAACAATTCGGATGGAAAAATGCTGTAGAATATAGGAAGGAATTAGGAGTTTCTGGTATTTCCTCATCATACAAGTCCAGAGGCAAGGTAGAACTACTTCCGGGACTAAGTGATGGTAGGGGTCCTGGTACTCTAATAGACAGCGGATTGACCCTCAACCCTGGGGCGATGGAGACTTTCAGAGTTAGTATATATAGGATAGTGTTAGCACGCCCGTGGATAAAATAGCTATAGCAAGTTCCGATGCTGGACGCTGGATGAAAAAAGTATAGATTTCCGATAAAAAGGAGAGGGGGGGGGGGACGCTCTAGCTGATATAGTTGGAATCACTTTGAAGTTCAACACGTACCGAGGTGGGCTCCCCTTTCTTTTGCTTTTATCTTTAATATGGAGATTTGGTAACTTACAGAACATATTTGCTTTGTACGTGCTGAAATTTTAAAGAGACTTCAACTATAGTTAAAGGACGCACCTTTAGCCGACCCGATTTAAGTCCCTTGACGGGCCGCTAGAGGGCGTTTCAATACGCCCACTACTATATATAAGACTGTATGGCGACTGGAGTTGTTGCCAAAAAGATTTAGCACAAATATGACGCTAAAATAGCCCAATTCACAGCCCCAACACTATCGAAAGGTTAAAAGTAAATTCAAAATAAGTTTAATTTATTCATAAGCCCCAAAATTAGATTTTAAATCTTTCAATCATCCATTAATGATGTTATCGTTAGATAACATTTTTAAACCATGATGTTAGGCTATAGCTTCCAGAATGAAGTTTAAAATCTTAAAACGTGCACCCTGATTGGTTTAAATTATAACGCGACTTATTGCGACCCAAACATCTTCTTTAAAGTTTTTAACAATACTGAATAAACAGATAAGAAAACACGAACCCTAGCAGACGATAATTCCTTCGCGAATTTTGAATTTCTCGCGTAGGAGTACAATAAACCGCCCAATTGTTCTTACATCCAAACAAATACCAGCCCAAATCAGTGTAAAAAACCGCCCAAACCGGCAACCCTGCTTAGGCTCGTAAGAAAATCGTTGGTAAGTATCAGCCCCGTGGGTACTAAAGCTTGGGACCAATGGTATACACGTGATCCCCAAGCCCCTCCCGGTTTTCCGCAGCCATATTCTCTTCCGGATAGGCTTGACGGTAAAGCTACAGGATGACTACTTAGAAAATAAATGGGGCAAATATGTAGAATAAGCCTTCGACAGGTAATACGTCATTCTTTCGCCCCGACTTAAGGACAGCTCGCCGAGAGATGCCCGCTACTCTTTACTTTTGCATTTTTTATATTTCTCAAGAGCCAAGTGGAAGAGAGGATGGAGAAAAATAAAGAACAAGGTGGTAAAGAAGAAATAATTGCCTAACCCTATTTTAATACAGTAAATATCGGTAAATAACCAAATTCAAAGTCTTCTGGATTTTTGTAAGTGTACGAAAGATCAACCTTGTCACTGGTTGAAGTAATTTTATTTCGCACTATTTGAAATGTTCTAATCAGAAAGAGACGCAAGACCCTAATCTTGACAATGTAAAACTTTGGAGTCGGACCAACTCAAGGTGGCAGACACTTTAATTCGCTGTACACCTGATTGATTCTAACTGCGCGTACGTGTTGTCTTCCTCTTCTATTTCTTAATTTGGGTCTTTGAATCCTTTATTATTGTTCTAACTCTAAATTAATGAACTATCTATTCGCAATTAATGCTTATTACTTGGGAAGCAGTCCCGTATTGAATAAAAATGAACTTTCAGTACAGGAAAGTAGACAAGACTCCTTATACACACGACTAAATAGGGAGATGCCCAGTGTGTCCCTTCTCCTTATATTTCCTTCTGATACTATGAAGCTGATCATCAAAGAAAATAGTCAAGAATTGCGTCAAAATGTATGAGGATGAAACTAAAATGCGTTATGTTAAGATGACGGAAAACGTATTTTGCACACGTATTGCGTAAAGAGAAAAGAATACATTTTATTCTATATGCTTATACCTTTCAAAAAGTTTCTTAAATTGAGTTTTTTTTGGAAATATTTCATTCAAATGCGCGTGAAAATTCCAAAAAAAAAATGACAGAATATTTTGTAAAGTTTCAGACTTTTCTGTTTGATGTATTAGATTTTAAATCAGGGTATTGCTTAAGAATTTGTATGAAATTTTACTGTCCAAATAATTCGTTTTTATAACCGATATGAATTTTAAGAAAAATTTCAATGATAGGTATTTCTCTTGAATAGATGTATATTTTTTTAAATCATGAATTTATACTTCAAATAAATCATATTTGACCCGGGCCATCTTTGAAATCCGTATCATACGAACATTTAACCAATCAGGGCGTGAATTTTAAGTGACACATTTTTTTTTAAACCTTTCTTACAATTTATTTTGTCTAAAATTTCTAATCAATCATGTAGAAGTTAGTAGTTTGTGTAATGAAATATAAGAGTCTAATCTTTGGGTAAGAAATCGAATAACTCTTTCACCATTCTTTAAATTAATCTCAAACTAACTTCAAGTCAGGTCACACGAGGACTAAAATTTTGGATAGAAATTCCTAAAAAATCAATCTATTGATTCATCAAAAAACGAACAATTTTTAGATATATTTAAAGAAAAAAAAAAACGCAAGTTCTCATGACCTAGGGGAACAAAAAAGTTCATAAAATACACAATATACCTAAAAAGGAAATGGCAATATATAAAAACATATATAAACTTTATATTATATAGACCCTATTTATCCAAAAGAAAAAAAAAAAAAAAAAAAAAAAAATTTAAATGTCTGCCCCCGGATAACCATTTCCCCTTTCTACCTCTCGCTATTTTAAAAAATGCTTTGAAAAGATGGGCAATTTTCTCTACCCACTGAAACAACTCTGCCAGACTTCCGGACCTCCAATCAAAAATTTCATACCCCTATTATTTGCCCCTCTTAAAAGTGAGAATGTAAAAGATTTCAATTGGATTAGATTTTTTAATTTTGTGTCATGGTAGTGGAATATTTATAAAGGTACTGGTTTAGGACTATTAATAATTTACTCTTAATTCAATTTCAAACGCGCTTCATTCAACCTACGAATTAAGTTAACTTGAATATAATTAAGAATATTTTTAATTAAACGATAAATAATTTACGTTTGGATCCATATAATTCATATTAAAGTTTTGAGAAAAATTGAACTAACTTGAACAGAACTAATCTGATCATGCGTTTAGAAAACGAATTCTGATTCAACCTATCATTTTAAATAACTTGGATCGTTTATCTGGTTTTCAATGGACAATTTACATCCAAAATTAATAATTTTGATCAATGTGCGTAAGGATAACTCTTCCATGTATAATCTAAATATTTTTCATTAAAGGCCGAACTTTCTGTTGAGGGGTTCTCCTAGTACGGAAAATTTACCGTACCATTCGAGCTCGAGGAACAATAGGGGATCGTGGAACTGAAAATCGCGGTTCTACTAGTACGGAAGACCGAGGTTTAGGGGTTCTCCTAGTACGGAAGATGGACAATAGTAACATTTTCCTTACTGAAAAAAATGGGCTATGGTACAGAAGACCGATGTACAGAAAATTGTACAGAAAATGAAAAAGAAATTTATACTAGTATTTCCCGAGATAAAACGAACGAATTCTAAGGCGCGATAGGAGACATGTATGACTAGCCACAAAAGCATTCGCAATATTACGTCTGGTTTTTCAGATGTTCTGAATATTTGAGTAAATAAGTGGGACGGTTGTAAAGTTTTTAGTTTAGACTCGAGCATAGCTATACTTCTCTATTTTTGTTCGAGTGCATTTTGCAAAGTATAGCTGTAGCCGAGGCGAATTAAAACCCGTGTTAAATAGCAAAGGGAATAAAAGTAGATTTTCCGAACTGCACGCGACTCGGAAACACATTTCTTGGAAAGTACGAATTTAGACTTTCCATTATCTCCAAGAAACAGATTTTGTCAATAAACACCGAGGATAAACAGCAATGGGGATAATATTAACTCTGTCAATAACACTTTCACCACTTTTTGAAGCTGGAACCAAACCTAATTTGATCATGTAAAATTTCTCATTATCGTAAATATTTAGATTTAGTACTACAAAATTAAATCAGAAATTTTAATTTTATTTTATAATGTAATATAGTGCTTAGTATTTAAAATTCATAATGATGGCAGCGATACTCGCAATTAGCCGAAACTAGTCGGGTTGTTTTTATTTATTGCTTTTAAATAAAATGAAAATAGTGCACTAAGAATTCTTTGTATAAATTTTAATTTTTAATTATTTAAAATTCATCTTCAGACGAGCTATCTGAATCATTTCTTGAAATAAAAGAATTGGCGCAATCACTTGGAGGACATTTGGACAGCATTCCCCAAATCATGAACCGAATCTGGAAATGGAATTGGTCCCTAAGGTTATAAGAACACAAAGCCTGGCTGCCCAAATAGGGGAGAGACCTATCCTTACGAACTAGGCCATTCAAATAGAGTAATTTACGACCTTTCCACCCGGTGTCTATAAAGAGAGATAACATTTTCGGGAGGGGTCGGCGTCCACGATCTGAGGGTAAGCGGACAACCACCCTGGCCGCTTTTTGTAATTAGTGCCATATGCGGAGTAAAAAATAATGTTATGGCACCGCAGTGGATTTGACTACGTCCGTTCTGTGACATATTGATACATGTGCCATGGCTTTATAATTTCTCTTCTAAGAAAGTGTCGCTACTTCGCCTCCCGCTTTCAAATCAATACACTACGTCTCTCCCGAATTACTCTACTTGAATAACCTACACTTCGTAAGGATAGGTCACGAGACCAACTCTTCTCTCCCCTAGTTGGGCAGCCAGGCTTTGTGTTCTTAGAAACTCGGGGACTACTTCCATTTTCAGATTCGGTTCATGATTTAATCAGGTTATGAAATATGGGGAATGCTGTCCAAATGACCTCCAAGTGATTGCGCCAATTCTTCTATTTCAAGAAATGATTCAGATAGCTCATCTGAAGATGAATTTTAAATACTAAGCACTATATTACAATAGAAAATAAAATAAAATTTCTGATTCAATTTTGTAGTACTAAATCTAAATATTTACGATATTGAGAAATTTTACATGATCATATATATTAGGTTTGGTTCCAGCTTCAAAAAGTGGTAAAAGTGTTATTGACAGAGTTCATATTATGCCCATTGGTGTTTATTGTCAAAATCTGTTTCTTGGAGATAGTGGAAAGTCTCCTGCTCTCCGATTGAATGTGTTTCCGAGTCATTCATCTCGGCTATAGCTATACTTTTCAAAATGCACTCGAGCAAAAATAGAGAAATATAGGGAAGCACGAGTCAAAACTAAAAACTTTCAAACCGTCCCACTTCTTTACGCAAAGTTTCTTACCCGTCGCGATTTTGAAAAGAATTCCGCCGTCAGTCCGTTCGTCTTTTAAGAGTTAATGCGCCCAATTATGCTGTGGTTGAATTTATAAACTACCCTTGTACTAGCTATCTCTCGCTACCTATAATAACGCTTGTATGAGCAAATACTATGAGCAGAGTGCATCCTTTGTCCAAATGTCCCAGGGGACCAATTATAACGATCGAGAGCGGGAGCCCTCCTAACCTAAAAATTGGGCCTAGCTGGTATTCCACGAAGCGCATTATACTAGGCTCTCAGTCTAAAAGAATATTAACTCGGTTAGAAATGGCTTGAAGGTGCATTCACGTGCGCTGCCTATTACGGATGAGATCAACGAAATATTCAGAACATCTGAAAAACTGGATGTAATATTGCGAATGCTTTTAGGGCTGGTCATACATGTCTCCTATCGCGCCTTAGAATTCGTTCGTTTTATCTCGGGAAATACTAGTATAAATTTCTTTTTCATTTCCTGTACAATTTTCTGTACATCGGTCTTCTGTACCATAGCCCATTTTTTTCAGTAAGGAAAATGTTACTATTGTCCATCTTCCGTACTAGGAGAACCCCTAAACCTCGGTCTTCCGTACTAGTAGAACCGCGATTTTCAGTTCCACGATCCCCTATTGTTCCTCGAGCTCGAATGGTACGGTAAATTTTCCGTACTAGGAGAACCCCTCAACAGAAAGTTCGGCCTTTAACTGTGATGTCAAATTCAGTTGACAAAGGTACACCATGTTTTTCATCATATTTAACTCAAAAACTCACTTTTAAGTTTTAATGATAGTTAAAATCTAATAAACTTTGACACCAAAAAAACCCAGGCATGTCTTAACATTTTTGTGAACGAGATTTCCTGATTTTCAAGAGATGTTAATATCCCACGTATACCGTTAGGAGATTTTGAGATTTTCAGCAAAACTTTAGGGATTATGGCAAGAATAATAAGATTTCTAAGTATTTTTGTTTACAATTTCAAATAAATCGCGTTTCAAACTCCCTTTACTATTATTTTTATTTCAAGTTTATTTTTATAAACCCTATAGAAGAACATCACATCACGGAGGATAGCATGAATTGACCCGATAGTAAAGGGTCAAAAAACTAGTTTTTGATGGCACGAGAGAAGGATGCAAGCTGGTACGGCACCTTCAAAATTATGCTTCTCACGCGTATTTTTAAACTGGATTTTATCGGTTTTAAATTTGTCTGAAGAACTGAGGTTTATTTTTCTAGAGGGGAGTACTATATGCAAGTTGAATTTAAAAATCACGATGAAATTTAAAAGTTGTGCAGGATTTAGTCCTTATATCTGAAGTAGATGTATCCTAAATAGATTAGCAAAAGGTATGCTAGCATTTAAAAAGGGTTATTTGTTAATTTAATTTAGCTTTGATGTAAGGTTTTAGGTAGCAAAGTCTGTAAAACAAATTGAATTTCTTAAAATTTCGGTCGGAATCGAATCCTGGTTCTTCCACACTGGATTAGTACATTAATGGATATGTTCACATACAACATTTGGAAAAACAAATTCCATGATTTTCCCTTTATATATGTTTAGATGTTTTAAAGGGGCATAATAACTCTGGAATTAGTTGATATAGGTCGTACCTATTTAGTCACAAGTTTATGACCAAGTACTCTTACTCAAAATATTTAAAAAATAAGGATTTCCCTAATTTATGCCAAAATCTTCCATGACATTTTCCTAATTTATTAACAATACTTAAAATCCCTGATTTTTACAGGTTTCCCGTGTTGTATTAGTCCTGTTAACATATCCTTTGTTTTGCGTTTCATTACTGAATTCTAACCAATTACGTGAAAAACCAATATTAAATGTCTGCATCCTTTGAACAAAAACATTGATCTACAGGCGAAACATCTTTTCCATTTTGATTGTCTTAAATTAGTCTAAGGAACGTCTATTTCTTAATGGTGCAATCGGTTTATGCCTAGGAGGTCATAGAGAAAAGTTACGGCCATTTTAAGATATGGGTTATTTTCGGGCTTTTGTCCAATCTCTATTGCGCCACAAAGTGATCTCGCTTACTAGGGCCACTTCACCGTCTCCTTATAATGAGTGTGGTTTATCAATACTCAGATAAAACCAAGAAAAAAATTGAAGATCCTCCTATATATCCGATTAAAAATACAGGAAATAAAATAAAACAAAAACAAACTTTTTTGAAACTTCGAAATATGAAGAATATCCCCATGAAAATTCAATTTAAAGGGTTTTTTTTTCTGTCAAAAAGAATCCAAACGTAAAACCTTTTTTTCAGGGCAGCTAGACTAGCCGAAATCCATATCGATAAGAAACACTGTATATCTCATCTGAGGATTACAACGAATCAAAACATTAAAACTCTTTATGGCATGTTTCCCAGTACTTAGGTCTCATGAACTGACACGTTTTTAGGCGACGTATACCCAGAGTGAAACGAACTATAAGAATTATATATATATTCGAGTGAGGAGACTTGAAACAGCAAAGACAAGAACTGATGGATTTTTTTTTTCGGGGTAAAAAATTCAATGGAAAAGATTGTAGGAGGATAAATCTAGAGTCGACACGGTACAACGCGCTTCTTAAAGAGAAAACACCGCTGGCGTAACGGGGCTATAGCTTTAGATATAGTCCTTATAAGTTTGAAATTTAAGCACGTACAAAGCGAAGCATAAACTCCAATCTCCAAGAAATCAAGGAAGCATTTTGTCAATACCAATTGAAGTTGGCAACGAAAGCATAGCAAAGTTTCTTTGAAGTCAACAAATATATAAACATTGAGTAATAACGCGTACGTATACGCCTAGTTATATAGTTTTAGTACAACAAATCTTTTCGTTTCGGCAGGGTTCGTATTACAGGATTTCTAAAAATGAATTTTCCTGATATTTCCAGACTACTTTTGTTAAATTGTCAAATTGGAGACGCCTGGATATATTTTCTCTACGTACTCCCGAGGAGTGCATCAACTCCTTCGTTACTTAAGACTGTGGCGCCACCTAGACCTCTATAATTAGACATTTATCCCCAAAACTTGGAAAATACGGTTGTTCAGGGACCAAATACTGATTTTAGGGTAGTTTAATGACCTAGTAAAAAAATAAGAACTTAAGGGAATTTTATAGGGACCAGATGGAAGCCCTGTGCTATTTTTTTACTTACACGCGCATGAGGTTTAAGTTACACAATTATTTTGGCAGAAATGTATCAAACATCGACTCTTGTTCACGAGAACTTTCCTCAGAACTACTCTACGATATTAATACGTATAAATTGTGTATTAATCAACTGTTCTACTTAATCTTAATTTTAATCTGAGTCTACACATCAACTGAGACGAAACCTAATCGAGCAGGAAGCATCAAAACATAGTTTGAAGCGATCATGATAAATTTAAATACGATGAACTAAATTTCGCGCAAATTTGGTTTGCGATTAAGAACCTTCAGCCAATCAGCGCAAACTTAATTTCAATCTTCCTTAAGTCGTCGTCGTCGTTATAGATACCTCCCGAGTAATCGTTCAAATATTTTCAAATTATCGAGCAGTTTGTAATTGGCTTAAGGAGATACACGGGCCTAATTTCGAGAGTAAACATCTATCTTAATCGATTACTATTCTAGCTTTATCTATCCGCACTTCACAAACGTGCATGAACTTAGGAACAACGCTATAGCGCTTCCAGCCGACTGATAACAGTCGCTATCGGAACTGGTAACCTATTCCAGATAACTGATACCTGACCCTTATCCGAAAATAACATTTTTTTATTTATTGTTAATGCATCTGATATTCAATCTGTTTTCATCGTAGATCAGAGTATTTCCAGGCGATTAACCAAATCAGATTATCGTTGGAAGCACTAAGAACTACATTATTGTCTCTATCTTTTGATATCATTTGATTAATTGGAGTTCAGTCTATCTACGCAGGTATTGAAATCTAAAGGCGTAGTCATCAATTACCTATTCACGGAGCATGGATGCATAGTATCATAAGTTAACTATACAATTTAGCTCCATATGTTAATGTAGGAAGAGATTCCTTAAAAATGCGGCAAACGCGACGCACAGCGGCAGTTTTGGAAACTAACTTTTCTCGATGACTAAGTAGTTTACTTCTAGAACGTAATCTGGATTAAGTACTTTTACGAAAAAGACCGCGCGAAACCGACCTTATCTCGTATTGGAACACGTGAGAATGAACTGTAGGCTCTACAATCGCCACACGACTTTAGTGATGACGTCTTATTGCGGGAAATGTTTATTTTAACAATTTTGAAAATATGTATTTTTACTGTTGTTGTAATTTTTCCTATAACATATGTATATATATTTTGAATCGTTTTTAAACGATCTTTTCGAAAATGCTACTAAATTTCCATTTAGAGTTCATGATGAATCCGTGACAGCCTTACTTTAAGATAAGTGTCTATTGTTAATAGTCCTAGGTGGAACCCTACAGAGATGATCCAATTATCTTGAGTAGAAGACACCAACGGGTAGATCTTTAAATTGGACACGTTCTAAGACTTTCTCTATACCCTTCTTAACATTTCTTTATGGCTATTTCTCTCGTGATTAATTTTTATAAAAGAATAAACTAGGACAGACTCCACCTACACCGAAAAGGATTTTCCTAGCGTTAAGAAACATTGCGCGCCAAAATTTCCTTATAAAATATATTTTCTTTTTATCTCCGTTCTTAAAAAGAGATCGAGATAAAACGCCAGGCCACTAACCTTGAATTGGCACAATCGTCATAGTAAACTAATAACGAAATTTAAGCCTTTGTTTTATCGCCTGACTTTATGGAAAATTGGATGTTGAGCGCTAAAATTAGATTCAAATCATTCAATTTTCAAACCTCTAAATTGAGTTTCATCAAACAATGGATTATGAACTTGACATAAATTATAAATTAAATAAACTTCTAAGGATTAAATTCACGAACTTAGAACGAGTTCAATTTAGCTACGGTCACACTAGGATTTCATAACCGATTTGAAACGATAAAATCAAACCGATATTCAAATCGACAGGAATAGTTTTAAGCGTCTTTATAAATCGATTTATTGTAGCTTCATCTATCGGTTGTTGAAACCAAATCTTTATGAAACCGGTTCCCGAAGCAATTTCGAGAAATCGAACCAAATCGATTTGAAAAAAAAAAAAGTCTAGCGAAACGTTTTGTAACGGTTTAAATCGATTCCAAGGCCTATGAACGCATAGACATATATAAGTTTAGATCATAGACTTAAAGAAAGCTTTTGTCTAGTGACAAGAAAAGCGTGGCAAGACCAAACAACATATTGTAATCCATTTCAATCGGAATTTTCAACAAAACTAAACCTATTGCGCCATTATATCTTGTATATATACGCCATGCTGATTACCTTTTCTAATATTGTGTGATAAAGCTCCCGATCGGTACGCGCGTTGAAAACATAATAGGATCTAGCCAAATTAATTAACGAGACTCACCAGCTGAAACTTCATCTTGAGCTAGAGATAATTGGGTGTTGGACGAGAGAAGGGCAAAGATGAGGAAGAGCGAAGCCACTACGGACGTTGTCGTCGTCTGGAGGCTTACAACCAGGCTACATATCCTAGAGTTGGGCTTGGTTGGGGCCATGGCGGCACCCCTTGAGATTCGAGACCTCGCGGACTCCTTCGTTAAAGAGCGCTTCCTTTTACGAGTCTGCGAATTAAAAACAAGAGAAAAAAATTAGTCAAAGTTAGAATTATAACCGAAAGAAAATTAACGAATAAAAGGAAAAGAGCGGTAACGTAATATAGTTAATCAAAAAACTGATGTGGTTAAACAAATACGTGCTATTGGTTAAGAAAAGTAAATAGTTTTACACTGCTAAAGTCAGTTGCACACATGAACTTAACTTGGCATAGTTTAATTTCTGTAAAAATCAATTAATTCACTTTTTTTTTAGGATGAAGTAGAATCTGAACAAACTAACCAGTTCTAATTCTGTGCAAACGAACAATAAAATAATTAAAAAATAAACTAATTTAAAAAACAATCATTAAATCTAGTCTTAAAACCGATGGAATTATTTTTCAAAACTTTACGAAAACTTTACGAAAACTTAATTCCATCAACGAAAAAAAAAACCCTGGCATATTCCATACGGCCGACACTTACACCGTCAAAAAGGACTAATGGTTTCGAGCTATTATACGGTAAATTAAACCCCCAGCTCGTAAAAATAGTTTGTTTTGGGAGAAACAAGTGAAATAGGGATGGGCCAAAGTTGGCTCTATAACCTCGAGGGTCTAGCTGGGCCGCGGAGTAAACACTAAAACACTTGCTTAAAATATGAGAATGAAAGTAAAGTTGTAGCGGTCTAGGTATCACCGGGTCAGTAGGTCATTGAAGTCATATTCCTGTATAGAGGAACTTCCGCCCAAAATGCTAATGGATGGGGGATGGTGCCAAAAAATTGCCAAAGTGGTTATACATAAATATGGAGTAAACATAGGGGTTTCCCTATAAGAGGAATTAAGAAAAGTAGGTGAAGGAAATTTCGAAAGGAAATGGTAAAAACAAATACTACCGGCATCCAGGCGTGGTGGGGAATATTGGGAAGACGATTATTGAAGCCATTTTGACGATTATAATTAGGTTAGTTCTGGCGAAACACGCGTGAAACCACGCTACGTTAACAGTGTATCCGGTTATAGCAACTTTTGTTCCTACATATAGCTTATTCAATGAACTTTATCTGCGCAAGAATTAGTCGTGAAAAAAACGTTTCGAACTGAAACGAGCTTTCTCGCGATGTTTGTATTGAATAAATTATTTTATCTTAATTATACCACGACGTTTCTTTCTTAGGTTAATTATTACATCTTGGTTACTTAATTCTATATTTATACAATTACTTCAATGAGGTTTAAAGGTTTTGGTTGAGGTCCTGGTACAAAACCGCAGCCCTGCTTTAAGTGAAATTCATCATAAAGAAACGTTTTTTTTCTCTATTAATCATTTCTATCAAACCCGGTATATTCACACACCTCTAGTAGATAATTAAGTCCTAATGAAATGACCGTATTAAAATAATGAATTCCAATTAAAAGAACTAATCCTCGTACTCACAGAAAAACCAGTGTTCTGAATTTTGGAAGAGTTTGAAAATGAACTCGTCTTAATAAAATTTCTTACGATTTGATCTAATTTCAATTTATCATTTTTAGATATCAATCAAGCCTGTAGTTTTGACTGTACTAAAGTGATTACGTAATAGGGTACGTATTTAGCATTACAAAAGGTTGCAATCAGCGTACATATTTCACGGAAGTATCCAAGCCCTCGATTTTCTATCTTGCATGAAATCTCATAGATTTGGTTTTAATTAATCTCGTTAAAAACTAAATTCTACAAAAGCTATAATCAAGCGCCTATTATTCTATTCTTAAGTAATTCTATACTTTGTATACTTAGGATGGGGAAAAACTAGAGGGGGGGGGGGGGAAAGGCCAATTGGGATTCCGAAGAAAACCAAAACCAAACTACTTCCGAAAACTTGGGATTCGATCGTGCTGTACGGTATTTGGTTCCATTAAATCCGCAATATACCTTTCCGATGTGATCTTACGTTCAGAATCAGAGGAGTTTTCATCAAGTATTAAGTTGGGCTTAACCCCTCAATCCGAAAGATAACTATATCGTAAAATGTAGTATACACTTTCAACGTATTGATAACAAAGACTGATTCTTGTGACGCGACCTAGCCTAAACTCAATCCCAGTGGGAGGAGGAGAAATATATAGAAAAAAAAAAGGAAGTCAGATCCTATTTCGTACCGAGGTTTCTATTTGATTATCAGTCGTTGCTCTATGTTAGTAATCATAGACACTTTAGACCGCTAGAGAAAGCTGGAAGAACTTTTTTTTTTTGTTCTAAGTTCCGACGCATACTATGATCTAATATACAACTCAGAGGTAACACTTATAAGATTTTCACTGCCAAAGATTCCCTGATTCTACTCACGAAGAGAGAGATCGAATGGAGTTATAGGAAAAGATGAGAAATACTGAAATAAATTACCCCTTTAAGCGTTAATTAACTGAATAAAAACCTAATTTATATTCGAGTCACATTGATGAAACAATGTATAAAATATTAATGGAAACTACCAAGCCAGTTTCACTTGCGTTTCTCAAAACGATACCAGTTTAGGATTAAATTCTGCATTTATGTAGTTTGGTCAGCTATAGAAAACGTATAATGTGATCAATTTTTAGCTGACTCATATAGTTAGGGTTAAACGGAAACTCGGAGCTAAAAATGGAACATATTAAACATGGCCAATCATAATATTTCAGCCTTCAACAGCGCTTCTAATGTCCTAACATAAAAGAATAGGACGACGTTTAATGCCTATAAGACCTTGGTCATCAGCTGTTATTAATAAAGAAGTCGAACCAATTTCTTACTTTAATTGATTACAACCTTACGTAATATATTTAGTACAGCCAAAGCTACAGGCTTGTACACTAATTATGTGGAGTGATCAGCCCCTCAGGGTTATGTACAAATTCTCAGACTTTACTTTTCCTTGGCCAATGGCAAAAAACAACCCTGATATACATGTTATTCTAAAAAACATCTCAAAAATGATGTTTTGGTGTGCATTCCAAGCCTGAATAAAGCTATAAATAAATAGGATGCATCTTTTTACTGTCTTATAAAAAGAAACACTATAAAGTAGAGTGTAAACAACAAAACATTAAGTTTTCTTTAAGATCCAGCGGAAATCCAAAGATGAAAGTTATACTATCGTGAGAAACACGTCAGCTTTTTCAAGATTATATACCAAAACATCGTACATTTTCATTCAAAATATAGTGTAAAGATACAATGTTTTGAAACTAAGTTTAACAGAACTAATTTAACTTGGTGTTAAGAATTCCCAGAGGCGTTTCGTTGCAAAAAATAAATAAAATTAGATATATATGATACAAGTACCAAAAATTGGTTTTTTTTTCGTATACGAAATGAATTCTTAATGTCAGAGTTCACTTTAAAAAAAAATACTCTCGAAGAGTGATATCTGTAGTTTTAAATTCGTCCGGTTTATAAAATCAACTAATGGGATTATAAGGGAGGAAATAGAAGTAATCGCTTAAACTGTCACAGGCAAAAATTGGGAAATCTAGCTTGTACACATTGGTTCAAATCGCCCCAACATGGACGTATTTGTCGTAAGTACTCTAGATACATCTCATTTGATGATGAGGAAACTTTAAAGTGTATGCAAATTTAAATATATTTATAATATTTTGTAGATCAGCGACATCAAACATATGAGAAGACATCCAAAGAGTTAAGGGAATTAATCTAATTTCATTGCATTTTAAGTTTGGATGAAATATTGCTTTTTGTTTTTGCACTCCCGATTTACAGTGTAATATTAATATGGTTGAAATATAGTTATAACAAGAATCCATTCAGGTTCCATAAGAATATGGGAGCATAGCTTTAGCCTCTGGTACCATCCTCCCAAACTTTGTAACAAAAGTTCGTCTGCAATTTTCGCAACATTTTGTAAGCTTAGATCTTTTTTCGGTCGGCTCCATTTTTATTACCCAAAATATTATGTCAAGGTCGTTAGTGGCGCGGGTTAATAATAGATGTCAGGAGCGATTTACTTGAAAAATCGATTCGAAGCAGACGAACTTTTATCTACAAAGTTTGGGAGGATGGTTATTGAATCTCGGCCCTCCCATATTCTTATGGAACCTGAATGAATTCTTGGTTATAATTGTAACTACACTAGTTTTTAATATTCCTTAATGTCAGTTAAGATATTTTAAAAGGTGTTTTTTCCCTTTGAATTATATTAGAATCAGTCGGGTTATAACGGTTTCAGAACTCAAGAAAAAGCTTGGCTATCGCCCATCACTAGGGCTTTAGATTGTTAAATGGATAAAATGAATCGAATGTGAGAAACTTTTATCAAGAAGAAACAGAGTTTTTGGGGAGGAAGGATTTCTTCTTTCTTAATTTCTGGATGAATCTCTATTCTAAAGTCAGAATCAGTTTGAGATTCCCATGTGCTCAAAGTTACAACTCCTTTTTTCTATATATAAGAAATAAAATTCTATAGTGATTGGAACGATACTATCTATAGTGTACGTGTTGAATTCTCCAAACTGTCTCTAAGTGTATTTGGAAGAAAGCTTTTACGGGACTCTACTCCGCTCTTATCCGAAACTTATCCGAGACAATCTCCAGAAAATTTTATAGCCATTTTTTTTTCTTTCTGGAGAGCAGAATAAGGTGTCCTTACTCCTTAGATCTAATCAGGAAAATTGAATGAAACTTTTCTTCGTCGGATGGAATCAGGGATCGTGACGTTATATATCATTAACAAAAGTAACGTTATAAGGGGATATTTCATATTATATGACTTTTCTAAGTTTCCCCATGATTATTTTCCCTGACCAAATGACCAAATATTTTTTTCTTTATTTCGTGATATTTTTGATAGGTACCATCTTTACAGGTTTATCAAATTACGTCAAGATTCCCAGACGTTTAAACTTAATTTTCTAACCTTTTAGCATAATTAGCAATTTTTTTTTTTAATTTTGGGTCCATCAATACGAAGTTTTCCTTATTTATGTAACCACAAATAAATCATCCTTCAAGTTTATAAGAAGACATACTGCGGGTGACGATGAAGTGAGTTCGATTTTCTCAGTTCATGGTTTCACCTTAAGTATTCCGAAACTTGTAAAAAACGGCGGCCAGGGCCAATATATTCTTTCTAGAGTAAATCAGACTCGAAATCGAGACGGTCGGGCGAGACACGCTCCTTCGTTTCGCGAGAGAGAGAGAGAGGGAGTTGTTTTCCGTCGATACATTTTCACCCCCGTAAACGTATAGAAAGTTCAGCCCAATATTAGCACCGCCCACTTAGTTCCAATCTCAACCGATAGAGAGGGCAATTTCGAATTCCTTATCTCGACCGTTTAGAGTTTTAGGAATTTTTCCTCTCTCCTCGGGCGAAAGGTCTGACGACAAAACTTTCAGAACCATATACCAATCATAACATACGGCTTGTTTTAAACTTGAAGTATATGATTTACCAATACCCTTTATAGCTTGATATGATTTGGTACTAACTATCTTTACAATTATACGAAATAATTTATGGCGCCAATTTTTAAATTCCCTGAAATTTACAGGTTTTCCCTGACCCTGCATGGCTAACCTAAAGCCTTTAATAACCAAAGCAACTTAGTAAATGATATTCGAAGTGTGGAAACCGAGTGTAAAGCATCAGCTTTATATTCTGGTGCACGATACGGCGTTCAAGAATTGTTGCGTAAAATATTATTTGTTGAATGTATTGTTTTCAAGGGCCATATAATATATCATCAAAACCATTTTCGTTTGAATATAAATTGATAGTTTATTATAATGAATATTAAAATGAAAATTTGTGCGTTATATTCCAATATTCTATGCAGAGAAAATGTCTAAGGCACGTATAGCACGCTTTATGGTTCCATATCGTAATAACCTAATACATTACGTTGAAGATCGTTAATAAAGGTTAGAACCCACTTATAAGAGTAATGGCACGATAGCAAACTCACTACAATTGACTGTACTAATAGCCTATAACTTGTTTTCAGTACGGAGAAAGCTATAACCTAGTGTATTTTACCTCTGTTTCACAGACTTTAATGCTTCGTATAAGTTTGTTACGTACTGAAAACAATGATTGTACATGACTATAGGTGCCAATGCCGTATATAACTCCTTTTAGTCACGAACATACCGTCTTTCAGCTGCTTATTTTCTTCATATAGTTAAATTTTCACCCTTATTTGAGAACAGGTACAAAGGTAAGGTACCACTTTACTCTAAGACGTTTTCTTAGATATTGTAAACTTTAAACGGGCTTCAATTTTAGATTGAAATTTCTTTAAATAAAACTAACGGCAATCCTTTGACTTCAACAATATAAATTTTACGTAAAAATCAAATAAGGTGCCGTCTCTATACTTTTCTTTTATCTTCTAAAACTTTAATATATCGAATTATTTTAGTATTAAAGAGTATAACCCCTCTTTTTCCTTATGGTGTTAACATACATTGATCTTCTTCATTAACTTTTAACTTGAATTACAATTTAGTTGTGGATCGAAGTGAAAGGCAGGGATTCTGTTTTAAAAGCGTCAGCTTCGCTAGAGAGTTAAATTGTTCACGATTTATTCCGGGTTTTAAGATTTTTCTCACGGTGTTTTCTTTTCGAAAGCGTGATTCGAAGCAATATGCCCTGTTATATGCTTGGATAAGAAAAGCTACCGACCGGAGGTACATATACCCTATGCTATAATAAACATCGAATTCTTTCCTATACCTTAGCTCTCCCGTGGGATTATATTTATTTTTGTGGATTTTATTTTAAAGAGGCAGCAAAATGTCACAAAAATGAAGTTTTACCATTTTATTTTAAATCTTAGATTTAATTTAAATTAATACTAATGTTCAAGAATACTAGAACAAAGTGTTGATTTATATATCACGCTATACCTCAAAGAAAAATGTAACAAATAATTTTAAATCTATCAAGGGGTAGTGAAATGTAATTTTTTTACTTAAGTATACTTTAATTAAACTAATTAACACTCTTATTCAAATAGAGAAAGAGTCAAATTCAATATGCAGAAGTAGAATTTTCCAAAAATATTAGTCTAAAACCCAAGAATTTAGACCAAAAACCCTAGAATTTACCATGTTCTGAAAAATTTCTCAAACTAATATTACATGGTTCAAGTAGTGCTGGGTGGATCCTACTGTTTGGAAAGGTTCAATTACTGATTACAGGAATCGATTACCAGATTATACTTTCAACTATTACGTTTTACGACTACTCTTGTAAGTTTAAGGCGCAGCTAAAATGGCACTGTAATTCACAATAAGAATGAGCGAGCGAGTAATATTTGAAAGTAATCGTCAAAGGAACTAACGGATATTGACAATTACTTTTAAGAGTAATCGAGTTCCCCAGTACTTTCAGAGGTTGTCACAGGTCAGGGAAAACCTGACCAGGAGCCAAAGAGTCAGAAAAGTTAGGGAATTTTATCACAAAACAAAAGGTTACAGATGGTAAGGAAGAAAATAAAAATAATAAATGGCAAATTTTGTGACAACCCTAATCTGCCCAAAACAAAATATTCATTAACTAGTACTGATATTTTTCATGTGACTAAAAAATTAAAACCACGACACGGTTCAAATTAAAAACTATCGCATCAAATAATAAGCAGTGTAGGAAACTTTCCGGAGCTTTTTACGCTTCTATGACGTAAATTTTATTTTGCATATAAGAGTTTTTCGAATTATGACACAAATACGCCAAAAAAATTACCGGAGTCCACTTAAGAACTAAACCATGCACGTAGAACAGGATGTTATAATTTATCAAACACCAAAAAACTCAAAAAAAGCCACGATTTTAATATTTGTTTGTTTCAGAGGAACGAAGATGAAGACCACCACTAAAATTAATAACTATGAAAAATGGGTTAACTTAAAAACAACCCACAGTTTCTTCACGCGCCCGTTCATTCGTAATTAAGCCTTGTCTCCCTAATTAGACCATACCAGACAAGTTAGCCTCATTTTTTTTAGCTACTCAATTTTTCCTCTTGTCTGAAGACCGGCGATCAATGAAACCTTTTAGTTTTGAAAGTGCTGCAAAGTGACTAAGTCCAAACTTTATTCGGAGACGCGAGATAATTTGACCGTTACTAGGCTTTAAGTGACATTTAGCTACGACGTCGCTTCGGAAGATCATTCGATTTGATACGGTTAATGAAGAGGGTTAAGAAAAAAAAGAAAAAAAAAGGTGTCACAAATGGAGTGTGAAAAGCTAAGAAAATTATTTTTTAAATATTCCATATAAACCTAATCCTTCACGCAAAATTTATTGACCATAGTGATTAACTTGTATTTATGTTCGTTTAGAAATGGATTGAAAATAAGAATAGTATAGGTCCAAAAGTTCTCCAAAAATGTGTATTCAATAAACTGTTTTTTCGGAACAAAGAAGTAGTAGTTTCATAAATTAATTTATTATGATAAAGGCTTTACTATTAGAGAAGATATAGGTAATGTTCTTTAATTTTTGTTCACTAGCCAATCTTAAACTAATTTGAAGTGGAAAATAAAAATCTTTCTAACAACCCCTTTCCACAATCTCTTTAAGCCGAAGTCACCTTGCTTAACTTTCTACTCGCGGATAAACTAATCCCAGATTAAAGGGTCAATTAAAGGTCATACGAGTTGACCAAAATCTTTCAAATTAAGAGACAATCATGAAAATCACTATCTTAAGCCTCTGTCGCTATTCATCGTCTGCTCGCGAATGAAATTGGTTTAAAATGAGCGAAAATCTCATAGGATTAAAATTAGTTTTGGATTTTGAAGCCTGGGTATATTTCTAACTCAAAAATATTCTTTTTAATTAAGTTAATCTAAAGTTTTCACCAGTCTCGAAGGAAAAGGTAATGTATTCTTTATTTCAAGTGAGGTTGGCGTGATGGGAAAAGCGAAGACGGATTAATAAACAACGTTAAAACCTCTGAAAAGAAAACTAGTCCGCACCAAATTAGTTTCAACAATAGAATATAGAACAACTTAATCATAAGCCTCGGCCACCTAACGTTTTTCCTCTAATTATTGTCTATCTTCGTATAGATTAAACGTAAGAAGTTACTAACCTAAAAATAAGCCATTATATTAAAGTTGTCACAGTGGCACGGTTTCCGCTAATGAAGATTTCAGTCTTCTCTCGAGACAAAAAGTCAACTTTACCCGATACTATTGGAATAGGCTTAGAAAATTAAACTAACCCTGTGTCACTACACCTGATACGAGCATGTGAGAGTTTATGGAACAAATTCGTGTCTGTCGTCGTCGCCCAGGGCAACTTTTAACGAGCTACGGATGTAATACCTTCCTCTCTTTGGTCCTATAGTCTTTAAAAGGTCTTCCTTCCTTAAGCTTTCAGCGAATAGACCATTAAAATTAGTGGCCGAATAGAATCTATCTACTCCTCATTCAGAAACAGTTTACAATATAAATAATTATCTCTCAATTTGAAATACCATCGTGTGTTAATCCGCCTCAACTTTGGATACGATGCAAACTAATTGTGAACCAAAATTTAAGTATAGTGTGAGAAGACTGGTTGTCGTATAATGGGGTTGGATTATTTTCAATCAAGAAGTTTCGCCACTTTATTTAATATCCACATAAATGTGGTAATAAATTTAAGTATGCGACATACATTAAAAGCTAAGATTCTTTGAAGTATAAGTTTGAGAAAAATTAACTTTTATTGGATTAAATTAGCTAGGCCTTTCTGAAATTGTAATTCTCTTACAGAAAAGGGCCTATTTACTCAAGTATAGGCACCAAAACGACGAATTTACCACCAGATTCTACAACTGTCAAAACGGCGAGGATAGTGGGATTTTTCACCTGTGGGTGACGCTGTTGTAGCTATAATATGGGGTTAAATTTGCCCTTTCGGCTGTGATGTCCGAACGGATCTGCTCGAGTTCTTCGTAAAACTTTCAACAGAGTTCGTACAAAATATTCCAAGTGAGATTCCCTGAATATTCAAGTTTTCCCTGATCAATATTTAATATTTTACGTGACTATTCATATTCGCGAGCTCTTGGCATCAATGCAAACTTTTTCTATACGTGATATGACACAGTCCATCAATCAGGTCGATAGTTTACCCAGAATACGAGATAAAACTGAACCTTTAGGCGAATATTTACAGCTTAAAATAATTATTAGTTACAATTAAAAGGTTAATCTATCATTAACAACTCCTTGACCGTTTTCCCTGACCTTTTGGGCTCCTTTTCAAATTCCCTCTCATACTATTAGGCCCATTTTCAAATTCCCTGACGAACCCTGGAGTAAACGGACTCTGCATCAGAAGATCTTATAGTAAAACTTAGTTCTGGTTATCTTACAAACTGTTTTTTAAACTCTTCCGTCTGTCCCAGTCTCCTAGATATTTTTTTGAAAGTTGAACAGGTTATCAGCTTGCTCTACTCTTCCCACGCTTTATCAATCATGACCCCATTGCCAATTAATTTGTTTTAAACCTTAAAAAGAATGTAATTCATATAGAAAAGTTTTTTTCCGATGGACAGAAAAGTTGGTTTCCTAACGGAAGTTCTGACGCACACTCTGGTCTATTAGGTTACTTATGAAGTTATGATCTCGGCTTTAAATGGACGCGATTTTCCCTTTTGCATGCAGATCCAGACAATTTTTACGCCCCAATTATCCACCCCCAAAAGACTCAGTTCGTACCCCGTCTTAATTTTTTTCCCATAATGGGGAAGTCGTTCTAGATTTAATAGCCAAGGCTTTATATCTTCTTTCGGCGCAAAAAATCGTAAAATACAAAAATAAAAGCTCGATTAAAAACAGTTTTAGGAGTTTCTAGACGTTTTAGAATCGCTTCCAACGTCTCGATTGTTTTTCGTTTAAAACAACGTTTACGTAACTAAATGGATATTAAAGAAATTTTTATCCTGGAACGAAATTTTGTTTCGAGATGGAATTTTTTTGTTTTCGTCTTTAGAAACTGGTACTGTGTTTCGACTGGAAACTTTTCCTCGTTAAACTTTAAAAGCAATTTACTTGGTAATTTTCGTCATAGTTTATTCTACGTTAATCTAAATATAGGCAGGAATAAGTAATTTATCCACAAGACCATAACAATGTCTCGAGTAATTTCAAAATGGTTTTAAAAATATCACCGGTAAGATTAAATGTAAATATTTTCCTTATAGGGTAGGAAGATTGGATGACGTATCAGAGAGGAGTTGACAAAGACTAATTTTCCACATTTATCAACTCGTTTTTTGACAAAGTTATAGGACTATTAACAATAGACACCTATCTTTAATAAAGTTTAATCATAAAACCTGGTGTTCATAATAGTCCTCTACATGGGCGCCAGTAAAGGGGGCAAAGGGGGCAATTGCCCCCTTTTAATTGTCTATGCCCCCACTTGGATGTTTTTAATTACATCCGTATTTAGGTTTGTTCTATCTGATACTAGCGAAACAAAATTTACTTCTAGTTCCTAGCCCTTTGACCCATCCGTCTTTATCTATTTACTTTAATTAGTTTAATTAGTTTGATCTAGATGGTCAAAATTGATTAATTTTGATTAAATTTGATTAAACGAATACCCGAATATATTTAATAAAACTAACGTCGGCATCAAACCGTGGGTCTAATAAACAGAGTTACTTTAAGCCTAATATATATACTTTCGCCGGCTATTATTGACCTCCCGACCAATGGGATAAAAGCGACTTTCGTGACGTCATTTACCTATGACATATCGAGATTATATATTATTCATTTACAAATATGAGGGAGGATAGATCATGTTTAACAGACATCCTAAGGCTCCTACGAAAATTCATGATTTACCGTACATTTCCAGGACAATATTTGCCCAAAAACAGATCCAATATTAGCTACACTCTCCAACAATGATCATTCGTTAGTGAGTGGTTTCTTGTGAAGGTAAACATCTTCCCAAAAACTTAGGGGAGTATATAGATCGAACAATTCCCTTCAAAGCTTATACATTTTCAAGATTTACCTAACTAGCATCGAATTTGAGTTCACATTCCCTTTAACAGAAACTTTACCCTTGTGGTATAATATATAAATAAAAAATAAAATTGGAAAAACCTTAGCTTCCCAATAAAAATAATCTTATGGCAAAACTTTTGCTTTCTCATGCAGTCCCCATCTTTCTCAAAACTCAAAATAAAACGAATTGAACGAAAAAAAACCTCAATATTTTCAAAAGGAAGAAGTACATACCTTATATACCGACGTTAAAATTTACTTTTTCGAAAGAAAAAAACCGAAAAAAGAAAACCTCGAATTTCCCGATTACTTTTCACAGTTTTCTGGGCCAAGGCTTAAGATTCGTATAGTTACATTCACCATCCAACCGCACAGTGCAAAGATTCACTTCAAAAACCGTTACTTTTCACCGCAAAAAGCCGATACTGTATAAATAAAATCTCCGCGACTTTCGGCTCAACATTAAAAGAACATCCGTATTTCCAAACCAGCGGCTTCTACCATTGGTTGAAAATTACGTGATATTTGTCCTAGTTTTTTTTTTTCTTCTTTTATATAAACAGACTTTTTGAATCGCGACGTGGTAGTGAGGTGGGTATCCTTATGCGGGGTAATCCTTAAAATTTAGGTTTTCAATTAAAACAAAGGTTAGCCCATTTAAATTCTTACTTAGAAGTAGCGGGACGTCTAGATTTAAATGTGATGAAAACTTCGAATGGAATAGATGACGATTAGATTCAATTCTAGTTTATACTACGTGTAAAACTGGTTGCCATTTATCTATATGATTTCAATTCTTAAGAGATAGATACTAACATACCTTCGTAAGCGCTGTAAACTGAAACTGAATTATTCCAATTATAAATACTGGGCTTCCCCCAAAAAAATATGGTTTACGATTTGACCCCCTTTAACTGTAGGGGTGCAATCGTGGAAAAAACCATCCTAAATATTAAATTTTATTGAGGGGAGAGATGGGGAAAATTTTAAAGGATTATTTTTTAGCATAAATTAGAGGTAATTTTAATATTTCGGAGAATTGGAAATCAGAAGTAACTTGTTTATTTTAGGAATGACTAATGGGAATGATTTTAATCTTGATGTATTTATAATAGGTCGATATTTAGATGATTAATGAATCAAGCCGGAAGTGTTAATTTGCACAGTGGTTTTAAAGGGATAATGGAATAGAATATTTTAGGAATGACTAATTGTTATTTTTAATGTTTTTTTTAAGCTGATTTATTTATATTAATTCAGTGTTTTGATGATTAATGAATTAAACCGGAAGTTATAGTTGTTTTAAAGAGATAATGGATGTATAATCGATTGAATTTAAGATTTTTATTCGATTCTTCACTTAATTTTAAGGATACTTTTAACTAAAGTAATGCAGTCACCATTTCTTCGAATGTTTAGGAAATATATTTTTAATATTTTATCATATTAAACGCTTAATTAATTTCAAAATCCGCTAAGCCTAATTATAGAAAAATGGATCATATTATGATTATTCTATTTATTTTAATTATTGAATATCTTGGCAGAGGTTTTGATGGTTTAGGTTAAAGATACGTTTATTAAAAAATAACTTGATTTCCCATTTCACAATCCCTTTAAAGAGGAAATGATATTTGAAATTTTTGTTTAGAATATAAAACATGTTTCATTTTCGAGGTTTAAAACGTCTACCTTCATATTTTCGACGTAATTATTTTTCAAGGGCGAATTTTGATAGGTTTACTTATATAAATATTTGCATATTTAAATCACCAGTACCAGTAAAGGGAAAGTGAAAGTGAATGCATAATTTTATTATATCTTATCGTTTCTTTTTAAATACTACAAATGGTTACTTTTAAACTATAATTTAGAGGTTGAAAAGCTATAACTTTGATAGAACTAATACTCTCACGTGAAACAACCCCCCAATAAAATGTACCAACGCGTTATTTTAATTTCTAGACGAAATTATCTCTCGCATCATATTTAAGAGATTAAAAAAAATAAAAAAGGAAAATCTAGCTTTCATATTTAAATTTGTCACCTAAGGATCGGTTTTACGTGAACCAAATATTTCCTCCACCCATCTCAAACATACGTAGTCTTGGATTTGAATAAAACATCAGTTTGAGGAGGTTCTCGTGTATAAATTTGAAATACAAATTTCAGATACAGTTTGCAAACTAGATAAAGCTCAAGAATTTGTCTGAAACCTCTCGTAGAACATTCAAATATTGTCTATTCCAGTCACCAAACGAAGCGAACTGGATGGTTTTCTGAATTGAATCTAATTTTTGTTTTTATTTATGTATCAAATTAAAAAACAAGAATTTCATTCCCCTATAAGATCGAATACCAGTTTTCTTATCGGTTTCTAATTTAACATCAAAAAGCTTTTAGCATTAAAAAGGAGTTTGGCGAGTAACGAGGATTTTATAGTATTTTTTTAAAAGTAGCTAAGCCTAGTTCGGGCCTATTTATAAATGGAAAAAGTATCCTTTTGTTATGCGTGTTGTAAAATAAACTTTTGTAACATAATTTACCAACTAGATTTAAAATTATGCCAATTAATTCATATTTCATGATGATGTGAAACCTTTAACAGAGGATTTAATTAAATCTTAATTAAAGAAAAGTTTTTTCAATCAAAATACATCGTTATGAAACGAAATCAATTTGGATTAAAAAAAGGGTGGCCACAGTTTTTTCACATTCAAATTCCCTGACTTTCCAAGGTTTTTCCCTGACCGTTTCAGCTAACACTACCCAATTTTTAATCTTTCATTTAAAATATAATTGCGTTCGCCAAACTTTTTGCATGCATATCTTTGATCTAATCTATACAACTGACACGGTAGCTTCAAATATTTTCTGCAGATAATGATTGTAATTTCCTGGCTTCTTGATAGATCTTTAAATTCCCTGACTTTTTAAAATATCTTAAAATTCCCTGACTTTTTTGGTTCATTTTCAAATTCCCGGTTTTCCCTGACTTGTGGAAACCCTGAAAAACGATTAATTTTATCCCATATTTAGAATTTACCAACAAATCAACAAAACGAAAACCAAAAACAAATTAAAAATAACTTGTTTACTAAAATTCAGCCTCTATTAATTTGAAAAACAGAAAACTAGCGAAATATCGCGTGAGAGGGAATTAAAAATAAATATTCCTCATTCCCAAATTTCATACCAGTTCAAGCAATATTTAAATCCGTGTTAAAATGTTCAACGAAATGGAAATAAAACATTTTGGAAAATTTGCCCAATTTTTAAAACTGGAGAATATTTTTTGAGCGCGGGTGGCGACCAAGGAAACGTGACCCATTTTTGCGCCGAAAAGAAAATTTTAAAATCGACTTTTTAAAAAATAATACCCCCTTTTTTATATCCAGGCTAGAATAATTCGCCTTAAAAACGAGTTATTTCATTCTTTGAAATAAGAATAAAAAGTAGATCACGTGACACGATTAGGGAAATATCTTTTTTCATCCATCATAAGCCGCGTTTTCAGTGGATAAATTATAATGATTTTGAGAAAGTACGGCTAAGTAAGGCTAACTAAGACCAAGAATCTCAGGTTCCATAAGAATATGGGAGGGCCGCGATTCAATAACCATCCTCCCAAACTTTGTAGGAAAAGTTCGTCCGCTTCGAATCGATTTTTCAAGTAAATCGCTCCTGACATTATATTATTAACCCGCGCCACTAACGACCTTGACATAATATTTTGGGTAATAAAAATGGAGCCGACCGAAAAAAGATCTAAGCGTACAAATGTTGCGAAAATTGCAGACGAACATTTGTTACAAAGTTTGGGAGGATGGTACCAGAGGCTAAAGCTATGCTCCCAATTCTTATGGAACCTGAATGGATTCTTGCTAAGACCACCACAAACTAGTAGAACTACCAGCAACAAATCTAAACTATCCCCCATTGATTTATTGATAGTCTAAACAAGCGCTGGCGTTACGAAAAACCAGAGATCACTCGAAATACCCCTTTTGGCTACCTAGAGTAGTAATTTTAATACGCTTCCTTAAATTTCATTTTCTGAAACTTCTATGAAACAGATGTGTAATTTATTTATAATGATAGCTATATTAGACAGATTTCATTTAGTTTTAAATCGGACATGAAAACGTATATTTCATATACTTTCAGAAAATCCTATTTGCTTTTTATCGAGTTTTTTTATTTTAATCTTTTAAAAAAGTGGAAATTACTTTAAGGGATATCATGAGATTGAGTTCGATTAAATTTTATCTCTTTCTATATCTAGTTTAGTAAAAACCACTTCGGGATTAAATTTAGTGCCATACTCGATTAATATGAAGAAAAATAAAACGATAAAACACTAGGATTAATTATGAAATGAATAATTTAAAGAGGACGTAGGCAATTTTCGAATTTAAAACTTTATTATAAAACTTTGATGTTAACTTGAGTTTATAACGAGCTTATTCGCGAGTAGTTTGTAATCTATCGAATGACAAGGCGAATTAATATATTATGTTAAAGCCTCATAGAATTAAAAGTAGTTCAGTAAATTTATAAATTGGATTGGTGGCAATTTAAAATTTCAGAAATTTATTACCGTTGGCATAATTAAGGGTGAAAGTTCTTGTTAAATTTGTCCAGACACTTGTTAAACTCGGATAATGAAAGACTACAGGATCAAATCCAATAAAAGATAAAGTTTGGAGCCTGTGTCTTATAACCCATAGGACAAAATTGGTATTTTTGAAATTCAAAGTCAGCCGAGGGTTAACAGAAAAATAAAATATGGACATCTTTTCTAAAAAATCGGCAAAAATCATAAAAATAAAATTGCGAAGGAAAAAAAGCGGCCATTGTTATTTAAATTTTGATGTATTAGAGAGGACGTTTTCACTTTTATATTACAACATTGTTTAGCGTGAAACTATCTAATCGTTTCCCGAAAACCAAAACAATAATTTCCAAAAACCAACAGGGCACAACCTACGCGCATGAGACGATCTAATTTCTAATCGTGGGCTATAAAAAAAAATTCCAAAAAAAAAAATCTAGAACGAAATAACAAACCATGCAATGGATAGCGTTATATTTATAAAAAAATATGCATGCGATTTAGACTCGAATTTAGGACTCCAGCAGCATCTAAAGATGCATCTATTTTTTATTTTCTCACTTAAGCTGCACTAGAGACTTTGAAACCATTTTCAACCATGCTGGAAAGGTTAAATTATAAAATTATGGGGTCCCCCGTGTAGAACTTCATCAAAAAATCCAATTAATATCTCAAAGAGTCGATTTGAACATTGGAAACGGTTTGAAAACGGTTAGAAAGAGTCAAGTGTGATCGTAGCTTTAGATCCAAGGAGGAATAATACAAAGGGATGGTTAAACTTAAGAAAAAGTGTAATGATATGGAGCGCCTTATATTTTTACCCTTGTCACTGTCGAGGTAAGTCCTTTTACGATATTTGAAGTGACAAACTGTCAAAGCCAATTTTAAACATTTTAGGCCAAGTAAGGGTGTGATTTCTACCTTCAAAAACTAAATTTTTGCGTAAAATAAGGGCATCCATTCTTTGATTTAACTTTTAGCTTCAGTGAGAAGGCAAGATCTGATTTAAATCTAAATATATTACTTGCCCTTTAAGCTATCCCCACCATTTTTAGGACAGATTTAAAACTTGGGCGAAACTATAGATTCAATTCATTTTCGTTTTGTAAGACAGCCGTGACTATAGTCGAAAAACAATAGAGTGTTTTCAACACGATACGAAGCTGTACTCCTTAACTCTTATTGGAGTTAAAACTAGATCATATGGAGTTCTCGAAGTTTCGATAGCTCTACCAGATGAAATCTTAAATTTATTCAAACTGCATATCGAGTATATAGTCCTAAACATCTTGGGTTAACATCAGGTAGAAGGCTAGACTATATCTTTTCCCATCTAAAATTGTAGTCTTAGAGATTTTGAAGAGTTTTTTTATAAAGGTACTGAAAACTCAAAATGATTTCAAGTATAATAAAATCGCGACAAGTAAACGTGGTGGTGGTGGCATTTGATTTAAAGTCACGCGAAGCAAAACCAAAAGAGGTGGGGATTTCCGAAGAGGAGACACGTAGGGGATAAAATAATGGTAAGATGCATGGACAGGACGAGTACGACTATTTTCTTCGAGACTTCCGCCTTTGACGTCATCATAATTTATTTTCGTTTCAATAAATTATTTATTTTTTCCTGTTGCATTGTGATAAAGTAAAAATGTTTTTTTTGGGTTTTTTATTTATGCGTGAAGATAATTCAATTATGTAAGGACAGAAGTAAACGTGTCAACAAGAAGTATGAAATTATTTACAAGTCTTGCTAAGCCTAAATAAATCTTTCTTCAGCGAATTTTTTGCCCGATTTTTCCCACACTTAAACATTTAAGTGTGAATGAATACATTGATCCTGAATTGAAAGATGACACCACATTCTAGGCCTATTTTTAATTAACGGAAATAGGAGGTGCCAATTTATAAAATATGAAAAATACGAAAAGGGTGGTTGGTTAGGTATAGTTTAGAATTAAAGGGGGAAAAACGGTTCCATCCAGGATGCGTATGACCAGAATATGACAAATAAATGCCTAGAAAAAAAGATGTATCCATTGTTTATCTAGATAGTCAATTCTTCTTGGCGTTTATCCAACGGTCGACTGCCCGCGGGACATTGTTGTCTAGTTGAAAAAAAAAGTAAGTACAATAGTATGCAGCTCAATAACCAGTCGTGGTCTCTAGCCGACTCTCGATTTGAAAGGACATAAGCGAAGTAGATATTTGTTTGCGTTTCTCTTTTCCGAAGTTTCCGGTCTCTTCTAATGCCCAAAAAAGGCACAGTTCGATTTTTGTTCGTAATTTTTTTTTAACATTATAGAATCGGGGTCAATTGTGTATGATTCTATTCTTACATTTCAAAAAAAAAAAAAAAAAAAAAAAAAAAAAAAAAAAATACCGTCTATTTATATTTATCCATTGTTAAAAATTCAATTTTTTGGTTTAGGAACATTATGTGCATGCAATTCGGTAGGGTTTAGTATATAGGTACTAAGCTATACAACACAACTAGAGTTTTAAATCACTAAATTACCAGGGTATGGGTAATTTAAGGTTTGACACCGGTATAATTACCGAAACGGTAATTTCTAATTTAAAACTTTTTGGATTAAAAGTTACCAAATTAATAAAAAGAGGTCAAAGTTTAACGAAGATTGATTTCTGTATATCATAAATAAAGCATTAATTTCGTAATTAAATGCCTATTAGTTACTAATATTCAATGCTATCCATAACCCAGTGAAGATCGGAAATTTAAAATGCATCCACCCACAGGTTTTTTGCACTCATAGAAAAAAAAAGACACTAAAATTTATAAAATTATATAAAAAAGAAATATTCACGCGCTTTCGAGCTAGGGTGTTCTCACAGTTTTCTTTACAACTATCCCACGTTGAATTTTCAATAAATTCAAACTTATAACTAACTAAAATTACCCATAGAAGCAACAATAACAAATCTATAAGAAACCCTACACAATGACGCGTTGAAATCTTAACACGGGATGGTTCTTTTAGACTTAACGACCTTGATCTTGCACTCTTCTTAACTTTAATCATTATCACTTGGTATCAAGATATCTTCGGAACTAAGCCATCAAGCAAAGACAGTCTTATTTATCGGTACAAAGTTGAGTTGAAACTAAGTACTTGTAATAATGGATCGGTATCAAGATAAGCGTGACGTTTTAGAGGGGATTAAGGTACGCCTGAATAGACCCAACTGCCTGGTTTGGGGTTTAGGTGTTATTATGTAATGGTGTAGCGGCCTCACTCGTGGTTCGTCCCTTAATGGTCTTGCAGAGCGAGAGAGGTCCGTAACAAGGATGTGCTTTAAAAGAGGGGGGAATGAAGGCAAAGAGGATGAAGCTTCTTTTGGGTTATATTAGGATAAGATCTTATGTGATGCCGATTGCGAGATCACGTGATTATAATAATGGTATAGTACTCAAATGGCCACCATGGAGAATCGCGCAATATAGAATTTGTATAAATGAGAAAGACAAGGAGAGACGAAGTAGTTGTTCAAAATTTCAAGTGATTTGAACTACAGCTCGGCTTTCAAAACTACAGACTTAGATTCCACTTTTTCGATAGCTTAATTGTTAAAGGGAGAATGCAACCTAATTACAAGTGATTTTTTATCGATTCCTTATCGTTTAAATAGGCCTAATCCATCGATAAAAAGTTTACAATACAAATATTAAACTAGAAATAAATATAAAACTTACCCGGAAAATAGGCTTAGCTGCATTCATGGAGATCCTGAATAGCGTCCGTGTAAGGTCTAGCGACCAATGAGCAAAGGCCCGTCGTTCACGCGAGATCTCCTAGAGACTTACGTCGCGTGCGATTGGTCGCTAGATCTTACACGCGAGGAAAACAGGACCTCCATGAATCCCACTAAGCCTATTTTCAGGGTAAGTTTTAAATTTATTTCTAGTTTAATATTTGTTTGTAAATATTTTCAGTAGTGGATTAGGCATATTTAAACAATAAGGAATCGATAAAAAAATCACTTGTTAGGTTGCATCCTCCCTTTAAAGGGAAAATAAATCTACAAAGCTTAAGATCCCTCTTATTTTAAGGATGACCGATATAATTTAAAAACATTATAGAATGACGCAAAGGGTATAATTTGAGACTATATTTAATTTACGAAAAACAGGGTTAAAATGTGCCCTTCGACATTACTTAAACCTTATGGGGGTGCAAGAAAGCTGCAAGGTTATTTTTCCTTTAAGAGCTTAGCTTATTTACTGAAATTTTTATCTAATCAAAGCAACAAAATCTAACCTGAAAGCGCGTGAAAATTCACAAAATATAATTCTCTATGTAACAATGTCTGTCTGCCACTAACGCTAAACTTCAAACGCGACGTTAGAAAACTGAGAAAAGCTTTTGCGAATTGATAGAAAAGTTTTATTTAAAATTAATGCTCGGCATTAAATTAAACTGGAAGAACGTCATTTCCTACCATTTTCGACAGTATATTTTTTCAACTGGGCAATTAGGGCTGACCAATTAGAAAGCATAGATGCATTATAACGCAATTGAAGGCTAACGAATCAGAAAGCTTTAAGTAAGGGCCTGGTCGCGGGAAAAAGTTCTAAAACAAAGAGGAATGCGTTCTTTGATAGGTAATAGACATTTCGCATATGAAGATAAAATCATTTTTTATTTTATTCTAATCTATATTATTATACTTTCCCTTTAAGATATATTTCTTAGTTTGTATTACACTTCTCAACAGTTCAAAATTCTTAGCAAACGATAAATTCACCCAAAATGTTTATCGCGAGAATACGGTTTAAATTATTCCACCAAGATGGGTTAGGCTTAAATTAGGCCTAAGTCGGAATACCACGTAGATACCCAAGTTTATATAAATATAAACAAAAACCAAGTAAATTTAGACTACGAAAAGGGAGATACAAATCTCCTTACACCTTTAACAGCGCTAACAGGTTTCTTTGACTTTATACTCGCATGAATGAGATATAGTGAAAGTGCTTTTTTCGCTTTCGTGCCACGGTTATTTTTTGATGAATTAAAGCTAAACCAGCTTTCCACTTACGGATGAGAATTCTACAGTTAAGTTTCAAATGGAGTTTTCACAGTGTACAAAGCTAGGATGCCTTGAATGACTAAGATTAAGTTTGTTAGAGAGAAAGGAGATTAGGTTTATACCCGAATAGTTCCAAACTTATTTTCTAAATACTTTGCCCCCCCCCCCCTAAATATACGTAGAATCTTTCCCACAAACGTGAAATAGGTAATTTCCTTGTAGCCACGAAGCCCACGTTTCTAACCTCTCTGTATATTTCCTATAAAATTTAGACAGGCAAGCCCATAAAATATAACTTATAATTTTGCGTTCCAAATAACTTTACAAAATAGCTGAAAGTTGTGGCGGTTTAATACAAGATTGAAATCTCACGGTTGGTTAAAATAGTTTCGTTAAACCGTTGAATGTATTAGATTCTGTAGAAGATTTCTTCGCTTTCCCTCAATTTTTGATGCTTCCACAAAAACTTTTCAACTTAAACACATTCTCCATATTGGTCTCATCCTGTTTGTTACGTACAATCATAGTCGATGATGCTAAAGCCGGTTTATTTTTCCCCTCCTTCCCAACGAAGAGTATCATATTCAAACGTAATGTTTAGCCCTTAATGCGTTTTACCTTGAATTTGGTCAAAATAATTTTATTTTTCACGGTTTCGTAGAAGTGAAAGTATTTCATAAGCGGAAGTGTGACAAGGTCGAATTTAAATTTAATTTTCTCTATTGTTTAAATATCAAAACAAAGTATTTTTTTGGATATCATGGATTGGTTTCGTTAATTGTTTTTCCCAAAGAACTTAATATTCTACTAATATAGATTAAACTGTATCTACGGTATGGGCACATTAGAATTTATCGTATTACTTCTAAGTTTCTTGAATATATACCAAATACAATTTTATATTCATTTGAAATTTAACCTTGATCTGACTGTATTTGATTAATAATTTATTTCTAGTTCAAGAGGATATGGCGTAACAAAAGAAAGGTGATGCGTAATGATACAAAATTTATTCTATGTCACTGTCAACGCCCCTAGATATATCAACGCCTGGCTATGAACGTACAACGCTTAATGTCCATCTAGCAGACGCCAGTTTAGTGACTACAATTTACTCGATGGAGCAGACACTTGAGATCTCGGGTGTACAAAAGTTTTAGCTGAACACAGAGTTCACAAGATTTTGAACTCAATACTCTGTCAAAGCTGAACACCGAGTTCACAAGAGTTTGAACTCAATGCTCTGTCAAAGCTGAACTAAAGTGAACTCATATGTACAACGAATTTGGAAGTAATGTCCCCATTTTTACTATCTACCACCCCTTGTTACTGAAAACTATCAAAGCCAGTGCGCAGGAATATTTCAAAGCGAGTTTACTACAATTTATTACGTTCAAATTAAATGCACCCCTCAATATCCAAGAGCTTCGATACAAAAGCGATCTCTTTGTTTTTTCTCAAAATTTAAGGTGCAATAGAATCATACTATCGATCTATAGACGAGCCTGGTTATCAAATTAAATTGTTACACATTTCACAAGCCCTTTAATTGCCCAGTTTTGTCGACCCATCCAACCAAGAGGAGCTCTTTTTCAGATAGAGAGACGGAAATGGCTATCAAAAAAATAAAAAAAGGTGGACTACTCTAGTGTAGCGTAGAGAAAAAGGTTGATTTATGACCGTTGTTAAGCCTTTGTCAAAATCGAAGTACCGTGGGCTTCATTTTCCCGCCTTTTACTTCATACACGCCATCCTTAAAAAGAATGAACTCTAGGTTGCTAGTGGTCAAAGTAAAAACCAGTTAAACTCCGTCACTATTTTTAGAGAAATAGTTTTGGTTTCAGTTTAGAGTTACAAACTGAGAAAAATTGCGGCGGATTAATATACAATATTAAATACCATAGAAACCAAAGTAGTTGAGGAAACAGAAATACAGAAATACAGAAATACAGAAACACTAATAACGTTTTCTAAGTAATCTTTTTCATGTTGTTATTGCCCTACAGTCCTAGACTTACTCATTTTCACCCCACAATTAAAACAGTTAGGAAAACAAATCGCACAGTTAAAAACGAACCAACAGAGTAGACTTCACGTGACGACGTTACTAATATCGTTCCCCTTCTCAGAGTAGTCTTGGAGCTATAGCACTCTATGTTAAAAACGCTCCCAGATGGAGGATAAAAACAGTGAAGGACGAGATTACCTAACAACCAATGTAGTAGAGACGTTTACCTGACGTCACTAAACTATTTTATTAAGGGCTCTGGGAGCTATAGATATGTTAAAAACACTGCCAGATGGACGATCTAAAAACGGAAAAGGAGGGACTTAGCAAAGCCTCGCCCATGTTACGTCTAAAGTCACTATACTCTACTTTGAATGGGTTGAAATTACAAAATGATACGGTCTACACTCTACAGTTACAACTTCGGAAGAATGTATTATTCTATTTAATGGCTGGTCTTAAATGTTAAAACAATGCTACTTTTAGCCTTACAGACGACTATTGACGCGTCCACTGATTTCGAAACAATTTAGTGAAACGCGAGATGATATTAATCAACTACAATCACTTTTCTATCTCCGTACCTTTCGCATTATTGATTCTACATCAATGGACACTCCCGCTGAAACGGATAGGGACCTGTTAAAAGGGGTCAAAATAAACGCTCGAAAAGATTCGTCGCTTTTCGATTTCCACATTATCCCTTAATCTACTCAACTCTGCAGATTCATTTACGAAGTTTCATCACACGTTCAAAGCTAGGATTCATGCATCCCAATGATTTAGTTTAGCTACAGATATATACGGATTAAGCTTAAAATCTACTGAAAAGTCATGGTGGTTTATGACAATTTTTGATCTCGAAGTTTATTTCAAATTACATCAAAACTTGAGGCGGATTAATACGTTATGTTAAAACCCCATAGAAATGAAAGTAGTTTAGCAAAGTTTTCTGGAACTCTCGAAGAGTTTAAGTAGTTTGTTAGTCTAAAAGAAAAGAACTCTTGGAAAAAAGATATTTCGGAATATCGACAGAACATCTGAAACTCAAACGGATTGAAATTGTTCAAGTTTCGGAAGTGCTGATGCGGACGAATTTCTATATATAGTATGATGGGTCTATTATATCAAGTAAGCCTTCTTAGGAGAAGAAGATTAACGCACAGTGTGGGGCGGTTTTTAGAGTTGTATTGTTTATACACAGAGAGCCCCCCATTGTTATCAATTAAAAACAAAGTTTGACCTGGAAAACCAAACACGAAGTTGCCTTGTTTAGACTAGAATAATTTTAGAATTATTTAAAATAAAGGTTTCGTTCACACAGTTGCGGTGGAACCACAGAAAAATTTGTAAAGCCTTTAAAAGAATCATAGGAGCAATATAGTAAAAGAAAAATAAAAGGATAAAATAATAAAAGAATAAATTAAGTTTGAAGAAATGAAATGTAGAAACAATGTAATAGTCAATTGTTATCAAAGGCGTCCTTTGTTTGCCTTTAACGCATATTTTTAAATTTTGCAAAGCCAAATTTATTTAATTTAAAAAAGTCCTGTCACAGGTTCTCGAACGTTTTTGGAAGTCTCATTGGTCGCTGACCAATCAATTCAAAGAAATTCAGGCTCTTAATGAATCCAGCTAAGCTTTTGATGGTAAGTTTTAAATTTATTTCTAGTTTATGTTTTTAAACGATAATCATATAATATGGTTAATCACGCAAGATGTGGAAATCAATATGGTTATCAGTTTAATTAGGCTTAAGAGTGAATAGTTTATAAAATTACCAAATATAACGAATTACTAACTCGTCCGAATTTTTCTCTTGACAAGTTTGACCATAGGTTTAATTTTGGGAGAGAGGGTGGAGGCCGATTTAAATTGAACCTCAAAAGAAATTGAACACTCTTTAAAGTTTTCACTATCTCTTTAAAACCTTTAAGCCATTTTTTCCCGCAAAACAATAAATAAATAAACAGCCGCAATTTAATGCGAACAGAAACCCCGATCTAAAATTCTGACAGACGAAGAGAAAATAAAGAGCAAAACTTCCGAGTCGGAAATAAACATTGAGAATGTTATGCTATTATATACAATATAAAAGGTTTCTACAACTACTTTTATTTCAACGAGGTTAAACATTATGTATCAAGACGTTTCAGCTTTTGTCTAGTTAAGCAAACTGTTCTTGAACAAAAGTAAAAAGTGGGTGGTTCAAAATTCTATATCACCCTCGCGTTTCGCGTCCCTTAAGTTACTTGGCAGATCCGACGTCAGAATCAGAGAAAACGGGGATGTAATCGTAACGTCGATTTTTCCGACGGAAGGATGAAAAGAGGATAAGGATGTAGAAGAGAAGAGAAAAACCGAATGGGATGCGCAGCGGATGAGAAAAAAGGTTGAATAGAGACATATGCTAGTGCAGTTACGAATTGAAGAGAGAAAACACATCCACTAAAGCTTCGAACTCTATTGTATTTCATATTGCGAATGAAATTGCGAGACTCGAATGAAGCCATGTTGGGCAAAAATTGTGAGACTCTGCAGTTGAAGGAAGGGTGAAATGCCAAAAGGTTTATTTTAAACGATTCCTTACACGCCTTTAGCAAGATTCGGATGACGGAATGACAAGTAGAAAACCCACCCCTTAGAACATCTAACTCTATTTTACTTTTCATCGTGAATGAAGACCCGAATAGTGTCATTTTGGCGGGAAATGAGTTAACCAGTTAATTTTAAACAATTGCTTACATGCCCTGCCAAATTTGGATGACGGAATGATTAAACACTTGCTAAACTATCGGACAACTAAGCCGATATCCCAAAATATCGATAGGCCAACGTTCTATTTGAGAAATTAAAGTTAAAATTATAAAATTCCCTCTTAAAGGTAGCTTAGAAATCTACAAAATCCAAAATCCTAAATTTCTGTACACAAAACGGCAATTGTCCGACCCCTTTTAAAATGTAAACTTTTAAAAGATATATATATCAGTGAAGTTTGGGATTATGTCAATATGTAAGGGAAAGGTAAAATTATTAGCTTAAATTGTTTTAATCAGTCTAATTGGTTGAACAGAATAGAAATTAGAAGCAATAAAAGTCAACTATGGCTCTAATTTAGACCACTATTTGGTTATTTTGATTTTAGTGGCCGATTTAGTAAGATATTTTGAGACTTTTATTAATAGTTATTTTTATAAGTCGCATAAATTATACTTATTTTAAGCAAGTATTGCCCGAATACTCTTCTGGCAATGTATTATGGTTGTTATAGTTAGACGGAAATTATGTACGAAATTAAAATTAACATTGTCAGTAGCGAAATGCTGTACCATTAAAACAATCCTAATTTAAAAATAAAATACAATAATATTAAAATATCTAAATTTTCCTTTCAATTATTCCTTTAGAAACAAACTCTTCATATTTTCCAGAATAACTTCATAGAAAAACATATAACAGTCAAAATAAGTTTGTGTTTCGAGTTTAAGATAAAAGCATAGAGGAAAATTCAGCTTTGTTCGTACTGCACGACTAAAACTGTTACTAAACTACCATTTTGTTGGCGAAAAGGGTTACAAAAATTAAACTGGGGTGGATTAATACGCAGTGTTAATCCTCATAGAGAAAAATAGTTCTTGCGCAAAGTATTCGCGAATAGGAACAAGAAGTATATAAAGAATCAAGGAAGTGAAGTGGAGGGGGGAATTTAACGGTCCAAATAAAGATACCCATCCGGATGAGAGAAAAGGGGTCTGAAGGGGGGTTTAAATGACCCGGTCAGAACACGGAGGATCAAGAGAAGATGCTGCGTATATAGAAAAAAAAAAAGGAAAATTCGGTATATTAAGTTACATCTTTGAAATAAACAGTATATAACATTGAAAAACCAGTTTCCCTGGGGAATTTACACTCTTTAAAAGAATGTAATTCAATATATACATATATAGCTAAAAGACAAAGGAGTAAATTTGCAATGGGACTCCATCGACAAAAAGGAGCCTTCACTTCGAATCAGGATCAGTTTTCCATAACAGCGAATATTACAAAGAGAGATCTTACCCTAGAAAAACCGATTATGGACTGAAAGGGGGAGTTTAGATTTGGTACGTAATGACAAATCAAGTTGAAACGAGCCTTCCATATACGTAAAATCCTGCTCAGTACGCGGAAGGGATGGTTCATGGCTAATCGGGCGAGAAATTTAATTGAATTTTAAATCATTCTATATCAGCGCTTTTTACCTCATATATAGGAGCTAGGAATATACGGTATATTTATACCGATTACGAAAATAATCGGGAATTGAATCTATTTTAAGTTTTTAAATATATTTAGTGACGCCGAAACGCACTTAGACTAGATGAATAGTTATGTTTTAGGAGTTTATAGATTTTTTAAGAATTAAAAATGAAAATGCCTAATAATGTGCACAAAACAGCTGGAGAAACATATAGTTTGGAAGGGGGCACTCTTCCCCCTTTTTTTGGCATAACGCCGGTCGAGCTTGCTTATCATTTGTGATGCGCGTTGTTTTGGCGTTTAAATATACTTGCACTTTCTCTATTTTTCAGAAAAACGACGCAATTAAGATGGATTGTGTCCCTAGAAGATAACTATAACATGACTGCGCTCATATTTTGTACCCCAGTTTCGCTTAAGGAAAATAAGACACGCCTCTTTCATACCCCTGCTCTTATAAAAGCGGGTTCAGAACTATGACGCGGACTCACTAAAGCTAGATAAATATCCCATAGGAATTTCTAATATTGAAATTTGGTTTAAATATAGTTCCTATTCCATAACTCAAATTCATTCATATAATAATTTTGATGATTTTTACTCCACCGACTTTGAAATTTAGGGCCGTAAAAAATCAAGATCTATAAATAGCTCACGACCCTAGTGTACAAGCGCGTGATGCACTAAAATCACGGTCTATCAATAAATTCAATTTAAAAGGCCGAGCAAGCGAGCGATCGAGCGAAGAGTCCTTCTCAAGAGAAAGAGAGAGACGAACTGCTAAGCCTAATTTGGCGATTTAAGCTCGACAGAGCGGAATACTGCGGAAAGAGCTTGGAAAGCGGCCATCCGAGTTTCAAACCCACATTTAACACGATAGAAAAAAGAAAAAAAAATCACTTATAACTTTCCAATGATGCAATCCAGAAATAAAAAGTATCCTACACGTATAAAAGTTTCCGAAAATTATCGGGGTAGTGTTTTTAGTATTTTCAAATAGTATCAGGTTTGAGAGTCTGCGGGTTTTATTGGATAAAAATCATGCTTTAAAAGTGTCAGTGACCGGAAATATTACTTTGACAGTATATGTGCTGTAAGTTATAGCCAATAACTAGAAGGGATCCTGCGTTTCTCAAAAGCTGCGGTCAAACTAGGCCTTCAAAACGATTTAAACCGTTTCAAGACGTTTCGCTTTAGTCGTGTGAACAGGAAACCGTTTTTTCTCAAATCGATTTGATTCGATTTCTCGAAACTAAAGCTACGTTCACACTACAGACTTTGAAACCGTTTTAAACAGTTTTGGAAAGGTCAAATAATAAAATTTTGGGGTCACCCGTGTAGACCTTTGATCAAGAAACCAAATTAATATCTAAAAAAGTCGATTTGACGACTCGAAACGGTTTCAAAGTGTCAAGTGTGAACGTAGCTTGAGTCGCAAAACAGTTTCATACCGATTCGGTTTCACCAGCAACCGATGGCTGAAGGTACAATAAATCGATTTGTGAACGCGTGACGCTTAAAGCAATTCCTGGCGATTTGAATATCGGTTTGATTTTTCCGTTTCAAACCGATTAAGAAATGCTACTGTGGCCGTAGCTTAAGACATCATCCATTACTCGATACATCAGGAAGAACAATTTTTCATTTTATAGGACGTTTCAAAAATTGAGAATAATTTGAGATCATTTAACCAAAAATATAATATATAGGGCGACTTTTTGATCTAAAAATAAGCATATTTGTCAGATCGTTTTGAATGACCAACGTATGAAATTAAATCCCAGAATAAGCCTAAGTAATCGAGTCACTGACACTTTACTTTTAAAACAAAAAAGGGTCAATAACTTTGCTAGAGAGAGAGAGAGAAATAAAATGCCCCGGTTTTAAAATTGGCTGGAAATTATACGCATATGTATACTTAAGACGGAAAGAAACGGCTATCTATCTATAACGGAAAACTAGGTTCGGAACACCCATCCTCCATCCCTTGTCATTTTTCAGAAAAAAAGGAAAATAAAAAAATGCTAAAGAGTTTTGAAGGAGAGAGGGGACTTTAAGAGGATGCGGAAAAAGAAGCCCAAGAAGTGTGATGAAGGGATTATAAAACCGATTGGACGCGTAAGAGGAGTTTAGAAAGAAAAAAAAAAGTGGTCACGTGGAAAAGAATAGCCAATTACGCAGGGATTTTGCTAAATTTGCTGAAATATTTCATGTGGGAGATATTGAAGATTTATTTTTATATTTTAAAGGTATATTGAACTGATTTAATTCGGATAGGCAGTTCTATTTCCCTCCCTACAAAAGACGTCTTTGGTATTCTATAGGAATACAATGTAATGAAAAGCGACTTTAGGATTTTTTTAAATCTTGAAAATTAAATTCACGAGTTTGGCTAGAGAAATTCCCCGAATTGAGTACGGTTCCATGTCTAATTTTAAGTACGCGACAATTTCATTCAGTTAGTTCGAACAAAGATTTCTAATATTTACAGATATCCCAATTTATCTAGATGCATAATTAATATTTTTTTATTAGTAAGGACCTGAACATGAAACTATTGCTTCGAAACGTAGTCTAGAATAAATAATTTTTGATTTATTAAACAGTGTCTCCTTGTGGAATTTAATTTAAATTAAAAAACATTTAACCCCAAAAATCTCTTTTCAAAAACTAGCGAGGGTTATAACAGTTTGAAAGATCCGCAGTAGAATGGTTTGTATACTTATATTACAAAATATATTCAAAAATATTTCCCCTTGGTGATAACTATCTTTTAACCGCCTAGTACGTATTTCGTAAGAGGTGGGTGCAATTTAAAAATTCGTACAAAGTTAATTAAGAAGTTTAAATAAACTTTTGGATTCGTCCTTGATGAAAAGTAGTAAGGACTGCAACATTTCCAGTCTATTTGCAAAAAAAAAAAAAAAAACGTAGCGAAGGGAGGAGCAAATAATCGATAGAAGGAACTAGAAATTTCCTAATTTAGAATTTCAATCTTTTAAAATTCTTTCTACGAAAAATTTACGCAATACTTTTTGTGTAAAAAGTATGGAAGTATTGTGGGCTATATAAATATCGAAAAACGAGTGGTACTGGGTATTCGCTGCGTGGTATAATCTTTGGTTCAGGGAAATAAAACCTTTATATACGCGGTATATTTGGATTAAGGATAAAATTTCTAGCCAAGTTCGCTGATTCGGAAAAGGATTGTTTCCCCCTTTTTTGCACATACACTATAAGGTACACATACTCCTACGTATTTATTTTCAAAATTCCTACATCCTCCGCGATTTCAGGGTTTGATTCTAAAGGTATAGTGAAAGTAAATTTTAGTTCATTAAAGGGAGAATATAACCTATCAAAAAGCGATTTTTTTTTATCGATTCCTTATCGTTTAAATTGGCCTAATCCAACAGAAAAAAAAAAACGAATGTTAAACTAGAAATAAATTTAAATTTATCAAAATAGGCTTAATTGGGTTCATGGAGATGTCATGAATTATCCATATACGGACATGGAGATCTTGTATTCCACATATAAGAGCCATCGATCAATGTCTTTCGTCGATAGTCAGATGATCTCCATGAATCCAGCTAAGCCTATTTCCGTAAGTATTTTTTTTTTAATTCTAAATTTTTTAAAATGTATTTTTACTGTCGCGGCAATTTCTTTCCATGATAAATGTATATATAGTTGGAATCATTTTTTAATGATCTTTCCGAAAATGCTACTCTACTTTCATTTCGAGTTCATTAAAATCATGATAGCCTCACTTTTAACCAAAACCAAAAATTAAAATATATAATTCTCTAGGTACGAAGTTCAATAAGATCAAGAAGGATCAGACAAGGAGAGGAAAAGTAGGGCTGCGTTGAGTTGGAGAGAGAAGAGCCAACCTCCCACTCGGGTGGAAAGGGGGATAGGAAATTCTCGAGGTAAACTTTTGTCACGTGGTCACTAGCGACGTTGGCTACTACGAAGCTGATAAAGGATCCGTTTTACCACGAAACATCTCTACCCCCGTTCTCCCAGAGTGGGAGTTTAGGTCGACGCAGTAGGAACTGCGCCGTCCCCACTTTTCCTCTCCTTGTCTGATCCTTCTTGATAAGATATTCGTCCATAAAATTACAAAAATAGAGGAAATTATGAAAACATTTCACTATTACTTTACAAAAATCAAATGCTCTGCTAGCAAATAAAAAATTTACTTAAGGAGGCTGAAAAAAGGGGGGGGGGGGGGCACGAATGAAATCCAAAGATTTCTAGTAAAAGATATCAATGAAACCAAGCGGAACGCCGGAAAATATAAAAAAAATTACTCCTAGGTATAGGAGAAAAACTTTTTTTCAGTTACGTCATATAATGAAAATTCGAAGCTCTCATCGTGATGGTTTATATTTATATCCCGGGCAATAAACAGGATATTTATAAAACCAGCCCATATTTCCCACCAAAATTGAAGCTATAATAATCGCTTTTAAATCGTAATATAACTATAATATAAGCAAGATCATATAGTGCCGAAACTTATCTCGACATAATAATGGGGAATGGGCTTATAGTAACGTATTAGTTTCCGGGTTACAGGGGAGGGAGAGAGAAAATTTTACAGCAAGCGGGTGGCAGACTAAATCGAATCAATAATACATCATCGAAGGAAAAGCCTCGTTAAAATTTGAATATTAACATAATTAAAATTTAAACATATATTAACGGAAATCAGATTCAATTAGAGGTTCAAACCTTTAGGAAACTGATTATCCTGAGGTTATTCCTATGAAATATTTCCAATGAAACCTTTCTGTAAGGACTTTAAATTAAACTTGATATGTACAAGTTTTTTAAATTAAATTTTCCTAATATTTCCAAGTTTTCCGATGAAATATTCCTTAAGTATTCGACTTCCCTGATTAATGATCAACATTCTAATTATCCCCCGATTAATGGTCAACATTCTAATTTTCCCCCCGATTAATGGTCAACATTCTAATTTTCCCCCCGATTAATGGTCAACATTCTAATTTTCCCCCCGATTAATGGTCAACATTCTAATTTTCCCCCCGATTAATGGTCGACATTCTAATTTTCCCCCCGATTAATGGTCAACATTCTAATTTTCCCCCGATTAATGGTCAACATTCTAATTTTCCCCCGATTAATGGTCAACATTTTAATTTCCCCACGATTAATGGTCAACAATCTAATTTCCCCCGATTAATGGTCAACATTCTACTTCCAATTTTCAGGGTTCTTCAGGTTTGTATGAATCCTGAGGGTATACGACGAAGGATAAGTTCAGTAACGCATACCAAAGCATACCGGAGATACCGATTCCATAGAAAATACATTAACTGGACGCTTCGATAAGAGCTGCTGAACAACTAATGCCAACAATAAGGGTTTTCAAAATAGCAAATCTCAAAAGGTAGGTTAAGCCTACTTACAAGATAAGTAAAATTAATTTCTGCATTGTTTTACTAGAGGATTAGGCCTATTTTAAACTATAGGGATTCGACATAAAATTACTTCGAAATAAAACTGCTTGCGACGCTTAAAATCTGTCTAAATGCAAGAGACCTTTCCTTTGATTATGTCAAAATATCTGACGGTATATGGCGGAGTCAGTGGTCGAAAATTGATGATGGTTTTAATTTATTACATAACGGACGACAAGCAAGGAACCGATCATTAAGAGTTGCCGATATTAAGAGGGTACGCGTAGCAAAATTATAGCATAGCGTCTAATGAGGGCTTTTCAGAATTTCCCTAATTCTAGCCCCTTACTTTTAACCCCCTTTTGTTAAATTATACGGGTCTGAGTACATCTCAGATATAACTAAAGTGACCTAATATTATTTACCGATTATATTAGTGGTTGAAATAATTAAAAAATTTATTTCTGAGTTCTATTTAGAAATATCTATTTCGGAATAAAATACGGAGAATATTAAAATATTTGAATTTTTCTAGGTTTTGTTTTCTAATTAAATAATTGCTACGAAACGTGATGATATGAAAGATAATATCACAGGTACAGTAAATTGAATAATAAGGTTTAGTTAATTGCGTTTTAAAATTAAACTCTGCGCGACCATAATTAAAAAGAAATAAAATTAAGCCGATTTAAAATAATAAGGTTTAGTTAATTATGTTGTAAAATTAAACTCTGCGCGACCATAATTAAAGAAGAAATCAAATTAAGTCGATTTAAAATAATAAAGGTTCGGTTAATTATGTTTTAAAATTAAAACTGTGCTACCAAACTAAAATTTAAATATCAAAATTAAATAAGATTTAAAATTTAATCTTTAAGCTAATTTAAATTCACTTTAATGCCGTTTTTCATTGACAATATTTTATCGTAATCACAGAGCCACGTTAAATATCATTAAAGATTATTAACCTTGACCTCGCTATTTATTTCCTCCAAAAATATTTTCGTATTAGACTTTAGAGCATAGATAGAAAACAAAATTAATTTTATTATTTCGCTCTCCATTTAAAAATTAATGAACCTTGGTAAGTGACCATACGGCAACTCGTAAAACTTTCGAATATATTCTAATATGATCAAAGGCAGATATGTGCCATCATTATTAATCCACAAAAAACATTTTATCCCATTATTTTTGAAGAAAACGTGGATTTAATGTGATTCGTAATTTATTTAGTCATTTTTTTCCCCTTAAAACGAAAAAAATTCTAAGAATACAAAATAAAAAATATCTTTTCCGGGTTCTCATTAAGTTGAAGAATATGAAAAGAACTAAAAACAAACCCGAAGTTATTATCCTAAAAAAAATTACCTCATAGCCGATGTTATCACGTTATCTCGTTTCTTTCCAATTAATTATTTTAATTGCAAAATATGTAAAAATTAATAAAAATACGCTAAAAATACAAGATATACGAATGCTGGTTACATTGAAATATAGGTCACAAAGGTTATTTTTAATCTAAAAGATTTATTTTCACTGTAAAGGGTAATTAACACCTTCCAACTAGCGGAAAACTATAAATTTTGCAGCAGAAAAAGGCTTAGCCTTAAAGCCGAATGTTAATTATTAAGATCAAGAATAATTTTATTTTAAATCCTAAGAGAATTATTATGAAGTTTTTTAGCCTTCCTTCCATCCTACCGCTTTAAAAACCTGCCCTGGAATCTTATTGGTTCCCCCAATTTACGTCTTCGTGACGTGATCATATACATCTAGAGCTTTGAATTAAGACCACCTACTGTTTTCCCTCCCCCTCAAGTGGAAGGAAACTGGATCTTAAACTAATTAAGACTAATTACGATAATTTTATTTGAGGCGTTGATTTTATTAATTAACCTAAATAGAACTACGAAATAATTAGATGGTAACTAAGTTAAATATTTTAATACTATATTAGGCCAAACCAGATGGCCCTAACTAAAATCCCTAATTATATTTCAACACTATTAGGGCTCGGTGAGAAAGGTTTAGGATAAAATCATAATTAAATTAAAAGCCTTTAAATTTATTATTCTAAAAGTATAAAACCTTATTGTTAAATTAATAAAATATCAGGTTCACAAAGGTCATTTGTGTTCAGATATTATTCACCACTATTAGGCCTAATCTGTACGGAAGGTATTGGACCCTAAAAGATTAAAGCCTAATTCAATTTGAGACCCAAAAGATGCAAGCCACAATTTTTTTTTCGGGCTAGTGTGTAGTATTTACAATCATTAGTATTCTGTACGTGAAACCCTACGATCCAGAATGTTCTAATTAATTTTGAGATAGACTTAAGGAAACAATCCCTTCCGTTGAGATGAAAACACGGGTTGATATCGACTATATAGCATCCTTTGATCCCTAGAAATTTTTGGCATAACCCCAAGTTTCCCCAAAAATCTAACATAAGCAAAAGCGTGGGCCCCCAAAAGGACCCGGTTTACTAGTAGAACCAAGAGTCGTTTTGACCAAATTTGTATCGATTTTGTTCATCATGATATTGACGTATTTTTGCTTCGAATAAAAATTAACTGCCACGTCCACAATGTAATTGAAATTTCAAAAAAACACAAACCGCCCAAAATAGAAAGAAAAATAAAAAAAGTGAAGTTTGCTGACTATTAATTTTGAATTATAATATAATGTAGACTAATAGTAATTATAATTACCAATTACTGGTATTAAAAATCTTATTGTTTTGCTAAAAATTTGCGATAAAATATTTTCTAAAAAAAAAACTCCCAAATATATTTTTATATTGTAGCCTTACTTTCTATAATCTTGGTTATTTTGATTAGATTAAGTTATTAAGATACTAGAAAATAATTTGAAATTTAAATAATTTCATAAAAAAAAAAGGTATTTCAATTACTGGTACCTTACTAAAATTTTCATAATGATTTTAAACTATAAAATTAAAATTGGCATCAGGCGCTAGTTAAAAAACACAAAATGAAAGTTAAATTAAAAATAATTAAAGCTCACATTGATTTAGTTGAGAACTCGTTGATTTTCAACAGCTACTTTTGTGATTAAATTCGAATGATTAAGTTGCCGATTATATATTTTTTACAATAAAAGCGGTTAAAATTCCTTTTAGCACAACGCGGATATCGAAATTTCCCGCGCGGTCAAAACCTTTTTTGAAATTATCGCGAAGCCTAAATGTCAGATATTTGGTTAGAACAAATTTCTAGATCGCGTTGTTTCTCGGCCAGCGAGCGCAGAGACTATCTCGATACCAACTGACTATCGGCGCGTTTGCCACGAGAAAAGGACCAGCAAGATTTTTCTCCCGCAGGTGGCCTACTTCCTCAGTCGCCCGTAGAGGGGCGCCCTCTCGCCATCACAGCGAGTTTAGCATCGAGGTCAACATCGCCCATCTTTAAGGGGAGGCTGCAGCTCAGCCAAAGGGACTGTGAAACGGGATAACCAAATCAAGATTGATAACACCCTCGGCGATCGGGGTACTTTGCTATGACCTGACCTTTTCCAGTGACAACACGCGTCAATATTGGGGTAGAATTATAAAATTTTATTAAAAATCAGGTATTACCACTAGGAAAGTGCTAAGAGACGATGACGTCTCTGTATTCTAGTTCCTGTGGAAATGTGACACATGCGCTAAACCGGAAATGCGGATTTTGCAAATGGCGCTAAATTTCAATATCAATCTGTTTTTGTACGCAAATTTTACGGCGTACTTCTTTGGGTTGCTACGTCTGCTCCCGGAGCACTCCGAAATTCATTAACCCATGCATTTTGGATTGCTCCGGGAGCAATCAGAGCCGCCCAAAAGAAAAAGGCCATTAAATTTGGCTCCATTCGACAGTCCGCATTTCCTGTTTAACGTGTCAAATTTTCACAGTAATTATAATACAGTAACCTAAGGTTCCAACCGATGCTTGGCGGTGTAAATTTACCAGCGTGCATAGCGGTTAACCTGGGCCAAGGCTTTAAGTGCCACTTTGTAGGCGAAAAAATAAGTGGTCTGCGCTCGTATTGGGTGAAAAATATGTGGCTGAATAGCACTAACGTCATAGAGAAAACGAGGCTTTTCAAATGACGGGGTTGCGGTTGGGGCCAATAATATATAGTCAGCCACAGGATCCGGAAGTTACCCAGTTTTAGGAGCGGCTGGAATTAATTCACTACCAAGGATATAAATTCTAGTCCTGCATAGGACGAGAGGATTCTAAAATTTGGGGATAAACATTTGGGTCCTAACCGAAGTCATTGTCCAAAAACCCCTTGTCGATCACTTGGATCTAGACAAGCTTGATTATCTATCTTGATTATCCAATCAGTTTATCTTCCCTTTAAAGCTTCGAAGAAATTTTTCTTGGATAGAATAATAATCTGTGGGGGTCGCCTTTAAGGATACAAAAAAAATAAGAGGGGCAGAAAACCGGAGGGAAGAATGAATCTAAATTAAGTGTATTTCTTCGTACGAGTTTTCGAGGGAGCTTTTTTAAAAATAATACGTAACATCCCGTCACGCGTCGATTGTGTTAAAATATTCCCATGAAGTAATTTTAAAACCTACCAAAATAATAAAACAAAATAACAATTTTTATGGATGGATTATTTTAACGAACTAAATACAAGTTAGGATTTTAATTTGACCGGCTAAAAAAACGATTACGTTAAAAAATATATTGATTTTTATTTAAATTAACCAGTATCTGCTAGATTTAAAAATTACTTCTCCGTTTCTCGTCACGTTTCCCCGGCGACAATAATGTAATATATGCTAATTTTAATTTTTAAAGGGATAGTGAAATTAATTTTTGAAAAAATTAATTTTAAAATTATAAGAAATTGTGTTAAAATATTCCCGCACATAGAAGTAATTTTAAAACCATCGAGATTATAAAAAATAATTTCAATACTAATTGCTAGTTTAATACCTATTGCAATCGTTAAAGGTATAGTTAAATTAATTTTGAAAAGTTTTTGTTATATTAAATGTATAATTTTTCTTTGATATCTTTTATGTTTCGCCTGAAATTTCAATGGCTTTGGCTCAAGTTCTTTCTCAAATTTAAGCTTAGCTACTTAAGCCTAATTAGGCATTCAAATACCGATATTAGTATAATTATTAGTGATCGCGAAATAAACCGAACCGATCTAAAGAACTGTTTTTTACATTTTTCACTAGACTTTTCACCCTGGCAAAAAATTTTACAACTGTTTCGAAATTCTTAAACGTTTTAAACCTTTCTTTGGAATTTATTGGGAAATGGGTCGATTTAGTGAACAAACTTAAGTTTTGCGGTGTTTCAGTAACGCTAGAAAACAATATAGTAACGTTTAGTGAAAATAGTACCTAAGCCTAATAATTTCTGTTCATAAATTAAACCATTTAATTTTGAAGAAAGGCCTAGACAAATTAACTTCCACAAAACTATTATAAAGCGAAATTAAAAGAATTGAGGTTGTAAAATAACAACGGAAAAACGTTAAAAGAAAATAAACGACTGCTATTAATTTGAAGCATTTTTCTCTCATAGCCCTATTCCCCCTTTTCCCGCCAAATTTTTCCCCCCTCTGTTTCCATAGCAACGGCTTGTGTTATCCGATTTCTACTCTTCAGCGTCAAAAGCTAAAAGCACCCTTGTACGGAAAGAGAGAGAGAAATGCCAGCTAACAAAATGGTACTGTTTTTGTCGAGAATAGAGATATTTTTCTTAGAAAATCTTGAGCGTAAAACTTAATATATATTAAATTTAAATCTTTTTGACCTCACGCAATACCAACGACTAAATCCCATTTTATGCGCGGCATGTGGATACGTACGTCACGTGATAGCTTAAAAGGAAAGAAACCAAAGCTGAGAGGGAAGAAAGGATTCGAAAACAGAATGAAGAAGAAAAAAAAAGGAAAGAAAAAGAAGGTTTGATTTTATACGTTTTTCGTTTGTTTGTCACAATGTTAAAAGGGCAAGTCTGAAGAAATTTACTATTTAGATCCTCCTTAAGAGTATCGCTCTCATTTCGCAGCCATTCGCTTGAACCCGAGTCATTGAGCAACCATTTGGGCGGGAAAATAAATTGTGGCGAGACAGAAAATTATATTTAAACTTTTCGGGCAAGCATCGGCTTCCCTCTCCCTATGGTTGCATGTCTACCTTAAATCAAGAAGGATCAGACAAGGAGAGGAAAAGTAGGGCTGCGTTGGGTTAGAGAGAGAAGAGCCAACCTCCCACTCGGGTGGAAAGGGGGATAGGAAATTCTCGAGGTAAACTGTTGTTACGTGGTCACTAGCGTCGGTGGCTACTACGAAGCTGATAAAGGATCCGTTTTACCCACGTGACAACATTTTACCACGAAACATCTCTACCCCCGTTCTCCCAGAGTGGGAGTTTAGGCCGACGCAGTAGGAACTGCGCCGTCCCCACTTTTCCTCTCCTTGTCTGATCCTTCTTGTTTAAATAGACGTAGTTCACCAGTAAAAAATTGCAAACCAATAAAGAGCTAGAAATCAATTTTTAATTTACTTGGAAAGTAGGCTTAACAAGGATCCAATAAGTGTTTGATATCTCGTCGCTAACGAATCTCGCCGAGAATCACTCATTTTCTAGTTTCTTGCGACAGTAAAACGTATCAAACAAGGCTTAAGAAGCACGCTTTATTAATTATTCGTTAACGACGAGATATCCATCTCCCAAATGATACCTGTTAAAATAATTTCTAGCTTAATACATGGTCTGAATTTTTTCGCAAATGGATTACATTTAAATAAGGAAACACTTGATGTAGTGTTGCATTCTCCCTTTAAGAAAAAAGAGCCTAGTACTTTCTGACAAATCGAAGTGGAATAAACAGTAAAATTAAATCATATTCATGAATTTTTAATGATCGAAGATTATTAAAATTGAAAACGTGAAAATTTTATAAGTATTTAAAAGCATTCTTAAATAGTCCTGGTCGATTTCCAAAACCGGAAGTCTAGAGAACCTCGCGAAAATTTTGGCGGGGAAAACTTTTTGTCACGTGATCGTCCGCCATCTTTTTGTAGTGTGAAAATAGCTACAGACTAACCAACGCCTCCTATACTTTATCATATAGGAAGCGTTGGACTAACAACTTGAATTTGGTTTGTGGGAAATAAAATTAGAAATAGTCTGGCAACCTGTTACTACAAAAAGATGGCGGCGCGGCTATGAGACAAGGGCCCATTTCCGGCAAATCGACCAGGACTATTATTAAGTAAAAATTTGCTTCGCTTGCCCTTTAAACAAAGAAACAATGGAGATTTTTGCGAAAAACTTTGCCTAGTGATCTTAAATATTTAAATTGAGGGATTTTTCTTCGTTTCCCACGCGCTAGAGATGGAGAGAATAGAGATGGAACGTCTCCAAACCGAAATGACGCGAAAAGCCAAACGAGAGAAAATTGAGAAAGAAAAAGAAGAGGTTTTTTCTGCACAAGCTTTTTGTTTATTATATTTTTTTAGTGAGAAAAAGTATATATTTAAATTTAAATTCTGAAAGCTGGGTTGCTTTTAAAGGAAAAGTGTAATACTAATATTTTAAAATAAGGCTGTAATGGATTTTTTAAGAGTTTCAAACTTAATTTGAGTACCATCAAAAGTCTATCACTTACGCCTCGTAGCTTAAGCTTAATATTATCAGCAAAGACCCTGTTTTACGTCATAGCTAATCACTTAAAAATAGCCAAAAAAGGCATCACCCCTGTCTACCTCGAGTGATTTGGACTCTTCCTCGATATTTTGAGTCGTTAGAGAGGGACGGGATTTAAGCGGGCCGCGCTGTTCTATAGTTTTTATGAAACTTCAAAATAAAATTCCAAAAATATTTAATTTTTATATAAATTTAATTTTTCCGATTTAAAGGTAATTTTTCGTGTGAAAGACGTATTTCCGAATAAGGTACTTTCACGAAAAAGACCGCGCGAAAGCGATCTTATCACGTGCCAAAAACCCGCGCGAGAATCATCTGTAGGCTCTATAATAGTGATGACGTAATACCGAGGGAAATTATTTAAAAATTAGATGGTGATTATAAAATATGAAATTTTTCATCCTATCGATACTTTTTTCTTTGACATATGTATATTTTTAATCGTTCTTTAACGATCTTATCGAAGATGGTACTGAAATTATATTTGGAGCTTAAAATCCACGACAGTCACAATCTCTAACATAAACCTCTAATTTATTGAATTATCTTTTATATTAGCCAAAATATAATTCTACTCTGAGAATTTTTATAATAATAATTAAACAAAGATGTGATAAAGACAGAAAAATCAATATCAGGCCATCAAAAACCTTTCTAACATTTCAATCTCAATTTTCCTTCCTCCTTTTTAAAAGAGAATTCGGAAACTGAGCGAACATTATCAAGAGACCCAAAATATTCTGGAAGAATTTCGTTCTCGAGTAAAAATTAGCAACTCGGAGAGATGGGAAAAAATTTTGGTATTGATTAAAATCTCAGAGAGGAGAAAAATATTAGGTTCCCATTTTTCACATTTTTTTTTTATTTTTTTTTTCCCTCGTCCAAAAATCTCTCTCGTTCTCTTAATCTGACGTAGTGGGATCGCTATTTGAGACTAGATCATTTGCCGGATGCTTTCCAAGCTCCGGAAATTAACGAATACATCGGTAGATGGAAGGATAACCAACAAAATGTTCAAAGCGTTTTCAAAGAGACTCCTATCTGTCTATCGGTTAGTTATTAAATTTATTTTCCTAATTAAAAGGCTAGTTCCTTAATTAGGTGAGAATTTTGATCACCGTATCGAGAACACTAAAGTGGCTGTCACACTTTGAAATTTTAAAACCCTTATTTTTGGATTTAGCAAAGTCTTGAAAATGAAGTAGAAAATTGTCTCGTCGTCGAGACATGATAGTAACAATAACCAAATGCTTAAATACTACGCAATTTTACAGACTATCTTAATATTAAGTGTGGAAAATATTATCTGTATTGAAAAATTAACACTAGACTCTAGAGTTGAAATATAAAAGATTACTGGAATTGCTATGAAATGAAGAACTCCAAAAATCATATGAATTTATATTCTCTGAATTTTGTAATTAGCACCTGAAGAAGTGTTCCTTACGTATTACTTCGGTGTTAAAGATAGAGCCGACCACCAGGGGTAGAGGGCAAAAATATGAGGAAATGAATTTGTTTTGTCTAAGAAATATATTAACCTGGAGCTAAAAATGGAACAGCTTTAATTTATTTTTGGAATCACCATGCCAAAAAACTCATTTGAGTGTCCAACAAAACAATTGTTAGACACGCTTTTTGTGTATAAATTCATTTCTGAAGTTTGGGTAAAATTGGAAGAATAAAATTAAATGTTTTCAAACTTCAGAATTTAATTTAAACACTAAAAACGTGTCTAAAAATTCCGAAATATTCTCGAATATGTTTTTTGGCATGGTGATTCAGAAAATAAATTCAAAAGCTGATCCATATCGGCTCAAAGTCAAAGTGTCAGGAAAAAAAAACCATCAAAATTCTCGTAAATTAAATTAAATTCAATATTTTATATATTTTTTACTAAAAGAAATTAGCAACGTATTAACTGCTTTTCAATTTAATTAGTTGTTAGAAGAACTAAATATGGCTGTAATTGAATGCGCCGACGCTCCGGAAAAAACGGTTAATTCGTGGAAAAATGTAATTTTCATTATTTTTGGTAATTTTTACTAACGCAAACTGAAATGCACCATGCATTTTTAAATATAGTCTATCAGAGACTTGGAAATTGTTCTACAAGAAAAACTGGATGAAGCTTCTTATAAACTATTATTAGTAAACAAAACCGATTATAATTAAAGTAATTAAGGTCTGGTTCATATTATTATATATTTAAAGGGAATCTAAGAGCTGATAATACAGAATATTTAGGTGATATTTTAGTGGTTAATCTAATATTCATTTAATGTAAGACGCGTTCACACTAGAAAGGTCAAAATTATAAATTTTGGGATCAACTGAAGAGATCATTTGTTTAAAATGACGATCTGAACATTTAAAAATGTCTAGTGTGCTACATATCTAATTTCAGTGATTCTGAAAATGACGACAAGGTTTCCACCAAAATCCGAAAATAAATCGAGAAAAGGGGACTTTTTACCAAAAAAATAGGGCAAATTCTAAAGATAGGAACCTAGGACCAATCAAAAACAAAAAATCATTTATCATAGAACTTCATGGTGCCACATTTAGTATAGGGTGCGTCAAACTCCAAAAAAATCTTTCGTGAAAAAGATAAATTTTGCTCTTTAAATTTATTTGGAATAACCCAAAGTGGAAAAATTTAGACTACCCAATCTAGATTCTCAGGAATGATTAAAAATTAGGTACTTTAGGAACCAAATGGCGATATTAGATATTTTAGGCGCAATTTTAAGGACCTAGAATTAAATTGGGAGCTTTTAGGTATTTAAAAACTTGGTGGGATCTCTGCGAGAGGCTCATCACGTCACGTAATCGTGTACATGTCTATATATTTACCCGCACTTAAGTAATTACCTAACTAAGTAGGTATTTATCAATACCAAAGTCTGTAATCAGTTACGTAACAGCATAATCGGTCAACATTTAACGGGAAGAAGCGTCAGAAAACTATGTGTTTTATTTTCAATTTACGGATTCCCTTTAAATATATTTCTGTGTGAACTGGACCTTAATTCTACTTTGAAGTTTTAAGTGCATTTTAATTAAAATTTCGTGTTCGTAGAACGCTAGCGAGTTAATGGATTCTTCAACCTTTACGACGCACGAGTCTTTGACTAGCGACGACGTTTCGATCTCGATTTGGGCAAACATGACCCAAAATCCGAGATACAAGGGGCACAATTTTCAAGATCTGGGTTACAGATTCGAAATGCCCGAAGAATTGGTTTTGACCCCTTGCGCCGTTAGATTTATGTACACAAACTTCGACCATTGTTCTAAATATAGCCACGTTACCCAAGAAATACTAGACGCTGGTAAGATTTAATCTTAACTATCTAACTAAGTTCGCATTAAGATTTTAAGCCTTTTGAATCGATAACAGAACAAAGTTTCAGAAATCTAAGCGCGAACGCGTCCAATAAATTAGGCTTAGCTTTAATTCTAATGTAATTGTATATTTGGGTTGTAATTAGCGCCTCTACCACCACCGTCTCCCGAGGGCGGAGAATCGATGCCAGTCATATTAGACCCGGAAGGTTACGCGGTCATCGGGGGTTTAATACATTGCGACTTAGTTTGGCTGCCACCTCAAGCCGTTCACTCCGGAGGGTGGAAAATACAAGAAAGTAGGTATATTTAAAGGTGAGATAAGTAGGAAAATAAAGCGATTTTTAAGCGACTCAATATCCGAGGTTGCAGACATGAAGTTAAATGTACAAAATTTTTGAACTATTAATTGGCCAAAGCTGTATAACTAATTAGCTAGTTCGTTAAGGATTTCAAACTCAATTAATACACTGTCAAAAATTAACTCGATGAACTAAGGGTACAACGAATTTAAGAGTGTACTTACAATAAAGATTTTTCTGTACTAAAATTAGGTGATTGGCCTACTCTATAACTACATGGAGGAATGCTCCCAATTCTCGGTAGAAGATACTAAAATTTTGCAACGAAAAATGAACCAATTAAAAATCACTTTGTTTTTCTTTACCACCATAGAAATAGAGTTAAATTAATAGAATCTTCAGAATGCATGTGCAATTTCTAGGGGAAGGGTTTAGTCGAGCTCAAACTGGGGTATTTCTATTTCCGGTAGCTATCCTCTTGGCGTCGAGTGACCGAGCAGAAGTATATTACAGCCGATAAAAACATTAAAGACTAAATAATAGATATATTAAATTTATAATATGGTTAAGAGTCGAATTTACATTGTTTTAGAGAGAAAAATATTAAAAGTATTTAAAGATTTTTATTCGAGCCGAGCGAGGGGGCAGACACTCACTAACACAGTGTACAAAATGTTTGAACTCTTTGCACTATCAAAGCTGAACTCAGCGAGTTCATAAGAGTTCGTACTCAATGCACTGTCAAAGCTGAACACTAAGCCATTAGTGTTACTTTAATAGTTTTCTGTGAAAAACCGCATTTCACTAGTTAAAATTTGCGTTTTTAGTCTTTGGTGGACAGAAACATGACAAGCCCTATTACGTGGTAAGGTGGCACTAATTACCGGAAGTTGACTATACCAAGTTTGAACTGTGACAGCTATCACCTTAAGTTTTCATTCCTTTTATTATATTTTCTAAGTTTCCACTTTGCCTTTAGAACCTAAACGTAGCTAAATATCGAATTTGCTTTGGCTCCCCTCCCCCCTAGTCTACATCCTTAGTTCCTTACTCGATTCATTTTGTGTATATTAAATCCACATGTTCATATAGTCGAAACTCCCGCCAAATTATCCCACGTCGGATACAGAGTGGAAGTAAACCCAGCTAGAGCCCCTCCTCCTGGGATGAAACCCGCGGAAGCGGCTGAATATACAGAAACGGAAGTTCGGAGGTACGATCAGGAAATGGCCAAAACCGTACAAGTCAATATTAAGTATGTCCAAAATGTTATTCTTAGATATATTTACATTCCCCCCTCCCCGTTCCATATATTACCACGATACAAGGTGCGTGTGGTATCTTTGTATCGCCTTTGGTATAATTCAGATTTGATTATTTGTATAGACTTCCCAAAAATGTCATATATTTGGATCAACCTAATCCGGCCTTATGGGACAGTGACAATAATTACTGGACAACTCGCAGTATTTTCGATGGAAAATACGAAGAAGGTACAGTAGTTCTCGTTACATCCTTTGCATTTTCAATGTTTTAAAGAGAGATTACGTTTCGGCTTATCAAAGTTCCTACATCATATGGTATTTTAAATTCCCTGAGACTCGTGAACTAAAATTTTAATTCAGGGCTTTCTGTACGTGGGCAATAATTATTTTTTCTGGGTATTGCCTACTGATGTACTTCTCGTCCCCTTGCGTGAGCTGGTTCATCCCCCCTGTCCCACAAAAAAAAAATATATATACATATAATTTTATAAAATAAAATTACCAACTAAATTTCTTTTATAATTTTAAAACCCTGCACTGCAGACAAGGGTTGCCTATCATTCAAACTTTGCGAATTTGGAATAATAGGGGTGGTCCAGCGAATACATCCGAATTTACCGTACCAAGTATGGATTTTTCCTATAGTCAATTTCACCTGGAATTTACAGCGCTTACAAAGCTACGTGCTATCTTTATCTCTGAGTAAAGTAATAATAGAGAAGACGGCTAGCCTAGCCTTAAACAAAAGCTGCAAATTCTAAGTGGAACTGAATGTCGCTCTCATCATCTTACGTCCCCAAAGCCCAACATCCAATTTTCTTCGTTACCAAAAGAACATAAGTATTGTAACAGTTTTTCTTGCACATGGGGCTTCGATTTTTAAAATGGGTCCCATGTGTATTTAATTTTAAGAAAACTGTTATTCCTTTTAGTTGCCATGGCCCGCGTATACAGCGGCATGGTAACAATTATTTTTTCTTATCTGGTACCCGAAGGTTGGAATCCCCTGATCCTTTGTGTGTAGCTCTCGTTCGCGAAGCCCATTGTGCTACGCGCGCGAGGCACACATCTTTAACTATTTTTCACCGGGTTCGCTATCTTTGAAATTCTTCAAGGGATAGCGCCCGCGTCCTTTTTCTTAATGGGTCGCTTCCCAGAACTCAAGCTTTTAACTAGCTTTATTCGGGGGGGGAAGCGAATACCCAAAAACTATATTCTATTTTTAACTTCGCCTTGAAAAACTATTTTTCAATAAAGGAGAACTTTAGGACCCAAGTTTGGGACAAGACGTAGAAAAATAACTTGGTCGCGAAATGGTGCCTCCGTGGCGTATCACGGAGGTACCGAAATTTCTAAATTATTTTCTTTTTAAACTTATTTAAAATGATATGTCTAATTCGCGATATCGCGGTTAGAACTAGGGACACGGTTCCCTCGACCTATGATGGACGCCTGTGCGCGTTTTGTGCGCGAAATATAATTTCGCGCGCGTTTACAACTCTCCGGTTAAAATCGTGAGTTTTATTTTTCTATCAGGGGTACCAGCCTTCAAATCTTCTTTATTCAATTTATACATGAGTGCACCATGGTTTTATTGTCGTTGTATTATTTTATTATTTGTTTAGATTATTGATTCATATTTATATATATTTGGCCCATAGTGGTTTTAGGGGTTTAATCCCCAGTATATATTATTAAACAGTATTACATAATCTATTTACCCGAGTCATACCTTTATTTCTTATACTAATTATTATTTTTATCTATTTAACCAATGACAACCGCTTGCTCCTGCGAAACCCTTTTTATTTAATAACTTTTAATCTTTTAATTTTTACCCCATTTCCCCTAGACTTGGCATTGTATATCTTTAGTGGGAGCAAAACGTTTCATTTTGGGGGCCCTATTCCGGGATCTGGTTACACCAATTTTTGACCTCTCGTATTTAATTTGATTTTATTGAATTACCCCTATTTCGGGATTTGATACACCAATTTTTTTAACCTCGTATTTTATTCGATAATTTCTCTCGCTCTTCTGATTAAGGTTAAACTTTGACTAATATACAGTACGTAACCTTAGGGAAGATTACGGAAGTTTAACTTGTATAATCGTTGAGTTTGAGGTATATAACAATATCCATAGTGATATTTGTTTTGTTTTGAAGGGTCAAAACTTATATATATAATTTTTTTTTTTTTGGAGTTATGTGAATTTTTTTTTACCTTTCGTATATCATTTGATTTTATTTAATTGACTTTATTTATGCCCGTGATTTGCTTTCCTGAACTTTTAAACCAATGGAAACGCAGTCACAACGAACATTGAACATTATTTCCCATTTTAATTAAGTTCTATTAGATTCGTTTTTATAGTGTTTTGTTATTACTATTTTTTTTTATATAAAGGTATGACTCAATTATCAGTATTATTATATGGACGTTCATTTATCGTCAATTTTTACTTTTTTTATACATTCGTGAAATTTTGTTTGTTTGTCTCTGTTATCCTTACCGACATTTGAGATTTTATATATTAATTTTTATGTGTCTATTATCTTGAACAATTTAATTTAATTTTTAATAGTGTTTTTTTTTTTTGCACATTATCATTATGGACATTTGCCTGATCCTATATACTTTTTTGTCATCGGTATTTTCGTCCGGTTAGTTGATATTCGTGGCACTAAATATTTTATTGGTGATGGCGATAAGTGATAATGTTCATTATTTTTGTTTTTGTTTTGTGTTTTGTAATTTTCAAGTGTATTTTGCCTCGTTAGTTTTTTTTATATTTAAAGTGTGGTTGCAGGTTGATTGATGCATTGATTAGGTGTGGGATTCCGTATTTGGAATTCTGACGAGAGTTTCTCTTATGGAGTCCTTCTTGATTTGTGTATTTTAATCGATTTTGTAACTTTAATTGCTTTCTGGTTAAAGTATGGTAATGGTGTTCAAATTTTAGTTTCAACGAATTTGCACCAAACCAAATTATCTTCTCCAGTTAGTGTAATTAATTTTTATTATTAGCTTTCCCCGTGAATTTATTAAGGGTGTTCGGTTTTTAGTTTCAACGAAACTGACGCCAACTTAGTAAATTTCAAAGTATATTTTATTGCATATTTTATTGCATTATTTTTTTTTTTGGTATTTAATTTTAATGGTATTACTCAATTTTCGTCCCAACCAAATTGAGAACAATAATACCCGATGTTTTAAGACAGACTCCCTATATAGGTTGAGCGTCAGGAGTTTTATTTCGATCTTGCCAGATCCGAATGGCCCGATTTTATCATCTGTTAATTTCGTGGCAAAGGTAATCTTGGCTTATACAGTTTCACGTGGTTCACTATTAACTTCAGTGTAGTTGAAACCGTGGCTGTTGTTTTTTTTTATTTATATATCTGACAGGTCCCAGCTAGTATAGTTCGGTTGACTAGTTTTTCTTTACAAGTGCGTGAGGCCTTGTTTAGATGATTAGGAATTAGCTACTCCTAATTTTTTTTTTAAATCTTTGAGAAGGGTCTCTTAGATGTAATATCTCCTCGGAGTGGTGGGTTAACTCTAGGTATTCAAGTCCTTCAAGTGGTTGGTTAACTTTTGCTTGATACCTCCTTGGAGTGTTAGGTTAGCTCTAGATATTAATTTTTTTTTTTTCCCTCTGAGTGGTAATGGTCAACTCTGATTTTTTTTGGCAAGCGTGTTACAACCTTGTTTTTCTTTTTACCTTAGAGTATTAGGTTAACTCTCCTGCACTTAAATGCTTAATCGTGTTTAGTGTTTTTCTTAACGTTGGCAGCAGCGTTAACACTTTGTAAATTATTTTGTAAATTAGTAATTTTTTTGTGACCTTAGTGTCACCCCATCTTATAACCTTCGCGTTATAATTTTTATATTTTTAATTAACCAATTAGGATGAATGTTTTTGGTAGCCTTAGTGTTACTCGAGTCCCTATTTATAGCCTGGGAGTTATAAATTTTATATTTTTCATTAACCTTAGTGATAATGTTTTTTTTTTTTATGTATTTTTTTTGTGACCTTAGTGTTACCCCACTTATAACCATAGCGTTAAAATTTTAATATTTTTCATTAACCAATTAGTGTTAATGTTTTTTTTTGGTAGCCTTAGTGTTACTCGATTTATATTTTTCATTAGCCAAGTAGGGTTAATGTTTTTTTTGTAACCTTACGTGTTACCCCTATTTATAACCTGGGAGTTAAAGATTTAAAATTTTTTTCATTATCCGCAGTGTTAATGTTTTATTTTCTTTGTGACCTTCGTGTCATAATTTTTTTTTTTTCATTTTTGAGTTAATATTTTTATATATAACTTTTTCATTGACCTTCGTGTTAATGTTTTTTTATTAACTTTCGTGTTAATGTTTTTATAAACTTTCGTGTAAATGTTTTTATATGTTTTCATTGACCTTCGTGTTAATGTTTTTTTTTTTTTTTTTTTTTTTGTCTATCGACCTTCGTGTTAAAGTGTTCTAATTATATGTGAGAGTTCGTTAAATTTGACTATTTCGCGATACTGAGAGTTAACATGTTTTGAGTTAACTATATTTTTTTTCTCTATAATATTTTATGGAGTTTTTATTTGTCGTTTTCCTTTAAAGTTTTTTTTTTTTTTTTTCTATTTTTGGTCGTATTTCCCCAAAGTTATTTCGCGGGGACGCTCAAATTTAAGTAGGGGGGAATTGTAACAGTTTTTCTTGCACATGGGGCTTCGATTTTTAAAATGGGTCCCATGTGTATTTAATTTTAAGAAAACTGTTATTCCTTTTAGTTGCCATGGCCCGCGTATACAGCGGCATGGTAACAATTATTTTTTCTTATCTGGTACCCGAAGGTTGGAATCCCCTGATCCTTTGTGTGTAGCTCTCGTTCGCGAAGCCCATTGTGCTACGCGCGCGAGGCACACATCTTTAACTATTTTTCACCGGGTTCGCTATCTTTGAAATTCTTCAAGGGATAGCGCCCGCGTCCTTTTTCTTAATGGGTCGCTTCCCAGAACTCAAGCTTTTAACTAGCTTTATTCGGGGGGGAAGCGAATACCCAAAAACTATATTCTATTTTTAACTTCGCCTTGAAAAACTATTTTTCAATAAAGGAGAACTTTAGGACCCAAGTTTGGGACAAGACGTAGAAAAATAACTTGGTCGCGAAATGGTGCCTCCGTGGCGTATCACGGAGGTACCGAAATTTCTAAATTATTTTCTTTTTAAACTTATTTAAAATGATATGTCTAATTCGCGATATCGCGGTTAGAACTAGGGACACGGTTCCCTCGACCTATGATGGACGCCTGTGCGCGTTTTGTGCGCGAAATATAATTTCGCGCGCGTTTACAACTCTCCGGTTAAAATCGTGAGTTTTATTTTTCTATCAGGGGTACCAGCCTTCAAATCTTCTTTATTCAATTTATACATGAGTGCACCATGGTTTTATTGTCGTTGTATTATTTTATTATTTGTTTAGATTATTGATTCATATTTATATATATTTGGCCCATAGTGGTTTTAGGGGTTTAATCCCCAGTATATATTATTAAACAGTATTACATAATCTATTTACCCGAGTCATACCTTTATTTCTTATACTAATTATTATTTTTATCTATTTAACCAATGACAACCGCTTGCTCCTGCGAAACCCTTTTTATTTAATAACTTTTAATCTTTTAATTTTTACCCCATTTCCCCTAGACTTGGCATTGTATATCTTTAGTGGGAGCAAAACGTTTCAGTATGACACCGCTTATAATCTCATTCCTAATTTGAGGGGTTATATTTTGAACAATATGACGATAAATATACTATTAATGCAACGTCAAAACGATCAAACATAACCCTTTTCCAACTTTCTTGGATACCAAATAACTTTTTAAACTAAATAAATGGCAGCTTGATACGTGAACTTTAAACTCATTTCAAACTCGTCTTGAAGACTAGATAGTAAAACACTTTCTCGCGAAGCGTGTGAAATTCCAGGAATTTACCAGGAAGATTCGAAATAAGACGTCGAGCAGAGTTTTCGCATCTCTAAACAGCTAGCGTTCAATTACAGGGCGCTATTGAGCGCTCCTGATTCTTCTACAAGGGGATTCCTGATTTAAGAGAGTATTTAAAGAGTGGGAATACGATGGATGAATACAGAATTTGCTGATCGAGAAGATAAGCGATGTCACACTTTTGGTTCTACGCTATACTTATGTTTTTACCCGAAAGAATCTTCTTAGATAATAAATAAAGGAAGGAAAATGCTGAATATTATCTTTCTTTCTCGCTTCTCTTATTCTACTCTGGGTTTTGGGCGTCGCGCCGCAAAGTCTTGGGTCTTAGAAACTGAGGAGACGGAAGATGGAAGAGTGGGAAGTCTATCAATTACTGGCCCGCTGGTTCATCTGGTCATTCTAATTAAAGACTCTTTGTGCAAGTTGAAAGAGTTGCATTACGGGGACCAGAACATTTTCGGTCTGTTTCCGCGTATCGGTCAAGACTGGAAAGTGGCCAAGGGATTGCTCGGAGTAAGTTACCTGACAACCCTGTTTATACGTATACGCGGACGTACAGACTCCTTTTATTATCGAGAGTGTTTCGGCGTAACCTTAGGGCCTGTATTCTTCCTACTGTTCCCATCAAATATTAACACACTAGGGATATTGATGTTCTAACTCGAAGATAAAACTGAAGAAAAAGGATGATATAGTTTAAAGGAAAAAGACACCAAGAACATTTTAGTTTTCGTTAAAGAGTGTAAAATACTATTAATTCGGATCTATATCTTTGCTTGTAGATATTCGCCGCTAGGACGGCGACAGCTCAAGAGATCTTTAAATCAGACGACGCGTATTTAACAATTAGCCATTTCGACGGAACTCGCAGCTTCAATCAAGCTTTTTTAGCCCCTTCCCTTTAAGGTAAAGGGATCTTGCAAATGCGAAGTTACCTGATCACAAGGTACCTACTGCCTACACGCTTTTTGCGAACGAAATACATGAAATACGTGTCGTCTACTTAGAGTACCTCTAGCGCTGTTGCACTCCTAGTGGCGAAAGTATTATAGCATACATCCCCATTAGAACTTTTCGAAATACATAAAAATATTCAAGTGGCTTTTTACTTTAAGATACCTCGGGCGTTTATACAGTGAAACTTTTAACTTCTATCCAAAACTTTGGGAGTAATAAATCATTAATATATAAACGTATTTAAAGGTTATACCCAGCCATTTCAGACCGTTCAGCATGTGTGAGCAAATAAAGTAAAGCTACTGTTAAGAAAAGAAATTTGTACATAGAAACTGAACCTTTAGACGTTTTTAGTGGAAAATGAGGTTAAACTCGAATACAGCTTTATAAGCCTTTTATATCAATAAAATAAAACAATTTTGAAATCCAAAGGCAAGATAGCCAGAGTCTTCAATCGAAATGGTCTAAATTTAAATAAGAAAAATCACTTCACCGCGTTTAATACTGATACCCTTTTATGTTGAATATTCTGTTCGGTCCCTCAGGTTGAGTTTAGATGGTTCAGATAAATTTAGAAAGTTTGGGCAAGCATTGGAGCTAATGTTTTTCGATTTCAAGACATAGAAATAGGTTAACTGCTTCCCAACACTAACCATAAATGTCAGCATGATTCAAACTACTTGGGTGGTGGTATCGTTAAAGGCTCTATCTGATCTGAGATTTGCCCCCTTTAAAATGCTATGCAATTATGCACAGTTTGCATATAGCCTAGCTTTAACTGTACATTTGTCATGGTCAATGTCGTCTGCTAAGCTATAAAATATTTAAAATTTACAGATAGTCCCTTTCGAAGGAGTAAACCAAAAACTAAACTGCTTGTCTTGTTTTCTTATGTAACTTGTTCCCGTTTTAGAGATAATTGGTTAGACGTAATGGCGGGAATGTCAAGCTATAGCTGAACCTTCCATCTTGGGCCAAAATCACTATTATTGTTCATAAACATTTAATTCCTATTTCAGGAACTCTCGAAAATCGGTATTAATATACAACCAGAAGGGATGGCGCATAAATATATAGGAATGGAACCAAAGGTAAAAGTTGGTTTTTTAATTACTAAAAATTAATTCTGCTTTAACAAATATTTGGTCTAATAGGAGTCGCCCATTGAAGCCTGGACATATCATTGCATGGCTCTGTTATCTTGGGTTTACACTTTTTCGTTCAGTAAATGGAATAGTACTTCCGGAAATGGGTGCATCGTGTTTAAATGTGGTCAACCAAGCACCGATTCAACCCAAGTAAATTTAAAATTGCAAGAATATGATAGAAAATTACATCATATTCTTGAAATTATGAACTAAATGACTTGAACAACTTACTGTTCAAGTTTTCTTAAATTTAATCATATTAAAGATGATCATTGTCAACTAAAATCAAATTGCCCAAAAAAAAAAAAAAGAAAAATAAAAAAAAAAAAAAAAAATCAAGAAGTGCTTGGGCCTAAAATTTTCAAATGACCTTGAATATAAAAAATACGCTTAATTTCATGTAATGGCCGATGCCCCAATTTAAATTTATAACAGCTTTTTAGTTGAATGATAGTCTACATAATTTCCATGATTTTGTACAACTTCCTCGCAATATGGATTATTCCCTAATTTAATTTAATAATTTTATATAATCTAGGAGCCGACGGAAATCCTTGTTTCTATTAAAAAAGATTGTTGTCACGAAGTGACTTGCGCGGACATAAATCAAACGTACATTGAGGAAATCGTTGATCAAAATTCGGTAGGTAAAATGACGTAATCTTTTTTTTGAGGGCACGAGTAACAATCCCTCCAAGGGTGCGTTTATTAGGGTTGGATCAAGTGGACGAGCTTTTCAGTGGCAAAATGGCGAATAATAATTTGCTACCAGATTACCCCTACAACAGCTCGAAAAAGGCGGAAAATCGGGTTTCGTTGTTCACCAGATAGTGACGCTACCAAGTCCCCAAATGATGTAAAAAATATAAATATGCCGTTTCGGCTTTGATATTTTGAAAGCTCCTCGTGTCCCAACCCGAGTAAATGGACCCTAGTGATCCCCTACATAAAAAATACAAATACAAGTTGTATCGCGAATGAACCGCGGTAAAATAGCGCTCGCAAATTTCCAATCCGAATTGTTAAGCGGATTTGGAGATTTAACTTCTATGGTTTTAAGTTAAACCCTTACTACAAACAATTTAAAATCATTCCACTCACGCATATTGTACATGACAAAGTACAATTACCTCTATTGCTTCAAACATACAGAAAAAATTAAATTCCACTTACAGGAAATGGTGAAAATTCCTAGATGATCCTTTGTAATTCCTTCCTTAGCAGTTTGCGCTCTCAATATTAAACTTAATTGCCCAGACTTCACGAATAAATTATACGTTGAAACCGCAAAATACAACAGAAACGTGGCATCCAGTCCTCGCAGCCATTTTGAAGATTTTCCCCGTAGATGTAGAATACATTTAGCCATTACTTGGGGCGCCACACAGCGGCCATTGTGATAACTTGCCGTTGTCTTGACTGGAAGATGAAAGTTGAATCAGGAATGACCCACAGAAAAATGGCGTTCACATTCTTCCAACCCGAAATTTTTAATCGGATTTGGAGATTCAAATTCTATGGTTTTAACTACCCACTTCTTGAGTTAAACCCTTACTACTACAAACAATTGAAAATAATTCCACTCACGCATACAGTGTATATGAGTGACAAAGAACAATTACCTCGATTGCTTCATACACACAAGCTTACATTTTTAACCAAAAAATTAAATTCAACTTACAGAAAATGGTGAAAAACTCGCAGATTGATCCTTGATAATTCCTTCCTTAGTAGTTTCAGCTCACAATGTTAACCTTAATTAACAAGAATACACGAATTAACTTACACATTTAGGAACCGCAAAAAAATACTACAGAAACGTGGCGTCCAGCCCTCGTGGCCATTTTGAAAGATTCTCTCCCCCCTCTTCTACCCCAGGCCGTCCATCTGACTGGAGAGACGATCAAGAATACAGCGCCATCTCGCTGAATTTCTGTAGTTTTTAAACCCGCTAAAATTTGATTTTCAGTTTCGTTTCACTTAATTTTTAAACAGTTTCACGGAGATTTGTACCATTTAATATTGGATAAAAGCAATGAAGAATTGAAAAGGAAACTGAAAACGACAACGCCTGAATTTTATAACAGCGTCTTCTCGTTACTAAGCTTAACGAGACTTTGTAGTTTTTCTTAAAACTTCCTATAGCAATTGCAATTAATCTAATTAATATTTATTGTTTATGCCCATCATTGTTAAAATCTTTTTAATAACGAAACACTAGTTGGTCACGTAAAATATATTTCTTTAAATATAAATACAATTCCTTGTTGTTAAGACTACTTCTTATTAAACTTTTTGAATTTCTTTTTGGGTCGATTATTTGATTTGCTGCTAGCCCCTTCTTCCAACAGCGGATCAGATTCTTCAGCTTTCGGAGCAATTCTATTTGAATATTTTTACAAAAATAAAAAAATAAGAACGAAGCAATTGAAAATTAATATTTAAGCTTACGTTTTGATCGTAACTACACTCTTTCCGGGTCTTTGTAAAGCTGATTCCCAATCATCTTCCGACCCTTTAATCGCGAATTGGGATAAATTAGAATCGATAATAGACTTCTTAGGAGGATTTAAAATTTTCTTCGATTCTTCTTCCTATAAGATTTTGTATTAAATTTATAAAACAGTCTTCACAGTTTAAGTTATTTTTAGGCTTACAAGTTCATCATCGAGTGACATTGCTAAAGGTTCCATCAAATTTTTCAGTTTTGTAGGTTTCACTAACGTATCTTCAACCGATTTATCAACTATTGATTTCAAATAAGCCGTAATTCTTCTTATAACTTTGTTGTATAATCCTAATAACTGAGCAGACGGTAAATCTAAATCTGAAGAGACTTCGTCCACCGTTTTATGCTGAAGTCCCAAACTAACTAAAATGGCGGATTGAACAGCCGAAATACTCATTTCTCCCAACTTATCGAGGAAATATAGTCGAGCGACTGTCGGTAAAAGATCCATGATCAAATGATAGTCACACATATTCTGGCAATACATTTCCAATCTCTTCAAATCGTAAGCCGTAAAGAACATGTCAAGTTCAGCTTTCGTTAAATCTGAATGATAAATTTTGTTAATTTGGGTTTTAAAGCCTTAATTTAGTGTTGGCTAATATCGTAATTTATTCAATACCAATAATTTAACAAATATAAGATATTTTTGGTTTTAAACTTTTAACGACATTTTTTTAGCAATTTCTGGGGCAAAAACTAATGTAACGAGCACCCTCTATAATTTTTGTGCCTAAAAACTGTCGTCAAGAGTGATAACTTTAATTTTAAAATAATTTACCTTTTTTCATGGTTTGTGAGCTGAATTTATTCTGTAAAATTCCTAAAGCAGTTTGAGCTTTAAAGCTACGAAATTGGAAAGATAATAATGACAAAAATCTTCGCCTAAAGTCAGACCAGAATGCCGATAACCATTTTCCATCATTGCTAATTCTGTTATCTTCGTTTAAAAGCTTCAACATAATGCAACTATGTTCTCCCGTAAGATCGTTCTATAAAGAGAATCAAAAATTCAAAATTAAACTTATTTAAATTAGTCCAAATAATTTAAAAATTTACCGCAGTTTGACGTAAATAGACTGGAACATAACCAGCCTTTTTCCAAAACCTAAAAATTTAACATCGAAGCAAAATTAATTATTTTAAATAATATATTAATTTAATAAAAAAAAAAACTTACTTTAAAAGTTGTCCCGTTAATCCGAACGAAACCCCCAGATAATCTAATTTTTCTGGTGTCTTTTCATTCAATCTTAAAAGGAGAGGTGGTAGCGCTGTTCTAGGTTTTACAGTTTCTTCAAGTAGCGCAACTTCCATATCATCAACAGTTTTAATACCAGTTTCTTCTGTCGTCATTGGATCATCTTCGTCTAAACTTCTCGTTTTTCCTTCGTAAAAATCTTGTAATAATTGAAGAGCTCTAGTTCCATATCCCATCTGAAATGAAGTTACTTTCAGATTAGATTAAAATTATTTAAAATTCTTTAAAAGGGGAATCAAGTTGGATTCAATACTTTTTGATAATCAGGATGGGTCGCTATTCTGACGACTCTGGCACCTGATAGACTAGGAAAATCGTGATCTTGAAACTTGAAAATAAAAAATTTAATAGCACGAAAATATTAAAGAAATACTAGGCTCTGATTTAAAGTTAGTTTTAATCAATTTGGACTAACTAAAATGTATTCTCTTACTTGTTGGGAAACTGTCCAAGGTATCAAATCACCAGCCGCTCGTTTTCCCCTCGATAATCCTTGCATAACCGAAGATTTTGAAATCTCACCTTCCAAACAAACTTGAATAACGCAAAGTACTTGAGGAAGGGATTTTGTATCTGGAGGACACGGTGGTAGGAGACAAAATAAATGATGAGCCGGCGCGTCAGACATCATTTGAAGATCATTGGGTGAATTTTTGTAATGAGAAGCGACGTACAATGCCATTAAATTTTGCAAAAACATTTCCGAAGCAGCGTGAAAACTGAATAAAGTGTCTCGATTGATATAGAAAAGTTCACAATCCGCTGGTAAAGGGCAACCCGAACTGACTGCGGTAACAGTAGCAGTCAAACAAAGGAGTTTATTTAACCAGGCTTCAACATCATCTCCGTTCTTATATCGAATTGATTCTTCAAGAGTAATTTCGTGAAGAATTCTACCTGTAATGTGGGAAGTTCATCTAAGAGTCAAGCCTTATCATATTTTAAGCCTAACCACACTTCATTTTAATTACCAGTTGGGGCTAAAGATGACGCTTTTCCTTTCTGCGTAGTATTGGTGAATGTTTGTTCACGAAGTTGTTGGATAAGTTTAAGTGATAGCGATCTTCCTGTTCCTTCATATCCATTAATAGTCGAGGCCATAAAAACTAGATATGGCCCAAGAAGATTCTTAACCAAAGGTAAAGGAATAGCTGCGGCTTCATCAATGACAACAAGTTCCGCTTGTCCAAGTTTATTTGCATCTGTTGGGTGAACGTATTGAATAGTTTGACGATGATCCCTAAAAACGTTGACACGAACTACAGCCTTGTTGAATTCAGGGTTTGTAGATTGAACAATTTCATAGTCTAAATGTTCCTATATAGAGAGAATTTTAGAAAACTTATACAAAGGCCTTTGTAAAATAAAAAAATTTTACTTGAAATTTAAGCGCATCGAAGCCTTTTAGAATAAACTCGAATAATGTGGTTAAGTTTTCAGGACTGGGTGATGTTACGAATATGTTTGAATAGCCAAATCCAATCGCGGCGGCTATGGATATACCTAAAGCTGCTGATTTTCCTCTTCCTCGAGCAGCAGTTAATGTTATAGTACTTCTCAGAGTCTTTTCGGATATTCCTTCGACAAATTTGAGAACCGCTTTGGCTTGGTCTAAAGTTTTACAACAAGAGACTAAAGCACCGACAGGTTGGGTGTCTTGCAACGATTCTTTCAAGCCTGCTAACTCTTTATCCTCGGTCGTTAGGCTTTCTTCTTTCGTTTTAGGGACAACCGGAGTTATATTGGCAACTTCCGATGATAAAGGTAAAATGTTCAGTTGATCATCGACGACTAAACATTTCTTACACGATGATAGGGAAAGGATGAATCTCTCATTGAATCTACCCACTACTTCTTGGTGAGCTTCCGTACGATATCTACTATGAACATCCTAAAAATATATTTTTTAGATCCTAAATATGATAAAAATAACTGAACTAACTTACCATGCTCATCGTGTAAAGCTGTTTCAAGGAGTTGACTGTTTTTAAAAGAACAACAACCATTCCACCTCCTTCTATTGTTTCAATAGTTCGCGCTAATAGATTCGGGGTCATAGCTTCAAAATCTTGTAGTACGAGCATGCCATAGGTATTACCCAAGATTTTATGAGTCTCACTGAGTATACAGGGGAATAAAAGTTCATTTACGAGAACAACCACGCAAAAATAAAGAAGTTAAAATTACTTGTAATAACAAAATCTGATGTTGGTTGCCGATATAAATAAATCAAAAGGCTCGTCTTCATTAACTTCAACTTTTCCACCTCCACTCTTCATTTTCTTCTGAAGGAGGCGCATTCTTTTGTGTCTATGCCTACAACGTGTGAAATGTTAGACATCTTACTAATCCAAGGTTTGACTCTAGTTAAGAAATACTTACGTGCTGAAGCCTAATTTATCTTTATAGCACCATAAAACTGTAGGTCTAGTTTTAACCGAGGCTTTTGAAAGCATATGATGAAGAATAACAACCTGAAAATAAATTTTGAATCAGTATACAAAATTAACTTTTATGACTAAGGCTTAACAAAAAAATTGTTTTACCTGATCTCTGCCTTTATCGCCGACTACAACCAAAAAAGATCTATGTCCCAAAGCAACTCCATTTTCAATCAACACCCTAATTCGATTATCAATTTTCTTGCGAACCATCTTGATTGATTTTAATTAAAAATATTAATTTCACAAGCAGTGGAGGTGCACGTTGCGGTTCTAAACCAAAAACCTAAGCAGTCGCCGCCTTGTAACCTCGATGCTGATTGGACGACATTATAATAAAAATGTTCCGATAAAAGACAGCATTCAGGCGTTGAGCGATTAATGTAATTCCAATGCAACGCCTGTTGAAGTGTTCTAACTGTCGCGCTTTGGTGTTCAGAGAAAAGCTTACTTTCAAGGGTGAAACTATCCCATGCTTTTTCTATGAGCGCCTGTAAGACTCTTCTTACACTAGCTCTAGTTCGCGTTATCAGGGAGAATGAAGCTTGAAAACAAAGCGCGGTTCTCACATGAGACTTTTAAACTGTTTTCGAAAGGTTAAATTAGAAATTTTTGAGTCTATCTTGTAGATAGACTCAAGAAAAGCAATTCATAGGCGATTTGATGTTTCAAAACAGTTCCAAAGTGTAAAGTGTGAATGTAACTCAAGTGATTTTCAATCTATTCCTAATCGTTAATAAATTAACCAAAATGTTTTAACTTACTCGTGAAATTAACAGGACTCCACAGCATGCATGAAATTTTGCAGTTAAAAGCTTCCGGCCAATCAAGATTTCTTATAGTTAAAGAGGCCTAATCACTAAAAAAAGAAAAAAAAAAAAACAATTTTTCGAAAGTAGGCTTAAGAATAATCCATGGAGTTTCAAATCCCATTATCTCACCATGAAACAATCTCTAGCCAATCACAAGACAAAAACTCTGCATGGTTTATTCTTAAGCCTTCTTTCAGAGCAAGTTAAATATTGATTTATAGGTATTACCCCTCATCCACCTTTGGTATTACTTAACTTTTTTTACTAGTAAATAAGACATTCGAACTGACGGAAATCTCTTGTTGTCTGGCATCTTTCCCCTTTAAAATAGATTAAAAATTATTTAAATTAATAAGCATTATATTCTATATAAACCTTACATTTTAATATTACGCTATGTACAATATTATTTTTTATATATCAGTTGGACAAATATTACAAAAAATTAAAGGTTTTTTAATCTTATCCTTATAAAACAATTAGTAATGAGAAATTTCCATTTTCCAGAGTGGATAGGGGGGGGGATGAAAATAATTTTTTAACTTTGATATGCTAATTTTTCTTTAAGGCCCAACATTTTAAAAAACAACTTTTCTTTCAAATTTTTCACTCTACATATTTTTTCTCGGTATTTTTAAATAAAATCATTAAATCTTAATAACAAATACCATCACATGCAGGATATTATACAATTTTTATCCATCTTTCAAAACAGGGAATATGGGGAGGGTTTTTTTTTATAACTTTTAAAATATTAATATTAAATATTTATATTTCTCTTTGACAATCTTTTTATTCTCGTTTCCCAAAAAGATTACGAAAACAAGAAAAAAAAGGCAACAAACTCTTAAAAGAAATTAAAAATATACGGAACCACCATCTTTAAAAAATTATTTAAAACAAAAATAAATTAACTATGGTCCCATAAGGTTATTTTACCTAGAAGTAGTAAAAACCTCTCCTCTCCTGACAAGTGCTCTGGCATGGAATTAAACCCATAAATATACTATTAATTTTTGCATGAGATAGTTTAATCTCACGCAAAAAAAAGTCTAATATTTAAACAGGCTCATGTTCACCTTTCCCCGCATAAAACTCAGGCGCCACAGCAAGGGGTCAAAATCCCGTACATTTTGGCTGAGGTCCCAAAAGATCTCTATGGAAAATCTCAAATCTCTCCAAAACTCTAAGAGTCTCGCGCCTTGTGCCACAGAGGAGTGTGAAAATTGTACACGCTCAAAAAATCTTCTATATTGCACGCTGAGCTTAGAAAGGATTGGATTCCAATAAGAATTTTGTGAGGAGGCTTAACATTTTTGTTCTTTCAAGGTACCTCGCGGAAATCTAAGCAATTACAGGGCATTATTCGCGTAACCTGTAGAAAATGCCTGCACCCTTTTGAATACGCAGTTTAATAATGAAACCTCAGGCTCGCTTGTGAGAGGTGCTGTTTATTACTACTCGTAGATTATAAAATTTTTAAAACAAAATCGTGGGAATTTTTATTATATTAAGTTTTGGACACTGTATTACTTCTTATGATTGTCTGTCTAACAATAACTTCAATTTTATTAGCTTCTTTATACTTTATTTATTTATTTTATTTACTCATTTTAGGGCAGTTTTAAATCAAAATAGACTTTTTTCAGTATCTGAGTTTTAAAATATATTTCCGGTATTAATTTTTTGGATAAGCCTATTAATTGGAATTTCACTGTATTTAAAATTGATTTCCTTCTCATAGACATCTGTAAAAAAACTAAAAACTGGTGTTGGCTGATCAGTAATTTAACTGATACCAATTGGTGGTTCAGAGCAAGCCAACTTTGGAATCCCTTTAACAGATACTGAATTACTGACATTTGACTTGGCGCAAATTCAAATTTTATTACCGAAAAAATGACGTAACCAGCATCATGTATCTTTGACTAGAAACCAACTTTGGAAAGCGTAGAGTTTCACACAAAGAAAACATGTTCTCTAATTCAAATTTTAGTTTCTAAGGTTGGACACTAGTATTGAATATCGGTTATTTAGTCTGGCAACTGATATATCGCTCAAAATCATTATATCAGTAACCGTTATCAATGTATCGATTAAAAAAAGTCACTAGTAATGTCAAAAAATTAAACTTAATATTGCTGAGGTAGTGACAAACTAAAAACTAGAGTAGTCAAGCAATGTGACTAGATTTGGGCCTTGCCAAACTGATTTCGCGATTTTAATCTACAGAAATAGAAGAATAAAATTTCTATTTTGTTTTTACATACACGTCTTGGTTTTACATTTCATTTCAATGTGCTCCCATAGAATAATGAAAGAATCTACTTTCCCAGTCAGGAAAAACTAGATGATTTTTCCTCATTGGAAAAGCCGATTTGGGAATGAAAAGTAAAACCAATGTCAAAAAACAACATCGCATAATTATTTTGTTTCAGTTTCTGAAGATTAAACTAATCAATTTGACAAGTCTCGAATCAAATCAGGTTGCGTGTCTACTTTAGTATATAAATTATGCTTGTTTAACATATCAATTATGCCCGACTATTTTAGATTCTTCGAAACAAAGAACTGAGATTGCGAAAAAGGCAACAAAATTACTCTTAAGATCCGATTCAAAAATTATTATAAAAAGGAGGGGGGAGTTTTTCTTATATTTTCTTTGATACATATACGTAAAAAATTTATAAACTATGTAGCAAATTGGCACTCCCGCTATTTTTAATATTGGCACGCAAATTTATTAGTAATATTTTGAATTTTCTCTTTCTGAAAAATGCTAAGGGTTTTGCGAGACGAACCACAATTGTATAAGAAGAATCTATTTGAAATTTTAATTTTAACTTAAGAGCATTATCTACAAAGCAGAGACTAAATAAAAAACCTACGGTATTAAAAGAAGTTTGGGAGCAGAAAAAACTATCGGGGTTCAAAATGATCTATATATTTTTATATTGGGACAGTGCGAGTAGTCGATAACGATAAGAGTCGAGTAAGCGAGGAATCAACTCGAAATCTAAATTTTGGGACCAGAAAAATATATTGGGTCCTAAAGAACCTAATATTAAGACTCGAGCCTGAGCTTAATGGTTAGTAGAGTTCATTTTTAAATCCTTGAACGCCAACCACATTTAACTGGACTGTTGATGTTGGCTAAAAAAATGGTCTTGTTCCCTCTATCCACTTAATTTTTAATCTAATAAAGGGACGCAATGCAAAGCATGAACCAAGGCAGAAGTTTCTATTCCTTGTATAAATTCTTAATGATGTTGATGAGATAGATTTTAATAGTTGAAATCATAAAAAGGTCATTGGATGACTCTAAACATAGTTTTGAAGCTGGTTGAAGGACTCAAAGATTCAACAATGAAGTTAAAAAAAGGACTCGAGACTCAAAGTCATTTGGTTTGTACTTGAGACTCAACTGAGTCAACTCCCCAAAAATTGTGACTCGCACAGCCCTAATACATATGCATACATAAATTTCTATAGATACTATATAAATTAAACTAATTTAATCATTCCGAACATAAATGGAGTCTATTTTCTTTTTCAAAAGGCACATTTTGTACATATCATATATCCCACTTATTATGTACATGTTTTTTTTATAAGATCTCAATAATATAGTGAAAAATTTATACGCAGGTTTAATTTATGGACAGAAAGGGGGGAAAGTTTCCAGAGTTAACTGAAAGAGTTTGTAGGTCTATTTTTGTCAAAGCCAAGGCACAATAGGATTAAAAAATAAAAAATGGTTTTGTGGAAAATACCATCAAAGAGACAAAAATGAAAGATTCATTGGCAATTATTCATAGTGTTTTTCTCTCTCTTTCTCTCCGGAGCTACTAGCTTACACTCAAAGATGTTTTACGAACCAAACTTCTGCACGCGAGGACTGATTCTTAAAAGGGATCAGGAAATTCTATTACGAACCATATTAACAGTCTCGTGCATTTTATTTAAAGCCGCTTCCGTTGATTTTTTGGCTGCTGCGAGTTCAGCCTGACGTTTCAAATTGGCCTAAAAGACAAAGATTTGATAAATTAAATGTAGAATGCAATCTTAGTTAATTTCTATCGAACTAAATACTTACAGCTTGAACATCGGCTAATCTTTGTCGTTTATCTTTAAGCCTTGCCATTTCTTCGTTTAACTCTTTACTTCGTTTCAAATGCCTTTGTTTTTCCTCCTCCTTGACTATAATATAAAGAATTTCATTAATTACTAATTACAAAAACCCCGAATGAAGTTTCGTATCCTCTTTACCTTGTTTTTCCGTGCGAACTGGTATTGGAAGGGGAGTATCTTTTTTCCAAGGCTGATGATGGGTGAATGAAGTTTTAACGGGGACCGTGAGCGTGACTGAAGATGACGAAGCTGCCGGGGAAGATATAGTCGAAGCCGAAATACAAATAGCGCATTTAGGGCACTTCCAATGAGCATTTTTGTTAACAATTTTTCCGTCATTTAGTTGGGGTACAACTTTCGCGGCGCAACGAGTGTGATAAGGTCTTTTGCAACCGAAACAAGCCAGCATATCACCGCTGCCCGCACCGAGTCTTAAATGACAGATTCCGCACAAAATTACGTCAGATAAAATACCCTGAAAGAATAAAAGTATTAAAAAAATTTAGAGAGTTGAAAATTATTAAGTAAACTTCGTTAACTTACCCCATTTTTATTTAAAACCGTCTTTAAACAACCGTTTAAGATGTTATTCTTGGGTATTGGTTTGATTAAAGAGTCAACTTTGGTAGTTAAAATATTTCCATTATCAGCGGAAGTTTTGTAACTCGAGGAATTTGCGATCTTATTATGGTTTAAAACGTTTTTGTTAACAGCCATGACTGCGGAAGGAGTGACGAATTTCTTGGAGCAATTTAAAGGTACGCAATCGTAGCTAGAAGAAACGTTTCCCCCAAAACTCGACTGACTGAGTGATGGTTCAGATTTGACGCGAACGTGATGAACTCCCACCGGTAAATTATCCAAAGAATTACACTGAGTAGTCGTATTCGTAATGACCAAGTTAGTTCCATTACGCGAGATGAAAATATTGGCACCATTTTCTATTCGAGAGTTCGTGGTCGTGATTGCGATAGATGTTGCGATTGAAGTCGCGCTGGGAGTTGTAGGAGGTGTTGGGGTTGGACTTTGAATCGGAGAAACATTTAGTTTTTGGCGACCTACACATGATATTTAAGGTTGGAAAGGATCAAAGTTACCAAATAAATAATAGTGTTGGCTGATATTGTGATTTAAACAATCTGATACTGATATTTAAACCGATATTGCAAATTATGAGGAATAAAACCAATACAGATACAAATTTTAAGAAATAAAACCTGATATTGAATTTTTCTTTCTTTATAATATTTTGTGAATTTTAAAATAATTTGAAAGTTGAAAAGTAACTTGGCTCTTGAGCGTGTTTTCTTAACTTCTTCATTAATTGCTACTATTTTAGTTGGAAAATACTACCAAATGGCCCCTCCAAATATCAGTATTGGTTTATAAAATATCAGTAACTTAGAAGCAGATATGGGTCAAGTATTAGTCTTGGCCAAAAATAAATAAGTTTAATTTACCACGAGGTTTCTTTATTTTTAGAGAAGGATTAGCAGCGGCGGCGCTAAGAAGAGCCGCAGCATTTCTCTTCTTCTCTTCTATAGCCGCGTTGGAAAACTGAGGATTGGCTGTAGTTCTTCGCTTTCTCTCCCCTCTTTTACTTTGAAGTTCATTCATAACCTCACGGTTGATTAAACCCAAAGCTGTCATGAAATTCATTTTCTATAATAAAGATATAAAAATTAAAGCTGAACGAATGAAAAATCAAAATTAAAACCATCCAAACTTACGGTACTATCTTCAGCTTTCTCAGTTTTTAATTTAATAGGTTTAACGTCAATCGTTTTTGTATCATTAGCAGGTAAAGAAAGAGGTTGAGGTATTTTCTTTTCCTTTTTAACTAGCGGCGCATTTTCTACAGCGGTTACCACGCATGAACCGCATGAATCAACGGTAGAAGTTGCAGGCCTAGAGTTCGGTGGAGGGTATTGAGGTACTCTTATCGGTGATCCTAACTTGAGAACAAAACTAGCCGATGACGTCGTAGTTGTAGATGTTGAATTTGTAACAATGGTTGGATTAGAAGAGCTCAAGGTTAGACTATCCGAACTTGGACGGCAACTAGAAATGGGGGACGGTACGACCAATACCGAAGATGAAGGGGAAGAGTTTGAGATTGCGGTTGATACCGAGGAAGAATTGGCGGTAGTAACGCCGCTTGATTTAAGGTTTACCACGCGATTACTGGCGTTTATGATGGCAGACGTTTGACTGGCACTCAACGATGGAAATACCACTGTAGCTTTTAAAGCGTTTGAATTAGCATTCGCGACTAAATTGCTAACGATTGAAGGAACAACTTGGTGGATTATTTTTTGAGCCGCAGTAGGAACGGGAGGGACAATGCTGCCAGATTTAATCAACGGTTTTTCAACTCTGAATGATAGTCCGTGTGATTGCGCCTAAAATGATTAAATAAATTCACCTTCAATACGTATTTATATACAGAGAATTGTAAATTAAAGTAGACATGCCACATGAGTTAATTGGGGCCTTGTCAAATTAATCTCACGACAAGCTCGTGAATGTAATCTTTAGAAATTGAAAAATTCTAGAGACTGGCGTGACTTCTAAATTGGATAATTCCTTCTGAATTAGACCAATTGAATTAACTTAAATTTAACAAGAGTGAACAAATGGGCATTTCAAATTTTGGACCACTTTGGTTGATTTCAGGTTATTTCATTTCATCTAATTGGTCGAATTCTGTATGAATTTTCCAATGAGTCTGGTTTTTTCTCATTGGGTGAGCCAATTTCTTTCGTTATTACACAGGAGCACATTAAATGAAACAACTTCGGGATTTTTTTTTTTTTAATTTCTTATGATTAAATTTATGAGTTTGGCAGAAGATCAATATCTTAAGACCCAAATCGATTCAGATTGCATGTCTAATTTAAGGGGAAATTGTGCTGTAATTTTCGTGATTTAAAAATTTAAAAATATTTACGAATTATTTTAGGATACATATGAAAAGCCTAAAAATGTAAACACATGCAAATTATGCGCAAAAATTGGGTAACTAATGCAAATTAAGACCCAAGATTAGGAAACATATGCAAATGAAGCTCCAAATATTAGCAAACATATGCAAATTAATCCCCAAAATTAGGAAACATATGCAAATTAAAAAAAAACAAAAAACCAGGAAACATGCAAATTAATCAAAAACTTAAGAAACATGCAAATTAACCCCCAAAATTAGGAAACATACGCAAATTTACCCCCCAAATTAGTAAACATACGCAAATTTACATCCCAAATTAGTAAACATACCCAAATTTAACCCCCAAATTAGTAAACATACCCAAATTTACCCCCAAAACTTAGCCCAAAATTTGTAAAGATATGCAAAGTAAGCTCAGAATTTGTAAAAATACGCAAACTAAGCCTAAAATTTGCAAAGATACATAAACAAAGCCCACAATTTGGAAAAATACATAAATGAAGCCCAAAACTTGAAAATTGTGTAAATAAAATGCAAAATTTGGAAATTATGTAGATGTGCAAATATATGAATATATGCAAATGCATGAATTTAATTAATATATAATATTAACATTTATTTTATAACCAAAGTTACTGGCAATCACCTATTAGGTTGTGGTTATCAACCTTAAATAACTTATAAATGCAAAAGCACAAACTTTTAAAAAAAATGGAAAAGAACAATATTTTTAAAAATTTTAAAGTGGCAAATTTTTTAAAAATTAAAAGGGAAAAAATTTTGACACAAAGAAGGGCAAAATATTGAAAAATATGTAAACTTAATGTAATTCTGAGGGTTAAAGAATGACTTACCCCAGTGTTAACTGAAATCTGTCTACTTTTATTCTCAGTCGTTGAAATGATAAACCTCGCATTAGATGGAATAACATTGACAGTGTTTGTTGATAAACTACTCAAGGTAGTTGCCGTAATTGCTTTGGTCGTTTTAGTTATTTGTTGCTGCTGTTGAACTTTATTTGGATTCAAGTCTCTTTCCTTCCTCAAATTCTCTACTACACATTTCTGAAAAAAAAAAAAAAAAAAAAAAAAAAAAAAAATTACCAATAAATAAAAACATATATGATAATTGAACTAACAACGCTTAACGTAAAGAAAAACATTTAACAACCATTGTAGATTGTTAGAAATGAAAGTTTCGTTCAAAAGTAATCGGTGACAGTATTACTTTAAGTAACAAAACAAAAAAAAGGGAAGTCACAACATTGAAAGGGATATAAATTCTTATAGAAACATATTTTTGAATGGAATTTTGGTTTATTCCAAGCTTGTAATTATCTGTAACCAAAGTATTATTTAAGATTTTAAAAATATTTAATTACTAAACTACTAAATTGAAGATGAATAAAAAAATTACAACTGACTTCAAAAGTCATTAAAATAATTTTAAATGACCCATTCATTAGCACGGGGTCAAACTAAGACCTTGGGCGTGCGTAAAATTTCCCAAAGGTAAAAATGTTGGCTAAAAATTCGCTCCTGTAAAAGTGTTCCAACCTTCTAGCTCGATCGCCTAGCAGCAAAGTCACCCCTTAATTTGGAACGAGCAGTAAACAAGATAAAACATCGCGAAAAGCGAGTTTCAAGAAAACGTTTTTGTTACATTTAAGCCCCAAAAAACATAGTTTCCTACTAAACAAAGAAAATAATCAATAATGTAAGCTAGAAGATTTTACACCCCTTTTATCTACCCCCTAAATGGAGCTACACAAAAACTAACAAATCCCCTATAAATTAAACAAATATTAAATAAATAAGGGGCATAGTAATTAACAAAAACAATATGACAAACTTAATCGAGAAAAACTCTGTGTTTTCACGGTGTTGTGAATAAATACAACACTCAGTAACAGTCCATTTTCACTCGAATGTGGAGTAAAATATACATTTATCTTGGGGGAAAGAAAAGCAAAGGGGGCTTCAAGCTTAATGGTAGGGGTGGGGGTAAACTAATCTTTCCTCCGGAGTCACATAGACCCCAACTTAGAGGCTATATTCCAGGGAAAAAGGCGAGCGTTATTTTGGTAACCAAATCTTGGTTTGATGATATTAATCAAACTACGAGTGAAGTTTTGTTTGTAGCCAAAGGAAAAGGAAGAAATGTAAAAAAGGGAATCCTCACCTAAAAAATTCAAGACTCCATTATACAAAACGATACAAAAATCGAAAGCAAAGCGGCAAAACTCCATCGAGGAGAAGCTTGGCGCGTTTTTCTACCCCTCTTCTTTATCCGATTCACTTTTTTATTATGGACGCGCGCGCGTGCAGATATTACCTCGCGACCAACGAAAAACGGGCGGGAAAAAATTTGGCGGGAAAGAAACGGACGCGAGAAAGAGAAGGGGGATGAAAAAAAAAATAATAAAAAAAGAGTCATATTTTTCCTCCTTTCCACTCTTCTCCGAGAGAAGTACGTACCGGAGAAGAGAGAGAGAGGAAATCGTAAAGGGATCATCCCTTTTGCTCCGTTATTCCCGCCTTTTTCTCCCGTTGCGCCGCGGGAAGAGGAGAGAGGTAAAAACAAGGAGGATTAACAAACAGAGATGAAAAAATAATCTTTCATGACAAGTCTGAAAATAATATCCGTGCGATATACAAAATAATTTTTATATTTAACAAGACTATGTTCGATTTTAAGTGAGAAGAAGGCTAAAAAGTAATCCAAAGTCGATTTTTGACAAGATGAAGATGATATTTAATTTAAACATCTTCGAAAACTTCACAAAACACCATTTTATGTCTCCAAAATTAATACTCCTTGGCGAAAAGAAAAAAAAAAGTGGGAAAAGAGGGAGAGATGGCAAAACAGCGTGTTACGACGATGCACGCGTTTCTCTCTTCTCCGAAGATTTTATTGATCCTTTTGCCCAAAAACGCGCACGAGTCTTTTGACAACGTCAGCCCGTGCGAGTAGGGAGGCAACAACGCGCGCGCATTAAATATATAGTTTCTGCGAAACTCCATCCACTTTTCTCGGAGAGAGAAAAAGGGGACGAAAAGTTGGGAGAAAAGTCTTCTCTCAATTTTCTGCCCCCCTTTTTATCCGAAAGTCTCTTCTCTCCCGTTTTCTCTGGGCTCTCCTGCAAAACTCTTTTAGGTGTTTTTCCCGAATCTCTCTCTCTCCGCTTTCTGTTCTCTACAACTTCTCTCATCCTCTTACAGTCTTACTTTTTCAGAAAGAATCACAAATTTCATCGCCTTGTCTAACCAAGGATTCAAAGAATGACGACGCCATTATTTTGCTTCATTTGATAAAAGTTTTGACACGAATATCTATCGTATCGTTTCTCTCCCCCCCCCCCGTCCACTCTCGACCCCCCTTATGAACAAACTCGCCCCAAATATCTCTTTCCGGGAACAGTATCAAAATTTTCAAATATGGCGGAACTTTTTGGATAAAGTTGTTGTTTTTATGAGGTCATTTTATTTTTAATAATTTCTCACCGTGTAGGCCTAATTTAGGCAAATTAGTTTGGCAGCATATAAAAAGAAACACTTTTTAACTGGTTCTAACTTTGTTATACACTTGACACAACTTCATAAAACTTTCCATGAACATAGACTTTAAATTAAAGATTAAGCCTAATTTCAGCCTTTTTTTTTTCTCTCCAAGATATGAAAAAAACCATTAATTTGATTCAAGATGAAAAAATGAATTTAGGTCAATGGCGCTTAGGGTGGGACTTTGCAATAAAGTTTACAGGTCTTTTAAGTTAACCCTAACACCAATTGGTTAAAATATTAATTTTGGTAAACTTATACTTTACAAAAGACGAAACGAAGACTAAATTTAGAATATTTATAACACTGGGTTTTAACCAAGTTTTGATTTAATTTGATGTCAGAAGTATATTAATGTAATTTGGAAAAGTGAATTACAGAAGACCTAATTCTAGAATGCTAGTGCCTACATGACATTTGCCACAGGTTAATAATTATACTTAGAACCTTCTAAATTCAACAAGCAATGGCTGAGAATTCAATTAGAAGAAAAATAAATTTTGAAGTGTTTATAATACTTGTAAAATTTAGACTGAACTGGCGACCAATTAAAGATTAACTTCATCAAGAATATCAATATAATTAAATCAAATTTTGTTTTCGACTAGATTTTGTTCTAGCTGTCGAATAAATGAGTTGTACTTCAACAGTTTAGTATTATTTATACTCCGAATCATACTATCAAAATTATAATTAGGAGTGTTGAGAAAAGTGGGTTTACTTCCCGCCACCCTAAAACCTTACCCTATAATATTCTAGATATAAAACAAAAACTTAAACCCTACCTGTTTTTCACCGAGGCTGATAATCTCCGCTTGCAGCTCACGTAACTGTTTTTGGAGAGCAGCATTCTGAAATCAAAATTTTTATTTGTATTCAATGATTCTAACACAATGAATGAACACATCATTAATTTGATATCATATGAATTAACTTACATGTTCATCATTTTTCATCTTTGCAACGATGATCTGTAAAAACATTGATATGGTTAGATGAATCTAATACACAATAGCCCATGTATATCTTCAATGATAAAAAATTTAAAGCGTCGAGGTACGGAAATAGATAACAGTAAGATTATGAGAATTTAATTTTATACATTTTTGTAAGCTCGTAATATTAATAAGGATAAGTGGAAACAATTGATACAATTATTTTTTAGTGTTTCAAGAATTCTACCCCTGTAATAGTGTAATTAGGTCAATCTAATATGATTAACATAATTTCGAATGTATCAGTGTTCTTTGAGAAGAATGTTGTATGATTGTATCCAAGACGTAAGTTATCAATGACTAACTCAACCAAAATGGAAAGTCCAGAAAAAAATAATAAAAACATCGCAAAGGCTTAATGTCGATCTCGGTGGGCTATAAAAGATCCGACTTTGAAGTAATCAAAAACTCCTTCATGACGGGTCGATACATCCCAGAGTTACTCTCTCTTTCCCCAAAATAAATAAAAAAAACCTCTCAAAACTTCATAAGGTACCGCAATGGTACGTGACATTTTAACCTAGATAAGTCGTAATTTATGCCAGAAAACGCGCGGATTTAGGATATGTAACTACTACAGATCGTGGATCCAAATTTAGGCCTAAAAATCAATCGTAGTAAGCGAAGGGAAAACACAAAAAAACCACCTAGCCCGGAGCGAGAAAAATTGATAAAGTAGATCAAAATCCTAAGTTGGCTTCCCCTTCTTACCTGATGTTTCTGTATAGCAACTTTCAGCTGCCCTTGAAGATTTGAGAGTTCCATGGTTTATTTAAACGCAAAGATCTTAAGACTTATCCAGCTAACAACGTCCCGTACACAATGCCGTCTTAAATTATCCCGTTAAATCTCGACCGAAAGAACGATTAAACATCCTCTAATTAATCGGGCAACAGCGCGATTACCCCGGCTGAGGGCGGCCAAACGCGACCGAGACCGAAAATCGCAAAACTGTACTGGGGGTTTGAGCCCCTCTGCCCTCTAGTGCGCTACTTTCTCCAGCCCCAAACTTCCGCGGAGATTTAGTAAAGAGTTGTCGAAAAGTTTATTTCACTTTAAACTAATTGGAACTCGTAATATTAAGAATTAAAGTCGAGTTTTTGGTTCGGGGAATTATCTTACAAATTTCTTTCGATATTTGATAAAGTATCGAATTAACTTTGAGCGGAAGAACTACTTTTTGATAGAAGGTTTACACCGGGTGTGAATCGGTTCCTCGCGCACCTTGTTTCCTTCCTCCCCCACCTTCCACTTTCGCGCCTTTCCAAAGTTTTTAGCCTTCAAATTATTACTTAAATCAACTTTCTAAAACCGATACTTTCAGTAATAACGACATTATTGTACAACTAATTAAGTTTTATATGGCGTCCATATAAAAATCTAACCTATATTCTTTGGATAAACGAATTACTAAACGTAACTGCACAGTGCACAGGACGATATCTTAGGAACAAAGTTCCTTCGGTAACTTCAAAAGAAATACACAAAACATAGCGGAGGCTCTGGGGGGAAAGTAGGAGGAGCCAAAATATCAAAAGGCACACAACGTGATTGCGCGCGCAAAAATTATACAATCTCATTGGATAAATTTTCGGTATTACATCCACTTCAATTTTTACGAAACGTTACAAACGTACAAGCAGGTGTTTTATAGCAAAAAATGTAAGAAATATTTAATTCATCAGTATTTTTAAATAAAATTGGTAGAGAAACTTGGTTTTAAACCGTTTAACCTAAGGCATCTTAATTTAAGGACCATTCTATAAGTTTAAAAAGATGTAACAATAATTTTAACTAGGCCTTGGTGGAAAATGTGACCCATTAATTAAGAAATTCTATCTCGAATTTTCTATATAACCTTGCGCAATTAAATGTAAAATTATTACTCAGTAGGTTTGTTTTATTTTTATAGATTAAGCATGGCCAAACGTCAAGCTTCTAAACAGTTGACCCAAGAAACGTGGGAAGATGACGATGAAGTTGTAGAAAAAGCTGGCGTTTTCACCCCAGCTGATGATAAACAACTAAAAGAAAGAGTGATCAGAAAAGCTAAACGAAGCTTTCCGTCTAGTGGGGTAAATTTCAGTCAAATTATATTCATTTTAAAGTTTAATCTTGAATTTTTCATAGACACCAACATCAGCCTTTTCTGGTTTCTCCGGTTTTTCCTCTAAAAGTTCACCTTTTGTAATATCCAACAACGCTACTAATGGACAAAAAAATACTTCGCAGAGCCCTCTTAAACCTGCAATGAACTCTAACAATGGCGAAGATAAGGATACGGAATATTATCAAAACATTAAAGAATTAAACTGTAACGTACTGAAATGGTTGCAAGATCATCATTCCAAAAACAACTATTGCGACTTTACACCCGTATTTAAGGATTACGAGAAACATTTTAACAATCTTCGACAAAAATATGGCCAAAATTTGAGTGAAAAGAATAGTTTTAACGCGTTATCCAAAAGTACCACAAATGCTCGTAAGTAAACTAGCCTCAAAAGTTAAAAACCAAATAGAAATATACATATAAAAATAATATTCATTTTTTGTAGCAACAACTGTGAAAGATTCACCAGCAAAATTTTCCTTTTATACAGCAACTTCTCCTCAGAATAAACCCACCACTACCGGTGGTTTTTCATTAGGACTTTTAAACAATTCCACAACCCAACCATCAAGTGCTACTGGCGGTTTCTCTTTCGGTTTGGCTTCTCAAAGTTCTGATAACCAAGCTAACTCGTCTCTATTTAGTTTCGGTGTCGCAAATGCCATGGCTAAACAAAAAGAGAAAGCCCAGGAGATCAACGCAACTGGTAATACATGAATGTCCATAAATGAAAAAGCTCCTGGCAATGTTGAATAATTATTAGTAAATTACAGAAACAAAGGATGATGAGAACTACGAACCCCCTAAGAACGAAGTGAAACTCGTTGAAGAGAGTGACGCCTTATATTCAAAACGATGCAAGCTTTTTTATAAGAAAGACGTGGATTACGTAGAAAAAGGAGTCGGCTTGTTGTACTTGAAAAAATTAGAAGATAAAACGCAACTGCTAATTAGAGCTGAAACATCTTTAGGTAAAGTTAATAAACGCTAATCGACTAGGGATGAAACTAATATTATTTATAATTATTGCAGGAAATATTTTACTAAACATCGTATTAAGTTCCAAGCTACCAGTCAACAAAATGGGAAAGAATAATGTACTAATCGTATGCATTCCAAATCCCCCATTAAATACTAAAGAAACAGCTCAACCAACTCCTATGCTAATTAGGGTTAAAACCAGCGAAGAAGCTGACGAATTAATGGAAAAAATTAACGAGTACAAATGTTAAGAAAAAATAATGTTCTAGAAAATTATAAAATTGAGCTGTTAAAACATTTTCAAAGAGATCATCAAGATTAAAATTGTGCTTTTAAATTTTAAGCTGTACATTAAAGTTGTATCCAAGTGTTAAGCATGCATACCTAAGCCTACTTTAATAGGAATTCATATATAGAGAAAAGGTTAAACATTTTGCCTGATCCCAGGATGACCTCAACAAACACCTAAAAATTATAGGACAAAAAAGGAGTTTCATAGGAATATATTTTTAGAAATAGAATTACTGCAAATATAGGTTTCACATAAGAAGTTTCAATAAAACTGATGCTTTTTAGGTGAAAATTGCCTTATGAAATACCGTATAGGCCCAATTCTAACTGGATATAAAAGGAAATTTCAACATAACCAGAGTTCGTCTACTAAAATTAGGCACAATTCTACCTGGATGTAACAAAAAAAGCAAATTTTCTGTATAACCAGAGTTCATCTGCTAAAACTAGGCCCAATTCTAGCTGGATTTAAGGAAAATTTCAGTATAACCAGAATTCGTCTGCTAAAACTAGGCCCAATTCTACATGGATTTAAGAAAAAGAAAAATTTCAGTATAACCAGAATTCGTCTGCTAAAACTAGGCCCAATTGTACCTGGATAGGAAACCTAGGCATCATAAAAGTTATGTCTAGGAATGAAATAGACCTAAAACTTTGTTTTCGAGTAAGACTAATGGCGGGGATTAAAATTTTTTTTTTATAAGCGAAATTTTACCTAATTTATGACAATTGTTTGGCGATTTTTAGGGTTTATTAATAAAATTTTATGTTTTTTATAAATTTAACTACTAAGACAGCCATAATTACAAATAAAAAAGTACGTTATAATAGCGTAATTTTTAAAAAAAGGTGAAAGAGGTTGGGGAGTTGGGAAATTGGTGAAAAGGGAGCCTCCAGTAATATATAATTAAAATATAATTCACAAATTTATACGGGTGTATTAGAAGCAAATGCGGACAAATTTCCCATTTGACTTAATCCCGCTTCTATGTGTTTTACATGAATTTCCACTGAGTTTTGAAATACACTGTAAATAGATTGCGTATCAGCAACATCTAGATTATTTTAGAACCACTGAAAAACACATTTCAAGGTTTCACCCGCAATAGGAAGCCGATTTGCCACAACATAGTCTAAGAACTTACTTTTATAGCGTCTCTTTCTCCGAGAGAAAGAACCTCTTTAACAAGATTACTAGTTAACATAGACCTTTCTAGATTCGCCTATTCCTATCGTTTGTTTTTCTTTAAAGGGAGAATGAAGCCTGACAAGCGATTTTCTATTCGCTAATTTAAAGTCATTTCATGGACAATTCAAAACGAGGCTAAATTATCTTAATTACAATTTTCCTTACTCTAAAATTGAACCTTTTCAACCCAAATAAGGGAGAGAAAATATATTTACCTGACATTTTCTGGTTCTACTTTCGACTGAATCTCTTTCAAGGTGTCAGATAATGATTTAAATTCAAACGAGTTCATTTCGTTATCAGCAAGGCACTATTTGGAATTAAATTAAATATATATAAATTGCGAAAAATCAACTGAAGTAACAATCTATGTTTTCAGAGCATATAAAACTTAGTATAAAGCTCAGGTTCTTCTCACAACCTTAACACTAAGTTTTGAGTTTGAGGCAAGCAAAGTTTTAGTACGCCCTAAAACTAATCGCGACTATAAACATCAAACAAAGATACCTTAAATTGAATCATGATCGATGTGAGTTCCGTGATTAAATTAATCATTCGAGTGTCGCGAACTAAAGGGAAGTTGTGCGTAACTTGCTCCTCCACTAAATCCCTAGATTCACTTAATGCTCTCTGACGTACCGAATCGGGCGCAATTGCAGGCAACATCCCTTGATCAGGCATTATCTATTAACGAGAAAATTTATTACTACTACAACCTTAAACTAGACCTACAACCTTTTCAAATTGATCTCGCAAACTTAATCTTTAGAAATTCCAAAATTTTACGATTCTGTTTTTTAAACAGCCTAAAGAATTTTTTCAATTTCATAAGATTAGATTTGACAAGATTCGAGTGTCTACTTTAGAGTATAAATCCCTGATTATACCTCTAAACAATATTGTTGAGCGCTAGTCAAATATTGGTTCAAGTCTTTATTCATTGTTTCAAATTCCAAAACATTTGCGGCGTATTTCTTTTGGAAATCTAACGGGATTGACAACTGGTACGATCGCTGCCAAAAAAATAAATAAATTAGGCTTCATTAATTTATTTTTAAAATAAATTATTAATCTTTATACAAATTTCTCAGCTTCAGTGTTCATTTCTTTCAATTGATCGAGCATTTCTCGTTTGGCAGTAAGAATTTTTGAAAGGCGCACTAATAGGATTAGAAATTTGACTGGAAATCCACCCAATTGCCCATCCTCAGACGTTAGGTTATTTCTAATGGAATTGCCACCCATTAATGGGTCGTTGTCCTTAAAAATGAAGAGAAATATAAATACTTAGTACAATTTAAAGAAAAAAAGTTAATTTTAAGTCATTAACCATTGTTGGACTGTTCATCAAAAATCTGGAAGGTTGCGCTAAGAACGGGTTCCTTCGCCGCGTTTTTTGAGCAAAAGCTGAAATTGGCATCAATTCTTGAGGTTCGTTACTCTAGGAAAATAAAATTGATTACAATTAATCTCTTTTTGAATATAACAATGCTCCTGGCACAAAGTCGACTAAAAAATGTAGGTATTGTAGGTTGAAAAAGCCAAAATTATAGAATATTTTTAAGACCAAAATTAACAATTTTTAGAATATTGATAGGTCCAAAATTAATCACATTATAATGTGTTAGGTTTAAAATATCTAAAGAGGATGAATATTAAATGGTTCAAACACAAATTGGAAAAGCAGGAAATTTAAGAAGCGGGCCCCAAAAAGTCAGTTAAAGGTCAAGGAAATGTTTATGATAGGTGGACCTTTTAATTGTAATAATCATTTTAAGCTGAAAATATTCCACTAAATATTCAGTTGTTTTCTCATATTCTAAGCAAACTATCGACCCTGATTGATAGACTTAAAATACGCATAGAAAAAGTGTGCATTACCAACAGCTAGCGAATATGAGTATAGTAATGTAAAATATTAAATATTGTTCAAGAAAATATTTAGAAATGGTCCGCGGCAAATAGGGAAATTTGATTGGAAAATTTTGTAAGGACCCAGTATTATTTACAAGGGCTGAACTGAACTTGCAAGAAGTGATCTAAAATCGGCTGTCCCATATAGTAACTTCGATCAGAGCTAGAGTTCGTTATACAATGTACTAAATTAAAGGTATTATATGATAATACCTTTATAGGTTCTCTGGGAGTCCTGAATAATAAAGAAACAGAAAACTTACTAAAACTTCATGATCCGGTATAGAAACTGTGCCCAATCCTGGTCTCTCCAAAGTAACTCGATAAGTATTGTTCGACGTATCGACTGCGTCAATTGCCCCAATAAATAATCCATCTTGAGGCTTTCTTAATAAAGCTGTAACTTTCGTCCCAATAACCAACTGTAAAGGAACGTCTTTTGGCAGATCTCTAAAATGGGCCAAGTTGACCACTTTTCTCTGTTGCAATTGTCGAATCTTTTGACGTTTGCTGTGTAACGCCGCAATTTCTTCGGCCAGAAAAGCTGGCGAACATCTTCTAGGTTTTCCCATCAGCCTTCGGATGCAACACCATTCCACACGCGTTAATTTTCTCGTTTTTAAATAAGGAAATGATTCTTTTAGACAAGCGCAGAATTCATTATCTCCTAAGAATAAAGGCCTGAAACAATAGGAAAAAAATAAAAAAAAAAAATTTCCAAATTTATATGTGAAATTTTGAAACTTACTGGTCAATATTTGAATAAAACCATTCGTAGCAAACCCATTTATGAGCTTTTGGTAGTTTTAAAATATTTCTTAATCGCGTGCTCGTTCTTTGCGCCGCTAATCTCATCGGGGAAGGACCAACTTGACGAGGAGGAGAATCAGGAGGAGGAGGTGAATCTATGATAGGAGGGGGAGATTGGATTCGAGGCGCTCGACGAGGATAACTATTGCGGTGAACTGGACGAGAATATCGCTGTCCAGGTCGCTGGGTTGATGATTTAGGAGCTGGACGATGTATCGCTCTTGACACATTACGAGGTACAGAACGAGGAGCGGATTTCGGAGCAGTTCTAGGTTTAGATCTGGCGGTAGGTCGAGGTACGGAACGTACGGCTTTAGGTTGTTGATCAGCCATCGCACCCATGTTTAAAAAGTCTTCGATATCGACTTGTTCAGGATTTTCTTCTTTTACGATACTCAATGGAATCGAATTCTAGTATATGAAATTCTCATTACGAACTATGAAATTATTTTATAAATTTTTATTATATATATATAAATATATCTATATATGTCTTACCGCAGCTTTAGTCTTGGCAGCATTCGCAGCCTGCGTAAGTCGATTCTTTCGAGGCGATCTACCATAGCCAAATGACGTATCTTCATCATCATTAAAAATTTTGCTATTTCTCTTTCTTATTCTAACAGGCTGTAATTAATAGGCACAAATGTTATTTCTATTGATTGATTTCAAATTTGATAATAAAAATACAACTTACATGCTCTCTTCTCGGAAACGCTTGTTTTCCTCCACCTAAAAGCATTTCAGATTTCAAATTTTGAGCTAAGGGGGACAGAGAAGGGGGAGGCTATACTATGGGAAATTTGAAAAACTCCCTCAAAGGGCAACCCGTAATACGTCTGCTTTAAAATTATATAAACTATTTACAAATACAAAAAGACTTAAACAAATGCAAAAATGTTCCGTAACACTAAAAAAAACAAAAAATTTATGGAAAATAAATTAGATTTAAAAATGGCCATTTTCTCCCCCCTTCCTCATAGCGTTCCAAGGCAAGGTGACAAATATTTTCAGATAATTAGGGCATTGATACTATCTTTGAAACCTCATCCGGGGTTTAATATTCAAATAGTAGTAAGTTAATAACTGTTTAAAGTCAAATTATAGTTAAAAACAAAGTAATCCTTACTTTCTGGAGGATTTGGTTCCGTCTCGTCCGCCATGGTCTTCAAATTTTGAATGTTTCGCGTCGTCACTGGAGCATAATTCTTGGCGTGCTTTGACGTCACGACCTTTTTCTCCCTCTCATTGGTAGATGTAGAAATAACTCATATTACGCTAATTCGATTGGCTGAAAGAGTACACGTGTTAAATGTTTGGGGTCAAAAATGCGCGGGAAATACAATAGGGCAAAATCAGCAGACAAAGCACGTGGATGTTAAAACAGTATGATTGTTAATAAAGAGTGAGTCTAATATAATTTTATATATAGGATTTGATCTATTTAACAATGCGACGGACTCCAAGCTTTGGTAAATCAAGTAAAGATTTAAAAACTACAAAATATATGGACAAGAAAGAACCAAGAAAAGTAAAACCACCATGGAACGTAAGTTATATTGAAATTTTGAGCAGAATAGCCTTGTTCTGTTATAATTAGTAAAATTTTTCTTTCAAAGAGTGAAGTTGTGGATCAATCTAACTATAAACTTACTCCAGATGAAGTGGTATAATAAGCTACATTTTAGTAAACCTTGCATTAAGTTTTAAAACATTTTTTAACGCAGTATAAAAGACATTTGATCCACAAATCTAAAAACATTCAAGCAGCTAAACTATCCTTAATCAAAAAGAGTTTAGATTTTAATTCAAGCAAACCCGACCAATCATGGATTGAAAGTCCTATGAAAATTGTACGGTATAAATTTTTATGGCTAATCTAACCTATGTCTAATTCCAATACTTTCAAAATTTAGAAAGAATCTACTGCAAGTAGCGTTACTGTGGCCCCTACGTTTCTGAAGTAACATTATTTATAAATTATAACTATATATACATTTAATGCCTATTAATTTTTTTTAGTGATGTTAGACAAGGGTTAGTAGTTAACTTGCAGAGGGAGAATTTAGAATTACCAAATGGAAATGAGGAATTAAAAACCAAACCAACTACATCTGATACCATAGATAAATACTGTGAAGAATTTGATTCATTAAGTTTAAATAATCAAATTTCACAAGTAATAAAAATCAATTAAAGGGGCAATCTGCTAAAGAAATAGCCCTTTAAATTGCAACCTGAATTATGGGATGGGTGGTCAAAAGGTCGTATGCTTATTTCATTTTGACTTCGATTGGTCAAAATCAAATAAGGATGTAAAGTAACCAACCAAATGGGAGAAATCACTCAAGGGGCAAACTTCTTTCAATAGCAGAGTGTCCCTTTAAAAATTTCCACCCACACATTTTTCTAATGTTTTCAATAACATTCCCAGCTGAAATTGGAACTAGAAAAAGAGCGTACAGCTCGTTTAAAAGTAGAAAATGAAGTGACGGAACTAAGAATGTTAGTTTCGCAAGTTATAAAAGTATGAAATTACAATCTTAATTATAACTGAGTGTGTCTAATTGACCTATTTAACTTCAATTACGGTTTTAGGAAGTATTGGAAGTTAGATGTACACTTGACAAGGATTTTATCGAGAAAATTCCAGACCCTATAAGCTTAACTTAAATTTAAAATTTGTTTTCAGAAAAATAAAGCTAGTTGTACCAATACCAACTTTATTTTAATGACATTGGATAATAAATGAAATACATTTTTTTTTCTCCTGATATTGCCTATTTCTTCTTCAAAAGAAAAAATAAAGAAAATTAAAATATACATACTGACAAATGAAAATTTTATCGGATCATTTAATCTAAACTAATAACCTGAAATCAGCGTTAAATTATGTTGAGTTTATATATAGTGATGGGTTCAAACCAATATTGTTACCTATATCTAGGTTTTACTGATAAACTTTGATGTTTTACACCTAAAAACTGATAAACCAAGAAAAAAATGGCATTTAAAGGGACTATCTGTGATTTTAAATCCCCTTTAAAGTCGCCTTCTTTTCTAGTTTAGCACACCTTAACAAGTTGTACAGTCAAAGTTAAGCTACGTGCGTCATACCCTCTTCAGACGATGCGTAATTAACCACGGTATGATCAGATTCAACCGAGTTTACGTAGTCTTCTCAGTTCTATAAAGCTGGGTTAAATCTGATCAAATTGGGCTAATTACGACTCGTCTGAAGAGGGTATAAGGGAAGAGCATTTTAAAGGGGCAAATTTCAGAGCAGATAAGGCCTTTAAAACGTTAATTTTCATCACAAAAACTTGAAATGTTGTTTAAGTTTCAAAAATTTAAGGTTTTTGCTCACAACTAAAAAATAATTTCGTCATATCAGTTAAACCTTGATATTGATTTAATTCCAATATCTGCGAACACTAATATATAATCTTGGAAAAACAATTCCAAAAATTACGCAATGAAATCTGTTTTAAAAACTTGGCTAAACAGCTAAAACGAATTTAGTATAGTATCATCGATAACAAATTCTCAGTCATTTTTTTCATTAAATGATTTGATTATTTTAACGTGATATTTGAAACAGATTTGACTGTGAAAATTTTAAATCTTTCAGAGGCGGGTTTTCTCATTAGAATGTTTCAATTTAGGCCTAATAATCTATTTACAACAAATCTAATGAGAAGAAAAATTATTATATATCTTAAAAATTTGCCTATTTAGTATTTTCTCACCAAGTTCATTTTGTATCAATGCCAAATTTCAAATGGATGGTATAGAAAAAATTTACCCTATTTAAAATTTATTTTGTCTAAATTTTTTTTTGTTTCAATTTTCACTGAAAAATTTTTCTTCGGCTTATAAAAATTTTTTCGTGAAAAAAGTAGATTTTTCTTTAAGACTCTTAGGACCTACTTATATCTTAAGCTTGATCCTAAAAATTCTTTATCGCGTTGTATTATTTAAAAGGAGTATTTTTTCTTCTTTTCTTTCGTCGTTAATTAATTTAAATCTATGTGCATTTTTTTTGTTACAATTTATGACAGCGCAGTTTGGTATTTTTTTCTATAGAGATTTACATAATTTAAATACCTCTACGCTGTTCTTTTTTTTTCTTACGTATGATATTTGCGCGAGAAATTAGGCGCAAAACCAAAAATTGTGACTTGGTTTTAGCTTTCAAATGACATGGTTATTATATTTAACGTATTTTGGCAAATTTAATGATTTTATTTGTACTCTAAACCCGTCCTTTACCCCCATATTTTTTATAAACCTCGATACGTACGTTTGTGTTACGTTTAGGTTTCGATACATGAATACCATTTTTCCACTTTTTTTTAAAGTTTCGGTTTAAAAAGCTCATAAGGCAGTAATGAACTAAGCTAAATTACAGCCAACCCTTTCAAAAAAAAGGTTTTTTCTTGCGGATATTTGTATTTATTTAATAAAAATTACAACTAAAGTAATGATTTAGTTTTAAGCGTGACGCTATAAGTATAGAATATTTTTAACTGATGAGAATGTACAACTTTAATACCCAATAGCAGGTTTAAATTTAAATTTTATAGATCAAAATCGAGGCTTCAGACACTTGCCAAAATCTCTGCCCATTCTCTATGAAAAATTATCCCAAAATCTCTCCCTTAAACAGAAATAAATCTTCAAAATCTCTTTAAAATCCTAAAATTCAGTACAAAATAAAGGCAAGTGTCCGACTTTCGATCAAAATCCAGAAAAATGTGCGTAGTTAAGCATGTGCTAGCACAGAGTTTTTACATTTGTTTTAAGAAATGGGCATAATTTTAACTGGTTCAGAAGCTCTCACTGGCATCAGCAATTCAAGCTTCTCTGGAATTTTAAGTCTTAAAATTTCTTTAGTTTACGAAGTTATATAATATTCCCTGAGAATTAAACTTATGGTATTGTTTTTGTAAAGCATAGAGGTTTATTTGGCTATACAGCATCACGCTTAAGTCTAAATCACTATTCTTTCGAGAAATTCTAAGCCTATTTGCAGCGGATCTGCATTTATCATTGATACTACGCTATAACCTATTTTTTCCGAGGTTCTATTATAGAACTATGGATATATTGGCATGTTTATATTATGGAAGTTTTTTTGTGTTTGCAATAACAGATCCTATTATCATTATAAACCGAGCTTTTAGTACTTTTCCCCGTTGATATTCGAGAGTACGAAAGAAAAAAAAAACAAACTATAAAAAAAATATGGATGAGAAGAATTGATGAAAGAATAATGATCATTTCTTAAATCACCAGCACATTTCATATTTGTTTCGTTTGGATTTGTTTTGTAGCGATTATACACGAAGATTGCGATTCAACGAAGAAATATACGATTGTCCATTTATTTTTCTTTTCAATTTAACAAGTTAATCATTTTTTTTGAATTCCTAAACTTTTTTCCGACGTATCACCCTTTTTTATGTTTTTAAGCTTTGTTTTTTTTTTTTTTTTTTTCAATTATAGTAAGGCAGGCAAATCCAGCGCGCGTTTATTGTTGCCAATAAGACCTTTTTTCATCAACAAGGCTTCCCTGCTCAAAACGTACGACTGATTGCCGGAAGATTTCGTCACTCGGCCATTGGTCACTCCGCGAGGAGAGGAGCTAATTCCTCCATTTGTCAGAGTATTGTTGGGCACTTTACCATTCGTGTGATTGGTGGTGGTTGTTTTGTTGTACTGAACACGAATTAAAAAACCAATATCGTTTGTTTTGTTTCTTTTTTTTGTGTTTTTTTGACTGTTAAGCAAGTACCTAATATTATGCGGACTATATGCTAACGGGATCTAAGGTTTGAACATTGGACGGACATGATTACCAACACCCAACGAGGACTTTTGAATTTTTTGGTTTTACCTTGGTAGCATGGTTAGCGTTGTTGGAGTTGTTGTTGTTGGTATTAACTTGGCAAAAATAACCGTGAGTGGCATCTTCTCCGTTCAACAATAGATTCAATAAGACACTTTTTTGGGCAGCTGTACGAGAATTTTTTTTTGTTCAATATGGTGTTGAAGTAAAAAGCTTAGCATGTTCATACGAGATTTGGAAATGGTTATTTGAATCTTTTTAGTTATTTTGAACAATGAAATGCACGCTTGCTAATTTTAGACAGTTTTTGTCAATGAAAAGAACTCCCTGATACTTTTGCCAATTTTTTCATCGTTGAGAACCTCTTTCCAATGTGATATTTTGCCAATTTTTCGTCAATGAAAACTACTTTTCCCGATATTTTGCCACTTTTGGTCGAGAAAAGTATTTTCCTTGATAATTTGCCAATTTTTCTTCATTCAAAAGTACTTTCCCAGATATTTTGTTAAATTTTTCTTCATTGAGGAGCTTTTTCATTTATGTTTTACCAAATTTTCATCAATGGGAAATAATTTTGCCAATATTTCCTTAATAAAAAGTACTTTCCCTGATATTTAGCTAATTTTTTGTCTATGAAAAGTATTCAGGGATACTTTTCCAATATTTTTGTCTATGAAAATTTAGGTGTAGACCTTATATTTTGCCAGTGTATGTGGTTAGCTATAACTCTTTGTTGTGAAATATTAAGTATCATCCATCAGTTTCTCTCTCATATTTTCCCAATATTTCATCAATAAAATGGATATTTTGTCAATTTTAAAAAGTTTAAGATTATTTTTCCTGATATTTTAGCGAAGTTGAAGAGTATTTTGTATTTTCTTTGGTATGGTATTTTACATATGGAAAGAGTCTGGTCACTGATTTTTTTCTCTCAATTTTTAAGACTTAAGAATAAGAAAAAACTTATTATCGTTCTAGTTTCGCCTTTCCCTAATTTTACAATTACTTTTATGTTGAAGTAAATTTAAGTCAACCAAGTTTGTAATTAAAAATTTGGGTAATTATTCAACCAAGTAAGAATTTCTGGTCAACCATTATTCGTACTTTAATGATCAAAGGCCCTACTAGGAAATCAAATAATGTACTTAGTTCTGAGATGATATTTAAACCGTGAAATTTTTCTAAGACTGTCCCAATTTAATTTTCTGACTATATGGCCAATTTTCCCAGGTTCCGCAGAAACTCTGTCTACCATTATCTCCTGGGCCCACAAGGGTGTCAACTACAATCAAGGAGTATTTATAATACCAAATCTTATCAATGTATTTAATTCTTCATTTCATCCCTATTTCTTACTAATTTTATAAATTTTAACTTAACCCGCGGCAGATTTGGTAAATTTCCAATTCTGTATGAAAAAGATGGTAGAATGGTAGACTTACTAGAATTTATAATTTCCTTGGTATCCATTTTACACTTTTTCATGCTGGAGTCTGAAGGACCGGGAAGGGGCACCAGTGAACCATTCCGTTTAGGTGGCGGATCAGGAGGTGTTGGAAAAGGCCTCTCGTTTTCTATTGATGTTAATGGAGACCCAATATCCAGAGCTGTGGACCCTAAGAGCCTCTCCTCGAAATCCAATCCGTCTATCGGTTCCCCGCCATCTTCTTGACCCAAACTAGATGTTTTATCTTGAAACCCGTTCAGAATCTTACGTTGGCTTCCTCCCGAAGATGGCGGTTGATGTCCATTTTTCGCGGATGAATTCCTCGTCGAGCCATTTTGATGCGAGGCTTTCGCTAGTGGCCCCAAGTGATTGTTTAAGTAGTTAAAACTGCCATTCGGTTGGATAATGTCCCTTTTGACTCTACTAGTTATTATGACTGGACTTGATCCACCCTCTAATTTGAAAGAAAGAAAATATGACTTTTAATTTGATTAATGAACCTGAGAAATGTGCAGTATTAAAATTCAAGGCTTTCTAGTCAATTTGCAGATAATGAGCAATGTTAGGATTTGACAGGGTTGCCACAAAATTTGGAATTTCTACTTTTCCATAAACATTATTAATTTCCAATTTAACACTTTTCTAATATTTAGTGACTTTTAATATTATTGAACTTTTTAAGCGTATTTTAAGTCTCCCAATCAGTAAACTTAAAAATAACATTAATCATTTTCATTATCCATTTAAATGGAATATATTATTAATTTAATAAGGTCTATTTAGAGAAAGCTGAAATGAAATTGAAATACGATACTCACGAGTGCTTTTCGTGGTCCCATTAGGTTTACGTATGATTACCGGGTTAACCGTAACTCCCTTTTTGTTTTTCGTTACAGTCACGTGGTTGCCGTTAATCGGCGAAATGAGATCAGTTTTCCGCAGTTTTTGCTGTTGTTGCCTCGAGTCACCTTTGAGCAATTTCACCAAGTCAGATTTGACACTAGCCGAAGAAAGTTTATCATTCCCATTCCTCCAAGATTCGTCGTAACTATCCATTTGTTTATCGCAGTTATTTAACATTATTAAAGGATCATCCGTTATTTTCCTAGAAACGTCCGTTAAGTGAAGGGGGTCATCGGGAGAATCCATCAAAAGAAAGTCGTCGACAATCACGTCACTCATAGGAATGTAAGGCGCTCGCAAGGAGAAGTCTTCCTTCTGAATTTTTTTTAAAAAGAATAGGTTAAAATTTCACCCTAAGCTGATTTCCTTTGGTCTCCTTTTTCTAAGTTTTGATATGGTTTTTAGCTTTTTACACATATTATAACAGTCCTAATATCAGAGTATGGTATCTATTTAAAATAAGCCTAATTCATTAGTTCAATAAGAATCAACAAATATTACTCAGAAAGTAAACTTAACAATGAAAAGATTAAGCAAACTTTTGCGAATCTCTTGCTATAATCCAACAGTAATACGAATTAAAAAGGGCGATTTTACTAGCCAGAGACTCAATGAGATATAAAACTACGTGGACATTGTTAAGCCTACTTTAAGAGTAGGTTAAAAATGTATATATAAGTTAAGATTTAAAGGTAGTCAATTTATCATACTTCTTTCGAGGTAACCAAATTAAGCCTTTCGAGAAGAGACCCAGAACCACCAACACCATCCTGTTTTGAGCTTAGCCAAGTCACTCTCCTCTGATTTGGACGAATATCACGGTTATCTCCCTAACGATTAATATCAAATTAAGATAAACTACACCATCATTGATTCAAAGTGAGCTTACATTAACTATCGAATCCAGCAAATATTTTCCAGAATCTGAAGAAAGTAACGGGTCATCTCTATTGGTCAAGAAGGGGTCCTTATCAACGAGTAAAGGACTTCGGGACGTCGTAACCAAATGGTCAGCCATACTTCCGCTATCATCATAATTGTTATGCTTTTCGAAAAGCAAGTAGTTATTGTATTCCCCGAGTAACATGGAGGGTTCCTCGGAATCCAAGTCATCCAATAAAACATCTTCAAACAAATCTGGGCAAACGCCAGACATATCCAACGGAATACAAACGTCTCCGGCTTGAGGGGCCAAGTGAGTTAAATCTTCTGGTTCTTCCTTCGAAACTAATGGAAGAATTTGAATAGTCAATCTTTAAAAAAAGCCAAATCAAAAACCTACGAGATTTACGCGTACCTATAAGACTACCCTCGTTATCTACAAAAGTTAAGAATCCAGTATTCATATCTGCTGTTCTAGGAGCAAAGATTTTATTAGTGTTGGCCTGAGGTAGAGAGGGTACAAATTCTTCTTCAGATTCGGGTTCACTCGATGCGGTGGTAGGAGAGGGCGGGACGCTACGAGGCGTAACAACTTGGTCAGCTGAGAAAATCTCATGTTTGCGTTCGATTTCACTATTTCAAATACCAAATATTCAAATATTACACCATAAAATTAACAATCCCACCCAAAATGGCCGCGACTCATCATACACTTCGATGTATTTGGTAACAATCCTGAAATAAATTAGGTCAACTTGCTAAAATACAAGTTATAACCAGAGCAAAATTGATTGCCTGCCATTTTGGGGTGGGATTAAAAGTATTCACGTAACAAGGCGGGTATCGGTATTATACCTCAAGATATAATTGACGCAAACCACACACTGCGGTTTATTAGTGGATCCTTCGTATATTATGGTACCTTGGGTAAGGACCCAGACATATCCACCAAATTTAGCGAGAAATCTATAACTATTTGTTTCGCATTGTCCTTTAGCAAAAACTGAATAAATAACAAAAATAAAATAACGAAAAATGTTTTAAGTCACTTCATTATCGAATTTAGGAAAAAATTATTCAATTATATCAGCAGATTTCTTTTAAAAGTATACGTCTCTATTAGATCTACTATGCAGAAATCTTAATTCTTATCTTTAGGTCAATAAAAGATAGTTTTATTACACTCGAGTGAGAGATATCAGAATTAGCGAGACAGATTAGACCACAACTCCCGAAAGTTTTTTTTTTTTTAAATGTAATAGATTTTTATTATCAATTTTTTTTAAATTAGGAAAAATAAGAAAATACACGATGCAGTATATAGCGACCTTGGCTCAGTTCTATACTAAACTATAAACCTCATGAAAAACGAGAAATGATAATGAAAAAATTAAGAAAAATAATCATACGAGTTTAAATTCAAAGCAATATTTAGGTTTAATATAAAATTGGGTGTGTTAAAGAAAATACTCTTTTTTCTTTAAGAATAAAGTACTACTAAAAGCCGACCGTAAAAAAAAATGCTTTGTTTAGCAAAAAAATATTAAGTCGACCACACTCGCCAAATGGGTGAGGAGAAGCCCTCGACAGGTTAAAAATAAAACTCTTCCAAAAAAGATATGGAATGCTACCAATGTACGACAGAGAGTAAAAGCGTAACACCACAGCAAAGAGAGAAAGAGGGAGAGTAAAAGGTTAAAATTCATTTTGCAAATGCTAAAAAAATATTCCACGAGACAAGAGACCTTTTAGTTATTGATTTCTACAAGACATTAAGATATATCCCTTTCTTTTTCTTATTTAACCAACAAAATCAATATGAAAAACTCCCTCAGTGATCGCAAAAACTGGTAGCGCAAAATTTAAACATAAAACAAATAACTTTTATAGATCGAGTGCTAAATCGCTTGCAAATAAAGGAAATATATTTTTAATTCTTAATTACAGAAATTTAATATCCTAATATTTAAATTAGTTTCAATTTAAGGGTAATTTGGTTTTTTAGTAACTGTATTTTTAATGTTTTCTAATTAGTAATTAGAAATTCACGATATTAATATACCAATGATAAATCTATCTATATAATTTAATATTGAATAGAGTCCTTTATCCCCTAAGGGGAAGTGGCTACGGCTATTATAATACAAGCCGAAATATAGATACATGTATCTGTATAAGGGGACACACCTATATAAAAACTGTCTCGTCAACACGAGGTGGATATAATACCAAAAGCTGCCCTAATTGATATTCTTATCACGCCTATGCCACCACATTCGCAATTACACGACACGATATACTGGATAAACTATAAAACTGTAACGCAAAACAAGCCTCGAAAATACTACTATATCCAAACGAGGACAAAATTGGAATTATACTACGGTACTACGACCCTCATTTTCCAAGCTCAAACGGAAAATATTAATCTTTTGGCATTTAAAATATGCAGAAATTAAAATTTAAACATTTTTATCACTTCAGCGCAGAAGTTAAGATAATTAGAAGTTGATTAATGCGACATCGAAAACAAAAGTAAGGCAATAATACACTTACCGAAGAGATTTAACAGGGTAGAAAAACTACTCTTAAGGAGTGTCTATTCCGTTTATTTTTTATTTAAAGGGAACCTAATACAAATTCACTTACAAATTGTTAAGAGTAGATTATCTTTATAAGCGGCGTGATCTAGGCTACTCGCAAAGGGAAAGAGAGAGAAGGGGGTTTGAGCTTTTACGCAATCAGGAAACAGGCCGGCTCTAACATCCCCACCATAGTGAGTTAGCGAGAGAGAATGATAGAGAGCCCCGTTCCAAAATAAGGAGGGGAGAGAGAGAGAGAGAGAGGGGAGGCCCCGAATAAGGGGAAAGTAAAACCCTGGAGTCTGCTGGAGTGTATATGTGAGGGAGGGGAGCCCGATCCATACCTATATATCAAAGAGGGAGTGAAATACACATTTAGACTCAACACAGGGGAAGCACTCGACACAATCCCTATCACCCCAAAGAGAATTATGTCAAATATAAGTACGGTATAACACCACCCAATTTCTAAGCTGAGGCTTTTTAAACATCAATACCAGCCAATTTTTTTTAAATCATTAAGCGTAAGATATAATTATATAGCCTCCCCGACTTCCCCTACTTTCTTTACGTATCCCTGTAAAAGAACCCTACGAAAGGAAACTCATCCCAGCATACATTAATCACTAAGTTTCCCATTATATGTACAAGGTAATAATTTACAGATACATCGATAGGTTAGAAATTTTTACAAAAATGGAGAGGGGGAAGAAGCCGGTTTGCGTGCCAGAGGTAGGGAACCTAGCACAAACTTATATTGAGGGTGGATTTTTCCCCCTAAGTTATTCCACTAGCTTAGGAGCTATTTTTAAGTCTTTCCGAAGCAACAACAGTACCAGCTAATACTGATAAATTTTACAATTATGTTTGTAGGAAGTGAAGTGAGAATAGGGCGTTTTTTTTTTTTTTTTTTTTTTTTTTTTTTTTTTTTTTGTCTTATAGTTTAGAGAAGCCGAACCACTGTTCCTGGCAAACTCTTCTTCAAACTCATTCAAGGCAGGGGGGAGTTAATGCTAGTTCAAAAAAGATCTACCAAACTATATCCAAGGCCAAATTAGAAGATAGAAAAATTTGTCCCATGCCAAGCTTTCAAATATATAAATAAAATTCATCGTAACGTCAGAGAGAGAGAGAGAATGAAAAGGTGGTTAACAACATAGATAAAACCTTTTTAACGCAGCCGCATACTCAGCGTACTCCCCAGGATCTCTCTACAAAGATACGGCAGTCTCATCCTGATAATGTTAAAGGTTTCGTCCTTTCCGTATCACGAGTATTCGAGCGTTAAACTAACCTTTAACTACCCGGCTAATTTTAAACTAACGTTTCACCAGAAATTTCATTTTTGAATTTTTCTACAAATAACCTCAGACCTTTGTTATTCGACTGAATGTAAGTTTACAGCCAAAATAAAAACCTATAAAGCCTTTCAAAGATTACATCTCAATTTTTATCTATTGAACTTAATTACTCAAAGTAAAATACTAAGAGGAAAGAAGTCCGCACCAGATTTACGCGCAATTAAAATTTTATCGATGCACATTCGACTGTACGCTATAAAACTAGAACCATCTGTGTAAAGTTTCTCTATCATTTTATATTCAAAAGATGCAAACCAAAGTACTGGTATTTGTTTTAGAGGTAAAATGTTAAAGGTCTTCACTCACTGAAGTTTGAGATGGCTATGTGCCTCTTTCTCAGAAACAATAGAACGCATAATGTTGTACAAAACTTTTTTTTTTTTTTACAAATTCCAGAATTCCAGAGGTTGGCCGATAGGCAAAATACCGTATTTATTTGAAAAAGAAAGAGGAAAGGGGGAAAGCTTAGCTGGAAGATTGCCATAATCGGAGACTTTTTAAAAAAAACATCATTTGATCTACGAGCAAAGGCAAATGAAAGCCAGAGGGGATTATTACTAGTTTTTATAAATCCCATCCCTCCTATCTTCATCATTAACGAGTTTAGACTACTAACAGTTTAAACAAAAAAAAAAAAAGCTTTTCTGGGAAATTTTGAAAATTCAAAGCTAATTAGCAGTCGAATGGTTAAGGTGACAAAACTTAAGCGTAATATAATTTTTTTGGAAACATTCCAAAGTATTTAAACGTAAATTCGACGGTCCTATTGAGTCGTTTGAAACATAAAAAAAAAACTGAACTAAAAAGTGTCTTTACAGTTTAAGTAAATGGGATAATATATTTTCCCATTTTCTAAAATTGGAATTGTTTTTCAAGTTTTCAAAGAAAAAAAATGTTTTTTTTGGTACAACATTATTTACTCGCAAAGGTTTAGTAAACTCAGTGTCAATAACCCCTTAACATTCTTACGAGAAATACTGAAATAGTCAATGACTATTTTGTTTGTTAAAGTGTTGAAAAACACAAACATACTAAATACTACATTTTAGCTAAAGGACCGCATTCCTGTAGTAGTTTTCTTTCTAAAACTAGTCATTTGGTTTGTCAACTTTAAGTTATAGCTTGTGCTGCAAAACATAGTAAATTACTCCTACATTTTGGAAGGAAAACCACGTCCCTGTAGTAGTTTTCATACTTAATCTACTAATATTAATACAGATTTTGAAATATAAGGTTCTACAGTTAGTTAAAGTGTCTAACTCTTATTTAATTTAACAATCTGGTTTGTCAAAATGATACTACATTGGAAAACATACTACATTACTACTACATTTTGGAAGGGGGACATGCCTCCCTATAGTAGTTTTCATACTAAATCTAAATACCAACATTAAAGAGACAGTTTTTGAAATTTAACATTCTAGTTAAGTTTTATTTTAATTTTAATTAACTTCCAGCAGCACATTATTTAAAAGAGCTACTAAACATTTCTACTTCTTCAGATGGTCCAGTTTCAGAAGTTTACATCCTGAATTACATTATTCTACTTCCTAAGTAGGTCTCGCCTATGTAGTAGTTTTCATCCTAAATTATATTATTCTTTTTTCTAAAGATAGTCTCATAAATATTGTGTCAGTATAATTTATTCTACATCTTGAGATACTCTAGCTGCTGCGGTGGTTTTTATCCTTAATTAGATTATTACATTTCTTAAATTCTAAACTAAATTACGAAACTATATAATCCTGCTTTTTAAAGGGAATAAAACTGGCAAGGCTTTCTTTACGGAAGAATCCTAATAAAGAGCGAGTTACCAGAGCTAAAATTGGCAAAGACTAAGGTCCAGCTGGTAGATATTTCAGCCCTAAAAGAGTTCTATTTAAATTTCCTGATTTTGACAGGTTTCCCTGACCATTTTTGACAATCTTTCCTGATCAAATGATTAATCGGACTCAAGTAATCTTTAAAGAGATACTGAATTTTGTGATAAATTTCACTGATCAATTAGTCCAATTTTTGTACTCCCTGACCTTTTGCCTCAATTATTTTTAAACTCCCTGACCTTTTGCTTCAATTATTTTTAAACTCCCTGACCTTTTGCCTCAATTATTTTTAAACTCCCTGACCTTTTGCCTCAATTATTTTTAAACTCCCTGACCTTTTGCCTCAATTATTTTTAAACTCCCTGACCTTTTGCCTCAATTATTTTTAAACTCCCTGACCTTTTGCCTCAATTATTTTCAAACTCCCTGACCTTTTGCCTCAATTATTTTTAAACTCACTGACCTTTTGCCTCAATTTTCAATTTCCCTGACTTTTCCACTGCCAACCCTGCTTATGACGGTCTCTTTATGCTCTGACTATTACATTGAACCTCAAACGGACTCTCATAAAAATCAACTTTAAGCTGAGGGGATATATCCAATAAAAGCTTATATTACTCAATAGTTTTTATCCTAAACTAAAAAGAACTGCTTGGTTTTCCTATACTAGCATGGGAACATTTAGTACTTATCGCACACACCCAAGTCTCAATCAAGTTATCAACCAAATTAATATTTAATACAGGAGAAAGCTTGTCAAGGAAGAAATAGATTACTTTAAGAGGTCTTAAAAGGGGAACAGTAACACGAATGATAAGAAATATCATTAAAAGTTTTGATATTTTTATAGATGGATATAAGTACTTGTTCATACATGGTTTGCTTTCTAACCCCCTCTATTTGTAGTGATTTTAAGTTTTTAACCTAAAATCAACTTACATTTTGTCAACTTAATAACAAAAAATGAAATTTCTGGATAAACTTAATCGTACGGGTGAAATCAAATAAAAACTCACGAGTTTTGTAGCTCTTTTCCATCAACTTGCAATCAGACACGTGAAAAAACAAATACACGGATTTCCCCAACAATTCTTCACTCTTGTAACCAAGAATATCAGCTATCCTAGATTAAAGCCAGAAAAATCAGGTTTGAAAGATCAAAAAAATTTCTTTTAAGCGTTACTGGCAAATACGAACTTACCGATCATCAACATAAGTAAATTTCATGTCTAAACTATGTCTGCTAAGAAAAGTTTGTTTTCCCAATGGCACTTCGATATTTGAAGGATGAGGAATGGGTTCGCCTATTGTCAGGAAACACTTTTCTTGTTCCCTCAGTTCTTCGCTATCATCCTTGGGAACGCTAGAGGCCGAATTCTCTTTCAGCGGCTCTGGATCTCTTTTGATTTTAAGCGATGGCTTTTTTAAGATGCGTCCAGTGAAGTGAATGACTTTGAAGGAAGCCGATCTCAAAGTGAGACAACGTCCTTTTCCATTCAAGGTGTTCTTCATACGAACAAAAATTGAAAATGGCACGATGGAATCTTTCTCTTCAGTTTTTAAGCTCAGAAGCTCTTTAATGTCATCGTGGTCGCAAGGATGACTGTAGTCAAAGATGCTGTTACCCATTAAATCCGTCTATGAATTGTTTTAATATTATTTAAAGGCCCAAATTTTATGACAATGCAAAAATTTATGTTATTAGTTTTACTAACTTGTGATAATCCCAAATACAAGTCAATATTTTCAGAAAGATACACCATATCACCATCTTGAGACATAACGAGCAAAAATCCATCTAATGACTTCAGGTACAGAGTTTCCAAGGGGTTGAGAGGTTTCTTTTTGATGTATTCTATCGGTTAAAAAAATTTTCATCAAGAATCAAATATCGTAAAAAGAAAAACAACTGATAACATTAAATCTTTTATGACTAAGATAAATGTACCTATATCAGGATCTATGTAGGATCTGATCTTTAAAAAACTGATAGCAATTCTCATAATAGACGCTTTGTCCATTTGAGTCAGAGCCGAAGCTGGTAATGGCAACTGATCAGCCATTTCAAAGAATATCTCTGTTTCCTTACTGCGCCTACATCGAGCTGCATCACGAGATTTTTCCTTACGTTTCTCCGAATTTCTGAAGAAACACCAAAGTGACACGGTTAAAAAATTACTAATGAAGCTAAACTGATTATATTAATTACCTCCGTTTCACCGGTTTAATCTCCGATCCAAGCTTTTTGGCAACTTTAGCATCACACATGGTTAAGTTTTTTACGTTTTAGAGTTTAGACGAATACTCGAAGAACAAGGTCAAGGTATAGTAATAAAGTATTTTTTGGTTTGTGGAACAAATATGTTTTCTCGGAGAACTAACCTCACACTCAATACAGTCTCGAAACACTGTCGAGGATTGTATTGAAAATATGAGGATATTTTGGCGAAGTATAAAGAAAAAAACGTTGCCAAGGCTTAAGGAGTATCAAAATATTTGGCAAAAATTAACGTCCCCTCTGGCAGAGTCTGGCTCGAGCTTGATTTAACAAGTTCTAAGAACTACAATTGAAACGGCACTTAATGGCAGATTGGCAGTACACAAAGAGATTAGGCCTTTGCCTTACTCCGATTAAACATTTTTAGATTACGCAAACACCGTAATCAAGGTGATTACATGATTTCCGAATTATCACCTTTTATTAGCGAGCATTTTGATTATCAACTGATTATAAATTTACAATACAAAGTAACTGTTAAACTCTTTGATAACCCACCTCAACAGATGGTTTAATCACTCCACTGATCTCAACCTCGTCCACTTATAAAAATGGCGGAAGTAATTCCCAAATATTTGGCTTCTTTCCCTCCCCTTTTCGATGTATTCCCCCAAAACTTAAAATATTTACCGCGAAAATTTAAATTTTCACCTTTTTACCCAAAAATAATTAATACCAAGCCTAATTAATAAAGTATTTTATTTATTTGGATTTATGTTTCGTTTTCTTTAAAACAACGTCGGTAGCTTGAGTTTTATGTGATTTTACTTTCAAAGGTTTCTCATCACATTTATATTTTTTCTTCTTTTTATGGTGTTCTTTCTCTCTTTTGAGTCTCTTTAGTTTCTTACTGGGGCTCGATGTGTTAGAAGATAAGTCTGTATTGCCCTCCGTTAAAGAATATTCCCGTTTTTTTCTTTTTTTAACTTCTTTACTGTTTGAAGACGGCTCCAAGTCGTTAATTATAGTTTTAAGTTCTTCAGGATCAAAATCCAACCCGTATTCGTCTAGCAAATCAACTTTATTATGCTTATCCTTATTCTTCTTCTTTTTCTTGTCTTTTTTACTTTTGGGTGATTTTGAAACTTTGACTTTACTCAACGTAGTCTCATTTGAATTAGCTGCGATCGATTCTACTCCGGAATCCGATAAAACTGCCGTAGTATTTGATATTTTTTTAGTTTTGCCAGAGTTCCTTTTCTTTGAAGTAGAGTCAGCTAAAGTGGATGAGATGGTTGGAGAAAATATTCCAGAGGTATTAGTACTGGTGATACTTTCACTACGATTTCTTTTACGGTTAGGGGTGTTTGGAACTTTGATTTTTGGCATTGCTTCAGACTGGGCTATAGGTTCACTGAAAAACTCCTCTTCTGAATCTTTATCAGATTCACTTACGGTGTAACCATTGATGATTTTTGATTGAGATGGTTTAGTTGCAGATACTGGACGATCTTTCAGGATTTGTAGACTGAAATTTATTATAAATGGTAAATAACAAATGGTAAAAACAAATTATGAAATCTTCTCACCATTCGTGAGTTATCCTTCCACGTATTCTCATATTATTTTCTCCAGCATCTACAGATGTTATTTTAAATGCCATTTCTTGACCAATACAAACAAAATTGTCTATCGTGGCTTCGTCAATTCCTTTATCGAGTGTCAAAGATACATTGATACAACCGTGAACTAAACATCCAGCGTGTGTTTGACTTATTCTTAAATTTCAAAATAACAATTAAGAAGTTTTATTCAATAGTTTTTGTAGTTGTCTTACTTGTTAACAATTCCAAAGAGAATTTCGCCAACAACTGGTTTGAAAATGTAAAAATTTGCCGATACTTGATAATATATGTATGGTAGGTCTGATATAATTTCTCCATCGTCTTCCAAGAACGTTACACTGTCGTATCCAAGTACAATGCCACCAATCCTATAAAATACGCAATGGATTTAAAATTAATCATTTTACCTTGGATTCTTATCATTCTTGGAACATGGATATTATCATTAAGCCTTGGTTCTCACCTCTTCACATAGTGATTTTTCCATCCTTGTAAAAATGCGACAACTCCTTGAGTTTCTTTACCAATAAAAGAGGGTTGGAGAGCAATAGTTACCGAGTGATTAACTTTAGTTACACACGATTTCGAATCATTAACGAGGGTCTTAGCTAAATTAAGAAAATTCATTTCGGCGGGCGATTGTTACCCTCGATGTTTATTCAGCCATTTTGAATTTTACCCATATGCAAATTTTCTGATTTCGAGGAGTAACCAATCACGGCTTAAAGCTACAGTGGGGAATTTCAAATGGAAATTGACACGTGGTTTTCAATTTTATGGTTCTTAATTTAAAAAATTGAGTATTCAAATTTTTAGTCACATTTATTTACACTATTTCCCAGCAAAGAAAATTATACAGCTACTATATACAACACTTCAAAATGGTTTAAATTAATCGTTAGTTTCTTTAAATTATTAACTTCCCTCGCCACTTTCGTCTTGGCATTTCTCGAATAAAAACAAATGACCTTGAGACTAGAAAAGGTTACTTATGCCTACTTTTACATTCCAAAACTGAAAAAGCTTGGTACAGAAGCTTGGAAAATTAGTGGAATGTCACTTAAAACATTTAGAGAAACTATACCTAGATCTACACCTAATATTTTTATATACTTTTCCAGTCCTAATTCTCGTAACCTACATTTATTACACCAAAAACTATGGTAAAGTTCAAAGGCCACACATAAATTCGTTGGTTAATTTGTTTTAAATAGACATCAACTACTACAATGTTTAAATGGGGTTAAATGTTTGGAAAATAATTTAGGTATATTTTAATACTATATATAGACAACTTCAATTAGAAAAACGCCCCCTGACAATGATCTGTCATACTACATAAAATAGAGTTTCGTCTATTCTAAACCCCATTTAGTAGACAAGAGTCCTAAAGATTACTTAGTAGATAAGATTGTTACTAGGGCACGCATTTATAATTTAATTTGTCTATTCTGCCCAAAGCAAATATATATTCCATCCCATGTTAGGCTTAAGAAGGGACATTATAATAAAGGCATAAGGCAGTATAGCAAGCATATGATCTTAAATCAACGGTATTATCCTAAAATGCAATGAATTCTGTAATTTTAAGTTTTAATTAAAACTATTAAAAGTCAATTATCCATGAAGTAACTGTCTTTCATTTAAAAGTATTTCATTGCATTTAAAATTGGTTACTTATATGTAAAATGATTAGTTTAGTTGTGATCATAAATTAAAAATTTAAAGAGTAAAATGTTGATGACTGGCTGAGGTAGCTAGGAAGAGTCAATATTTTAAATATACAGTATTAATGTAGAGCTATCTAGCTTAATTTTTTTTTCAACTGAAATATACGATATATCGTTTTATTTAACACTCTAGAGTAATTTTATGATTTCGACCTGCTCCGAGCAATATTTCCGTGTTCCAGTTCAGTTGATTTAAGATCAAATGTTTGTTACCCAGTCTTGAGCAGGCTTAGAAATAAGTTTACATTTTTTTCTAATTAGTGTTCCAAACCAGGAATTCCTGGTGTATTGAAAAATTTAAGTGGTCAGCTTGGAAATCTCCCTTCAAATATTTCTTAACTACAAATATTACAATTAATAAAATAGTCGGTAAGACCAGTGATCCTCAGTTTTTGAATTAAAAAACTGGTTCAAACTATTAATAAACTGGTTTTTGACATGTAGATTTGTCTTATTTCTAAGCCTGGTTTTAAGCCTTTATCCAATACAGCTTTCTAATCGTCAATGGGGCCCAGTGTCCCCAGATAAGCCTAAGACTGAGTTCAGAAGGGAAATTTTCTGCCAGGGTAAATTTCAATATTGCTTAGCTTTTGTGCCGTAGTTACAAAATAAAAATTTAAAATGAAACTAAATTGGCACTAATCTCAAATTTTCTAATTAGGAAAATCATAAACCTCTAAAGTACCAGTTCTTTAGAAAATCTCAAGAGAAGCGAGCAAAAATAAAAGTATCGCTTAAAAATACTAGCCGTAGGCACATTTTTTTTGTATTTGAGTTATTTTGAAAAGTTTCCAATTATATAAGGTTGAAATAAGGCACAATTAGCGCAGCGTTTTTGTAACCTTTCACCGAGAAAAAGCTTGTGTAAGTCATTCTAAAATATAAATTTAAAAAAACTTGGTTTTCGTTGAAAAAGTGCTCGTAGTTTTGATATTGTTAAATGTTATTGTACTTAAAAATCTGGCAGTAAAATTTGTAATTTCATTGGTTTGTATTTTTGATATATAAAAAAATGTTTCGAAGACTATATTATTATTATTTTTTGTAAGGTTTCAGCTTTTGGTCTTTGTAAAATTAAATGTACTGTATGTATTATTAGCGGATGAATTTACTTAATCATCATGTTGAATAAAAATTTAAAAACTAAATCTTAAAAAGATTTAACTATCTATTTGTTTGTTCGAGTACTTGCTTCGTTACCGAAATTAGGCCAAATAAAATGAGCGTCGCATCGTTTATAGGCAAAAGCGCATTCAACTCCAGTTCCTAAAAGATCCGATTTGACTTTTTGTGGGCTTTCGGTATCCGAGAGTTGAGTTTCTGTTAAAAAATATTAAAATTAATCTATCTTTGCACAAATTACTTTATTACTTTTCCTAAATTTGATTAAAATTAAATAGAGAATGAAAAATAAATTTACAAATTTTATATTTAATCTTGTCTCTTAACTGATATCTGTTTGGATCCATCACTACAAAATACTGTAAACCCTTGTTATAATGAAATTTCGCTATAATCAAATATATTTCAATTCCCTGTCATATCGGCTGCAGAGCCAAGGTTAATCGGTTCCTATTAGTATTTAGTATAGTTAATTAGGCTTATTTAATGAATAGAAATTATTTTGCCTTCATTCTCCCTTTAACTTAAAATGGCATTAATCATAAGTCTATCATTTTCTCTAACTAGCCAACCAATGCGTTTAGATTGTATATCTATATCTATGAAACGTTTCGTCTGTACTTGAGTAGGGCCAGCTCGCGATTTAGATTCAGGTTTTCTTACTCAGACAGAGATACCTTTCATAGATAGCATTGTTGTTTGGCTAATATTAGATTTACGCAATAATAATTGATAACATCAGTATTCAATAACGTACCTTCACCGTTGACTAATTTGAACAGATTATAGTCTTGAGGATTAGATATTTTGAATTTCAACGCAATCATCTTACAAACATCTTTGGTAGTCATATTGGGTCTAACAGGAAGTGTTTTGGAAATAATGCTGCCGCTTAATTCATCTGGAATCATAATTTTCATGAAACCTTGCAAATCTACGATAGAAGGTAGTCGAGGTTCACTCGTTTTTAGGAAGAATAAGGAATTCCCAACGGACTGAAACAAAAATTATTCATAAAGCCCTGAAAATAATACAAAGTACAATAACAACTCGTTATAACGAAATTCTCAGGGCAAAAGAAACCATTTCTTTTTAGTTGCTATTCCTTGGCTTTGTAGACAACACTCCAAAGTTCCAAACAGTTCTTTAACTTTACCATTATAGCCAGACTTTGCTAAAGCTAGGGCTACAAAATGTTATGTCATAATTGCACTACAACTTTTTACTTTCAGGTATGACTGATGTATTTTTGGCGGGGAATTTCGTTTAAACAACTTTTCGTTATAACGAACTTTTAACACATCAAAATTAATCATCATCCTACATTAATTGATTCTCCGCTCCTCGAAGCGTCATTGAGCTGTTCATTTGGCACCATATCTTGCTTTTTTGAAGCCAACGGAGAGGAAGATGAAGTTACCATAGCAGTATCTTGCGAAGAATTATTGCGAGCTTCGAAAGAAGACTGAAATTTCTTCAATACATCAACCGCGCTACTCAAAGTCGTCAAATAATATCCTCCTTCTCCGTTGAGCATAGATGGTTGCAATAAACCCCACATGTAATCAGCTTCGACCTCCGCAGATATCATGCCGCAGTGAACCAAGACATAAATGAAAATGGGAAGGAAATCTAAAAATGGAAAAAGGAATAAAAAAAGGTTCACAAAGACATAACGGGGAAAAATTTATCTACCATCAGCTCCGAGAGACGCGTGGAATTTCTCCTGTTTGGATTTCTTATGTTGTACGCTATTGTAGATGGTGGTGACGGCTGCTAAGAGATTCTCCAATTTTTTAACGGGAGAGTATTCTTGTTGAAGACGTAAAAGAAAATGACGAATTATTTCCAACGCTGGTCCTTCAGGAGGAGTTAACTCGGGCTAAAAATAAACTTACATCATTAAGCTTACTTTTTTAAATATTATAAATTATAATTAAAGGGAGAATGAAGTTAGACAAGTTATTCTTCTATTTTCCAGCTTCATTCTCCCTATAATGTTAATTTACTAACCCTAATGCCAATTTCTAATTTTGTTTTTGAGCGAGCAAATTTGATGTTTTCCGATAAAAGTTGGAGAGAACCTTTGCTATAGTATAAAATTTACGTTAGCGAATGTTGAGGTAAAGTTGACATATATAAATGTTACTTTTTATAGGCATCAACAAATATTTGGTAAATATAGTTCTTCAATGGTTTAATCACTAATTTATGGAGTGCTCCTTCCACTATGACATCAATGTTGAGAAATTCATCCGCTTTTAACTGAAAAATTTATATAAAAGGCTTTACATCAGAATTTAAATTTAATTAGATAAAAGTTTTAATACCTTTTCTCGTTCAATTTGAACTAATTCTTCAAACTGCCCTTCCCCATGCTTCAATAAATAATTTTTCATTCCATTCATGAATTGTCTAATCTAGAATAAAAATTGATATTAGTGAATTTAAATTTTAAATCAGGCTCAAAATTATGGCCCCGAATAGAAACAGCTTTATCAAAATGACTTTGAAACAAAATAAAAACTGGCCAACCATAATTTTTTTTTAACTTACATTTCTCATAATTACAGTCGGATTAGTTTCGTTACTTTCTTTCGTGCACTGAATGAAGTTTTCAATAGCCATGGCAAATGTATTGTTCTTTTCAAAAGCGAGCCTATAAATATATTGCCGGATTGGTTCACCGATGAAAGAATCTTTCACGCGGAAAGAGGGAAGCCTCGAAGTATCTATAATAAATTTCCATAATTAATACTTTAAGCTTTGATAGATTGTTAACTCCTACAATCCATTTCCTTAAAACAGTTTCTTTTTTACCGAGAAATGATTGAATTTTCTGTTGCGTCATGTTTTTGCTTTCTTTATTTCTATCCATAGGTACAGTTGGCATTTCAGAAAAGCTACGTTCTTCCTCGTTACTAGTTTGACTGCTAATCATGGAAGCGCTTTCGGATTCATCATCAATTAAAGGTAGAGTATCGCTTAAATTCTTTAAAAAAAAAAAAAAAAAATAACAATTAAGATATAAAGTAAAAAGAAACTGTCGAACTGGAAAATAATTAATTTACCTCATTAACTTTGTTTCGATTCATTTCGTTCTTATTAAGTATAGCGCTTCCGCCATTTAACTGACTCTTGGATTTCTCCGTATTAGGGAAGGGTTTAGATTCGTTGCTTTTAGCTCCGGGCGAAACTAAATGAAGTACTCTTTCCCATCTTTCAGAATCCCACGGTTCTGAAAATTCAGTGGCTGTATCGTCGATATGATCGCTCCGTTGGGAACAATAACGCCCTCCAGGGGTGGAATCCAGCTCCAGGTTATCGTAGACAGAATGACCAACAACTGAACTAGCCAAAGATTCGTCATCAGAGAAACAGAGTTCGGGGGATTGAATAGTTATTAAGTCCTCTACAGTAGTGGTATCACTAATCTGAAAGTTTTATAATAATGTTATAAAAGTGATTTCCTATCAGTTTTTTATTGCTGAAATAAACTTAATCCTGTTTCAAATTCAAATATTAAGCTACAATTTTTTAACTCTGAAAGAAGGCTTAACATGGATCCATGGGAGTTTCTTATCTTATCGTTAAAGAATCTCTTAAGCCTAGTTTGAAACGAAACTCTTCATGGATCCTTGTTAAGCCTACTTTTTTGGTAAGGTAATTGATTTCTAGACTATGAAAATCGATGTAAAATCACATGTTGGGTTGCATTCGCTTTTTAAAAGTATCTTGAAACCCAAATTTAGTTTTAAGTCTTAACTAAATTCTTCCTTTAAGATTAAATACCTGAGAGCCATCGTTATGAGCTTTACTGAAGTTAAGAGGAAATTTTATATCCAATGGAAAAAGAGGAGGGCTTTCGTCTGGAAATCCATGCTCCGAATCACTTTGACCCATCCATTCCCATGACGAATCAACAGCCCAGATAGATTCAGTAGTTCCAGTATTATTTACGTTTCTTCTAGGTATTGAACCAACTTCCTCGTTTAACTTATTAATGCACACTTTCTTCGCAATGGGAGGCTTAGTTCGAACCGCGTTATCTTTAATATTAGGAGCAATGTTCTCAATACTCGATGATAAACTAACTTCTCCATCTTCCGTGGTGCAATTGAAGTTCAATTTCTTCAACGAGGAGGGGGAAATGATAGCTCCAAACCAGGGTAAATTTGGATCAGAATGTCTGTGACAAACTAAGCGTTTATTGCCAGCATTTCCCTTAGAATCGTCGGGTTTAGAGTTTGCCGTCGAAAGAATAGCATTGACCGAATCAATCGGTTCCGAGTAAAAGGGACTAGAAACTTGAGCCAGCTGCTCTTGACGTTGATTATGGCACCGTATATCTTGCATAGATAAACTACACTGTCTGGGTAAAGGTTCCCCAAAATTGCTACGTTTCTCCTCGTCTTTTTTAGCTTTTTCATCCCTCGCTTCATCAGTTTGAGTATAAATTGAAACCATAACTTTAGGATCAAGTTGGGCCTGCGTATATACGTCCTCCTTTTTGGGTAAAGAACCCGATAGAGAGCCTGTACTATCATTGTCAACGTGTTTCTCTATGATAGAGGAGAGTGGACGTTGAGGTTTGAATGTGAAAAATGTCTTGGTCGTATTTTCGTTATCAGACATGGTGGAAGATCCTCCCCAAATATCTTCGTAATCAGAGACTTTATCAGCTAAACTACTTTTGTAATACATGCCAGGAGAGTCGGTACTCTCTTGGTTTAAAAAGGAAGCCATGGATTTGGATTTTTTCGAAACGCCATTCGATTTGTGACGAATTACAATTTCCGTTGGTTCTAAAAATTTTGAAATCTATAAAAAATAAAAAATTGGTCTAGTTTTTCAAAATTATTTTAAGCCTTGGTCTAGTTTAACGCATAATAAATTCAATTTCATTAATTTGGATAATGAATAATATAACATTTAAACCTTCACAGTATCTTTAAAAATATTTACAACTAAACTTACGGAATCTAATTTTTCTTGAGAGGAAGAACCTTCGCTCTCGGATTTTGAATGAACAGTGGTGGGTGGAGTTGGTATTGAAATAGGCGTAGTTCTAGGAGGAGGTTTAGGGGCGTGAGGAACAGGAGGTGGAGGTCCAGGTACAAATTTTTTGGTTGGAATTGTTTCTCTTAAACTGGAAGATTCTAACTCTTTCCCACTTCCACCTTCATTTTCAGAGTCAGGGGAAGTTTCTGGTGTCGGAAGAGGCGGTTTATTCACTACTACCATAGTCGCTGGGGCCGTATTGCGACGGGTGTAAAAATTTGGTGCTGAAGGATTATCCGAAGAAAACATCGCGGATGACCAAAAGTCTGTAGAAGGGTTGGAAGAGGGGTGTTACTGTTATTCTACAATATTTATGGCGATTCTATGAAGGTTACCTTGTCCTAAAAGAGCTAAGGAAAGTAATTCCTGACGGGAACTCGCATACATCAAGACTGAAGGTAGAGTCAAAGCCACAGGTAATTCATCACTGCCAAGATTGAAGTTATATTACTCAATGATTTTATGAACTAACGTAAATAATATTCTTATTTTGAAATTACCAGCATTGACAGTAATGAGCCACTAGTAAAGGTACTGAAGTAAAATAACTCTCAGATCCTTCTAAATGAAGAAGCGCAGAATCGTTTTTTTCTATTAAATAATGTTCGATATGCGGTCCAGCATTCGGTGGAAGCCTGACTGTCAGAGCCATCGTATTGGGTTTACTAGATTTCCTAATGATGAAGTTCTATGGATAATAATTTGAATTTAGTAAAAAAACATTTGGTTTTTAAAAAAAATGTATCTTCAGAATTACCCCTATTTCTTTCCCTTGTAATAAATGCACAGTCCCGCCACGCAAAATATCGGGTAGAAACCAAATTGGGTGGGTACAAACAAGTCGTTCGAGCATACCTATCTCCACAACAAAATTACTGCTATTCGTATCATCTGATAAAGTTGCCGAAGACGATTGCGTAGCGATGGGTGAGCTCTAATCACATGGTAAAAACGTTTCGTTAAAACTAGATGTAATTTTGATAATGAAAGTTAGGCTAGCGGTTTTAGCGTAGCCTTAAGAGAAGTTTTAAAGTGTTTAATTAGAGTTCTAGAACTAAGAAAAATAGCACAGAACCACGCAGAAAGAGAAAAGCCGTTTTATAGAAGTACCTCTCCATCACCGTCAGTACCCAATGAGCAAGGAACCGCGGAAGCAGTGGGACTAGCGAGATGAGCAGCGCGAGATGATAGATCTGAGTCAGAAGCTCGCATTTCGATCCTCATACCATTAGAAAACGCATTTGATTGGTCGTCCCCGTCTGAGTTTCCCCATCCTGGAACCTGACCGAAAACTTGGCTTTTCTGGTACTCCCCTGGCGCGAAAGACTGCTGGTGGAAGCCACGCTCTTCGCTGAATCTTCCGTTTTCTCCCAACCCCGACAAAGACTGCTCATGTAATGACTGGTTTCTATGACAAAAATCCTTGGTGGTTCAATAATGCAGTATCCACAAGTTCGAGTTTCGCAAAACTACCTTTCGTTTGAGTTCTCATTTTGATGTGATCTGCCATTTTCAAGAGTTGCTAGTTCTAAATCTTGGCAAAGGTCATCTAGCATTAAATCTAAATCGAGAGCTACATCAGAGAGCAGATCCTGTTTACGATGACATGATTAATTTTCGACATGGTCAGATTTTCCGAATTAATATTGATTTACCTGAACTTGCCAGTAGTTCTTTTTCGGAGGCTCTGAACACATGTTCAACCCGAGCTACTGAATAATTACAGAGGCCATACATTCAGTGGCCTCTTTAACCGTTAGTTACAAGAATAAATTAAAGCTATAAAGAGAATTAAACTGACGTATTTATAAAACAATAAAGGATCATTAAGATTAAGATAAACTACAAGACTAATGTGTTGATTTGTGAAGAGCCCCAAAAAGTAGTCCAATGAGTCACTCACAATGCAATTTCACTTTTCTTTTGGATTTCCAAGAAGAATGTCATACATTTAGGACTTGGCCTTGGTCAAACAGGATCTTGGGTTTTCCAACAATCTTGTTTTATGAACAGGTTTGAAGAATAAGAATATTTACACCTAACTATAATTTACCTTAAATTCAATAAAAAGCGTAACTTTTACATTTTATTACTAAAAAATTGGTTTATATTTCGGGTTACACTAAGAACGACTTTTCCATCACGAAAAAAATGGCGAACTGAAAACTGTCCCGTTGGTCGAAATTTTTATCCAATGAAAACGCTGAATATTATCCCGCTAAATTCAAACAATTTTAACTAACTTTAACAATATTGTTCATAAGCAGCTAGATCGGTAAGGTAATAGAGAAATTCATTGGATGCTTCGGGGAAAGATAAATGACTTGGCGAGTCATAGCGCATTACAATTAGTGCTTTAAAGTAAGAGAAATCACTCAAAGAAAACGTTTTATAATCCACCGGGCGAGTCAGAGTATTGCCGAGCAATTTTTTTATGTTCCTTTAAGAAAATCGAACGTTCGCGGATCAACTTTAAGTGATCTTCCTTTGTAATAATTTTAAAATTGTACTTTCCACTGCTCGATGCTCTATAGCGAGCCAGCGTGACAAGTGTATTCCACTTAACTTGCTCCCATAGTGATTTTTGTGCTCTAGCTCCAAGTTGAATTCGCTATTAATAAAGTTAAGAAAACCGAAGCAAAGTAAAATATAATAAAAAAATAAAATAAAATAAATTAAGTGATCGATAAATCCAGCTTGAAATTAAATGTCAGATCAACCATTGAGATGAAATATAAGAAAACTTTTGAAGTTCCGTAGGAATGAGAGCAAATAAAGAAATGATAGAGATGGAGAAAAAGATGAAGAAAAATAAGAAATTCCTCGGTCTAATAGATCAACACAGCGAAATGGAAAGTCGTGGGCGAAGGGGAACTAGTTGAGTCGTAAGAATAAGGCTCGAGACACAAAGAGAAAGCCAACCAGGCCTCTCGGTAGAATGCAATTTCATTTGAAACCAACTCTATCCCACGCAACCTTTCACCGATGTCGAACTCTTTATCCTCAAAGTGAAGAAATATGTCTAGAGGGATGGCGGTCTCGAAGGGGAAAGAGAATGTGCGAGAGTAAAGGTCCATCCGACCAAAAACTATGAAAAGAGCCAAAAGGGATTTTTAAAGGATAAATAGAAATTTTTCCGAAAAAGTTACGAGTTGGGCACTCGTTTCTTCCTCTTTCGCGGCAATACTCTCAAAAGAAAAGAAACTAAAAAGAGAATAGGGGAAAATTCCTGCGAGTAAGAACGCGCATTTGTTTAAAGAGATAAAATATGAAAGGCTCTCAGAAATCTTTTACTTTCGCTCTAAGCCTAAAGGGACTTTTGATCGTTAGCTTGCAGCCTTCAAGGCTCAAAGATGTTTGACAAGTATCTGATGTTTACTTCTAGTTTTCTACAATATATGTCAATTCGGAGTAAAAGAGAAATTCCAGCGCGTATAAACCTAGACTCAACTCTATTCGTGTTTGTTACTAAAATCAGATTCAGTTTACAGAACGGGCAAATCTAGAGGGACTCACGTAGAGAATAAGAGTGCTTAGATTTTTATGCGCTGAAAACTCAAAATGATTCGGAGTTTCGGGCTATATGCCATTGTTCTTGGGCTTAACATGGTATGGCACAAAACGTACTACGCGACAAAATCATATACATGTTAATAATATACGACGGGGCTTTTAAGTTATAGGCGAGTCTAGAATTTTACAAAATGAAATCTCTTTCAGATCCTGGGAAGGAAGGAGATGGTTAAGTTATAGGCCTAACACTTTTCTTTATCCATCTTATTATTATTATTACACTTTTCCTCTCCCTCCTTTTGTTTATGGTTATCCCAGAATACTACTAAAACTTTTTTCTTTCGGTATCGCCCGCTTTTGCACGTACAAAAGCGCATCTTCGAATTTGTTTTGTTTGAAGTTTGAGGAACAAAAGCCTATTTGGCGCGAAATTCCCGACTCGGGAATTATACCGAGAAGTTCAAAGGTTACGAGAACTACGTACGCCCTCGTTCCAGAGGAGTTTGAGAAACTATATACTTTATTCCACTCTTTGTGGTACCAGCTCTCTTACCGACGGCCATTTTCTCACTCTTCGTTTGTAGCGCAGTGATTCCTCCTAATAAGCTAAATTGGTTTTCCGTCCTCAAACTAGAGCTAAGGGGGATTAATAAACAATGTCTTACCTCATACCATATACAAGTTGTTTTGTAACAAGTTTGTAAAATAAAACAATGGATATTTTTTATTGGATTTTCATTGCGTAAGGATGAATAAAGTGAGATGTTTATAAGATGAGTTTTATCCATGTTTAGGATTTATTTAAACTGCTTCAAACTAATATATCCACAGTTCGCTCCTTTTAAATTACACGAAAAATCGAAACGAACTTTTCCGGAATATTTAAGACTAAATTCAACCTAAAAATAGGTTAAATAAAGGATGAAGCCGAATATTTATGTAAAACTAAATTGATTGAATTAAATAAACTCCTAAAGAACTTAACCGGCTTATATCTGGTTAAATAAAATAAACTTAACATCCATTAAAAACGCACGATATCCATTATATATTTTTTTAATTAATTAAGAGGTCATTACTATTAAAGTCTTCACGGAAAGTTAATTCTAAGTTATCAATCAGTACATAATGGTTCTTTCCCTTAATATAAAAATAGCTCAAAATAACTATGAACCGAATCGATATATAGGTTTTACGTGTGTCCTTTGTGCCTATTAACAGGAGTAATATTACTCTAGCTATTACCCAAACCTGTATGTCTATAGACTAATCAAAATTCACGTAACGAATGTTACGCTTCCCAAACTCCAATTTGGAGTCCTTCTCTTCCAGATTCGTACATTACCAGAAAACGTGTTAATTCGAATGAAGTTTCCTCTAAGCCTTACCGCGTCGACCAAATTAGAGCTGAGAGAATTTCCACGGAATTGGCCATCGCTGGCTAATTAGAAAAGGCGCCGCGCTCTCTACTGATTCTAACTGATTTTGGGGGGAAAACCAGGGGAGGGAAATGACATTAGTCGCTTCTAAATCGTCTTAAAAAAACAGAAGAACGATATACGGAAGAAAGTGGACCTTTCAAGATGTCATTTGCGTTGTCATAGAAACGAAAAAGAGCGGCAAAATAAAAAAGGCGGGAAGCGTCGAAAGTATCGTCTCGAATAACGCCTTTCATCGTCTATTTTCATAATGATTTAGCATCACCAGCGGAGCTATGCTAGCCTTTATTTCTATTATTTATTTATTGAGATTTAAAGGAAGTCTGGATTTTCTGGTGATGTCAAATTAAGGTGAAATTGACGATATGGTTACAATCAGTTTGAGATTCGAGCACGCGTGAAAAAACTGTATCGTGTATCTCTTTCATTTGGGTCATATACGAAAAAGATGGAGTTTACCATTCTACTTGTTGTAATTTCCGAATGATTCTAGCTATAATCTTGGTCTTTATCCGTAAGCAGCTGTTATCCTCATTTCTTCTCTAGTCACGACCATTCAAAAACCCCCCAAACCCTCCAAAATTGGTGGGCATCTTCTTTTTTTGGAAGATCTACAAAAAGATCACCGATAGCGCACCTGCTTGGTCCACGCCAAATGTTAACCAATAAAAAAACATCCACTCTTTATTTTTCTATAGTGACGAGATTATTCCCAGCTTATTTTCGTGTTATTTTTGCTAGCGCCTGTAGATGTGTTTCAACCTCTTCGCTTCTGTGTTCAGGGCGAAGCCGACATTCAGGGATACAGTGTAAATACCATAGAGTTGGGAATCAGTAGCGGCTGAAGTAGCCTATGTGCCATTTTGATATGGTCATGACAAGGGACCAGAAATATTTTTAAATGGCCACGTTTTATCATATTTATAATGAAGGAGATAAGGTCACAAAATACTTAGCACATCCACGTAATATTTTGGCTACTGTTGGGAATAATTTAACCCAGATATCCCTTTCATTTATTAATTATTTACGAGTCTTCTGCTGCATGGTTAAGAAAAACAGTCTGAAAAGCTTTCGATCGTATTAATTACTTCTAAACCTAAATATTGACATGTTTATCTCCACGGTCAAAAGGTTTTATGTAAAGCGTTAGGCTTAAATTTTGCTATTGACTAAACTAATTTAGGAAGGGGGGGGGGGTCTCGAACTCAACGCCAGATGCTTCTATCTTTAACGTCGGTGTCAATTCCCTTAGAAAAGGGGCATAAGGATATTAGTCCTTACAACAAACACTCCAAAGTAAGTTCGTATTCAAACTTTGACCGCTTGCCCTCTCTCCAAATACGATATCTAACCGAGTTATTTAAAATGCAATAAATGTAGGAATCCATAAAATAAATTAAACTTTAAAGGAATCAGATTAAAATGATGTCCACGTCAATTTCCGTCATACGATACCAAATACACCTTTTCTCATTAACGTAATGAAATTTTCAATCTGAAACGTGAAATCTGAATTTAGAAGAGGGCGGTAGAAAATTTACGGGTTTCGTTTTCTTTCACCCTTCACCTTCCACACCATTATCATCCCCCGCAATTCCCCCTCGGCCCATAACACTTCCCACTCCCTTGTCCGCTGTTTGACGAACGTCAACTCGGGAACGGGTCCTTTTATCTTTTGAAACGGTTTTCCCAACGACTAGAACTAATTATACACGTACGAATGCCCTACCATAATGAACCCCCAGGCCACTCCCATTTACCCTCATCCCCGATGGATGACGAACACTCCCCATAGAAAATTAAACCGGATATCCCGTGGAAAACAAGCCCACCCTCCCCTTTTAGCTCGCGTATCCTTTCCTGGTAGTGTCCTAATCTTCTGCTGAAATTTGGGCTCGAAATTTCTCTTACCTCACTCGCCAGAGAGACACGTTAAGGGGTTAGTTACCAAGAACTCATTTAAGTTCCGAAGAACATAAGACCAAAGATATACAAATTGATGCAGATTCAATAGATGAAATAGAAAATTCGGGTACTGAATATAACGAAAAACTACAAAAGAAGGAGCCAACCTTAGCAAAAGCCGAATGATCGTCTTAAAACACAAGTAAATTTACATTTTTTGGCAAACTAACGGAGACCGAGGCTAACTTAAAACAGACGAATTTTGGCTTATCATGAATCGCAATATTAATTAGGTGTTTATTACATTTAATTTGATTGGATAATTTTAGCTCAGTTTTTAGAAAATTGCGCAAAAACCTTTGGTTACCCAAAGAGTCTTTCGAAAATTAATATAATATTTTAGAATATTGGTGTTACAAACCCTTTAAACCTAAATTTCCGGCTACCTGATGAATAGAGAGGACGGTATTTTCAAATAACCATGGTTACCAACTTCACACGCACACCCCTCTTTTTTCTTTATTGTTAAACTCCCCACGGCTGAATAGAGAGGATATAGAAGTGAATACTCGCCCCAAAACGGAGAACCAGATAGAAAGCTTCCTGAAAAGTCTGATAAATGAGGAAAATACGCTAAAACGACGTCTAGATATATTGAATTTTTCAGCTAGAGTTGGTAACGTGTATAAAGGGAACCAACAGGTTATCTTCCGCGTATTTTAAACGAGGGTTAACTTCAACGGGATTCCATTCTCAAACTGGTATTTATATATAATTTATAATATTATACATATAACTTCTAGTTCTCAAAGCGCACGCTGGCTTGACGATAAATGGTTTTTAAATTCATTCCCTATCTCTCCCAGGTAATACGGTTATGGAGAAGGGGGGATTAAGCCTACTTTTAAAGGTATAGTAAAATGAAAACCCTTAAGTTAAATTTGTCGTATTTGGCTATTGATGGAATCGATAAAAAAAAATCACTTGTTAGATTGCATTCTCCCTTTAATCTTGGATTAATTAATAGGGCGATATTAATTAATCCAAGCTTTAATATCCCTTTTTTCAAACTAAATATAGGTATTTTTTGAGGGAATAGTCGTATATTATTTCAATGTCAGTTCAAAACCCCAACCTACTGGCAAAAAAGGGAATCTTCAAAAGGTTCATATAGCCTAGGTGTCCAGTAGTTTATTGTTCTAGTATAGCCTTAAAAATATTTTAAAAGTAGACAATACGCATTTCATCCTCACTTTATAGAATGGAGGGAAAATTCGAGAGGTTTGCTTGATGTTTGGATACGAATAATATAAAGGAAGTGCTAGGAATCAGGCTTTACAATTTTCCTTTAGAAAGTCGACAAGCGGCAACGGGGAATAAACACATATTCTCAAAAGGTTGAAATTATCAATAGTCGGCCGGAGATTTAGTTAGTCCTAAAGGACAAGTATCGAGATTTGAGAGCGCTTCAAGTTAGAAACAATGTTTTACGAAGTCAAAGGTGGGGAGTCTTTTGATTCGTCAAAAACATTTCCCGAAGACTTTTATTTAATAGTAGAATCCATAAAAAAGACTTATACCTCTTCACTACCCCTTTAAAGGTCTGAAATTTGCCCCTTTAAAATGCTCTTTCCTTATGCTCACAGCCTAGCTTTGACTGTACAATTTACTATGGTCAACGTCATCTGCTAAGCTAAAAAAGAAGGCGGCTTTCAAGGGGAATTAAAAATCGCAGATAGTCCCTTTAAAGCTCTCGGTAATCACTTGAATTAATCTGGCCAGGATGACGCGTGTGGGAGAGGCTTGGGGGGGCTAAAATTATAAAATTATAAGTGACAGGAGTCTAAAAAAAGTGCCATTCACTGCCGTAATCCGGGACCGAGTAGTTTCTGAACTAAAAGTGCTTTTTCACGTTCGACTTTGCCTTTAACAAGGAAATCTTGTCTGAAATATGAAAAGGGCAATATATGACGGGGTTAATCCCGTTGAAATTTCGCCTCTCTCCTGGTTACATAATCACGTCACTTTACGTGTAAGGCTTGTCGCTTACTAATTATTGATTAATCAAGCGACGGTACGATGGGAATAAATGCCGTAGATTGGACTAGGCCGACCCATTAATGTTAAGTTTCTCTATCCGAAATTTGGCGCGGACTCGAAAATGTACTTATATAGTCAGGCTTTTATAGAAATTAATTTTAAATTATCGCGAAATTTACATTTTTGATTGTATATGGTTCCAATTTCATCGTCGTGTATTAAGAGAGCAGCTTTTGAAATGACTTTATATCAAATTATCAAACAAGTTGCCCTTTTCACCGGCATATTATTTATTAGTAAAGGGGAGGAGACACCCAAAAATAGTCCTATTTTTTCAATAAATCATTTACAAACGCCTATATGCAAATTAATAAAATATTTTTCACTAAAGGGGGTAAATGCCGTTCCCCCAGAGTTCCCAAACACTTGTGAGCGCAAACTGCAGGGTGACCACTGAAAATTTGAAAATCCTTTATAGGAAATATAGGAAATTTCTTTGCGAAATATAGGAAAATATAGGAAGAATTTGTTGCCGGTTTCATTTGTCACCGGTTTCATTTGTCACCCGTTTCATTTGTCAACCGTTTCATTTGTTGCCGGTTTCATTTGTCACCCGTTTCATTTGTCGTCCGTTTCATTTGTCACCTCCTGTCAGGGGTGTAGCTATCCATGGGCCTGACCATCTTGTTAGCACCTGCTAACAAGGTGGTCAAGCGCATGTTAGCTACACCCCTGCCATTACTTTTCATTTGTCGCACCACTTTTCATTTGTCACCTCCTGTCAGGGGTGTAGCTATCATGGGCTTGACCATCTTGTTAGCCCCTTAAATTCTGTCTCATCTCTTGACTATGTATTTTTTACTATAGTTTAATAATTAATATAATATTTTCACTTGTCACCCGTTTCATTTGTCACCCGATTCATTTGTCACCCGATTCATTTGTCACGCGTTTCATTTGTCACCCGATTCAATTGTCACCCGATTCAATTGTCACCCGTTTCATTTGTCACCCGTTTCATTTGTCACCCGTTTCCTTTGTCACCCGTTTCCTTTGTCACCCGTTTCCTTTGTCACCCGTTTCATTTGTCACCCGTTTCATTTGACACCCGTTTCATTTGACAGCCGTTTCATTCGTCATCCTTTTCATTCGTCACCCGTTTCATTTGTCACCCGTTTCATTTGTCACCCGTTTCATTTGTCACCCGTTTCATTTGTCGCCCTTTTCATTTGTCGCCCGTTTCATTTGTCGTCCGTTTCATTTGTCACCTCCTGTCAGGGGTGTAGCTATCTATGGGCCTGACCATCTTGTTAGCACCTGCTAACAAGGTGGTCAAGCGCATGTTAGCTACACCCCTGCCATTACTTTTCATTTGTCGCACCACTTTTCATTTGTCACCTCCTATCAGGGGTGTAGCTATCATGGGCTTGACCATCTTGTTAGCCCCTTAAATTCTGTCTCATCTCTTGACTATGTATTTTTTACTATAGTTTAATAATTAATATAATATTTTCATTTGTCACCCGTTTCATTTGTCACCCGTTTCATTTGTCACCCGATTCATTTGTCACCCGATTCATTTGTCACGCGTTTCATTTGTCACGCGTTTCATTTGTCACGCGTTTCATTTGTCACGCGTTTCATTTGTCACGCGTTTCATTTGTCACCCGATTCATTTGTCACGCGTTTCATTTGTCACCCGTTTCATTTGTCACCCGTTTCATTTGATACCCGTTTCATTTGTCACCCGTTTCATTTGTCACCCGTTTCATTTGTCACCCGTTTCATTTGTCACCCGTTTCATTTGTCACCCGTTTCATTTGTCACCCGTTTCATTTGTCACCCGTTTCATTTGTCACCCGTTTCATTTGTCACCCGTTTCATTTGTCACCCGTTTCATTTGTCACCCGTTTCGTTCGTCATCCTTTTCATTTGTCACCCGTTTCATTTGTCACCCGTTTCATTTGTCGCCCTTTTTCATTTGTCACCCGTTTCATTTGTCACCCGTTCCATTTGTTGCCGGTTTCATTTGTCACCCGTTTCATTTGTTACCTCCTGTCAGGGGTGTAGCTATCTATGGGCTTGACCATCTTGTTAGCACCTGCTAGCAAGGTGGTCAAGCGCATATTAGCTACACCTCTGCCATTACTCGTCATTTGTCGCACCACTTTTCATTTGTCACCTCCTGTCAGGGGTGTAGCTATCATGGGCTTGACCATCTTGTTAGCCCCTTAAATTCTGTCTCATCTCTTGACTATGTATTTTTTTACTATGGTTTAATAATTAATATAATATTTTCATTTGTCACCCGATTCATTTGTCACGCGTTTCATTTGTCACGCGTTTCATTTGTCACCCGTTTCATTTGTCACCCGTTTCATTTGTCACCCGTTTCATTTGTCACCCGTTTCATTTGTCACCCGTTTCATTTGTCACCCGTTTCATTTGTCACCCGTTTCATTTGTCACCCGTTTCATTTGTCACCCGTTTCATTTGTCACCCGTTTCATTTGTCACCCGTTTCATTTGTCACCCGTTTCATTTGTCACCCGTTTCATTTGACACCCGTTTCATTTGACACCCGTTTCGTTCGTCATCCTTTTCATTTGTCACCCGTTTCATTTGTCACCCGTTTCATTTGTCGCCCTTTTTCATTTGTCACCCGTTTCATTTGTCACCCGTTTCATTTGTCACCCGTTTCATTTGTCACCCGTTTCATTTGTCACCCGTTTCATTTGTCACCCGTTTCATTTGTCACTCGTTTCATTTGACATCCGTTTCGTTCGTCATCCTTTTCATTTGTCACCCGTTTCATTTGTCACCCGTTTCATTTGTCGCCCTTTTTCATTTGTCACCCGTTTCATTTGTCGTCCGTTTCATTTGTCACCTCCTGCTAGGGGTGTAGCTATCCATGGGCCTGACCATCTTGTTAGCACCTGCTAACAAGGTGGTCAAGCGCATGTTAGCTACACCCCTGCCATTACTTTTCATTTGTCGCACCACTTTTCATTTGTCACCTCCTGTCAGGGGTGTAGCTATCATGGGCTTGCCCATCTTGTTAGCCCCTTAAATTCTGTCTCATCTCTTGACTATGTATTTTTTACTATAGTTTAATAATTAATATAATATTTTCATTTGTCACCCGTTTCATTTGTCACCCGATTCATTTGTCACGCGTTTCATTTGTCACGCGTTTCATTTGTCACGCGTTTCATTTGTCACGCGTTTCATTTGTCACGCGTCATTTGTCACCCGATTCATTTGTCACGCGTTTCATTTGTCACGCGTTTCATTTGTCACCCGTTTCATTTGTCACCCGTTTCATTTGTCACCCGTTTCATTTGTCACCCGTTTCATTTGTCACCCGTTTCATTTGTCACCCGTTTCATTTGTCACCCGTTTCATTTGTCACCCGTTTCATTTGTCACCCGTTTCATTTGTCACCCGTTTCATTTGTCACCCGTTTCATTTGTCACCCGTTTCATTTGTCACCCGTTTCATTTGTCACCCGTTTCATTTGTCACCCGTTTCATTTGACACCCGTTTCATTTGACACCCGTTTCATTTGACACCCGTTTCGTTCGTCATCCTTTTCATTTGTCATCCGTTTCATTTGTCGTCCGTTTCATTTGTCGTCCGTTTCATTTGTCACCTCCTGTCAGGGGTGTAGCTATCTATGGGCCTGACCATCTTGTTAGCACCTGCTAACAAGGTGGTCAAGCGCATGTTAGCTACACCCCTGCCATTTCTTTTCATTTGTCGCACTTTTCATTTGTCACCTCCTGTCAGGGGTGTAGCTATCATGGGCTTGACCATCTTGTTAGCCCCTTAAATTCTGTCTCATCTCTTGACTATGTATTTTTTACTATAGTTTAATAATTAATATAATATTTTCATTTGTCACCCGTTTCATTTGTCACCCGTTTCATTTGTCACCCGTTTCATTTGCCACCCGTTTCATTTGTCACCCGTTTCATTTGTCACCCGTTTCATTTGTCACCCGTTTCATTTGTCACCCGTTTCATTTGTCACCCGTTTCATTTGACACCCGTTTCATTTGACACCCGTTTCATTTAACACCCGTTTCATTTAACACCCGTTTCATTTGACACCCGTTTCATTTGACACCCGTTTCATTTGACACCCGTTTCATTTGACACCCGTTTCATTTGACACCCGTTTCATTTAACACCCGTTTCATTTGACACCCGTTTCATTTGACACCCGTTTCATTTGTCACCCGTTTCATTTGTCACCCGTTTCATTTGTCACCCGTTTCATTTGTCACCCGTTTCATTTGTCACCCGTTTCGTTCGTCATCCTTTTCATTTGTCACCCGTTTCATTTGTCGCCCTTTTCATTTGTCACCCGTTTCATTTGTCGCCAGTGGCGTATCTAGAGGGTTTGACGCCCGGGGCGGTCGGTGAATTTGCCGCCCCTCGATACATAAAAATAATATAGTTACTTTCATCTTGAGTTGGCAGCGCTAGCGCTATGTTATCGATTTTCTTTTTTATGTCGACTTATAGAGAGTATATTTTAATTCCAACATTTAAACTATTATTTTTCTTGCTTTTCTGTTTGCAAAAATATTAATAACATCGTCGAAGTCTATTTCATCAGCAATTTCCAAGGTTGATGAATTTTTACTGAAATTTTGAGTTGTCTCACGAGGAAAATGCCGCCCCCAAAAAAATGCCGCCCGGGGCGGACCGCCCCCACCTCACCCCCCTAGATACGCCACTGTTTGTCGCCCTTTTCATTTGTCGCCCTTTTCATTTGTCACCCGTTTCATTTGTCGTCCGTTTCATTTGTCACCTCCTGTCAGGGGTGTAGCTATCCATGGGCCTGACCATCTTGTTAGCACCTGCTAACAAGGTGGTCAAGCGCATGTTAGCTACACCCCTGCCATTACTTTTCATTTGTCGCACCACTTTTCATTTGTCACCTCCTGTCAGGGGTGTAGCTCACATGGGCTTGACCATCTTGTTAGCCCCTTAAATTCTGTCTCATCTCTTGACTATGTATTTTTTACTATAGTTTAATAATTAATATAATATTTTCATTTGTCACCCGTTTCATTTGTCACCCGTTTCATTTGTCACCCGTTTCATTTGACACCCGTTTCATTTGACACCCGTTTCATTTGACACCCGTTTCATTTGACACCCGTTTCATTTGACACCCGTTTCATTTGACACCCGTTTCATTTGACACCCGTTTCATTTGACACCCGTTTCATTTGACACCCGTTTCATTTGACACCTGTTTCATTCGTCATCCTTTTCATTTGTCACCCGTTTCATTTGTCACACGTTTCATTTGTCACCCGTTTCATTTGTCGCCCTTTTCATTTGCCTCCCGTTTCATTCGTCACCCGTTTCATTTGACACCCGTTTCATTCGTCATCCTTTTCATTTGTCACTAGTTTCATTTGTCACCCGTTTCATTTGTCGCCCTTTTCATTTGTCCCATGAAAAAGTGGGACACCACTTAGCATCTTAAATTGTGATTTTTATTATTTCTTATTGTTGACAAAGTATTTTTTACTATATTTTAAGGTAGGACAGAAGCAGGGTGACCACTGAAAATTTGAAAATCCTATATAGGAAATATAGGAAATTTCTTTGCGAAATATAGGAAAATATAGGAAGAATTTGTTGCCGGTTTCATTTGTCACCGGTTTCATTTGTCACCCGTTTCATTTGTCACCCGTTTCATTTGTCACCCGTTTCATTTGTCACCCGTTTCATTTGTCACCCGTTTCATTTGTCACCCGTTTCATTTGTCACCCGTTTCATTTGTCACCCGTTTCATTTGTCACCCGTTTCATTTGTCACCCGTTTCATTTGTCACCCGTTTCATTTGTCACCCGTTTCATTTGTCACCCGTTTCAATTGTCACCCGTTTCAATTGTCACCCGTTTCATTTGTCAACCGTTTCATTTGTCAACCGTTTCATTTGTCAACCGTTTCATTTGTCAACCGTTTCATTTGTCAACCGTTTCATTTGTCAACCGTTTCATTTGTCAACCGTTTCATTTGTCAACCGTTTCATTTGTCAACCGTTTCATTTGTCAACCGTTTCATTTGTCAACCGTTTCATTTGTCACCCGTTTCATTTGTCGTCCGTTTCATTTGTCACCTCCTGTCAGGGGTGTAGCTAACTGCTAACAAGGTGGTCAAGCGCATGTTAGCTACACCCCTGCCATTACTTTTCATTTGTCGCACCACTTTTCATTTGTCACCTCCTGTCAGGGGTGTAGCTATCATGGGCTTGACCATCTTGTTAGCCCCTTAAATTCTGTCTCATCTCTTGACTACATGTATTTTTACTATAGTTTAATAATTAATATAATATTTTCATTTGTCACCCGTTTCATTTGTCACCCGATTCATTTGTCACGCGTTTCATTTGTCACCCGTTTCATTTGTCACCCGTTTCATTTGTCACCCGTTTCATTTGTCACCCGTTTCATTTGTCACCCGTTCCATTTGTTGCCGGTTTCATTTGTCACCCGTTTCATTTGTTACCTCCTGTCAGGGGTGTAGCTATCTATGGGCTTGACCATCTTGTTACCACCTGCTAGCAAGGTGGTCAAGCGCATATTAGCTACACCTCTGCCATTACTCGTCATTTGTCGCACCACTTTTCATTTGTCACCTCCTGTCAGGGGTGTAGCTATCATGGGCTTGACCATCTTGTTAGCCCCTTAAATTCTGTCTCATCTCTTGACTATGTATTTTTTACTATAGTTTAATAATTAATATAAGATTTTCATTTGTCACCCGTTTCATTTGTCACCCGATTCATTTGTCACCCGATTCATTTGTCACCCGATTCATTTGTCACCCGATTCATTTGTCACCCGATTCATTTGTCACGCGTTTCATTTGTCACCCGATTCATTTGTCACGCGTTTCATTTGTCACCCGTTTCATTTGTTGCCGGTTTCATTTGTCACCCGTTTCATTTGTTATCTCCTGTCAGGGGTGTAGCTTTTATGGGCTTGACCATCTTTTTATCACGTGCTAACAAGGTGGTCAAGCCCTTATAGCTACACCCCTGCCACTGCTTTTCATTTGTCGCACCACTTTTCATTTGTCGCACCACTTTTCATTTGTCACCCGTTTCATTTGTCACCCGTTTCATTTGTCACCCGTTTCATTTGTCACCCGTTTCATTCGACACCCGTTTCATTCGACACCCGTTTCATTCGACACCCGTTTCATTCGACACCCGTTTCATTCGACACCCGTTTCATTCGTCACTCGTTTCATTCGTCACCCGTTTCATTCGTCACCCGTTTCATTCGTCACCCGTTTCATTCGTCACCCGTTTCATTCGTCACCCGTTTCATTCGTCACCCGTTTCATTCGTCACCCGTTTCATTCGTCACCCGTTTCATTCGTCACCCTTTTCATTTGACACCCGTTTCATTTGACACCCGTTTCATTCGTCATCCTTTTCATTTGTCACCCGTTTCATTTGTCACCCGTTTCATTTGTCGCCCGTTTCATTTGTCGCCCTTTTCATTTGTCCCATGAAAAAGTGGGACACCACTTAGCACCTTAAATTGTGATTTTTATTATTTTTAATTGTTGACAAAGTATTTTCTACTATATTTTAAGGTAGGACTGAAGCTATGTTTCCATCTTCCTTTATCATTTGGCTTACAATTTTTACATCTAAAGCGGATTGTGATTTCTATTAAGTACCATATTATTTCCCCTTATGTGGGACAACAAGCGAATATTTGTTTCATTTGGGCAAGATTATACCCATATTCGTTGTACACGCTTTTATAGGTAATATACCTATTTGCATTATTATTTACGCATCTATTATTTCAAATGTTTCAACATGACATAATTTAGGAATTAACACTAAAATAAAAAAAATAAAAAGGTTTTACGGGGAATCGAACTTCGCTCTCCGCAATCAACACGCTAGTGCGTTACCAACTTCGCAACTTTTAATTGATTGACTAAGCGTAATTAGGATTTTAGTTTCATGACCAGAAAAAGGTATGGAAAATCGCACACACGTGAGCTTAATGAGTTATCAAAAGGGCACTGCAGTTTTGAGCTGACAGTATGATTTATACCCTTAACTAGAGATTTTGAGTAGAAATATAGGAGATTATAGGAATTGCTATTAAATTATAGGAGAAAATAGGAAAGAGGTGAAAATATAGGAAAAAATAGGAAATATAGGAAAAGTGGTCACCCTGAAACTGAAGCAAAGAGAAAGGCTAGAGTTCAGTTTTAGAACTGATATTTTCTGAACTGTGCTCACAATTTCGTGTGAACCCTGCAATTTAAAGGAAAGTAGGGAAAGAGGGGTAGAATTTTCATTTGCCCCTTTATCCAAAACTATGTATACACTCAGAGAATTGTTAAGAATAGAAATTCCAACAGGAAACTCGAGGTGGTACACTAAACCTCTAGTTAGGCAGAAGCTAGAGGGCAAATAGCTCCACCTGGAGTTGTCTGCAGTTGCCCCTTCGCGTATGTTTCTCTGAATATATTTTTTTTCATCCGTCTAATAAAGTAAAACTAAATGTTTTACTTACTTCGAAACTAGGCTTGACTATTTGCGTCCTAAAACTATCCTCACGCCATCCTATTAATTAGTCAATGTCGAAAACCTGAGGTGTTGAGTTTTAGCGTGATCAACACTTTAGCAGACGACAAAAGCTTATGGCTCTCCTAGACACGTTTCGGTCGCGAATAGTTATCAGTTATTAGTTTTGAAACACTCCAAAGCAAACAAAACTCGAGATAAAATAGCTCAATAGCTTCCTTTTCATTATACGATGGTGTACGTAAAAATAAACTTCAACTAGTAATTTATATTTAAAGCTGACTGCTTGCTGGAGAGTAGTCCTTGCTGATAAGAGGAAATTAATTACACAAAAGCAAAATAATGGGCTGCCTCTTCTAATCGAGTTCACAGCTTGTCAACGTTCGAAAAATAACTGGCTTCATTATCAAAGCTTATTTCTATTTTATTGTCTAAAGGCATAGTCTTACGAGACCATAGAAACTTTACTCATTATAATAGAAACCATATGGGTAAGAATTTTATCATACTATTAAAAACCCTTTTCTAATATGACTAATTATCATAATTAGCAAGCAAATTATTGTTATAATACTAATCCTTTAAATTAAATCTAGACCATATAGGGAAAAGATAAACTAAAAGGAACAAAAAAATTTAATCATATTCCGTCATCTTGACCGTAATTAAATTGTTATAAAAATAGATTCGAATCATTATTAAAAAATGTGTAGTTGGCTGGAAATTACGTTCTTTTCCCGAGATCTCGAAACTCGATTAGACTTTTCTTTGAAATTTAGGAGCTCGCGCTTTTTCTTACGTAGGCCTAGACGGGGAAACACGACAGGCACTTTTGAAATGAATTACAGCTATTGTATTCGAAATCTTAAGCGTTTTTATATAAAATAACGAATTACTTATCCCCGGTTCTATGCTACAAGAGTAAATTCATAAAATTATCCTATATTTAAGTATAACAAACAGGAAAAATAAACGAAAACTTAAAAGATAGTTGCAAAAAGTAATTCAGAAATATATTTATGATTTTAGTACTTATTACTAAATTAAAATAGCAAAACGAAAATATTGTAAATCGAAAGACCGGGGCAATTTTGAGAGAAAATTTACCTCCTACTAGTGGCGCAACCGATTGGAAGAATCGATCTATATTAGCGAGATTTGGAGCACTTTTCGTATTTATTTATTTATTCGATCATTTCTATTTTTACGAATAACAAGATGACAACGTTACGACTTGTTTTAGCCAATTTCGTGGCCGAAGTTTCTAATTAATACCGCAGCGCAACAAGTGATTTTTTATCGATTCCTTATCGTTTAAATAGGCCTAACCCACCAGTAATTAAAAATTACAAACAAATATTAAAGTAGAAATGAATTTAAAACTTACCCAGAAAATAGGCTTAGCTGGACTCATGGAGATCACCTGAATTTCTTCGCATTGATGGGTCAGAAACTAATCGAACGTACTTGGAAGTCTCATGGAGTTCTCAGCTTAATGTCCCTGTCTTTCAAATCACCGGAGGAGGCTGTCTTGAGCATGATCTCTATAGTGACGAAAAAACAAGTTTTTGCTTAAATAAAAGTAAGTTTTTGAATAACTATTAGGTATAAGTATGTGATTTTCTCCCTTTCTTTTAGGGGGAGAGACATGTTTACAATAAATATGTTCATATGACATGGAGTAATTTCACGTAGAAATGGACTAAGAACCAAAAAATTGAAACATCCAGCGGATAAATAACGGAAATAATAATGTAGAATGAATGGAATTAAGATTGGAGAGCGGAAGTTGCCGTGCTTTGCCAGAGTTCCGGGGAGATTTCTAAATTATGAATGACTAAGCAGCACTCCTTTTTAATAAAAATTCAAATTTCTCTTTCTGACTAATTTTTCTATCTTTTTTTTTTTAAAGGGCAAGTAAAGAAATGAAGAGGGTGAATGAAAATACGTACACGGATTAGCTATCATATCTGGTAACAACGGGAAGAGTGTTGGGTAGTGGAAACTGGACACGATGTAACTTGGGGGTCCACAAGTTTTAGTTGGGAGTCTTTCGAGCTTGGTTTCGGAACCCTTCAAGCGGGATTCCCTGGCATTTTAGGAGTCCTTAAACTAACTGGATTTTCGTTTATATCCCCTTTATTTAAAGAGATATTCTCTGAACACAACGGCTTGCAGCGCCATCCCTGCCTCACATTACACACGTGACACGTGACATTTTTCCCAACTAATGATTGCAAACTTTTGAAATCTCAAATGTTAAGTTTAGCCTTTTCGCTGTAATGTTGCCTTTACGTCATAAAAGTATATACAGGGCGATATTTCCTAAGCGTAAAGACGTATAAGAGCTCTTACTCGGCTCTTACATCCAGCTTTAGCTCCCAAAACAATACCCTTTACAACCACCCCTAAAGGAATATACTCAAAAATGTTTGCGAGTAGTTACCAAGACTACTTTTATCTACAACGTTTAATATTGTGTATTAATGCGCCTCTTATTCCCGTTATACTAATTTCTATAGAAGCAAAGCGTGTAAGCTTTCTCAAAAAGGAATATATTTGTATTCTAAGATAAACCCGCCATTTTAAAAATAAAATTCAGCCTCAAGCATCTTTTCTCCCCTTTAAACATGGTCTTAGACTTTGCTAGATAGAATGATCTAGTAGTGGAAGTCTGCGGTAGTCTCCAGAGAAAACCGCCCACGGCTCATTCTCTTTAGGTCAGAATCAGAATAAATTTTCAACATGTGTAGAACTTGGGTTTTCATTTCGACAATATGATGGGATTTCTTAGAGTTAGAGAGTCGAATATAGACTTACACGTGCTGAAAACTAGAATTGACCCATCCTTAAGTCTTCAAGATAAACTCGCGTCATTCCAAGCAACTTCTCTTTGCACCAAATCTTTTAAATGGAGAGTGAAAAGATAGAACTAAATATTTTTTAAACAATTTTAAGGGTTTGACTAAAACTAGATTAAGTTACAACCAAAAAAGGCTACGTAGATATTAAAATTTAGCGCCATTTGCATATTCGCATTTCCTGTTCAGCGTAGGTGTCGAATTTTCCCACATTTGTGGTTTTCCTATCCAATCGTGCGAAGCAGAACTAATGACATAAAATTTCTAAAACCATCAACATCAAACCTTTTAAATAAATTTTTCTTTGCTTATATAATTCGACGTCTTTTCAAACAAACTCTTTAACCTTAATTTCAAGTTTTAGTATAAAAGTTAAACATCTTTAGGCCCGAGGGGTCAGACATGCGAAAGTTTGTAAGGGATTTTGAAATTACGGATTTATCTTTGGATTTAAGAAATTGATTTAGGGAGTGACTTTGCTATATTTCTGAAGCATTTTGCAATTTTGGGAATGATTTTCGAAATCTTGAAGTGATTTCAGAGTGATTTTACTCTGGTGTACTAATCAAATTAGTATAGAGTCAAAGCTACAGGCTTCTACACTGTTTACGTGGAGTGATCAGACACTCGGTTAGGCCTAAATTGAAGTATATTAAAAAAATATGACTATAGTTACTAAGCCTAACGTATACTTTTAACACTCTTTGCTAATTAAAAACAACCAGCATAAAAGAGCAGTCTAAAATAAAGGGTCAAATCTATTTTATATAGGTTATTATATATAATGATAAGCCTATAGCTAAATCTCTTTTTATATTGTAATTTTCTAAACACTTCTAACCCTAACTTCATCGATCTTGGGACCAAAATTAGGGTCGAGTGGGGAGGGGGACTAATTAATAACATTAAAAACACAACAATGGACTATACTCTCTCGACACCGCGTATTACGAACGGTCAATTAGCAAGCCGAGTTTCAACGTCAGCTTCCTCTTCACTTACCAAGTTAACACAAAAGAACAGACTGACGTCTATACATTACTAAGCAAAAAAACGCAAAAAAAAAAAACAAAAAAAACAACGAAATTAAAAACATAGACAATGTAATAAATGAACGAAAAATAGGGCCATCCATTTACTATTGTGTTTTAACCACGAAATACAGTGGAGCATTTCCAGAGTAAAATTAATTTAGCCCATGATAACCTTTTTTTTTTTTGCGCAGTTCCAACTTCTTCAAGGATATATTTCATGAAATAAAGTCTACTCACAAAAGTGTGTGGGGCGCAACATTCTGGGAAACTTTGGGCATAAAATGAGAGCAGTGCAACTGGCCGCAAAATAATTACGGTTGTCAGATCTAACTTGAAACCCTTCACACCCCTAGGCATACGTCAATTCTTTATAAGGCGAACCTCATTGTTTCCCCAAATATTCCTAAACGGGACCGGGCAGAAGCTAGTAATCCCTAGAACATCCGTTTCCCGCGAAAAATATTTCCAATCTTTATTCGTTCGTCAAAAGAGAGTGGTTTTAGAAAGCAACGGGAGAGTCCTAAGAATATAATACAAAAACCAATATAGGAGACAAATTACTCGGAGCCAAGGAACCTCTCCGATAAGGTTGAGACACCCTTGAAATCTTTTAAATTAAATTAGAACTACAAAATTTTCCTGGATTTGTATACCATTAGTCGCACAGTAAAACGCTATACTTTAAGGGAGAATGCAGCCTAACAAATGATTATCGTTTAAATAGGTATAATCCACCAATAGAAAATTTACAAACAAATAAATTTAAAAATCAAAATAGGCTTAGCTGGATTCATGGAGATCCTGATTTCCTCACATGTAAGAGCAAGCGACCAATGAGCAAAGACCCTTATCCACGAGATTTCCAATAACATTCGATTGTTCGCTAGCCCTTATACGCGAGGAATTCAAAATATAAGCCTAATTTCGTGGTAAGTTTTAAATTTATTTATAGTTTAATAATTGTTTGTAAATTTTTTTTTACTGATTGATTAGGTATATTGAAACGATAAGGAATCGATTAAAAATCAATTGTTGTTAGGTTACATTCTCCCTTTAAAAAATATAAATTATAAATGAATTTCACATTCAGCTCTTAAAATTATTATATCTTACAATATATTATTCTTGAAAAACTCGTAAAGTTCTTATTTTTTTCACGTTTTTGTCGTAAGTTTGATGTTTACCATTTCGCCGAAACTTTCATTAATCTATAAATCATTTTCTTGTTAGGGATCCATTATAATCCATTATATAAATTATTAAATACATGTCGTTCAACAGTCTATAACTCTTCCCCTTTTTTATTAAAGAGAATAACAGGAAACATCGTTTTTCAATTAGACCTTCTTTGTCTGGCAGGACATAGAACTCTTACACATTTAATTAAGGCCAAGTAAAATAAAATAAAAGAACTGCAGACTATAGTTTATAGTTTGTTAAATTAGCTGAAGCTGGGGCGTATTAATATTCTATGTTAAACCTTATGGAAGTAAAAATAGTTCTACAAAACTGATTTTGAATAACAGTTTAGATTAGAAGAAAAATTAGAAACCACCCATAAACTACACTTTCATATCTCAGAGCAGAAGCCGATGAAACCCTCCTTTGAAGTCTATTACTCCCGGGTCTTGTCTACCCCTCTCTGTATGGGTTAGTTTCAAAAAGCGCGATTCGTACGCCTCCTAACGGAAGATATTTTCGGAGCGGGAGTTCGTCGAGCGAATATATCTAGCAGCCTTGAAATTTCAATAAAATGTCTCAACCCAGAGGTGTTCAACTTGGTATATGGGTTTTTAAAAGTATATAAAAACGTGAAATATAATCATTAGGACCTCAGAAAATGGTGCCAGCCTCACTTTAAAAATAAAGAAGGATTTAAATTGGAATTTTTGGATTTTTTTTTAATCCATGAAATTATTTTCAAACGAATTCTGGTTTTATTTTTACTTTGAAGTAATTTGTGTCGGGGGAAACAAATTTTAATAATTTATGATTTTGTCATTTTCTTTTAATGCCTGTAGAAATATTTCAACTGTCGAATGAATATTTATTAGCTTTTTACTATTTTACAAATCACGTTTTCGCGCAAAGATAACTAATAGGGGCAAAGGATCTAAGGTATTTTTTACTCAGCGCCTGTAAAAGTGTTCTACCTACCGAGCTTCAATGTTCAGAGAAAAATCTGCAATATAGGAGCGAGAGACATCTTAAATAAATAAATAATAAATGTTATTAAAGTTGATTTTTTTTTAGAATTAATCTTAATAGAAGTTTTGCAGATTGCTTAGAAAAAATTGGGAATGAATCAATGAATATTAACTTCTCCCAAGTAAATGTTCTTTAAAACTTTATACAATAACATTTGACTTGAAGAGTTAATCATATTACTATTATGATATGTAATTAACTTTTTCTTTAATCATCAATTTAGTCTTTTCAGATTTTAAAGTTCAAACTAACATTTTTAAATTTCAAATTCTAAATGGAAGAGAACCTGGAATAGTACTCATAATTTTTGTAACAGGGCAATGAAGACCGGTAGTTCTGTAGAACACTTTTACAGGCGCTGGGTAGAAAATACATTAGATCCTTTACCCCTATAAGCAATCTTACCCCACATCGAATCTGTGTTACTAGTACATTTTCCGCTATTCTCTAACTTTGTTAGATATTCATAAATTCGTGTTAATATTCATGTCGCCATTTTATTTAAATTTTTCTTTCCCTATGAGCCTTTAAAGGGAGAATGCAACAAGTGTTTTTTTTTATAAATAGGCCTAATCCAACAGTAAAAACATTTACTAGAAATACATGGAGATACCCTGAACTCCCAGAATAAGGATTAGCGACCAATGACATTGATCAGGGAGATCCATCGATCAATGTAATTGGTCGCCTATTTTGATGGTAAGTTTTAAATTTCTTTCTATAGTTTAATATTTGTTTTGTAAACTTTTTATTGATGGATTAGGCATATTTAAACGATAAGGAATCGATAAATCACTTGTTTTTAGGTTGTATTCTAACCTTTAAAGGCTTTCCGCTGTTTCAAAAGATACTATGCATAAATATTAGCAACTGAAGAAGGGCCTCGGTTAGAAACGTCTTCGTAAACAAAGTTTTTCATTCAATACCATGTCGCTTTCTCTGCATAAAATTTTAATTTATTTATCCTAGAGTAGAAACATTTCTAGAAAAAAAGTTAAACCTCTGAGGATATAAAAGTTTAGTTTGTGGAAAATTATCTACCTATTCTATATTTAATGACAAAGTAATATGAAAAGTCTTTGACAATACGTGAAATTCTTCAACACGAAGGAAATATGGTCCCTGAAACCCAGAAAAGAATGGGGGCACGTCACGGGCAATCGTTCTTTATCTTCTTAAAATCGTCAATACGTTGTAAATATTTTTTTTTTACAATGCCGTATAAATTTTATGACAGAAACATCAAACTTTCTAAAAAATATACTTGGAATCGTGTCAGAAAATAAGAATGTCTAGACATAGTCTGACATACGCGTCAGTTTCTAGCCAAACACCTCCCAACTGAAACCCTACACACCATAAAAGGGACAGAAAAATAAATATCAAAAATGAATGATTCAAAATTCGGATGTATATAGGCTTACTTTATTATTATTATTATATTTTTACCCCCGAAGTGATATAACCTTTGAATATTTATACTGCTTGAAATTTATACTTGGCTTGCTATATTATTTGACGATTTGCCTTTATAGAAAGCATATTGGGCTTATTAACTTTATGTTATTCCGCTTCGTAGCCCAATGAATAGCTCCATAAATAAAACTAATTTTACGTGTTATCTTGAATTTAAATGACGTTACTGACGGGAGTGGGTACACGCAAAACGACTTCTCTTTTCTACACGCCCCCTCTCAGAAGGGAGTCGTACACTAAGACGCGTACTCATTAAAGCTTATCAATTAAAATTTCTATTTTAAATATGAATTCCTGTTAAAAAAAGACACTGAGATCGTCATTAATTCTGAAAATGGGAGCTTAAATGCGCACTTCTTCGACATATATGTCGTCAGGGCGAATTCAAATTAACAATTAAGAAAGTATTTAAGAAATATTAAACTAGCTACGTTCAGTAATATTCATCAGACTTCTGACGTCAGAAGTTAATCTCTATTTTATAAAATGGGGTAGAAAATATTTATCAATCAATGACGAAATGATCCACGTCACGACCCCGAAGACGAGGCCCGAATTGAGTCGGGTATGCATGTCAACTTTAAAGTAAGCTAGGCTACGTATTTGGATAAAACTAGTTCCATGATAATAGGCTTAAGAATAACTTTAACCCTATTTTATTATATTATCAAAAATAAATTTTCCAAGAGGCAATTTACGGCCTATTTTCGAGCTCATTATATTAACAAAATTGTTCTGAGCAAGACACCTCTGAGCATGTTTTCCCCTAAAAAACCACATTATCCAAATTAACGTAAAATATATGAGACAACTCGTAAAAAATTATGTTTATATATAATCACAAGCCCTTCTAGTTTGTATTATAAAATAAAATTTATTTTAAAAAATACTCTTTACTTCATAGAAAACGTGCTTAGGGTTTTAAAATCCATAATTTTATAGCATAGAAACCAGACAGAATGATAAAGAGATTATGGTTTTTGCATATTAATGCTTTTCGAGGTTCCTTATTATTTTAATATTTGAATATCAATTAAATTTCCTGCGTTAATACTCTTTTTCAGAAGAGCCTTTCTTTTAATTTTCCCTTTGGATCCTAGCCAAGCCTGATTTCCCAGTAAAATTAAGAAAATGATTATAATCAATAAGACCTTAAAGGGTAAATGAAAACTGATGAATTACTTTCTGGATTTTACGTTTTTCTGAATCTACGTTATCGAAAACCTACGAAAAATATCAACTCTTATTTTTAAACATTTCTTAAATATGATAGAAAAGGTTTTAAAGATCGGTCTTAGTTGTCTGCTACAAAAAAAGCATGGAGCCCCGTGTTCAAACTGAGGGGTCAGACACTCTTGAATTCGCTGTACGCTTGAGTTCAGCTTTGAGAGTGCATTGAGTTCGAACTCTTATGAACTCTGAGTTGAGCTTTGATAATGCAAATTTTGTACACCAGAGTTCGAGAGTGTCAGCCCCCTCGGTTCAAACATACGACTAAGTGTCACCATTTTTGTTTTTCGAATTATTCAATAAATGGTGATCTTTTCAAAGAATCGAAATCGAGGTGAAAGGGTATTTAAATTCACGACGACCGCCTACGAAGCATCTTATTGGCTTTTGAAGTCTATATTTCCTTAATGCGCTTAGAATGAAATAAATGAAAGCTACAATTAGGTCCTTTGAAACCGATTTCAAACCGACTTGAATGTTCAAATCAACTTTTCAAGCCAATAATATTGTTTTTTGACTAAAGATTTCTATAGTTGACCCCAAAATTTTACAGATTAACCATTCCACAAAGGTTGAAAACGGTTTCAAAGTCTCAAGTGTGAACGCGGCTACAATGAGATTGGTCCCGCCCTAAACACGTTTTTTCAGGGAAAGACTTTCAGATCAATTGAAAATTCCAATTTCAGTAAATAACCTTGCTTATAGAGTAAAAATTTCAATAGAGAACAGTTTTTCCAAGTTAAATTTTTAAACTATAAAAATTATTTTTTATAGCAGACGAAATATTATGGAATCAATAGTTTAAAAATTGTACCTTAAGTTTCAATCAATTTAATTTGATTATACGTAATGTGACCATATTGGGAACATCATTCCTGATATTCTTTTTGAATAAAAGTATTGAGAAGTCAGATAAGACTAAAAAACAAAGAGAGTTCTGACAGATACTCGAGAGAGAAAGAGAGAAAGGCCAAATACACGGATGGGCGAAGAGTTATATACGATCGTATCTATATCTAACGCGAGAAAAATATTCCCCGAGCTGTGAAAGAAAGCTGACGAGCCTTTAAATTTGCATGATCTACTTTTGAATGGAGGCGTTCGTTCCGTAAAGAGAAAAGAGAGATCGAAGGAAGAATGAAATATGGTTTAAAAAAATAAAGTGATTTAAAGTAGATAAAAAGTAGTAAAGTAGGTAAAAGTTCTTCGACAAACACAATGCATCTTTAGTTGCGTAATAAAGATGAATTCACATTCGATTCAAACAGATTCAAAACGTTTCGCGCAGCAGTAGTAAGAACAGGAAACCGTTTTTCTTGAATCGATTTGAATCTATTTCTCGAAACTGCTTCGGGAACCAGTTTGAAACCGATTCAGCTTCAGCAAAACTAAAGATTAAACTTGAAATCTGTATATGAAGATGATACGGTCACACTAGTATTTCGTAATCGATAAGAAACGGTAAAATCAAACCGATATTCAAATCGCCAGGAATCGTTTTAAGCGTCATGTGTTCACGCATTATCTTTAGAAATCGATTTATTGTAGCTTCATCTATGTGTTGTTGAAACCGAATCGGTATGAGATTGGTTCCTGCAGAACTTTGTAGAAATCGAATCACGCGACTCTAGCGAAACGTTTTGAAACGGTTTAAATCGATTCCAAGGTCTAGTATGAACGCAGCTATTATCTGTTTATAAACCAATTTATTATAGTTGGTTGTTGAAACTGGGTTAGAGCTCGGCGTTTGGACAAGAAAATATCCGTTTGTTTTATCTTTATTCATAATTTGAAATTATCCACGGGGAGCCTATGATAAATGCATGTTATCGCGAATAATTTACTGAATAATATCGATTTTTATTCATAAATAAATGATTAACCGTTATTTATGAATAATCTTGTCCAAACGCCGAGCTCTAAACTGGGTTCCCGACAATATCGAAAATAGGGTACTTTAGGGACCAAATCCTATATATATATATAGTATATTAGGGACCCAGAATTAAAATAGGGACTTATATGTATATTTTAGAGACCTGGTGGGGGTATTGACAGCTACAAAACCGGAAGATTAGCTAAATTAAAAAACAAATCCCGAATAAGAACGTGAATATATATGCGTATAAGCTGAAATTTTAAAGAAAATTTTTCCACTGAACTACGTTTCCTTAAAAATACAAGGATACTTGCGAAAAGTCTGGAGGGGGTGCTTTTTTTTTTGGTTTTATTTACATTTATATGATCCCGATCGATACACGAATTATACTTGTATATAGGACGGCTTGAAATATATATACTGTTTGGAGAACTACGTTATTTTTTTGTTTTTTTTTTAAATTTTCTACTTTGAAATTTAAACAAAACTGACATTTTTTTATTCATTTTATGTATAATATCTTTTTTGTTTTTCAGTATGCGTTATGGGGATATTTTTATCTACAAGAAATTTTATTTAGTTGTTTTTTTATACAGCATAAACGTTCAACTACGGGCTTTTTTTACGGGAAAAAGATAATCTCAGTGGTTATCTTTTCTATTTACCTTAAATTGTGAAGCGAACTTTAAAATAAAACCAAGTTTGTTAATTTTCCAATATAGCAACGAAGTAAGGCATATTCATAATTATTAATAATTAACTAACGATTTAAATGCCTTTAGGATCGAACCACATTAAAGTATTGAAATAAAAATTAGGCTTAGCTAATTCGATGACTAAAAGGATAATTTTGTCTAATTATAGCTTTAGGTTAACGTTTAACAAATGTTTTTAATGGAGGTGATCGACCTTAGATGACCTTTAACACCTGAAGACCGAATCGATTTAATGATAACAAAGGCTTATAATTAGGCTTAGCAACTTTAGTATTTAACTTGGGTAGATGACTTTTAACACCTCCAGACCGAAGCGCATTATCAATAAACGTTACCAATTTATAATGATAACAAAGTCTAAAAACTAGGCTTAACTTGAGTATTGAAAATTAATTAGAATATTTATTCCTTTCAGACGTAATAAATTTAAATTTTGCCAACCACTGAGATCATTTTATCCGAACGTTAAAACTTAAACAACCCTTGTAGTAACGTTAAACCAGATTATGATTAAACTAATCACGTGATTTAAGGGTTTAAATGTCGGTTAATTATTTAATATATATATTTAAGAAATTACGACGAAATTTAAATAAATATGAAATAATTACCATATGTTCATTAGATTTAATCAGCTCCCCCACTAAAATTTTCATAAAACTTTCTTTAAATTATGTGAAGTGTGTTTTTTTAAGTTTAACACACGATGAACACGTTTATTATAGTTCACGTGTTCTTATAAACACAATCCGATATTAAATAGATATCGATCAAAAATCACAGGGTTTTTTTACGCGATAATAACGTCGTCAATACTGTTTCCGGTAAATTTCACGTTTAAATTCCTCTCTTGGCACCATTAAGACCGTCTAAACACGTGGCCATCACTTGAGCCACGTCAATAGCCAATCAAAATACAGCCCTTAAAACCCAGGTAAATAATTGGCGCGCTATTATAAGAAATTTCATAACCAATTTGCCCCTAAGGATTCTTAACAGCTTGGGACAAAAAAATTAGGCTTAGACCCTTTTCGAGATTATTTTTAAACTTATTGAATTAAAATTAAAATTTTCAAGTTCATGAATTAAAATGCTTTATCTATATCTCTAAAAAGCTAAAAAGGTTTGTTCACGTCCCGTTCTTTTGTCGGAAAAGTATATTTCCTACTTACTTACGTCATAGACGATAAAAAATATACTATATAGCATCGTTTATCATCATCCAAATCTAATTTTGGGGTCAATAGGTCATTACGATATCTGACCCTAATCCGCGGGAACGAGCTTCGATCAAACCGTTCATTTTAATTGGTTCTCACAAATCACGTTCAAAAACACGAATCACTTGTTGGTTATAGTTATTGTTAGTTAAGTTTAGGTTAGTATTGTATAAAAATGACGTCACAGAATTAGTGTTAGTTTATATTAGTACACATGGTCCGATTTTGTTTCGGTTGATTTATCTACTCACTCGAGTATTTCGGCCACTAACGCTTCTCCCGGGTTCAAGTTGAGTCTGTTGAATCTTTCTGGACTGACGAAAGTTCCGGTTGATAGTTTCACTTGGGCCTCGTGAAATTCACCCGATAAGTCCATCTCGCGCGCGGAATCACCCAAATTGACGCAGACGACAACGCGAGGATGGCGTGGGTAGAATCGTTCAAGAGCGATAAGACCGTCGGTGTTGTAGAGAAGATTGTGATTCATTCGTCTTGGCCAATGAGAAGCGTTGACGGCGTTCGAGGATCCGGGAGTGACGGGAAAACGATTGGCTATCAACGGATACGACTTGTTTCTCAAGCGGATGAAAGAAGAAAGGTCGCCAATGTCAGTCGTTAAGTTGTTGACGTTGTTAGACCGGAAATCCGGGTGAATCGGGAGCCAAGGTTGACTCTCCTTCTTGGTGAAGTTGCCGTTTGGCTTGTTTGACCACTGCATCGGACATAGCTGTCCGCTTCGAAAAACCTAAAAAAGAAGAAGAAAAAAAAGGGATATATAGTTTCAAAAGGAGTTGAAATTACTACTTTTTTCAATAAGGTTTAACTTTGTATATCAATACGCCTCAGTTTTTCCTAATTTGTAAACTTCGCTTGAATAAAAGCATATTATAAGGTTATCAAAATGCTATGATGAAGAATTGATGTTATTCTCATAGTTCAATTTCTGAAATTAATTTTCCTGATAATTTTTGGGAAATCACATTTATTTCCCCTTTCATCTTCAAATCTTTGTGCCCAAAGAGAACGTATAGAGTTAATAATTTACTTTTTGAGTGACTTCGTCAAAAGAATCTTGCAACTGAATCTCATCTCCGTAGTAGATGGTGGCCGTACCAGGCATGGAGAGTAGAAGAAAAAGAGCGGCCATGTTGTAACCACCGGGGATCATCCGGGAAGCCAAGCGAAACGTCTCCGAGCTTCCAACGTTCCAATTGATGCGCGGAAAGGTGGTCAAGCGAGACGTCCAATCTTCGGCCGCCCGCAGACGAGCCTCGACGTCCGACGTCGCGTTGATCGTCAAATCCAGCGGAACGTCCACCAAATCGAAGATTTCGGCCAGTGCCGGTAACAGCAAACTATCGCGGCTCCGAAGAGACTCGAAAAAGCTCATAGAACACATCAAGAGACGTTGAGTGCACCTCCCGCGGAGAAAAAGATAAAGCAGGAAAAAAAATAAATGATCAAACGTAAATTACGTTTCTTTTCGGGTTTAAAGAAAAACGCTTCGTCGAACACTGTTTTCTCGGATATAAAAATCCGTGCTGGGTTGCTATTTATAAATCTTATGGGCAAACATTCTATCCTGGGATAGACGGAATATGATTTAAGTACGGGGATATGTTAGTCGATTTATATGTTAGTCGATTTTAAATCTTTGGCTCGGATTAAGTAAATGTTCAGGTGGTGGGGGCCTGTTCTCCGGGCTTTACCAATTATAGAGGTTCCATAAAATTAAAAGATTTTGGGCATCCATGAGGCTTATATTACAATTTTAGTGACCCCCAAAACTTTAAATCAAGGCAAGGGCTACCAAATTCAGAAAATTCCCTCGGGCTAAATTCCATTTAATCCTATAGGCTGGCATTGCAAAATTTTGTACATCTATAGGGTCTGTTCTGTCGGGTAAAATTCCATCCAAAAATCCATAATTGCGTCCGTCCCAAGTTTCGGAGGCTTAATACTATCGCGCGTATTGTGACAACCTAAATCCATCAAGTTTGGGAACATAATATACTCTAGAGTATCATTCGCTAAGCCATATACTTTTAAAGTTGAAATATATATCATTATAAGGAGAGTGGAGAGCGGTTTCAGCGCGGGCTAGCTGCATTAAAGTCGGTTCCCCATGAGACGTATAACCTTCTACAAACTGAATAAATTATGAAGTTTTACACGTTTCGAAACTAAAATGGAACTCGGATTGGAAATTTACAACAGATTTAAAGGTTTCTACTCGGTATAATGACGATAAACTTATTTATTAAAACGTTTAAGTACGCCTTTAAGAAATGATCATATCAAATATATCAATTTTGGAAAGTACACTTAAAATCACTCGGTCATCTTTTCCAATAAAGATTATGAAGCATCATCTAACTTCCTCTTTTCCACGCGCGCGAAGGGATGTCTTTTAAGAGTTATCGGAAAAATATGAGACTCGATAAAGAGAGAGAGATTAAATGTACGGAAGATATAGGAGACGAGCTTTATATACTTACTTGCCAGACCCGCGGCTAAAATGATCAGCGAGATGCCGCCATTGACTGAGGACCGTCAGCAGTTCGCGATCGTCATTGACTTTCATGCGTTCCAGGTGTTTGAAATAAAAACCGTCCACTCCTTTGTGTAACCAGAACCGAAAAATATTAGCCATCTCCCGCTGAACTTCGCGATTAGTCCAATTGAGAAAGATCTGGCTTCCAAAGATACGTTGAGGCAATTCCAGGTCAATAACGTCAACTTTGCCGCTCGGTGGGTAAAATTCATCCTGCGAGACCAAAATGAACAAAAGAAATGTTGATAATGATGTACCGATAATATCAAAAGGCGATTATACAAGATAAGGTGAGTTAAGTTACGTAACGAAATTATGACTATTGTTGGCTTTCCTACAGAGAGACAGCAAAGAGCCAAGGGGGAAAGAAAGCCTGACGTCATGGAACCCCGTTACTGGGGGAGCGCTTGTAAGAGCGAATACTGTTAACCCCTTACTAAGCCGGATGACACCGAGGTAAGAGATAGAAACCCCTGACGTATCAATGTCGCCCTTGCTGACTCCCTATTGTATGGGTTTGTTTCCCAAAAGAAGCAGGAAGAAAAGTTAGTTCATTAATTTAGAAGCGTTATGAACGATACTATCGTCCCAACGTTTCAAATGAAACCCTTCAACAAGTGATTATCGGCTTATTTAACCTTTTCTGATACAATTTTCTAAAAGAAAAATCGAATTTTATGTCCGAACAAAATTCAAATAGAAACAAATATTTAAAAGCGGTACAAAAGAATAATAATATAAGAGCCAATGGCATTTTCCACAAACCTATCGAAGCGTTATATATAATCTTAACCAGCCTAAGGAAACTCTAGATTAAATTAGAGCACCAAGTTTATATATTTATACAAATAAAATTGGAAAGTTATACGAATCGAGCCTACAGAGATTAAAACTAAAATCCATATAATTCCCAGCAACCCATTATATCCAGAAGGCAATTGGAAGCTCTTTATATTTTATAAAGCAAATCCAATAACACGCTTGTTAACAATTCATTTTCAAAAGGAACCGAAAACAATAGAAAGGGTTTAAGGGAGAAAATTATAGCCAGGACACGTGTCGTATCTTCCCATCTGAGTTATATAGGTACTTCTTACCAGATATAGAAGCTTAAATGACAACCTCACTTTAGTTACTTAATAAGAGTCTGACCAACTTCCTTGTATTACGGATAAGCCTAAAGAATAAAGTGCGAAAAATATAACTTTCCTTAAAACTTGGTGAGGTTATATCAAGAAGGATCAGATAAGGAGAGGAAAAGTGGGAACGGCGCGGCTCCTACTGCGTCGGCCTAAACTCCCACTCTGGGAGAACGGGGGACAGACGGGGGTAGAGATGCTTCGTGGTAAATTGTTGTCACGTGGGTAAAACGAATCCTTTATGAGACGCGCTAGCTAGCGACCACGTGACAACAGTTTACCTCGAGAATTTCCTATCCCCCCTTTCCACCCGAGTGGGAGGTTGGCTCTTCTCTCTCTAACTCAACGCAGCCCCACTTTTCCTCTCCTTATCTGATCCTTCTTGGTTATATGAACGATATAATAACCTCAAGCGGTTCAAATTAAGATATTTCATATGACGAAAAACGCGTACTCTGTTCAGACTCTTATTACAATAAAGCCACGTTCACACTTGAGGCTTTGAAAACATTTTCCATCGTTTTGGAAAGGTTAAACTGTAAAGTTTTGGGACTAATTTGTCGAAAAAACACGGAACTATTGGCTTGAAAAGTTGATTTGAACATTCAAAACTGTTTAAAAGTACCTATCTTCAGTATTTCTATTAAAATCTTCTGATACGAAGCATTTTAAAATAATTCAGCTTTTGCTTCATGCACAAATAATAATGTTTTTACAAAATGAGATGGGACCATTTCAGCAGGTTACTAAACCCGGTTCACACTAAATACTTTGAAACGATTTTTAAACGTTTTGAAAAAGTCATATTATAAAATTTTGGGGTCATGGATGTAGATGTTTGATCAAGAAACCAAATTAATATCTTGGAAAGTCGATTTGAACATTCGAATCGGTTTAAAAACGGTTTCAAAGTGGTAAGTGTGAACTTAACTAAATAGTTTACCTTTGTCTCTATAAAATTTGTTTTAGAGAAAAAGGATAACATATGCTTGATAGTTTTGAAAAAAGCAATTGTTTCAGGCCAGCGTAATAATATCCTTTCGAAAAGAACAATGAAGAATGATATAGCCACATGAAAAGAGAACTGGACCCTCCGCTCGTTAAACACAGAGAGAGCGAGAGAGAGAGAGAATCGAAGGACCATGCAAAACCCTTTTGTCTAAAATTATCCATTACAATTTATGTTCTCGGGGAGAAAAGGGCAGTGAGGTCGTATTTTCTCCGTTTAGTAACTGAGCCCTGATGCGGGAAGAGAAGACATAAAATCCTTAAAGGTTAGATGAAATACAAAATATGTTAAATTGTTATCTTCCTAGATACAACCGAGAGCTCTAATTACCCAATAAAATAACATCCTCGTTAGCTATTAATTAATATAAGCAAGAATCCGTTCAGGTTCCATAAGAATATGGGAGGGCCGCGATTCAATAACCATCCTCCCAAACTTTGTAGGAAAATTTCGTCCGCTTCGAATCGATTTTTCAAGTAAATCGCTCCTGACATTATATTATTAACCAGCGCCACTAACGACCTTGACATAATATTTTGGGTAATAAAAATGGAGCCGACCGAAAAAGATCTAAGCGTACAAATGTTGCGAAAATTGCGGACGAACTTTTGTTACAAAGTTTGGGAGGATGGTACCAGAGGCTAAAGCTATGCTCCCATATTCTTATGGAACCTGAATGGATTCTTGGTATAAGGGATAAATTTTATCGCTAAGAGAGTTTCCAATGTAAAAAAAAATATTTTTTACATTGTTTTATAGCCAATAAATTCGTTATCAAAAGCGGGAACTTCGCTGAAAATAATGTACGTTAAAAAGTTTACAGAAAAAAATTTAATACTTTATAAGAGCAAATTTCATATTTTTTTTTTTTTTTTTTTTTTTGGAAATACGGTGGTTTTGTTCATTAATGGGAAAATTTAATCCGATCAAAATTACTTTCTATCGATTCCTTATTCCTTATAATTTATACAGTCCAACCCAATAATATCCACCCTATGAAAGGTATTTAAAACTTTGTTTAACTATAAGTTTAATCAAACTAATTTGAAAAATAAAACTTTAAAAGTAAAGATAGTTCGTATGAAATAAAATGAACTTGCAACATCGTTTCATATTCACTTTAAGCCTTAAAAGGAATCGTATAATCTGAAGAGAAATGGTGGGACTATATATACGTTTATGGAATAAGAATAAAATCTGCTTGTAAAGGATTCAGAATAGTTTTCACTCGTTTGAGAGCCTTGACAATATATTGCTATTTAAGACCCACTTCGCGGAACTACTTTTATATCCTATGAGCTTAATATTATGAATTAATCCGCCTCAGCTATACTTAGGTTTAAGAACAGATACACATACTGAACTTATTGTCACGAGCAGTTGGAGTTTTCATCACACGAAGCTATATTTACATATATACCATATTATCTTTATGGTACGCATTCCCAGACAGAAAGGACCGTAGCTTTATCACGTTCTGAAAACTCAGCTTTACTTTGACAATATACTCCCAACTCTCCGTCTATTACTTTACTATTACTAGGGTACAATTTTATGTGTAAGGTTTGTACTAAACTTTTTTAGTACAAACCGTAGCCATAAAATAGTACCCTATCTTAATATTGAGTGTTGAAGGTACTCCATTTCCTAAGAAATTAGCAATACCTATATACCTAGGATGGATTAATAAACCTTATAGGACATAATTTTTTAGCAAGACAAGTTGGGAAAACCCAAAATGGTACCTCCCCGAGCACTAACCGAACCTGATTTCTAGCACGTTCGGCTTCAGCATATTCTACCTCTTGGCGTCTAAAAGCCATCGCCGACTGGTTTCTAGCACGTTCGGCTTCAGTATATTCTACCTCTTGGCGTCTAAAAGCCATCGCCGACTGATTTCTAGCACGTTCGGCTTCAGTATGTTCTACCTCTTGGCGTCTAAAAGCCATCGCCGACTGATTTCTAGCACGTTCGGCTTCAGTATGTTCTACCTCTTGGCGTCTAAAAGCCATCGCCGACTGATTTCTAGCACGTTCGGCTTCAGTATGTTCTACCTCTTGGCGTCTAAAAGCCATCGCCGACTGGTTTCTAGCACGTTCGGCTTCAGTATATTCTACCTCTTGGCGTCTAAAAGCCATCGCCGACTGATTTCTAGCACGTTCGGCTTCAGTATGTTCTACCTCTTGGCGTCTAAAAGCCATCGCCGACTGGTTTCTAGCACGTTCGGCTTCAGTATATTCTACCTCTTGGCGTCTAAAACCCATCGCCGACTGATTTCTAGCACGTTCGGCTTCTGTATATTCTACCTCTTGGCGTCTAAAACCCATCGCTAACTGATTTCTAGCACGTTCTGCTTCAGTATATCCTACATCTTGGCGTTTATCAGCCATTGCCAACTGACTTCTAGCCCGTTCTGCTTCTGTATATCCTACCTCTTGGCGTTTATCAGCCATTGCTAGCCTTTTTCTAGCACGTTCTACTTCTGTATATTCTGCGTCTTTGCGCGAATTTTTTTTCGCTAGCGAACCTGCACTATTGTTGGCCCTCGGTTCTGAGTTAGAGGTGGAAGGTTGATTTTCATCCTTTGGAGAAGTTATAAAACCCTCCATTACCTGTATTCCTACCACTTCAGTATTGCTTTTAACTACATTGGTAGATGGCGGTACTTCGTAATTATCTTGCCTAGCAATAGCGCGTGATAAGATCACTTCAGTCGGAGTAACAGTTATATTAGTACCGGACACAATGACTTTCTTTTGGGCCGCTAAATCTTTCCTTCTTTCACATTCTCTCCTACGATATTCTGGATCAGCTCTGCGTTCTCTCATTCTCTCTCTAGCTTTACGCTTAATTCCTCTTTGCTAATATCTTCGTCTCCCATTTTTTATGATTAAAATTTTTAAAGTAAATAATACCCAAACGCAATAATAAAAATCCAAATCGAAGTTGAATGAATTCAAAACTACAATCTCAAGAAAGTGTTAAATAACTCTTAACACAAAGTAAAATAAATTACTAACGAATACAAAAACAAAATAGAGAGTAACTACTTTGATCTTCAAAGTAAACATTAAACTCGTACACTGAGTAACAAAAAATATATCAGAATTCAATCGGTAAAGCGTAAAATAATATTTTACGAAAATAGAAATTTATAACTTTAGAAAAAAAAATAATGAATCGGAAATAACCATTGTTTTTCAACAATTATTCCAATTCTAAACTCAATAATAAGTCGAAACAAAATTAGAATTCAAGCGATTGAAAATAGCAATCTTCAGTAAATATTTGGTACAGATATAATAAGAATATCTCAATTAAACACTAAATACATCAATTAAATAATTGAAAGGAAAAATTAATTTGTTACCGAGAATAAGTTGAATTCGAAGAATCCAAAATTTCATAGAGGGAATTTTTATGTAAACTAGCTTGATCAAGAAGTAAATAAATTATGGATTAAGCAAGTCTTTCAAGAATTAAAATCAATTAAAAAGAAAAAAAGGTCAAGGTTCCTCTGATAAAACCATATGGGAAATACGGTACTAGAGTATTTGTAAACCAAGTAACGCCAATAAGCAAAACTTTATATGCATGACTTCGGAATAGTAGACACAATCCTAAGCAAACCTATTCAATAAACAATAAACACATTATCTTTCCGCGTGTGAGGCTAAAACAAGGCTTATGGCGTAAAATTTCGGTTTTTGGTGATACTCGGTCTATAGATACGCAATTGAATGACGGCCGAATCAATATTTCGCGCTTATATATGCGCCGAGAAACGATAAACTAATTAAAAAATTCAATCCCATGATAAAAGAAACACCTACAATTTTAACAACGGTGGCTAAGCTAAAAAATTAAATCAATCTATCAAAATTATATACAAGAGTATAGACATTTGTATAAAACTTGTATTAGATTTTCAATCCACCCTGAGTTTGCAGCAAGCCTAAGCCTAGAGTACCGTTATACCTATGCTTTTTGAACTAAATGGTATATGGAAAATAGCTTAGCGCGTGCTGCCAACTCTAGCTGGTATCATAACGCTCATTTTTCTTTAAATTTTGGACTATTTCTTAAATATCTTCTAAACTATCTCCAATTTTAAATTTAATTTTCAACTAAATTAAAAATTAGATTAAGTGAAACAATTGTAATATTTTTAATTACATTTTAAATTAATATTACGTTTCAATTCACCAAAAGATATCCCGGCATAAGGCAACTTTACACTTTACGCTTCCAAAGAGACTATAAAAGCGAATCGAATGCCATTATATAGTATCCGATTGTGGTAAGATCTGTTGGACACCCCACCTTATCAAAGCTCAAAGGTTCTGGCATTGAGTGTTCACGTGTCGGTCAATTTACCCTTGGGGGGCGATGTTTGGAGAGTGGATGGTTGACGTGGACCATATTAGTGAGGGACGCCTCGCTAGTATGGCCCGCTGAGATCGGAAACTGGAGGTTGGACCTTGGTGTGTGGATGGTCGGAGGTGATTATAACAGTGGGAGACGTCCCATTGGCTATAATCGCCTTCAACTGTCCGGCATCAAGGTTCGACCATGATGTGGATGGTGGAAAGTGATAATATGCAATGGGAGATGGGTTGCATAATATTGCACGACACCTGAAGCTCAATTTGGCAGCCAGATTATAGGAATTCCCGTTGAACGGAATTGAACGATAAGAAGGCATTTGATCCGATTATTAAGGTCACGTGATATCCGGTTACACCGGAAATTGTGTACACCGGAAGCCACAAACACACACACAGACACACAGACTGACACGACGAACGTAATACCTCCCCGTGAACTAGTTCACTCGGGGAGGTAAAAAGTAGTTACATGATTAAAGGGAGGGTAAAGATTTGTTCTTATAAGCTAGAAAACAAGATGGACGTGGACCCACGGTAGTTACGCAACACAACAACGAAGGTATGTTGATAAAAACCTAGGCTGAAGTTAAAATTTTCAAGTTTTCCAAGGATTATCCTGCCCTGGATACTAACTTCTTCCGGTGATTAGGCAATGGAGATGAAACGAATTTTTCGAAACTTTTTTTAACTCTCACAGAGGCTCTGTCCTAGAGTTTTTATTATTTTATTATTGCTGTTACCTTTCACTTAAACCTTATTTAGGTTCATAACTTCATTATCCCTTAAAAATAATTCTATACCAAGAAAAAAGTTTTTTTTTAGTTATTCCATAAAATTTAGGTCATTCTCCAATGCAGCTCAGTTTAATATCATCTTCTTCGTTTCAAAAAAATAAAAATAAAATGAAAACTGGGAAGATTAGAGAAAGAAAATGAGATGAAAATTTATAGAAAAGAAACCAAAAGATCCGATATATTTCGATCGGGATAAGTTCATAGCACGAACGCATCTAGACAGGTTGAAGGACGCGTACCCGATGAAGATAATATGAGAAGCGATGCACTGTAACCCCCTAATATTTTAAAAGGAGGGTAAAGAGGATAATCAAGTGATTTTTACCGATTCTAATATTAAAAACAAGACGGACCGTGGGGCCACGTTAGTTGCGCGATCTGACGACTTCGCGACCCAAAGCTACAAGTTGCCAAAATGTTGCACTCGAGGAGGTAGACATTCGCGAACTCGGGTGTACAAAATTTTTGAACTCTTTGCTATATCAAAGTTGAACTCTGAGTTCATAAGAGTTTTAACTCGGTGCACTGTCAAAGCTGAACTCAGGTGTACAGCGAATTCTAGAGTGTCGGACCATGATGACGTCTGCCTACCCCCTTTATCTTTACTTCATAATTTTAAGTCCGCGACACGCGTTGTCGTACGCATGATGCGCACGCGAAAATAATAAATCAAGAACCAAATTTAGTGCGATTAAAAGGCGCGTTCACACTAGAAACTTTAAAAACTGTTTTTAATCTTACTTGAAAGGTCAAAATAGAAAAATTTGGGGTCAACCGTAAATATTCTTTGCCAAAAACGTAATTTTTAGTTTGAAAAATCGATTTCAACATTCGAAACGGTTTGAAAACGGATGCAAAGTGTCAAGTGTGAACGTAGCTAAAGAGTGAGCCGTGGCACGTGTCGTAGGGCCTTTATTAAGACGAAAGTGGGGGCGTCTTTTGATCACTCGGAGATTGCTTTGAACTGAATGCTAAAACTATAAATTTGTCAAATGACATTTGTCAAATGTTTTAACGCACGAACCAGTCTTATTTTTAATAGTATAGAATGATTAGAATCGATAAATAAATCATTGATTTTCCTCTTCACTCTCAATGTAAGCAGTTTTCATTTTATATCGAAATATAAATATACCTTTTAATATTGGAAGAAGAGAAAAAAAAAAAAAAAAAAAAAAAAAAATTCCAAATCAAGGAAGCCTTCTTATTTTCTCTCAAATTGATCATTTAAGATAGAGGGGGGCCAAACTATTTATTACCCGTTTTGGGAGGAGAAAAACTATCCGTTACTCTTTTATATAACCATCGTTGGAAAGATGAGCGTCCAGGGGCCATCCCTCCGGCTCTCCCATCTGAGTAAAATAAGATGAAGAACGTTGGAAAAAAATAACAGAGAGAGAGGATGGGGATGGAGAGACAGAAAAAAATGAGGATGAAGAAAAAGTATCTGAAAAATCGATGGAAAGGCATTTTCCAAATTCTTTCTTTCTTTTTTGAAAAGAAAATATTCCCCGTAACGACTTTGAAAGAATCCTAAGTTCTAATATAAAACCGTTTTTTTCATTTAGCAATAAAGGTCCATTTCAAGGCTGTAACACCGTCTACGTTCGAAGCAGGAATTAATACAGATCTAATAATTATCATGATTTAATCCCTCTAAAGTAATAAGAATTTGAAACCCGTAATAAGCTTCAAGTCCCTAGAGAGTTTTTCGTTTGATTAATATTATCAAATCGATTTGTCGATAGGTCAGAGGCTTTTAAAACAGCGTTTTCCGTTTCAGCGTGTGTCTGAAGTTCAGAACAGTGCCTTTTCTTTAAAAAAAAAAAAAAAAAAAAAAACCCTAACCGGCTCTCACGAAAACGCCCTTTTCGTAACGCTGTTTTGAGAATCGCTAATGTAGGAATTAAACCCTATTATATCTACATACCATCAAGTTTAATCCGACGACAATCTTATCGTTTAAATCTATCAGACAAAATTAAAACCAAAAATTAATCTAGAAATCAATTTTTAGCTTTAGTTTAACTGGGGTAGAATCTATGAAAAGTTCGATATCTCGTCGTTAACGAGTTTCCAGTGAATCACGCGTCAGTAAAACTATGGCTAAGCGTCGTTGACAGGGTATACTCGTTAAGTGTAATGTGAACACGCCTATTTGGTCTTATTTCATTCTCCATTTAAAAAAAGGAGTTTCCTTAAAAACTTATCATTTTTAGAATCCCTAAGGCGCATTAATACAAAATCTTAAACACGATGAAAAATAAAGTAGTCGTTGGCAAATCCCTTTCAGGTAAAGTAGCTGAAGCAAAACAACTAAGATATTTTTTCCGTTTTCCATAAGCAACCGAATTTATATCTCTAAAAGAACGAATTTCGTCCAAATTCTTTCGTTTTTCTACGCTTTTGCGTCTACATTCCGATTTCATAGAGACCACGATGCTTTGCAGCAATAAAAAAATAGTGAAGAAAATTTAATACCGAGTTTCAGGGCGGGGACCGTATATTTTTGTTTTGCCCATACGGCAAATAGCATTTTATTTTCAGGAAAAAATGTAGTTGGTAGAAAATAGAGGTATATTAAAGGGTGTGTAACAAAACTGGATATTTAATATATTCCTTAACATCAAATTAAAATTAGGCCCGAATCGCCAAATTAGATATTTCTTTGTTTTAAAACATTACCGGCTATTTTGATAAAAAAATTGGCTTTATATTTACGAATATTACCCATTTGATGACGTCGTCAACATTGTCAACGGCTTAAAAATGAATTGGGAGCTTTCTGTTATGTTTTTTCTTTAAATTAAACCTAGATTGATGACTAAAATGCTTTTATATTCGTTATTCAGAGCTTGTTTTGAAAATTTCAAGCCTAACTTTTGATTTACATAATCGTGACGTCACAGCAGGACGGGATTAAGAGCAGTTTATCTGGGTTAAGGAGGGATTAAGAGCAGTTTATCTGGGTTAAGGAGGGATTAAGAGCAGTTTATCTGGGTTAAGGAGGGATTAAGAGCAGTTTATCTGGGTTAAGGAGGGATTAGTGGGCGCTCCAAATTAGGGTTGTTGGTTCCCGGTCGGAGGAAAGATTCTAAATTGGGGCACTTTTGTCTCAAAATGTTCATGAAATCTAGGTGGAAGGTTCAAAACATCTCCCAAGGACCCCCTTAATATCTTCGCAGTTGATTTCTTGGGAATGTGTCAAATATTTTGGGGACAAATAAAATTTTAAGTGGTATTCCTTTAATGAAACTTAAGCCTAGAAGAATTTTCAATGGATGATGGTGTTCTTTACTCATCATACTCTTTGAAGTGTGAAGCTAATTTGAATATAATTAATAATTTAATTAAAACATTTTCAAACTCCTTCATAATCCCTTTTTAAAATATTTTATGCAGATTACAATTAGTCTAAAGACCCCAGGATATAATAAACGATATATTCTTTCCGTAAATAGCTTTTTCCCTTCACCTTCCATTTTGAAAATTAAAATTTCGCAACACGCTCTGAAAACAAAACATTTCGGAGTAATTAACCGCCCGGGCCACGAAACACTCTTTTAAAAGGCGTTAAAATATATAGCCGTTGGTGTTTGCGTGGAAAACGAAAAATTAACATTTTGGTCACAGATTTAATCACCCCTCTTATCCCATTCTCCGTAAATAGAGCGCGAAAAGGAAAATGGAATAGAAAATTTGCAAGACCTGGTTCATATTTTAGACTATTTTAAAACAATTTAAAATCTGTAAAGATTTATTTACCTGACCTTTTGGGATGATTTTCAAATGCCCTGATTTCTTTCCTGACTTTTTGGGATCATTTTCAAATTCCCTGATTTTTCAGCTCGTATATGAGCCCTGCATTCGTTCAAATATAGTGTTTTCTAATGCTAGTTTAGGACCGTTTTAGCTTAATTTTTAAATGCCCTGATGTTTCCCCGACTTTTTGGGAACATTTTCAAATTCCCTGGTTTTCTCAGGTCGTATACGAACCCTGCATTCGTTAAAATCTTTGTTCAAAATAACTTTAACTAGAGATAGTTAGTTTAGGGCCATTTTAGCTTAATTTTTAAAAATGCCCTGATTTTTCCCCCGACTTTTTGGGCCCATTTTCAACCTAATTGATTTTTCAGGTCTATATTAGCCCTGCATTCGTTGAAATAATGTGTTAAGATCCCTTCAACTAGAGATTGTTAGTTTAGGACCTGTTTTAAGTTAAGAAAAGGTTAAAAAATGATTAATTTTTGTCTTTTTCACTCTTTCTTCAATCTCAAAAAAAGGTAAAAAATTCTCATCATTTAGTAAAGCCGTTTAGCTAGGTTCAACTAAATAAAACGAACGACGCTGGGTTTTAAATAGGAGAGAGGGAAAGCCTTAAAACGATCCATTTTAACGACGTTTAAAACGCGAAAGCATTAAGCCACCTAGATTACCGACGCCCATAAGCGCAAATATACTTTTCTTGGCGAACATTTTGCAATATAGGGCCAAGTTGGAGCGGATTAATACATAAAGATAAGCCTCAGAGGAAATTAAAGTCGTTTCCACGGTTTAAGAAAAATAAATTAATACTTGTAAGTACCAGTACATTGCCTGTGAACCAGAATTACAGTATTTACGATACGGGGCGAGAGTGGAAAAGTTTAAATGAAGGGAAGATAAAACCAAAATTAAACTTAAGTTCATTTTAAACGATTCTATACCAGGCAAAAATTATGTTCGGTAGAAAAATTGCATTGTTACGATAAAGTGAAAATTTCTAAATCAAATTGATTTAATAAAAGACGGTTTCCTGTTCACACAACTGAAGCGAAACGTTTTGAAACGATTTAAATCGTTTCCAAGGCCTAGTAAGAATGAAGTTTATCTTCACTAACTTGAAACAGAAGCCGATAAAACCCTCCTTTGAAGTCTACTACTCTAATGTTCGATATAGCGCTCCTCTCTGTATGGGTAAAATTCCCAATTTTACGAGATCGGAGGGGTCCTACTTCATACCCCCTGTCTACGCAAAATTGGAAATTCTCTCTCTCCACAAACGACGACTTTTTTTGACGAACTCCAAGGCTGCTAAAGATATTCGCTCGACGAACTCCCGCTCCGAAAATAACTACCGTTAGGAGGCGTACGAATCGCGCTTTTTGAAACTAACCCTTACAGAGAGGGGTAGACAAGACCCGAGAGTAATAGACTTCAAAGGAGGGTTTCATCAGCTTCTGCTTGAAATTATAACAAAACGGAATAAGAGTCTCGTGTTTGAGGCTTTATTTATATTTGGGAAGCGAAATAAACGCGATTCGCTATTCCAATTTAAAAGTAATTTTTAAATAGTATTTATGCAATCAAAATCTATTTAATTTCGTATTTCACACATCCTTTAAACAAATATTAGGCACGAAACGAGAAAAAAAAAGGGGGCGGTTGGTCATAGGAAATTCGCCCAGCAGGAAAACTTTTAGTAGCGCGGGCGTGCGAAAACTCATTCGTAACAACATCAAACGAGATTAAAGCCATTTAATAGCTTTATTCGTTCGCTGTTATAATAAAGTTCGTATCAATTTGAACGTTCAATACGTAAAAACCTTTAAGCAACACCTTTAACCGTACATTTCAATTTCATGGCAACTGAAAGAAGCTATAAGCTTTGTACGAGCTCAAAACTAGAACTGATACTAATTGAATTTCATCCAACGAGAGCCAGTTAATATATTAGAAACCTCCAAGGGGTAGTTTTCTTAACATCCCTTAACCAGCGCAATATCAATTTCCCCATTATCACTTAATTAAATCAGTTTTACGGTACAAACTAAACTTTTACAACGTTCGCGGTTAAAATTTGTGAAGTAACAGAAGCCCGGGTGGATTTATACTTAGTGTGGAAGAAATTATAAGGGTGAAAGTAGTTTTTACAAACTGCTAGAGAACGGAATTTTCCTTATATAGTTTTCCTTTTAGCGCTGGCTATCAACTCCAACTTCGGGACCGAAATACAAATATATAAAACGAATAATGGGGGAATTGTGTCGGGGTTTAGGAGTTGGGAGAAAGTAAATTCGAATATGCAAAGAGAGAAACTGAGTGCTCGATAAGAGGATAGAGTTTACTCTCGCTTACCCCGGTCTCTATGCTAATTACGCTGAAGGTGTTGGCCCCCACTCGCCAAATATCTATTAGTTACGTACTACTTTTCCCACACAAAGACGCAAAACATACACAAATTCATTTGAGAAAGATCTCTAACTTTTGATAAGATCTGTTCAGACTACTCAAGTGCACAAATGGTTAACAATTACTTCTAAAATGATAGTAATTTCGGAAATTGGTAATTTGCCATCTGATGGTCGTATACCGGTATTAACAAAATGATTTTTGTGTGTTTTTAAACGCGGAATTCTTCTTTCAAACACTTCAAAATTTCTAAGTAATTTATTCAGTTTTTAATTATAAATTACTATTTTGGTAATTTTACCAGAGTAAAACGTAAATTACTGGGGTAAATTTGCGATTTCTAACTTTAGTTAAAATTATATTGTCAGAAATGTTTAGAAAGTTTAAAAACTTTTAATCAAAATTTCCTCCTAGCCGTAATTTTCACCTTTACACTTCGGTGCTAAGAGTGAAAACAACGCGTACAGGAAAGACTAATAATAAATTATATTTTGGGGTTTCATCTTCAACGAGTATTTCTTAATATTTTGTATACCAAACATCCTATTGGTCTGAGTTTAGTGCTCTTTAAGAATTGTTCCATCGTGTACAATTTTAAAAGATATATAAGATGAAACTATTTCCCCAACTTTTGAACTCGGGGACCCAAAAATTACCTTATTGTAACATTCACGTACGTGGTAAAATTTAAAGACCCCAATAATCTTTTCAACGAGACCGTATCACTTGACGGTCGAAAACCCTCGAGGATGGAACTCTAAGAAAGATTAACCTTGTTAGTATATTTATCTACTTCTAGGTATGTGTGAACTTGGCCGGTATAAGAGGAAGTTCCCTTATTGGGGTTAAAGAATAACCCTTTTGCCATTCCGTAGTCGGTTTGCCTCGGTATTTATCGATTCGCGGGCGCGAGTTTGCGAGCCTCCTCCGCGCGCTAAGTATACGTTCTAAATCGCGTTAAAGACGTCCTAGACGCCCGGCTTCAGAAATGATTCTCCGGCTATAGGAGCTCCAAATTCCGAAGGAGTTCCAACCTCTCCTCAACTCGGCTTCGCTCTAAGAGGATGGGAGGTCATCGGAGCCTACACGGAATAATTTACGGGGAGGAGTTCGAGTTTCGCCTCTTAGGAATTCAGACTCTTCTACAGAGAGAGATCGGGGATATAACAGTCAGAGAAGGAGAGAACGTAGTTTGTACTGGTTAAAGGAAGAATGAAAAGGAATTAAAGGATTAGAATGTATCCGGAATAAAACAAAAACTGCTACTGGAAGAAGCAAACCCGTTTGAAACGTCTCTTTTGACGCGTACCAGTAATAATATTTTTTATCGTGAAAATAGTAATTATGTGAAATTATTTTTATCTTGAATATCTAGAAATGTTACGGGATTAAAGAAATATTTCTAAATATCATCGAAAAGTCATGGAAATGGGAAAAAATAAGCTAATATGTTATTTAAAAGTTGTTAGAGAAATAGGCCAAACATTTCACGGAAAATAATGACAGGAAATAGGTCAGGAAAATGGAAAAGAGACCAAAATATAATGAAAAATAATCTGGGATATCAAAAAATATGACAAAATGGTAGGCTAATTTAAAAATATTCTAAATGGCATGAAATTGAGAGAGAAATAAAATATGGCAGGAAAATCAGAGTAATGAGAAAATGGGCCAAAATATAAGAAAACAAGTCATGGAAATACAATGTAATAAAATAGGCCAAAATAATGGAAAAAATAGGCTAAAATGATTTGGAAAATAAGCTAAGGAGATCAGGGTAATAAAACAATAGGCTAAAGAGGGACAGATAAACGATTTAAAATAAATGTATTTACATAATTTCATCATCCCTTTAAGAGAAATAAAATTAATAGAGTAACGCGAGCGGGTACAGCTAGAGAGGGGCCGACCGGGTCTACGATAATTGTTTAAAATAATTACGTTCCTATCCGAGAGTATTAGTCAAGTATACTTCATTAATTTCGGAGCTATATACCAACGCAACCAGCTAAATATATATAAACTTCTATCCCAACTTAAAATTTCAGCAAGTACACCGGTAGGCTTACTTCGATATTACTAAGATCTACATTCGATACAGAGTAGCTAACATAGATATTCACTTACTGAAAACTTAAAACGACTTTCAGAATATAAATAAAATCTGCCCGTATGACGTTTCCGAAGAACCTACATCAGCAGCGACCCGCGAAAAATGAATTATATGAAATACTACAGGAACAAAAACTAACTAGTAAGACCAGAGAATGTGAAAGAGAGTCTGGCTGGTATAGCAAATATTAATTTTCTATTATTATACTTTTTAAAATCGTCGAAAACGACAACTTTATGAGTGATTTATTATCGCCATCTTGGATTTTATTAAACCATTCCTCTAAACTACGTCATCACTATCGATTCTTGCGCGTTCTGCGACGTTAGTACGTTACAGGTAATCCTATCAGATCAATTTTGTCTTCCGACGTTCTCGGGTTTCTTAGTTTAGTTCTTGGAAACATTTTATAAAATAAATGAAGTTTATTTGTGCCAATTTACTTTATATTTATAGTATACAAAGTAACTGGGTTAGAAAGGAACTTTGCCTACTTGCTTAGTGACAAAGTGGAGCCACGTGATCTCGGAAAAAGGTTTAGGATTAAAGGGCAAGTACATCATATGATTTTCGGCACTTATTTTAACGCGAAGAAGATATCTTCGAGAATATAATTAGTAGAGAACTCTTTACTAATTAAGAAGCGTTTCCATACTAAATAAACACGTATTTTACTATAAATAACTCCCACTACACTTAAAATTAATTTGTTGCTAAAAACTAAAAGCATAATAACTAAAACGCGAGAAAATAATCAGGTTCCAAAGCCAGTTGGAAAAAACTACTTTTTCCTTACTGGGTTAAACATTGTGTATCAATCCGTCTCAGATGTTTCCATATTACAAATTACCCTTGCCCCGAAATATATTTTACGCTTGAATAACTTCAACGCAACAGAAGATATTTCAATTAAGGTATTATTCCATTAAGTTGTTGCAATTAAGGTATTCCACGCAAGGACTCCCATATATTAAAGACTCGTAAAAAGTGTCCCACCCTAAATGCTCTATTTTAGGCCCTTTAACATCTGTAGTTAATGCCGCGACCAAAATTTTACTTTTAACCGAAATAAGAAACGAAAAATGTACGAACTTACGTAAGATTCAGTGGCGTTGATGTAGAAGCCTTCGTATTCGGGAAAATTATTGAGCAACCAATGAGCGGCCCACGTGTGTTGGTCGCTCGTGACCGTGGGGTTGATGTCGAGAATGACGCGAATTCCGCGCCGGTGCAGTTCGCGAACCACCCGCTCGAAATGTTCGATGCGTCCCAAGTGAGGGTCAACGTTTTGAAAGTCTATGACGTGCTCGTACTCTAGAGGGTAGTCGAGCGCGCTAAAGATAGAGTTGAAACGAACCGCACTCACGCCCAAGCTCTCGATGTACTCAAGCCTTTGAAGGACGCCGTTCATGTCCCCGAAACCGTCGCCGTCAGTGTCCTGCAAAGAAAAGGTTACGAAATGATTTTAAAGCACTAGTAATCGTGTATTAATTAACCAACGTGATTTGAAATGAGGGGGCGTCAAAATTCGCGCGCTGATGATGAAACTGAGGTTAAAGACTGAGAATATAGTAAAGAAATTAAGAATCTAGTTACCTGAAAAGAAGCGGGAAAAATCTCGTACATGACGACGCCTTTCCACCAATCTTTTCTAGAAACACAATCGTTCTTGACGGTGAGCAAGAGTCCCAGCACGACGCACACCATGGCGAAGAGTGAACCGCAAAAAACGACTAAGAAAAAGAGTCGAATGGCCGGCCAGTTCCAGTGGACGAAAGCCACTTCCAAGGGTCGAAAAAACACGGGCACGTGGGCAGTTCTCATAGAATTGAACGCGAAAGGGCTGGGTGGGCAAGCGCACAAGCGAGGCTGTTGAACGATCTTGATATCGCACTGGTCCTTGTCCAATAAGCGGGTGGAACAACCGGGTTCCGTGCCACCGTACTCGCTTTCTGTCGACGAACTCTTGGAGACCGCGGAAATGACCCCGTTCTGACCACCCGAGGCCATCTCGTCGTTTAAAGTGGGGGTCGTCAGTCCAACCAAGCTAATGGTAGAAGGGGGCGAACGCAAGAGTTCGTAAGTGTTCATTGGCGTGGCTTCGAATAGCGCCAGACCGTTGGAAAGGCCAGCCACGGTGGCGGGTGCCGTTCCTATTTGTTGAACCATTCCGGTCGATGTCTCTTCCGATGGGGAACAATCGTCGAACAGGAGTTGGTTAGTGTCCACCATCTCTACGATACGTTGCGGATCTCATTCAGGCCAGATTCTAACGCTGGCGCGACTGAAAATAAATAAAAAATATTTGAGCAAAAAAAAAAAAAAAAAAAATTAATTTGAGAGAAATTAAAAAATAAAATTCAAAATAAAAATCAGGCGAGAAAATTTAAAGATGAGAACTATATGCCTAGTATCACAAGTACATCATCCTTCAAGTTTATAAGACGACATACTGTGCGTGACGATGAAGTGAGTCCGATTTTCTCAGTCCATGGTTTCACCATAAGCATACCGATATTTGTACAGAAAGACGGCGAGGCCCAGTATATTCTTTCTAGAGTAAATCAGACTCGAAATCGCGACGCACCGTCGTTTCGCGAGAAAGAGAGAGGAGTTGTTGTCCGTCGATACATTTTCACCCCCATAAACGTCTAGAAATTTCAGCGCAGTATTAGCACTGACAAGTTCCAATCTCAACCGCAAGAGAGGGCTATTTCGAATTCCGTATCTCGACCGTTTAGAGTTTTTGCATTTTTTTCTCTCTTCGGGCGAAAGCTCTGACGACAAAACTTTCAGAACCACATACCAATTATAATTTGCCTTGTAAACTTGAAGTATGATTTACCTGTGTTGAGTACTATGCCCAGTATTTGACATAAAGTCGAAAAAAAAAAAGAAAAAAAAATTGTGAAATCACTTTTCTTCTTTATCATATCTTTTTAGATCTAAATTTAAAAAATGAGACGGTAGTCCCCTATGAATTTACTAGATCCAGATGCGGGACCCTTTGGCTAATTAAATCACTGCAAATGTGAAGACACGTCCTAATTAATAGCTTCTTTTCTTTCTTACTTTTCAAGAAAACCATGACCAGAAGCGACGAATTCCCAGGCTAAAAGATTACAAGGCCCTAATTTATACTGTTCTTTTCATCTTCATTCGAATAAAATAAAAAAATATATATCAAGAATCAAATCTAGGAATTCGTTTTAATTCCTCGAGAGATTATAATCCTTTCCCCCAGCGCGCTTTGAGATTGTCTCTTGCTGGAGGGAGAAAGAATTAACCTTAGTATCTTGTAAGAAAAACTATACATAGATGATATACCGAAAAGCCCGAAGATTTTAATATTCGAAGGTCGAAAAGGCCTAATTATTTAAATTTTAATGGAAAGTTTAATTAATATTAAAAGTACATCAATGCAGAGTAAAAAAAAAAAAAAAAAAAAAATGGTCTTCTAAAGAAAGAGCGCATATCATCTGAAGCACTTTAGATGTTTAAACCGAAATTCATTTACTTAGAAAATTTTTAATGTATGAGACTGTTACTTCATGGCCAAGAAAGCTTTCGGACGTACTACTTTAGTCCCTTTCAATACATTTATAAATTGTAATTGGATAACCCAATTTAGACACTTAAAAAGTTACTTTATGTGGCATCGTTGTGATTTTGTAACAAAAATCATACAAACAGATATTAAGCTAGAAATAAATATATAACTTGGAAAGTAGGCTTAACAAGGATTCAAAAAGAGTTTGAAATCTTGGTGTTAATGTCTTCGGCCAATCACGCGAGACTGAAAGAGAATTAAATTGGAACACTCACAGAAAAAGACAAGAGCAAAAAAGTTGCCTATAATTTAATTTTGCCAGTGGAATACCAAAAAAGCTGATATTTACTGCTGTGACTCTCCTAGAAGAAAATAAAACTTGCTATGAAGTATTTGAAATCAGGTTTAAGAAGCGCTCGCGTTTGCTCGTTGGTCGGAGGCCGTATGAAACTCCCCATTGTTAAGCCTACTTTTGAGATATTGTCTTCCGTAACTACTCCAAACTTTCTCAAGAGAGTTGCGTTTCCCGTTTCAATATTTAAGTCGCCTGCAGCCGCTTCGGGGTCTAAAATCAATCTTCTCTCAAACCCTACTGGCGGTTAATCACTTTTCTTTAATAAGTTACGAACTTTTGATGTAATTTAAAATGGTTTTAATAAAAGCTTACTCAAGATGGAATAGCAATAAATTTACTCGGTTCTAAACTTAAAGTCCGCCTTAAATTTATCAATAATTTTGATTAATAACTTATATAAGAGGCTTAAAATCGCGTACCAGTTTTGGAGAACTATCCAGTTTTCATTACGTGATGGGTATTAATAAGCTAAATATTTGTGGGCGTGTAACTTCTTACGAGTTGAAAATTGAATCGCATTCTGATCTTAGTTAGAAGAGAAATTATAGATAATGTTTGTTACATATTATAGCCAATGTTTACGTCCGGAAATGAATGAGATTTTGCAGTTTAAATAATTAATTCTTAATATTTCGTAAACAAAACAAGTATACGTAGAGTGTACGCGATATATAAAATAGTTCTATCTTTGTAATAGAGACCGGCCTCTATATTTATATTAGGCCAAAGGCCTAATGAGATTTCCATGCAACGCAGTAATTGTAAATAATCTAAGGCTTAGATGATACTAATTGTAAATCGTTAAATCCCCGGTTTGTTTGGAAATCCTTCTAAACTTTTAGGAGTTATATTATCAGGTATTAGAGAAAAGAAAATAATTAGGATTTCTAACGGAGCTTAACTTGTTCGAGGCTCTTATAATTGAGGTTTAATCTCGAGACAAAGAAAGAAAGTCTCCGTAACTAATCTATTATTAAAGTCCCCGCGATTTGTGACTCTTAATCGGCCACCGATCGCGTGACTATAGCGACTAATTGCGGATAATTTGTCTCGGTTCCTATTTATCGCCTGGAGGGTTAACAAGATTCTGGATTCTCACTGATTCCGAATAAACCTCTTCTCCATATCCTTGCCTAAAGGGATAGTAACACGGTCAAAAATTTATTTCAGACGAAAACGCTTTCAGTTTGCAGTGGCGCCACCAAGTGGGTAGGCCGAGTAAGCCATGGAATACGAATATTTTCAAAGGGCCCCAAATCAACTCGAAGAAGCCTCGAAAACAAACTTGAGGACCCTCAAAATCCTCTCAACGGGGCCTTTAATTACTGTCGAGCAAAAAAAAATTGTTTCGACGAAAATGGGGGCCTCTAAATGTTGGAGAAAACCTTCCGATGTCGAAAGTTTTCTGGCATATCAGTTACTTTTTTTTATACAAAAATATTTTCCGGAAAATTAACTACTGTAGTTCAAAATGACTAAGATAATAAAGTTACATTCACACTTAGAAACGTACACCATTTGAATTTTAAAAATCAATATAACTAGTTAAAAATTAGGTTGATCAATGTCATTGGTCGGTGAGTTCTGGATATCTCCATGAATACAGTTAAGCCTAATTTGATATATTTCTAGTTTAATATTTGTTTGCAATTTTTTTACTGTTGGCTTGGGCTTATTTAAACCACAAGAAATCGATAAAAAAAAAATCACTTAACTTGCATTTTTCCTTTAACCACATGCCACGACTCAACTTCAACGCGTCTTTTAAACAACCAAACTTCTTCCGACTGTAGATTATTTTCTAAAACTAAAATAAAATAGCTAACAGATCGCCAACGAACTATAACCTATATCCAAAACCTTGGCAAATTCACTTTATTGCCTATATATAGGCAGGCCTAAGTCTAGATCACGAACGATGGTTAGTTACATGGAGTGGTATCTACAAACTTCGCTTCATTAAGCCTAATGGACATTACATAACGAGAGCATCAATGTATGGATCACGCGCCAGAGTTTGCGAGCAACCATACTTTTCCTCGACTCATATAAGCCGCCCGTGTTTCTATCCAAGCTAGCGAAATCTAATCTCGTTCAGTAAGTGATGAGAGGATTACCAGACTTCGCAGAGTCCTTGACATTTATCCCTCGACCTAAATAAAGCAGCTGAAAGAGGGAGCGAGCACGTATATGTTAAAAAAAACATGATGGTAATTACCACGAGAAACTACATGAATTATATATCATCATATCATTACTTTCAGACATGTGCATGGAGGAAGCACGTGACCGAAAAAATTATTTCAGGCGTAAAGGGAGAATGCAAACTAACTTGGGAATTTTGATAGATTCCTTATCGTTTAAAAAGGCCTAATCCACCATTAAAAAAGTATAAAAACAAATAATAAACTAGAAATATACATTTTACCAGGAAAATAGGCTTAGCTGGATTCATGGAGATCCTGAATTTCTTTGAATTGAAGGGTCAGCGACCAATCGAATGCTATAAAGATCTCGCCTTAACATCGAGCCTTTGCTAATTGGTCGCTGATCCTTCAATGCGAAGAAATTCAGGATCGTCATGAATCCAGCTAAGCCTAATTTCCGGGTAAGTTCTAAATTTATTTCTGCTGGATTAGGCCTATTTAAACGATAAGGAATCGATGTTGTTAGGTTGATGGAGAAGCCAACTCGCGGGTGGCGCCACATTTATAATGTTGACATTTAGTTGACTAAAAGACGAAATTTGATTGACTTGCATGCCTTTCTCTCAGAGCGGGACTCAAAATGGTAGTCGACCTGGAAGTGCGAAATTTAAAAGTACTTTAAATACCGTTTTTCTCGCGAGTAAAAACTATTTTAGACACAGTCTGTTTTTCTTATTATTAACTATCATATTTTAGGATCTAAGAAAGCTAAAAATTTGTTATAGCGTATTACATTCCATTTCCTTCGGGCTAAATTTAACTTTTCAACCTTAATTTAACGAAGATCAACCTGACATAAACATAGTAAAGTAAAATCACTAGGGATATTAGAGGTTTGACATTAGCCAATAATAGGCCTTGACCTAAACCACATATTTAAATCATGATAAAAAAAGTTCTTTCACAACTCAAACTAAAAAAGTTTGAACGCTTCACGATTCTAAAATGTAGGTTAATGGCAAATGTTGGCCAAAGTTTTCCCCCTCGTATTTCATTTTTATTTTACTTTTTTAAGAGCGCTCACAAAAGAAACACGTACTGTGGGCATACAAGTTCCGAATTCGAAACCATTTGTCAAACTTTTTGGCCAATAACGAGTTGATGTACGCGTCAAAAATACCCAAGACGCTTTTCGATCAAAAGTTTGACTAGAATTGAGTAAGTATCAGTTACGGTATACAACAGTGTAAGAGAAGAGACGAAGAAGTAGGTGGTTTTGTAGGAGCTGTAAATTCCCACCGAGACTGGCTAGATGAACGAAATTATTCCGGGATATCAACGCGTAGAAAGCTAGCTTTTCCCATTAACTCGTACGATTTTATCCGGAGATGAAGGCGAGGTTTTAGGTTTTGTACGAGCTTAAAGGAAGTTTCAATGGGAGTGAAAACGAATGACACAAAATTTTTACGAGAGGAGAGAGTCGAGTTGAGAAGGGATCTGGAAGAAGAGGGAGGGAGTAAAAAACAAATCACTTCTATTATAGAAAAGAGTCGCTCATCGTGCGGATCCCCATACCAACGGTACCCAAAAATGGTCCCTAATAGAAGGAAATCAATCATTCCATTTTACGCGATGGAACTAAGCCTAATTATCCCAGCAGCTCCATTGTATATGATAAAAAAAAAGGGGATGGGGAAGTCACTAAACTCGGTATCAAGAAAAGGAGGAGGACAACGTCATCCCATCCTCTTCCATTCCCCGTGGAGACACGAGTACTGAACAACGGGATGCTGGCAGAATTTTAAGCCTCGTTCGAATATACCCAGAATATAGAAGGACCAAAGTCTTAGAATTGTTTATACACGAATTTAAGTTGATAAATTATTGATATTTAACATTTAATTTAATATTTGTAAATTATTCTTGATATTTAATTATATAATTTAATAATCGTAATTTAATGGTATTTTTAGTAAGAAAATTATTTTTAAAGTTATATTTAAACAGTTTACTTCTTTAAAAATGATTAATTTTGAATTGTAAAACATATTTAGACGCAAAAAATGAAAAGTGTGGGAAAAAGAGGAAAATTTTGTCGATAAAGGAAAAGATAATTTATAACACGTATATAATTTTGAACTCATTTAAATTAAAAAAAAAAACTGCGATTTTATGCAAAATAAAAAAAAAAAAAAAAATCTAAATTGAAAGGTGAATTCACGCGAATTTCATATCCTCTAGGTAGAATATGTCCGAGTTTTTTGAATAGGCGCCTCAACTGCACCCATTTCAATAGGATTATAAATACAATTTATTTTTCTGCGTCTCTCTCTCTAAGCCAAATTAATTATAGCCTAATTGCTTGAGGATTAAGGAATGAATTTAAATAAAGGAAATTTAATGAAGTCTACAATCTAACTATTCAGTAGAGATTTCAGATAATTAAAGGTTACATAATCTCCAAGGTGATCTTTAGGGACAAACCCGGATGTTAAGTTACATAAATTGTTATAAATTAGCTCCGAAAATACTAAGACTCAAGGGAGAGTGTGCCAAATATCGGAATCTTTTCGAAGTGGGGACGCGTATACGAAACTTCTTAGAATGATAATCCCCTTATAATCAGCCAAGATATTCTCAACACCCAATCTAACACCCCCAAAAACGTCCGATTTGATTCGAACACAACCTGACGTCGCTCGGGGAGGGGCGCTTATAGCCCCTTTTCTAATTTCTCGATCATGATAGTCGTATTTTCGAGGTTCTCCCACGCGCGCGCGTCAGTTTTGCCTCTAATAAGCTGCCGCAAATTGATTTAATAAGGTCGGGAAGTCGGTCTCCACGGTCGAACCACGAGGCAAACCCTATCGCTATCGGTGTACGATGCGGGAAAGTCCCCCACTAACTCGTATCCAGTTGGCTAAGCCTAACTTGGTGGCTATACGACACTATTCAGAAGGAAAGGGTCCTTTTGGCTCGCCTAGTCATCTCTCTCTCTCTCCTACTCTTCTGTCTCTTCCCTACGCGACGCGCCGACGACCCATTAATCTTCATGATTGCAATTTAGGATTTTGCGGTGTCTTTTAACGTATCTGTCAACGCGAAACGCAGTATAGAGAACTTACAAGAAGGAGTGGGAGTCCTTGAAAGCAGCGGCTCTTCTAGTCGCCTGCAGGGGGGCAAAGTAATAAGAGAAAGGATGGAGGAGAGGGATTCGATTTAACAAGATTGCCATTTTCATGCCTCATGGTTTTAATTTGAATCGGGTTTATACGTAAAATAAGGACGGTGTTTTGAAATTATAAGTTGGCCCGGGCAAAAGCGCGTTTGAATTTGAAAGGGAGAGTAAAACGACACTTTCTGGATTACAGAGCACTTGAACACGAGTATAATCCTAGAGGTGGTACAACCTTACGCGGATTGATACACAATATGGTAAACTTCTAGGATTAGAAGGGATTTAACCAAAATTCTCGCGTGTCTGATTCTATAAGAGATGAGAGAAATGTCAGCATATTGTCAAATTACATGCTGAAGTCTATGTATGGGACCCGGTTTGCTTACCAAGACAGGGAGATCTCCGATAGCATTGTTATTTGAATACTTAGAGATAATAATAGACTAATCAGGCATTTGAATTAATATATTTACACAAATATATTGAAAATATAACTGGCTTTTAGTGTTAATGAGTTACATCCCTAAAATTTCAAACCAATTTTACAAAGCAACAAAATAAAACTGCACAACACCGCTTAAAACCTAAAATAAGATCCCAAGTAAGTCAATATAATTCAACAGCGCATTATTAAAGTGAGGCTGTCAGGAATTTAAACTCTAATTTCAGGAGCATTTTTGGGAAGATCGTTAAAAAAACGATTCAAAATATACTGAAACAATAACCCCAACAGGAAATATAAATGATTGATTATCATCAACATTATTAAAACGAAATTTCCCCGCATAACTACGTCATCAACACGTCGTCTGGCTACTAAATAATAGGCATTTGCCTTCGAAAAATTAGTGACATCCTCACTTTGAGTAAGAGCTATGTCCTACCATGGAATATATAAAACATACTTGACCTTGATTTTACAAATATTTACGCAGCACGGGCAAACCATATTATTAAGGCATCTATTCGATTATATATAATTTGAACATTGCTGTATACTTTATGAAATTAAGTGTCCATATAGCCCGAGATAACAATTCCCCGAAGCCCTTGTTTGGTGCTTAAATCTACAACCAAGAACTAAATTAACAAACCCAAGAACAAGTTACAAAAACGTTGGACTAAATGATGATGTCCGCTTCTCCTTTAACATCCCTAATCATGATTTTAGGTCTGGCTCTCCCTTTATTATCCCTAAACCATGATTTTAGGTCTGGCTCTCCCTTTAATATCCCTAATCTAAGAATTTCCGTCCGGCTTTCCCTTTATTATCCCTAATCCATGATTTTAGATCTGGCTCTCCCTTTATTATCCCTAATCCATGAATTTCTGTCCGGCTCTCCCTTTATTATCCCTAATCCACGAATTTCTGTCCGGCTCTCCCTTTATTATCCCTAATCCACGAATTTCTGTCCGGCTCTCCCTTTATTATCCCTAATCCATGAATTTGCATCCGGGTCTCCCTTTAATCCCTACACCCCATGAGTTTACGCCTGGCTCTCCCATTGATATCCCTAATCCATATTTTTTAAGCATGATTGTCTCCCTTTATTACTACTCCATACTTTTACTTCTGGCTCTCCCATTATTATTACTCCTTGAATTTTGGCCCAAGTAAGTTGAAGTAACCTCTCTCGTAAGACCAGCGTCTCTGACAGTATAAATCTAATCCACGAATTTCTGTCCGGCTCTCCCTTTATTATCCCTAATCCATGAATTTGCATCCGGGTCTCCCTTTAATCCCTACACCCCATGAGTTTACGCCTGGCTCTCCCATTGATATCCTTAATCCATATTTTTTAAGCTTGATTGTCTCCCTTTATTATTACTCCATACTTTTACTTCTGGCTCTCCCATAATTATTACTCCTTGAATTTTGGCGCAAGTAAGTTGAAGTAACCTCTCTCGTAAGACCAGCGTCTCTGACAGTATAAATCTCTGAAATTTTCGGATATGAAAGAGGCGACAGCGGTCAGAACAAAATATTCAAGAATGCAATAGTGACTCAACAAAAAGTTATCGCGTAAATAATGAAAATAGAGCATTCGAAAAAGTATTTCCTTTTTAGCTAAAATATACGAGAAACGTTCAAAATTCACCCAATGGAAATCGAGTGTTAGTTCTCTGGTTTCATAACTTAATCCTTGCTCCAACGCAACGAACCAAGCAAAACGAGCCATAAACTCAAACGATATTATAGCAATTCAGTGGCCATAATGAACATTATATTCCCCATAGAGGCGAGGGGTATTACTAAATAACCATATAGCAGGCATTAAACATCTGTTCTATACACGAATTTAGTTTATTAGTTATTACAATAATAATCGGTATATAACGGAGCTGGATGTTGTATACGAGAAGAGTTATAATTCAAATTTCACCACTCCTATACACGCACCGAGGCTTCCATTATCTCTATTATAGATATTACCTATGAAGTAATGTAGATTTCTACCGGCAGTAAATTCGTACGCTTTTATAGAATAATCGAAAGACCGAGGGTTATAATATAGCTCGAAAATACCTTGCCAGGATTAATTAGATGTTTAATAGAGCCCGAATATCACCCCGATTACTATCGTTAATAATTTAAGGTTATGTCTATTAATAATGTCAGAGTTGGGTACCACACTCAAAGCCAAGTTCCCTTTATTTCCAAAGACGCTTTCACACAATGAATTTTAAAACCATTTTATATAAAAAGGTATATATTGGGGTTAAAAGAGACGGTGAAGAGGAATTTTTATTGATTCTACTATTGAAACATTAAAAATGTCGAGAATTGTGAAAAAAATAAAATCTAGATTCAGATTTTGGCATTCAATTAATTTTATAAATATCCTTTGTCTAAAAATATAATTATTAGCTTTTAAAAATTTATTGAAAAGTCAAAACGAGCTATAGTTCAATATTGCGCGTTATAGCACTTGAAATGGCCACTTTCGTCAGCTCTTTTTCGTGAAGGTACTAACTACTTTCGATAAAGAGATCGCGTGAAAGCAACCGTATTTTTATTAGCTTTCCATTTACTACAAAATGGATCCCTTTGTAACTGGGACGAACAATTGTTCTCAAGCACAGAATGTGCGGAAGATTTGTGGAAAAACCATATTTTCATTTACCATCAAGTGTCGTAATTGAAATTTATCAAAATCGTGTCCCTAGCCCTTTAATTACGATTGAATAATAATGTCCACACCTGGAATTGAAAATTGACCGCCCTATTGTAGATCATAATACATACATTCAGTGATGCTGAATGAATTGAAAGCCCCAAATTGATTAAATTATAAATGCAAAACTAACTGGCTTTAAGCCGCTTGTATCAGGTATATGATGAAGTCACGTTCACAGCCTCGGAACCACCTACACTAGCCCATCGACAGCCAGTCAAATTGAGTATCACTCCTCTATGAAAATATAGTCCCACTAAATACGCAGCTACTATTTCAAAGTTAAAACAGCCAAACTCACGGAAGCATCAAGGCGCGTGTTGGAAAATTTATAAATTAATTTTTCGTGTAGCCCTCGGGTGGTTGATAGGTTTCGCATGAGGGATGAGATACATATGAGCTTAAGCGGCCCATTATAGGGAAATAAGAAACAATTTTCAGGGTGGATTCAAAGCTACTATAGACTATATTGACCGTGTTAAACCAATATGGAAAAAGTCAAACTGTGAAATTTTGGGGTCAGCAGTAGAGGTCTTTTCTCAATAAACAGAATTATTACCTTCAAAAGTGGATTTGAAAACGGTTTTAAAGTGACTAGTGTGAACATAGCTTAACTGAATAATAACCATTATAGATTCAGTATAGTTTATCTAGTGATGAGGTAATAGGAAAATGCCTAAGGGAGGACCTAAAGCTCGACGAACTGGAAAGGCCCGTGCGGGCTTTAAGCTCCTTATTTGGGAACGGAGGAGAGTATCAAACAGAAAGGTGACCTATTTTGGCCTCCGTATAATATAATATTGAAACATTTTGAGTAACTAATCGCCGTTGAAAACTGGTAAGATAAACAAAGAGGGGATATGGATCGATGAACTCAATTGATCGTATCAAATTGAAGTTTAATTTATAATCAGACTTTAATGTTTAGGAGGAAAGGCAAATTTAAAGGGTTTGTATTACGAACACAGGTTTGTTTCGAATTCTATTAGCGCAATAACTAATTCACTAAATCTGGGATTGTTTTTCCATAAAATCGTGCTTTTTGATACAATTAGGTATATCGGAAAAGATTATAGCATCCAATTAAAATGAGAAACTTCAACTAATTACTCCTTTTAAAATAACAGGGATTTCATACGCTTGTTCTAACAAACTTCGCTCCAAAATATGATGGTATTTCGAATAAAGATGTGTCTTTCAGGTAAAAAAGAAAAAAAAATAAAAAAATAAAAGCTGTATACCAAGAAAATAAAGAAAATCTCCCCAAAGACTTATCCAAACCGTTATCCTTGGGCTTAGAACGACGACCAGAAAAACCACTTCTTATACGACTGAACCAGCTATAGCACCAACCCCTCGGCAGTACCGAATCCCTACGTCCTTTCGTAATCCTATAGGATAGGGGCCTAACCAAAGCGACGAAGATGGCCTAGCTAAACCCACAAAAATCCCTCCAAAAATAAAAACTATACTACTACCCAACGGGGGCCACTTGGAGACCCCAAACGAAACTGCACGCCAACAAATATAAAGGGCAAGTTTCATAAACATTCTTTTAAAATAATAATAATAATTCAACTATACAGCTCATTAGGTGAAAACTTTAGGCCGATATATCAACTACAACCATAGAACAATAAAACTGAAGAAATAGGTTCCAAAATATAGATCTTTAGATATATGTAAAATATTTATCTCTCTTTGGTATATTGCTTCATTATACTGTAGGTAGTATAGGGCAAAACTATTTGTCTTATTGACACCTTTTCAATTACAAATTGAATTGCATTTAAGTGTTCAAACAGTTTCGAATGCACAAATCAACGTTTCAAACTAATAATTAGATTTTTGGACAACGAACCACTTAAGTTGACCCCATATTTTTTGCTAATTTGACCTTTCCAAAACGGTCTTTAATGTGAATGTGGCTTTAATGAAGTATGATGAAAGCTTTTCGAGCCATTTTAGACATAACTAGTTTAGTTTTGCTATAGTTAAACAAAGCGAATGTCTACGAGACTCTCCTTATATAACCACTCCCCCCAAAAACAACGAAAAAACAAAATTGTAAAAAGTAAGTAAGAAAAAAAAACTTAAAGCATTGTTGCCCCTTATCGCCACTCCGAAGCACATGTTGGTTAAAATGTCCAAAAAGAGCTAGCCGACAGTCTCCTTCGTGCCTGGATCATCCTATACATAGAAATCATTTTGGCGTCCCACTTTGAGAATACTCCGAATACAACAGGTTGTCCGGCACGCCCTCGTAATATTTTAAAAGCGTACTTAACAAGGGGAGAATACGTTGTAAACTTCGAATGGGATGGACTGTTAACTCTCCAAAGGTTATGCTTTAAAAAGGGGGATGAAGGTTACGCCGAAGAAGAACTATATACAATACTATAAGGGGTTCTAGGAGGAGGAGGAGTAGAAAAAGGAAAATAAAAAGAGTGCCAAAAGCAGAGGGTCATCATTTATCTCGCTCGCATGGCGGCTGTTGGAAGAGGTCTTTACCGCGCGCCCCGCGTGTCTTCTTCTACTAAATATAGATAGACTCCTCTTCGAGAGAAGTTTGCATTGTGTTTTAAAGTTATGGCTTATTAATAAACAATGTTAAACCATATAGGAATAAAAATAGTTTCGCTAACTGCCCTTAGGTAGCGGTATAGGATATGGGTAAAGCTTTCCCGCGCGTGGATCGAACCAAGAATCAAGAAACAATCTCTACTGGTATATGAAAGGGAATCTAAATCATACAAAGGCCTAATTGGAATATAATACAAGATTGGTGGAAATTATCACGTTCTTGTCAAAGCTGGAGCGGATGAATAAACAACGTCAAGTTTAAAATCAAACTTGGGAAAAAATGAAACTCAAGAGCGAGTTCATTTTACATGTGTAGGAAAACGAGTTTAGGCCAAAAGCACGCGACGATAATACCAGAGGCATATTTATATGTTGTATCCCAATGCTCTTAGTTACTTAATGAGTTCTTGGTAGACGTATATATAATTAGAAAACGGAAATATACCTGTACTCTGTTAATTTTCCTCCTAGTAGAACGTTTCGCTTAGCTCGCGCTTCCGCTAGCCCTTAATATCTAAAGAAGATTATCTCTAATACCATAGACTAATCCGAAATGTAGGGGCATAAGTCTTAAGTCGACTAACGTACGAAAACGTCTATATGGGAACAAATATCCGGTAAGAATAATCCGTAAGGTTCAAGAAATATAAGTTCTTTCCAAGGCAAACCGTCTCTATATAGAGATAACTATTACAAAGAGCTATACCCACCCGTGAGAAATATCTTGGGTCACGTTAACTAGTGTCCTAAAGATCAGTTAGTTAGTCTTGCCGTAGTGTTACATTTAGGACGAACTTTAACCAAACAAAAAAAGAGGTGATTAAGATCTGTTAGATGTCACAATGTATCCACTCGTGAAAAAGATGTTAAATTATCGGGTTACAACCAGCCCGTTAATTTTGTTAGTTAAGTCATCATAAATGTAACAATTCGGAGCAGTCTCGTTAACGGCAAGAAATCCCAAACGATATTTACAAGGATGGAGAGCGAGCCATTAGTGGCCATTAGATTTGTTGGCAGATTATGGGCGACAAATAGCTTCTACCTTGATACCAACACAAGGTACTTTTGACGATAATATTCAATTACCAAGGGAAATATTGTCCCGATTCCTTTTCCCCGATCAGGTTTAGCATTGTTTTTAACCATTGGGGCAAATGCACAAGAGTATCGAAAAGGAAGAAAAATAAAAAAAACTGAAGAAATTCATTAAATTTTCCGGGAATCTTAGGAAATGAAAATAAAAGATAGGAAGTTGTAGATGGTGCCTCCTCTTCCTCCCGCATACTTCATCCCATCACCCCCGATCGACATAGACGATTAAGACTAAGAAAAAAAAAAAAAAAAAGAGGACAGTCGACCACCAGAGCGACGTTTCAAATCTCTTTGCCACGTCCGTCGTCTCGATCCTTAAAACCCCCAGGCTTCGATTTCGATAAAAGGATTCGACATAGTCTCAATTGTCTTTATATTATCCAATCGAGGCCGACGACCGACTCCATCCGTCTCTCTCTATTTCCTGTTCGAACTGTTGGTGCTTATTAAGAAATGTTCGAGGATGGTAAAGCAGAGCGGGTAGGCTGTCATCGAAGGGAGAGTGAAAATTTGAATTAAACTATGCATGGACTTGCACAAATTCTCATTAATTTGGAACGTTTATGATATAGCCATTTTTCTATCCAAAAAACTTCCACCAATCAATAAGAGAATTTTTTTATACTTGAAATTGTACAACGAGTAAGCGTTTAGAATATATTTCAAGATAAAATCATATCATTATCCCACATTTAATTAAATCATATCATTACCCCACATTTAATTAAATTATATCATCATCCCACAATAACGTGTCCGAAGTTTGTAAGTTTTAAACTTCAAATTGTGTTGTGTATTTTAATATAAGGTCCTCACAATTTAATCGAATAAATAAAAAACTTTATAAAATGTTCATTAATTATTTCCAAATATTTTTCTGAAGTTTAATAATTAAAGGTACGTGATGTATAAATTAATTAATAAACTATATTTGGATATAAATTTTTTTAAATCTCATTTCAATTGAATAGTGAATTAACAGCAGACGTTTGTCAGTGGTTTTAGGACTATTCTGGTCTAATTTCAGCCATCCTTTAAGAAACTCTACCCCTTCCCTACGATTCTTTGAATTAACAAATTCGAATCGAATACGATGTAGCGTCGTTTGCCTTTCTTTCCCGCTAGCTAACCCTAAAGCACCCTAGCCCTTAATGGGATTTTCATTTCGGAGGAGTCTTGTATAGAAGTAACCCAATCGTTAGACGGTTAGAACAAAGAATGAAGGAAATGATAAAAAAGAAAGGGATAAAGAACTATCGGGGTTCGTAAACCGCGAACATCTTTTACGGACTAAACTATATACCAGAATTGACCGGAACCATATATTGATCATCGAATCCGAACTAGGATCGAAATAGGAGTTTAAAAACGAGTTGGCTGCAATGATGGGAGTTTTTACAAAGAAATAAATTTATCTTGACCATTAGAAAAACGAGCTCGCCAACGTAAGTTAGTCATCTCATAAGAGAGTCTCGTTCATACTAATATCTATTCAATATGTTGATGGAAATATGGAAATAGCTTTGACAGATTAATACACAAGCTAGGGATGATTTATTACTGTACTCCTCAACCTTGTTTAGAAACTTAAAACTAGCCAAAAAAAGTCAGTTAAGTGATTGGCTAGTACTCCATGATATTACTTCTGACCCATCAATGCGAAGAAATTCAGGAAGTGAAAGAGATATTTTCATAGTAACTTAACAATTTTTTTTTTGACAACTGGTGCTTGTTTAAACCTCTGTAGAAGTGTTTTCACTCTCGCGCACTCGTGTGCGCAGGGAAGCTACTAAACAGGCTGAAACGATAACGTTATCTTCCAATTGAATCGAGGCATTAAATGCATGTAGAAATATTTCACATCCCAGAATATTTGATGGATATATTTCCTTACATACAGTAGTCTCTTTTGCAAACTGATATCAAATTCTCGGGTAATATAAGGCAAATTAATTTCTTATTAAAACTATAATAATACAGATAATAAAACGCAAACAATTTGAAGCTTGAATGATCATAGACTATACCCGAATTTCGTAGAACATCTTTCGTCATTTTGTCAAGAAACCAGTCTAGAGATTCTTCACCGCTGAGACTGAGTATGTTACCCCCTCGAAGCTGTCTATATAACCTTTTACTCATCGTTCAATTGAAAGTAGCTACGCTTATTCGTTCGATATCTCCAACTCGAAGGTGGAATAATATCTTATATAAAGTTGTATTGATTAAGTATTTAAATTAATTCTGTTAAAATAGCTTCAAGCTCAAATAAACTATCTTTGTACTTCCAACAAGCCATATGCAGGTTTAATTCATAGTTTCTCTCTTTCCAGGAAGCAAAAAATATAAACAGAATTTATCCTGACCCTTTTCAAAAAATTTATAACCCCTTTGAACCCTTTTTAATACCAAAAGAAAAAAGAAAACATCTACCCTCTTTTAAAGACTGTCAAAATGTTTTTCCATCGCTTTAACTCGATCCATACCTCTATAGCGTGAAAGAAAGGAGGCAACCTCTACCCCTTTGAAGTTCCAATTTTATATATAAATATATATATAAATTATTATTCGCGTGTGGGATGACTGAACTACTTTTCTCATATACGATGTTTAACATTATGTATTAATCCGTATCAGCTTTCGCTAGTTTTACAACACTTTTCGCGAACAATAAGTACGCGAATCTTAAGGACCTACAAAGGCGTAAAAAATGTAGATCGACGCTTAATTTTAAAATGAGTTCCGAGTCGATGGTACGAAACGAAAAAAAAAAAAATAAAATAAAAAGAGTGCGAGTGGGGCTGGAAAGGATGTCGGGGAATGAAAGAAGCCCTCATTTTCATTCCAGTACGCATCCCATCGTATCGAAAGATCCAACAGACCAATATCGAGAATCTCAATAAGAGAGAGAAAGAAAGAGAAAGAGAAGATGGAGAAGCTCAAGCCGCATAAGGCATGCCGATGAGAAAAAGAAAGGAATGAGAGATTCTTGGACGCAGGCGTATTAGGACCACCTTAGATGATGATGTTATATTTTGGCAATGTATAAAGCATATAAGGTATGTATTTTCTTAGTGAGAATTAGAAATTTTTCCTAGATTAAACATAGCGCTCAAAATGGGATCTATCCATGCTTGTAATACGTCCCATTGAATGGGCAATAATTTATTTTTTACTCGCATCCGACAACCATATTTAAACATTTGAAAGGAAAAAGATAAAATTTCGGGGTGTGGTGAGCGCAGAGTGATAGGGAAAATTAGTTTTCGGGATGGAGGTTCATTCTACAATCGAGCGTAACTTATTAATATACTGGACACATTTCTTATTCTAGGCAAAGAAGAATTGCCAAATCTGCATGGCGTTCATAAGCGTCCCCTAACGGTCCAGTAGTTAGTCCTAGGTGGAAACTAGGTACCTAGTCTTGCTTTTATTCTGACTCCCTCCAAAGGGGGTAGGCAACCACATAATCAGACAAGCAAAAGGGAGGATGAAACATCGCCGTCACTGCGCATGACCTCATCATCCCCCTTTAGAGGTCTGATACAGCGGGTTGCCGACCCACTTTGGAGGGAGTAAAAACAAACGCAAGAGGTCTATAGAAGGTAAAAAAAGGTAAAATTCTAGAAAAAGGATTTAATAGGAAGGTATCGAAAAAATATGATATATATAGAACGACTCGTTACCCTGATATCGACCTCTAATCGGGCCTATGCAGATGCTAAATCGGATCTTAATTTACTTCCCCATAATTTAGAATCGACACTTAGGGGACCATAATGTTTTTTATTATCACGCAGAGAGGAGGCTGAGAGATTCATAGAGGAGAGGGAGAGAAGTAGGGCAGGCTGAAGCAAAGTGAAGGGGCATTATTCGAGGAACGAAGCCGTTATAGTACAGGAATGATTGCTATAAAGAGATGAGAACGACGGAAGGCTTGTTGGCTGGCCGGTAGAGGAGAAGCGGGAGGGTGCAAAATGGATGCGATAGGCCCCTGACAATATTGTCCGAGGCGATTTATCCCTCCTATATCTTATTGCCTCCCAAAGACCCTTTCTCTATCCTTAGAGCATCGTTTCTCTTTTTCATATAAAGCGTTATATAAAGACAAGTTTTCACTGTGAATAATGCCACTTTTTAAAGGAAAATTACAAAAATAAAATCGGCTTTATGATTTTTCTATTAAAGGTTGCGCAAAGATAAAAACGAATGTAACTTCAGGGGAAAGATTAAAGGCCAGTGAAAAACGAGACCCTGTTTGTGCAAGGTACTTAACTTTGTTTCATCAGAAGCCGATGAAACCCTCCTTTGAAGTCTACTACTCCAATGTTCCATATAGCGCTCCTCTCTGTATGGGTAAAATTCCCAATTTTTCGAGTTAGAAGGGGTCCTATTTCATACCCCCTGTCTACGGAAAATTGGAAATTCTCTCTCTCCACAATCGACGACGTTTTTTGGACGAACTCCAAGGCTGCTAGAGATATTCGCTCGACGAGCTCCCGCTCCGAAAACATCTACCGTTAGGAGGCGTACGAATCGCGCCTTTTGAGAATAACCCATACAGAGAGGGGTAGACAAGACCCGGGAGTAATAGACTTCAAAGGAGGGTTTCATCGGCTTCTGTTTCATTTAGATTCTAAATAAAAAATAAAATTTTAAAGTTGGAATTTTCCTCTAAGAAATATGGGATTTTTCTTTTCACAAAGATTAGGACAAGTTATTCAATTTTATATAAGGTTCGCTATTGTACAATCATACTCTTTGAATCTTGAACAAAACAATTATATTGTTTAAAATGATTCTCTTTTTATACGAAATCACAAAGTTTAGAAATTAAAGTACCAAGGCTTAAAAAAATTCCCTACAATTTTATTTTTCCTTTTGTTTTTAGCATTGATGGAGAAACCAAAACAGTTTTTTTGCTCAGCGACGTGAAATTTTTTCTTTTTATTTTTCTTTTTCAGGTGGAAGATTAGAGGCTAGAAAAATCGCTGAGTGGAAACCTCGCTTTAGGCCTATAGGGAGCTATAATATATATAAGTATAGCCCCAGACACCACGCCGTTTTCGCGCCTCATTAAGTATAAGGCATTGCGCAGAAAGAAAGGGAGATTCTATATGGGCACGCGTCTATAGCTTCGAAAGATGGGGTTAACCCCTTGCTTAGTCTTCCAGGCTCGCTCACCCACCTACCCCCCTTAAAGGCGCTATAAGCCAAACACCTGCATTAGCCTATAGTATATAGCTACTAGCTATATAACTATCCCGCCTCCACACTCACTATCTACTAACGAAAAATCGTTCGTTATATCAAAGCCAGGCAATATTTCCCCATCTCGCTAATGAAACCCCGGCATCTTAGACTCTGCTCTTTATCCTAATTTCAAAAGGACGTAACACTAGAAATGGTTGTTTTTTGGCATTTTAGAAGAATCTAATAAGATAAAAATGCAGTATTTATCTTAAATAAAAGCAAAGGGCCGTGTAAACCTACTAGCCCATCACTTAAAACTAGCCAAGTCATCACTGGCTCGACTCTCGAGTGATTTCCTTGATATTTTGAGTCCGGAGAAAGGAACGGAATTTAGGCGGGCCGCGCTTGGCTATATTGCCTTCCCCCAAAACCCTAAGAGGGGCGCTTCTGATTTCCCTATTTACACTGACCGTGGCCGCTAGAGTGTCTCGAATCAGAATCTGCCGGTACATTTACCTGAGGACCTTTGCTGATAGTATTAATAATATGCAGATTTCATTGAGAAACATATCGGATTTATATTTGCAGATTATTTTTATATGCCGATTTCACTGAAATGCAACGCAGGATAAATAAGGTTTCGTGGCGAAATGATATAGGCTAAATTTATGGATTTCACTAAAACATTATAAGACCTAAATATCCCCATTTCATTGAAAAATAATATCTATCATAAATTTCCTGGGAAATTATGCAAGATAAATATGCGGGTTTCATGGGAAAACTATATAGGTATAATTCCCAAATTCTTGAAAATATAAATAGATAAAATATGATAATATATGCTTCTTTTACATCGCGCAAACACAGCTCAAATATGTTAAAATTCTGAAGTTATACTAATATTTGCTTAAAGATGTTGGTAAACTTTCTCCGCACTTCTAGGAAGTAACGTATTCTGTCACCCATTTGAAGACAATTAAAAGTTTAATACAGAAATGAAGGTATCTCAAGTTACGTCCTTTGACGAATGAAGTTCCAACATACCTTTTTGTTTCGCAAACTTTGGTTTAACTTATACAAACTCTACTCAATCTTAACGCGGGCGAAGTTGACCCTATAGTCAAAGGTACGATAAGGTTTATGTGGATTGTCTATGTAAATACATTGTCGCCGTACCTTAAACGTAGCGCAAACTCTTATTGCCCTTATGGGCATCTAGCCCTATTACTAAGCCGTGTCATACTTAATGGCGATGGTACTCTGCTTTGTAGATGTTTGATCTTCGGAATATAGAGGAAAACAGGTTTTAAGTGAGGCTGACATTGATTTTTCACGATGGTTAAAATACAAGTCAAAAATATTTCAAACAGTGAAAATATATATTTTATAATCATCATTTTCGAGATTTTTAAACGGCTGAGTGGCTATTGTAGAGCCTAGAGTTGATTCTCGCTCGTTCTGACACGTGATAAGGTTAGTTTCGCGCTGTCTTTTTCGTAAAAGTACTTAATGCAGAAAGCTATACCTTACCTTAAAGGGAGAATGAAAGGCCGAAACAACCTATTTTTAATCGATTAAGAATGCTAAAATAATGAGAAAAACAATAATATAACTCACCAAAAATATTTCGTTATTTTATAATCAATTTCCAAAGTTCCAACGCTAAGCCTAGGCTGCTTAGCTCGGTGAACTAGGTTAGCAGGACCTGTATTGTTTTTAATATTCTCGGCTGTTCTTGTCTCCAATCACGAGCGAGTACGCGTATTTTAAAAATACGCGTACTCGCTCGTGATTGGCGACTAGATCAGACGGGAATATAAAAAATACGGCTCGTGCTCGCCTAGTTCGCCGAGCTAGGCAGCCAAGGCTTAGCATCTGCAAGTTTGGCAGCCAAGGCTTAGCATCTGCAAGTTTCGGAACATCGGAAATTGATTATAAAATAACGAAATATTTTTGGTGAGTTATATTATTGTTTTCTCATTATTTTAGCATTCTTAATCGATTAAAAATAGGTTGTTTTGGCCTTTCATTCTCCCTTTAATACCCACCTAAACTGTCTTTTTCCGTTTATATCCAACATCAAATATTAAACTGTTTCAATAACAGAGTTAATTTATACGTAAACATTTAGAAAATTTCAGAGAACTTTTATAAAAGCAAATATATATTTTCAAGCATTTGCTTTTAAGAGTATGAAAATATTTGTCTTTATCAAAAGCTCTTTAATAATAAATTAACTACATTTTGTAAAGAGAAATTTCGGAAAAGTACGGTTTAGAATTTTGTCCCTCCCACAACCGCGGGAATTGATCTTTCCCCTAGAGCACAGTCGCATTGCGTTTAAAACCGATAATTTTTCGAATTGATGGTATTTACAGTTTAAATGTAAGTAACCAGAATTGGGGCAACAAATAATGTTTCATTGCTTTATTTATTAATTCGGAGATTTAAAGGTAAAGTGAAAGAAAAAATATTCTGATCATAATTAAGGATATTGCGTCCGAATGAGTAATAAAAATATTTTAAATTTATTTTTTAACAACCAGGTATATTTTACAGGCATTGTCTGTCGGCAAACATTAGCCAAATTGTGAAAATAACAAAACATAGGGCATATCTTCCGTGAGATTAATTACAATATTTATTTCGCAAAAACGTCGCAACCAAGGAGGTAAGCCTTCCTGTTATATTATTTCGCTACGATCACACTACCATTTCTTAATCGAACTGAAATGGGTACAATTAAACCGATATTCAAATCGCCAGGAATCGATTTAAGCGTCGTTTGTTCACACATTATCATTAAAAAAAAAAAAATTGATTTATCGTAGCTTCATCTATCGTCTAAAACAAACTATAACCAAAACCTATTATACAAGAATGTTCTCGCTCTTGCGCGTAAATAAGGTCACAACTAAATATGGATGTGACCCCGAGGTTGGTACACCAACAACGCAAAACTACAAGTGACCAAAATATATATTTTGATGGATCGTATATGCTTCATAATTTTAAAACATCCGACATATAGATTAAATATACCAATCTAACCATACACTAGATTAAACGCGATCCAAAGCTATAGAAATGAATCGGTTGGATGCATCTATCTCGAATGAAACCGCGGCCATCACTGTCTCATCTTGGGTCCCTATTGTATTCAAAAGGCTACCCATTTTTCCAGGGTCTTGGAGAAAAGGCAGGTCCCTATAAAAATCGGTGAAGAAGACCGTTTTGAGCAGAGAGAGGATCGAGATATTTCATCTGGAGATTTAAAACCAATAAAGTGGAAGCCTGAAAGATAGGAATACGGGTATGGATGTTTTTTTCACACTGTCCTTCGTCGACATATCGTTTCTCTTCATTACCTCTAAGTCAGTGGACGTTACACGTTACATATGATACGAAACGGGTGAAGGAGTCGATGCTTATATATCTGGATGGCGTGCCAGTTTGGGAAACCCATAAAGAGATCAATGCTTTTGACGGCACCAAGCTGACCGCTCACCCAGCCCCCCCTCCAAATATCACGAGAGAATAATGCTATAATCCCGTTCAAGTCTTCAAGAGGAGGTTTAAAAACTTCTTTTATCCCCTTTGACATTTAACATTGCGTAACATTCCGCCTCAGTTTTGGCTAGATTTCAAACTGCCAAAGAACATAGTATATAGTGTATATATGGATGGAGACTGGACAGTTGGTCCAACAAACTTGGCTGAATGAAAATGATGTTCAGATGAAGATGAAGCTTATGTTTTGCATTAATGGACAACTCAAAGGCTAGCCTGATTAACACTATAAATCAAGGATTAAACATAATATCGTGTGGTCGACAAGGGATTGAAGAACAAGTCCTATCATATAATCGCAAGTGTACATACGAGTTCAAGGTTAAGTTTCTTAAACTATCTACAGAAGGTTCATTCAATATTTGGAAAACCCTGACATTGAATTTTCTCTGATATTTCTAGGTGCACCAATTAAAAGTAACCTTTTCTTTCTCCGAGGTTAAAAATTAAAATGAATGTAAGAGCAAACGTAATAGTTTCTGCAAAACCAGGCGAATTTCCCTAATTCTTTTGTCAACAAATTAACCGATACTGTTAAACTTACGTCCAATCTTTTTTGAAACGTGTGTGCAGTAAATAATCAAAGAACATGTAATATTAATGGAAATTCTTGTGACTTTAAAATGGGGGTGTAACAGTCTGCTCCAGAAATGAAGCCAAGGATTGTAGAATCAACATTCCATCACCGGAATAGTTTTTACGGCCACGTTTGGATAAAATGAAGTGTGTTTACTATTGTATTTACCAAATGATTCTATTGGTCAAACGAAATATTTATTTTAACATAAATTATCTTGCCCAAATGCCTACGGAAGGTTGGATTCTTCTTAAACTCAACCCAATAGGCTCAATACACGCAATAAAAACTATTTTAATTCCGTATGAAGTTTAACGTTATGTATCAATCCACCTCACCTCAATTTTTGCCAACACCCCATGGTCTAAGCAATAAAGCATGAAGAATCCTTTTACTGTATTCCAAATACTAGGATGGATAAACTATATAGAGAAGATGCGGTATATGTGAAAAGGGTGGGATGGGTGATGGGAGCTGGGTTACAGAGCGGTCATCGCCCATCCGTGTTTGATCGGAGGGAAAAGTGAAGCTATAGGGACCAATGTATAGAGAACGAACTGATTTTGACAGGCCACGTTACACTGAAGAAAAAATATATATTTCCGTAATACAAAAGGATTTGACAAAATGGGAAAAGCTGAGGCGAATTGATATATAATGTTACACCTTACAGAGCCAAAATAAGTCTTTGCAAACACCTCTGGTCTCTTGACCATCAAGACTCACAAGTAGAGCCACGCACGCTTTTTTTTACCGGGAAAAATAAAACAGCCTTGAAATCCGAAACCTTTTTTTTTTCGAATTTCTTTTCGGCCAACCTTCAAGAATGTTTACTTACTAATCAGAAATAGTATATACACTTTTAAGGCTTACTTTATAGAAAATACACTTTATCCTTCGCGAGATTACCGACGACCAATGGTTTTGACGTCTTACTTAAAAAATTGCTTTGGTTTTAAAGGGATACTTAAACGTTAGAAAACCTTTTTAATATTTTGAGAATTTTATATACGAAGGAGGATCTTTTTGGAGAATTTAATCCTTCTTTGGATCAGATTGAGAAAGGTCGGGGCTTCTGAAACCTCTCTAATATGTACTTTTATTTTACATAAACTTATGAGTAACTTCTTAAAAAAAAAAACTTCGCCATCGCGGTGCAGCGTGTTCTAATAACCAATTGTCTCATTAATTTTAACTTAATTTATATATTAATTGTTCGATCCACTAATTACTTTTAATGATTAATTGAATATGTATTATTGTTATTTGTTTGTGCTGTCTGGTGACCAACAGTAATATGCTTTGCTTCTGTGGTCGCCAGCAATTTGATTTGCGAAATAAATATTATTATTATAAAAAAATTAAGATATTCACAGTATGTTTTAAAAAAATATAATTATTTTAATAAATTACGACCAATTGAACAAGTTTAACAACTCACTGGCCGCAAATTTGCTCGTCCAATGGCAAAAAACAGATGTTTTACTTTAAGCCTAAACAACACTCTATGGGTTATCTGCGCAAGTAAATTGTGGTATAACGATACAATTCATGATACTGATATCTGTATCATTTTCAGACCTTATAATTGATTGTATCGATTACAAATGCTAGATTCAGATTACCCTTACTAGTCAGTAGTCAGCGATATCTATTAACCCGTATATTCCATCTCGTATACCACTATCTAATAAGCATCAATCAAATGAGAACTAGTAACACGAATTGTTAGGTATTAGAGATTATTATCTTAGAGGTAATTCCCAATTAAATCGGCTCGATCAAATTTAAAGTTTGATTGGTTCATTCGCGCCATTTATAAGACGGTTTCTTATTGGTCATAGCATTCCTGAACTTCTCGAGTCAAAAAATGTTTGGGAGTTAGGCTTCGCGAATCCAAATCGATAGCAACAACTTGAAATTACCACGAAACCTTTGTGGATTTTTTGATTATGTCTTTTTTACGCATATCCTAACAGTCTCAATCGAATAGAGAAATTCAAATAGTTTAGGGCTTTTATTTGATTGAATTATATAGATATGAATAAATAAATTTTTATTGATTCATAAATTTCACTCGCCCTTTATGAACACACTAAAAGGGGCTTACGCCCCAGTTATTTTTTATTTTTTCTAGGAGGGGCACGAAGACTGGGGTATGGCTTCGACGTAGACCTCTACCTGGACGGCTTCCAATAAACGGGACCAAGCACCAAGACAAAAAAAAAATTCGGAAGGAATCGATCGGGAACGTTTTTCTCGCTTTTTCTTATACACTTTCCGGATTCTGAAGGCGCCGATAGAAGAGCCGCGAATCTTTACACCTTTTTTACGGCACTTGCTAGCTCTCTCAAGCTCTTTTTTCCTTCACTTTCCCTCTCTTTTCAAACCCTTTCCTCACGGCCACTGAACTATAAACTAACAAAAAAAAAAAAAAAAAATACCAACCATCTCAAACTCAGTTTTCTCCACACGTTCGAAGCTGAGCTAGTTTTTGATTCACAAATTAGATAGGAGTTTTCGTAATGCTGTTCAATTTCTAATAAAAACTGTAATATGTACGTTTCAAACACCCATGGGTTTTAAATTAGGCGTAAAATGTATTATTCGCCCATTGGCTGGAGACTATACTGAAACGCAATTTCAATCTCTCCTTTTCATCTTTGCTAAAGCTACTTTTAGAGCTAAAAATTATTAATCTTTATCCATAAAATAAGCCTAATTTTTAGGCTTAGCAAAGATGAAAGGAGAGATTGAAATAACGTTTCATAGTCGATATAAAAATCAATTGTTTTAGAGCTTCATTCAACCTTTAAATGGAAGCGTATCTTTTTATGGATAAATTCGTAAATAACATTTTTTCCAAGCTAAAAAAGGGAGTTTCTTTTTTCAAATACCTTAAATAATTCGTTTAACTTTATACAAGCAATACATACAATCCTATAGTGAAAAGGAATTCCTCTAGCGTATTTCTCCTTCCTCTTATACATCATTTTATTGCGTCAAACAAGATTTTTTTTATAGTTTTTCCTTTACTCTGGTAATAAGGTAAAACTGCAAAAAACAGGTTTAGTAAAGTGGACGCAATATCCGAAGCGAGTGGGAGAACAAGTGGGCGGGAAGAAATGACGCCCAACGAAAAACTGTCAACTACATATATATATATATATAAGTTGGTGCGCGGTGCATTGCAGTGGTGAAACGGCGCGGGAACTACTGGACCAAACTTTAAGAACCCCCGCCGCAAATAACGCGTTAAAACGAACTCATATATAGTATTTCCGACATAAACCCAGCTTGCCAACCTCTTTGCACTATAGAACCTACGGTTTTTTATCTATCAAAGGGATGTTGAAAGGGTTAAGTCATGTTTCTCCAAATAAATTGCTTGAAAAGCTAATTTTTACAGAATAAGAAAAATTTTTAAAGCTTGATTCGTCCGATTAGTGAAATTACAATCTTTTACGCAGAGAATTGAGTTTAAGAACCTTTTTCATTAGCCGAAAATGTTATTTCAAGACCGAAAGTGAAACAATTTTCAACATCTTCGTTACTTCGGAAAATTCTAAACTGCTCCCGTACGCGAGTGATTTTATTGCCAATTTTTTACGATACAAGCGAGAGAAACAAACCAATCACAGTGCGCCTTATCATAAAACGTACGTTACTGTCTATATTTCATATTCCCTTTAAAGGATTTTGGGCCTAATTTCGGGGTAATAAATCGATAAAATATAACTTAATTTTCAATTTCACCCTCTCTTGGTGCTTTTTTTTTTTCTTTAGCTAGGAAACTTTGGTGGAAGGCAACGCACCTGATATATCCACTTTATGAAAACTAGGGCGCCCAAGTATGTACAGTACAATAAGAGCAAGGCGCGATGCTCCATCCGAAGAGATTCGAGAGAAAGAGTATATAGGGAGGGAAGAAACGATATTACCATAATCTGACCAAAGCAGGGCCTAACCAAAAAAATTGATTCTTTTTTACAAGTTTTCCAGAAGAGATCTGAAGAGAGAGAGAGAATGAGTGAGAATGCTAGAGTGAGAGAGATGGAGAGAGCGAGAGTTTTTTTTTTTTTTTTATTATTTGCCGGAATATAGAGATTTTTTTGGGGTTTCTTTCGCAAAGAGTGGGTTTTGAGTATAATGTACGAGTTTTTTGGGGGGATTTGAATTTAAGCTCATACGCATTTAAAAGGATTTGAGAGCGTTTAAGTAACGAATCTCAAAATAAATTTGGGAAACGAAACGAATTCTGTAAATGATTAAATTTCGTTATAATGATTTTTTTTTAATCGAAAGAATATATACTTCATAGTAATTATTTTTATAATTAATATCAGAAGCCGATGAAACCCTCCTTTGAAGTCTACTACTCTAATGTTCCATATAGCGCCCCTCTCTGTATGGGTAAAATTCCCAATTTTACGAGATTGGAGGGGTCCTACTTCATACCCCCTGTCTACGGAAAATTGGTAATTCTCTCTCTTCACAAACGACGACGTTTTTTTTTTTGACGAACTTCAAGGCTGCTAGAGATATTCGCTCGACGAACTCCCGCTCCGAAAATATCTACCGTTAGGAGGCGTACGAATCGCGCTTTTTAAAACTAACCCATACAGAGAGGGGTAGACAAGACCCGGGAGTAATAGACTTCAAAGGAGGGTTTCATCGGCTTATGTTAATATTAAATAAAAATGAAACTCCTTAAAAATACCCGATTTTAAGTTATGTTTTTTACATATGAGGTTAAACATTGTGTGTATATCCATTTACCTTCAGCATTCTCCATTTGGTCAAAAATGGTCCAAATAGGAAAATTCCAATAGAATTCGACCCAATAACCTGAATTCATCAAAAATGGACCAAAAGCAGTTTAACTTTTGGTCCACTTTTATTTGAATTCATGTTATTTCATTTAGTCGAATCCTGTTGAAATCTTTCAACTTGTACCATTTATCACCAAATTAGATTTTTCCTTAATTGGGAAAGCTTATTTCTTTCGTTATTCTATGGGAGCATATTGAAATGAGAAGTAAAACCAACGTCACCCGTATATACCTAAAAACAGCCTCAAAATCTGAAAATTATATTCGGGAGATCAATTTAAGAAGGCCGGAATCGTGTCAGGTTGCAGATCTACTTTAACAGCATAAAGGGTGGTATTTTTTTCCTTTTTTCTTTATCTTTTAATCTTATTTCGGTTTTCCTTAGACATTTGTACGTTTTAAATTTCCCTCATTCCCAAAAAAATTTACTACTGCCAAGAATCCATTCAGGTTCCATAAGAATATGGGAGCATAGCTTTAACCTCTGGTACCATCATCCCAAACTTTGTAACATAAGTTCGTCTGCAATTTTCGCAACATTTGTACGTTTAGATCTTTTTTCGGTCGGCCTAATTTTTATTACCCAAAATATTATGTCAAGGTCGTTAGTGGCGCGGGTTAATAATAGATGTCAGGAGCGATTTACTTGAAAAATCGATTCGAAGCGGACGAACTTTTGCTACAAAGTTTGGGAGGATGGATATTGAATCGCGGCCCTCCCATATTCTTATGGAACCTGAATGGATTCTTGCTACTGCTTCTTAATACTATTGGGTAGGCAGTATTATCTGTAATCTGACCTTTTTTGAGTTCCCTCCTAACGTGTCAGTTTCCCTTCATTCAACGCGTTTTTGGTCATAAAACCTTTTAAGAATTTTGTCCGTTGTAAATTAGAAATATCGCTTTCCTTAAGCCTCACGCTCTTGGAACTTCTGACGTTTTTAAACGTTAAGCCTTTTAAAACTTTGTCAGTTGTTAATTTGAATTCGCTTTGAAGAACTGGGCGTTTTAGCCCCTAACTTTAAAACTAAAGTACCATTTGCGAAAAAAAAAAAAAAGGTATGTTAGTAAATTAGCCTTATAATTATCTTCACATATTTTCATTATACTTATAACATATTGCATCATTCAATATAGTATCAATAATAAAATGACCCATTATACCAATGAATAAGAGTTATAAAAAGATCTTTATACAGATATTGAACGTGAAAGAACATCAAACAAGATGTGACCTATATTTATTGGCCAATAATACTGATAATCTGCTTTCGCCATAAAACAAAGGATACCAAAGAAGATCATAAAACAAACACACAATACCACTATATCCAAGAAATGTACCAACTGATGTACAGGTCCTAAAACTAATAAAACTATCCCTTATCATGAACCATCTCTAATAAGGGTGAAAAAAATCATTTGGAAAAATTCAAGTTTAAGTGAGGCTGTCACGGATTTTTTAATGAGTTACAAATGAAATGTTTGTAGTATTTTCGAAAAGATCATTAAAATGCCATAAAAATAACCCTTTAATTGTTTGATCAATTGAAAATAAATCCTAAATTGTCGATCAATTGAAAATAGCCCCCGTAAATTGACGATCAAGTGAAAGTAACCCCTAATTTTTTTCGACCAATTGCAAATAACCCCTAATTTTTTTCGACCAATTGCAAATAACCCCTAATTTTTTTCGACCAATTGCAAATAACCCCTAATTTTTTTCGACCAATTGCAAATAACCCCTAAATTGTCGACCAATTGCAAATAACCCCTAAATTTTCGACCAATTGCAAATAACCCCTAAATTGTCGACCAATTGCAAATAACCCCTAAATTGTCGACCAATTGCAAATAACCCCTAAATTGTCGACCAATTGCAAATAACCCCTAAATTGTCGACCAATTGCAAATAACCCCTAAATTGTCGACCAATTGCAAATAACCCCTAAATTGTCGACCAATTGCAAATAACCCCTAAATTGTCGACCAATTGCAAATAACCAATAAATTGTCGACCAACTGAATAAAACCCCTTAATTGCCGATCAACTGAATAAAACCCCTTAATTGCCGATCAACTGAATAAAACCCCTTAATTGCCGATCAACTGAATACAACCCCTTAATTGTCGATCAATTTAAAACAGCGCGCCTTAATTGTCAATCAACTGAAAATAACCCCTAGTCGATCAAGTGAAAATAACCCATGGTCGATCAACTGAAAATAACCCCATGGTCGATCAATTGAAAATAACCTTTTGTCGATCATTTGGATCAGAACCAACTCCGGATACCACGAACTAAGCAAGCTTTTTCAGCGAAATAAATATGGGGCGATGAATCTCATAAAAATATATACAAATTGAAATTATTCATTTAAATTAACGTATATTTCTAATCGTTATTGTTCTTAGAACTTAGACAAATACAAGAGAACAAGAGACAATAAATAAGAAAAATATAAGATTAAGATAAAACAAAGAGAAGAAAAATATTAATAAGCAAAATCGTATAGAAACTCACCCTTAGACATAAAAATAGCTACTTATACTAGACAATATAGTCAGAAGCGGCGAATAAATGGTGGATTCTTAGCACAAAAAGTCTCCGGATATTCGGCGGGCGTAAATCACGGGGTTGGGCAAACGCCCCAGTTCGTTGGGACACTGTATATTTATACGTATATCTATATATACGGGATAAGATCAAGCGCGAAGATGAAAAGAGGCAGGCAGTGCGAAAGATGCTGAGCACGAGGGATGAATTAGATCATTCTATCTTTCTTTATTTCTCTTTCTAACTCTCTCTCCCTCTCTCTGTCTCTCGTTTTTAGACGGTACGAGTTGAAGTAAAGCTGACGACAGGAGAACGGAAAACCGACATCTCTCCTCTATCGAATCAGACTGCGGCTCTGACGAGGGAAAATTTCGAGCGCGCTATAGTTAAGCCAGCGGGGAAGAAAGAGCCGAAGCGCAAGCGCACAATGATCGTCCCTAACAGATGATGGAGGATAGACTAACGGGTGGTTAAAGGGAAAATATAATGAAGAGCGTATCATTTCAGAGAATAGATTTATAAAAGTCGAGACAATGTATCGAAATATAAAGAAGGCTTAGGTGAAAATTATCTTCTATAAAGTATCGATCACGCGACAATTTTTTATAATAAAGGTACAGTTCGATCGATATCAGGTAGGTTCGCTAGACTTTTTGGTTTCTGGTATCGACAATTGTCAATTGATGAGGATTATCCTTAACTACGGTTTTAAATTTTAAATTGATATTAAATATATGGGTAAGTTAAAAAAGATACACAAATTTTAAGACTTAAAGAAGACGTAACTCGATTAGGGCCTTGTGAAATTGATCTCGCGAAATATTTAATCCTAAGAAATTAGGGAAAAAAAATCGAATAACAAGGTCAAAAATGCGCCAAATTTGAAAATTCCAACAAAAATTCGGCCAATTTCAGATTTCATTCGCGAGAAATAAATTTGAAAAATGTCCTAATTGAGTCAGTACGCATTTCAACTTTAATACTTCCCCTCGATTGGTGTTATATAAATTGAGTTTTATTTGTAAGGCTTGTACTTTTAAGGGACCAACACTTTACCCCCAATCCTATCTTTAAAGCGTATTTTTTATCGCGCTTTTTGAAATGATATCGTGGTTATAAAAAATTTCGCAGAGCATTTTTAAATACGTTAAAGGAACATTGTTTCGAATAGTTATTTCTTTTTATTTTTTGAGGCGGAAGCTCTATACTTTTTTACTTTATTCTTATTATTATATTTTTTTAATTAGATTGAAAATTTTTGATTAATTTAAACATGCATTAATTTCGGTCCAATAAATTTCAATCGTGGACTCTTTACTTTACACAAATTTAAGAATCTTAAAATTCATATAAAAGTCTAAAACGGAATAACAACGATCAAAATACATAATTATCTATGGCTATGTTCCCATTAGGAAACCGTTTTCAATTAAGACGAGTTCACGTAATCTACTTTCAAATGAATTGAGTTATAAAACTAACCTAACATATAACCTAATACTCTATTCAGACGGAGACGTAACTAGCCGGTTTAATCAGATTTAACCGTGGTTTAATCACAATTAACTGATGTTTATTGAACAAAGAAGGTTTAAGGTTATGTAAACCTCGGTTAAATCTGATTAACCTCGTTTAATGAGGGTATTACCTAAGCCATTCTAAATTATTTGAACAAAACCCATTGGTTATAATATGAAAATCGAACGATTCCAATTAAAGTTCGATAATTTGTTCCTATTTTTGATGCAATTCATCCAACTTTTCTATACATGTTGTCTACCGCATCTTTTATATTAAAGTCATCTCTTTATACGACTCTAAAAGAAAAGATCAAAAGACTATATAAATATATTTTAAAAAGTTGATTAGATTTCCAGGAAATATCTGACATCTTACAAAGTAAAATTTCCAGAAAATTTCGATTTTTAAATTTTTAAAAAAGGCAGGGACATAAACTATATATCTACTTTAAAGTCTGATTAAGTTTTCCGGATGCAATTTTCCCAGAAAAGGGAATCTACGCTATATGAAGAGGTTAGCCCCAGCAACTTTGAAGTTTTAAGGATGTTACAAAATAAATTTAAGATAAGGGAAAATAAAATCCTAAAAATTAAACTATTGCTCAATTTGTATCTAGTGGCGAGGCATCATTTTCGAGTGGCTCATGTCAATTTTAATATTCGAAATTAATGAACGGTACGTTTACTTTCTAACGGTGAACTCAGTTTTGGTCAAGGAGATTGTAGTTAAAAGTTACGGCCATTTAAAGATAGGGGTAATTTTTGGACTTTTGCTCAATTTGTATCTAGTGGCGAGGCATCATTTTCGAGTGGCTCATGTCAATTTTATTATTCGAAATTAATGAACGGATCGTCTACTTTCTAACGGTGCACTCAGTTTTGGTCAAGGAGATTGTAGTTTAAAGTTACGGCCATTTAAAGATAGGGGTAATTTTTGGACTTTTGCTCAATTTGTATCTAGTGGCGAGGCATCATTTTCGAGTGGCTCATGTCAATTTTATTATTCGAAATTAATGAACGGAATGTCTACTTTCTAGCGTTGGAATCAGTTTTGGTCTAGGAGATTGTAGTGGAAAGTTACGGCCATTTAAAGATAGGGGTCATTTTTGGACTTTTGCTCAATTTGTATCTAGTGGCAGGGCATCATTTTCGAGTGGCTCATGCCAATTTTAGTATTCGAAATTAATGAACGGAATGTCTACTTTCTAGCGGTGGATTCAGTTTTAGTCTAGGAGATTGTAGTGGAAAGTTACGGAAATTTAAAGATAGGGGTCATTTTTGGATTTTTGTTCAATTTGTATCTAGTGGCGAGGCATCCTAATTAATGAACGGAACGTCTACTTTCTAACAGTGCAATCAGTTTTGGTCTACGTTGGTGTACATTGATGATTTTACAGTAAATGAAATGGTTTTCATGAAAGAGGACTTTCTAAGCATGAATTAAGTCGCAGTTTGCATGAATCTAAGGTGCCTTTTCATACAAGCGAGAAATATTCCCAAGTGTTGAAGCTATAAGCTGAAAGACAAAAAAGTTGGCGCCGATATTCTCGACCGCGAGAGTTTAAAAACCTGCGGCGAGAATTAATCTCGATTATCGGCTTCGATTTTTCGTATTTACACGTTTCTTCGCGCTTATAGAAAAGGAACCTTAATGGCGTATTTCTTTGGACTTCTCCCAGAATAAATACATTGCATATGACGCAATATATTTGGAGTGCTTCGAAAACAGTAGGAGCGATCCAAAGAAAAACGGTATTAAATTTGAAAATACGGCGCATAGAAGAAGATTGCGTTAATATTAGCCTTCATTTTCATTTTCTAACATTTTTTTTAACTCTAGCTCACGGAAGGGAAAAAAAAATCTTTATTTTCTAGGGGTAAAAAAGATGTGAAAATTGAAATTAATATTCGTAGCTGGATAAAACTATCCCTGCTCGCTTACAAACGGAAATGAATTTCTCGTAAAGGTAAAGTCTCAGAGTGTTAATGTCAAAATTAATTTCTAAATATTTTTGTATTTTTTTTATCATTTACTCAGATAGTTTACCATTTTCATTAAAGGGAGAATGCAACCTAACAAGAAGTGATTTTTTTATCGAGTCCTTATCGTTTAAATATGCCTAATCCACCAGTAAAAAGATTTACAAACAAATATTAAACTAGAAATAAATTTAAAACTTACCATCAAAATAGGCTTAGCTTGATTGATGGAGATATCCTGAACTCACCGTAAAAAGACTAGTGACCAATGACATAGATCATAAAAATCCAATATTTCCCATATAAGAGCCATCGATCAATGTAATTGGTCGGTAGTCCTTATTATGGAGTGTTCTAATGATCTCCATGAATTCAGCTAAGCCTATTTTCCAGGTAAGTTTTAAATTTCTTTCTAGTTTAATATTTGTATTTTTTTTATTATTATTTTTGGATTAGACCTATTAATGGATAAGGAATCGATAAAAAATCACTTATTAGATCGCACTCTCCCTTTAAAGTGAGGCTGTCAGATTCTTCATGAACTATAAAATGAAAATTTAGTAGCATTTTCGGACACATCGTTAAAAACCGATTCCAAAGATATAGTCATTTCTTAGTAATGAAAGAATAATATCAACTGAGACTTGACTTTTAATCCTATATTTCAGAAATTCGAATCTACGTATAGGAGAAAAAAATTTAAGGGGGGATATATTTCCAAAACGGTCATCTTTTTTTTTCTCTAATTTTTTGTCTTCATTCGCCTTCTCCCTTTTCAATGAAAAATATGAATTTAATGATTATTCTTTTCCGCTTCCACACGAGCTGTTTCTCACAACCTTCTTTCCTAAAAAACTAACGTAGCTGTACGAGCTTATAACAAAAATTATTGCTTTTCTTTACCGAAATACAGCCAGCAGGAAGCTCAGTAAAAATGATTTATATTATCTATTTTTTATTATTGATACCGCTGATATTTTCTTATTTAAATATTCATTTTTTTTTTTTTTTTCTTCTAAAAATAAATCGAGCACGAATGGGTGTTACAGATATTCTAAAAATTATTTTTATGGTCCAGTTTTTTAATGCTATTTTAAATAATAAATGACAAATAGTCCTAAAGTAGTCTTCAAGGGGAGTTTGGCTCCGACTTTATACAAGTCTCAGATCTAAAAATTGCGTATTAAACCATCATTACTCTTAACTTCTCTGTAAAGGGAAAATGGAACCAAGGACTTATAGGATATACGATAAATATTTCAAATATATATTCTATAGGATAAAAACTAAGTATCTCAAATACAGGACTTTATAGGGCAAATGTCAGCAAATATACCTTTCAAAAAATTTAATTTTATTGTACAGATGCATTTGTTTAAATACTGAACTCGTCCCCCATCCCATTAAGATGCTCCACCTCTGTGTGATAAGCAATACTGAAATCTTAGCTAATAAGAGTGGTTTAGCGTGGTTTAACGCGGTTTATCGTAATGAAAAGACTAAACATTGTATTCAAACAAATTCGACTAAAGACGAAAAGCTTTGGTAATGTTTAAGAATGAATAAACCTATGCCTATCATTCTCAGATAAAAAAATATTAGCACCGACTACTTGGTTCCAATCTCATCCGCTGGAGAGGGCAATTTCGAATTCCGTTTCTCGACCGTTTAGAGTTTTTGCATTTTTACCTCTCTTCTAGGGCGGAAGCTCTGACGACAAAACTTTCAGAACCACATAACAATCATAATATGCCTTGTTGTAAACTTGAAGCATGATTTACTTGTGTCTTTATCTATTAAGATTTTCATAAAATTGTAATCAAATACTTCAATTTTTGACCCCAATTGCATAATTTCCTGACATTTAGTGCAAATTTTAAATTACTTTTGATTTTAACTGAAAAACGATATTTTGCAGGTATTTATTTTCCGTATAAAATGGTTATTCATCTTAGTTCAAATCTCCTGAAAAATATAGAGGTAGCTAGGCTTCTAAAAAAATCTGTATTCACGCAGGAAACCGTTTACAAAATCGATTTGTTCTCCTTTCTTTCTCGGAGAATATTTTTTCTCCTCAATTTACAAAAGATTCAGGTTCCTGAGGCTCGTTCTTCACGTTTTATTTTAAATGAAATTTAAAAGGCTAACTTTAAAAGCTAGCTCGAATGGAACAAGAATAAAATGGAAATAAAAAAATAAAAAGGTTACTTGGCAGAGCCAATTTTCAAGCTTCCAACGGAGCAAAGCAACCAAGGGGAGGTTGGATAAAAAAGAAAGTAATTTAAAGTAAAAATCCTTCAAATTGCTTAAAAAGTTCCCGCGGATTTGTTCTTGGAAGCCAAGTTTTAGTTTAAATTAGAAATAAAAATAAAAATACCGAGAAAAAAAAAAGTGTTCAAATTACAATCTTTCTATCGTATTTAGTTTCAACCTTCATTAAAAAATGTTTTGGGATTCAATTACGAGTCTTAAATCATGCCTTCGTTAGTATTTTATATAATCAACGATTTATCCAGTAAATTAATATGATCAAATATTGAATTAAAGTAGATTTTATGAGTTGATTACTCCTAGTAATCGTTGTAATTTTGTCTGTACTAAAGTAATTAAAAGTAACTGAGTACACATTTCCAAATGCTAAAAGTCAGTTACGTATAGTACAGATTTTACGGAAGTGACTATAATCCTTGGAGTTGATTGGATATTTACGAAAATAACTAAACGGTACCGAAAAGTGAAAGTATTTTAATTTGAATTAAAGAATTAATAAAAGATGATTACGTAGTACTGACACTGGTAAATCATGTTTCAAGTTTACAACAAGGCATATTATGATTGTTATGTGGTTCTGAAAGTTTTGTCGTCAGAGTTTTCGCTCGAGGAGAGAGGAAAACATCCAAAAAATATAAACGGTCGAGAAACGGAATTCGAAATTGCCCTCTCTAGCGGTTGAGATTGGAACTAACAAGTAAGTAGGCGGTGCTAATACTGCGCCGAACTTTCTAGACGTTTACGGGGATGAAAATGTATCGACGGAAAACAACTATCCCCTCTCTCTCGCGAAACGAAGGAGTGTGTCTCGCCCGGCCGTCGCGATTTCGAGTTTAATTTACTCTAGAAAGAATATACGGGTCCTGGCCGCCTTTATGTACAAATTTCGGAATACTTAGGGTGAAACCATGGACTGAGAAAATCAGATACACTTCATTGTCACCCGCAGTATGTCGCCTATATGTAAACTTAAAGGATAATTTATTTGTGGTACAGATTACAAAAAAATCCGGGACTTAGAAATTAAGGGATGAAAAGCAGAAAAACCAATTTCGTCCAAACCTTTTGCATTGGATGTGGCATTGCTAAAAAAGTCTAAAGCTATCGTTTCCCGAATATTAAAATTGCATCAGCTTCAGCGAAATTCATACATAACTAAGTGATATTAGTTTCCATTCACTTTAATATCATTTATTCGTGTTTTTTAAATATATAAATAATTTTAGGCGTTAGTCTACCAGTTTTTCCACTCCAAAATCGTGCTTTTGTTGGCTCAAATAGGTTAAACAAGCCAGCGTGCGAGTAGGAGTTATAGGAACTTGGCCAATTTCAGGGCGAGCGTAAAAGGGATTTAGGATTTCGAAAGAGCCTCGAAACTCTCAACCCCCCTCTCGACGGCAAACTCAAAAGTTAAATCTCGTCGTCTCAGAACTATAAAATACACTTGGAAAAGGGAAATATTTTATCTAAAAAAATAGAAAAGGCATAGACAAAATTTAGGGCTGCGTCTTATCTAAACCTCAAAAGTAAAGAGTGGGTGAAAAGGTACGTATGCTACAAAAATCAGTAAAAATATATATAAAAAGATTCCTCTGGCAAAATTGTAGGATTTAATGGGTCCTGTTTGAGGGTATATAACAATATAATTCGTGCGTGAGGGTCTGTAAAGCCAAAAGCCCAGTTTGAGGAGTGTGTAAAGCCGAAAGTCCAGTTTGAGGGGGTCTGTAAAGCCAAAAGCTCAGTTTGAGGGGTGGTCTGTAAAGCCAAAAGCCCAGTTTGGGAGGTGGGGGTGGGGTAAAGCCAAAAGCCTAGTTTGTTTGGTCAGTCAAGCCAAAAGCCCACTTTGAGGTTCTGTAAAACCAAGCTCACCTTGAGAGCATAAGATAAGTCAAGCAAGGATTTAGGCTATAAATCAAGTCGGGTCCAGCTTAAGCTTTCGTAAAACAAAGCGCGGGTAGAGGAAATAATTTAAAGCAAAGCATCCTAGAGAACTATTCTAAATTCCTATTCACATTTCCTTGAAGAATTCTTCCCCGATTCTTGCCTTTAAAATCATTGGTTCCAAGTCGGTAAGCATGTAGGAGGAGAAAAAGAGTAAGCGATATATAGTTTTGCCATCTAAAGCTCGGTTGAGATGGCGTAGGGTTTCTTTAAAATCAATTCTACTATGAAGCCGTATAGTAAAAAAACAGCCACGCGAAAATGCAAAACGGTTTTTACCCAGGCATTCCCTTTCTCTCGTTCAAGGAATAAGTTTTCTCTATTATCTCTATTTGGGTTCCCGAGATTCGAGAAAAGAGAAAAAGGTAAAAAGAGATTAAAGGAGTTTTTGCAGAAAAGTCAACTTTTCGTAAAAAAAAATTCTATGGATTACCGCGCTTCGTCTCCCTCCACAAAATCTCACGCAAAATAGAAGCACTTGACTCTAAGAGTGCCTATATTTTAAGGAAACGGAAAAACACCTCGCACTTTTTCTTTTTTTTTTGCGATTTAAAGGGGCAAAGAAATGATAAATGAATATTAAATAAGTTTCTTTTAAAGAATTTATGTTTGTAAAAACAAAGTTTTGATCTTAAAAAGCCTCATTGGTTTAATTTTACTAACAATATGGAAGTATATTTGAATTAATAATTAATAATTAATAATTAAGTAAATAGTTCTATAATAAACACCACTTTACCGACCTTTTAAAATACTTAAAATGTGAAGTTGGATAAATGTAAACAAAATTAAAGCATTAGAGAAACCTCGGTTTTGATGACCCACTTCAATTCAAAATATAATACACCTTTTATCATTTAAAAGGATGTTAAAATCTCACGAGGCTAGAGGCTCTAAACATTCAATAGACGACAAAAACCTAAAGCTCTTATTTGCATATAACATTTAAGTTAAAAGCTTAGAGAGTCCTCTAAAAAGTGGGACACAAAGTTAAATATAGAACATAAATATGTCCCTATAGATAAGCCTTGGACGTTTTAGTATAAGGTTTCAATCTCAACTGATCTCTACCTTCACCGAAGTATACGATTTGATTCTTACCTTACGTAACTTAGAAAGCTATTGACTATACCCAATCCCTACCTTTTAGTTTCAAACAGAGAACTTTATACGCGCTGCAAAACTAAGATGGAGTTAAACTCACCAGTTTAATAAAAAAAAAACTTACAAGAACGCCTGGCAATAAAAAAAAATTTCCACCTCATTTCCTATATAGCTTATAAAAAGGTACAGAAATAGTACGAATGGTAGAATCGTATATCCGCCCCCCAAAGGCAAAAGTTCTTAGACTAAAAGGAGGGCTAAAGATCGCGCGTGGGAAAAGGAGAGCTGAAAATAAGAAATAAAATTCTTTCAAAAGGTTCAAAAACGTATAAGAGAGCGATCTGGGAGTAAAATCTATATGGGAATACGCCGTGAATAGTTCGCTTAGTAATCTTAAAACGTACTAGCGTTTCCCTTAATAAACTTGTTTATCTACTGGATATCTTCGGGGTTCTAAGACTGAAACCACTAAGTCAGAATCAGTGTCACGTTGCGAGCGAGAAAAGGTTTTTACTCGCTGTAAAATCAAATTGAACCGGGAATAGTTTATTCAAGTTTTTTGAGACAACTATATCACATCAGGGGGATTTGGAAGAAAGTGCTACAAACATAGGGTTGATAAACGCGCTTCCAGTTTTTTAAAGTTTTGCTTCAAATAGGTCTATAACGATTCGTACCGAAAGGGGGATTCGAATCATTCGACGCGCGCTCGGGAATTTATGGAAGGAAACCTTTAACGCTCCATTTGAAATTGACGAAATTAAAGTCGCATTTGGAGAAAGAGTTACTCGCCCAATATTCCAACCCCACTATCTACCATTTCGATCTTAAAGCTAAAATGGAATATCTACAAAAATATGGTTTTAAATATATATATATAAGGATAGTTTTTCACGATAAAATGTGGGCGCAGCCATAGGTGGACGAAAAATGGGAGGGATTTGGATGTATAATATTGTAAAGGGTTAATAAAAGGAATTATGAAGATGGGGAACAAGTTATAGGAGCGTTAAAATTTACATAACTAAGAAGACTATACAAATTTTTGTTAATCCGAGGCCTAATCCAACAGTAAAAAGAAAAAAAATAAAATAAAAACAAATATTAGACTAGAAATAAATTTAAAACACTCCCGGAAAATAGGCTTAGCTGGATTCATGGAGAGCACCTGAACTCCAAATATAAGGATGGGAATGCAGGATCTCCATGATCAATGTCATTGGTCGCTAGTTCTTATATTCAGGTTATCTCCACGTTAAGCCTACTTTGATGGTAACTTTTAAATTTATTTTTAGTTTAATATCGGGTTGTAATTTTTATTTACTGTTGGATTAGGCATATTTAAACGATAAGGAATCGATAAAAAATCGTTGTTAGGTTCCATTCTCCCTTTAAGAACGCTTCAACCCAAAGGTAAAAAAAGTTGAATGTGGTCTTTTAATAGCATGATAAAACTAACAATAGAATCCCTAGATATTCACTCACTTTAACCATTAATAAAAATAAAGTTTCGAATTCTTCTTTTATAAATTTACTAATTTTCACTACCATTTTAATCCATATTTATATTCAATATGTTTCCTGGTACACATCAACTCAAATATGATATAAAAGATGATAAGATAAAACGAGTAACTCGCCACCGTTCTGACCATTTTTCCATCTCTTTTCTCCCTTAGAAATTAATAATGGTTTTCTATATTCGCGGTTTTCCGAAATCAGAAAAGTATAAAAGCTTTTTGAAGAGTTTATAGATATAGTTTGTAAGGGACTACTTTTCTCCTATGTAGTTTAACATTGTATATCAATGCTTCAATGCTTTTCCCCCTTTTACCAACGCCTCTTGAACAAAAGCCAAGAAAGTGGCGCTCCAACCACATTCTTAACATATACGGTACTTTTTGAATAATATATATAAGATTAAGAGTAAGAGGAAAATCCCATTTCAAGCGACGTGTTTTCCAGCCATAAGAAGGATTAGGATTAAGGAAGGAAATGGTATTTCCTCTACACGGTATATTCATTTATTATACGCAGCTTGTGTACGAGATCAAATTTTAATTAATTTGTTTTTGTTTTTTTTTTCAATTTGTATATTTGCATTATTTAAATGATAAATTTATAATTGAGACGAGTTCATGTTATTTTAAATCAATTAGGAGCGTTAAAATATCCATTAAACACATTAAAACACATCAAACGTTTCTCGTTAATTAACAACGTTACAATTTAAGCCCCCTAATCTAAAGAGTTTTACAAAATACCTTTCACTGGCTTAAGCCAGCTTAAAAACGCGGGGAAGAGGCAAAAACTTTGGGCATTCTATTCTAACTTCATAGACAAGGAGAATGTGGACCTAAGCCTAAAAGGCGCGTTTTCAATCAAGACGTTTTTGGCCAAAAAAGTAATTTTTTCGTCATAAAACTAAGCAAAATTTCTATAGTCATACCAAGTCAGCCACTCGGGCCAAGTCATAACTCCGTTTTTAAAGGAAGAATGACAAACATGTATTCCCTATAAGTCATACCTTAACTACATGGTAGATAACGTAGGAAGCCTGTATTTATTAGTCTAATTAATTATCTAACACTAATTTCACTAAATATTTGAAATTTCGAAGGAGAGACTATGGCTACATATTAAGTGCGCAAGCAAGAGACAAGTGAAATTTCAATTTAGGTCGACTCCTAATTGTTGGCGCGTCAATTAAAGGGGAAAGTTAATCCGTATTGAATTTGAATTTATAACTAAATTGCGATGACATATTCAGAAATCGTTTAAATCCTAATTTAATGCATATATTTATATTGGAATTTAATAAAAATTCACAAATTAGCTTCCCGTCACCATCCACAAACGCGAGGCAACTACACACAATTTTAGTAACGAATGCCTGCGTTAGAAACGCCGTAAAAATAAGTACTTCGAATTAGTGCTCGGAATCGGATAATCATTATCTTAGGCTAATCATTATCCTAAGATAATCTATTTACAAGTTACTCGAATTAAATTTCATTTATTTTTTCTGAAGAAATAAATTGAAATTTTCTTTTCCGAACGTATAATTAACTGGCATAATATTCTAGGATAAGGGCATTTTTGAGCAAAAACAGATACGAGCATCATTTTTAATTATATCTTTGGATAAGTTAATTGGATTGATGAATAGTTTATTTTTAAGCAAACGGATAATATTTGAATTTAATTCAGTATATCAATCCAATTAATAAAAGTTATACTAATTCCGAGCACTACTAGAGTTACCCCCACCTCGCTACTTTTCCAGCCAATCGCACCAACGGAAAGTTTTCACAACGACGCTATGGGGTTAATGCTAGAATAAAATGGTGCATTTGGAAAACGTTTCTCGCTCTTTCGCAAAACTCCGAAACTAATTAACGTCTAGAGGCAAAGAGGAAAAAGGAGTTGATCTCCCTTCTTGCTGACACTCAAAAGGAAGGATATTTTCTTAATGAAAATTGCGGATTGATACTTTTTGAGACCAAGAACGGTTGATAGTGGAAAGCCCTCATTAAAGGGAGAGGAAAAAAGGGATAGATTAATATTTTAAATCATTTTCTTGTTGTTTTAGGGTAAATTGTTTTTTAAAAATCGTCGATAAACGTCATTAAGAGGTATATTTTAGATAGACAATGTCATGCGGGTATGATTTGATAGAAATTTATCAGACTTAAGTGATGGTATATAGAAAATATTAAACACAAAATTATAAATTTCGATTTTGGGTGTAGTTATCTAAAACTAGATTTAATAATAATTATATAATTAAATTAATTAACGAGACTAATACTTCATGGTTAAGAAAAAACAGTTTATTATATAATCACGTTTTATGATAGCTTTATTACGTACTAGTCTCATTTCTAGGAGTCCGTAAGCTCATTTAATAAACTATTTTTCTTAACCATGAAGTAGCAAACTCGTTAATCAATTTAATATAATTCTATTATATTTAATCCCCATGGTCAATCAATTTTGTGCAAAGGATTAGATTTATTATTATTTTCAATTTCATCAGTCTTTGATGATTATATAGAAGTTAGAAAACTAGACGAGATAGAAAGTGAGAAAAGCAATATAGGCTATTTCAATTAAAACCCGCCACAAGGAGATTTTGCCCTTTATCCCACGCAGTTACGTAAAAAAACTCAGTCGGGCTAAAGCGGGCGGAATGAACCATTCTCCAACTCAAGATCAAAATAGCCGATAGAACAAAAGTTTTATTTTTATAATAAAACAAAGACCATTTCAACGTTATATTCGAGCTTACTATACTTTTCTACGTATCTTTCTTACGTTCAACCTAATACTTAACTGTGGAAGGCGCGAAGAATTTCGCTCCAATTATTGATCAAAAAGGTCTAGTAAAAGAAAAAGTCCTTATTTTTAGAGGAAAGCAATGGGAAGAATCGGTACAATTTGAACTTCTTCGTCCATACCCCTTGTCGGCACTTTTTTTTCTTTCTTTTGGTAGCCTACAAGCGAAGCGGGATTAATTACCGAAAGCCTAGCAGCTCATCCCCTTCCCGCTCCTCACTCCCTATCCAAACTTCCCATTCTTATTTTCTCATCTTATTTTTGTACCACGATTCTATTCTTCGTCGTATCGTTCGCCTTGCTAGATTTTCACAACTCTCTTATTTCTATACCATAAGTAACTAAAACTACTAAGTATAACGAAAATAGAAGATTATTGATAGAACCTTTACAGTTTCGGATTTAAAGAATAAAATATTGAACTCCCAAAAAACTACAGACAATTTGCTTTTCACGAAAAAATATATGGGTTAACGCATCTACAAATTAAAATCTACAAATTTAACTATAGCCTATTTGTTCACTTTCAAACAAAATATTTAATTCTAAATTACCATTTGGTAACTTCCACAAAAGAAAGATAAAATCGATTTATAGATCTAATTGAATTTGGACTGTCTTATTTTTCATTCCAAATTCAATATAGTTGAAACAATGTACAACTTTAAAAAAATTCGGTAGACATTCATTCGAGCCCGCGCTAATCGTATAACATCCCTTGGGATATTTTTCTTTTTAGCTCTGCGTCTAAAATCTAGATTAGAAAAGGTATAAATTCCCTTACGGGTTTTTGGAACTGGGGTGGGGGAGAAAGCAGACCCCTGAGCAATCTTAGCGCCTTGTTGGAAGTTACAAAGAAGGATAGAAGATGTGTATGTCGAAGGGACGAACGAGAAAAAAAGGAGAAAAAGTCTTAAAGGGTTAGGGACTCCAAAAGTTATATTTTTATTATTTTACTAATAACAGTTATAGAACAAATATTCCTGTATTTGTTATATTAATGGGAAGTTGAAGACTGCAGGAACCCCAGCCATAAATTTCAATTCCTTATAGGAATTAAAGGATTAATTTTTTCAAATATAAGATTACAGGACACAAAATTTTGGTTTTATATGATAATATATAACTAGAATAAGCTCAAATGAAGGATTATATAAGGTATATATCAGGAAAAATACCATTTAAAAATGATATTTTGTTTTACTACATCCTCGGATGAAAAGGAGAACCTCTGGCTAATCAAAAGACGACCACCCTTGGCTTAGTAAAAACCCCGCCACACGTGTAAAGTGGGACGTTTGCAATAAAAACTTGCGTTTCAATAATCTTGCCCAAGAGGAGTTTTAATTAATTACTTTTTCTCAATGATCAGTTTAACATCATAAATTCAATTCAGCTTTTATCATTTTCCTAAAATCTCGTTTTAAAGTTTCACGTTAGACTAAGACAGACATTTTTACAGATCTAAGGATATTTTTAAAACAAAATTGGACCTAAGAAGAGTCCTTAGTCCTAGCTCTTTCGGAGCCAAAATGAAGCCGAATTGTGTGTGATTCTATACATCCTCAAAGTCAATGTCACGAAACATTGATAAAAAACTAATACTGACCCCTTCTATCTCTCTCAGCCTAGAGTCAGGTAATATTGACTACAGAAAATATATTTCTATAATCATTCTATAGTAGTAAGAAACTAATCCTATTTCATTTTGAATTTGCAATACGAACTAACTCGAGAAACCATTATATCTCTAAGTGTAGCGATTCAACGCGGTATAGATTTGCAAGGGTTGCAATAATAAAGGTGGAATAGATAGGAATACAAAGGAGAGATGATTTTCTGAAGAAGCAAAAGTCTGAAAAGCGAAAGATCCCTTTTTCCTTCGAAATCATGAGCCCGGAAACTTTCCCAATAGGAAGAGAATTTCCAAAGGGGATATTCCATTATATATAGTGTACGTATATTAAAAAAATAAATATCTATTGAAACTAAAGTCGGAATCAATTTGAGTTTTCAGTTAAGAACAAGGATATTCTCCTTCCCATCTCTATCATTTTATTTATCGAAGATACGAAGGATTTCAAATTTAAAGGTGTATTGAAATTAAAAACGATTCAGACTATATCCAGGACCATATTACAGACTAACTACGTGTCTAGACGGATTGCACCGTTTCTTAGCAATTGGAAAGTTTTTCTTTGAATTTACACCAACATTTTTCGAATCCAAACTCAATTTCCAGAGAGTTCCGTAAATTGTATTTGTTTAAGAATGCTCAACTACATGCTCAATAAAATATTCTTCAATAGGGTTGTACTTTTACTAATCAAAAATAAAATACGGTTCAAACTAATTTGACTATGGTCAGAAGAGTTAAACTCACGTAATCCAACTTAAATTAGCATTTTCAAAAATATTGTTAAAGAGAAAAACATATCTGTTGAAAAGGAGCGTGCATTCTCTAAATGTTCCCCTAAAAATATAGATTTTGCTGTTAAAACTATGAAGCATCAGTCTCATAAATATAATTTAAATATTTAAATCAACATGGTTAATAAACTTAATATGAAATTTTATATATTATAGGTAAGCCTTATTCAAAACGGTTGAAAAAACTAACGTCGAATACCTATGGGGGTAACGCGATTGTAGACGCGATTGTAGACGCGATTGTAGACGCGATTGTAGACGCGATTGTAGACGCGATTGTAGACGCGATTGTAGACGCGATTGTAGACGCGATTGTAGACGCGATTGTAGACGCGATTGTAGACGCGATTGTAGACGCGATTGTAGACTTCGTGATTTTGGTTAACCAGACTTGTCCCATACTTCGTATGGAATATTTTTAATCCCAGACTTATCCATGACCTTCTCTCCCCATTTTCTAAATCTAACTTATCCAGTTTCCAAACGAAGCCTGACAAAATATTTTAGTAAATAACTAAATATTGAATAATAGTGTAAGTTAAAAATAGTTATTAAGACAATTTTTCAGTTTGTCTTTTCGTTAAGTTGGGTAAATATTCAAGACGAAAATTCGTCTTGAATCTGAAATTCATTCGCGTCTAATTTCGCAACTATGATAATTAACCACGTATTACCACGGAACCATTGCTGCGAGTTCAGATAATATTTTAGGCTTATGAATAGTTTAAATCAAGTTAAAACTTTGTTAAGAGAGTTAGAAAACAATCAAATATAACAATCAAACCTCAATAAAATTTGATTGAAACCCCAATCAACTACTACAATAATCCAGCCACCATAAAAACGTAAAACACTCACCCAATGAGACACCAGAACCAGTCGTAAACATTCCATGGTCAGAGACAGAGTGAGTAGAATACCGTTGTTGATATCCCACGATGAAAAAAGTACAGGAAAAATTTGTTTTCCAAACCATCTCTTTGCAGTGGCACCACCGTATTTTGTTCGTCCTTTACATCGGAGGAATGCGTTCTATGCCCATTTTTACAAGTCCTGGCTAGTTCTTAAGAGGTACAGAGGTTGGGTGCTTGGGCGGTTACATTCCGACATCGGGCCAAAATTTATCGCTCGTAATTTGAAGCGAAACAACGAGAACAAAAGAGCGTCGTTTCCAGAAAGAAAAGAAGTTTCCATCCCGAATAAAAAAATGCTCCTAACGAAATGAAGAAGCCCGGGTGCCCTTAGTTCCATCGTCTTTTCTGATAAAAGAATATCCTATAAAAGAAAAAAAAAAGACAAAAAGAAAGAGGTTCAATTTTTTTTTATTATTTTTAGTCCTTATTTAAAGGGAAGGTATCATCTCTGTTAAAAATTAATGAAGTTTTTATGAAACCTAGTTTCAAAATGACCATTACCCCCCACAGACAAATTTAATTTTAAAGAGACAACCTCTTACGGAAGGATTCCCTTAATTTAATGATTTCATCGCGATTGGCTGGTCAAATTCGTCTGCTTATTATAGGACCTGACCTTTCAATGATCTCTTGGAAAAAGAGTTGGTCAAAGTGCATTTCCTTTTCAAGAATTTAAAAATATCCCTGAAGTATTTATGGCGTTAGTTTTGTCTTTTCATAGAGAACAATGCTAAAGTTTCAGCTTTGTACCATCTTTTGGCATTAAAGGTCAGAACAAACGAGCAGACAACATTGATCAATAAGCAGAAGTTCAAAGGGATATGAAATATAAAATAAATCTAAACACAATGGCCAAAACCTTAGAGCGCAGATGTAAGCAAGTACTTTCATCTTCACTTTAAAGAATATTTTAATGACAAGGACAAAGAAACTAGCCGAAGCTATTAGTAGCAAGAAGAAAAAGGACAGTTTAGAAAAAATTGGTTCCCAAGGAGATCCTATTTTATATAATATAGTAAAGCTTGTGGACTGAGTATATAAACTCTCTAACAAAACGCGGGCAAATGTTTGACAGGGCGTGAAGAAGGTTTCTATGCTTCTAAGAATACCTTTCATTTTATGCAAAATTAGTTTTTTTTTAGTTTTAAATTTGGGACGATGTATTTTTTGGTGTGTTACGGGAATTATCGTGTATGTTAATATGTCGTATCGTAGTGATGGGAATTAAAAACTAGAATTAATTCTGTCAATTTTTTTATAATATAAAATAACACCATGGATTACTCTGATGATTGGGTTTAATCCTTATTTAAGACGAAATATTTTTAGTTGTGTGATTAAATCGTCTACCAACCTGTGTCAAAAACCAAACTAATAAGAAAATGTTAACAGAGAAAAAAAATAAAACTGTTTCATACCTTGATTCGCCGTGATAATATTTTTAAGGTATGGAAAATTTATGAATAATTTAAAAAACTACATTTCAAAAGATAAATCATTTTGTAAAAGTAAATCTTACATGCATATTTTCAACTGATTCCTAAGCCTTTGAATATCTCTCCTTCGAGTCCTTCATGAAGCCATCTTCGCGTCGCGTTTCGAGCAATCCTTCTTTTTAATTCTTTTGCGTTACTTTAGGGTAACCACGAAATAATAAGCTTCAACTTAAACGGATTCTTTAAACTCAGACGTTGTTTAATCTTTTGTATTATTATAATAAACGCGAGATTCCGCGTTAAGTGAGCAAGTATGACCATTCAGCTCGCGAAACAGTGTAGCAGAAGACAATTTAATACTAGTAGACAAAGGTGGACGGTAGATGGCGACTGATTTGCAAAAGGTCACCACTAAATTCAAATCTTATCAAACAATTTGTTTGCTATAAAATGAAATGACAACATTTAAATTTTCAAATATGAATCGAAATAACTGTTATTTTAAAGATTAGAGAAAATGGCTTCCCAAAGGTTCGGATAGCTACCGAAGGGGATTTGGTAGATTTGGGACTCACATTTTCGGGCAAAAAAATGAATGTTATTTTGAAACGAAGAACGTTCATTTCCTCGATGTTTTTGTAGGAGTTTACAAGAATGGAAAATCATTCTCTTCATTGTTATTTTTCAAGAAAATAAAAACTAAACCAGGAGAAAAAGAGGGCAGATGCGAGGAGGCAAAAAATAGCGTTAACTTAACGTCGAAGATAAAGCCATTTTATCCTCCTTCAGCATCCTTTAGGGCTTCATCGCTTGAAAAACGACCCACCACCTTCTTCCCGGCTATTTCCCGGGCCTCAGTTTTTGTAGCCTGACTTGAATCCCAAAAAGAGAAATGGATGGGAAACAAGACGCCAAAGTGTATTGGAATATTGTGGTTTCGCAAATTAAATTGACGGATATTAATTATTAATTAAAAGCAATTGGAGTTCCAACCCTTTAGCAAATCAAAGACATTATCACCGACATTGATGACACCGTGAAGTCTAACGAATTACTATAGATCTATCTTCTTCTTTTTAAAACATGTATGTTGACAAAGGTTCATTTACTTATTCCGGAGAAATAATTAACGCCAATTAGCGTTACGCTATCAGCAAACTTTAACATTTATGTCAGAACTAACGAAGCTCAAGCCGGCGCGAGAGAAAATATTAGCTACCACCCATGTAAAAGCGCGTTTTCAATCAAGCTTTTCGTTTCAACCACGTTAACAAGCTTCAAGTGACGGAGAAGCAGATATCTAAATAAATTTGATACAAGCTTCTCTTGGAAAAGTGACAGCAAAAGCTTGAAAAAGTTGATTGTAAACGCTTCAGTGATGTTAACTCTTCTTCGAGATTTTGAGTCAGGAAGAGAGAAAGTGGAATTAAACAGCCGGGTTTTGCGAATTTAGGCAAAAACTATTTTTTGGTTTTTGTTTCGGACAATTACTAATCGTTTTTCGTCTTTGCTTTTCGCTACAAAAACTGCCCGAGTGAAAATTAGCTTTTAAGCATACCCAGTTCGTTCATAACTTTTCTGTAATATGTTTTAAAACATTTCGAATGGATATAACTCAAAAACCACTACTTCAACTCTCCACTTCATAAAAACAAAATGTTCACGAAGAAATCCCCAAAAAACCTGGGAGAATCTTCATTTTAAGAAAATACATAGTTTCTTAGGTTTTTTTTTTATCTATTTCTTAGCCCGCAGTCATTTTTCCGCTATTTTTTCGAAGTCCATAGCTCGAAAGGATGGTTGGGCGATAGAATAAAGTAGTATGAAAAATTTTAACCCGTGCACGATTCTTTTTATTCAAATAATAACTGAGCTGGAGCTAAAGCGCGCGAAAGAATGGCGCGAACCCCGTTGGCTATATATTGGGCCAAGCGTGAAGAGCATAGCTTTACCTGTATGGTAGGCCTACCTGGGATAAATTTGAAAGCGCGGGATAAGTCTATAGGGATAAAATGTATTCATGAGATGGAGAGACGGGATGAATTTAAAAGAAGAAAAATCTTCAGAAACCACAAGACCGCGGGCTGAATTGAAGAATACATCAAGTTGGGGCGATTTTAAAGACCTTTATTTACGCTTTAGTGTTATCCAGGTCTCAAGGATTTAAATTTTTTCGGTGGTTTAATATTACTAAATAAAAAAAGAGATTTTAAAAATCTAATGGGGAAAAGAAAGACAGCAAAAATTGGTAAAATTAAGGTTAATAATCTTATTTTAAAACTTGCAAAACATGTACAAGCTAAGAACTTTAAGGCTTTAAAGAACTGCTTTGCTTTTTGCTCTAATTTGCTAGGCTTTACTTAATATACGTCCTAATCGATTTGAAACTGTAAAATCAAACCGATATTCAAATCGCCAGGAATCCTTTTAACCGTCACGCGTTAACGCATTATCTTTAAAAATCGATTTAGCTTCATGAATTGGTTGTTGAAACCGAATCGGTAATGAAAATCGTTCCCGAAGCAGTTTCGCGAAATCGAATCAAATCGATTCGAGAAAAGAGGGTTTACTGTTCACACGACTGTAGCGAAACCTTTTGAAAAAGTTTAAATCGATTCAAAGACTATGAACGGATCTTCTAGGTTTTATACTACGCCACTGTTTAGCAGTGTTGGACGACTAAAACTATCTCATTATTTGATAAATACAGTAAGCTTACCAGTCGTAAAGATATTTAAACTGATACTACTATCAGTTTTCTCTCGCTTACTCTCTATCTCTCTTTCTCAATATATACTTTAGTGTTATATCATATTGCAGCCTTCCAGAAAGTTGAGGCGGATTAATACACAATATTTAATCTTATAGACGATAAAAGTAGTTACACACACGCGTGTTCAAGAACCATTTGTATCTCCCATGTACGCAATAACGTTATAGTGATGTATTGATGATTTTCCGGGAGCGTATCTCTCTACGCAGATAGAGGAAAATACCCTATTTTGAAAGAGTTGGGTCACATACTTCTAATTTCAATCGAAGATTTCTGCACGTACGAGACTATGAATCCCTCTTAACTTTTCTTATCCCAAACTGTAATATTTCAAAGATACGAGGCCTATTCTGAATGATAATTATTTTAAACAGTTGTTTGAACTAAATCAAACTTTGTGAAAGTTGGGTCATACCGCCAAGATAACTTACAATGTTTTGATTTCAAATTGAAACTTAATTATATCCTTTATGATCAAGAAACATTGGTTCTTTCTATACGACTACAAATCCATTTTATATTAATCCATTTTATATTATCAATTTATTCATATTTCCATTTTATATTAATTAATTCGGCTAGCATTCAAAAATAATTGCGCGGGAAAATTCACTACTTTCTCCCAGCGAGGTTTAACATTGTGTATCAATCCGCCTCGTCTTTCCCATATTGGAAACTTCTACCAAATATATATAATAGAAATATATATCTAATTGGATTTTAGAAGATCTTTGAAAATCTGTAGCTTGGAATTAATATGTAAACTAATTTAAGTTTTACTTCAAAACGAAGAAAAAGTTTATTTTTCGCATTTATACTTAAGATTCTGAACTATAAGAACTAACTACTTAGCTTAGCATTGAAACCCTGCAGTGCAAACCTTGATTGGCATAAGCTATAAAAAAAGGGTGGAGAAAAAAAGTAGTTTTTAGTATTTTGGAGTCCCTCCATTTGATTATACGCTCGGAAGAATTTTTAGTCTGTCAGGCGTATCATCGAAGAGCCTTCTCTACTCAAGATAGGGATTCCGAAACGCGAGACAAGGTCTAAAGGGAGCATGAACAAGAAAATAACGTATTTTGATTATATCTATATGTGTAAATTCTTTAATTTTAAACTCTGCTAAGCCGAAGTATTGGTCAGTGGTTAAAACTGGACCATTTTCTCCTCATAATTCTCACGTAAAAGCCGTTTTCCAATCGGTGTGTTATTTTAATTGTGGGCTTCACTAAGATCAACAATCAAATAAACGTGTATAATAACTATTTTAAGAATTTAACCATAATATTTTTGAAGATTTTGTGTGAGAGCCTTTTACACGCTTTAATGTCAAACTCTGCTAAGCCTAACTCTCGATTAACTGTAAATATGTTTAAATTTAACCATCCCATCATAACTGTCGCGCGGGAGCCTTAGTTTAATCAGATTTTTTTAATTTAAAATCAACTAACCCTAACAAATCAGTAAATAGCAACTATTTTAACAATTAACCATAAGATTTTTCAAGCGGTTTAAAGTGGACCATTCGTATCTAACTCGAAACGAGAGCATTCTAGAGTTCAGTCATCGAAAGCTGCTTTAATTTCAGCCTCACTTTAAAACAAAATAGGGAATGGGTGACTAGAGAAGGAAATGAAGTCCCTCTGGTGACATCCAGTACGGGTATAAAAGCATCAATGTAGTGTACATCAGGCCAAATCTCCCCCCTTTTTCTTTTGGTCGCGATACACCCAAAGTTACTAGTTCGATACAAATAAAGAAATAAATTTGGTAAAGGTTAGTTGAGTAGATAGGTTTCAGAATATATACGGTCTATGGTTACCGATTTTTACTTCTAAGAGTGTATAGGATCCTAAACAAGGTAATACTATGAGATTTGGCCTGTAAATAAACTTGATTTTTCGGTGCAATGGTTTGGGGATGTTTAAAAAAGGTTCAGATGTAGAAGTTAAAAGGGGAACTTCTTAATCAACGTTTAATTTTCGCGATTAAACATGAAAAACATGGATTTAACACTGACAGGCATAATTCTTAATACATGAAAATTGTTAAAAAACATTGTACAATTTCATTACCCCTTTAAAAATTAACAAAACAGTTCCACTTACCCTTTGGAAGAATTTCGGTCATTTCCATGGTGCTTTTAATCTCCTTACATCAAATTATTTCATGTGCCTGTATCCAGGATTATCGAATCCATTCCAAAATTACGTCTTGTTGTCGCAATAGTCGTTGCGAAATAATTTTTGTCTGAAATAAAATAATTTGAATTAAAAAATTGCCGAAACAAAATGAGGTCAAATAAATTAATGTACTATTATATAATAATCATTGATAGAAGGGGGCCAAGTTAACCCGAGTTAATTAATGGTATAATTCAATCTACGCTCTTTAGCTGCGCAAAATATCTAATTGTAACTGAAAATGAATGATTTTTCTGACAATTCCTTATCGATAAATAACGAATAACCCACTATCACACAAAATTATAAAAAAATATTAAGCTAGAAATAAATATTTACACTTATTCGGAAAAAGGCTTAACGAGGATCCATGGATAATTTGATATCTCGCCGTTTAACAACCTCCGGTAAAAACGCGCGCTTTAAGCCTAGTTTTAAACGTTTTACTATCGCGTGATTGGATAGAGAGTTTTGCTAAGCCTACATTTCGAGTAAGTTAAATATTGATTTCAAGCTTATATATTTTTGTAAATTGCTCCTATTTTAAATTAATTAATTTAACAAGTGACCAAATTCAAAATTAAACTACTAACAATCGTTACTCGAATTAAAATCATGATTTAGGCTTAAGATGTTAAGACCCGAGAATTGTTTTTTTTTTTATAAAACAGCACATCGATATTATGATAAAGGGGAACATAGTATTGAAAAGGCGGCCAAAATATTCTCTAGAGAAGAGAATAAAAGCTGAAGATGAAGAAGAATTCGGTTTGCCCTTTTATGTACGTGTAAGAGTAGAGGTCCGACCTATAGGATATCGAGCCGAGAAAGAGAAAAGGCAGCTTTTCGCCTTTTTCTCTTGTTTTTCTTTTTCATCCGAGATATATTCGGAAAAGCATCTTTTCCTTTATATACAGACCGTTCAATACGATTGAACCAATGGAGAAATTTTACAAGGAACTAGAAAAAGGTTGATGATGAACGTGCGCTTATATAACCCATTAGTTATACACGCATTGGTTCTTATAACTCAAACTGTTAAAGTTTGCTAAATTTTGGTTCGAGGTATTTGAGATAATAAAGAAATATATTAAAATAACGAGAAAAAGATAGTTAATGCGCCATTATAGGAAATAAACCTCTTCCCATTCTTGTTAACATTAGCTCAAATATATCTAGACTAAGTTATTCTGAAATAAAATCCAATATATTTTTATTTAATAAAGTATGTTAGACGAACGAAAACAATCTGGGAAAGACATACCATCTTCGTCTATAGTTTTTGCGCATTGTTTCAAATATCTCGAACACACTTTTAGATTCCCAAAATTCGTATTCAACCAATTTGAGTCAATGAAGTAATTGTGAGGAGAATTGGAAAAAAATGGTACCCAAATGTTTTGAAAAATTCTTACACTTCAGTTTTGCGCGAATTAACTCAAAGAAGTAGAACAGCACTTCTATATCTTGTTAAAATACAATTCGAGATACTTGAAGCAATGCGTTGATACGCGATAGAAGATAAAAGCGAGTAAGCTAACTTTCAGAAAAATTTCATCAGTAAGCATTGTATATATTGTCTTTAATAATTTGAACGGTCAGTAAGGGAAAAGCGTGTCGATATCCGGGTTCTTGTCCGATGAAAGGCAAGCGGAGCTCGCTCTAAATATTGTTTTCTCCTAATAATATATTATTGGGGTGCTGTATAGGTAATAGTCAAGACAGCGCGGTCGAAGTTGCGCTCCTTGTAGCCTCCACGGGCCCGAAAGAAAAGAAAAAGCTAGCGAGGCAAAATAAAGGGATTCTCGCGAGGGCCTTACACACACTTCTCTTTGTTAAAGATATACTTTGCCCCTAGAGATCCCTATTACCAATCCTTCCAGAATTTTCCTCTTTAGGGCGGGGACGAGATGCTATATATACAAAAACTCGGGTGGTATAATTCTAAAATTGATTTCGGGACTAGAGAGCAATGCTAAAATAGTCTTATCGGATGGAGCAATACATTATTATCTCTTAAAAATATTGAATCAAATAATATAATCCAGGATCTTCATGAATCGAGCTAAGCCTATTTTTCGGATAAGTTTTAAATTTATTTCTAGTTTAATATTTGTTTCTAAATTTTTTTACGATTGCATTAGACCTATTTAGGTTGCATTCTCCCTTAAGTTATTTTTAAGATACGGGTATTCAAATAGATCGGATATAAACCAACATTACATCTCTCTTGACGCATAATGAAATAAACCTCAAACTCAAGGGCAAGAATTTCACACACCTTACCGGTGTCATTTCCGGTTTAATATTAATATGGATATCAGAATCGGTTACCGTTTTCAGTACGTTCAAAGCTGAACTCCTTTCAATATCGTATAGTTTAGTAACTTAGACATAAAGCTTAGATTTCAGCTTTAAATAAACGATTATGACAACGGAACCCCCTTTATATGCGGAGGAAAATAGCTTTATCACGAGCTAACAGATGGAAAGCGGCAATAATTTCCATCAAAAATTTTCCCTTCCGTTTCTTGATTCCACCCTCTTAGGATGACCATATATGAAACAATATTGGTTCAGGATGAGTTTGCCAAAACTATTTTGTTCGTATATGGCGTATAGTATTCTATATTATTCCGCTACAGTTTCTACAATAAGAGATACATTTAAAGCCAATGGAAGTTAAAGCTGAAAGGGTTTGTTATCTCTTATTCTTTTCAAGAAGGGTTCCTTCTTTTCAAGCCACTTTCGCTCGAATTGGTTTTACAATCACGGATGTTGTCTATATAGGGAAAGAGTATATGGATGAAAGTTAGGCCCGTCCGTGGCATCTTCAACCCTTTTCCCCTCGTCTTTTCCCTATCCTCCCGTATCATGGTGTCAGTTTCTTCCGATTTCAGGCGCGCGCAATCTAAGAAAATGGGGCGAGAACATCTGTTCTAGCTGTCAATTCTTTCCAAAAGAGAGCCAACACGTGATTAGAACTTCGGTGGAGCCACCTATCGGTCTTTAGCGTGACACGCCGAAACCCGCTATCGGCCTTTTCTATCCCTAAAGATTAAACCCCGGAGAAGATAAAACGGTTTTACGGGTTTCTTGATCGAGTATTAAGGAAAAGATGGGTATTCAAATAACTTCTTTGCGATGATATGTTTAATAAATATGTACTTCGCAAATTCAAATTGCAGGGAACCACGGATGTAAAGCGCTTAAATGCATGGTGTTCGAGAGAAAAGCAGACGAATGATTTAAGACCTGTTAAATACGCGTAAAACCATAACAAAACTACCTAAGCAAGCTGAACTCAAAGTTTACAAGAGTTTGAAATCAATGCACTTTCAAAACGTCAGACTAAATATTCTCGGGTAAAGCTTACTTCATAGAAATTAATTGGCTGGCTATATCACGTGTCTTTAAGAACGTGTTATCTGCGGGCAAAGGCAGTAAGACCAGTTTGTCCTAGAGTTTTGTTCTTTACTTTATTTTCGCTTATATCATAACTGATTTCGAGCACCATGTATGACGTATTTTGCATTCTGGGTTCAAGAGGGCTTTACGATCTCGTCGTTTGGACTGTACCCTTCTTACGCGGGCTTCTTTCGCCAGCTCGAAACCTTTCTACAGGGTCGAATTAACGGGGAGGTGGTTGGCAAAAGGATAGCTCCGCGAGAAGCGACGTCGAGGCCCGATGACAGCTCAGAGTGCCGATACTCGATTAGAAGCGCGCCTTTACCCTACACCCACGCACCCGTCTCTTTTTCTTCGCTTTAGTCTTTCCTCTACAATACCTCCCACCCACTTTCTCTCTTTCTCAGTGAAGATCCTTAAAGGGTAAGTGAAAAACGTAATGAAGATAAATTACCATATAGACACAAATTGTTGTTAAAACCGATACTAAATTTAATTTAGAAAAGGGAACGAAAACCCAAAATTCGGATCGAAAGGTATAGATCTGGTTTACTTAACCACCGACCAATGATTTGACGATTATTTAATTAACACTTCGCTAAGCCTAGCTCTAAAAGTAAAGGTTAGAAATGAGGCCCTCTTATTATACTGCATTTAAATATCATATAAACCAATAACTTTCATTTGATACCATTTGGTGTACCTTTATGAAAATTCAACCAATCAGAACGCGCCTTGTACTTCTACCTTAAACCCTCTTTGAAGGTTAATAGGGTGAAGCTACTTTCCAGGGTGAAACGATTGCATGGATTTCCCATAGAACGCCTGCAGAAATGTTTCACCTGCCCAACATCTACGTTTGCAGAGAAGCTACCACCCGTTTATTATGCTTACAATAACTTTGTTAGAATTATAATTAGACGAATTTTAAATAAATTATTTTTAAATTAAGTTAAACATTTCGCGAAGAAACCTGTCGATAATATCAACTAAATATATTTGTAGATTCAAAGCCGTTTACAAAATGACAATAGTTGGGCTGATATTTTAACCTTTTTCGACCAACAGGGCTGGTTTCTTATTATTAAACTAAGCAAAGCTGGGACTAATTAAGTGTTTTGAACCTTTCCCCTGGGCTATAAAAACACTCTAGTTAGGAGCCAAAGGTTCGCCCAGTTACTGTTTTTCACCTTGGCTGCGCAAAAATGGTCTTAATGAGTCCCTGTTGCTAAGCCTAATTTTGGAGTAAGTGTAAACGTTTAATTATGGTCTAATTTGTGGCTAAAAGGAATCGATTTAAAAATAGTTTTATACTCCTTTCCATTCTCCCTTTAGGGCTGGTATATTCTTAACCCAGGACGCGTATCTCCCACCCCGGAAAACAATTTCTTTCATAATGACACCGCTCTTGGTTCGGACGACGCGAATTGACAAGCCGATACAGAATGAATTTTTGGCGCGCGAGATGGCTATTATTAACATTGATAATCGAGACAGCGGAAAGATGTCTTATTCCTTCAAAAGCCCATACCAAGTGCGCGAGTAATAAAAATAGATTTTTGTCAATGAACTTTTTTTTTGCAATATTCATCCTCTTGTTTATTACGCAACTCTTTTTTCCTGAACTGTCTTTGATAAAAAATTTAGGACTCTCGCCGAAACGAAATTATGGGGAGTATCAGACGTGAAGGGTTAAATATAGAGTGTAATGATGATGAACATGATGGATTGCTAGTAACAAAAGTAGGTCAAAAAATAGTTAATTAAAGTACAAGTCCCATATAAAATTTAAAATCCAATGAGGGCCCGAGTTGAAATTAAGTTTTGTTTGGTGTTAGATTTTTGATTTTAAAGTTCTCAGTGAGACGCGTATAAATCCTGCATTTACTTACAATTGAAAAAGGTATTTTTCGTAATAAGACTTGTCCCTTAAAAAGCCAACATACCACTCGATAAAACTTTTGTTTGAGAGAAGTTTTAAAATTATATCTGTCAAGGCGCAATATATCTCGTAGGAATTGATAAAATAAATTGTTAAAAATTGTTGAAAACCTCTCAAAGAAAACAGGAACATCTACAAGTACGCGTTTAATATTGTAAAATATTTCACAAAGTATTAGGAAAATAATCTATACACTCGAGTGGAGACGAGTGGTGAAACGATTTTAACAAATTAGGAACGGTGGGTCGTTATTTTGCGCCCAAAAACCGCGGAGCAATTTATCAAGGGTGTTCATCCCCAAACCACCTTCTTCACTTCGTTCTAAGTATAAAAGTAAACAAAAGAGAGAAGATATTCATCACGGTATTCCTCGAAAAGAGAAGCGCCAAAATAAAAGCTAAAAGGGAAAAGGAAGAGAGAATTTTACCACCGGGTACATCGTGTGGGAAGAAACATCCTTTCTATATTGTATATCTACCTTCGTCGACTTCCAACGTTCACTATACAACAAAATAGCTAAAAACAGAAGTAGATAACTTGAGAAGAGAGACGCTGTGTCTAACCAAAGAAATTATAGCTAAAGAAGCGTTTTCAATCAACGTTTTCAAGTTCATGCTTTCGCTTTTTCAAATACATTTAGATATCCACTAATAGAAAGCTTGACTTAAGGTCGATTCTTCACAAAAAAAAACTTGATTGAAAACGCGCCTTTAGATAGAAAAAAGTTCAGCTTTCCACTCCGATGCGAAGGCATGCTTTAGGAATGGATACTCGTGTTACAAATTCTCTCAATTAATGCCTTCCTTCTCATATTATCTTCTTCTGCTGCTAAAAATCTCTTGTTCCAAAAATAACGTCAAAATCAATAATAATAAAGCTTATATCCCCTAAATCTCCTCCGGGAATTATTTCCTACTAAAAATAAATGTTTTAAGACATCCTGACAGGATTCTTGGTATCATTTAATTTATAAATGGGGAAACAAAGATTGGAGTCAAGTAGTTTATTCTCAAAAAAATAGGTCTAATTGATGTAATTGGTGGAAACAACAGATAAATCTTCAAGTTTATATATTATCACTCCTAATATAAACTTTATAGAATCATGGTTAAAATAATAAAAAGGATGAGCCAGACGTTACAAAAGCAATGAGTCGCAAAATCTTTCGACCGCCTTTAATTACATCTATTGTTTTTAGGCGCAAGGGATGTCTCCCACTAGTTAAGAGGGCGTACCTACTTCCCTATATTTACATCGGTTAGAGTGTATCAAATCTAAGTAATTAGCCTTAATTAGGCTTAGCGAAAACTCCATTTGATATAGGAATTATTATAATGATAATTTATGCTAAACTGCAACTTATATGTGGAATATTTAGCCTACAATATTTGATATTAATTAGTCAATTCTATATTTTTTATATTTCACCCTCTCTTGTTGAAAATATTAGATATCAACATCCTTAATTTAAAATAAAGTAAAATGAAAAATAGTTCCCATATAGCTAAAAAAGAACAAGACTATTCTTTAAAAAGAAATAAGGTTTCATTACATCTTTCACCAATTCTTTTTTTAAAGCATTGTAAAAATCCATTATAGGCAATCTGAACCGAAACAAAAATGGGCTAATTCGAAATCGCTTTTTTAAAGAAAGAAAAAACCACCATCTTTTTTATTACAACTTTGAGCTCAAAAAGGAATTTAAAAAAAAATAAATAAAAATGTCACCACTCGTTAACGAGATTTTAATTCATAGGAAACTTTGAAAACCTTTCCTAAAAAACTTTGAAAACCTTTCCTAAAAAACTTTGAAAACCTTTCCTAAAAAACTTTGAAAACCTTTCCTAAAAAACTTTGAAAACCTTTCCTAAAAAACTTTGAAAACCTTTCCTAAAAAACTCTGAAAACCTTTCCTAAAAAACTCTGAAAACCTTTCCTAAAAAACTCTGACAACCTTTCCTAAAAAACTCTGACAACCTTTCCTAAAAAACTCTGACAACCTTTCCTAAAAAACTCTGAAAACCATTCCTAAAAAACTCTGAAAACCATTCCTAAAAAACTCTGAAAACCTTTCCTAAAAAACTCTGAAAACCTTTCCTAAAAAACTCTGAAAACCTTTCCTAAAAAACTTTGAAAACCTTTCCTAAAAAACTTTGAAAACCTTTCCTAAAAAACTTTGAAAACCTTTCCTAAAAAACTTTGAAAACCTTTCCTAAAAAACTTTGAAAACTTTCCCTAGAAAACTTTGAAAACTTTCCCTAAAAAACTTTGAAAACTTTCCCTAAAAAACTTTGAAAACTTTCCCTAAAAAACTTTGAAAACTTTCCCTAAAAAACTTTGAAACCTTTCCCTAAAAAACTTTGAAACCTTTCCCTAGAAAACTTTGAAACCTTTCCCTAGAAAACTTTGAAACCTTTCCCTAGAAAACTTTGAAAACTTTCCCTAAAAAACTTTGAAAACTTTCCCTAAAAAACTTTGAAAACTTTCCCTAAAAAACTTTGAAAACTTTCCCTAAAAAACTTTGAAAACTTTCCCTAAAAAACTTTGAAAACTTTCCCTAAAAAACTTTGAAAACTTTCCCTAAAAAACTTTGAAAACTTTCCCTAAAAAACTTTGAAAACTTTCCCTAAAAAACTTTGAAAACTTTCCCTAAAAAACTTTGAAAACTTTCCCTAAAAAACTTTGAAAACTTTCCCTAAAAAACTTTGAAAACTTTCCCTAAAAAACTTTGAAACTTTCCCTAAAAAACTTTGAAACTTTCCCTAAAAAACTTTGAAAACTTTCCCTAAAAAACTTTGAAAACTTTCCCTAAAAAACTTTGAAAACTTTCCCTAAAAAACTTTGAAAACTTTCCCTAAAAAACTTTGAAAACTTTCCCTAAAAAACTTTGAAAACTTTCCCTAAAAAACTTTGAAAACTTTCCCTAAAAAACTTTGAAAACTTTCCCTAAAAAACTTTGAAAACTTTCCCTAAAAAACTTTGAAAACTTTCCCTAAAAAACTTTGAAAACTTTCCCTAAAAAACTTTGAAAACTTTCCCTAAAAAACTTTGAAAACTTTCCCTAAAAAACTTTGAAAACTTTCCCTAAAAAACTTTGAAAACTTTCCCTAAAAAACTTTGAAAACTTTCCCTAAAAAACTTTGAAAACTTTCCCTAAAAAACTTTGAAAACTTTCCCTAAAAAACTTTGAAAACTTTCCCTAAAAAACTTTGAAAACTTTCCCTAAAAAACTTTGAAAACTTTCCCTAAAAAACTTTGAAAACTTTCCCTAAAAAACTTTGAAAACTTTCCCTAAAAAACTTTGAAAACTTTCCCTAAAAAACTTTGAAAACTTTCCCTAAAAAACTTTGAAAACTTTCCCTAAAAAACTTTGAAAACTTTCCCTAAAAAACTTTGAAAACTTTCCCTAAAAAACTTTGAAAACTTTCCCTAAAAAACTTTGAAAACTTTCCCTAAAAAACTTTGAAAACTTTCCCTAAAAAACTTTGAAAACTTTCCCTAAAAAACTTTGAAAACTTTCCCTAAAAAACTTTGAAAACTTTCCCTAAAAAACTTTGAAAACTTTCCCTAAAAAACTTTGAAAACTTTCCCTAAAAAACTTTGAAAACTTTCCCTAAAAAACTTTGAAAACTTTCCCTAAAAAACTTTGAAAACTTTCCCTAAAAAACTTTGAAAACTTTCCCTAAAAAACTTTGAAAACTTTCCCTAAAAAACTTTGAAAACTTTCCCTAAAAAACTTTGAAAACTTTCCCTAAAAAACTTTGAAAACTTTCCCTAAAAAACTTTGAAAACTTTCCCTAAAAAACTTTGAAAACTTTCCCTAAAAAACTTTGAAAACTTTCCCTAAAAAACTTTGAAAACTTTCCCTAAAAAACTTTGAAAACTTTCCCTAAAAAACTTTGAAAACTTTCCCTAAAAAACTTTGAAAACTTTCCCTAAAAAACTTTGAAAACTTTCCCTAAAAAACTTTGAAAACTTTCCCTAAAAAACTTTGAAAACTTTCCCTAAAAAACTTTGAAAACTTTCCCTAAAAAACTTTGAAAACTTTCCCTAAAAAACTTTGAAAACTTTCCCTAAAAAACTTTGAAAACTTTCCCTAAAAAACTTTGAAAACTTTCCCTAAAAAACTTTGAAAACTTTCCCTAAAAAACTTTGAAAACTTTCCCTAAAAAACTTTGAAAACTTTCCCTAAAAAACTTTGAAAACTTTCCTAAAAAACTTTGAAAACTTTCCTAAAAAACTTTGAAAACTTTTCTAAAAAACTTTGAAAACTTTCCCGAGAAAACTTTGAAAACTTTCCCTAGAAAACTTTGAAAACTTTCCCTAGAAAACTTTCCCTAGAAAACTTTCCCTAGAAAACTTTCCCTAGAAAACTTTCCCTAGAAAACTTTCCCTAGAAAACTTTCCCTAGAAAACTTTCCCTAGAAAACTTTCCCTAGAAAACTTTCCCTAGAAAACTTTCCCTAGAAAACTTTCCCTAGAAAACTTTCCCTAGAAAACTTTCCCTAGAAAACTTTCCCTAGAAAACTTTCCCTAGAAAACTTTCCCTAGAAAACTTTCCCTAGAAAACTTTCCCTAGAAAACTTTCCCTAGAAAACTTTCCCTAGAAAACTTTCCCTAGAAAACTTTCCCTAGAAAACTTTCCCTAGAAAACTTTCCCTAGAAAACTTTCCCTAGAAAACTTTCCCTAGAAAACTTTCCCTAGAAAACTTTCCCTAGAAAACTTTCCCTAGAAAACTTTGAAAACTTTCCCTAGAAAACTTTGGAAACATTTTTCCAAGCCCTATTTTTTAAACCGATTTAGGACAGTGAGATATTGAAGTATAGGAAGGTTCAAAGTGGTTGAAACTGATACGGATTAGCTAAATTTGGGTCAGTTTTAGTTTTAACCAAATATTCCACAAAAGCTATATAGACCTAAATAAATTTGGAATAGGTTTTAATCTATAGACAAAAAAAAATTTGTTGAAAGAGTATCGACAAAACATTCTGGGAAATCAGTAATTGGATTGGATTGGATTGCGCGGTCACGTTGGGCCGAGAGTGGTTGTCAAAAATGATTATTTCGGAAACGATGCCCGTCGATTTTTAAAAAATAAGATTAAAATACTAATCTAAATATATACAAGTCTACTAAAATGGAATTTTAAAACCCAATAAAAAGTAGATATATTCAAATTTCCTAATTACGTAGGCTAATTTGGGTGTTTTGAAGAAAGGCCTAATCTAACTGACGATGCATTTATCACTTGTATCCTCGTAAGGAAAAGTTTGACCACAAGATGCCTTTGGTGCTCTTAACTTACAGAGGTCTAGTCTAGTGGAATCAAAAATGTAAATAGCTTGCTTTTATTTTAAAAAACAATGGGTATATCTAAAAAACTGATGAATGGGCTTAACGACTGTAAAAAGGAATATTCAGTAAAATATCTGGGTCATAACTAGCGTTTGACCAATAGAGCGGAAACTCCGAAATGACGGGTCATCGTGAGGGGTCATCGGCGCACACCTTTGACCCCTTTCTCTTTTTTTCTAGCCCGAAAAACAAGAGCACTGACGGAATTGATGGGGCGAACGATCTCTCCGCGAGAAAGGAAAGCCATTATTCAAATCGGACCCCCGAAAAAACAAGAGGCTGGAAAAATGGACGAGAGTCAGAATACGAATAGAAAGGGTCCAGATCACCAATACATAGAATAAGGCCAATTTTTTCATATATTCGCGTACGATTTAGGCTTAAGGGTACTTTTGGCTATTTGTTTCCGCTGCCTAAACCCTCTTATCTCTCGTTATGTTTGGAATTTCAACACAGATTCGTCGTGTTTACCGTTTCCTAAAAGCAAAAGCTATTTCTGTTTCCAAATTCAGTTTGTTGCTTATATTATTCGATTTAGGGTTTGGTCTGTCCATTCTATCTTGATTTGTCAGTAGGTTCGAAGCTAAGCTGCCTTTATTTCTAAAGATAATATATATAGAGATAACGAGTAACGTAGCTATGTACGTATATTAACAAACTAAGACTAGACTCCGAGTATAAAAAAGAAACTTAGGAAAGATCCATGTATACTGTACACGAGAAAAGAAAAGAAAAACCTTAAACCAAACAGAAAACTAAAATCCGACTTTAAGAATTTCAGACGAAGAGAAAATTTGTTTTCTGTCCTTTTCTAGAGGATGTACACGTATCGATTGTAGACTTATAAATTCTATCTTTAAAAGGATTACGTTACGTAATACGCAAAAATGGGTAAAATAAATAAGCAGTAAAATATGAAGATATATTCACTGACTTTTAAAGTAATAATATTTTTTTAAGCAAGGATCGTATTTGGAATATTGGATCATATTGCCACAGAGGAGCTAGAACTAACTACTTCCCTCTCCGTGAGGTTTAACACTGTGTATCAATTCGCCTTTGTCCCTTAAATCAATTTATCTAGAATGAACATACGTTATAAAATTTAAATATTTATACATGTGCTTTACTTAGTTCAAGAAGAGTTTATATTGGCTTGTTTAACAAAAACCTTGAGTAGAATGAAACTCTCCTTGAAACGCGCTGTTTTAAAAATAATGTCTACTGGAATGCAAACAAATTCCTTGAATTAAGAGATAATAACAGAATGAGAGACATTACCTAGGAATCCAATTTGGGGGCGTTTTGAAGGATAATAAAGCCTCCAACGGTTCAAATGAAGACATAGAAGCGGTGGTCACAATTATCTACCAGCGGAATAAACAAAATAGGCGATGATTAAGTTTATGAGCTTAACCTGGCGTTAATTTTCCAGCTTTTTGTTTTGAGCTTGGGGTATAAAGCTCTTATTAAATTTGACTAGACACCCTTCTCTTAATATCTCCTTCTGGTTGAAATTTGAGCTATATACATTCAGATGGAGTCAAAATTAGCGAGCATATACAATATTATCGATATGTACAAATAAAACAAAACATTTGCGCAATCTCTCAAGGGAAAATAAAACAAAAATAAGCTTATCTTATACACGAGTGTCGGGGGGAATAAATCCAGGGAAAGAATCTGAATAACAATGAAATTACAACAAACAAAAGACGTATAAAAGTCATTTAACATCTCGCGTTGGAACGTGTGTGGCTGAATTTGTTGAATCCGCCAAAAACCCTTGGCGAAAACTAATATATTAACAACAAGAAGAGTCGACTCGACGTCTTTATACCATGAGAATTTGTTAAAAGTATTAACTTGTATTAGCAAAAATAAAAGCCACGTTCACATCACGAGTAATATATTTAAAGGTTTGGTTAAAGTTTTAACAGAGTTTTTTTTTTTAAATAGTCTATAGTTTTAAAGTAAGTATCAGCTATGACAAAATTATACGAGATTAATTAAGGATTTCGAATAAAATAAAACTAAATTGTGTTTAAAAGATGTTGCCACAGATTTCTCAAATGCAATTTCGTGAAAATCGTTAAAAAACGATTCAAAATATATATACTTATGTCATGTAAAAATAGAGATCGGGGTTTGGGCAAAATAATCCACAACTATCAGTTAATCAGTTAATCATAAATAAATAATCGGAAAATTATTCGCGATTACATTGGATTTATCATAGACTTTCCTCGAAAAATTTTAAGTTATGAAAAAAGATAAAATAATCAGAAATTTTCTTGTCCAAACTCCGATCTCTATGTAAAAAGATATCACAATAGCAAAATAAAATATTTTATAATCGACATCTTCGAAATGTTTGGGAAAAGTAAAAATTCTCCACATTATACTTCGTCATTATTTAGGTATGTATAGGCTTTGAAAAATATGGTAGGCAAAACAGCGTTTGTAAAACTGAGTTTTTGGTGCAAGGTTAGGTTAGATAATATTTTGAGTTACGCTGTTTTGAAAACAGCTGCAGTACCAACAAACCCATCATTACATGGTTAGCAAAAGTGTATCTAGCTCTTTAGAAAGAATAAAATTGAAGAAAATAATATAACGATGAAGGATGTAGCCTAAATCGTACAAACCATACTGAAAACTCAAACACTATAAAGTTTCTTATCGATTCATTCCCCTACCATCCATCCGGTCTTATTTATCTTTGACTAAATAGCAGCGCGCGAGTCTTTCTCTTATATAAGAAGATAGAGATTTATCCTGTCGTTCAATCGAATCTCAAATGACTTTCTACACAGAAAGCTCAATGTTCCCGGAAACGACGACAAGATAACCAAACAACGTTGAGAAAAGATACCCAAAAAGAGGAAACATAAAATAGAGAGAGAAAGATTGGGCCATATACAAAAGTACATCTCTCGGACATAGGGATAAAAGTCCACTCGCAATCGCAAACGAGAGCCGGAGAAACTTTTTGGAGTGAGTGTTAGGCTAAATAGGTATTTCGAGTCCACCTCTAACGACTGCGGAAAAGCGGGGCAAATGCGCGGGAGGGTTAAAGGAGGGTTTTAGTCGTTATTTCTGCCGCTACGAACATCCACTTCAAACTTTTCGCTGAATCAGGTCTCGATTGTACCCACTTCAGACTCCCCTACTTTCCTCTCTCCGACTGGACTTCTTCCTTCTTAGATGATACTTCAAACTGTAGACCAACCCTCCACCCCGCCCGACCCTCTTTCGCTTTTAACTCGCCGTAAAGACGGGGCTTAGTTCTTATATCAAGGTTTTATCCATGTACTCGAATGGTCGACCGAATTCGGTTTTAAAGAGAAGGTGAAATACATTCAAATATTTTAAAAGAACGTGTAAAGAGAGATGAACAAATTGTCAATAGTTTAGTTCGTTTTCAATCCGGGTATAGTTCACTATTGATTCTAAGAAGCTCGCTTATAGGGTATAGTTAGGGGCACAGTGAATGTAATATCCATGGTTTGTGTATTTTCATTTGCTAATTCTTCTCCAGAGAGGATCAAGAGGACACATTTTACCCTTGGCGGGTATGAAAAAGAATGCCCAATCGAACGTTAGTAAGCTCGATTGCCACGTCATCTTTTAATAAGGGTGAAAAACCTCGATTGGTGTCTTATAGTTTCAAGATACTAATTGTTTTCTGGCTGCCTGAATGCGGCGTTTCTAATTCGTTTCAAAAATAAAGTGAAAATAGATTCAAATAATTTTAAAAATACTCTAGAGAGAAATATACAAATCTTCAATTCGTTTCACTAAGTCTTAATTTTTACGTTTTCTTCCATAAATAAAGTTTTAAGTATTTTCCTCAAACAATACATATAGTTATTTTAATATTCTTATTCTTATTGCAGGTAAATTTCGTTAAAAATTATATTTACAAGGAAAAACTGCTCTTCGGTAATAAAATTTTAATAAAACGGCAAGTAGTATATGCTTTTTATTGTTTTAATAAAAATATATAATGGAAAATGTTGAATGTCTGATTTATATATGACCTGGAGACAAAGAAGTGACTTCGAAACGTTGTCGTTTTAATAAAATTGTAAATTAATAACCCAAGTACACAGAGTTTTATTTTGAATATAATATATAATAAAAATAATTTTGGAAAAATATATTCGAACTAATTGAACTAATTTTCTAATCAGTTGAATTGTTTTATTTATTATATATTCTAATTGTTATTAAAAACTATCCAATGAAAATCTGTACTTTATTGCCCTAAATAAGGCACTTAATAATTCACGCATAAATTAAACCAATAATTAATTCAGTTTAGATCACATGAACTGTGGATCAAACTCCTAGCTGGAGCAAAAGGGCGGAAAGGAGAATAAACTTGATGTTTAAATGGAAACCAAAATGGCTATTATCCGTTCACGCCAAGCTCCGAATTGAAGTGATATAAGAACAAACAGTGATTAAGCGTAACCTTAAAGTATTGAAAACCACAACCCGAGACTTTCGCATCATTCAACAGCTCTTGAAGAACTATATACAATTAAGAGATGACGAAATTTCAAAATTTTCCTGGAGAGGTATTCCTAATGACCGAAAGCAAATAAACATAACAATAGGATGATTAAAACACCTTGATTTGACAACGCGTACAAAGTTACAGGCTTGAATTCGCTTACTTTGATACGAGGTTAAGTTTAGCTTTTAATGTACTGTCAATTTGAGGTGAAATAAATAATAATTCCATTCGAATTATTTGAGTTAATACGTGGAAAGCGGAAGTAGCTATATTTTTCTAAGTTATCATTATAATCGGTGTTTAAAACATTCTCTAACATTATATTATTAATTCAAACGGGTCGAAGATTTTAAAAGGGCGTATATAGTTTTAGGTAGGAAACGCGTACAGCGACCGGAAAGTTAAATATTAAAGGAGATTATACAAAAGAGGATTTTAAAATTAGACTATTTCGTTTCGTGACGTAAGCTAGTAGGAGTTTGGCTTTGGCTACTTTATTATATTAGGCCTACTAAAGCTGTGAAAGAACCAGCTTCGGGTTAATATAAAAATGGTCTAGTGAACAGCGTTTCATTAGAGAAGCCCCATATAGTCGAGGAATCTTTAATAAGGAGGCTTTCAAAGACGCGGTGGCGTCGGACAAACGCTCTACATTGTCCACGTAACCGAATTTAATAGAAAGAAAGGCATGAAAGGGTGGATTTCTAAGCTCCTGACAACCATCTATCTCACCTTCACCTAACAACGCTCAATTCATTTAAATTCAGTGAAAGGAATTCATATTATCCAGCGAATGAGAATGAATGGAGTTGAAAGGTTCAAAAGGGTCAATTTCTAAGATCCTTCTTTATGGCTTCTCTTTCAGTAAAGATATAGTCTTACGAAAGATTTTTAAAAAATGATTATATTAAGACGATCAAAAAATATTTCACCGATTTCTCGTAAAGAGAAATTTAAACACTCGTTTCGAGAGACATTTAAATTTCAGAAAGAGGCGTGGCCAAATTATGGCGGGAAATATAGATCCAGATGCACGAAATCTAGTTGTATAACGCTCGAAGCTAGTGAATCCGCGCGCGACTAATTTAGTTTATTAATTTTGGGACGAAACTAAAGATTCTTTGAACGGAAATGACGTCAGGGTGATTTTAGAGGAATCGAATCATTTTTCGATTCTAATGTTTTTTAAATATCAACAAACTGTTTTTTCTTTAATTATCTTTGTTAATTAACGCGTGAGGTCTTATTTAATTGCAAAATTTCAAATTAATAACGAGTCTTTTCCTTTAATATCAGTATATTCGGTCTTGTTTCATGGACAGGATCACTTTCCAAATTTCGTTCCACCTATAGTCTGTCTATTGACTGAGATACAATAGAGCTAAATACAGACGGTATATATTAAGGGTTCAATAACGCCATCAAACCCGTATCTCTTAATCCCTGCCTTTCAGCTTATTGCCTCTAAGAGACTAGACGGAGTACACTCCCTTAATAAAAGCTTTTATTGGAACGAAGCTCGCGTCTAAAATTCTCCGACGTACCGACCGTTATTAATAAATTTCTCGACCCATAATTTTCATGAAAGCACGGAGGCATATATGGTCTCACCAATTCTCTTTATAGCCAAAACCGTAGGCGTATATTTAAATATTAAAACTCCAGATCCCCCTTAAACAGGTCTGAAATATTTTCCAGAAAATTTTAATCGCTTAATTTCGAACGTAAATTATTCATTCGTGAGTATTTCATTGTCACAAATTTCTATGACATCTGTATATATTTTTTGAATCGTTTTTAACGATATTTACAAAAATGATACTCAATTTCCATTTGGAGTTATAAAAATTCGGGATAGCCTCACTTTAAGAGGCAATACGAACTTATTCTAGTAACTTGCCGCCAAATTTTCCAATTTTAGGGATGAATCTTTCTCTTTACTGGGTGTTTCGAAATTGGTGGTAGGACCGAGCTACAGCGGGTTCTATTGGACGTAAGGGGCGCCGTTTAATAGTTCAATGAATCATGTGTGGATGACCCCTTAACGTACATTAATAAACGTATGCTAAAATCAAATTTTTATCAAGCGCGTGCTTTTAAACAACCAGCTAAATAATTGAAGGTATTTTATCATTGAGTATACGTTTATTAATGTAGGTTAAGGGATCATCCGCACATGATTAATTTCGTAACTCTTAAACGGCGCCCCGTACGACAAAACGTCATAGAACATTTTCGTCTTAAAATGACCCATAGAACCCACTGTAGCTCGGTCCTACCATCATTTTTGAAACACCCTGTGTATACTAGTCATTTGGTTAACATTTGAATCTCATGTTTGTATTTGAATCAGCAGAAGTTCTGGTTTGTATGGCTTTGAACCCTAAAAAGGTTAAATTTTCAAACATATGTAATTTTTTTATCTATATTAATAATAATGAAAATCTATAACCATTTCAGTATATAGTTCAAATAAACATAGAATATATTTTCATATTTTTAGTGAGAAAAAAGATCGATATTTTTATCCTAGGTCTTTCTTAAGGCCTAGTAGAGAGAACTATAGAAAATATAGTATTTTCATTTGATAGAAAAATGTATGTCAGCGAATTTTTTTTTTTTCCTATTTTTTTCTTTTAAAGCATCTCTATATAGGTTGTATTTTTGTTTTTACTCTTATACCCCGCTATAGAATCCCCTCCCTGTTTTTGTGTACGAAGCAGAAAAAGCAGGAAAAAATAAAGAACATAAACAGAATCAGTTGGGAAGTTTCTCCAAGTTACAAATCTATAGACCCCGATATTTCTAAAAGAAATTAATGTTCAAAATAAAAGGCATCCTATAGCTTCGAACGTGCTGAAAACAAAAGAGTTTATCAAATTTTATTCGCGACTGTTCGGTTAATGTTTAACTATACCGCTACTAGGTAATATCACATTCTTTGCAATGTAAGCTTCATTCCCATAATATTCATTCGTTAATTAATCGATTACTCCGATTCGGAGATTAAAACATAGACAATGTCCGAAAGAGAGATATATATCTCCTTGGTGTATAACCGACCAATGAGGTTCCTGCGTTTAGTACCTCTGCGAACAGAGGCAAATCAGGACCAAAAATGTATTTTTAAAGCAAACTATATAACTTTCGCTGCCTTACAAAGAACAATATACGTTGCGCGCCGAAACACTCTTTCTACAAAAATTTTATCTCTCAAACACAACCCACCCACGCGTCGTAGTTATCCTAAGACCTCATTCATAGCTAAACTAAATTCTTAAAAATCGTGTTTGTGGTTTTCTATTCAATATAGTAGAAGTCCGTAACGTCGAATATCAACACATTACATAAAACTTTCGCAACGTTCTCTATATTGATTGGGACTTCGCGCACGAAAAATTTGAGGGAACCCTCTTGGATCTTTCCGATTCAATTTACGGTATAGACTTCTTTCTTATGTCACGATATATTCCACATACTTCGGTTCATTCGCAGTTTTCATAAAGTTCTAGTAACGTTCTTATGAAATTATAACATCTCGTATCAAGCAACCACAACGTCTGTAAAATTGCAAACCCTAAAATTTCGTTTTTAAAAATTTAACATCAAACGTACTGAAAATTCCAACTGATTCCTGCAAACATTGTCGTAGCTATAGTACGCATGCGTCTATTGTATTATCTAACCCTATAATTTTATTGCTCCTATTTTAAAGGAATAGTAACACGTGACTTTGATCACGTTTATTTTTAATTTGAGTGTAGAGAAGACAATTTCACGTTGTTTAGGCAAAAATTTACTTTCAACTAATCTTCTATTTCAAATTAATAATTTTGAAATATTATTTTATATTCAAAACTTAGATTTGTAGCGCCACCCGGTAGAAGAAAAATACCTAATACATCATCATTTGAGCTGAGATCTAAACCAGCTCACCAGATGTAAAAATTTTAAGCTTAGATAGCAGACGTTGGAGGTGACGTAGTTCGCTGTTTCTCAAATTATTATATTTTATGACGACACATCTCTCAGTTGACCATACAATTTTACAATTTGACCTTTCCAAAACGTTTAAAAACGGTTTCGAATACTCTAGAGGTACGGTCACACTTGCATTTCTTAATCGATTTGAAACAGTAAAACCGATATTCAAATCGCCAGGAATCGTTTTAAGTACCACGTGTTCAAGCATTATCTTTATAAATCGATTTATTGTAGCTTCAACTATACGGTTGTTGAAACCGAATCGGTATGAAACTGGTTCCCGAAGCAGTTTCGAGAAAACGAATCAAATCGATTTGAGAAAAGACAGTTTCCCGTTCACACGACTCTTGCGAAATGTTTTGAGACGCGGTTTAAATCGATTCCAAGGTCTAATATGAACGCAGCTTAGTATGAACGTCGCTTAATTAAGTGTCGCCTGCTCATATTGAAGTGTTTTCGTATACTAATTAAAATTTTATCCAGATCGTGATACTTTCCATTTAAGTTGAAAAAGGGCATATAGTTTATATAAAAACAGTTTATTTTTAAAAACTTTTCTCTTTTTTTATATCTTACAGTTCCTTTTCTATTGATTCAGTTGTTAGATAGAAACAGCTGATGTAGAAATTTTATTTCGATTCCTTTCCCTCTTCGTTATACTTCAAGAAACCGTTTCTCTTATTTTATATACTCGAGTACTTTTATTTTTTTTAAACTTCTGTTCAATATAATACTATAACTATTTTTATTTCCTATGAGTTTTAACATTGTGTATTCTTCCGCCTCAGGCTACTCTGTTCTTAAACAAAAATTGCATATGTACACGGTTTAATGTAACCCTCTATAGATTTTGTGGTTTAAACGGCTGTACGTTTCGAGCGAGGTTTATAGGGTTTCGGTTATAAAGTAGTAAAATAAAACAAGTTGGGAAACCAAAATATTACCTCTCCTCGTCCCAAGTCTAATTGTAATTAAGAAAACTAATGAAACCAGGTAGTCGATGTTAAAAATTGATTTTATAATAGGTATGATTATACTTTGAGTGGGATCAGCCGTAAGAGGCGTAATTCACTTCCTATCTACCGGAAACTATTTTTATAGTATATGTCAGACCTTGACGACTTCCGGAAACCAAAAAAAAAAAAAAAAAAAAATAATTATTTGGTAGGTTTTTACATTTTTTTTTTTTTTTTTTTTTTTGGTGGGACCTAACCTAACCTAACCTAACCCAACCCAACCTAACCCATGTAAAAAAAACTGAAAAAAAAAACTGAAAAAAAAAAAAAATGAAAAAAAAAAACTTTTTTTGGTTTCCGGAAGTCGTCAAGGTCTGATATATACTATAAAATAGTTTCCGGTAGATAGGCGGTGAATTACGCCTGTTACAGCTGATCCCACTCAAAGTATAATCTTACCTTATATTTAAAATATATATATATATATAAAATAAGAAATAGGAGTGGCACACTTCTTGCTATAAGGTTACTTTTGCCGCTACACTACACGATGAAACTTATGTCACCTGCTGGTAGAAAGTTACAGCATATTTATTTACAAAATAAAATGAAATTTAAATATGATATTATGATAGCAGAAGACTAATACTATTTTATTAAGCATAAATGATACGAAAAAATCGTATTAAAATAACAAGAAAACTAATGAAACCAGGTAGACGATGTTAAAAATTTATTTTATAATTTTTGGGTTAAAATAAGAAAGAGGAGTGGCACACTTTTTGCTATAAGGTTACTTTTGCCGCTACACTATTTACACGATGAAACTAGTGTCACCTGTTGGTAGAACGTTTACATCATATTTATTTCCAAAATGAAATTAAATTTAAATATGATATTATGATAGAAGAAGACTAATACTATTTTATTAAGCATAAATGATACGAAAAAATCGTATTAAAATAATTAGTCAAATTCTAATGACAATTAAAAATAGGAGCGACGTATTCAGCTACATGGTCATGTTTAGTTTTATTTTCACTCTCTCGAAAGAGTCGAATATTCTACGAAGAGACCCCATGCTCCGTGCAAGCACGGACGCGCCATACCTACCTTAATTTTCGAGCCTCTGTTATTTTACAGATACATAATAGTTGAAGTTTATCTTAAATTAAAATTATTCTAACCAAAAGTAAAACAATAAAACCATAATTAAATTATTTTCAAGCTATAGGACTAAATTAAACGTAATGATGATAGAATTCAATTAACTATGATTAAACAAATTGTAGTTGAAATGGATTTTACAAGAATAAACACAACTGAATTTCTAGATTATTTATTATTAATTAATTTAAACCTAAGACTGAATTAAAGAGAATGATGTGATTAAACAAATTATAGAAAATGACTTAATGAGTTTGACCTTCCTTGACTGAAAGGTATTAAGGTAAGCTTTAAGCCGAGTTCGAGGGAAACTAGTGTCACCTACAGCATAAGCTACTAATTATTCCATGCTTACAGATAGAAAGTTAATTTACAAAATATAATTAAATTTAAATATGATTTTTTGAGAGAGGACTAGAACTAATTATTATAGAATTTAAATCAAGCATAATTAAAGTTTTTAAAAAAACCGTACGCCTTTATTTCGTTATACTGCTGTAGTCCTACTTCCTACTAATCTAGCGTCACCTGTGACAAAAAGTTAACGTCAAATTAATTTAATAAATATAATTAAATTTGAATATTATATTATGATCGTTTAAGACTAGTAATATTTTATTTTATAATGTAAATTACGAGTAATAAGCTTTTAATTTTTTTTTTTAATTGGATACATATATAAAGAATTATACGCGACGCTACTATTACACGGCCTGGCTTCCGTAAAGCACCTATCACAGATTTAAGATGTTTTTATCTCAGATTCTACCATGTACTTATAGCATAACCGCTAGCGCGTTGGCATGGCTATCCCAAAAGTTAACAGCGTCGAGCGCGGACAGTGACTGGGAGGGAGACCTCCTGTGAGAGATTTTATTTGAAATGAAAATTTCAGAATTTGGAAATTGTACCGCCACCTATGAGAAGAGTTTTGAACTAAAATAGAATTTTCTTGCGATGACGTAATTGCGAACACGGCGAACGACGGACACACACACACACCTACACACACACACACCCACACACACACACCCACACACACACACACACGATCAGGACAGAACCTCTCCGTGAACTAAAGTTCACTCGGAGAGGTAAAAAAAGATTCAAATATATTTTCGTGTATACCTTCAATACGTTTGTTTTTATTTATTGACTTTTATTTAAGAAAGTTTGCGCAGTCTGAGGGGGATAGTCCATAAACAATTCGAAATGTATTTTATTTAATTCCTATAGTTATATTTTTAAGTTTTTGGTTAAATGGAAGTGACACGCAGCTAAATAAATTTCAACAGAAGCCGATAAAACCCTCCTTTGAAGTCTATTACTCCCGGGTCTTGTCTACCCCTCTCTGTATGGGTTAGTTTCAAAAAGCGCGATTCGTACGCCTCCTAACGGTAGATATTTTCGGAGCGGGAGTTCGTCGAGCGAATATCTCTGGCAGCCTTGGAGTTCGTCAAAAAAACGTCGTCGTTTGTGGAGAGAGAGAATTTCCAATTTTCCGTAGACAAGGGGGTATGAAGTAGGACCCCTCCGATCTCGTAAAATTGGGAATTTTACCCATACAGAGAGGAGCGCTATATGGAACATTAGAGTAGTAGACTTCAAAGGAGGGTTTCATCGGCTTCTGATTTCATGCAAACCTATGGAAATGGGCGTAATATGGTCTTAAAACAAAATTTAACCCAAATCTTTACAACGGTTTTCTCGAAAAATGATTTGAAATTCGCGTTTTTGCCCTGGGAAATTTTAATTTCCAGAAAATTCGAGTACTATCCAATTTTCCCGCGCAATTTATAGTTCCCACCGAAATTGCAGCTATCTTTAAAGAAAAACGCGCGAATTAAAATTTATTTCTATTTACTTTTAATTTTTAGGTATGACCACCCTATAAAATTAGCGATGACCAAGTTCCGCATCTTGGTATGACCATGGGGTTTTAGGAATGATCCCTTGTTATTTTAGAGTCGACTACCATCGTTTTATGTAGGACCCTCATAAATTCGTAGGGTTGAAGGGTCCCACCTTGATAAATATTTGGACTCAGAGGTTGTACGAAAACACGACAGGGGTTATTCCCATTATGAAAAGAACATTAAAAGACTTTAAAGAGAGTTATTTTTAAGTACATCAATTTTTAAGCCTTCAAGTATCGGTCAAAATCGTCGTTAATTATTCACAAAACCTCGAAACTATTACAAACAATAACTATACTGAAAAATATAGGCGTAAATAGGTCTAAAATACCTCGTAATAGCAGATATTAAAAGATCTATAATAACCACGCGATGTAATCCATCAGAAAGTCGGAAAAAAGTAGGGGAACAAACATTGAAAGTCATCTATCATAAGCTTACCGATCGTAAATGCGCGGTGTACCCTCGCTAAGCCTTAAAACCATGTATGGAGAAGAAGAAAAAACTAAAACTGGCGGAGAAGCATCGATAAAAATATATATATATATAGCCTCCCGGAAGAAGGAAGGAAAGGGATAGAAAAAAATGGCAGTGTTCATTATGTCGAACGAAATTTGGTTAGAGTATTGATTTCAGAAGAAAAAGAATGGGCCGGAATTTCAGACCATATATGGTTAAAAAGAAAGGTGAAGAAAACTGGCGGATTAATACGAAATGTATAGCCTATGAAGATAAAAGTAGTTTCGAAAACCGTTGTTATAGTGGAGCATAGGTCTATAGCATCGTCCAGGAAAGACTGATTTATATACCATCTCATTCCTCAACGCGACAGATAATGTATTAATTTATTCGTCCATACTTTGTGAATACTGTAAAAGACTGTACGCCAAGTTACTGACATTGTGGCATATATTATTTCACTGACAATTACGGTATGAAATTTTCATGATAATTAAACACACATTCCTGATATTATGAGCTATATATTTATCTCGCATATTGAGACCTATATGTTTATCTCGCATATTGAGGCCTATATGTTTACCTCGCATATTGAGACCTATATGTTTACCTCGCATATTGAGACCTATATGTTTACCTCGCATATTGAGACCTATATGTTTACCTCGCATATTGAGACCTATATGTTTACCTCGCATATTGAGACCTATATGTTTACCTCGCATATTGAGACCTATATGTTTACCTCGCATATTGAGACCTATATGTTTACCTCGCATATTGAGACCTATATGTTTACCTCGCATATTGAGACCTATATGTTTACCTCGCATATTGAGACCTATATGTTTACCTCGCATATTATGACCTATATGTTTACCTCGCATATTGAGACCTATATGTTCACCTCGCATATTGAGACCTATATGTTTACCTCGCATATTATGACCTATATGTTCACCTCGCATATTGAGACCTATATGTTCACCTCGCATATTGAGACCTATATGTTCACCTCGCATATTGAGACCTATATGTTCACCTCGCATATTGAGACCTATATGTTCACCTCGCATATTGAGACCTATATGTTTACCTCGCATATTGTGACCTATATGTTCACCTCGCATATTGTGACCTATATGTTTACCTCGCATATTGTGACCTATATGTTTACCTCGCATATTGTGACCTATATGTTTACCTCGCATATTGTGACCTATATGTTTACCTCGCATATTGTGACCTATATGTTTACCTCGCATATTGTGACCTATATGTTTACCTCGCATATTGTGACCTATATGTTTACCTCGCATATTATGACCAACATTTACCTCACATATTATGACCTATTTATTTACAAGATATGAGAACTTATTTACCATCCATTTTATTTTTACCGGCCAGCATGATATTATATTTACCTTACAATATGACCCATATTTCCTTAACATTATGATCTACATATCCCTTATATACATTTTTCTGTTATCGTATATTTAATATATAATATCAGCATAGTTTGTCGAATTCCCCTTTTCAATTCATTCACAGCCTTTCCACTAACGGCGTTTCTAGGAGGAAAAGGATTCTATCGGGAGTAAAACCCCAAAAACCCCGTTCCTTCGAATCTAAAATTTTTCCCGGTTCCCTTCCTTTCCCGCGCGCACCTAAAACCTTGATTTCCCTTCGGATTCCAATGATTGAATAGCTCATGCGGACGTCCAAATGTTTTATTTCCGCGTCCCATCAATATAGGCTTATTTCCAACCCTACTCATCCCTTTTCTCTAAATGTAGGTATAACCGGCGCGGCGTCTGGTTCCCGAGGCGGGAAATAGGCCTAAAAATACAAGAATACGAAACTTTGAGACAGGAGGGAAACGTAATCCCATTTTCGGGAGATGCGAAATAAGCGTATATATAGGGGTACAAATATGGTAAATTTAATCCTATTTGGTTTAAAATTGAACGGATTATATTTAAAAGGGGGATTTGTCCGCGGAACATGGCGGGAATAAGGTTAGTTTAATGTTTGGAACGTGCGCGCGTATGATTTTCTTATTTCAAACACCCACTATAAAGTCGGGGTACGGATGAACTGTTTATTGTTACGAAAGGCAGGGATTGTGGTATCTAGAGTATATTTATTATGGCTTCATTTCTAATCGGGTTTCAGTAAACGTTTGTCTTGAATAAATCTTTCAGAAGTTCAATAATGGAACTATATTTTACCTAGATTTGGCAAGAAACACAAAACTATAGGCTTTCTTTGAATCTAAGTAAAAATAATGAAAAGAATAGGCCTAAGACGTTGGGAATAAAACATTACAAGCACTGTTGAAGACTAAAATAATATGATTGGTCCGAATTACATTTACGTTTACAGAAATTTTAACAAACTTTAGAAATTAATTTAAACGCAAAAAAGTGTCTAAAAATTCCATTTTTAGCTCCAGCTTTCCCTTTAATATTTTTTTAAATACGGAATCAATATAAAATCACTTTGTTCTTTTTTCTCAAACTCTAATTTGAATGACAGCTTCACTGCGAATATAAATGTAGGGCAGGAGAAACATTTGTACAGGCGTTCTATGGGAAATTAATGCTAACGTTTCACCCTGAATAGTCGCATTACGGCCTAATTTTGGAGCACTACGGTTGAAACACTTTTACAGGGGCGCAATAAATTATGTCAACTTGTTTTTAAGGAGAAAGTAAAAATTCGTTTTTCTATTTAAAAACAACGCGATCAAAGCCCGACTAACGAAGAAACGAATATATACGTTATGGCCTTGATTCGCGTTGGCTCTAACCCAAAAGATATAGAGTGCAGGAATTTCTTCGATCCATCGTAAAAACGAGGATGCAATGGTGACCGCGTCCAAAAATAGACCGGTTACAAAAAAAATACCTTACGATACTACAAGTAATCTAAGACATTCGTAAGTATGACAGTTGTCTATAGTTCGAAAAAATACAGCCTGAAATTCACGCTTCATACGAGTCAAGTTTTCTTAATTATCTCTGAGAAGATTTTAATTTCCTGCTATAATTAATCAACCGACCAATTAAGTTTAAGTAACAGGGTTGGAGGGAAACTCCGCCTTCATTCTATATTAGTAAAAGCACAAAGGTAAGAAGTGCGTCAGCTTTATGAAACACTTAGTAGGCGAGTTTTTGTAAAAACAGGTTTGATGTGTTTCAAGGCAGTGAGTGTAACCGAACACCCATTAAATCTAGGGCTATTTTAGAATGGACACCTATCTTACTATATAAAGATGAATATCAAAACCTGCGTATTCTGGATTAGTTGAAAATTTATTTCTAACTTAATATTGGCTAGTTACTTATTTTCTAGTGAAAATATGTGTATCAAGCTTTTCAGCCTCCCCTTTTAAATATAACACATTTCCTAAGAAACATACTAACTTGTGTCACACTTATGGATTTAATGTTACTTAGGATACAAGACGTAGAGGTTTTATTTCCCAACCGAGCTGCCGAATAACGGATAATAAAAGGATGATAACGAAGGCGAAGTTTTAGGAAGAGCTCAGCTCTAGCTAGCATCGTGGTCACCAAAGGGGCTATTCTAGGACTTTTAGGGCGTAAGAAAAACCTTGGATATAAACCATCTTTTAAGCCTCAGACCCTCCAAAAGTTTTCCAAACGAGAACAAAGATTTTCTTTTTATAAAATAAAACTTTTTTTTTTTTTCTTCTTCAAAAACTTGTATAAACCAGTGGTGGTCCTTATAACCTTTATTTTTTATTTCAAAGAATGGCCAAAATTTTGGGGGACCATCGTTTTCTCTGGGCTCTTTAGGTCGACGATAGGGCGCGTTCAAAAAATTTTGATTGATTGGTTCGGCTAAAAATGACACTGTATACTTTTGGAAAAACGGTTTTGATTAAGGGCGAAGCTTACATCTGTATTTCGGTGGGGTTAACGCGGACAACTTGTCCATGGGCAAAAACTGAATGAAACGGAAGATTAGGGCTGCTAATATAAAGGCAAACAACTTAGAAATGAAGTCTCACGGATAATTTACGGTTAATTAAAAAAATTTATAGTGTGCTATTCACGAATAGTTTTCTTATGGATTAGTTGGATTAGAAGAAACAATATAACAGTTATAAAAAACACTCCCAAAATCGGTCAAAAATTAAAGAATGATTTAAACTTTGAAAGGCCTTCCAGGAAATATCAAATATATTAAAATGTACCTTTATATCGGTACTTATATTTTGACTTGAATTTCATGCATTTAATCTGTTCGTCTAGTGGTAAACAGTGGCTAAAATGTGTGACTAGCCTCATCATAGTTAAGTAGCTAAGGCTTAGATGTTATGATATATAGATTATTAGAAATACTTAAATTATTGACCACATCATATCTTCTATGACGTATTACCAATAAATATTTGAAATTGTTATTAGTTACTTACAGAAAAACACGCTCGTTCTTCATCAAGAGCTAAATATTAAGCAATTTAATCACGCTACTTTCTAGCTTGCAATACACACACACGAGTTTTCGTTAGTTAAATAATCAGAGCAACTCTTTGCTACACGCGTTTCAGCGATTTGTATTAGAACAATGCTGTTACTCAGTTGACTCGACGACTCTTATGATTGTGTTATTTCTCGCTCTCCCTAGTTGAGATGAGTTTCCACGCGCTAACGGTTTCTACTTAATGAATTTAAAAGGCTCTACGTTAACTTGGATTTACTTAAAAAGCTTACTTATATTTATTGATCTATTTAATTAGTCCCATTTTAAAGCTACTTTTGCGCTGTCCGAATATGTAGTTATTAAACTTAAATATTTCTTAGACTTGTCCTTAAGGGTTTTTCTCTGGTACACTAACTTTCCTTCATTCAGCATCGTTCCTCGCACTCGATACTAAGTTTCTTCGATGTATATCCTAGCTCGACTTGAAGGGAAAAGGGTTTATCTTTTGGAGCGACGAGTGACTAATGTTTCTCGTCTCCAAGATATTTCGCTCTTCATTTTTTCTTGCCCGTGGAAAAGTTTTTCGATGATTTAAGACGAGACCCCAGTGGTTGAAGATGGGACCCTATTTATATTGGTCATAAAACTTTTGAAACGAAAGGATCAAGGGTTTTAGTGATGTGGCTTTAGATATATATATATCTATCGCTTTTTAACCGCGATATGAAATGTTGACACTTTAATTTTTTCTCAATCGGTCTATGATTATGTCATAAATTATAGATCTTTTTTTCAACAGATATTTCAAATTTCAAAAGATATTCATTGCGACTGTTATGCTAGCAATGTTTGGCTACGTTCAGTAACTTTCAACGTATAGAATCCGGTTTTTAGAAAGTAGTTTTTTGGGCCGCACTACGTCAGAAGCTGTTGAACATAGTTTTGGTAAGTTGTATAAAGGGGGTTTTAACCTCGTGGCAAAGCCCAAGTAATTAAATTTATAGCCCATAGCGAAAGGATCTAATTAAAAAATATAAATCATTAAGCTTTCAACATCACTAATTTATAAATTAAGTTTAAGTTTAAGTTCCTATATGGAGGGGAGAACTAATCCAAGCTTAACTTAAAATCCAAAAATATCCCGTTAAAGTAGTAAGATAAGTATTCACACCAACTCTCTCCTAGCCAGTGTATATAAAATAAATAGTAAAATACATCTCACTTAAACTTAATTTCATTCTCCCTTCGAAACCTAAAAATTACAACATTAAAGAACATCAGATATTTCAAGAAAATCTGGTTCCCTCTAAATCACTTTTAGAAAACCTAAGCTGTTATATATTATTAAACGAAAAATAAACCCTAAAGGATTAAATCTCTTTCTAGGATAGGCACTATAACGTTTAAACTGAAAAAAACTAATAACTTTGGAACCTATTTTAGCCCAAACTATATTGTTAATACGAAAAGGAATAAAAGCGTTTTACTTTTTTTATTTTTTACTTAAATTTCTAGTTGGGAATGTGATAATAAGATTATAATTAATGTCATAAGTGGATTATCTCCAAGTTAAGTAGTATTCAATAATATATCAAGGGATGTCATAAATAAGAAAGAGCCGGTACCATCCTATACTTAGTGAGAGTGGTTTTACGTTTAATTATTAGTAAGCAGACGAATTGTTCCCTTAAATGGAGAGACCTTATCAAATCAAGGTGGAATAGACTAAGCTTTAAATCTTATACAATGAAGAGATAGACATTGGGAAAATACCTCGTCAACTTTGACCCATTTGAAAACTCTTCTTTAAATCTGTTTGATTTTTCGACCAGTTATGTGCAAAGATAGCTTGAGCCCTTTCCATAGTTTTAAACTTATAATATAGTTGCTGATGTAATGCGTGTAAAAAAAATAAATGCCTATTTAAGTATAACCCACTTGGGTTTTTCGAAGCTCGCGTCCCCCCAGTTCTCATTCATCTCATCGGAGAGAAGAGGAATTTGCATAGCCTAGAAAACTTTGGATACAGGACTAAACTTCCATATACGAGAAGATTTATATATAAGCTTATACGAGCAGTCTTTCATTCTTTTCGATCACGCAAAACTCAAACTAGAAACTCCTTCAGGGTTTTAACAAGATCTCGCGGACAATTTAATACCCTACCCTTTAAAAATGTAGGTAATTATAATTTAAATATATTTAATCGTCATTATATAGATCATATTATAATCAATTTGTAATTTAAATTAATGCTCGGTTTATTATTTAAAAAGAGAATGGAAAAGTACGTATTGCACCAAGAATCCATTCAGGTTCCATAAGAATATGGGAGCATAGCTTTAGCCTCTGGTACCATCCTCCCAAACTTTGTAACAAAAGTTCGTCTGCAATTTTCCCAACATTTGTAAGCTTAGATCTTTTTCGGTCGGCTCCATTTTTATTACCCAAAATATTATGTCAAGATCGTTAGTGGCGAGGGTTAATAATAGATTTCAGGAGCGATTTACTTTGAAAAATCGATTCGAAGCAGACGAACTTTTGCTACAAAGTTTGGGAGGATGGTTATTGAATCGCGGCCCTCCAATATTCTTATTGAACCTGAATGGATTCTTGATTGCACTGATTTCTTATTCTAAACAGATCTAATTATTTAAATAATATTTAAATGAAAACTTAAAACTAAAATGGAATGTCAGCTTTTGAATTACGCACAAAATATTATAAAATAATATTTCACAATTTCTAGGCAACATTTTAATGATTAATTTAAATTCTGAACTTAGGATAGGTTTAGAATATCAACGTATGGTAAATTAGGTAGATAATTATTTCAGCTTATACAACAGCGCTGTCGCGATTGAGTTTCTTAAAGACGTCGCCAGGTGGCGAGCGCGACGCCATCAGAATATATGGGGAAATATATACTGTTTAAGGTGGGAGCCGTTGTGTTCAACCGATTGGTTTAATTTTTTACTTCCGTTATATTCCAACTTAATCAAACTATAGAATCTAAACATTCATAAACGTTTGTTCAATAATTTTTGATGGTGATTGCTGTTAAAGAATGCTTACGAAAGAGATATCCCCTGTTACAAAAGGGGTATATTTTGTAGGAAATAGAAAGCTAATTAAGTTTTCTTCATTCATTCAGCACCGAAGGGATTTTGATAGTTTATGAAACACTCAAAATTAAAATTAGATTGAAATAATTATTATCCGATTTTATAAGCTTAGAGGAATAATCCCGGAAACTTAAGTCTTCTTCAGTTTAAAAAAAAAATAATAAGAGGGAAGTGGGTTGAACCTCTTTTATTCAAAAAATAATCTTACCCTAAGTAAACGATTTTTTTCTTCTTCTTCATCATCGTTAACTTTGGCGTGTACCGGGGCCTGCGAGCTAGTTAACACCTAATTCACTCAATATGGTAATCCAGGAATCTTTCCTAGTTCTTTTAGAACTACCCACATACCTTCTCCTCTTTTAAAGTGGCGTGGTCACTAATTTTTCACGCATTTTCGTAACTCACGCCAAGCTAGCAAAGTTAATCTTTGGCTTTTTATACCTAGTGTGACGTAGGTTTTACTTTTCAATTCAATATGCTCCCATAGAGTAATGAAAGTAATCCAGCTTCTCCCCAATTAGGAATTTTTTTATTTTATAAATAATGATCCTTATTAGAAAATTCCTTCTGAATTTGACCATATAGATCAAAGGTCAAACATGGTCGAATTCTGAAAGAATTTCCCAATTCGTAACATTTTAAACCAAATTAAACGAATTAGGTAAGCAGATTTCTTTCGTTATTCTATGGGAGCATATTGATTAGTCGCTCGATTTTTAAATTCGCGAATTTGGCGAGAGATCCATATAACAACTTAATAATAGTTACAGCATCACTTTTAAGAATATTCTTAGAATCAGAAGTCGCGCGCCAAAATAAAAAAAATCTATTCATTGCCTTAGAATTTTCCATCTCTTTCCCCTCAAAAGCACTTTGTTGCATTGAGTGTATTTGCTTAAGTTGATATTCCCGCCTATTTTTAACGCTAGATCGTGCTGGTAAAAGGATAGAATAAAAAGAAAACTGAAAATCAGGACTGAAGCCGACTGATTTACGAAAAGTTCTTTCGCCTGTAGCGAGAAGTGGCATTTATTAAAAACTTTCTAATCGATAAACTAGTTTCAAGCCCTAAAGAATCTTTCTCGGAACATTTTAAAAGGCTTAAACTGCCTGCTGGGTCATTGCGATTTCGATCTTTAACATCGAAAAATTGGACCATTTTTAAACTTTTAAAAGTCTTTGAACAAGTTTTTCGTGTTATTGACTATATACAAATAATTCTTAAAATGAATAGTAGGCTTTATTGACGCGAAAACTTGCTCCCAGAATTCTCTTAATTTCAAACTAACGACACATAATGAACTAAATACGCTAACCTGAAATTTAAGCCCCGTTTTCATGGTCGCTAGTAGCGGACAATTTTAGCAAGAAGGATCAGACAAGGAGAGGAAAAGTAGGGCTGCGTTGAGTTAGAGAGAGAAAAGCCAACCTCCCACTCGGGTGGAAAGGGGGATAGGAAATTCTCGAGGTAAACTGTTGTCACGTGGTCACTAGCGTCGTTGGCTACTACGAAGCAGATAAAGGATCCGTTTTACCCACGTGACAACATTTTACCACGAAACATCTCTACCCTCGTTCTCCCAGAGTGGGAGTTTAGGCCGACGCAGTAGGAACTGCGCCGTCACCACTTTTCCTCTCCTTGTCTGATCCTTCTTGATTTTAGCGAGCGTTTTCAAGTTCCGCGGGTCCTCCTAGCGGAAGCGGGAAATATCTATTTCAAACAGATCGGCGCGGAAAGTGTAAATCCGCTAAAATTTGTACTTCTCCGCGATTTATTTCGGCTTTAACAAGCATGAAAACGAAACACGCGTGTAGCGGAGGCGGATTTTTCGGTTTTTTACCCGCTACTAGCGAGCATGAAAATGGAGCTTAGTGCTTTAGGTTATATAATTTCTGTGGTAAGAAACAAATTAAAAATTTAATTTTAATCTACATACACCGCTCGACTAACTAGAGCCCAAGACCGCCTTAAGTCATATTTGTCAGTGATTTTAAAATTGAATAGGACAGTTAAAAATGGAAAAGATTTAGAATTCTAAACATTTTGTATAAATTAATTTTTCACATATTTTACGCGACTTTTAGCGCTTAATTTGATTTCTGTAGATGAGTTAGATTTTAATTTCTTACGTTCATCTGATTGGTTCGGCTTTATAATTTAATAACGTTCAAACTTAACTAAACTTTAGAAATAAATTTAAAAACTTGTTCAATATTTGTGAAAAACAAATATATTTTGTTATCACGGTGCGAGTCCAAATTTAATTTTCAACTCCTGTTTTTTTTACTTTTAAGTTACTAAAATAAGAAGTTAATTTTTCACCTTCCCTTTGAAAGAAAAATAAACCAAATTGAAATTTATTTTCAAATTAATATTAATTTAAAGAAAAATGGTGCTAATGACTCCGCAAATTCTTGTCTATCATATGAACTCATTCTCAGAATTAGATAATTTTAAAATTATCTGATAGAAATTTTTGACCATAACAGAAGTTATTGTATATTAGGAAATTAAACGTACGGTTTAGAAAAATCGAAAGATAACGATAAAATAAAGATAAGATAAAATTTTATTTCATTGTTTGTAGTACGCGCACGAGATTATCTTCAAGCGACCCTGAGATTAGAAATTGCCGGTAAAACAAAGCCGTTATTTTTCTGGCATTTACAGTTTCGAAGCTATAAAACTCATTAGGTGAGAGAATTGAACTCAGTTTTAATTTAAGTACGCGACTAATAACTTATAATTTGCGAAAAGAATCATCAAATTTAAAAATGGAAGATATTTCAATTAAAACAATAGGAAAAAATGGTGAAGAAAAAGAGTGGACGTATATGGAATGGATTAAGAGCGACAAAATTAGGATTCATAGAACGATTAACTTGTACTTGACCTTTCTTGGTATGGTAAATATATTCAATATTTTTTAATTGTGAAAAACAGCGGGTAATTAAATTTTTAAATTATGCAAAATGGATATTCAAAAATACAGCAAAACAGATAATTGTGGGATCGCGTGTGATATGTTTAAATTTTTAAATGTAAGAATATTTCGTGGGATAATTAAATTATCCAAAAAATTGAGAATTTTAGGCAATATTGATTTGAATAAAAACCTTTTTCTATGGAGTAAAAAATCAATTTTGAGACTTTGAAAATTTCTAATCAATGAAGGGTAAATGACCGAGTTTGTGAAAATAACGGCTCAAAATTCTGTAAAACTAGACGCGTAATAATAGGACGACCCGATTACATTGTAATAATATGTTGATATCCTTAATTTAAGGTGTATTGAAACAGTGGTTTCGCTTAATTATTGCCCAATGAGTGAAGGTATAGCTTAGACCAAATTATTTCACCTTGTAAGTAATTTTCTATCGATTTTACATATAGGGTGCGCTCGGAACTTTACCAGGAGTAACTGTATTAGACTTGCAACGGAATGTAAATGCAACATCGACTGAAATGGGTTTCTTTCTAACATGCAGATTTATCGGTTTTTGTATAGGATCCTTATTAGGTAAGGACAATAACTATTAGGAAGAAAATTATAGGCTAGGAATGCCAAAGTTAATCGAAAGTCAATCTCTGAAGGAACTCGTTGAAGGTTGATCCCGAAATCAATTCGTTAAATTATTGCAGGAACATTAAGTATGTAGGATTTAAGAGTCAATTAAGAACGTGTTTCAATAAACTGTTGGTGCAGGTCGTCGCGAGCTCCCATATCCAACCTCGCAACGAGTTCCTTGATTTCTGGCAAGGCTCTTTGGCGAACTGGGCATTTCTATGGTATGTAATCATGGATGAAAGTATGGCGCGCCAACTCCGCCTTTCGCGAGGTGAAAGGCGGTTTTGGAAGAGCGAATTCAAAAATTAGGCATCTCCTTTTTTTTTGTCCTAATTAAACCAGGATTACTGAAAACAGTGGGGCCACCAGTCACTTCAGAGAAAAAGGGCCCAATTGGTTTTCCATACTTTCCCCTACCATATAATTTTCTATTATATTGGTAAGGGTGCCTATTATTATTTGACAATTTAACTAAGAATCCGGATTTCAAATTGTAAGAGAGGGAATATCAATAGCATGGATGTAAAAAAACTTGTTGGGATTGATAGACCGTTTAGCGTACGTCTTTTCAACCAGAATCTGTACATTTAAGTCCTTCTCTCCCCAATTAGTATTCTTGTTCGTCCCGCTAAAGATATTACCACAATTTGAGTTCATGATGGTACGAGGTTAAACTGTCAATGGTTTTATAAACTTAGAGAACTAAAATATAGCTAATTCTTTTAAAACAGTCGGTATCCTCTTTGGTCGTTTTCACCGCCTAATAGTCTTCACCAGTATGGTCTTCGTCATTTGCGCGATCAACGTGGCTATTCCATTTATTTCAAATTACTACGTCCTCATCGCCGTTATTCTAACTATATCTATCGTGATGGGAGCGCAAAATTCAAGTAATATTTTCGCTATACTAACCTTGTAAAAAAATTAATACGAATATACAAGTTTGTATAAATATAAGGCCCCGATAAGAATATGATTTAAACGTTTAAACTTGGTATACCGAATTTTTACCAAAAGAGAAAACGTTTATGATACCTGACGCGCTATCTATAGAGGAAGAATTAAGTATAATTAAAATAAAACTAGTTTATTATCTCGTGAATTTTGCCTATAACAAGCTAAAACTTTTAAAGGGATTGTAAATTCAGGAGAACTCAACCCTGAAAGATTTTTCTAATACAAGTGGGCTAGGTATAGATGAAAACTTAAAGGGCATCTCATTTAAATTAACGTTTTTGTTAATGAAAATGGCCTATATTTCAGAAATTTACTTGTTTTTCTAGCTTTCTATTGGTTATATTCTCACGGAGTTATACTATAACTATATTGTTAAACAAAAGCGACATTCTAAATTAGACCTGTATTCGAAGTTGCGGGTCAACGTATCGTCTGCTTATATAATCTATAGTCCCTTATTGGTTAGGGTGTTCAAGAACTGATAGAGATAGTACTGATGACCGATTGACCAGCTATCTGGTCTATATGGCATCAAGGAATCGATAAAAGATTTATAGAACAAAGCATACAAGCAGACGACGTTCAGTAACCAACCAGTGAAATCATTCGAAATTTTTTTTTCTTTGAGAGGTTCAGTTTAAAATAATATTTAGTTATTTCGCGTTATATTTGACAGCTAATTACAATAAAATCCTTGAAATATTTAGGTTCAAATGTTCTCTGTTTGGATATGTGGATGGAGAAACCCGGTCCCTTCTTTCAAGGACTTCATTTCTCATACGGACTTGGCGCGATCCTTGGACCACTTATCGCGGAACCATTTCTCTCGCCCGACGACAATGGGTCCAACAACTCAACGATTGCCAATTCTACGGAATTCCCCACCACCACGTTAAATCCCGAGCCTGTCAAGGACATTGGTAACGTCAAGGCCTCGTACTGCATCATCTCGGCGTTTCTTTTCGCGGTCATAATCTCTAGCGTGATTTCGATCTTAATCGACCGCACAGAAATCAAAAGCAACACCGAGAAAAAACGAGTAACCAATCAGATTCCCGGAAAACTTCTACCTCGATGTCTGATTGGTTTAGGAATGTTATTTTTAGGCGGTTATTTAGCTCTGGAAAACGTATTTACCCAATTTTTGGTCACTTTTGTCACCAAGAGTTCCCTAAAACTGAGTAAACAAACCGGTTCGTTCATAACCTCAACTTTTTGGGGAACTTATTGTTTCGCTCGTGGTATCAACGTAGTATTGGCTACCAAGATTAAACCTTTGCATCTATTATTCGTTCATTTAACCATCGCCACTAGCGCGGGTATAATATTGTCCATTTTTGGCGAATCACACGCGGCAGTAATGTGGGCGGGTACGGCCATGTTGGGTTACGGTTGCGCTTCCCTATGGCCCTCAAGTTACTCGTTTATGGAAAATTACGTCGGAATCTCCGAAGTAGTTTCGGGTCTATTTACAGTATCGGGGTCTGTTAGTGGATTCCTCTTCTCTCTAGGTGTCACCGAATTAATAGATGATTATCCCACTGTTTTGTTATACAACGTTTGTATTTGTTGCGGGATATGTATCACCGCCTTGGCTGGACAATTGAGAGTAGTATGGCATATTACTGGTAAACGTGGTAGAACGGCGTCGATAGACAGTAGTCTAGACTATTTAGCCAATGATAAATTCGTTAATTGAGTGTATTGAAATTTGTATAATATTGATTGTAATTTAAAAAAATATGTAAATAAGAATGGATACGGGTTAAGTTATTTTACCCAGTGAGGAACTCACTATTTAAACTTCAACGTTTCAAGAAAGATATGAACATAAGGAAACACTTGCTTAAAACTAATTGTGGGCAATTCATTCAATGCATCTCTAAAGAGGAGATGCATTAACAGTTCAATAGTCGACAGATAGTAAAGCGTAAATTATTTGGCTAACGATAAATATTTTAATTGATTATAGATTTAATTGAAATTTCTATAATATCAGTTGCAATTGAATGTAAATATGAATGGAACAATTGATCCTTATATTCATTATCTAAAGCGGCATACAAGTTATTCAGATACCCAGTGATGGAATCGCTATTTAAACTTCAACGTTTCAATTAGAAAGACATGAACATCGCAAACACTTGTTTGTGCGCAAATTATTGAAATTTTTTTAGAGGCATGGAGTAATAAACATAGCCTAAAGAGACGATCCATTAGCCTTTTTTTTAGTCGACAGACAGTAGCGTATATTATTTGCTTAAGCATAAATACGTTTAATGGTTCAAATAATTTGAAATTTCTATAATATCCGTTGCAATTAAATGTAAATATGAATGAAATTAATGGATCGTTGTCATGTACCGCGGCTTCAACGGTACAAAAAAGATATGAACATGATTTAAAGATACTGAAATCTAATTGTGGGAAAATTATTAATTATTTTTAGGACATGGAGTAATAAATTAAACTTATATCTTTGACTGTACTAAAGAAGGGGTGGACCCCTGACTAAAGCGATTACGTAAAGGCGTAGGTATTTAATCATTACCAAAGGCTGTAATTACAAGATTATGCACGTGTTAACTCGGCTGATTTTAACGATTTTAGTACATGACACTAAAAATATTAAATTATTTTCCCATCATCGCCTGCTAGTGGTTAGAAATATATTTTGTAACCAAATTATAGTTTACCGAAAAAAAGATTTCGTAATAAACGACATTTGGAATCAAATTAAATTGTCGGATGGAGAAATTATTTCATAAATCATTACTTTTAGAGGAGGAATACTAAGTTTAACAGGGATTTTTTATCGATGCATGCAAGACGGATAGCGGAAAGATACCTCATAGATATACTGGATGTGAAGAGGTAATATTTTAGTTTTTTACTCTCATCTCTCCACAACCATTTTTTCATCTTTTCGTAGATCAGATAGTCGCTCGCGCCACTCACGAAGAGTATATAGAAACTGATTTGCAAGTCAATTTCTTCTCTGGGAGAAGGCGAGAAATAGAAGACTCAATTTCTCGCCACCGTCGTCTACGGTAAAAAAACTAAATTCTCAGTCAGAGTTAACATCGAATATGAACTTATCTTCTTTTATCACTAATAAATGACTATTAGGTTTTCTATGAAGTTACCAAGTTACTGTATCATCTAGGTTGATATAATTATAGCAAAAACAAATTGAAGGACTTATAATACCTTGAATGCATTACCTTACATACAGGGCCGGATTAATGAGGGCAGAGGGAGCACCTGCCCCAGGGCGCTGGCAAAATGGGGGCGCCCAAGAAATCTGGTGATATCCAGAAATTATTTTAATAAAATTTTGAACCACTTGACGTTAGTTATTGAATTTGAAATGATTTCTGGGCGCGAAGTTATTGAAGGGCGCGCCGAACTATCTAGGTGGCATTTTGAGAGTATTTGGGGCTCCTTTCGGTTGATTTCGAGGCCCCATTGAGTAATTTGGGCCCCTCCCTTCAACTTTTACAAGTAGGCTATAGCCTTTTCAACCGGTATAGATCCAAGTGATCATCCAAAATGGGTAATGTATAGATTTGAACGACTTTAAAATGATTGTAAATAGGTTTTGTGGAATTGATTGGTTTTCAAATGATTGCCCAATTAACCGAAAATGGGTTAGGCAAGGTTAAGTCAATTCATTTCGGTCGATCATTGTGACTAGTTCTTCAAAGGTTCGTTCATAAGTAATAATTGGTCTAAGCTTACACGAAACTTGTTCTATAAGAAATAAGATAATCATTCGGGAATATATTCCATTCTATATTCGTTCGTGTTGATATTTCCGGTTGATTTATACGGAGGGCTTTTGGATTATCCGATAAAGGAACCCGAAAAACTTCTTTATATATATTTCATAAATATTAATGCGCTACGGAGTTACTCAAGAGTATAGACTGGAAAGTATACGGTTATAGAGCTCCGTAAGGGTTGGAGGGAAGGTGGTACATGAAGAGAAAATTTGGTCATTTCTATACACGCTCTAGTTTCTCATTAGTCGAATGGCCAACGGATCTCCATGACCAAAAATAAAGATTTTTACCTATACATATAATCCAATATTATTTTACTAAGATTTCCATTCATTGGGGCAAGTGGAACGATGAATTTCGTGGACAAATGAGGGCGTAAATGTTGTATTTAGACGCTTTGATTAAAACTTTGCTCTACATAAAAATTAAATATATAAATGAAGTTCTGTTATCTACAGATATATCTCATCTTACTCCAGAATTCGCCCCCAACAAGATGAGTTTTATCAAGTTACTCTCTATCATACTGTTATTTATTTATCGGTTATCGTATATACCCTAGATGTAATTAATTATCAATTTTTAATCAGTTTGTTTTTCCATAATGTTTAGACACGTTTCTGGTGTTTAAATTAATTCCTATAGTTTGGTAAAATTTCTATAAAGGCAAGTATAAATTCGGACCAATCATATTATTTCAGCCTTCAACAGAGCTTGTCTACAAATCCTCGAATACTTTCCGAAAATAATTTCGAAAGCGGTTTCATTTTTAAATTGAAGTTTTTACTCAAACCCGTTTGGTTATTTTGTTGACTAAGTTCAACATTCCCCTATAACAGTTGTTTTATATAAAATACTTGGTAAATTCCTTCCTAAACTTCAAGCCTATATTATTAATTAGACTTTGTCCTAATTATATACTTACTATCTAATTTCGACCGTAAGAACCATAACATTCCTTCGAGTTACCACAAAGTTACATTGAGAGCCCTACCGTATAGCAGGGCTCGCAAAATTTTAATTATCCACATCTTTACATCAAAAACTTTTTTCCCTCCTTAGTTTTCTGCTCGAGTGGGCCGTAACACCGCCAAAAAGAGCACGCGGTCTGAACTATAGTCAGTTCCAATTCTTAAGTACCTTTTTTGCTCGGATGTAGTTTGCAATAGCTCAGTACGAGAAGGAGAAATTCACGTGTTAAACATTGTATATAACTTTCTAAATCCATCTAACGCCCGGATTTTGTCAAAGGGGTTGTTTGATAAATATGGGCTTAAAAAATGTGGACACTGGACAGCGGTTAGCCTTATAAATTGAAACTTCATATTTATATCGGAACACTTCTTAACTCATCTTTAATAATACATTTTTAATTCGAAAAGTAGCTTAACAATAAATAAAGGGAGAGTTTGAAATGTCGTCAATAATCTCCCGCCAATTTTGAAACCTTTTACAGACGAAATAAAGAACAATCGCTTCTTTCTCATGTGATTGGGGGAGATACTATCTACATGGTTATTGGCTATATTTCAAATTCCCCGTGGATACGCGTTAAGCCTATTTTCGAGTGTGTAAAATTTGATTTATAATTTAACGTTTTCGTTTGTAAAATATTAGTACAGGTGTGATTAGAATGTGATCATATCACATCTAAAAAATATTTGTCACACGACCAGATATAACCTTATTTCCATAGGTTTTTTTTTTTTTTTTTTTTTTTATGGAAATAACTGGAATTTTTCCTTCTGCAGGAAGATTTAACCTCATTTCACTATATTTTATACCATTTGAAAGCTGCAGTACAATCAAAACTAAAGGACACTTCTATTCACACGAAAATTTAATCTAAATAAGTTAGCTCTATCTTTACGCGTGTTGAAAACTCGAACTGATTCTGATTGTGTTTAAAATCTCTTTGGATATTCAACTAATACAAAGCTATACGGGGTCCCTTCCATATCAAAGAAACTAAACTAAGAAATGGGAAGTACACAGCTTTGAACGAGCTGAAAACTCCACCTGATTCTTTTTCATTCCCCTTTGCACATTTCTCGACGTTAATTAAGAAAGATTTTAAGACCTGATCTCCATTTTGTTCACGAAAGGAAACTGAATGAGGAGGAAAGCGCAAAAGGAGAAAAACCATGTAAAGAAGGTTTAGAAAACCAAGCCTTCCAATCTATTCGTCAAACATTGGAGTTAACGTAGTTTTCTATAATCGTTCTTTCAGCGTTTAACCGCATTCCTAACTCGAGAGAATGTCTTTCGTAATCTCGCCTTGTTTCTCCAAAAACCCATTAAAACTAATTTCAAACCAAGTTTACAACACACATTATGTACTAAACACCTTAGAATATCGTGGTTTTCAAGGTAAGGTAAAAATGATAAAAAACCCGTATTCCTTGTGCATGAATGACCTTTTAACTGATCATACACTAACTACACGATAATCCACTTTAATCGTGGATTAATCTTTATCTATCTTTCTTTGGCTTATCCTAGGAGTACACTTTTTAACTGATATTTCCCAGATTTTCATAACATTAAAAATTCCCTGATATTTCCCGGACCTTCAGCGACAGAATTTAAAATTCCCTGACACTCCCAAGACATTCAGTGAGAGCATTCAAATTCCCAGATATAATATTTCCCAGACTTCAGTGACAGCATTTAAAATTCCCAGATGTTTCCCAGACGTTCAGAGAGAGCATTCAAATTCCCTGATAGTTCCCAGACGTTCAGTAACAGCATTCAAATTCCCAGATATTTCCCAGACGTTCAGTGAGAGAATTCAAATTCCCAGATATTTCCCAGACGTTCAGTGACATCATTCAAATTCCCTAATTTTTTGACAATATTCCAATTCCCTGACACATCCAGGTACTCTAGATTTCCCAGATTGGCACGAACCTGTATATTATTTTGCCATTTAAATTTTGAAGTTTCTTAATAACTGGTTAACCCTGAAGTGTAAAATTTTGAATATATGATAAACCTCACTTAAATTCCCTTATTTAACCAATCAAGGCGCGTGAGAACAAATTCGATAACGAGAATCTCGAAGAAGCTCCTTTAAAACATTTTTTTTTCTTAGTTCATTTTCCCTTTGAAAAACTATATACTTTTAAGTTCGAAAGGAAAATACAAGAATGAATAAAAAAAAAGGGAAGAGTTGACGGGCCAGAGTATAAAAAAAGGTCGGAATAAAACAGTGATGAATTACATTTTATTTTTCTGGACAGTTCATGGGTGTATACTCTACGGTCGAAAGAGCTAGCCTACAAAAAAAATTTCGCTATAAATTATTTATAATCCAAATGATTGAGAGTCCAGCCTCTTATTATGGAAAACCGAGCGAGCTACTATTATCTTCTTATTTCATTCACGCTTGCCTCCCTCTTATCCAATGATTGAAGCCGAATAGAGTGAAAACTATAGACGTTCAAGTAAAATTTACTTCCAAACGATATACGTGTATAGTTTATAAAGGGTTTGCTGCGCTTAGTTTTCAGGTTTCAAATGATTTAGGGCATTTATAACAAATATTTTAAATTTATTAACCATTATGAATAAGGTATTTGATTTACTCTAATGAGATGTATACAACTAAAAGTTTAAACCTCAAAACTTTCGTTTTTTTTTTTGGCGAGCACACGCTTTTTTGTGTTTGTAGCAATACTACGTCATCACTATGGTCGCGTGGCTATTGTAAAACCTACATGTTGATTTTTGCGCGTTCTATGATAACTTCGTTAGTTAAATTTTTAGCCTAATTTGAATTAAAATTGAATTATTTTCATTTTTAATAATACCGGGGATTAAGAAATCCCTAGCTACATGACTACGGATTTGACAATTAGCGTGTACATTTAGGCTATCCATATTTTTAATGAAATAATGAAGTATAGTTAAAAATGTGTCTATAGGAAGCAGATGAACACAAGTCAGATGTGTTCAACATTTAAATTCTTTGCATTATTAATTTAAACTCAATGACATAGTAATCTTAAACTAAACTCAGTGAACTCCGGTGCCCAAAAATAGAGTAGTTTCACCCTGTGTTATCCTCACATAGATCCTAGTACGACCAAAGGCGGGGATCTGATATTACTCTCTTCTTTCAAAAGATTCGTGATGCCGCGTCGTGTAGCTCATGAAATATTCGTGTTACTAGACCTTTAAATTCTGATTTTTCAACCTCCTATAACATCGTTTAATTCACTTTGGTTTTATGAACGAAATTCAGTATATTCATAGAACAAAATTGAATTAATGGAAGGCTTTACAGAAGGATTGTTATAGTTCCCCTGATTTATCAACCACCCCCTAAACTGTTCATTCAGCTTACATGGTTAACTGTACGTACAAAGAGATTATGGTAAAATAGGAGGGACTTCTAACTAAATTTGAAATATTGTTTCCAACTTGGTTTCAAACCATTATTCTGTTTTTGTGGAACAGTTTGCAATAAAGTGAAACCAGAAGCGGATTAATATACAATGTAATATATCATAAGAATAAAAGTAGTTTTTCGCAAATGAATACGTTTTCCTCCATACTGTCTGAATCAATTTGTCTAGGATTCATTTTTTGAAGAGCAAATGGTTTTTAAAGTGAGTATGATAAGGAACTCGGCTAAATTTCATTCAGAGTTACTTTAAAAACACTTAGCCGTCAGAAATGTAACTAAAGAAAAAGGTTATTTTCCTTTTCCGTAAAATCTGGTCAGGAGAGCTATAAACATATCTGAGCCAAGGCTTAACGCATTTTCCAAATTTATCATGACCAGTTCATTCTATAGCAAAATTCTCAACTATTCGTCTTCACAACGATTAGAGACATAATGTGCTTTGAAGGCGGTTCGGAGAGTGTCGATTTAGAGGTTGTAACTTTTTTCCCGCGCTTATTACAAATCCGAAAGAAAAATCTTTTTCAAATAGGTTAATGTAAAAACAAAACGTTTTCCCCCAGTGAAAAACCAGCTTTAGAATTGCGCTAAATCTCATTCTTCATCATTTCAACAGAACGTGTCGAAGGTATTTTATGAAGCCAAAGGCGGGGAGTCTTTTGATTAGTCGGAGATTCTCCTTTATTTTGAATACCTTTGAATCATTTATACCCGAAAAAGTCATATTTTATAGTATATTCCACAAAAAAAAAAAAAAAAAAAAAAAAAATCACTTCATGTTCCTAGTCACCCTCCCTTTAAAGAACTTCAAAAGTATAGTACCAAAAATATATAAATTAATTTTTTTCTGCTTGATGACGTACTTGGGAAAAACTAATTAAAGATAAGTTAAAAATGAAAGTTAAAACTTTCTGAATTAAGGTATAGCGAAAGCCTTCTAGTTCTAGGGAAGGAGGCGTCAGTTTTTAAGCAATACATTAAAAATTCAGGCTCTTTAAACACCGAAAGAAATTCAACTTTTCAAAAAGTTATGAGCCTACTTAAAAAATATATGAATTTGTAACATTTCTAATTTCCCCAAATTCATTTTCACTATTCTATCATGCACCCACTTCCCTCAAAAAACGGTCTATCCACGCTAGATATTATATAATTAATCAAAATGGAATTTTATAATTTAAACACATCTCTTCTTTCAATACCACATTTTGGGTAGTTTCGGGGTTAATCTAAAAACCTTTCCCAAAATTTAATTAGATGTTTAATTACGGTTTTAATATTATAACCTTTAAAAATTTAACAGGGGATTTTTTATTTCAAACTCGGCTAAGCATAAATTGTTTAAATATTCAAATTCACTAAAAGTCTGTCGATTTAACCTTTGATTTTCCCTTTAAAAATTACATATGTATATTATAGTTGAAGAGGTTTATACGCGGTCTCAACGAAAGTGATAGATTAGGATGAATTATATCGTTTCGGGTTGCGTACTCTTCTCTTGTCCGTGTCGTGTTTTTGGTGGCAGAGAAAATGGTTTTTTAAACACATATCTGACAGCTAATAATTTCTCACGCTCAACCAGCGCAGGATATAGAAGATTTTTGGGGTTTAAAATCCCTTGTTTAAAAGATGAACCGCGAGCTAGAATAAATTTCACGGATTTCTGGGATAAATCGGCGTCGTTTAAGCGTTATTTAATAGACTGTTGGAATCTTAAGCTATGAAAGGCGACCATTTTTTTCAGGTTAAAGAAAACGATAAAGTTAAAGGTACTAGGATTAAAATGTTTGATTAGCATCTAGATTGATTGAGGGTTCTCATCTTGAGTTATTTATACGGTTGAATATATATTATGTCACTTCTATTAGATTTGGGAATCCAAAAGCAATGGGATTTAGAGGTTTGATTAATAAGATGGATTGCAAATTAAGGTGAATCCAAAAAAACAAAACAAAACAATAAAAGGCGTAATATAGGGTAACTCATTTTAAAGCAATGAATGAATGAGATGAAAATTTATCAAGTTTAAATTTGATATGAATTAGATTAGTTAAATGTTTAAATAAAATTTAAATATGTTTCATCGTCACTTTAGCCGTAAATAAATTTCCAAACCCCGCTGTAAGATTAGTCATAAATAATCCAATCGAACGTACTAAAAATTTGGAGTTCATTAACATGTTTTAGAGCAAGTGTATCACTTTCGTTAAATCGATTTAGATAGTGTGACGTCACATCAGGTGACTTATTCCCCACTCGGTCTATATTTCACTCCGATAAAAAAAACTTGTTAAAACCGAACGGAAAAATTAGTTGCTTCAAAAATTACCTTAAATTTGCACATAGTCTATGGTGGGAGGAAGTAGAGGGCAAAAATAGAAAGCGATCTAGCGAGCTTTCAAGGTCAAGGTCAAAATTTATAGAGCATATTTTGGAAAATGGACTAAAATATAATTCAGTAATACCCTCAGACATTCTACCTTCAGTACATTAAGAGTAAAATATCAGAATTTCTTGTGTTGGAATCCTATAAAATATTAAGCCTATATAGGCTTAATTTTTTCCAGACCTAACAATGCGACAACACATGCCATTTTACAAAAAATTAATTCTATAGCAACGACCTTGAGTTTACTGAATAAACTCGTAGGGCTACCTAACGAATTTGGTAGCAAGGTCATAATGGATGGGTATTGAAATTGAACTGCTTTTGAAGGGAAACAAACTGGTTAACACAAAACCACGTAATGGACAATATTGAAAATGACTAAATAGCTGGAAGAAGCCAGGCCGCGGGTCAAACAGCCCGGCTTCTGTTCGCGGCCCTCGTTGAATGCCTGTATATTTGACGTCATGGGAATACCGTTTTAAATGGTAAAATTGTCTTTGGTATGGCATGAATCAATGTACTACAAAGACTATACCATCTATTGTATGACCACGTGATTGTTCGGAACAGGGCTTGAATTATTCTACTGTAAATGCCACTAAAATTCATATCGATACAAAATATTTCTGTCCTCTATTAACAGTCAGTAAACTTAAAATGATCCGAACATCAACGTAATTTTGTGATTTGCGCCAGAGCTTGCCTCTTTACTAGGCTTGATTCTCCCCAGCCGGCTGCCGGCTTAAATCGTAGCCTAGGCCTAACTTCTATCAATCTCGAAACAACAAAAATCAAATTCTTAAACTCACCGAATTCGAGGTACCAAAATTACAGCCTTTCTTTAATCCATGTTATTTTAGACATCCATTGATATTACATTTCCCGAATTAACTCGATTTTAAACGCTATTTAAACAGACTTCGTTTTTTTACAATTAACGACGCGTGTTAACGATAATGGCGCCCATGGAGTTACTGAACGGCTGAACGCTAAAGCGTCTAATCGGGGAGACGGGGAAGAAGACGGTGTCTGCGCAAGCGCGCGCCGGTGGTGGTGAGGAGGAGGAAAATTAGCTAATCACGGTAAAGGGCGGGAAAAGTATAAAATTTGAAATTTGGAGGCTGAGAATTTGAGAAAATAGAAAACATTGTAAACTTTTTTTGGGATTGATCGTTTAAGATAATTTTATGATTTCTAAACAACATATACGAAAAAGGATGTAACGTATTTAGGTTTTACTAGATATATTTTTGTAAGGCGAAAAAATACGCCGAGATTGTCTCGACCTTCAATACTCTAACATTAAATTGAATAATAATATCCACATTTCTACATATTAGACTTTTTAATATTAATTAGTTACTGGTAAAAATATTTATTATAATAATAATAACAATCCTAATTAGTATTGAAATTGGTTCTTAGTTTAAAATTAATCACTATAACATTAATAATAACCATTATTAATTAAGCCTCGATTAAAAAACCAAATTAATAAAAATCCCTCATTAAAACAATCCTGTAAAAGGCAATATATTATACAACAAAAAAAACCCTAGTTATCTGGTATCAAAAACCGGACTAGTTGATATTGGTACAGGGGTGAGAAAAATTAGGGAATAAGGACATTAGTTCCCGGTCGGCCCTAAAACAAAAGAATCTATTCAGCGTCAAAAGACCCTTAACAAAGCCAGACAATACTTTTTTCCCCTCCTGTCTTGTATCTTCTATACCAATAATACCCAAAGCCCAATTCCCAACCTTTTCTCTTCCTGCGCGTTCACAGTTAATTTGGCGCGGCCTAGCGAAGAATAGGAGGAAGAAGGGTTGCTGTTTTTTTTGTTTTTGTTTTTTCTTTTTGTCTTCATCAGCCTAAGCTTTTAATGCCTCAATTGTCCGAGGTATCGAAATAATTTGGCCGCTACCAGCAGCTACACGGACCAGAGAAACAATCCACCCTAATTCACCCTAATTTTACTCTAATAACGAACCTAAACATACATAGATCAGTCAGCTTCTTAGTTGTGTAAATTCATACTGAATAGCGATGTAACACCAGAGACACATTCAATGCGTTTCAGGAGAAGTTTGCGGAACTATTTACATTCCTATTGTGTTAAACATTGTGTATTATATTTGGTGGCATTTCAAACTATTGTTTGAAATAAGAGTATATTTATTATTACAATAAAAAAGATGGTGTGGATATTAGTGTATCACGCTAATTAATATAGTTGTAAACAAGAGTATATTTATTTTTTAATTATATTTATCTGTCAACCTTCATCAATCAGTTTCTATTACGAACGAGAAGCCTTTAGCTGCGTTCACACTATAGCTTTGAAATCGATTTAAACCGTTTCATAACGTTTCGCTTGAGTTTTGTGAACAGGAAACCATTTTTTCTCCAATCGATTTGATTTTTCGAAACTGCTTCGGGAACCAATTTCATACCGATTCGGTCTCAACAACTGATAGATGAAGCTACGATAAACCGATTTATAAAGATAATGCGTGAACGCATGCGCTTAAAACGATTCCTGGTGATTTGAATATCGGTTTGAAATTAAAATTTCAAATCGATATGGAAATGGTAGTGCGACCTTTTTCTCACGGATAGATTTCAAAGTGTAAGGCTAAGTATAAAGTCTATACGGATTGGAAGCCATATTCAACCTTATTGTATCATTTTATCCGAAATCTTTCCATGGGAAAATGATTAATACAGCGTAAGGCTAGTACGCATCATTATATTGACTTAAAATCGTACGAATCTTTTATTTTCTCAATACATTCGTGATAAAATTATTAATAAACTGTGGGGCTAAGACCTTTCGTTAATACTGTCCCTACAGACATCACGCTATCAACTCTTAAAACTAAATCGAAATCAATGCGCGATATTATTATTAATAGAGTCAGAGATACTATAAAGGGATAACTACCCTACTGATTATCTCACTTCCTCGTACAGAAATCTTCATTAATTGTGTCCTTTGGTATATATAAACTTTATCCCAAAAGAGAACTATAAGAGCGTTCGCTATTCGTGTCTTTGTCGGCGCTTGGCTACTCCGGCGACCGTTCCCAGAAGGTCGATAACTCATTTAGTTCGCTTTCTCTCGCACCCCCTTTCATCTAATTAAAAGCTAAAGGGCTTTAATGAATCCCGATTCCGCTATCTCGCTTCGATTAGAAGCGCTAGCTCTCTCTCTATATATATATATACCAATTTGTATATAAGTTCTAATGCGGCGCGAAACTGATTCAAGTGGATTTTCAAAGTGTATAAACCTTCGGTGTCCTTTCCTTTTTCCCTAACATTATTCGATTAGTTCATTTAAGTCGAACAAAATGTTATAAAAATATATCCCGTTCCTGTAATTAGAGGAAATGTTGGATGAAATTGATTTTGTACGCTTAAGCCTTCTCTCGTGTTTTCTATTTCCCCTAAAATTGTTTCATTGGCTCAAATAGAGTCGTATACGAAGCGTTAAGAAATAATATTCTGTTCGACTTATTAGAGTTAATCCGTACAAAGCTTGTTAAAGTATATTTGGTCACTAGCATGTCTTACTTTAATTTTACACTTAACAGAATATAACTACATTGTTTCAAATGATTCGAACAGTTACGGAATTCTCTCGGGCAACTTCTGCACTTCTCCTTTTCCACGAATCAAATCAGAAATGGTTTATTTAATATAAAAAGTTTGCAGCCCGAACAAAGGTGGGATTTATTTCTCACACTCGCTGTTTTCTTAGAAATAGCATAAACCTAGCTGAGTACTGCATACTCTAAGTGGATTGAGTGGGCAATACACTAAAATTTAAAGCCAAAACTTTCAAAAAATCTTACCTTTTTGATAAAATTATTTTTATGAAATTCTCCTACGCGATACCATAAAACTTAAATTAAGGAATAACTTCAGTGCTTTGATCTTTCGTAAGATAGCACGAAAATAATTCTAGATATCTTGCTAGCTAATGATAATTACCGCTTCCTCAAAATTACCCTGATTGACTGTTTCTACAGGTGTTAAGTAATCTTACCCCCGGATGGTTAATTTGTATAAGAATACTAAAGTATATATAATGATTAGACGGACCGAATAAGAACACTGGTAAAAACTTTTCATTTCTAGTTATACAATCCATTAAACTAAAATATAAAATTATTTACTTTCGAATATATATTTCCAAACACTTTAAAATAAATAGAGTCGAAAAGAAAATTAATGAAAACTTTTTGAATTTCATTTCAAGCTAGACTAAAAAAAATAAAAAATAAAATAATCGTACTCTAAGGAGAAAAATATTAAGTTGGAAAAGTTTAACAATAAAAATTTATTTTTCCAGAGGGTTTTTAACTCAATATTATTTGCATAATCTTCTCAGTGTACGAGTAAAGTATGGCAAAACTATTTTTATTTCTATAAAAATTAACATTTCGTGTTAATCCGCCTCGAATTTAACTTTAGTTATTAATCCAATCTTAAACAGAAGTTGGTAGCGAGTATATGGCGACGTTAAAATAAGATCACAAATATATCTTCGAAACTAAATTGATAGAACCTCAAGGAAAGAAGAATTTAAACAAAGCTATATGACCAAATTGTGGAACCAGAAAAAAAAGCTAATACCATCTGAAAAAGATAATATGAGAAATGAAAACTGAATTTGAGTAATAAGACTCTTATTAATCTCCCTCTATCATTGGCTTTCCGCTAAACGTGTCTGCTGTGAAGTAACCTATTTTTTAGGTTAGTGTATCCCTTCTACAATTATTTCTTTCTACTAATACTGTCAAACTTTCAGCCTCAAGTTAAAAACGTTAAACCAGCTAGGCACATCAGACAAATATTTGAGAATATTTTAATATGGGATTTCTAAGAGCCATGAACGAAAGGTTTCGTTTACGATAAAACGAACTCGATACTCCATTTGAGCAAAAGTGCAAAAGAAATAAATTCGGAATACCAAAACACTTTCTAAAGATGCAATATTATAATATTTAGAGTTCCGCTGGGAATCTTTCAATCTTATCTGGTGAATATCGAACATAATATATTCAAAAATGATTCGCTAAAGTTATTTATTGATAACTTTTCAATTCCCTGTAGACATTTTGCAATCGCTTGGATAATTTCAAGTAAACAGAAAATATAGTGATTTAGTATAAAGTGTATTTGATAACCCAAGAGAATGTTCGAGGTGGATTTTCACTCTTCCACGTAGTTATATAGTTTTTGAATTGGACAAGAAAAATATTGATGTTGACATATAAGGGCATTTTTAGTTACAGGTCAAATATATTGTAATCTTCAATTGGAAAAGCTCTAGATAGATTTTTCACAATATGGGAAATAATTCAGCAATAAATTCCATTAAACTGGGGACTGTAATACAAGCTTATCTCTAGGAAAGGATTAAGGTAATTCAGTGAAGACTGAGGAAGGTGGAGATAACCTAACATCTCGGCACTACAGCTCAATCCTACAGTCTTTTGTACTGCATTTCTTAATCGATTTTGAAACGGTAAAATCTAACCGATATTCAAATCGTCAGGAATCTTTTTAAGCGTCATGTGTTCACGCATTATCTTTATAAATCGATTTATTAAGAAATCTAGCTAAGCCTAACTCATCTCAATCACGACCATAGTTCAGTAAGAATTAAAAAAAAATCTGAAGAAAAGCTATTAAGCCTAAGAAGCCGTTCTTCGCACTATAACCAAGAATCCATTCAGGTTCCATAAGAATATGGGAGCATAGCTTTAGCCTCTGGTACCATCCTCCCAAACTTTGTAAGAAAAGTTCGTCTGCAATTTTCGCAACATTTGTACGCTAAGATCTTTTTTCGGTCGGCTCCATTTTTATTACCCAAAATATTATGTCAAGGTCGTTAGTGGCGCGGGTTAATAATAGATGTCTGGAGCGATTTACTTGAAAAATCGATTCGAAGCAGACGAACTTTTGCTACAAAGTTTGGGAGGATGGTTATTGAATCGCGGCCCTCCCATATTCTTATGGAACCTGAATGGATTCTTGCTATAACGGAATTTCTCATTGTACCTATAGATACAAAGACTAAAACCGCCAGCCAGTCAGGTTTTTGGTACAGGAAACTTCACGAAATGGTAACGCGCCTTTTCAAATAGTAGATCACATTCGTTTATAACAATTTAAGTAGTTTAATTAAAACAAAGAACTTAGTTTATAACTATGTCTAAATTCTGAAATACTCAACATTATCCTATATACCCTGACATAAAAGCAACCTGACATAGGATTAGCAAAAAAGAAAATGGAAATAAAAAAAAAAAGTCAATCTAGGACACGGATTAAATATTCAAAAGGCCTTTAAAATCAATCCACCCACTTTTGCAAGCCATAAATGAATAGGAACCCCATCCAACTTGACACAGAATGTAATTAAAGACTAAAAGAACCCCATGGCCATCCGTATCTCAGGTGACGCTTCAAACGCGCGTACTCTGATCTCTTTAGATTACGAGAACGAAAAACGATATTTTCTACGAGTAAGCTACATCGTTTATAAACAGGGTCAAGCTGAATTGATTGGATATTTATAAAGGCTGTAGATGGATTGTATTTAAATTTCTAGGTGAAGGAGCACTGAAATATATTTTAACCAATTTTTTAATCAATTTATTGATTTTTTTTTTCTGTGTTTATTCGAGCAGGTATCTAATCAGGGTATTATTTAATAATTAAATATTATTTGTAAAATAATCTTATTGATTTTAGTTGTTTTTTTTAATCAAAAAGGCCAAAGTTCAACTATTTTTTATATAAACTTTTCAGATGAAATGATTTTGAAAAGAAAAAAAAAGGGATAATAGACCCTGGAAAGAAGATTTTTTTTTAATCTATTAAATTGTTAAAAAGTTCTTAAAACATTTCAAAGACTAATTAATTCAATATTAATTATCAATTTTGCGAAATTAGGGTCTAAAATGTTTTCCAAAAGGATTTAGGAATTAGGGTCTAAATGTTTTCCAAAAGGATTTAGGAATTAGGGTCTAAATGTTTTCCAAATGGATTTAGGCTTAGCCATACTTTTGATACGGTATATTTTAAGTCTAAATAGCTTAAAAATAAATTTTTCTCAGAGTCCCTTTATTGTATGAATCAAATCACCCATATTTTAAATTAAATAACGTTAAACTATGGATTAAAACCTTCAAAATTCACCAAAGGTTTCTCCTTAATATATAAGTAATGAGGTTAGGATTTTAGTACGCTAAGCCTAATTCCATTATAAGACTTGAAAATAACGGAATTACCGTAGTTAATAAAAGAATTAGGGTTCGTTTGTGGTGCATGAATATTTTAACATACTCCTTGATTAGCTACAGATATCTGTATGAAATTTAGTTAGCCAAAGCGCGTTTGCTATTTAGTTAAAGTGAGGATGTCACGGAAGAAAAATTTAGTAGCATTTTCGGAAATATCGTTAAAAATATGCCATAGAAAAAACCTACCGCGACAGTAAAAATAAATGTTTTATAATCGCCATTTTCGAATTTTTTAAAATAGAAACTCCCACATCATTACTATGGTCACGTGGCTATTGTAGTGCCTACAGTTGATTCTCGCGCATTATTGCACGTGATAAGGACTCTTTCGCGCGGTCTTTTTTATAAAAGTACTTAATCCAGATAGTCCAACCTTTCAAATCAAAACTATCGTTTTTACGTTTCAGAAAACGTCCTATATTAGAAAAAATCCATTTCTCATTTTTTTGAAGTTTCTTAAGAACGCGTCAAGTCCTACTTAAAAATTTAAATATGGCGTTTTAATTAGTACGATAACTAAACATATAATCCATAGGCATCCTAAAGCCTACTTTAACTATAGATTAACTAGAAACCTACGGTGAATTTTAAAAATGTATAAATTATTATAATTTTAACAATATACTAATCGATTAAAAATAAGGCATTCCTTGTCTTCATTATCACTTTAACTGCACTCTCCTCAATCCCCCGAGTTTCATTGGATTTTGTTTCCTCTCCACTCAGACCATAATCCCATGCAGCGGAACGAACGATTAGTTCGGGCAAGAGAGAGAGAGAGAGAACACGATTGGAAAAATGGATCCCCTTTCGAATTTCATTCGATGGAAATGGAAATACCTCGGATGGAAAGTTTCCTCTGGTAAAACTGGAGGGGATTTAAGCTAGGGGCCTTAGTCCCGATTATCGCGCGAGTAATTAAAGAAAAGATCGGGATTTGCATTCTTCGGGGGAAGGGAGTATAGTATTATCAAGGGAGGAAGGTATATCTACATACGATTGCTTTATCAATTAAAAGATATCTTGAGGGGAAATTCCACACCAACTTTAAACTCTTCTTTAGTTCTAGAGCTAGTTCAAATAATGATTCGTTTGATCGTTATTCATGAAGTCAGGTATATATCACAATGGAATTATTTTAAACTCGTTCTATCAAATAAATTTAGACAAAGGATACTGAATATGAAAATGTAACGATAATCTATAAAATTAGCGAAGTTCTCTTATTCAAAAATGTATCCAGCGATTTCTTTAAAGATAATTGAATCCCGGTTTAGATGAATGAGTATACCACCCGGAATTATATCTGTAACATATCTTCCGAAAGAACGTCTCCCATTGGCTAAACCTAGGACTGTCTTTCATCAATGGATACTTATCATAATTAATTGATAAAGCGACCTCTTACGGTAAACAGTGGTAAAAGTAGGAACTAACAAAATCTCGTGCGTGTATGCTATGGAGAGAGAATAGGCAGAAACACATGTGGTTTCGTTAGTTGATTTTTCCACTGTTTGCCGTAAGAGGACGCTTATGAACGCTAGGTTTTGCTATTCATCTTTATCTATCAAAATAAGTATCCATTGTTAATAATCATAGGTGAAACACGTACTGAATAACTGGGACCGTACGTTAAATTAATTCCAGCTAGTAATTACGATAAAATAAATTGTTTCACCTATTTTAATTAGCAAAATCCGTCACTGTCGACGTCACGATTTACGTCACGCGCTTATTACGTTAGGTCGTGACGTTTAAACAATTTAATAAAGAAAAACGGGGCATTTATATGTTTATCTAATCAACAACAAACATGTTAAATTAAAAATATTTAAATAAGGTTTATTTACGAGAACGTTACTTCATGGTTTAAAAACTCAAAAACTTGAATATATTTTTGGGACCTTTCGAACACCCACACCCCTTTCCAACCCAGATAACGCGTGGGTTAAAATATTTAATATTCAAGATAGAAATATTTATTTAACAAAAAAAAAGTGGAATTTATCTGTAGTGACGTGTTTTGTGATTTTGCGGGTCAATAGGCGTCATTCTCCAACAGCAACTGGAATAACCTTATCTAAAATAACGTATAGCTAAATACTGTTCAGTATAAACGTAACCTAGTTGTTATTGGATTTGGAATCTATTCCGTTATAGAGAATATCTGGTATGACATTGGCCATCAAATTTTATCGCCATACATATGCCGGGCGTTGTATAACCCACAGCAGAACTTTTATTGTTATATTCGCGTCGAGCAAAACGGAAATCCCTCGTTCGGCGGAAAAAGGGTTTTATACGTCAAATTCCCCAACCCCCTAGCTATCCTCGGAACGTATAAGCCGAGGGGGGAAAAAGGTTATTTCAAATAAAAGCCCCACCGACAAATATAGAGATACTGACAGGGTTATTCTAACCAAACTGAATAAAAACATATTTTCACGTTTGAATAAAATTTCAAATTTGTTTTTGCCTATTTTCTATTTTTTTGGGGGTCAATAGACCCCTTATGTGTGACACAATTCTGTGAAGTTTTTTAGATGTATATATTTACCCCAAGTTAATAATATATTGAATTGAAATTTAGACAAAAATTCAAATTAAACTCATGCAGAGAAACATTTAAATTTAAAACTTACCCAAACAGTAGAAGACAAAAAGAGATTCATCTTGAAAAATAAGATAATTTGTGGATCGTCTGGTTTCCTCGAAAAAATAAATGGCCAAGGTTTTGTATCCGAATTTCTATAAATAAATAAAATCACAATCATAAATAAATCTCCGATAAAAGAGAAATTTAAAACGATTAATAAGTTAAAAAATTTACTTAAAACAATGATTGGAGGTAGCCAATAATTAACAATGAGTTTTCAAGAAAAATGGTTGCAAAAACCCGGAAGTGTCTCACCACCTCCTTTCAAAAATAGTGAAACTATTTAGGCCTAATTTAAAATTAAGTTTAATTTCTAGCTTAATATTTGCTGGTAATACTTTTTACTGGTTAAGAAATCGATAAGAAATCACTATCAGATTCATTCTCATTTTAAATGCAAATAGCACAAAAATAGTTTAAAATTTTTTATTAAGATATTCGTAGTATTATGAAAATATATATATATTAAATAAAAACACTACGCGTGGATTTCTTCAGCTTGAATTCGTGTTTAAGTTTCAATCTACATCAGAACACTCGACCTCTCTCTCAGATATCGCAATCTGAAGTAAAATTATTCGTAAACTTAAGCCGTACTCATTACGCGAAAATCCCTGCACAGGGTTCGTTTATTCGAGATAGGATGAGGCAAAATTTAAGGGATTCAGTATTTTATGGCGAAATCGGGATTAAGTAGGAGGTTTTAAAACTGAATCTCCCTTCGATGACACGAATAGAATAGAGTTAGAAAAGGTCCAAAGTCGTAAAAATAAAACTAGATACAAAATGCTTACAAATGGAGAATCAGAATGTAGAGTGGCGAGCTAAGCTCAGTTTCTATACCATTCCAGCAGCGAGAATCAACCGACCGGAAGGAAAATTGGTTTCGTCTTCCAATCCAACTTCATAAGCCACTTAACTGTTACGGTCGTTACGGAAAAGGGAATTTATGTACCTTCATTTTTAGGTCGACCACCAAATTCCACAAAACGTAAAAATCATGACTAGCTAATGAGATTTTCCCTACACTGTCTGTCTGTCCTATATTATATATGTGTAGGAAATAAATGTATGTTAAAAGAATTATAAATTTTTCCACTTGGAAATCCCTTTGAGTTTTGTATATTTTAAACTAATTTATATTCACGGTATCACGTTTCGAAGATAATAACTAAAGTTCACATTTTCGATGATAGCCGCTCTTGGCTGCCCTAGAAACGTAGCCGTGTTCAAGGATAGGGCAGGGCCTCTATGAGCCCTAAATTCGGGATAATTGGGATGCATAATTCTGCTTTGATAAGGGGCGCAAATTAATAATGCTGTCCGAGCCTGATTCATAATCCTATGTCTACTAGAAACCACTAAATTTGTCACTACACCGTCAATAGAATGTTATCATCATTGGCGATGTGGCTGGAAATTTCTTTCAATAAGCTGGATATAAATTTAATATTATGTCGCCTAGATTGACTTTCGCCGTCCAACTTAGAGAGCCCAGTCGTACGTTGTGTTTGAGAAAACATTTGCGATATAGTTTAGCATACATAGATATATAGCTAATCGGTACTGGTTGTTTGAGGAGGACTCTAGACCACGATACTTTGCCAAAAAATAAAAGACCAGGATGATTTGGAAAAAACGAAGTGGATAAGGACGAAAAAAAGAAAACGAAACAAAGTATGGAGAAGAGCTCAGTACTAGGCTGCCGTCTAAAATACGTTCGAAGCAAAAATCTCTACGGGTCTGATCTGATTTATAGTTAATGTTCAGAGCTTGCCTTCCACGGGATTTTCCCACTATAATATTACATGTACAGCTCTCTGCAAACCAGGAGTATGTTAGTATATATTAGTATAAGATATTATACAAAAGTCGTTTACAAAATATCGAACTCTGAGGCGTATTGATACAAAATGTTAAACATAAGGAGAAATAAAATAGTTTAGTAAACTTATTCTCGAAGATGTCGCGTTTCCTGGTAAGGAATGATATACATAATGGGTGTTGATAAGGGAATTAGGAACCAGACGGAGATTTCATCAAGTACTAACGAAAAGTCACTACACTAGAAGTTCCCAACAATAGAAACTTGAAAGATCCTCCGTCTTTATGATTTGATTTATTTTTCTTCATCGTCGTCTTAGACCCGTTTGAAAGAAATCGTTGCAAATTTAAAAATAAGCTATACTTCGATTAAACTAAGACTAAGGGAAAAAGGACTTATAAATTATGGCTTCTACTTCGCGCCTGCGCTGTAGGGTATCTTGGATCCCCTGACGTTAAAACAATCTGGATAATATAACGTCATTAATGCTATTACTTCATAAAAATAAACTGACGTCACGAAAAAAAGAAAACAGTCAACAAAAACGGTAAACAGACTTAGATACAAAAAGGGAAACAGCTGACGTCATTGTTTTATCAGGAACTAACGTACAAGCTACTTAAGTGTCATCATCAGCTTATGGTCAAACTTGGTTTCTTAGGGATTGAAATGAGGTTATATTTATACGCGCTGAAATCGGCGAGTGACTCGGGACTGTAGCTTATCCCTCTCGTCCCAAATATTTCCTATTCCCTTTTCGCTAAACGCCTCGATTTCCAACAGTTTCCGCTACTTCTTCTTACTTAATATCACATAGAATGTACATATATATCATAGAAACATTTCTCGAGCCGAGTTGAGCGTCAGAAATCATTAGGGCGTGGACTGTGGAGTGGTTGTAGTATAGCCCCCTTTCCAGTTGGAAGAAAGGTTCGGGGATATGTATGCCAAACCCAGACTAGCCCAGTATCCCTTACTTATACTTATAATATTGATGGTCCTCCATTGAAAGTCAGATCAGTTAAGAAATAAATTCGAGGGATAGAGACTACTGCAGTTTATATATAACTTACTATACTAGGAAATGGGCCACGGAAACGAAAATTCCTCTGTACCTCATTTCTTACCCCAATTTTCTTCGTAATCCTATTATCGAAGGAATTTATAGGATGAATGAAATATTAATTTCATTCATTTCGTAAAGTATAACAGTCACCAATTTTAGCTTTTCTTTAATTCAAAATGTTGCACTTTTGGATGCAATTAAATCTTTTAAAGAGAAAATGCAACCTAAAGGCAAGAGTCCTAATTTCTAGGTAAGTTTTAAATTTATTTCTAGTTTAATATAATCATCAAATATTTAATCTCGCAAACATATATTTTAATGAAATTTAAGCCTCGTGTTAGGCTTAATCAATATTTGAAATAATTTGAATAGAATATTGAATAAAAATCTCCAATTCAACCTTAGTTTGCAGTGCAGTTTATTATAACACATCTAGCTTTTTTTTAGCATTTTAGCATTCCCCATTCGGACAGACAGACGCAATTATATAATTTAGATGGATGATTGGACAGGGTTGCCACAGTTTTTTCAGATTCAAATTCCCTGACTTTTCCAGGTTTTTCCCTGACCTTTTCCAACGATTTTCCCTGACCGTTTCAGCTAATTCTAATTTGTCTGTATTTTCCTCGGCCGATATATTTTTCATAAAAAGCGCTACGAATTTTGCAATTGTGTTCGCCAAACTTTTTGCACGCATATTTTTGTTCTAATCTATACAACTGTCACAGTCAGCTTAAATTATTTTCCGCAGATAATTATTGTAATTTTCTGGCTTCTTGAAAGATTTTTAAATTCCCTGACTTTTTAAAATATTTTAAAATTCCCTGACTTTTTTGGTTCATTTTCAAATTCCCAGACTTTTCCCTGTTTTCCCTGACCTGTGGCAACCCTGTTGGAGATATATATTTGCTAGATAGTATATATAGTGAATATACTAAATTATTTTTTACATAAATCGACTGCTTTAATGTCATCCGTTATATTTTAACTTTAAAATAGAACCAAGATTACAAACTCGGAAAATTTGCATAATCATACTTATATAAGGTTATCGTTCCAACGTATATTGAACAGGAAACCGGCCTATGAATATTTATCACAATTTAAAATTCCATTTCATACTTAAACCAATCTTGTTATTGTTATAGACCGAATTTAAATAAATATTGCGCTATAAAGTGTCCGCGGTAAACCTCAAGCTATAATTTTAAAATTTATGGAAAATTAAAGGCGTGCTATGAGCGGATAAAATGCTATTTTCAAAAATATAAATAAAACTTCAATAAACTTATTCTACCGTCTTATATATAAATAACTTCAAAAAATTCATTCCCCCACTTTAAAGGCATAATGAAATGATACTATAAACCCTATTTTAACATGATAAATGGTGCTATTGTGCCTGAAGAATTTCGAAAGCTAGCATTGGCTATCACGATTTTTAGCCGATTTCTTACTTTAGATGTGAATTGATTTCGCTTGAAATTTAGTCCTACTGTCTATCGTTACCGTTTCAAAAACTAGCCAAATGTTTTACTCATCACTATGAGAGCAAGAATTTCGGATAAAATACAATAATTTAAAAACGAGATACTTAAAAGAATCCCATTTAGGATTTAAATTTATTCAAAAATATATAACGTATTGTTCAGCCTCCAGCGACGCATATACTGGAGGATATAATGTAGATAAGAGCCTCCACAGAAAATACATCAAGTGATAGCCTACCGTTCGCTTCGGTATGCGTCGCTGAATACGCCCATTAATGGACAATGATCTGAACTTCAAGTTACGTTTAAGACTTAGAACATATACTAACATATTTTGCAAATAAACTTATTTAAACTTGTTCCGGAACTATTTCATTCTTTCTTGAAATAATACAAAAACCAAAAGATGTTTTTGGTATATGGCAAGTATAAAAAAATGTTTCCACTAGCTTCGGCACCCAATGTGAAGGAGGCAAGTCAACAACGCGTAAGGATAGGCTTTTAGGAGAAGCACTCAACTCATGGGACTCGCGAATAGGGTGTTGCCAGTAAAATAAAATCGAAAAAAATAACATAAAAATAAAAATTCAAGAAGGAGAAAAAAAAAAAAAAAAAAAACTCTATAAAAAGATCAATAGGATACAATTTTTTTTTTCGATGGAATCTTAGAGAATGTTCGACTCACTAGAGTTAACGAGGAAGAAACTATAAAAATGGGTAGGTTTGTACAAAAACAACACCCTACTAGATTTTATTCCTTCCCCTAATATTTCTTCATTAACTTGTAGAAGTCGAACAATGTTCGTTCATCTTATTAGAATTAACACGCAAGAAACTAGCGAAAATGAAGTTTATAACAAACCCTTACTAACAGCATTTACTCCTTCCCCTAAGATATTTTTCTTAACTAAAATAAAATAGAATTAAACTTTAATTTGTCCACTAACTTAGATTCAATATATATTGAAAAGCAGGAAGAAAAAGAAGGCAATCTCGTCATTATGTGTATTTCATCATATTCTCCATTACCTGTAAGTCGGTGGATGGTCAACAATATAGATTGTTCGAAGCATTTGAGCTAACGAGTATGAAACTAAACTAAATTCGTGATGGATACCTCTATTTCAGCTTCCATTATCCATTATTCATTGACTTAAATAACTCGAACAAAGAGCATATGGGAGTATAGCACTCGTATAGATTTTAACGTTGCAAAAAAGGCTTAGTACTGCCATAACTGCACGCTTGGATTCGAGTGTACTTTTCGTGAGTACTATTTTTTCCTAAAAGGTTTATCAATGTGTATCAACCAGACTCAGCTTTGGCTATTGGGACAACTCTTCTCGAACCCCTTGTACAAGAGTATATATATATACAAGCAAGAGGAATGGTGGGACACCTTTTTACTTGTCTATAAAGTTTTTCGTTGTTCCCCAAGTTTTTAAAACTCTTCTAGAGTGATGGATCGCGGAAAGATGAATAAAACATGCGACTCAGAGAGTTAAGAGTAGAGAGAAGTCTGTAGAAAAAAAATATGAAGCCCCCGCCCTAGCTTAGACACGCTATAGGCGTAAAGCTATAAGTATGTAGGGCCAAGAGAATAAATTTGAAATTTTCAATATGTTTGAAGATACTCAGCCTATGTTTTAAGGAGGATCGTCTTGGAATATGTGGACCTAGCCTAGCTTTGGACGCGGTGAAAATTAGGCTTGATTATGATCTTATATACACCAAGGGAAGTATATATAGAGTTAGTCTCTTTAAGTTTTTGAACCGTTCCATAATGTTGAAAGCGATTAAGGAACAGGAACAACCTACTGCACCTCTTTGCTCACCACATCGCTATTTACTCGTGTTCAAGAGGATTTTTTCCAAGTTTTTTTAAATAGTAAACGGTAGAAGGGATAATGGTTGGGAAAAGATTGGAATAGTTGGGAATTGTTTGGGAAAAGGTTGGAAGAAAATTGTAAAAAGATAGGAAAATGGATGCGGAAATTTGAGTAAAAAATAATTGTAAACTGGCGGGAAAAAAGCTTAAAAAAGTGGAAATTGTTTAGAAAAAAAGTTGTAAAATGGTTGGATAAAAGGTTGTAAAATGGTTGGATAAAAGGTTGTAAAATGGTTGGATAAAAGGTTGTAAAATGGTTGGATAAAAGGTTGTAAAATGGTTGGATAAAAGGTTGTAAAATGGTTGGATAAAAGGTTGTAAAATGGTTGGATAAAAGGTTGTAAAATGGTTGGATAAAAGGTTGTAAAATGGTTGGATAAAAGGTTGTAAAATGGTTGGATAAAAGGTTGTAAAATGGTTGGATAAAAGGTTGTAAAATGGTTGGATAAAAGGTTGTAAAATGGTTGGATAAAAGGTTGTAAAATGGTTGGATAAATGGTTGTAAAATGGTTGGATAAATGGTTGTAAAATGGTTGGATAAAAGGTTGTAAAATGGTTGGATAAAAGGTTGTAAAATGGTTGGATAAAAGGTTGTAAAATGGTTGGATAAAAGGTTGTAAAATGGTTGGATAAAAGGTTGTAAAATGGTTGGATAAAAGGTTGTAAAATGGTTGGATAAAAGGTTGTAAAATGGGCGAATAAAAAATTGGAAAATGGGCGAATAAAAAATTGGAAAATGGGCGAATAAAAAATTGGAAAATGGGCGAATAAAAAATTGGAAAATGGGCGAATAAAAAATTGGAAAATGGGCGAATAAAAAATTGGAAAATGGGTGAATAAAAAATTGGAAAATGGGTGAATAAAAAATTGGAAAATGGGTGAATAAAAAATTGGAAAATGGGTGGATAAAAAATTGGAAAATGGGTGGATAAAAAATTGGAAAATGGGTGGATAAAAAATTGGAAAATAGGTGGATAAAAAATTGGAAAATGTTTCTGAAAAGAGTTGGAAACAGGTAGAAAAATGCTTGCAAAAATGTTGCATAATGATTGGAAAAGGGTTTCAAAATGGTTTGGATGCAATTACTGATGGAGTATGTGTGTTGAATTAACGAGAAATTAATTAAAAGAGTTACCTAATTTAACGTTTTTTTCAATAGAATTATATTTGAAATGATTCGTAAACCTCAATGCCTTAATGGAAGCAGATTAGTTTTCCATTAATTTGGTAATTTTTCAACTAGGTTTCTATTAAGTATTAATCCTATTAATGTTACATAAAATATTATCAGCTACAGAGAGAAAGAGAAATATATTTCTATTTTTACCTTTACATAATATTCGAAGGGGAAATACTGCAACAAAGATATTGTAAAACAAAGAAATATAAAATTTTCAAGGAGAAAAACCGAAATATACTTTAGTTGAAAATACAAAGATATTGTCTTTTTTTGGCAAAACAACATTCGGATAAAGAAGAGGGATATGGGAAGAAAAATAAAGTCTATATTTGAATCAAATGTCAGCTAAGGTCACAGTCAACAAAAATAGTCGAATACCCGCGCTTTGATACATATTTGCTTCTAAAACTCGATTGGTTCTGTACAAATAAGATCTTAACAAGATGGCCAAACCCATAAAGCATAGCTACACTATACCGAGAGATGTAGTATAAATCCAAAAGATATTTATGACCAAGAATGTTAAAGGAACCCTCTTTCATACCAAGGCTTAGAAATCTATCAAGCATATGATCCACTAATCGGAATAGAATTTATTTCTTAACCCTAATAATGTTTTGAATCTAAACTATCTTAAATAGAAATCAAATTCTGTACGTTAAGAAAAAAAAAAATGTACGAGTTCATCTACACAGTAAAATGTAATAACCTTTAACTTCGTAAGCGCATAGACTAAAAAACTGTTTCACCCTGGACACGCGACCTGCAGCTATCTCTGCCTTCCACTGTAGTTCGCCAGATTTTTTAAATAGAGATCTTGGTGGGGCAGTTCGCTGGTGCCTCTAGCGGTCATCATCAAGCCAATTATCGTAACTGCGCAGGCGCGTTAGAAGTAGAGTTGGTGGACAGGGAGAGCGCGCCATCGAAAAGTACAATTACCGCCTCTTTCGGCAATAACAGTTACCAATGACGTAGGGAGCATCTCGCGTGTCCAGGGTGAAACCCTTTCTTAGTCTATGGTAGAGGGTAGATTTCAATACACCTAGATAAAACCGATATCACCAGGAGTAAATATAAAATTGAGAGTAAATCTCTTGCAAATATTGTTGATTGAAATACTAAGGGGAGGGGCTTAGATAGAAAATGTTTCCTACATGGTTTAAAACGGTTTTAAAGTCTTTAGTGTGAACGCGACTAATCCGCCTAAAACCACAATTTATTTTATAATATCGTGTATTGGATTATTCCTTTTCACTATCCCTTGAAAATAAGCTGCATAGAATACCGAGAGCGTTCAGTATTCCAACCGCTTTCCTTCGCTAAAAGCAATCAATAAAACCAGACGTGAGCCGCACTAGGAAACCAACTGTAATGGGAACCCGAGATCGTTTCAAAGTGAGAAAAATATATCTTAAAATGAAGGTCTTTAACTTCTCCTTCTCTTCCTACCCCGTGGGTATTCCTACTACTATTACTACTAGTAAAACTACTATACGAAGAGTTCCCTCTCATCCTCGCACCTCTTCCTATTGGAAGAACGCGCCCATAGAGAACAAATTGGTCCATTACATGCCACTTAGAAAACGATACTATCAATTTATCTTTCCGCGAGACGTCTATTTCTATATCTAATACGCGAGTGTGGGGTGGGAATTTCTCAGTCGGTGTATGTATGATTGAGTTTAGTTCCAAAAAATGAGAGGAACAGACGCTAATTTTAGATACTACGCGTGTACGATAAATTTAACATAGATATAGTTTTAGGCCATTTCTGGTGGTCAAAAATATCAATTTTCACGAGTTAATCAGAATGGGAACTACGATAGCGACATCTCAAATTCTAAAACTTAAATTTGCGTGAGATCAATTTGACAAGGTCCGAATCGAGTCGGATTGCGTATCTACTTTAAGAGGGTAATAACGTTCGATTGGTTATCTAATCGACTAACTGCTAATGCAGCCAGTTATTTCCAGACCTGCCGAGAGTGTAGTTCATCAATTATGTGGCCAATCATGAACTGTCCATATATTTTTCATCCAAGTGATGTATATAGATGGATTACGCTCTAAACTGTCTATAAATTAAACACCGTATTGACGGCCGGATTAACGTACGCCAAGACACGATGGGGGCCACAAAACGGGGTGTTTGTTTATAGATCTAGGGAACGAAACTGGAGCATTCATTTGGCTCAAACTATTCTACAATCGCCCCCGGGGAAAGATTAGACACGAAGATAAATAAATGTGCCTGGTGTCCAGCCTTGACTGTATCGAAAGTATAGATGCATTAATAAACAATATTAACCCTTTTTATAAAGGTTATAAGTTGAATAAGGGTAATGTTTTATCATAATGACACATGTTTATACGTGTTGATGTTGTAAAACGTTTGACGAGATGTAAACGCCCTTTTCAATCAGTTAAGTAACTGCGCTAAGAAGGAATATTGAATTTTTGTAACTCCAAATTCAAGATAAGATAAACTTACAGGAAAAAAAGAGAGAAAAAGGAGAACCTTTAGGAAAATGAATAGTTTCAAAAAAAGAAAAAAAATCCCTATAATAGTATAGAAAATATAAAAAGGGGTTTTAGTCGTGTTCAAAATGAGTTTTCAAAAACTACTTTTAAAAGTACAGAAGTTTAACAACACGTATTGATCCGCCTTAACTTTCTTTATACTTTGCAACAACACTAGCCAGTCGTGAACAATGTCTATATAGTATCGTACTCCGGAGAGATTGGAGAGTAACTTAGATAAGCAAACGTTTCACTGAAACGGAGTCGGAAACGACTGCCTCGGGATTGCCACAATGCACCCCCAGACCATTCTGATGCAACTTCGATACCTATATATTTATACCGGAATATACGATTTCTCTTTCAATACAATGGAAGTTCAAAGCCAAAACCACGTATTTACACACGTAGTCGGAATCAGATTCAAATTACAGAACGTACTAAGCCAGTATTTTATGTAATCTCCAATTGATTGAATTCTAAAAGTTCAACAATTTTAGTGTAACCATATATTTGCGAGCAGAAGCGTATTCCAAGATTACTAGAAGTTTATACAAACTACAATGCTTTAGGAGAGTAACCTCATCAAATAATTCTAAAACCACATGTCCCCCGAATATACGATAAGTTTCATCCATCTCAACCCATCTTTCTCCATCCACAAAAGGGTGTGGTTACGGAAATGAACGTGAGAGTCGTGAGCCAATAAGATACGACAACAATAGTTCTGGACAAAATACTCGGGAGTCGGCCGGACCGCCTAAGAGACAGCTAGAGAGGGGGGGGGGGGGTTATTATTACCTAGCATGATGGCAGAGTGGGGATTCCTTGAAGATATTTTCGAATACGTATATTACCGATTTAGAGGCCAACCTGGTTACTTCCTACTCGTACGCTTCTGCTGTGAATAATACGAATTCTCAAAAATAGATAGATTTTGAAGTTTTCTTGGCTTTTGTGTTGCAGGGGTCTTCGTTTAAGTCGATGTAATATAAATATTCTAACCTTTAGTGTTATTATTAAAGCTAATCATAGGGGGCAATATATATTTCTAACGCTTTGAAGTGATGTTTTGATTATAATCATCAAAATCACGAATATTTATCAACCTTGATGCGTGCTTTAAATTTTAAAACAAAATTTTTCCTCGTTTAAAATTCGCGAGGTGAAATTTAGATTTGACCCCCCTTATGTCAGAAGGGTGGAGAAGCGCGAGGGAGTCGAGTTTCTCGAATGATTGATTGAGATGAGAGTTTTAAAATGATAAACGAGCTTCATCCCGCGCGGTTTTGGCCCTCTGTATCGTCGAAACCCGAATCCCATATCGTATTCAAGCCATTTTCACCTCTTTTCCCAAATCGACACGCACTTATTTTCCTATTAATAGATCTTCTTCGAGAAAGAGAAGCGTTCAAAGGAGTAGATTACGGAAGTGAAATTTGTTTCTCCGAAGCGCAAAAGTTTAGTTTTAGGAACTTGCCTTTGAAGGTAAACAAAAGTAAACAAAGCGTCTAGTTGATTCTAGAGATTTTATATTTAAAAGAAGGTTTTTCTCTAGGGATTGAGGAAACTTTGAAAATGGTTATACAATATAAACTAACATTCTTTTCGCGTGACGTCATCAGGAACGACGCGGTAAATTAAAAATGATTTAATTTTTAATCGATTGTTAGAAAAGCGTGTCACTATCACTTTAAAAAACGTTAGCGAAAGATAAAAGGGAAATATTCCGAGAACGACCGGAAGTTAGATCCAAACCGGAAGCGGTTCAAGATCGTCCCAGCGAGATAACCGTATAGCGGGGATTCCCATTAAATATGAAAATAAAAAAAAACAGAAAATATGTCTTTACCGGCTGTAGGATTGATAAAAATCTTTTTTGCGCCCTCAAAAAATAAAAGATAATTACACTAGAAGAATGAAGCTTAGATATAAGAGAGATTCATTTTTGAGAGTTTATCTTGTACGCGTGTGCATATACATCTCTATAAGGAATTAACTGAGAGAAGCGAAGCTTTGAAAATGTTCAAATCTCACACCGAGCAAAACTAACAATCATATTTCACATTGAACCGGCATCACACACGTAGATATATTTTAAATTTATTTAAAGAAATCATAAAGATAATATAAGTGGTGTCCTGACATTGTACTGGTTGTCAAATAAAGGTGCACAACTATTAAATTGTCGTTTAAATACAGCCCAAGTAATAAAAAAAAAAAAATCAAACTAATATTTAGCTAGATATCAATATCTTAACTTAAACGAAAATTGGGCTTAACAAGGATTCAAGGAGAGTTCGAAATCGCATCGTTAGTCTCCGGCGAATCACACGGGAAGGGGCACTGAGGCTATCTTGGATATAAATGTCTAAAAAGCTATAGGCGCACTCTAACTTTAGCCTAACTAGTGTTTTAGGACAACACCTAGAGTTTCCTGTTGGCTTTGCAGTGTTACCGAGGATGGAAAGCCTGCCCTTTACATTCCTGGTTCTCTGTGTGAATATATGAATCTGTAGAGTGGTACAGTAAAAAACTAGGCTTAAAAGGTACAGCATTTTATTCGATGACCAGAGACTCGTGAACGACGAGTGAAGAACTTCCCATGTATCCCAGTTAAGCCTACTTTCTGGGGAAGTTAAAATTCGGTTTCTAGCTTAATAGGTATTTGGATTTTTTATGGTGGATTAAACGATAAGGATTCAATATAAATTCACTTGTTGTTGGGCAGCATTCTCCCGTCATTAATCGTTAGAACGATCACGTTCATACGTTCGCTTTTCAATATTTGTTGCTAGCTTATCTTCGACTATACGGTCAAATTAAGGGGAAATAGGTGGGTCTATTCGGCTCCGCGTTTCTTACAGCTATAATCGCTATTAACGGGCCATAACAGCGAAAGAAAAAGAATCCTAAAATAAACACCTCCTAACCCACCCATATAGCACTCTCTCTTAGTCATACTTATACTTAATAATACAAATATCCGCTTTTCTAAATGTTAGAAGGAAACGTTTTCAGTTGTAGAGAGCGCGAGAGAGAGAGAGAGAAAAAAAAATTGTTTAACAGCAGCAGCGCAAGAAGGTTTCATGGTATAGAAATACTGGGGAAATAACGTCCGGAATAACGAATCTTTTCGTCGACATACAGACTCGGACCCCGCTACTTAAAGATAAAGGCTGGGTCAAATAAAAACATCAACTTAAACTTTGATTTGTTTTTCATGTAGGGATACGTCAAGGGCCCAAAAAATTGAGGAAGAATATAAATCGATTTGCGGAATTAAATGGCATAGGCCAATTAGCAAAATTACAGGATAATATAGAATAATTTGCAAAATTACAGGATGATATAGAACAATTACCAAAATGACAGGATAATATAGAACAATTACCAAAATTACGGGATAATATAGGAATATTTGGGATATTACAGGAGAATGTAGGACTATTTGGAAATTTATATAGGAGAATATATAGGACCATTTGGGAATTTATACAGGAGAATATAGGAATATTTGGGAATTTATCCAGGATTATATAGAATATTTGTGAAATTTTGGAATATAGGATTATTTTTAAAATTATTTTATATAGGATTATTTTTTGAAAATATTTTTATATAGGATTATTTTTTTGAAATTATTTTATACTGGATTATTTTTAAAATTATTTTATACTGGATTATTTTTAAAATTATTTTATACTGGATTATTTTTAAAATTATTTTAAATAGGATTATTTTTAAAATTATTTTATACTGGATTATTTTTTGAAATTATTTTATACTGGATTATTTTTTGAAATTATTTTATACTTGATTATTTTTAAAATTATTTTATATAGGATTATTTTTTGAAATTATGGAAAAATATAGGACAATAGACGGTTTTATAAAATAACCTTGGAAACGAATAAAAGATGCGTTAAAAAGCACCCATTTGTATTGAAGATGTTGCCTTTTTCAAGGTTGGTTCAGAGTATAGAATTTTCTATACTTTTGCCAACCTTGAAACTAACAAAAACAACCGTTAAATATAACCCGTTTCTACGGAAGATGTTGCCATTTTTCAAGGTTAGGACGAAGTCAGAATTTATTTAATAGCCTATTGGTGAAATTATGGAATAGTATATGACTGTCAAACAAGTAGGAAAATTTAGGACCCTTCCAAAATATAGAATTTTATAGTACATTGAATTAAGGACCCTGAGGTGTTTACTACTGCACTTTCTTTTAAAAAGGGCCCTGAAAATAATTTGTCGTAATGGAAACTACTATAGTAACGTTTAATAATCCCTTTAAGTTTTAAAAAGAAAAAAATATATATACATTTTTGACAATCATCTTTCAGCCTCCCTTTAAAAGAGGTTGGCCATTCTTTTGGAGACTAAAGTTGTGAATGTGGAGGTTTTTTGCCTAGTCCGGCCGCTTTCCACGCCGAAAGATTGAGTAGAGAACATTTCGGAAATTGCCAACGTTAACGGTGGTACTTAACGTCAGTTCTAACGTGTTCTTTAAGTGGGGCTGTATATAACACTTCATTGCCGAGCTACCCACCCGCCTACCAACCATGCACGAAACTATATACAACGTCTAACGTATACTACAACTTCCAAACTCTCTTTTCGCTTTTGGGCAACAACAAAAACTAAAGGAACCCTTCCATCCCCTCTCCCTCTCCCTAAAAAAGGTTTTCTATATATGCTGCTCTTTTATTCTTGAAGACCAACACACTTTGATTCACTATAGTACTTTTCAAATACCGTACAGACCTTGAATTATTGAATAGGTTATCTTTATAACGATATTCCCAGTAAAACCATAAATAAAATAAGTCTATGAGAGGGCCATCGAGGAGAGGAACGGTTTCTGTGAGGGATAAAAACCATTTTAAAAATTCGTTCCATTCCCATTGCATATTCTTCGGTGGAAAAACTAAGTAGTATCAAAAGCACCCCACAAAATAGTTCGTGTCTGCGGGAGGGGAGAGAAGAGAGATAGTTTTAAATCGCTGAGCCTATGCTTCAGACTTGAGATATTCCCGGGAATCGAATTGGATTTTTATTGGTGGCTTTAGGAACAGGTTTAATTCTAGACCTTTTGATCTTGTATTTATTGTTGAAACTTGGTTAAATAACAAAACGCTCTAAAACAAAATTCACGAGATTTAGGTAGTTGTAAATAAAATCAATTTAAAATCGCCAATTCGAAATAAATTGATTTTAACCCGAACACGATCTTTCGTAGGTGATAGTGTAAATTAATAACACGTGAAACACTATGCCAAATCTCAATATGGCTAGAGTTTTGTTAGAATCAAGAAAAACTTCCACAAGTAACCAAGGCTTAGCTCGTAAATCGCGTTCCTTTTAACTCACGGCAGAAGTTCGCAAGTTATATTTTAAGTAGGACGAACAAAATTTGGTATATTTCCATCAACCTATCTACGATTTGTTGCCTAAAAGAAGCCTGAGGCTACCTTTACTCGCGCTGCCAACTCAAGATAGAAGAGACTATACTTTTCTTATAGGCGGATAAGAAAATTCCCTATAGAGAAAATATCCCTGCTTCGCAACCAGATGGTACTCCTGCACATATCTCTCTTCCTCGAGTACTCTTCCACCCCTCCCGCCTACTGCCTCCCTCTAAGATTACCCGTTTGGAGTACAACCCTGAAAAAAGTTCTCTGAATTTCATAAATGAATCTGTCAATTGAAGCAAACCACCAAGGTCAATAATTATAAGAAATTTGAATATGCTCTTATATAAATATATTTTGTGTACAGATAGAATCCAGCCATGTAGAGATTCGTTTCTAGTCTTAAAGGTTTATTATAACTAATATAAACATACGCGATTAACATATATTTACCAAAATTAACTCATATTTAGTTCAGCCAAACCGTAGATAAAATTATTATATAATAATAATACTGGGTATAAAATACCCCGGGGCAAAGATGGCAAATTGTATAACTCAATTTCTGTTGGCTCTCATTCATTTTGACGTTAATACGGTACGAGTAAATGTCCATACGTCTAGAGCATAGTATTTAAAGCAAACTAATCGACCCGGAGAGCCGAAAAGTAAAGACCTCGGAAAGTTTGGCAAGATAAATTCAATAGAGAACAAAGTTATAAGATCAATGATACAATATTATCATAAGAGTCTAAGGTTATTTCAAATCGAACAGCTTCTTTCATTATTACTTCTATTTAATCAAATATTCCGCGTTTCCTATTACTCCCCAAAATTTGCAGGATTGGTTAGAGACGTATAAAGAGAGCTAGAATTTCCCTTATTGCATTATCCGTGAATTTGCGAGAGCGCGAATTAAGGAGAAAACCTAATTTCGCAAATTTAATTTGCTACATATTGAAATAAGGGGGAATATATATTCAGGCCTAAACCTAAATCCAATGTCCATCCCTTTTCCACCCACAAGGGTCTTATTTCATCAGATATTTTAGTTTTGGATTAACCAACGCTTCCAAGCAGTACACGCGCATATTAGGTATATTTTATTGAAATTTAGTATTAAAATATATCTAAAGGGAGGGTGAAATTCCACATTAATATCGAATATAGTTACTGACATTCATTTAGGTGTGGCCAAAAATGGAAATTAAAATACATTGGTTATTTTAACGGAATTTAAAGCTGAAATTATAATTTATTTCGAAAGTTATTACTTCAATAGTTGTAAAATATAAATGTAAGATAATTTATAGGGTAAATTAAAATATTAAATAAATATTAAAACAGGCTTCGTACAAGACTTTGGAAGTTAAATTCCATCACTACTCCACTAGGAGAGGTGTGGCTAAAAATAGTCTTATCAAATTTCATGGCATCCGTTTATTCTTCCATCTTTAACAAGCATCCCCTTCGAAATAAATCTAACTAAACCCTATGCAGATTCAAAATTTGAAATAGGATTACCTCGTATCTATGGGAATTAAATTAAATCTATCGAATACTTCAATTAGTTTCAGGAAAATTTCAATATCATCTTTTAATAAAATGTGCTTTAAGAAATAGAAGCAACAACACCAAAGTATAGTACACCCTTGTTTTAACTCCTCAAAGCACGGTTTGAGCCTTTTCCACCATTAGTTTCAACCGGTTAAACCCGTTGTACTTAAAATTCAATTTCGATTTAATAAATTCACTGTCTAAATACGGAATTTTATTTTTAATCCGGTATTAGCCTTGAAATTCAATCAAATCTTACCCGTAATTGTTAAGGGGAGTAATTCTTTTTAAACGTAACCAAATTAGTCTCTCACTTATATTCTACCCTTAGTCTAAACTTGTGTTGCATAATTCTACAACGACAAAGGTTAAATCGCTTTCAGTTTCGGTTGTAATTTGATTTTGATTGCGATGAAAGAAAAACCCCTAGGGTTTCAAATCCCTTGTTTAAACTTTTTTAGTGGAAATTTGGAAAAAGAGGTTTAGGAAATTCTGAGAAAAGGTCTCTGTCATACTTAAATTTAATTCTTAGTAAAAAAAAGAGCGTTTCCCAGAAAACGCTCTGGTTCAGATTCAAGATCACTAAGAAAGTAACTTCTATGTTATGTAATAATATAAGTTTCAATCATGAAGATTTACAAAACATTCCTAAATAAAAGGTTGGTTGAAATTTAATATATTTATAGAAAAACACTGACTCTTTGGCCAATGGAAAGGGCTAAAAAATATGCCAAATAATTCTCACATTTGTTTGAAAAATTAACGTTAGTTTAAATAAATGGAATAACCCTTCCATCATGTGAATTATAATTCAAAAAAAGTTTAAATTACGACCTAGACAGAAGAAATCACTCGAATTGATTAAAATATGGAGAAACTGTTCATATTATAATATAAATATACGTTAATAATATATAGTAAACTGACTATATTAATTATAAATATATGAAAAATCTAAAAAGGTGAAAAAGTGTTTATTGCAACTTGTAATGCTTTTTGTTCTCTTTAAGAATGAAAATTCTGAATATATATTTAATGGAAAAGTACAGTAGGAAAAAATGTAACGAAAATCAAAGCGACGCTAAGTCGTTTTCGAAAACCAATTTTGGTCTCCCTAAAATTTTCCGTGGATCAGAAAGCTGAGAGACAAGGGATTTCAAAAGGGGCAGGGGAAGACATCCTAAAGGAGTGAAATGATTGGGGCCAAAGGGGCAGAGTAAGGAAATTACAGATTTAAAGAAAGTCTCTCAAATATTCTGTGGAAGGAAAATTTCAGAGAAGAGGCCCTTAGTAAAAGTCGTTATTTAGTACTTTGCGACCCACACAGTTTTTGCTTCAACCCATCAATTTTTTTATCCTTAAATTTCAGTAAAGAATGCTATTGTAAAATCAATACCGAATGATATAAGGAGGTTTAGAATGGCACCTTTTTCACCGTTCGTCGTTTACAACGAATGGCGTTAAGCTTTCCTAACTCCCTAACCCTATTGTGCGTTTTAAGGGGACTCTATTTGTATCAAACTTAATTATGCCTTGTTAATTTTTAATAAGGAATTAAATATTTATTTCACAATTAATAGTTGCAAATAAACCACTAAAATTAAATGCGTTCACATAATTAAAATTCCAAGTCTATAGTTAAACAATTTATGAATTTAATAATTTGTATCTGTGTAATTGGGATGTAAGGTAAGATACGCGAGCAAAAAGTGCAAAAGATTATAGCTCATAAAAGATTAATAGGTTCCCTATTAATTAATCCATGGATTATCTATCTAAAAAAGACGCGTCGGCTGCTTAAAGCCTCTAGCGCAGTTAAGGTCGTTTGAAAATCGTTTCTATTTTCAAACACGATCACAAATTATCTTTAGTACATCTTAAGTCACCAAGAACTATAAAAAATATGTTCCCTTTCATATGTAATGTTTTAAAACATCTAGTTTCGGTAAAATTCATTCCAAACTAGCTATATGGTCAGATTCAACACGAACGAAGCAATTTCTAAGTAAAGAAAAAAACTTTATTTAACTAGAAGGTAAACTTTTGCATTCGCTGCAAACTTAAACTGATCCTTTACTACCTAGTCTCGGTTATATCCCAACGGAATTTCGCTTTTAACTTTGATGATCCGTTGGTCGAGTTTAAGTCCTGTTAAATATTAATTCGTGATAACTACTTTTATTTCTTATGAAGCTTAACATTGTGTATTAATACGCTACAGCCTCGGTTAGTTTGCAAACTTGTCTAGAACAAATGAATGAAGGTATAACTTTCGAATACGACCTCGTAAAAACACGTACAGCTACAAGGGACAGTGCAATTTTTTTTTCTCTCTTCCGCGTTCAGTGTTACTTGGCACTACTAAATAGATACACAAGGGTCTTCTATAGTATTTAGTATCAATGTTAAGTAACATTGAATATTAATATAGGCCCTACTTTTTATAGTGAAAAGGGAATACCTAGATTATATAGTTGGTGGCAACCTAGCTAAGAACTTAAAGGGCAATTATAGTAGTAATTGTAGATTTTTATAAATTAAAGTGACTTTATCCGCCAATTTCTCAAAAAACAAAAATTCAAAAACATTCTACGTCATCACCGTCGCGTGACTATAGACATGTTCATAAATTATATAGAGAAATATGTCCAAAGGAACACAGCCGCCCATCGTGGGTAAGAATAGAATGTCAACAGGCAATTCCATGTCTCATTTTTTACACATAGAAAGACGTAAAATTTGAGACAAAATGTTTTCTATTTTGTCCTAACAATACTAGATAGCGTTGGGTTGTTTTGTAGAGAAGGTTAAATTTAATTTTTCGCACCTTATTTTTAAATAATCTTGATTGGCTCTTAAAGGCTCTTCTGCCTGTAACCTGCCTGTTTCACTGGAAGTGGGCTCACCTTCTGAGCTTCCCCTTTGGGTAGCAAGCAAGAGGAAGCGTGGAGGGTGAGTTTGCTTCCAGGGTGACAGGCAGAAGTAATCCTAGGCCTTTAACATTATAACGACACGTAAATAGTGACGTAATTGATTTTCATGTAGTCTCAATACACGAGGTCAATTTCAATTCGTTGTTAAGATAGATTCACGAAAACTTTTATAACACTTGTCCTTTAAATCCTCACAGAAAAAAAGTAGTTTTTAACTGAGGAAATTGGAACCTTTTTGAACCTGCAACGAAATACAAGTTCAACGGTATCCCGGCACCACCTCTAAATAACATCATTAAGTTGCGAGCAAGATAGAGGATAAAAAAAGAAGTATAAATTTTACCCCCATTATTATGGTTTTATGTTTCTTTTCCAAATAGTTGGGATATTTAATACTGGCAAAGTTTTTTCCCCGCAATTTCTATCTCGCTAGGTTTAAGGTTGCACGTTTCTATAAAAACCTTACCATTTTCCAGCTATTTTTTTTTATCCTGGTATAGTTTTTTACCTGTTCCAACTTCGTGTTTTAGAAACCCAAGACCATTACTGAACTAATATATAACTAGTCTTCTTTCGAGAAAATTGGGTCTTTTATTTCTTATGTTTTTTTACTACTTTACTGCTTTTTTTAGTGGTTTTTACTTTAAAAAGAAAAAATATCTAGCTATAGGAGCGTTTGCGGTATTTTTTACTAGTGTTTGGGTTAAGAAAATAATTGGTTTCTACTGAAAGTAACCTAGTAATTTTAGCACTTTATCCTCAAATAAGAGGGTTGAATTGTAAAATATATAGGTTTTTTTTAATTCGGTTAAACAAAGGAATATCTAATAAATTTGAATTAGACTCGAGTTTAATTTTTTTTCAATTAGGCTTATTTTTAAGAAAATGTCTGAATTAGGCTTAGGTTCATCTTAACAATGACTGAATTAGGCGTATCTTATTTAAAAATGTTTGAATTAGGCTTATCGTATTTAAAAATGTTTGAAATAGGCGTATCTTATTTAAAAATGTTTGAATTAAGCGTATCTTATTTAAAAATGTTTGTATTAGGCGTATCTTATTTAAAAATGTTTGAAATAGGCGTATCTTATTTAAAAATGTTTGAAATAGGCATATCTTATTTAAAAATGTTTGAAATAGGCATATCTTATTTAAAAATGTTTGAAATAGGCATATCTTATTTAAAAAAGCGTTTGAAATAGGCATATCTTATTTAAAAATGTTTGAAATAAGGGTATCTTATTTAAAAATTGTTGAAATAGGCGTATTTTATTTAAAAATGTTTGAAATAGGCTTATCGTATTTAAAAATGTTTGAATTAGGCGTGTTTTATTTAAAAATGTTTGAAATAGGCGCATCTTATTTAAAAATATTTGAAATAGGCGTATCCTATTTAAAAATATTTGAAATAGGCGTATCTTATTTAAAAATGTTTGAAATATAATTATCGTAGCCTTATAGTATTTAAAAATGTTTGAATTAGGCAAATCAAAATTAATCTATGAAATCGACTTATATTCCTTTGGTAACTAACGTTTCAAAATATTTGAATTCCATTATTTTTCCAAATATTTGAAATTAATGTTTCAATTAAAATAAAATAAAATTAGCAACGTGTCTAAAATATAATTGAAATATGGTAGTCATAGACTTAACAGTACAAATTATTCGTTTAATAATACCTAAGCCTTATTAAATAAACTGAAAGGGTTTGTTTATCTAAAACAAACTTCATTTGAAATAAAACTAGCTAATAACATACTTGTAGAATAGTGAAATTCGCGTTAAATAATCCATCCGAAGATTAAACAAGTTCATATACATATAGTCATTGCTATTACAGAACCTAAATTAATAATGTACGACAAAGTTCGAGTGTAATTAACAACAAGAGCGACAAGTTACATATTTGTAGACTGGATTAACTCACCATTAATTAGACGCAAATGTTTGACATCCTAGAGAACCCCTTTCCCTCCTAGTCGCGTCTCTCAAAATTATATGAGATCCAATTGGCCCATTTAATTTATGACGTTTGAAATAAATATTTCTAGGAAATATCTCTGAAGCGAGATTTTGGGCCAACTTTCATTATAAATAAGTCTAGACTTCAATGTTTATATCGGGATCCCAAAAGTCCAGGATCTTTTAAATAAATATAAAAACTTTTAACAAAATTAGAAGTTTATCATTCGTACGACTCGTTAGGGTTAATGAGTACAAAGTTGTAGGGTATGTATTTAGAAAAAACACTAGCCTTATCCATCCTTTGCATCCGTTTTCTCCGATGTTACTTCATTAACAGGAGTAAATCAAACAGACTGTTGGATGTATCGTGTATAATAGTGGGGAAAACTCTGGACTCTTAGGAAAATTGGGTGACTATAGTGTTTGCTATATAATATGGTATGTAATGCAGTCTAAACAGTCTTTCGAGGATATATAAGCCAGTCTATTTTCATCATTTATGTACTGAGAAGAGCAGTTGGATGAAGAAAAGACTTTAAAAATATTCAAGCATAACAAATATGTTATAGATAACTATCGCTGATGTTGCATCAAAACATATTACGTATTTATCATTCGCGAATTAAATAAATTAAACTTTAAACAGAAAATATACTTTCAAGATAATACTTTGAATTTTATAGAATATATATTGAAAACTAATATTGTAGGCATAATATTCTATTTGATATTTCCAGGTATTAAAATAACTCTATATCAAAAGTGAAATAGAAAATAATTGCTTCGCCCCTATACTAACGCTTTTTCATTAACAGCAAAGCTCGGGAGTTAAAACACATCTACAGGGGCTCGTACAAATAACATTACGATTTTATCCCCTATAAGTAAGCCTCTCACTGAACAGCAGATATTGAACCTGGTTATTAGTTTATAATTATTAGTTTATAAAAGTAATATTGTACCTAATTATTAGTTTATAAAAGTAATATTGAACCTAATTAATTTATAAAAGTAAAATTGAATCTGATTAATTTACAAAAGTAATATTGACCCTGAAAGCACATAAATACAAGAATAATAGGACATTTTCAACACTTACAAAGCTAGTCTCCGTCTAATCTCTGCTACGCTATTAAAGAGTTATCTTAGCTTTAAACCTGCTGAAACTTCAACTTGATTGCGCTTAAACTTCGACCGATGGTTTATCGGACCATTTTGACACAATGCCAAACAAATAAATTTTACGAATAAAATATCAGAGCTATATATCAATAAAAACGACCCAAACAAAGCACATACATCGAATCAAAAACACACATTGTAATCATAAAGTATTGGAGGGAACAATGATATGAAAAATACAGTTGACATAAATAAACCTCCCCAACAGCATTATCGAAACTATATGTGTGAAAAAAGGAGGGGTTCTGTTACCTTCGTTCCTCAAGGAAAAGTCTTATAAAAAAGAAAAAGTGGAACAAATTTTAAAATGCCTTTTGGTACTCATTAAGGTTATTTCATTTGGTCTTTTGCAATCTTTCAATTTGAACCATTTTTAATCAAATTAAAAGATTTTCCTGATTGGGAGCCCCTTTAAAGAATAGTAATATGACGTCACACGCGTGTAAAAACAGCGCCGTGAATTTCTTCAATACTTGCACGTGTTTTTCACTAGCCCCGAATGAGCCAGGTTGCATGCGGCATGCCTACTTTAATTGGAATACCCTTTTGGCTCCAACTGGAGTGCTTGCTTATCACCCCCCAGGAGAATGGTTAGAAATTGTGGTGTCCCATTTTAACTGGGGCCCAATCTTATTCCGAACCTGGTTTCACTACACGAAATTCTATACGAGACGTGACCTTTAAGGTTAAAAGAATAAGAAGAATCTTAAAAGAAATAAGACGAGAAAACTTTCTCGGATCCATTCGAGATTACAACATACACAAAGCTATACGGGCTAGCCTTTTTCATAGTACTTGGCTTCTTAGAAATACAAGTATGCTTAGCTTTGTACTTGCTGAAAACCATAGCAGACTTTAACACAGTTCATTCGATTTTCATAAGAAAAGGCACTAGAGAAATTGTATAGATCTAAGCCGACATCATGGCCAAAATTTCTCCTTCCCCCAATATTTCTCTAATATTTCCTCGAAGTTGAATGGACTTCAGGTATATACAGAGAGAGACCGTTATTGAAGGTTCATCTTATTTCAGCTAAAACGTACAAAGCCTGAACGTGGTGGGTTTTCAATTCAAAACCGCTATCGCTCTCTTTATCCTTCCCCCAATATCACTTCAATGTCTTAATTAGGTGAAACGGATTGCATAGCGACTCCCTAGAGTCACGAGCGCCACCGAGTCAACTGAAAATCGATAGACTATTGCCGAAGCCCATTTATATATTTTTAAAAAAAGAGACTGGCTTCCCCAAACAGTAAAAGAAGAAAATAATGTACACCAAAGACTCCCGTGAAAAAGAGAGTATTTACTATAGCTTAGAATTTAAAGGGATGGTGAATGCAAAAATAAAATTATTTTAATCCATTATCCTAAACTGTGAGGCTGTCATGGAGTTTTCCATGAACTACAAATAGAAATTGTAGCATTTTCGGAAAGATCGTTAAAAATTATTCAGTTTAATTTGAACGTTTAAATGACAAACTCCTAGTTAATTAGAAACATTTGATGTAAAATATTTTGTAGTTAATTAAAGAGAAGATGAAATCCAAAACCATTTCATGAAGGTTTCTTTCAAAGAATTTCGTTAAATTACCTGAATTTATCCCTAGCTAGTTAAATAACCGTATTGATTTTGCCTAATTAATTTTTACAAATTCATGAATTACTATTAATTAATTGCCCTTGTTAAAATTCTCTGAACTATTCTGTGAAATTTTCAAAATTAGCTAAACTTTCCCGGTCCTATGAAACATTTTTAAATTATGTTTTTGGTCAAATTTTGAAGTTTCATGACTTAACCCAACTTTTGAGTCAAATTTTGAAATTCCCTGACTTTACCTAAATTTTTATTCCTATTTTTCTTGCTCTTTCAATTACTATTTTGAAAATCCATGAATTTTTATTCCCATTTGGAAATTCCAGGAATGTTTCAGATATTTATCATATTTTTAAATCTCACGAATATTTCTGACCTATTTATCATATTTTTAAATCCCACGAATATTTTTGACCTATTTATCATATTTTTAAATTCCACGAATATTTCTGACCTATTTATCATATTTTTAAATCCCACGAATATTTCTGACCTATTTATCATATTTTTAAATCCCACGAATATTTCTGACCTATTTATCATATTTTCTAATTCCTTGATATTTTGGCTTATTTGTCCAATTTTTCTCTCTCTTGGACAATCCCTTGAAAAACGCGACTTTCTTTTCCACCACATCACAATGCGCCATTGAAAATTCACGGAGCTTTTTCTCCTCCTCACTGTTATAGGTCTTTCTACTTCTTTTTTGCTTAAAGAAGCGCTGATTTACGAGCATAGCTACTCTCTCCCGCATCCAGGCCACCCCCACGGGCCTTTAAAACCCCTGTCCCCGCGCGATTTCTTCCTGTTAAAAAAAAGAAAGCTTCCGCCGTAAATAGGTTTAACAAGCAGAGCAAAGAAAAATGATACCCAAACCCTGCAGCGTCAAGTTCATACACGCGAGACAAAACTGAATAAAGCCAAGTATAGAGTATAACCAGTAAGCTTTCCTACAGTCAGAGAATACTCCTCAGGCTTTCCACAATATTAAACAACGCTTCATGGATAGATTTATGCATTTATACTTCAGTTCACCAGAAGGTTAATAAACTATATTATCCCCTATGAAGTTTAATACTGTGTATTAATGCGCGTCAGCTTTCCCTAGCTTGCAAACTACCTTTGCACAAAATTATCGACCGTATAACAGTAGACAAAGCAAAATGAATAAAAAGGGAGTTAATGAGCTTCAAAATCCGGAATTAAAGTGGCATTAAAATTACAAATTTTAGAAAAGATTCCTAGAAAGACTAATATGCGTTTCAAAATGATATTATGAAAGATAAATTCTACCAACAAATAAAATGTTTACGATATAATCATTTTTAAATATGATTCCAAGTTATCGAATAAAAAAATATTTGGTATATTATTGGCAGTTATCCTTTGACCCCGAGTCGAAATCAGTTCAAACTTTTTTTTATTGTAAAAGGGAAATATCAGTTAGTTTAATTTTGGAATCATCCTGCATCAAAATTTATTCGAGAAGTTTTTCATTGGATAAGCTTTTTGTGTTTAAATAAATTTCTAATGTTTGGTTAAGTATGTGAAGTATAAAATCAAACCAATTAGATGAACACAATGCCCTTCGCCATTTTTAAGAGCCAATAACATATTTAAAAAGTTATGATAGGCGTTCAGGGGTGGAACTCTTCCTTGGACAAGGCAGTACGTTCAATATTTAATATATGAATTCCTGGTAATACATATTGGCACGAGAGCCAAGGCTAGGTTCCTCATCGAGCTGTCCATATTACAAGCACGCAACGCTGTTTTCCAACATATTGATATTTTCGACCAAATCACAATTCAAAATACCGGAAACTTTCCTCGACTCTTATAAGATTTAAAGTACCTTGTAGCAAGTTGATGGCCTGATTACTCTATGATCCAATTGATTTAGTGGCCTTAAAATGCCTAACTACGACGATGCTAGTAGGCCAAGCGAAGATAATTTAAAATTTTACATCAAGGAATGCGTTTTAGAACATTAAAGGAAAAGTGAAATGTAATAAAAGTATTTGAAGGATATAAGAAACAGTTGCATATATATCAGTATGAATTCTGAACATATTGCCTTTTTCTGTATTTCGACTTATAGTTCCAGGGAGAGTCCCACCCCTCAACGTCTATCAAAGCTTAATTTATGTTTTGGTGACGTCGATGACGTGAGAAAAAAAATTGCGAGGTCACAGACCCGGCCTCGCGAGGCCGCCGCCGCCTGAGATAACAATTTGTCACGTAGCCAAGGGTACTTATATAAGTACGAGCAATTTTTGAAATTCTCTATTCGCGTCGGCAAATCATGAAATCGTGAGACTTGTTCTTTAACTATACAAGTTTAGACCTTAAAACTTACTTCCTTAATTATCAAAGTAATAATTAATAGGATACGGCATATATTCTCAAATGTCATCCACGTTCAATTTATGTGGCCTTAACTTAATAAGAGCGCAAACATTTAGGTAGAGTAACTTTATGCCCTAATTACACGATATCTTACGATCCTCCAACATCAACCGTTCGATGATTAAATTTTATAACGCGAATACCTAGAGGTCTACACGGAATGAAACATGGCTCATTTAAATTTTAAAGGGGTACTATAAACTCTGATAACAATTTTTAATAGATTTGGACTTTAAATATGCGTAGAATAATGCATATCAAAACTCAATTAAGATTTCATGGTAATTTATAGTTAATTATAAAAGTCTAGAACTTGACTTGCTAAGCCTAAATCCGTTTCGAAAAAAATTTAGAATGTAAAAATTCTCGAGACAATTGAATTTCTTATGATAATGAAATATCGTAAATGTTGCGGGAACCAATTTAACTTAAAAAGTCGCCATTTCTAAGCTTCAGAAATTCAGTTCTTTTGAAATAAATTGGAAATTTCTTCGCAACCTTCATAATTAACGTGAATCACCACGAAATCTTCGCCAAGTTTTAATGTTTTTACGCAATTTTAAGTTTAAATCGATGAAAAATAACTTATTTCCAGAGTCTAATATCCCTTTAAAGGCAAGAAAACTGATATTATATATAAGCCTATAAACATCGTCAATAAGAAACCAAATTATGAGGATGTCAGCATTTCAAAACAGCTGCCGCTTGCGAAATATTCAGAAAAATACAACAAAAAAATCTAAAGAAAGAGCAAGGGGTCATTGGGGCATGTAAATATAAGACACGATTGTGTTTTCCGTTCGTAGAATAGAACTAGATTAAGGATTTTCGTTCGGGAGGCTTAGTAATAATAATGAATAAAATTTTGGTAAAAGGCCTAGAAGTCTGGAGACGAGTCGACAAGCAAGCTCTCAAGGAAACAAGAACAAAATGTTTTATTTATGTAGATACGTGTCATTTAGTCGTGGGCTAAGAAATTTTAATTAAAATGTGAATCAAAGTGGAATAGTACCCCCCATAAATATTTAAATATACTTGGGAATTCGAGAATTTAGTTTAACATCAAAAACTGATGTTCTTAAGCACGGAAAACAGTGGCTAAACAATTAAATTAAGGCCAGTTTTGAAGAGTTGCGTAACAGGAGTTGATCAAAGTAAAAGAGCAACTAAAGACGGATGCACACGGACCAGTTTTCTCTCGTTTCACGCTCGCGCGCCTACTTATATTAACGCGCGAAAACTGGTCTGTGCTCCAAACGGGCTTAACGAAACCTCGCGCGTACGAATAATACGTTATTTACTATTTAGCTTGTGATGAAAATCGCATAGATATATGAAAAATGAACTAGATTTACAATTATTTCTAACATCGATGTACAATATAGAAGCCTTTGACTGTACAAATGTCACGCGCCACACAGGGGGACATGTCCCCTCTGGCGCGTGACATTTGTACAGTCAAAGGCGAGCACTAGCGCGTGAAAATATTTTCTATTTCTGATATTTTTGGCGCGTGACTTTGGTAGGGTTGTGGATCTAGTTCATTTTTCATATATCTATGGAAAATAATAATTAAAAGATTGCTCAGAAATACATCGATGTCTGAAGTATTATTCTCAAATGTTTCTTAACACTAACCGGCTAGACCTTGGCTACTTTCTAAGACTCGGCAGACATGAACATGGTTTGGTTACTTCCTTAGCCTGCACTGTTTGCCGCTAGAACGTATTTTTGTTGGACATTGTCTTTTGTAAAATCACCAACCAGACGTTTATCAAAGTATAATAAACTCGTGTATATACATAAAAACTAAAAAATTAACAAGAGTGGTGAATCTCGAGAAAAAAGGTTAAATAAGGAGTGCCGCACATGAAAGTAAAGGGTGCGGGCGAAATTGATCCACTTGTTATATTGTAATTAGTAACTGGGGGCGACTTAAGGATAAGCGGACGCAGGTGGGGATGGGAGGGGGTGGTTGCTAGAGTCTCTTAATTACACCAGCTGGTTCCGATGTCGAGAAAACGGGGTCCTGGGATTTACCCGAGCGCTCGTGAAAAATTAAAGTCAAGTGTTTTAAGGGAAAATCATATATATAAGGCCGGGTTATATTAGCGAATATTTACTTCTGATCAACACGAATTTACAAAATGCGAAAAGCTGATGTGGATTGAGACATAATGTTAAATCTCATATAGAGAATAAAACAGTCCAGTTGAAATTCACAAGAATATAGTGAAGAAAGCATTTTTTAATTAAACCTCGAGTTTTAAAGGGAGCATGAAGTAAAAAAATAAATGAACAAGTGTATAATTTTGAGTATTACAAGCTTGTCAAAGCTTGTATTAATTAATCTGCACTAAAATTTTATTAGAAATCTTAACGCCAAGCCCCGTTTTCAAGGTTTTGCGTTGGCTTTTCTAATATAAGCTTATAAAAAATCCATTTAAATAACAACTTCACTGCCCCTTCAAGCCAATAGACGATTCCATAAAGTCTGACTATGTCCCAACCTTGAAAAATGCTAACATCTTCCGTAGAAACGGGTTCTATTTAACGGCTATTTTTGTTAGTTTCAAGGTTGGCAAACGTATAGAAAATGCTATACTTTGAACCAACCTTGAAAAAACGCTAAATTTTCACTATAAACGGGTGCTTTTTAACGGCTATTTTATCTGTTTTTGCATTATTGTATATGTTACTTTATAAAACCATCTATTAACGTGGGTTAAACGAAAAGCTTTGGATTTGACGCTAAAACTCCATTCTTGGGCAAAAAAAACTTGATTGAAACTCCATATAGGTGTGAACTACGCGCCTTAAGACCCCAGAGATTAGGTGGACTATGCCTTTGAACAATGTGAACAGCACTAGTAGGCCTTTTTTTGTTTTTGAGACGGTTAAAAATATATTTCTAGTAACCAAAAATTAGAAACAAATTTTAAGCTATTATATTAGGCATATTTAAATGATAGTGAATGGATAGAAAATCAGAAGTTGTCGGGCTGCATTCTACCTTTAAAATATAATCTGCCTTTCACCTTAAATTAAAACTTGTTCTTTTCGGATAAGAATAATGAAAAACAACAAGTATAACATCCCTAAATCAATCTTAAAAGTGGCGAGTCAACATTAAATTTACTTTACTTCCTATAAATGCACGTTATATAGGTAATTGGAAAAGTAAAGCCTGGTTGTATATATATATTATTTTTTTCTTTCTTGATACTTCGAAAAGAAAATAATCCCAAGCCTAACATCTGGTAATACCGCGCTTGTAAAGGTAGATGCTGTTACCGTACAAGGATAATTTAAAACGTTACACCATGTTGCTGCTTGTAGCGACGTGGAGATCATTTTTCTAGAACTATATATACAGACGAAATACTCCTCTTACCCCAAAAAACCATCCTTACGAAACTTATTACATAAATCCCGGAGATGAGCGAACCAGGAGCTCTGAAGCTCTCTTTTTCTTGACACTAGGGGCTTCTTCTCTTGGTCATGATTAAAGGCAGACGATTTTTTACCTCTTTCTCAAAACCCGTAGCTCTCTATTACGAAATCTTCGTAACTTTCTATTTTTTTTTTTTTTCTGCTCTTGCTCTTCCTTTTCCAAAAGCTATTTCTTACTATACAGTGAATTATATATACGTTTTACCAGAAGTCTATCACTGTATTACATAAAGTGTAAACAACGACCCGTAGATTAATACTAGAGATCGGGGTTTGAACAAAATAATCCACAACTATCAGTTAATCAGTTAATCATAAAAAAATAATCGGAAAATTATTCGCGATTACATTGGATTTCCTCGAAAAAATTTAAGTTATGAATAAAGATAAAATAATCAGAAATTTTCTTGTCCAAACCCCGATCTCTAATTAATACTATCAGCAAAGGGACAGGTAAACGTACTAACCCATCACTAACTAGCAAAAAAAGTCATCACCCCTGTCTGGCTCGAGTGATTTGGACTCTTCCTCGATATTTTGTGTTTGGAGAGAGGGAGGGAATTTAGGCGGGCCGCGCTTGACTATAGAATTAATCCTAGTCCCAAAACTGACTTTAATTTTTTAGTACTTTTACAATCAGTCCGACTTAATTGAGTTAACGTACTATAGAGCATAAATATGGTGGATTTTGACCACAAAAAAATTATTACTATTTTTCTCTTTACCCTAACATTGCTTCACTGTCTCGAATAAAATAAATTTAAAATCAAATTAAGTTTTCATAAGGTAAAAATTGACTTCCATGTTGACAAGTTACGCGGAAATAAAGATTCTAGATTGTATACGTACTGAAATCTCAGATTGATTCTGTTAGTGGAGAAAAATGGGGATACGAGGTATGGGAGTGATGGGAATACCTTTTTCCTTGTTCCCAAAAAAAGACAGGTAAGAAAAGGGACATGAAGTCGGAGAAAATGAAATACTAACATTCATTTCGGAAGCTCGTTTATCAAAGACCTATATAAGAGTTACGTGTATATAATTTTTTTTCCATCTTTATTTGATAGTAAGCGCAAAGGCATAAGTATCTTTATTTCCAAGTAAAAAACAAGGATGTAAGGGGCCTACCCTAGCCTTATGATCACTGTCGTATTAAGATGAAATCTATAACATATTGAATCAGTTTTAGTTTTGAGCACGCATAAAGCAAGATTCCTTCATATTTCAAAGAGTATTGATTCTAGGTTTGTACGGGCTGAAAGCTTGAATTGACTCTGAGTAATGATTGGAAAGGATCATGGATGAAAAGGTGGATGGGGAGTGGACATCTTCTGGCATCCTTTCCTTGTACTGTCTCCTCTGAGAGGTAGAATATTGTAACTCTATTTTTCACAAAGATTGAACGGAATCCCAATACCTGGCTGGATTCCTTTTTTTTTTTTTTTTTTTACAATTAATCAAAGCTTTATACAAGACCCTGACGACAGATTCTCCGGGGATGAGAAAGCAGTTTTTGAGAATAAATTGATTTGAATCTTTCTATATCCCGAGTAGGATTTATCTAAAAACTATGAGTGGGTGGTTTATTTTTCAATGGAAGAAATACATCAACAAGAACACAGCATTAGTCTGTGGTACAATTCTCGCAAAATTTGTAGCCAAAATATGTCTGTTATTAGGCTTCTCAGATCTCTGAAACTAGGCCACACTCTGGTGTTTCATTTTTCTCCTGGGGCTAATTCCCTAAACTGGTCCTTGTAGTATCATGCCAATATAGTTAAAGTGAGGATGTCCCCATTATTTTCGAATGGATACGGATTACATTTTTGGTTTTATTATTCTATTAAATGCTCTAAATTTTATACCTCTGCGTTGACGCATTCTTAACAAACTTCAAAACGAAAAAGTCAAAAAGATTTAGTTATTTTTCCGATATATGAAGTAGTTAATTTCTGGAACTTAATTAAAGATAATTTTTATACGGAAGGTAGGACTTTCTGTATTAAGTACTTCTACGAAAAAAGACCGCGCGAAAGCGACCTAATAAGGGGCTAGAACGCGCGAGAATCAAATGCATACTTTACAATAGCCACGCGACCATGATGACGTAGTATTATATTGCACAGAACCCCATCCTTAAATTTCACAGAACCCCATCCTTAAATTTCACAGAACCCCATCCTTAAATTTCACAGAACCCCATCCTTAAATTTCACAGAACCCCATCCTTAAATTTTACAGAACCCCATCCTTAAATTTTACAGAACCCCATCCTTAAATTTTACAGAACCCCATCCTTAAATTTTACAGAACCCCATCATTAAATTTTACAGAACCACATCCTTAAATTTCACAGAACCCCATCCTTAAATTTCACAGAACCCCATCCTTAAATTTCACAGAACCCCATCCTTAAATTTCACAGAACCCCATCCTTAAATTTCACAGAACCCCATCCTTAAATTTCACAGAACCCCATCCTTAAATTTCACAGAACCCATTAAAGTTACAACACAAATTCCAAGAAATAACATGGCCCACCCTTTTAAATAAATTTACATTCATATCAAGCACTCCTTGGATAGAAAAATTTCTCATCACTCATTCCTTGAAAAAGCTGGAAACAAAAAGTAATGGTACTTACAGGTTTGAAGACATCAGTTCAGATCAGTTCGGATTAACGCGATAAATTTAAAATTTCAACTACGCGACTATGTATTGTTGGGCCATTTTTTAACTTTATGGCACTCCGCGTTCGGGATAACCATATTTTTAGGTACTTTGTAACTTAGGTACCAGGTTGTTCCCGCGACCCTCTCTTATCAGGACCGCTATTTAAACTTGATCCAGACGTTGATTGGCCTCTCGCTGCTCCAATGGTCAAACGTGACCCTTCTGAGACGTTCTACGATGATGATGATGATCACAATGATGTCATATAGGAAAAGATGATATCTGAAATGAAAAAATAAATAAAAAATTGAAAAATTAAATTTTGCAATCAACATTGTTGTGCTGGTATTAAGTGTATGGTATTAATTCAAGCTACACCAAATATTTTGATATTGAAACTTTTAATAACAATATAGGCAAAGGAGCGTGTAAAGGGTTAGCATTTACGACCCTTCTTACTTATATGATACTTGCTATTAACATACCTTTCATTATATTCCTTCTAAGACAATCAAGTCCGACGATCTAAAGTTACAACCATTAAGCCCCGAGATACTAACCACCCCTCCTGCATCTGAAACATACATTCACACGAAACGAAGCTTAGCGCAATATCCCAAAATGGTGAAGGTTAAAAAAATCCTAAAAACTGCACTTTTCGCCTAGTCAGTCAAGTCAGTCCATCCCAATTCCTAACCAAGCATCCGCTGAGTTCATATATCCTTATCATCTTATTTAAAACAACTATTAAAAGATGTTAGAGACTTAGAGAAACAGCGAGTATTCGGGCCAATAAGATTCCCATCCTTTCCTAGGTTCGTTTTCGTTGTTACAAGTAAGCCGAACGGACTTGTAAAACGAGAGAGAGAGAGAGAGAGAGAGAGAGAGAGAGAGAAGCAGACTTATCTAGCAGCTGACACTGGACCGTGATAAATGGAAAACGGATTTTTATCAGTTAAAAACTTTCAGTGGTACCGGGGATGGAAAACGCGTATATTTATCTTCGTCTAGAGCTAGGTTTTCCGAATAGAGTTCCTCGAGGCTCTGTATTTAGAATACACACTCAACGCTCACTGTCCGCATCTTTTTCTAGCTTACTTTTTTTTTCAAATGTCAGTTTCGATGTGAGAAAGAGTGAAACAGGAAATAAAAAATATATAAAAAAAAAGAATGGATGGGAAAGTAAAAAAAAAGAAATCCTTTATCTGGGAACACTTTCATTAACTCGTCTCTTTAAAACGATTTAATTAATTCTAGACGATTTCTCCTTCTAATCCTATATCACCATAAAATCTCTCTTTCGTCACTCTTTCTCCCAAACTTAAAAGCCTGGGAGAAAATGCGACAATAGGTTGATTGAATTAAGAGCAAAATCTCGCTAACTTCAAAAATATCGTATGAAATATTTGTTGGATTAATTATGACATTGGGAAATTATTTTGATATTTAAATTAAAACGGATTTTATTCCATATACATCACACGAATAGTTTCGTAAATGACATCAGAAGCCGATGAAACCCTCCAAATTTGAAGTCTATTACTCCCTGGTCTTGTCTACCCCTCTCTGTATGGGTTAATTTCATAAAGCGCGATTCGTACGCCTCCTAACGGTAGATATTTTCGGAGCGAGAGTTCGTCGAGCGAATATCTCTAGCAGCCTTGGAGTTCGTCAAAAAACGTCGTCGTTTGTGGAAAGAGCGAATTTCCAATTTTCCGTAGACAGGGGGGGGTATGAAGAAGACCCCTCCGATCTCGTAAAATTGGGAATTTTACCCATACAGAGAGGAACGCTATATCGAACATTAGAGTAGTAGACTTCAAAGGATGGTTTCATCTACTTCTGATGACATGTATTTTGAATAAAATTATTTTAATTTTCACTGAAGTTTTATTATAATTTATAGTGTTAGTTTATTAATATTGTTTTGCTATTTGCTATTCGTTGGGCAAATTGATCTGATATCATCTCAGGAAAAATTAAGTATAATAAGAATCTTCTCAATGATACGACGTAAGTTTCTGACGTGGCAGACTACGATAAAAATAATTCTAACAATACTGATCTGGCAACGTCACATCGTTATAGCTTTTAGTCCTTTTACCATTCAGAGTGGGGGCTGGGTGACGTATCAATATCTTCCGACCAATCTAAGACTTAAGGTCCCTAAAAACTACGATAACGAAGTTAAACCCTTTTAGTTCCCAATACTAGTCTTAATTTAAAGTTTGGCGAACATTTAGGTGACGGACGGATCGATGCCATCAGTCGAGTCGGTCGTCGGAGAGGAACATTGTCGATTCCAAGAACAATGTTTGATAGAGAACCGTGAAAGACGGGGATGGTGGAAGGGAAGAGTGGTAGAAGTAGGAACGTACCTAACTACCAATGGCGTTAAATTCACCACTACGAAGCTAAGGCCTAGGAATTTTTGCCACTAAAACAGCGAGGAAATTGGAGGGAAAAAGAGTGGTAGAGGGAGTTGGAAAGTAAAAAGTATAAAAAATAAACCAGCCTTATCGTGGCATTCTATCTCATTGCTTTTTTCCAATAAATGAAAATGGGTCTAGGGATAACGGGAGGTGACTTCGCAGTTAGAATCTATAAGTTTTCAGCGAATATAGATAGGGGGACTTCCATTTATCTCTTAGAAACCAAATTACGGAATTAATATACTTAACTACAATCTTGAAAGGGACATCAACTCCATAGAAAAACCATTTTTTCAATGAAAATTACACTGCTTACAAGATTGTATCTTTCTATCGCAAGTTTAGCTTATCGCGTATTGAAAATACAAACTGATATTGAATCCGTAGTATGATTTGGACTTTAAATTCTCATGTTGTTGAAGTATAGTTTGCAGAACTATTTTTATTTCCTACGAGACATAACATTAGATATTAATCCGCTTTATCTTTCGCTACGTCGCAAATTGGTATTTAGCAAATCTCAGTTTGAGTGTGCAATACGCACCAAAACAGCTAGGCTACCTTTTATCTCCATGGTTTAATTTATAAGAGATAGAGGTATAAGCCTTTATTTGTATTTGCTGATACCTTAAACTGACTCGAACTATATTCTCACATAGCCTTTGGTATGGGTGTTTTTTTAAACAAAAAAAAAAAAAAAAAGGAAAATTCTAAATTACCTTTTCTACCCAAGTTCAAAGAGTTAATAGGGTTTCTTTTTTGCCGACTCAGCTTTTTATTATAGTTTTAACGGAGATAAAAACTAAGGGTTAGAGCGTAGGGGTTCGGTAATAGCGTCGGAGTGAGGTCTAACGCTAAAAATAATCAATATCTATAGAGTATAACGAAAAGTTAGATAATAGAAAAAAAATTTGGGATTGATATTTCTTCTGTTATTAAAACCATAAAGTTTTCACGGTTTCTCTTTTGGTTTTCTTAATGGAATTGTGAGAATTCAAGGGATAGTCTAGTTAAATTTAAGAGTAGATATCTAATTGGTGAAAATTAAAGATTTTAGTTACGGAAGTATTGCAATAGAGGCATAAAATTCAAAGTACTTGAAATCAGTTCAATATGTAATTATTAATGCTGAGATAATTATCAATGCCAGGAGTTAAAAATGTAAAATTTCACGTCAGAAATCCTATTATAGTTCTCTATGTAACAATGTCTCTCTGCTTGTCAGACAGTAACGCTTAACTTCAAACTGGCGTTAACAAAATGAGAAACGGTGAGGCGAACTGATACACAATATTAAACTTCACTAGGAAAAAAGTAGTCGTTGCAAAACTCTCTTTGAAAATAGCAGGGCTCCCTCCCACCAAAATTGGAACATAAAATAAGCAAAAAAAAAAAGCACTTTTAACCATAAAAATAGGGCAAAAATAAAGGTCAAAATTCTAAAGAAGAATTCAATTGAAACCCATTTTTTTAATTAAACTTATGGTTTATATCAGTTCGTGAATTTTGCGAAGTTATCTTTCAAAATAGACAGTGCCTCAAAATCCTAGTAAATTTATAGTACCAAGAAATACTAATTAATTCCAGTAGACAATTAAAATACCAGGAGGTAGTAATTAAAACATATTGAAAATATAGAGACTAGTACAAAATATGAACTACATAAAACCAAGAAGGATCAGACAAGGAGAAGAAAAGTGGGGACGGCGCAGTTCCTACTGCGTCGGCCTAAACTCCCACTCTGGGAGAACGGGGGGTAGAGATGTTTCGTGGTAAAATGTTGTCACGTGGGTAAAACGGATCCTTTATCAGCTTCGTAGTAGCCAACGACGCTAGTGACCACGTGACAACAGTTTACCTCGAGAATTTCCTATCCCCCTTTCCACCCGAGTGGGAGGTTGGCTTTTCTCTAACTCAACGCAGCCCTACTTCTAATCTCCTTGTCTGATCCTTCTTGATAAAACTTATTCATCCGAAGCATTTACGTCAAATATTAAACTACGAACAAAGTATATACATAAAATATACATTTTTAATATCTTGGGAATATTTTTAATCATGCAAACTAGAAGTTTCCCGTAAAATACCATTTATATTAAAGAGAACTTTACAAAACCAAAAAAGAAAAAAAAAGCGAAAGAAGTGGCGGAATAATACAAGATGAAAAATCTCATAGGAGATTAAAATAGTTCTTGTAAACTATTCTTTAAAAAAATATTAATAATTTCTTAGGGAGGAAACTCCACAAGGTATTTTATATCATAGAAATAGAGCGTAATAAAAAAAAGAAGGAATTTCATTAAGTTCTTTCTCGGAAAATATCACCCAAAATTAAAATAGAAAGATTGCGAAGGATGGAAAATAAAAAAAATCTAGAAGGAAATATGGAGATATTCCTTCTAGCCTTTCTCTCCCTCTACGAATATTTTTCTTCTTAAATCTCAAATTCTGGATTATAATACGACATCCGATCGTATTAGAGTATATGTATATTAGAAGCCCATGTTCGTGTTATTTGAGCGAACGTATACGGAACTGGAAGAGTTCATTGATTGCTTAACGTTAAACCAACATCTTTCGTCCGCTTCCCTTAACATCCTTTCATTAACCCAAATCCAATAGTCTAGGCACACTCTACGAACCAATCCGCTAAGGATATCATGCAGGAACTCGAGCAAAAACGAAAGAGATGAGAGACGAAACATAATCTAATAATAAAGGATTTTTTTAGAGTATAGAATTGGGGGATCGTTCCTAAAATTTTCCATAGAAAAGAGTTAAAGGGATACATCGATTTAGACGGTTAAAAATTATATCAAAACTTTAAAAGGATTTCGCGGTAATTTACAGTTCATTATCAAAGTCGCGAACTAGCCTCGCTAAGCCTAAATCCGTTTCAAAGAATTTTAGACTGAAACAATTACCGAGGAAAAGGAATTGTTGATGCCACTGAAATCTCGTATCAAAATGGCGAGTATTTAGCCCCCTTTTCAATCAACTTTTCCATTATGATGGAAAATATGTGTATTATGGCTCAAAATAAAGCTTGAAGCTTACTTTAAGGCTGAGAAAATGTAGCGTACAAATTCTTACCTTATAGTGATCTTGGAGGCAGTGATATCGTTATTTCCCCCCTCTCCCGACAGCAATGTCACCAAAACGTAATTTCAAGAGAGCCCAGAAAATATTTTGAAGTGTTAATAGACGTTGAGGGGTGGGGGATCTCTCTGGGGCTATGAGTCGGAATACAGTGAAAAATAAGACTAACATTAACCTACATTTACACATGAATTCCTGTATATACCTTTAAGATGAAATATTTGCAATCCTATCTTATAATTTCAAAATTTTAAGAATCTTTCTTTTAGAAACACAATTATTTTTATCCTAGAATGTACCTTGAAATCGATGGAATGAAATTATATAACGCTACGTATCATTTACCCCATCAAAGAAATTTAAAACACTTTTATTCAGGATAAAATTTAAAACGCCCCCTACAGTGCGCTTTCGCCAAAATCCCGTTCTTTTAAATCCAACTTAAATGATTCAATTCGCGAAAAGCTAGTGAGAAATTTCGAAGAAGAAGAAAAAAAGAAATGAAATTCAGGCGGGGGACCAAGAAATCTGCAAATTGGTACTCACTTGGGTATATATGCTACGTATAATCTCTCCTTTTAGAAATATTTCATTTTGAAATATTCGAGAAAGCTATTCAAAAATCGCGAAAAATTTGTGGAGGAGAAAAGTTATAGCGTGGAAAATGTAGATCGAAGTGATCATCGGGTTACTCTGCTTATTGAAATCAAGTTTATAGCTTAAAAGAAGCGTTATAGAAAGGTGTTAGGAGTTTTCAAAATGATAAAAGTTGACACGCATGAAGGATTATAACATTCCGTATAAATACGCCTCAATTTTGGTCATTTTGAAAACTCTCCTTGAACCAAAGTAAATATATACTTTTTTAAAGTTCAGTTTTAATTGGCAGCGCATACAAAGCTAGGTTTGTAAAAATAACCAAGCAGTTCTATCACTATACTTTGCGCACGCTACCAAATAAAGTTGAAAAGTTGAAATAAACTAAGTTGGAAAACTTTGATCCAAGACTAATAAGCAATGTTAATAGTGATAGTAGTCAAGGAGGTTATGGCAAAATGTTACAGGACACAGAGAAAACTCTCGGGTAAAGTATACGTTGCATTCTTATTATGAAATATAATATAAAAGGATTTTCTTCATCCGGGTCATTTTCGATTTCCAATATTAGAAACTCAACCTCGAAGTGAACCCGTGATATGAAGGTATGAAGGGGAAGTATAGCCTCGACTTTTATTCCAGTGACAAGTTAAATGTGACTAGAATCAGAAGCGAATGAGATTCGAAGTACCTAGACAGTCCTTTCTTAATATTAAGCAAAAGGTTTTTGGCGGGAAATTTCTCTCAGATCAAAGTTTCGGGCACCCTTACGCCACGTAGTGAGTCACGAGAGAAGCAATAGGGCTGCCCGTCTGGGTCTGAGTATTTTAGTCTCCTATTGTGTTTGAATCTTATTGGTTTACGGCGCACACATGGTGAGTGTGAAAAACATTTTAACGGCAAAACGATGTTAATTCGTGCGGTCACTATCATTAATTTAGGATTATTTGGTGAAACAATGAAGATTGCTTATAAGAATGGTTAGTTAGTACCCGTTAGATGATACATATACACCCACCAGTGCAAAATATGTTGGTTCATGAGCGGGATTTGAACCCACGAGATGTTAAAATCCCAACATATTTTCCACGGGTGAAGTGTAATGAAGTTCGCCTTATAATTAAGCATTGTCGTTATACTTCAAGAAATCTCATAAGCTTCTGGTAAAATATATAAAGATTAGTGACGGAGAAAGGAAATAGATCCATCCATGGGGCTTAGATAAAGTAAAGTTCCAACTTAAGATTGCAACAAAATACAACCTTTGTCTAGCCATGTATCTTAAAAGATTCCATTTCATTGGAGTTAAATGGAAGTTATAGCTAACTTTCTAAATACTAGCGTGGATAACCTAAGGTGGAGGATCAAAACATATATACACAAACTAACCAGCCAGAATTTTGATACAAAATGTCGATACACACAGCGATAAAATAAAATATAACTTTAAAGGATAAATCTCATAAATAGGCCTAATCCAGCAGTAAAAAAAATACAAACAAATATTGAACTAGAAATAAATTTAACTTACAAGGAAAATAGGCTTAACTGGAATCATGGATATCCTGAATTTCTTCGCAGAGTCAACGGCCAATCGAATGTTATTTGGAATTCTCACCTTAACGGGGGGCTTTTGCTCATTGGTCCCTGACCCTTCAATTCGATTAAATTCAGGATCTCCATGAATCCATCTTAGCCTATTTTCAGGGTAAGTTTTAAATTTATTTCTAGTTTAATATTAGTTTAATTTATTTATTGGTGGATTAGGCCTATTAAAAAGATAAGGAATCGATAAAAAACACATGTTAGGTTGCATTCTCCCTTTGAGTTCCACTGGAAATATAAAGCGCTCGCGAAGCAACTTAAATTTTTCAGTCTCTTTCAAGAGCAACTGATTTGATTTGGGGATGCAATATTTTTAAAATTTAACTAAATTGGGATAATATTTAGCTCTTGGTGAAAAACGAGAGCGTTATAACTGGAAATAACTGACAAATTATTTTAAAGAATGAGCAAGGTTCATCAATGGAAAGATGTCCGATTGGTCTGAGACCAGTACTCTTAGCGAGTGTTTTTATATACTCTTGACGTTGCTTACAAATTTTTTCCTCGTCAAAACTGGGTGGGGGGGGGCGTAAAGTAAATTTTTTGGAGAGTGATTATAAGTCTTGGTTGTAAAAAGTGCACACTCAATGGCAAATTGGCATCCTCCAGAGATGTGCAAAATAGCCAATAGAAAAAGATTTATAAACGTAAATGGAAATTTTAGTTAAAATAAATAGGAAATATAAAATTTTTCTTTCTTTTTTTTTTCATACAAGACAACTCCTTTGAAGTATACAGAAGTATTGACCGGTAAGTTCAGATAAAAACAGATATATATAACTCCAAATTCCTGAAACCCTTTAGAGCAAGATGAGAGCGAGAGAGAGAGGGAAAGGGGGAGGATAAAATGGAAGGAGTTAAGCCTTGGCTAAAAAATAGTAAAAATGAGAAGAAATTATAGGGCCAAGTTTTCTATTAAAGAGCCAGTGCACGTTTGGAATGTTTCACTATACTATAGACAACACTAACGTCAATTTCATCTGAAATTGACAGTGTATCAAAGCTAGGTTATACCCTTAACGTCCTTATTTTTACTTAGCGATAAATGAAATAGATACCATTGTAAGTGCTGCTAGTTCCAAGTGGAATTGACCATAGGGGGTATTGTATTGGGAAACCACGCGTATATATGAGAACTATCGAAACATTAATCCTTTCCTGTAACACGAAGCTTTTTAAAAGGGAAGCTGGAATAATAGCATCGACGTTTTTACGGTTTTAATTTCTACATATTCTGTAATTTAATTTAATTTAGACTGTCACCGTCGAAACAGAATTTAAGTAACATATTCGGAAAGATCGTTGGAATTGTTATATTTCCAAAAATTCTAAAATTTCGGTTTCAGATTAAAAAAAAAGTTCAATGACCACAAAGAAGAGTTAAAAGAGAATCATGAAAATAGTTATTTGTTTCGTAATAATTTCATAAATTTATTTAAAAGAATCAAAGAGAATTTATTCAATTTAATAGAACCGAAAATTTGAAAAGCTTCCAGAAAAATCCGAAAAAATAAAAAGGGGAAATAAATACTTTACATTATAAAATCAAAATTCTAAATTTTAATTCTGATTTTATGGGCCAAATACTGATTTTTATGGCAGTTTAGAAACTTTAGATAATTCTAAAGCGACCAGATGGAAGCCCCGAGATTCTCTAAGTATAGGAAACTGCATTTCTCTTATACATCCCTGATAAAAGCTTAGGGTAACGAATTACTAGCCTTAACATATAATACTACACATTCAACTTGACACGTAGTATACGCAGGCTTTTGATATAATGAAAAAGAAAAAAAAAAGAAGAGCAAACACGAACATAAGCTCTAATCAACGAAAGGGCCAATAATAAGAAGAATCCTTCGTATAAAGAATCACAATCAGTTTGACAATTCAGTACGTGCTAAGGCTTATGTGAGCTCGCATTCATGCCATAGATTTGTACGAGAGAGTTTAGCAAAGTTGGATATACTCGCTGAAAAATGATATTGATAGGATCAATTCGAGTTTTTAGTTCGTGCAAAGATTCGTATGTACTCTAAAATTAAACGGATTATCTCTATAGATATATCCTTGTTGTCAAGAACGAGTTGGCAACATGCACATAGATATAGGTAACCATTTATATGATTTGTGAACTCAATACACAAGGATCTAGTCTAAATCGCGCTGTCAATTCGAGTATAGAATATATATTTCTGATCAAGTTAAACTTATTTCTAGTTAAATATTTGTTTGTAATTCATTTACTGATGGATAAGGCCTATTCTAAACGATAAGGAATTGTTAAAAAAAAATCACTTGTTCTTAGGTTGCATTCTCCCTTTAAAGAGGAGTTGCTATGAATTGATAAACAATGATAAACCTAGTTCGTATATGAAAAATAGTCCCTACCAACTTGAGATGGAATAGTTAAACTTATGTTCCTAGAGGAGTTGGCAAGATGAGAAGAGTTGCCTAGGATTGATACACAGTGTTAAACCTCATAGAAGAAAAAATCCTTCCCAACTCAAGTAGTGATAAAATACACTGGTCTATTCAGGCTATCGCAATTTCGGCGCTCATGCATGCAGAACCAAAACTGCGGTCAGACTCATTTTGAAATTGCAACACGTATACGAATCTAGGGTCTCTCTTATCCCCTATGCTATTTTCTAACGAAGATCGGAGATATAAGATGAACCTAAGCATTTCGCTTGTTGGTATTTCCCCCCGATTCTTAATGTATATAAGGTTTGCGCCACGAGATAATCCAATCTAGCCACAGAAAGCGTAAATCCAAAGGCTTAACTTTAACACCACACTCTTTCGCCGATACTTTTCGTATACCCTTATCCAACCTCTTCAAGCTTTAGGTTTCTTTATTATCATAAAAAACATAAGACGGTATGTAAGTAAACCAAACTTGTATGGTTTTAAGTTAATTACTATCCCCCTTTAAAGTTAAACAGTCGTATTCAAATATAGTACTTTATAACGGTACAACAAGTTTTGAGCTAGGAGATTGTAGTGAAAAGTTACGGCCACTTAAACATAAGGGTCATTTTTGGACTCTTGCTCAATTTGTATCTAGTGGCGAGGCATCCTTTTCGAGTGGCTCATGTCAATTTTATTATTCGAAACTAATGAACGGAATGTCTACTTTCTAACGGTACAATAAGTTTTGATCTAGGAGATTGTAGAGAAAAGTTACGGCCATTTAAAGATAGGGGTCATTTTTGGACTTTTGCTCAATTTGTATCTAGCGGCGAGGCAGCCTATTCGAGTGGCTCATGTCAATTTTATTATTCGAAATTAATGAACGGAATGTCTACTTTCTAACGGTACAATAAGTTTTGGTCTAGGAGATTGTAGTGAAAAGTTACGGCCATTTAAAGATAGGGGTCATTTTTGGACTTTTGCTCAATTTGTATCTAGCGGCGAGGCATCCTATTCGAGTGGCTCATGTCAATTTTATTATTCGAAACTAATGAACGGAATGTCTACTTTCTAACGGTACAATAAGTTTTGATCTAGGTGATTGTAGTGAAATGTTACGGCCATTTAAAGATAGGGGTCATTTTTGGACTTTTAGTCAATTTGTATCCACTATAGATTCTAAGAGTCAGATAAAGTAACAATCCATCCTGACGTTCGTTTCCCGTGAAACATTTTACAGACGTTCCCTATCACTTTCTCTTTAAACGTAACAAATATAGCCAATCAAAAATATCCAAACTTCCCAAGAAACTTCCTTTAAAAAGTTCCCCATTTCATTAGCCATTAATAAGATTAAATCGAACGAAAGGGGGTAGTACGGAAAAATCTAAATTGTATATGCACATGTAACATATATAGAGAGATTGAATTTGGCCAACATAATCGAAGGGTTTTAAACGGAAGAGGGAGTGGCTTAGAAATCACCATCAATCAGAGAGGTTGTCGATACTAGGTGTTGGTGGTGTAAGTTCAACTACCCCTACCCAGTCTCTCTTCGGACTAAATCCACCCCCCCCCCCCTCTCCCGTATTCTAATTCTCTCTCCACCAACCCCAAGAAAGAGTCAATTATTAATTACCCAAAACAGCCGATAACTCGTAAAACAGCATTAGCGTACCAAAAAAAAAAAAAACCTCCTTCTTAACCCTTTTTGTGATTACTTTTGGCAAAGTTTTGAATATTTCATATTTTTTCCCTAGCCACTTAAAGGGGTAGTTGTTCCTTTTTGCTTCACTAACTCATTTGAAAAGCATGGAAAATTTTGAATAAAGGTTTTTAATATTATGAAAAAGCTAAATTTAAAATCCCTAGGCATTCGTGATAAATAATACACAGCATTACGATAAATTGAGAGAAAAAAAAATCTTTAAAATTTGAATTTAACGGATGGTAACTAACCCTTTAAAGATAGTACATTAATTTTTCTAATTTCCTACAAAGCGGAAGGTTTATATTATCTTGCAGGCTTAGTTAGGATTTAAACTCTCATCAAAAAGACATGAGTTTATACGAGGAATTTAACGCATTTTAATACTGGAAATTTAGAAATAAGAGAGTAATTTAACTTCAAATGATAACGTTTTCTTTAAAAATTTATCTCTGAGCCTAAAGAAAAACAGCAAAATATTTTAATCAAAGATTTGATAGCATGGAAAAAGAACTATTTTTATTTACGAGGTTTAACATATTATATCAACCCTCTTTGAATTTTCCTCGTTTCATAAACTGCTGTTTTTATGATGATTCTTTTATTAGAAGCGGTTATGAAACCAAAGAATAATATAATTAAAGGTACTACGAAACTAATTTTTGAGATATTAGAATTGGGGATATGAATAAACTTTTGTTTATTCAACTTATTTCCGGAATTTTTAGATACGTTTGTGGTGTTTAAATTAATTTATAAAGTTCGGGATAATTTCTATTTCGGACCAATCATATTATTTCAACCTTCAACAGTGCTTGTAATGTCCTAACATTATTATTTCCAAGTTTCCCTTTAATAGTTTTCACCCTCCCTTATCCTATATTTTAAAATAGTTCATTTTTCACCTCTTGGTAATTTGACTTGTCCGAACCAAATTACAGTTGGGTGTATCTCTTTGAAAAATTAAATATATGTGGTAGTTATTTCAAATTAAATCGTTTTTTCTTTTCTTTCGGACAGATGAACAATAAAAAAGGGGGGTCAATTCGCTTAACCCTGAATCTGCCCAGCAAACAAAAACGAAGCTAGATAAACACAAACTGAAAAGGAGCTATTTGCATAAACACTCGAAAAATCGGTTGAATGAAAACTGGAGGAGCAAAATTTGCATACTGACAAAAACTAAATTGAAAATATATCCTACGTTAATTTTCTAATGGACTTTTCGATCGAAAATTCTTTATCGAAGTCCAAGGCTTTTTTCAAACCATTTATATACTGAAGATTTACGACTCTCGAACTTTAATTTAAAATAATTAAAAGCGGGTTTATAAATTAATTAATATGAATAAAGTTCATCCACCGGATTAGAGAAAATATAGCGAAAAACAAGAGGAAGAGGTACTCTCCTAAGATAACGTCATTGTTATTTTTTCTGTCTTACTATTGGACGAAAAATAATACCGGTTAAAGGGATAATGAAGATGAACATGTTTATTTTATTAGAATAGGAGCGTGAAATTATTAATAAAACCATCATCCCTTATCGTTTAAACCTACCTAATAAACCAGTAGAAATATTAACAAACAAATATTAAAATATAGATAAATTAAAAACTTCCGGAAAATATGCTTCGCTGGATTCATGGAGATCCTGAATTTCTTCGGATTAAAGAGTCAGCGACCAATCGAAGACTCATGGAGATCTGGCCTTATCGACGGTCCTTTAATCATTGGCCGCTGATACATAACTTTGAAGAAATTCAGGGTCTCCATGAATCCAGGTAAACCCATTTTCATGGTAAGTTTTAAATTTATTTCTAGCTTAATATTTGTTTGTAAAAATAATTAATCTGGATTAGGCCTATTTAAACGATAAGGAATCGATTACGTTGCATTCTCCCTTCAAACCTACTGTCCAAGTAGTTTTTAAGCATATTTTAACGCTCCCAATAAATTAAAAATAACATATTATTCGTCTTAATTATCCCTTTATACTCTATACTACGTTGCAAAACGTTTTTACATAAAGGTTTAGAAAAAAAAATATTCAGGTCGCATTCTAAAATGAGTTATTTACAACGCTTGGTTTCTTTAAAGATTAATCAAAAACTTTTTTCTGGCATTCAAAGTTTCGACCCTATAAGGGGAGGATACTAAAACGGGCGTTTCAAAAAAAAAATGTTGAGCTTGCCTGAACTCAATTAGTTTATTAAAATAGGGTTCTAACTTTTCAACAATTTTTTTTCTTTCTTGTAATTCTAATAGCGAAACTAATTAAGTTAATAAAAAATGGGTCAATCCAATTATTAATTAAGACGCCGCTAACGAGCAGGTACCTTATATTAAACTTGGTTTTAGAATTTAGACCACGAAAAAAAATTTATTAGATTTAGTTATCGACTCTATATGTAACAGAAAAAAATTGTGTTTTAATGAAGCCAACTTTCCTAAGTACTGTTATTATATAATTAAAGGATTCTTTTGATTACTGCAGGGCAACTGTGCTATAGAGAAATCGAAAAAAAAACTAAACATCCACCAATCTAAGGGTTCATATTATTTTTGCGAACCAACTTAAACGTCAAACCTTATCAAACTTTCATCTATCCGTCTACTTTGGCCAAATTATTCTTGGAAAACAAATCTACAATGCTGTCTCTTAATTTAATGACCATGGTCAGTAAATTTTCTGCAAAAATCTACAAACCTTACCTAACGTTTATCCGTTTTCTGAAATTACTCTAGTTTTTATTGCGGAAGTTTAATAAGATGGTGTTATTTTTGGACTTTTGTTCGATACCTGTGAGAAGCGAAACATCTTTTTCGTGCGGCTTATCTCAATTTTATTATATTAAAATCATATAGTGACTATCCTCTTTCTAATGGTGCAATCGGTTTATGTCTAGGATACCGTAGAGAAAACTTAGCGGCCTTTTTTAGACTATTTTTTGAATGTTATTGGGAGTCTCATGCAGATCTAGCCTTAACGATGAGCCTTTCTTCATTGGTCGTTGTCCCATCAATGCGAAAACAATCGAGCCCTACATGAATCTTGCTAAGCCTATTTTCCGGGTAAGTTTTAAATTTATTTCTATAGTTTAATATTGGTTTGTAATTTATTTTAATGGTGGATTAGGAATATTTAAACGATAATGAATCGATTAAAAAATTACTAGTTAGGTTGCATTCTCCCTTTAAATCCTTTTGAAGGATGCATCCAAGTATAAATTTTTGTTTAAGAACAACGCGCAAACTATAGCGAAAGCTGTAGCGTATTAATACATCGTATTAAACCTTATAGACGATAAAAAGGTTTCACAAATACCCATCTTCAATGTTGAGAAATATTGCAGCTAAAGATCCAAGGATGTAATATAAAAATAAATAAAAGCTTATAGGATAGCGTTCAACAGTAGTTGGCCTTATGATTACATTTATTATATAAGATATAAAATTGTGTATCCTTCCGCCACGCCTTTCGTTCTAATGCAAGTTAATCTTAAACCAAAATAGTGACAAATTCAGTTTAACTTTGAAACTGCGTATAAGGTCATAAGTGCCCCTGAATCTAAGTAACTAAAGCACGGAGATAAAAGTGAGCCCGGCTTCTCTCACAATACCAACAGACTTGTTAAAGAAGAAGGCCAAAGAATTTTATAGGGAGGATCGCGTGAATTATTGGTCACTACGAATAAAAACCCATTTCTAGTGGCCATTTCTATACACTATAAGCTGTTTCATGTTTCTTAAGCAGTTGTATTTCTCCCTTCGGACCATGCCACGTTCCATGGTGCTTGCTTATAGGAATAGGTTGCGTTATACTTTCTATGAACCTTATTAAAGAACAAGATGTCGCGTTATCCGAAAGCTAGCATCTTTCATATATTCCATTTCCAATGAAAGTTGTATTGTAATGATGGATAGAATGAAATCTATGGAATCTACGCTAAGCATGCAGCCATCAACAATCGAATGATGATATGAAAGGAGACGAGGTATGAGAATAAGACTGATTTTCTGGTTGCTATGGTAACGTACGTATTCCATCTCCGAATAAAAATATGTATTATCACCTACGCTTCTAGAGGTAAGAGATTATTTTAAACCCTAATGTATGCATGTATTTTATCTGTACAAAAGTTCCATGATTGAATAAGAGATGTTAGGAAGCTAGACACCAAAGGTCTTGAAGTAGAATTATGATAAAAAAAACTTGCAGACTAAATTTTACTAAAAAAGCCCGACTAATTCTTAAAATTAAAAAGTCAGTTGGATAAAATCGCCAGTATTTTAATATATGCGACACCAAAAACATTGTCTGCAAAGATGTTATCGATATATTTAGAATATATGGATAACACCTTAGCAGACGATGTTTCGGTCGTAAGTTCTCAACCTTGTTGAGAAAAAATTTCCCACGGTTGTTTTCGTTGTAAACAACCAAATTCAGACAAGGTCTAGTGAAAACTTACAAATAATTGTACCAGAAAGCAAAAAAACTGGGGTTGGAGACTGGTGGCTGAATAATATTTAAATTAATAAAAAATTAAATGATATTTTACTGTTTTAAATTAAAAATATGTTAACCATGGCTTTTTCTTATTGGTTAAAATCGGTCTGGCTGGTTCTTACCAACCGTGTAAAAAATACGTTATTAAATTTAATTATTTTGTCGAATATGCCTTACATTATCTTAATTCAAAATGCTTTTTTTTTTTGTATTAATAAAAGCCAGAATAAAAATATTTTCATTTATTTTTCAATCTAACTAAATTACTCCACAGCCAAAATTTTGTTTAAAGTTTCAGAGGCAGACAGACATCAATTAAATTACCACAAGCACTCCAAAAACTCCAGATCTTAAAAAAGAAATAATACAGAGAGGCGTCTATTTCTTAATTATGTCAAAATTGCGCAATTAAAGTAAGAACGGTAATAAAATAAAGGTCTATATATAGACCTTAGTATATACGAAACCCGGGGAATTGGAAGCTACGCGTTAGGCTTAGGCAATAACAACCTAGAAACACTAGAAAGAGAGAGAGAAAAGCCAGACTTATACCGAGTTTTCTAAGTGATTTATACTTAACCGGGCGGTTTTCCAGAATACCCGATATAGCCCCATCGCGATCGTAAAAGAGCATTCTTTATAATTAAACTTCAAAATGGCAACCAAAGAGGGCAACGCAAGGTTTAGCAAAAGGATTGGTTGGAATAAACACGGTCCCTTCCATTTCAGTAATTCCGTTGCAAACTAAACAATTTGAATATAATATTCCAATTGGGGAATGAATTTTGAATCCAAATTTAAGGGGGAAAAAAAAATAAAACCAATTCGAAAGAAGGTGGTCTTAAGAAACTTTCATTTCCGCTTAATGTTTATGACTTTCCTGTATAGAAAATGGGAAGATCCTTGGGAAAATGATAATAATAATAAATTTAAGATGTAATTTCCAGAAATTGTGCAAAAAAATGTTCGGAAAACAACTTTTTTTGTAATGTTTTTTTATTAAAGGGAGAATGCAGCCCGACAACAAGAGATTTTCTACCAATTCGTTATTTAAATAGGACTAGGAACGTTGGCTTAACAATGATCCATGGGGAGCTTGATATCTCGTCTTTAACAAACGACCAAAGTCCGCTAATCTTATGCTTGATTTGAAACGTGAATAAACTTTGTTCTTTGAAAGAAATGTGGGACTCCATTTCACTCCATTAAAGCTACGTTCATACTAGAATATCCCGAATTTATTTAAATCGATAAAATGAACGTAATCTCTTCACATATCTTCTAAACCGATTTATTATAGTTTCACCTTTATTTTGTTAAAGCCTAATCGGTTTGAAACTGGTTCCGAATTAAATCGATTCAAGAAAAATGATTTTCCCGTTCACACAACTGTATGCGAAACGATTTTGATTAATCAACTCTAATGCCTAGTATGAACGCGACTAAAGTCTCACCTATCGTGACGGGGATGTGATTTAGAATGTTTCTTTTGATAGAATTTTTATTTTCACTCGCCCACCCTTTCCTTTCTCTCCAATCTTCAGTACAATAGAGGGAAATCGAGCTTAAAAGCTGATAGGATATAAAAGTAGTTTTGTAAACTTGGATTACGAGAGTTTAGAGTGAGGGAAAATGAAGTGTTTTTTTATCTATTATACTACTAAAAATAAGACCTGTTCGCGTATTGAAATATTCGGGAAATGTCTATGAAATGCGCAAAAACTCGCAAAATATTCATATTTTGTCATTCAGTTAAAAAGAGAACCACCGACGAATCAAAAGACTACCCACCTTTGACTTAAATAAAATAAGCGCTGTTGAAAATAATCAAGAACGAGATTTTGCGCAATTCAAAGAGTGTGCCGCAGCGCGTGTCGCGGGGATTTTATTGAGCCAAAGGAGATGCGTCATTTGATTAGCGGCAGGTTCTCCTTTTAATTAAAATGTTAAATTTGAAGGTTTCCTAATTTTTCTACAATTCATAGACACTTACTAAATGTTTACGCAAACGTGTCTTATTTTTAAAAAACCGAATCAATAAAAAAGTTAAATTCATTTTCCTCTTCACCGTTCCTTTAATCCTCCTTATATAGAAAAGGTGAAATTAATAAGATCCTTGTAATCGTCATGATGCCCATAAAATAATACGTCATAAAGTAATTCCCAATGATTTCCTTTGAGGCATATTTAGCGAGTCTTTGGACATCTTAATGACATCCAATCTAAACGAGTATTCTATATTATGAGGAACAGCTCTTTCAATTAAGGAAAATGAAATATATATGTATATAAGCCTGCTGTTCATCTTAGTTAAAGATATATATTAAAGGGGGAATGAAGTTTGATAGCGAGAAATATATTTAAGATCAATTTTTGATAATTTTATTGAAGGAGAATAATCTCGACTAATTTTCCTTCTATGATGTTTAGCATTGTATTTTCATTGGGAAAACTTTCCTTAAACAGGAATTTTTTTTTTTTTTCCGAAGAGTATTAGGCTTAGCTGACCCCATGAGTAAAATCACCAGTGGGATTTCAGAAAACAGATAATTTTTAATATTTTAATATTAATTTTTAATTTTTTTGCTAGATAAATTAAATCTATTTTAGTTTCTTGATTTTTTACTTCATTTTCCCTTTAGAAGAATCGCTATATAGATTTGTGTTGAAATATTACAAATATGGTCCGTTAACTTAGAAGCAATAGAAGCAAAAGCAGGGAGAATAGAAATCGCGTATTAACGTCAATAAGAGTATCTAAATACCGTTCATAGTTCTCTAAGAAATTAAACATCTGTGGAGAGAGCCTATATTTAATTTTACCATCATTTGGCAGCACAATCAAAGCTAACCTCCTAGCATCATCTCCAAGTCTAAAAATCAACTAATGGCCGGATAGAAAACTTAATACGTGCTGCCAACTCTAGTTGAAATTTACGGCGATTCACTCTCATGCAAACTCAAGACTTTTGATGCAATAAATACATTTAAGTCTCGTTCACACTAGACTTCGAAACACTTTTCCAATAAATTTTTTATGTTAATTTTAAGTTACGCAAAACTACCGTGGCCCCACAACCCATCTTGTTTGATTTAAAAATTTATGATTGAGCCCCAAATTTTACAATTTCACCATTTTAAAAATGGCTAAAAAGTATTTTTAAGTGTGAAAGCGGTACAATCGAACTTAGCCATCAGACACTAAATTTGAGATCGGATTTATTTGGAATACATATCGCTATGTAGTTCCACTTAATTTCCCCATATTCCATCCCTTCCGCGTAATATACTACATACGAGGTAACAACCCAAGAAAGGTTAAAATGTTCATAGAGTAAACCGGTTTTCCAGTAGGAATTTTTATATCTCCTCAGCTCGTAACATAGTCTATAGCGAACTAATAAGGCGAGAAGGGCTCATTTATTAAATTTGCCAGGACGTTTCGTCAAATTGGGAGCTTACGACAGGCTAGGGCTAGGTTCTTCTCCCCCCCCCCCCTTCCATTTTAGATAGACATAGTGGGTGTAATAGGGGTGTGGTGAGACTTTACTGGCTTAGGCAATTCCGCTAACTATTATGACAGGTTGTCAGCGGCCGTGTCTGAAATGTCAACCGTAATGAGAAATTTCTCGTGCGCCATACGATCGCCTTTCGCGCCCAAAATCCCCACGCATCAACCCTAAATTCTTCTCTCACTCATAAGGTAACTTAATAATATCGCTAGGCCTAACTCTTCCTTCGCCAGTTCGCCTTGAAGTCGAATTAGGTAAAGGGCGCTCTGGCTACCGCGGGAATTCTTAAAGCTTTAAAAGCCAAGTTAGACGAGTATACGCTTCGTAATGCGCGGGTTTCGGCAGCTGTATGGCGACAAGTGGCCCAATTTAGTTTTAAAAATATGACTTTATTTCTGAAGCGAAAACTTTAAAAGTGGCGATTTAAAGGGAAAGTAACACGCAAAAACTAATTATAAACTTGCGAGAATCAATTGTAGGCTCTACAATAGCCACGTGACCATAATAATGACGTAGTATTGCGGAAAATTTTTATTATAAGATTTTCGAAAATGGCGATTAAAAAATATATTTTTACTGTTGCCGTAAATATGTCTGTGACAAATGAATATATATTTTGAATCGTTTTTTAACGATCTTTACGAAAAAGCTACTCAATTTCCATTTGGAGTTCGTGAAAAGTACGTGCAAGCATCACTTTAATTGAAAAATTTATAATTAAACCAATCTTTAAAATCCTTATTCACTTTCATATCTATTTAAAATAAGGGTTTCTAAGTCTTAGAGGTCGGGGTTTGGACAAGATAATCCATAAATATTTGGTTAATCAGTTAATTATTAATAATAATCAGTTAAATATTTGCAATAACATTGCATTTATCATAGACTTCCCGTGAATAAATTAAAATTATGAAAAAAGGTATACAAACAGACATTTTCTTGTCCAAACGGCGACCTCTTCTAAGCCTCATTCATATATTTAGATACAACAAAACAAACTTTAAAACTAGCCCTCGCATTTTTTTAAAAGAACTGAAAATATTTTAATTTTACATTTTACATTCCCTTTAAAAAAGCCCAAACAAAGCGAGCGCCCTAAAGTCGCATCAATTTACTTTATAATTAAACCTTAAAAGGAATTAAGCTTAAAAGTCTCAGTGAAGGAAGGTCCATAACAATAAAAATCCACCCTGAAAATGCATCGAGTACAAATCCTTCTCCTAACAATTTATATAACCAATTCTAAGCTTTGAAACGCGTTGCATTTCATCCTTGGAAAAATGGAAAAGGTTTTGGGAAAATACGAGAACACGGGGACTATTTTTCTGTCCACTAGTTACGAAGCAACAGGCTTAAAGACGGGAGGAAAGGAGTGATAGACTAAGTGTCCTTTCGCCCCTGCCTTTGACTTCATTGTTTGTAAACCGATCAACGCCTACAGGATGTTTCTCGAATCAGAAAACTATTACACGAGGGGATGAGCCAATGTAGACGACTTATAGTTTTGGTATAATTAAAATTTAAAATAGAATTTTAATTACTTTCGAGTTGATCTTACGGCTATGGCTTGCCAAAATTTGACATATTTATACGTGTAATTATTAATAAACGTTTGCTCTAACTAAAACTTCGAAAATTAATACCAAAACTCTTAAAGGGAGAATGCAATCTAAGAAAAATTGATTTTTTATCTATTCCTTATAGTTTAAATCCACCAATAAAAAGTTTACAAAACAAATATTAAACTAGAAATAAATTTAAAACTTACCCCGAAAATAGGCTTAGCGGGATTCATGGAGATCCTGAATTGCCTCTGTGTAAGGTCTAGCGACCAATGAGCAAAGGCCCGTCGTTTACGCGAGCTCTCCACGAGACTTACAATCGCTAGACCTTATACGCGGGGAAATCAGGATCTCCATGAATCATTTTCATGGTAAGTTCTAAATTTATTTCTAGTTTAATATTTGTTCGTAATTTTTTTCACTAGTGGATTAGACCTATTTAAACAATAAGGAAACGATAAAAAAATCACTTGTTCTTAAGTTGCATTCTCCTTTTAAAAAAATCACTTGTTCTTAAGTTGCATTCTCCTTTTAAGTTATGGTAGATCGTATCAATTTTTAAATCAAGATAAAAAAGGTTGATGAAAAAAGGAATTTCAATTTTATCATAATGGATAAAGTAGTTTGCAAGTTAATTTTTTCACAAAGTGAGGCTGACACCATTTTCTTTCGAAGGTCTATATATATGCACAAGAATCCATTCTGGTTCCATAAGAATATGGGAGGGCCGTGATTCAATAACCATCCTTCCAAACTTTGTAGCAAAAGTTCGTCTGCTTCGAATCGATTTTTCAAGAAAATCGCTCCTGAAATCTATTATTAACCCGCGCCACTAACGACCTTGACATAATATTTTGGGTAATAAAAATGGAGCCGACCGAAAAAAGATCTAAGCGTACAAATGTTGCGAAAATTGCGGACGAACTTTTGTTACAAAGTTTGGGAGGATGGTACCAGAGGCTAAAGCTATGCTCCCATATTCTTATGGAACCTGAATGGATTCTTGATATGCATAATATTTTTAGTTTTTAAATATTATATAAAAAGACATTCAAAATTAACCCTATGGTTTAACCCTTTTTAAGATTAAAATTAAAATGCCACTTTTGTTTCTTCGCTTAATGATGTCAAAGAAAGATTCTGGAATAAATTAAATTCAAGTACTTTCACAAAAAAGACTCGATGAAAGCGACTATATCATAGCACGAACATCAACTAGAATCACATAGTGATGACGTAATATTGTGGGGAATGTTTCTTTATAAAGAAGATGGGGATTATAAAATAATTATTTTTAATGTTACTGTAATTTTTTTCTGTTTAATATTTAAATGTAAATATACATATTTTAATAATATGTATGATTTAATAAAATAAATTTATTCTAATTAAGTGTTATATAACCTTAATTGTGTTCATGATTAGTTTTGTAAAAATATATATTCAATTTTAAAACCCGAGATTTAATTTCGTTTTAATCTCTCTTTATCCGTTTTAAGAATATCGCTAAGAGCGCGAGAAATACATAATTAAAATTCGACTTTCATATTTCATAATTAAGGAGTCTGCCGCTTCAAGCCGGTTTTGCGGTTTCATAAACTTATTTAATAAAAACTCTTAAAGGGATAATGAAGATGAATAGCATGTTAATCGATTAGGAGAATAATAGTTGATATTATAAAAGAACTTGTTGGTGCGACATCTTGTTCGAATGTTGCTAACTACGTCACGAAATCACGTGGCGTTAAGGTTATACAGGGGAGTTATTTCCGTTTTCATAAAACGGGGCCCAGACGGCTCATAAGTAACTCAGGAGAGACCCGACCTTGAGAGCTGACACGGATATAGAAAAAATAAGCTTAAGAAATGCTCGGTGCTCACGATACAAGCTATGACGTAAATGATGACGTTAACGGAAAAAATTCCCTTAGTAAGCTCCTCCTCTTTTATGATAGCAACTATTGTATACATAAAAATTACCTTTACGCAAAATGTACTGACTACTGTGATTAATTTATAATATAATTAAATTAATTTCATATTATTAAAAGCCATACTCAAAATTTTAAATATTTGTCATAAAATTTTGGGTACCGATTTTAATTACACGGTTAACCTAAATTTTGAACCCATATTACCATAAGTATATTATAATCTCGTTACTACTTAAATATATCCAAGAAATTCTAGGGAAGTGAAATATTTTGGGGGTTAATTTTTATTTAGCAAAACCACTGTTTATTAAAACTTCAGACACCCTTGATTTAACTTAAAAATATTTCGTGAGTTTTTATGATAATTTTATGAAAATTAAAAAGTTCTTAATCAATAAAAATATGAGTTAACTCATCTTCATTATGCCTTTAACAAGTATATGAATAAATATCTTCGATACACGGCCAAACTCGTTTTTGCAAAACTCTCTGGCGTTGGGCCACTTTGACAAGGTTTCTCTTCTAGGGCCAAAACACTGCTATCATTTATCCTTCCTCTTTTTAGCTATTATAATGTACTTGGCTGTAGTAGTAGTAGCAGCTGCCGCAGCAGTAGTAGTAGTAGTAGCAGCTGCAGCAGAAGTAGTATGTGGAAAAGGACGAAGCGAAAATGACGATTTTCGTCGCCACCCGTAAGGCTTTGCTATTATAATGTACTTGGCTGTATATAGTAGGGCTTGTTAAATATTATAATATTTTTTTAGCGCGAATGACTGGATTAGACTTTGGGATTTTACTTAAAGGGAGAATGTAATCTGACAAAGGTTTGGGTTTTTTTGCGGAAATGATTTGGTGTATGGGTGACTTAGCGGCTTATAATGATAACAGCGAGGTGTGGCTTCTCTTTGGACTTAACCATCTTGTTACAACAAGTTTTACACGTACTGAGAGGACGTACTCTCTCTGATGTCTCTCTAGATTCTAGAAGAGGTTGGCTACTTGATTGGAATCCAAAGTTTTGTATATTTCACAGAAAACCTTGGATTTTTCTTTCATCAAGTTTGTTTCGAGCCGCGCGCATTTACCAGAAACAATAATAAAAGAGATATGCTAGGGAAGAACTCCGAATCGTGTTAGTAGACTAGTAGCGCGTTCTTAGGTTTATAATATTGAGGCCAGACGTCTCATAATCTCATAAATGATGAATATTTTAAATTCATAATTGATAATAAATTCATTTAAAGGTAAGTAATTTTCATAATATATTTATTTTATTTGGGCTTGATTACGAAATATTTAAGAAACTTCGCGATATAGACCTAATTTTAATTTATTTTAGAAATATAACTAGTCGAAGCCCTTTTGTAATATATTTTAAACCAGTGAATGTGATATACTTTTAGAGAAGCTTTAAATAATGTTTAAATAGTCTTATAATAATAATTAAGCCTTCCTTGATTCGTGAGCTTACCCTAGCCAAGAAGGATCAGACAAGGAGAGGAAAAGTGGGGACGGCGCAGTTCCTACTGCGTCGGCCTAAACTCCCACTCTGGGAGAACGGGGGTAGAGATGTTTCGTGGTAAAATGTTGTCACGTGGGTAAAACGGATCCTTTATCAGCTTCGTAGTAGCCAACGACGCTAGTGAAAACGTGACAACAGTTTACCTCGAGAACTTCCTATCCCCCTTTCCACCCGAGTGGGAGGTTGGCTCTTCTCTCTCTAACTCAACGCAGCCCTACTTTTCCTCTCCTTGTCTGATCCTTCTTGCCCTAGCTTCCTTGGTCCAAATATAACTAGACTAATTGTGTAATTAAAACAAAAAAACATTTTCGTAACTGGTATTATAAATATCTTATTGCCATTACCTTAATTATGAATTTTTTACTAGCCTTTTTTCCCAGAAAAACGGATTTCAAAGCTTTCAATAACAAATCCCAAAACAAAACTAAGCAATATATAAATTGCTTAGGCTTATGATAATTAAAAGGATAATTAAGGAAAGAAAGATTTACATTTCCTCTTATTAAACACCTTATCACTCTTCACATCCGCTCCTATAAGTATTTAAGTAGAACACTTTGTAAGAGCGGCTATGGATCAAAACACGAAAGAAGCTGTTAATGAGGAGATGAGAAGAAAGATGGAGATGTGGATGGGGATTGTAAGAGGCTGAGGGATGAGATACCGGAGGAGCTATGTAAGAGAAGAAAAATAAAAGAAAAAACACGTTTTTCCTTTTGGGTTCCGTAATTTAAGAAGACAAGCTTATTCAATAAGAAGAGAGCTACAGAATCATCAGTCTTTGCATCATACGCGACCAACTGAGTTGTAATCTTCGATCGAAGACGAAAAAATTCTCGTATATAAACAATTGAGGAGGCAATATTTCTCTACCCACTTTGAATTTTTACCCAAGCAGACGACTAAAGTCAATGATAAAATTGCCACTCCAACGACGCGGGGAATTTCATTAAAACAAAGGATGTTGCCTGTTGGAAAACGACTCCTTGTCGTCCAAAATTCACGAAACTATATTACTTCTCAAATTTCGCGAGTAATTCGAGTATGGGGGGCGGATTTAAAGTATTATTTCTTCATCCATAAAAACAGTTTCATATTTCGATACGTCTGTATCTCCCAAATGTATTGAGGTTTCAGAATAACTATTTTTCTGCTAGGTTTGTTTTAAAATCTTAGTCCTGGATAAAAAAAATTCCAGAAATATTCCTGTCGAACGAATTTTAAAAAATCCTGGACTTGTTCCTGAATTTTTCGATAGAATTTTTAAAATCCTGGACTTTTTCCTGAATTTTTCGACCGAATTTTAAAAATCCTAGACATTTTCCTGAATTTTTCGACCGAATTTTAAAAACCCTGGACTTTTCCAGTAATTTTCTACCCAATTAAAGGTTTCTGTTTGATCCTTCAGCCCAAACGTCAAATTCCCAGATTTATTCCTGACCGAGTTTTCATGATTTTCTTTTCATGATAGAGTATGGAATGACCGTCCTATTTATTAATCCAATTGTATGAACCCCAGCTTTGTTGAAATTTCTCCCTGATACATTATGTAAGGTTTTTCTTATAGGTTGGGACCTGATTATGGAATATATGGGAAATCTAGAGACGAACAAAAAATATAAATCGAGAGAACAAGTAGATGGGCATAGGTCACGTGGCTACTTTACTCCCTCATTTGGCGTAGGCCACACAGCCCCCTCTAAAAGTCTTCATAGACATTGTACACGTTTTTTTTTTTTTCGCTTAGAGCGTGAGGACCTACGTGACTCGAGTTCGAAATTTCCTGATCAAGGCGCGAGCTCGCGTATATGACGCGTGCCTTCGTGTCTTATGGGAAAAAAACCTTACGCTTCACAATGTATCTATAACGAAATCCGTTTTCATCTCGTAGAATGCTACAGTGGAAGGATAAGTACATTCTAACTTCCAGTAGAAAAAAAATAGCCGCAGAAAATCATAGCTGATATAGACTCACAAAGCCTACAATTCGTTACGTTTGTATAAGACATTCAATCCCTTTCACAGCATAATCCTTATTTTCTGCGAAAGGTACTAGGCCATGAAGTTGCCACACCATCTTATTTTCCTACTCGAATTAACAGAGCCAAAGATAAGACGTTGCAGATTACCTATTGGTACTATCAGATGGATATCCCTATCAGCGGCGCCGCCAAGGGCTAGGCTGAGTAGGCGATAGCATACTTGTAAATTTCAAGGGGACCTCAAAACGAATCCTTAATTTACTGTCAAACAATTAAAAAAGGTCAGCTATAACCTAATAGGAGCCTCTAAAAGTTATCAGACCATGTGGGAAAAAATTATGTCCCCGAATGTGGGGTTCAATTTGGGGTCATAACCCCAGAAAGGGAAGACACTCTTTTTTGAATGTGCATACTAGTTTCCGACCAACATCCCTGCATTTTTAGCATTCCTACTGCGTCTGCTTCACAGCCAAGTCTGAGAATTGTTGTTTCAAGCACTCTAAGGTCAAAGAATGAGGCTAGTTGGCAGCTTTGTGGTGGCCCGGCCGGCTCTGAGTATTTTTGTCTATTCGGTTTAAGACGTTAACCTGGATTTCTATAATGACATCCATTTGGGCGAAAATATATGGGGGCTAAAAGGGCTTTGCAAAGTTTTCTCGCGAGGAGACGAATGTTTTTGGGGGTCACTACCTTGTAAACATGCCCCCCCTTTTTCCATGCCGTTTTGGCACTGAAGTAGCGGGGATATTTTGAAGTTCATCATATTCTCCCAACCCTAGTGTGATGGGGACCCTCTTATCTCTACTTTCCTTACAGCAAAGATTATGGATTTTTGAAAAACTTCTGTATGTTCTCTGTAAGCCACTTAGAAGTATCCCCTACTTATGATCATATTAAAGAAATTAAACTTATCCATGAAAACCCTCGGAGGTTACTTTTATCTACAACTTATTTACGTTACATTAAACTACAGTTCGAAACAGATTGTGTTTTCAGCAAGTGTATAATCTAATCTACCTTTTATCTATAATACGGTGTATTTGAATTGATTTGTTAAGAGATAAGGGGGTGTTTAGCTATAATACCAACAGAATAATCAAATTGATTTTAACTATAGAATTTTCTGACGTGAATAAAGTTCCTTGAAGCAAGCTCACTGACCGTAATTTTTCCCCACGAGAAAGTTAGATATTATAAAAAATATACTTCGCTGAACATTTACTCTTTGTCTATTGTATTTTGGGCGTACTATAGATAATAAACGTATACAGGGTACCGTATTACTAGTTTACATATAATTTAAAATGTTGGTAGCCTTTTTGTGTACAGGTTCAAGAGGAGTTAATAATTTATAAATAAATCTATGACCATTTTGAACAGCATATTGGGAAAAGTTATCGTTTCTAGCTACTCTTGAATATGAATAGTTAATTTTTAAATTAACTATTTGTAAAATGTATTAAGCTGCGTTCATACTAGCCATTGGAATCGATTTAGACGTTTCGTGTGAAGGGGAAACAGTCTTTTCTCGAATCGATTTGATTCGATTTCTCGAAACTGCTTCGGGAACCAGTTTCATACCGATTCGGTTTCAACAAGCGATAGATGAAGCTACAATGAATCGATTTATAAAGATAATCTAGCTACGAACGGTAAAATTAAACCGATATAAAAATCACCAGGAATAATTTTAAGCGTCGTGTGATCACGCATTATCTTTATAAATCGATTTATTGTAGAATCATCGGTTGTTGAAACCGAATCGGTGAGAAACTGGTTCCCGAAGCAGTTTCGAGAAATCATATCAAATCGATTCGAGAAAAAACGGTTTAATGTTCATTAAAAAACGTTTTGAAAGGGTTTAAATCAATTCCAAGGATGAACTCGGCTTGTGTGAACACAAGACGCTTAAAACGATTCCTGGAGATTCGAATATCGGTTTGATTTTACTGTTTAAAGTCGATTAAAAAGTGCTAGTGTGACCGTAGATTTTGTTATTTAAAACTAATTTGGTTTTATATAAAAGAATTAACGTCTACCAAAAATTATAGAGAACTAAATTTTACCTATATTTGCATTGTAATATGCGGTGGATATTCTAATATACTGGCGGATTAGGCCTATTTAAATGAAAAGGAATAAAAAAAAAAAAAAAAAAAAAAAATCACTCCTTGTTAAGTTGCATTCTCCCTTTAACCATTTTAAAAAGTACTTGTATAATTTTAGAGATAAAAGTATGGTGTTAACTCCTTATACCATTACGGGAGGGTTAATGTTTTTTTTTCCAATAAAATAGATTAAAAATAATTATCGATAAGAATTAAGTTTCTTATCTAATAGCCCCCGAGGCCAAACTTTGATTACTTTTTTTTTCATACGGTATCATGCAAGAAATAAACTGGACCAAATTAAAAATCAGTTGATATCTCATAGCCTACAGTGACTAGCCGTACATTTAATTATGGACATTATTTCCGGGTAAAGTACTGTTTCTGTTTCTTATAATAGAAATACGAATTACGTCAGGTTAAATCGTCGGATTTTCAATAAGGTTGGCAAGAACCAGTTTTAATAAACCAGATTCAACTGGTTTTAATCACCAAGGGAAAAAAAATCATGATTTTATTATTTATTTATTAATAATTTAATAAAAGGAAATATCCTTTACTCCCAAATTATTAATTAAAATTTTATTCAGTCACAAGTTCAAAAATTTAGTAATTTCACTTTTTTTCTCAATTTCGTTGTTTTCTAAGACAACCGATTGGGTCACAAATAAAGATTTAGTATGGTGGTTTTAACCGCTCATTTAAATTGGTTAAAACCAAGTGGATTTTTTGTAAACCTGTCTCTTGCCAACCCTGGTTCAAATTTATCACCAAGTGCGCAAAAAGTTTTAATTCTGCTCAGAAATTTAAGGTAAATCAAGAATTTTGATGGAACCTTGTATTATTGATTTTAAAATGAACTAAAAGCGCCACATATCCCACGAAAATATATATTTAAAGTCGCATCCAGAAGAGTTTTAGTTTAGTTAAAACTAGTTAAAATATCAAGTAGCTACTTATCCGGTAAATAAAATTAAGTTATAATTTTTAATTATTTATCAATGGGGTTTTATGGTATTGCTTTGTATAGCCGTTAGAGGTCTCAAAGCTACTGTAATTGTAAGGGTCAAGATGATAATCAATAAATACTTGGAATTTCCAAGGTGTTAGATACAACACTAAGCAATCTGGTGTAATTCAACAAGTACAAAAAAATGCGATATCCAAGGCCCTACTTTCAAGTATCTGTTCTTTGACATCTCGACTCGATGTCATGCTAATTACGGGCTCCTAAACTAAGATTTTATTTAATTTTGGTCCCAAATGTTTCGGTATCTGATATACCACAAACAGAATATCATGTCATCTAATTACGAGTGAATAATTAAGTTTGTAATATCTTGTAAGTATTTGAGAAAGTTATTGAAGTATATTCTGAAGTGATTTTATCTATTATCAGTCCCTAGATGTTTGGTATGTTGGTTATACAGGTGGTAATCCCTAATTGAACTTATACACAAAAACTTAATTAACATCACCCAATTATGGTCTATCCCTTCCTCTTTCGGGCTTAACCTAAGATTATAGCTTCTACACCTTCCAACCAATCCCAAATTTAGTTGGGTTTACTATTTGGTTGCCCAGTTACACGACTAATTGGCTATATATATATCTTTACGTGTTTCAATAAATCACTTAATAAACACGTAACAGCTTATCATCTGACTGATAAGCAAAAATTAAACCAGGTTTTTAATATTTGCAGACCAATCAAGCCAACCCGTATCCAATTAATCAACCATAACGACGGAAAAAAAAAAGACTAAGGAATAATAAAAGGTTGACTTACCCTTAATCCGATGGCATGGCTTCCTTACGAGTGGAATATCGCCGAGATGGTGGTCTCGTCGTTGATGAAGCAACGATATTAGCCTCGCCGGAAGTAGAAATAAAACGTTCTAGATCATCGTCTGAGCTGGTCGAACGTCTCGCACGATGCAAAGGCTTAGGAATAGTACTTATTTCCATCACGACGGCGTCTTTCGCGACGTCTATGTTCGTGGTCAAACTATTGTCGCACGTTAGTCCCATGGTGGTCATGTTGGGATCGTCTTTAATCCAGCTGTCCGTATACTTGCCCAACGCGATACTATCGGGTTGCAGTTTTCGCGGTGAACCCGGTGAGCGACACTTGTTGTTTTTACGAGCCTTTTTCGGTCTCATAGCCGTAGGTACGCAATACTATTCGATAACTTTAATGCCACTAGTGGACGCTTCTACCATCATTTTCAGTTATCCGGCCTTCGTTAGCATTTTCGGTCGGATATTCCTGAAAGAGAAATACGGGTTATTTCACGTGGGAATGATCGTTCTCATTTTAACCGGTGTGGTCTTGGTGACCAAACCTTCGTTTATTTTCGGTTCAGACGAAGAGTATTCATTCTACCATTTACTGGGAGGATGTTTCGCGTTTATAAGTTGTTTGAGTCAAGCATCGGTGGCTATCGTACTCAGAAAACTACAAAAGACAGCCGCCCCACTAGTGACTTTCTACTTCGCGGTGTTTAATATAATTGGTAGTGCCGGAGCATTACTAGTTTTAGGCGATTATCGTTGGCCTAACTGCGGATCGGATGGGGTTTTGATTTGTTTCAGTGGTATGGTTTACGCTCTTGGTCAAATTTTCTACACAGTCGCGTCAAAAATCGAGAAAGCCGGTATTTTAGCTATCATTAGGTCCATGGACATAGTACTGACTTTCATATTGCAAATGGTTTTCCTAGGTGTATTTCCGCCTTGGAATAGTTATCTAGGTGGAGGTATCATTTTTGTTTGCGTTTTACTAATCGCGTTTCAAAAGTGTAAAACTGATATTAATACCTCGTCACGTTACGAAGTTTCTTCAAAAAATATATAATTATATAATTATGTTTCCGTTTTATACGATGTTATTTTTGTAACAAATTAAAGGAGTCCTTCACGGCCGTGGCGTCCCCCCCCCTGTTTTTTCAAAAGTCGGTCTTCCAAAAATTGCCCACTGCATGTCTTTGGCGCCCCAGTAGTATATATCTATTAAGTAGTATAGAAGGGAGGGTCGCTAAAAACTGAGGGGGGAAGCAGTAGACATGAGGGAGCCGCCAAGGCAGTGAAGGACTCCTTTAATATTGAGTTTTGTTAACCCGTGTCAAACATTGTGATTTACATATCGTGTAATATTTTTCAAACATATTTTAACTTGTTAATTATTAAATTTTTATAATAATAAAAGTTAGGCCTTGAAGATAAATAATAAACTTGTGGCTGAGTGTGAGGACCCTTTCACTTAAGAATATCAAAATCACCGTAGTCTACGTGACCATATTACACCCCAAGATTCCACCATATCGCCTAGTCCCGGGTAACGTTGATAATTTTTATACGAAGCCAAGGCTTAAAAAAATTCAACTACAGCGGTTCCTCGGGAGTCCTAGAGCCTTTATCTACGGATTTAAAATTACGTTATGAATGAAATTTATTTAAATTACCTTTAATATATTCGTAGTCTTAATATTTATTTTAACTAATCGTAATTAGAAGTGACAAGAAATTAAAACAACGCGGGAAAACACGTGGCCGCATGTCGTCCGTCTTCATGGCTAAAAGAAATCTAAAAATTTCGCCCTCTTCCGCCAGAACTTTCCAGAAGGGAGGGAATGTACCCTTTGTTTAAAATAAATATGTAAAATTATTTAGGCCCATATTTATAGGTTTTTGAACCAAATTGCCCGACTATGCAACTCAAAACGAATTAATACAATAATTATCATTCAAAATAATAACGAATTCATAACTTTGAAGAATAAATTTAATTTCGGCTTCAACATCACTCTCGAGGGGTCGGACATTAAGAGAACTCCCGTTCACTTCCTCAAACATCCCTTCAAACTTAAATACGTCTAATTATAACGAAATATCAAATTAACAACTAACAATATCAAACTACCAACCTTAGAACCAACAACTACCAACAAATACCGACCTTTTAAAATCACATTTCATTTCAAAAACCGAAAATTAATTCCAAATTCTTATCCACAAAGTTGTTTTATGTACGACCCCTCCGTTCTAAAATTTCGCGATGCGCTAGCGACATCTAGCCAAGAATTTTGGAAAAATTATTTATCTTGCCATCTATTGGTCCATCATTATTACACGACACCCCTTTCCTCATATGTATAAGAGAATGATGTACAGTGTTTACACTTATTCATGCTAAACAATTTTAACAATTGTGTTATGTTTTTTAAATTGTAAAGGTACGTGTTTTACCCATATATATTTAAAATAATACTTAACTAGATTATCAGAAAGATTTGCTGATAAGGGGATTATAAAACTAACCAAAACCTTTTAAATACAATACGACATTAGGCTTAGCTAGTCAAAACTAAGCACGTTGATGTTTTATATACCCCTTTCGGTTAAATTGTTAATACAGGAGTAAGTCTAGGTCATAATAAAGAAATTTTAATATATACTTATTTCTATTGACAGTATTTCTGACAGCTTTAATTTTTCATTATGACATATCTAACGTCGTGGGAAGAATTCTCTAAGGCAGTTGAAAGATTGTACACTAGCGATCCAATGAAGGTATCACATCGTTCACGAGTGTAATTATTTGGGGCTACTAATTAAACATATTTAATATCGTTCTTAGGTCAGATTTGTTATGAAGTACAGGCATTGTGATGGCAAGCTAGTTCTCAAGTTCACGGACAATATTGTGGTAAGTAGAATATAAGAATATATAATAAACGTCAGGGGACATCTTCCTGAACGTTGACCTCATTGGTTGTTGAGTGGATAATCCCATTTGACTTTCGGACGCTGAGCGCTCTGCCGTCTCTTTATCAGAAAGAAGGGAGTATCAGCGTTCTATCCTGAAAGGACACCGCTATATTGCTCGAGATTAGGGTGTAGGGCACACTTGCATAACGCTTTCGTATTGTTTCTACAAAATATTAATTACCATAAATTGGTAACTTTGAAACCTGGATTATATTTGAGTACAGGATATAAATCTAAATTAATTACCAAAGGCAAATGTTTAACTTCTAATCAATATCGATAGATTTTAAGATTTTAGTGAAGTGTACGTTTTGATCTATCAGATGTCTTGAATAATTATATTTCTTGTTTCAGTGTTTACAGTATTTGACGGAGCATGCCCAAGACATGAAAAAAGTTGAGAGACTAACATCGCAAATCTTGCGCCACATGGCGTCGAGAGAAAAATGAATCCTCATAATTTTTGTACGCAAACTAGATCGATGGATTATCGACAATTACTATGCTATTCCACTGTTCAACATTCTTATTGTTTAAAATAAAAGTTGTACAAAATCTTTATAATAAAAAAAACAAATGTAACATGTACATAACTTTGAAAAATAATTATTTTTTTCTTTGGGTAAACTAAAATGCCAGAAGTATGTAAATTAGCGTAATAAGACTAATTGAAACAATCTAGTTGGGAATCGAAATGATATGCGTAGAGTAAGATAAAGATTTAATCTATTACAACACAGTATTTCTGGCTACGGTTCTCCGAAATAGTTTTGCGAAATATATTGACGGGAATTTTAAATTGATATTTAATTTTAATAGGCCTAACTAAAAGTAAGCTTTGTTTTTAAATTGGTTATAAATAAGACTTGGAAGAGGGAGGGTAATGTCTATATTTTTCAAGATGTTATAGTGTCTAGTGTCGCCTTTGATAGATAGACGGCGCTACGGCAAATTTTTTTCTAGGCGGGAATTTTAAATTACGAAAATCTTTTATTCAGTGTATGAATAAGCTATTTTATTTAATAATTTCAGAAATAAAATTATATATTGCAAAAGGTGAGATTCTTTAGTTTTAGCAGCTACAAAGCAAGTTGTTGATAACAAATTACATTCTTTCCCCCTTAAGGAAAATGATTCAAGAAACAATAGCTCGACTTTATTTATGGTTAACTGAAATAAATTTGTATTTATGCTTAATGCTTTAAACAATTAACTTCTAGATAAATGACCCCCATCAACTGGATAATCAGCCCCGTGTACAAAACTGGCGAAATCGCTCAAAAGAAAAGTCACGACATTAGCCACTTCTTCGGGTTCTAAAAACCAAAGTTAATTTCATTGAAAAGATAGTATTCAAGCGCTTTATATTCAAATTGCAAGAAGCAAACAAAAATTTGGGCTTACCGCCATATCTCCCAATGGGAGTTTTTTTCATAATTTCAGCTAAAATCTTAGGATCTTCCAAATCACTCCTTTTGAAATTAAAAGATTAAAGTTCTCTACGATAGAACTTGGGCGCGTAAATAAAACAAGACTGACCTTTTCAATTCGGTAAATATTGGCCCAGGACTGACCGAATTTACACGAATCTGAGAAATGATTATAAAATCAGAGCCTAATGGTGGTTGGTATATAGAGTGAGTGGGTCTATAAGCCACCTAGAAAGCCTGGTTCTTAAAGGCTTAACCTGGGATGAGAATTAAACCAACCTGGTGCCCAAACTGAACAACTAAATTAGAAAATGTTCACAAAACCCGAAAACGTGGATTACCCCACTCGATCTATATTCGTTCTGGGCCTAATAAAGAGCCCCCATCCCAAGAAAAAAGGTAATTAAACAAAACAATTACTCCGTGTTTTCCTAATTCTAAGGCCAAACATCGCGTCAGCTGTAGAACTGATGATTTTGTACAGCAATAAACAAGAAGATCCTATAAAATTAATTACAGTTTAATGCCATAATTTTGAATTACTATGGATTTGGCTGCCACAGGAGTATATAAGAAACCCTCTGGGGTGATGAAAGCATCCGTACGTAAAAACTCGAGAACAATAAGATTTAGACTGACTATCAATGAAACTAACCATGAGATGGACTCGCTCGCTGTACTGTCTTTCGGTTTTAATTTCGAATCGGGAGTTATACATTGAAGCCTAGCTCTCACCCGCCAAACGGGGGGGCTCTGTCTCAGAATAAAAATACCAAAGACTGTCCCCGAAGAGAGCGTAGTAAAATGTGCGAAGCGCGTTAAAAAGGTGGATCTATTTTAAAGTGTCTAACTCCGCCGAGTTTTGCTGTTAAATCCTATTTAAAGTCGCCTTCTTTTCTAGCTTAGCAGACGACGCTGACCATAAGAAATTGTACAGCTAGGCTGTTTGCAAAAGGGAAGAACATTTCAAAGGATCAAATTTCAGAGCATATTTTCAACATGTTTCGTATACTTTCCCCAAAGTGTGTTTTCTTATAAACTCCTGCTATTGGTAAAGTTTAGAATTTACCGAAAAACCTCTATGCCCAGCGATACTAGCAAAATTAACAATGGCACCCTTTGTACCGGTTTCTATCATTCCTTTAGCCACAATCTAAAATCAAATTTCATTATTCAATTTTAGACAAAAATCATTTCTTAAAATAATTTTAAATATTTCCCTAACTTGCGCAATATTAATGTACGACTTGAAATTAACATCAAACATACTGTAAAAAAAAAATACAATTCTGTACAATTATTTCCCTTAATCCTACAAGCGTGTATGATATCAGAAGTTAATACTTTTCAATTAATTGCGGAGAAGTTTCCAGTACTGAGGCATTACCACCTATACCAGCGTTGTTAACCAAAAGATCAAAATGTCCCATCTGACTGATGACCATTCTGGTATTATCCCAGTCAGAAACATCTAGAGTTTTGGTTTCAATACCAGGCAACTGGTAAAAAACTTAATCGTTTAATACTGGTTATTTTAAACTATTATTATAAAAGCGCAAATACGAGAAATGTACTTCATCTTTCAATCTATCCAAATTCTCCGTTACTTTATCAACCACAACTACTTTGGCTCCACATTGATACAATTTATGAGCAACGGCTCTCCCTATTCCTAATTAAAACAAGGGTTTTTTCATTATTACCATGCAAGAACTCATTTATGCACCGAAGAACATGAGAGAATATTCTAAATAAGTAGAATATTAGACCCATCCACGCGAACATGACTTCGTGATGATGGTATCAAAGGCTTATGTCGTGTCCCAATGTTCTTAGGTGCATAAATAAGTTCTTGACTACAGTAAATTAAAGATATAACGAATTTTTAATTTAATCGCTCCTGTCCAATACGAATAATTTAAACATTTCTAATAACCAAAATTTTGAAATCAAGTTCGTCATATCTACATTTTATTTAAATTTAAAATTAATTATTTTATTTCTACCTCTACCGCCACCAGTTACTAAAGCTCTCTTTCCGTCAAATCTGATGTTCATTGTTGGTGAAGATTTTCAAACTAAATGCCATAACCCAGTAAAAGTTTTTAAAATCGCTTCGCTTAAATAAAACAGCTTAACAGTCAAAGATTTCATTACATAAAAATACAAGGATATAACCTATATAAGAGAAATCATTCCCTATAGATTGATTTGCTAGGAACTCGGTCTGCAATCTCTGTCGGTTGCGTAGTCACTCACTTTTAAAAAGTCTACATCAGTATTTTGATAAGGTTTTTATAATAACAAATTACAAAGTTTAACCATAAGCCTATCGTGAAAGTTTCATAAGTGTGCCACAATATATGTATACTAAAGTTTGAGAAATCGAACGCTACAACACCACGTGTCGCGAGGATTTGTAGGACATCTTTTGATTGGACGGAGGGTCGCTATGCTTAATGTTTAGTAGGAGAATGTATATTAGAATTCACTGTAAGGTTAATTACTTCAATATTACAAGTATTATAATACTTATTGAAAATGAGTTCTTAACTTATAAACTTAAATCGTTACGAGATTAAAATGAATTCCATCTCCAGTTGGCCACACTTGAAAAACTAGGTCACCCGTTACTCTTATGATTTGTTGACGTTGTCCTAACTTTGCACGTGATGCAAACTAGAGATGAAAACGTCACTGGCAGAGAAATATGTTTTATTGAATTTTTCCAACTGATTTAGTGAGAGAAATAAAAATTAATTCTACCGCTACCTCGAGTTGTCAGTACAAGCAAACAAAATAAACCTCCCTGATCAAATGTATATGATTTTTTAGCTTATAACACGCTTAAAGATACTGCGTACTGTCAAATGAAGGTAAAAATTACCAAACTATATCCCCTTTTACTTTTTTAAAATGAGAATATACATGTACAAAATTAAATATCGACCTTCAGATAAGAGAGAGGGAGAGATCTAGTTCGGTATTCGAATATTTAAGTTTCGAAACGACGTGAACGTGTTATTAAAATAGTAATTATAACCTCTAAACCAGTTTTAAAAATGTACGGGTAAAATTTAAGACATTAGATGAAATCGTTAATTTCAAATATAATTTAGTTTTACGATTATAGTTCGCTGAAGAGGGCGATAGCAAAGTTTGGTTGCTATGACAACGATTATGTTTCCAAGGATAGTTTTCCCAATCAATACCGTATTTCCCGAATACAATATAAAATAGAAAGATGCCCATTTTTATCAAACATTTCGACTGGGATCAAAATGAAAATAGTTTATCTATTAAGTTAAATATCCCCGGTGTCAGGAAAAATAACCTATCAATCATTTCCTCTAGCAAATTTATTAAGGTAAGTATTTGAATTATTAAACTAAACCACAGAGTGAAAATTCATTTCTTTTAACGATATACGCGATTTCCTTTGTTATTTTTTTAGATCAACCGAAGTCCTTATTTATGGGAAGCTTTTTTGCGCCACGAAATCAAGCCAGAGAGTTGTAACGTTCTTATCGGGGAAAATATAATCGAAATACGGTTTGAGAAAGACAAGATAATTCATTGGGACGCCTTGTTGGACGAAAACTGTAATTATTTACGTTATCAGCGTAACTATATCAACTTTTTAGTTATAATAACGTAGCCTGCTATTTTTTCTACGGTAAGAAAGAGGTGCCCTCTAGGAGAGAAAGGTTTTTGCTATTATATTAAAACACCCCGTTTCTGGCAAGGATCTTGTATTTAAAGGCAGGGTGAAGAGGAAAATCGACTATAAATAAAACTTAAAACTTTAACGGAAAATAGGCTTAGCTGGATTCATAGAGATCCTGAATTTCTTCGCATTGAAGAGTCAGCAACCAATCGAACGTTGTAGGAAATCTCATGAATATCTAATCTTAACTACGGGCCTTTGCTCATTGGCTGGTGACTCTTCAATCCGAAGAAATTCAGTACCTCCATGAATCAAGCTAAGCCTATTTTCCAGGTAAGTTTAAAATTGATTTCTAATTTAATATATGTTTACCATTGACTAAATAATGTTTCCCTGGAAGAGTATTTCAAATCCCATGCTTAATTATCGATAATTCAGTTAAACTAAGCAGACGATATAAGTTAGCTATATTGGAATGAGTTTTTAGCTAATGATATATATAGTTTGGAGAAAATATAGGCTTGGCAATCAAATTGTGTCAATAGTTAATTGAATATAATTAGCTTAATTATACTTAAAAATGTGTAGTTAAACTAAGCAGCCACATTGAAATGAGTTTTTAGAGGAAATCTATTCAATAGAATTTGTTATCAATAAAAATGTGTAGTTAAACTTAGCAGACGACATATGGACGCCATATTTGGGTTGGCTTCATAAACTTAATTTTCCCTTAATTAAAATTTTAGGTAAAACCAAAGAATACCAAAATGAGATGCGCCAAAACGCTTTACAGGAAATTGCCAACCGATATCAAAATTATCAACGCCATAAAGAAGAAAAGAAGTTGGAGGTTAAAAATTTCTTAACCGAAGAGATTATTAAAGTACATATTTAAAAAACTCATTAACAAACCAGACGAAATTTTCTTAGTCTGAAGACTTAAATTCTTAAGTTATTGCTAATTAATTCAATTTATAGAAAGAAGAAAAAAGAAGAATCGAACTTGAGAACGAGAAAAGGGCAGAACGAAAGAAAATTGACAACGAAATGGAGAGGTTTAAGGAAAGATCAGACATAACTCGAAACCAGTCCAAGACAGAATTGATCCCTGAACCCAGAGCCCCGGGAAAAATAGAGGTGACCTTTACCCCGAGACCGTTTTCGACGCCCGCTAGAGAGTCCCAGCTTGAAAAAGAATCTCAAATGGTTAATCCTGCCACATCTTCAAACTAACAAGATCACGGTTAATACAAAACAACGAATTTAAACACTTTTTAAAAATAACATTTCATTATCACTTAATTCTCAAGATTTTTTTGTAATTTTGAATAAATTATATTCTTAAAGTTTCAATTTGAAATTATAAACTATTCATTTATAAATCTCTCGCTTAATTTGTTTTGGAGATTTTTGGGTTTTTGTTCGAGATTATGGCGATATTTTGAGACTATTGGGATTTCTTGAGATTTTATTGAGATTTTAGGATTTTTCGAGCTGCATTCTCCCTTTAAGCATATTCCTAAGCCTAATCCCGCAATTTTCGCAAAAGCCCCATAATCCATTAATCGTATTTATTTCCTACTTAATTCATTTCAGTCACAAATAGAATATGTATTTCCATAGTTTCTCTAGGTCCCTTACTGATAATCACGAAAATTATCTTCACGATGACGATTAGAACGATCCAATGAATAGAAGAGCCTAAATGTCCCTCATGGTAGAGGAGAGGGGGTGGAGCTAAATATGAAATCACCAAATTAGGTTTAATTGATTTATTTTCTTCGAATTGGAAGTGAATTTGATTTATTTTACTTTCATTTTACTCCAATTTTTAGAAATATGAATGTTAATATATTCCCCTAGTCTCTATAATAGACTGTTATAAGTTTGGATAAGAGTAACTTGTCTGTCGATATAACTTCAAATATATATCTTAGGATAAACTATATTCATTTAACTATTATCTGCAAATAAAATATACTTGAAAAACCCTCTATACGATCAAATTGCTCGGAAATTCTAAGATATAAACAAGTTTCAAGTTTCATCTTATCTGGCTTTCAAAAACCTTTGCACAGTTTTGCTCAATATGAATATTATATATTATAAAGCTTATTTATTACGCGACATTGAAAAGAAATCATGGCACCCGTGGAAACTAATCTTCAGAATTGGCTCGAACAAAATAAAAACTTTTTTCAACCACCAACTTGCGTCAAGCATTTGTAAGTTTGTATAAATATTTTGAATATTGAAATTAAGCGAATTAAATATTTAATCGATAATTTTAAAGGCACGAGAGTCAACTGAAAGTATTTTTCGTCGGTGGACCTAACAAAAGGAAAGATTTTCACATCGAAGCCGGTGAAGAGGCGAGTTACTCTACAAATAATTTTAATTTAAAGGGAGGATGAAACGGGGAAAAATAAGATTTTTAACCAGGCATATGTCATTAAATTAATTATCGAAAAATCGAAATAAATTCTAATGACTTTAGTAAACTAATTATAGTTTTCAAAGAACCACGTCTCGCAAAATTTTAATTAGTTGACAATTCTTATCTCAGTGGGGCAGCCAATGTTTTCAAATATAGGCCCCCTAATTTTTCCTGAGGCTTCATAAGGAAGACCCAGTTAGGCTCTTTATGATAATTTATGGGTCCACAACTTTAATAACCAATTAAAATCAACTAGATGATCTTTCACATCGTATCTTTAAACGCTTTATTAATAAAATTTGTGAATAAGGGAGTTATTTCCACTTCCTATCTTATATACTTTGTTGAATTTAGGCCCAATCGATATTAGGGTTATCCCTTGAATAACAGAGATGGCGACAGGGGTTCCGTTTACTACATATAAATTTTAGTAAATAAAGAAAAAAAAAATCTTATGATTTTGTTCTTATTTTGACAGTTTTTCTACATGTTGAAAGGTGACATGTGCTTGACCGTTTTGGAAAAGGATACTTTCCGAGATATCATCATAAAAGAGGGGGAGGTTACAATGGATATATGATCTAGATATCGTAGTCTATAGTTGGGAAATAATTAAATATTTATAACATGTTATAGGTGTTTTTGCTACCGGGTAGAATTCCCCATTCCCCCCAACGAAAACCCAACACGATAGGAATGGTTGTTGAAAGGAGGAGGAGTGAAACTGAAATGGATTGCCTCAGGTCAGCCGTTCAACCAATATTCCAAATATTAAAGAAATAAATAAGAAGAATTTGTTTACGCAGATATTTCGTGGAAGGAACGAAAGACATTTTATACGAAACTTGGTTCAATTGGGAGAAAAATTCGTCCCAATTGGGATTTTATATCGAAGAATTTTTTAAATCTGAAGAATATAGTACTGGCAAACCCAAATCAAGTCAGTTCAGACACTTTAATTTTAAAGGGAAACTAGGAGCTAGATATGGAACAGCTTTTGAATTAATTTTCGGAATTTTGCTGACTCCCTATAGTTTGATTTAGCGTAACACTGTGCAAAAGTATAACACTTTTGGCGGGAATAGTTTTCCACTAGTATATAATGAATTTCACCTGCAATAAGAATTAAAATATAGGAATATATTTTACCAACTTCTCTGGAATCGATTGAGTAGAAATCCTATCCTCTTTTTATTTTCTTTACTTAATCAGAAATTCGTAGAAATCTTATTCATCGCGATATATCGTCATTTAATCCAATTTCTAGATAGAGTAAGAGCGTACCTATAGACTCCTTCATCATTGTTACCAGAGAGTGCGAAGAAAGGAAATAGAAGGGCTTAGCATCCTTTGACACTGCTCTAAAGTACATCCCTATAAGGAAAACGTTGCGCGCCCAACCCAAGCTAGTCGCTATAACTCAAGAAATTCTGAGCTTCATTTCGCGAGACGTTAACAAACGACCTACATAGTCCACCACTATATAGCGTCTTATTCTCAGTTTTCAGTACTGATTCTCGCGGAAGCTTAAGAGCCTTTTCGCAAACTTTGACCGCAGTTTATATTCCCTTTATATTAAGGCTTATCATTACACCCTCTGAAGATTCGAATTGAAATAGACCAGTGGTCCCTTATCCACCTATCCCGCCAGTAAATCCCACGCTCTATATCAGCGTCTCAACAACCCCGCATCCTTTTCTATACGTTGCTCTAATAGCCTCGTTTTCGTCCTGGTACAATTTAGTATCGCTAAGCCTAACTGGGATTCGAGGCGAGTAAGCCGAAGACGAAGGAGATCATAGTCGGCCCGAACAAGTAGTTTTCTTACTGAATTATTAAAAAAGCCAAATAAAGCCGCCAGTTGGGACAACGAAGGGGGCGCTGCGAGCTACGTCATCAATCAGTGTCACGAGCCTTGACTCTTTTCCCGCGCTTTTTTTTTTTTTTTTTTTTTTTTGCTTTTTTACCGTAGGCGTTAGGCTGTACATAAACATTCGATAGAACTGTTAGAGAACGTTATTTCTATAGGAGAATCCCTGCTCTAAGAATATTTATAGCCCGACATTGTCTCATTTTTTTTTTACTTTTTTTTTACTTTAGATGCCCTCGGAACCTTAATCCGTCTCTATTAGGCTATTTAGCTTCGGTCTCAGACCTTTGTCTATAGCAATATAAAGCAATAAAACAACCTCCCCAACAATCTAGGCAAGCGATGATTTTCGATCAAATAAAATGAATAACTCCATCTTGCTCCATGCAATGATATAATACAGATCTTTCCTCCCAAAGGACCACAACTAGTCTGTCCCAACACAAACTGCGCAAGGGTTTGAATTCGATTACACGTAAATTGGTTAAAAAAAGATGATTTAGATAATTTGATACGTGTTAATAATAGCGCCAAATTGATGTCATTAATTAATTCATAAAATATTCTGTTTATGGCTAAATATTCTAATATCTCTGGGGTTTCAAGTCTCAAAACAAATATGCATAAAACATTATCACAGCACAACAATATAAATTACGAAACAGTCATAGTATCTATTTAAAACTAGGAAATTACGAAAATAGCATATCTTAGCTTAATTTCATCTATTAACGACAACGGGATGAAATATCTAAGTTTATCTAAAAATAGACTTTCTTTAAACAGGTAAAAAGTTACAAAAGTCTCCAATCGAAGTGGACAAGGTTAGAGAACTGGGATCACCCATAAAATTAAATTCCTATATCGAGGATAACAGAAACAGGCTGAAAGAGAACGCGTCAGAGTTGAGTCTATACGAGGATTCCTACAAAACCAAAATTCAGTTGCTAGGCAACGGACAACATAAAGGATATTCCGAGAAATTGGAAACTCTCTTCTTACAGCTTGTAGGTTGAAAATTCAATTTTACAACATTCATCTTATAATATAATCCGATATTTCCGGTTTCAAGTTATGTTTCTATTTTTAGGAAGGACATTGCGAAGTTAAGGAACATCAGACCATATTTCGACTAGAAAGTTTTCACACGATGCTCGTACCAGCAAACGAAGAGTAATTAACTTTTTTATTATTACTTGATAATTTAAAATGGGGTTGTCAAGGATTATTAATAAACTCCAAATGGGAATTGAGTAGCATTTTCGAAAAGATCGTTAAAAAACTATTGAAAAAATTTAAGTTTGGTTACGGGCTTAGCAGAATTTGAAATTATCAAAGATTCTCCAAACCAAAATATATAGTACAATTTAGCATTTTGAGGCCTAATTTAGTAGAATATAGAATCACAAAACAAAATAACATGCTTTTGCATGCAAACTTCAAAGACAAAAAAATTCCACCTTAAAAGATAGAATTTCCCTAGAGGTCAAAAGACGAGTTCAATGGACCACAAAAATACGTTCCATTCGGGGCCCAAAGAAAAAAAAACTGCTTTAAAACATTAAAGTAAAAAGACAAGGTTGGATACAGAATTGAAGAAAGTAAAATCCATGAAAATACGGATTCGACATTTCCCTATACCAATCCATCGCCATACTAGCCGATAGGAAATAAAAACCCACCCCCTTCCACTGACCACTGCCTCGATCTAAGTTTACCCGATTCGACTAAAATTCCACCTACAATGAGTGCGTCCTTGCATATAAAAGGTGCTTTGTAACGCTTAGTTCTGTTCAAAAGCGCCTGCCTTTTTCTCTACTTCGACTTACAAAGGTACCGGAAACACTGGCAATATCCCCTTTAGTGAAAACCATGTATACAAAAATAGAGCAGAATTACAATTTCTTTTAAACTTTGGTATATAAAAAAAATTTTATATATATTTTTTAAGATGTCTTTACCTTTAACCTTCCCAAACGAAGCGAGTAACCAAAATTTACCCTCAAGTTTTTCACGTATCCCACATCACTTTAAAGTAAAAGGCAAGCTATCCAAGCTTAAGCGGGCGCTTTATTTTTAAACTGCACCTTCTCCCTCCTTTTCTTTTCCCTTCCATTTTGCCGCAAAACCTATTTACCCTCTTTAAGCCTCGTCTCGCACGAAAAAAGGCCAGAACCCAAAACGCCATTTTAACGATGGAAATGACAGGTAAGGTTAGCAAACGCTTCATTACACACCAATTTTTTTTTATCCAACGCGGTTTTTTTTTTACCATCAAAAAGCTCCAAGAGTTCGTAACTAAAGAGATCTTCTATCAGTTAGAATCAGGTTCGAATTTCAACATGTAAAACGGAGGTTTCTTAGTCTTAGTTGATAAGGAAGAGTTTAGCTTTGTACGTGCTGACAACTCAATCTGATATTGGTTATAATTTGGTTTCAAAATGGTTTGCATTGCAATCGAAAGGTGTGGCGCATTAATACGCAATGTTAAAAGTATTAAGATATAAAATAGATATTGAAAACGTATTTCTAAAACCTTCTATTCATCCTACATACAAACGCAAGGTTCTTTTCACCTTATAACACCGTCAAAAACGTTCCACGAAACTTTTGAAGAGGTTGAGGAAGGCAGGGTTTTTTTCACATTAAGGTTTCAACAAATACAAAGCTTCGCTTCTCTCTATTTCAATATTGTTTTGTTTATTAGATTTAGAAAGGAACATATAGCTTTCAAGATGCTGCAATTTAAAATTGAGACTAGAATAAAAAGCGCAAAACGTTTTAACACGCTTGAAAGTGGACCACTTTTTGATACTCCAATTTAAGTGACAAGCGCAAAAACTGCTTTTTTTATTTTTTTATTTCTAGTCGACCCTCTTTTAGTCTGTTCAATTTATTTGATAGAATTAATTCGTATCAAGATGGTGGATATTATAAGCTATTTTACTATAAACCTGCTTTTTCTCTTTCCCTTAACATTCATTCATTATATTAAATAAGTTGAACATATTACAGTTTGTTCAATTTATTTGAATCAATTCGTGTAATGCTTGATAAGGATGTATTTCAAATTTTCTTCCCTTTCATTTAACACTAATTAATCGTAAAAGTTGAACAGTAATCGTGTAATAAATTTAGTTGAACCAACGTGTATAAAGATAGTTGTGAGGTGAATATTCAATAGATTTTTCAGATTAGGCTAACGAGTCAATTAAAATAAAACCAAAAATTCCGTTCATATTTTCTAAATAAAATAAAACTATTCTATTTAGTGTATTTTCGAACCAATATAAAATATTCCATTTAGAATATTTTCTGAACAAAAATAAAAATAGCCCGATTTATATATTTTCTAAATAAAATAAAAATAGCCCGATTTATATATTTTCTAAATAAAATAAAAATAGCCCGATTTATATATTTTCTAAATAAAATAAAAATAGCCCGATTTATATATTTTCTAAATAAAATAAAAATAGCCCGATTTATATATTTTCTAAATAAAATAAAAATATTCAAATTAATATATTTTCTAAAATAAAAATATTCCAATTAATATATTTTCTAAAATAAAAATATTCCAATTAATATATTTTCTAAAATAAAAATATTCCAATTAATATATTTTCTAAATAAAATAAAAATATTCCAATTAATATATTTTCTAAATAAAATAAAAATATTCCAATTAATATATTTTCTAAATAAAATAAAAATATTCCAATTAATATATTTTCTAAATAAAATAAAAATATTCCAATTAATATATTTTCTAAGAAAAAATATTCCAATTAATATATTTTCTAAATAAAAATATTCCAATAATATATTTTCTAAATAAAATAAAAATATTCCAATTAATATACTTTCGAAATAAAATATAAAAATATTTCAATTAATATATTTTCTAAATAAAATAAAAATATCCCAATTAATATACTTTCTAAATAAAATAAAAATATCCCAATTAATATACTTTCTAAATAAAATAAAAATATTCCAATTAATATATTTTCTAAAAAAAAATATATATATATTCCAAATTAAAAATAAAAACATTCCAACTAAAGAATCGCTCTCATTGGTTAAATCATGTCGAAAAAAATTTCACTTCTACCATCTCTTTGCTATTGTTTTGGATTAACTATATATTCATTCCCATTATTTTTTGCACCAATATTTTCCGAGTAATATATATATTTTTCTATTTATTTCCATTCTAGGTGGATGATAAATAACGTAGAAGGCGGCCTAACGCTTAAAGTGATTCAGAGCCCATAACGTTCATGTCTCGAAAAGCATTTCTCTCTCTCCCTCTCAATAATCAAATAATCAATGAGATTCCGTGCTGACGGTTAACTCTTTCTTTTCCTTTTTTTTCTTCTCCCTTTTGACCAATCGTTCGCTAGCTAAAGTTTGAACACGAGGCAGCGGAACGAAAGAGCGTATAAAACTTATAAAGTGGAGGTCAAAAGAGCTATTCGTTTTTATTCTCTTAATAATTAAGGGTTTTTCTTAGTGGGCCATTAGCGCACGATTGGAGAAAAAAAAACCAAGCTTACTCGCGCGTGTTTCTCTCAACGAGATGATGATTGATTACTAATTTTTTCTTAGCGTTTTTCGTAATTGGAAATATAATAATAATATAAAAAAAAGAACAGCTGACCCTCACTTCTGCGTGCCATAATCTATATAGCTTTGAGTTTCTTTACTATTTTATAAATATCATCACGATCGGTTTGATTTTTCAGCGCGTAAAAATCGAAATAGTATAAATATTTTGTGAAATTCTCGGGAAAAAACGGAATAACGGCAATAAAATATCAATGAAAATCATAAATTCATAATTCTTATCGTCATTATCAATATATATTAGTCTCTATGTACGTCTGTCTGTCTGTCGGGAACGCTAAAGTTTACACGCGACGTTAGCAAAATGAGAAAAGGTGAAGTTCATTGATACACAATTTTAAACTTAGTTTTTCATTGGGAAAAAGGTAGACGATGCAAAACTCCCCATGAACACGATTATAGTAACGAGATTAATTTAAACGCGCGATTTTAAATTAAACTCGAAGCGACCCAGTTTGAATTTAATTTATTTATTTAGGATTTAAAGGGAAAATGCAATCTAACTAGTGTTTTTTAACGATTCATTATCGTTTAAATAGGACTAATACACCAAATTTATACAAACAAATATTAAACTAGAAATAAATTTAAAACTTACCCGGTAAATAGGCTTAGCTGGATTCATGCAGATCCTGAATTTCTTCGCGTTGAAGGGTCAGCAACCAATCGAATGTTATTGGAAGTCTTACGAAGATCTCATTGGTCGTTGACCCTTCAATGCGAAGAAACTCGTCAGGATCTCCATGAATCCAGCTTAGCCTATTTTTCGGGTAAGTTTTAAATGTATTTCTAGTTTAATATTTTGTTTGTAATTTTGTTTCCTGGTGGATTAGGCATATTTAAACGATAAGTAATCGATAAAAAAATCACTTGTTCTTAGGTTGCATTCTACCTTTAACAAAGGATCAATATTAGCATTCTCCGGAAATATTTACTATATAAAACACGCTGAATTGAACTAAACTGGCGCAACTATCAAGGGTTAGATCGGTTTATTAGACTTTCGCGCAAAGTATATACACCTATCTTCTTAATGATGGGAAGGATTTGAAGTTAGGGCCCTATATAGCTGTTTTGACTAAATGGACACTCATTTGGCGCCCACTAGCGGCCCCGCGTGAGCGTCTACGTTGCGAATTTCTCAAATTACCATAAATTAGAAAAGCCACGGGTTTCTCGCGCGCGAGGCGTTCTAAGCAAAAGGCTTAAAACGAATGCCATTAGACTAATTAAGGGGGTTCTTCGCTCTGCAACTTCGCTCGTCTCTTTAACCGTTGCAAAAGTAAACGATACACATTAAACAGAAACTCCGTATCATAAAAGGACCAACGCTTCGCTTTGATTTAGTTTTGGGAGATCGTAGACCTATACGAGAACAAGGTCTCGAAGAGTAAGATATAGATTTGGCTTCATAAGCCAGAAGCGCGTGAGATCAGAAATACCAAAGGTAATACTCATTGTTTTTAACAACGAGGTATCAAACTCCCCATAATTTTTTCCTTACGCTAACCCCATTTGAACAATATTTGCAAGCTTGGAAGAATCAAAATTATCATGGGAAAAAAATATATTTTTACTCCATTCAAAGGCTGCAAAATGGTTAAAAGTTTCTGTACCCAAATATTTAAGTAGATAATCGATGAACTGACCAACTAACTCCAGACACTTCTTCATATAAAAAATAAAATAAAAAAAAGCTATAAGAAGTTCCAAAGGTGTTTGGAAAATATCGAAAACTGCTTCATTTATCTAGGCGAAGGTTTTTATTTGACACTTTCTTATATAGTATAGAAGTTAGAAATTTTTTAAAAGGTGCAGGGAAAGACTGAATAAAAATAAAATAAGAAAAAATTTCGCATGTATTTAGCATATTTTCCGTAGGCTGCTACGACCGAGAGCAACTGGGTTACTGTTAAAAAATCAGTTTTAGTTTTCAGTACGTTCAAACTTAGGCTTATACCTAACGAAATCATTGAGATAAGATAAGATAAAAGGCGATCCAACTTCGCGCGCACTGAAAATTCGAACTTCTCATTTGATCATGAACAGTTTGCAAAACTTAAAGAAGGTATAGGAGAGTTAATATTCAATGTTAAACTAAATTCAAGATGAAAGTAGTTTTGTAAATAGCGATTGAATGAGAGTGGCACACTTTGAATCCCGAGACTTTTAAGTTTTTCTTTCGACTCGCGCCCGTTTCGAGGGTTTTCCCCCTCATTGCATATTTAAATTGACTTCGCGGTTTTTCCAGACACATGTCAAGAGCCAATCGACTATCGAAAGAAGGGGAAAATAAACTTATATAGAGGACACCAACCACGGCGTGGAGTCAAGAAAAATAGAAACAAGTTGTATGTTTAGTTTCGTAGTCACCGTTTCACAAACTACGAAACAGGTAAATGTTAAAGAAAAACTACAAATAAACTGGTCATTTCCTAAATTAATTTTAAAACTGATAAAATCTCTTCTTAAACAATGTTAAAAAAATAATTTCCCTCTGGTTGAACTAGCTTTTTTATGCATAATCTAAATGTCACGAATGTCGGTTCTGGCTAGTGGCATGAGAAACCAAACTCTTAGGTTTTCATACAATCTTAATATTCAAATCTATTTTAGCAATAATATACTTCAAAGGGCTATCTTGAGGAATGGAATAATTCTTATATATTTTAAAATATAATGTGAAAGTTAATTACTTTCACGAGTAGAATTATTATTATTTTGACGCTCCCGTAGCTACATTAAACAATAAATTAACTATAACGATCGAAAGAAAGAGGGGCATGACCTGAAACGTCTCTCAAAAAACGTTTTTCCTTAAATGCTATGCCATTTTCTCCGTAAATAAGATTATTTCAACAATCTATTCATTTTAACATCGGAGTGAAACGACACGTCGACATCACTTTCAATTTCAATAGCATCCCCAATTTAAAAGGTTGAAACTAAATTCCACGATAAGACTGAAATTTAAATATAATTTGTTTCTGTATAAGAGGGAGGTCTGTAATATTACAAATTTAACCACAGTTAGACCTTTCTTCGCGGCTTTTATATCAAGATTGATCACCTAAAAATAAGCTATAAACCACGCGAGCTTCAAAGGCTACACGAGAGTTTGAAGCGTATAATATAGAAATCTTTCTATATAAGTAGTGAGGCCAATCACAAGTCAGCATTTGTAAATTAATTAAATAAATATATACAATTAAAATCATGGATATATTTATAGCCCAGATTTGTACTTTTCTTATTGCCAGTTTCGCGAAAATTCCGTATGGTGCGCTGCAGTCGTGACCAACTGATATTTTTTATAGCAGACGCCGGATTAGGGGGATTGACCCTATTTTTAAACTTCGAGGAAGTCTTATTTGAAAGAAAATTAAATCTAAAATTGGAATGTTTGTTGAATATATTTTTAAACAATTCAAGATCTAAACTAATCTAGATTAGCACTGGGGGTTGGTGCTTTAGTCGTTACTCGTTTGCTATAAACTTATTTCTCATTTGGCCGAAAGCACTAATTTAGCGCAGAATTTTAAACTAAACTTAATTTATTTCTAAATTTATTAATTAATGGAAAAACTGGCCAATCATATTATAGCCCTTATTTTAACAGTTTCAATCGATATCGATTTCTATAGTTTATTTTAAAATGTAAAGGTACGTACTATACCTTCGTGTTTATTTAAAAAATACGGTTAAAATACCTTTAAGACTCGATAATTATGCCACAACACGCTTTCAAAACATTAAACTTAAATATATGTATACGTAGAAAGAAATAAAAAAGTATACTAGGCCTAGATCTTAAGTATAAGGAGGGAAAATAGAGAAAAGAAGAGGGCTTCAAGAAATTCAAACTTAGAAGCTTGAAAAATCTTTTTTTACGAAAAGAAAAAAAAATGCAGCTAAAAAGTAGAAAAAGAAGAAAACCCTCTCGAACAAAGCGACATCAGAATTTCAAATAAGACCCGATTTAATGGCAGATTTATACCATTTTCTTTTCTGGCCTCTTGGAAACCTCGCCAAAAAGTGGCTGAAGAGTAAAAAGCAACAAGATGGTCCCTTCAAACTTAAAAAAGCCCCCCTGAAGAAATTTATTCCGGTTTGTTCATAAGTTGATTATGTATCTTTAAGTGTCTTACTATAAATTTAATCTAATGAAGGACATGTCTGTCAGTATGGCGGTTGAAACACCCCAAGATCATTGGTCAATTACTGTCGACAATAAAGATGCCTTAATAAAGAGTTAAATTATTCATAATCGTATTAAATTCAATTATGATTAATTATGAAATTAATTTAAATTTCCATCATTGGAAATACGAAATAACTGAAAATTTCAAATAGAAATTCTCTGGGAAATAGCCTTAAACAATTTTTATATTTTGACTTCAAGTCATACCAACAAACCCAAAAACCCAAAAATACTCTAAAGTTTGAAAAATATTCTCACACTTAGGCCGAGAAAACGAGGGCCCATTTTCAGGAGGAGGAGGAAGACGTAGTAAAGGCTTAACGCCACCAAAAACGCCAATAAAAAGGGAGGGAGGATCCCAAGAAGAGGCCGAGAGAAATTATGCTAAATATGACCATTCTAGGCTGCTATCCTCCCACTCGTGCTTCAAATTAGTTTAAGATTTCAACACTTTCAATGCCATTGCCCTATCAAAATCAAAGTGATGAACAGAGGGAAATCTTCCTTTTAGCACGTGTTGAAAACTGAAGTGTTTTCCCTTCACACAAAGGGATAAAAAGTTGGTGAAAGATATCTAGCTCTTTCTGCAGAGGCGCGTCGTTGTTTTTTTTTTTTTTTTTCTCAGATACGATTAGTTTTAATCTTCAGCGGGTATTAAACCAATTGGACTCAGGGCACCGTGGTAATGTTACGAAAGAAGGCCAAGCAAAGCCTTTTTTAACCCTAATCATTTTTTACGACGGATTTTGCTCTTAATAAACTCGGTAAAGGTCGCGAGTCAAGCGTCATTGTAAAAATGAAATAAAATAAAGATAAGATTTATGTAAAAACTCACCAGAAACCGCTTTTAAATTAATTTTGACTCCTTAATTGGAATGCTTTCTCTTTGTTTTCACTAATCTGACGTCATTCATTTTTGGCAAAGACTGGAAAGAAATAAAAAATAATAATATAGTTTGTGATAAAATATTGATTACTAGTTTCCTTAATTTATGTAAGTTAAAGGGAAAATTAATAAATAAATAAACTAATAAGTCGAAACACAATCTCGGATCGAATCGGAAATAATCTCGGATCGAATCGGAAATAATCTCGGATCGAATCGGAAATAATCTCGGATCGAATCGGAAATAATCTCGGATCGAATCGGAAATAATCTCGGATCGAATCGGAAATAATCTCGGATCGAATCGGAAATAATCTCGGATCGAATCGGAAATAATCTCGGATCGAATCGGAAATAATCTCGGATCGAATCGGAAATAATCTCGGATCGAATCGGAAATAATCTCGGATCGAATCGGAAATAATCTCGGATCGAATCGGAAATAATCTCGGATCGAATCGGAAATAATCTCGGATCGAATCGGAAATAATCTCGGATCGAATCGGAAATAATCTCGGATCGAATCGGAAATAATCTCGGATCGAATCGGAAATAATCTCGGATCGAATCGGAAATAATCTCGGATCGAATCGGAAATAATCTCGGATCGAATCGGAAATAATCTCGGATCGAATCGGAAATAATCTCGGATCGAATCGGAAATAATCTCGGATCGAAACGGAAATAATCTCGGATCGAAACGGAAATAATCTCGGATCGAAACGGAAATAATCTCGGATCGAAACGGAAATAATCTCGGATCGAAACGGAAATAATCTCGGATCGAAACGGAAATAATCTCGGATCGAAACGGAAATAATCTCGGATCGAACCGGAAATAATCTCGGATCGAACCGGAAATAATCTCGGATCGAACCGGAAATAATCTCGGATCGAACCGGAAATAATCTCGGATCGAACCGGAAATAATCTCGGATCGAACCGGAAATAATCTCGGATCGAAACGGAAATAATCTCGGATCGAAACGGAAATAATCTCGGATCGAACCGGAAATAATCTCGGATCGAACCGGAAATAATCTCGGATCGAACCGGAAATAATCTCGGATCGAACCGGAAATAATCTCGGATCGAACCGGAAATAATCTCGGATCGAACCGGAAATAATCTCGGATCGAACCGGAAATAATCTCGGATCGAACCGGAAATAATCTCGGATCGAACCGGAAATAATCTCGGATCGAACCGGAAATAATCTCGGATCGAACCGGAAATAATCTCGGATCGAACCGGAAATAATTTCGGATCGAAGCGATAGAATTATCGGATCGAACCGGAAATAATGTCACAAGAACCATAGGTAAAAATCTCCCGTATAATCTCGAGCCGAACCGGTACTAAACTCGAGACCGGTTGCCACCCTTGTAAGGATCCAGATGTTTGTCGGTTCATCCTCTCTTGATATATTTTAAATGATACGAGCAAAATACAGCACATAAAACAATTTTCGAAACGGGTGTTATCTCAAATACAAGCCACGTCATTTTGTACAAACAAAATACAGAAATTTGCAAACGCGAGTCTGTCATCATTGACGCTACATTAAACACCAACGTAAACTTTAAACGCATTTGCGTAATTTTGACATTTTATCCCATTCCGCACCCTCTATTCTCCTCCTTAGTATTCGAATCCCTCGAACCCAACAGTCACGAGGCAAAATACGAATATAGGCCAACACATCTTTGGATTTAATTTTGCGTTATAGAAGTCAAGGAAATTATAAAAGCAGAAAACTGATAAGAAAGAAACGTAGAGAAGTTACATAGGAATGGAACTGAGGCTTCACCATCTCAATTGCAACGAAATGAAAATGGCTTCATTTTCAGAATTTTATTTTCATTAGGAATACATTGCTCAGAAAAATATAGTAGTAGCTGAACCGAGTGTGAATGTTTCCACTAAATGAGAAAGGATATAAGCATAAACTCGCTTCTTTCGTTATGATAAAACATAATTTTGGAAATAAAAGTTAGGCCTAACTACATCCGATGACGATATTACGTCTGTCTGTCTGTAAGGGGGAACGATAAAATGTACATTATGTTAAACTTTATGGAAACTTCGCTTGATTTTCAAAATACGCGCTGCAAGCTTTTATTTCAAAAACATGCGGTTCATCATATCGCGAGAATCAAGTATGGCACTACATTTCACACATCGATTAAGCCTAATTTCAAACGTCGATTAAGCCTAATTTCAAACGTCGATTAAGCCTAATTTCAAACGTCGATTAAGCCTAATTTCAAACGTCGATTAAGCCTAATTTCAAACGTCGATTAAGCCTAATTTCAAACGTCGATTAAGCCTAATTTCAAACGTCGATTAAGCCTAATTTCAAACGTCGATTAAGCCTAATTTCAAACGTCGATTAAGCCTAATTTCAAACGTCGATTAAGCCTAATTTCAAACGTCGATTAAGCCTAATTTCAAACGTCGATTAAGCCTAATTTCAAACGTCGATTAAGCCTAATTTCAAACGTCGATTAAGCCTAATTTCAAACGTCGATTAAGCCTAATTTCAAAAGTCGATTAAGCCTAATTTCAAAAGTCGATTAAGCCTAATTTCAAAAGTCGATTAAGCCTAATTTCAAAAGTCGATTAAGCCTAATTTCAAAAGTCGATTAAGCCTAATTTCAAAAGTCGATTAAGCCTAATTTCAAAAGTCGATTAAGCCTAATTTCAAAAGTCGATTAAGCCTTACAAGATTGTAAGGTGTTTTGCTATGTTTAACTAAGAAATAACTATATAGAACAAAGGAGTAATTTTAATATATTATTATGCATATGATTATTCCACAAAACTAATAACAAATTATTTTGTTATCAAAATTTTAAAGCCCTTTATTTTGGACTGGTAATAGATAGTGCTTCATAAATATTTATAACTTTTCATGGTTTTTAGGGGGCAACAATGTATATATAATACATTGTATTTTCACAATTTCGAACTATTTATACGATTTTCCGTGGTTTTAAAAATTTGGAGCTAAATCTAGAGGAGCTTGAATATATTTTTAGCTGCTGGTCCAGTAACGGTATTTTTTGGTCGTGGCCTGAGAAACGCTTGGGCGGATAGGATAGATTGGGGAAAGTAAGAACCGAGGCAAGGGGGAAAAACCGCCTTATTTTGAAACGCAAAACAGTGAATAATGAGGGCCATAAATCTGAGAAGAGGGCCGGGAAAGAGAGAGAAAAGTATTATACTAGCTCATTAATTCCGGAGCGTTCGGTTCAGATCGCGCGCGCGTTAGGCGAAACAGAGCGCGAGACTTCTCCTGACTCATTGGCTAAAGCTCTCTCCTCTAATAATCCTATTGTTTGAAAAATCTCGCCCCCGTTTTCTCTAGACCCCTTTGCCTTCCTCAAACCTTTTCCCTCCTCATCTCGCTCTTTGCCTTCGATAACTTCAGTCGTTAACCTACATTAAAAATGAAAGGGGAGGTAAAAAAATAACAGAATTTTAAAGGACACGTGTAAGAGAATAAATATTTGTATTTAATTCATTGGAAGCATTTCGAATTATTATTTGGTGTGACCTTGTGACCCCTAACGGTTTGAACGAATACCAAAATTAATACACTTTATTATTAGGATTCCCATATTCAGAGAGGTCAAAGGGTGTATGTGCGCCGGACCCCATAATGTTTAGGGCTTTTGTGACTTTTATTTTCTAATTTTGCAGACCCTATACAAATTACTACAAGGATGAAGCCAATAAATACACAACACTTTTTGATCTATTTTACTCTATTTCTTGAAATGGTAATAACAAGAGCTGTAGGCCCTTTTAACCCTAGCACTTCTAGAACTAAAAGTAAATTATACCTAAAATATCCATTAAAACCCAATGGATCAAAGTTTGAAACCAGAATACTACATATCTAAATACTTAAATAAAAGTTCCGTGTATGATATTACCTATACACTAGCTTCAGAAGTTCAAACACTAAACATATATGTAAGTTGAACACAGCGCGGGTTCACGAACCCGATAAGATTGGGATAGAACCGAAAACTTCTTTTTCCTGTATATTATGAAATCAGTTTGATTTTTCAATACACGCAAAGCTAGACTTAGTCTTTTACCAACCAAAGAATAGATATAAAAGATAGGAAGCTTAATAATAAAGCGTACTGAAAATTCAAAGCGTTTCGGATGATACGAAAACGGGATCTAGAGCTGTCGAATTTGGGGCGAAGAAAATTCGAGCTAAAATTAATCTTCGAGCTTCGCTTCGGCAATCGGCCGATAAAAGTTTTAAAAAGGGTTTCGCCAGATGGCCGGGAGGGGGCGCGCAGGTAGTAGCTATCTTAAAAATATTAGTGGATGATATTTTCGCGTTTTTCTTGATAAAGAAGATTTATTGCATCCCTCCATCGAAAGAAGATTAAGGATTTCCGTCCAACTTATACACATACTCCCCGAGAAATCTTTCCAACATTCTTTTCACTTTCAACCCTCCCCCTCCCCACTAAAAAGGCTTCATCTTCCGCAAATCGAACGGTATTAAACCAATATCAAAGTTTATTAAATATTATTTAAACCCTAATCGACCGTGATAAACTGTAAACTTTATGGGAAATTCGAAGTATGCCCCTGTAGAAGTGTTTCAACATTCGCGCAACCGCGTTCAAGGAGAAGACGCTATCCAGGGTGTAATTCACTAAGTTGTGGTTTTGATGATGATTATTTATGATTTTAGTATGGATAAAATAGTCCAAATTATCTGAAGCAGTAATTATAAATCATACATTAAGGATAAACTCGATAACTAGTTTGGCATCGATCTCCGGAAATAAATCAGCAAATATAGGAAATCAAGAACTTTGTTAGGAATAAAATCAAAGAAGTATTGGAAATCAAGATTTAAATCAAATAAATTGGAAAATGGTTGGAAAAAGATTGGAAAAAATTGTAAAACGCTTAAAAAGGTTATAAGAAGTTGGAAAACGGTTGTACATATGTTGGAAAACGGTGGAAATTGGGTATATGAAGTTGGAAAATTGTTGGGAAAAGGTATAAAAAATTAATAAATTTAACGGTTTGAAAAAATAAAGATGCAAAAAGTACTAGATATAATAGCCTTAAGAATTCTTCCCAAAAATGATAAAAGTTATAGAGTTGCAAAGAACTAAAGATTCAAGCAACTTTCGGCAAAAGTAAATATAAGTATATATATATATATATATATATACTTTTGATGATCGGTAGGTGATGCAACGAAAAGTTGTATGGCGGAAAAACATCGCCAACAATTAATTTGGAAACAAGAGAAGAAATAGAAAAAGTTTCTTTCTTTGGCTCTTGGAAGTTCCTCTCTTCGCGTACGGTATATATATAGAGAAACTCGACAAAGTAGAAACAGCGTCCAATCAAAACCCTTAACCAACACCGCGGCGGTAGCGTCTTTCCCCTTTTAGGTACACCAGAGTCGAGTTCGCACGCGGCATAGGTACATGTTATTAATATTAATATTATCCAACCAATTATGCCGCAAGTAAGATCATTTAAAATTAAAAGGAAGTCACGTGATTATCTAATTAAATTATTAGAGAAAGGAGTCGACAAGGAGCAATGACTAGTACCTTAGAATTAGGATAATACGGATTCTAATATGATATGGTTAATTAAACCATGCAAGGCTTTTCTTTTGGCGGTGTATATAAGGATTAATATTTAGCAAAACGATTTTGAGCGATTTAAATATAGGTTTGAATTTGTTAAGTAGCTAACCTTTTGAATTTTTTGCGTCAAACGCAAATACAAGGCAATACTTTCACGAAAGGTAGGTACCATTTTGCCACCACCGTTTTCCGTTAGAGTACGCTTATGAATGTTATTCATCTTTATATATATTGATATGAGTTCCCATTGTTAATTGTTATATGAATAAATAATTAAAGATAGATTTTCCGAACAATATTACTCCAATTTCATTTGAAACTCGTGAAAAGCCGTGATAGCTTCACTTTAAAAGCCAAAATTATCTTTATACCGTATGAGTCGAGTCATAAACAATCCAGGCGTAAAAGAAATGACTGTGTGGCGAAGAATAAAGAAATCATATAGTGTAATCATTTGGCCTATAAAATGCGTAATCGATACTAGCGTGGTGACAATCGTATTTGAACAAACCACGAATCGAGATACAAATCACGCTCCCGAGTAGAAAAGTGGAGAGAGATAGAAAGAAAGAAATAAAGAAAGAGAAAGAAGACCAAGATAGACGCGCCGCTATAGACCATATCATATAGAGAGCCTGTAGAAGAAATACAAAAAGGAGTGGTAAAACGTCTCAAGTGCATTTACAACAATAATACTCCGTGGGGGTACTAGTAATATAGGCCTACGTGTAAAGGGGCCCCAAAATTCACTCAAATGGACCTCTAAAACAAACGAAAGGGGCCTCAAAATTCTCTATAAGTACTATCGCGCAAAAAAAAAAAAAAAAAAAGTCGGTTACGACGAAAATAAGGGCCAATAAAAGTTATCAGAATACGTGTGAAAAAATCCTGGCGCCACCATTGATAGTATTATAAGAAAGTATTGGATAAGATAAGATTAAGTGTAACGAATAATCTCTAAGTGAAGATTTATACCATAATACCACAATTATTTAATTTCGGCGCCAAATTAGACCTAAATTAATAAATTCCCATGGTTTCAATTTAAAATAAAAATAATCATCCCCTTAATTTAATCCCAATTAAACAATTACTACAGTTACCGTATTTTACCAGTCAGGAATAGCTATAGAATATAGCCTAGCAGGTTACCCAAAGAGGAAGGAGGAAGGTAAGAGAGAGGAAAGAGAGACGAGGGGCCGAATCGTCACGTCCTACGACCCGAGATTACTTTCATCTTTTCCCATTTTTTTCCGTTTCCTTCCGCCCTTCGCCCTCTCTCTCTCTTTCTCGCTCTTCCCAACGCGTGGCTACGACCTTATACTATAGACCAAGGCCTAACTCAGGCTCACATCCAGGGGATGAAGAGAGTGGGGGTAAGCCCCCTATCCATCTCGGCCCTGGTTCTCGCGGCTTCACTCTTTCCACCAGATTAAGTCTCATCTCGCAAAGTCCCGGATGCGGCGAGATTAAAACGAGCTTTCCCCAGAGGGACACGTTGCTCTAGTCTAGGCCTATCGCTATCCGTCCACCAAAACAACACGAATGAACAGATTTGAGGGGAAAAAGAGAAATTCCGATAAGCGGAAGCTTAAAGGTATAGTATTGAGTGTTTTTAATGAAATATTTATTTGCATAAACAATTTTTTAATAGTTTACCTAGTGGAATGTTAAATAAACAAATTTTTACCGAATATGCGAGTAAAAATTACAATTTTATTGAGGAAGCTTTCGGTTCGTGGTCCTTCGTCATGAAGTAAAAACCTCTACAATGGAAAGTATACTTATCCTTTCACTCCTAAGGAGCATTTAGACTGTCCCCTTTTTAATGTAGACCAATTCTTTAAATTTCTCATATACCAATGTTGCTCCTAGCAAAGAATATTCTCCGAGTGCCAGTCTATCTCATAAGTGGGGTGTTTTAATATATTGTGGGTTAGACCATTACTTATATCCCCCTTCATCGTATAATTCATTAGAATTCGTAACGAGATTTAAGATTGAACTAGCCAACGAATTTCATAATGTATGGGCTAAGGACTCAGTATCTGACATCTGAAGATTAAAAATATGTACTGTTGGTACTATACCTTCAAAATCATCTCTTAAACCTATCACTCCATTCATATTTTTACACTGGACAAACAGTAACCGCGCAACGATGAAAAACTCGTGGTTCTATACAATCAGATGCGAGTTAACCCAAGAAAATAAATTTGAATTCGTAAGATGATGCTGATCGCGATTCAAATCGTGCTGCTTATCATGGGCAGAGAAATGTAATGGTTAGGTTTTCTTATCTACAAAACATGAATTAATTTATGAAGCTATGAATATATCACTGTATGAACACCAATGTAAATTGAGTAGCTATAATAAAAGATGCCGTCATATAGAAAATATTACAGCAAAGTATAAAAAACATTTTATAATCGCCATTTCCGAAATTTTTAAACTAAACATTCCTGGCAATACTACGTTATCACTATGATCGAGTGGCTATTTTAGATCCTACAATTGATTCTCGAGCGTTCTGGCACGTGATAAAGTTGCTTTCGCGCGTTTTTTAAAGTATTTAATCCAGAACGTCCTACCTTAGGACCAAATAATCAATTAATGACCGGATAATCAGTTAATGTATTCACAATACGTTGGACAGGGAATAATCTAGCTCTGAATATGAATGAAATAAAAAGGGTTATCTAATCCAAACGCCGAGCTCTAGGTCCGTGGGTAACTTGTCTCTGATAGGATCATACCTGGCATACACGAAAAAAAAAAAAAAAAAAAAATTTCCACCTCCTTGGAGACGCGAGACGAAAAATCTAAAGAAGATGCCATATAGCTTGAACCAGTTAGTGGAAAGCTATATCCCATCATACACCGCGCTCAAGCACTACGAGCTTTGATCCCGTATCGTATATCCATACATTTACCCATTTCTCTATCCTTTCCATCATCTTTTTAGTAAAAACAAGTAAAAATTCCGTTCCTCTTATCTTCGAAAAAAAAAAAAAAAAAAAAAAAAAAAAGCTTTTTTTTTAAACTGCAGAACAAAAATTTGGAATTACAATAATACTAAAGCAAGAATGTCTGAATATTTTTTTAAGAGAGATACAAGCCGAAATCCTTTGAAGATCCCTATGCCTCAAGGTAAACTATATAAGATCAGGGGTCTTATGGAAAACTTCTAGCTTTTGGGTCAATCAAACAATACATATAGTGAATTTTATCATTTTAACACTCTAGGAAGGTATGCTATTTTAAATATAAAAAAATAAATACTGTTAATTGTAATACTACTGATAAATTAAGGAAAGATAAAACTAAAGTACCATTTTGATTAGGACATAATACGCTACAAACAACGAAAAGGAATATTAGGCTTTAAAAAGAAAAAAAATGGATTAAATTTTAGATCTCCGAGATTCTTTTAAAGTTTGCATATAAGATTTAATTCCTAAGGGTTTAATTCATCAAGAACATTGTTCGAAAGATTCTGTATACTGACCCTAAAAGCTAGCTTCATCTTAGGCCACGGTGTACGTGTGTTGGAACACTTATAAAGGGGCTATAGAATGAATTGCTTCAAAATTGCTATAATATTTTACCAGCTAGATATGGCCGATTGCTATCAAGAAATTATTTGCATGTTGAGATCTCCTTGCCTATCCCGGTAACGGATAGATGTTAATAATCCTCTCCAAAGATGTAATTATCTCGCTTTGGACTTAAACCAGGGACCTTTTGGGTTAACCGTCCCTTCACGTTTTAACCAACTGAGATACAGAGACTGTTAAACCTTCGAGTACCCAGATTTTAAGGTTTAAATCGGTTAAGAGCTATCGGTGATTTTGATCCGTATTTGACGGATAGCATGGCCATTTTGATTACACCTCTTATTCCAGTTTTTGGAGTCAATTGTAAACTTTTCGTCTCAAGCAGGGATTATTAACAACCAGATGGTATCTCCCAAAAACCCTGCATTGTTAAATTAGGTACTAAGCCTGAAGTTTCACAGTTAAGTAAGCAAAACATATTAGGTTAATGACGCATATATGAACAGTAATAAAGCTTAATCCAACAGTTAAAATACATAAATAGGCGGTAATTAGGTCAATTGTAATATTGGCGGTAAATTTTCCCGCCTTTTCTGAGTTTGATCGGACAATTTCCTAGCTTAAAATCTCTTTAAACTTGATTTATGATTTCTTTCATGTGGATTTCAGAGGACGAGTAAAAAGATTGGATAAATGTGAAAATTAAGTTAGAATTATTAATCTTATACCTACAAGATTATATATCCTAGTAAATAAAGGTACCTAACATAAAGAAACAATAATATATATCTATATAGGAAGGCTTGTGTATACCCACGCTTTTACGGGTAGCCTAGTATCTTTTTTAGGGGGGCTTGACTTTTTTTCGTCTTCTAAGACTCCGGGATGAATCGTAAAGGATAAAAAAGGGGAAGAAAAAATTGTTTCCTGTCTTTTAGAGGGAGCTTCTGCTTGACGGGCCGTCCCAAATTAATGAATGAATGAGCCCCTTCCTAGCTAGACTCCCTACAACGTTCATCTTATACCCCCAAGATTTTTTTCTTCTCCGCTCGCGCGCGCGCGGGGTTGCGAGGCTGCGGGGTCTCGAGTATATGTTCCTCATCCGAAGACTGTCACTGGCGTTTCCTTTGCCGTTTCTTCGTGAAAGAAACAAGGCTTAACTCATCGCCGCCAACCCACTCAGTTGGAGCGAAAAAAAAAAAAAAAAAAAAAAAAAAAAAAAAAAAAGAGGAGTCGGATAGATAGAAGCCAAGGGTTAAGGATACTCGTTCTAGAGTGGAATATTTCTTACCGTCTCGATTTTTTTACTCTTTTAACTTAGCTTCTATGTTGCAATGCCAATTTTTGCCGTGTAAGTAAGGTTCCGATATGGATTTTACGAAACTAACCCGATCATTTCACAAATTTATTTCCACAAATGTATCAAGCTTGTTCTCAGACAAAGATAGTCAAGGTGCTCAGTCACACAAAGATAGTCAAGGTGCTCAGTCACACAAAGATAGTCAAGGTGCTCAGTCACACAAAGATAGTCAAGGTTATCAGTCACACAAAGATAGTCAAGGTTATCAGTCACACAAAGATAGTCAAGGTTATCAGTCACACAAAGATAGTCAAGGTTATCAGTCACACAAAGATAGTCAAGGTTCTCACAAAATAATCGAAGTTTTCTCCACAAATCTATACATCTCAAGGTAACATCACAAAATTAGCTCTCGGTTCCTCCAAAAAACTATCCCAAAAAAATCAAAGTTTATCACAATAATATCAAGGTAATCATAAATTCTTAACCCTGCACCACTTGATGTATCTTATATAAATCTTTAACCAATATAACCCTTTACTAACCCGGTACTTAGAGCGTCGACAAGTGGATTGCTATCTCAATATCCCCTAGATTTTTACCCAGTATATGCATCCTAGCTCTCCGTGGATGAATCTCGCACCTCGAGATCTATCCCCTCTTTAATAAACATTGGTTCTTCGCTATTTAGGAGCTTAGCCTAGCTCTTTATTTTGAGATTATAACGATGGCTGATACTATATATACTTATATTATACGATTACGACTCTAGGGGGCGTCCCGAACGAAAAGCTCTCGAGGTAGCCGCCTGGGAGGCACGGAGCCTGAGCGCAATCCACCCGACCAAGAACCGTGAGACGGCGCAAGCAGTTGGCCTCTCAAAAAAGAGAAAATCGACGCGAGGAAAAAAAAATACCCGCGGCCTAATCCGAAGAGATTCCATATTGCTAAGCCCAGACTCCGCAATCTGGGATTTTCCTGCGAGGAGAAAAAAAAGAGTAGACCCTTCTTTCTAATGCCTACATTGAGAAGGGAGGTGGGTAGGGCGGCGAGGTGGAATCTGGGAGTCCAAATCCTGACTCTAGCGCGACTATAAAGCCCTGTCTCGATGCGCTCGGTCGCGTGCGGGAAAAATCTAAAGGTCGGGGAAAACTCCAGGATATTTGCCTATCTTCTTCTTTACGCTCTGTTCGACTTATTGGAGGTAACGAGTATCAAGCTGGAATGGGATTCTTTTAAAGGAAACATGAATAGGAAAGGCAAAAGTAACTTTTTCGAAAGATACGTTTAATTTAAAAAGATATTGAGATAGCGTCAGCAATTTGGAAAGACAAACTCTGAATTGTGCAAAGTAGGCACGCAACCTGACTCGATTCGGGCCTTGTCAAATTGATCTCGTGTCGCAAGCGTGCGAAATTCTAATCAGGCCTTGACGTCAGAATTTCTTTTCATTTGAATGTGTTCCATAGAAAAAAATCTAGTTCCCATGGCAAGTTACGAATCGAGTCAGTTTGCGTGTTTTCTTTAAATATTTAAGATTTTAATTCACTATTTTTGGGAGAGATTATAATTACAATTTCAGAGTTCGATCCCAATATTTTAGCTCGTTAAGTATTCATGGTTCCTTTAAAAGTGCGCGTTTTCTACTGACTGTTCATAACCTCTCTTCGTTGAATGAAAGAAGTCGAATAAAGTATACTCCATATGAAGCTGCAACTGTTCCATCCTCCTCTATGGCGCTTGCTTTCGTTTCGAAACGGCATTTATAGGCCGTTTCCTATATTGGGATGCCAAGGCTTAGTAACCCTTCGTCGGAACTAGAATTCTCTCGGCTGATAAAGACGAATTACCTATCTCCGCCCCGAAGAAATGGGTTTTTACCCCCAACCCTCGCTCTCAACTCTTTTTTATTGGGCAGCCTATTCCTCCTCTCTACATAATGTTTGTAAACATTCGCTTTACTACGATATTGATTCTAATGTTTATAGGAAAAAGCTTCGAGGGTGATGATAGTGGAAAGGTAGAAAAATATTACAAATGATATATGCACCGTTATTTTGTGATGTTCAATTTCAATCCAAATCAGTTGATATTTCTGTACAAAACGAAATTAGTTTGGAATTCTGACAATTTGTCACAAAACGTTCAATGAAAAGCATTTGATCTTTCAATACCTTTCGAGCATTAGGGCGAGGTTAATATACACATATTTCGTACCAATTCAAGGTACTGATAACTTAGTACTATTAGGAACGCGCGTCAAAACCCAAGCCTATATATACATATAATAATAAAAAATATTGGATGGACCTCACCTCCAAAAAATAAAAAATAAAAAACAACAAAAAAGAAACCCCGCCAGAATATATTTAAGATATAAAAAAATTCCGGAATACCACACAGAAATAGAAGGAAGAAATTGAATTGAAAAATACCTATTTTTGCCTCACCGCTAGCCCGAACGCGTTCAATATAGACTTTTTCTCTCAAGTCAGAATAAAGTCAAAAGAAAGAAACTATATACTATTTATAAGAGTTCATATCAATCTAGAAATGCAACTATTAGCCAACAGTCTACCTTACTTCCGTTACAAGACTAGGAGAGAGAATGGGGAAATGAAACATTTGGCATCGATACAAACTGCAAACAATGGATGATATCAACTTTAGGAGGAAGGAAAAACGGAAAAGGAGTTAGGCCTTTTTTCCTATTGAAAATGAAAAAGCATTTTGCCACACTATGAATAAGATTCTTTTCTAAGATGGCGAGTAAAAGCCGGATAAAACGCGTTCAAGCCGCGCCCGGGAAAAAGGGGATAGGGGGAACAAAAAAAAACTTAAGCCTAAAAATAAAATAAAATGCGGGAAAAAAAAAAGAAGAAAGGAATAAAGAATTTCGCGCCAGTTCGAGCGCGCTTGCGTTTCTTAAGCCTTTTGCAATCGTATTTTGGAATTTTTACCTCCCAATTCTTTCCTATATTTCTATATAATATGGGAGAAAAGAAAGACCTTTCTTTTGGCCCAGTAGAGAAGTCTCAATTCTAATTTTATTTTTCGCTCTGAATCTATAAGTTTAAGCCTCGGTTTATAAGAAACTGATATATTACAAGAGGAAAAAAATGACGCTATCTAATACCTAAACCCTTATTATATCTCCAGAAAAAGTAATATGGTCGAAAATGTAGGCCAAAAATAATATTATTGCAATTTTAAAAGCCATATAAAAAGGGTTTGGCTAGCGACCCAAAATTTACAAGAAGGAAAAAAATATAAACTTTCTGTAAAAAATATCATTCCTATTACCGATGGCCTATATTTAACTTTATCCTAGCTTTATTTGGTATCTTTTGAAAGTGGTTCTTTAAATAATTGATGATATATAAAAAATATATAGTCAAAAGGATCTAACCAATCTAAACAATCGAGCTAGGCCTAAAGCTCTTCAATTTTCAGACGGAAAAGTTATTTCAATTATGAATTTATGAATTCTAAGGTAAATAAATTACTGGCTTTCTAGTACCCAATATAATATGAATAAGATGGTAGGTACGGATTAGATTTAAATCCATGGCTTTCCGCTTAAAAGACGGCCACCCTACCATTTAAAGGGATGAGGAAGAAGATATTCTACTAGCCTCAAACTTAATCAAACTTTAGAAATTTACTTCAACATCAAAAACGTGTTCAACAATTGTGAAAACTTTTCATATACGTGAATCCGAAAATAAACGATACTAGATACTAATTTTTAACTCATATTTTCCCTTTAAGCAAAGTTTCATCATTAGATTCAGTACACACAAAACCCCTTTTCAAGTAACCTTATACAACTATAAACAATGAACCTATAACAAAATGTCAAATTCACACACCTGCCATAATTCTACAGCCTTAAGGCAACCCTACCATTCACCCTTACAAAAGACTACACTAAAAATAACAAATTGTTGAATTATCAAGATTTAACGCGCATATTTGACGGTACTTCAGTGACGTCATCGATTACGTAATGAGTCACGGCCCCATATTGATCCAGGTCGGGCAGAAACAAGCAGACTGAGAAGGGTATAAGGAGAGCCCGTCGAAATTTGCTATAAATAATAATGTGTGGCGGAAGGGTACACAATATTAAACCGCATAGGTAAAAAGTAGAAATGATCTTTCGCTACCATAGTAACTTATTCAACAATTACACGCGGAATTTGCGATAGAAGGGAAGCTAGACTAACCGTTATCACAGAGTTTCGTTTACTTAGACATAAAGGGAGTCGATAGTTTCGAGGGTGTTACCATATCCGGGTGAAATTTCCTATTGTACATACCATCTCGAATTTACAACGCGATCAACGCTACTGTTGAATCTATCCCTAAGAAAAGAAATAATATATGGCATAGATTTAGACGCGCTGAAATTTCAAAGTGCGAAGTACTGCACATTGAAGAGAGAGGAAATGCAGCACCACTCTGTCTGTTATTACAGGAAAGGTCTCGAAATAAGGAAGAGAAGAGAGAGTGTAGCAAAAAACTCGCCCGGTGTTGTCCCAGAGCTAATATTTGTCTAGCGCGCTGCCTAGCTATAGAAAACGGAACGAGTCGCGAGCAGGGCCAAGGAGGACGCGAGGTATAGCCTTCATATATGGGGTAACACGGGGAGAGAGAAGAAATAGCTAGAGCAAGGCCCTAGCACACCAAAAATATTTCAATACAAATTTGGTTGCACTTTCTGCAGGCTGCTTTTTGCATATTTGAAAAGAGAATTTGCTTGAACGGTTTTTCCTAATTCTTATAAAAATTATCAATTAACACGCTCGATATATCCTTAATTATTGTTATGCCAATTTGACTCCTCTGTCCAAAATATGATTTCCCAAATTTTCCAGATAGTTTTCGCATTTTTTGTTGAAATATAAAATTTCTCAGATATTTTGGATAAATCCTTGTTTCCCCAGATGTCTTGGATAAATCCTAATTTCCCAGATGTTTTGGATAAATCCTAATTTCCTAGATGTTACTGTACCCAAATCCTAATTTCCTAGATGTTACTGTACCCAAATCCTAATTTCCTAGATGTTACTGTACCCAAATCCTAATTTCCTAGATGTTACTGTACCCAAATCCAAATTTCCTAGATGTTACTGTACCCAAATCCAAATTTCCTAGATGTTACTGTACCCAAATCCAAATTTCCTAGATGTTACTGTACCCAAATCCAAATTTCCTAGATGTTACTGTACCCAAATCCTAATTTTCCAGATGTTAATGTACCCAAATCCTAATTTTCCAGATGTTACTGTACCCAAATCCTAATTTCCTAGATGTTACTGTACCCAAATCATAATTTCTTAGATGTTACTGTACCCAAATCATAATTTCCTAGATGTCACTGTACCCAAATAATTTACCTCTTTATTTGTTTTCAACTGAATCACAATTTTCGGATATAAAATGATCCCAGATTATAAAACCCATTTAATTAAATCTCTAAAATTTTAATAAAACACGTCGGTAATATAAAAGCGTACTGATTGTTGAAATAAAGTCAACCCGGAAATGAAAAATGAATTATTTCAAGAATGATAAGATGTGCGACGGACCTAAGAGAGGACCCCTAAATTCTTTATCTTATATTACCCCTAAGGCCCTGGCAAACAGATACCATTCGATTTTATATTCAGACTCCATTTTAAAAATGTTTACCGAATGTATTACACGAGAAAAAGCGAAATTTAGACACTCGCCTCGTGTTCCGCTCAACTCCTCGTTTGCTATATTACGCTTTTCAACATTTTTTACTCTTTCCGCCCACCTTCCGCTTTCTCCCATAATGTAACAGCCGCTATTCATAATATACTTTTTTGCTTCTAGATGTAAGTTACGAGGCGAGGGGCTTATAAGCTTCATTAATTTGAAGGCTTAAAGATGGACTCTTTCATAAAGATAAAGTAAATATTTTAAATCGTAAAACTATGTACAAACAAGATGGTCCTTCGACGTGACGACTTGTTTTCGCGGCCGAAGTTGAAAATTGAAACCGCGGCCAAAGTTTACAAGTTGCACTACATGATTTTACATCTAGCTCTCCCTTTATTATCTCTACTCCACGATTTTACGTCTGGCTCTCCCTTTATTATCCCTACTCCACGATTTTACGTCTGGCTCTCCCTTTATTATCCCTACTCCACGATTTTACGTCAAGCTCTCCCTTTATTATCCCTACTCCACGATTTTACGTCTAGCTCTCCCTTAATTATCCCTACTCCATGATTTTACGTCAAGCTCTCCCTTTATTATCCCTACTCCACGATTTTACGTCTAGCTCTCCCTTTATTATCCCTACTCCACGATTTTACGTCAAGCTCTCCCTTTATTATCCCTACTCCACGATTTTACGTCTAGCTCTCCCTTTATTATCCCTACTCCACGATTTTACGTCAAGCTCTCCCTTTATTATCCCTACTCCACGATTTTACGTCAAGCTCTCCCTTTATTATCCCTACTCCAAGATTTTACGTCAAGCTCTCCCTTTATTATCCCTACTCCAAGATTTTACGTCAAGCTCTCCCTTTATTATCCCTACTCCACGATTTTACGTCAAGCTCTCCCTTTATTATCCCTACTCCACGATTTTACGTCAAGCTCTCCCTTTATTATCCCTACTCCACGATTTTACGTCAAGCTCTCCCTTTATTATCCCTACTCCACGATTTTACGTCTAGCTCTCCCTTAATTATCCCTACTCCATGATTTTACGTCAATCTCTCCCTTTATTATCCCTACTCCACGATTTTACGTCAAGCTCTCCCTTTATTATCCCTATACTCCACGATTTTACGTCAAGCTCTCCCTTTATTATCCCTATACTCCACGATTTTACATCTAGCTCTCCCTTTATTATCCCTATACTCTACGATTTTACATCTAGCTCTCCCTTTATTATCTCCACGATTTTACGTCAGACTCTCTCTAATCCATGATATTACTACTGTCTCTCCCTTTAATGTTACACCAGGAATTTTTGGAGCAAACAACCTCTCTCATAAGACATGCGTAAGCATTTAAGCTTTGAGAGTGGCAGCGGACAATACGAAGACGGCATTAGTGACTCAAAAACAGGTTTTCGCGTAACTAAAAAGGGGTGTTTTTTTAAACGCATGAATGTAAGCTTGCTGTCGTTTCAAAGGAGTAACAAATAATGTAAATTAAAGAGAAACACGGATAAAATCACGCTAAAAATAAAATTGCATAAAAAACCATGGATTAATAAATCTAGGGAAAAATTGATTTTGCGAGATGAGGGCGGGTCGATATGTTTTGGATACTTCCGACTATCAAGTTGAGTTAATACTCTTCGCAGACCTAGGACAATTGACAATGGACACCTACCTTAATAGATAAATATGAATTAAAAAAACAGACGTGCATATTAGTTTCCTTTAATGGCAACTAACAAACCCACGCGCTTCTGTCTATTCTTCATCCATAGCAGCTACGCATGAGGTTTTGTTAGTTCCTATACTTTTGCCACTATTTGCCGTTAGAAAAGGCTTATGAACGCCAGTTCGGGTTATTAATATAGTTGTCCATTGTTAACAGTCCTAGAAGTTTCTGTTACAATAATATTTGCCCAAACGTTGTAAATTGTATTAAAAATGATATAATCAGACGAAATGAAAATTAGTTCTCATCGAATATAGTTTAATTTGCAAACTTATGTTTAATTAAATCCTATACCTATGATAATAATTATTTGAAATGGGAATATCCATCAAACTGAATATTGAATATATAATATATTTATATAGATGTAGTATACAATTATCCCCAGACACTAGTATTAAAACTTCGATATACACCCCAAACGATAAGCGTAATAAATTTTAGGCAGAAAGAGCTTGAAAGGGATTTCGGATTAACCAAATATCGAGACACTATTCCGTCTAATTAACCAAAAGCCTTGATATTGCGATACACCAATGGCCCATTTCTATACAAAACTTATATATAAGCATCTTTGCCCCAACCTTTATCATAGCAATGACATCTTAAAGGTTTAGTCTCACGAGTATAATTAATTGCTAAGTACTAATAATTTGGGGGTCTCTAAAATTATAAAATTAGCTTCACTTTGCGCTCGAAATTTGTGTAAATTTTATTAATTGGATAGATCTACTGAATTAAATTCAGATATTATAAGTTTACTTAAAAATAGACTACCAATTCTTAAAAACAAGGCAACTTAGAGGTGCAAAATATAGAATATGTTTTTTAAATGCTATGTAAAAACTAAATAAACATTTAAACATAACAGTTTCGCGAAATTTCTCAAATTTTTCAGATTATTCATTTTCTATATATATAAAAAAAAATCAAACATTATCTATAAGACTTTACCTTTAAAGGTACAATATAACCAAAGCTAATATCAAACCAGCGTACCCTTTAAACCGAAAAGGTCTATACACAATATAACTAGGTTACGTAAGGGAAAAGCTACGTGAAATAGATAGGGAGGATCGCTCGAGCTCGTCACGAGAAATGGTAGAGACGGTGACGATACATCATCCATTGTTAATAGTCTTAAGCAACTATACATACCAGAGTTCGAACTCTCTCCGTCTCGTACGTATATCATTCATTAAAAGTGACTGATTAAACCTAGTTTTCCACCTTACCCCCCCGTCATTCCGACCCTCTTTGTCTAATACATAGTACAGAATAGTCCTCCGCTTATAGTGCGTGATCATATATATATAGAAACTCATCATTCTAATTAAAATTCGGTTCTATATGTAGATCCATATTTTAAAATCCCCCTTTTTTAAATTAACAAATTACGTTACCACGATTAATATTAAATTATTCATTAAAAACATAACTAATACGTATACTGGTATCTTCCGTTCATGGAGGGACGGGCGAGAGACGCTAGACGGAAGAGTGAGTAACGCATAAAGGGTTGTTTAAAAGAAAAATTGACATTTTCAAATCGCACGCGTTGCCTAAAAGGATAATATATAATCATCTTCAAGGGAAGTTGAACTAATTTCTTCTCAATGAGATTTAAGATTAAACTAATCCGTATCAGTTATTCAAAAAAATGCATGACAAGTATCTATAAGCATAAAATCGAAAAATGAGATATTGTTTAATTAAATAAAAGGTCCGAATTTGTGATTTAAATTTCTCAGTTCATCTTGAAAATGAACCAAAATGGGTAGTTTTAAGAACGCGCTTTAAAGTTAAATTGTTTCAGGTGTCATTTAAAGTCTAACATGTGTAGCAAATCGATTTCGCCATCTTTTGATAATAATTAACTGAAAACTAACTAGAAACCATTGATGAGTTTTCATATGGACTTTTTCCATCGGGTGTCATAAGGATTTTTATTGAGTCTTTCAATTAATTTAACGCTAAATCCTTTGAGATACAGATCCACAATGGTTTAGGAAAGGTTAAAGGTTAGGTTGTTTTTATTAACTAAATTTAAATCGATCACCTGGACCCAAATCAAAATTTGAATATTTTCCGATTTTTTTTTTTAAATAATTTTGAAACACTTCCCGAATGTTTTAATTTGTAAACGTGTAAAAAATAAGACGATATTTCTCTTTACCCTCACTTTAACAACCTTCTCTTTCGCTCCGTCTCTCTTATACCTAAAGGCATCGCTTCCATTCACATTTGGTTTATTCGTAATGTAGGGTACTATAGCAACAAGGATGGGGCAATCACGTGACGTGTCGGCAAACGTGTAGACACAGTGAAGAGTTGACATATTCGAAGTGATGGGGAGATTGAAGATATAGGAGAGGTAAGCGGGTGTACTTCTGTATCGCTACAATGCCGCAATAACATGAAAGAGAAGCCGAAGGAAAATGAAGAATCTAATAAAATAGGCATAAAAACTTCAACATACTCCCGCCCACATTCCCTCAATCACGCAACATAGAAATTGCCTCCCCATTTGTATATAGGTTCATTTTGTATTGAGGGTTCAGTGTAGAGAAAGGCACGTGATGCGTTGGCTAGCTAAGCCTAACTTTCAATCACCATCAAATGGCGAGTTTGAATAATGTTTTACATAAATTTTTACAGTCCAAATTGATTTTAAAAAAACTTGGTTCCAGAGTCTAGTATCCCTTTTAAATAGAGAAAAATACTTGAACAGATTAACCTAATTAAATTTAATTAAAAAGTCGTAGCAGTACTTTACGATATAATATAAGAGAAAAGAAATTTTAAAATTGAACTCGAAACAACACGATTTGAAGATTGAAAATATGCCCCTAGGGTTCGTCTATGCCGTGTACATCAAAGCGCAAAGGTTGGAACACTTCTACAGGCGCAATAGTATAGAACCAACTCAAATCTTTAATTTCCGTAGGGTTTTTTACGTTGATTAAATATTTAAATTAATTATCAAAACTAACCATATTTTATATAAAACTAATTTGAGGAAAATAGGACAATCTTTATATCATCGAGATAGAGAGAAGTTTAACGGAACCTGATTACGTCTAAGGCAGCCATTCGCTGAATCCTGGTCGTGAAACCAAACTAAAACTCGTAACGAAATGGACTTTTAGCACCCAATGGAGATAAAAATCGAAAAAACGTTAGCTCAATCAAATGCACGTTTCGTCCGCGCCCAAAAGAGCGAAAAAAGATATAAAAAAGGGCCTAACTTTTTCTCTCTCATTCTCTCCTTGGCGTGGCGCGAGGTTCGTTTTTCCTTAGGCCTAGGCTCCGATTGTCCATTAAGCGTTAATCTGACCGACTCATCAAAATAAGGGCCTGGCCATCGAGTTGGCCGTCGCGCTCGCTAGCTACTTGGATTCGTTCGAGCGTGACCAACGCTTTAAGCGGACGGACGCTCGTTAAAACTCCGATTTGCGCCACATATAGCCTAGCAGCCTTTCGCCCCCTTTTAAGCCTCCGCCACGCAGCCTGCCCGCTGTCAGGGTCACTCTCCGCGCGTACGGCTCTCTTTAGCTCTTATCCGGGCTGTACCGGCGGCGGCCCATTCCGGACCATTTCCCTATTAACGAAAATGGTCAATACGGAATACGCCATATTCTTCTCTTTCCTCGTCGCCTAATAGGGTATTCGTACTGATACGGTCAATATGGCGGAAGCCTTTAGTAATAACTATAGCGTATATATAATGATACTACAAATTGGTGATTTTTGTTATAATAAAGTTCTGGGATTATTTTATGATGACGTAATTAGGAGATAATCAAAAATATCAAAGTGTTTTCATCAGGAAAAACTAGATTACTTATACGAGGTTCTTTCCACACTCTATTAACTATAAAGCCGAGTTCAGACTAAACAAGAAAGTTACCATCTCGTGGGTTCCTTCACCAAAATCTCTTAAATACTTTGTTTCGTTACACAGATTCTATAGACACTTCGAAACGAAACCGTTTCGAATGTTCAAATCGATTTTTGAAGCAAATTAATCGATATTTTGATAAAGAATCTCTAGAATTGACCCCTAAAATTTCCAATTTGGTCTTTAAAAAACGTTAAAAATGGTATCAAACTCTCTGGTGTGAACGTAGCTTTTATGGCGTTGGTTTGCGGTGAAGGTAAAATTGTATTTTTCGAGGCTTTTTTTTTTTGTCGTTTGTTTGTACTGAACAGTGAAATGAAAGGGTCAAAACGAATGCCCGACAAAAATGACGCAACTTGTGGTGGAAATATTTGTGTAGTTTAAGCGCGCTTCAGTTTAAGCGATTCAAAGATTATTGCACCGTGGCATATGTCACAAATCACGCAACTAGTAGCACTGCTAATCAGCTAAATCAAAACTAAAATTTATTATTAAGTTTTAGTAGTATAGTAGCAGTGTCTATGTTCATTCCTGAATAAATCTGGACTGAACACAAAATGAACTTTGGTATGTTGATGCAAGCTTCCTTATGCATAAACAAATTCACGCTTCATTAAAGTTTCAATGGTTATCAAACGTCTCTTTTGCATTGTTATTTTTATTTTTTTACTTTGTCCATGCGTTGTGACTAAGTAGTTTCATGTCGAGAAACATTCTTAACTTAACTTAAACTAAAACCAGAAGCTAAATAGTAACCCAAGATTTATATATCACGCTATACTTTCTAGTTCGCAACATGAAGACACGCACAAGGTTTTGTTAGTTACTACACTTTAGCCAGTAAACTGTTTACTGCTGGACAACGTTTACGAAACGTCAGTTGTTTATCTTTCCTCTTCAGACAAGTTTCCATTTCATAATAGTCCTAGTACATAGAGTAGTTTGGCACCATATTTACCTTCGAAAACAAGGGAATAAAACGCGCAAAACTAAAATATAAAATCGGTCTGATTCTTAACGTAACCATTCATATAATAGCACGAGATTTTCTTTCAACATATCCGACATCTCATTTTTCCCACTTATTAACCAAGTACCCGCGAACATCTACACCCAAGTACCTACTTCGAGTAATATTACAGTGGAATTGGAAGTAAGTGGGGTGGGTAGCTCTGGGATATACCGGAGTAGACGAGGGGGAACTAACCCGGTGCTATTTCTATATACGAGTAAAATATGATACGCGCAAAAACCGGCCAAAAGTTGGAGGCTTTCGACTTCATCATCCATATCATTCGACGAGAGCTCCCCACGTACACTTTTACACGACAAGTTTTCAAAACTACTTTAATCCCTTACGTTATTTAACATAGTGTATCAATACGCCTCAACTTTGGCTAAGTTGTAAACTTTTTTAATAACGTATAAACGAAACCGTTCGCCCCAGACGAAAAGTAGCGGGTCAGACAACGCGTCCATCTACATACCCCCCTACCAACCAATGGGTCCCCCTGGTGTTTCCGTTACAGAATCGTGCCATTTTTCTTAAGGGAGGGAGGAAGGATCACCCTCAGTCGAGGGGGAGATGAATATTGAGCTAATTTAGGAGCTAGATGAGAAATCAGGATATTTCGGCCTGTGGTCAAGTTTTTGATGAAGAGCTTTCTCTCCTATAGGTTCGGTCAGAAGGGGCGTATATTCAGCAGACTTCCATAGGGAGGGGATTTTTTTGCCGAGGACGTGGTCCCAGGGAGAGTTCGTCGCTATAGGGACAGTGAGGGGAAATGACCCCAACGAACGCGTCAGATATGGTTTTGTAGATATCCACGAAAGGACACTGATTGAAACGGGAATATTTTGGAGGTATAGTTTGAGAAGATTCGAATCATTGCGTATATAGCGTTAGCCTTTATTCGTTTTCGTTACGTGGACAAGGTAGATTATATGTCCTGCATGACCAGAGAGTTATCAGAAAGTGGAGTAGGCCGTGCCTTATGTTGGGCTGCTCGACCTATACGGTCGATTATTATTGGAGAGTCCAAATGGGTTCCCTTGCGAATCACTTCATCATAAAATATCTATTTTTCATTCCCTATATATATACACCTGCAATTTTTATGTAGTTTATGTGTCACGTTACCGTGTTTGCTACGATATTTGTTATATTTAAATAATGAATTCCAAGCATGTTCCTATAGGGGTCTGTTATCTGGTAATCCATTTTTGTTCTTCAATACATTAATTTCGTAACTCGAGAAAAGATAAAATATAAAGCAATTATTTCTAAATTAGAATTAAAGTATTTTTTCATATACACGACATATACGTATTGTTTTAATTAATCTGAAATTTAATTTTTTTTTAATATAAAAAAATTCGAAAGTTAATCCAAACAAACCACAACGACAGTAGAATTATCTCTAAAATTCACTTTTTTTTTTTTTTTCTAGCTCCATAATAAACTGTGGAAAACTAAAAATACGATTGGGCAACCAAAAAGTGAGGGGATAAGAAAAGGACGAATGTTTTTTAATTAAATTTTACGTACGACTGATCTGATTAGCATATTATTCATCCCCGCACCGATCCTAGCTAAAACGGAGGGAAATATTCGACCACTTTCATATACGAACGCTCTCCTTAAACCGTATGAAAGAACCCATTGCATAAACCAAAATAAAATAAAAAAAACACAGGCATAGGACTCGAGGAGTTTTTTTTTATTTTAATCAATTGGGAGCCGCGAAAACTGATCATTTGTTTTGGCGCGAAGGGGACATCCATTGTTATTGAAATTTGCGCGGGAAACGCTCCAGATTTGATACGCACGCGCGAGAGATCAGTTTAGAGCTTATACGTAAAGGCATAATGAAATAGAAATGTCCAGGACACTGAGGACAGACTACAAAAGTTTTCGAAGTTTGGAATGTAGTAGAATTAAACAAATTGAAATCTAGGTTAGGAGTTGTAGCAAGGAGTTCTAAGTTAACGGATCTACAGACAAATTGCTATTGGTGTCCAGCATTATGCTTCAACGATATATTTCTCATTTACAGAAACGTGTTATTCGAAGATTCAAAATAAAATGTCAGCTCCCTTTGAATTACACGGGTCAAATATAACTTTAACCTCCTTATGCGAGGTTTTCTTTTTGCGGGTTTTATTTTGATTTTCCGGTTATTGAAATTTTATCGAGAGTTTTAAATACATTTTTGGGCTGAATTGTAATTGGTAATCTTGTCTATAAAGTTTGATTTTGTTAAATAGACAAAATTAAATATTACTAAAACCATTCTGTCCTCTTTTTAATTACGATTTCATCATTTCATTATCACTTTAAGGCTTAAGGTATTCCCCTCTTCCTCTTTCTCCTATAAGCACTACATTCGAGTAATAACCATGAGGGTGTAAACGCCGGTCGCCACTAAACCTTGACCCGGGGTAGCTCCGGGGCGCCCTACATAGAGTTTCTCATCATATACAATCTATCACGCAATACATGTATAGAGTTGAATATTTTTATATCGATAGGAGGAGAGACCAGGTTTGATTGCGAGTGACTGAGACCTAATTAAGCTAATTTAAAAAAAATAAAGCTGACTTCCCTCGTAGAGGACAAAGGGGGTTGGTCTTCGTTTCCCGTGATATATGGTTTTCTTTATGGTCCCACACCATACAGAGATTTTAATCGCGTCCCGCTACATTTTACAATAGACGGATTAAAGTCTAATCCGATTATTAAAAAAAGGAGTGAGACTCTAATCGTAATAAATGGATCAATTTCCCATAGCCGTTAAATTTAACCCACGCGGGTTATAATTTAATCGAATTATTATTATATTCGATTTTAAAGGATATATGAAAAGATAAATCAAACAGATTTTTTTAATTCACATTCTTAACCCTAAAACAGTTAAAACTTTATATACGTGTCCTTTTAAACTATAATTAAACTTCTCATTATTAGGTTTATAGGGTCATTTTAATGGAAAAAAATATTAGGACAAACTGAGCTAAGCCTAACTCTCGAGAATTTCTATAATTAGTAATAAGTTTGTCAATGGGAAGTTCAATGAAGAAACTGCCGCTTTTATTGGTTAAAAGTTCTTTTATAAATAATAAATTATCTAAATCTAACTATCGTACTATGTTTTCAATATTTTTCTAATTAACAAGATATTAAGTTTATCAGTGGAAAGATTAAAAAAAAAAAAAAAAAAGAAAATTACGCGCTCTTAATTTTTTAAGGTTTTTGATAAGCCTAACTCTTTAGAATATTTCTAATAATTCGCCAATTAGCAATAGATTTTCAATGGAAGTTTTCCAATTGTTTGAAGGTTCTTTTCTAAGGACAAAAAAAACTCGACCGCTAGGCTTAACTCTCTAGAATATTTCCAATGGAAAGTTTAATAAAAAAAAATCGAGGGGACCATAATGGTTGAAGGTTCTTTTATAAGGACAAACTTCGCTAAGCCTAATTACATCTTTTAAATTTAAAATATTTGACTAATTAACAATTAGTTTATCAATGGAAAGTTTTAATAAAAAATATGACGCGCTCTAATTGGTTGAAGGTTCAGTTTAAAATTACTTATCCTCGCTAAGCCTAACTCTTGAGAAATTCTCCGATTAGCTTGATTCGGAGTCCACGGTCCTTTTACTTTCATCATACCTTTAATATATTCTTGTATTTCGAAATACCGGTCGCTAGTTAGCTATCTAAGTCTGAGTATTATTATATTGGCTAGAACATAAGAGCTATTTTAATTATATTTGTTTCAATGATGGATATCCTCTCAGCCGCTCTACTATTGCTTTAAGTCTACAACCCATGTATCTAACTATATATTTAGTTATTCCTACATACATTGTAATACATCTCTATAATAAGTCGCTTTATCAGACTTTAACGGTCTTACACCTTGTCGGGAAACTCCTTGAAATGCAGATTAGAATCTATTTATCAAAGGAGCCTCGTTCGATCAAATCCAACAAATTTATCATATTGGAAGAATACAAGCGTCTTCCCAATTTAAAGGATATAATAGATAATATCCCGTAAGAGGGCTTCTCTATGAGTGCATTCATGAAAGACAGTTGAAACACTTCCCGCGTGCACAGGAGACGAGGGTATTACAAAATGTTACACCCAAAATGTATTATTATAATAATAGTAAAACTATATAAAGAGATACCACAAGTTAAGTTATTTTGATAATGGTATTTAATTGATATCGAACTGTGTACTATAAATTTAAGTTTATCTAGAAGTAAATTAAAATCCTCTTTGGGGGAAGTTGCAAACTCGAGGATTAAAATTCACTGAAACATCAGAATTTATTTTATATTAAATTTATTAACCATCGTGATTTAAAGTCGACAATCAACCTGACTACTGCTCTTAACTGCGGCCAGAAATCTGTTCGGTCAACAGATATCAAAAGTTCATAATTTATTCTAGTTAGTGGTTCTCCTCCCCCCCCCCCCAAAAAAAAACCAGGCTGAATCAAACAAAATTGTGTGCGCGATACTCGCTTTATTCCCTCATGTTGGGATTTAGAAGAGGGATTTACTTAAAAGTAGATTGAGTGGAAAGAAATTTTGAAATAAGTCAAATGGTATCGTAGTTTTTCTGGGAATATAAAACAAGGTTAGGCAAATTTTTCTAGGAATTACGAGGGCTTTTGGGAAATTTAATGCTTCCAAAAATATATTTTTAAAGAGAGCCCGAAGGAAAAATCCTTATTTTTTTGATTAAACGGTAATACCTTCCTCCAGTCAAATATTTTTGTACCACGGTTATTTACGCCAAATTTAAGTTTAAAATTCAGCCCCATGCACCCCCACCAACGTATTTAATTCAACCATAATTTTATTCCATGTAAAATTAGACATACCATTCCCATAAGTATGAAAGTCGCTTTATTGATAATGTTTTCGACTTCTTAACTCTTGAAAACAGTATCGAGGCGCAATCTTTTCCGGAGCTTTAGTTCCATTTATACAGCATCAAGGTATTAAACAAGTTGGAGTATCCATAGAGAGTAGCGTTATTTAGTCATACGACCCGACGTATATACGAGAAGAGAAGCTTATTTAAGTCTAGTGGTTCAACTAGGCTTGAAAATTGGCATTTTAACAAAGACAAACGAAGTAGAGTATATTAAAGCCCAAGGCTGGATTGACAGGAAGTCCGGGAAGCGCGAGAGAAGAGACGAGTGCACGGAGGAGCAACAAAAGGATACGAAACACTCCTCCGCCATTTCGATGGGGATAAGCAGATGTACGCCTTACTGGCGATGGTATGGTCCGGGGGCCCCCAATTCCCCAAACAGAACAGTCCTGTCACAGGAATTCCCCGAGGTGAAAAGTTAGTAACCAGACTCCTACCTCTCTCTCTCTCTCGCTGTAGATTTTCTAGCTTATTCCTACAGGACTCCTATATATATACGTCATCAATGAAGGAAGTTCAAAGGAGGGGGGGCTTCAAGGGGGAGCGAGGGGGGGGGGGCTAATCCTCCACTTCAAATAACGTCAACAATAGTGAAAGAGGAGCTGTATGTGTGGATGGAAGAGAACCATTGCTGGGATCAAAAAATGAACTCTTACGTATATAGTTTCTCGAAAGATTGAAAGAACTCCATTTTTAACATAACATAACAGGATTTATGATGATAGAAAAAGAGAGAGTTTTAAGGGTGCAGAAAGATCACCTTCTTTCGAAGTAATAGGTGTAAGCACAAACAAAGCTCTGCTTGCAATGTCAAACGCCTGCATAACTAGGCAGAGAGCTGGGAAAAAAGGCTACTTCCCTACAAGCATATAACGTGTAAATACCCAATCAGCAAGAAGTAAAATTATAGAGGAATTCTAAGTACTAGTCAAACTGGATAGGTTCCTTTTCCGGCGCTCGCTAAATGGCTGTAAACCTTTGACGTCATAGAAAAAGTGCGACGTATTAAATCACGTCATTGCCTAGCTTTGTTGAAAATTATCTTTTACCGGATCCGGAATATTTCTATACGTTCAATTCCATATAATTGTCTATAGAGAGATATTTTTCTACCTGTCATTCCGTATATATACTTCCCAAGGTGTGCCTCTCATGTAAATTGGGTTTACCAATGAACACGATTTTTGAGATAGAGTTAGAATGACATGCAGAAGATAACCTATTACCTATATGCCTTAGAAATTAAATATAATTAATGTATTCGAAATCTAGAATTTTTAGCTAATTTTTAAATGAATTTATAAATCAAATTTATAAATTTGCATATCTTTGCAATTTAAAATATTAATTATTAAAACAAAAGATACATTTTTACAAATATGCTATTCCTTTTAGCGATCATACTAGCGTTTCCACATCCCCCCCATCATTTCTTAATAGTTTCGAATTATTTAAACAGACTGTAAATATGAGGGGATTGATGGTTTATGGTGTATGGCTCTCCGGGGTGTACTTCCTTAATCCCAGACTCAAAATGTAACACTCATTTTGGTGACTAAAAAATTGGGGGAATTTTTTTTTTCCCATACATACAGATAGTCTAATGAAAAATTGTTCCGATTTTTTTATACCGGGGGTTGATACAAGGGGGTCGTTATTAAAATCACTCCGACATGAATCACGCGATATTTGAATCGCAACCTTCATCTTTAATGGACCACCCCTCGAATTAAAAAGCATCCCTCTGTTTCCATAACTAACAAACTTTAGGCCTACTTACGCGAGTGAGCTAGGCCATTATAATATAGGTCTTATATAATTGGTTATAAGCCTAGCGTGAGTCGTTGTAATTTGATATTTTGAAGTTTCCGGAGAAGCGACGTGGCACCGTTCTCTGCATCCGAATTTCGTATATATTTCTCCAAAAGGAGATCTCTTTTTGCTAAATATTATTTATGCGGCGATAAATTTTCGCCCTAAAATGGATTCGGTTCTAATGGCTCCCAGTAGAGGCAATTTTAATCATATATAAATAGGCAAAATAGAACTTCGCAGCCAAGGGAAAGAATTTAAAGGGAAAATAGAAACTTTTTCATACTCGATGTCCTAAATCGTGTTTTTCACAATTATCGGAAACTTTACATTTATTCCTAAAGATTAGTTATGTTTGAATTACTGATAAGTATAAAATTGGACCAATCAGATCAACCCAAAAGCATCAGAATTCAATAGTAAAATATTTCATTATTCATAACGGCGTCTCTCGGTTTAAAGAAAATAATATGATTGGCCTGAGTTTACCAGGGTTGCCACATTTTTATCAGATTAAAATTCCCTGACTTTCCAGGTTTTTCCCTGACCTTTTCCAACGATTTTCCCTGACTGTTTGAGCTAACACTGCCCAATTTTTAACCTTTTATCTTTTATATTATTTAAAAATAAATATTTTAAATAACATGGTAATCATTTAGGTTGTTTTAAGCCTTTGCTTCAAATCAAGATAATGATTGTAAAATCCTGGCTTCTTGACAGATCTTTAAATTCCCTGACTTTTCCCTGACCTTTTTGGTTCATTTTCAAATTCCCTGACTTTTCCCTGACCTTTTTGGTTCATTTTCAAATTCCCTGACTTTTCCCTGACCTTTTTGGTTCATTTTCAAATTCCCTGACTTTTCCCTGTTTTCCCTGACCTGTGGCAACCCTGTTTACCCTACGCTGAAACTCAAACATGAACCAAACCTCAGAATTTAAATTAAGCTCTATAATATCGCCCAAAAATTGTGGATATATTAATTGTAAACAGATCCTGAAAAAAAATTCAAAGATGCTCCATTTTTAGCTCACATTTTCCCTTTAAATTCAAAGTTATGGACGTAAAGAGTATCAAATTTCGCTTTAAAATGGATTTGAAATTTATGAAATTTATACCACCTAGATAAAAATAACAAATTATATGGAAAACCCATTAAAATATCTGTAAGGCATAATGAAACCTAAGGCCCAATTCACTATTAAAATTATATTTGCTGGGAATCATTCGAATAATTTTTAACTGTATAGGATTAGTGCTCGGAGTTGGTATAACTTTTATTAAATATATAGATTTACTGAATTATATTCAGATATTATCCATTTACTTAAGAATACACTATCAGTTAACTTATTAGTAAATAAAAAAATATCCGTTTTAATCCGAAAATAGCTAATTATATCCTAAAATATTATCCGAGTTATACGTTCTTAAAAATACGATAAAGAACATTCAAACAGACTAAAAAGTTTCATGGAGATCTCGCCTTAACGACGGGTCTTTGCTAATTGGTCGCTGATCCACCAATGAGAAGAAATTTAAGTTCTCCATGAATCCAGCTAAGCCTATTTTGATGGTAAGTTTTAAATTTATTTAGAACTAGTTTAATATTTGTTTGAAAATTGTTTACTGGTGGATTGGTATATTCCCATTCGACAGAAATCCCATTCGACCGAATCCCATTCGACCGAATCCCATTCAACCGAAATAATTTTAAATAGGAAACTGGTTCTTCAGTTTAGGCCAAAAGTTTTCCTCTATTGACGATGATTTAATTGAAAAAGTAATATTTGTTTAACAAATCTACATTAAAATATAAAGTTGAGTTCATTTGCCGTAAAAATCAGATCATGCATTTATCCTAAAAATTTACACTTAACCAATATATTACAAAAACTCGAAGTAATAAATCAACCAAGAAACTTTTTATCGAGGGGGTTTTGAAAAAGTCACAAAACATACACATACAAACCATTTCATTTATTACATTAAAACGATATTAAAAGGCCATGGGACCTAAATCTCCCAGAGTACCGAGTGTATATAGAGAGCTGAGAGATGGGAGAAAAAAAAAAAAAGTTTTTTTTTTTTTTTTTTTTTTCTTCAAATGGATACCCCGTATTGAAAGGGCAGGACGAAAAAAATGAGGGGCATATATTAGACGAAGTATTCGTTTTATATAAGTGAATACCAATAAAGCTGGGTTCTAGATTTTGTAAGAGAATATCTACCTATTTTTATTCCTTCCCCTAATACACTTCATTGCTCCGAGTACGATAAAGGAATAGTAACATATACTTTTGTAATTTTTATTTTAAAGAGTAAAAATACTTCGATAATTAAATATATGGTTATCTTACACTATATCAGGTTGTTTCATTTGATGACTAGCAACGTAACTTGAAATACCTGTTCGTACTTAAGCCTCAGACTTGAAACTTCGCTCAGGGCGGAAACATTAGAAGGACAGTATACAGGGCATATGACGATAAGAAAAAGTACAGGAAATCTGTCAATGTCTTGTATTTTTTAAAATGTTTGAATTTGTGAAATAAGTTATTGGACCATTGTCTAATAAGAAAATATTCTTATTTCCACCCTTGGTAGTACTATCCCTTTAACAGAATTGATGTATAGGAGTATTCGACACATTAAAAAATACGCTTTTCGAACTCATTCAAGTTTAGTCAGGGTAGAGAGTGTACTTAGTCAGGGATAGGAGAGCACAGAGGGCCCACTGACTGAAAAAAAAAAAAAAAAAAAAAAAAAAACTATATATGAAAGAGGTTATAGGGTTCTATCAAGTTTACAGTTTGTTCTACATATCAGAGTTAATGCGTATGAAACTGGAAAGTTTGTTATTCCTTCGGCTTGTCTATGTATTGTATTTCTCTTTCCCCAAACCTTTATTAATTACATTATAAAATTTTAACTGATTGTAGAAGATTTTTTTAGATTTATTTGATTCAATGTGTATGAAGTTATATCGGAAGGTAGAAATGTTAATTTTATATTTTCTTCCGCTTAAATTGCTTATCTAAGTTACCAAGAACCAATAGAAAGGCACCAGGTATGCGATGATATTGAACATCTTGCAAAGATAATCCAACTTCTAATTTATACTAAATTCTTAATTAATATTTGTCTATGACGCCATCGGAAGGATTTAAAAACTTTTTGGCAATCGTTTCTCACTCTACTAAAATATTTCCCGAAGTCATCATTTAAATTTTCAAGTTACTAATGGTAAATGTAAATATATTTGCAACTTTCCTATTTTCGTTAGAGTTTTGGGCGATTTTAAAGTTATCAATAAGAACTCAATCTAAATTCGTATAAATTACAAAAACAAATTCAGAATAAATACACTTTAATAGCCTATATAATTTGATATTCTCCCCTAACATTAATTCATTGACTTTAAAAAGTTGAACGAACTTTTGAATGAAAACGTATTAATGATTGGAAGCAACGCCTGGATTTTCACACGAGGATTTTTTAGAGAGAGAAGAGAGAGAGAGAGAGATAAATAGAAAAAGAGGAGAGAGGATAAAACTTGATGCTGTTCATTGCGATAAGAGTAGAATTTCTGCACCGTAGAGCGAATCCCCCCCTTATATAGACCAAAATCCCGAACCACCACCTTCCACCGGATTCAATTGACAGCGAGTTGGAAGGCACACTCCGATTGAATTGTCGGAGTTTACCGTACGAAGGATGAAAATGGGGGATAAATTGAGCTTAAAGGGAGAATGCAACCTTTTTTATCGATTCCTTGTCGTTTAAATAGGCCTAATGCAACAGCAAAAAAAATTAAAAACAAATATTAAACTAGAAATAAATTTAAAACTTACCATCAAAATAGGCTTAGCTGGATTCATGGAGATAACCTAAACTCCCCATGTAAGGACTGGCGACCAATGACATTGATCTTAATGTCATTGGTCGCTATCCTTATACGGAAAGTTCAGAATATCTCCATGAATCCAGGTAAGCCTATTTGGATGATTTTAAATTTATTTCTAGTTTAATATTTGTTTCACTGTTGGATTTGGTAAACTTACACGGTAAGGAATCGATTAAAAATTGCATTCTACCTTTAAGTTTAAAAAGTCCCTATTTATGTCTGTCTGTTGCTCCAATATAAACATAAGTTTGAAATAATTTCTAGTAAGACGCGTTGATTTTTTTAACTGATATAAAATTGATCATGGAGCGTGAAATATCATGAAATTGGTAAATTGGGAGATTCAACAATAATTTTTTATAATTATGGAGGTTTCTTCCACTTAGTCTAGACTTGCAGGATGACTTCGAACGAGTGTAAAGGTATCGGCTCTAACTACTTTTCTTCTTCGAACTGTTATTTATTCAACCCAGACTTTCCCCGGCCAAAATTGTCTAGTGACAAGTGAAATTGTATTTTTCTTTCTCAAAAGATGTAGGCGAAGAGGTTGCAAGGATAAAAAGGCGAAAAGCGTCCTACCCCTCTATATGTTAATACTTCGGCCGAATAAGTGCAGGGGGATTAGAATTTTATACGAATTAGATTTAAAACGGAGAAGTTGAGTGGAAAATTGAGATGCATTTTTTAAATTCTCGCGCCTTTAAGAATCTTTAATGGTTATCAAAGGAATTATAGGTAAGGAATGGAAACTGACTAAAAACATCTTTGGGTTCAGTTTGTCTCATCACTTCCGGTGAAAAAGAACCTTGTCTTTTGTTTTTTGAATTTGAAAAATTGAAACGGTTTTGGCTCTTGGCGAGTGAGAAATATTTAGTCCTTAGCGGATTTGTAGAAAACAAAATTCTTATCGAGCAAGTAACGCAATTTATCAAATGATTAATGTTTCAACCATAAAATCGTAATTGTCGACAGTCAATTCCCATAAACCCCAAAGCCCCAAAAGTAATACCGCAAAATAAATCCTTATAACGTTCTAAACCATAAAAAGAACCATGAAAACAATTAGATGATTTTTTTTGTTCCCGTCAGAATGACAAACCCGTTTACTAATTCCGTTCTTCAGGCACCAAAAATTCTTTCCCGTTGGCACATTCGAAAAAAATATATATATAAAAAGTTAGCATTTTTTTTTTTTTGTTCTCTGTATAATAGAAATCATTTCTAATCCCAGAGGTCATTCGCGTTAATTCGACAGTAGTTACGTCACGTGACCAGTTCCCATTTCGTGCGGAATTATCGTTACCTATCTACCATGGGAAGCAAGTCGAGTTTTCATCACGTTCAAATCTAATGTCCACATCTATCGCTCGTGAATCAAATCATATCTCGTTATATATTTTTGTTTCAAAAGCGTTTGCAAAATAGAGAAAGTTGAGGCGGATTTATACAGTATGTTAACCTCAATGGTAGTAAAAGTAGTTTTTCAAACTGGTCATTGAGGGGAGTTAAATAGTGGGGGGAAAGTTAAGCCTTTGTACTTACAGAAACATCTGACTGATTCGAGTTACACGGTCAGAGGGAAAAAGGAAGGGACGCAGTTAGAAATCGTTCAAGTCTTGTTGCTTCGAGGGCATTTCGGCCTTATTTTCTTATATAGAAAATGGACAGTGTTGGTATATAACGTAGTAAGGGGGGCGGGGGTGGGCGGTGGGTCAAGCGGGCGACGTTCAGTCCGCACGTAGCTTAGCCACGCCCTTCGGACTCTACCGGGGGTTGCCTAGTTTCTTTTTTTTTTCTCATACGTTCCAAACGTGAGGGGAAAGTCAATTCGTATCGATGTCCTCGCCCACGCTATAAGCCTGACCAAAAACTAACACGCGACAACTTCAAAGAGCCAGTGAAACAGAATCAAAAATAGAAGGAATAGAATAAATTCGTTCAAATGTTTCAACGGCCAAAGGAGCCTTTTGAAACTTAATATATTGGAAACCAGAGGCAGATCTGATTGGTTCTTACGAAAAAGCGCGGAAACATTTGATTTTAAGTAACGCCATTCACTAGTACCGCTCCGTTTAATAATTTAAAAAATAATTAAAATTAGCGTTAATTATACAATAAACGTTAGGCAAAATGCTCAAAATCTATAAAGGTGCGTATTGCATGACGTATTTGTTTATCACTAAGCCTTGCCTATTTTTCAGCTCGCTGATAATAGTCAAAGACGACAGAGACACGCGCCTGCGCAAAGATAATTCAAAGACTAAGGATATAGGCTGGATAATATTTTCATCTCCTTGACAGATAGTTCCTCCAAGTCTATTATCAACCTCGAATAGAGTTAAGTTTCAAAGCGTTAAAATATCAGTATTTACAAGAATATCATTTAATTCAAATATATTTTTAACGATTTAAAACTTGAATGGATAATATTAGTTTGGCACAGGAGATACTACTCAACAAGATGTCATAAATTTGTAGAAAAGCAAGTCCCTAACCAATTAAGGATTATATAATCAACGATTATACTTAAAAGTATCATGCTCAACAAATATATATTACTGCATTAATTGCAATCAAAATTAATAAATCTTCACGCGAAAGTATGTCTTAAAATTTCTCAATTCATTCTCCCTTTAACGAAACCTTGTATATACTGTAGAATCCTTTCTTTGGAATTCCTAAGAGAAAATATATACATAAGAGGGTTTTATTGAGGGGTTGAGGACCGGGTTCGGCCAATGTTTAATTTACAAATTACGGACTATGTTACGGAAGTTATACGGCTAATACGGTGCGTTGATGGCATCCAAGTAGTAAAACGAAACCTTTCCCCCCTTTCCTTTGGTTTTATAACTACGCTTAATTATAATGATAGGCATTTTGGGGTCCCTTAAGGTTAATCATTCTTTCCTCAAAAATCTGATGAAAGGATATTTTTTTTTAAAATGAAGTAAAGGTTTTTATTACGGAAGATGGTGCGTGGGAAACGGATATCCGTTTCATCGAGGCGGATGCGGAAATACGTTTACTTATACGTCTATGGAATCATACGTGGAGCTCATATACATAAAGTTATTTGGACTGAGAAATACGATACACATCATTTACATGAAATTAAAGTCAAAGTCTCATCAGAATAATTATATTCAATTATTTTCAGTTACAACCTTGAAAACGATCAATATTTCCATTTTAAAACCTGTTTTAATTTGGGAATTTAGGTCATTTCCAAAGTTATAGCTCAGTATTAAGGTAAATATAATTTAAAAGGTCCCCTCCTAGACTAGGACTGTGAAAGAAAAGAGTTTTCTTCGCTTTTTACCCTTTTCCGTGAGAGTGTATGGGCATGAGAGTGCATATATTTATATCAGACTACGTTTAGGATATAAGTTCAGTTAGCCACAAAATATGCATCGTTCTACATCGAAAAATTGGAAAGGATCGATTGAAGGGTCATCGACCAATGAACAAAGCCCCTAGTTAATGCGAGATCTCTGTGAGACTTCCAATAACATTCGATTGGTCGATGATCCATCAATAGAAATTTAGGATATAATAGTATTCTGCTAAGCCTATTTTCTGGGTAAGTTTTAAATTTATTTCTGGTTTAATATTAAGGTTTTATTAATTTAATTAACTATTATTTAATTAATCAATAAAAAAAAATCACTTGTTGTTAGGTTGCATTCTCCCTTTAAGATAGATGCGCATAAAGGGGCAGAGGGACGTAACACGAAGAAATAAAAACAGGAGATTAAGATAAACATGTAGTAAATGAACAATTCGAGTTCAAGAACGTATTTTTGAGACTTTTCCTTAAATCGAATAAACGTTTTACGATATATTTAATTACCGGTTCGTAAAGTGATAACTTTTGCGTTTAATACTCGCCTTTCTAGAATTAAATATATTTATTATGATAATGAGATAAATTTTAGAGGGTATAATGGTTATTTTACTTGCAATAAAGACTATTGAGTAACGTAAAAACAAAATTGTTATTTAATTTTACGCAATTTGTCACGATTTTGCTAAAAGTATTAAGCGTATCTTATTTATAAAACATATTTAAAAAGACAATCCGCTAGGTCGCAAGACAAAAATTAGTTCATCAACGTTTTATGAATATTTAAACCTCAAAAATGAATTTGAAATTAAGATCAAAAGTCATTTCAGTTATTGCAATATTATTTATTTTAAGTAAGTATACGATGGTATCGATTTCGGATTAATTGTTAAATGTATAGGATTTATTATAGATTTTAACCAGACGAAATATATTTTTACTTTTTCTTATCGGAACGTATAACTGGGATTAAATTTTAGGATGAGGTACCAATTTCGGATAAAAACGGATAAGAGAATTACTTTAAATATTATCCTTAGATAAATTAACTGGAATAATAGATTATTCTTAAAGAAAAGGAAAATATCTGAATATAATTCAGTTGTCAGAAAAAACACGAATCAATCGCAAATTTGTAGCGAGTATCTTGGTTTATTACTTTTAGAAACTTGCTGGGCCACACTTATTCTCGTAGAACACGGAGAGTATCCTATGTGCGAAGACGATATGGACTGCTTCAAATCTTGCGTGAAAGAATACGGCACCGGATCTTTGTCCACTTGCGAAAACGGAAGGTGCGAAGCGTGCCAGACTCTTTCCTTTGACTTTGAGGACTACAAGAAGGATCGCGGAATGATGAGGGCTTGCGAAGACGCCTCGGAATGTTTTCTTTTATGTCGTCAAGAATACGGCAGCGCGCCGGAAACTGACTGTATTGACGGTTTCTGTACACCGTGTTACTCGCCACCCTTTATTGTTGTCAGTTAAGACCGCATTTGGTCATCAATTATTAGTAATTAAGCGTCATCTGGCTAGTTAATTTAAGTTTCAACGCGATAATTGATATAGTAGAATAGCGATTTTAGTCTATTTTTCATATTTATATGTCTTTAGCAAATTGAACTAAAATATTTGGGTGCCTTGCTTTCGGTCTGTGTATTCGATTCAAGGATGAAAAAATAAATTTAATTGGAAGCGTATACAAATTCAGAGTTTTATTTATCAAAATCCGTTACAAATCATCTAACCACACCTACAGTGACCCATGACGCAACCTTTATTACTAGCCTGATGGGCGACGCAAAAATCGTCGCACTGGCATTTATTGACACAAAGAGCGTCTAGAGCCACGGATTCAGTCGCGATTGACTTTGGAGTTTCAAACTCGGTCGAATTTGACTTTGGCGCTTCGAATTCGGTCGAATTTGACTTTGGCGCTTCGAATTCGGTCGAATTTGACATTAGCGTTTCGAACTCGGTCAAACTCGACTTTGGAGCTTCTAACTCGGTCGAATTCGACCTTGACGCTTCACCCTCGGTCGAATTCGACTTTGGAACTTCGTTTTCTGTCTCGTTTGTCTTTGGTACTTCGGTATTAACCAGAAGCTGAAGTGGATCTCGTTGGTCATCTTGGGCTTTTCTGGTTCTACGTGAAGGCCAACCAGTTCCCGATGAGACGGACCCTCCCACGTTCCTTTTCTTCCTTCTGACTATGGCATGCGGATGGGATCTTTGATTTTTCATCCCTCCATTAAAACCACCCGAAAAACTCGATTCTCCTCTGTTTAAAATAGTGGAATCGGGGTTACCTCGAATAGTGCCACCATTAAATACCGTGCCGCGATCTTCCATGGACACAGAAGTATCGGCTTCTTCCACGGACGGATTTTTCCTCTCATTATATAAATCAATTTGGGAAACGCTAGGATCAGGCATAGACACGCCCATTTCACCATTAACTTTACCCTGGAATCGGAGATGAGCGTTGGCGTTTAGGTCCACGTTTCTTCCCATGTGATCGACGTTTAATAAATCGATTTCACCGGGTATCACGATTCGACCGTCGGGTATACGGAAGGTAACAATCTTCTTCTTTCCCGGTACAGTCACTTTCTTCGGTGGGATTCTAACTTTAATTCTAGATTGCATCCCAGGAACGGTGACGGAGTGAGCCTTGGTCACGACGGAGATTGTCTTCACCTTCATTGGAACGCCAACCGCTTGAGGGGGGAAGGTGACGGTTAGATCTTCCTCTTTAGCGGGCATCCAAACTACTTGGTCCGGCACGTTCACCTGGAATCGTTCCTGTTTACCGGGAATATATATGGTCCGAGCAGGGTCGGAATATCTAAATTGTTCTCGCAAGGGAGGAATGTTCACTCTGATATGTTCGTTGATATTCGAGTCCACTTGTTTTGGCGGGTAGTTGATGACTTGGCCGTTAATCACGCTGAGTTGCTCCCTAGCTCCACCCACTTGTGTCCAGCCATTAAAACCGGTTGAATCGCCAAAATGGGTCGAAGTTGAAGGTCCACGTAAAATGAATGGCCCACCCCCGGATAAAATTGATGGCCCACCTCTATTTCTATTAGAACTCCAACCGCTCGTTCCTGAACCTCCAAAACTGGCCGAAGTTGAAGGTCCACGTAAAATGAATGGCCCACCTCCACCTAAAATTGGTGGCCCACCTCTATTTCTACTAGTACCCGAAACTCCAAAACCGCTAGTGCCCGAACCTACAAAACCACTCGTGCTCGAGCCTCCAAAACCGCTAGTACCCAATCCTCCAAAACCGCTAGTGCTCGAACCTCCAAAACCGCTTGTGCTCAAACCTCCAAAACCGCTAGTACCCAATCCTCCAAAACCGCTAGTACTCGAACCTCCAAAACCGCTAGTACTCGAACCTCCAAAACCCCTAGTACCCGAACCTCCAAAACCCCTAGTACCCGAACCTCCAAAACCCCTAGTACCCGAACCTCCAAAACCCCTAGTACCCGAACCTCCAAAACCCCTAGTACCCGAACCTCCAAAACCCCTAGTACCCGAACCTCCAAAACCCCTAGTACCCGAACCTACAAAACCCCTAGTACCCGAACCTACAAAACCCCTAGTACCCGAACCTACAAAACCCCTAGTACCCGAACCTCCAAAACGCATAGAACTTGAACCTCCAAAACCTTGCACTCCATCAGCTACACCTGCCGGAGGATATATTGGTCTAGGCTCTTTGTGAGTAGATCGTGAACCTCCGAACTCCGTACTTTCCGAACTAATAACAATTTCCCGGGAAGAGCTTTCGGAACTAATAAATCCATTGATTGATCTCGTCTTTTTGGAGTCGCTACAAACTATAAAATTAGAGTGACTAAACATCTCTCAGTAGACCAACTTCTTTACTATCGACGTCGGTTCAGTTTGTACTCAAATGTATGTATATAGAAGAAAAAGGGTCGAGGAGCGAATCTTAATATACGACAACTTTCAGAATATTTGACTCAGGTGAACCGAACTGACGTCATTATAGCCTTTATGGTCAATTCAAACTCACCGAGCCCCCTGAGATCCGTCGTCTTAGAAGCTATGGCTAAATGTAACGAAATGGCCCAGAGTAAAACTCCTATATATGGAATACGGAAATTTATACTCGAGTTTTAAAATTAAAATCGAAAATATAACAGAAATACTAACGACAAAGAAAACGAAGACATCTTCTTTCCATCTTACTCGTGATGGACCGATTTTTCGGCAACTAACGATGTAATACTTATTTAATCGAGTCTCCGTGGATCGACAAAATAACAGCCTTTTAAAGGGGGCTTACCGTAGAAAAATGACACGATCGAGATAAATTTGAGATGAGATATTAAGAGTCTAATTTCAAGAATGAGATGGTAATCGGATCGGACGAACGTGAATATTGGACGTCAAATGACCGCTAATTGCCAAAAGGAATTTAAGAACACGTTGAAAAAAGAAGACTGAAATTCGAATACTGCAGATTCTTTATCTATACACGACTTAACTTTTCAACCAATGATACAACGGATTCAGAAAGATAAATGGAATCATAATCTTAGATTATTTTCCAATTGATTAAGGGACATAAATGCATTAGAGACAGATCAATTTAATATTATTCAATTTATTATTAGTGGTTTTAGTCTAGCTACTACGCCAATGATTTAATTATCATTAAAAATCTATTAAACTTAATTAATCTTTAACAATTTGGAAGTAAAAGTCACCCAGAAAAGGCACAGTTTTATTTTTTTCAATCTATTAAAACCTTTCTCTCTATTAACTCGAATTGAATGAACGATCGAATCTCAATGACGATTATGTTGATAATTTCAGTTATCATTCGCTAAGAGAAAGCATATTTATTTGGGATTTAACGCTAAGATTTCTGATAAAATTCTCGGCCAGAAAAACTAAATAAAACTTTACAAAAGGGATTTTTTTATATAAATCTTTTTTCCCCAGAAAAATATCAAAAGGTAGAAAGTTTACTTAGTACTTTGAACTATATCCTTGAAATTACTTAAAAATTACACTATATCATTTATCTCTAAAAATTCCCAAGCCAATTCAAGGTAAAATTGTTTCACGCAACGGTGACATCTCCACTCTTTCCGAAATAAAATAAAAAATAAAATAAAATCAGATGACACTGTAAAAACCCTGAATTAGTTTTCTTGGAAAGTGTTCAAGTATTACTGAGTAGAATTAAAAGTTGCTTCCGTGACGTTAAAAGTTATTCTTAGATCGTTTACTTCTAAACATCGACGGGTCACAAGCCTTAATTATATCCCGTCCTAATATTTCCGGAAGAATATAATAGACTAACTTAAAGTGATTCTGTCACCAAATAATTTTTTTTTTCATTCTATTTAAAAAAATGGAAGAGCTTTTTGAATTTATTTTCGGAATCACCATGCCAAAAAAACGTACTCGAGAATTTTTCCAGAATTTTTAGACACGTTACCAAAGTTAGAAATTAATTTAAACTCCAAAAATGTGTCTAAAAATTTTAAAAAAAATCAAAAATCCGTTTTTTGTCATGAAGATTCCGAAAATAAACTCAAACGCTGCTCAGTTCTTAGCTCCAAGTTTCCCTTTAAATATAAGGGATCCTACAGGGACTACGACGGGATTAAGTCGGGGATTTCCTTATTTAAATGTCACGAGTCGAGGGGGGGGGGGATTTTAGAGTAGGGTTTTCCAAGAAAAGCCTGGTTACATAAACCTAACCCTTGAAAAATAACCCTTGTTAAAGAAGTGACGAACTTTTTTAAAATTGGTTAAACTTCAGCAGACATACAGTATCTATTATATATTTCACTGTTCTGGGAAATTTTCTATAGCGTATGAATATACATTTTAAACTTTTTAACGATCTTTCTGAAAACTCTATTAAAATTTCAATTTGTTGTTTCATGGGAAGTTCTGTGCCCAGTGACAAAATCACTTCGATAACACAATAGAAAGATTTACGGCTTAATTGCCAAATTTCACGACTCGACGAACAACGCTACTTTCCTTTAGCTATTTTATTGTATTGTTTTCAATCGCTAATTATAGTTCATAGTTCAAGGTAAACGGAAAAATGATACGGGTAAAAGAATTTAAACATAAAATTCGATATCGGACTATTGAAAATATATTTCAGGATTATAATTGACCCCTTTTTCGAGGGGTCAGACACTTGAGAACTCATGTGTACAAAAAGTTTGAACTCAGTGCACTACCAAAGCTGGGCTCTTGAGTTCAGCAAGCGTTTTAACAAAAGCCGGACTTGGGTGAACTCAGGTGTACAAGAAAATCAAGAGTGACGTCCCCCTCGGTCCAGTCTACATTTTAAAATAAGTCATTTGAAATTTCTATTCTCAATGTTTAATAATACTATATATAATCCTCTGCATAAATTTTCTCTAACTTACAAACTGTTCTTCAACAAAATTATAATATATAAAAAAAGATTCAACTACCTACTGGTACGGAATTAATTTAAATACATTAATACAAATGGAATAATAATTAGAAATATTCACGGTCTGTCAAATTATCTATCGAGGCACGTTCTTATCAAGGTCAGGTGAAAAATATAGTTTATGAAAGCCTTCTTAATTAACAGGTTATTAAACAGAGAATGCAACCTAACAACATGTTTTTTTATCGATTCATTATCGTTTATTTAGGCCTAGTCCAACATTAACAAAAATTACAACCAATATTAAACTAGAAATAAATTTAAAATTTACCCGAAAAAATAGGCTTAGCTGGATTCATGGAGATCTTGAACTCCACGTATAAGGACTAATGACCAATGGCATTGATCGATGGCTCTTATATGGGGAGTGCATGATTTACGTGAATCCAGCTAAGCCTATTTGGATGGTAAGTTTTAAATTTATTTCTAGTTTAATATTTGTTTGTACTTTTTTTGCTGATGGATTAGGCCTATTTAAACTATAAGGAAGTGATAAAAATCACTTGTTTCCGATCGAAAGTGCTACTCAAATTCTGTTTGATGTTCTTGAGGAATCGATATGACTGCATTAATTTAATTTTTGGTTTAATAATATTTTTAAAATAACTTTCTTTTCAATTTCAGCATAGCTAATTGAAAGTCAACTTGTAAGTGGGAAGAAGTTTGGATATTAAATATAAATAATACGAAAAACTTGGCATTAATCAACCCGGAACTAGAAAGATATTCCGCATTTCGAATTTCCATCAATAATATTATGGGTAGAAACAATAATAAATTTATCAACCTACAGAAAAAAGTGTATATTGGTATTGCTGCATTTTTTAGACAAAAAAAGATGCGTATTAAACCCACGTGTTTACAAATTTATCGTGACGGTAGTCACGGGACTCCAACGCGTTTAAATAACAACATCAAACATTCGCCCACCTAAAAATAAAGTCTTGGCATTTCTAAATATTACAGAACTATTTTAGATTTCGTAATCACGCTAAAAGATTCTTTTCCGTCATAGGGAAAACCCACAATGCAAGGTCGACTTTAACCGCATTCACACTAGACCTTAAAATATAGTTTTAAACCCAAAGATCAAATTGTAAAAGATCGGGGTCAAATCGAGAAGAGATCGAAGTCAAATCGAGAAGAGATCGAGGTCTAATCGAGAAGAGATCAACTGCAGATTTTATTTGTCAAAAATATAAATTATAAGCTTGAAAAATTGATTTTAACATTCAAAATAGTTTCATAACGTTTATGGTGACATCGCTAACCTAATTAAGGGCTGATTAGTACCTTATAGGTGCCACAACTATCACCAGCCGTGAAAAAGAAGTTGGGTCACGGTTGGAATTTAAAACCACAACATTCTCATTACAGGGCCTACCTATTTAAACTATATGGAATCGATAAAAAACACTTGTAGTTAGGCTGCATTCTCCCTTTAAGCTGATTATGAATATAGTTAAAAATAAAGTCTGAAGAGAAACAGTAAAAGTAGTTGATATACCTCAAACTAACTTTAGTACATTTAGTATTCAATCATATAATCCTACATCTTGTCATTATAAAGGGCTTTTTAGCGACATCGCCTAATGACGTAAAAAGGTTTGTTATGATATTTGGCTAACCGTTGATTTTTAACTATGGTATTTGTTGGAGAATCATATGTAAAGAATTTATGAGGAACCTAATATGGAAATATTGAATAAAATTAGGAAGAAATTAAAATTCAAGGTTAATTTGCGTGGGTTGAAGAAAGGTAATAAAAGTAAAGAAAATATAATGCGATTAATTTTATGAGTTACCACCATATTTCGTAATCTTATTGATTTATAGGGAAACTTAGAGCTAGAAATGGAACAGCTTTTGAATTTATTTTCGGAATCACCATGACAAAACGTATTCTAGAATTAGACACGTTTTTGGTGTTTAAATTAATTTCTGAAGTTTAGTAAAAATTAAAATCAATTAAGACTAATCATTAGTTCAGCCTTCAACAGCGCTTATAATGTCCGAACATTAAAAGAATAGGCCGGCGTTTGACTACTGTTTCAATTATTGCTCCAAGTTCCCCTTAACGATGAAATTAGTATATCTTTATCGCATTTACGATCATCGAATTTTGGGCAAAAGCGTTTGAAATGTTGAATGAATTTACATTTGCGTTCGACCTTACACTTTGAACTTTGAAGACTTTTTTTACACCCCATCAAGTCCAGGCAATAAAATCCACCAAGTATATACAAATATAACTCATTTTTATTTACTTAAATTAATCAAAAACAAACTCGGGTGTTTTTACAGTAGAGTTATATATAATAATAAACAGTTTAGATCACAAAAATAAAAGAATACTAACAGTTATTCATATTTTTATTTGTTTAAAATTTAAAAATACTAAGGCATGGTATTAGTATATATATCGAAAGTTCTTGATATGGACGAAGATTTTCGTGGCCGGAAGAAGAAAAAAAACCCTTTCCGCCTCAACTTCTAATACCACAACGACAAGAGCCGTTGTAACAACTTCCAAAAACGCCAACAGAGTTGACGCTCTTCTCACAAAATTTGGTACATTCTTCGTGTTTCCGACAAGTAGTTGGATCCAAAGACTTGGCATCTTGCATTCGACCATTGTTAAGTCCATCCACCGGCTCCCAGACTCCAACGTCAACTTCATTATGAGGGTCTTCTTCGTAAATGGGTTTAGGTTGAACAATTCCTTCCCTCTCGCCGTTTAATACATTGACAATTCTTGATGGCGTATCGATACCATTGAAAGTTTCTCTTTCGTATCCCGTACCAGGTTGATTCACCGGGTAGTAAGCCAAATCGGCCAAAGGTACCGGACGATTTTGATTGATTTCTACAATCTCGTAAGCCGGAACCTCGGGTCTGATTGGTCGAATGTACCTTCTAGGTTGTTGGTAAACGTTGTTCCTGACGTAGGATGGGTATCTTAGACGATAGGGAGATGGTTGAACGTATGTAGAAGAGACGTAGCTGGGTTTGAAATAAGCTGGTTTCGTGTAAATTTGTTTATTGTAGGCGCGGAAATCTGACGGGCTACCATAGTAGCGGTTTGATGATTGGTATTCGGAACAATCTGGAAAGTTTAATTACGTTAATAATTTTTATTTGGGCTTTTTTTTTTAACAAAGTTATTTTAGCTGTTAAGAAAAAAAAAAAAAGTTTCCCAAGGCGAAACCAAAAAATGCGGAAAGGTTTCTTTCGCTACCTTGGCGCAATTTTATCTTAGTTTTTTTTGCCTCGAAAATGTCCTTGTGAAAATTTGCCCAAAATAAAGAATTAAGTGAAGATATAATGTAAATTTAGGGTAAGCTAATTTCATACCACAAACGTAATTGGAAATTAATTTCAGAAATTATATATTAAACAATTATAGGTTCGAGTTAAAATATTTTTTATATTTTATTGAGGGTCCCAAACATATGAGAGATATTATTTATTTTATATTTTAATTGCATCGAATTTGTTTTTAATGAAATTAAAATCTTAGGACTTCCCTTTTGTTAATATTTTGAAAGTGGGTTAAAGTTCATCCCAAAAATATTGATAATTAGCTCATAAAGTCCGGCAATTTACACCGGCACAATTTAGATTATGGAATGAAAATTACTTTTTTCTAGAGCATAGTACCCCTTTAAGTTATGTTTTAATTAGTATTAACTAATTATGACTGTCAAGGTTCTTAATCATAATACGATGTAATTATTGTAATTCAGTTTAACACTTATTTTTAATAAAAAATGTAGTACGCATTAAATTCGTTTTATATTTTGTTTGTGGTATGAAATTTAAAATGCCTTAAAATATTTATCAAAAAATTAAAATAATTACCTCCGTATAAACATTTCCTGCCCAAACTGAAATAAGCGCATTCGAAAAGTCCAACGTCTGAAAATATTAAATCAGTTAATCACCATGTAATAAAATATTCATTTTGTAGATTAAAAGATTAAGTATCCGCATTTGAATTATATAAAAATAAAATGTGGAATAACTTGAATGTTCCGACGAACTCATTTGCATACGGGAATTTTTTCGCGTTGGAGAGGAAAAATGTCAATTAAAAATGCAATTATATGTTTCTTTATTCGGAATTTAGATGGTTTAATAAGATATTTTTTTGTTTCGCCGTACAGGTTAGATATTATTAAATGCAGCTGTATTTAATTTTCAGACCAACTGATCAAATAGAGTCAGTTTTCAAATATCCAAGTTCCACAGTTTATACACTTCATTCGATATCAAATTTCAATCGTAAAGAAATTTCCAAGTAATATATAAAAACGCTATTCTTCCATATTCATATAATTTCAATAAATTAGGTGAACTAATTACATTAATTAATGCATTAATAAAGGTACCGATATTAAAATTATACTGCTTAAATTCCTGATTACTTCGACTATTTAATATTACTTAAATTCATGATTACTTAAACTATTTAATATTACTTAAATTCTTCATGATTACTAAACTATTTAATATTATTTAAATTCATGATTACTAAACTATTTAATATTACTTAAATTAATGATTACTAAACTATTTAATATTATTTAAATGCATGATTACTAAACTATTTAATATTACTTAAATTCATGATTACTAAATTATTTAATATTACTTAAATTCATGATTACTAAATTATTTAATATTACTTAAATTCATGATTACCTAACTATATAATATTCCTTATATTCATGATTACTGAACTATTTAATATTACTTAAATTCATGATTAAATTAATATACAAAAAATTATAATTACGATTGAAATTCGAAGTTTCGGATAACGTATAATCTAAAAATACTATTAATTATTCCAAAAAAAATATACTTACAAGAAAATATAGTTAACAGGAACAAGGCACAACTTCTTTTAGCGAAATTCATTTTGTGAAAAAAAATTGTTTCAATATTTTTTAACGTTTCTTTAAATCTTCGTAATCAATGTTTTGATTAAATTTAATCTTTCCGTTTCTTCGAAAGCCTTATCCGCGCACTTTATAATATATTTAATTTATTTTCCGTTAAGTAGGATAATTCTTATCCATTCCAGTCCAATGCAATCGCGTTTATCCAACAAAGTCGACTCGCGATTTGACGTCGATAGTAGAAATGAAAATTTAAAAACCAAAAACGCGTTTTCAAATTTCAAGCTAGAGGGTAAATTTTATACTTTTCGTACACTCCCTTCTCTTCTCTCTAGAAGATAAATAAAATTCGCTTGAAAAATAATTGGGTCTTAAGAGTCTCGACTGGGTTTTAGGTCTGGCCTAACCTTGGTTCTTCTATAAACCGGTTATCAGTTAAAGTTTTCGCTCTCGTATTTCCGAATCTGAACTTTCTCTGATGTCGTAGCAAAAACTCGCTGGCGTTTTATAGTTAAACTCGAGCGGGGGTTATAGTTTTTCCCGCTAAATCTGATTCGTAAGAACATCGTTACGAGCATCCGGTTTGTAGAAATAGATGAGAATGAGCTACGCTTCTTTTTTTTTTTTTTACAGAACTCTCTATGTTCAACGACGATAATTACACGGCGTGGAGCCAAGTATAATAATTAAAGGTTTATGGACTTGAAAATAAATGTTCTTAAATTTAAATTGTTTATGACAAATAAAACAAACTTGCCATTTATCATCCAAATATTAAATGTCTGTTGGACACTAAACGTTAATTATAAAATGATAAAAGCTTAATTAATAAAAAATATACTGTCCTTCCCTTATTTTTAAGAAATGGTTCGCGAATTAGAAATCGAAATCGACTTCCCAAAATTTATTAAATGGTTGTTCTAGACTCTTACTAGGCCTAACTCTCATTATCGATAGGACTGATCATGCGCCGTTATCGTGGTTAGGTAACCTTATGACGTCACTATTATTTCGTCGCCGAATTAATGAATATGTCAAAACTACCAAAATAAGAATGTTGGATTAAAAAATCCCGTATACTTGGATAATATGATTCTCATAACACGATTGATAATTTAAAACCAATATTGGGTCATTTAGAAAAAAGGCGACCCTAGCCCTTTAAAAAGAAATGTTTAGAAATCTAATTATAAACTCGCGTACTTTTAATGAGTCATAAAATTATTGAAGTGTGTATATAATGTTGTAGGATATACCATTTTAAAAATTAATTGACATTGTAAGTAGTAAATTAGTTCCAATATATTAATAAATACTTGGTTTTGTAAACATAAAAAACACGTTTTATCCAATTAATTAATGTTAATTAAGGTTTTAAAGAGAGTTGCGCATATTATGGCAACAGTAAATAGCTTTTTATAATCGCAATTTTCTAAATTTATAAAATATACACCGCAATACTACGTCATCACTATGGTCACGTGACCATTTGTATAGAATACAGTTGATTCTCGCACGTTCTGGCTCAAAAAAAATAAAAAATGATGATAGTATCACTTTAAATCTCATATATAATGAAGTAGTACATGAAAACGAATATTTAAACTTGGCCTTTTTTAGACGATGGGTAATAACGACATCGCTAAAGAGTGGGTTACTAAAAAATTTGTTTACTTTGGCACATTGTAACTATTACGTCATTTGAAAGAGACGGGAACATTACGTAGAGGGATTGCATCGTCCATAGAATGGAATCGAATGATGAAACAACCACCAAAGGTTGCTTAAAGATTTCCTTTCAACATTTCCTTTATTCAGTATGTTTGGGTGAACCGTCGGTAGTAGTGTTTCCTTTTAAGTTTAATTTCCGACCAAGTTACGTGGTTTTTGTAAAAATAGGCAATGATTGACGCCGCCAAAGCTTGACGGAGCCTAAATCACCCACGCATACAGGATTTTTTTAAATTAGATCATATGGGTATTACAGTCGCGAGAATTGTTAAAGAATTGTTAAAATATAATTTTAAATCCGGTTATGATTTACACTCGAGCACATTTTAAAGTTCAAATGTCAGCTAAAGTTCAATTTTAAACTTTTTTGGGTGTTTTATTTCCTTCAATAAAATTTGTCTTAAGACGTCACAAAATCTAGGTTCCGAGAATTCGAGATCATCAAAGATTAAATTAGGAAACTTGGTGGTTAAAGGATATGCATTAAAAACAAAGGTTCCTCGTTAACTTTCAGTTAATTAACAAGGTTTCGATTTGAGCAACCGCTAAGCCTAATTTCATTTTCAGACTGATAAAAAAGGTCATAAAATATGCGACCACTCACAGAGCGTCTTAAATCTCACTCTTGATTTAGCTCTCTTTGATTGCCTTGATTCTGACATTTTTATCCAAGATTTTATCAGTATGAGAGTGAATTTAGGCTTAGCATACTCAAATTTAAATTTTGCTAATTAACTGTAAATTAATGAAAAACATTTGTTAAGTTTTAATAAATGGATAGTTAACTCTAATCGATTAAAATCATTAATCTTCATTATGAATTAAATGACGAACTTTAATAATTATGAATATAAAATTTCATCTCGCAGTGGGACTTGAATCTTAAAATTTTCATAATTTACGAAATTTAATTTCCTTATCAATTAAATGTTTAAATTTTCTATCGAAATAGTTTTTACCACAATTGCATTTCATGGTTTGGTGGTAAGAATAATTGTGGCAACAGGTGGAAATTCCAATCAAGTTCACGTGATAGAGGAATGAACTTATATGGTATAAACAAATTACACCACTTCTGTGGAATGTGAAACAAAAGATGCCCAAGGATCATTCGTGACGCTATTACAGAAGAGGCTCGGTTGGTATTTATTCAAAATAAATAGACATCATATACGTATGACGACTTAAGGAACTAAGAAATGTAATTGGTCGGAATCGAGGCGTGTGTCGTGATTAGGTGAAACAACTTTCTTCACGTTTAGCCCCTAGCAAGGACATTTAATGTGAGGAAACTTAACATTTAAAGGGAATATGAAATAGAAAATGAACCGAATTTTATTTGATAATTGTTTCTTAAAGGGAAGATGAGGAGGAAAATGAAGAGCTTTTTTATCTCGTGCTCTATAACAATCTGGTCGTGACGTCATCAGAAAAGCATAGAGTTCAACAAAATATGCACAGATTCTAAGCCCTCCAACTAAATTTGTTTGAATGATCTCCTTAAAACAGTAATACGGGTTAAATTTATAATTAAAAATGACTAAGCCTAATTTGGGATAAATAGTAAATTATTGTTATCTGCTCGTCAGTGGTTAAAATTATAAGAGTAAAGAATTAAATGATTAAATCTATTTTAATTTTTTTCCTTTTCATCATTCCTTTAATCGGTTTCTACTTTGATACTAGGGAAATGTTATATCATGGAAATTACTTGTTTCTATTCCCTTTAATTAGGGATTAAGTTACTATTTCGCAGTTTTGTTAACTAACAGATGACCTTTCGTTTTGGGTTAAAATCGTTAAGTGGGGCAGACACAACCTTCGCTAATAAGGAGAGAAAAACAAACTCATCTTCCGACCTACTTTTCATATTGCGCAGGAAGCCTATCCAAATATTCGAAGGATTCATTGTAATTTATAATTAACCCTGAATTCAAAATTAATTCAATAATTATTATAAAAGCAATAGAATTAGGCTTAGCAGCAACTGGGTTGGAAACTAATATTTATGCTTGAATTAGACTATGGTTAGCGTAGAATTAGTGGTATGCTTAGCGAGTCTGTTTAAAGATACAATTGGGCTTAGCGAGTCTGTTTAAAGATACAATTGGGCTTAGCGAATCTGTTTAGCGAATCTGTTTAAAGATACAATTGGGCTTAGCGAATCTGTTTAAAGATACAATTGGGCTTAGCGAATCTGTTTAAAGATACAATTGGGCTTAGCGAATCTGTTTAAAGATACAATTGGGCTTAGCGAATCTGTTTAAAGATACAATTGGGCTTAGCGAATCTGTTTAAAGATACAATTGGGCTTAGCGAATCTGTTTAAAGATACAATTGGGCTTAGCGAATCTGTTTAAAGATACAATTAGGCTTAGCGAATCTGTTTAAAGATACAATTAGGCTTAGCGAATCTGTTTAAAGATACAATTAGGCTTAGCGAATCTGTTTAAAGATACAATTAGGCTTAGCGAATCTGTTTAAAGATACAATTAGGCTTAGCGAATCTGTTTAAAGATACAATTAGGCTTAGCGAATCTGTTTAAAGATACAATTAGGCTTAGCGAATCTGTTTAAAGATACAATTAGGCTTAGCGAATCTGTTTAAAGATACAATTAGGCTTAGCGAATCTGTTTAAAGATACAATTAGGCTTAGCGAATCTGTTTAAAGATACAATTAGGCTTAGCGAATCTGTTTAAAGATACAATTAGGCTTAGCGAATCTGTTTAAAGATAAGTGCGTTCAAATATACAATTATACTTAAGGAGTGTGTTGATAACTATAGTAACTTGAAAAGCGGTTAAAAGTTCTACGAACGTTTAAATTAGGCTAGAAAATTAGGCTTAAATGGTTAAGGACTTCTGGCGGTAATGATCAGATGGCATGCCTGGTAAACCCTTTCCAAAACGAGCTCTCTACCCCTTTAAAAGTTTTCAAGTAAAGTTTTTCTCGAGCAAATGTTTTTCCATCAAATAAATCGTGATTGGTAATGGTGAACGTTTTCATATTTTCTAAAGCTTTAAGTGCTAAGTAAAAAAAGAAGTATACCTAAATAAAATATGACTTAATTTCACAACAATGTCAACCAGCCTGTTTTATGGCGAGCAATAAAGAGGAAAAAAAAAACACATTAAAGTAAATTGTTAAGGTCAACCCAGCAATGCTAGAATATAACGTGAATCATTCATATACAGACGAAAACATTCTAGTCGGTTATTCCCCCAAGTAAAATATAAAGATGGCGATTTTGACAGAAAATATAAAGACTGGGGAAAATAAAGGCTCCAAATTGGGCGGGACTATAATTTCTTACGTTTCACGTTCAATTCATAAAATGTTCATCTTCTATGGCTACAGGTTCGCCCCAAAACTGGTTTATAAAGATTTATACTGAAACTATCCTTATACGCAGTGTCAAATCAAACTGAAATGCACCATATTATAGGATGGAAAAGTCCTTGGACGATATCATCAAGGATTTAAAACTTCTGCCCCGGGGAATAAAACGAGAGGAGGGGGTTAAAATGATCCAAAAACGAGTTACTTATTAACAATCGTATATATATACAAACCACTTTATATATAATCATTAAAAAATTAGCTATCTATAACCCTAGAGGCGTAATAAAAAACCTAAATGATCAATTTTAATTCCGAGAGGAAATAGAGAATATGCTGAGGCTTAAGGGAGAATGCAACCTATAACAAGTGATTTTTTACCAATTCCTTATCGTTTAAATAGGCCTAATCCACCAGTAACATGTTTCGAGAATTTTGCTTTAAGTTTAAATTTAAGAGAGATGAAAACTAGGACCAATTAGACGCAATCAACGTTTAAAGAGATATAAAGAAAAGATTTTAAATCAAGCATGGATTAATCAACCTCGCAGGGATAATTCACTCTGGTACGATTTACTATACTAGTAGTTGAAGATGTTTGTTTCAAACATGGCTGCCAGACATTTTATCCGGCCCCTCAATCTAACCCCCTTACCGATACAAATCCGGAAGTAATCCATGAGAGCATCGTCTGCTTTAGAGTTTTTTCCCCTTCAATATTTCACCCCGTGTATCGGTAGCTAGAAACTTCCGGTGTAGAGAAAAATTTTGTCAACAGGGTGCGATTCGAACAATCATTTTACTAGAGTGAATTATCCCTGTGAGGTTGATTAATCCATGGCTCAAGTAACTCAATATTTTTAACAAGATTAAAAGTTATCAAAAACTTTACTAGTACTAGGTCTTGGATTTAGTAAAACTTCTGTAGAATCATTATCAGCATTAAAATCTTTTTTCTTTACTCTAAACCTATTAGGCCTACATTTAATCTGAAAATATATTAAAATATAATTTTTAATTAGGTTTATATATATTTATAAGAGCAAAAAAACCTAAATAAATTGTAAAATAGTTTCATATTCCCTTTACATATACTTAAAGATTAAAAGGCTAAGTTTGTATTAATTACGATGAATAATTTGCTAGAATAAACTTAAATAATATAAGGGCCATTTTAAAGCCAGTGCTATTCGTCGGTTAAAACAAAAGGGAGGTTTAATTAGCCTCTATAAAAAAATGCCTGAGGAACAAAAAATAAACGTTATAAAAAGTTATGAGAAACCTAGCTTCGGGTTTGCTTTTTTTTTTTTCCTTTTTTTCTTTCTATCTTAACAATGTAAAAATCTCCTTGTCGGGTATTCAATTGAGATTCATTTGCATAGTGTAACAACACAAAAAGAAAGAGAATGTGCCCACATTCGCTCGCTATATGATGAAACGACGACAAATGTAATATATTAAAAAAAGAAAAGTACAGAATAATATATTCTTCGTGTGTGCGGGAATCAAATCCGAATAAGGATGAATAATTGCGAAACTATAAGCGAGATTTGAGGAGGATGATTATAATAATACCATAAGTGGAATCATCATCTTTAAAGTCACACAGATGACGTATTTAATGATGTAGCTAGCAATCTCTAACAAGATAAGAAAGAATTGACCATCATTGTTACCCAGTCGGTTCCGAAGAACTCGCCTATCTCCCGAAATGATAGCTTAATTTGAATATATATAGGAAGCCATGTTAGTTTTTCTTCCAAAAATTTTAATAAAAATTAGCAGACGACAAGTAATTTTGCCGCCTCGTTTTCTAAGCCTTGCTCATAGACCTAACGCTAAGATCTTTTGTTTGTAAGGTACTAGATCAGGGTTGCCACAGTTTTTTCAGATTCAAATTCCCTGACTTTTCCAACGATTTTCCCTGAGCGTCTCTACCCAATTTTTAACGTTTTATTTTTTATATAATTGCGTTCGCCAAACTTTTTTTCATGCCTGTCTTTGTTCTAATCCATACAACTGACACGGTCAGCTTCAAATCTTTTCTGCAGATAATGATTGTAATTTCCTGGATTCTTGAAAGATCTTTAAATTCCCTGACTTTTACTAAAATTGCTGACCTTAACCCCAATTTTGCTGATATTTTCACCCTACTATTAAATTCATGAAATTATTTAATGTTTCCCAGGAGTGAATAATTACAATTACTAATATATAGACTTTAAAATTCAAACGAGTTAATGTTTTTGAAGTCATGATTTTATTTAAAAATTCCTATTTTTCTAATTTCTTGGTCAATTTTGGAGTTTTTGGGCTTATTTTGTAGCTAAGATTGTGCTCTATAAGAATCTGTCGTAAGATTCAAAGTATGTTTTAAATTAGACTGAACTTTTGGTAGAATAATGTATTTGAATCGGCAGCGAAACAGTATCTTGAAAATTAATTCAACCCCCTTTTAACTTTCGACCATATTCGGGTTCGTGAATGTGGACAGGGGAGAAATGGGGGAAGGGTGATATGTACCTTAGTGGTACAATTTACATAGGCCCCTTTAAAAGTAACGAAGCAAATACTGCAAAGAGAATAAATTTAACAGAAGGAAAAAAACTAGAAAAAGTTTTTCTTAATGTAAACTTCTCAAAAACCTAAGGAGTTAAGGGGAAGAAAAATTTGGTAGCTAATTCTCTAGGGGGTTTCATTGGCTAATTTCATTAAAAAGCGGGGCTAGTTTCTTTATCAAATGTTTCCCCGCACCCCATTCCATCGCCATCCAGTACGTCGATGGAATAGAATTCAAAATTTGCTAAGAATTCTTCGATGATATTTTGGTATTCAAAACGAATACTAGTTGATTAGAAGAACGAAAGAAAAATAAGAAATTAGAACCAAGTTTTAAATTACAGGGGTCGCCAGACTTTTTACGATGGTGATCGACTTTAAGATTTCAAATTTCCTCGCGTTACATTATTTTCCCGATCTTTTAACCCTAATTTTCCCGACCTTTAACCCTAATTTCCCTGACCATCAAACCAAATTTTCCCGACCTTTAACCCTAATTTTCCCGACCTTTAACCCTAATTTTTCCCGACCTTTAACCCTAATTTTCCCGACCTTTAACCCTAATTTTCCCGACCTTTAACCCTAATTTTCCCGACCTTTAACCCTAATTTTCCCGACCTTTAACCCTAATTTTCCCGACCTTTAACCCTAATTTTCCCGACCTTTAACCCTAATTTTCCCGACCTTTAACCCTAATTTTCCCGACCTTTAACCCTAATTTTCCCGACCTTTAACCCTAATTTTCCCGACCTTTAACCCTAATTTTCCCGACCTTTAACCCTAATTTTCCCGACCTTTAACCCTAATTTTCCCGACCTTTAACCCTAATTTTCCCGACCTTTAACCCTAATTTTCCCGACCTTTAACCCTAATTTTCCCGACCTTTAACCCTAATTTTCCCGACCTTTAACCCTAATTTTCCCGACCTTTAACCCTAATTTTCCCGACCTTTAACCCTAATTTTCCCGACCTTTAACCCTAATTTTCCCGACCTTTAACCCTAATTTTCCCGACCTTTAACCCTAATTTTCCCGACCTTTAACCCTAATTTTCCCGACCTTTAACCCTAATTTTCCCGACCTTTAACCCTAATTTTCCCGACCTTTAACCCTAATTTTCCCGACCTTTAACCCTAATTTTCCCGACCTTTAACCCTAATTTTCCCGACCTTTAACCCTAATTTTCCCGACCTTTAACCCTAATTTTCCCGACCTTTAACCCTAATTTTCCCGACCTTTAACCCTAATTTTCCCGACCTTTAACCCTAATTTTCCCGACCTTTAACCCTAATTTTCCCGACCTTTAACCCTAATTTTCCCGACCTTTAACCCTAATTTTCCCGACCTTTAACCCTAATTTTCCCGACCTTTAACCCTAATTTTCCCGACCTTTAACCCTAATTTTCCCGACCTTTAACCCTAATTTTCCCGACCTTTAACCCTAATTTTCCCGACCTTTAACCCTAATTTTCCCGACCTTTAACCCTAATTTTCCCGACCTTTAACCCTAATTTTCCCGACCTTTAACCCTAATTTTCCCGACCTTTAACCCTAATTTTCCCGACCTTTAACCCTAATTTTCCCGACCTTTAACCCTAATTTTCCTCACCTTTAACCCTAATTATCCTGACCTATATAACCCTATTATTCCTGACCTTTAAACCCTATTTTTCCTGACCTTTAAACCCTATTTTTCCTGACCTTTAAACCCTAATTTTCCTGACCTTTAATCCTAATTTCCAGTTTCTCAAATTTTATAAATTACAGGATTTATGTACGGTTCCAACGAACAAATAAAACCCCTTTCAACGAAAAACAAAATTAATTCGATCTACAGAAATCCACAGTAAAACCATAAAGATTTGGCACGGGTCATAATTCCCCTAAAAAAACGGACAATAAGGACCGAAATTTAATCTCATATATATCATGAACTTTTTATCCCGAAAAAAAAAAAAAAAAAAAAAAATAAAATAAAAAAATTGATCGATAATCGTGGAAAAGTGCGAAGGGAGTAGGAAGTTTCCAATCGCTAAAAATCAACAGCATTAGTCGAGATGTCAGCGATACTTTTCTCACGAAGAAGGGAGAGCGGTGGAAGAAGGTTGGAGCATCAATATAAAGAATGGGTCATTTTTTTTTAGGAATAGTCTTCGGGCCCCGCGGATTGGTTTGGCATTTTACTCCGTTAAAGAAAACCGGAGGAAGGGATGGAATGAGGAAAAAAGAGAGAAAGATGGAAGCCCACGATGAGGAGGAGTAGAAGGAGGAGAAGAAAAAGAAGAGGCAGTGTTGTCGTATCAAGTGCCATATCTACTAGACGATGTCAATTTAAAAAGTGCCTCAAATCGAAAATCAATATCGCTACGGGGTACGCACCCCCATCCCCCAGACAAACGCCTAAAGTCAAAGAGACACCCAAAATGATTTTTTTAACCTGCCTAAATTTTTAGTAAGTATTAAGAGTTAAGACACTAATAAGAGCTTCGAAAATATCCACATCAAAACGGCGAATTTACCACCAGAATACGAGCAGCCAGAAATGTGTGATTAATGGCGAATTAATTTCTGTAAGGGTTTAATTAAGAAATAAAAATAAATTTTATTTGAAGGGGAAGGTTTTATTTTTCAGGTGGTATTGCCTCCGACACTCTTGAATTCTCTGTACATCTGAGTTCACTGACAATTTTTGTGAGTTCAGCGAGGGTCTGAGCCCTCACCCCCTGGTGCTCCCGTGGCCGGTGAAAAGGGGGCAATGTTATTAGCCTCACAGTTGAGACGCTGTTGTAACCTAAATATAGTGTTAAATTCACCATTTTGGCGCTAGAGTTTATACAAATGAATATTTTTCGAAGCTCTTCCACGAGTAACAACCCTAATAAACGAACTTTAAATATTGTTAACTCATTAATATTAGAAGCCCAATTTTTTTAAAATTAGGACGAGGAAAATAGTAAAATTGTATATATAATTTGACAATTAAATAAATATTTATCTTCAAGATTTAATTACAATAAAAGGGAAAAAACTCCTATATTAAATATATCTGATATCGTGTTACTTTCACTTTAAAATCCCACGCGATCAAAATGGGAAAAGTTATAGTTTCAAGTTAAACTGTCGTAACTGGGTCGATTATCGAGGGAAAAGAGACAATTTAAGATGATACCGTGATGATATAGCATTCTCCCTCAATTTCACTCATTGACTTTTGAGATTGACGCGAAGGCGGGCGGGCGTTATTTCAACCTTTTTCAAACCATAGCAGACCGATGTGGAAGGAAAAAAACCAAAGATTTTTTTCCCCATATCTCGTCATTGATTCTTTTTCGACTCTACTATTTTTTCTTTGTCATTTATATCTATATATATAATTCTTGCTCCTTTTCCACCCACACAACCATTCTTATTGTCTCTTTGTGAGGAAGAGAGATGGAGGGTATATTTCTTATTTTAGTATCTTAGAAGAAAGCTAATTTAGAGCACAATTTAATATATTGGAATCATCTCGATCAAATTAATGAATTTTCTTCTACTCTTTCGATTTTGATTTAAAGGAAAAAAAAGTCCTTCAACAAACAAATATCAAGCTAGAAAACTTTATCTATCGTACTAGGAAAGTAGGCTTAACAAGGATCCATGGATAGTTTCATATCACAAAGGCTTCTCCATTATTTGACCATAGGACTATTAACAATAGACTTCTATCTTAATGGATTAAATATGGAATGATCCATAAAAAAAAATCAAAACGAAGGTTGGCTCAAGGTTGGTAGGCTTAACAAGGATCCGTGGATAGTTTCATATCACAAAGGCTTCTCCATTATTTGACCGTAGGACTATTAACAATAGACTTCTATCTTAATGGATTAAATATGGAATGATCCAGAAAAAAAAATCAAAACGAAGGTTGGCAGGCTTAACAAGGATCCATGGATAGTTTCATATCACAAAGGCTTCTCCATTATTTGACCGTAGGACTATTAACAACAGACTTCTATCATAATGGATTAAATATGGAATGATCCAGAGAAAAAAATCAAAACGCACGTGGTTTTTCTTAGTTACTACATTTGCCACTGTTTGCCTTTAGAGGACGCTTATGAACACCAAGTTTTGTTATTCATCTTTATCTATAAAGATATGTGCCCCTAGTACCCATAGTTAATAGTCCTAGCTTTTTACTAAGCATTCTAAAAAATTTTTACAATTCCTCGAGGTGATACAAAAAAGTAAATAGTATATCTTTTTCAGACAATAGTTGCCCTTCATGTAATTACATCGGGAGTGGTTAAAAGCAAAGCGTTGCAAAGTTAACTATAATGAAACTTTGATTGAAATAGGAATATGTCTAATGATAATTTCATGGGAGAGGTTTAGAACTTATTTTGCGTCAAAGTAGCTTTATATTGTTAAGAAAAAAAAAAAAAAAAAAAACCCCAACCAAATTTAACAATAAAGTATTCTTATAGGCGTGGCATACATTGGTAACTTATCCCACAAAAGGCGCAGACTTTTACAAGAAAGACTATAAAAAAGGCATCGTTTGTATTATTTGTAAACTTGGTCATAAAATATAGATTATGTTCAGTCTGGTTTCGAAGTCATTATGGTACCCGGTTACTTTTTAGTAAAGTCGAAGTGATGGTAAACAACATTAAGTATAAATTGTTAATCGTACTTTGAACCACAATGGAAAGGCATTAAAGACCTAATAGCTTTCAGCGGTAATGGTCGAGGAAGCCTTGAAATAACACTGGCCAAACGAGGAGTAAAGGGTTGCAAATCCTTTCGGTCGTGTAACATGTACATTATAATAACAGCTACTAAGTACAATGTTTGGGCCAACAGAAAAAAAGGGGAACGTTTCAATGGCTTTAATGCCCATATAATGCTAAATTAAGTGTAACCAGAGGCCATTTGCAGGTTTCAACACCAGCAGGTGAAGCGAACTTCCTTCATGGGACCAAATGTCCACGTTAACACCCCTTGCAAAATTCTGTCGTTTGTATTTTGAATCATTACTATTTATAATTTAATTTTGTGTAATTTGTATCACCCTGGCAACCGCAAATTTGTTGCAAAATACTTATTTTATACCCATTATTATTAATATTAATGTTATGTTATGTTCATGAAGTTAATTTAAACACCAAAAATAAAAATTAGACCAGCAGTATCATTTCACCCTCCCTTTAAAGACACTGTAAAAATGACTCACCCTCCCTCAAAATGAACACAAAATTGACACTTACTTTTACACATGAGACGATCTGTTGTTTTGATTGCTGACCAAATATATAACAGGCTCATCAACGTTTGGATTCGTAGTCGTTATCGTATATCCAATTGCACAAGCTGGTTTTGATAAATAACACCAATTAATTTGCTATTTACTAACTTCGTATTACAATTTTAGTATGAGTAAATAAGATCAAAACCAAGAACACCATTCGATAGACGTTAAATTTAGACCTAAAATAACAGCCGCTTCCCGCCATTTTCTAGCTCTTCCGATAGCAACCGCACGCCCCTCCCGTTTTTTATTATTTTATACGCGGAAAAGCGGGACTCATGAGATATTCGAGCAAAGTGTTCGGCGCCATCTCTCGGCCGCAAAAATATTGAATAAGGTGAGGCTAGGCCTAGCTTGAACTGAAATGCCCGAAACATCAGCGAGTGTTTTCAATAGCACCGGTAAATTGAATTCGTACTAAAAAGGCGAAGGCTTCGTACATTTTTTAAATGTGAATACGATTGAAAATTAAATACATAAAAAAAAGCCGCGGGTTATATCGAATGGCGTTAATTATTTTACACTTTATTTACTTATACTACAATCCTATCCGTAACTTTTAATTACACTTTCAGCTACTAATTATTCTAAACATAAAACCCTCAACACGGTCAAGGCCAAGATAGGCCGACCTTCCCCGTACTCTCACCCGTCAAATACCACCCGCTATTTCCCGCCAAAGCGCCAGGCTTAATAGGGGACTCATTGTGAATGAGAGCGGGCTTCCATTCTTCGATATTAGACAGCTAATTACACAATTAAAATTACATTAACGCGACCTAGTCCTAACCCACGTGTAAATATAAAATGTACGAAACTTTACACCATAAAATTTTCTACAAATAATTAGATCTTATCTTAAGGCGAGACATTGAAAATATTTACTTACTCGGAGTCATTAAGATCCGTACTCGTGTCTTCAAAATCCCAGTAACATTAATTATTCATGGCTGATTTTTGAAAAATAATACTTCATTTAGTTTAAATACATATCTAATTATAACGCGTAAACATTTAAATGAAAATTAAATTAAAACACGAGGCTGATGGGTTTGGCTTTACCCTTAATTGTCATTCCTGCACGCTTCGCTAAAGAACAATCAATGGCGTCGATGAATTAGCGGAGACGAAGGGCATACGAATCACGTGACATTCTCTAACCAATGAGAGCTATTTAAGGTGTTTGAAATAATAATGCTACCCCACTGTCCCCCCTTATTAAAGGGAGGATGAAGCGGTTGCGATTCTAAAAATAGTAAATGTTTGAACAGTAAAACATTGAATGATAAAGTATTTTCAAGATGTTTCTGAAAATATCATTTAAGCCTAAAAAACATTGATAATTTCTATATTCAAATTTTAATCGGGGAAATTACTCCCCTGTTTTTATTTGGTTTTTATAATGTTCTCGCATCTTATGACGTCAGGAATTAAATAAAACAGCTTAGGCTTATACCGAACAAAATGATATGTGCCTGTTTTTTTTTGTTTTTTTTAGTTTTCGTTTTTTGTTTTTCATTTTTACTTTCATATCTGCCTTTTATGTTGAAATTTTAGTTTTAATTATTTTATCATTAGCATTGATAGGGAATACAATTTTCAAATCCCCAAAAAACACTCTTCCTTTCATTGTTTTTTTTTCTCTTAAAAACCAGAATGATAATTTATGTTACAACATGTACAAAAGCTAATTATTATTATAATATATTTTTTCATGTTTAATTATTTTAGTTAAACTAACTTTAGGGGGAAAAAGACGGGGCTTTTTTTAAATTTAAGCAAGCGAGGCGTATTAATTATCGTTAATTATTTTCTCCCGTTTTTTTTAAACAACAATAAACTCAAACAAATAGTATTGGTTTTGTTTGTTTACTAAATCCTATCGACAAACAAATATTAATACGAAATAAATAACAATATTTAAAAAAAAAAATTCGGAATTTTTTTCACTCATTTCTACAAAACTGTACAGTATTTTTTATACAAACGATAATAATAACGCCTCGCTGCAAGATGAAATTTGCGTTTATTTCTTGCATTGTTTAAAGGGGAAGTGAAACGTTTAAAATTATTTTTATTGTTAGATAAACAATTTTAAATTTAAATTTTCTAGCAATTTAGATTCTAACAAATTTATTCAAATGATAAACTTTAAAAATTAGGATTAAGAGATTATTTGAAATATACTGATCGAATTTAATATCTTTATGTAGAGGGTTTAAACCTAAATTAAATTAAAATAATTACGTTTCACTGCTCCTTTAAGAAATTAAGCGAAAAACATGGAAAATTACACGGGTATTTTTCATCCACATGGGTTTGAAATTAAAATGAAAAACCTAATATTTTCCATCTCGAATTTTATTTTAAAATCAAAATTTCACCTTAAATGTAATTTGATTTGAAAATAAAACTGGATTAAATCGTGAATCATGTTTGATTAATTTTCAAATTTTCTTCCCCATGTACAGTTTTGTTTGTGAATTAAAAGTTTGAATCGAGTTCTACGCAATGCCTACCTTTTAAGTTTAATTCTGTACAACAATTATTTTTTTTCTTTTTAAATTTTTTTTTTTTTTTTTTTTTCTTTGAAAAAATTGGCAAGTTTGAGCAGGGTAGAAATCTTGACGGACTGTCCCGGGCATTTTTTTGGCTCCCAAAAAAATTTGACCCTCACACGGCAGACGTTTATTAACTGACCAGCGCATTTGTAATATATATATATATTTTTTTTCATAGATTATGAAGATTTTTTTCTATGGGAATCTTGTATAGTTTAGAGAGTACAAAATATAGAAAATAGTATATTTTTGTAGTTATTTTTCTCAAATTAAATAACCTTTTTTATTTAATTTGATTGAAAGAAATTGAAATATTACGGTTACTAACTATGGGAATAAGAATAAATGGTTGAAAATTTGGTACCAAATTTATGGTACCATAAGAAATAATAATGGAAGATAAATGTTATGATAAACATTTGAAATATCTGTTTTAAATAAAATTTGAATCTCGTGTTACGGTAAATTTAAAGATAGTTTCAGATTAAGGTAGATTTCAATAAGAGCTTTGAAATTGGTTAATTTTTAAAAATCAAATTAGAGTTTATGTTTGTAATTTTTAATTTTAGTGATATTTGTTAATCTCACTTTAATCTACAATTAAAACTAAATTTGGTACATAATAATTAAGATTGCTTAAGTAGTTCCTTAGTTCCTAACAAAACATAGCACGTGTCTACCGTAAGTCGGAGCTAATTCAGGCCAGTATTCTCTGTAAACTCAGACAGTTACAGCTTACATCAATTTTTTATGGTTCGTCTAGTTATAAAGCCAATTTTAGCGAAATTAAACAGTTAAGAATAAAAACTGAACTTATATTTTTAAAAACCACAATAGAAAGCAAACCAATTCAAAAATATTGGATTTTGATCAACTTGATCTTCATGTCGGAAAATGTTTGACTTTACTAAACCTCGACAACTTTTCTAAGCCTTGGCGACTTTTCTAAGCCTCGGTATTATTTCTCGTTAACTTTTCTAAGCCTTGGCAACTACCTAAGCCTTAGCAGTTTACTAAGCCTTGGTAGACAAGTACGTTGTTTTTTTCTTACTGCATTAGCACGCAGTGTTAATCTTCCTAATTGATACTACCCTTTAAATTTAATTAACACTAGATTCACAATTTAAATAGTAACAAAAGAAGAAAAATAAAATGAAGAAATACCGAAACACCTCCGCTGGTCTATCACAGCTTTTTTATATAACCATGCAAGTTTGTTTAGTATTGCATCGTATTTTACGTCGATATTTTGTTTTTGTTTATTTTGTTTTCTCAATAGGATTAAACTCGGGTGAAAAAATTAAGTTTTCGTACAAAAGGTACATTGTTTTTTATCATTTTCATATTTTACTTTACGTATATCATCCGTATTTATCCGTAGAACGTCACCATCTTAATTTTTCCTACTAATTTAATTTATTTAACCACGCGCGTTTCGCTTATTTATTTGTGTTTTTTGAAAAATACCGAGACTCGATTAAAATCTGTTCGCATAGTCACTTTTATTTTTTTTTTTTTTTTTTTTTTGCAAATGTAAAATCGGACTTATAATTATCTAATAATCTACCATATTTTAATTGTTTTAGTTAATTTATTCATCAACTCTCCCATACCATATTTGAATTTTTGGTTTTATTATATCAACGCAGAAGTTTTTCTTACTTTCCAGGTGCTATTTTTGTTTTTATTTGAAATGTTGAGTTTTTTTTAATGATTTTCGTATTTGAAATTTAATTTTTTATAGCTCACATTTTTTTGCGTAATTTTAATTACTTTTGTAAGAATAATAATTATAATAATTAAATATCACTCTCTCACTCACAGGATATAAACAGCCATATTTAAATTCAGCTATACGAGGATTTTTGAGGGAATTTTGGATTAATAATATTTTTTTTAAATATCATTTTTTTAGGATATTTTAGCGACTTGAAATATTATCAAAGATATTATATAACATTTTTTAGAAATAATCTACGACTAAGATTAAATAATATAAATCTGTACTTAATAATTAATGATTTGGATTCAAATTTTAATCCATTTAAAAATTTAACTAATAATAATTAAAAATTTGATTAATTTGCAAACTTGGATGTGGATTTGTTTTTTTGTTTTTTTCAATTTGAGACTTAAGTTCCCGTTAAAGCTTGCCAATTTAATATTTTAACTAATATTTATAGTTTAGAGATAAGTATTATTGACGCAAATTTGAATAACTTTATAATAAGCTTACTAAAAATGCGGGATAAATCTATATTTGGAAAGGGAATTCTAAATTATGAATTAAGCTTAGCTTAAATTATTTCTAAATAAACTTTGATATTATTCCAAGGTACATTTTATTGAGAAATTACGCGAGGAATTACTGGCCAAGAACTTGAATGGGGTTTAGGGATGTTTCGTATGGTTCTTAAACTCGAATTTTTGCGCGCAATAATTGACTAATTAAAACAGTTTCAAATATCAGTATAGATCAAAGTAGTCAAACCCGCGGGGATGTTTTAATATGGTCGAGATGGTGATGAGGAATGTACCATCGCTCGCTTTCAATGGTTGATATCGAGAGGAGATTGGGGGGAGGGAGGAAACTGATCTATAATAGGAAATCATCCGAACAAGTCGGAATCGTACACTTTCAATCATTTTTATCCGCGGTCGGAAATTTAAAAGAATTTTTCTTAATATTTCCGGAAGTGACGTACCGGGGTATTCCATTTTAAGTTTTTTTTTTTTTTTTAATTGGTCATAAAGCGGAAAGCCTAGAAAGAGGGGGTGGGAAGGAATAGAGTCCGCGCGTGGTAATCGTGGTTGGTACAAAGTGGTGGGAGTTTTTTTTTAGTTTTGTATTTGAATGAAAAGCGGTACGCGTGACGGATTGTCTTTTTCTCACGTGCATACCGTCCGCGTGTCATAGATTGGCATGATATCCCCGTAGGACGCGCTCTCGTCGTCGTTGGCGCCACCAGCCGGGGTCCTTTGGTTCCCTACTAAATGTCCTTTTTGTCCATGCACACCGTCCTTTGGCACAATCGTCTTCGGCCCGCCTTGGGACGACGACGAGTTAGTATTGGGGGCGGCCGAAGTTCCCCCGCCCATCAGGCGATTGGCGGTCGAAGGGGGCGGAGCCGGGGGCGTCTTAAAATCGCCACCCGCGCCTCCGTTTTGTCGACTAGCGTTAGCGGAGAAGGAGCCGCCTCGCGAACGTCCCGCGTTGCCGTCGATGGTAAAGGGGCCGTCCTCTTCCACCGAGGCGTAGATATTTTCGGTGGCGGGCGGAGGGGGCGAGGGTAACCCGCCCCCGTTAACGGGGTTGCCGCTCCCACCGCCGTTCGCGACCCGATTGGGCGGAGGGTACGGATGGAACGTCGAAAAATCAGAAACGCCCCGTCCCGTGACGCCCCTGGAGCCACCCATGGACGGAGGCGGATAGGGCTCGTCGGGGTCGACCGTGAAGACGGGCGTGGCCGCCGCGCTCCCGGATCTCGTCCCCGCGGGGACGCCAGGCGACGGTAATGTCCTATTGGGAACGGCGTTGCCTCCGTTCCCCACCAACTTGTGATTCAGTTCCGATAAGAGACCTCCGGGTAATCTCATCTTGTAATTGTCTTTTCTCGCGTTGGACGCGAACGGCGAACGCGTATTATTTTCGGAACCCAATTGGTTCGAAGAAATGGGGTGAAATCTTCCGCTTTCGGGTCCGTTCCCGCCCGTTAAACGACCCATCGAGTGTCCGAAAGAATGTTGCCCCAAACCTCCGTCATCCTGGTACGGATTTCCTACTGAACCCGTTTTGCTCATGGGTCCGGGACTACCCATTCCTCCGGCCAGATCGGGCCCCAACATGCTCTTGCTCATGTAATAATTTTGCTTGGCTAAGAATCCTTCGCTCGGGTGTCCGTCTTTGTTGCGTTCCAAAGAATGCGTGTGTTTGGGTTGGTGAAGACCACGACCTTTGGTTCCGTTGACTCCGCCTCCGCGAGGACCGCGAAAAAGACCACGAAGTTCGCCGCGGTTTTCCGAATGACCTCCTTCGCTGCCGGCGCCTTCGCTCGACACCGAACCAACGTCACGACAAAGATCGCCTCCAGTTGATCCTGGGTTTTGGGTCATCGCAAATTTAATATAATTTCTTCGGATGGAAAGGGGGGAAAAGGGTGGAACCAAACAACCGTAAAATAAACAGCGAAAGAAAAACCGAGAAAATTAAGACTCCAAACCAAACGGGCGATTGTTGTAAAGTAATCGTGAAAGCAATCAAGTACAAGAAAGTCAAACAATAATGTAGTACACCAGAGAGGCTACCTCGGAAGTGGTAAGTAACGCCGCGAACATAAAGGAGCGCAACAAGCCAATCATAAATTTGGAAAAAAACAGTTAAAATCAACAACGAACATACCGATCTATGTTAAACTCAAACAAGTGCGTGCAATATAAAAAAAAGGTTTTACAAAGTTTGTTCGTAAAGTAAATAATAAGGCAGATATGGAACTTGCAATTGAACAACCAATGTGGAAAGTAGGGCTGTTGCCCAAAGTGCACCAAAATATGCAAAACATGTCACGTGATTCATATAGGGTACTAATTACAAAGGAAAAGCGTGCAGGTTGAACAGATCTTTACACCAAACACATTTTTAGCGCGATACATCTGTTAGATTAAGCTTAAAACATGCCCAACCAATATAATATAAAAAGCGCGATATAAGTTTGAAAGCATTGAAAAAGAGTGTTGCCATGCATACCTTGCAAAGAACTCGTACCGGAACACGGCCTGGTTCCTGTCCCCGTCGCTGGTCGTGGAAATTCAGCCAAACTAAGTTCGTCTTCGGCGAATTCGTCTTCGCTAGCAACCGTTCTGGCTTCGGCCTCGCTATCCTCGATGTCCGAATCGTAGCTGCGACTGGTTGGTTTCTCCTCGGAACATCCCGATACCTCCTCGTAAATGGGGTTAAAGTGGTCTTTGTTCTTGGACGCCCTGACGTGATGGTGGTGCCCTTGATGGTGGTGGCCGGACTCCTTGTGATTGGGCGTGAAAGTAAAGTTGGTATGACTCAAAGGGGCCAACTGACCCGGACCGTAGCTGCCGTATTTAACGTCCAGTAACTAATGGAAAACAAAATGGAAACGATATCTGGTTAGAAACAGAAGGTTTTGGGTGTCAAAGATATTGACAAAACCCAAGAATTATCTAAAACAATTAAGAACATTAATTGTAGAATATAACAAAATGGTTTCTACACTAACCAGCTTCTTGTTTATATTAGCACGAATATTTAATTAATGTTAAAATAACAATAATTATAAAAACGGCTATCGCGATTACTAGCACCATTTCACGTTCGTCAACAAAAATAGTAAAACGTTAAAGGCTCAACGTTTTTCAGGTATATTCCATAAAACCTTTCTAATTAACGTTCCCCTTCGACATTAAGATAATTAACCTACGCGAACTTCAGGAAGTTAATTAGAAGGTATGATAAAACCAAATAAATAAGCTCAAATAAGAAAATCCAAGAATTAAAAAAAAAAAAAAAAAAAAAATCAAATAAGACTCTCATATTAAACCCGGAAGCCCAGAGACTACCTCGTTAGTAAACCCTACATAAATCTATTGTTTCAGTTCACTAATAAAAGCGACGCGAGGGATAGAGAAAGAAGAAGAGTGAGAGAGAGCGCGTGAAAGAAGAGATTCACCCTAATAAACAAATTAACCGAAAATGGGGCGATAATTGGGAAAAGATGCGAGAGAAAACAATTATCAATAATTGCTTCCGCGCCCAACCAATGCGTGCGAGGCCTCATCAGACAAACGCAACGAAGGTTGCAACGAAATATCCCAGTGAGAGAAAGATAGAGAGAGAAATTCTAGCCCCTGGGCCTTTGCGGATGAAAAAGTAACTAATTAAGAAGACGAAGCCCACCTTGCCAAAAAAGAAAAACATCAAAAGGGAACGCAAAGATGGGGCAAACGCCCAAGCAAAAGAGAACGACATGTAGAAAGAGGTATAGATAGAAAAGAAGAAAAAAAAAAATCGAGTAGTTTTCTGAAACTACTTTTATTTCCTATAGATTTATCATTGTGTATCAATTCACCTCAGGTTTCGGTAGTCTGCAAACAGTTTTTGTAGATATGGGGAACCTTATAAAGCTTTGCAACATAGTGAAAACACAAATTGACTCGTATCTTCGCAAAAACGGATAATTCCAAATAAATTTGCGATGAGATGAGTTGTATCAGGTTTTATTCTTACAAAAACATTGAATATAATAGAACGTAAGAGGAAATACATTTCTAAGCTCAGGGGTTTATCGTATTTCTTTATTTCTCTTAACATCCCTTTATTCAAAGTTAAACCATGAACATACCACCAGAATTAAAGAGCAGAGGTCATCCGACACTGTTCCAGGCATGAACTAAACTTTATTTTTTTTTCCCAAACGCAATTTGCAAAGGAACGGATACTAACGCGGACGAACAAACAATGGTTGCATCTCTTATAGGGAGTAAAAGTATGGAACCTTCCTCTAGAAAATGGGACGGTTTCTGGATAAGAGTCGAGAGCATCAAGAGTTAAAATTACGCGATAGGATCGACACTAGGATGCACCTATAGTGTATCCAAGAGTATCCTAGAGTACCCTAGAGTATGGAAGATAAAAAATCCTAGTAATTTGCAGCTAACTCAATTATCCGAGGTTTTGGAACGACGGTGCGCAGCCCGCGCGAACGTCTCGTAAAAATAACGCAATAATAAAAGGAAAGGGGATGTGATGAAATATTTTTACAAGCCCAAGCTAATATAGTTTCGTTCACTGTTTTACAGACAATAGATGTAAATGTAACGTGAAAGAAATAGCCGAATATGATTTACTGCATATTTTCTTTAACCCTGACTTTCACGCTATTATCTCTAGGAAGAATAAACGTACTAAAATGTATAGCTTGCCCTGAAATCTAGGGTAACACTCGGGATAATGGAAGTAGTATCATTTTGGGTAGCTAATATAGGTACCATAGGCAAGTCGTTTAGCACTATTTTTATCCCCCTGTGCATGAGGTTAAAACAATGCCTTAATTTCTGGTTTATTTTCAAACCACTAGCTCTTGAATTAAATATTAAAGAATAGAGATGTGTTAAACCTTTGTTTAAAGGATGAATGAAGTGAGAAAAAGATATATTTTTAGATTAAAATTCAGAAATTGAACTAGTATAATAATGTTTAGAGTTTTAGTTTATTTTTACGACAGGGAATTAATTAAAATGAAGTTATGTCGGATTTTTTCGAGTTTAAATCTACCAGCTTCAAGTATAGATTAACCCAAACTAGCAGAATTTAATCCTTTATTTATAATTAAACGTCATTAACCCAATAAACCAAATTTAATTCCGTTTGAAGATCCAAGAAACCCTGCTGAGAAATAAAGAAAGAAATCTAAAAAAAGGACCAAAAGTTTATTCACAGTCCAAGGATCTTCTAGGTTGCTCTGAGCTTACAGAATATCAGAATTCCACTCCCCCATCCCAAAATGTACCCAGATTGTGCCGTAATTAATTTTTGCTCCCCCTAGCTAAGAATAATCTTTCTTGGTGCACTCTGGGCACACATAATTTATTATAGTGAGCGGTATGTAAAAGAAAAAAAAAGAAAAAAAAAAAAAAAAAAAGGTGGGGCGGAAGCGCAAATAGTAGATTGCAGTCTAAGAAGTAACTAAATGTCAAATACCAATTAATTTCTACTGTTTATATTACGGTAACTTTCAAATTAACCAGAAATTTCTCAGTACATATTTAAAGGTTCCCTTGGGATTAAATTTGGGTTAAGGAAATTATTTCAAAGTGATTTTGTCGCCGATTCCTTGTCGTAAACTAAAATAAATTTGAGTAGTATTTTAAGATTAATCGTTAAAAATATATTTACATACGCAATAAAAAAACATAATTTTTAAAATTAAGCTAAAAAATAGTCCGAAGAAAAAAATAACTAACTTTTCACAATCCCTTTATTAATCCCCCCTTTTTTAATAAAAAATAAAATAGATTTTTTTCTTTGGTTTCTCTTGAAAATCAACCGAGCTTGAAAAACGAAAGTAGAATAGTATTTTATTTTACCGTTCACATTCAGTTTACAAAACTACTTTATATCCTACGAGTTTAAACATTGTGTATTAATCCGCTTTAGTATTGGTTATCTTGCATAATTACTAACGAATGAGAGTGGAGAAGAGAAAACGTACCTTACTAGGCGGAAGCTAATTAAACTAAACAGTAACATCCTTTGACATAACCTTCTTATTACGAAGGGCGTTTTACTCCTTCCTTTTTCCCCTCCCAATTTTTTTCCACCATCTCCTCTCGCTCTCTTTCCCCTAAACTTTTTTATCGCGCAACTGAACTCGAATTCGGAGAAGGAGGATAGGGATTTAGGAACAAAAAGGTCTTCAATTAAAATGAGGGGAGTTTAAACAAGAAGTCGCCAAATAAACGATCAAACTTTAAAACAAAAAGGACGTCTTTAAAAATTGCTAGCTTAAAATACAGCGTGAGAAATGATAAGATTTTCAAAAATGATCAAGTGACCAGTGGGGCCCGAGTTATTTCATTTTAAAAACTGGTCAGGGTCTTTGAAAGCAACCAAATTCGAATATATAAGTATGTTAAGAGTTGTTTGTTTACGGGGAAAAATTAAAATAGAAAATGAAGGATTACTAATTTTGTAAAATTGGTTTAAAGAAAAACGAATTCTTAATTTTATATATTAATTTCTATCAATATAAATATAATATCTAATAATCAGAATCTGACCCCTAGTGGAAGGCTACATCCCGAACAGCAAAGTACCGCAGTTAAAATACTTTCACAGGGGCAAGGTAAAATTATCACGTAAAAATTTGACTACTTGCTAACAAGAACTTGTAAATACCGCCATATTAGTTAAGGACCTTTAAATTAAACTGATTATGAACTAATTCATATATTTAACTATAACACTCAAGAAAAACTTTGGTTAAAACGATTGGAATTAGTTTACATGTATATATACATCAATTTTTAATATAACAAAAATTTACTAGGTCAAATGGACCGACATAATAAGACTGATAAGTTAACCCGAAATTTAAATTTTAGAAATCGATTAGGAGGGTGAAAGGGCCAAAAAGGGGTGTGGATATTGCTGGAATCCTAAACCTGGATAGTTTTAGTACCAAAATGAGGGTCGGCTTACTTTTCCATGAGAAAACTTAACCGCGCTATACGTAAAACCAAGTTTTAGGTTGCTACTGCAGTGGAATTAAGTCACACGACGCGAGCAATTGGCTCTAATTGAATTCGGACCCGAATTCATCGCTAAAGGATTTAAAATCTCCTATTATACGAATCAGTTTCAAATTTCATTACATTCAAAGCCTTCCCTACTTACGGTACGATTTCATTCATAGGTGGAAGGTTAAATTCAAACCAGTTTCAAGTTCAGACTAATCTCGCTCTTAACCTCGCGTGATTCTTTTTAAATAGAACATTTTAATTTAAAATTAGGCCTAACGAATACCGAAACAAGAAACAACAGGTTTTTATCGAGCTTTTGGGAAAGGTTAAGTTAACAAAAACCCATAAAAAAAAAGCTCAGTCAAGTTATTTCCCTTCCCCAAGGCGTAATTAATTAATTACACGATAATTAATTAATCTAGATGTTCAATCGTCCTCTTATGTTTACTGGGTCTACATACTATATTGTAGAAAGAGGGTAAACAGTATTGATTAAATTATTAGTTGCTATCTAACACAGGAAATTACAAAAAGAAAGAAAAAAAGGCTTTAAAATTAAATTCACGATCAGTTTAATTAGATCGGATTCGGGAAAATAAATGTAAGAAAATATGAACTGTAAAAATATTCATTTTAACGACATGATAATCGGATATTTAATACCTTAATTTTTTTAGTTAAGATATTGAAATTTCAAACTTCTAATTTCCAGTCAATATGAATATATATTTTCGTAGATATAATCTAACCGAAACAATGAACCAATGGTTGTACAAGGAACATTCCAACGATATAAAGGGAGGATGAAACGTAAAAATCGAGAAATATATACTATTTTTAATTTGTTAATGAGGGTTAGTTGAAGCGAAATGCAATACCATTTTTTAATTATACTTATTAAATAATCATGGGTCAAAAATCACGGTTTTTTTTCCAATTTCATGCTTCCTTCAATTATATTTTAATTAAAGTTTAATACCACCTTGCTCAGCACATTCGAGTAAACATTCTCATATCCTTTAGTTTACAAATAGTTAAAATTAAGGGCGTAGGGGGAAATAGTTTCTATCTACCCCCTCTTTAAGATCACAGGTAAGCTGACAAGAAAGGGAAGTCTTACGCAATAACGAATAGCTACAAATGGCAAACATCTCTAAAGCTACATAGTTATTTATACGTATTTCCATTCGGGCATATTAATCGTTTGTAAGATATACAGAGAGAGACTAAGAGGTTTAGGACGCCCCCGCGGCCAGAGTAAAATAGAGCTTTTAAAGGATATCTGAAGGGCGGAAAACGTCTTAAGACTTGCTCGGTCGCTTCCTAGCCCCGCCTTACTCCTCCTCAGGCATTATACCAATTTCCCTTTTCAGCAACTACGTATCATCGTACGATTTTATAACGTACAAAGCTAGACTGAAATATATATCAACTATGCTTAATTATTACAGTTAGATTAAGGAAGACAGCTTAGAATGTGCTAAAATCTCAAATTGAGTCAGAGTTTAAATGCTAAAATAGGACTGAAGCCGTAAATATTTCAAGGAAGAATGAAGCTAGTCAAGAAGATATTTTACATAGAAAATATATCTAAAAAAAATAAACAAATATTAACAAGAAAAAATAGAAGTTACAGTGGGAATTCTTCTGGGTCGAGGCCCGGCAACGTTCAACTTTGAATTGTGGGAGTCGCTTGCAAACGCTTTGAACGTCATTTAATGATATCAATCATCAATAACTTTACGATTATGACGATTCCCGTAATCTCAAATCATAACGGCTCGCAGTGGCCAAGGGTTAACGAAACTTTAACTTGATTGAGACAAATAATGCGTTAAACTTTGACCTCTTTCAACAATTATTAATAACCAAAATTAGTAACTTTACCAAAGGAAACTGTGAATTACCATTACCCTTCTAATATTTATCACGTAAATTACCGATTTAGAACTCTTTACTCAGCACAATATTGGCCTGTAATAAAGAGATCTAAGCAATAAATTCAAATCTAGAGATAATTCATGTTTAAAATAAATAAATTCATGATTTCAACCAATCCTTATTGCTAATTGTTGCCAAAAACATTTACATTCTAAGCATCTACATTTGTATTTTTAATCACCCATCATTTGTTGCCATGGAAACCGCTAAGATTAGTCACTTACCGAGTTTCTCCCTCTCCCTCTCTCTCTTATAGTCCAAGTTTCACAGATCAGTCGGATATTTCAGCAGATACAATACTATTAACCACGTATATTTCGATACCATTTATTCCCTACGAGACACGAGGGATATCAAGCTTTCTACGTACATGAAATTTCAAACTGATCCGAACTATACGTTATAGATGCGGCATTTCTCTAATGATCATAGCCTTTAAGGAGGCGAGCGCGTAAATTATAGTTAATAGAAACTAGGACGCCTATTATTTACACTCCATTTCGACGTATTAGAACTAATGAAGCGATGTTAGGGGGTTCAGGAACAAAAGGAAGCCATTAGCTGAGATATAATCCACCTTTACAAACTTCCTACGCGTTTGTTTAATTTAATCGAACGGAATTGCGAATGAATTTCATTTTGATTTGACAGCGCGTACAAAGCTAATTTACCAGTTATTTCAAGGAAGGATTCATTTGAATATATAAGAGAGCCTATACTTGGTACGCGCTGTCAAATTAGGGTAGAATTCCTTTACAATATATAGAATCTTTGACCAAAAGGTCTAGTCGAGTCCCGTGTAGAAGAGTAGGATGAAAGGTTTCTGTAACTTCTCTATACATCTGGTAATATATATGGAAACTGACCATTTCGATCAAGATTTAGAGCTATTTTAGACGTAGCTTTTAACGGTAGTATAAACAGAGTTAACGTTTACCTAATAGAGTATGATACGCATGCGTATTCGCGTGGATGTTCAGAATCAAAGGGTTCTTACGTATTCGATCGAAATGGCTAAAGGATCGATCAGTGCGGAAATATCACCTTTGAAATTAAATTTCAACTTAAATTTAATTCAAAAAGTAAAGAGAAACTAGCTCACGTCTAAAGGGAGTTAATAAAGACTATTTCCATCTCAATCATTAAATTTTAATCGAAAATTTCCTATTTCGCTCTTTAAATGAAGAATCTGAATAATAAATAATATTATTATTCATCAATCTGTTGCCTCATCTCTTACCATTTTGTAATTTGAACCAATTAATATGAAAATTGAACCCAAATTAAGGAAATTCAGTATTCCTGTAAAAGATATATTTTTGAAATGATATTACTGGAAATAAGTGAAGCTTTTAGATGGTCAGCTACTTTTTAATTAATGCAAATTAAAAATTTACTTACGTATATGATCTTCTATAACAGATTTCTATATTTCCGGTCATTTCACTGATTTTTGGTCCAATTTTCATATTCCCTGAGTTATACCCGACCTTTTGCTCCAATTTTCATATTCCCTGACCAACTGAGCTAGGGTTTAATTTTCATATTCCCTGACTAAAACTGATCTTTCATCCCAAATTTTCGTATAACCTCTCTTCTTCCTAATCATGAGCCCAATTTTCTGAGTCTCATGCCCTTTCCTTTTTAGTCAAATCTGAGCGATTCATACAGTTTTCCTGACTTGTACCCTGATCTTTTAACCTAGATTTCCGTATCACCAGACCTTACGCAATCCTAATCACACATCTAAGCCTAATTTAAGGCTAGAAAAATAAATTAAAAATATTATAATATTCCTTTTCATCTTCTCTTTAAGATGTAACGAAGGGAATTCCATCTTTGTACGCGTTGATATCTGAAACAATTTCTGTCTAAATACCTCTTATCGAGTCGAATGTATTCTTAAGGTTAAATTGCTTAAGTTTCGGCGGATGCTTATTTGACTACAGTTTCCTTCGGTTTCCTCATTCATTAACTCCTATAACAGTGTAAAATTTAAACGGCTATTATTATACTTTTACGCGCATAAAAGGGGCAACAATCTCTCGCAAATTCCCAGTATTATAATAGGGCCAGTTTCGAGGCAATATCTTTTGCAAGCAAAACCTTAAAGAGACAGTCAATATCCAAAATTATAAATTATAAATTCAGAAATAGAACCGTTCTTACAAAAATTTCGAAGGAGAGATTCCCCGATTTTTCTGTGACCATAAACCAAATCAAAATATATAATTCTCAAGGAACGACTGTCTGTCTGAGAGTCTGTCCGTGGGGAACGTAGCTAAAATGTACACGCAAAGTTAAACGCTCTATGATAAATTTCATTGAAAACGCCTCTTGAGTTTTTATTTCAAAAACACGCGCTTCAATTCAAAAGTCGATGAAGCCTAACAAGGCCTAATTATTTTATGGTTTAGAGATTAGATATTTGAAGATTAAAAGGTTTTTGCGATGTTTAACAAACAACGGCTAAAAGTAAGAGAAATTTCAGTAATATGAATATTACGTATATGATTATACCACATCTAATTAATATCGACGGGTAATAGCTCGTTTCTAAATAATTTCCCTGACAATAATTAATATTTTAAATGATTACTCATATTCGTGAATTGTTGGCAATGAAAACCTTCAATCAAGGTTAGCTCAGAATACGAGCTCAGAATACAATTAAGAGGTCGACATATAATAAACATTTCTTTAACCTCTAGAGAAATGTTAAATTTCCCTGACCTTTTGTGCCCATTTGCAAATTCCCTGACATTTACAGGTTTTCCTGGTCGTGTACGAAACTCTGTTAAATCTTAAATTAGAAACAAAAATCTCGTTTCATTTAAAATAATTTTTTTAATTAGTTTCGTATCCAATTAAGAACTGGAAATTACGACCAATTATCGAAGGATATTTTAATTTTAAGCCCCGCTAAGCTTACGTCTGAGAAATTTATTTTTCCTAATCTTTTGACCTAATTTGGAAGTTGTTTCCCAGACTCTGAACTTTTGGTTTATACGTTTTCCTCGATTAGAGGGAGCCTTGAATTTAAAATAACTTGATTTAGTTTTCACCCTCCTTTTAAGCGGTGGCCCTTATCAGACTTCTAACAGAAATATTTTCGATCGTCAACGGAATTATCATCTGGTCTTAAATTATACTTTTATAGCACCGCTTTTAGGGTTTCTATAGCGTCTATACGAGCGCCGTGATGACTCGCCCTTATCGTATATTATTACGATGAAGGAAACGGTAAATTTATTTAAAATTAAATTAAATTAAAGAGATTGAGGAAATGTCTTCAAAGACACGAGATATCTTTAAACGTCGACGTTAAGTCGTCGAAGTGGTTAACTCCGTAGATTTACGAAGGCATTAATTGCGATTACGGGGTTAAAGTTCAAACGCTTTAAACGTAAAAGCTAAAGCTATGTATTTACGAAACAACGATTGATGACGTAACTTAGAGGCGCTTTATCTCGGTGTAAATTACGTCACTGATAACATTACGATGATTCGCTAATATGGCCATTTAAATAAATTGTTTAACGAACCGAAATTAATGGCAGACGATTTTTTGAAATTAAAGATAACGTTACGTTATCTACGTTAATATTTCGATGGAAATTTCAATATTTCGATGGAAATTTCAATATTTCGATGGAAATTTCAATATTTCGATGGAAATTTCAATATTTCGATGGAAATTTCAATATTTCGATGGAATTTTCAATATTTCGATGGAATTTTCAATATTTCGATGGAATTTTCAATATTTCGATGGAATTTTCAATATTTCGATGGAATTTTCAATATTTCGATGGAATTTTCAATATTTCGATGGAATTTTCAATATTTCGATGGAATTTTCAATATTTCGATGGAAATTTCAATATTTCGATGGAAATTTCAATATTTCGATGGAAATTTCAATATTTCGATGGAAATTTCAATATTTCGATGGAAATTTCAATATTTCGATGGAAATTTCAATATTACGATACAATAAACTTTAAATTTTTTTTACAATTAACTCAGAATTGAGAGTAATAAGTAATTATACTAACTAAAGTTATTCGTCATATTTGACTGTAATTTCTATCCTTCACAAGAAAAAGAGATAACGAGGTTATCTGGAATATAAATATAAATGGCCTGACAATATTGGTCATCTCGCCCATTTCGTATACACTAGCTTGAGGGAAAAATAGCTTCAAGCATTGACCATATGACCGTAGAGAACGCAACTTATCTTTTTGGTGATCGACAAGCGACCATGAGGCTTCCAGAGTAGACTGAAATCAATAAAAACCTATAACAGTACCTTATACATCATATCATATTCCCTATATCATCAGTGTGTCTACACAGTTCCAGAGTCAGTAGTCAAGCTATAAGCTTGACATATCAAGAAAAATTGGTGCCTTAAGCATATATAAGGTTTGTAAGTGCTGCATTTTCAAGTTGATATTATAGCCGCGAATCGCGCACGTTTACCAAGATAAGTATTAACCACAAAATTCCGTATGTACATAGAGTACAATATTTCACGGTAAGTTTTGACTAGAGTCAAAGCCTAATACACAACTTTAGCTTAGAACCGAGTGACCCTAGCCTTCAACATCACTCTCATCTTAACTCGAAACCACCATCCTCAGATGACCAGCGTGGGATTAGGATATCAACGAAGAAAAGACCTTTTGTCATCCAGCAACTTTGCCGAGATGAATTGGAGCTCAGGGTTCTAGTCTCAAGCTACATTTTTGATCAACTCAATTCAGACAGTGAAGTTATGTTAGGGGAATATAGAAAAAGGTTGTAAACATTTATTGATCACTCAACTAAACCTATCTCTCTCATCTTTGTAGTACTTTTTTTAGAAACCGAGAATAATTTTAACCGTTTCTTTTTCAAGTATACGTATCATGTTTTAAAACATTTGCGAACAATTTTTGGAACACAGTGAAACGTTATTTCAGTGACGTGGCTGAATATACTATCTTACGGAAATATTTTAGGGGGCCCAATTAAAATTCACTCAAAACGGGATTTCAAAATCAATAAAAGGGGGCCTCAAATTACTGTCGCGCAAAATAAAAGATAAGATACATCCTCATTATGTTCCACTGAAAGTCACTGTTTATTTTCACGTAATTTCTAAAAAAACGATCAAACAAAACAATTTTGTTGAGTTTTACTGTCATTTTGCGGTTCTAGTGGTGAAAGGTATGGTTTAGATCCGTGAAAAAGGAGATAACAGATGGCCCCGTTGGCTAGAAAGGCATAAAACAATTTGAGGGAGAAAAAGATCAAATAAAACTTTTAAGGGGCTAGTGAAATTGAAATAGTCTTACTGTAAAGGTTTAAAAACATTAAATATACATCTGAACGCTTATAATTTTACTAACTACAGTCGATAAAATATCCCCAACAAAGATCATTCAAAATTAAATTAAGAGAACTCGAAATTCAGTCTTTTAGAAAATCACTAAATATATAAATGAAGGATTCTTTTGACTGCTTAAAAATATTTTAATAATTAAAATCAATCCTGATTGAAATAGCGAAAGCTATAGTCAAAACTTTGAGAACTATTTTAAATAATACATTCCCATAACGTGACCTTTTCAATATGACCTTCTTTCAAAGTGGATATGAGGAATATTTGAAGACATTAAGGATATACTAAGAGCGGGTTAAATATTATTAAGGATATTTCCAGGTTTTTTTAATGAATATTCACTGATATTTCCATGTGAATTTCGTTTTCCCAGGTTAGGCACAACTATTTTAGTATAATTCTAGTTTTTCTCATCATTTTAATGCCCTACTATTAGTTAGTAAGCCTAATATTCTACACAATTTGAGAAGCACAAATACAATACATTTCAATCTCTCTTTAAAAGTGGCCCGAAGGAATAGAGGTTATGCCTATCTTTTACGCTACAAAGCGGAGGTCTTAATATTTCAAAATAATGGGAGGAATATGTCTATTCCGTCGCTAAGAGGAGAGTGTGTTGCTGTGGAAAAGGAGAAAGAGACAGAGAGAGAGAGAGAGAGAGTAAAACTTCCATAATAGAACGCCGAAGGAACATTTGGGATATTAAATCGAAATGCTAGAAACCAAAGAAAAAGGAAAACTGCATGGGTAGGGGCCGATAGAACATAAATCAACTTTTCCCTTTATTTTTTGATCCGCTTTCGAACCACCAATGAATAGAAAGTGGGCAATATGAAATACCTAATACGAAACTATATATTCGATAGGTACAGTACCTCGCTTTTGCTCGTATTAATAAATTTCCCACGAATAAATCTTTTATATAACGCTCGGATTGCAAATATATACGCAAAGAAAAAAAATCACCGATCCTTTTTAAGTTATTAGGCTTTGTATAAAAACAAATTTTGTAAGCCCCTAGCAATAGTTTTCTCCGAAGCATTTTCATTTCTCTGTACGCAACTATTGTTTCCAAGGATTACTCTCACCATCAACCGTGAGATTTAAAGATTATGCCAATTATTTTACACGTAGTTAAACCATATACGTAAAATCAAAAGTCTTATCACTTTTGATAAGTAAACAATTCCCCGTTGCTTAATACCATCAGCAAAGGGCCAGGTAAATGTACCGGCAGATTCTGATTCGAGACACTCTAGAGGAGCGCAGTCGGTGTAAATAGTGAAATCGGAAGTTGGAGGGGGGAGACAATATAACCAAGCGGCCCACCTGTATTCCGTCCCTTTATCCCGACTCAAAATTTCGAGAAAGAGTCCAAATCACTCGAGCAAGACAGGGATGATGACTTTTTTGGCTATTTTTAAGTGAAGGGGCTATAGTCCGTCTACCTGGTCCATTGCTGACAGTAGTAAGCAATACTTCATGTTTCAGTTATTTACAAAATTTTCTTTGAGAGTGATCATACATGAACCTCAAGTGCATAGAAAAATGCATGTTTAAGATTAATCTTCCGCAAGGTATTTAGTTAAATCTTGGATTATCATGAGGATTATCCTTTGCGAAACTAGACGCTATACGCTTAGCAAAAAAAACCAAATCAATAGAAAAACAATGTATGTAGGGAAAAAAACTGGCGATAATTCAAAAAAGGAACTTTCATTTACGAAAAAAAAATAAAATAAAAATAAAAAAAAATGGATGGAAGCTGCTCTCAAAACTTCGAAGCTGTTTAAAGATAAACCTTTGCCTCATTTCCCTAAAAATCTAATTACAAGTTGTTTTCTCAACCCTTTTTATACACGTTTAAAGTATGTATACATTTTTCGTCTTAGATATAAAAACTCTAATTATAATTTTTCTTTTTTATTTATAATGTAGTTTTCTAAAAATAACAGAAGAGTTAGGCTTAGACTATAAACTAGTACATCGTTAATGAACATTTCTGGCTTAGTTAAAGGTGTGGGGTCTTTGTCTAGGAGTTTTATATGCATATAAATATGTAAAATATGTATACATAACCCCTTTTCTTCCTTGGGTAAAATATTGACCACAAGATTGACCAAAAAACCTTCAAAGCATAGAATGTAACGTTTTGATTTATCGTGTAACAGCTATAGAAGAAAGCCAATAAAAGTAACTAGTATTTTTTTTTTTCTATATTGGTGGTGAAATTGATTTTGGGACTTGTTTTTATTAGTTAAAGGGAAGATGAAATGGAAAGTTAAAATAATCGCGAATTATCTAGTTAATTATCTAGTTAAACCTTACATTAAGACTAATTCAATAATCTATTAATAAATTATTAAGCTAAGCCTAAATCAAGTCTTAGCTTCCGATTAAATAATTTTATTGGTGATAGAAAAACCTAATTGGAATTTTACGTCCTTAATTAACTTTAATTCTAAAAAAATAGATTAGACAACTGTCTTTTTAGAAATAGATTAAACTTCTTTAAAAATTCAAGTGGGAATTAGCCATAAAAAAAACTGGAAAAACATTAAATCTCTGAAAAATATCGTATTTTGCTCCAAATTAGGTTCAAAACTTTATCTCCATATATACAGAGCCCCACGTGTAGATATGAAAATATATTTAAATCCCTTAGCGAGCGACAGAGGGATGGAGTAAGGGATGAGGAGAAATTACCGGTTCGATAATAAGTCGCCATCTGGAGTTACTTTCCCCCGCGCTACAGCGTTTCGAAAAAATAAACTTTTTGAAAAGAACTTTTAAGAATGTTCAGGAGAGCGGAGGAGAAATGAGAAGCGCACGCGAGAGCTTATTGATGAACTAATAGTTGATAATGATAAAGAGAAGAGTGTGGGGAGAGAGAAAGAGATGAAGAGAGGATGGAAAACTCAGGACGCCCATCACCGGGAGCTTAGGGGAAACTGACTCGTCGAAAAGAAGCTCAAGAGCAGTTCTCTCCATCCTCATTCCTTCTCACTGATGCCTATAAGGTCAGAATCACTTTTAGATTTCAACGAGTCTAATCCTATAGGTCGCTTACTTCTCATAATATAGAGCGTCAACTGAACAAAAAATCCAAGTAACGTTTGGCAAAAAATATTTAATTTTAATTCAGTTAATTCTGAATGATTTTCAAAATTTAGAAGGGTTTTAGGCTTCTTCCCATTCCTATACTACCATTAAAAAAAGCCCGTAATCTTATTGGTTCTCCCAGTTGACGTCGTCGAGACGCGAATGACAAAACATAAATATACAACTGGGAAATAAGGCCGTCTGCTATTTTCTTTTAAAATCTCTAGTGAAGGGGTAATTGGATCTACGTGTGCATGGACGAACGTAATGACTGTCCCTGAATTAGAATTAATTTCTTTATTTTAAACTCTAGATGTAGTTTTCAAGACCATTTTATAGTTAAAAAAATTGAGGATGTGAATTTATCATTTGAAGTAAAAATCAGGTAAATCGATTTAATCCCTTTTCGCTTTCAGGTGAGATGGAGAAGAAGCAAGCTTTGTATATGATGGAAACTAGGCATGATTCTGCGTACGGAGCATCATCCTGGAGTCAGCTATAAGAGACTGGGAGAGTCTGAACGGAGAGAGAGAGAGATCTGGAGCAAGTATATGGAGGGGGTTTACAGAAAGAGGGGGTATGAACAACAATAAGGACTAATGGGCCACCGGTAATGCTAGCATCGATTTTCACCGGTTTATTTCCAAGAGGGGAAGGTCCATAATATTATCTCTCTGCCTCTCCCGATCCCTAGCTCTATATGACTGCCTTCTTTTTTATTATTCCTTAAAAAAAAATCGGAGAGGACTAGCTGCGTGAAATAACGCGATGATCTAAATACACTGCGTGGGAATATATGGATATACTGTATGTATATAGAAAAGAAGAATATCGAATTTGAACGATGTGCTATAGGATTAAATGGCTTTATTTTAGACGATTATGTAACCCCAAAACGGTTGGTTCTAACGCTCTTCTTCTAGCAAGTTTCCAGATGATAATAGACATGGGTATATACAATAGATTTACAGCAAGGAAAGGGATTTAATATTTTATAACTAATAAATGTAAATAATATAATAAAACTTTTGCGCGTGCATACCAATATTAGGTATTAATATATCGAAGATGATCATATTTTAATTTGATATATTACTAAAACCACAAGTAAATCATCCCTCAAGTTTATAAGACGACATACTGAATGTGACAATGAAGCGAGTCCAATTTCTTAGTCCATGGTTTCACCCTAATTATTCCGAAATTTGTACAGAAAGGCGGCCAAGCCCGGTATATTCTTTTTAGAGTAAATCAGACTAGAAATCGCGACGGCCGGGCGAGACACGCGCCTTCGTTTCGCGAGAGAGAAAAGGGAGAGTAATTTTCCGTCTATATATTTTCACCCCCGTAAACGTCTAGAAAGTTCAGCGCAATATTAGCACCGCCTACTTAGTTCCAATCTCAACCGCTAGAGAGGGCTATTTCGAATTCCGTATCTCGACCGTTTCGAGTTTTTGAATTTTTCCTCTCTCCTCGGGCGAAAGCTCTGACGACAAAACGTTCAGAGCCACATACCAATCATAATATACCTTGTTGTAAACTTCAAGCATGATTTACCCGTGCTAAAACTCTTATCGGTTGCTAATCCATTTGATATTAACTGAATTTCCATAAAATATTTTCCTTTTCTTCAAATTTTTTCCCAACTCAATTTTTAAAATAAACATTTCCAGCTTTTGTTTTTCAGGAAAATCTTATCAGCCTTGTAAATTAAATAGTTAATATAAATTAAGTAGCCATCGTTAAAAATCTAGGTGCGTGAGAAATTACGGTTTCATTTCACGCGGTATTTGCATTAGATAGAAAGTTACTAGTCACCGATTCGCGCAAGGTTAAACTACTTAGAAAAACAAAATAATTGATCACAATTAAGGAGAAAATCGCGTTAAAATTAAAATTAACAGTTTTTGGACTCGGATAATTGGACCCGTAAGAGCGATAAATCTATTTAAAAATCTCTCGAAATTCCAAGTAAGTTGAAATGCTTCTAACTTTTCACGTTTAAGCCTATGGGAATACGCCTCGAAATAACATTAGGGGCAAAATGGTCCCATTTTCTGGGAAAGAGAGGCTATAAAGAAATAAAAAGTATTTCTCAGAATTCCCTACTGCAGGGTCAGCATCAAACGAGGTGTAAATATTTTCATTTTTACGTAGAAGATGACTTTAAATATTCAACGAATTCGGAGAAATATTAAAATCAAGGCTTGGATCAGATTTAACTTTGGTGATTTTTCACTTACACGTGATATCAGAAGTCAATTGTAAAAGGAGTCTTAACCTTACAGAAAACAGAGTAAAATTGGAATATATCAAATCAAGGCTCATTCACTAAATTTTACAGTTGGTCAATTTGGACGATTTTGTCTCTAGCAGCGGGTAAACGTAGTTCCACTTATATATATTAATTTTAACAGTTTAAGTCTTAATTATTGTCTATATAGCCTCCAAATTTGCTAACTATTTTTTTAAACTTTTCTTCTGGCTTTTTTGGAAAGCAGACCCGTCCAGTATGAAAACCAACAAGAAAAATTACACATCTGAAGATTATGGAAAAATAGAGTGTGTACCTTCTCATTTATCACCTTCTAGTAATAGTTAAATAAAATTAAATTTAACAGGAGGAGAAACACATTTTAAGTGCCCTCGCTATACAGTTACTAATTTGAAAAGCAATAAAGTTCAAAGGCAGAAAGAAAACAGATCGAAGTTTTGACGTCTTCACGTTTACTATCTTTCTCCCTGCCTTTGAACAACATTGGTTCTAAACTTCTAATCCATAGGGCATACTATATATTTAGCTCGTAAGTCTTTGGTGGAAGTAATATGTTGTAAAAGAAAAAGATCTAGAATTCCGGGGGACAAAGAAGACCTCATCACCTCCCACAATCACCCAACCTTTCCGGCAGCCACTAGCACATTGGCTGCAAATGGTGAAAGACAACATACTGCTGCCCCTACGAGAAAAAGAGGGATATATAGTTAAAGGGGTAATGAATGACGAAATAAAATCGTGCTTAAATTACTTTCAGAAGGATAAAATATGAAATAAATTATAAAATAAACTCGCTTCTTTTAAAGAAATTTTCGATCGCATTTTCTTAGAAATATTTCAATCAGTTTAATTAGAATTAAAATTTATCTTATAAAAACACTTCATTGCCCCTTTAAGGGTAGATGGCTAGATCACTAGTCCCTGGGGGATGACCAGCCAAATGACCAGACACCGACAAAAGAGGAGAGTGAGAGGATGGAGATGAAAGAAAGAGAAGCTAGGGGGGATCAAAATAAAAGGATGGTTCGAGGAAGAAGCCTCGCATCTTCTTTCTACACTACAATGGAACGACGTCTTCATCTTTATGACGTCACCATCGTTTTATACGATATTGGGATTGCGGGGCGCAATATATGGAGCAGACGGATGCCCGGGAGTAAACGCTTGCCCCAAGATTGATTCACTAAGTAATTTCGATAAAAGAATAAACGTCATCTTTAACAATTTGTTCTAGCGAGAACAAATTAGAAAAGATGATGAGAATCGTAAATGTTTTAAAGGGCTAAAGAAAGGTTCGTTCGTTGCGTATTAATTTTATCAATATTAGATTTAAAATAAAGTAATAATAAGCCTTTCGACAAATTTCGGGTGTGTGGCAAGTAATAACTAGAGTTCTAAAATTACCATAATTTCGGAATTTGTTAATTACTCGGTAAATTATACCGTCTCAAGGTAATTAATCGTTATTCAAAAATGTGAAATTCCTCTTCCAAACGCATGGTTTTCATGATACGCTTGACCATTGTGAATTTTCATTGATAGGAAAAATTTACAGACATGAAAAATCACATTAACACGTCCTTGACGACGCCAAAAACGAACAACTATTGAAAAGTAGACTTGTAGAAGATTTAAAACGTTAAACTTCGACATCTTTTAGCAATTCTTTAATCCAAAAAGTTTGAAATTTTAAATCTATCTGAATTTTGGTTTTTCAAATATATAAAATAATAATAAAATTTACTTTTAAAGGTATTATTCACGACATGGCTTTAATTTGAATTTAAACTTTCTACCGAGATAAGAAAGATATATAAAAAATAGATACCGGTATATATTTTAACATTTATGACCCCGCAGTGTAAGATGAAAGTAAAACTCTTCCTTGTCGAAAATATATGGGGAAAGAACGGGGATAGTTCTAACAAGAAAACGCTTTTTGTAGCAAATTCTAGACCAAGGCTATAACTCGTCTTGTATAATATCGGATAAGATTATATATATATCGAATAGATTAAATAGAGAAAGATAGACCTTTGCGAAAAGAGTAGCGATTCAATTGAAGTTTTCAACGTGTCCAATTCAATGGTTCTTCCTTTTAAAACTATGGGAGATATAAGTAATCTACGAGCAAAGAACGTGGTGCAATCTTAAACTGACAAGGCCTATGGTTGCTCAAACCATCCACTGTAAAGCTTCTCTTCGACTCCCTTATTCAAATAAGCCTCTCGGAGATCGAGATGTTTAATGCATAAGTCCTGAACTCCTACGTACAATTTTCTCGCCAGAAGCGTATACCCTTCTAGACCAAAAACTAATTTATAAACCTGAGAATGAAGTACTAAAGAATTGGGATGTAACGCCCTTGATGTCAGATTCCATCCCTACATTCTCTTAACTCAGGATTCCTAATTAGAGATAAAGTTTACATCGACCTCTATCGAGTCTTTCCATAAATTTCATTTCACAGAACGAAATATTGGAATATTTTATTGTATACCTAGTTTTCGATAAAGGGGCAAAAGAAGATTATACTCCTCCTCTTTCCCAGATTTTTCTTTCATTGCAGGGTTGCCAGGAGCTTGTGAGCGCAGATCAGAACAAATCAGTTCCAAAACGTCTGTTTCAGCTTGCGCTCACAAGTGGTAGGCAACAGTGGGGGAACGGCATTTACCCAATTTTAGAGAAAATTATGTATTGGAACGCATAAAATCCACCTTAGGACGTTTTCGGGTTTCATAAATTAGTTCTTGTTTCTAATACCATCTATAGCCAGGCGTGACGTGATTAGAATCAGGTTGAATTTAGAGCAAATACAAAGTTAAATATCCATATATTTTTAAAAGTTAGAATATAATTCACAGATACAAAATGGAACCGAATTTTGTACTAATTCTGACATGTGTACATGTGAAATAAGTGTAATACATTAAAGTACCACTAAACTTACCGATTTCCAAAAAAACTGTATTTTAAAATTCTAGCAACGCGACTACTTAATCTTACTTTCTAAGGAAAATTTAAAAAATGCACCGTTTTTTGGTATTTGAAATAACCTTTTTTTTTTAGAAGGCAATTATTTTTTAACGGAATGAGAGAAATAAAATTTCAATTATAAATAAGTTTCGTTTTATTTATAGACTTCCTCTTTATTAAACTTTGCAGTACGGACAAGTTGCAAATTGCAAATTCTGGTCCTCTCGATCTCTCTCCGTCGTAGGATCTACAACAGCGGTCAACCATGAAATTGAAACGCCACTGGTCAGAACCGATGGACGGGGGAGAGACATACTACTTCCTAATCTAAAGATATTTGTAAAAACTACTTTTATCGCTATGTGATTTAACATTGTGTATTAATACGCTTTATCTTTCGCTTTATTCCAAAGTTATCTTCAATAAAATATATAACATAATCTTATCTCAGGAAGCTATAGGCTTAAATATACGTCCACATACACACGGTAAAGTATCCCCAAAGTTTCTAGTTTTAAATTTTAAAAATTGAACAATTTCAAACCAAATAAAGAGGAATGGACGGTATATAGCTGGAATCATAAATATTTAGCTATATTCTCGTTTTACTCGACGGAATTTCAAAATCAAATGTAAAATTAATCTTAAATGGATAGTGAAAAGAAAATATAACTCTTTATTTACTTTACAGAGAGGTTAAACAAGAGTGTTATCTTACGCGTCGTCTATAGAAGTAAAGAGTGGCTAACATTTATAACTTATTTTTTTACAAAAATATTAAACTAAAAATTAATTTAAAACTTACACAGAAAATAAGCTTAGCTGGATTAATAGAGATCCTGAATTTCTTCGCATTGAAGGGTCAGCGAATAATCGAATGGTATTGGAAGTCTCATGGAGATCTCGCCTAAACTACGGTCCTTTGATCATTGTTGACCCTTCAATGTGAAGAAATTCAGGAGCTCCATGAATCCAGCTAAGCCTATTTTCGCAGTAATATTTAAATTGAATTTTAGTTAAATATGTGTTTGTATTTTCTTTACTGGTGGATTAGGCCTATTTAAACGATAAGGAATCGATAAAAAAAAAATCAGGTTGCATTCTCCCTTTAACACTATCAGTTGGGGAAGTATATTAGAAGTTGCTCTTTTAGGCTAAAATTCAAAAAGTTACGTCAGACCAGTTTGTGAAGCCCAGTGATTTAATAAAGAGATTCTATCAGTTTCGTCTTATGTCAAATGTAAAGTTCAACGTAAAAGTTTTCAATTTCTTATTTATTTCGCGCCAAAACCTGCGTGTGACGGACAGACATTCGGTTAATTCCAGTAATAGAAGGTTGAAAGACTGATTTCACTTTTTCACCCTCCCTTTAAAGGTACACTTCAATGATCTCGGATTTCCAGTCATGTCAAATAATTCCTGGAATTTCTGTTAATGTTGCCGGTCTAGATATATATGAGTATGCCATTTAATGGACTAAAATAAACTAAAAACTGCCGACGGCTATAGAGGATTGGGAATCTTAATTTATACTGTTTACGTATATTTTACGTTATAGAAAATACCTTTCATAGTTTAAGGAGGTATTTGAACGGTTTTCCTGGTATAGATAAAATTTTATTCGCAGTTTTTATTATGGTATAAGAATAGGCGATAAAAATGTCCTTATAAAACTTATACTCCATCAAAAAAGAAAACGAAGACACAGGCAAAAAAATAAGTTTAAAAGATAACGTTCGCACTTGATTAATAAAAGACCTAGTTATAAAAATATTTGTAGCCTCCACACTCCAACCTATCAAGGTTCTCTACCAGCAAAAGTCTATCACTTTAATCCAGCAAAGGACCAGGTAAACGTACTAACTCATCACTAGCCAAAAAAGTCATCACCCCTGTCGGGCTCGAGTGATTTGGACTCTTCCTCGATATTTTGATTTGCGATAGAGGGATGGAATTTAGGCAGGCCGCGCTTGGTTATATTGTCTTCTCTCAACTCGAGATAAATTTTCTCGTTTAATTTATATTCATATCAACAAAGTTAAAGTTAATCTAGTGCGAACAGAAAATTGAAAAAAGCCCATTTCCCTCCTCCAAGCTCACGAAGCAAGAAAATACAGTGTCGCGAATGGAGAATTCCCGCTATTCGGTTTGAGTCATAAAGAAGCGTCCTCCTCCAGAACTATAAAATCAGTTACAGTCTTAGAATAGTCTCTTTTGTTCCGACGTGACGCGAAGGCCTTGCAAAGATTGCGAGAGAATATAGTTGAGTATATAAGGGAGGCCACCCAGGTCACAACTTACAAAACGCGACACTGTGAAACTATTTAATTAAAAGAAGAGAGACAATTATGCAGTGTATGGGGGCACTCTCTCTCAGAATCACCATCCGGAAAAAAATCCCTGACCTTTCAAAGTGGAGATGAAATGGAAAAATCAAGTAATTTCACACCAATGCCTGAATATACATTTCCTGAAATTTTAGACTGTACTTTTTTCCAACTTTACCCCAATTTAAACCTCTTAGGACTTGAACTTTTCCTTGACCTTTACCCCAATTCCGGATTGTTCCTTAGCCTTTTATAGTTCAGTATCTTGTTATTCCATGACCCTTTAAGCCAATACCCGACTTTCCAACGATTTATTAGTCTAATTCGATCCTCTTTATTTCTTTACCTCTTCAGCCAAGTTTAAAATTTCTGAACCTTTCTCAAATCTTCCCAACCAATTTTAAAACCCACGAACTCTTCTTTGACATCATCAAATTTTAAAATTTTCTTGATTTTGCCTTTTGTTTTTCATCCAATTATTGACGATTCCTTGACCTGTAAGCCGAAATTCTGATTCTTTCTTGACCTTTCAAACAAATTACTGACTGTTCCATGACCTTTCAGTAAAAATTCTGACTATTCCTTGATCTTTAATCCGAAAGCCGGTCCTAAACCTTCTACACTAAATACCTGACTTTCCCATAACATAAAAGCACAATTTTCTAATTCCATAGCTTTTCCAGACAGTATAAAAATAATACAATGAATAAAAAACACATTTTGTTTTCTTTTTCGTACTCCCTTTAAAGTAAATGACAGTGTCTGACTCATAAATGGGACCTGACGGAAGAAATTGAGGGTAGTGAGGTTAAAAAGGTCGATGAATGTCTGGACACGTAAGGTGGAAATTAATAATGGATCCACGAAGCTTTCTCGAGGCTTTTATCTACATTCCTACAGCGACTATTTGATCTATAGTTCCCCAAGATTTTAACGACAGCGTGATTATTTGAACAATAAGTATCGATCAAAGATCCAACTAAAGTTAAATAATTTACTCTTTTAAAAGCAAATGTCAATATTGATCTTTCCTCTGTAAAATATTTTATATCGACTGTCTACCCCAATTTCATCACAAATAAAATCTAGGTTAAAATGATATTAAAGTGAAGTTGAAATATAAATTTCAATTTTTATAAAAATATTCGTGGACTAAATATGATTTTCGTTCAATACCGTGTCGTTTTGAACATAAAAAAGTTTAATTTCAACTATATCTTCACTATGGCTCATTATATCATAAACAATATGGCATTTTTCAGGGTTGTTTAGTCGTAAATTATAATTCGGAAGTGTTTGAAAGAGCGATTTCGCATTTAAAATACCATAAAAGCAAATGTGAATACCGGTAAATTATTAAATTACCGTGAGACGGTGAATTACCTCGTAATTTAATATTTACCATAATTTTAGAACATATTAATATTTTCCTACTTTTAACATATTCTAAAAAGAGTTATTAGAAAAATACTGAATACATAAAACTTCATTTCACCATCACTTTAAAATAAATCAAAACCCTCTATTTTATAGAAAGTAAATACGTTCGTAAAATCCAATATAATAATTTGATTTCAAATTTTTTTTGGAATTGCAGGACCTAAAATCATCTCTTGAAAAGATTTTCTAAATAAAACGTAAAAGTTAAACATAAAACTCTGAGTGTCCCGAGACAATATGACGTCTTTAGCTTGAAATATATTTAAGATTGAACTATATTCTTTAAAGTTTAAAGTATATTGTCCGTATACTATCCTCTGCTAGCAATATTGGGGCAAGTGTATACGTACAAAGTAAATAGGGAACATCAAAGTTTACCCTCGATGAATCGACGAAAAGTAACGGAGTAAAAAGATTAGAAAAAAAAAATATATATATATACGAGTTCGAAAAAAGGAATCGTAAAGCAAACGTTACTTGGCCAATAGTTAATAGAAACGATAGAAGCGGAAGAATCAGATTCAGACTTGAGAGAGAGAGCGAGAGAAAAAACCTTTTTGGAAACATAAGAATCGTTTCAACCAAAGATTTGAACATAGACAATATATACAGAATGTCTAGAAGCATGAAGAAGAGTATATTTCATACAATAGAGGGTGTGTGAAAATCCTAAGAATTTTTTTCGTGAAAAGATTAATTTGTAAAAATTCTTTTCGTGTGAAGAACTTTTTGTAATTTTATAAATTAAAGACTGTGGAAATATTAACTGGAATTATTGAAAATATGGTACTTTATTGACCAAATTGCGATTTTAGGGACCTAGAAATAAAATAAGGACTTGCTAGGATCTAATCTTAAAATTTCGGGGTCATCCGTGTAGATATCTTTGATTATGAAATACAATTATCAGAAGCCGAAGAAACCCTCCTTTGAAGTCTATTACTCCCGGGTCTTGTCTACCCCTCTCTGTATGGGTTATTCTCAAAAGGCGCGATTCGTACGCCTCCTAACGGTAGATGTTTTCGGAGCGGGAGCTCGTCGAGCGAATATCTCTAGCAGCCTTGGAGTTCGTCCAAAAAACGTCGTCGTTTGTGGAGAGAGAGAATTTCCAATTTTCCGTAGACAGGGGGGGATGAAGTAGGACCCCTTCTAACTCGTAAAATTGGGAATTTTACCCATACAGAGAGGAGCGCTATATGGAACATTGGAGTAGTAGACTTCAAAGGAGGGTTTCATCGGCTTCTGTTATTATCTAGAATAGTCCGTTTGATTCTTCAAATCGGTTTGAAAACGATTTCAAAGTGTTAAGTGTGAAAGTAACTTTAGATACTGCTTTTAGCGCGAATATTTGGCCAGGTTTCAATTCAGTAGATTAGCTAAGATCTACATATAGTGTGTGAGGGAGTAATCACCAAACTGGGGATGTTCCGTTTCCGGTAAAGTAATTCTGTTGTCAATTTTTAAGGACGTCATTGTCTTTGGGGAAATGTTTCGCATAATTTTGTGAATTTTTGACACCAAATTGAGTAAAATCAATTCAATACAGCGGCAAATTGTAATTTCAAAATTTTGAAAATTAACTTAAATTTGTTAAAGTCGCGCGACGCTACTAAAAACTAATTTACGTGATAAATATGCATATCGTAGAAGCTAAACGTTTCACGTTCGCGTATAAGTTCGCTGAAATCTCCGAATGAATGTCTGTAGAAAGTCTAATCCACCTTCATTTATCAATACGCACAAAACTAGATTGTAATCTCTACTACGCATTTATTCGTAGATAAAACTATTTCTATATATAGCTTTGGGCCCAATGACAAACAAAGCTAGAAAATAGACTAAGGATATAGTTGGCGCAAAACAAACGAAGGATCTAATGCTCCAGAAAATCTCTTACGAAAGGGTTTCGCGCCTAGAGAGTGATAATGGTTCAGGATCTATTCGTTTTTGAAAATATATACCTGACAAAGTGCATGGGACCTCAAAAGGAATCGGATTTTTATATGAAAACAATTCTATATAACAAAGGTTTTTGATGTCGTTCGGAGATCTCAAGTCGAAAGGAAAAAAAAAAAAAAAAAAAAGGGAAGCACTAAATAAAAATAAATACGAGAATTGAAAAAAATACAAAATAAAGTGTCAAAAATATAAAGACTTAAAAGTATATTTTCGAGAGTGCGGGGGATTTATTTGTACTCGAGATTTTTGGCCAGACTTCTATAATATTTCTTATTTTTATTTTGTGAGGAATCTAAACAGAGGCTTTAAGAAATTGGCTAAAAATTCTAGGCTACTTTCGTGGACTTATGGTTTGGATTCAATGGAGGTGAAGGAAAGAATTTAAAGGAAAAATTAATGTAAGCGTGAAAATAGTACATAAAAACAATATCAAACTCATCAAACGTTTCAATTTTAATCCATTTTTGGAATAATTTCAGGTATTAAAAGACCTTTTGCTATAGTTGCGGGTTGCTGGGCGAGAAAATTTCAAGACGCTCTTTGATTAGCAATGGATATTTTAATAATTTTATCCAGGTTTAATCAGTACATACTAGTTTCACTAAAAATATTCATTTTAATCCCTTTGTTACGCGTAATTTTCAAATTGAAATATTAAATGTCTACTTTCTAATGGGGCAATCGGTTCATGCCTATGAGGTCGCGGAGAAAAGTTACGGCCATGTGAATTTTAATATAGGGCTCATTTTTGAAATTTTGCTCGATTTCTATCGAGTATAGTGAAACACCTTTTTCAAGTGGCGAAACATAATTTTATGATCTTAAAATAATATACGGAATGTCTACTTTCTAATGGTGCATTCGGTTTATGCCTAGGAGGTCGCGGAGAAAAGTTACGGCCATTTGCATTTTAATATAGGGCTCATTTTTGGAACGGAGTGTTCACAAACTACTTTTATTTCCTATCAGGTTTAACAGTGTGTATTAATGCGCCTAAACCTTTGCTATTTGGCCAACTGATTTGGACCAGATTTAGTGAGGTCTACAGAAAATAAAAACAAAAAAAAACATAAGAGTGCTTTTCTAAGAGAATATGCTCGAAATTCGATCTATAATCTATTCTATTTACGGAAAAGGTTTTTTGAAAAACATCATTTTAAAAGAACATAATATGAAGTACACGATAACACACTTTGAAATCCAGAAAAAGTTTTATAACCCTATAACTTAAGTATATCTTTCGAAAGATTATAGTGCTGGTCAGTGAAAAAAAAAAAAAAAAAAAGACTGAAAATGCTAAGCCTATTTCGGGCCTAAAACCTGCAAGATTTGAGGAAATATTTCACTTTTTTCGTATTGAGACAATAAAAATTATATATGAAAAAATGGGTTATCTATTAGTACAAGTGAATTGTAACAATTGTTATGTCTAGGAGATATAGAAGGCGGTTTTGCAATGTCTACACCATTACTGTGATTCTAAGAAATCTCGACGTAATCCATAACGGTCCAGGTGCATCGACCAGACGACCCCTACCTAAAAGCCTTTTATATGTCCGTTTTTGGGGTTTCCTTTGCGGAATTTTAAATATTTTTCACATTTAATTTTTAATCTCCTTTGAAAATTCCTACCATTAATTTTTATCAGGATTGATACAAAATATGGCATTTTGACTTATCCAAGGTTTCCCTGACCATCTTCTAGTCATTTGATAGGGAAAATGTAATTTTTTGCCTTTCTTCCAAGACATATATTTTGGAACGAAACATATTAATTTACAGGACCAATTTTGTAGACTTTTGGTATAATTTTTCTTAAATTCCCTGATTTTTGCCTATTTTTCAAATTCCATTGCAATATCACCCAATTATAAAATTCCCTAACTTCTCTAGGTTTTCCTTGACCTGTGGAAACCTTGGTTTTTGACATAAAATGGTATAATTCGAGAGATCTAATCCAGATATCTAAAATTATATATTATGATTTTTTTTTTTTTTTTTCATATTAAACTTTCTTATTATAAACGGAGTTCTAATAAAGCCGAACTTCTTGAATCTTTAACCGCGTGTAACTCTCTTTAAAATCGAAAAAAAGGAGGCTGAATTTTGACAAGACGACCAAAATGTCTTCCAAATATATATACTACTTTTAACATTAAATTTAATTCAAATTGTATCATGCACTCAAGGATATGTGATATGGGTTTTTTTTTCCCCTATTCCTTTAACATCTCCGTCCAGCACTCAAAGAGCTTTTTCATATCCTTACTTTTAGATTCTTTACCGGGGATTCAATTTCGTCTAGATTTATAAACCTTCAGTAGAACTTTTTAGATTTCTAAATATACAATCTTTTTTTTCCCCAACCCCCCTTTAGATCTCCAAGAGCATTTCAGTTTTTAAAATTACTACTTTTATACATTACGGGCATTTAACATTATGTATTAATCCGCCATAGTTTTCTCAAGATTACAAACTATCCGCGTACTAAAGTACACAATCCTTTTCTTCCATTCTCTAAAAATTCTTTTCGAAGTAGAAGGAGTCTCCCTATCACATAGAGGGAGTGGTAATATACATTATGAATGTTGCTATATATTCTATAGTGTAGGCGAATATTTCCACCAAAAACTATTTAATCTTCTATTACGTTTAATATTGCGTATCAATCCGCATTAGCTTTCCTTAGATTACAAACTTATCTCGTATAAAAGAATACGAGATTTTGAAATCTTTTCCTTTTTTATCTTTTCCGTTGCAAAATGAACAAAAAAAAAAAAAAGAGCAAAACACAGTCGATCTATACAACAACAAAAAGAGTTTCAGCTAGAAGTGTAATGTTTTAAAACGTAATTTGTTTCCGTTTGCCACTAGATATTACAGTTCAAGTACAGTTTTTCCAAAACCTTTTTATCTCAAATATAGTTTCAACATTGTGTAAAAATCCGATACAATTTTCGCTACGTTGAAAACTAGATTTGATGAAATTGAAAAAGTATTTAGGACAACCGAGAATTTTTTTAACAAAAGAAAAAGATTCCACACTTCAAATTAAACGCCATTCTATTAAAAAAAAAAAACACATGGTTTAAGCTAGGGAATTTTATTGTATTTTAAAGCTGAAACAGTATAACTATACTGAATTTAATAGCCCAATCACACGTATAGTTTAACTTTTAAAATTACGAGATTGTTTAAAACGAAATAATTTCCAAACTAAATCAAACTACAGAGCTAACAGTTCTGATCTTATAACGTCACAACCCCCGTTGGATAAACTACTAATATACACACGTACATCTTGCGTAACTTTTAACTCCCTAACTCCTTGAAAAGGAGCAATCGATTTACAAGCTTGTAGCTTTGACTGTACTATAAAAATTACGTATTTAGCGTTAATTCTAAAGGATGTAATCCGTTACTTAATCGGCATCCAATGGTTAATCCCTAGCTTGAAACTACAAAAGCAGAAATAATATATAACGTTTCAGATTATAGTTTTAATGTTTAATTATAATAAAAGTTAATAATATAGTAAAGAAATTAATTGCAAATTGGATTTCTGATCTAAATTAGTTCCTATCGATCGTGTGAATGGGACCTTAAGACGAATTTTTACTGAAATTTCTAGAGAATTCAAGAATTTAAGGAAACAAATAAATAAATAAATATCCTTGTTTTCAAAAGTGCATTTGGGTTAAATCGTTTAAATTTTTTGCCCTGTTTTGAAATTCGGATATATAAAAACTAGAATCATTTTGTGTTAAAAGCGTTTTATGAATTGGAAAAGTTTAGTTATCGTCGAAAGAAGTTAAAATATATAAATTATATATTAAATAATGAGTTACTGCTTTGTAATACAATTTTAATATTAATTCATACCTCAATATATTAAATAATCTCCGAAGTAAATTGAAAATGGTGAATTAGGATATTAATTAATGCATCGAAATTATTTGATCTAGAATAATTTGAAATGGAGTGAAAATATTGGAGAATTGATACACAGTGTTAAACCGCACTAAAATACAAGTAGTTCATTGCCTTGTTATTACGTTTTCCTGCAGGAATTAAGTTAATTTTGGAATTATTCATATTATGAACTATTACTCAACTTGGTTGAGTAATAATTAATTTCTTAAAGGAAGGATGAAGAAAACATTCCGGAAATGACTATAAATTGTACAATTTGTTCATTCAATTAAAAGGAGACTACCCAACTTTGGGTTTATAAAATATCCGGGACACACGCTTTTGTACGCGCGATTGTGGGCGTGAAAATAATTAACTAGATTTAGCACGATTCAAAGAGTGTGCCGCAACACACGTCACGGGGATTTTATTAACGCAAAGGTAGGACGTCTTTTGATTAGTCGGAGGCTCTCCTTTTAAAGGGAGGATGCAACCTAACAACAAGCGATTTTTTATCGATTCCTTATTGTTTAAATAGGCCTAATCCACTATTTAAAAAATTTACAAACAAATATTAAACTAGAAATAAATTTAAAACTTACCCTGAAAATAGGCTTAGTGGGATTCATGGAGCTCCTGATTTCCTCCCGTGTAAGGTCTAGCGACCAATCGCACGCGACGTAAGTCTCGTAGAGATCTCGCGTGAACGACGGGTCTTTGCCCATTGGTTGCTAGACCTTACACGGACGCAATTCAGGATCTCCATGAGTCCCGCTAAGCCTATTTTCAGGGTAAGTTTTAAATTTATTTCTAGTTTAATATTTGTATTGTAAACTTTTTATCGGTGGATTAGGCCTATTTAAACGATAAGGAATCGATAAAAAATCACTTGTAATTAGGTTGCATTCTCCCTTTAATTGAATTCCACAAATTAAAGGTTTATTTTTGTACAATTCAGATATACTTTCTGTATTTTTTACTACGCAGAAAATTATCTTATTCCAACGATTTGCAAAATTTTAAATTAATTCAAAATGTAATAAAAATTAACGTGTCAAATACCACGGCAAAAAAGCTTTTATATGGACGCACCAATCGTAGGTTGAATTTTTGTCGAAATGTTTAAAGTTAGGAGTCACTTGTCGGCGGAGTGGTGGAGAAACACCATCTACAATTTTTATTTCCTATCGGCTATTATTTAGTATAGTAGCGAAATGGGGACTCCTTGGAGATATTTTCTCTGTAGAGAATTTTCGAAGCTTTATAATCTTGTATTAATCATTTAATACCGACCGGGCATCGGTTATCATTCTTTGATCACGAGATTAAACAAAAACTTTTTCAAAGTTATTATATATTCTTTATTCTAACTTTTCAGCCCTGTTTCCTCCTATTTTTATTAAAAGTACGCTTCAATATTATACAGGAAACGTAAAAAACTATAGGCGTAAAAATTTCAACTTTTAAAACTTTTAGCCCTCGGAGGAGAAAGAGTCGGACGAGTTGATGGTGAATTACCATCCCGAAGTGAAATCGGATTTTCCGGATAAGTTTGCCTAAGGACGCGAAGACACGAGAATAGTGTACAGGGAGACTTAGGGCTACAGTAGTATAGAGGATACGAACCAAGGCCTAGAGAGTTTCTATATAAAGTGCGGAGAATAGGCGCGCACTTTGAAGTCACTCGGAGCAATTTATAGAGTTAGTAAAAGGGTGGATGAGAGAGAGGGCCATTTTCCCTTTGATCTCGATCTCGCAAGATAGGATATGTAGCACGAAGTTACTATAGAGAACTGATGTGAAGTCTGTTCAACGGATATAAAGCAACGAAGGGATGTTCGAGGGGAAGAGACATTTGGTACGATGTAGTCTTGGGTATATAGACTCCCTACACGTTTGCTCGAATTACTCCAACAATAATTGAAATGAGCAACGAAATAAAATTATCTATTTTTGCATAAATTAAAGGGTAGTTCAAGTAAAAATTGAGGTTTTTAGTTGACAACAGATTCTAGTAGCGTTTACTATTTTTCTCAAAATGTTTTTTAATTTTAATATTAATAATCATAACTAGAATTTTGGGATAATTTGTCCAATTTTGTTGCTTTCCATTAGTTCTGTTTCAAAATCATGGCAACAAAAAACGGGATTTTAATACCCAACTGTTCTTTAAGGTAAACAATTTAACCTTCCTCTAAGAAATTAACAAACAAAAAATTCATTAAATTTTGCTTTACGGTGAAAATAGTACTCTGAACCATTTTCCATTGACTAAAATAATACGAACAAAGTGATCTAACGTTTTTTAAAATATTGAAAAGATGTTATAGAGGAAGGAGACCTTGGTATGATTTCATTTAAAGAGGTTTAACTTAGCTCTTACGACAAAATGTAAAATTCAGAGTAAAGTATAAAGAATATAATAAGATCCCTTTAGGTGTTATACACCTTGTTGGAAGATAAAGTTAAGATACATAGAGATGGGGAAGAGAGAGAGTGAGAGAGAGAAAGAGAGTTGCCAATCCTTTTGAAAGCTGAGAAAATAGAAGATTATGGATCTCAGGATAATGGAAAAACGAGACTCTAGGGCATTTAACTCGCTTCTCTTCATATTCGTCTGCTCTTTCTAAAAAGGTAACATTATCAACCCTTTTATATAAGATATAAGGCGGGAAATCTTACACATACTCTCAAAAATTTTAAATCTAAAATGATAGAGAATATTGAATGAAAATGTAGATTATTCTTCAAATTTCTTTGTTGACTTTATTTAAAATGTAGCCTAGAACTGGTATATCTCTGGGCCAGGGGAATTTGCTGTACTAAGAACGTGGTGCACGAGATCCTCAGTGAACCCCCTCCTAAAATAGATCCGCAGATCAATTAATTAAGCTTATAAATTAATCTAACGGAAATTAATATTTTTCCATTGCTATACCATAATGGAATATAAAATAAGCTTAAATATTTAATTGGATTTATTTCCTTCAGGCTAAAATTTACCATTTTATTCATTTCCCTAAGCCTAATTAAAAAAAAAAAAAATCGGTAAAATTAAAAAAAGTGAAACTTTGTTAATAAATTTTAACGCGAAATTTTAAAATTTAAATACCATTTTATCTAGTTCTTGGATATCAGGAATCCTCATAAATATGTAGCATCATTTAAAGAGCATATTTTAATAATATAATGAAGTAATTGAATATAATCCTAATTATTATTTTATGTCGTATATTTGAAGTAAAATTTCGAATATATTCCCAGGACACGAAGACGATTCTTTTCAGACATTGCCGTGATACAATGCTTATAAATTACAATGTATTAGCAAGAAAGGATTGAAGTCCCCAAGAACGTTGAAGGAGATTACTCCTTTTCTTAATCTAAATGAATAAAACGGCATCTGCTTATTTGTTGGCCCCGCCTAACCACGGCCAAGTTATATGATCTCCTCCGTCAAACTAAGTTGGCCGTAATGCGGCGATAAAGAATGATACCAGAAGCAAAATCACTCTCTCATGGTTCTTATAGGAGCTTCGCTTTTGGCTTAACTTTAAACTTATACATGATCTACAAATTAAAACTTTTTCATTTCAACTATTAAAAAAAAATTCAACCGACAATATTTCGGGCTTACCGCCATCATCATGGTCTTATAATGACCTAGATAAGCAGAAACTATAGTTGGTTGAATCATTTCTAATTTATACCGTGCGCAATAAATACCGATGAAAAGAAACTGTTTTAATTTGATAATTAATTCGTAATTTTAATTTATATTAGCGAAAGAGAAAACAAGGAAAGAGTATAAAGACTAAAGGAACGCGTTATTTAAATTATATTCTTTGTCGGGCGAGAAATCAAATAAGATATATTCAAAAATTTAAATTTCAAAAGTTGAAGTTGGCCAAAGTTTCGTACTAATCATCCTTATAAGCTTCTCCTCCGAGATTAGAATTAAGTTTGTACAAAGTAAAGAGCCCTTCTATTCAATATAATATCATTACTTGAAGATATTTTGATACATCTCCGTTATTAGTATACAAAAAGTCTTTAGAGAAAGTCCCTGGCTGTGAATTGATAAATCAAGTCGAATATATTTAACTTACATTCAATTGAAATGGAGTAGAATCAACAAAACTTAAGTGGGAATAAGTTATATGATATTCATTCTTTAAAATATGCATAATTCATTAGTAATTATTATTTTTTAAATAATATCAACTTTAATAAAACTTTCCGCTTGCACCGATATTAAAACTTGATTAGAATCAATTAAATCATGTAATAGAGATTAAGAAAATACCCCGATGGAATCCCGCTAAGAAATTAAAACATGTAGTCTTGTAGGCATTGAATCAAATTGAATGAATACTGAAATAGTATAAAATTTGTTTATGGAATATTTTTGCCCAAATAATCACTGCATTCAAAGTTCATAAATTAACACTATAGGAAAGCTAAAAAGGGGTGTTTTAAGTACCCCAATATATCCCCTTCCCCAAATATTTCTTCGCTAGCTTTTCAAAATTGAGAAACAGATACGCGAAATAATAATATTTATAATTTGAATAATGGTATAGATCGTCGTATGTTCTTCTAAAATTTTGAAAACTACTTCTATCTTTTAGTAGGTTTAACATTGTATATTACTCCGCCTTAACGTTCTTTATAATAGTGAGGATATAGTCAGTGCAAAGTTCAATTTAGTACTGACATCGCCTATATAGTAAATTTCAACTTCATTCGGCAGCAGAACCAAACTTAAGGGAACTTTCATATCTATGTTATCATGCTGGTAACCTATCATTGAACGTACTGTCAAATCAAGGTTGAAATATGTAAAACTATCTTATACCCTCTTAAAAGAGTAATGGCATGACACTCTCGGGAAAATACTAGTTGAATTACAGAAATGAGAAAGCCCCCAACAAACAGGCATGCAGGAGCAAACCCTTCCTCGATCTCAAACACCGAAAGGTTTTGGACTACGCTCTCATTGCCCAGGGAAAAATTAATAATCTTTTCTAATTTATTTTTATAAACCTTATATACAGTATATTTAGAACAAAGATGAAAATACTTTAGAGGGGAAAATGTATCATTAATTACGTCATCGAGTTTAATTTAAATAATTTGTTACAAGTTCGATAGTAAGTTTGAGTCAAAATAGGATAACAGTAAAAATTATGGCATCTAAAACGAAAATTGCGAATTGGAAATATAAATTGGACCAATGTTTGTATTTTCTGATTTATAAGCTACATTTTTAACGGTTTAAATTTATTTGTTGAAATTTTAGGATCGAATGGCAGTAAACTTATCGGTTATTTTAATTTATATACCTAATTTACAGCGCCATAAGTTTAAATGTCATATACGAAATCGGAGAAACAATATTTCATTGCGACAAATATATTTCTAGTAAAATTTATATTTTACTCTAATAGCAAGAATTAAACTCTTCAACCCAGAGCTGCCAAGTTTTGAATTAGGCCCTCGATCAATGTCATTGGTCGCTAGTACTTATATCTCCACGAATCCAGCTAAGCCTATTTTTCGGGTAAGTTTTAAATTTATTTCTAGTTTAATATTTGTTTTTATATTTTTTACTTTTCGATTAGGCCTATTTGAACGATAAAGAATCGATCAAAAAAAACCACTTGTTTTTTGCATTCTCCCTTTAGGCTAATTTAAACAAACTTGCGTAGATAATAATTAATTTTATACTAAATGTATATGAATGAAATAATCAGTAAATCAATAACTTCTATTATCATAAATTGCGCCTGTAAAAGTGTTTCTATCATGGCACTTGCGTGTCCAGAACAAAGCCACCATCTAGGGGCAGTAATCCCAAGGTATTTTTACTTAAGCCCCTGTAAAAGTGTTCTATCCCGCGTACACTCGCGTAGAGGAAAAACCGACTTTACGAGGGCAACGCAACTGCGCCGAAAATTCTTTCAACGTTAAGAAGAAAATTAATAAAAATGTAAATATAGCTTTTAGATCTTTTTTTCTATCCCTTCTTAATATGAAAGGGGTAAATAATACCTTCGCCTTGGAATCTTTGTTTAGTACAGTCCAGTCCGCGGGTAGAGAAGCGGAAATAAAAAAATATTAAAAACTAAGCGGCTTAAGATAAAAAACTTTGTACTAGAGGGTAGAAAGCTGGGGGGATGAGAACTCTTTGGCTGTCTTATTAAATTATCATAACGTCTGAACGCATCCACTTTGGAATTTCAAGAATTTAATTATAAGGTGGGCACATTCCCTCTTTTGTTTGGCTCGAAACTATCTCGCCTCCCTTTTACCCTCTCTCTCTCTTCTCTCGTCTCGCGACTACTGGTAAAACGCCTAAAGCGTCCAGCCAATGATGTATACTATAAAGGAAAATCTACCTAGGTATATGTGTATAACCAAGGCTTTAGGCTTAGGATTTAAGCCTAGATCCAAGAGGTCGTTGTACTTCCATATTTTGGTCTAATATTCATATTTGGTATAATATATAAATTATTACAAGTATAAAGAGAAAGGTTATCAAAAACCCGGTTTTATAACTGAGATGGGATTAAAAGACGAAGCCTTACAGTGCATTCGCGAAAGATTTGGATGAAAGATCTAATAGGTTATCTATGTGAAAATATATCTGCCCTCTCTAGAGGCTCTAATTATATTTGCCCATTCTAGGTTCTAATTATATCTGCCCATTCTAGAGGCTCTAATTATATTTGCCCATTCTAGAGGCTCTAATTATATTTGCCCATTCTAGAGGCTCTAATTATATTTGCCCATTCTAGAGGCTCTAATTATATTTGCCCATTCTAGGTTCTAATTATATCTGCCCATTCTAGGTTCTAATTATATCTGTCCATTCTAGGTTCTAATTATATCTGTCCATTCTAGGTTCTAATTATATCTGTCCATTCTAGGTTCTAATTATATCTGTCCATTCTAGGTTCTAATTATATCTGTCCATTCTAGGTTCTAATTATATCTGTCCATTCTAGGTTCTAATTATATCTGCCCACTCGAAGTTTTCATTATATCTGCCCACTCGAAGTTTTCATTATATCTGTCCATTATTAGTTCTAATAATATCTGTCTATTCGAAGTTCTAATTTTATCTGTCCATTCGAAGTTCTAATTTTATCTGTCCATTCGAAGTTCTAATTTTATCTGTCCATTCGAAGTTCTAATTTTATCTGTCCATTCGAAGTTCTAATTTTATCTGTCCATTCGAAGTTCTAATTTTATCTGTCCATTCGAAGTTCTAATTTTATCTGTTCATATCTGTCCATTCGAAGTTCTAATTTTATCTGTTCATATCTGTCCATTCGAAGTTCTAATTTTATCTGTTCATATCTGTCCATTCGAAGTTCTAATTCTATCTGTTCATATCTGTCCATATCTGTCCATTCGAAGTTCTAATTCTATCTGTTCATATCTGTCCATTCGAAGTTCAAAAATACAAATAAAAAATAATATATAACTCACTACTAAAACCAGGTATTCTTGGGAAAAACCAACGGTGGTTGATGACAGAATTACTATTATTATAATTATTATTACTATTTAGAGAGCGATCAAAGGAAAGGAATATCTATGGGACGACATTAATTCCTCGAATATTTTCATTATTATTAAAAGGAAAAATTGTTAACGATTCGAAAACGTTTGTTACATATTTTCTTTTTACTATTTATTCCTACGACTCAAAAGATATTTTCGGTACTTTTAATTACAAGTACTTAGAAGTCTAAAACCCTTCTTCGGAAGTGAGGGGGGTTCATAACATTAAATATTAATATTAATAAATAATATTAAATGACGAATTCTGTACAAAAGTAAGGAACTAAGGAAGGAAAACCCCGAAAATATTAACTTTTCTATTTTCCAGTTTGTTTTAGAGAATCAAAAAATAAAGATAACATTTTGTATCATTTAACCTTGGAAATGTTTCGTAATCAAAAAATATACTTGGAAACACAATGTCTGAACCACATTTGCATTAAAAAACCATATCCCTTCCGGACTAAATTTGTTTTATCCATTACATAATGGACCAAAAGTTACATTCAGGGAAAAACTAATAACAATAAAATTATGGAAACTAAGTATTCATTTATAGTAAAAAATATGCAAATTATCTATTTGGCAACTTCTTAACCGAAACTACAACTTTTTAGGGCTCCAAAAATAAAGCTAAAATGATGTTAGATGTATACTAACGTGAGATAGGTTTAGATGTATACTAACGTGAGATAGGTTTAGATGTATACTAACGTGAGATAGGTTTAGATGTATACTAACGTGAGATAGGTTTAGATGTATACTAACGTGAGATAGGTTTAGATGTATACTAACGTGAGATAGGTTTAGATGTATACTAACGTGAGATAGGTTTAGATGTATACTAACGTGAGATAGGTTTAGATGTATACTAACGTGAGATAGGTTTAGATGTATACTAACGTGAGATAGGTTTTAATTTACATTTATTTAAATGAATGATAGTGAAATTTCATTAAATTATTGTTGGTATTTAGAGTTGTATGGATAATCAGTACCTTATGGATGACGTAATATAGCAGGTCATTTTTATTGTAAAATCATTTTAATATGGCGATTATAAATTGTTGAGGTAATTTTTCTTTTGCATATGCGTTTTTTTTAATCCTTCCGAAAATGATATTCAATTTAATTTTGGAGTAATCCGTAAGAGCCTAACTTTAAATAAAAACCCCTTTTTTATTAGAACACCTTAATTTACTCCAAAAATAAATTTAAATATCAAAATGGATCTAACATAAACAACCAGAATTCCCCATGTTATATATATGTTAGGTATATGGGAAAGTGCAAAGATCAGAGAGACGGTTAAAAGGTTGTCCGGGGGACGCGAATTGTAAAGAAAGACTGGTATAGTCAAGGACTTTCCCCATATCCTTAGCTCCTAGTTCTAAAAGGAGAGAAAAGGGGCGAACAATATTGAATGTCGGACACGGATTCACGCCGGAATGTATGGCAACAACCTTCCTTGAAGAGTTAGCTATATCTCAAGGAATCTACACCACACACCATCCTTACCTAACACTACTTAGGCCCAAAATGGTACCCTTACCTACATATTAATACAACTCCCAAGTAAGTCTGACATCAAAAAGATCCTACGGTTTCCACCATCCAAGTATAACGGAGAGGCTCCCCAACAAGGAGATATATTAGTAATATTCACGATAACTATTTTTAATTCCTAATAGGTTTTACATCGCGTATTAATCCGCACTCGTTTCGACTATTTTGCAAACTGAAGTTGATTCTTCTTTACGTTAGCAACCTTAATGTTTACACAGTAGCCGAGTCTAGTGAAAAGAATATCGCGGCTATCCATGCAAAAGGGTCTAACGCTCTTTTCAAACCCGTTTAGGTTTGCAGTACGTTTAAGGCTACAGGTTACCATCCAACTCTAAGAGATGATGGTACGGAGATAAAGACGTTGTGTAGGTTTTTACGCTACTGAAATCTCAAAAGTGATTCTATGGCTACTCAGCGTACTCAACACCAGCCTAGAGTCAAGGAGACTAGGCCGTCGCTCCGAGATCAATTTACATGGGTCATCCGTCAACGGATCGATGAGAGGCTCAGCACCCAGCACCCCACAAACACCCTATAACCTTTCCGTCTAACCCCAACCCCATCCTCTTTTTCTATCCAGATTTTTTTCACCCTCTTTTTCTTATATATAAAGTAAAGGGTGTAACTATAAGGCTAAGAGGACCTAATGACAGAGTGAAAGAGAGAAATAATTATACACACGTCAAGACGTAAGTTTAAATTTACACCAGTTTTGTATAATCGAGACAATTAACGACAATCAGATCTTTCAAAAAAGTATAAGAGTGACTCAACGATATATTTTTATGGGAGGGACTTAGCGCTGGCATTGTAGAAGCGGACTAATTTGGCTTTTACAGTTCCCTGACTTTTCCAGGTTTTCAAAAATCATTTTTCATGAAAAAATAGCTTCAATATCTACTCTTTATCACTTGACACCATTTTGTATAAATTACTTTTACAGAGATACTGAGTTAAACGAAAATATTCCGACTATTCCTTGACTTTTTGTCGCAATTTTAAAATTCCCTGAATTTTCCTGACCTTTTGGCACAATACTCAAATTCCCTGACTTTCTCAGGTTTTTCCTGATCTGTGGCAACCCTGCACAGTCAAAGCTACAAGTACACTAATTACGTAGATTGATCAACTTATCGGATTAAATGTTTAAGGCTTTAGATTTGTATCAGTATTAATTACCGCAAACATTTCAATAATTTGTGTCAAAGTGTATAAGTTTTCCTGATATTTCCATATTTTTTGAGGGAAGTTTCTAATTCTTTAATAGTTGAATGTTTCTCAGATTAGTATGAATCTAGATTGAGAACCAAAAATATCCTATTTTATCAAAATGTTTAGTAAAGACATTGGTGCATCGCTGAGGAGTAACACACCCTGTACAAAGACTATAAGAATCTTGTATATAGGCGTCGAGAAAAACACTCGGCCAAGATTGCACTAACTGTACTCGTTGTACCCCTGGTGGTGAGAAAGAAAGTGCCTACTTTAGACCAAAAGAGTCTTGGGGGGAGGGGCGTCCCCCTCAGCCGTCGCGAGCTATACTACTGTAATTCTATACCATATACACTGTATGGTGAAATTCACCTTGAATTTTCAGAGACTATTTTGCCTCTATAGTATAGTTAGTATACTCGAATTACTCCGCCTATGGTTACTAAGCGCTGAAATGCAAAACTGATTCGACTATAGACTGTTTCCTACGTCGCTAGGAGAGAGAAACTATATCTCTTACAAGTTCCCCACATCCTTTGTTTTACTTAAATCATCCTACACTTCCCCCTTTCTAGAGTTCTAAGTATTCAATGTTGAATTTCCAGAGTAAGGGAAGAAATTCAATTGGAAAAGAAAGCAATATCAAGAAAAGTAATATCGCGGGTAATGTTAAAAATATTACATCATGGAACTTTGCTTACTGTTGGTTCTGGCTGCGATGCCAAATGATATTTTCATTCTAATTTCTTTTCCAGTTAAACTTACGCGCGTTTTGGGGGGCTTTGAATCTTATACAAGCTTAAAATACATATTTATATATTTAATAATATTTAATTTCAAATATATTTTCCTATGAGTATTTAAAATATATTTCCCTATGAGTATTTAAAATATATTTCCCTATGAGAATTTAAATTAAAATATATTTCCCTATGAGTATTTAAATTAAAATATATTTCCCTATGAGTATTTAATTTCAAATATATTTCCCCATGAGTATTTAATTTCAAATATATTTCCCTATGAGCGTTTAATTTCAAATATATTTCCGTTGAGTATTTAATTTAAAACATATTTCCCTATGAGTATTTAATTTCAAATATATTTCCATATGAGTATTTAATTTCAAATATATTTCCCTATGAGTATTTAATTTAAAATATATTTCCCTAGGAGTATTTAAATTAAAATATATTTCCCTAGGAGTACTTAATTTCAAATATATTTCCCTGTGAGTATTTAATTTCAAATTCATTTCCCTATGAGTATTTAATTTTAACTGATCATGGCTCCCTAATAACATTTAGTTTAAAATGTTTCCATACGAGGATTTAAATGTAAATAATTAATTTTGAATTAGAATTAAATTTTAATTAAATAACTGGTTTTGTATTAGTATTATATTTCATTAAACAACTGAATTTGTATTAATATTGCATTTCAATTAAAAGCTGATAATAATGTTTAGTTAAATAAACCTCATTTTCATCGTAAATTAACTCTATTTCAATTAGTACGCTTATAAAAAAATGATAAAGAATATCTTTTCGCTTTCCCCCCACAGAATGTCAACATTTGCCGAGACCAAACTTTTCCCAAAGTTGGGAACATCAGCAATTAAAATTATTACAGTTCATGGGTAAAACCTCAAAAAATCCCCTAGATAGTTTCTAGAACTTAATTACACATGTAGGCTTATAAAATATGCACAGAAACACACAGGCAAAAAAACAAGCGTATAGAAGAGGATAAAAGGGGGTCAGAAAAAAAGGGGAAGGGCGAAAAGATTAGTATTGCTAGAGAAGGAAATTCGTTGTGGTTAAGGAAACATCACGTTTCAGTAACGGCACAATCATTTCGGGATTATAAGAGGCAACGAGAGGATGAGGAGTAGAGAAAGAGAGAGAAAGAAAGATGAGAGAGAGCGGTGGGAACCGACCATAGATACCTCGATGGGAGTCAAGCCGTGCCTGGTGTCCTGGGCGTGATGGTGGTTGGGTAAGCGCGTCGGATGACGGTTGATGAGCACGTCATCGTACGTGACTCCGTTAGAACCTGTCATGTCGCAGTGATGGGCCTGGTGAGGCTCCGATTTGCATGGCAAGAAATTCTGAACCTTTTTCTTGTGCCTAAAAAGAAATAAGAATTGTTAAAAATCTATAAATCAGTTTCGGCGTGGTTTCAGGGTTAAAAAATGTTTTAATTAACTAGTCAATTTTAATTAGCATAGCTAAAATTATTAGCTAAGTTTAATATCTATCCAATCAAAGCGGGGATTTAATCGATCAGATATAATTTCAGCGCCGGCCGTAAATTAACCCGTTTTCAAGCCAATATGTATATTACTGGCATACATTTCATTAAGAACGTTTTAAATAATAATTAGGGTTCTTTTGAACGCTTTATTTCGCATAATTCAAAATTGCAACGTTATTTTAAAACTTACACAATGTTTCTTTAGTCGAGGCTAAGCAGCTTACTTAGCTCACTGATGTAAAATACGTTGTGATATATTGCGGAGTTTTCATACTAACTTGATTTAAAACAACGCTTACATACTTGGCAAACATATTTATGTAAAATAATCACCATCCAAATTGAGTAACAAAAATGATTTAATCATTTCATAACCGCACTTAACTCAGCTAAGTTCTGTCGCGTTAACCCTAAAAAAACAGACGATACGTTTACGGGTCTGGTCATGTGACTCCGTGCAGTTAGTGGCGCCCTCTCGCAACGTTATCCAAAACTAACTTCTCACTAAAAAAAGGCGGGAAATATGAATTCCTATTTTCAAACATTCTGCTCAAGTTATTTTCGTATTTAAATTAATTTAAGTCAGCGTGAAATAATTCTGTATTTTAAAAGAAAATCTTCATTATTCGAGCTACAAATATTCATAATTTACATTCTGTTAAAAGTCATTTTTCCCCAGGGATATGAAAGGGATAAATTGAAAATTTGGAGAAAAGTAGCGGCGGAATTTGATAAATTGAAGTATACTTTAAAGAAATGAAGCTGAATATTTCCAGTCGCTCCAAATATAAAAGGGTTAAATATTAGAGAGTTCTTTTTACACACGGGGGAAGAATATCTTTTAGTAAAAGAGACGGGAGATGAAGCGGTGCTCTTTTAAAAACTTGGGCAGAAGGTAAATTCGTAAAAGAACAGACGACTTTTCGAGTTTTCAACCCTTTCAAAACAGACCGAAATATCCCTGGGGTGATTTTCGAAAATTTTATTGAAAACATAACAATCTTTAAAAGGGTTGGTACGCTTGATAAGACAGGTAACCATTCGATTAAAATGGTATATACATATTTTTTTGCGTGTACTGTGGAGTGGTTAGAACTGAAGTCCAGTTTTCAGTCAAGGTTTTACTGGCCAAGAATCTAGCTTAGTTTTGACGCAAAAGCTAGACTCTTGGCCAAAATATTCTTGATTGAAAACGCGCATTTAGAAGACTGCGGTTTGGAATATCTGAAGCCAACCTTACTAATGGGCAGAAAAATCGTTAAAATTTTAAATCGAGGAATATTGAAGGGATTCGGGGTAAGTTGAAATACGGAGTACCTATAGCTTGCGACTTAACATCTTAGTTTTTCTTCTAGTGATATATTAAGGAGACTCAAATGTACTTAAAGTCAGTGAAATTGTAATAAAAGTCTTTTGAAGATTCAAGATTTTAAGTGAATAAAAAAAAAAAAAGGAAATCTTTGAAGTTCTTGTATCAAAGTTATACAAAACCTAATGTATTCAAAGACTATGCATAAAATAAGAGTATATATTTAACGTGTCCTTTCAATCCACTACCCTTTTTTCCCGAATTAATTACCTTTAAAAACTTATGTTCCGCAGTTCGGGCTTAGTATTTAGCAAACCAGGATTTTTTCCTGTTATGGGCTTTTTCATATCTCTGGTGTTTTGTAATGCCGTTTGTTTATCTTAAGTAAAAATAATTCTAGGTTCTACACCATAACAAAAGCAGTGCAAAAAGTATTTCGCATATTATTTGGTGGTCTGAGATCCTATCTTGACAAAATAAAATCCTGTCTAATATAAACATATATCTCTTAATTTCAAACTATTCTAAGCCTAATTCTCGATTCTATTACAAGTTTTTATAAAGAGTTTAATCATCAGAGCTTAAATTCCAATCTAACTAATTTAGAAACAAATTAATTAATTGAGATTTCCTAATGAACATAAAATCTGTCAACGAATTAAAGGTGAAAATAAATTAATCTAAACTAAATTTTCATTTCAGTCTCCCTTTAAAAGCATGCAGCACTTTTCCTATTAACGCCTTTAAGTTTAATTAAGTCTCCTTCGCTATGATTGGCCGCGATCTATGGAGTCGTAGACTAAAGATAAAGAACTTTATTGGAGAGTAGATATTAGCGCCTTGCAAGTTCTCTATTTCTGAATAAGGGTCCAATCTGATTAAGCCTTTATATACACCGGTATAGAACGAATAAGATGGGGGGAGGGAGTGTTTATTCTTCAATAAGCGGAAAGAAGACGGAGTAGAGGGCGCTGAAGGTTGAATACGCGCTAAGATGAGGAGTTTCAGTCATGCCCAGCTAGTGCTCAGTATATCCGTTTAAAGAAGCGGGCTAACAGAAGATGACGACTCTTTCCCCCGAGTTTCCCCCCAAAAATATGAAATGGAATATCCTCGTATCCTCTAATAGGAAGAGCGGAGAACGTCTTAACGTCATTACCGACGCCAAAGCCAACGAAATAACGTATAAAAGAGATGAAAGGTGAACATGTATCCATACCATCTCTGATATATATATATATATATATATCAATATATATATATATATATATATATATATATATATATACATATATGTCATATTTCAACTTGGTAGCACGTACAGAATAGTATGCAACCCGTTTTTTCTATGCTTTATTTACTCTGAAATAAAGGAAGCCAATAGCTTTGCGTGTGCTATCACATAAAAGTGAAACTGTTTTTCGCAAAAATCAGACTGCATGGGTTGAAATTTCACGTCTTTGAGCTTTGCACTAGGTTGTTTCATATATATTAAACATTTAAGAAGGATGAAGCTACGATGTTGGCTTAAATCAATGAGGTCAAAGGCAGGGAGATAGAAATACGAGAGGAAGTATAATTTTAAACAAATACTCATCGAAATAACACAACATGCTGTACAAGACGATTCCATGGTTCAACAGCGAATAACATGGTGTTGCACTACAAATATATAGAATATCATCCCGTAATAGGTACCGGTACCCTACCTCACCTAATAAGCTACTCTATGGTGCACTGGAGTGATCTGGATTGCACCAGCAATAAGAGAAAAGGGGTGAAAAGCTCTACTCGTTTTCAACCAACATCAGTTGTCAAAACTACTTTCATGCTTACGAATTTAAACATTTTATATAAATACGCCTTAGGATTGACTAGATTGTAAACTTATCACGAACATACACGTATAAGGGAATCGAAATCGACCGGAATATGCCCTAAATAAGGTTTAGCTTGGTGATTCCCCATCACATACGTAAGAGCCAAAAAAAAGGGGTTTCGGATTCCTTCGGTTCCACTCGGCAAGCATTCGGGTTTTCTCTTTCCGCGTTATTTGGAAAGCTGCGAGAAGAAAATTAAATTTGCCTTCCTCGCTCAGTCCTTAATTCGAAGGGCAAGAGCCAATAAAGTTGCCTCGTTCTGTTAAGGGGCCTCCACGCCACACCACGACTACTACTTTCGCCAATCCCTCCTTCCTCCGACACTCTTGGATAAATAGGAATGAACGAAGTCTGACACATCTATCGCATCCTACTCTTCCACTTCCCCAAGAAAAGGTTATTAAGAAACCATAGAAGAAACTATCTACTCAAAAAGATAGAGTTATAAGAGGAGTAGGGGGTTGCGAGTTCCGAAGAAGATAAAAATTTCTTTCAAGATGAATTTAAGAAGATAGAAAAAAAAAAAAAAACAAGTGAGATGTTTCGAAAAATAAAACTTATTGGCAAATATTGAATAGAGTTTGATTACAATATTTTTTGAATATACACGTTTACGAATACGGAGTTCGCCTTCACTTAGTAGCAGAAAGGGATAATAGGTGAAGGGACACACTAGTCCTACACTAAGCTATACAATTGCTGTATAATAGTAGGGCTTAGAACGCAAAGTTAACAAAAACATTTAGTGAAAATATTAACAAAAGAATAACTACGACAAAGAAACCTTTCAACTATCAAAATTCAGGCGAAAATTCACCGCCCGTTCATTAGATTCTGTTGACCGTGGTTAATTTCGACCTTTTCAGGCAGGGTTGTTCGCGCAATTCATATCTTAATCGGATGCTTAGTAGATTAGAACAGAAGAAAAGTAAACAATACAGACATCCCATCATTACAGTTATTTCCTTCTGCTAGTAGTTTACCAGAGCTTGCGTCACCGTAACGGTCAACATAACGAAGCATTTTCGACCAGAGATAATCAAAACACGTACCAAACTTTACTTTTGCTTTTACATCCGCGCTAACTGAATAACACCGTCAAAGGCCACGCGTTACGTTGATGTTATAACCTAACGCAAAGCTCTGGTGTACCATTAGCCTATAAATATGAACAGAAATAAAGGCATCATTCCCTAATAATAAACAAGTTACACAGACTCCCGAAAACTATAGCTTTGTACATACATACTGACAAATTAAAACCAACGTTTCCCGTTAAATTCAGATCCACAGAAGCGAGCTTTGACGTTGACATCACCTCACGAAAGCCCAACAGACAACGATTTTTCAGTTATAATTAAAATATAACGTCCCTTAGACTATCATACAATATATATAATATATAAAGATATATATTTTTAAAACGAGAAAGGTTATTTGTTAAAATGAGAAAACGTATGACTCTTAAGTTTAAAATGACAAAAGAGGGTGGGGAGAACGGTAAAATACAAGTCGAGCGAGAAAATAATTAATTAAGCAGACGTTTTGGAATGGACAAGCTCGCTTTCGGGATAAGGGAAGGTGCGAGGCAACGATCCGAAGATATAGTGGAAAAGGATTAACAGAAAGGTTAATCCTTAGGAATTCACTTAAGACGTACCAGCTATAGGAACCCCCGCCAACAGAAAAGATTAAAATTAAGTATGAGGAAAGGCTTTAATGAATTAAAACAAATGGAAAGACCAGAAATAACTATATAAGGGATAAGGGGCGAACGTGTAGGAAGAATGTAGAGCTACGTCTAATCAGAATCAGGTTGAAATTTCAACTAGTGCTTAGGTAGGATCACCTCAAGATTAAGTGATATCTTAGAGACAAAACCATATTCATAACATATGAAGGCTGTTGAAATAATATATTGATTCTACACAGTATTGAAGTTCAAGATAGGTTCGCGAGAACTACTTTAAGCATATGATGTTTCGTATTTCGTATAAATACGCCACAGTATTATCTATCTTGCATAATGATCCCACAGCATCTGATCAGAGTAAGTAAATTTTATCCATGGAGAGGAATTGAATTTAGTTGAAAGCTCAGTTGAAAACTGAGTAATTTTGGTTAAAGCGAGGGTGAAATAAACATAAAATATGTTCTTAAGAACTTAAATTAAAGATAAATTTAAACCCTTACAAAAGAGCGGATTTTGAAATTAAAAAAATATCACGTCGTAGTTTTTTTAATTATGAAAAATTAAATGATATCCATCTTTGATAAAATTCATACTGCACTTTCATCCTATCTTTAAATATTTCTAATTATAATTTATTATAAGGAACGTTTGCCACATTGCGAAAACTAGAGCGGATTAATATACATTATTAAACCTTTATACGAGTTAAAAGTAGTTCGATAAAATTTTACGAATCAGTATAATAGCTTCCTATATTGCTTCAATCAACTTTATTTCATGCCCAAACTAATCTAGATTCACTCTTTAATAATGAATAGACAGCAAAGGCCTAAGACAGTGGTCATTTAATTAAACAGGTTTGCAAAAGCTCCCCTAGCGACAGACGAATATCGTTTTATTCGGTTTTCATTCGTGTTCAAATAACCCAATGAAAAGGGGTTGAATTTGTATATTTGTATATTGAGAACAATTCGGTTGAGCAATTTAAGGGAGTCGAATTTCGAGGGTTCTTCTCAGAAAAGAGTCGTTTGTTCGTATACCAAGTGAGATAGTAAAGTTTAGCTATATACACTTACAGAGAAACAAGAGAGAAAGTCTAGAGATTATATCAAAGGCTTAACAAAAGGACATTGAAATTGCGTGCAGATATGACAGTCGAATTAGATCCAAGCTACTATAGCCTCTAGAAGCCGTTTCGGGTATCGCCCTTTGCCCCCCAAACTGCCCCCGACCCCATACATATTTTAATAATACAAGTTTGGCGACCGGGAACCCCGCATTTTCAATAAATTATTCAAAATTCTCTAAGGAAAGTCTAGTAATGAGAACGTATTCTAATTTATATAATATAAAGAGAGAGAAAATTGGGCAATATAGGGAAAGAGTTCAATCAATCGAAATTGTACAAACAGTTTTCATAAATTGACACTTCAACGGGTTTATATCAATATTGTACGGTTTCCGAAATTTGAAGTTTTATTTTGTAAAAAAAATACGTTGCGTTGAACTCTTTCATTATAAAAATCTTTATAGAGTGATTTGAATTTAGACCATACAAACTATTCTGGGCCTTTAGCCAGTATGAAAGAGCCCACACAAGCAACTTTAAATCTGGGTAACAACAAGACAACCTCGCTGACTATCTTATAGACACTAACCTTGAGCTGTACTGCAATATTTATTCTATCTTACGTTAAAAATGCACCACAGTCTCCGAATAACAACACTAAAACAGTTCTGAAAGAGAGCGTAAGAAAATATTTGGGTGTGTAAAAATATAATATTTCCAATTGAGTAAAGCGGTAATTTTACAGTAAAACACTAAATAGGTTGGAGGAAAAGTATTCTAGAAGCGTGTCACATTACTTAAAATTCGCATACTTATAGTTGAATTACGTCACTATACTTACGCTTACACATTCTTATAGAAATAATTTTTGAAAGGAATTCACTAGCAAAGGCTTAGCAATATCTAGAGCGCGAGGAATTCCTTTCAATATGGCTACAACGGCTGCTAGACTCGCTTACAAAACGTGCCCGAAAAAAGTTAGCCCTCATTTCTGTAAGGCTTCTCTGTTTGACACAGATAAGAGGTCCAAGCTCCCAAAAAATAAAAATGTTCCGAAAAAAATATATTCTTCACTATATATACTTCTTACTGGTCAATTTCGCTAAGTTTGCAATATAATAAACCTTAGAGCGTATTGATACGTAATATTAACCTCCATTAGAATTAATAAAACTATGCTTAGTTTTTGAAACTTGATGTTAGTGAAAAGTTACATCGTATGAATCATTTTCAGCATTCATCGAGTAAATAACTAGGCTTTCAGGTATATCTAAGAAAGGTTATATGAGATAGTAAAAGCTACTAAGCTTTGTACGTACTGACAACATAAAATGAAAGTGCCTCAAAAAATAAAGAAGTATTCAGTAACCTCAAACAACGGAAAATGATAGAAACAGCGGTCAATTTTACGTGAAAGTAGGGTTAAAGTAAATATAAGGGTCTCCTAAGCCTTGGTAGAATTATCAGAAGATATTGACGAAAATATTCGGTCAAAGTAGGACAGAAGACACAAAAGAAAGGACGTAGAAAAACGAGAATCAATGAGTTTCCTCCTTGATCACCATTTAGCTAGATGGTGGAATCAGTCTTAGTTTGTAGTACATACATAGCTATTCCTTATGGCATTTAACAATTAATGATAGAGGGAAGCTTAGCTTTGTAACGGTGTGAAAACTCAATCTGATTCAACGTAATATACTTTTTGTGTCGAAGTTATAGGAAAGAAAGATACATATGGAATGAAAGCTGACGTTTATATCAGCCGCATCCAAAGAAACACTTTATTATAAAAATGTATCCAATTTCCAAAAAGCGACTGACCCAAGCTAACATTTAATAGCATAGGAGTCTTCGTAAGAAATAAATAGGAAACTTGCGCAATTTTTCAATGAAAAAATATTTTTACAGTCATGAAGACGGCTGCCTTGGTTTTCCAAATAGAAAACAACATTATAATTTTTACTATTTCTATATTTTTGCGAAACTACAGAAAAAACTAAATTTATATAAGGGAGAATTCACCCTAACAACAAATGATAGGCCTAACCCACTAGTAAAAAAAAATCAACCAAGAAATCAATTTCAAACCAGAAAATAGGCTTAGCAGGATTCATGGAGATCCTGAATTTCTTCGCAATGAGGGTCAGCGACCAATCGAATGTTATTGGAAGTCTCGTATAGATCTCACCCTAACGACGGGCCTTTGCTCATTGGTCGATGACCTTTCAATACGAAGATATTCAGTCGCAATACAGTAAATATTTCCAATATTCCGTCTATATATACATGAATTCCTGGTCATACATTTACCTATATTCCATTTCGAAAATTCAACGGATTTGAAACCCGAGAGGCTTTGATCGCATGATCATATGACACCATATATACAAAAAAGATCTTGCTATAGTATCGTGATCAAGCCCGGAAGCAAAACAGACACTAGTAATGGACTATCGATCTCCTGAGAAAATCCTTCCTGGATTTTTTCTATCCTATAGCTCCTACTCCATATTAACCTTTCTTTTCCCTTAGTATCCAACCTAACCTTAAAAAGGAAATCCAAGAGAGGGAAAAACCTTAGTTTTTTCCTTTGCCTTAGCGGTTGGTCGGTCTTGGGTGCAAGGTGCGGATCCTAAAGCTATTCATTACGAGACAGCGACCACCAAGAATTTTAGGATTCCAAACTCTAAGTCCTATTTCCTAATATGTCCATTCCTTACTTTTTTATCCCCACCGACCGACCCCTCATTGTTTTTCCCCAACTTCGCGTGTATACGTTGTATTGAAGAACTATTTGCAAAACTACTTTCATGTATATCGTGTCTAACATAGTGAATTATAGCGCCTTAGCTTCTGCAAGTTTGCAAACAGTTTTTGAACATAATCTATACAGGTTCTATTACAGTTTGGTGTTACTACCCTATCTAGTTTTTGGTACAATAGTAAAGAAATCTGATTTCGATAATGTATAAAAAACAGCTAGAAGAAAAATCGGTTTAATATTTAAAACTTAAAGCTTAACTTTAAAGTAAGCCTTTAATTTTAAGTTAAGTTAACCGTCTAGTAGTATAATTTATCCTTCACTATCATCTTATTTTTGCTAACTTGCCACAAAATGTTTCATTTTCAATTGCCATGACTATGATGAAATGAATTTCCTCGCGCCTGTACAAGTGTTTCAACAGTTTTCCTTTGGAGCTCATAGTGAAGTCGACATTTAGGGAATGTTAATGTTACTCGATATTGGGGAAATTCCATTTTCGAGGACATGTTTATAAAAATTAGATTTAGTCCTAAGCGAAACTTCCATATAGTCCTGTTAGAGGTGAATTGGCGTAATATTAAAGACTAAGGCGAATTAACACCAAATTTTAAACCCCATTAAGGAAAAATTAGTCGTAATAATACCGATTGAACAAGACTATAGTATTTACCGTTTAGCGTAATCAGGGAAATATGGAAACATGAATTTGGATATGTTGATTTAAATTCAACCGAAATTTACAATAACTTACATCCTCGCTATTCCTATAGGCTGTATAAAATTATACGTATTACTCCGTCTCAATTTGCGCTTCAATGCAACCTACTCTTGAACAAAAATATTTATATATATTGGTGATAATATAAAAGAAAAATTTGAAAAACAATAAATGTAAATTATCAACATTTTTTTTAACCGGAAAATAAATATTTATGGGACCCGGGTGAAATAAACTGCTAGAATATTTTGAACAAATTTGAATCCTTCCGTTCTCCGAGCGTCTCTTCGATCTAAGCTCAATCCGACTAAATAAAGATCAAAGGGGGAAGAATGAGAGTTTAAGAAAATAACATGGGGGGAAAGGGGGACTCCTTTTCTGTTCGCAGGGAAATATAGAGGCGAGGAGGGGTGAAAAAGGGATTGGAAATTGATTCTTTCGCGACGTAGGAACTTTTATAACTATGATCAGTTTGCAAACTAGCAGATACTGTGGCGGATTTATACACAATATTTAGCCTTATATACAATTAAAGTAGTTTTGTAAACTTCTTAGCTTAACAAATGATTGCTTATCGCTTAAATAGGCCTAATTAAATAGTTAAAAAATTACAAACAAATAATAAACTAGAAATAAAGTTATAATTTAACCGTAAAATATACTTAGCTGGATTCATGGAGACCCTGAATAATATGGCCTATTTGATTTAAATCCAATAATGTTATGACAAAAATAAGCTGGAAAATGTTAGAATGAATGTATTTTTATAACGACTTTTTTGTCTACGTCTAAGAATGGAATGAAGAGGAGTATAATGGGGTTATGTCACAGCTACGAATTGAGATAGCAAGGCTGGCTGGCCCGGCTGTGATAATAGGGGCTTTGAAAAGGGATCAGAAGAGGGTACAAATCATTCCACGTAAATATAACACGTTATTTTCCGAGGGAACTTTTCGGAATAAAAAGGGTTTGGTTTTGGTTGGAAAAGGAAACCGTGGGAAATGCCAGGTGTCAGGGTGAATGTGTTCGAAACATTTCAATCAATACGCGAAAAGCTACATCTCTTTTGTTCGTATACGAAAGATTTAAGTAGTTTTTCTTATTCTCATAACCATGACTTCATTGATTCAAATATACTGAACAAATTGAAGTTCGTTTCACATCGAGATTTCTACACGAATAGACTTGCGTTATTAACTACAAACGGTAGATAGAACTATATGAAACAATGCTAGCTTTATAGTCAGTATTATTGAAGAGTAACTTATTCTTGATGTTCCATGATTATTTTGTAAAGATGAGAGAAACGGGGGCGGAGTAATATTCAATGTTAAGCCTCATAGGATAGAAAAATAGTTTTGTAGAGTTACTTCGAACACGAGATAACTTTGCAAGGGAGGGTTCGGGTTTCATAAAGCTGTTTATTACTGTCGATCTATAAATTTTCTTCATAAACCTCAACAACTATAGCTTAGAAGTATAACCTCGATGTTTATTAAATATTAAAATCCACTATTTCAATTTAATCCCGAAATGCTGACAAATTACGGACGATGAATTTTTAATATGATGTCGAAAATGTTATTCGATAACAAATTTATATGATTTAATTTCATTTTTGAATTAGTTTCTTTTTCGGTGAGGTTTTAAGGGATACCGACATGATCTAGTTAAAATTTCAATTTCGACGATTATCGAAAAACACCATTGTAGAATTAGAAAATATTTGACTAAAGCTAAGGTCACACTAGCATTTCTTAATCGATTTGAAACGGTAAAATCAAACCGATATTCAAATCGCCAGGAATCGTTTTAAGCGTCATGTATTCACACAGAATCTTTATAAATCGATTTATAGTAACTTCATACATTGGTTGTTGAAACTGAATCGGTCTGAAACTGGTTCCCGAAGCAGTTTCGAGAAATCTAATCAAATCGATTCGAGTGAAGACAGTTTCCTGTTCACTCGACTCCAGCGAAACGTTTTGATTAAATCGATTCCAAGGCCTATTATGAACGCGGCTCCTCATGAACAGATAGAAATATACAGACATTATGAGTTTATGCAAATTTCTAGACTTTGGCCAACATTTATCCATTCTAAAACTAAAATTAATCTACGTTCACAAAGGTTTTTGACTTAAAATCATTATTATAACCAGATATTTCCAAGATTTCCATGTTTTCCATGTTGGTAAAGAACCCTGCATATCTGTATATTTTTTAAAAGGCCCATAATATTATGAATAGGCTTAAAATAAAACACAGTTGTAAAAATGAAGAAGAATTTTATGGTAAAAACCTAATAATAAACACGGCCGATTTCACAGCGACCCCCCAGAAAATAAAATATATTTATAAGGTTACAAAAGGTTGTTCCGTCAACCAGGTTTAATATACAATTTGTCACAGTCTTATAACAATACATTTTCCTACATAATAAACCCATTCTCCATGGATCAAAAAAGAGTTATTCTAAGTGTGAAACAAACTACGATAAAATATATATATATATAAAAATGAAAATAAGAAATTTTTCAAGCGCGTTTAGAATTTCAAATTTTTCATTTTTTCGAATCAAGTTTTACACGGGCATACTACTTGATTTAAATGCAGTTTGCAGTACTACTTTAATACTATATAACCGTTAACATTACGTATAAATACGCCACACCCTTCGATCTAATGCAACCTAACTTTAAATCTAAATAAAGTAACAATGAAGGAGAATCAGTTTAGAATTTGCAGTATGTATAAAGATATATTTTATCTTCAGATCTTAGAGATGAAGAGGGGGTGCCCAGGTTTACACTCGCTGCAAACTAAGGGTTATATTGTAGCTAGCGTGTGGAAAAAGGATACGGAAGAGTGGAATAAAGGTAAACTGGCCTGCCTAAAAACCTTGGATCAATCTATCATATACATATAAAAAATAAAATAAAAAAATAAAAAAGATGAAAAACTAAAAATTGCACCATTGGGTAAAAATGGAATAGATTTGTTCCAGTTTTTTTTACTAGCAGAAACTATCTTCTTGTAATATATGGGGCCCCCGAACCGAAAAACCTACTCGTCCATTTTAAACCAATTTATACATTAAGCCCATTTTATATTGTATAAATTTTATTCCTCAAAGAGAACGTGAATCATATATTTCTTGAGGTTTAAATTACAGATTAAATTATTATTATGTAAATTAAAAACTATTTTAATGGGTAAAGTAGGGAAAAATATACTAAACTAAAAAATAAGACTAGTCTCTAAGAGCTAAACACTAAATGATAGCAAAAAGATAATTAAAATTTAGGTATTTAGTTAATTGAATTCTACATTATTTTTATTTTTTATATTTCAATGTTTAAAATGGAAGGGAAAACTAATGTGCATATTACTTAAATATACAATAAACTTTGAAACTTCGACTAAAACTAACCATATATCTACTAAAACTAAACACAAATAGACTTAAAATTATCGACAAATCGAATATCTAACCGAAAATTAAATAAAAATGATCCAAAATGTATTATTTTTAGGTCAAGTTGCGTAATCGATTTAGGATTATTTGTATAATTTTTAGTCACTTTGGGTTCAATATAAAATGGAATAAATTAACCACAAATAGACTAAAAATAGACATAGTACAAACTAAACTAATTAAAATATTAATAGGCTTTTAATTTTTTAATCAAATATTAATTTTGAGTTCAATGTTCCTTTATTTTAATCCAATCTAAATCAACCTCTAATTCAAGCGCGTAAATATTTGCCGCTTAAACGTCGGGTACAGTTAATAACAAAAAGCGTTATTAAAAATTTGGTGGGCGGGTATTGCCAAAAGGTATATTGCAAAGTATATAATAGGAAAAATATAATAATTTCTGGCTTAGTTTTGCCTTGCCTCCGGGGTTAATTTCCATAATTACGTAAAAGGGCCTGTAGCCTTCTCCTAATGGAAAATATTACGCTAGAGAGTGAATATCCATTAACAATAGAAGGTCCCTTCCTTTCCCTCTTCCCAAAAATAAAAAGGCTCTAACAGAATTAAAACTTTTCCTAACGGCATCCATTATTAATAAGAACTAATTCGCTAAAACTATATATTTCAAGACAAATCACGACAGACGACTACCGCGTGGCTATAGTGACTGTAAACCGAGTGAAAAGAGATTATGACACTATACTTTGGGGCAACGAAACTACAATTAAAACGTATTATCTATTAACTTTCAATGTCCCTTTTGCCCACTTAAACTAGAACCAATTAAATTTAGCTATTTTGATTGGTTTTAAATTTAAATTTAGCTATTTTGATTGGTTTTAAAATTTAATTTAGCTTTTTTGATTGGTTTTAAATTTAAATTTAGCTATTTTGATTGGTTTAAAATTTAAATTTAGCTATTTTGATTGGTTTTAAAATTAAATTTAGCTATTTTGATTGAATTTAAATTTAGCTATTTTGATTGGTTTTAAATTAAATTGAAATACAGCTATTTTGATTGGTTTTAAATGAAATTTAAATTTAGCTATTTTGATTGGTTTATTAAAATTAAATTGAGCTGGTTTGATGGGCTAATTAAATTTAAATTGAGCTGGTTTGATGGGTTAATTAAACTCAAATTGCAGGATAATTAAATTTTGGGCATGAGATTGAATAATTAGTTTTTCTCTAAAAATATTTCTCAAAATTAATATTTTTAAAATCCCTTGGTATTGCTTAATTCTAGAATTACACTTTTAATGATTAAATTGATATATACACGCGACAATATGGGGACTTCCGTTTACTTAGATTCGCTTCTGTCAGTATGTTTGGGTACTTTTAAGCAATTATATCAACGGAATTCAAAAATTAAAATATTAAATTGAAACTTAATTTAAAACCATATTTATTTTACTGTCTCTTTGAAATTTTAAAACAAGTTAAAACCTTGAACTGGTAGTATATAGTCCCCTCCCAATTTCTCCCAGTGTTACGTCAACTGCGAGGCTCTCTTAATCGTTCTAAATATCAACGCTCGTATACAAGCCTGTATGAGCTCACTGGCCCGTAGCTCAGCTCGGCTCCCTCGTGAATTATGGAACAAGATTCGGGTAGACCGAAATACCGACAAATGAATCGCCTTCTTTCCACGGTTTACTTAATGGCCCTAAGATGATAATTTGGACTCTGCCTTCCTCCTATTTCTACCCAAGCCCTTCTTCCCTTTAACGTTAAGTCTCTCCAAAGCCCTATAGTTGCAGTTTAGGGCTAAACGAAGGGGTATGCGGGATATATCTCTGTAATATACAACATACTACCACAAATATAGGTTCAGATACGAAGGAAAAGGGGTACAACCGCCACCTATAACGAATGGTTTATACTCCGATTCTTGAATAGTAGTGTACAAACTACCTAGAGCTAAATATGCGGCGAATAATATTGTGTATGAATGCGCCTTAGTTTTGGGTTAATTTACAAATTGTCGGTGAAACATTTAACAGGAGGGTAGGAAATATATAAGAACAGAACATTTACCATTTACACCGTTCAGGAATCATGTGGGAATAACACGAAGGGTGTAGATGGTAAAGACTTAAAACTAAAGAACAATTCTTAGGCGAATCTGGCTTGACAAAAACAAACAGGATTGTCAAATCTTTCGGCCTAAATATCAGGATTAATTAAAGTCTAGGTATAACCCGTGTCTTTGATTCAAATAGAGTTCAATGTGAACTTTAAAATGATGTCAATTTCATCAAAATCGGCCCACAAATAAGAAAGTTACTAATTTCAAAGAATATTTTGATAAGACTTGCACTTTAAAAAATTTAATAGTTACGCCTTCAATCTCATTCGTACTTTCCCGTTGAATGAACAAAATAAACGTTTAAGAGTAGTGTTGCAACCAAGCGAACTATGCCGCGTATTAATACACAATATTAAACTTCACAGAGTTTAAAAGTAGTTTCTGTTAATTTAATTTAAACGGAACCGTAGAATTAAAGTACTTTAATGGTGATGGCAGCTCCATTCATTCGGCTGTATTAACTCCAATGGGAAAATAAGACGGTGTGCTAAGTTTCTATATCTAAAACGGTCATGCGCTATAACAAACGGCATATTGTTCAACCTTCGACCTTTAAAAATAAAATTCGTATACGCGAAATAAGAATTAATAAAGTTATATATAAAGGGGATGAGAAAAACCTTAAAGATATTAAACGAATACGCATATATTGTAGCCTTCAATCGTATTACTTCTAACTTATCGAACATATTGTCGCGTTTAGAGTTTATGATCTATTCCTATAATCTTTCCAAAGAATCATTACGGAAATCGGTTTTTGGGACTCGTACCGTTAGCAGCCTGGGTATAAGTGGTGTGGTAGAGAGTTGGGAAGCTTAAACAGCTGTTGCTAGAGCAAAGTAGAGGAAAAATATAGGTGTATAGATGACGTTTATTACAAACAGAGCCGGGAGATTAAAGACCTATTTTTACTAGCCGGGGAAAAAAACCATGACGATACCAGTTATGTTTTACGAATCATTTCGATCGTCTTCGTCTGCCCTCTTGTCTAGCTCTAGCTCGGAAGAATTATGTTAAGAAGACACGGTTGTTGTATTTAAGTGTAATGTAAACAATCTTATATCTATCATAGGGTTTTAACATATCGAATTTTTTTCTAACAAATTTTCAACTGTAGCGAATAAATTTTAAATCATTACACTGAGGTTTTTGATTGAAACTAAACAAAAATTAAAAGATTAGATTTAATTTAGAATTTAATCGTGAAAAACTTGTTTAAATTTACCTGTTTTAATTGGGTAATTTTTAAGTGAATAAAGACCCTTTAATTAAATTTAAAAATTAAGTCACACGCTAATCTTTTAGAAATATTATTGTAAATATTAAAAATAATAATAATAAACCTACACAACGAAGTATTGTAGTGAGAACATTTCTTCAGGGGCTATGAGAAAATACATTAAAAGTTTACCCCTATATGTTGGCTTTACCTCAAACACAGTAGCTCGAAGGTTGAAACACTTCTACAGGGGTAAATCCTATTTTGAAAATGAAATAAGTTTCTTGGATAAATTATCTTTAAATGAATGAAAACTGTAATCGTTATTAAAGGTAATTTTGTAAAGTAAGAGGAGTTTTAGTACTTATAATTATTATTATTATTCTATTATTAAAGTATATTTTTGACGAAGTAATAATTTTGGATCTTGTTAAATAATAGGAAATATTCTCAAAACTTTCCTGGCACTATTTTACAGTTAAATTTATAGAAATTAGTTTTATTTTAATTTCCTCCGTAAACAAATAAATAAGCGATAACTAAACGAACTAAAAATACGGATATTTTACCCAAAAACAAATCGGTCAATTAAATCCTAATAAACAAACGTAATCTACAAGCAATACAATTTATATATCATTCCAATCAAATAAATATCCAATTTCGAAATGGGTTCTCCTTAGTATACACCATTGTATAACTCTGGTAATTCCGAAACCATCACCGGTAATCCTCTTTTTGGAAGTCGACCGCGAAAGGGGCTAAACTCATTTCCACCCCTCGCGAATACAGTAATCTTCCAACTCAGCCTCCAAAATATATAAAGGTTTTTTAAAAAAAAGTCCCGAAACTCTAAAGAAGACGAAACCCAAGCTCTAAGAATAAGAAAGAATGGAAGAAAGTAAGAAAGAAAGAGAGAGAAAAAAAACAGCAATTTTAAGGTGTTATTAGGTTGAAACGTTTCAAAAAAAAAAATCAGCCTATCCCAAGTTACGTGAGTCGCATAATGAGAGCTTCCGAGAAATCTAATTCCAAGTCCTCTGTGTAAAATCCCATCTTGGGACTACTGTATTAGATGTAATAAAGAGAAAGACATGGAGAATGAAATAAACGTAAAAGACTTTGTTAAAAATTAAAACCATTTATGCCTTAAAACTCTGTTACCTCTAACCCAAGAGGAGTAGAATTTTTATTTAGAAAGCCTATCTATGGTCAAAGGTAAATGATATAAATATATACAGTACGGCGGAATGATATTCAATGAAAAAATGCTTTAGAAATAAAAGTAGTACAATTATTTAAAGGAGGTATACAGAGATTTCGTATAGGATCATAACAATTCTTGGTATATTGTAAAATCAATATACAAAGTGGTATAATAAATAGGGAGCTATTTGTATGCGACTATAAATTCACTAACAACCTTTAAATGGATCTAATTTTCATTACAATCTCGCTTTTATACGGTAATTTTAATCCCATTACGAGGTTGTATATTAAGCATAAAGTATACGCTTTTATTCTAAAGAGAAATTACAGTACAATCAAATTGTTATCTTTTGGGGAAAATTGGATTTTAAAGTCTACTAAATATTACTTTGTATTGGAAGAAGGTATATTCGAAGATTGAATCCAAAATAAAGAACTCGGTTAAGAATGAGTCGTAGTTTGTTAAGGATCTCGATATCATCTAGGCTAGCTATATTAGACTTAGCTCGAAGAAAAAGCTTATAGTCTAAATCAACACATACTTAGATTGAAAAAGGATATCATAGATGGGAGACTTCCCTTAAAAGATAAAGAAAAAGACTGAGAACGATTGCCTTCCACTCCAATCAGCCTTACTCATTGTACAAAATAAATAAGTGAAGGTTCTTATACGGGTAACAATTACGAATAAAGCCTTGAAGGGAGAAGACAAAGGGTTAAAACCCTTTTCTTAGACTTCCGTTTTATTCGGAATTGATTCGTGAACAGAGAGGGTATATAGTTGAGACATCCGCTAAAGCTCCACACCACTATGATGGTGGTCGATCCCTTTCTTTTGTACCTTTAAAAAGGACCGCTTAGGTGGCCCCCTTTTCGCTTCGACGCTGTACTCTATACGTATGGCGGGATACGGGTGTGTGGGCGGAAATAGTGGGGCTAGACAAGGGCGGGAGCCCCTTACCCTTACAAGACGGTGCCAAGAAGACTTTCAGGGAAGGAAGGTTGTAGGTAGGTAGGTAGGTAGGTCTGGTCCTTAATGACGGTCATCTGGCAAAAGGGTCATCAGCACGCTGCCGATGCTGCATGGAGACGGGAGGGAGTGAATTCCACGGAAACAACATAATGGTCCGTCAACGTTTTTCTACCCCGTATTACCTGCGCTCCTTTCCCAAGAACTCTCTATAGTCTAGCCCGTAAGGGGGTTGAACCTAAAATGTCTTGCCTGGAATGACTTGGAACCTAATTCAATACACCGTTTAAGCTTTATGACCTTGAAAATGGTATTTTTAACAAGGTGATTACAGATTCCGATAGAATATAATTAGGACTACAATATGATTCCAACTATGACAAATTCGGACAATATGTTTTGAAATTTAAAAATTATTTTGAGATTTAGGAAATATTTTGTGTGTCTATATCAGCAACTGGAATTGATATTTTACTGGGTTATTATTTGTAAATAGAATAATTTGATACCGACTACAAAATGGGACCGATTTCGTCGAAATTGGACCACAATTAAGAAATTTACTTCACATATTAAAATAATATGTATGCAAAAATAATCTTGAAATTTAAAAATCATTAAAAATTCGTAGCTCCGTTAGTTTTGGTCCAATTTTGACCTAATTTGCATTAATTTGAGGCTAAAAACCAGCTCTATACGATTATAAAATCAGCCATTAACAAAATATTTCCCTAGACATAAAAATCATCAAAATTCTAAAATACGATAAATTATCTCTTCTCAGAGATCTTTACGTTAGAACAGTTATCTTTATCTTACACTTAAGGCACGACCCCCGGTTAGTAGAGGGTTTGGTTTTGAAAGAGTACACGCCAGCGCTCTTCCTTAATGATGCTGCAGCGCGGACCCCCGAGTTCTTCATATGGAAGAGAAGTAGCAAAGAAAGAAAAACGCTAAAGAGAACGGACCATGGGAAAAAAAGAAAAAAAAATCTACTTTAAAAAAAAAAAAAAAAAAACTTGCTCGCTCCGGTGCTGTGGGTGAATTCGAGTGAAGTTGAAGAAGCGGAAGATAAGGAGAAAAAACTCTTTGTAAAAACGGTTGGAACTAGAAGAAGGTTCAAGTAAGGTTGGGGGAAGCTTCTTAAAACATTAGGCTAACGGATGAAATCTTTTTTTTTTTTTTTTTTTCTTAAATTCTTACTTTTTCTTAGGCAAACCTTTGCAAAAAGAATGAAAAACCTTTCCTCTTCAGTTTTGATACCTACAACTCACGATTCGCGTTCTATTTTATCTATTTCCCCCTCTTTTTTTTTTTTAGATTTTAGATTTTATCAAAGTTCAACGCCTAAAATAATAAAAGGGAAACTGAAGCATCAAAATTAAGAAGAAAAAATATATTTAAGTTTATAAAGGTAGCCATATTTCAAAAGATACCAAACTTTGAGTTAATTATTTAAAACGTTATGAACTAAAATGTTTGAGAAACTCATGACCACTTAGTCTCAATACCTAGAGAGAAAAGAAGTTAAAGCAGAGACACGCAGAAAAAAATTACTTAATTTTCATCTTCATCCTCCCTTTATGATTTATTCAAGATAGAATGCAAATATAAAAGATTAAGGATGTTTTGAAACGTGATCATTCTTTTAAAACAATTATATTTAAACGGGAATGCAAATTTTAAAACTCCCTTTAGTTTAATTAAAAACATTTAAGCACTTGATAAATTTGTTGCACACAATAAACTTCAAACAGGAAATAGACTATTTTGGTCTAAAACCAAAAACTGACCCAAGAATAATGTAAATAATATAAATTTTAAGGTTTGGATCGTGAGGTAAACGTGGAAACTGGTCTAATTCTGGTAAGAGGTTTCGTTCCAATACGCGTTAAGTCAACTAATAGAGATAAAGTCTCTAAAGGGGCTTGGTTTTCTTCACGAAACCGCAACTTATTAATTCACCCAGCCATCACGTACGAACTATAACCCTGCAATGTTTTCAAAAAATATAAAACTTTCAGACTATATTTATATACACATACACACACACGAGAGAAAGACAATGTCATAAAAATCGCTGTAGAACTTGAACGTGATTCTCGCAACCGTCTTCAAAATAAAATTCAACTTTTACCAGTGGTGAAAAATAATTTGGAAAATGCAAAAAAACAAGCCATTAGAAAAAAAAAAATTCAGACTTGAAAAATCAGAAATGATTTGGAGTTTACGACCAAGAATAGTCTTGTCTGCGATTTCTTCGATTTCAATCATAACTCTTAAAAGTGAGAATGAAAATGAAAATTCCGGCTTATACCCTTTTCAGACGAGGCGTAACTAGCCGGTTTAATCAGATTTAAATGTGGTTTAATCACAATTAGCCGAGGTTTATTGAACTGAAAAGTATATTTAAACCTCGGTTAAATCCGATTAAACCACGGCTAATTACGCCTCGTCTGAAGAGGGTATAAGCCTGAATTTTCATTTTCATTCTCACTTTCAAAAAATCAAATGTAATTTCGGAAATTATTAGAAAATCGGAGGATATTTTCAGAAATCACAAATAAGGTGCACATTTTTCGGAGAAGTGGTGAAAATTACTGTAGATAATTTTGCATTTCAGGCTCCCTTTAAAAATCAGATGATTCAATGAACTACCTTAAAATACTTTCCTGCTAAGTACTGCACAAGCAAGAATCTCGCATTGGATAGATTGAAACTCCTAGCTATATTTCTCGATAACAAGTGTGGGATAAGGTTGGGGAGGCTGACCAGCCAGGCACCATTTTGGTGGAGACTTCGAGTCTTCGACTGATCTTTATCATCATGACGACGGTAGACTTTAGTCTTTCGTTACATCCTAAGTTTACAGCAACTACAAAGCTAAGATTCAAGCTGAATAAAGGTAACCTTAATACCAACATTCAAGGATATCTCGCGGTACCAAGTTAGCTTGACTCTAGGTATAAGGAGGGCAGACTCCACCCGATCTTGATATAGGAGAAAGAAGTCAAATGGTTCCCGGAGTTGCATTATGAATGGCTGAGCCCGTTCCTAGACTATCGATTCTTTAAAAAAAAGGTACATAGGAGTTTTCTATCATTACTTAACTTCAAAAGCGGGCTAACTGCGTACTATTCTTAACAAAAAAATACTATATTTTCGCTTAAAATTTAGATAACCATCGATACAAACCGACCTTCGTCGAAAAACAAAGGTCAAACAAAACGGTAGACAAATATTTACCAATATGAATGCCCCTCTCCCTCCTTTAATCCTCATATAGGGGTTTGGGAATTTTTTGAAAACGCCCTTATACAAAAAGGGAGTCGACCTCTTTAACTTTTAACAGTTTAGATCAGTTGATTTTATATAACTGATGAGAAACTTAAGTCCAGAAGTCCCTGTTTGAAAAAATATGGGTGTGAGAGTCCGAAGATTTTTTTGATGAGCGTCAAAAGTTTCTAAAACTACAGGTAGTAACTAAACTAACAATTATATGATTGGGACCCCTAAATTATTTCAAAAGAGCAAAGAAATGAAGTGATTTTAATCTATTCTACTATTAAAAATAAGACTAATTTGCTTATTAAAAATATTCAGTTCAAACGTCTCTCAATTGTGGAAAAGATTCAGATTTTGGCATTCAATTAAAGGGAGATAATCTTCGACTAATCTCCCCACCTTTGGCTTCTCAGTTTAAAATAAAATGTTGAATATTATGAATACATAATAGGTTTTGAAATTAAAGTGTTCTAATGGAAATTAATTAAGGAATTTTGGAAAGGAGAATTAAGAGTTGATAATTTTCATAATCACATCAGCATTTTTCAAACCTTTTCAACACATTCAATAATTTTCGTTATCATGTTAGGCGTATTTCAATAGATGCGGTCTTTTAATAACTCTCCCTATAGAAATTATATTCTTCCGGGAATTTGTTTCACGGGGAGAACTCATTCTTTCATTCTTTCCTACTTGACGCACCATCCCCACATATATACATAGTGTGAACATATCTTACTATAAGCTATCATATCCAACGTGTATGTATACAAAGGGGTATAGGTGGAATTTTCGATTAGACAGGACGCGGGCGCGATTAGGGTTAACCCAATGTTCAAGCCTTGTACCCTTCGATCAAAACTAGATGTCTACTTATTTCGGTGTAACGTTGGAAAGCCGAAGCTCCCGTAAGAGGAGACTCCGGAAACCGAGAGAAGAGAAGAGAAGGAAGAGAAGAAAAAAATTGGGATGGGGACCGAGTCATCCATCATAATTTTGACCTCGCCTTACCTCAGGGCTATATACGACTTTTAATAAATACACAATAGCCAACGTGGGCTAACCAAGCCGCCTATATACCGCCTCGTGCAGCTTGAACTGGTACTGTAGGTATTGTATCCGCTTAAACGTTCTCCCTTATATAAGCGTTTAAAATATAAACATTCAAAACTCATTTTAGATATTATGTTTTTGGGTGGATCTACTTTACTGTAGGTATATACTTGATAGACAAGTTCCATGTCATATTACTCCCTTGATTATAAACGAAGCACTTTTAAATGATTATAAAATCAGATTTTTAATCATTATTATCACAGGTAAATCATGCTTCAAGTTTACAACATGATTGGTATGTGGTTCTGAAAGTTTTGTCGTCAGAGCTTTCGCCCCAGGAGAGAGGAAAAAAAATCCAAAAACTCTAAAAGGCCGAATTCGAAATTGCCCTCTCTAGCGGATGAGATTGGAACTAAGTAGGCGGTGCTAATATTGCACTGAACTGTCTAAACTGTTTACGGGGGTGAAAATGTATCGACGGAAAACAACTCCCCCTCTCTCTCTCTGTAAACGAAGGAGCGTGTCCCGCCCGGCCGTCACAATTTCGAGTCTGATTTACTCTGGAAAGAATATACTGGACCTGGCCGCCTTTCTGTACAAATTTCGGACTGAGAAAATCTGACTCACTTCATCTCCCGCAATATGTCTTATAAACTTGAAGGGTTATTTACTTGTGGTATTATTTATACTAATTTATTAATAGAGAGATTTGCATTGAATCTAAATTAAAATATTAAAATCAATACGATCTTCAATTCAGTCCAAAATTTGATCCAAGAGTCTAATCTACCTCATAAATTAGTCATGTTTTAATAAACCGGTTAATAATTAATATCGATCTTTGTCCACCTCTCTATCTTAAAGGGAAGGTGAAGAGGAATAATTTTGAGAATATTCTCCATATTTATCTGGCAAGCAGACCAGTATATACAAGTCATTGAAGTTTAGTCAAGACTCATGCTAAATAACTTTTCAGTTCAATATTGCCCGTCAATTCTTATCTCCTTCTGATATTATTGAACTATAATGATGTAATACTAAGTCTTATAAATCATGTTTTACAAAAAATGACCAATATAGAAATCAGTAGATCGTGGAGTACATATCGACCAAAAACTAAATTTAAAACGAAGAAGTGTATATCATAAGATCGAAGATAAATAGATCACGAAACTTAAACTTAAAACGTTAGTGGTAAAATTTATGAAGGCAAGAAAACTTGGGCGTTCAATATGAAAAGTTACACCAGGAAGTTGGAACGATACTTTTTTTTAAGTCATTATTACCTGTTAGTACTGTAAAAGCTTAAGTTACCCTTAAAAATCCTTTTACCAAGTATCAAATAACGCTGACCGCCAATATAGAATCGATTTCGAAATGCGAGTGTGCCCTGAGCTAAAATTATGTTCGCGGCGAAGTGATAATACAGCGAAAAGAAGGGGAAATGGTAACGATATTAAACACAACCGGTTCGTATAGCTTCCAATATATTAACAATGCATCCTAGGAAAAACTCAACTGGAAGCGAACGCGAAAAAATAGTAATATTCCAAAATTCTGATACACCTATTTTTCTTCTACTTTTTTCTAAGGAAGAGATTTCAAGGGGAATTTTCAGTACGTAGAGAGCTACGTTACTTATATACCTTACATGGTATTTAAAGGGATGCCTTACAATACTACAAATTGAATTTTCTGGCGGTAAAAACGTGACTGTGTAAGAAAAAAATTGAAATATGGTGATGAGGATCGCTCTAAAAGATGGCTACTTTTCCGACACCCTTCAAACATTTTCTATAGAAAAAAAAAATAAAATAAAATAAAGGGGGTGTCTCCCCCATTCCCAAAAAATAGCCTATTACTAAAAATGGACCCATCTAAAAAGTTGGTACTGTAAATGTAACTTTATGAAATATACTGACACGCGAGTTAGATGTCATACAGGGGTAGGAAAAACACAGTAGCTACTATACGAGGTTTTTGACTATGGCGTCATTATTTAGGTTTTGTTTACACTGGCTTCTACAACATTAACTTTAGTTTGACTGCTTTACCTCTCTCTTACAGTTTGGAAATTGTTTATCCAACAATTTTGACACAACAGACAGAAAGGGAAAGATAAAGAAAACCACACTTGGATCTATCTCGTTCTCAAAAGCCTTCCACAATATTGGTTTAAATTAAATTAGAGAACTCATTTTGGAACTTTTTTTCCCTATTTCTACAAAAAAATTGAAAGCAACAGATTTTGTATGTAGAAATATACGTTTCGTATCAAACTAACTGCCTAATATGGTTAAGGTAGTAGTACAAACGAAGTTATTGTAGGATAAAAACTACAGTTGGTATAAAGTTAAACTGAAATGACTTGGATTTATAGCTCTATAATATCACGGATAAATAAAAATAATATTATCCATTTTTGTTTTAAATCGACTAAATTTTTTCTTTACAAATTGCCGTCCATTGAGTAGGAAAATGTTTTTTGTAATAGGCGATTGAAACTTCCAAATCTAATCCAGGTGTTTTAAAATGTTTTTAAACTTATTTCTCTGGTAAAAATTCACTTTAAATCTTAACTTTAAAAGGCTGACAAAATGTAATGCTATATAACTTTAAAAAAATCTATACCACAAATTAAGCAGTGTAATTGAAATTACGAAGGACATAGATTATTGACCGGTTTGGACGGCAGTAATTTTGTTTTTTACAAAATATAAATTACCAACCCAAACACGAAGACCACCAGTAATAAAGAAATGAAAAAAATTACAATAATAAAAAAATATTCGATCTTAAAAATCGAAAAATAAAAAAATATCGTAAAAAGAAAAGAAAAGGAGAGTCAAGAGCGCGGAATAAGCCAATTATAAATCCCCCCGATTATCGACGCACTCTAATCAATAATAAAAAATTCCCTTCTCATCCTACTCATACTTTGCTTTCAAGCCAACGGTAGCACAATCCCCACCCCTCGTTTTGCCCCACCCTACACTCTTTACGTAATAAAACAAAATCAGTCTCAGACATAAAATAATAGAAAGAAAAAAACGAATTCTTTAAAGGAAAAATCTCGTTCAAAATCCTTTCAAAAAATACTTTTTGCCACAAAATTTCAAAATTTAATTTCCCCGACTTTTCCATGTTCTCCTTAACCATCTTTGAGCATTTTCCATGGTTCATAATTTGTGAGATTCCATATTTACCTGGATAAAGGTTTCATGACACAATTCCCTGTCCTTTTGGCCTAATTTTTCCCATTCCATGAGGTTTCCCTGTCCTTCTGGCCTAATTTTTAAAATTCTATGACGTTTCTCTGACAAACATTACAATTCTCTGACTATTCATCAATATTTTGTCCAATTTTTCCCAACTTCCTGAGCTTTTAGACTAATTTCAAATTTTCTGACTTTTCCAGAAGTTTAAATCACGGGTTCTTCATTATTTGTTGACCATTCATGACGTAATTGGTCGTTTGAAGCTATTTGAAAATATCATTATTACCAAACTTCAAATAATATCAGACTTTCCCTTCAAAAGAAAAAACTAAAACCCAAGAATAGCGGAAAAAGTAAAAATAAAGGAACAAAAAAGTCGAAGTTGATCGATTTTGTTCCACAGCTCTCATCCAAGTTCCCCCTCCTTTTTATATGGACTGTAAAATCCTTAAGATTTATCTGCCATCCTCCCCCGCCCCAAAGAACCTATTCTTTCCCTTAGACTTAAGCCTAAATATAGTCTAAGACCATGAAAGGGAAAACTACTAGAGGGTGTGTTCCTGCCCAAGGAGACGTATACAGCGTTCGCGTTACTTCAAGCAACGAAGCGATGTTAGGCGAATCGTAATAAAAGAGATAGTACGAGCCGCATTCAGTTTATCTTTTTACGTATTATATCAAATAGGTCTAACAAACTACACATCGTTCGACGTTTTAAAGACAATGAAATTATCTTAGACTCAGGTATAGAAAAGAGGAGGCGAAAGTTTAGGCAAATAGCTTTAAAGGCGTTGGTTCAAAACCATCGAACATTATATGATAGAGAGTGAAATGGGATGGGATCTAAAATGCCAATATCACTTGGCACTACGTTATATAAACGACAATATATTATGCACTTTCGATATCAATCTAATAGGATGCTATATGGGGCACTACTTTCATCCTAGGTATAACAAAATGTATTAATCCGAGTCAGCTTTCTCGTTCATTGTCAACTGGTATTTAAAACTACAGTTAGAACCAATTTTTAGTTTACAGAGAGTACGAAGATAAAACCGGCCCAATATCTCTACGAAAAAAAAAAGGAATTAGATAAAAATTTAGGTTCTAAAAACTGAACTGTTCATTACATCCTTGAAATAATCCCCCGAGTAACTACAAAAAACGATTTTCAATGAGAAATCGTCATCTTTCTAAGCTTGCGAGGGATTCTAGTGTGTATAAAGGTTCACCTTTGGGCTCGACTGTCAAGAGAAAGGAGGATGTTTTATAGAACCCAATGGAGAGAAGGTTTTTGAAAATCGATCACTAGATCATCAGGATGAGAAGGGAGAGCAAAAATTATTCCTTTTTCCCACCCCTGAGGCTCTTTCATCAGTAAAATGTTCGAACCAACTAACACCCGCGCCCAGCGCACCCCCCAGTGTACGTTAGTGTAGTCCTAGAACGGGACTATACTACATCTATGCCCAGGGCGCATGCACCAGTCCTTTTCCTTCCTCGCCCTGGTTCTCTAAACTAAGTTTGGTCGTCGCCCAACAAGCTCAGATTGTTTGATGAGTTCCAGGGAGTTCATATATATATTGACGCTTATTTTTCTCCTTCGCTATTCGAGATTAGTTTACAAACACTACTTTTAACTCCGCAAGGTTTAACAACGCGTAAACATCCACCGCAACTATCGCTAGTAAGAAAACTACCATTGAACACAAATATACTATACCATTGTGATTTATATTCTATATATACAGATTCAAATTTGTGTAGCCGATTGAATCAACGCGAGTAAAAGTATAGACTATTACAAGCGATAATAATTTTCACATTAGGCTTAGCTATTTAGTACATATGACGTAACATTAACGATCGACTGAAGACCAGCCTAGGCTAGAAACGTCTCGTAAATAAAGTTTTTAGATTAATACCATGACGAGTTATTTAAAACTCAACACTATATGCAAAATTATAATTGAATAGTTAATATTTGGTGGGTAAGATTGGGTGATTTTTACTTCAAAGGTAGACGACTAGAAATGATGATTATTTTCAAATTAGGCTTAGCTATTTAGCTATTAGAAATCTATATTTAACTTCTGACGATATATGGGTCCTCCTAGAATAGCTATATTTTGATGGGATAGATTGGGTGATTTTTACTTACAACGTAGCAGCTGATTGAATCAATGAAAGTAAAGGTAGACGATTAGAAATGATGATTATTTTCAAATTAGGCTTAGCTATTGAGCTATTAGAAATCTATATTAAACTTACGACGCTATATGTCGTAGAATAGTTAATATTTGATGGAAAAGGTTGCGCGATTGAATCAATGTCAGTAAAGATAGACGATTACATATGCATGTATGAATATGACCTAGTTTAGAACTCATAACGACGATACGTCCTCCTAGAATAGTTAATATTTGGTGGGAAAGATTGCGCGAATCGTATTTTCAACTAGATACACGGTAAATAACCGTAGCGTTAAGCCTAATTTATTAAATGCATGTATTACCGTCATGGAAAAAATGGAAAAATATAAACCCCCCATGATATACCACACATTGAGACCACCGCCCCTGAAACTCTATAGGAGAACTAAGGTATATAAGATAAAAAGTGATCTCCATTTCCGGAACGCATATTTTACGTTATATTTAAGATTAAATAGAAAATATAATAAATATGTATATTTATTATACATAAAAGGGATATTGAAAAGTATGAAATATTTGATTAAAAATACTCTTTAAATTTGATAGTACCATATAAATTAATTCCTAAATTTAAATATTTGACTGGATATTAATAAATTATTATATTTAGAAGTTGATGTAAGAAGTCTCATTTCGAACACTATTAATATAATATCCAATTAAAAAGACATTTAATTATAGAAAATTATTTCTCAGTAAACAACGTTTGGTCCAATTAAAGATAATTAATATTAAACAAACGAGTAATATAAGTTTCAAATTTTAAACTCGGAAAAATCGTAGTTAAATTCAAGGATACTATTTCATTTACAAATTGGATTAACTTTATATTTTTAAAGAGAGGCTTCCACTTATTTTTCGAATGAATATGGAATATATTTTTAGTTTTATATTAAAACGCCATATTCAAAATTTTAAATCTCTGGGTTGACGCGTTCTTAGAAAAAATTCAAAATAAAAATGTAAAAAATATAGTAATGTTTTTCCGAATAAATTAACGATAATTTTCATACGAAAATAATCTAGATTTAGTACTTTTACCGCACGAATTCACGCAACTTTATCACGTTCCAGAAGGCGCTAGAATCAACTGTAGGCTCTACAATAGCCACGCGACCATAGTGATGAAGTATTATTGCTTCAAATTTTATTTTAAAAATTCCGAAAATATCGATTATAAAATTAATATTTTGATGACATATTTTGAATCGTTTTTCCCTCAATTTCAATTTGGAGTTCATTAAAATTCCGTGACAGCATCATTTTAACTTCGTTATCACTTTAAAAAAGATACTAAGCACCCCATCGTACTTTTAATAATAATAAAAAGAAAAAAAGTGAATAAATCTCGTCAATTATTCATCAAAGAAAACGGTAAATTTTGGGGCCGCGTCGCTTGCCGAGAGAGAGCGAGAGATAGAAGAAGAGGAGGAAAGGATGCTATCTCGTTTAATATGCAAAATTTATTCTCAATGATTATCATTAAGACGGTCGATTTGGAATAAATTACGCGATAAAGACCGTCATGTAAAAATCTCCGGTAATTAGGGTTAGATTTTGAAAGAAAATAAAAAGATCAACGCTATTTTTTCTAAGATATAAAATAGAATAATAATAATAATACGAAAAATATCCGTTAAAAATTTGTGTAAAGAAAAATTTGAGAAAATTCGTCTAAAGGAAAAAAAAAAAAAAAAACGAGTTTTCAAATTTATTCTTTCTCCATTCGCTTCACATAGAGCTAAACATTCTTAAAATTAATAAAATTTACGTATAAAAAACTTGTTTATTACTAGGGAAAATTATCAACTTAGTCCTGTAACTGAGTAAAAATTAATATTATAAAAAAAACTTGAACAAAGTCTTACATTTTTGGATAAATAATTTTCTCGCGGAAGAAGTCAAGATTCGAGAAAAAGAGATGGGTCTTTAAAGTGCCAAAATTACTTTTCGCGCTTAAGCTCTAGCGACAACTTAAGTTGGTAGTGATTTAAGGTTTAAAACACCATCAAGATTTAAGCTTAAAAGTCAGTGACAATTTAAATTGGCGATTCCCCTCACGACCTTCCCTAATCAGAAATTAAGGGGTCCGGTACGGAACGGGGCGAGTTTAGATTTTCAGCATTTCACGCGATTTTTATTTTAAAGTGTGGGTGACTTGATTGATTTTAAATAGTAAATACGCTATATGAATTTCAGTTGGATAATAAGGAGAGGAAAAAGGTAGAAAATTAATTTCAAATTCCACTTTTTGTATATTATATAACAAAATCAATTCGTTATATCCGAAATTTCGTTATAGTTGAAGTAATTCTAACGTGAAGATCTTGTACAGGCTCCATAAATGTTTCGAATGTTCCTAATTAAGCTTTGCATATAATTATATCTTTGTATTTTAAAATATGAATATTTTTTAGCAAAATTACGATAAAACGAATTGATTTTTCTTATAGATCAGAAAATAGACTTAGATAACGGTATTTATCCATTAGATAGAAACGTCACTAGACCAAAAACCTTAACGGTTCCATATTCAACTGAAAATCCATCCAAAAATCACCAATTTCGCAATTTTTGAATGAATCTAAAGGCGCGATTTTTGACCAAAACAGTCGCTTTTTGAAGTCCGTAATTTTTAACGGGTGGTATTAGCTAGTTGAATCTACAATTATGTTAGATTATGATACTTTTAATTGCACCGTTTAAGTAAAAGATATTATACTAATGCCAATGTACTAAAAAATATTCGGCTTAATTGTGATTTCGGCTTCATATTTATATCCGCATTAAAATTGAATTGGTTTTGACGCAATGAATAGTCACGGACGCTTTAATAATTTGGTCAAAAAATAAAAGAGAAATAATAATATTTCTCGCGAGGCGGCGCGCCCATCCCTGATACGCGGGCCATTATAACGTTTACGCCTTATCACGATAGGCACGAACAAAATATTTTTTTTAATAATTCTTATTTTTAATCCCCATTTTCTCCCTCTCTATTCACAAAATAAGGTTTAAGGCGCCTACACGTTGGCGACTGATAGGAGGCCAAAGGTCACCACGCGTAGGAGGAATATATATACACCAAAAGATGATATATAAGCGGCGTCTGGTCTCGAAGAACCAGGCATGAGCCAGTTTATACTTTTTGAAAGGGGTTTCCGTTTTAAAGAATTTAATAAGCGTGAATTTTTTACTTATTATTTCCTTTAAAGATGATTTTAAAATTCACTCACTTTGGCATAATAAATAAGCTCATATGTAATGGGAACTAACTCCCTCCACCCTCAGTTTCTAGGAACTTTAATTGTGTTAAATTATTACGAGTAATTCGGCTTACAGTCCTTACACACAGTTTTATACCAGTTTGTTTATCAAACTAAACAAACTATGGTTAGTTTTAATCCAGATTAAAAAAACCGAAAATTTTAAGATTAATTAAAATTTTAAATTTTCTATTGGTTGCCAACGATATTATCGGAAATGAAGTTCGAATTATTCATCGTCGGTTTCAACAAGAGTCACACGAGCCTAAAAAATATTCTTAGACCGTGCGTGTTCAATAAAGCCCTATAGACATTCAAACCCACATTTACTTGGATACAATCAATATCCTTCAATACTATGAAGGTCAAGAAACATTTTAGGGGTCCAGATCAACTTTACATCATTATTTAGATGCGTAAAAAAATGCAATTGACATAAAATCCACACACCCAAGAGTTTTATACCGATATAACAAAAAGAATAAAATCAAGAACGCAATGTCTGTGTTATGATGGTTAAAAGCGTTCTATTATGCCGTTGATACCAAAAAAATATGAAATAAAAAAAAATGGTGGTTCATTTTTGGAAGGGTCGTTAATTTAAAAGGACAGTTGCTTCTTGTGGCCAAAACCGCTGTCAATAGCCACGAAAGCTAATCTGTCATCTAGGTATACCTTCTTTTTATATCATCCATCTAAGGGATCTTATAGAGGACTTTAGTCCCGAACGAAAAGCCATACAAGATCCACACCCTCTTCTGTTTGTCCCTCTTCTAAAGTTAATAGAGAAGAGTTTCTTAACCTTCAATCTCTACTCCACCTTCCTCCTCTAGCCAAGGATAAGTCTAGAAGGAAAATATCACTTTTGGAATAATAAATAAGAGCTCGATTCAAGCTTTAAAACGAGATAAATTTCGTTAAAATCGGTTTATAATTAACAAATTAAAGGGATAATGAAAGCGATTTAAATTTTATTTAAGATATACTAGATATCTGGATATGAATAAAATCATATTGTGACGTAATAATGTAATTGCTACAATAATAGCTTCGCAAAGAGCATGATTCGCGCTTCAACATGAGATAAATTTAGTCGAAATCGGTTCGCAATTAACTAAATTACGAATTTTTAAATGGAAAACGACATTAGAAGCTATTATTAAAATATATTTCATGATTATGTAATTAATAATGCTTAAAATATTAAACTTATCATTTTGTAGGGGAGTTAATCCTAACGGGCCATATTTTGTAATAAATCCAAGTGGGGTTTTGTCCAATTGATTGGCTTTCAAACACAAAAAGTCAAAGTCGATCACTTAGTCCCAAATCCGAATTTAAAAGATTCCACCCAACATACAACATAAACTGGAAATATTCTTCGTGAGACTTTTACTTTGAGTAAGCAAACTTGGCCTTAAAATTGGATAGATGGTCATTAGCCTTGCAGTTATGAAGAAGAGAAAAGAAAAAGAAAAAAAATAATAAAAAAATCTGGACGTTTTGTGCTGTGGTGTTTTTTGGGAGTTACATTCGTGAGAGAAAGGTGCGCCTGCTTTTATAGTTTATGACGAAGAGTATGAGGGCTAGAAAGGAGGGAGGGTGGGCTTATATCTACAATGACCGCGTGAGTATGAAGATTGTTAAGAAAAATAACTTGAATTATGTTTAAAACGCGCATCGTTACGCCGTTTAAAGGATCACTGAACTGTTCTATCAAATTCTTTGTCTAAGCATTATTATCATCATCATCATTACATAACTTTATCTATAAGTGACAATAAATTAAAGAGAATAAAGAAAACCTCAATTTTTTTACGCCCTAAAACTTTTAAAAACGTTTGCCACTCCCTTATTATAAATTATTAATATTTGAAGAGTAAACATTAAAAATATAAACACGCGATGTTGTTTATAAAGTCACAGGTAAGGTTTCGAAAGTTATACATCTAATTAATACTTTATGAACAATTAATTAGATTCATGAAATAATTTAAAAACTAATTGATTTTCACTGCGCCTTTAAAATTTATGTTGAAAACTCCACCTTTTATACTTTTTCTACACACAATCAGGTATTTTCAACTGAAACTATTAGTGAAAACAAAGGTGGAAATCATAAATCAATATAACACACAATCTCCAGCTTTACCCACAGTACAGAGTCCCAAGAGATTGAGAGCAAAAAAAGGACAATATGCAAAAATAATAAGTGTATATATAAAATAGCTCTGGCTTCTCTCTCTGGTACGGTAATTGGAATTTCCATTAATAATACGGCAACGACCGGAATGGGGATTGGAATCCGAAACAAGACAAATGCGTTCGACACATTCGAACTAAGGCTTACCATGATAAATGGGATTACATTTATAAAGAGCATAACCTTCCCCTCTTTTTCTATTTCCCCCTAACATCGCTTCATTAACTCAAATTAAACGAACGACTGTAAGAATAAGCTGATCTTTGGGAAGGAAAAACTAAGGAAACCAGAAAAAAAGTACAGAATAAGAAAAAAAAATAAGAGTGCCATCACAAAACTCGCGAGAAATACCAAAAATCACGAAGTTAAATATATTTTTTTTCATGGATTTGTGGCTTTTATGACGGTGCGAAAACATTTTAGGTTAAAAAAATCAATTCTCTGATAAAAGAAATAATGCATCGTAAGAAAGAACACATTTCAAAGTGCAAAACATTTAAATCTTTTAATTTTCCGTTAAGTATTAAACAAGTTAAGTATTGATTTTTTAACCTAACGAACATATACGTATTGAAATTGCCATTGAACCCATAGATGCTTAACTAAAGCAGAGCTGGCATTTTAAATTTACAAAACCTTTCCATGATTTTCTGACTATCTTTGACCATTTTCCCTGACCAAATGATTATAATATGCCTATATATTCCTTTTTTCATGACTTCATATGAAACGAGCCATCTTTACATTGATATAAAGTTTCCCTATAAAATTCCCCGACTTTTCCCTCACCTTTTGGTTAAATTTGCTATTTCCCTGACCCCTGGCAACCTTGTAAAGCCATCGGCCAATCAGCTTATTGGTCACGGGTACGCGATGGTCGCATCTTGTTCACGAACAATTTTACATTTGTGTAACTAAACACTCAACGGATTCTTACTTTTTAAAATGTGCCTTGTCCTTTAAATTCATTTAAATTCTCTGGCTAACGAAATATGTTAGCATTATATAAGGGCAAGGGCTGTGAAAAACACAAAATGTCAAATGAAAATCGTTAACTTTAGGTCTAGGCATATATAATCCATTTTTGGAACTTGTGACACCACCTTTAAGGTAGGAAATACCGAATTGTCTTATTTTTTTCTGGGTTCTTTTTCTTTTTACTGACGATGGTTAAGGTTAGGGTTAGGAAGCTGAGGGGGGAGGGAGGAAGGTTGAAGGGAAAACGAAGCAAATATTCCACTCACGAACCGCGTAATTTTGGGAATAAGGCCCCATCCACCACCTCTCCACCCACGCGCCTCGCCTCCCACAGTTAACAAGGCGAGAAGAGTCTCCTCTCCTCCGTTAGATGGAGCTAGCACCTACCTTAGTTAGGTTTACGCGGGAAAAGCCAAAAAAATACCCTAGGGGAGGTTTTGCTTGGGTGTTTGTCGGTGTTAGGCTTTGCATACTATATTTTACGTTCGCGAGGAGATTGCAAAGACTACTTTTATGCCCTATGAGCTTTAATATTGCGTATTAATGCGACATAGTTTTCCCTACAATGTCAACTGACCCCATACAGAAAAAAGTAAAAGCTAAAGAGCTCATTTCTGTCTCTATGTTTTAGTTTTTAAGATGAATAGGAGCTTAAAGCTTTTAAAACTCAGCAAATTCAAAGATATTTTGGTTAGGGAATTTTAAAATGGAATTTTAGTAGCATTTTAGGAAAGATCGTTAAAAAACAATTTAAAAATGATAAATAAATTCAGCAACATAAACAGTTACAGCAAAATCAGTAAAATACATTTTATAATCAGAAACTTGTAAGATTTTTAACTTCCAAGAGCCTACAGTTGATTATCACGTGTTCTGTCACGTGATACGGTTGCTTTCGCGCGGTCTCTTTCGTGAAAGTATCTAATCCGATTTCAATTAACAAAGCATGACTCCAAAAATAGGGTTTCAAAATGTGCGTTTGGTTGTAATCTACCCGATTCAACCTATTTCGTATTGATATAACTTTTATAACCCTATTATTTTTTTAGGACAAGCGTTAAGTTTGATAAATCATCATTATATCGAGTGAGAACCACCTCCATTTATGATCGTTATTATCCCGCCAGATTACGTCATTTTTGAAACCCCAAATGTCACCCTTTAAGCCCTCAATTGCGGGTAGCAATTGCCAACAGACACTCACTCGCGACGGACATAGTCGCTCCCTACAAAATCTTCCAAAAGCACTCCCCCATTTTACCCTATACTACCAAAAATGACAACAATGGGGACCTTATTTCCCTGTCGGCCTGTAAAAAAAGCTAAAAGTGATGGGGATTCTGTATCAAAGAGGATAAAAAGAGCACCAAGAGTGACTATCCCACTCCTATATAGCGGTATGGGAGCACTGTTAACCAAATGAAAACTGTCTCTCGGTCATTACTGCACTGCACTCGTTATGCAAATTAGATGGCAGTAAAACGCCTTAAAAAATATACTAGAAAAGGGGCGCGAAATTTCGTTTGTTCATGGTAAAAAGGTTGAATGAAAAGGGATATGTTACGAAGAGAGGAACAGTCTAGAAATCCATCTTCTCTAGCTTTCTATTCTATTCAGAATCGTCTCGTGGACATACACAATATTATGTATATATATATTTTTACGGTTCTTTTTGTACGATTTAGTTTTCATACCTGTAATAATTTTATCCCATGTTCTATTTTAATTATAATATTAACCTATAATTATTATAAATTACTTAAATACTTCAGCTAATCAACGCTTTACGGAGATGATATTTATCATAGGAGTGTACTCTTTCAAATTTTGAATCAGTTACTTGATGCTTACAATTAAACTAATAATTTTTATATAATTAGAAATTTAACAATTTAATATTGCATTTTAGGATATCGCCCATGTTTTAAGGTAAAATGTTTATCATCCTATCCTAAGGCTTTTAGTAAAGGGAGTGTGAAATATAAGCATTAATAAACCTATGAAAATTACTTCATTCTCACTTTAAAATAGGGTCGATCTATAATGAATTATTCTAGGAACATCAGCCTAAGGGGATAAAATTAACCTTATTTCTTGTTTTCTTTGGATTTTTGGGGTAATTAGGCTTAAAAAAAGTAATTATTTTTTTTTTATATTCGTTCGTGTCCTACCTAACTCCACCCTCTTATCCTACCTATCTTAATTACACCGGAAGAAATAATAACTTTGGGCTATTGTTAGAAGCTAGGAGAGAAAAAAAAATAATCTGTTCTCTTTTCCAAAAATAAAATTGGGCTAATGTTTTCTTATTATTAGCATACTGACGGCTTTCTCTCAAAACAATATATATGAAAAATTGTTCACCGAGAAAATAACCTAAGTTTTTTACACGACGCATGCATGATTCATCTTCCCGTGAATAATTAATTTTTATAATAAAAAATATTAAAAATGTGTTAAAAATAATTATTTTTTTGTTTAGTTATGTAAAACTAATCACAAACAATATTAAAGTTGTCTCACACGAAATATTAAAATCTCCTTACGCGATAATTAAACTCTTCACAAGCGATATTTAAACTCTCCAACACGCGATATTTAAACTCTCCAATACGCGATATTTAAACTCTCCAATACGCGATATTTAAACTCTCCAACACGCGATATTTAAACTCTCCAACACGCGATATTTAAACTCTCCAACACGCGATATTTAAACTCTCCAACACGCGATATTTAAACTCTCCAACACGCGATATTTAAACTCTCCAACACGCGATATTTAAACTCTCCAACACGCGATATTTAAACTCTCCAACACGCGATATTTAAACTCTCCAACACGCGATACTTAAACTCTCCAACACGCGATATTTAAACTCTCCAACACGCGATATTTAAACTCTCCAACACGCGATATTTAAACTCTCCAACACGCGATATTTAAACTCTCCAACACGCGATATTTAAACTCTCCACACGCGATATTTAAACTCTCCACACGCGATATTTAAACTCTCCACACGCGATATTTAAACTCTCTTTTAACATCTCACAGGAAGAAAAATAGTTTTGGCTAATTTCTCTTGGATATGAGTATGACCAGAAATTAATAGCAAGCAAGAACAACATCAGGAGAGTTCGTGACTGATTTCTTGTCAACTATCAGTTTCTAGTTTGACAAAAATAATTAAAAAAGTTGTATCATATTACCAAACATTTTTTTTTAACATATATCAAGAATTGTGGTGATCCCACGGGACGCGGTTCTAAAAATAGCCTAAAAGGTGATTATGAGAAAAGTAGGGCTGTTTCCCCATCCGAAAAACTAGGGATTAAAAAAATGTGATCCCGAGTTTGTGACAAAAGAGAAAAAGGGATCGCTAGAGAGGCGTACGGACCATTGCCCCCAGATCTCACGTCTCTCTCTCTCCTAAAGCGTTACAACGAAACAGAAGTCGATTTTAAAGCGCCAACCAGCCATGCAAACGAAGCCAATGAGAGGGATAAGAGAGAGCGAGAGAAGAAAAGAAACCAAATGAAAAAAAATTCGAAACGAGCCGTCTAAAGCCAGGCGCCGAGCGCTCAAAATCGAACACAAAAGAGACTCGAGTTACGTTAAACCCTAACTATAGCAAAATGCAATGTTGTCAATTTTATTTCCTTTTTGCTTCGAGTATAGTGTTGGTAAAGGGCCAATTTAAGCTAAATTAGGAATTAGTTAAAATTTAATTTTGATTTCATTAGTTCTGATTTCAGAAGAGACAGATTAATGCTTTATTTCATAAGAGGTTAATTTAGGCCAGATTAAGGAAGAGGTTAATTTAGGCCAGATTTAAGAAGAGGTTAATTTAGGCCAGATTTAAGAAGAGGTTAATTTAGGCCAGATTTAAGAAGAGATTAATTTAGGCCAGATTTAAGAAGAGATTAATTTAGGCCAGATTTAAGAAGAGATTAATTTAGGCCAGATTTAAGAAGATATTAATTTAGGCCAGATTTAAGAAGAGATTAATTTAGGCCAGATTTAAGAAGAGATTAATTTAGGCCAGATTTAAGAAGAGATTAATTTAGGCCAGATTTAAGAAGAGATTAATTTAGGCCAGATTTAAGAAGAGATTAATTTAGGCCAGATATAAGAAGAGATTAATTTAGATCAGATTTAAGAAGAGATTAATTTAGATCAGATTTAAGAAGAGATTAATTTAGATCAGATTTAAGAAGAGATTAATTTAGATCAGATTTAAGAAGAGATTAATTTAGATCAGATTTAAGAAGAGATTAATTTAGATCAGATTTAAGAAGAGATTAATTTAGATCAGATTTAAGAAGAGATTAATTTAGATCAGATATAAGAAGAGATTAATTTAGATCAGATATAAGAAGAGATTTATTCAGTTCTGATTTCAGAAGAGTTTGGTTTGGTTTTATAAGATATTTTAATTTCTGTTAATTTCAGAACATTTGATAATTAAAATTTAGGCCTTATTTTTAAGAAGAGTTTTTAGTAAAGATTTAATCTTTGTTTTATATACTAAAACTATGTGGTTCTATTTTATAATTGCTAATCGAATAAATTTATTTCATTGTCACTTTGATGTATAGTTGGAGGAGCGTACCTTTCTACGTATTGTAAACTCAGCCCGAAAATGGGCTTTATCAGATACGAGCTCAACCAGCAACAAAGTCACACGTTGACGGATTAGACTAAAATTCAAACATAGTTTACACTACAACTACAGTATGGCTCCCATTGCGAATTCTCTGATAGAATTTAATAGTGAGCTACATTTCAAGCAGAGTCTTTCATTGAAAACAAGGCGAGTTACTTTTAAATCCATGGGATTACAAAAGAGGGGGTTAGCTTAAACTCTGTAGCATTTTGTAATTGAAATAAGAGCTCGCCGAGTTTCTGGGAAAAGGACATCCATTCGAAACGCGAAGGGCTTTTTAGCAAAACTCCGAAAAGCTGTTTTGAATTAAAAACGGCTTAGAGAAATGAGAAAGAGCGAAAATAAAGAATTAAAAAATTTGCTACAAGGATTGAACGCGAAAGAGTAATATTTGGAAGAGTTGGTAACCAAGGTAGGGTCCCTCTGTTGCTTAAAATACCTTCAACGGACCAAGGGCTGGAAACCTAGGATACTTACGACGTAATTAAATTCCTAACAACATCACTCTACCACTACACACACACATACACCACGAAGACTGTTGAATTAAACCCATTTCTATTTTGATCTTTTGTACTCTTCAGCTTGTCGGCCCCATTTTTGTGGGAATCCTTTTTCAACGTGAGGATAAATCGATTTTTGAAAGAGCGGGTGGAAAACAAAACTTCTCGTAAGTAACGTTTATAGAATTATTTTCTATTAATGTATAAATACATCTTATAGGTAGAATGAACTTCAATATAATTAACTAAAATAGAATAATTAAGTTCATACGCAATTTTACACCATTTTTCAATAATTTCCCCCGACCATTTTTCAATAATTTTCCCCGATAATTTTTCAATAATTTTAACCCGATAATTTTTCAATAATTTTTCCCGATAATTTTTCAATAATTTTCCCCGATAATTTTTCAATAATTTTCCCCGATAATTTTTCAATAATTTTCCCCGATAATTTTTCAATAATTTTCCCCGATAATTTTTCAATAATTTTCCCCGATAATTTTTCAATAATTTCCCTGACCATTTTCCAATAATTTCCCTGACCATTTTTCAATAATTTCCCTGGCCATTTTTCAATAATTTCCCTGACCATTTTCCAATAATTCCCCTGACCATTTTCCAATAATTTCCCTGACCATTTTCCAATAATTTCCCTGACCATTTTCCAATAATTTCCCTGACCATTTTCCAATAATTTCCCTGACCATTTTCCAATAATTCCCCTGACCATTTTCCAATAATTTCCCTGACCATTTTCCAATAATTTCCCTGACCATTTTCCAATAATTTCCCTGACCATTTTTCAATAATTTCCCTGACCATTTTTCAATAATTTCCCTGACCATTTTTCAATAATTTCCCTGACCATTTTTCAATAATTTCCCTGACAATTTTTCAATAATTTCCCTGACAATGTTTCAATAATTTCCCTCGCTTCTCGATGTTTTTCAGGTTCAACACGGAATTCTACCGATTAAGAAATTATTTCAAGATAACTCAGAAATAAACTTTCCATTACGAACACGGCTAAGCCGAAGTTAAGTGCTATAAACTTAATTTAATCAAGTAGGACGATAACTTAAGTTATTAATTTTGCAAGCTGGTTTAGCTGAATAATATATCGATTAAAAATAAAAACTAGATTTTCCTCTTCATCCTACCTTTAAAAATATTTTCCGAGTCATTCGAGGCGACGGAAATTAAACGACTGGGAAATGAGATCCCGACTTAATATCGGAAAAAGAAGCCCAACTCCGAACTTCTAGTCCTAAAATAACCCGATTGTAATAATTTTTGTCCCAAAAGTTTAATTTTATGGAAAAACTAAACTTTTTTTTTTCACACAAAATGAAAATTTAGTTGGAGATTAGAACTGATAAGAGTAATTTTTGAAATAGGAACAACGGGGTTTTTTGTTACAAATCCAAAATGTAAAGTTTGAAACAATGACATTTTGTTATTAATAAAGGTAAAGTTTTCATAACTGATTTCATTATTAAACAGGTTTCGCAAATGAATTTACCAGATATTCTCCAGGCTACTTTTGTTACCCAGCTGTGTATATTTTTTATTTTTTACAACAAAAGGGTCTTTAATGGTAGATTCGATAAGGAATCGGTAAAAAAGTCATTTGTAGTTAGGTTGCTAAACTATAAAAAATATATTTACAGGTTTACAGGAGTAACAATAACGCTAAAGATATTTACCTTGGAAACTATAATGTTACTAGGATAAAACATTTCTAGATAAAACGTGGAATCCTTACAGTTCAGTTCAATTCAATATATCAAAGAATTACTTGAATTTAAGTTAATTTCATGTAATAATTACATTCAATTTATTGAAACAAGATTATTTCATCAATTGGTCTTCATAAAATTTAAATAAACATAATTATTAAAAATTTACGTTTTCACGATAATATTGATTTGAAAGTGTCAATCCTTTTAAAACCATTCATTATTTATCCAAGGTCTTGGGCCAAAAAATATCAAATATGAAATAAATCCGAAAACTCTTTCAAGCGAAAATAAAGCGTGGGAAGTGTATATCCCTAAAAGAGTAAATGGAAAACGGTATATACGTCAAACGACTTTCACGGATTTCTAATCCCAAAGACGCGAGGCGTTAATATTTACGAAATTTACCTGACGCAAATGAATGTTGGAGGACCTATTCGTCCGAATTCAGACATTTATACATCCCGTTTTCGATTCAATAAAGATTTTCTATACCAAAAAGCCTACAGGGTTCGTGGGTAAATTTCAAAACAAAATCAACTTAAGTTTGAATCACGAAATAAGCTAAGATCCTAACGAGATGGAAAGCTTTCCATCTCGTTGATTTGATTTCTAATGAAAACCCAATCTAATACTGACTACATTCTTAGTGAAAACAACTTTGACGCGGAAGATTTATATGAAATGGTGAACTTCATAGATACAAATTAATCTTGAATAGGGATACTTTATAGAAGGCGATTCAAAATCAGAATCTGTGAATGGAATTTACGCTAAAGTGGGTGGGTAATTAATAAATTTATCACCTTCTCTAACTCGAATTTCCATTCAATCTTCAATCGTGAATGACAGCAGTTTGTTTCAGTGTTAGATATTTAGTTCGTAACATAAATAAAGTTCTATATATCCCAAGATAAAAATTGTTCTAATAGTTTTAAAGAAAAGGTCATTAATTTGCTGACGTGAGTGGCCAAAAAAACATTTGGTTGCCCTGGTTACGACCCGGTTTTGCCTAAGGAAAATATGACCCGCCTCCTCTTCCCTATCCCCTCCCATAGAAGGGGGTCATGGACTATGAAACGTATTCACTAAAGCCAGACAAATATTCCTGATATAAATGAATGAGACTTCATATACAAAGAGAACCAAACAAGCCCAATAAATGAGATAATTTAGATTGGTTTCGAAATAAATTAAAAGCCAGTTGACTTAAATGTTAAAAATTTATCGCGCTTAAAAGGAATGACGTCAGATGGGAATATTTATTACTTCCGGTTGATGTGAGAATATTAAAATGTATGCCAAATTTAATCATATTGAAAAATTGATAACTTTCTTAATTATGGGCCTAATTATGAAGAATTTCGTCTTAATTTAATGATCTTACCAAGTTGCACCTAAATCTGATTAAAAACCTGAATTATCGAACATTAAGGCTAGTTCCTTCATTTTTGAACGTAACTGGGCTTTACTTTTTAGCCGCTTCACACTTACATTGAAATTAAGAATATATGGGGGTAGGATGGAGCTTGATATTGATTGGTAAATGCAGGGATGTGGGGTTGGAGAAAGAAGGATAAAGGGGGTGATTACCACGGGCACCAAAACAGATCGCAGGCTTCACGGTACATTGAATAGCGAATTTGGGCAACCCCTTTTTCCTCCTTCCGTATACTACCCGCGCCTTTCCCGAGTCTAAAAATGATCGTTAGGAGTCGCTACTGAGCCGGAAACGCTAGAGGCGCCCTCCCATATCCTATCCTACTTTTAAAGGTACCCAAATTATTATTCAAAATGACACCCAACCTCCCATTTCGATATATACATTATAGAAGGAGTGAGGTGTGTATAGTTTGAAATCAGTTTAACCTTTCATCAGAGTGCAAACTACGTTTCCTTCTAACACTCATATGAGATTTCTTAGAGTTACAAGGAATTAAGGTTTCGAACGTGGTGTAAACTGAAGTTGAACGTTAACAATATACCCTGTACACGAAAGCGAACCGAACGAGGTTATGTTATGTAAGAGAAGAGTTTATTTGGAGATCAGGTTTGAAAAATTTAGTTAAGGCTGCAAAAATTCAGTTCACGGAAAATCTAGTTTATATTTGTATGTAAGAAACGGAGAATTAAAACACGATAATTAAACTTATTAAATTATCAAATCCACGCATTCTTACTCCATGGACAGTATAAACAACATAGCTTGTGCATGAAACATGGACGAATGAAACATACATTGGGAAAGTAGTGGAAGTAGGTTGAAGAATGGTTTGTAAAACACATTTACAAGCTTTTAACTCTATACCATTCTCAAGACTTGTTACGAGGTTCTAAAATTGTGGAAAATTGTTGTTATTGTTCCAAATTTACTCTTTACTTGTTCAAGTGTGTACAAGCCTTTATTTTATGTACCATTATCGACTACATAAGGCAATGTATGTGAAACAAGGATGAATGAAACTCAGTTAACAGGAGACGAATCTATTCAAATAAATTCTCCCTCTATTTATTCTATGGTTACATTCAGTCATCCTCCATGAACGAAAAATGGTTCGGTTGAAGGTACATGATGGGTGGATAACCCTTTAAGATTATCCTATGACTAACGAAGCCCAGAAATCCTACCAATTCGTTTTCGAGGTTTATTTCCGTTCCCCCTTCAACACCAAAACACCTTAAATCCTCATTTCGTCCCTTTCCCGGTTCCTTTCCCTGAGCCATTTTGGATTTAGTTTTTCCTCGCGGAACGGATTTACTAACGTTTTATATATCGATGCTTCTTTCATTAAAGGTTTCCCACCTCTCCTTATCCCCGTACTTTATTTCGGAAGGCCTACTTTTCCCCACGACTAAACGGTTTAAGTCACGCCATATTATATTCAAAGGCTGGGGTTACCTGTCACTACCGTTTAAGTTTGAATTGATACGCTATTAAAGCTTCAGGTTTATGGACAAGTTAGGTTAGGGATTGGTTTAGACCGTCAATACACTATTAACCCAGACTTGCCGGTCATTTTTTTTTTTTTTTTTTTTTTTCATTGGATCGAGGAGAGGGTTAGGCACATAGGGTTGGAATAAGCACGAATTATTACAATAGTCGGTTTCAAACTGAATTAGAAGCACATACAAAGGTAGGCAACCCGTTTTTACGAATTGCTTCTTTACTTAGAGAAATAGAGGACGTTCTATCTTTACGCGAAGTGCATTCTACAAATGAAATAAAAGAAGTATATATCATTTGGGTGGAAAATGATGTAGATGCCCAAGTTTGATTTATACTCAAGGCATTTTCTTGTCGATATTTAACGTAGAATTTCGCTGGGCGTTGAATTTATAAACTATATTTCTTCTACAAATGGTGTCTAATACTGTCAGACTTGAATTAAATGGATTTTGAGCAAATAGTTTTATATTTTAAGCCGTAATGGAAACTTCAAGGTTTTATCTGACAAAATTCGCAGTTTTTTATCAATTAAACTACTTTTATTTTGCGAATTTTATCGGTTTCATGACGTCATACAGCATTGTCCCGCCCCCCAAAAATCAGAATAAATTGGTTTTCGTTACGTTATCTCTTTGAATTAAGCCAAAAACGTTATTTATTCATTCTCCAGAGCTTGATTTGAAGGCAATAAGATTTAGTTTTGATTGCTAAGGTTAAGTGATGTCATAAATAAACAATTTTATTACTGAACAAGTGGGGTCTCCTTGTGGAAAGTTAATATTATCATAATATTATCAAATATTTCTCGAGATCCTCTAAATGAAAAGGTTCAAGTACTAATTAAATGTTTGAAAGATTCGTGTTATACTATCCCTTTAAAATATAATTCTAACTTTGGAACAAAAGTTCGGGTTATGGCAGTTTCCATTATTATATAGTTTAAATACTGATACGAAATTTCTAGAAGCAAAAGTTTTCTAATTTCGAAAATTCTAAATCGTTCGGAAAACAGAATTCTAGTCAAATGAGAACTGGAAACTCTTCAGTATAGCGTGTGGGAAACATTTATTACAAAACTTATATTCACGGAGAAAAGAAATTGAGGGTAAAAATATAAAAGTCAAAATATAAATATTAGACATATATATTCAATAAAATACTTTATTGGCAGTAGTAGAAAATATGATAAGGCGGAACTTTAGTTGCGTAACGAGAATCTAAGCAAATATCCTGCTAATGGTAGTTTTGTTGCTAATGGTAGTTGTTTTTTAAAGGTAATTGGTTTCCACGTATGATAGATACGAAAGGGAATCTTAATTTATTACCAAGTAAGTAATGTATAGTTTCTAAATGTGTAGGCATTATGAAGAATAATTTAGTGAAATTTTTCCAAAATCTTACGCATTAAGTACAAATATACAACTGTTAAGTTTTTATATTTTAGCCATTCTAATGCCTTTTACATTCCTCTATTAACTTGGAGACGTATAGCTAGCCGCGTGCCATTATATAGTCTAGATGAGCTGACCTATAAGATCGAGGAACATAGCTAAACTATCGATAAAGGGACGATATAAACCTAATCTAAGCTAAATTCCAGACCGAGAAAGTGAGAGAGGGTGGGAGGTAAATATGATGAATATAAGGCTTCACCCTGATGCAGCTAGCACTCGGAAGCCATACAGATAAGCCGCTTATCCGAGCTTACCCCTTTCCCCTTGTAACCCCTCTCCTATCCCCTTTTCGCTTCGTATTCTAATCATTCTCCATACACGTCATTCTGTCCCTAATTAATCCCAGAACACTAAAAATGAGTATGTAGGCGGCTCCAAACTAGATTTAGCTCTTTCAATAAAAGCATTTAGTCGCGTTATCTGCTAAAAGAATAAATGGATAACTTACAATAAAGCCTTATCCACAATTTTGTAACAAATCATGATCGTGTCCTCAAAACTTCAAGATATGACAGACTACTTTTCTCTTACTACTTTTAAAATTATGAATCAATTCGCCACGGTTTTCTCCAATTGTTAAACAAAGCTTGAAGTTAAGTTCTATCATTTTTACATGATTTAAATCATTTTTACATGATTTAAATCATTTTTACATGATTTAAATCATTTTTACATGATTTAAATCATTTTTACATGATTTAAATCATTTTTACATGATTTAAATCATTTTTACATGATTTAAATCATTTTTACATGATTTAAATCATTTTTACATGATTTAAATCATTTTTACATGATTTAAATCATTTTTACATGATTTAAATCATTTTTACATGATTTAAATCATTTTTACACGATTTAAATCATTTTTACACGATTTAAATCATTTTTACACGATTTAAATCATTTTTACACGATTTAAATCATTTTTACACGATTTAAATCATTTTTACACGATTTAAATCATTTTTACACGATTTAAATCATTTTTACACGATTTAAATCATTTTTACACGATTTAAATCATTTTTACACGATTTAAATCATTTTTACACGATTTAAATCATTTTTACACGATTTAAATCATTTTTACATGATTTAAATCATTTTTACATGATTTAAATCATTTTTACATAAATTACAAAACTAGTCACGTGCTCAATGAATTGTAAAGGTAACAAGACGCAAACGTTTTTAATTTAATTTGTTAAACTCCCTTTCCTAATCAAAAATATATTCTTTTGATCGTTCAAAAAGCGATCATGATTCCCCCTCCCAAGTTACTACGTATTTCCTGTCAAAACCCTGTTAAACTTGTAAACGCCCCTTTAAATTCTCTTCCCCTCAAATCCCATTGGTCAAAAACAAAGCTTCTTTCTTTCATCGTAAAATAAAAAAACTGCAACCCTATTGGCATCCCCACCAGTTATTTTTTATCTGAGGGAATAAAAATCTGACAGTTTAGATTAAGGTCCATAAAACGTAATCCAATGCTTGCCAGAAATACAAAGACGAGCTTGATAGGAAATGGCCAATGAATTAGGAGAAAGAGAGAGATAGTCTGACCCCCAAAAACCATCAGTAAAGAATATATATAACAGGCAAATCTTATTGCAATAAACGTTGACAAAATTAGTCTTATTTATTGCTAGACTTTATTTTTTCTTATACAAAATAAATTTGTAATCTAAGCGAAATTAAGTCATGGCGTATTAATACACAATATTAAACACTTATAAGGGTGAAAGTAGTACTCGTAATTTACTTCGAATGATTTTCGAGTAAGTTATAATGGAGGATAAAAAGGAATTTAAGATCATTTTATTTTCATATCCTATTGTGGATTAGCATTGTGTATCAATCCGATGCAGTTTTTATTCTCGAAGAATGTTTGAATAAAGGATAAGCTACAACTGAGATCTATTTCTAAGCCCTTTGTAAACCAATATCTCTCCTGCATCCTAACATGGCCTTATTACGCGTTACATCTGGAACAAAATGCACTTTTTAACCAAGTTCGAAGAGTGAATAAACGGAAAGCTCTTTTTGGAAGCGAATTGCTTACCATCTTTCTGCCTTTTCGTTAATATCGCTTTATTCAGCGTACAAATACATCGTTTTCCACGTGGAAATAATGAATAAAGAGTGTAAAGAAACGTTAAGGGCCAAATAGTAAGCAACTTTCCCCAGTTCCTCTAACATTACTTTATTCAGCCTTATATACATACATTATTTTTCCACGAGGAAATAATGAATACAGAGGAAAAGCATTAATAGAGACCGAAATGTAACCAACTATCCTTCCTTCCCCTAACATCGCTTTATTCCAGCTTGATTCAAGAATATCGAGGACAGAATCTTAATGGCGGAATAGAGTACTGTTTTATAGGAATATCATATGCTTTAAACGCACGCTAAGCTTTCAACGGTCTTTCAAAATTACGTCCAGGACGCTCGCAAAGGGGGGAAACAAAACTAGGGTTGAGCTAAACTTTATAGCCCGGTCGCGTGTTAAAACATCATGCATCTTCTAGAAGCTCGTGCTCCAAAAGGAAACGTACGCGCTATAGCCCCTACAAATCTACCACCGTCAAAATACCCCTCCCCTTACCAAACCTTCAATGTCCAGGATTGTATGGTAAAAAAATATTTCTATGTAGAGGGGTAACTGCGCGTGAAGATGGTCTCGAACTTTACCATCAAGCATCATGGGAAACACTATAAATACCACTGGAAAAACCCCATCAACGTATACCAACGGAATTCTCAAAGGGAAGGTGAGATGTACTAAAAATATACTTTTAACCAGTGGCGGCGGACGGTTCTTATTTTGGGGGGGGGGACATATTTCGTTAAAGAACTTGGAAACAAGTTGCTCAAGACCAATATACCTGAAGGCTATGGTTGTACCAAGAAGGATCAGACAAGGAGAGGAAAAGTGGGGCTGCGTTGAGTTAGAGAGAGAAGAGCCAACCTCCCACTCGGTTGGTAAGGTGGATAGGAAATTCTCGAGGTAAACTGTTGTCACGTGGTCGCTAGCGTCGTCGGCTACTACGCGTCTCATAAAGGATCCGTTTAACCCACGTGACAACAATTTACCACGAAGCAACTCTACCCCCGTCTGTCCCCCGTTCTCCCAGAGTGGGAGTTTAGGCCGACGCAGTAGGAACCGCGCCGTTCCCACTTTTCCTCTCCTTGTCTGATCCTTCTTGGTTGTACTATCGCTCTTCTACAGACGGACTCGCGTAGAAATAAATCATATACCTTATTTAAAGACAGTCTCTTTATAATTTTTGTTATTATATTATATTATTTTCTTAAAAACTCCAAACAGGTTGAGATTATAGACTGATTTTTCTTATAATTCATTGAATTCAATTATATTCTGAGATTAATCAGAGTATTGACTGAACAATTTGGGGAGGGACACGTATATTGGTTGTCCCCACCTGGTTTAATTGAGGGGTGACAATGTCCCCCTGTCCCCACCCGTTCCGCCGCCACTGCTTTTAACTCATTTATTTTTTAGATAATCTTTTATGTGTAATTCGTGCACACCACTAAAGTTCAATGAGTTCAATTTGCCAGCGCATTCAATATTTTCAACTCTTAGCAAATCTGGATGTATCTATGTTTGAAATTAGTCTAAATAAAGACCAGTATTTCTACAGATTCGTGTTTGATTTTGATTGGATAATCATTTCGAAATTAACGGTCTCAAACCATTGTGTCTTTTCTACTATTACTATTTCTTGCCTTTGTATTCTAAGTAGAATTATACAGATAATTAGTATTAATTTAAATTATGGTAATAAAACTGATTTTAAAGTAATTTAAAATAAGGTCGGTTTAATCTAATATCAGATTAGGCCAGCTAACTCTGAATATTTAATCAAATTAAATTATATTTCTTCGTATGTTACGAGATATTTATCGTTGTATTTCACGTTTTAATTGCAATTTATCGAAGTAAAAATAAAACTATTCTTTTTTAAAACATTCAATCGTCCCTTTATCGAAATAAAAATCAGTAGTTGAAATCGTACTACGTTTAACTCCATTTGTAAACGAAAAAAAAAAAAAAAAAAAAAAAAATATTAGGATTATTTTACGAGCATTATTTTTACGAGATAGTTTCTCAAGAAGGGGGAACCTATATTTTACTCCACCTAAAAACATTTTGCTTCCAGATAAATATTGTCATTTTTCATTCTTTCGTAAGTACCGGACAAAGAATAATTCAAAACCCTCTTTACGTAATTTTTAATGTCTGAATAAATGCTGCGTATACTTTAATTCGAAAATGGTTTACGAATTTCTCCTATTATTTTAAAGACCACACATACTCGAATTTATGGTCGTAAAGAATCAAGACTAACTACTCGAATTCACGAAATGGCAATAAAAATAAACCCGCAACAAATTAAGCGGTCTAAAGCAATTTATGCGACATTTAATAAAGATTTACGGTACGAAATATTTTTTTAGAACGAGAGATAGATTCATAAATTCGATACAGAGAAGGGGCACTACGCCCATCTTGGGTAAGAATACAAATTTCAACAGACAACTCCAGGTGGAGCTACGCGTTCTGCACATTTCTACCTAACTAGAGATTTATGGCACCACTAATAGTTGCCCTTTCACTTTACTATTTTTACCCACGATGGAGTGGGTACCCTTTATATCAGATTTATATAATAACCCCCTTCGGGGGGAAGTATGAAAGCCCCTATACTACCAATGCTAAAAATCACGAACAACAAGAGCCCGCTGCTGACTATCTAGGCCACTGGCTCGCGCTGGACTTCTCAATGTCGCTACTCTAGTAAATGGTCTTTGTATAAACAAGACGGCTCGATTTGTGTTTAGAACTTCCTGTCTCAGGAGTCAGGCTGTCTGTTAAATTGGAGTCGAAGGTTGACTTCAGCTCGCGAGTTCCGGAAGTGTGCGTAGGGAAATTTAGTGAGGTTCAAAATGGTGTAACTATTTTTTGGGAGTAAAGCGGTGTGTCGATCCGCCGCGATTTACGCCGGGCACTTGTTGTTCGTCGATTTTGCCTACCTTTCATACTTCCCTCCGAAGGGGGTTATTATATACCTCTGCTTATATTAATTGTTTCTCTATTTGAAATGTTTAAAATATTAAAATACTTATTATAATTTAGTTATAAATTACATAATTGTATTCCGTTAAGCTCTCAAAGAATTTAATTTATCCTAAATCGTAAACTTTAATTTCTGAACCCCAGAAGAAATTTCATTATCAACAAGTTCCAATAAATTCAATTCTATTTAGGCATAAAAAACTGATAGAAAACTATAAAAATATTCAAGTTCACTTGCCACAATAACGAAATCTGATGCGTATGAATACTTAATGTTTAATTTCGTTGTATAATAAAAGTAGTATTTGTCAACACCTTTTGAACTGAATTTATCCGATATATAAACGATGTTTGGGACTAAAAAAGTTCGAATTTTATTCACACATTGAAAAAAAGTGAGTGTCTGAGAGAGCGAGAGTTCTAGAATATTTTTTTACTGGTGAAAATATTCTTTTATAATATATATAGTACGTTTATAAGCTTGGAAGATTATCATTTCCCCATAAAAACCAGGATTTTATATACAAAAACCAATACTTCTAAGGTAGTAAATAACTATGAGTTCTATAACATTTTCTCCCAAACTCTTGGCATCAGTCGCAACCATTTCTAAAGGAATAATGGCAGAAATACGTCAATATTCAAACCAGGAGGATGGAAAATATATATACATAAAAATAAAATAAATTCACAGTGACTTGAGACAACTACCAAGACTTAGCGTACCATTATATTTCTATTCTACTCTAGTATGAAGTAAAATTGACATCGATTATATGGTCCGTTTAAGGTACTTGAAGCAATACTGCATTGATATTAAAATAGGGAAATACCACACCAGCTAAATCTAACAGAAAAATCATCGCATTCGCTTTGTATTTGTTGTAGGCGATAAGTTGAACGAAAAGTGGAATCCGAAGGGACATTTTTTTTAGCAGCAGAAAACTATTTACTCTACTCGATATCAGTCGTAAAATAGATAAATGACAGCTCTAAAGAGGAAGGATACACAAGGTTATATAAATCTATGGACGAAAGTAGTACGGATAACAGTTTGAATTAGTTGCGAGCGAGCGAGAGTGGGGGACACTACATCTCGCACAAAAACTTCTACCTCGATCAGGGAATTCTGAACTAACATTGAAGAGCAGTTGTGAAAGGAAAAAAAGGACTATTTCAATGAATGGTAAAAGAAGAGCTGAATACGTCCGATTTCTACTCCTGTTTTGACCACTTCTGTCTCTTTTACTCTTAGAGATGTCACAACCGGGGGGCAGATTCCTCGTCCTCAAAAAAATGTTTTATATACAAGTGTTGGTAGCGTATGCCTTTGACAAAGTGGGACTCTTCCTCACCTTTCCATATAGTCAACATTCAATCGAAAAACGAAAAAAAAAAAAAAAATATATATATATATATATATATATATATATATATATATATATAGTAGGTTATGGTAAACCGTTTTTTGTCGAAATAAATATCGAAGTTTAACCTAATGTTCAAGTAGTATATTCTATAATTTTAAATATAGTTCAATAGGTGTTAAATGTGTCGTATTTTGGACATGCAGGGTGATGCCTAGTCAACACAGAGTTCATACAACATGAGGAAAACCAATTTCCATGATTATTCCATATTTTGACAGTGAATTTATTCTGATATATCCTGATGTACCAAAAGTTTTGAAAAGCCCGTATTAAAGCTACGAACGCAGTTAATTGCACTAATAGCAGCTTAGGGTCATTAAAGTTTATGATTAAATACTTTTACTTCCATAACTTTCCCTGATTTATATCAAATTTTGATTAACCAATTTAGTTTAGTTTGCAAAGTACCGAAAGTCGACGCGGATTAATACACAATGCTAAACCTTAAACACGAGGAAAAAAAAAATAGCTTTACAAACAGATCTGTAAAACAACAGAATACTTGAAATCTCTCGTAAACTTATTTTATAAATAAAAAGGTAGAATAGAAGAAAAAAAATTGGATTCTACAATCCATTCAACTTTTTTGAGACAATAAAGTAATATTAAAGTAAGAAGGAGAAAGCTGAGTAAGCTGTTACTTACAAAGCACATATTCTACAGCATTGTGTAAGTATTAACACGAATAAGTCGAACAAATTCAAGCTTCGTTGGCAAAAAAACAGAAACTTCTCGGTGGGCGCCCAAAAGGAACAAACTCACAAACTCGGCAATAAAATAAAATCAAGGTATATACTAAAGTCAAAATTGTTTTAACATCACAGCGACTGCAAAACTAAGTCGCTATCTATCTCGCAAAGTTCGAATAAAATAAAGGGAATCTAGAATTAGGCGTGCTGCGAACTTAAACCGACTTTAACCATAGTCCGAGAAGACAAGGGCGAGTTTTATTGAAACTGTTTTACCTTTTTATCTTTTTTATTTCTTGTTACTGTTAGACTCGGTTTGAGTAAGCAATACGTGTAAAGTTAAGACCCCCTTCAATCTCTATTATCTAATTTATAAGAAAAAAGAGGCCAAGTTTGACTCGCCACGCGCTTTAAACGCAAACTGATTCGAATATGATATAACATGTACAATAAATCACCGTCACCAGAGAGCGTTATCAAAAGGATATGTTACTATATTATAGCTATTCTTTCCGTCTAAGGTAACGTTGATACAAAGTATATCACTATATAGTAAAGGTAACATAGTATACCGGATAAAAAAATAAAATAAAAAAAAGTTTGAACTATCCTATTTTCAAACTCTCTTTCTGTAACTCCGATAAAACAACGTTGGATAAACATAATAAAAACACTATATATTAAGCTGATACATTATATATATATTTTTAACCTTGAAACGAACTTAAATTTACACAGAAAAACCGGTTTTATATGGAATTTTAGTCGCTTTTGAAGGTTGCTAATAAATAAGAGTTCGGAAAATTTATATCAATGGGAAAATGCATTGCTTTTTATTGGATTTCCATTGGAAAGATAAGGGCCTTATAAAATAGAACCACTTTTGGTTTTATTTTTAAAATACGATACCATCTCTTTAAAATTTAACAGCGCTAAACGAAATTTAATAAATTTGCTTAGATTTAGAAAATATTAAAGTTAATAAAGGGATAATCCGGCGAATTAGAAGCTATTGTCATTTTATTCAAAATATATGCCTAAATACAATATTCTTTTAAGTTTCGACTATGCTAAACGAAATCTATTAAATTTGATTACACTTTGAAGTTGTATTTAAGTTAATAAAGGCAAAACCCGGCCAATCAAAAGCTTTGATTCTTATGTTCAATTTATAAAAGTTCTTCGAATATATTAGAAATTTAAAATAGTAAATATTCCAATCTAAGATTTACTCCAAACCGAAAACTGACGATTTAAAAGTCGAATATTTGTTCGAATAATAAATCGTACTATATATTGCTAACCAATAGTAAGCTTATCGTCGACAACAATAACTAATGGAAGTTTGGGAAACGAAAATGTTTTAACCCTTGGTGAACTTTACGCTATAATTTAGTCCATGTACAATGGGTGGATCTTTCACAATACTATTCTTATTTTTATGTAAAATATATCATAATAACCTTGACTATAAGTTTTAGAATAAATTTAAATATCAAACGAGATAAAGAGCGGATGAAATAAATAAGCAAAATCCAGCACAATCGAACAAACGAATCATTGTTGATAAACTAGATAATCTTAAAAAAACCGAGTTGTAACGAAACCTGCAGTTTGTTTTAGAACTCAGTCGTATTTTAAACTTAAACCTGGATAAATCTAATTCATAGATTTATTTTAAACACTATAAGGTTATTTCTCTATAAATATAATGGTGCCGAAACCCGGGATTTAGTAAAATTATTAATTTCTAAGATTAAATCAATTTCATATAGTGCAAGTTCCATAACTTTTCTTGATCTTTAAAGTGTCTCGTACAAATTGAAATGAAGAAATGTCGAGCCCCAATTAGTACTATATCCCTTAAAAGGCAATTAAATTTTATTTTCATATTCCCTTTAAAATAATTGAATTGTTTACGGCTTAAAGGTATGATAGGATGAGCAAACACTCAAACTCTGCCATTCTAATAGTAAATTAGGTCTTCCACGCGTATTATTGGTCTCAAACCAGTCTAAACAGACAAAATTATTATATTTGGATAAAAGATAAACCGAAGAAAAAGATAAGATCAGGAAAAAAAAAAAAAAAAAAAAAAAAAAAAACCGATTCAATGGAAAATATATAAAAATAAAAACAAGCTAAATAGCAACGTCGTATTTGACCTTAAGTCCGTCTTTGTCAAGAAAAGAATTTCGATCGTGTCATGACAAGAATTCAACGCCGGGAAAGGTATAGAGAGCTGAGACTAGCCTTAATACCTCGAAAGTAATTATAAATTTGAAGTAAATCCTAAGTTAAATGGTTACATTTTAAATTATTTTTAAAATAGCTTTATACTTTGTTGCCCATAAAGCATTAAACTGGATAAACTTAGGTTCATCCCACCAGGAGAACTCAATAAAAACAATGTACGCTATATTTATAGATGATAATTCCATAATTGAAGATTCTTAGATGTACCCACTAAAGATTCTATCCGGTGACCATTATGGTATATGAAAGGCGCTCTAGAACCAAACCTGGTAGAAATATCAGGTGGTTTCTTTAGTGACAAGGATAGACGGAAAGTCAAATTTATATTTACTGAACTTTCAAAATGGTACAAAACCACGGAGGACGATGAAAAAACGGAAAACCCTAAAAAACAAAAATGAGATCGGAGTTTTACCTTAACCTGTCGTTTACGCTGTAAGCTTGTGTAGTATAAAATATAGAAAATTCCATCTAGGAAAGGGTCAAACTAAAATGTTAGCGCTGAAGAAAAGCGGGGAAGATCGAAAAGCCTAAAGGGAAAGCCTTCGGTCTCGTGTCTCGTCCCCTTGTCACCTTTTTGAGCTCCTGACGAGTGAAAGCGATTCGAACGACAACGAAAACGATTCCGCTAAGCGCCCCGCCAAAAAGCCGCCGTCGGTACAAAGCGTCCTATGTAAGGTTATAAGGCTCACCAACCCAGCCAAGCAGCTAGCCACGAGAAGCCAAAAAGAGGAGAAGGAGAAAAAAAGTCTTACATAAAAGGCCATTTAGACGGGCCGTTCTAAGCCCGTAAAATGCTTTTTGATAAGCGTAAGCGGCCGGACGGCCTGCCAAAATGTTTACGTCGCGTACGACCAAACGTTTCTTTAAAGAGATGGTGAAACCACGTGAAAAAGAGACGTAAAATTAAGTACTAATCGCGAGTTTGTAAAATACGTTACATTAAAGAACAGATGATACCTACGTTCACACTAGAGACTTAGAAACTGATTTCAAACCGTTTTAAATCTTCAAATCCATTTTTCAAGATATTAATTCTATATATTAAGAAACCTGATCTTTACTTTTGACCTCAAATTTTATAATTTGACCTTTCTAAAACGGTTAAAAACGCTTTTAAAGTCTTTAGTGTGAACACAGCTTTTGTAATCCCTGAATACTGAGGTGGATAAACTTCGTAACGATTCATTTATAACTCGTACAGTAATTAAACTGTATAATTATAATCATCACTTGTTACTAGGTTGCATTCTCCCTTTAAGAAAATTGACCAATCAGTAAATGAAACAAAAAAAAAAAGGTTTCAATATCACTTTAAAACCAAGATACCAACTCGCCAGAAAAACTATACCACCCTTAGTGACTTAATTCTCCCGAAAATCAAATCAAGCTAAAACGAAAAGAAAATATGCAGACATTGAATGGCCAAGGTAGCAAGGTGGATAGAGGGAGGAACTAAATAAGAATCAAAATATGAAAGCCAGACATTTTTCGCTTAAATCTTCCCCTTGGAATTCTTTCTCTAGCTCGTAATTCCTAAAAACCCTGAAACCAGATTCATTCCCAACACGTTCTTCGAAGGAAACAACAATAGATAACCATCGATTAATAAACTTCCAACGCCAAAATCAGAAACAATAGAAGAAAAAAAATAAAAAAGGAGGAAAAAAAATATGCCTGTCCGCCCACGGTTATAGATAGTTGCATATACAGTACGTACTACAGAATCTCGTTTGCTTTCATTATATGGTTTAACAGGGCTGAGCAAGTGAGTCCGCTTTCAGCAATAAATAATTGGGGAAACAATGGAATACAGGAAAAAAAAAAAAAAAAAAAAAAAAAAAAACTAGACATTGGCCTAATTTATCGATGTCGAGACCACCCAAACTTAAATCTAAATAATAGTAGTACATTTCTATTGTAGTTTGAAATTACAAAATTAATTCATTTGGAATCTATTTTTGAATACAGATATGGAAAGGTCATCAATATTTATTGAATTAGGCAAATATTTCATCTATATTCAACTTAACGAGTCGAAAAATGTTATACCACCTGTATTATTTCAAACTATAAATCATTAAGTCTTTTATTTCAGATTCAAAATATAAATAAAAATTAAAACGTTTTGACAGATTTAATTAAGCTGATTTGTTTATTGGACGATTTGGATAAAATTTGGCTAATTAATTATGTCGTTATTATTGTTGACATAATTTTATCAAATTTCTATAAATTGAAATTTTTAAATGTTAGCAGCCGTTAAAAATTTATTGAAAAATAGGTCAATTGGCCAGAAAGGCAGAAACTATAGTAATTATGCTAATTGTTACACAAGATTGATATTTCTAACAATCTCGTAACAATCCTTGTTCATTCCAAAGTTTCGCAGACTATAGATTTTGCTACGCTAAAAAATAATTAATTATTAAAACATTTATTGAAATTTTGAGCCTTGGGCTTTTATTATTATATTATAATGTACTCTAAAACCTTAAGAAAATATATTTTTAAATAGTCGAAAATCCGTGCATTTATTAAAGGACTGAAATATTAGGGCTAATATTATTTTTCTATAAAATAGTTCAAAAGAGAGGTATGAAAATGAAGTTAAAACGCAATACTAACGGAAATTTATAATGCTTTTAAGCTAAAATAGACGATTCTAAAAGCTTTAATAGAAAACTTTTAAAAGTTTATAGTGTATGGAGCTAAAATCTTCGCCATTTCGGTTTGAAACAGCCGCCGTGATCAAAAGGCCTAACTTTATCAATAATTTAACTTTATAGGGCGTTTCCATAACAAAGTTTCAAAGTTTAAATTTTCCAACTTATAAATTTTTAAAGAAAGGAGGATTTCCTATCAAATCGCGTGTTTCCTTAAATTCATTTAATAAAAGATAATTTAGCGTTAATAAATTTCAAAAGTCTATACGAGAATAAGTTGCGTTTAGGCTTAAAGCGTGAAGTCACGGAAAACGGGAATGAACTATTGACAAAATCAAAAATATATTTCGTACATTCGAGAAACTTTCATATTTTTATTTGTAATACTTTTAAAGTCTATAGACTTCAAAGGATAAATGAAATCTGATGAATAATTTTCTAAATTTTATGTTTTTCTGAAACTATACGTAATCGAAAACTAAGAAAAATATCAACTCCTTAATTTGAAGCGTCTCCTAAATATGAAAATAAAAGGAACCTCAAGCACGCCATAGAAAATAAAATTGAATTTGTCTAATCATGGAAAGTACGAGTCACTAAGCGTGTGACCCAATAGAAACCGTTTGGCTTGCCCAGGGAGCTTTTAAATTTATTCCCATGTGTTGTGTTACTATAAGCACGAGCCAAATTTAACTCTAAACAATTAAACTTGGTCGAAATAATATAAATTAAAGTTTTTTTAAGAATATGAATTTATCTCTGATATTTCTAAAATTGTGGTTGTCAAAGAATTTTCTACAAGAGACGTTTAAATCAAATTCATTTAAATATCTGCTTTTCTGTCACTTGCAGACTGATAAAGCAGGTTAAACGAAAAGCTTGATTTACGCTTCAACTTTGATTTGATCCAAAAGCTTGATTTTTGGATCAAAATATCTTGATTTAAAACGCGTCTTTAGTTTCTCAAAGCTGTTACTACGCTGATACTGATTCTATTATGGTAACGTGCTGTCCTAGGGTCTGGGGTCACGTGCTCAAGGAAGAGCTTATTGGCCGTGCTCCTTTTCGTAATTAAACCACAGACCGCCTATACTCTTTCAACGCGGATAACAAATTAAGACTCATATCTTGGGAATGCTTAAAAATTAAGGTTGTTATTTTTCTTAAGATGTAGATTCATAAAAACGCTTCTTCAGTTTCCATTATCTTAATCTTTTAAAATATTTACCTCGTAAAGATATTAGACCCTTCCCCTAAAAAGCCTACCTAAATTATTATTTGTATCCCATCTTTCCTTTGCATATTAAAATTACCAATAAAACCATTTTAATTCAAGAAATCAAATTAAAGTTTCAAAAATTAAAATCCCCAAAGTATAATTATATCTATCTCAAATATTAGAAACAAAAACAAATAGAAGCCACAGCTTTCATTTCTTTTACAATAAAAGCAATTTCGAACAGAAATTGCGCAATAAAAAAGAGGTACACGTATTTATAGTCATATAAATTCATGAAAAAAAAATGAATACATTTTGTACTTTGGAGAGGGTGTTGGCGACTAGCGAGCCATAAAATATTACGCATCATTGTGTAAAGGAGAAATGATAAATATGAAAAAGAAATATTGCCCCCATAACGTCTGACTAACCTGTTGAGATAAAATAAAACCAATTTCATAATTTCAGTGTCAAACTACTCTGTGTATAAACATTTATAAAAAGAGATCTATTTTTAAGACGTTTTTTTCCAGAATAGACAGGATGAGATATCAGAGTTGTTCACGTCACGTAAACGGCGTACAAGTCGTTTCAAAATTAAATTATTTTTAATCTGAATATTCTGAATTTTATTTTCTATTTTATAAATTAAAATGTTCAAGAGTAGTCTGCAAAATAGGAAGATTTAAGGCGGAGCAACATATAATGGTAAATTTCCCACGTGTAAAAAGTAGTTGAACAGTTTGTATTTACAAAACAGAGCAGCTTTGTATATTCACGTAGAGAAATATCAGTTTGAAAGTAGGCCTACACCTCGAATATAAACTACAAAGACTGGAGTTGAAGCAGACAACCTCGGGAATTGACAGCTAAATAGAAAGAGGCTGCAAAATGGCGCCTCACTCGACAGACGACCAAATAACTTCCTTTATTTTCAAAACATATTTTTCTCCCTTCGCTCGCATGCATGCTTCTCTCACAACCAATTTATTCTATTGTTATTCGAGCAGACCAACAAAAAATTGTAGTTATTGTTGAATAGAGAAAGAGAAGAAAAAATTTCGCGTGAGAAAGCTAGACCTTTCAATAATGAGGATAAATTTTAAGATATCTTATCCAATTGTATAATACATTTAATATGTAACTTTGATGGATGGGTATATGTATAGTAAGTTAAAATGTGTCGACGAAATAGGTTTATGATTGGTTCATCAAGGATTAGAATAATTTTACTTAGAAATTATTTAACTTTTAGTATTAAATTATATTAAAAAATAATTAGAGATTAAATCTTCATTTCGGACAGTAGTTCTATACACGAAGGCGTTACTGCAATAAACATAAGTGTTCACGTTTTGCAATTAAACACATTACAAGCGATCAAGAGTACAATATTCTTAGTTTAAATCTTTCTAGCGAGAAAACAAATTTGTTCCAAGAAATTCTCACGAAAACAACTTATCACTAACTGTCAAATCCTTTCAAATCCAACAATTTACCCACGGTTTCAAATTTTAATGAAGTTCTAAAACTACTAAGGTTTCGGTTAAGTGTATATTTCTCTTCTGCCCCTTTGGATACTAGAAAACCCTAGAAAACCTTAACGATTCATTGAAGAATAAGAATTATTTTTTTTTTATAAGTTTGTACATTTAATCCTAGCGTTTCAAAAATCGGGAAAAATTCTAGAGAAGCCCCGAGAGTTTCGCGATCGTTGAAATGAAACCCAATACAAGAAAAATGGTTAGTTTTTTTTTTTATTCCAGCATCATGCTACGAAATAAATTAAAATGGACAAAGTGAGAAAGCATATCTCGAGAAAGCAACCACCCACTGAGAAACTAAGTTAGTTTCAGTTACAGATTTCAACGGGAACAATCTTATAATACTTTCTACGCTTCCTTTTTGTACAATTATAAGTTTTCTCAAAGGACAAGTCTAGTATGATATTTATTTTCAAATTAAAAAAAAAATAATAATAATAATTGTTGATCAAGCAATTTCCCTATTAAAGCAACAAGTCTGTCCCACATAATGAGAGTGGTTGCGTTTACAACGAGTCTAGACGTCAATAAAATCGCCAACTCCCCTTTCTGGGAGCTAAAGAACTTGTTAAAAACGTTACCAGACGAAGGACAAAGAAATTGCAGATGAATTTAGTAAAAAGCTACCAAAAATAATAATTATCCACTAGAGTCTACCTTTAATCAAAGATATGCGAGCAAACTCAGCTTTGTTCTGGTTGAAATCACTGGGTGAACATTTTACTATGATTCTCAATCTTTAACAGTGGCCTCAAGTACTAGCCCCTAGAAACTGAAGAAAGTATAAGAACGAAGAAAAAAAGAAAAAGAAAAAATAGAATTTTTGGCGGGGGCCAATTCCTTAAAGGATTGCTGCGATGAAATCCAAGAAGCAATTACCGTGCAACGGACTCTCGAACTAGCATCTTGATAATTCTTCAGACAACCCTACTACTATATACTTTAGTTATAACTCAGTTGTCAATACGGAAAAAAGATACGGCGGATTAATACACAATGTTAAATTACATAATCGTGTAAAAATAGTTTAGTAAAACAAGATTCTTTAAGAAGAAACCTCACCCACCCATACTTGTACCTCTCTCTCATTGAGGCATTTTTCTTCTTCTTGCGTAGTAAAAAAATCAGTTTAAAATTTCAGTACGTGCAAAGGTAGCCTTCCTTGTTTTCTTATTACAAAATAATAGGTCTAAAGAGAAAAGAGCCTACGTTTATACCCGATGCAAATTTAAATTGAATTCGATTGTAGTCTCAGGGATGAAGTAGAAGAGAGACTTCATTGTGTTACCCCAACTGTTTGGAGCCTCCTATTTTAAAGAACTTTTTTTAACTTTTTTCTTTTGGTATAAATCAAAGAAGAAGAAGATGGAATAGAAAAAATCGAGGGGGTGTTGATCTATGGCGAGAATAAGTACGGGGGTCGTTAAAGAGCAACTGAATGACAGAAATAAATTTAAATCACTTCAGTAGAAATCACTACTATATCTATATATCCTAAGCCTAATTTAAATGAGATGTTTATTTAGGTTAGGCCTACAGAAATATGTTTAAAATACAATGAAGTATTAATTTCGTAGCATTTTAAACATAATTTTGTGGGCCTAACCGAAATAAACATTATTATAGTCAAAAGAGTTTTACAATAAAATCTTATTCAAATTGCAAACATTATAAACTTCATTTGCTATGCCTAAACCAATTTTTTAAACCTTAAATACAAATATGCTATAAGTATAAGCGTCTTGTACGTCTACTATTCAATTTCTCACACCTCTAAATAGCACCGGAAAACCTCTGGCATAAATTAATCATTTTTACCTTTTCACGAATTCTAATGAATTAAGCGAGGTGGGGTTTAGGTACGTACATAAATGAGTTCTTGATAAAACCCCATACATAGTGTTAATAAAATTCAGTTAATTAACCAATAGTCTCTTACTTTCACGTCATTTTTAATTACACTTTGTCATGCCTATTCATTATTTTAAAATTTGCGAATTAAACCAATCTTTAACGAAGAATTTAAGCAAAGATTCGCGCTTAATTACGTCTTAATTGCGCGTGTATTTTATAATCATGTTTAGACTAAAATTAAATCAGTTGGAGCAAAGGTTTTGTTTAAATTGTAATCAATAGTTAAGCCTAAAATTGATTCAATAATTATTTTTTATATATTTTACAACCAAAACTAACATTTCAATTTCCCTTTAAATAAGGAATGAAAAAATTCTCTCTATCCTGATGGAAGCTCGAATATTATTTACTGTTGCCAAGATCGGAAGATTGTGTCGTCGATAACCCCGGCGCGTTTACGAAACCTTATAAACCTCACTGCAGTACTGGCATCCCCAAGTAGAGGCCCTTCAAACTATTATAATTAATACCGAGGACCCCAGTTTGGTTACACCCCATGACACTTAGTAGGATTCAAGCGTATAACCTCTTTTCAAAGATTCTCACGCGGATAACGAAATATTTTTAAACTTTTAAATCTAAGGTTATATTACAAAGAGAAAGGAAATTTAAAGTCCAAATGCAACTTAAAATAAATCATTTTTATCTCTTACTCGTCAAATTTTGTATAAATCTAGCTTAAAAATACGAAAATGTTTGGTCAAAATGTGAGTTTTAATTAAAATTTAGTCTCCAGAAAAGAAAAAAAAAAATAACGGAGTTAGAATGAAATTTTAATTTAACGTCGATTTCACCTCCCTATATTAATTATTTATTGAAAAATATTTAATATAGTTACAACCAAATGGTTATAGTAGTTACGCGTACCCAAAGGTCTTGATAAATTGGTTTAGTTTAAGGAAATAAAGATTTAGGTTGCATAAAGACTTTAAGAAAAACCTTATCACAACTAAGCTATCTCCGAATTTTAATTAAGCAATTACACCGCCACTGGAATTTAACCAGCACGCTGCAGGAGGATAGTTAATTCTCTTTTTTAACAGTTTTCCCCATCCCTACATACTGTTACTATACGCCCAAAACATTTGTATCAAATTCAGCCCCCTGCTTTCTTAAAAATGCAGCTTGCTAGTCCATTAACTGAGATCCGCCTCAACCCTTGGTCTCTTTATACAGTCTACGAAATTAACAAAAAGATTCGCTTTGTTTCGCGGGAAACCTTAAGGACTAAGGGTTAGCGTAGGGTGAGAAGAAGCGAAAAAGAAAATATTGGATTGCGAAACGATTGGTAAATGGCAAATATGACGTAACTGATGAAAAGACCGATTAAAACTAATTATCGAGACTTAATATTTTTACGTGTATATTTTCGAATATTAATTTACCGTTAACGAACTTGCATAATTGGTGTTTAACACTAGCGACTTTGAATCGGTTTTAATCCGTTTTGAAATTGAAACTTTTGGGGTTAATTGTTGAGATATTTCATTAAAAATTGAAATAATTCGCTAGAAAATTTAATTTGAACATTCAAAACGGTTTGAAAATCCTTTCGAAGTCAGTCACTAAACTGTCATAAAAAACAAAAACGTTTTGAATTCTCATGAAATTCAGTTAGTTTAAAAAAATATCTGGACAAAATTGCATCAACTCGCGCCTGTAAAAGTGTTTCAACCACAGCACATCTATGTTCACAGACAAGCCTACATTCAGGGGTTAAGCTTTTTACGCTTTTTCTATTCAACGCCTTTAAAAAGGTTTCACCGACAATATACATTAGTATTTCGACTTTCCAAACGAATTAAACCAACACCAAAAACAGAACCAATCCACACATGTGGTTTATAAAAATATATAACCTTTTCTTACTAAAGATCAAAATTCGTCTCGTCATTCTATTCTTTCAGCCAAATACTAGTTACGATATTTCTACCCTGATGTAAAATAGCAGTTTAGTGGTGTAAGAGGCGAGCTAGGGAGGAACAAACCCCTTTATAATTGATAGACAAACAGCCAGCTCTCCCCACATAAGTTAGCCAGCAAAAGCCCGCCGACGCGGACCGAAAGAAAAATGTGATAGGCTACGACTTTATACCCCGCGTCGCTCGACCCCTGCGCGCCTCTACACCCAACAGAGTATTCGATTCCTGCATGGGGTAAAAGAAAAAGGGGATACCCCCGCCAGCTCGCGTACCAGTCTACCGAGCTTTACCATCCCGAGAACCCTTAAATGATCAGTTGCGCAAGTTTTCATTTTTCTCGAATTTCATTACTAAACTATTCGTTATTCCACTATTCATTTCCCTTATGATTATCCAGCATCCAATCAAACCGCTCGATCTATATTAGGTTGCTCTAAAAATGAAACCAACCACGCTTGATATCGTGATCAGGCTTAGATTGTTCTAAAATTTAAGCTAACTACGCGTAATTAAATTGGACGTCGCTCTGATGATCAGGCAAATATAGACAAATTCGAGTCATTAAATAGACGTTGGTTAGACGTTACCCGAATACAAAGTAAAGCGAAAGGTTTCAGGAGCAACAAACCCTTTAAGAAGTTTGCTATATAGCTAGGATCGAGAAAGAGCCATGAGCCTGAAGGGAGCGCGAGCCTTAGCTATATAGAGCTACAATGAGGATTTATGGTCCTTGGCTCGCGAGATGCAACGAGACGGGGGCCAGAAGTAGCGAGAAAGAAGCCTAGGGAGACGATTCAACCCCATATATATACCCCCTCCCCTTCTATACCCAGACCCCAACCTCGCGAGAAATAGGGGGAGCAATGGTAGAAGGAAGGGGGCTAATTCCGTAGAGTCTTCGCCGCTGGCCAACTTGAGCCCTCCTGTTTTTCTTTTCTCGGTGCCCACTGGCCACCCTACGACCAAATAAATGCCTTGTCAGGTCGAGTAGGGAAGAGGATCGTTTTGGAGAGTACAGAACGGTATATGGATGAGAGAAGAGGGATATTTTTCGCCGGATGCCCTAGTGGCCATCTTTCGCGTTTACAACTCCTTCCGGTCAAAATTCATCTCGAGATCCCCTTTTCCCGGTTAAAAACTATTTTTGGGTTCATCTCGTTTATAATGTTCAAGAGGTGTGAAGCTATAGGTGCTGGGTATATTTAGCTTCTAACTTTGTTCAATTTTCTTCAGCTTGGATTTGTACAATCCGGTTAAAGTCGGGATTGTTAAATTCATTTTAAAGTTTCGCTTTGGTACCGTAATCTATTTCAAATTCAGATAGGTTTTGAAACACGGGTATCCTTTGATATTATTGAATACAATAGATGGGATGGATTCCCTACAAGCTTTTAACAAAGATTTAGAAGCAAATGTTGCGTAAACCTTTTTTTTTTTTTTTTTTTTTTTTTTTTTTTTGTTAAGGTTGGCGTCTTTCTTAGTCAAAAAAAAAGGATAGAGGCAGGAAACAGACAAACACTTTCAAGTTCGAAATATTGAAACGTATATTTGTATATTTCTGAGTGAGGGGGGGGGGCAACAATCATGAATTCTTTGTACACATGAGATCGATCAGAGCATTGAGTTCAAACTCATATGAAATTAAATCCAAGTTCACCTTTAACAGAACATCGAGAAAAAAAAAGTAGGAATTCTTATAGTTCAGTTTTGACAGAGCATCGAGTTCAAATTATAATGAACTACGAGTTAAGCCTTAAGTTAAGAGCTTACTACTGATTTTGACTCTGGCTAGGGATTTTTTTTTAATTTACTTAAATATAAACACATCTATATACGCGTTTTTAAAATGGCAAGATTAAAAAAAAAAGTCTGGCGTGTTAAGTTGTTCCGAACTAAAGAAACAAAATTCCCCCACCCTTTCCCGAATGACAAAATAATAAAATAAAGAAACAAGATGGGCGGGCGGAAAAGGCGGAAACGACGGAAAGGGGAGGCGGATAGAAGGAAAAGTTAATTTCTTAACGAAACGCGTGCAAAAAGAGCGCGAGAAGGACAAACAACACAATGAGAAGCGGGCGGAACGACGGACCCCGGCGAGCCAAATTAAAACGGGAAAGCGCCAAAAGACATTTCGGCGAGAGCAAAAACACAGAAAGAGAGATAGATAGGAGGTACCAGAATGTATACGGAGTTTAGTCGTACATAGAGGAGATAGCCGCGGCTAAAACCCAGGAGAGGAAAGTTGCGGAGGAAGGGACGTGTTGACGTCAGGCCGTCAAGCAAACTGTTGAAGCCCCCGGAACGAATCGGAAATTGGTAGGTGACAGCCAGGCGAAACACGCTCGGCGTCGTGTTATTGCCAGAGAGAGAAAGCGAGTGCCGAGGCCTTGCTATTGCGTCGAAACACCTGAAAACGCTAAAGGCCTAGTCTCATATACGAAAAAAATATTCAACATTTTGCGTTTTAAAGTTAAAGGGACCATCGGCTATCTAAACGTAGATGAGGTATCTTTCTTACTTACAAAGATACAGTATTGCTAGTATTATTTTGGAAATATTCCCGGCACTTATAGTATACCTGAGCATTTCATTAAGATTCAATGAGAGTTGCTAAATAAGACAATTCAATTGGTGAAAGTTGTCCAATAATATTTATGTTTTAGCGCAGTAAAGGTGGTTTTTCATTGAAGCGATATTGAAAAAAATCGCTCGCGCATGGAGCAATAACGATAGGATGCATAGGTTCCAGAAACACATTTTTAAACGATGTAAGAACATACGCCTCCTATTGTGATTGCTTCATGCGCGAGCGATTTTTTTCAATATCGCTTCAATGAAAACCCACCTTAAGAGCCAAAAGAGAGTGATTCGGTTACATTCAAAACTAGTGAAGCAAGCTTTTAAATAAATTTTCGACGCACTATGCCCCATCCATCGTATGTCCTATTCGTTCAAATATCGCGATCTAGCCGTGTTCGTCCTGTAACTGAAACCTACTACATAGATCGAACCATTCTATTTGGTGTGCCGATATCCGATAATTCGTAGCGAAAGGATCACGCGTAAGGTTAATTGGTATCAAACTTGGTAATTTGTGGGGTAATTTTGAGATAATATACTTGAGTTTTAAAGACCTTTTCAAGGGTTACACTTAATCCAAAATTATCAAGTCTTAAAACAGACTTGTTCTTTAAATCCCTTAACCGTCTCCCGCTTACCAGCGGCAGCCGATCTATTAGGAGTACGGGGCAGATATCGACAAAGCTGCCCGCCAGATAATTAAGCGCCATTCCAGCGGACTTCCCTATCTGACAGGCTGCCTGGGTTGCCCTCCCTCCTACCAACCATCTCATACCTTGACGCCGCGTGGCCCTCGCGTTGCACCCCTCGCAACGCCGCCGGATTTTACCCAGCTAGAACGCCGAATTAGAGAAATCTTCGTCGGAAAGCTAAAACAGGGCCGGTCACTTTTTGACACACTCGGGATACGTACACGGCCAGAGTCTATATTGTAGGAGCTAAGGATAAAAAGCTTTTTCCACTGATTTAGTACCCGTCGACTTTCATAATCGACTTTGATGAGGAGAGGGAAGAAGAGAGGGGTTGGGCTTTTATTCGGTGTCAAATCGAGTAAAGTAGGAACTTGTTCCAAAGACAGACTCGATAAAAGCAAAGCGTATAACGTGTGGGAGAAGATTAAAGAGAAATAGGTCAATTTCTCCGTTGCCCTTTATCTATTTGAAAAGGTTGGCATTGAGACGATCGTAACACGTCTATAGGCGATATGAAACACATTGATAAGAGGTATATTTTTGCGGCTAAGCTCAGTTTAATCCATATATGAGTAGTAATAAAGAACACCCTTTATATGTGGTCCAAGATAGAATTCTAAAATATTATGGTAAATGTCAAATGAACTTTCGTGAAAAACAAAATGAAATTATTAGTTTGAAAAGTTGATTTGTACATTTAAACGGTGTATGGTGAATGTAGCTTATAATATAACTGCGTAAAATCAATTTACAAATGAAGGGATATGATTTAGACTAAACATATCATATTCGGATTTATCGAAGCGGATGCTAACACGTCAGTAACTAATATTACAATCAAAGGTTAAAATACACATTACTATAATAAAAATTTCGAGAAGTCGTTGGCACCGGAAGCCTTGGGGTTAAAAGGTCATATAGTCACGGGAAACATCGTTAAGCCATATAAAGATAACGCGTGAAATGTCGCAGGTTTGTCTACTTATAGCTTAATTTAGCAATCGTTATTTTTTTTCCACACTATGATTCATGCGCGTTTCGGCATAAGAGCTTTTAGTTCAAAGAGATTTTTCATCCTCAGTCCATCATAAATAATCGCCAAAAATGAGCATAATCCAACAATTTCTATTACAAATAGCCTTATTATACGAACCTAAAGGCAATGATATATCGAGAGTGTCTTTTTGTGTTCCCGCTCAACCCTTGGGTACCCCAATATTAATATTTACAACAACGATGAAAAGAAAAAAAATCGCGTTCGCGCCTTGAAGGGAATTAGCAAGCGTTGAATATTCATAATATTCATAATTTAAAGGGCAGGTGTCGTAAAAACATTTCTTTCGATAAAAACGAAATTCTAATAGCCCATCACTTAAAAATTGCCAAAAAAGTCATCACCCCTGTCTGGCTCGAGTGATTTGGACTCTTCCTCGATATTTTGAGTCGGGAAAGAGGTACAGAATTTAGGCGGGCCGCGCTTGGCTGTATTGTCTTCCCCCATATAAGTTTTCATAAGTTTCTAGACGATTTTGATAAATTGGAATCATTTGCAAAGTATCATCTAGATTTATTCGATTCTTAAAAATAAAATTCCAGATTAAGCATGAGACTTTTCCTTAGTTTATATAAAGTAGTATTGCATAGAAATAAATTCAGAAAAACGTCGTGGTGGGTGAAGAATGATACCAATTAATAAACGACACCAAAATAAAAAGAGGCCTTTTTCCAGCCGTTCTATATTACTTAATTCAACCAATGGATCAAAACGAAATTTTAAACAGCCGAAACTGAAGGGGAAATAGGTCGAAATATATTTTTTCCTGCGCAATTAAACACGTCGCGGCCCTGAAATATCTCGAAAATGAAGTTGGTACCATTCTGAAATTGCGTAAGAGATATTCTAATCGTTATCTTTTAGTGTTAATCTTATTGAAAATAGCTTTATCAGCGTCAATGAATGTTATATTCTCCTTAATACAGCGATCCTACTAAAGCGGAAACATAATTTTAAACTAATTCGTTTCAAACGAAAATTTGAACTAGGAACAATCTCGCTTAGTAGTTGCGTTACTGTATATTGTAATCTAGAAATGAAACGGATATAAAGTGTAGAAACTTTTAAGGCCAGCGTGAACTTTAATTCCGACCCTCTTATAACCCAAACAGTTTTAGGATCCGGAGCTCAGCCATCCGTATAAACGAGCGAAAACTGTGATTAGGGTCGCCGGGGCCCAAAATAATACCTTTTCTCGGGGCAAACTAAGCGTAGCGTGCGGGGAGCTCCGGTTTAGAGAAGAGCCCCGGGCTCGCCGCGTTAGGCTTAACGACCTTAACCGATACTAATCGAGAACGAGGCGAATAAGGCAAAAATCATTTTTTTTATATTATCCGACACTCCACGCGGATTTTTATATCCCACCTTTTTTTTCCTTCTTGTTATTGGCGGTTCAAGAAAAGGCGCGAAAAGAGCGCGCGCCGCTCGCGCGGGTGTGAGAAATAGGCGATAAGGAGCGTATACAGATGGGTGAAGATCGCTAAGCCTAACTTGGGCCTAAAATTAAGGAGGGTAGGAGAGAAAAGGTAATTTTAGACGGTATAAAATATATAAAAAATCGCACGCCTAGCGCCTTGTTAAACGGGCTAACGCCCCGACTATAATATTTATGTCTTTACTATACCAGGGAACCCTTGGTTCTTTACTCCTGTAGGTCACTTTATCTAGGAAGTATAAACCTCCTTGGTATGAAAAGTATAAAAAAAGTATATATGTTTCTCTAAAAGATAAAACTACGTGTATTGTACGGTCACGTGGTGAGATATTTAGTGGTTACATCTGGTCGGTAGCTAGTTAACGTGACGAAGATTTTAGGAGAGTGATACCGTATAGTGTGTAGGTTAAGAGCTAGGGCGCGAAGCTAGAGAAGGGTGTATAAGGATACGCGAGACTTATCTAAAACTACAATTTATATAGTGGCTTTAGGAATGTTAGGTTTTGATCCGCCCCCGCTTGAGTGGGTGTAAGACTGTAAGGAGAATAAAAATAGTCGTTTGGAAAAATCCGACGTAAGCGGAATAATAAATAAAAGAGAATGGTGGGAAACAATTGAAAAGGACTCTAAATATGTTAATAAAATTCTGTTACACGCGGTTTTCAACAATTTAATTTTAAATATTTCTTAAAAGACTTAGTAATTCAAGGAGTTTAAACGTTTAGTTTTATAAAACCATTTTTTATATTAAATTAAACGTTTTCTTCGTGAAGATTTAATTTTCAAGATAATTAACTTTTAATTTAACTATATTTTTAAATATATATGGGTTTAATATCTTCACAGCCTGTTTCGCGGAAATATTGGGAAGCTGAGGAGCAAGATTAAAAATAACTGCAAAATTCCTTAACTTTTACTTTTAACCAACCTTTAAAAAAATTAAAAATAATGATGTGCTTATTGTTATTTTCAACGTTTTAAATTTTTAGAGGATAATCGTAGTACATGATGAATTCGCTATTCTCATATGGAAGTAGGGACGCAGCATCCTCTTCCACGAACGAAGGGGAAGCTGAGCTATGAGCAAAGAGATGGAAAAGTGATGAGGATGCTGCTGCGCGAGGAAGCGCAGAATGCTGGCAGAGTCGAGACGAAGAATAAGATGAGAAAAGAGGCCTAGCGGGCATTGTCTCCCCATCTATTTCGGCGGTAAAGGGGGGTTTAACCCCCAACCCCGTTCCATCCCTTCTCTAGTTTTCCCCATTCTCCGCTCAACCTTAAAAAAAAAAGAAGAAAAGTGGGTCCATAACTTTTTAAGGCCGCGGCAAAAGCGTCCACTTTTTCCCCGCATTGCGCTCCAAAATGCTTTCGGGGGCTTCCCCCTCATACCCCCTTCATATAAAGAGAAAGATGGGAGGGTTTGGGGGTAAATACGAGGACGACGAAGCCCCATTTTCCTCCATTTCTCACTGCATATTTTTCGCTATAAGTATAAAGGGGGCAAGTATACCCCCATCAAAATCGTCCTCTTCCCTTCTTAGGGAGCTTTTTTTCCTTTAGACTTCGGTGTATGCCAGTGTGCCCGTTTCGAGGCGTTTTTTCCTTCAGGGGGTCGTTCATTCGGGTATATATGGAGACGGCTGGGGTTTCGGCCCCCCCTGAAATAATGTAAGGACCACTTTAGGGTCACTTTAAAAGGCCATTATTTTTTTAAAAAAAGATCCCACGTGGTTAAATGTTTCTTTTTATAGACGAATGGTGATGGTTTAGTACTGTATTCTTCTTTCTCTATTACTCGTAAAATTTAAAGGATAAAAGTAAAAGGAAAAGTGTTTTTTTGAATAAGATTTTTTTTGCTCCTTCTGGTGAGCTTCTATAACAACACCAAAGTACGAAGGTTAGAACATTTTTACAGGCGTACGCTTACATTATAATTATCTTGATCTTATGAATAATTAAAGTGCTTCTGTTACCATTATTAATTATATTAAAAGAGTTATTAGACCATTGGGATGACGTAAAATATTCCATAGACCATTGTGATGACGTAAAATATCACGCAACTTTTTGTTTTACAATATTTCGAAGATGTTGATCACAAAATATTTATTGTTCATGGTTGTGTATGTATATAAAAAATACTACTCCAATTCAATTTGAGTTCCAATTTCGTGAGAAATCGGTATCATCACCAATGTAAAATTAAAACCATAATGGTTTCATTTCATATTCACTTTAAGGTAAAAACCGCGAATGAGACCTGGAGATGCTATATAATCAAGAGTTTACAGCAGATATAATTCTAAGGGGGAGGGATACGTATATAATAACACCCATAGAGAATAAAATAGTCGCTGAAAACAAAAGATGATTTTTTGATTTCAAGCTTCGTGATATCGGAAAGTGGGGTTGGGATTGGGGGGCTTTTAACGTTTTAGGCAGTGAACAATAAGGATGGAAGAATATAAGGAAAGGAAATAAGGGAAGATTCGTAAAGAAGGTGGGGTATGGGTAGGGGTTTATGTCACGCGCCCCGTAACAGCTCAATCTCCTTTGAAAACGGGCGGGGGGGGGGGCATAGTAAAACGCCTGAGAATAAAATATCCAATGGTAGTCACGATAATGGGCCACCATTTTTCTGGCTGCGGTAGGTGACCCCCTTTAATCCCGATCTAAACGCCACCCTCCCCCTTATTTAATAAAGCTCTAACAATCACGTCACGTGATTTTTTACGAAATTCGTGACGCCAATTTTTAACATAAAAATACTCCACTTTTATATTCAATTGGATTTTTTCCCTGAGATTGGCGCCACAAAAGCTAACGATAACGAGGATGGGAAATCATGCGCGAATTGAATTTTCTTCCCTCAAAAATTAATAAGTATCCAACTTCTTAAACTATATATGCAAGAGACTTAACTGCCAATTATTACCTTCAAAAGTTTAAATTAATAATCTAAAATCAATGAAATATGAAAATCACGTATTTTAAAGACAGATTTTTACATTAAGGGGTATTTAAAGGTAAAATTAGGTTAGATATGTTGAAAAATAGGACTGAAAATAAATTGGAGACAGTTGGGTTTAACTCTTTGGGTTGGCTACAGTTTAGAGCGCCAGTTTTTTATCTCCGATTTCCCTTATTTTCTCAAATAATTATGATTTTCCTTAATTTTTTTACTCAAAATCAATTTCACTGTTTTCCATTTTTACAAGGTCAACAGGCAACACCAGAACAATTACGGTGTTATCATAAAAACAAGGCTCAATTTAATTATGCATAGAAGTGAAGAGATAAAACATAATTAGACTTAAAAAGAAAGCAATTATAAATTTTAAATATCTTAATTAACGAAGTCGGTACTTTTAAAAGTGAAAATTTAATGCACAATTTTCCGTATATCTACTTATTAAAATTATATATAGTTCCTTATAATAATATTATACCGGGATTAAGCTTACGCCGTAGATAGTTTAAAAATAAATTAATAGCTTCCGTCGTTTTAATTTAGCTTTAATTTAGACACCAGATTTCCCTCCAGAGGCCGTTAGGTTCAACTATATACTAACATATACTGAAACAGCGGCGTACTAGCTTAGCTCAAATAATGACGTCACGAGCGCAAATGACCCTATAAACAAATCTGGGAAGATGGTGCCGAAACCCGGGACTCATCGTGGAAAATATCCGAGCGTGAAACAATGGGCTTAATTTCATTAAACGTGTTTAGCAACAAGCTAAAATCCAATTTCCCGGGAGCTTTAGCTACTATAATTTAGTTTGGAGAGAAGTTTGCGTAAAAGTCAAAGCTGGGGAGGATTAACACACGATGTAAATCTTATAGCGACAAAAGTAGTCGTTGTCAACTGCATTTAGACAATAAGTACAGAACGCAGGCCGGTTCAAAGAGATGAGATGAGAGAGAGACGGAAAGCGAAGTACAGAGAGAGCCAAGATATAGGAGCAAAGCCAAAAGGGAATAAAATGATGGAATAAACGAGCCCTTTATGCAAATTGAAACACGTTGCTCGGCCCCCAACGGGCGCGAGTCAAAGCTAGCTGACTGGGCAGGATCGAATGAAATTCACGACGAAGGGATCTCTTTACCTATAGAATCGAATGTTCAAAAGTCTCGAACCAAGGCCTAAAATCGTGTCACACACGGCTTTATGCTGGCGGATTAAGTAGCGGATTATTGTATAGGTTCTCTTTACAAAACTGCAATCAATTGATTTGTTTCTGGATCTATTTCAAACAGTTCAAAGAACACTTCTGGATGTTTAAGTGTTTTTTCGGTTATGAAATTACACTTTATATACTCTAAGTTTTGTTCTAGATTAAAAATTGCTATTACTACACACTTCTGGCGAGATATATACTTCTGGTAATTAGTAGTTTGCATAATTGAAAAAGTTGAGGCGGATTGAAACAAAGAATTGATTCCATTTCTATTTATAAAGCACTAAAGCTAGGCGTAGCAAAGTTTTTAAGTTAAAATAATAATTTAGTAGGGATATTTAATCATGTTGTTTACGAGATAAATATAAAAACATTAACACTAAATCACTTTAGTTATCTTTAGCAGAGTTTTAAGTGTTAAAAACTATGGCGTTTTATTGAAGACATGGCTATATTTTTATGAAGCTATTATAGTCTAACCATAGATAAAAAAATGAACCATCGTACAACGCGGTGTTCCAATGTTTGAACCTTAAACACGTAAGTGTTTAATCGTTTATAAATAGGGGTTGCCATTTTAGTCCCATTTTAAATAACTCATTTTCTAAAATTAATCATAAATCCTCTCTTAACCTAAAAAGAAAGCCGAAGCTGCAAAAAATTGGAAAACCTGACTAATCGTGAACAATAAAAGGCTCTAAACGTTGCTGCCCTGGAGCCACAAATATAGTTAATATCAATATTAGTTCATAGTATGTAGTTCTCTAACAATCCCATCAAAGTTTGCAATAGACGAAAGGGAAGATATAGTTATCTGAGCAGTAAAAACTACATCTGAATCAGAGCGAGATTTGGAAGATCATCCTTAGAAGCTTAAGTTTGCAAATCTAATATTACCCCCTATGATATTTAACATTGCATATTTATCCGCGATAGATTTTACCAAGATGAAAACTATACTGGAATGACATGATAGTCTGAATCAGTTACAAGTTTCAGTACAAGACTCTTCACTATAATAAACATCACTATATCCAGATAACACGAAGCCTAGTTTTGTAAGCGCTGAAATTTCACTGTAATTCAAAAAACAGAATATATATATCCTATTCCTCTACAAATTGATGCAAACCCAACGCTACAGTACCCGTTATATCAATGATTACTTGATTTAGAGATTAAAGGAACGTGGTTCCAAGCGTGCTACTAACTCGAGGTGGAGTTATTTGAAAATTATGAGCAGATCATGATTACAGAGCGTAGAAAGCTAGTCTTCGCTTTAGGATTTGGTTTCCTAAAGAATATATATAGTAAATTATAGATGCAATCTAGACCTGATTCTGACCACATGTAGAAGGAACTGTAGTTGGGGAGCACGTAGACTGCTAGAAAGTATAAACCAATGGGGGGGGGGGGCTATTATCTGATTCGTGAACGAGGGAATCATGTTGGGAGATTAAATCTACATCACGATTTCCAAAAACCGCCCCTGTAACTTTACTCAATCTCAATGTGAGATTATAACACGCATAATGTTAAGTTTTGGATATATTCCATAGATATTAAGGGCTGCAATAGAGTTCGGTTGCGTTACAAACTTCAAATTGAAATTTAATATTTCCATCAAAAGAAATCAAGTCTCGATCCAAATATATAAAAAAAATTAAAAGTAATATTTATACTAGAAAGGGAAAGTTATCTTTTTAAAGGGATAGTACTAAATAAATGAGTGTTAAGGTATGAAAAATTGTTGAAGTAAATTTTACCCACAAAATGAGATTAATTAAGTCAAATTGAGTTCATAATTATTAAACTTACGAATTTAATTAATTGAACTTAATTTTAATTTTCATTAATTTTAATCAAAGAAACATTGAGATGTAAATAGTCAGTCTTCCTTTATGGTCTTATGGATTAAATTTTCTTGTTAGCAGACGAACTACGATACTAGAATTTTAAAATCTTATTTTTATCCAAATACAAATATTTTTCAAGCGTGAGACTCTTTCTTTAGTGTTATGAAATGCTAAGCCTCGGCCCTGAAACAACAAGCAGACGCGTGTTGCGTTATTTTTGTTGAAATTTACCGCCCAGGTGATTGAATTTGATATAAAACGGATAGACAATGATGAAGATTATGTTAGACTATTTTTCTCCCCCTTTCATTGTGTGGGATGTGTGGTATAAACCCGCCCACCTACTTGGCCAAAAATCCTCAAACGAAAGCGAATAAAAGAGTTTTCCAGCTAAAGTTCAAATGTCAAATCTCTTCAACCAGAGATATATACATGTTTGCAATCTTGAGAGCTTAAATAGAGTAACATAATAATGGAATTATAGTTCGAGGTAAATACGCTCTTAAATACCATACACCAATTATTTGTTTTGTATATATAATAGATATAAAATAAAATTGAGGAGATTCGAAAATGTGAATCGAAAGATGTATAACCTTAATTAAAAGTTTAAAAAATTGGACAGGATCAATATTACGTTAAAATGAAAATTTTGGTTCATTTCAAGGCTGTCATTTAATTAAGAGTTTATAAAGCTGTTAATTTCAGTATTTTAAATTATTTGAATATAGAAATCAAAGTGTTCATATTATCAGCACAATAATAACTAATTAATATAAACAAGTAAGCAATTAGTGCATGGTAGTTTTGCTGGAGGGCGCTACCGTTGCATTCGTTATCGTTAAGCTCGAAAATTGAAATGTTAAATATCATTACCCTTCTATAATTATTTAAAATGAATACTTAAACCAATAAACATCGATTCTAAATTTAAATTAGAAATATATTTTAAAGTAGAAAGCCATTTTCCTCGGACTATTATGACTAAATTAGTAAATTTAGTGAGAATGTAAGTCAAAACTGGATAATTAAGGTCACCACATCATTAAAGATTATTGTTCAAAAAACCTTGACCTCAGAGTTGTTTCAAAATTATTTTCCAAATGAAATAACTGTTTTTATAAATTCCCAAAAATAGAACCCATTAAAATATCTAGTAACTTCTCTAATATTCTAAGAAAATTTGCCTTAAATCGTTTTCACAACGATTATATATTCTAAAAAATTCAGCCTTCTAGCCTAAATATATATAAGTCTATAATGTATTTCACTATTTTTGGTAAGAGAGGACCCCTTTTTGCAGGTTTATTATTATATATATATTTTTTCATAAAGGTCAAAATAAACGCGTCGATTTAAACGATATAGCCGCACGACTAAATTTTCTTGGATCATGATTTCGAGAGAAAAAGAAAAAGGGGAAAAATAAAAAATTGCAGTTTTGTTCTTTAAATGGAAAACGCTTAAATGCGGGCACCATCCATTTCACGAATTGCGTCCCAAAGAAAGAACAAAAAAAAAAAAAAAAAAGAGTTAAAAGATTGTTCAAGGAGTTAAAATGAATAGAGATAAAGGTTAAATCGATAGCGTTACTTCATTCAAGTAAAGTATAATATTTAAAATAGATCTTCCATTGATTTGGAAGCAATGAAATAGAAAGCTCGGCAAATGAAATTATAAAGCCTTGTTTTTGTGCCTTTTACTAAATTGCCTCAATCTAGAACTATTAACAATGGACATCTAACTTAACAGATAAAGATGAATAAGAAAACTTGGCGTTCATAACAGTCCTCTAACGGCAAACAGTGGCAAAAGTAATAACTAACAAAATCACGTGCGCGTCTGTTATGTTTTTGTGAGTTCCTACTTTTGGGATTGTTTCCAATATATGGACGATCATGAACGCGAGATTTTGCTATTAATCCTAATCTATTAATATAGGTCTACATTGTTAATAGTTCTAACCTCCCCGATAGTAGACGAAAATTACTTTCTTAGACATAATTAAAGTTTGGCTTTTGCAAAACACTCGAAATTCGACACTAATTATGTTGATAGTATGTAGAACTATTTTTAAAGCCAGTAATGTTTAAGATTTTGTATAAATTTGACTTAACATTATCTGGTTTTGCATTTTAAAAAACTAGAAGTTTTCCCTAAAACAAAATAAAACCCTCTTCACATACACAAAAACTAAAAACAACCCTGAGAGTATACAGTCTGGAAATGGGCATAATCCGTCAAAGATTCCAAAACAACCGATTTGGCCCCTTAGTTTTGCGGCTAAATCGCGAAAGCAAAATCATGTATGTCTCGAAAGTATAGTAAGCTATTTTTCAACTAAAAGCTCAGCGAGCTTCAACATATATGTACCGGATGGGACACCTGGTTTAAATCAAACACCACACGTTTTTCTTAGCTCTCGCGGAAAAACAGAAAATGTTTTCCCGGTTTTTCCAGAAGTTTTCGAAAAAGGCGAAGCGTTAAAGCCGAGAGTTGCTTGACCGGGCGCTTTTGCTCGAACCATTTAGTCAGAAACGGGTGAAATAAGTCAGGAAATAAGTGACATTTTTATCTTAGATCCTGAACAGTAGATCGGAAGAGTTTCGAGTGTAACTTTCAACGAATCAAGATAGAATTTCGAATGAAGAAAGGATAGGGATGCAAATACTACGTGAAAAAATAGTAAAGGACAAGTCTGGTAAAACAAAATACAGTTTAGAGTGAGAGAAATAGATCGAGCATGGTGCAAGCTTCAAAACAAGACAAATTAAAACAAAATGGGACAAAGACTAACAAAGTTATATTGTACAATGATCTACAGTAATTTTAAGCCAACGACAGTCTTGAAGAAAAATCTGAGTAAAGACAAAATGGGTAGAAAATAAACGTGGCTAAAATGTGCCGTGCTCTAGACATATCGACGAGGCGAATTCAATATTAAATAATCTTAAAGAATTAATTCATAAAAAGAATATTAATACACGAGAGACAAGTCCTTTTAAAAACACCCATCTTCTTGTACCATCCATTCTATTCGACTTCGTAACATGAACAGATTAAAGCTATGTCCACAATACTTGACGGAATAAATCCATCTTATAGTTTTGAGTTGAAGAATGACATCGTAATCTTGGAACCGCTAAGGAAACTAGACCCTCGAACCTTTCCCCTCTATTCGATTTCAACACATGGTCAAAAGGAAACACTTTTAGAAATAGCGCGAGACATTCTATTCCCTAATACCCTACGATCTTTCAAAAGTGCAGGCAGAAAGAAAAGAGAGCTAGAGAGGAGGAGATGGAAGATATTTTTCACTATAAGGATAAACCCCCCTTTCCCCCCCTTCCCGCAGAATGTTAGCCTATAGAACGTCACATCTGGTGTGCTACGCTAGAATTCCGTAGATTGCGAGCGGCTGATATGGAAAAATATACGGGCTTCGCTTGATTGAGGAAAAGCCGAGGAAAAAAAAGCACAGTCCCATCGCAACGTGCTTGTCTACTCACGATATATTAGACTTCAATCATAGATTGCTATCATCTACGAAGCTAAAAATAGACATTTTCTATACGAAACTTGATGCATTTCCAGAATGTAAACATAATACCTTGTCAATTTCGTTTACAAAACTACTTTTATGGTCTATTAAATTCAAAGTTTAGTATTAATCCGCCGTAGCATTCGTTAGTTTGAAAACTATTATAAATGGTCAGCGCATGCTTTTATCAGAAGAATCCAAAACTTGGTAATACCAGAATAAAATAACTATTATACCCTTCGAGAAAAAAAATCTAATCTTGCCAATTTCATCTCTATACTATACGTGGACCGCCTATTTGGACCAATTACCTTCAACTTCCATTTCCTACTTCCTAAAATTGTTACACGTCATTAAAATTGAAAGACCAAGGCTTAACTTGGCTTAACAATAATAATTGAAACCAGGCAAGGGAGATGATAGTTTTTCGTTATGATGATGATGATGATGATGAGGAATTTTCGACAAACACGATCATGACAGATGCTAAAGAATTGTCATAAAGTTTTCTCAAAATTTAGATTTACAAAAGTCGCCAAATGGTATAGATTCATCAGCAATCGCTTAGGTTAGTATTTTAACTCATCTCATAATATAAGCAACATATTTCCAAGATAATGTAAATATGTTAAGGTATTAAAATTAAATTTTATGCAAATTAAGTAATAAATTATTGTTGAGAGGGTAATAATAATTTCATTTTGTACCATGAGAAGCTAAATATAACAAATACCATTATACCTAGAAAAATATTTATCTAGACTGGATAGAAAAGGAAAACGTAGAAATATTATGCAACTAAAACGGTCACAACGTGTGTGGATGTTGAAAATGGGGCGGAGATAGGCAATCGGAATAGGATGGAGCAATTTAATAAATATTGGACAATACTAGAGGAAGACCTGGGGGCGTTGAATGGGTGTATACTTAATAACTAAGTCAAACAAGGATGTTATACAATATCATAAATGAAAGAGAAGGGCGCGATAGCAAAAGGGAAAAGTAAAGGGTAGCGAAATGGGAGGAGGCTCAACTTATAGCAGATTCGAGTTAAGTTTACAACAAGTTCAAACCCCAGGATAGATTTTCCTATACAATGATTTTCCGTGACTTTCTTCAAAATGAAAACGTCCTAACCAACTGAGCTTTCATACCTGCCCAGAATGAACCCTGTTTACTAGCACGTTGGGGAAGTGTTTCCGGCCTTGGTCTAAATGTATACATTATTTTCCCAGACCATGTCTTCTCTTTGAGATAACTAAAGGTCGCCTAGAGCTTTTTTTAAGATAACTAAAGTCGCCTAGAGCTTTCTTTGAGATAACTAAAGGTCGCCTAGATAGAGGCGACGTTTAGTTTTCAATGAGATTGACACGGATTGACATGTCCTTTAGCTTTCTTTGAGATAGACGTCGGAGATGACCTTTAGCTTTCTTTGAGATAGATGGAGGTCGACTTTTAGCTCACTTTGAGCTGAAAACTAGAGCTATTTCACACATTCAAGGGTCAATAGAGAAGAGAAGGTGAAAGTAAGCTACATATGACTTTCGGGTTATAAGGGGAAGTGGGCTTTATATTTGAGAAGAGAAGCGAGGGAATGGGCAGAGGCAGCAATGCCCGAACGGTCGGTTGGTTGGTTGGTATTCATTCTATCGATCTCCATTTTGCAGCATTAATGAGTAATTTCCTGTTCTATCCTTTCGTCATCCTTCCTCCCCCTTTAGCCCCATCACTGCGCCTCTATCTATAGAATCATCCACTTCTGAATTTGGGCGCCTCAACGAAAAAAAAAAGGTTCTGATATTAAAGAGAAAGTGAAATACAAAATTTATAACGTTTCGATGATTATTATAGAAACGCGGAGACGAGGTTTAGTGAACATTATAAGGTTTTTTAACGGCTTTCTTTGAAAAATAACTTTTTCGAACTTAATTAGTATCGATGTTTTAAGCCTAATTTTCAGCTTCATTGATATTTGCGTTTTCCCAAAATATTTTTCTAAAATTTTTAAATATTTTTTAAAATTTATTTTAAAGGTTTTCAACACCACTAATTTCACTTTCCCTTTAGGGGTACACCGTAAATAGGTCATAGTCTGGAACCCTACACCCCCATAGTTATATATAAAATAAAAAAAAATGAATGGGGCAGAGAATAAATTGATGAGCCCAGTCCATTTGCAAGTGAGCGAGCGAGTACTGATCTATAGCGCTAGGAATAAATGAACGAAACTAGACAGCAAGAAAAAAATTCTGTCGCTTCGCGTATAAGGTCCTTTTTTTAAAGACAAGACCGTCCTCTTCTAGCTCATTCCCTTATAGACCCTCATTCATCGAGTGTGTTAGAATGTTGGCCCAAAGCAACCCGCTTTCAAGGCCCATCCGGCCTCAAATTGCTTTTGGCAAGACTTAAAATCCGCACACGTTCAAGAAACAACAACGAATAAAGTAAAGTTAGGGGGAAACGATAATAAAGTGCATTATCTACTTTTGTTCACGAGGAGCTAAACTAACGAAACCTAAGGCGGATTGATACACAATATTAACCTTCATTGCAAATAAAAATAGTTTCCAAACCTTACAGCTCAATTCGGAATAACTCCCGAATTTTACTAGTTTGTAGGTTTTAAAAACTACTTTTATTACTAAACCAATTAATATTATGTATTCATACCCCTCAACTTTCACTTCTATTCGTTTCAAATTGTTCTTCAGTTCTTGGAGCAATATACCAACTTAATTGACAAAAGGAAGGATGGTTCCAAACTAAATAAAAAATAACAGACCGTACACACGAGCAACCTAAAGCTACTGAACGATAATTCGTCCGAGATACTTAAATCTGGCTTAAGTAGATTTATAGCTTGTATTGTAAATGAGAAAAAAAAACGCAATAGATTGCGGCCAATTTTGGTACAGAAGGGAAAAAAAACAACAATCGTCATTTGTATTTTGAAAAGTAAACTGAATAAATTTTACAACACGTGACATGTTCTTTAAGGATGTATATTTTTAAATTTACCGGGACACTGTTAAATAATAAATTTATTAAATAATAAAATTCAAAGACTTCTTAAAATTGATGACGTTAAGAGGCTTATCAACGCCATTTATCGTGTTGAAGCTAAGGCTATTCGTTCGAATCAGTTCAACGTTTCAGAACACGCAATGAGATTTACCATTTACGATTGGGTTTTTTTTATAGAGAAAGACTGAGATGGTTCTGTTGAAAACTACGCTTGAATTAAATAGACTACACCTGTCCAAGCTGCAGGAACTTGGGAACAAATTGGACAGGACTACCGAATTCTTGGAGGACGAAAACAGCAGATAACATCAACATTTTGGTAAATCGTCTCATCCCCCTATTTATCCCTCCCTAATTTCTGACGGACTCCAAAGAACGGTTCAAAAAATAAAGTTAATTGGCATTTTATATACAACGATTTCAGGCTTATATTATTAGGGGGAAATATATCAAAAGGAAGCTAAAGCAGAAAATAAAAAATACTAGAGAAAAATACCTTAACTCTCAAACTATGTAGTCTTCCACAGACCATAATGCAATTCTTTAATTAGATTTAGCTTCTAATTTTTTCGGAGTAACTGAATGTGAACTTTTTATTATTTTGTGGAAACTTCAATATTTAGATAGATACCCGGATTCATGAGATTAATTTTTCAGTTTATTTTAAGTATAATTAAGTAAAATAATAAGTAGTAAATATAAAGTTAAATGATTTTGAATCAAAGTTGAGAAAATTTCCAATTTTCATAATTATTAATTGCGAGTAAATTAAAAATATAAACTTAATTTTCAATTTCACTCTCTCTTGAAATCTCTTGAAACCATTTCCTAATAATTCTCTATTTGGTCTAACTTTTCCACTAAACACAAACTCTACACAATTTCATATCCCCCTTAAAAAAAACAGAGGAAACTAAATAAACTAGACGTATAATTAAAGTCAATATCTATCTGAACTGATAAATATAAATTGGGTTTTATATATTTGTTTATTCGTAGCATGAGGTTTAATAGATTCAATGGCTATAAACTAAGTTTTTCTACATGAAATGTTTCTCCGCGCTTTCATCACCTCCTCTATAACAAAACTTTAACAAATCTTAGGGTAGGAATCTTCTTAACGATAAAGGTTTAGTGGAAAATAAATGAAAAGGTGTTTTCAGTGCCGAGTTAGAAAAAAACAGAAAACAAAACAGGAGGTTAACGCGGTGGTGTGTGGTGATTATTTTAAACGTTTATTACTGCTCGTTTCAAATGGTTTTTAGACTCAGTTGCAACATTGGAAGGGATATATACTTCTACTATATAACCGGTTTTATTTGAAATAATAAGCTTCTTTCTAAGCGTGTAACGAAATATAAAAGTGTGGTATAGAAAGACAAGAGAGAGAGAGAGATTGTAAAAACTCATTTAGAGGGGTGAAATTTTTTTTTTCGTTTTGTTTTTAGTTAATTGCTTTCTTTCAAATTTTCTACCGTTGTAATTAAAGAAAACAGCCGGGTGATTACTTTAGCTGACCCGCGTAGCAGAAGCGTAAAAGGTGTTGTGAAATGATTTTATATTATTTTACGCTATCTGATAGTTATTAAACGGACCAATAAAATATTAGAAAATTACCTCCCTCCCTAAGAGTAACGCGATCTGAAATGCCAAGCTTTAGAACCTCCTTCATGCCATAATAGTTGCTAGCCGTTTTAAAGACAATCCATTAAACCAATTAGGCGTATTTTTCAAAGGTAAGATTTCCCAAAAACATTTGTTAGTTAAACAATCCCTTTAGTATATCATTAACGCAAACAATTGGCCTTTTACAAAACCCATGGCTTTTAACCAAAGACTTGTTGCAATATTTTATGTAATCAACGTACGCTTTTAATAGAGGTTCAACAGTTCCTATTAATTTATAATTCAAAGAAAAAAAAAAATAGTATATTAACTACAGCACACTATCCCTTTAAACCCATTAAGGCTCCGCAACAAAACCCCAATTTACCAAGAACGAGAACTGATTAAATAAATGATAGTGAATTCGTCTGTTACTGTAGGCTCCGTTATTTTATTTACTTCACGATGTACTTCCAACCTACCTCATCACGAGTATATAATTTCCAGGAGAATGGATACACCAATCTAAATCAGTCTGCAGAACTACTTTAATCCTATATTACGCTTAACATTTTGAATTAATCCGCCTTATCTTTGACTAGTTTGTAAAATAAAGGTGAAAAAAGTGTTCCCCAATTCAATTTCAATTTACAGTACGTTTTAACCTATGACCCCTATCTCAATATTAAAGAAATACAACCATATTGAAATATAATAGAATATAGTTTTGCAAATGCTGTAATTTCCACTTGCTCTTTCTACAGCCTCTTATGCCAACAGTTGCATTGGGTTACGTGTAGAAAACGAAGCTATAAGAATATGCGCCAGTTATGGTACCAAATCCGTTACTAATCTTAGTTAAGAGTAAAGGCTGAGGGGGATAGATACACAATATTAAACCATATACGAGATAAAGTAGTACTTTTAAACTATTCTTGACTATTAATATACGAATATATATATATATAGAACTAAAAGGGGTTGGGTTGGTTGGGCGAAAAGCGATGACCAGCACTAATCAGAGAAGGATTATAGTAGACAAGGAGAGAAAGAGTGGATGGGGAAAAGACGATATACGGCGATAGAAGTTATTCCATCCGCCTGCCTGACCTTCCTTTAATCGCCTAACGAATACGCGAAGGAGGGCGCTGGATTGTGGGGTGCAAGCAGTCAAGCCATAGTAATAGCTAAGGCGATGAGTTACAGAATAGAACACAGACAGAGATTTCACAACGAAACGAACTATACTAATATTAATTAGTTTTTTGGTTATGTGGCATTTTAAATATGTACTGAAATTTATCGTACTTTCTTCCAGTTCTTGAAAAACATCGCAAAAGTTATAATCTCCAAATATCTAAACATCATGGCTACATTTATTTTAAAATTAATTCAAATTCAAATAAATTTTAAAGTTTGAACTCTTCTACAAGTTCATAAATATACATCGGGATATTTTTTCAAGAGATTGGGTCTTAAATTCTTAATTGGAGTCAGTGACGTAGCCTATTAGCTAACCCTGTTAGCTCCCCCATAAACGTTTCTCCGAAGTTGTCAAACCGAAGCTAAATTTTCATCAGTTAACTATAATGACAAGAGGAGTTCCCCTGAAGCAGTTGGCAAAATTAATATTCAATAAGTTAACAAAAATATACGCTCTTCCGGTGCTCGAATCCCATTCGTCATCTCTTCGCTATAACGCCTCTTTTTGGAGTTAGGCTCAACACCTTTAAATTTAAGCCTTTGAAACATTATTTCAAATCAAAGAGTATCGAGATTAACTGTCGTAAACATTACGCATTATCGATCTGATAATTCCGTACAACTCATTTAAAGTTGTATACTTGAGTGTTTAGCTTCCCAGGAGGTGATATCTTCGACTGTTATAAAGTATATCTATAGATAAAAGAGGTGAATGGTGTTGGGAGACGCAGGGAAGAGTAAAGTTGGGTGTAAAGGGAGTTGGCTTTCCTTAATTGGAAGAAGTACTACGTAGAAGACGATCGAAGACAACGAGACTGGATGGGGGAGGAAGGTTTGGTATAGTCTGGACCCGATGTCTATCATTAATCTAGGTCCCTTTTCAACGGCGGCTGTTCTAACCCTTTCCCTAAGATTCGCTTCAATACGTATAGAAGAGGTCTATCCTCTATATATCTACACGGATGGGGATTACAAGATTAAGCGAACGACTAAATTCGGGGTCCAAAAACGGTGGGAAGCTCAGTCCATATGCCATGGTACACTATAAATTGCGCGAACAAATGAACAATAAATAAATTTTATATAAACTGGACTGAGCATTGGTGTTTCCTTCTAAAGATATATTAGAGTTAGACTCACCCCACTGACAGCGTACTCGCTCTCGCTGTCATGTCTAAAAATTAATTAAAGGAACGGTCAAAACGAGCATTAAACTTAAAGAAACTTAATTGGAACCATTTACGAAGACGTTGACTTTACTAATTAAAAATTAAATTAGGTGATATAAGTAAAATTTTAGCTCTGGCGTCAGAATTTTAAGGATATTTATTGTCTGTTTGGAGAAGTTAAATTTAATTTAACTACAGATCTTTCCTTTGGTTTGGCGAAATATGATAATTTTAAATTTTAACTAAAAATAGATTTTGGAAATATACAAACTTACTATAACTCGAGCATAATTTTGAAAATTTGCTTTTAAAATTGCGGGATACACGAGAACACTAGTATTATAAATTCATAATCTTCAACAAAATAAATTATGACTATTTAAATTCATTTAAACCACAAATGTGTATATGGAAATTGATTCAATTTTTTTGTTTTATTATTAAATGGAAAAGATAGAAGCCCGTTATATATTGGACTATTGCAATTGGGGCTTTGCAATTCTGAGACAAATTTTGGCACATTTGGAAAAAAAAATAATAAAGATATTTGAAATTAGAAAAACGCCAAGTGGAAAATAGAAAAATCAGGGATAGAAAAATTATACTTTTTTTTTTTAAAAAAAAGCGCAATTTCTCAATTCTTCTCACGGTAGGAAAAAAAATTCGAGGGATTTAAATATTCTTTCAGAGTTAATTTTTCGCTTCAGTGAAAGCAAGCTCTAAGCTCGAGAAGCCGCCCGGTGCCCGGTAGAGAGATGTAAATGATATTTCTCATTTCCTCATACGTTCGTTTCTATCTTTCTCGCAAATGTTTCATATACTTTTCCCGCCAATTTTACTCTTTTTTCCCGCCATTTCTTTATTATAGGTATAGGTGGGAAAACGTTAATATAATCCCCACGGAATGACAGAAATTTCGACGCCGCCGAGTGCATGCCGCGAAAAGCGCGGGGAAAAGGAGGAAGCTTTAGGCTTTAAGCCTAATCGAAATCTAGCGGCTTCACGTGAGGGACTTAACGCCGGAGGAGAAGAGAAGGGAGAAATCGGAAACTCAATTTTTTTCTAATTTAAAAGTTATCGCCAAACATCAGGCGCGTGTAGCAGTCTTATACATCATATATAGACCCCGTTCGCGATTCTTGGAGTAATAGAATCAAAGGGATAGCTATCGTCACCTTTTTCGCTTTCATTCGTGAAAAATTCGGGCGCAACTTTCAACTTTTCCAATGAAATTTATTGAGGATATTCGCGGTAGTCTTTTGAATGAAGGTAAAGGCTAAGAATGAAAGTTTCGAGCGTTATTCAAAGATTCTTCGCAAATATATTTAAGTATTAAAACGCACTTTATCGGGTATATTCGCGCGTCTATTTATGAAAGCCCCAAGATTGTTATTTTCATATATATCTCAATATATCTCATATATAATAACTGCTTCCATTCATAGAATATACCCGAACATATATAATTTCTATTGATATTCACGGATAAAAGTATAGTTAACAAAAAATATCCAACTTCAAGATACTACAAAAACAAAGAAACCCTCCTAATAATTCTACTCTACTTCAAGGATAATTTAAACCTTTCTTCACCAACGGTTCTAGAGCATTATCAAAGCCGAGACAACGCGTATACCTTATTTCAGTTTAAGAAAACGAGGAAAACGTTAGAGGACGACTGTTATATATTTTATATAACCGAATATAGAAAATCCTTAAAATGGTGGCACCCTTGGTACACCATATCTCACCTAGAAACGAGACTATATCGCGGTCCCTCTCTTCGAACGCTCTAGTGTTACATCGCGCAAAAGAAGCACGTCCTTTTAGCGCCCCGTTTCGCTCGAGTTGGCGCTAAAATCGACTACTCGCCTGCAGAGAATGTAGAACTAAGTCCTCGTTCGCGATTACCCCTTGAACAAGATCATAATATATTGGTATAAGAGAAAAATACTATATAACTTAGGGGTAAACTGAAATATAACTATAAGAACCTTCAAACAATCAGCACCTTTCAATATTAATTTTAAACAAAGCTAAGCAATTCTATTGTCATTATTATATAACAATTTTTTCAATGTTACATACGCCTAACTTTAAATTTCTTTACATAATCATTTTAAAGGGAATAATGAAGACATAAAAATTGTTACGAGCATTCAAATATTATTAAAACTTAGTAATTAGTTGTTAAATAATTATGAAATATTTCTCAGTCATTTACAGTTAAGTTGCAATCTGAGCTCGCTAAGCCTAAATCCATTTTGCATACGGATAAAGTATGGATTCAAATATCTGTAGATAATCAAAGAACCCTTAAGCATAGTTTCAATCTGTTAAAAATTAAATAAGGTTAGGCGTGCTCCTATCCCAATTAAATTAGTTCTCTAATAGCCTTTTTACGCCTATATCAAAATTATTATTATCTTCATTATCTCTTTAAGGAATTTTCAAAACTTGTCCTTCCTATCTGCAGCGTCTGAACCCTCTACTAACGGATAAGTATATAACCCGCAGATTCTAAAGAAAGACCCCCTCCCCTGGATAAAAAAAAACATCTTTCCATAATTAATAAACTGTCGACAAAAACGTCAATAAAATGAACTTATATTTAATGAAGAAATGTTAGAGGAAGGAAGGAACATTTCAGTAACGTATCACCTTGTACCGACTACCACTGTATTAATATGGATCTTTTGAACAAAATATTACCGTTCGAAAACTTAACCACGTTTGTTTCAATAAGGTGAGAAATAAGGTTAAGAAGAGCTTAGAATCACACTTTATTGTACCTTTCACTATATTAACACTTTATCCACGGACAAAATATTACAGTAACCCAAGCACAAGGCCAAGTACGAGAGTGGTTACGTTAAAGAACTTTTAAGATTTTTTTTACCAACCCAGAAAAATGGGATATGTTGGAAGAAGAAAAAAAATCCAGAAAATAGACTTTTGAAATCATATTAAGTTCATAGTGCCTACACTATAGAAACCTATTTTATCTATATATCATATGAAAGATGAAAGTTTAGGTTTACACGTGCTCAAATTCGAATCTGATCCTATCCTATATTTATATCGAAAAATATAAAACCCCTTTTTTTACGATTTTTTTTTTTATCATTGACCAAAGTGATATAGTTTTTCAAGTAGGAAATATTTTATTGATTTATAGGGAAGAGGTTTCGGGCTTAAAAATCAGGACCTAAAAATACTATGGTCGTTTCCTTTCATAAACGATTGACTTTCAGACTAGCTTACACATCCCAATTCTCATCTTTTTTCATTTCTCTTTATCAAGAAAAAAAAAAGTTTCAATGATGAAAATCATCCATAAATAAAAAAAACTTTTAACTCTATATTTTTCCAGATGGAAATAAATGAACTATTTTCTTATATTTGGAGTTTAAACTTACGTATCACTACGCTGTAGAATTGTTTGTTATTTGATTTTAGAGTGCATTTTTCAGTATAGAGTTGAAAGCGTTATTACTTTCACGAATGACTTTTCCCGTTGAGAGTTGTATATATATAAAACAAATGGGGTTATCTGATTTTTTCTGTTCCACTTTTTGGGCGGGAGGAAGGCATTCTCAAACCTCCTGAGACTTAGGCTTAACCCTAATGCTTGGGAGAATAATGTTGGGACGCTTCTACAGGCGTTTACCTGAAAAATTGCTCTTCAAATAAAGTTTAATAAAAATAAATAAACGAAATAAATATTTTATAATCGTAATCTCCTAAATGTTTTAAAAACAAAAATATCCCGCAATACAGCGTCATTAATACGGCCGCGTGGTTTTGTGGAGCCTAAAGAATGGTTTCGCGCGGTCTTTTTCGCGAAAGTACTTAATCCAGAAAATTTATAAATAAATCGGTGTCATTTTGATTTAGAAGTTTCTTAAAAACACGTTTAAATAAATCAAAATATCATATAATCAACGATAAGGCATAACCAATAATCCCCAAGCAGATCTATTTCACCAAAATCAAAGCCTTTGCACCGAGTCAATATTGCTGAGCCTAAGATTAGATTAAAAAGAGGATTTTCCAAACCTATTCGGAAATACTCTCAGTTATTGGTTTCGAAAATGTATAAAGAATCGAATGATTCGAATCAAAGTAAACAGATTTTAGTTTAAAATTACAGTGAGCGCAAACCCTAGATTATCCCGTATCTCTACGAAACTAAATCATAGGGATAGAAGGCAATATAGCGTGATTTCCTATCTGATATATAAAATTGATATTCACAATAGTATCTTAAAGAAATCTAAAAAAGATACATAAAAATAAACAAGAAAAAAAAAGTTTATCTGAGAAAAGTCGTGTCCAGAATTTGCGTTTGCTTTTTATTCCGACTCGGAAATAGTTGCAGACTTAAAATGGGTCAATATTAGATTGGAAAACATGCTTTTCAAATACAAAATATAGGCGAATTATAAGCGTGGGAATGAAATACGAGTAGCGTAGTCAAGGGACGAAGACGAATAAGGTCTGCGGTATCAGGGGATATATAGTTCGGAAACTTTAACTTAAAACCAATAGAATCAAAGGCAGAGTTATAGAGATTGACGTTATAACGATATTACGCGTAAGTATTTATCCCTGCTCTACAACTTATTGCTTCTAAACCAACGGACGAACTGAAGTAGTAGGAATCCCACCACAAACAACTGCTTTTTATCCGAATATTTTCATGGGAACTATAAACAAAATCAATTCAAAGTTGCAATAAGTAGAATACGCTTCTCTGTCATCTCTAAGTGATGACATCATCTAGGTCGTAACTTAGCACGTGCTGAAACCTCAAATCGATTCCGATTATAGATTTGGTTCGAATTATTCGACTGAAAGGAATACAATTTACGATTGGTTCCATCAATAAAAAAATTAAAGATTCAAATGAATCTAAGTTTTTAAGAAGTAAACAGGTATGATACGATAGATATTAGGGGCTTAGCTTCGTAACCACTGATAACTAAGGCGGAATCTGACCGACCTGGATTTGCAAAGAAAATTTGAAAAACGGGTGGGGGGGATGGAGTTGAACCTTAGGGTCGCGCAAAGGTCTCCAAGAGTATCGCCATTTGAATCGTCGATAAAAAAATTCTAGAAGCATTGGAAACAAACATTGATATCTGTTGGGGGTTATATTCTGCATGGAGTATATGTTGCTAGGGAGAGATGGAGAGCTACAGAAAGAGAGAGAGAGAGTTGGCCCCAAAGCTCAGTTCAATTTCAAGGGTCGCCGCATTTGGACCCCCTATATACTCTTCCGCTTTTTCTCGTGGCAATCTTATATAAGCGGGAGAAGCCCACCATTTTTGCATTTCGATCGAAATGACCTTCGACCCCTATACCAATTTTATATAAATCGGAGGAGGGAGAGGGAGAGGGAGAGAGATAAAAAGAGGAGTATAGTCGCCCACATAAAAATCTTTTCCATCGCAAAGTTGTTCCTTTTTTTTAGTTCAGTTGAACTTTGACTTAGGAATAGTTAAAATTTTCAGAAAGTTAAAGCAAAGGTTATCATTTAAGACTATAATTTTAATTGTTAAAGTAGACACGAACCTGTCTCGATTCGAGCCTTGTCAAAACAATTCCGCGCCAAGGTTGCGAATTTAATCTTTAGAAACATTCCCGAGGCTGTTTTTACTTCTAATCGAATTCGACCAAATAAACCAAATGAAATAAATGTGGACCAAAACATAAAATTACTATCATATACTTTTGTTCAATTCACATCATTTCAGTTGGTCGGATTCTGTTGAATTTTTTAATTTTGGACCATTTTTGACCAAAATAGAAGCTAATTCGTTGTAATTAAAAGAAAAACCGAAGTCACGCGTATGTAAAAATATCATTTCTATAGATTGAATTCGCGAGCTTGGCGCAATATCAATTTAGCTACGTTCATAATAGCCCTTGGAGCTGATTCAAACCGTTTCGCTACAGTCGTGTGAACGAACACCGATTTTCTCAAATCAACTTGACTTAAGTTTGGGCCATGTGAGCTAATCTGACTTGGTATTTCTAATTTCTAATCTACAGTGCATCAGTGGAAACTAGAAATGTAATTAAAAATGTGTATACGAAGATTTAATTAGTATTTATCAGAATATCAAAGTATCACAGAATAAAACCTATAAAAAGATAATTGGCAACCACTTTAAAACTGTTGGATCATGCCAGAATAAAAGAAATTTTTTAAAAAAGTCAACAGTGCGATAGACAAACTAGTTTTTTCGAACATGATTTTATCACAAAACGACCACGTGACCAGACGTCGTATACTAATATATATCGAGTAGATGTAGCAGCAAAAAAAAAGTAAAGGGAAAAGGGAAAGGTTAGGTTTGAATAGGTTTAGTCGAGTGCTCGCTAAGCCGCTGGAAGCCGCTAGCTCTCGTCGAGGGCGTTTGACGAAAAGACGGATGGCTGACAGCTGGGTTTTCGCGATAACTGATAGCTAAGGCCTCCTATAAAGCCTCTTCCCGGCAATACACGCGAGTAGGAGAGTAGAGTACAGGGAGGCCCTCCCAAAAAAAACCTAGGTCGACACAATCTTTTTTGGCACAGTATTTTTTGTATACGATTTTTAATAAAGACCAGGCATGCGTGCGAGAAAAAAAATTCATTTTAAAAATCTGGGAAACGCCACGTGTCTCTGGAGTTATTTTTTAAGCCTACTTTTTGTTACCGGTAAATTAAAAAAAAAACAAAAAATAACCTAGGAAGGATCTTTGTTATTAGTTTTTCTAAAACACTAAAGGGATAGTGAAATGTTCAAAGTAAAATAAAAGTATTTGCGCAGACGCCGAAAAGGATTTAAATATGAAACCAAAATATTTCAAAATATCCGTAATTATCTAAATACAGAGAGTTGGAAATTTTGAATCAAGATTACATTTCGAAGCTTATCACCTTAAAATGAAAGAGTATCTAAACTATAATTCACAGAATTATTGTATATTTAGACAAACGTGAAATCTAGAAATCAAAATTATTTAAACCTGTTGGAATTTCAATCTAATTTCTTCTACTTGTATAAATTATACACTAAGACATCTAAATAACGAAGGCGATAAAGAAACGATAATTAAAATACCAACTACAAAAAGTGCACATCAGTTAAAAGAGACGGACACAAAACAACACGATTGTTCGGATAAAGAGGATGGGAGGGTAAAAGCGGTTTGCCGCTAAATATCTTCATCGTTTCAAAAAGAGGGAAAAGAGAGCTAGGCCAGAAAGGACAGGTGGGAAGTTTGCCCCCCCTCCCCACCTCACGTTCCACTAATTACCGAGCGAGAAGAGTACGGGGGTGAAAATATCGAAAAGACAAAAGGTATTCATCGAGGGAGAAGAACTCTCTCCATCTCTCTTTGGCAGTAGATGAAGAAGCGAACCTAAAGAAGAAGATGAAGATGAGGAAGCTCTGCGAGAGGGTGATGGAGTAGAGGAGCTCACGGAGGAGAAAAGATCCTTTAAGCGCGTTTTAATTAGCTCACCTTCGGGGAAAATGAAAGAGAGAAAGATGGGGGATGAGTCGAAGAGAATCAAAAACGAAAGGCAAACGGACACGAACGCCGCACGAACGCCCTATTCATTCCAAGCTTCAATTAATGAGAGCAAAAACACAATAACTTCATCTTTAAGGAACTAGGTTACGATGATAAAGACTTATACTTAGGATCAAAGAAAGACGGAAGAAAGAAAATAAGTGATTTTTATCGATTCTTTAACCTAATTAAAATTCCAGACAAATATTAAGCCAGAAATCAATTTTTAATTTACTTCGAAAGTAGGCTTAATAAGGATTCACACCTTTAAACAGTTTTCGGCCAATCACGCGCTAATGCTAGTTTGTTTGTGTTAACAGTTATTGCATTTTTGTTCTTATAAGGAATTATGGAAATGCTAAAAAGGCAAACAAGAACAGAGTATTTCGGATCGAAAACTTAGGAACCGAAATGAAGCCTTTATTAACAACAATCGCGCATGAGCACAATTTAATTACTAATCCCCAATTCCTACTAGAAAATTCTATCAAAAGCAACCTCCAATTATAAATGCAGGTACCATGCAGCTGAATTGAAACAGTCAATTGAATTCGGCCTTCAGGTGTCATTATAATATATAAAAAAATTAGGAAAGGAAGGGGATCTTATTAAGCGAAAAGAACAGCGCCTCTCTTAATGAGGGAAGAAATGTATATGCTAATTTACCATCTTCAAATGAACTAAATTAACAAAGGGATAACTAGTTTATCAACGATGAAAATGATGAATTTCCAAGTTACAAATAAACAGAGATGAATTTATAGATTTTGGGAGTTTCTTTGCCCATCGCTTGTTCAAAATTACCTTTCTAAAATGATCTGACAGCATCGTGCCATTAGTCCGTTTCAAGTTTTTAGCACGTAGAAGGCTAGGATCTAACGTATCTCTTTATAATTGCTTTCTTACACGTATCGCGAAAGCTAGCTTCGAACGAGCTGAGAAGTCATAATGATTCCGAAGTTTAACCGAGTCTATACGAGATCGTGCGGCCGGTATTAAGAACTACTCACTTCGCTCATGCAGTAACTTCAGTAAGAAGGGGATCAAACGGAAAATGACAGCTTAAAATCGCGGAAAAACAACCCACCTTATTCCTCCATACCCCCCTCTCGTATCTTCTTCAACCGAACCAAATTAGGCTTGCCACGCCGTCATTAAAGGAAAAGAATCATCATGAAAATCAAACTTTCTTTTCATCAAAAGAAATTTTACCGAGGGGTTGATCAAATCACGTAATCGTTGTATACGAGGCTGTAATTTTGACTTAAAGTGATTACCTAACTGAGTACGTATATTGATCATTACAAAAAGCGGTAATCAGTTACATAATTGCGTAATACGTCTACAAATTTTAAAATATCGCGAGAATAGAGGCGGAGTAATATATAATGTTAAACCTCGTAAAAATAAAAGTAACTTTTAAGATTTATCTAAACTTGAGTGGGTTATGACGCTAGAATGCAATATCTATTTTTACCGGGTTTTTTCTCTCAGAATCTTGAAGTTATATTTCATAAATTGGAAATTTCATTTCATAATTTTAAATCAATTTTAGCCTAATTTGTTAAATTTTGAAGGTCTGATTGAGTTCTTTTCTTAATAAAGCAATTTTTAAAAGACTATCTCTTTAAATACGTCCAGCCAAAAAGTTTCAGTTAGTTACTTTGTATTAAAGACTAAGAAAACGAAATTAAGACTAGGGGCGAAATGAAAAGAGTACTTAATTCGACGGCATAAATTATTGGTTGCTCATGAATCCTCCTCAACTCGTGGCTGCGCTGTCTAGCAGGTTAGTTCGTTGGTCGGTTATAGCACCGCAACCACTAAGATATGTCACCCTAAAAAGGCTTATTTCATTTATTTGGACATAATCTATATATCGGTATTTTCGTGAGTATAGAGAAAAGGATAGCTAATTGCATCGACACCAACCACTTTAGTCAAATATTTACTAAAACCTATCTCACCGCAGCCTATGTTACGACATAGATTAAGATTCGCAAAAAGTTAACTACATAGGCATGTCGATTAAGTAAACTATTAAAATATAAAACTTAGTTTTAGTACTATATTTTAAATACAGAAAGTCTTTAATTTTTAATTATCTACGTCACCATGATTCAAATATTTAACATAACAGAACCAGTTTACGTTGAAATTGAAATCTAATGTTATTAAAACGCCTTAGTAAAATAGATGGTCTCATAAGCCGTACCCGGAAGAATATTTTTGTTTCTACATTTTAATCACGTGTTTCGAAACTTAGTTTTTTTTATAAATTATCTGATATTTCTAAATTAATAACCACAATAAATTCAAAGTTTTCTCCAAATATAAACCTATTTGGATTTAAATAGTTACATACACCATATTTATTTAAAAATGAAATTTAAAATCATTTTTCAATTATAAATAGGATCGTTCTAAACTTCTAATAAATGAATTTTGTTCCGAGAGTTTCCCGATTTCTGGTATGAATCTACACAAAGTTCAATTAACAGCCCAAAACCAGTCTTTCAAGTCCAAGCCGATGCCAAAAAACCCCTCCTTTTCTGGCTGCCAACATACCATCGCTAATATTCGATCTCGATCAGTAATTCGAAAAACTAAAGCTCGAATGATAGATTGAAGGCAAACCATTTACCAAGCCAAAGAGGAAAGACGTATTCCTCCATTAAAAACATTTAGAAGAAAAAAACCTTTCTAATCAATGCAGAGTCAAGACCTATTTACATTGGCTACAGAAAAACAAATTCTCTTGTGTAAGAGGACTGCAAATAAAATTTAATGATCGTATTTTGGAAATTGATAAATTATCGTATCAATGTAATTTACCAATTACACTAAATGATTTGTACTTCTGTTATTTTTAATTTAATTCCCATTTATGACTAAACAATCCCATACTAGTGAAAAATGCAATGTTGTTAGTAATATACTTGATAGGGCAAAATTAATCAGACATGAAAAATTACATTAATATGTCCTTAACGAGGTAAAACGGGAATTACTATTAAAAAGTGACTTGTAGACGATTTAAAACATTAAATTATATAACGACCATTTTGGTAATTTTACCAGAACAAACCGTAAATTACCATTACCATAGAAATTTACCGCGTAAATTACCAGTCATATCAGGGTCATACAAAACTAATATTTAATAGTAATTGAATTGTAATCTTAAAAACATTTCGATTTTCTAGGTCTCTTGGTCTGTCGGTCTGTAAGAACGATGGGAAACTAGTTACACGTGTGAATATAACTTGAATTTATTGTAAATTGAAGTAAAAATGTGGTTCTGCAGCTATAACCATAAGAGGGAGGGTGAACCAGCGAGAGTGTAAATTTTGAAAAATTGGTTCCTTTAACGACTACGCTAGGTTTTTTTTTTTTTTTTTTAGAATCCACGCCCACTCCGCGAAGGATATTTAGCGTCCAGCCCCACTTGCCCGCCTGCCGAATACCCTGGCCCATTTTTATAACACTACCTTATCGGGATTACTAATCGAGGACACGATTTACCTAAATTTTCTTTCACTATACGAACAGCCTTAACCCAAGTTGCCTCTCGCTTTTTTTTTTAACTTTTCTAGGTTATAGCGGGCTTAAATTATTTTTCGAAGAAGATTATTTTATTTTTTATTTTACGGATAAAAGCAATAAAGTAGCTATTCGGTAGGCCGCCCAGTTTTCTTTCACGTGTATAGCGAACACCCAAAAAAAAATATATATATATATAAAATCTTTACTTAATAGACGTATATAATAGTGGAATTTAAAGCATAAAGTTTATCTTTTTCTTAATCTGAGGTTTTTAAGTCCTAAAGTACCCATTTCCCCACCCTAAATACGATTCTCTTCAAGGGATAGTGAAAAAAATTATGGAAAATTTGATTAGAAATTTAATAATTTGATCACAAGTTCAAGACGATAGAAGATAGGAGTCAATACGTTCTTCGCCTTCTCCCTGCCTTTTACTTTATTGCCTCTAAGATCTAATACACCTATTGGCAGATTTTTGGTCCCTTGATCAAGAAAAACGTCATAATGTAAAATCTACATTGAGATAAATTGAAATTTATACCGGATTTCAGTGTCCCTTTAAGTTTAAAACAAATCCGACATACGGCAATTTAAGAGAGACAATTTTTTACCAATTATATCACCATAAATTGCTTTTCGCCTTAAACAAGCAAAACCTAGAAAAACCCCCAAATTTATATTTTTTTATTTCAAATATCCGTGCAAGAATGAGTAATTTATCGTTGGGGACATAAAAATAAATAAAATGTGGCCCCTTTTTAAGTACATGATACTAACGTAGAATCGACCTTAAAGGTCTAGTCTTAATATAATGGAGATAAAGTTCAAAGAAATGATAAAAGCGAATTTTTAAACTCAATTGCAGACTTTTTCTTTAAATAAAAGAATTAAATTTATTCCAAAGTTAATAGTCTGGGATTCAATATTTATATTTATATTAAATAATAAAAAAATGTTTGGGGCGGATTAATACCCAACGTTAAAACAGAGTAGTGTTACCTTTTTTAAGGCTTTTTGGAGAATTTTTTTTATATAAAATAGTGTAATTGATTTAAACAAAAGAGATAGACTAAAAACGCCAGAGAAAGTCTGAAAAACCAAGGAACATTTATGCAAAATGAAGAGAAGAAAAAGGTTTTTCCTCATTCCTCTATAAGAATAATCCTTAGAAAAATTCGGAAAATTGATAGATCGGAAAAAGAGTTAACTTGACATTTTTCAAACAACACCCACCATTTATAGCTTAAAAATTCCAATTTTTTTCAATATTTTCATATTAAATAAAAAATAAAAAGATAAATTGAATTATTATTATTACTCATTGAACAAGAATTTCGAGGGAGTGAAAATCATTATAACAGGGTGGATTAAGTATATAGAAAAATAGGAGGCCCATAAAATGAAATTCGCGACCCCTCCATAGAAATTATTCGAGGATAAAAAGCTTAAGCCCCATTGATTATTTTCTTATCTATAAATAAGAACGATTAATTTTAAAACCTAAAGTTAATATTTTTTATACATATATAGGGGGTTTCCTCTTGTAAAAATAAAATTAAACTCGGTCTTGGTCGATCGCATTGCTTAAAGAGATAGTGTTAAAGTCTGTCAAAGAATTTTTATTGACAATCTCAAAATTTGAGAAGGAGACTTTGAGAAAACCAGCATCTAAACAACTCCTAGGTTTAAGAAGTAGTTCTAGGTAATAACCTGAAAAGGATTTTCCCTGCCATACATTAATGCGCAAAGACCTGTGGTTTTTAGAAAACAAGAAACTTCATTTGTCTGTGAACGATAATGTCACGTCAGTTACGAAACAATATGTTACCAAAATGAACTATTACTTATTAATATATAAAGATGAATAACGAAACCAGACTTTCATTAGCGCCTTTTAAGGACAAACGGAGGCTAAAGTAACTAAAACGAATAAAATCTCGTACATGGCTGCTATGGAGAGAATAGACAGTCGAGCACGTGGTTTTGTTAGCTACTACTTTTGCCCCTGTTTGCCGTTAGAGGACGCTTATATGGACTCCAGGTTTTATTATTCATCTTTATCTATTAATATAGGTGTCCTAAGTTTAGAGTAGCTGGTTTCCAATTTTTACAAGAACTAGAATACAGTGACGTAGATTCATCAATTCAAAATTCTCTGAAAAATAGACACAAATTCTAAATAGGAAACCCGCATTATCTGTTTAGCCTAGGATTATTAATGATGGACACCTGCTTAATAACAAAGACTGGAGTTCATAAACGTCCTCTAACGGCAAACAAGTGGCAAAAGTAATAACTAATAAAACGTGAGAGGCTGCTATGGAGAATTGGCAGACGCGCACGTGGATTTGTTCCTACTTTTGCCACTGTTTGCCGTTAGAGGACGTTTATGGATGCCGTGTTTTATTATTAATCTTTATCTAGTTTTTAAGGTTTCCAGTAGTTAATAGTTCTAGTTATAACCTGTGTTTCCTATTTAGCGAGGGGCTGATTACTCCACGTAATCGTAGCTTTGGCTGTACTAAAGTTATTGCGTAACTGAGTACTTTACCATTTATGAAACAACTTTACTATCACTTTAAAGAGAAAGACGAAAATCGGGAGTGAAAAAGTAGCTACAAAATAAAGCAATACATACTGAATCGTGATATATAGATTGGTTTGGAAGGACCGGGTTGATTTAAAACCCCAAAAAGAAAACGAGAGGGGGGTAGGTGATAAGACAAGACCGACGAAACCCGGAGAAAGTGGGTTTGGAGGTTCTGGTATAAATTTTAAAGGTTAAGAAGAGCTATCGGCGAGTTTTAGTTCAAGAACTAGAAGCGTTCAGTCACGAGAGGATGGGAGGAGTATAAGATTTAGTTCAACTGCGCGAGCTTACACATTAGGATCCTTATAATTTATTATATAACCTTGATTTGACAATACTTACGAAGCTAAACAGAATAGTTTAAATTTGTTTATTTAGATGTATAAGGAGTATACGTAGCTTCGAGCCTGTTGCCAAATCAAGGTGAAATTAACTATAGCGGATTCAGAATCAATCCATCAATGTGACTGATCCGTACGAAACGGCATCGAGTCAGGGGTCAAGCTCAAGATCCTCTCTCCAACAGACGTCTAGAAGTGTATTACTCAAAGGCCCTTCGGACTTAAATTGCATTTTCGCCAATATCCCCCCAGCCTTTCTCTTTCATAATTTATGGATATAAGCAGTCAAATATGATGGTTTGATTTATCAGTGGTTTCTTATTGCCTTTCAAAAGGGGGTGAGCCAGGGTACCCCAAATTTCCAATTCTTTCTTACCCGAAATTCAAGGGCTAAGATAGAATACAGTGGGATGGGTCGAAAAGATACGGTTTACTAAGTATACGTCGTTTTTCTTATACCCTTTATATTTGAGCCCAATCGGGGTAGAAGAGTGGACAGAATTTTAACCATTGTGTCAATATTTATTACGCTAGACTCAGCTACCATCGTGAAATTAAAGAGAGAGTGAAATGGAAAATAAAATATAGAATTTAAAATATAAACTTTAAAGAGGTCACTTTTAGTAAAATAATGAGAAAATCTAAACACTTTAATTTAAACAGTTTGAAATTAACAAAGTTTATCCTGATTGCTTGGTTGAAAGCGTAATTTTAACTTAATGAACCCAAGAAATTAAAATTAGCTGATTTTTATTTCACTAATTAAGTAATTAGAAATATTTAAACATAGAACGCTTATGATTAACTGTTTCATGTCAGACTGTCTGTATAAGAACCTTCAATGAATCAGGGTTAACTTATGTAAGTTTAAACACAACTAAGCCTAACTCGTATCCAGTATTTATTTTTCTCTTAAGCAAATCAAAGGTCTTTATCACGAATTAAAAATCTATAATATGTTTTCCGTTTCATCCTTCCTTTATGGGATCTCGAGAAGAGAATAAAAAGATATCTTATTTCATTTCAAATCTCGGGTCTAGCTTGTCAATTTCCCTTCCTCCCCCAATGAGCCTCCAACTCGGTTGAATCAAAAAATACATCTGAAAAGGGGCCACCCTCAAATACGGTAGCATCATTCTAATGGAGCCAGAATAAAAGCCGACACCTTAAACGCGAGCTAGGGGTTATAATCTTAGAGAATGGGTGATGGTATTGGTACTAGTAACCATCATGATAGTATATACAAAGCAGAAATAGTAAACTAATCAAATTGAAATGGAGTTATAGATCTTTCACCCTTTCAATGTCAAGAATAACTTCTGAACAAGACTGATTCGCACTTAGCTCCCCATTTAATTTTCGTCCTATCATATTACGAAAAGCCTTAAAGAAATATGGCTCGCAAAAAAAAATGAATTTAATGTTGTAGAAAATAAATCGTATTTAAAAAGTTGAACCACATTTCAAACGTTATAATATTAAAGATTGGATTATTAGTTAATTTATGTACCATTATACATCAGCCAATAATAAGAACCCCTTATCACAGTCAAACAATAATAAGAGTCCCTTATCACAGTCAAACAATAATAAGAGTCCCTTATCACAGTCAACCAATAATAAGAGTCCTTTATCAACGTTAGCCAATAATAAGAGTCCTTCATCAGTCAGCCAATAACAAGAGTCCCTCATCACAGTCAGCCAATAACAAGAGTCCCTCATCACAGTCAGCCAATAACAAGAGTCCCTCATCACAGTCAGCCAATAACAAGAGTCCCTCATCACAGTCAGCCAATAACAAGAGTCCCTCATCACAGTCAGCCAATAACAAGAGTCCCTCATCACAGTCAGCCAATAACAAGAGTCCCTCATCACAGTCAGCCAATAACAAGAGTCCCTCATCACAGTCAGCCAATAACAAGAGTTCCTTATCACAGTCAACCAATAGTAAGAACCCCTTATCACAGTCAACCAATAATAAGAGTCCCTTATCACAGTCAGCCAATAGACTCCCTTATCACAGTTAACCAATAATAAGGGTCCCTTTTTATACATTCATATAATTCTAGCACGATAAAAAATTCGCAACTTTATGGTCTATAATTTTCTACTCCCCGTGTTGCAGTTTTTTAGCTTACCAAATTAATCATATGATTAAATCTTAATTCCAAATAAAAAAAATATTTCCGAACATTAGCGAGAAAATATAATTGGGGATGCGAACGAAACCTTACAAATAAAAAATGAAATCAAACGTAGGAACGTTAAGTTACAAGAAAAATAAAGGATAGCACGGTCACTGATGGTACCCACTCCCGTAGTGTCCAAATACAATCAAGACTCAAGTCAGAGCAGAACGAAAGAAACAAGCATCAGACGCCAATAAAAAGAACAGATCGATTTTTCTATTAATTTCATCCCCATATCCGTCGAAACAAAAAAATAACAAAAAAGAAGCTAACTTTTTCTTTCTCCATCCTCATCCCCCTCATCCCATCCATATATATAAAAGAAAAAATATCATTTCAAATGAGTTTTCCCTCGGAGTTCATCCATAGGAGAAAGTTCAATACCATCAAAGTGGGTCTTACAATTTCTAAGATCATTCTTATTCTAAGCCATATCTCTTTATCCCTTGAGTTTCCTTAATTATATTTTTCTTGGTGGATGAAATTAAGAGATTCGGGCTCTTATTTTAGGTCTATAAGTCCATCTCAGTTAGAGATTTCCTCGGGTATTAAGCTAGGCAATACCTAACCAATGGGATGGCCTATATACCCTAGTTTCAGACGTTTTCTGACGTTTTAACATTGTGTATTTAAAGGCCCCCCTTTTTCGTTACGATGCACACCTATATTTGAACGATATTATGGTGTATTGTACCTTAAATTGTCAGAACTTACGAAGATACACGCTCCCTTATTTAGTAAATAAATAAAATCATAGAGATACGGGGTAGTCTAGCATTGTCAGCGCTGTTGATACAAGTTGGAATTGACTATATACAGTAAAAGGGGGGATCCCCCGTCAGAAAAATAAGATATATATGGGTAGGTTAGGATTGAGTAAGGGGGTGGGGCGATTACAAGTTGGCAATATGTAAGCCCCAGCCGTCGCCTAAACAACGTGAATTATTTACTAGGCTCAATATCCGGCCAGATATGAAACCCAATTACTCCCTAGCCCAGAGTGGTCAAAATATATAAAAAAAAAAAGAAATTGCCTACAGTTCGTTTAACTTTATAGCAAGCAACTCGAACAAAACTAGAACGACTTGATTGTACAAACATACGTATCTACCAGGATACCCGAAGATATCGTCATTGCCTCAAATAACACGAATAAACTTAATCAAAATCAGTTCAATTTTTCATTACGATTAGAGCTTATTTCTTATCGCAACCTCTACGGTTTTTGTTCTTAGAGATAGACGAAAGCTTAGTCTTGTACTTGATGAAACCCGAAAATGATATGGAATGCGACCACCACTCGCCCCCACCCCACCGGAGATGGATCTAGGGGCCTTATTTCGCCATTTTTGTTTCGCGTCAGAGTTGACTAGTGATAAAGTTACGTCACAGCGTTCTTAGGACCAGTTGTTCCGCCTTTATCATTGGTATAATTTTAGGCTGAAATTGTGCGGGTTATATTCTCGTATAAAGAAAGCTAAGTCTCGAGTATAAGACTCATTCTGTTACAAATAAGAAGTCGGTAGCGTAATAAGGGCCCCGTAGGATACTAAGATAGTAAGGCCCATTTTCCAGGGCCCTTGACGGCCAGAGGAGAATATATTTTATTCCAAGCAGGGTCCAGCAATCTCGGCTTATATATTATATCGAAAAAAAAAAGAAGGGAAGAACTCGGAAAAAAAAAGTAGAAATTAACACGATGCCGATTTCTAAGGAGGTTTGTATCGTCTAGCAATATACAGGGTGGTAAAACCTCTTAAAAAGTTAAAAGGTTTTGATTTAATTGTGTACGGATTACTAAAGCGATGTGGTGCATTCTTTCCCGCGCTTTACAACCCTTGGAGAATATAATATGATATAAGAAATAGATTTAAACGCACGATATATTCCTAAAGGTTCAGATTTAAAATTATAATTGTTGTAATTATTGAAGAGTTTCACACGGTACGATTTGTACCGATTGATACACCCACAATTGGAAAACCAATCTTCCAGATTTTCCAATGAATTTTTCCCGATAATTTCCCAGATATTCTTCGCATACTTAAAGTTTTTTTTCCTTTTCTTAAAGCTTGCATATTCTTGTTATATTTTAAAAATTGAAAATATACTGGTAATTAAATTGTATTATTAAATAATTTTACGTAGATTATATAATTATACTTATAGAAAGATAAAATAGGATCTTATCATGGTCATAAAGAAATTATTTTTAAATAATAAATAAACAATTTTAAAATTAAATTAGTAAAGCGTATCATCCTTTCTAAACTAAAATACTTAAATTATATCTGTACACGCATAACTTAGTCTCTTTTAAGACTAAGAAAATTCAAAACCTACTATAAAACACCCTGTACACGAGTGACAAGCCAAGATATCTATATGTAAAGCCATAACCAAAGGGGAAATACAACTGCAGAAGCACTATAATACCGCGATATCCAGATTATTTCAAGCTATATAGCTCGTAGCTTGGGTACTTTTGTAAGTCAAGGACCATGGTCTTCCATTCTCCTTTCCCCTAGTTTCTTCCTACTATCTATATATACTGAAATGAAAGAGCGGTTTATAATACTGGCTTCTTCTAGACAAACAAAAATGGCGCCAGAGAATAACATTACTCAAACGTACTTTTGTTTGCTTTCCTAGAGAGATATATGAACGAAAGACGTTTAGCTTATAAGGTCAAGTTATTTTTGCATCACAACGAAAACTGTATCCCATAAGGATTTAAAAACATACTAAAATAGTAGGAATTGCAGTTTCTTTTACCACCTGAAAATTCTTCATGAAATATATGGTGGCCTAAATACGGATATGGGTAGCCTAAAAATGAAAAAGAAATTAAACAGGGCAAATTTATTAAATTAAAAATGTAATTTATCTAATTAAATTATTTAAAAGCGGACATTCGGGCCTAATTTTAAATTAAAAAAAAAAATTAAATATCTTCACCCTCCCTTTAAAAATGAAAAAGAGCTAAATTCTGGGTTTAATCTTTAAGAGCTTATACGGCTTCATTCGGTTTACGTCTGGTCTAACGGGACTGGGACCTCATAGTCCCAATTACATTTTAGTTTTTCACTAAGATACAAAGCTGGGATTTCTTTCCATTTGATCCATATAAGAATTAAAAGGGGATATAGCCGTGCATTTAATGAAATCTCAAACTGTTTCCGAAGTATATAATCCCGCGACATTAATAATTCCGCTTTTCTATATAAGACAAAAAGAAGGCTAAGGATAAACGTCGTTCGTTAGTATATAGCTGTCGGGAATGGCCCAGGGATACATATATTTATACTGGCGCCAAGACGGGAAACAAGTTTAATTATAACAACGAAAAGATTAAAAGAAAATGCTTCTGATAAACAAATATTCTTGTTTATCCCCAAACTATATTTGATGTATAATTTAAGAAAAGCTAATATACATAAAAATAACCTTCAAACGTTATTGTAACATACCGGAAGCGTATGAGATTACTCGTAAGTAGTACACGCAAATGCGATGGTTTAAAAGTCACGTGATCTTAATAGTTAGTACATATACTTATATTCTGACCATTCGACCATAAAAAGCATAGAGTATATTAACCCCAATTTTCTAAAAACCCCCAAAAAAAAAATTGGTAAGATAAGAAAAATGTCCACCCCCGCCCTCGATGGGAGTCCATCACAAACAAGGGTAAATTCAATCAAGTCCTTATAGGGTACCCCTCCCAACTTCCGAAGAAAGAAACGTCGGGACGAACAAAAAAGAAAAACCAAGAAGACCAACGGTGTGATCTGAATACGAAAACGTTTGTTTTACTGCTGTTCGTTTTAGACCAAATAATATTAAGATTTCATTACGTACAAAGCTAGCCTCATGTTTTGACTCCTATTACTAAGTTTCTTGGAGCCTTCAAATAACAATCTTAGAAAAGGCTGAAATTATCGTTAAGAAACTGGTTTTCTATATATGAGAGTATAGGGAATTTCCAAGTTGAACCTCAGTATACGTTTTGGTTTCTAACTGTAGAGTAGGTTCATGTTTGCTGAAAACTAAAGATGTTTCTTACTATACTTATATAGACAGGATTAGTTTAGATAATGGTTAAAGAAAAGGCGGAGTGGTACACAATAATAAACCTCATAGCCGAAATATAGTTCCTTATATAAATTTGCTGAAAAACGAGATAGCAAAAACTGCTTTCATTTATATATACAAGGTTTAACATTGTCTATCAAAACCGCTCCAGCTTAAACTACAGCGCAACCTTATCTTTAACTAAGGTATATCTGTGTTTTTTTCACATTGAATTTACAGCGAATACAAACCTAAGATAGCATCTATTTAAGAGTAATCATATCACGAACGAATGTACCGAAGTTAAGCCTCGTATTCGTTGTAAACTACAGGTAGAATATATACAAGACTGGTCATAAATTAAATTAGTCGATGCCTACAAACTGCTAAACGCAATTTCCAACGTGTCTTCGACCTCTCATTATTCAGGACAGCCTACCAAGACACTGACAGCTAATTGGAGAAGAAGAAAAAAATACCTTGACGGCCACCCTGAGACACCATTCGCCCAGCTAACAATTTTGCAATTTCGACAAGAACCCGCGGAGACCCGGGGAGAGGTGTTATCTATACACTTCTATATACAATATATAAACGGCTAAGCCTAAAAACTGGAATGCGCTGGAGTCCTAAAGTCAAATAAAAAAATCACCTAGCTACGTGAAGTCGATCGACGCCTCGTTAACGAAAATAATCAAATTAAACAAGCCAAAACGAAATGTACACGAGCCTCTAGAATCTAGATATATTGTTAAAATAAATGACCCAAGCTTGACGAGATTAGAAAGGACGCGAAGATCAATTGCTAGGTTAACATTTTGGCGGTTTAAGGTTAGTTTAAATTATATATATACAACCCATGCATTTTACACGAAGAATAAAAAATAAAAAAGTCAAAGGCGTTTCCCACAAATTTAAATTAATTTTAGTTGAAAATAAAATTCCAGTTTCGTTTAATTTCTTAATCACCATAATCTAAAACGTACTCTAGTAGCTTTCACAATAATTGGACATATTTTTGGTATTTAAATTAATTTTTAAAGTAGATTCAATTTCGAATTAAAGTGTAGAATAAATTAAAACCAATCATATGAAGGCCATTTGGCGACGGTTGTAAGAGATTCAATCGCGATAGGACTGTTAAAGGCCGATTGGTCCAAATTTCTATTACGTTGAAATTCAAACCTAACCCAATCTAAGAATTTAAATTAACCACTAAAATATGTCGCCCTAATATTTTGGAAATATTTTCTTCATAATTTTGGGTGCAGATTCTGAATATAAATTCAAAGATTGCGCCATTTTTGGCTTTAATTATGTTAAGTTAAGCCTTAGATTCAATCGACTTTTCTACTTCAATTTAAATAAAGTTTCATCATGAAGTTTAATTAACAACTTAAGTAAAAACTCATTTAATTTTTATATTATACTAATATTCAAAAATGTATTTATTTACTGGTTCCCAAGGAGACGAAATAACTGGCACCCGAAATTATAAAACATAAATTAAGCTACACCTTAGAAATAAAATTCTATTTTACTTCAAATATTTGACTTAAAATTCGGGTAATTCAACATTCATTACGTTATACGTACATGAGCGGAACTCGTTGAAACATTACACCCGAAAAAGGCTCAATTTTTGAGCAATAACTTGTAACTAAAGTTAACCTCAAATCTGAACCCATAATGAACTCATCAAAACTGCGCATACCCGCGGAGTTTTTGGTAGGAAGTCGTTCGAGTCAACTAATAAAGCCAAGGTAATTAATATCTAGAAGTTTACTCTTGAACTATGTATAACTTTCCACTGTCACTGTACGAAACTACCAGCCAGAGGTTAAAATAAGAGGCAAAAGAAAAACCATAAATTATGCGGGGGTTGTTTTCTCTAAACTAATCCAAAGTGAAAAAGTGGTAGAAAAAAAAATCCAGTTTTTTTTTTTTTTATATATTTTTTTCGTTTGAATTCCTTTACTTAACTTGTCTAAATGTTTAAAGGGAAAATGAAAGAAAATGATTTAAAAGTGTCGTCTGGTAAGTTTGAGAAACGATTCATACAAGAACTTTCTATGTCTTACCAGAATGTAATATTATACAAATGACGTGTTATATTTCCCAAGAAAATGGATAGACTTTCTTATTTATTTTTAATTACTTTTAATAATTGGGCGTGTTCTGTCCTCTGGTCAAGCAGCAAAATGTGATTTGATTGGATAATAAATAAAATTGAGGTATATTTATCAAATAAAATGGTTTCATTTTACATTTCACCTATCCTTTATCTTGTCCAAGATTTTAAACGTAACTTGTTAAAAGCTAAGCCGCCGACGAAAGATTTTTTTGTTATGATTTTAATTTAAAAATTTCATCTCACGCACTCCCTTTCCTACTCTTACGGACAAGAAAAAAATTCTCCCCTTCTCGGTTAAGATTTTTCCCTTGACCTCTAGACCTTTAAATTTCTTACAAGAGAAAAATAGTTGTACATATATATATCGCGTATAGTCAAACGCCTCGAAGGACGATTATATATCCTAGACACTGTGGTTAAACTAAACCCGTAAAATTGATATCTTTCTATCTAACGACTTTTCTATAAAATATTATTTGTTATTTCAAAGGGAAAACGAAAGAACATTGATTTATTCACACATTAAAATGATTTTATTTCCCTTAAATTTCAAAGAAATTAACTGTAAAGTTTCAAATATAACTGGCGTGCGTTAATATTACAATTTTGACTTTTTTAAATTAACGAAATGTAGATTACATTTCGTTTAATATGCGGAATTTAAATTAACTCCAGATTTATTTCTAAGAATTTATTCGAATTATATTATCCGTTTCGTTCTCCCTTTAGATTCTAAGCGTTATTAGAAAACAAGAAGAAGAAGAAAACTGTAATCTAGAGCGAAATTTGTGAAAACAAATTTGTTTTAGCATTGTATTCCGCTTGCTACCATGATTTATGGTTAATACAGGGAAGACGTCTAGACTATTTCAATTAAGAAAATTTTCTGGCGCTCGTACTCCTTTCGGCTTCGATTAGAACTTAATTTACATTTTAGAGGAAAGGTTAAAGGGTTATTTACACAATTTTTGACTGTGGCACGCTAATTGTCTCGCTAAATTTTGAGTTTGTACCGCGAGGATTTAATTACGCCAAAGGTAGAGATAAAATCTGAAGGTTTCTAATAAACTTTTGAATTATTCGAAGACCCTTCCCTATGTTTTATTACGGAAACAACAAGTATTATTTTTACTAGTATCTAGAATTGATGAAAATATAACACTTTATCCTCCCTTTAAATTCTCCATGCCGTTCATTTTATTACATCTAAAAGCCAGAGAATGTATAGTTTGATAGCAATCTATCATTAATATTGAATTTCTGACGTCTTTGATGGGGGTAACTAACCCTTTACAACTCTTAGGGAGAGAAAGCGGGTTGAGGCTCAAAATTAAAGGGTTATATTTTAGGTGAACGGGTAAGAGGTCAAACCACGCGCGGGTTCAAACTTCAAATTGATATATATCGCCAAAAACTTTTAAGATAGAAAAATAAAAGCTTAAATTTCGTGATATTGGAAGCAATTATGTAAACGTATTTATAGTTTTGAATGAAAATTTCGGAAACCGGTATAAACCGTGCGCGAATATAAAAATCCCCAAACTTTTGATTTATTAAGTCTTCGGTTACTTGTTTGAATTTGAAAGAGAAGGTTTGGAAACCCCACGTAATATTAAATTACATATTCAAGTTGGTTTTAAGACTTTTAGGGTTAAAATAAGATTTACTAAAGAAATTTGATAGAATTTTCAAACGTGCTTAAGTTCTTCAAAAACATATTCATTGCTTGCTTTTCAAATCATTTTTGAAGGAAATATTAATCTTATTTGAACCAGGGTTGCCACAGTTTTTCTCAGATTCAAATTCCATGACTTTTCCAGGTTTTTCCCTGACCGAAAGTTTCGGCTAATACTTCCCAATTTTTCAACTTTTATTTTCTATAAAATTGTGATCACCAAACCTCTTGCACGCGTATTTTTGTACAACTGACACGGTCAGCTTCGAATCTTTTCCGCAGATAATGATTGTAGTTTGCAGGCTTCTTGAAAGATCTTAAATTCCCTGAATTTTTAAAATATCTTAAAATTCCCTGACTTTTCCCCGACCTTTTCGGTTCATTTTTACCCTGACCTGTGGCAACCCTGTGAACTATAATCCAAGTCTTAAATTAATATTCTTTATATATTTAATTAGTATAATAAAACTGAGCTAATCTAAAGTATAGATTGAGCTTCTCAGAATATTAGCTTTTACAAATTTTTAATCCCAAAGTATAATGGCGCTAATTGATTAAATAAAAATAAAAATATTTGTATTTCGAAAAATATCCCAAAACTATTTATTTTCAGATAACAGTTTGATGTCTGTTAACTGCCATGGTTCGTTAGTAACTGGATTATCGGTTAAAAGCACTAATCATAAGAAAAAACAATTTTTAAACAGCATGGAAGCAATATTTCAAAAAAGCTTTCATTAGACTATTACCCAGAATTCTATTTTTCCCTATTCACTAGTAATAAATGCTAAATAACAACGTAATTATCGAGAAGACATATCAGTCATTAATATAGAATTTTTTCAAAGAGATACAAGTGTGTACATACACACCAATAAGACCCCGAAATAACGGGAGATAGGAAAATAAAAATGCAAGGAGTAAAAATATACTTTGAAAACGGAAGGTTGAAGACATGCAAGAAACGAATTACATAGTTCATACCACACCCAATCATCGCGAAGTTCTTCACGTAAAAATTCACAAACTTAAAACCAATAGGCGCTGTACTTTCAACTTGAAACTATATATAAATATATGGATAGTACTTCGGCACGGAATTTCTGGTATCCTCTATTTAGATCAAGCAATTTGAAAGAAACGCGGATACGTTGACAGCGACGATAAAATGGTTCGCGGATACGAATTTTACCTAGGAAACAGGGTCAAGGGACGTGGCGATTTATCTCTTCCATGGGGTAAACTAGTAGCCGTAGAAGGAGCGAGTCCATATGGCCAAGAGACACGGAATCAACGCCATTAGTAAAACTAAAGCCTAAAACTTTCGTTGCGCGGACGGCAATTTTTCGTTCGTCGCCACCATAACCCTCGCGTTAAGCCTAAAAGAGGCGCTCCCCCTCGAAATTACCCTAGTGAGAACCAATCTTAGATTTCACAGCGTTTAAAATTATAATTTTCGTTAGTCTACGGTGAGTGTTCCGAGAAGAAATAGGCTTTTAGATTTGTGAAGTTGTGATATTTTGGACTGTCTACCGATTCTACAGAATGTTTTACGGGGTGGTATACTTTTAGTCGATTGCCTAGTTCATCATAAGAGGGGCACAAACAGTGTTGGGCTATTTTTAAAAAGGAGCTAGGACCCCATAGTTAATTCTATACACTATGTTTATACGACAAATGTCCCCCTATAACTCCTCGCGAGTCGATATCATGATGGTATAAATTTCGTTCGATAAGCGCCTAATCATTTGCGGGATGCATTGTTACATGTCAGATTGCAACCCTCCCTACTCCCTTACCAATATATTGCTCTTACAGGCTTCCCAAAAAGTTAGAAGCTGTTAAAGATACTTAGAGTGCCCTCTAGATCAAGACTATAACACATTAAGAATATATTTTAAGTAAAAATTTACGGCCGATCGCTGAAATGTTTACAGCTTTTGATAACGTTATATCCCATAACCAAAAATAAGGGGAGGTTAGAGAAAAGTTAAAGAACAAATTTCCGTGAAAAATTGAAGTTTTAGGGTGATTACAGATTTAGACGCGGCTTTTCGAGAGCTTTAAAATGATATCAAGAACGTGAAAATCGGGTTACATATAAGAAAGTTACAATTTTTCAGATACCGCGATGTCGTCAGTATCTGAATAATTGTATCTTTCGTATTTATTGCGCGATTTTGACGTTTTTGGTCTCATTCTAAAGCTCCTAAAATGCTCTACTCATATCTATAATTACTTTAAAGTTTCATTAAACGGAGATTAGTTTTTTATCGGGGGTAAACAAAAATTCCAGGCACTTACTTCCACAGCAGATAGGAGGCGACTAGGATGGCCACTAGGACGACGGACGAGCAGACAACGATTATAGGCAGAGAAGGAAACGAAGCTTGCGTGTATTCGGCGCCCACTGGTTCCAAATGGCAGAATTGTAGGTCCGATTGGTCGCCGACTGCCCCGTTACGGCACAGGTCGAGGGAAGGGGGCGGTGGAGGCGGCGGAAGTAAAAATTGAGGCGGTGGAGGTGGTCCGGGACAATCGCAATAATTACGTTCGGAAACTTCTTCCGAATCCCAAAAATGATTCAAATCCACCAGGTTCTTTTCATCGACGTCCATGACAAGCGAACCGCGATCGGCGGTTGCTTACAGACGAACTGAACCCTGTTAAAATAAAAACAAACAGAATATCGTGTTAAACTTCGTATCGAAATATAAATAAAAGTTTAAATGTAAACTACGAGCTAAAAATGGAACAACTTTTGAATTAATTTTTAGAATCTGCATCCAAACTTAAAATAAATAAACAATTTTTAGGCGACATTTAATTAAAAATTTTTAAGGAGGGTTAGGATTGAATTCCAGCGTATGGTAAATTCGAGCCAATCATTTTATTTCAACCTTCAACAGCGCTATAGCAATTGAGGTCTTCTAAATATAACCAGATGGCTAAACTTAAACTAAACTTTAGTAAAATCAAATATTAGTATTTAAAAGACTTTGGAATAATTTAGGGAAGGAATTTTAATCGCTCAAAATTATGATTAGATTCTCATATTTTGACTATTTTGATATAATAACTTGTAAGCTAATATTTGACGCTATACAGAAAACTACGCGGATAAAGTCATACGAAGTATATTAGTCACTCTGCGTAGCTCGGTTATTACCCAAAAATGCTGTATATTTGTCGAATGCAATCAACGAGCGCCAAAAACCTATTAAACCGTAAATGGCTTCAACCGACGATATCAGGGTAATGAAAAGCATTAAAAACAAACGTATATAATCTAGAAAAAGCTTAATTTGGTCCGAAGGCACGCGTCAAAACCAAAACCCTATTATCGACCATTTCAACTACACTACAGTACTAAGAGAAACATATAGTCGACGACACTCGATATATACTTTTGTTTCGAAACAAAGTTGCAAACTAGTCAAAGCCAAAGCGGATTCATACACAATATTAAACCTCACAGGGTTTAAAAGAAGCGAGTGCAAAGTTATCTTAAAGAACAATACATACTCCCGACGGAAATAGAAAATATTTGGCCTATTTCCCATTTAAAGTGAGGTTGGAAAAAATATTCTAATTTAATTTGTTTTTGCTCCTATAATTAAGCCTGTTTGCAATTAACCAGACAAATGTTTCGGAAATTATTACATTATGATATTAAACATGTTTTAAATGGAGAATGAAGTCTGGAAAAAAGTGATTTCAGATCGATTCTTATCGTTTAAATATAAACCAAACGCACTAAAAATTTTTTTAAAAACGAATTTTAAGTTAAATATGAAATTCTAACTTAATCAGAAAGTAGGCTTAACAAGGATCGTGCATATCTATATTTTATTACAGAGAGGCGCACCTATATGTTCCTTAAGCAATGGTGTAAAATAATATAATTAACGTGATGTTTGTAAATGGGGCCCCAATTTAAAATTAGTTAATATCTATCGATTTTAATATTACAAAACATTATCCTTTTCAGCCTCTATTGAAACGAGAATTCGAGGAAAAAAATATATGAAACTGGAAATGGTTTGACGAAAATTAGAAGCAATTAAGTTAAATTTCCAACCAAGCAATTAGCAATTAAATAACTTTTTCGCCTTAAAAATAAAAATTTGACGTAACACGTATTAACCCTAAAAAGTTGACGACACGCGTTTACTTATTGGAATGAAGCTAATTGTGGAAAGGGAATAATCCAGTAAGGTGAGTGTTTGAAATAAAGACTTGATCTTGCTTTCCACTAATTCACCATGGTACCACGAATAAGTTATTGAATTCGTACACGAAAAAGGACTAATAAAACAATTTTAGGGGAGAAAAGGAAATAAAATATGCATTTGCTTTTTGAACCTTCCACTATATTAACTTACAGTACACCGAACATAATTAACTCGACTCATAGCTTAGTTAGAAGACAGATAATCACGAGAGACAAAGTTGTATGCACTAAAAATTCCTTAATAATGGAAAAGTGTAGAGCAAATAACTAAAAGAAAAGCGTGCGTGGTCTCGAATGTTCAGGAGACTCAGAAATTACAAATAAAGAAATAATTCATATGGAAGAATTACGAACGCGGCAAAAGTTTGTAATTATATGTACTACTTTATTATCCACGGGGTATAGTACCGAATATCACTACGATGCATCATAAACACGAAACGTTTCTTCCGATTGACTAAAAGGAAATAGACACGTCCATTCTTAGATGGTAACAAAACAACCGTTGGAGTTGTTAGAATTAGGATTTTCTAGACTTGATCTACAAATTTTTCTAATCAACTTTTCTTAACATATTCAAAACTTTCCTTGATTTAATGGGATACTTTTCAAAATCCATGAATTTGATGTTTAAAATGATATATTATACGCTGATGTGGGCATTTGGTGTGTGAAATTAAATACTAATATTAATTAATTCACTGGACTCCACTTCTTTATTCTTAAATTTAAATTTCCTGTATTTTCGTGGAACTATTTGGCCTAATTTACAATTAACCTGACTTCTCTTAGTTTCCCTGATTAAATTATCTGCCCTTTACATGATCTCTTTGCTCTAATTATTCATTTGAATGACTTTCCCTGATAAATTGCATATTTTAAAATATATGGTAATAAATCAAAATCTTCCCTGATCATAAGGACCGTTTTTACAAGTACAGTATCAGAATTTACTTAGGACTCCCTGATTTTACCTAATTTTCGTTGATTTGTTTAAAAAAAAAATCTCTGAATTCGCATATACCTGGTAATATTTTCTATAAAAACATGAATTTCTCTATCCTTTCCTGACCTTTATGCCCTTATTATTAAGGTTAAAATCAACACAGCATTCGTTTCTATATAAAATCTACATTTAAATTAAATTTGCGTTATTTTAAATAAATTTCTAACGGACTTTCTGATCCCAAATAAGAATGTTCAAAAACTAACATACATCCAAATTGTACGAAGGAGTAAAAAAAGGGGGGAGGAGAATGTAACGCGCGTGGACTTTTCTGGCCAATTAAATAAATGAAGAAACGTCTCTAGAGCGACACAATCTCGCCCTCGAGGCTTTCTCTCCATTTAAAATCAGTTTGAAATTTCATTACGTATCAAACCTAAACGTCTCGTGTAATTCCTTCGAAATTCAAAGGGACAGAGTAAATTCAAGCCGATTTTTCACGCCTATAACTCTCTTTCCTCTCCGCGTAAGAGAGGCCCAATGTATGTATATATATAAAGTTGTAGAAGCAGAAGAAGAAACATTTATAATTGTGTCACCAGTAATTATCCCTCTGGAACATTACTCACCGTGACAAATTGTCTTCTTGAATGAACAGGGGGTTCCCTTTTTACCAACCCCCTCACGGCCAACTTCCTCCCAAAAAAACCCCAGAATTAAACACCCCAAAAACGCGAGACACTTAATTTTTATATACACGTTGGTTAGGGTGAGACTCAAAACTATATTCTTTTTTTTTATATAAAAGAATCAATTAAAGTGAATTGATATTTTACTGAGGATTAATGGTGACTATTTTTACGATTTTTTACGATTTTTTTTTTTTTTTCTTTTTGAGATTTGAACGTTTTTATCACAAAAAGGATGGTCCGGGTTTTTCGAAAAGTCGAACGTGACTCAGTGTGATTCTATAGGATAGTTTAAAAATGTTTTATGGCCTAAATTTATCCAGTAATCGGATATTAACGTTCAAATATACGTATTTAAATTTCTCCAATTTCCTAGTCATATTTCAAAATAATCACAAAATTACTAGGAAAATTCTTAAATGGGAGAATGCAACCGGAAAACAAGTGACTTTTTATCTATTCCTTATCGTTTAAATAGGCCTAATCCAACTGTAAATCTTTAAAAAAAAACAAATATTAAACAAGGAATAAATTTAAAACTTACCATAAAAATAGGCTTAGTTGGATTCATGAAGATATAAAGACTGGCGACCAATCACATTAATCGATGGCTCTTATATGGGGAATGCTGAATATCCATGACCATTGCCATTGGTCGCTAGTCCTTATACGGGGAGTTGAGGATATCTCTATGAATCCAGCTAAGCCTATTTTTATTTTAAGTTTTAAATTTATTTGTAATTTTTTTTTACTGTTGGATTAGGCACTCTACCTTTAAACATGTATTCAAAAACACATCCCAAAATAAAGGCGGTTTCCGCGTTAACCGTCCGAAATCGAGGCGAAGTCCATTTTAAGCCCACATACCAATACACTATATTTGTTCAATACGGTGCGTCATAAAACTCTAATATCTTCGATGCGCGAAGATAAAAAACATTCCCAGCGTAACGGAAATCAATTTTCAATCGTTACACAACACGTATAGGTACCTTTCGTATTTTTTGGGAGAATTTAATGAATAAAACTGCTATTGACCAACACAGCTAGCCTGCAGGGTCATCCAATGATAAATCCTATATATACAATGACCAATCGAAAGTTTCAAAAGTGTAGAAACTGAAAATCCCCTTCAAAACCATTTACAAAACGATCTAAAGAGATACGACGGAATCTTAGCTTCGTTCGTTCTGAAACTTTTAAACTGATTCCAACTAAAACCCTAGCGGAGGGGGGAAAAGATACAAGACTATATATATAAGATACTGTTCGAGAGTAAGTTAAAAGAGTTTCTTTTTTTTCTTATTGGTTTTAACATATAGTATCAATCCGCCCCGAACTTTGGCAAAGTTATAAACTTAAATTGAACAGAAGATACGAAAGGAGAAGAAAAGTGAAGAGTCACCAAAAGATCGCGAAAAACAATACTTTTAACAGTTTAATGATTTCCAATAAACTCATAAAAAGATGACTAGGGTGAAACATCTGCTATCGAGAAGAAATGTTAGACCAACAAAGGGCGATATTTGATAAAAAAAATGGGAAGAAATGAAGGATACAAAATAAGATACATTGAGTATGCGTTAAATAGATGTATAGAACGAACTAAGTTATATACTATCAAGATTGCAACAGCATTTTACAGTTCAAATTCCCTGACTTTTTCAGGTTTTCACAACCATCTTTGACCATTTCCCCCTTTATTTAATTCCATGACAGAGCATCTTCACAGGTATATCAAGACTACTGACTTTTCCTTAACCATTAACAGAAGCCGATGAAACCCTCCTTTGAAGTCTACTACTCCAATGTTTCATATAGCGCTCCTCTCTGTATGGGTAAAATTCCCAATTTTACGAGTTAGAAGGGGTCCTACTTCATCCCCCCTGTCTACGGAAAATTGGAAATTCTCTCTCTCCACAAACGACGACGTTTTTGGACGAACTCCAAGGCTGCTAGAGATATTCGCTCGACGAACTCCCGCTCCGAAAACATCTACCGTTAGGAGGCGTACGAATCGCGCCTTTTGAGAATAACCCATACAGAGAGGGGTAGACAAGACCCGGGAGTAATAGACTTCAAAGGAGGGTTTCATCGGCTTCTGCCATTAATAATAAAATTCTGACTTTTTTAGGTTCCCCTGATCATCTTTGACCAATTTCCCTGACTGCAATATATTACTCTTCCAAGAAATCTGGCACAAGCAATCTCTACACGTATACCTAGATTCGTAACATTTCCTTGACCTTTTGACCTAATTTTCATATTCCTTAAGTTTCCAGGTTGTAGCTGACCTGTGTCAACAGTGACATGTATCCAGAAATCTTCCCTGACTTTCAACCAGGTTTGTACAAGATTTATGAAATAAGTTTCCCTCATATTTTCCAGGTTTTCCATATTATTAAATTAAAGATGTCAGGATTAAAATAAAATATGCAAAAACAGAAGTACAAAAAAGGAGAGAGAACTTACAATAAAATTGACAATTTAAGGGATTTGCAACAATTTAGTAAAAAGGGTAATAATTTCTAAAAAGTGTAATAATTTCTAATCAAAGAAATTCGCCTGATTTTTTAAAAATAATTATGATTTCCCTAATATTTCATGTTTTTTTTAAATTTAACAAATTCTCTGATGTTTTCAGGTTTTTCCTGGTTTCAATTTGTGACATTCCCTGATAACTTTGGTACTTTCCAGGAATCATTTAATCAATATTTCCCTGTGAAAAAATAGCCACGGGCTTAAAGTTTTGTACAAACTGAAATCTAAGATTGTTTCTGCCAAAAGAATACTGATTTCTTCATATTTGATCATGTATCACGTGATCGTGGGTATTGTGCATCCCTAAGGTCTTATAGTACACTCTTGAGGGACTATTGATGTATGCTTACAACTGTCAATTTGATATCAAAGTGGATTTACTTCAAAATGTCGTAACTATACTAGATAAAAGATGTAAAGATACGATATATTGGGTGTACATGATGGTTGAATTTCGAGGGTATCTCTAAGATGTACCCAAGAGGTTTTAAATGTATAGAAAAACTTCAATAAAAAATACACGACGATGTATGACTAGTTTTTTTTTGGCAATACCAACAAATCTTATGAGGGGAAGGTGTATCAATAGGTCAAAGGTTAAAATCAATATGAGAAGTTACCCTCTATCTCATAGAGACAATCGCAAAGACAAAATGAGTTGATCAAGTGTTGACCTTAAACCCACCGAAAGAAGATGCTTATTAGGTTTAATTTCTTTGTTAAATCTCCAAATTTGTTGGAGAAGTTTTCCATATTAATCGATACATTGAGTGCACATAAAAAATATTTAAAATTAACTTTCTATTGAATCATGGGTGTTTTGACACTTAGAAATTGATGTAAAAACATATGACCTTTAAAAGTTGGGGTCAATGTATGAAAAACATCGATTACTTTGGAATAAAGTATTCGTAAATTATATTTCAAATTAACTTTCTGTGGGTATCGTGGGTGTTTTTAAACTAACGAGGTTAAGTCAAATAATTGTGACCTTTATGTGAAGAAAAAAACAAGCTACTGCTTTGACGTAACCTATAAATTATAAGCTTATTATAAATCAATATTTTGTTCAATAACATTTTTTTGAAATTCTACTTTTTTCCTAATGAGTATGAACATAGTGTATTAAATCGCCTCAGATTTCGCTAGTGTGCCAACCCACCTCGAGTATAAAACAAGTTTAGGATAAACCCTTTCTCGAAAAACCGCTATAAAATGGAAGTACAAGGGGATAAACATTTTGATCTATAAGTAAACAAAAACAGCTTCGTTATTCACACGATCTTCTACGGTAGCTTACATTCTCTCCAGAAGAAAAAAGAAAAAAGCAAGCTTCTTATCATAATATATCATGGAATTAGGCCCACCCAACGTGAACAAATCACTTCTATGGATAAACATACTGAAAAACTAAGCCTAAAGACATGTACTTTCAAATTGCTCCTCATTTGCATATAGTTGCGAGGATTCAATAAATTATTAACCATGAAAAAACCAAATACTACAGTCAAACTAAGAGGCTTTCAGATAGGAGTAGAAAACGTCTAATTTAATGAGGGAAACATTTTTTTCATTGTCATTCCCATCGAGAACGGAATTTTATTCTTTATGTCCTTTCGATTTATACTTCCTGTTATCCTAAATAATTCGTCTCGTTAAACAAATTCTGTACGCAAGATAGGAATTAGGATCGATTAGAAAGTAAAGCTAAGTTCACACTAAACACTTTGATACCGTTTTCTAGCCGTTTGGAATGTTCAAATCGACTTTTAAAGCAATTAATTGAATTTCTTGACAAAGAATCTCTACAGTTGACCATTTTGATCTTTCCAAAACGTTAAAAACGGCTTCAAACTCTGGTGTGAACAAGGCTTATCTTACATCGCCTTTAAAATTAAATGTTTTACATTAAACCAATCGGCTTTAACACTATTTTCCTATAACCAAAGTGTACGGGATTTTGGAAAGTGCCTGAGCCCTAGCATGGATCCTTGTTAAGCCTTGGTTTGTTCTCTTTTATTACTACTAGACATAAAAATCACTTGTTGTCGAGATGCATTATCCCTTTGAAATACAAATCAATTTCAAACTTCACAAACAATTTAAAACAACGAAATTAATTTCGAAATAGGTAATGAACTCTTATTATGGTACGAACTTAAGCGTGAAAAGGTATAGATGATGTCATATGACAAGTGACAAATTAATACGCGAGAGCTGGCCTACTTTTCTTCTCGAGTTATCTTATACAATCCCCTATTCGACTCAAATGAATTAATGTAGATATATTAAGGGAAGGAGATAAAGGAGGTAATCAATGAACCCCTTTCTAAGTTTCTATATCAAACACATTGAAAAGTCAAATGAAATTATACTCATATTCACAGGCAATTTGCAAACTAGATAAAGTTGGAGCGGATTGATACACAATGATAAATTTGATATTGAATTAAAGTTACGTTACAAACGTATCTTGAACATGAGAAAGTCAAGAATCAGTTTGAAATTTCATTTCATTCGAAGCTATTTGGTGGAAGTTTAGAGATTATAAACAGAGGCGTGCTTTGGTTTGAACTTTGTGAAACCTTCAACTCTGAGACGAAGTTCCTTAATATATAGGATATGTAAAGCGGTATGTGGTGAAGCCTTGGGTGCTTGCCCTCTTCTCTTTGCTCAATAATTTGGGGAACTCTAGCTAGATTTTAATTAAGAAAGTATGACACCGACTCAGCCTCTCTCTCTCTCTCTCTCTCTCTCTCTCACTCTCTCTCTCTCACTCTCTCTCTCTCACTCTCTCTCTCACTCTCTCTCTCTCACTCTCTCTCTCTCACTCTCTCTCTCTCACTCTCTCTCTCTCACTCTCTCTCTCTCACTCTCTCTCTCTCACTCTCTCTCTCTCACTCTCTCTCTCTCTCTCTTAGGCGCGGAATCTAGGAGCTAGAAGCCAGAGAACTCTATCCTATATAGCTCGAGACGAATTAGCGTGCAAAATTCCTATTATAATCCCTTTTTCCCACCCACACCATTCTTAACCTTTCTCCCTCATCTCTCTTTAGTTTTGTCCACCAAAGAAAGTCGACTAAAGAATTGTTACGGATGGGAAAGACGCGGTTAGAACTGACAAGAAAAATTTAAAGAGAAGATTTTAAAAGAAAATTCTACTGATGAGATTTGGACCCTTTAAATTTTAAATTATATCACAATTATAGGAGTGTCGGAACCTCGCGTCCATGACGTTTAATTATTCCCAATTTCAATTATCTCCCACTGATTTTACTAAGTTTTTGTAAAATTGATATTTAAAAACCTTCAGTTGTTCCTTTTACTCTGGGTTAATTATTTTTCATTTGAATGCTTTAACCTCAAAGACAACAACAATTATTCCAATTTCTTATTATTTTCCACTGATTTTACTTTTACTTTTTTGTTTTGAAAAACTTGATTTAATTTAACTTTCCTTTAATTAATTTTCAAGAGACTTTTCCTTTAAAAATGCATCCCTTTATAATTTTACATCCCATTCAGTTCCGTTTCGTGAACAGACATTACTACAATTAAGTTTTGAATGTCCATGCATCTTGTCTTCTAGCTGGTTGTCGCTATATTTCTCAGTGGTTGCTCTTCGTTGTGCCAGACTATGTCCCATTTAGAGCCCTATTCCTATAGCCTTCCCTTCCTTATCTAAGTATTTCATTCTCTAAGATCAATTTGCAAAACAGCGAAAGCTAAGCCGGATTAATACACTACGTTATGCCTTATAAGAATAAAAGTAGGTTTAGCGAGTATTATGGCGTACATGTCTTTTGGGTGCTAGAGAGTAAGTATAAAGGTATATGCTCCTGTTTCTGTCTGTTAGAGCTATGGGTGCCGCTCCCTATTAATGGCTAGGGAGGTGGCAAGGAAATTAGAATGACAGAAATTCGGTGTCCGAATGAGTGAATTCTTTATTTGGTTTATAAAATTTGTTACGTTTAACGCGGTTTTCTCAGCCACAAGGTATCATCCTCACACGAGGGGTGCCTCTTATTTATGCGCTTCCAAATTTTTGGGGCCTTAATTTAAATTAGAGATGAGATTAAATTAATTAATTTTGGTGTGAATGAATTCATTAAGTTGATAAAAATTTGCATAATTAGTTCTAGAGGATTCAGGTTTGGTAAAAAAAGGCAAACATGTACAAACTTTATTCTTAAGCTTAATTAAATCCTAAAACCCTTATTGTTAAGCCTAATTTAATCTTAAAACCTTTATTGTTAAGCCTAATTAAATCCTAAAAGCCTTATTAAACCTTAATAAATTATTTTGTCATTGTTGTCGAAATTACTACTAAGCCTAAAGGAATTATTGCCTTTATTACTAAACATCCAATCAAATTCTTGCCGTTATTACTAAGCTTAATCAAATTCTTGCCGTTATATTGCTAAGCCTAATCAAATTCTTGCCGTTATATTGCTAAGCCTAATCAAATTATTGGCGCTATTGCTAAGCCTAATCAAATTCTTGCCGTTGTTGCTAAGCCTAATCAAATTCTTGCCGTTATTGCTAAGCCTAATCAAATTCTTGCCGTTATTGCTAAGCCTAATCATATTCTTGCAGTTATTGCTAAGCCTAATCATATTCTTGCAGTTATTGCTAAGCCTAATCATATTCTTGCAGTTATTGCTAAGCCTAATCATATTCTTGCCGTTATTGCTAAGCCTAATCATATTCTTTCCGTTATTGCTAAGCCTAATCAAATAATTGCCGTTATATTGCTAAGCCTAATCAAATTCTTGCCGTTGTTGCTAAGCCTAATCAAATTCTTGCCGTTATTGCTAAGCCTAATCAAATTCTCGCCGTTGTTGCTAAGCCTAATCAAATTCTTGCCGTTGTTGCTAAGCCTAATCAAATTCTTGCCGTTGTTGCTAAGCCTAATCAAATTCTTGCCGTTGTTGCTAAGCCTAATCAAATTCTTGCCGTTATTGCTAAGCCTAATCAAATTCTCGCCGTTATTGCTAAGCCTAATCAAATTCATGACGTTACTATTAATCCTAATCAAATTCATGGCGTTATTGTTAAGGCTAATCAAATATTATCTTTGCTTTAATCAAATTCATGACGATATTACTAAGAATAATCAAATTCATACAGAAGATGCTTTATAAAGGGTTGCTAAACCTCATTAATGAGATAAATAATTCATAATAATATTGTTTCACCTTCCCTTTTAGTTTATGAAATAGTTAACACGTAAGTTTAACCGCAAAAGAGCGTGACGAGATCAGATATCTTGACAGACATACCCTCACTTAGATCGATCAAATTTAAATTCGTATATAATAAAAATGCCTACCCTCCTGGTAATCTGCCAATCAGGCTTGGAAAAGGAAATCGCAGAAGGTCAAAAGATGAAGTATGTAGGGTGTTAATTAGACCTATACTTCAAAAGAAATAAGAGATTTCAGGCTCTTGAAAATAGAAGTCGAAACGACGTCAATTTTCAAATTCAAAGGGCGCTTGAAATTGATTATGAATGGATTTTTATTTGCAAGATCATTTAATCATGTATTATAGGCCCGAATAATATAATACCAGTTCACATTTCACTACCACTAATTCGTCAAATAAACGACAGACATTTGGGGCTCAATTTGGTAGGATTTTACTTCGATAGTCCTATTTAAACACCCCATGGATTATTCTATCAGAATTTTGTTATGGGACATTAATAGTAAAATTCAACCCTAAAGGTGAACGTAAAATATAATTTCAAATTTAATGAGTGGTTTCCAACCAAGCAATAAAATAAAATATCTTAATTACATCCCAAGCTATCTTTCCATAAAGTTAGACAATAATTAGTAATCATCCTATATGATAGTAATTAAAGTTCATTCCATTAGGAATATTCAGCTAAAACAAGTCTACACTGCCCTAAAACACGGAGGACTGCTTTGATTTTAAGCGCTGTACATGTCTCCAAGGGGTGCCACTAGGCGGCGTTAGTATTTCGTCTACAAGCCAAAGCTAAAATTTTGGCGGGAAAAAAATAAAATGTGCATCATCTTTTTTAAACGCCATTCACCAGGATAAGTTAATAGTTGGTTTAAAACTATTAAGCCTAAAACTAGGTGTAAGTCAATGCAACTTAAAATGTACTACGGATAGCCTTACTCAATGCTTTATACTTAAACTGACGATAATTTTAAGGATGGACGCTCACTCTGGTATATTTAATCACGGATGGGCAACTTGGCGGCTCTTGGGCGTCTTAAGTTTAAGTCTTGGTCTATAAGGAGGCAAAGTTTGGCGAAGTCTTGATAGTGAGATTGGAAGCGTCACGATTTAATTTGCCACGACGCGAGATCCATCAAGAGTTTCAAGAGCGAAAGAGAAAGAGAGGAGGGGCGTCTCGCGTTTAACTCCCCTTTTCCCGTAGAAATATGAACCAAACCAGATTTTTTATAACAATTATTTAAACGGGAATTTTATATTAAAAGGAGCGAACCTCCTTATTGTAATGCAAAGTGAATTTGAAATTACTAAATAATTTTATGAAACTTTCAGTCTTCAAATTACAGACTTTCCAAATACAGAACAGCACCGTAATCGTATTTGGCGCGAACTTGGATGAATCATGCCTTTTATTATTCATCCAAGATGAAAACAACACCCAGTACCCAGACGTTTTGCACAAAAAATATATATACATACATTCCCATAATTATCCTCTTAAATATCTTATAAATTTAAAAACACTGCCTGGATTTAAAATAATTAGCACCGAGAATAAGCCCAAATAATATAACATTCTTGCCCCCCCCCCCAAAAAAGAACCGATTATGCCAAGGCTTAAGCCTAACTATAGAGCGCACTCACTTTATCTAATAATAGATATAAATGATTAATAAACTCACCAAAATATTAATAGATATAATACAGATTGAAGATAATCTCCTATGAATCACACAATGAAAACGTGAACCGGCTACTAGCAACCGTGGGCTCTCGCGAGTATAAAAAAATAAAACGCTGGCGCTTTTCTTTGACTCTCGTTTGCCCCGTAAACGGAAGTTCCGAAACTCGTCTAATTCGAGGCGGCAAAATATTGTGTGTGTGGGGTGGAGGGGGGGAAGAGAGGGAAAAGCCTTAACAATTGAGTCGAGATGTCTAAGATATAAAATTAAAATTCCGAGGATAAACTTAGTTAAATAATAATCCTCCTTGATTAAAAAACCCCTGAAATACCTTGAAATAAAGGTCAAGATGAATAATAAAAACTATGATAGCTTTTAATATTAATCCAAGGTCAAATCACCAAATATAGCACGAGTCCTAGACGTTTTGCAAAGAAAACTTTACATTTACCTTATTTTCCCCTTCCCTACTTTTTCCATAAAAAAAACCAACAGACAGTGCATGGATTTCCAATAATTATCACAGAGAATAGGCCCAAGTATTAACTGGTACCTCGTTCGAAATATCATCCCCACAAACGAAAAGAAATTAGTATCCAAGGCTTAAGCCTAACAATCGCGGGCGCTCACCTGACCTAAAAGACAATCAATAAAAATTATAAATCACTAAAAAAACTCACCAAAATTCGTTAGACAGCCGAAAAATAAATCACTGATCACAAATATAACACGCAGATTGTACATAATCACGTATAAATCACAAAAACCAAACGTAAACCGGAGAGTAACAACCGTGAGTCCTCGCGAGTAGAAAGAAACTAACATGTGGGCGCTTTTCTTTGACTTTCCTTTACCCCGTAGACAGAACTCATCTATTTTCAGGCGGGTCTATTTTTGAGGCGGCGAGTAGGGGGGGACTGAGGTAAAAAATGCCCTGAAAATCGAGGAGATATTTCTAGTTTTTTAAATTATTCTGCATCTAAAGAAAGATTATTTAGCTATTATTTTTAACTAACGATAATTATGCTATATTAAATATGGAAAGTATGATTGCTTAGTCTGTAGATACAGGTTAATTAAATGCAGAAATAATTATATTAAAAATATTGCGAGTAGAAAGAAAGCAAGATGTGGGTGCTTTTCTTTGACTTTTGTTCACCCCTAAGAGAGAACTCATCTATTTTCAGGCGGGTCTATTTTTGAGGCAGCGACTAGGGGGGACTGAGGTAAAAATGCCCTGAAAATTGAGGAGATATTTCTAGGTTTTTAAAATATTCTGCATGGAAAGAAAGATTATTTAGAACATGTTTTTACTAACGATAATTATGCTATATTAAATATGGAAATTATGATTGCTTTAGTCTGTAGATACATGTTAACTAAATGCAGAAATAATTAAAAATATTGCAAATAAAATTAAATAGGCGATGTAAATATTTAATAATTAAAACTTAAGTATTCTAATTATCATATACTGCAAATTATTTCGATTAAATTAATTATCGTACTATAATTTACTATATTAAAGTACGGTTAATAATTTAAATTGCTTAATTAAAAGTAATAGTACAGTCTTAGAACAATAATTTATTACTTAAGTCTTATGTAATGTAATTAATATATAATGACCTTGAAACTAAAGGTTATCAAGAACTAATTTTGTATATTTTTAATTCAATATAATGATAATTAAATTTAATATTGATTTATAAAATTAATAAATAAATAAATAATGAATAAAAAATTAACTAAATCGTTACTATCTGCATAAAACAGAGGTTTTGAACTAGTGACGTCAGATATTTAAGGAAACACCCGTCAAAAACAGTAAGATCATAAATTAATTCATTCTCTTTCGTGATGAATAAATTTATGGGAAAAATTAGTAACACAAACATTAAATTCTAACAACCAAATTAAGGCAAACCATATTTTTTATTAAAAGATGGTGCCTGTGGTTAAGATAATCAGGGGGAATGGGGGCTAACCTAGGGGGTGACTAAAATGGCAAAAGCGTTATAATTTCTCTCCGTTTCTTTTTTATCGAATTAATCATACGTAATTAGCGGCCTGTCGAGTATCTAGAGCGCTAATTAATCTACTTGACCTCCGCTTCTTAGGCCTCTTATTAACACCCACAAGAACCTTATATTAACGCTTTCTCCACGCCAAAAAAACCCAAGAGAAACTAATAGCGCTAAAGATACACACTACGACAAAAAGGGGTCGCCAAAGTTTATGCCCTATTTTTTTAAAGAGAAACTGAAACAATAAGTTACTTTATGACACTAATCCATAACCATTATAGACTTTAGGTTATCTGGCATGTAACTTAATCCACGATTAAAATTAATTCCTTGGCCGATTTTATAATAGGTTGACAACTAACCCTAAAAGCTCCTATGAACAAAGAGTCCATTTGGTCTGGTTCCAAGAGATACGAGGTGTAATTAAAGTTCATCAACGTACCGCGACTAATTTAAGGATTGCTATTTTTGTCTACGATATGTTTTTCTTAATTATTAATGAAGACAGTCTCTGTCCGAATTCGTAACACATATATTATCACTGAAACTAGACCAGATGGAGACAAAGTTCATCTAGGGTAACGTGCAAGAACAATGAAATTTAAACCAATAGATGAGACACTTCAATTGGCACAATCGAACAAGTTGTTCCAAGTAGTTTAGAGTCATACTTATAATATATTTTGTGGGCAAAGGGCGCTTAATTGGGGGTCATAAAAAACAACTTTGCGAATTCTAGTTCCCTTCGCAATTTTCAAACAAAAATGAAATGCCGTCTGCTCATTTTGTAAGGAATTAAATTGCAAGAGCGGTGAGGCTGTACGATATTTCCTAGGGGCTTTTTCTGAACTGTTTTAACCCCTGGTCAACGTATCAGTATGTTCGAAAATTAACAAAACTATCTATTTCCAATTAAAGTTATCATCAAACTCCATCAAAAAGTACTTAAATCCTCTCTTTAATTAACCGTAAAACACATGGTTTCGAAATCAATTTTATAGAGTTAAGATCGCGGTGTAAAAGGTTTTTGGACTAATAAAAACCAATATCCAACTCCAAAGTATCATTGGACCACAAATAATGATCCCTATTAAAGGAAAAACACCCATTTGAATCAGTTACGTACACTCATCATTAAAGGGCGGGTGAAGAGGAAATAAAGTGTTTGCTTATTAAATAAATAATTCAGGTAACCTCCCACTAAAAGGAGAACCTTCGACTAATCAAAAGACGTCCCACCTTTGGCTTAATAAAATCCAGGCGACACGTGCTGCGGAACACTCTTTTAATCGCGTGAACGGGCGTATAACAGCGCGTGCCACGGTTATTTTGTGAAGCCAAAGTTGGTGGAGTCTTTTGATTGGTCGAACGGTCTACATTTTAATTAAATTACACACAATCTGAATCTTTTTGCTCAATTCAGAGAGGACAAAAAAAAATAACTTTGTTTTCCTCTTCATCATCCAGTTAAATAGAGCTACAGTACCTTTAATAAAAAACAAAAAAGGGGGAAATTAAACGCTTATAATCTAAGTACTGCTATTATCCTTTTGTCTAAAACGAGTTTACACAATGAGAGGAGCTAAAGCGGATTAATACGCAACGTAAAACTTCTTAGGAAAGAAAATAGTCGTTGTCAACTTCTCAATTATATAATCTTGATCGAAAAATCGTGCAAATATTAAATAGACGGTGAAGAAAAAGAAGATCATTATTAATAAAAAAATCCGCGAAAAAACGATTATGTAACGGGTTAAATAATTACTCCGTGCGCTAATTATCGTGGCATCCCCCAGCCCTTTCTTAATTTCGTGAAACAGGAGAAGATATCTAGCGTATCCTAAAATGGTATAACTTGAAAGGTATGATGAAAAGGACTCATTAATTAAAAAGTAATTAAAGAATGTGCCTTGAGTAAAAAGTGTTATAAATGTGTTGCAAAAATGTTAGGCTTAGCGGAGTTTGAAAATAAATAAACTGGATAATGCAAAAAAAAAGTGTCTTGCATGGCCATGGAAATAATTAACTAATAATTAACTAATTTATAAAAAAGGGAATCATTCTTTAATTAAAATTATTATACATCCCTTTTCATATTCGCTTTAAATTATAATAGACGGCTTGATGATGTATGTCCGTGCACGAATAAAACCCTAATGTTATTTGGTAAGAAGATAAACTATATTAGGTAAGTTGACCCTTAGATATCCATTAAACTCTAAACGTTTAAATTTATTCGGTATTGGTAGATGGACAAACTCGAGGCGTTGGTCTCTCGTAGGAACATTATTACGGAATAGGAGGAGAAATTTAGTGAAGAGATTTTTACAGGGTGTGTGTGGGGTTTGGATTATATAGTAAGAAGGAAAAAAAATGATTCGTTGGACCTTAATGTTGGGATAATTTACATGCTGGGCGATAGGGAGTCCTGCCCATCGTAAAGAAATAGCCGCCAAAGGGGCCCTTGATAATAGGACTATTAAAATACGGAAAATTATTACAGATACGTGACGACCCCCTCCCCGAAAAGAAAAAAACCCACCGCGTGTGATGTAACTATTCTTGAACATAGTTTTAAAAGGCAAGCCACTGGTTATGTTAAATATTTACAAGGTGGATAGAACAACTAAGTTAACATCTAGTGACCACATACACTGAGAAGTTTATGAACAAGGCACTTTAACTACTCCATTAGTAGTTAAAGGCTGAATGCAACCTAACAACAATTTTTTGTCGTTCAAAAAAAGTACAAACAAATATTAAACTAAAAATAAATTTTAAAATTACCCAGAAAATAGGCTTAGCTGGATTCATGGAGATCTATAATTTCTTCGCACTGAAGAGTCAGCGACCAATGAGAAAAGGTCGGTTATTAAGGCGAGATCTCCATGAGACTTTCAATAACAATCGATTGGTCGTTGACCCATCAAAACCAAAAAAATTCAGTATCTCCATGAATCCAGCTAAGCCTATTTTCCGGGTAAAAGCTTTAAATTCATTTCTAGTTTAAAATTTGTTTGTAATTTTTTTACTGGTGTATTAGGCTTATTTAAACGATAAAGAATCAATTGAAAATAACTTGTTTTTAGATTGCATTCTCGTTTTAAATCTAAAGTCTCAGCTACTTTCAAAGACTCGGCAGACACGCAAGAGGTTTTATTAGTTACGCATTTGATGACGCCATAATATCGTCATTATTTGATACTTTTATTGATCCTATTGACATACGTGTCTTAATTGTCCTAAATCTTAAAATTGTTAATTACTAACAACACCATGGCAATTTTTCTTGTTAAATAATTAAAGGTTTAAATTTTGTAGTTTAAAATAATTGGATGTTTTCTATTCGGTAATTCTTACGTAGTTTCCATTAATTCTAATACTATTATACTAGAAAACTTTACACTCTTAACATTCTCGCTCCATTACACTTCATCGTGATGTAACATTTACCACAAGCTCGCCTAAAATTAGATTCTTAAAGGTACCACAGCAGCACGTCAAAAAAAAGGCCGCGGCCGGGGTCTAAGAATAATTATATTAGATTCAATTACCGGCGCGCCACAACGTACAAAAATGGAGGAGTTTTCTACGGTCAAATGGACTTAGGTTTAAAATTACCGAGTAATAAAAAGTTATAATAAACCCTTAAGAGCCTTCCAGGATGAAAAAGAAATAGGTAGGAGGAATTATTTTTCATTTTGGTCAATTTAAAAGGCCGCATCTAGAAGAGAAAAAAAAAAGTATCTTTATCTTCCACGTATGTCCGAGATACGGGGATGGGTTAGAGTTTTGTAATTTTTCATTTTTATTTTTTTTTAAATTTGAAAAAGAAAGAAAGCACGCGTTCGCTTGTCTTTTATTAAATAGCCTCACGCATTTAGATAGTTGATTGCAATTATATTTACCGACTATATAGAGAGATGGTAAGAGCCGGTTTCCCTAAAGCTTAGTCCCCCAAAATTAAAAATCTCGCAGCCAAGAGATTAAAATGAAGAATATCTCCGAGAAGGGGGAGCCGAAAGAATTTAAAACTGAAAGGGAAAGTTAAACGCGCAAAGTTTAAAATGATAGATTTTCAAAATTCGGAATCATTTATACGAGGAAGATTTATATTTCATAGGAAGAGATTAGTTACAATCGAATGGTCTCGTATGGCGCAGTATTTGAAGTCTCGAACACTGTGTTTCTTATCAAGAATATATTTAATTAAATATCAGAGAGAATAAACAAGAATAATACACAATTTTCATTGGATATTTGAAAAAAAGGCAGAATTATTTTCCCGCGTAATTCAATTCAGTTCAGTTCGAAACTATTTATTTACAACATACATCATTTTAGCATTACCTATGGCGCCATACCAGACGCTCTGAAACCTTTTATTCTTACACAAGAATCTGTCTTGGAGGTATTTCCAAGTAAATCGGTTTATTGTTCCCCAATATGATACGATCTTTTGTTTCGTCATTCGGGTCATGACGCAAATTTGCGAAACCAATAACAGGGTTCATACAACTTTTGCGACACCCATTTTCTCCAAAATTTCCAGGTTTTCCACAAATATTTCCTCGATATTTCCCTGAAATTTCCAGGTCCAATACTAAACTATCCACTTTTAATTTATATTTTTTCTCGCCTGACAGGTTCATTCTTCGTAAATTATTTATTACCCACTTCAGTCTATAAAATGGAGTAATAACATTGGTACACCCTGTAGTGGTTTTTAGAATATTTGATGAAACAACCCATAATTTAGACCAAATATGCCCAAACACAAATTTCCCTGGATTTAAATATTATTAAATATCCCTGAAATTCCCCTGGATTTAAGTATTTTTAAATTTACCTGAAATTCCCGTGAATTTTTAGGCTTTAATTCATTTCCCTGAGATTTCTAGGTTTTCCAGGTTTGTATGAACCCTGAATAAGATAAATAATTCATTCATTCTCTCTAATTAAATTAATTAATTAACTGACTGCATAAAACTCAACCACATAAAACGTATTTTTTTTTTTTTGATATTTCGGTAACCCTTTAAAGTGTAAAATCTTTTAGATTGAAAACGGGAAAGAGATGACTGATGAATTATTTTTTAAGTCATACGCTAAGTTCATTCTTCAAAGTCGTATCACAGATTCTGCAGTCATCATCCCAAGAAAAAAAGCTTTAAAGAGTATTATACCTACGCTTAAGTTTTAAGTATATTAAAAATAAAAAATATATATATTCTGGGTATAATCTCCTCAAATATTAAAATCCTCGTTCTTGGTTCATTTCATGCAAATTACTTTTTTTTTCTTCCCTTTCTATACCTTGATCCTTTAGGATTTTAGCTTGGTCTTTTAATTGAGTCATCAATATCCTTTGGAGGACCCGTTTTTCGGGGTGGAAGGGAGACCCACCAAACCGATTCGAGTCTTCGAGAGACTGCGGTGGGTAAGGGATATAAGGGTACGGCAACTCAGTGCCTTTGGCTGTATATATTTCAATGGAGAAATAATACCTTGTGCCAACATACTACACGATTCTGACTGAAAAACTTTAGGCGGCCCACACAACACGTTTCCAAAAAAAAAAAAAAAAAAAATTATATCGAAAAATGCCAGGCGGTTTTTTTTTATACACGAATAAGAAAAAGAACTACAAGGATATTTTAACGTTCTAAGTGGGGATGAAATTGGGATTTTTTGGCATAATGGGGTGCAAAATCAATACCCACGCCAAAATTCCGTCGAAACTAACACGCACTAAATCTTCTATTGGAATTACATTGGTTCAATCAAATTTAAAGAAGGTCGAATTTTACTATTTTTGCTATTTAATTTCTTCAATAAGTCATTTATAGCTAGGCTTAAGAAACTAGTTGAAATGGTTCAGGAAACACGTGACCAAAATACAGAGAGAATTAAGTTGACCTTCTAATTACGATTCTTTATAGAATGAGGTATTGTTTTACAAAAATTTAAATGTATACACGTACATTTTAAAAAGTTTTTTTGAGAGATAAAAATAATTTCGTTGCAATGGGAAATATTTTGAGAATAAATGTTGGAACAATTAAATTTAAATACTGTTCACATTGACGCTAATAAGTAATTAGAAAAGGTTTTAATTTCCTACCATTTTCATACTTTCAAAAATTAACTTTAGTCTTAAATTCCCAAACATTTTTCCCAAAGTTTAAGCAATATTTTATATTTTGAGAACCTTAAGCCAGATTTTTTTAAAACTAAATGGGTTTCCTTAAGTACCTGAGATCATACAAGTAATTCTTATGACTTTTAATAAACCAGATATTAAATTGTATTACAGTATATTTTATAAATCATATCTAGAGTCAAGAGTCATTTAATATCTCATGACCAAACTAAACTACTCGTATATTTGAAGCACCATTAACATTTTGACCATACCCTACTAAGAATATCAACCATGCAGTTGAAAACTAGCTACACACGATGCGATTTTGTCGCACGCGATTTCATGTCGCATGCGATTTTTAACTGGGTCGCTTCAAACTTCAATACACACGGCGCGACTGCCAAGCCGATAACAATAGAGAGGAGTAGAGATAAAATCAAGCTCGAAAAGAAACAAGACGTCGCTCGCGAATTCAGATGTTTCAGTAGAAGTAAAAGAACGCGTTCGCTAAAGCTCTCATTTTAGTCGAAGAATTTGAACGCAAAGGATGGATAGAAGAAAGCTGTTAGCAATGACCCTAGTTTATTTTGAAACAGAGGATGAAATTATTCCACCTCGAAAGAGGAAAATTCGATCCACTTGGCAAAGGGGATGGATTTCAAAAAGGTCCAAATTAGGACTTTTTCATACTTTAATGAAGGAGTTGGCTGTTTCTGATCGACAAAACTATAAAAAATGGATCAGAATGGATGTAGAATCCTTTGAAATATTGGTAAACAAAGTCTCGCCTTTAATTTCGAAGGAAGACACAGTTATGAGGGAGTCTATTACCGCTTCGGAGAGATTAGCACTCACATTGAGATATTTAGCAACTGGTAAGTAAAAACAAAAAAATTAAATATTAATTACATAATAATCACCAACTTCAGCTCCGCTAACGGAAGGCCAAGGTCAGTGCAGACCAAAGAATATAATAGATTTTATTCTCTGCGTTGCACAAACCTGTTTTTCATCGCCAGGTGGGCGATTGCAACATGTATAAACAACAACATGAAGTTTTCTCCGAACTAATCCCATCATTCGAAAACATTTCTGAGCTCTATGTTTCCAAAATTCGGACATCCAACTGTTTTCACTTTCATAAGTTATTCCAAAAAGACAGAAAAACCCAGCTCCGCAAGGTAAAATAGGTTTTAGTCGCGCAGAAGAAACTTTGAAATTTTCCAAAGGAATGTCTCCCGTTTACTCCCACTTTTAATACTACCAAAGCTGCCTGTCGCGTGCGTTAAAATAGGTTCCAACCTATTTTCGGTCGCAGCCGCATGCGACTTCAAAAAACCACTTCACACCACGCGATTTTGGAATTTTGGTCGCATGCAGCTTGTCGCATGCGACAAAATCGCATCGTGTGAAGCTAGCTTTAGAGCCATCGTAAAAAAATCCTCGACTAAAAAAGGGGTGTATTTCGAATTGGAAAAAAACTTTCCGATTTTCCGAGTAACGAAAACCCTAAATGAAGTCCTACTACATAGAAACTGATTCGATTTACGCCCCCTTTCATTCGGTCAATCTTATTTAGTTCCCCTGGGTCAAATAATAGAGTTAAATAAGCGCGGATAAGTAGACGGAACCCCGAAATAGGAACCATTAGAAAAAAGCCGGACTTAAGTTTGTAAATTTCTATCGAGGTAAAAGAGTTAGCGTCAATTCAAGTTGATAGCGAGGTGGGAAAAGGTGAAAAACCACCGAACCGAAAGAAGAAAACAAGCTGCAATTTCCAACTTCTTAGTTGGCAAGCCAAGTCGTTTATCTTGCAGCGAGCCATTTCTCAAAAAGCAACCCACAAATAGTTCAATTTAAGTTTTCATCAAGTACAAAGGTAGACCTACTTCTTTTTCTAATAGGTCAAATACTAAGCCTTGGTTTGGAGCACGCTTGGGTCTCGGTATGACCTCGACTGTAAGAAGAGACGGAAGAACACCTTCCCCCTCTGCTTGGTTCTATATAATTCGTGTTTCAAGTTAAAATTTGACTGATAATATAGCCTGGATTCGTCCATTCTCAATGAACCGGACAATTTGAGTTTACAGATAAATAATACCTATTCAACCTGGTCAAACGTTAGGTTGAAAATTATTCTACGTATATGAAATTTGGCCGAAAAGAGAGGCCAAAATTAGGGAAAAGAAAAAGGGCGCAATTTTTATTTTAATCTTGAGACTTTACTAAAGATTACGGGCCATAGAGAGTAAAAATACGTTAAAATTTAATACCGTTACCTGTACTTGCACGAACACTATAGTATCGTTTTGAGGTAAAATATTTATGAGAAATCGGTATACAGAAAAAGGGATGATAAGTTTCAATCAGAAATTGCAATGGGTACAAATCTACTCCATTACCTCTTACTAATACATTTGTAAAGCGATTGAAGTAGTGTTTAACTATAAATACGATGTTTTCAAACAAAAACATCATATCATTCGCAATATTCCATATTTAAAATGCAGCACTGCAGATATGAACAATCAATTCTATGGGTAGTTAAATTTAGGTTAGGTTTCCTTGCATTGCATATTTTGATTGAAATAGAAGGAAAGCTAAAGCTGAGGTATAAATGGTAGATGCAGGTGCCACGTTATTAGAAACCAACCGGAAAAAAAAGAGAGGAAAAAATTTTGCAAAGAAAAACCACTCGATTTTGTGTAAAGGGCTCACAAGTCAATCCCTCTTTTGCCCGCTCTGAATAAACACACAAATACGATTCGGTTCAATTCCAGCTGGGGGCCCCTAAGGCCGACATCACTCTACACTCTACAAAAACATAGCGGCCCCCTAGGTGGAACGAAAGGTTATGACCTCAAAGTCATGAGTTAAAAATTTGCACTTTCAATCTTAAAGGGAGAATGCAACCTAACAACAAGTGATTTTTAATCACATTTCGTATTTTTGTCAACATAAAAAACACTAGATTATTATATTTCACTATCCCTTTAAAACGAACAGTAACTTTTAAGGCTTTTTCTTCGGTTCAAAACAGATTGCAAAGTATCTGAACCTGACGAGGATTAATCAACAATGTTAAGCCTAATAGGCAGTGAATGTAATTTAGCAATCTCACTTGAAGAGGTTGATATAGCTAAGACTCTTATCATAAGATATTTTTAAACGATAATGAGCTGTTTAAATATGCGTAAAATCGTACTAAAACTATCTTAAGCTTTTGGTGGTAAATTATAGTTAATTATTACTTTATTTTAAATGGAGGGTGAAGTTAGATTTCCGATCTTTTCCTGTACAATTCAGAGACAAGTACTGACATTTTTTTGAACGAAAACACGTCAATAAAAAGAAAAAACTCTTAATTTTCTTCCTCATCCTCTCTTTAAAGTAAGAAATTAATCAATATCTCAATTCGAACATTACCAATGAATGGACAGCTGTCATTTTCTTAAAAATAAAGACATTATAAGCTTACGATGGGCAGACTTACTGGATCGAGTAATAAAACGCTGATAAGTCGTCTCTTAGCGAAACGTAAACAAGTCAATCACAAGTGGCACAAGTTCCTTGTATTTATCATTATTATCAGTCCACCCGTAGAAGAAGACTATTACGTGCGCTATTCAAAGATGGTATACTTAAAGTTCATCTCAATGAAATCTTACAACACTCCAAAAGCTACACTTTGTCCATTGTCTCTTTTAAACAAGTAACTATGGAATAATCAAAAGCGTGGTATGAACTGTTAACTGTTTTAAAAACGCGGAATTTGGTTCTAGGCGGGCGTACAACTGATAATGTCAGAAGAATCGCGAAGCGTGGCGCAAAAGTCGAAAGAAAAAGAACAAAAAAAAAACTATTTTTCTTATCTTAAGCTGTTTAAGAGATCGTCCAAACGTTTTGGGGAAAACAATCCATACACTGTCTCAGATAGAGTTACTCAATGGATTAGGTTTTAAGACCAACCTATTTTCATTGTAGGCCCGTTGAATTCTTTGACACAAATAACGGAATAATGGCATACTTTATACTTAGTTGTAATGGGTAAATAATACTAGCTGCCATGTCTATATAATTAACATAATAAATCTGCTTTTTACCAACTGACTACTTTTTTAGCATTGCAAAAGGCTGTCGTCAGTTACAAAATCGAAAAATAGGTGTACAGATTTTACGGAAGTGATTCGAAAGAATTGCAAACTATTCTTGAAACACCTTACTTAAGCAAGCAAGCAAAGAATGCGAAAAAGATAAAATATTACGAGAGGGTTTTGTAGATAAAGATGGGCCGAACCTTTTTTTTTCTAGCTAAAGAAAATCCAACACTATTATGTACAAAGCTGGCGTGTAACGTTAAGCCTTGTTGAATCTGGTTTTATAGGGTTTCAAAAACCCGTTTTGTATATATTCTTATATTCGTAACGTTTTTGACATCTCCGACGACGTTTTTCGTTAAATTCTTATCCTTAAAAGTTGTCTCAAAAAGAAAGACGGTGAAAACCTAATTTCCTGAACATGATTATAGCAAACTTAGGTAAAAAAGGCGTTGGAAGACTCAGCAGGAATTTATATATATATTTTTTGTCGTTGTAAAATAAATATGACCTTAGAGCTTGTTCAAAACTAGACACCAACATTTATTTTCTTAGCTTCCAGTCTCTAGTTATATTGATATTGATTATATATAGTAAATTCAGTAAACGCGTCAGCGTTCAATGTTATGGCCCCATCATCATCTTTATTTCAATTTTCACTTTGATTTGATAGCGTGTTCAACGATAAAATACGGTGGATATACTCTAAATAAAATAATACAGAAAAGGGGTTAGCCTGACTTTGTACTCGCTGTTAAATTAAATTAAAATTAAATATAGGAATAATGGGGCCATCTTCTAAAAGGAGTAGGTATAGGCAGCAAAGACAACAGCCAAAAACAACAGTTTTATCACATCACGTCAAGTATTTTTAAAAATAGGTTTTTGGAAAATACTATGCTTTAAATAATAACTGTCAGAAAAGAGATGTACTACTTTTAGATTTATCTAGTTTAATATTAAATATCCTCCGCCATGTCATCGTTAGTTATGCCTATTAAGTCTGGAGGTTAAAAATTAAATTACATAAGACGGAACAAAAATTTACAGAAAGGTGTTTCCTATCTTTTCACAATTCAGCAATGACGTCAGATGATGACAGATAAAAATGTTCTTACTTATAGCACACCGGACGTTACTAAGATAAACATCGTAGCTTGTAATAAAAGGTGCATAATTAAAATATTTTTGGCTTCTACATTTGACAATAAATAAGATTATTAATTATTATAAAAGTAATGAATAAAATTACTTCTTTTTGAAAAAATTATATTTAAAGTATTATTTACTAAGCCTATTAATTTCTAAAACTAACCAGTTTTAATTTCGGGCCATTTATCGACTCTTATTGGGTATAAAACTCACTCTTTTGCGCAAGTGCGAGATTAGAACTTAACCTTCAACAAATCACGAAGCACTAATAAGTTTTAAAAATTCCTACTTTCCCCAATCTAAATTAATTTTGACTTATCTCTGATTAACCATATCTTTGTCAGTGGTTAAAAATACCATTCAGGCCTAATTTTGATGTGGCAATTAATAGATTAGAAATCACATAATTTCACCATTAACCCTTTGGATACAAGCTTCAGAGCTAGTAACGGTCCATGTCCAAGGTCGCCAATTAAAAAATAAAATAAAAATTAAGGAATAGTACCACAATCTAATTAAAATTTTAATTGCCACGTTGAAAATAAACCACTTTTTCGCAATACTTTCTCTAGAACGCCAAAAGGTTTTGAGAAATTTTACGACAATACTATGACGTCAGGAGCTTGTTAGAAAAACTAGGTAACAAATGGAGAAATTTTGTCATAATATAAATACAATGAAATGCTCCCAGATATGATTTTGGTGAGTGGCAATGCAATGACGTCATGGGTGAAATTCAGAAATTAAACCGTAAAATTTGTGGAATAGAATACTTTTTCATGTGTAAATGCAACCAAGTTAAGTGTTATAACCAAATAATGTATCTAAATTAATTAAACGTGATACTAACCCTTTAAAACAAATGTATGACAATTTATCGAATTTTTTGTCTGTTTTAAATTGTCATCTTTTATAGTTTTCAAACTTTTACGATAAATTTTAAGGAAATAAAAAACTCTGTTCATCCATGCAAGAAGTCTCACGTAACCCGTTTCTTTTAATATTAATTATATTACACAACTGTATACGTTGTAAAATTTATGGGGAGGAAATCCAACCAATTAACTACGACTATAGAATCGGTGTAAAAATTGAAATAACAAGACTACGCAGGTATAGCTTCGGGGAAGGCCATTTGTATTCTTGTGTTTTTTCTTGCCCGTTGGAGAAAAAAATCAACATAAGACTCGTATTGTAAGCGAAGACTGTAACTACGTGATTTATATCCCATTTTAAAACCGTAGATAAACGTTATATATTCAGTACGAAGTTAGATTGAAAATAATCCGAAAGGATAGAACAAAAAGTCAAAATAAATTGATAGTGCACCCAAAAGCGGGGACTTATGGTTTATAAATCAGCCTGGGGAAAGTATAGACTCAGGTTTTATTTACACTATTATCTTACTTTGACGCGGATAATATATGGGAGGGAGTGGTATCCATTCTGGGGAGTCATTCCTTTGTGTTTTTCCTCGCCCAAAAGCTAGATGAGGCCGGCAAATGACTTCATTTTGTCTTTCCAGCAACTCGAATTTCGGATATAGACTAGTTTGGTACAAGGTTAGAGCCATTTCGAAACAGCCTTAGATTCTTTAAATTATACATATATTTACAATGTTAAATAAAAGTCAAGCCCTCTTCTTTTGTCAAAATAGTATATCACCAGCAAGGGGTAAAGGGAAGTTTGGGCATGGGCGTCTTATCGCTATTCTTAGCTCTAGAAGAAGAAAAAAAGTAAAAATCCACCCCCAAGTGTTATATATCTTTCTAGTCGTCTCCTATGTCACGCAAAACACGAAAACACGGTAAAATTGGACCTAGCTTTAAATTCAATGCTATGAAAGTTTCAGTTTCATTGCGGGATCGTTAGAATACTGAAAGAATGGCACATAAACTTATATTCTTACTGAAAATTAAATCAGGAATATCTACTTCGGAATCATTTTACACTGTTGTTATAGCTTACAACAATAAGTTATTTTAGAGCATTACGAATACATTGATCGTCTAGGATCTATATTATTGGAATAAAGTTTTAAATGAGAAGATTTAAATAAATAAATTCTAAAGTGAAAGACGTGGTTCATCAGGATAAGAATCAACCATGGCGAAAAAGAGGGAACTGCGTATTTAAAATTAGGCTTAATAAGATGGTTAAGCTCATAGAATAGCAACACCTCTTAAGTCTAAAGTCAATGGGGTCCCTTTCTTCACCAATCAAAGTCAAATGGTCGCTATTTTGTAAGAAACTGACGTCATGTGCCTGTTTCTTACAAATCCTTTTTAAACAATTAATAATAATTGGCAGTTTGGATGAGTATGCCGGTCCAGGTACAGGTACTAGCCCATTACTTAAAACTAGCCAAAAAAAAGTCACCATCCCTGTCTGGCTCGAGTGATTTGGACTCTTCCTCAATTTTTGCAGTCGTGACGTAATTTAGGCGGGCCGGGCTTGGCTATATTGTCTTCCCTCCCAACTCCGGAATTTCTCCGCAGAGTGGCGCTTCCTCCGTTCACTATTTACACGGCGATTGCGGCCGCTAGAGTGTCTCGAATCAGAATCTGCCGGTACAATTACCTGAACCTTTGCTGATAGTATTAAGCTACGGGGTGTTGTTTACTTTTATGGAATAAAGTGATGGACTTTTGTATATATATAACTTTACTAAGCACTGTAGATGGAAGATGAAATACGAGTGATATATAAAGAACGGGTGTGTTTTTTTAGTTAGTGCCTTGCCTTGCCACCGTCTCGAAATCTTTGCTAGTACGAGAAGATTCTTGGTTCAGGCTCATTTAACGCGCAAGTTGCCGTAGGCGAAGAATTCGAATTTCTTACGAGGCGCGCCTCCTCTCATCTCTCTCCCTTCTACTTCATCTTCGCTTTTCTCGGAATCATTTTCAGTTTTCAGTACGTATTAAACTAAATGTTAGCATTGTATCTTTAAACTAAGACAGGAAGATATAGAAACAGATTAAGTTTCTACGCGCTGAAATTTCTAATTGATTTCTTCTTCTACATAGTCTTTTTGAAAAAGAGAGTAAAATCAAGGGGTCAAACAATAAGAATTGCGAGACATTAAATATCTTCAAATCCTAAAATTCATTTAAATCCAAACAAAAAAATTCGTAGGTTTCACTAAATGATGTTATTGCCATTCCCCTAGTGTTGCCAGTACTATTGCTAGTCAAACGAAAGAGAAAAGCAGGCGCTTCCGATTGGAACAAATCCAAATAGAACTCAACTCACAGAGGTTTTGACACCACTGCAATGAAGAACAAAGCAGTGAAAGACGGTCGAATTTTCTCTAGTCGCTTTTAGTAAAAAAAATTGTATAGGAAAGTATATTTTCAACCAAAAAATGGCATATTTCATTAGCTATCTTCATGCCCATTTGAACTTAATTCCAATACTTTAGGACCTCACTTCTATCGCACGTGCTTTCTTATTTTTATGACACACAGCTGCGTCAAAAGTTCAAATATTTCTCTTACTAAATAAAAGAGGGCTTCTCTTTCAAAATAACTATAATTGTTGACATATAACCTATCACGAGCCCATGTAGCGCTTGTGAGCACCGCGCATTTCTTAAGCTTATTTCTTCTACATCCTTGTCAGCTCTCAAAGGTCGGGTCTCTCCCGAGTGACTTCTGGACCCTCTGACCCCTAGCGTTTTATGAAAACGGAAATAACTGCCTTGTATAACCTTAATGCCACGAGATTTCGTGACGTTGTTAGCAACATTCGAACGCACCAAGAAGATCTTTTATAATATCAACTATATTCTAAAACTCCCTGACTTTGTCCAGGGTTTCCCTAACTTATCTCGTGGCAACTCCGAAGTATCTTTCGCAATTTTTCTTAAAGGGTGATCCCTATAGATGAAAACGAAACAGGCCGCCGCCAGCCAGTGAGAATGAAAGGAGTTGGAAGGAAAAAAGGGGGGTTTTCTCTCATCTTTTCTTTCTTTTTAGCTAGACCCTATACTTGTATAGGTTCTAGCTAGTGTTTTGAGTCGTGCTGGTAGTCTGAAGTCTGAAGTCAGAAGTCTGAAGTCTGAAGTCTGAAGTCTGAAGTCTGAAGTCTGAAGTCGGTGTCCCAGAAATGACGAAAAACGTCATCGTATCGAAAAAACATTCGTTTCTTATCCACCAGACGTCACGACGTGATGTCCCAGACAAATTTAAAATATCTATTTTTTTTAAGATATCGATTTTCCACCAAGTGGTCTCCCGAATTTCGGAAAAAACCGCGTCGCGCTCGAAGCTTCATAGCTTTGCGATCGAGAGTTGGACGCTCATCCTCGTTACCACGGGTAATTGGTTAAACTTTAGCGAAAAACTCCTTATATCTTCATAGATATACAATACAGAAAACAAGTCGTTGTTAATAAAGGGTCGTCGAGAACGAGATAAAAGGTAGCTTATGAAGGTTTCGGTTCTAGTCTGTCAGTAATGAAAACTCAAAAACAACAAACAAGTCGTCGCGAACGAGATAATAAGGGAGCTTATGCGTGTTGGGTTTGAGTATGTCAGAAATAAAATATTTGATTTGAAAAACATGATTTGAAAAACATGATTTGAAAAACATGATTTGAAAAACATGATTTGAAAAACATGATTTGAAAAACATGATTTGAAAAACATGATTTGAAAAACATGATTTGAAAAACATGATTTGAAAAACATGATTTGAAAAACATGATTTGAAAAACATGATTTGAAAAACATGATTTGAAAAACATGATTTGAAAAACATGATTTGAAAAACATGATTTGAAAAACATGATTTGAAAAACATGATTTGAAAAACATGATTTGAAAAACATGATTTGAAAAACATGATTTGAAAAACATGATTTGAAAAACATGATTTGAAAAACATGATTTGAAAAACATGATTTGAAAAACATGATTTGAAAAACATGATTTGAAAAACATGATTTGAAAAACATGATTTGAAAAACATGATTTGAAAAACATGATTTGAAAAACATGATTTGAAAAACATGATTTGAAAAACATGATTTGAAAAACATGATTTGAAAAACATGATTTGAAAAACATGATTTGAAAAACATGATTTGAAAAACATGATTTGAAAAACATGATTTGAAAAACATGATTTGAAAAACATGATTTGAAAAACATGATTTGAAAAACATGATTTGAAAAACATGATTTGAAAAACATGATTTGAAAAACATGATTTGAAAAACATGATTTGAAAAACATGATTTGAAAAACATGATTTGAAAAACATGATTTGAAAAACATGATTTGAAAAACATGATTTGAAAAACATGATTTGAAAAACATGATTTGAAAAACATGATTTGAAAAACATGATTTGAAAAACATGATTTGAAAAACATGATTTGAAAAACATGATTTGAAAAACATGATTTGAAAAACATGATTTGAAAAACATGATTTGAAAAACATGATTTGAAAAACATGATTTGAAAAACATGATTTGAAAAACATGATTTGAAAAACATGATTTGAAAAACATGATTTGAAAAACATGATTTGAAAAACATGATTTGAAAAACATGATTTGAAAAACATGATTTGAAAAACATGATTTGAAAAACATGATTTGAAAAACATGATTTGAAAAACATGATTTGAAAAACATGATTTGAAAAACATGATTTGAAAAACATGATTTGAAAAACATGATTTGAAAAACATGATTTGAAAAACATGATTTGAAAAACATGATTTGAAAAACATGATTTGAAAAACATGATTTGAAAAACATGATTTGAAAAACATGATTTGAAAAACATGATTTGAAAAACATGATTTGAAAAACATGATTTGAAAAACATGATTTGAAAAACATGATTTGAAAAACATGATTTGAAAAACATGATTTGAAAAACATGATTTGAAAAACATGATTTGAAAAACATGATTTGAAAAACATGATTTGAAAAACATGATTTGAAAAACATGATTTGAAAAACATGATTTGAAAAACATGATTTGAAAAACATGATTTGAAAAACATGATTTGAAAAACATGATTTGAAAAACATGATTTGAAAAACATGATTTGAAAAACATGATTTGAAAAACATGATTTGAAAAACATGATTTGAAAAACTTCGTGTTTAAAGGGATCTAGAAACGCCATTCAAATTGTTCAAAGAGCGTTTATGCATGCATAACAAGCCCCTGCTATAGCATAATTCTTTTCAGCCTCTTTTACTATGTCATGGGTCTAGCTATTCTATGGGCTTGACCATCTTGTTCTTTCTCGGATGATACTATACACAAAAGAGACAACAGAAACGGATCTGCTACACCCTCCCCTCTTTCCTTCCTCTCGCCTTTCAGGCTTTCACAACGTTTTTCTAACCCCGATCCTAGCATGCCTATCTCGCGAGTGAAAAATTTAAAAATTTATAAAAAGAGAAGAAAACTGTGGGTTGTTTTTTTACATTTTTTTTTGTGACTGAAAAATAACGAGCGAGAATAGCTTTTTCTTCATCTTGTATAAAAAAAAGTATAATAACAATAAAAATTCTGTAGAAAAATTGAGTTTCTAACCACCAAAATTTGAAATTAAAAGCCTTAACTTCATCTACACTTCTCTTCTATACTCGTAACAAAAACGAAATAACTTTGATGTCTATATTAAAAACAAGAATGTTGTTTAACTTAAAGTGAAGCTGTCACGAATTTTTAATGGAATTTAAGTAGCATTTTCGGAAAAATGGCTAAAAATAATCAAATGATATTTACGCTAGATATTACCCGATTAGAGGTCGGGGTTTTTGAACAAGATTATCCACAAATATTTGGTTAATCAGTTAATCATAAATATATAATCGGTTAATTATTCGCGGTTACATTGCATTTATCATAGACCTCCCGTAGATTATCTCAAAATATGAATAAAGATAAAACAAAACGAGATTATCTTACCCAAACCCCACCATACCCGATATAACCCGTCAAAAAACCATTTTTTTATATTAATTAGTTTTGTGACATAATCAATTAATACGTAATATACTTAAATATCTGTTACTTTGTTCCATTTCTTTCTTTGATAAATCTCCCAAAAACAAATCTCCAAAATCTCCAAACTATAAACCGCAGCAAAACTGAATTAGGCCCATGATAGGCTTATTAGGCTTAATCGACGTTTGAAATTAAGAGCGTTACTTGATTGTCAAAACTCCCCGCATGTTTTGAAATCAAACGGAGTTTTCAATGAAGTTTAAAATACTAAATTTGAATAATTAAATTAGGCCTAATCGCAAACTTAACTCGATTGAACGGATCCGTCAATATAACATTCATCAGAAAGCAGTATTAAAAAGAATTTTCTAGCCCGTATAATTTTAAATTTAAAGTCCCGTGAGAATTTAATATTTGAAAATATCAAAATTTTGACATCTATATCTTTGAATTAAAAAAAAAAAATGGACTTTCTCCCTAAAAAATTTAAATTTCTTTTGAACAGTACCATACGGTCGCGCCTCGACACCGCGGAGTTTTAATTTAAATCTTTTTTTTTCTTCTCTACGTTCATATTCTCTTCGAATTTAGTCGCTTTAGGAACCTTAATTTCAAAAAGGTCGTAAAGTTATGGTGACTAGTTCGGCAAGTTATTTGCATTTTCCTATAAGTTAAACGTTATATTTATTCGATGGGTTGGGGAAAAAAGGAGTTCCGATTCCGACCAAAACTTTTTTAATAAACTGACGGCCCCAGACTTCTTTTCTTATTAAAATTCTTTACCACGCAGGTGAAATCATTTCTATATCTTTCATTCACTATTCGAGAACACTTTACAGCGATTACTACTTTTTGCAATGATATTTAAAGATACGTATCAGTCCGCTTTGGTTTCCACAAGATTGTAACACTACTCGCGAAAAAAATATATATTTCTCACCCTATTCCGACTGCCATCATTTTCATAAAGTGGTCCCCGAAAGAAAACGGAATAAGGGATTGTTAGAGGAATAGAAAATACCGGATAGAACGTAGCTCAGAATAATATTCCTCTTCTATCTATAGGTTACTATTCTATTCGCATTTTCTCAGCGCCTTGACAATGGTTTGTTCAAGAAACAAGACTGAATGAAGTCATATTTTGGGGTACATCCAATTCTGAGATGGTAGAGGAAGGATGTAAAATACGTCGACACGATGACGGTCAACTAAATTATATCCTTTCTACCTATCCTGGGGCTATCTTCAACACCTTGTAAAAGGATGCACTATACTTTCGAGATGAACTTGACATAATTAGGGAGAAACACCACCGCATCTTTTACAGAGAAACGCCCATCATTTTTAGGGAGAAACGCCCACCATCTTTAGGGAGAAACGTTCACTATCTTTAGGGAGTACGTTCACCATCTTTAGGGAGTACGTTCACCATCTTTAGGGAGTACGTTCACCATCTTTAGGGAGTACGTTCACCATCTTTAGGGAGTACGTTCACCATCTTTAGGGAGAACGTTCACCATCTTTAGGGAGAACGTTCACCATCTTTAGGGAGAACGTTCACCATCTTTAGGGAGAACGTTCACCATCTTTAGGGAGAACGTTCACCATCTTTAGGGAGAACGTTCACCATCTTTAGGGAGAACGTTCACCATCTTTAGGGAGAACGTTCACCATCTTTAGGGAGAACGTTCACCATCTTTAGGGAGAACGTTCACCATCTTTAGGGAGAACGTTCACCATCTTTAGGGAGAACGTTCACCATCTTTAGGGAGAACGTTCACCATCTTTAGGGAGAACGTTCACCATCTTTAGGGAGAACGTTCACCATCTTTAGGGAGAACGTTCACCATCTTTAGGGAGAACGTTCACCATCTTTAGGGAGAACGTTCACCATCTTTAGGGAGAACGTTCACCATCTTTAGGGAGAACGTTCACCATCTTTAGGGAGAACGTTCACCATCTTTAGGGAGAACGTTCACCATCTTTAGGGAGAACGTTCACCATCTTTAGGGAGAACGTTCACCATCTTTAGGGAGAACGTTCACCATCTTTAGGGAGAACGTTCACCATCTTTAGGGAGAACGTTCACCATCTTTAGGGAGAACGTTCACCATCTTTAGGGAGAACGTTCACCATCTTTAGGGAGAACGTTCACCATCTTTAGGGAGAACGTTCACCATCTTTAGGGAGAACGTTCACCATCTTTAGGGAGAACGTTCACCATCTTTAGGGAGAACGTTCACCATCTTTAGGGAGAACGTTCACCATCTTTAGGGAGAACGTTCACCATCTTTAGGGAGAACGTTCACCATCTTTAGGGAGAACGTTCACCATCTTTAGGGAGAACGTTCACCATCTTTAGGGAGAACGTTCACCATCTTTAGGGAGAACGTTCACCATCTTTAGGGAGAACGTCCACCATCTTTAGGGAGAACGTCCACCATCTTTAGGGAGAACGTCCACCATCTTTATAGAGACCCCATATACATTTTTTAGGGGAACACCACTATTTACTTTAAGATAACTCGGGCATATTTTTAGAGAACTCCCACATCTATGTGAGGGACCACCGCAATCCTAACTAGCACCAAAAACATGAAATCAGTGGTGAACACTATATACGAAAAGTATTGTATTATTTAAAATATCAAAACTATTAAACGTAACTACACTTACAAACTATCCCTTTACATTATCCTTCCACTGTAATAATCTTGGGACCATGGGCAAAACTACCGAGTGTAGGTGGGGGTGATGGTGCACACAGCAACGCGATTGCAAAATATTTAAATTTCTACTCTCTTTTTCCTTAGTTCAAATGGAAGATTTTTTTTTCTTCCTCACATTTTATGTAGAGGAAAAGGGGTTCAAATAATTTTATCCCCCTGAATTTTACTTTCCCCGCGTACTTTTCAAATGGTAAGGAAATATCAAATACACTTCTTCTGGTAATACCTTTTTCCAAAACCACTTTGCAATATAGCCGAAAGTTACGACGGAATAATAGATAATATTTAGTTTCATAAGAGATGAAAATAGTTTCGGAAACTTATCGTGAAGACGAACATAGCCACGTACAGCCGAAATAAATATTTGCACAGTTTGAAGAAACTGGATAGGAGCCTGCATGTCATGGTACGCGAAAGAGAGAGAGGAAAAAAAAAAAAAAAAAAAAAACTCCAAAAATTCTAGAAAAGCAATCGCGAAAAGAAAATTCTATTCAAACAAGCAAGGCGATAATTTTTTAAGTTCGCACTTGTTACTAATTTTTTTTGTTTTGTTTCTTAACTTTAAAAGATATTTTAAAAGTTCAGTAACCTCATTTCGCGGTTTTCAAATTAGTTTAAATATTTAAATAGTCTTATCTTTTAAGATCCTCGCACGAAAAACTTATAACTTAAAATAATAGTTTTTAAATAAAAACGTTAATTGCTTAAAGTATGGCTTATTAGCTCGCGCAAATACCTGTACTTAGACCTGTTTTAAGTTTTAGTTAAAGGAAACATGAAGTAACGTCTAACAAGCCACTTTTTTCTGATAGAGTATACTAAGGGAAGACCCTGTAGTTATTATTAAAATTGATAAAATAGCATTATTTTTAATTGTTAATGAATTTTTCGAAATAATAAATTTTATAATATAATTAAATTAATGAGAAAACGTTTCTGGAGAGATTTCGGACGTACTAGTCCGTTTTCAATCCACAAATATTAATTAAAAATTAATTAGATAATAAGTTAATCACCATTGGGTAAAAACACGAATACGCCCGTGTTTATCAATTTGGATCTAAAATGATAATTTCGAGAAACTTCTTTTAGGCCTTTTAATTTAATATTTGAAATTAAATATTAAATCCACACTGCTTATAGTTAATGGATTAACAATTTTAATAATTAGAAGTTACCAATGATGACGTGATATCCAATGAGAAGCTATACTACACAAAAAAATACAATTTCGCTACTATGTGGAATAATTTTATTGTTAAATTTTTGTTTTGTGCATTAAGATATTAAATTTCGTTGATATCCTTAGATTTCTTTTTAGCAACTTATATTTCACGCTCCCTTTCATTTTAAACTAAGTTATTTTTAGAAACTTGAATTACCAAAATTATTTTCCGAGTTGTTTATATGATTACTTTAAAACCATTTTATGATTAATATATTACCTCCATTTTCTATGTACTTTGTGAAACTTTCTGTTTAAACTGTATGACGTAGAGAAATTTGGAATGAAAAGAGCGAATATAATGAAAAGAAGGGTTAAAGTAACGCATGCGCAAAGTAATTGTGGAGAAAAGAGGGAAAAAGATAGAATTTCCCATATTTGCATAGAATTGCGATTTACATCTCTCGTTTTGCTCCATCCAAGTTTCCTTAATCTCTACAGTAAATTTCACAATGAAATTTCAATAGGTAGAAAGCTATGCACCGATGATCTCAGAATAAGAAAATCATATGTTAAAGGTGTTACGTCCTACAGTTTCCCAACTGTCAATTCAAAGTGAAATGAACTATATATATTCATCGAACGATTCAGGTAAAATTTGCAGTGAGTAGAAAGACTGGGTTTGCTTTTTATCCAAAGTTTTCTTAAATATAGATGGAAATCTAACTGAGTTCAAACTATATTTTCTTGCAACGTTGATAGGTATCGATTTTTCTCATTAAAACCAAGTTTAATGTGTGAATTTTGATCTTTTAAAGGGCAATATACTTGTTCTTTAATAAATCAAAATAAACATATATTTCACACAAAAATAAAATTTTGAGCTTTCATTACTTAAAACTCGCGCCTCTAAGGATCAGAATAGAACGGAAATTCCTGGAAATATTTTTAAAAGCTCATTACTTCGCTTTGCTTGCCCTTTAAATAAATTCGCAGCCTCTACTATACACATTTATAAAGGAGCTACTCCTTTACCCTTCGAGTCCGTTTTTCCTTTACTAAAATACTTCTAATCAGTTTAAGCTTTCAACTCGTACAAAGCTAATCTTGGCTCTATTCCAGTCTCTATAAGATTTGATAAACTCGATTACATAGCTTTGATCTCGCTAACATCTTAAACTGATCTCGAGTCTCGACTATATTTATGATTGATACTCAAATAAAATAAAAAGATGGGAGAAATGTTTATTTAAATCCTATCCTATTCCAAGATCAAATTGCAGTTGACGAAACTACTTTAAGATATCACGAGGCATAACGATGTGTATTAATACGCCGTAACTTTGTGTTAAATTGTAAAATCCTCACGTCCATGAGTGTCCTCCAAATGATTATAAACCTCGATCTCTCTCCTAAACCCATAAAATATATCAAGAAAACCGAAAACCCTCGCGCTTATCGATTAACCACAACTATTAAAGAAAGGGATAATAAAACCGAAAAACAAATAATAACAAAGAGATAATATTGGTTGTGAATAATAAGAGACAAACCTTGACAGAGAATCAAACAGTAGTTTCATAATTTGGAGAAGTTATAAACGATAATTAACTTACGTACTTGAATGAGTACTTAAAACAATAGAAATTTTTGTCAATTTACCACAGACTAAATAAACTTATTTCTGGCTAATTTTAGTCCATAGCTATTCTTGGCTATAGCTGTTGGAAATGCTCGAAAAGATTTAATATAGGGTAAGAGGAAAAGATATGGGGTAGAGAGAGAGATATAGGGTGGGGTGGGGTGAGGGTCTGCCCCGCGGTGGGACTACTCATTAAGGGAAAGGACCAGAGCTTCTTAATCATTTGGTCGTGCAACAAACGAAACATAGTGTATAATTATTATGGCATTGATAAAATAACTCTTGCCCGAGCTTAGAACCGCTCACTGCTCTACACACACACTCTCTCTCTCTCTCTCTTTCTCTAGTGTCAAACATAGTCTAGACTCTATAGAGCAAGTATTAAATTAACCTTGCCTTTATATACGTACGAATGAATTAAAAATAGAGGGCAGTATATAGCGAACTAAGGGCTATCATAATGATACTATTCGATTCAGTGCGTGTTTTCAACACGTGTATGTCTATATAAGGTAACCCCTCCTGTTTTAAAAGCAAGTCTCATACAAAAATTATGGTTTTCCAGGTATGTGTCTATGAACTTTTTACTTTCGAGTTCAATAAAAGATATTAAACCCTCCATGTAACGAGCTACATTTTTACATTCTGACATAATTTAATTATCTAGCTCGTAAAATTAATATTGAAAGTATAGACGAGTTCTACGCTCATGACATCAGAACGAAATATTATTTAATTTGGTTTAAAAGAGATTTGAACGGCTCGGATTTGAAATTAGATCAATTCGGTGAAGTTGAAAAGTTTCGAGTTGTATTTATAATATTTCAATTGGTTTACATCTTTAATTGAAGATAAAATTGATCTACAATGATTTTCATGGAAAATATACATAATTTTAGAGACGATCCCAATTAACCAGCTCTAAAATTAATTAGAGACGAAAAGGGAAAAATTTTAAACCTTGGGGTGCGAAAAAACTGAGTTTTATATTCCGTTTAAAATTATTTTTCGTAAAACTTTGGGGGACAAAGCTTTGAATTTACATAGATTTAAATTATAGTTTAGCTTTGAACGTGATGAAAATTAATAGTGATGAAAGTTTGTTCATCTTATTTGAGGGAATAAATTCAAGTCGCGGGAATGATGAACTATACGAGTGTTCTATTCTTGTATCCTCTTTGGAAATTCACCCAATACAGCTTTCTAGGTATTAACTTCAACAAGTCAAACAGGTGATTTAGATACACTAATGACACTAAAGCATGGCGTCTCTGGCGCCGCCAATGAATAAACGTATACCCCAACTGCTCTATGCTATTCCATTGCTTTGGTCTAGCTAGGCCTAGTATCATTTCCATTTCGACCCCTATTTTTCCCCATTTGGTCGTCAAATGATCATACGCCCTCTTTCGGTCGTTGGGCTGTTGGGGTGACTGTACAAAAATATTATAGGGTCTTCTAACCTGTATTTAACTTTACCCCGTCTGGGGAATCTCGACAGTCTAGGGAATAACAACATTACATGCAAAGAGGAACGCGTTAAAGATAGGATTCAACTTCATTCATGGTAATACGGTGTTGAACATGAACATGCACAAGCATGTACGTATGAGGAAGTGGGAGTTTAACACGGTGTTCTAATATTAATCAACCAGAAATTGGTTAAAATAATGGTCGAATTTCATTAAAACCTGAGTTTTTTACCAGATTAAAGTGAAATTAGGGACATCCAAGCAATATTTGGTGAAAATAGGAACCCAATTACCAATCTTTGGATTTTATTGCGAAATAGCTCGATTTAGCGACCCAACTGTAGTTTTAGGATGGGTTTAGTGAATAAAATTGTGACCTTTTGTGAAAATACAGAGAAAGAAAGGGAGCCCTGTGAAGCAATCTGCCCCAGTTTTTTTTTCTGTCATCAAAAACGAATAAAATCTAATAAAATATTATTTTTGAAGGATTTTGAACCAAAAAAATATAATTATATTTGTTAAATGAGAAAACCCTCACTTTCGGTTATTAAAAATGAACTTGATATTTTCCCGGTAATTGAAAGATGAAACCAACAAAAAAAACTCGTCAAAAAACACCAAAATAATTATTTTTCGATCAATATATAAAATTAAATTGAAGCATATAACGTCAACAGTAATAAAATCCCTCAAATACCTTTAAAAATTGGTAGAATTTTTTTTTTAAAGTCGGTATATCTAGGTTGAAAATGCGAAAACGATTTTGTTGATGTAGGTACATACAAGTATTTTTGTGGGCCATATTTTGCCTCATACACCGAAAAAATAAGATTGTAAGGGTGGAGGGGACATGGCGGTAATCGACGATGGAATAAAATCTTGACAAGATAAAAACCGAATGTGTGGAGAGAATTTTCAGCTCGCGTAGGCTCGTGTTTATGTACTCAGGTTCAATATGAGTTTGCTATAACTACTTTCTATACCATATATGGGTTGCATTAAGTATTCTTCCGCGTTAGCTTTCGATCTCAAACGCAAACTTGTATCGAATCGTCGAAGCCTCGTAGAGAAGAGCTGGGATTTTCCTTTCAGGTTCCCCTATAGGTTCTTAGTTTTCTTTTCCCACTAGGTATTTTTTTCCTTTTTGTCTCCTTTTCCTTCATCCCGCCACTCCTCCGCCTCTTTCGCTCGTCAGAAGGTGATGCTCCGACAAAATGAAAATGGACGGAAGTTTGCGCAACTCAATCCCCGAATGGAAAAATAAAAGGCTCTCAAATCCGCCATTGTCAACAAGAAATACAATTCGATATCCATCCAGGGAGAAAACGACCCAAGATGCACCCTGTAGTCCCCCTCTCTATCTTCCTCTCTCAATAGAGAGAGAAGAGTATTCTATCTTTAGCATTTTCAACACCACCCTCAATACAATAGGGATGCTCAACATTATCTATACCTTGTAGCGAGCTAAGAATGGGTTGAAATATAAGTTCAACTCTCTTAATAAAATAGTATATTTTATTATACAGCGAATCCCGTAGGATCATGGTGAAACTAATATCAATGGTAATTGTAATTACAGTTAGATTTGACGTCAGAGACTAGCTAGCTAGACTTCAAATGATCATAGCTGTGTTACTGGCGAGGGGTTATATAAAATCTGTACAGCACCGATTACACGATTACGTAACTTATTAATAGCCTTTGGTAATGCAAAATACGTACTCCATGACGTAATTACTTTAGTACATTCAATTCTACAGTCTTGTTCACCAATTACGTGACTATCCTATGCAAACGGGTTTTGTGACCGGAAATAAAAGCTAATTAGTGGAGTAGGCAATTCGTAACTATAATATAACATTCTCTTATATAAAATCCTTATTCTTGTCGCAGGCTAAAATCAATATAAGGTATTTGATTCACATGAAGCACTGAAACTGAGCTAATAAATTTCTTTATTTATTTACTTCGACAACGTTTCGAATCTATATCTTCATCTTCAGGTCATTATCTTCATCTAAGATATTTATTAGTTAAGTTACAATGCCTCCTTAAGAATTAAATACCTTATAATTAAAATTCCCATTTTAAGGTTCAAATAATTAATATTAATCATTTAAAAAGCTATTTTTTTATTTAACTTAAGAGTGTCTTTTAAGATTGTTTGAAGTGTATCGAAGAATAAGATGAAATAAAGAAGGCTTTGATAGATACACGTACAGAAAAACAATAGGCAACGTATCAAAAGAAAAGAAAACAGAAACAGTACATATAACAAGTCCAAATTCGATTGGCAGTCGTCTGGCTTAACGTATATTTTTCTCCGTACCAATGCTATATTTTCTTTTATTTATATTCGGTAGATTTTCTTTAGTTTTTGTTTTTTCGATGGTATATCGATCCCGAAACCCGCGACGTGAGGGGTTAAAGGTATATAAAATCACCAAGAAATATATATAACCAATATTCCAATACATATGGGTTAAATTACTATACGCTTTCTATAAATATTTCTGTTCAGTTTACAAAACTACGCTTCATTTCCTAAGGAGTTCCACATAATATATTTATCCGCTTAAGGTTCGCTATGGTACGCAAAGCATTCCTGAACCGGATTATATATATATGATGAAATCAATCGAATCATTTGTGAAATAAAATTTTAGATAGAAATTTTGAAATTGATAGGACTGATTCTTGACAAGAATTCGCAAAAATAGTAATGTACATGTTCAAGAATTTCTTAATCAGGCTGTAATATATCAAAAGCTAATATCCTTTTCAGACGAGGCTGGTTTAATCTGATTTAAGCGAGGTTTAATCACAATTAACCGAGGTTTATTGATCTGTGAAGTATACGTGAACCTCAGTTTAATATGATTAAACCACGGCTAATTAATCTAGCTAATCTGAAGAGTGATAGGTGATGAATTAAACCTTAATAGTTTTAAAGTCCTAGCCTCTTGAACACAATTATTTTACGTAATAATTGACAGTCCAATAATGACGTTCATAATGCTTATTTCATTATTAGAACCTTCGACTCTATTAGTTCCCTATATTGTTAAATGGAGATTTCACGCTATGACATTTAACAGACCAAAGGAAATTTAAACTTCTAAAAGGGGTTTTTGCAAGCTGTCGAAATATGACGGAAATATCGGCCTAATACGGGTGGTAACCATTTTTCAGTCATCCGGATATTATACGTATAAATTGGAAAGAAATATTTTCCCACCATATATTGAATAATAGCCAGAAAGCGTGCCGGAATTGCGCCTAATATAATAAAGTGTAAGGAAAAAAGAAAAAATATTTCACAGAAGCCCGGTTAAACAACGGCGTTTTCACGTACGTCGCAATTAGTTAAGGGAGAACTATAATAGATAACGCTTTTAATTATATATTGGCTTGGCTAATACGTAAATTATTCATGTGTCTTCAGTAGTAAGTTAGACTCAAAAAATAAAGTTGTTCAATAAAACCCTCTACAGACGAGGCGTAATTAGCCGGTTTAATTATATTTTACCGAGGTATACGTAGCATTCTAATTTCTATAAACCTCGGTTAAATTTCATTAAACCTCGGTTAAGTACGCCTCGGCTGAAGAGGGTATAACGGTCCCTTTGGACACCCGTCAGTCTAATTTATAAAATCAATATGATATAAAATAATATTTTTATGGATATGAAAACTGAGCTTAAACCGACGAAAGAACTCGGAAAGAACTAGGAGTAGTGACGACGGAATGAAGGGGTGGAGTGGAAAAAGGAAAGAAAAAAGAAAATCGATGCCAAGAACGATTACAGTCCACGAAGCAATAAAAACGCAACAAGATCGAGAAATCAATCATTAAGGCAAACAGGAGAAAGACGTAAGTTGCTCACCCCGCCTAATATAGGATATATATAGTATAGATATAGTGGGTGGACTCCTTCCTACCAAACGTACACGCTCGGTGACAAGCGACACGCGGATTTTTCTTTACTAATCAATCCAAAATTACGATATAACTAGACAGTGTCGAAAATAAAAAGAGTTAAAAGCCTTACTCCTAAATTCTTCTTGTCACCCACAATTCAGTCGATCTAAAGTTCTACCCGCCAACAACTATTTTATTCGTTTTGGAATCGTGAATGGAAAGGAAAAGGTGGAGAAAAGCATAAAACTAGTCAACTTCCATTATTATAGATTTACAAGGAAAACCCCACCTTAAAAATAATTTAAATACAAAATCGATTCATACTGTAGTTAAAAGGTTGCTACAAACTAGGTTGCGTAGTTTGGATTTAAATTTCTCCATAAATCCTACCTAATTATAACTTTTTTTAATTAAAAGTAAATCAAATTAGGCCTACATATACCGATTATGAGAAATGCTTGATATGCGGTATATATAGCTATTTAATTTCGCGCGAACTTAAGCAGGGCTAAAAATATTCCATATTGTACGTCGACGTTAGATAAGGATTGTGTATCTAGTATTATCTATGGAAAGACCTAAAATTTCGTTACAATATGTCGCACGAACGCGTAAAACGTGTGCGCAACTTTTCTTGCTCGAAATGCGCATGCGCTTTAAAGCTTTGTTTCAAATAAAGCGCACGAAAGGGCCCTAATATTCCCAACTTTGTCACGTGCAAATATTTTAAGCGAGTAATAAAAACCCTCCAATAATTGTTCGTGAAAACTAAGCGTGAGTCACGTGATATTATAATTTGGGATAAGAAATTGATTTTAAGGTGTATTTTTCCTTTAAAATTGTATTCATCGAGTCTGGACGGATACATTTTGATACTAAAAGTGAGGGCGAAATTTGAACGTTACAAAGCATGAATAATTTAAACATTTATTTGCGAATGTGTTAGGGAGGGAGTACAGGGGGGTTCGCGGGAAGTACTGAGTAACAGAGAGGAGAAGAAACATTAGAATAGTTATGTGGAGCCTTTATTACCAAAGAATAATAAGTTGTATTTTTTTCCCTCCTTTTTTTACTAAAGGGAGCGAAATCGAGAGAAAATGACTAGCTGAAAAATTATGAGAGGTGAATGCCAATGAGTTAGACACCGGCCTTTAGAGTTTTTTCTTTCTTTGTTTCATCTAGGGTATTATGTAACTTCCGGAAGGCAAATTAAACTACGAATTTAATACTGAGTATGTTTTATATTATTCCATATATTGCAAATTAATACAGACGTTTTACAAACACGGGGCTTTAGATATGGTTTCATATCGCACTTTAACTCATCAGAAAGTCATAAAATGATACGGTTTAAAATTTAACTGTCAATTTCGAAGCGAAACTATCCGATATTTCCCATAAAATCTCTAATGTTTCTATATATTACGAGATAAGTTTTAAAAAGTTTAAAAGTAACGAAACATTGCGTTTTTGTTAATATCTTTCGGGTCTCTTAATTCAACATAAACAATAGTGTATTGGAAGAGGGAAGAGGAAATTTAATGGGGTATTTATAATTAAAAGGAAGGGTGAAACAAACATTTTATTTATTATTTAGAAATTCAAATTAATATACTATCTGTATTAGAGATCGGGGTTTGGACAAGAAAATTTCTGATTATTTTATCTTTATTCAAAACTTAAAATTTTTCGAGGAAAGTCTATGATAAATCCAATGTAATCGCGAATAATTTTCCGATTATTTTTTATGATTAACTGATAGTTGTGGATTATTTTGTCCAAACCCCGATCTCTAATCTGTATAGAGAATAAGGCTTAAAAAGCAAGCTCTGATCGGGCTAAGGTTTTTATACCAATTTTAATAATTTAATATAGACCAACTGGTCTTGAGCAACTTGTATAAGTTTTCTTGCAAGTAACAAAATTCCAGCTTAATACCCTAACTAGCGTTTCACTGCGATTTTATACTGTACCGTAGATTATAATTTATAGAATTTTCCAGTACAAAGAAACAAAGAACAAGGGCTAAATTAATAATTTAGATTTTGGAGTTAATAAATGTATAACTAAATTGAATTTATTTTTCTCTCTCTTTGAACTGCTAGCTGAAGTTGAGTTTAGGTATAAAGGGGGATGGAGAAATTGAGAATATGATCCTCTCACTAAAGAGAATTATGAGTTGCCGATTGTCGAAGCAGGTGCTTCGTTCGTTATAATACCGAAATTATCCGGGCCTAAGGAGAGAAGCAGCGCTATATATATAGAAAGAGAGAGAGAGCGAAAAAGAGAGAAAACGAAGTCTGCAGATGTAAACACGTTGAAAGTAAACTTATTGATCGATATAGCGAACGACGAGTGCTTAGCGCTCGCTTTTTAAACCAATCTGACGTTATTAGAGCAAGGAAAAGTCTTACCAAACATTAAGTTTAATCACAATTACATTTCATAATTTTCTAATTCAAGGTAATGAAAGGTTTTAGGGTAATTTTCGAATTTACCGAATTTTCTCTGATGTTGTAATTGTTAGACAATTAGACAGGGGTCATACAACATTTGCAAAACCAATTTTCCTGTCATTTAAAATTTTTGAAATTGAATTTTCCAATTTTAAAATGAATTTTCCCTGAATTTTTGGTCAATATTCTAATTCCAGGTTTGTTAGGAACTAAGCCTTTATCCCTAACGTTTCGCTAATGTATGAGGCTAACATTACAGATATCGCGACGTTTCCCAGGCGATCTTAGTGGATATATATATGTTTTACAAAGTCCCTATCTTTTCCCAGAGCATGTAGTACTTAGAGAGAAGCTATTATTTTGATTTCCCAGTTTTAAGTACCGGTACTTAAAGATAAAACTTGATTTTCCGTAACACTTGTTCTTTAAAGGCTAAATCTAAATCGCGAGCGCGTGCTCGCAGGACGGGGAAAATGGGAAAATGGCCGTTTGGCGTTTTTCCTCGACACAAAATGTTTCGGCGCTGAAAAGTACCATTCGGCGCCCTCTTTGCTTCCCATTCTCTTAAATATTTAAAGCCGCTAAGTAGCTATTTTAATGGAGCAATAAAAAATAGCGTATACGTCGCCTTTTCCCTAGAAATATTCTCGAATAACGTGGCGAGGAAAAAAGGGGAAAAATTTTCCGTGGGAAATGTAACGCAAGCGCACCTCAAAGACCAAAATGCATGCAAGCCTAAATTGCAGTATTAAGTCTAAGTAAGCGATTTTTCCCAGACGAGCTAGCTCTTTTCTACAGCCGCTTGAACTAATTATTATTATACTCGTGCCAATTTTCAAGAGGAAATGGTAAAGACTATATTTTTGGCTATAAGGTTTATCATTACGTATCAATACGCCACAGCGTTGGTCCTTTTGTAAACTAATATTGATAAAAATATATATAAAGACGTTTATATCGAGCCCGTGCAGTTTTATGTTTCTAGTCGTAGCCATTTGGTAAGAAAAAGATTGCTTTTATCCGAAGCTTATATTGCATAAAAGGTATTTAAGCATTTTAATTAAATCGATTGGAGGAGGTTACTCTCATGATTAAAGGAAAATAAAGAGAGGATATATGCTTGGGGGGGGGGGAAAGTCCACGGATTAGAGTTCATTTCTGACCACCAGAGGCTAAAGTGTTGGACAGAAGAAGCTAAAAATCTGACCGACCAAATCACTTCTTACAAGTTTGTACGTTAATTCATTAAATGTTCCTTTAGTTCAACACAATTTTGAAATATTGCAATCAACTTAATTCAGTTCACACAAGAGTACTGAAAATAATTAGCATTCTACACTCAAAACATCAATTAAGTCGCGTTTTCAATCAAGATTTTTTGCGTCAAAACAAAGCTTAAATCAACGCTTAAATTAATTTAATCCAAGTTAACAGAGAAGTTCGAGTGACAGATGAGAAGCGGATATGACATAAGCTTCATTTTGGAAAATGGCTTCAAAAAGTTTAATGAAAACGGGGCTTTAAAAACACATTTAGAGGAGCAGAGAGAAAAAACTTTTCGAATCGAAACAAATCAATATATATTTTGATCACAATCAAAGGTGAATCATAGTTGGACGTAAATAATTCTAAACCTAAATACACGTATCAACTTTGACCCCCTATCGCGTGACCTTTATATAATTTAAATATCAAATAGGGTAACACCTCGACCTACATTCGGGACAAAAATTTCAAATATTGTAATTTCTCTACCTCGAGTTCACCTTTCCCAATTCGAATTGTATATATAAGCTTATATAAAAGTTGTACAAGTTCACGAGTGTTCATCTCTCTCCCTTTCTCTCGAGCTTGATACTAAAAGTGGTCCTGCAGAGAAGATTGCGGCATGCTTTGGAATAAGCGAAGGGTTATTAACAAGCTTTTCTTCAATCCCCTTCTGAAAATCGCCTACCTCGTGCCTACCAGATTTAACAAAGGGAGACTGAAACGCATTTTTACCTAGGAAATTTATCAGCAAATATAACAGCGACACTTTGGCATTAAAAAAAATGTATTTAACCTATCACTCTCTCTTTAAAGGTCGCCTCGATTTTACCCAAGGAAAATGTCGCGCTCGTGAACGAAGGACTCCCCTAGTCCAATTTTTATCCTAGCCGCGCCTCCTACAACGACTAGAGCCTTTTTCTTGAAAAATTTGAGTCTCAATTTGATGCTAGGTCACGCTTACGATCTAAGCTAGGAAGGAGAATCTTGTACGCTTCGTCGCTGGCTAAAAATGGATAAAATTCTTCTTAGTAAACTTGATTTTCTCCTGGGAATATAAGGGGCATACTAAGGATGAATTCGAGGATATAAGATTCGGACTTTGATCCCTTTTTCTCCTTCAACTCTAAATCTGATTTACATGCGTGGGCGACTAGCTGCTAGTATAAAATAAGTAAGGGAAAAGGCTCAAGGATTTAGCCAAGCAACAAATTTACAAAATATATGAAGCCGACCGACCCCGACTCGCCGTACTAAAATAAATGAGCAAAATTTATTTTGACCAGGAATTTTTACAGATTACTAGATATATAAGTATCACTACCAGCTTAATTGCTTATGGTTCCTATGATGTGGCTTCTGAGAGAGAATACATTTAAACGGATTTAATCACGCTAATCTGATACAATAATAGTAATGCCGATTTAAATTGAATATTAATCAGGTTGCATTCTTCCTTTAAATCATAATTAATCGTAAATATCAAAGCAGGTAGAAAAATAATTTTAAGCCTAATTCAAAGTAATTATGATCTGATCTAACGAGAATGAACATTTATTCCCTCGGATAAAGTAACCTTTGACCTACACAAAGGGTCTTGAAAACTTATTTCAAAAGCCTCCCTAAAAATATAATTAAAAAAAACATTTTTAGATGAAAGTCAGTAACATTTCAAACTTCGTAATTACAACCCCTTTTATTCAGTATATCGGAAAAAATTTAGGGTGTTAATTATTACTACGTAACTTTCTGTAGGTTTTCCTGTCTCATATTATTGCAAAGAAAAGAAAGATAATTTAGAGATAAAAATTCCTATTCTGTGAATTTTTTAGGTATCTTTTATTTATACCGGATGGTGGGTAAAGGTGTGACCCACTATTTTTCTAGAGGTTAAGAGTTCACGATTGTTAGACATCGCCCACCATTCAGGGTTACCTAAAGTTGTCTATGTATTGTTCGTTAGATAACTTAGATTACGGGGGTGAGAGGAGTGGGGTTAAATAAGCGCGAATCTAGCCTAAACAGGAAATATTACGAACGTCATACCATCCACGAAAAAATACAGAGTTTTTTATCCTTGGCCAAAAATATTAGTGGACTTTCAATGGTTGAAAAATGAATTATAAATAAGAAAATAAAAAAATAAAATTATTACGGGGTCAATGTTTCCACAGCTCATTTTACGTACAAGAATTTCTTTCATTTGCTGAAATAAAGATAACCATTACTTATTTGGAAAATTACGATTAGATTTGCAAATTTTGAAGTGGAACCAACGGTATATCATGGCATATTCGCATGATTTTTACGAGTTGGATGGAGTGGAAGATGATTATTCTTACGAGTTTGAAGAAATGGAAGATAATCATCGACTTGAACAAGAAGAAGACTTGCGCAATGAAATATTAAGAAAGGATTTGGAAGCTAGTTTTAAAAATAAAGAAATATCACGAGTGGATTTTGAAGCGGGTCTTAAAAATATAGAAATGGAAGAAAGTTTACGCGAGGAAATATTAAAAGTAAATTTGGAAGCAGATCTTCAAAATGAAGAATTTCTAGAAAATTTACGCCAAGAAAATTTAAAAGAAAATTTGATAGGTCTTAGCAGGGAAGAAATCGAAGAAGATTTTCGCAATGAAATATTACAAGATAATCTTCATTAATCGTCTGATGAACAATTTGAATAAAGTCTTCGCAATGAAATCTCAACGAACTTCGTAATGAACAATTTCAAAAGCAGTCTTAACAAAAAACGATTTGAAGAAAGTATTTTCTGTAATTTGTAAGTTTAAAAATAAATTTTCATTTAAAAATTACGATTTTGGTTCGTTTTAAATACGTTCTAACATATTTTTCAGAGTGTTCACGTTAGATTGTAAACTCAGAAACGTTGTTAAAAGTAAAATTCGTAGCTTTACGATGAGTGACAGATACATAAAACCTTTTAAAGTTTATCTAGTGTAGCGAATTTTAAATTAAGGTTATTTCGCAACCTCTGTCCGTCGCCATAACTTGGCGACTAATATAGATGGATGGTCTTTTTTGGTAGGGTAGAAAGGGAGGGAGCTAGGAGTGTATAAAAGCGATCCTTATATACTATAACTAGTACCTTCTTCCAGGGTTTTACCTTCAGGATATCGTGTAACCCATTAGCGGAATCAGAAAATACGTTGTCACAAGTTCCCTCCCATCCTCCTATAGCTAGTCGCCAACGATATGGCTCTTCCCACTTGCGAGACTTTAAAGGTACCATCACAAGACCAATACAAAACACTGAAAATAGGCCAAATAAAGTGTATCTTGGGAATTTGTAGGCGAAATATCATCTCATTCCGAAATTAGGGGGAGCAACGGGGCACTTTTCCAGGATCAGAAAAATTTTAAGGATCCTCCAAAATCATAAATAAACTTATTTTGGGCCCCCTGGAACCCAAAACATTTGACTTCGGAACAGAAGCAAATTACCCCAAGTCCCAGTTCCACTGCTACAATTTTGGTTCCCTTAAAGACTTATAAGCAACGAAATTTCACTCGAGCTATTGAGAAGGCACCTTTGGAATGGTCCGCGTAAGCTAGGAGAGACCCCAACGCAAGATGTCCTGGTGCACAAGCCTACCAGGGGTTGGGAGGACTTAAATCTGGTCGTGATTTATGTGGGACAATTCCGGGCGACAGAAACACGGGGATCTACCATCGATTAGTTGTCCCCCTTCCACTTCTTCCATCTTCTTCCTTTTCTCTCTTACGTCTCTAGCATCAGCTATCCTCTTTCAAAGTTAACTCTATATAGCCTGAGAACGAGGCATCTCTGCAGGAACCGCAAATTTTGCCAAGGAAAACCCAGTTTGGTTATACAGTCTATACGTAATTGCAAAAATATGGTAACTCAAGTTTTGAGTTGTAGTGTTGGAATGTTACGAGCTAGAATTAATTTAAAATATAGGGAATTCGTACGATATGCATAGTCTTAATTTCTACTACGTTCGCGATGGAAAAAAATAAGTGCCTTTTTTCCCCGCTTAATTCAAATTCGCTATCTTAATACGATATTAATATAAAATTTCGAATAAATTATTTTTTAACAAACTCTCCCTTCGACATTCGTGTCAATGAACGTCACGAAGACGTCAATTTGGGGCTAATTTGACTGAAGGGGCGAAGAAGTTCTAATGATCTATAGGTATGGAATGAAATTAAGATTAAACGCCGTTTCAATGTAATAATTATCTCTGAAATAAAATTAAAACCTTTCAATTTTTTCTCCTGATTTTCAAAATAAAGCATTTGAAACTTTCTCGCAAAGGCTACCTTTGTGGGACGGTTACCCAGAGGTCGGTGGTTTAATTCTACCCCAATGCTATTTTCATCTTTTTGTTTCGGGGTAACATGGCTAATTAAGCCTACCTTTTACCCATATACAGTTTAGCTTTATGTATCCATCCGCCTTATCATTGGCCATTATGTACATTTCTCGCGAACGTTATATTCATATAAATATATTCAATATTTACTCATGTAATCACAATGCAATAGATAACGAGATACAAAGATCAAAGGGTATGCTAAAATTCCTGAAGACATCACATTGTAACAGCTAGAAGCTCAGTTATTATTAACTTATCCTGGGGACAAGTTACCAAATAAAGTCGAGCTATATTATCCATAATACTTGTAAGCTCATAATTAAGAGATAATATTTCAACTTAATTTTGATTAAAACTTGAGTTATGTTATTTTTGCGCTCAATATTCCCATGGCCCAGTTACGCAATAACTCTCTAGAATTATGGTTGTTTGCCGTAGAATCCTAGGCTTAATACGTTGTAGTCTTAAAAGAGGATTAATTTGATGATTATAAACTAGTTTGTCTATCGTAATTTAAGTTCATTATAAGATTGTAACAAAAACGTAGTCTCCATAAATCTTATACAATATACGATCCCCTTAGGGTCCTTCTCTCATCCGTATATGTTAAGTTTGACCGTTGTAATTTTCTTCGAGTACAGTTTGCGTAAGAGTGAAAGATGTGGCGGACTAATACGTAATGATATTCGTTAATATGAGATAAAAGTAGCGTTGAAAAGTCTTAATGAACCCTAGGATATTATTATAAGTTTTCAGTTCCGTTTTAGTTTAAACAGACCTCGGGGGGCCAACGAGGTTAGTTTCATTTCCTTGGCTCATTTTACCCCGTTCCATTCAAAATTACAAAGCGAGTTTAATTTTTGCTAATTCAATTATCTCTTTTATAAGGTATTTTTAAGTGAACTTTGATACTCCCTCTGTTTTAAAAATAAACTAATTTTACGGCAGATCTGGGTTTTCGTCGTATTAAATTAAAAGATAGTTCTATTTTATTTTACTGTAATTGGTCGAGGTGATGACCGAGGCAAAAATTTATTTTGAAATTTTCTATTAATTTTCTAAAATAATTAGCGTAAGTAATGATTATTTATATAATTAGTAAAATATCAAGGAGAATGGTGACAATAGGGTCTAGGCAAATGTAACAATGGGTCAGCGACCAATCAGCAAATTCTCGTCGTTAAGGCGAGATTTCCAACAACATTCGATTGGTCGCTGACCCTTCAATGCGAATAAATTCAGGATCTCTATTATTCCAGCTAAGCCTATTTTTTGGGTAAGTTTTATATTGATTCCTTGTTTAATATTGGGTTGCAACCTAACAAGTGATTTTTATCGATCCCTTATCGTTTAAATATGCCTAATCCAACAGTTAAAAAATTATAAAACAAATATTAAACTATATTTAAAAATTATCATCAAAATAGGCTTAGCTGGATTCATGGCGATATCCTGAACTTTCGACCAATGACATTGGTCATGGAGATCCAGCATTCTCCATATAAGAGCCAACAATCAATGTCATTGGTCGCTAGTTCTTATATGGGGAGTTCAGATGATCTCCGTGTATCCACCTAAGCCTATTTTGAAGGTAAGTTTTAAATTTATTTCTAGTTTATTATTTGTTTTTAAAAAATGTTGGAATAGGCCTATTTAAAAGATAAGGAATCGATAAAAAACACCTGTTGTTAGGTTGCAATCTCCCTTTAAGCAACTACTTACTCGGAGAAGCAAAACAACACAGATCGGTTTTTACACGACGAAAGTATTTGTGATTTAGTGTTTCGCTCTCCTTTTATTACCTTCGAGTGTTTAAATTAAAGGAAATGAACAATATGTTTAAATTTAATTTCACAAATAAAATAATTCAAATTTAAAATCAATAAAAATTAAATTTAAGATCATTATCGAGGTTAATGCCTTCTTTTCTTTAAAATCGTTTTAATCCCCCAAAAATATTTGAGTCGATCAGTTTATACTTCTAGAATAAATGGGGAGGAAGGAAATCAAGGCCCATCATTTCGTAACAAAGTTGAAAATAATAATCTAGATATTGCCTAAAGGTAGTAATTGGAAGCTTTCGAAGAAAAAGAAATACTTTCAGATCAAATCTCATTTTTGGTCCAACCCCCTTCTAGAACGCGGTACCAGGGTTTTGAATATAACTCTAACTTCACTGAGCGACTAGATATTTTATTGTTTACTTTTGCAAAGTATCTCGCAAAGCGGGGTCGAAGGCATTTTGAAGACTCCATGATTGTGGAACTATAGTAAGAAAATAAGGGAGAACTTTGCCTTCTCTTCTGGGGGGTTTTAAGCGTACTATACTTAAAGTGATAGTGAAATACTGACGCATTTTATTTTATATAAACACAAAAGTTTATCATTTTATTACATGAAAGTAAACAACGCCCCTCAGCTAAGTCCAGTTTTAAGTAAGAGACTATTACTAGAAAATAGACAAAAAAGTCATCACCTCTGTCTGGCTGGAGTAATTTGGACAATATTTTGAGTCGGGAGAGAGGGAGGGAAATTTTTAAACCGAAATCTTGGATCCAAGGGTGTAATAATTTTTAATATTTTATTATCCCTTGAATCGAAGTTTTTCTTTTATTTTTTTCTTTTGCGCTAGAAGCCGCCGTCTTTCGCCCAAATAACTATACTTTCTATATTCACGAAGGACCATTTTGAAAGTCACGTCGCCTCTGGAACAATCGTTTCCTTGTCCATTAGAAAAAGCCAGGAATGGCATATTATACAACAATCCAAAAAATAAAATAAAAAAGATATCACGCCCACTTTGGCCAGATAAGGATACGGAAAATGGACTAGAAACGTCTATATGCAAAAGCCCGTTTCTTGCTAATAGCAGCTTGATTGGAAAATGAATGGTCGTAGTTCAATTCACATCATTTTAAAGTGACCCTGGCACCTAGGGCTATTAACTACTGGACAACTATCTTAATAGATAAATATGAATAACAAAATCTGGCTTTAATTACAGTCCTCTAACGGCAAATAGAGGCAACAGTATGGAACAAACTAAACCGCGCGTCACTGCTATGGAGAGGATTTGGGTCCACTTGATCGACTCCCAAATGATCGACAAGAGGTCCACTTGATCGACACCCAAATGATCGACTCACAATTGATCGACTCCCAAATGATCGACAAAAGGTCCACTTGATCGACTCCCAAATGATCGACAAAGGGTCCACTTGATCGACTCCCAAACGATCGACAAAGGGATCAAATGATTGATGCCTTATCCCAAATTACCGACAACAAAGGGTGCATTTGATCGTTTCCCAATTGGTCAACTTCGTAATAACGATTATAAATAGATTAACCTAACCTAACCTAACCTGACCTATACTCGTTACTCGCTAAAAAACTGGGCTGTCGATCAATTGGAATGGCTTGTCGATCAAATGGGAGTCGATCAAACGGTAGTCGATCAAACGGACTCCTTGTCGATCAATTGGAAGTCGAGCAAATGAACCTAAGCCATGGAGAGGGAATAGGCCACTTTTTGCCATTAGTGGAGGGTTATGAAAGCTAGGTTTTTTATTTATCTTTATCAATTAATAATGGCTTCCATATTCAATAATCCTAGCTTACACCATACGCCTGACGTCATATACCGTGTTTTTTTTTCATTTCTATTTGTTTAGCGAATAAAAATCGAATGAAAATATATTTGAGACGAGTTTTAACATCAGAATGTTTTACGCATAACACGAAACCTTTTAGATCTCCCTTAATTAATCATAAATATTTAACCTAATCAACGACAGATTAATGAAATCGGTGTAAATCGGAAACACGAACGAAAAAGAAAGAGATATAGGGGGTAATGTATTGGAAAAACCTTCCTTAGTCCGTACCAAGCATTATCGATTTAGGTTATCGAAGATAATAATCTCAGAGAGTTAAAAAAAAATAAACAAATCTCCCTCCATTTCAAAACCGGAGATAATTGACCAATTATATTATATATAATATATATATACTAGAGGATAAATTCAACCAGGAAGGCCGCGCGCATACATCTACTAGTTATAATTGATTATTGATCCAACAATAAATCTATTCTGATTCGATACAACGATATTTGAGAGGTTCTGACGTTATATAGTGAGTTGATCATAACAGTTGATTTATGTTAAGCCTAATTCGGGCCTAATCAGTTTACCCAGATTGCTGTTGAAGATACATACAATGGGGTAACTTTGTTCAGATTTCTATATTATAAAACTGATTATTCTTCCCATTTATATATCAGAAATAAAACTGTGATGCTAAGCCTAATTCGGGCCTAATCAGTTTACCCAGATTGCTGTTGAATGGAGTAATTTTGTTCAGATTTATATATTATTAAATTGATTACTCTAAAAAAAATGATTAAAATTAGTGATGTTAGGCCTAATTCGGGCCTAATTATATGATAGCTAATTCAAATAAATTCTATTGCAGATAAAGCACATTTAGCTAATTAATTTTGTTAAAATTGCAATTAAATTAATACTTTTTGCAAGTTTTTCTATTCAGAAAGAAAGTAGGTATGTTAAGATTACATTTTGCATGTGATTGAATAAGTTCTTGTGTGAAGTTAGTTAATTTTACGCTAAAATTTTAAGAATGTATAGCATACTTATATGGTATTAAGTAACTATCTTATGATAATAGTTTAAAAATCGGAGGATCGTAAAAAAATAAGAATATACACTTAGTGTTTGGAGAGGACCATCCCATCCTCAAAAGTAGTTTTAAATCTCAAGTAGAGAGGGTGAGGAGGGTTTCAAGGGACAAAATAAAGCCATGGCGTTGGAGAAGAATCCGTAGGATCCATAGACGTGACGTTGAACTCGGCAAGTATAAATCCACCCTCTTGGAAATTACACGTTATACGCGGGCAGACGCGTCAAGATTTCTCTCTTTTAAGAGTTGTTTTGGCGGCTTGGATTCTTCACCTTGAGATTATAACGTTAACTAAACCAGGGACAATGATATACCACTCGAGGTTTGAACCTTACGGTCCCCGCTTCTGGACGTGGTATAAAGTTAGAGTAAAAAAATGACGTCGTTTCATTTCATCTCTCGGTAGAAGTCAAGCTACTATTTGCAGCGATCCGAATATTACCGTCTTTTTACGAGGATTTGGTCGAAATCATCTGGAGTTCTCAGTAGAATTATATAGGCCTCTTCCGCCCTTATGACGTAACGTAACGTTACTTACGAAGATATGGAATGTAATCTGGCTTTATACGTGCCGAAAACTCAAACGGATTGCGATATATACTCCTTACTAAGGGTAGATTTCTAAACTATTTTTATTCGGTGTTTTTTAACATTGCGTGTTAGTCCGCTCCAATTTCCACTATATTGTACACTATTCTTGGAATAAAATATAGAGCCATTGGAGAGAAGCGGTTTCGGCCTAGCCACGACTTTTCTAATGGTTTCCCTCCTCCTCAATTCCCGCCAAAAATCAAAATAACGTCTCATTCCAAGTATTCCATTACGATTTTGTCTATACAACACTATCCTTCTTCGCTATGAATAGCTCGAATCTATATTTTAAGACGCGTTGAATTTTAATCATAAAACGAACTAATAAATATAATTTTACTATCAGAGTTTACCGTTAGAAAAGGCGGGAAAAAAATATTTTTTAATCGTGATCAAAAAATGAAATACGCGCTGTATTTTAAAGTTGAAAATTACTTAGCAAATCCGTTATCATTTCAGTTTGAGATTGCATCATAATAATTACTAAAGGCACGAAAAACTCTAGGCTTTGTTTACGGATTACTTCAAGCTTGAAAAAAATATTTCCCGCCAAATCTTTTATTGCAAGTCCCGCACTTTCCCCAATTTTTGAAGACACGCAGGAAATATTTTCTTTTTTTATTTCACGACACTTTATTGTTCCTGCATCCATCTATTTCCTATTCCTCTTCGAATGGCACTTCCCGGGTTTCCGTAGTTTTAAGAGCTTACGAGATAATAGCACAGGGTGCCATTGGTCTATTTACGCGTATCGCCATCCCTCCTCAAAATCGGGCAATTAAATAAAATTCTCCCCTTGCTCAGCATCCTTCTTTGGAAAATGCAATCACTTAATAGGTTCTATAGCTAGACAAGAAGACCTTGGAACGCTAGTGAAAAATTGGTCTAAAAAGTTATTTTTAGTTTTTAGACTGGCTGGCGGGTGTAAAAATAAGATCCTGGATAATAAAATTAATTTTATAGCTAGGAAGATAAAAAAAAACTTTTTTTTTTTTTCTAGAGTTCTAAATTGGGTAACGAACAGTACGAACTTGCAAGATTGGATGTACAATGCAACTCAGCAATTGCTTTTTTTTCGTTATAAATTAATGTTGTGAAACAGTTACAAAAACCTTTGTTTGCAAAATATATGTCAAACAATCAAATATAACCTATCACCCTATAATTTGGCTATAACCCCTGAATTTAGCAAATGTAAGCGGTTTTAAAACTATATGTGGAGAAACGTAATTTAGAATGAAATATCGAAATATACTTAAAGGATTTAATTGAGCATTGGAAATTAATTACGTTTATATTCGACTGTTGAACATAAATTTAAAATTTTAGGCAATTTCCTAAAATTTTAAACCACAGAAAATTTGTAAATCCTTTAAAGGAAATGTTTTCGCGGATATATATAGGATCAATTTACGTTTAAAAATATGACAAAATATATCCTAAAATGGATTTAGCAAAGCTTTCAAAATGTCATAGAATATAGACTCGTCACCGGTTCATGTGTTAGTAGCATAAACTAAGAGCTTAAAATCTTAAATATTAAGGAATTTTACAGACTATAATAATTTTTAAGAAGGAAAAGGTAATCTTCATTGGAAAAATTATAATGTTACTGGACTATTAATTGAATTAAAGGAATTATTAAAACACATGAAGAATAGTAATTACAATAAAAATACAGGAAGGAATAGAAATTACTATTAAAACACAGGAAAAAAATAATTATTAAAATATATATGGAGAAAAAATTAATTAGTATTCAAGTAAAGGAAAATAGGAATTATTATTAAAATGTAGGAAAAAAGACGAATTATTATTCAATAGGAGAAAAGAAGAATAGAAACTAATTTCGAAATTTCCTGACTTAACTCGCGTAATACACAAAATATTCAAAGCGAGACAATTCGCCTCAGGGCTTTGACAAACAAATTAAAAAAACAACAGGACGAGAAAATTTCCTGAATATAAAAAGCAATCATTCTAATTAAAACGAGTCGGCCACAATTAATAACCATTAATAATAAAAGGGTCAAAACTAAATCTAATAATATTAGGCGTGGGAATTAATTCACCGAGATTAAAACTGCAGTCGCGAGCGATTCACTAAACAATCGAGCAAAGCGCAAAAATAAACCCGCCTGAATTTTAAAAATAAAACAAAAAATAAATTAATAGTAGACAAATAATTAGAACTAGCTCCAACCCGAATACGCATTGCATTTGTACCAAAACCTGGTCTTTTTTCCGCATATCAAAAGGTGCTGTATCAAATATAGAGCATACTTTAAGCGAAAGACTGATAACGAATCGTTCGAAAACGAATTTTCGTTTTAAACTAATTAAATTGAAATTCTCAGGTTTAAAATTCATTATCTTCATTCGAAACATTTACATTTAAAAATAATTTTCTGCATTAGCTTTATTAGAATTTTATAAAAGCAGATTCACATTAAAGACTTGAACACCGTTATTTGAATAGCTATTACATCCGAAATGTTTTTAAGTTAATTAAATCTTAAAGGTGTGTTTGAATTTCACTACAGCGACTTCTCGTCCAATCAGCGGTCGCACTAACAGACAGTGATATCAAAAGTCTCTAATGTGAACCTAACTTTATTTTCATCCTAATGGCGTTATATACCTCTAATAAGAACAATAAAAAGTATAAAGATTGAAAGAATTCTAAAGGTGAAAACTAGTTTATATAACTAAATTAGAATGATAACGAACTGAGTGTCAAGATCATTCAAGCAGAGATCTGCTTTCATTAGATTTACAAATCTAATCTCAAAGAGATCACTAATGCATTGAGCATTTCTTCGCGTTTCAAAACTAAATTAATTAAAGGGAAAGTAACACGATCTGAAAATTTTGTAGTCTGCTAATGTAGTCCATGAATGTAGCCACGCTTGAAGTTTTTAGTCGCGAATAAGTTTTGAGAAGTTGGAAAGAAATGGAAATTTTTTGAACTTTCCTTTACAAGAAAAACTATGACTATATGCGAGTGGACAATGCTATGACGTACGTCATGAAATAGGTAAATTCAAAAATTAAAAATTTCTTTGTGGAATAAAATAATAAATAATTATTAATGGGATTATATCCACTTAAATTATCCATGAAAGCAACAACATTGGCTTAATTATCTTTAGCGAGAGTGATTACGGTGAAAATCCAGTCCGAATCCCACCGCCAGATAAAGAAGGAAAAATAGTCCCCAAACCGATATGAATCAAATCAAGTTTCTGGTCGCCAAATGAAGACATTTAGATATACGCGGTAGGCGGGAGGAAATAACCACTCTTTAATTTCGAATTTTGTGTCTTCCCTCCCCCCCCCCACATTTTCCCCCTCCCTCCCTTAGAAATCCCCTCTCCAAGCCACCAAACCATAAAGGCGTAATAATTTATACAATAAGGGGATTTAATTAGATTGAAACAACATATCCCCCCCCCCACATTTACAACCATTCCCTTGATCTCCCCAATGTTACGTAATTAAAGTAGATACACTAAAGATAGAACTAGCCGACAAAATAATAAAAAAAAAACTAAAAGAAGAAATTATTCCCTGTAGTAGCCTGAAGCCATAAGGGGGATTGATGATGGTGTACAAATTCAAGGATATATATATCGAAACCCACAGAATTTTCGGTATATTTCTACTCGAGTTATAGGGGGAATTAATATCATAAAGAGAAATGGTTGATTTCAATTAGAATCATCATTTGTATGAAGCTAAGGGGTTTGTAATTTTTTAAAAGGGAAAGTCTAGACAAAAATTTGTTTCTTGTATGGATTTAGAGAGCAAACTTTTACGTTTAAAAAAGTATAAGAATGTTTTAATTTTAATTAAAATTTTAAGTTTTACTGGAAACAAATATATTAAGAATCTTATATTCAAGCCGGAAATGATAAATATTGCGAGAAGACATTCATGAGGTAAAATTTACAATAATAAAATTACATTTGGGTTCATGTCCATCATGTCAGAATGGAGAAATTAAACTTTACCAGGTTTTTCCGACCATCTAAGATCAATTTTCCTAAACAAATTGCCCAGATATCTATCCTTTTTCCGGTGATATAATTTTGTAATATCCACTTTTACAGAAATATTGAGATTGATTAAACTATTCGATAACTTTCCCTGACATTTTTCATCAATTGTCAAATTTCATGACTTTTGTCTGACCTTTCTGCCCAATTTTAAAATTCCCTGGCTTTCCTAGTTTTCCCTGAATTTACTGGCAAGCATTTTTAGTATTTAGACACACTCGCCCACATATGTAGTCCCTATTTCTTTTGAAATATCAAGATTTGTAACAAAATATGCAACTAACTTTACACAAAAATTTAATTTCTAAACAAATCCTCGAGATATCTGGTAGAACACGACTTTCTAAAAGTGAGACTTGACCTTTAGATTAAACTCCAATCAATCTACCACTCCATTAAATCATAACAAAACACTACCAGCATCGTTAGAAGAGATATCTCGGAATGGAACCAACGACAGAAAAGTTTTGATTAGCGAATTAAGAAAAGACGGGGAAAGTCCCATCATCACGGACTCATCTTTCGTGGGACGTCTTCATTTGACTGGTAATCGTATTTCCATTAGTGGCACTTCACGCTATTTATCCGTACGCCTATACATTGGCAATACCATACCCTTGCCATCATTCTACATTACCTATCAGATTTATCTTAGAGCGGTAAAGTAATAATAAGAGGGTTATCATAGCCATGAATACGCTCTAAAATTACAGTGACTCGAAACCCAAACATAGTAGAAAATATGTCACATTTTGAAAACGTGGGGGGGGGGGGGGGATTTTCCCCCATACCTTTATTATTAGATGAAATGAGAAAATGAGGAGAGAAGGAGAGAGAAAGTGAAATTAATTTGACTGCCCGTTGGGCGTCATGGGGTGAGAGAATCAAAGCCAGTCGGAAAATGCGTAACTAGAAATCTTACGGCGGATCAATACGTAGTGTTTAAATCCCATAGAGATGAAAGTAGTACGTATATCTTAAGATTACTTGTAAAAATCAGATCGAAATTTCAGCAGAGTAACAAACCATACGCTCACTCGTAACAATGAAATAAATTTACTTAGAGATAGAGAGGTAATGTAGCGTTGTGTCTACTGCAATTTTAAAATTATTTTTAACACAAGAGCGGTGAGAATCAGAGAAAATAAAAGAGACGGACAAATTTATGCTTAACGTCTTTTCGATTGCTCAATCTATAGTTGAAATTTGCTTTTTAAGTTTACAATATCTACAAAGCTACGTTTATTTCATCTCTATCACTGAGTGTACAAGATTTGCGTGGAAGTATACTTTAGAACGTACTGCATTTTCAAATTGATTTTTTGTGACTTAATATACGTATCCCGAACGTCGACCAACCAGCTGTCGATTTGGTTGGCACCGTAATTTTCGTTTTGTTGCGCCTCGCCCTCCCGCTTTTCTCTTACTACAAGATTTTTGGATAAAATTACAAACACATAGTACCATATATTCCGTTATAATCTTATACTCATAATTAGCTTAATAGCTTAAGGCTGTATTTTGAAAAGATTTGTTTGAATAGAGATTTTAATAGTAATATAATTATTAGGGAATTTTATTTATATGCAAATTTATGTCGCTATAATAATAGTCTTAACGAGATATATTTCTGGGATTTTAACGGGTGTACCGAACTTTACAGATATTTGAACTTTTAGAATTTTAAACGTCTGAATGAAATTTATAGTTTTAAACGCTAAATAGTTGTAAATTTACAGTTATAAACGCTAAACCCTTGTAAATTTACAGTTATAAACGCTAAACCCTTGTAAATTCAGTTATAAACGCTAAACCCTTGTAAAAGTTGTAAACGCTAAACCCTCGTAAATATACAGTTATAAACGCCAAACCCTGGTAAATTTACAGTTGTAAACGCTAAACCCTTGTAAATTTAGTTGTAAACGCTAAACCCTCGTAAATTTACAGTTAAAAACGCCAAACCCTTGTAAATTTACAGTTATAAACGCCAAACCCTTGTAAATTTACAGTTATAAACCCGTTCTAAATTTACAATTATAAACAACTGATGTAAATTTACAATGATAAACACCAGCAGTAATATCAACATTTTAAATATCTGTCATCATATCTGTATAGCAATTGTGCATAACGGCATTGTCAAAAATATCTTTGTTTCTGTCTTTGTTTCTACAAAAAAGCTACATACGCTATACTCAATTACAATCATGAAAAGGATGTAAATACCTATAAAAAAAATTGGAATTTGAATCCCTTATAAGATTGCAACAACGTATAAATATTTATCTATATCTTCTTTTCGCCATATTATAGGATATAAAATATAAATCAATACGGAATAGATATATAAAGATTGAGGACGATTGAGAATGAAGTGTAAAAGATTGTGCCTGTTGGATATCCGTGAAAATAACGATCCAAGAAAATGGAAGAGAAACAGAAGAGCAGCAGCGCGGCAGCGGAGAAGAGAAGGGAGATCTAAAGAAGAGAGGCCTTTGACGGGTCAATTCTTTTTCTCTTTTTCCCAAAGTTCCAACACTCTGCTCCGCTTCGCTAGGCCTTGGCCTATCAACAAAAAATAAAAGGGGGGACGGACGGACGGACTACGAGGGCAGAGGAAGAATAAAAGGGTGGTAGGTGGTGGTATATCGAAATGAAACGGCACATTTGATTCTTTCATCCGAAAAGGACTCTAGGATTTCGGCTTCACCAACATTTAAGAGACCATTCACCCCCCCCCCCCTCAGCCTCCCTTTCATACCCCAAGTTGCTCTCAAAAAGTTCCCAATTGCTCTCTCTCTCAAAAAAAGTAAAAAGAATATTAAAAAATATAGAAGGGTTAAGCTGACCGATGAAAAGAACTCATAAAGACAAAAATCACGTATCTTTCCATTTCAATTTTTTCCATCTTAAAATAATAATTGGAAAAATGTTTTTCAACTTAAAATAATATCTGGAAAAATGTTTTTCATTCTAAAATAATAATTCGAAAAAGGTTTTTCATCCTAAATAATAATTGGAAAAATGATTTTCATCCTAAAATAATAATTGGAAAAATGATTTTCATCCTAAAATAATAATTGGAAAAATGATTTTCATCCTAAAATAATAATTGGAAAAATGTTCTTCATCTTAAAATAATAATTTGATTAAAGTTTTTCATCTTAAAATAATAATTGGAAAAATATTTTTCATCTTAAAATAATAATTGAAAAAATGTTTAACTTAAAATCATAATTGAAAAAATGTTTAACTTAAAATCATAATTGGAAAAATGTTCTTCATCTTAAAATCATAATAATTTGAATAAATTTTTCATCTTAAAATCAAAATAATTTGAATAAAGTTTTTCATCTTAAAATCATAATTGGAAAAAAATTTTCATCTTAAAATAGTAATTGGAAAAATATTTTTCATCTTAAAATAATAATTGGAAAAATATTTTTCATCTTAAAATAATAATTGGAAAAATATTTTTCATCTTAAAATAATAAATGGAAAAATGTTTTTCATCTTAAAATAATAAATGGAAAAATGTTTTTCATCTTAAAATAATAAATGGAAAAATGTTTTTCATCTTAAAATAATAAATGGAAAAATGTTTTTCATCTTAAAATAATAATTGGAAATTTTTTTTCTTAAAAAATAATTTAAGATAATTAATTTTGATGTTAAGATTAATAAATTAATAAATAATTCTAATTTAAGATAATTAATTTTGATGTTAAGATTAATAAATTAATAAATAATTCTAATTTAAGTCTATCATTTTGACCAATCAAATTCATAAAACCATCTTTAATCCACAGGGAACATAATTATTATATAATTAAAGCATCTAAAAGAAATCGCGCTTATACACGTCACGTAAAAACATATTCAAACGATTATTTCTAGATATACGTGATTTTGACTTTAAAAGCAAACACGAAATGGAATCCAGCTTCCGGGGGTGGGGAGGGGGGGAACAATAAAAAATAAATAATAATAATAAAAAAAAATATATATATGTTGTCGTAAAGGCGCTCGCGACCTTTCGAAGGGGTAATTCCTCGGGATAGCTTGGCACGCTTGGCGATATCGAAAGTCAGCCAAGCTGGCACCGGCCAAGAACCGCCGAATTATCGACCACTAGCGGCAAAGAGGAAAGGAACGGAAAAATGTATAGGGTGAACTAATGAAAAGGCCGCAATCATTGTGGAAAAATAGAAAAAGGGTAGGTTAATGGTCATAAAAAGAAGGCCGAAACTGTTCTTTATTCCCAGGGCGACGCGCGACACTGCCACCCAAAACCAAACCTCTTCAAGGAAAAGTCTCGTCCACAGGTAAATAGCCATAATTCATCACCAGCTCGTTCATATTCAAATTTTCGATTCTTTGGGACGCCCATTTTTCTCAAAGGTTCCAAATTAGTTCTATGAACAGTTTACGATGAGATTTCCATTTTGATAGGGTTAATCTAGCCCAATTAAAATTATCCTATTTACAAAATTCACATTTTTATGTTATTTAAATAGTTAATCCTGTTTATAATAATAATGTAAATTATTTAAAACAAAACCGAGCGCAAGACAATCCCCTAAACCATTAAAATTTATTCTCACGCATTGCTTTGGTGTATTAGAATCATTTTAAAGCTTAATTCTTATATAACAAGACTTTCTCTTTGTCAGATATTACAAAGTACTATTTATCTGGCTTGTGTACCACCACGAACTTGGAAATCAACATCGTCCCATGCCAATAATGCTTAATACTGCTATATGTATATAAAAAAAAAAACATGGAAAATGATAGCAATAACATACTTTAGCTTTTAACTATAAGAATGACAAGCCCACCACCGTTGCGTATATAGTATTAACCTTAGAATCTACAGGGAATAAAGATCATTTCGTTTGCTCGATTTCCCCTTCCGTGATACCGAGAATTTCACTACGAAATATTAAATATACGACCTCCTAGTTTCGTTATCATTAGCATAATTTATAATATACTAAGAACGTTCTTAGAAACAGGAAAATTCGCGTTGAAAAACCTATTTTATATTGAATTTTAGATTCATTGCAAGTTTGTGATCGAATAAAAAGAAAAGAAATAAAACAGTTTCAAATTAACTTACGATTTCTAGTTTCGCAACATTATTATAAATACGCAATCATTAAGTTTATTACTAAAGATTTACTGACAGATAATTATAAAAATTAATCCTTTTAATTTAATGCTATAGTGCTCGCAATCGTGTAACCATTATCTACGTATTTAATTAACAAGCGTTTAAGTTAAATAAGTTTAGTGAAGGAAAACAGCAGTTTCGAAAGCTGTTTTTCGCAGTCAAATGTATGTTTTTCATTTCTTAATAGAAGAGAATTATGATATTTTATTTTTATACCAATATAGTTAATAATAATTAACTAATTAATACAAAATTGAAATTAAAAACCTAAAAGTGTAATTTTTGACGGGTTACTGATAGTAGTAAAATACAATAAATATACTAACCAAATTGGTATCTATCAAACTGATCGACTTTTAATTGATCTAAAGCAGTTTTTATCAATTAAAAAATACTTAATTAAGGCGAGTTCAATTGAATCGATCAATTGAAATTCGAGAATTTCGACCCAAACCGTAAAAATTTCGGTAAAAACTTAAATATACTAAAATATTTTAAAAATTTTGAAAAAGTTAAGAAATTGTGTAAAAAAAACCTTCAATCACTCGAATCTGCGAGAATTTATGGGGAAGAAAGTTCTTTTTGGCGAATATAAAAATATATATTTTTCGACGATTTAATATACTTAGATTCTTCTTATCCACCCTTCCGTTTTTTCCAGTTTACCCCCCCCCCCCATCCGCTCCTCTTTTCCCTTTCCAAATAGCATCTTTTTGGTGGACGTTAATGCTTTTTAGAAGCCTGCATCATGCCTTCTTTCGTATAAGGGTGGATGGAATGATTCTGAGATATGTTTGAAAGATAGTAGGTATAAGCGGCAAAAAACTTCTGCTATAAGAAATAAGAGGGGTTGGGATGGCTACATATACTTATCAAAGACGGGGGTAGGGAAAAAACGGCCAAAGACGGTTTAAAGGGAGGATAAAAACATATATATTTAAAACCTATGGGTACAGGTTACATCTAACATAAATTTGAATATGTAAATATTAATGAGATTATAATTTCATTACTGATTCATTCTTTGGATTTTTTGTAATTTACATATTTGTCAATGTTTGTAGAACCTTTTAGACCATTTTAAATATTTTTCATAGTTTCAATAACCTTTCATACGATTGTAAAGTCTTTGTTATCGTTTCAAAATTATTTTGGACCCATTTTTAGAATTTATTATCGTTTAAAGACCCTTTCGGATCAACTTTAAATAATTTCCGCCATTTCAAGAATCTTTCAAACCAATTTAAAATAATTACCATCGATTAAATAACCTTATAGCTTGATTTTAAATATTTCTCATCGTTTCTATAATCCTTTAGACTAATTTTAAATATTTTTTATCGTTTAAAGATCCTTTTGGATCCATTTTAAATAATTCCCATCGTTTCCAGAACCTTTTAGACCAATTTTAAATATTTTCTATCACTCCAAGAACCTCATAGACCAATTTTAAATATTTCTCATAGTTTCAAAAACGTTTTGGATCCTTTTTAAATAATTCCCATCGTTTCAGGAGCCTTTTAAACCTATTTTAAACATTTCCCAACGTTTCAAAAGACCAATCTTAAATATTTCTCATCGTTTCAAGAACGTTATGTATCCATTTTTAAATATTTCCCATCATTTCAATAATCTTAGACCAATTTTAAATAATCCCATAGACCCATTTTAAATATTTTTCATCATTTCAAGAACGTTCTATACCAATTTTAAATATCTCCCAACCTTTTTAGATAAATTTTAAATGTTTAAAATATCAGAATAATTAAAAATTAGCGAAATATTTGTCAAAAAATGTTGTCCCAGTCGGGGTAAATGTTAAAAGTTTTTAAAAGTAGAAGAATGGGGCGATAAAATTCAATATACTAGATATCTTTTCAAACCTCCCTTCAAAGCGCGGTCCGTTGTTGGTGGCCGAGGCTGCATGCATCGGCACGATATTTATATAATGTTGGCTTCCTTCTTTCTAGAAATAATATAAGGACTTTCGATTTTGGGCGAGGCCCGGACCCAGGCAGGTTGAGCCAGCTAGTAGACAGGTATATGCCGACTTATAAGAAGAAGATATACGGGACAGCTAGAAAAAAATATTATGTTGGGAAAACAGAGCCCCTGGCATTCAAAGAAAACGAGTATTATGACGAGTATTATCAAAAGTTTTCTTGCTTTTTTTCAACCAAGGTTATTTTCTTTTTCTATAAAATATATAAATGATATAAAGTATATAAAAATTATATACATACGAAGTTATATGGTTTCTTTTAAGTTCTTCCTATAAAGGTTACGGTAATGACGCGCTAAGTATATATACTTTCAACGGTTGGAATGGAAAGAATTATTTAAACGAAAACCGGGGAGTATTCGGTAGAAAAAATATTGAAATTATTTAAGATGTCACTCCTGTGATCGTTCAATTTTTAAAAGTGTATTTTAAATTTACTGTATAGATAATTATTTGCATTTCATCAAACCTTTCTAATCAGATATTGTAAAAATTTTAATTAGAAACTCATTTTAAAAGCTAATTTTAATGAGTGATATTTCAATTTTTAAAATTCGTAGAATATTTATTTTAAAATTAATTTACATTTCATTGCCCCCTTTTAAATTTAACCAATTCCATTATCAAAACTTTCGAATTTTAATAATTTGAATCCTTTCAATTATAAAATTTAATTGTTCATATGTGATCTTTCAATTTTTTCACTTCACTAAAAATTTCATCCCATGCCAAGATTGCAATTGAATAATACGAAAAATATACATTTTGTCTTTTCAAAGGGTTTATGTAGCAAATCAGAAACATATAAACCCAGATATAATTATACCATTCTTTCATACCATGACAGTTAGCTTTTATAGTATTCGCAACCCTCCTTATAGTCAAGTCCATTTGATTTCGAAGCAATAGAGTGCATAAATGAAAAGGGGGCGATTTCGGGAAAGCGAGAAAATTCACAAATAATTTGCCTTTCACTGCATTGCCTCTAAATTAAATGGACAACATAAGGAGGGCAATGTAAATGAAGGAATAGTACCATGTTAATGTCGTCTAACTATATACACGAACTAAAGAGTACCAAATACGTACTATACACATCCGAGTAATAAACATTTTTAGTACTACACTACACAAAACAAACATTGCATGGGAAACAGCTAGGAGCTCCCCGCAGCCATAGGCTCGTAAAAAGTAAGAACTAGCTATTCACATCCCCCTTCCCCTAGACGAAATAAACAGAACTATTAATAATACCGCGTAGGAATACACGATATTAAAACTACATAGATATTAAAATAGAACGTATAATTTTCGAATCAACCCTGCAGAGAAAGGGGGGCCTCCTACATCACGCATTTTTTTCCGATATCAAACGACTAGAAAAACTTGTTCTAGATTTGAAATAAAGATACATTTATATACGCCTTTATATTATCAAGAGTTATAGGTCCTTCCCTATTTGAATATCTTTAAAGCTTTGTATTGGTTGGGAACTCGTTGCATGGGAGAAAACGTCGTCTGCCAGCGAGAAACTCCAGCGACGTAAAAACATAGAAAAGGGGAAGGAAAATTGTCGTATTCTTATTAAATTAAGTTCCCAGTATACCGACCATCGTTAAATATATACGCGAGGGGTTTCCCCGACATTCACGAAATTGTCTCACTCAAAAGGTTCAGTTGAAGAGTCAGTAACGGTATAAAATAGTATAATTTGGTTAACTTTCCTTGAGTGTTATGTAACATTAATTTTTAAATTCATTTAGGTCTTTAATTACACGAGTTTTTCAGGTTTGTCTCACCTTGTCAGAAATGACCTAAATTTTATCTACTTCTCACGGTATCATTAATAGCAAAGTGTATATTTAATTGCATTTAATTAGGGTAATTAAACGTAATCTAATCTAAAAAAAATAACCAATAAAAAGTGGAAGGAATGCTAAAAATTATAAATCAAATTTAGTCATCTCGAGTTCGAAAACTCTAATGGTAATTTTTTTTTGGTGAAATGGGGCTATAGTTTAATATTATTATTTAAATGTAAAAACCTTTTTTTTTGTTTAATTTTATCTTTTTTAAATCCTAAAGATACAAGATAAAGAGTAGAGATAAAATTGTCAATCCCAATCAATTAAAATCTGTAGTAGAATAAATTTGGAATACAATTTATTGATTTTCGAAGTGGTCAACGTAGTTAATGCAGGAACTAAACCAGTTCGCAAACTTTAATCCAACTGAATTCTACGCGAAATCTGTGTAAATCTCGCATCATAAAGGCAAAGCTATCCTTGTCCATATAGATAGGCAAAATAGATTCGCATACCCCAATTTTAGTACCCTAGGAATCTGTTGTAAGAAATACTGGGTACTAAAGAAAACGGGAAGTTTAAATGCGATGTCCTTCTCTTTCGGAGATTGGGGAGGAGCTGGGTCAGCGAATATTAGCCCAAAACGGGGTACCAGCTGGCTTATGGTCCATTACCGAAATAGGGGGACCCGAATAACCCCTATAAGTCCCCGCAAACCTTATAGTTCCCCTTTTTAGTCCCCAATATTTATGCACGGACCTCTCCATTGATTCGGTTTTATCTCGAACCGCAAATAAGCACGCATCTTGAATAATGAAAAGCCATACTCGATACCAACGTGAGTTTACAGCGTCAATAAAACTGAGCCACTCTTATTTTTAATAGAAGTTTATAGGGTTTAAAAGTAAGGGATTATAGTTTTGAGCTCATTGTAAATATACTTTGAAATAACAAAATTATATAGTTTATATCAGCTCGAGTTTGCAACGTGAACTAAAAAAGGTCAAGTTACATTTAGTATTTCGGGACTAACTTCGAGCGCGCTGTAAATTTAAGCTGATATAATTTAGAAAGGAGGAGAGTCTCGCGAAGAAGTCTAATTCTATTTTATATGACGCCTCGGTAGGAGATTTCAACGAGCATAAAGTTAAACTATTTTAAAGTTTAATATCTAAAAGAAGCTCTAAAGTTCTAATACTCATGAAGTGAGGATAATATTACGAACCATTCATAGAAAAACAAAAACATTTAATTATATTTGTATATTTGTTTGAATAATAATTTATATTAAGGGGGGATTTAATTTCGGAAACAAATTACAATTTTATGGAATTAAAACCAGATTATCCTCACGACCATATTAAGCCTTCCTTATCAAGCATTCGATATGCATCCCTAGTACGAAATATTTGAACGAATTTCTAAATTTTAGTTTTGGCGTCGTTGAGAACTTAAACGAAAGTTTTTCGGTAGGTGAGGAATGTACGAGTTTAAGGAAAACCAGGATGACAGAAACGAAAGAAAGAAGAAGAAATAGAAGAAACTTGAAGAAGGCAAGAGACAGACAGAAAAAAATACCTTACTTTGAGAAAGAGAGCTCGCGTATCCAGAATAGGCCCATATATTTATAAATGCATGAATCGAGGAAGAGGAGAGAGATGGTGGAGGAAAAGAGAGGAGCAAGAGAGAGAGAGAGAGATGAAGATGGGGGCCCCACGCGCAAAAGGGAAAAAAAGGAAAAGAAGAAGTCTTCCGAATAAGTTGCTAACTCAGTTTAGGGTCTCTCCGCAACGCTCCGCACTCGGCATCTGGACCTATACTTCTACTAAAGGTACCTTTACAAATGACCAAAAGAAAGTTTTTTTTCAGTGTTGCCATTTATTTAATTTTTAAATTCCCAGGTTCTTCTAACCACCTAATATCATTTCTCCCTCATAATTTTACCCTTTTGCAAAGCAGTATTAACTTTAAAATTGTAATTGGCTAGATTATACCAAAGTTCTGGGCATTTAAAACTCTTGATAATTTATTTATAACTTCCTGGTCTTAAATACTGCCTATATCGAAATTAATATATGGTATTTTTTTTTTAATTTCGATATAGGCAGTATTTTAAACAGTAATAAAACAGTACGAATATTATTATCGGTTAAAATTTAAGAGCTTTTATCTTGTATGAAAGATCTGTGAAGCTAAGTTGAGATAAGGGGCGTTTTTGCGAACTAGTGACGGCACCTTAACCTCTCCCTCTTCCCTCTCCCTCTTCCCTCTCGCAATTTCTCCATCGCGTGGAATATTTGGGGATCCTCTGACGTTCCATGAATAGAAAGGAGAGAAAGAGCCGAATATGAAATTTCACTATGATGCAGTAAGGACGTAGCTACGCGCTATACGGGCTCACTTTAGCTCTCACGACATATAGATAGGGTCAAAACCCAAATATACTTGGGCGAGCTACAGAAAATGGGGAAGAGAAGGGAAAATATGGAGTCATTTCTCCAAAAATGTTCTCTAAAGCTTATTTTCTAAACTTAGAAGGAAAAAAAAAAAAAAACGCCGGCCTTCCTTTCTTAACTCTTTCGGTATACATGTACAACGGAGAAAAACAGCCCTTTAAGAAGTCGGGAGTTTATGGGTGATTTACAGGCCTGCACTTTCAAGATAAATCATAAGCCCCATTTACACGAAAACGCGTTTTCAACTTCAAAAATCTATTTTTGCACCCTCAAGCTCAGTGAGCTCTGTAAAAAATATATATAGAAACGTGTAAATGAAGCTTAATATTAATAAGACTTAAAAGTTGAAGGTTTTATTTAAGAAAGAGGCTAAAGAGAGCCAAAAAAATGACTCGGTAATTGGGGATTAAATTTAGGCTTAAAAGTGAATTTTTTTTTACGATAATATAAAAAGTTTAAGATTAAATATAAAGATTAATTTCAAATTTTAGCGAGTAATACACTTGCCAGTTTTGAGATTTCAAAGGTATTTTGGGAGAGATTTGGGGATGTCAAGGCTATAATTTCACATTAAGTGTTTCACGTAATAATTTGACGATTTCAAGGCAAATTTTCCTTTAAAGTGTTTTAGCGAATTCAGCCAAATTGTATACGGCAATAGAAACTTAAGTATTCTAATAAAACAATATAAAAATCTATATATTTATATTAAATTCTAAAATTAAAATACTTTTGTTCAATATAAAAAAATTAGAAATCATGGGCAAGGTATAATTTTTACACACTTTGATTATTTTGAAATAAAAAACTAGACATTTTATATCGTCAAAAACACGATTATATCTTCCCATGCAGATTTTTATTCAATTTCAACCAAAATATATGAATAAATATTCAATTTTTAAGATTGGTCGCGTTAGGTCAGTAACCTTATTTTTCCCCCAATGCCCAAAAGCTCACCAAAGCTTGTCATATCCGCGCTACAACATCCCATCCTATATTTGGTCCTAATATGATTCTACATGTACTTAAAAGACTTCAAAGGCTAACTTATTAAGCCACGATGGTACGACGAGAAAAGCGGCTCGTAAACCTGGTCGTCTGCTTTACAATTCATTTCACTTTGAGTTCATAACGAGTACAAAACCAAACGCGGATGGATTCGCAATGTTACGTCTCGTAAATTAAAAAGAAGTCTTTTCAGTTCCTCTCGAACAAGAGTATACCTAGTTACGCGAGCTATAACATGGAAAATCGGAACCCCACATTTTCTATTCAAATGTAGATGAAGTCGGTAATAACTTTATGGAAAATGTAAAGCCGTCCGTCCCGTCCTTTACCCTGAGGTTCCCTAATAGCGTCCCTCAGGGATTACATCGTGTTCTAAATCCTTTTTAATATACTATGGCCTATTTAGCTCAATTCCTGGCACCGCACCCCATTAGGTAAAAACCAGGGAGTATTAAGGACCTTGTACCCGATTGTAAACCGTATCGAACCAGAGAGAGGCGGCACTCCGTATTAATGTACGGTATCGAATAAGACGATCAAAGGTACCTTTATGCCATTACTCAATACCCTAAATATCAATCGGTGAATATATTAAGAATAATCGGATATTTTTTTGCGCGCGACTTTGGTAGCCAAAGGAAATTTACGGAACGCCCCCCTCCGTTTTTTTAAAGGAAAAGTCTGATGAAAAATGGTTTGGTTAATGATGGTTTCGTATCGGGCAGAGATACCTTTCAAATTTCATAAATGGCTACAATATTGAACAATAATGTCGCTAATTATTTATTTATAAAGGTGATTAAAGAGATTTTTAAGACGAATTTATTAACTAATCGTAAATATTAAACGCTGACGTCATGCTCGCAACACGAACTAAAATGTTTAAATATTTATTAAAAAATTTGGCAAATTTAAGCTTACGTCAGAATGGGCAAATTTGGGAACGTTAGGCTTGAAATATTTAAAATTTGATTTATACAGATTTTTTAAAATAAATACGGATCTTAATTTATTACAAATTCTAATTTGTGCTAAGAACATTGTGTTTTGTTCAGAGCTAACTTTAATTACTTAAATCTATCTTTTAAAAACTCGATATTTTACAGGACATAAAAGTTACCAGAATTGTAAAATAAGTATTCGAAAATTGTCATTATTATTTGTAATCAAGGTTTTAGTCGGATTCTTCTATAACCTTCATCATATTTAAAAACCTAATTTTTTATCGATAACGCTTGCTCTTTAAGGGTTATTTTTTACATAAAAAGAGAGTCCTTCTTCCCTTCTTACTTTGGTATTCAAGTCCACTGTCAAAATCCCCATCGCGCCTTCACCATTCTTTAACGGAATCCACCAAACGAAGATGAATATGAAAGAATCTCTAGGATGGAATGATAGCTCGATAAGCTATAGATTCCATTCCAGGGTTTCATCGTATTCATCCTAGTACGATGGACCAAAGTAAAGGGGGACTCGGGGGTCCGGGGATCGCGTTAAAGCCCCGGTATTGGTATCCAAAGATGAAAAGTATAGTACCGGCGTGTCCCTGGTGGTCCGTGGTAATGGAAGCCCGTTCGCGGTACGCCTTGGTCCTAGAAAATCGCGTTTCAACCACCACCTTTCCGACATAACACGTATTATATCGCTTTTAGCTTCGTTTCCCCCCAAATTCCCTTTTCTATGTCCATTGAAAAGCGAGCCAGGCAAGAACATTTCTCTCCCTTTTGCCCCCTCGCTGCCTCTATGATGGGAAATACCGGCTTGTTACGCGTCTATAAGTCTAATCCCTCCTTTAAGGCCTACATCTATGGAGTTGGAGAAGAGAACCGATCCCTTTAGGCTTAGCGATACGATTTAATTTCTTTCTCTTTTTTTGAAGGCGCCGATATTGACCCCAAAAGCTAAAATGTCCAGCTCATAACGCCTCGTTCACACAGGGACCCTCTTAAGCATTCAAAATTCCCAGACACAATCCCTATTTAGATATAAAAAAGAATTTGTAAAAACGGAACATTTTCACTTAATTTTAAACCTAATGATCTATGTGTCAAATTAAAATTAACTCGCCCCCAAAATACGATCTTAAAACTATGTTTTTCTTGAATTTTAGCCTACTTTCTAAGCCCAATGAGTCAAGTAAGTTTCCTGAATTTCGACTATTTTTAGCCAACTAAATTTTAAGTATATTTTTTAGGCGAAAAAGCAAATTCCCTAACGTTTCCCCAACTTATGTACAATAATCCAATACATATTAGTCAATATTTAGCTATTACGATGGTAAAAATGTCAGCTGATTTAAAAATTGAGCATATTCAGATAGCATATTACATCTTAACGTTTAGATAATAGCTTCAAACACAAATGTGAACGTGGATACGTAGTTGTAACGCGAGATTCTATGTACCTATCGAATATACGGCGGAATAATATTCAATGTTAATCACCATTGTGAAAAAGTAGAACTTAAAAGAGTATTTAAATCACCTCGCGCCCATTTATAGGAAAGGAGACACGTCGTCCTAAAATTGAATTTAGATATCCCGATCGCGGTGCATGGCTGCGACGCTATATGAGCTCAGTCAGGCGACCAAATTATTTCTGCTTCTACACTACTGTAATGGTTTCTTGCTCTGTAGGCTTAATGGGTAGTTAATCTCGTAGACAGTCCGTCTGCTTGATGTTTGGGGAATCCTAACACCCCTCCTTTTCCCCCTTTTAGAAGAACGTACGTGTTTATATTCGAAATGCTTTGGACAGACTAATAGCTGGACAAACATCTAATGGTTAATCCAATATTAAATATTTGTGTACGAGTCGAATTCTACATTTAGATGGTCTGATGGTAATAAGTTATTTCATTGGGTTATTTGATAGAGTAATTTTAAAATAGTAAATTAGCACATTAGTGCAGCGTTTGAAACTGAAAGGCCAATTAAAATTAAACTATTAAATCTTACAGTTGTAGAAAATTGGAATATCGATCTTTGAATTGTGCTAAACGATTCTAGGCCTATTTGTAAATGGTTTTCATATTAATAAAATATCTATTAATCTAAGAAAACCTATTTTGGGTCTTTCATGACCTAAATTATATAAAGATAGGTTTTTGTTTAACCACAAGTTACCAAAAATTATGTTTTCATATTAAAACTTCGGTAAAACATTGTATTGTATATTATCGAACTTTTTCTAGTTTCAAGGGCTAATAAATATATTCAAGAACCACTGAAATTGCCTCTCTAAAGTAATCAAAATAACGAATATACGAAATAATACCTTTTTCAGTTACAATTCGGCAAAAATAGGGTTTATAAAATTCCTATCGCTTTTCCTTCCAAAAAATTCGAAACTATTTACTTTTAATGAGATGTAATTATCGTCACACTAAGGTTAAACTTTTGAATATCCCACTCATTTAATTAGATTAGATTCTACTAGTAATAAAAGATTCGTTCTAAAAACGAATTCAACAAACAAAGAAAGGCATCAGTATCGAGTTAAAACCCGAAACCTCGAGGCGAATTGAGACAGTTTAACTCAACTGTCCCTTATAGGTCAAAGGGGATAATGGGGAAACATTTCAATTGGACGTTTGACTCATCGCTTGGCGCAGCTAGAGATCAATCAATCGTTAGGCGATAGGGGCGAATCGGATCCTAATTACTTAGTGGGGGATATCCCTTAGCATCGAATCAATACGGAGGGGACGAGCGAATGAACAAACCTTAGAAAACGATTAAAGAAGAAAACCACACTGACACAAAAGACGTAGGATATATCCGACAAATTAACTTACCACTAACTCCGCGTCTTTTACATTCCAAAGAAGGGAACTTCTAATAAACACTCGAGTACGTGTAAAACAATATCGATGAGGCGAAAAACACCGCGATATTTTTCCTCTTCGTTAATTATCTTTGACTTTTTTTATTTACTCGGGCAGAATTGACATGTCGCGAAGAAAACCGCCTTAAATTCCGATAAACGGCTGTCGTCGTTGGGGCGCGAACATCGCGGCACGTTCCGATTAAGTAACGCGACAACGAAACGTCAACGCTCTCGAGACGCGACTGACGAGCGAATCTCCAAAGACGCGATCTTCCCAGCGTAGTGTTGGCGCCTAAAAGCGCTCAAAAGTTTCGCGTTCTTCGACTTCGCGGATGGTTGACGACCCTAGCGCCGCGAGATCTTGACCGTCAGTTTACGTCGACGATCTCCGCGGCTGACGTAGCCGAATATCTACGCGTGGCACTGAGAGCATCGCCGAACGAAATTACGGAAATTCGTATTTATAACCGTTTTCGACGAAGTAATAGATCGGCGGAATCCGTAAAGATATCGAATCGCGAAGAAAATATCTATTTTAGGACTGCAAAGCCTAACTCGACGGCGCTCCTCGTAGGAAGATCAGAGATATTTTCGCGTAAAACCCCTCGTTTCTCTCGGAAATCTCTCTCACGGGAGGACGTGAGCGTTACCGAATAGAAAACCGGTCGCAACGACAGCGCGGAATAAACTGAATCGTCGATGCCCGCGTTTTCCGCCGAGCGCGCGGGAGGGAGTCGGATTTTACCCTCCTCTCCTATCCTATCCTCTCCTCCTAGCTTCTCTTCCCTCGCTAATACTAAAGCTCGGGTCAATACTCAGCCCCACCGCCGCGCGCGTTTTGGGCAGTTCCTACGCGAGAGCCGAGGGGAGGACGGTACGGGGGACGTTTAGAAAACGCGGAGGAGATCCGCCAGGGGGAACTACTTGGCAGATAGAGGAGGGAAAAACGGAGTGCTAGGGACCTTTAATATAGCGAACCGAGCGACCTAAGGATGGCAATGTGGGGAAAAGAAGGAGTAGAAATAGAGGATAAATGGGGGAAAAGAAAGGGGGTTGGAAGGATTGGGCGACTCACTAAAAGCTGGTTGTAGAATGTTGAGAAGGACAGAGAGGTTGGTCGGTGGCAATGGTGAGGGGATGCGCGCGGCCTGACGGGCTCGCGAGACTAGTGTTGCGCTGACGCTTCTTCGGCTTCGCTTTCGGACCCAGAAAAAAACTATCCTGGTTCAGGAAAAACAGGGGGGCCGACTCTAAAGATTGGCGAGCTAAGATGCTATCAGGAATGCCGTCTTTCAAATAGTACATTCACGTTATGGGTCATCAAATGTTAACGAATTTCAATAAATATGACTTCAGTCATTGGGTCTGAAAATTCGCAGTGTCTACTGACCTTACGTAAATGTCAAATTAAAGAAAACATATTATACTTCAATTCTTTGTTCAAAAATTTACTGAATTAATTTACTTAAATTGAACGTAAATTGTTATTCTTTAAAATACACTTGAAGTAATAAATTCATCATTAAAAACCGATGGAAAATGGCATCCACAGAGAAAGCTCTTAAAATTTTGTATTTTCACATTTCGCGTATAGTTGCAATCTTTAAAGGGGCCACTTGTCCGATAATTACGGTTGAAGCGAGCGAGGCGCGACCGATTGACCCGCAATTTTCAACGCGACCATTACGTCAAGTTATAAAACATAAACCTCTACAGATTTATAAAAGTAGTAAAATAACGAGGCGTAAAACAAGGCTTCTCCATTAAAATAAAGCAATAATCCCCAAAGAGGATATAAAAAGCATAAAAAAAAAATACAAAGACCGTTTTTCAGGTGGATGAAAAAAAAGGGATTTTTTTTTTAAAGTCTATAAAACCGTCCAGTTTAAAAAACTTAGCGGGGAGGATGAAGAGCTACAGAGTTAGAATATATTCCAGATTACATTAGGATGAAAGATAGGTTTCCTTACATATCTATCTAGCAAAATAAAAGATGCTATAGCTTTGAATCTATTGAAAAAACAAACTGATTCTGACGACGAGTGGATCATAAAAATAAAAGAAAAAAAAATAAAAGTCTTAAAGGTAATTATAGTGGGGAGATATAGTCTATCTGGGTAAGGATAGGAGCAACCAACCGTTGGTCGAAACTCTTAAAAAGATTCAAAGTAGTCCTAACAAGTTTTACCCCATACTAGCCGGGCGTAGACTAGCTATAAGCCATCAAAAAAGTTACATTTTTTTACGCATATACCATTTGAAGGGAAGGACTCACACTTTTAAGGTTACTCCAAACGAGAGTTGTTGCGTAAGAACATTCTAGGGTCAAAATCAGTTTGAATCACGATAATGACGTAAGAATGGTGTATTTATTATTTCAGGTTTATTTGAAAATATAAGATTTTATTTAAAATAATTATAAGTAATCGGAAAACTTTTGCTCGCTTTTGCTATCATTCCTAACCATTATTGGTTAGTTTTAGACGAAAGAACAGCATTTAAATAACAAAAAAGTATCCCTGCCACCATTTTGGTTCAGTTTAAACTGACAAACTTTAATTTTTACCCAAAAACCGATTTTTTAATAAAATTTGACTTTTAAATTAATTAAAGGGCTAAGGCTTAATAGATAAAAACGAATGGATTACGTGTATTTCCCTGTCTTCCTCTATATAATCCACTACATCATTATATTTTGTTACTTGTAAACTGTACAATGTACAGTAAAGAGCTAAAATAACCAGCACAGTATAAAGATATAAACTTCATCTACGATTTTCATGAATATAAGAATATGATCATTGAAAAAACCTCTACAGATTAGGATAGAAGCCTGCATTTAAAGGAGCTGAATTGCACACTGATAGACAATTCATTTGAATAATGAAATTGAGAGATAAAACCACGTATCTTTATCTAACAAAGTCTATAGAAGTTAGGTTCTTTTTACAACCTCTATGGAAATGGTATAAATTGAGGGACACGAATGTACAGTGGTTCTGTTGAAATGGAGGGGTTGCTCTAACCGTAATTACAGGGGGGATTCGGAAAATATAAGGGATCAATTGTACATATCAACGAGTCATAGCGAGATATACATACTAGGACACTATAGCTGTAACGTCAAATTGAGAATCAGTCGGAATTTGCTCTATTCATAAATATTTCTCTAATGTAATCCTAATGACTAACTTTGCTTTGGCCCTACTTCAAACCCCGATTGACCCGTAATATATTTTGGGGCAGAATGTAAATATAGTAGTGCAAAGCCCCTCTTATTATGATTTATGTCTATTATTATAAGGCATAATCTAAGAAGGGTCAATTTTTATCATACGTCAGATCCGGGTTTTAAAGACGTCTTAAGATTAGAATTGTTTCAGCTAAATAATCGTACTAGAAATATTTTAATTCGTCTCGTTTTCTAAAGGGATACTGAAATATTATTTAATTTTATTAATATTATGAAACTAATTTTTAAACGTTCATTTTTATGCAAAAATCAATTAATTCTAGAATCTCATGCAGTATTCCAAAAATTATTAGGTTTAATAAAATGATTAAATAAAATATGTTTTAATTACTACCAGTATAGTTTATTTCACGTATAATTTTTAAACTAATTAGTTATTGAGATTAAATTAGTTGAAATTGATTAATCTTTTCACTAAAAATTTTCATTTGGATTTAATGTTAATATTATTAACCCTTCCGACCTTATTTGTAAAATTTGTACTAAAATTTCTACCTGTGCATGATAGGTAAATATGTAAAAATGCCCCTTCAATCGTTTCTTTACGTCACTGCATACGTCACCCGCTTTTTACTACAGATTCCACTCAACTCAACAAGTTGAAAGAGCCAAAAAGGAGTTTTACATATATATTTACCTGTTAATTTTGAAAACTAATTAAATTAAACGTCATACCTTCCTCAAAATAAAGATCATCATGATTAAGTACAGCTTCACGATTCGATTTTAAAACCAAAATTGAACAACATCGCTTCGTTCTTCGATTAGAATGAAACGAAAAAAGTTGAATATTCTTAAAAGAGTACGAAATAAAAATAAAAATGAAAAAAAGGCTGTCAAATCCGCCAATCTTGAACCATTTTTTAAACATACTACATCATATCGTTAATCCCGCGAGCAAGCCCCCATTTTTCAAGAGCTAAAGGGACTCGACGCGTTATAGCTAACAGATGTTATACCGCCTAAGACTCGGGCTTTGAGGCAAAAAGGAAATCTGAGGGGGGGGGGGGGGGGGCAACGAAAAGTATAAAAATAAAAATGTTACAAATTACAACGAAGCCGCTTGCATTATCCCACCAGCCAATGTTGACGAGCTATTTTCCTACAAAATACAACTTACGAACATGCAGCGGAATGAAAACAAGGAGTCTCGTAGAAACAGGTATAACAACATTTACAAAAAAATCTCAGAGTCCAAATATCCGGTCCAAGAGAGCAAAATAAAGATATACTTTAAAAGTGGCTATTTATTAAATTTATGGTGTTATTTTTTGAAATAATTGTGTTGAGGTTTGGGATAAGTTACCGGAGAAAATTATTGGAAATGTTAATACCAATACATTGACAGAGAAAGATAATTTGGGCTGATATTGTATATTTCAGTATAGCAATTTGGGTTAAATATGTATATTTCAGTATAGCAATTTGGGTTAAATATGTATATTTCAGAATAGCAATTTGGGTTAATAAATAAATTGTATATTTCAGAATGATAATTTGGGTTAATCAATATTGCATATTTCATAATGATAATTTGAGGTAATTAATATTGTATATTTTAAAATGATAATTTGAGGTAATTAATATTGTATATTTTAAAATGATAATTTGGGCTAATTAATAAATTGTATACTTCAGATTGATATTTTGGGCTAATTAATATTGTATATTTTAGAATGATAATTTGGGCTAATTAATATTGGATATTTCAGAATGATATTTTGGGCTAATTAATATTGTATATTTTAGAATGATAATTTGGGCTAATTAATAAATTGTATATTTCAGAATGATAAATAATAAATTTAATATATTTCATTAATTGTTTTATTTCAATTGAAATAAAATTTGATTTTCAGTTTTGAAATAAAATAGTTTTTGAAATTATCTATAAGATTCATTTTTCATCGTAGCTATAAGGGAATATTCAATTAGTGTTAACCGTTAATTAAATAGTTTCGGATATAATTGTAGGTTTGACTCCAAAGAATATATATAAAAAAGGGTTCTGATAACCCCTTCGTCGATTTGTAAACTGGTACATACTCGTACATAAATTGATTTACAAAGTTTTACACTCAAAGGCGTACAAACTCGTTACAAAATTCGTGTTTGAAAAATTCTCTAGACGGACGCTGATAAAATAGCAAACTTTCCACCGATTTTACCGACATTTGAGGGAGGTAAGAGGCATAGGGGGATGGATGGCGCGTAGAAGAAGGGCTGGAAAAGTCGTTCTATTATGAAGAGCGATTGCGCGAGCTTGTCAAGTTGTATAGGGGCTATTTTACTAGCTTCACGCTTGGTTTCAGCTAAGCCCGTTCTCTAGCAACAAAAAATCTAAGGTATATATAAAATACGAGGGTGGAAGGTATCAAAAACGCAATTCAAGCTCGATACATCGTGAACGAAATTGAACAGGAAAATTTAAAATTACAAACCTCCTATATAGCAATATAAACGACTGGTGTGACGTCACTAATTATTGTTAAACACGCGAGAAACCAGTTTGAGGAGGTTAAAAATTTATTTGAATCAGAGTTGAATTCGATAAATATAATGTCAAACATTGAATAGAATTGAAATGAACAATTTACTAGAATTCGACGAGAAATTTACTAGAATTCAACGAGAAATTTACTAGAATTCGACGAGAAATTTACTAGAATTCAACGAGAAATTTACTAGAATTCAACGAAATATTTACTAGAATTCGACGAGAAATTTACTAGAATTCGACGAGAAATTTACTAGAATTCGACGAGAAATTTACTAGAATTCGACGAGAAATTTACTAGAATTCGACGAGAAATTTACTAGAATTCGACGAGAAATTTACTAGAATTCGAGGAGAAATTTACTAGAATTCGACGAGAAATTTACTAGAATTCGACCAAATCTTTAAATTCTCTGCTAATAACGTTATTTCAACCGCATATCTTATCTTTAGTAAATAATAACTATAATATCCTCTGAAATTAATTTATCGAAAAGTTTAAATTAATCTAAATAGCGTTTAACACGGATAATTACGCGTTGATATTTTTTGATAAATTCCACCCTGTTATAAACCTATATATGAGGAGCCTGATATTTTTACCTACATGATGGTTTTTCGTGCCACTAAGATTACTCCGAAAAGCAATAGTCAGTGACAAGAAAGCCGCCCGGTACGGTTCCAGTAAAGCAAAAGCGCCAAAGATAATATCTAAGCTATAAAATAAAATATATAGCTCTACTTATACGCGTAAAGAAATGAAAAAAGAATCGATTTGAATCAGTGATTTTTTGAAACTCGCGTGTCAACTATGGAACTTTCAAAGACGAAACTTCACCAGAAATGAATAATAAAAGTTTTAGAAAAAATAATAATATAGGAGCTCTATAAATTAGAAATTAATTTAATACAAAATGTTAAATATTAATAGTTTGGGAAATTTCCAAACAGATAATTTAGCATAAATATTTCCCATTAAGATTAAAATATTGAAATGGAAGAACCACAAATACCAATAGTCCTGGTCGATTTGCCGGAAATGGGCCCTTGTCTCATAGTCGCGCCGCCATCTTTTTGTAGTAACAGGTTGCCAGACTATTTCTAATTTTATTTCCCACAAACCAAATTCAAGTTGTTAGTCCAACGCTTCCTATATGATAAAGTATAGGAGGCGTTGGTTAGTCTGTAGCTATTTTCACACTACAAAAAGATGGCGGACGATCACGTGACAAAAAGTTTTCCCCGCCAAAATTTTCGCGAGGTTCTCTAGACTTCCGGTTTTGGAAATCGACCAGGACTATTTGTAACTTATAATGCCTGGAAAAACTAACAACTGCGTTTATTTAAGATATTAAATTAAAAAAGGTTCATTTGGAAAACCTAATTTAAAAGTAGAATGATATCTTTAACTACAACGAGAGAGCGACCTTATACCTTCATTGGATAGAAACTCAGTTTTAATAGTGATTGGCCAGTTAGTTATTTTGTAATTTAAATAGTTTTAGAGATTTTTTATTGATATTAAGTAATAAATATTGATATATCGAAATATGTATATTTAGAGATTCGTTTCAAACGACCTGGTTCAAGTAAATCATGAAAACTAATCTACTGGTCCCTTTAAATTAAAATTTTAATGATTTTTCCTTTGGTTGAAACGTGGTCTTTTTTTAGAATGCAATTTCTTTATCCTAGAATAAATTTAAATTAATTTAATCCATCCCAAATTTATAAAACAACAAAAAGGATAACTTTTAAAAAGAATAGATTTTCCTTATTTCAAGAGGAGGGTGTAAGAAAAATAATAGTGTTAAAAATCGCTAGCAGGTGCCAGGTCTGGTCTCTGGTCTATTTATTTGGAGGACAAGTACGTACAGTGAAAAGACTTGGAAGGGGCTCTTTAGCCCGTAAAGAAAATTAATAGCTCCCACCAAAAAAAAAAAAAAAAAAAAAACGAACGGTTAAGAGCTAGGGTTGGGTGCCCAAAGACGCTGAGATCGACAAAAATCGACTATAATTTATAACATCAGGACCATACACTATACAGCAGGCCACGCTACTTATAGAGCCTCTTCAACACTTTCGGCAAGGGTTCCTTTTAGACAGAGAGAAAAAAGAAAAGGGGTAGAAAGGCCCCTTGTTTATATCTAGGAGAATATTGTAAAAACCACCACCCCTGACTTTTTGCTTTTGTTTTCTATGGCGCGACAGAAATGAATCCAGCTAAGCCTATTTTCCGGGTAAGTTTTAAATTTATTTCTAGTTTAATATTCATTTTTAAATTTATTTAACTGTTGGAATCGATAAAAAAAAAAATTAGTTTGCATTCTCCCTTTAATTCGAATATATTAAACGTATAAAGCCACGTTTTCAATCAAATTTTTTCAAGTTTCTAATTTGACTTTTCCAAGAGAAGCTTATTTATCAAATTAATTTAGCTATCTCATGTTACGCCACTTGAAGCCTCTTAACGTGGGTTGAATGGAAAGATTAATTTTAGCTTCACCTCTCTTTTGACGCAAAATAAAGCTTGATTTTTGGACAAAAAAATATTGATTGAAAACGCGCTTTTAAAAGTACAATTCCTTTATTACGCCAAAATATTATCTCCATAATTTCCTGTTGAAGAGAAAAGTCTTACGTATTTCCACCCCTGCTCCATAAATACTCTTAGTTTTAGTAAGCGATCCACAAAAACTGGTCCTCACTCTTACTTCCCCTTTCAAAATAACAATTTACCGTTGAGAAGAAGAGCTCATAGTAATTTTTATTATTTTTGGTTTAAAAGATTTTTTTTTGGGTGATAGTCGTGCTGACCCAGTTTGAAAATTTTAGACTTAACCCACTTTAAAAAAAAAAAAAAAAAAGACTGGGCAAGATAATTGGCACTTTCGAGTTATTAATTATTAAAAAAAACATTTTCAATGACCTTTTGTTCATTAACCCCCATAACAACCGAAAAATTGCTACGGTAGATATATTTTAAGCTTTTGAAATAAGGAAAACGTTATGAAATGAGAGATTCCAAGCTGGGAGTCTGATAGCTAAGTTTTCTAAGATATTTTTAGGCTAATACTATTTACAATGGACACCTATCTTAATAGATCTATAAAGATACATACTTTTGTCACAGTTTGCAGTTAGAGGACACTAATAACCACCAGCTTTTGTTATTCGCTCTTTATCTAACCAACCCGAGACCTAAAGAAAGCCCAGTTTAAATTCTATCCTTTCTTCTTGATAGTAAAAGGAGGCTCAAAAGTATTTTTATTACAAAGCTATAAATTCAAATAACACAATATAAAAAATATCCACTTTAAAAGCAGCTCACCGTAGTATCCTAATTCAAGATTTAATCGATGCAATATTTATATCGAGTCTGGCATTAACCCCCCTTTTTTTGCCCTAATCAGCGAAAACACCCCCTAACCCCTTTTGCAAAACTAATTATAAGCGATTACAAAGAGGAAAAGAGGGTATGATAAACTCCCTAACGCCTTTTTAAAGGAAAAATACATCGAAGAGAAAATTTTAAACTTAAAAAGTTTCTAGCGATTTTAAAATTTCGATTTGGAAAATATATTTATAAGAAACCTCAAAACTTGTTAAAGAAAATTTCCCGCGCATTTATTGTCTCTTGTCCAATGACATCACCTCTACGCGAGCGTGAGTAATGAAGAATTAACTCTGGCAAGTTTTTCAGAGGAAGAATTGTTCGCAAACTAGAAACCACAATCTAAAAAGCATATTTTTAATTGTACTAAGTAAATCACATTTAATTCTGTTCATACGTTTGATTTAAATATTATGTTTTTAGGCTCATTACAATAATGTAGGTAGGGTTTTCCTTTAAAAACTATACTATACATATCCGACATCAATGAAGTTCTAGCTTGATATAGCTAAAATAGGAGGTTGGGGTTTTTCGACGGGGCATATACCTCATTCTGCAGCCCCACAGGCCCCATTAGATCATTCTAGGGTGGAGGGCCATGGGGTGAGGTAGGGGGGGGGGGTGTAAAAACGAGAGAGGTAGAAAGGAAAGAAAGAGGTTGAAGCAAAAAGAGAGGGGGGCCCACTATCGAGTCAATTGGCAAGGTGGAACGTGCCTGAGTGGCTCACTCTTTACGCGGCTGGCTCCACGAGCCCTAAACAAGGTTGGGCCCTCGCCCCTCCTTGCCCCGTATTCCCTTTTTCAAGGGATTGTATCGCAAAATATCGTGGCTATCATATATAGATATAGAGTACTTGGTTAGGATGTGAAACAACTCCAGGGTGTAAAGCTAGTAATGTTCTTAAGTAATGGCCCACCCCCAATAAAAAAATTGGTTTCTCTTGGAATATATTCACACCATTTTACCCTAAGAAGTTTCATATTAGCTGACAAAATGGTTGCAAGGTCTTTTGACAGCAAGGGCGTATTTTTGACGTAACAAATCAAAATAGGATTGGACTAAATGCTATGGAGGAATTGAGTTGTAATTCAAAACTTGTATTCTACAACAAAATATATATATATATATTTGCGTGGCACTTTTCCTTTAAGTTCCAAATCTTTTCTTTCCCGGGTTACCATGGCAACGGGACGCGAACGCTCTTCTCCGCGTTCTCCGTTGGAGAACTCGCATAACGCGGAAGCTACCGAATAACTTGACACCGATACCAAAGGAGTCGAAACCCTTCTTAATCCATACACAAAACCCCAGGAAACGTGTACACACTTATATAGTAAACCGGGGCTTTATATACCCCAAAACTAGGGTTGGTGGCGGTCGAAATCAACCTCGTTACGTCGTCTTTCCCCTCACTAAATATATATATATATCCCCCAACCCAACAAACGTGTACTACTAGCGAAATAGGCCAAACTTGGTTGCGCGTAAATTTTCGAGTAGTGCATTATACTGCTCAGGTTTATAAAAATCTTAAGCACTCGAGTTAGTACAAGCTCGGCTGAATCGGCTTCCTAAAAATTGTAACGCTATTTTCTACTACTACTGGTTAGCGTTGACATAGCTACTACTATCTACTACTATGGACTATAAATACGGCTTATAATGAATGATAAGTAATTAAAGAAACTTTGTTGCCATACCATGAGTCAAGTTTAATCAAAAAGAAAATGGTTTCTACTAATTATTGGCGTTCTAACCGCCTTCTTGGATTACGATCCAATCTACTATTAATTATGGCAAATGATGATACCATAATATAACTACTACAAACATAACTAATATAAACACATGATAATTACAATACACTACAACTATAAACAAATAAACATAACTACTATAAACAATCTATAATACAAATACCCCCAAAATATCGTGCATCATGCAATTAACGACCGATGCCAGTCTACTACGATTAATTAATAATTTATATATATACACGAATTAAAGTCTACTACTATATTACACGCGCTACCAATAAATGTACTCATCACATAGTCCGAGCGGGTCGAGATCATTCTGATGACGAAGAGGTGACGTAGCGATGATAACGTCGACTGCACTAACTTCTCCCTTCGATAAGGGTGCTCCCAGATTGGAGGGGACGCTCGTGGCTAGATTGATTAGCCGCCATGCTGGGTCCGGATTGGGACTGTCGTTTTCCGAACCTTTTAATTCATCGCGGCCAGCGCGGAACTTCCAAGTTCAAAATCGGACATAGCCAAAATATCGGGCTAACAGGCCAGCTTAGTTGGGATTCCTCCTAGTTTCCAAGATCGAGAGTTGTGTGTCTTCCAAGTCAGTGCAGCCCAGTTTTGTTGACATGGTCACGTGATGGCATGAACCTCCGGATGGTTCAGGGAGCCAATCACGGACCGTTAAAATGACGTCGTTTTAGGACGCGCACTCGCGTCATTTCAAAAGTGGTGCAATCTTATTTTTTTTGTTTGCACCATAGTTCCAATTATTTATGATTCGAAAAGTATCGGCAGGATGCCTAAAAGCATTTGCTGATTTATGACGCGCACTCGCGTTATTTCTAAAATGGTGCAATACACCATTGTTAAATTTTACCAAGGATACGAAAAGTATCGGTATGGTGATTAAGACTAAAAGCATCGGCCGATTTAAAATTATACCGGCATCGGAAAAATATATACACATGCACTTTTAAAATATACGAACAATACTATATTCTAAATCGCCCCTTTATATATTGGGCCCTTTCTTGACTCACGGCGTGGCAACCGTTTTTATTTTGTTAAAAAGGAAGATAAGGAAAAGTAAAAAATATGCGCGCGGGCTTCCAGATAATTGCCAATAGGTAGGACGTTTCACTTAAGGGTCATAAATAAGGTCGGGCAAGAATGGAATCTATTTGAAAGAATCTGTCAGTAGTTTTCCCGAAACTTGGCTTTTCTACTATTTAGCGGAGAGCGAAATATTCCCTTCAAAGATGCGATACAATTACTAACACATAATGAAATACTGCCAGAAGTATATATGTATGAAGTATAGTCTACTTCTGGTATATGGGACTAAAATTATTTCTACTATTTAGCGGAGAGCGAAATATTCCCTTCAAAGATGCGATACAATTACTAACACATAATGAAATACTGCCAGAAGTATATATGTATGAAGTATAGTCTACTTCTGGTATATGGGACTAAAATTATTCGCTACACTCCCCCCACCTAAGAGCCGAACGGACCCCGGAGGCAAATAGGCTAGAAGCTCACTTACAAAACATCAAAACAATACATAAAAATTACGCTAAAAAATATACAAAAAAACACTTGGCTTTGGAGAAGCTGATGGGGCGACGATTTTTAAAGAGACCGGGGGGTACCAAACCCAGCGACTTTCGTACGAAAAACTAATTTCTTATCCCAACGCTTTTAATTCCAAAGTTACAACTTACTTGCGATTTCGCAAGACCATGTGAAAGCTATCGTCGGCTGGAGGACGAACGATATTGGGCTTTCGTTTGGGTTTCCTAACTACGGGGCTTTCTTTCTTTTCGAGGTCACGCTCGTTAAAGAGCTTTAGTTCCCTCAGATGAAAAGTCCCACTCAACTGTTGACTACTATCTCTCGGTGCTAATTTATAGGTATACGGGGATAGCTTTTGATCCACTACAAACGGACCTTCCCAGTCATTCGCTAATTTTGCTGAAAATCTGTCACCAGCACTAGATTGGTGGTGAGATTTTTTCATGACTAGATCTCCCTTATTAAATTCAACTTCCCTCTTTTTCTTATTATATAAGGCCGCATTCTTCAACTGTGCTACCTTCAAATTTCCCTGGGCTTTTGTAATTGCATCACTAATTATTTTAGCTCTGCCGAGGGGATCAATGGCCTCGCAGGCTTTTGAGATTTGGTTTTGGTCAACATTCATTATGGCCGGCTCTCGAATTTCTCGACCAAAATTTAAAAAGTACGGCGAAAAGCCGGTTGATTCATTTTTCGAGGAACGCAGCGCCATAATGAATTGTTGTAGCCCCTCGTCCCAATACTGGTGACTTTCGGTGACGTAACATTTGATCATCATCCCGATATTTTTATTAACCCTTTCTGTTTGGTTGCTTTGCGGGGAATAAAAGGAAGTAAAACGCTGTTTAATTTGGAAGAGACTACAAACTTCCTTCATGAGGTTTGACACGAACTGCGGGCCGTTATCACTAACTATACGTTTTGGTACACCAAAACGCGTGAAAACCTGATTAATTAAAAGGGCGGCTATATTCTTAGTTGTGGCTTTCTTCAAGGGAAATGCCTCCACCCATTTCGTACAATAATCTACTATTACTACTATATGAGTGTTACCACTCTTACTACGAGGGTATTCGCCTTTAAGGTCGATACCTATTACTTCCCACGGCTGAGAGGGTTCAGCTGATTTCATAAATCCCGCTTGTTTGATTGGGGGTGATTTATGTTCTTGGCAGCTCTGACATGACTTGACGTAATGATGGACATCTTTGGTCATCCCTTCCCATGTGTAGTATTTTCTAATGCGTTCTAAGGTTTTAGCGGTGCCCTGGTGACCAGACGATTTGATATCGTGGCAAGCCGCTATTACGACATGGACAAGATCTTTGGGTACTACTATATAAAATGAGTCTACTACTAGGGGACTGCAGTGGGTTCTACTATTGTCACTGCAATTGGTACAAAGGTTGTTAATACTACTATGATTATCACATGATTTACTACTATTTTCATTGTGATTTTTACTACTACTATGATCATCACATGATTTTCTACTATTTTCATGGTGATTGATACTATTACTATGATTATCACAAGATTTTCTACTATTTTCATTGTGATTAATACTACTATGATTACCACAGGATTTTCTACTATTGTCACTGTGATTTAAACCTTTGTCACCCATACCTGACTGACGTAATGATATTCGTCTATATACGATGCCGTCAATTAATTTGCAGGTTGGCCCAACTCGTTTAACCCATTGTCCTACGCTATCCTTAGCGACCGATGACCCTCCCTCCAGAAAGGTCAAAAGGCGGCTAATTTTAACGTCTAAACGCTGTTTTTCTATTATAATTTCTCTATCTAACGTAATCGCTTCTGGTTCACCGGAATCCTGTTCTACTATAGCTACTAATTGGCCCTCCTCAGTTTCTTCTGATTCGGGGATGCGTGACAGAAAATCCGCAACGACATTATTTTTACCGGGAATATACACTATCTTAAAATCAAAACATTGAAGTTTAGTGCTCCACCTTGTTAATTTTCCCGTAGGATCCCTGGCGTTCTTTAACCATTCTAGCGATTTATGATCGGTTACTACTTCGAAGGGGGTCCCCTCTAGGTATACCCGAAATTTTTCCGTAATGGCCCAGACAATGGCCAGGCATTCCCTCTCCGTGACTGAAAGCTTTCTTTGCGCCGCGTCGAGAGTTTTGCTCGCGTATTGTACTACCCTAGTTTTACCTTCTATCGTTTGGGTGAGTAACGCGCCGAGCCCGAGATTTGAGGCGTCTGTATAAACAGTGAATGGAAGCTTAAAATTCGGGGAAGCTATGACGGGGGCAGAAGTCAGTCTATTTTTAAGATTGTCAAACGCTTCTTGCTCTACTATCCCCCAATGCCAGGTTACATTGTCATGAGTAAGGTGATGTAAAGGGGCAGCTATATCTGCAAATTTCGGAATGAACCTTCTGTAGAATCCCGCCATCCCCAAAAATCGCCTAAGCTGGCGTACAGTGCGGGGAATGGGGCATTCTTTAATACTGGCTACTTTGGCGGGATCGACCTCTATACCTTGTTTAGAAACCAGATGACCTAGGATGTGCGCTTTCTTTCGGCAGAATTGAATCTTCGACGACTTAATAGTTAATCCATCGTTTTTAAGAATGGTCAATACCTTTTCTATACTTTTTAAATGGTCATCGAACGTATCGGAGACAATATACAAGTCGTCGAAGTAATCAAAAACTCCCTCTTTAGCTAATTGCCCGAATAAATGATTAGCAAGCCTTTGAAAGCTTGCCGGAGCATTTGTTAGGCCAAATGTCATAACTTTAGGTCGAAATACGCCGCTATGTGTGACAAAAGCGCATACGTCACGACTTCCCTCATTTAACGGTATTTGCCAGAATCCCGCTCTCATATCTAAAACTGTAATATATTCCGGGGCTTTAATCGATTCTAAAATATCTTCAATTCGAGGCAAAGGGTACGAATCTTTTCGAGTTACTTGGTTTAATTTTCTATAATCTATGACTAGGCGATATTTTCCATCACTTTTATTTACTACTAAGGTTGGAGCACACCAAGGACTACTACAAGGTTCTATGAGATCTAAATCTAGCATTTCCTTAACTAAACCATCTATTATTTCCTTTTTATGAGGAGAATAACGGTATGGTGGACACGCTATGGGCATACTATCGCCCGTATCTACATAATGCTCCGCCGATTTGGTTAAACCGGGAATAGTGGAAAACACGCACTTATATTTAAAAATTAAACGTTTTAATTTGTCCCTTTTCTCTTCATCTATGGGTGCCTCACTTAACGCTTTCTCTATAGCCTCCGAATCGAAATCCTCGTCTTCGAATAAATTGCATTCCCTCAAGTTAAAGTTAATGCCACTATTATAAAAATCATGCGAGACTAAAGGATTTGTGTCCCAGCACCAGCTTAAATCGCCAAAACTAATTATCATTCCTATTTTCTTAAGACAATCTAACCCAATAATACAGGAATAAGCTAGGTTATCTAATACGATTGCCTCCTGTGTCAATTTCTTTCCAATGAATTCTAAGGGGGCTGCCAAAGCTTGGTCAGCCATAATAGATTTTTTATTAACTACTTTTAATTTTAAATTATTTGAAAAAGGTTTAATTCCAAGTTTTTCTAACTCATTACTTAGTTTCTTATCTATTAATGTAACGGTGCTACCTGAATCGATTAGTGCAATGATAGGTATACCGGCGATTTTAATTTCTAATAAACATTTATTTTTAGTGCTATCGTTTGACATATGGAAGCAATCAGCTGCGAAGGGGCTATTTATCAGGGTTACTACTTTGCCTTTGGGGTAGGACCTTCCCTTTTCGATCCTCCCCAACTCCCGTTTCCCGAACCTGCTTTAGGACAATACCTTTGTATATGGCCTGACTCCTTACAAATACTACACGTAACCCCTGGACATTGGGGGGTTTTATGACCAGTTTTTCCACAATTAAAACAGGTCGGTACGTATACCCCTCTACTATTAAAGTTCGCCTTATATCCATTAAAAGGGCGACTTTCGGGCCTATTTCCATTACATTGATTTTGACTTTTAAAATTACTACTATTGTTGCCATTGTTTTTGAAATTACCGGCACTATTTTGGAAATTGTTACCCCTATTTGAAGATTCGTCGTAACAACCTATACCAAACGCCATTTCGAGGCGGGTGGCTTGAGCTAGTAGATCGCTAACCGTTTTATACTCAAAGAGAGATAAAGATGGTTTAAGCGATCTATGAAGGTTTCTATAAACCGTTTCAACCTGACGCTCATCGGATAATGGGGTGCCTAATTGAAGTAAAATTTCGCGCATAGCATTTATATAGTCGCGAACTCCTTCCCCATTTCTTTGTTTCCTATTAATTAACCGCTCGTGTAAAACTGAATCATTGACTTGAAAGTCAAATTCTCTTCTAATTATTAGTTTAAATTCGTCTAAAGTTTGGGGCTTAATTCTCAATGATTGCCACCAATCTAATGCGGGTCCTATAAACATTTGGGGTATCCATGTTTGAATATACAAAGAATCTAACATCCCCAAAGTCTCCCTTATCTGTTGTACTTTAACTAAAAAATCTTTTGTGCCTAAATCGGAGGGCTTCCCCGTAAAAACCGGCATTGTTATTTTCGGCATTCTATAATTTGAATGGGAAGACGGCGCCCCCGATGAAGGTACGCTAGGTGGGGGGTGAATTGAACCCACCACGCTATTACTACTACTATTTGGGCTACTATTAATTACTACGCTGCTGGTACTAGTTTGACTACTAGAATTACCACCTAATGGCAAATTTAAACTAGTAAGCGCGTTTATTGGGGGTGGAATTGGTACCCCCGAGGTCTGTTGACTACTAGAAGCAGACACTAAATTTGCATTAGCCTGAACTAATTGAAGCAGTTGCGCTTGCATATCTGCCATTTGTTTTTGCATTTGGGCTAATGCGGTAGAGGAAATTAATTGCATTCCTGTGGGTATGATAACTGTTTGAGACGTCGTGGTTGCATTAGTATTATTATTAGCTTGAGTTGTTATTAAAGCGGGGGTGTTTTGTAAATTAATATTACTCGCGGTGGTAGGTGGGACTACTATATTATTTTGGGTGTTTCCTATCGCACCCGAAATATTTCCTCCTCCTGCCGCTTGACTACTACTAGAACCTCCCGATAAAGGTAAACCGTTGGCGTCCATTCTTCTACTAATCCTGTTCTGAACCCTATTAGCTCTATCTATAGCTTGGGAATCTCTATAAGATTGTATACATTCAGAACAGCTAGAATAAAGGCCTAAATTCGGTTTACAGCTACTATGATCAACTTGATGTCTCATAAGTTAAAATTGTCAATTAATTATCATAAAAAAAATTGCGGTTAGGTCTCCGTACTAGTTTGTACTGGCATAGAAAGACCATCCCGGACGAGCCCCCAAAATGTAACGCTATTTTCTACTACTACTGGTTAGCGTTGACATAGCTACTACTATCTACTACTATGGACTATAAATACGGCTTATAATGAATGATAAGTAATTAAAGAAACTTTGTTGCCATACCATGAGTCAAGTTTAATCAAAAAGAAAATGGTTTCTACTAATTATTGGCGTTCTAACCGCCTTCTTGGATTACGATCCAATCTACTATTAATTATGGCAAATGATGATACCATAATATAACTACTACAAACATAACTAATATAAACACATGATAATTACAATACACTACAACTATAAACAAATAAACATAACTACTATAAACAATCTATAATACAAATACCCCCAAAATATCGTGCATCATGCAATTAACGACCGATGCCAGTCTACTACGATTAATTAATAATTTATATATATACACGAATTAAAGTCTACTACTATATTACACGCGCTACCAATAAATGTACTCATCACATAGTCCGAGCGGGTCGAGATCATTCTGATGACGAAGAGGTGACGTAGCGATGATAACGTCGACTGCACTAACTTCTCCCTTCGATAAGGGTGCTCCCAGATTGGAGGGGACGCTCGTGGCTAGATTGATTAGCCGCCATGCTGGGTCCGGATTGGGACTGTCGTTTTCCGAACCTTTTAATTCATCGCGGCCAGCGCGGAACTTCCAAGTTCAAAATCGGACATAGCCAAAATATCGGGCTAACAGGCCAGCTTAGTTGGGATTCCTCCTAGTTTCCAAGATCGAGAGTTGTGTGTCTTCCAAGTCAGTGCAGCCCAGTTTTGTTGACATGGTCACGTGATGGCATGAACCTCCGGATGGTTCAGGGAGCCAATCACGGACCGTTAAAATGACGTCGTTTTAGGACGCGCACTCGCGTCATTTCAAAAGTGGTGCAATCTTATTTTTTTTGTTTGCACCATAGTTCCAATTATTTATGATTCGAAAAGTATCGGCAGGATGCCTAAAAGCATTTGCTGATTTATGACGCGCACTCGCGTTATTTCTAAAATGGTGCAATACACCATTGTTAAATTTTACCAAGGATACGAAAAGTATCGGTATGGTGATTAAGACTAAAAGCATCGGCCGATTTAAAATTATACCGGCATCGGAAAAATATATACACATGCACTTTTAAAATATACGAACAATACTATATTCTAAATCGCCCCTTTATATATTGGGCCCTTTCTTGACTCACGGCGTGGCAACCGTTTTTATTTTGTTAAAAAGGAAGATAAGGAAAAGTAAAAAATATGCGCGCGGGCTTCCAGATAATTGCCAATAGGTAGGACGTTTCACTTAAGGGTCATAAATAAGGTCGGGCAAGAATGGAATCTATTTGAAAGAATCTGTCAGTAGTTTTCCCGAAACTTGGCTTTTCTACTATTTAGCGGAGAGCGAAATATTCCCTTCAAAGATGCGATACAATTACTAACACATAATGAAATACTGCCAGAAGTATATATGTATGAAGTATAGTCTACTTCTGGTATATGGGACTAAAATTATTCGCTACAAAATATAATAGCACTCTGAATCAAACGAATAAAATTTTTATTTTATAGCGTATTTCTTTTAAGTTTCTTTAAAAGTAGTTTTAGGAGCTTTTAAGATTGCGTAACCATTCTCCTTACAAGTATGTAATTGTAGCTTGGAGAAGAGAGTGTTATGGAGGAGAAAACATACATATATGCGGCAACATTTGCATCAAAATCCGCCAGGTTTTTGCTCTACTTTGTAAATGAAAAAGATTCAATTGCGGTTCAGATTTGAATCATCAATGAATGTTTATTTCCAAAAACAGGTTCAACAGTATGCCAGTGTTCCATGTTAAACATTTAAAGGGTAGCGCTTCTTTAAAACAGTTCTAGAATTGAACAAATGTTCAATTTTGGAACATTTTCATTTAGATTAGGCCCGGGTCTTACGATTGTTTAGAACGGGAGAAAGATGTTCTTGTTTCATAATTCGACTTATAGGATGGTGGTCCAAATTGGGGAAGCAAGCTCACTTTATAATACTCCCTCCTCCAAGACTCCAAGACTGAAGTTCAGATATAAAAAGGAGATAAACAGAGATGGGAAAAACTGCGTTTCTCGTTTAGTTCATTTGAACCAGCTCGGTGTAGAACTTATATACAGAGAGAGGCAATACTCGAATGACTTACTAGGTTCGCTTCTAATGGCATATAGTTTCAATAAAAACACTAAAGTATGATTCATAGTCTAAAAATTTAACAGAAAAAAAAAGGTTTACGATTAAACTTTTACTTTAAAATCAAGATTATATTCCGCTATATAGAATATTTCTACTAAATCAAATGTTTTTACCAGATTTGTTTTCATTCTCTAAATTATTAGCTACTTCCTACAATAAGCAAACATTGCTTATATTAAATGGAGAGGTTATCGCGTAATTAAAGATAAATAGTGTTCTTCCCTCCAGGATTGGTTTTATTAAAAATAAAACCAGTTGGCTTGATAAAATATTTAGGTTTTCTTGCTTTTCGGTCCAGAAGTGCGGAATGTTTAACGATAAGATTAATAGTGGTTTCATTTCAAAATAGGGGTTCAAATGTTGATAAGAAGGATGATACCTGTGGCCCAAGACAAATGAGAGTACCTGAGTTTTGAACCATTCCCCTGACCGATAACAAAACACCAAAATTTAGGGCGCCGGCTTTTTTGGTCTTAATCTAGTCCTGACCTTTGGGCCAAATTACCTTTGATTTTTTTAGTGGACAATTACAACTTTTTCTCTATGCCAGTAGGTCGGCGCTTCAAACGCGAGCACGCGCACAAGGAATACTTGAATCGTGTGCTAAGAAAATACACACCATTGTATCATTTTCAGTCTCCGAAAAAAATGGCTGAAGGAGAGTTGTAGGGATGGATTAAATGCGGACCTCAGTTAAGAAGGAAAAAAAATTCAATAAAGTTACACGATAGTGTATATTGTGTGTGGTTAGTGGCCCGACTGGGTTGCGCTGGTGCCCAGATAAAGAAAGAACCGAACTCTAAAGAGGCGCAAGGAGAAAAAAAAAGGGGCAGGTGTGACATTCGCCAGAGAAAAACTCGGAGCGGGAGAAGAAGCTATAATGAAAAACCATCGGTTGGCCACGGAGAGAGGGCAGGAGCGCCACAGCTATAAGGGTAGATTATACAGTATAGGGTCGTCTATAGAAAACCCAACGAGGAAGGGGTCATAGGACTAAGGGGGGGAGGGAAACGTGTTAAACTAGCCAAGACAGCTAGGGCCACAGCCACCAACGCCAAAACTATATATCTATACACTTTGGACTTAAGCCAAGCTAGGGGTCAACCATTTAAGACCGCTGTCCAAAAATAAAACTATCTTAAAGAGACAGCGAAAGGCTTAAATTGTCAGCTATATTACATAGAATTGAGATAATTCAATAGAATACACTAACTTAATGTTTCCTATTAAAATAATTAGAATTTCGGCCTAATTACGTTAAAAATCTTTTAAATCTACGTTATATCTAGTATTATTTCATCATTCTATTATAACTTCACTTTCATATTAAATTCAAATATCGAAAAAACATTTCACTGTCCCTTGAAATTAACTAAACCCAAAAAATCTACAAATAAATTTCTTTGAACGTCGAAAATCCACGGATAACCCAGTATATAACTACATTTTTATGAATAGAAGGTCAAGAGATTTGTTATTCCTCAATATAAGTTCGAAATTCGTCGTTCAAGTATGGAAGCCAAAATGAAAACGAGGGAAAAATACTATAGACATAATCAGTTTAGGTTTTCAGCAGGAAAAAAGCCAGACTACCTCTGATATCTTTAACAAATAAAATAATGTTTAGAAATGCATTGTATTTACTGTAAAGTGAAAACACAAAAACTAATTCTAAATAAATATACAACTTCGAATTTAACTTGTAAAAGAGATCACTATATCATCAAATACCACCGTATTTCTCTCCTTCTATACCTAACATATTTCCGCTATCTTCTCCAAGTTGAACGAACTATATAAGATCGGTCGAATCATTGAGAACGAAAGATTCTCGAGTAATCTCATTGAACCAACCAATGAGAGACATAGGCCTATATATCGTTTCTTTGAAGAACCCCAAAACAGGGTTTGATACCCAAGTTGATACTTTCCTTTAGGTTTAACCCCCTCGCTCGAGACTGTTTTTCAGCTGGATAGAAAAAAAGCGCAGAAAAAGATTGTTCCCGTTTTTTCGGATCCCAGTTCTATAGGAAGAAGTTGAGTCTGTTCACCTTCAGATACCGAATACAATTGAATGCTCAAGGAAACCTATTTTAAAGAGTTTGTATTTTTCCTATAACAGGGTTTAAATTCTTTCCTTCTGATATCGTTTCATTAAGACTCCTTACGTGGATAGAGTACGCAGTTTATCCACCGAGAAATGAAGAATATAGTTAAAGGCTACGTGAATGTGGTGGATTGTTAGAAGCATCCTTAAAGAGAATATGAAATGAAATAATTTTATTTCCAATTTATTTAATTTGGTTCGAATTATAGATATTTCTTCAATTCTAAATCTACTTTTTTTTAGATAGGAGTTTAAACTAATCATTAATTAAAAACTTTAAACCTATTTCCAAATTTTAAATTATACTATGATTAAACTAGGTTAAGGTATTCTTCAAATTGAATTTCAAACTTCAAATTATACTCCATATTCAAACTCAATCCGGGTAATCTTAGTTTTTAAATTCATTTTCCTAAGCCTAAAATCAAAATTTAAAACTCTGCTAAGCCCTAAATTTAAATCAATTTAAAATAATACCGAGTTAAATCCAGATAATCTTCAATTTTCCAAGGCCAAAAATCAAAAATTTTAAACTCTGCTCAATTAATGATCCCACGAATAATTTCAAGTAATCGTAATCAATTTCAAATTCTTCATCAAAAAAGGCTAGGTCTAGAGTCCACGTGAGTAAGTAATAAACTAACCTTTCAAATGATCCATTAATAAAATTTTAATTACATATACAGATTTAGGAATCGAACAAAAACAACAACAAAAAATGAAACTCAATTTCATCATACCTTCGTTACATTTTCTAAGTTTCCCCCAATATTTCATTATTCTTCTTCGCATCATGAACGCGTGGAAAAGAGGAAGAAAAAAAGTTGGAAGTGTATCTAATCCAGGAGAAGAAAAGAGCGACCGCACTATCACGGCCTATTGGCCTTCTCCTTTTCAAAAACTTTACACAAAAGACGAACTGAAGGGGGCCACGGGGAATACGTGAAGGGTAGGGGTGTAAGGAGTATATAACACCCTGTATACGGAATCCGTAGCCTGGACTGAGATTTTTTTACGGGCATATATACTCACACGTGACAAGGCCTATTGTACTTCTCTCTCTATATATATATACTTTTTTTGGGGGGAAAATTGGGCAAAAGGAGGCCCAGGAGCTTCTCTTCGTTAGACGCAATTTTACAGCAGAGAAAGCAATAATTACCTCGACTCTCTATTTTTTTTTATTTTTCTTTTTTTTTCCACCGCGAGCCGCCCTATTTTCGCTACATTGCCCGTAACTTTAGGGGTTTCTCTATAATAGCTATCTTTATTACGTCACCGCGAAAAAGGTGGACCCTTACGACGACTATAGGGTAAATGATTGGAGGTCATTGGGTCAAGGGGATACAATACATAGGTTGATATTGTCTTACGTGTAAAATTGGGTTTCGAATAATTTTTAACTATCTTAGGTTCCATAACGTTTTGGAAAATTGAATTATTAAAGGATAGACTCTGATAACAAGTTGTTTTTAAACTCGGTAAAAAGTGTATCAAAACTCACTATTTAGGTTTCGCGGTATTTTAGTTATATCAAAGTTTCCAACTATAGATTCGCTAAGCCTAAATACGATTATCAAAGGATTAAAAAATATATATATATTAAAATAGCTTTAGAAACATCTCTTTGCAAACTTTCCCATGAGGTCTAAATCAATTGCTAGAATATTAAACACTAACAATTTAGGCTTAGCAAACGAAAGCAGACATCTGAATCATATAATCCTTCTCTTGAAATGATAATATTATAAGGTTCAAAGTTCATAAAATATTTTCTTTTAAAAGTATACATTACCAAGCGAGGCAAAATACCGAACATAGTTAAATTCAATGGAAACGATAATATTACAAGTTCCAATGTCCATAAAATATTTTCTTTTAAAAGTATATGACCTAAATCAATCCTATATAAATTTTCAATGTCATTATTGTATTAGCTTTGAAACCAAGTGGGGTAAAATACCCAAAGTAAAGAAAACAATTAAAACTTAGTTTCCACTAGCAGGAGTAACGTACAGGCTGTACAGCACGTTTTTCGTGACGAACGCTAAAACTTTCAGTTTTGGCAGGAGCAAAGTGTTTAAGAGCGTAATTATAAGCTCTCCCTTACACGCTGTAGTGAAAACTAAGCTTTAACGATAGAAAAACGAAAGCAGACACTTGTGTATCACAATCCTAGTCTCGAACCGATAATATTACAAGTTCCAATGTCCACCAAAATATTTTCTTCTATAAAAGCATCACCTAAATCAATCCGCGTAATCCGATCTATGTATCTATATAAACCAATAGATTATAACAACCCCGCTTCACGTAAAATAGACGCATAGGGGCCAATGTACAGACCGGTGTTCGATTACAAAACGAATATAATATACAAATTCCTAGCGCAGGAAATGCCACTTAAAAATCATAGACCCAATGCATAATGGTATAACCCCTCTACCCTCATACTTGGCCAGTCGATTTTACTAATAAAAGAAAATTTCGAGAAAAAAACTGCTCCGACACTATAAATTTCCCATTTTACATCAAGATAATCGAGAGAAAACCAGCGGTACTACAAGACTGAAACCCACATGGAGGCTCTCTTTATATATCGACATTGTTCCGGTATCGGGGTACCATATGGGGCGCCCTATCCAAGGTAACAATATTTTGAAAGAATTATTCACCCTGCATATACAGGTTGGAAGATATTAAGACTTACAATAATAGTATTGAGAAGATGTCATTTTTAATCAAATAAAATTAAAAATGAAATTGGATATCACTGACATATTGACCTGAGAAATTATCCTACTTATACATTTAAACTAAAATGCAATAATTTTAATTTTGGTTCATTTAAAGCTAAGGGTGACTGATTTATGCTTTCCTAACTATAGTTAAACGCACCAAATTTGGCAAATAAAAACGTTAAACTTGGTCGAATTTTACAAACATTAACACATTTAACGGTACCAAATTATCTTTGTACCGGTAACTGAAATATTTTTTGAAATATCTTTGAAATCGTTTCATCAAAACAACTCTAACATTTACTGAAAATTACGATCTCCATAAGATGGAGTATATATTGAGTTTTTGATATTTTCCATCCTGTACCCAGTGTAAAAAAATGTTGAAAAAAAGAAGGGAAAAAAATTCCGTAGGCTGCAGACTGCACGGGACCGCAATGGGGCGTTCTTCGTGTCCATTGAAGCGAGGGACACCTTCAACGGCCCCGCGCCCATAGGGGGCCCAGATATAAACATCCCGACCGTGGGTTAGACGCGCTCAATGACGCCACTAGCTGGCCCCATGAGAAAGGATAAATAGGACATTGGCGAACGATCTAAAAGAAGTCTAACGGACAAAGAACCGCCAGAAATACTGGAAATAAGGAGGAGGGTGTAAAACTCTGACATTCAAGAGGAATGGACAACGAATATATTTTCCCTATGAAGATAAACATAATGTTCCAATCCGCCTCCGTTTTCGTTACATTGAAAACTTCTCTTGAACAGAGTCCAGAGAACGTCCAGGGAAGCCGCTGCTTTGATAAATTCACTTCAGGCCCAGATTTCAATGCCAGATTGACCTAAACTCGTGGTCAAGATCTTTTTACAAAACTATATATTTTATTCTCAAGACCACAAGCGGAATTGGAAGGACTACTTTTTTCTATATGAGCTATAACATTGCGTATCAATCCACCTTTACCTTTCTCACATCAAAAACACCTATTGAACAGAGGCGTATACAAAAGCCTACTGATCTTCAGAAGAGATAAGAAGATGGTATACATACAAATCAAAAGGTTTATCAAGGACACGTCTCGCAAAACTTTACCATTTGGATATCACGTGATTATATTAGAGCTAGATTTAAAGTTTTAAAGAGCATAATCAAGTTCAGATTAACCATGCACTTCCGTAACAGATTACATCCTAAGTAGACTACAGTCAAAGCTACCTAGGCTTGCGCACCGATTAGATAGTAATCAACCCACCGCAACCCTCACAGGTCTTGCTCTAATATCTAACGATTTAAGCAATAGTTGCATAAAAAGTTCAAAATTTCAATGGTTCACTAGACTCCTTATGCCACCAATAGCCAATGTCTGCATCTATTGTCCGCTTTTAAATCCTTGGGCGAATTGTTACTATACTATAAGTTATTTCCTACGCATTTTAGAGTGTCCGAGTAACAAAAACCGGTAATTTTCAAGAGACCTATCCTTTAGTCACGAAACTATTTTTTCTGAAGGGCAGCGGGACTTTACAAGGAGTGCACTTCGGATTATTAGCACGTACATGCTGGCCAGAGGATTATTTCGTATTTGAAAGATGGACTATAGAGTTGGTGACAATGATAGTATTTCTTCTTTTAACTAGCTACAGAAGTTCGAGCGGATTAATACACAATGTTTAAAGTATTTCTTACAGATTGAACTAAAGTTGAACAGAACTATATGTCGGGTGTAGCCCTTCTGGCTTGAATTCGTTAAGCTCTTTTGTATAATGTCACATTTTCTTTTTCTTACAATCTGAAGAAGAGCTAGAACCGGTCTGTTACGGGGGACGAGTTTTTCATACGTATTTGATAAGATGGGTCGCTATTTTTCTTTAGTTCTGTATCGTATATAGTTTGGGGCCCCTAATTTGAATCGACGGTTGATAACTAATGGGATTCACGGTCGGTAAAAATCAAATACTTATAATTGAATGTCATAAGGTTTATGGGTGCGTCTATTTGAACATCAAGATTTAATCTAATTTGTAGAGTAACTTAGTTGATGATGTTAAATTAAATCGACAGGTTAAGTTTATTAACTATACACGGTCTAAATAAAACGCCCAAATTAGTTAAAACAATTACAAGAGAGGTTTTAAACTCATTGAGTTGGGAATATATTTTCTATATTTTTAAAAGGTCAAATTTTAGGGTCAATTGCAGAGGTTTCAGAACACATAATAATAATAGCTTAAAACTAATTTGAACTTTCAAAAAGCTTAATGAAAACGGTTTGAAAGATCCTTATAGCTTAAACTTTATGAATAACAAATCTTTCTTAAACGAATTTAAGTATTCCAAGAAAAACTTTAACAATCAAATGCCACGTTTACGATTAATCTTAATCGTAAGCGTGAAAAAGCGTCACCCGATAACTCCATATCTTAAAATCAAGAAAAGTCTGCGAGTGTAACGAAAAAAAAAAAAAACTTTTTTTTAAGTTGTGGTGAAAATATATTTTGCAGTTTAGTAGCTTATACGGGATATGAAAGAAACCGTAGAAAAATCTCCCCCACCTATGGCGCACCGTTTAAGACTTTAAATAGCATCTTCAATTAATTTCAAAGCTGGCTGGGAGAGCGAGAGAGAAAGACGAAACTATTTTTAAAGATCTAATGAAAAAAGAGAGAGAGAGAGAAAAAAAAAAGAGGTTGAGAGACTCGAGACTTTCAAGTTGATGAAAAATAAGATCGAGGTGAAACGAAAGAGGATGGAGTTTTAGAAACAGAAAATAACCAAAATGCAGTCTATCCTATCCTATAACCTGTTTAACGACAAAGATGTGATGTAGTCAAAGCCGGGGAGAAAGCTAAATAGGCATTAACGTCGTTTTAAGGAGTTTAAACGTATACCCCCGCCTTTATACTCTATTGGTTTTTAGCAAATGTACAAACTACATTTACGTAAGGGAACAATAAAGAACCTTGTTCAAATTGCCTCTGCTCCGATGTTGTGTAAATTCTGATTAATTATTGCCAAAAAGACTCCCGACAACCGAAAGAAAGTTTCAAAAAGAGTAAAATGATTCTTTTTTTCTGTTTTCCTGTATTACTTGTCTGTCCATGTTTAAAACCTGAATACAGTGGAAGGTTATAAGATGAATTTCGAAATCATTAGCTTATATCGAGTTTCCACGTTTTCTAAACGTTCGTAAGCTTCGAGTATTTTGAGTCATGATGACGTATTCTAAGAGTCATCCAGTCTTACGAATACAATGGAATTAAATGTATGTCTACAAATTGGTTAAATAATTTGGAAAAGAGATAAATGTGAACTTAGATTTGATTATATAGATTGAAATTACGAATTTTTAAATTCTAAAAATTACCTTTACGCATGATTTACAATATCTTGCTTTGAAGTTTGATTGTACTGCAACTTCAGACTGATATAGCGTTTCAAGAAATATATAACCCTAGTCGATTTTGAAAAAACCCTCCCCCGAAACTTCTCTTGGTCTTTTTTCTTCACAAAGGAATGCGTAATAAAAGTTGTTTCCATCTTCTTCTTTTGGCAGTATAAGAAAAACTAAGCATAGAGATGATTTTTTTTTAAAAAGAAGAAAATATTGAGAGAAGACTAAGCGCGCCACCACCTTCTCGAAATAAACGAAGAAAAAAATAAGGTTCAACTCGGTGTTAGCGCCGAGAGAGAGAGAGAAAAGAAACCAGTTTCAAATTGGAAGAAACCCAAAAACAAGAAAATAGGTTCTATATGGCGATGAGAAGAACCCCCCCAAAAAACGCATTTTAACTACTTTAAAGTGTCTACGTAAGTTTCATTCGTACTTAAAACAAATAGTCACTAATTATTTTGGTCTTGATTAACTTGTTAAAAAGTTCTGAATATCATGAACGCGACAAGTTATAAAACTATTCTATTGTTTCATTCTTACGATCAAGATTTTTTTCCCAAGAATAGAACTTTTCCGTCAAAATATCAAAGGTGAAGTTTAAATCAAGCTTTACATTTAATTAGAGATCGGGGTTTGGACAAGAAACTTTCTGATTTATTATCTTTATTCATAACTTAAAATTTTTCGAGGAAAGTCTATGATAAATCCAATGTAATCGCAAGTAATTTTCCGATTATTTTTTATGATTAACTGATTAACTGATAGTTGTGGATTATTTTGTCCAAACCCCGATCTCTACATTTAATTCACGTTAACTGGCTTCAATTTCAGGGAAGCCAATATCTTAATTGATTTGATATAGCTTCTCTTGGGGGAAGCAAGCTTTAAAATTGTTGAGTGAAAACGGGTCTTTATTACAAGTGCTTAAATTCTCAACTTTGGCATCATTAAGGTTTAGTGTAAAAAAAATGTATTTCGCGCGCGAGTACTCTACTATGTAACACGTATAAAGATTTGTGTTTTTCATTACGATTTGAAAATCTTTGCGATATTTCGCTAATTACTGAAAAATCTGCCATCCCAATTTCAAAATTTCGTCATGATGACGCCGTAATTAATTTATTTTGGCGGGAGAATAAGGAAAAACGCGCCAATTATCTCGCGGAAATGAGTCTATACTTTTCTTACAAAGACACTTAAGTCGTAAGCGGCTAATCCACTAGCTTTTTAAAGTTTCACGTTTTTAACGTTCATAGAAATAGGGACTAAGCCTTCTAATAATATTTTCTAATCCATGTTACACAATTAAATATAAACCTTTGATTATACACTTGTGAAAAGTGGTAGATTTTACTGCATCTAACGAAATGGCGCGACAAATCCATTTAAATTTAAACACCTTAAAAATTTAAGCCCAACCTCGAATCCTACAAAGTTCACGACCTTTTCTTTTTGAAATATATCCATCCCTTTTCCCTATAAAGAAAGCTATAGAAGTTTGCCTCGACTTGAAAAAGATGTATTCCAAGCGGTTAAAAGGTCAGGATTTAAAAATGAATGCGAACACTTCCGAAGTCTTAGTCGAGGCAATCTGAGGCGCGCGATGAGTGTCGGAATGAAAAAAAATACTCCAGTTTTTGAAGTTTGAAGAAAAACACAACGAGATAAAGGCCGAGGAAGAAACAGAGGGCTTGAATCGTAAAACATAGCTCGGGTGGAGGGTTGGAGGCGAAGGAAAAGCAAAAAAAGAGCTTAAATTAGTTTTCCCGGAACTATTCAAGCAAATAAGACTCGTGTTTCTCGCTTCCACGGAATTGAAGCTCATGCAACGGCATATACTCGCCTCGTCCGTATACACCGCGTTTTATAAGTTCAGAATATGTTTTTTATTCTTCCTTTTTTTGCTCATCCACTTTTCCTTTCGCTATATTGTACAAAGGCGATGCTCAACATAAAGGGGGTCAAATAAAAACAAGAAGATGAAGTCATATTATTAAAATGAAAATTTCTAACGTGAAAATGTTTTGGATTGAAACTTCTCGGAAATAAATATAGATATGTTAAAGCCTCGTTTTCATGAGAGCGATTTGCGAGAAAAATACAGCTATTAGTGAGAAAAACACGGAAAAATGGCGAGAGGGCGTGATATCGAAGCTATCTAGTTGACCCTGATTTAGTTGTTTTTTCTTCAGCGATATTGCTCATTAATAAATCACTTCAAACGTAGCCCTTAAGTAAAATAATGATTTGGAAGTATTTTTTCTACGCATATTATTTGATTTTCTAAAAGTTGTATTTTCGGATTATTTCTATAAATATTAGTTTTAATATAAAAAGTTTTAAGGGTTTCGTTAAGCCTTTTGGTATATTGCGTAATAATTCAACCCCTACGGGCTTTTCCACCCAAACTGTAAAATTATTAATTATTTATAAGTCTATTATCAAGTTACTCAAATAGATCATTAAAAAATGCTCAAATTACCAAAATAGATCCAAAGTTACGTGGATCCAGATTATGTATGCATAAATCCGAATACTTCGCGATTAACTACTGGCAATTGACATAGCATAGCGGTAGTTTTTCTCTCGAAAGAGACTATAAAATTTAGACGAAACGCGGGACAACGTCATACTAAACCCTAAATTCCTATTACACGTAATAAACCTAAAAACCTTTATAAAATATCCAAGGTAAAACGGATGAATCTTTGAAGATGAGGGGTAAGAAAAAGTTTCAATTTGCACGCGGACTCTATATGAACCAGAACTGCGTAGAAAACAAAATAGGCATCACTGCATTACTGTACAATGTGATATAAAACAAAAAAAGACCTACTCTAAAAAAATCCCCAACTTCCAATTTAAGGAAAATAGACCCAATTTCGGTATTTTTTTCCTACGAAACTCTTATGTAATACAAGGATTTTCCTACAAGATTCCATTCCTATAATAATTTCTACCGAAGAATAAAAACTAAACGAATAAAGTGAAAGGATTCAGCCTCTCTTCCTGTCTTTTCACTTATTGTTTCTAATCCAATAAACGAACTAAAATGTTTGTAAAAAAAAAAAACTGACGTTCGTGATGTTTCTACGCTGGGCGTCGCGGCCCATTGAGCAAAAATGCTAGAACGGCGAAAGCGCGAGTAAAAAAATGTTTGGTAACTGCTTACTTGACAGGCCCTGGTGTTTAGCGCAGAGTGACAATGGATGGAATGGCAGACACGCCATCAGACGAAGGCGGAGTTGTTAGAGGGGCATCCCCCCTTTGACGGCGAAGGCGTCTGTTCAATGTCCCTTTTTTTTTGTTTTTCACGACACGCTATACTTGACACCTGTAAAAACAGAACAAATGGTTGAGACCAGCGTTACTAATAGGCCACACACGTCACGACATTTCAGCTATACAGCTTGACGTGTCAAAACAAATTCCATAACATATTTTAATAATACCTTTCAATATAAAATAGTAAAAATGAACTATCATTTTCGAGATTTCATTCATTTTGGTTAATCGTACATTTATCCCACGCCCTTAATACCCTCTTCAGACTGTTTAATTATATTTATACGAAGGTTAAATCTGATTAAATCGGCTAATTACGCCTAGTCTGAAGAAGGTATTACCCATATCACTTATTTGGTCAAAAAATAAGCCTTGGCTATTTTCTAAAACCTAGCATACGCTCGTGGTTTTGTTAGTTATTATTTTAGTCATGGTTTGCCAATAGATGATGATTATGATAGTAAATTTGTTGTTTCTCCTCAATCTATATAGCTTAAGTGTAAATTTATTAAAGCGAGGTTCAAGTGGAAAAATAAGTTATTTTTATTTAATTCTGCTTCTTAAAATAAGACACGATTGCCTAGTAAAACATTCAAGAAACGCCTCTGAATTGTAGAAATATCTGAAACCCAATTTTGGCATTGAATTAAAAAAGCTAACGTTCACACTAGCGTATCAAAATCGATTTAAATCGATAAAATGAATCCGATTTTAAAATCAGTTCGAATGGTTTCAAAGGCCATCTGTTCACGTACCGATTTATTTAAGTTTCATTTGTAGGTTATTGAAGCCGAATCGATTTGAAACTGGTTCCCGAAGCAGTATAGAGAAACCGATTTAAATCGAGGCAGAGACATTTCCCGAATGTTTTAATACCAGCAAAATCGCCAAAAAATCCAATTTCAATTCATCCTCCCTTTATTCGTGTCAGGTCAATCTTCTCCCAAACGATATTAACACGACAGTGGACAATACTTGTAATTCAGCAACTTTAAACCTAAATATCATTTGGGAATTTGGTCATGCGTCAGTTATTTTCCACACCTTCTAATTAAGGGAATTGGAGCAAATGTAATTTCGTGCAAGTCCTAATTTGAAATACCACTGTAAATATACTTGGTTAACAATTTAGGCTAAATCGTTTTACCTAATGAATCATAATTAGAAATATAAGTTGGAGAATTTTGGTGTAAGCAGATGTTAGGCGAGATGACGATTTAAAGGCGACATTAAATTATATTATTATAGACATATAATAGATTAAATAATTAAATTATAGACGTTTAATATTCAATTATTAATAAAAGGTATTATCATCCAATAGCTTTAAATTTAGAATTACTAAAGGTTCTTTTAAGCTAGGAGCGTCGTTGTTAAAAATTAATTAAGCCTCATTAAATTCCGATCATCGAATTCCTCTTTTAAAATAAAAAAAAAAAAAAATTATAGAGTAAGGACCATTCCAAATTAATTGAATTTCTCTTTAAAACGATTTTATCTTTGCCATTTATTACACCTATTATATAATAGACAATATCAAAAATTTGGTGCGACCTTTTTTGACCCATTTTAAAAGTTTCAAATACTTTGAACTATAATTTTAAAGGCTCTGGACGAGAGTCGTCCAGGGAAGTGCCATGTTTAGATTTTATTATTTAAAATTAATCCACGGAATCTCTATTTTCTACTGGTGCAATGCGTTTTATCTGTAGGTGATCTCAGAGAAAGATTATGTGCATTTTAAGATATGGTTATTTTTGATAGAATGGCGAAACACCTTTTTCGAGTGGCGAAACAATTTTATGATCTAAGGAATGTCTACTTTCTAAGGGTGTAATCGGTTTTTGTCTAGGAGATGGTTGTGAAAAGTTATTTCAAATTTACTAACGTTCTTTCGAGCATTTAGTCTAATATTAAAATTCCCAGATATTTCTGTAACCTTTCAGGAGCAATATAAGTTTAGAACCAAATTTAAAATATCCTTCCCTTTTAGGACCAATTTTTCAAATTCCTTAAATATTTCTTGACCTTAAAAATGACCTGTCTTTTAACATAAGAACAGATCTCTGAGATTGAAATAATTTATTGACGTGTCTTATAACATGGCAATAAAATAACACCTGGATTCCAAGACCTATATTTTGGAATGCATATTACACGTTTCTGGGGCAGGGTTAAAGGTGTCAAATCCAGCCACATATTATATGATACCTCCTATTCCCCTATCCACCCAAAGCTTTTAAATGGAGCTCAAACTGCCTAGAATTACCGTCGACTAGTAAGAGTAAATTTAGGAATCTTCCTTCTCACTCTAACTCTCTCCCGGCGCGCAACGTCGCTACTATTTGACACCAGGGGGCGTGTTCGAGAATCTCAGGCTGTAAAAGGAACTTCAGATCGATAGAGTAATACGCAAATACTACTTTTATCAACAATAAGGTTTACCATAGTGTATTAATCAACACTACCTTCCGCTACTATGCAAAATAACTTTCAACAGCGCTTGTAATGCCCTAACATTAAAAGAATATGCCGGCGTTTGATGCCCAATGTTGGGACATTACAAGCACTGTTGAAGGCTGAAATAATATGATTGGTCCGAATTTATAATTAATTTATATAGATATTTTACCAAACTTTAGAAATTAAAGACCTAAAAAGTGTTTAAAAATTGTGAAAAACTCTGGAATTGGTATTTTTTGCATCTTGATTACGCAAATAAATTTATTTAGCTCCAAGTTTCCCTTTAAAAGATGGAGTATGCCTTCTGACATGTTTATCCGCATAATTGGGTCAATTTATTTTTATCATTTAAATGTAAATTTAAGTATTTAACTCTTGTCGTCCGCCGTTCTAATTGGGTGATTTGACGATGACGATCAAGAAAAGTACCGCCTATTTATTTTATTTCTCCGCGTGGATATAAAGGGTCAGGTATCACTGTAAACGTTGCAAACGTTTGGTGATAAATTGAGATTAGACGTCGGATGCTTGAAAGCAACGCGCTATCACGGGCAGTGACGTCTTAACAAAGAGATTCTTTTTATATCATCATACATATAGAATAGCTAGTCGTGTAAACGGTCAAAACGAAACACCCCAACAAGTCGTTCGAGCCCTGACGGACGGAAGGATAAATCCTCGCTTATACATTCAGAATCAGGGCGAAATTTCAATAGCGTACAAAACTAGACAGCTTCTTATTTCTATTTTAAGGTAAAGATGGATAAAAGAGGGAGCTTCTAACTTTGTACGATTGGTAGAGGTTGAAATATCAAAGTGATTCTTAACTGTAGTAAACAAATATGTTGATATATTTATAGGAGGAAAGAACCCTTGTCTTGTTGTTATTAGTCAAGAATCACGGATTTGTACAAACAAATCAAAAAGGTCATTCCTTATGCAATGTAAAGGGATAATCACATTAATTGCGTTGGTATAGTACAGTGAAAGGAATCACTTACGACAAAAATATATATTTAAACGATTTAACGAGAAACTAAATGCTAAATTATTCGAATTAACTTCGATTAAGTATTCAATTAAAGAGATACTAGAATCTGATAAGTTATTTTTAATCAATTTTAAGTGTTAAAATATGAGTAAAAACTCCCCAATCATTTCGGAGTAACTTACTGATAATTATCCAAGTTTCAAAATGGACTTGCTAAGCCTAAACTTAAACTCTCAGGTCAGTGAGTGTAGAGCTTCTGCAGGGTCAAGAATACGCGTTTTATTTACAATAGACGCCTGTAAAAATGTTTCTACGGTAAAACATCAATGTTTTAGAGGAAGCCTACTTCCAGGGTTTAATAAAAAATGATCTTTTAGTTCCGAAACCACAATCACAGTCGTTAAGGTCAATGAAACTGCATCTTTCTAGTGTTTTCGACATTTAGCGCTATTAAATATTTCTTCTTCCGATAGCAAACGGATTCCCTTGTGGATTCCCTTCTCTACTGAACTCTGGAGGGCCAATAACTAGCTAAGTGACCATCTTACTTTCAAAGCCTCTTCGTTAGAACGTGAGGCGTATTAATTTGATTTTAAGATTTAAAGAAAATGTGTCAAATATATTTAACATTAAATTCAAGACGGTGTAAGATTACAATATCGTAAAATATTCTACACTCGTTAGGACTAAATAGGTGATAGCGAAAGAGGGAACGGCATCATTTTCTCGCATCTGCAGCGGGGAATCGAATAAAATAGAACTAAATGAAAGCAATAAGCTACCCATTGAATGGAAGACTCGTAAAAAAAGGAAGCTCTATATACGTTTATATCTAAGGGGAGAGTTAAGCCTCGGTTCCAAGAAACCGCCGAATCGAAAGAGAGAAAAGAAATAGCGAACAGATTAGAAAACTACCGTAGAGTCTGAAGCGCGTACAAAGTTATTTGGTTAGCTCTACCTATTCAAAGGTCTATAGATAGAAGGGTAGATGTGAAAGCGCTGCAGACTTAAACCGATTTTTACTATAGGAGCGACGTACTTAAAAAAATAACTGGTACAGATCTTATATAGACGTCTCTTTTGTCATCGAATGAAATCCGTATAGCGCGTTTTCGCGACGGCCGATTGAGCTATAAGCAGATTTAAAGATCAACCCCTACAAATTCTTCTATTGAATTACACAAATACCCGGAAGTCTACGTATATTCGAATTAAGAGATGATAAAAGAATTAAGATTGGAATTAAAGGGAGACTGAATTGATTTAATTGCAACTCCATCCGTAGTAAAAAAAATATTGGATCATACATTAATGTCTAAACTTTTATCCCAAAAAAGAAAGATATCCATTATTCTTTCTACGACTTTAAATGACTTAGAAGTCCAAAAAATATAATCCTCTAACTTTTTTTGGTTATTTCAATTTTGCAGGTTTATGCAGACAATAAATAAATATTCAGCCGGGACAAAAGAGTAGACACCAACTTTGATATAAAAAGTCAAATTTTTTTTAAATTCCAAAAATGTTAAATTTAAAACCTAATATATAGACCTTCTTTCCAAAATTACCCTCTTCAAAGTATTATCGATTAAAAATCGGTACATATACAAAAAAAAACCGGGGGGTGGGCGGTGCGTAGGGAGTGTTTCGCGGGTAGTTGGTTAGGGTAGGGTAGAAGGGGGTTCTATTTCAGCGTGGCAAGCCGGGGCTATTTTGCAAACGACCATTAAGATCATAAGAAAAAGTGCTGAACTAAATTTCTCGCCGCTTCCCAAAAGAAGTAAAAAAAAAATATTTCTTAGGGGGGCATTCCCCCCAACCCCACATCGCCTCCTCGCGCATTTTCTTCGGGGATAAAAGAAAAGAGGGCTGGCAAGAGGTTGGGGTGGGAAATGGTGAGGTAAGGGACTCTTAGAGGATGCATGGAAGAGGGGGAGCTAGACGAGAGTGATGCGGTCCTGTCACACGCATTTCCGGCCACGCCGATTTGGGAGGAAAGCGAGAGAGAGAGAAAGAGAAGCCCAAGCCGAGAAAGGACCATTATGCAGCTTTTTCGGACGATGAATTTTTTTACACGCTCGGTCTGAATGGTGATGACATCGAGCCCCAATAACAAACGCCTCCCAACCACCTCCCCGACAAGGGAGGCTCGAAAAGAAAAAAAAAAAAAAAAATTCAATCTTCATAATATTAAAAAAAAAAGGAACCCACCGTATTTTGAGTTTAATATCAAGAGTTTGAAGATACAATCGGAAAAGCTTGCCTATTAAGTCTATCTCATTTATTAAGCATTTTTCGTCTAAATCCTTTTGTTCCTTAATTAAGTCTAGCCCAGGGGTCACCAGAATTTTCGTAATGGTGATCGACTTTATAAGATTTCAAATTTCCTCGCGCTCAACTTACAAAAATAGTATGAATTTTATAATTCTTCCGGACATAAAGCAATATAGTCTTAGCTCGAGGAAAAATCAAATTAGTTTTATTTTCGTAACCGATTTGACTTTATTTTTCTGTAAATTTTTAATTTATTTATTTATTCCTAAACCAAATTATTTTTACACGATTTTAGTTCGATGTTTCACTGTTGACGACCATCACTGATCTAATTACTCTCTCATCTCTATTTTCTTCCGTATCTACTCCATATTGTTTCCAATCTGATATCTCTCGTCTAAACTCGTCAGTCTTTCTACCCTGTCTTCACTCTAAAGACCATCTCTAGACTATAAATATCCCTGGTAATTCCATGGATACCTGTAATTCTAAATCTACCTTGAAAAATACGTTGCCTCCTTGAATATCATTACAAATTAACCAGGTATCACTATGAGTAACGAATGTTATGGTTTAAGATATACATTTCGTCTTCCCTTAGATCATTTTTTCACCAAAGAATCCTTCTTTCCTCCTTTTCGCTCTATCACAGACGGTTTTCCACACACTCACACTCTTTAAAAAGATGGTGTTGAAGCACGCGAGAATGTTTTATCCTCGCGACCGGACCCATGTACATACATATATACAAACCACAATCAATTTTACTTTTCAGCACGTTAAAACCTAAACCCCTTTCTACCCTCAACCCACTAAATCATAGAGATGCGAGATAACCTTTAGTCGTACGCTCTGTATTCTAACCACGATTCCTACTATAGCCATTTGAAGTAAAAAAAGAAATCTTCTTGGCCCATTTTTTTTTTTCTTTCACCGAATTGGACAAACAATCTTGGCAATGACATTAAACGGCCCCCTATTTACGATCTCCCCCCCCCCCCTGAAACCCACCGCGACGATTGTCCAATCCGCTGCTAGGCTAAGTTGTCCGTACGTCTTTTAGCGCCCGAAGTGAGAAAGAGGGATGCGGGGGAAGAGATAAGTACGATTTTTTTGGGCGGAAATATAATACGGACGACCGGAAGTGTAAAATATCTTATGGTCCCGGAATGGTCCAGCCAAACGCTTCAAAAACCAAAAACGCGTGTCCGTTCTACGAGTGAGGAAACGAAGGAAACTAAAAGTTACACAATCAGCTCGAGAGGTTCACGTATAGATAACTAAAAGTACCCTCTACCATTCTAACCAACTATTACGTGTAAAATAGGTTTGTTAGGCAATGGAAATTGGAAAAGGTACGGACTATATGGTATAGTGGTAGAAAATGTAGAGGTTTGAGGATGGATATCTGTTTTTCTCTCTTTTCTAGATATCGTTGTTTCAGTCGCAAATTACAGTTCGCGCGAAAGCGGTGATATATTTTTTACTTCCAAAGGGAAAGTATCAACCATAAAAATAGGCTTAGCTGGATTCATTGAGATATCAATGGCATTGATCGATGGCTCTTATATGGGGAATGCAGGATCTCCATGATCCATGTCATTGGTCACTAGTCCTATATGAGGAGTTCAACATATCTCCACGAATCCAGCTAAGCCTATTTTGATGGCGGATTTTAAATTTATTTTTAGTTTAATATTTGTTTGTAAATTTATTTACTGTTGGATAAGGAATCAATTGTTAGGTTGCATTCTCCCTTTAAATCAGAATTCGTATCAATTTCAAGCGAAATTTTCAATATTATAGAGTTGTCCTTCAATATAATATTTATTTTTGTATATTGCGCTTATGGGTTGCATGTTTTGAGCGTACTGTAATCTTGGACAGACAATGATCTATTTTATTTCACCTAGATTCGCTATCTAGAGAGGAACTAGCTGCGCGGGGCTTCCATATCGCGTATAGAATGAACTGTCTTGACCAGACGTCTATTTACAATTCTGTACAAATATCCCGCCGGCCAGATATATTTAACGATTTCTCGTGTATTACCTAAAGGAATGGGTCGTTATAAGACAAATAATGGTTCTTATGACCGGGACAACGCTCCCAAAATATCGCCAAGTTTTTTATATAAAGACTAAAAACATTTTTTATGATATTTACGGACATCGTATCAGAAAAAGGGGGTTAGGCAAATCAATTTAAAACTTGGGCAAGCAGATGGTTTGCAGATGGATAGATTAGAGTTCTGAAATTACAGTAATTTAGAAAATTGTTAAGAAACGCTGTAATTTACAGTATTACGGTAATTTAACGGTTTCACAAAACTATTTGTATTTGAATTTATTTTAAACGCGAAATTTCTCTTTCAAATACACTTCAAATTTTTTTTTTCTGCCTAAACAATCCCAAGACAAAATGCAATGTTTTTTTCATGATATATACCATGCAACACGAATACCTATTGAAAAGTAGACGAATTTAAACGATAAACTTTGACCTCGTTTAGAAAATTAGTCACTTTACATCCAAAACCATTAATTACACTTTAAGTAATTTTACTTAACCGTAAATTAACTTTACCCTAGAAATCTAGGAAGGGATATAAGTTGGGTATGGTTTTTAAATTTTGTTTGTAACAAATCATTTTGCCAAACAATGGATAATCGTTGGGCAAGATCGATTTAAATCATGATTAAATTGGAGTAAAAATCATCACCATATCTTTTATAGTCTGTGCATTGATTATGTTTTGATTAGGTTTATTTACACTTAATTACCCTGATTAAATAAGTTAAAAGTATACTTAGAAAGTAAGTAATCTGGCACGAAGTAACTCATTCTGGAAAGCATAACACATGTCTGAGAATATTCCGAATCTAAAGACGAAAACTTGATTAACTTCTTAAGCCTATTTTAAACCCACATTTACCCATAAGGATCCTCATAGTAATTTCATCTTGAAATAACAAAATGTATATATAAAGACACGTTTCTTTTAGCTTTATACTCGTCTCGCAAAGCATACCACGTGATATCCTGTCATCACGGTTATAAAAAAATAAGATGGGCTTGGTTTGTGGCGGTGGATATGAGTATAAAGAGGGGGCATATAACGTCTATTTCAACCGAAGTCTACTTCAAGTACAAAGCTAGAAGGTTCCTTCATCTCTAAGTGACGAAATTGCGAAGTTAAGTGATACATATTAGCTTCTAACGAAATACAAACTCAAATTGTCTTTGACTACAGTCTATTTCATCTTTAATTTGCAATACGTTCGAAGCTATTGGCTGCCTTAAATATATAGGAGACATTCTATCTTTGAAGGTGGTGAAAACTTTAGATGGGATATACTTCAGGTTAGAAAACCCTCAACGCTCCCTCACACATGTGTTATTGAGATTAAAAAATCCCTAACCTCCCTCTCAACTAAAGAACACGTTTAAGAAACGTTTCCTTCATAGTATAAGGAATGGTTTCGGGTATCCACTTTTCCCAATGGGACCCTTTCAATAAGGGTCCCTTTGATTTTTAGGAGGGGAAAAGAAAAAAACTGAGTGACAAATACTTGTCAGGAGAATTTAAGGCGACATGCTCATGAGGTCAATATATTAGACGTCTGGGAAGATCAGTTATTACCACGGTTATACGTTGTGAAAGTTCGAAACAACAACATGATTGTGGATTTAAATGGGATACTAGATTTTTCATCGTCAAAAAATTGACTTAAACGCTTATATTTATTAAGTAATCTACGTATAAAGAAGCCAGTCATATTGATGGGCAGATTTGGCGTGAAAATCATTCACTTACGTGGTTTGTTATTGGATTACGGGATTTATAGCATATAATTTTTAAATTCCAGCCTACGGATTCAATTGCACAAGATTTTAGGCTTAAAATGAGTAGAAGTTGTATTTGGAATCTTGCTGGGGATTAAGTTGGACTAGATTATGATTTCAGTTTGGGATTAAGAAACCAAGATTTACGTTTAAGTCTGAGGCATAAGAAGAACGATATTTTTAAATAGATATGTGGAAATTAAGCCCGAAATCTTTCAATTTCAGTCAGGGTATTAGGATAAAGTGATGAACAAGATAATTTACAATTTCACTTTTCTAAAACGTTTAAAAAATGTTTTTAAGTCTGTAGTGTGAACGCTTCTTTAATAGCACGCGTTTTTAACGTTCCTAACGCAACGTGAGAGATGGAGTATTTTAGATATAACTACGCTACAGTTATAGAACGAGTCATTTATATACATATAAATCCACGTATACATAGAAAACAAACAATTTTAAAGGAGGGATATCTTCCGAGCCAAGTTTAGTCTGAAAACCTGTCCGCGTCTCCGAGATTGCATCAATCTAAAACGATTCCGGGAGCTCAAAACAAAAGAACCAGTCACAAAATATAATCAAGAGGCAGAAGGATGGGTGCCAGAGCGTCTCCATTCTCGGTTTATACGCGGCTCAACACGCGGCCCAAGCTTTTCAAAAGTTGCTCACTCAAAGTGAAAGCTATCAAACGTGGAATCACTTTCAGATTTCAACACCTACAAAGCTAGACTCCGTATATTAACCCAAAAAAACTAAATCATAAACACGGAACCAAACAGAACGTACGCTTTGAAAAGACAAACGCACTTTAACAATACAAGAAAGGTTTTGCAAATAACGAAAGTTGAGCCAGATTTTTACTTTTACGTCCTTAGAGATTTCTAGCAAAAGATACGGTTCCTACGCGGTGCAAACTACGATTGATTCGAAGTGAAGAGTGGCGGCAGTGGTGGTCGGGGCTTAATGACGATTTGAAACAGAAGAGAGACGCCGAGCGACAAGCGAGAACAAAAGCCCAATATAATTTGGCCTCGACTTTTCAAACGAGAAACTAAACGGAGAGTGGAACGAAAGAATAGGGGGAGGAGGTTTACGATAAAAGGTCACCGATGGTCAAATGACCTTTTGAAACAAACGTCATAAAAGACAGAAGCTTCGTCCCCCTCCCATTTCAATGCACGTTCATGGAGAAATTATTAATACATTGAATATTGTATAGATAAGACAGTCGTGATGGGATAGCTTTGTATACGATAAACTCCTTGTTTCTCCTTCATTGATCCTTTATAAACGAACAAAACAAAATAAATCCACTCCTTCTCTTCATCCTCGGGGAATCTTTGAATACAAACAGTAAAATGGAGAGTGAAAAGGGAAAGTCATAGAACAAACTTTCAATTCAAAATTCAGATTTTTTTTCCGAAATGGGATCGACGTTCATTAAGAAAGCATTGGTGTAAAAATGAATGCTTTTTCCAAGCTTTCCCTGACAATTTCTAAATCAATTTCATTAATGACTAGCCCGAATTCAAAATTAAACTTCCCTATTACACAAATAATTTGATAAGGTTAAAAATTATAAAAAATAAGTTTGAATAACAAAACATTTTTTTTTCAAATTTTAAAATTGTACTTTGAAAATCTGTCCGACCTTGTATTACTTAAATTTTTTTCCCACGAGAGGTTATTCGAGTTGTTACCGAAATTAAACTAAATCCAAACTAACTTAACCTAATCCAACAAAACGTAAGAGGAATAAAGGCAATTTTATGGTGTTCTGTAATTTTGATCCTTATACTTCTATTTTTCTAAAATTTTGACCTTTTTTCGATTTCCTTAAAACTTTGACCTATTTTTTAATTCCCTAAGATTTTGCCCTTTTGTTGACTTTTAAATTATCAAGTACAATATATTCTTTCGAGCTCCCCTTTCACTTCCCCTTTAGGAGCAAGATTTGGGTCCCTCATATCCCAGCTATGTATTCTTTAAACTCCATTATCAATTTAAACTTGGAAGTAAAGACAAAAGCTAGTCTTCGGTGGCCGGGTCATTGGACGCGCGCGGTCCATAGTGCAGTCTAAATAAGGGATCCGCCAATTTTTCGCTCTAGCTTTAATTAATTAAAAGTCGTCCAAGCCGAACGCATAAACGCCTAAGCCCGGCCGCTCATCAAAACTAATGCAAAAATGGATAAATCAAAAGCTTTAGATCTGATTAGGTCCTTTTCGCCTTTCGTTCCCGAGCCTCTACCGACTCCGGGAATTCTGTTCGCCTTAATTGAGGCAATAAATACATGTTTGGGGAAGGAGAAAACTTTCGTTCGTTTGGAAAACACGGCTTTTCACGCATTAACTCAAATAAAATGAACAGACTAAGCTTCGTTCGATTATATAGAGTTAATGAAGTGATATTAGGGGAAGGAGAAATTTTCAGTAAGTATAAACACGCGGCTAGAATACCAGCTTTCTACGCGTTGTTTCAAATAAGTCGAATATATAATTTTGTTCGATTAAAATAAAACAATGAAGTAATATTAGTGGAAGGAGAGGTTTTCAGTAAGTATGCGGTTAGAATTTCCAGCCTTCAACGCATTGTTTTAATTAAATCGAAGAGAATATATTTTATTCTATTAAATTAAGACAATGAATTCGTAGTAATGGAAAGACAACAATACGGTAGAAGTGAGGTCTGAAAAGGATAGAAATATAGGCATTACTTCTAATAAGCCGAATACTTAAGTTAATGAACTAATGATAGTGAAAGAGCATGATTATAGAGAATAACGCCATTAAAAACTGAGCCCTTTCAGATTTGAACTTATTGTTTCAAATAAGCCAAACAGATTTAAAGTTCGTTCGTTAGTTTAGAAGCAATATTTTGAAAGGCTAGAAGATAAAAATACGAATAAATATGTTTTCTATCAGCCTGTTCTTCACTCTATTGCATCCAAATGAGTGGACAGACTATTATAGTGGGTTCAAAAATAAATCCTGCCCCCATCCCTTTGATATTAAAAGATAGAAGTTAGGAAACAGTCGTCTCTAGGGAGCGTCCTAGGGAGGTGTTGAAAGATTATAGTCATTTCAGTTCCAAATTTCATTTCTTTTGAAGCGACTAATCCTTTCATTTCAATGAAAACATTATAAAGTAAGAGACTATCCTGTAGCTTTTTCTGTGCTGAAAACACAAACTGAATTTAACTATGCGCCGCTGTTCACTACCAGTTTGCAAAAGTTTAAAGTATTTTCGTTTCCAATAAGTCTTTAAATGGAAAATATGAACTAAAGTTTAACTTTAAGTTAATTTCTAAAGTTTTGGTTAAGTTTCAAAGAAGGATCGAAGAACCGGAAAAATCAAATTAATTCCATGATTTAGTTTCAGTTAAATGAAAAACGGACCAATCACATGTACAGTAGTTTTCCTACTAATTTCTAAGGGCGTCCATCTCGTCATCTGTCAACGTTTTAAGAAACTGAATTACAATTCCGAATACATATGATTGATCCAAATTTAACCTATTTTGGATATTTACTCAGATTCAAACCTACAACCAAATTTTAGTATTTAAATTAAGCAGCTAAATGTTTTCTAAAAAATATAGAAAATATTCAGGCGCCATCTGGTGAGTTCGTGACCTTAAGAACTATTATCAATCTGATTGACCATTTGTTTGGCAAAATTAAAATCCAAACCTGTAATCAAAATTTAGAATTTAAGGATTTAAAATTGTGTGGAAAGAAAGAAAAATTTAATTAATTTTCAGGTCATATTTTTCCTTTAAAATTTCGTATCAATCCGCGTCAACTTTGGTTACTTTGCAAACGCATTTTGAACCAGATTTTATAAACATAACTCGAGGCTGATTCGTTCATTTCATTGGCGCCTTTATATAGGAGAAAGAGAGTGCTATATCCCACGCGCTCTTATCTTAAAAACATTACGTTCTTTAGGGCTAATGACGCGAAGCGATGGTTACGTCCCGATTATTATCCCTGGCGCGCCCGACGCTTTCCCGCCAAAAATCCTCGAGCTAGGTCTCGTTCCCTATATATAAAATTCCAATTGCAAATGATTTCCCTATACCCATCCACCTTCAAAAATTCATACGCGAAACCACAAGATATGGATTTCCAAAACTACTTTATCTCCTATGAGGATTAAGGTTAGGTATTAATCCCCCCTCTATTTTCGCTTGTTTGTTAACCGAAATTGAATCAAAATAGTCCAGAAAAGGGTTGAAAAGGGATGGTTGTTTGATATTTTGAGAAATGACCCGCGAGATAGAACTTTCGGGAATAATTTTCGTAAATAAGAATATTGAACGTTAAATTCAATAAAAATTTGGTTTACGATTTTTGATCGTATCGCGACGTTCATTTGAAAGTTTAGAATTTAATTCACGACGTTTTGGGGCTACAAAATATTGTTATATTAAAGTTTAACGATAAAGAAACTTTGTTGGAAACAAATCTTGCAAGTAAGTAGAACTTCAATTAACAATCGAATTTATTTTTAGTATCTAAAGTTTGACTATGGGTTTGAATTTCAGTGTAAAGTAAATTCGGGTAAATTATATTATTTCTTAAAATCATAATCATTACAAAATTATTAGTTATTTGTACTGTTGAAGACTCAGGCCGTTGAGTTTATATGATTGGTTATATTTTCTCTTCACTAAAAATTCAATATAAATAGTCTAACATATACAATTTTTAGCACCAAACTTTGATTTTTATAGAATTATAGAATCAAATCTATTTTGAAGCAAAAATATTTTCATAATTATCGGTCAGAAGGGCCCGATAATAAGTGAAAAAGAGTAGCTTTGACTGTACTGGAGTGATTACGTAATTAGCATTACAGATTAGATGGAAGTAATTTACACGCTTCTCGACCATTGGACAGAATTCCATTGGACAGAATCCCATTGGGCAGAATCCCATTCGATCCACAATCCCATTCAACCGATACGTTTTCGTAAACCAGAATCCCATTCGACCGAATCCCATTCGACCGTCAATCCCATTCGACCGAATCCCATTCGACCGTCAATCCCATTCGACCGACGTTCACAATCAGAAGTCCATTAACACATTCTAACCTAACCTAACCTAACCTAACCTAACCATTATCGGCTTAAATTCATCGGGACGCCCTTTTTGGTTTCGGCCCAATGGGAAATTCGGTCTATGGGGGATTCGGTTCAGCGGGATTCGGTTCAGCGGGATTTCGGTTCAATGGGAATTCGGTGCATTGGGCTCGGTCGGCCAAGATTCGGTTGATTGGGACTATTTATTTTTTATTTCGGACCAATGGGAATTCGGTCCAATAGGATTCTATTCAATGGGTATATACCATTTAGACAACGCCTAAAAACACCGTTAAAAAATAAAATCTAAAAACAATTATAATTAATATTTAAACCCTTACTAATCATTTCAAGCCAGAACCGCACATATCAAAATTTTGAAAGTTAGGGTTCACCCAGTAAGTACCCACTTAATTGGCACCAAATAATTTGAGTACCAAGTTCCTATATGACGAAGGAAACGCGAAGTGTTTTCCTGATGGGGAAAAAAGCTAGTAAGAATGAAAAAACAAGAACCAAACCCTAAAAATACGAAAAGGCACTTCTTCACGAGAGGAAACCGGAGGAAACAAACACGTTGCTATAACTATTACTTGAAATATCTCAATTCCACTCTCAAACACTATATGGTAAACACAACAAGCTATAGAGAATCCCGAGGAAAGCTTTTTGACGGGAAACATTTCCCGCAAGGCGTGTGTCCGATCCCGCTGTGACCGCCAGAGTCAAAAGGGCATTTCTTCACGAGGGTATATTCTCGAGTATCGAAGGGCCTCCAGTTTCAAAACTCTAGGAGGCCCACTCCCTTTTTTCACCCTATATTCCTAGTCGAACTCGAAACCCCCGTAGACATCCGGATCATCCTCAAATACCTCTCTTCCTTTACGAGTTACGAGCAAAATTTATCTCCATACACGTTACGAAAAGAGGTATTAAGAATGTATTTACCCTTTACAAGACAGTCACCACGATATTTAAGCCAGGCATAAAGATTTCGTACATTAAAAAGGGTCAGAAGTCAATGGAAACCACGTTTTGGCCATAACTACAAACGATAAATGTAACATAGGCTATTGACAATGGACAAATATCTTAAAAGATAAAGTAAAATAACTAAATCTGGCGATCATAAGCGTCCTCTAACGGAAAACAGTGCAGGTAAAAGTATAGAAACTAACAAAACCTCGTGCATGGCTGCTATTGATAAAGAATAGGCAGACACGAACGTGGTTTTGTTTAGAGCTCGGCGTTTGGACAAGATTATCCATAAATAACGGCTAATAATTTATTTATGAATAATAATCGATATTATTAAGTAAATTAGTCGCGATAACATTCATTTATAATAATGATAATTTCAAATTATGAATAAAGATAAAACAAACGGATATTTTCTTGTCCAAACGCCGAGCTCTAGTTTTGTATTCGTTCCTGTTTCCCTTATAGGATTCTTTAGAACGCAACATTTTTTATTAATCTTTATCTATTAATATAATTAATCGTCCTAGATTAATTGAATCGATTTTCCCGATTTTCACCCAAAAATTATGAAATATCTTTCTGCAAATGCTACTCAAATTGCATTTGGATTGCCTAATACAATATGTGACACAAATCACTTCCACACCTTCCAAATTTTCCAGTTATTTTGTATTTACAGTGTAGTACCCGCGCCATAGCCAACGAAAATCCCAAAACCCACATTGATGGGCTCAAAAAATAACCTTTTTTCAAAGCCATAAACCTAAAAATGAACGTCAATTTAGTCGTTTTTATCTCTAAAAGGCAGCTGGCAGCTTTCCTTCGCCAAAGCCCATAAATTACGAATAAAAATGTTTCACATATTGACCACTGTCCAAAAAAAAAAAAAGAATTTTGATATAATATATATATTTTTGTGTATTTTTCGAGGGGGCAAATGATACGAGGGCTAAAATGGTGCTAAGCTTTTTTTTCCTTCCAATTGTCAAGGGGGTCATCCGTTAGAACCAGGGTTTAAGTATTTGTTTAAAGGGAAAGTGAAATAGAAAAATATTTAATTATTTTTTATAGACACAAACAAAACTGTTTGCTTGAAAATATATTAAAAAAGTGTTTAGATAATTATTGTCATGCATATAAATAATTAAGTTTAGTTTAAATGATCATTCGGTTTACTCTTTAAAGGGAGAATGCAACCTAATTACAAGTGATTTTTTATCGATTCCTTATCGTTTAAATAGGCCTAATCCACCGATAAAAAGTTTACAATACAAATATTAAACTAGAAATAAATTTAAAACTTACCCTGAAAATAGGCTTAGGGGGATTCATGGAGATCCTGAATTGGGTCCGTGGAAGGTCTAATGAGCAAAGGCCCGTCGTTCACGTGAGATCTCCACGAGACTTACGTCGCGCGCGATTGGTCGCTAGACCTTACACGCGAGGAAATCAGGAGCTCCATGAATCCCACTAAGCCTATTTTCAGGGTAAGTTTTAAATTTATTTCTAGTTTAATATTTGTTTGTAAATTTTTTAAATAGTGGATTAGGCCTATTTAAACAATAAGGAATCGATAAAAAATCACTTGTTGTTAGGTTGCATCCTCCCTTTAAAGGGTAAGAAAATGATAATATATTTCGTAATTATTCCCATTTCATTCTCTCTTTAAAATATAACATATTCTGAATCCCTCCTTATATTAAAATTAATTTATATTTCCCAAGCACTTTTATAGCGTGTTATTTAAGGAGAAATTGTGTTTTAGTTCAAGATTCTTAGATTTTATTAATAGCCCTAAATTTATGCCTAAAAACAAAAATTAGCCCAGAAGGATTTGAAACACCAAAAGTTGTTTGATTTCAATTTTTGGATCAAACGAAATATATATATATATATTTAGACATTTGCACAAATTTTGGGCCATTTGCAAATTGTTCTTTAATGAAAGATATTCTATGAATCTTTACCTTTGAATATCAAAGGATTTGAAGCTTTTAATCTCGCTAATTATACTAAAATACGAAGAAAACGTTAAAATTTTAATTAGCAAAATGAGTATCTTCATTCGTACAATAATTTATTAATTTTTTAAATTTAAAAATATTCCTTTCAGTTCTTTTTCAAGTTGAGAAAATAAGCGTCGTAATTAAATTTTAACAAATCTTAATGTAATAAGATTTTTAAGATACAGCTACCTATACGGTTCGGAGCTTAAAAACAGTTTTTTTCGTTTTATTATTGTTCGCCGTGAAATTGTACTGGTAATTTAATTTATCATATTTACTTCCTGAACCTTCGGGTATCATCGCAAGTTTTTCCAGAACCCTCGAGACCCCCGAGTCCTTCTCAAATGCAATAAACTCAACAGTATATAATGGTGTATATAAAAGTTATAAGATTTGAAATCATATACTAAGACTAATAAAGGGCATAAACTACAATGATATTTTCTTCTATAATATATATAATAGTATATATAGATACCGGTTTAAATCAAATAATAACAAGTTGGGAAACCAAAATATAACCTCCCCGACCCCGACGTTAAGGTAATCTAACCTAACCTAACCCTACCTAAAATAAAAGATGAAAAGAAATGTAGAGTATTGGATGAGTAGAAGAAACAGCGAAATAGGCAAAATATTATATCACATTGAACCTATATGCATTTCTTCAGTATACCAACACAACCCTAAATAATTCTCTACTTAAAACCAAACCTAACTAGAGAAAAAAAGGAAAATAAATAAGATATAACCACATAGATTTCAGGATAAATAATCCAGTCCATAATTCAGTATTAAAACAAAAAAAATCAGAATTAAGACAACTGAAATTAGCAATCTTTGGTAATATGTAAAATAGCCCTTACAAGAACAATTTAAGTAAAGCAAATTATCAAATAAACGCCAAATAAGTCAATTAATTAAAATTAAAAATATTAATCTTACCACTACCAAATAGCGGGCAGAAAACACAGACATCAAGATAACATTAGCAAAATAAATTTTCAACACCGGTAATCCTGAGAACTAGATTCTACAAAATCTTCTGGAATAATAAATTTATTTTAATCTAAAAAATATAAAATCTTAAAAAAAATATCTATACAAATAACATATTGATAAACCAATTAAAATTAGATGCGAAAAACATTTAATCTCGATATGAGATTAAATACACAAGGTCAAGGTTCTTCTTTTAAAACCATATCAGAATTTTGACGGTTGTAGAGTATTTGTAGACCAAGTAACGTGAAAAGGCAAAATGTTATATCAAATTGAACCTATACATGGCTTCAGTATACAACACAAGTTGTGAAACAAACGTTATTTTACGTGACTACACACTAGCTAAAACATCACCGAAAATAAACGACAGTAGGCATTAATAACTCTTTTACGAAAACAAAAAATTACTACAGAGAAAAATGAGTCAGAAAAAAAAAACCTTTAGATTTCCAAACTAATATTTCAGTCACAACTCAGTAATAAAAATTAGAGTTCAGGTCAATGAAAATATACCAAAAATGTCCAAACAAATAATAAACGCATCAAATAAATGATTCAAATTCAAAATTACTTCCTTACCAATAAATTGTATTCAAACGAATGAAACTTAATTTAAAATTTCAACGAGTCAAATCTCTAGAGAACAAACTTCGTCGAAGATTTCAAAAGAAATGAAACGATTTTACGTTCAATAAATTAAAATTTAGATAAGCAAGGTCAAGGTCCCTCAGTAAAATCATATCGGCGTTAAGAAAACTAGAGTATTTGTAGACCAAGTAACGTCATTAGGCAAAATATTTGATCAAAATCAAGTTATGACCTCGGTATCGTCATATAACCGTAAATAAACATATTCAATAGACAATTAACGAATAAGCTTTCCGCATAACACGCTAAACTACGAACTGTGACGTACAATTTCGCTTTTTGGTGCTACACGACCTACAGATACCTTATAAGCCTACGTCTAAAAACACGTTTTTTGGTGATAATGCTGTGAGTAAAGAATAGATGTTTCTCTTTTGGCCCTACCATAAATTTTTTATATTTTTTTTTTCTGACAGGGCAGGCCTGAGTAAAAATATACCAAGTTGTGAAACAAACGTCATTTTACGTGACTCCACACTAGCTAAAATGTTACCGGAAATACACGACAGTAGGCATTAAAAGCCTGGTTCTATTATACTTAATTGGGATTAACATTAAATTCATGTATGAAAAAGTGTGAAACTAAAACTAGCAGTCATCACGAGATCCAATCACGTGATTCTTTTCCTCACTCTGTCTACATTTCACTCTTGGGTCAACCATATCATACATGACTATTAAAACACGAGAAATTTCAATGTCAATCCGGTTTAAGAAAGTTCGTCAATTGTTAATTGTGGCATGACTAAAGCCGGATTCACACAGACCTATTTTCACGCTTTTCACGGTCACGCGCGAGGGGCAATGGGCAAACCACTCTTGGAATCAGGTGTACAAACTAAATGGAATCACGCGAATCGATTCGGAATCAGGAGAATCGATACGGAATCACGCGAATCGATTCGGAATCACGCGAATCGATTCGGAATCAGGAGAATCGATACGGAATCACGCGAATCGATTCGGAATCACGCGAATCGATTCGGAATCACGAGAATCGATACGGAATCACGCGAATCGATTCGGAATCACGCGAATCGATTCGGAATCACGCGAATCACGAATCAATTCGGAATCACGCGAATTGATTCGGAATCACTGACAATCAAATGAATCTGGAATCAGGTGTACAAAATTTTTCTAGAGTGGTTTGCACCTCGCTCGCGCGTGCTAATGGTACTTCTATGAGTTCACGAGCGTGAAACGCGTAAAAACAGGTCTGTGTGTATCCGCGTTAACCTGGTTCGCTCTGCGCATGTACACAATTTCGCACGAAATAAATTTGCGAAACGCGCGAAAATTATAAAAAAATTAATTTGAAAATCCGTGCCAGTAATTAAAACCAAATACGCCACTGTTTGCAAGTTTGCCAGAAGATTACGATATTTCCCCATACATGAAGCTGATTCTCCCAAGAATATCAAAAAAAATCACATTGATATTTTCCATGCGTAAAGAGGTTTCCGACTTCAAATTTAGTGGTCTACACATACTCGCGTGCTGGCGAACTCGATTTTACACGTGTCACAAATACACTGGAAACCTACTCTACTTCTGTTCGAGGAGAGTTTTCACGACTATCATTTTTCTTAAGTGGTTTAACATTATGCATAAATCCGCCTCAGCTTCAAATCTTATACACCAATTCCCCTTGAACTGGTTAAAAATTCACCGAGTATAATCGAAGTTATTATTGTCTTATCTCTTATCTAAATTATGTTGTTTCAATCTTCCATACCCGTGTAAACGCACCTTTATTTAAGTTCTTCAATCCACCCCAAGTTTGCACCAGAGATAAGCCTATACTGCCCGTTATACCTTTGCTTTTTCGAGTAAATGATATATATGGAAAATAGCTTAGGCGCATGCTGCCAACTAAAACTGCCATTAATCGGTCAAATTTCTTTAAATTTTTGCATAAATTCTCAAATAACTTCTAAACTATCTCGAATTTTAAATTAATTTTTCGACTTTCTAATTAATTAGATTAAGATGAACCATTTTAATATTTTTAATTATAATATAAATTAATATTGCGTTTCATTTCCCTAAACAATCACCCCATGAGGCTAATTTGCATTCGTTCCAAAAAGATACTATATAAACCTTTCGAAGGGCTATATTAATCGAAGTAACCGTGCGTGATGGCCATGAAGTTAGGGGGAAAACCCCCCCCCCCTTTCAATGTCTTGCTGATTCTTGATCTCTAGGCGCTTGGCGACGCAATTTACCCATTGGTGGGGCGATGTTTGGAGTCAGTGGAAGGTTGATGTGAACTGTACTAGTGGGGGACGCCTCGCTAGTATGGAACGCTGAGATCGGAAACTGGAGGTTGGACCTTGGTGCGGGGATGGTCGGAGGTGATTATGACAGTGGGAGACGTCCCATTGCTTATAATCGCCTTCGGCTGTTCAGCATCAAGGTTCGACCGTAAAGTGGATGGTGGAATGCGATGATGTGCAATGGGAGACGTCCTGTTGTATGTCTTTGCACGACACTTGAAACTCAATGTGGCAGCCACGCTTAAAGGAGGTAATTCCCCGGAATTGAACGATAAGCTGGTATGATTACGTCTCTAGACTTTTGGCTCCACGAGCTAGGTCACGTGACTTCCGTTTACACAGGATATCCGCTTACACACACAGACAGACACACAGACAGACACACAGACACACAGACACGACCAGTGTAACACCTCCCCCTGAACTAAAGTTCAGTCGGGGAGGTAAAAAATCCCATATAAAGTAAATCTGCTCTATAACACCTATATTCTAACGCCCCCGTGGATTTATATAAAAAAGAAAGAATAGGGTCTTGAAGACGCGGTGCTAATGGCCTAGAAGAAGAGCTAGACTCTATGAGACTTTTGAAGTTCTTACGGTAATAGGCCTATATGGCTTGGAAGCAACCGGCACATCCGCATTAGAAGTAATGCCCCCTCTTTTTAAAGCACTTACAGCCAGAATCTTTCTTTTCTAGGTCCGTTATTGTTCCAAATCTGATAGTGGGAGGGGGTTATTGTCCATTGAACCGCGACGAATTCGATAGAAGACTGATTGACGGCGTATTTATACTATCCTTACCCAATATAAAGATTCCCTTAACCTTCTAATATTACTTAACTAAGCCTTGGTCAATGGGCAAAGAAGAAATTTATCAACGAGGAAGAATTAATGAAAAGAAAGGCTTTAGTTGAAGAGGTATTTTATCCCATTTTATCTCTTTCCCCAAACATTCTTTCATTGAGGATTTGTTCGTGGACAAGAAGGCATTTCATCCACGTAGGAAAGAGTTAATGATGGAACAGGCTATTGAAAGTCTTGTATTTTATCGTATTATCTCTTCTTCCCCTTAAATTTCTTCATTCGGTTTTGTTTCGCGAATATTTCGGGGGATAAAGGGGGAAAGAAAAAGATAAAGAGAAGGAAGAAGCTGCTATATTGGGATGAAGCGCCTCCATCAGAGTATTTCACGAAAGGTCAATAAGGTATAACGTGGTTAGAAAAAGCTCCCGGTTTGATGTTACCGATTTTTCAACATAAGATGATACTACATACCGAATAACTATATCCCATTTATCCCACCGAAATATGATACCTTCGTTATAAGATAATGATATAATTTCGTATGAAAAATTGCATGAATACAAGATCTTTCTGAAACTGTTTCTAATAAATCATTAAGGTAAATATTCAGGCAGAGTAAAAGCAATTAAAAAAACTTCATTCCACCTTCGTAATTAGTAAAATTTAATATTGTTCTGTCTGATAATACTGTTTTAACTATACGTTTAGTCTACTCATTTCGTAATTATCGAAATAATATTTAACAAAATTATGCTTAACGGATGTAATACAGTGTTAATAGTTACAGAAATGGATATAACTCAAGGATTAATAAATTAAATTGGAGAGAAATAAAATTTTGGTCACTTCTGACGTTATAGATTCCATTTCTAGCTTATCCTTAAGAATTATAACTATATTGGAACTACGCCGTTAAATTAAATATCTTCAAACGGTCACAATAGCAACCAATCCTTTACTGATTATTTTGCAGTATTGATATGACTACATGACTTCTTTTGCACTCGAAAAGCAATACAATAAGAAAAAAGGTGCCCACCTTTACTAACGGTAAAACCTGGTATTAAAAATGGTGTACCATATAGTTCGATGTCCGACTGAGGTAAAGTAAGTATCGAAATTTCAACAGGCTTTACGTTAGTCTCACTTTATTTCCGAAGAAAAGGTACAGCATATAACTTAATGGAACGTGGCATAGGCGATAGATTCGTAGGAATTGAAATTTCAGATTGCTTCCTACGATGTCTGACGCTGGCGAAAGCCTATCAGTGATGTGGAATGAGCTAAAAGAGAATTCAATCTGACAAGACGGAGATTCAGTTTGCGCCATCCCATTAGCGTCAATTCAGAGGCGCACGCGAGGAGAGTTTTGGGGGATTTTCTCAGATATAAACTCAAGCTACCTATAATGGCGAGCGCGATGCTAGCGCGGGCTACCAAAATATCATTTTGCCATACATCTTTAAAGCCCCTCACTCATCTTCCATCTAAGGATATATATCGTTATTGATCCTTTTCCATGGTCTTATAGCTTGACCACGCGAGGGTTTATTTTACACTAGACTAATCACCGATGATGGCGACTCGCGTTGAACGATTCGGAAGTCGTTAGTTATACTAGAAACAAGAATGAATGAAGCCATTCTATATAGGGGAGGGGAAGCTAAAACGAAAGCGGGGCGGCAAGAACCTATAACAGTAAGATCGCCACAAATTTTTGGTATTTCCAATTCCTTGACTTTTCCAGGTTTTCTCTGATTATCATTGCGCATTTTCCTTAACCAAATTACTAAATAATGCATGTACATGTTACTTGATAGAATTGTAAGTAAATCTTTCAGGAATAACAAATTTCGTCAGGACATTCCCCTGACCTTAGGCATTATTCCAATTCCCTGACTTTTCCCTGATCTTTGGCAATATTTTCAAATTTCCTGAATTTTCCGTGATCTAGCTTTGGTTTTAATTTTAAATTTCCTGACTTTGACCAAATTTTAACTCCGTCTTTCCCAGGATTTTCAGCTATTACATGATCTGTGGCAATCTTGTATAAAGACAGAGGAGTGTGTGTCTTTATTTGGCATAAAGATAAATTCGTTTCGAACGGTGGAGAAATTTTCAATTCGAGTTTTATTTCTCCCTCTCAGCCGCACTCTTCTGTCTCGGTTTGGGGGCAAACACATCAGACCATATCTCTTATAGTGGGTTTTCATATTCTTTTCCTCATCCGCTTCTTGGTCCTTGGATGGATATATCCAACCCAACTCAACGGACAGCCTTTTGTCTCAATTCAACATTTTAACGCGAATATCGATGGTCGCACGCATGCTGGGCGAAGGGCGATCGAGACGTGTTCCTAGTATGTGGCACTCTCTTAAGAGAACCGCCGTTATCGATATAGCCGTGGCTTTATTAGACACGAAATACACCTATGATTGAATTTGTCTCAACTAGTAACGCTACATACGCAAGGTATTGAAGGTGTTATAAACTTGGTAAGTGTTATAGCCCGCTCGCGGTGGCTATATTCACTAAATATTAATATCAGCGGCGAAACGAAGCTTTAGACAAGGAAGGGCGACTAAGAGAGTGTAGGCTACACTCCCTAAAGTGAGGCTGTAACGGATTTTTCAGAAGCTGCGCCTGCAAATGTAATTTGAGTAGCATTTTCGAAAAGGTTGTTGTATACATTTACATGCAACAACATCTTCGAAATATTCAAAACAAAAAATATATGACTATAAGAGAGCTTAGAGAGGGAAAAAAATATTTCTAGCGGTTTAATTTTTAAGTTTCTTAAAGGCCTAGGATTACTTCTGCCTGTCACCCTGGAGACAGACTCACCCTCCAGGCTTTCTCTTGCCTTGCTACCCAAAGGGGAAGCTCAGAAGGTGAGCCCACTTCCAGTGAAACAGGCAGGTTACAGGCAGAAGAAATCCTAGGCCTTTAAGGTAGACACGCAAACTGGCTCGATTCGGATCTTGACAGATTGATTTCGCGCCAAGCATCTTTAGAAATTGAAAAAAAAAAAAAAAAAAAATCGAGGCTATTTTTACAAAAACGTGACGTCGGTTTTAATTTTAATTTCCCCCTTAGAATAACAAAAGAAATGGGCTTTTCAAACGAAGAAAATTAACCAAAAATGGTCCAAAAACACGTCAACCAAAGAGGTGCAAAATTTGGAATTTGGGATATTTAATAGTATGAAGAAAAAATACATTCCATAGGGCTTCGAAAAACATGATGACAGCCTCACTTTAAAATTTAAAGTAAGAGGGCCATACTGAATCGATCACTCGCAATTATAGATCTCGGATCAGTTTCTATCTGTAAGCTTTACAGGAGGCTCTATCCGATTTTCCGTCTGGTCTATATATATATATTACGATAAGGCGCGATATCCAATCTATATATGGTGTATATAGCGTTGATAAACTAATGGGAAGCAATAATGTTTCCAATCAAATATACAACCGGGAATATATTTTGCAAAGACCCTTTCTCTTTCGATTCAATAAAGGTGCGAGTTACTCAAAGGAAATTTGTACAGACACGCCACTCAGTAGTTGAACCATTGAGTAAATTTCGAAAGGCGGTTCAATATATATACTGGATGGTACGAGACTCGAGAACAAGTTTTAATCCAATTAAACAAATTAAATATATAAAAAGCGCGAAAATTGATTTTTATTGTATGATATTAAATTTGATTACGCTTAAAAACTGATAATATTAAATTAAAAATTGTTGGGATTTTGCAATCAGATATTTTTAATCAAAACTATTTTTATTGAATAATTTTTCAAGTTTAAATTAGTTCCCACATAATTAAAAGGAAGCTTGGAGCCTAAAATGGAACATCACCATGCCAAAACACGTATTTGCGAATTTTTTCAGTAATTTCAGACCTGAAAAGAACAGGCCGGCGATTGATGCTCAAGACCTTAGCCATCAATCGCCGGCCTATTCTATTAATGTTAGCTAGACATTATTACAAAGCGCTGTTGAAAGCTCAAATAATATGATTGGCCCGAATTTATATTTTCTTTTTTCCAAATTTTACCAAACTTAAGAAATTAATTTAAACACAAAAACATATCTAGAAAATTCCGAAAAATTCTCGAATACGTTTGACATGGCGACTCGAAAAATAAATTCAAAAGCTGTTCCATTTTTAGCTCCAAGTTTCCCTTTAAGTTTTTTATTAAATCATTTAAAAGAACGTGGGATTCACGAATGGATTTTAGATTCAGATTTAATCAAGATATGGATTTCATCAATTCTCAAGTGTAAATAATCGCACTCATAATTTTTAATTTATAATTTAGGATTTAGAATTCGTAGTTCGCTCCGGCTTGGGGGTGTTGTAGAAGACATAGCTATTTTGTAGACTACTTCAGGGAGTCATAAATTGTGTGCAAAACAACGTACTGAGCAGACGACACTTAATGATTTTGTAACACTAACCGGGATAACATTATTATGTCTTGAAATGAAATTCCTTTTACAGTCACAAATTAAGTTAAAAGGAGTTAGTCTACGTCGAGCTTAAAGACTTGGAATCTAGACGGTACAAATACTTTTACAAGGACTTTTTAGGTCTATTTTTGGCCTACATTCAATGCAGCTGCAGATGTATAGATAGGTAAAGAATGTCGTAACGTGTTTTTGTTTAAATTTTTATGAGCTTTTAAAAGCCTATTTCCAACTTATTTTCCAAGGACTATAGAAGGTCTATTTTTAGCCCAGTTTTTCTGAGTATTTTTATGGGTTTTAAGACTTGGGAAAAGAAAAAGAAAAAAACGATCTATAATAGATCTTTTGTGCACGGAAGAGATGGGCATATAGGGTCATAAACATCGGAATTCCTAAATTGAGGAAAACAGGAGTTTTTGGATCACTCCCGAGGCGATCTCTCCCTTCAAAGGGAGTATTGTAAAAAAATTCTCGGCTTAGTTTTGTTACAAATAAAGCTATAGTTTATTTAACTATGTAATAGTAGACTCGATCCTAAGGCGTATTAATAAATGATGTTAAGTCTCAAGGGAATAAAAGTAGTCACAAGCGCTAAGGAAATATGACTAAAGCTTCAGTCACACTAGCATTTCTTAATCGATTTGAAACGGTTAAATCAAACCGATACTCAAATCGAAAGGAATCGTTTTAAGCGTCACGTGTTCACGCATTATCTTTATAAATCGATTTATTGTAGCTTCATCTATAGGTTGTTGAAAAGGAATCGGTATGAAACTGAAGGAGTTTCCTAAAATCGAATGAAAAAGATTCGAGAAAAGACGGTTTCCCGTTCACACGACTTTAGCAAAACGTTTTGAATTGGTTTAAATCGATTCCAAGGACTAGTATGAACGCAGCTTAAGAAAATCTTATAGGACCATATATATCCGTTGATATATCACCATTCTATACCATGAAGGGGAGAAAAATATCTATACATTTTTTGAATTTTAATTTTAAATCGGGGTTTGATTAAGATAATTTCTGATTGTTTTATCTTTATTCATATTTTGAAATTATCCACGGGAAGTCTATGATAAATGCAATGTAATCGCGAATAATTAACCGATTATTTTTTATGATTAACTGATTAACCAAATATTTGCGGATAATCTTGTTCAAACCCCGACCTCTAAGTTTCAATGTCCACCGAGATTTGTAAAATTTTGAAGAAACTTATAGTGTTTGTTCCACTTTAAACTAAGTTAGAGGCTGCGGAATCTATCACTTGATTTTACAGATCTCAGATCGTCATTTCACAGAAGAAAACATATTTAAATGCAGATCCGTCTTAACTCTTGCATGGATAATTTCACTTATATGACATTGTTTTGTCCATTTACAAGCGTGATGAAACTTGGTAAAACGTCGCGGACTCGTATCGGAAATTACAGGCGGCTTTAAGTTAATCATAAAACCATCATCATATTTCACGACCACGAACGCCGAGAATTTAGTTTCAATCCCCCAATGGATGACAAGTTTAAAATCCAAATCGGTAAAATGCCAAAGCTCATTTATATTAAAATCATCCCAGTCGCAAAAATTTCAAAATAACAGCGGTTCGCCAAATAGGACGCTCTTAAACACCACGAGCCCCAAATTTCCAAATCCCCCCATAATCCGAGAATGATTAGTACCCCGGCGCTAGGGGGGTCTGCCAATAAGTATCAATTTCCCCAGTTTCGAGTGTAAGAGAGCGCCCGAGACGTAGCCGTGTTTAAAGCGCATTAATCCGAATATACGGTAGACAACAGTAAGACTGTTTTGCCCATGGAGGGAACAAGAATACAGTTAAATTACGAAAGGTCATTTTAAAAGTCACTTTAAATGGAGGGTGAAAAGGAGAATTATTTTGATTACAATCCTTAATCTTAATCCCATAGAATTGGAGAGTTCCTTGAAGATAGTTCAACCTAAAAAGCGATTTTTTTTTATCGGTTCCTTATCGTTTAAATAGGCCTAATCCGACAGTAATTTTTTTAAAGCAATTATTAAACTAGAAATAAATTTAAAACTTACCCGGAAAATAGGCTTAGCTGGATTCATGGAGATCACCTGATGAACTCCTCATATAAGGACTAATTACCTAGGGAATGCAGGATCTCCATGATCCATGTAAATTCAGGATATCTCCAGGAATCCAGCTAAGCCTATTTTGATGTGAAGTTTTAAATTTATTTCTAATTTAATATTTGTTTGTAAATCTTTTTGCCGTTGGATTATGTGCCTTGAAAATAAATTTTAAATGAAACGCGATGATATTTTATATTTACTAATCCTATTTATATACTTGGAAAGAGTTGGAAATATTTTCTTCTATATAAATTTTAAAATTGTGTATCACTCCACCTCAACTACTCACATAATGTCATCTCCTCTAGAGCGAAACTATAACAAGTATGAAGAGATAATTTACAAAATTAAATTGATAAAAGAATGAATAAATAAAATAAATTCTCCGGCCTTTTCATCCTCCATTTTTAAGTGAAATTTCTCTAGGTCTCTTGTTAGAACTTGGCTTTATTCAGCCAATATGGTTGAGTGTCGGAATTAGGCTCGTGTTGATATTAATGCCTAATGCCTCTATAATACCACCCTGTACCCCACGCGAGCAATGGCAACAGTTCAATCGTGGTGGCTGCGTGCTTGGCAGACCCTTCTCTATATAATATACACTCTTATATGATGGCACCGAATCCGCGAAGGGGCTCGCTAAGGGAGAAGGCGTCAGAAATTATCCATTCGTTCTATTAATTGCCAACAGTATAGATTTCCTTATGGATTTTGTGGCCGAGAGAGAAGGGTGAGGTTGTGGGAAGCTTCAAGGGACAATGAAATGGAAAAACAATAACTATACATCAAATCGTGTTAATTTAAAAGAATCGTTTAATCTTTCCCCATCAAAATAGCCCGAAATTAAAATTCATTGAATTTTCATCTGAACTTTTGAAGAAACAAACTTTAACTCGATTGTTTCAAACCATTTTAAAGTTATCTGACTCTATACTTGATCTTTATGGATAATTTTTCCTATTCCCTGTCTTTATCCCTGGATCTATGCGCACCATTTCACTTTCTAAAGTTTTTTGGAGACTTTTTGAAACAATTTCAAGCTCCGAGTCTTTTCTAATCTTATTGAACGATTAATTTTCAAAATGCGAATAATTTTCCCTTGCCTTATGGCTTTATTTTTATATTCCCTGACATTTACCTTGGATCTTTGGGAACATTTATTTTTAATTCTGTGACTTTCCAGTTATCTGACTTATCTGATTCTTCCCTAATCTTTTCGGACGATTTTAAATCCTTTAACTTTCCCCTGACCTTTTACGGCCCATTATTCAAGTTTTTCAACTCTTCCCTGACCATAATTTCAGCTAAATTTTTAAATGCCGTTTCCATTTAGCCTAATGATCTAACTACCCATATTTCCCTGACCTTTTGACACAAATTTTAAATGTTTGACTCTTCCATTTATAGGGTATAGTCTAAGAATGTTTTTGGTCTAAAATAAAACGTATTTAAAATGTCAAAATAACAAACAAATCCGGGAATATTTTTTGGTCTATATAACCTCAAATTTAAGATAGATACAATTTAATCAATTAAAAATGATGTGTTTCGAGCACTCTATTATCCCTTTTGAAATGTTCAGGGAAGGGGGACGTGGGTGTGGATGGAAGGGTACTACATGAGGTGTATGGCTTTATGTTCCTTATATCCATAATGATCCTTAACGCGGGGAATCTGAGCGTGTAATTAAAGCCCACGCGATCAATACACGAGGGGGTCAGCCTCTTCAATCTATATCATATATATTTTACACACTATGATATGACACCACGAGCGCCGCTATATAATCAAAATCATTCACACATTTCATTACTGAATACTGAAACTAGACGAAACCGTGTTATTTTCACGAGTAATTATAGCTCTTTACTTAGTCAAATGAGGAAAAGTAGCCGTTTACTCGCTGCAAACTTAGCCTGATTGCAATTCTCTATAATTTAAAATGTATTCTATCTAGCGCCCTTATAGTGTTCAAAATTAAACTCTTCAATTCTCGCCCTAGATCTTTCGGTACACCGATGTTCAATTAAGAACAGTTTGCTAAAATTATTTTAACCTCTATGAGACTTAAAAGAGTGTATTAATCCGCCTCAGTTGGAGCCTTGATGCAAACTGATAGCGAACAAAACTATCAATATATCTGTTCACGAAAATCACGCGAGCAAGGAGGAATGAAACTAATAGGGAAGGGAGACGAAATAGTATTAAAGCGTGTGAATAAATATTCACCCAATATCTATAAAGTATATATATACATATATAAGGAGTCGGTAATTTGGCGTCAGTAATTTATACCAACTATCTCGCGGTAAAGTACCGATTTATAAAATTATCATTGTAATTAAACGTGCTAAATTACCGATTCAAGAACTTGTAATTTCGAAAATAAAATTAAAAATATATAAATTTAATTCTTTCCGCTTGATGAAGTGTCGTAGAATGATCCTGGAACGTGATTAAACGATAAATTTCAAATGAAAGGCATTTGTATAGGTATTAATTGATATATTTTAAGTTACCCAATCTAATGGTGTTTACTTTGGACTGCACTGACTGCTCCCGAAGCATTTAAAAATACATTCGTCTATGGCACTGATTACTCCGCGGGAATATTCAGAGCAGTCACAAAACAAACAACAACACACTGTGAACCTCGCCCAAAAAACGTCAAAAATAGAAATTACTTTCTCGAGCTAATGCTCATCTTTCAATGTAAAAATCTCACCAGCCACAGGGGAATATTCTAAATGTACACAGACGTCGACGTTATAAGAAAGGATAGCCCTTTAAATAGTAGGCTATTTATCTTTGGGCAGAACTTTCCGAATTAAGAATCGCCACAAAGTAACCAGAAACGCGCCAGAACTGGCGACTATTAATTATTGGTTCTATATTAATTGCCACGCGACCATAATCATGAGGTAAGGATGTTGGGAATATTTTATTTCCTAATATTTCGAAAGCGACTATTATAATATTATTTAAATGTGGCGGTAATTATTTCACGTGGAAATTATTAAGCGTTTTAAACGAGTTTTCTGAAAATTCTATTATGCAAAGTATATTGATTTTCTTGAGAAATCTGCAACAAAACGTAAAATAGTTGACTGAAGTTTGACTAAATTAAAATTTTATCTTAAAGCGAAACGTAACAAATCTCGTCCATTTGTGTCGAGAATAAAAAATAGACAGAAAATATCCCCCAAATATATTTGGCTCGCGTCAAAACCGGAAGAGTAAATTACAAGTTGTTCGTTTGACACAAAGAGGACACGAATGTTACAAGCTGCGATCTTTCAAAAATGCCCCCGAAATTGGAATACATCAGTTAGAGCGGAGAAAACTGAGCAGTGCTATAACCCAGACTGAGAAACGTTATATAGGTAAGGGAGACAGTGGGGCCCATATAAACATTCCATAATTCATGAGAAGAACGCTCTTCGCGCTGCATGTGCCTGACTCACGAGATACAGGGTCTGACAGAATCATCCGCACATTTCATCATTGAACGATCATATAATCTGTTTTCTTACTGATTTGACAACTTTCGAGAAGCTACGAGGGATATCTTCTTCGCGTAATAAGGAGAATACTTTCTGCTAACTGACGGGTGTAGTTTTATTACGTTCAAAACTTTGTTTTAAAACAAAGCTATTCTTTCTGAAAATAACTCCCGCTGTTTGTTTAAATATATATTTCCCGTTAATTTTAAATTCCTGCAAATTTTACCCATTTTTTGGATCTATTTCGTAATAGCTGGCTTTTTTCCTTGATATTTTGGATCCATTTAAGAATCTCTTATTTTTAGATAAATTTTAAGAGTACCTTATTTTTGGAATCATTTAAAAAATATCACACCTTTCTCGAACCTTGTATAAATTTCCATAATATAACCCTCTAATACCTCTTCAGACGAGGCGTAATTAACCGTGGTTTAATCAGATTTAACCGAGGTTTACATAGCCTTCTCAGTTCCATAAACCTCGGTTAATTGTGATTAAACTACGGTTAAATCCGAAAAAACCGGCTAGTTACGCCTCGTCTGAAAAGGGAAGTAGGGTCAATTTAAAAATGCCTAAACTCTGCCTTTGGATCAAGCTTGAAAATGGTCGAAAACTTTCCAAAACCTCTTGGATAAATAAAATGTACCCACCCAACCATGAAAAAGTTGTTGGGTCACGGGCGGGATTTGAACCAATAGCCTTCCGCATACAGTACTGTAAGTGGGAGGCTATTGGTTTCAAATCCCGCACGTGACCCAACATCTTTTTCACGGGTGGATACACTGTAATATCAATCAAATCGTATCCACCACGTTAATTTATTTAGCTAAGTCATCGGGTAGAATTTTCAATCAAGTTTAAAAAATATTGTTTTTTCCACAAGTCCTTTCTATTTGGTTACCGTTTAGCTTGTAACACATTACGTACATTTAAGAATTAAACTGACTTTGACATACTTAACAGGGTTTATATTACTTATGCTACATAAGTACTAAAGAAATGTGGAGCCTAGTTCTAGACGAGCTGAAATCTCCGACTTACTCAAGCAATAAAAGGGGAGTAGAAAGCGTGGTTCATGCATCATGCAACGTCACGGCGGTCATTTCGGTACATAGTCGCGGGAACAAGGATGCGGACACAACAGCTGGACCCCACCATCCTCCTCTTTTTATAGTAGAAATAGCTACCGATCATCCCACACATTGTACGAAGGGAATCTTTTCTTTTTATAAAGCCATAAATACGGACATCATCCACATATACAGATAGGCTGAAAGGAGACCTGTTATGGTATCATACCATTTGACCGAAAAATATCCAACATACTCTTGGGTCTAGCCGACTACGTGGCTAAAAACACCACAAATATATATCTAAATCGACAAATAGGAATCTCTCTCCCTACTCGCGTCCGTTCAGAGCCGCAGGTGGTGGATAAGGATTCGTCATACTCTCACTAACAGTGTATATGAGTTCAATTTTCTAACAGACAACCAAGAGAATTGTGGGATATTTCCTTCACAATAATCAAATTTGGCCCAAATCTCATTGACTAAAATGAGACTAAAATAATTTTTGTTTGATTTGGAGAATTATTTTAAACTTCCCTCACCCGACAATCTCAAAATTGTTTTAAAACTATACCGTTATCTTCTGCCCAAGTTTTAAACTCTGCTAAACTACCTGAAAAACTCTATATCTCCTTTGTCCGAAATGGGTACGTTTCTCAGCAGCATATCACTTTCATTTTGAAATAATCTAGATTTTAAATCCTTTTCACTCTCGCAAATTTGCCCGAAATTGGAAAAGTTCGAGAAAACCAATTTTCTAATAGCACGGCCACCACCCATTCGTGTCTGGCTCCCGTTTTAAACAAGACTTCCGGAAACATCGTTACATCAGAATGACAATACGACGCGTAGAGAAGAGAAACGTTTTCGTAATTAACGGCTTAACCCTACCTCTTTTTAAAGAATGAGATATAATAAAATTTTCCCTCCCAAAATCTAGGTCAGGAAGTCAGCAGAGCATATGGAACATTTTCTTGGTCAAATCAAGTTTAATTTTCAGTACGAATAAAACAAAGCCTCGTTCATACTTGAGGGCAAAATCGGTCCCGAAAACGGTACGAAGCGTTTTCATTTTCCCTGATTCACATACTAGGCCTTGAAATCGATTTAAACCATTAGCTTCTTCTCTAAATGTGTGTGGTAGGGATTATATAACTGTTCAAACTTTTTGAGGCAATGAATAAAATGCGGGATAGGGTGTGATTTAAAATTTCAAGCATTACCACTTTGTTTTGCTAATTGATCAAGGTTTGACCTGATCAAACCAATAGGTGTAAGGGTTAGAACGGAATTTCAATTCTCGCACACATTGCATTTGACTTATCACTTCGTTGGTTCAAATATGTCAAACAAATTGTTTCAATATTTGTTTTATCTCAAACAACGTGTCTAAAGCAGGATATTATATATGCTCTTATTTTAAAGCCTGTCTCGTTTATCCACTTCTTACATAATACTTCTTTAGTTAAAAAGTTTAAACAAAATACATAACCATCCAACCACGACAACACGTAAAAAGCGGGAGAGGTATACAATTTAAAATATACCCTTAAACTAAATTCATGAATTCCCCTAAAATAACATCACTTGTTCAGATATTATAAACAAACTCGGCTATTTTGATTCAAAGCGTCTTTATATACCAGAGCAGTTATAATTACAAATTTCTCTAAAGTTCCTTATTTCCCCTCAAATCACTCCATTAACTGACAAAATACGAATAAAATGTAGGAGAGGGAGGGTGGTCTGTCATTCGGTCCAGCTGTCTCGAGAGTCGACACATTCGAGGAATCTCGGACTAGACATTCTTCTAATACTCGAAGGCTACATTACTTCGAGCTGATGGTCGGTTGGACGCGTGGTGGTGGTAAAAATATAAGTCTTGAAACGAGGAAGAAAGCTCCGCTATCCTCTCGGGTGCCAAATCAACCAGGGACATTATATATACTACCCTCCCGTTTTATAGTTTGACGTCTTAACCCTTGGTGACGGAATAAAGCGGACAGTATCCCCGGGATACCTGAACATTTGGCGGTATCCAAGTAGTTACAAGATTCGCCATTCCGCCCAGAGAAAAGGATCAGCTATACGTATAAGAATTTCTAGTTATTTGAAAAATCGTTTTCAAACCCTGGGTTCATCTCTTATAATATCGCATCTCCCGTTGGACTAGGCTCCAATTATTTATAATAGGGTTAATGACTACACTTACTGCAAACTAAAGGTAGAATATATATTAAATATAATTTAATTGGGGAGATTACGTAGAATTAATTACAAAAAGGGATTTTATCTTGATTCCAAAAATATTATATACCAAAATCATTAGTAAATTACAATAGCCTATTTTCCATGGCTTTCCTAATTAAGAAGGTTGTCTTCCGGGAACCCAGCCGTAGTCCTGGTTATTTGAGAACCTACTTTCTTACCCTTTTTAATATCCGAGTCTATTAGAGAATAGGGGAAAAATGTCTCGTTACGAAAATAAGGTTATCAAGTGACTATCGTCACGTCACTGCTACGCTTATTTGATTGGCTCAGACATTTTATACGCGTACATGATTGGTTTAGAGATCATAAGCTTACCAAAGCATTGTTTTCTCTTACAAGACGTCATGAAAGATCAATGCAAAGATAATATTGCTTCGACCAAAAAAAAGTTGAATAATTTAATCAATAACGGGAAGCAAAAATGCTAATCTAAACCCAGATTAAATTCTTAATTCTTTCACTATCCATGAGGCAAACTGAAAAACTATCAAATCATTTTTGCCCCCTTTTTTAAGTCGTGCACGGAGTAAAAGCGGGGCCGGGTCTAATTCGGGGATGGCCAAAGATAATCTACGGGTGACGAAAATGTCATCGAGTTACGAGAAAGCAAGCTGACATCCATCGAGCACGCCTGCTTGACTCTCTGGAATTTTGGCATTTCGCCCCGCGTACCACATTGCGCAAGCCGCAAGATGTACTCTTTCCCTACAGCTTAGAGAATGAAAAGATAGGTCTCGATTGAGTCTACGATTCTATAGAAAGACACTCGCTTGTCCGGGAATAATGCCAGAGCCCCCCAACCAAGACGAGGGAAAAAATAACTAAAGGTGCCTTCACAAAAACTTCAAATAGTTTACTAAGAAACCTGAAAATCAGAATTTAAAAATGAGCTCAAAAGGCCAGGGAAAAGTCTAATGTGCAAGTCAACTAAATGTTTACTTCTTAATAGTAATAAAAATATTTTGCTGTAAATATTCGCCTAAAGATTTTCTCTAAAAGTGTGTATTGCCAACTGCTCGAGAAATATGAATAGTAATGTACAACAATTAATATTGGTCATGGAAATTATTTAAAAATCGTCAGAGAAAACCTGTATAAGTCAGGGAGTTGTGGAATATAACTTCGAAAATTTTATACGAACCCGGAATTATCACACGAAATCGTTTTCAAACCATGCTTAAAAAATTGCAATATGTATATTAAAATTCCCCTTCCGCTGTTTATCATGATCTACTTCTTTTTAACAGAATTGTTAGTAAAAAGCGCGTGATTTATGTCTTTGACGTCTATTTAGTTATAATTCTGCTAAGGAAAAATAATTTCTATTTTTACCTATTTTTATTTACAAGTAGATTATATATTTAAGGTTAATGCATTGAAATATATTTCAAGTAAATATAAGACAGTATTTACAGATACGCGACTTCGTATTAGCAAGAATCCATTCAGGTTCCATAAGAATATGTGAGCATAGCTTTAGCCTCTGGTACCATCTGTTATAGTAGTAAAAAACATAAAGGCAATAACCTAAAAACAAATGTAAACAATATAATCGCAGGGAAGATAAGGAAAGGGGCAAAGGTCGTAAAGACCCGAGATTTCCTAATGCAAACATGTAAAACGAAAAGTCAGTTATCTTTCACTCGCCAATATGACAAGTAATAAACGCAACCTGTTTTATTCTTAACCGTGTTATTATTTACCTCGCCGCATATAATATGGTGACAGAAGTTCGCGAACTCCGCCGCCCTTAATAGTAGAACAAAACAACCCCGCCACGATGGCATCAACGTCGTTCACGGGTCCACAGCCATTCCAACCGGGAAGCAACAACCCTGTCGCCGCTTGGAACGAGTATAGGGACAGTTTTAAAATATACGCATTAGCCGCCAAATTGACATCAGAACCTCCGGAAATTCAAGTCGCAACATTCCTGCATATAGTAGGCGCCTCCGCAAGGCGCATATACAAAACGTTTGACATTGACGAGGAAGAGATAACCCTTCAACATGTGTATACGGCTTTTGACCAGTACTACGCACCGTTTAACAACCTAATCGCGTTTCGATACACCTTCTTTACAACTTTCCAAAGCGCACAACAACCATTTGCCGATTTTCTCACAGATCTCAAGACAAAAGCAAGTAACTGCGAATTCGGCACCCTGAAGGCTTCCCTCATCTGTACACAAATAGTGTGTGGGATTCGCAAAGAAGAGCTCCGCAAGCAACTACTAGCTAAGCGCAATCTAACCTTGGACGACGCCATAGCCTGCTGCCTCGCTGAAGAAGCAGCAACACGCCATGCAACAACAATAGCAACCGAGTTCGAAAAAATAGCGCCCAACAACAACACAGCAGTAGACGAGCTACGGCAACACCAACGGCGCCCGGGGACAGCCCGAAGACATCCCGACTCCTACCAACGACAAGGATTTCGAAACAATGGCACACAACGAGGACCAGTCACCAATCGACCGTCGCAACACGAACCAGTACGAAATGGTTATGCACAGAATCGACAGCAGCAACAAACACAGCGCTTCGAGCAAAGAAAGCCCCAAGAAGGACGCTGCCCAAACTGCAACACACTGCATCGGCACCAAGAGCGATGCCCAGCACAAAACGCCACATGTTACCAATGTTCTCGGAGGGGACACTGGGCTTCATGCTGCAATTCAAGAAACATACATGAAACGACAGCGCAGAGCCTCGCGGAACAGCAAGCGCCAGCATTTGACAACTACGAAACAGACTACAGCAGCTACCAAGACACCTTCGATAACCATAATGATTGGCAGGACGAAGAAAGGGAAGTTAATACCCTATATTGTAACGAACTGACGCTACATTGTCACGATATGAAGACCGCAATAACCACAGCAGACGAATGGTTCGAGACAATCTACTTCGCTAATTTCCCCACGTCTATGAAGCTGGACACCGGCTCACAAGTCAATATTATACATCGAGGCATATACGATCAATTTCCGATTAAACCGCCACTTGACAAACCCCGCTACACAGTCAAAACATACTCCGGCCACAGCATCGATATAATGGGCGTAATCAACGTCAGATGTGCATCGTTTGCAAACTCAGCCGATCACCAATTTTACGTAACCCCCCAAAGGACTATACCTATTCTGGGAGCAAGAGCTTCAGTCGATCTGGGCCTAATAACACGTCACACAAAGATACCACGACCCAGCTGGAAGGTAACAGACGCCACAACAGTCAATAAAACCGTGGGCGAACACACATCACCAATAAAAACCAAAAGAAGAGACGAAGCACCGATCCCTCCGCCCATGCCAACAGCAGAAGAGGCAGACCGTATGACACCGGAAGAAATTGGGCACATGTACAGCGACGTCTTCGACAAAGTTGGCAAATTACCAGGCAAGCACACGCTACGGCTAAAGCCAAAAGCTACACCCACAATCTGCGCCCCTCGACAGATCCCGCACGCACTACAGGCCGGTGTTCGGAAAGAACTAGACAGATTACAGGCATTGGGAATCATAACCCCAGTGTCGACACCAACGGACTGGGTTCACCCGATGGTAGTGGTTTTGAAGCCTAATAAACAGAAGCCAGGAGAAAATAGGCGGGAAACAACTACAGGAACCGAGACAAACGAACCGAAAATCCGAATCTGCCTAGATCCCCGAAATTTAAATGCAGCCATCAAAAAAGAACCGTATCCAACACCGACGGCCCAAGAAATTTTCTCAAGACTCCACGGAGCTGAAATATTTACAGTATTCGACGCACAAAGCGCCTTCTGGCAAGTGGAACTTGATGAAGAGAGTTCCCACCTCTGCACATTTGCTACGCCATTTGGACGCTACCGGTTTAAACGCCTTGCCTTAGGAATATGCACATCCTCATCCGTCTTTCAGCGAATAATGCATAAAATTTATCCGCCGGCGCAATTTCCCAACACACAAATATCAACGGACGACTTCCTCATAGCGACCACAAGGCATACACATAACCGGGAGATGGTCAAGATATTGGAACGCGCACGACAAAACGGGCTTACCTTCAGCAAGGACAAAATGCAATTAGCAAGCCGCAGTATCATATACCTAGGATTAACGATAACCCCAAACGGACTTGAAATAGCACCATCGAAGATACAGGCCATACGCGCAATACCGGCACCAGAAGATAGAGCGGCCCTACAACGATTTCTGGGGATGGTTAACTTCCTTGCAAAATTTCTTTCCCATCACTCCACGGAAGCAGCACCTTTAAGAGCACTTCTTAAAAAAGGCGCCGCATTTACATGGGATGCGAACGCCGAAGCCACGCTAGAACAACTTAAACGACTAATAACCACGGCACCGGTACTTACTTTCTTTAACCCAAAGCTACCAGTCACGATCTCTGTGGATAGCAGCAGAATTGGAGTTGGAGCTGTCTTGTTGCAAGACCAAAAACCAGTGGAGTACGCTTCAACATCTTTCACGTCTACCCAACAGAACTACGCGCCCATTGAAAGGGAGCTGTTGGGAATAGTCTATGCATGCGAACGTTTTCACTATTACATTACAGGCACGAACTTTACCGTCAACACCGACCACCGACCATTAACATCCATTGTCAAAAAACCACTCCACTTGCTATCGCCTCGACTACAGAGATTAGTCCTTCGACTAACACGATACAACTTGAAAGTCGAGTACGTTCCGGGTTCCCAGCTTTACGTGGCTGATACACTATCAAGGGCCCCAAGGAAGGAAGAAGACATAGACACAGCAGAGCTAGAAGGACCATACGCAGTCGTTCATGCAACAACAGCACTACCGAAAGAGAAGGCTACCCAATTTCAGAGAGTAACCGCACAAGACCCTATCTGCCAAACACTAACGCAGTACATAAATCAAGGATGGCCAGCTGCAATAATCAAAGTACACACACCAATCAAACCATTTTGGCCCATCCAAGATGAAATACATCAAAAGGACGGTCTGATATATAGAGGAGAGCGGCTATACGTACCAAACGACATGCGCAAAGAAATCCTACAACAAGTACATTCCGCTCACCAGGGCATAACGGCTTGTCTGGCAAGAGCTAAACAACATGTGTACTGGCCACAAATGACGGCAGACATAACGGAAGAGATTAAGCAGTGTCACACATGTCAACAGAGGCAACGCGCCAACGTCCCACTTCCGCTCCACCCACACACCATCCCTCAGAGACCTTGGGAAGTGGTAGGATCTGACTTATTTCACATTGGAAACAAAACGTTCGTCATTCTAGTTGACTATTTTTCGAAGTTTGTGGAGGCGGAAGAACTACGAAACACAACGGCCGAATCAATCATAAAATTTCTCAACCAGCACTTCGCGCGACATGGCGCCCCTCAAAAGCTAGTTTCGGACAATGGACCGCCGTATAACTCGCAATTATTTAGCAGCTTTTTACAGCAATGGGGCACAGAACACGCCACATCCAGTCCACATCATCCCAAATCCAACGGGATGACAGAACGAACAATACAAACCATAAAAAATATGGCAATAAAGGCGCATGAAGACGGCAAGGACATCCAAAGGACATTGATGGAATACCGGGCCACACCTATTGGACAGTTACCCTCACCGGCGGAAATGCTGATGGGAAGGAGGATTCGCACACCACTCACAACAACAACGGAATCATTACGGCCGCACTTTCCAATACGACGTATCGCAAGCGAGCTACAAGAAAGGCAAAATAGAATGATGGGCAACCAACGACCAGCGCAGACGCCAGAAGCATTCCAGCTAACCAATGGCACACAGGTTTACCACTATATCGAACCGAGGAAATGGGGAAAAGGCATAATTATCTCCCGAGCACCGGAACCACAGTCGTATAACGTCCGAATCGAAAATGGAAGGATACTGCGCAGGACACGCCATCAATTACGACCTCTACATCAACCCAGGAGCAGTACATACAGCGATGCCAAAACACAAATGGGGGAACGAAAAGATACTAGAAGCAATCAAACGGAAAACTTTTCATATCAAGATCCACCGGCAGTAACCACAACACGATGGACAAGGCCGGGTACACAGAGCACAGAGGTGCAGGACCAAGGGACATCGGATCCAATCAACAATGAACCAACAAGAGACCACCAAAGAGGAAACAAACCGTTACTAAGGCCGAATTCTCCACACCCTTTCCCAAAACCAATACCACCATCACCAATTCCCGGGAAAGTACCACCATTCACAGGAACACAAAGGAGTAACACCCAACCAGATCGACCAAGGCGTCCAACCAAATTTCCGGACAGACTTACATATTATCACAATTAAAGTATCAAGACGTTAAGAGTAATTTTTTCAATAATTAGAAAAGGAATGATGTTATAGTAGTAAAAAACATAAAGGCAATAACCTAAAAACAAATGTAAACAATATAATCGCAGGGAAGATAAGGAAAGGGGCAAAGGTCGTAAAGACCCGAGATTTCCTAATGCAAACATGTAAAACGAAAAGTCAGTTATCTTTCACTCGCCAATATGACAAGTAATAAACGCAACCTGTTTTATTCTTAACCGTGTTATTATTTACCTCGCCGCATATAATACCATCCTCCCAAACTTTGTAACAAAAGTTCGTCCGCAATTTTCAAAACATTTGCACGCTTAGATCTTTTTTCGATCGGTTCCATTTTTATTACCCAAAATATTATGTCAAGGTCGTTAGTGGCGCGGGTTAATAATATAATGTCAGGAGCGATTTACTTGAAAAATCGATTCGAAGCGGACGAACTTTTCCTACAAAGTTTGGGAGGATGGTTATTGAATCGCGGCCCTCCCATATTCTTACGGAACCTGAATGGATTCTTGGTATTAGTTATTTATTTCCTCATTTAAACCTTTAACTTGATTGCTATCGATTTTATGTCAAAAAATATCAGCAAACCAAAACAACGATATTAAACGATTCAGATTGTGGCATAAGTTCGAGCCCATCAAGTTTTGATAAGACCACCTTAAGATTAAAAGTTTATACAAGGGAAGGAGGGACCGAAATATTCCCGAATGATTTGTTACGCCTTGTCAAACGTATCAAAACAAAGCAACGGATAAAAAGTGTATATAAAATTGCAAAAAGAAGAGACTGTGGCTAGAAGAACCCACGCTATTTACCTTCATGCACAACCCTCACCCCCCTTTTTAATGATTAATAATATCGCTTCCCACTAATATTCGATCAACAGACAGTCGCGCCTAGATGTAATATGTAGATAATTTTCAGGGCTCCCTGCAGTATTTTATAATCAGGATGTTACCAAAAGGGGATAGAAAGTAAAAAGGGCGCTACTGGACTTTGAGTCTAGAACCTGTAATATGGAGAACTACTGATCTCCCTTCTGAATTCCCAGCCCCCCTTATTGGCGTAAGATCTTTTTGTGCCGTAGCACTAAAATATGAGCGAAGAGGCCGAAAAATAGTTCTAACGCCAACCAAGAAGTACAGCGTCAAGAAGTAGTTTCTCTAGTGAATATATTTTAATAATCTACAGTTTTAAAGAAATAAATATAAAAAACTTAATAACATAAACTATAATTTTAATATTTTTGTCCCAAAAATAAATATCCTTATGGTAAATCCACTTGGGCCACGAATGGAAAAAGCTAGAATAGCCACCAGGCGCATCATCTTCATGTTTTCTAAACTGGCCATTCGTATTAATAATTAAGTTTTTCAAAGTAACTTTAGCCTCCATAAGATTTAATATATTTTTACTTAGACCAGATTGATCAATCACACAATTAACACAATTCCTAATCACTTCCCCGAGGTCGGGACTTCCATGTTTAACCGCCTATGCAAAATGCTTCTCTGTAAACTAGCAGACGATATTAACCTTTCCGGCCGATAGGTTCGCTACAATCGGAGAACTACTTACGGGAGAGGAAAAAAATCGATATTGTAGTGAGGACCTGTGAGGTTAGAGTCCTCGTGATTGGCCAAAATATAGGGGGGAATGGGGGTAAGTATTTTGTTCTCCATATTTCAGGAACTCTGCAGGTAAAGGCTTGTAGTTTAGGGAGAGGCGCCCTTTTTACTTTCTATCCCCTTTTGATGTTACTAATTGTACAGCTTAAAATTTTTCATCAAATTTACAAAAAGTCATTTTAAAAGCCACCTTAAAAAGAGGGTGAAAATGAGAATTATCTTGATTCCAATTATTAATCTTAATCTAGAAATACATTTAAAACTTACCATTAAAATAGGCTTAGCTAGATTAGTGGAGATCACCTTAACTCCCCATATAAGGACTAACGACCAATGATATTGATCGATGCCTCCTTATATGGTGAATGCAGGATCTCCATGATCAATGTCATTGGTCGCCGTCCTTACACGAGGAGTTAAGGATATCTCCATGAATTCCAGTTAAGCCTATTTTAATGGTAAATTTGATCTATTTCTAATTTATATTTATAGGTGGATTAAACGAAGAGGAATCGATAAAAAATCTCTTGTTGTTAGGTTGCTTTCTCCATATAAAGATAAATTTCATAGATACGATAAAAATAAGACAGAAATATTCTAAAAATGGCATAAACCCTCGCAATATTCTCTATAAGAGCTGGATGAAGTCGTGGCCGGGACGCACGCTATGCTCGTTCCAATGAGAGAGTAGAGAAGGAAGGGATATTAATCAAAAGGCCGAAAATTAGACCATACCGAGTTTAATAAGAAAATCAAAGCTGCCAAAATCGAAAACGTCAAAAGGAAGATTTCATAGCGCTAGCCATTGTAGGAATACATATAGGAGAGGAGTGTAGGAGGGGGAAACACTAAACGGGGAGCGTTTGACGGCTCGACGATGTTCAACTGCCAGCGCCATAAACTAATATTTATATTAATCAAGATTCGGAAGAGCGAAAGAGCTATAGAAGGCGGCCGTGAAAGAGACTATACTTAAAGGACCAGTCTTAGGGCATGTCTTCCTTTTAACGCAATCTGAAAGATTGGGACTAAATACACTAAAATTAACTCATAATTGAAACTGTTAAGAATTTTTTAAAACTAATTAAAGTAAAATGTGTGAGAATTTAAATTTGATAAATTAAGTCTAAATGTGGCATAATAATTACTGAAATTTCTCTTCCTTCCAGTTATTTCCTTGTTAAAAATCGCGAAAAAATTAAACTAAGCTTAATCGACGTTAACTATCCCCGTGTTTTTAAAATAAAAACTCAATCGGAGTTTGCAATGAAGTGAAACAAATTGCATCTAGCTTTGTATGTGCAATTTAGCGTTCCCGATTGACAGACAGACGTACCTAGAGAATTACATATTTCGATAAAAGAAAAATGATAAATACATATTTAGATAGAGCCCAAGTTTCAAAATTAAACTAATTACAGCAAATTGGGCCCATAAATTAGGAAGTTACAAAGACATTTTTCAAGATAATTAAAGTTTCCCGCGTAATGCGTTTAAATTGAAATGATTTAAATAAATTTCTATTTTTAAGATAAATATAGATTTAGATTGTTCAAGTTTTCGAAATCAAAGTGTTTAAATTACATTATCTAACGAATCCAAAATATTCAAAATTAAATTTTCGCAAGACTTGTCCTTTAAAAGTAGATTTAATAGACCGTTTTCAAAGGAAGGTTCGTGCGAAGCAAGTTCCAAGCTTGACAGCGCATTTATTGTTAAAAGTGACAATAGAGTCAAAGGGGGAGACGAGCCTACTGTGCCAGCCTTCGATCGAAGTGGTCAATAAGGAATATATAGGGAAAGGGAGAGAAAACCGTCCGTTTTTTAGGTAAAGTTGGAAATAATCGGGTCTGACCGTTGGAGTCTGAGGTTGATAAATTGCAAAAATTGCGAGAGGAAGGGTGCTTTAGAAGTCACGATCAACTAGAGTTTACCAAACTACTTTTATCCTCTATGAGGCTTATCATTGTGTATTAATCCACATCAGATTTCGCCTCTTCTGCGAACTGATTTTGAACAAAAGTTAACGTATATAGATTATATACCTTGATTTCTTAGCGGGCCCTGAATATCAAATAGCCATTAGATAGATATGTACAAAAGGAAAAGGAGAGTTTTAGGAAGAAAAAAAAAAAATGAACAATTTATCGAAAGAATCGATTTTTTTTAAACTTGGTCGACTTTGATAAAGCTAAATCGATTAGCAGCTCGAACTCGCGGGGGCTAGACTTTCGGGGAAAGAACGATGATCAGCTCAATGCAGAAATAACTGGCCAGACTTGTCTACAAGCGTTTGCGTGTCTCAAGCTTAACGGAAAAGTTATTTTTAAAATATTTGGGGTGATAAGTTTGCAAGTACGAATATAAATTTATTTTAAACTCGCGGAAACAGTTGAACTTGGAATAAAGGGAGGGTGACAATGAAAATTAAGTGTTTATTTTTTTAAATCTTATCCAAGCTTTCTCCCAAGAAAATTCAGAATTTTTTGGTGATAGAAAAATAATATAAATTATCTGACCTTCGATGATACTTCCCAACAATATATATATATATATATATATACCTTTCTCGAACAACTTTGACGACCCAAAAAAAAAAAAAAATTACTTCGATCTTATAGCCTATCTCTAGTACGTGATATTATGTTTCACACAATGTTACGTTCCCTTGAGCTGTATATTGTGTAAATAGCAGACCTTTCATTAATTTGCAGAAAACCAAGCAAAGTTTTCAAAATTTCATTCAAAGAATTAAAAAAGGCAAACTACCTTTTAAAAAAAAATAATTTGCACGTATTTTTTTGTATACATTATATTAAATATATGCAAAAAAACTAAAAAAACATTATTTTGATTTTTTGAAAAAAAACTCCTCTTAGGACCCAAATAACTATATCAATATTATTATATTCTGAAAGCCCTTGCCAAAAGCTAGTGAAAAATGTCCATTTTCAAAAAATTCAAGTCGCTCCTTTTTGACCGCGGGCCATAGAAGGGACCCCCCCCCCGAAAAATATTTTTTTGAGTTTAGACGTCAATTACGAAAGATCTATTCATCGTAGGTTTTCGAGTTTTACACCATCGTGTTGGTCGCTTCATTTTGTATAAGGCGTTAAATTTGCGAGAGTGTAGCTTTATTCAAAATTTAAAAATTAAAACTTTTCTGAAAGCTACCGAAAAGGGCAACGGCGAAAACCGAAAATCAGGCTTTTTTTCAAATCGCTGTAAAAGTCGCTCTAATCAAAATATTTGGCCAATATTTTGGATAACCTATTATTTTGGGTGTCTAAACATATGTTGAAAGTTTCATAAAAATCGGCTGACCCATGGTGTCATGACTGGTCGATTTCCGATGGAATGACCCAATACCGTGAAACAAAAAATTGCAAAAAAATCGCAGACTTCAATATTTTAATCGGTATAAATTATTATAAATATTCTGCCAATATAACAGTGTGTGGGTAAAAGATTTGGCTCATATGAGGGTAAAGACGTCAAGTCAGCGTCTTTTTGGATGAAATATACATTTTTTTTAAAAAAAGAAAAAAAGATGAGAGTAAATCTTTCTTCGTATAGAGGATCAACGTATTAATTTTTCAGCGCGTAGAATATTATACACTTCCTTTTTCCCTTTAAAAAAGATTACATAGAGATAGAGGTAAAGTTAGCTTAGTAAAGTGCTGAAAAGCGAAACTGACCGTAGTTAGGAGAGTCTCTTCTCAGAGTCATCTTTTAAAAATGAGACAAAAACCTTTCCTGTGTGTCTAGGAATAGAGCGAGCGCGCTTTAAGAATTAAGGAGAACCTCAGCCTTCTCTAGATCCCTATTCATCCAAAGTACAGACTCCCACACAATTTTAGAACTAAGGGAGGTGAAGATGGAAGAGGAGAAAAAAAAATGTAAGAAAAACCAACATCTCCCTTCCCTCAAATTTTCACAACGGTTGCGTTTATTAGACATAACCGTTAGGGTGTACTATTGGGGGGAAATATGTGGTGCTGAGAGATTACTCGCAGTAACTTACTAGCTAGGTAAATACTGAGAATTTTGGCCTGTTTCGCGTTTTAGCGAACTTGGCGAATTTTTTGGACACTCTTTCAATTTTGGCATTTAAAAGATAACATTTCAAACAATGCAAGAAAGATATTCAAAGTTAATTATATTTTAATTTATATGGAATAAAATTTGCTATTTCTTATTCCAATACATCTTCACTATCTATCGTTCAAATTAACCAAATTTTGAATAAAAGTAGTATTTTCCTCTACTCAAGTAAATAAATAAATAAATTATAATTAAATTAGATTTGACTCTTTAACGCCGTAATTATACAACTAATTAGATTTTAAGAAATGTTGCTTGATTAACCACTAGAGTAGAAGTAAATAAAAGTTTACCCAAATTCGTTTCAATTTGAACGACAAAGAAGATGATGTATTGAAATTTGAAAATACAATTTTCATTTGATTTAATTTAATCATAAATTAAAGTAACTTCAAGCAATTAAATTTATAAGATTATCTGTTGAACTTGCGCAATGTATCGTTTAAAACTTTCCTTTTTTTAAGGAACTACGTAATAATTCAAGTAGGTATAATATTCTTGCAAAGTTTCAAATGTTTTCTTTCATGTATTAAAGCGACAAATATTTAAAAAGAGTGCACTAATTTGAATTAAAAAGCCCAACACTAATGACATATAAAAAACCACTCCCCTCTGGTTAATATAGCTTTCGCTAGACCCTAACATTAAATTACACTTTTTCCCTACGATTTCTCAAACTCTGTGATAAAATACTAAGCGCCTGTAAAAGTGTTGCAGCCATCGGACATTAGTGTTCAGAGAGAAGCTGCCATTCAGGGTTTAAAGAATTATAAACTTAATAAAAAATATTCACTTTATATTGAGAAATCCTATGAAATTATTATTCTTCTAAATTAATTAATCGTTACTTTTAATGATTTAAGAATTAAATTAGTAGGTCAATTAAATAGTTTCAACTCGAGTTGGCATCAAGTCCAAAAAGATGCTTAATTAATTACCAAGTCAACAAATAGTATAGATAATTGATATCTTAGCTTTTGAGTACTGCCAACTCGAAGTGGAATTAATTATAACAGTTAAAGGGACAATGAAGCGTAACATTAAAATATTTTTTAATTATTATTTTGGCCATTTCAAAATAGGGTCCTTTTTGGATTTTTACTCAATATAAATCGGTGGCGGAATAATCTTCAACGAGTGGCTCATGTCAATTTTATTATTTAAAATTAATCTAGGGAATGTCTTCTTTCTAATGGTGCTATCAGTTTATGCCTAGGTCATAGTAGAGAAAAGATACGGCCATTTCAAGATAGGGGTCATTTTTGGATTTTTACTCAATATAAATCGGTGGCGGAATAATCTTCAACGAGTGGCTCATTTCAAATTAATCTAGGGAATGTCTTCTTTCTAATGGTGCTATCAGTTTATGCCTAGGTCATAGTAGAGAAAAGATACGGCCATTTCAAGATAGGGGTCATTTTTGGATTTTTACTCAATATAAATCGGTGGCGGAATAATCTTCAACGAGTGGCTCATGTCAATTTTATTATTTTAAATTAATCTAGGGTATGTCTTCTTTCTAATGGTGCTATCAGTTCATGCCTAGGTGTTAGTAGAGAAAAGATACGGCCATTTCAGGATAGGGGTCATTTTTGGATTTTTACTCAATATAAATCGATGATGGAATAATCTTCAACGAGTGGCTCATGCCAATTTTATCATTTTAAATTAATCTGGGGAATGTCTTCTTTCTAATGGTGCTATCAGTTTATACCTAGGTCATAGTAGAGAAAAGATACGGCCATTTCAAGATAGGGGTCATTTTAGGATTTTAACTCAATATAAATCGTTGGCGGAATAATCTTCAACGAGTGGCTCATGTCAATTTTATTATTTTAAATTAATCTAGTGAATGGTTGTATTCTCTTTTTAATGAGAGTTATTTTTCAGCGTCTAAAGTATATTATATCGCCCAGTTTTTTTAAAAAGCGCAGTTCGTTCCATTTTCTTATTCTATATAGCTAAGCTTCGTCTACCATATTATTTGTTCGTGAGCCTAGGCTTAGTTTTGCTTCGACCGGAAATAATGGATTTGTTTCTAAACAAGAGAAGATCCATTAACCCACAGGGGGAACGGAGTGAAAAAAATAATAATAATATATACAATATCCTACAGTCCATTCGACTTACGAGAGTTAATAGTGTAAAATATGGGGAAGATAGAAAATGTCACAGTTGAAATATTCCTTACTCTATCACTGAACGTTTTGCTTCCAATTATTTGAACAAAGTTCGGATTATTAGGAGCGCGTTTTGCAAGCCATGAAATATTCAAAGCCGACGTTAATGCTACCGCCACGAATGACAAATTGAAGTTAAGAATAATCTTCTGGCCTCTCTGTGTCAGGCTAACTCCGTATCTTTCCCTTTGGAAATATAATAAGGTTTAAGCACGCTCAGATTTGACTCTAGCGCGCCTTGGGAAAATATACTCCCAACAGTCAAAGGTAGTTTTTCTGATCTACTTTTATTCCCTATATGGGTTATTATTTAATACTGATCCGCCTCAGGTTTGGTTTAGCTACAAACTTATTTTTAAATAAAGTATAGTAGATTTCAACACGTATTTAAAGCGCATACAAAGGCATTGTCTTGGTAAAATAGTATATAATTTAAAATATTGAGATGGTTGGGGTATATACCACTTTGTAAGCTCGCTGCAATCACAAACTAATATTATATTTATGTTATTTGGCTATTGCGAAATGAAACCTATTGTTTATATCCGGGTTTCATTTAAATTTAATAACTTTCCCAATAAACTTTCATGTTTATGTTTCTGGTAATATAATTAGGTAATTAAATAATAATGAAATAAATTATATTATTGGATTTTTTAAGAATATAGAGATGGTAATGTTGTTTTTTTTATCTAGGGAAGTTGAAACGAATATTTAAAACTATTGGATATTTACTCAAAGCGACGGCCTGGCGAGACACGCTCCTTCGTTTCGCGAAAGAGAGGGGAGAGCTATTTTCCATCGATACATTTTCACCCCCGTAAACGTCTAGAAGGTTCAGTGCAATATTAGCACCGCATATTTAGTTCCAATCTCAACCGCTAGAGGGAAATTTTGAATCCCGTATCTCGGCCTTTTAGAGTTTTAAGATTTTCCTCTCCTTAGGCGAAATATCTGACGACAAAACTTTCAGACCAATACCAATCGTAACGTCTTGTTGTAAACTTGAAGCATGATTTACTTGTGCTAATATATATCTTACATAACATTATAGAAGTTTGACAGAGGTTTAAATAATCTAAATTTATTGGTGGGAATATTAATTGTAAACTTGAAGTTAAACGTTAAAAATATTTTAGATTTCATCAGCAATTTGATTACAAATTTCTTAACAGGTCCCTCCCACTTCCGATCTTATATTTGAAGTAAAAAAACGAGGTAACCAATGGAAAATTGGAGGGGGCTTGAGTGTAGAGACAGTAGAAAGGTTATTTTTTGAAACGATCATTAGAAAACGATCCAAGCGTGGAGATAAAATTAGGAGGTGTGTTATAAAGACGTAGATATATTAAGTTGTATGACAATGGCTTTTCACGAATTAAGAGGGAAGGTACGACGAACACGGCCGCGCCAGTTAAACAACAAGGGGGAAAAACAAAGAACCAAATAATACAGAAGAGTAGTTATTAAGGGGCGGGGATCCAACCCCAACGGAAGCTGGCGACGAAAAGCAGTCTGCCTTTTTCTTTATATAATACCAATAATTAGAATCGGAGATTGAGTACCGGTAGAAATAAACTAGAGTTGGGGGAGCGATAATTAAAAATCGATATCCCTATCGCCTCCAATAAAGGAATCATTCCCACTTTGGGTGAAAAAATGATCGGGGCGACGATTTTCCAGTGGTTATTATTTAATACTTCCTTTCAGAACCACATACCAATCATAATATGCTTTGTTGTAAACTTGAAGCACGATTTACCTGTGGCAATAAGTATCTACGTTTCATTCAAACGTTTAGTTTGAAGCTTAAAAATTGTATAGAGAAGACGTGTCAAGAAGCATTCGCGGTTAAATGTCAGAAATAAGAGGAAAATTGTTAATTAGAAGAGTGTTGAAATATACGTAGCGTGTTTTGGATTATTCAAAGCGAAAGAAAAGAAGTCCGCGCGCCGTTAAGCCTCTTAATTAGAACTTCCGGTCGATGAGATGGACAGTTGGTTGTTGGATGGTTAAAGGCCACACACGAATTCTTGAAAGAGCCGCTTATTTACGATTATAGGGTCTGGGAAAACCACAGTGTATAACATCTCTCTTTTCCCCCTGTTCTTAATGGTCGTCTACTTATTTAGAAACAATGTAGAATGAGAGACGAAAAGGAAACAAAACGGGTTATGACGTCATTGCGCGAATCTCTTTAAACTCCGCCTTTCATTATATTACATCTTGGTTCGAATCAGTTTTAGATTTCAGCGTGAATAAAGTTGTAAGTAGTATTTTATCTATGGGTATGTGGGGATTTTAATATAGCTTTACGTTTGCTGCAAATAGAATCTGAATTTGGTGGTAATCTTCCTTCTGTCTTTGGCTGCGCTACAGTATTCTAACTCTCTCTCTCTCTCTCTCTGGTTGGTTCTTCGTCCCTTTGGCCTTTCAACAATAAACCCTAACGTGTAATTAAGGAGAGCGCGAGCCGCCAGATTACAAAATATATCCAGCTTTCTCCGAAAGGTTACAGGCTCTAGACTACTATAGTAGGGGTACTAAAAGGGGAACTGCGACCTCTATGTATACATTTAGGTTGTTATGAGGCTGCTTGTTTGCCGGGTGTTTTCTTACGGAACAAAAAATCCAAGGTATTATAAGTTTACGATAAAATAGAGATTGAGATATTGCACCTTAGGGTGTCAGTGAAATCTAAACAATACAGCCGCAAGTAGTTGATTTACTTGCCAAGGCTCAATTATATATTAATTTAGAAACATTTCAGTAAAATCGATTCTAAAATATTCAAGATTTGTAAACACAATTCTCTTGGACTAATATTTGCGTCAGAGGGTCCAACTAGTTTGCGAAACCTTGCTCAACTTTCCATCCACTCACCAAGTTTGACCAACTGATTTTTGCTAAACAAATCTACAAATATTCTACTAAATGGATGAAAATTGCGCAGAAATTATAAAAATATTTGTGCAAACAAGTAGGCTTCGAGAAAGTTGGGCAAGGTTTGCAGATTTGGTTTGCAAACATTTGAGTAAACTATTACGATTTGAGAAAGTTTAACAAGGTTTTCGGCTTTGGGCAACCAATTGCGACTTGAGAAAGTTTAACAAGGTTTTCGGCTTTGGGCAACCAATTGCGACTTGAGAAAGTTTAACAAGGTTTTTGGCTTTGGGCAACCAATTGCGACTTGAGAAAGTTTAACAAGGTTTTCGGCTTTGGGCAACCAATTGCGACTTGAGAAAGTTTAACAAGGTTTTTGGCTTTGGGCAACCAATTGCGACTTGAGAAAGTTTAACCAGGTTTTCGGCCTTGGGCAACCAATTGCGACTTGAGAAAGTTTAACAAGGTTTTCGGCTTTGGGCAACCAATTGCGACTTGAGAAAGTTTAACAAGGTTTTCGGCTTTGGGCAACCAATTGCGACTTGAGAAAGTTTAACAAGGTTTTCGGCTTTGGGCAACCAATTGCGACTTGAGAAAGTTTAACAAGGTTTTCGGCTTTGTTCAACCAATTGCGACTTGAGATAGTTTAACAAGGTTTTCGGCTTTGGGCAACCAATTGCGACTTGAGAAAGTTTAACCAGGTTTTCGGCCTTGGGCAACCAATTGCGACTTGAGAAAGTTTAACAAGGTTTTCGGCTTTGGGCAACCAATTGAGACTTGAGAAAGTTTAACAAGGTTTTGGGCTTTGGGCAACCAATTGCGACTTGAGAAAGTTTAACAAGGTTTTCGGCTTTGGGCAACCAATTGCGACTTGAGAAAGTTTAACAAGGTTTTCGGCTTTGGGCAACCAATTGCGACTGGAGAAAGTTTAACAAGGTTTTCGGCTTTGGGCAACCAATTGAGACTTGAGAAAGTATTGTATGGTTTGCAGATTTGATTAGAAAAAATAACTTGGAACTAAAGAGTTTTTGACATTAAGACCTTTTAAATTATAACTTAATATGGTGAATCATCGTCCTACTTAAACGAACTTCTCTACTTCTAATAACACTCATTTGTAAAATTGGAAACCAATTTTAATCTAGAGGAAAAATACGCCTAGTATAATTAAGGAATAAATAATTTGCTCGAAAACTTTCCCATCCATGAAAAAACGAGCGTAAGGCCTAACTCGTTTTTAAAATTATGATTATCTCTTTCGAATAAAATATATAGAAAAGAGTTTGGAACCATTTCTCCCGTATACAATACGATAAAAATAAAATAAAATAGGCATAAAATTCTCTTTATCAAAACCTAAAAATCATTAATAATATATATATTTTTTTTGGTTAAAATGCCGAGGAAAGATAGAGAGAGAGGTAGAAAATAACAGTTATAATAATTTTGACCCCAAAAATACATACAAAAAAAAAATACAAAAAAATATTTGTTATTTAAACTAAGTTCCCCCAAAAGAATGGTTCCCTAATAACCCGAAAAACTGTAGTTAAAAAAAAATCACCCATTGTCAGAAAATAATTTGCAACTGTTATTTCGCCATGCTAAGCGTCATTTCCATAGGAAAAACTTAGAGCTAGCGGAACGAAGTGGAGAAAACCCGACAGAAAGAGAGGGGAAAAAACTTATTTTTATCGTACAAACAGAGAAAGAGACACTATGAGTGGGTCATTCATTTGAAATATTAAAAGGGACAGTGAAAGTCGTTCAGTTTTGTTATCATTTTCTTGGTGATTTGATTTTGTGAAATTAAAGATTTGCATGGTGAGTTTAAACCATTAATAAATTATTAATTATATAAATTATTAATTTATAACCATACCGATAAAATTTCGCGGAAATGTTTAAGTCCAAAATTAGTAGCACCAGAAATATTTAAAGTATCAATATGTATCGATACTTCATAGCCAATGATTCTATAGAGTCGGAACTTGTTTCTTTAACGTACCAATCAGAATTAAGGCGCACGCACCATTTGATTAAAAATGATTAAATTACATTCCACGTTAGATTTGATTAGAATAATTAAAACTATTAGTCTGATACTAATGATCCGCTACTTCAATAAAGGTTTAATGGATTTTTTTTAATGGAATTGGGTGGTAGACGAGCAGAGTGTGACGTAAGAGTTATAAAGAATGCGTGTTTATATACTTAATATAAAAATATATCTACATTGCCCCCTTTGACGTAAAATTTATATTTTCTTGAAGTTGCGGGGTCACAGAAAAAAAAAAAAAAAAAAAAAAAAAACACATAATATAAAGAAGCCATGTCTATAACCAGTTGTAGATACTTGAAAGAATATCTAAACTATAATAGAAAACGTTGTTTTTCAATGGAAAATTCGGTCCTTTCCCAGATTGTTAAAATAAACTATTTTATATTGGCCACTTTATTTTGAGGATGAACTTTATATAGTCAAGACTAAAAATCCTCCCTCCAAAATTATCTGTTTCGCCCCTCTCGGAATTTTAGCCCAGAAAAAGGTTTATAACACGAGCTCTGGCGTGGGTGAAAAGCGAGATACAAATCATTTACGGGAATAAATCGTCGAAAACTTTCTCGGGGTCCGCTGGCGCGTGAGCTAGCGAGCCTCGCCATTAAGATAGCTAACGAGCGGAACCAAAGAATACTTTTAAACCGAAACTAAGTCGCCAAATGTCCCTTTCCCCGCGGCCGAAGGGATCAAGGGTGTGTGGGGGGAAACAAGACTTATGGGACCTAATTGAAGAGCTTCCTTTTCTCTCCCTTAGAGGACAAATGCCCCTATTTCCCCCTCCTAAATAACGCTATAAAACGTACAACTAAGGGACTTTTTTAATCGCGACTTAAAGACTATTAAAGTTCGCATTACGAGATGTTAATGGACATAAGCGAAAGTTTATACGATCTTATAGGGACTCGTATTAACGTTAAACAATCCGTTGGGAATTAAAACTCTTTAAAATTACAATAAATATAATTATTGTAAATTATTTCTCAAATATTGGGAAATTTAAAAAAAAAAAATATGGTTAAGTTTTAGTGGTAAAGTTCTGGAACTTTAACGATTAAGTATTTTCACGGCCCAAGTGGGAGCGACCATCACGAGACAAAACCAGGCTCCATAATGACGTAGAATATTGTAGAGAGAATTTGGTTTTTGAAAATTTTTGAAGTTACAGATTATGAAATATTTATTTTTTACTGCCGCATTATATGTAAAAAAATATATTTTGAATCTATTTTAACGATCTTTCCGAATATACTACTCCAATAAGAGTCAAATTCCATTTAAAACTCATGAAAAAACAGGGACAGACTAACTTTTAAGGTTAAATTTAGGACACACTCCAATTGATAGTAATCATGTATATATGAGAATCAAAAACATAAAATTACTTCTTCGTATCAAAGTAAGTTAAATAATTCTTTCTAGGGAAAGAATATCCGTTACCATGGTTTTCTAGGAAGCTAATCCTAGGATCATTTAACTTTGAAGTATATTACATAGCCTAGATCTTTAATATTTTCATGATAAGCTGAATCAAAGGCAAAGGCAAAAACGTAATCATTTCAAAAGGGTTTAAGAAACGCGACTCCCGCTTTCATTCTCAGTACATTCTTAATTTGAAATAAAAAATATAGACCATTTCGAATGGATACTCTCTCTGGATTCTCACCGCCTTTGATACTGCATTATATTCGGGCTTATTGAAGGAACGGCGGTTCGCGAAATGCCCCATAATCAATAGATAGCGTGTGGAACTGTATATATACTCGGAAGCAAAAAATATTAAGAATAAAAATTACGAGAAAAAGGGATGAATGAAAAAGGATATTTTGCCATCTTAACACCCAATAAGGGATTGCATTAAACGCAAAGATAAGATGAAAATAAGCATTGAAATATAAGAAATACTCGTGGAAATTGGGGTTTTCAGGTACAATACAATAAAGGTAGAATGAAACCGGACTAAAAAGATTTTATATCCATTCATAATAGGTAAAATGGAAATCTACTAGTATTAGCAAAATTAAGAAATTAAAGTAAGGCGCGTTTCCCAGGCAAAAAGCTGAAAATGAAATAATAATAATGTTCTTTTCCGCGCGCGAACAGTCATGAGAGAATTAGTTTTAAAAACTAGTCTCTACATCGCGCTTTCAGCTTAATTTTTTTCTATTTTTAGGGAAATTTGTGCTTGACAAACATCTAACTGAAACTTAATATAAAGTACCAAATTGGGCGTAAGGGACGCCGATTTTGTTTGTTTCTCGGAGACACAAATTTGGCTACATTTCAAAGGATATAAGGATCCGTGTTAAGCCTAATCTCCGGGTAAAGTTCAAAATTTGTTTCTAGTTATACGAACACTCATTTGTAAACTAAAAGTTCAAAAATATATAGTTGCTTATCTAAATAAACTTATAACGATCTTTAAGATTGAATCTCTTTTGAAAATTAAAAATTTATCTGAAGCTTTACAACCAATTTTGTTTTTCTTAACTAATGCAATTAGGACTAAATTTAATCGACAATGAATGGATAAAAATTCACTGTCTTTGAATCTATTAGAATGTATAAATTAATTTTTCTACATAATTCTGTTTCTTGGCAAAAGCTCTTCACAGTTGCCCAAAACATTTGACAATTTGGCATTTTCAAAACGGTTTTAAAAGCGGTTTCAAAGTTTTCGTGTGAACGTGACTTTAATTTTCGGTTTCATTCTATATTTTAAAGTGTTCTGCACGTAAAAAGGTGTAGGTTTCCCCTCTTATTTCGATGAAATCGTATAAAGACAAGAAATAACCTATAGCTTTGTACGAACTGAAAACCCCAAACTGATTCTACTTCTATAGTTCTCAAGAAAAGATCTATTCTAGCTGGATAAAAAAAGGCTAAAGACGCCAAGAATCGTGGGTTTTGGGATGAGGTAAAAACCTGGGGTCTTAAAAAAAAAGCCTGGAAGTGGGTATATGGGGTATTCTTTTCGTTGCTCGCCTGGCTGGCTAAAGAAGCCCCCACCGCACCCCCTTTAGAAAATTTCCCTACGCCCCCACGATATTAGCTTTCCCACAAAATCCCCTTCTCCTTTCTTACCCCCAAAACTTCCCCATCCCGAATTCCCATAAATTTCCGATTGTTCTTCGGAAACGTTGGTGGGAGGAGAGAAAGAAGAGACTATACAGTCGAAATCATTTACAGTTTTCAGCACCTTTGGAGGTTAGTGCGGAAGGATACGTATAATAAATATATAGTCCTGAGAAAAATAGTCACTGAAAAATCAAGATGATATTGAATATTTCACGAATTTCATCCCAATTTGGCAGCACTTGGAATGTTGGGTTAATCCCATTATCAATTATTGTCTTATTTGAAATAAACGTTGACTATCTTTACGCGTGCTTCAATATCAAGGTGAAATTTCCTGCTCTTTTGAGTCTATTTTTTGAACACAATTACTTTTTATTCTATGGAATTTAACACGGTGTGTTAATCCGCCTTAGTTTTATCCATTTTACAAACTGTTATTGAAAAGTTATATATCTTTCAGTATAAGGAAGTATAGAAAAATTTAAAGATTTTACGCCATGTTTACGCGTTTTACGCTACACTTTAGAATGCATAGAAAATAAAAAAGCAAAAATGGTACGGTATAGAAAGCAATCCCCACTCTTTTTCTAAAAAAAAAAAAAAAAAAAAAACAAGGAGTCGCTACATCTATATTCAAATGATTTCAAATTATCGTTATCGTATTTAGGTGAAATCAGTTCACATAACCTGGTGAGTGGCGTAAATCATATTTCTTTAATTTTTACAGCCAAACAACTTTAACTTGTTTTTAAACGAAAAACCTAGTTCCCTTATTCAGGGTTGCCACAGTTTTTTCACATTCAAATTCCCTGACTTTTCCAGGTTTTTCCCTGACCTTTTCCAACGATTTTCCCTGACCATTTCAGCTAATACTAATTTGTCTGTATTTTCCTCAGCCGATATATTTTTCATAAAAATCGCTACAAATTTTGCGGTTGCGGTCGCCAAACGTTTTGCACGCATATCTTTGTTCTAATCTATACAACTGACACGGTCAGCTTCAAATCTATTCTGCAGATAATGATAGTAATTTCCTGGCTTCTTGAAAGATCTTTAAATTCCCTGACTTTTCCCTGACCTGTAGCAACCAAAGTTTATACTATAACCATTATACTTTAATTTCTAAAAAAAAATATAGATAATTTTCACAAAGAAGTTTTTACAGCAAAAAGCAAAAAAGATTAAGGCCTCTTCGGAGAAACATTTCGAAAAATTGGATCTAAGGAGATTATATAGAAACATGAAATGATTTATCATAAAACGACTAGTTTCTGTCTATAATTTGGAATTTTTTTTATGTTCCTAGTTTAATTAAGAGTTGTTTAATTTAGCATTAAAAATTACAATATTACGGCTATTGGAGTCGAAGTCGTGCGTGGCTAAAACTTAAAAATAAATTTGCTTCGATGAAAATTAGCCTTTATTCATTTTTAGCGCTTTAAATCGGACAGTTTCTCTACATTTAACGCTAGGCCATGGATTTTAGTTTATTAATATTAAATATTTCAAGTTATGTCGAAAAATTTACGTAAGATTAATTTTTAACTTAAAGGTAAGATAAAACGTATAATCAGAAGCAAAATTATTCAAATTTAAAAAATACTGTGGGGAGAAAAATTTCATTCAAAACATCTAATTAGCGTATAATAGTGACGACGAGAAGCGAACCTATTGGATCACCGGAGGATACGGCAAAAAAAAAAAAAATATATATATATATATATATATATATATATATATATATATATATATATATATATATATATATCCTTCACCCCTTCAATGTAGACTCGGGTGTAAAAGAGAAATAGCTAGCTAGGGGTGAGGTGGTTGCTTTTAAAGGAGGTGGCAGTCGGCGGGCGCAACCTTCTTAGCCTAATGAGCCATGTTATCGCGTTGCCGGGCCTTAAATGGTAATTTTCGGGGCTCGTGAATATCAGAAAAGAGAAAACGTTGCACCAAGCATTGCCTCGCGTGGCAAGTTTACAAGCAGCCACAGCCAAAAGCCCAAAGAGCGACACGCTGGATTTTTTGCCCCGTTTTCGTTAACTGAGATTAAAAACGCCTTAACTTCAAATTCCAGTATTTAAAATTAAGAAATTAAACTAATGCGGAAATTAAATGCGATTCGGTAGTAGTTTTCGCGACTACTATTAGTTAATATTATAAACGAATTTGTGGGTGCGACATTACGTCACAAAATCACGTGGCATTAAGGTTATACAGGGCAGTTATTCCAGTTTTCATAAAACGTTAGGGGTCAGACGGTTCAGAAGTCACCCAGGGGAGACCCGACCTTGAAAGCTGACACGGATATAGAGGAAATAAGCTTAAGAAATGCTCGGTGCTCACGAGCGCTATGAGCTTTACAAGCTATGACGTAGCTGATGACGTCGACAGCAATATTCTTAAGCTCCTCCTCTTTTATATGTACAAACATTATTATCATAGCTAGAAAAACAGTGAGAAATCACTGTGATCTGACCGTAATATTTATTAAATTATCCCAAAACTTTAGCCCTAATATATTTAAATGTATTTATCGCAAACACTTTGCCATAAAATTACTTAAGTTTTTAGTCTGAGATTTAGCTATAAAACATTAAAATATTAGTCAGAGCTTTTAAACATAGAATTATACACTAGCAAATCAAATAAAACTTTTAAAAAGTGAAATCGCTCATATTAATATTCAAACAAAACTCCCCGTGCATTTCCACGACCAAAACAAATTACATACCCGGAAGAAATAGTAAAAATGTATTAATAATTAAATCGAATAAAATTAAAAGTTACGATCATTTGATTCTAAACAAACAATATTTAACTCTCAGCTTCTTTTTTCCCATCACTTTTCAGCGAAACCTATATAGTTCTTTATAGCCTATCCACGTGTCGATTCTTAGTACTGTAGATACCTCACGTGGCTGGATTTTCTAATCACTATATTACCGATTTTCCACTCCCTCTCTCTAATACCTTCATTAAGCGTAATTCCACGAACGAAACTACGGTTGAGTTCAACACGAGATTTCTCCACGCTCGAAGAAAATAAAAAGATAAGAGTAGTCTTCTAAACGTTGAAAAATTAAACTGATTCGTACAAAAACTGAACTGGCTTTTTTTGGGAGGTTGTATATACGCTGTTAGAAAGCGTGGGAGTTACTGGATCGATAATCTGAAGAGACCTCTGACTGCTAGGCCGTATAATTACTCTTAAGAAAGTGCACCCGGGCCTTACAGAAATTGAAAGAAAGGCTCAGCAGACGGGAGAAAAAGAGGGAGAGAGAGAGAGCAGCGTTCAAATCTTTCCTAAGTGGCGTTTGCCTTTTCCCAACCCCTTTTGCATCTTCTTTTTTATAATTTTGTTTTTTTTACCCTAAAGGAGTAGTGTAACGAAAATTTGCATATGGCTTACAATAGATTCATTTTGAACCAGCCAAAATGATGCCAATTGTACCAAAATTGGTTAAAAAAAAGATATCAGAAAATCTACTTTTATTAGACCAATTCTTGACACGTGACCAACTCTACTCTTGCATTTTAGTGGTACCAGAAAGTTTGGAAATATACGAGGTGTTTTTATTCTTTCAATATCATAGGCTAGGCTATAACTACGTCATTGCGCGTACTATTATTCTAGTGAAATACTTTTTCAATATAATTCTTCATTGATGCGAAGCTACCTTTATTACAATAAATCTTGTCACGTGATTAATGAACTGTCGAAAAAAACAAGTACGGATTCTTTGTTAAATTTGACAAACTCTAATAACTGTATTCGTTTTAGTGATACTTTCCCTTTGACATTATATAGGCTTGATTTTCGATCGCGCTACGGAGGAGAGGGGATTGGGGGTGGTATTCATTAACCTTTAAGAGTATACCGAAGATAGAAGAGGGATTCCTTGGAGTCCTAGTTTCATATGTTTCTTACCACGACTTCGGTAGGAGCTCGGGCGATAGAAAATTCGTATAATAATAATAATAATAAAAAAAAGACGGTGTATTTTACCCATCTCCTGACACATTTTTGTTGCTTCTTTTTTAATTGAAGATCAAATGGTAAGGCTTTTATAAGATAGGAACTCCATATTTCTCTCATGAGAGTTTTGTAAGAAAATTTTACAAGATCGCGTATTTTTTCGTGGGTTTGAATATATTAAGGAATATAAGGTTTAAAGAGTACTTCTAAATGGGATACAGAGACCAAAATGTGCATATTCTATATTTATGAATATTAATTAGCTTCTAGAAGTTGGTTAACTTACTCGGAAAGGAGGCTTAGCAGGGATCCATATGAAGTATATAAACAAGCCTATTTTGAAACCTTTTTCGCGTTATTAGCCGGAGACTAACGGACACTAGTCAAAATATCAATGGATCCTTGTTAAGCCTACTTTTCTAGTACTTAAGTTAAATATTAATTTGAACTCATATTTGTATTTTGAAGTTGATAAGGCCTACTTAAGTGAATAGGAAACCAAATAAAGTTCCTTATTTCTTGGGTTGCATTCTTCCTTTAAGGAAAGATAGCTTATAATGCAGGGTAGAACACCAAAAACCAAGTTCTTGAGAGGGCGAGATTAAAATTATGAAAAATATACTGTACTTAAATATTTAAATAATCATTTCCCAAAAATCCAACAACATCTGGTTCCACTTAAACAGCGTGCGTTCTTATCTTCAAAAAATAAAACAATCGTAAAATTGTACCCACTAAAATAACCCGAAATGACCCCCGATGTAATTACAACTTTTAAAATCAAAAAGAGATTATTTAATAGCCCATTTTAACAACTGAAAGAAAGGGCTAAAGGAGATTGCACGGGGGAGGCGAGGGGAACTAGACTAGGGCTTATTTTTAAAACAATTAACGTATACTTCTATCCTAGGGGATATTTTATCTCTGGTATAGAAACTTAAAAAGATTCAAGAGGAAAACCGAAAACGTTAAAACAGCTTCCCATAAAATGATCGTAAAATATTGAGCCTCTTTCCACCACTTAAATAGTTTTCATTCGGAATAAAAATTAACCACTTGTAAAAATATTTCATTGACTAATTTTTAATGATCCACTTTTTATGAAACTAAAATAAGACACCTTTATAAAGGATGGATGAAATCAAAAATATTATCTTTATCAGAAGCGGTTGAATCTTTCTTTTGAGGAGGGTTTAATTGGCTTCTGTCATAATTAAAATACAGTTATATAGCAATGTCTGTCCGAAACTATAAATAGATTATAAAATAACGAAATATTTTTGGTGAGTTATATTATTGTTTTTCTCATTATTTTAGCATTCTTTATCGATTAAAAATAGGTTGTTTCGGCCTTTCATTCCCCCTTTAAATAATATTGGGATCATATATACGAGTGTGTTTTCAAATCAGTATGAAAATTTAAAATATAAAAAGTGATATGATGGGGTGCCCCAAAATTTCTCTCCTTTCGACAAAATTTAGCGTGGGATAGAAGCTAGATAATCTCATCTTTCCTATAATCGTGATCTGATATCAAAAGTCGAATGTATCTTTTACCGAAACTATATCTACCATCGTAACTCCCTATAACTTATTACTGGCCAGTCTAAATAATAAATTGATGACCAGAATGAAAGACCTATTAATTAAAACTCATGAATTTTCTATGGAGCCCAAAAAAAAAAAAAAAAAATCAACCACGACAGGGCTCGAGGCTAATGTCGATAATTGGGATAAGTTATTTATAATTATATACCAAATTTCATCCCTTCAAAATTTCCTTTCTGTCTCATGTATCGTTGAAGAGATAATTTTACAAAATTAAATATTTTTTACTCGGATGTTTTTTTAATTTAAAAAAAATTAATTGGAAGGATTAATTTGCTAATTTTGCTTCGACTTTAACATTAATATTATTTTGTCTTACTAGTTCACCAGCAAAGAATCAATTAATTTGAAAATAGTTATTCTTGCTTTTTGAATTTGAAGTGAAACTATTTAGGGTAACGTTTATTAATTATTATTGTAAAAAAAGTAACTTGAAATTGAATGAACACGTATAATAGGGCTAAAAAGATATTCAATCTCCGATTTGTCTATTTGACTCTCTTGGGATGATTATCTAGGTTGCAATCTTTAAAAAATAAATCTTTAATTATTCACACAGGTACTAAAATGATTATTTGAATATAATTCTGACTTTTGGAGGTTTTCCTTGACCACCCACCTATGACCATTATCTATTCTATATTCCTCTTTCGGTACACGAGAAATCTTTACAAGTAAACCAAATTTCGTGACACAATTCCTTTTCTTTTCACTAACTTTAAGGCGTACTTTTCATAATTTCCTGAAATTTCATTTTTTATTTGGTATAATTTTCAAATTTACTGACCATTTGGCAAAACTTAAATTCCCTGAATTTCCAGTGACCTATTTGGACAATTTTAAAATTCCTTTAATTTTCCCTAACTTTTAAGCCTAATTCATTGACTTTCCAAGGTATTCCCTGACTTTGGCAACCCTGGTAAATGATGAGCATTGGCACGCCCCTTTTATTGCGCGGGCCATGACACATACAGCGTTGTTTATAGATAAGTGGAACAAGCCAAACGTGGTATTTTATATATCTAATAATGGTTGGTATAATTTAAAAATATTTATCTTAATCTAAACGTATCAATTTTATAATTTCTACACATCACTGCCCCTTTAAAAGGGAGGCCTCCTAATATTTGGTCGTTATGGTGAGGCCTCGCCTTATAAACTTCATGTTTAAGAACCAAGACGAAAGATATTTTTTAATTACGTACCATAGCTGGTGTAAAAACAAAATCTTTATCACTAGGCGTGTACAAATTACGAGCTCACTGAGTGATAGAATCAAAACCGAAAGCCAAAGATTTTTTTCTGGTTTCGGACAGCGAGCTCCCATAATAAAAAGCATTTATTCTCTTATATTATATATAGTTTATAATTGGACAACGCCTTATGTAACCCGTTCAAGGTATTAAAGGGCCAAATTCATTTTTTGGGTCTTAACTTTCGAATGTTGAAAATAACTTTTTATGCTAATATATATATTTGGCAAAGGATCTTTAGAGCTGACCCCAAAAATGTACAGTCTTACTTTCTAAAACAGTTAAAACCGGTTTCAATCTCTAGTGTGAACGCGGCTTTAGATTATAGTTCGAATAATTATTTACGAGATTACAACACGTACAATATAAACTCCCATAAATTACTAGGGTTTCTTTTAAGATAAATAATAGTAGCTTGGTGCTTGGATAGCATTGAATTCTCGAATTGAGCAGTAGAGTCCTTTTTTTTTTTTTAAATGCCGCTGCTTACGTGTATCCCATAATAAACCAATCATATTTCAATCCATCTTTTCATATCAACTTTCAAATTTATAGTCAGGAACAGATTCAATTCTTTCCCCATGCTTATAGAAGCTAAATTAACACCTCCAACATTTTGGTACAATTAATGATCGAGTTCTATTCCAATATATCGGTATCCAAATTAATTAAATTTAATTTAGACCGGCCCTTTAGTTATTCAATTTTAGACACGATGAAGGGACTAGCATAAAGCTTTGTAATGCAGAAAAACTAAAACCAGTATCAGTGAAAGAAGCTAAGAAATATTCAAAAAAGTACACTAATATCTGTTTTTTTTTGCAATAGCATATGGTTTCATAATTAAGTTTAAATATTATAATTAAGTGCCAAGGTTAAACATTTTTCTCTTTCGCAGCGGGCGCATAATTTCGTCACTTGAAAGCCAGAATCAAGTATCTTAGTTTAATTACTTTTTGCTTTATATACGGTATAAAATTAGGAAGTTATTTACATGAATCTACATAATAAAATCATATTTCTACATGAAGTATAGATATAATTTAAATTTTTAAAATTATATGCCGTCTAAATTTCAATTAGCAATTAATGCTTTAGTTTTGAAAGATATATTTTTAGTATTATTCTTATTAATTTCGTGTTTAAAATAAATTAGTACTATCACAAATTAAATTAAAACCCATACACTAATTTAAATTTGAAATTTTTTGAATATTAGTAAATGGAATTGTTTTAAATTTTCCTTGGGTTTCGAAATAGATACGTTGGATTTTGGCTTTCAAGAAACAAATTCTTAAAACTTAAATATTGAATTTGCATAAAAGTTACGACAATAAGTTTCATAGCTATTTCCTGTATTTGAGATTTATGGCGAAATTACAAGTGCTTCTTATGACTATATTTAAGAGGCAGAGAAATTATGCCTCGTATGTTTTACTAAGAAATGCAATATGAGTAAAAATATGAAGAAGCTAATGTACAGGAGTTCATTTGACAGTTTTTATAAAGCTAAACACCCCCTAGACCTAGTTTATTAACGACCTTAGGAAATATGAGCCCCATTATTTTCCGAAAATATGTAGTTGTGCTTTCTCTTTTTTAATATACTTGTAAATATAAAAGATATTTGGTTCTGAACTAATAACAGCCTTCAATATATAACACAACAGCCTTGAGCAAAAGTTTCGGCTCTATTTGAATTCTGAAAATATTTTAATAGCAAACAGTAAACAAGTTACCGGACCTCAAAAAAAGGGGTTAAACAACTAAATGTCATTAATATATAACAATCATTTGAGGTTGATTGGATAATAAATGGCCCAAGATAAATATTTTTCTGAAGGTCATAATCGTATTAATGACCAAATTCGTAAAATCCCCACCCTCAAAAATATTTACTACTATAATTAGTTTACGTACACACGGTTAGGGAAAATTACTGACCCTAATTATTCGCGTGATTAATTACTGAAATCGTTTCCCCCTATCTAGATTATTACATTGTTAAGTATATTATAACCATATCAGCTTTCAACCACAATATACGAGTTAAAAGTTCAACTAATTAGACATGACTCTCCTCTTTATCGGCGATCCCGATAGAAAGTTTAAGAAAAAATTAAACCATCCTCCTTTGATTTCTTAAAATGGGATTTTAAATAAATTTAATCCCTAGCATTTGGTTTGATATATCCTGCTTAAAATTAAATCACCAGTCTAATTAAGATACAATCATTTAAAACAGGTTATAGGTCACTATCTCACGCTATAATGCACATAAATTATAGTATTCACCTATATATTGCCATTAAACATTATCAGTGCTTATTTAAATGAACTGTCATTGTAATAATTACCAAACGTCATCAAAAGAAATAAGGATGAATACATGATTAACACTTACCAGCTCTGAAGACTATCCCGGTTCCCGTCGATCGACAATCTACGGCGTTTTTCGTCGGCGATCCGGCCAAAGAGAAGACGGTGAAACGCGCTAAGCCTCGTTCGTCGTTCAACGCTGGCTCGAGGAGCCAATCACTTCAGAATTAAAATGTTCCTTGCGACCGTTTATCACGCCTAAGAACCAGAAATACGTCAATTTTAGTTCCGGTAAACGATTAGGAAGTTAATTTCACTACGAATCACGTCCACGAACTAATTAAAACCGAGAATTTAGTTAAAAAACAATCCCGAGTCGAGACTCGTATACCGTACGATCCTAAATGCAATTTTCTCTCTCGTTGGAGAAGACGACGCGAGTCAATACGCGAATCGCGATTCCCGAGCCGAAGCGGCGCTGAAGTCGGCTCGAGTTTGCGCGCGAAGTGAAGGGATTTTACCGACTTTGGCTAGGCATTGGGCTAGGCGCATAGAGGAACGTACAATTTGGTAAAAATAAAACGCAGACTAAACCGTAAATATAATTCTAAAGGCAATTTCCTTTGGATTGTAAACAAAGGGACCTATAATGGATTTAATGAATAATTTTTAATATTTTTAATCCTTCAAAATTATTATTTTTGCCAATATTTATCGGCTCTTGTATAGACTCTCAAAGAACGGAGTTCATTGACTGTGACGAGAAAATCATGGCCGCTGTTTACCGCTAAAGCGCAATAAAGCTTATCTATGTTCAGCGGCGAATTTCTTAGGATTCTGCCCAAGAAAACGGTAAGAATGTATCAAATATTATAATTTAAACGTATAATAAAAAATAAAATGAGTCTTTGATCGACCATAATACTCGAAATCGATCAATATCTAAACAATTTATGATAACCCATCCGGGCCTTGGCAATACCACAAAATGACACTTAGCTGTGGGGGATTATGCCGCATTTTATGGCATTCAAAAACCCTTTATAGCCGGATATGATGGTAGTTTTATAACTATTATCTCAAAACGGAAGCTGTTTCAGCCGGTAATGAACAAATTATACGCTAATTGGGACCGCACACGAGTCTTAAAAATATTGATCAAGCATTTTTCGTTAAAGGAATATATTATAATATTTAAATAGAAGGGTTTGTAGTCCTATAAGCACCCCCGTAAATTTGTTTCAAACTTTTGGCTCGTTTATTTAGCTAAAATCGGGAAACTACATTGTTTCTAGCGTAATTGTAAACGTTTACATATGAGTATTAAGGCTTAAACTGGTAGTTAATTAATAGATAATCAAGGGAACAATGACGTATCGTATCGCGTGCTTTATGTTATGAAATTTATTTTACCTCAACCCCTCTCTCTCTCGATCTCTTTGCTGCTCTAGGTAATTTTCGATACTAGGCTCCTTAATCAAAGACCTAAAACGCGTTAGAAAATTATCTTAGCATGATGATGATGCTTGAGTTTGTATTAAGCCAAAACAGTTTGAGAGTACAGTAAGTACAAAACTAGACTCCCTTTATCTCTATGAATTGATATCAGATACGAATTAATGACGTCTTAGCACGATACACGCTAACATCTCTGTCTGTAGTAATATTATATTAGCAGTAAACTAGCCCTCCTCCGTGCCTTATTGATATGCAAATTAATTTGAAAGTGTACGCTTCAACAACGTTCAGTCTTGGTATAGTTTAAACCCTCTTCTAAGTACTATAAGTTCAAAATCAGTTTGAAAAACTACTTTTAACCCCTATAAAGATTAACATTACGTATCATTCCGCCTCTACTATCGCTAGTTTGTGACTAATTTATATCCCATATCCCTCCTTTTCCTACAAGCAGCTCTTTTGAGAAATCTGTTTACTTTTCTCAACAGGAACCTCTTTAAAAGAGTCTGTACAAGAGTGAGTTTGAGAAACTCCCTCTTCCCCCTCCTCTTATATCTACACTAATACCACCTTAAGAGTAGCCAACAGTATCAGGATACTGTTTCGACTTGTATCTTCTAACTTTGGCGGGAAAATAGCGAGGGAAACTCAATTCCTTCTTACCGGCACAAAGTTCTAGACAAGGTATACGACTTTTGGAACGTTTTCAAATACAGGAGGAGAATCGAGAGGGAGTTAAAACTGTAGGGTCTAGGGAAGTAGAATCTTCCTTAACCAAGGCTTAAGATTGAAATTTCCTTTCCTATTTTTACTTTTCGATTTAAAAGAAGTAGCTTAAAAGTTGTTAGGTTTTTTTTTTCCTATCGTTTCTTAATTCTATCATGGCGTGTCGTAAACTTTCTCGAACGGGATGTTCGTGAGATTGTTTTAAACCCGCTAATGTAGTTATCAAGAACTTAGAATAGGTTTTGCGTTTTCAGCTCGTGTAAAACAATTTTCCCCTGATTCGAGATGGTAAAAAATAGTCTACCTTAGTATTATCTGAAAACACAAAAGCAGTTTCTTATTTCTTAGTGAGTTTCGCAATTTCAAGAGCTGTATATAAAACGACTATATCCCATTTTTCGCCCCCAGTTTTACTGTAATCTTGAAAGAAAGTATACTGTAACATTCGAGTTAGGCTTAGCGAAGGAGATGTATAAAAGGTAGAAGGAGGACCAAAAAAATTCGGAAACGAGGGTCCATTGAGTTTTAATTTCCCTTTTTTAATTTCCCCTTTTTTGACCCACCAAAAAAAAAAAAAGGTTGAAATGCCGTTCCATCATCCCATTTAAATTTTAGCGCTGATTAGGTGTTGATTCTTATCCCTTTAATTATGATGATCTTCCGTAAAGAAAGACTTGAAGGTTCTGTTGTCTAGCTTTAAAGGGAAAAGACACCCTTAAAAATATTTAAAAACTATGAATATTTTTAATAAATTTCGTAAATTCTATTAGTCGTGAGCCTTACAAAATAGCGAATGCTGACGTGGATTGATACATAATGTTAAACGTAATAGGAATAAAAGTAGTCATTAACTCAACTTGTCGTGGATGTTTTTGATGTGAATGCAAATAATGGTCCTAAATCTTTGAAAAAATATATATATATAAGCACCATTAACCACCTTTCTCTTCCCTATATAATATCTTCAATCACATTTCTATCCTGTACAAACTACACCTTATTTCTTAGTACGACTGATATAGTGGCTTTTATATCATTCGAACGAATAAATTTAAGACAATACGTCCAAACTTGAATGGGGTACATTTTGCAAACGCCTTAAACCAACCAGCAATTTCTATTTACCCCAAGATGATTTCGTTAATTCAAAATAGACGAATAGTATTTCACCATGATTTAGTTGGAAGTGGTAGCGAGTACAAATCTATACGTTGCTCTGTAGCTCTGATTTGTTGAAAAGGATGGTAGAATCGCCCGTAATACCAAATCGGGTTGAAATTAACCTAAGGCTGAGCGAGGCGAACGGGACAGGCCAAACTGAGAAGTACATTGTTTAATACTACTCAAAAGGGTCTCCTGAGAGACACAGGGCGCTGGCGGGACTAAAGGGCTAATACTAAGCGATAGTACGCCTAACCCTGAGCCTATAGGCCTTCGTTCAATGTATATAGAATGGAATCAGATGATGATTTCAACATTACAAAGTTGGAATTCTTTGTATATCGCTACGATTTGATCCAGTTAAAGGTAGAAGGTCACCTGGTTTCGTATCCAATGAAGTTTCAAACTGATTTAGGGTTATAGAGTCGACATTTTCCTAGCCCATTCTTTTGTTTCGCCCCAATAGTTAGGCCGGGGCTCTTCGACAACAAACAAAAGCGAACGGACGGGTAGTTTTCTCTTAGAAGCCTCTGTCACCACCCCATTGGGATTGCCTATAACCTATTTATCGCGCTTTTCCTTCAAACCCCATATTCCCATGTAGGAATATTCGGCTTGGATAACGACAGTTCAGTTTTCACCACTAGTATATAACAATGATATAGACCCTTTGACTTTATCTCTTTGGGCTTTAAAGTCAAAGTGTCACGATAATAGTTATAGGGAAGGTCACTACGGCTACCCTTCTATCTCTTACATCGGTGCTGACAACCATTTTTGAGTTTTTGTTATGATTTACAACATTCGCCCTATACAAAAAAGTACCTTCAATATTGATGTCACGTCTCCTAGTCAATATCATGAACTCTATTTGATAAATAATTAGATTAAGAATAAAGATTACGTATGAAAACCTTCTCAAAAGCTAATCAGGTGTTTTGACAGGTTCACACGTATTTGCATGTCGCGTAGCGATCTGAAAAACTCCACCCGCGATGGGTTGTTTGGGTTAGGGCTAAGCTCTTTGGAGAAACGGGCATTATTAGTGTAATTATTAAAATTTTTTATTATAAATATTGTATTAAATCTCGCTGATTACAACAAAATAAGACCAGTAAAATCAAAATCGTCCTATACGAATATTGGAAGATTATTAAACTGGAAATAGCATTAATCTTGTGGCGTCAAGTCGTCTTCCCTTCTTTCAGGCCTATATATCTTTTCGCCAATATATTGGCCAATAATCTTTCTAATTTTATTTGTTGGACGATATTGGTTTCATAGGTGCAATTTGAAGGTATCCATATATAGTGACGTAGGGAAGGGGGTACAGAGGTACAATGAAACCCCTAAAACATTTAGAAAAGGGCGCCAAATCGGGAGGCAAAGAGCCTATTAATGGGGCCTATCAAAAAGGCGCCAAAATCAAATCGAAACGTTTCTACGTTCCCTTAGTATCATTGACAGCTACTAAATTGTTAACCTAAAACGTAATTTATAATGAGAGTTGCCCTTTAAATATAGAGATAAAATAGTACCCTTTAGTTCTACGCTTGCTGCAAACTAGACATGGAATATAATAATGTCAGAATCATTCTCGACTTTTCAGCGCGCAAACATCTACAACCCCTTGCCATATCAAATATATCGTGTCAGGGACCTAAGCTTTAAACGTTACGAATACTGGAACTGCTTCTAATCGTAGTTCTCCCTATCCAAACCCCCTTTAATTAGACTTTTCGCTTTTGTCGTTGAAAGGAATCGAGCTTTTGTTTAAATTGAAGGAGACTATCGCGTTCTATGCCAGTTTATTCGAGTGCTTCGCGTTAATACGTACCAGGATATACCAGTTGCGTTGTTTTAAGCGTTAGAAATTGGTTATTTTCTCCATTATATTAGGTAGTTTCTTATATTAACTTTCGTATTCGAATATTCGAACTACTCAGTAAAAGGGAAGAGTACATCCCAGGAGAACTATTCTTCTTTTGATAAAACAGTATCAAGTCAAACTATACCGTATATCAGATATAAAGAATTTATTGGGTATATTTTGGGGTATTTGTCCAAATTAAAATTAAAACCAGTTCATAAATTCTTTAGTTATTGTTGGTTTAAGTTTCAATCATTAATACTTTTTTCTCGAATATTTTACAGGCCGTTGTTATACGTAAACAATCAATTAAACATGTTAATTGCGTACGCCTGTGATGAAGTCATGGCAAACCGTGTTAGAAAATTATAACCACTAAAACACGTACAGAAGGCCGGGAAACCTGTCGCGTCTAATATCCTCACAAAATTCATTAAATATTTAATTAATATATAAGTAACACTACGACTCGCAAAACCTGAAGGAAAATTTACTATAACACGGAGTTAAAAAATGCCAAGTTTTTACGTATAATATTAATTTAAATTACTTTGGCTATTTGAAAACCAGTTTGGTTTTAAAAATTTACAATATTATAAATATATATAAATTGAAATTTAAATCATGGGTGGTAAAACGCGCGAGTATTCGGGCCACCTCGGACCAGGATTATCCACTTTTATTCGTTTATACATTTATGGAATCCACGGTTACGTCACCGAGGTTATGTTCACCGCCGTTTGGGAATTCGTAGTCAACACGAATTGGAAATTTCCCGGATGTTCGAGCGTATGGTCTTTGTTTATTTACGCCATTTGCGGTTACGGTATCGAAAAAATGTACTTGAAGATGGACAATCGGGTTCACATCGCCTGGCGCGGACTTATCTACCTAATCTGGACTTATTCCTGGGAATTCACAACCGGAAGTCTACTGAGTTATTTCGGCGCGTGTCCCTGGGACTATACCCTCTTCGATTTCAATATAGTCGGGTTGATAACCTTAGAATACGCTCCTTTGTGGTACATCGGTACCTTGATTCAAGAACAAATGTTAACCAAGAACATTTTGAACTTGCGTTGGAGGGATTGCCACCATCACTTGACCACCGAAGAAAATGGAAACGACGCTAGTAACGATTTTAGCCAACAGGCATCTCGAGCTCGAGTCAACTCGGCTATGGCTAGGAAGCACGACTGATTAAACAAGTTTTAGTACGAAGTTATATTACTATAGAGCTACGTTCACACTAGCCTATCCAAAAACGATTTCAAACCGATATTCACGCATTACCTCTACAAACCGATTTATTACTTTATCATCTATCCGCTGTCGAATCGGAATTAATCTCGTTTCCAGAAATCGAATCAAATCGATTCGAGAAAAAACGGTTTCCTGTTCACACGACTCGAGCGAAACGTTTTAAAATCGATTCCAAGGCCTAGTATGAACGCAACTTTTATGTACCGAGGAAGCGGCTAAACGTAGCAATGACTCCGACGCCATTTTCACAATTTGAAGTAGAGATTTCACATAATCTAGAGGAGATATATCTCTTAAGCAACAGTTGTCTCGAAGGTGCCACTTAAACCCCATTTTCAATCAAGATTTTTGGCCAAAAAAGTTGCTTCTTTGTCCTAATTTTTAAAATTTACCTTAGTTATGCCGAAAAGGTTTTTTTTTGGCCACACTGAAAACGCGTCTTAAGCTTGGTTCCTCACAATTTGATTTGATTCAAAAATTTGGAGCCATTGCTACGTTTAGATGAACTGGGTATGTGAGTACTGCCTGTTTTAACTTTGAAGTTTGTGGATTTAAAGGCTTTAACCAATTATAATAAACATTCTGGTTATATAGTGATGATAACTGTCAGCTAAACATTTTAGGTCTACACTCGTTCTGATTTTAAGTTACATGTAGGGGATTGTTGAAGTTGTAGGGTTTCAGAAATGTATAGAGTTATTGAAACTATTCTTTGTTATACAACCCGGTTTGTTATAGGTCTAGTTTTATCATTTATTTTTAAAATACAATTGTTAAGTTTTATTATTAACTCATTTTTTAATCTTGTCTTTCGCGCAAAAGAAAAAATAGACGCATTTTACGTGTCAGTTTTATATAGTCTTTCAAATTTCATAAACGTGGGAAAGATTTATTCAGGATATCGTTTCACTTTAGTATAGTTTCTCTAAAATCAATTTGAAACAACATCATAGAGAGTATTAAATTGCAAGATGATTAGAAGGTTGCGTTGGCCCAAGCAATTCAAAACGAGACTTTGCAGTCTTACCAGAAGCCGATGCAACCCTCCTAAAGGAGTTTTTCATCGGCTTTTGGTCTTAGGGACATACTTCCGGTTGTGGTTATTGGCCGGAATGCGTCGTCATCTTTAAGACTAATGTAAAACATTACTTTTAACAATTAAAGTATTTTAAACAAATACGAATCAAGTATAGAATGTAAAATCTCAGAACCAAGGTTCAACCTTTTAATGCTCTTCAATCTCTATGATGCTGGATTTTAAATGCCCTTTTTAAACGTTTAACTTGAAATTTTGGTTATAAAATGACCCTGAATTTCTGGCAGTGAAGGAATAGGAAACAGTGCATACGTAAATATCCCTAACTCACGATGGGCGTGTGAAATTTTCCCCAACTAAACCATACTGGGATCAATTTTGATTTTGGTTACATATTCCTTTATTAGTTTTAAAAGTATTATTAAATTCAATATAATTCTCCCACGAGTTTTACTCTTGAACCACGTTGCGAATCTCTTTTCTATCACAAAAACTAATGCAATTTATTTTAATCATATATATTATTAATTGCTTAATACCAAGTTTTATAAAAACTGATATTTTTATGTTGTTCTTATATTATTTTGATATTTACCGATATGTTAATTTCTCATTTTGTTTTGTGTTATTTTATTAAACCCGTATATACTCTTTAATTATATACATTTAAGCGTAAGTTACTGGTCGGTAATTAATGAAGATAAAGGTTTAATTTGAATTATTTGATTTTGACTACGCGCAACGAAAATTTTCATTCCAAAATACAGTTCATTTAACTTTCAATTTTATTGACACACACCTTAAAGTAATTCTCCCCCCTAACATTATCCCTTTGCATTATTCTCAGAGTTAAATGAACTGTACATAGGAGAAGGACTGAATGTTTAATTAAAATAATCATTTTTGATATTTACCTAATATAAAAGCAATACCTATCGAAGAAAATTATAGTTCTTCACAAAGAAAATACCAAAAAAAAAAAAAGATGTGATCTTAAATGTTCATAATTTCCCTTTTAAGTTAAGCATTTTGACACTTTGCGGCAACAAAAGCTCAACATAAGACTGCTAACCATTTTTTATAAATGAAAATTAAAAAAATAATTATTCACAAATCAATTCACGATTACATTAATCACTGAGGTATTTTTCTGCCTTATTAAAACGAACCAAAACAATTCAAATTCGCGAACAAACCCTAAAAAAATTCTTAAAACTTCCACACCAAACTAACTAATCAATTTTTAAATTAAAATTAAAGTTAATGAAAAGATATAGCGTGATATTTGGTGCAAGAAACAATTTAACCCCACACATAGTTAAGAAGATAAAAAAAATCATGTCTGTTTTATATTATCTATATTGAAATTGTTTTCGTAAATTTATTTTCACCCTAAAATCGTGTTTTTCTACAAAAATATTTCAAACGTTGATTAGCTATTAGATAATTATAGTTACAGTTTTAAATTGCGTTCGATTACAAAGCCAAAAAGCACGTTTTCAACGTGAAATTTAACGCATTTCAATGCTGTAAATATAATGAGTGTGATGTTTTTTTTTAAATAAATAAAATATACTAGATTTAATTTTCAAATTCATTCCATTTCTAACTAAAATTTAAATAATTTTCTCGAAATTAATAAGTAGCGAATTAAAATTCTTTCAGTCGATTTAAAACTCGTAATAATTAGATTAATTAGACTTAAAATTAAACTATTACTATTCCAAAACACTTTAGACAATAGTCGACATAATTATAGAATTAAAAAAATTATCTTTAATTCAATATATTAATTACTAGAAAAAAAATGAAAAATAGTGATATATGAGAGATATATCTCTCGTTTGAAAGTTCAAAAAGTTTATAACTAAACTCTCCCCTCAAAATTAATTGATAATTAATATTTGTGGAGGACACCTAAACCAAAACTAGATGTGGTCTATTTCAGACAATGCAATATTTAAAATAAAAAAATAATTCAAAATGAAATTACGATTTTTCGCATTCCTTAAAAAAAGTAAATTAAGGTCATTATGGTACGATAAATTGTACCTCGGGCTTAAAAACCAAATAATGAAATGGGCCATATATTATCGGCCTTCAATATTTATTTAATAAATAATCTAATGAAATGAAATAATTTAACGACCGATATTACGAATTCGGTTGATTTTTGGTGATATTAATTATATAATAAAATAAATAATTTATAAAAAATTCTCCTGTTTCGTTATTTACCGATTTTTATGTCTTTCTGGGAAGTTGCGTTATCATACCTCACATAGTAAACAAAAAGGACCGCCTATCTTTTCACTATTTAAAGTAGTTTAGGTTAATTTAAATATTATCTATAACCGTAATTGAAAATGTTACTCAGTCCTGAAGTTACTTGGAATTGTCTCTAGTTTCATTATCAAGTAAGGAAATAGTTCTGATAGCCCTAGAAGCCAAGAAAAACGTGTCGAAAGTAGGGCCCTCGAGGCTTCCCCTTAACTTAGAGGGCTTAACCACTTCTAAAACATTAGTAGTATCCCTCCGATTACGTAACTGATTACAGCCTTTGCATTTGGTTTAACCTTTTAATTCAAGTGTTTTATATTCATTATTATAGGAAAATTTTCAAGAACTTCTGTTACAAAAAAAAAACTGAAAAGGTTAGCAATTGAATTTGGAAACTCATTCCCAGAAAACCACGACACTAGAAGTAAGTGTATATCGGATGTTAAAGATAAATGGCTTCGTCCTTGTAAATGGTTCGTTCAATTAAGTTCTATATTTCCTAATGAATTAAATTATAGTTCATTTACATTTCATTCTCCCTTTACGTTACAGTGACGAAAACCGTTTAAAAATGATGTAAAAGTACTTGCGCTGGGAAAACATATCCACTTAGATCTATGTGTAGAGCTAGTGAACGGCTAACAGAAGCTAAAGGAATCCTTAGAATAATCTTTTGGAGTGTTTGTTCCCGTCGCGAAATTTGTCCTTTAGAAATTGCGATCTCTCTCTCAGTCTCTTCCAGTCTCTATAAAGCGCACAATCAGCTCTAGTTTGCAGTGGATAGAAATATAGTCTCCAGTAATTTTCTACGAAGGCGCGTAAAAGGGGATCTAGGTTTGTATCCACTGAAAACTTAAACTGTCACTTATAGCTATAGCATCCTTTCGATCGTCTCCTATTTAAGTTGGGAGTAGCGCTGTGAGCGGGGAGGTTTAAAGGGACCACGAAACCTAACATAACCACGAAAGTGATAGGCTAATTCTTGATTTAGTTCAAAATACCATAGCAACGCGTGCGCAAAAATTACGCGCTTAAAGACCTAGGATTTCTTCTGCCTGTCACCTGCCTGTTTCACTGGAAGTGGGCTCACCTGAGCTTCCCCCTTGGGTAGCGAGGCAAGAGAAAGCCTGGAGGGTGAGTTTGTTTCCAGGGTGACAGGCAGAAGTAATCCTAGGCCTTTAAAGGATTTCTTTTCTTCCAAACGAAATTAGGCCCGAATTAGGTGAGTTATTTTAGTATAGTTATAGTTGATTAATAATGAAATGATTCGTAAAAAAATGGGTCTTAATGGCTTTTGATAATTTGTTAAGCAATTAGGTTTCATGATCTGTTATATTGGAATATATCTTTAATTGTAAATATCCATTTTTATAAGGTATTTTCTATTTATAAAGACGGATTCTTAAATCCAGATTTCCTAGTCCCTTTAAGGTGTTATAGGGTGACGTTCGATGGGATGTTAAGCTGCCGTTGGCGTTTGATCTCTGGGGTGGGTGGGAGTATAATCCCGGGTTCGCCCGCCTCCGCCATGTCGAGCCGTCAGATTTTCCGCTTCCCATCAACTTTAATGCCCCCGACCAGCCGACCTTTACAACAACAACAAGCGAATTAAGCCGATTTCTCTACTCTACTAACGCCCCCCCCCCCCACTACCTACTATAAAATGTCTTACCCCCACTTCTCCCGCACTTGTTCTCCATAAAATCTAGCCCGCTCAATATGTAAAAATATACTATCTTATAGTCTTCTAATAGACTCGAGCGGAATTTAAATCATTTTATTATTGTTCTTTAATTTATTCATACTGTTTGAAATTGAAATATGTTTTAATCATAATACATTTATACTGTGTAATATTTATTGAAACTACAATGTTTCGAAGCTATGACTCCATCATCAGGTCCAGATGATTAAGTTATGCTCCGAGATATTGTGTAGATAGATATATCTCAAATTTTTCATTGAAATATCTCAATGTTTTCCAAGAAACCTGTTTTCAAAGAAATATCTCGATGTTTTCCAAGAAACCTGTTTTCAAAGAAATATCTCAATGTTTTCCAAGAAACCTGTTTTCAAAGAAATATCTCAATGTTTTCCAAGAAACCTGTTTTCAAAGAAATATCTCAATGTTTTCCAAGAAACCTGTTTTCAAAGAAATATCTCAATGTTTTCCAAGAAACCTGTTTTCAAAGAAATATCTCAATGTTTTCCAAGAAACCTGTTTTCAAAGAAATATCTCAATGTTTTTATAGAAATGTCTCAATGTTTTTATAGAAATGTCTCAATGTTTTTATAGAAATGTCTCAATGTTTTCATAGAAATGTCTCAATATTTTCATAGAAATATCTCAATGTTTTCATAGAAATGTCTCAATATTTTCATAGAAATATCTCAATATTTTCATAGAAATATCTCAATTTTTATATAAATATCTCTCTTTTCGTAGAAAATTACTTAATGCAAATTTCATAAAAATATTGAAAATACCTCATCCAAATATCGAAACTAAAATGTACTTATCATTTCATTTCATCATCCCTTTAATCATTGAGATTAACCATCAGATTTGAAAGACGCTATAGTTAACGGTAACCCAATTTCGAAACTGTGAACTCTGTATCTAAAATGGCCTACTGTTTGGTCTAAAATTTGCTAGCCGTATAGAATTTAGACGTTAATCAGGATCATTATTCTACGTTTTCAGCTCGTTTACGGCTTGTCTGACCTATATATTTATGTTTTCTTAGAGATAGGTGGTAGCCTAGGTAATGGCGAGTACTGAAATCTCCCATTGCTTTTCATTTATAGCAGTATATTCAAACAACTGCCCTAGAGATTTTCAATTAGATCATACAGCTATACGTACGAACCAGGTTGAATTTTCAGCAAATTTACAGATATCACCGATTTTATCATAAGTTCGTAATGAATCTAAGTACCAAACTACGTAAAAATTTAATATTTATGGCTACTCTCCTAAAGTTGGACAACAATTTCAACTTATAGAACTGCTCGCGCTGAATGCGATGGTATAGTTATTATAAGAAACAACCAATGGAAAGTTTGCGTAAGTTCTGTTTATAGAGATATAGATGATTGCAGTAGCACTGCAAACGAGATCGTGTACCTACAGAAGGTCCTTGTGGCTACTATACCACCCTTACACGCGTTCAGCCGTCTTGGACTGCGGATGGCTTCTTTCATGGTCATCTTTTTCCAACCCAAGTACGTAAGAATAATTATTAACTTGCGCTCACAGTTTCACGTGATTTGATCTCTTCTATTTGGTGGGTATAGATTTACAGTCCGCTGAAAGCTCGTACTGATTCTGACCATACAGGCGTAGGTAAAGCGCGGGAAATCACTCCGACGCCGCGAGTTGGCAAAACGTTGATTGAAAGCCCCGCATAGATGTATAACTGAGAGGAAGCGAAGCTCGCCATACAGGGGCAGTGACGCATTAGTGAAAACGGGAGAAACCAAAGGGGTGGAAGAGATCGGAGACACGCTTGTCCGGCCGGATTAGTCCATAGAGACAGAAATGGAGGGATGATCTAAATGGGTGTGGGTGGAGGAAGACGGGTTTTAAACCCTTTAATCCCCCGTCCACCGATTGCCGGAGATCAGGGGCACAAACGCTTATATTAAATCTATATATATTGAATTCAGTATACGTAGATAAACGATGAATGCGGTGCGGGTTACGTTTACGTCATAATATTAAGATAAGATTAATTTATATTATAACAAAATTGGAAACTTTAGTAAACTTATAAACGCGCGAAGAAATAGGTAAATATATTCCGGAATATCTAGAGAAATAAAAGTAATTGATGTATTAAACTGATCTGGTAAAATGAAATTAGGCCCGATTAGCTGACAATCTTTTTCTGTTAATTATGGACTAAAAATGTAAAAAATAAGCCTTATTTGGTATTAATAACAGATACTTCTTTCGAATCTGCAAAGTCAAACTATTTATCTTCTGAAAACCAGGAGAACCCTATTAACGTCGGTCTTCTGTACGAGAGAAATCTAGGCAGAAATGTCGACAAACATTTGATAAGTTTTAATGACGTTTTGCGAATATTTTACAATTCAAAACGATTAAAAATAACAAGTTACTGAACTTTCTGGGAATTATAGTGATTCGTTTGATATAGATATTACTTCCCAAATTGCGCATTTGGCCTCCAATTACGTTCCCGACAACTCCGCAAACGTAATTATTTCGTAAAATCCATACGCAAACACCCGTTTAATGAAGGAACAACTGAGTAAGGTAATTCACTGCACGTTATTTGGTTATATCAACAGTACGCGATTTGATGACGATGACAATACCGATACGCTTTCCCAATCAATTCAAAGGGTTCCCGCGCATAAACAAGATGTAAATTCTATTCGCGAATACCCAATTAATAAAGGGTAATAAACTCGGGGAAAGGTGCGATACAGTTAGATTTAGGTTATATAATAACTAGAACGATAGGGAGAGCCTTTCGACTCGTTAACGGGGTCATCGGGAACTTAAACGTTTAGCTCATATTGAGGTGAATTGAAATCGAGCCCGAACGGGAAATATTGGGCTAAATCGCGATCGCGGATCGACGCGTAAGATTATATTATGATTAAGCGTTTCCGTTTGCGTTTAACGTACCGAGTAGTATCTGCGGAGGGACTTAGTTTGGTCTCTAATATAAATAGCAACTTAAAATCTAGGCCTAATCGAATTTCACTTTTATATTATTTAGGATTTGATTTAGGCTTTATCGAAAATTCCCCCAAGCGCGTTCATTGGTTAAATTTCCAGCGTTTATTTAAGGTTAATCCCGCGCAAAAGATATTCACAACCTTCAATTATAGATATAAAACCAGTGGGAATCTGCACTACCTACAAAGCTAAGCTCAATTTTATTTTAAAGTGAAACATTTTCATCCTTTTAAAAACGTGTATTCAAAATATTACACCTTTGGAGTGACGCATTTTTTAGAAAACATTTCCGATTGATCCAAGATCAACCTATCCACTTTTAATTTTTATTCTTTCCTCGCCTCACGAGTTCATTCTTCGTAAATTAATTATTACATACCTCTGTCAATAAAATGGAGTAGTAACATTGGGACACCATATAGTGTTTTTTAAAATATTTGATTAAACAACCCATTTAAACCCAATTCAAGTTTTACTAATTTATAATTACTAGAATGCTTACTGTCAAGCGTTTTTAAATCCAATCGTACAGAATTGATACATTTCACGATATATAATACTATATACATGGTCTGCTACAACTCTTTATAGATTAGCTATCTTACAATTATACTTAATGCGGCTGACATTCGAATACGCGAACCAAATCAGTAGAATTAGACTTTCCAATCATTACGAGAAAGCTAGTCTCTCTCTATATGTATAGAAGCCTAAATATTTAATTTTACATTGGAAATGGGAAGTTCTAGATACGTATACGTAAGACGTATATAGCCGAGAGCGAACCATAATCTTGATTTCCTCCCGAAGGAGTCTTAATTTATAATTTAAGAGTAGTTAGGGAACGACCAAATTATAAGAGCGATTACCACCAGAAAAGAAATCAACTTCGAGGAGACCTTTCAGAGTTATAAACGGACCGTGAAAAGGAGGAAAATAAAAATCTATTCCATTCTAAAAATTAAAGAAGTCGCGCGTCTTTTAAATTTTTAAATACTTTCATCGTACCTCGTGTGAAATGATAATTATTATAATAATGAATGAATTACTTCAATTTCCCAAAATATCTGACTTTTCTTTATATATTTTTGTTTTTTCAATGGAGTGGGTCATATCCTATATTTAAAAACACACGAGAACGAGCAAAGTAAACAAACCCCCATAATAGGAAAGCGTAGGAAAGTGGTGCAAATTATAGGGAACTTATATACTTAGCACACTGAAAAATATAAGAAAATTTTAAATATGGAATGAATGGACACCCTGAAATTAAATTTAGAATGACGAAAGTTAAATGGAAAATTAAACCAGATATGTTAAATTTTATCAATTCCATACTTGGAAAAATATGCCCAATTAACTAATAAATCTATAAACTAACCACTATTATATTAATTAATTTTTTTACTCTGAAAGTAGGCTAAACAAAGATCGCTGAGAATTTGAAAGATTGGATTATTTTAAAGAAAATAAATCGATAGAAAAATCAGTCCATTCTGCCGAAAAAACACCTTAATCTCTTCTAATATTTGTTGAAAAACATAAAACATTTAGGGATAAAATAATATCATTCTTTAACATTCAGCTAATCTTATTTTAAAGTTTGGATAACAAACACTTCTTCTTTTAAAGGAAAAAGGCAAACCGATTTTAATATTTGTTAAAAAGCGCGAAATATTCAGGGATAGAAAAAAGTGTAATTAAAACAAGCCTATATCTTATTCTTATTAGGTTAGTAGGCCTTTCCTTGTCAAATTTTGGGATAAGGACCTAGTTTTATTTATCCTTTTCAGCTTTCCTTTAAGAGAAGCTTTTGATTGCTAGATTTTCTCTCGACTTTCCCATGGTGCGACAAAACGACGGGCAGAGTAAATGCCCTTATGGATTTACCCTGGGCTCGGATTGAGAGAAAAACGGTATACAAAACCCAAAGAAAGAAAGAAAGAAAAAACTGGAAAGAAATCTAGTGGAACAGTTATATAGGCAGCTCGCTACTAAGGATTGCATTGGTTAGCCGCGCGCTTTTTGCAACTCGCGGCGTTTATTTGCTAAAGTGACATTTAATATTATGATTGATCATGCAGGGATCTAAAATGTTTTCGCTAGAGAAATGCCTAATGCGTTTCTACGCCTTTTATTCCGGACTTTCAACCAAAATCCCTTTGTTTGCAACGGATTTTTAGTTTCTTCTTTTTTTTTTTGTTTTTCCCTAGCTCTTTATTTTTATTGTCAAAGACCAAGTGCGAGAGGCAAAAAATATGATTAGTTCGCTAACAAGAATGGGGTCAATGAGAATTAATAGACTGTAGGTAGCATCCAAGTGCACGATTGTTTTTCTCACTTTCATTAGGAAGGAGCTAAGAAGCCATTAAAAGATATCATTAATCCTTGGATGATAATAACGGCAAACAGTGGTTAGCTAAAAATGTAAATAATAGCGAATTCAACACTCAGATTGCTCTGAATCTCGCTGAAAACCTAACCTAAAACTATCGTGCATAGAGCAAAGGAAAATTTAACTTTAAATAGATGGCATTCCCCAATCAAAATCAGCTCTCAATCGGTAGTTATCTTTAAAATGGAGCAAAAAGTTGTCCGGCAAGCCCTAGTATTTCAGTGCTCGACAATGCCCAGTGGGATATAAAACTGATTTCTCTCGCTACAAGAAACTAATTTCACTCGCTACAGGAAACTGATTTCACTCACTACAGGAAACTGATTTCACTCGCTACAGGAAACTGATTTCACTCGCTACAGGAAACTGATTTCTCTCGCTACAGGAAACTGATTTCTCTCGCTACAGGAAACTGATTTCTCTCGCTACAGGAAACTGATTTCTGTCGCTACAGGAAACTGATTTCTCTCGCTACAGGAAACTGATTTCTCTCGCTACAGGAAACTGATTTCTCTCGCTACAGGAAACTGATTTCTCTCGCTACAGGAAACTGATTTCTCTCGCTACAGGAAACTGATTTCTCTCGCTACAGGAAACTGATTTCTCTCGCAACAGGAAACTGATTTCTCTCGCTACAGGAAACTGATTTCTCTTGCTATAAGAGCACCCAGTGGAATTAGCTAAAACAAAACTCACGTGTCTGTCTGCCGAGTCTTAGAAAGTAGCAAAGGCGAGGGGATTACACTTCCGTAAAATCTGTACACCGATTACAAGCCTTTGATAATGTTAAATACGTACTTAGTTACGTAATCGCTTTAGTACAGTCAAAGCTGCGCGCTTATACACCGATTATTTGGGGTGATCAGACCCTTGAGCCAAGGTTTAGCCGCTTACTGTTAAACAATACCGATCGAGAGAAATACCTAAAATTATTTAGTTATTTTTTTCCGCCTTTCCTGAGGTTGGTCGAACAACTAGCTATTACAAATGCTTCGATTAGAGTCTCCTATCTTCTATCAAGCATTTATTATTTTTATCTCGCCTGTGAACTTTGGTTTAACTCAAATCCCAGGCTAGATTTAGATTTCGCAAAAGTGGCTAAGAGGGAAAAGCAAAAAATAATATATAGACTAAAAATGTGAAAATGAAAATTTCTGCAATTGTCAACCAACAACTATATCATCTACCGGTAAAAGGAATACGTGGTTTATTACAGCTTATATGGAAGCGATCGAACAAATAAAGTTTCGAGGTGTTTGTAAAAATGGTTTCCGTGCACGATATTTTTGAATTACAAACTAATCTAAAACCGAGAAATTTAGAAATGTTTTTAAAAATCTACATCTAAATTAGTTTTTACTCACAATGACCGTTGCAAGCGTAATGTTTCGCTTTGAAAACTTTCAAAACTGAGCTAAATATACACATTTTTTTCTCATTTGCTAGAGAAATGAACCTCTATCATTTTTGAATTTTTAATTTTAGTAATTTAAAGTATTTAAAGACTGAATATTATTTGAAATTTTACTAGGTTAAACAAAAATAAAAGGAAATTTAACTACACTGAATAAAAATTAAAACTAAATTTAACTACACTGAATAAAAATTAAAACGAAATTTAACTACACTGAATAAAAATTAAAACGAAATTTAACTACACTGAATAAAAATTAAAACGAAATTTAACTTCCTGCTGAACAAAATTTAAACGAAATTTAACTACACTGAACAAATTTAAAACGAAATTTAACTACACTGAACGAAATTAAAACGAAATCCTGAACAAAATTAAAACCAAATCCTGAACAAAATTAAAACGAAATCCTGAACAAAAATAAAACGAAATCCTGAACAAAATTAAAACGAAATCCTGAACAAAATTAAAACGAAATCCTGAACAAAATTAAAACCAAATCCTGAACAAAATTAAAACGAAATCCTGAACAAAATTAAAACGAAATCCTGAACAAAATTAAAAAGAAATCCTGAACAAAATTAAAAAGAAATCCTGAACAAAATTAAAACGAAATCCTGAACAAAATTAAAACGAAATCCTGAACAAAATTAAAACGAAATCCTGAACAAAATTAAAACGAAATCCTGAACAAAATTAAAACGAAATCCTGAACAAAATTAAAACGAAATCCTGAACAAAATTAAAACGAAATCCTGAACAAAATTAAAACGAAATCCTGAACAAAATTAAAACGAAATCCTGAACAAAATTAAAAAGAAATCCTGAACAAAATTAAAAAGAAATCCTGAACAAAATTAAAACGAAATCCTGAACAAAATTAAAACGAAATCCTGAACAAAATTAAAAAGAAATCCTGAACAAAATTAAAAAGAAATCCTGAACAAAATTAAAACGAAATCCTGAACAAAATTAAAACGAAATCCTGAACAAAATTAAAACGAAATCCTGAACAAAATTAAAACGAAATCCTGAACAAAATTAAAACGAAATCCTGAACAAAATTAAAACGAAATCCTGAACAAAATTAAAACGAAATCCTGAACAAAATTAAAAAGAAATCCTGAACAAAATTAAAACGAAATCCTGAACAAAATTAAAAAGAAATCCTGAACAAAATTAAAAAGAAATCCTGAACAAAATTAAAACGAAATCCTGAACAAAATTAAAACGAAATCCTGAACAAAATTAAAAAGAAATCCTGAACAAAATTAAAACGAAATCCTGAACAAAATTAAAACGAAATCCTGAACAAAATTAAAACGAAATCCTGAACAAAATTAAAACGAAATCCTGAACAAAATTAAAACGAAATCCTGAACAAAATTAAAACGAAATCCTGAACAAAATTAAAACGAAATCCTGAACAAAATTAAAAAGAAATCCTGAACAAAATTAAAAAGAAATCCTGAACAAAATTAAAACGAAATCCTGAACAAAATTAAAACGAAATCCTGAACAAAATTAAAAAGAAATCCTGAACAAAATTAAAAAGAAATCCTGAACAAAATTAAAACGAAATCCTGAACAAAATTAAAACGAAATCCTGAACAAAATTAAAAAGAAATCCTGAACAAAATTAAAACGAAATCCTGAACAAAATTAAAACGAAATCCTGAACAAAATTAAAACGAAATCCTGAACAAAATTAAAACGAAATCCTGAACAAAATTAAAACGAAATCCTGAACAAAATTAAAACGAAATCCTGAACAAAATTAAAACGAAATCCTGAACAAAATTAAAAAGAAATCCTGAACAAAATTAAAACGAAATCCTGAACAAAATTAAAACGAAATCCTGAACAAAATTAAAACGAAATCCTGAACAAAATTAAAACGAAATCCTGAACAAAATTAAAACGAAATCCTGAACAAAATTAAAACGAAATCCTGAACAAAATTAAAACGAAATCCTGAACAAAATTAAAAAGAAATCCTGAACAAAATTAAAAAGAAATCCTGAACAAAATTAAAACGAAATCCTGAACAAAATTAAAACGAAATCCTGAACAAAATTAAAACGAAATCCTGAACAAAATTAAAAAGAAATCCTGAACAAAATTAAAAAGAAATCCTGAACAAAATTAAAACGAAATCCTGAACAAAATTAAAACGAAATCCTGAACAAAATTAAAAAGAAATCCTGAACAAAATTAAAACGAAATCCTGAACAAAATTAAAACGAAATCCTGAACAAAATTAAAACCAAATCCTGAACAAAATTAAAACGAAATCCTGAACAAAATTAAAACGAAATCCTGAACAAAAATAAAACGAAATCCTGAACAAAATTAAAACGAAATCCTGAACAAAATTAAAACGAAATCCTGAACAAAATTAAAACCAAATCCTGAACAAAATTAAAACGAAATCCTGAACAAAATTAAAACGAAATCCTGAACAAAATTAAAACGAAATCCTGAACAAAATTAAAAAGAAATCCTGAACAAAATTAAAAAGAAATCCTGAACAAAATTAAAACGAAATCCTGAACAAAATTAAAAAGAAATCCTGAACAAAATTAAAACGAAATCCTGAACAAAATTAAAAAGAAATCCTGAACAAAATTAAAACGAAATCCTGAACAAAATTAAAAAGAAATCCTGAACAAAATTAAAACGAAATCCTGAACAAAATTAAAACGAAATCCTGAACAAAATTAAAACGAAATCCCGAACAAAATTAAAAAGAAATCCTGAACAAAATTAAAAAGAAATCCTGAACAAAATTAAAACGAAATCCTGAACAAAATTAAAACGAAATCCTGAACAAAATTAAAACGAAATCCTGAACAAAATTAAAAAGAAATCCTGAACAAAATTAAAACGAAATCCTGAACAAAATTAAAACGAAATCCTGAACAAAATTAAAACGAAATCCTGAACAAAATTAAAACGAAATCCTGAACAAAATTAAAACGAAATCCTGAACAAAATTAAAACGAAATCCTGAACAAAATTAAAACGAAATCCTGAACAAAATTAAAAAGAAATCCTGAACAAAATTAAAAAGAAATCCTGAACAAAATTAAAACGAAATCCTGAACAAAATTAAAACGAAATCCTGAACAAAATTAAAACGAAATCCTGAACAAAATTAAAAAGAAATCCTGAACAAAATTAAAAAGAAATCCTGAACAAAATTAAAACGAAATCCTGAACAAAATTAAAACGAAATCCTGAACAAAATTAAAAAGAAATCCTGAACAAAATTAAAACGAAATCCTGAACAAAATTAAAACGAAATCCTGAACAAAATTAAAACCAAATCCTGAACAAAATTAAAACGAAATCCTGAACAAAATTAAAACGAAATCCTGAACAAAAATAAAACGAAATCCTGAACAAAATTAAAACGAAATCCTGAACAAAATTAAAACGAAATCCTGAACAAAATTAAAACCAAATCCTGAACAAAATTAAAACGAAATCCTGAACAAAATTAAAACGAAATCCTGAACAAAATTAAAACGAAATCCTGAACAAAATTAAAAAGAAATCCTGAACAAAATTAAAAAGAAATCCTGAACAAAATTAAAACCAAATCCTGAACAAAATTAAAACGAAATCCTGAACAAAATTAAAACGAAATCCTGAACAAAATTAAAACGAAATCCTGAACAAAATTAAAAAGAAATCCTGAACAAAATTAAAAAGAAATCCTGAACAAAATTAAAACGAAATCCTGAACAAAATTAAAACGAAATCCTGAACAAAATTAAAAAGAAATCCTGAACAAAATTAAAACGAAATCCTGAACAAAATTAAAAAGAAATCCTGAACAAAATTAAAACGAAATCCTGAACAAAATTAAAACGAAATCCTGAACAAAATTAAAACGAAATCCCGAACAAAATTAAAAAGAAATCCTGAACAAAATTAAAAAGAAATCCTGAACAAAATTAAAACGAAATCCTGAACAAAATTAAAACGAAATCCTGAACAAAATTAAAACGAAATCCTGAACAAAATTAAAAAGAAATCCTGAACAAAATTAAAACGAAATCCTGAACAAAATTAAAACGAAATCCTGAACAAAATTAAAACGAAATCCTGAACAAAATTAAAACGAAATCCTGAACAAAATTAAAACGAAATCCTGAACAAAATTAAAACGAAATCCTGAACAAAATTAAAACGAAATCCTGAACAAAATTAAAAAGAAATCCTGAACAAAATTAAAAAGAAATCCTGAACAAAATTAAAACGAAATCCTGAACAAAATTAAAACGAAATCCTGAGCAAAATTAAAAAGAAATCCTGAACAAAATTAAAACGAAATCCTGAACAAAATTAAAACGAAATCCTGAACAAAATTAAAACGAAATCCCGAACAAAATTAAAACGAAATCCTGAACAAAATTAAAACGAAATCCTGAACAAAATTAAAAAGAAATCCTGAACAAAATTAAAAAGAAATCCTGAACAAAATTAAAACGAAATCCTGAACAAAATTAAAACGAAATCCTGAACAAAATTAAAAAGAAATCCTGAACAAAATTAAAACGAAATCCTGAACAAAATTAAAAAGAAATCCTGAACAAAATTAAAACGAAATCCTGAACAAAATTAAAACGAAATCCCGAACAAAATTAAAACGAAATCCCGAACAAAATTAAAAAGAAATCCTGAACAAAATTAAAAAGAAATCCTGAACAAAATTAAAAAGAAATCCTGAACAAAATTAAAACGAAATCCTGAACAAAATTAAAACGAAATCCTGAACAAAATTAAAAAGAAATCCTGAACAAAATTAAAACGAAATCCTGAACAAAATTAAAACGAAATCCTGAACAAAATTAAAACGAAATCCTGAACAAAATTAAAACGAAATCCTGAACAAAATTAAAACGAAATCCTGAACAAAATTAAAACGAAATCCTGAACAAAATTAAAACGAAATCCTGAACAAAATTAAAAAGAAATCCTGAACAAAATTAAAACGAAATCCTGAACAAAATTAAAACGAAATCCTGAACAAAATTAAAACGAAATCCTGAACAAAATTAAAACGAAATCCTGAACAAAATTAAAACGAAATCCTGAACAAAATTAAAACGAAATCCTGAACAAAATTAAAACGAAATCCTGAACAAAATTAAAACGAAATCCTGAACAAAATTAAAACGAAATCCTGAACAAAATTAAAAAGAAATCCTGAACAAAATTAAAAAGAAATCCTGAACAAAATTAAAACGAAATCCTGAACAAAATTAAAACGAAATCCTGAACAAAATTAAAACGAAATCCTGAACAAAATTAAAAAGAAATCCTGAACAAAATTAAAAAGAAATCCTGAACAAAATTAAAACGAAATCCTGAACAAAATTAAAACGAAATCCTGAACAAAATTAAAAAGAAATCCTGAACAAAATTAAAACGAAATCCTGAACAAAATTAAAACGAAATCCTGAACAAAATTAAAACCAAATCCTGAACAAAATTAAAACGAAATCCTGAACAAAATTAAAACGAAATCCTGAACAAAAATAAAACGAAATCCTGAACAAAATTAAAACGAAATCCTGAACAAAATTAAAACGAAATCCTGAACAAAATTAAAACCAAATCCTGAACAAAATTAAAACGAAATCCTGAACAAAATTAAAACGAAATCCTGAACAAAATTAAAACGAAATCCTGAACAAAATTAAAAAGAAATCCTGAACAAAATTAAAAAGAAATCCTGAACAAAATTAAAACGAAATCCTGAACAAAATTAAAACGAAATCCTGTACAAAATTAAAACGAAATCCCGAACAAAATTAAAAAGAAATCCTGAACAAAATTAAAAAGAAATCCTGAACAAAATTAAAACGAAATCCTGAACAAAATTAAAACGAAATCCTGAACAAAATTAAAACGAAATCCTGAACAAAATTAAAACGAAATCCTGAACAAAATTAAAACGAAATCCTGAACAAAATTAAAAAGAAATCCTGAACAAAATTAAAAAGAAATCCTGAACAAAATTAAAACGAAATCCTGAACAAAATTAAAACGAAATCCTGTACAAAATTAAAACGAAATCCCGAACAAAATTAAAAAGAAATCCTGAACAAAATTAAAAAGAAATCCTGAACAAAATTAAAACGAAATCCTGAACAAAATTAAAACGAAATCCTGAACAAAATTAAAACGAAATCCCGAACAAAATTAAAAAGAAATCCTGAACAAAATTAAAAAGAAATCCTGAACAAAATTAAAAAGAAATCCTGAACAAAATTAAAACGAAATCCTGAACAAAATTAAAACGAAATCCTGAACAAAATTAAAACGAAATTTAACTTCCTGCTGAACAAAATTAAAACGAAATTTAACTTTCTGCTGAACAAAATTAAAACGAAATTTAACTTCCTGCTGAACAAAATTAAAACGAAATTTAACTTCCTGCTGAACAAAATTAAAACGAAATTTAACTGCACTGAACAAAATTAAAACGAAATTTAACTGCACTGAACAAAAACGAAATTTAACCACACTTAACAAATATAAATGAAAATTAACAACGCTCAACAAAAATATTGAATTCAACCTAAAACTATAGGCCTAGTGAAAAAACGTGGAACTGATTTAAAATCACATTTTTACGAGTAAAATTGATCTAAAATTAATTTCAAGAACGAGAATCATACTCATATATGTGAAATACAATTTAATTATGTTTGTACCTGTTATAAATTGGAAAAGCATAATTCAATTAATCGTGGCAGTTTTTCAATTTTAAGGTCAACTAGTACCGGTACTTTAATTTATTAACTTTTCAATTTAAATTTATCGTGTTGAAACTTTTTTTTTCCAATATTAAAATTACGCGTTATCTATACACATAGAAAGCTAGGTAGAGTTTAAAAAAAGATTTCGGAAAAAAATTGATATCGCTGGTCGGAATCAGCCACTTTGGAAAAATTTTAATTAGAAATTTTTTACTTTACGCGCTTATAGTTTGTGATATTCCCTAATAAAACTAGGCTCTCCGTTGAAATGCCGCCTTGACACCTCGCGAAATTACTCTCGTGAATTTCAAAAGGGGCAGCGAAATGTATTCAGTAACAAAAACGAATTGGAAAGCCCATTTTAATCTTATTAATAAATTAAATAATGAAGTTGAATAGTATGCTATTTTGAATCGAGTTAAACATTTATAAAAACATTAAAACGCAGTGAACGTTTTCGATTTGAGTAAAATTTCACTTCAAATTAACAATTACCCATAAAAAATCATAGAAGATTGAATAAAAATCCATAATCTCTGTTACTTCAACCTTTCAATCCAAACATTATTTCACCCTACCTTTAAAAACGGACAGACACGTTTAGAATCACTTTTAGCCCGACTATAATCCATCCACTTAACTTACAAGCAATATAGTTTAAATGCAGAGCTTAATAAATACAGGTAATGACGTCATTACACTTATTTTCATATCCCCGCGATTGAACTCTATTAGCTTTATAGCAGGATCTAAATAGGACCCTCAAAATAAGCGTAAAAACGTCTGAAATTGACGGTGGCAATATTTTCTTCCAGGTATATTGGTCCCTACCATCGTAACGAGTAGAAAAAAAATCCAATTAATAACAGGGTATAAGGTGGGCTGACAAAATTTCGGCGTTTTTAAAAAGGGAGAATTGAGTGGGGCAGAGAAATTGGCCTGGGGACGATAATAGTCATGTTCAACTTGAATTATCAGCACGTGGAAAGCTACGGGTTAGGGTTACCTGTAAACTAACTCTCATAAATAGAAAAAACAGTCGGTGAAAACTAAAAGCGAATTTGATTACATATTTTAATTCAAGAGGTGTTGGCATAATGTGTATAACTAAGGTGTATTGATACGCAATATTAAACCTGATATGAAAAAAATAGTACGTTGCCAATTACTTTGGAAAATATGGAGCATATTTAGTCGCCATTCACCTGCCAAAGGTGTATTTTCTGCCTCTATGTTTTTTAAAAATATGTAGCAACGTGGAAACTGTGGAGGCAATGTTCAGGCAGCGCCTCTGGTGTGTCGTGAGAGAAATATAGCGACATTAGAGGAGACACTCTATCGGGAATCGCAGTCCAGGCCATTTATTATCTACCTGGGTCGGAAAAATGATTCGAGGGGGCCACCCAGTACCCGAGTCTACCGACCGACGATCGAGGAAACAGAATAAAAAAAAATGTATTTAAGTTCGCCCCTAGGCCCCTAAAATAGCCGGTATTTCGACCCAACTCTTATAAAAGTGAACTTGAAAAAGGAATATGAAGCGATTTTTATTTGATACTTAAGAAAAACACTTAAATTAGGCCCCCAATGACCCCTCCTTTCAAAACCCTATCACATTTCTTGGTAAAGAGAGAATTAAACCACGGAACGATTAATTATCATTTGAATACTTTCTGAGAAAGTAGGCTTAGCGAGAAATCCATGGAAAGTTTCAAAACTTGTTGTTAAAGAGATTCGGCCAATCATAAAACATTTAAAACTAGGCTTAGAAGGTTCTCGCGTTTTTTTATAATTGGTCGGCGATTGGAGGACAACCAGATATCAAAACTCCATTGATCCTTGTTAAGCCTATTTTCCGAATAAGTTTATAATTGATTAATATCTCAATATTTGTTAATAGTGTCTAAACTTCTTGTAGTTATACCTTTTCAATTAAGAATATAGTTAAAATACATTCACGACAGTTAAGACTCAGCGGACAAACTACTTTGAAGTGAGATATTTGGAATGAAATCTAAATTGATTAAAATATGGTTCTTTAAACAACTCATTATGTCTTTATTTTTTTAATTAGATATTTGAGATGACGTAGACATAACTTAGAAAATTGTTAGAATACTACCATAATTTACAAATGAATATTTAGTTCTGACCTGATATTAGTTCATAATCGAAACAATTCATCATCCCTTTAAATTCATAGCTAAACTATTATTTCCAGATTATCAAAATAATATTTAAGGAAAAGATCTGTCAAATTTCGTCGACCTCCGCGATGATCAGGACCAATTTTAATTTCGGCCAGAAGACAATCATCGATCTTTGTAAAATGGTAATTTAAGAACTATAGACGTCGCCATGCAGCCTAGATCGCGTGATATTCATTTTTAAAGCAAATATCCGTAAATATCGATTGAATAAAAATTGAACTAGCTCCATCATTTCCCTATCTAAGTAATAATATACATGGGAGGTCGAATGAAATTAAATTCCAAAATTAAAGGGACAACGAAAGCTCGGATATGAAAAAAATTAGAAGAAAATTGAAGAAGTCAGGGTGGTAAAATAATAACAGAGGAAGAATATTTTAACGCCAAATAATTTACACCAATAAATTTAGTGTCAATCCGCGAATGTAAAAGGAAACCGTGAAATAGTATTTGGACCGTTGAGGGATATTCAGTAAAATGGTAGGCGATAACAACAGACTTCCGAGAATAAAGTATTCATTCTCATGCTTCATAAAAGAACACGCGATAATATAAGAAAAACGGAATCACGAAAAGCGATCGGGCTCATCAATTTCCCGGCGAAAAGATGAAGAAATTATCGGGGCGGGACAAAACCGACAGAAAAAGAAGACTAAGAGTTCGTAACACTTCGAGAGTTCAACGCGAGAAATAAAGATTTGTTACAGCTTAATCCCGAGTATCGTTTCTATCGCGTCGAAACTTACGCTGACCAGTTCGCGAAAACTACTTTAATCCCCTCTGAGATTTAAGATTATGTATTATTTTGCCTCAGCTTACTTAACTTTGCAAACTTATCCAGTTTCGTTTAGAAATAAAATAATCGGTAAAAATCAGTAGCGACTGGATATTCGTTTTACTCATGAATGAGAAGACAAAAAAGTTGGATAAAGAAACAGAGCTTAAATCATGTATCTGAAATTATAACGGATTTCCTTCCAATATAATTATATAAATCAGAGCATTTAAGAATCAGAAAAAATCTCTTCAAAGGTACTCTCAACTCAATAAATTATTTAAAGTGAGTTCGAAATAAAATTTGAGTAGCATTTTCCGAAGGATCGTTAAAAAACATTCTTAAATACGTCATAGAATAAATACCCAGAACAGTAAAAATAATTTCTCGCAATATAACGTCATCACTATGGTCCCGTGACTATTAAAGAGCATGTACTTTCTGGCACCAGTGACAGATCTCTTTCGTGAACGAAATTTAACCAGAAACTTATCATTAAGCTCGAAAAATACAACTAATTGTGACAGCATCACTTTAAACAAATAATATGTTATGACTTTCACATTTCTGACCCTTTCCAATACCCCTCATCCCTCCTATTAATAGCACGAACCCAACAAGCGCGTATACAATCGGATCAAGTCAGCGAAGATTAAATGTAGAACACGCCATAGAATCTTCAATCATGGCCAGGTGCGTTAAGCTCGTATAAGCCTTATAAAATTGGTCTATAATATCAAAACCCCCTTATTCCAGTCGGGATAACACTTACTACGAAGAGGAAGAGGGGTGGGGGAAAGGAATAATCGGTAAAAAAAAAAAGGAGCCGACACACAATCATGTATAAAAAAGAAAGAAAAAATAATCATTCCTTAAACGATTGGGACGTAGATGCGCCATGGGAAATTATGACGAATTCGATTCTTAATAATTATGATAATTGACTCTCACTCTTATAGTCATCTGTCCCGAACGTGATTCGTTAAATATATTCAGGATATTCAAGCGTTAAACGCGTCAATATTGACTCAAAGGGATAGTATCACGGTTTTGACAAAATATTAATTTTGAAAAGGTTTTCAATACGAATGGGACATTTAGATGAATTAAATGATAAATAAAATATACATATTTTTCATCTAAAGTACGCGTATATTTTCATAGAAATAAACAGTAAATATGTTTGGCGAAGGGCAATCATATGACCTCATAATACTGATTAAATTGGGAAATTGGAAAGTTGAATTTAGGAGAAATAACTGGGGAATTTTACACGATACCAAAGGTCTATCATCTTATTCCATAAAAGTAAACAACGACCCGTAGCTTATTACTATCAGCAAAGGTGAAAAGGAAAACCAAGTTATTTTAGGGTATTTCCTAAATATCCAATATTATATTATTGGACAAATAACTTTGAAAAATTACCATGTCAATCTTTTGAAAACAAAAAACCACGACATTCAACGTCATCGTTAAAATGATGTGGCTATTATTATTATATAACAGTTGATTCTTCCGAATTCTTCCGAATGATAAGATAACTTTCACGCGGTCTTTCTCGTGAAAATACTTATTTTAGAAAGTCGTACATTTAATTTAAAATCTATCATTATATAATTACGTTTTTTCCTTCAATCTACGTCAACATTTAACGTTATATACTTTAATTCCGATATTTTTTTAAATTCGCTTCTACTCAAAGATGTAAAAATTTGATTTTCTTTTTTATCCTTCCTTTAATATATGCGTGAATAACAAAACAAACTCACCCATTAATTCATTGAAACACGCTGGATAATCGCTTCTGAGTGTTCTACTAACTCCATTTCCGTTCTTCAAACTTTCAGTGTCAAATCTATTGAAAAAGAAATGAGAGGAATAAAAAAAACACGTTAAAATTTCCATTTGCACGCACCAAAAATGGAAATCAGTTCTTAAATTAAGTAATTATCGAGGACGATTAATACAGAAATATATTACAATAAAAAAAAAAATAAAAAATTATACGTTCTTGAACGCTCTGAGCGTACGAGAGAATTAGTTATTAGTTCTGGTTTTATATTTAATTCTAAATTACAGCACGTAGGAAAATACTCAGACCTCCATCTGTTTCGAATAGAATACGCGATATTCGTAACTTTAGGCTCACCGCAATTTGGCGCTGATACTGACAATACGAGCGGGGAAAGGAAATGGTAGTAGGTACTACGCGAAGCGGCGGCAAAAAAGGCGCTAGCCCATCCCTAATAGAAAATAGTAGAGAAGATTTGGTAATTGGCAATTTAGCGGCCGGTGATTACCAATTTCAACAAGAACGGCACCGACCAGAGAGAATTCCGGTTCGTCCCGAGGCTCAATTACTTTCTAGAACCAAAGAGCACCATTCTCAAAGGACTACTCTACTCGTCGAAGAAAAATAAACTTTTTAGGTAAATTGCCTACCTTGAAATATGTACACCGACAACGCGATTAAGCAGTGATACGTAATCACTTTTGTAGAGTCAAAGGTACACGTACTTTGCTTTCAAGTTTATTTTGATACGATAATCTTAAAGATTCCTTTTTAGAGCATTTGGTGCAAAAAAAAACCCTAATTTGTTTTCGTTTGAAAATGCCGAGTATTTCAAAAATCCCAAGATTTTCATGCGAATAATACGAAATTTCCAATGTTTATTACATTCTCATTGGGCAAAAAACGTTAGAAAATTACACTAGGAATGGACATCACTTCATGGCTATGCGAGATCGCGATTACCACCTAACTTTTTACGTCTCATGTAAACCTGAATTTCTTTTGATCGAAGCCCATTATTGCCTTAATGCGCGTGTAGTGACAGATCTTTGGCTTTAAGTACTGTACTTTCTTCCCAAATGTGCAATTTTCATATTGACTATTTTCATGAAGGTGAAACTGGTTCCCGAAGCAGCTTTGAGAAATCGAATCAAATCAATTCGAGAAAAGACTGTTTCCTGTTCACACGACTCTAGCGAAACGTTTTGAAACGGTTTAAATCGATTTCAAGGCCTAGTATGAACGCAGCTTAAGACTAGAAATTCTCTTCATTTTCCGTTGGGTGCTTCTACCTGGTATCGTGGGTTTAACAACTTAAGAATCTGTAAAATACAGATTATACGCGATAACGAAACAGATTAAAATTACAACAGCGATAATTTAGGAGACTTGTTCTTTGATATCATCAACTCCCTTTAGCTATTTCACCGTATATCACACACTATAGCTCACTTGGGGAAATAAGTGTACCTTTTTACACGCTACTTATTCGACTATCGACCAGTTCTATATATGGGGAAAAAATGCGAAACAAGATATCCTAAAGGGTCGTGACTTAAGGTTATAAGGTTTTCACCCCCAAAATTAAAAATATAATGCTTTTTAATTTCTACATATTCTTCGTTAAGTTTCGCATCAAGGTCGTTAGGGTCAGCCTACGTTATTAATTTTATTTTTTGAAGGTAAGAATATAAAATATATATTCTCGGAATATGGTCTAAAAATCGTGATCGAATCAGTTCACGTGAACGGGGGCGCGATATATATATATCTAACTTGATGAAGACATCATATGGAAAGACTGTTGAAAATGGCGCCCTATTTCGCGCCATTTCACCAAAATATATACGGGGAAAATTAAACAAGTAGTCGCAGAGAAATATCAATAGTATTAAATGGAGGATTTTTTTTAAAATTCAACAGGAATTAGATTCGTCAATATCGTAGGCTTACGTTTCATGTTATCTGTGATTGTTAAAGCAATTATGTTGAGTTAGGTTCCTATCTTCAAATCTCAAATACAAGGATAGATTTTGATACGGGATTTTGAAGTAATGTTTTTATATAAATTTAGAATTTTAAAATTAAGAAGGTTTCTCATTATCCTTTCTACTTAAAGACTATTAGTAGCTTCATCTTTTCCGGAAATTTAAATATTAATTTTCCATACAGGGAACATTTGAAATATTTTGGAATTTCGATCAAACTCTCAGGATTTCTCTATTACCGTCCAGAACACTTTACCAAGAGCTCATTGACTTAAGAACATTGGTATCTGGTAACATTTTATTACATATTTCAGACGAAATTCGTCTGCTTTTAAAGTTTTCAAACCTCTAAAAACTGCAGAAAGCACTCTGTTATTTAAACTTCTATTCAAGCCAATAATTTAGGATTGCCTCTACTATTTTGGATTTAAATTTTTCTGAATCAATTAATACCAAAAAGTTTGGAAGTACTGGTTTAGTTTTGAAATATATTTACATCCATGTTCTAAGGCGCATAAAGGAGGTGTTTCTTACTGAAGTATATCCGTCTTTCTCTCTCTCTCTCTCCTTGATTATAACTGACCAGTGAAACAAGACTATTTCGAGGGGAACTGTCTAAATATTAATACTTGTATTGAATTCATCAAATTTTAAAATGAATTTGGATAAATATACGATAAACATAATGTTCAAAACATTATACAACGATACATTAAAACCAGTCGCACGAACCAGTTCAAAAAAACTATATACAAATCCATTAAAATCACCCTCAGCGTTCTTTAAAAAAAAAAAAAAAAAAAAAAATAAGAAATGGTCCTTGGAAAAACGAACTGCTCCCATCCGATACCTGAATTTTAACTTTCATCCCCTCTCCCACTTTCTCCCCTTATATACAGCTAAAAAAACAGCAATTATTCTAGCCACCTCACACCGTCACACGCCTAGCCTAAGGCTACATTTTATACAACTCTCATGTATATAAAATTTGAAAGAAAAATATTTGTAGCCCTGTTTTCCACAAGAACAAGATGAAGATGAGCAAAGGAAAAACCTTAAAATTTGGCAAAAAGGTTAATCTATAGAAACCATTAATGCTAGACCCAAAATATCAAGAAATTAAGAAAAAATGAAGTATAAAATTGAGACTTCATGTTGGATTAGCCTTTGACCCGGGCCAAAATCCGTTCAAATAATGTTTAATTTCAATAGGTGACATTGTAATTAAGAAAAATATAGAATAAAATTTAATTTTCTTGCCTAAATCTAAGTAACATTTGGAAAATCCATCTCCTTGATATTTCCATGGTTTTCAATTGATATTTTCCTAACGTTTTTAAGCACACCTAATTAACGTACCCTTTGAATCTCCAATATTTAAAATTACAAAGGTTCGCTTTCACTGTTCACCCTAATATATCAATCTTATGTTCTCTGATATTTCAAGGTGTCCCAGATTTGCACGAATCATGATAAATATATACTGAACGAGACATTTCGTAAGACTTGCCCTTGGAAGAAAATTTTTATCATCAAGCAATAAATAAAGAAGTAAAAAAATCACGATTTGGTCTTTAATAATTTCTTTTTTCTCTCTTCATCTTTAGTGGATTGCTCGCTCGGATGAGGTAGAATGAAAACGCGATGCGACAGCCTTTTGACGTTGGAGGAGGTCTTGCCCGAAGAACAGACTCTAGAGAAAGCGAAAGAGAGAGAGAGAGAGAGGGGTCTCGGTTTTTTCTTTTTTTTTTTTTTGCTATCTTGATAGTCCTTCACTATTTTCTCCATTGTAACCTTTTAATGGGCCTTGAAATTTAATAAGATTGGTACCGCGGCAACGTTGTTGACCTCTCGTCAATTTTCCCTAGCCAGTGATGATGTTCAATTTAAGCGCGAAGTGGAAAACATTGGCGTATTTATCATTTCATGATATTGAAATTAACACCCGATAAAGGAAGCATGCAGCTTCGAAGTCAAGTAGGCAAGGACCATTTAAGAATTGAATCAACTCGTAAAACCAATATATTTCTGACCAATCCAATTTTGAGAAATCTAAATTACTAAGAAAAGATCAATATCTATTCTTGTATTATTTATTCCCATTATGATTTCTTCCGTTTTCATATCTGAACTGTATGATTTCGTTTATGAATAACTTCAAGTTATAAACTTTAGTCCTATCATACCAAAAAACCTTTATGGCTTAATAATTGTAAAAATTTTATACTTATTTATCACTTATAATGAATTTAAAAAGTCTATCACTGTTCTATCACTTATATCTAAATTTTGTTTATCATAATGGACCACGCTTTTTCTAACAAGGGTAAATAGCGCTATGAAACCCTGAACTTTGACCTTGAAATCAAGTGACGTACGAGCAATTGTTCCAAATTTCAGAGTAATATCTACCGCGTTAAACGTATATCGAACTTAAAATTAGCATTTGTTGTAATGTACGCGATATATCCCGTTAAAGGAACGTGCCTAATGGTTAAAATTTCAGCTATAGACGAGCCGATAAATTGGTAGTTACTGGTAAACAAGGTTCGAGCGGTCTCTATAGTGTTTATTTGGGGTCGTATCGATTTGAATATATCGATTTAAATTTCCCTCATTTTCACAAACAGCTAATTATAGATGGTACAGACGTACGGAATGATCGAGGAGGACAATAAAACAGCTTCTTGGAATTCAAATCCCGTATTTCCGGTTTCTTGCTCCTAGTACATATATTTAAATTAATTTGCCGGTCAATACAAATATCGTTTGTTTGACAATAGCTCCGTTTTCATGATTTTATACGATGCTAATATTGATCAATTGAATTCCAAAATTATTATCGCTAGTCAAATTTAATCCGTCATACGTATCTACTCAGTCAGGTTCAATTAGAGTTCTAAATCCTTAATGGTAATTTATGATTTGCTTTGGTATTAAATGGGAATTTATAATTTAAAACTTTTCGGATTAAAAGTAAACAAATTAATAAAAGAGCTCAACGATTGTTTTAAATATAAATATAATATGAATTTAATATAGTACAAGTTAAAACAGACTTAAAGGGAAAATGCAACCTAACAACAAGTGTTTCTTTTATCTATTCCTTAGGCCTAATCAAGAAATTAAAACTTAGCATCAAAATTTAGATATCCTTACCTCCCCATGTAAGGACTAACGACCAATGACATTGATCATGGAGATCAATCAATGTCATTGGTCGCTAGTCCTCATAGGGGGAGTTCAGGTGATCTTCCGGGTTAGTTTTAGATTTATTTCTTGTTTAATATTGGTTTGTAAATTTGTATACTGATCGATTAGGTATATTTAAACGATAAAGACTCGATTAAAAATTACTTGACGTTTGGTTGCATTCTCATTTTAAGTAATTAAATGATAGAAATAGAAATTAATTATTTTTTAGAGTCCCTAACTCTTTCCTAACTTTTGAATTTTCATAAACCTCAAAAAGTCGAATAAAATTGGACTGACCTAAAAAAAGTGGTTAAAATTAACATTAAAACCTCAAAACGTCATCGAAATCTGTACCATATTTAAAATAGACAAGTAACTAAGACCAATAACATTTCAGTTTTATCGAAGGCTTTTAAATCTGTCAATATGTCCATAAACGGTGCTAGTAGCCCAACCATCGAAATTTATTTAAAATAATTATATATTCGTATTCAAATCGCGTTTTGATAGCACTACTTCATCCTTACGAAAGTTTACTTTAATGTATTCATCCGTGACTGCTTGTAATACTGCATGGAAACTATTTCAGAGCAAAAAACATTTAACGGGGAAAAAGGCATATTATCCGGTTTCCACTGGGCGAATTCTGAGCGCGTTTTTCGCAAAATTTAGCGGAAAAGCGAGGCTTTTAAAACGCCATATTCAATATTTTGTACCGCTATGTTCGTAAGAAATTTTAAACGATTATGAGTACAATTATAAATATAATACACAATTATTACGTGATTAGCTTGTTTGGGCAATCACTTAAGTTACTTTTACGATGCCAAGGCTTACGAAATCTCGTCATCTTCAAGTAAAAACTTTCGATTTGAAGCGAAATTTCCGTTTCCCGCGTTTCTTGAAAACACTTATCCGTGGAATAAAATCGCCCGGTGGAAACAGAGCGATAATACTACCAAATGGGCCAAGTAGCATCGTTATTGACTAGTGTATAATTTGAACCTCAATTTTATCTTTTAATAAAAACTTTAGAAGAAGAAAAATACTTTTGAAGTATTCGGTAAAGAGGAAAAAAATATTCATCACGAATTTTCGGCGATGGCCAAAATAAAAGATGCCACTCAAGCGTTGAAAAAGCAAAAAAACAAAAAAATCGAAGGAGAAAAGGTTGAAAATAAGCGATAAATAAGATAGAGAACTCTTAATAAAAGAAGACCTTTAACAAACTCAAAATAAAACGGTATGGACCACTTAGGAACCATTTTCCGTATCTCGCTCGACATTAAAACTACAATTTTCTTTCCTTTTTTACAAATATTTCCTTCTCATATCGAAAAATCGTGCAGATTACTTCAATACACGGAGGATGGATTAAGAGAGAGACATACGTGAAAATGCGTAACGTTAGGAATCGGTAAAGTTCTTCGAATTTTTTTAGCAATGGATTTAGGCTTAGCGTGTCTAGTTCGCGACTTTGATAATTAACTTTAGCGCGAAAATATATTTTGAGTTTTAAGCAAACGACTCAAGTCGATGATAAAATGAGGGAAGAAAGATGGTTTATTTCAATAAAACCTTGCCATTCGGTGTCAGACATTCGACAAGTGTCAATGATTTAAAAAGCATGTACTTTGAAATCACCGAATGGATTTCGACAGATTTCGATATCACGTCATGAACCAATTTAAGTTAATTCAAATTGGATTAAGTGATTTCGTTTCGGATTTTGAATTTTTATAATAATTTCGTGGATTTCGAAGTCTCAGCAGTGATTTTTAGCAGGAATAGAAATTTGATAAATGCGATTTTTCAATTTCGAAAGTTGATTTCATGGAAACCTTTTCGGGGTTTTGTGGAATATCTAACAAATGTTCACAAAACTAGTCAAACTGACTCATCTCAAACTGCGCATAGGCGGAGAAGAGGGGAAGATAATAAAAATAGGGGGTGGAAGTTATCATCCACATTTGTTCATTTCGCAATATCTTTCTCTTCTTTTTCCCCTCCTCCGTGTTTCAAGCGGTTAAAATATAAAAAAACTATAGCCGATTGTTGTAGGACTAGCTTTCATGTAAAAGAAGTCAAAATAGTCACGAAGATCGAGAGAATTAAATTGCAGATACGTGAAACTTTCTTGAAAGCGCTCGATAACAATGTACTACCACATGTAATCTAAATAATAACATAAATAATCACGTTTGATGTAAAATGTCAATCTTAATATAGAAAAAAATGATGGCTATATTTGATTAGAGTTCAAATAGCCTTTCAAACTTTTACACGCGTGATGACCTAAACATTAATTCGTATTCAATCAATAATAATTTTCTAAATTAAATACTTTAAACTCGTGAAGCTTACAAAGAATGAGTTCAAATATAGAATAAAGTCTGGCAAGTCGGTTAATTATTTGCTTTCAGGGGAACCCTTAATTATTAGAAGACATGCCGGTTTCCGCGACCTAGCTAGTCTCTACCACCTGTGCCTTATTTACGAGTTGCCAAAAGAGATTGAATAACACTGTATTTGTTGATGTTGAAATTCAATTCCCCAAAGTTTGTGTACACGTATGAAAATACCCTGGCGTGCGTGTTATGAACGACAACAACAACTACCCACTATTAATCGGACCCTCTCTTTACTATTAACGTCAGACTTATACAAGCAGCCAATCAAGATTGTATAAGTTTCATTTCAGGGGTAATGAAAAATCACATTTATAATTAATAAAATGCAAAACAATTATCAATCAAGATTAATTTGTATTTTAGGAATAGCGAAATTGTTTTAATATCAAATATTTCGTATCTCGTCTTACATATATGTCTTTAAAAAGGTAAAGAAAGACATATACGCAAACTAGAACTAAAACTTGAATATGAAGAAAAGAAATATATATGTTTTTGGGGGATGAAAAGGTGGCGATGCTCAAAAGAAAGAAAAAAAAAAAAAACAGTTGAACCTTACATCGCAGACACACCAATAGTGAGAACTTGGAGAAGAATAATTCCCTCCCTTACACTCAGACAATCTTTCTTCTTCATTTTTCTGTGTCGAAATGAGTCTGGTATATTTTTCTTGGGGTTGGAAACGCGCTCACCATTGGGGGTCTATAAGATACTATTCTATAATCATTTACATCCTTAAGAAGTGAACTAATTCCCAGAGAAGAACCGGTTTTCTACAAGGAATTTAGAGTCATTACAAGACTGTAACTAAATATATAATTCCTATATTTTTTTATCGTTCGCATGTTTTATTCAACTTGATGGTAACAGATTTTTTTGGGACGAAAAAAAAAAAAAAAAAAAAAAAAAGTTAAGCAAAATGAAAGCGTAAAATAAAACGACTCTAATTGAGTCGTCTTTTCGTCTCCTACTTCTTGTAGAATAACGAAACCGCGACGCCGAGAGCTGCTCCTTAAAAACTCCTTAAAAAATAAGGAGTTCCCAATTTTTTTCCAGCCGAGAATTTGAAAAATTGGCCAATTTTTTTCTTTTTCTTTGCGTGCCGAGAAATATTTAACCTTTAGGAGGAACCGCGTTTAGATCTTAAGACCCCGTTTCCAAGTTATCGCTCGTTTTGAAATTAAAAAGGGAAGACGAAACTTAGATTAAATCTAAGGAAATGGTTTTGATATAAAATTTCATATTATCGCCTGAGAATCTTCATAAAGATAAAACTATTTTCTCCAACTCTAATTGGGCTACGAATCAGTGTGAAAACCCTTATAGGCCCCCCTTAAAACAGTGAATTCTTGTTAAAATGTTCCAACAGGCTAAACCTGCTAACAAGGGAACTCAGCGGTGTTAATTTCCTGGTATAATTATTTGAAATATAATTATTATAGGTATTTAAAAATTTATATTGGTTTGCAATTTTGTAATATATATTAAAATATATAATAATATTATTATTGTAATCCGTAAAAAATGACGGACTTTTATTTTGAATTTCATCCTTAAATAGTTATTTTTACGACCTAAAGTGGTTTATATAATCAAAAAAATAATTAACAGACCTGATGATGAAGTTTTAAACTTCGAAACGTTGTCAAAATAATAAAATAGTTATTTAAAAAAAAAAGTGCAGTTATTCCTTGTTGAAAATTAATTAATAGCGAAATTTACCTGCAACAATAGATCACAGCTATTCGAAACTTTGTTAAATTGAACTTAAATCGAATCTCAATAAAAATAAATGAAATTGAAATACGCCATGGTTTTCACTCAAAAGACTAATTTAAATAAGTTGTATTGGCAAAAACCAGTATAATGATCATTCCTCATCCCTTTAGAAAGTAAAATAAAGCTATTTCTAGTTTATTATTCTAGAACAGTATATTCTAGAATGAAAAATTTATTTTTTGTAGACCTGGAGGTAAAAAAAAATTACTGAAGACTAAACCAAAATACTAAGAAGTTGACGAAAGATTTAATTTATCTTTTTTGGCCTTAAAAATGTTCCGCAGTTTGAAGAAAAAATGTAAACGATAAGAATCCTCCAATATCGCCTTATTATTATAGTTTGCTTTTTTCACACTAATGTCTTACCTATTTTACGGAGACACACCGTACATACAGTACCTTTATAATAAGTTTGTTAAACTATTTTTATATTATAATACGCTTATCATTATGTATTCTTTCGCCTTAACTTTCACTACTTTACAAATTTGTTCGCGAATACAAAATTATACGTAACGACCAACGCCTAAGGGGAATTTATGAAAATTATCTCATTTTCTAGCGAAAACGGTTTTCTTCGGTGGTATCCCGGAGGAATAAGGTTAAGGAATCAAAGACTAATAGTTTTACACAGCTTTTTGTATCGAGGTTAGTAGAGAGACATGTTAATCAGAATCTGCCAAGCCAAGTGACTGTTGAAATTTTGACGGAGCAAATCATGAAAGTAAAATTTAGAGAATAAATATCGAGATAGAGCTACTGGCTTTCCCGTAAGGAAAGGAGATTATAAGTAAATCATCCTTCAAGTTTATAAGACAATGAAGTGAGTCCGATTTTCTCAGTCAATGGTTTCACCCTAAGTATTCCGAAATTTGTACAGAAGGGGAGGCCATGTCCAGTATATTCTTTCTAGACTAAATCAGAATCGAAATCGCGACGGCCTGGCGAGACACGCTCCTTCGTTTCGCGATAGAGAGGGGGGAGTTGTTTTCCGTCCATACATTTTCATCCCCATAAACGTCTAGAAAGTTCAGCCGATATTAACACCGCCTATAGTTCCAATCTCAACCGCTAGAGAGGGCAATTTCGAATTTCCCTTTCTCCTCGGGCGAAAGCTCTGACGACAAAACTTTCAGAACCACATACCAATCATAATATGCCTTGTTGTAAACTTGAAGCATGATTTATCTGTGGAATTACTATTAAAATATAGGAGAAAATGTGAAGGCAATTTAGGGATATAATTCCATGATCTGACATTAGATGCGATACTGGACTCATTCCCCTACATTATTTCTCCAAGATACTATGATGTGTGTGTGATGCCACCATTTCTTTTATCCCCACTTTGGGAAATAAGGGAAGCGGGGAACTCAACCCATCCCCCCTCAGTATCTCATCCATCATGGGATGTCGTCCACCCGTGTAAAGAATTTTTGCTGATCCCGGGGAAGCCAAAACTTTGCAGAGAAGAGACACTTTAACGTTTATATAGTGTTATAAAGGAGAGGGACGCTTTTTTTGACTATGTCGTTCAGAACAAATTTTCAATATAGCGATAATTGACGCGTAGTAACACATATTATTAAATTTCATAGGGATTAAAAATAGTTTAATCAAACTGTTCGCGAACTAGAGGTCTGTTCGATACACGAAACAAAGCCGAATGGATCGTGTTACACCGTTTCAAAAACAAAGGGAGAATTTACAAGCCATTTAAATCTATAATAAGATATTAATAAGTAAAATTACGGAAAAAAATGTTCTAATTTAAAAGGAAATTAATAAAATAACTTCCTATTTCATCATCCCTTTAATGTTGGATTAGAAAGTTGTATTAATGTCGTAAAGTTTCCTAAATCTACTTTTATCCTTACGAGCTTTAACATTGGGTATTAATCCGCGTTAGCTATATATAGTTTCAATTAGTGATCTTTGAAAAAAGTATAGTTAAATACTTTATTAAAATAAATTTCAGTAGCGCCAAGCACAGGTTGACTTTATTTCTAATTAAAGAAATTATAGAGATAATGAAGAATGTATCAATTACTGGTTGATAGATCAGATGGAACTGCAGAAAATATAGTTTAATATAGAAAACACAAAGGATACGTCTTCTATTCAGTTTTGCTCCATGGATGGAGCATAGCAATTTTGGTCAGGGTTTGTATAATAATATTGCCCCCATCCTCTTCTCCTCTCTGCTCTGTCGCGACGAGGTGAAACCAAGAAGGATCAGACAAGGAGAGGAAAAGTGGGGACGGCGCGGTTCCTACTGCGTCGGCCTAAACTCCCACTCTGGGAGAACGGGGGTAGAGACGTTTCGTGGTAAATTTTTGTCACGTGGGTAAAACGCAACGGGTGCCAACGCTCAATTCCGAATTTTCGATTTTTTTCTCTCTCTCGCGTGACGTCAGAATCCGACCTACGGGAGCTGCTCCGCGAGTGTGACAGATAAAAAAGCGCGCCCTTTATAGGGTTTTTAAATTGAAATTATTTGTTTATTAAAATTACAAATAAAGTTATTAATGAATTTAAAACTTTTAATGAAGTGAAATAAGATAATTTCTAAAAGGAACATTTTACAAACTTCTTCAAAAATGAAAGCATTGACATTTTTTTGTCTAGCACTATACAATTTAAGAGTTTTCTTTTGTACTTATTAGTGTAAGAACAGAAATACATTAAAATATTTTGTAAAAATCACAATATGTTTAGGATTAATACTTATAATTATCACTTATTCAAATTTTTTTAACAAAATTCTAAACCCTGGTGTTCAATAAATTTGATTGGTTCCCGAGAGTATGATAGTGATTTTAAATTTTTAATTAATTATTTTAGCCATTTTTTTGGCACCTTTTCTTTTTCCATCATTGTCTTCAGCATTTGTGATTTTAATTGAATTCAAATGTTTAATTCGAATGAAAATTCTAAGTTTCACAAAGGTTTTAATAATGTTTAAAGGGTATTTATTTTCAATTTCAAATATTTTTTGACTAATATTTTTAACAACATTCTCTTCGTTAGACAAAGAAATGTTAGGTAATATTTTTTTAAAGGTCTCCTCGTAAATTTTGATTATTTGCATAAAAGCACTAGAAGGAATGACTAAACCTCCGTATGACAAGAAATTTGCCCAAGAGGGAATTTGATAATCGTGGTCTAGCTTATTTTTGTTTATTAAATCCAATTCTGGGTTGGCTTTTGTTTTTTAGCAACCCACCCACCGAAGTATTCCAATCCATTTTCTTCACATTTCTTAAAATCACTATCACACTCGCGGGAATCAATCGATGTGTTAATTAATCTCCAGATCAAAAAAGCCAAGCCTACGAGGCTACACTGCCGATTAGGAACTAGCGAGAAACCCGCGAAAGTAAACACGATAAGCGAGTTTGAGCGGGAGGTCGGAATATGACGTCACGAAATTTTCTCTCTTTGCCGCGTATTTTTCCACATCGAAAACCGGTAGCGTTGGCACACCTGTATAAGAAACATCTCTAGCAACCTTGGGTAAAACGGATCCTTTATCAACTTCGTAGTAGGCGACGACGCTAGTAACCACGTGACAACAATTTACCTCGAGAATTTCCTATCCCCCCTTTCCACCCGAGTGGGAGGTTGGCTCTTCTCTCTCTAACTCAACGCAGCCACACTTTTCCTCTCCTTGTCTGATCCTCCTTGGTGAAACCCTCGCGCCTGGCCAACGCTCTTCCCGTTGAAGCTCGCTAGGCAGGCCACGAAAAATTAATCTGGACGAATTAGGGGTGATCCAACATCGCTTATGTTATAACATCTAACATTGAGTAAAAAAAATTGTTTTGGGCTTTTCTCGCCTAATTTGAATTGCGGTTTATACAACAGCGCCTTTGAGATAGTGACGCCATCTAGAGTTAGGAGAGGGAAGATATTGCGTATGATTTTGAAGAAAGATGTTTCCAAATGGTTTAACAATCATTACTTCGAAATTGTTCAAGTCATATTAATATTAATTAGGCTTATATGCGCGAGTTTAATTTGTTGTCAGTCTATAGAGAAATAATTGGAATAATAATGAGGATGGAAGCTTTTTTGAGGAAATATTTCCTGTTAATCTGGGTAATCTTTAAAGTGATAATGAAGATGGGTTATTTTTTATAGATTAGAAACTTTAAAATATTCATCAAATCTTCATTAAAACTGGCTAAAGGTTATATTTTAATTCTACCATAACTGAGCAGATTTTACAATGATAAATTATTTTTTAACTATCACCAATCCCCACCAAATTGGATGGTATAAATGTTAAAAGTACGAATATGGTAACGTCAACGTAAACTAAACACTAAATTAATCGGTTACAACCTATATAGTTCCTCCAAGCTGGTATCAATTCGCATCAGGTTTCCCTACAATACCAACTTCAACTGAACCAAAAAAATATATCAGTACCTGAGAAATTTAGGATAACGATTTGCATACCCAATTTTTTAATTTATTCGTCTTATTCTCAGCTTCCAAAGTGTTTTAGATAAGCCTAGATATCCAACATAATAAATAGTTTAGGAGATTACGTTATTTTTTTCGCTATAGTTTTTCGGCAAAAACACACAAATCAGATAAAGACTCGATCAATCTTTACGCGTCCCCCGAAAGTTGAATATTTTTGAAATCTTTATCAATTTGATTTGGTAGCGCGTTTAAAGGTAGGCTATTCGTTATCATTAGGATATTTTTATAACGTAAGAAAGAAGCCTATCTTTGCGTGTGCTGCCATTTAAAAGTGAAATTTACTATACTACGTAGGTTGACAGATGTTAATTACTAACAAAAAAATAATCGCCCCGCTGATAAATAGAGAGTGAAAATTTACCGAATTTGTTTTTTTCTTTCTCGAAAACTGTTTACTTTAAGTCAAACAGTAATTTATTTGTTTTGTTTTTTAATTTATTTTTGCCGAAAAGCCGAACTTAAGTTCAAGAAAACATAGCTAAAGATAATGTATAAAGATATAGAAGTATTTTTAAAAATTGAACAGCGCCTGCTGCGCGTTTAAAATGTCTTGTATTAAAAATAAATTCAAAGGGAAAGTATCATATTCAAAAATGGAAACGGTAAACCATTTTTAAGCTCACTCTTAATAAGCTCAGGCTTGATATTGATCTGTGACGAGTTTCCGAAAAACGAGGAAAAGAGTCTTATATGTACTCTAGGACTTTCCTATTTAAAATCATCTTCCCTTACGCACATAGTCTAGCTTTGACTTTCCAATTTATGGTCAACGTCGTCTGCTAAGCATGGAAAGAAGGCGAATTTATAGGGGAGTTAAAAATTGCATAGTCCCTTTAAGCCAAAATGTTATACTGTCTTAAAATTGCGCGCTCTTTCAGGTGATTGGCCGGAGACTCGTAAGCAATATACGACGAGATATACATCCTTTCATGGATCCATGTTAAGCTTATTTTAAAAGTTAATTGTTTTCAAATATTTGTTCAAGTTTTCTATAGTGGATAAAGTCATTGGACTAGAAATAATTACCAATCTCTAATCTAATTTTAAATTAAAATACAAAACCATGACAACCAACGGACTTTTTATAATCGCGTAATATTGTTATTGGTCATCCTGTTTTTGAATATTTGGTCTAAATTTGTACTCATTGAATGCTACTAATTTAACGTAATTCTTAATGTGAATTTTAGTTGCACTTGCACTTTAGAGATTTAAATTGTAAATAGTTTTTTTAAAAAAAAGAAATGTCGAAAAACGCCCAGAAAAATGATGAATGAGATTATTTTGTGTTTGTTTTAAAGATGAATTTCGCGTGTCTATTTTTCTTTTTTTTTTTAATTCCTATATAAACTCCTCATGCAAAGCAACTAAAACTATGTTTTCTTTAATATCACTTGGCAAAGTATAGAAAGTTAAAGCGGATTAATACTCAATGCTAATCTAATTAAGGATAAAAAATAGTATCGTACACTATTCACGAACACAAATGTATAAACTTCCACGCTTCCAATTTTCGGAGTTTGGGATTTGGGTAGGATTCCTATTTTAAACATCGTTATTTAAAAGAAATCAAGCAATTTTATTTTTTCGGGCTCGAGCTTAGTGATATTCTCGCTTATTTCGTCGCGTTTTTCAACCGCAGTATATTTTTTTTTACATTATAATCAAGCGTAACGTTTTTCGGAAACATCTGCTTAATGGTTTCCTTCCTTTTATGCTAATTTATTAAGGAATACATTTTTTAGAGAATACGATATTATTGCAACACGCCTTTTTCGTGAGAGAGAAAATTTATCAGAGTTCAAATGCTTAGCTATAAATATCTTTAACGGCGGTTGAAATGACCTTAATTTGTTGAAAAGAAGAAATATTAATTATAACTATCAATTTCAAATTGAATAAGTGTTAATTCCTGGTACGCCTAATCACATCATTAATTTCTTGACATGCTTAATTAAATCATTTACTACCTGATATAAGCCTAATTACATTTAATTCCCGCTACACGCCTAATTAAATCATTTAATTCCTGATACACGCTTAATTATATAATTTTAGTCCTGATAAAATCCTAATTAAATCATTTAAGTCCTGATACACGCCTAATTAAATCATTTAAGTCCTGATACACGCCTAATTAAATCATTTAAGTCCCGATACACGCCTAATTAAATCATTTAATTCCAGCTACGTCTAATTACATAATTTAATTCCCGCTACGCCAAATTATACCATTATTATATATTTATTCAGCTAAGCCTAAATGTAACATCCTACTAAAATTTTATAGATTTACATATATTACTAAGCCTAATTGTATCCGTATTTATCAAGCCTTGTTCGTCCTGAAAATTCTAACTTTAAAAATCTTCTAACATCCCATGAGCATTGTAGTAACATTGACAAGTAATTTTAAATCTTCCTTTATAATTTCCAGGTTCTATATTTGACGCAAAAAACTATCAGAGCTTCAGGACAGAAATCCCATTGAAAGCATCACCGGAAAAATAATTTATTCATAGTTAAAACTTTTAGTCGCCATTAATTAAAAGCCTAGAGGAGAAAGGGGTCGAGAACTGAGGCGTCAAGCGGGGGGGGGGGGGGGGAGGGAAGGAGGATGGGCTATTGTCAACGTTTTAAAGCCGGGCCCGACCTTATAACGTAATAATTGTCTCGAATGTATTCTCCCAGGGAAACCCGCTTGGACTTTTGTGTCAAAGAAAGAGTACAAAATATGTGTTAGCTAGCACAATAGGGAGCTTTCGCCCTTCCTCGTCGACTCGTATATATCGTCTATCCATTATTTTCTAATTGACGCTCCGAAAACAGTACGGATTCGAACAGAGAACGACGAAGAAGAGCAGAAAACGCGAAGGATTTGCTCAATCCCGCTTATATTCTACAGTTACAGTTCATTACAACTTGAATTGGTACTACGTTGAAAGTTAGGATACCCATTATTTCTGATTAAGTTTATTTTACAGTAAAGGGACCTAGATTAATTTCGACCTGCTGCCAAGTCGAAGTGGAATTGAACATAGTCCCATCTTGTTAATTCTTAAAGGAAAAGTCTTAAAATAAAAAAATATTCCTAACAAAATTACCACAGATTTTTTACATTTAGAAATGAAGGTCTTTTTTTGCAGTTAAATTCTTGGTAGATAAAAATTTTCGCTCGTATTTAATTTGATTAATTATATTTCTAATTAATAATTCAAATTAATCTTGATGAGAGCTTCAATTTAAAACAAATTAACAGAAAGTTTAGGACAAGACCGGACAAGAAAACATGTTCTTAAAGGATGCGTGATATAGCCATACAATAAAAATCAATTTACATGATTTAATCTTTCTCCGGGAATATCTCGAGTCTGAATTAGGTTCACGGTCTAGCATGGGCAAATCGAGTAAAAACTATCTTTCTTTCCTCCGCGCCCGCAGACACTATGTTGCAGCGGCTCTACACACTTCGGTGAATAGGCAAAGGAGATGGAAGGAATTTTAAGAGCCCTAGACTATTTATTTTTGCTACAATCTGAGACAATCGGTCCATAAATAAGAAAATTATGTTGCCAACTCAATTGGTCTTTATTTTATAATTCTAATTAAAGTACTGTCCTAATACAAAATTAATGTACAAAAACTGGAAATTAGAATTATCGTGAGAGTCTCCCTTTTTTAGCTTAAAGTCTAATGAAGGAAAAATTGAGCCCCGGGACAACTTCGCCACGCGCGTATCGGACTTATCCCGATCTACTAGGTATAGGGGAATAACTCCTATACCCTAGTGTAGGGTAGTGTAGTGCTTAGTGTAATTCCACGCGAGAGTGTGGGGGAACAAAACTACTCATTACCTACACCGAAAATTGAAAAGAGAATTTAAAAGGATTTAGGGATGCAAACGGACGAGGAGAGGATGGAGCTTTACTTTTGTTCGAGATGTGTTTGCAAAGTAGCGAAAGTTGAGGCTCACTAATACGGGAGTGTTAATCCTCATAGGTTTAAAAATAGATAAAGCAAACTGTTCTCAAAGCGAAGTTGTATATAAAGCGTGATGCAAAAGATTGAAGAATGGAAGAGAAGAGAAAACGAAGAGGCGGGGAGAATCCAAAAAAAAAAAAGGATGTTAATTAAAAGTGAACGTCTCTACATCGCGGATTTCAAATCTCCCGCGGTGGTATGTGTATGTATGATGAGATACAGCCTTGAAATCATTCTAAATTCCTTAAAAAAATCGGTTTTCTAATGGGTGTTTAGATATATTTCAAGGCTGTAACTGATTATATAGAAAAATCCCGTAATATTCGCAAAAAAAAATTGAAATGGAAAAATAATTTGACTATTTCTGTTCATATATATATACACGTCTCTGTAGTTGTCATGTTATCGTTTTAAATTGTAAATGAACGTCTTTTTTTTTTCGGTGAGGCCTACATGGTTAAATTAATATTCAGTAGTGTGGAGTCTAAGACTTGATGATCATTATAATTGAATTGAAATATTATATGGTTGCTAAAAATTAATATTAAAGATGTGAGTATAACTCTTAATGAGAAAATAATGACTTCTTTAAATTATTATTTTAGGTGAGTGTCTGTTAATAGTATATATATTTATAGAAAATTATTTCCAAAGGGGATTTTAAGGATAGTATAAAGCTTCTCAAAGGGACTGTACATGCCCTCTACATTTTTTGGAAAAAAATAACCTATACTTGGGTGCTACCAAGATAATTACAAACCATTATAAAAAAATATATTTCAACAACCAAAAAATTATTAAATTTGGACGAAAATAACTAAATTTTAAAGTGTGATAAAAGTTATTTCAAATTAATTAAGTGTTAATTATTAGAATAAACTAAACTGCGAATTTTGAAGGATTTGGGAGCCGTTGGGCTTAGCTGATTGGCTAGATTTTATACTTCACAGTAAATATATTCAAACTTAAGCATAATTTAGAAATAAATAAAAACTGTGTACAGTAATTTTGAGAAATTTCTCGAATCCTTTTTTGGCATTTTGATTCCGTAAATTAACGAAACGAAGTTAATTATTGACTCATATTTTGTCTTTGAAACGAATATTGCCATTCAACTCTATTTGAGCAAGAATACATTATCTAATTTTGAAGTTTAAATACAACTTTTTGAAGTTAGGAATATGAGTAAGCGTGAAAAAAATGGTAGTTTCAACAGGAAATAACTTTTTATTACCTCCCGTTATTTTGTTGTGGGAGAAAAATAAGTATTTTAAAGGAATTTCAGACCAGATAGTTATTTAAAAAAATTACCGTCAAATTTCCATTTAAACTTACTGTATATATTAAACTCCAATTCAAGGACAGTTAACAACGAAGAAAACAATTTTTTCTCAATGAGGTTTAACAAAATGTACCAATCCGCCTCAACTTGTCCTATTTTGAAAACTCCTCTTGAATAGGTGTATTTGTACATAGGCGAGGTGTTGAAATTTAAGGCGAAATAGTATACGCCTTATGTTTTTTCATAAGAAAAAAAAATACTTTGAGGTGAAAAAGATTTTTTCTCGAAACCGAAAAAGACTTGTATATATAGTTAAATAAGTGAGCAATTTATTTTTCTTCGAGTTTTAAAGAGGGAGTGAAGAGGAACAGTGTGTGAGATTTTAACAAATACTAATAGTTAAATGCCTAGGATAACTTCTGCCTGTCACCCTGGAAACAAACTCACCCTCAAGGCTTTCTCTTGCCTTGCTACCCATGGGGAAGCTCAGAAGGCGAGCCCACTTCCAGTGAAACAAGCCGGTGACAGGGAGAAGAAATCCTAGGCCTTTAAGAAGAATGTATTCTGGAGTAGTATCTCCTGCAATGCCATTTTGAAAAGTCAATAACAAGGCGGAGCATGAGACGCGTTTCAACTTTTTTGGGGATATATCACATGCCGATTGTAGACTTAATGAATAAACCCTAGTCTCACTTGTGCCGTCATTTCACCCCGATTTCTTTTCAGCGCGATGATAATAGGCCAGTCAAAAGTTAAAAGGAATGTATCTAGGAGACATTTATCGATTTAGCTTAAAGTTTTCGTGATTTCACAATAAAGGTACCAGATTTCTTAGTTCCTATTTGAGTTCTTAATTTAAACAATTCTGTAACCCAAAATTAATCTTTTTAGATTTGTCTTTAAATCCTTGACAGTTTTAGGGATGATGTCGAGGTTCAGTGATTTCCGGTTTAGTAACTAGGCCTACTAAACTACGAAAATAATTATTAATTGAGCAATTTAAGAACACGTCGTAAACTTCGCCCGATTGTTTTACACTCCCTTTGATTGCCGACGGCTTCTTTGATAGAAACTTCTACAAGCTCTTTTACAATTTCAAGTAGCCGTGACAATTTCTGTATAGCGAGAGAAAAAAAGGGGGGAGGTAGGCTATGACGAAACCGCATCTGTTTTAGAAAGTCAGAAGCGTATAATTACGTTGCATAATCAAAAATAATGACTTTATTAACGGGGAAGAACTTAACTCTACGTTGAGGTATATAGAGAAAGGCTTTTTTTTTTCGATTCAACTTGAAACCGGCTCTCTTTCTCTTTTTCAATGCCATCCTGAAAATGTATCAGACCTTATGTGTTGGTTTTAAGGTTTACTCATTCAAATTCATTTGGTGTCTGTCTATTTGAATAAAATTATAATTAATCTCATATTAGCTTGTTTTTATTAGGACTTAATTATGAAGGTTTTTAGAGTTTGAAATAATTTCTTAAGTTTGATCAGGAATTCATAGAAGACATATTGTCTTTACTTCATTCCGACTCAAAGCCCATGGTGGCCCTCCACCCCTCAACCACGCTATAGTAAAACTTTATATCTTATTGGTTCTTGAATTAAACGTGCTGACGAGGGTTGCTCTGGCTACGACCCGGTTTCGCCTAAGAAGAATAAGAAAGCCTACCCTCTCTCCCTTAGTATATGTGGAAGTTAACTATCACGCCCACTCACTAAGACTTGAATATTCTTTCATATGATATCCTGGTTTGGCTAGATTAGAAGGAGGGAAGAATTATGCCAATCAAATTAATCCATTTAATTATTGTCATAGTTTAAGATAAAATAAAATGATAAATTAACTAGTTCTGAATCGAATATTAAAGTTTATAAATTCACGTTCTGAAAATATTTAAAATGTAACCCTAAATGTTTCCTCAAACTAATCATCATTATTAACGAACATATTCCACGTTACGCGACCTCTCGTTCTTAGTTATAAATCCACTCGGACTCAAAAACAGATGCGAGACTTGGAGGGCCCCCCCATAGAGTAGATAGAAGAAAAAAATCATTTTCACCCTGTATGTATAAATACCGTGCTAAAACAATACTACAGGGCACGCATGCCTTCATGGAGAACAAGCTGCCCTCCCAGTTTTCCGCTTTGATGTCTTAATTATCCAGGTTAGCCAGTAAGAGAGATGGGGAGGTTTAAAACAGTATATTAGTTCCCTTACGCCACATATCTTTCATCTAATTTCTATAGCCACTCGACCCCAACCGCGAATACAATGCGGACGAAACAGACATATCCAGAAATTTATAGAACGGTTTATGTCCATGGTGAAAGACTTAATATACAGTGGTAGATTGATACAAAAATTCTCTATACTTCTCAAGAAATCTTACAGTTTAAATTACTTTCGAAACGGAGTTAGGCAACTATGTGAATTGTCACGAAACTGAACGTGTTATATTTACAATTTATAAATTCTAGAAACTAAAATTTACAATTTATAAATTCTAGAAACTAAAATTTACAATTTATAAATTCTAGAAACTAAAATTTACAATTTATAAATTCTAGAAACTAAAATTTACAATTTATAAATTCTAGAAACTAAAATTTACAATTTATAAATTCTAGAAACTAAAATTTACAATTTATAAATTCTAGAAACTAAAATTTACAATTTATAAATTCTAGAAACTAAAATTTACAATTTATAAATTCTAGAAACTAAAATTTACAATTTATAAATTCTAGAAACTAAAATTTACAATTTATAAATTCTAGAAACTAAAATTTACAATTTATAAATTCTAGAAACTAAAATTTACAATTTATAAATTCTAGAAACTAAAATTTACAATTTATAAATTCTAGAAACTAATATTTACAATTTATAAATTCTATAAACTAATATTTACAATTTAGATATTCTACAAACTGTAATATTTACAATTTATAAATTCTAGAAACTGTAATATTTACAATTTATAAATTCTAGAAACTGTAATATTTACAATTTATAAATTCTAGAAACTGTAATATTTACAATTTATAAATTCTAGAAACTGTAATATTTACAATTTATAAATTCTAGAAACTGTAATATTTACAATTTATAAATTCTAGAAACTAATATTTACAATTTATAAATTCTAGAAACTAAAAATTACAATTTATAAATTCTAGAAACTAAAAATTACAACTTATAAATTCTAGAAACTATAATATCTACAATTTATAAATTTTAAATCAAATGCTAAATTTTTTTAACCGAAAACGTACAAGTTCGCTTTAAAAGGCGAATATTTTTCTAATAATCATGTGCTTAAAATTTGCAATGAAGTTATTTAGCAGCAAGAGTGCAATTCCTCGATAACCCGTCTTACACGTACATAATGCCCATTCTCGTTTAGTTTCTGTACAAGCACAAAATATATATACTCTAGCGGGATGTGGCCGGCAAATAACAGCCGCTATCATTATTACGGTATAGGCCCTGATATATTTCTTATATAGACCTCCCACAAGGAAGAAATGGGTTATTAGAGAACGAGAAGGACCAGGTGTGCTAAAAAGGGTAGATTTTTTTATAAGAATACTGTACTGCAGAAAAGAGCCAAGTTATACTATAGACTTTACACCATAACGAAAGATACGCGGAATAATACACAATGATAAATTTCATATGATAAAAAGTAGTTTAATAGGAAATTAGTCTTGAAGAGGAGTATATCATTTTGTATAGAAAGTCGTTCAGGGTATACTGCGGTCAAATAAGTATCATCTGCTACCTTCTGGTATCAACCAGGGTTCTTTATTCTTTTTCCCCCTTTTTGTCTGATTTTTTATTATTAATAAAAATCTATTAGTTTTATAAAGTAACGATTAATTTTGATGACGTGCCCGTTGGGTTTAAAACAATCTTTTGTTTTTATGCAGTAATATATAATGAGTTAATTGTTTTTAACGTGGTCTAACGATTTTGGCTTTTAAATATATAATATATATATTTTAAAGAGAACGTGAAATGCGCAAATGAAATATATTGGATTAATTATGTATTGAAAAAGGTATTCCCGTAGGCCAAGGAGATTATTGGAATTACCACAACTAAATCATCCTTCAAGTTTATAAGGCGACATACGGCGGGTGACATGAAGTGAGTCCGATATTCTCAGTCCATGGTTTCACCCTAAGCATTCCGAAATTTGTACAGAAGGGAGGCCATGCCCAATATATTCTTTCTAGAGTAAATCATACTCGAAATCGCGACGGCCGGGCGAGACACGCTCCTTCGTTTCGCGAGAGAGAGAAAGTAGAATTGTTTTCCTTCGATACAATTTCACCCACGTAAACGTCTAGAAAGTTCAGCGCAATATTAGCACCGCCTACTTAGTTCCAATCTCAACCGCTAGAGAGGGCGATTTCGAATCCCGTATCTCGACCGTTTAGAGTTTTTGGATTTTTTCCTCGCTCCTCGGGCGAAAGCTCTGACGGCAAAACTTTCCGAACCACATACCAATCATAATAATGCCTTGTTGTAAACCTGAAGCATGATTTACCTGTGATTATATCTACAGATAAATAAGCTAATTCTCAATAAATATAGATTACGGTAAATACAGATATTTCCATTATCTAGTTGTTTTAAAAAATAACCTTACTTGACACAAAAAGTATTTTTATATCTCTTCGCCTATACCCTATATCTATCGCGGTATTATACTTTACCCAAAAGTTGGCCTAGTTTTCCCTCAAACACGCCGATATCGCTATATTTAAATTTCTCCCTAGATGCTTGCAAAAATCGGGTTACTAAAGCTATGAATATTTTGAAACAACGAGTGAAAAACGTGAATATATTGGTTTTGTCCTATGAGCTCGAGTACCCATCTCTTTCTCCTTACCCTAATGTTATATTATTGCACGAAATATTCTAAACAGAAACGTAGCTAATGGGGAAAAATCCTCGTCGTGCATTTTTGCCACCTATTACCGGACGATTTACGTTTATACTAGAAACTTTGGAAAAAGGAGCATTACAGCCTAACTAAAGTAGATTCAACTTATATAAAGTAGTGTTAGGATATTAGGGAAGCTTCGTGAGGAGTGGGATATATCTGATCGAGATTTTGAGAACATCCTCCCCGTATTTCTCATTCCCCAAACATATCTACTCTATCTTCCCCAAGTTAAACGGACCTTATAAGTCCTTATATAGTAACATTCACTAGTAAAATCAACGGGTACCAATACCCTATATTTTTCACCTTTAATTCGCAACACCTTCAAACTTAGTGGCTTTCTCCTTATATACCTATGATTTAGTTTCTGAAAGAGATAGAAGGAATACGGTTGTATGTGGTACAAACTCTAAATGAAATATATCATATTATTTTATATCCGACCATGCGTTTTGAAGTGATAATGAACTGCAGATTTAAACAAATATTGAGGTGATTAAAAAATTAATTTCGAATTTCCATGATAATCCCAAAAAAATTCGAATTTCCACGATAATCCCTAATTTTTTATCAACATTATAATTCCCTGAATTTTCTAGAGTTTTTAGGTTGTATGAATGACATTCAAACTCTTGCTTCGTTCTCCCCACGCTTGAAATTTTAAACTGTATTGCGCAATATAATTCTTTTAATACCGGCAATTAGATTTATTTTTCGTCAAATTACATTTATCTAAGCCCGCGTAATTTAACATTGCGAACTATTGAAAGATGTTGCTAATTAAAGGGAGATTGGCGACAAGAACAGCCGCGAATATAAAAACAAAAATACAGGTCGTGCTAGACAGCCTAGGCTTAGCATCGGAACTTTGGAAATTGATTATAAAATAACGAAATATTTTTGGTGAGTTATATTATTGTTTTTCTCATTATTTCAGCATTGCTAATCGATTAAAAATAGGTTTTTTCGGCCTTTCATTCTCCCTTTAATACGCAATTTTCAGTTGTCCAAAATAATACTGACACTTCACTATCTCTTCAAAAAAAAATAAGGCAGCTTCTGTAAGCGTTTGTTTGAATTTTCAATACATATAAACCTAATCCGATCTCTGTCTCTATGAAAGAGAAATATCGAGACAATATGGAGCTTAGTTTATCACGTTCTGAATACTCCCAACTGTGAAAAGCACGTAGTTTGCTACACGCTGAAACCTCTAACCGATTCTGAGTTTACTGGGAACGCTTTTCTTTTTCCGGCTCTTTTTTTTTAGGCCTAGTCTCTACAACATAGTTTTAGGGCCTAAATCCTCCCTAACAACGTCTGCTTTACCCTAGCGCGCCATGCAGTGTAACACGGAGTACAGGGGGAGTAACTATATGGTCGAGAGAGAGAGAGAGATATTTTAGTCTCGATTCTGTCTAGGGCGAGTAACGATTCAACCTTACACGCGCATATACAGCTTGGAGTCTCTCTTCGGAGCGGGAAAGAGGGAAAAAGATGAGGCTAAAGGTGCCTTCACGAACATGTAAACCCGAATTTTAAAAACTCACGAAAGCAATCGAACTTATGGTGGAGAATGGGCCGATACTATTTCTGCGTTACCAGATGTGGAATGGTAGATGTTCGTATCAATGCTATCTTTAGGCCTCTCAAATACGGACAAATTTTACGATTTGAAATTCTTGTTAAAATGGCGGGAAAAAATATAGAATTTTTTACAATAATTTGCTAACTTTTTCCCGCGATAGTTTGAAAACCTTTTTCAATTCGCTCGTTAAACCCAGTTTAATTTAACGCTCCTTTTCAAGATTAGTTAACTATGACAATGCTATTACGACATAAAATAGGAAAAATTCGTAAAAACAAAGTCCTTTTTTCCCCCGATATAATTTATTATCAACGAACACTTTTTCATATTAATAAGCTTAACTCCTCTTGATCATAAACATGTACAATTTAATTATTCTCATATTTTTTTATTGGTGACGAACTCTTTATAAATAAGAAAAAAATGTCTTTCTGACCAAGTTTCTCGACATAGAATTGTGGAGGCACCTTAAGCCCCTACGCGTCGGCCGCGACGCTCGGCTTTGATGCTTAGCTAGGAAAAGCCCTTAGAGAAAGGCGAGCCCGCAGCAGCGAGCCTATAGGCTTCTCTCATTTTGGTTAATGATCTGCCACGAACGTGTCAGAAACAGCCTTATTGACCGATCTACCCGATTCTGATTTACTCTAGTTCTCTCTCCACTCTACTTTCCTTTCTCCCCTTTCTCTTTTACTCTAGCCCAGCTCTCTTTCCGTTGAACCGCGCTCGGCGCGACACGAGGTACGCTATAGGGCACGCTAGGGTACACTCGAGTTTTAAGAATATGGGCAAACATTTTAAAATGGGGAGAGAGAGAATCTCGAAAGTGTAAGGTAGCGGCTATACACACAAGTATATATATACGCTTTTAAAATGATTTTAATTGGCCTCAGCCAACTTTGAAACGATTTTCCCCGAGTGTCTCGGTATATATCTCTAAGAGCCCGCACGCTCCTTGTAACTAGGGGGAGGAAATGGGAAGTCAAATATCTATACGTTCCCTGTTTATTGAAATGCCGTTTGAAATGAGCCGGGTACAGAGTTCATGATAATGATTTTAGGTTTATTAAAATTTAAAACTCTATTTTCCTCGATATTCTTATAATGTCAAGAGTTAATCATTTTCGATAGTGGTATATCTAAGTCTAAACTTCTCGCGGTCAAAACTCCTAAAACGCCTGTGTGGCACGCTTCGGCTCATCGGATGTAATAATATCCAATTAGATTTGTAGTAGTTGGTTTCGATTTGAGAACGTGCAAGTTAGATCGCGTGATCTAATTGGATATGTCTCATTCGACGGAGCGTATCGCCTATATTGGGAAATCCCTGTAATGAGAATCTTTTTGGCCCCAAAAATTACAGGTTAAAATCACGTGACTCAAGTGTAGAAAAATAATACGCGGGAAAAAGATCGTGCAATATTTAAGTTAAATGAATTTCAAGGGATAATGAAAGGATTTTCACACTATTTTTACACTATAATTACAACAAATTAACAAAAAAACTTAGATTACGATATTGGTAGAAAATGAATTACAATTATTCTAAATCTGCAATCTATCTTTGATTTAAAAATAAAGATTAATTTAGGCTATATTTCCCGCCAAAAATACATAATGAACAGCGGGGAAGCTAAGTTTCCACAATATCTCGCGAAAAAGTGCATTTTTCGTAACGCGAACTTATTTTAAAAATCTAACTTGTGGCGATAATGAGTGGGAAGTATCCATGTTAATGCTTGTTTATTACTTCCTGGATAATTAGTTCGGGCTTATATTTTATCGAGAGATGTTTGCAAACTAATATCCCATTAAAATATTCGTCTCAATTGCTTTTAATTGTCTATTAGTATATTTACTATGATTTTTGACCTATATATTTCAAAAATGAATTTATATTTATTAACTAAGCCGTGGGGAAATTTAATGATGAGGTTACTGCTTATATATTATTGAGGTATTAATGAAGGGATGGTATTTCTTGGTGCGTTTTACTTCGTACCAGTTAAAGTGTTTATGAAGAATAAAATTGAAGTACCATATGCCATTCTATCTCTTTTTAAGCCTAACTTCTAGGTTTTCTAAAACTAACTAGCAAAAGTTATAGTAAAATGGAAAACTGTTTACTGACGTGATCACGTAAGCGAAGTTTTTCGTTTATATTATAGGAAAAGAAGTGTTATATTTTAGATCTAAACTCCCTAGAAACCAGGAAAACGCGGTTGACGTCAAAGTCTGACAGAAGAGTAACAAATTTCTCTTCGTCGCGAGTTATATAAAGTGAACTAGGATAAAAGAAAATAAAAGCTAAGCCTAACACGATACAATATATCCAAGGAGGGAAGAAAAATGCAGTAGAAGGCAGGTAGATGTTTATTTCTATCCGACCATCGCCAGAAGACGCGAACTCTCTCTATAACGTGACTTCATTCTAACTTCGGGTTTCGCGGGTACATATTTTTAAACGGTAGTGACGCTGCAATAAATAATACAGTGGTTGTAGAGATGCAATGTCGCTACGATTCCCCTTAAGCCTATAACTCCCAGACTAGGTCACTTTTCACTGGAGAATGAATATAGGAAAGCGAGTGATATTGGCAAATTACGAGGAAGTTCCCCAAATTTCGTATTCCAAATACTTTTGGGAACACAGACTCAAGTCTATTCGCCACCGAACGGATCTATAGGTGCTGCTGTGGCGCTAAAGAATTTGTCGTCTGCTAAGGTGTTGATCTCCGTGTGAAACCATGCTAAAACACTCAACACTAGAGGTTTTTGACGGCGACGGACAGGGCCACGCTACGTACCAAACTCGCCTCAGTCATCGAATAACAGCATCAAAAAAGCTTAGGTTATTCCAATGAAATGCCCCTTTCTTTTTTTATAGTAATACCATTAACGCAATCGTATCGTAATAAAATTTAAAAAATTCACTAGGTTTGAATGAACACTGAATATTTGGTAAAAGTTTACTTCGTTCGTAACGTAACATCACTCATTATCTCTAAGAAGCAACTTAGTTTTTAGTCTTCGTGAGAGCAAAAGGATTAAGAGTTAGTAGAACACGTCGGCGTTTCTACCGTTTCCCGTGCCATGGTCCCTGTAGAAAAGTACATATAAGAGCCAAAGTGTCGGCGTAGATCTTTATATAGGAGAGACCAGGAATTCCCTCGGGATCCCGCGAGACTGGGATCCAGGGATGGAGAGAGAGATGCTTTTACCATGAGGAGAGAATTTAGACGTTAGAGAGAGAGAAATGTAGGAGCCCCTGCCGAGGGTCTAGCTGCTACAAACACGTGACGGCCACCTTCCAACATAACACACACACACACACACCACTCTTTGGGTTTCGTTCTCGTTCTCTCTCTCTCCGCGTGAGTGTCAAGACCACTCCATGCCACGTACGTATAAAAGATTTTTATTTCGCTGGCCCCGTTAAAGGGGTACTCTCAATCCCGTCAGAATCTAGGTTTTCATTTAAAGGGAAAGGCTACCCATAAAATAATAGTATACAATAATAATGATCATATTCGAAAACAAACGAAAGGGGGCTCAAAATACTCTCGAGCAAAATCAGATACAACGAAAATGGGGGACTCCAAAAGTTATCAGTCCATGTGGGATAAAATCCCGGGGCGCCACTGAAACTAACCTAATCGAATAGAGTCTCTAACCCAAATGACTAGCACCCAAATTAACGGCGTAAAAAGCTGGGACCCAATTTTCGTATTGATAAAATAAAAAACTTTTAAGGATGGCGTGTGAGACTTTGCCTTTAAAGGTGGCTACACTTGGTAGACAACCAGAGACCTTCCTAGCGCGTGCCAAACGCGCTTTCAGGAAATGTGTGTATATGTACTCCCGAGAAGCGGCAATGAAAGGAGATTTTAGATGAGAGTTTTCTCCGCTATTTCGTTCAGGACCCGTTCGCAAAAGCAATATATACTTAATACTTTTCTTCCCATATTCTTTAACATTGCGTAAAAATCCGCCATAGGTTTAACTAGATTGTTAACTATTCACGAACGGGAGTATATATAGAAATTGGGAAGTTTGGAAGAAAAAAAAACCTATACAGCGCGGCCCAGTTGGAAAACGACGGCGACGCGGGGAGTTAACGCGCGATCCAGATGTTTCTAAGAAAATTTCCACCTCTATCGCCAGTTTTTTATATATATATATATATTGGGAATTGGGATAAGCCATTAATTTGGTCGCTCAAATCAAAGATATTTTTTTTCCACACATCTTTTATTAATCAATATCGCGCCAGGAGTAAACAAGTTAAAATATAAGTTCGGAGGAAAGTTTGAAAAAGTTGAAGGACCTCATCAATAGTATACCAGAAGTGGATAAAATGAGAACGGTGACAATAAGTATCGCGTAAAGAATTTTATCAACTTCCGTATATGTTGGCAACCCTGCTTCCTAGCTAGGTAATCATGACGGTTGTCCCTTAATTTAAAGAAGTTATGAAGGATAATATAAAGCCGAAAAAGATTTAAATTAAGTTTCTACTCCTTTGATATACTTTAAATATACCCTACTTTCTCCACCGAGAACCCCTTTGCTTATTCACCGGATTAAAAAAAAAAGTGATATAGTAGTATAATAATCATAATTCGACCAATAAACGTGCACTTTTAAAATTCCCAAACTCTTTAAAACGTCTATATTTTAATAACCGTTAAAAATCACCTGGTTCTGGGCAGGGTTTTTGGAGATTAAGACATCAATAATACTCTATAGCTGTTCACGTGTTATATCCAGAACTACTTTTACTCTCTAATAGTTTAACACTGAATATAAATCCGCCTCAACTTTAGACATAGTTTAAACAAATTCTAAAAATAATAATTTTAACCCAGAATCTTACCTAAAAAGTAAAAACGATTTAACCGGCATCAAAGAATTTCCCAAAAGGGTAGGTCGACTTAAAAAAAGGCCGAAAAATTTCGTTTTCTATATGGCTATAAAGATAAGATTAGGAAAAGCGGCCTATTTTTCGGATATTTCTTTTCAAGTTTAACTTCGCCCGATAAAGTGCGTGGTATCGGTTACGTAACGGGTTTTTTCCATCATAAGGAGCATTAAAAAAGTTCAAAAGGTATATTTTTACGACCTTTACGAATTTAGGCAATTTTTATAACCGAATTTAAAGGGAGAATAAAACGGAAAATATTATTAATTTTAATTATAGGTTGGGCTTTGGATAAGATAATTTCTGTTTGTTTTATCTTTATTCATATTTTGAAATTATCCACGGGAAGTCTATGATAAACGCAATGTAATCGCGAATAATTAACCGATTATTTTTATAATTAACTGTTTAACCAAATATTTGTGGATTATTTTGTCCAAACTCCGACCTCTAATTTTAATATATAATAGATGTTTAATTAACCATAATTAATTAGGGATGGGGATTAATTAATATAAGGTATATATTATAAATCCATCTAACTTTATAGTAATCAGACCTTCATATGTAGAATAAATTAAATATTTTACTTTCCGCACTCCCTTTAAAAAAATTAACGACAAAACTAAAAAATAACACGATGAAGAACATTATGTTTATAGTCGACACGTTCTTTTTTTACCAAATACCAGAACGTCTTTATCCAATTCCTACAATCCCACCCCTCTATTTATCAGGTTTTTTTTATAGAAAAGACACTCGAATTGAGGTAATTTTACGGCAAATTATCTACTTGAAAAACGACCAGTCGTGGGTGACATACGTTCCTAGTTTTCTTTAAAGTGATTATGAAATGTAATTTTTTAATTATTTTCCGAGCTTTAGGCACAATTTCGAACTAGCCCTGATTTAAACTAGTGTTTTGAAATTTATTAAAAACCATAATTTCATTTATGGGGGCATACATAATCCTGCCACACCAGTGCGCAACGGTTCATCCTGGATGGGGCATCCAATCAGATAGCGCGATTTAGCTTGGCTCGTTCTAAAATTGAAACTTATTATACAATTCGCCTCGGGTACAGATTTGGCTTAGGGAGATTTAGGCACAACATCTTTTATAAATTAATGTATTGCTTACTATTTTCTATATATTTAGCGATAATAGGCTGATTCCCTTACATCAGCGCGCTATATGTTTGGCCCATCCAATCAGATTAGGCTATTTAGTTTCGCTCGTTCTAAAATTAAAATTGACAACGCTAAATCGTGCGTTTGAATTCTGCATTCTATAATGAGAATTAGGCTTAGCTATCTTATGAAGATTTAATGCGTGCGTCATAGTGTAAGACTACCAGGTCGTAACAATGGAAACTAAATGATTTTGTCACTCTCGTCAGCAACGTCAATTCAAGAGAGCCAATAAGATACTTAGTTTTTATTGAGGGGTTTAGTTCTTCCTTTGGCTATTGAGTCGGGATAAAGCCAAAAAGTTAAATATTTACGGACAGACATGGATTAAAGTAGAGATAGGCTATCATAAAAGTCTCGTTTTTCGAGCATAGGGAGCGTAAAAAAATAACTTCACGATCTCTTCGTTATCGGTTAAGGCTTAGCAAATGGAATTGAGGAGATATTTACGAGTTTTTCACGTGCCTGTCAAACTAGGAGCCCAAAATGAGCCTAGTTACTCGCGCAGAGAGAGAAAGAGAGAGAGAAACGGGAAAGAAATGTTTAGGGAGGTTAACTACTCTTAAAATCAGCGTGAAAATGCAGACACTTTATCAACCGATCGAGGGGCCAAAATATAAGAAATAAAAAAAAAAGTCGTAAAACGCGGGATCAGGTAAATTTTCTAACTCGATTTATAGTATATCCCAATTAAGTTTTATTACTAAATTAAAGCGAATCGAGATCATACTAATGATTATCAATACGTATTATACGAGACAATTACTAGACTAACGTGAAAATAATTGGAATCAAATTCCCACGCTACTTTTCAATGAAAAATTGAACTTTAAAAAGGAGCGCCACTACTGACATCTAGGCTTATTGTAATGCAACTAAAGCTGAACATTATAAGGGCTTAACTAGTGCGATTTTAAATTAAATTACTTGTATGCTCATTTAATGAGTATTAATAATATAAATAATTCAATAAACAAATCACAATACCTTCATATATATTTGCTGCAGACGACAGCGACATGGAGTGCAAGATCACTAGCAAAATCTGAGAAACGTTTCTGCTCTTACTATAATGTCTGTCGACATAATATAGGGAGTCGACAACGCGTGATTGTCATAAATGTCCAAAAGTGTTTTACAAATAAAGGTAGTTTTTGACATGTTCAAATGTAATTCAATAGCCAAACACGGAACTGGGTTAATCACGCGAGCATTAAGCCTACTAATAACATGTATCAGTAGGCCCATTTGACCAGCTATTATACAGATATTTAATTATAAATAAACAGTAACTTAATAAAATAACTTACGAAGCGAAAACGATATTATTCTAGCTAGTACCGATAAAATTAGTTACTTTTTACACTCGGAAAATATCATACTGTATGATTTTACGCTAAGCCTAAGTAAAGAACGCGATTTTGGCGGGAACGTTGCCATGGTTACACACTGATGCAGCGCGCGGATCGAGGGCGCGAGAATCTTTAATTGGTTGCAAACTCGGTTTTAATGGCGATTGGCTATTGAATTTTTGAACTCTATAAAGTTCGGAGATTTTTTTTTTTAATTTATTTTGAGAGGTAAATATTGATATTTCAATTTAATTTAGGATTTGTTTCAATTTCAAATTAGCCATTTTGAAAACGGGTTACTTGCTCCCTTTAAACTACAACGTATGATAAAGTTTAGTGTCTTCAAATAAACATTTCCCGCAATCCTACGTCATCACTATGGTCACTGACTATTGTAGAACCTGAATCTAGCGCGTTGTTTAGGCAAAATTTTTCCCATATGGGCCTATATTAAATTTTCATTTTAAAGTTTCTTAAGAACGCGTAAACCCAGAGGTTTAAAATTTCGAATATGTCGTTTTTAAAGTTTGGTGAAACTAAAAATAAAATCTGGACATTCGATGACCGGATATACCTTATTTCCTATATAGAAATTAAAAAAAAAAATCGTAATACTTTCAAAAGGGCTAAACTACATCCTTCCAATAAAAAATTAAAAATATGAAGAACCCCAGTGAAAGTTTATATTATTCAATAGAATTTTGCAAAATTGATAAAGCTTTAGGCGGAGTAATACGAGAGGATACACCGTGTAGGTTAAAAAAGTAGATCGGTTAACTGATATATAACTTAAACATAGTTCAAAAAGGTTTCTATATAGAATGGCCTTTCCTCCCCATTTCGTTTGATCAATTTTTTATCCAACTTAATCGGCTTATAAGATCGGAAAGGCCTCCGGTGGTGTGTTGTCCGAAAAAAGGGAATAGAGAGGGGAAAAAAGGTGGAGGCTAAAAACTACGGATTATATACTGAAGTCGCCATCTTAGTTGAAAAGAAAAAATAAATAGAGTAAAGAAAAAGTGCCTTATATCTTATTCGAGGAAAATTGCGCGAACTTTCATCCTCTATGCCGTTTAACATTCACCTCAGATTTCGCTCTTTTGTAACAATATTCGAGAAACATTATGCTGAAATTAGATACTAAGATTGTAAATGCCAATGTATAGTTTAAAATAGTATACTCAAAGCCATTTGTGTTTCCAACAAGTGAAAAGATCCTTCTAATTAGTAACAACTAAAAGCCCATTAAATTAAGCTTTAAAGTAGGGTTGTCAGCATTTTTTATTTTATTTTTTTTTTTTGAATGCCTATAAGGAATATCGTTTTAGTTTTATCACGCTAACATAATTTTATACTTGTGGTTTGAGGAGTTTTTTCGAATCCTCAAAATGAAGGCCACTCAATTTCCATTTGGAGATCATGAAAAATCTGTGACGGCCTCAGTTTCAATGAATTCTTGACTATAATAATGTAAGACTTGGAAGCCTTGTTGTTAAGTATGAAAACTAATACCGCATCATGCACGCGTGTAGTTTAAACAGGAGAAATAGGGGACGAAATACAAGTTGAAAAAGAGGCGTTATGCATTGGCGGATTAAGTAAACCTGGGAGAAGTAAGAACTAGAGAGAGAGAGAGAGAGAGAGAGAGAGAGAGAGAGAGAGAGAGAGAGAGAGACAAAAAAAAAAAAAAAAAAAAAAAAAAAAGACAGCGGGATAGGAAGGGAAAAAGGAACAGGAAGAGCTTAACTTTCAGATCAAAACTCGCCCTGGCAAAGAAGATATAGGTCTCTCTCTCTCTCACTGCTCTCCTGGTATGCTTAAAGCCGACAGAGCTTCGACAAAGGCTTAAAACATCCGTACGGAGTGCAAAATACTTCTTAACTGGATGCTCACCCTCCCGATCTTTTCTCTCTAGCTCCCAAGAAGACTAGAGGATGAGTTGAGATCGCTCATTTCAGACTCAAAATATTGTAACTTGAAAATATAGAGTTTCGGTCTTCGGGTAGAATCAAACAATTAAGGAAATATGTAGAAAGTACCTCATCAATTTTTAACGTACTAGGAAAGTAGGTAGGGATCCATGGAAAGTATGAAATGTCGTCATTAAACAGTCACCGGCCAATCAAGTGAGAAGAGCGCGTTATTCCGACCGTATAGTTTCAAACTAGGCTTGATCAGGTGCAACCGCTCTTGCTCGTTGTTCATAGGCGGTTTAACCGCGAGATATCAAACTATCCTTGAATCCTTGTTAAGCCCACGAAAGTGGATTTCTAGCTTATTATTGGTTTGTAAATTTTGCAGCGATTAAAACATATTTAAAGATAAGGACTCTAATGCACGACAAGTGATTTCCTACATACTCCTTTAACTGATATATTACGATTTTTTTAATTCGCGCGAACCAAAATTGAGGTAAATTAGGCTTGATTCATTACAATTAGCGTATGAATTGTTGAGCAAACGACTTATTAGTGATAAGTCTAAATATAATTTCTTCACAATCGTAATTAAGACGGATTTGTGAAATTGTTTGTAAGATGCTAATAGAATGCTGTTGAACTATTTAATAGAGCTAGAACATAATTAGACTTGGAAACGATTGACTGAAACTAAAGGTGTTACGTAACTATATAACCAAATATAAAATTCAAATTAAAGAAATAATACCAAATTGAAAGATCTATCATTTGAGGAATTTGGTATATTTTGATGTCCAAACTTGAGTGTCCAATCTTTTAAAAAATGAAGATTTCAATTTATCTCAAAACGTATAGTTACGGCAGTTAAACTCTAAGCTCCAGGGTGGAAAAAATCCTTGGAATAGGTATAGGCCTAGTGCGCTTTGAGTCTGAAGCTTTTCAGTTTTGCGGATGAGAAGATGGAGAGAGTTGAAGGGGTGGGGGTTATTAAATGCTTCGAAAGTTCACTAACAAAAAGGGGAAAAAGTGGCAAACTGTGTTGTATTATAGGAGTCAACCACCGAGGACCAATTAAAAAGCGATAAAGTACCACCCACCACCCATTCTACCTTAGTGACTCAGTCCCTTAGCAAGATCTCAGAGACTATAGGGACCAGAAACGTCTTCTTCTTTTAGTCTCTTCTTCTACTTCTTTCTTTCTTCCTCCTAAACTATAATCCATCCCAATTAAGCCAGAAGACTTTAGGACCAAATGAGAGAGCCTTCAAAACGTCGACTTATCATACCACCCCCTTATTTCTTCTCCCGATACTTTTTCTCCTCGCTTCTCTCGTTTCCACAAAACAAAAGTCAACTCTTTAAAAAAATATTAAGGAAAATTTTACCGAAGATATTTATTTAAAAACCAAACTAGGGGGCCATGAACTCGAGTGTATAGGGGAATAAATGGGGCCTAATTACGTGTACTTTATACCTTAATGCGGCGTTTTTAGTTATTTTAACTAATAAGGCGAATGTCAAATACTGCAATTTACGGATTTTTTTGGTTATACGGTTAGAAGTTTTTAATATAACACGCTAATTAATGTTGATGTTTTTGTTAAAAATTGTCTGGGTTTGGTAAATTAGTTTACAATGAATCTACATATACCATTTTATTGATTAAATTATAAGAGTTTTAAATGAGATATGTCAATTGTTTCATTTACTCTTAAATTTATTTAATTCTAACAACGACCTGATGGTTAATTCAATTATTTTATCTTATCTATTTTTTAAAAGCTCAGCTATTTGAAAGGAAGCTAATTAAGTTAATCACTGAACACATTTTTCCGTTTTAAACTATGAGCGTCAAATTTTGCAAAGCATCGATATAAAAGTAAAGTGTTATTTCAAACTATAATTACAGAAATAACATTGTAAGAAACACATTTTAAATTTTGTGATCTAGGACTAGGTTAATATTTTCTATTCGAATTTAAACGTCCTAAGCCTAATTCCATTTGCGTCCGCGCTAAGCCTAATTCTATAGTAAATTGATAATTTTATATTATTCACTACATAGCTAAAGGTTAACCAGTTAAATTTTGATAAAAAAGCAAATAGATTGAATAAAAATAACCCATTGTAAACAGTATTATATAATACAAATATTATCCTCCACTTTCGGAATAATTTAAGTTCCTATCTAAAGCGCGGAAAATTTATTTATAAGATAGTCTAGTTTCCAACGTCCATAAAATGTAATCTTCTAGTATAAGGTATAATGTAATATAAAAGAAAATACCGAATTTACAATGTAATACCGCTTGCCCTTACGCTTGTAGGGTTGCGTAAAAAGTTGGGATAGATTCTTTAAGAAGATAAAGAAAAGGGCGCGAAAGCGAAACGGAAAAACTAGATATCAAGGGAAATTCAAGTCGTAATCAAGCTTACAAAACACGGAATCAGAAATTTCCCTTGCCGATATAATATTCCAAAGTTAATCTCGGCGCGTTCACGAAGCGTGCGTGCCCAAAAAAAAAAAACTTCTCAAAGCTTCGGCGTAAACGTGCAGGCGAAAAGGAGGAATAATCCAGGGAGTAGAAACAAAAGCCTGCGGGTCATTTCGGGCACCTTATAAACTAAATATAACAAGAAGAGTTTTCTAATACTACTTCTATTCCATATAAGTTTAACATTGCGTAATAATGCACCTGTACTTTCGTTACATTGCAAACCCTTCTTAAATAGAAGTATATATATAAAACTACAACTAGAACTAGTAGCATCGACATCGTGAACCAACTCACTAACAACATTTGCCGCCTTGGGTCATCTTTGGCTTTCGATATAGACCGAATCAGATTGAAATTTCGGTGGATACTAATCTTGACTGTTCACTCTAACTCTAAGAAAACACAGTCTTGGAATTAATAGGGATTCAATAGCTTTACACGCTCTGAAAATTCAAAAAGATTCGATCTACGTTTCGACAACTAACTTTTTTCTTTTTTTTTTCTTTTTTTCAGATACCAATGCCTAACGAAATTACGAATCACTGTCTGTCCTTTGAGTGAATATGGCCACTATAATTCTCAATGGTAATAACGGTTCGTTTTATTTTTAGTTTTGGTGTATTTGTTAGCCCCATTTATTCATAAGGGATTTTAAATACTAAATTAACTTTCCACTTCGTTGAGTAGTAAGCTTGAGATTTAAGACAATTTTGAAATCTAAATAATATCCCAAAATTAAATTTAAAATATAAAAAATTTCAAAATTAAATTTGAAATATAAAAAATTTCAAAATTAAATTTGAAATATAAAAAATGTCTCAAAATTAAATTTGAAATATAAAAAAATATCCCAAAGTTAAATTTGAAATATAAAAAAATATCCCAAAGTTAAATTTGAAATATAAAAAATATCCAAAAGTTAAATTTGAAATATAAAAAATATCCAAAAGTTAAATTTGAAATATAAAAAATATCCCAAAGTTAAATTTGAAATATAAAAAATATCCCAAAGTTAAATTTGAAATATAAAAAATATCCCAAAGTTAAATTTGAAATAAAAAATTTATAAAATTAATATAAAATAGATTCCATAATATAATTAATCGAAAAATAGAGTTCGTAATAAAATTAATCTCAAAATAAATCCCATAATAAAATTAACCTCAAAATGGATCCCATAATAATATTTAATTAAATTCTTTCCTTTAAAAGAATAAATATAAATTTTAATCTAAAAATCTTTTTATTATATTCCACTTTTGAAAACGTAAAACTCTTGGGACAACAATTTATTAAGTATTTATCAGATTCCAAATATTAAAAATTAAGAAAAATCTCATATTTCGGTTACGATACAAAACCCCTTTAATATTTTTCTACACACACATTGCGAGTTAAGCTTCGAGTGCAGTATTTTATTCCTTCAGCATAATACGATTTATACCCTCACGTAGCTATAAGAGAGTACACTGGGAGTACTCTTTGGAATTGGGTCCCCACGCAGCTAGCCAGCCACTTCTTGTTCCGGGGGCATTCGAGCATTGGATAAAGTCATAACAAGCCACTATAACAAAAAGAGGAAGACGTGGAAGAGATGGGGGTATAGGGAGACACTAAAGGTAAAAATGGGGGCAGAAAGTGTACGGTCGGGGGCTATAAGGAGTGCCCGTGGGGACCCTAAAAATCACCCCAACCTTTTCGAAAGACGATGCATCAAATTTCGCGATCCTATGTACGTACCTTTCTCTCGCTATATATATACAGAGCTTCTTTTTTTAGACCTCTGACATAACGTATAAGGGGGTCCGAAAGAATGGTGGTGAGTGGCGAGAGTGGCGCGCCCTCGGGGTCCCTAAAAACCCTGATGAAGGTGCCAGTCTGAGGGGGCCTGAGGGACCCCGAGCCATTCCCATTCGCGGCTATAACCCCCCTTTACCCGGATGGGGAAGAGGTTAAATTGACGTTGGAACTTCGCTACCAGCTTAAGTTGTCCTTCCCCATTAGAGAAGATTATACGAAAGATAGTCCGAATCACGTAAAGATTTCAGTACACTACATAGGTGGGCTACCTTTTATTTCGATGAGAAATTAAATTAAAGGGAGTGTGAAGTGATTAAATAAATTTTATTATTTCATTCAATATGATAGATGATAAATCCATATACGCTTATTAGACATTGATAATATTAACCTGATTTTAAATTTAAAAATGCTAAAAGATGACCCAAGTTAAAAATAGTGTACCTTTAATATAATGCGTAGTAGAAGCTAACTTGAAGTTATCATACTCATTAAATTTAACCAGAATTACCACCCGTTAAAAGATGTTGAGTGGGATTTTAGCCCACAACCTTCCACTATAACGGGTAATAACCAACTCAAAATTTGAGTTCAGAAAATATATTTAAATTTTTATTTTACGCCCATGCACTGTGATTTATTTAAAAACATTTCGTGTGCGTTTAAATTGAAATTAGTCAACAAAATAAAGTGAGATAATTTACCGTAAAATGTAAAATACATTTTTGGGAAAGTATTTAAATTTATATTTTAATATTAGGTTTTCGTAGGTATTTTGATGCTTCACAAATTAAAACATTAAATTTTTTTAAATCGCTTCAATCTCCCTTTAAAGTGTAGAACTGAGCGTATATTGGCACGTGCTATAATCGTGCAAAAGTGCAACTCCAATTTATCCCCCCTTTATCAACGAATAAAGCTTTAAGAGCGTAGCTTCGCACGCGCTGCAATCTCGGGCTACTCTTGACGTAGTGTCTAGCTAGGGTCTTCTTCCATTTTGATTGCGCCCTTTTTTTCTCCCGACAGAAAATATAACATTTTTACTGTTGATCGAGAAATGCCAAGGGCTCTTTTACTCTGGATTTATAGGCTAGAGTGTAAGCGTATAAGAAGGTTGGGGTTCGTCTCTCGATTTTACAATGGTACAGTACATTTTATTTTTCGCACTTATCCCCATCAGTTTTTAAAGGTCACTTCGTCCTAACAGGATTCTAGAAGCGAATTTTGGGTACCTAAAAACCTTCATATTGGTATATGGTAAAGAATCTAAAGATCAAATCTGTCTGCCCCTGAAAACGAGCTTCAACCTGAACATTAATGTACAAAGGTTGCAACACTTCTACAGGAGCGTAGATGAAAACAATATTAAAATAATTAAAAAAATAACTCAAAGGCTATAATTTTAATTTAAAAATTATATTATTCTCATAAATATCTAAAGAATCAAATAACTACATATAAGGGATTGAAATTCATTGCCAAAAGCTTCCTTTATCCGAAAAAAGACCATTCTTCGAGTTTAGTTAGTGTGATGATAAATGAATAAGATTTATTTTTAAATCTCTGACAAATGAAATATGTATTTTTCACAAGTTTGAAAAATATTAAGAGTAAAAAAAAAAACCCATAAAAAACTAAAAGTTATGGTCCAAAACTGACCAACGTAGAACGTATCATATCTTCGGAGAAGATATATATCTTTAGGATCGAGTAAGATTGATGACGTAAGAGTGACCGGAAACTCGGTCATCTCGGAAAGGAAAGAGAGAAAACTGATGGAGATAAGGGATAGCCACTGAAGCGTCATCTGTCATTCGATAAGCCAGTCGCCGCTAATTCTTTAATCATCGTTATCGAGTTATGACCCGCCTGGTTTACCCTCAAACACAACGTAACATGTATTGCGAACCCCATTCCAACCCCCCAAATCCCCCCAAAAGCCCTATTGTTGTTTCCGACTGCCTAAACTTACATAAAACCGATATGGAATTTAAGTAAACTTTATAAAGGTATGATGAATTGATAAAGAACGCTTTGATGTTGAATAATAATTTAAAGGGAGGATGCAATAATGGAAAAGGTTTACAGCTAAATCTGGTCACTGTGTTTATCAAAGTAGCATCGAGCCGTTATATTTTACTGTTTCTTAACGAAGTAATACCGCTTAGATCACGTAAAGATGCCAGGAAAGGTTTATATTCAAGAAAGACATCAGTAATTCATGCTGGTTAAATGCAAACATTATTTTTAGGTTCTTGTTTTAAATTCTAAAAGAAACCCATGGGTAAAAATTAGAAAATAAACATTTGTCAGAGGTTTAAAAATAAATCTCATTCATTGATATAACAAAACTTTGGATAAATGAAGCTTTTGGCAATGCATTTCGATCCCTTACAGGTAATACTGTTAATTTATTTATAGATTAAATTAGTTCTTAGAAAGTTATAAGAATCTGCAAGAAATGAAATGCGAATTGGTTTCATTCACACCTTCAAATGAAATATGAGAATCGTCGAGGGAATTTGAGCTGGCGCTATAGTTATAAGACTATGATGACAATTATTGACGACCCAACTCGATGAATTAAGAAAAAGATCAGTATAAAGCATTGCTCCCAAACAGTTCGATATCTTTCACTCCTCCTCACGTACCCTATAGTCTTAAATTTCTGTCTTTCAAAGCGAAAGGGCGGAGCATTAAGATTTCAAATCCTCGTTTAAAGAGGAACAAAGGATCCTTCTCAATAATACGTCGTACGTACGTACTACTCGTAAATAAATCAAGTCAAAGAGACGAAAATCAGGAAAGCCGAGGCTTAATGTACTATTTCTCAGTCTTACTTCGAAACACTCGCGATAGTACAGACTCCCTTATAATACCTTTTATCTAGTCTCGGGTATATTTGATTCTTAATATATAAAAACTTCTTTTCTTAGAAGGTATCGAAAAAGCCGTTAAATAATGTATTAAATTATCACGTGATTAGTTTTAAGTAAGTCATTGGACAATTTTAAATTAAAAAAACATAACTGGAACAAATCATTGATTGGTTGAATTTAAAATAAACGAATGAAAAAAGTTGTAAAAGGTTTGAAAGAGTGTTTTGTAACGGTTGATTTGGTGTTATTTAAGGTTGTAATATATCTGGATAAGGCGAAGACTATATAGAAAGATACACGAACAAAGACGGGCAAACAAGACTGGGCTATTCAAAATTTAACGAATACAGGATAGGTCGAAAGTGGGAAAAGATATCCAACGTCCGGGATATACGCAATTTCGGGAAATTTGGAAACAGATGTTGATTTAAGAGGTGACCTTCTCGCGCGATCAACAGAACTTTAGCGCGAAGGAAATCTTGAGGGAGAGGCGGGTAAGGCGGAAGAGAGAGATAAGTTTAAAGTAGCTTTTAAAGGGAGATTAAACGGAATAATAGAAATATGATGATAAGGAATCGAGAATTATTTGGCGCCTTATAGTTTCAATTTAACAACGAGAAACAATATAGTTTATGAATTGGGACGAAATATTCTATAATTTCTACATAAATTATTGTTCTACATAAATTATTGTTGATTATACTCACACATCATTTTAAAATTTAAAACATTGTTTCATTTAATCGAGAATAATTTAAATTATCAAACCTATTAATTTCAATATTTCGCGACAATTCAATCAAAAAGTATGATGAAATGGAACGAAACGATGGTATTATTTTCATATAATCTATCTTTAAGAGTTAATTTGTATTTAAAAGTATATCCAGAGGTCTTATAAGATCATTTTAAATATACAAATAGTCATAACGCTTTAAAGAAGGGTGGATAGATTGAGCAGTTAATAGAACAGCCAGGCTCCCTTCTATTCAAACTCGCTCTATGGATAAACTATCTTCGCTCGCTTACTTTGGGAGATGGTATAAGGGAGGTTTTAGAAGCGATTATTTGAACGGGCTGGTGGGAGAGCCAGGGAACTGAGTGCATGGAGTGACACTCGGTCTCTAGAGGATCGGACAACACCGAGAGAAAATGTCGTCCGACTTAAGTAAACATTCCCGCCTCTTCTTCTTGAAATACATCCCGATTGTGTGACTGCGCTCTCTCCTATAGCTAGCGTATAAAGTTTAAGCAACAAGCAGGCTTATATACGAACACAAAACGGAAGAATTTCGAAAAGATTCGATAAACTGAAGGAACGATATCCTTTTCCTTCCTGTAAGAAATTAATCATTGTGTATCAAACTGCCTTAACTTCGACCCTAAGGCCTAGGAACAACTTACCTCGAACAAAGGTTTATAAACATTTATTGGGCAGATGGTCAAATACGCCATACTCCATAATGATTAACCAAGCACGGACTATAGCTAAAATATTAAGCATGTCCGCTTTAAACTCTGTTTTTAGTCACGTGCTTCCTTGAACTTTTGAAAAACTTGTTGAAGAACCAATGGACTTTATAGAATTGTTCAAGTATATGCCTTATGAGCTAGTTACCTACTTTTGCAACTACTTTATCAGAGCCCCTTAGCGACCAGTAACGCTGTGTTTCACTGTCCCTTCCTGGACGAGTACGTTTATTTAAGGCGCATATTTAGATTAGAAGCAAAACGAAATACTTAACACTGGAACACCGAGATAAAATTTAGGAAATTAGACCAAAAATATCAATTAACCGTCGTCTATATCAGGAATTTGTTTAGAGTCGCTTTACAACCAAATACACCTATATGCATTGCTGCAGTAATTCTGTTTATATGTTGAAAGTAGGTTTGTCTCTTATACGCGATAAATTTCTTTACTCTACCAACAGAAGGTGACCTCGAAAAATAAAGTGTTCTGTGCTTTTGGTCTAGCCGAAAAATAAAATCGACATTAAGAGACAGACATGTACTAAAATCACCATGAACTCGAATTTATCGCCGATTCGCGAATCAAAAATTTAAACTTTTCTAATACGATTTAGACGATGCTCTTTCTTTTCCACCTATAATTCTGTTCAAGAAGCGTTACCAAAATAGGAAAAGGTTGAAGCGAATTGACACTTAATGGTAAACCTAACTGCTACAAAAAGTAGTCTTCAATATTCGTTAAACATCGCAAATACAGAAAGAGAGCAAAGCTACACGACCCTTAAATTTGTTATTGGTTTCCTTCTTCGAGCAATTTGCGCTCGTTTTACCTTTTTCTTTTCAAGACGCAACGTTCGTCTTATTTAAACCAATGAAGTAATCTTAGGGGACAAGAGAAAAAATACGTCAGAATCAATTTTAATTTTAAGCACGTTCAAATACAAGAGGCTTCCTTTTATTTCTAAGAAACCAAATCGTAGAAATATATAGCCCAAGGAGCCTAGATTTTTACGTGTTCAAAACTAAAAATGATTCTGAACTTTAAAGATAATCGACCCTCAAGGACTTGGTTCGAATTGTCTCGATTAAATTGAACAGACTGTATAGTCAATTTCATCTTGAATTTGCAATAAGTATGAGGTATATCTAGATTATCATCAGCGCAGTTTTTAAAAAGCTAACTAACTTTTCACGCGCTGCAAATATAAGCTGAAAAAATCAACAGACTCGCTATGAAGGTTTTCAAAGGAAGGGTGAAAAGGAAAATAACGTATTTTTAAACGATATTAACCAATAAGTTAAAATAACTAATTTAAATAGAGCGGATTAACTTCAGGCAAGAACTCATTGGTATACAGCATAAGCGTCTAGTATTATACTTGCATTTACTTTAGCTGCGATCATACAAAGTCTTGGAATAAATTTAAACCGTTTCAAAACATTTCGAGAAACTGCTTCGGGAACCAGGTTCATACCGATTCGGTTGTTCAACAACCGATAGATGAAACTACAATAAATCGATTTATAAAGATAATGCGTGAGCATGTGACGCTCAAATCGATTCCTGACGATTTGGATTACGATTTGATTTTACCATTTCAAATTAAGAAATGCTAGTTTGACCGTACTAGCTTTCGTTTTCTCACACCTAAATTCTCTAAACGTGGCCTCGAATGTCACAATTAGTAATAAAAAAATAGTTTCATCCTTCCTTTAAATGAACAGAGACTAAATTCACGTGACGCCAAGTCAATAAAACTAAAAGCAAGTCATATAGGATGATTTTTTTCCCCAACCATACCTTTTTCTTTAAACCTTTTTTATCATTTTCTCTGTCTCTCTCTCCCTCCCATTTTAACGTCTTTTTTCTGTTTCAGGGTTTCTCATCCTCTCTCTTACGATCCCACCACTAACGCCGCGAGAAAGAGAATTTTACGACACTGTCAAATGATATTAAACTCCAAAGTCTCCAAATGTTAAACGCGATTTTCTCAATCCCAGGGATATAGCTCTTTCCTCTTACCAACTTTCCAACCAATAGCCCAAACGTGATGAGGCTTCTACAGGAAATTCGATTTTGGCCCACACCATATTTTTCAGAAAATACTTCAGAGACCAGTAAGCCCGTAATTCAACTTTCATTTCAAATTGTAAGTTAATTTTTAATGAAACCTCTCATGTGTTTCTGGTAATGGAGTAAACATACTAGGAGTACAAATATATAGAAAGGCTATATTAAACACCTTTGTACGTACGCAACTCCAGTCATATGTGAACAAGGTTTAGAAAAGAGTTTTTATTTTTAGTATTTGTTAGTTGGTAAGAAAAGTCTATTAAAAACCCTTTCGGCAAAAATAAATAAATGAACAAAGTTAAGGACATCAACTTTAAGATATAAAATTCTTTTTAGAGGAGGTAATCTTTATCGAGGAAAATTACGGTCTAGAATTCGGTAGGGGTGAAACATTCTTCATCTAATTACCGCAGACACGAATTATTTTGTAGAGGCTATGTATACTACTAACTTTTGGCGTGACGTCAGTTTTACTTTTCATTTGAATATGCTGTCAATAACGAATTATTTTGTAGAGGCTCTGTATACTACTAACTTTTGGCTATTTTTACTTAAGCGTGACGTCAGTTTTACTTTTCATTTAAATATGCTATCAATAACGAACGAAATTGGGTTACTCAATGGAGAATTTTTTTCTAATTTTGTCAGAAATGGTTCAAATTGCAAAATATTTCTGAATTCGATAAAAGAGACCAAATGAAAAAATGGAAAATTCCTTTTAATCGAATTTCTTCCGAATTGTTCAATTTGGGCTATTTTTGTACAAATTAGAAGCAAATGAAAACCTTGGAGGTACTTTTTACTCCTATGAAATATTATTTTGGTTCATTCTAATAAAGTTCTTTAGAAGGGCAAAATAAGCTAACGTAAAAAGAAGAGATATTTAAACGTATAAAAATATTCGGATCAGTAGAAAGTAGAAATATCTTGAAACAGGTGCTTAATGGACTAAATGGGCGAGATAGAGAGAGAGAGGAGGTTCTATCCCGAACTTCACTGGGGCCGGGCTACATTATATAACGCACACTCTAGAGTTAAACGACTCTAGAATCGAGTGCGAGCGGTAAAAGAAAAATAATATACATTTCCGTTCACGAGATGAATTCCAAACTAGATATTTATCCTATGAGATTCAAAGTTACGTATTAATCCGCCTAAACTTTAGCTATATTGCAAACACTACTCGTGATCTAAAGTAAAAGTAAAATTTTGTTTAAATCTTCAGCACGCGCAAGGCGAAGATTCTATTTTTACTACGTGATTTGTTTTCATAGGAACTTAAGCGAACGTAGCTTTGTTCGTGCTGATATTTCAAACTGATTATGAAGTCTATAAATATATACGTAAGTATGTATAGAAGCCATTAGCGGTAAAACGGGGATAAAGGGGAATACAGCTAGAGTTAGAGAAAGGGGTTTTTTTAGATGAAAAATATATAAGCTGGGAAATCTTATTACCTTTGCCTTTTCACTGCTTATAGAGCTTGTGATGGCGCTGGTGGGAATAGAAAATAGCTTTTTTTTTCTGGTTTTCCACCTTATATTATACCTTATAAGTAGGAGACTTATCGATATATACCTTAAGGAATAAAAATGCAATCTAGGGAATCAAGAAATATCTAAGAGTTAATAAGCTATGGCTTCGTAAAGGGTAGATGAAAGGGAATGAAGTTTTAAATATTAATATTTTCCGAAAATTCGTGATATCAGGAGTAAATTCGAATAAACTTTGAGGGAAGTATGAAAGCACCGTTAAAACTCGCGAGCATAAAGATTTTTCCAGTGTCTATATAATTTATTAGCCTGATATTGAACTTCCTAACTCTTTGCACTCCAATATTTAGTATATATTTTTTATTAACTTCCCAATCACACGTTTTACGCTGACGTATGTTATTAGTTACATTGCGCATTCTCTAAAAGCCACCAGATATTGATCATAGCCTTACATATATCTCTATCTCTCAGTAAAGAATTATCGTAATTTTTTACATTTTTATTAGAAAAAATTGAATTAAAAAAGTGTATACCTAACACTCTCCATCTTGGTCTAATTTGGTTCGGATTCAGATTTTTTTCATTTAGTCTGTGGTCAATTTCGGAAAGATATTTCCAATTTGGACCATTTCTGACCAAATTATAATATGTTTCTTCATTGGGTGGAAGCATATTGGAATGAAAAGAAAAATCTAAGTTACACTAAGTCCGTGTTCACACTATGTACTTTGAAACCGTTCTAAACGTTTAAGAAAGGTTTAATTGTAAAATTTTGAGGTCAACTGTAAAGATTATTTCTCAAAATATATAATTATTAAAAAGTTTTGAAGATTAGAAACGGTTTGAAAACGATTTCAAAGTCTCTAGTGTGAACGTAGCTTACATCGTGGAATTTTTCAACTTTTAAAGATTAAATTCGCGAGCTTGGTGCGAGATCAATTTGACATAAGGTCTGAAATGAGTCAGTTTGCAAATGCAATACACACGTGAAATTTCTATTTCTCTTTAAAATTTAAAATTAAACTCAATTTTCAAATTAATTTAATCTTGTGAAATATTTTTAGAGTGGAACTGACGAGAAACAAAATTGAATTTCATTACTATAGACACGTATTCGCGTGGGATATATTACAAAAACAAAAAACATATTAGATAGGTCTACTAGACTCGCGTGCGTCTGCTAATATCGATATTAGAAACACCTGGCTCTAAACCCGCGTTTTCACGTTCGGAGAAACGAATTGTTAATTCCTTTTCAATAAATAAGTGTGCCAAAAAGATTAAACTAATTGAAAGGCTTACAAGAACTTTGGCTTAATGTAGTGCGTGCGATTGTCAAGAAACTTGTACAGGGAGTCCAGCCATAAATTTCAATTCCTTATAGGAAATATAGGATTATTTTTCCAAAATATACGATTATATACAGGACACAAAATTATGTTTTATAGGATAATATAAAACCATCTCAAATAAAGGCTTTTGCAAGGCAAATTTCAACATAAATACCATTTAAAAATATATATAATAGGAAATTTAGGAACACTTGACTCCCTGGTTGTATTTTAGCGCGTCTGAAATTAATTTAATTACACTATTATATCTAGAAAATTTCATTAAATACCCGGACGTTTTAACGAAATACAAAATATAATGAAAACTCGCCTTTATCATATAGATATGTATACCCCTTTAAAATAATTTTATATTCAGAGCTGGCTATCAACTTAAGCAAGTCCTATACATATATATATATTGAAGCATAAAATAATACGTATATATATAAATCGATTTTCAGGCAGGAAGTTTTAGATATTCCGCGTACGAACGATGCTCGTCTCAATCAACTTATAGAGGAACGAATCAAAAAGACTCTAGGCCCGGTCAAATCCCAGCGATATAGTTTTTGCGTTCCAATTTTTCTTGCTTTGATTCCATTTGGAATGTAAATCGAAATGCCAGATGCTAACCTTTATACGGTTTATGTGATCGAAATAAATGGGCAACACGGGACCAAATCCGATTACAAATGACGTATATACCTATAGCTTTCCGCTCTGCTCGCCGACCAATTTTCATCCGTATATACTATAGACCAAAATAGGCCAAATATTTACATATATCGATAGTGGGTATATTCGAGACTGGACTGGATAAAAACCAATTCGAGTTGGTTGGCATCTATCCGGCATATCTGAACGCGGGCTTGTATACGTATGGAATCAAAAATTTCCCGCCTACGATTCTGTTTTTTGTATACTGCAATAATGTTAAAAATACAAACAATTCCCTCTTTCAAAAAGGGAAGATAAAACTATTGTAGAAGTTTCATTGGGTCTGCCTACGCTCTTAGATCAAAAAGTTCCTAGCTTTGGCTGTATTAAATTATCACACATTTCCGTCATATTTATATTGTATCTTGGATTTAAATGGCTTAGCTATAATTTATACAAAAAAACTTAATTTTAAGTTAGAAAGTCGAAATATTTTAATGACCTTTAATAGATTGGATAGAAACTTAATTTCAAAAACATTGAAATAATCGCTATACCTAATATTAAAAACATCGTTGTAATCGCTAAGCCAAATTTGAAAAACTTATTTACGTTAAGCCAAATTTGAAAAACTTATTTACGTTAAGCCTATTTGAAAAACTTATTTACGTTAAGCCTATTTGAAAAACTTATTTACGTTAAGCCTATTTGAAAAACTTATTTACGTTAAGCCTATTTGAAAAACTTATTTACGTTAAGCCTATTTGAAAAACTTATTTACGTTAAGCCTATTCGAAAAACTTATTTACGTTAAGCCTATTTGAAAAACTTATTTACGTTAAGCCTATTTGAAAAACTTATTTACGTTAAGCCTATTTGAAAAACTTATTTACGTTAAGCCTATTTGAAAAACTTATTTACGTTAAGCCTATTTGAAAAACTTATTTACGTTAAGCCTATTTGAAAAACTTATTTACGTTAAGCCTATTTGAAAAACTTATTTACGTTAAGCCTATTTGAAAAACTTATTTACATTAAGCCTATTTGAAAAACGTATTTACGTTAAGCCTAATTTGAAATTCTTTATGTATTATTGCGGTCGCTAAGCCTAATTTAAAAACATTTAATTTACTGTTTCAAATTAATCAGTTCAAAACCGATAAGCCTTATTTTGTTCCTTTTTTTCTACTTCAAATTATCTAAGCCTAATTTGAACAAAAATTACAGACACATATTCGTTGGTTTAGAAGCAGAAAAGTTTCGCATTATTATTTGGATGTCTTTTTCCCCCGCCTTAGATGTATTGCCTGTAAGGTTTCCAAATCCAAATCTAATTTCAAAAGTGAGGGGAGATAAAGGAAACTACCTTGAAATTCACCCTCCCTTTATAAAAAAATATTCAAAGCTTAGAAATTGATATTGACGTAGATCTATCACATCAGATTTTGATTTAAACAGAAGAATCTAGGGGGAAAGTATAAGGTGTACATAAGTAGGAAGAAAGGAAACGAGGGGTTGAACAAACTGAATTACATTTTCGGGAAAAAGAGAACGAAAATGTTGCGATGTACATTTTTGCGATCTCCTACTGGTACTCGGAGAGTCAGCATGCATTGGTCCTTTCGTTTTGGCTTTAGTAAAAAGATACACAAATGGAAAGTGAGTATTCTGTGTGTGCCATTTCCAAAAAAGGAATGATACCGAGAGATTCTGGGGGTAAAAAGAGGAGAGGCAGGCCTAAAGGTGCCTTTACAAATGAAATACAAGCGATACAACTTGGTTTCAAAATTTAGGCCTAATAAAACAAAATATACCAATTCTAACATTACTACTTGATTAATTATTAAGTGATTATTAAGGATTAGGAATATATTTTCGGATTTAAATTCCACAGAGAGAAAATTAAGAGATATTTTAATTTGGAAGAGGAAGTATGAACAAAAATTTATGGATTTGGCGTTGGGAGAGAAAATGAAAATTAAGATATTTAAATTAACATAGAGAGTATAAATTCATGTTTTGATTTGTCAAAACCGGAATAAAATGGGAATTTGGATACCAGAGTTTAATGTTAATTAACATAAACAGTAATTTAGTTTATGGAAGTGATTTTGACCTTCTATGTTTCGAGTCTTGGGTCACTAAAAGAATTTTGCTATAGTTTTCAAAAGAAATCCATGCAAATTATACGATAAACATGCATTGGCACCATGAAAGCGTATAGTAGAGAGGGGAAAAGAGATACATTTCTTATCTATGCGCTAGTTTGATTTGGAAAAGTGCTCTTTGCGTTTTGTATTATCAAAATAGCCTTATTCAAACGAGTTCTCCGTATGGGGAGAGACAGACACGCGTGTTATAGAAGCCCCCGCTTATCCTACAACAATAAGATGGGATACAGCCCTGTAAAAGAATGGACAGAAACCATAAGGCCTACCGTATGCATATACGCAATCGAGTAAAAAAGAATTTAATTTGCCAGCGTCTGGTTGCCATGGAAACGTATCTCGCTATGGAAAATTCTGTGAAAGATCCCTCGAGATGATTTTTAGGTCCGAGTTAAGGGGGAAAATAGACGAATTTATCATTGTGTTAGCCAGACTCTCCCACGATATACGCTTCTATCTCGATTAAGTATAAAGTATTCTTCCCAGTAAGTGTATTCGTAAAAACATGTTTTCTTCTTTATGGGAAAAACAGATATTTCAAAAATGTAAATTTAAAGTTTAGAAATTAAGTGATAAATTTGTGTAATGTTAAAATAATTAAAGCAACGCAAGGGAGAATCGTTTAAAAAGCCCTAATCCATTAAATGTTTTACAAACAAATATTAAACTGAAATGATGGGTCAGCAACTAATCGAATGTTATTGGAAGTTTAATGGAGAACTCGCCTTATCAACGAGCGTCGCTGATCCTTAAATACGAAGAATTCAGGTTCTCCATGAATCCAGCTAAGCCTATTTTCCAGGCAAGATATAAATTTATAGTTTAATATTTGTCTGTAAAAATGTTTACTAGTAGATTATCACTATTTAAATGATTAGGAAATGATAAAAAAATCACTTGTTAGGTTGAACTCTGCCTTTAAAGGTTGTATATATTTAGGTATATAACTATAAAATGAATAACTCAACTCATATACGGCCTAATTATAAATTTCATAATGACGTCAGTATCATTTCGTAGCAGAAATAATAGTACTAGAAAAACCGAAATATACGAAAAGGCTGCTCACAAATGGAGGTTGATTTTAAATGATCCTATTATACACTGCAATCGAACCCAATTTCAATTACGTAACCATTTTTAAATTTTAATTTCTAAAAAACTTGAAGTAAAAAATGCAAATGGAAAAATTCCTTCATTTTTTGTGGTATTGTATCAAGCCTTTAATATAATTAAATAATTACCCTCGTTAAAAAAAGGAGTTTCATATATGGTTTGAGAGAGTGTCGCCTAGATGTCGAGCACGTTCTAAGAAAATAATGGCCAATGGCCAGCGCGCATTCATCAAGAATATATGGCCCGTTTTAGGGAATGATCACGCGCTCCTTTCCGAGCACGGACAAAGCATATATTTTCAGACAATTACTAGCCTAGGCGCCTACTGTTGACTTTTCCACAATAATACACTTTACTAGATACGACATGGATAACGGTTGTGGGTTTTAATACCTAAAGCAATAGTCTCACTTTAAAAAGCTACAATTTTGAGCCAAAAAAAAAAATATTATGAATTCCAACTTCTTTTCTTCTGAGAAATTGAAATATCTCCATGGTTAAGGGGTTCTAGTTAAGGTTAAACGGGTGTCAATTTTAATTTATTAATAGCCACGGTCACACTAGCATTTCTTAATCGAATTGAAACGGTAAAATCAAACTTATATTCAAATTGCCAGGAATCGTTTTAAGCGTCACGTGTTCACGCGTTATCTTTATAAATCGATTTATTGTAGCTTCGTCTATCTGTTGTTGAAACCGAATCGGTATGAAACTGGTTCCCGAAGCAGTTTCGAGAAATCGAATCAAATCGCTTCGAGAAAAGACGGTTTCCCATTCACAGGACTCTAGCGAAACGTTCTGAAACAGTTTAAATCGATTCCAAGGTCTGGTGTGAACGCAGCTATTGGCTTATCGCGCAAACGTTTCTAATAGAACACCAAGGCGTCTAATTCTCTGTTCCTTTATATCCATGGAGTGTTTCAAATCTTGCCCACCAATCTCGCTATTTATTCCGTTAGAAACGTACGAATATCGGTTTGATTTTACGGTTTGAAATCGATTTTGGATAGGCTAGTGTGAACGTGCTTTCAAAACGCGATATATACGTGCGAGACTTGACCTTTCGCGCGAAAATACGTGTTTCAAAAGTATATATATGTACGAGGTTAGGCTCTCACACCCTAAAAATACAAAATATATTTCCTAATAACTTTTGAAGTGAATTTATAGGGTTCTTTATGGGACTCGTATTATGGTATTAAAAGGGTTGTGGCCACTGATGTAGACTCATAATTCATTGACATTCTTTTAGCCTAAAAGAAAGCTAGGGCGTTCGTTTAACAACTTTTTTTCGTGTAAGGTCTTCATTTTCAGAAAGTTTTTATCATTTTTTTCTGGTCTCTCCCACGAGTCGGGGTAAAAATAAATTAATAACACTAATTATATATTTACATTTCAATTCCAGCGTAGATAGGTGGAATTTAAAAGTAGTACTTCAAAGAAAAACGACTCAATCGAATTAAATACATAAAGGGAGGATATCACGAAGCGTCAATAAATTATTTAAAAACGAATAATATTTAAGTCTTATCAGAAAGAGATCATAATAAAAGGGGGCACTAATCAAATATGTAATTTTGCGATAGAAAATATGGAAGGAAAAATAATAAACTTAAAATTAGAGTTAAATTTTAGAAGTTAAAGTGTTAACAAAATTATTAAATGCATGGTTATTAAATAAAGCCTCACTTTAACTAAATGTTTATTAGTATAATTTTACTAAATTATATAATTTATAAGCGCATAGCAGTCATTTCAAATTTTAAAATTAATGTAATCTAATTAAAAATTAACTAACTATAAACTGGGTTATTTTCTAAACCCACTCTATAAAATGTAATATAATTTTCGATCGGCGAGAAAAAACATTTAGGCCAATTTCTATTTAAACCCCGAATGCTAGGCCTATTTTGAAAAGCGAAATAATATAAAAGAAGAGAGAAAAAGAGCGAAAAGGGGCCGAAATCAGGTATTTTTCTTGCTTCACCCTACAAAATACGTGCCCTCGAACTCAAATGGCTGCTAATGTTAAAAGGTGGGAGGGAATAAGGGCCTCGTTCTGCAGAAAGGGAGAATAATCATTACGGATATCATTAAGAACAAACGGGAACGACTTGAATTTATAATCAGACCACGTGTACTTGAGTACAAACCCGAAATTCGAACCTACTTCGCCCTCATTTTAAACAGTACTGTACTCCAAAGAACAAACTTCCTAATATATGTAACATATATAAAATTTTACAGAGTTTTCAGTTAATTTACCAAAGCTGTGGTCAGTCACGTGGTGAAGATGGGTTTAAATTATATTTATATATTTTTATACTTTTATAGATATTACGCCTGTAAAAGTGTTCCAGCCACTAGGCTTTGGTGCTCATAATGAAGCCAACATTTAGTAGATTTCGGGCCAATACGGATTAATTTATAGTGGTGTTTTTTAATCCATGACTTTATATTATGAAAGAAGAGGGGCTTGGCCAAAAAATGTTTCTCTCTACGTCATAACTCGTGAAATTGCAAGTTTAGCGAGCGAAATGGGGCTAAATTGCGCGCGATATAGTGCAAATAAGCCACAATTTAATTTATAATGCAAAAGTTCTAATACTAATAAACATTTTCTCATCGAAGACCCCAATTTAAGGAACTAATTTATATTCAAAATAATCTTATTTCAAAGCTAATTAAATAAATATAAAACTAATCTTCAAATACAAATAAAACTGCGATGAAAGTCTTATAGGAATTAGTTTACAAGCCACATAAATTCAATCAAACAAAAAGGCTCCTTCAATAACAAATAAATTAAGAATGAAACACTTACCCCTTATTAAAGCCGCTGCATGTGAACGATGACGTAAACGCCGCCAGTTGAATTAGAAAGGGCTCCGTTTCTTTACTTAATCGTCTGATACTTAAAAAGCAGTTTCCGCAAAAGTGCACCAAAGTTTATTCGGGTTTAAGCACACAACAGTTCAACTGGAATAAGAAAAAGTAGTGGTTTGTTTAATATCGTTTTAATGTTAGTCCACCAGCTTTGTACGTTATTCTTAATTATTGTTAAATATGATGTAAGCCTCGGTCATACGTGATCTGTGAATTTTACTATTTTCTACCTTGGATTAATAAAGAAACCTTCCTTCTTTATTAATCCAAGATTTAATCAACTCAAACTTAGCGAAAAACTAAATAGCATAGAACATGATATGTTTAATCATTTCGTAACTCTTAAACAGCGCCACGTACGACAAAACGTCATAGAACTTTTTCCACCCAAAATGACCAATGGAATCCGCAAAACTTCGGTTCTATCAGCATTTTGGGAACATCCTGCACATATCGCGACATTTCATGATCCGTATCAAGTTTTGTATTATGTTATATTTATTAAAGAATCAATTTTCATTCGTGCCATAAAATATTTCCAAATATAATCAATGAGGCTTTAAAAATAATTTTAATAAACGTGTCTTATTGGTTAAAGTCGTTCTGACGTCACTATGAAATGAATTCATATATATATATATATATATTTTGAATCGTTTTTAAAGGGTCTTTCAAAAAGTTGCTACTTAATTTCCATTTGAATTAAGGTCATAAAAAATTAGTGTAGCCTTACTTTAATAAATTCATTACGGGTTCAATATATATGTAAATGATTATTTTCTTTAGAAAAAAAAATCCAATTAAAATTTTAATTGGTTCACGATTTTGCTTAATTTGGTTTTCCGTCATTAAAATATGACCAAAATTAATTTATAACTAATATAGGGTTGACTTAAAATAGTCAACATTTATTAGATGCGAGAAAATTTTACAACGCTAAATATTATGCAAATACGAGAGAGAACTGAAAAACATCCCTAAAATATTCTATCCAAATAGAAAATGATAAATTTTCATCGAAAATTTATTTCTTCAATCTCTTTCGAATCAAAAAATGTTGCCACGATAAAATAGCAGCAGCAAAGTATGAAATGTATACGTTAAAAGAAATCCATCAGAAAGGAGAATTGGGAATAATAATAATAATAAAAAAAAAAAACTCTTCAGAAATATCAACACAGCCAGGCAACCGAAAACAGTGTTGGGTCGTCCAACGGATATATTCTCTACTCTCGCTTACTTTACTTTTTATGTTGTTTCTCTTCATTCAATTTTAGGCACACCCAAATAGAGTTGGAAGTGGGATATTTATATTGAATAGTATTGTTGTAGGCGTTCAAAATAACCTTTAGAAAGATCTGCCATATATCTTTAAAATTAAATTGATTGACTAGGAGGTCGCAGTTACGGCCATTTGCATTTAATATAGGGCTTATTTTTGGAATTTTGCTCGATTTCTATCGATTGGCGAAACACATTTTTCCAGTGGCGAAACATAATTTTATGATCCTAAAATAATATACGGAATGTCTACTTCTAATGGTGCAATCAGTTTATACCTAGGAGGCCACGGAGAAAAGTTACGGCCATTTGTATTTTAATATAGGGCTCATTTTTGGACTTTTGCTCGATTTTTATCGAGTGGCGAAACACTTTTTTCGAGTGGCGAAACATAATTTTATGATCCTAAAATAATTTATGGAAGGTCTACTTTCTAATGGTGCAATCAGTTTATACCTAGGAGGTTACGGAGAAAGTTTACTGCCATTTGCATTTTAATATAGGGCTCGTGATTGGACTTTTGCTCGATTATTATGGGTAAATTTTGATGATTTCTATTATGATGAACCTTATTTCAGATCATTTTGCATTTTGTTTTAAAGTGTTATGATGGTAGTGAGTGGGTCGTATATTTCTCGCATCTGGCCGCTTGTTTCCAATCTAAAAAGTCCATTAAACTTCAACTGAGTGTCTACATTGAGAGCTAATTTACATCAAAGTCCTATTTCCCATCAGTGGAAGCGGAAGATGCTGGAGTAAAGAAAAGAAGAAAAAAAAAAAAAAAAATCTCTTCCTTTTACTCTTATTCTGGTGTAGCGTGAAAAGAAAGAAAAAAGCTAAAGTGAAGCTGCATGAGTGAAATAGAGGCGAAAAACCAGCGTTGCCTCTCCTCAGATCACTGCAAATGCCGTTTTGGCTTTTTACATTAACAACTTTACTGAGTAGTTGATTTTTTTACTATATGTCTGTCCAAATATTAAAATTTTATAATGTTTTGGAAATCAAGGGGTATTTATACGACAAATAGTACGTACAACGTCGAAATATCATCATTACTTGTCTGGTTTTTGTATAATATGATTTAATAAAATGATTTAAAACGCGTTAAATATCTCCATAATTTAATTCAAGTCTGAAAATAATTCCTAAAAAATGATATATTCACTGAGAAATCAGGGATTATCTATATGACTAATAATAAGAACATCCACACTTCTATCATCAATAATTGTCTGTTAAGTGATTATTGTAAACAGACAATGGTTTAAAGCGCTAAATAATCACTAATTTATTTTTATTGTATATGTCTGTCCAAATCTTTAAATTAAAAATAGGTTTTTGAAAATCAGGGAGGATTTAAATGACAAATAGTTTATAATCACTCCTAACTATCATCGCTAATTGTCTGTTTACTGATAAATGTCAATACGCAATGATTGGAAGCACAAAATATTCCAGTAATTTTCCTTTTGTAAATCTTTATGGAATTTAGATATTCAAAAATAAAAAAAAAAAATGGAATTGGTATACGTTGCATATGGTGACATCTTGTTTCATTCAATCATTGGTTCGTCTGGCCGTTGGCGGTACAAATCCGGCGAAGAGAGGAGGATGATAATAACGTATAGTTTTCCGATGCACAGCCGAGTTTGACACCCGGGGAATTTTCTACACCCTACTCCCTTTCCATCCCTCCATGGGAGTGTTAAAGTACGGAATGAAAAGCTACGAAATAATGATACAAGCTTTTTTTTTTCCCTTTCTCTCTCTCTCTCTCTCTTTCTTACTCCGAAGCACTCTCCTCCCCATCTTCGCACTTTTTCATAAAGGGATACTTAAGATAACTATATTTTTAATTTTTAAATTGTCATAAAATCAATCCAAACACAACACAATTCGAAGAATAAATTAACAACGTAATCAGATATTATCCACAGGCATATGATAAATCCAAAATATTTGTGGATAAATTAACAGATTATCCAGACATTAACAAATGGCGTACAGGTCAAGTAAAAATTGTATTGACGACGTAACATTTTCCGTAGAATCACAGTGAGCTAGACATTGTTATACGATTCACCAAACTATATCCAAGATAAGTTATTTATTACAACATTGTCATGATATTTCGGAAGAAGTAATATTATATTTTTCGGTTTAATGAAACTGGAATTTACCCCTCTAAAATTATCAAAACTTCACAAATAAATTGACGAGGGGCAAGAACACTATCTAAATGAATGTTATATTTCTCTAAGCATATCAGCAAATTCAATTGTAAAACGTAGTCTGTACCCGTAGAGCTAGCTACCTGCATGGACTAAAGTAGCACGTGGATATGCCTGAATGGCAGAGAACCACGAACACTTAACTATAAAATTTAGCTTTCAATTAGATGCACTCACTATGTGTTTATTCAATTGTATTTTCACTTGCCGAGCTACCATCTCTTAAGAAGCCCTCATTTAAAAGAGTAGACCACATCGGACTATCTGATAAAGATGAATAACAAAACTTGGCGTTCATAAGAGTCCACGACAGTGATTGAAGTGGTAACTAAAGCAAAACCACGTGTGTGGATACGGATAAGATCAATATCTATTGACGGTATCAAAATAATTCTGTAAAACAGTTCCGTTAAGGTATAATAAATTTATGAAATAAAATATATTTATTGAGTAACTTAACTACTTCTTTAAAGTCTTCGGGGCTCGTTCGACAAAAAATTGGGCAAATCTTCTATGCAGTCTTTCCTAAGTATATCCTATCAAAACAAAGTTTTTCTCCGCTCCACTCCGTCTTTACTCCCGCTCATAGTAAGAAGTTAAGAAGCCCTTTTGAGTGTTCAGTACGCAAAAAGCTAAACTTACTACTATTTCTAAGAAACGAAATCATAGAAATCAAAGGGATCTGAGCTTTAATATGAACTGAAAAATTAATGTGTTTCTTACTATATATAATACAGCATCAGAGATATAAAAAAAAAAAAAATCGATGTTATACACTTTTAAAACAAAACACGAAATTCTTGGGTTGGAATTTAAAATATGTTTGCTCTTTCAGTAGCTTGTTAAAATATGTATTTTTAATTAATAAGAGTTTTAAATTATAACTAAAAGTGATTGAAAGTTAAAATACCCCCGGGGAAATAAAATGTTTCTTAATTATTCTCTAATTTACAGTCGAATAAGATATTGAATTTATTTATAGGTTCATTAAGGAGTGGATAATTATCGATTCTACTACACATTCCTATAATTTTATTTTACTAATCCAATGGTGGGATGTCTTCTTATTGGCCAGAAATCTTGTAATTAAATTAATGCTTAATATAAGTGTTATTGATTATTTCATAGACCATTCCAGAATGTTTTGTAAACACCTTGATCAAAATTAGCTAGATTGGAGTGCGCATAATTAACTGAACTAAATTTAATTACCATAACCATTCCATAACAATTAAAAACTGAAAACACTAATAAAAGCAATTAATCAACAAGAGATCTTATATACATGTTTATGTAACTCATTAAAAATTAATTTGAAATGTATTTTAAAGCTATTTTTTTTGCTATAGCCTTGAGCGAAACAATTTATGAAATATAAATAATTATTACGTTTCTAATCACGATCTAAAAGCCTAAAGCGCCAATTAAGGAAACCCGAGTAATTCTTCCAAAACTCGTACGGTACATCTAACGAAAATTGATTAAACCCGATCCGGCTCTATTTTTGGCGCCCAAAAAGGGGTCTAGTTCTAACACGATGCTGATAATAAGCGGCATTTGGAAGCTAAAGAAACAGACGTCGTTGAACGGATTTTCTTCCCAAACTTTTTTTTTCCCCTTCCGGTCAAAGAGATTTTTATTTTTTTTATACCTCTTCAAGATATAAACTCAACTCTTCACTGCGCGCGCGTGAGAAACGTGAGAGATAAAATTTGAAGGGTTAGTGCGTGATAAAGTTTATTCGAAAATGTACTTTCCTATAAATAATATGAAATAACTTTTTAACTAACATAAATTTGTTATATAAAATTATCAAAGTTTAAAAATAAATAAAACATTTGCCAAAAGTTCCTAGAACCATGAAATGAATTTAAAACTTATTTCCTCATATCCTGATGCTTATGAACGTCAGGATTTGATATCCACCTTTATCTATTTGGATAGGTGTCTGTTTTGACCCACGGCTACGATTACCCTAACCTTCTAGTACTTCTGTATGTGTTGTCCATGTCGGAGGTAAAAAACTTATACCCTAATTAAAATTTATCTTATTTCTTATATTTATTTTCAATCTCAAAATAACGTGTAATAAACCCTTTAAAAAGGCTTAGCAAGCCCAAAGTTGGATTATAGTTTCTGGTTCTCTCTATATCCTACGTATAAAAAAATATATATAAAAAAACGTATTCCACTTCTCCCCTTTCACAACGTGATCTTCATGCTTTATACCTCAATTTTCAGTTCTTCTCACCCAACCCACTCCGCCTTTCCGCCTTTCGAAGAAGAAAGAATCGTAGACTATAGACATTGGAATTAATATCGATCTCTTTAGAAATAGGTTCTTCTTTATAGGTACTGAATACTGATATTTTAAAAACGGAGTGAAAATGTAATTCATAAACCGCGCAAAGTAGGTCAACCCTTGTAAAAATGTTTCCTCCGTCGCGCATCGCTGTTCAGAGAGAAGCGACCGCGTAGGGGCCAATCTGAACGGGTGTACAGGTTGGTACACCCTTTTGAATCAGGGCGACTCCCAAGTAGATCCTCGACAAATGAAATAATATTACATGATAATATTACAATAAATTTAAAATTTTAATTTAATATTAATAGACGTAGTACGTCTACGAGCGAGAGGTGATTCCGTGAAACAATTCCATCACGAGTAGTAGTTGGGCTATGTACATAATGGGCTGCGTTCATACTAGGCCTTGGAATCGATTTAAACTGTTTCAAAACGTTTCCCTAGAGTCGTGTGAACAGGAAACCGTCTTTTCTCGAATCGATTTGATTCGATTTCTCGAAACTGCTTCGGGAACCAGTTTCATATCGATTTGGTTTCAACAACCGATAGATCAAGCTACAATAAATCGATTTATAAAGATACTGACACATGACGTTTAAAACGATTCCTGGCGATTTGAATATCGGCTTGATTTTACCGTTTCAAACCGATTAAGAAATGCTAGCGTGACCGTAGCTATATAGACATTTCATCAGAAACAGATATTTCCAAAATTCTTATATTAACATAAGTTTCATTTGTATATTATGTTTAAACATAATATACCAATCGAAGATTTCTCAAAATAAGTTCATAGGAAGGACGAAAATAAAAAGGATCAATCTTTTAAATCGTTCGCGACGGCGGGAGTTTCATCCTTGGAAGTGAAATAAAACAAAATTGAAAAGAGTAAAAAAAGGCTTCTCTTTCCGTATATCGAAAATAGAAGAGTTTTCCTGAAAAAAGGGCGAACCACGAGTCTAAATGTTTACGTAATTACGGAGTCCCGGTAATATAGAAAAAAACCCTGACGTTCAAACAAGACATTCGAATTCGGCGCCCATAGACCAAACAGCCCGCCGCCGCGTTCAGCCGAATTTTGGCCAAAGAAAAACCCAAAGGACTAGTGTCATCACGAAAAGAGTTGAAAAATAACTTTAACACGATCGAATATCACCATAATCATAACTGACCAAAGGGGTGTACAAAATTTCTTCACGTTCACGAAAGCTTTTCCAAGTACATTCTAGACATTGCAAAGAACGTCTGCGGGTACATTAAGCTAACTTTAACAGCGCTTATAGAAATACTGATAAAACAATAATTGGGCATATACTTGCTCGCTCCTCTTCGGCTCACTTTTGAGGCTCATTGTTTGGTCCTAACTTACCGATCTTTATCAACTTGCTTTATAATTGATAAAAACAACGTTAAATCGCGCGCTCTGACTAAAGCACCAACCTATGGACCGTAGAGGTCTAATCAGGAACGTGAAGGCATATGACCAAGACACCTTTTTAGAATTACATACGAACCTATAGCTTTGGAGCGATCGGCTGAGAAATGACTGATAAGGGCTAATGCTGGGCAGATTTTCCATCAACTTTAAGAATGGACAAATATACCACTAGGTAAAAATATCCGTTTTGAAAATTTGCAATAAACTCACGGTGATAATTAGCCTGTACACCGATAAATAAATTACAGCGGTAAATTACAGAATCATATCTCTAAACCTAATTCTAGTCACTCGGTACCGACTCAGCCGTTTAAAGTTAAAGTTCAAATATGGGGGGGGGGGGGCTATACCGTATTTTAAACGTTCCAAAAAACTTTCTCGTGACACTTTTTCTTTAAAAAGAAGGTAGGTATGGACTAAAGGTAAAAAAGGGCGCAACTTAGATCCCACCCCCATAGGATATTTTTTTTTCTCTCTCTTTCGGCTAAAGTGACCCGATATTTTTTGGAGGCTGGCAAAAGAGGGGAGCATTTTTCCGGCCCACTGCCTTTTACAATTTCCGGCGCTGGGCGCAATTTCGTTGCGAGGCGACGAAAAGAGTAAGGCTACGAAATTTTGCTCTCATACCCTTCCCCATCTCTACCTTCTTCCACCTTTACGGTATAAAACTTTACCAGGGCGCCTCCTTGAAATTGAAAGTCGAGAAAAAACAATTTCGACAAACGCCCACCACTCCCTCTTCCCTATAAGGTATAGAAAGAGGACCGAAATAAAACGGAGGGACACATTCTGTAGGGCGCCGATATAACATCCAAATCAAAAACGTAGTAACTCTTCTATCTCATTTAAATTATATTGAACTACCGAGTAGATAATTTAAGCATGTGTGGTATTAATGATTTCATTCCAATAGTTAAAATTCCAAAATAACCTTGGAAACAACTAAAATTGCACTTAAAAAGAACCGGTTTATATGGAGAATGTCCCCATTTTCAAATATTGACAAAGCATAGGATTGCCTATACTTTTCTCAGCCTTGGAACCAACAATAAGTGACGTTAAAAAAAAACAATTTCAGTGTAAAAATGTTGCCCGTTTTGTTATTTAAAATAACAAAATTCAAATAGTTTTGTGAATATCGGAAAATTACTTTTAGAACTCGAACCGGGAGTCAATTGCAAAAGAGAAGTGCATGGTTTTAAATCTTCTTAAGATATCGGCAATTGCATATGCTGTTGATTTATATGTAATTACAAATCTTTAAAGTGTCATACGTATATATTTTATTGGGCTATATTTTAGACTGAAAATACCAAATTTTTGGAAAAGGCTCTCTGTCTCCTATAAATTTTTCAAAATTCACGACGTAATGTACGAAATAGGCAAATGATTTTAATAATCCACAAATTTGTAGAACTTAAAAGTAAGTTATGACAATTTTGATCTAAGATTATCGAAGGAGTAGTAGTCTGATAGTCTGGGACGCCCAGGAAAGAACGGAGAAGAAAAGAAAGAAAAAAATAGGTATAGAAGCGAGAAAAAAAAGGGTCTCTAGGAGCTGGGACAAATAAAAACGTCTTAGCAGAGAATAGTGCAAGACAAACAACCTAGCGCTGGTTTCCTACAAAAGAGAGTTAAGTTCGCGCCCTGCACCGGGATAAGCGAGAGCGAGCTAGACGGCGCGCGGCTAAGTAGATCTAATATCCAGTAGCTTTGATTAAAGAAAGGTAAACTACCGTGTCTAAAGACACACACGCGGGAAAGAAGGAGGAAGGAATGGAAGAGAAGCCTTGGAAGAAGGAAGTGAACCCTAACCTTCTTTTCGAACTATATATATATAAGGTAGATCTAAAGCCCAAGGCCTATAAGGCCAGTAATAAAGCTCCCAACGCCTCTTATCTGGCTTGTTGTGTCCCTATAGTACAAGCGGTGTACACAAGCGTATATTTCAATGGCTCCAAAAGCTTATAAAGGAATAGGAGAGAGAGAGAAAGAGAGAGAAGGAAGAGAGAACATTTCAAATAGCCCCAAGGCCTAACCTTTTATATAAAAACCTGCAGTATTAAAGGTAGATTGAAGGTCATAATTAATTTTAATTATTAAGGTTTAATCTAATAATAATTGTAGGCCGAATTTCCCCCATATTCGAGTGGGGGTAATAGGGTGGAAAGCGCATCCAATCAAATGGGGCGATCTAGCTTAGCTTGTTCTAATATTGAAACTATCTACGCTTTAGATTGCTCCATATACCGGGCCTTCCGCGTCGATCAGCCGTAAGGAAAATTAAAATGTGTTTAATTTATATAAAATGATATAAATATTTAAATTCTTTAAGCCTAATTCTTTTCACATTAGGGCTAGTATCAAATTTTTGCCGACTGGCCATTTACATATGTATTTATAACAAAATTTGACATCTGGTCTAAACAAAATTGTGTTTCTCGTAAACCGTTAAAGAAATTGAACTATTCTGACAAAATTACGTGGATGAATAACCATTAGCAAATTTAATAACATTTAAGCCTAATTTGACTAAAACATCGATTACAAATAAGACCAAATTTCTATTCCACCGTCCCTTTAAAATAAAAATAAACTGGAACCTTTTTTAAGAGAAATTTTCTAATAGAAAAAGTCTTAAAAAGAGAAAGGGGAAACCGCAAATTAATCTTTCAGTGACATTTAAATTTTCGGGTGCAAAATAGAAACTGAACTAGGAAAAAAAACTATTGGGGTAAAAAAAAAAGAAAAAAAAAATAAGATTAAATTGGCCGCAAAGAAATTCGATTGTCTCTTAACATCCTTTTGTTCTTTGTCGCCTCTTTCACGCAGTATTCTTTCTCGTTCAGCGTTCAGTCTAACAACTTGTAGTTTCTTTTTCAAACTACTCTGTGTCGGGATTGAGAGAGAGAGAGAGGCAGCTTTTAGATTCCAATTTGCGATAAGGAGGGTAAATCTAGGAAAACTACTAGAAACAAAAAAATACTAAAGGACCCTGTATCGGTCCATGAGTTTCTCCCTCCTAAATTGCATTGGTCAGGCTACGAAATACACAACTAAAGAGTTACAGTTCGGGGTTTCAATGTACAGTACCATGCTATAAAGATACAACAGGCGGATAACGAATTTCCGTTTGAAACTATAAACTAGCAAATAAAATTGAAATCGTTATTTTAAAATACATTCAGGCTATCATAAATTGGAAATTTATTTGCCATGGTGAATATAATATTATTTATTAATTAATTAAAAGACGGATATACTTCATGAAGGTTATTAGAACTTTTAATTAGAACTCGAAAAAAAAGTTCTAATAACCGCCATGAAGTATCAGTCTTTCGATTTATAATAAATAAAATTTCAGCTTATAATTAAATTTTTAGATAATTTATATAATTTAACTATCCAAAATCAGTGACAAATGATGCTGTCACCGATCTGTCACGAGATCCAGAGGTAATATGACTAATATTACCGGAAAAATCGTTGACAAAAATATATATAGAAATGCCATGAAATAATTAAGACAAAGTACAGTAAAAAATAAATTATAATTTGCATCTTTGGTTACGTCTAGAATAAATTAAATAATTCGATTAGAATTAATTCTCGTGCGGTTTCTTTCGTATAAATACTTAGTCCACAAAGTCCTAGACCTAATACCTTTCATTTATGTTCCAGCAAAATTATATTATTGAAATTTTTGTGTATTTGTAAAAAACTAAATATAGTCCTATAATACCTTCGAAATAAATAGTGAGGGAGTACCTTTAAATTCAGTTTTAAAATCTATAGTAGCATAAATAACGACCCGAAAATTTTACGATAAATCTATGGAATTTCCCTTAGAATTCGCTGCAAACTCCGCGAGTTGAAATTAATATAAAAAAGTATTCAATTTGTTTGAATTAATAAGAAAAAAGCTTGAAACAGTACATTTCACGATTTCACAATAAACTTTTCACTTAAACTTCATAGACTTCAAATGGACGAACGCCGAGTTCGTAGGTTTTTTTGGGTGGATAAGTTAATTTTCTTTAGTTCTTTTTCTTTGACATTCATTGCTATAAGGGTGGGCGCGCGCCCAACAGAGATTGTTCGCCAGTCAGCAAAAATTTGCCGCTTCAGGCTTCTTTATATATGGCAGAGCGACCCCTCTAAGCAACACGTGGCGCGTATATACGGCTAGCTGATACGTCGGTCGATAATCTTTCCATACCTTTTACCGCCGTTGTTTTAAGGTTTAGACGTAATATGTGCCTAGAATTGATTGGATAACTCTATATAAACCTCGGTACCCGATATAAAAAGTTTACTTTTCTTTTAAAGGGAGAATGAAACGCTAAAATTATTGAAATATTCAAATTTTAAACTTCATATATAATAGAAGTCGGTAATAAATTATTCAGTTTATTGCATCTTGATTCAAAATCAGAGTTTATCCGCAAGTTAAATTATAATTATCTAAAATATATAATGTCTGTCTGTCTGTGTGGAACGCTAAAATGTACACAAAAAGTTTGATTTAATTTCGTTGCAAACTCAGGTTGAATTTTGACAACTCGGCTTGAATTTGTATTTATTCCACGCATGGAGTTTGAATTTTGTACTCGGCATATTATGGCAAGACTCAAGTTACGCGCTTTATTTCAATCATCGATTAAGCGTATCACAAGGCCTAATTATATTTTTTGAAGATTAGAGATATAGAGAAGTTTGCAACCATTTCCCGAGGATATTTCAATATTAATGTTGTATAACTTTATCATAGTGTATAAACTTCAATTTTAATTAGCTTAGAACAGATTATAACTGTTGTGGTAAAGTTGTTTTAAAACTTCGAAATATTTAGCAAAACTCCCATATGGTTCAGTTTCCCTTGAAAAATATAAAATTTTATATTTTCGTGATATTAAAAAAAAGTGAAAAAGGTTTATTCTAGCAAATTATTAGCCCCGAGAGTTGCTAGTACGTTCCCGCAATTCGTATTCGAAAAATTGCAAAAAATATTCAAACAAAATGTTCCGGTTAGTTTAATCCGTTTTTCCGAAAAAAAAGAAATTGGAAAAAAAAAGGAGAAAAAATAAAAAAAACAAAAGAATCTACGAAACCAGGGGAAAAATACTTCTGCAGGCTCCATTATTAAATTCTCCTAGAATACTCGCAGTCAAAATTCGGCCGAGCCAAAAAAACAGAAAAATAATAAGAAAATACCTTTCTCCCATTTTAATATCAAACTAAAAAAAGAAAGCTAATTTTGAATGAAGAAAAAAAGTAAAAATAAAATAACTTTCAATTTGAAACTTTTGTATTTTATATTTTTTCTATATTCAGTACAGCAGCTCCAATTTCTGTTAAATTATTTTAGTGTTTCGCAACTCCCTCTCAAATATTATATTGGTTATCAAAATATGGGATTTTCTTCGTGAAATGTGAGTTTAGGAGGCGTACGAATCGCGCTTTTTGAAACTAACTCATACAGAGACGGGTAAACAAGACCAGGGAGTAATAGACTTCAAAGGAGGGTTCATCGGCTTTTACTGCATATCGGTATATCAACTTTAAAATTAGGCTTTCTAAAATATCATTAATATTCAATGAAATTTGCTAATGAACTAATTTCTAATTTGAGCTCGTTAATAATGATATTGGATTAAATTACTAATATTGAAAATATGTTAAATTATAAGAGCTAATATAAGTGCTCATATGTTACTTTCAAAATAGATTCCATGAAAATGATAATTATTTAGAACAATTTTGCGAAGTAAATCTTTAATAAATTAAATTCGCAAATGGGATTAATTCCTAAAAATCAAATTGGGCTTTGAAATAAGATGGTCTAACTTCTAACTAGAGATCGTTGATATTCATATTTGATTAAATTATTAGTAAATATTAAAAATAAATTAGGAATTGGGCTACATTCTGATATGTTAATTTCATAATAGAATCGATAAAAATGATAATTATTTTCAACAATTTCACAAAGTATAATTTTCGAAATTAAACCACGCAAATTGAATAAGATTTATTCGAAACTATTGCTTTGTATCTTAAGAATTGAGGTCACGAAAACAAAAATCAAATAAATATCAAGAAATTATCATTTTGATTGAAAAATTATTTTCCTCCCGGCTATCTTTTTCTTCATCCCGCCCAGGTCCATTTTCTCTCAAGTTTTCAAAACAGAGTCAATAATCAATAATGCCGCAACACTTCAATTTAAAAATAAAGATAAAAAGGGATGGAAACCCCTCCCCCAAAAAAAGACTAGTATTAAAAGGCATTATAAAAGAGTAGAAAAGAGATAAAAGACTAAATCTTGAAAGAGGAGAATTCCTTCAAGAGGATAAGGGTGCCGCCATACCTATAAGACGCGAAGAGAGAAAGAACTGTTTAGAACGGGGTGGACACCTGAGGCGATCAAATTCGGAGCTAGAAGAAGAGAAAGAAGAGATCTAAGTCTTAAAGGACGAGTCCCGAGATAAAAAATTTAGATTCAATATCCGATATTAGAAAGTAAATGTTATCTTACTCAACTAGTTAAAATGGATCCTGGGGATATATTATATAGCATAATATTTTTAATTTATTAAATTAATTTAAATTCACGAGACATAACAGTCTAACGGTTAAAAAGAGATTCACAACGGAAATTAGGACTACTTTGGAAGGGAACCTCAAACCGAGAAATTAAAATTAAAAAGATACTATTTAACTAATTAGTTTAACTTATAATTAATTCTATGAAACAACCATGCACAAAGGCGATGGAGATGGGATTCGAACCCAATGGATTAGCTTGCATTGAATTTACATTCTTCTTCTAATTTAATTATACTTCTAATTTAATTAAATCACGTATCTTGAACTAATTTTCAAATTAGTTTAAATTTGTTCTTGAACTAATTTTAGTTTTAAAATAAATTGAAATTCTAATAATTTATATTCGTATTATTCTCACTTTACTGAAGTATCGACTTTTTTTCAAAAAATCTTACATTTAACTTTATATCTTAAATAATTAAATCCTAATTTTCGTGAGACTTGTTCTTAAAAAGTCAGATGAAAAAAAAAAAAAAAAAAGACTGGAGCGGGTTTTATATATCGGAAAAGTCTTAAAAGAATTTTCCCTCGCGCTTTTCATTTTGTTTTCAATCGCGTTTTAAGACGCTTTGGCGCGAGCGAACGAACGTCGGATGATTGGGAAGCGCGAGAGGAAAATGGAAGAAGATGCCGCGTATATATACGATAAAGAAAAGGTCGATGAAGTGAAGCGCGCGTGATCGGAACAATTCTCCCCTTTGGCTTGGTTTTCCCGCCAAAAAAATGGTACAGAGAGAAAAAGATGAAGACGCGATAGTCCGACTCGGAGATCATTCCTTCCATTATCCGGAGAAGAAGAGGAGGATGAATCAGGAGGGGATGAGAGAAGATACTATTATATGTCAGTTCGTCATTTTTATATAAAGAGAATTCCCCAAGCTGGCTGAGAAATAATGGCCGTTTTATGTTGAGGCCGAAGGAAATGCTTTTAAGAAAGGAGTAAAGGTTAAAGGTCAATTTAAAAACGATTTTATAACGTATAATATCTATGTGATGTCACGTTTAAAAGACTATCACAAACACGTTGTATACAGTTAACAGATTTCGCTTAAACTTTTCTTATATTCTGGACATAAAATTATATTTAAACAATGGGATAAAAATTAGTAGATTTGATTTAGTTGGATTAGTTTAATACTTTGGAAACAAACGATTTATATTTAAAAAACTTATTTTTTTTTTCCGCTATTTTTAAAATTTCAAATCGTGCGATATGAAAACTATTTTTCTAGAACAAATTAGAACCAAGAAACTTTAGTACGCTTTAACAAGGTAGTAGCCAGAGTCCCTTCGTTTTTACGCTACAACCCACCGACCATTACCGAAAAAGGTTTGGCGGGAATTCAACAGCGCAGAAAAATGTCCAGCATTAAAGGAGCACTGACCAACGTCAGAGTCCGAAAAAAACTAACATTTTAAACTTAAAAGATATAGAAAAGAGTTTGAAAACATATTCTGTTCCCCTTTAATCTGGTAACCTCACGTCCCGTGATAAAAAATACTATACAGTTGGATCAGCTTGAGTAAAATAGTACTAGGAAAACTATATCGAGGGTGCGGTTTATTGGAAACCTCCTTCGCCGTATTTCTCCTTTCCTTAACATCTCTTCGTTATCTTCTCGATGCCAAATGGCCCAGGAATATTGCCCAATTTATAAAATAGCACGAACAAAATGGGGGGGGGGGAAGGAAAATAAAAGAACGTCCTCATGGTCAGGACAAATTTATATTTTTTGTCAAGAACAAAGCCCTGAATAAAAAAACTGTTTTAGCCTATTAACTATAAACATCTAAATCTCATAATTATTTCTAAAATTAAAATTAAAAACAATGGGTAATAGTATCCTTGAATATCGAATTATACCTTGACCCATTTTTATCATTTTCCGGCTTTTTCTGACCTTTTGACCCCGTTTTTGATTCCCAGAACTTTTCAAAGAGCTCTACTGGTTAGTAACATTATAGGTATCCATTCCTTGATTTCAATTGCCTTTAACCCGGTTAACCCTAAATACTTTCGATGTCTCTAAGAGATTCTACATAAGGTGCATGATTTCAACTTTTAATTGAAGGTATTGTATTCTTAAAATTAGCAGATTGAACCTATTATAAATTCGGAATCCAATTCTAGAATTCAACACTGATTACAATTAATGCCTTTTTGTAAACCAAGGCTTAGATATAGAGACAAAGCTAACGTAGTTCATTACTCGTACGGCAATCTGTAAGTGATTCCAACTATAAACATAGTATGTTTCACGTTGAATTGGTAGTTCAAGCAAAGGTGGGGTACTCTTTAACCTCTTCGTTAAGTTTACTTAAAGATTAAGGGGTACCAAACTTCGAGAGTGGTTCCAAAGCAAAGTGAAATTATATTTAGGTTCGTCTCGCGGAGTATAGTATTCATTTCTACGTGCTAATCGGCGCGCCGTTAGTAATGGAGATTAATACTGAAGATCTCCCAGGGAACCCCTGCACGGAGGACGGGTCCCGCTCGCGTTAAAGGCGTAGGTCATCAAAGCACCATTAGCCCACCTTAAATGGAGATTTAAAGGTAGTGGGGACTGTGGGGGCTTCGCTGTATACCCTGACTCTCTTTCAGTTTAGCAGTAATTCACTATATACAGTCTGTGTTCGATTTATTTGAAGCAACGTAAACGTAAGGGTATAAAGGTGAAAATACGGGCCAGGTGGCTAATTCGAAATTATATAACACAGCTTTCAGTTTATTCGGGTTTCACGAGTGGACGGATTATTATATATACCTGTTATACACGAGGCTCCACCCTCTATTGGTCCGGGCATATACTTGTATAATATTATTACGTATAAGAAAAAAGGAGAAGGGGAAAATCGACGCGTCATAAACATCGGGGTGAGTAGCTTCATGAATCAGGATAAACTCTTTGAAACTTGAACCCTCGCCCTCTTACGAGAGAGAGTTAATATAACTATGTCAAAAACGTGTTGCCCGATTTTGTCTATAAATGGTATTTAAGGGGTGCAGCCTTATGGGGAAAATTCCATTTATAGGGTTAAGGGTCATTTGAGAGGTTAAATGATTCGAACGCAGACGCGAGTACTCTCATTTGAATATTTTTATTTCTTCAAAAAATTTTTTTAATTCATAAACATGAATGAAGTCCAACTATGGGATGTCATTAAAGGGATACTAGACTCAGTCTCTGACAAGTTATTTATTTTATTTTTTTTTATTTTATTTGGACTATAAAAATATATGTAAAAATGATATCAAAACATACCAAAGGTTTAGTTAATTATCAAAGTCGCGAACTAGACTCGCTAAGCCTAAATCCGGTTCGAATCAATTTTAGACTGGAAAAATTCTTGCTGATGCCAATGAAATATTTCTAACAAACAAAGACGAATTTTCATTGATTTCAGCAACTTAGTCCTTATGGAGAGTCTGGTATCCATATAAAGCTAGAATGAATCCTGTTTCTTTGTCGCTTAGATATATGTTTCTCTTGTAAATTCTTTTTTCAATCTTAATTTATAGAAATACAATTTTAACTTCTTGGAATGTAGGCTTAACACGGATCTATTTAGAGTTATAGATCTGTCAAATTAAGCCTAATGTTTCAAAAACGACGATTAGGGATTTCTTTCAAGAGGATAAGCTACCCGGTCTATCTATTTTTATACGCGAGGCATGTAGGGTGACACCCTTCAGGGAAATTTCGAACGTTATATTGATAATTTATTAGGATATGATTACGACCATCTTCTTTAAAGGTTAAATGTTAATTAATAGGAGCGATACCCTCGACACTAATCTCCCGAGTTCAACGCCGGTGGTCATTTGCGCTCGATAAGATTTACTGCCCTTTTTAGGGTGCGGTTCAATTCCCATTAGAGCTAAAATTGTTTTTAGAGGGGAAAACCCTGAAACTCTACTAAATAAAATTCCATTTTTAAGCACGTCGTGTTTTGTAAACCGGAAATAACTCGCGACCCTTTCCGATGAAAATGTCGAATTGATAATTAAGTTTCGATATTTGATATAATATTCTCTAAACGAAGCTTTAAATTAATCAGTTACTCAAAAAATGTTATTTAAAGGGATAGAACCAAGTTTTACTATCTTATGTTAACGGGAGATGTTATGCCTAAAATTATATGGGGACTTAATAAAATTGGCAAAAAAAATTCATAAAATTAAGAAAAAAACGTTAGAAGTTTAAAAATGCAAACTGTGTATTGGACACCATCCAATTTGATTTCCCACAATGGGGAACCAATCATGTTAGTCGCTGAGAAATAGCATATTAGTAGTGAATTTTGGGGAATATAGAAGAATTAACCAAGCTAGAAGGGTATTTTATGATACCGAAAATCGGTCGCCTAGGTTTCAAAAAACATTTTTCTCCTCTCTTATGGGTTTGTAATTTTGTTGATAGTGGTTTGGTGCCAAATCGAATTATGTGGGGTCATCCTTAAAATTACGTTTATCTCTAATGACGTGGAGGTTATCCTAAAGATAAGATTGAATGTTGTTGACTCTTTAAAGGTTTAAAAGGTCAACTATTTGAGATTTAATTTATTTATAGAATTAAATAATTATCATTTAGTGTCCTTTCATCCATCTTTTACATAATTTCGTACAATACAAGACATTTTCAATTGTCAAAGTGTCACCACCGTCCCAAGTAATAAATAGAATAATAATAATAAAAAAAAAAAAAACATTTTCGGTCCAGACTAAATCCCATATAAAAATAATATCCATTTTGTCGCTTGTAGAGAAGAGGAAGCTTAGCAAAAAAGTATATAAAGGTACTTGAACAAAACGGTGTATTCCGTTCGCTTTATCAAAGAGATTAGGTCCTTAATCCGGGCGTAGTGCGCGCGCCAAAAATGGCCCAAATAGCCAGAGCGAGAGAATGTTGAAGTGGCATTATTTTTAGCATTATTCGGGCGGGCGGACGCGGTAATCACCGAAATAGGCTTAGCCTTAATTTAAGGACATTCGCCGAGGCAATAATGAAATCCAATCATGGGAGTTAGGCCTAGTTTCCTAGCTTCTCTCCAAGCCTAAATATCTCTCTCTCGCTTTCGCGGGCTTTCTATATACCAATTTCACTTTTCTTCCCAAGGCAAGTCACAAAAAAAAAAAAATTAATAAAAAATAAGAAATATTTTCATCAAGTGTGTATAAACGTCATGTCAAGTTGACAGCGCGGTGAATAGGGGGTGTCCTAGTATTTTTCGTTATTGGAGGACTGTCTAGTTAATTGGACGTCAACGAGGGGATTCTCCGATTAGGAAACTGACGAGAGAACGAGAAGGATGGAGAAGCGAGAGGGGAAAGATCAAGAAAAGGCAAAAATCCGGATGACATCGACTACAAATACGTCGTAACTAGAGATATTTTCATTAAGTTTGATTAGCGTTTTCTGATTTTAAAATTTAAATTTAAAAACTAATTTAAATTATGTAGAGTGAAAAAAGATTTTAGAGACTTGCGAAACATTTTGAGGAATATTCGTAGGTTGTAAGAAATATTTAGTTACTTAGAGGTAGAATTGTATTCAAATTTTAAAATTATGATTAAAATTAATGCAACTAAATTTATTTAGTACGATTAATCTTGAGCCAAATTAGGAAACTTTTAAGTAAGATTTAAAATCTTTTTTATAATAGATCCCGCATATGACGCTACGAAACGTGTCGTGAAACTATTTATATTTAAAAATTTTAAATATAACCATTATTACACAAACTAGATAAAAGTCACATTACCGTTTCTACGCCTAATTTCAGAATAAGTGATTTTTATTTAAATGAGATTGTCTTCGATTTAAAACGATAATTAAATGAAGAACTTCTTGTAAATTAAAGCAGATTAATTTAAAATGAAAATGACTTTATGCGTTGTTCTATAAATCGATAATTTACCTATAATTAAGAGTTGACAGATAATTATTTTTGAAATAATTCTTACATTATTTCAAATACGTCTTACGACATATTTGCACTAATATGTTACACCCGAAATGACTGCGCGGTTCCCAAATCGACTCATCTTCCATATAAACGAAATGAGGAGGGTCGAAGACGAAGGGGGTGTGTATAAAAATGTAGGGGGAGAAGCTAAGGATAACGTAATTACACCCAAAGACATTCTATACTTTATATACGTAAAGTGGAAGATGCTGGCTTGAGGATGAGATCGAGGCACAAGCGGGGAGAGAACAGAGCGAGGTGTATGTATAGGAAGCGTCATCTACAAATCAACTTTCTACTCAGCGCGCGCGAAAAAGAATGGCTAAGTTCACACTAACAGATCTTAAAAACTATTTTGTAATGGGTTAATTTAAATAATTGGAGAATGATCATTAATAATGAGAATTACAAATACATTTCTTTTTCTAAGGAATTGGATTAATATTCCACGAGATTCCCTACGCTAGCTTCCGTTGTAATCAATGAGAAATCCGAAATCATTTAATTAATCCCACAGAAAGCAAAAATCGCAGTATATACTAGAGAATACACAAACCAACCTCTCTTGAAAATTTAAGATTTAAGTTACCGAAGATTCTGAAACGTCTTTAAAATCCAAATGAACTGTTAAGTGTGAACCTGACCAATTCGGAGATAGAGTGAGCAAGTAGGTGGGCGTGGGTGCAATTTTTGCGTCTAGAAAATGTCCTAATCGAGTCATTTTAGCCGTCGACACATTTCGGGTTGCGGCAAGCGTCGGCCGGCGAAATGGCGTTATTAAGTTAACGTATAAATGTAAAGAGAGCTCTAGACTTCGAAGATAGCTCGTCTTCTCTCTTCTCTACAGCGCCCGAGTGAAATCGTGGGCCCTTTGTCACTTTTATCGTCTAATACCGCTTTCTCACGCAGGTGCGCGTTCGCGGACGCCCTGCAAATTGAGTCTAGACTCTCTGTTGTTAAATTAAGACTGCTTGCATGCCTAATTATGACCCTAGTATAACGATCTTTTGTTTCAAAATACCCTGATTAAATGAATCTATGGAAAGTATTATCTTTATGACGCGTCTCATAAATTATAAAATATTAAACAAATGTTTAAGATTCTTTTAAATGTCAAATTTGGTACAAAAGTCTGTGTTATTCTAGATTTCAAAAGGAAATGAAACAAATTTTTAATTAAGACCATTAAAAAGTATTTGCGAGTTTTATATTTAACCATAAAACTAAATTAATATTTATCCGTAACTGTATTATACATGTATATATTTATATATTTATTTGTTATTTAATAATTATTTACTATATTATTTACTAAATTAATTTTATTTATTATTACTAATATGGTCTATAGTTTATTTTTAATATTTATCAATATTATTATTATTATATAGTTTAATTATTTAATACCATCCAACATAATTTGACCTTGTTAATTAAAAACAGTGATAGACACAATAGACCGATTAAATCTGTCGCACGACCAAGCGAAACTAAAACAAAGAGTTCTATTATTAAAAGAATGCTCACATTATGTCCTCAACAATGGAACACAACGAAAGTGACTTAAAACATTAAATTTAATTAAAGGGAGTACGTAACGAAAATCAAGTTAATTTATTTTCTATCCGTTGGGATGTCGCATTTCGCTAACCATAATATCTTTAATTATTATACCGGAAACTGATAAGTAAAAATAATTTAAATTAAGTATAAGGCTGGTATGTAATAAGAGCCTTCGACCAATCAGCGCATCCAAACTCCGCTCAGTATAATTCTCAAGAATGAATAAAACTAATCAGAAAGACCACTCGAGCCTAATTTGGGATGAGTTTAATCGATTGAATTAATTGAATTGTCGTTTTGATCCTTCCTTTTAAAACTTAAAATGGATTAAATGGTTGAGACGGTAGACGGAACAAATCCGTCTAGCGGTCTAGGCGCGAAATAACGTAGAATTTCCTTTCAAAACGAGGGAGAATGCAAAGTCTATTAAATCAAAAGCCCAGGAGGATCACCCAGTTCTTATATATCTATGGAGGTTATAGTTTCAGTTTAAGTTTGCACCGTGTAAGAAGCTAGAATCCCCTCTTTTTGACATGAAGATTTATATACTAGAATGAAGAGACCCTATCTTAACACGTGCTACAAACTGTTACCGCAACAAGAAGCGAAGAAAAGAATTATAAACCCTCTTCTATTATATATATAAATACTAGTTAAATTATTATAACGAGAAATGTTAGTGCGGACTTATACCCAATATAAAATCAAATATAGAAAAAGTAGTAGGGATCTTTTTGTTGTAAAAATATTAGTATCGCGGAGACAAAATCATCTTGGCCCGCCTATTATGCCAGACACGTCATAGAATATAAGACCAGGGTGACAAAAGCGGAAGTAGAGGAAGTTGAAAACTAAGGAAGAGACCGCGATATTACTTCCGGTTTGGGACTAGCAACGGATTCCTAACTATTACTAAATCGTCTGTTCGTGATGATAAATTTAATGGAAAGAATTATAGGGAGAGTTTCTGGAGGGACTCTAAAAGGGTTGCAAAGTTTAAAGAGGGGATGAAACGACAAATGTAAAATACTGATATATCTGAATTCAGAATTTTAGGCACAAACTAAATTTTGAATTTAACTTTGTTTAGGCTCAACTTGACCTTCGTTTAGGTATAATTTTACCTAATAATTAGCCTAAATTAGTCCTTTTTTCTCGTAATTCTGGGCTTAAACTTTTACTTTTAAGCATAATTTCAAATTGGAAATAGGCTTAATTATACCCTTGAATATGGCTGAAAGGAAAGCTTGAATTAGGCTTAAGTTTAAATTTGAATTATGCTTATTTCTACTTCTGAATATAATCGAATTTTAAATATGTTTATGAAGATTAAAATTAACACCTATTAAAAATATTTATTAGAATTGGTGTATTTTAAATTGAGGTGCGTCAAATAAGAACCAGAAAACAGTTTTTTATTTCCCTTTCAGACTCCATTTAAAACCAACTTTCCACTTAATTACTCCTTTAAGCGCGAATAGATTTAATTTCAGCGCATGTCGAGAAAACTCTCGGTAGAATTAAGTGTCTACTTGAACGTTATGAAGAGAGGCAACGTTTTTCCTACGTTCATTTCTCTTTTAAATTAATTTCTACCCGCTGGGCAAAAATCCCTAACGTCGGAATCAGTTTGTATTTGGACTGAACACGAATGTAACTCCTCCTTTATCCTCAAAAAAAGCAATCGTGTAGTATAGAAGCCTAAATAAGGTTTTACCTATACTGCAAAATTGGAATTCATTGTGATAGTACGATAACACTGTAAAGAACAAAAGAAAATTGGTGTTTCCCCCGAGCTCGCTTTCTTTCTCTGCGTTTTGTGATTATATACTTTTACAAGAAAATATTATTCTTTAAACCTATAGCCATTTTACATTCTACCCCTTTTGTATCGCTATTAGTATATACCAAACGCGTTAAAGCTTACATATCCTGTACGTAGGAAAAACTGGGGCATTTCCTAACCTTAGGCGAGTAAAAATAATGGGATACTTGTCAGTTTAAAGATGGTATATAAAATAAAGAAAAAACTTTAACTTGAAATTTTTAGGATAAAAAATATTAAAACCATGTGAAGTACATTAAATAAAGACTAAATAACTTTTTGATTAAAATTTTTTAGGTTTTTAAACTTATAATGGGTCAACTAGCGCAGTATTTTATTGGTTCCCATAATTTAATTTGAAATCTACATTCATATAATAATTAGGTCCCCTATTATTACAATTAAATTAATATTAGTAATTGTTTAAATTTATTTTGAATACTTTTCCAATTTTAAAAAATATAGAGAACGTGCTTATCAGTTTTCAAACATCTAATTTCAAAATTACAAAACTTTCTTTTAGAAAAGACGAGTGTAATTATAAAAGCTTTTGCCTTTCAATTTATTGAAATAGTCAACGTCATTCAAACAGAGCATTCGCGCCTTTTCTCAAAACCGTTTCCTAAACTCAGACTATAGCTTAGCCAATGCAGTACTTTAAGAAATTCCCGAGCTTATTTCTAGGCATACTTATGATTGAACTTCGTTACTTATGTCTCAAAATCTAGGAAAAATATTTTATCCGCCCACTTTTCCGTTATTTTTAAGGGTATGGTTGATAACAGACATCATGATTCAGGATTTTCTGACTCGGGTATGGTCCCATGGGGCTATCGTGGCAGCCGATGTCTAGGGTTAAAAAGGGCTTACTTTTTTACCGTCACGGTATGTCGAGAGTTGACTAGTCCCTAGATTGAACTAGTAGAAAAAAAAATCAAATTTAAATTTTAAATTTTTGGTTACAAAGTTACCATATTTTTAAGGTTGCTGGCCGGGGACCCAACTCGCGTTCTTCTCTATCAGTAGTTGCCTCCCTTATTTGGAATTCGGGGAAAAACTTTTTTATCTCTCTTTCTCTCTCTAACGAAAGAAGATTTTGTCATAACTTTCGCTATTTTTATTTAAAGTTTAATATATTTATTATTTCTTTCAATTTGGGGTAACCGTTTCTCAAGAAATTTAGAAATAAATCGTAAACCAAAGAATGCCTTAAACGGATTTTTTCAAAAACGCTTGAAGGGTTTCAACCTTAGAATGAATACGCTAAAAAACAATAGTTCAGTTAAAGGGAGATCTCCATGAATCCAGCCAGAAGCCGATGAAACCCTCCTTTGAAGTCTATTACTCCCGGGTCTTGTCTACCCCTCTCTGTATGGGTTATTCTGAAAAGGCGCGATTCGTACGCCTCCTAACGGTAGATGTTTTAGGAGCGAGAGCTCGTCGAGCGAATATCTCTAGCAGCCTTGGAGTTCGTCCAAAAAACGTCGTCGTTTGTGGAGAGAGAGAATTTCCAATTTTCCGTATGAAGTAGGACCCCTTCTAACTCGTAAAATTGGGAATTTTACCCATACAGAGAGGAGCGCTATATGGAACATTGGAGTAGTAGACTTCAAAGGAGGGTTTCATCGGCTTCTGATCCAGCTAAGCCTATTTTCCGGGTAAGTTTTAAATTTATTTCTAGTTTAATATTTGTTTTTAATTTTTTTTACTATTGGATTAGGACTATTTAAACGATAAGGAATCGATAAAAATCACTTGTTTTAGGTTGCATTCTCCCTTTAAAAGAATTATAATTGAAACAAAGAAATTGTATTATACACTGGCACAGTTGAGGTTCACAGGGAAGTAATCGCGTAGGGTGTAAACCATCAATGTATTTTCTACCTAGCGCCTGTAAAAATGTTCTACCTGCTGAGCATGTATGTTTCGAGCAAAGACGTTATTTAGGGGTAAAATGGAAATTGTTTTGAAATATAATAGGAATTACTGAATTAACTTGGCATAATTTGAAAATTGAATTATATGGTTTGACTTATTATACAAACAATTAAAGTGAGGCTGTCACCAATTTTTTAGATACATATTTTGAATTATTTTTTAATTATCTTTAGAAAAATGCTACTCAAATTCCTTTTCGTGACAGCATCAACTTTTATTTTAATTAAAACAAAATTATAATCTAAATCAAAGTAATAATATCTAGAAATTGTTATTCTATCTGAACTAGTAAACTAATTTTTAAAAAAAATACGGCAAAGCTATAAACCTAAAAATTTGTCTTTTTAAAACAAATTTAATTATCATAATTACAGAGCTGTGTTAAAAACTCATCTCCAGTAAGTCAATTTAATTGCGTAATTCTTACTTGAAGAAAATAAAAATTTAAAACTTCAATTTCCTCGTTCATATTTTAAAATACCCAAAAAATAACCAATAAGTTCCAAGTCAATTATTATTAATAAACCTCGTCATTTGAAGCGATGTTTTAAAAATTCATAGAAAGGCCTTTTCAAAAATTAAAATACCTCCAAATTACACCCATCATCCAAATTAATAAGATTTTTGGCTTTTACTAAACAATGAAAAGAGGAGATCCAATTTTTGCCCCGAGCTAAAAAAACGAACAAAACCCATTTCTCCCATCAGTGTAAGCAAACACAATTTACCTTCCTCCTTCGGATCATTTTTACGCCATTGACCTGACAGTGAAACCAACGCTATATGACGTACCAAGCCGAGGCTTATATTTTAGTGACAAGAGACACTAGCTTAAAAGATAGATCGCAACCCGATACTTTTAACTTTAAAGAAGAATGAGCGAGAGAGGTTATTAAAAATTGAAGAGAGATTCGGAACCGTTCGAGTTATTTGAAACAATGAAGTAATGATAGGACTAGGAGAAAAAATTGCTATATTGGCACTTAAAGGGATACTAAACTCTGTCAACAAATCAATTTTAATCGATTTGGATAATTAAAATACATGTTCAAACTCTCCAAAGGTCCTAGTTAATTACCACGAAGTTAGAACATTAGGCTAGTACAAAGTTCAGTTTGAAAAAGAAGAAAAAAAAGGTACATATATGCTGATTACCAATAAAAGTTCGTCTCAAAACGAAGCGTGAACCAAAAGGTATTGTTTTTTTAATATAGCTTGATTTGGAGTTAAAAGAAATTTTCCGCCTGAATCAGTTTAAGGCGTATAACTTAAAGGCCTAAGATTTCATCTGCCTGTCACCCTAGAAATAAACTCACCTTCTAGGCTTCCCCTTGCATTTAGGCTTTCCGCAAAAACAGATCGTCGCTCGACCTTCGACAAAAACCGGTTTTGAGGAAAGCCAAAATGCAAGGGGAAGCCTAAAAGGTGAGTTTATTTCCAGAGTGACAGGAATATTTTTGTGTTTAGGGTGACCCAGTTGTCAAAACTTTACTCCAGTTACCCTTTAATAACAGTCCAAATTAAAAATATTTTGTTTACAGTTTATTATCCCTTTAAAACACATCCTAACTAGCTTTGTACGCTTTTCCGCGTAGAATGGGTTGTGAAGAAAGGTTGTGGTACAATTTTTTGGAATTTCACAACGTTGGCTTCTTTCCAACGCTTTAGAAGTTTAGATTAAGAAGATAAGAGAGGGAAGTCTAGCTTTGAAAGAACTGTAAATTCAAACGCTTTCGTACTATAGTAATTTATTTTTTTGAGATGACACAAAGCGACCAAACAACGGAATTTCACGGAAATATATTTGACCAAAGTTAATGAAGACATTCCATTAATTTTCAGCGACGCGCATTGCGAGATAATCGAAAGAACGAGAGACGGCCCGGTTTTTTGTTGTTGATTCTCTTGTCCCATGATATTAATACAGATACGCAATTTTGCGAGCTCGGGACATTGATTTTTAGGCGGAATATATTTTTAAACTTATAAAGATTGGAACTTGTTAATAGTAACTTTGCAACAAAGAATTTAAGTTGGTAAAAGTATGGAAAAGAAGAATATTGCGTAAATATATTTTAAAACCAAATATCGCCGTTAAAATATGTTCTGTTGTGTATATAATTTTAATTGATGTTACACATGATATCTTGAATAAAAAGGATCTTTTCGGATTTAGGGAAATCCATCAATTTAAGCCTATCTTTTAAAATCCACCCTCCCTTAAATTTACAAACACCAAATTACATTAAATTGTAACCACAATTGGCTGAATAGGTTTTGGAACAAAAAAAAAAAAAAAAATCTAAAAACCTTAAAATTTCCATCATCCCATCCTTAAAACAGGTTATATATATATATATATATATTTGTTAGGGGGAATCGTTTGAAGCCCTCTTTCCCAAGTCAATTCTCCTCTACCCCTAAACCAACTTCAACTAAACCCTACACCTCCCTCAGAAGCGCGGGAACGTCTCGTTTAAAATTCATGTCATCAAATATCTACGTGAAAAGTCTCAAACCTCCAAAAGTGTGTGGGGGAGAGGGGGGTTTCTGGATGCAAGCGTTGCCGAGAACTTTTTCGCTCGACGCTGCTAGAGCGTTGGATCCCGTAGGAATTTTCTTCTCTATATACCTACATTCCCATCTTCTCTTTCCTCTTTGATATAAAAAGAAGACGAAGAAGAAGAAAGACGTTTATTTCTCTCTCTCCATGGTTACACGCCTCCTTATTCAAAAAGGCGCGTTCTCATTTCAAAATCTCCATTCTGTTGTAATATTAGTGGCACAAAGAAACACACCACCCGTGACGTCATCCTTTATATGGGCAAAAATGAGGCGCGTCGTTTGTAACTGCTGACTTAAATGATTTAAAAATCTGGGACGTTTCTATTTAGGAAGTAACCGTTTTTCATAGATAAAGTCTACCGAGCTTAGAATGTGTTAAATGAATTACTGTAATTACCAAAATTATTTACAGATTTTTTTTTTATTAATTAATGAAAATTATTAATTCAAACTGTAACCAAAACACTTTTGAGGAAATGGAAAATAAATGAAATGTTCTCTACTTCGTTTAGTATACTTTGCCTCGAAATAATGATATCATGAACTTGTCACTGAAAATTGGAGCTTGTAAATTTGAAATCAAGTTCAAGATAACTCTTCGGTATAAGTTTTATCAGAAGCCGATGAAACCCTCCTTTGAAGTCTACTACTCCAATGTTCCATATAGCGCTCCTCTCTGTATGGGTAAAATTCCCAATTTTACGAGTTAGAAGGGGTCCTACTTCATCCCCCCCTGTCTACGGAAAATTGGAAATTCTCTCTCTCCACAAACGACGACGTTTTTTTGGACGAACTCCAAGGCTGCTAGAGATATTCGCTCGACGAACTCCCGCTCCGAAAACATCTACCGTTAGGAGGCGTACGAATCGCGCCTTTTGAGAATAACCCATACAGAGAGGGGTAGACAAGACCCGGGAGTAATAGACTTCAAAGGAGGGTTTCATCGGCTTCTGTTTTTATTAATAGAAAAACGTAAACCGGGCTTTGCATTTTGCAAATAAATATGCTGGGACGTTATCAAATTTGCAAGATTCGGAAATATAGATAGTCGAATTTCGGCAAATAACTGGTAACTTTGTGGGATGATTATACTTTTCTTGACCCAAGAAATATCCTCTGTAAACCCTTTTCCGTACCTAAACACGAGTGGGGAGATAATACGCTTTGTGTGGGGTTGGGGGATTTGTAGTCTTGGCAGTACAAATAATAGTATACGCAGACAGGAAAAAATAGGCCGAACCATAATGTCTTTTCAGTCTCTCTTTAAAGTCACACAAAACCTGTCAGTTTAACACGATTTAGAACGTGTATGTTTTTGGCGATTGAAATATCTACAGTATATATAGCTACATAAAATAGAATCAGTTTCAATATGCAATACGTTCAAAACCATAAACTCAAATTTATCCCTTATATAAAGAAGCGGAGTCTTGAAAGTTCAACAGAATTTTGACTATAAAGATACAATATACCATGACAATCTCTTGAAGAGAGAATGAAGATTGAAAACAATTGAATTTATAAGGATTTATTATCGTTAATTCATATAGGCCTTATTCACTGTCCAAAAAACGATAAACAAAAGATGGAAATTCATTTTTAAACTTTAAGAAAGTAGGCTTAACAAAGATTCATTCATATGACTAAATATATCAAACACTCCATGGATCCTGGCTAAGCCTATATTATTATTTGTTTGTAATTTTTGTTATTAATTAGGCCGAATTTAATGATAAGAAATCGGTAGAGAACACTCGTGTTGGGTATGATTCTTCATTCTCTCTTTAAGCGTATTCGAACTCAACCCTAAAAGCCTAAAACCGTGGTATGGCTAGGAATGAAGTTATATTGTCAGTGGCGCGAGCGAGCGAGTGAGAGTTATAATATATAGGACTAAGCCTAGGCCTTTTCGTAGTCGCGTATCCCCAAGATACTTCAGGGAAAGCCCCGAGATCTAAGAGAAGGGACGAGAAATCAGCGACGTGTATAAGTTGTCAAAGCATTTGAAGGAGAAGCTCGAGACAAAAGGCGCGAGGCTCAAAGGGGGAAACAAAAAAAGAAAGAAATAAAAAAAATAAGAATAAAGAAAAAGACGAAAAACGCGCCTAGTTTAACCTGATCACCGCTAGACGGCGCGACGCCACGAGAGGAACGAAGTGTACGACATCCAATAAAAGTCTTATTGCATATTCAGTATCAACTCGGGTACATATATAAAGCACTGTCTCTGAAGACAAATCTCAACCTCGTTCGTGAAAGGCTATATGGCACTTTCCTATCCCCCACCCGTATCACCGCTTCCATGCAAAGTCTAAATGCGCTCAACCTAGTCATTCTTTCCCGCCAAATACTGCGTATGACCAAGAGCGAAAGTCTTGTAAGTGAAGTTTTATAAAAACCGCTTCCAAATTCTCAAGTGCCGCATTTCGATTTTCCTCAGAGAGGAGCCACCACTAATTCTAAAATTAATTACACATAGATAATTGAATTAAAATATAGCTATTTCAGAATATCCATATCCCCTGTGAACTCAAATAGTATCGTGTGAATATTTTAATTAAGTTGAGTTGAGTAATCAAAATTATAATAAAAAAATTATCATTGGACAATTTTTGACGATTCATGATTCTTGATTGAAACAAGAAGTTGTATCGTCTGAACAAGGCATCAGCGCCTTTTTCTACAGTTAATTTTACTTCTCTAAAGGCTATAAATAGTACAAGGAAATTGGAGCGTCTGCTTTATCTTAATTGTCATCTTAATTAACGCTGCCCTTCTGTTCCTTCTTTTTCCTAAATGTATATATTAATTAAACAATCACGAAGTTGATTTGACTGTAGTTATCATATTTTGTCACTCGGCTCATCTATACCAATAGCATCATCATCCTCATCCTTCCATCCTGGATCATTTTCCCGCGCTTCCTGCCTTTCCCGCGTATTTCCTTCTCAAACGCGCGAGTGTATAATATTAGGAAAAACAAAAGCGATATAGGCTTAACTGCCTGTAACCATCACCACCTCGAGAAGAAAAAGAATCAAGCTAAAACGAGAATAAGAAAAGAGCTAAGGTTATAGTATAAGGTATATATTCTTTTCCCCCTTTCCCGTTCATCGGGCCGTGATTGGACAACGACTGGCGAGAGAACGAGCGCGAGTTCTGATTTGATTTGCCCCTCGCGCCTTCTAGAGCCGCTTATATTTGGCGGGAAAAAAAAGGCGCGATATGAAAAGGAAACAAGAACTAACCTAATTTGTACCGAGAGAAAGAGAAGCGAGATAAAGCGCCAAGTATATAGAAAATTTCACCGTCATTTGGTAACGAATACCAAGCTAAACCATCCTTTATTTGTATACGAGTGGTTACATAGATTTGAAAGGATTCTATAGCTTCAAGCGTGCTGTCAAATTAAAGTAAAATTGACTAAATTGCAGATTCATCTTTAGATTTCAACGCGAATAAAGGGGTTAAGAAGCGCTTTAGTGGTAAAGAAATTGCAGGTAGTCACGTTTTCACGTATTGAACTCGCAAAATGATTCAGTTATAAGAAAGCGGAGATGAGAGAGTCACTTTATTCGCGAGCCGTAATAGGTGCCCGCGCGCGCCAAATTGCAATGCATTTTAAATCAAGCTACTTCTGATTTTTCTTTTTCCCGCCCTATTTTCCCTCCAAATGTCGTATTTGTTTCGCTCCCAAATGAGACGTCTTTATACTCGGTGGGGAAAATCTACGAATTTATTTTCTCTTTCTCAAAATTTAAAGGAAAAACACAGCTTATAAATAAATAGCTTTGAAATGATTCATTAATTAAAATTTGTAATTAAAAAATTCACTTTTTATCGTGAATCAATTTACACGGGGGTATAGTTATATATCCTATACATATTTCATACGTTATCGTGTTTCATAAATGGGTTTTTGATACGGTATCCATAATAAGGGGTTTCCCCCTGAGTCCTTCGGTTTCCTTTTGCCATAAAAACTCACTAGGTTAACGATAATTAGTGAATGTATGGACGCTCTAGATACCACCGCCATCGTAATTTAATAGTAACTCTCTTGTAAATCCGCCATTGAGCTGAAGAGGTTATCCCTTCTTTTAAAAAGATTGTGAAGAGGAAAATTATACGTTTTTTATCGATTCTACTCTTAAAATTAACATTTTTTCGCGTATTAAAACCTTCAGCAATGTCTTTGAATTGTGCAAAAAAATAGAAGATTCATATTTTGCCATTCAATAAAAAGAACCTCCGATTAATCAACAGACTCCGAAAACATTAGCTTCATAAAATATCAGTGACAAGCTCTGTTGTCACAAGAACGAGATTTAGCGCTGTTCCAAGAGTGTGCCGCAGCATGGTGTCGCGCGATTCTATTTAGCCAAAGGTGATTGGGCGTCTTTTGATTTGTCACAAGCTCTCATTTTAATAGAATGTCAAAATCAGACGGTTTCCAATTTTTGTGCAATTCAGAGACACACCCTAAATGTTTTATACCTGTAGCGTGTCTTTTTTTTAAAGCAGATTCATAAAAAAATTACATGACTTTCCTTTTCAACCTCCTTTTAAAAGGTATATAAATTGAAGTAACTCTTCTAGCTGTATAATAACCCTGATTTTATAGTAACTTTCCCTAAATTCAGTAAAAATATTAAATTGTAACATTGATCCTTTCCAAGGAGCAAAGTCAAAACGGTATATATGACGATCATTACAGACAAGGATAATATATACATAAATATATCCGCTAGAGAGTATAAAGGAAGCCCACATAGACCCAAACCTATTTAATTATTCGTACCCAATAAGAGCTCTTAGGGAAGTTCTAATATTTTATTCATTCACTTTCCATTTAAAACCTTGATCAGCGTAAGTTCGGCAAACGCGTTTCGCTCGTCCACTCGGAACACCTTGATGCTTCTACTTTTCCCCCAGGGGGTCAACTTCCCCTATCAGCTTGTTTCGGGAAACCTCGTCAATATGGTAGAAAGAGGAGAGATTAAAAAGATACTAAAGAGCGTATCATTTACCGAAGTTCCCTCGTATTCAACGGTAAACCCCGAACAAAAATCTTTCCATCCCAAAATAAGTTTGCAACATAATCAAATCCTTATATTCGATACCGTGTTTTAAAGTCTATACTTCAGTTCCAAGAGCCATTTGGAGTAATTGGAAAATACGAAGCGGATTTATAAATAACGTTAAATCTCACAGAGAAAAAGTAGTCTATACCACGTTGTTTTAAACATAATATAGCAAAATTTGGTAAGTTGTACCCAAGGTGGGGTTCACTGTGGATAAAGTATATGGTATAAATGTATAGCGAGGACCACACGTTGATTACCACGCCGTTATATATAATAAATGTCACGGATAAGGCCTGGTTAAATCAGTTTTCAATACGTATATTATTATCTCGATACGATTCAATTTTCATAAAACGTATCTTTCAATGAATTGGAATTTTAAAACAGATTCCAATAAGGTGCCAGAATCATTTTGATTTTTCAGCACGTGCAAAACTAGGACCCTTTTCATTTCAATTTAATTTAACTGTAGTTGTATAAAAAGGAAACGCATCGCACTCGCTGAACCTTAGCGTACTTAAATAACCTTACGTACTTAAATAACCCGCAGTAAACTTATAGTGGTACGAACTACCATCTTTTCCTAACGAAACACCAGTCGCACACCTACCCTTGGAAAAATACGTGGTTTGGATGAACGTCAACATAACTGAACACCTTTAACCGTTATAAAGTCGGGGTATCTTTAGGGTTTATCTTTAATACCAGGTTAATCCGTCGCGAGATGGAGGTAAAAGGGGATAAAGAGGCGGGGGTCTTAATCACACGATAAAAGGGGTTCCGGAGAAACTCCGTCGGGGGGTTTGGAATTTCCCTACGACGACGAGAGGTAGGCGAGCGCGGCGGAGCACTCTAGGAAAATGGCCGACGATTGAATGACCACCGGGGACGTGGCGCCCCCTATAATGAGGATCGGATGGCCGATGAATTTATAATGACGCGAGAGAGAGCCCGGCCCATCCGCAGACACCATATACGATACTTCCCGAGGAAAGACTACGTTACATGTGCGGAAATTCAGAGCCTCTGCGTTCTCGTTTCAAAGTTTTGAAATAAGCGAATCACCTCATAGCCTATAGTCATTTCACTGGTAGAAACTGAATAATGGTTTGAGCGTGAAAAGGGTTAGTTTTAAAAAGCATAAGTATACAACATCGGCTATGAAAAGTTTTCGTGGTGGGACTGCGTCTTAATCTATCTCCTTTTTATAACCACAATCAAAGGGTACTAGTTCTACGATAAATCCAACTTCTTGAAAATATTTGTGGAGGAATTAATGATTATTAAAAGTCACGAACTTCATCAGTCCTTCCTCGTGTTAAAATTATGATTATTTTATCAGCCAAATATATTTCGAGTTTGTTAACCAAAGTACTAAAGCCCACCGAACGTCTATATTTTGAACAATCGTGTCTATAACCAACATTTGGCATGTGTTAAGCAATTAAAATCAGCCGCAGTCAACGGGGTTGGGCTCCACACTTAATGTTAAATTAAGATACCGCAACTACTTAAATATTTAATATTAATACTTTTGGGAGAGTTCACAACGACTACATTTTGTCTAAAAGGTTTAAAAATTAAAATTGTCGAAAATTTAAACTGCCATACTTTAAGATTTTGTTACTTATGTTAAAACGAATTTTACCAAATTTCTCTTTTATCTAATACACTTTTAATCTCAAGATAAGTTTACAAACCAGCGGAAGCTGGATCGGATTGATACACAGTGTTAAATATAATAAGGGAAAAAAGTAGTTTGGTAAAGTGATAATGATAATGGAGAGATATAACATTCTCTTCATTCGGTTTCACTTCCGGTACGAACTGGGCTCTAATTTCGGGGGATAGAAAATATAAACCATCGCCGCTCGGTAAAAACGAAGAAAAGTGCATGGTTCCAGAATTTAGGGAGAAAGGTTACTACTATTACCTGGAAAACTAATTTAGGAGCAGGAGTGTTTTAGTGTATCTGTTTCGCCCACGATTCCACCCACTTTTCTCTCCCATATCTCTTAGTTCTCTTTCCGACGTAGATAACCTTATATACTTTAGATCCGAGATTTCTAGCTCTCCGAAACTTTCTTTAATTTTTCCTACTTTAATTTCGAAATTTCGGCCCGAAAATTTCAAATTCTAATTAAATTCTAAAACTAAATAAACTCCACGCACTTTCGAATGTGTTTCTAGTTCTCTCTAGTATTTTCTAGATTTAATTGATTTTAAAATCCTCTTGTATAGTTCTCAGATTGCTTAAAAGATTTAGCAATTCGATAATTTAGAAATTTTTATATCTCCCAATGGGGAAAGGAAAGATTGCCAACTTAAGCCTTAAGTTATTTCAGAAGCCGATGAAACCCTCCTTTGAAGTCTATAACTCCCGGGTCTTGTCTACCCCTCTCTGTATGGATTATTCTCAAAAGGCGCGATCCGTACGCCTCCTAACGGTAGATGTTTTCGGAGCGGGAGCTCGTCGAGCGAATATCTGTAGCAGCCTTGGAGTTCGTCCAAAAAACGTCGTCGTTTGTGGAGAGAGAGAATTTCCAATTTTCCGTAGACAGGGGGGATGAAGTAGGACCCCTTCTAACTCGTAAAATTGGGAATTTTACCCATACAGAGAGGAGCGCTATATGGAACATTGGAGTAGTAGACTTCAAAGGAGGGTTTCATCGGCTTCTGGTTATTTATATATTATCTCATTTGAATTGTTGAAAAGCGATGTTAGGATTGCTTTTTTACAGATTTGGGGTTAAATTTAAGAAACTCAGACTTAATTACGAACGGTATAATATTAAATTACTCTTGAATCTTATTTTTAATTAACTGTATAATTAAAATATTCTTAAACCAAATTTTTAATTAACTGTAATATTAAATTTCTTTTAAACCCCATGATTAATTGGGGTAGCATTAAATAACACTTCGACAAGTATTTTTAATTATTAGTATTAAATTACTCTGAAGTAATATTTTTAATTATTAGTATTAAATTACTCTGAAGTAATATTTTTAATTATTAGTATTAAATTACTCTGAAGTAATATTTTTAATTATTAGTATTAAATTACTCTGAAGTAATATTTTTAATTATTAGTATTAAATTACTCTGAAGTAATATTTTTAATTATCAGTATTAAATTACTCTGAAGTAATATTTTTAATTATCAGTATTAAATTACTCTGAAGTAATATTTTTAATTATTAGTATTAAATTACTCTGAAGTAATATTTTTAATTATTAGTATTAAATTACTCTGAAGTAATATTTTTAATTATTAGTATTAAATTACTCTGAAGTAATATTTTTAATTATCAGTATTAAATTACTCTGAAGTAATATTTTTAATTATCAGTATTAAATTACTCTGAAGTAATATTTTTAATTATTAGTATTAAATTACTCTGAAGTAATATTTTTAATTATTAGTATTAAATTACTCTGAAGTAATATTTTTAATTATTAGTATTAAATTACTCTGAAGTAATATTTTTAATTATTAGTATTAAATTACTATGAAGTATTATTTTTAATTACTGAAATAATCATCAATACATTGGATCATTGTTTTAAATTTAATTAACAACAAATGCCGGGTTAATTTACTCCTAAATCTCGCCTTTTCCTTACGCACCAATGTCGCACGGTTGGAAAACTTTTACAGGCGCTGTGTTGAAACAGATTCAAGACCTGTACAAAACCATTCTAATTCCTAACAACATTTCTACAGTGGCAAAGTTTATCTTAAAATCTATCTGATTCTCAAGAGTTTAAAAAATAAATTAAAATTAAATTTAAAAGTCTATATATTAAGTTAAATATCTCTTTCATTACATCTAATAAATTTCATATCAAAATATCACGTATTCAAAAAATTCCGATATCACTAAATTTATTTCGTTAAAAATAAGGTTTGTATTTTATAAATTTCTTCTATAAAGAGAAAAAATCTTAAATCTCGGATGTGAGGGGGTGTTAGTCTTTAAGACAAGAGAGTATCATTTATCCCCATTTACTTTTATCCCACTTAAAAATCTCCTTCGCAGACAAAAGATAGTTTTTTTTTTCTGTAAAAGGGAGAGTGAAACGAAAAATCACTTAGTTTTTATCGATTTTTCATTCAAAATATAAATTCAGAATTTAAATATTTTTGTTCGTTAAATGGGTTCAGGGGAACATTAAGCTGGTCGAAAGATTATTTAAATTTTATTTAGAACTAGGGATTAATTTAAGGGAACAAAAAATATCGCAATAAAGGAAACGATATTTTTATTTAGGCTCAGCGGAGTTTGAAATTAAAAAGTAAGCTTATATAGGGAGTCCACAAGGAAGACATTGAAACGTCATAGACTTCTATCTCTCATCTCAGTGTCATCTTAGTGAGGGAGTTACAGTATTATTTTCCCTACAAACGCTCCCCCATTAAGGGGTTACATGAGGTCAGGTATCCCTTCCCCTTGGCTGTATGCCCTCTCCCTATTGGTTGAAAGTTCGTGGAATATCGCGAAACGTTTCTTTTTCTTATTCTGTATAAAATGTAATGTAATGAGTTTAAATATAAATAAATGATTTTAAATTAACCTTTTTCAGACTCCCTTTTAAAGTTGAAACGTTAGGGGTGAGATAAAAAATATATCATAAAATATCAAGAAATTTTATTCTTCAATAAAGTCCAATCAAGATTACCCCCTTTTTATACTTTTACAATGGGCTTTGGTCCAAAGGAAAATGACTGTTTTAAAAAAATTGTCTCCAGACTTTTCTCTCCTTAACGCGTATTGATGAGAGTTAGGGGCAGATAAAAAATTGAAAGTCTGCCGGTATGAAGAAAAAAATGACAAAAAAAAAAAAAAAAGGGTTGGAACCACAGTCTCATTTTCTAAAAGAAGAAGGCAAAAAGAAGCCAAAAAGAGAAGAGGAAAAAAATCCCAAAAATTGGATAAATTACAAAAATAAAAAAAAAAAAAAAAACTATAAGAAACGAGGACTTTGGGGTTTAAAGATGAAATAGGCTGCTGCGTGGATGGGAAAAGATTCCCAATGGATTTCAAGAAAGGAGAAGATGAGAGATTTTCTTATTCTTGACTTTTTTAGATCTTATATAGACGAATTTTTTTTTGGTGGTGGGTTGACAGGTCGTTCTAATCGGTTGATGGGGCTAGGAATCTAGTTAGAGTCTGATATATTTCTTGATATTACGCCATAGTTTTATATTTATATTACAAATATAGTTAATTTTGTGGTATCAATTTTTGGTTAGAAACTAGCAAGTTTTTGGTTATAAAATATTTAATTTGGAGTAGAAAATTAGTTTAATATGACTGAAAACTATTTTTTATCTGTAAATTATTTTATTTTGAGATGGAAATTATTTTATTTTGAGATGGAAATTAGTTTGTCTTGAGATGGAAATTAGTTTGTCTTGAGATGGAAATTAGTTTGTCTTGAGATGGAAATTAGTTTATCTTGAGATGGAAATTAGTTTATCTTGAGATGGAAATTAGTTTATCTTGAGATGGAAATTAGTTTATCTTGAGATGGAAATTAGTTTATCTTGAGATGGAAATTAGTTTATCTTGAGATGGAAATTAGTTTATCTTGAGATGGAAATTAGTTTATCTTGAGATGGAAATTAGTTTATCTTGAGATGGAAATTAGTTTATCTTGAGATGGAAATTAGTTTATCTTGAGATGGAAATTAGTTTATCTTGAGATGGAAATTAGTTTATCTTGAGATGGAAATTAGTTTATCTTGAGATGGAAATTAGTTTATCTTGAGATGGAAATTAGTTTATCTTGAGATGGAAATTAGTTTATCTTGAGATGGAAATTAGTTTATCTTGAGATGGAAATTAGTTTATCTTGAGATGGAAATTAGTTTATCTTGAGATGGAAATTAGTTTATCTTGAGATGGAAATTAGTTTATCTTGAGATGGAAATTAGTTTATCTTGAGATGGAAATTAGTTTATTTTGAGATGGAAATTAGTTTATTTTGAGATGGAAATTAGTTTATTTTGAGATGGAAATTAGTTTATTTTGAGATGGAAATTAGTTTATTTTGAGATGGAAATTAGTTTATTTTGAGATGGAAATTAGTTTATTTTGAGATGGAAATTAGTTTATTTTGAGATGGAAATTAGTTTATTTTGAGATGGAAATTAGTTTATTTTGAGATGGAAATTAGTTTATTTTGAGATGGAAATTAGTTTATTTTGAGATGGAAATTAGTTTATTTTGAGATGGAAATTAGTTTATTTTGAGATGGAAATTAGTTTATTTTGAGATGGAAATTAGTTTATTTTGAGATGGAAATTAGTTTATTTTGAGATGGAAATTAGTTTATTTTGAGATGGAAATTAGTTTATTTTGAGATGGAAATTAGTTTATTTTGAGATGGAAATTAGTTTATTTTGAGATGGAAATTAGTTTATTTTGAGATGGAAATTAGTTTATTTTGAGATGGAAATTAGTTTATTTTGAGATGGAAATTAGTTTATTTTGAGATGGAAATTAATTTATTTTGAGATGGAAATTAGTTTATTTTGAGATGGAAATTAGTTTATTTTGAGATGGAAATTAGTTTATTTTGAGATGGAAATTAGTTTATTTTGAGATGGAAATTAGTTTACTTTGAGATGGAAATTAGTTTACTTTGAGATGGAAATTAGTTTACTTTGAGATGGAAATTAGTTTACTTTGAGATGGAAATTAGTTTACTTTGAGATGGAAATTAGTTTACTTTGAGATGGAAATTAGTTTACTTTGAGATGGAAATTAGTTTACTTTGAGATGGAAATTAGTTTACTTTGAGATGGAAATTAGTTTATCTTGAGATGGAAATTAGTTTATCTTGAGATGGAAATTAGTTTATCTTGAGATGGAAATTAGTTTATCTTGAGATGGAAATTAGTTTATCTTGAGATGGAAATTAGTTTATCTTGAGATGGAAATTAGTTTATCTTGAGATGGAAATTAGTTTATCTTGAGATGGAAATTAGTTTATCTTGAGATGGAAATTAGTTTATCTTGAGATGGAAATTAGTTTATCTTGAGATGGAAATTAGTTTATTTTGAGATGGAAATTAGTTTATTTTGAGATGGAAATTAGTTTATTTTGAGATGGAAATTAGTTTATTTTGAGATGGAAATTAGTTTATTTTGAGATGGAAATTAGTTTATTTTGAGATGGAAATTAGTTTATTTTGAGATGGAAATTAGTTTATTTTGAGATGGAAATTAGTTTATTTTGAGATGGAAATTAGTTTATTTTGAGATGGAAATTAGTTTATTTTGAGATGGAAATTAGTTTATTTTGAGATGGAAATTAGTTTATTTTGAGATGGAAATTAGTTTATTTTGAGATGGAAATTAGTTTATTTTGAGATGGAAATTAGTTTATTTTGAGATGGAAATTAGTTTATTTTGAGATGGAAATTAGTTTATTTTGAGATGGAAATTAGTTTATTTTGAGATGGAAATTAGTTTATTTTGAGATGGAAATTAGTTTATTTTGAGATGGAAATTAGTTTATTTTGAGATGGAAATTAGTTTATTTTGAGATGGAAATTAGTTTATTTTGAGATGGAAATTAATTTATTTTGAGATGGAAATTAATTTATTTTGAGATGGAAATTAATTTATTTTGAGATGGAAATTAGTTTATTTTGAGATGGAAATTAGTTTATTTTGAGATGGAAATTAGTTTACTTTGAGATGGAAATTAGTTTACTTTGAGATGGAAATTAGTTTACTTTGAGATGGAAATTAGTTTACTTTGAGATGGAAATTAGTTTACTTTGAGATGGAAATTAGTTTACTTTGAGATGGAAATTAGTTTACTTTGAGATGGAAATTAGTTTACTTTGAGATGGAAATTAGTTTACTTTGAGATGGAAATTAGTTTACTTTGAGATGGAAATTAGTTTACTTTGAGATGGAAATTAGTTTACTTTGAGATGGAAATTAGTTTACTTTGAGATGGAAATTAGTTTACTTTGAGATGGAAATTAGTTTACTTTGAGATGGAAATTAGTTTACTTTGAGATGGAAATTAGTTTACTTTGAGATGGAAATTAGTTTACTTTGAGATGGAAATTAGTTTACTTTGAGATGGAAATTAGTTTACTTTGAGATGGAAATTAGTTTATTTTATATTTGAATTATTTTCAGATAGAAATGAGAACATTTTCATCAGAAAATGACAATATTTCGAGCTTAGAAACGAACTAATTTGATTCAAAATGAAGATTAAATATCAATTCACAAACGAATTTAATTATCTCAGAACAAGTATATAATTTTCAATCAATAATCTTAATTTCACTAACTGACAAAGTATATCATACAAAGGGATATTACACCGAGATTTAATTATATTTGTAGTGCAAAGTGTATAATTTAAACGACATTAATAGGGTAGAAGAAGGGGCAAGCGGTATTATAAAGAACAATATACAAAAAAAGGCAAACAAAAATATCCCCGAAAAAAAGAGGGGTTAAAAAGGCAACAGCCAAAGAGACTAAAGAAGCCAAGAATGAGAAGAAAAAGAAACGTTGGTAGAAACTTAGACGTAGAGGAGAAAAATAAAGAATCTTATATCGGATCACCCCTAGTTTTTTGTCATTTATTTAGGACGAAGGATCGAAGCTCCAACTATAAGCATACACTCCTCCCCTCCATAGTCAGTAATCAGAAGCGAGAACAGGAGAAACTAAGCCTTTTCTCATATAGATACTACAGTATATTTTCACCTTCATTCGGCATCACTTGCAAAGCTAGGCGATAGCCTGAATTTATATATAAATAAACTTATCATAGCCTAGATTTCTACTCGCTACCATATTAAAGTGAATTGCATCTCTTACTAGTGTTCAGGAGGAGTACGCGTTACTATTTTAACCCCCTATGTTGTTTAGCATTATATATTAATACGCCTGAACCTTGTTTCGTTTGTAAACCTGATTAAGAATCAAAGTATAGTTAGTATCACTCTGAGTTAACAGAACGTACAAAACTAGGTTTCTTTCTATATTCATGATTTTTGTTTATCATAAGTGTATTCGGGAAAGGTTATATTATAGGTGTAAACTCAAACTGATTCTTAATATACAGAGACCAGGCAACACAGGGTTTCTATCGCTCTCTTTTTCTCCCAATCATCCTTTGTCCTAAGAAATACACTCTTAAAGGATAAGTCTTACGTGAAATTTCGTATCCCTGCAGAGTAGGATTAATAGTGGTGTAAAGAAGCCCCCACAACATTGGTAATTACCCCCTGAATACTTTAAAACAAACTATATCTATTGTGCACTGTAGATGAGAAAAAGGTTCAATATGGATTCAAATTTAAATCATTGAAGGTTAAATTATAAATATATTAATGATCACATATTTTAAAGTGGTTCTTGGTTAAGATATTGAACATTCAAGATGAAATTCCGATAAAAGGTTCAATAGTATATGATGAAAATAATAATATTTAAGGATTAGTGGTGGTTAAATTTAATGCTTGGTAGATTTCGACTTGCCCTTTAAAGGTATAGACCCCAATTGAGAGCTAGACCGTAGAAAGGAAAGAAGGAAGAGGCTGGGGCTCAAGAAGAAGAACAGGGCAGGCAACGTAATTCATACTGATTAGTGCAAAGATTCAAGCGAGACCGAGCTATATGGAAAGGCCCCCTCAAAAGAAATGTATATACAGTTTAGAGCATTCCAAATAAGCAACGACTACCAAGGTATTTTGTTAGAATTAGAACAAGTAATATATAGTTATATAAAGACAAGATGAAACGAAAACTATTTTTTAAGCTTAATTAGTTTCAAATTAATAGTTGTTCGTTTCTGGATAATCCCCAATTGCCAGATTGGAGATTATATTAATTTGAATTAAGATAATTTAAAAAATTAAATAACAAAAAAAGCGAATTCCCCTGGACCACTCCGAGTGCTCCGAATCTCGCTGAAAACCTAAACGCTCGCTAAAGAGCATCGAGCAGTGGAACTTAAAATTTGAAAAATATTGCGATCATCGCATCCCCAATCAAATCAGTTAAAAAGTGCTCTCAATCGGTTGCAATCACGGAAAATAGAGAACAAAAAAATCTCACATTACGACAGCTTGATTTTTCTCAGAAAAAAACTTGATCTATCCTACTCTCGACTTGCCCAGCTTAATATAAAACTTGCTCTCAGAGTGATTTCTTTTGCTCTAGAGCACAGAGTGGGAATTCGCTATTAGAAATCGAAATAACTCGAATTACGCGTAGTACCACCTTTGACAGAAGAAATCTTGTCAAATAGTCACTGAATTCAAACTTCATAACTTATTATTTGTTGTGCTATTGTATAGAATCGCATTCTACGCGCTCTTCATAAAATTTCGCAACCTTCCTTCGTTAAATAAGATAAAACAGATTTAATACGACCATAAATACATGTTCCATTCTTCCTTTAAATAATTCTAGATACGTTTCACATTATTGCAAACTAGGAATGATTTGTAGAGTTGGTTTTTGAGGATAAACCAACGAGGGGTCAAAATTGAAGCTTTTTCTTTTTATTATTTTTACGCGAGGTAGGCCTAGTCTTCTTTTAAATAACGGTGCTTGTGAAAGTTATACCCAATTACAAGTTTGAAAGGGATATAAATTCCGATTGCAAAACCAGTTTTTCTATAGGAATTTAGGTCCATACCAATGTTATACCTGAGTATATATTTTATTTTCCAAAGTCTTTCCCGCGGTTTTTTTGTAAGCCATACGTACTATACAAGTATGGAAAATTTATTTGTAAAAAGTTTCGAGATGAAGCCCATTATTCTCGCGCTTTATTCCAAGCTCAAAGAAAATAATAGACTTTTCTATTGAAAGAGAAAAAGCTCGGCTTTTGTAAAATGATTGTAAATAATGCACGCAAAACTCGAGAACTAAACTGAGTCTAAATCTGAACTTAAGACAAATTAACTTCATAAAGGCAAGAGTTTATTTATGGATCTAAGAACATATGGATGCGGCATAATCTTCAGGTACCATTATCGAATTTTTTGTAATCATATTTCGTCTGCTTTTCTATACTAGAAAACACTCTGGCATTTCATTTTTTCTTAGAGGCTTATTTTCTAAGCTAAATTTTGTGATTTCCCGCCAATATAGTTTGTTTTTATTGAATATTTTGGATTTAGATCTTTCGGGAAAACAATATCTAGTATGTGAGGATGAGTTTAGAATATCTTTGCTCCCATGTTCTAAGTCGCATAAATTAGTTTTTGATCGATAAAGGTTGATAATAAGTATTTATCTAATTTCCAAATTTTACAAAAGAGATATGAGAAAAAAAAATTGAACCAGTCTTTCCAACACAATTTAAATTCACGATTGAATTCAATTCAGTTCATTTATATTGTTAATAGATAACTATAGGATCTAGGAAAGTAACTAAAGTAACTTTAATCACGCCCTTTTTCTGAAGATTCAAATTTCCTAAGGAAACAATCGGGTCGAAACACGAAGGTTAGTTTAGCTAAATTAGAGTTTTATGAAATTTCAGTTTGCTAGAAAAATATAAAATATTTTTCATTGAAATTTTGTATATCCATTTCAAGAGATTTGAAGCAATATTTAAAAATATTTTTCTCATAGTCTCCGTTTCTTTAATGGTATTTTGAATAACATTTATAATAGTTGATTGAAAGTTTATGATATAAAAAAATAAGCTAGCCGGTACGTAATATTCCTTTAGTTTGTATTAAGAATTAATTTCGGTTCAGAAACTCAATTTGGCACTTTTTACTTCACGCTCTCACACCTTATTCTTTTGGTACTATTAATACTGGACCCAATGCCCACAGAGAGAGAGAGAGAAAAAAACAAGTTGGGAAACCAAAATATAACCTCCCCGACCCCGACGTTAAGGTAATCTAACCTAACCTAACCCTACCTAAAATAAAAGATGAAAAGAAATGTAGAGTATTGGATGAGTAGAAGAAACAGCGAAATAGGCAAAATATTATATCACATTGAACCTATATGCATTTCTTCAGTATACCAACACAACCCTAAATAATTCTCTACTTAAAACCAAACCTAACTAGAGAAAAAAAGGAAAATAAATAAGATATAACCACATAGATTTCAAGATAAATAATCCAGTCCATAATTCAGTATTAAAACAAAAAATTCAGAATTAAGACAACTGAAATTAGCAATCTTTGGTAATATGTAAAATAGCCCTTACACGAACAATTTAAGTAAAGCAAATTATCAAATAAACGCCAAATAAGTCAATTAATTAAAATTAAAAATATTAATCTTACCACTACCAAATAGCGGGCAGAAAACACAGACATCAAGATAACATTAGCAAAATAAATTTTCAACACCGGTAATCCTGAGAACTAGATTCTACAAAATCTTCTGGAATAATAAATTTATTTTAATCTAAAAAATATAAAATCTTAAAAAAAATATCTATACAAATAACATATTGATAAACCAATTAAAATTAGATGCGAAAAACATTTAATCTCGGTATGAGATTAAATACACAAGGTCAAGGTTCTTCTTTTAAAACCATATCAGAATTTTGACGGTTGTAGAGTATTTGTAGACCAAGTAACGTGAAAAGGCAAAATGTTATATCAAATTGAACCTATACATGGCTTCAGTATACAACACAAGTTGTGAAACAAACGTTATTTTACGTGACTACACACTAGCTAAAACATCACCGAAAATAAACGACAGTAGGCATTAATAACTCTTTTACGAAAACAAAAAATTACTACAGAGAAAAATGAGTCAGAAAAAAAAAAACCTTTTGATTTCCAAACTAATATTTCAGTCACAACTCAGTAATAAAAATTAGAGTTCAGGTCAATGAAAATATACCAAAAATGTCCAAACAAATAATAAACGCATCAAATAAATGATTCAAATTCAAAATTACTTCCTTACCAATAAATTGTATTCAAACGAATGAAACTTAATTTAAAATTTCAACGAGTCAAATCTCTAGAGAACAAACTTCGTCGAAGATTTCAAAAGAAATGAAACGATTTTACGTTCAATAAATTAAAATTTAGATAAGCAAGGTCAAGGTCCCTCAGTAAAATCATATCGGCGTTAAGAAAACTAGAGTATTTGTAGACCAAGTAACGTCATTAGGCAAAATATTTGATCAAAATCAAGTTATGACCTCGGTATCGTCATATAACCGTAAATAAACATATTCAATAAACAATTAACGAATAAGCTTTCCGCATAACACGCTAAACTACGAACTGTGACGTACAATTTCGCTTTTTGGTGCTACACGACCTTATAAGCCTACGTCTAAAAACACGTTTTTTGGTGATAATGCTGTGAGTAAAGAATAGATGTTTCTCTTTTGGCCCTACCATAAATTTTTTATATTTTTTTTTTCTGACAGGGCAGGCCTGAGTAAAAATATACCAAGTTGTGAAACAAACGTCATTTTACGTGACTCCACACTAGCTAAAATGTTACCGGAAATACACGACAGTAGGCATTAAAAGCCTGGTTCTATTATACTTAATTGGGATTAACATTAAATTCATGTATGAAAAAGTGTGAAACTAAAACTAGCAGTCATCACGAGATCCAATCACGTGATTCTTTTCCTCACTCTGTCTACATTTCACTCTTGGGTCAACCATATCATACAAGACTATTAAAACACGAGAAATTTCAATGTCAATCCGGTTTAAGAAAGTTCGTCAATTGTTAATTGTGGCATGACTAAAGCCGGATTCACACAGACCTATTTTCACGCTTTTCACGGTCACGCGCGAGGGGCAATGGGCAAACCACTCTTGGAATCAGGTGTACAAACTAAATGGAATCACGCGAATCGATTCGGAATCAGGAGAATCGATTCGGAATCACGCGAATCGATTCGGAATCACGCGAATCGATTCGGAATCAGGAGAATCGATACGGAATCACGCGAATCGATTCGGAATCACGCGAATCGATTCGGAATCACGAGAATCGATACGGAATCACGCGAATCGATACGGAATCACGCGAATCGATTCGGAATCACGCGAATCGATTCGGAATCACGCGAATCACGAATCAATTCGGAATCACGCGAATTGATTCGGAATCACTGACAATCAAATGAATCTGGAATCAGGTGTACAAAATTTTTCTAGAGTGGTTTGCACCTCGCTCGCGCGTGCTAATGGTACTTCTATGAGTTCACGAGCGTGAAACGCGTAAAAACAGGTCTGTGTGTATCCGCGTTAACCTGGTTCGCTCTGCGCATGTACACAATTTCGCACGAAATAAATTTGCGAAACGCGCGAAAATTATAAAAAAATTAATTTGAAAATCCGTGCCAGTAATTAAAACCAAATACGCCACTGTTTGCAAGTTTGCCAGAAGATTACGATATTTCCCCATACATGAAGCTGATTCTCCCAAGAATATCAAAAAAAATCACATTGATATTTTCCATGCGTAAAGAGGTTTCCGACTTCAAATTTAGTGCTCTACACATACTCGCGTGCTGGCGAACTCGATTTTACACGTGTCACAAATACACTGGAAACCTACTCTACTTCTGTTCGAGGAGAGTTTTCACGACTATCATTTTTCTTAAGTGGTTTAACATTATGCATAAATCCGCCTCAGCTTCAAATCTTATACACCAATTCCCCTTGAACTGGTTAAAAATTCACCGAGTATAATCGAAGTTATTATTGTCTTATCTCTTATCTAAATTATGTTGTTTCAATCTTCCATACCCGTGTAAACGCACCTTTATTTAAGTTCTTCAATCCACCCCAAGTTTGCACCAGAGATAAGCCTATACTGCCCGTTATACCTTTGCTTTTTCGAGTAAATGATATATATGGAAAATAGCTTAGGCGCATGCTGCCAACTAAAACTGCCATTAATCGGTCAAATTTCTTTAAATTTTTGCATAAATTCTCAAATAACTTCTAAACTATCTCGAATTTTAAATTAATTTTTCGACTTTCTAATTAATTAGATTAAGATGAACCATTTTAATATTTTTAATTATAATATAAATTAATATTGCGTTTCATTTCCCTAAACAATATCAAACAAAATCACCCCATGAGGCTAATTTGCATTCGTTCCAAAAAGATACTATATAAACCTTTCGAAGGGCTATATTAATCGAAGTAACCGTGCGTGATGGCCATGAAGTTAGGGGGAAAACCCCCCCCTTTCAATGTCTTGCTGATTCTTGATCTCTAGGCGCTTGGCGACGCAATTTACCCATTGGTGGGGCGATGTTTGGAGTCAGTGGAAGGTTGATGTGAACTGTACTAGTGGGGGACGCCTCGCTAGTATGGAACGCTGAGATCGGAAACTGGAGGTTGGACCTTGGTGCGGGGATGGTCGGAGGTGATTATGACAGTGGGAGACGTCCCATTGCTTATAATCGCCTTCGGCTGTTCAGCATCAAGGTTCGACCGTAAAGTGGATGGTGGAATGCGATGATGTGCAATGGGAGACGTCCTGTTGTATGTCTTTGCACGACACTTGAAACTCAATGTGGCAGCCACGCTTAAAGGAGGTAATTCCCCGGAATTGAACGATAAGCTGGTATGATTACGTCTCTAGACTTTTGGCTCCACGAGCTAGGTCACGTGACTTCCGTTTACACAGGATATCCGCTTACACACACAGACAGACACACAGACACGACCAGTGTAACACCTCCCCCTGAACTAAAGTTCAGTCGGGGAGGTAAAAAACTAAAACTGTTCGCTCCAATCAACACCGAAAAGTTAAATAAAATAAAAAAGAGCTCGGTACGAAAACTGCTGGATAGTTAAGATTCCTATAAGTCGCAATCTTTGAATGACACAAAACTATCCTTAAAAATCTAGCAAGTTCATCACAAATCATATAAACCAAAGTAGCCAACCTAGGAATGGGAGCAAAATATATGAATCATCCCAGTTTGAAAATACAATAAGTACAAAACTACATCCCTTATGAATTTCATAAGCAACCCAGTAGGCTCTTAATCTTTCTGGCATTGAATTCTTAACTCGTTAAAAATAGAAGGAAAACTTTGTAATCCGCAAAATTGGACTGTACACGAGAAAAACGGAAGCTTCAACTCCCAAACGAACGCTTTTCGTAGGGGTTCACAACCCAGGTACTTTTTCTTTATTTTTTATTTATTTCTTCACGTTTTTCTCTTAAAGGTCAACTCTCATGAGAATTTAGAGCTTTTTGGAATACAACGCGCTTATAATTATCGTTAGCTTACGATACCATAGGTGTAATAATGGTCTAAATATTAAGAAAGTCGTTAGATTCCGAAGATGATTTTGAAATCTATCGTGTTAGAGGGAGGATGAGTAGGATATATTTTTTTCTATCGATTCTACCATCACAAATAAGTCTTGTTTGCGTATTGAAACATTCGGATAATGTGACAGAATTGTAAAAACATCTAAAAAGATTCAGACTTCGGCATTCAACCTCTGACTAACCAAAAAACTCCAGGCTCTGGCTTCATAAAATATTCGTGACACGAATGCTGTGCGTAAGGAAATAATCAAGAACGAGATTTAGCGCGATTTAAAGAGTAACCCGCATCGCTTCTCGCGGGGATTCTATTCAGCCAAAGGCGGGACGTCTTTTGATTAGTCGGAGGTTCTCGTTTTAATTAAATGCCAAAATCAGAAGGTTTCCGATTTTTTTCTTCAACTCAAAGACACTTCCTCAATACGTATAAACATGTCTTAATTTTAGGTCATTTATGACGAATTGAGCTCAATCGGAATATAAGACTTGTCCCTTAAGCCTAAATCTCAGCGACAAAAAGAAGTTACGTTACAGGGGCCCTGGAAAAAAAAGCTAAGAATAAATTTTATGTCAACACTTTATTTTTACGGTCACCTACGTCCCTGACTACTTTTTCGCTCACACGAACTCGGTGTCTGAAGGGAGGGAGCGAGGAAAACAGAGCCACGTACGGGGGCAGGGTAAGAGAATTGTCGGATGAGACTTGAGGGTACAATATTGGGGCTTGGCCACCCTTCATTACCCATAAATAGTGGAAGCGGGGCACGAGGATACGGTCGTTTGCCTTTTTTTTTTTTTTTTTTTTTTTCATTCCCAAAGAAAGCTTCCTTATCTAACCGGTGAAAATTTAAGTTTTAAGAAGATGTCCTCCTAAGAAAACCAAGAACGGTCAAAAAAAGACCAAAAGAGTGAAAGCCTTTGCTACTTTAAGGAATTTCTATTTGGTATACGAAAAAGTGAAAATAGTGAAGAAATGAATGGAATACGAAGAAAAAACTGGGGAAAAAAAAATTGTCAAACAGCGATCGAAGCAATGCGATGAAATAAATTCTCTTAGTCATCCAACGAATACGAAATTATCACTAAATGAGATAACTTTCATGCCAACCATTACGCAAATGTTTTACACAAAACTTATTGACTACGGTGATTAGAAAATTTATTAAAATATATAATTTAAGAGACTGCTACTTTATGGCTACGAAATAGACTAAGTTATTTTTGATCGATTAAGAGACTAAATATACCTTAAAATATTATCAAAATTCGCCAAAGTTTCGTGGTAATTCGAGGTTAATTATAAATTATGTTCGAAGAAAATTACAATTTCAAAAGCAATCAATCACTGGCCAATGAAATTTCGTCTTTGAAATGGCGCGTGAATCGAACGAGATGTTTATTTGAAATAGCACGCGCTTTGGAGTAAAAATGGTTTACGATATTTCATTGGCATCAGCAACATACTTTTCTTGAAAATTTACTGTCTAAAATTTCTTTAGGCTTAGCCAATAAAAAAGAGAGTTCGCGACTGTAAATTAGCATGGAAATTTTGGTGAGTTTTGAAAATGTTTCAACAGCACAAAATCGATTAAAAATTACTTGTTATCGGAGTTTAGTATCCCTTTAAATAAAAGTTGGGTTGTAGAGGAACTAAGCAAGATTGAAAGCTCCTCACAGTGTTTATTTATTAAACTGTTTTTCTTAACCATGTAGTAGCAATCTAGATGTTTAATAAATTTTCTTGATATTGGCTAGTATTAATAAACTTCGGAAACTGATTTGGTCTTTGTTTGATATATGCACATCATTCGCCTTCACTATAGTCATTCGATAGAAAACGGTAAACACTAATTGCGGCAAAAGTAAACAAACGACGGGGCTTAATGCCATCAGTTTAAAGTCTAATTCCTCCATCCCCAGGCCTTAAAGTTTCCGTTAGTCGCGAAAACGTTGGATTTGCACGAACTATACGGAACTCGACGCGTTCCTCGATTAATTGGGCGTTGACCTACAACTCTGGGATATATGTATAATTATATAGAATTTATAGAAGCGAAAAGGCGCCTGGAGCTCAATTTTATCTCCGATACTTTGATGTTTGTGATGTCATATAGGTGTTTTACCCGCTAGGACTAGGATGAATAGATCGCGAAACCGTACACACCAACAGGGAATAAGACTTCTAACAAAATTGAAAAATCAGTAATATCAGTCACGTGTATTATCTAAAATTAAACCGACAGGCAGGTCTGAAGAGGATATTTGTTTTAAAATGCTCCTTGATTAGCTGCTGGTTTTCTGACAATTTTACCAGTCTGTAAATGGAGTTTGGCTTAGCGAGTTTAAATTGTAACTTTTTAAAACTGTAAATTAACAAGACATCTTTGGTGAGTTTTTATACGCAGTTAAACGATTAAAGATAATACGTTCTTCGTCTTGATTATTTCCTTCAACTAAATTAATTTGTACACCCGTATTCTTACGCGGTAGCTTTCTACTAAACTTGACCAGATAAAGAAGCCCCTTCCTTTAAAAACCTAGACAAAAATTAACGAGAGAATTCATTGCGATCTTTGTGTTTCACCCGACATATATCAGAAGCTGATGAAACCCTCCTTTGAAGTCTATTACTCCCTGGTCTTGTCTACCCTTCTCTGTATGGGTTAGTTTCAAAAAGCGCGATTCGTACGCCTCCTAACGGTAGATATTTTCGGAGCGGGAGTTCGTCGAGCGAATATCTCTAGCAGCCTTGGAGTTCGTCAAAAAAAACGTCGTCGTTTGTGGAGAGAGAGAATTTCCAATTTTCCGTAGACAGGGGGTATGAAGTAGGACCCCTCCGATCTCGTAAAATTGGGAATTTTACCCATACTGAGAGGAGCGCTATATCGAACATTAGAGTAGTACACTTCAAAGGAAGGTTTCATCGGCTTCTGCATATATCTAATTTGACTGATAAACAAGAACGGGTCCTTGTAAGCAGCCATCTTCAATAAATATTCGCTTCACACCAAAATCAACGAAAATTAGAATTATTTTGGTTGGTTTTTCCCCCAAAAGCAGACGAAAATATATTTTTTCTTCCATTCCAAATATCTCAGGTTTACTCAAGATTCCTTCATCCTTTCCCCTTTATCAGACCTTGTTGTTTTCCCATTCGCTCGTCTAAACTACGTATCAATTTGATCTTTCAGTACCAACAATACTAGGCTAGCAATTATCTCTTTGACTTTATCACTTAGAGAAAAGAATGAATCTATAATTGTACGTGCAATGAAAATTGAAAATGTTTCTCGCCTTCAACTCGAGGTTCCTTTTAAGCCTTTGACATTAATCGAGAGAGCATTACCGCTTTTTCAACGTCACTTGTCAAGAAAAACAAAACAGGGCTACGCTAAAAAAACAGCGAAGAAAAAATAAACTAAACTAAACTAAACTAAAAAAGAAATCCCTCACTAAGCGAACTTCTAACGGCGGAGAGAGAAGAAGCGGGAAAAAAAATCTAGTTTAAAAATTGACACTTTTTACAGTTTTTTCTCCTCCTACTTCGTCCCAAAACTTCAGACCCTGAGAAACCCCTCACAGAATTGTCGTTAAAGGGAAGATATAAAGAAAAACATACTGAATGGTTTTATGATTGATTAAGTCATGGAGAAAAATATACTAAGGGAGAGGCAGACGTGATTTAAAACTGGGAAAATATCTCGACCACTTTTAATTTTTACCCCTGCCACCGAGGAGGTTAAACATTTATACTGATGCCTAAAAGTCGATGTTAATATCGCTCCTATCATATCAGTGACGTTTCTTAAACAACTATACATAGTTTTCAGTAAAGGGGCAAAAGAAAATTCCACCCCTCTTACCCAGCTTTGCTTTCATTCCCAGGTTGCCAGGAGCTTGTGAGTGCAGTTCAGAACAGATCAGTTTCAAAACTGAACTCTAGCCTTTCCCTCTGCACTCACAAGTGGCTGGCAACATGGGGGGAACGGCACTTACCCCCTTTAGTGAAAACTATGTATTGAGGGATACATTTGACTCGGAAGCCCAGGAAAAAGTATTAACTCATCTCAATAGAGGAAGGAAATTAAGAAGCATATTTGAATCGACCAAAATATCGAAATTTCTGGAACTCCTTTTGTATAGAATGAAATCAATTATCATTGATTACCCTTATGTTCATAAATATGTCACACGATTTTGAGAAGGTAATTTTCTGAAAACAGATTTTCTAATATTTAAAAATCCCGCTATCGATGATAAGTTGATAATATACCATTTGATTTCACACTCCCTTTAAACGAGGTAACAGAATTTATTTATTTTTTCACTACTCGCTAAAAAGTAACTTATTTTGCTTCACTCACCCTAGAAAAAGAAAGTTTTTTTTTGAACCCAAAACTTTGCATTGGAGAAGCAAATGAGAGACAGAAAGTATAGAGGAAAAGAATCAATTTTATCCCACGGGATTATTAGGTCCTATTTACCAAATTTAGGGTTATTTCCATTCGAGGATATTCAAATAATGGACGGAGGCAACCTTAACTCTTTTCATGGGCGAGGCCTTTAAAGGAAACCTTGATGAGTCAAATAAATAAAAGAAATAAACATCTATGGAAGAGGAAACTGCAGCCCTGGGATAAATTGAAAATAAAAAATATACTAAAGACCAATATATATCAGTATTCGAAGTCTTTATGGTTTATTTTTCAAATGGCGGAGAAAACAATGGTTGAAAAACTTTTCAACAAATCTTAAAAGATGATACTACTTTTTATATTTGGATTTTAAAACCATAAAATGTAAGTAAAGTTAACCACGTTTTTTAACTTTTAGTTTAGTCGATTATTTTCGAGAAAAAATTTTCTATCGATTTTTTTATATGGTTTAAATAGGCCTAATCCACTAGTCCAACAAAATTAAAACCCAATATTAAGCTAGAAATCATTGTTTTTATTTACCCGGAAAGTAGGCTTAACAATAATAGGAGAGTGATATCCCGTAGTTAACAAGTCACCGGCGAATCACGTGAGAGGATAGCGCTTTATTCGGACAGTAAAACGTGACGCGCACTTTCGCTCGTTCGTCGGTGTTGACAGTACGAGATATCAAACTCTCCATGGATGCTTGTCAAACCTAATTTCTGGGTAAGTTTAAAAATTGATTTCGACCTTACTAGTGGATAAGGTTTATTTAAACGATGTAAAATTACTTGTTCTCGGGTTTTATTTTTACTTTAAATTAACAACTGAAGAATGTTGGGAAATGTTTTAAGGATGTTGGGAAATGTTGAAAAAATGTTGTAAATGTTGGAAGAGTACTGAAGAATATTTTGGGAAAATGTTGTGAAAGTGTTGACTGTTCAAAAAATGTTTTAAACTTTCAAACTTAAATCAATGGGTCTAGGTCTATTTTAAAAAAATATTTCCAAGGTCCTATCCTATACATGGTTGAAGATTCTCTGCCATAATAAATGAAAGTCGCGGGCCAAGAAAGCCAAGTTGTATATTGAGGCGTATAGAGACTAGCGCGTCCGCCGTTTTCCAGATTGTTTAAGATGTAGAAACGCTATGGTTTCGAGCCACCGAAGCGAGAAAAAGGACCTCGTCGGGGAGGAGAACGGAAACGCGAATGAAAAAGATGTAGAGCGTGTGTTTCATCTTGTATTTTTTCTTCTTTTTTTTTTTTTCGCTTTCTTACTCATTCTTTTGCTCATTTTGATTTTAAAGGATAGGGGAAAAGGAAAAGCTAGAATTCGAGGTTCCATCAAACCTAATTAAATTGTTATTCTAATATTTAACTATTCAGATAATTAATTGTAAAGCGCGGAGATATAAAAGTATGTTTTCGTAAGACGTGAAATCTTATTTGTTTATCGTAGATAATTCATTTGAATTGGGGCCACATAGTTGCATGTTTCACTGTTTTAATTGGCTAGTTAGTAAGAACTAATTAAAATTACAAAGTGAAAAGGTATAACCTTTTCAATATGAGAATTTGTCAATTTTTTTGGCTAAATTCTATATCAATGGTAGAACGAATACTTTCTTGTTTGATGAAGTAAATTATTATTGAAAGAAATAATCTTAGATTGTTATTTTAGACAAAAAAGAATAAAACAACACAATGGGAGCCAATCAGAATTCGTATAAAACAAGCTATTTTTAAAATAAACTTTAAACTACGATATCCTTTTTTCAAAATTAATTTACTTCAAAATATAGAAAATACGTTTTGCTGATATTTTATTTAAATGAATTTAGAAAGGGAGGATGAAAGAAATACTTTTAAACGGCAATAAGGTTCTTGCAATTTTACATTAGTAAAGTTTGCAAATATAATATAATTGCAAACATTAATTTTAAAGGTTTAATCGGAAACGAAACTCAAATTGTCAAAGAAATCTAACTATAATTGTGTTGCGCTCGCGATTGATCAAATAAATTTTTTCGGACGTTTCTAAATTAACAATTCGTTGAGAAATCTTACTTAAAAGTCCCATCACGTCATCAAATTAATAATGGTTACATTATTCTTCATTAATGTAGAACTGTTTAATTTAATCCATCCCTATTTCCTTTCCTTAAAAATTACTTAATTTCATTCTGCCTTTAAAATTAATACGGTACACGATTTGGTACCTTAGAATCTTTATACCCTCGGGGATGTTATTTCAAAGATAATATTATGGACGCAAACATATTTTTTTTCTCCAAAGCCACCCACACTATAGGCATAATACCCCTCGTTTTCTATATAAGCTAGTTTTTCTTTCGGAAATCAAGCCCGGTAGTCCCTCCGCTCCCTCCCCTCTAACTCTTCGAGAAAACCTCCTTCTATCCAGGCTCTTCGCTTTTGTTTGCGCCTGATTGTGTTTCTGATATTCACTTGGCTGAAAACTATTGTTGTTATTGAATTAAGAGCGAAGAAAGGGGATTAAGAAAGGAAGGAAGATTTTCCCCCTAGGATCACGCGATGAGAAAAAGAGAGAGAAAAGAGGCCCAAAGAGTATAGGCTAAAAGAATCCTCTTGTCGAAAATAGCCCCGAGCGACTACCTACCAGTAACTGCACCGTCCCTTATAATTCTATCCAACCTCCGATCAGCCGTGTACCAACGCGAACATTGAAGATACCTTTACTTAAAGGGTGGGTAAAACTAATGGATTTTTATTGGATTTTCTACTCGCAAATCGTAGCGTAACGCGATTAACATAAGCGTGTCACGTGGTATTTTTTGCTATTCAGTCAGTATTAATTTGAAACCAAAGCGTTGTGCGATCAAGGTCTGGTGTTACAGTAATGTATTACAGTAAAGTCACATTACTCATTCAAGTTACTCAATTCCTTAAATATAAATTTATGGTCGCATTACTAATAAATCCACTAAATTCAAATTAAAGTCACAGATCAACCATCCCTTAAATCAAATTAAAGTCACAAATCAACCATCCCTTAATTCAAATCAAAGTCACTGATCAACCATCCCTCAAATTCAAATTAAAGTCACAGATCAACCATCCCTCAAATTCAAATTAAAGTCACAGATCAGCCATCCCTCAAATTCAAATTAAAGTCACAGATCAGCCATCCCTCAAATTCAAATCACAGATCAACCATCCCTCAAATTCAAATTAAGGTCACAGATCAACCATCCCTCAAATTCAAATTAAAGTCAAAGATCAACCACCCCTAAAATTCAAATTAAAGTCACAGATCAACCATCCCTCAAATTCAAATTAAATCGCATTACTTATCCATTAAAATCAAATTAAAATCACATTACCCTTCCTTAAATTCAAATATTAATTCACGTCACGTATTCCTTAAATTCCAATTAAAGTCACAGATCACCCATCCCTATAATTCAAACTAAAGTCACAGATCACCCATGGCTCAAATTCAAACTAAACATCACCCATTGCTCAAATTCAAACTAAAATTACAGATCACCCATCGCTGAAATTCAAACTAAATACAGATCACCCATCCCTTATAAATTCAAATTAAAGTCATATTACATATTCCTTCAATTCAAATTAAATTCCATTACTTATCCATTAAATTCAAATGAAATCCCATTAGCTAAAGTAAAATTACAGTCACAGATTAAACAAATTAGATTATTTATGCTTAAAACTAAGGATTGTAGTATTTTTTGATCAAGTATCATTCGATCCAAAATTAAGAATACTTATCTAAAGTACAGGCGCAAAGATACCCTTTTTATGCGAGTCAAAATTTGAATATGTACTTACAGATTTGAAGATCTGGAAGACGATGTGCGCATCTTTTAAAATAGTTCATATTGATTCGGATTAAAAGTTAAAAACTCAAAAAATTCGCGACTATAATTGTTGGGTCACATATTGCGACACTTCGCGTTCGGGAACCACTTTTTATTTTTTAGGATTTATGTGATTTATGTACCACGTGGTTTCGCGCGACCCTCTCTTATCAGGACCGCCAAAATACTTGATCCCGACGTTGATTGGCCTCTAGCTGCTCCAGTGGCCAAACGTGACCCTTCAGAGACGTTCTATGATGATTGAGTCTGAAATTAAAAATAAGTATCGTTAGTTTCAGCGCATTCTGACTGAACTAGATGGGACATATATAACTGAGACATTTTTTTATATAACCACATTATAAATGGTAATTAATTTACTAATTCAATTTATATTCACACGATATAATTACTGGAAAGTAATTAAGTCAAAAAGGTGTTATCGATTGAACAGGAATTTCTTCCTAGATTAATTCTAGAAAACTCAACGTTAATAATTTGTTTAGGTTCAATACTGAACCGTTCCTATATCATCCTGAAAATATTTAGTTTTGAAATACGTTGGCTATTGCTTAATAAACGTAAAATAACCAAAACTAATAACATAAATTCAATTATCTTTCATAGGGCACTACCATTTCACCCCCCAAAACCTTATTTTATTACTATTTACAATTTATTTCTAATAAATTTAAACGGTATTTCGTACCATCTGCCAGTTTATATTTCTCTCAGATATATTTTTAACTATTTAGTTATTAATTGAAATGTTGATAGATTATCGATAATTATTTAGCTGTACATTATATATTCAACAAACTTTTGTATATATATATATACAAACTTAAAAGCAAATTCTAAACTAGACCTTTTCAATATAAATATAAATCTCACCCCTCCCCCCACCGAAATTTCAAAATAATTAAAATGTAGAGAATTAAAGCTTCTATATTATCGTGCTTCAAATTCCCCGAGGGATCAGGCGCTGGAAACGAGGTAATCCCATCTGTAAACCCGCGCCGATTTCGCCCTTAATACACAATATAAAATGGGGGGAAAATTGTATCTCTTCTGTCCCTCTGAAACTAGTCTTAAAGTCACCTTTTAGGCAGTTTCACCAATACGCTAATATATATGACACTCATAATAGAAGCTCTCATTACATGACCTGCCTACTGGTCTGGAAGCAATAGAGCTAAAAGCAGGGAGGGTGGATATGAAAATCTTATCTTTACTTTTCTCATTGCCTTTGAACTACATTGCTTTCGAATTCAATGCAGGGTGACCAGGGAAAAATCTTGAAATTTTATAGGAAAAATAATAAATTTAAAGGCGAATTATAGGAGAAAATAGGATTGAAAATTTAAAATTATAAGAAAAATAGGATAAATAATAACGGAAATATAGGAAAATATAGGATAACAGCGAATTAATAGGAAAAAATAGGATATCTTTCAATGGGGGCAATTCTCTAACTTTTTTATCCTTCACGCGCATACGATAACTCCGGTTTTATCTCGTAAATGTGATAAGTTATCAAAAAATAGTATTCTCTAACTTCCAAACGTGAAATTATCGAGCGCGAGATACGATAACCACCCGATAACTTAACAACAGGTTATTTGCTGTCGGTAACTCTTATCGAACGAAGAAAAAACATCCATAATTTCTATAATTCAGCGTTTTTAGATCATTTTTAGAATTGATAGGCTTCAACAAACAAATACTAGTAAAAATACGCGTTTGAATTTCGCGGCTTCAATCTTTTTTCAAATAAAAAACGCTAGGTGGCGACTCTAGCGAGCGACCTTCGTTACACTACCGCTAAAATGGCAGCCAAGCGAACGAATTTGCGCCGAAGGCTCGAAATAAATAAAATTTACGAATATTTCGCGGAGAGAATGTTTTACGAGATCATGATAAATGTTTTAAACTCTCCCGAGTATCTAATTCAATAATCTGTTCCTCAAGCCAAAGCATATAGTCCTACAGCTAGGAAGTCTGATCTTCGATACAATTGAGGTAAGCCTTGTATCAGTTAAACTGTACCAATTTTATATTTCATATACATAGTTTTCAGTAAAGGGGCAAAAGATAATTCCACCCCTCTTACCCAGCTTTGCTTTCATTCCCAGGTTGCCAGGAGCTTGTGAGTGCAGTTCAGAACAGATCAGTTTCAAAACTGAACTCTAGCCTTTCCCTCTGCACTCACAAGTGGTTGGCAACATGGGGGGAACGGCACTTACCCCCTTTAGTGAAAACTATGTATTCAGGGACGGAAATAAGGAATTTTTCTTATTGGACAAATGTCCAGTAACCCCCCTTAAAAATTCAAAAGTTATCGGACATTTACCAAAATTACCGGACAATGCTACATTTCTTGCATTGAAATGTACTTTTTTTTTATCGGACATTTGTCCAGTGACCCCCTCTTAAAAATAAAAAGTTATCGGACATTTGGAAAATTTATCGGACAATGACCAGTGACTTGTGCTTATTTCCGTCCCTGTTCATATTCTCTCTATTCATATGTAAACGGTAGAACGATTGCCTGAGTTTCATTTTCTTAAAGTATATTTGTGATTTATAAGCCCAGTACGTCGCTCAACCTTTTTTCGTTTAACCTTTTTGATTTCAACGAAGCTAAGTAACACACTAATCATTTTTCAGATTTGCATACGTTGATTTTCTGCTGAATTTTATCACGATTTAAAAAGTTGGATACCAGAAACCGTAGGAAATTCTACTAGTACCACTGACAGTAAATTTGCTATGAATGTGAAAGAGATCCCGCAACCAAACTGTTTCTACGCTTAAAATTTAAAAACAAAGAATACCGTATAAATAACCGGGATAAAACTACGGAAGTCTCCGTGTATAGATCTAAAATATTTTTCATGACTTTTGGAAAGTAAATTTCGCCAATATTACTCATACCGCAACCGATTTTGAAGAAGTTGGACATTTATCAAGAATTGCCATGTTTCGTCACAAAATACCCGTGTCACTCGCAAAGATTAATAATTTTGCAAGGGCAATTAGAACTTCTAGCTAGGTATGTTGAATTTATCCGTAAACTTGTTTTTGAAATATATTTCCTGATTTAAATTTTTTCTCCGTGTTAATTGTAAAATCTGTCCCTCAGCCGGTTTTATAATTCTTGTAACAGTGAATAAAATGTACTTTGTGTAACATTAATGCGAATCAGTTTGGATAAAAACAATTTGAATGAAATCAATTTTATCGCTTGCTTTTTCAACCTCTTACGTTATAACATTGCAACTATTTCTACTGTTCCTTTCTAAGCACTCTCTCCGTCGCATTTCTAGTCTGTAAATAAATCCTTATTTCAAGTTAAAACTAAAGAATGAATTTTTATATTAAATACTTCAACATTGTCGGTGTGGATTAGGCTAAATAAGAGTTTAAGTGGTTACACATTCATACTTGAAAATCCTTCATCTCTAGCCTCGTTTTAAATCAAAGTTTACTAGCAAGTTATATAATTATTAATTAGTTTAGAATGGCTTTAAATAAAATAAGCTTTCTTTTCTGTTTCTTTAATTTTTTTTTCTTATTTAAATGAATTCCAAGGATTCTATAAATCCAAATGAAAACGCCCGGTAAAGTTATCACTTATCGTTTACGATAAAATCCAGAAAAGTTAGAGAATTGCCCCCAATATCCGTTGATTAACATTTTTACCACATATTTAATTAAAAATTAGAGCTAAAGAAACTTAATCCCACATAATCTTAATAACAGCTAAAATCTCGGGCTATTTTGAACAATAGCCCCCGGGGGCCAATTTTTTTAATTATTTTTTTTTTTTTTTCAATCCTTACGTCATAAGGAACAATTTGCCGTAAAAATATTTACGCACAAATGGTTAGGTTGGGTTGGGTTCGATTAGGTTAATTTAGCCGAAAAGTTTTTAATAAATAATTTCAATTAAAAAGAGGTCGCAAAATTTTTAATTTTAACAATTTTCAATTTTTTTTTTTTTTTTTTTTTTTTTTAACATTTTTTAACCATTTGCGCATAAAAATTTTTACGGCAAATTGATTCTTATGACGTAAGGATTGCAAAAAAAAAAATTTAAATAAAATAAATGGTGCCCAGGGGCTATTGTTCAAAATTACCAAACCTCGTTAAATTTACTCCAATAAGCCCGATCCTCGTTAATCTTAATTTGAGAGCACACTCGCTATTAGATGTATTCCAATTAAATTTATGCTTAAAACAACTAGCTACTTTAATTAAAACAAAATAAAAATAATACCCAAAAAGCATGATACATTACATAAAATATAGCATACCACATTATTTTCTACTTAAATTGCACTGTACACTTAAAAACGAAAGCCAAGGAGGCCTCGTCCTCCAATGGCGCCTATCGCGGAGCGACAAAATTTTCGAATTTCGTGGCCGCTCTCTAAGCCTAATTTTGTCAAATCAACGAGGCCTAGGCTTAGCGTAAACCCATAAATCATCAAAAATCCAAATTACCTTCGATTTCCGCGTAGTTTTCTGTACGAAATTCGTATACTTTGTTCTAAATATTATTCGATTTTCATATTTTCTCTAATAATCACGTTAAATTTACGTTAATCACGGCGATTAAAAATTTGGCATAACTGTCAGCGAACCTTCCCGTCTTCCCGTCACCGGCGAAGCGCTCGTGTTTAAGAGGCGCTATCAGCGCTGCGCCTAGGTTTAGCATTGTGTATCAATCCGCCTCAACTTGGTACGATTTGTTTAGCATTTTTGAATAGAAGTTACAGTAGCTCGCCCCCTTACTTAAAAATGGCAGCTAATTGGTTGTTTCAAATTTTATTTCAAAAATTCAAATTAGGCTTAACCATAAGCCATAAATCTATTATTAAAAGCCTAAGGAATTAATTATTTAAAGTTATGATTAAATAATTTCGAATACAATAAAATTATGTTTAAAAAAACCTTAAGCATACTTCTTATTAGTATTAAAAAAAATTTAGGATAAATTATTTCTGGCAAAATCAATTTGTTAATTTTGATAAGCGTTTCGTTGACAATTTTACATATATTTAAACAATCCCAGATTACTATGAGTTTTACGAGCTAAGAGACTAAAATTATTCTCCTAATTATCTATAATTAAATATAAAGGAAGTTACATTTCATATAAACAGGTCATCAGTTAAAAAAAAAAAAAAAAAAAAATAATTCGTAACATCGGCAGAAACACACGGCGTAAATTAGAAATTATCCATTTTAAGTTAAATAGTATATCCTAGAGGCTTTATTAGTATCCTAATTAACTATTTAAACTGTAACACTTAATATAATTGAGCTCGATATCTATGGCAGAAATTTATTACCTCTTTAAATTTCAGAAATGCTTTACCCAAAAAATATATCTATAATATATGATAATAAAGCGCTATATGTAAATTATTTTTAATTTCAAAAACACTTAGTATTTCATAAAGATATTCCCTGGGTTCATTGACCTTTCAATAACATATTAATATAATTTAGGTTATGTCAGCTTCAATTCTTTTCTGCAAATAATGATTGTAATTTCCTGGCTTCTTGAAAGATTTTTAAATTCCCTGACTTTTTTGGTTCATTTTCAAATTCCCTGACTTTTCCCCTGACTTTTTTGGTTCATTTTCAAATTCCCTGACTTTTCCCTGACTTTTTTTGGTTCATTTTCAAATTCCCTGACTTTTCCCTGACTTTTTTGGTTCATTTTCAAATTCCCTGACTTTTCGTTGACTTTTTGGGTTCATTTTCCAATTCCCTGACTTTTCCCTGACCTGTGGCAACCATGTTTAAGGTAATCCAATGTCTTCCAAACTATTCAGCTTCGTTGTCTGGACTATACTTTAGATCATATATAAGGGATTAGAAAAGGACGAAAGGTGGTCCTCAAAACGGCAACGACGCGTGCAAGATGGCTATACGAGTATATACATACTTTTGTTTTAAAGAAGTTTGCAATATGGCCAAAGCTGAGGCGAATACGTCTATAAAAGCAAACGTTGTTGCAAATTAATCTTGAATTACAAAAGTATATAGACGGTGTACATTCTTCGTTTAAGTCTTTTATATATACCAATGATCTCTAGCTCGTCCTCCAACACCAAACCCCTTATACCAGTTTTAGTATTCAGCGCTTACTAAGATAAATTACGTTTAAATCTCCGTGATTAGGTTTCGTACCCTTTAGCGAGCTTTATAGACTCGTACAGTCATCATCACTGAAGGTGGTTGCCACTTACAGTACTCTCGAAATTTTCCGCTCCAAAGATTTTTCGTGCGGGATTCAGAAACCTCGAGAGCCTGGATGGCATCAAGATGAAAAGTAGACATTATGACCGACCATGCTAGTGCCAGTCGCGCCGTAAAAGGGGATTTAACAAAATGCCTAATCTTTTAAGGGAAAACTCTCTGGTTATAGCTATAAAGGAGAGATTTTAACCCCGCACCAATTTTCTCTTAACATTGTGGCTCCTTTCCCGACCTTATATAATAAATCCATTGTAATTCCAAAGTAGACCATGTAGAACATTACCCATCCCCTAAGCTCTTTGATCACGTGAGAAGGCTTAAATAATTCAACTCTAAAATACGGTGTAAAGGGTGGGTGACAACGAAACCACGAATCAAAATCGATTCCCAGATTTATTCTCAGTTAATCCCGATCTCTTATAAAATATTAGTTTATTCACGGTTTATATCTTAAGCTATTAATTTATTCTCATAAAATAATCTCAGTTTTTATCCGAAGATAAAAATTAATCAGTTTTTAGTTTTAGATATAATTTCTTCCCGGTTTATCTAAAGCCGGATTCACATAGACTTATTTTCACGCGTTTCACGCTCGCGCGGAAATGGTATGGCGCACGAGCGTGAAACGCGTGAAAATAGGTCTGTGTATATCCGCCTTTAAAATGAAAATTAATCCGTCCTGGATAGAAAATAAATTAAACCATGGTTTGACTAATATTTGTCCAGGCTAACATGAAATATCGTAAGTATCACGGATAATCCATCTTAAAATCCCAAAATTAGGGATAAGATAGAGTAATCAAAAAATTCTACCAGTAATTAAAAAGATCGGTGAAAATAAAACTGAGATATGAGGGAATATTTCCTAATTCATTATGTCACATAATTTATCAAAACTTAAATCAAAAATTGTGATGGTGCGATGACTCATTGTAAAAAACTCAGTGTATCACAATGAATCAGGCTGGAAAAACCCTGAAATTTTTTTCACAATTACTCTATATAGAAAACCAAGCGTTCATTTTTGGGAAACTGACGACAAAAACTCATTGTCTTAAAACTATGGCTGCGTTAAAAGATCGTAAATTATGGCGCCCAGAGAGGAAACGAGAAGAAACGAGACATTTCCCATTAGAATATTGCAGTCGGAAGCGCTTCATTCTTCAATCACGGAATAATGGGGATGAAAAGGGTACGAAGCTTGAAGTAATAGTATCTTATTCAAAACTCTTATCCGCGATTGCGTGGGAAGTTCATTCAGGGAACGATTTTGAATAGATTCCAAGGTAAATATAGTTCCCTATCCATATCTATCCCATTACCTACATAGTCTCTTCGTGTAACATCGGGTCACTAAGCCTTGTTTCATGTACAACTGTAGACGATTGTGAGACAACGGGTTATGTAATAAAGAGTTTGGGTGAAAAAACTACTTTTGTTTCAAAGAGTAAATGAAGTCTAAAAACTAAGTGGTTTTCTAACGATTACAAAAAGTTTAGAAAACAAACATTAAGCTTGAAATTAATCTTTAGTTACGTTACTGCAAAAGAGTTTTCCTGGTACAGATTAGCGTTACAATAGACGATCGTGCGTGTTCCGAAAATTGGGTTTCTTTTAATACAGAAGCTCATTAAACATTTAATCTTCACCTTCTGTAATAAGAGTAGCTTTTTGTAGAAATGTCCGTCATGGGGACAAGGTCCTAATTTGAATTTCTTTCAATAAATTAAAATTCATCCCAAGGAACTATTGGTGATTCTTTCATCAAAAACTAGATTTCTAACATACTATTGGTTTAAATTTGTTTACTCTGAATAACTTTAGTTAGGTATATTATAAAGAATTCATTATTCCTTTAAAAGTTTAAAAGTTACGTGTATTTTGCTTCAAAGTTGGTGGTACGTAGTGAGATGGATGTTATAAGGGCCTCATATACGCGGGCGCGTGGGATATGTTTTTTTTTTTGGCGCGTATATTTTTTATTTCAAGCGAAGGGTGAAAAAGTGGCGTTTTTCTTCTTGATTCAACCATTTCGAAAATTTAAGAGCTCGACGTCGCCCGGACCGTCGCGTCATTTCACGCGAACCTCTCCTCTTTGCCGGAATGGCCAAGTAAAGGCGGAGACAGTGAGAAAGAGAACTGGCTAGGAGAGAGAGAAAGAGAGAAAAAAGCACTTTTGCAGAAAGCCAAGGTACGGAGAAGGAGAGGGGGATTGCGGAAGGGCTTCTGGCTGGGCAATCGCCACCCTTTCTTCGCCCAACCGCCCGTGATCTAACGCGATACTATGAAAAAAGAAGAAAAAAATAGGGGTAAAGACGTAACTGAGACTTACATCGAAACTGGAACAAAAGAACAACGTTTTACGTTTAAAAAAAGGTTTATATATATATTGAACAAGATAAGATGGTGCTGGTATGGAGGATTATAGGAGATGGGTAATTGGAGAATAATTAAAAATTTTCATGGATAGTAATTAAGAGAAGATTTTCATCTCTTTAGACTTTTCCATCTATTTTCTGACCGTCTACGTCATTATTTTCTGACCAATTGTCCCGTTTACATGTGCTGTATTTATGGCAAAATATTAAATGAAATAAAAAAAAGTGTCATCTACATGGCCATCGCAACACTTTTCAAAAGTTACAAACGTCCAAAAAACTGTGACACCTAATTATGGAGCCTCGCCCATGGTCTAACGTACTAGATTCTCTGACTATTCCTTGTCTTTTTCAACAATTTCTATCTTAAACTGAAATTAAGGCCACTTAACATGGTACATAAACAAAATTTGTGAAGTCCATCTTTCGATTGAGTACAACTATATACATGTGGTGATTGTAGACTGTAAAGGGGTCTCGTCCTCAAACTGACGTTGGGTAAAAAATGGCCAACAGGGAGACAGTCAGAGAAAAGGAAAACCTTTTTTTATTTTTTATTTTTTTTTGGATGATTTCTTATTTTTTTTTTTTTTTTTTTTTTTTTCGGATCTTTTTCTATCTTTGGGTGGGTGGGCAGAGTAGACGTCGGTTGGGCTTCAAAAATTCAAAGAAACTCTGGGAGGCATTTTGCGCGCTTGACACGGCCAATTGTGATTTATGTTCGGCGTCCGCCTGACGCGCACACCCAAATATACTCGAAATCAAACTAAGATTACATCAGGTACAAAACTACGTTTCCTTCTTTCTCTAAGAAACGTTAATCGTAGAGTTTGAAAGGAGTGTATCTTTATAGACGGTAACGATATTAGACTGATTCGAACAATATAAAAAAAATGAGGAGGATATAGAGGGCAAACCTACACTGCAAACGCCAGCCTCTTCTCATCTTTAGCCCTTCTTAAAGAAGAAGAAAAAAAAAAAATCGCGTACACAAAGTCGGAGAAGGGTGAAGATGGAATAGGGCGCATCCCAGAAATTTCATCCCTTTGCTCTCTCTTTATCCGTTTCTAGATCATATTCTATAGCTTCTATTCCACACCCTATCTCACCCACACGTACTTGAAGTCGCTATATGAGTCTATTCCCAATTCAAGGGGATGCTGGATACGCGTGTTTGCTAAAAAGTCGAATATTGTTAGAAATACAATATCATTTTTATCTTTATAAACATAAGTATATAATTAATAATGTATAAGTTACACAACAGCATCTTTCACAAACCAAAAACGGTTACTTCCTTGACCTAACCATGTTTTTTTTAGTCTTGCCAATTATTTTAAGATTTTTTGTATCGTTACAAATTTATGCAAATTTTAATAATATATTTTTATGTTTAATCTGATTTAATGTGAAAGTGGCTATTTGGTAAAAGCATCTTTAAAGAATTGTTATTTTTAACGAGTTGAAGCGACTCGTAGAAGTTCTAGAATAATATGAACTCACAGAATCCATTTCATCCACCCTTTAATCACGTATTATTGAGCCCAATCCTTCCCGAATACGGGCCAAAAATAAAACAATTACGGTACGTAAATTGATCAATTAGACGTTAAATTAAGCGTTGCAAGTCCACGCAAAATTTATGGGGGAAAACTGTTAGTTTTCAGAGACACGACGAAACAAAAGCGAATATAGAAGGGGAATCACGTTATTCCCGTATTATCGAAAATAATATAAAATAATCTTGCCAGAGGGCTCAAACTGTTCGAAATAAACTGGCGCTCGAATTGGTGATGTCTTTATCATTTTCAACTGGAGAGTAACAGCTGGAAAACGTAGGAACGGCGGGCCACAGACGTTCGTTCCAGCTCGGTTCTAAATTAGAGGCGGTGTCCGTCACACCATCCCCTTTCCCTTTTTGGTATCTTCCCCCTCTTAGATACCTCGAGTTACTATATTGAACCTGGTAGCCGGAAGGCATGGTACGCGCGTGCGGGGTCTGCTAAGTTCGTAACTTCGTGTCTCTATAGGTCATATCCCCCCGTTTATAAACGCCAAAACTACAGGAGACCACCCCGGTAGAAGAATTATCTCCTGGTACAATAATAATACACGAATTTTTACCTTTAAAAAAAATTATTTCTCTCTTTAATTCGCTTCCGTAAAGGGAGGGTTAAATGGATAGTAAAATTGTTTGGTATTAAATTTCATTCGTGAAATATTATATAAACACTTGTAGACGAAATAGACACGAAGTAGCAGTCTCGCTAATTAATTTAATATTATAAGTTAATCACCATGGTCAATAAAATTTGTGTAACCTGGCTCCCCCATAATACAAAAATACTTTTTACCATAAAAATAGGGCCTAATAGGATATATTTTCATTTATTCTAGTTCGTGAACTTCGTGGCGCTAACTTTTAAACCAGATATGGTGCTTCAAAATCCTTAGAACAATTTTCGTGAAAATATTAATTCCTAGTATATCTATGTGATTAGTTAATTATTCGTCAAAGATGAGTTTAATAATTTTAAGACTGAGACAAAAGATCAATAAAATGTTAAAGATAAATCATCCAAGATCTAAAGGTCAATATATAAATAATAAAAATGTATCGTTTCAGTTTCCCTTTGAGAGAAAAGTAACCGGTGTTTGATATCCGTAACAAAAAAAAAAAAAAAAAAAAAAAAACCAACCCAAATTATATCGAGGTTGGGGGAAAGGTTTATTGTTAGTTGATTAGTTCTGGTTTTAGTCACGATTGCTAGAAGCTTTCTAGAAGGATAACAGAGTCATCTCCTCTAAAGATTTTTTTCTTAAGAAATGGGGAGAATTCAGAACATAAGGTATATATATTTTTGAAAATACTGGGGGAAGGGGCGCATAATTTTATCCTGTTCAAATTTTCTAAACATCTTAATAAAATTAGAAAGGAAATACGCTTATTAACTTTTAAAATTAGTTGCATAGAAATCGGGTCAATGATATTAGAAAAGAACAAGAGGTTTTTTAATATAAAAAAAAATTGAAAGGTTCGCCACCGTGAATTGGCTTGAATTTGGATGTCAGAATAATTTTCCTTTCAATAAAATTGGCCATCAAATGAGCTATTAAATTTCGATATTAAAGTGAAAGTAAAATGAGATGATTAATCTGGTTTTAATCATTCAGTTTATAGCTATCTAATTAAACTACATAACTAGGCTTATCAACGTTCTTATAACATTTAAATTGGATAAGTATATTTAAACTTTACGAGAAATAGGGATTAGTTGTGACTTATCATATAAATTTGTTTCACTTATCCTTTATTAAAATATATAATGATGAAAATAAATTTTCTTTTTGACAATTTAATTAGCTTAATATAATAGACATAGTTTCGTGATTGGGGGGGGGGGGGGTAAAATAAATATTGAACTAAGCAATAAATAATTTTCTAAAATAAATTCTCAAAATAGATTAATGTTTAAAGTTTCAGTGCGTGTCATAGATTATGAGCAACGTATGAAATGTCAAATATATTTTCCCGAGGTAAAAATAAACCCTTCACTATCAATAGATCATTAATTTTAGCGAACGATACATTTGTGGTTCTTAAAGGGAAACTATAAGCTAAAAATGAAACAGATATTTCAGAATTTACACGCAAAATTATTATATTTACACAATTTATAGGTGACATTTTAGAGCTTAATTTGAATTCTGAAGTTGGTTTAGGTTTGTTTGAATTTCATTGTAGGGTAAATTCGAGCCTATCATATTATTTGAGCCTTCAACAGACAACAGCGAGTGTTTCAAGAGTATGTACTGTCATGAAAATAACATATGACTTGCCAGAACACTATAGCTACCAGACCATAGTGATGACGTAGTACTGAATTTTGGTTTTAAAAAATGACAAATATAAAATATTTGTTTTTAGTGTTGTAATCCAATTTAAATATTTTTGCATCTTACTTTTGAAGTTCTTAAAATAGATTCAATTTTGAATATAGGATCATAATAGTTTCACTAAAAAGCGAAAAAATATTCACCTGACCTACCATAAAACCGCTTTAATATTTTTTTAAGTTCCTACATTTGGACTCTTATCTAATCTGTCTCTTATTTCCTTCCACCACGAAAGAGTGTAAGAGGCAGTATAGATATATATAGAGTTATGTAAATGAAGTATTATGTAGAATGACCCAGAGAAGCTCAGTCTGTGTAGCTATAACTAATAGGGACCTGGTATAGGCGATGGAAGGGAAAGCTCTGAGACATCTTAGCGAGCCATAACGCGCCAGAGCGAATGAAAACAAGTGAAACTGAGAGAGAGGTATACATATATATACTTCAATTCAATTTAAGTTTGTAAACTATACTCTATACTCTATGAGATTTAACGTTGTGTATCAATCCGCCTTATCTTTCGCTAGTTTGTATTCTGTTCTTGAAAAAGTATACAGAGTAGAATGCGACGTAGAATGAGAGAGAAATAGAGAGCAAATAACAGTTATTTGGATCCTGGGCCATCCTCCGCAACATTGTTAGAGAAGATGCCCCTATCATCAAGGAATTACATTGATTACTCTGCTAGCAGCTTTCACTCGAGGTGATACTGTCGGAGAAGCAATACGCCCAGAATCAGTCTAAGATTACAGTGAGGAAAATAATTATTCTTCTAGTTATTTCCTTAATACCGAGAAACCACGGAAACCAATATAATTTATCTAAGCCTAACTTCGAACTCGATGAAAACTCAAACTGATACGGAATCTAAGACGTATTCGTGCAAAAAGGGTTAATGTATAAATTATATTCCTATACTATAGAAATTTACAAATTTACTATTACTCTAATATAGTTTTAACATTGAATATAAATCCGCATTAACTTTGGTTACTTTGCAAACTAATCTCGAACCAAATTGGAAAGTTGCTTATATTCTTATTTGGGGACAAATAACTGTTAGAAATAAATAATTAATAGATTCTACGAAATAAAATAAATTATTGGCAAATTTCAAATTAAAATCAAAGTTAGATATAATAGATTTAATTTAATGAAAACAATTAAAAAAAATCTAAAAAGGTATCACATAATGTTTTTCGTGACGGCTATTTTAGTTGCATCTAAGAATATAAGCGACCACAGTACTGTTCGCGAACTGTTTGCAAAACTACTTTATATTGTATGAGGTTAAACATTGTGTATAAATAAGCCTCAGCCTTCGCTATCTTGCAAACTAGACTAGAACGAAACTATACGAAATTCGAAACTTTGTTCAACATATTTAAATCAATGAAATGAGATATTCAGTGATAATAAATGTGTTAGTAGTTTGTAATAAAACGTACGCGATCTGGCTTTGCACGCGTTGCTTCAATTGAGTCAAACAGACACGCGTAATGAAGGAGGCTTATCCTGGGGTTTTCATCCATTCCCGTATATATAGCTTTAATTCATTCAAAGGGTGATGGCGGACGGAAGATGCTGGAGAAGAGAAGGGATTGGGAGAAGCTGGGGCGAAGAATAAACAAGTGGCTTAAAGACGGGGGCGTACGAGGGTTTAGGGGCCGGCGAGCTGCGGGCCAAATCGAGATCAGCCGACCGTTAAAGGGGAACTTAACCATGCTTGTCTAGCTCTTTTATCTGGCTTTTTCTCGGCTCTATACTATATATACTACTTTGATACTAATACTTATAAGTACTATCAAAAGTTCACAACGTATTCTAGAAAAGTAATTAACGCTATTCCAGAGAAATACCGGAGTAGGGAGGGACGACAATATTGCGAAGCGCAGCTACCCGAATTCGGTCCCTCATTCCTCCATCCAAAATCTCGAAGAAAATAACAAATAACTGAAGCTTAATAGGGGTAGTAGCTAATTTTTTCCTCTCGCGCCGACTCTAGCTGATTACTGTATCAGTTTCCTTGTAGCGTTACTTACTTTTCTCCAATAAGTTGTGAACTTTTGGTACTACACATATTATAGATTTTGTTCGTATTGCAAAATAAGCGAAATCTCCAGCGGAATAATACATAACGTTAAATCTTGTAGAGATAAAAGTAGTCTAGAACTTTTTTCATCAACTGGATATACTTGAACAAAATCCCTATACTATTTCAAAGTATGTACTATTGATCAGGTATTAACACCAAGGATTTAGGGATATAAGATATACACTTCGTCAACAGATTGAACTATAAACGATTAGATTCCAGATTAACCTTATCCTAGGTCGTTTTTCTTTGGGCTGCTTCAACTGCTACTGGATCATTACGAAATCCATTGAAGCAATCAGAGCAGCCAAAAATAAAAAAGACATTAGAAATTTTCAATACTATCAGGAGAACCTCAAACATTTATAGAAAAATACTATGAAAATCTAATTAAGTATTAACGGTTTGTTTTGGATTTGTTTTATGGTAAATTCTGTTTTTATTAATAGTCACATTTTTAATTAAAGTGATAATGAAGAATAGTAAAGAATTTATTTTTAAATCGATTAGAATAGCTAAAACTCCTTTTTAATTCGGATCAAAACAAGGATAAAGTTTTTAAAAATTTGCAGCTTATCAAAGAGCGTTTAAAAAACTTACCAAAGGTTTTCCCTGACCATTTGTAAATAATTTCCCTGACTAATAATTAATATTTTAAATGGCTGTTGCCAATGCAAACTTTCGTATACTTTTTCTATATTAATTTCCCTGATCTTTTCGGCTCATTTTTAAATTCCTTGACTTTTTGGGTTCCTTTTTTAAAATTCCCTGACTTTTTGGGCTCATTTTTAAATTCCCTGACCTTTTGGGCCCATTTTCAAATTTCCTGACATTTGCAAGTTTTCCAGGTCGTCTCATGGACGCCCGCAGAAAGTTTTGCAAGGGGGCAATTGGTAACTTTGGTGTAGCCGAAGTGAAAATGGGGGTTCTCCGGGAGAAAAACCTCTCCTGGAGAAATATTCTCCAGGAAAAAAATTCTCCTAGAAAACAATTCTCCCGGCGTCGTCTACGAATCCTGTAACACTCTCAAAATGATTAGGAATTAGGCTTAGTGGACTTTAATCGGCATCTTTAGTAATTAACTGTTGAGTACGACAATTTTCTAAAACACTTAGGGTATATTTTTCCAATGATTTCCTTGATCAAATAAACAGATAAAATAAGTTTAAGAGACTTCAGGATTCAAACATTTAATTTAGGCGAAAGTAGTTTAATATTGATCCGGTTTATTTATTTCACGCGTCACTTCCGGATGATACTCTTATTAAGTGCTAATCGAAGATTAAAAAGGGTTCCATCCTTTAGAATTCGGTGTATTTCCAAAAAAAACTTATTTGAAAAATCCCAGACTTATCCCTTTTTCGGAATACAGTGATTAGTGACCGTATATGGAAACTGAAGAGATTCAGAGAGAGAGTGAGAATCCGGTGATAAATCTTCGCTCTCTTTAGGCAGTTACTCATAGAGACGGTAGGGCCACCTAGCACCACTAAACTGTACTAGCAAAAACGAAATTCTCAATTTGTATCTGAGAAAACGAGAAACGGAGGAAAAAGGGCAATATTTAAATTAAAAACATTAGTTCTTGTTGCGATACAATGGCTCTAAATCTAAGTTATCCCCCGGTTTTATTGTAGCGCAATTGCGCAAAGCGGCGCGATTGAAATTAGCCGGAAAGAAGGTCACGTTCCAGTAATTTATATCAAAGAAAAACGGCAAAAGAAAAAAAAAAAGAAAAATAGAAATAGCTCCAAAAAAAAAAAGAAAAGGAACAGAGTTAAAAAGAAAGGAAACAGAAAATAAAGCGGTCGCTCCTTAAAGGGATGTTGAAACCAAAAATAATTAGGCCCAATATTATCAGGTTAAGCCACCACAAATTATTCATTTTTATATAGAAATTATTGAACATTCCCTTTTGAGTTAGTTACGTCTTTGTATAAAAATCCCTCGACAAATCATGACGCGCTTTCTTAATTTAAAACTACGCTAAGCCTAACTATAATAGCACAGAAGATTGTCAATGGTTAATGGATTGCTCTGGCAAATATAAGGTTGATTAACCTTGTACCGTTAAATTAATTCTTACGTATTCATCTGAATCTATTGAATCTATTTGAATCTATTGAATTTATTGACAGCTGAATTGTCTTATATAGTCAACAGGGACTGGTTAAAACCAAAGGTGAGGAGAGACAGCACTATTGGGCGCCCCAAAATGACTCGGGGAAATTGAGTCTCTAAAATGGGGCGCTCCTTTTGGCTCAACTGGGGTGTTAGGTTTAAAACAGAGGACCATAACCCCCTGTCTCCTCCCCTAATTTAGTTAAAATATATTTTCCCATTTCACTCTCTCTTTAAGCAAAACCGAGTAACTCTAGCTGCCTGGCTAACGGTGGATAGCGCATCAAGTAAGTATAATAGTCGAGCTAGGAGGGGTATCCTCTTTAACTTACGCCCTATTTATTACCACCAAAACTGTAATTCATCCTAACAACGTAGTAGAATGGAGGCTGGTACCAGCGTGTTTAAATAATGTGGAATCGTTGCTTGTTTACAGTCGCATTTTGGGTTGAAAACGTACCATAAAAGAGTCGAAGACAAAAAAAAAGGAACTTAGGCCTATTTTACCCTTTTTGAGGTTAGTCCCAAGGGGGACACTGCAAAAGGATATGGCCTATTAACCATGGCTTCCATTTGGAACGCGCCAGCTAGCAATGGTAATACCAGAACCCCAGCTCTTTGCCAATTTAGCTCAGTCTGTATTGTCTATACACGCTAGAGAGCCGAATAAAATGAAACCTACAAGAATGTAGATATAATCCCCTACTTGAAGGATAAGCCTTATCAGGTTGTTCCTTCTAGTAGACTATGGTACATTAGTAAGACTTGCCCTTTAAATAATCACATACCTAACGTTACTTAATTCGGATTTATTGCAAGTACCGATCACATCAAAAGAAAAATCTTGTGAAATTACCCCTTTGCCGATTTTTCCCAGTTTTTAATTTGATTTTTCACTTCATGATATAATTAAAACAAATTAAGATGTTTTAGTGTCTCGTTCTTGGTTGTGACACTTTTTACAGCGCGGTTTTTCAATACATTTAAAATTAAAATTTTGAATTATATAATTAATAAATACTTGGAAATTAAATTATACGTTGTAAACATCTCTAGATTGTTTAAATTGATTAATTAGTATTGCACCAAGAGGTCTCTTTGTTAAAATTAATACTCTGTAAATGATTAACTTCACCATGATAAAAAGAATATTTAACATTTATTATCAAAAGCTGTTTAAAAAAAAACATAACTTCACTGCAGAACAACATCGCGCAGCAGGAGAAACCTTTCTACAGGGGCTATGGGAATTAACATTATTATTTTGCGCCTGTTGAATGTTTTAGCTGCTGCACATCGAACTCAACTCAACAAATACAATCCATATAATATAAAGTTACAACTGGACTTCGTGTAATTTACTTTTGAGGTTTTGATCTACTCTATCTTCCGGAAAAGACCGAATAGAATGAAACTTTTCTTATTTTGTAGATTACTAATAACCTTAAAACCAAGTTCTCCCGTCTCATCTAACAAAACTTTATTCGTTTTCGTTACCTGAACGCGCTCTATATATATGTGGAATAGTCTTTGGGTGCATTTTCCCCTTTTTGTCTGATTCCAAAATTGTTTCTATTGTGCGTGTATGTATATGATGAGAGACGCGGATGTGTGGGAGAATGGAAGGATGGAGCGGGAACAATCTGCCTCTACCCATCCTAAGGTTAATTAACGCCCATTTATTCTTAAGGCTGCGTCGAAAAACAGTTCCGAATTAGGGCCGCGACACGGCCGGGTTGCAACGAACGAGGCTGCGCTGGTATCTATATTAGTGCTTTGTCTAGCTATAATAACCGACGCCACAACCAAACTGCAGCGAACCTCCTTTTTGGTTTGGCTATTCTTCCACTGTTAATCTGACTGCGAGAAGATAGTAACTAAACTAAAATATTTAACTACTTATTGTTAATTAATTGTGTTAATTAATTTAAATAATTTTTAGAAGACGGTTTGGAAAATGTAGATAAACTTAAAGGCCTGCTTTTGACTAAATATTTAACTTAAGTTCAGATTAATCACCTAGTTATCCAGTCACCATAATTTTGGTTGGAAAAAAATTGATCAATCCAATTTTGCTGACTCATCTTGTTGAGTGAAAAAATGCATTCTCTGAACAAGGATTTAGAAAGGGGTTTGAATATAAATATTAAACTAAATAATGGTTTGAAAATCGGTATTAAACTAAGAAAATGGCTTGAAAATCGGTAATAAACTAAGAAAATGGTTTGAAAATGGTGAACAATCTACATAAGATAAAAATATTTTTGATATCGGAAAGAAGGGTTTGAAAAAACTAAAAAAAAATGGGTACTAGATCGTATGCAGATAGTAAAAGATTAATCTATTCTATTCATACAAAAGCATGAATTATCTACAACGAGAATTTGGTAAAAATCTAAAATTCCCAAATCCACCCAAAATCTATAAGTAAAGGATTTTTTTTGCAAAAAACCCGATTGAAATATATGTTACTACATTATCGCCATGAGACGCCAGTGTCTCCGTGTCAGCTACACTATAGCTCTTTCTCTTGGCCGTAAAAGCCGTTTGCCTTTGGAAACAGGATACAAAAGAGAAGGATTAATTAAATTAGGAGAACTCTGCTTTGAAAAAGATTCATTTCAACTGCGCACGACCGTTATTAAAACTAAACCTTCTCCCCTATCTCGTGCACTAGTTATAGTTCCTTTCAGTTTCAATCTATCCGGGGTTAATTAAAACTACTTTTATCAGTATGACGACTAGTACCGCGTATCAGTCCGCGAGAGTCATAATCTTTGTCCAAACCGTTTCTGAAAGAGAGTATATTTCTATTCACTGCCGTCACTCGAGTAGAAAAAGTCTCCTGCCGCCTGCCACTTTTTTTCTACTTTTAATTGTAACCGTTTCTTATTAAAACGTTCTGTCTTTAAAAGAAAGCCCTAAGTAATAAGACCGCGCTTATACTTTCTCACATACTAACTTTCTTACGCTTAGAATTCCATGTATATAGGAGATTAAAGGTGCTATCGCGTCTCTTTGCGGTATTGCGCATACAATAAAATGGCGCGATATTAATCGATATTACCAGGGGAAAATATATATATATAAATATAATATTAATTAAATTGAAATTAGAATAAAATGAATAAAAACCAATAAAATCTCGATAAAGATCAAATTAATTTCAATTTCCAATATAGGAAAATTCTTAAAAAAATACTAAAATTATTTTGAGTTTAATATTTTCACCAATTCGCGGGGGAGGAGGAAGAGGTCAAGATTAATGCGTTAAAAGGGAGAATCCGAAACTCCCCGAAAATTTCCCCGTTAATGCGATAAAAAAAAGATATTAAAAATGAGAGATATATCCCTAATAATGGGAATGGAGGGAATAATTATAACTAAAGAGCATCTATACTTAGACGCGCTTTAAGGTTACAGCGTACGCGAGGATATTAAACTCCACAACATCTCTAAGAAACGTAATCATGGGAAGTAGATGGGAGGTATAGCTTTCTACGTGCTCAAATTATTAACTGATTCCAATTGCGTAGAATCGCACCAACTATCTAGTGAAGAGTAAAAGGCGTGGATGGTGAGCGCGCCAAAAAGGGGTGAAAGTATCTACTTACAGCAAGGAGGATATATATAGAAATGGAGTCGAAATCGCATCCCAAAACTCGTCATTACGCTAAAGATTAACTAAATCTTTCGTATAGACTAAAAACACCAAACTCTTCTGATAGATTAGATGGTCAGAAATATTTCAAACACACTGTACTATCTGCCTTTTAGGTTTGTTGATGGTTGTCGAAAAGAAATTCGTCTTATAAACTCCCAAATAGTAAGATAATTGCTGTTTTTAACTTATTTTATATTTTTGCTCGTGAGGGAGAGTCTATAACCACCTAATAGTACCGACTTCCTCAATATTATAATATGAATGTTGGTTTTTTAAAAGTGCTCTGCTAATATTCTAAATCAAATCAAATGGAAGGTGCAATGATTTTCTATTTTTATTATTATATTTATTAATATATTAAACTAGTTATTTACCATAGTTAAGATATAATAGAATTAGTTAAAACTAACGAACGACTGAAGAAAGGCCGCGGTTCGAAGAGCCTCGTAAATAAAAGTTTTCTCTAAATATTATGTTTATTAACTTTTTTCCAATTGATAAATTAATGAATCTCGCCTATTAGCACCAATATACATTCTGAAAGGGAATATAATCCGTCTCACATCTCAAGCTAAGGCTTTGGGATGCCTTCTACTCCTGTAGTTTAATCTCCTTGTTTGCAATCAAGCGTTTACGGCGCTCTGGTCGGGGAAAAGAGCGTCAATTATGTAAATGAAATCTGATAGTATAAAGACAGAATGAAACGGAGAAAGAGAGAACAGAGAGAGAAGAGCGGGTGATATAGAAAAGGACCCCGGGATCGGAAATTAGCAATTTGGCCGCTAATTAACATTGTTGCTAAAAATTACATTTGGCCACGCGCGTTCTCACGACCGACACCTTTGGCTTGGCTTATTTTCAACTCTCCGTAGTACGTGATAACTGATACTACCGAGAATATTACATTCCTAACGGGATATTTTTAAAAACATAGACCTTCGACCCTCCAGTCTCGTAATCACAGCTATGCCAATTTTTGACATTGAAATTGATAGAGTAAACCACCCTTGAAGCGTTAAAAATTAATGTTTATAGCTTGTAAATGAAGATGTCTGAATTAGGCTTAGCAATAGTTAAAAAGGTTGAATTGAATATATACCCTATAGGCTGAATTAGAATTAAAACGCCATAACTATATATTAGGCTTAAGCAATTGAGGCTAAGTATGATCACTATGATTAAAATTTAGGATTAGGAACGTAAAAAGCACTCGAATTGGGCTTAGCAACGTTTCAAAACCTTCTAATTAGGCTTAAAAACGGTTCAAAACGCTCGAAGTAGACAGCTAAGGTCACACTGACTTCGAAACCGTTTTCCAATCGATTCAAATGTTCAAATTAACTTTTCAAGTCAATGATTCCAATCCTTAACAAAGAATCTATACAATTGACCCCTAAATTAACGTTTTGACCTTTTCAAAAGGATTAAAAATTCTTTAGTGTGAACGCGCCTTAAATCTATAACTTTGAAACAGTTTTAAAACCGTTTCGAATGCTCTACTCTAATCCACTTTCCAAGCACATAATTAAATTTTTTGACAAAGAATCTGTAAAGCTGACCTTTGACTTTTCCAAAACGGTTAAAAACGGTTCAAAGTCTCAGTGTAAACGCAGCTTTTGAAACATAAGAATTCGGGATAGAAAGCCTCTTCATGAAGTTAACGTTTCTAATCGCGCACGAAGTCATATTTCAAAGTTATACGCGATAAAAACCAAAATAAGAAAAAGCTAGGCGCTAAAATCTTACATTCGATACAATCTTTTGGCGCGAGTTTTTTAAAGGAGGATGTTATTAAAGCTATGGAGAAATGATAGGATAGATTCCTCACCTCCCTCACTTCCACCACCAATAGTAGTTTTTAAAATAGAATAAAAGTTTTCTTGGACGAGATAGGGACACCAAACGCGTCACGAAAAGCGAAAAATAAGAAAATATATATTCTGGCGAAATATTTTTTTCACAGCGATGTTTTCTTTTGGTTGGGGTATAAAAAGGGGGCCACCAGAGAGGATAGAGAAAAGGAATGGAAACTTGGCCCATACAAAATAATCGCTTTAGATCCAGCTATTTCGGATTAACTACAATTATCGATTATTTTACTTAATTTAAATGTAAAATTAAATACATTGACACAAGTATTACTAGATAGACAGGTTTAACCGTTATATAGAGAACACAAGCATTTATACTACCCTCGCATACTTGGGTAACAAAATTCATCTGCTTTACTCTCTCACAACCCTGAAAGAGAGAACTATTATGCTCATTCTCTTCTAAAGGTATAGTTTTTATTGAAAACTTTCCCCAGTGAATATCAACACAAAGAATACGTGGATGCTGGGCTTTAAAATATCTTTGCAATCACTTTCTTGGCTATACTTTTATGGGTTATTGGTTAATTTAATGGGTTCTTGGTTAATTCAATGGGTTCTTGGTTAATTCAATGGGTTCTTGGCTAATTCAATGGGTTCTTGGCTAATTCAATGGGTTTTTGGCTAATTCAATGGGTTCTTGGCTAATTCAATGGGTTCTTGGCTAATTCAATGGGTTCTTGGCTAATTCAGTGGGTTCTTGGTTAATTCAATGGGCTCTTGGCTACTTCAGTGGGTTCTTGATTATAAGGAACTGATTGATGCGGTTTATATGGTATATCACCACGAAACGGGCTAAAATTTAATTATTTCTCCAATAATTAATTAAACTTTTGTACGATGCCGTTTAATTTAAAGATAGTTCGATAAAAAAAGCAGCAAATTTAATATCTTAAGAGGGTTATTTCGAATCTTGTTCTCTATTCTCTGTGGTTGGACACTGTAGTGATGATTTAGTGGCTGGCGTAACTTCTGTCGGGGGCATCGCCCCTCTACCCCAACCCGTCCCTTTTTTTACGTTAGTTTTTGGAAGAAACCCCCGAGATAGAGGTCAGTCTCCTCCCAAGAACTAAAGAAGAAAGAGAAGATATAGAAAAATGAGAAAAAAATAAAACCTATATCTATATATCCGAGCTATTATTAACGCTATTTATTTCGCGGTCAAAAGAGACAGTTTTGGGACCTCCGGAATTTTTTATACGGTTTATACCAAGGCCTAACTTCTACCCCATCTTTTTCTCAATCTCGCTATAGAAGTTGTTTTCTTTTAAAAAAATATAACAATGCTTTTTATTTATTTATTTTCTCTTCAGATCTTTAAAAACTTATTTATTTCTCCCCCATTTCAAGAGTAAATGAAGCCAGAAAAAATATTAAGTGGCATTTTCGTCTATCTTTCCGAAAATGCTGCTCTATTTTTTGGGGTTAACGAAAAATCAATTTAACAAAAAATAATTTTTGTTACAAACGTAAGCCTAGATCAATATTTTTAAGTTTCAGTCAAAACGAGCTATAGTTAATGAGATTGCGCCGTTATACCACGTGACATTATAATTGCATCTCCACTATAAAAGGATTTTTAACGAGCACTGTCAGCGTGTAACTCGAATATAAATATTTATAACTCAGCATTATTTTCTAACAATGAGATATTTTCAGAAAGTATTAGAATAAATATTTTGGACAATTTACTAAATTAGCCCCTAGACAAAAGTTGAAGACTCTAATGGCGTTCGAAGGTATCTAGGATTCAAAAATAGCTAACTAACTGTCAAGCTTCATTGTCTCAATTTCGAGGCGAGAGTGGGAGATGTCACAAAAGTTTCTGGGGGATAAATATACGAAAAGTCAAAAATTGAAAAGCTGCGTTATCATCACGAAACCATTAATTTATTTACGCATATGAGGGACAAAAATGTGGAGCCCTCAAAGTGTCCGTAATAACTTCATTAACAATATTGAAAGCAATAATGGGTTGTTTTAAAGGGCAAGTGTCATGAAAAATATCGATTTTATAAAATTACTGTCCTTTTTGAGTCCTATCTTACCAAAAATCCAAAATTGCGTACCAAACTTTTCCTTTAACAGCCCTTATACATACGCAAACTATTTTACTTATACTTTCCATCGAATTCACAATTGGTACACGTATACAATTTTACCAGTCCCGATTTATATCTGAATCTCCCCTTTTATTTTGCCGCGCTTTTCTAAAGACAATTAAAGTAACTCTGATAGCGCGCCATCTAGTCTCGTTGCTCCAAGCGTTCTTAACAAGCTCGCCAAATTTCGTATTGTTTCCCCATCAAAAACGAAATTGAAGTTTACAATTCTGACAAAGTAGCTAGACCTTCTATCTCTATCATTTAAATTTCTTAAGATAAAGGAAAGGAAGAATCGCGCGCATTGAAACTTGAAATAGATTTTTATAAACGTGTTTATAGGCCTACATTCCTACAGTCGTACCTTCCCTATAGTATATATTTCCCGCCAAAATGAAAAGGGAGAAAAGAGAGAAAAGCGCGCGAGGCTTCGGGCGGAATTATTACGCCACTTTTGTCAGAGTAATTAACTAAGAAATGCCCTCGGGAGAACCCTCTCGCAATCTCTCTCTCACTCAGTTCACTCAGTCTATTGTGCGCCACCGTTCTCTTTACCCTGATATAATGTATAATATACATATATTAAATAAATAGGAATATATATAAATATATCTTGGCGCAAAAGCGCGCGAAACTCGCGATTTGTTCGGTATTTTAGAGTGAATGAAGAGATGTATAGTGGTAAGGAGATGAAGAGGGTAAGTGGGCGCTTATGATATTCACCCCAGTTTAGCTTCGTACGAGTTGACTCGAATTATTATAGAAGAAAAATTTTGTTACTATACCCGCTCCAATTTCTACGCCATTTAACGCAACGGGCATCGATCCGAGAGTTAATCTTTTCTTTATATACCTTTTGGCGCGAGCTCGTTATAGAAAACGATCTCCAATTCGATAAAAGAGTTGGACAGGTGTTACGTACTCTTCTAGAGAACGCAAAGGTCAAGTTTCGTGAAAAATGAAGTTTTTAATAATCACATTCGAGAGGGTTAAATTAACTGAGATAATTAATATTATTCAAAATTAGCTAATAGCATGAGAAACTTGCTAGTTTTTCAAAGAATAAACTAATTTTCAAAAACTAAGAAAATAACTAATATTTAATCACCAAGAAACTAACTAACTTTCAATAACTAAAAAAATAATTTTCAAAAACTAAGAAACTAATTTTCAAAAACTAAGAAACTAATTTTCAAAACTAAGAAACTAATTTTCAAAAACTAAGAAACTAATTTTCAAAACTAAGAAACTAATTTTCAAAAACTAAGAAACTAATTTTCAAAAACTAAGAAACTAATTTTCAAAAACTAAGAAACTAATTTTCAAAAACTAAGAAACTAATTTTCAAAAACTAAGAAACTAATTTTCAAAAACTAAGAAACTAATTTTCAAAAACTAAGAAACTAATTTTCAAAAACTAAGAAACTAATTTTCAAAAACTAAGAAACTGACTATATTTTAAATACTAAGAATTTTACAGATTTTCAAACTTAATCTTCAAAGTAAGAAACTTATCAATTTTCAAACTAAAAGAGTTTTGACAGTAAGAATTTTACTAGTTTTGAAAATAAGAATTCGACTATAGTTTAAAAAAAATGTTTTACAAGATGTTTGACTAGTTTTAAAACCTACTAGTTTTCAAAGTACAGTTATATAAAGAAAACCAAAATATTTCTGGAGACTTGCCCTATAATGGATTCGCGAAAATATACGTAAACTGTCCCTAGATGCGAATTTCTCCAAATTGAAAAGTTAATTTTAAAATTTTAAAAGGGGAGCTAATGGGATAGCGCCTGCAGAAACATTTTAACTGGATGGCAATAGTGTTTTTGGAGAAGATAAATTATAGGTACGTAAGTTATAAGGTATTTTGGACTAGTTGCCTGTAGAAGTGTTTCAACTGCCGGGCCGTAATGATTCAGGAAGAGACTCCTTTCCGGCGCTATATGAACTTCATAAACCACCTTGAATACAAATGAAACCTAACCATATAACTAATTTGCGCAATGGCCCATTGATAACCCGTTTTAAATACTAGATTCTAAGGATATTAACAATAATTTCGGTTTTTTGTTGATTTACAATTTAGTTTTCATATCCATAATAAACACCCAAAAATACTTAAAATAGAACGAGAAAAGAAGTATGAGATTTCGGATTCCTCCATCTCTTTCAGTATATTTTTCTCTTAGTAACTTTAGAGAAAAACGAGGCTTAGTGAATGTTCTATACATAAAGGCGTTTGTTCGGGATTTTATGTACCGTAAAGGGTGAATGAAGCTTGACAACTGTTTTTCTACCAATTATTTACTGGCTAAAACACAAAAGTATCAATACCTAGCCTTCTCTGAAAATAGGTTTAACAAGGATCGATGGCAGGTTTGAATTCGAAGTCTTTACCCAATCAAGAAGGATCAGATAAGGAGAGGAAAAGTGGGGCTGCGTTGAGTTAGAGAGAGAAGAGCCAGCCTCCCACTCGGGTGGAAAGGGGGATAGGAAATTCTTGAGGTAAACTGTTGTCACGTGGTCGCTAGCTAGCGCGTCTCATAAAGGATTCGTTTTACCCACGTGACAACAATTTACCACGAAGCATCTCTACCCCCGTCTGTCCCCCGCTCTCCCAGAGTGGGAGTTTAGGCCGACGCAGGAGGAGCCGCGCCGTTCCCACTTTTCCTCTCCTTATCTGATCCTTCTTGACCCAATCATGTGAGAACCGCGAGCTTTTTATCCGACAGGAACCTTTCAAACTATAGACATATGAGAATAAGTTTTAAAGATTGGTCGAAGGTTGTTAAACCAAACTGTCTATAGATCCTTATTAAGCCTACTTTCCGGGTAGATTATCGCGTTGCATTCTCCCTTAAAAGAGGAATAGCGCTACAAATATGACTAATGCGTTTGACACGACCGTAACCCTCTCAGCCACCATCCCCTTGCCATATAAGCTACTTCTCGTTCAGGTTTCTTGTTTACTCTCGTTGGACACGCCACTTTTTTCCACCCACACAAAATAAAAACAAACAGTAAAAAAAATATATACACACTATTTTTTCATGCCCTGATTATGCGCGTTTTATGGTTCGCGTTGAAACCGTGAATGTAGTGAAAAATAAGTCTTAGATTTACAGAAAAATACTGTTCGTTCATTGAAGGTGAGATGCAATAGAGTGGAAGGGTAAAGAGAAGGGGTATCCGACCTATTACGCATTAGGGTATCGTTTACGCTCTACTTTGCGCTGAATTCCTTCCAAAAGATGCCTCTCTTCCTCATAAAGGGCAAGTATGGTGATAAAATATTAATCTTCGAGTAAGTTTAATTTCCATACGTTACAGAAATAATTCTTTAAATAAAACCTTTTCGATGGGAGCAGAAGCCGATGAAACACTCCTTTGAAGTCTACTTCTCTAATGTTCCATATAGCGCGCATCTCTGTATGGGTAAAATTCACGATTTTCCGAGATCGGAGGGGTCCTACTTCATGCCCCCTGTCTACGGAAAATTGAAAATTCTCTCACTCCACAAACGACGACATTTTTTTGACGAACTCCAAGGCTGCTAGAGATATTCGTTCGACAAACGCCCGCTCCGAAAATATCTACCGTTAGGAGGCGTACGAATCGCGCTTTTTGAAACTAACCCATACAGAGAGGGGTAGACAAGACCCGGGATTAATAGACTTCAAAGGAGGGTTTCATCGGCTTCTGATGGGAGCTATGACCACTTAAAAATACACCCTATCCACTCAAATAAAATTTGGTTTGGCCATTAACTGGCCCAGTTTTGCTGCTGAATTACAGAAAGCCAATGCGTACTATTATTAGATCTCAATGTTGAAACTTAGAAGAGGGTTTGATTTAAAGTTCTATTAAAATGTTTAAATCTGTACCAATATTTAAATTTAATTTTGTAATATAAATTATAACCTCATTCCTTATATCATCTTTTGTGGGGTTTACAACGATTTCCAAAGATTGCCACCCCTTCATTTATCTGTACAAATTATAGCGCTGATTAGTGGCTTTTATGTTAGGTGATCATAACACCCTTTTTTTTTTAAATCACATTGAGGCTAGTCCTTTATTAAACTCCTAACTACATTGGTTCTTGCGTGGCGAACGGAACGTGTAGGAGAGCTTCTCTATTTCTTTTTGATACATTCGCCTGAGTTATGGCGCATAAACAAAGTATTCGTCTTTTTGGCGGGAAGCTTTGCGCTATATTAGCGAATGTACAAGTTGTATATTAGTAAAGATCGGGGTTTTGGGGCCATCCGGGGTAAGCTTTAAGCTAGTATTTTTTTTAAAAAGAAGCGGGAGAGAGAACTAATATACAGCAACGTCGCGAGAAAGGGGGAAATTATGCCCCTTTAAATCTGGTATAAATTGGGTACTATGGTTTATTTATTTATGGGTAGATTTTTTTTAATATATGGGAAGATAATTATAACCTTTCTCTGAAATATTGAGGCTAAATATGAAGTAGTTGTTATTTCTCAGAAATAACTTTGAAATTCCTTGGTACCTTAACATATTTTGCTACTGAATTTACAATTTTGAATAGACAGTGGAATGTAACAAGTTATTTTCAAAAATATGTTGAATCACTGGTGGGACTAGAAATTGTTTTCAATTGAAGTGTTGCTGACAATTATACCCTAAAACTGACGCTAAATCTCAAGCTAGAACTTAAATAATTGTTTAGTTAGATGAATTTGAAATAACACTTTGATTATCGTTTGTTACTTTTAAATTATTTATAATAAATATTACTTCTATACGGATTTATTAAAGGTTCCTAACTTAAGAACTTATTTTTACTGTGCTTGAAATATTGTCTTCTTACGTACTGTTCGTTATTTTTTTTACTTTGATTTTCTTTTTCTATTCCCTCGGACTACATTGGTCAGTTGTGTTAGGCGAAATGGGTCAGTGACGGCGATCTTTCTTAGTCGGAGACGACAATTCCTGTTGTCTTTCCGGGCGACTATTATTTGTCTTAGTTTTAACGACCCTTAATATCTTTTTGACCATTGGGAAGGAAGCAGTGTCCTAGTATAGCTTTGGTCGAGTCTTCCACCTCGACCCTCCCGTCCCTGAGGCTAATAAATGATCTTTGACCAGCAAAAGGAAGAGGCTCGCTATAGTGTATCACGATAGTCCAGCTGTATAGGCCAAGAGAAGAATCCAGCCACAGACTATACAAGGACTACTGACCACTGAGGGGGTCATTTCACCCCTCCCCCAAGGTTTCCGTACGCTATATGTATAAGATGACTGTTTCCAAAGGGCGGGTAAAAATAAATTCAAAGAACGTACGGGGTACAAGTTTTTCAGAGAGCGCTTTTGAAATTTTCGGAAAGACTGACGAAGGCCTTGTGACGGCGAATATTTACCATTTTTAATAATAACTCCCTAACTCCTTAATTTCCACTCGTTTCTTCCTTTAAAGGGAGAACCTAACAACAAGGGATTTTTTTTATCGATTCCTTATCCTTTAAATATGCCTAATCCACTAGTGAAAAAAATTACGCACAAATATTAAACTAAAATTAAATTTAAAGCTTACACGGAAAATAGGCTTAGCGGGATTCTTCGCTTATAAGATTCTAGTAACCAAACGAATGCGATTGTAAGTCTCGTGGAAATCTCGCGAGAACGACGGGCTTTTGCTCATTGGTCGCTTGACCTTACACGGAGGCAATTCAGGATCTCCATGAATCCCGCTAAGCCTATTTTCGGGGTAAGTTTTCAATTTATTTCTAGTTTAATATTTGTTTTGTAAACTTTTTATGGGTGGATTAGGCTTATTTAAACGATAAGGAATAGATAAAATATCACATGTTATTAGGTTGCATTCTCCCTTTAATAAATTTTCAGAATAATTATAATCATTAATAATTTCCAAAATTTTTTTGAAAGTATTTGGATTCCCTAGATTATATTCTACTCGTTTTCTCTGTAATTATTAGATTCTTACTTACAAAAACCGCTTCATTATGGTTCACATTTTATAAAATCCCCTTCAAAAATCAAACTGAGATCCATGTACGCTCTCAATTAGTAGCGGGATACGAAAGATCAAAATTGAGGATCAAAAAGAAAAAGTATTTTAAATTCCTAATTCTCCAGAAAAATTAAATAAAACGTAGCTTAAACACTCACGCCCCAACAAATACACTTCTAAAAAAAAAGGCTCACTTCAGAAAGTCTTTCAAAAAAAAAAATAAGAAGATTACGAAATTCTAGAAGATCTTTTAAATTCGGTAAACGTAAAGTCGTCGGTAAAAGATGCGAGAAAGTCGAGATACGGGATCGAGAGGGAAGAAGATGGTTAAAAACATCCCACCCAACTCGTTATTTGAGCTTCCTCAAGCGTGACAGATCGCGGTACATACCGCGCACTAAAAGGGACAGTGAAAAGGAAAATACGATATACTCTGAAAACAAGTTGTTTTTAATCGATTTAGACTTAAAATAAACTGGGGGAAATATCTTTTTCGAGAGAGCAACGGAAAATATGCACTTCTTTCAATGAATTGATTGGGGATGCCATCTTTTTCAAATTTTACGTTCCAATGCTCTTCAGCGAGCGAAGGCAGGATAAATTAGGTTTTCAGCGAGATTCAGAGCACTTTAAGAGCGCTGCAGTAGAATTCGCTACGATATTTTATTGGCATCAGCAACTCCATTTTCTAAAGACATTTTCCAGTCTAAATTTTTTTCGAAAACGTGTTTAGGCAACTTTGATAATTATCTGTAAAACTTCACGAAATGATTGGTGGATTTTTACGCATATTTTAACAGTAGTAAATCGATTAAATATAACTTGTTATCAGGGTCTAGTGTCCCTTTAAATTAAATTCGGTAAACCGACTTTAAATGCATTTCGGCACGATAAATGTCAGGTTAAAGATACAATGAACTAATAAAACTAACCAAAACATCTTGGCTATTTTTTATCTTTTTTGTATTTAATTTTAAGTCTTAAATAGTTCCGTATAAAAATATATATTTTTCAGACAAATTTCTGACGTGTACATGTTTGGTCCGGTTTAATTGAAACAAGGTCATGACCAATCAACGTATTGGAAACTTCGCAGAAAATACATGTTAAAAAAATTAAGGATGCTGAATTAAAGAAGTAATTAAAAATTAACAAGGTTTTATTTTGTTAAGTTTTAACAAGATAGAATAATTTGTTGGATTTACTTAATGACATGATATTGGCTTAAAAAGTAAACTGAATGCTTAACAGCTCAAAGTTAATTATTTCTAAGTCAAGTAGGCGATATATTTTTTCGAATGTTTGAGTCTAGAGCTCTAGGTACTTATCTAATTAACCTGAGCTCTTGTTAGTGATTTAAAGGGTCATTCGGGCCCAATTTTGGGGTATGGAATAGGTTAAAAATAAGTCTCTCTTTCATCTTCACTTTTCCCTGAAACAGGGGTAAAGCGCGGAGGTATATCGTTTCCTACAGTTTCCACGCATTTAACAGGGCTAGTAATATTTGAAAATGGCCGCCCATGCAGGCCACTCGCATTAATTACTCAGAGAGCCCCAAGTTTTCTAATTAAGAAGTTGAACTCTCCCACGCTGCTTTCCCCTATACCTTGGATATACGTATACCCACAATTATCATCGCTATTAATAAAAGATAAGTTCTTCTTTCGTCTCCATCCTGTTTAACGTGACGTATCACTACGCCGTATTACATTCAGCCATACAATTTTAGACTGAGATCCCCATCTTTTCTATAAACACGGGCATTTTCTCCCAGCGCGCGCGATCTCAATAGCCACTTTTTTTGGTTCCCAACCAGACTCTTCTTTCATTCCCAGAAATATGTTCGTGGAGATAAGATTAAGAGATAAAGCGTAATTAAAGGCAAGGGTTAGCCCGAAGCATTCAGGCTTAACTGTGGTAATTCTATGGTTTCGAATGTATTATCTATAGTTCGTTTCAGTTTTAGTATAGAATTCAGCGCGGAACAAGCCACGATTCAAGCTAATTCCTCGAAGATAAGTAAACTGTTTCCACGCAATGAAAACTCGAACTGAAATCAACTTTAAACTACAGTTTGTACGGGAAGTTACAGTTAATGAATAAATGTTACTTGAGGGATGGAATAGAAGGTAAGAAGATTATCTCTCACATACTAGCACTTATAGACGTATTAAAAGGGAAATCGCGTACAGTTTATACAGAGCTGTATACAAGTCGACTTAAGCCTAAGCGGTAAGGGCTTTTCATTACTTCATTCCGAGTCTACCCAACTCTCCATTATAATCAGAACCACTCGTAGATTTCAACAAGTATAAAGCTAAGTCCCATATATCTTGAAATTAAAACCTAGTCTCACGCGAAATTATTGAAAGAAAATCTTTAACCTGAAAATGAACACGATTTTCAATTGATATTATATTGAATCGTAACGTTTTTGAAATTATTAGACAACATATTTCCAAAAATAAATAAAGAACTGAGTGTATGGGATCGCAGTCCAGCCTTCCTACCTCTGCTCAAAAAATACTTTCTTAAAACCAATTTAAAAATAAAAATCCATTTCAATGGGGTAATCTTTACCCAGGAGTACCTCGAGTCTGAAGGATCATGGTATACGATTTACATGGTCACAGCACGAGCGTGAAACGCGTGTAAATAGTTGTGTGCATTAGATTTAAAGAGCGTATTTATCAGTCCAAGCAAATCGATATAAAATAACTTGTTTACACCGATATAGTTTAGTATCCCTTTAACTTCACAGTATTTTTATCCTAGTTAACCGTGGTCGACATTTTAATCCACACATTTCTTTGGAATTCAACCACCGAACACGAATTAATTCGCGTGAGACTTATGGAACAAAATTTATTACCTTATGATATTAGAGATAGAATTTTGTACGTGCTGAAATCCGGGTCTGATTCTATATAAAAATGTATATAGAGTACGCTGGCTAGCGCAGGAAGCGGCTTAAAGAGGACGCCGAAGAATTTGACGCAAGGCTGGATACAAGAAGCTCTTCTTATTAAAACGGTTGCGACACTCGGATTATACGCTCCGCCCGTTACCCAACCCAACTCAGGGTCTCCCTCAGTTCCCCCTTAGTGTATACTCTAGTGCGTGTATGGACTTTGGGGTAAAGATGAGCGCGTTTCCTCCCTCATACCCTTTCAGAATTGCGAGAAGCGAGTGAAAGATAGTAGTAATAAAAAGAAAAACTTCCCCTACCGATGGAAAATTATATCAGGGATGAGACCAGTTAAGAAAGGAGAGGGTTTGTAAAAAATAGGTTTAGGTCTAAACCGCAGCGAGATGGTGGTTTCTAACAATTAAGCCTTTGCACCCTTTTATACTTTATAAATATAGACTGGAATGAGGGAATGTTTTGGGGATAAACCTATAGAAGTGCGTAAGGATACTTTTAGGATGCACTAGAGGTTTTTAACTTTTTACCCTTTAGAGAAAATGGAGGGAGATGAAGGAGTGAAAACAAATTAAAATTGACTTAAATGCTTATATAAAAGTAAGAAAAATAGTTTAAATAGTTTTAAGAAGGGTTACGGAAAGTCAATTTTACCAAAATATTTAATGGAATTTTGGGATAGAAACTGAAGCTTATTCCTCTTATCTAAAAGCTTACTAAGAACCCCCATGAACTGCAACTATATTTATTCTTTAATTATTTTAATTTTTTTATTTAAAAATTCCCTGATATATTCTGAAAAAAAAACAATTATTGATATATCCCATCAAAAATGGTCGGAATAAGGTTTGTTTTTCGAAAAAGTAATGTTTCAGTTGCAGGTGTTCCGGTGCGGTAAATATTTTTTTAAATTGGGCCATTTTTATGAATACAATTAAAATATTATTTTATTCATTCCTTTTTTATATATATATATATATTTTTACTAATTAACGGATTTGTAGGAAAGATGTCGGTTACAGCTGGCAATCTGAGTTTTAAATGGAACCTTGATTAATATACTCTTTTTGATCCGGAAGAAGTAAAAAAAAAAAAAAAAATCTAATAGAAAAGTTCGTGTTTTCATAGGAAAAGTGTAGGAAGAAACGACCTATCCAAACTAGGACCAGGTCGACCTGGCATCGCCAAACTAAACGAGACGTCGCCAATAAACTTTCAAACCTTTAAGAATCAAAACTAAAGGAATGCCACAAAAATTGACATTTAGATTTTCCTGACGATTCGGTGTCAGATAATTGGGTGAATGCGACGATTCGGTGTCAGATAATTAAGTGAAAGAATATTCGGGGAATAATTGATCGACAATTGGTGAATTACTGATTTCTAAATACTTGGCGTGATTAGTAAACCTTATTGTTTCTTCAATTTTTTTAATGAGAGCTGGAAACGAAGCAACTAGAAAATACATCTACGTCGAAGTAGACTATCGTTGGTCGTTTTGAGAAATATTGCCAATAATTTAGCTGACTAAATTGCAGTTTTTTAGTTACTAATCCATTCGATTGTCTGACAACGAGTAATCGCAGTCATCTAATCGTCTTTCACCTAAATTACCAAATTGTCTAACACCGAATTGTCGCAGTCACCCAATTGTTGCGCAGAAACCAATTCTCGTGATTCCAAAAATATATACGGACAGACATCCGTCTCTATCATATAGGCTTACAATAATCGCTAAGGTCTGAAAAAAATAAAGAGAAAAGGTAAAAATAGGGAGTGAAAGGAAAAGAGTACGGGGAGCAGAGTGATGGAGGAAACTAGAGAACGGTATAGAAATAGAGGAAAGGTATAGGGTGCAGGCTCTTCCTGTTTGCAGTTAGGAAGGTTCATTAAGATCTTTTCGCCAACCCTAATTCGATCACAAAAGAAATGACGAGAGAAGGCTTACGGAGCGCACCCGTATACCTCTGAATGAAACTCTCATCCGTGCATCACGGCTCCACCGCCATCCACCATTTTTACCCTCTTGCAAAGAATACCTTAAAGGTATAAACTAACTTACAATTTACGTGTTTTAATTGGAAGAATAATGATGAATTTAACATTAAAACTGGAACCATGACTTATTTTAACGAGGGGAAACTTTACAATGAATTTCTATACTTAAAATTAAAAATATATGAAAAACAATTGGAATTTTTAAAATATATTTTGTAAAATGTTGGAAAATGCTCCAAAAAGAAAAAGTTTTTAAATTGTTGGAAAATTTGAGTTAAATGTTGGGAAATGTGGGCAAAATGCGAGTAAAATGTTGCAAAATGTGAGAAAATGTTGCAAAATCTGAGTAAAATGTTGCAAAATGTGAGAAAATGTTGCAAAATGTGGGAAAATGTTGCAAAATGTGAGTAAAATGTTGCAAAATGTGAGAAAATGTTGCAAAATGTGAGAAAAATGTAGCAAAATGTGGTAAAACTGTGCGAAACGTTATGTAATAAAACGTTACCGTTAATTATAATTAACGCAGGCATGGCTGATGGAACAATGCTGGATTATTAATTTTTAACATTTATTTTCAAAACTAAACTTTTCCTTTAAATAAGATAAATAGGAGAGATATTTCTGAAAAAGCGGCTTCGTTTCTTGCTAGTACATCTGACTTTTTTTTTACAAAGAGAAAATTTTAAAAAGCTTTTTTTCAGTTTTCTTCCTATCCCCTACTTAACAATTTTCTCTTAAAACTATTAATGATGAAGTTAAAATAGCGTGATATGGAACTTGAGATGGGGCAACAGTAGCGATCCAAAATATATATTATAGTACCAGTATATACTTTTGTTTAAGAGGAGTTGGCCTAATGGGAAAAGCTTAACCGCATTAATGGAAATTGTGCCAAGGACGAGCTTACAATTTAAGATCAACATCCAAGCGTCCAATTAAAATATTTCATCGTCAAGTAATTGGTTCGATCCGCCGTACTCAAATTATTATAAAAAAAAACTCAGATTTAAATCTTTCAAATCTGGATGGTGTCGAAACTAAAGTAATTTTTCCCCTTTACCTAATTCAAAGCAATTAAAAGCACAATTAAAATTGTTCGTGTAGTTAAAAATTATATTTTCCTAAATTTACTGCCAAGATTTTCTGTGGTCCTGTATAAGTGTACCCTAATTTAAAGCAATTTAAAACACATAATTAAAATTGTTCATATAGTTAAAATTAATATTTTCCTTAACTTATTGCCAGCATAATTGTTCTAAAAAAATTGTTCAAAAAAAATATTCTATTAAGAGTAATAATTCTATATTTTGACAAAAGATCTATACAGCTGTCTCAAAATTTTACAATTTGGTTTTCCCAAAACGGTTAAAAACTCTCTATAGGGTGAAACGACTAAAAATAGGCCTTGGCTAAATAATTAGCATAAATTATAATGAAATTCACATACAAAATTTATCTTTTTAGGATTAAGTATATAAAAATTATGTATATAATTTAAAACTCCTCTAAATACAAAATTCAATACTATCCACGGCCCTCCCATCTCATTTCTAAATCCCATCGCAAATTAAATTCTCGAAAGCTAGTGAAGTGAAAGTAGGGTTCAGTCAGGGCTTACGACGTTTAAAATCTAGATCCTATACTCTAATAAACTTAATAAAGGACTCTTTTTGCGGGCGGCGACTCTAAATAACGAGGATTGCCATCGAAATTGAAAGGCCTAAAAGAAAAAAAGAGGATGAGATAGAAAAAATAAGGGAAAAAAAAGCCTTGTTAGTCTAATTCAAGTTTTAAAACATTCTCGTCACGTGCCCGAAGAGACATTCCTCACTTCAAAGCCAAAAGCAATTAACTTTTAAAGTTTTGAAAAATTTTAATGAAATTATGGGATTTTTGTCTGATTATTTGTAATTAGAATTTTAGCAAATTGCGCTAATAAGGGGTGTTGTGAACGTCTAGTACACTTAAAGCAATTGCTACAAACATGTCTTATCGTTTGATATTAATTTTCTTGAATTAAATACAAAACTAATCAATTCGATTAATTTAAGTTATAAGAAAATAAATTAGTCGTTAAATTATAATCCCATGGAATATTAAAAAGGGATGAGAAAGATTTCTTAATTATTTCTCGATCCAAGTGGTTTCCAAAATTATACAAAATTTGCGTTTTTGTTTATTCTTTCTTTAAACTACAATTATTTCCACCTCTAGTCTGTCTCTTGTCAATTTTCTCTCATAAAACTATACTTAATTTTAATTTTACCATGAAATAGTTATAGGTAAATTTTAATTAGGAATTAAAATCAAAAGATAATTTAACTAGAGTTGCTTGAATTTTGCTTTCACGTGAAGAGTTTCAAAGGGCACCCTGCATTAAACTTCTGAAATGACAGTCCAAGAGAAACTAGGATTATTTTTTTCTTTCAATTCCGCGTATTGGAGAGTAGAAGAGAAAACTAACCAGCACGAAATGAAGTTAAATAAAAAAGGAAAAAAAGATCCAAAATTAAACTCGAAATTGGAAGCAAAAGGGGAAAGTAAAAAATAAAATAAAATGAGAAGACCAAATTGGAATATTAATCAAAATTATTATAGAAATTCGGACGAAAAAAAAAAAATGCTTTTTTAACGAAGCTATTTTGGATTTGAATTATAGTGTTTAAAGTGAACGTGAAATGGAAACTTTTATCAGATATTTAAATTTTCATTTAAAATAGGACTAAAATTTAATTCAGGATGAATTCAGGTTTATTCATTTGATCTATTTGATATAGTTCTGTTGAAATTTTTCAATTTGGAGCATTTTTAAAAAAATTTTGTCGATCCAAATTTTTCCTTCATAAGGTAAATTTCTATAGTTTTTGTCCAAAAACATCTTGATTGAAAACGGGGCTTAAAGATTAAAGATTAGCGCGAGATAAATTTGACAAGACCCGAATCGAGTCGAAATTTGAATGTCTACTTTAAATTATAGGCCATTTTTACCGCAATTTTGCCCACAAAATATCATTAATTTGAGATGAGTAAAAATTAAACCTAAAGGCGCGTTTTCAATCAAAATTTTTTGGGCCAAGAATCAAGCTTTTCGTTTAACCCACGTTATTTGGTTTCGCGTTGTTGAATTTATGTTGTTGGCACAGTTAATAAATTTAATATAAAAGATTTATTAATTACTCGAATCTTAATCTCTCGTCTATTACCCAGAACGATATAAATGAAGTGTAATTCTACAATTATTCGGGATAAATTTGCAATATGGCTAATTATGAAGCGGATTTATACGCGACGATAAATCTCACCGGATCGGAGATAGGAACAATGAATCTTAGCCTTGAACTTCATTAATCCTTATCATTTTAAAAGTAAGAATTCATTCTGATTGCGGGATGAGAAAATGAATTAAAAATAAAAGGCTTAAGTCCTATAGGTTGGATGAAGAGAGTCTTAAACCGCGGAAGCGTCTGTCCTGGAACCCTCTCTTATAATTCTAGTGACGGATCACTACCCGTTTTGGGTCTTGGAGACGTATGCTTATATATTTCGCGGATAAGCCTCGTCGTAATTGAAATTTAACATTTGAAGACGGCGGCAAAGCAGCTCGTCATATATGTTAGATGTATACTACGTCTTAAACTTAAAGGGGAACTAAACTGAAAAAAACTAAATTAAAATTCGATTTCCGATTCTAAAAATGATTTTGCATTTTTAAATAAACTTTTGTGACTTCATAAACATTCTATTTAAATTAAATGATGTTAGTATTAGAGCTCGTTGATTGTCTGAGATTAATTATGGTCCATTAGATAAATGTATTACAAAGTAAATTATTATCGAAAGAAAGATATACTTATATAGGAAGAAAAACCAAATGATTTATGTTAAAAATATTGTGCGTAAACAGAGCTTCGGCTTGACAGACTTTTTAAATTTTTCTACACAATGATTTTAAAGTAAATTAAATGTTTTCTTCTGGTATGAGAGAGTTACAATATAAAAATATCTCCAAGGAGAAATACATATATCCTCCTTCTCAAGCTCCAAAATTACCTTACTTTTCCAAATAAATATGAGTTTTATTTTAGACCTCTTGTATTTATTTTTATCTCCCCCCCCCCCCAAAGGAGCTAGGTAAGACCTTGTAAAGGGGGATGATGAGTTCATGCGCAGTGGCGGGGATGTTTCCCCCCTTTTGGAAGTGGTCAAAATAAACTCAAGAAGTCTATTGCCTGATTTACTCTAAAGAACTCTGACAGTGTTCCAGGGGGGTTTACGAATAAAGCGGGATTACTGTTTAAAATTTAAAGTTCAATATACCTTTAACTCAGATCCGAGACCTGGCTATAAGATGGGAGTACAAAAGTACACTTATCAAATTTGCAGGAGCGATAGAGGAAGGACAGCGTGCGACCTTAAGTTCGGACATTTATATAGGCTCGTTCTACACGAGATTTGGAAAGCGTCTTTACGAGGGTAAACATTGTCATAACTAGCCGGCTCTGTTAAGGCCTAAGAGCGAGCCCTTATACCTAACATCCGTAACACACAGGGTGTTATAGTTCTTCTCTTCAATATGAGTTGACATAATAGGATAAAAGCGAGACAGATTGATACACAATGTTAAACCTCATAGGAATAAAAGTAGTCGTGTTTTCCAGGTTCAAGATACGTTAAGTCTGAAATTTAGTTTAATATTACCGTACTAGAAAGTATATCCTGCTTTGTTATTTTACATAAAAACATATAAATGGATAAAAAGTGGATTTTTTTATGGCTCAATGATTCCAAATTCTCGAAAACATTTTGTCTGAAATGGATTTAGGCTTAGCAAGTCTAGTTGGCAACTTTGCGAATTACAGCAAAATAATAGGCGAGTCGAATTGGCTTAAGTATTTCAAAAGCTCCATTAGATTAAAATAAACTCAATTCCACTTAATAACTGTCTAATTTTCATTAGGCCGTTAGAACCGGTGTGCAATTTGTGACAATATAGAGTAGCACCCTGTACATCATAGCACGCGCTTGCGGAAACCCGTGAAAGCATGCAGCTATACGTTTCTGCATATGTACATGAAATTACAGTCAATCGACACTACTGTTAAAAGCAGGGGAGGCTCTATACTAAATCCCATACCTTATTATATGGTATAGTTTACAGTAATAAATGGCTCAAATATATATAGTGATAAATTACAATAACGTTTGTATTGTTAAGAATCTTTATATGGTTCATAAAAACCTGGAATACCTAGAAATATCAGGGAATTTGAATTTTAATATCAGAGAAGCTTAAATATTTACGTACTACTTCTTAATAATAAACTTTATAGTCATTTAGTTGGAACGATCTGTATCAGCTAATTACGAAGAATTAGTATCAGAAAAACCTTGTATAGTTTCAGAGAAATTGGTTTATCAAATTTCGCTTTAACTAACAGATGTCAAAAAACTTTCGTATTTTTAATTTTACTATACAAATTACTTATGCTAAAATAAATAGATAAGTGTATATGGCTTAACAATCTAGAGGCAAGAAAATGGTATGTAACAGTAAGTTGATGGTCTAGTTCTTTAGCGCATAAAACACGATTTGGGGTGGAGTACTGTAACCGTTGCTTCTCCCTATAGACCGGAATTAAAATCCGTCTGGAGTCGGGGGAGACGACAATGGGATTCAATTCGTCATGCAAAATAAAGACAATATACAGAATAAAACCTGGCACTCTTTACCGTAGCTTTCAAATCGCGTGGAAATCTCGCAATAAATGCCTAAAACTTCACTGTCTCAATTTCAAAGATCAGACTATAATAGTTAGGAGGAAAAAAAAAGTAAAAAGGGGTTGGTGTCTATCTATAAAAGACGAAAAAGGGTATACCGTCGGTCTAAAAAACTCTTCGCCTACCCCCGCAAAATAATTGATCCTGGTATCGACTAAAGGGGTTGATTCTACCTCCTTCAGGCCCCTCACATATATCCTACTTTTGTTAAAAACCTAATTGGAAAATTCAATATGGTGTTACCTTAATTCTTAAAATACGTAACTCGTCGTATACTTGGTTTTGTTTCACTTTTAACATTTTCTATTCCCTCAAATTTAAAGGGAGAGTTAATTTCTATCAATTACTGATCGATTAAATAGTCCCATAATCCACTGCTAACTTAATTGGGATCAATGGTGAGTTTAATATCTCAAAGTTAACGCGCCTCCGGTCAACGAACAAAAGGGTGCGCTTCTTAAGCCTATTTTGAAAGGTTTTACAGTCGCAATAAAGCAAGTGATTTCCCAAAAACTAGTTAAAAAGAGAGATATCAAACCATAAACATAGTATTAATAGATCTAGATAAACTACCCTATACCTAAGTCTCGTTCAAAAAACGTCAGAAACAGAACATATTTTCAAACGCTCAAACTCCACTGTAACAAAAAAATATCACTCTGTGCTGAGTGAAATTTGTACAGTAAGTCGAGGCTTAAAAATATGGTATTCGCTCCATGGATTCCTATTAAGTCTACTTCAGGAATAAATTAAAAATGGATTTCTATCTTAATATTTGTTTGTAATGTTTTTTACATCTTTAATAAAATTAATTTATTATAGTTGTTACGGTAACATTAATACAAAAAAAAACAATTTTAATGATGCGCCCTTTTGTAACTAAGGACCCAATGGCATCTACAAGCAATAGGGAGGAAAGGGGGGTATGATATAAGTCGAAAAACCAATAGAAAAGAGACGGGAAAAAACTCTTTCGAAACCCCCAAACATTTGCGACCCGCTGTATCCCTTTACCGAACTTTTTATTCTCATTCCATTATTGAATAACAATAGGTCCAAGAAACGCAATTAATACTTTTTATAAGAGGATTTTGAGGAAGCTTTTCTCCCCTCCCCTCTCGCCTATGAGTCTTGGAGAGGGTACTTATAATTTTTTGCAACTATACCCTCGAAGCCCCAGCCTGCATGTTATAGATTAGGGCTTATTTGCAATCGCGTCAAATGGTTTGCTATTTTTTATCCCCACTTTTTTTTCCTCCTCTTCCCATTTTTCCGATTTCGAAACTATAAGCCATGTACCACAATAAGAGCCAAGATAGAAAATTGGATCAAATTATTGTTCGTTCGAATGGAAAATTAATTTAAATTGAATTTGGATTTTTTTTAGAAAGGGGGTAGAATACAATAATTATCGATAATTTGGGACGATTCAAAATCTCCAATATCTGACTGAAATTATACGATAAAGTTCAATAAATGTAAGTTATTATGATAATTTGGTTCTTTGGCCTCGCAATTATATGTCCTAATTTAACTTTAGAATTAGAAATATTTATTTTCAATCAGATGATAGTTCAATGACGGAATTAGTAATACTTATTTTCTATTTTATGATAATTTGACCTTGTAATTAATATTTATGGTATATAATATGATAATATATAAATGTTTGGAGTTATTTACGAAAAAATAAACCCGAGTGACTGTTAAAAAATAAGAGATAACCTCAATTAACTGCGCACTAAGTGCTGACTAACTAAACACGAACAACGCCATTAAATTCGAATTAAACGTAAATGCGTATAAATCTGACCTTCGGTATTTCAAATATATATAAGTATATAAATGTAGTTTTTGATATATTAGCAAACTTCATCAATTCATTAAGACTGTATTAAATTTCCACTTCAAGTTGGAAGCATTCATAAAGCTAGCCTATAACCTATCTCTATGATTTGATGGCTTAGAGATAGAGGCAGTCTATCTTTAAGCTTGCTAACAACGAATTCGAGGTGGAATTGACTATATACGTGTGTGTCAATGAAAAATATTACAGAAATAGGAAAAATTAGGATCGCAATGTTTAATCACAGGGTTTTTCCGTAACCTTAGATGTTTAAAGAAAAAATGAAATTTAACTTAGGACAGCTGATATTTGTTTAAACAGACTGGGTTTAAAAATGTAATAGCGACACGATACGTGCTCGTCACGAGACTCTCCTCCAATAAAATTCTTCGTAATTTAAGTTGGGTGTCAACTGGAATTTACTATTCTGCCGAAGCTAAAAAAAATCCTAAACTCGAATAGACTTAGCTTTAGCTCGTATGGAAAACTCAAACTAACTCAAAGTATATGAAAAATAACCCAGAAACAACCCTAATGTAACAGGCGAGTACATTAAACAAACACACTGAGGGCTATTCGGATATTTTCCGATTTAAGGCGCAAATAATAAAGTCATTAACTAAGAAATAATACTGATATATAAACGATGGTTGAACGTAGCTCATCCTCAGTTAATTCTAACCTTTAACTAATCATGAGAACCTTCGCCGTTATCGCCGCCTTGATGGCAACTTTAGCCATCGCCCATGGACATAGACACGGACATGGTCACCATTCTGGTGCCATGAAGATGTTGTCTCTCTTGTGCTGTAAGTATATACTGCTATTTCCACTCTTTGGTGAACTATTTTGCTAATTTGGTAAATGAACTTTAATTTAGCCCCTGATACCTGCGTACCTCGTGATATTAAGGACGATATCTTAGCTACTTGGACTGATACTGTACATATAACATTATAATGATTTTTAAATCTGAATGATATCGCTAAGGCTAATTTTTGTGTTCCTGCATGAAATAGGGTAACAAAATCTGGACTCACTGTCTTACTGCCAACGGTGGAACATGCACCTTTAAGAACATGATGGCCGTAAGTTTGATACTTTTGAAATTAAACTAACTGTTTAATTGTAGAAATTTTGATTGTTACTTTCTCATATGGATCTCAAATTCTCACGATTAATTTACAATAGAAACCTTAATTTCGTACAATTATTTTGCCATTGGTACTCCAAATTTCCCAGGTTAACCTCTCACAAGGACCCCATATTTCCACGATTATTTCTAAAACAAACCTCAAATTTACACGATAAATTAACAATATAAACCCTAAAATCGATTAATTGACCTCACATACCCTAATTTCCAATTAAGGCTTACTTCTCAGATTGTCCCCCAAATTCAAACGATTAATATACCTAATTGCCAAAGTTATTTATATTCTCATAAAGCAAAATATGTTTTTGGGACCTCTCGTGTAAAATAATTAAGTATATAATATTAAAACTTTTAAATTTATATGACCCGTTTTCCAATTACAGATTGGTATGTGCGGATATCAAAGATTGATGAATATGACTGATATTACAGTAGCCGAAGCTCGCGATACCGTCAAGAAAGTCGGATGGAAGAGTCTTGAAGTAATAAGACACCCCAAATATTTCTCAAAAATACACAAAAAGAGGTGCATAATTAAATTTTAACACTCACCAAATTTATCAACTCTTGCAGACCTGTTGCGGAAACACCATTACTCTTAAGATGTTGACTTGCGCCGAAGTAAGTTCATCCCAAAAAAACCTAAAAATAAATAAATGAAAAAAATTATAAATAAATTATATTTTTTTTAACTAACAGCCCCCTAAGAGTGAGCATCACGGACACCACGGTCACCATGGTCATAAACACCACGGACCTAACCACCATGAACATCGTCACCATCACGGTGAACACAGACCCACCACCGAAATCCATTACGATGGACCCATTACCGAAGAGGAAGTTAATGAGAAAATTACCATGTTCATAATTAACCATTAAGTTAATTAAAATGTTATGATATATATGAATAGAAATATTTAAAATAAAATTAATTAAAGTAAATGAAAAAAGTTGAGATTTTAAAAACGCCTGCAAAAATGTTTCAACACTCGAACTTCGGTGCCAAAATCGAAGATATCATACAGGGGCTAGAAACTTACAGTACTTTCAACTCACCCCTGTAAAAGTGTTTTAACCGTTCATCTTCTGTGTTCATAGAAAAGATAATCTTTCAGGGGCAAGAAGCCTAATAGATTTTCGACAAATAGAGATCGGGGTTTGGACAAAATAATCCACAACTATCAGTTAATCAGTTAATCATAAAAAAATAATCGGAAAATTATTTGCGATTACATTAGGATTTATCATAGACTTTCCTCGAAAAATTTTAAGTTATGAATAAAGATAATATAATCAGAAATTTTCTTGTCCAAACCCCGATCTCTATCGACAAAAATATGAAATGAAGGATATGTTTCAAATTAAAAGTTGGACTGCCTGGATTAAGTACTTTCATGAAAAGGACCACGGGAATGGAACTGAATCACGTGTCAGAACGCGACCTTAGTAATGACGTAGTCTTGCTTTAAAAAATTTCGAAGATGAGGATTACAGGGTTTTTCTATACAATATTTAAAATCTTTGCGAAAATGCTTATCAAATTCCATTTAAACTGCGCAAGAAATCAGTTGACAGCCTTATTTATATTATCATTTAATATTTTAAATGAAAATATCCCAAATTGAAATATTTGTGCACTGATTACATATTAATTAATGCAATTTATTAAACGTTATAGAAATAAAAGTACTTGTTGAAAACTAGCCAAACTTTCTATTTTCTAATTTGAAGGAGAAAAAAAAAAAGGGAAATTTTGAACTGTCTTTTACTCTTTTTGAAACTTTTCCCTTTATCCCCGCACATTTTTTATATTGTCATAAAAATGGGGTAAAACTAAGCGGCTCCAGTTTCCCCCAAATTACTAAACTGCTTTGTAATTAGGCATTTTTTTATTTCACCCAGGGTCCTGTCGTCCGTTCTTTTCTAATTAAAGAAAACGTGTTCGTTCAGTTGGAAGATTTAGGCTTAGTAGAAAAAAAGAAAAAGGCGCGACAAATCTATCCAGCCGGTTAAAGAGAGAGTATATGATATAGTCGGAATAAAGTGTACCTTTAAGTACGATCAAAGCTAGCTTCCTTTTTTCTTTTTCTTAGCTTTGCACGTGCTAAAAACACAAACTGAATCGAAAATTTGATTTTTTTTTTTTTTTTTTTTCAGAGCTGTATATAAAAAAATAATAAAGGCGGGAAACCCCAACACCACGCCACGTTCGAGGACGGGCGATCAAAGGTTGCTAAGGCACACCAACCTTAAGTACTTGTGGTGATGGGGAATAGAGTGGAAGGCATGTTTTCAGGTGATTTCTAAGAACTGACTTATACCTGATTTCACTCGTTCTGAAATATGGTTCCATTCGGTCACTATGTTCACTATACTTTCAATATATAGTGAAAACAATGATGGTGCATTAAGACACAATATTTAATCTCATAAGGTAGAAATAAAATGCTTTGGGTAACGGACTACTTACAGCTCTATGCGTTTTAACATTGTGTATATATCCGCCTCAGTTTTTATCATTACGTCGATCAACTCCTTTTGAAAAGACATTCAAGTAATTTTATATATTCTTGCGCATACAATTTGGCTATGAGTTTTAACATACTGTATTAGTCCGTCTCAACTTATTCTATGGAATAATTATTCATTTCCAATTGAACTGGAGTTTTATATAAAATATATAATTAAATTATATGGCAACTATGAATTAAAAATGTATTTAAATACATCAAATGATTTATGATTTAACTCAAACACAAGTTGAAGTGTTTTTTGGTCTCGGTAATATTTCTAAAAATTTTCAGACTTACGAAAAATCTTATATTCTTTCATGCTGAAAACTTAAAATTATACCAGAACAAGAATGAATATTGCAAAAATTATAAATAATCTGAATTTTTAATGACCCAATCCTCCTAGTTAACTCTCCTACCCCCCAATAAATCTTTATTCCGTCACACTTCGCGAACGAACTAAACATGTATAATACTAAAGGCAAAGAAAAAAAAATTGCCTAGGGACGATATTTTCTTGTTAAAAGAAGACAGTTGGAAAAGAGAGGGAGATTATGGAAGCTAGGGGCTAAGATTACCGAGAGGGCGAACCTTGAGTTAGGCCTATAAGCGAATAGGGATAAAAGCTATACGCACACACGCAAAAAAAAAGAACGCCAGTAAGATGAGCCCATTGGGTGCGAGTTACATCCAAGATGATACGCCACCGTTGCCGCTGCTAGGTCAAAAAACGCCTGCTTAATCATTCATTAAACCAGAATGTTGTTTATAAAGTGTTGACACGAAACATTAATATGAGCGATAAGAAATTAGCTTAAGCGCCTCCCGACGCTATATAAGAAAAAAATATTCTTAGCTCCCGAGTTAAAAAGCGATAAGACACATTTCTAGAAGGAGGAGGGAGACACAGCCACCCGGGGAAAGATGAGAAGGAGCGCTAATATGTAGAAAAAAGTCGCTGGTGTCCGCTTTAAATAAGCGGGCTGGCCCCCACCATCGCTTAATATAAGCTTAAACGTAAAGGGTGAATGAAGAATAAAATAAACCTAACACGTTTTCAAGATCAGTTGGTAATAATTATTTTTCTTTATAAAGTTTATCATAAGGTCAACAAAATAGAAGGCCCAAAAGAGAGATAGCTTAAACGGAATTTGCTTATTTACTGACACCACGGCCAACTGAGATCGACAAAGTTGGCCATTGTGAGACGGGGTCAATAAATAAGCAGACGCAGTTTTAGTATGGTTTACGATAAAGGAGTCAAAGACACAGACTTCAAGGTTCTTGGGGACTTCAATTCTTTCTTGATTATGTATAAATCAATCCTCCTCAACTTTTATAATTTTATAAAATACTTATTTAAGACTTATTGTTAAAACCAAAATATACTGGAAATTATTTAAAAGCTTCCCAGTTCATTATCGAACACGGCAGACAAGCTAAAAGTTAATATTTTCGATTAAATTTAATTTATACTTTTAAGTTTTGAGCTCGATTCGTGTAAAAAACGAGTTCTCGATTTATCTCGATCAAGTGTTATATTTTATGACAATAAAAACAACTTTATTTCATCATCCCTTTAGAGAAAACTTGGTGGTGCCGAGACAAATTTTCTAAAGCGTCTTGGGAGATTAAGAAGACGTAGTAGTAGTATGAGTAGAAGGAAGATCGGGCCAAAAAAATGTAAAAATGTCGGAGCCGATTAATTGGAAAGAAGATAAAGTAAGGCGCCCCCCCTCTTTTTTAGGCCCAGAATGCATCTAGGAAAATATTTTGAAAGAAAACTTTCACCCGCTATATTATACGCGTCTCTGATTATTCTCCACAGCCTGCTCTAAGAAGCCAAAGAAATTGTCCCAGGAAATTAAAGGGAGAGTGAAAAGTAAAAAGGAATTTTTTTAATCGCGCGAAATTGAATTAATCACGCATATAACTTTATACTGCCAATAAATTATTAACCCTAGTTAACAAATTACGAGAGTAGAGATCGGGGTTTGAACAAAATAATCCACAACTATCAGTTAATCAGTTAATCATAAAAAAATAATCGGAAAATTATTCGCGATTACATTGGATTTATCAGAGACTTTCCTCGAAAAATTTTAAGTTATGAATAAAGATAAAATAATCAGAAATTTTCTTGTCCAAACACCGATATCTTAATAAAAATGTAGAAAGCATCGCTTTCAATATAAAATATACAACAATCTCATTCACCTTCCCTTTAACTCTGTACTTAGTCTACAACTATGATGTTCTGTATTATTTATTAAAAATTAAAAAAAAATACGCTTTGATGACACGTGAGTGATGCTGCGATACTTTAGGGAGAAAGCCATACGTTATCATCTAAAGATTAAAAATATTTTTGAGTAATTACAAAGAAGTTTCGCGAACATAGTCAACTAGTCTGATGATGAAGTTGTCATGAAAGTATTTTTTCCTTATTTTCCTATTGGGGGAAGAGGAGTGACGCTAAGCCTTTTTTTTTTAATCCAAAGCATTATCAAAACACGCTGAAGCGTGAAAGGTATTCCAAAGGCAATTTATTACTGTCCTTGCACGTTTTATAGCCAGGTTGTTAAGGGTAAATCGCCCGTAATTTTTAAAAACTTTTCGTTGTTTTTTTTTGCTGGCGAAAACCATTTCCTGGTTTTTTGTATTTTTTTGGTTTTTATATTTACCGTGTAATTATGGATGGAAAGTTTTGTCCGTTATATTCTTGTGGGTCTACGTAAGGGACGCAGGTGAACAAATAACCGGTTAATTAGTTATTGTCGGTTCATTAACGTGAGTTTGTACAATAGGGGGGACCGATATACACCGCTAGCAGACTCGATCAAATGATCAAAAACAAGAAACGACACGTCTATAGAACGACATAGCAGCTCGTCCCGCTAACATGTAAGATTAACTAAGGTTATATTGGGTCAAAAGGGGAGGGTGGTTTTACCAAGGAGGATTTATAATTGGAGGGGAAATAGAGGTATGTTGTAGATAAAATATTTCGACAGATGTTCTTGAATACTAAATAAATAATTTATGCTGAATAAAATGGCAACCATAACTTTAGAAGAATATTAAAACCTTTCGAAACGTATTTAATCTTTTTTAAACTTATTCTAAAGAGCCTATCTCGTGATATATAATTTTTCTGACATTCTGAAAACATTTTCTGATCTCATTTTTAAACTTACGTAACATTCTGACTTCTTTTTGAACTAATGAATATGATCTCATATTTTTCTTTTCCGACATTCTAATCTGATTTTTTTTACTTCCCTTACATTATGACATATTTTTTTCACTTCCATGACTTTTTGACCCCTCTAACTTTCTGGACTCGTTTTTTAACAATTATGTCTTTTCCTGGATTCGTCGGTTTTCAATTCGCCTCCATTGTTAATCCTCCTTGGTTTATAGGGGTGCGCGTGTGTGAAAGAGAGAGGGAGCGGGGTGCAGGTTGTAAGCTTAATAAGAGAATAAGTCTACGGGTAAATGAGTCTGTAACAACAAAAGAAAAGATGGTGGTAAAGACGTGTCCGATCAGACTGAAGCGGCCGAGGGAAAGAGAGAGAGAACCATAGAAAGGGGGAATCGGTGGAATCGGCTTTCGTCGCCCAAGTAGGACGCGCGTTAATCCGTTCCAGCCTCAGAAACAAAAGAACCACAAAAGACCCAGACGTGAGACTCGCACGGCGGACCTAAAAAGGAGGGGGGTCGAGCGAGATGGGGTAAGGAACGAACCCCAAGCAAAAAAAATCAAATCCAGGAAAGTCCGTTCGCACGGCTGCAAATATCGTTTTAAAGGGGGGTGGTTAATAAAGTCGCATTTCCAGACTTTTTGAAGAAAAGAGATAAAATCTTGAAATGAGTCAGTTTTCTAATTGCCAAATTTATTTTTGAATTTGTGTCATTTCCCAATTGATATAACTAAGCATCGATTACGTGTTTCAGTTGACCGTTAGCTTTTTCGTACTAATAAAAACATTAAAAAAATTTGTTTTTGGATAAATGACGAGTTTTTAAGAAACTTCAAATATAAATGCCAAAAACATAATTTTTTTCTTGATAACCTAGAATGCCGGGAAATTTTGATTCAAGGATAAACTCAATCCGAGAATAAAGTAATCTTTACAATTGATAGGTACGCGTCTGAACTATAGCGGGGTTTCCTAGTTAAAATCCGGGAAGTGGCCCACTCATTGGATAAATTTGAAAAAAGCAATATGTTTCTACTACCACGACAATCTTAAGCTCTACAAACTAATAGAGATATTCAGAGATTTTAAGATTTAGATATCCCAAGTCTTCATTTTCCCTTTAAAACGTTTAACATCCGTATAGAAATCGCGTGTTCAATTTTGTAACAACCCCGAGACAACGATTCCCAATTTGAACTGAGCTCAGACTGATCAAGCGGTAGCGAAATAAGGTGTTTAGGGAGAGGAGTATAGGGAAAAAAACCATGCAGGGAATCCGGGAAAAGCAGTAGGAACCATGGGGCTTCGAATGTGTGTGTAGAAAAAGCGACATAACCGGGGGAAAAGAAGAGACTAACGAAGTCGACAACGACAATCGCTCGAGCGAGAAACTTTTTTACGCTATTGCATCGTTGCGTTTTCTAACTCCTACGATGGCGTGACACCCCCAGACCTAGCCCCCAACCGTAAAGTGAATACCCAGCTAGCTACCGCTCATATCCTCCAATCCAGCTTCTAGTTTTTACCCCCAAAACTGCAAAATAGTCAAACACAACGTAATTTGATTGGGTCTCCTTTCTAAACTTTTTTTTATTTCTTTATTTTTCTAGTTATAAATACTCCGTTCACTGACTTCGGAAGTAATATAGATTTAAAGGTATAGAGGAAGAAATAAGCCTGGTAATATTATTACCAGTATTTATTTCTCCCCTGCCTTTAGCTATGTTGCGTCTAATCAAGCGAACAGACTGTCGCGAAATAATGGGAACATATTTTGTATGAACAAGGCCTAATTTATATATATACATTTTTTGCGGAAGAGGAATGTGTCATTTTTTGAAAATGTAAGCTTACGTTATGCAAATTTAATTAGGCAAAAGTTGGAAAAGAAATTACTTCGTGAAACAATTATGACTAGCGAGATAAAATGAAACGATTCGCGGAATTAATTGAAAGAATTTCAGTTGATCGAATTCCATCAACTGAAAAGAAATGTTACACGTAAAGAGATACGATGAAAAGTTCAGTGTAGAAGTGTAATCGGTTATACAACCATTGCGCTGGAACTAATCGAAACGAAACAGTCTGATTCAGTTTAATTCAATCCATTATAGTCAGTTCTTTCTATTCTATCTCGAGTTGGCAGCTAACGTACTTTGAGATAAAGTAATTTATCTTTGACGCGCTGCCAACTCAAGTTCTGATTCAGTTCAGTTCAGCATATTCAGTTGGGCCAGTTTAAATTATAAGGTCTGAGCTTGATTTCAATTCAGAGTAATTATGGCAAAAGATGCATTAGTGAACTACAATATCCAGTCGGTTTTGTTTCGAAATTGAGGTTCATAAGGCTTTAAAGGTGCAGTAAACTGTTCGGTTCGTTAATTAAAACTGAACTTATAATTACTCGTAATGCCTTTGAAAATAACGTTTGCGCTAAGAAAATAATTCGCTAAATTAAATAAAAGATCTAATGATTTTGGCTAGATTATACTCAAATTAATCAAAAATTAGTCCAGCAACGGGACTAAAGGTGCAATGAATTCTCATTTTGCAAGGCTAAAGGTGCAGTGAACTGTTCGATTCGTGAATTAAAGCTTGTGATTATTCGTAATGCCTTTGAAAGTAAATCAACGGGCTCCTAATTCTGGTTATAAGTGTTTAAGTTTATCTCTAAATAACCAAAACAAAATTGCTCGGATATATAGGGTATTTGACCATTTTGTTCCCATAAAAGAAGCCAAAGTAAGATACTAAAATACTCTATAACACGGTAGAAAAATTCTTAGAAAATAGCCCAGCGAATCCTACTTCAGAGACCTATATATTATCCTTTACACTTTCAAAGATAACAGTTTGAATAATAGATAAAGCAAAGGTGTAAAAATACACAATGTTAAATGTTAAAGGAGATAAAAATAGTCTTAACAAACGTGTCTTGAAAAAGAGCATAGTATAGTATAGGGTGTTGAATAAAAGCCAGCCAGGAATCAATTGATAAGCGAGATAAATTAAAGTCTCGGGAACAACTTTTATATCCCCCTTTTCTTTAGTTTCCTTGGCTCGAAACAAGAAGAAAACTTAGGTACCGATAGACGAACGGAGGTAGAAGAGTGGAGAGGGTGTTCGAGAGAAATTTGTAGGGAACTATTTTATACCTATTCAATTTAACATTATGTATAAGTACGCCTCAGTTTTCGCTGGTTTGTAAAGTTATCGCGAATGGTAATTACTTTCTTAAAAGGTAGAAAAATAACCATTAGTAATATATACAAATTCCATTAAGATGTCCAATTAATATTTAAGAAATACCTAATCTTTTGAAAATTTAAACTACGTGTATTATCAAGCTCTGGTCGTTTGAATTGTAAGAGGTATACATAGAGGTACAGTAAACACAAGGTGTAATAAGTGTTTTGTAATGATTTTTCTAATCGTTCTAAGAATGTAAATGAATATACACAAGTTACATAGGAACCAGGGTAAAAGCCCGGTAAGCCGACTTTACACGGAAGTTGGAAGTTCTGGCTACAAACACCTTTCGCTGAGCCTCCGCCCGAGCCAAGAAAGAACTATTCATCTAGATAACACGTCTTTTAGCTGTTTTCGGCTAGGAAGGAAGGACGGGAGAATAAGAGGGATGGAGCCAGAGGGAAAGGTGATGTAAAAAGGCAAAGAAAGAAAGAAAGAGTGGGAAAGATTTCGCGCCATGAAAAGGATAAGGGTTAGTTGTAGCATTACTCGGAGAAGCCATGGTTGGTAAAGCGGCATTGAAGGAATATATTAATGAAATTTTCGAAAAATCATATTTCAAAAGAAGAAGTGTCTCGTGTTATATTGGCGACTAGATTACCATATATATCGAGCTGAAATCAGTCCTAACGATGTTTAATTCGAATATGATATATTGTAAATAAGAAGAATGAAGAATAAAATTGAATGTTCATGTTGTAATTTTCATTAAAAATCACATTTCAAAAGAGGAAAGATTTCAACAAAACTACAATTTTGAAGTGTCTTGAATAAAGCTGAATACCGCATTACCCTACTATCCGAGTCGAAAAAAGGTCCAATTATGTTTTATTTTAATTTAAGGGGAACTTTTACACGAGAAAGTATAGCTGAAATATCACTTATTTTGATTAACCCATTAAAGATAGATCAAGTATTTGAAAAGCCAAAATGGCTTCTGTCTGCACGTTTTTATATAGAAAAGCAATAAAATGATGTCACGCGTAACCAAAAGATTTCTGGTTTAAAAAAAAAGTGCAACTATCACTTGAAACTTGTCTTCAGCAGGGTTTCACGGCATTTTTTTCGCGCGCTTTTATAGGCGCGTGAGTGGGTGGGGATGGTGGATGGTGAATCGCGCGCATAGAATGGCGCCAAATGAGGCGAAATGGACTTTCCACGTTCTTCCCCCATTAACGAATTTATAGAGCGCGTTCTTCGCTAATGTAAGAAGAAAGTGCGCTAGAGACGAAGCCATAGAGGAAGGGAGGAAAAGGAATAGCTGAGAAGCGAAAAAACTTACTCTTACGGCAAAATTATCACCCAAAGTACCCCCTTTTCCGATCGGGAGTATCTTGGGCTTCTTTCATCCTAAGGATGCTGGATGGAGGACGCTATTAGATGGAGGATGAGTCTGCGGGCCTTTGTCTAATTACTCATAGCTATACACCTCTTGTTTGCCTAATTTGGAACGATGTTACACGCTCAGATTCTTTAACAAATGACTAGACTCGTTCGCGAGCTAATATGTAGGAAATTGCGTTTCTACTCTCTTGTCAAGACAATAAGCTACATGGTTTTTGACTTTATTTCAGGAGAAGAAAAGGCTACAGACATAACTTGATATTAAACCTTAGCTAAATAATAGTAAATATATATATACAAAAGTTACGCATAGCTGATGTTAATTTGAGAAGTTAAGAGTAGCTAATGAAAAGCTATGCTTTGAAAGGGTAGCCAATAGAAAACATTCCTACGGAGGAGTATAGCCAATAGAAAGCTTTCCTATGTAGGACTAACCAATAGAAAACGTTCCTATGTAGGAAAAAAAACGATAGAAAAGTTTCCTATGTAGGAAAGAAACCCATAGAAAGTTTTCATTTCAAATAGTAAACAATAGGAAGGAAGCCAACAAACAAACAAACATTTAGTGCGGGTTTTCGCTAACACTTAAAAAATACTCCCTGGTGAAATTAGTTCGATGATTAACTATATTTTTTCCATGAAACTATATTTATTAAATACTAGCAATACTATTTTTAAAGATAATTTATATTAATTTTGTTACGCGTAAATGATATTTGGTCTTTAAATTATAGAATCTGGCTATCTTTATCAATAAAAAGTTTTAATATTAAATTGTGGGAGTTCCTGAACAGAAATATATAAAAATTTAAATGACTTAAAAATAAAAACTAAATAGAAACCAAAGTTTGCGACAACGATATAAAACATTGTTCCTAAATCCTTCAAAAACACCGTGAACGAAATCCAATAATTATAGAAACAGGAGAAAGGAGAGAGAAAATAAAGAGAAGGTTAAAGCTAAAATCCAATTATCATAATTTAGACAGTCCAGGAAAAATTAAGAATATTGAATATCATTATTCGTAAATTCTCTAATCCGCTTTCTTATTTTATCTGGCAAAAATTACCCGGAAACGTCCTATAAAGTTACAAAATATTTTTCTCATCTTTTAGAAGAGTGTCTTTTTTGTGGGTGTATCGGGTATCGGGGCGGGTAGACGAATGATGCGGGTACTCGCGGACAATTAGTCTAACCTAAAAATTTAATGAGTTTAATGAGTGCCAACCACGGGTTGACCGATCTCATTTTTCACTCTTCTCTCCTGTTAACTTACTACCCGCGAGAAAAACTAAAACCAGTTTCAGTTTGAAATAGTGTGAAACATTTTACCACTCGACTAGCTTCGGGTAATAAGAAAAGTGGTTTTCGAGTATCGGAACGGGTACACACGCAATGCTATTTATATGTAAAATTCCTGTTTGTTTTACGAGTAAACATAATTGAACTTTAAATTATGTATTAAAATGTAGTTATTTTTAACAATGTAATTATAATCAATGTAATTATAATTTTGTGAAATAAGGGAAGCCTTCACATGTATAAAGAAAACTCCAAAAATAAATCAGTTGATTCCTATTTCACACGCCCTTTAAGCCTAAAAACCTCTGCGAAAATATGACAGAAAAGTCGGTTCATTAGTAACATTTATTTTTTTTTGTTCCTGCCGCTTTTTATTTTTTTATTATTTTTTTCTCAATTCCCACGCGAAATCTCAGTCGTCAGTTTGATAACAAGCGACTTTTGCCCATTAAAACGTCCAGCCAATTTAAAATAATAACGGTAGAGTAAATTTTGGTCCTCGAAATTAGAAAGAACGCGAATAAATGTTACCGAGCGTAAGGTAGGGAGAAAAGCCGGAACCACTTTACATAATTTGGGCTTCGCAAAAGCCAAAGAAGGAATAAAGTGAAAATAAAAAAATATTTGGGGCCTAATTTGAACCCTCAATTACAGTATGGATTGACGTCTGACAAAATATTTTAGAATTTTTAAATAACGAGAACGAGGCTAATATTTCTCAATTTTGGGCAGAAAAAGAATTTGGCAGTAACTATTTTTACCCTACGAGGCTTAAACCTTGTGTATCGCTACGCCTCAGTGTTTTTCTCCTCTTAACTAAAAATATACTTGCCCTTGGTTAAAACACATCAACTAAATAAAATAAGTTTGCTTTTAATACAAATTCAATGATTCAAAGGACTCCATTACACGGAGGTTTGAAGATCGCTTTAGGGAAAGGATGATTTCCAATAAAGAGCACTTTACTCTCATGAAACATCTACTGAACTGGTTAACGACGTTATACCAGTGATTAAGGCTTAAGAATTTAAAAGATTCGGATTCGATGACTGGTAATTGGCTCTGGCCATGACATAATAGGAATCCAACCATAGCGTTCTTCGAACTCCAATGTAATGGAGTTTAAATATAAATTCACTAATTTCATAGTAAAAATTAACTGGAATTTACAGAAACTAACTTTTCAACACTGAGAAACTTAACACGCACGTATTTCTTTAACGTATGCTTGCAACATCCCACTGATTCTCACTATATATAGAGTAGACCAAAAATGTTTTCTCCATAAGCATATAGCGATCTCATTCCCAATAGGGCAATATACCTACGTATAATATACGTGTATATAAAGGGTCAGCTGGGAAATAGAAAAAGAAATATGAAAGGCTAAGAGTCCTGTAAGCGTCAGTGGTGGCATTATGTGGCTAGGGCGAGCACCTAAACAATATTATTCAGCCTGCAACGCGGTTGGGCTGCAGCGAGGGCCGCGCGCGAGCCCAACTAAGATTTATAATGCGCTTCTGACACGAACCGCGCCCAGTCATTAGGGCTACACCAGAACCAAAATCTTCTCTTCTTCCAGAAAGGTAAAGTATCACGTAATAATATTTATTATATCAGGGACTTATGGACGAAAAGGGAACGTTTGAGTTCACCTTATAGGTCTGCAGCCACAATGTCAGCGTTGACATCGGATATACTGACGAAAATGGCCTCCCCCACCCAAAAAAGATAGCGCCTACATCGAGGAAGACTGAAACTCAATACATATGATGTATCTCCCAGTGAACCTCGACTGCTACCGGAGCAGTCCAAATAAAAACCGTATTAGAAAATACTCTAAAAAGTATACAAAAGAATGTTTTTCAACGGAGTTAATTCTTATATGTTCTCCTATTCATATTGCTCTACCAGTAAACAAGCGAACATTAAGTTCCGGGAAGCAAGATTATAGTAGTTTTTGGTTGATAACAGCTTTTCTCAAAACCAGACCAAATCTGCCCAAAAATGGCCAAAAAATTTACAATTACAAAAGCGTCAGAGAAGGCAAAACTCTAATTAAAAATACTAGTAAAATATCGGTGGTATTTTGATATTCATGGAAATAAAAATAAATATATATTCTAAAAAATTCGAGTGTTTATCTAAAAACGTGCAAGTATACATTTCGTGAGACTTATCCTTAGGGTTAGCTGTTTTACCTTTCGCGTGTGTGTGTGCATGTGTCTGAGAAGGGAACATTATATAACAGGAGAGGTAAAGCGAGGCTGAGGGGAGAAGGGAGGTGAACAGGGCCATCCGGAGAAAGGCCCGATAGAGGCGGCATGCCACCAAATGGCCCCGCGATGGCCTATCCGCTCTTCAAAAACTAATGACAGCGAAAGAACGGCAAATTTGTATTTATGGACAAATTGTTACATTCCCCTCTCGAATCCCAGCACCTCCTTCTCTTCCCCCTTATAGTTGACGATTGGGTGGTAGGAGGGAAGGGCAAACCAAAACGTTTAAGGAGTTGATCTATTTTAAGAAACTAACGAGACCCTTTCCTTAAGAGTTTGCGCCGAGCTTCAACGCGCTCGCTAAGAAGTTTGCCTTTTAAACCATTTTATGGATTTTTATTTTTTTTTTTCTCTCTCTTAACTTGTTCAGAAGATTAAAGAGGTGTTAAAAATTTGACCACGCGTGAGAAACTGAGATCGAAATAGTCTTAGCAGGGTCAAGGGTCAAATTTACGAAAATATCTGCATCATCCCGTATGATTACCATTTCACGTTAAATTATAAAACAATTTTGTACAGAACGATCGATTTTGGTCAATTGTAGGAGGAGATCATATCAAGAGGGGACTTAAAATATTCCGCCTTGGAAGGGGCCTCTGAGATTTAAGTTTCTACTACTGTATACACGTGATTCGTAATAGTTTTTAATTTAAAATACTTTTCCATCGCTCTATTCCTTCCCTTAATTGATTTAGTTAAGAACTGCAGCTGACAACACAATTATCGGCGCCTTCGCAGGTAAGCAAATATCCAAAACCGTATGTTAATGGCTAAAACTGGAAGGCACCCTTTAAAATTGCTTGTGGAAAGGCCCACGACACTAATTTTGATCAAAAGATGTGAAATTTTCAGAAACAAAAAGGTGTGTAGTTAAATTTGTATAAAATATTTCAAATGCGCATGCGTTTCAAAGGAATTTACAATTTTAGCTCGTAGCAGGTAGAATATTAAATTTCCTTCATACAAGAATCGGGATTTGAGACCTCAAATTGATGTCACCAAATTTAAATGAATTTTCAAAACAACTCCTGTAGAACTGCGCCAATTTAGAATAAATAGTTCTATAATTAATCGATAATTATTCCATATAATTAGTGGTTTTGAAAAACCGCTACTTTAGAGGGCCCAAAATATATTTTCAATTAATGGAAAATTCGAGCCAAACACTCCCTCCTCCCTAGTCAAAAAAGGTTTAAACTAATCAAGAATATCATACGGTTAATTTTTTTACAACAAAAGATAAAAGAATTAATGGCTATAATTAGCGTGATATAAAAAAGCTAGAGCTAGGGGACAGCTCTAGAGAAAGAGAGACTGAGAATTATTAGTTCCCAAATTTTGGGGGTCTCTTGGTCTTGGGACATAAATCATCACCTTTTTTTTAATTCAACGTGTTTGGTTCTATCTTAGAATGCGTGTTCAAGATCAGTTTGCAAAATAGAATAAGTCTAGGCGGTTTAACTTGCATTGTTAAATCTCTTAAAGAGAAAAAGCAGTTTTGAGAAACAGAGATTAAATGTGTAACAATGTAACAATCTCTTTCACGGCTTAAAGGGAGAATGAAGTTTGACAAGTGATTTTATAGACTCCTTACTTGTAAAAAGATTTCCAAGCAAATATTTAGATAGAAATCAATTTTAACATACCCGGAAAGTAGGCCTTGTAAAGCATACTTCCCGGGTAAGTTAATAATTAATTTAAAATTTATTATTGGTTTAAATTATTTTTACTGATGCATTATGCCTAATTTAATGATAAGGAATTGATATAAAATCGATTGTAGTTAGGGTGCAGTCTCCCTTTAAATAGAGCATTAAAAGAAAATAAAAAACTGATTTTATTGTATTAAAATTAATTTTAATCCGCGTTGTTTCGTTAACTACTTTAGAAATAATTTGAAATTATAAAAGTTTAATTCAAGGTCGATGCGAATTTGTATAAGAATTATCTCTAATTGGCGAGCTTTTTTTTCTTTTTAAACTCCGCTAAGCCTAACTCTCGATTATTAATTCAAGGTCGATGCGAATTTGTATAAGAATTATCTCTGACTTATTGGCGAGCTTTTTTTTCTTTTTAAACTCCGCTAAGCCTAACTCTCGATTATTAATTCATATTAACTAGATGTTAGTCTCTTGTTGATTTAATTAAGTAATGAGACAGATAATATTACAATTAACCTACCCATGACGGGATTAATTATGTCAAAAATTCGAATCGATTAAAAAGTTTTTCTTTTACAGCTTCACTTCAAAAATATATATATTTTTTCTTTTCTTAACGGAATAGGAAACGTGGTCATACGAAGCTTGTAACAAAATATATAAGTAGAGAGAAAAAGAGAGAAGGTTCGGGGTCGTTAGCGCCCCAAAGATTATTTCGGCCGATAGTTTTTGGGGCCGAGCGAGCGTCCACCGCCCGATTCTTTAACTAATTGCCAAGCGGGTCTTATTGACACTCCCTACCATGCACGCGTGATCCTATAGTCTTACATTCGCCATCCCATCCCCCTATAACTAATGATAATTACTCCTTACGACTAGCTAGCTTTGTTATCCCTATGTACACTCCCACATATTGAGTTCACCAGCCTCGCAACCCCTAGACTCTTAAAAGATGTTCTACGCTGATTTGTTGAAGATAATATTCAGAATCTAAACTGAAAGAAATTAAACTCTATAGCTAGCCTAATAAAAAAAATGTTTTCAAATTATAGTTAATGATTGTTGGTTATTTTTTTGGAAATTGTGTGGTATTTTGGGAACGCAGTCTCCTAATGGTGAGTGAAGCTCTTACATCCGTTATGTCGGGGTCTACGTAGTCGTTGTTAAAAAGTCAAATAACTAAAACTAAAGAAGAAAAATTAAGTGTAACTCGCAATGAAGCCTAATTAATTACTAAGCCTTATTCCGAATTTACATAAAAGTTATTATTGAGTCTAAGTAAGACTTTATACTAAAGTTAATAAGCTTTCGAAGCCTTATTCTATCATAATATGAAACTTGTTAACCATACCTCTACCATAATATGCAACTTGATTAACTAATAAGTCAAAATTTATACCAAAAGCTCATAATCTTCATGTGAAACTATAATTTTGAACAAAACTTTAAATAAGTGAAATATTATAAACTATACACGTACAAATATCCCTAACCATAAAGAATAAAATTATTTATTGATGAAGTAAGGTGGACTCGAAAAGTATGTTGTTTCTTTGCTATTAATTAATCGGTCACATTAAATAAAATTTATATTATAAACCCTCCATAATAATAAAAGTTTAATTAATTATTCCCAAAGACGGTTTCATCATCAAAAGGTATTTAATCGTTTAATTAACGGTCCAATAACCGTAAAACTGGGGGAAAAGGGTATGGCGAAACTCATCACTGATTAGAACTGAGAAAAGCATAGTGAAAGAATGGGAAAAAAAAAAATTGGTAGGTATATAAAGAAAGGTAAGGTCCCCGTGATGTCTAACAGGGGTCCAAATGGCCCCAAAGCGAAGTTCCAAGTTAATAATTCATCACAGTCACTTAGAACCCCTCTCTCTAGTTCCCCAGGTATATTCTCAAACTTCTAATACCGTCTCTCTTTTCAGGTTATGGTTGCTCGGAGGTTTTTTGGTCTTAATGGAAGAGAGTAAATCAAACCGGCATGCCCGGGCCTCCCTAAACCGGACCAGTTCCGTAATTACGACCGACGGAAAAAAAACCTATACCCCGTCCCTACCCTATATTCTCATCCTAGGGCACCTTTTTTACTCTCAATGTTCGCCCTTTAAAGGGAATGTGAAGAGGAAGTTCTTGTCCGTTTCATTTGCGAGAAATATTACATTAAAATACCCTCAACATCTGCTAAGCCTAACTAACAAAAATGTGTCTCTAATTATAAATCTCATACTAGAAGAAACAAAAGTGAACCACGCGAGGCCTTCCTTAGCTTAGGCTGTAGAAATTGTACTATTTGTGTGAGCCAATCAGAGTTTCTCTCAGACAATGGGTGACTATGGAGTATTATCCGCCAACATTTTCCCAGAGTTGCCAAAACATTCCGTCGGAATGAGTTATTAAACTGATAACAAAGTTAAATCGGTAAAATTAATATTTCAAGTTGAAAAATATATGCTTTCCCACTCTAATTCACACCCCTTCGCGTCGCCACAGTCCGGCTTTAGTTAAGCTCCACGTCATCAATAACATTTTCTACGATGACACTAGCGCCCCAAAAGTTAAGTGTTGAAAGTCTAGGATATACACTGCCCTTTCTCAATTAACGCGGTACATTTTAGATAAGTGGACATGTCACTTCGATCTATTGCTTTTTTCCTTATTTAAGCAGATTACTTGTACTACAGTTCTCTAAGTACTGCAACTAATGTAGTTTCCCAGAACGCATGGACACTTGTACCCTTCTTTTCCTAAGATCTTTTGTAGGATCTTGCTGTTCTCAATAGTTAAAAATGGTTTTTTCTTCAAAATTTGGGATAAGAAAGTAACGTACTAAACCATTTCTTTTTACCCTTTTCACTCTCACTTTAACAATGGAACCCTTAAGGGTGGGATATGAAGAAAGGTATGTCTTCATTAAGATCAGGTATAATTCCTGGAGAAAAGCCCTATATGTACTACGGAACTGAGTTGGTAGAAAAAAGTAGAAAGTATAGTAGGAAAAAAATGTCCAAAACCATTATATAGAATATAAGAAAGGTAGAAAACGAGCAAAGACCCGTCTTGCCCTCAATATTATTGTAGTCTATTTATATAAACGAGGAACTTTATATAAAGATCGGGAAAGATCATAAGGGTTTTCTTTATTTTTCTTATTTTTTTGTGGCGAAGGTGATCAAGCATGTCAGCAAAAATATCTATAGTCTGTCTACGCAATATGTGGGATTATATTTGGATTCCATTATGAAATTTCAATTTTTCTATTCATTATATAGTAGTCTGAATTACATCTACAAAGTTTATTTGAGAATAATTTGATTATTACTTTATATAGGATTAGTTGGGTGATGTTTCCATCAAATGTATTTTGTATTGTGCCCCTGTACATGTGTTTCAACTGTCGCACTTTGGTGTTCAGGGGAAAGCTCTCATTTAGGAACGTTTCATCCAATGTATTTTGTATGGTACCCTTGTCAACAGTTGAATGAGATTACGAATCTTTATTCACTTTTCACTTAGTGAAATCCCTTTGAAACATGGAGGAGCAAGTTAATTATTCACGAGAAAGTATTCTACAAAACTTCATTGTTCAAAGAAACGCTTCCATTTAGGTACTAGTACAAACAATCTCCATAAACTTGTCCACAAACTACATTTACAAAATATCTCCCAAAAAAGTACTGTTACGCCGAATGAAGTAAACAAAAGAATCCAATGAAGTACCAAGAGTCCAATAAAAAGAGGACCCAAGAACCCACTGAAGAGCTATAGTACCCAAGAACCCATTGAAGAGGTATAGTACCAAGAATCCATTGAAGATCTATAGTACCCAAGAACCCATTGAAAAGCTATAGTACCCAAGAACCCATTGAATAGCTAGTACCCAAGAACCCATTGAATAGCTGGTACCCAAGGACCCATTGTAGTGCTAGTATTCAAGAATCAATTCAAAAATCAAAAGTACCCAAGAACCCACTGAAAAGTACCCAACAACACATTGAATTACTCAAGATCCACCAATTGTATTCCCAAGAACCCATTGAATACCCAAGAAGCCATTGAAACACCCAAGAAGCCATTGAAACACCCAAGAAGCCATTGAAACACCCAAGAAGCCATTGAAACACCCGAGAACCCATTAAAGTGTCCAAGAACTTGCGGCAAAGATATTCTAAAACCTTGATATAGATTCTCTCAAGTTTTTATTTCAAATCAATCTTAAATTACACGGTGTACTTAGCTTGGGGATTAGCTTCACGAGACTTCAGAGTGTGCTCTATACTTTTAGGTGGTGCAGTTAAATGACAAGCGAGACTAATTTCGCCTACAAAGTATGCAATAACCGTATAAGAGAGGCTAGTGCTGTAGCCCCATATTATTGGGCACTTCAGTTGAAGCTTGAAATCACCCTGTAATTATCCTTTACATATAAACCATCATTCTGATAAGTTTTTATTTAAGACAAAATAATATTTCTCTTAGGCTAAGCTAATTTTTCCTAAGAAGAAACACGTAATGTTTAGTCTCTAATCATTAGACAATCACGTCGACTACAAAACAATTCGATTAAATATTTTTGTTCCGCTTCTCTCTCCCATCGGAATTTCGGAAAAATTTAATAACCGAGGCGAATACTGAGGCGAATTCATATAAAACGTAAAACAAAAGAAAACGTGAGAAAAGTAGTACATATAATAAAATACTCTAGTACAAACTCATTCCCACTCTCTTTTCCTGTCGGAATCAGATTTAATCCGATTTCAGCGCATTAAGTAGAACGGGTTGGCAAGCGAATGGTGCGCGTTCTTCTCCTGCCAAATTAGACTACACTTAAGAAATTTTTCCTGACAATGTAAATACGTTTAAGCCCCCGCACCCTTTACTGCCAAAGGGAAAGTCTCGTAAGTAACGACTCAAATTATGGTTCAAAAGAAAAGGCCTCATTGCGCGTGTAATATTTTTATACTTTAAATCCATTGTTAATAATAAAAAAACACAAAATTTCCGTTCAAATAGTTTTAAATTTCACGATCTTTCTCTGATCTTTGAATTAATTTATAAATTCTTTGATATTTCCTAGTAAAAGTTTAATTTTTACATTGCCTTAATTCTTCGTCAGGTATTCGAGGAATTGTAAAAAAATAATCCGTTGTTTTCGTGAAAAATTGAAATTTTAAACCACGTGACTTTTTGTAAACCCAAGATTATAAAATTCTGGTTTTCCACTGAGAGAGGGGCTAAGAGATGATGACGTCAACTTGAAAATATATACGAGCTTTACACGAATTTTTAAATTGGTGCCATTTGGGAAATCCTCATTTCCTGTTCAGTTTATTTGTCGAATTTTCAGGGTAATTAGAACATGTAAAAAAAGATGTTTCCAGTGAAATTGGTGGACATCATCGTCTCTAAGTTAGTTTCCCAGTGACAAAACTTGATTTTAAAATAAACTTGAATAGACTTTCCCTTGAACGAACGGACAAGTTATCCACCCCCTACGATAAAAATTAGAGGCGCGGAATGCCGGAAAAGGTTGATTGTTGCCGGAGCGCTTTCAAGAGCGAAAGGAGAGACCAAGGCTTAGAATAACTAAAGGATATTAATTCAGCGACAGCTTATTGTGACAAGACGTTAAGGTAGCCAAGGGAAAGGGGAAGGGCAGAATGTGACAAAAGTCATTTTACGTTTCAACTAGATTAAAAGGCAAAGAAGTCCATCGCCCATTTTTGCCCTAATTTATATTAATACGCTTGTCTTACCGCGGTGGACTGAAAATAACGCGAATTGGAAGGGAGAGAAAAATCTACAGCTGTCAAAAAGGTGTACACTTGAAATGTTCGAGAACAATTTGCGTAAGAGCTAAAGTCTAGGCGTATTGATAAAGTATATTAAATCTAGTAGGGTTTAGAAGTATTGTAGCGAATAGAAGTTTAGTCCCACCCGATAATCGCTTTTATTTCCAATTAGGGTCATTAATTGGTTAGAATACAAGTTTGACAAAGACGGAATTAAAAAAAATGAAATGTCTATATAAATATAGAATGAATATTGGACATATTTCCTTTACTTTTTTCCAACTCATAACCCAAGGAAGAGCTCCATCCCTCAACGCTAAACAAAACTTTATAAATATCCAATTACTGCTCTTCTAAAGCTAAAAGTTATTTGGTAATAACTATACTTTATTTTGAGCTTGCACCTAGAAATCAATTGGAAATAAGAGACATTCCTTTACACCAATCCTAACCCTTTAAAAATAAAATCTCTATTTAAAATCAAAATGATGTTCCTTCCCTTTTTTCAAGCGAGGCGAGACATATATATCTCTAAAGTGCTTGGCTTTCTTTCAAATATGGTTCGTTCAAATTTCAATGATTACTACAAAAAATGTATATGGGTTGTTTATCAGTCATATTGGCACCGACCTTCCCGTATTTCTCCTTCCCTTAACATCCTTTCGTTATCTCCTCAAAATTAAATGAAGCGTACGTTTATTCCAATTTTCTCCTTTAATGGTATGTAAAAACACCAAAACCTTTTCCAAACAACGTCATTGTAATTATCAAAATTTAGGCGCGGTGAATAAAAAACATAAAAAGTGTTTCCCGCCTCTTTCCCATCGGTCTTTACTCTTCGGGATTCTTTTGATGTAAAATGTCAGAACGTCATCCTCTTCTCTCGAGTGGAGGAAAGGTCCCACGAGAGAGAGAGAGAAAGACGAGAGCTAGCGAGGAGAAAAGTAAACGCCTCCAGTGGCAAAAGATATAAGTATATAACATAGACTTGCCACGTTAAAAGCGTATAGTTAGCTTCGAGGGATCGAGACTACAAAATGGAGTGTGCCTGATGCGCAACGCGACTATCAAGAGGTTATGTTCAGGTTTCGTGAAGAGCATCTCTTAGGGTTGTCACAAAATGGAATACGCCACTATGCCAGATGTTGAAAGTGACCATCAAGAGATTATGTTCGGGATTTATGTAGAGCATCTCTGTTACAAAATATTAGGAAACTTATCTGTACTCCACGAAACGTCACCTTTTCAACGGAATTACGCGCCACTTTCGGTGCTGGCTAGCTATTTACTGAACTCGGAAATAGTTTTTTCTATTGTTTTTCAACCGCGAAATGGTATGATTTTAGTGTTCGAGATAAATATTCTGACTTTTGTGCAAAAACAACAGCAACTCCCCATAAGAGTCTGGGTCCACGTAATGTTAAAAATTTTCGTCTCTTTTATGATAAATTCGTATTATATTATTAAAATAGGGTAGTTGGGGGATAATTTAAAGCTAAAATTCGAGCTCACAACTGTAAATTTTGGGAATTACAACGAATGGAAGGTTTCTTCCATAATGTAAAGAATAGGAAGAATCTATGACTTCCGTGCCGGATATGAAAGCTTTCCCCCACACGAAAATCTTGAACGGTTATTATTTTAGATTCATAATTATGTTAGGAAAATATTAGGAAAGAATTATTTTGTAACTGCCACGGGTATAGTGCTGGCGGCAAAATGAAATTCGTATATTTTTGGTCTACTATGCCTCGAAATCCTCGAAAACGCCTGTAGAAGTGTTCCACTTGTCAAGCATTCATGCAGTAGGCTTTTGCTAGCTTTACAGGGGCCGTGCAAAGACTATATAGCTTACTTGAATAGTCTTTGGTGTATAAGAAACTCGAAAAATAAATAGAGAAATCATACCAATTAGAAGATACTGGAGTAGTATCTTTAATTTTTATTTCATATTAAACAAAACACACTTGTATAAAACGGACAAATTATTCATTTAACGCTAAGGTTTTCTACGTTTAACGTATGTCTGGTAGTTCAAGCTCAGTGGCATCTTCACACACTACACGCAATTTTGACTGGTACCAACTGCCTCGATCTTCATGGCGACGATAACCAAGATACCAGATTACGCTGCTAACGTGAACACAAGTACCTATCGTCAAACTACCACCTTTGCAATTGCAATAACAGCCTTTAATGGCATTTGCACCTGTCCCGTTCGGTACATAACGAATTAGAGCTTGGTGAACAGCTGAGGTGGAAAATTGACCAGGCACGCGTATACGAATTAAGTCATGTTCAACTTTGGACACTTCGACGCTGAAAGAGCCGGATTTCTCTATAGTCAACGCCACATAATATTCAGCGCGTTTCGTTTTAAAGTCGCTCATTACCACCTCACGTACATCACTTTCACGAAGTACAGGGAAGTCTTCACTAATTAAAGACGTCTTTAATATTTTTTGCCAGCCAGGTTGGCGAAAAATAATTAAACCTGTTTTTATAAACATTAAAAAAATTGTAATATCTGGTTTGAACCATGATCTTAAGAACTTTCCTTATCAATAACATCAATGTGAGAGTCACTTGGAATTTGGAGATGGCTCCAAATACATGTTACGCGTGCAATCGGAAAGTTACCAATAGTACAAGTAGAGGTATAGGCACTCACGTAAAGGCTGGCTTTGCTCGTTTTCTTCGTTTTAGTAAAGGGTTATTACCACTTGTAATTAATAGCAAAACAACGAAGATTTGTTTAAAGTGCTCGGGTCTGTCACGAAAGTTTCAAACGTTCTTAAATGCTAGCAAATCGTCCTTCAGTAGTGATCATGGCTCTTCAACGTCATCGTCTTCACCACAAAAACGAAGACAAATGACGCAAGTATCTAATCCATCAACGTCAACAGTACCTGAGCCATCAACGTCCACAGTACCTGAACCAACAAAGTCCACAGTATCTAATCCATCACCGTCACCAATACCTCAGCCATCAACGTCGCAATTACCACGAAAGCGTACATCATCAAACACTATTGCCATAAAGCACAGTTGTGTTCGGCCCCTGCCAAAGACTTGCTTCATTTGCGGTGTTAGTACACGAACCAGGGTAAAAGCCGAAGTGAGAACAAGTATATTTGTGGAAAGAGCCATATTTATTCATCTGGACAACCGAATGTGCTCCACGCATCTCGTTAACGGAGAGCTTCCCACCGAAATAATTGCTGGAATTCAGGTTTCCGCTAGATCAACCATTATGACTGCCACGGACATTGAGCAACTATTACAGGACCTCAGGAAATGTGTTAACGACCTACGGACGCCGAGCTTTGACAATTTCATACAAAGTGATGAAGACTGTAAAGTATTAACTTCATTGTCCCTGCACGAGTTCCTAGAGTTGCATTCGACTATTGAGGACATTATTCGTAACATCAGATGCTGTTCGTCGAAGACAGCTCTAGCAGTATTATTGGTGAAATTACGATTGGGTATCTCCAATAAGGTGTTTTCAACTTTATTTCATTTAACTGAAAGATCGGTATCAAACACGGTAAAAGCGGTTATTATGGCTTTATCGGAGCATTTCGTGCCACATCATTTTGGCCTGCAACACTTATCACGTGACAATCTGATAACAAACCATCAATCTGGAGCAGCAGTAAAACTCTTTGCTAACAACAAGCCTAATTGTCTTATTACCATTGTAGATGGCACCTATATCAAGGTTGGAAGATCCAAGGACTATACCGTTCTTCACAAATCCTTCTGTGTGCACAAAGGCCAGCATATCCTCAAGCCAATGTTAATGGTAACAACTACGGGTTACATAATAGATATAATCGGACCCTACATTGCTAATGGCCGCAATAACGACGCGCGCATTTTAAACCATTCTATCAAAAAGAGAGAAGAACTCCAGTCTTTCTTTCAAGTTGGTGACGTTGTACTGGCAGACCGCGGTTTTCGAGACTCCAACAGCGTACTGACTGAACTGGGTGTGGATTTACAAATGCCTTCGTTCTTGTCTAAAGGCGAGAAGCAAGTAAACACGCAAGAAGTTAATCGTTCCCGACAAGTAACGTACCTCAGGTGGCCGGTTGAAGTTAGGAATGGGCATTTGCAGACGGTGTATCGTTTTTTTCAAAACCGTATACCTGTGCATATGTTACCATTAGTTCCGGAACTTCTTCAAATTGCTGCTGCGCTGTTGAACGCCTACCACCCGGAGTTACATCTTAAAGGTTCCTGGGAAGACTCCGTCGAAAAAATGCTGGCAGTCTCTACGAAAGAAAATCCTCTTAAGGAAGTAGTTGAGCGCGATAATCTGCTTCGCAAACCGTCTAAATGGCAACGAATTGAGGATAGTGAATTTCAAGACTTCCCTGTACTTCGTGAAAGTGATGTACGTGAGGTGGTAATGAGCGACTTTAAAACGAAACGCGCTGAATATTATGTGGCGTTGACTATAGAGAAATCCGGCTCTTTCAGCGTCGAAGTGTCCAAAGTTGAACATGACTTAATTCGTATACGCGTGCCTGGTCAATTTTCCACCTCAGCTGTTCACCAAGCTCTAATTCGTTATGTACCGAACGGGACAGGTGCAAATGCCATTAAAGGCTGGTATTGCAATTGCAAAGGTGGTAGTTTGACGATAGGTACTTGTGTTCACGTTAGCAGCGTAATCTGGTATCTTGGTTATCGTCGCCATGAAGATCGAGGCAGTTGGTACCAGTCAAAATTGCGTGTAGTGTGTGAAGATGCCACTGAGCTTGAACTACCAGACATACGTTAAACGTAGAAAACCTTAGCGTTAAATGAATAATTTGTCCGTTTTATACAAGTGTGTTTTGTTTAATATGAAATAAAAATTAAAGATACTACTCCAGTATCTTCTAATTGGTATGATTTCTCTATTTATTTTTCGAGTTTCTTATACACCAAAGACTATTCAAGTAAGCTATATAGTCTTTGCACGGCCCCTGTAAAGCTAGCAAAAGCCTACTGCATGAATGCTTGACAAGTGGAACACTTCTACAGGCGTTTTCGAGGATTTCGAGGCATAGTAGACCAAAAATATACGAATTTCATTTTGCCGCCAGCACTATACCCGTGGCAGTTACAAAATAATTCTTTCCTAATATTTTCCTAACATAATTATGAATCTAAAATAATAACCGTTCAAGATTTTCGTGTGGGGGAAGGCTTTCATATCCGGCACGGAAGTCATAGATTCTTCCTATTCTTTACATTATGGAAGAAACCTTCCATTCGTTGTAATTCCCAAAATTTACAGTTGTGAGCTCGAATTTTAGCTTTAAATTATCCCCCAACTACCCTATTTTAATAATATAATACGAATTTATCATAAAAGAGACGAAAATTTTTAACATTACGTGGACCCAGACTCTTATGGGGAGTTGCTGTTGTTCTTTTTCAGATCCCCAGACACTTTGGCTAAATTTAATATTTATTCAGTATAAACCAGCAAACAGTCTGGCTATATACTTGATCTGAACCTCCATTGGCTTCTTGATACTAAACACGAAACAGAAATATTTACTTCACAAAACGCAAGTTTTAGATTAGAGAAAGAAGAGATTGCTAAATAAAATAAACGGCACTTTGGAAAATCAGCAAAAAATAAGCCTATATTGAAGGGTTTCTTTAAATTAACTCTAAATTAAAGGAAATGAATTGATATATGAGAATCATCCTCTCTCCTTGAAACAGCTATCAAATAATCTTGTGACTTACAATTACTTCAGTAAAACTTGCCATAACCACTAAATGGACTAGACAGGTTGGTCTCGTGGTGTACAGACATAAGCGCACTAGTAAGAATCGAATTTCGGCCCAAAAGACGATAACAGGAGCACCCAAAAGGGGACATTGTTCGGCGGACAAGCGTTATTAAGAGGCAATTAGTGCTAGGCACGTCGACTAAGTGCTAAAATGAGTGGCGCCTCAGACCGTCCCGTCTAAAATGTCCTTTAGCAACTCTTACACCCTTCCCCCACTCGCCAATATCTACCTGCGCTGAAAGCACCCCTGTCTAGCTTCCTTGGCAAGTTCCCTCGTGGGAGATCAACGCAACAATATCGACAATTAAGTCCCTTTTAAACGACAACCCTCCCCGAAAGAGAGCCTCCAGCCAAAATACAATTTGTTCGAATAATTTGAAACAACGACTACCCAATGCTGAAAGAGGTATATATTTCTTAAAGTAAAGGTCTCACGAAAAACTAACAATTTTTTTTAGGCCTACTAGATTATAAGAGGTATTTTAATGAGAAGTGGCAATACACGAAAAAAAAGTTACGAAGAAAATTTGAAAATAGGCAGATATATTTTTTAATTTTATTGCCATGGTGTAAAAGGTAGAAATATATTAGAATAAAATTCTAATGCATGCCAATGGGGATGTAAGCTATAGGAGTCTGGCCTCTAGTAGGGCAACAGCGTTAGAGATCCTCAGAGCGAACGACGCGAAATACAGAAAAAAGAGTGCCCTGCTTAGAGGACCTCTAGCGCTGTTGCGCTAGTAGAGGGTGAAATCTTACGATGTGTGTGTCTTTGGGCTGCTACGACTGCTCCCGGAGCACTATGAAAGTCACTGACGCAAAGAAAAAAGATAAAAACGTTTACCTTCCAATAATTTTTACGAGACTTGCCCTTCCGGGCTACCCGAATCCCTGCCTCCTGGCTACTTTGTCCTCCCTCAACATCACTTAGTTGTCTCAAATAAGTTGAACGGACTTCTAGCCGGTCTCCCCGCTCGCGGTGGATAATTGTCCAATATTGTAATAACGTATTTAGGCAAATAGGGGTCGGGAGAATGGACTATAGGGGTATAAGACGGGGGCAATCGGTAACAGGGGCGTTCGCCCACCCTTTACTTAGCTCGCGCTAATGGGACGTATCGATGCCCGCTAGCTAGAGTTGTCCCAATGCGTGAAATATACCAAATCGCTCTTACGAAACTATACCCCAAGGAATGTTCATTTTAAAGGCGATGTTTAAATGTATATATAACTTTAAACCACGCGAGCGTGAAATTGCGCCAGTAACTAACTTATTAATTAATTAATGATTAAAATGGGATTAAATGTTAACGTCTATACCTTGTGAAATTAAAATTGAGTTAGTTTATTAGTCTTATTGAGGTTCATGAGCAGTTTCTTAATATATTTTAATCCATATATACGTTTAACCAAGAATCCATTCAGGTTCCATAAGAATATGGGAGGTCCGCGATTCAATAACCATCCTCCCAAATTTTGTAGCAAAAGTTCGTCTGCTTCGAATCGATTTTTCAAGTAAATCGCTCCTGACATTATATTATTAACCCGCGCCACTAACGACCTTGACATAATATTTGGGTAATAAAAATGGAGTAGACCGAAAAAAGATCTAAGCGTACAAATGTTGCGAAAATTGCGGACGAACTTTTGTTACAAAGTTTGGGAGGATGGTACCAGAGGCTAATGCTATGCTCCCATATTCTTATGGAACCTGAATGGATTCTTGGTTTAACTATATATGGTTTCGCTATAATGCAAACTGATATTGATATAGCAAAAATAATGCGTATTTTGATTTAAAGAGTTAGGGACCACTTCTTTTAAGTGTTTAGTTTTGTTCTTAAGATACGACGTGAAAATCGGCAATATTTGTTTCATTCCACGGACTGTATGGTGTATACTAAAGATCCGAAAGTTTAATTAACCCTCATTAATTTTAATTTCTAGTTTTCTCGATTCTCTGTTTACGAAATCTGCTTCTTTAAAGTAATGGGTATTAAATTCGGAGCTTAAAACATCATTAAAATTCACTACAATTTTCTCTTTAATTAGCAGCAAATTTAATTGAGGAGCTATAAATCAATCTTCATTTTCATACAGATATAAAAAGCGGGATAAAAAATTAAAAAGGGCTAGCCAATGAGTGAGCATGAAATATTTTGACTTGAGATAATTTAACATTTTTTTTTTAATAAAATATATTTTCAACTGCAGATTTTCTGCTTTTTATTTATTTATTATTTATCCATTATTTTTTAACAAAATGAAGATAAGCTTATCGGGTTCAAATTGTTAACTCTGTTAATTACTAATTGATTAAGCTCCAAATCGATTCAAATTAACACATTTATATTCTTCATTAGCCCTTTCAACAATGAAAGTTCAAAGGCGATGATATTTATAGACGAAACAAACTATGTTAAAGAACGATTAATTAAAATTAACTCTAGGAACTAATCTAAGAATTCATAAATATTTTAACAGATACAGAGAGACGTTCAAAGCCCTGATGAATTATTCTAATCGTGATAGTATAGACGTCAGAGGAAAACGCAGGCAATTATTAATATTAAAGGGAGATTGAAGAGGAAAAATCAAGCGTTTTTTTATTTATTCTACTATTAAAAATTAAGAATTGTTCGAGTATTAAAAAATTCGGGAAATGTCTCTGATTTGGGCAAAAAAATGGAAAAGATTACAGGCCTAGGATTACTTCTGCCTGTCGCCCTGGAAAGAAACTCACCCCCCAGGCTTTGTCTTGCCTTGCTACCCAAGGGGAAGCTCAGAAGGTGAGCCCACTTCCAGTGAAACAGGCAGGTGACAGGCAGAAGAAATCCTAGGCCTTTAAGATTTTGGCAATCAATTAAAAGGAGAATCTCTGACTAATCAAAAGATACAAGTTAAAATAATCAAGAGTGAGAATTAGCGCGATTCAAAGAGTGTGCCGTAGCACGCGTCGTGGGGATTTTATTAAACCAAAAGCTGGGCCTCTTTTGATTTTATATACTTGGTTTTTCTTTTAATTCTACGCCAAAAGTTTCCGAATTTTTGTTTAATTCATTGACACATGAATGTTTTACTACTAAAACGTGTCTAATTTTTAGAAGCAGAATCAATAAAAAAGATCACTTCATTTTCCTGTTCACCCTCCTTTTAAATAATAAAAATAAATAATAAGTGCGTATCACTTGAAAATTAATTATATGCTTTGGAATTTTATAAATATTACGATAGAACTTGGAATTTTAGTATATAGCTTTGATCTACAAGTTAAATAATAAATGGACTAAGTGAAATTAGATTTAATTAAAAGGGAATTATAATAAGCGACTAATAATATTAATTTTACAGCATGGTAGAGATCAAATGGAATAAATTAATATCCCAACTTCAATTAAGCGAGTTGAATGAAACTGAAATTTAATTATTTCCATTTAAAAGATTATAAAGTTCGTGCCAGAACCCTTAATAAAGAAAAAAAAAAAATTGTGTTTTACCAGAGAATGTTCCCTGATATTTCCAAGTGAACCAAATGTTTGAAAATTCTAATTAAAACTTGTATTTAGCTGATTTAGGTCGTACTAACTTAGTGTCATTAAAGTTTATGATCAAGTGCTGGTATACTTGCTACTTTTTTACTGATTTCCCTAATTTATGTTCTAAATTTTTAAGAGTTTCCATGATATTTCCCAGATTTTTGTCAGAATTCAAATTTCCTGGTATTTTCAGTTAAGAGTTCTGAAGAAGGTATACCCTACATTAAAAATGGGTATCTTTCTGATCCGGTGTCTGACTATTGGCCACATAGGCAATAACGTCATGTGAAACGTCAGCGAACAGAGGAAACCGGAACCAGGCACTTTGACCCGAAGACAATCTCCCTGAGCCTTAGCCCTTCTGTATTTTGTCTATGCTTAATTTATAAAAGAATTCTAGCTAGTTAATTCTACGTTTTTCATAATTTAAAAGGAAAATACGAAACTCCCGTTTAATTTATTTTCGGAATCACCATGGGAAAAAAACGCAAGATTTCCACAATTATTGGGGTTTAAATTAATTTATAAAGTTTGTTTGAGTTTGAATATAAGTGTAGTATAAAATCTAACCAATCAGTTGAACCCAATGGCTTCCTCCTACAAGAGTAAATATTTAGCAATATATTCTGTAGGTGTCGCTCTCTCCATTTGGCAACATTTTAAAGATACTCAATCGAATAAGCATGGTTAAAGGCTAAAATAATATGATCAAATTCCAAATATGGCCTAAAAATTGTGGAAATATTATAATTTTCATAATTTGCGTGCAGATTCTAAAAATAAATTCAAAAGTTGTTTCGTTTCTAGCTCGTAGTTTCCCTTTAAATACCGAAACAGTGGACGTCATCGTAAGCCTTGGTTTAGTAGATACTAGAAAGTCAAGAAAATAAACTCAATCCAACGTCACAAAGTAGGAACTCCTCCCATCCCTGAATAAGTAATTGAATTAGTTGATGCGGCGATATATTCGCGTGTAAATAAAAAATAAACTTTACACTAATTAACCCAATAAAATCACAAAACTAAAATGGTGTTCTAATTAGATGAAAGCCGATTTTTTTTCGAATATATTTATAGAGCCCAAGACATCCTAAGTATTTTAATTAAACTTGAAAATGTAGAAACTGTGAACATTTTGGTGGCAGGGTAAAATGATGTTTCTATACACTTGTAATTAAGTTATAATTTTGCTTCGCGCTATAGGTACTTGTATACCGCAAAGTATAACCTATTTAACTTTTGAGCTATAGTTTCTAGGCAGCGGGTTTTGAAGCTACACTCGCGCTATAGGAGCATTTATATCTCTACGATGTGGTTTCTTTGCATTAGAAGGAACTGATACCTTTCGCGCAAACTGCAAACCCAGGACGTATAATAAACTTTATATATAAGAAGGGGGAATATACATAGGATGGGTCCTATAAAATTGGTTAAACTTAAAATTCTAGCGAGATGAGGAGGAGAAAGGGTTGTTGAAATATCTTGGTACTAAAATGACTTCATTAGGCCTTAGTTGTAACATCGTACGACCAACATAACTGAAATTCTCCGAAAAATATGTATATAAGCGAGTGGAAAATATGGGGGGAATTGCTCCTCTTTTATTACGTTTCAATCTTAAAGAGTGTAGAAGAGCGTGAAGGGAGTAAGAGATGAGAGGGAAGGTCTAAAAGTTAAAGTTCACCCTTTTTGGTCTACTAATTCAATTTTAGCAAAAATTATTTCCAAAAGAGAATGACCCTTATTTTGAGAGAATGGAAGCCTGAGTGTTCTACTTAAAACTCTTCATTATAATTGAACGATAGTTCGCACTTGATATTTAAATTAGACCATAAGACATCCCCCACTAACCTCAGATCCAAAATTGGATATATAACCTGATATTTTTTGAAAAGTCGACAAATCAAAGGCATCCATAAGTTAAGCTTCCTTGAACCATGCACTTAAACATATACAGATATGATAATTAGCTTAATTATTATAAATTAATTGTACAATATTCCGAAACTAATCAAATTTAAGGAGTTAACATTCTCTTAAATCCTTATTTTCAAGAAAATATATTTTAATCCCCAAAATTCGATAAATTTGACAAGAATTTAAGAAGTTGGAAAAATCTAAAGGGAAAGTGAAAAGTAAAAGAATCAAATCACAATTACAGGTGCCAGATCGCACGATAATGAACTATTGGCTGTATAATAGTCAGGCGATCAAAGGGATGACGTCAGTAATTATATAATTGGTTTTGTGGTAATTTTATATGGCATACCTAAATTTATTTTAAAAAGTATTTTAACGATCTCGCTGAAAATTCTACTAAAATTTTTACGACAGCGTCACTTTAACTATGTAATAATCTTATATTTAAGACTTCGCCTTTAATCACTCGAAACCTAATTCTACATTTAACAAAATTGGCGAATTATAAAGCAATTAAAATCATAATTAAATTTTTAAGTTTAAAAATTTAATTTACCAGGTAGCGCGGTACTTGAGAAAATGTAATGAGAACGAGCCCATATTGGCGATGCTAATTTTCGAGCAAGAGTCATTAGGAGACGATAACCTAATAGGTAGTATCATTCATTAAAAGCCAGCAGAGGCGAGCGAGGGAACAAAACCTAGAGACTATGTAGACAGAGCGAGCGAACGCTCGAGAGGGGATATGGCAAAATTTGTAATAGGCAAATTAGATTGGGCGAAGCCATTGCCTATTAAAATATCTTAGACACGGGCCTATATAATAGCGAGACCAGGCTAGGATCCCACGCTCCATATACGCATCTACCTTATTCTTCGATAGATATTCAAATTTCCCGAATACCTATTCCAGTTAATTTGCATTTAAATATCGGAGCGCAATTATCAAAATTACTAAGCATAAATCTTAAACCCCCGGTATACTCGGGGATGCGAATAACGGCAGACGGTGTTATCTGTCAATAAAATACAATACAGAACTGTCATTACTTGAGAATTTCTCATAAAAGGGCAACTCTCACGCCAAAAAATCATGTAAATATAAGAACATATATTTTTTTATTTTAACTGCCTGTAATAAATACTTTAATACTAGTTTAATACTAAACTACGGTGGAGTTTTTCGTTGGTTAATTTAGAAATGGATTGAAAAGGGACTATACACTATAAGATACGAAAATGCCGTCCCTGTGTGGAAGGAGTTCTAGCACCCAATAAGCCTTTAATCTCATTAAATTTGTTCTTCAACTTTCATTATTTATTAGTCTATTTGGTTTTAATACTACCAATATTTCTTAGTGAGACTTCTCCTTTCAAATACTAACCCCCATTCCCATAAAATTCTAGCATAAATGGAAAAACTAATTGGTAATTATTTAAGCGGAAATTGATTTAAAATACCCATTTCGATACCGTAAAAAATAGTCTGGAAATAAGGGGGTTATTCAGGCCACTACAATAATACGTGCTCGCTAAGGAATTTTTATTGGGGGGCCCAAAAATCACGTGACCGTGTATAATTAGGTTAAATTAGAAAGAACCCGAGCACTTTCTCTCGTTTCGCATCGCCCCAAACTGCGATATCGCACCCTTTTCTAGAGTTAATGGGGCATTGGGGCTCTAGAATGTCCACTAGTTTACAGCCAATAGAATGAAAGGCACAGAGAAATAGTTACGTCACAAAACGCTGATCTCTTTTTCCCACCACTCTCACTTGAGTTGGGTCTAATTCATTTGATGAGCTGTAGGTCATGCTAAAACATTTACGCGCGAAACAACTTTTATTACAAGGGTATAGTGGTTGGTGCACCCTTCTATCTTTAAGAAAATAGCCCGCGTGTTACGTAGCTCCCATTTTCCCACGCATGGTTTCAATTTATGCGTAATTAGATCCCCATATTGAATTTACTTCTGGGAAAATAGCGAGAACAAAATTGCTAAGCCTACTTAGGGCCTACACAGATTTCAGTTTTTCTAGTGGCTTAGAGATAATATAATGAAAGGCTAGGAGAACGAAGCTGTAATGACGTCATAACAAAGTACCTCCTCTTTATCATTATATATTCCAGTAGTGTATTTTTATGAATCTTGTCCCCGCTACAGAAAACAGATAATTTGATATTTAGGGGAATTTAACTTAAATCTTATGAATATCAATAATTAAAGGGCGTAAGAACTTATTGAAACAAATGGTATATTTTAACCGGGAAGCATAAATTAGGCAACTTTTACCAATATAGATACGCACATGTTATTCAATTTAGCTCTTCTACGCAAATAAAATTAGCAGATGATTGCTTTAAGGTTTATACTCCCGTTATTAAAAATCAGATTATATTTATAATGACGTGAAATAAATCTCACTTTTATATGGTATCCATAGCAAAATGGTCACGATACTTATTTTCATTCTATTATAATTTTTGTATTACTGTAATTTATTTATTTATAGTATTTATTTAATGTAATAAACGATTGTAATTACGTTTCGCGACCACCCTGGTTCTTTAGTTAAGCCTAATACATCCCTTTCGCCGTCTTTAGCCCCATTATTCTCTTCCCTGATTAAGCCCCTGACGTCAACGATATAACAAAAAAAGGGAGTTTTGCAGCTTTGCTAAGCGGAAGAAAGGATTTAGGCGTTGAGGCGGACACTAATTGCCGTATAATGTCAACCCCAGACCAACAATTACACATCGGACTTCAATCGATTAATGGAAAACGAGAGCTAGTCCTTTTCGGCCTCTTTTTCCTCACAGCCTCATTCCTCCTTCAACCTCCTTGCCCAAAATATACGATTCGCGAGCGCGTACTTAACTCAGTGGAATATACGAGATCCGCTACCGTATAAAACGCTAACCAGCACCCCTAATTCCCCTATATTAACTGGGTACCCGCGAACACATTTTTGGCGGGAAAATTGCTGGAATTTCGGAGCCCCTAGTGCCACCTATGATCGAAATAGGGAACTAATTCCATAGATAAAAAATGCGGAGACGATATTCGCGCCCCTCCCTACCCCCACCCTTCTCACACGCGGCCTCCACCTTCGTCCTTTACCAAAATACTTCACCAAAGGTGCGTTTCAACAGAAAAAAAAGAAGCCAGTGAACTTGACACTCGAATTTTGGGAGAGAATCCACAGAGAAAACAAAACATCTAACGTAAAAACTTTTGAATCACCCGAGCTTTTGATAATCTAATTAGTATATTTTTGGTAACTAATTATGACGAAAATATCCTATCAAAATCGTATACGTCAAATAATACATTATTACAGAAGTAAAATATTTACATATGATTATTAGCACCCAACGGGGATTAAAGACTTATTTATATATGAAGGTCAACTCGATTTTAAGGGCATATGACCAAAAATGAACCAGCGACTAATCACTGAAGAGACAGAACCGAAATAAACCCAAAAAAGGTACAATTATGGTTAAATAATGCATTTTATATTGAGGGCATATTCCCCAAATGGACCAATGACAACGCAATTTAGTTAAGAGAACGATGGTTATAGACTATTTAGGACCTGGGGAGTTCAGAAAAAATAATAAAAAATCTCCAACCACCGGAAGTTTGAGAAAAACGTATTTGAAAATTTGAAATTCTCATGCTAAAATCCCATAGAATGCGCAATGGGTTAGGTTGGGTTTATTTTAGGTTGGGTTGGGTTAGAATCTATGGGATTTAACATGCAAACTTCAAATTTTGAAATGCGTTTTTCTCAAACTTCCGATGGTTGAAGATTTTTTAAGTATTTTTTCTGAACTTCTCAGGTCCTCATTAGTTCAAAACCATCGTTATATGGTGGGAGGTGGGTTATCGGAAACCTTGCCCCTTTGGTGGGAATTTTATATTTTTGAGAAATTTGAAAATATACTTTTATTTGAAAAAGTGAAAAAATAGGCAAATATAGGGGAAAACCTTCGGTTTATATAGAAAGGCATTGAAAATATAGGAAAAAATAGGAAATATAGGAAGTCTGGTCACCATGGAATTATTTACACAAAGATTTCAGAACGCGTTAATATAAAAGAGTAACAAATAACGAAGTTGTTTCATGACTCGAGTACTGATTATCCTTATATCCCGTAATAATAAAGGTATTATTTGGAGTATTTGGTTGATTTTAAGCGGGTTTTTTCTCGTTAAAAGACATTTAAACGATATAATTATAATTAACGTAACTAATTACGAGGAAAAAACCAGGTCAGAATCAATTAAATTCTAAAAATAATACATTATCTAAGCTCAATGGGGATTTTACATGGCGAATCTGGATTTTAAATATTTTATTTTGATAAAACTGATGAACTGATTGGTCTCAACTCGCTTTAATGGAAAAAGAACCCCGAAAGGAACCGAAATCCACCAAAAAAAGTTCCAGATTCGTAACTTTATTTTTGCTCATTTTCGAAAAAACCAAAAAAGGGAAAATGAAGTTTTGAAGTTTTCGCGGATTTCAAAAATGTCAAAAATAAAGTTTCGAATCTGGAACTTTTTTTGGTGGCTTTCGATCGCTTTTGGGGTCCTATTTCCATTAAAGCGAGATGAGACCAATCAGTTGATCAGTTTTATCAAAATAAAATATTTAAATTCCAGATTCGCCATGCAAATCCCCATAGGCGCGGATAATGTATTGTTTTAAGGATTTGACTGATTCTGACCTGGTTTTTTCCTCCTAATTAGTTACGTAAGTTATAATTATATCGTTTAAATGACTTTTAACGAGAAAAAAATCGGTTAAAATCAATCAAATACTCCAAATTATACCTTATTGGCTCCCTATGGAGATTAACGTGGCGAAATATGATTTTAAAATATTTTATTTTGACAAAACCGATAAACGGATTGGTCTCAACTCGCTTTAATGGAAATAGGACCACGAAAGGAACCGAAATCCACCAAAAAAAGTTCAAGATTCGAAACTTTATTTTTGCTCATTTTCGAAAAAACCAAAAAAGGGAAAATGAAGTTTTGAAGTTTTCGCGGATTTCAAAAATGTCAAAAATAAAGTTTCGAATCTGGAACTTTTTTTGGTGGCTTTCGATCGCTTTTGGGGTCCTATTTCCATTAAAGCGAGAGGAGACCAATCAGTTGATCAGTTTTATCAAAATAAAATATTTAAAATCCAGATTCGCTATGCAAATCCCCATAGGGCGCGGATAATGTATTGTTTTAAGGATTTGACTGATTCTGACCTGGTTTTTTCCTCCTAATTAGTTACGTAAGTTATAATTATATCGTTTAAATGACTTTTAACGAGAAAAAAATCGGTTAAAATCAATCAAATACTCCAAATTATACCTTATTGGCTCCCTATGGAGATTAACGTGGCGAAATATGATTTTAAAATATTTTATTTTGACAAAACCGATAAACGGATTGGTCTCAACTCGCTTTAATGGAAATAGGACCACGAAAGGAACCGAAATCCACCAAAAAAAGTTCAAGATTCGAAACTTTATTTTTGCTCATTTTCGAAAAAACCAAAAAAGGGAAAATGAAGTTTTGAAGTTTTCGCGGATTTCAAAAATGTCAAAAATAAAGTTTCGAATCTGGAACTTTTTTTGGTGGCTTTCGATCGCTTTTGGGGTCCTATTTCCATTAAAGCGAGAGGAGACCAATCAGTTGATCAGTTTTATCAAAATAAAATATTTAAAATCCAGATTCGCTATGCAAATCCCCATAGGGCGCGGATAATGTATTGTTTTAAGGATTTGACTGATTCTGACCTGGTTTTTTCCTCCTAATTAGTTACGTAAGTTATAATTATATCGTTTAAATGACTTTTAACGAGAAAAAAATCGGTTAAAATCAATCAAATACTCCAAATTATACCTTATTGGCCCCCTATGGAGATTAACGTGGCGAAATATGATTTTAAAATATTTTATTTTGACAAAACCGATAAACGGATTGGTCTCAACTCGCTTTAATGGAAATAGGACCACGAAAGGAACCGAAATCCACCAAAAAAAGTTCAAGATTCGAAACTTTATTTTTGCTCATTTTCGAAAAAACCAAAAAAGGGAAAATGAAGTTTTGAAGTTTTCGCGGATTTCAAAAATGTCAAAAATAAAGTTTCGAATCTGGAACTTTTTTTGGTGGCTTTCGATCGGTTTTGGGGTCCTATTTCCATTAAAGCGAGATGAGACCAATAAGTGGATCAGTTTTTTCAAAATAAAATATTTAAAATCCAGATTCGCCATGCAAATCCCCATAGGGCGCGGATAATGTATTGTTTTGAGGATTTGACTGATTCTGACCTGGAGGCTATTCTCTAAAAAAATCCAAAGCATTCGAATTCGGAGAGTTCGAATCATTCGCATCGCCTTCATTCGGGTTTGGTACAAAAAAGCCTATTCTCTAACCCTTATTCGAATGGTGATTCGGATCCCTTCGAGCCCGAATCCGAATCATAGTGTACGTCATTTTTATGTGGAGAAAGTAGGAGATCGCGAGGTATTATTTCTCTCTTATTGGTCAGAATTTGGGCGGGAAGATTTAAAAATATTTAGATTTTTAAAATAATAGTTTTGGGACATTATTCAACTCGATCAAATGTGTTTGATTTCTTGGGAAATTTAGCATTATTATATTGATCAAATTATGAATATGCCTCTTAGTTATTTTTATTTTTTAAATTTAATGAAACTGAGAGTGTAAACTTATTTGAAATTAAGGGTTAGTATAGGAATAATGATTCTTCATTCAATAAACGATTAAATAAAATGGTAATTTCAGACTTATGTAGTTTATATGGTTTTCATAATACCATTGGTTTAAATAACCATTTTAATTTAAATTTAGATGGCAATAAAAATACCAATCGTTGGTATTTATCTAGAATCCTTTCGTGAAATAAATTTGATACGTAATAAAACAATAATTCAGAGTAATGCTCCAAATCATAAGATTTAATATTAATTTAATTTAAATACGATCATCTAGCGTACTACACTTTTAATTATTAGATTTAATATCAATATAAAATAAATTCAATCATCTAGCGTTAAACTTTTATGTTATTTAATTTAAAATAATGCAATCATCTACCGTTAAACTTAAAATGATTAGATTTAATTTAAAATAATACAATCATTTAGCGAAAAGCGTATAGGTTTTTTCCTCCTAATTAGTTACGTAAGTTATAATTATATCGTTTAAATGACTTTTAACGAGAAAAAAACCGGTTAAAATCAATCAAATACTCCAAATTATACCTTATTGGCCCCCTATGGAGATTAACGTGGCGAAATATGATTTTAAAATATTTTATTTGACAAAAACGATAAACGGATTGGTCTCAACTCGCTTTAATGGAAATAGGACCACGAAAGGAACCGAAATCCACCAAAAAAAGTTCAAGATTCGAAACTTTATTTTTGCTCATTTTCGAAAAAACCAAAAAAGGGAAAATGAAGTTTTGAAGTTTTCGCGGATTTCAAAAATGTCAAAAATAAAGTTTCGAATCTGGAACTTTTTTTGGTGGCTTTCGATCGCTTTTGGGGTCCTATTTCCATTAAAGCGAGATGAGACCAATCAGTTGATCAATTTTATCAAAATAAAATATTTAAAATCCAGATTCGCTATGCAAATCCCCATAGGGCGCGGATAATGTATTGTTTTAAGGATTTGACTGATTCTGACCTGGTTTTTTCCTCCTAATTAGTTACGTAAGTTATAATTATATCGTTTAAATGACTTTTAACGAGAAAAAAACCGGTTAAAATCAATCAAATACTCCAAATTATACCTTATTGGCCCCCTATGGAGATTAACGTGGCGAAATATGATTTTAAAATATTTTATTTTGACAAAACCGACAAACGGATTGGTCTCAACTCGCTTTAATGGAAATAGGACCCCGAAAGGAACCGAAATCCACCAAAAAAAGTTCCAGATTCGAAACTTTATTTTTGCTCATTTTCGAAAAAACCAAAAAAGGGTAAATGAAGTTTTGAAGTTTTCGCGGATTTCAAAAATGTCAAAAATAAAGTTTCGAATCTGGAACTTTTTTTGGTGGCTTTCGATCGCTTTTGGGGTCCTATTTCCATTAAAGCGAGATGAGACCAATCAGTTGATCAGTTTTATCAAAATAAAATATTTAAAATCCAGATTCGCCATGTGTTGTTTTGAGAATTTGACTGATTCTGACCTGGTTTTTTCCTCGTAATTAGTTACGTAAATTATAATTATATCGATTAAATCTCTTTTAACGAGAAAAAACCCGGTTAAAATCAACCAAATACTCCAAATAATACCTTTATTATTACGGGATAAGGATTATTATTATTATTATGGTTTTATTTGAGTTTGTAAAGCCTAATTGGGCTTGTACACAAACAGCGGTAGAATTACATTGCGAAACAACAAATTGATATAATCAATACTCGAGTCGGCAAACTAATAATTACACTTTTTGCCAAAATTATCTTTACAGTTATTTTACAGACGGTTTCAAAGTCTGTAGAGTGAACGTGTCTTTAGACGGAATAAGAAACGGTTGCTTTGCAAAATGATCGCAAAAAATTTCGGTTCAGATTTTGATCAAATTTGGGAGAGTTTTGGAGATTTTGGTAATTTGGATGCAAAGCTATAAATAAAACGAAAACTATAAACTCACCCACTTTTTTACGTAGTAAAATGCGTGATATTGATGAAATAATTAATCTTTAAGTTTGTCAAATGAAATTAATCCACAATGATTGAAGAAAACGTTCAGTAGGTCCAAAAACACATTTAAAGATGCTTTTCCAGAGAGGCGCCTTACGTCGTAGACCGTTAGAAGCCGCGGGGTGGTTGTCTATCGGAAAATTCCCGCGCGCACAAATTCAAATCAAAGACACCCAAGGCTTAGGCAGACACGCTATAACGGCTATTCAGTTTCTCCTAATTATTAATAGATACGGATCTCCTAGCATTTATCATACCTTTCGTTTTAGCCACTGACGCGCTCATAAAATTCCGACCATTCCGACTGTAAACTAAATTAGCAGCAGTAGGGGCCTACCTACAAAAACATTACTTTCTAGAAAGGAGCAAAAAAAAAGGAAGAGCTGAAACTCCACGCGCTATCGGCTATGGCCGCCTTTTTACGAAACGACGGCAACCGCGGCAACCTAGGTCTAACGATGATTTAGATATACAGTTCCGATTTCCGAAAAACTGACACAATTTGAAGTATTCCACAGTTGCATATTGTTGTAATTAACTCAAATAATTGATAGAAGTGCACAAAAACAGGATTATAATTAACAAAAATCCATTACGATTACGGAACTATTGAGATAGCGTACAGGGTACTTCGCGAATATAACTGAGTGATCGTTGTGTATTGGCAGCTTGGCTACACATAATTCAACCAACCTTTGACTTTCGACCAATAAAACGCAACGGATGTTTAGGATCTCAATTCTGATTGGTGAAAAGTTTGACTTTCTTGGCTTTTGCTGCTTTGCATGATAGTATTTTCGGCTTAATGTGATTTAATCATAGGTAATATGGTTAATTTGGAAATACTACTGTATCAGAACTTAATAAAATGATGGAAATGTAAATCCTTGGTAATCAGAGCTCTATTTCAATGACTTCTGTATTATCCTAATTTGATTTTAAAATCCTTTTTTTTTCCAGTTTAAATAACCTTTAATCGCCTTTTATTGTTCCAGTTTCCAAACTTAAATGCTAAATACCTGTCATAAATAAATCTGTTATTATCTGTACATCACAAACAAGCTTCTGTAAAGTTGGTTACATGTAAAAGGTACATTATCACCCACTTTCGGGCAAAGAACTTAGTCTCATAATCGTGAATTTTTGTCTCCTGCATAGTGGCGCCACCACTAAAAACCCGGAAAGAAACGCAAACTTTAGTCACATGTTCTTCTTTTTCTCTTTTTCAGTTCCCCCCTTGCAAAATTTCATTTCGTCCGTCCGTCCTCTCAAGATTTATCTTTATCCCCTATTCCATCCCCTACAGTTCTGGAAACTTTTTGTGGCTTTCCCCTCCAACAGAAGCCCACTGTAATGTTAAGCTGACGTCGATTATATTTAATACTTCAATATGCTATCCGATTTACGTCTTAGTAAATTGACAGCATTGCAATATCCATTAGAAAGGAATTTTAGTTTGGCCTGTTTGGTCAATATATTTTGAGCTTACAATATTTATTTTCATTTACGTTTTTAAGTTAATTCTCTTATAACAAATACCACTTGCTAATACAATAATTAATTAGTGTAATTATTGTACTTATTATTATTATTATTATTAATATTATTAATATCATTATTAATATTATAATTATTCTTATTAATATATGATTAATATTATTATTCTTGATAGTACAATAATTTGTGTCCATAATGTAATTATTGAACTTATTATTATTGTTATAATAATTAATATGCTAATACCACCAGTGTATTTATCTAGAATTTTCTTGCTATGAGTATGTTCTGACTCATTTTGTAACATTATTATCAATACATAGTTTTCAGTAAAGGGGCAAAAGAAAATTCCACCCCTCTTACCCAGCTTTGCTTTCATTCCCAGGTTGCCAGGAGCTTGTGAGTGCAGTTCAGAGCAGATCAGTTTCAAAACTGAACTCTAGCCTTTCCCCCTGCACTCACAAGTGGCTGGCAACATGGGGGGAACGGCACTTACCCACTTTAGTGAAAACTATGTATAGGCCTGCTATTATTTAATTAGGAAATAATTTTCCTAAATTTTCATTTATACAGTACAAAATATCAAATTCAGTAAACCAGGAGGAAAAATAATAGTACAAGGTCGTTTTAGTTTTTTTCCCCTCCATCAATGTTATACCACGTGTTCCTATATTAGACTAAATGAGTAACAGTATGAACCTAAAAGGAGCTGTTAGGCCCTAGCTCGTCAAATTACTGGAGCAACAAATGAAAATAAAAAAAAAAAAACGAAATAATCCCCAGCCGTTTTCAATCCCCTGCAGAGTTCCAGGTCATTGAAATAAAAAAATGGAATATGCCTGTGAGCTCTGATTTTATCCTTCTACCCTCACTTTCAAAAGTAGACCCTACCCAAACTGGCTTACATTGACCAGCTGGAAAATAATGTTAGTAGTGCGAACAAAACATTTGAGAAAAAAAAACACGGGCCTTGTTAGATAGGTGCGCCATCGATTTTAGAAAAACGAACTACATTTTCTATTTTTCAAAAAAATACCCCATGATAATGTACCTTAAAAATAAATACTAACCAATTGTTCCTCCACAATAAATTTTATTCAAATGCCATATAACTATTTCGAAGTTATTTTCCTTAAAAAGCTTCATTATATACATTGTATTTTACACGTGTATTAACAATATTATATCCTAGCTACTTTTGTATTTTTTTTTTTTTTTTCGGTTATACATTAGACTATGGCCACAGTTATGACAAACAGCGTTTAATCTTTCCATGTTTTTGTAAAACAATAAACCATAAACGAGCGTTACGTTGGCTGTAACGTGATACTAAAATTAACAAATATTCCATGACAAAATTATAATAATTATAAAACCATGCGATAAAATCGTATAACTTGAGGCTTTTAATAAAATTAAAAGGACCGTTACTTGAATATATGAAATGTTCGGAACATTATTTTTCGCTACAATTATTAGGCTTACAGGTTTTTCAAATGTTTTTTATACAATATGGAAGCTTTAAATTTCAATTTTTCATTTATTTTTAAAGTGCCTATTGATAATGAGTGAGATTCTATTATCGCCTAATATTACTGCAGCTACAATATATAGTTGAATAATGTTGTATTTATATTATTTATTACATGTAGCGTTTTTGCTTAATGTATCGGTGTTATAGAACTAATTGTTAGTTACAAAATATAATATTCATTAATACTTAAGTTAATAATTGATTAAAAATAAAAACTTGTTATAAAAAGGAGGTTGCCTTTTTTTTTTTTTTTTTTGGAAAGTTTTCCCCTAAAGATTACGAAGGACGAACAAAGATTTTGTCTTTGATTACTTTTTGTACAAGTAGAAATATATTACAATTTCGAGATAAAACTACACTAAGTTTGTATATATAAGGACACCCTCAAAAACAGGAATGTGCTTGGTTTTGAGAAGAAAATAATCTGAGAACATAGTTACTCGTTCTTGGTTAAAAAAAACCGCATACTTATTAAACTAAAAGTCAAATCGTTATTCAGGAATTAAGTTTTTTAAACTGGCATGTGTTACAATATCGTGTTAAAGCAAGTGGCATGTCCTCGAGGTGCCCTTGTGAAAGTCTATTCCTGTTGCACACAAAATATGGCTTGCCAAAGAAAGAGACCCCTCCATACCTGCCTTTATTACAGTTATCTACGGTGTAGCGAAGATGCGTAAAGGGCGGTAACAGATATGCCACTAGCTTTTAAGTGTGATATATTTTTGCATAAGGGTCTCCTGTTACAGAAGATGATGTACGGTACCTTTGATAACATCAAGAATATGATAAAAAATTACAATTACACAAAGAATCCAGTAATACCCAAGGCAACCAAGCCGCCTAACAAAGTGACCAGTCAAGGGCCGAGCCAAAAGCTTTCCACAAGCTAGCAAAACCCGTCCATAGCTAGTCGCTTCGTTGGTGGCTAGACTATAATGAGAGGCTGACATTCATATTTTTGGTAACATCTAGGTCAGAAATCACAGTTCTTGAACAAGCTTTAATGATTCTTCTGGTACAAATATGAAGTCTGCCAAATATGCCATGGAACTAACTTCAAGAGACCGTGTCGGAAAAATGTTTGGTGGCAATGAACCTAGTGGCAATTCGATGCACCTCAAAAAAGGGATTCTTATAAATTAAAAGCTAATAGGTTAATAACGAAACACAAATTTCTGGTGAAGGAGCTGGTCACTGAACATCTTTCAAAGGGGCTAAGGTACAATCGTGACTAAAGATAATTACATGTTTTTACCGTAAGAATCACGATTTTTAATTAAATGTTTCTTTTTTATAACGTTGTCCAACGAACGCATTATGTTAAATCTTCTGTACAAGAGAAACCCTTTTGTAAAAATATGAGGCTTAAAAAAACAGGAATTTATATAGTTCCTGATGTGGATGATCCCAGGCCAATAATTCGTTCTTAAAAAATACCAATGATATAACTTTGAGATAACCAGGTATGTGGCATCCAAAACTACAGAAACTATCGTGAAGCTCCTTCTACTTTGCTTGAAAAATTAACCTAATATAACTCGATTTGCTAAAATATAACTGTCTCTATTCTTAATAATTTAAAAATGAATCCATCCACCCCTAATTTTGAGTTTCTTCAGATGCATTTAATCACCCATGACTTTGACACAAAGTTTTGTCTTTTTGAATTAAAGGGAAAATGCAGTAGGGATGCATTCTCCCTTGAAAGGATAAAAAAAAAAAAAAAAAAAAAAGAGACCCAATTTACTAATTTGTGATTCGTGTGTGCAATTTTTAGTTTAGAATTTCAAATTTTTTTAAATTTCAAACATTTTTTCTCAGTCTTGAATTCTTAATCTTACAACCAATCAGATCATATGAGAAGCTTTTGCCCCAAATTCTTCACTTATTTTTTAACACTTTTAATTCACAACCCTTTTTTCAAATATCATTAATTTATAATTCTTGTTAAAACTGTCGACAAATTGTCATTGAAATTCAAATATTTTCTAAGTTTATTTTGTCTCCTAAATTTGGATGGATACGAAGCTTTTTTTTTTTTGTTATCAATTTTTAATTTAGACTTAATTTTTAAGCTAAGTCTTCCAATTTAGAAATAATAATATTTAAGAGTCAAAAAAATATAAATACTTTAAAAAATATTCCAAGAAACCTCGTATAATAAAATAAAATGAACATAAATTAGAAAAAAATAATAATAAACTTTACAAATGTATAACTTTCAACTAGGATTGGCTGATATCATATTTTAACCGATACCGATATCAAATTTTAACCAATACCGATATATCAGTTACGACAAAATTGATAAGTCAAAAATGATACCAATATTTTTGGTTTTGTTATCACTTTTATAGCGCAAAATTCAAATTTCCACACCAAAAAACTGACGTTAAGAGCGCTGCTATCTTAGACTACGTTCACTAACTCTCAACTGCCTCAGCGTTGAGCTCAATGGAGTCCAATTTAACCTTTTTTTTGTACTTTTTGTTTCTACATCACGATTGTAATCGGACGGTCATTGCCAAAACTAGCAGGTTATTTGGAGAATTCTGATATTTTGATCTTAAACATTAGATTTAATGGATTCTAGGTGGGATTTGGTTTAAGAAAAATTATAACATATCTTGATGAGTGAGAAGTAGTAATCATAAATATGTAACGTTGAAAGCTTGATTTAAATTTTTGAAATTAGATTAGATTAATTACTTAAGCCTTTACCACGAAGTTGAAACCGACTTTATATAATGTACCAAAAAAGTGCTCAACAACTTTCCACGAAGCGTTGCCAAAATTATTCAACCGATATTTATTTTCTAAAAACTGGATTCTTCACATTGAGAGTTACTGTGCGTTAGCCATACAATATCAATAAATATTGTTTGATGTCACTTTTATATAGTTTACTTCAAAATTTTAGAGCGAAATTCAAATTATCCCACCAAATTTTCGTGGCAAAACATCTATCCAAAACTACGTTCACACTTGAAACCATTTTCAAATTGATTTGGAGGATCAAATTGACTATTATCATCTTAATTGATCGAAGATCTACAAACGTGATCCTACAAATTGACCTTTTCAAAATACCAGTTTCAAAGTCTCTAGTATGAATGTGGCTTAAGAATATCGGTATCGGTAAATATCAATTTTTAGACAGGAAAGTGATATTTCGGTAAAAATCTCGATACCATATCGGTTCGGAGTTCAGACCCATCAATACTTTTAACATTTATAACTGATTTCTTATTTCACGGGGGAATTTATATTTTTTTTAGTTTTTTTCCTCTTTATTGTTTGTATAAAGTTTGACAGTGAGATTTAATTTTTGAGAAAATTCGAGGGGAAACCAAATTAAAAATGAGATTATAGATTATAGGTTAATCTTAAAAGGGGAGAAAAAATACTTATTGTTAGCGATTTTATTCGCCCATATTCAGCAAGCGCAATCTGGTCTTTTCTGTTGCTGTTGTCTATTCAAACGGCGGAGAGAGGCGTCCCCGTATTGAATACCCGATCCAATTCGTTCCGGATCCAACTCCCCTGAAGTTATTAAGTAATTTTGTTAAAGGATATCAAACATTTTATCTTAAATCAACTGCCTATCTTATAATAATGCAATATTAAATTAGTTATTTCAATTTGAATGATTCGTTTTAATCATCAACTAATAAACTAAAAATTTCAAGAGTACACCCCTACGCGTGAAAAGCCTTACTGGCAATGGCAATAATCAGTGGGGTACTAGTAACGTGCGACTTATACTAGCAGCCAATCAAAACTATGTCTAATACCCTCTTCAGACGAATTGTAATTAGCGGTGGTTTAATCAGATTTAACCGAGGTTTAAGTAGCCTTCTCGGTTCTATAAGCCTCGGTTAATTGTGTTTAAACTACGGTTAAATCTTATTAAACCGGCTAGTTACGCCTCGTCTGAAAAGAGTATTAGATTACTTAAAAGGAAAGCTATAGTGTTCAGGGGTAATGCCAGCTAATAATTCAAAGAAATGTGTGTTTAAGTTTATTATTTTTTATTTTTTATATTGCATTTTAAGAGATTGCATTTGATTTAAAGACCATTAAATCTCTGGACAAGAAAGACAATGCTATTAGGCCGTTTACAGACTGTTAAGCGCATTTAAATAACCAAATGGAGAAAATCAAAAACTCCAGTTCCCATTTCTCCTAACTCCTATAATCGTGTTTAAGAGGATTTGACCAAACTTTTTTTGTTTGAGGTTTAATATTGTGTATCATTCTGCGTGAGGTTTGGCCATTGTGTCAACTACTCTTGATAAAAAGTATAGCTTAGATTTTCTTTCTTGTCTCTTGTAGGCGCCGGCAATTTCAGCACTTGCATCAGTAGTTTGACACGAAGTTAGCAAAGCTCGAGTGATATTTCGAATGTATTGGGGCTGGAATTTTCCTCTTTTTGCCGATGGTGGCACTGGGATACTCTTAACACAAACCCAAAATATTCGCCCACCTCTTTCTTGTCCATGGGCTTAACAGTCTTAGATTTAACATCAAATGTTTGCTATCCACCCTTATGTCTTAAAAGATAGCCTAATATTAAATTTTTTTCATTGATTACATTTCCTAAAACCAGGACCAAGAAAGAGACCCAGCGAAACCACGAATGAGAGTTAATTTCAATAATTTTTTAAGTCATTTACTCTTCCTAGAGGATATTTACTGAATTATCAAAGCTCTTTCTTGGCTTAGCTATTTCAATGATTTTATTTACCTCAGCTAAGCCTATACTTTCCCCACAACTGAAATTTTTTAACATCGTTTCAAGTAAATAAAAACAAACCTGATTCAATCTTTGCAAGTATTGTTTTGGCGCATTTTAAGAAAGCCTCTTCTACATTTTCGCCAGTAAGAGCACTAGCTTCTAGAAACATCAATTCTAAAAATAAATGTAAGCTTAATGAAAATAAAATGACATTGAGATGAATGTTAAAAAAAGTTTAATACCATTCTCTTGCGCAAATCTACTAGCTTCTAAAAACGTAACTTCTCGATCATCCTCCAAATCTTTCTTATTCCCAACTAATAAAATGACAATGTTAGGACTAGCGAGGGTTCTCGCATCCGTAAGCCAATTAGCCAGAGCATTGTATGTTTCTCGGCTATAGAAAAATAGTTAAAATTTTCATTTTTGATCTTTATTCGTCTCAAACAACTAAAAATCAGACCTGGTTATATCGTAAACCAAAAGGGCCCCCGCAGCTCCTCTATAATAACTTCTAGTGACTGATCGAAATCTCTCTTGACCGGCTGTGTCCCATATTTGCAGTTTCACTGATCTTCCACCAACATTAACCACTTTTGAACCGAATTCCACACCGATGGTATGGTTTGATTCTGACTTGACTAGTGGGTGAATAAAATGGATCTCTTTAAAAGGGATTCCATCGACATCGGGTGTTATACTTACATTTACTTTCTATGAACTGATGTAAAAGACAAGATTTCCCTGTGCCCGCACTTCCGATCACCAGGAATTTAAACAAAAAATCTGTAAATATGGCAAATTAATTTTAAAAAAGCGGGAAAAAAATGAATAAATCAGTGTTGCAAATGTAAAGGAAATGAATGACTAAGAGAATTAGCAAAGCAACAACAAGAATGGATTCAAGGAATCAAAATTGAAATATAATTCAATGGAAATTGGAAAACCAACAAAGGCTTCCTAAAGAAATCAATTCATTTTTCTTACTTACCATACGTTTCGGACATGATGATCGGGAGAGATTTAGCTTTAAACAAATGATTTAATTAAAAAAGCCTTTTAAAGGCAATTAAATTGAAAGAACTCATTAAAAATATAGAAAATTCACGACAATGGTCAATGTTAGGATTCGCTTTGTATTTGCAAAAGCAGCAACACTAATTTTATGCAAGGGGTGAAAAAAGGGGAAAAGAAATGACGTCAAAGAGTGTTATGTAGGGTTGTCTAGTGGTCACGGTTACAATTATATTTTAATAACTATTATTTAATAATTATAGCCTAATTTTGAGATATTCGTTAATTTTTTTAATAAAATTTTTACATAGAATTTAATTCTATTTAATAATAATATTTTATCATATCTCCTAGATGGCAAGAAATAATAAGTGAATTCTATGATTGGTGTAAATTTTAGCGTCATAGTGACGACGATTTAGTATTAACCAGTCACGAGCCTTCCCGCCTGTATATTTTCAAAATCTTGATTTGTGAAGCCATAGGCAAAAGTTCGTTTGTTAACCGTCGTTTGATCGCGTATTCTGGAAACTCGAATCACGAAATTAAATGTAAGTACGTATAAAATTTTCAAGTTTTAGTCTGTCTTGAAACCCGTAATTCATTTAAAATGCATGATTGAATAAACTTAGAATTATAGAAAAACCATTATGGTACGGTAACTACATAATCAAGTCAAGTATCAGTATGAAATATGATATTGCATGCTGGGGTCCTTTTCTCTCAAAACGGCATTATGACTGCACATAGAGTCAACTGTACTCTTAATGAACCTTTTGTTTTGCAAGGTACTTGAACTTTTAATGGGGGTCGCATCTTTAGGAAGTACTAATTCTTGGCAGGGGGTCAATTTTCAAGTCTCTACTCAATTGATGGCAAACTTTAATAGATATATATAGAATTGCACTTGTATAGTTTTTATGCCTGCTATTAAAACTACTCCCTTTAATTACGCATAGGTATTGAAGCTACAAATATATTAGAAAAACTAGCATTATGTCCGGTTTAAAAGTTGGCGAAGATGTAATGGCAAAATGGTCTGGTAGTAAACGATACTTCAAAGGAAAAGTTCTCAAAACAACAAAAACTTCAGTCGACGTGGTCTTTGAAGATGGTACCAATGCTACCGTTAAAAGAGACGAAGTTGAAGTAACTCGAACTCAAATTAAATTAGAAATTCATGGATTAATTAATTCGTATTAATTTTCAGAAAATTGAACCATCATCGCCAAAACCAAGAAAAACCAGTAGATCTAATGTAAAACCTAGCTCGCCTAAAAAGGCAAGTCCTGCTCGTAGTCGTAGTAGAAGTAAAAGCGCAGGAAGACCAACTGAGAAAGAGAGAAGTCGGTCAAAATCCAAAACAAAAAGTCCAGCTATAACACCTAGCTCATCGAAGAAAACTACAGTAAAAAAATCGCCAGCTCGAGCATCAACTTCTAAATCGCCATCTCGAGCAGTAACAGGAAAATCTCCAACTCGAGCTGCGGTTAAATCACTGACTCGAACAACAGCTAAATCACCAAAAAGATCTACGACAAAATCGCCAACTCGATCACCATCTAGAGCCAAAAAACAAACAACACCAAGCCCCAAGAAGAGAAGAGAAAGTTCGCTCAGTCCTGAAAAATCACCGAAGCCTAGAGGAAGACCCACGAAAGCGTCACTTTCATCAATCAGTTCAACGTCCATTTCTTCCATTGGATTAAGAGACTTTACCATTCAGGCTGTAAGTACTTTTGAAAATCTCAATCTCAAACTTTTAATGCATTAGTCTAATCACGCTGAAATATTAAACATGCAGAAGAAATTTGATGAAGTGGAGTATAACAAATTACAAATTCCAGTACAAAAGTTACGGCAACCAGCAAATTTGAAGGAAAAAATAGACCTTTTAGAAGAAGAACATAAACAGCAGAGTGAGAAGATTTTTGTCACGAGATTGAGGGTAAATTAACCATCTTGTTTGTCTTGTAATTGTAAAATTACGAAGATAATGTTAAATGATAACTATAATTCCAGTCTGCTAAACAAAGTATTTTGCAAGAAGAAACTCGAGCCATACAAAGCGTGGATGAACTTGATAAACTTTTATTATTACAACCACCTTCGCAAACGTCTGAAAAAGATGTTTCTTTCTTCAGAAGCCTCGGGAGTCTCTTAAACCTTTTTCCACTCCCACTTCTAATTTTCTTTCTGATTTTGGCTTGCGCTAGAGTAAGTAAATGATCTTAAAGTTCATTTTAGTTAGATAAACTTGATCTAATTGTAACTTTTTCTAGAATCAAGGAAAATTATTTGCAATCCCATTCATCTCGAAAAACTGGCGGTTTTACATCACTCCTATCCCAACTGCAGTATTTTTTGGATTCGTTTTGATACAAGGGTTGCTTTTAATCTTGCCGATTGGTCCAGTGGTAGAAGGATTCGTTCTGGCATCAAAAGTACCTAAAAGAAATTTGACGTACCGCAAAAATGGTTTGCCGCGTTATTTCACTCGTTTTCAATAAAATTGTAGAACGTTCATAATTTTATCTTTTCAAATTAATTAGGTCTAATAGCTTTGATAATCACCATCTCCGCAATTCCAATTGCCATATACTTTAACAAGCTTCCGACGGAATTCATTCGAGCTCACTTTCTGCATTTAGCCACGGCTGATATGCTCTTCTGCTATATATTAGCCGCGGCACTCTATATCAAATCATTTTACGCACCTCCTCATGAAATTAACCCTTTTGGAGATTCAAGTAATACATGTAGTTTAAAATATATCTGCGTATTAATTATTTTACGAATTTTTAAAGGGAGAATTAAGTCTGACGCTTTAAAAAAATAATTATTAATGAATTCTTGATAAGGATGGGTGAATAGTTGAATATTAGTTGGACCATGACTTCCAACTAGTTTCCCCAGGACTCAAACAAGTCTTTTCCTCTCTAGAAATTATTAAATCTTATCTTTGGGCTTCATTTTCTCTTTAAAGATATTCGAATTTGTAATCTTATAGAGTAACGAATCTGATATCATTTTATTATGTACAGAATATTTCTATCACAATTTGGTCGTCGGTCGTCAAATGAATCCTCGTATTGGAAAAGCCCTTGATTTGAAATTTCTTATTTTCCGAATTTGTCTCATAGGATGGGTAAATAAAATTCCTTAATCACCATTATCTAATAAGTATCTAACAATCTTTATTTTCAGGCTGTAATTGACATACTTTTGCTCTACAAAGTTTACGTCTCTAACAATACGGTCCATTGTACTTTGGCTATGACAGTCACGATGCAGTTGATATATATCCTGGATTCTCTTTACCGCGAAGTATTTTATTAACTCCTTTAATTATAATGGAAGAGTTGATTAAATTAAATTTTGCAACGAATTTTAGGAACAATCATTGGCTACCGCAACTGTTATGTATGAAGCAGTTGGATTTTACCTCATTACCGGAATTTGCATGAATCCATTTGGTGTCACGTTACCAGTTTTGTATCTTGTGGATCGAAAGACAGAAATGCCTTATTACTACCTTGTTGCCATCGCCCTACTTTATGGTAAGTTTAATTCAATGGAGAATGAAGTCTGAGTAAAGTATTTTTAGCAATTCCTTAAGATTTAGATAACTTAAAAGTGATCGGTTTTTATCATTTAAATAGGCCTAATCCATTAGTTAAAGGGATAATGCAACCTGACAACAAGCGATTTTCTATTATTTTCTTATCATTTTAAATACGACTAATTCAGTAGTAAAAGAAAAATAAACTTTTATTGAGCTAGAAATAATGAGGGCTAGTAACTTGATTCGGTAAACAATTGGATTCTTGACCCACTAATCGCTTCGATTTTCGAGGCTCAAACGATAGTTAATAGTTTAAATAATTTTCCTTGGCTCCTACCCTAAGAAACAACTGGAAAAACTGTTTTAAATAACAAGAAATCAATATAGAACAACTCCCTTTATAAAATTTAGAAACAAATACTAAACGGACTCTCCTTATCTAATGGAGTTAGATATATTGTCGTTTCTAATTGATTTGAAATAAAACTTCCCTCGTCTTCATTATTCCTTATATAAAAAATAGCTTTAGTCGATTACTTTAAGGTAAAGTAAATAGTTTTAAGAGTTAATGGATTTTAAATTTTCAGTTATTGGATTATATCTTTTGCACGCTTCTCACAGCGTCAAATATTCAATCATGAAAAACCCGAACTCTCGCGAAAACCAAAGTAAATTGTATAATTGACTTTTTTGTATTAAATGTTTGTTTTTAATGTTTTTATTTTAATTTTTTAATAGGTTTAGAAACTATATCGTCATCTAATAAACGCAAATTGGTTTGTTCTGGTCTTTGGGGTCTGGTAAGACATCCCAATTATCTTGGGGAGATTTTGGTTCACTTATCGTGGACATTACCCTGCGGTAAGTCAAGTTTTTATTGAAATTTTTAAAGTAGACACGCAACCTGTCTGGATTCGGGCCTTGTCAGATTGATTTCTCGCAAAATTGGCAAATTTCTACTTCAGAAATTGAATTAAGTTGGGAGGCAACGCGAGACGTTAGTTTTACCTTTTATTTCAATGTGCTACCATACAATAACGGATGAAATTGGCTTTCCAAATAATTAAAAATCCTATAAATATGCTAAAAATGGTCCAAATTGGAAAATTCCAATAGAAATTGACCGAATAGAGCAAATGAAATTAACCAAATTCAACAAAAGTAGACCAAAATTTAAAATTCTTTCAGTCCACTTTTGTTGAATTCAGTTATTTCATTTTTTTTAATTCTGTTGGAATTTTCCAATTTGAACTATTTTTGACCAAATTAGGTTTTTTCCTCATTGGGGAAGTTGATTTCTTTGGAAGCACATTGAAAGGAAATGTAAAACCTATGTCACTAAAATAGCCTCGCAATCTTTGCAGTAGCAATTTGAAAATGCCAGAGTCGGGTTTCTTGCGTACTTTATTTTAATTTTTATCTTATTCTCCGTGTAAATTCAGGGATTGCGGCTGGCGTACCTTACTTCCCAGTTTTTTCTGTAACTATGATGCTTTTATTTTTTACATTTCAAACTGAGAAACGAATGGAACAGAAACACGGAAGTGCGTACACCCAATATAAGAAAAGAGTCCCTAAGAGACTCATACCATTCATTTTCTAAAAACTATATAATTAATACTTGGCTCAGAAAAAAAGTATTAAATTCTCAATCGTTTCAATTTAGGGATAAGTTTAGCTGAAAAACACAAAATTCTCCAATAATGTTATATTTAACTAACGTAATAATTTCATAAATTAAATCCCGTTTAGTTTCGTCAGTTATACCAATTTTATTTCAGATTAATAGTTGCCATATTATGAATTAAATAATTAAATGGAATTACCGTATCATTTATTCCATTTTAAAAAGAGAACGAAGTTTTATAAATTGCTTCATTATACCTTTAAAACCTATTAAAATAATATCTTGTTATTCTTTTGAGGCCAGTTTGAAAAATTAATGCCCTTGTCATATTCAAGAATTTTTCACTTCATTATCCCTATACTTAGTATTTTAAAAATGTTTTGTACTTCATTATCCCTTTAAGTAACGTATATTTAAAAGGGATAATAAAGCGTAAAAGATTATATTTAAAATAGTGTTTTAAAAATAACTTTTTATACTTTATTATCTCATTAAGGTCCTATTAAATACACCCTAATTAAAGGGATAATGAAGTGAAAAATTATTGAATGTGACAATGAAGGCCATTCATTTTTCAAACTGGCCTCAAAAGAATAATGAAGAACAAGGGATAGTGAATTAATCAAATAATCCTTTATTAAAATAATAATGAAGGAGCCTTTTTGAAATAATATTTATACTTTATAGGGATAATGAAGTGTCTAAAATTTCTTTGACAATTTATATTTTTTTTATCAATAAATTTGGTTAATTTTTAACTTTATTCTCTCTTTAAAATGGAATAACTATTATGCCAGAATCATTTAAATATCCATTTAAGGCCATATTTAAAACTACTTTTACGCCTTATTATCCATTTAAGGCCTTATTTTAAAATTAACTTTTTCACTCCATTTTCTCTTTAAATTTAATATTTAAAGCAATTGTTTAAAAAAAAAAAAAATTATTTCCCTGTAGTTTTAAAATTTCAAGTTTTCAACGCACTAATTTGTTTTTTAAAACATTTTAATTATAAATTAGCCCATAACTTGGTTAAGTTAAAGTATTATTAAATTTTCAATCATCATGATCAATAATTTGCGTGTAAAGAACTTGGTTAAGCTTATCCCTTGATTTGAAAATGAAATGTGTATAAACTAAAATTAACATCTACAAATATTGAATACCGGTATTTTGTGTCTATAACTTTTAAGTGTATATTTTTGAGAAGCGTTAACTCTATTGGCACACGGTACTATTTTTCATTAAAATATAAAATTCAAAAGTACCTGTCGATAAAAATTTTAAAAAAGTGATAAAAATTGTACAAGAGAAGATGATAAAGTGAGATTTTTTCTTCGCGAGTGTACGTAGTTAAAATTCATCCAAACATTATGTAAAATTAATATTCACGCTACATCTACATTAATCGGGAAATTTAAAGCAATAGCGTTAGCGCTTTTCAAATATTATTAATTCAGTTATTTTTAATTTGCCATTGGCTAGGATTTGTTTTGTAATTTTCATGTAAGAAAACATTTTAGCCATGTTTCGCTATTTTGTATTTTGACATCCCATGATTTAATCTCCCATACATCATATTTCACAACGTAATTAATTTTTGTCTTAATAAAGAATTTTTGTAATTTTGATTATTTTCTATACCATAAAATAATTTCTATTTAAAGAGACAATACAACCACACAAAATTTACAAATATTAAGCTGTTTTAAATTAACAGTTCTATATTAAGTTGCTCTAAAAGTAGGCTTAACAGGGATATTAAAGGGACTATCTGCCGTTTTAAAATCTGTAAAGTCGCCTTTTTTTCCTAGCTTAGCAGACGATGTTGTACATAACAAATTGTACAGTCAAAGCTAAGCTGAGTGCAGAAGGGAAGAGCATTTTAAAGGAGCAAATTTCAGAGCAGATAGGGCCTTTAATGGACTGTTATTATTTCACCATAGAAAATTCTTTGGTAAATCACAGCCTTTGTTTAGTAAGTGAAACGTTTCAAATGAGGCAGGTGTTTTTCCTGATTATTTTAAAGGCCTTGACATCAAACTACCCATGCTTTCTTGTTAAGCCTACTTTTGGAGTCCTTATCTTGAATTCTTTTAATAATTGCAACCTTTTTTATGGTGGCTTAAACTTATTTAAACGCGCACAATAATGTAAAAAAAGGGGAAGAATATCTGGAGAACCCCTTTAAAAGGGTAAAAACGAAAAATGGTATGCTAACGCGCGCGCGACGTCTTGTTATTTGACCTAGTGGCAGGAATGTCAAGCTTATGCTCGAGCTTTATTCTCCCTTTAACAAATAGGAATCGATGGAAAATCATTTGTCAACCTGCATTCTCCCTTTAAGAAACTGATAATATTTTTATCAAGGTTTTCTTTTCGCGATTCTAGAACATATTTTAGGCGCCTTTATAATTCTAAATTTGTGTCAAGGTTCAGAATCATATAACCTTGGAAATAAAATTGATAATCCATTGATTTTTATCAGAGAAAGTGGTCTATGTAATTTTAATATACATTACTATACTACTGCTATTTAATCTTAAGTCAGCCAGGAAAGGTTGATTTATAATAATTACATACATCATGCATATATTCAATGTTTTTTAAATAGGCCTAATTTTCATAATGTATTATATGTAACCTCCAAAGCGTCCTTGACCCTAGGAATATAATACTCGTCCCCCTTCATCCTCCTAGCTTGACCCCTGAACATCTCACCAATGCCATGAGCCATAATAGAGGCGGTATATGTTTGAAGTTTAGATTGGTCAAAATGGATAACCAATATTAATTAAACCAAATTCATAAATAAAGTTCCCTTTACCCTATGCCTTTACGCACATAGTTTTGTACCTGATCCCAAGGACCCAATTTCACCTTCTACAAAAATTGAGAATATAGACCGAGTTGGGAAAGTGAAGTTTTACGGAGCTTTTTTCTTCAGAACCTAGTGTGACGTCATCGATGTTCAACGCAGCTGTACTTCTGTTCTTTTTTTCTTTTTCGGTTTTTGTTTAGAGCTAGGGCCCTAAGGCCATTACCGAATGCTGGGAATTGTAGGCAAAGTTCATTAAATCTTCCACACTTGGCCTATAAATACCATTACAAAATTTATGCGAATTTTTATGAAGGAGTTTTTACCGAAAAGATTTGGCACGCGTAGTTTCAAATTTTAATTTGCGTTTCGAGGTCTCGAAGGACATTCTTTTCGTCTTTTAAATTGTTTAATTTAATCATCAAGTTAATTATTTGTTAAGTTTGTACGCTGGTAAAATATAAAAGAAGCCATCAGTAAAAATGCTCAGCCACCAGGAAAAGAAAGCGGTGAGATATTATTATTGGTATGATAAAGAGTAAGTGGAGTCATGGATAAATAATAGTTATTATTTATCCATGGTGGAGTGTAGAGTATTAAAATTGTTTGACTTTGACATTGAGATGTTTTTCTATTTTCTGAAGAGGATTGTAAAGATTTGATATATTTCTGCTCATTGTTGCATTATGCCCTTGGAATTTATCAACCGCTTTGATAAACATATAAAATCAGTCGGTAGATTTTTGCGACTCTTACGTTTTAACTCTTAGCACTAGTAACTGGGCTTGTAATGACTTATCTATTTGAGGGCTGGACTCCTTTAAATCATCGTTGCCCTATCATGTTTCACTTTTATAGTAGATTAAGCTCTAATATTTGGCAGATAATATTGCTGTTTAAAAGTTATGTTTGTGGCATTCGGGAAAGTGACCCTATTGCGTTAGGTTTGAACTAGTACCGTATGATAAAAATCAAATAGTGATGTCTAATTTGGAAGCCCACCTGCAATACGATGGCTTTGCGAAGCAAAATAAAGCTGTAAGTAATTAATCCGCGTAATGCTGTTAAAAATATATTAAAGGGGTGTCTTAAATGTTAGATTGTTCAATTAACGTGTCAGGAAGCAACGTTAAACTTTTATGAGTTACGTATTATAATCTAAAAGCTTAAACCCGACTGGTTTGCGCTTTACGTAGAAGTAGTTGAACTAGTATTAATGTTTAGAACATCTGTTTCATCAATAGACCTACTCTTGGAATTTCCTCATGTTTTTTTAAACGAAGTTGTATGTATGCGTTGATGCTTCATTCAGGTGTTATCTAAAAAAATTCGTAATTAATTTATTTTTATTACGTATTAGAAAGTTATAATTTAAAAGCTTAAACCTGACTGGCTTTTGGTTTATGTAGATGTAGTTCACCTAGTATTAACGTTTTGAACATCTGTATCGTAAATACACCTACTCTAGTATTTTCCCCATGTTTTTCTAAATTCAGTTGTATGCTTCATTCAGGAGTTTATCTAAAAAAATTTCTAATTAACTTGTTTTTGTATCAAATTTAAACCACCTAATAATGCCTAATTGTTACGACTGCAAAATTAATGGTCATATTCAAATATTAGACGCTGGTACCTATAAAGTAAGGTCTTTGAATTTTAGGTTTATGTGGCAATTTTTCGTAGCGTTTCCCATCTTGGTAAGGCTTTCGATGGTAAATAAAATGTTTTGAAATGTTGTTTTAGCTCTACATGCATCAGAGAAAAACAAGCGACACTGCCGCTTTTAAAGAACTCACAAAGAGAGATGCCCAAGTCCAGTTATCGCAAGAATTGGAGAAAATATTGCACACCGCTCCTACCACGGAAAAAAATGTAAATTATTTTATGGGTTTTTTTTTCTTTGGTCATTTAATACAATTAAATTTTTGGTTTCGCAGAGACTAGATGAAGAATTTAAAGGCTTCCAGAGGCTTTTTATGAAATTTCTTCAAGGTGCTGGGCCAGGTGTGGAATGGGATAAGATCGATCCATTGCCCGAAAACTCTGTATGCAACTACACCGATTTAGAAGATCCAAATGTCGATAGAATTCAGGAAATGTTGAATAAACTGGTCGTAATCAAGTTGAATGGTGGTCTCGGAACGAGTATGGGCTGTACTGGACCCAAATCGGTTATTACCGTCCGTAATGATCTAACCTTCCTTGATATGACGGTCCAGCAGATAGAGGTGAGAAAAAACAGGAAAATTGACAAATTATAGCTTTAATTTAGAATTTTTAAACTTTTTTAGACTTTGAATAAAACGTACAATGCTAATGTCCCATTAGTTTTGATGAATTCGTTTAACACCGAAGAAGAAACTCAAAAAGTTCTGAGGAAATACCGTGGTTTTAGAATTAAAATCTACACTTTCCTTCAAAGCAAGTACGTATGTTTTCAAATAGTTTCCAAATAGTTTCCAAATTTAATAGAACGCTCCTTTTAATAAGTTTTTTTTTTTTGCTAATTTGATTTTAGATTTCCAAGAATTAACCGGGAAAGTTTAATGCCAATTGCGAATTCTGTCAGCCCTGAAGATAATGAATCGTAATTACTAGTCGAGTGATGGATCCAAACTGATATCATATCGGTTACAGATGTATCAGTTTCACGACTAAATAATCAAAATTTATTGACACTGATATTCTAATTTCTAAGAGTGATGACGCTCGTGATGTTTTTTTTTGAATTTCACATCAAATTTGAAAAAATATCATTTTAAAATGTGATATTAAAACCAAAAATATCAGTTTTGGACTATCAGATGGTTTTGAATTCTGAATTTGGTCACATGGATTGGTTAAAGGGATATTAGTCTCTGGAAACAAGAAATTTTTAATTGATTTAGACCTAAAAATGTGTAAATTGTCAAAGGTTTTCGTGATAATTCGCATTACAATAATAACATTGTTACAACGAAAGTTTTTGGAATTCCCACAGTCATATCATCAGCAAAGAAAATGGCGGGTGAGCTGAATGAGATGTTTGCTAGGAATATCCCGCTCTTTACAGTTAAATTGGTTCACTCGCCATTTTATTTGATATTTCATTAGCTTCAGTAACTCACTTTTCTTGAAATTATCCAGTTTAAAATTTCTTCTTGACTGATTTAGTCATTTTGCGACATTGATAATTTACTGCAAGTTATAGCAAAACCTTTATTGCAAAGTGTTACGCATATTTTAGAAGTCCAAGTGGATTAAAAATAACTTGTTATCAAGGTCTAGTATCATCACTTTAAGCCTAGTTTACTAAAAACAATTTGAATTGTTTATAGATGGTATCCACCTGGTCACGGAGATTTCTACGAAGCCTTCAATCAGTCTGGTTTACTTAAAGAATTCATCGATGAAGGACGAGAATATTGTTTCATATCTAACATCGACAACTTGGGTGCCACTGTTGATCTGAGTACGAATTTTCTTAATTTAATTATTAAAGAAGTAAAAATTGAAAAAAACAAAAATTCTTGTAGATATTTTGAATTTCCTCTTAAACCCTGCCAAGGTTCCTCACCCTGAGTTTGTCATGGAAGTTACTAATAAAACCAACGCTGACGTAAAGGGAGGAACCTTAATCCATTACGAAGGCAAACTCAGACTTCTCGAGATTGCTCAAGTTCCTAAGGATCACGTAGATGAGTTTAAAAGTGTTAAAAAATTCAAGTAAAACATTACCTAGAATCATTTTATCTTCCTCTACCCCTTTTTAAAGTCACAAAATTTTTTACATAATTTACTTTTCTTAGGATTTTCAATACGAATAATCTGTGGATGAAATTAAGTTCGATATCTGATTTGGTAAATCACGGAGGCCTCGACATGGAAGTAATAGTAAATCATAAGGTAAACCTTTATCGTGAACTTTTTCATCAAAAGGATAATTGGTTTGTTTATAGTTTATATTTTCTCCAGCATTTAGACTACGGCGTAAATGTTATACAATTAGAAACAGCTGCTGGTGCTGCGATGAAGGACTTTGAGGGTGCCATAGGTGCGTCTTATTAAATATAAGTGATTTGGCCTATTTAATTGATAAAGAATCAATATAAAATCCATTGTTAATGGGCTGCATTCTCCCTTTCATTATTCCTTTCAAGGCTTTGGTTGTAGTGTTTTTCAATTAAATTAAAATGGAATTTCTTTTATGGTGCAGGTATTAATGTTCCAAGAAGAAGATTTTTACCCGTTAAAAAAACTTCGGATTTATTACTCGTTATGAGCAATTTATACAGCATGAAAAATGGCACACTCAGCATGAATTCTTTGAGGCCTTTTCCATCCGTTCCTCTCGTTAAATTAGGAGATAATCATTTTGCTAAAGTTCGCGAATTTTTAAATCGTTTTACGAGTATTCCTGACATGCTCGAGTTGGATCATTTGACTGTTTCGGGTGACGTTACATTTGGAAAAGGAGTTTGCCTGAAGGTTGACAAAGTTTTAAATTTTAATAATAAAAACTAATAAATTTTGTACAGTACTTATATAATTTTACATTTTCAGGGAACAGTTATTATTATAGCGAACCATGGTGAACGAATTGATATTCCTGCCGGTGCAATTCTTGAGAACAAGATAGTTTCTGGAAACTTGAGGATTTTGGATCATTAGCTGGAAAATTTGACAAAAAAAAAAAAAAAAATACAAAACAAAGATAAAGCTAAAATATCATTGTAGTTGTGGCCAAATTTAAAATGGAGCTAGTCATTTATGGGGTGCGATGAAAATATGAAATAATATATAGTTTCTATATACAGATATTTAGATAACTTGAGAGTTTACATTTAAAAAATAAATAAAACACTATTACCGGTTAGTTTATCATTCGTTGCTTTGTTATTAATTTCAAATTTTTTTTTGAGATCTTGTTTATTCCCTAATGTTTCCAAATTATAATCTATTCTTTTAGTTGAATTTTGTTTACACTGTAAATGACAAAGTCAAGTACCCACTAGCTCGATTTATGAAATGGGCCATGCAAAATCAAAGATAATGTACAAATCCTATTTTAGACGTTACTATATCCTTGTTTATTCACTTTGTCAGAGTTTAAAAAAAGGGATTAACTATTAATTTTCTTATTTTACTAATAAACTGTTTTGTTATCCTCATTTTAAACCAAATTTTTTCGTTGCTGAATGCATGGTTTAAAATTTTTAAAACTATAGCGGGAAAATGTAGCGTTCATAAAAAATACATAAGCTGGAGCCTTCCGAAATTTGGCGGGAAATTTAAAACGTTCGATTAAAATGATCTGTTAGGCCATGGATTAATTAAGTGACCTTTTACTTTATCCATGGATAGGGACGCGGGGAGGGCCAAATCTTAAAGGAGGAAAGTTGTATTTCCACATTCAAGGCCAAATGATTCAGAAAAAATAAGTTAAAACTTCACGGAGGAGCTGCTGTAAGTTGGCCGTGCCCCATAGACATATATATCAACTTGTATAATATATGTCTATGGTCGGGATATATAGGCGCTCGTGACGTAGCTTGATAACGCACTTTTTTACCCAAGAATAGTTTGCAAACTATTAAACTCTAAGGCGGATTAATACACAATTGTGATTCTCATAGAGAAAGTAGAACTTTCGCAAATTCATCACGCTCATTCGTCATTCTCGGGTACGTCGGCTGTTCGTTAGTTTATATGGTTTATTACCATATACAAAATTAAACAAATTATTGGTAATTTCACTTAAATTATGTCATGTAAGGCCATGATTAGAACTGGTCATATCGCGGTCAAATACAACGACTGTATGCTGGTTTGGGGAGGGTATAAGGTATGTTCTATGTCTTTCGAATGTTTGTCTCGGATCCCAACATTCCCAATCTTTTATAATCTTTTAGGAAGGAGAATTATATTCAACTGATAGATATTTACCTGGAGAAGATTTATGGGTTTATGATCCAAGCACAGAGCGATGGTTTGTAAGAAAATGCCATGGTAATGTACCACCGGGCACATCCGGCTGCTGCGCCGTCGTTATTCATGACAATCTATATCTATTTGGTGGATATCGCGAAAATGGTAATACCAATGATCTTTTCGTCTTGAATCTTATCACTCTGGAATGGAAGATCATCGATCACAATGATCCTATACCTATTCCGTCGGATAAATTGGTAGGCTGGCATTATGAAGAAAAGTAAGTTTAATCTATTCAATAATTCACGAGTTAGTTAATTAAATTAGTTCTTTATCAGGTTGTACTATTTTGGAGGATTTGGATTCGAACCTGACTACAAGAACGCTTCGACTTCGCAAAGGGCAAGAGACTTTAGATGTGTTCTTGATCCGCAAATCCCCAATGTAACTTGTATATCCAGCAAGTCGGGGGCATTTTTAATTGCACAAATATTCTAATAATTTTTCGCTTATGGTAATATTTTTGAAGCAGTTTAGGCGAGGCTGGAATAACCAACTAATTAGCTTCGACCCTGCCACAGGAAAATGGAATTGCCCAAAATATAAAGTGAAAAAATTAGGAAAAACCTTTAATTTATCATTTGATTCTGATCATTTGTAGTATTTTATTTTTAAATCCTAAAACGATAATTTAGGGCGAAGCTCCTGTAGCTAGAGCAGCTCACGCAGTGGCAGTTATCAACAACAAAGTAACAATTAATAAAAGATAATTGTTAATTTGTGGTTAAATTTTAACTTTTAAAATACTTATTATTACAAGATTTTCATTTTTGGCGGACGACATCAAAGATTTCGCATGAATGATCTTCATATTTTAGATATGGAAACGATGGAATGGAGTGGAAAGTAATATAAAAATTAATTGTTAATCTGTGGTTAAGTTTTAACTTTTAAAATTCTTCAATAAGACTTTAATTCATTTAGAGTCGCGACAGTGGGCAAAACCCCTTCTGGAAGATCATGGCACAGTCTAACGGCGCTTCGAGATGATTGTTTGGTTCTTTACGGAGGCTTTAGTCAGTTAAACGAAGCTCTAGGTTAGTTCAAAACATACGCTAGTCTTCAAACCTCTATTTAAAATAAAATCGATTTGTTTTTGTTCTCAGATGATTGCTGGCTTTTAGATCTTAACACGTTCGAATGGACGCAGTTAAACCTCCCATTTTCTAGGAAACGTCTTTGGCACAGTGCTTGTATGGCTCTACCCGGAGAAATAGTCATTTGCGGAGGTTGTTGTGGGAATATTCTGGAGCAACTAAGTCACGTAATTATCCTAAAAAAAAATATTCCGAATGAATCTCATTCTTTTGGTTTTAAAGTATATTTCATGATTAGGAACATACTCCCGAACTAGTCGTCCTGCGTTTTACCCCCAAATCATTGTTCAGGTTGGTTATAAAGAGGTCTCACACTATTTTCTTTGAAATTAATTCATCTCTCGTTTAAGGCTTTCTTTGGATACTGTTTTGCAATACCAATTGGTACTTCAACAATTTTTTGACGTTTTACCCGCCAGTATTATGAAGGTGATCAACCTAAGGTTAAGCGCGAAAAATAATTCTCAAACTAATACTTTGGATGGATCTTGAACTTCAATTAACAATTATTTATATAAAGTTTTAAAGTTAAACTTTGATATTTAATCACTATCTTTTTGTTTAAAATCATTTTCGGAATGTTTCTTATTTGATTCTAATCCAATCAATGAACTGCATTTGTTAAAAAGCTTACATTTTCAAATAAAATTCAAAAAGTTCTTAATGTTTATAATTTTACTTTTTTAAATTCCATTGTAATTCGATAGTAATAATAAGCCAAAATCGAGTTTTATTTTCCAGTTTTCCATCTTGTAAAGTAGAACGTTTAAAAACGATTTAATATTTCATTATTATACTAATTTTATTTGATTTTTATTCAGTATATTAACTTGTTAAAAGCCATAAACGCAACTTGATTCTCAAAGACAGACACACACACAAACATAAGCCAAGTTACGCACGCTAAAAGTTTGATTTTGATAGCCGTGCTTTAATTGGCTAAATGCCACACGTGATTGAGTTAAACCAATCACGATTTAACACTCCAACTATGAAGTTTTGGCTAGGAGTTTTTGTATATTAACGGTGCGTGGTTCCCTGCAGAAAATAAAAACATAATTGTAAAATTTAATCGACATATCTTGAATAATTGTTATTAATTAGTGTCTTCACGTATTTGTGCCTGTGGAATACATCCAAACGTGATATAATTTTCGTGCATTACAAAGATATCAGATTTTCAATGTGTGACCAAGGCCTTCAAATGAAAATATGAGCGGGAAAGATGTTATTGGCATTTGACAGAAATTGATCAATCATCATCTTAATGATCTCTCTCATGTGGTAACACAGTGGCTTTAAGAACATCAGACTGTTGGATAATTTTTCTATGCTATTTGGATGCGAGATCATCGGTGTCAGACTTAATATCTTTATGGAATCATCAGTGGTCAATAGTCACTACAGAACAGCTCTACTTTTGATTCGAGCCTTTCGAGGACAACTATCGGTTCAACATCGTACTTATTTCTTATATCTTGTCGTTGTCGATAATGTAAGTTTGATTATAATTATAGTATTATTGTACCATATTATTAGATACAAGACCTGCGTTCACACTAGTTCAAACCATTTGAAAACGTTTTGCTGGAGTTGTGACAACTGGTAACTGATTTCTCGAAATTGGCTTCGGGAAACAGTTCCCAGTTTCAACCAATTCTGGGCCAACAAAGGTTTAGGTTAATGAAGATGATGAGTAATCTGATGGTGCTTCAAATGATTCCGGGCGATTTGAATGTCGATTTGATCATGGAGGATTTGCGCCATGGTTTGATTTTACCATTTAAAATCGATTTGGATACGCTTCTAGCTTACAAATATAAATTTGCAGAACTATTATTTAAAGGTGTTAGCCCAGATTGGTTAGGTATTTCAGAACAATATCTTTGTTATCTATGGGAATTGGACACTCGCCATTACTGTGTAATGTTTTGGGGGAGATTTTAAGATCTCATTGCTATTAATGAAAGAAAGATGAGATACCACGAAGCAAAAATATCTGGAGATTTCAACCAATTTGTGTTAAACATTTTGGCCAATGTCCGACATCTCAAAAATAAATTTTCAAACATTGTGCATATACAGGAAACTGAATAATCAGATCTATCCCTTACATTCAATGTTTTGCGTATAATTTTATTATTCATAAAATATATCAATACTAATAAGTTTTATTTTATTTCAAGGTGCTTTTATCCGTAAAATGTTCACCAAAATGAATCATCGAACACTGGTAAAGTACCCTTGTAGCATGGTTTTTTTCCTATTTGATAAATCTATGGTTTAGTGTTTGTTATATAATTGAAAAACCTAATTTGGCGGGAAATTTTAAGTAGGAATATTTTAGTATTTCGCGATAGATGGCGAAACGTTCGTTAATTTTTTCCAATTCTTGTTTAAGTTTATAAGCGATAGATGGCGGTAGCTTTGTAAAATTTTAAAATCATATTTCATATTCGATTTGAGATAACAATACGTAAAATTCTACGCCAGACTTGACTTCTAATTATTCAATCATGGTAATAGTAAGTTTATCGGTTGCTGCTGAAATTTCCGATTGGCTTTTCTATCATGTATCATGTATTTGCGTGTTTCTGTTTGAAGATAAATCTTTGGAAATTCGTATTATTAATAGGAATACGAAATAAATAGGTAATAAGATACATAAATTAAATTAATACATATGCTATAAAGTAAACATCTTGACCAAGTATTTAACATTATAATATGGAAATTCGTCTAGTATTAATACGAATAGCATAAGTTTATAACTTTATCTTCTAAGTTACAAACTTACGGAATAGGTAATAAGAAACAAATTGATACATATGATATAAAGTAAACATCTTGATTAAGTATTATAATTATTCTCTAGCTTAATTATGAGTCTGAGAAACTTTCGGAACATTAAAATTGTTCTATAAAACTAAGGAAATTAGGTGAATTATGGTCCAAGAGGTCATGCGATGAAAATTTCGATTTTAAAGGTAAATCAAAATAATTTGGTCATGAAGAATAGTTAGCATTTTTTCGAATATATTTTTAGTGGTTTCATTAAAAGCCTATAAAACTGAACTCATTATCTAATTTCTATAGAAACTACAATCCAGTACTAATGTAAAAAACAATAGACCAAAATCTATTTCAAAAGAGGTTGGGCTAGCGTGTAAATTCTTTTTAATTGGGGTGGGAAAACCCTGTGAAATCTCAAACAATTAAATTAGACAACAAGCTAAACAGAGTTCATTAGCATAAATTACGTTTGGAACACGCGTATATAACCAAAACCAGGATTGCCACAGGTCAGGGAAAACAGGGAAAAGTCAGGGAATTTGAAAATGAACCAAAAAGTTGCGTAGATTAGAACAAAGATATGCATGCAAAAAGTCTGGCGAATGCAATTGCAAAATAAAAGGTTAAAAATTGGGTAGTATTAGCTGAAACGGTCAGGGAAAATCGTTGGAAAAGGTCAAGGAAAAACCTGAAAAGGTCAGGGAATTTGAATCTGAAAAAACTGTGGCAACCCTGAAAACTGTTAAAACTATCACTGGGAAATGAAATCAGAGTTAGAATTTAAAACTAAAATTTATTTTTATGTATAATTTTGGATAAACAATGAAACGAGATCATTATCATATGTAACTTCTAAATAACTACTTAAGATAAAGAAAGATTCTACTCGAAAGATTATCAGGTCAAGAGCGAAAATATAAATACAGAAGAAGCTCCCTAAATGTCAACGCACTCTAGAATATAAATCAGTAAATTCTTGGCGAAGGTCCATCTTCCTAAAAAAAATGTATTCAAGGTTTCAAACCCTTGACTTTCACTTGAACTTTTAAATGGATAGTGTAACGTAAATTTAGAAGTAGATTATAAGGCAATTGTTAAAGAATTCTTATCGACTTCAGAAATGGCGGGAAAGGTAGCACCAGGGGACAATTAACCTAATCAACGCCTATTGGTCTCTGGTTGTCTGTTCCGTTGACCCTATATACTTTAATTAATTTGAACGGTTGGTCCTCACGTTATAAAGGAGTTATTTTTAGCACTTCTTAAGGCTTACCTGGAAAGTAGACCTGCGCAGTAGAAAAACTAAAAATTCAGGGAAATTGATAAGATTGCGGTTACTACAAATAAATAATTTGGGTTTCTCTTTCTAAAATATATTTTCTTTTTATCTATAAAAACTATGAACGTTTCCAATTAAAACAGCTAGTACCTATATCGTCAATATTAAAGAAGAAGATTGTAACTTGAAAATACGTAGTTTTCACTAAAGGGGGTAAATACCGTTCCCCAGTGTTGGCAGCCACCTGTGAGCGAATACTGAAGCAGAAAAAAAGGCTAGCAGTTCAGTGTTGGAACTGATTTGTTCTGAACTGCGCTCACAAGCTCCTGGCAGCAATGAAATAAAATTATAGCTGAGAAAGAGGGCTAGAATTTTATTTTACCCCTTTATCTAAAACAATGTTTAGGGGTCAGTGTCTCTGCCACCAACATTGACGGATAGTTTACTACCACTTTAAATAAGAATAAAATAACCAATGTTGTAATATTAGGAAAGAGTGTAAAAATACAGAACCACTCTTGAAAATCTTATTTCAATTTGAATATGCGCCGTAAATCCCGTAATCAAATATGTTCCCTCTGCAAAATAATGCTTAAAACACTAAGAAGATACCCCTTGCCTAAATACGATACACATTGCTTATAATAAATGTAATAAAATTATATATAAGAGTTAATCTAGTGGAAACGGGACGTAACAAGGAGCCAACTTCCTTTCTATAGTTATGTCAGAATCAATCTTTGATTTCATCCCTTATATACGCGAGAGCAAGATTCTCTATCTCGGTTAGATTAGATATAAAGTGTAACTTAGCTTTGTCGGTATTGAAATTTGAAACCCATATCACTATAGTGAATGTTTCGGCCGCTATCGTCGGTTGTTTGGGAGCCGTCATAACATAATAGTAAAATCGGGAGGGGGTGTTTGTGATACTAGAAAGCTTTTTCGTTTAGTTTTTATTTTTCGGTAAAGTTGCCTCGGGTTCTTTCAACCCTTTGGCCAGTGTCCAAAAATATTTCGTCCATCACCGCGACTTTAGGGTCAATGCGCTCTCTCTCGGGCTTTCTAGCCACCACGTTCTATAGCAATCTCTGTGTAGTTTCATTTCAGTCGAATATTTCAACGTGTGCCAATTCTTGGCTTTATTGCCCAAGATTGAAATATCCCAAAGGGCAATTCTCGCGAGGATCTAATTTTAGAATATTCTTTATAACAAAATTTCGGGCTGGCAATGGTAAAGCCCTGCCTGTTAGAATTGTGCCTGACCCGAGGGACTGATCATTACACTTAATCGGTGTACAAGGCTGTAGCTTCGAATATAATGTAGTGAGAATGTAAGAGATAACGTTTTTAGCATTACTAAAGGCTGTAATCTGTTATGTAATCGATAATTGGTGGACATTAAGTAATTAATTCACGATGGGAAAGAGTTCTGTTCATTCATATTTCTACAAATTTTACAATAAAAAAATTACAATTTTAATCACCTATATTTCATCGTATTTTGTTTGAGTGATTCCTATTTTATTTTGAAAATTAATTAATCTAATACTTTTCGCGAGGGTTTAACTATTCGTACACGTTGAAATCTTCAATTGAAACCGATTATGGTTAATTCCTGTCTTAGTTTTCAACGCTTATAGAAACCTTGAGTATCATATATATAATATAATTTTCTTAAAGATTGAGGTTAACTTATAGCTTCGTCGATGTTGCATTCTCTGATCGCGTTTAGTAGTAGCTATGTTGGGAATATATTTAAAGAGGGAAAGACCTACATCCCAAACACTACTATCTCATATTCTCGTCGGCTTCCTCAATCTCTCTGGGATTTCGTTAAGCTCTAGCTCTTCCCGGTTTCTCTTCTATTACTCTTCTATTAATTGTCGCTTTTGTAAATGGATGGTCAAGGGATGGAAAGGGGTAGGTAAGGGTCGAGTTAGATAGCGGAACAATTGAAAATTAATAGCTAGTCATTGGAGCGCAAGATTTTTATCTTAAAACCGTGATAATGAATATTACCTCTGGATTAAATTGGCAACTTTATATTTTTTAATTTACACCAAAATTATTCTCTTGATGTCAATTTTTCTGTTTGTTCATTTTGAAGTCTTCTATTCTTTCTTTTGTTTAATGGGATGCTGTCACCATTTTAGTGCTGATTAGTGGCTTGGTATGGGGGTCATCCCTAAAGTGGCGAGTTTCTTCCGTAAATAATAGAGCCCAAAATATATGCTAATATAATATTTTGTAAGAAAAACCTTAATTTAACTTATTTTATTTTATCATAAAATTGTCTGGGTCATTTTAACAATTGTCTACGATCCAAACATTGATTCAATAGTCCCATGTTAACCCATGGAATTTTGAGATATTTAATCGTCCTCTCATTGTAGAATTCAATTATCTTCACTCAAACACGGGCGTAAACGAAAGCGTTTATCAAAACGTTATTGTCCAATTACTGTGCTCTATTTGACGCAATTTTCTAGTATACGTGGTATTTGTCGGTTCGCGTTTGTTAAACAATTTCCTCCATAATGGTTCGTGCTTATGGTGCTTGAAAGCAAAGTTTTTGTTCGATAAATTATACATAGTACACGTCAACGCCCGTGATAGCGGAAAAAAATTAGGGCTGGGTTTTTTTTTATATTGTAAAAGTGGTTAAATGATACCCCATATAATATCACGAGATACGCTTGTAATTTGTCACCATGGCAACTGGTCTTAAGGCTTTCCTTATTTATAATCATACGTACATAATACATAATTTAAGTCTCCTAAGTGTGACCGAATTACATTTTGGACATGACATCTAAAAGAATGATAATAACAAGGACAAAAGGATAAAATCTTCCTCCATTCTCTACAATTTTAATGGTTGATTTTGAAATTTGGTTATTGAATTTTGTTTCTAAAGCCCTTATAAATATGTGAGGAAAAGTGGTCATTGATAATACAGTTATTATAATACTTTAAAGTAATGCATCAGCTGTTTTCGTCTAAGAATTTAGAATTTCCAGTTGTCCCGGAGGTCATGGAAAAAAAAAATTTTCAGATATTTATTTTACCCTAAACTTCCCATCTTTATTGTAATTAGTAATACTGGAAAGTCAAATCGACCAACAATTTTAATATAGAGAGTTACAACCATAGAATACGTCTAAATTTCCATATAGATACATAATTTTCAATGGTAAATGTGTTTCCTTCCATCTTTGCAACTTACTATACGTATAATACCCCAATGTTAAAGATAAGGATTTCGTAGCTGATATTGAGTGACCCCGATATTGTCTCCAGTTCATCCCATTTATAGAATACAATGTATCTAAACGGTGGAGTAATAACGGAAGTATAAAGCTCAAATTCGAAGCATTAGTTATGGAGTTCCCCTTTCGTATCTTCCTTCGTATTGTACTCTGGAACTGTGACCCTGATAGTCTGATACAAGGAACGAAGACTGTAATATCCTAAAGAGAACGGTAACCGATTCTTGGCCAGTGATTTCTCCTCTCAGTCCATCTTTATTCTCTGACATTTCTCTTTCTGCACCGCTTGACAGGGTATAGTAGAAGTCAGTTTGACTCATATAGCGAAGCAATAGGAGACGAACTCGAAACACGTCGTCTTAGAGAAAGATCTCCATGTTAGATTAAATCCAATTTAATCAAAGCTATGATGAAGCTACCAATTTAGTTTTAAAAGGGCGAATGACAGTGTTTTTCTATCGATTCCTTGTTGCTAGAATAGGCTTAATTCGCTATAGTAAATAAATACAAATAAATATTAATAAAGAAATCTATTTTTGAACTTACTCGAAAGTAGGCTTAACATGGATAACTAGTCTCCGGCCAATCACGAGAGAAGCGCTTCTTATTGTTCATTGTTTAACGAGACTAGATATTAAACTCTCTAGATAGCTTGATATGGATTTTCTAATGAATACCTTTAAATTTGTTTGCGCCTAATGATATCATGCTTTCAAGAATAAATTAAATTTATACATTAATAAAGCTGGAAAAATACTTTTTCACGGACAAAGCAACCCTGAAGAGTTACAGAATTTAGTTAATACAATGACCTTAGCTAAGTATACGCGCTATAAGCCTCTAAACTCAATCTGATTCTTACTATATAAGCATTTCTAGCGTGATCAACCGGGTAGAAACAATCGGGCATTCGCTCTCTTACAGCTCAGTTTCAATCACTATATTCTTCCCCTTTATCGTCTTTGGTCTCGGGAACTGTAAAGCAGTTTCTATCTGGGTCTGATCAAGCGTAGATAGCGCGTCCCAAAGCTATTTATAATAACGTCCGTCAGAGAAGAATCAGAGCGTTTTTAGTAATTCCCTTTTGAGAAACGGACTTCATATCCAATATAATCTTCCATTAACGGTTTATGTTAATAGTTCTCTTAGGTTTTAGCGTAATTGAAAAAAATGACAACTTTCTTGGAAAACATTTCGCCCATGATACTGATTAAAATGATTAAAATCGTTCTACAATTAATTCGTACGTCATCACACCCAGTGTTTTGCGCCTCTAGCTATTTCGTATAATAATAAATACAAGTTACATTTGGTCTTTTAAAGCTCACATAACCCCGTTTCGGGTTGTATATAGCTTAGGCCGATTACAGCCTATGTATACGAGTCCAAAGATGGATATAAGATTGTCAGAGGCTGGCGGGATGATAGCAACGGGGGGCCAAAGGGATCATTCTTAGGCCCCGAAGGTTAAATCCTTCCGCCCAGAAAACCCCGATGGAATGAAAGCGCAAGCCGGAAATTCCTGAACCCTTATTACTCCATTCCGTCCCCGAGTTCCGTCCTCACATACTGACCAGTGGGCAGTAGCCTAGCTGACTCTTTACAAGCTTGGAAAGTGACTAGATTCGCATTGGAAAATCGGTTTTGTACTGGGATTTCGTTTTATTCCATGGTTGTAACTTCTTACGAAAAAGAACCCCGCGACTATATCACATTTCGATCTCTCAATCGGGATTGATTGGGTCATGGACTCATGGTATATGGTTTCGCCCCTTTATTTCAGTAAAAAAAATTCTATAAAAGAAAACGTGATTCGTTCTATTAGACGTAAAACCTTATCTTAATTCAGTTTGACTACAATTTCATTTTGGAAATTCTAAAATATTCGTACTTTTAGGCTCGATAAAGAGAAATGGCGAGAAACGAAGGAGACAGCCCTCTTAAAATTTTCCAAAACGCTTCTTCTTATCAGTCCAGTATTGATTTCCAAATATTAAAGAGATTGCGAAAAAGTTTATTTTTAATTGTTAGTTTATTCATTTGCCCTTTAAACCAGGCTAGGAAATAAACGCGTTGCCTAGGGCATATGACCAGTTTAAAAATTAGCTGAGTTAAAAATGCCTGGGATTATAGTGGTCAGCGGGCAATCTCAATTTTAAATTGCTTTAAATCACTGAGAATCGTCATAATTATAGGAGAAGTAACTCTGTTAATACCGTGTAATTTTCTGAAGGTTGAACAGCTAGGCTTAGTTTCAAATTAAACACTCCAATGATTCGTGAAATATAAAATATTTTCGCCTCTAACCTCCGATAAAGATAATCCAGATATTCTTTCATAGCCGATAACCCCTATTTCAACATTCATCCATAATTAGATAATCCTAATCATTGGGCTAGACCTAAATCCTATGAGATTAGTCTGGCTATACTTCTTGCTTATAATTTGAGTGTAAATATATTCAGTAATGTTATTTTATATTCCGTTTCAACCAACCTTTAAAAACAAACGACCTTTGATGAGACATGACTTTAGTAAACTTCAGTTTTAGTTTGCAAAACTATACCTTTATTCTTATTTAGTTTATCATTTTGTATTAGTTCGCCCCACCATCCTTAGTTTGTAACTTGCATTTCAACAAGTGTAGTCCTTTTTCGCAACGTAAATTAATGAAGATATGTTGTAGGAGAGGGAAAGAAAGCCTTTAAGCTTTCCCCATTAGAAATGAACCCTTTCGAGCCTTCCATCCTATTCGGCTTCATCAAGTAGATAACGTTTCGTTTTTGGGAAAAGAGCGATAAGGAAAATTTGCCTCCTCCTGTCCTTATAGTTCGACTTAATTCTGCCCCTGTAACTGAAACTAAAACCCCGAGAAAAAGAAAGACTGCTCCCTCTTCTCTCTTATCTCTTGATAGGGTTCGCTTCCCATCAGCTATAGACGCTTCTACGAGATGAGCATGGAGGTCCTCCCAATTAAGAAGGGCTTCATTTTCGTCTACCAGGTCGTTATTTTCAATGATCCCTTAATTTTTCTTTTCCCATTCAACCCCGAAATGATTTTTAATCGAGAGGGCCTCTTTCTAAGTGATCTTATCTTCCACCTTTAAGCCCGTCCCTCTGCAAAACTGTACTAAATCGAAATACGCGTAGTCGCGTAAAAACATTAAACTTATCAAAGAAAAATTGCATATTTTTGCCCGAAATTCTAAGTACGCATACATTCAGAATAAATATTATAATATTATTAACCCTCAATACCTCATAATGGGTTGAGTAGGTAAATATTTAAAATTACTCTTAAATTATCATGGTGCATTCTTGACGTAGACCTTGATATCTTCAGTGACGAATGACGATTCTGCTTAGTAAAAAACAGTTAGGCCTTTTCAACTTTATAAAACATAAGCACGAATTAAATATTAAAGTACAAACAATGAGTTAATAAATCCATCAGCGGCAAAATCCTGTTGTTCTATAGTCTTTCGCAGCCTTGGAACCACCAAAAAAAATAGTTCACGCGCATTGGTATTTTCGTATTTTCCGAGAATGGTCCGCTGATCCCTCACCCCGAACCCTTCGACCACCCGCGGGCTACGCGAGAAATTCCCTGATAGTATTTTACAAAACGCGCTTTGCTATTCCCTTTATTTCGCTAAAAATTAGGTGTATCCCAGCTTTGTACGTGCTGAAAACTCTAGGGGGAATTTACCGTCGTTTATGTCAATGACGCTTTTCGCCTATATTTAGAAAAAAAAAAAAAAAAAAATCTCAAAAAAAGCTAAGGTTTTTTTTAAGTAAACAAAAAAAAAAAGAACTGTAATCCTCCTTCATGCTTCGGTGACAGATTGGCGGCTAGAATTTAGAAATAGTGGCTGTGTATTTTTGGTGGGACTATATTTTCAAAGATGAGTGATATTCAATTTAAGTGGCTGTCAATAGGCTAATTTAGGTGGTTCCAAGGATGCGAAAGACTATAGTCAAGTTTAAACTTTGGCGCTTTCATACTTTCCCCAAAGATGGTTCCTATATACTCATGGTTATACTCGTATTCAATATGTAATTTATCCCAATGGTCAAATCTGAGAGGTATTTACAGACATTGCTAAACATTATGGGGGGGGGGGGGGAAATAGTAGTTGGGACAACCTACTTCTTGAACAGGAGTATATATTTAATTTTACAACATTTTTGTTCTCAAGGTATCCTTTTATTCAGTTTTATCCGCAACAGACACGAATGGTTTGCTGTTTTCATAAATTATAAGGGCTGTTATATTACCAACCAAACCTTGTTTGGCAAGCTGGGCTAGTTTCCTGGCAATTTGAAACTCGCCTCTTTTTCTCTTTTACTCCCTATTTGGCACGGGAATTATTTAGGACTCCGCAAATATATAGAGTAGACAGCGTGCAGCTTCCAGAAAGAGACGGTTAAAGGGAACTAGGATTTTACCCTTTCTCGTTTCGCTAGGATATTCAATTACTTGGAATAATTCGAGCTGCAACCTTCTCCCTCTCTTCTAGCTACCTCCTACAGCATCAAGCGTTGATATACGGCCAGACTTAATGAATGTCATTAAAGAGAGCCCTTACCCTGTTAACTTCAGGCGCAAAATGCAAAAGTAACCAATGTCTAACACCGATCCAATTCGCAAGCAAAACCAGAAAACAATTCTAGACTGGTTTTAACGATTCGTAATGACAAAAACCTTTACCAGAATTTTATTTACTACTTCTTGGTTCTCGATGAAATCCCAACTCCTATGTAATATCACCTTTCTCCAGTATTCGTCTTTAGTGAACAAGTTCTGACTCCTTGGTCGACATCAATCTCTGATCTCCAGACTCAAATCTCAAATCTTTAGTCTCCTGATGTTCCTTGTATCTAGTCCTCATTATTCAGTCTCTAGCTTATACATGACCCTGTTCTGCAGTATGCAATGCGAACTCCCTAGCCCATGCAACCCCAAATGTCCAATCTACACTCTCCTGACATCCGTGGTATTCATTTCTCATTTTTAAATGTCCAAACCTTGGCCCCAGGTTTCTATAGACTCCAGTTCTGATACTCCGACTGAATGGGCTTAATATCTAGTCTTTGGTTATTAGTCTGTGATTCCATTATTGAGTCAACATCTGAGTAACTAGAAGTTCAAACCTAATGTGTTTTATATGTTCGATAGAAATACAGTACTCACATCGTGAATTCGCCATACTTGTGAATATTATTTACTTCTGTTGTTATTTACTTATGGATATATGAATCTATACGTTGCAACTTTCGGTTGGAATTGACTCTAACTTTGGAGCGAAAAAAATGGCATTTGATTCTGCGGAAAATTATTGCTCTGAACAAAACGGTTAAACCTTCGAACGACGTGTCAGTAATGATTTTATTTTTATATACCATCTTATCGGGAAACCGATTAATTGATCTCCAGAGATTTAAGAGCTCGTTTAATTTCTATAAGGCTGATTGTACAATATTCGCTAAGGAAAATCTTTTATAGGAAACCATCTGTATTTACAATCTTCGTTGCTAAGAAACGATGCGATTTTATTATTTTCGATATATTTTTAAGGACCTTATAAACTTGCCTTATAAACTATTTTTCGTGTTCAAGATAGATTGATCATGCCCCTGTAATAGACTAATTTCTTCCCCCAAATGAAAAAGTAATTAAGATTTTTAGTTTCCAAATTTCAAATAATTCTAACTAAAAATTAATTTTAACATTTGCTTGCCAAATTCTTACGGGTAGTTTTGGACGGTCTTGATCCTTGATTAGATAAAAAATATACACTTATTTTATAGTTAGGCTTAGCGGAGTTTAAAAACAAACATTTGTAGAACAAATTATAATCTGAAATAGTAAACGCTTTCAAATGTAATGTAGAAGTAGGAAACCATGGAAAATCATTAGAAAATATACTAATTAGTTTATATTCTGTATTTTTTATTCTTACGTCGTTGAATTATCAGGATTACATTCACGATATACAATTTCTTAATTTTCACGTTTAGTTTTACGACAAAAACAAAGTAAAATATTTTGAATTTTTCTTATAATATAATTTTTTTTTGGAAACGCGCATTTAAAACACTTTGGAATAATTTAATTCCCTTATATCTATTTACAAAAGAACTAATTTTTCAATCTAATTAATTATCAATCTTTTAGTCGTAAATTCCCTCGTTCTTTTCATGATTAACTAATATTCACGCTTCTCCGTTAATTCTTATTCTTTGTTTTGTCTATTATAATTTATTTTTTGTCGTATATAGGAATGTTATAGAAAATGTCAAATATTTTCCGTCGATTTTATTTTGTTAGTTTTTGAAAAAATATAAAATTATTCAAACAGGTATCAATGCTTAAAAAACGCGTCTTTTTGGATTTTTTTTTTCCAGTGAAAAAGTTTTCAAACTATCCTTACTTTTTAATTACCATCATTTTAATTTCGTTTTTACTAAAACCTAATTAGTTTTTTATGAAAGAATTCGGTGTCATAATACAATTTCATTTTTTGTTTTCTTTACTTTAAGGCCAGTTAATATTAACCATGAAATGTTTCACGATAAATCTATAAATTTTGATGATTTTAAATTTATAATTAACCCTAATTGGAATTTTCTTTTGCCGTTGATCCGTAGGATATTAGGGGTTTTATTGAAACTTAATCTAAGCTATAATTAGATTAGTAAATTTATGGTTTCATCATATCAGGCACCTTCAATAGAGATATGATTTTAAATTAATTTGAATTATTTGTTCGTTATTATAAATTAATTAGCTAATGAATTTCAGTTATAACAATTTGCATAGGTCCGCGGGGATTTAGATCACGATTTAATTTAATTTTACTAACCTTCCACGGATCGTAATTAAAGGTTAATTAGCTAGGTCTCGTGATAGAGTTTAGGAAGGACCACAAATTAAGATTAAATACCTTTAAAATTGGTTCAGAAATAAGAAAGTTAACTTTTGTTAAATTTACAAAATCCAACTTTTTATTTTTAGCCAATTTTAGGGTAAAAATCTTATCCGCGTTCTTACAGGAGACTTTATTCCTTTAGTTATTAATTTAATCAAAATTGAATGGAATTAATTTATATTCATATTTACTGGTTTTACGAACAGTACGTACGTTTATTTACACATTAAATTTAAAACCAAAATCCGAAGATTAAATATTTATACAATGGGAGAAGGGATTAGGGTAGATTAAAATTAATCCATTGAATACAATTATATACATTATAGATTCTAGTTTATATTTGATAAATTAGAGATTCTTCAATTAAAAAAAACAAATTCGGGTTTATTTATTATTATTTTTTTTTCTCGTTAATATTTTGAGCCCTTTTGGAATTATATTTTTTGGCCTAATATTTATATTGTACTTGAATTTCATTGGCGGATAAATAACTTATCGAAGAAAAAATACACGTTTATTTTCCAATAGAAAATTAACAGGATTAAATTAGTTTTAATAACTTATTTAATTCGACCTAATTAATTTGGCGTCTAACTTTGCACTATACGTTCGTTTTTAAAATACAAAATTTTTTATTCACAAAAACTTCTTAAAAACAAACTAAAGTGTACCGGTTTACTATATGATACTAACCCAAGATGGAGACATAAGTTGCGTTCATACTAGACCTTGGAATCGATTTAAACCTTTTCAAAACGTTTCGCTAGAGTCGTGTGAACGGGAATTTCAACTTTTTTCGAATCGATTTGATTCGATTTCTCGAAACTGCTTCGGGAACCAGTTTCATACCGATTCGCTTTCAACAATCGATAGATGAAGCTACGATAAATCGATTTATAAAGATAATGCGTGAACACGTGACGATTGAAACGATATCGGTTTGATTTTTACCGTTTCAAATCGATTAAGAAATGCTAGTGTGACCGTAACTTAAATGTCATCCGCTTCATTTGACTGTAGTCTAGGATACATGGTTAAGCCTAAATATTAAATTATATACAAGTTATCCGTCGTCTGCTATAGATTTGACTACTTGTTAAAGTTTAGGTTTTTCGTATTTATGTACTGCCTTCGCCTTGTCAAATGAATGCTCGAATCTGAGCCCCTCGTTTGAGTAGCGTAACTTTCATCACAGTTCTAGTCAGACTAAGCATGCGACGCGATGTTTACCACCTTGGATTTTTGAAACAGCCCATTCATGGGCATAAACATTTCTTACCATAGCAAATTAGAATTAGTGGGTTCTTACCTCACTTTTGTTTTTACCGGAGTTTGCGCACCATACTGTTAATTGGTTTAACACAACCACATATTTGTACACCGAGATTAGTTAATATTTTTATTTTCGTTTTCGTCTTGAATAATTTAAGAAAACAATATTTAATGAGATCCCTTTTAAATTGATGGCACTGAATTCGAGTCCGCTCGCGATCGTGTACAATTAGATCGCGAATCACGTGTGCGAAATGTAAGTGTCCGAATCACCAGACGAAGTAAGCGAGTAATTGGCCGAGTCCCTTCTCTGGTGTACGGGATACATGGGCAAGAGAGTCGACTGCCCAACGGCCCCTAAAGGTTTCGTCGTCCCGTAAATACCGTTACCCAAAAGCGCGGGAAAGTTCTTGACCTGCGCGGTCAAACTTAAGGTACCGTAGTTCCCCATCGAGTTCTGGTTACCGTCGTTGTTACAACCGCCCACTACCATTTTGGGCGATGAAGGGAGACTAGGCATCGGTTTTGGAGTACCGGGTCCCGGAAGTACCCCTAATCCCGATAGGTGTCCACCCGATTGTAGATGTTGTAACGTATTTCCGTTTGGGAAGTCGGGTTGGTCCGTAAATGACGTCATTCTCATATTGGTTGCGCGGCCGAAATGGTCCGAGACCCCCGATGTGGTTAATGGGACAATGGCCGGTGCAACGATGGGTGCTGGCGCTCCGTCACCGTTGTCGCGTTTTTGTTTGCGACGGATGACCAGTGTCGAATCGTTCGGATCGAAGTAGATCGCGTCCGGTTTTATTGACCTACGAATAAAAAAGGGGATTTAGTTTAGATTCGAGGGAACATTGGTTTGGGTGAATAAATAATCGTTTGTAGTTCAATGAGAGCTTCAAAATGAGACCAATTATGCCAAAATAGAATGACAAAATTTTAAAATTATGTCTTAGTTCCAACTTTTCTATATTTCTTTACCAATATATATAACATTTTGAAATTTTAATCATCTTTAAACAATTCTTTCACACCTTTAAAATTGTTTACTTTAAAGGGTGTATGAAGACCAAAATTTGGGGTGGATCATTAAAATATCTCTAGCTCCTAAACGCGTGCTAATTAATAGCTAGTGCTGGAGTAAGTTTGAAAAGTTATTAAATATAAGCTTGAAATTCCTCGCACAAACTTAAATGTTTTAAATCCAAATTAACGAAATAACTACAAATAATAACGTACTATTATCTACCTACGACTATATAACCTTAATTTATTATCACCCAGCTTTGACGTACTTGGTCTCATATTAAAGCTCACACTGTACCATTATAATTTTTTAACACAACCCTAAGGATTGAACGTAAACTCTGGACATAACGCACCTCGGCGTTGTATTGGTGCCCGTCGTTATATTCAACAATGGCATTGGCGCCGGTGTATTCCTCTGTAGAGACATACTCTTCCACGGCGTCGGTCTGGCTTGGACCAAATCTTGTAGCAGATTCTCCATACTCGATGACCTTTTGGGGTCACCTTGCACGCTGGAATTAGAATGTACCCCGCTAGAAGATTCGCTTCCGCATCCTCCGCCTTTTTCGGGGCTGGTCGTCGAAGTTTCGCTGGCCGAATCGGACTTCGGGGTCAAGTGACCTTCGGACGAACCTTGGTTGATGCCCATCGTGCTCAGAGGCTCGTAGCCGTCTCCTAGCAGTACATTTTGTCCCCCCGTTTTGTGCATGGGTCTCAAGGGAACCCCTCCGCTGTGTACAACTACAGGGGCTGTTAATTTGTAGTTTTCATCAACCAGAAGCTCGTAGTCCCCGTCGGCCGATAAAATTCTACGGTGTTGACGCGGATCGGTTCCGTTCTTGAATAAAGGCTGGTCTATCGTCTCGTCGTCGGTTTCATCGCGCGCTACGACCATCTCTCTCAAAGTAGCGTAGTCACCGTCGTCCGAATTGTCGTCGGAAAGATCTTCGAATTTGACTCCTTTCTTATTCTTGACCGTTACTTTGGGCGATTTGGCCGAAGCTGAGGATCTGGTCCGTTTGCACGTGTTACCATTAACGCCGCTTTTCTCTTCGAAAGACACTTTGTGACGTATTCCTGGAGATTTCTTGTGCGTTTTGAGCCACGCCAGTCTTTCGCTTTCTGTAGATTCTTTAGCATCCTTGCTGGGTAGGGAAGCTTTTGGTTTAAGCCAGTAGATATCTTCGTCATCCGCTGACGCCGGTGAGATTTGTTTAGTCACTGAAGGAGCCGGACTGGCCGCCGCTGATCTTTGGGCTAGACTGACAATGGCTTTCTTCGAAGTTTTTTCTCGAACCTATTTGTAAATACAAATGGATTTAAAATTATACCTTTGAAATTTGATCTAAATATTTAGTTAATTCATAATGACAACTAACCTGATACGTTTGTCCATTATCGATGACCAATAAGGGTGTATCTTTTCCATTTTTGGGTCCTCCCCTTATAGGATTTACGGTATTGTTTATTCCTCCGTTGGCATCCATCCCTTGTCTTTTAAACTGCCACCTGTGTTTGATGGTCAACGCTAACCAGAGTAAGATCCAGAGGAACAAATGAGTAATGGTTCCCGTAACTCCCGCCAACATGGCACCGTCCAAACTTCCGCAGTACACCATGGTGTAGTCGTACATCAACGGGGAAGCCGTAAGGGCCACCATTAAGACGACCATGAATGCGCCCAGGTGTGGCACGTGACCCCATAAACGTCTCGATTCTTCCTTCCAAGTCACGTGGGTCTTTTTTACCGTTGATTCGCGCCATTCTCGATACTTCTGTAACCCGTACAAGTACAGAACCGACCCCGAAAAGGTCAGCACCAGATTGTAAATGAGGAACAAGATCAGAGTAACCGGTACATTAAGGAGAAGCGGGTTATGACGTAACAGTACGTCGTGAGGTCCGTAGACGTGGATCTAAAAAACGGATGAAATTAAATTGTATAGCTTGAATCATCGATTGATTTGGCGAAAGAAATTTAGAAAATATTTACCTTGTAAAGCACAGTGAAGCCGGCAAAGGTGACTATCTTCTGGGCGGCGTCAATGACTAGTTGCAAAGAGAAAACGAGACCGAAGGCCTTGTTGGTTCTCCAGAAGACTGAAGGATATCTGACAGCGTGGACTAGAAGGGCGATAGCGTAGTTGAGGAATTCGGCCGAGACAAGCCCCGGGGCTAGCTCGTCAGTGACGTATTGACGTTCGGTGGCCGAAGTGGGATCCAAGTGCAGGCGTGGCCGGGCGCGGTCGATCTCTTCTCGTTGGATGGCTTCCGACGTATTCACAGTAGAGAGAAACTTCAGCATCACTAGACGATCCCGATGGGGCACGAAAAAATCCAAATCCGTTTTCCAAATGTCAGCTGTCAAATAGGAAAAAACGAAACAATTTTATTAAGTTCGGTTTACTATTTACAACTTTTATTATTTAGTACGTGGGCTTTTGTGATGGTTTAAACCTTGAACTACTCCAATTATTTAATACTGTAGTTTCAAATGTCCATAGATATTTAAAATTACTTTAAGATAGAATTTTTAGTTTATATTACACGATTAAAACGCAATCAATCTACGCAAGAAAGCTTTTTATAAAACAGTATACTTTAAAGTTTGAACGAAAAATGTTTTAGAATTAGTTCTTTGGGCCGATAAATTCATATGGGTATGGAATTTCTATGCCCTAAGAATTCGATATTCCCAATATGGAACAAAAGTAGTCTTTCTAAGCATACCTAAAATACTTTTCAACTCTTTCTCTAACCGATAAAATTCCCACGATCAGATTTGAGCAAAGCCAAAAAGCCCAAAATCGTTTTCCTCGCTTCGAAAAGGGAACCCTTTTTCCTCCGCCTTATTCTTTAATAAAAACCTACTTTATCACAAAAAGTGTAAATCCTTAAAAGATTGAGAAAAAAAAAAAAAAAACTAACGACTTTTTAAGTAACCTCCTGGCTCCATTGCAGAGAAAGAAAAATGGTAGGTTTTTTCCTACCCCAAAATCCTAGATATAAGAGCATGGGGCACTGTTTTCCCCATTGCAAATAAGTACAGCCAAAGGCATGAAGATACCATCCCCTATAGTATCAACCCCCCAATGAGAAAGAGAAATATTTTCAATTTAGCAGAATTTCAATCTTACGCTTTATGTTGTGAGCGAGGAAGCGTTAAGAGAATCAAAAAATACACTCAGACCATTTTATCCTCAATCAATCGTGGTTTTCAACACGTACTAAGGTATAGGCTCCGCGTTAAACTCTAAGAAAACGAGTTGTAGACATTTAAAGAGGTTTATTTCCTACTTAATGAAACTTCAAAGGGATTTTAACACTAATCTGTCCATGAATCAATTCAGAATTCAATAGAAGAGTAGAAATGAATTTATTTACTAATATTTACTAAGTTATAGTATTCATTCATTGTTATACGATTGGCTCATTCAACGTTGTAGCGAGTGCAAACTATTTACATTTTTTCGTGGTAAGTTTGCACTGTTAGCGAAAAGATGGGCGGATTTATACACAATGTTAAATTTCATAGGGAATGAAATAGTTTATGCAATCTTTATTAAAGTCTAAATTTATATAGAAAATAATCCTCTTTACTATTTTGAGATAAGTCGATATATATAGTTTTTTACATATATGTTGTTAAAACCATCATCTATTTATTTAGAAACGATGAACATAAGCTCAGTCAGATCTCAACAATGTTAGTAAGGTTATTATATACCATCTCAATTCTTTCCTTCCTCTAACATCTCTTATTCAGCCTTGTTTCGCGAATATGTTAGATCTCACGTGTCCCTTGTCACTTTACACTATGCTTAATATATATTCGAAGTCTTTTTTAACCTTTGAATATGCTGTCAAGAGATTCACGCTTCTAAGCGGATAAAAAAGTATTGCAGCAAAGAAAACGCGGGAGAAAAAAAAAATATCCTGCCGACAAGAGATTCTTGATAAAAATCTTAACGTCGTTTCAAAACTATCCCTATAGGCTTGACTGGGCAATTCTGTAAATGGCCCCCGCTTTGAAAGAGAGTGTGAAAAAGATCACTAGCCTAATTTAATTGTATCACATTCCACATACTCCGATATATCCTTAATTATTCAAACAATTAAAAACGTTTTTCAAATCCTTGGAACAATCATCTAAACGGGTTTAGATTATTCTCTCAATTATGAAGGTTAGTGGAGTTAATTTTACAAGGGACGAAGAAAAATAACTTTTTTCTATTGAAGTTTTAACATGCAAAATCTGGATATATCAGATATTTTTTTCACCATAAAATTATGAAAATTATCGATTTAAATTGTCTAGAAAATTAACTGGAACGTTATAGAAACCTAACTTGAATTCTCAGATCATAAACACTAATTTTTTATTTATTTTATACCCGGAAAAAGTTTGAAAAAGGTTTTCGTTTGATAAACCTGAAAATATTGGTGCAATTAATTTTCGAAGTTTTGTATATGAACCCTTACTTTTCACCCTCTCTTTAAACCTAGAAAAACATAGCTACGAACAAGCATTTTATCCTGAAGCTCGATAGAATCGGTATTACTGGCGGGAAAAAAAATATAAGGAGTTGCAATGGATAAACTTTTCCGCCCCCGCACACAAAATGAAAAGAAGAACAGATTTATCCGTGGAATGGGATCTACCCTTTATCTTGTTATCGCAAACAATCACGGGAAAAACGTTTTTTTGACCCCCTATATAGTATTTTCTTGGACAGATCGTTTCGAATCGGAGTTCAACCAATATCTTTTTTATTATACGTAACAACCCGGAAGTTTTTCCGCCTAAATTTCTAAACAATGTCGATTCGCTGTGTTTGTATTTAGTGGCAGATTAATTTGTCTATAATTTCTTGTTCTAAAATAGTTCCAAGTTATTTTTGACAAAAGATCACATTTATTACATCCAAAATTCGTAGAATTAAAAAAATTATATTCTAAAACTGCATTTTTGGGTCCTGAATGGGGCTTTCTTATAAATAATGATATTTGGATGGAAATAACCATTATAAGATATTTGGATTTACATAATGTTTCTACATAATAATCTACTTATCAATGATTAAAAAGTTCTGTTGAGTTTAGAGTGCATTTGTCGAAGATCATTTAGCCTGAATATTTCTGGTTTTGAAAACCATAAATAGATGCTAATTATTTTGAATTATTTATTATCTTACATTTCTACTGTATTTCTCAAAACTAGAGCTCGGCGTTTGGACAAGATTATTCATAAATAACGGTTAATCATTTATTTATGAATAAAAATCGATATTATCCAGTAAATTATTCGCGATAACATGCTTTTATCATAGGCTCCCCGTGGATAATTTCAAATTATGAATAAAGATAAAACAAACGGATATTTTCTTGTCCAAACGCCGAGCTCTACTCAAAACTGATTCAATTAGAAATGAATTAAATATGTTTCCCTTGAATCAATAACCGTAGTAAAAAATAGCGAGGTCAACAAGGGTCAAATTTTAAATCTCCTGACATGATATACGACCATCTTACGTGTAAAGGTCTTTATTATAAGTCTTAACTAATGCCCTTTCTCTTTGGTGCTAGGTATATAGTTAATACCTTCAAGGAAAATTAATCAAAAATATCTTCCAACCCCCGCCGCATCCATAAAACTATATATTACAGTGTGAAAGGAGCTTAAGACTTTGCCGAACTCTTTTGTGTAGCGTTGAAGGAGATCGCGTCACGTGGTGGTAGTTTTGGCTCCGGGAAAAGGAGGTATAAGAGGTATATTGTCATCTTCGCAGCCTTCGTCAGGCGATTATCGGTTAATGGGAAAAATGTATCCCCCTACTCCTCATCTCCACATTCTTTCATTCTCTAAGGATCTTCCTCCCTTTCTCATGCAATCTCCTCATCCCAATTTTTTTTTACTTCCGCGCGAAGCTTCCGTTTTCTGCTCAAAGGGTTTGTTGCTTCATCCTGAATCTCAAATATAATCAAAGAACTCTTTTATAAAATTAATATAAAAAAGTCCTACCGAAACAGGAAATTAATTTTTCTAAAACTAATTTAAACAACTGTTAGGAAAGGAAGTTTTGATGAAGCCTTGTTTAAACAATAAACTTTTATACTCAAATTGATGAGTCAACGAAAATAGATCACAAATGCTTTCGACTTCGGAAGGGCTTCTTCAGAACTTCAAAAGAAGGTTTTCCTAGATCAAAAGCTTTCTCTTTTTCATAACTTAAAGTGATGCTTACACTAATTTTTCATAAAATTCGAATGGAAAGTGAGTAGCATTTTCAGAAATATCGCTAAGAACGATTCAAATATATATATATATAGGTATGTGATAGAAAATATTGTGGCAACGGTATAAAAATACATATTTTCAAATGGCAATTTTGGAAATTATTAAAATTAAAATTCCCCGCGATACTACGTCATCATTATTGTCGCGTAATTATTGTAGAGTCTACAGTTGATTCTCGAGCATTCTGGCAAGTTATAAGGTCGCTTTCCCGCCACGATTTTCGTGAAAGTACTTAATCCAGAAAGTCCTACCTTTTCGTTAAATACGTTTCAACGTCATATCAGAAAAAAATTACACATGTATTTGGTAAAATGGTGTCTGCCTCAATTTTAGTTTTTGTCTTACTTATTACCTTTAATAAAAATAGCCTAAAAATAGTTAATATCATCCAGTAAATAACTCTTTAAATCAAACATAAGGAAAGAGTTAGGAGGCTAGTGTTGGAACGTTGAGTTAAAGCTGATACATTTTTTTCCTTTTTTTTTTTTTTCTCCATCATCTTTTCCCTCCTATATTCAGAATCAGTTAGGAAACTACAGCGCGTACAAAATATACGGCCATCGGATTATAAATCAATGATTTTAATTCTTGGAGATAAAAGGGAGTGTAGATTGATTGCCGCTGTAATCTCAAAGTGATACGGACTATACTAAATTTCATCTTGATATTGCAGCAAGAGCATGCTATAGCCACTCTTAATATCTAAGCAAGCAAGTCGTAGGGATTACGAATATCCTAGCTTTAAACGCACTACCCAAATAAGGTGAACATTATGTAATATAAGATGGAATATGCGTAAGTACTGGACCTTCTCTATGAGTTTGATTTATGCTAATCGATTTCCGATTCTTAGAGAGGGAGGGGGAGCTATGAAAGCGAGGGAGGAGGGTTTTCCTGACTGAGAATCCACATTTTTTTAATATTCCCAAGTGAGGGTACTACCGTATTTTATTTTTTATTCAATGGGTGATTCAATTTTATAAGTTACTCTTAATATATTTTCCGCGTTCACGCACGCAAGAATAACCCAAATTTAAACTTTAATAACCCTTTTCTAAGCCATTACCTTTCTTGGTTAACTTTTACGTATCAACAAAAGCTCATAACTTTTCCCAGAAAAGTAATTCTCGGCTATAGTTGCGCAACTATCCATGCAAATGTCAAAGCTAACCAAGTTCGAGCCGATGCGTAAATAAAAAAAAATTAACTACCACCCCTCTTATGCTTCAATGATTTGGACTCTTCCTCAATATACTTTAAGTGATAAGTTATTTAATATATATATGAATCGAAACTTTTAATTTGAAGTGACTATATCTCACACATTAATATACACGTTAAATTTTTGACATGTAGTTATTAATATTAATTATCATAACACGTACACTCTACAAGTATAATTATATTAGTTTCTATTTCTTCTAATTTACCATTGCACCTAACGCTACATCGCTTCAAACTATTATTACGCCCGAAGCTCGTAATCTAACGACCTGACCAAAAAGTATAACACAAGTAGGGTTCGTTTTGAGGTCTCGAGATCACGGTTAGTATATATGGTACACGACGTGACATCGCCTCGAGCTCCAATGTTTTTCGTTTTTCTACCATTATTTTTTCAGACCGACCTCAGGAACCCCTTCTACCATTTTCTTTGCTTTTTAATAAATATATATATAAAAAAAATAACAGCTTGAGTGGCAGGGTAAAGCCAAGATATTGGATATGGTATAGATTATTTCCACCACAAGGGGACCCCAAAAAAACCAAGTATTTTTCATAATACCAGGTTATACTAGAGGAAGGTTGGAAATTTCGATATAAACTTCCGGTGCCTATATACAGGAAGTTTATTTCGTTCGGAGAAAGCAACTCGTTGAAAGTTATATAGCATGTTTAAATCTAGTTAGGTATAAGAATTGTTTGAGCCAGTGTTCACAAAGTTGATCGCAGTGATGGGCTTCTTTTATATATAGATCTACTTAAAGTTTTACTGTATTGCCTGAAGACTGGCCAACCCTTTTTCTTCGTCCTATAACATAGTTTTTTTGACTAGAATATTTTAAACGTTCCGCAAATTTCAAGCAACATCTATGAAGTTGGAGAGCCTGCCCTTAATAGTCTATATTGAATCCTAGGAATGAACCCAACTTAAAACATTGGCACCCAGTGTCGGTCAGCCACGAATCCACTATAGAAAACTTCGTTAATCGGCAACCGAGCGTAAGATTATACTTGAAAGGAGAAAAGGGCTAAGACTTAGAAAGAAAAAATAATAAAAAAAGCGGTTTGAAGCGCTGTTAGGCGCCGCTAAAGTCGATTTAGCTCATCGACTTAAAGGGAATGTGAAAAGTTATATAAAACTAAAAATATTTTGAACTTAAGGTATTCCTAATTTGCTAGTATGTTATTCAAACAATGAAATAACTTCTGTCCAATTTTAATCTGGTTAGGTTAAAAAAATTGATAAAAAAAATATTGAAATCGCCTTTCTTGGGTCTTCCTTTTCAGTTTTCCTTAAGGTATGATATTAAAAGCGTTTTTATCGATCCTTAGGCTGGCTCAATTTTTAACTCTTATTTTTTTCTTTACCGAATTCTTTTTCTTTACCCATTCTCTTTTATAAGAAATATTCGGAAGGAAAAAAAAAATTATAAAATTTGCCTAAAGGCTGTTAAAGAAAAGCCAGGGAGGCTATTCCCCTTTATCCCGCTTTTATGAATGCAATTGCCAAATCAGTTCGAAAAACTACTTTCATATCGTATGAGTTTTAGCATTGTGTATTAATCCGACCTTTTATGGCTACTTGAAGATTTGTCTTTGAAGAAAAAAAGAGTATCTTCTTTCAAGTGTGGGTTTTATGATTGAATATCATTCTACAAGGGGTGAAATTCCTTTTTTTTTTCTTTCTCTCAAAGTGAAGAAATATCAAAGATTTTTTTGCGATTCCGAAAAAGTTTTTTTTTCTTCTATGGTTTATATCCGAATTTTGTTCAATGAGAATATTTGCATATCTTTGATTTATTCCGTCGCGAGTTTTCTTTATGACTTCCCGCTTTGGTTAGATAAAGGCTTCTATTTTGAATTTACCGGTCAAATTTATGCCAGCAACCTTTGGTTTTGGATCAAAAAAAAAAAAAAAAAAAAAAAAAAAAAAAAAACGAAAAATTGCGACCTGATCATTCGAAGGGTGAAAATCCTAACTTCATTCTGATAAAATCTGTCAAAATTGAAATCAAAATTCGTACAATAAACACATTCTTAGATGGGAACTGAATACCCATGGGAATCTTAGTCCCTATCAGGATTGATAATTAAATTCAACAGCGTAATCTAAAATTTCAATTTTGTTATATAATCGAAATATCAGAGTTAATTTGCTCTTTTTGATGTTCAAAATCATTTTCAAGGGTTCGTTCAGAACCTGAAAAACCACGCAACGTCAGGAAAAAGTCACAGAATTCGTTAAGGAACAAAGACTTGTTCTAAAGCATAAATTTCCAAATTCCATTTAAATTTTGAAAAGTTGATAAATGAGTTTTATCATTTACTTGGAGTAGTGGAATTATTTTAAAAATGAAAGAAGGGTCCGGATTAATACAAAATTTAAACTTCATGATAATAAAAACTAGTCTTTCCAACTGTTCTTGAAACTCGACTTTACATGTAGTTGATTTTCAACTTCACGGTGATGGATCCGGAATTTTAAAACTAAAATATATTGATATATTTAATTATTTTTAAGTCTGCAACCAAACTATGTTAGAGAGGAAAATAGTTTCACTGTACAAGGTTTTCCAACCTCCATTCCCCAGTAAATGAACGCGTAGAATTGGTATTCTTAAAAGTTAGACTGAAAGAGATATTTAAATGTCTTAAACTATTTTATTTTCACCCGGAAAGTTAATACCAGGCCAAAATCAATAAAATAGGCAGATTTGAATTGTATCAAATCCGAGCCTAAAATATTATGGTATTCATGCAGAAACTGTTAAAGAAAAAGCTGTTCTGTAGGTTTTTCTATTTTCATATTGGAATATGTTATAAATTATTGCCCTCGGTATTATTTCTTGAAAACTAGGTATTTAAAAAAACTGATCTGAACTGAACCTCCTCCGTTTTGTGGTTCATACTTACTTGGTCTCTGCAAATTTAGCACGTGTTAGTAACTAATTAGTGGGGTCATTTGGGTTCATCCTTATAATTATTAGAATCTTTTATAAAGAAAGCCTTGCCAGACCGTTCTTTAAGTACTCCCTTTAAACAACTTTACCAGTTGCCACTCCACTCTTCCTTTAACTGTAACCGGTGGATTTTAATGGTTGAAATCCCTCATTTACTCGTCCTCGTCCTATATAGACTAAATTTACGCTGTCAACGCTAGCCATATATACTAGATGACGGATGGAAGTAAATTTCGAGTAACCACGCGAAGGGGAGAGGACCGGTCATTTCAGCGGCTTGCACTGCCGGTTATAGATTCGGAACGCGCTGAACCTTTAATGTAAAATGGTCCCCGTATTACGAAGAGGGAATTGAGAGGGAGTGGCCAAATTTGCATAGCGGAAATTAATCGGTTAGGCCCGAGCCTGCTATTCGTCTTTGTGTTGAGGTCGAAATTTCGGAAACACGTAGTTACAACATGCCCAAGGTGATAATCCTATCTTAATCATAAAGATATCAGTGAGCATGCATCTTTATACGCTCTGAATTCTACAAATATACTCGATTTACAATCAAATTCAACTTGAATTTGCACCGGGGGTAAAGTTAAGCTTCTTTAACTTTCTAAGAAACGATGCGGGAAGCGATAGGTTCATTCGATCTGAAAATTCGAACTGATTTGAACTACACTTCTATATACTCGACTTTGAAGTCTGAACCTCCATTACTTTATGCTAATAATAGACAATTCTACACGAGGGAAATTCTATAACAGTCTGAAGCGATAGTTGAATGAAATGAATTCAATGACGTACATAATGCCAAAGGGGTATATTTTCGATTTCACCCTTTTCTTGTTAAAAGAAATTGGACTTTTCGACCTTGTCTACTTCGTGCAATACAAATAAAACTTTTATTGGATTTTACATCGAGAATTTGAATGGAAATCAATCGAAATAGGCAGAATTCGATATTATTCGAATCAAAGGCAGGATTTCTACTAGATTATATTTACGAAATTAGATAAATTTTTTCGAACCTTAATCGATATTGAACTGATTTTAATTAAATTACGTCGGTATTAAATTAGCCAACTCCAAATTATCTCGATTCTTGCTTATTAAAAAATCCAATAAACGATTCTGATAAAACTTGCATCTTTGTCCCTGAAGATGCTTTACTTTTTTGTGACCATACATAATTTTTTCGTAAAATTAACGTTATAAATATAATTTTATTTTTAACCAGAAAAATTTATCCATCTTAAATATTGTTATTAGACCAATAAATTAATTTTAATAATGTGAATCGCTAATAAAATCTTTAACTATAGGATATCCTAAATATTATTTTACATTAAATTTATTAACCATGATGAATTAAAAATTTAAACTTTAATTATACTTCATGGTTTAAACCTCAATAACCTTTTTGGGAAACACAAACCCTCATTTTAACCCAACCAAATATTGTTATTGGACCAATTTACGAACTAGCTTTCGACCTCTAAGTTTATGGAAAGTGCCCTTGAAATGTCCCAAATTTGAGACTTAAAATAATCCTTAAAGCTTAGGGCCTCGATAGCCTTAAATCAATTTTAATAATGTGAATCGTTATGTAAAAAGTTTCGAACATTACAACTTCTCTTTAAAAAGAAGTTTCAAAACGTCATTTCGCGAAAATTTGGAGCAAACTTTTATATATAAAAAAACGCGCCTTTCATTTCCTGAAAACCTTTTTTTTTTTTTTTTTTTTTTTTTTTTCGAAATAACTTATAACGCGTCAAAGTTTCTTATAACAAGAATAAAATAAAAATCGTTGGAAATATTTTTCGATACGTTTGATGATGGGGAAAGGATGAGGAGGAAAGAGAAGATGGTTGGAAAAATGTTAAATCGGAATTTTCCTTCGGTATATTTTTGGGGAATAAAACTTTCTACAGCCATTTCACGCTTTTGTAGTCAAGGAATTTGCAAGGTGCGTAGCTGATGTCCTAACTTACGTCCCCGAGAGCGGGAAAGCGTTATATACCGAGCACATGAGGGATTTGGAATTCCCTTTTCTCTCAATATACACCTCTCTCTCTCTCTCGCCAATCCCTCTCCAACTCGGTTCAGCATTTGTTTATTAGGTGTCAGTCAAAAGTTCTCAGCTAGTTCCGGCCAAACATATTTCTAAGCAATCATCACCGTCTTATCTCATAAGTAAAATGTACTAACTCGCATCTAAGAGAATGAAATTACTTAAAAGTAAGGTTGTCACGGATTTTTCAGGAATTGGAAATGAATTTCAAGCGGTATTTTCGTTAATATCTTTAAAAAACGATTCAGTGTGCCATAGATATAATTACCACGATAATAATAAGCGTAATCTATTTTATATAACAATTCCCCCCTCTTCCAAAGTTCCAAAGCAATAATACTTCATCACTATGATTGCATGGTTGTTTCAGAACCTACTACATTCGGTCACGTGATATGGTCGTTTTCGTGAACTTAATCTAGAAACTATTGTATTTTACTTGCAACTTATCGTTAATTACTTTGACATGTTTAATATTTTATATTCAATGCATTTAATTAAAAACGCGTCAACCTATAGTGAGGCAAAATTTTGAATACTTAAAAAAATTATTATAGTTCATAAGTAATGTGTTCCAACTATCTTAAAAAAGAGAATGTCACTAATAATTATATTTTCTTTTTCAGATGCAGTTTTAATTACATCATTAACTCGATGAAGTTTCACATTCCTGGCATGGTAAGTACATTTTTTTTTTTCACTTAAAACTTTCAACAACGTGGAATTAGGGTTGTATACGAGAAATCTGACGAAGAACACGAACGTATACTCGTTGCTTCTATTTATTAGATAAATATTTATACACGTACATACGTGCGATTTCCTAAACTAACAGTAAAACTATTTGCGTACCCTAAATATAATTCAAATATGTTTAAGACAATGAAACAGTTCGTCTTGTTTAATTTCGTGCAAACAAAACCTTCCAATATGACAAATTTTTGTGGGGGGGGGGGACGTATCAATCAACTTCTAAGTTGTCAAGTCCAATTTTGTAATACGCCTTAATTCTGTACGATAGTAACAGTAACGTCACCTCTCTTCGGTAATATGAAAACTTGGTAAATACATATTTTTATGTATATTCTGTAACGTAAGTTTTCTCGTACCGAGTTACAATAGTTTACCTCTCAGGTAAAGCAATTTCTAACATCTTTCCCGCGGTCCCCCATCCTTTTTAAGCTTGACTATATGTCAGGCGAAGCTCGCGACGGTCGAAAATATTCTTTCCTCTATTTCGACCCGCTGTTACCATGGTTACGCGCATCCCACACACTTTTCCCTCTGATATATAATACCTCTTCTCCATTACCTCCTTCCGCGAGTTTTCCCGCCAAACACGGTGAATCCGCTCGACGTATTTTTGGCGTTAAATCCGTGCCAATCTCTTTTCCAAAGTATTTGATAGGATTGACATTTTTGGGGTTTTGTTGTTCGCTTCTTTTCCTCGAGTTTTACGCGTAAAATATACCGTAAGATAAGTTCGGGTCCCGATATGGTTAAATCCATTAAACAGATTAAAACCCGACGATGCTTTATTTATGAGATCTTGGATATATTTCAAAGAGTTTTAAGATATGCTATAAGAGGAAAGGACGTTCAAAGTTCGGTTGAAAGTATACGTAGCAATAAGCCGAGAGTGTTTTCGGGGTAAATATTAACTGCTAAACTAGAAACGACTTTAATGGGATTGCAAAATAAGTTTTCGTCTGTTTATTTTTTAAATATATGATTAGCGTATACATGTAATTATTATAAATATAACTTAATCTTTAGAAATTTCATTAACTGTAAATATTACGGGTTATTTAATATTTTTCAACCTCGAGTGCAATATTAAACTCATGAGATTAGCTCGAGCTTCGTGGAAATTGGCTTTATACTGTAGCTAATTATCAGCTAAATAGATTTGAAATTATTAGGCTTATTGTAATATCCGGGTAAAATTAAAATAACGTTTCATTTAAATAAGTATCTTTTATTAAAAATAGGCTTAATTTTAAACCAATTTTTAAATAAAGCTCCAGGAAGACTTAATGATTCTTTTTAAAATTATTAATTAAAAATTATGTTAATATAATTAAAGATTAGTAGATTAAAATGGGCTTGACCTATTGAAAGATCTCAAGTTATGAAATTCACATAGCCTTTAAGCTTTTCAAGGTAACAAAATAAAAATAAAAGATAGCCAGGCTTCTCTAAATTCTTATCCTTGCCTCTTCCCCACTCTCTCCTCGCTATTGTTGTTGTTTCATCCATGGGTGGATCAAGCTCGCTATAGCTACACTCTTACTTAGTTGGCTTAACAATGACGGGTTTTCGAGAACCTTTTGGATCCACTTTGAACCACGCCAGCTCGCGTTATAAGAGCCTATTTACACTTGATGGCTTCTTTGACGTTATTTTTTCCCCCTATCCCTATCTTGGCCCAACTCCTCCGCCCACTTTATCCGCCCTGGGTTTGTGTCTTTTCATCCAGAATACTTAAACGCCCGCGCATCGTATACCCCACCCACTGAGTGGAATTTTAACTTTGGACGTCGTAACTGCATACTTATTTTGGATTACAAAGAAGGAAAAAAAGACTTGATATCCAATGGTTACCATGGTGATCCTTTCAAAGGAGAATGAAAGGGAAATGTGTAATTTTATTTTATTTGGTTTGATTATTTAACTTTGAAATTAGACCAGTATATATGACCCATTTTAAATTAACAAGTTTCGCGCAAAAACCTTGAAAAATCCAATTAAAAATATTTGTTTGAAGCCTTCTGTTTTTCATATTCTAAGAAAACTATTGGCTCTTTAATATCAAGCGAAAACTATTGGCTCTTTAATATCAAGCGAAAACTTTATGCTCTTGAGGTTTAATTATCATTTAGAATTATAATTATTGATAAATGGTTAGGAAAAACTGAGAAAAGTCAGAAACCCATTTCACATATTTCGTACGAATTAACCACTGACTAACTTACGATTATTTAAAGAAACTTTGTTCTCAGCTGCATCTTTAGAAAGACTCAAATTCATATTAAAACCACGTTTTTTATTTGAATTTAGCTTCATTACAAGCTTACAAGAATTACTAATGAGAGAGCGTTCGTTTAGTGGTTATAATTCTGACACAAACACGAAACTAATGCTAAAATTAAATTTTAGGATGCAAATGATTTTTATGAGTAAATTATTGCCTAATTCGGGAGTAAATAGTCATCCAATAAAATCACATTTCCTTTTCACACTCCCTTTATAGATGGGGATGAGGAGGATGGAGTAAATAAACGCGGGAAACAAAGAATAGGATCCCAACGCACGCCCGCGTTATGGTGGCTAAATAGGTTCTTTAACCTGGCAATTTGGCGGGTTTTTGAAACGAGCTCCCTTCTTTTCCCAGCGTGTGGTGTATTTGAAATCTTGACTATCTCAACTAGAATATTCTACAAAAGGAAAATATAGGCTACAGACTGTAGATAAAGCGTATCTTTCACTACACGTTGTGAACACTAAGCTTGAACTAAATTATAGAAATTTTCAAACAAATATAAAGTAGACGATTTCGAAGAATATGAAAAGTTATCGCAATGCACTTTTTTCAGTAAAAATTAAACTTAAAGTAAATTTTAGACTATAATTTAAGCGATAGTACTATTTTTATAGTCTATAAACTTTTTGGGTTAAAATATTACTAATAGCTAAAAGTAGGTAAAAATTAACGTTTTAAATCGTCTATACAAGTCTACTTTTTAATAGTTATTCGTGTTAATGTTAGACATCTTTAAGGACATCCTAATGTAATTTTCCTTGTCTTAGTCACTTTGCCTTATCAAATGGTCTAGCATATCGTGAAAAACATTGCATTTTTCACTAATTTAAAGTTGTTTAGTCTAAAATATAATAGAATATTTTGAATGAAGAATTCAGCATAATTAACAGAAATTCAAATACTTTTTTTTTTGTTGCGAAAACTGGTAAATTCCCATGAGACGGTAAATTAACTGTAATTTACCAAATGCCAAATTTACGGTAATTTCATAACTTCACGTTAATAGGCTTCAAGTAACAGAGAAACATATCTAAATGAATTTGATATAACCTTCTCTTGGGGAAGCTTGAAAAACGTTGACTGAAAACGTGGCTTACCATTTCTAGCGATTGTTAAAGCTTTGGGTTTGTACCAGTTTTTCTATTCTGAAAACTTTGGGTTCGAATTTTAATTTACAATCCATCTCAAACATAAAATGCTGCATTTCTAAAGATGGTCGCTTATTTTAATTTAAACAATCGATATTTTTTAATTAACCAAACTTTAAACGCGATGTAAAATCCGGATGAGATGGAATCTAAATTCATAATTCAAACTGCGCTTCGTTAGGCTCGTTTCAAAAATTCCAATTTAGGTATCCTCCTCCTCACTTTTCTCCAGCGTTCGTCCACACTCTTTTAGAAGCAATTTAAAATTAAAAGCAAGGAGAAAGAAAAATTAGTAAAGACCTCTTTACTCCTATTTCTTTCTCCCTGCCTTTCATTGTATTGCCTCTGAAGACAACGGACGATTTATTCCGCCTGATGTCTTTTCTTTAAAAAACTCCCCACTGGATTTTAGGAATTTTACTACCGCTTTTCTCTCTCCAACGTATCTTGTCAGTACTATAGTAGTATAGAATCATCTTTGGCTAACACTGTTTGTCTTAGAGACAAGCATTTTTGTCTTAAATCCCATGTGTATATATTTCATGTACATTTGTACAATTTAGAAATCAGTTTTATTTGTCATTGGTACAAAGGTTACGCTCCTCTTTGTCTATAAGTAACCAAGTAATAGGAATATTTGAAAGAAAGTAGCTTTATACGTTCTGCAAACTAAAGTAGGAAAAGGTGGGAAAGAAATCTCGAAAGCGGCCTGTTACTTCTGGCGATTTTTCCAATTTTTTTGGCTATATTCATATATCTGTACGCGAGGATATTTCAAAGATCTACTTTTCGTGCGAGGAGTTTAACATTATGTATTATTAAACCTCATCTTTGGTTACATTACAATCTGAACGAAAACAGAGGTATATCTATAAACATTTTTAACAGTCTAAGAATGAGGTCAATTTCCTAAGGAGGCTATGCATTTTCTGTGTGATTTCTATTGTATTTTAGATTGTAACTGTATAAATATCAAAGCTTGATGCCAGTTTCCTTTGCGTTATACCGACATTTTCTTTTCGCTTTCTTTGGGAACTAGGTTTTTGACTTTCTTCTTTTTTTAAGATTAAACTTTTCTCAGAGGTTTCGAGTCATCTCCATAAACGCTAAATTCCCAAGATTATTCTATATAAATATATGGGCATTCAAAAAAATGACACGGGAAAAATATGGAAGAAGTTTTTTCTTCAATTTTGTGCCTCGAATTTCACAAATGTCTTCAAAGTTTCTTTTAACTTTAAGCTGACTTTAAGATAACTCAAAGGGAATGTGAAACTAAATGATTGAAAGCCACGGAATTATAGGAAATCATGAGTTTAACCAGAAGCCGATGAAACCCTCCTTAATTGAAGTCTATTTAATATAGACTTAGCCAATTAATAAAATTCACACATCTGTCTCCATCTGATAATTGTAATTAATTTTAGATAAGAAGCTTAGTTTCTACCTCGCCAATTGTAAGAAAAAATAAATCAATAATTTCATTAGATGATACGTAAAGAAAGGCAAGATGTGTAGCGTACTTTAACAAATTCCTTCCCCCAAAATCCTCTTTTAATTAGTTAAAATCTTAATTAGTGAAACATCAATTATCTTAAGTCCTAGACTCCCATCGCTCTCCTAACCAACCATAAATCTTTACCATATTGTTTGCTTGTGTATATAAACTTGATAAAGCAGATACTTTTTTATCTTCGTTTTAGCAATAAGTGTAAATATCCTAAAATTTGACATACCCCTGAATTACGCGAGACAGATCAAATAGTTTCCCGAATCGTGTTGAAATTTCAACACGTTCGAAGCTAAACTTATCCTGTGTATAAGAGGGATCTGAGGGAGTCCCTAGCAAATGATTGTATATGCTGAAAATACAGTGATTTTAATAATACTCTTCTATTCCCTTGGTATATAATGTTATATCGTAGCTTCAAAACAATACTTCCTTTAGATGGTTCAATTACCAGCTCAAAATTAAGCCTCGCGAGACTTTAAAAATGAAAGTTATTGAATTAAGATTCTGTTCTTTCTATATCATCGTATTCTTGAAAGAACAAAGAAAAGTTTTGAAAGGGGGAATGAAACGGATTTATTTGTAACGTGCATACTCTATTGAATAATTTACATTCTTTAAGGGAGAATGCAACCTAAGAACAAGTGATTTTTCATCGATTCCTTATCGTTTAAATAGGCCTAATCCACCAGTAAAAATTTACAAACACATTTAAAACTTACCCGGAAAATAGGCTTAGCTGGATTCATGGAGATACTGATTTTTTTACGACCAATGAGCAAAGGACCGTCGTTAAAGCGAGATCGTTGAGACTCGATTGATCAATGCGAAGAAATTCATTATCTCCATGAATCCAGCTAAGCCTATTTTCCTGGTAAGTTTTAAATTTAGTTCTTGTTTTGCAATTTTCATATGCTGGTGAATTAGGCCTATTTAAATGATAAGAAATCGATGAACAATCACTGGAATTCTTCCTTTTATTTCGACCCTAATGGTGCCTCTACACAAAACAATATAACTTTTGATGGAGTATCGACCAGAACCCTCTTTTATATCGTGCAAAGTCCCATTGGTTTCATGACGTATAAATACATTGGAAAAATTTTAACTCCCATATTTTGATAGCCCATCATATATTTTTCCTTTCATTATCTCTTTAAAAAGATCTTGATTTAATTAATTCAAAATTGTGGGGAGGTTCTAAGCCTTGGGGAATATGATTATTATATAAGTATATTAAATTTTACGACGGTGGATGCATGGGGTCCTTAATTTAGTCTTTGTGTCGTGTGGCTAATTTAATAAAGGACCGATATTTATATATGCTGCTTTTCAAGAATACTCGACAAACACTCCTTTTTCTCCGCCCGATGTTTAACGTTGTCTACCGATCCGCTTTAGTTTTATCCATTTTGTAAAACTCGGTGAAGTTTTATAGAAATTTTAAAGGAAAGGGAATTTATTCTCTGGATTAAAGGGGAATAATTTAATTTAATTTTATTTTTGAACATTATATTGATTGAATGAATTTAAAAGGAAAAGTTTACCGTTTTGAGATTTATATTTTCTATGCGCGCCTGTAAACATCTTTCGTCCCTCGCGCAATGGTGTATAAAGAGAAGTGTGAATTCAGGGGCTAAAGATTTAATGTATTTTGTATCCGCGCCTGTAGAAGTGCTTTAGCTGCCGCGCAACCGTGTTCAGGGAAAATATGTCCTTTAGGAGGCTACTACCTAATTTAACATAATATTTTATTTGAAAATATGAAGTAAAATGACTTAAATATACTAAAATTATTTGAAATTTTAATCAAAATGTTTTTTTCCTTCTTAGAATTTCAACTAAAATTATTTTCTTAAATTTAAGAATTCTACTCTGAGTGATTTTGTTCATTCTAAGAATTTTAAATACGTTTACATTCTCAGAAATTCTAATTAAAATAATAATGATAGTAATGATAATTCGTAGATGAATTAAAATACTATTCAGAGATTAATAATAATATAAATTAAAATTACTGATTATATTTTCAAAATATTGATATCTCAAGATTAATTCAGTGACAAACTTAATTGAAATACCAGATTAATTCGGTTCTTTAATTATAAAGTAAATTCACAGATTAATAATTATAGCCCCAAAACTAAAAACAATTAGTACGCATTTTCTATGAATTTTAATAAGAATGAAGAGCGTGTAAAACCAAGTCTTCGTTAATTAAACACTAAATTCAATAGGCAATTAAATTTTAAACGTATTGTAAGATGGAGTATTTAAACCATCATATTCTATCCAGTCATTATGATTTCCAGGGGAAACTAAAAACAAAGACAATGCGAAAAACATTCCCGAGATAAAAAAAAATAAAAGTAGAACGTGCCCTGTATCCCTAATAGTTTCGTTTCTAGCGATAGATATAGTCAGCCTCAGGGTTTTCAAACCCTATATTGTATAATAGAAAGTCAAGGCCAACAATAATGCGAGATATAGCGAAATTTAAAGGTCAAGCCTTACGAAGCGAGATCCTAATTTCATTTATAATTAAGTCCAAAAATGGGTAAACATATATATTCTATTTCATAATTAACAGACGAACATAGCTCCCTGTTTTAGAATGTGTAGATATTTATGGTATTATCATTTTATAAACTTAACCAAAAATTTTGGTTTTGTATTGCCAACTATGAATTGTTTTTCAGCTGAAATCGAACTGACCAGTATTTAAAAAACTGGCTCTTAGAAATTCGGAAGATTGGCTAATCGTGATAAATTTTAAAAGGCCCGAATCGAGTCAGGTTGCATGTGTACTTTAAATATTATTTAAGTTTGAATTTTCTAGATTTTGATCCCATTTTCATGGAGATAACGGTGTTTTATTAAAAACTGTGTGAGATCAAACTTCGTTATTTCCAACCGTTTCTTCGTTAATTTTAATTTCACGAGACTTTTCCTTCAAAATAGATTTAAGATGCCTTAATTCCTATATCGCATCTGGTCAGGATGATCCCCTTTCTAACCATGTATCTTTCTTTTATAAATTTCTATTTGTTCGTGCTGCCGAAAGGATGTAAGCTTACGTGCCTGCATGGTTTCGATGAATTGAATTCCAAGCTTCTTTCCTTTCAATTTTCTTTAAACAATTCAATCTAATCGCAATTTCACACGCCATCCTCTTTTTTTTTTTTTTTTTTTTTTTTTTCATCTTTTCCATACGCGGCCGGAATTCCCCAATTAAATCCTTATTCTAATTAAATCTTTAAATTAAATTAAGAAGAACAATGCTTCGTTAACTTTTATCGATGCGCTTGAATATTCTTAAGCGTATATATAAATTAATTGGACAATTTTAATATGGAGACAGATGGCGGATGCGGGTTTTTGAAACATGAGGGTTTTAACGTGATGAATTGATTTTAAAAGTGTGGCGAAGTAAAAATATTGGAGAATTTAAATTAACGTTAAAAATTAAAACTTAATATATTCTTACGATGTGCTAAATGAACATTAATTTAAAGGGAGACTGAAGGAAATCGTGTGTAATGCGCGATATCTTAATTTGTAGATTTCTTAAACCATAAAATATCTTATTTAATACCAAAAAAAACATTTAAAATAGTTAAATTGCGAAAAAGCGGTATTTAAAAAGTACTTTTAAATTTTAAACTTGCATGCCTACGACCTTTTTGAATCCCGCTGTGGAGATAAGGGGAGGCGAGCCAATCAAATCTCGACTTTTTATACCATGTAAGCGGCAAGTCCCCAAAAGGTTTGAATTTATCGTGGGGGGGGGGATAAAATGCTAATTTTAAACGTTAATTTCAATGAAATTTAGTAAAATAGGATTTCACAGGCAGCAAAGAGTTATTTAGATATTGCATAACCATTTAATTATCTAAATAGGGCTTTTGATATTTCCTTCAGTCTCCCTTTAAGTGCTCAGCCACTTATAAAGTTTCTCATTCTTGAATAAAAGTAGATATAATTTTTTCGATTAAATTAACAAAATTTGCATTTAATACTTGTACCTTTAAAGTTTAAACCGTAAAATATTTTTAAGCGTAAAAATGAAAGGGCGAAATTCCCAAAAATGAAAATTATTCGGTGCAGTAAAAATAACAAATTAAGAAATTACACGAATTAAGAACAACTGGACCTGCAGAAAAGCTTAGGTTGGCGTAAACACCCTATAGTTTATCAAATTAACATATTATACCCGGTACAAGACGTAAATGAGGAGGGTATATAATTTATCCCCCATTTTGTTCCATTCCCCTTTTCTCTCGCTAACCAGTGAGACCAAATAGTCTCTGGTTGTTTGCTAGAAACCATACAGGTATATAGAACTTATTTGAAGCAAACAAAACCTAGTAGGATATAGGCTTCCCCCCCTGCTGCAACTACTTCTAATTAGCTGTGGCCGAAAGCAAATAAACCGACCTAGCCAAAACTACATTCTGTATACAATATTCTAGAGAAACTGTTTCGCTTCTCTTCTCATACATTATTCATTAAGGCGAATAGCGCGGCTTTAGCGTATCTTACGAATTAGAACCGCTCGCCTTACCGAATGTTTCGCGCCAATTTTTTACGCTCCTGTTTATGATTTAAGACTCCGACTCGTTTATAGAGAAAGTCGCTTTCTCGGCGGAAAATAATATATTTCACGCGATTATACAACGTAAGGTACCAGAACCGTACCTTATTTTCTAATAAATTTTATTTTTTGAAGGGACAATGAAATGGGTAAACTAATACAACATTCGATTCAGGCATAGAGAATATATATAAAGCAAGAGGAATAGAAGGTTAAGCCTTGAGGGGATCCTCTGAGATTTAGGTTTATATACTTCCGTTGATTAACACCTATTGATTTTAGTTTTAAGATCAATTTCTCGGTTAAGATAGATCCTTAAATGAAAGTTTACCTTTTAAATCGCATTAGTAACTAAAGGGATAGACTTCGACTAATCTAAATGATTTATGTTAGGACATTACAAGCGCTGTTGAATGCTGAAATAATGTGATTGGCCCGAATTTATATTTACTTTTTTCATATTTTACGAAACTTCAGAAATTAATTTAAACACTAAAAGCGTGTCTAAAAATTCCGAAATAATTCTCGAATACGTTTTTTTAGAGATCGGGGTTTGGACAAGAAATTTTTGATTATTTTATCTTTATTCATAATTTGAAATTATCCACGGGAAGTCTATGATAAATTCAATGTAATCGCGAATAATTTTCCGATTATTTTTTATGATTAACTGATTAACTGATATTTGTGGATTATTTGGTCCAAATTATTACAACATCAAAAAATGAGTTAGGTTCGGGTATCAGAACGTGTTCCGCTCAAAAATTCAACAGGAAAATAAACTTTGACCTATGAATTTTTTAATTTTAATATTTAGGTTAAATTAGCTAGATCTTTTAATAGAATAAATCTTGCCACTTGACCTATGAACTGTAAAAGGTAACTACACCACACTTACTCGTTCAACTTCTCACTCTTTTTGAGATCTCGAAATGTGTCTTATATACGATTTTGTTATAGATATAAGGTTCGTTTTTGGGGCCTCTCATTTCTGAAACTTCTCGAATAATTTACCGTAGGAACTAACGGCCTGTTTTAAAATTAATATTTATTGATCAATGGGAGACGTCTCAATTTCAAGGTATAACATGGAGGGGGACACTAAGGCGGCTTAGCATCCGCGTTTGCAAAATTACGAGGCAAGAATTAATTCGTATCAAATCCTCAATGGACATCGTAAATTCTGATATATAATACTGAGGCACTTAAATATGCTCCGAATATAATAAATTATATCTAATTTGAATACGTGTATACCTAATTATAGTTAGATTGAAATAAGTTTTCAATGTTAATGGGAATCTCGGATCTAAAAATGGGACATCTTTTGAATTTATTTTCGGAATCAGCATGCCAAAAAAAAAAAACGTATTCCAGAATTTTTTCGCAATTATTAGACAAGTTTTTGGAACATTTTTTGAAACTCTGATTCCGAAAATAAATTTAAAAGATGTTCCATTTTTAGCTCCAAGTTTCCCTTTAAATCCTGCTTTACTAATTTGAGAGTAAAGAATATATTAAAATCAACTAACTCTCTTCACTTGATTATATATCGTTAAGCTTAACACTTGGCTTTTAAAGTGAGGATGACACTTGTTTTTCGTCAGTTGCAAATGGATTTAAAGGCCTAGGATTTCTTCTGCCTGTTTCACTGGAAGTGGGCTCACCTTCTGAGCTTTCCCTTTGGGTAGCAAGGCAAGAGAAAGCCTGGAGGGTGAGTTTGTTTCCAGGGTGACAGGCAGAAGTAATCCTAGGCCTTTAAGTATCATTTTCGGAAAGATAGTTAAAAAACGATTCAAAATTTATATACAAATGACGTAGAGGATAGTAGTTATTTCTCGCTTTTTCTGGCACGTGATAAGTTGCCCACGCGCGGTCTCATTCGTGAAAGTGCTTATCCCAGAAAGTTTATGTCCCTGCCTTGGATATGTTAATTTCGTACCAGAATCGAACTACGTCATCATTCGAAAATATTTGACATTTTTATTTTAATTGTCTTCATAATTTTTCAACCCTGAGGAGTAAAATTTGAATATTGGCGTTTTATTAATATTAAAATCCTAAAAATATTATCCAGAATATGGTGACAGTCTCACTTTTAAGGAAAAATTGACTTCTCAGAGGCCAATGAGAAATCCCAGTACGAATGAATTTCGTTCGGTGTAAAAAACAATTTTCATTATGAACATATGGAGGCGCCTATTTCAACCGTCCATACTTAATTAAATAATTAACGTAAATTGAAAAGATTAACGGTTTTCCGTGTTTTAAAATTTGTTTTTTATATTTATCCTAGGTTATAACTTTAATGAAAGCTCAGTGTTTATTACTTTCTATATATGGATCCTCAATCTTGCTTAGTATAAAATTTAACACGGTTTTCTATGGAAATTTTCACCGTAATCAAGGTTGTATATTGCTATAGTTCCTTTTTTCTAACAAGTTGGCCTAGGTATAGATTTAGTGAAAAAAAGCTGTTAGGGTTAGAGGCCTTTAGGGACTCCTTAAGTATAAACACAAACCAATTTAGACTGTCGAAAAAGAGCTCGCAAAGTCAAGGATAGCAGTGCCTTACTCTAGATGTGCCTTATACCGTCTCTTTCCTTCCTAGTCCTGCATAATCACTTTAAAATTTCAACACTGGCGAAGCTAAGTTGACCTCAATTCTAATACGATTCGTAATTTCCCTATACTTTAATAAAGTTGAACTTTCTAGTCGTGTATGTATCAAAAACTCAAAAACGAGTAAAGAAAAGGGTATATTACGCTAGTTCTTACGTATATTTGTATATGAAACCACGTTGAAATTTCAGTACCAACCAAGAGCTATCTCGAAGTAACACACACTGACCTTAAGTTTGTACCAGTTGCAAACTCTCCAACACATTTTGATTTCACTGCTGTTCAAGAATAGTTTAGAGAACTATATTTATATCATATGCTTCTTAACATAATGTACCAATCCGCCTCAGTGTAGGACTAATTGCCAACTCAACCGAAACGAAAGTTTATAGCTAACCACCCTTCTCTCTAGGGTCTATGTGAAAATAAATTCGCAGAAATCCAAATTTGGATGAAACTCGAGGGAGTTTGTATTTGCAACACGTACAAAAGTGATTTCAATCTAACCCTATGGTTTGATATTCTTAAAGAAAAGGCTACGGAGCATATTTTACACTTACTGCAAACAGAAAAGTAATTTAAATTGTATACTTATAGATATTGTAGAAGAGTTAAGGCTAAAGTTAAGACCATGGGTTATAGGATGTAAACAAAAGATAAAAATGAACAGACGGTGTTCTCGCCTTTGAGTGTCAAGATTCGTTTTCAGAAACTACTTTTATCTGTGATATTTAACAGTGTGTATTAATTCGCCACAGTTTTGACTAAATTGTAAACTGTACTTACACAATAATATACATGTGTATAATACGAAGTTTATGTTTATAACTAAAGCTACCGAATTGAAATCTCTTTTTGAAAGAAGGAAAAAAAGGAGCTTTAAAAATCAATGTAAAAGACTAGTACTTTGCTTTTCACTCTAATTAAAGTTTCACCACAAAATCCCAGGTGAAAACCGCACATGTTTAATTTAATGGTAAGAAGAAAGGAATTTGGATGGTGAGATAAAATTTGCTTTTTACTGCTTGGCTTTTGAGTAGGGTTTTTGATGCTTATCGTGTGATCAAAAATTCAGTTAAGTGAGGCTGTAACCCTTAAACATTGAGATTTTGGTTTCTCATTGAAAGACTTGTCGGAGGTTTTTTAAAACGATAGTTTTAATGCATGAACCACATTTAACCAAGATCTAAAAAATGTTAGTCTTCCAATTAAACCGATATGACCTTAATTTTACGAAATCTGTTTGATTCGTGTCATCTTTCCTTTAAAATGCATATAGGCTCTATAGTTTTAGTCTTATGTAAATTTACCCAACTTCCACATTTTACGACGGGCAGTCGCTGAACTTTGATGTATTCAAACTTGTACAATATTTTACTGAAACCCAACTTTATCCTTTTTTTTTTTTTTCGAGTTCATTTCACCCTTGAATTCGACACTTTTTATCCTGCATTCTACGATATTTCAATGTTTCGGTCTAACTATAAAAGGGTACGGTAACTTTAACACTTTAGCTGAGTCCGTCATAAGTTGAACTTATACTACACCATCTAAAATACCCCGCTGTTATCTTCATCCAGTATCAAAATTCAGAATAAATGTATACTATAGTGAAAGGGCATGAGCTCCACTCTGAAGCGGACCCTGTATTAAATGTACTTTCTGTAACTGGCAGTTTCTGGCCAAATATTTTATCGGTTCTCTCGCGAAATCCTTCGAAATCTGTAGTTTTATTTGAATAATTTCAACCACCGTGAGTTAGAGGGATTTTCGCCAAGGCTTAGCTATAACCGTTTTGTTATTCAAATATCAAATGAGTTTGAACAAGTTTATAGTCCTATATAACGAACGATATGGGAATTGGTGTAATGGAGAAACTGAAATTCGCACGTTGCTAAGCAACTGTTTGATTCGATATTTACCCAAAAAGGAGTTAAAGCGAAAGGCCATTCGTAAAATAGTTGTAGATTATAATGACAGATATTTCAAAACGTAAGAATCAGTTTTTTTTATTATTATACGTTAGTTATTTAAAATAATATTAACGAAATTGCTTAAAAAAACTGGAAGCTGATGATTGGGTTAATAATTGGTATATGTTTTGAAGATAGTGTGAATTAACTTTTATTACGAATTACTCGTGACGTAGTTTATAACTTTAATATTCTCAAGTAAGATTTTGAAAATGCATTCTTACCTTTACTGAGAAACCCATGTCGAATTAGTTGCGCTTGTATGAGAACGGTTGGAATAAGTAGACAGAAAGCCGCGGCCATATGTAAAACGGGTGCAGTGGGTCCTCCGTGCCTCCATACACTTTTGAACCATCGTAAACACCGGGCTGATCCTCTGGCCCCTGATAGGTTCTGGTAAACGGCGGCCGGATCCCCGGCGACACCAGCCTCGTTATTTCTAACCGCGGCGTTGTCGGGGTCCTGGTCGGAACCGATCTTGAGACCGTCGTTTGAGTAATTACCGACTCGTAGGAGGGAAGAAACGAGGAAGAATGGTAGAATGACAACGGCTGTCCCCACTAAGCCCACATAGGCGTTCAATTCCAAGTAGGGCTGGTCGCTTGTTGGCCACGGTAGAGATATGTACCTCATAAAGCGTTGAATACTTTTAGTGACGATGTAGATCTGTAAACGAGGTCAAAGATCACATATGGTTAGTTAAGGTCAAGGCTTTCTAAATTGGAATGTCCCCCAAAATGTAACCGATATCTGCCTGGTAAATAACTAACCTGGAACGCGAGTGTCATGACGCAATACCAGATGGACCATAACTGGTTAAGTTTAGGGTTTCGACATCCCGTGTTGGTTTCTCCATCCATTTGTTGATGGCCACGGGTCCTGGCCCTGTATTCTTGCTGTCTTCCCGTCGCCTTTTTCATTAGACTGGCTCCCGTTTTGGCGGCAGTCATTCCTTCTATAGATTCCAGCTTCCTCGATTCTTCAATGACTTGTCGTCTCGGAGCTGTTGATTAAAAGCTCCTCAGAGATCTATAGCCGTTGCACTATAGACTAATCAACTATCCTCACTCGGACACGCATCCGCTGGGATTAGCCATGAGACTCTCTCGCGCGCGAACTAGCTCCAAACCTTATAGATCTGAAAATAGAGGAAAAACGAGAGAAAATAAGAAAACACGTAAAATCTCCTCAAAGCTTATTGGGGTTCGCGGAGGGTGTATAGAGGTCTAGGAGAAAAGGCGGTGACACTGAGCAAGTGAACAAATTTAAAAATTAAATTAACAAGTATCGAAATTAAATACCTACGATTCTAGTTGTTACCTTAAGCACCAATTAATTCCCACGCTTATTAATACCGGTATAAAGTTTAATTAAATCCCATATTTCCAACCTCTACTGTAATTACAGTGGTATAATTATACTAATTAACCACAAGATATATACATTGTCAACTTTGACTGAACTATAGTGATAACGTAACTGATGACTACGTATTTAGCATTACCAAAGGCTGTAATTTGTTACCTAAGGGTTAACACATCGCGTTGATATGTCATATTTTATTTAAAATAATAACTCTGAAATAATTTATAAGATTCAAAATTCCAGTATTTTAAAAATAATGATTATGAAATTATTTCACCATAAAGTCAATTTGTTCGGATATAGCATGACCTTGAATTTGACGCCTTTATTTTTAACGATTTAAAAATTATTTCATTTGTTAAAAATATATATTTCTCAATTTGTGAAAGAATGAAGTCCCGTCAATGTTATTTTTCTTATAATTTTAGAATTTTTAAATATAAATTCCTTGCTTATGGTAATTTGGATGCCTCTTTTTGCTAGAAAAGATTTGTTTAATGCTTTTACTTTCAGTCAGTGGCAGCAAACCTGTAAGGGGAGTGAATTCCAAGTGTGTTTCTCTTTAATATGCAAATTTAAACGAAAAAAGTAAAACCGGTTTGATTCAAATCGTCGGTCTCTTACTTTTTTTCGTCTGAAGATTTATTTATTTTTATCATTTATAACTTCTAAGGAATGTTTCGTACAAAAGAGACGCCATTCCTACGATTTTAATGATTCAAAAAAATTAAAATTACAATAATAATTATATCTTTCCTATATCAACACTTATAGAATAAAAAATTCAAGGGAAAGTCTTGAATATAAATACATTAACCTGTAAACTTTCGAACGATTTGCATCACCGAACACCGCACACAGAGGAGGCGGATTAGTCAGTTGTAGAAAAATATATTTTATGAAATTGGGATTTATAATTGATTTGTTTTAACACGAAAATTCGTTAAATTTCTGAGAAATTATTTGAAGTCAGATTTTACAAATTCATTTGTGAAATATATCAAGAAATTTAATATCATTGGGAGAGGAACAATTTCAGGAAAAGTTGTTGTAAATTAACCCTAGTTTGAAATAAATGACGAGCCATATCAAACGATGAATAAAATAGACTGATACATCATGCAGTTCGTCTTGTCGCTGAGTTAACGATTCCAAAATGTAATTTGGTCTTTACTTAGATATATTGGTGGGAGAAAAGATAGAGGGTGTTTTAGGGCCAACGAACTCGAAAGAAACGAGACGTGCCATTGGATATTTATTAATCAAAAAGGCTTCTCCAAGGTTTGACCTTTTTTGTCGACCCTCCAACTCCTTTCACTTTCGCTCACAACAGCGATATATCTTAACAATGAAATGACAAACAAAAAAAAATGCTTCAGACTCCAGAGAGAGAGAACGTTTTAAATTAAGAACTTTCTTCAAGGGAGGGTAAAAGGGAAAATTATGTTAAATTTTAAATGGATTTCGTAACATAAAATTAAGTTAAAATAAGTTAAACAGACGAGGGCGAAGACACTCGCGAACAAACACTGTCAACTTAGCTAAACTCTGTGAACTCGGTGTACAGCGAATTCAAGAGTGTCGAATTCCAGCTCTATGTTAAATGACCTTTTATAATTATCGTATTAAAAGTAATTTTAATGCGTATAAAATTAATTATAAGGCGGGCTCTGATTGGTCGGAGGTGATCTTATAAAAAGACGAAACACGATTGAATTTAATCATTATTTTTGGTACAGTAATTAATATTTTGTAATTAAAGGAACATAGGCTCAATTCATTATCTTTCTTTTTATTTCTAATCACTTTAATTTATCTTTTCACTCTCCCTTTGTAAAAAAAAATTCAGCCACATTTTGCATGTACTTAGCGTGCGAATAAATAATATTACTGCACAAAATTAATGACGAGCTTTTTTTATTAAATTTTTTTAAAGACAGGCGACGTTTTGAAATATTTCCTTTTAAAGAAAGTTAATCAAGGCGTCGCGTTCGTTAGAATACAATAGAAACCCGAAAATTTTCCTCATATTAAAGAGATAAAGAAACTTTAATGATTCGCTGCTGTTAGCCGCTTTTGTCTTAATAAATATTTTACAATTACGTAATTTTGGGGATTTAGATGATAGCCTATGCTTTCATTCCCTGAATTAGAATTTTAATTCACACATTACACTGTCCCTTTATGTAACGATGTGATAAAGTCGGTCCATTTATATTATTATTGCGGGACGGACCATGGTGACAATCAGTACATAGCGAGGTTCACTGAAGCGAAATGGAAAAAAAATAAGTAAAAGAACTCTATAAGGTCTAGATCATCCGATATAAATTATATACTTCTGTTCAAGAGTTGCTGTTTGTAATAGAAAAATGTCAGGCGGATTGATACGAAACGTAACACCTCATAGATAAGAAAATAGTTCATGCCAATTCCCGTTGAACACGAGTACATTTCGAATCAGATTGAGTTAGTAGTCAGTGCGAAGATAGAATACCTTTTATCGCTATGATTTTGATCGAGGGTTTAACGAGAGTATCGTAGCTTTGTTCAAACTGAACAGTTAAAATGAATCCGAGTGTATTTCTCGCGCGGCATCGTTTCTAGTCATCGGTCTCCGTCAATTTCAGTTTCCTGTCGAGCCTAATTGCGTCCCCCTGTCCAAAACGCGCGTGAGGGAAAACAATTCCAACTCTTAACAATGCCTATAAACTCCCTTAAAGAGAGGATGAAAATTAAAATCTATTCATTTTAATCTATTACTTCGTATTAACGAAATTAGGCCCAAATTAAGTTTTAAATCACTGAGAAGTTTCTAATTATTTTGATTAAATTTTATACAAACTTTATTCGTATTCAATGGATGTTTGTTTAGTATAAAAGTGATTGAAATTAAAATCACTACGCTATTCATTTAAAGGTTTTGAAATAATTAACTAGACATATTTTTAATAATGTATTTTAAATTACATTGAAATTTAAGGGGAATATAACACAATTTTGCAACCACATTAGGTTCAAATGTTTGCCACCATTATTTCTACGTCTCTGTCTGTTTAGTTATCGTGATTCTACACCTTTTAACTAGAATCTTTTCTGTTTTGTCAAATTTATTTATAAGATTTTGACAATATCGTTATAAATATCATCTTATAGCTACGTTCACACTAGTGTATCCAAATCGATTTTAAACCGGAAATTCAAACCGATATTGAAATCATTCGGAATCTTTTCAAGGGCCCATCTGTTCACACATCTTTATAAAGACGATAGACACATTTATTATAGTCTTATTTGCAGGTTGTTTTAGCCGAATCTGAATCGAAAATCAGTTTGTAGAAATCGATTCAATCGATTCGAGATAAAAATGTTTAACGTTCACGAATGTAGCGAAACTTTTTGAAACGCCTTGTTTCGATTCCAAACTCTAGTGTGAACGCAGCTTATTTACCATTTCATTTTCCCTTTAATCGTCTAAAATTATACGCTTTATATTCTCTAAGGAGATATCGAAATATAACCTATTGTCAAAATTAGTCTCAGAATTCAATTCATCCAAACTTCGGCTTCCATCTATGGTTTGATTTGTTATGTCAGCTACATTCGTAGCCGAAATTTGTACGGACTGATCTATTCTATAATTTGGAAGTCCCCTTTCCGTTGTGGCCGATCCATGGGAGGAATATTCGATAATTTGTCCCTTACACCCCCCCCCATTACAAAATTAGTCTCGACCTAACACCGACATTCTACTAGTAGCCTATGTACTTCAGTTTGAAATGATATTACTAGCTATACTACGATAGCTTGTTACGCAATATTATGTGCTACTCTTTTCCAACACGATCAGTTTGAACAGAGAATATGTTCTAGTAATTCTCGGGCTTTGGCGCTCTCTTAATTCACTTAATCCTAAATATACAATTCTACGTTTCTCTAGAAAATTTAATATCTCTTTAAGGGTATAATGAAACCTGACCACAAGTGTTTTTTTTTTTTATTATTATTATTATTCACTATTAAAACTAACTACAAACAAATATTATACTAGCTCTAAATTTTTACCTTATTCGTAAAATAGGCTTAACACGAATCCATGGAGAGTTTCATATCTCGCTTTTAAACAGTCTACGACCAATCACGTGAGAGTTGCGAGTTTTATTCAACGAATACAACATTTCAAACTCGCTTTAACTTTTTGTCCCAATGCTGTTAAAAGGCAAGATATCAAACTATTCCTTGATCCTTGTTAAGCCTACTTTCCAACTAAGTTAAAAGCTTGTAGTATAATCTTGGTTTGTAATTTTTATTAGGAAATTAAAGCATATCGTAACGACAATATTATTGAAATTTTTTAGTTCAATCTATGAACTATCAGTGTCATTAATTAGAATAATTTAAATATTTAAGTCATCATGGATTATAAATAAAATGATTTATTTAAAGGTATATTCAATCTTACATGAAAAAAGCTTGAATATTTCTTATAATTGAAAGCGCATATCTTTTATTAGAAAGGTTTTAATTTAATAATTATTTCAAATGACCCTTTCCCATAAATTTATTTAGTTTTGGTTTTCCTTTAATTATTACTAATGATACTAATGATTGAAATGACAATGTTTTTTATCTCGGTTGAAATAATTTGCATATCGTATAATGATTCGGTACCGTATATTATATCTTTATATTTCTGACGTAAATTTGAGTCTATAATTACGGCTAATATTAATAACCTATTATTGCATAGTTCGCCCACTTCAAGTCTTCGCTTTTATACAAACAAATCTTGATTAATGAATTCCTTTCGACTTGTTAATTACCTTGTGTCATTTGTCATTTTTTTTTAGTTTCGCGACGACCAAGGAAGGGACTTTAAATTAAAATCAAAACGTCTCATGGAAATGAGTCTAGATATAAATTACCTTTTAAGGAATTTTTGCTTTTAAAGTGATATTGAAATGTTGTGAAGTTTAGAACAGATGTTTTTAATTTCAAATATTATCGATAAGCTAGAAATATCAGTTTACTCATAAAATCTTGATTTATTTCACCTAATTGGATAGCACATTTTTACGTAATTAAACTAATTATGATTAAAAATCAACCAAAACCAATTAGGACATATTTCAATTCTCAAGATTATTGAATTTGTTGCAAGTTTATTGAAAGATATGATAATTATTAAATTTAATATTCTTATAAAAAAAAATTAACGAATTCATTATGTAGATTATGACACCGAAAAGCTATTGTTTTATACCAAGCGAAAGTTTAATTTATAAACCTGTTAAATATCATTAAATAGTGAGTTCTGAGCTTTGTTTCGATAAGCCAAACTCCATCTATGTAACTACATTTTTATAGAAGTGCGAATTATAACCAATTAGTTATTTTAAAAAAAAACTACGCCCAATTTTGAATATTATGACACAATTAATTTACTTACTGTCAGACTTCTATATATAGTTACTTCTGATATAAAGTGAGGTTCACGATTAGTGTCAAACAAGGGGGAGAATAATACAAACTTCATTATGTTAAAGGAACTCCGCCTTCTATTACAAAAATTACTAAGCCCGCTTTCGAAGAGGTGATTGAGGAGATGCGAGAGAAATATATAGAAAAAAAAAAAAAATGGTTACCATGGCTACGCGAAAGTCAAAACCTATCCTCTGATTTTGTTCGTATACGTGTCTCGCGATATAGCGCGCGTGGTCGTTTTCTATAAACGGCTTCTTGGGTGGAAGTCGCGGTGAAAATGAGGTTATATAGGGGTCAGAGGTCAAAAGGCGGTCTGTGTATGTTATGAAAAAGCTATAGCTCGACATCCATCTATCCTACAGACATCCAGACAAGCTCGCCGAAAGGAGAAGGAATTTTTTGTCCCGAAATTTTACCCACGTATACCATCCACTCCTGTTTTCAATTACCGTTTCTAAAACTACTTTTGTCCACTATTAGATTTATTGTTGTGTATTATTCCGCCTTAAGCTACGCTTTATTACTATCTTCTCGTGATTAAAGGAGAATAGAAAATATACCCGACGATTATTGTAGTCCATCATCCATCAGATATTTTTATCTTTAGCGTTATTTTCTGTTTGTAAATACAGACAAAAGTTAATAGGATATTTTGGGAAAGTAATTAACATCCATTAGCGTAATGTTTATCGGTAAACTGAAAGGTTGACGTAATAAGCTCGTGCGAAAAGAAAAAATAATCTGACACCCCTGTTAGCACTACAGTGATTTGGACTCTTCCTCGAGATTTTAAGTTGTAAAATAACGAAATTCAAGTGCCATGGCTTCGTAATATTCTTTTCTCTCCAAACTCCAGCACCTACGATCAGCAGCGCTTTGAGAACCTTTTTACGACATTTTTAGGAAGTTCCATCTATATAGGATAGTCAGTCTTGTCTTGTATAACGTCTTATATCGCCCACTGTTCACCACGCCCAAGATTCTCTAAACCTAGATCTCCTTCTACCTTTTCATAAAAGGGCGGAGCAGTAATTATTATTCACGCTCCTTCATTCTCGCGTTCCGAAACCCGTACCGTACTACGCGAAATCTAAATGATTCTTAAAATTATTTAAAGGGCATGCGAAACGAAAAGGGTTTTAATATTTGTATAATGATTTTAAATTTAAATCTGCAAGACGTTTAATTAAAAATAAATTCATAAATCAGTATTTATTGACGTGTTAATTTAAGAAAGATAATTAGTTTAGAATTCTGAATTATGACAAGTATATTAATGTTAGAATAATAATTAAAAAACACCCAAATGACATAATCCTAAATTATTACATGAAATTTAATATAGTTTCATTATTATTTAATTTTAATTAATTCAATGCATTCATATCAAAAATTAAAACAGCTTAATTCATTATTATATTCTGTTTTTAAAGATAATGTAAACTCCAAACATATTAGATTTCTTGCAAAATTAACAGCAGTTATCGAATTCATTTATTTAGCTTCCTAACAATGGTTCCGCAACTCCCTTATTATTATTCTACTAAGAACGTGGTATTCATTTAAAAGGGTGTACTATAAAAATAAAGAATGGAGTAGAGATGTTTGTAGTCGAAGGCTTAAATTAATAAAAAAATATTATGTTGATTTCGCTCTTCCCCTATAACTTTACTCCATTCGGTCTAAATCTAAAGCTCACAATTCGTGCTACGATAATAAAGCGCGTGCCGCTTCCAAGATTAATAGTTCACTGTTCATACTTGTACGAAATATAGTAGGGCATATGCAGTATAGCTGACAGCGCGCCCTGGGGGAATAAATCGTGACTTATTGTTTCTGGGGATTAAATCGAGGCTTAACGGAGGGATTTGCGTGGGACCTCGCCTGGCTCGCCACCAAATTTTCCTAATGCATCATGAATGCGGGTTATACTATACGCAATTCACCATAGAAATATGAAACTCTTTGTGTATTTTGAGTAAGAATTTTAGAGCCGTTTTTGAATGGAATTAGTTTTATATTGAAAATTCAGTTATCTATAAAGTTTTGCACACTTTTTTGTGATCTATATAGTTCGTCCATTGGGAGATCAGAGAACTACGATACGTCTAATGACGTCACTACTTTCTCTGCCTTCAATTCAGTTACTTTTATGTCATTGAATGGACTATTGGCATTCTTCGAATTGGGCTATTTTTTATGTTAAATAGTTTAATATGGTGTATTTGAATTATTTTATTCTGTTTTAACTTACATTGGGAAACTTGATCAAGCTCTGTTATCGAGATTTCCCAATGACTTCAATAAAATTTCGTGCGCAAGTGGATGTGTCAAAATATTACAAAAATATTTTATAGATGATTCTTTTAACAAGTTTCGTTAATCTATTATAGTCAGGTAGTTTTCAATGAAGCTGGGGATTTAAAATACAAAGCTTTAATGGAAAAGTTTGATAAACTATACTTTAATCACTTAAAAGATTTCGTATTATGCTTTAATTCGTGTGGAGATATCCAGAACTTCACTTCGTATCTACTGTAAACTATGGTTGTCTTAAACTATATCATTAACGCGAGCCTTAAGCCTTTAATCCGAATCCATTATAGTTTTATCAATTTTTCGTGTTACACGAAAAATGCGAGACTATAATCCCACAAAGTATTGAAAAATATAGTTTCTGATATTTTTTTACTCTACGCTTTGGTTTAGCGTATGATAAGTCGTTAGAATGTAAAGGAATTAATAAGTTGCATATTTATGATGGTTTTTAAGCTTTAGTTTTTTATCCAGTCAGCTGAGCTTTATTTGGGATTTAAAGCCATCATTTATATGGAAATTCGGTACTTTTCGCTTCAAATATCCGCTTTTAAAATTCCCTAACATCGTTAAAAATTGATATGCAGCGATATGTCGGTTACCAAGGCAACCGTATGTTCAAATATCCCAGATTTCACCAGCTTTCAACACAAAAATGTATTCTTAAGAATAGTTTTACCCGAAATATCTATATTGCATTATATTTTGAATAACAGATCGATTTTTAAAATGCTGGTATCGATATTTGAAATTGCGACCTACTTTAATTATTATGAAGAGTTTATCGAGTAATTCAGTAACTTAGTAAATAATTATGGTCTACTATACAGCAAAAGGAGTAGAATTTTAGGCCTTTAGGGTGCGATTCAGTTATTGGGTACTTTATTTTCTTATCCGCGATGGCTCTTGATGCCTGGATTGTGTCTTCAGCTCAAAGATATAAGTAAAACCATAGTTTTAACAACTAAGAGCGTGACGTATGAGGGAACAGAGTGACGAAAAAATATTTTAAATTATCTATTCATAAAAGAAGGAAAGATCTAAAGTTCTGAAGTTGCACGATTTCTAATAGTATACCAAAATCTAAGAGGTAACCTCCAAAGCTCTGCCTCCCATTATTCTATACTCTTTTTTATATATTATCCAGGTTTACTGGTTTATTTAAATTGGGTACCGTACCATTTTGGTACACCCTTTTGAATCTGGGTGGGTGCTTGGGAAAAACAGAATACACCACTAAATGCACCCCTGATAGTAGGCTTCACTCTGCACACGAAAGCGAAGTGGCGGGAACACTTTTACAGGGGCTGTATATTTACAGTGGTGGAACAAAAACCTTCAGTTTATTAAAGCGATTTCATGATTGCATTTGCTTTTGATTGGTAATATCATGATGTCATACCATCGTTTTAAAGTAGCGAATAATTTGGGGACACTTGTATGTTTTTCTTATTAATGTTTCTGCGCAATAAGTGTTTTAAATTAAAATCTAGACCAGATTATGGTATTATTTCTTTAAACTTTAAAATTCAGAAAACTGGTTCGGGAACAAAAAATCCTTATGGTGTTTAAATATAAACCGCAGCAGGTGTTGTTCAGGAAATAATAAAAAAAAATAGTGTAAAAACTAACCAATCTTTAAATTTAGATCTCGTAGTTTGATAAAAAAAAAGGTGAATAAATCAAAAAATGACTTTTAAATTAGAACATTTTGTGATGAAAAAAAAAAAAAAAAAATTGTTCTAGGCTCTTTTTCGATTTCGATTAAATAGGAACCCACTATTATTATTCCAAGATCGCCAAAATCCGATATGTCTAAAATTTTTCCGTCTAAAATCTCTCTTTACATAGAGCCTTTTTTTTTTTCGGATCAGCTTATCGAAAAATCCCAGAAGGGATATCATATCCAAACAAAAAAATGTAGGCCGATATATTTCTTTTCCAGAGGGGAGTTTAGGACCAAAGAATATAGAGAATAGAATAGCGGGAGGGATCTAATAACACAATGGGAAACCCAACTTTTCCCCTCTTCATACTGTTCCAGATTTTAAAGTATAAGTCTCTTGAAAAATTTAATTCTAAGATATATTTAGATTCATGATACAGATTATCCTGTTAAAAATAGATTTTAGATTTCACTCTGATTTGACATAAATTTGCACAAAGATTTTAAATTTCAATATTATTTTTCCCATAGATATTTCAGATTTCAATATTAATTTTCCCATAGATATTTCAGATTTCAATATTAATTTGTCATATGTTTTCAAATTTGGAATTTCATTGTTAATTTCCAATGGAAATTTTGCAAGTTCAATAATTATCCATTATTTTGAATTTTCGGCAACGTACAGGGAATTTTGGCAAGAGTTTGATCTAGCTCTCGTAAAAATTCACTCTGTTTTAAATGTGATATTTTTGGAAATAAGTTTAACAAAATTTGTTGGATAATTTTCATTTGGGACAAAGATGTTTATTACAATTAACCGTCAGATTTTTCAATCTTTTGCTTTGTCTTTTCCAAGACATGCATAATTAATTTACATATCCGCTTCTCTGTCACTTGAACCCTACAAATTCTTGCTCGATTCTTGTCTCAATAACAAAATATTTGATTGAAAACGCGCCTTTAGACTTGACCTTGAAAAACAGAAAAAGGCTGAAAAGCGAGTATAAAAAAGTGCGCGCGCGATGGCTTGTGATGGGGAAGTCCCTAATTACGTCACCCATCCACCATTCCTTTCGGTGCATAGTATAGAGCTTCATAGTTTCTACTGTAGTTTCTACCACGCGCCAAAAACTCCCCACCCATCTGCACCCTCTATTGCACTCGCTCGCTGAATCAATTTGAAATTTCAGTAGGTAAAAGCCAATTTTCCTTCCATCTCCATGAGGTCAAAACCATGCCGTAGTTATAGAGGAGTTCCTATTGCTTTACACCAGTACTGAAAACTGGGAACCGTTTCTGACCATACAGCTCCCAAGCTCTACGATCGATATCAAACTGGCGAATCAATAATAGGCTGGAAGGAAGTTCTCTTCATGGGATGACGTCATATAGCAGTTTTAAAAGTCTCCCCTCACGCGCTTCCTTTTATACCAGAACATTCCAGGGTCTAGAATTTCTACTCTAGAACGCACTAGTGCAAAAACTATTTTTTATAAATTATATAGATAGATAGAAGTTTGAGTTGAATGTACTGTGTTAAAGGAACGCTATACCTCTCATCTCTATAAATTGATTTCTTAGAAATAGAAGGAAATAAAGCTTTGTACCTGCTGAAAACTATAATACTGTTAGATTGACTAGGGATTCGAAAAATTCTGAAATAACAGCTCCCTACTGTTTTTGCGAATATAATTCAATCCAATTTTTATATAGGTATCTATAAATTCAAGCGAAGTTATCTGTGCCTATTCTTAGCATTCCCAATGTAGCCCAGTTTAATTCTTGCTGTAATCTCTAGATGAATCTTAACCCAATAGTAAGATTACTTTTGAATTCAGTTCGTGATAATGAAGTAATTTAAAAAATTTCTCTTATGGATATAGGCTTAGGGTTTAGTTTCTTATATTTCATTGTAAACACATTGTAATCTTCTTTTAGGCCTAATTACGCTAATATTATTGTAAATTACAACGTTGGCTAGAACTTGATTCGTTGGGAAACTTAGATAAGTTTTTTTAGATAAGTTTTTTTTCTAGTGTTACGTACAAGATCAATTCCTTAGTTGACCCTTGTAAAAGTACATTGACAAAACTGGGTTTAAAACCGATTTGACTTCGCTGACAACAGACTTCGGATATAAGGTTCGAGTTGGAAAAGAAAATTCTATGAACCGCGAAGAGGAAAAAGCTATTTTTTTACTACATCTTTTCTCTACTGTTTTTCATCCAAACCACGTGCAATATTCTTTTAGGCTTTTATCAGTACCAAAATATTCTAGCTCAGGAAAAAAAAATTAGGTTTAGGGTAGTACGTGGTTAAATTTTTATTCTTCCCAGTATCCCATTTATATATTTATTTTTCAGCAGTTTTTTATTTTTTATTTTACTGATGTGTAAAATAAATGAACTGTATAAACTTCTAAGTTGAATCAAAATACACCCCGGTTCGGAGTTTACTAGGCCCTTTCTGGACACTGAAAGAGTTATTTGGCTTTTATTACGAATAATGTGGGATAAACGTTTGGGGTTAGGCTTAACGAGACTCATCGTAAATAAAAGCACTAAGCCTAAATCGTGTCTAAACGCAATCAATTCACCTGTGGAATTCCCTTGTACCTTAATGCCGTATAAAGTAAAAAGGTAAAAGTCCTTTATCCGAGTAAAAACGCCAATAGACGCTTAAAAATATTATCCTACAAGCGAGTTTACCCGTAATACATTCTCCCCGTGAACCGGAGGAAATGAGGATTTCTCTGATTGGTTGGAATTTACGGCCAATTTTGCCAAGTTTTACGAAAACTTGTGGCAGTCCCTCTAGGTTGCTAGAGATATTCTGGCAGTCTCTGACTCGGGAATCGGTATACTGTCGTCTGCATTACATTGTCGTCAACTTCGTAACTAGTTATAATACGCTTTATCCAATACGCTTTATCCATTATTCTTCAGGGACGGAAATAAGAAATTTTTCTTATTGGACAAATGTCCAGTAACCCCCCCCCCCCTTTAAAATTCAAAAGTTATCGGACATTTAACAAAATTGCCGGACAATGCTACATTTCCTATATTAAAAAGTACTTTTTTTTATCGGACATTTGTCCAGTGACCCCCTCTTAAAAATAAAAAGTTATCGGACATTTGGAAAATTTATCGGACAAATGACCAGTGACTTGTGCTTATTTCCGTCCCTGAATTCTTATCATTAGGTAGTCGATGCATACTCGCTTTGTTTTTAATCAGTGAACTTTGTCCACGACTAACGCTTAAACAATTTTTAACGGAACAAACCGAACCACCTTTGCCAATTAATCGATTCATTTTTATTTTAAATCGTTCTCTAAAACCGCGGATAAATTAGAATTCCCTAAAAATAGTTTCCTTTCCTAAGCCTTACAATTTACACTAATAGTTTTGAAGCAGACGGAAAAAAAAAACTATAAAAAGTGAAAAAGATAGACTAGGATGGCGCCACGGCTGATCCCTGCGAAACCCTCCCACTTCTTTCGACCCCCTTTTTTAAGAAATCCTCTACTACTACAGGAAAGAAAACATGCAGGCGAAATATTTTTAAGGGTCTATTGCTCGCTCTCTTTTAGCCAATTTTCCAAAACCATTTCTTTCCCTATAATGTGTAGTCTCCTATAAAGTTGCTTTCCCCCTAAAAACCGTGAGCCTAAAAGCCTGAAGAAGAAAACTGTTAGGAAAAAAAAAAAAAGTTTCTCATAGTGGCCAATATAAAACTACGAAGGGAGAGATCGACTTCTACTCCCGAATAAGTCCGTTGAATGAATGCCTACAAAACGAGTGTGTATGTGAAATTTCTAAGCTCTCATCGTCTACTTCCCCCAACCTTACTTAATTACTTCAAATAATTCGAACAAAGATTTTATAGAATCAGATTGTGTTTTCAACACCTACAAAACTATATCTAATCTAAATTTAGGCCTCTTTTTGTAATGGAAATCGGGTGAAGAATACCCTTGCGCTTGATGAAAACCAATCCTGAGTTTTCTGACGATTTAGGGAGACCGAGGGAGATTCGCACGTGTTCATTTTCGAGTCCCCTTCCCTATTTTGCACGCGCGCAACTCCAAATGTTCCAATGGATAAGGGGAGGCTGAAGAGCAGGCCGGGATGAAGATGGGGATGCGGGATTTAGTATGGTTCTCTTATTCAAGATCAGTTTGTAATACAGCGAAAGCTCAACGCGTATTAATACGTAATGGTAATTGTCATAGGAGGTAAAAGTAATTTCGCGGGAGACTATTGAACAGGAGTATAGAAGAAAAGGGAGAGAGAAAGAGGGATAATCCTATTTAGTCCTCCCATCCCTACATCTGGTTGAGATATAGCCAACCTGCATGGCATAGTCTATTTAGTAAAAATTTGTTCCAGTTTTCATCACATGCGAACCTACTTTGTTCAAGAGGAGTTGGGAAAAACTACTTTTTTCTTTATTAGGCTTAACACTTTGTATAAATCCGCCTCAGTTTTTCACATTAGGTCAACTAGATAAGTTTTGAAAATTAAGAAACAAGAAGCGATAAGGTTTGTACTTTATGAAAAATCTAATTGATTCTGAGTTTCTAACCATATATTTAATTTCATCAGTTTTCAAACTAAAGCCAATTCTGGAGCTCATTGATACATTATTTTAAACATATTCGAGATAAAAGTAGTTTTGCAAACATTACTTGTAAGTCTTGATAGTTCTTTCATGGAGTAAAGTTGAATACAGTAGAAATCTAAGCCCTTGTTGTTTCTATTCATATTTTTCCTGCGTATCTTTCATTCTTTTTATAACGTATCTTTATTCCACTTGCTTTCGTGTTAAATGGATGCAGTTTAATCTATCCTAAATGATCAAAATCATTGCGAGATCTCTACAAGCACAAACCTATTCTACTTTGGTTTTTTCCTGGGATTAAGAGGGAAGCATTGCCCTTAACGTTATGTAATCTGTAGGAGATTCTGACTTTATTTTCTGAACCATTTGGACAAAAAGGTCTATATAGCTCCCAGTATACCCGCTATAAAACTCTGTGATAAAATATCCGATGTATATTTTTTTACTTCCTCGAATTTTCTGTAGTCGTAAGCATTCCTGATTGTGAAGAGTTTAAAAAGTTGGCATTTTACATTGATGAAGAAGGGACACTTCAGCCTTTAATAGTATAAAATTATAACGATTTTTTTTCATCATAACAACGTTGTTTTTATTTTACTACATGGTACTTTTTTTTTATGAGTAGAAACCTATTTAGAGATACCGGTATAAGACTTTTACTTCATCGTTATATACGTTGCTATATAACTCTAAATTATGTGTGTGTTTTTATCGCGCTAAGCCTTAGCCATATTAATAATAAGGGACTTTATCCGTTTAAGTTGAATTATGAAACGCGGGGGCTTTTATGCTTGTGCTAGCTGGCTTAGTTTTACGATCTCAGTACAATTTTTAATCCAAAAGAGAAATATGTGTTAAAGAGACCTTTTTCCAAGCTGGAGTAGGTTTCGTTTACAATTACCCTTATTTAAAGGTAGAATAACGAGTGATTTACAAAATACAAACAAAGATTAAACTAGAAATAAATTTAAATTTTATCATCAAAATAGGCTTAGCTGGATTCATGAATATATCCTGAACTCCCCATATAAGAACTATCGAGCAATATCATTGATCGCTTCTTATATGGGGAGTTTAGGTGATATCCATGAATTCAGCTAAGCCTATTTTTCCGGGTAAGTTTTAAATTTCTTTCTAGTTCAATATTTGTTTTTAAATTTCTTTGCTGTTGGATTAGACCTATTTAAAGCTTGAGGTTTAATTCTGTTGTCATAGTAACTAATATATATAATTCCAAAACTGAATTAAATTTCGTTTTTGTGTTACAAGAAATAAAATCATCCCAATTTATCAAAATTCGGTACAATACCAAACATAATATTTCTATGTAATAACATAAACGTTGTTTTCTTGTACACTTTAACAATTTATTACAGTGATAAAATAAAATTGAACCAGTGCCTAAAAATAAATTTGTCGGATTTTCGAAATGAAAATAAAACTCGAAAGAAAAACATAAACCTAACTCCAAACGCTTTTAAAAAGAAAAAAATAAATAAACCTTACGGTTTCTATAGCTTAAAGATGAAGGAGAAAATAAATGTTAAATTGTTTTTGAAAGTACAGTGACCCGGTGGGCCTTACGGTTTTCTACCCATTTAATATTTATTCGTACAATCTTCTAAGTTCCCCCACAAAAAAAAAAAAAAAACCCCAAGTCTCTGTAGTATATCTCATAATTTTGAATCTACAAAATAAAAAGGGACAAGAGACAATTCTTTTCGAGGCTACGAAAAAGCAAAAGTAAAAATAAAAAAAAAAATAAAGTATTCCGTATAAAATCAAGTGTCTTGTCCAGTGGTTAAAAGAAAATAGAGAAAAAGCGATTCTCTCGCTAGACGAGCGACCAAAACTCCGTTCCATAAATATCAAGCGAAACACGACTCTTCCTATAGTCTAAGCCACGCATTCAGTCACCAACACCCTAACTAAGAGAAAAATACTACACCCAAAAATAAAATAAAACGGAACTTAAAGGTAGAATGAAACCAAAAAATGAAATTATATAGTATAATATTAATTTATCCTGGCGAATTAACTATTTAAACAATTTTAAGGGGAAACTTGGAGCTAAAAATGGAACATCTTGTGAATTTATTTTCGGAATCACCTTGGCAAAAAACGTATAATGTTTTAAGAATTTTAGACACGTTTTTGTTGTTTAAATTAATTTGTAAATAAATATAAATTCGGATCAATCATATTATTTCAGTCTTCAACAGTGCTTGCATTGTCTTAACATTAAAAGAATAGACCATTTAGAGCGATGTTGAAGGCTGGAATATTATGATTGGTCTGAATTTAAATTTACTTTTATAGAAATTTTACCAAAACTTTAGAAATTAATTAAAACACACCAAAAAAAAAAAATCTCAAATACGATTTTTGGCAATAATTTCAAAAGCTGTTCCATTTTTAGCTCAAAGTTTTCCTTTAATAAATCGAACCGTGATAGTCAGGTTGAAAAGGAGCGTGTGTTTGCTCGAAAGATTCCCCAAAAATAAACGTAAACCGAAAATAGATTGAAAACAAAATTACTAAGAAATGAATTAGGAATTTGATTTAAAATTATTTTACTTTCCCTTTTTAAAAAAAATAAGTAAGAGTGACGTAGGAAATAGATTCTCCTATTTTGTTTTACTTTAGCCTCGTTTTACAAACAATAGAACGACAGCAAGATCCGTGGCTTCACTTCCAATATTTTAGGTTGACTAGAGGAAGACAAGACCCCCTATTTTTATATAAAAAATGTTCATTCGCGTTCGAAACCAACGTAATAAGTCCTAGACTTACAATACAACCTTTTTAAAATTGTAATTTTTCTCTTGTAAAATCAGTATTACCTTCATTACATGTGTTTCCTCGAACGAAATTTTACAAGAACCTTAGAACCGTTGAATGAATGCTGAATGAATGAATGCTTTATTTACTTTTCCCTGAGGAATCCCTTTTGTATCAGGGAGGAGCATAGCTCACAAGTTACATGGTTAAATATTTAAAACAATAAAATCATTATATACAAGATATAATACAACGATGGCAACAGCATTAGTATGAGAGGTATAGTTTTTGATGTACATGACAAGGACCGATTTACGTGTTTTTTTTTTGTTTTTTGTTTTTTTGTTTTGTTTGTTTGTTTATTTGCTTTTGTTTCACTATTGTTGCTGTTTACACTTTTGGCGAAGGTTTCTCCAATTGAGAAGCAGTGCCTGTGTGGAGTGAATGTTCTCCCAGTTTAGAGGCGCATCGGCGAGTAAACTCAAACGACTGCGGAACTCAGCATCCTCGGACATTTGCAGGGCCAATGGAGCGCGCCATTGTGCCAAGCTTGGGCAACGCATAAGGACATGGAAGATGTCCTCCACATAATCCTCGCACAGCGGGCACTCCGGGTTCTCCCCAAACACATCTGCCCCCCGTTTCGCGGTCGGTAGTGCTCCCGTTCTTGCTTGGAAGTATAGGCCACTCCCTTAGAACGAGACTATAGGGGAAAGAAGAGTTTTAGGGGCGCTAGAGAGCGAGCAAGGGGTATTACCTCATCCCCCTGCAGGGCTTTGGCTAGCTGGGGTAATAATAGTAGACAGGGTAGACAGAAGATATAAAATTCAGTATAAGTTTATAGCGGATACGAAAGTATAGACTTCCTTGTATCTCTTAAGAAACCAAACATATAAATAAATAGGAATCCAGGTTTGTACTCGCTGAAAATTTAAGCTGATATATCTAACCCAGTTCGGAGCGAGGGGTGCTACGAAAAATGGGTGCACAATAGTATTGCTAGAAGTAGACTATCTCCCTTATCGGATGACAAAATAACTTTACAATAGATACGAAGGTATGCTTCCCCGTATTTCTAATATTTTATTAACCTAAATATTAAGGGTGAAAGTAGGCTTAACTGTATTACACACTCATTTTGAAAAACTTTTTTATATTGAATGCGACGATTGTGTCAACGTTACTTTATAATAGGTACAAAGGTACGTTTCCCCATTTTTCTAAAATATTATTACCCTTAATGTAAGTGGGATATAAGATTCTCCGTATTGCACACTCATGTTGATCAATGTTTATTCTATCCCAGTAAGCGTTTTCAATAGGTATAAAGGCAGATTATGGAGTATTTTAAGGGAAGAGTAGGTTCGGTTTTATGGTATATTCATTTGAAAATTAACCGAAATTGGATCGATATTGAAGAAGCAAGCGAGAGAAAAAATATTATCGCAAGTTCAATGGCAACTTTGCTATATTAGTCTTCACTTCTCTAACGATACAACTGTTGATATACAGCGGATTGATACGAAATGTTAAATTATATAGTATTGAAAGTAGTTCCAATAGGTTATTGTTGTTTAATACAAAATACAGGGGAACTTATTCTTTTTCTTTGGGGATTCGAGTTAGGGAAATAAGTCTAGGCGTCGGCAACTGAAGGTTTCTTCTTATTAAGATTTCAATCGAAACCTTTTAGATACCCGTTTGACTTTTACTTTTAAGCAAGCTTGACTCTTTGAAATATTCTTAAGCCTTTTAAAAAAATCGTTATTAGTTAATCTTAAATTTGCTTGTTCAGCTTCTTAAAGGTGTTATATAAAGCCATAATCAAGAATTTATCTCATAAGCTTCTATATCTTAGAGTTTTGAAATCTTACCTTTACTGACATTAGGGGCGTTCTGATTGGTTTAAGTCATTAAAGGTAGTTGAAAAGGAAAATGAAGTGTTGTGAAGCTGAGACGTCATGTGATTAGTCTGAGGTTCTCCTATTATTGAGAACCAAAATCAGAAAGTTTCCGATTTTTTAATTCAAGGACACTTCCCGAATGTTTTGCAAACCTGTCTCATTTTTAGAAGAAAAACCAACAAAAAACACCTAATTTTCTTCTTCAGTTTCTCCTTAATAGGAAATTTTTGTGTTATTTAATTATAATTAATAATTAAGCGTGACAAAGATAGTTAAAGGGTTGGATTGAAATTAATAATATAGAGAGATTGCAACTTCACTCCCTTCTGATGTTACTTAATATATGTCATCCCCTCTCTGGGTGGATGTACAGTATCCACACGTACAAACACGCCACTCACAAAGGGGTTCGCGTGACGTTTCATCGTCTTCTAATCCTTCCTAACTGTTAGCTCCCTGCTGTATATACATAAAGAGCTCGGAGGCTAGTGACTTAAAAGCTATGAATAAACTTAGTAAAATCAAACCCCGGAAAACTGTTTTCCCCTCCTTATTCCTATCCTACTTCCGTTGCGCCTAATTATATAATATTCTCCGATTGAAACAATGCACGCATTAACTTGTCTCAGGGTTTAAGGGTCAGGACATCACGAAGCCGGGGAGGAAAGACAAAGAGAGGAAAAATGTCTAATTTAGACTAAAAGAGGGCGAAAGGGAAGAATCCTTATGTAATGTTCTTCCCACATTTAAATCAATATTATTCGAAATATTCCGAAATGTTATTGAAGGCGATGCTACTAGCGGAAATTTACGCAAGTTTTTTATTTCGTACATAATTTTAACTTTAACTGGCGCAATTTTATCTTGTACCTCATCTACAATATTTCTCTTGTAGAGAACTCAGTTCTACCTTGTATAAGCACAATTGTATCTTGTACATCTTGTACTTGTATGATTGTATCTCGACAAATTGCACGATTTTTTCTCGCACGTTTTTACCTATTTAGGGTTAAAAAGTAGATCATATCTTTTCCCTTGACTCACGCCAGGTGTATGCCCGTCGAGTGTAGGGAGAGAGACACGCGTTTTGATCTAATTAAGGAGGGAGGAGCCAAATCCTCCTCTCTTCCCCAAAATTTGGTTAGTAAAAGAGGACTTTTCTCCCTCACAATTAAAGCCAAAAATATTAACCGCGATGTTAGGCCTAACAATATATTGTTTGAGGTTTTTACCCCAAATTGGGTGGGGTTCATCTGATACAATCATTCATCGCGCGAGTCAGTTGTCATGGAAACTATCTCAATCAAATTAATAATATAACATGAAATATTCGTAATTATGATCACCGGATCTTCTCTCATTTTGCTTGTTATGTGTTTAAAAATCATCTACCCTACATACGAAGTTCAAGATAATAAAAATGTAATTGAACAGTTCTCGTACAAGATATATTTACATACCAAGGTTTAATAAGAATATTACTGGGGAAATCTAAGCAATAAACAGGTTAATTGCATCTTTACTTAACATTAATTAATGTTTCTCGAGAAGACAAAGTGAGACTGCCGCCAAGGCCTATTTTTCTTTATATTTACAATTTTACACCTCTGGGTTGACACATTCAAAATTAAATGCCGAAAATATGTAGGTTTTATTATTTTCCCATTTGAAGACGTAATTTCTGGTTTTAGTACTTTGTCACGAAAAAGAAGGCGTGCGAGCGACTATATTACGTGATAGAAGTCTCTAGAATCAATTGTGGTCTTTATAATAACCACGCGATCGTAGTGATGACGAAGTATTGCGGTATAGTTCTCAAAATTTACAAAAATGTCTATTCTAAAACATTTATTTTTACTGGTGCTGTAATATATTTTTCTTTGGAATATGTGAATATATTTAACGATCTTTCCGAAAATGTTACACAAATTCCAATTGGAATAGACTATCTTTAAATAAATGCGCATTTTCAATCTTGATTTAAAACAAGGCGTAAGAGTTTCATTTTGTCGTGGTAAATTTATAATTACCGGTACAATAACTTCCAAAACATTTGTATAAATTGATCATTTATTGACCCTTTTATTAACCCCATATATAACATATTCAATAAATTAAAATCTATACATCAAATCAATAAATGGTAAAACCCAAAAGTTTTGATAAATTATACGAGATTGAGATCACGGTCCCCTTCTGTTATATTGTATGATATGATAACTCTTGCCAAGCTTCCAAACTCCCAGAATAAGAGATGGACGTAATAAGTCAGTATAAATGAGCGAACATTTGTAAGCGTTTAACCCAAATTCATTTGGACATAACGAGAGGAGCTCTTAGTGAGAATGGGCGACCGGCGAGTCGAGCCGAGTCTGATCTTAATTAAGATAAAAGATTGCTAACGTCGATATCATTTTCAGTTGTCAGCGAGTGCGATACCTTCATTACATCTCTATTAGAAACTAAATCAAATGAATCGCGTACCGTTGTACGTGATGAAAACTCGTATAGATACGTTTATATATTGAAAATGATTCGACAAAGACTACTTTTTATCCTTGAGGTTTAACATTGCGTATCAATACGCATTAGCTTCCCTTATTTTTGCCGACTGTTCTTGTCGATATGTATATTATTAATACTAATGTATAACGCGTTTTTAATTATATCTCGATGACAATACTGTTATTTAAAGGGATAGTGGCACGATCCGATCAAAACTTGGAACAAAAACATTAACTGTGCGAATCACACAAGTCATGTAGCTTTGACTGTACGTAACTGCATACGTTATTTAATAGCATCGCCAAAGGCTGTAGTTATGCAATCGTGTAAGCAGTGCATAGATTCTATGGACAAAACCGAGTGTTTTCAAACCATCTAGTTTACCAATTAGATTACAAATTTAAATGATAAGTTATGCCGACGTTTACTAAATGAAAATGAATCAAGTTTCTATATTATACAATGTTGCCATTAAGGTTAAGAATTTCGCAATACAAAGGTATTAATATATCACAAAAAATGTAGCAAATGCCAATTAAAAAGTGGGTTTAATTTAGGCGAGTGATGTGCTAGTATGGCATCAAATAGTTAAATTTGTAAATTATAACATACATTTCTGACGTTAATATATACTTTTTCTTCATCCTTGAAGTGCCTCCTTCACTTCAACATAAAAATATGACTAAAAAAAGTGATACTATCCTTTTAATATCAGTTTCATGGTCTATATGACTTAACATAGTGTATAGTTCGCCTCAGATTAGATTATATTGCAAACCTTGAATGTTTTCGTATATATCTTCAAATGACTGTATGTACCGAATGCAAACGTGTATGCGTGTGGTTTATATGTATATATAAGTAGGGTATGGGAATTAGTCTCTCTAATGGGAAAGTTTAATTGGGAGTCATGCATGCAGCTTTTAAGCATTCTCATATAACTAACTATTAACGAGTCCAAAGGGATGCGTGTATAATGAGAAACATTTAGGAAAAGAGAAATATTCTTTACATTTAATGGTCGAGAAAAATCCCAGAAAGTATATATTTGCAATATGTTATTTTTATTTAGTCAGAAGCCATATTTTACTCTGGGTTCTAAATGTATCCCAGGACATCATTATTATTATATTATTCCCTTGTCCCTTTTCGATATTAAAATTTACTACACTGTAAAGGTTTCTTTTAGAACTTATTTGATGAGAGTTTGATGTTTTATCGCAAATATTTAAATTTTTATGAATTATTTTGATAGCGCATACTAAGAAAATTCTAAAGTCGTAGATAAAAAGTAAAATCTGCCTATTTTAAAATTATAAAATAAACTATAATTTTCTGATAAGTTTTAAAAATTACTTTTGAATATATTAATTTTACAATAAACAACCCTTCTTTATTACTTCATGCTTCCTTTAATTAGATCTCGTTAATAGTTTTCACTCTGTTTTATAAATACTATTATTCCCATTTTAAAGCTTTGTCCCTTTATCTGAAAGATAAGTTGCAAATACTAACTTTCCTACTATAATTTAATTTGATACGAGTTATTAATAATTTGTTTAAAGTAAATGAAATTTAAATAAGTCTAGACTCTAAAGTGTCTGACCTTTTGATTTATAATTAAAATTAAATTTAATATTTATAGAACGCGTTATAAAACCTAGACGCTCCTAATATGTCCTCAACGAGAATATATTTGTAACTTGCTCAGAAGTTGATTAGTTACGACGTAATTAAGCTAATTATTTGAATAAGCAATCCAAAGATGAATAATTATTCATGCTTCCACATATCTCTTTTAAAATTTCACTTAATTCTCACTACATTAAATTAAAAAATAAAATTATGCCTTTAAAAGCCTGACAGTTTGGTTAAAATTAAAGAGTAAAGAATCATAAATTATCTAAATCACTTTGTTTTGTTTGGATTCTCCTCTCTAACCGATTGTTGCTTCGATAAACATTAATTTATTTCTGGAAATATTCAAAATCTATTTTTGATACTTTGGGGTCTTTGCCCCGAAGCACGCAAATCGTTGCGCGAAAGAAAACATAAAGGGGTATCATCGTAAAATATGGATATTATGTTTTCTCTCCCCCGCCTCCTTTCCTCAAATTTTCCTTCACTTGAAGGAAGAAAGTCGTAAATTTTATTTTTTTATTCTTCTACAGGTGTTTGATAAATTTGTTTAAAAAGAGGTTCTCGACTGTGAGAAGGAAAAAAAATGAAAAATCCATTCTCGGGATGAAATTACAAAGATTTGGGGAGGGGGATAGTAATCATCCATCATGAAGTCCGAACGATAGACTATTACGATGGAATACCCGTGAAAGATTGTTAAATCCACTGTCAAAGCTAGGAACGAAACAGCTAGATCTTTATATTGAATTGGTCTATGCAGAGTAAGGTTTTTTTTTCGTGTTAAAATGAACATTTGAAAATTACTCTGAGAGGAAAAAAAATTGTTACGCAGAAAGGAGCTAGAGATGACAGTTTTTATAGATTGGTTGTCCTAAAGACAAATTTCCGTCGAGTTATTAGCTTCTCCTTCAGCGCAACGAGGACACCATTTTTTTAAACCTTTTTAGCATTAATGAAAAATTTAAATTTATTACCAAGACTTTAAAACACTCTCTAGAAAATACTTTCTATGTACACACGTAATTAGGGCTACGTTATGTTAGTATTTTAAAATTTTTAAAGACGGTGAAATAGTGAAATTAGCTTAACCGTTAAAAGAAAATAGGAGTACAATTAGAAATTAAAAAAACAAAATTTCACTAAATTTTAATCAAAAACATTTTATTCAAATCTTGAGGAAATATTCAGAATTATAACTAAACTTACATTTTTTTAAAACTTCGAAATTGAAACTAAAATATATAAAACTTTTTGGAATTGCCAAGAAACTTTTACAATTTTCAAAAATAAATATTTAGGAGATCATAAGAATCTTGGAATCAAGAAATACAAGAATTCCTTTGATTTTTTTCAGCACATGTGCGTGATTCTGAATTTTTTTGTGGAGTTGAAAAATGACTACCAGAGGAAAATAAGACCCAGGGAGAAGATGAAAAAGTTTCCAACTCAATCAAAAACGCTTGTCAAGATTCGTGGGTGGGTTTTCAGCCCCTGGGGAGTTCTAAAGATTTAACACCAAAGTCAAAATCATTTTGTGTTTTCTACACGTACAAAGTAAGGCTCTATTTCATCTTTGTGATTTATTTAGAATTATTAAAGGAGCCTATATTTCCTATTGGGTGAAAAATGCGCAAACTCCAAGCATATTCTGACCAAGCGTTCTGACACTAAAGCCACGCTAAAGCGTATTAGGATTCTAGGAATATCTCTTATCAATCCACGGAAAAAAATATGAAAATAGAGATTTTTCATTCTACCAAACTGTCTATTTTACTTCCTGAAAGTGTCAAAAATGTTACGAAACTTAGTTTAAGAAATCTCTCTCTGAAGCTTTGAATTATCGGATATATTAAACAAAATTTTAAGTTTAATATTTAGTGAAATTTGAATTACGTAACGAAATTTCAAGTCTTTGTGTTTGCATAAAACTACTTCATTCATATTAGGTTTTAATATCACATATTAATCCGCCTAATACTTTAAAACTATCTTAAAAACTACAATTTAAAGGGAGAATGAATCAATGGTATTTTTCTCTATCGATTTATTATCGTTTAAATAGGCTTAATCCAGTTACTGAAAAATTTGCGAACAAATTTAGGCTAGAAATCAATTTTTAGCTTACTGGAAAAGTAGACTTAATAGGCACCTATGGAGTGTTAACCAATCTCCGGCGAATCGCGGGACGTACGCGTGCTTTATTCGGCAAATATTACGTTTCAAACTAGGCATAAGAGACCGGAGACTCGTTATCGGCAAGATATCAATCTCCCCATGGATGAGATTAAATTTAGATTAGGCCTATTGCATCAACATGGAATTTATATAGGGATTGATGTTTTACTAATGCATACTTTCTTTAATTTAAGATTTACGTTAGAAAAGCAGTTTATAAATTGGAAAATTTGGGCTCTCTAACTTTCCAAGAGATAAAGTCGTGATAAAGTATATTATACACTTTCTAGAACTATGTCCTCACCCCTCATTTGTATTTAATTAACTCTAATCTATCTTTTATTATTACAATGCTTTTAAAATGAAACTAAATCGTTCTGAAATTTTTAAGGATCACTATTTTTTTTCTTTAACGAAGTTAGGCTTAAGTAAATAATTCTTCCCATTTTCCATTCCGCGACGCTAAGCCTAAAGAACCACCATTATCTCGAAAGAGTGTAAGAGGGTATTTCAAGAGAGCAAAGAAAAACATGGCATTCCAAGACCCCTTATAAACTTCTTTTTCTCTTTTCCCTTTTTTTCATCATCTTCTCTTTCGCGCTTACTCCGCTTAGCTCTCAAAGAAAAACAAAAGAAAGTAAAGATGGTGTGGAAAGAAGCTCTAGATGCTGGAAGAAGAAGAAAAAAAACTTTTGATGTATAGCGTAAGCGGGGCCTGGGTGCCAAGGCTTAATAGGAACGTGAAAAGGAAGATCAAGATCATTTTAAATTAGTTCCGTATCCGAATTTCCCGCCCTTTTAAACACTGAAAGAGTTAGGCTTAGTTCAGTTTTGAATTCAAAGGTTTAAAGTTAAACATTACTAATAAGGTTTAGCTGAGTTAGAAAAGTGTATCACGAATGGTTTCCTAAATGTACGACAGGTGAAACACATTTACAGGGGCTATGTGAATTAGCATTACATTTTGGCTCTTATATTTTAGAAATGTTTCAACTGACGTACACCTGTGTTTTTAGAGAAGTATTTAATCGGATATCTTTAGCGCAAAATTTCGGAACTGCGATAAAATTCCAACAGTAACAATCAGAAAGCAATTTAAAATCATTTAAGTTTCTTTTTCACACTCACTTTCGTAGTCTCATAGGCCTATTTAGAATATACATTTGCAAGGGATGAAAAAAATGTATAGAAGAAAGAAAAAGTTTCTAGGGATGATTACCCTAGACTCTTTAAACTTATTTTTTTCATGAATATTCGAGGATGAAATATGAATGAAGGATTGTATTGGTGAAAGGGATAAAGTTTGAAGATGTTAAAAAGTAAAAGTTAAAGCTTTCTTTATTAATTATCAGTTCTCGAATGGAATACTTCTCCGACATCAGTCGGATAGTTTCGAAGTTTTACTCAACTTCGAAATGATTTTTTTTTTTCTTTCCTTTGAGAGCTAACTGAAGGAATGTTTTTCGCTCTAAAATGATGCTACTGTTTATGTTCTGGGGTTTAAAAGGTTGTGTTAATACGTGTTTAAATTGCCTAACCCGTGTCTTATACGCGATCGCCTTTCCCGCTAAAAATACATTTTCTTCAATTCCTGTCGACTTTTTCACACGAGCGAAAGCTGACGCGGAATAATATCAAATGTTAAACTTAATGAGGATTAAATATAGTTTTGCAAAATACCATTGGACCGAGAAAAAAGGCGTTCAACTCAATTTGAGTATGCTATGGATACGAATCTGTTCTGGTCATATTTCGGATTTGAAACCGAGGATCAATTACTTCTACTGTATGGTAAACTCAGTGTGGTAGAGAGATAGTACATTTGGAGTATAAGTTTCCGTTCGTTCGACTGATTTATCGTTCAACGTAAAAAAAGAAGAGGATTTTAAAGAATAAAGCAATTATTTGATGATGAGTCTCCCGGGGTATTAGATAACTCTTGACTCGATAGTTGGAACTATAAGTTCAAGACCAGCGTAGGGTGCGAAAAGGGGTGAGGTTTGAAATTTAACTCGCGACATTTCGCTTGATTTACGGTCTGCTGGAATGGAGGACTGCTGGGGGCTGTCTTTAAACCATCGTTTGGTATCTAATAGGAATTAATAGAACTTTAACTGGAATGAGAAACGATACTATATCATGCAGGAAAGAGTTAAATTGTAGGTCTGGTATACGACTTAGTTTGTTAATCAAAAGCTAATGTTTTTAAAGGGGTATTAACTATTTAAAAATATAATATTTCCATTCCAAAAAGCGCTGAATTATACGCATTTCTTCTCTATATTGACCCTTTGAAACATATTTTTAAAACGTCAATTTAAAATTAAGTTATTAAAAGAACGGATCTGGTTTTTTATAACAGATTAAATATATTAGAAAGTTTAAAGATACGTTTGTTTTTAAGCAAAGTTCTGTCAAATTTATAATTTAGTATTAAATTAACAATCCAATCTGGGAATAGTTTATTTCTAGGTTATTTCATCTAGGCTTTTAACGTCTATAGTGTGATTTTCTGGCCTAATTAATACATAAATTATATATGAGTTTGTATGCGAGTTTAACAACCGTTTCGCCTCAAAAACAATAAGCAAATTTACATTTCAATTCCACCTATATCTCATCACAATAGCACACCTTAATTGTTTGATAAAATTACAGTCGCTATTGACCTCCAATTTTACATTTACCAACCCTTTAGCATAACCTACTATTATATTCCATTTATACGGATAAGCTTATCAATTCAACAATTAAAAAGACCCCGGGACGTAATCTTCAAAATAAACGCCAGCAAAAGGTCCGTGATGTTTATGAATCACGAAACAAAAATTAAAGATTACGTCAACGATTATTACACGCATTGTCAGTATCAGCCCTCCTTTTCTCTATATATATTCTAATCTTTCCTATAGTTTTAACATCGTGTATTAATCCGCCACAGCTTTCGTTACATTGTAAATTTAACTTAAACCGAAAAAAAGTATACCAGGCAATTTACATATTTGTGGAATTGATCTCATAAATATTTAAATAAAAAACCAGAAAAAAAAAAGCGATTAAACCCTAGAAATTATGGTTATAGGTCACCGTCAAGCTTAAACTGTCGAATTAAAACACAAAAATGAATGAAATGAGCCATTGTTCTAAAGTTCTGTCTGCATTATGCCTTTTGTATTAAATCGTTTTAAGCTCCAATGCGTTTTGTGGGAAATTCTACGCGTGATCTAAGCAGGCAACGAAGACGAATGCAGCAATGTTAGGGAGGGGAGAGAAAGTTTGTGAGTTAACTGCTTAACTCCGGGGATCTGATAGTAAGGAGAAATTACGCAAGAACGTTAAGGTTTTAAATGGTTTACTTCATATCATTTTATTTCAGATAACGTCTATTAACAACGAAATATTACAAATTCCAATTTTTTATAACTACTAAATATTTCAAAGTCCGTTTTAATTATGACATAATAGAAACTCATAAATTTTAAAATTATTAAGATTTAAAATCTCAAGTAGATTTTAAATCTCAAATAATGCTAACAAACCCCCAATTTTTAAAGTCTCAGGTTTTGAACAAGTACTGTATTTAAAATTCTAATATCATGTACACAAATTCCATGATTTTAAATCACACAGAACACGGATTTTTAAATCTCAGTGTTCCTTTTCTCATAGATTTCAAATTTCAGTAGCCAAATTACACTACATGTAAAAACTAAGTCTCAGATTAAAATTTTTGTACACATTTTCCCCTAATTGGATGATCCCTTTGAAATTGGCTCATCCTCTAGATACGCTTTCCAGTTTCTATTCAATGATTCTATTCAATGTTCGCGCGTGGATAGATAGAGCTCAGGGTGCTCCTTCAGACCAAATGACACAAAAAAGTGTAAAAGCTCAACGAAGCGTAAAGAAACTCTATAGGAAACCATTAGTAGCGGAAAACGCGTAGGATTTTTACTTTTTTTCGCTGAAAGTTCTCTCCCTAGAGTTAGAAACAGTTTCAGAATTCATCACGTCCAAAGATATATATCTTCCTTTTCACTTACAATCTAGATATAAAGATATCAAAGCTTAGTTTCTTACTCGCTGAAAAATGAAACTAAAATCAACTAGGGTTCTTTACGCATCTGTTTCCATTTAATTGGTGCCTAGGAGGATTTTTTTTTTGTTCTCTATCCCACTTTTATGTTTTTCTCTCGCTAGTACTGAACCACTGAAACCAATGTTATCAAGTTACATCAGAAGAAGTTACATATATACCTAATATCACGTGACAGCTTTCCTTGTCATATTTTTTTACTTCCTTAACCGCGAGACATTTGGTTTTCTCTCGTCCGCAATCTGATGTTGTCGTTGAAAGATATGTAATGAGGCGAGGAAAGGTTAGAAAATAACCCCTGGCCACCACAGAATAACCTCGACTTTATATTGAAAAGAAGAAAGCTTATTCTGTGGATTTTTTTCAAGGGACTGTAAACTTGCGAAGAGCAATGTGTGTTTTGATGTATTTTTCTAATCATGGATGTTCATCATCTAGAGAAACAAATTTTGGCAACTGTCATAAGAAAGGTTTCAATTTTAAATTAATTTTATAAAACTAAAAATGAATCATCAGAAATTCAGAATCATTAGTGGAATAATATATCTTAACACACCTGAATGAAAATTTAGGCCTAATTTTGTTCGAAGTCAATAAGGCTAAATTTTAAACTGATTGTCTGGGAAATACTTAAGACTTAAAGGATGAAAAAAAGACTTGTTTCCTAAAATAACTAGCGCCTATTTTGTTAGACGTAGTGTCAAGCTGCAAAAAAAGCAAAAATTGACCTTCAATTTTTGTTAAATGAAAAAGGGCGAATGTGATAAGTATGTCTACACTCATAGCCCGATTTATGGAGGAAAGGTACTACTGCAATTAATTTGATTTAATTTTACATCTAATCCAAAGGTTTTTGAAGAATTAGTAACAGTTTCCATAATAAAAATATGAAACTTTTCTTATGATTCAAAAATTTAGGCCAAGTTTTGCACAATCTAAGTTTCTATATTAAAGTTTATTGTCTTCTAAATTTTCCAATTTAAGTTCAAGTAAAATAATGAAGTCTATAATTTAAGAACTATTTATGAACTTCACTGTCTCTTTGGTAAAACAATTTCATTGTAATTGGTTCGCGCTTTTTTTCCCGCGAAAACTATCTAACGTAACTCCCTTCAAACTTTTTATGCCTAATTAAACTCGTAGAAGCGTACGTATCGCGAAAAAGTTGTACGTATGTCCGCAAATAAACACCACCCCGAAAAATGACGAATAAGCTTGGTTAAAAGATGAGGAAGCGAAAACATAAAAAACATCAGAGCTCAGCCTAAATTGGTAAACGAGCGCTAATTAACGCCATAGCATGAACTTGATGACCGAAACTAATTGTCTTTCGTGTTTTCGAGGATCGCGCGAGAAAGAATGTTAGGCCTATATACCAACCCTCGCGGCACTGATGATCCGATGTTGTCTTTATTAAATTAGTTTTCTATCGATCAACTCTAGAGTTTAGATTCAGGTTTACCGGTTCGATAAAAAGTATTGTGTTTTCGTCAAAATAAAAATTGCACCTCCCCTTTTCATTTCTAGTCGTTTTAATAAACTTGTGCGCAACTTTTATTTTTTATCGCGAACGTTACGTCATTAAGTAAGATCTCCTCTTAAGTACGCGACACAATTTTAACAACAAATCTTCGATATTTGTTTTTATCGTCTGTTGACGAGGTATAGTTTGTCAAAATTGTGTGGACTTGATTGCAATATATCTAAAAATCTTTAAATGTTCTATCTGAGGACTCAGATGTACGAAATTTAAACGCTGTGTATTACCAAAGCTGAGATTTCGTAAGATTATCAATTCGTTGCATTCCCAAAGCTGTTTACAACGAATTTAAAGTGCTTCGGGCATGCATATCGCTTTGAAATCCCAAAAATATCTCCAAATTTAGCTTCAAAATACCATATATGTGAAAAACATAATATACGCCGTTTTGTTACGTTTGAAAATGTAGTTTTGATATTTTTAACTACAGCTATGGTATTTGATTTTTTATCATCGTCATCTAGAGTTACTAATACTCTTTAAAAGGCTAAAAGTTAGTGTCTTATTTCAATTTTAAAATATAATTAGTCATCGAAATGATCTGTTGAATGGAGGGTGAAAATTAGCTAACTAAATTAACGGGCTGGTTAGAACCCGATAGGATAGACGTTACCCCTGACCCAATATCTTTTTCACGGGTTGGTACATGGTGAAATGCTACATTAAAATCTTTAAAAATATTTAGAAAACGGTGTCATACTTTGGAAACTATACTTACGCTGTTGAAAATACGTCGGTGCGATTATTGATTCGCTGTTTTTTTATTTTTATTTTATTTAGGCTCGTTGTTGGTACACTTTTTCTAAAAAAGTTTTTGCCGCGGGCGTGAGATCGCACGTCATTCAGTAATATAGCAGACAGTGTGTTGTGGGATGGTCTTACCCGAACGCTTTTCTTGTTAGAAAAACAAAATAGATTTCTACTCGACGGTAGTTTGGTGAAATTTTTATTTCTTTCTCCGAGTTTACAGATTTCGAGGTTGCTATGGGAGACGTCGTTAGGACTAAATAACCTAGTGAAATTCGTTTCCAGAGAGTATGTTTGCTTCCAAGGGAGAGTGGAAATAGTTGTTTTAAAGTTATGCCGTTAGATTTACTTGTTAAAAAAGATGTAAAATATTACGATTTAAATTAGGTACAATAATTACACCATTTAGTGCTTAATTCTAACCAGATTTAAATCGAAAAATCAAATCAAAACAAGAAATTTGTTACACTTTCTCTTTAAACCTATACAACAATCGCACTAGAAAATCAAATTAAAAACTAATTCTCCATTAAATTAGAGAAAAATGCTTTCTTCTATAGCAACCTCTTATAATTTTCTTATTTAGGAATGTGATAAGGCTTAAGACGTATCCATAGCAACAGAGTCATTTTCTTTTATCCGTCTCCATCGCAACTGAACGCTTTCACAGAAATTAGTGAAACCTCTTTCAGACCCTCTTTTCTTACCAAATGTATAAAGGCCCTAATTTAGCCCCTGTACACTCGCAGTTAGGGTGTTAGATAGGTACTGTATTTCTAATAATAGAATCGTTGCACCCGACAATACAAAACAATAGATCTTATTTTTATCCTTAGTCTCTATCAATCTCTGTGATGTCTTCTCTTCTTACTCAATCTCTTTCTCTCTCCTCCAAGAGTCATTCTCCTCTCCCTCAAAACAAAGCAAAGCAAACTCAAAGATATAAAGTGTCCTTAAAAAAGGGTTCGCGTTCAAGAACCAAAGACTAAGCCTTGGTCTTTGGTAAAACCTGAAGGAGACCAGAGGAGAAGCGAGACACTTTAATGAGAGTTTGTCCAACTTCCCTGAATTGTTGACTATCCTTGTCTGCTTCCCAGGTAAACATTGAAAAAGAAACTTAATTTGGAGGCGTTGTGAACGATAATAAAGCCTCCAACGATTCAAATTAAGATATTGGTGAGGTGGTCAAAATTAATTATCTCTGTGATTTGGTTTATTGTAACCTTTTCCTAATTTTCCCAGTGGTCACGCACTCTGACTAGGTTATAGTCTCACACTTCTCCTTGTATCTCCATCTGGTAAAAAAACATAATACCTATTGGTGAAATTTAGGCATATACCTTAAGACAGAAGTGTCAGAGTCATTCTACTTATAAAGAAAATAGGCAAGGACGAAAAGAAAAGCCCTAAGGTGACAAGACGGCCAGGATAACTCGTCGAGTCACAGCAAATACTAAGTCAACTTCCTTTTGTATAAGAAAATTGTAAGGCTTACAATCAGTTGGGTTGTTGTGGCCTTCTGTCCCGTTCTCTAGGGACATCAAAGGGAACTTTGAGACACCCAAAAACTGTAGATAGAACCAAGTTTAACTAAGGGTACCCTGGTAGTGACTAGAATGGCTCACGCTACTGTTCGAAATGGCCTATTGATCGATTCCAGGGTAAGAATATACCGTTGTTAAACGTAGAAACCAGTTCAAATCACGCACTTTAAAATCATTACCCCAGCCTTTGATACTGTTACAAACTCATATTTGAAATAAATCATGTGGAAGGAAAAAGCTAACGCGTAGGGGCAACAGTAGTCTAGGTGCTTTCCCATTTTCCCTTTCCCTTTTTTGATATCCAACGAAAAGAGATTTTCCTTTCTGGGGCCAGAGATCTGTAGTTCATGTCATGATAACTTGCACTACTGTTAGAATTTCTAAGTTATAATATTTTGTATGAGATAGTAAGGTGTGTAGGTTGGAACCTGTTACGTCTTAGAGTGGATCTAATGGCTATACGTCTGCTTTTATATCTTGACGTTTCCCGTAACTGGAGAAGATATTTCTCGGTTGTGAGCTATGGTCCCGTTGACAGCTGTAATTGGTTTTTGGTCTCGGGACTCTACACTTTTTTCCCGAACAGCACTCCCTGGATGACGTATGGACCATTATTTCTTAAGCCTTCTGTCCAATTCTCTACCGTTTCTGGACTTCACTATATATTTCCATCCTATTTTTCTTCATTTTATTTTTTATTTTTTCACTTTTCGAACACCTAATGGTCAATTTCACTTTGATTTAGCAACACTCTCAAATCTAGTCTGCTTTTATATCTCAGAGAAAACCTTCCCTGAGATAACTAGTCTACCTTTTTATATCCTGCAAAAGAATGGTTAAAAACACAGCTCATTCGTATTAGTTTTTCTGAAAGATTTCTCAGTATTTCTGTTTTTGATTGAAACAAAAAATAGGCCTTATTGTATGTTTCGGTAGGTTTAAGGTTTAAGGGTAATGACCTCGCCTGTATAGTTGTCTCTCCCCTAAAGCACTTACACTTTTAAAGTTAAAATCTTATTTAGAAATTGATATAAATATTTTAAACCTCAATTTATTTGATTAATATTTCCTATTTTTAATCATTTTCAAATTTTATTCATAATATTAATGGCTTTAAGTCGAAGGTTTGCGGAAAAACAACGTTAAATCGAAATATTTAAACTCTGTAGTATAATCTCCTATAATTTGAATTATAAGTTCCCTTTCTTATCCCAGAAAGTTGAGTTTTTCCTCTTAATGGTTATGATTGGACCAAAAGTGTCACGTGACTTATTTTAGTATATGTTGTGTAGGATAGTCACTCCTCTTCCTCCCTGTCTGTCTTCGACTCTTCGTCTCTGACACTTCAACGAGCTCTGAAGAATGCGGCCTTTCTAAAAAGTGTTTTTAACAGTTTAAAAATTTCTTGGTCAGTGATATTATTAACATTGTATACTCTATTGAATGTGTAATTAGATTTATGGTTATTAATTATACTTATTTTTTTATATTTTAGGTGAAAACACATGTAAGATTTGTCTTACGAGGATCGCCCTAATTTTCGACTCCTGCAAAGCTGGTCAAGGCCGAGGGCTAATAATGAGTGAGTTTCCTTTTCGTAGCTTAATTTTAGGGTTCAAAAAACTTCTATTTACTCATAAATGTTTAATTGCCTATCAGAACTATTCAGAACCCAATCGTATAATAATTTTGCGGGCGTAGAATTATGAGCATGTACTTAATCCTGCTTGTTCTGTCCATTTATTTTAGAAACAGTTCAGGAGAGACATTTTAACATCTATTGCTAGGCTATTTACCAGTGTTATAAGAAATTTATAAGGATAATGACCTCGCCTGCTCAATTGTCTCTTCCGTAAAGCACTTAAATTAAAATTTTTATTCTAAATCAGTAGAGCATATTTGAAGCCACAATTTTTTTTTCTATTATTTTCCAATTTTATTCATATTTTATTATTGGCTTCAAGCCAAAGGTTTGTGCAAATCAAAACGTTATATCCATGTAGTATAATTTCCTATAATTAGAATTTAAGATTCCATATGCCTATCCCAAAAAGTTGAGTTTCTACTATTATTGGTTCTGATTGGACCACAAGTGTCACGTGACTTATTATAGTATGATCCGCATGTAGTAACTTAACCCTGTGCCTTCTTCCTCCCCCGAGATTCCCCCGTCTTCTTCATCTCTCCGACACCTCAACGAACTCCGGTCAAGAATTGAAGTTTTCATTTTTTTAAATCTTTCCGAAAAGTGTTTTTAACGTTCTAAAACTTTGTTGGTTAGTGACATTATTAAGATTGAACACTCTATTATGTTTGTGAGTAATTAGATTTATCTTATTCATGACTGAATTTTTATATTTTAGGTGAAAACACATCAAAGAGTTGTCGACGGGGATCTCCCTATTTTTCGACTACTCTACTGGAACGCCATTCAAGGCCAACGACTAATAATGGGGTGAGTTTACTTTTCCCTCCTTTTAGGGTTAAAAACTTTTCGCCTAGGCTAGGCTTAATTGTCTATTATATTAACTATTTAGAACCCAATCGTGTTATAATTTTGCGGGCGTATAATTATGAACATGTAGTTCAGTTTAAAATTACTTTTAGGCTTACGGTTGTAATTTCTAAATAAGGTAGTATGAAGCTCTTAAAATGATATTGGCATAGTATGGAGGTAAGGGATTTGCATTTTTAATGTAGTTGATTGAATACATATATACTTAGTAAAGTATATTTTCTAAATATACAAATTAAATTGATAAGTTGAATATAATGATTAGCATCCCGTGCTAGAATTTGTTGCGGTATTGAATATTTAACTCATATTAACGGTACTTTAGACTCGAACATTTTAATTTATATGTACATAAACCAGACATGTACATTAATGTACATTACATTAACCGTAATATGTAAATATAATATCATTACTATTTATTACAATTTCAACAAGAATCTGCATAATATGATAATAATTGTAGATCAAATATTCTACTGGGTTTCAAACAATGCTTTACATATAAGTAATGAGGTCATAACCCTGCTCATACTGTCCATTTCTATTAGAAATAGTTTAGGAGAGAAATTTTAATATCCATTGCTAAGCCTAATTCCCAGAGTCATTAGAAATTTATTCAGAAAAGTACTATTTCTCTCAGTATTTAGCCTCTCGTAAAAGCATAGGGTTTGTTAGTTTTATAGAAGTCCACTTTCAGCTTTCATATCCTCCAACCTCTTTTCTTTTATTTTAAAGGGAAGGTGAAAGAAAAATCATTATTTTGAATCGATTCTTTAGTCTAAATTAGGCCTAACAAAATTATAATTAAATCATCAAGCAGCTCTAGGCTTACCAGCGGATGGTCTGATATTTGTTATTTCTGTAAATATGATTCAAATTAAGGGGTTTAAATTATTTCATAAGCACGGTCTTGTGAGTCAAAAGGTTCTTAAAGGGACACTAGAACACCAATTTGACTAAAATGTAAAAATATTTAACAAAATTTAAATATTAAGGAGAGATTTGTTTCGTGAATAGTTGGATCATTTTGGAGTAAATAATTCATTTAATTTTTCTTAATTATTCTTTTCACATTCCCTTGATAAGAAAAGCTTTTTGGTAAATGTGTTGTGGTCGATTATGGCACTGAACGGTACTATACTTTTATTCGTGAGAAGATTGCAATTCATCCTGAGTTGAGGCGTATTGTTAACCAATGTTAAACCACATTGCGGAAAAAGCAGTTCGGAAATTTTGCTCTCGAAAATGAACAGACGTTTAAGGAGAAGAGGAATAAGAGGGGCTATTTTGGTATCTGGTTCTTATTGCTTTTCTGTTTTTCTTCTGTTTCTTAAAAAAAGGAATAAATGGAGAAAATAGTGCTGTCTAGATGGAAAAAGGCCATTGGCCCCTGATAAAACATATCCCTGCTAGGTTTATAGACAAGGAATTAGACTTTATTTGAAAATTTTCTAAGATTGAGAGGAACGTTACGTTAAGAATTTTGATGAAATTTATTTAAACAAAGTTTAGTTTACCTTTGGGAGTTGCAAAGAAAATCTGACATATTATCGAGCCTTGTGCAGTAAGAAAATTGTAGGGAATTAATTTGTATTTAAAAACAGTTAAATTTAATAATATTTCAGAACAATTAAATTTAGTAATATTTCAGAACAATTAAATTTAATATTTCAGAACATTAAATTTAATATTTCAGAACATTAAATTTAATATTTCAGAACAATTAAATTTAATATTTCAGAACAATTAAATTTAATATTTCAGGACAATTAAATTTAGTAATATTTCAGAACATTAAATTTAATATTTCAGGACAATTAAATTTAATATTTCAGGACAATTAAATTTAATATTTCAGAACAATTAAATTTAATATTTCAGAACAATTAAATTTAATATTTCAGAACAATTAAATTTAATATTTCAGGACAATTAAATTTAGTAATATTTCAGAACATTAAATTTAATATTTCAGGACAATTAAATTTAATATTTCAGGACAATTAAATTTAATATTTCAGGACAATTAAATTTAATATTTCAGAACAATTAAATTTAATATTTCAGGACAATTAAATTTAATATTTCAGGACAATTAAATTTAATATTTCAGGACAATTAAATTTAATATTTCAGGACAATTAAATTTAATGTTTCAGGACAAATAAATTTAATGTTTCAGGACAATTAAATTTAATGTTTCAGGACAATTAAATTTAATGTTTCAGGACAATTAAATTTAATGTTTCAGGACAATTAAATTTAATGTTTCAGAACAATTAAATTTAATGTTTCAGAACGATTAAATTTAATATTTCAGAACAATTAAATTTAATATTTCAGAACGATTAAATTTAATATTTCAGAACAATTAAATTTAATGTTTCAGAACAATTAAATTTAATAAAATTTCAGAGCAATTAAATTTAATAACATTTCAAAACAATTAAATTTAATAATATATAGAACATTTAAATATGATAATATTTCAGAACATTAAATTAAATTTCATAGTATATCAAACAATAGATTCAATTTCATAATATATCAGAAAAATTAAATAAATTTAATAATAGTTTAGAAGATTTAATTTAATTTAACAACAGTTTAGAAGCGTTAATTATATTTCAGAACAGCTAAATTTATATTTTAAAACAGTTAAGTTTAATTAATTCTATCCTATCATGGAGGTACGAAAGCTATATTAGTATTTGACTGACAAGTTAGAAGCGTTGGATAATGAACACTCAATAATTACATAACTGGGCGCAGAATTAATATCGACATGCAGTAAATTACAAGCCATCGATGAGGCGATGGAATTTCAGATATAGAACGTGCAAAGATCTTGCTAGCTTTGTATTGATTAAATTTTCAGGAGCTTCCATTAATTCCCTACCAATTATCAACTCTTAAGAACGCAAAAGCTTGTGGAAAATGCGGAAGACTACTTTTATTTCCTGAGGTAGTTCAAAAATATGTATAAATCCGCCATAGCTATCCGTCTAGTTTTGCAAAATCCACGAATAAGAAAAGTACATGAGGACTAGTCTATATTCGATTTATTTGAACCAATACGTCCAAAGCTAGAAACAGTGTAATTTTCTTACTACCTACCTGTCAGCCTTAATTCTCGAAATTCCCAGCATCACTTCATTGTTTGTAAACTAACTCTTTAAACTACTTTTTTCTCTACGAAGTATATTATTAAATATCACTCCGCCTTAAGCTTCCCCATATTCCGAATAACTCCGTGATATAGACTAAGACTTCATTCCATGTCCCTATGTTTGTAATCCATGTTAGGTCTTGCAAGGGTCCCGTATATCGTGAAATATAAATGGGAAACGATAAAAAGACAGTTGTCTACGGTACGCCACATCTCCCTTTCAAAGGGAAGATGAAAAAAATATATTTTCAAATTTTAAATAGCATTTTTTGTGCTCATACCTGATTGTCGCGATATGACCCATTGCATCCAAATAGATCGCGCGACCCAAGGAAGTTATTTTCAATTCTAATAACAATGTAAACTAAGACGTTCGCCACTAGAGGTCATGTTAGTCGAAGGACTTTTTTGTTTAAAGTCTGCTAAAAGTGTAACGCAATTGAGCTCTTAACCCCAAAAACAAACTTAACTAACATCCATATTTTAAAACGAAGAAAGCTGAGAAATTTCCCTCCCAGATTGAATGCGCCTTTGATTGGCCCTGTAGCGCATGACCTACGCTTTTTATATAAGAATATCTAGCGCATACTAGCTAAAAGTATAGCTGTTAATTTTAGGAGAAAGGCTAAATCGCGTGATATGGTTGGTTACGGCATTAGTATGAGATATAGGAAATATTTACACACTAATCTAACTATACTTAATCCTTAAAACATGGTTGATATTTTTTGTTCCACTATTCTCAGATCATTTTCATCCTCCGTTTAAAGCTAGCTCCTTGTCTTACACCTTGTTGTTTTTACAGTTAGAGGTACAGGAAAGAAAGGGAAGCCAAACTTTGCCACGCTCGTCATTCTAGAATCTACTTAAATAGAACCAACACTGATATAAAGTTTTTTTTAAGGCTGATTCCGCTTTTACGCGTGCCTCTTTCCTAACTATAATCTTTATTGCTTCTATTTTGGAGGATGAGTTAACGGAAAGGAATTTTCGGACTTCTATGGGATGCGCTCTTGAGGGAGGATGGCATAGTTGGAATAGAAAGAGAAAGGGATGGGTTTTTATTTTAGTTTTAGAATGTTTCAGTGATGTACTTATACCTTATAGCACTCGTACAGAGGAAAACCATGCAGGATAGGGCTATAAAACCTACTACACCTATTTTTGGTCTTATTACCAAAATGTGTATGTCTATTTTATTATAATTAATTTCAGGGTCGATATAGTCTGAATATTTGCGCTTTGGGTGGGTCATATTTCTAAATATTTTCCCATGAAAGGAATAGTTCTTTCAAATATTTTTAAGAATTCATATTTTTACGAAAAATGTCTTAGGATTTTGATGCACCCTCTATTTTAAAAGGTGTCGGTACCAAATTCTCGAACTAGGATAAATTAAAAGTGATGATATAGATCTCAATTAGTTTTATTGGCCCCTATTTGGTACTTAGCCCCCTTTTTTTCACTATTTAATTTTCGTATTTTGGTGGAAGCCCTGCATGCTTTTGTGACAGAGCCAAGTCTTAAAAGACTTTTAGGACCACAACTCACGTTGGATAGGTACAAACAATTATTTATAATTTCTGTTAATTGAATCACTAACAGCAAGCTCGACAGCAATGGTGTAAGAGTATAACTCTGAGGAGCTAGGGTATAGGCTTAGTGTCTTTTTTTGTCTTTATTCTTCCCTGCATGGGTAATTAGATCGTATCGTGACCACATCGTAGCTTCTCTTCTACAAATTTAACTTACAATGACCTTTTTATTATCTGATTTTGGCCTTAAACATGCCACGATCGTGAAATTCTCTTATAGATCACATTATATCTCGGTATATTAAAGATGCTTGCACACTATAACCACTAAATTACCTTTTCTGGCTTATAATTCCACTTTTAGATAAATATCTTTAAATTTGACCCCTGAAATTTGATGCCTTAACCTTTCGAAAACGGTTAAAGGTTTTAAATTCTCTAATTATATAGTGTTTAACGTAGATTGAAATTGGTGTAGTATAATTAATTTTTCCGATCTTAGTTAATAGAAGCGTTTATAACGCGTGCGTTTATGTATATCTTATGTAATGCATTAAGCTACACGTTTACGTACGAGTTCTTAGTTCCATTTCTGAAACTCGATCCCTTATAACTGAACTTGGGAATATCTTTAAACTTTTAATCTTAAAAAATACGAAATTTAAAACCCAGCGAGTTCAGTGCAGTGGTGCAAATACTTATTTATGGTATAGTTCCTATGGGAACCAAAGACTCTTCATTTTTTTTTTTTTTAGAGAAAAACCACTTAAGATTATGAAGCCGATAATAGGCGTCACCACGTTTTCTAGACTCGACGGGAAATGTGTTTAAAAATCATGAGAGAGAAAAAAAATAAAATAAAGTTTAGTATATCGAGCCACAAAAACGAAACAAAATGCTCCCAAACACGCTTGACTGTTTAATGAGTCGTAACCCTTTCTTTCATACAAGTTTTGCGCCCTCTTTTTCTTTCGCGATAACGTACAAAGACAACCATACAAACATGAGCGAATATTTCTCAAAAGCTTTCTTCAGACTTTCTGAAAAATTGTTTTTGACAATTTTTCTTGGCAAGAGTTTTATAAAGTCCACGTGTTACAAATAATAATAATAATTTCATCTTCTGGGACCAATTTCTTAGAATATCAATAAGATTATTTTCACGTGACGTCAGTTTCTTGCCTTTACACACGCATTGTAGCGGCCATTTGTCTTTGTCTGATGTATGGTACAAAGAATATGATAGAAAATTAAACTAGGAATGTCTAACTTGAATGTAAATGTAATTATATCGTAACGTGTGAACTTCATAATTAATGTCAAGCTTTATTTTAGCCGTGAACCAGCGAAGGTTAAAATTCTTCAATATATATGTTTTTACAATATATAGAACCTCTTAAATGTCAGACTTCTATACTGATTAGAGTCGGTATATCTGGCAAATATCTAAGTTTTAATCGCGTTAATGGTTGCCTAATTATCCCCGCAAGCCGCTCTATTGTTCCGCGAATCATCATCAATTTTTTTTCTATATTTTAATATTATTATTCCATAGTCTGTATATACTTTCATTTTCTAATTTCTCCGCTTTGTATAAAAAAACAATTATATTTCGCGCGTGGTTTCGTTGTATCAGAAGGAGATTATAGGAGAATAGGGACACTGTATTTCCTTAATGCTCGGTAATAGAAGTGTGGCTTAGGACAATTAGTGGCAAATATTACATGCTAAAGTAGTAACTAACAAAATATCGTGCGTGTCTGTCGAGCGTTATAAAGTAGCGAGATTTATGAGCTTGGGCTATTATTTAGCTTTTGGTGTAAAACTAACGCTTTATCCTGGGAATTATTGATAAAACTTTTAAAGATTGAAGAATAGTACCCTGAACAAGCTATGTCCTGTAAAAATGTCCCTAAATCGGTCTTTCTTAACATTAGACTGTTAATCATAAGCTATATTCTAAGACTAGGCAGACACTCTGGTTTTAGTATACTTCTTAAAATGTTGGCCGATGGATGACGCTCTCCGTTAATTTTTTATTTGCCCCTCTCTTGCTATTGGGATTAGTCTCCTTGTGTTAATCGCGCTTGATTTGACCAACTTCCTTGCAGTTATACTAATCTGGCGTTGGTTATTATTTGTTCAAACTGATCCCTTAACTATTATCCCCTTCTGGTTCTAAACAATTTTTTTCCAAGACTCATTCCCTTTAATGAATATCCGATTGTAAATTTTGGTCACGCCCATGTGTACAACCTCCTTGTGTTATTTTTTTCACTCCCTATATTATAATTTTATTCAAGAATATATATAGTTTATATTTCTAGGAAAGAAACCTGGGCGGATTAATACATACAATTAAACTAAATAAAGATAAAAGTAGTTCTAGAATCGTTTCTTGAAGAGATTTATGAAACATAATTTTCTCCAGAGTCCCTAAATTCGTTTTATTGAACGAACCTCGAATATTCGTGTTCACGGGAGTTGGTATATGAACTATTTTCTGCTCTACGAGGTTTAATATTGTGTATAAATGGGCCTTAGCTGTATTCATAATGTCAACTAATCTTGAACTGAAATAGGTGCTATTTTATGTATTCCTTTGGTTAAATATTGATTACGTAAATAACGTGTTAAGTATTCATAAATATACGTGTTTTTCTATACATCTGATCAAGAGGAGTTGACAAAAGGATAAAAGCTGAGGCGGATTGATACGTAATGTTAAACTAGATAGGAGAAATGAAGTCTTTGCTAACTCCAATATAATATGAGATGTTTTTCGAAACCTTCAGGGACATATTTTTATACAACACTACAATTTTTTGGGGGGTTAGGCAGTAGTAAAGCTGTTTTTCGCGTCATTGTTAGAATTTGATTGCATTTGTGTTTATTTTATTGGAAAAAAGTCCTGTTCGAAGCGAAGTTAGTCTGGAAAAGCATTCTTGTTTCTGACTTAAAGTTAGAATTTAATTCGTTCGGTAAGGGGGAGCCTTTAGCTTTAAAAGTGTTGACAATTTAAGATGATTTACACTCTATATGGGGATACGTTCGACTCAGAATTAATTTACAAGTACAGGTTTGCCAATTATAACGACAAACTTGTTCTTGTTTAGCTTTTAAAATTAAAATTACTTCCCTTTGCGTAATTTTTGGACTTTCACCTTTTAAAATTATTATATACGCAAACAAGGTTAATGTAACTATATTCGAAAAGTTCGAAAACTCTACCCGCTCTTGCCTTCCACTTAATTAACCATCTCTCCATGGACTGGATTGTAATGACTCGTTCAAACTAAATTTATTAAACAAAGCTAAGTGGCTAAAGTTTACATAAAAATTTAGGCAAAATTTGTTTTGGACCATAGTCACTGGTAATATACCGTACATTACCGTAGTAATTTACAACATTATAAATACGATATTTGAAAAAACGGGGAAATTACAATGCGGTATTTTTTAAATTACCTCTTGGTTCTTTTTACTTAAAAATTAATTATATTATTACATAATTATACCGGTTTGCTCAAAATGCCTACCAAATCTGTTTTGTCTTATTGCAATACCGTATTAAAAAAATTAATATAATTCAGGGTTGCCATAGGTCAGGGAAAAGTCAGGGAATTTGAAAATGAAGCAAAAAGGTCGGGGAATTTTAAGATATTTTTAAAAGTCAGGGAATTTAAAGAAATTTTTAAAAGTCAGGGAATTTAAAGATCTTTCAAGAAGCTAGGAAATTACAATCATTATCTGCAGAAAAGATTTGATGCTGACTGTGTCAGTTGTATAGATTAGAACAAAGATATGCACGCAAAAAGTTTGGCGAACGCAATATAAAAGATAAAAGATTAAAAATTGGGTAGTATTAGCTGAAACAGTCAGGGAAAATCGTTGGAAAGGTCAGGGAATTTGAATCTGAAAAAACTGTGGCGTGTTTTGAAATATAACATATTTCTATTCAAAATTGTATCCTATTTTTTTTTTTTTTTTTTTTTTAAATTGGAAATAATTTATCTTAAGCCTGATAATCTTTGTTTGCAATGTCTGGAAATGTTTTATATCGAGTCTCTATTATAGTGTGAACGTGTATTTAGTTTTAATTTTGTAAAACACAATTTAATTTGAAATATGAGCGTTTCTGACTTTCTGGCGTCCTACAATTTGGATTAAAAGTTTTGAAAATCCCTAACGTATGAGAGTTTAAGGGATTTAGTCAAGGGAATATTATTTAAAATTCACTTCAATGATGTTCACCCTTTTCTAAAGCCATTTCTGGCGATAATTTAAAAATATAAACAAAGCGTAGACTGTAAAGGGATTTATATATTTCGGTCCAGGCGTTACTAACGATGCCGCGGTATACGCTAAAGTTTCCTTATTAAATTTAATTTTAGTGTCCATTCCGGAACCGTTCCTTATTATAAGTTCGTATAACGGAACGAATTAGCGAAAGGTGCGCGCGCCAGCTTGAATAAAAGGGGCATTGTTCTTAAAACTAACGTATATTAAATTGTAAATTCCATTCGTTAAGAGTTCATTAATGTGGGAAAAGTAGGCCAATTAGATTTGGAAGAATTAAATTGGTAATCTAATTTTTTTTTAAACAGAGAGAGTGAAATGGCGCGTTTTTTTATGGATTCTACAATTAAAAATAAGACATTCGCGTATTAAAATATTCGGGAAATGATTATCTGATATGTAAGACCGAAATCAAATTATTCAGGTTTTGGCATTTAATTTGTTTTTTCTTTTCAACCTCCCTTTAAAGGACCTGATTAAAGGGGGCACTGGCCCCCGGGCGCAAATTTATAGGGGGCGCATTCAATTACAGTATTTCCTCTGAGCTAGCTAGGACGCAATGAATGTTGGATAGAGATTGATTTTCAAGTTATATGAGCGCATTTAATTCTTTAGATTAGATTAAAAATCCCTTAATCCGGCCCTTATACTTAGGCCTTGGGAAAAATGGTGAGAGTCACACTTTTATTACAATAATATATAATAATGGTTCGAAACCTGAGACCTAGATAATAACACCAGGGTTCATAATATGTGAAATGAACTTGAAATTTGAAGCATAGTCTAAACAATTTTTGGCATGTTTGGTCTATATAGTCCCTTCATATACGATAAAAATACCATTTTAATATAAACCAAACAAAAGCAACTTTACTAATTAAAAAAGATAGGCCCATGATACGTTTTTGGGAATAATACGAGATAATTAGGCTTTTGGAATGTTTTCCTTTTACACGTATATTATAAGAATATTATTTGTATGTAAATTATATGGCATAATCAAGGAACTTTCAAATGTACTTTAACGGTTAGGAGAACAATTTCCCGTATGCATTATACAAGTATTCAGGGCTATATTATAACTACAATGGTATGAAATTTCCTTCATCCCAATTAAGCCAATTAAAGACACCGCACCAGGAAGCTCATACTTTTAAAAGAGAAAAGTTCTCTATTATAGAGAAGTCAAACTCCGTCATTATAAGACATCTTATTATAATGACTATCTTTAATTCTTCCTTCATGCTATGCATCGTATAATATCATTGCGTGTTTGTGGATATACATTGAATACAGAGCAAAGTTCAAGGAAATTAAATTTTATAATTTGTAGCGCATTATTGACATAGGAATAATTACAAACTTCGATGACACTAAGTTAGTACGACATCAATCATCTAAATTCGTAATTTTTTGTTAGGGTTTTTCAAAACTTTTGGTGTACCTTAAATATCAGGGGAAATTCACTGGTAAAACCTGGAAAAGTAAGATAAATTGGTTTTCCAAATAGTTACGGGGCGTTGTTTACTTGTGATAGACTTTTGCAATGGATATATTCATTCGACCATAACCCTTATCACTAGTCCCATTCGACTAAAACATAATTCGATTAAATAGAATTTCTATCCATTGGGAAAGATTTATTACATTCATTTGGTCGCGTGAGATAACGTTTTTTGACAAAGGATCTCTATAGTTGACCCAAGAATTTTACAAAAGTTATTCTCAATATCATTAGTCCCCAAATCCGGTTTACAAAATATCAATTAACGTCTTTTTGATAGAGTAATAGTCCTATACAAGACCCTTGGTAATTAAATATATACCTTTGTATGATAGCATTTGTATATTAGATATATACCTTTACAAATGATTAGATTGTCTTTTTTAAGATATTTTTTTAAAGTAAACGCCTCTTTTTAGTCTATTTTAATAATTTTGCACCGTAGCTCGTTAAAATTTTGTCATCCTTGTGGGGTAGTTAGATTATTTTCTATATTACTGTTCAAGGGGAGCTAACTTAATGGAGATCACGTGCTCTTATTCGTTAGCACGATTTAAAGCTAATGCGTACTAACCAATTTTATCAAAATTTAACAGTGTGCATGAAGCTTTAATCTCTGTATTTTACACTCTAAAATGTTATGGCACTGTGAAAAATAGCCAAAATTAGTCAAATGGAAACTGACCTTAACACGTATTGAGATCAAAAACCATATTCTCATTGGAATTAATGAGAGGGAAAATTATGACCTCGGTTTTTTTTTATTCGCGCGATAAAATAAAATTTCCCGACCTTCCCTCCTAGTTTACAAAAGTAATTCCCTCTCAAAAGTTATAATACCGAATCGCGTCTTAATGTATGCATTTCCTCCGATCGTTACTTAATATATTCCAAAATGAAACCGAGCGTGAAAAGAAAATCTTTTCGAGCCAGTAAACAAATCTTATTTTTAAATTTACATCCAATCATTATTTTCTTATTCTTTTATATAAAAGCCAGTTTGATATGCCCATTCATTATTTTATACGCAATAGAGCGAAAGGTAGTCTAATAATAACTTTACCATCAGTTTTACCACGTGCTTTGGGATGGGCTATGTATTTTAGTTCAGTAGGTTTTGATCTACGAAAATAATTAGGTTAACCAGTATTACTTTTTCAAACTATACTTGTTTTTCTTCTTTTAGTTTTCTTTGTTATAGTGTATACAATGCATGATTGGTCATGTGATCTTTAGTTAATTTGCTAGCTTAATTATTAATGGAACACAACTGCAACTTGATCAATTGTTAATGTAGAAACATTAAGAATATTAACTTTATTAGACCATTAGCTGCTTTATTTTGCTATTGTTTGTACAAAACATTGTTTCGAAACCTTAAATTAAAATTTAAAGGAGTAATGAAATGTAAACCTTTTTTTTTTTTGCATTCTATAGTCTAAATATTAGTTGAATTTTTAACTATTTATAATTAGCGGTATATTATGATTTAGACCTTATTTTTTACTATCGTGACAATTGAATCAAGTTTGCTTTATTGAACTATTAACTGGTATTTCTTTTGATTGTACAAAACATTGTGTACGTATCAAAACAAATAAAATTTAAAGGGATGATCAAATTGAAATATTCGTGATTGTATCCGACTCGGAATATTAGTTAAAATTTTAACTTTTAATAGTTATTTATCATTATTACAATAAAGTGAATTCGAATAGTTTATTTCGTTTTCATTATCCCGTTAAAAACCAGTATATGCATAAAACCATAAATTTGAAAAATAATATGCCCATAACTACACTTTATTTCCGTGTAAGTGCGCGCCTGCGTGACTACACGCATAGTTAGACTCCCAGAACAACCTATTCAAAGCTTGCATTGATTAAACCATATACAAAATAACATTAAATTATACCAAGTCAGAATCAGTTAACTTTTATGAAACCCGTTTGAAAATGATTGGCTCGATTATTCCTCTATAAATATTTTGTTTTCTTTACGTGCTGAAAAACTAATCTAATTTTGACCCTCCAAAAGTCGTCGACAATCAAATTTGATCATATTAAATTACCTAAATATAATCAGTTTAACTTTTAATGAAACCAGGTTGGAAATGGTTTTTCTTTAAACTTTTGGGTTTCTAAAACATATTTAAAACTCGTATGATTTTGACTACGTCACCACCAAAAGTTGATGACAATTAAATATGATCAAACTTAATTATCGTCAAAACAAAAAAATAATTCTATTCGCTCGAAGCGACGACTAACCTGTTAAATTTATAGATTTCAATCTCGAAATCTTTCTTCCTTCGTTGCGGTTATTATCTGTCGGCTTTTTAATCCATTCAAAAAACACGCGCGTAAATTGCTCGTCCGATTTCCGGTGAAATAGCAACGCGAAATGTCATTAACTGGTTGTCAAGGTGATTTTTTTTTCCTTTCTCCACTGCTTATGATATCGCGACCCGCTTTCTTTATCACGTCCTGCGACGTCGACTGCCCGAATCTTTCTGCTGAATTTTACTCTCGTGTAGAGAGAGTGCACGAACCAGTAGTCTTCTGCCTCTACTGATCCATAATCTAGAGAGAGAGACTCGAGTAGAGAGAACTGAGTACCATAGTCAAAGGAGAGAAGGAAAAATACTGTTTAAGAGTGAAAACTACTGTAGTTCAATTTTTACACGTTCCTTGATTTTTTTTTTGTAATTTGTTTTTGTACAATTAACTATTGTTTATTTTTTTACTTAGAAAGAAAGCAATACATAATTTGAGTTTAAATTATTTTTATTAAAAATTTGCATATTTGAAGGACAATATGTTATTAAAATTATCGAAACTAAAATAAAAATAAAAACCACATAAAATACGGTCCCCCCCTGGATATTGTGGAGCCTAAAGATGATTCTTGTGAATTCTAGCACGTGATAGGGTAGCTTTTGTGCAAGTATTTAATCCAGAAAGGCCTATATTTCAATTAACTCTGAGTATCTTTATTGTAAACAATATTAATTTATAATAGAATTAAATTTTAAATTAAATTAACAAGTCTTCTTTATTTTATTTTATTTTCAGATATCCGTTATAAACAATCCCTGAGCTATCAAAATGACATATATTGCATCTAGACCGTCTCTGAAGGGCCACGTTTGGCCAATGGAGCAGCTAGAGGCCAACCAACGTCGGGATCAAGAGTTAATTAGCGGTCCTGATAAGAGAGGGTCGCGGGAACGTCACGCCTACGTCACGCGTGAACATTTCCCAAAATATATAAAGCGCCATTACTTCTCAAAAATGGCCCAACAAGTATAATTTTAAATCAACGTCTTCGATCATCCGAATTCAACTTTGAGCTGATATCCGAATTCAACTTTGAGCTGACTTCGAGACCTTCAAATTGGCAAGTCCCATCTTAATTTTAGCCCCCATTGTGTTATTGTCAGATTTTGTGATAAATTATGGTTTTAGACCCCTTAGTAAGTAAGCATATTTGGTCAAACAAGCTGACCAATCCTTATCCCTGGTCGAAATAGTTGACCAATCGCGTTGCCCGGTCAAACGAGTTGACCAATGACCCCTTGACCCCGCTTAAACTACAAATTTGCCCTCGGTCAAGAAAGAAAATTGAAGAAAAGCAAGCTGTACTCTACAATTTTAAAAGTTAAGTATTGGTTCTAAAGATTCCTTATACAAATCCAAACTCGCCACTCCCTAGAAATCTAATCCAGTTTTTCTATCGCCAGGACTCAAAAATTATAGTGGCGAAATGTTTCGCAATTTCCGGATGCCAGTGTATATAAACCGGAAATTATGTAAGTTGAGTTATTACATCTTGTGGGGTCCCTCTGTAGTTTGTGCCCACCCATATTTTATATCGTCTTGAAGCATATTATCATTATTAGTAGAAATATTTAATTATTTAGACTGAATTGCGTTGCATTTGGACGTTAATGTTTTTTGATAAAAGTGTAGAAAAACTTTAATACGTACTTAAGTTCGTAACCATATTAACATTTAGTATATTCCGGAATTAGAACTGTGAATTAAAAACGTAAAGTTTTAACAACTTAGTTGCACCAGAAATTCATAAATAGGAAAAGTAATATTTGTGTGGCTTCAGTACAGTGCGCGTCATAGTGCCTTTCCCCTTTCTATAGGAGGGGGTTAGGAAGAAGGTGGGTCCTATTTTCTTCAAGGGAAACAGGGTCATAACCAGGGCAACCAAATTTTTTTTTGCCACTCCCGTCAGCAACGACCTTTCAAGAATGTCAATTATATATCGTTTTGATTCGCGTTGCGGGGTGGAGCTCTTCCTTGGGATATGAGTTGGAATACAGTAATGCCATGTCCTATAACTTAAAGAAGACATTTTCTACAGGAAGAGGAAATAGGGCCGGTCTAGTTCTAGACTTTTTGCAGTTTTATTTATTTTTGGTTTATATATATACATGGATTCCTGGTTGCACTATATGGTTTTTAATCCCCCGATATTCCACGCCTATTTTATTCTGCTACCTCCTTGGAAAAGAACACATTTCCATTTAAAAACCGGTTTTCTATGGGAATTGAGTTTTCTTTTCAAGAGTGTATCTATATTATGAACTATTATATTGGATGTCATATTATTTATAACGTTGAGTAACTTGATCCTTGTTGTACTTTCTCATCTTATATATTTTTAATTATACCATTGGGAGACACAAAAAGGGATGGGTTTCCATGGCAACGTGTTATCTCTTTACTTTATAACTTGGCTCGTTATTTTTGACACTCATTGTCACATCGTTTTCGGGCTTTTTTTTTTCTAATTTTCTTAACACTCTTCGCGTAGTTTTCTTGTTAATTTATAGGATAATAGGATAATCTTAACTGGTTCGGTGAAGGGAAAAATATTTTGAGTGACATTTAATTTCCTGACCTTTTTTGTACGTTGTGGCTTTATTCTTTCGTAAACTCGAATACGCGATTTTCTTCTCCACTGCCTTTATAAGGTGTCTTGGGAGTTTCAGTAATCAGGGCTGCTCATATAAGCGGGAGATATAGGCCTATAGTCAATTCCACTTCAAGTTTGCAGTTCTATGATTTGTTGACGTAGCCTAGCTTTTCGCGTGTTGCCAACTCGTGGTGAAATTGACTTGTAAAATTATTGAAAATTTCCAAATAAGTTATTAATCCAGAATATGAAGGCTTTTTTACTCTATAGGGCCATGGGTCCTACCAAAATATTATTTTGCAAACCAAAAATTCAAACCCAAAAATCTATCCACCTATTGTTAGCTCAAATAATTTTTGCAATTCAAACCTGCAAACCTTGCCCAACTTCCTGACTTAATGAGCAGCCAGGTCTGTTTTAACAAAACTGAAGAAATTAAAATTTACATTTATATATACCACCTTGCGTAGCATTTTAAGTTAAATGAATGAATAATATAATTAAAATTCCCCAATATGATTAAAAAACCAGTTCGCAAAACGGCTACAGCTTGCGTTATCGTTTAGGAACCATATTCATGATCGAAAATCAAAATAAATCTACTTCAGTTGTATATAGGCGATGAAAAGATAACATTTACGGTCTTTACCCTGCAGGCTACGAAACATTTGGCTTCTTTATTTAGGAAAATATTGATCATATAGACGACATCTTTTCCTAAGCCTTGTATAAGGCTTCGGTCCAATCAACATAATAACTTGGGTATTTTTATCGCGAAAGCCAGTAGGGGTTGGTAAATACATCAAACGTAACTTCGCTACGTAATGGGCAGCTGGTAATCGGGCAGCTTATTACTATATATAGGACGATTAAACCTACATTGGTCCGGGAACTGTTTTGCAATATAGACCATATAGCTGGGGCGGATTAATACATAAATGTTAAACGATATTGAGTATCAAAGTAGTTTTTCATTTCGCTTGCATACTGCAGTATATTTTCAAAGGTATAGTTGGAATCAGTTTGAAATTTCTGTACGTACAAGCTATGGATTTCCATTTTTTCCCTAGAAATCAAATCGTAGATTTAACGCGCCATAGACTTTGTATCATACTGATTATTACTATGGTTTTCGTTATAATAGACTTAAGGTGCGTTCAGCAACTTTTGCTTTCAACTCTGCATGAAGTCCACACTCAATGGCAACCTCCAGAGACGGGAAAAATGGCCCATAGGAAAACGATTATAATAAGTTTGATTTTTTTGCTGGATGCTGGTCAAGTTTTGACTATATAACAACTCTCACAATCATTTATTGGTTTCTTAAAAAAAATATTAAATATTATTTGGAAAATGCCAATTATAGGATAAATATTTCTTGAATATTAAACTTATTTGTTACTATGTTGAAAATGCATAGATTTAAAATGTTTAATTATTACATAAAAAGTTAATTATAATTTTTGTAAGTACTGAACGTACCTTTAGACCTAAAACAGTGTTTTTACAACTTCCATACTTGACACAATTGATGGCCCATCGCCTCCCGTAGAAAATTACAGTTAGCTCTCTAATAATGACAGCTGCATTAAAGAGAAGACCATATAGTTATTGGTAGTCAGATATTAATTAATATTAATATTGTATTATGAAGAAATTGAGTTAAATAACGTTCGAAAAAATTTAATTATTAATTTGAATTTAACGAACAAAACAGTTTAAAATCGCAAACATCGAGTTTGTCAATTTCTCCAAGAGTTATATTATTTTCGTCTCATGAGACTGTACCTTTAATAAGCCCTACAGTAATAGACAAGACCATAATTGTAAATGTCATTTTTACCAATTTTCTTTTTTATTTGGCTGTCGTTAGATTCGATAATCACCCAAGTACGCGTAAAAAAATATGTGTAGTATAAAAACTACTACATTCGGCAGGTTTTAGGGATTTGTAGAAAAAAATTGTGTGAAAAAGGGAAAATGGAGAGACGTGAAGGGATGAAATAAAATCCATTTTTAAAATATCGCTATTTGTACGAAATGTGGGGGTAAAAATAAGTAAAATTCGGAGGTATAGTTATGCTGGGGACCCTCGCGCGTGGGGGTCGCGTGGCCCCTTTTAAAACCAGGGAGGAGATGAGGGATGCATGGACGAGGCACGCTTCTGGATGCCAGTACCGATAAAAATACCTTTTTAAGTTCCGTCCTTTTCAATTTTAATCCATTGGGACGAAGCTCCTGCTATTAAACTCTCGATTTGTGTGGTTAAGATTAATATAGATTTTTTTAGAGTGGTTTAAATCTTTGTAAAAGATGTACACTGAACAGGCTCATAGTTTAGGCTGTACTAAGACATGCAGTTATAATTTAGAAGTAGTTTGCAGCATTGGAAAAAGATGAGGCGTATTGATACACAATGTTATCCATTTTAATCAAAAAGTAGTCAAAGTCAACTTCTTTTTAAAATGATAGTTTTCATTTAGAGAAAATGGCACTGATCTTAAATAGAATGTTTTCCGTCAAAGGGAAACTGTTCATGTTCAGTTTCCTAGCTCTAGGGAAAAGGTGGTGGAACCCAAACCCACTGGCTATGACAATATCTTAAGTTATGATTCTATTTTTATGAAGTTTTGGTGATTGGGTGAAACGGGATTGTATTGGTGTATGATCCAACTTGGTTTCAACGCTCGTCTTTATAGGCGCGCGATTCCTACCCGAAGGCGACAGGTGGTCAACTATCAATGCTTTTCTTCGACATCTATTTTGAAAAGCGCGCACTTCTCCTAAATAAGAAGTCGCTATGTAAAGCCCATACCCAAACCTGTTATTTTGGGAAATAGTTTTAGGTTATACGGTAATTCATAATGTTAGTTTCTTTCCATATTATATAACAACATTCAACCATGATTGAAAGAAAATACAGGTATAAGAATATGCATATGGAACAAAAGTTAGAAACACTGTATTTTACGCGCGTCATCATTACGGTCCCATGATAGCTATGATAGAGCCAATTACAGTTCATTCTCGAGTATTCTGGCACGTGATACGGTTGCTATCGCGCCGTCTCTTTCGTGTAATTACTTAACCCATTACGTCTTATCTTTCGCATTTGAAACTTGTCGTTAATCAGGCTCTACGTCACCAAAGTCATATTAATATATCTGGGGCATTTATTTTTGAAGTTTCTTAAAGGCCTAGGATTTCTTTTGCCTGTCACCTGCCTGTTTCACTGGAAGTGGGCTCACCTTCTGAGCTTCCCTTTTGGATAGCAAGGCAAGAGAAAGCCTGGAGGGTGAGTTTGTTTTCACGGTGACAGGCAGAAGTAATCCTAGGCCTTAAAAACTAATACCTGTTTTAATAGTAAGAAAATCATCACTTTTATTCTTGAACACTCACAATTTATGAGGTAAAAAGACACCCATCAAATACGTTTTCAGTGATCAGTTTCCTTAGATTGCGAATTTATTTGAAAAGACCAGCCGCCTTTAGAAAGCAATAACATGAAAAAGTTGAAAAACAGATTTAAGAGAGGGCGAAATGGGATGAGGGGAGAATAGCGAGCGAGTAAACGACGGGCCGAATTCGTGTGCCGGTCACGCTGCCAAAATATCGGCGCGATGGCAGCTGGCGTGTGGTCAAAATTGCTCACCTCATCCCTACTTAACCCCCAGCACCCACCAACCTATCCCCGTCTTCGCCATCTCCTTGAACTACAACTATAGTATTATTATAGTTTGGCAAATTATTTTCCATTTCCCCTGAAAGGACCCCCATCAGGATCTCCATTTATTCCCAAAAATTGATACCCGTTTGTAATTATATAGTTAATTAATGGTCGACTTTTCGTGTAAGTACTTCGTGTACATTTACCGCTTCTGGTACTATCCTGGTGCGATAATATTAATCTAATCTTTATAAACCGAGTTTTGACACCAAGATTCGCGACTTTTTGACCAATTTCAGAGAAGAAATTAATTATGGATTTTGGCTTTTAATCGCAATATTCTTCTTGATATATTGATTTTTTTAAACGTGCCAGAAAAAATTATATTTTACTCCTTGATTTCTTCTTGTATCAAAATTATAATGGAACCCCCATTGATGTAAAACCTCCTAGCTTTGACTGTCCTGTTAAGTACATTTTGGGGATCTAAAATTAAAATTAGCACATAATTATGTATAGATAATCGTGAATTTTGAGTAGATACCAAGGACTATTAATACAACAATTTGTATTAATTGGTAAATCAAATATTACTCAGTTATTTTTACTTAAAATATGTCTAATCTCTAAATCCCATCTTCCTTTATACACTCTTCAGACGAGGTGTAAATTAGCCGGTTTAGTCAGATTTAACCGAGGTTTACTTAGCCTTCTTAGTTCAATAAACCTCGGTTAAATCGGATTAAACCTCGGTTAATTATGCCACGTCTGAAGAGGGTATAAGAGTCTTCGAAGTTTTCCCACTGGTGTTTAGGGAGAAGCCTACTTTTAGGGTTATACTTAAAGGTAGAATGAAGCCCTGACATAGTGATTTTTCTATCGATTCCATTTCGTTGGTAAATGTTTTTACTACAACTCCGCATGAATCCATTTTTAAAGCTTACTTTTCGAGTATGATAAAAATGTATTTCTAGATGTACTATTTTGTAAATTATTTTACTAGTGATTAGGAATCGATAGAAAATCACTTAATCAGAAATGCCGTCAGTGTGATCTTTGTATAATATTGGAAGAAAGATAACTTGTACTCCTACGAAAAGAAACCAGCTATAATAATTTCAATTTCTTATTTGGTATGTCCCGTCAGTTTTAAGAAGAATAAGTGGGTAGTTCCCTCTGTGTCCCAGCGGTCAATTAAAGGAGGTGGAAGGAGGGTCTATCCCTTGTCGATTTACGAATGTAGCGAGGTAAAATAAGAGAGAGGGATTGAACCGCTGCCCTATTTGACGGATGACATCTCAGTTTGGTTAATCGGGTTATCGGAAGGCTCCCTTTACCTAGTATTCTTCCCTGTCCGTCTCGCGGAGCATCTTTAAGAGGGATGGGGAAGCGCTAGAGCAACCTACGAAGACTTCCGTCTCTATCTTTCGCTCCGAATCTCCGATTGAAAAGAGGATGAGAGAGATGGAGTATAAGGTCCTCCCGCTGACTCATCCCCAACATCGTCATTTGTCTTCAGCAAGCATTTGAGTCATCCCCCTTCACAGTTGTACAACTTTTTTCTATCCTTTTTTTTTGTGGGAATTGGGAAGAAACTGTTATAGAAACCCCCTATGCAAGCAACCTTACATCGTCAATCTAACCGCGATGTCCACCGTAGATTGCTTCGTTGACATAAATAGGTTTAGAAACATTACCATTAGGGCTGGAAGATAGTACCTTCATTAGGCTTAGAAAAAGCCACAGACATGTATCAACTTTATGAAGATTTTCCTTATTCTTGGACACGATTAGGCTTAGCAGAAGTGGATACTCTTGTAGGCTTAAAAGATCTATTGGATACGATCATCTTAGTAAAGACGAACGCAATTAGGCTTAGTAAAAGTAGAATACGTGAACATGATTTGTTTTAGTATTAAAAATTCGAATTGCTTAGACTTATCAAAAGTGGACATCGTGGGTAGGATTAGGCTTAGCAAAAGATTAAAAATTCGGCATAATTAAAGGTTTACCATAGATGTATAGCTTGGAAATGATTTGGCTTAGCTAAAGTGGAAAGCTAAGGACAAAAGCATTCATAATTAGGTTCAGGTTGGACTCCTATTCATTATGAGGCTTATTATTCATTGAAGTTTAAATTACTTATCGTATTAATAATCAGGCTCATTAATTAGCGTGTTCTTTATTAGGCCCATCAACAGTCACACCTGGCTTTATCGAAACAGTTACCCCTTACGCCTATACAATTTGGCTTCATTTTCAATATCATTAGACACAAATTATCCTTTATCTTTCTTGTAGAGCAAACTCCATCTGGCTAGGAGTATGAAACCGGGGAGAAGACGGTGGTTTTTGGTTTCCAGACTTCCTTTTTTTTTCTCGCCCCATTTCAAAATGCTTTCCGTTTCTCTGTTCATTTTCTTTTGTAAATACACTGCGCGCTATGAATCAAACGGAAGTAGTTGGCACCGCGCTAGACTCTTTTTGCTACTCCAAACTTGAATTGAGTGGGGAGGTGGCCCACATCCTGCATGTTTAATATTCCGATGCGTGCGCTTAAAGAATGGCCTTCTTTATATCAATGATAGATCAATTTTAGATCGATAAAAACTGTGTGTTTTTGCTTAAAAAACCATTAAGTAATAACTATCTAATCGCTTATCGATTAGACGATGATAGATTTGATTTCGATGCTGGGCGAAATTATGAATTTGATTAAATTGTGCGTGTCTTTTTTGGGTTTGATCTCCTTATCTTTAGAAACAAAATTGAGGTAACTTACATTGTTAGATAATATCGAAAGGAGATAAAAGGATAATGGTGGCACTTGTATCCAAAATGATTTAGTTCTTATTAATTTGCCTTTCTAATATCTGAAATTAGTAAAATTTGCTTTCTAATATCTTCAATTAGTAAAATTTGCTTTCTAATATCTTCAATTAGTAAAATTTGCTTTCTAATATCTTCAATTAGTAAAATTTGCTTTCTAAAATCTGAAATTAGTAAAATTTGCTTTCTAATATCTTCAATTAGTAAAATTTGCTTTCTAATATCTTCAATTAGTAAAATTTGCTTTCTAATATCTTCAATTAGTAAAATTTGCTTTCTAATATCTTCAATTAGTAAAATTTGCTTTCTAATATCTTCAATTAGTAAAATTTGCTTTCTAAAATCTGAAATTAGTAAAATTTGCTTTCTAATATCTTCAATTAGTAAAATTTGCTTTCTAATATTTTCAATTAGTAAAATTTGTTTTCCTTCAATTAGAAAAATTTGCTTTCTAATATCTGAAATTTGATAAATTTCTTTTCTAATATCTGAAATTAGATAAATTTCCTTTCTAATATCCAAAATTTGATAAATTTCCTTTCTAATATCTAAAATTTGATAAAGTTCCTTTCTAATATCTAAAATTAGTAAAAAAAAAAAAAATCCATTCACTGGTAGCATATTTTCGTTAAATGAAACCGGGTTGATTATTTCTGAGGCCTAAAAATGAAATATTTTAATAGTTTTCAAATAAGTAAGTTGATTCACATCTTTTAATATTTCAATTCACCAAATTTGCAATCAAATAGAGCTAAGAATTCCGAGATATGCCTATATTTATAAATATAAAAATGTCTTGAATTTGTAGTTATATATATTTGCTTGATTTCGAGGTTTGTGTATGGCTTGTAAAACCTTTTTGGCGATAATAGCCCCGTGGCGATTGAATAGAGGTATCATTAAAAATCCCAGGTGAGGGCTGTATCTTAAGAAGTTGTAGTATCTTGACGTATCTTTGCCACGTTGCCCCCTTACACCCCTAGTTCTTTATAACCTTCCACTCGCTTCAAAACACCGGATTTTGGTTTATAAGTATTAAAGAAATCGCGCCCGTAATGGATAAATTTTCTCGGGGCCATAGCAGATGTTTCTAACGTATTTTCCTTATTTTATCAAACATTTCTTCGAGTATAGGTCTACAATGAATTGGTAATTTCATAAGACGTAGAGGGATTACCCGCAGCGAGCCAGTTATGTTAATTAAAGTTTGTACAAGAAGCTAATCATTTTTAGCTTAGCGTGATAGGGTTTTTTTTAGCCATCGGCAATTTTTACAATATTTAATTATGACGTGTGTAAGCGTGCTTTTCATTCTATACCACCGAGAATTGTCATTATCAAATGTTTCAGACTCATCGTCATTGTCTTGACAATGATTTTTACAATTCTTTAAAGGGAATGTGAAATGCATCGAAAATAGACCAAGTGGTCTTTATTTTGGTTTCAAAGGGATGAGAGGGGTAACTTATATCTCGCCAAAGTTCCGTGGTAGTTCGCGGAATTTTATTAGGCTTAGCCATCCCAGTTCGCGACTTTGATAATTAACTCTAAATAACCGGTGAAAGTCTTTGGTGACTTTACAAACGGTTTCTACGCGTATTTTTAAAGTTCAATCCGATTAAAAAGAACTTATCAGAGTCTAGTATACCTTTAAAGAAGTATGTACTAAAGATGAAATAATAGATATTGAGGTTAATCCTCTTATTCTTTCTGGCGGATGTATTAATAATCTGACGTCAAACAGGAATCGTTAAAGAACGTGCCTAAACACGTTACAGACGTTAAAAAATTAAATATTAAAATTCTAAACCATCATTACGGGGTAAGATTGAAGTTTATAGAAAAACGATAAGGTCTCCAGCCAGACATCCTCATAGATCCATGCCTTCTTTATCAGAAGCATATCCCCAATAATTTCACGCAAAGAGAGGTGAGAGGTGAGGGGAGAGCTCTTCATGCAGACTCCACACCTGTCTCCCCCGTTTTCGTACGCATTTCCCCCCACTTTCAATCGACCTTTCTATAGTACCTAGCGAGCTCTAGGCTTGTAACAGGCCATCTCCCTGCTCGATCTTGGTCGCTCTTTGCACCACCTGAGGGATACGCGTGGTCTTATATGTAGTCATATCAGTTTGGGTTTTACCCAGGTACGAAGCCAGACCCCAGTCTGTTTCTTGGTAATAAAGCATAGACATTATCAGTGAAACGTGAATTGGTAGACGCTGTTAACTCGGGTTATATACTATATATAATATTGTTAACAGGACATTGCAAACTAGAGAAACTTAACGCGGATTGATACATGGATGATAAATGTCGTAAGGAAAAGTAGTTTTTTAATCTACTATTGTTGAACTGTAAATTACAGTGATAGTAGGTTACAAGCTGCACTCAGTTTAAAACTAGTTGACAAGGACTTCTTTTTGTCCTACGAAGTGTAACATTATGTATCACGTTGCCTTGGGTTTCCCCATTATGCCAACAAATCCTGACATAAATTCTATATAGGGGTCGTTCATAAATTTGAATGTAAAGCCATGTAGAAACTATTTGAGTAGTTCTAATTATTGATAATGATTTCACAAAATAGATAGTGTTAATTTATTCGTTACATTTGTACGTGTTGAATAGTTTTAGTGGTTTAGACAACGATGGGAAAAAAAATTAGAGTTTACATAACAGTTCTACGTTATTTTATATAAAATCGAATTTTATTTGCCTTGTTCTTCAAAATGGTATATACTTTTAACTTTAAAATGTTTGCTAACATTCCCACTAGAGTCTTTGTTACAACTTTGAAAAGATCTAAACTGCCGTAGAAAATTCAATATTCCAAATGCATTTTTGGTTTCTTTCAAGGCAGTAAATGGATATTAGCATCCGGCTACTGCAAACATTTTTAAACCTTAACGTATTTACTTTGTTCTGTAGAGTGTAGAATATATGGGGGTCGCCATTTTAAGATGGGGTTGAGCGATATTGGGAGTTTTCTACCGATATAGTCAGTTTCCCCCTATTGTTTTAAATGTCGGAGAGAGAGATGAGGCAAATGTTGGGGCTCTGTTTCGAGTGAACCATCCTAAAACACATCCCACTCGCAATAACTGAGACTTAATGGAAGTCAATGACGTCAAGATTTTTTCCGTGGAACAAAGTTTTTCTTACATTTAGGAGGAAAGATAAAAGGGTTCCATACATGTTGCAGGGTTTGGTGAATGTTGGGGGTACCCTAGATTTGAAATATCACGAAAATTTGTAAATGTTAGGCACAAATCAGGGAATTTATGTACAAGTACTTCAACATAAATTCCAATACTTTTAAGTTGTTACGACCTCAATCAGCTCAATACAAGTTTTTATTTGGGTTTTTCTCAACATTTAGTCCACCTGAAAAAAATAGAAATTGGTTTTCCATATGTTGTACGAACCCCTCCAAGCTTAACGTATACTTTTATCACCAGTTACCAGTAGTACTGAAAAAACGGTCTACCCATGCGCATCTTCAAAATTAAGCACTCAAACAATTTTATCTAAAATCGCCACAAACGAGGTCTTTGTTTAAAATCTTGAATATTTAAAACCTGCGCCGGATGTTCTCTATAAGACCGTAATTATTCTTTATTTGAAAACTAATTTTGAAACTTGATAGAGAAAACAAGACACAAAGTTTCACTAGTGTTCGTCCCCCGGGCCTTTCCACCATTGATTATGATTGGAATCATTCTGAGAAAGCAAAGAGTTCGAAACTAGATACCCTTATCTACGATATAGTTTTATTTATGAACTCGCGACGATTGGGGTTTTCAACGTTGAAAACTCAAACTGGTTCAGTTCAATGGTGCTTGATCCCGTTTCTTCCTTATTATTATTACGATTTTTTTAAGATCAGCAAGCAGGCAGGCAGCCACTAGTTTTATGCCCCCAAATTTACGTAGTCTCGTTGCTCCCCCTTCTTAAGAAATCTTTCAGTCTTCTGGAGCAGATGTCGCGTGGCACGGCGTGCCGTCGTTCACAGTGGCTCGTGTGCTCTATACAACCGCCCTATACCTTCCCCCATCTACCAATCTCAATTCCCTTTAATACAGTAAACAAGATCTACCAGGTATAAGAGCAGTTTCAACTTCTATGAATAAATTCCGATGAAATAGAGACTTGTATATTTGATAAGAAAGACTTGTCTTTCGACCAGAAAAATCTGCATCTTTAATCAGAATGGCATTGAAGTATTTGATAATAAGAAATGTAGAAATGTGGAATAAGACCAGTAGATCACTTATACCTGTAGCGATTTGATCGATAACATCTGTAGCGATTTGATCGATAACATCTGTAGCGATTTGATCGATAACATCTGTAGCGATTTGATCAACAATATATCTGTAGCGATTGGAACAATAATATATCTCTAGGGATTGGATCAATAATATATCGGTAGGGATTGGATCAATAATATATCTGTAGGGATTGGATCAATAATATATCTGTAGGGATTGGATCAATAATATATCTGTAGGGATTGGATCAATAATATATCTGTAGGGATTGGATCAATAATATATCTGTAGGGATTGGATCAATAATATATCTGTAGGGATTGGATCAATAATATATCTGTAGCGATTGGATCAATAATATATCTGTAGCGATTGGATCAATAATATATCTGTAGCGATTGGATCAATAATATATCTGTAGGGATTGGATCAATAATATATCTGTAGCGATTGGATCAATAATATATCTGTAGCGATTGGATCAATAATATATCTGTAGCGATTGGATCAATAATATATCTGTAGGGATTGGATCAAGAATATCTCTATATAGTTTATCATGAAGAAGACCTGTAGTTATTTTGATCGCGAAGAACTGTAGGGACATGATCATGAAGAACACCTGTAAAGATTTGATCGCGGAGAAGATCTTTGTACTTAACCAGAAATAATAATAACAAAATTTAGTAATGGTGTCATACATAGAGATATGGATTATTGAAACATCAGTTTAGTTTTAATCAGAAAAGGATCAGTTTCGGCCGATAATGTTTCTCTAACCACAACTGAAACGTGAACGGTATTAGTTCTCAGTTTCGATACGGTCGTGGTCGGATAAGCTTAAATGTATCGCGAATCGCTTCACAGCTGCCTGCCTCGGAATGCGAGCGCTTTCGGTGCCGGTCGAACAGCTGCTGTTAGATATATTTTCTTGAAAGATTTTTATTTCTTATATATATTTCTTTAGAATCCTCAGATGGGCCTTGATTTTGGCCCGGGCGATATTCACCCCCTCTTAAGTATATAGGCACGTTGCGCTGCTCTTTAATAATCAGCGGCATTTTCTATAAAATGCTCGTAACATTGTCAACGTTTAGGTTTAATTTGAATTCCCCTTCCCCACGCGATACGTGTCTCTCTGTCTCGTTATTTGTTAATCTAACGTGTCATTATTGAAAATTATGAAACTAATTTTCTCTAGAGCAATAATATTTTATGGAGAGCCCGGTCGCTGTATAATTTAGCAATAGTGTCATTTGGTTTTCCTAGGGGGATATCGCGAGATAATTTGATTCTAATATCCTTCGCACACGATCATTTTCTAACGTTTCTAATACGTTCAATCAAAGTCTATGGAATAAAAAGATAGACTTCTGGTATCGATTTAAAATCATAACCTAGATTAAAATTTGTAGCTCACTCTCGGTGCGAGGTTTGCATAATGATATGATAATGGAAAATTGAATCCCTTTTGTACTTTTAAACATTGAGTTCGTTTTATTCACTGATTTGTTTTTTACGATAATTTTTTGTGCCAAATTTGTTGGTGAACCATATATTTTGATAATACTTTAAATAATTAAAAAAGCTGTAACTAACCCTTTATGTTAAAATGATGCTGTCACCATTTTTTAGAAGTCTTATATTTTTCTATATTTTTATTCAAAATGAAAATGAGAAAAATATGTAAATTTTTCCCGATTGATGACGTTGATGTGGGAAAAACGCGATTTAATGATGCGTTTAAAATTAAAGTTGTTCCTACTTTCTGAATTAAGTGTTTTCACGAAAGAAAACCGTACGAAAGTAAGCTCAATATGAGGCAATATAATTTCAGAGATGCCTATTATAAACTTTCTGAAATACTACACGTGACAAATCAGTGACATCATCACTTTAAATAAAATATTTCATTTGTTTTTAATATGAGATTTTACATATTTTAATTTTTGAAATAAGGGCAAAGTAATTGAATTCGGCATATTGAATACAAAATACGATTGTATTTGATCTTCGTAGGTGTATTTATTCGTGTTTTGGGATATTTAATTAATTTTGTGATGGTAATAAAATACCACGAAATTATAGTCTCTAGCAGACGAGCAGCTAGACGCCGCTAGAGAGAGAGCAGAATCCAACCGCGTATCGAGAACGAAAGCGAGTTCGGTAAATTATTTCGTAGTTATGAATTAATCCAAAGGACGGAAAACCACTTAATTTAGCTAGCAATGTGTTAAGCTAGATTAAGAATTTCATTTCTAAAATCCTGTGAAATCAAAAATATTTTGATCACTTTTCTGGGTAAGTTTATGATCTAAATCGTAACTTTGCTGCCAAGGCTTAATATGTTATTTTAATTTTTAATAGATTAGACAAGGCACTGTATTCACTAAGTGCTACAAAAATGGTTCGAACTAAGATTTGCGTCTACAGAAATTGTAGAAGTGATAGCCGCTATAACTATAAAGACCGCATGAAAGGTGTGTGGTTCATTCCATTCCCGAAGCGTGGTAGAACCTTAAATACTTGCATGAGGTGGATTAACTGGCTTGGCAGAGATGACTATCCCATTGAACGAGTCAGTGGTGATACGTATTTGTGCTCCAAGCATTTTGTTGGTGGTAAAGGCCCAACGATCGAATTTCCCGACCCCATTCATTCTCAACAGGTTTGTAAATTTTCTAAAATTGGAGAAATAATACTACTGAGTTAATGTTTTTTATTATAAAGGACCTTGTTTCTATCCTGAGGCCTCGATTGGATATACCAGATGCTTCAGTAACACCTGAAAAAAATGTATAATTATAACCTATTACCTGTGGTACTAGTTAATTAATGACATTCATTTCTTAGCTCTTCGTTCAAATTAATTTAACCAAGGACACAAATGAATCTGAGGATCAGTTTCTGGCAATACCGGAAGTTCCAGACATTCCCCAAATAGTTTATAAAAATGAGGTATTGTTAGAAGTTTGGACACTTTTTTAAGAAAAATGTTTCTTCAGTGTTAAATAAATGTAATGGAAGAATGGAAACTAAAGGGAACCTCACTTAAACATTCTTTATGAGATTCCTAATGATTTTAAAATTTTAAAACCGGTTAAATTTGCTTTTAAAACATTTTTCTGAAAGTAAAGTTTGGATAAAATTGTGAAATATTGGTCAGGGGGCTGTCTTACTTTGGACACTGAATTCAAAGTTTGAACACCGTGAACTAACCTTGAATGACACGGGTATTTTTTAACCTAGTTCACTTCCTTATACGAGGTATTGAATCAGTGTCAGTTTGAAAGCATTATGAAAAAAATATCGTCTGCTTCAAAGGTTCCAAATTCAGCCAATATTGAGTGATCTAAATAGTGGTGATTGCCGAAGTTTAGATAATAATAGCCTGTCAAATAACTCCATATAATATTTTCATAAAGCCTTTAAACTTAACATTGATTGTTCTTATTTAAAATATTAAGTGTCCAAACTTACTCAAACTGACCATAAATGTAGACTTAACAGGATAGTTAATATAAGAAATCTTTTTTAGATTTTTGATGATGTTATATCCCAAATTACCCCAGATATCGTCTTTCACCCATTACCGTGTCTTAAAACGGACTCTGACATTTTCAAAAATGAGTTATCAGGTCAAATTGCTGAACCTGAAGAAAAATACGTTAATGAACCTACACTAATGGACTTCAAGGTGACTTTTGAGAACTTTAAAATTCCTTTGGGTTGGTCAGTCACTGTACTCGAAGATTGTTTAAAGTTTCGCAAAATAATGGAAGAAAATGGTCACATTCTTTACGGGATTACGATTAACAGTAATTACGATACTGAATATTATGTCAATGGGAAAATCGTCAATAATGAGATTTCGAAACAAAAATTTCCTCAACAAATTACCCTTTGTACCGAACTTGATACTGTAATTCGTAAATTAACCAATACCAAACAATGCGTTGGAAATGCGGATGACAAATATGTTAAAATCTTCAAAGCGAGAAGTGAACCTTTGGGATTTCAAGGGATTAATGGAGAAATACACAGTAACCGATGCACTCTCATCATGGATGAGAAATATACCAAGAGAAAGAGATGTTTTTACTGTCTAAAACAAAGAGAGAGTTTGAGAGGCACCGTAAAGAGGAAAAGAAAAAAGGGCCCCATCCAGTTCAAGAACTTATCAAGAGATGAATTAATAGTTCGTTTGAAAGAAAAGGGTTCTTCCATTACGAAACTCAAGGGTAAACTTCACCGCCAAGAAGAACGGATTAAAAAGGACAGGAATTGGAAGAAGAAGATGATAAATTCTTTTTGAATATTCTAGAGAAAAGCCATTGAAAAAGTGATATTTAGCAGGGTTGCCTTGTGTCAGGGAAAACTTGGGAAGAACCTGCATAATTCTGGGTTTTTTTGCAAAATGCGCCAAAAGGTCAAAAGGGGCACAAAGAGCCTGTCAATGCCATGGGGCCCAAATACAAATCTATGCTGTACTCTCTCTTAAATCGAGAATGTTCCTGAATCCAAGTTTAGCTACTGTTTTACTCTTGCCTCTTCATGTGATTTTTAAAGGAAATTATTTTGAAAAGCAGTTTACAAGATTCGTCACTAGGATCCGCCACTTTCTGGGGTGGCCAAAAATATGGCCCATACATTAGTACCATCTAGTTTGATATTTGTTAGTTTCATTTAAGGATAAGTTTAGTAATGTGGATTTAATTTCTTCTGTAGTGTTCATTGATTTCTAAAGTTAACGGTGAATAAAAGGTGGTTTCTTCATTGTATGTTGATTCACGATTGATTTAAGAATATAGATAGCTGGAAAAATATATGAAAATCGATTAAATTCAAACCTATTCCAGTAAAATTTAAAGAGCAAGTAAAGCTGTTGGGGAGTGAAAGAGGATGGAAACTTTTCCATAGATTGTGTGTAATTCTATCTGAAAAGAAATTAAAACTCCCTCCCCCCGTGTTTTTGAAGTAAAAACTCATGCAGAGCTTGCAATGAAGTTTAACATAGAATATCTAACGTGGCTTGTACATTTTGATGTTCCCGACCGACAGACACACGTACCTAAAGAATGAAATTTTTGGTTATTTCTGTATCAGACAATTATTTGTTACCAGAATTACAGTATATGTTTAATTATGAAATAATGTTTCCATCAAATTGTATCTTGATATATACCAAATACTTTTAATTTTAAACAAAATTTAAGGCATCAATTGGAACTAATTATTTAAAGTAGTTCCATGGGCAACAGTTTCCGAGTTCGTGTACTTATAAACAGTTAAATATCCACTATATACCATAATAACAGATTAGGAATTAATTTATTCATTAGACCATAAATTGATACCAAAATATATAAATATGAACAAACTTCGATATCAGTTTGAGAATTAGCGTGTGTACAAAGCGCTTTGTACATGCCCTTTCAGTACCCAGTCTAAGTATAGTTTAGGAAATTATTTTTCAACCAACAGATTATATAAGGCAAAAATTTAAAAACGTGGTTGAGATTATAGTTCTCGCCTAAAATTTATGGTGAAATATAAATAAAGTAATCATGTGCCACCGAGAAAAATCTTATTCCGTAAGCTATGAATACTGATTAGTATTTATTTTTGTTATAAAGTTATTCAAAATTCAGTTAAGCGACGCCCTCCAAGTCGAAAGGGTTCGAAGGGAACTGAAATTGATTGCAGGGTAAATAGACACCTACAACCCAAGCTGTCGGTATTTATTGAGTATGATAAATCTTATATCTTGCAAAAGGTTAGTACTCCTTTTGCAAAAAATACTGGTTAATGAGTACAATAGGCGGACGGTTACTTTTCTTGGAGGTCGCCCTTTCTATGCATCAGCCCGTTTTGGAGCGTTGTGTCATAGTTGTATATTTGCACCGCGTACCGCCGATAGTTTTAGCCTTTGACGTTCGATATTGACTTCATAGATAAGCTCGTGAATTATGATCTACACGTGCTATACGCAACGCTTCAAAACGGGCTAATGTGTAGAGGGCTTAAAATGGATTAACGCGTTCACGGTCGACGTCCTCTACCGCGTTTACCAGTTATGTAGGATACCACTCTCAGTTGTCCCGCCAAGGCGCAGATACATATGCCGCAGCAAATACAAAGGATGTACAACAGTACAGCAGGATGAGTGCTCATAAACTGGGTGACAATCAACGAGGAGAGCGTTGCACTAAGGCTCCCCGATATCACTAGCAGACCCGAAACTAAATTGGAGATCCCTACGTAATTTTCCATAAAGGAAAACATAGATGGATAAGTGGAAGCGCAACCGATCCCCAAGATGGCAGTACCCGTCCACATCGCCGCCGCGTGGGACTCGCCAAAAACGGCTAAGATTATTGCCGCGCAAGCTATGACGCTTAAATTAATAAATAATAAATGCAAGACTTTAAACTTGGTGGCCAAATAAACGCCTAGAGCACGACCGAAACAAAAGGTTCCCCAAAAGGTCGATGTCATGAACGAACCGGTTGATTTACTCATTTTTAAAGAGCTCACGGTGACGAACAAAACCAAAAATTGTGCAAAAAGGCTTTCCAAAGAGCCGTAACCCGCCAAAAACAGCATTCCCAAACCGATCAGACATCTTGGTAGGCATTTTCCGGAAACTTGATTGGTTTCTCGTTTTTTGTCGGTGTTGCTTTTGATTTCGGTGCGGTCCCAGATGATCGCAATCACGCTCGAGATGATGACCGCTACGAGAAACCCCGATACGATACAGTACGAGCCTTTGACGTTACCGATGTTCTTGACCGGTTCCGGAAGTAACAAGGTGACGAGGATTTCTGTGGAATTGACAGTCGTCGAGTTGTTGGATCCAGTGTCATCGGGTGAGAGGAATGGTTCGGCGATAAGCGGTCCGAGGATCGAGCCCAATCCGTACGTCAAATGAAGCCCTTGAAAGAAGGGAGCGCTATTCTCCATCCAGATATCCAAACAGAGGACCATGGTAGCTTAATAGTTGAAGAAATCAATTTATTTACAGTTATAATTGCCAAATATACAACAAAAATTAGCTAATAGTGTAAATGTTTCTTTGGGCTGCTTCGACCGCTCTCAGAACACTCCGAAAGCCATTGGCACAATGTTTTTTATATTACTCTGGCAGCAGTCGGAGTAGTCCAAAGAAAAACTTCAGTAATTGGCTGGGTAGTCTCAATTTTAGTTAAGTGTTTCAAGACCTGCCGAGAGTGAGCTTCATCAAATTATGACCAATTATTCGGCGCTTAATTTCCCCAGAGCGTGTCACCTGTTAGGTACATGTCCTGAATAGGTATCATACCGTGGACAAAAATAACGTATGCTAAGGTCAAATTTAATAACTAATTCGCAGTATAGGTAATATCGTATTTTTGTTGTATTTGGAAGGCTTTAAGCTTAATGAGGTTAGTTTTACTCGTGTTGAATATAGACGAGACGAAAAACAAAGCGAAAAATACGGCCATAAGCCAATAGAGATCGTGGATGAATGGAATAGCCACGTTGATGATGCACAAGGTCAAGAGTAGAGCGCTGAAAAGCGTTAGGCGGTGACAACGACCAAATACCCATCCGGCTGTTTTATTTTAGATAAGTAAATTCAGTTTAGAACCAAGTAGTAAATAGTTCCCGCAAGATTTAATTAGTTCTATACCACGCAACTTTTAACTTGATGGGACTTACCTATTAAGCATCCTATGCAGTTGCCAACATATTTGCATGTTATGACGTAACCAATTTGGCTCGTTGAAGCCTGAACATTTCTTCCCAAATCTGGTAAAGTTGACCCAGCTAGATTATCAAGCAAACCCTAGAAAAATACTATGGTTACGCACCACTTTCTCAAACTTTAGACGCGTGCGAGAGAAACTATAAATATTATTACAAAATGATGGGACAAGTAAACCCCTTAAGTTAGAGGATATGCAATAGTTTTTTATTTCTCGTTTGAAGGTAGAACAAAGTTCGACATCTTTTTATTTTTTTTTTTTTAAGTTTAATTAAATTTAAACGCAACAATGAATATTTTTTAATTTTTAGAGTTGTTCCTAGAAACTATCGAATCCTTTGAAATTTTCAGCAACCCTTTTTCCGAAGGAAGATGGGAAATTTAAAAAATTTTAACATCTGAGTTTGGGAAATTTGAGATTAGACCCCAACACCAATTAGAGTTTTAATAATTTACGCGTTGTGATTGAAAGATGGGAATCTATGTTAAGTATTCCACGCTCCTGTTCGAGACTCTTCTCAATAACACGCAAATTTAAAGCGCCGTGATTGGTCAGGGAGTCTAATCTCAAATTTTTATAATAAAGATAGTCTTTAAAAAATATTTTAAAAATTGAAACGTATTTGGTAGTTTCTGACTACAACGCGCAAAATTAGAAATTGGCCTAATTCGCCTATTAACTTAATGGGAAACTATTAAAAACCTTTAATACTGAATAACGCTTAGAAATAGATACTTTTGGTTAAGCTTCATTAACACTTATGACAAATTAAATTTTAATTATTTTACAGTTGGTATAAGTCGTTTGTTGATTAAAAAACCTAAACTCGATTCTTTGAACAACCTACGCAGGGAGCCCGGTTCCCACCTAGTTCCTAAAAATCCATATTTTTCTTCGTGGTCTCCAAAACACCCTAAAATCGCGCATCATATTTTCAATGATTACAATGAGACTCAGGAGTTTCTTAATAGTCTGAATTTTTTCTCTTAGGTTGGGTCAAAATACTAGAAATTATTTCCTAGATATTAAACTTTTCATGAAAATAATTCTTGGAATTTTCACGCAATGTGGCACCACGATGTGACCAGGACCTTAATATGTTTTCCAATACTGCCGATTTGGTTACTTCCCTTAGATATTCTTTAGAATATTGGTCCCTATTTTGCCCTAGTCTCATTTTTCCTCTATTTAATTGTCGGATTTGGTATGAGCCCCGAGGGAGTGTTTTGTGGATGAAACAAACATTACCGGCAATTACAAAATTAAACTAGTCCATTCAAGCAAAAAAGATTTATCGTGTAATTACCAATCCAATAAATCCCAGGTACATGTTAATCGTCCTATGGATGCGAATTTTGCCCTTCCTAATCTGAACCATCGTGGTCGTGGTTTCTTTTTCTTCATCATTATTCCCTATGGTTTTGAGAGTGATATCTTCCATTTTGAAATTTTGCTCTCGATATGTGATTTAGTGATAAGTTCTGCTAATAAAATAAAGGAATTTAACAGTCGCGAATTGGCGTGAAAATTCTACCCTACTCTAGCTATGCGGCATGTGTTCATTTCAGGGTCACTTGAAGAATTATGTCCTTGTTGTTTAGAAACCGAATTATAATTCAGGAGACGAAATAATATCTCGACAAGTGTTTTCATCGTGTGCAACTACGTTGTATCAGGAACGGATCACTAGGAGGTTTCCACCGCCGGCCGGCGTCCGAAATTTTACAAACTTTCCCATGATTTTATCAATTTTAACCCCGGGAAAGCGCTGGCTCTCGGTTTTTCTGTAAGGCGCGAGATAAAATATTTTAGTCGCTTTCCCCGCGGAACCCAGGTGATCCAGTTTTATTCTTGGTGAGACAGGAAGCAACGAAACGGCGCCAGGTGATTCGCTACTGGCCCGACTAAATAGAGGGCGAAATATCGCTGGGTCTAAGCACTGTCTCAGAGGAGAAATAAAATTTCGAGAAAGTATGCGAACGTGAGCTAGCGGGAGTTTAGAATGGAGATTCGTTCACCGCGGCATCGGATGGAAACTTCTTGTGATACGCTCCTTGTTATATAAATCTCTACACGTATCTTAGTCATAGCCGAATTTATTTTTTTTATCAAAACCTGTTAATGTAGTATCATAGAATTTAAATCAAAATATTCCACCTGCGTCTCGTTCTCAATTCTGCCGCGGAGGAAGTGTCATAGGGAGAGCCAGGCCAACCCTTTGCTGTGAAGATGCAAAACCCATAAGGAGCAGAACCTCTGAAAGAGCGGCAGAGGTTTTGCCCCTGTGGAAAACCGGCGTAACCTTTTATAGCAGAAAAAAACTGAAAAGTTATGATTTTTTCTTTTAGATTAGCTGTTAAAGTTTTATTAATGTTGTGTGAACCCTGTAGTTGTTGTCATAGTATTTTCTATTGGGATTACACCTTAGCAGACAGTGTTTCAATCACGAATAATTAGGCCTCATTATAGTTCAGAATTTGATTTTTTCCAAACAACAAAATTGAGATTAGTTCTAGCGAAAATTTTAAAATATTTGAACTAGAATGAAAAACCAGACGTTGGAGACTTGTCTGGTGACTAAATAATATTTGAATTAATAAATTCGGAAAGCTTTTCTGTTATAAAATTAAATAGACCAATTAACTTATTTGGTACAGGATACGTCACGTGGGCAGGGTAGTCGCGCGCCTTTTTCAAACTGTTGAAAAAATTTATATAACATTTTAAGTAACGTAAAATGAGAAGCTTATTTAGGTTTTCCGGATGTGCCTGCCATTTTTAATCTACAATAATTTCATGGGTGGTATTATTCCTTTAGATTTGGGGAACTAATAATAGAAATAAGAAACCTGTACCTGTGTAATTTTACGGACATTTACCCTGCTAATCAATATTCTAGACCCAAAATCGGGGTGGAATGCTGGAGCTAAGCTAATATCCAACTCAGTGTAGTAATTATTTACTATTTAGAAATAAATAAATTAAATAATAATGATATACTTATGTTCAAGAGGTTTTGGAAATTTTATAGAAAACACTATGGTGAATTGATAATTTTGATAGACATTGTTAAATCTAATCGTTACCATCATACGAGCATGGTGTTTTAGTTGCTGTGTTGTGTGGTTCGCGTTTATGGATCCATTCTGTTATTTAAAGGGCATGACTTTGAAACAGTTACTTAGTCTGCCACCAGGTACCGACACTTCACGGTGTTCTATATTGGTACCATCTACTGATCTGTAAAAGAACTTCATTTTAATACAGTAAAATGTACTTTGAAATTAAATGTTAGTGTTCAATTTGGGGGAAAAAAAAAACAGTCATGGATTCGTTAAGTTAGTAGTAAATAATTGGTTGGTTGTAATTATATCTTCAAGTTTGATTTATGAATAGATGGCATGAATCGATCAGTTCGTTTGCCGCCTTGATTCAAAAGCGTTTGGTCCTTTCGAGTAGTAGAATTTTGATGCCAGAACTTTCTATTTCTAAACATGGAGCTAACCCATTTAAGTATTTTCATGTCGTTGGACCTCAAGCATAGTTAGTCTCTCTGCCTTTGCTTAGATCCCCTTACCCGACGACGTTGACCATAGCAAACTGTACAGTCAAAGGGATTTTAAAGGATAAATTTCAGAGTAGATAGGGTCTTTAATATATTAACCCCATCAAGCCAAAATTGGTCGACATGGGGGGGGGGGGGGGGTCCATAAAATAAAAAATGCCATTAACCATAAGATATGAAAGACGGCCCGGTTTAACCGTACCAAACTACAGATGTATAATTAAATGAACTTATTAAAAACCAAATAATTTCCAATAAATACAGGCAAACAAAAATACAAACAGATGTGATTTTGAAGTATATACGTATTATTTACTGGAGATTGAAGTTTAAAAATATACTTGGTTCTATTTAACCCGATCCATCTTATTCTGACATTGAATAAGTACGTGACCGTACGCGCAGTTTGCCCCTAAAAGGAAGTGGTCAACTGATAAAGATCCTATCTGGTTACCATTTCCCTTTTAAAGGCAGAATAAAAAAGAGAAAATATTAAATTATTAGAAGATAACTTGCTCGAAATTATAAACCTTATTCTGAAAAACTTATTGCTTACAAAACAAAAATATATGCTCTTGTTCCAGAGTTTAATTTGGCGCAAGTACCATTCACACTAGGTTTATATTATTAAAGGGAGAATGAAAGGCCGAAACAACTTATTATAAATCGATAAAGAATGCTAAAATAATGAGAAAAACAATAATATAACTCACCAAAAATATTTCGTTATTTTATAATCAATTTCCTAAGTTCCGAAACTTGAAGATGCTAAGCCTTGGCTGCCTAGCTTGGTGAAATCGGCGAGCACGACCTGTATTTTTTTAAAATTCGCATAATAACTAGTAGCCAATCACGAGGGAGTACGCGTATTTTTAAAATATGCGTACTCGCATATTTCTATATTTCGCATGTTTCTATATTGGCAACTCTCAAAATATATATTATTTTAATTAGTTTATAAAATCATTTAGACCTTTTTCATTTCACTCTCCCTTTAAATATATAAATTCGGACTCGAATAATAAGCAGCACCCCTGTCATCCGGTCAATCTTGATTGAGCGTTGGACTGACCATTGGTCCTTTTTCCTCGAATCGAATTTAATCATGTACTTGAAAACTATTTCCTCCCCGTATAAGTTGCTCAAGTCCAGTAGCCTTGTATTTGAATAATCGTTTCCTGATTGATTATTGAAACGATTTCGATTTTTAGTTGATAACTAACCAGATTAGATTCGTTTTTGTTAGTAACCATAACCCCTTTCCCGTAAGTTGAGTCGTAGCAAAGCTCCCAATTTTGGCCAATTTTATTCTGAAGCTCTACGGCAAATGTAGAGAATAACTGTTTCACCTCCAAACTCAATAAAAATTATAGCTTACCCCCTTGGCTAATCAGTTCATACCGTAATAAACACCGTAAGGCTATAATTAAGGATAATTAATACGTGTAGGCCTTCGTAAAGGAAAACGCGCATTTCGCTGAATGCTCGGGCGTCGAATATTTAAATTAGGTATACTCCCGACCTACTTTATATGTTTAGGTTTGGTTAGGTTGCGAGATAGTTACTTCTACGTAAACTATTCATTTCCGGTCGTTATTGGATTAAAAATAATAATAATTTGACAGTGCAGCCGTTTTTCTTCACATTTGCCCTCTGGACTTGTTAAAGGGAAAATGCAACCTGATTTTCTAACGATTCCTAGTTAAAATCATAAAAAACCATATAAACTTTTAACTCACTCTGAAAGTATAGGCTTAACAAGCCTCCATGCAGAGTTTGATAGACTTATTTGTAATGTTTTTACCATGTTTACGATCTAAGTCATGAAATGTCTTATGATATCACGGAAAAAAAAGGGGAAAAAATTAGTTGGGCAGGGAAAACCTCTAAAGGTCATCTAAAAATTTGTAGATTCACGTTTTACAGCTTTGAATGTACTGAAAATTCAACCTAACATTGATATTTCTATAGACTGTTGAATGTTATTCGAAAACGAGAAATACAAGGGCGCTTACAAGCTAGGTTACAAATTGAGTTTTCTTTCTAACTTTAGAATCTTCCTTTGACTTTCGGGGAACGCATGCGCCACAAAGGATTTTGGCGTGTACTGGGGTCAAAATCTAAGTTGAACCTTTAGGGTAATAAATTTTCCTACGAGGACTTCATGAAGTTTTCAGTAGCCTTGATTAAGACAACTCCGCCCCTGCACGGGAATTTTCACCGACAAACGAAGGTCGGTATCGTTTGAGTTCACTGTCCGGAATCTGGACAATGTACTGGTCTTATTGAGACACGGGCGGTGTCGCGTTTGATGTGGGCGGGTCGCGAGTGTCGACCAAAGGTGTGAAAGATGATCGACCTTTTCAAGCTAAGGAAACTAACTATTGTGTCTATCTCGCGCCAACCGAGTTATTCATCTTGTTTTATGTAAGACGTGAACGTTTCTGACTGTATATGGTCAGTATCCTCACGATTTTGCAGCGTGTGAGAAGCTTTTAGACTCCATTTCACGGAGATAAAGTGTGGGATACGCGCTGCGAAATCCTGGAATTTATATACGGTGTAATTTTTGGGTACTAGCGCGGTAAGGGTCATAATATTTTTGTAAAATTTGGTAAACATTTTGAAACCGCTGATAATAAGAGAGGGAATGATGATACGCATTTGCAAACTTAAAAATTACGTAAATTCGTGTAGTAAAACAGATTTCTATGATAAAGTAATGCTGACACCATTTTTTTTCGAAGGCCAATTTGTAAATATTCCCAAATAGACTTCATTTAATATTGCGAACCCGAAGAGATATAAATTGCTCAAATACAATCAGTACAACTGAAATAACAGGGCCATATTACATAAAAAATGAGTTTTGTCCGTTAATAATATGAAACCTAATTATTTTCTTGATAAAAATTGAATAATTTTATCTAAAAATTGCTTTTGAGTAATTACTGTTCAAAATCAACCCCTTTTCAAACTACAATTAACTTCCATGGTTAATTGAATTAAATTCTCACTGGCTTTGAACACTTACTATAAAGGTATTAACTTTTATAAACCAACCAAGTTGCTTACCTTACATTCTAAAGATTCAATATTAACCCTGTTTATATTATCTAATGTTACAATTAGTTTTTAAATATAAAATTTAACAAAATAATAATATTTCGGAATATTCCGATAACCTCAATATTGTAGAATTGTTTGGAAAGCTTTATAGTTTTATTTTCTAGCCCCATCTTATATCATCTATCGCTCATTTAGATAACACCTCTTCCATTCGCCGGACGTTCTTGTTATAACTAGTATGACCATGGGTTTATTGGGGTATCGATATAATTCCGTTCGTATATTCGTTTTTGATAATAAAACCGGATTCCCTTAGGTTTATCGTATATAAGGCTTATTACACGGAGGCCTTATATATACATTCTTTTGAAATTCTCTCTCTTTCCTTGGAACGCGAAAGGAGGGAGGTTTTCGTGACAAATACGTCTAGAAGGTGTGACCCGAGGGCCAAGTCGAGCGCCTCAACACCTCTTCCGTACTTTATCATTGAATTCCCCTTCGATTCGAGTGTTCTTCTACGCTTTTTTGCCCAAAAAAATACGGGCTTCCTAAACTACAATGAAGATGGAAACTATGGAAACGTTTTCAAAACGCTTTTCAGGCCCTCGAGAAACCGAAATATATCCTATACTATATGGCCCAGCGACGCTTTATGTCGCCGAGTTTGGCACCTTTTTAAGAGTCAAGTCTCTTAGAAGGCTCCCAACAAAAATGCCCTTCGCGAATAATAACCTGGAAATCGGGGAAATCTAACCTAAAAATTGTCTTGCCCCAATATATAAATCCCCTTTTTTTCGACGCGTCATTTTACATTTTGGGACTGAATTTAAATTGAGATTTGCGTAGTAGAAGCGATAATTAATTTAATATCTTAGATAATATTTACATTAGTATAACGATCAGACGCGGGGTATATTATAATTTTCCCCCATTTCACTAGAAGGGAAGAAAAAAATTAAGACCGTCTTGGTCTTATTTGCCCCGTAATTCGTATTCGCGATGTGAACTCAATTCTCTTTACGATGTACAAACTACTAGGAAATAATTTTTTACCTTACACTTTCTTTTCGATATTCGTGTCAAGGTATGACATTGTATGGAATTAGGCTTATCGGGGTGAACTGTAGAATTACGGGAAGCTTTTCACGAGTTTTAATACTCTCCTATAATCAATTAAAAATTACTCTCTCCTTGTCTTCATTACCAACTTAAGGGGCTCAGAAATTTCGTAGACCTAAAATGTTACGTTCATAGTAGCCCTTTAAATCGATTTTAAACCGTTTCACACTAGAGTCGTGTGAACAAGGAACCGTCTTTTCTCGAATCTATACGATTCGATTTCTCGAAACTGCTTCGGGAACCAGTTTCATACCGATAGATGAAGCTACGATAAATCGTTTTATAAAGATGTGTGAACACATGACGCTTAAAACGATTCCTGGAAGTTTGATTTTACCGTTTCAAATCGATTAAGAAATGCTAGTGTGACCGTAGCTAAATGAAGTGTCAGAATGGAAGAAAGATTAAAAGCCGTATCCGTGTAATAATTCTTTCTAAAATTAAATTTTTGATAGAGCCCTATTGGGCCCATGGTTTCCTTAAATTGTTTGCCTAAACCATCGAGTTATAAGAGAAGGATCATATTTGACCTTAACCGTGGTCTTGTCGATCTTGTTTGACGCCGACTCTTTTTGGTTTCATTTGTATTATTATTACTCGTACGGCTGAATAGCTGTTGAAAACGTTTTTCATAAAAGGGCACTCGTGTTTTGTGAAGTAGCTGCCTTCTCTCTCCTCTTTTCCACACCTAAAGGTTCCATATAACCCCTAGCCCTCCGCTCTCTCGCATGCGCCAACAGAAGTGGCGAATAAAAAAGTCAAACCCGAGCTCTTTTTATTATATTGTTACCATCATCAAACCGGGGGATATCAAACTCGGAGAAGGATATAATTCAGTTCGGACCACGAATTGGAGATTTTTCGAGGAGTGGAATCTTATTTGCTAAAGTTTAAGTCCCAGAATTCTAAATAAATATTTAAAGAAGATAAATATAGTATTTGTCATTTGCGACTTTGGAATAGATCTTAAATAACTCAAGGAAAACGGTTATATAATAGTAATATATACCCGTTCAAGGTTTCCACAATTGATCACAGAAGTAACTTTATCTAAAATGAACATTTCATTCATTTCTCAATTCCAATTATGACAATTTAAAAACGATCATTATACTTCATTGTATAATGTTTCATCTTTATCGAATAACCGTGAAGAGCTAGATTTAATCTTAAGCTTGAAGAGTAATTTTATTCGCTGTATTTTAGTCACGTGATTACTGAAGACCGAAAGAAATTTAAATAATCCCCTATTTTACGCAAATCTTTTAGAATATTGACTTATTTGGTGTACATGTATACAAAATCTTTTGTACTCTTTGCTGAGCTTTCTGCATTTTGATATGTACCCTAAATATAAGTATGCCATGAGCCAAAAACTAAGTACCATATGAGCCTCCTCTATATTATTTATAACGACAGTAAACTGATTGTAATTAGTTGATTTAATCAAGTTCTGAGTGGGAACAGGATATCGAGACGATGTTGTAAACTGTGGCGATGATGATTTTTATGTATTTTTCCATTTGGCACACGTGAAGAGAAGAGTGGTTGGTTTTTATACGGATGGTGGCTCTTTTCCCGCGGGCGTTGAAAATCGGGGAGATATGGCGGCTGATCTACCAATTCCCCTCTTACGCTCACTCTTTCTCCCTTCTGGTTACTTAGTATAGTTATAGTTAGGAAGGGCGGCCCTTTTGTAGTTGACTCCGCCGCTCGGCGCGGCTGTATTGTGGCTTCCAGTGACGGCAATAGGCTTAAAAATCATCCGCCATCGAGATCCCGACCGACCTGGGTATATTAAACGCTTGAAATTAGATACGCGATTAAAAAGGCAAATTTACACTCGACTGTAGCTCCCCTCTCTTAGCATATCCAACCGAGGGTTATATGGCTTAAGAAAATTGAGATGTCCTATATTATTATAACATCTTTTACAATTGAATTTACGCTTCGATACTTTCCTATACGTGTTTCTCGTTTGTTGAAATTTTGCCGTTTCAAAAAGTTGAGAGATTGAATGGAGAATGCGAACGTATACGCGTAGTTATACCTTCTATCGGTCACGTGACAATATTTGTTCTGTAAAAGGTTATAGATACTTGTACACACGTTTTGTACAACATCTGAACTTGTCTGGGAAACTCTCATGCCAGTGAAATGGAACAATGAACGGAGTTATGTAAGGATTGCCAGGAAATAGAAAAATTGATCAATATGTCTGGGGAAAATAAATTAAAAAGAAAATCTAGCTAGACTCATTGGAAAATAATCAAGGAAATGGAAGAGGTTTAATATATCATGTTAAAATCGGGGAATTAGAAATTTCTACAAAGGGTTTAAGGACAAACTGACGAACAAATTTCAGAACATTTCTATATTTGAGTAGGCTATCTGGAAATAAGTTATTTGATAATTATAATCGAATGATTTTCAAATTAATATAAAGGGCATAATTGCTCAAGCCAATGAGAGTTCGTCTTTGTAATTGAGCGTGAGCCAAAGGGGATGTTTTGATGATGGTTTTGCTCGGTATAAAAGTATTTGATTAATAATATCTCCTATAGTAACTTATTTTTATCTAATATAACTTAAACATTAATTCCATAGTAGAAATCTACATCTAATTATTATGAAGGTAATTTATCTGAAAACATATGTCACGAAAACTATTAAAAATTCTTGTCAGATTGTTACAGCGTTTAATGTAAAAGAAATACGTCTATAATTCGTGAACTTTAGTGCTCGGAATTGGATAACCATTATTCATTTTTTTTTTAAATATTTTATTTCCCGATTGATGCAATTCATTAATTCAGATAAAAGTTAAATGGATAGTGTTTATCCGAAGAAAACGTTTGAAGTTCTATCTATTAAAAGGTTACTCGAACTAAAACGTACATATAACATTGGATAAGAAATTGGATTCAAATTTAGTATACAATTGAAAGAAAATAAATGAAACAATGAAAGCAAGCTTTTAGGTTTAAATTTGATTTATTTCTTCCGAAGAAATAAAATTTTTCTTATCCGACCGTATAACTCGGATAATCTTCTAATATAAGGTCATTTCTAATAAAAACAGAACTATCATTTTTTATTTGATCTTTGGTTAAGTGGATAGTCGATTTTTAAGCAAACGGATATCTGAATTTAATTCAGTAGATTTATCCAATTGATAAAAGTTTTACAAATTCCGAGCACTAGCGAAAACCTACGGTAATATAACAAAATTTTAATTTCATGCAAATTAAAATTAGTATCCTATTAACTTAGAATTACTTCAAAAACATAAATCAACGCGTAAAATCTTTGTAAAATAAATTAGAACCGACATTGTAAAATTTTACTTTATAAAATACTTTAATTACTATATAGATATAATATTACACTGCAAAAATATACACGTGAGAAAAATATTTTTCGTTTTATTCCTTTAGCTCCCAATTCCAATTACCAGTTTATAATCGAATTCATTTATAAAAATATCGGGATATTGAGGGGTTTTGTTTGGCACAAATGTTATTCTATCTGAATCTACAGATTATGAGCTCATATAAATAAATATTGTGATTAAGCTAATATACATAAGATTAGAAGGAGACAATAGGAGAAGGGTGACACTAATATAGCTTACAAGAGTTGTACCAAATTAAGTTAATTCAATGAATAACAGTCAACTGAAGCAAAACCCATTTATTAAATTCCGCGCAGGTGGTTTTTTTTGACCACTTGAATGGTTTCTAGCTGCGCGACGCGTTGTAGGCAGCTCTTGTATCTTAATTTCAACCATTTTAGGCTTTATTTTAATTCGTAACACCTAATTAAGAAGCTCTAAGTTTTGTCACTTCAGTCCGTGTATTTATTTTTGCAAACATTAACGTAAATACTTGGGAGATACATAGTGGCATCCTTCTCCTATTATCCCGTTCTGATATGATTGGGTAATTAGAAAATTCCCGTCCAAAATAGTTCGGATAAGGGCAAGTAACCGGGTCCCATAAGGGAAGCGCCGGCTAAATGGTGGAAAGAGACGGGGCCCGTCAATTGCATGGGCGGCGGTCTTTGATGGGTCTTGACGTGCTTTTTGAGGTGGTCTTTTCGTCCGAATTTCTTGCCACATAGCGGGCATGGGAAAGGACGGACGCCAGTGTGAATTCGTTTATGACGAGTCAATTCTTCGTTGCGAGTGAATGTTTTGCCGCATTCAGCGTGGTCGCAAGCGAACGGTCGTTCACCTATTAGAAACGGAATAGATAAAGGGGTTTCTGGTTAGGATACTGCGTGTATAAGGGAAGATTTCGCGCAAAACAATCATATCAAAGTGGTTAAGGAATTAAATCACCCCGCCAAAGTTGCGCGTATTTGATCTCAAGAGACTGTGGATAATTTTAGAATACAGTAAACAGTAACGATTTTTAGTTTGAAACTCGATCAAATTTAATTTAATTTTAAATAGTTAGCATAATTAACTATACTGAAAAGGCTACGTGCTAAGCCAGAAGTTTAATTCCTTATTCTCATAATGTTAAAAACGTGAAAAAATATCACGAAAGCGCGCGATATCGCGGATGTTTGAGTTTGATTTTGTCGCTCTCGCTTTAGCGATATCGCATTAAATATCGCTGTCTTGGAAACAAGGCTTGAAGCCGTTACGCTCGCTAGTGAAAACTAAGCTTAACATGGCTTTTTCAGCACGGAACTAAAAATCCTCAAGCTGTGTTTTCATGACGGCGATATCATTCAACGATATCGCTCAAGCGCGAGAGACAAAATAAATGTGAAATAGATGCGATATCAAGCGCTCCCAATTTTTATGTTTTTCCTGCAAATCGCTCGCATGAAAACGCGCCTTTTATTGTTTCATTGAAACTCAATCTAGTTAAACTGTAAAATGATTAGTATTTCGCTTATATCAAAACATTAACGTCCAAAAGCGTTTGTTCACCGTTGGTGCTGTTCATTTAGTTGTTTTTGTTGGCAATCTGAAGCTAAAAAAATTGAAATAATTATCATCCTCAAAGAATACCAAAATTGATATTTCATTTTTATCAATTTTTACAGAACTCAAAAAATAATTGAACTGAACTGACTGTACCGAATATAATCCATTATACGTATTAGCTTACGTACGTCAAAATGTAGATTATAAATATAGGTTAAATGAAAGGAGTTTTAAGCAAAGGCTTACCGGTATGAATTCTGATATGTCCCTTTAGCTGCCCGTTATTACTGAAGGAAACTTGACAATGTGGGCACTGAAACCTTTTGGGTCTTTGTTTTTTTCCAGATTTATTCGCGCAAGACCATCTATCAATTAGCGCGTTGGCTTGCAACGCCCCCGCTGCGATGGAGGCTGATATCGACGTTCCAGAATGACATGGCATTGTTGAATTACCCAAGGTGGATTCGCATCCGGTGAAACTCGTACTAGGTACGTGATGATGATTATTGTTATTATGGTTAAAATTAGTTCTTTGGTGCGCCGCGCGAGGCCCGCGAGCGAATATAGGAACTTGTAAGGCCAAATTAACTCCAGTGGCTTCCAAATGGTTTTTGTTATTGTTTTTATTCTCCGTTACTGGTTTGGCCTGAATGGCCCTTAAACTTCCAGACCATGGTCGAAATATGCTACTACGTTTTCGAACCTCTTTAAACGCCATTGTTTTACTTTTGAATCTTCACTTATGGCGCTGCGAATTTAAACTAATATCGCTCTGATACCAACTTTACTTCAAACCAATAATATTTAATCTACACTAATAATTGATAAAATCGGAAAATTATAAGCAGTAACATTGAATCTACACTGATATCGCGTTGAATCTATGCCAGTAACATTGAAATTCGATATCTAAACCAGCTAGTAACAGTGGATTAACGTAATCCTAAACCGCTAATCCGATTTCAAAGTGTTCAAACACGCTTATTCAGAATAACAGAATGAGTTCCTCGAGCCGTGATCGTGGGGTTGAGAGGGTTTTTTGAAGTTTTTTTCTTTTTTGTCGTGTGCTGCTGATGTTTGCTCCTTTTTTGGGCAAGCGACCTTTTTCTAGTAATCCGAGAGGGTCATTTAAAGTCATACCGCAAAGGCACAGCGCGTTTTGTCGGCATTTTGGAGTGTATGGTATTCGAGGGGTTCTCAGTTTCCTCCCGCAATCCTCTTGACAATGTAAAGCTTTAGGGGGGAGAGGGGTGCATTCTCCATCAAGCCCTACTCTCTGCCTTACTACTCTTAGACTGGTCCGTCCTCCTTCGAGGCAAAGGACCCAATAGGGTCCCAGACTTATTGTATTGTATCACAAAAAGGGACTCGGGGTGCCACTAAGGGAGGGGGGCTAGCGAGGGAGTTGAATGTGGATGCCGGGAATGAGGGGTGAATTTCGACTAGGTCTTTTTTCATTATATCATGGGAATATTTAGCTATAGCGTTGATTTTTATTCTATCTTAGTAAGCTTATCCTACTTTGAATTTGACTTATTCGATTTGGATGACCTTTTTTTATCCAAAAATTATTAAACGCGAAGCGTGGTGTGACTAATATAATTTTAGGGTCATGATTTAATTATAATTTTTATTCGCTATTGTTTATTAATTTCTTATAAATAATGAACATCTAAGACAGTTGGTATTCGACTATATCGTTTATTCTGAAACCCATTGTTCAATAAGTTCGTTGAAATGTAATTTATAGGACTCGATAGAAGTCACTATATCTCTAGGGATTAGTTCATGGGAGTATGAAAAGTTAGTGTTTGCTCTTAAGGTATTCTACTATCTCTACACTAGCCCAATTCTTCCTATCTTTTCTTATTTTATAAAATATATTGTTGTAATCAACGTAAAAACAATATAGCCCCTAAAAGGCATCTTCGCTCTGAACACACTCGCGCGAATGGTAGAACACTTTTACAGGCGCTATGCGTTTTTTACATAGCCTGAGCGAATCTCGTATCTTTTAACTTTACTGGCAGTGGGAAGAAATTTGGAAATGGGGCTAAATATTGAGTAGAATCTTACTAAGCAAGGGAATTATATATTTATATATAGTTAGGAAAATATAAATATCTAAAAGAACAGGAAAGTTAGGAAAATATAAATATCTAAAAGAACAGGAAAGTTAGGAAAATATAAATATCTAAAAGATCAGGAAAGTTAGGAAAATATATAATTCTAAAAGAACAGGAAAGTTAGGAAAATATAATTATCTAAAAGATCAGGAAAGTTAGGAAAATATAATTATCTAAAATAACAGGAAAGTTAAGAAAATATAATTATCTAAAAGAACAGGAAAGTTAGAAAAATATAATTATCTAAAATAAAAGGAAAGTTAGGAAAATATAATTATATCTAAAAGATCAGGAAAGTTAGGAAAATATAATTATCTAAAAGAACAGGAAAGTTAGGAAAATATAATTATCTAAAAGAACAGGAAAGTTAGGAAAATATAATTATCTAAAAGATCAGGAAAATTAGGAAAATATAATTATCTAAAAGATCAGGAAAGTTAGGAAAATATAATTATCTAAAAGATCAGGAAAATTAGGAAAATATAATTATCTAAAAGATCAGGAAAGTTAGGAAAATATAATTATTTAAAAGATCAGGAAAGTTAGGGAAATATAATTATCTAAAAGATCAGGAAAGTTAGGAAAATATAATTATCTAAAAGATCAGGAAAGTTAGGAAAATATAATTATCTAAAATAACAGGAAAGTTAGGAAAATATAATTATCTAAAATATCAGGAAAGTTAGGAAAATATAATTATAACCCCAAGATCAGGAAAGTTGGGAAAATATATTTATCCAAAAGAGTAGAAATTAATTAAAGCACCAAAAACGTGTCTAAAAAATATTCACGAAAATAAACTTTAACTTTACTGGCAGTGGGAAGAAATTTGGAAATGGGGCTAAATATTGAGTAGAATCTTACTAAGCAAGGGAATTATATATTTATATATAGTTAGGAAAATATAAATATCTAAAAGAACAGGAAAGTTAGGAAAATATAAATATCTAAAAGAACAGGAAAGTTAGGAAAATATAAATATCTAAAAGATCAGGAAAGTTAGGAAAATATATAATTCTAAAAGAACAGGAAAGTTAGGAAAATATAATTATCTAAAAGATCAGGAAAGTTAGGAAAATATAATTATCTAAAATAACAGGAAAGTTAAGAAAATATAATTATCTAAAAGAACAGGAAAGTTAGAAAAATATAATTATCTAAAATAAAAGGAAAGTTAGGAAAATATAATTATATCTAAAAGATCAGGAAAGTTAGGAAAATATAATTATCTAAAAGAACAGGAAAGTTAGGAAAATATAATTATCTAAAAGAACAGGAAAGTTAGGAAAATATAATTATCTAAAAGATCAGGAAAGTTAGGAAAATATAATTATCTAAAAGATCAGGAAAGTTAGGAAAATATAATTATCTAAAATAACAGGAAAGTTAGGAAAATATAATTATCTAAAATATCAGGAAAGTTAGGAAAATATAATTATAACCCCAAGATCAGGAAAGTTGGGAAAATATATTTATCCAAAAGAGTAGAAATTAATTAAAGCACCAAAAACGTGTCTAAAAAATATTCACGAAAATAAACTTCACTTTAAGAAAAAAATAAAAAAAGGTACTTTATACTGATAAAGTTCAAAGAGGTTTTTTCCATCTTTTGTCATTAAAGCTCGATTTCCCTGTAATTCTCAATCCTTCTTTTAAATCCCATGTAAATCATTTTCGTTAAGAAAACTTACGACGTTGAATCCAAAACCTTTTCACGCGCCATATATATCAGGCTATGAATAACCTTTAGAATTTCGGTGTGAACTTATCGTAAAGAGAGAGAGAGAGGGGTGGTCATTGAATACGAGATTTGGGGAAAAAACCTAGACAAAGCTTTTTCATCTATAACAAATATCCCCCTAAAATTCTGACTATTGCTCTGTTCGGGGATGGGAACCGTAGTCGCAACATAGTTTCTTTTTTTGTTCATTATCAGTTTGGAATCTAGCCAAAGCTATGGCGAATTAATACTCAATACTAAATATCTATATGGATTTAAAATTTAGCTGTAGTTATATCGTGTATAGTCAAAATCAATTTCAATTGCCTATAGGTTTCCCTTAAAATATCTGATTTTATTTCACTGAAATACAGAGGGATACTAGTTTTGTACCCGATGTAAATTCAGACTGGTTTCGGTTATAGATAGGGGCTTCGCGCACCCCCTAAAACCCGCCCCTGTAGCCCCTCACGGCCCGTTGGCTTTGGCATCCTCAGACCCACTATTTGGAAGAAGGCCTAGAGTGGGCCCGTACAGGGGGCCAGGCCCCGTCATACTCGTTTCCCCTTAGTGTTCCCCCTTCATTTCCGTTCCATCGCGAGAACCAATAGGATGGCGAGAAATTCGTCGGTGTGGTAGGCGTGATCCAATCGGATCTATAAAGTTTCTGATGGGGGATTTTTGATCTATGGGTGCCAAATATATTGGGAGAATAGGAGGCCCCAAAGCATGGTCCTTCTTTTTCATTCCCCTATGGGTGAAACTAGGTTTCAGCTACAGGCTGTTCGAGTTATCCCCTTTAATAAAGTATAGGCGAAATTACGAGTTCGTTGAAGTTTTCGTATTTAAAATATACCGTAACTTTGTATCCATTGTATGGGAAAAGTCGGACAGAGTGAATGGATAGAGGGAGGACTGTTAACTGCGAGCAGTGGCACCCATCGCTTCTATTATTCGTCGATGGGACCAGCTGATGTTTATTCATTCATCCGTAATCTCGCTCGCTTATATAGGACCACGACCGTAGGAATATATTTTACACCCGCCCCCCGGTTCTCTTTCTCTCTCTCGCTCTTTTCTCTCCATCACTGACTGGTTTCGATATATACCCTTGGTTACGTCAACTCTCGATGAAACTTTAAAATATACTTTAATCCTTAATCGAAAAACTCTGTTGGGAGTTTTTATAAGAGAAAATATTTGAGGCGACTTTGTTAATGTCTTTAATAATTTACATTAATATCACGGAAACCATTTTCTACAAGTCAGGAAAATAAAAGCATTTCACCAACAAATTGACATTAAAATAGGATATAAAAATAATTTACGAGACTGCTACATATTTTAAATTGTCGACTTAAGTTAGAAATTCATTAAATGTTTTCTTGGCACTCTCTGAGTTACTGCAGGATTATATTATTCTTCATTATTACCATTATTCTAAATCGCGGTGTTTTGTGGGAATGGTGTCGACATAACCGCGTTACCATGGATGGAGGAGAGATATTGATTATAGTGTTTGGTCGCCTGGTATCCCTCCACGAATAGTATCTGATGCGTGTTGGGCACGGCACGAATCATCCATCGACATCCTTGCACTCAGTAATGCTCACGTGATCACATCACAGTCAGTGAGTCATTGTCTCTCCCTTTTTTCTCTCCTCCATCTCCTCTTCTTTATACGCACTCTTCCATTTGACTTCATCTCCCTAACGCCTCCCTCGGCCCTACACTTATTCTATTAGGGTATTACCCAGAAGATCCCTTTTAAGGCGCATCGCGGGGCCAGAAACTATATAGGACGACCCTATTTCCCATCTTCTTATTTTCCCAATAGCCTTGAAGTCGAGTTCAATGGTAGCTGTCGTCATTCCATTTCATAAATAATGTCTTATATACATTTTTAGATTTTATGATGTTGAAAATAGTTTCATTATGATGCAAGTTCTTATTTTTATTTTGGTTGCATTTTCAACGTAGTCCTAGAACCATATTTTTAAAGTCTCATGTCTCCAATTTAAGTGATGTTTACACTTTTTACCGAAGGCTTATGAATTATATTTTGAAGTTTGTTCTTACTATTAAAACCCCACTTCTGTGTTGACGTGTTTTTAAGAAAATTCAAAATTTTAATTCCAAAATATATGTTGATTTTTTTCTCTTGATGATGTGGAATGTTTCTGGAACGTAATTATAAAGATAACTTTCAAATTGAACATTATTGGATTAAGTACTTTCACGAAAGAGACCATATTAAGTACCAGAAAGCGTGCGAATTAACTCTTAAGCTCTATAATAGCCACGCCATATTAATGATGACGAAGACCTTTACTTTTAAAAGTTTAACGATCTTTCCGAAAATACTAATAAAATTTTATTTTAATCGCGTGAGTAATCTCTGTCAACATACCTTTAAAACTTTAACCACCTCTTGTTAAGTTACTATCCCTTTAAAGAAAGTCATTTACCAGATGTCTCTACGTACAACTTATTTTCCAATTTTTCGGTGACAAAAGTTTAAAATTGAGTGTCCGAAGTTTTCTTTATTCCAATTTTTTTTTCTTCCCTCTCTCAGTGAAACGAATTCTCGCTTCTTGAAAATCCCCCAAAGTAAGTTCGAATTCAAAGTAATAGAGACCACTGCCTTCCTTTTAACAGATTTCGTTTCTCTACGAAGTAGGCTTTTACTAACCCCTGTTCCTTGCTCGTTCGAGTCTATCTTCGAAACTTAATTCATGCCAAAAAACGATTCAATATCGACCTCCTAAGAAAGCCTATATTTTTTCCATTGGCGAAATTCGTCCGAGTATGACCGTATTAATAAAAGAGAAGTGCTGGAAATTTTCACCTTTTAGTTTCGCTAGAACGAGTGTATAATAATCCGGCCATCTATCGCTATTCGACGATACCGGCCGCGACTTCGAAGCGTGACTTTCTCTTTGCCGTTGACGTTCTATAGGTGACACCTTTTTAAAATCACGATCACAAATATCATTGTTGAGAATATACTCCCATCACGTAGTCGATGCTAATGCGTCAAGGGCTTGTCCGCGTTGGGGTGTTCGTCGGGCAAAAGGCCACCTATTTATATCAAAAATCGATTGTGGAACTTTTAATACCGAGATATATAACGAAATTAGTTTCGTTTAAGCCAGTTTCGTTCAAAATTAATAATCGATATTTTAAAAATGTAATTATTTTAAATCTATTTAAACTAAAATATTGAGGTTATACAGTGGAGTACAGCGAAACGTAATGGTAATACCAATTAATATATCAACTATGTAAAGGCGGAATTTCAAAATAAGTTTAAAAAGTCAGGGAATTTTGATATTGTCCCGAAAACATTTGTTTTTACCTCTTAGGCTAACGTGTTCTGAAATATTCTTGTAAATGATACCGATACATCATGAAAGCCCCACACTTCCATGATATATCGCCGGAATTTATAGGATAATCAGTTCATGAGTCATTAGCATCTTAGTTAATGGAACAGGGCTATGGTTTGTTACCCCTTACATTAACGTGTTCTGAAATATTCCTGTAAATAATACCGAAACCCCACTTTCATGATATTTGATATCCTTTAACATTTAATTTTAAAATGTTTCGTAAAATCGCTTCATCCCGAGGAGTTTTGAATATAGGGCTTTTAAAAGTATAAAAAAACTAAAAATTATAAATACTATGGATTGATATTCTAAAACATGGTGACAAGCTCACTTTAAGTGAATCTGCCCGGAAAATCAAATAATAATATTTTTGAACGTTGCTTTAAAATTCACCGTTTTCATAATTGATTAATTATATTTCATTTTAGTCGAATTAATTCCAAATTAGTTTATTTTACAATTTTGAAAATGTTCTTATGAACAGAATTGAGGATAGTTTGTTACCATCATTCATATGGTATATATCAGAAACCACGGTGTATATATAAAAGATGACTCTTATCCCCAGATTCGAGGAAGGCTGAGGGGGTCTTCCCTAGTTGTATTTGAATCCGGACTTCCGCTAGTCATCACTTGGTTGGCAGTGAATTCCGCCCCGTATTTGATATTCATTTCAGCACCCTCGAAACAACCAACCGGCAGCCCCGTGTATATAGTGCTGGTCCGCTTTTATTTATCGGGCCCTTTTCAATCCTGAAACCAGAACTACCGTTTTCCGAGACAATATTTTTCTTCAAAGTGAGACTACAAATGATTTTTTTCATGAACTCGAAATGGAGATTGAGTAGCATTTTCGGACAGTGAAAAATATATTTTACTATCGCCATTTTCGAATCAAATATTAAATTAATTGAAAATCAAAATTTTAACTCTAAGGCTTAACCTTCTACACCTATTGCTTTATTGAAATTCTCTGGTCTGCCCAAAATCGTAAACCAATCTTATAAATATGACTATAAAGATCACTCTTCTTGAACCATCTAGAACTAAAATATATGAAGTTTGAACATACAGGGTCCATTTCAACTTGAATTTTCAACACATACACACGCATCTAAACCCGTACCTCTTGAAGTAAACAGATCAGGGAGATTACTGATAGTGCATGGCCTTGTAGGCTGTGACCTGACAAATAAAAAAAGACTTTATTTGCAAAAGTGTCGCGGAACGGAAAACCTCTCATGATCACGTAGCACCTAAACGTTGAATAAAACGATAAGGAATATTTATCTTATTCGAGTTTTTTCTTTCGAAAACTTTACAATGAGATGAGCCACTAACAATGTGACTCGGATAGCCAAGGCTCTCCAAAATCACAATAGGATTCACCAAATAGCTTCTTTTTTTATTGCCCTGCATGCGTGCACCGGGGTCTCATGGTCAATCGTCCTATTCAGATATTCATCCTCTCCTTGAGCTCCATTTTAATCGGGGAGGACCACCACCACTATCATTTAATATATCACCATCACCCAACTCTTTATGTATATTATAACGGGAAATTATATTGGTCAACCCACCGCCGAGTTTTAAAGGGAGCCTGAAGAGGCAAATAATTTTTTACGAAGATCCTATCCCCGTCAAAACTAGGCCTGAATGAATTCGTTGAGAAAATATATGAACAATATAATTAGCTTTATTTTGCTTTCATTAGAGGTCCAGTTATAAGTAGCGCAGTTTGAAGTTGATATATAAAAGAGTATTGTATTACACGATCAAAATGATTTAACACCTTTTTCACTCGTCTTTTAAAGGGCGCCCTGTCTGCCACCTCTTATGTGTTCGACCCATCGCTACTCAGGTGGTCCTCTCCATAAGGCTATTCATGGAATTAACTTTTTTTTTTTTGGCATTTATCGTTGAAATGTTCCCTTATCTACCCATCTGTTTACTTTGCTTTCACACTATCTCTCGCTCACCCACGATGATTGAAAGTTCTTCCTGATGATTGCTAATCTTCGTCGAGCGCAGTCAGTACTTGTGCCGTTGCCTTTTTTTGCTTATATTTTTTGGCACTTATTACAAGGTACAAGTCCCAAATATTTTGCCATCAATAGTAAATTCATTTGTTCAGAAGAATTTTTATTATAGTCAGGTACACCCATCTGTTAACATTACATTCACAATGTAAAGCTATTTTCACTATCCAACTACGTGTGTTTTAAAGTCATTATGGTCTCCGCGAGGTAGTTCCTCCTGGTGAACGAATTTGAAAGGATCTAGTAGAACTACTTGATACTAGATAGAAACAGCTATTAAAGAGATATTGAGTTTTGAATGAGGGATTTCGCGGGTAGTTCGATCCATGGGAAGAGTTTTGAATGGTAATCTGTCGGCAACGGCCATATCACGCTGAATGCACCGGTTCTCGTCCGATCACCGAAGTTAAGCAGCGTCGAGCGCAGTCAGTACTTGGGAGGGAGACCACCTGGGAACACTGCGTGCCGTTGGCTTTTTTGCTTAAATGTTTCATATTTTTTTGCCACTTATTACCTGGTACATGTCCCAAATATTTTGCCATCAATAGTAAATTCATTTGTTCAGAAGAATTTTTATTATAGTCAGGTACACCCATCTGTTAACATTACATTCACAATGTAAAGCTATTTTCACTATCCAACTACGTGTGTTTTAAAGTCATTATGGTCTCCGCGAGGTAGTTCCTCCTGGTGAACGAATTTGAAAGGATTTAGTTGAACTACTTGATACTAGATGGAAACAGCTATGTAAAGAGATATTGAGTTTTGTAGGAGGGATTTCGCGGGTAGTTAGATCCATGGGAAGAGTTTTGAATGGTAAACTGTCGGCAACGGCCATATCACGCTGAATACACAGGTTCTCGTCCGATCACCGAAGTTAAGCAGCGTCGAGCGCAGTCAGTACTTGGGAGGGAGACCACCTGGGAACACTGCGTGCCGTTGGCTTTTTTGCTTAAATTTTTACATTTTTTTGCCACTTATTACCTGGTACATGTCCCAAATATTTTGCCTTCAATAGTAAATTCATTTGTTCAGAAGAATTTTTATTATAGTCAGGTACACCCATCTGTTAACATTACATTCACAATGTAAAGCTATTTTCACTATCCAACTACGTGCGTTTTAAAGTCATTATGGTCACCGTGAGGTAGTTCCTCCTGGTGAACGAATTTGAAAAGATTTAGTTGAACTACTTGATACTAGATGCCAACAGCTATGTAAAGAGATATTGATTTTTGAACGAGGGATTTCGCGGGTAGTTCGATCCATGGGAAGAGTTTTGAATAGTAATCTGTCGGCAACGGCCATATCACGCTGAATACACCGGTTCTCGTCCGATCACCGAAGTTAAGCAGCGTCGAGCGCAGTCAGTACTTGGGAGGGAGACCACCTGGGAACACTGCGTGCCGTTGGCTTTTTTGCTTAAATTTTTACATTTTTTTGCCACTTATGACCTGGTACATGTCCCAAATATTTTGCCATCAATAGTAAATTCATTTGTTCAGAAGAATTTTTGTTATAGTCAGGTACACCCATCTGTTAACATTACATTCACAGCGCAAAGCTATTTTCACTATCCAACTACGTGCGTTTTAAAGTCATTATGGTCACCGTGAGGTAGTTCCTCCTGGTGAACGAATTTGAAAAGATTTAGTTGAACTACTTGATACTAGATGCCAACAGCTATGTAAAGAGATATTGATTTTTGAACGAGGGATTTCGCGGGTAGTTCGATCCATGGGAAGAGTTTTGAATAGTAATCTGTCGGCAACGGCCATATCACGCTGAATACACCGGTTCTCGTCCGATCACCGAAGTTAAGCAGCGTCGAGCGCAGTCAGTACTTGGGAGGGAGACCACCTGGGAACACTGCGTGCCGTTGGCTTTTTTGCTTAAATTTTTATATTTTTTTGCCACTTATTACCTGGTACATGTCCCAAATATTTTGCCATCAATAGTAAATTCATTTGTTCAGAAGAATTTTTATTATAGTCAGGTACACCCATCTGTTAACATTACATTCACAATGTAAAGCTATTTTCACTATCCAACTACGTGTGTTTTAAAGTCATTATGGTCTCCGCGAGGTAGTTCCTCCTGGTGAACGAATTTGAAAGGATCTAGTTGAACTACTTGATACTAGATGGAAACAGCTATGTAAAGAGAAATTGAGTTTTGTAGGAGGGATTTCGCGGGTAGTTCGATCCATGGGAAGAGTTTTGAATGGTAATCTGTCGGCAACGGCCATATCACGCTGAATACACCGGTTCTCGTCCGATCACCGAAGTTAAGCAGCGTCGAGCGCAGTCAGTACTTGGGAGGGAGACCACCTGGGAACACTGCGTGCCGTTGGCTTTTTTGCTTAAATTTTTTCATATTTTTTTGCCACTTATTACAAGGTACATATCTCAAATATTTTGCCATCAATAGTAAATTCATTTGTTCAGAAGAATTTTTATTATAGTCAGGTACACCCATCTGTTAACATTACATTCACAATGTAAAGCTATTTTCACTATCCAACTACGTGTGTTTTAAAGTCATTATGGTCTCCGCGAGGTAGTTCCTCCTGGTGAACGAATTTGAAAGGATCTAGTTGAACTACTTGATACTAGATGGAAACAGCTATGTAAAGAGATATTGAGTTTTGTAGGAGGGATTTCGCGGGTAGTTCGATCCATGGGAAGAGTTTTGAATGGTAATCTGTCGGCAACGGCCATATCACGCTGAATACACCGGTTCTCGTCCGATCACCGAAGTTAAGCAGCGTCGAGCGCAGTCAGTACTTGGGAGGGAGACCACCTGGGAACACTGCGTGCCGTTGGCTTTTTTGCTTAAATTTTTATATTTTTTTGCCACTTATTACCTGGTACATGTCCCAAATATTTTGCCTTCAATAGTAAATTCATTTGTTCAGAAGAATTTTTATTATAGTCAGGTGCACCCATCTGTTAACATTACATTCACAGCGCAAAGCTATTTTCACTATCCAACTACGTGCGTTTTAAAGTCATTATGGTCTCCGTGAGGTAGTTCCTCCTGGTGAACGAATTTGAAAAGATTTAGTTGAACTACTTGATACTAGATGCCAACAGCTATGTAAAGAGATATTGATTTTTGAACGAGGGATTTCGCGGGTAGTTCGATCCATGGGAAGAGTTTTGAATAGTAATCTGTCGGCAACGGCCATATCACGCTGAATACACCGGTTCTCGTCCGATCACCGAAGTTAAGCAGCGTCGAGCGCAGTCAGTACTTGGGAGGGAGACCACCTGGGAACACTGCGTGCCGTTGGCTTTTTTGCTTATATTTTTTCATATTTTTTTGCCACTTATTACAAGGTACATGTCCCAAATATTTTGCCATCAATAGTAAATTCATTTGTTCAGAAGAATTTTTATTATAGTCAGGTACACCCATCTGTTAACATTACATTCACAATGTAAAGCTATTTTCACTATCCAACTACGTGTGTTTTAAAGTCATTATGGTCTCCGCGAGGTAGTTCCTCCTGGTGAACGAATTTGAAAGGATCTAGTTGAACTACTTGATACTAGATGGAAACAGCTATGTAAAGAGAAATTGAGTTTTGTAGGAGGGATTTCGCGGGTAGTTCGATCCATGGGAAGAGTTTTGAATGGTAATCTGTCGGCAACGGCCATATCACGCTGAATACACCGGTTCTCGTCCGATCACCGAAGTTAAGCAGCGTCGAGCGCAGTCAGTACTTGGGAGGGAGACCACCTGGGAACACTGCGTGCCGTTGGCTTTTTTGCTTAAATTTTTTCATATTTTTTTGCCACTTATTACAAGGTACATATCCCAAATATTTTGCCATCAATAGTAAATTCATTTGTTCAGAAGAATTTTTATTATAGTCAGGTACACCCATCTGTTAACATTACATTCACAATGTAAAGCTATTTTCACTATCCAACTACGTGTGTTTTAAAGTCATTATGGTCTCCGCGAGGTAGTTCCTTCTAGTGAACGAATTTGAAAGGATCTAGTTGAACTACTTGATACTAGATGGAAACAGCTATGTAAAGAGATATTGAGTTTTGTAGGAGGGATTTCGCGGGTAGTTCGATCCATGGGAAGAGTTTTGAATTGTAATCTGTCGGCAACGGCCATATCACGCTGAATACACCGGTTCTCGTCCGATCACCGAAGTTAAGCAGCGTCGAGCGCAGTCAGTACTTGGGAGGGAGACCACCTGGGAACACTGCGTGCCGTTGGCTTTTTTGCTTAAATTTTTTCAAATTTTTTTGCCACTTATTACAAGGTACATATCCCAAATATTTTGCCATCAATAGTAAATTCATTTGTTCAGAAGAATTTTTATTATAGTCAGGTACACCCATCTGTTAACATTACATTCACAATGTAAAGCTATTTTCACTATCCAACTACGTGTGTTTTAAAGTCATTATGGTCTCCGCGAGGTAGTTCCTCCTGGTGAACGAATTTGAAAGGATCTAGTTGAACTACTTGATACTAGATGGAAACAGCTATGTAAAGAGATATTGAGTTTTGTAGGAGGGATTTCGCGGGTAGTTCGATCCATGGGAAGAGTTTTGAATGGTAATCTGTCGGCAACGGCCATATCACGCTGAATACACCGGTTCTCGTCCGATCACCGAAGTTAAGCAGCGTCGAGCGCAGTCAGTACTTGGGAGGGAGACCACCTGGGAACACTGCGTGCCGTTGGCTTTTTTGCTTAAATTTTTATATTTTTTTGCCACTTATTACCTGGTACATGTCCCAAATATTTTGCCTTCAATAGTAAATTCATTTGTTCAGAAGAATTTTTATTATAGTCAGGTGCACCCATCTGTTAACATTACATTCACAGCGCAAAGCTATTTTCACTATCCAACTACGTGCGTTTTAAAGTCATTATGGTCTCCGTGAGGTAGTTCCTCCTGGTGAACGAATTTGAAAAGATTTAGTTGAACTACTTGATACTAGATGCCAACAGCTATGTAAAGAGATATTGATTTTTGAACGAGGGATTTCGCGGGTAGTTCGATCCATGGGAAGAGTTTTGAATAGTAATCTGTCGGCAACGGCCATATCACGCTGAATACACCGGTTCTCGTCCGATCACCGAAGTTAAGCAGCGTCGAGCGCAGTCAGTACTTGGGAGGGAGACCACCTGGGAACACTGCGTGCCGTTGGCTTTTTTACGTAGATTTTTCATATTTTTTTGCCACATATTTCCAGGTACACGTCCCAAATATTTTGCCTTCCATATAGTAAATTCATTTATCCAGAAGAATTTTTATTATAGTCAGGTTCACCCATCTCCTAACTGCGTGCCATTGGCTTTTTTGCTTAAATTCATATTTTTTGCCACTTACTACAATTTTTTCTTTAGATGATTTCTAAATAGGCTTCAAAATTTTTTTAAACGTGTTCAAAAGTCTGCTTGATGTTTTTGAATTAATTTAAATTTATCAGTATAAAGACAATGATATACAAATATTTGATTTTATTCTCAGATAAGAGTCACATTTTACGAAATATATACAATATTTTATTTATTATATTAACAAAAAACAATTTAGTTAAAAATGTAGCTTATTTACAGTAATACAAACATTTTAATAACGAGTAAAATAACTTGTTAGAGTTTGCGGGTTTAAGTCATTACCGGTTAAACGAGTCGTCCCATTTTTAAAGGTCAAAAACAAATTTGCCAGTAAAAAAGTTTAATTTGTAGATTTAATATAAAAATTCGTGAGCAATCTTAGTTATAAATAAATATGACATCTAGGGTAGTAAGAAAGAAAATTAAACGAAAAGATATTTACATATAATAAAGGGAGAGTGAAACAAAAATTAATAAATATATAGTTTATCTACAAATGGCTTAGCTCGGTAATTTTTAATTGCGTGGTAAAATCACTGCCAAAGTACAATTTGCATAGTCAAACTTTAATAATGATCAAATGGAATCGGCATTGATTGAGTTTTATATCCTTCAATTTCACTTTCCCTTTAAAAGGAGCAATAGTATTTGTACGACTTTTAAAATAAACAGTATCTTAATTAACATTTAATATTACGAATTAAATGGTATATTTTTGGATAATCTTTTTAAAATAATATTTTTTTCTACAATCGACTCGGGTAATATTTGGCATTATGGCAACTACCGCTGCTGTTAGCACTACTTCTGTTTGTCCTTATACTTGAATTACATTCGATGCCTAAAGGAGGTCTCATAGAGTCTCTGTCCGTCCTTTTGGGCAATAATTTATGTACAGTAACGTCATCTAAACCGCACGGTTGTTGTTCTAAGGAAGGATACATTCCCACGCCCCCAATGTTTCTGAGATGATGGTGGGTGACCGGAACTTCTCTCTTTTGTTGCAACCTCTTGCAGTCTTCACCTACCCCGTCCTGTCTCCGTCTCTCTTCCTTTGGCTGTCGGAGACCGTAGCGTCTTACCGAGGCGATGATACAAATCATGATAGCGATGCCCAAGACAGAGACGGCCACCGTGATTGGAAACGGCACGGAAGAAAATGTCAGACTAGTTGAGTTGTCGTGATCACTCCCTGTACGAGAAAAGTTAACATTGTAACGATTAGTAAATAGTTAGATCATCCTTTGTATAGTATCTTTAGGATCTTACTTTGTTTCTGATGATTGACGACAGTTAAATAGGCACTACGGAAATTGTAACCCAAGGTATTGGCGCCCAGGCAGACGTATTTTCCGGAATCGGACTCTGTGACGTCGTTGATGATTAGTTTGTTTAGGAAGGTCCCTTCTGGGTTTTCTAAGATATCCGATGATCGTAGGACGCGGAACGATTCGCCTTCTACCACTATAAGATTTTCCTCGATGCCCGATGATATGGCTCCTCGGCTCGAAATACTCTCCGCGAAATCGATCAAATCACTCTTCTCCACTCGTTTTAACCACTGAAAAATAATCGTTTTTGTTCAGTTTAAATTAACAGTTGCACCAGTTACTCAAGTTTAATTGTTTGAATATTATTCAAACTTGGCTCAATTAAACCTACTTGTATATGTGGTGGAACATCACTCTTAACCCGGCACTGAAGCGTCGCCGTGGCACCCGTATTTACAGTCGTGTTGATTGGATGATCGCCCGTCAATTCTGGCTTCTTCCTTATCCTGTCTACAATGCGAAAAAGAGATATTTAGAAAATTCTGACTCTTAACTAGCTTCATTTGACGTTGAAACTTACCGACTACTTCGATGTTGAAGGTGATATTTTTGGAGCCCATGACATTGTGCAAGAGACAAGTATAATTTCCTGCGTCTTGCGGTTTCAAATCATGCATTGTTAGCGTCCATCGACCCAGTTTGGCCCCCGAAGGAAGATGGTAACTAGTGGATAGCGGTTTGGCTCCTCGGTACGAAGATCCGGCCGTCATTACGGGGTGACCGTCCCTCAACCAGGTCAGTTGGGGTCGAGGGTTACCCTTACCCTCACATTTTAGCCTGACTGTGCTAGACACTGGTCGTTGTATGACTGGATGAGGGAATTTGGTTATGTGAGTGAATTCTGGTTTGCCTAAAGGGAACAGGAAAATAGAGATTACTGTTATCCGAGTACTTCAGAGATAAGATATTTATGCGGAGATAATCGTATAAATTTTGTTAGAAAACAGTTTCAAAATCTCGTGTAAAAGTGGTTTATTTTGACTATTCGCGACCGAATCGAACGGGGCGTTGATCTTTTGTCATTTGGTAACGTGTTGATCTTTGTATGTAACCACGCTTAAACTCAACACCTCAACAACAACCAATGGGGTGGCGGGGCAATAGTTTTCAATCGCGAATAGTCAACTAAACATCTAGTGGGCAACAGACCCTAAGCTACGCTTAATGTATAACGAACTTGTACTCCTGCCAACTCGAGCCATGTTTTTTATATAGAAATCTGCATTTTAAACAATCCGAGAGATATGATAACTAGTTTAAAATTTGGTTTAGAGTCTTGAAACTGCGAGATAATATCCACAATTGAACTTACTTCTTTGGGGGTTGTCACTCGGTTTGGCCGGCATGACGGGTTCATCATCATTTCTCCCGGGAAAGAGATTTCCATGATTGGGGTTATCAGTATCAGTTTGTTGACTCTCCACTTCATCGACGCGTTCCTCCTTATCGTCCGCGTCTTCCGACTCGAGGACCAAAAGGGAAACGGACACTGTCACGGATCCGAATCCATTTACCGCGCGACAAACGTAATGTCCGGTGTCTTCGGAGGAGACGCTCTTGATTTTGAGCGCCCCTTGACTCGTCACTCTTATTCTTTCCGTTTCGAGCAATGGATCACTTTCCTTCGACCAGTCGAAGAAATCGGCGCCTGAAGCACCGCAACTCAGTTGGACCGTCGTTCCCGCGCTGGCCACGTGACGTAGTTCGCTTCCCTGGAGAATAATTTTTGGTGGACCTACGGAAATTTGAAGAAAACATTGTATTGTCTAATAACAGTTCACGTTGAAAACTTTATACACTTAATTCCCAGAGGAGTTTGCAACATGTGGAAAGCCGAGGTGGATTGATACAAAATGTTAAAGCCAATAGAGAAAATGCAGTAGCTATACCAACCCCTCTTACGATTTTACATTTAATTTTCAGGTCATAAAGGAAACTTAGCAACATTTCGATAAATTTATAATTGCGATTAAATCCGTAAATATTAATTAATCGTAGACAAACCCACAAAATGCAAGGGAAGATCGGAATTTTTATTGGTCACCCTACGTGCTAAGTAAGAGAGGTTTATGATTATGCATAGTATAAGGCTGAAATTCATATCCTGTACCGGGGGTAACGTTTTTTCCCGGTCAAATCCCACGTCGGGCAATGATTATATATATTTATAAAACAAAAGCAAAAAGCTCTTATCCTACATCCACCCCCGCGCTTGAAAATCGTAAATTGGGTTTCCCGGAGATAATTCGCACAAACACCTTTGCAATTTATTTAACACCCCCTTCCCCCTCTTTCCAAAGAGTTATAAATCACCCCAATACCCAAAGAAACGATCCCTTTTCGAAACAAAACGAGTTAGGTTTGTTTCTACAAATGTTTCTTAAGTTATAAGCTCAACGCAAAAATATATGCTAAATAGAATGACCGTGTAGTATCGATGAATTCCGATGAAGTGAGAAAAAAAAACTGTTATAATTTTTTTAAAGTGGGTGAGTCTGTCATCTATTCTTCACCAGTTCCAAATTAAATTTGAATATCATTTTCAGAAAGATAGTTAAAACGATTCAATATGCTTTAGAAAGCATTATCGCAATGGTCAAAATGAATTTAAATGTTTTCTTAATTATTGAAAACCAAAACACCTCGCAATATTACATCACGTGATATAGTCGCTCTCACGCGTTCTTTTTCGTGTACTTAATCCAGAAACTTATCGTTAACTAAGTTCCAAAATCATAATACGTCATAAAACGGAAAAACGCGTTAACCCAATGGTGCAAAATCTGGTGTATGACCTTTTTAAAAATTATTATTAAATGAAAAAACTCTGAAGAAACTAAAAATATTAGGCATAAGCCTTCGAAACAAATGGTGATTTCTGATACGATGTTTTTGTTCTGACCATTTTTTCTTGAAGGCTTATCTTTTTTCACATTTTATAAACTTATATTCAAAATTTGACGCCTTTGAGTGGACTCGATTTTAAGAAACTTCAAAATAAAATGACAAACATTACATATATTAATTTTATTTACCCGCTGTTTGTGGAACATGATTAACGATAAGATTCAAATGCAACGTAGAACTTTCTGGATTAAATATTGACCGTGAACTTCATATTATTTTCGAGAAAGTTTGAATACTTCTCCAAATTTTAGCATTTATTACTGTAAACAATCTTAGCTCGTAAAAGAGGGTAAGACAATCTTTGGAAAACTTGAGTGAAAAATTACCGCTAGTCAAGATCTTCAATTATCCTTATTTTTTTGGCTGAATCGACCTATTAATCATTGTGCCCACGTTTTAAACCGCTGAAATTTATCTGCCTATAATTAAATATTGAGGTCCTACATGTTTCTAGTTTCGAAAAACCTTTTTTCTATCCAAAGTTTAGCATTAAAGTTGTTGAGATTCCTTAAAAATTCGTGAAGTTAAAATTTTGGGCGTTCTCTCGCGATTCTTCTTCGAGAGCGGTTATAATATAAAGGAGTTTTTATTTGTAAACCTCGCCGTGTCATGTCAGTGAACTAGGGGGGATCTAATAAATTAACTCATCAAGGTAGATTTGAAAGTTTACTTTTATAAAATTCTAACATGGGGGGCATAAAAATGAATGGATAAGATAGGATAATATTCCTGAGATATAGAAAAAATGCGTTTAAAGTCCACACGCAACACACATATATGCAAAGTTTTATTACCCTTTAAATTTATACTATAGAGTATTCATAGGCAATTACGAAGATTAACGGCTATTCTTCATATCGAGAAATGAGTGTCACCAATGTTTTCTTAGGCCTAATTTACAGTTTCAAAGGCGGAATCACCTATAAGCATTTGCAAATTTATCGACGATTTCTAAAAATTACCATCGTTACAGGCACTAATCATGAAATCGTTGATAACGTTGCAAATGCGCTTGCGCGAGCTATAATTCCGCCTTTGAATCTGTAAAATAGGCCTAGGAATCCATTAGTGACACTAATATTTCAATTATCATTAATAGTTGTTAATCTTTGCAATTATCTAAATGATTAATATTAATTAATCCAAGGACTCTCCCATATTATAATTACGGCGCAATTTCGTTGGATAATGATTTTCTATGATCGTAAACAGACAGATAGTTGTGAAGGTCAAAGTTCATGATTATGTGAATTGTTTATTTAGAATTGATCATAGCTTTGAGTTGATATTTCCTATAACTTTCAGCAATTTAAAGCTTTTTCGATTCAACCCTTTTGAAAATCTTGGATATTTTCCCTAAAACCAGTAAATTATCCATTTTATTTTTAGTTAATCAAATGCTAGTTACTTGAATCCGAATGTTATGATGATAAGAGTTAAGAAATAAATATAATAATGATGCTGTATATGTGGACTTCAATTCGTTTAAAAGGTGGGTTACTCTCTTTCTGGGCGGAAATTTGGCCTCCAGGGGCGCTGCTGAATTTTATATTTTCATTTTTTTTTTATTATTATATTAAATTTTTTATTCATTCTCTGCCCCTTAACAACGCTGACTCGTTTTTCAAAAACTTTAAACTTGGCCGCCTCTCTACAAGTTTGCAATTTTATATATTTATATATGCTTAATATAATTTTAAAAGTTATGACGGTTCATATAAAACTACCTACGATAAGGTCTTATGGATTTATGGATTTAATATCGCGTCAGTATCTTGAAATTTTGTTCATGTTGACTTTGAGTCTAGGTGTCGTTAGTATTTTTTATAAAACAGAAGTTGAGCACATTCGTATGTTTAGTTAGAGAAATGTACAATTTTTAAATTAGCTTTTATCTATATCTAATTCCATTATTTTCCCACGAAATTCTTCTTCGTATAATTTCCCAAGCTACAAGATAAAATCTAAATATGATTAAGAAGGCATATAGTAATAGTGTAACGATTTACACATCGAAACTAATCTCAATAGGGAGTGAAATACAAAAAAAACAAATGATCTAAAGCGTCGTCTAGCGGAAAACTGTGGATAATTGGTGTAACTAACAAATTTCTTACGTATCTGCCAAGGCTTATCTTCAAAATTGATAAGCCTATCAGTTATTTCGACATACACTTAATTTAGCCACTGTTTGTCTCTATAACTAGACGACAATAATATTGTCAGTTCTTGTTTCCCTAATTAAAATTAGTGTACTAGCCGTAGGAAATTTAAATCTTTATATCAACAACACTTCCTGTTTTCGATTCCCTAATCTTTCATATACATTTATTTATTTTTTAAAACGTGTGTTAGTTTATGAAGAAACGTTTTAGTCGAACGCTCAGTACAAACGCTTAGCGTTCGAAAGCGTAATATAATAAAATCTTACAACATCGAGTCTGTGGTCAGGATTAATCGCGAAAACCAGGCCACGAATGTGTGGCCGTGAAAATGGGAGGACGATGATTGACGTTGAGTTTGTTTGCAGAAACCTGACAAGCGATATTTTTTCCACTTCACCTTTGTTAAATTAATGTCTGCGTTAAGAGGTTTTTTCATATTTTGTGAGTTCTACATTTTTTTGTTAAGAGCCGGTTGCGAAAAGTGTACAGAAAACTGGGGCGGATTATTAAGCAATATTAAGCCTCATAGGAATTAAAAGTAGTTCTTCGATATTGACAACTCCTGAGAAAATAATTAATTGAACAGAAGTCTAAAGAAGTTAAATTTTAAATGCATTAAATAACCTACATTCTCTTCCTCCCCTCCATTAAATTTGTTTTCGTGCTCTTATTTAATATCTTAAGTAACGTAACACCATAAGTTTAAGACATTCTTTTTATCACTTATAAGTAAGACTATATCAAAATCATTGTTAAAAGTATATGATACGTGAAAAACAATCGTAGCCATCAGAGGAAAATTATTTTTAAACATTTGGGGCTAGTATCGGCGCCACTTTTGGATGAAAATGGAAACAAGATGTTGTAACTCTATTACTATTAGAGTCACGATCCATAATGCTTCACTCTTAAAACGATCCCTAGCGATTTAAATATCGATTGAAATCGATTTTGTTATAAGCTAGTGTGAACGTACCTTTAGTAAAGATTTTCATTTACTCTTGTTATAAGCTCATTTTTCCTTATTAATTTTCTCGTAACTCATAACAGACTAGGAAACTACAAAACTAGACACCGTTTGAAGTAAAAATTGTGGTCGCTCGAGGCCGGTTAAGTTTATTTACAATTTGTTTATTTTTTTATTACTAATGTCATGTTATAGACGGGTAATTTGCAAAATTGAATTGTTGACGCTCAAGGTTATTTCGTAAACATGGTTAAATAAATAATTATTATATAAGTCTTCTAGGGATGACGTATAATTAAATTGCCTTCGGTACATTGCAAATATAATTAAATCAAAATTATATATTTTGGAAAAACATATATAATATTTTTTTTTTATTATTATTATAAACCATAAGTCTATAGGACGGGTAATATTAAAAGTAGTTAATGCAGTTTCTTACTTCATTCCTTATAGTTAAACAGGAATATAATTGCTTATTACTTAACTCTGGTAATTTTTGAATAATTATGCCTGTATATGTTACTGGTTCTCAAAATATTAGTTTTAAAACCTTGAAGACAACGTCAATTATTATCCAATCATATACTAGACTTAATCCTCCCTAACAAAGGCTTAGGGGCGTATGGTTTCACCAAATATAGTTTTTCAAATTCGGAAAACAGGGTTTTATTTAAAGGCAGGGTAAAAAAAAAATTAATTTTTATTGCTTGATTATTTAGGCCCAAATTTTGGCATCAAATATAATTATAATATGCTTAACTCAATGAATCGTGTATAACCAATCTTTGGCCAATGAAAATTAGTCTCCATTTGTTTATTTTTAACGGGAATAAGTCTATATAATTTTCTTTAACTAGCGGTAGAAGTTAAAATCTAGTGGTTAAGTTCCATACAGTTTAGTTAAATTAATGACAATCTTTGACCAATGGAAATTAGTCTCAATTTGTTTGTTTTAACGGGAATACGTCTGTATAATTTTCTTTAACTAGCTATTGAAGTTAAAATATAGTGGTTAAGATCCATACAGTTTAGTTTAATTAATCATTAACCAATTCAATTTCTGTTATTAATTGAGCGATGAAGAATCTAAATTTAGTTAGTGTCATTCTCCCTTTAAATACTACTTTTAAATGATCAATCACGAAGCCTATAAATTAAAGAAATGAAGGATAAAGGGGGCTTTGGGGGGCACAGAATTTGGAGAAGGGTCTTGTTAACACATCGTCGCCGAAAGAAAAGAAAAAAAAAAATGGCTTTTTCCACAAAGCGAAAAAATTAACATCCAAATGAGAGCCTCGAAGCGAAAAATTCAATATTCCGAACTTGTAACATTTTTCATCCCAAATCCCAAAAGAAAATATATCAGAGGGAGTTTAAGACGGGGATGGAGGGATGCGGGGGATAGTTGGCGAAGCAATTAAAACTGGTTTGACCACATTTTTCGGCAATATAGAAATAGAAAAATTACGTTTTAGTTTAGACTTAATAAATGAACCTGCCCCTAAGCTTGTTCTAGAGCGAAGCAGCCGGCAAAATTAAGAATAATAGCTTTACCGTCCCTTCTTTTTAGTCGACGGATAGCCGAAATAAGAAAAGCCCCCAGGTTTACTTTGATTATTACGTATTCGGATAAAGCTTATTGAGAGGTACAAATTAAGACAAATTGAGTCAAAAATATGGCTAATAATAAGAAGTTATTCATTTTACTGGAGTGGAGTCATTACAGAAATAAAATATACTAGGACGCTTGACTGGACAACTCGAATATTTTCTTTGCTAGGGGTTTTAGATTTTTGTTGTAGATGGACCCGGAACAATCGATCGTCTAGAATATTTGGATTTAATTAAGAGTGGGCAATAACAAAATAACGCAAAATAATTTGCACAGCCTATATCTTTTTCACTTTTCAAGAAATGGTAAATTTTCTGTGTTTTTCGGGAGATTTTCTCGATCGCTCCATCTATTAAAAGTCGCGAACCATATCAGTTCTTCCGCGTGTTAAAATGATATAGCTGTCCAACCAATCAAGCTCGAAATATGCGTAATTTGTTCTATAATAACTTATTTAAAATTAGTTTTAAACGAATTTTCACTTTAAAATACGTACTACAGCTAATAGTCTTATTTCTTATCTGTTTCGTCAATCGCGTTATGATGACGTAAACTGGGGAAACCAATTAGATACTTAGCTAATTTTTAAAGTGATATTTCTATAGGATTAAAATTTATAAGAATTAAGGGCTATAAAATTATAAATCTACGTAATTATATCTGAATTCGAATTAGGTTAATTCTTGTTATCATCAAATAAAACGAATATATAGAGAAATTCAATTATAGCTAATTAGTCACTGTAATTCAAGATACCATGCAGTAAAAATGATCCAAAAAAATATTTTACATCCACCCTTGAAAAAAATTATATGTTATATATTTTATATTTTCATCTCTTAAAACATTTATTAATTGAACCTTACGTTAACAAGACATTTGGGGGTTGAATCACGATTTCTTTAAAAATAAAGAAAAAAATGAGAGGGGGGAGGGTGAGAATGTAAAATATAAAGTGCTGGTTTTGTAAAAAAAATAAAATAAAAACCTGTTTTTATATACCACCACGACTGCCCATCTAGTTAGTTATTCGATAGCATTGGAGGACGTACCAATGAACCCCCTTTATAACCCCCCTCCTGTTTTTTCTTCTTCATTCCATTAAAATTATTATTTTGGCCCACCCTATAACAGGGGGAAAGGCCTGTTAATGCGTTACGCGTAACTGTTCGCATTGCGTCAGAGAAGGAAACACTCCCCAAATATTCTCAATATAAATATTAAATTGACCTTTCTCTCAGTGAAAACGCGACCTAACCAATAATAATCTCAAGTTTGCATTTTATTATACAAAGAGAGGAAAAAGACAAGAACTTGATAGCAATTTAAAGAAAAGGAGGACCACAAATTACATTTTTTTTTTTTTTGCCTTTAAGTTATAAGGGAAGAATTTCGTGAGAATTTCTTTTAAAGGGATATTTAAACGGAAGAACAATTCTTTTTTTCCTTAAAAACTTCATTTGAAAACTAGATTACGAAATCCTTTGAATTTTCCAGCAAATCCCCGGTACGAAGATTTGTTAAGTTAATTGGAGAAGATTAAGATTAGAGACTCCACGACTAATCACAGAGTTTTGATTATTCGCTCGCTATTTCTGTAGAACAAGATATTTAGGAAATGGTGAATTAAAAGCTTCAAATCTATGTTAAATACCTCACGGTCAACGTGATTAGTCACGGAGTTAATTCTCCAATTTCCCAAATTTAGATGAACTTTAGAAATTAATTTATTCACTGGGAAAATAGATTTGGAAAATGAATTTATTATTTTCTAAACACAATGCTCAAAATAAAATAAAAAATACTTGATTAAAATCAAATATCACAGGCTTTATTTTTGGAAATAGTCATAATAATGCTGAAGTGACTTTGAAGAGTTTGAAGTCAGCGATGTTCTTGAAGAGCATCGGGATCTTTAATATAGATTAGGTTACACGTTTCTTATTCGCTAACAAAACTCCTTTTTACAACTTTATGGGTTCCTTTGAATAAGTTCTTATTTGAAATCTCATCTACGATATTGACCAATATACAAAATATTAAGTAATCAAACCAGCATAATGAAATATCTCCAATTAAATTTTAAATTAATTTAACATTCCAATACACCTTTTGAAACAGTGGAACGACTCGAAAGAACTCGATAAAATAAAATAAAAAGGGAAATATTTTATTTTTCGAAGTGATTCGTGCTAGGGACACCGACACCACGAGACTTTTTTTTTTTTAAGAAAAAATGTTGAAGATAAAAACGTCCAAAAAAAGTACCCTATACACTCTTTTTTTATTTGGCCCCAAAAGTATAAGCTCTAGATTTAAGGGATTAAAATAGGAGCTTACTCACACCGAATTTATTGGAAGCTGATAAGATTTATACAGCTGGTAGTATCGGACAATTTTTCCTTCCTAATACCTAATCAATTCTACTCAAGTTAATCCGATTCACAATTTTATCCAGCGTCTTTAAATCACTACATGCGCGATGGCGATATATTTATGAGAGAACCCACCATATATATATTTCTTCTTTTTTTGGGAGGAACCACGTAATTTTCTTATATATAATTATGACCTTTTTTCAGATTTTTTTTCTTTTGCATTATTTTCTCTCTTTCTTTCTATCTCTTTTACTTCTAAAGGGAGAGTGAAAACTAAAATAATATCTTTATCGTAAAACTGAAAATGCAACCCGAACTCAAGTAATTTAAATTTTCCTAATCCACTAGTATCTACAAATAAATATAAACCCATGGGAATTTTAATGTAACTCGGAAAGTAGGCTTAAAGGTCTAGAACATTTTATTTCATGTTCCCTTTAAATATATAAGTTGCGGTACATCTGAAGATCTGGTATATTTTTTATTTTTTTATTTTCTGATATCATTTTTTAATGAAGGTTGTGTTTAACATATTTAAAGATATCTTAGGAAGAACATAAAAAATATATATGTTATAATTAGCGGTTGCGCTTAGATATCTTATAATCGATCCAATTAAAAGAGAATTTTTTTTAAGGAGGGATATGATACGTTATTGACGTTGGTAATTCGCCCGAAGTTTAATAATATTTCATATTTTAAATTAGATTTGGGTGTGGATTTCTTAAGCTATATAGATATAAACGAGTATGAATTATGGGCCAGGTTAATGTTACGTGATCATAATGTTATGGAGGCTAAAATCATCATCCTAGTTTCTAGAGAGACGGATTTAAAGGTAGACAGTCAGAAAACTAAATTTGGCTCTCAAATCTATTGAAAATGTATGTAGTATTGTCAGAAGCCGATGAAACCCTCCTTTGAAGTCTACTACTCTAATGTTCCATATATATAGCGCTCCTCTCTGTATGGGTAAAATTCCCAATTTTACGAGATCGGAGGGGTCCTACTTCACACCCCCCTGTCTACGGAAAATTGGAAATTCTCTCTCTCCACAAACGACTACGTTTTTTGACGAACTCCAAGGCTGCTAGATATATTCGCTCGACGAACTCCGGCTCCAATAATATCTACCGTTAGGAGGTGTACGAATCGCGCTTTTTGAAACTAACCCATACAGAGAGGGGTAGACAAGACCAGGGAGTAATAGACTTCAAAGGAGGGTTTCATCGGCTTCTGGTATTGTGTAAACCAAATTTCACTATTCAATCTTTTTCTCACAAACAGAAATTTAAAAAAAATACCTGGTAGTTAAGGAAAACACCTCTTAATTTGGAAAAACATCTCATCATTGGGGAAACTTAACTCACAATGAGAGAAAAATATTTCATGATTAAATGAAAACTAAATTATAGAGAAAGCACACAATATGATGATTAGAAAAAATACTGCATGCTGAATAGGGAAGCATTTAATGATAGTGAAATAATGTATATATTATTTTTCGAGAAAAACGCTTGAAATGGTTATAAAAAGTAATATGGATCATATAATTTTTTCCCGCATCTTTTAGACATCCTATTCGTGATGTACGAGGGCATAACCTTCTTTGATACGGGTGGTATGTTTAACCCGGGTCCATGCATTGGCAAGAAACGAATCGTATATGTACCTTGATTTTCGTAAACGCGGGAGGTCTCAAGGGGCCGCGCATTATCATATCATCGTATATTTTTTAGAGGAAAACGTGTCCAAATAATCTTGTTTAATTAAACGAGAGACCGCCTACTCACTTATCCGCTAATCAAACTCTTTGTAAGAAAAAAATATATTTTAATAGCTCCGCGTCTTAAGTCTCTCATGGTGGGCATTTGCCATCGTCTACCCTCTTTGATACCCGTTTTGCATGAATAATTCATATTAAAGCTCGGAGGAAAAGGGGGGAGGAAAGTTGAAATTTTTTGACGAATCACCTTTCCTCTTATAAAGGTCATTTCACTCATTTGATAGTTTTAAATAAACGGACACCTTGTGTGGCATTTCATCCTGCCCCCTTCGTTCTTACGCGAAACTTTAAGTCTCCCCACTCAGTCTCGATTTCTAAAAAGAGGATAAATAAATATTTCCTCTTGAGTCTCGATATTTATGTACGACATTTAAAGGAAAGGCGAAACCCTAAATTTATTGATTGGTGACTACAATGTCGATGATCGAAAACTGCATTTTAAGGTCTCATCAATGTTTCTGCGGATAAACTTAACTCTTTTTAAAATTTACTTCTGACAATGAATATTTCTTAATAATAGTAATTAACCCCCTTCATTATTAGTTATTTGATAATAAAGTACTTATTTGATAAAGGGGGCAGAGAAAATTCGTAAATTATGTGTGAGAAAGTAAGACTTGCTAATTTGGCCTCCATTGGATGTATTCACAATGCTAAACTTAAACTTCTTTTCAACACTATGATACATGTTTCTTTAGAACACATTGCTCGTTAATTCCTCAGGGAAATTAGGCCCTATTTAGGCTTATCTAAAACGAGCTGATATTTCACCTTCTCTTTAATATCCCCCCATCCCCCAAACTCGAAAAGCACTTCATTATTCCAAATCACGTCCCGCGTGACTTTGGTTTGTGGGAACTACGGCCATTTGAGACATTTTGGGGCGAAATGAAATCGTTCTCTCGAGCACCCGACCCTACTTATACTGTATATATTCCACCTAGCGACTCTTATATCGCTTTTTAACTTCCAATACACGCCTATAAACATTCCAAAATGCAACAGACCGATTCCACCCATGCATATAGCTATATATACAATTTCTGCCGGAAACTCAAATATCCTCCGATACCCTAACGATCTTTATAAATGCTTGCCACCGTCCAAACAATCTATAGGGTCCCATGCTGGCTAACTGCGTGTCAAAGTCCTATTAAGAAACGTGACTTTCTGATATATTGAATGGTTCTCTTATCCGAGACTGAATATAGTCTACTATTAAGATGTTATTTTTTTCCCATATATATTCGAGCCGATTAACTGATTAACCATTCCAGGAAAATGTATGCACCTATTACGCAATTACATAACTGATTACATCCTTTGGTAAATCTAAATACGTACGTGATCACTTTATTACCGATTACTTGAAGTAATCAGTAATATCAGACGATATGTTTAGGTCGCGAATTCATTGCCATTAACGCAAAAAGTTCATATAAGTTCGAGCTCGTGATCTAGTTGTTTAAAAGTTTGCTTTATCCCGAAGACTGTTGGCGTTAAAATATGTTGAGTAACTCGATAGTAGAATAGTGCTCTGCCTTGTTTCAAGGGGGTACGCGTGTCAAGCAGCTCGTTAAAAGCTCCACGAGCTGCCTATATAATCTTTACTTTAACTTTTCTCCCTCTTCGACTGTTCTTTTACTTTCGGAAGTGCGTAAAAAACGTATCGCGCCCGACCTAGCAATAATATTTATCCCTAGTTTGCGTGCAGCCATCGAGAATAAAAGTGACGCGGCCTGTTCTTATTTGGTACGCCTAAAACATTTATCGGAAATTGCAAAATTTGAAAATCCGATTTTTCGGGCAGTGGGCAGTTTATATTACATTTTTAGCGAACACTAGGAAGCAAAACATTCCAAACTACGAATGTGGTTACCAAACACCTTTTCGACCAATGGTGGTCCCTCGGGAAACCGACAAAGCTACATACTTGGTTTCCAAACCGTGTACTCCATGGTACAAAACATGACCAATGTAGTGTGCAATTTTAAAATATTCGTCCCCGTTTTTGACAGAATTTGTTTAATGTGTAATCTATAGTTTGATGAATTTCTGTGTATGAACGAGACTTGGCTATCATTTTTATAGGATATTAGACACACAAACGAGCAGGGATCTCTCTGCTTCTTATCCTCATTGTATAAGAATCTAAGTTAGGGGAGGTAAAATGGTATGCCACCGATTTGTTTGCCTTAAACTCGTTGATTGATAAGTAACAGTGTGTTTCAGACCTTTTTTTTTTTTTTTTTTTTTTTCCTTTTTTTTTTTAAATAAAGCTAAGCTAACAAATCTCTCTCCTAAATTGTATCATTCTTCTGGGGCTTTTCGTATCTGGATTTCACGCTTATTTCTCAATTTATACAAAACTAACATAAAGTTTGTCGCACATTATTGGTACGAATTTACGTAATCCGTGTACAAGAATGTAGCTTTGACTTTGATAAAGTAATTACGTAACTGAAAATGTATTTACCATTACTAAAGAGGTAATCACTTAGTGTAATATACAAATTCTAAATTCACACAGAGAAACGTGTATTTAAGGGGCACGTCGTCCACCTTGGATAAGAATAGAAATCTCAACAGGCAACTCGAGGTGGGCGGCGTGCCTATGGATGGTTCTCTCTATTTAACGAAAGCGCATGTTTATAAACCCTCAGAATTTCGCTCTACAATATTCAGGGTTGCCACAGGTCAGGGAAAACAGGGAAAAGTCAGGGAATTTGAAAATGAAGCAAAAGAGTCAGGGAAAGTCAGGGAATTTAAAGATCTTTCTAGAAGCCATGAAATTACAATCTGCAGAAAAGATTTGAATCTGAAAAAACTGTGGCAACCCTGATATTTAAATAGTAAGAATTACTTTATTTTTATCTATTGGTAATTGTCAGTAGAATGTGATTGATACCACTCAGGACTAATTTTAAAATTATAATAAATTCGATAAAAAAATCGCGTATTTTTTTAGTAATAACTTTCCATTTTACTTATCGTTTGTTTATATACCTGATAAACTTTTCATGATTGGGTTAAAAAAAGGCTTATGGTGCGCGATATACCCGGTTAGGCCTAACAAGTAAGAGCTATTGGTGTTATCATATGGCAGGGATCACTCCTTAACGATTTATATTTGTTGAGTACGTGAAACTGGATACTATTATTTCCAGCGAATTTCTTTATCTTTGCGTATTCTGTCTATATCGAATCTTGAAACATTTAAAGATAAGGCACGAATAAAGGGTTGGGTATAATCTGTAGAAGAGTTCGAAAAACAGTAACTAGTTTAGATGTTTTATTCTCTTAAGTACATTGGCTTCTATCTTAAGTTCAGATTAGAATTCAGTATATGTACTTTCAATGGAATGTTGTCATATAGACTTTCTTGACTTTTTGTCAGATAAAGCTAGGGAGAAAAAGTAGGATAAGTCTCTTCGTTGCCGTCAAGTGCGATTAGAATCTTAAGACAAGTTGGGAAACCAAAATAGTACCTCCCCGACACCCACGTGATCTAACCTAACCTTACCTACATTATTCAAATTGACGAAAAGTGTGTCTGTGCATAGGGAGCAAGATTAACATTGGAAGCCAAAAAGGTTTTAACTAACCTTGACAAAACTCGCTTTAATAAAAACGGTATCTCGCTTGGCAGGAGCGAGCAAGTTTTTATTTTTCTCGCACAAGCGAGAGTGTTCACCGCTAGCGTAAACGCCTCGGCTACAGCGAAATTAAGTCAGGGAGTCCCGAATCTCGCTAATATATAGAAGTTTAAAAAAATTGATCTCAAAATAGGAGAAAAACTTGCCTACTATTTTATCAAGGTGGTTGAGGTAAAATATTCAAATCCATCAATTAATAAATCGGAGATTCAATAATGCGTAAAATTACTGACTACGCAAAACCAAAATTAACTAGAAAATAAGAGGAAAAATAAATCGGATAACCGCTTTGATTTCAAAATAAATATTCCAGTCCCAAAAACAATATTAAAACTAAACAAATGAAATTAGCAATCTTCAGTAATGTGTAAAATTAGCCTTTACACGAAACAATTTAAGCGCAGAAAAATTATCAAATAAAATATCAAATGAACGAAGTAAAACAAATCAAAAATATGTCTCTTACCACTACTAAAGAGTGAGTTCAAAACAATAGAATAATAATATAACAAATTTAAATTTTTCAATAAAGGGTAATCTTTGTACAACTCGATTGAACGAAAATATCCTAAGAAATGGATATTTTAATGTATTAAAATCTATAACATTAAAAAAAATAATTCAAATTCAAAATTTTTTCTTACCAATAAATCGTATTCAAACCAATGAAACTCAGTTTAAAATTTCAACCAGCAAAATCTCGAGAGAACAAGCTTAGTCGAAGATTTCAAAAAAAAAAAAAATGAAACGATTTAACGTTCAATAAATTTAAATTTAGATAAGCAAGGTCAAGGTCTTCCAGTAAAAACATATCGCCGTTTAGAAAACTAGAGTATTTGTCGCCCAAGTAACGCTATTAGGCAAAATGTTTGATCAAAATCAAGTTTTACCTCGGTATCGCCTAAATAACAATAAGTAAACACATTCAATAAAAAACAATTAACGAATTAGCTTTCCGCATAACACGCTATACTACGGACTGTGACGTGCAATTTCGCTTTTTGGTGCTACACGACCTACAGATACCTTATAAGCCCACGTCTTAAAACGCATGTTTTTGAGGTATAATGCTTTGAGTGAGGAAGGGATGTCTCTTTTTTGGCCCCACCATCAATTTTTTATAATTTTTTTCTGACAGGGTGGACCTGAGTAAAAATATACCAAGTTGTGAAACAAATGTCATTTTACGTGACTCCACACTAGCTAAAACGTTCCAGGAAATACACGACAGTAGGCCTTAAAAGCCGTGTTCTACTGAGATTAACATTAAATTCATGTGCAGAAATGTATGAAATTTAGTTAAAACTTATTAAGAGATCCAATCACATGACTCTCTTCCCCACTCTTTCTACATTTCACTCTATGGTCAACCATATCAGATATACCAAATAAAACACGAGAAATTTCAATGTCAATCCGGTTTAAGAAAGTTCGTCAACTGTAAATTATGGCACGAATTACCTGGTTCGATCTGCACACGCGCGAGAATTCTACAAAATAATTTGAAAGACCGTGCTAGTTCTTAAAACCAATTCTTACGCTACTGTTCGCAAGTTTGCCAAAGATTACAGTAATTCCCCATACATAAAGCTGATTCTCCCAAGAATATCAAAGCGATTTTGATATTCTTGAAAAAAGGGTTTCCGACTTTAAATTTAGGGAGTTAAACATACTCGCGTGCTGGCAAACTCGATTTTACGCTAGTCACAAATACACGTGAAACCTACTCTACTTCTGTTCAAGGAGAGTTTCACGACTATAATTTTTCTTAAGTGGTTTAACATTTTGTATCAATCAGCCTCACCTTTAAATCTTATACACCATGGTGTATTGCAATTCCCCTTGAACTGGTTAAAGTTGAATCGAGTAAAATCGAAGCTCTTATTAAGTTCCAATCAATTAATTAGAATTTTAACCCTGCCTCACCATTTGCCTCGTTTTTAAGTATACTCTAAAGGTCGAAATTAAACGTCAAAATAAAAGTCTGGCGCGAATTTATGACATATCCAATCAGATTAAGCGACTTTATTTTGCGCATACTAATGAACAGATAGAGGCAAGGAAGTCACTTAGACATTTACTGGCGAGAAATTACAAACATTAATGAAGAATTTTCTGCAAATCCACCGTTTCTCGTGAATTATACCCTCACGTACACGCGACATTTTCGCAAATGAGCGAGAAATCGAACTCATTAACGAAGTTTTAGTGCTTTATGCAGTATCGGAAACGGGCGAGAAATTGAAAAACTTTAATTGAAAATGCGAGCTAGAAACTTCTTTTTATAGCCAAGTTCCTACATACTGTTTCCAACTTCGCTAGAAGAAAACAGTTTATCCCGGTAAATAAAGCTGATTCCCTTATAATTCAATCGAAATGAACCAAAAATATATTAATAACAATTTCCAATGTCCTTATAATCATAAATTTATCCCTGTGAACGCGCCTTTATCGCTTATCTAAATTATGTCATTTCAATCTTCCATACCCGTGTAAACGCACCTTTATTTATATTCTTCAATCCACCCTAAGTTTGCACCAGAGATAAGCCTATACTACCCGTTATACCTTTGCTTTTTCGAGTAAATGATATATATGGAAAATAGCTTAGGCGCATGCTGCCAACTCAAACTGCCATTAATCGGTCAAATTTCTTTAAATTTTTGCACAAATTCTCAAATAACTTCTAAACTATCTCGAATTTTAAATTAATTTTTCGACTTTCTTATTAATTAGATTAAATTTAACCATCCCGATATTTTTATTTATAATATAAATTAATATTGTGTTTCATTTCCCTATCGATATCACACCATGAGGCTAATTTGCATTCGTTCCAAAAAGATGCTATATAAACCGTTCGAAGGCCTATATTAATTGAAGTAACCGTGCGTGGTGGCCATGAAGTTAGGGGGAAAACCCCCCCCTTTCAATGTCTTGCTGATTCTTGATCTCTAGGCGCTTGGCGACGCAATTTACCCATTGGTGGGGCGATGTTTGGAGTCAGTGGAAGGTTGATGTGAACTGTACTAGTGGGGGACGCCTCGCTAGTATGGAACGCTGAGATCGGAAACTGGAGGTTGGACCTTGTTGTGGGGATGGTCGGAGGTGATTATGACAGTGGGAGACGTCCCACTGCTTGTAATCGCCTTCGCCTGTTCAGCATCGAGGTTCGACCATAAAGTGGATGGTGGAAGGCGATGATGTGCAATGGGAGACGTCCTGTTGTATGTCTTTGCACGACACCTGAAACTCTATGTGGCAGCCACGCTTAAAGGAGGTAATTCCCCGGAATTGAACGATAAGCTGGTATGATTACGTCTCTAGACTTTTGGCTCCACGAGCCAGGTCACGTGACTTCCGTTTACACAGGAAGTGAGAAGTGACACACACACAGACACACAGACACGATCAGTGTAACACCTCCCCCTGAACTAAAGTTCAGTCGGGGAGGTAAAAACTCACGGTCCTTAATGGAATAAAGAGGGAATCAAGGCGTCCGATTGATAAAAAGAAAATGGTTATTTTTAAACTTGATCTCGCTCTCAATGGGGTTAAAAAACAAATATTTCCTCTGTACACCATCCTCCTCGGTATAAAACAGAAGCGTATGCAAACCATTGCTTCAGATATTCTGTTTTTACTGATTTAAAGGGATAATGAAATTGAAAAAACGAAACTCATTTTTTAGATAATTTATAAATTTACTTTCTACACTATTTTAAGGGACTTGCCACACCAGACTAACTTCTCCTAGTCGCAATTCTAGTATATTCAGCTCCTTTATCAAATAAGATTAAGTCTAAAAGTATTGTTGGTTTCATTATGTCTTTAAAAAGAAGTGAGATGAACTTTAGGATCCCGGGGCAAGTTTTTCTAACTCTTTGGGCGGTCAGGATGTTTTTCTCTAACTGAAATTCGGACATTTGTCTTGAGTGGCGTAAAAGATGGGCGGTTTAACTCAACCCCTTCCAATTTCTTTTAAACCCTTAGTTCGTTTTTGGGCACGAAACCCCATCGTTTTCCTATATATTTTCCTTATTTACAGTCATCCTGCCTTATAGAAGAAATCGCTTTACATTGCTGCTGTCGTACTTATCAGATACGGTCGTCCCCCTCGAAAATGCCCAGAAATAGAATCTCTTTAAAGGGAGAATCAAAAGGAAATACAAGTTATTCTTAGAGGTAGAATGAAGTCCGACAATAAGTGATTTTTCTATAGATTCCTTGTCGTTAAAATGGACCTTCGTTCTTAGTAAAACAAATTTCTTAATAATATTACTTTTAAAATTCAATTTTTAACTTACTCGAAAAGTAGGCTTAACTCACCCATTGAGTTTTAAATCGCTCAGTTAACCATAAAAATGAGAGTTCTGATTTGTCGAAACTTTTTTCACAATGAAAAGTAACGAATTTAATCATAGAGAGTAGGTTTTAAATATATTTTAGATATTATAACTAAACAGTAAAATAACGAATTTATTATTTTTACGCTCCCTTTAACCTACGTTCCCATACTGCACTATCAACTTCACCACTTTAGAACTGTCGGAGAAGACACGTTAGTCGAGTTAGTTCATACCAGGTCAAAATAATAGTGATAGTTAAAGCTAGCTTCCAGCTCTACCCCGCTTCTGTTTGGAGTCTCTATGTGCACCAAAGACCACTAACAACGGCTCATAGACCCTTTAACGTCTCTCTTCGTAGTCTAGGGTGTCGTTGACCGAGTATAGATAAACTATTGTTTGAATCAGTTTGCAATGGAAGTGGGTACAAAACTAGTCTCTCCTTTATCTCAAAAATAAACCAAACCATGGGAAAGATTAACTTTGCATTTTCTGAAAACTCGAAATAGGATTTTCAAGCTACTTTTTGGGGTAAAAAAAAGAGACTGGGGTCCCGTTTGACGAAAGCAAAAACTCTAGGGGTCTTTTTCGTCTTCAGCTTCCTTGGCAGTGACTATCCATCATCCGGCCCCTATCCCTCCGATTCCCTCGTGAAAGACAAGACGTTGTGTGTCTAACCCCCTCGGGATTCGACTACTGGCAGATATTGGGTTTAACTCTGTTACAGTCTATAGGATGAATCGCGTTAGGTGCCATGGTATGACACTCTGTGTACCATCTCGAACGAACTCGAAGGTGGGAGGATATGTCTCGCCCGCCTTGAAGGTTCGTCTGTTCGTGAGACATCCCCCCTTATTTTCTATACCTGTCTCTTTTTCTCTATTTTTTTTTTTCCCCATCGCTGGCTTGGGTCCTAACGTCCCGGTCCTATCTATTGTCGTTCTAATTTACTGCGTGCACGAATATATTCATTTAAAGGATTAGCCTCATCGAAAATGAAGGATTTTAGCTAACTGTATATTTGTATAATAACCGAAAGCTTTGCATATACTCTTGGAATGATCTTAAATGTTAAACTTATTATTTATCTTGGTGGATATATTTCAATATTTGAAAAAACTTTAACTGAAGGTTAAATTAAATTTAGATTTATCTGTTATAACCAAAAATATATTAGAACTGTTATGAATTAGTTATTTGAGAAATTTGGAGATTTTAAACTTAAAATTGTGAGAGATTTAATATTTTCAGATCATGAAAGTTGTTAAGTTAACTAAAATTTTACGAGACTTTTTCTTTGAGTAATATTATTCATGTTTTAGAGCTGAATATAATTGAAGGCTACAAGGCATGGATTTAAAAGCTTGCAACCCTACCCTAAATTCTTCATCTTCCCCTATCGTCTCTTCATTCAATTTTCTTCAGTGTAATAAGGAAGTCTTAACCTTAACTGTGCGTTGCAATAGTTTAAGCTAGGAGTATATATCCTCCTAGGATGCCTATAACCTCCTATGTTTATGGTTGTATTCCAAAAATAGTTGGTAAAAGAGGTTGCACTCTGCGTGAGTTTATTTATTACTCTTACTATAACAAAAGCAATACGGAATCTTTTCCCAAAAGGGTTGGACCACAGTTTATTCAATATCTTCTTTTGTATTTTTTTATTTCTAAAGAATCGAGAGGGTCATCATTATTTTTCCACCTTGAACACATTTGGTTCAGGTGTGGTCATTCGACATGGGCTTCTTTTCAAAATTCCCTAGAGAAAGGTTTTACGTTTTTTGGATTCGATTTTGGTATATTAAAACGTAAAACGTACGCGTAGTACGATTCTTTTGAAATAAGATTTGAATAGGATTGTAAAATTTTCTTACTTTGGTTATTGTTGGAAAAGGCGGCAGATTTTGGTTCCGCCGAATGAATCTTTTGTGAAAGACCACTGGTCAGGAGGAGGATAGATACTAGAAGGCTAGGGTATGACCTCCAGGGCCGCACCCTCGATATGTTAGGCCACATTCAAACGCTTCACATTACTCAGGGATCTCCAGATTTCATTCACGCTCAAGGAATAAGACCACCAACCTAAAGAAAATAATAAATTTCAATCAGATGAGAATGTAATATAGCAAGGGATAATAATTTTAAATCCGAACTATTTTTACTTAATATTACGAACCAAATCTTCAAGCATTGACCAAACTTTCCCAATACCAAGTTACCAACTAATTTGTCCAAATTATTTTTAAAAACTATAACTGTCATATGTACATTTAGGCTTAGTGGCGTTGAGATTTAGGCTTAACGGTTTCGTTTTTACGATTAACGTTTTATATTTAGTATTAACTTTTTCTTATTTAGGCTTAATTGTTTGTGATTTTGACTTAACGGTTTTAAATTTAGGCTTAGCGTTTTTAAATTTAGGCTTATCGGTTTTATAATTAGGCTTAACGGTTTTATATTTACGTTTAGCAGTTTTGAGATTTAAGCTTAGCGGTTTTGAGATTTAGATTTGACGATTACATTATTTTTCGATCATATATTAGGCTTCAGTTTATAATGTGTACATCTTAATATAAATTCGAAAATCTAATCTATATATTTAATATTATGTAAATGGTTCAAGGATTTTTGAATAAAAAATTTATCACTGTCAGTATTGAAAGGTTTAAGAAAAGTGAGCCATCAATCTCACGGAGCGCTAACGAGCAATTAAGCGTTTCATTTTCGCCAGCTCTCATTAGTCGCGCTCTTTCTGTCTCTCTCTAAAAGGCGTTTTACGCGGAAATTAACGAGTCATAAATATGTACCGGCTTAAGAGATTAAAAGAACAAGTAGTAACCTCTATATATTTTATGAAAAACGCCTTCGCTTATGTGGATAGAAAATTACTATCATTTTGTTTTATAGAGCAGTTTCAAAACCAGGGAAAGATGGGCAAATATAAAATGGAAGTATATTTCATCTCTATTTTACAGCATGTACAAGCTAGGTTATAGGAGATGTACCCATGCATACGTTTTGTTTTTAAGCTGGACAAGGAAATCTATACATTTTGCGCATGCTGCCTTTTCAAGGTGAAATCGAGTTTTACGTTTAAAATAGTAAAGTGCTTTTGAGCTACGATTCAAAATAAAATAAACTTATATTTCAAGTCATAACTATAATAAATAAAAATTCTCCATATGCCAATCAGATCGCGCTAACTTGATCTAGTCTTGTGGGTCCTAAAAATTGAAAGCAACTATATAACTGGCCCGCAAGTACGATTTCAAACTAAATTTTGCGCGTGATGAGTTTTTATGATTGTATGTAATTGTTATTCGCCTGCATATGATGTTTTAACCGTCTTACTTTAGTGTTTTTATTGAAACTAACCATTATAAGTAGACAAGTAATACCTGGAAAATACTCCATTACCTTCAGGATCCTTTTAAAATTAATTTTCTTACGCGGACAGACAAACTAAGCTAATTTTAACAACAACCCCTTGAACGTTTCGTGAAAACGTATTCCCTGTGTAATAAAATATTTTGAATTTTCCATAAATTAACTCGAAATTGTCGTCGAGAGACAGATAGAGTGTTTAACTAGACGTTGAGATTCCGGGGAGCATCCATGTATAGCTATCGCATTTCATCGCCATTAAACTTTCTGTAAAAATTCCCCCCTTATTTTCAGATCCATGCAAGAGCAAAGTTCCAACGAATTTTTCGAAGAACTTCTTGGACGATTTGAATAACGTAATAAATTCATAGATAAAAGGGAGAATGCAACCTAACAACGAGTGATTTTTTTTTTACCTATTCCTTACTGTTTAAGTGAAAAAAATTACGAACAAATATTAAACTTGAAATAAATTTAAAACTTTCCCGAAAAATAGGCGACCAATCAAATGCGATTTTGTAAGTCTCATAGAGATTTCGCGTGAACGACGGGCCTTTGCTCATTGGTCGGTAGACCTTACACGGAAGCAATTCAGGATCTCCATGAATCCCGCTAAGCCTAACTTCCGGGTTTCTAGTTTAATATTTGTTTTGTAAACTTTTTATTGGTGGATTAGGCTTATTTAAACGATAAGAATAAATTGCATTCTCCCTTTAAAGTCAATTTAAATACGTACTCCCGAATCTACGCCAGTAAAGTCCGAGTTTAAACACCCTTAGACACCTCACCCCAATTTTATGAGCTTCATAAATACCGGGAAATTTATGTTTAAAAGAAAAACGATATTCGAATCACTTCGTATGGGGTTTGACTTTAATATAAAAAAAAAAAATAAAAAATCTTAATTCGCTAGACCATTAAATTATCCGGGCTTTTATCATCGGTACGTGAGCGTTAATAACTAGGCATAAAATTACGTATAAATGGTTTGAACCAGACACACTCGTTTTTTAGAATGAGCTATAGGGTGAAAATTAAAGAAACTTATTTTATAATTTTATTACGCGATTCTTTAAATGGAGAATGCAACCAAAAACAAACGAGTTGGTTTTTTTTTCCGATTCCTTATCGTTTAAATATACCTAATCTCTCAGGAAAAAAAAATTACAAACAAAAATTAATTTACAAATAAATTTAAAACTTATACGGAAAATAGGCTTATGGAGATTCTGAATAATTAAAATAATATTTGTTGTCGGGCTGCATTCTCTCTTTATGAGAAATTTGAAAACTTTCAATTTGATAATATTAATCAAATTTAATATCTCTATAATTTAATTTCTAGCTAGGCTTAGAATAAATCTCGATTTGTCTCTAATTTAGCAGACGTTTTGTCGCGTTTTGTACAATTCTTTCCTAAACTAATTCAAGCTTTACGGAATGAATAAATTTTTAGTTTCACCTTTCCATTAAAAAAAAAAATCTTTGTGAGGGCTTTACTTTTAATTCTTTCGATAAAGGTGGATAAAAATTAAGCGTTATCAGTTATAGTTGTGATTTCGTAAGATTATTTTTAAGATCTAGTTTACAAATCGGCTTCGGCGTTGTAGCCGAATACGAAGGAGGGAAAAACGGTAGCTATTGCCTCATAAATCTGCCCCGCGCACGCCGCCTTGCACGTTTTATATAGATTTTAATCTGCAAATTTCGCCGAGTTGTTTGTTCTTGTAATCGTATAAGAACCTTATCAGATTGGGGATGAAATTATACCGTGTACCGAAGATTTAAGGCGGGGCTCGATTATTTTAAACCTGATTTGATAAACGTAATCTTTGTATTATAATTTCGCTAGACTGTTGTCTTAAAAAATTAAAGTATAATATGAAAAGATAAATGGAATGGAAGTAAAATATAAAAGGTCTTTAAAAAAACTTTTAACATAAAGCAGTGATATTGCCTTTCCCCTATGTTTAAAGTACCTTTGCTTGAGATTGCAGGCGATTCTGATGGAGGATATCGTTTTCGGGGCTCCCAATTAGCTTCCATTTTGGAGGCAAGATTAAACATTGGCTATATAAGCGTAAAGGGAATGGCTACCGATCATTGGTCAGAACACCCGTTACATTTATTCCTCCCTTAAACGATACTGCTCTGTTGGAACTGATCTGAATTGGATACTTGACTCAAGCAGGTTCTGATAATTAGCAATACAATGAAGGCAAAGCTGAGAAATAGGCGTGTACTTTTCTCTATATATTAGATTTTTATCCTTATTAAGACTGGATGCTAGTATAGGAAATTATTTTGTCTTTGCTTAGAAATAATGATCATTGATTAAAGAGCTCTTTAATTGTAGATGACGACAACAACCCTCTGATAGCACTTTAGACAAGTTTTAGGACTTTATCTATGAAATAGTAGCAGACGATTCTCGCGAGGAGTGTATAACATCATGGTAAAAGGTGCCTATCTTACCTTTCAGTCGGTTCTTAAGCGCTTCTATGGGTTCTTGTGGAAACTATATACAAGCCAATGCCGCTTCCATACAAAATGCAAATAATAAATTGTCAGCGATTTATAGTTAGACAGACTTGGAGGCCCCTTAGACTTTCTCAAGACGACAAGACCCTTAAAATTCGACCGCAGAATCGTAGATTATCGCTCGAGTTTTTATGGAGAGAAGTCCTTATATACGATCAACAGAAGCGGCTTTGGAAATTTCCGTTATATTAAACTCGCGGTGTCTTTACGGGATGTCCTGTCAGCTTGCCAGTTCTTCTGGAGGATATATATTTGGTGTAGTTCTTATAGATGTATTTGATGGACGCGGTACGTAAAGCCACGTAGAGTGGTACGCGGAAAGAGGGGCGAGGGCTAATACTTCGCGACATGGTCATAAATTGGTCCGGATTTCGAGTAAGGAAATTCTGATGGGCTTCCCGTGAATGGGAGGGGGTACAGGATGGGTAAGTTCGCATTGCATAGGAGGTTTCATAATATTTTGTTTGTTCCTTTTTTGTAAAAGTTTTTATTACTATTTAAATGAAGTTTACTTTCACTAAGAAAGGGTAGAACTGTAACCCTTCTTGTAACGTTATTTTGTAGTTTGATTTGGGGAAATAATATTTGTAATATTAGCTTAAATTGAAAAGTATTATACTTATGTCTCGACTAAATCGCGTCGCTTTCAAAATAGAGGATTAAAACGTATTTACTGCACCCTTAAAATATCATGACCATGAGATCAACAAAATTTAAACTCTCGAATGTGAACTTATCTACGTGACCACGTCCTCTTTGGGTAAGATGGGGAACCCCGTAGCGTTTGTTATCGGTCCGAATTTCCCCGAAAACGGAATAAACTCGAAAAGAACCGGACAGATTCTAGTTAGTATATACTTTTGTCGAGTTGAGTTCCAAATGCTAAGTTTTATGATTCCTCCATGCACCAATTCTCGTTATTCTTAACCGAAACGTATGTCTTTAAAGATAAAGAAAAGTTTAAGCTAACGAAAGGAGAGGTCACGCGTTCGCTTTGACCCCCGTGCCATGGAATCGTGGTTAGCGTATTTACTCGTCTGTAATGAGATTAAGCGGCTATATCCTATATCGTCCGCCATCAGCGTGAATGCCTCTGCGCGCCAATTTAATTTTTACGATCGTACTTTCTGGAATTCGACATTCCAACCAAATCGTATATACGTTTTCCGTTCGGTAACGAGATAATTGACCTCTTAAAGGGATGGTGAACGCTTAAAAAGATGCGCTAATTGATTCCGAAACCCAATCCTATATTCTGGTATTTCGTGTCATTTTGTACAGCGCTGACAAACAAACGAAATATCTAAAGTTCAAGAGTTAGTAGAGTTTAATCTAATGATATTTAGGAGCCTCATGTTTTTGTTTTCAACCGTCCTTCAAATTTTACTGGTTTTCAATATGTTTAATTTCTTTATAAAGAAGGAGTTTAGGGCGATTAGGATAATATTCCAATTTTGAGTTGAATTTTTTGGGAGAACCTCTAAGCACGTGCCAGTTTTTTTAAAAACATGTTATTGATCTTCGTTAACCATTTAAACCCTGATAGGTCGTTGAACTACTTTATAAGACCAATTAACTTCATTTCAGACTATTATTAAAGCTTGTATATTAGGCAAAAGAAAATTCCACCCCTCATTCTTAGCTTTCCTTTCATTACATGAATGCTTGTAAGCCCAGATCAGATCAGTTCCAAAATTGGACTGCTAGCCTTTATCTCTGCTTCAATTCGCACTCACAAGTAGTTGGCAGCACTGTGGGAATAGCATTTACCACCTTCAGCGAAAACTATGCATATTTTCTTAATTTTTTATTGTAATTTCGAATGAAATTTACTATTTATCTAGTTTGAATAATTAAAATATTTGAGTTTTATTCCACAAACTCGCCTTTAACCCGTGTTCATTTAAGACCAATTAAAACGCGTATTTCTTACTAATCATATTTAATTGAAACATATATATTTGTCGGGAAAAATATCCAAATTATATGATTTATATCTCTTTACCGAGAGTTAAACCACTTGGCCTAAAAGTCAACGTATTAATCAGGTGAAATTATTTTTAATCAAAGCTCCAATGTACTCTATAAGCTACGGAAATATTTTCAATTTAATCACAAATAATCGAGTGATTAATTCTGATTAAAGTAATTTAAACTATTAAAATATATAATTTCAAAGTTCAGCGACGCATACCGGACGTTTCGGTAATATTTAAAATTAAGAAAACTTTTATCATCTTCAAACGCAATTATAATATTGTATTTTACAAATTTGGTACCCGACAATGTTACTCTTAATTCAATTGTTATTCATCGTAAAACAAATTTATGCAACTTACTTTTCAATCAAAACTTCGCGATGTTTTCATTATGATCCAAAAAAAAAGCAGGTCTCCAAATAATAACAGTTTGTAGACACAAAGTCAATTTTAGTTCCGATTGAATCTCGCCTTAGGCGAAAGACTAAACAAACTGAACCATTAGCGAGTTCAGTCGCTACTAAACTAACTCGAGATGATCCACATGTTGCTCGATCGCTCGCGCTGTTCCCCAAACTCAATCACCATATACGATGGATTGAGTATTTTCTAGTTAAAACGGAACAACGGGGGGGAAGTTAATCTCGAAGTTTGCTTCAAAAACGAGATCAGCGGGAGAGGAGTAATTCGATCCTTCTTCTTTCCTCCTCTCTTTGGCCAATGTCCGATGTCAGTTTGTTTTGAGACCAGAGTCCACGTTGGGCTTGGTGCGTGGGACCCTGCGCGTTTCTTTCAGCGCGCGTAGATGGGGAGCGCGAGCTATGACGGTTCCGAACTTCTCGCTGCTTCTGGCGAGTCTGACAGCATCAGTGATGATCTCTTCTACGGTGCGGAGCGGAGGGGTAACAGGGGTTCCCTCTCCGTTTGTGGACTCTGCCTCTGCGGAGAAGAAAATCAGTTACCGCGCATTTACTTTTGGGAAAAAATCTTTTTACCTCCCCGACTGAACTTTAGTTCAGGGGGAGGTTTTACACTGGTCGTGTCTGTGTGTGTGTATGTGTGTGTGTGTGTGTGTCTGTGTGTCACTTCCTGTGTAAGCGGATATCCTGTGTAGCTATTACTATGGGCTTCCCCATCTTGTTAGCGCCTTAAATTAGGTAAGACAGAGGATGTAGCTATTCTATTATATTAAATTGTGATTTTTATTATTTTTAATTATTGACAATGTATTTTTTACTAATATATATACTAATGTATATTTTACTTCTCATTTGTGGACGCGTTTTACTTTCGCAACGTTTCATTTGTCGTCGCGTTTCATTTGTCGTCGCGTTTCATTTGTCGTTGCGTTTCATCTGTCGCCGCGTTTCATTTGTCGCCGCGTATCATTTGTCGCCGCGTATCATTTGTCGCCGCGTTTCATTTGTCGCCGCGTTTCATTTGTCGCCGCGTTTCATTTATCGTCGCGTTTCATTTGTCGTCGCGTTTCATTTGTCGTCGCGTTTCATTTGTCGTCGCGTTTCATTTGTCGCCGCGTTTCATTTGTCGCCGCGTTTCATTTGTCGTCGCGTTTCATTTGTCGTCGCGTTTCATTTGTCGTCGCGTTTCATCTGTCGCCGCGTTACATTTGTCGCCGAGTTTCATTTCTCGTCGCGTTTCATTTGTCGCCGCGTTTCATTTGTCGCCGCGTATCATTTGTCGCCGCGTTTCATTTGTCGCCGCGTTTCATCTGTCGCCGCGTTTCATTTGTCGTCGCGTTTCATTTGTCGTCGCGTTTCATTTGTCGTCGCGTTTCATCTGTCGCCGCGTTACATTTGTCGTCGCGTTTCATTTGTCGTCGCGTTTCATTTGTCGCCGCGTTTCATTTGTCGCCGCGTTTCATTTGTCGTCGCGTTTCATTTGTCGCCGAGTTTGATTTCTCGTCGCGTTTCATTTGTCGCCGCGTTTCATTTGTCGTCGCGTTTCATTTGTCGCCGCGTTTCATTTGTGATTTTTATTATTTTTAATTATTGGCAATGTATTTTTTACTATATTTTAATAAAGAGTATAATAATTTCCTTTAAGCTAGGTTCTCTGGCTACTGAAGATAGGAATGAAAGACAGGTAATGTCAGGGGTGTAGCTATTACTATGGGCTTCCCCATCTTGTTAGCGCCTTAAATTAGGTAGGACAGAAGATGTAGCTATTCTATTATATTAAATTGTGATTTTTATTATTTTTAATTATTGACAATGTATTTTTTACTAATATATATACTAATGTATATTTTACTTCTCATTTGTGGACGCGTTTTACTTTCGCCGCGATTCATTTGTCGCCGCGTTTCATTTGTCGTTGCGTTTCATCTGTCGCCGCGTTTCATTTGTCGCCGCGTTTCATTTGTCGCCGCGTATCATTTGTCGCCGCGTTTCATTTGTCGCCGCGTTTCATCTGTCGCCGCGTTTCATTTATCGTCGCGTTTCATTTGTCGTCGCGTTTCATTTGTTGTCGCGTTTCATTTGTCGTCGCGTTTCATTTGTCGCCGCGTTTCATTTGTCGCCGCGTTTCATTTGTCGTCGCGTTTCATTTGTCGTCGCGTTTCATTTGTCGTCGCGTTTCATCTGTCGCCGCGTTACATTTGTCGCCGAGTTTCATTTCTCGTCGCGTTTCATTTGTCGCCGCGTTTCATTTGTCGCCGCGTATCATTTGTCGCCGCGTTTCATTTGTCGCCGCGTTTCATCTGTCGCCGCGTTTCATTTGTCGTCGCGTTTCATTTGTCGTCGCGTTTCATTTGTCGTCGCGTTTCATCTGTCGCCGCGTTACATTTGTCGTCGCATTTCATTTGTCGTCGCGTTTCATTTGTCGCCGCGTTTCATTTGTCGTCGCGTTTCATTTGTCGCCGAGTTTGATTTCTCGTCGCGTTTCATTTGTCGCCGCGTTTCATTTGTCGTCGCGTTTCATTTGTCGCCGCGTTTCATTTGTCGCCGCGTTTCATTTGTCGCCGCGTTTCATTTGTGATTTTTATTATTTTTAATTATTGGCAATGTATTTTTTACTATATTTTAATAAAGAGTATAATAATTTCCTTTATGCTAGGTTCTCTGGCTACTGAAGATAGGAATGAAAGACAGGTAATGTCAGGGGTGTAGCTATTACTATGGGCTTCCCCATCTTGTTAGCGCCTTAAATTAGGTAGGACAGAAGATTTAGCTATTCTATTATATTAAATTGTGATTTTTATTATTTTTAATTATTGACAATGTATTTTTTACTAATATATATACTAATGTATATTTTACTTCTCATTTGTGGACGCGTTTTACTTTCGCAACGTTTCATTTGTCGCCGCGTTTCATTTGTCGTCGCGTTTCATTTGTCGCCGCGTTTCATTTGTCGCCGCGTTTCATTTGTCGTCGCGTTTCATTTGTCGCCCCGTTTCATCTGTCGCCGCGTTTCATTTGTTGCCGCGTTTCATTTGTCGTCGCGTTTCATTTGTCGCCGCGTTTCATCTGTCGCCGCGTTTCATTTATCGTCGCGTTTCATCTGTCGCTGCGTTTCATTTGTCGCCGCGTTTCATCTGTCGCCGCGTTTCATTTATCGTCGCGTTTCATTTGTCGTCGCGTTTCATTTGTTGTCGCGTTTCATTTGTCGTCGCGTTTCATTTGTCGCCGCGTTTCATTTGTCGCCGCGTTTCATTTGTCGTCGCGTTTCATTTGTCGTCGCGTTTCATCTGTCGCCGCGTTACATTTGTCGCCGAGTTTCATTTCTCGTCGCGTTTCATTTGTCGCCGCGTTTCATTTGTCGCCGCGTATCATTTGTCGCCGCGTTTCATTTGTCGCCGCGTTTCATCTGTCGCCGCGTTTCATTTGTCGTCGCGTTTCATTTGTCGTCGCGTTTCATTTGTCGTCGCGTTTCATCTGTCGCCGCGTTACATTTGTCGTCGCGTTTCATTTGTCGTCGCGTTTCATTTGTCGCCGCGTTTCATTTGTCGTCGCGTTTCATTTGTCGCCGAGTTTGATTTCTCGTCGCGTTTCATTTGTCGCCGCGTTTCATTTGTCGTCGCGTTTCATTTGTCGCCGCGTTTCATTTGTCGCCGCGTTTCATTTGTCGCCGCGTTTCATTTGTGATTTTTATTATTTTTAATTATTGGCAATGTATTTTTTACTATATTTTAATAAAGAGTATAATAATTTCCTTTAAGCTAGGTTCTCTGGCTACTGAAGATAGGAATGAAAGACAGGTAATGTCAGGGGTGTAGCTATTACTATGGGCTTCCCCATCTTGTTAGCGCCTTAAATTAGGTAGGACAGAAGATGTAGCTATTCTATTATATTAAATTGTGATTTTTATTATTTTTAATTATTGACAATGTATTTTTTACTAATATATATACTAATGTATATTTTACTTCTCATTTGTGGACGCGTTTTACTTTCGCCGCGATTCATTTGTCGCCGCGTTTCATTTGTCGTTGCGTTTCATCTGTCGCCGCGTTTCATTTGTCGCCGCGTTTCATTTGTCGCCGCGTATCATTTGTCGCCGCGTTTCATTTGTCGCCGCGTTTCATCTGTCGCCGCGTTTCATTTGTCGTCGCGTTTCATTTGTCGTCGCGTTTCATTTGTCGTCGCGTTTCATCTGTCGCTGCGTTACATTTGTCGTCGCGTTTCATTTGTCGTCGCGTTTCATTTGTCGCCGCGTTTCATTTGTCGTCGCGTTTCATTTGTCGCCGAGTTTGATTTCTCGTCGCGTTTCATTTGTCGCCGCGTTTCATTTGTCGTCGCGTTTCATTTGTCGCCGCGTTTCATTTGTCGCCGCGTTTCATTTGTCGCCGCGTTTCATTTGTGATTTTTATTACTTTTAATTATTGGCAATGTATTTTTTACTATATTTTAATAAAGAGTATAATAATTTCCTTTAAGCTAGGTTCTCTGGCTACTGAAGATAGGAATGAAAGACAGGTAATGTCAGGGGTGTAGCTATTACTATGGGCTTCCCCATCTTGTTAGCGCCTTAAATTAGGTAGGACAGAAGATGTAGCTATTCTATTATATTAAATTGTGATTTTTATTATTTTTAATTATTGACAATGTATTTTTTACTAATATATATACTAATGTATATTTTACTTCTCATTTGTGGACGCGTTTTACTTTCGCCGCGATTCATTTGTCGCCGCGTTTCATTTGTCGTTGCGTTTCATCTGTCGCCGCGTTTCATTTGTCGCCGCGTTTCATTTGTTGCCGCGTATCATTTGTCGCCGCGTTTCATCTGTCGCCGCGTTTCATTTGTCGTCGCGTTTCATTTGTCGTCGCGTTTCATTTGTCGTCGCGTTTCATCTGTCGCCGCGTTACATTTGTCGTCGCGTTTCATTTGTCGTCGCGTTTCATTTGTCGTCGCGTTTCATTTGTCGCCGAGTTTGATTTCTCGTCGCGTTTCATTTGTCGCCGCGTTTCATTTGTCGTCGCGTTTCATTTGTCGCCGCGTTTCATTTGTCGCCGCGTTTCATTTGTCGCCGCGTTTCATTTGTGATTTTTATTATTTTTAATTATTGGCAATGTATTTTTTACTATATTTTAATAAAGAGTATAATAATTTCCTTTAAGCTAGGTTCTCTGGCTACTGAAGATAGGAATGAAAGACAGGTAATGTCAGGGGTGTAGCTATTACTATGGGCTTCCCCATCTTGTTAGCGCCTTAAATTAGGTAAGACAGAAGATTTAGCTATTCTATTATATTAAATTGTGATTTTTATTATTTTTAATTATTGACAATGTATTTTTTACTAATATATATACTAATGTATATTTTACTTCTCATTTGTGGACGCGTTTTACTTTCGCAACGTTTCATTTGTCGCCGCGTTTCATTTGTCGTCGCGTTTCATTTGTCGCCGCGTTTCATTTGTCGCCGCGTTTCATTTGTCGTCGCGTTTCATTTGTCGTCGCGTTTCATTTGTCGCCCCGTTTCATCTGTCGCCGCGTTTCATTTGTCGTCGCGTTTCATCTGTCGCTGCGTTACATTTGTCGCCGCGTTTCATTTGTGATTTTTATTATTTTCAATTATTGGCAATGTATTTTTTACTATATTTTAATAAAGAGTATAATAATTTCCTTTAAGCTAGGTTCTCTGGCTACTGAAGATAGGAATGAAAGACAGGTATTGTCAGGGGTGTAGCTATTACTATGGGCTTCCCCATCTTGTTAGCGCCTTAAATTAGGTAGGACAGAAGATGTAGCTATTCTATTATATTAAATTGTGATTTTTATTATTTTTAATTATTGACAATGTATTTTTTACTAATATATATACTAATGTATATTTTACTTCTCATTTGTGGACGCGTTTTACTTTCGCCGCGATTCATTTGTCGCCGCGTTTCATTTGTCGTTGCGTTTCATCTGTCGCCGCGTTTCGTTTGTCGCCGCGTTTCATTTGTTGCCGCGTATCATTTGTCGCCGCGTTTCATCTGTCGCCGCGTTTCATTTGTTGCCGCGTATCATTTGTCGCCGCGTTTCATCTGTCGCCGCGTTTCATTTGTCGTCGCGTTTCATTTGTCGTCGCGTTTCATTTGTCGTCGCGTTTCATCTGTCGCCGCGTTACATTTGTCGTCGCGTTTCATTTGTCGTCGCGTTTCATTTGTCGTCGCGTTTCATCTGTCGCCGCGTTTCATTTGTCGTCGCGTTTCATTTGTCGCCGCGTTTCATTTGTCGCCGCGTTTCATTTGTCGCCGCGTTTCATTTGTCGCCGCGTTTCATTTGTGATTTTTATTATTTTTAATTATTGGCAATGTATTATTTACTATATTTTAATAAAGAGTATAATAATTTCCTTTAAGCTAGGTTCTCTGGCTCCTGAAGATAGGAATGAAAGACAGGTAATGTCAGGGGTGTAGCTATTACTATGGGCTTCCCCATCTTGTTAGCGCCTTAAATTAGGTAGGACAGAAGATTTAGCTATTCTATTATATTAAATTGTGATTTTTATTATTTTTAATTATTGACAATGTATTTTTTACTAATATATATACTAATGTATAATTTACTTCTCATTTGTGGACGCGTTTTACTTTCGCAACGCGTCATTTGTCGCCGCGTTTCATTTGTCGTCGCGTTTCATTTGTCGCCGCGTTTCATTTGTCGCCGCGTTTCATTTGTCGTCGCGTTTCATTTGTCGCCCCGTTTCATCTGTCGCCGCGTTTCATTTGTTGCCGCGTTTCATTTGTCGTCGCGTTTCATTTGTCGCCGCGTTTCATCTGTCGCCGCGTTTCATTTATCGTCGCGTTTCATCTGTCGCTGCGTTACATTTGTCGCCACGTTTCATTTGTCGTTGCGTTTCATCTGTCGCCGGGTTTCATTTGTCGCCGCGTTTCATTTGTGATTTTTATTATTTTTAATTATTGGCAATGTATTTTTTACTATATTTTAATAAAGAGTATAATAATTTCCTTTAAGCTAGGTTCTCTGGCTACTGAAGATAGGAATGAAAGACAGGTATTGTCAGGGGTGTAGCTATTACTATGGGCTTCCCCATCTTGTTAGCGCCTTAAATTAGGTAGGACAGAGGATGTAGCTATTCTATTATATTAAATTGTGATTTTTATTATTTTTAATTATTGACAATGTATTTTTTACTAATATATATACTAATGTATATTTTACTTCTCATTTGTGGACGCGTTTTACTTTCGCAACGTTTCATTTGTCGCCGCGTTTCATTTGTCGTCGCGTTTCATTTGTCGCCGCGTTTCATTTGTCGCCGCGTTTCATTTGTCGTCGCGTTTCATTTGTCGTCGCGTTTCATTTGTCGCCCCGTTTCATCTGTCGCCGCGTTTCCTTTGTCGTCGCGTTTCATCTGTCGCTGCGTTACATTTGTCGCCGCGTTTCATTTGTGATTTTTATTATTTTCAATTATTGGCAATGTATTTTTTACTATATTTTAATAAAGAGTATAATAATTTCCTTTAAGCTAGGTTCTCTGGCTACTGAAGATAGGAATGAAAGACAGGTATTGTCAGGGGTGTAGCTATTACTATGGGCTTCCCCATCTTGTTAGCGCCTTAAATTAGGTAGGACAGAAGATGTAGCTATTCTATTATATTAAATTGTGATTTTTATTATTTTTAATTATTGACAATGTATTTTTTACTAATATATATACTAATGTATATTTTACTTCTCATTTGTGGACGCGTTTTACTTTCGCAACGTTTCATTTGTCGCCGCGTTTCATTTGTCGTTGCGTTTCATCTGTCGCCGCGTTTCATTTGTCGCCGCGTTTCATTTGTCGCCGCGTATCATTTGTCGCCGCGTTTCATTTGTCGTCGCGTTTCATCTGTCGCCGCGTTACATTTGTCGTCGCGTTTCATTTGTCGTCGCGTTTCATTTGTCGCCGCGTTTCATTTGTCGCCGCGTTTCATTTGTCGCCGCGTTTCATTTGTGATTTTTATTATTTTTAATTATTGGCAATGTATTTTTTACTATGTTTTAATAAAGAGTATAATAATTTCCTTTAAGCTAGGTTCTCTGGCTACTGAAGATAGGAATGAAAGACAGGTATTGTCAGGGGTGTAGCTATTACTATGGGCTTCCCCATCTTGTTAGCGCCTTAAATTAGGTAGGACAGAAGATGTAGCTATTCTATTATATTAAATTGTGATTTTTATTATTTTTAATTATTGACAATGTATTTTTTACTAATATATATACTAATGTATATTTTACTTCTCATTTGTGGACGCGTTTTACTTTCGCCGCGATTCATTTGTCGCCGCGTTTCATTTGTCGTTGCGTTTCATCTGTCGCCGCGTTTCATTTGTCGCCGCGTTTCATTTGTCGCCGCGTATCATTTGTCGCCGCGTTTCATTTGTCGCCGCGTTTCATTTGTGATTTTTATTATTTTTAATTATTGGCAATGTATTTTTTACTATATTTTAATAAAGAGTATAATAATTTCCTTTAAGCTAGGTTCTCTGGCTACTGAAGATAGGAATGAAAGACAGGTAATGTCAGGGGTGTAGCTATTACTATGGGCTTCCCCATCTTGTTAGCGCCTTAAATTAGGTAGGACAGAAGATGTAGCTATTCTATTATATTAAATTGTGATTTTTATTATTTTTAATTATTGACAATGTATTTTTTACTAATATATATACTAATGTATATTTTACTTCTCATTTGTGGACGCGTTTTACTTTCGCCGCGATTCATTTGTCGCCGCGTTTCATTTGTCGTTGCGTTTCATCTGTCGCCGCGTTTCATTTGTCGCCGCGTATCATTTGTCGCCGCGTTTCATTTGTCGCCGCGTTTCATCTGTCGCCGCGTTTCATTTGTCGTCGCGTTTCATTTGTCGTCGCGTTTCATTTGTCGTCGCGTTTCATCTGTCGCCGCGTTACATTTGTCGTCGCGTTTCATTTGTCGTCGCGTTTCATTTGTCGCCGCGTTTCATTTGTCGTCGCGTTTCATTTGTCGCCGAGTTTGATTTCTCGTCGCGTTTCATTTGTCGCCGCGTTTCTTTTGTCGTCGCGTTTCATTTGTCGCCGCGTTTCATTTGTCGCCGCGTTTCATTTGTCGCCGCGTTTCATTTGTGATTTTTATTATTTTTAATTATTGGCAATGTATTTTTTACTATATTTTAATAAAGAGTATAATAATTTCCTTTAAGCTAGGTTCTCTGGCTACTGAAGATAGGAATGAAAGACAGGTAATGTCAGGGGTGTAGCTATTACTATGGGCTTCCCCATCTTGTTAGCGCCTTAAATTAGGTAGGACAGAAGATGTAGCTATTCTATTATATTAAATTGTGATTTTTATTATTTTTAATTATTGACAATGTATTTTTTACTAATATATATACTAATGTATATTTTACTTCTCATTTGTGGACGCGTTTTACTTTCGCCGCGATTCATTTGTCGCCGCGTTTCATTTGTCGTTGCGTTTCATCTGTCGCCGCGTTTCATTTGTCGCCGCGTTTCATTTGTCGCCGCGTATCATTTGTCGCCGCGTTTCATTTGTCGCCGCGTTTCATTTGTGATTTTTATTATTTTTAATTATTGGCAATGTATTTTTTACTATATTTTAATAAAGAGTATAATAATTTCCTTTAAGCTAGGTTCTCTGGCTACTGAAGATAGGAATGAAAGACAGGTAATGTCAGGGGTGTAGCTATTACTATGGGCTTCCCCATCTTGTTAGCGCCTTAAATTAGGTAGGACAGAAGATGTAGCTATTCTATTATATTAAATTGTGATTTTTATTATTTTTAATTATTGACAATGTATTTTTTACTAATATATATACTAATGTATATTTTACTTCTCATTTGTGGACGCGTTTTACTTTCGCCGCGATTCATTTGTCGCCGCGTTTCATTTGTCGTTGCGTTTCATCTGTCGCCGCGTTTCATTTGTCGCCGCGTATCATTTGTCGCCGCGTTTCATTTGTCGCCGCGTTTCATCTGTCGCCGCGTTTCATTTGTCGTCGCGTTTCATTTGTCGTCGCGTTTCATTTGTCGTCGCGTTTCATCTGTCGCCGCGTTACATTTGTCGTCGCGTTTCATTTGTCGTCGCGTTTCATTTGTCGCCGCGTTTCATTTGTCGTCGCGTTTCATTTGTCGCCGAGTTTGATTTCTCGTCGCGTTTCATTTGTCGCCGCGTTTCTTTTGTCGTCGCGTTTCATTTGTCGCCGCGTTTCATTTGTCGCCGCGTTTCATTTGTGATTTTTATTATTTTTAATTATTGGCAATGTATTTTTTACTATATTTTAATAAAGAGTATAATAATTTCCTTTAAGCTAGGTTCTCTGGCTACTGAAGATAGGAATGAAAGACAGGTAATGTCAGGGGTGTAGCTATTACTATGGGCTTCCCCATCTTGTTAGCGCCTTAAATTAGGTAGGACAGAAGATGTAGCTATTCTATTATATTAAATTGTGATTTTTATTATTTTTAATTATTGACAATGTATTTTTTACTAATATATATACTAATGTATATTTTACTTCTCATTTGTGGACGCGTTTTACTTTCGCCGCGATTCATTTGTCGCCGCGTTTCATTTGTCGTTGCGTTTCATCTGTCGCCGCGTTTCATTTGTCGCCGCGTTTCATTTGTTGCCGCGTATCATTTGTCGCCGCGTTTCATCTGTCGCCGCGTTTCATTTGTCGTCGCGTTTCATTTGTCGTCGCGTTTCATTTGTCGTCGCGTTTCATCTGTCGCCGCGTTACATTTGTCGTCGCGTTTCATTTGTCGTCGCGTTTCATTTGTCGTCGCGTTTCATTTGTCGCCGAGTTTGATTTCTCGTCGCGTTTCATTTGTCGCCGCGTTTCATTTGTCGTCGCGTTTCATTTGTCGCCGCGTTTCATTTGTCGCCGCGTTTCATTTGTCGCCGCGTTTCATTTGTGATTTTTATTATTTTTAATTATTGGCAATGTTTTTTTTACTATATTTTAATAAAGAGTATAATAATTTCCTTTAAGCTAGGTTCTCTGGCTACTGAAGATAGGAATGAAAGACAGTTAATGTCAGGGGTGTAGCTATTACTATGGGCTTCCCCATCTTGTTAGCGCCTTAAATTAGGTAGGACAGAAGATTTAGCTATTCTATTATATTAAATTGTGATTTTTATTATTTTTAATTATTGACAATGTATTTTTTACTAATATATATACTAATGTATATTTTACTTCTCATTTGTGGACGCGTTTTACTTTCGCAACGTTTCATTTGTCGCCGCGTTTCATTTGTCGTCGCGTTTCATTTGTCGCCGCGTTTCATTTGTCGCCGCGTTTCATTTGTCGTCGCGTTTCATTTGTCGTCGCGTTTCATTTGTCGCCCCGTTTCATCTGTCGCCGCGTTTCCTTTGTCGTCGCGTTTCATCTGTCGCTGCGTTACATTTGTCGCCGCGTTTCATTTGTGATTTTTATTATTTTCAATTATTGGCAATGTATTTTTTACTATATTTTAATAAAGAGTATAATAATTTCCTTTAAGCTAGGTTCTCTGGCTACTGAAGATAGGAATGAAAGACAGGTATTGTCAGGGGTGTAGCTATTACTATGGGCTTCCCCATCTTGTTAGCGCCTTAAATTAGGTAGGACAGAAGATGTAGCTATTCTATTATATTAAATTGTGATTTTTATTATTTTTAATTATTGACAATGTATTTTTTACTCATATATATACTAATGTATATTTTACTTCTCATTTGTGGACGCGTTTTACTTTCGCCGCGATTCATTTGTCGCCGCGTTTCATTTGTCGTTGCGTTTCATCTGTCGCCGCGTTTCGTTTGTCGCCGCGTTTCATTTGTTGCCGCGTATCATTTGTCGCCGCGTTTCATCTGTCGCCGCGTTTCATTTGTCGTCGCGTTTCATTTGTCGTCGCGTTTCATTTGTCGTCGCGTTTCATCTGTCGCCGCGTTACATTTGTCGTCGCGTTTCATTTGTCGTCGCGTTTCATTTGTCGCCGCGTTTCATTTGTCGTCGCGTTTCATTTGTCGCCGAGTTTGATTTCTCGTCGCGTTTCATTTGTCGCCGCGTTTCATTTGTCGTCGCGTTTCATTTGTCGCCGCGTTTCATTTGTCGCCGCGTTTCATTTGTCGCCGCGTTTCATTTGTGATTTTTATTATTTTTAATTATTGGCAATGTATTTTTTACTATATTTTAATAAAGAGTATAATAATTTCCTTTAAGCTAGGTTCTCTGGCTACTGAAGATAGGAATGAAAGACAGGTAATGTCAGGGGTGTAGCTATTACTATGGGCTTCCCCATCTTGTTAGCGCCTTAAATTAGGTAGGACAGAAGATTTAGCTATTCTATTATATTAAATTGTGATTTTTATTATTTTTAATTATTGACAATGTATTTTTTACTAATATATATACTAATGTATAATTTACTTCTCATTTGTGGACGCGTTTTACTTTCGCAACGCCTCATTTGTCGCCGCGTTTCATTTGTCGTCGCGTTTCATTTGTCGCCGCGTTTCATTTGTCGCCGCGTTTCATTTGTCGTCGCGTTTCATTTGTCGCCCCGTTTCATCTGTCGCCGCGTTTCATTTATCGTCGCGTTTCATCTGTCGCTGCGTTACATTTGTCGCCACGTTTCATTTGTCGTTGCGTTTCATCTGTCGCCGCGTTTCATTTGTCGCCGCGTTTCATTTGTGATTTTTATTATTTTTAATTATTGGCAATGTATTTTTTACTATATTTTAATAAAGAGTATAATAATTTCCTTTAAGCTAGGTTCTCTGGCTACTGAAGATAGGAATGAAAGACAGGTATTGTCAGGGGTGTAGCTATTACTATGGGCTTCCCCATCTTGTTAGCGCCTTAAATTAGGTAGGACAGAGGATGTAGCTATTCTATTATATTAAATTGTGATTTTTATTATTTTTAATTATTGACAATGTATTTTTTACTAATATATATACTAATGTATATTTTACTTCTCATTTGTGGACGCGTTTTACTTTCGCAACGTTTCATTTGTCGCCGCGTTTCATTTGTCGTTGCGATTCATCTGTCGCCGCGTTTCATTTGTCGCCGCGTTTCATTTGTCGCCGCGTATCATTTGTCGCCGCGTTTCATTTGTCGTCGCGTTTCATCTGTCGCCGCGTTACATTTGTCGTCGCGTTTCATTTGTCGTCGCGTTTCATTTGTCGCCGCGTTTCATTTGTCGCCGCGTTTCATTTGTCGCCGCGTTTCATTTGTGATTTTTATTATTTTTAATTATTGGCAATGTATTTTTTACTATATTTTAATAAAGAGTATAATAATTTCCTTTAAGCTAGGTTCTCTGGCTACTGAAGATAGGAATGAAAGACAGGTAATGTCAGGGGTGTAGCTATTACTATGGGCTTCCCCATCTTGTTAGCGCCTTAAATTAGGTAGGACAGAAGATTTAGCTATTCTATTATATTAAATTGTGATTTTTATTATTTTTAATTATTGACAATGTATTTTTTACTAATATATATACTAATGTATATTTTACTTCTCATTTGTGGACGCGTTTTACTTTCGCAACGTTTCATTTGTCGCCGCGTTTCATTTGTCATCGCGTTTCATTTGTCGCCGCGTTTCATTTGTCGCCGCGTTTCATTTGTCGTCGCGTTTCATTTGTCGCCCCGTTTCATCTGTCGCCGCGTTTCATTTGTCGCCGCGTTTCATTTGTCGCCGCGTTTCATTTGTCGTCGCGTTTCATTTGTCGCCGCGTTTCATCTGTCGCCGCGTTTCATTTATCGTCGCGTTTCATCTGTCGCTGCGTTACATTTGTCGCCACGTTTCATTTGTCGTTGCGTTTCATCTGTCGCCGCGTTTCATTTGTCGCCGCGTTTCATTTGTGATTTTTATTATTTTTAATTATTGGCAATGTATTTTTTACTATATTTTAATAAAGAGTATAATAATTTCCTTTAAGCTAGGTTCTCTGGCTACTGAAGATAGGAATGAAAGACAGGTATTGTCAGGGGTGTAGCTATTACTATGGGCTTCCCCATCTTGTTAGCGCCTTAAATTAGGTAGGACAGAGGATGTAGCTATTCTATTATATTAAATTGTGATTTTTATTATTTTTAATTATTGACAATGTATTTTTTACTAATATATATACTAATGTATATTTTACTTCTCATTTGTGGACGCGTTTTACTTTCGCAACGTTTCATTTGTCGCCGCGTTTCATTTGTCGTCGCGTTTCATCTGTCGCCGCGTTTCATTTGTCGCCGCTTTTCATTTGTCGCCGCTTTTCATTTGTCGCCGCGTTTCATTTGTCGTCGCGTTTCATTTGTCGCCGCGTTTCATCTGTCGCCGCGTTTCATTTGTCGTCGCGTTTCATCTGTCGCTGCGTTACATTTGTCGCCGCGTTTCATTTGTGATTTTTATTATTTTCAATTATTGGCAATGTATTTTTTACTATATTTTAATAAAGAGTATAATAATTTCCTTTAAGCTAGGTTCTCTGGCTACTGAAGATAGGAATGAAAGACAGGTATTGTCAGGGGTGTAGCTATTACTATGGGCTTCCCCATCTTGTTAGCGCCTTAAATTAGGTAGGACAGAGGATGTAGCTATTCTATTATATTAAATTGTGATTTTTATTATTTTTAATTATTGACAATGTATTTTTTACTAATATATATACTAATGTATATTTTACTTCTCATTTGTGGACGCGTTTTACTTTCGCCGCGATTCATTTGTCGCCGCGTTTCAATTGTCGTTGCGTTTCATCTGTCGCCGCGTTTCATTTGTCGCCGCGTTTCATTTGTCGCCGCGTATCAGACAGAGGATGTAGCTATTCTATTATATTAAATTGTGATTTTTATTATTTTTAATTATTGACAATGTATTTTTTACTAATATATATACTAATGTATATTTTACTTCTCATTTGTGGACGCGTTTTACTTTCGCCGCGATTCATTTGTCGCCGCGTTTCAATTGTCGTTGCGTTTCATCTGTCGCCGCGTTTCATTTGTCGCCGCGTTTCATTTGTCGCCGCGTATCATTTGTCGCCGCGTTTCATTTGTCGTCGCGTTTCATCTGTCGCCGCGTTACATTTGTCGTCGCGTTTCATTTGTCGTCGCGTTTCATTTGTCGTCGCGTTTCATTTATCGTCGCGTTTCATTTGTCGCCGCGTTTCATTTGTCGTCGCGTTTCATTTGTCGTCGCGTTTCATTTGTCGTCGCGTTTCATTTGTCGTCGCGTTTCATCTGTCGCCGCGTTACATTTGTCGTCGCGTTTCATTTGTCGTCGCGTTTCATTTGTCGTCGCGTTTCATTTGTCGCCGCGTTTCATTTGTCGCCGCGTATCATTTGTCGCCGCGTTTCATTTGTCGCCGCGTTTCATCTGTCGCCGCGTTTCATTTGTCGTCGCGTTTCATTTGTCGTCGCGTTTCATTTGTCGTCGCGTTTCATCTGTCGCCGCGTTACATTTGTCGTCGCGTTTCATTTGTCGCCGCGTTTCATTTGTCGCCGCGTTTCATCTGTCGCCGCGTTTCATTTGTCGTCGCGTTTCATCTGTCGCCGCGTTACATTTGTCGTCGCGTTTCATTTGTCGTCGCGTTTCATTTGTCGTCGCGTTTCATTTATCGTCGCGTTTCATTTGTCGCCGCGTTTCATTTGTCGTCGCGTTTCATTTGTCGTCGCGTTTCATTTGTCGTCGCGTTTCATTTGTCGTCGCGTTTCATCTGTCGCCGCGTTACATTTGTCGTCGCGTTTCATTTGTCGTCGCGTTTCATTTGTCGTCGCGTTTCATTTGTCGCCGCGTTTCATTTGTCGCCGCGTATCATTTGTCGCCGCGTTTCATTTGTCGCCGCGTTTCATCTGTCGCCGCGTTTCATTTGTCGTCGCGTTTCATTTGTCGTCGCGTTTCATTTGTCGTCGCGTTTCATCTGTCGCCGCGTTACATTTGTCGTCGCTTTTCATTTGTCGTCGCGTTTCATTTGTCGCCGCGTTTCATTTGTCGCCGCGTTTCATATGTCTTTTCATCTTTTATTTTAGGTAAAGTTAGGTTAGGTTAGGTTATGTTACCTTAACGTCGGGGTCGGGGAGGTTATATTTTGGTTTCCCAACTTGTTTTTTTTTTTTTTTTTTTTCTTTCTTCGTTGCACCACGCCCCTTCTTTCCTTAGTATTATTATTCTTTTTATAAATTTGGTTCGGCCCTCGCTCATTTTTCAACTAAGGAGAATTTACCTTCCCTCCCCGATAACTTATTTTTAACTAAATACGTCCCTCAAAAAGTACTGGTGCGTGTTTAGTGTAATTAAACCGCTCGTGGTTTGATGATGTTGTTTGTTAGGTTGTCTTTCTTTATTTAATTGGTCATTCCTGACAAAAGGATGGTTGAGAGCCCAGCACGTTAGGCGGTTTAAAATCAAGTTATAAAATCAGAAAAGCTTTAAAATCAGAGAACGATGTTTTTATTCAGAGTAAGTCGCACTATCCCGCGACGGGTCGACACTGGCTTCCACCAAATCTTTTGCAGGACCAGGGTGATTCTGGTTGACCGAGGAAAGGGTGATTCTGGTTGACCGAGGAAAGGGTGATTTTATATATTCCCGAATATGGACATATTTTCAGAATTTCGTGTTTTTATTACAAAGTTTGGAACCTGACATATTTTCGCAGTCAGATCTGTCTGGTTTTGGCCGAAAGTTAAACTTTCCAGAGTAGACATTGCTGGTGATTACAGCTATAATTTATTTAAGTTACTCGATTTTTTGCAATAAAATAATCGAAAATAAAACTTCCTTGAAATCAGTGTAGTATCGGAGGGATAACAACTTCGCCATCTTGTTTTTCTTCCCTGAAGTTGGGTTTATATCTCAGCTGCGGTAGAAAAAGTCCTCTCTTTCTCATGTCTCGTTACAATCGTGGCACACCAACCCCATCTTGTTGCCCTCCCCCCTCTTGTGGTACCACTCTCCATCTCCTCGTTAGCCAGCCGTCAATTTCTTATATTCGTTTTCTACCCCTCAACACCACCCCTTATCCCGCGTCCGTCCCAAGTGGCAAGTTCATAACGCTTTCTTTCTCTTCAGCTTGCGTGCTCATATCGTTGAAGAATTTCATTCATTTAACTTTTGAACTTGTTCGGGTTCGTAAGGTCATTATGTGTGGTGTCTTCTTTTTCTTCGATAGTTATCAGTTACCCTGTCTTTGTTCTAAATTGGCTTTTAACTAGTTATAAGGGGGTTGCGGAACTTGCGGGGAGGAACGAAAGCTGATTGAAATTAATTGTTTCGGAGGTTTGGCTCGACTAAAAACTCGTTTCTTGTTTGGGCTGGAGGCATTAAAGGCAGTCTGAAACGTAATTAAAGTAATATAAGATCCTTTGATCATTTTAACAAATCAACGCTGTTTTAATTTAAAATCTTATAAACTTAACATTCGCAAATTCGTCTGTTTATATATTTATAAGTAACCTCGCAGAAAAATATCTAGTTTAAAGGGTCGTATTCGCGGGTATAATATAGAAATAACTTCAAATTCCATTTCACTTTCCCTTTAAATAATTAAGGTTTTTTTTTCGAAAATTAATTAAGTAACAAAAGGGGTCGATGTCTGTTATTGTTGAAGATTAAGTTTCTCTTGTATTTTTAGTTGCATTTCTTAAAATTAGTATTATTTACATGTTAAAATATACATGATTATATATTTACAAAGACAATTTAACTGCTTTTTGAATGTAATTTATTTTCCTTGAATATAACGCGCATTTTATAATCCAAGAGTCTCGGACAGTTAAATAGATAGAAAATTGCATAGTAATTTTTTTGTCAGTATAAAATTAGCCATGCCTGTTCGCCAGGCGTAACTAATTTCATTGCCTGCATGATCTATCTGGTTTTAGTTTTAAAATGTGTAAGGTTAAATCAGGCTAAACAAAAGTAATAATTAACATTAATTAACTAGCAAATGTTTTTCAAAATGAGTTAATTTTAAGCTAAAGATTTTTAATTGTCGAAAAGGATAATATTCCATGGGATACTTAAGAAAAATTATACAAAAGTTGCGGTTATTTTTCCCGTTTCTCTTAATTTGAAATTAATTCGTAAAGAAGATTACCATAATTATCCATAGACCAATCAAGATCACTCAAAACTAAACATCAAATGAAACCGTAATTATCCATAGACCAATAAAGATTACTCAAAACTAAAATCAAATGAATATCGCTAAGCCTATATAATTAGTAATTTTTGCTAATCAGCGCGTGTTTTTATATTTTTTTTCAAATTAGGCCTAACGACTCTTCTTGCAGATACATAATGTAGTTAGGATTAAGAAAAACTTGAATTTCAACGTTTAACCCTCCCCAAAATAAATCGTTGACCATTTTTATTTACATATTAGATCAAACTGGAATTTTTTTGATGGGAAAAATGCAATCTTCCTGCGGTCGTAAGATTTTGTACACGTTATCGTCGCAAATTATTCGGGATGGGGGAAAACCTTGTTAGGACGACAAAAAATGATGGTTTGAAAATGCAAAACGCCTTTCAACGTTGTCGTAAAACTCGGGCCTAATTGAGCGAGAAAAGAAGTTAGGGAGGGAAAGCTGAAAATAAAGAAACAAAATAAGAAAAATAATATTCGATTGAAATTCTTAGCTCGTTTCTCCAATTATTGCAGGGCACCGACGTCTTTAAAAAGCAATTAAACCTAGCTCCCCTTGTCGTTAAGTACAGCCCTCTTCATAGTCGAGAATCGACCAGACATTACAACGTGAAACAAGCTCCTGTTCAAGATTGCCTTTTTTAAAAATTTCTTTTATTTATTATCTATGAAGTTTAGCAGTATATAGTACTTCGCATTAAGCCTTTGCTATGTTGCTAACTAATATTAAATCAAAGTATAGTCGATACCAGTTTCAAATTTCGATACGTGCAAAACTATAAATCCCTCACGCTCTTAGAAATAAAAACATTTTTATATTAAACGATAACTAAATTTAGTAGAGATGAATTCTTAGAACTAAAGGAATAATGAAGACATGGAATAAGATAAGATAGAATTAAAAAAATTTCGACAGGTTTATTTTAAATATACGCGTGAAATCGGTACAATTTCAAAAGATTAAATTCGGTAGCAAATACATCTGACAAGGCCCGAATTGATTCAGCTTGCATGTCAAGGAAGAATTATTTATGTCGTTTCCTTAAATTATAACCTCAAAACAAGTAAAATTCATAATAAAAATAAATTAACGGCAGAATTTATTTAATTTACTCGGAAAATATTGGTTTGACCAGAATTCATGGAGAGTTTGAAGCCTCTTTAACGACAGGATATCAAACTCTCTATGTATCCTTGTTAAGCCTACTTTCCGATTATATTAAAAATTGATGAATAGCTTAATATTTCTTTGTAATTTTTCAACTATTGGATAAGGCATAATTAAGCAATTATGAAATCGACGGAATATCTCTTGGTGTAGGGTTGCCTTCTCCTTTTAGAGAGCGTTAAAAAATGCCTAAAACAACATCTCTTTTGATTAGCTCCAGATTTTATGAAATTTTCCCTATCCTGAAAATTTATTTAGTAGGCTGAAATAACAAATACATGGTTATTAAATACTTAACGTGAAACATTAAGTTTTAATCATATTTTTTTCGCCTATTGTTTCGTTTATAATCGATTAAAAATAACACGTTTCTCCTCTTCATTATCCCTTTAATTAAATATTTATATTTTGAAATTTTTGAGGTTTGTTACTTTGTAAACTTGCCATGAAAAGTGAGGCGGATGGATGCGCAGCGTTAAGCCTGTTAGGAAATCAAAAGAGTGTTGAAAACTCTTCTCGAACTGGAACGTAACATGCTGAATTTTCTGATTGATTCTAGTAGTTGTTTTCCCTCCTTCATCCGCTTGAATTGCCCAGGAATAAATTTCAAGCCGATTTTACTGTACTTGGGAACTGCAGGGTGGGAAATAAGCTGTCTTTTAATGGTATATATTAACTGATATTAAGTTAATAATTTAAATCGCGTTGAAAACTCACCGTGAATTAGATAAGTTTTTGTAATTCTTATGGAAACAACGACGTCTTTGCTAATTAAAATTATGGCGTCTTAGTTTCTGCGCGGACTCTCTACCTGAAGAATTTTATTATCTTCGTAATTATAGGTCGCGATGTTTTAATGTCTCGGGGCCCTCGAATCTTTTACTAGTTATATAAACCTTTTTCCTGGCCCAAACGCGGGACTGGAGAAAGAATGGATCTTGTGGAGAAATGTATAAACGAGATATTCAATGGCAGCTTCCAGTGACGGGAAAAATGGCCGTTAGGCAAATTGTTTTTTAATCTCCAATTAGTATTATCTTTTATCTATATTCGATCTTAATATATTTGTAGAATATTTAGTTTAGGGCGTTTAGCACTTCATTTCAATAAATCGTTACCAGTAAATTTGATGAAAGAATTAATTTAAAAAAAAATTCTAAAATTGGTTTTATTTAAATTTAATTGAAATCCGCTTTACTTCTTAACTATGAACGGGATTTATACGTGCTGATATGCATTATAAGACTATTTATTACCAATAGCTTATAAAGAACGTTCTACATTATAATCCTTATTTTATAGGAAAATTTTAAATTTTTTATTTTACTTTAATATGAAATTTATAAAAGCCACTATAGTTTAAGAAGAAATATTTTTTTATAAATTCAGTTTAAATTAAAAGTAATTAGTTGAGGTAATGGGTTAATTATTCACATTAAGAGTTTATCAGATAAGAAAATATTTACTTGAAAATTCAAAATGAGATTAAAAAAGGTAAAAAAAAAAAAAAAGGAAACCATTAGGTTTTATACAATAACAGTCCATTAAATATTTTTTTTTATTCTTTTTCCATTGTTAAACCAACACATCTGACACGAGGAGTTTGAACTTAAATCCTTGAAACTAAAGATGCTTAGAATGTAAAAAAACCAAGTATTTCCAACCATTTTTCTTCTTGAAAACATGCAGGGACTCAAAGGAATAGACAAAAATTAATTTTATTTTTCTTCAAAAATACGAATAATAATTTGATAGTTATATTGACTCATCCATAACAATTTTATAAAATTACGTTAGAAGAAAAACTACTTTTTGATAGGTCCTCTATTCAAATATTATCAAAATGTATATTTGGGAATTTTGAAGGTTGTTATAACGTTACGTTCTAGTACTATCTATACCCTACAATTCAAGAGGAGTTGGCTGGGACTACTTTTTCCGTATAGGATTTAACATTGAGTATCAAAACGCATCAGGTTTTCACCATTTTGTAAGCTCTGAACCGTTATGAACAGAAGTATTTCGAGGTAATCGCTCGAGGCTAGTTCAAAGCGCACGAAAATTTGTCTCAAATTGCAATTACGTTTTTAGAACTCCTGGGTGTTTTTAAGCCCACTGTATCCCCTTAAAGGGAGGTTTAAACCGAAAACTAATACTTCAACAAGTTAGGCGTCATTAGACCGATTCGAAAATTGTATACAGGTAAAATACATAGAGATCGGGGTTTGGACAAAATAATCCACAACTATCAGTTAATCATAAAAAAATAATCAGAAAATTATTCGCGATTACATTGGATTTATCATAGACTTTCCTCGAAAAATTTTAATTTATGAATAAAGATAAAATAATCAGAAATTTTCTTGTCCAAACCCCGATCTCTAAAAATACATCCAAGGATGCTCCTTGATAAGCAAGAGTTATCTTTTTCTTCAGGCTGCCACGTACCTCTACAATAACCCTTTTTCGACTAAAATTCTAGTCTGTAAAAGGATTTTGGCCAATTTCATACATGGATCAGTCTATAATCTCTAGAACTATAAAAACACTCTCAGATGAAGGAGGGGTTTAACTAATTTCCACCCTAAACGTCACTAAATAAAGTTTATTCGCGTTTTTAATTGATGGGGACGTATCCAAGGTTTTTGAGTTAATGAATCAGGACAATTAAGGGTAAATGATTAGATATAAAGAAGTATGAAATCAAACCTGGGAATGATAGGGTTAGGTTTAGCGGAATCTGAAATAAGAAAAAAAAATGTGCTCGTTAACTAATAATTAACTAGACATTTATTTGCAGAGTTGTTAATTATACGATAAAAATTGGTTATCTTTTGCGAACCCTCTAGCTTAATATTTCTCTGCTAAGTGGTCGATCCAAGTATGTAGAGCTTACTTTTAAACTCAACCTCTCATGTTTTCGACCGCGACCGACAGGGCGACGCAATGAGATGGTTTTTATATAGCTAATAAAGTAGAAATATGTATCAAAGATAGCTTTAAAATTTGTTTAAATACCTAGAATTTTTGGTTAAAATGCTATAAATTTTAATTTATACCATTTTATTAGTTTTTGCGGAAAAAATAGGCCTCGCGGTATACCTTTCCTGTAAAATTTCCGACGTTAAACAATATTTAATTGCGTGTGGCGATATTTAGTGCCATTCGTGCTTTAAATTAAGTAAATAGTAAAAAATTACGTAATACAAATAAATTTTTACAGAGGGCATATTTGATTCTCTTCATTTTCATCTTCCTTTTAATTGCAATCTCTATAGATCCCCCTTTAAAGCTCGTTAACTGCTAACCACGACCTGTCTATATAATATTAAAAACTGGTTTTACCCCCATATAAGAGAAACCAAGAAATCTTGACAGTTATAAGTAAAGTGCTTCAGATCTTAAAACAATTTTTCCCCTTTCTCTGTATATCTCCCATTCTAAGTTTGCCTTTCTTAAATTAATAGTGACAAGACGCTCTTTATCCAAAGATTATACCTACAGGCCCATCTATCTACCTATTCTCCTCCCCCTACGATTACTACATCAACTCTATCAAGACGAACATCTTCCCAGAAGGATTTAAAAGTCGCCTCATTTGATGACTTTAGATTAGGAAATTGGATTAAATAGGGTTTCGTAGGCTTCGTTACTGGTGTCGCATTAGAATGACTTTGTCTACAATAACTTCCATCTTTAGTTTGCAAAACTATTTTGACCTTTGAGGTTTAACATTGAGTAACATTACGCCTTAACTTTTTATATTGTAAACACTTTAACAAATTATAGAGATAAAAGGACGAATATTGTTTTTAGTACTGCGGATTATTATTGGGATGGACTTTAACAGGTGCTATCTTTTATAATTTTCGACTATAGACAGGGGAGATATGAAATAGAAAACGCCAGAAGCGGGAGGCTGTGTATATGACGTTTCTCTCTCTCTCTCTCTGACTCTCAATATTTCTTGATTGTTTGCTCAAATAACTCAACAGGGTCATGATTGAAACTCCTCACGGTATTCCCTCATCTATTTATATAAGAAGCCCGCATCGTACCGATGCACGACATCATTATATTTCCCCCTACCCGGACTAAAAACCGGCTACAGCCAAATAAAATTAATTTTTTTGAAGCTCTTATTTAGATGTAACGAAGAATCATGACGTTACTTTATATCCTAATTTCTTATAATATAGTTAATTAAATTAACATTAATATAGTTAATATTCGTTTCTAGAAATGATTGAATAATTTTATCGGTATTTTTATTTGTTTCAAAATAATGTTTGCTCTTCAAAATCCAACTTATTTTTTGCAAAACGAAAACATATCATTTACGAAACGAAAATAGCGTTTAATTGTTAATTAACGCGTGTAGTTAATGAGCACTTATATAGAATAATCAGACCCAAGTTTTAATTTAATTTAATCAGTTCATTAATGTAATTTAAAATTAAAATCTTTAAAGAAATGGAAAGGCCGCCTTTCCTCGTAATTACTCGTCATTACTTCATTAAAGTTAACCGTCCCAATCAAATAATAATAATAAGAATCATTCCACGGATATTTAGCCTTCCTTTACACTATAGTTCAAAATATTTGGCCCCTTATCGTTAATTAGATTCATTAAAGTCTTTAGGATAAAAAAGTCAAACAATTTTAATTGGTTTGGCCCTCTTTGAACTATAATTTATACAAGTCATGTCGCTGAGTCGCTCTAGTTTTTTTTTATGGTTACCATACGAGTTTGTGAAACTTAAGAAAAATGTGATTTTTTCCAAGCTCTACTATATCTGCCTGATTTTGTTTTTGAGAAATCAAGAATCGTGTTGATTTTAACCAATGTTTACATATTAATTGAAAATATTTACTTTTTTCACCTTAACTAAGGTCACACTAGCATTTATTAATCAATTTGAAACGGTAAAATGAAACCGATATACAAATCGCTAATATTTTGTTTAGAATATCTTTGTCCCTCAAGTTCATAAATTAGGCCTATGAATTCTTGATTACAATTAATATATATTTATATTATTGATTGGAATTACGATTTTAACCAAAATAACTATATAATATCCAGAGATGCATTGTTTTCTTTAAATGTTATTTCTGTAAGGAAAGGAATAATATAATTTAGAAGAAGAAAAAACAAAAAACAAATAAAGACTGTTGGAATTAAGCATTAGAATCTTGGGCCCCCCAATATTTATTTTTCTCCGAGGCACTTTCTACGACATTTCAACGCTTTTGATTTATTGCTTAAGCCTTAGGAATATATGATTTTTTGCCTCGACTGTTCTTTCCAGCGTGATTTATGGCATTCGCGAATATATATATAAAAAAAATTGCATCCTGAGAGAAATAGAGAAACTAATACCAGTTTCTCCCTCCGTTCCAAATACGGAGTTTTGACTTTTGCACTTTTTACTGTCTGAAAAAATAAAGCCAATGAAAAGGAGGGTCAATTTTAATGTGATTTAATGGCTGCAGTCAGGTGTATAACCTTCACTTCATTGGTTCAGTTTCATATAGTAAATAATCTTGTGAACTTGTTCGAATCAATTTTTATTCGATTATACTAAGTTGGTCTATCGGTTGCCTTCATTTTTAAATATATTAAAAGGGCAAAGATTGACAAATTAATTTATTTTAATCTACGATTTCTATTTAATTAACAATTAAGACGGATTAAATGTTTTAGAATAAGATGTTACACGTTTTTAGAGTAATTAAGATTTAAAACTCGCTCCTAGATAATAACATTTTTTTTTTTTTAATTAATCGAAAAATCGAGCAGTAAGAGTTTGGAATTTGTTATTTCTCTCCCTTTTCTATCATCACATTTCAACTTTGAATTCGAAATAATCTATAACTTTAGGCACCCCAAAAAAAGAGCCCATACATGTGGAAATAAGTGTGGAGTATTTTTGCAGATGGCAACATCCATCCCCTAACTGAAGCAGTACCACCAAACTGATTAAAAACTTCCCGAAAAAAAAAAAAATGTATATTTTAGAATTTATTTTGAGATAACTTATTCCATACATCTTGAGAAACGTTTATAGTATTTCGTTCTTGGGGGGCTTCTAGAAAAATGTATTTTCTTTTTAATTTCATATATATTTCAAACGTGACTTCGCAGATGGAAAGAATTTAGAATTTGTATTTTGATTTCTTTTTCTTTTTAACATTTGGCACGTTCGATAAGAGAAATACGAGAGGCTAATATGTTAATCACGGGGTTATCGGCTTCGACTTTTATTATTGGAAATGTAAATTTTTTCCACTCGGAGGAAGTTGAAGGTTTTTTTTTTTTTTGATAGGAGTTTTATCCTATTCAAGAAAACGTTTCCTAAAATTATATTCCTACAAATTATCTTGTTTTCTAGAAATAGTACGAGTATTTCCCGCGCATAATGAGCACGTGTCTAGATTGTCTTGGTAATTTTAAAGGGAAAACGCAACCCGACAACAAGTGATTTTTTTAACGATTTCTAGAAATTAATTTTTAACTTTCTTAAAAAGTAGGCTTAAAAGTGATGCATGAATAATGTCGTTGTTAATGAGTCTCCTACCACTTAAGCTTAGTTTGACACCAATTACCCTATTACGGAACTTATTACTGCGTTTGGTAATGCCTACAAGAAACAAAAAGGCATATTAGGATTAATCGATGGTTCTAGCAGGTTCTGGGATTTGTGACGTCATAGCCCTCTTTAGCGGGGGTAAAAATGTCTCTAAGGAACCACAGTTCTCCCCTATCTCTCGCCAACGAACGAGCTTTGTTAGTCACGTGGTTCTGAAATATTTTAAAGGGACAGTAAATAGAAATCATTTTTTTTTTTATGATTTCATTAAGCCACAGAATTAGACTAACTTAAACGCGAACAATCTACAGAGTAAGGTAGACTGATTGGTTGAAGGTTTTATCCGGTTTTACCTCAAAAATAGATTTAGATTTGTTCAACTGAAGGGAGCTAGGAAATATATGAGATTTTTGACCCGTGCTCTGCATTATGTCGTTCGAAGTTGAAAGAAGGGCTCAAAAAGAACTTAGAAATTGAAGCTTCTGCCTTAGAACATATAGGATTGAAAGTATCTCGAAACAAGGTTTGCTCTCTCCAATAAAGTAAAGAAAAAAAGTTGAGAAAAAACAGTAAGAAACATTCGGAAAAGAAAAAATATAAAGGGGGCCTATTTTTACAGATGGAAAGAAATGAATAGAGATACAGTCCATACCGTACAGGCTCAGTTCACACTACAACCACATGGATTAGATTTTACATTGCAATGATTTGTACAAGCCTGTATAATCCCAAACGCTCGGTTCCATGCGCAAGATCAAGTATATGCTATAGAAGATTAGAATTTAGTTCAACGCAAATATCAGGGAAAAGTTAGGGAAGATTAGAAAGTATATAGTCCCATGCAAAGATTAGCGAAATATTAGGGAAGAATGGAATTTAATTTAGTGTCAATGAGAAGATAATTTTAATAGTGGTTTATACAACAATCAATGAGCATTTAATAATTTTGAAAATTAATCCCGAAGTCGAAGAAAAATTCGTGAATATTTACTAGTAAAGTTAAAGGCCTAGGATTACTTCTGCCTGTCACCCTGGAAACAAACTCACCCTCCAGGCTTTCTCTTGCCTTGCTACCCAAGGGGAAACTCAGAAGGTGAACCCACTTCCAGTGAAACAGGCAGGTGACAGGCAGAAAAAATCCTAGACCTTTAAGTAAACTAATTATCCCTGTAAAATTTAAATTTAAAACACCATTTATTTAGAAATAAAACAAATAGTAACAATTGCATCTGGGGGAAATAGGATATCCATTAAAATAAAAAAATAAAAGGTAAATCAAGGATGATTTATTGTGTCTGAATTAATATCTTAATCTCTAAAGGTTTCGATATAATTATAATCCTTCATCAGAAAGTTCAAAAATCCCATGCAACCTTGCTTTTGAACTCTGGAGTAAAAAATTTCATGGATAACTTATTTCTAAATGTTAAATTAAATGCTCAAGCCAGGCTGTGGAGGAGATTAACTAGTGGGAACTGATTATACTCGCGAATATTAGTAGTAGTAAAGCTAACCGAATATCCCTGTAAAATTAAAATTTAAATAACCATTTATTTGGAAATAAAACATAGAATAACATAATTTCATCATGGAAAAAATTCCATACAACCTTGCTTCTAGACTCTAGAGTAAAAAATTTCGTTGATAACCAATTTCAAAATGTTAAAAGTTCAAGCCAGACTACGGAGGAGATTAACTAGTGGGAACTGATTCTATTCGCGAAGATAAATAAGATTCACTTTTATTTGTGGGCGAGATACTATTATATATTAGTTAAAAACCTAGTTGCCTGTTGCCAGGCCACTAGAAGGAACAGGTTATTCCTAACGTAAGTACTACTTTCACAGTTGTAATTACAACTTTGAATGGGCAGATATGATTATCATTCCGAGAACACCCATCACAACTTTCAATGGACATATATTATCATTTTAAGTGGGAGTGCCATTGATCCAAACCTTTCACGAATAACTCTGCGAAAATTTCTACTTGGTCTATTATGCTGTACCCAAGACTTCCCAATCGCTTAGTTTTGGAAATAGTGGTGCTTGTTACATTCTATAACACAAATTTTCGCAGAGTTATTCGTGAAGGTTTGGATCAATGGCACTCCCACTTAAAATGATAATATATGTCCATTGAAAGTTGTGATGGGTGTTCTCGGAATGATAATCATATCTGCCCATTCAAAGTTGTAATTACAACTGTGTAAGTAGTACTTACGTTAGGAATAACCTGTTCCTTCTAGTGGCCTGGCAACAGGCAACTAGGTTTTTAACTAATATTTGTCCCTTTGTAAAAAGTAGTCTGGGTGAACTGGTGAGTTAGTTTGTCAATAAACAAAATAGTTGCATTAGAAAATTTATTTTAATGTTGAAAAAAAAAAAAATTTTAAAACGTTTTCGTGCAAAGTGACAAGTGTGAAAGTATCATTGTAAGCTGGGAAACCAAACAATTTCCTCTCCGAGAAACTTAACCTAACCTAACCCCGTGGGCAGCGTCAGAGGCGTAGCCTATTCTGGGTGGTTGCCAGAAGAAATACACTGAACTTTAACGTGCATGAAAAAAAGCGTCATGGGTAATCCTATGATTTTTGAGCTTCCCTAATGTATAAGAATCTCGGATCTTGGCAGCCCATGTTATTTCCCCATTGGAGTTAATACAGCCCAAACAAAGGAGCTGCTAGCCGTCTACGGAAAACTAGAGCTAGGAATAACAGATGCTGGCGACCGCCAGCATCTAATATTACTGGGGTGACACGGTAGGGGTGACACGGAGGTTTGGCTATACTTATGGGCTTGCCCATCTTGTTAGCACCTTAAATTGTGATTTTATTATTATTATTGATAATGTATTTCTAATATTAATAATACTGGGGTGACACGGTAGGGGTGACAAAGTAGGGGTGACAAGGTAGGGGTGACACGGTAGGGGTGACACGGTAGGGGTGACACGGAGGTTTGGCTATACTTATGGGCTTGACCATCTTGTTATCATCCTAAATTGTGATTTTATTATTATTATTGATAATGTATTTCTAATATTAATAATACTGGGGTGACACGTTAGGGGTGAAACGGAGGTTTGGCTATACATAATATTAATATTACTGGGGTGACACGGTAGGGGTGACAAGGTAGGGGTGACACGGTAGGGGTGACACGGAGGTTTGGCTATATTATGGGCTTGACCATCTTGTTATCATCCTAAATTGTGATTTTATTATTATTATTGATAATGTATTTCTAATATTAATAATACTGGGGTGACAAAGTAGGGGTGACACGGTAGGGGTGACACGGAGGTTTGGCTATACATAATATTAATATTACTGGAGTGACACGGTAGGGGTGACAAGGTAGGGGTGACACGGAGGTTTGGCTATACTTATGGGCTTGACCATCTTGTTATCATCCTAAATTGTGATTTTATTATTATTATGTATAATGTATTTCTAATATTAATAATACTGGGGTGACACGGAGGTTTGGCTATACTTATGGGCTTGACCATCTTGTTAGCACCTTAAATTGTGATTTTATTATTATTATTGATAATGTATTTCTAATATTAATATTACTGGGGTGACACGGTAGGGGTGACACGGAGGTTTGGCTATACTTATGGGCTTGACCATCTTGTTATCATCCTAAATTGTGATTTTATTATTATTATTGATAATGTATTTCTAATATTAATAATACTGGGGTGACACGTTAGGGGTGAAACGGAGGTTTGGCTATACATAATATTAATATTACTGGGGTGACACGGTAGGGGTGACAAGGTAGGGGTGACACGGTAGGGGTGACACGGAGGTTTGGCTATATTATGGGCTTGACCATCTTGTTATCATCCTAAATTGTGATTTTATTATTATTATTGATAATGTATTTCTAATATTAATAATACTGGGGTGACAAAGTAGGGGTGACACGGTAGGGGTGACACGGAGGTTTGGCTATACATAATATTAATATTACTGGAGTGACACGGTAGGGGTGACAAGGTAGGGGTGACACGGAGGTTTGGCTATACTTATGGGCTTGACCATCTTGTTATCATCCTAAATTGTGATTTTATTATTATTATGTATAATGTATTTCTAATATTAATAATACTGGGGTGACACGGAGGTTTGGCTATACTTATGGGCTTGACCATCTTGTTAGCACCTTAAATTGTGATTTTATTATTATTATTGATAATGTATTTCTAATATTAATATTACTGGGGTGACACGGTAGGGGTGACACGGAGGTTTGGCTATACTTATGGGCTTGACCATCTTGTTATCATCCTAAATTGTGATTTTATTATTATTATTGATAATGTATTTCTAATATTGATAATACTGGGGTGACAAGGTAGGGGTGACACGGTAGGGGTGACACGGAGATTTGGATATACTTATGGGCTTATCCATCTTGATAGCACCTTAAATTGTGATTTTATTATTATTATTGATAATGTATTTCTAATATTAATAATACTGGGGTGACACGGTAGGGGTGACACGGAGGTTTGGCTATACTTATGGGCTTGCCCATCTTGTTAGCACCTTAAATTGTGATTTTATTATTAATATTGATAATGTATTTCTAATATTAATAATACTGGGGTGACACGGTAGGGGTGACAAAGTAGGGGTGACAAGGTAGGGGTGACACGGTAGGGGTGACAAGGTAGGGGTGACACGGAGGTTTGGCTATACTTATGGGCTTGACCATCTTGTTATCATCCTAAATTGTGATTTTATTATTATTATTGATAATGTATTTCTAATATTAATAATACTGGGGTGACACGGTAGGGGTGACACGGAGGTTTGGCTATACATAATATTAATATTACTGGGGTGACACGGTAGGGGTGACAAGGTAGGGGTGACACGGTAGGGGTGACACGGTAGGGGTGACACGGAGGTTTGGCTATACATAATATTAATATTACTGGGGTGACACGGTAGGGGTGACAAGGTAGGGGTAACACGGAGGTTTGGCTATATTATGGGCTTGACCATCTTGTTATCATCCTAAATTGTGATTTTATTATTATTATTGATAATGTATTTCTAATATTAATAATACTGGGGTGACAAAGTAGGGGTGACACGGTAGGGGTGACACGGAGGTTTGGCTATACATAATATTAATATTACTGGGGTGACACGGTAGGGGTGCAAGGTAGGGGTGACACGGAGGTTTGGCTATACTTATGGGCTTGACCATCTTGTTATCATCCTAAATTGTGATTTTATTATTATTATGTATAATGTATTTCTAATATTAATAATACTGGGGTGACACGGAGGTTTGGCTATACTTATGGGCTTGACCATCTTGTTAGAACCTTAAATTGTGATTTTATTATTATTATTGATAATGTATTTCTAATATTAATATTACTGGGGTGACACGGTAGGGGTGACACGGAGGTTTGGCTATACTTATGGGCTTGACCATCTTGTTATCATCCTAAATTGTGATTTTATTATTATTATTGATAATGTGTTTCTAATATTGATAATACTGGGGTGACAAGGTAGGGGTGACACGGTAGGGGTGACACGGAGATTTGGATATACTTATGGGCTTATCCATCTTGTTAGCACCTTAAATTGTGATTTTATTATTATTATTGATAATGTATTTCTAATATTAATAATACTGGGGTGACACGGTAGGGGTGACACGGAGGTTTGGCTATACTTATGGGCTTGCCCATCTTGTTAGCACCTTAAATTGTGATTTTATTATTATTATTGATAATGTATTTCTAATATTAATAATACTGGGGTGACACGGTAGGGGTGACAAAGTAGGGGTGACAAGGTAGGGGTGACACGGTAGGGGTGACAAGGTAGGGGTGACACGGTAGGGGTGACACGGTATATAGGGGTGACACGGAGGTTTGGCTATACTTATGGGCTTGACCATCTTGTTAGCACCTTAAATTGTGAGTTTATTATTATTATTGATAATGTATTTCTAATATTAATATTACTGGGGTGACACGGAGGTTTGGCTATACTTATGGGCTTGACCATCTTGTTAGCACCTTAAATTGTGATTTATTATTATTATTGATAATGTATTTCTAATATTAATATTACTGGGGTGACACGGTAGGGGTGACAAAGTAGGGGTGACACGGTAGGGGTGACACGGAGGTTTGGCTATACATAATATTAATATTACTGGGGTGACATGGTAGGGGTGACAAGGTAGGGGTGACACGGAGGTTTGGCTATACTTATGGGCTTGACCATCTTGTTATCATCCTAAATTGTGATTTTATTATTATTATTGATAATGTATTTCTAATATTAATAATACTGGGGTGACACGGAGGTTTGGCTATACATAATATTAATATTACTGGGGTGACACGGAGGTTTGGCTATACTTATGGGCTTATCCATCTTGTTAGCACCTTAAATTGTGATTTTATTATTATTATTGATAATGTATTTCTAATATTAATAATACTGGAGTGACACGGTAGGGGTGACACGGAGGTTTGGCTATACATAATATTAATATTACTGGGGTGACAAGGTAGGGGTGACACGGTAGGGGTGACACGGAGGGTTGGATATACTTATGGGCTTATCCATCTTGTTAGCACCTTAAATTGTGATTTTATTATTATTATTGATAATGTATTTCTAATATTAATAATACTGGGGTGACACGGTAGGGGTGACACGGAGGTTTGGCTATACATAATATTAATATTACTGGGGTGACAAGGTAGGGGTGACACGGTAGGGGTACACGGAGGTTTGGCTATACCTAATATTAATATTACTGGGGTGACACGGTAGGGGTGACAAGGTAGGGGTGACACGGTAGGGGTGACAAGGAGGTTTGGCTATACTTATGGGCTTGCCCATCTTGTTAGCACCTTAAATTGTGATTTTATTATTATTATTGATAATGTATTTGTAATATTAATAATACTGGGGTGACACGGTAGGGGTGACAAGGTAGGGGTGACACGGTAGGGGTGACACGGAGGTTTGGCTATACATAATATTAATATTACTGGGGTGACACGGTAGGGGTGACAAGGTAGGGGTGACACGGAGGTTTGGCTATACTTATGGGCTTGACCATCTTGTTATCATCCTAAATTGTGATTTTATTATTATTATTGATAATGTATTTCTAATATTAATATTACTGGAGTGACACGGTAGGGGTGACACGGAGGTTTGGCTATATTATGGGCTTGACCATCTTGTTATCATCCTAAATTGTGATTTTATTATTTTTATTGATAATGTATTTCTAATATTAATAATACTGGGGTGACAAGGTAGGGGTGACACGAAGGTTTGGCTATACATAATATTAATATTACTGGGGTGACACGGTAGGGGTAACAAGGTAAGGGTGACACGGAGGTTTGGCTATACTTATGGGCTTGACCATCTTGTTATCATCCTAAATTGTGATTTTATTATTATTATGTATAATGTATTTCTAATATTAATAATACTGGGGTGACACGGAGGTTTGGCTATACTTATGGGCTTGACCATCTTGTTAGCACCTTAAATTGTGATTTTATTATTATTATTGATAATGTATTTCTAATATTAATATTACTGGGGTGACACGGTAGGGGTGACACGGAGGTTTGGCTATACTTATGGGCTTGACCATCTTGTTATCATCCTAAATTGTGATTTTATTATTATTATAGATAATGTATTTCTAATATTAATAATACTGGGGTGACACGGTAGGGGTGACACGGAGGTTTGGCTATACATAATATTAATATTACTGGGGTGACACGGTAGGGGTGACAAGGTAGGGGTGACACGGTAGGGGTGACAAGGTAGGGGTGACACGGTAGGGGTGACACGGTAGGGGTGACACGGAGGTTTGGCTATACTTATGGGTTTGACCATCTTGTTATCATCCTAAATTGTGATTTTATTATTATTATTGATAATGTATTTCTAATATTAATAATACTGGGGTGACACGGTAGGGGTGACACGGAGGTTTGGCTATACATAATATTAATATTACTGGGGTGACACGGTAGGGGTGACAAGGTAGGGGTGACACGGTAGGGGTGACAAGGTAGGGGTGACACGGTAGGGGTGACACGGAGGTTTGGCTATACTTATGGGCTTGACCATCTTGTTATCATCCTAAATTGTGATTTTATTATTATTATTGATAATGTATTTCTAATATTAATAATACTGGGGTGACACGGTAGGGGTGACACGGAGGTGCGGCTATACATAATATTAATATTACTGGGGTGACACGGTAGGGGTGACATGGTAGGGGTGACACGGTAGGGGTGACAAGGTAGGGGTGACACGGTAGGGGTGACACGGTAGGGGTGACACGGAGGTTTGGCTATACTTATGGGCTTGACCATCTTGTTATCATCCTAAATTGTGATTTTATTATTATTATTGATAATGTATTTCTAATATTAATAATACTGGGGTGACACGGTAGGGGTGACACGGAGGTTTGGCTATACACAATATTAATATTACTGGGGTGACACGGTAGGGGTGACAAGGTAGGGGTGACACGGTAGGGGTGACAAGGTAGGGGTGACACGGAGGTTTGGCTATACTTGTGGGCTTGACCATCTTGTTATCATCCTAAATTGTGATTTTATTATTATTATGTATAATGTATTTCTAATATTAATAATACTGGGGTGACACGGAGGTTTGGCTATACTTATGGGCTTGACCATCTTGTTAGCACCTTAAATTGTGATTTTATTATTAATATTGATAATGTATTTCTAATATTAATAATACTGGGGTGACACGGTAGGGGTGACACGGAGGTTTGGCTATACATAATATTAATATTACTGGGGTGACACGGTAGGGGTGACACGGAGGTGCGGCTATACATAATATTAATATTACTGGGGTGACACGGTAGGGGTGACATGGTAGGGGTGACACGGTAGGGGTGACAAGGTAGGGGTGACACGGTAGGGGTGACACGGTAGGGGTGACACGGAGGTTTGGCTATACTTATGGGCTTGACCATCTTGTTATCATCCTAAATTGTGATTTTATTATTACTATTGATAATGTATTTCTAATATTAATAATACTGGGGTGACACGGTAGGGGTGACACGGAGGTTTGGCTATACATAATATTAATATTACTGGGGTGACACGGTAGGGGTGACAAGGTAGGGGTGACACGGTAGGGGTGACAAGGTAGGGGTGACACGGTAGGGGTGACACGGTAGGGGTGACACGGAGGTTTGGCTATACTTATGGGCTTGACCATCTTGTTATCATCCTAAATTGTGATTTTATTATTATTATTGATAATGTATTTCTAATATTAATAATACTGGGGTGACACGGTAGGGGTGACACGGAGGTTTGGCTATACATAATATTAATATTACTGGGGTGACACGGTAGGGGTGACAAGGTAGGGGTGACACGGTAGGGGTGACAAGGTAGGGGTGACACGGTAGGGGTGACACGGAGGTTTGGCTATACATAATATTAATATTACTGGGGTGACACGGTAGGGGTGACAAGGTAGGGGTGACACGGTAGGGGTGACAAGGTAGGGGTGACACGGTAGGGGTGACACGGAGGTTTGGCTATACTTATGGGCTGACCATCTTGTTATCATCCTAAATTGTGATTTTATTATTATTATTGATAATGTATTTCTAATATTAATAATACTCTGGTGACACGGTATTGGTGACACGGAGGTTTGGCTATACATAATATTAATATTACTGGGGTGACACGGTAGGGGTGACAAGGTAGGGGTGACACGGTAGGGGTGACAAGGTAGGGGTGACACGGTAGGGGTGACACGGAGGTTTGGCTATACTTATGGGCTTGACCATCTTGTTATCATCCTAAATTGTGATTTTATTATTACTATTGATAATGTATTTCTAATATTAATAATACTGGGGTGACACGGTAGGGGTGACACGGAGGTTTGGCTATACATAATATTAATATTACTGGGGTGACACGGTAGGGGTGACAAGGTAGGGGTGACACGGTAGGGGTGACACGGTAGGGGTGACACGGAGGTTTGGCTATACTTATGGGCTTGACCATCTTGTTATCATCCTAAATTGTGATTTTATTATTATTATTGATAATGTATTTCTAATATTAATAATACTGGGGTGACACGGTAGGGGTGACACGGAGATTTGGCTATACATAATATTAATATTACTGGGGTGACACGGTAGGGGTGACAAGGTATTGGTGACACGGTAGGGGTGACAAGGTAGGGGTGACACGGTAGGGTGACACGGAGGTTTGGCTATACATAATATTAATATTACTGGGGTGACAAGGTAGGGGTGACAAGGTAGGGGTGACACGGTAGGGGTGACACGGAGGTTTGGCTATACTTATGGGCTTGACCATCTTGTTATCATCCTAAAATGTGATTTTATTATTATTATTGATAATGTATTTCTAATATTAATAATACTGGGGTGACACGGTAGGGGTGACACGGAGGCTTGGCTATACATAATAATAATATTACTGGGGTGACACGGTAGGGGTGACAAGGTAGGGGTGACACGGTAGGGGTGACAAGGTAGGGGTGACACGGTAGGGGTGACACGGTAGGGGTGACACGGAGGTTTGGCTATACTTATGGGCTTGACCATCTTGTTATCATCCTAAATTGTGATTTTATTATTATTATTGATAATGTATTTCTAATATTAATAATACTGGGGTGACACGGTAGGGGTGACTCGGAGGTTTGGCTATACATAATATTAATATTACTGGGGTGACACGGTAGGGGTGACAAGGTAGGGGTGACACGGTAGGGGTGACACGGAGGTTTGGCTATACATAATATTAATATTACTGGGGTGACACGGTAGGGGTGACAAGGTAGGGGTGACACGGTAGGGGTGACAAGGAAGGGGTGACACGGTAGGGGTGACACGGAGGTTTGGCTATACTTATGGGCTTGACCATCTTGTTGTCATCCTAAATTGTGATTTTATTATTATTATTGATAATGTATTTCTAATATTAATAATACTGGGGTGACACGGTAGGGGTGACACGGAGGTTTGGCTATACATAATATTAATATTACTGGGGTGACACGGTAGGGGTGACAAGGTAGGGGTGACACGGTAGGGGTGACAAGGTAGGGGTGACACGGTAGGGGTGACACGGTAGGGGTGACACGGAGGTTTGGCTATACTTATGGGCTTGACCATCTTGTTATCATCCTAAATTGTGATTTAATTATTACTATTGATAATGTATTTCTAATATTAAAAATACTGGGGTGACACGGTAGGGGTGACACGGAGGTTTGGCTATACATAATATTAATATTACTGGGGTGACACGGTAGGGGTGACAAGGTAGGGGTGACACGGTAGGGGTGACAAGGTAGGGGTGACACGGTAGGGGTGACACGGTAGGGGTGACACGGAGGTTTGGCTATACTTATGGGCTTGACCATCTTGTTATCATCCTAAATTGTGATTTTATTATTATTATTGATAATGTATTTCTAATATTAATAATACTGGGGTGACACGGTAGGGGTGACACGGAGATTTGGCTATACATAATATTAATATTACTGGGGTGACACGGTAGGGGTGACAAGGTATTGGTGACACGGTAGGGGTGACAAGGTAGGGGTGACACGGTAGGGGTGACACGGAGGTTAGGCTATACATAATATTAATATTACTGGGGTGACACGGTAGGGGTGACAAGGTAGGGGTGACACGGTAGGGGTGACAAGGTAGGGGTGACACGGTAGGGGTGACAAGGTAGGGGTGACACGGTAGGGGTGACACGGAGGTTTGGCTATACTTATGGGCTTGACCATCTTGTTATCATCCTAAATTGTGATTTTATTATTATTATTGATAATGTATTTCTAATATTAATAATACTGGGGTGACACGGTATTGGTGACACGGAGGTTTGGCTATACATAATATTAATATTACTGGGGTGACACGGTAGGGGTGACAAGGTAGGGGTGACACGGTAGGGGTGACAAGGTAGGGGTGACACGGTAGGGGTGACACGGTAGGGGTGACACGGAGGTTTGGCTATACTTATGGGCTTGACCATCTTGTTATCATCCTAAATTGTGATTTTATTATTACTATTGATAATGTATTTCTAATATTAATAATACTGGGGTGACACGGTAGGGGTGACACGGAGGTTTGGCTATACATAATATTAATATTACTGGGGTGACACGGTAGGGGTGACAAGGTAGGGGTGACACGGTAGGGGTGACAAGGTAGGGGTGACACGGTAGGGGTGACACGGTAGGGGTGACACGGAGGTTTGGCTATACTTATGGGCTTGACCATCTTGTTATCATCCTAAATTGTGATTTTATTATTATTATTGATAATGTATTTCTAATATTAATAATACGGGGTGACACGGTAGGGGTGACACGGAGATTTGGCTATACATAATATTAATATTACTGGGGTGACACGGTAGGGGTGACAAGGTATTGGTGACACGGTAGGGGTGACAAGGTAGGGGTGACACGGTAGGGGTGACACGGAGGTTTGGCTATACATAATATTAATATTACTGGGGTGACACGGTAGGGGTGACAAGGTAGGGGTGACAAGGTAGGGGTGACACGGTAGGGGTGACAAGGTAGGGGTGACACGGTAGGGGTGACACGGAGGTTTGGCTATACTTATGGGCTTGACCATCTTGTTATCATCCTAAATTGTGATTTTATTATTATTATTGATAATGTATTTCTAATATTAATAATACTGGGGTGACACGGTAGGGGTGACACGGAGGTTTGGCTATACATAATAATAATATTACTGGGGTGACACGGTAGGGGTGACAAGGTAGGGGTGACACGGTAGGGGTGACAAGGTAGGGGTGACACGGTAGGGGTGACACGGTAGGGGTGACACGGAGGTTTGGCTATACTTATGGGCTTGACCATTTTGTTATAATCCTAAATTGTGATTTTATTATTATTATTGATAATGTATTTCTAATATTAATAATACTGGGGTGACACGGTAGGGGTGACACGGAGGTTTGGCTATACATAATATTAATATTACTGGGGTGACACGGTCGGGGTGACAAGGTAGGGGTGACACGGTAGGGGTGACAAGGTAGGGGTGACACAGTAGGGGTGACACGGTAGGGGTGACACGGTAGGGGTGACACGGAGGTTTGGCTATACTTATGGGCTTGACCATCTTGTTATCATCCTAAATTGTGATTTTATTATTATTATTGATAATGTATTTCTAATATTAATAATACTGGGGTGACACGGTAGGGGTGACACGGAGGTTTGGCTATACTTATGGGCTTGACCATCTTGTTATCATCCTAAATTGTGATTTTATTATTATTATTGATAATGTATTTCTAATATTAATAATACTGGGGTGACACGGTAGGGGTGACACGGAGGTTTGGCTATACATAATATTAATATTACTGGGGTGACACGGTAGGGGTGACAAGGTAGGGGTGACACGGTAGGGGTGACAAGGTAGGGGTGACACGGTAGGGGTGACACGGTAGGGGTGACACGGAGGTTTGGCTATACTTATGGGCTTGACCATCTTGTTATCATCCTAAATTGTGATTTTATTATTACTATTGATAATGTATTTCTAATATTAATAATACTGGGGTGACACGGTAGGGGTGACACGGAGGTTTGGCTATACATAATATTAATATTACTGGGGTGACACGGTAGGGGTGACAAGGTAGGGGTGACACGGTAGGGGTGACAAGGTAGGGGTGACACGGTAGGGGTGACACGGAGGTTTGGCTATACTTATGGGCTTGACCATCTTGTTATCATCCTAAATTGTGATTTTATTATTACTATTGATAATGTATTTCTAATATTAATAATACTGGGGTGACACGGAGGTTTGGCTATACATAATATTAATATTACTGGGGTGACACGGTAGGGGTGACAAGGTAGGGGTGACACGGTAGGGGTGACAAGGTAGGGGTGACACGGTAGGGGTGACAAGGTAGGGGTGACACGGTAGGGGTGACACGGAGGTTTGGCTATACTTATGGGCTTGACCATCTTGTTATCATCCTAAATTGTGATTTTATTATTATTATTGATAAAGTATTTCTAATATTAATAATACTGGGGTGACACGGTAGGGGTGACACGGAGGTTTGGCTATACATAATATTAATATTACTGGGGTGACACGGTAGGGGTGACAAGGTAGGGGTGACACGGTAGGGGTGTCAAGGTAGGGGTGACACGGTAGGGGTGACACGGAGGTTTGGCTATACATAATATTAATATTACTGGGGTGACACGGTAGGGGTGACAAGGTAGGGGTGACACGGTAGGGGTGACAAGGTAGGGGTGACACGGTAGGGGTGACACGGTAGGGGTGACACGGAGGTTTGGCTATACTTATGGGCTTGACCATCTTGTTATCATCCTAAATTGTGATTTTATTATTATTATTGATAATGTATTTCTAATATTAATAATACTGGGGTGACACGGAGGTTTGGCTATACATAATATTAATATTACTGGGGTGACACGGTAGGGGTGACAAGGTAGGGGTGACACGGTAGGGGTGACAAGGTAGGGGTGACACGGTAGGGGTGACACGGTAGGGGTGACACGGAGGTTTGGCTATACATAATATTAATATTACTGGGGTGACACGGTAGGGGTGACAAGGTAGGGGTGACACGGTAGGGGTGACAAGGTAGGGGTGACACGGAGGTTTGGCTATACTTGTGGGCTTGACCATCTTGTTATCATCCTAAATTGTGATTTTATTATTATTATGTATAATGTATTTCTAATATTAATAATACTGGGGTGACACGGAGGTTTGGCTATACTTATGGGCTTGACCATCTTGTTAGCACCTTAAATTGTGATTTTATTATTAATATTGATAATGTATTTCTAATATTAATATTACTGGGGTGACACGGTAGGGGTGACACGGAGGTTTGGCTATACTTATGGGCTTGATCATCTTGTTATCATCCTAAATTGTGATTTTATTATTATTATTGATAATGTATTTCTAATATTAATAATACTGGGGTGACACGGTAGGGGTGACACGGAGGTTTGGCTATACATAATATTAATATTACTGGGGTGACACGGTAGGGGTGACAAGGTAGGGGTGACATGGTAGGGGTGACACGGTAGGGGTGACACGTAGGTTTGGCTATACATAATATTAATATTACTGGGGTGACACGGTAGGGGTGACAAGGTAGGGGTGACACGGTAGGGGTGACAAGGTAGGGGTGACACGGTAGGGGTGACACGGAGGTTTGGCTATACTTATGGGCTTGACCATCTTGTTAGCACCTTAAATTGTGATTTTATTATTAATATTGATAATGTATTTCTAATATTAATATTACTGGGGTGACACGGTAGGGGTGACACGGAGGTTTGGCTATACATAATATTAATATTACTGGGGTGACACGGTAGGGGTGACACGGAGGTTTGGCTATACATAATATTAATATTACTGGGGTGACACGGTAGGGGTGACAAGTTAGGGGTGACACGGTAGGGGTGACAAGGTAGGGGTGACACGGTAGGGGTGACACGGTAGGGGTGACACGGAGGTTTGGCTATACTTATGGGCTTGACCATCTTGTTATCATCCTAAATTGTGATTTTATTATTACTATTGATAATGTATTTCTAATATTAATAATACTGGGGTGACACGGTAGGGGTGACACGGAGGTGCGGCTATACATAATATTAATATTACTGGGGTGACACGGTAGGGGTGACAAGGTAGGGGTGACACGGTAGGGGTGACAAGGTAGGGGTGACACGGTAGGGGTGACACGGTAGGGGTGACTCGGAGGTTTGGCTATACTTATGGGCTTGACCATCTTGTTATCATCCTAAATTGTGATTTTATTATTATTATTGATAATGTATTTCTAATATTAATAATACTGGGGTGACACGGTAGGGGTGACACGGAGGTTTGGCTATACATAATATTAATATTACTGGGGTGACACGGTAGGGGTGACAAGGTAGGGGTGACACGGTAGGGGTGACAAGGTAGGGGTGACACGGAGGTTTGGCTATACTTGTGGGCTTGACCATCTTGTTATCATCCTAAATTGTGATTTTATTATTATTATGTATAATGTATTTCTAATATTAATAATACTGGGGTGACACGGAGGTTTGGCTATACTTATGGGCTTGACCATCTTGTTAGCACCTTAAATTGTGATTTTATTATTAATATTGATAATGTATTTCTAATATTAATATTACTGGGGTGACACGGTAGGGGTGACACGGAGGTTTGGCTATACTTATGGGCTTGATCATCTTGTTATCATCCTAAATTGTGATTTTATTATTATTATTGATAATGTATTTCTAATATTAATAATACTGGGGTGACACGGTAGGGGTGACACGGAGGTTTGGCTATACAAAATATTTATATTACTGGGGTGACACGGTAGGGGTGACAAGGTAGGGGTGACACGGTAGGGGTGACAAGGTAGGGGTGACACGGTAGGGGTGACACGGTAGGGGTGACACGGAGGTTTGGCTATACTTATGGGCTTGACCATCTTGTTATCATCCTAAATTGTGATTTTATTATTACTATTGATAATGTATTTCTAATATTAATAATACTGGGGTGACACGGTAGGGGTGAGACGGAGGTTTGGCTATACATAATATTAATATTACTGGGGTGACACGGTAGGGGTGACAAGGTAGGGGTGACACGGTAGGGGTGACACGGTAGGGGTGACACGGTAGGGGTGACACGGTAGGGGTGACACGGAGGTTTGGCTATACTTATGGGCTTGACCATCTTGTTATCATCCTAAATTGTGATTTTATTATTATTATTGATAATGTATTTCTAATATTAATAATACTGGGGTGACACGGTAGGGGTGACACGGAGGTTTGGCTATACATAATATTAATATTACTGGGGTGACACGGTAGGGGTGACAAGGTAGGGGTGACACGGTAGGGGTGACAAGGTAGGGGTGACACGGTAGGGGTGACACGGAGGTTTGGCTATACATAATATTAATATTACTGGGGTGACACGGTAGGGGTGACAAGGTAGGGGTGACACGGTAGGGGTGACAAGGTAGGGGTGACACGGTAGGGGTGACAAGGTAGGGGTGACACGGTAGGGGTGACACGGAGGTTTGGCTATACTTATGGGCTTGACCATCTTGTTATCATCCTAAATTGTGATTTTATTATTATTATTGATAATGTATTTCTAATATTAATAATACTGGGGTGACACGGTAGGGGTGACACGGAGGTTTGGCTATACATAATATTAATATTACTGGGGTGACACGGTAGGGGTGACAAGGTAGGGGTGACACGGTAGGGGTGACAAGGTAGGGGTGACAAGGTAGGGGTGACACGGTAGGGGTGACACGGAGGTTTGGCTATACTTATGGGCTTGACCATCTTGTTATCATCCTAAATTGTGATTTTATTATTACTATTGATAATGTATTTCTAATATTAATAATACTGGGGTGACACGGTAGGGGTGACACGGAGGTTTGGCTATACATAATATTAATATTACTGGGGTGACACGGTAGGGGTGACAAGGTAGGGGTGACACGGTAGGGGTGACAAGGTAGGGGTGACACGGTAGGGGTGACACGGAGGTTTGGCTATACTTATGGGCTTGACCATCTTGTTATCATCCTAAATTGTGATTTTATTATTACTATTGATAATGTATTTCTAATATTAATAATACTGGGGTGACACGGAGGTTTGGCTATACATAATATTAATATTACTGGGGTGACACGGTAGGGGTGACAAGGTAGGGGTGACACGGTAGGGGTGACAAGGTAGGGGTGACACGGTAGGGGTGACACGGTAGGGGTGACACGGAGGTTTGGCTATACTTATGGGCTTGACCATCTTGTTATCATCCTAAATTGTGATTTTATTATTATTATTGATAATGTATTTCTAATATTAATAATACTGGGGTGACACGGTAGGGGTGACACGGAGGTTTAGCTATACATAATATTAATATTACTGGGGTGACACGGTAGGGGTGACAAGGTAGGGGTGACACGGTAGGGGTGACAAGGTAGGGGTGACACGGTAGGGGTGACACGGAGGTTTGGCTATACTTATGGGCTTGACCATCTTGTTATCATCCTAAATTGTGATTTTATTATTATTATTGATAATGTATTTCTAATATTAATAATACTGGGGTGACACGGTAGGGGTGACACGGAGGTTTGGCTATACATAATATTAATATTACTGGGGTGACACGGTAGGGGTGACAAGGTAGGGGTGACACGGTAGGGGTGACAAGGTAGGGGTGACACGGTAGGGGTGATAAGGTAGGGGTGACACGGTAGGGGTGACACGGTAGGGGTGACACGGTAGGGGTGACACGGATGGGCTTGACCATCTTGTTATCATCCTAAATTGTGATTTTATTATTATTATTGATAATGTATTTCTAATATTAATAATACTGGGGTGACACGGTAGGGGTGACACGGAGGTTTAGCTATACATAATATTAATATTACTGGGGTGACACGGTAGGGGTGACAAGGTAGGGGTGACACGGTAGGGGTGACAAGGTAGGGGTGACACGGTAGGGGTGACACGGAGGTTTGGCTATACTTATGGGCTTGACCATCTTGTTATCATCCTAAATTGTGATTTTATTATTATTATGTGTAATGTATTTCTAATATTAATAATACTGGGGTGACACGGAGGTTTGGCTATAATTATGGGCTTGACCATCTTGTTAGCACCTTAAATTGTGATTTTATTATTATTATTGATAATGTATTTCTAATATTAATATTACTGGGGTGACACGGTAGGGGTGACACGGAGGTTTGGCTATACTTATGGGCTTGACCATCTTGTTATCATCCTAAATTGTGATTTTATTATTATTATTGATAATGTATTTCTAATATTAATAATACTGGGGTGACACGGTAGGGGTGACACGGAGGTTTGGCTATACATAATATTAATATTACTGGGGTGACACGGTAGGGGTGACGTTCATAGCAATGATAGAGCTTGAAGCTATAGCCTTTTTTGCCTAAGCGGGTTGTCTAAGCGGGCTGTGCAAATACTCTATGGGCGTTTATGCACTAGCTAGAGGCAACCGTAATTTCAACGCGTACAAAGCGAGCGACCATTCTGTATAACATAGATTTAAAATTTATTTTACTTTATATTAAAGTCTGATTGGGGAAAAAAAAGGTCAAAAGTACACATATCGACATAAGATTAAACGAAATCACTCAAAAAAAGGTAAACAAAGATCTTCTAAATTATAGATAGGCCGGGGTAATCGGCGACGCTAGTTACAGACACACTGAACTTTAACGTGTATCAAAAAAAGCGTCATGGGTAATCCCATGATTTTTGAGCTTCCCTAATGTATAATAATCTCGGATCTTGGCAGCCCATGTTATTTCCCCATTGGAGTTAATACAGCCCAAACAAAGGAGCTGCTAGCCGTCTACGGAAAACTAGAGCTAGGAATAACAGATGCTGGCGAATGCCAGCATCTAATACGTGATACTGTTCGTTCAAGTAATTCCACTCAATGAAGTTACAGTAGGTTATAGAGAACACTCTCGAAGAAAGACGTTCGTAGATTCTAACCCCGTCCATCGTTGATCGTTAGTTAGTTGAAACTTAACGAATATGGGGTATACCTATCGTCGCCATCATCCATAAGGGCCAAATAGAAATACGGTGTATATATACATTATACGTCTCTTAATTCGCTCGAGATCCTTTCCAGATGGTCTCACCTCCACGCTTACGATTCTCAAACATTACACAAACGCAGATTGCGCGCTATAGGGATAAGAACTCCAGAGAGCCGAGAGTTTTCGCACTTAAGTTTTTTGTTTTTTTATATTTATTCCAGGGCGGGGAAATCTCTCTCTCTCACGTGCCGAAAGAGTCAAATCTTATTGCCAGTCTAAGCTTACGTTCGTTTTTTTCTGTTCATTTTTTTCATTTGAACCCAGGGAATTAGAGGGGCCCCAACCAAAACATCCGTATTACCGAGATTGAACCAAAAATGTTTAACGCGTGCTTCCGAAATATATCTTCCAATAATTTAATTTTAAAGGGTATGTAAATTGCAAGTTATCCCTTAATGACATTATCTTTAATTGGTAATTCTAAGTTAATAAACTAGTTTGACGTCGTTGATTAAAGGGAAAATATCCCTTCAGGGTTCCTTACAATTTTTTTAAAATAAAATTAAGGTTCAAATGATTGTCATACTCCAGTTTCGTACGTTATACGAAATGTTTCGCTACTAAATGGTTTAATCTTCAATAAAAATGGTTTTATAGGATAAATTATCTTTAATTCTAACAATTTTTCGGAAAAGACTTCCACATAACTTCGCAAAAAAGGTATTCCATTGTCTTCATGGAATAATAAAAAAGTTTCATGACCACAAACGCCCAGGTTTTACTTTCAAATTTCATCTTCCCTTTAAAATGAACCGTGACATATCTTTCAATTTAAAATTCCATAATTTACAAATTTCATTTCATAGCTCTCTCTCTATCTAACTCTTATTCCGTAAATCAGTGTCACCCGCAACTTGAAGGAAATGCCAGTAGAAAGTTCTCTTACGACTGGTACTGTGATATCATCAGTACGAGTCTTAGGTGACATTGATCCGTGGTGTATATCGTGTGGTTTGAGAGAGCTCTCGATTAAATATAGAAAGCGTAAACTTCGCAATCCTGTTGGGCGCGTATAGCTAGCGAGTCTCGGGTATTTTAAGGGTTCAGTGTCGATTTTTTGAGAGGGACTCTTCTTTCATTTTAAAGCCGAATGAAGTGATGTTAAAGAAAGGGGAGATAAAGATGGAAATTTAGACCAGTCGCGCATAATTTAATTATAGACATTTAATATTTTGATATACTAGTTTCGCAGTGTGCTACAGATGGAACGTTTCTACAGGGGCAAAATCTTAACGCTAAATATCATAGCCCCTGTAAATGTGTTTCACCAGTCGTGCATTGATTTTACACATTGAAGATGAATATATATCCGCGTTCATACTAGGCCTTGGAATCGATTTATACCGTTTCAAAACGTTTCACTAGAGTCGTGTGAACGGGAAAACGTCTTTTCTCAAGTCAATTTATATCGATTTCTCGAAACTGCTTCGGGAACCAGTTCCATATCGATTCGGTTGGTTAAATACAAAATGTAGAACTGGTTCTATTCTGAATATAGTAGTAAAATAATCTTATGAAAAACGAAACTCGAAAATGGATCATATGCGCGACGGAACTTTAAAAAAAAAATTGAATACATTTTTCTCCAGAATCACGAACTGCATTCGTCTTAGTTCCGTGTGTTTCGAGTGTTTTAAGGGAAAGGGAGGTAGGGTTGTGTCGTCTCATCCGTCTCTCATCATCGAGAGAACTCGCGAGGATCGAATTACGAGAAGCGAGAGCGCGCTGACATGATTTGCGATGCTATAAAAACATCGTCAAGCTGTTTTTTTTGAAAATTATATTTTTGGGGGCAACTTTTGGTAGGCTTAGCTACTTCCTGCGCATCTGCCTTAACATTCCTCGCGTGTCTTTTTTAAATTGGACCCCTTTTCATAATTCACCCCACTTTTTATATATACATATATATATATATATATAAAAGAAAAAAATCTTTCCCTACGCTAGATTTAGTTTAAAAAAGCAATTTATTTAATTCTCCCCTCAAATTACTGCTGTTAATGTGGCTAACGGTTAAAGGGTGGTTTTTGAATTCTATCTCGCAGCTATCTTTGGCTTCTTGCCTTTTCCTTTCATATCAGAATTTTATTTGATATTTTGAATTATTAAGACGAGAAGTATAAGGCTTAAGAACATTACGTACCAAAAAATAAAATTAAATGATAATCTAAGACTCTAAGATAACAATATATAGAATAGAATAGAACCCCAATTTAAAAGACTTTTTGGTCAAACGAAATATTAAATTTTAACATTAGCTTGACCTAATTCCTATGGAACGTTTGGGTTCTTCTTTAAAGGCCTAGGATTTCTTCTGCCTGTAACCTGCTTGTTTCACTGGAAGTGGGCTCACCTTCTGAGCTTCCCTTTTGGGTAGAAAGGCAAGAGAAAGCCTGGAGGATGAGTTTGTTTCCAGGGTGACAGGCAGAAGTAATCTTAGGCCTTTAACAAATATTTTGGTGAAATCACAGAAAAATTATTAGGTTAATCAACTTGTATGTTTTATTATTCTAGACAAGTTTCACAAATGTAGGGAAATGTGACGTCACAGTCTGAAACTAATTCTGGACTATAAGTTTAACTTGAACGCATGATGTTTTCGCTTATCAGGGCTATATGGTGTTATTAGAAAAGTTCTAAACTTCATCAAAAGCCCAATTGTTTATATATTCTCTAACCCCAAGATCTACGATTGTGTATATCTTCTATTGGAGCTGTAAAGAACTAAGTTAAATCAAATTAAAGTAGATCATGGAATATACAGACATGATTCAGGGCTTCCATCTGGTATCTAAATTTTCCTTTTTTGTTTTTACAAGTTTTAGGGATGTATATTTAAATGTCACGGGCTTGAGACTAAGAAAAATCTAGTCCAGGGATTAATTAATAGGTGACCTAGAATCAAATAAATCATGTCTAGACTCTAGTTAATGTATTCCTTGGGAATACCAAAAAAAGATAGTCTTAATAGGTCTTGGTGAAATCTCTCGATATGTCAAGAAGTCTTGGGGAACTCTTAAAGACTTCCCAGAGACTTTTGTGGTCATCTTGATGACCTTTTCAGATTTTTTTTCGGTAAGGGAGAGTAGCTAGCGTCACCACCGAGCTGCCCTAGAAGGCAATCATTACTTTTATACAAATGAAGATTTGAAAATATGAAACATTTTATTACACTACAAGAGGCAAAAGAAATGTTTATTTATTTTTCTTAAAATCCAAGAGAAATGGCAATTTATGACACTAACTCAAATGAATGCTTTATATAAAATTTTGGTAGGAAATGAAGTTAGAACAAATAATTTCACAATATAATACACAGCGTCAGGAAACCATTTTTAATTCAAAAGTCCTCTTCGTCTGAAATGGGAATATCGACAATTTTCCAGTTGAAAGATTCGGAATCAGGGTATGGAGAGTGCACTTGCCCCATCGACAATTCCTTCATATATCTTTTTAAAGGATCCATTAGTGACAAATGAAATCTGCTGAAAACTGGGGAAGTAACGGGACTGGGTACTAGATGTGGTGAAACTGAACCAAATGGTGGTGTCGGTGGTAACAACAGAATATCTTTAACTATGTCATCATCCGATTCTGTAAATGAAAGATTTTTTTCATCAGATATGAACTTTATAATTCAATTTTACGAGACTCCTAGAGAATAATACATACCATCAAGATCCTTACGATTAAAAGTATCAATCCAGTCCGTTTTTGCCTCTAGTTCTTTATGTATCTTTTCAGCATTCTCCATGATCATATTAATCGATAATCCACCCTGAATTAGATATATCATGTTTCATTCTTCTTTAAAATTAATTTTTATAGCTTATTAAGTACCTTTTTCCGATTAAGTTGGGGTGATTTAGTAATATTCTTTCTTTTGTCGTTGGTTGAAACTTTCGGGACGTCCAGTATGGAGTACACTAAAACAAACGATATCAATTAACGATCTAACAAAGTTGAAGGGGAATAATACATAAAAGCCACACTATTACCATTTTCTTTATCAGGAAGAACGGCAGGCTGATTATTTAGAGGTTTAATGGGTTGAACTGCGTTAGTGTCTCTCGTAGAATTCCTGCGAACGTTGGTAGACACCCTCAAACCTAAAAAAATAGAAACAAATTCGAATTAAAGTCATAATTAAAACCTTTTTTGCCACTCTTTCAATAGTGAACCTGAAATCAACAATTATAAAAAAATCAACACTGTAAAATTTTGGCAAGGCTTAACTTACCAAGTCCAGGTCGTTTAGTTCGCTGACTTTGGTCAGCCATAATAACTATTCTAAAACAGCAATGAGATTCCAAATACAAACCCAATCGATGTAATTAATAAGTTTTAAAAACGGTTGAACACGATCAAGCATTTATATAGCGCGAGAAAAACAACAGTTCGTTAAATAGTTAGAGCAATAGAGGAGGCAGGAGGGCATTAAGGGGTCACGTGACGTGAGGATTTCTCCTGTAGAGTGCTGCCATCTAATAGAATGAATGTGGGAGAATAAACTTCGCGCGCATTTTAAATCTCAAATAAAATAAGGAAATGTTTAGAAGGTAATATCCTTTTTAAAAAAATTACTTTGTTGCCAAATGAAATAATGTTTTATTTGGGCTGTAATACAGATACAAAATAACCATTAGGCATAGTTATTATGCTTATTTTTTCTTATTTTTTTTTATATTATTTTACCTTTTTAAGACAATTATTTCGCTTTTAGTTATTTCACATATGTAAATAATATCATAGACCTACAAACATTTTTATTTAACGCCATAAATACATAATTTTTACTAGAAACGAAATTGACCGGTTGTCTTGTTATTATTTTATCCCAAAAAAACTCCTTAATATTTACAATTATTTTTAAACTTATAATTTAATTCAGAAAAATTAAAACGCTATATCCGATAATTGCCTATTTTAATTTATATAGGTAGTATTGTTTTAAACGAATAATTTTATTCATATTACATATTAGGCACTTTAGTCAATTAATTTTTCACATTTTTTTAATATTATTTGAAACTTTTCCTTTGGCTTAATTTGAAAATCATTTTTTCAAAATTTGAAACACTTTATTTATAAAATATTTAATACGTCACGCTTAATATTTCTAAACTTTTTTTTTTGCTTGCCTAAATTCGATTAACTGCCTATTAATTTGATTTTTTCAAATATAATTTAAAGATATCAGAGGGAATTTCAATCCTTTTTAATCTTACAATTTTGATAAAATTTAATTCAAATTTATATACGATATTTATATTTGGAAACTTATTTAGAGAATCAGGAACTTAGAGAATATAGTTTTTTTTTTTTTGGTTTTTATGTCTCATAATGTTTTTAAATGCTTGATTTTTGAGTATTCGAAAACTTTCCATCTGAAATGAAGTTACAAGTAAAAATATTAATTAGATTAATGTACATTAGATTAATGTACATTAGATTAACGTACACGTAGTTTTCACTAAAGAAGAAATAGATGAACCCAAATATTGCTTTTTCCCCAGTGTTGTGAACCACATGTGATTCTATTTTAACATAAATGATTCCAGATTATTATAGCAGACGACGTATCGATGCTTGTTTTAAGTTGTTTAAGCCATGGAAAGCCAACTCCGTTATTCGCGATCGAAAGTTTGAAACGAGACAGTTTAGGTGACGTCTGCTAAAGTGTTGATGATCCCTGTGTGACTGTGTGTAGCTTTACTAAAACTCAATACCCCAGGTTTTCGACGACGACCTTTTGGATGTGGCGGCGTTATTTTTCAATCGCGAATAAGTTAAGCCTTAAGTCAACGGTTTAAGCCTAGTTCTAAACCTAGTTTATTCTAAACGTACTTTACAAGTTTGAGGTACTATTTAGCTTTTGACGAAAAACGAACGTTTTCCTGGACTAAAATTTAAAAACAGTTAGAGATTGAACAAAAATACGGGCCAACAAGGTATGTTACGATAAATAATTGGAAGTTTTTCTTTCGAAACGGTGTAACCCTCTTTCTTAATGCTAAGCCTTGGCTAATTTCTAGGCCTGCAGGCATGGATGTATAAAGAACTAACGTTAGTTCTTTATACATCCATGCTGCAGGTAACGCGATATTCAAATTTTACTCTACCTAGTCTTGAGTCTTGACTATGACTAAATACTGTAATACATTTTTAGCTAGATAATCCCTTATCTTCAACCACTTAGCGACCGCCTCGCGTTCCATAAGAATTCTAGTATTTAACATCTACTCAAATTAGTGATTTTATTAAGCCTAATCTGGAATCATTTTGCGCTCTCTTTGATGTTAAAACCATGGATGAAAGTACGGAGAGCCAAATCGGCCTTTTCTGTAATGTGACTGCGGCGATCCTGGTTGTCACGCTTAAAAAAATGGTGGTGCCCTATTTTTGTTCTATTTTTATTGTGAAAGAGGTAGATTCGACCAGTATATCTAACTACTCTTTCTCACAGTATAAAATAGAGTAAAAATGGAGCGTATGACAGCCAAGGTCGCTGCTGTTGCTATTCCAAAACCGCCTTACGCCTCTCAAAGGAGGAGTTGGCTCTCCATACCTGAACTTTGTCTGAACATAAGTATACTCACCACATAGACCCTGTATCTCCAGATTATTAATTTTCCTTCCATTATGAAATTCCACCACTAGTTTTCCTTAGCAATTTCAATTTGAAAGTCCATCCAAGTAACTTTTAACATAAATACTTCATTACTTCGTATTTTCTTAATAGTATAACATTTCATTTGTTTAATTAAGTATTCCTCGCGATTTAAATCTAAGTTTTGAGGGAAAGGGGATATAACTAAAAAGGTAAAGAAGTAAATATTACATAACTGTATTTTTTTTTTTTTTTTCTTATTTCATATCATAATTTTTCTAAATCTAATACCTTTTTGAAATTCGACGACGAAAACTATTTGCAATTTTTATTTTCTTTGGTGTTTGGTTGTTTTTAATTTGTAATATTATTTTTTCGGTAAGGGGGACACGTTGTGGTCGACAAACACGTCATTCTGGGCAGGGAGTCGGGACCAATTAGGGACCAGAGCCACTTATTCGAAGGGTGATGGTAATTTCGGACCAGAGGAGGGCTCGAATTGATTTCCCAAAAACAATTAACGCGTTACCGCACCATTAAATTTTAATCGGTGGGTTATTTATAAATATTTTAATCGATTACCCGCGTTTTTCTTTTTATCGTTTGTAATTCATTTCAAAATGGCGCCAAAGTTTTCTTGGATTTTGATTCGCGGATGGCGCGTGGCTTCTTTTTAGAGCCGGCAGTTTTGCACGCGCAATCGTATTTTTCGAGTATAGTGACGTCACTGGCGCGATGTTGATGGGGTTGTTGTTCCCGAGGGTCTTTACGTAGACTTCCGCCTGTACTCGGTTTGTTTGCCGAGGACCTTCCGGGTGTGCCGCAGCGCAACAAGCTCCTGAATGCGCGCATGAATTCCCGACTGGAATAGGCGTAGATTATAGGGTTAAGGCAACTGTTGCAATAGCCAGTCCAGAAACATATGTCGAACAACAATGGCGGGACGTAGCACCATTCGCACAGGGTACCTAAGTAAAAACACCAAAAAGAAAACCAAATTAATTATTGCTTATAGATTAGCAAATTTAAATATCAAGATTAACCACGCTGACTAGGAGGTCGTTTGAAACCAAAATTCATTACATTTGTAATTAAACAGAAATTAATAGTAAACAAGTCAGTAGGGAACTCTTGTAGAATTGCTCGTTTGAAACACTGCCCAATCAGCTCGTTGAAAAGAAATGAAGCTAAAATGATGGCTGACAGACATACCCCTTCTCCCCCGACTCGGGTAAAAAATCTGTCTACAATTGACGATGGCTCAATTAATGCACCCACGTCTTGCACCAATAATAGTTGTACTAAGCAGTACCCCTATAACTGATTTCTTGTTAACTATTAGTTTCTGCCTTTACCAAACAACGAAAATCTTAATCGCGGTGGTTAAGCGGAACTCTTTTTCCCAGTAATGCACCCTGGTTCCATATTAGTAATGAAAAAGTAAGAGATTATAAGATACCCCCATCGCGTGACTCTCCAACCTCAATCACTGGCGGCTCAGTGGTAAGACGGCCAAAGACCTTTTAAGCCTCACTATGTACATTTAGTTGGCGCGAAATCTCTCCATTAATGAATGTCCGGGGGTCTGTTTTGGGATTTAACCCTTTTCTCGTACTTTTTTATTCGCCCCTCAGGCGTTGTTTAACGCCAGGATAGTTCGTAAAAGGAAAATATCTTTCTCCAATCCCCGAGTTGTCATGGTAACGCGCGTGACTTGTTCCCACTCTTTTTTCCCACCAAAACGTCAACCTATTCTCTCATCCAGGCGTCCCAAAATGCGCGTGGGAACTGGTGATCGTTTTATTTGACGTAATGAAGTTACGTTAGGGGAGGAAGAAAAAGACGGAATAGGTTTTGTGTTTAGTAGTTTACCCATTCAGGCTTCGTACTCGTAGGCTAGTATACTTCAAACGAGGCGTACGGCTGAGTATCGCTTTTGTCGCGAGATAGAAATGAAAAATAAAGTTTACGGTTTCTATATTGGCGCCTCCACTAAGCGATCAAAAAGGATTGAAGAAACTTTTACTCCTTTACCCCATCGCCCCTCGTTGGTCTCTTTCGCGGATAGTTTTATTTTTGCAGAACTTACAAAGCTGCGCGCGTTCTTTCATTTCTATTATTTGTTTTGCCTTTAAAGAAATAGTAACTCCTAGCTTCATATGTGTTGTAAACTCCCGCTGGTTTTGTGTATTGATTAACAATATATACCTAGTATAGTTCCTGTTATTCTTGAAGAGAGTTGAAAAGTTATATATTTTTGACATTTTAATTTCGAAGTTTCTTAAAAAACTCGTCAATTCAGAGGTGTCACGTTTTGAATATGGGTTTTTAATAGTATGGGGGGGGGGAACTAAAAATATTAAGCATAGGGATTCGAGACAAATGGTGACAGCTTTTTGAAAATGAACGAAATTAATCTATTTTTGCAGTATGAGAACTAGAACTTTTACAACGTCAGTTTTAACGCATTCTAAGATTACGAGAAAGTACGTGATTTTGAGGACAAAAATAGAATCTGGATTGGGTCCTTATATTTTTCTTTAACCTCTGAACCGTCGAATGATGAAATCTTCCAAAAATAACTTTCATCCCGGGAGTTAGAAATACACTGCTTTCCAACACTACTTTTATTTCATGCGAAATTAAACATTGTGTACAATTCCGGCCTAGCTTATACGCTGTAGTTTTCTAAACTTTAAGGGAACGGGACTGGTGGATAGGTTCTTCGATTACCTCTATTCGCCTTCGCTCCTTGAACAGAGATGAAGGGGACGACGGTCAGTTGCCTCGAGACATCTTTGATTGGGGAATAGATGGCTATGGGTTTGTGAAGTCTTTACCGTGTCTTTATAAGGGGTTATAAGGGTCGCGGTCATAGCTAGTCGAGCGAGTAAAGGAGTTGAGGGGTGGATTATTGGTGGAAGGTGATTCGTGACTAGAAAGGGGTATTTTTTTCCAGACTAAAAGAGATCTGACCAAGCCTATTCCAGGAAACAGATGTTCCAGAAATCTCTTTTTATTACTTCTATATAGTTTGGGAGCTCCATATCATCGCTTGTCAAAGTTATACCTTCCCAAAAGGCGATTTTAAGCTTCATATATTCTCCTATATATAATGCTCCACAAGACTGCAACCTTCGCTTAACGTAAATCGAAAAAACCGATTCTTCACAGAAAGTTTTATTCTAAACCAAGTGTTTAGTTACTTACTTAGTGTTTTACAAAACACTTGTTTTCGGTTTTTCTGATTGGCTGATTTGTCTCTGACGATCTAGAAAGGTACCGCCCATTCCCAAATAACATGATAGAGAAAGGCTTATGATGTACGACATAGTTCTGTTTCATTTCGAAAATTTCAAAACAAATCAAAGAGATACATTGCCTAAAATGTTAAGATATTACGGATTAAGCTTTTAAAATCAATCACGGGGAATTGCAATTATTTCCGCGTTTAATCTGCCGCCGCAAATGAGCTCCAAATCCACTATACATAGTTTTCACTAAAGGGGGTAAGTGCCGTTCCCCCCATGTTGCCAACCACTTGTGAGTGCAGAGGGAAAGGCTAGAGTTCAGTTTTGAAACTGATCTGTTCTGAACTGCACTCACAAGCTCCTGGCAACCTGGGAATGAAAGCAAAGCTGGGTAAGAGGGGTGGAATTATCTTTTGCCCCTTTACTGAAAACTATGTATAGAAACCAATTAAACCTCCTCGGATCAATTTCCGAAGATTTTAAATCTTATAATTTATACTTTTGATACGCGATACTCAAAAGCGGGAACCAATCAATATTAGCAAATGTTACATTTATTGTTAATAACCTTTCAGCAACGCGTGCCATTTTCTGATACATCTCATTATATATTCCCCCCGAATTTTCCATTTCTATTAAAATCTCAAGAGTTTTATTAAATTTTTGAAATTTTAGTTATTATTTTTATATCACTCGGAAAGGTTGTAAAATAAAACAAGATCGTAGTATTTAATCGGTATTTGTATAGTTTAGTGTATTTGAGTTTAGTGTGTAATGCGTAACAGCTTTTTCCCAAGACAGGAACCACTGGTTTTTGATGAAAATAGGTTTCTCGACATCGTGCCGCTGAGATCTAAACGCGCCACGCTCGCCCGTCGATTCTCTTGCTCTGTTTATAATTCCCCTAGAGTTATATGGCGCATGTAGTACAGCGCATATCATTACGACATATTTTCCTCGTAACATATCGTCATTACGACATATTTTCCTTGTAACATATCGTCATTACGACATATCTAACAAAGAACAAAACTTACTTATCCATCAAACTAGAGGGCAAATATATACCTTTAGTTCGGATCTTAATATCAGTTAAAATTCATTGATAAAGCCAAAATCACTGATTTAATCATGTTTAATTTAGAGATTTCACAGAAATAATAAAATAGGTTCCCCTAACCCTTTAATTTCAACAAAAATATGCAAACTAGAGACCTTGATATTTCTGGAAACAAATGCTATTTCTTGGCCAGGGATTAGAGGTTGAGAAGTTTAGTCCTATATAGATTTGAGAGAAAAGATGGTTAATTTAAAAGCAAGGACGACTTATTGGAGCGCGCTTCCTTCCACAGAGCGGGCGATAATAATACGTAGTGAAGTGTCTGAATGGCTAATTAAACTTTAGAGGGGGCCCGAGCGAAAGAGGAAGACATATAGAAGAGAGAGAGAGAGAGAGAGAGAGAAGAGAGATCGTGAGAAAGCGGTAGCCAATCCCTGCCATAAGCGGAGTCGGGAGGGAATTATTAATCCACCGAGAGCGGCCGAATAGAATGAAAGACTTAAGGGATGGGATTTATATAAGTTACCATCTCGTTTCTGTTTAAAGACCAAGTCTCACGTATGAATAGCTTTTAGATAAAATATTAATAGAAACTAACTTTAAATATGAGTCAAGATCTGATTATTCGCTTTCTGTTTGGCTCGCGATAATATCAAATGAAGAACGAAAAAGGTGTTAAGCGTATTAATATTTAAATATCCTAATTATTAGGAATATTAAATCCAGAATATATTCAAGACCGTGTTTTTAAATTAGCAGATGAAACCCTTAAGAGGGCGGGAAAGCCAAGATCTTGTTTTGAATGCTCCATTACCCCTAGGTAGTTATGTATAGTCCTTAACTATTTATCAAAATACTTGTGACTTTTCATAAAACTTGCTCTTTAATATCGATTATTTATTTTAGTTTCATGTATGGTACGTAGAATTATACGAATAGATTTAAAGACTAAATTATTTCTATCACCTTCCTCACTATTTCTCATTCCCTTAGTTCCTATTTATTCCGCGTGGTTTCTTGTAAACTCGGTGCAGCTCTTTTGTTTTCTCAACTTTGCGAGAAACTAAAGGGCAAGTAAAGGGTGGCAGTTGATGAATTAAAAACTGTCCACGAATTAGCTTTCATTTCTGGCCAACAGAGGCGCGATCAGTGTTGCTAAGTGCAAACTAGAAATACTTCTCACGTGACAACCATATAATTCCCTAGATTTTTGTTCGATATTCTATCTGAAATGAACTTGCTCTTTAAATAAGTCTTGGCTGGATATTTTCAGTGAAACCAAAACTCCGAGGATGTTAAAGTTTGTTTTAATTGAACGCGGAGAAACTAATTAGAGCGCAGCAAACAAGTTTACTGAAATAGAAAGAATAGAGTCCAAAACGGGGAAGAAAATAATACTCTTAATGATGTCGAACCTCCAGATCTCTTTCACCCTGCCTTTATTTAAATATGGTCCTTCTTAAGTAAATATACAAACACATTTATTTAGATTTTAATATTTACTTCACTGCCATAAAAGTAATTATTGAATTTTAAATTATTCCTGAGCCAGTTGGTTTTTAAAATTTAAACTATTTTAAGACTTATGTTAAGACATAAAAATGAAAATAAAACACTTAATTATAAGTTTTATTACAAATTCAACACTTGAGGGAAATAAAAGTTGGGGAACTATATCATCTAAATTAGACTTTTCATGTTGAAGGGAGGATGAAGTAAAAAGAATCTATTAGGGGTTGTAATTTGGTTACACCTAAATCAGTATATTTAACACCCAGGACCTTCCTGGCGCAACCATCACCTCAATCTGACCAAATTTTCGTCGATGTCCTTTTACAAACAAACGATCTTAGCATTAGGTCAACGAGTAATTAAGGCTTAGGAAACAAGACGAGGAAAGTAATCCACCATTTTACTTATATTGTTCCACTTCTCTAACTGGATCTTCCGGCAGCTTCTGGTCACATTCTGTTGTCTGCTAACTATGTTTTTAGTTATTTTTATACTCTTTTGCTAAGAAAATAACATGGAATCATGTTTTTCATGATGCTCTTGCCGGATTTGACTTTGCATGACTCAAACATGAAATATAATTGGAACTAACGTTATCTTTCCACCACCTTATCAATTACTTAGACAATTAATTCTTATACATGCTCAATAATTTTGGTCACCAATTAAAATTAAAATAACCAGTTAACCTTTTCACTCAATTATCTATAGTTTTATCAATTATTTTTCAAACTTGATAATCATCCACTTTTGTCACCAATAAAACTAAATTTACCTCCAACCCAAACGTATTTAATATAAAGCGCTGCTACTCAAATTTATTTAATTTATATTCGTCACTTTGTAGTCTATATCGATATGTAGAAAGCTCCTTGTCAAAGATAAGATACTAAAAGGCTTTAGTTAATAATTGACACGGAATCTCAATCTCGGATACGAAGGATGGACGAGGGAAATCGCTTAATTTAGCAGTTTAAATTTAATACGTCATAAAATGTTGACCCTAATTCGGTATAATTGTATACAATCGAGGCGGAAGATCTTAAGAAAATCAATAGCGATTAATGGGTAAAGATTTCCCTCGAGATAGCGGCTCATTCTCAAGCCTTCTCTCTCACTTCGCTGTCGAGACGTTCTCGATCAGTGTCCGAGATTAACAATATAAACTAATTAACTAATTAGAAGCAGCCAAGCACGAGTTTACTTTTCAAAGCCGCCGGAGCCGGCGAAGTTGTCATCGAGTAATTCGGTCACTGGCCAATTCTCGGCGACTAACTCTATTCCCCGAAATTGATTTACGAGGGAAATAGAACGTATCATATCGTTGTGTACTGTTTGAAATAAATTCATTAGCCCCTGCATGGTAGTTTTCTCGTAAACATCGGTGCACGAAGGCTGGAACACTTTTACAGGCGTTTATTACTAAATACAATGGATAGTTTACTCCTAGATGGTAGTTTTACCTCTAAACGGGGATAAATTTATATAAAAGCTCTTATTTCATATTTTTAAATAGTTTATTTAATTTAATTTCTAGGGGAATTAATACATTGGTAACTTTTGGTGAAATTACCGTATCTTTAAAAAAAACTGTAATTTACCGGTAATTTATCCTTTCAATTCAATTTAAAGAATTCCTGCAGAACCTTATTTAAAAATGTAGTCAATTACCATAATAGAAATCGTAAAAATACTATAAATTATCGTTAAGCAGCTGACAGTAAATTGTCGACTCACGCCTCTTTAGTCTTAACGAACGATTTCAAATTTTTCACATTAAATGTAGGGGGAGTCAAACGGTAAAAGTTTCCCGCGTAATTTAACTTCGTGATCTGAGTTCAATTCAGTTCAGTTCAGTTGTTTAAGGGGCGTAGCTATTATTTAGATTTATAAACCATAATTCTAAAATTTATTTTTATGAGATAGAAACTATACTTCCGGTACATTTGAATTTATAAGCGTATAAAAAATTATATTATATATTAATAAAAATTTAACTTTATTAAAAAATAGAGCATTCAAATTAAAATCACCGCTACAAAATTTAATTTATTATCTTATATACCTTTCTATACGAAATGGAACGTTCATATATAAGCCAGTGAACGAGAAAGAGTTATAGGAAAAGACGAAATAAGAATGCTATTGGAGATTCCTTAGTTCTAGCTTTGAGAAAAATGTACATTCTGTATCCACTATCCAGTACTTTTATCCCGTCCAATGGGTAGGTTTAGTGTGTTGCTCTTCCTACGAAACACCGACTCGGTGGCATTTCGAATAACGAAAAAAAAAGAAAGAAAAAAAGATAGGAATCCCAGATTCCCAGATTTTTAGCTTTCCGCCATGCATCATTCTTACGGTTCATTTCACCTCAAAATGCAACACTAGAAGCGAGCTTAAAATCATAAATTAAAGGGAGTGTGAAAGGGAAAATTTAATATTTAATTTGAACCTAATTGGTAGTGAAATATAAGTTCGTTACTCCCAAATAAATAAAGAGAATATAATTTTTAAGGCTTTCACCATAGTTTTAGGAATGACCCCGATCATAACGAGCAACTATCCAACGCTAAATTTCACAAATCAATTACCATGGTGACGAAGTTTGGAAACCAAATGTGGTCCTGACAAAATTAGGAAAAAAAAAAAAAAATTCCCATTAAGATGAAATGAAAATGACTCTTAATTGCGTAGCTTTTAAATATGTCATAATAAAACCAAAAATATAATCCATATATGATTTCGAAAAAATGGTGCCTCCTCACTTAAAGAATAAATAAAAATTAACTTAAAAATTATCATAGACCTGAATTGAAAAACGGAACGGCACAGAGATGCGTGCATACTAATTACCTTAAAATAGTAGAGTATAGTATGGCTTTTTAAGTGTTGAATACTCGCAATGAACTATATTTTAAGATAAGCCTCCACCGCAAACAGTTCCGCGGTCTGTGAGAAGTAGAATGAATAGAGGATCGATCGCACGCGAAATCCACCAAGTTGACCCGATTAAAGATGGATGCACACATACTGCTAGATGCTGGGAAATATGTTCAATATATTGGTTCTAAACCTAAATCCCCCGTAGTCATAGCTCTGTCGCAGTGTGCATCCACCTTTTATACTAGAACTAGGTAGTATAGATCTTAGTACGAGTTTTCAGCAAATACAAGAAAATATTTCCTTCTGTTTCTATGACTAGGAGATCGTAAAGAGAAAAGTTACGGCTATTTTAAGATTGGGGTCATTGGCTCGATTTCTATTAGTGGCGAGGCATCTTTTTTGAGTGGCCAGGCATAATTTTATTATTTTAAAATAATCTTGGGAATGTGGACTTTCTAGTGGTGCAGTCGGGTTATGGCTAGGAAATGGCAGAGAAACATTACGCCCATTTTAAATAGGGATCATATTCAGAACTTTGGCTCGATTTCAATCAGTGGCGAGAACCTTAATGTTGCTAATTTTGATAATTTTGATTGTTCGATTAACAATAACTTTAAAGAGCCTATAGTAATATATCACTATCTCTTATTTAAATTAATTTATAAACTTATATTGCCCACGGAAAATAAATGATTTTTTGGAGACGAGTTGCGTGATGGGAAGATTCGTGTTACACAACTATAGGTGTTAATTTCCTTTTCTCCTATTTGTATTGGAGACGACACTTTCTTAGTTTCTCAAGAATTTGAGACAAAACCACATCGGTGGGAGGTAACGTGGTATATGTTTCATTGCTTTATCTAGGTTAAAATGGACATTTGATCCGGGGAGGGTCGAACTTGGTAAACGAGAAAATGATTGTTTTTCGCGCCTGGATCTCAACTTCCTTTCTTTCACCACTCTACTTTTTCTTCGTAGACTTTCTTTGTTGATAAAGGGTTTAGGAAGCCGTTTTAATTCACTCTTTTTTTTTCATCCCACCCCTTCCCCCACCCTATCAGTTACATCCGCTTTGCCATCAATCCCTCTTCGTGCATGTCCAGTGGGAATATTCCCTACTGGTTCTTGTACACGGGCACTATATACTTAGTATAAAACAGAGTTAGTTTTCATTACGTACAAAAGCTTAAACTATCCTTAACAACTATTTTACTACTTTTAGATATAGAGGGATCATAAAGATTTGTACGTGCTGAAAACTCTAATTGAATCTAAAACTATAGTGTGTCGCTTTTCACTATATTTTGTCTTTGTCTGGACAGACGAGACGGTTAATCTGTCATCTCTCTCGCTCCCTCTCTTTCTCTCTCTCTGCATCACATCATCTCTCCTTGCCTCCATCCAACGTTCGCGCCTTTATTTTCACGAAAACGAGTTATTAAAAACTTTTCTTTAGCGGTTTTTAAGTAATGGACTTTTTATGTCAACCGTGAAATGTATATTATACACCGCTCGAACCAACTCAGTGCGGCTCAACCCCAGCACAAAGTATTTTTCCTTTTTCATTTATTTTCCCCAAACTCGTGTTCCTCGTCAGCTGGGCTTTATTTAAACATTTTGACGTACCAGAAAGCAGACAGAGTCTTATTTCTAGACTTTTTGGCTTTATTTTTATCGGTATTTTTCTCTCTGTCTGTGTAATTGTTTGCTTAACAACTACCCAAGATATCGGGCTCAAGTTCGTATTTTCACCTCTTGTCGATAAGTAGGTGGGTCATTTCGGTATGTTATTGAGTGTATTGTGTAATATCAGGCAGAAAAACAAGTCTCTGACAAATATTAGCTAAAGTAAATAATAACAAGCATTATTTAGAAGTCGGTAATCACCTTCGTTTCTGTATTTTATATTTAAATTACAAATAACCACATCACGAAGGATATAAATTATTTCCTTTTAATTTACAAACTGCGTTGAAAATTTCTTACAATTTTTCTTTGGATATATCGTTTAAAATGTTTTCTTAAAACTCAAGTGTACCAGATCAAATTATTCGTGGGGGTGTTGTAGAAAAACAGAGAAATTTGAAGAAAGCTATAACATTCATAAGAATATCAATTTCACTTGAACTTTTCAGGAAATTCCAACAATTATGTTACGTCATCATAAAATAATAAAACCAAAATCGTCGGGGCTGGTATTAAATTTAATCTGGCGTTTATCGTTTCAGGGAAAAAAAATATTTGCCTTATTCGCGAAGTTCTAGTGAATTGATTGATAAGGAAATGGAGGAACTTGTCTCGTAAATCTAACTTTTACTGTATTAATTTGTGCCCCGCAAACATATATTTAAAACCAAGAAAAAATGGATTATGAAATTTTATAACGTGCCAAGGTTCCGCATTTTTTAGAAGTAAATTCAAAGGGGTGTGAAAACGATAATCTAAATTTATGGAAAAAATAAATAATTAAATTACAAGAACTTACGACTACAGGGTTGCCACAGGTCAGGGAAAAGTCGGGAAACTTTAGAGGTCGGGGTTTGAACAAGATTATCCACAAATATTTGGTTAATCATTTAATCATAAAAAATAATAGGTTAATTATTCGCTATTACATTGCATTTAACATACATTTCCCGTGGATAATTTCAAAATATGAATAAAGATAAAAAAAACAGAAATTATCTTATCTAAACCCCGACCTCTAGGGAATTTGAAAATGAATCAAAAAAGTCAGGGAATTTTAAGACATTTTAAAAAGTAACTATATTAACACGTTATTATATAACGACCTCAATACGAATAAATATTGGAAAGTAGACTTGTAGACGATTTAAAAAAATAAACTTTGACCTCTTTTATCATTTTTTTTTTTTTTTTTTTTTTCACTTTTAACCCCAAAAAGTTTAAATTGAAAACTACCATTTTGATCTAATACTGACCAGATATATTAATATCTCTGCTTTTGCGGCGATGCCTTAAATCCAATGGATGTATTATAATTTTCACCCTCCCATGAAGGCTAGCATTTCCGTTACTGGATCAAAAAAGAGGGGATGGCAATACTTGCCTTTTACTGTGTATTTTGATAGGGCTCTGAATATTATCGGGTGCTGAAGCCCATTTTTTCTGTGGACGAAAAGTTATTTTATAAAGTTTCATAACTGTATATGTATACGAATGGTCTTTGCAGTCCATATTTTATCCCCTACGAGATTTAACATTATGTATAAATCCGCCTCATCCTTCGTTGCATTGAAAACTATTCTTGTACCAGAGTTTATAGTGACTCTATTGGAACTGCCACTGGAGATCCAGCTATAAATTATTTATAAGATATCTCAGCGAGCGAGAGAAAATTTTGAAATTATTAATGACATATTGACGTCAAAATTTTTTTATTTCTAACAATTTTAGAAAGAGCTGAATTCTAATGGGAAAATTGCTTTAACCCTCGCTATATTTGAGGTTTTTTAAGATTGAAACTGACTATATATTTACTATCCTTACATTATTTTCAAACGGCGCGAAAATTTGTTTTTTTCAACATAAATATATTTTTAGTAAAACATTTTTAGTTCAACCTAATTTTAGAATGTTTTATTACTATTTTGACGCCTTCACTCAAAAAAATCTGTTTTATTTCTTTCTTTACAGGCTTTAAATCAGTTTGCCTCCACAAAATTTGGAAATATATTTCGCACGCACGACCTTGGATTCAAAAATTCAAAATTGAAAACTTTACGATCAAGTAAGATTTGTTTAAATATTTTTGGTCTATTTTTTATGACTTTCATCATTATCTCACTTATACAACGAGACTTTTTCTTTCGTATTGATGCAATAGCTAAATTTGCATAGTTAAGAATTTCGTGTCATATTTTACAGTAACAACAGTTCAAACAGTTTTTTTAATTTGGTTGCTTAATTTTTCTAATGACGTATTTGATAGGTTAAGTCTCATAGAGCTGAAAGTTATAAGTTGGTTACCGTAATACCAAAAGTATATCAATAAACCACGCCCCTTAGGTTAATACTATATTTATATTTTGAGTATCAGCCAAGATTAATTCATTAATTTTATTAAATTAATTTTTATAATGGGTAATATAATATTTTTAAAAAATCTTAAGAAATATTAATATCATTATGGAGGGGAAAAAAATCTCCGATTCTCCTATAAAACATAAACAAATAATTATTACTAGACCCGTGCTTTGTGTACAACATAGATATAATAAGGGGATGGAACTTTTGGAACCGGAAAATTTCTTTATTTAGAACACCGGAAACCGGAAGTAACGTACATTCGGAAACGTTTCTTCTCTTACTACAACATCGTAAAACGTTGTACTGTAATAACGCGCGCAATCCTACCCACCCTTTCTTTATATATTTTATCCGAGCTCCATTTCAAGTAAAATAATATAGCGAAAAGAAAATTGTAAATATATCATAAGCTCATAACTTATTCAAGAGAATTAAGTTTTTAACTCCCATGATGGAAGATGAAAATGGGCCCAAAAGGTCAGGGAAAAGTTAGGGAAATTGAAAATGGGCCCAAAAGGTCAGGGAAAAGTCAGGGAAATTGAAAATGGGAACAAAAGGTCAGGGAAATGGAAAATGGGTCCAAAAGGTCAGGGAAAAGTCAAAGAAAGATGTCTATTTTTTGGATGGAAGTCGGGGAAAACGGTAATAGTTACGAAGAATATTAGTTAGTAAGTTACTATTATAAACGTTCTTCCTCAATGTGTCAATTTCTAGTTTGCAGAATGAGAAAAAGTCCCTGAAAGTATTGAATATGGTCAGCTAGTTTACTGAAAAATAGTCTGAGAATTTATTTGAAAATGGTCAGCTAATTTATTGAAAAATGTAGTCAGGGAATTTATTGGAAAATGTAGTCAGGGAATTTATTGAAAAATGTAGTCAAGGAATTTATTGGAAAATGTAGTCAAGGAATTTAATGGAAAATGGTCAGGGAAAACATCTTATTTTTAGAAACAGAATCAATAAAAAAAAAAAAACTTTCGCTTCACCTTCCCTTTAATGAAAATCGCAATTAGTTTATTTTCCATTTCAGTATCTCTTTAATGCAGTTTTCGGGGTATGACATACCTCGATATATTGTCAGAAAAGGGGTTGGTTCAGAATGAATGATTGCTCCTGGAAATGCTATTGGCGTTTCTCTACAATTCTTAGATTCATTTTTTTTTTTTTTTCGGCTAACCCTTTTATATAACCCAAGATATAGCTTAGGTATAGCTCTACCAATCACAAAGGGTGGGGTGAATTATTAAACGAAATGAAACGAAAAAAAAAGGGTTTGTTTCTAATCGATTAGAAATATATGCGTGTATGACCCAGAGAAGATTAGGTTATTAATGGAGTTTTAATTGCAAAGAATATGTTTTGACTAAATATAATTTAATGAGATGGGAAAATTTTATAATCATAAAAATTCAATCTTCTGTAATTTATCACGGAGAAGTCAATAATTTGCACTTGATTTTATTTTATCAAGTGATATTTTATATATCTTCAGTTCAGTTCACAGTAAAATCTTATAAATTAATTTAAACAATTTTTACACGTTTCAAAGACTGATTGGCGCGATTTCTCGTAATTTTATTTCCTTGAAAATCAAACCTGATCTTAACTATAAATTCTGAAGCAAATTATCACAATATCTCTGTACAATAATTTGATTGGCCCGAATTTACACTACAATGAAAGTTAAAAAAACCTAGAATAACTTCAGAATTAAAATGTGGACTTAAAATCGCGGAAAAATTCAGAATTTTATCATTTTGGGCGCAGATTCTGAAACTAAATTCAAAAACTGTTCCATTTTATAACTCGTTGTTTCCCATTTAAGCTCTAGACAGATTCATAAATTCCCTAGTCCCTACAGATTAAAAACCTCCAAGAGAGCCCGCCATAAGAGATAATTAAGATCTGGGAGGAAATAAAAAACTAGCTGGCACTTCTTCACATATCTTTTTTTCTTCAGACCTCTCCCACCCCTCCGCCGACTACGGCTGTCTCTAAGATTACGTGTTCTGACTAAAAACCACACCTATAATGGCTGCGTCCCTGTAAAAAAATTCTTTACCTTCTCATTAAATAGAGAAACATGAATGTATGGGACACGCCCTCCATCTTGGGTATGAATAGAAATGTCAACATTAACTCCAGGTGATGCCCTAAACCTCTAGTTAAGCAGAAGCTACAAGACGCCTACTTCCACTTGAAATTGTCTGTTGACAATTTTATTCTTACCCAAGATAGACATCGTGCACCTTCGCGCATGTTTCTCCGTAATAAATTTATGAATCTGTCTCTAACCATCAGGAGCAATTTGTTATTTTCTCTCAAATTCTGTACTTTAGTATATATGGGTTACATTAAAATAAGCCCGAACTTGTTTTCTGCTGGCTATATAGGCCACTAGTCTGATAGGTCGTGCGGTGTGTGGGCCAATAGATAAATATTACGCTTTAATAGAGCGACGGTATAAGACGTAAGAGTCCGGCGGAATCATTCGGCATTATCTTGTCGGCCGAGATATCGTTTCGCTTGACAGGAGGAGGTACGAGTCAGCTTATCGCGAACCCAATAATAAGAGAGATAGAAAAGCCCAGCGCCAAAGTTATAATATATAAAAGAGCACCGCGAAAGCTACAGAATGAGGAAGACGACTTCGCTGTGTATTTATATATATATACATATATACTGTTGCCATTGGCAACCGAATCCCACGAGACTTTTGCTTCCAAAAATCCTTTTAACTGTACGAAAACGGCGACTTTCAAACTAACCTCCCCTTTTCTAGGATTTCTTTTTAAATGACAAGTCTTATGAATGATGCCATTTTTAGATTAGTTTTTCAGTTAGACGTGGCTTTAGAATTACTTAAATAAGAAGGATATTTAAAATAGATATCATTTCCTTTGACGTCTGTGGCCTAATCCGCGTCAAGCGCGTGTAATTCTCCAAAACTATTCAATATTTAAGTCACTTGTCGCTTTTCAAGTTTTTCTTATTTTAGAAAGAAAATAGAGTTTAATTAACTTTGAAAACCATATTTATGTTCTTATGTTCATTGGCGCTTTTCATACATGACACATTTGTCGTCTTAGGCCTAGCGAATATTTTGCAAACTTAGCTTTCTTGAACTTGACTTGAACAAATGCCACATGATGTAGAAATCCTCCCCCCCCCCCTCTCCCTGAACAGACTACGATTGAAATGCGAGCCTTCAACCTTTACCAATCTCTGTGAGAACGTAAAGTAGACACGTAATCTGACTCGATTTGGGCCATGTAAAATTTATCTCACGCCTAAATGACTCCCGGGAAAATTTCCCACATAGAAATTCAAGTGGAAAGTCTTCAATGTTCCGTACTGATTAAATGGATCTAGAGAATTTATTTTCATATTTAAGGTGTGAAGGGAATCAGCCCAAAACGTGAATTTTCACGAGACTAGCCCTTTAAATAAAAATGGGGGTATATATATTTATATATATAAACCTAATATAAAATGGGCGGTAAATTTTTCCGCGTAATCCGCACGAACTGAGGGAGAATTCTTTAGTTTAATACGTGTTGACAGGACGCGCCGAATCAAGCAACAAGTACTCTTTTTTATAGCAAATGAAGCCCTCACTCCATACACCACCCACCAATCCCAGGACTTTACCTCGCTTTCTTTAAAATTTTATTTTCCTTGATTTTTCTTTCTAATAAATTAAATTTTGAATTTCCCAAAAAAAGGCTTAGTCCGCCTGATGTATGGAGAATTTCGTGACAATGGCTTTATTACTCAAACATTTAACAAGATTTGTGCACTTATTTATTTTTAAAGCTTTTATAATCCCATATTTATTTATACGAGGGTTACATTTTTAAATTTGCCGTAAATGTAGTAGACATATTATTTAAATTTATTCGTTTAAAGATACAGTTAAATTAAAATGAATACTTTTAATTATATTTTAATACTTCAAAGGCTCAACCTACTAGAACTTAGGTTAAGCTCGGATAGCGTATACACGTATATTTTTAAATCCCTTTCAAAGATTATTCCGCTAAGGACTGGGTTAGCCCAAAACCAGCAAGTCCGGATTTAACCCCATGGTTTAAAGGGTTTAACACCTAAAATATCCGGTTTGTTTTAAATCTTGAAAATCCGACATTTCTATGATTATTTAATTTTCATCTTCATTGCCAATTCAACCTAGTTCTTAATCTTCAGATTCAGTGATCCTTACTTTATCAAGTTTCCAGACCTTTTTTGTCATCGGTTTGGTCCAAAAGAATATCAATTATATTAAACTAGTCGTATAATTTCATATATTTATAATTGTTTAAATTGTTATATTTAATCAGATAGCCTATAAATTGTTTAGGATTATCCGTATATAAAATCTTAAGCTTTATCTATAAAAATGATAACAGCGAATTAGAAAATTAATTTAGGAAAGTTCAATTATTTAAGTTAATTTTATCCAATTGATAACACTTACAAGAATACGAAACACTAGCCCAACCTAGTTGAATTGAATATTCAGGGAAAAATTTCCATATGCAGATGAATTGACTGGATATCTTAAGAGTGAGGGAAACAATTCAAAGCTTTTATTCTTTGATCATGAGATCGGGTCGCTTCCTTTGAAAGCTAGAAGTTGCATAATTTACACTTAAATTTTCTTAGAGAATTATTTTTTCGGCCCCCTACTCTTCTCTATAGATTCGTATTGTTTCGTAATACGTTAGATTACAAATGAAATAGACCTTGACAAAAAATCGGGATCAAATTAAAAAGTCAAGTTAAACCAGTAAAATTCACTGCTCTGGATTTTCTTTAAAAACCCTGGTTAAGGACAGTTTATGTTAATTTTGGGATTTAAAGATTAAATGAAAAAACACGATTTAATTTAACATTTCACTCATCCTTTAAATATTTTTTATATAAATTTTCTTGAGCACAGCATGCACATTTACAATCGATATTACAGGCCCCAAAAATCTTCAGAGAATCCCTTGTTGTTGGTGGGAAGGGCTCTTTTATTTTTGGCATCCTTGTTTTTCGGTTAAATGGATGAAATGGGAGAGGGTTGGGGGTCGAGTGCCTGCCTTATCCACCCACTGCGGGCTTAACTTTGCTTTATTGTCCGGGGTGGCATGAAAGAAGGGAAGGAACGAATTTGACGTCCTAATTGCAGCTTCCGGGCTTTTGAATCGACGAATAAAAATTATTTCCGGTACAATTGAAGCGATTTTTTTAAGGGCTGCAAAAAATATTTCACATCATAACCTCTTCCTCCCACCCTATTTAATCTTTTCGTATTTACTGGTTTATCTTCAGGAATATATATTATTCGTTTAAAATTATATATATGGGTTGATTTTCGTATGTAAACCGGAAAGCAATTATATTTTAATATAATTAATATAATTAATATAATTAATATTTAATTTTTATTATCTTACGATTTTCAATATTTTACGGTAAATATTAATTATGCGCATTTATGATTAAATTAATGTTTTAATTTCATCATTTCTGTCAAAGGGTTATGGATTAGGTTTTTTAGCTAGCTCTTTCTAGCACCATGGTTTTCCTATGGCCTCTGTAGAAGTGTTTCAACCGTATGGCTTTCGTGTTCAGAGCAGAGCCAGCTTTTAGGAAAAAATTATTTTTATTTTAGACTCGCTGCTGTGGAAGCACAATTATCCTTATGAAGTTATGGCCAATAATATTTTTTAGAATTATTTTAGACTTAGAAGCATCGTGAGGGAGGGGTGGACAAAATTAACACCTATAATGGAGTTTATGTTTCCTAAAATCAAGACCTACACTATAGAGACATCACAATTGGCTTAATTTTCCCATTCTCATTAATTTGTTCAACATTCACATGGGAAATTAATAGATAATTTCAACGAAGGTAAACTCCTCTGTAGTCAAGATCCAATGAAGTAATTTCGACTAATTAGCTTCCATTTTGGACGGAAAATTTAACATGTGCTATAGATAGATTTGTAGCGGGAGTCTTGATACAAAATGAGTCCCTTTCATTGGCTAGAACACTCGTGACGTTTATTCTCCTTGAAGCGATACTACTCTATTATTCACCTGTTGGAACCTGAGTCCTCTTTTGCTTTTGTTTTTCACCCTCTTCAATATATATTTTATAAATCCGCTATTATAAATCCTCTTAGCGAAATATATCTTACCCTTTTCATAACTCAAATATGAAGAGAATAAACCTTCTTATAGTGTTTCTTTTTTCTCGGTAAGACCACAAAAAATATTATTTTTTTCTTCATCCCCAAATCTAATAACCCTTATACAGCGAAAAATTGCATCTCTTAAAAGAGAACTACCTTAAAGGAGTAGTCTCGCGTGATTTTTGACCTCCTCCAAGGATCTTAGGGCATTCAATTCGTTCTTGATACTAGTGATATACTATGAAATATTTTCAAGTTTGGTTCGCTTGATCGCCTCCCAAATGATCGACAATGGATTAGGTTAGCTTTTTTCTAGATTCATTTCCGTCGAACATTTGGGAGTCGATCAAGTAAACCCAAATCATTAGTTCCAGGTTTTTTCTCAATCCATATATTTATCTAAAAGTACTAGACCTTAAACAAAAATAGTGAAAACTCACATTTGAAAGGATATTCAAATATACGTATTTTATTAAAACTATTTTCTTCTGCTAGTGTTTCAAAAAATACCCTTCCCTTCTTTAAACAACGTAAAAAAATCCTTTTCATGTTTTCCCCTTTTTTGTCTTAATCCTTGTTTTTATACAAGGTCGTCCAAGAGACAGTAAACATCCTTAGAACCATGTTTATTTCCATGCGCTTACTCTTTTCCATATTTTAATATCCGGTTCCCTTTTAAAACCCCTTTCACCACCCACAATCACATAGGGAAGTGCTAGGTTGAAGTAGCGGCAAACTTAGTACAGGTGAAGGTACGAGTTAGCTGTCTTTTATTTGCCTAAGATTCGATTAGATTAGTGTCTATATCGAATATTATTAGCTTTTAACTATTGACCTTTTGACTTCTTCCTGGGACGGACGGAATTTTACATACCATAGGGATAATTCCCAGTCTGTAAAAAGACGAAATCTTACCCGATTTCTCTCCTTCCCCTAATATTGTTTCATTCGTATTCTTTTCTTGGTACATTTATGTTTTTTTTGGGGAGTTTTTTTCTTCTTCTGAATCTGAAACATAAGAATTTCTTCGCCGACAGAAAATATCTGCAGTGCAGAGATTTAAAGCCACGAAAAGTCGTTTTTCTTCGTGCTCCGTGTCATACGGAGTTTGCTCTACTGAGTTATATCAATATCTAATAAAATTTGGCTATGAATACCTTAAATATAGAGGGTGAAAGGAAATCACGAAGTTATTTAAATCGGTTAATTAAAAATTAAAGCCCTAAATTTACATTTAAATAATTTTATCATTATCTGAGAAAAATTGAAATGAAATTATGTACTCAAGAATTTTACTCTATTTAATTATTTAAAGCAAGACAGTGAAGTTTAAGTTATATATTTTCTCCAGCCTATCACTACGTTGTTTCTAAGAAATGAACGGGCAATATTGTTAGCGAAGTTTCAAATTAAAGTTTTTAATATTTTTAAAATAGTTAAAAGTTTAAATTGTGAATCTGCAGAATTTTTAAAAGTATTTAATCTCAAAGAAATCGGTTCAAAATGTTCATGAGCACTATGTTCCCTTTAAATTTCGTTTAATGGTGAAAATTCGGGCTGACACTGTAAGGAATGCCTTTTAAAGCACGGGGATTCACTTTTAGACTGTGGTTGGACTTAAAAGCTTAAATCTTCAGAAAACTAATTAGAAAACATTTCCCGTTTCCTTCTTCTAACCGAATTTTTTGTCCCCATGACCGAATAAAGGTTTTTTTTTTTTTTTTTTTTTGGATTTTAGATTTGATTTAATATCTTTCACATTCTGTTCAAAAATTTCTAATTTATTTTATTACCTTTCCTGATTGATTGCGCTATATATATAAATACATATCTAAATCGTATTATTTTTTAGTCTTCCCGGATTAGGGTTAATCTGACGTAAGGATTATTATGAAATTGACCTCTAAACGACCCTAAAATTCTGTATTTCGGTCACGTGACCGTAAAATCTTATATTTCAGTCACGTAATACCCTTTTCAGACGAGGCGTAACTAGCCGGTTTAATCAGATTTAACCATGGTTTATACAAAATAAACCGAGGTTTATTGAACTGAAAAGGCTATGTAAACCTTGGTTAAATCTGATTAAACCATGGCTAATTACGCCTCGTCTGAAGAGGGTATAACGCTATAGAATTCTTTATTTTAGTCGCGTGATTATATAATTTGAACACCGATTACGTAATTATTAATTGATTACAGAATTTGATAATGCTAAGTACTCTGTTACTTTACTACTCAGTACGTAACAACTCCAAATTAAGGAATTGATATTTTTGCAACTTTTCATATAGAGGCTATCGTATAATTGGAAATCAGGTTGGCTTTCATTGGATTTATTATCGAATTCTTTGTATAATCTGATTATGGATAGAGGTCGGGGTTTGAACAAGATTATCCACAAATATTTGGTTAATCATAAAAATAATCGATTATTACTCGCGATTACATTGCATTTAGACGTCCGTGGATAAAATTTCAAAATATGAAAAAAGATAAAACAAACGGAAATTATCGTATCCAAACCCCGACCTCTAATAATGGATAAAGACAAAATAAATAGGATTATCTATTCCAAACGCCGACCTCTAGAAATCCATCAATACATTGAATTTAGACATACTGCTAATTCAGAACTAAAGTATTAGGTATAAACAAGAAGGATCAGATAAGGAGAGGAAAAGTGGGGCTGCGTTGAGTTAGAGAGAGAAGAGCCAACCTCCCACTCGGGTGAAAAGGGGGGATAGGAAATTCTCCAGGTAAACTGTTGTCACGTGGTCGCTAGCGTCGTCGGCTACTACGCGTCTCATAAAGGATCCGTTTTACCCACGTGACAACAATTTACCACGAAGCATCTCTACCCCCGTCTGTCTCCCGTTCTCCCAGAGTGGGAGTTTAGGCCGACGCAGTAGGAACCGCGCCGTTCCCACTTTTCCTCTCCTTATCTGATCCTTCTTGGTATAAATATACAATCTCCTTGTGGTACATATTTTCGACAAAAAATTTATCTGTGTTCTTTTTATAAAAAATATAAAAGACACATTTCATGAGAATTGGAAATACGTCTCAATATTTAAGGGGGTTAAAAGTTCAATATATAAGTTTCCAATCATTCGTTTATTGATGCTTTATATAAAACCGGGTTACAAATTGAAATCAATTTGCCTTTTATTTTTTCGGCAAGTTGCAACCTTTAAATATACCAAACGTTGAATATATTCTTTCAATTTCTTATATAGAAACGCCATCGAATCAAAGATTGTAATCAATATATTTCCCCCGGAATCCATGTGCGACATAAATTTATCTTGGTCGCTTTATTGGTCGTGTTTTTCCATTTTTTCCCCCTATATATTCAATATCAGCTTGAGTTTTGAGCACAAACAAAGCTATTGTTTCCTTTGTATCTCTTAAAGGGAGAATGCAGCGCGTCAAAAAGTGAGTTTCAATCGATCCCTTATCGTTAAAATAGGCCTAATACTCTTGTAAAAAAATTAAATCAAATGGTTATATAGAAATTAATTTTTAACATACTCGAAAAGTAGGCTTAATAGGGATCCATGCTTGATATCTCTCTTTTTACGAGTCTCTGATCAATGAGAAAAAGCGCGTGTCTCTTAAGCCTACTTTTAAACATGTTACTGGACACGGAATAAAAGGCGCGACTCTCACGTGATAAGTTAAAAATTGACTTCTATCTTAATATTTGTAGATTAACTTTGATTTAAGCCTAACTATTTAAACGATATGAAATCGAAAGAAAATCACTTGTTATGGAATTGCATTCTCCCTTTAAGAAGCCAAATCGTATGGAGATTGAAGGCATCCTATTGGTGACTTGTACGTAAACTTCAAACTAAAATTGATTCGACTATCAACGATAAGAGAGGTGAAAACCCGAAATCCCTTGCCTATAAGTTTGTTCGATGAAATAGAGCCAGTTGAACACTTTTAGATTAAAGATGCTGGGGTGATTTATCACAATGCTCTTGAGCTTCTTTTCCTCATCCTTGGATTTTACCATCATTATATATCTCATGAGGTCTAAAGATTGGGGGTGGCATCTATATCGGGTCTAGCTCCTATGTTCGTTTGTCCAATGAAAGTGGTAATAGAGTGGAAGGTTCGATGTGTCAAATTTCTCTCTCCCATAATGTCACTGTTTGATTCAATTTTTCTTCGCGAACAAACTTGCTAGTATCGTTTTTTAAAAAACAACATCTGATAAAAATGGGAACAGATTTCTTCTTCCCCCTCTACACTCACTTCCTGTAAGGAAGTAAAAGTAAAAGAGTAACGCGGAAGTGTCTTTCAAGTCAGTTTAACCTTATAGTATTATCAAAGGTTTGAATAATATTGTTTGACAATTCTCTTAGGCCCAGTAAACATTGTAGTTCGTATATTATTTCAACTTAACTTCGCAGTAGGTATAATCCTATCTTTGTTTCTTTGTAAAACATCTTAGCTGTAATTTATATACCTATTTATACCTTTATCAATGCTGTATATTTAAGCTGTTACATTTCAAGATAACAGAAGTCGATCACGAGCGAAGTGAATTTATATAAAGTTTAATAAAGCACCGGTCTTTTCCACTTCTGTCAAAATAGGGCGGGGTAGAGACATCCCATAGGCTGCCACCACAAGAACATATTAGCCAATAGCCCAATAACGAATTTTTTTTTTTTTTAAATATTACTTTATCATGGATTCTTATTTTAGAAAATTCAATCACTTTTGACGATAGTTTAAAACGAAAAAGGAGAATTTTATTCGTAATTTATAGCACGATATGTAACAGTAACAAAGGAATTATAGGTTATTTTGTAACAATTCATAGATATAGTCTCAGAATGGCGGTCGATATATATAAATCCTATTGCAAAATGCTGAGAATATATCTCTTGTAATTTTGATCATTGTGATCATTGCTATTTCGCGAATTTCACCCCAACGCATCTTTATAAAAGATATGAAATTCGTATTGATAGGCCTAGTTACAGAAAGATATTATTATTGACTCTACGGTGGAATGATACGCAATACAAACCATCGTATAGATAAAGTAGTACTTATTGATTTTCTTCTATCCGTTTCTTTTACTTCTAGTCAAGTCACCATTTTTTTATTAGTTTTTTCATCATCAGAGATAGAGATTTTTGAGTGGGTTGGATTTTTCCATTTACTGGGATTTTGAAGAATTTTCAGTTAGTTTCAGGTATGTGTATGTATATGTAACAACGAAAAAAAGGAGCCTTTTTTATTAGAAATATAAGAGACAAAGGGATCGACTCAAATCCATTTCATCAAACTTTTTTAGAAATAACGAATTTTAGACTAGATTCTAATTTTAATATATTTGTACGTGCTTAAAATTTCAAACTGATTCTGACTGTAGGCGATGTTAAAGAGGGAATGGAAACACACAATAAGTGATTTTATATTGATTAATTATCTTTAAAATATGCATAAACTTGCAACTAAAAATGGAACAGATTTTAAATTTATTTTCGGAATCATCATTTCAGAATTTTCAAAATATTTTTAGGCTCATTTTTGATGTTTAAATTAAGTTCTAGTTTGGAAAAATTGCCAATCATATTATTTCAGCCTTCAACAGCGCTTGTAATGGCCTAGCATTAAAATAATAGGCCGTCATATTATTTTACAAGCAATAATATGATTGGCCCGAATTTATATTTACTTTTATTCAAATTTTAACAAACTTTAGAAATTCATTTAAACACCAATTAAAGTGTCTAAAAATGATGTAAAAGTTTTCGAAGACGTTTTTTGGCATCCTGTGATTCCGAAAATAAATTAAAGCTGTTCCATTTTAAACAATTTCGTCGAGGATTTCAATTTACCATGAATCCGTGTTAACTCGGTTTTAAGAGCAGCTCCTTGTCCTTGAATATAAAAGCTTTTCAAGTATAGCTTAGATTTAAGGACAAGATAAATATATTTGGAAAAATATTTGAAATTCTCTGTAGATTTAAAAACAATCTTGTTGACTATGCAGTTTCGATCTTACATCTCAAACAGCCTTGAGTTCCAGAACACGAATATTTATATTTTTATTTTATGCTGGGAAAATAATATTAGAGAATATTTTACGAAATTCAACTTCACATTTCTGACCTTTGCCATATTTCCTTATAAAGTTAAGTTGGAAATTTTAGCAACTAGTCTACCAGTATGTCTAATTTATTCTTTAGATTTTAAATAAGTTAAGTATGCTTATTTAAATAAATATGAGTCTTTTAAGTACTTTTTAATAAGTACCAGAATTTATTCATTTTTGAGAGAATTATTAGGTTGAGACGACTTTTTGTCTTATTTATATTTCTAAGGTCCATGAAATTTCTCCATCCCTTAACTTCAATCAAATTGACTCAGTGTCTTATTTGTCGCCCCAAATTGACGCCTACGTGACTTTCTTAGAGACGAATGACGTAGGTAGATCAAAAATATATATATATATATTTCAGCGAAGTTTGTATATCTAAGGGATTATGCAATCCAGTGATATTATATCGATTCCAAAAATATTATTCAGCTACGGTCACACTAGCATTTCTTAATCGATTTGAAACCAATATTCAAATCGCCAGGAATCGTTTTAAGCATCATGTGTTCACACAATATCTATATAAATCGATTTATTGTAGCTTCATCTATCGGTTGTTGAAACTGAATCGGTATGAAAGTGGTTCCCGAAGCAGTTTCGAGAAATCGAATTAAATCGATTCGAGAAAAGACGGTTTCCTGTTCACACGACTCCAGCGAAACGTTTTGAAACGGTTTAAATCGATTCCAAGGCCTAGTATGAAGAGCAGCTTACGTGTCATAGGTGGCGCTTATAACGATTCCGAACGATTAAAACATCGGTTTGACTTAATCGATTAAAATCGATTGGGATATACGTTAGTGCGAACGTAGCTTAAATTACCTTTGAAGCGAGAAACGATGTTTACCATCAATTAAAGATAATTTAATTCACGAAATAACTAAACTTATTTAACTTAAAACGTTTTTTAAACATCATGAAATACGTCATAACCTCTCTAAAAACGCGAAGCCTAAATCAAAGCTAAATAAATAAATCAAATGGATTTTTTTTTTATTCTGTACTACTGTAAAATTTAGTAGTATGGGAAAAATGATTTATAGAAGAATTTTGATCCCTAAATAGGATGGAAATGAATATAGGCCTAGCTAATAATGATATAATCTTTTGCATTGACGTATGGATCATAAATAAAACCTCTAATTTTACAGAAAAAAAAACTCAAGTGCCTAAAATTATGAAGCGTTAAAACTGTCTCTTTTTACATCATTCGAATGTTATAGAACTACGCTTTACGCGCAAAAAAACACCTTAGAATGACAAGAGTGATCTCCTCTTAGAAGAAAAAAAAAGTTATATAACAAGAGAGGATTACGTAATCGTTCAGGGAACAATGTTTTAAAGTGAGAACGAAAAGGAGAAATATTTTGGATCTATTTTTAAATAACAAAATTAGTAATAGAATTCAGGCTAATGTTAAGAGTGTGATATCAATTAAGATGTATAAAGGGAAGGGTGGCCAAACTTTACAAAACCTCTTGTCAGAAAAACATAAATTTGGCATCGATGTTCAAGCGCGCAACTCTTTCTGCGCATCTATTTGATGCTACTGTTTAAGATGCCTATATGTTTAAGGCTATTAACCAAGAAAATAGAGCTAATTAAAGAATGGAAACGTGATAGAGGCGTATGTTTGCTTTTACTCACAGAAAACTAAATATATCACCATGTGATATCACCAGAGTCTAGGTCTTTAGGAGACGGGAGATAGAGTCGCGTTGACTTGGGTAGTGGGTCTTTAGGTGACATTAACGCGATTAAAACAAGCCTTTAAGTGAAATAAATTTATTTTCATGAAATACATTATCTTTAAGTGAAGGAGAATACTGCTTCGAACAGCTGTGTAAATAACTGAAGCAAAGTAAGAGCAATTTGAGTAATTATAATTATTATTATTACGTATTTCGTGCCACTTAACTAATTGCTATTAGAGGTCGGGGTTTGGACAAGATATTCCATAAATATTTGGTTTATCAGTTATTTATGAATAATAATCAGCAAAATATTCGCAATAACATTGCATTTATCATAGATAAGCAAACAGATATTTTCTTGTCCAATTAAACGCCGACATTTAATTTCTATAAAAAAAAAACCTTAGTTTAAAGCTTTCATAATACATATTAATAATTAGCGATACTCTTCAATATTAAAATTATTAACTATGGTGAAATATAAATTTAATTAACTTTTATTTTAAAACCTTAAAATAATTTTGATTGCGTAAGAAATTGGTGAGACTGAGAGCACCACTTTAAAATAAAGAATTCATCAATAAAAATGAGTTAGTTTTCCCTTTTCACGTTTCCTTAAATATTGAGAATACATTTTTTTTGGCGAGAGCATCCATCATATCCAGGGAGCTCCTCGACGATCTTTAATGGAAGTTATGGAACGAAAGATTTCAAAAGAGAGACAAAAAAAAAAAAAAATTGAGATGATGTCCAAAATTTTTCTAAACCCCTTTTTTTCGATTAAGTTGGGTGACGTACAAGGTAAAACACGCCCATATACTTTCCGGGTCCTTTATAGGTCGTCCTTTTATTAGTAACCCCGGTAATCCAAGCCATGGTCCAAAACGAAACATTTTGCGAACTCCGGAATTTTCGCGTCTAAATCCTGCAGGAGATTAGGCTTAACAATCTAGCATCGTTCGCACTAATATCGCCAGCATTTAATCTCGTGTTATGGATAGAAAATACCTTTTTAAAAACTGCTTTTTAACATTTTTTCTCGCCAAATTACCGGAACAGACGTAAATATAGAGTTTGGGGATATTAAACAAAATATATTTATCTTTTTTGAAAATCTTACATGACAGAGTTTACGAAGTTATTTGTATTTTAAAAACAGTGTCTGCGCGTGAAAGTTTTAAAATTTTGGGAGGTCTTCTTCGGGCTGATCTGCCCGCGTAAGATTTTACAAAGATCTATGTCTAATACGAAAATAAAAGCTTAGTCAAGAAAATTCCAAGTATTAAATCGTTGATATTATCTAAAGTTCTTGTGTGAACTAATCCGTGTTAACGTTACCATGGCAACCAATAATCGTCATCTTCGTATGTCAGAATGTGGTGTACGTTTATATAAAAGGGCCCAAAATATCACTGTAACCAAGGATACAGACTATTAAGGGTTAAGCCCGACACATCGTAATATACGTATTGACCTCGTTCCAAGACTCTAGCTTGTATACACGTCCATAACTCTTTCCAATTTCCACACTATTTACACTAATTCCCCTCTTTTGGAATAGTTTCGGGGCATTTAGAGACATTATGTATAGACCACTGCGTCTACATTTAGTTATATCACTACGGTAAAGTTCTAAAGCTCGCGGTATTAAGGCGGCGTAACTCGCAAATTGCAACAAGTATCCTTTATCCTACTACAGGATTTATAACAGTGTGTATTAATCAGCGTCAGCTTTGGCTACTTTGCAAATTACTTTTGAAAATTAAACGTACCTTAAGAGTGTTTAAAGAGAGTATGTAAATGAAAATCAAACTAATTTATTGCAAATTATAATTGGCACTATTAGATTATAATGATTAATATTAGATTATTATGATTACGATTAGGTTATTAAAAGCTGCGTTCACACTAGGCCTTGGAATCGATTCAAACCGTTTCGCTGACTTGAATCGATTTCTCGAAACTGCTTCGGGAACCAGTTTCAAACCGATTCGGCTTCAACAACCTCCAGATGAAGCTCTAATATATCGGTTTATGAAGACGATTTTCAGCTACGTTCACACTTGCAATTCGTAATCGATTTGAAAAGGTAAAAACAAACCGATATTCAAATCGCCAGGAATCGTTTTAAGCGAGATGTGTTCACGCGTTATCTTTATAAATCGATTTATTGTGGCTTCATCTATCGGTTGTTGAAAGCGAATTGATATGAAACTGGTTCCCGAATCAAATCGATTCGAGAAATGTTTTGAAACGGTTTGAATCGACACCAAGGCCTAATATGTGAACAGATTGAGCTTGAAATTATCCGGATCATTTAAATATCGGATTGATTTTTATCGATTAAAATCGATTGGGATACGCTAGTGTGAACGTAGCTTTATATTATTAAAATAAAGGAGAAATTAAAGGAAACCCAATCCTAATTTCCATTTTCACCGTCCCTTTTAAGTAAGAGATGGTTGCGAAAGGCGTCGTTTTGAGTTATTTCCCGTATCAAACAACCACGTCAGGATGTCCTAAAACTTATTTTATTAATTTTGTATCGTGTAGTTCCCGGTGAAAGGGTCGTTTTAGACACTTTTTCCGATGTTGCCGCTCGCGTTGATTAAACTATTCACGCGCCGAAACACTTTTCCCGCCTTAGTTAATTACGTTTGTGTACGCAAATAAGTGAAGGGGGGAAGCCAATTTTGCCGTGAATCAACGATAAATGATGGCATATGCCTAAAGGCGCGGGCTAAAGGTGAAAGAAAGGGCAATTTCAATAGAATATTTGTATATTTGCCTTTTTCGTGAAAAGGTGTTCAACGCTTCTAAAGGTAAAATCCAGAATAAAAATAAATGCGTTTTTAAAGAAAGATACCACCTTTTAACAGTTAAGTCGCTAGCCTTTTCAAAACCTTTAAATATTTTAGTTTATTTGTATCGCGCGAGGTGTGGAACACAGTTGAAGGTTTTATTTGACGTGTGTAATCCAAACGGAGGTATTTTATGTACAAGAAATTTAGAACTTGTCGAAAGCAGCCATCAATAACAATTTGTCTGCCTGCATTGAACTACTTTTTTAAAACCTTGGACTTTTTATTTAAGGTGTGTTGTTTATGACTAACTGGTAAAACTAAAAGAACTAAATGTTCTGCCTATGCCCGTAGAAAACACGTGATATAACCAGTCATTAAAAATCCATTTCAATGAGGTAGTCCTTCCACGATAATATCTCGAGTCTGAAGGCTCACGGTCTAGTATAAGCAAAGCGATAAGAAACTATCTCTCTTCTCCTCGCCCGAATACTCTTTAGGAAAGCGTGTGAATAGGCAAAGGTTTTTAACCAATCACTGAAGCCATTCCTCCTCGATGGCCCTGTCATAGAATTTTATTTATTTATTTTTGGTTAATCCGACGAAATAAGATTTGACTTAATTCAAAATTGCATATGCATTAAATTGTTACAAAACTAAAATTAATTTCATCTATACTTGTACAGTGTATCTCTGTGTTTTGTTTTGCATCTGAAAGGTGAAATTGAATCTGCCAATCTGGATCTAGAAAGCCCGGCGGGTGGTATTTAGTTTCTCTTGTTTCTAGCTTATAAACATTTACGTCAAAAGGCCTTTATGTTCGTAATTCTCTGCAGATATTTATTCTAAATCAAAAGACTTGTACCTAACATCCAATAGAAACGAAAGAGGGAGCCCGGGGAGTGAGCGCGATTAGTGCGAGTTTCCAACCTAGATTTAGCCAATGCCTTTTAATAAATATAAAGCCTAGCAACCTAATATTTAAATCCCCATGAGGGATGTTGAAGAGTTAATCCGACAAGGATTTGTAACTTCTCAATGAATTATCCAAAACTTGGTTAGGATTTTCCTATTTGAAAAGATTTATGTAAATATCATAAATCCACGATTGTTGATACGTACGTGCGTGGGATTAATTTTTAGATCAGGGAATTAAGCAGCGTTCACGCGGTAATTTAGCGGTATTCACAAAATGATTTGTGTTTGAATTTCTGTTAATTTAAAAACAGTTAAAACGCTTCAATATTCTCATTTCTAACTAAACAACCCACATAAAATCGTGAAAAACGAATGCTTGACTATTGGAGTTTGCATTGATAGGGCAAATTGACTCGGACACGAGATTTTTCATTAGCATCAGAAGCCGATGAAACCCTCCTTTGAAGTCTACTACTCCAATGTTCCATATAGCGCTCCTCTCTGTATGGGTAAAATTCACAATTTTACGAGTTAGAAGGGGTCCTACTTCATCCCCCCTGTCTACGGAAAATTGGAAATTCTCTCTCTCCACAAACGACGACGTTTTTGGACGAACTCCAAGGCTGCTAGAGATATTCGCTCGACGAACTCCCGCTCCGAAAACATCTACCGTTAGGAGGCGTACGAATCGCGCCTTTTGAGAATAACCCATACAAAGAGGGGTAGACAAGACCCGGGAGTAATAGACTTCAAAGGAGGGTTTCATCGGCTTCTGTTAGCATATATGCTTATAAGATTCTACCCCGATTCGCCCAAAACATTTGGCCCAATTCCCATTTCGCCCAATCTCAACCTTAACTAACCTAACAATTGGGCGAAATGGGAATAGATAATTTTGGGCGAAATGGGAACAAACCGCTTAATAACGCGAATAACGATTTAAAAATATACTTTTAGACGATTTAAAACGTTAAACTTTGACCTCTTTTAGCAATTTATTCACTTATAATCCAAAACAGTATAAATTATAAATTAGCATTTTGATATCCAGGGCAAACCGTACATTACCATTACCGTGGTAATGTACCGAATAAAATACCCGAATAAGTTACCGATTTAACAGCTCTATTTTCTACCTATACGCCTTCTTTCTAAAGATAATTATAGAAAATAAAATTTAAAATATCTTATCGCGAGCCGAAAACCTTTTGTTTTTCACTCTCTTTCCCCTTTTCTGGATGAAAGGTTCTATGGTTTTAGGGTATTTTTACAGATAGCTTTAACATAAAATTACTGAGACGGCGGGCGAGCCCCGTGGGACGTAATTTCCGCCGTATTAAACCGCTAGTATTCCAGGTATTTGGGACAAGTACCAAACTTCTACAAAGTACTTGTTACGCCTTTAGTTTTAATTTTTTTTTTATAGTTGCTGCTTGATTAATTTTTGTCAGGCGAGATATACGTGGGAATGTTTATAAATGTAACAAAAGGTCACAGTAAGGGTAAAAGTGTATTGAAATGTAAATTAAAAGTATGTCAAAAGATCGGAGGAAACTAATACATGGGAAATGTATGTCAAAACGTAAAGGAAATATATATCGAAAGATCAGTAGAAAAGTTTCTCGAAAGTCAGGGGAAAGTATGTCGAAAGGTCAGGGGAAAGTATGTTGAAAGGTCAGGGGAAAGTATGTCGAAAGGTCAGGGGAAAGTATGTCGAAAGGTCAGGGGAAAGTATGTCGAAAGGTCAGGGGGAAAGTAAGTCGAAAGGTCAAGGGGAAAGTATGTCGAAAGGTCAGGGGGAAAGTATGTCGAAAAGTCAGGGGGAAAGTATGTCGAAAGGTCAGGGGGAAAGTATGTCGAAAGGTCAGGGGGAAAGTATGTCGAAAGGTCAGGGGGAAAGTATGTCGAAAGGTCAGGGGGAAAGTATGTCGAAAGGTCAAGGGGAAAGTATTCGAGTTTACAGGGGAAAATAATGTTGCAATGTCAATGAAAAATATGTCGAAAGGTCATTGAAAGTATGTCGAAAACCACGGAAAGGTATGTCGATATGTCAGGGAAATTTAAGTCGAAATATTTGGGAAAATATATCAATAGATCAAGGATATGTATGTCGATAGGGTCAGGACAATGTATGGCGATAAATCAGGGAAATGTTTGTCGAAAGGTTAAGGAAATGTACGTCGAAAGACCAGGGAAAATTTCAAAATTTCAAGGAAAAATATAAAAAAAATTAAAATTCAAAGCTGAGTTTCCCTTTATTCACTTCGATTTAAAACCTTCAAGTATTAAGCCTGATTTCTGAAAGACCAAACTGATTGTGACTGTACTACCACTTCAGGGACAATAAACGAAACTCGAGATGACAATAAAGTTTAACGAGAACTCGCCCTTCCTCTAATAACCCACACTTTCACCCCCGAATTAATTTAGTTCCCTAAAAGAGATTAATTAAAGGTATAGTATCGCGTAATTTTAAGGTATGCTATCACCCTTGGAGAACAGTTTCAATATCCACTATAAGTTTCAACCATATTCTTTTCACCACTCATATTTAGCAAACTATTTTTCGTTAAAGATAGAGACAGGAATTCATTCTAGCGCCTAAACATGAACGAGTTCTCGATAAAGGGCGGGTGCAATACATATTTTGTATAGTTTTTAACTGGTTAAACAAATGCCTCATATTATAAGTTGTAAAATCTTTGATGTTGATTACTTAGAAAATAATTAAGCTATTTATTTTGCTAGATTACTACATATACTCTTTTATCGAATCATAAATTCGTTTTCATCAAAATTATTGTTTTTTCATCTTCGGCAGTATCCCTTTAGTTAGTAAAAAAGAAAGTCGACGATGACTAGAGAGTGGTGATATTCCCCCCTTAATTACGGCGATAATTAGTTGCTCTTTTTTTTTTTGGGATTTTTTTTTTTTTAATTTTCTTGTTAGAGAAGAAATGAAGATTTTTTTTGAAGAGAGAGTGGAGATGTAAATTAAACAACTGAGTGGGGAAGACAAATCACGAGATGTTACGTCACACTACCTAGAAAAGTGTGTACACCGATTACGTGATGACGTCACTGATTTCAGCCTTTGATAATGCTAAATACAAATTCAGTTAAGTAATCACTTGAGTAGGGTCAAAGCTACAGACTTGAACACCCATTACGTGGAGTGATCAGCCTCATATCGCGGCGTCTGGCTCTCCCTTTGTAATCATTTCTCCGTGATAAAGTAATGAAAAAGCTGTGGTGAATCTATGCGTAATGTTAAACCTTATCGAGAAAAAAGTAGTCCGGTTCCATGAAACGAGTTTAGCCTCTCCCTTTTGTGTCCCACGAATCGTTTTTAATAGCAAACTTGGATTAAAAATACCCTTAACTTTCATTCAAATATATTGCATCACGATCAAATTTTCGTGATAAATAAATAGGCGGATTAATTCTTTATGTTAAATCTGACGGGAAATGAAAGCAGTTCTTACGAACTTCTTTTAATCAAATCCAGTATATCTGTATGTATAATTTAATGAAACTCCTCTTATTCGCACGAGTTCTTTTCTTCAACAAGGTGGCGGTTTTTAATTAACTCAAGAATAGGATTGGAAATTTAAATTTAGCACCGTGCACGCGATTAAATTGGTGACATCTGTTTCAAAGTTCGAAAAAAAAGTGTTTTTTCTCTTTAACTCTCAAATCAATAATTTATATAATTAATTTTAGAATTAATCTAAATTAAAAATGTCTCAATTACTGACGACAATGCATATTTTAACGATTACTTATCTTAGTTCAATATAAAAATAAATAACTTGAGATTAAACTTAATGTCCAATCAGAGCGTTTCGATAATTTTATAACCGATATGGAAGAATCTCTTGGTTCGCGAGATACTTAATATTGATTTAAAATCGTTTAATCACCATATACCACAAGATTTTTCACAATAATGTATGAATAATGCGTTCCGGGCAGAAATAGCGCAAGGTTGGTTAAAACCTAAATCTGCACTAAATGCAAATGATTGGCTATTGAAAATCCTACAAGTAAATATACTTAGCAACGCCAAAAGATCCATGGACACTTATGGAGAATGGTTTTAGACTTAATTATGAAAAACCATTTCATGATTCACTGAAGCGTAGTGGTGAAGTAATATTCTTAACCCGCATATATCAACAGCATCGATTTTGGGATGCAGTTGAGCGCGAAATTTGAAGAACAATTAATATGAATGGCTGACGTTTAACCAAAAGATAGGAAAATATGAAAAAACCATAAATTTTTTTGGACAAAAAAAAAAAGTGGGTTTCAATAGGGATGAAGTTTGAAGGAAGGAAAAAAAGCGCGGGAAATCTGAAGACGTCATGAAACAAAAGAAGGCCTTTTTTCTTTTATCTTAAAAAAGCCTTCATTCGGAACCACCCAATCCTTCTCATCCATCGTGGTTTCACTTACACTCTCGAGAGTTATCAAAACTACTTTTTCCCCTTTATGTTTTAGCATAATATATTAATGCGCCAAAGCTTTAGCAAGTTTGCAGACTAATTTAGAAATCAAGTGTATACGTAGGTATATATTCGAATTCACTTCAGATTTCAGCGCTACGAAAGTTGATCTTGAGAATGCAACCTAACAAGAAGTGATTCTTTATCGATTAAATAGGCCTAATCCACCAGAAAAATAATAAACTAGAAATAAATTTAAAACTTACCATCAAAATAGGCTTAGATGGATTCATGGAGATTCTGAACTCCCCATATAATTACTAGCGACCAATGACATAGATCGATGGCCCTTATACGGGAAATCCTGCTAAGCCTATTTTGATGTTAAATTTTAAATTTAAATTTTTAGTTTAATAAATTTTTGTTATTTGTTTTATTGGTGGATTAAGCCTATTTAAACGATAAGTAATCGATAAAAAGGTCACTTGTTATTAGGTTGCATTCTCCTTTTAAAACCTTTTCAAACGTAGGCCAACACTCTTGAATTCGTCGTACACCTGGAGTTCACTGACATTGTGAGTTCTGCTTTGACATTGAACTCTTTTATGAACTCTGATTTTCGCATTGAGTTTGAACTCTTATGAACTCGGCTAGTCCATGAGCTCGTTGGTTTTGTTATAGACTTCTTGTATTAATATACAGAGCTCTAGTACGATGTTAGGCGAAATATTTGAATTGTTTACTTTAAATAGTTTTCTTAGAGATATCTGTAGACTTATCTTCGTACTTACTGCAAACTCGAACTAATTTTGATTGTAGTTCATGCACGTTTTATGAGAACGAAAGCTGAATAAAGGGATGTTATGGACTGAGAAAAACACTCCTTAGAGAAAGCAATTTCAAATGCACTATCTGACTTCTAATTCATCTTCCTACTCTATTCAGTTTCTTTCCATGGGTGAATTATAGCTTCTGAAGTTATTTTTTCCCAACTCTATCTCACTCTCTTTTCTCTTCATCTCATTGTTCTTGTATGGAGGTTTTATTAATGTTAAGCCAAGGACGAAGAAATAAAGGATCTGATCCATTTTGTATAGGATATTTGAGAAGCGTACTTATCTCCTACGTACCCCGGCTCGAGTCTCTAAAACCGCGGTATCTTGAAAAAGTGACCCCTTTTTCCATTATTCATGTTTTCTTTATATTTATGTCCGAGATTGCTTGGGATTAATGAAAGTTTAAAAAAAAGCTCTTTCTAGTTGATTAGTTTAAATTAAAAGAGTGGGTTGCTTTATAATTCTTCCGTGGTTTAACCAAAACGGGATGGCGGAAAAATTATAATTTTAAATTCCTTACTGCTGGGCTTGATACTTTATATATAAATTTTGCTTTGCATATAAGGCTTTTCATCCAAAAATATCAAAATCTTTCATCTGAAAGATTAAAGAACAACAGCAACTCCCCATAAGAGTCTGGGTCCACGTAATGTTAAAAATTTTCGTCTCTTTTATGATAAATTCGTATTATATTATTAAAATAGGGTAGTTGGGGGATAATTTAAAGCTAAAATTCGAGCTCACAACTGTAAATTTTGGGAATTACAACGAATGGAAGGTTTCTTCCATAATGTAAAGAATAGGAAGAATCTATGACTTCCGTGCCGGATATGAAAGCCTTCCCCCACACGAAAATCTTGAACGGTTATTATTTTAGATTCATACTTATGTTAGGAAAATATTAGGAAAGAATTATTTTGTAACTGCCACGGGTATAGTGCTGGCGGCAAAATGAAATTCGTATATTTTTGGTCTACTATGCCTCGAAATCCTCGAAAACGCCTGTAGAAGTGTTCCACTTGTCAAGCATTCATGCAGTAGGCTTTTGCTAGCTTTACAGGGGCCGTGCAAAGACTATATAGCTTACTTGAATAGTCTTTGGTGTATAAGAAACTCGAAAAATAAATAGAGAAATCATACCAATTAGAAGATACTGGAGTAGTATCTTTAATTTTTATTTCATATTAAACAAAACACACTTGTATAAAACGGACAAATTATTCATTTAACTCTAAGGTTTTCTACGTTTAACATATGTCTGGTAGTTCAAGCTCAGTGGCATCTTCACACACTACACGCAATTTTGACTGGTACCAACTGCCTCGATCTTCATGGCGACGATAACCAAGATACCAGATTACGCTGCTAACGTGAACACAAGTACCTATCGTCAAACTACCACCTTTGCAATTGCAATACCAGCCTTTAATGGCATTTGCACCTGTCCCGTTCGGTACATAACGAATTAGAGCTTGGTGAACAGCTGAGGTGGAAAATTGACCAGGCACGCGTATACGAATTAAGTCATGTTCAACTTTGGACACTTCGACGCTGAAAGAGCCGGATTTCTCTATAGTCAACGCCACATAAGATTCAGCGCGTTTCGTTTTAAAGTCGCTCATTACCACCTCACGTACATCACTTTCACGAAGTACAGGGAAGTCTTGAAATTCACTATCCTCAATTCGTTGCCATTGAGGATTTTCTTTCGTAGAGACTGCCAGCATTTTTTCGACGGAGTCTTCCCAGGAACCTTTAAGATGCAACTCCGGGTGGTAGGCGTTCAACAGCGCAGCAGCAATTTGAAGAAGTTCCTGAACTAATGGTAACATATGCACAGGTATACGGTTTTGAAAAAAACGATACACCGTCTGCAAATGCCCATTCCTAACTTCAACCGGCCACCTGAAGTACGTTACTTGTCGGGAACGATTAACTTCTTGCGTGTTTACTTGCTTCTCGCCTTTAGACAAGAACGAAGGCATTTGTAAATCCACACCCAGTTCAGTCAGTACGCTGTTGGAGTCTCGAAAACCGCGGTCTGCCAGTACAACGTCACCAACTTGAAAGAAAGTCTGGAGTTCTTCTCTCTTTTTGATAGAATGGTTTAAAATGCGCGCGTCGTTATTGCGGCCATTAGCAAAGTAGGGTCCGATTATATCTATTATGTAACCCGTAGTTGTTACCATTAACATTGGCTTGAGGATATGCTGGCCTTTGTGCACACAGAAGGATTTGTGAAGAACGGTATAGTCCTTGGATCTTCCAACCTTGATATAGGTGCCATCTACAATGGTAATAAGACAATTAGGCTTGTTGTTAGCAAAGAGTTTTACTGCTGCTCCAGATTGATGGTTTGTTATCAGATTGTCACGTGATAAGTGTTGCAGGCCAAAATTATGTGGCACGAAATGCTCCGATAAAGCCATAATAACCGCTTTTACCGTGTTTCATACCGATCTTTCAGTTAAATGAAATAAAGTTGATAACACCTTATTGGAGATACCCAATCGTAATTTCATCAATAATACTGCTAGAGCTGTCTTCGACGAACAGCATCTGATGGTACGAATAATGTCCTCAATAGTCGAATGCAACTCTAGGAACTCGTGCAGGGACAATGAAGTTAATACTTTACAGTCTTCATCACTTTGTATGAAGTTGTCAAAGCTCGGCGTCCGTAGGTCGTTAACACATTTCCTGAGGTCCTGTAATAGTTGCTCAATGTCCGTGGCAGTCATAATGGTTGATCTAGCGGAAACCTGAATTCCAGCAATTATTTCGGTGGGAAGCTCTGCGTTAACGAGATGCGTGGAGCACATTCGGTTGTCCCGATGAATAAATATGGCTCTTTCCACAAATATACTTGTTCTCACTTCGGCTTTTACCCTGGTTCGTGTACTAACACCGCAAATGAAGCAAGCCTTTGGCAGGGGCCGAACACAACTGTGCTTTATGGCAATAGTGTTTGATGACGTACGCTTTCGTGGTAATTGCGACGTTGATGGCTGAGGTATTGGTGACGGTGATGGATTAGATACTGTGGACTTTGTTGGTTCAGGTACTGTGGACGTTGATGGCAACGAATTGAGGATAGTGAATTTCAAGACTTCCCTGTACTTCGTGAAAGTGATGTACGTGAGGTGGTAATGAGCGACTTTAAAACGAAACGCGCTGAATCTTATGTGGCGTTGACTATAGAGAAATCCGGCTCTTTCAGCGTCGAAGTGTCCAAAGTTGAACATGACTTAATTCGTATACGCGTGCCTGGTCAATTTTCCACCTCAGCTGTTCACCAAGCTCTAATTCGTTATGTACCGAACGGGACAGGTGCAAATGCCATTAAAGGCTGGTATTGCAATTGCAAAGGTGGTAGTTTGACGATAGGTACTTGTGTTCACGTTAGCAGCGTAATCTGGTATCTTGGTTATCGTCGCCATGAAGATCGAGGCAGTTGGTACCAGTCAAAATTGCGTGTAGTGTGTGAAGATGCCACTGAGCTTGAACTACCAGACATACGTTAAACGTAGAAAACCTTAGCGTTAAATGAATAATTTGTCCGTTTTATACAAGTGTGTTTTGTTTAATATGAAATAAAAATTAAAGATACTACTCCAGTATCTTCTAATTGGTATGATTTCTCTATTTATTTTTCGAGTTTCTTATACACCAAAGACTATTCAAGTAAGCTATATAGTCTTTGCACGGCCCCTGTAAAGCTAGCAAAAGCCTACTGCATGAATGCTTGACAAGTGGAACACTTCTACAGGCGTTTTCGAGGATTTCGAGGCATAGTAGACCAAAAATATACGAATTTCATTTTGCCGCCAGCACTATACCCGTGGCAGTTACAAAATAATTCTTTCCTAATATTTTCCTAACATAATTATGAATCTAAAATAATAACCGTTCAAGATTTTCGTGTGGGGGAAGGCTTTCATATCCGGCACGGAAGTCATAGATTCTTCCTATTCTTTACATTATGGAAGAAACCTTCCATTCGTTGTAATTCCCAAAATTTACAGTTGTGAGCTCGAATTTTAGCTTTAAATTATCCCCCAACTACCCTATTTTAATAATATAATACGAATTTATCATAAAAGAGACGAAAATTTTTAACATTACGTGGACCCAGACTCTTATGGGGAGTTGCTGTTGTTCTTTAGAGTGGACTTAAGTAAACATAAAGTAAAAAGTAATGTAAAGCTCTTTGCGCTAAAGCTCTCTTTCAACCCTCGTGTAATGAATCTCAATTACCCTCGAGGATTTAGGTATTAAATAACGCGTTGTCGACAACATTTATCCTTTACTAGTGGCCAGATCCGTATACAGCGTCGAAAAATAAGTTTAAAAAAATCAAATTTAAATTTAGAAAGGGACAATCTCATTTTGAAGGCAATAAGTTAAAAGATATATAAGTTTTTGACTATAGAAAAAGCTTAAATTAAACATATTTTACAAGCTTGACGTATCTCAAGTGCAAAAAAAAATATCTTATATGATAAAATTTTAAACATTTTTCTTAAAACCCGCGAGCGACCTCCGCGAGAGTTGGATTTGAAGCGTATAACACGGTTAAATTTTTCAACAAACAAGGACTGACAGAAACAAACTTTTGAAAATACATTCTTTTCCATATTTCTTTCAAAAAAATATATATATGTTCTTTCCATAAGTATATACGACCCAAAATACATTCTATGGATAGACCATAATATGTATGGCATAAAAAAGAGCGGAACATGTCTTCTGGGCTTCAACGATAGGTTTTGTTCCCCCCGTGGGTATCCCCAAAAAAGTATCTTTTTTTATCAGTTAAAGGTGTGATTAAAAGGAAAAACAAGTTATTATCAGAGCGCTGTTAGTCTTTTATAAAACATTGTTTCGTATTTAAAAGTGATGGTATTAGTGTCACTTAGCATGGACAGATCTAATTATAACTTGGCATGGACAGATCTAATTATAACTTAGTAGGGACAGATCTAATTACAATTTAGTATATACAGATATAATTAAAACTTAGTATGGACAGATATAATTAAAACTTAGTATGGACAGATATAATTTAAACTTAGTATGGACAGATATGATTACAGCTTGGTGAGGGGATAAAAAGAAAAAATTGCAATTTGATATGAACAGATATAATTATTATTTGATAAGGACATATATAATTAGAATTTGATATGGACAGATATTACAATTTGATATGGACAGATAAAATTACAATTTGATATGGACAGATATAATTACAATTTGATATGGACAGATATAATTACAATTTGATATGGACAGTAATAATTACAATTTGATATGGACAGTAATAATTACAATTTGATATGGACAGTAATAATTACAATTTGATATGGACAGTAATAATTACAATTTGATATGGACAGTAATAATTACAATTTGATATGGACAGATATAATTATAATTTGATATGGACAGATATAATTACAATTTTGATATGGACAGATATAATTACAATTTGATTTGGACAGATATAATTACAATTTGATATGAACAGATATAATTACAATTTGATATGAACAGATATAATTACAATTTGATATGAACAGATATAATTACAATTTGATATGGACAGTAATAATTACAGCTTTGCATGGACATATATAATTACAACTTTGAAGGGACGGATATTTTCACTTTGACTGAACAGATATAAATTTCGAGGGATATATATATCTACTTTAATAACGGGGCTGTAATATAAATTTTTATTTTGAATGAAATGCGTTTGGGAGAACGTTTCGCTCTCGAGTAAGCTGTTAAATGTTATTTATAATTTACCACCAAACACCATAATGCTTAAAGAGACCATTCGGGTCCACTTTTTGAAAAGGATAAATATTCGATTAAAAACGATTTGATTCTCCTTTTCATTCTCCCTTTTAGGATGGTAGTTCTTCGACGATGGAATGTATTAATAAACTGTCGACTCAGGAATAGAGAAAAATCCCATTTCTTCCTCTAAGAAACCGTTTTCTATCTTTCTCTTTCTCTCTTATGTCGTAGCTTAAGGCCATCCATATAATGGTTACAGATTCCTCTAGGGTTTTTATTGTAATGGCACGGTTCTTCGGTTAAGGTAAGAAAGAGAGACAGTGCTGTGGGAGCGCCGAAATGGTTTTGTAGCCACTTTGCGCGATATCCCCGCTATCCCAGTTCGCTTTTCTTAAGTCGTTATTTCATCTCTATATATATTAAACCAAGAGTCCATGAAACAATTCCAAAGAGTATGCTTTTCCGTAACGCTATACCGGGCCGGCATATCCTTGACAGATCAATGCGGAGGAGACGGGTTGAGCGGGAGAAACTTCTCTGATGTTGTGAAAAAGGTATTAGAGGTTACCATCGTTATAGTTTCCGTGTTCATCCAAGGGGAACTCCGACGCTGCTCCATATGAGTTTAAAAAAAAATCAGCTCTTCCTGGTAACAAGTTTTCCTCGCAAACAAAATGTCACGGATGACATTTCGGCTTAGATCCTTACTCCTAGGGATGGTTTCGTATACTCTTGAATCATCTAGCGTTAGGAGGGCTGCTCCTGAGGGCAGCCACTTGAAAACTTGGGTTCAGAATATGTTTGAACTGTTTCCGAGAAAGATTTCCATTTTCTTTTTGTTGACGTGTTTGGTTAGTGAAAACACCACACTGGTTGCGCAAAGGCTCTTCCAGACGCGCTATTTTTTGTATCAGGATACTTTTTTTTCTGTCCTACTTCGTACGTCCTCCAAAAAATTGTCCGTAACGAGATAAATCTGTTAGATGATATATACTCCTGTTCAAGGAGAACTGGAATCCTCCCAATGGTCAAACATTAGACGAATTAATACATAATACTACACCACTTAGGAAAAATGTGTTACGAGATTTGACGATGCATGGTAGCTTTTCATATTAAACGTAGATGATCGAAGGCTGGAACATTTCTACAGATGTTAGATATTAAATACATTATGAGGCTTAGTAGCTTACCTCCGTAAGCTAGCTTTCTCTCAACTGCGCTTCATCATAGAGAATAGGAAGAAGAAGAGTAAAAGGATAGTTATTCCTTGTCGATTTTCATTTTCATTGGGTCATTTTCCTCGTCTCTGGAGGCTGGCAATGAGGGTAGGCTTTATACAGCAGAGACTACAATCCCCCTCCGAAAAATCCACTCTTTCTCCCTTAAATGGTTCAGAGTGGCTGTATGAGCCCGGAAATAGGAAGGAAAATACTAAAAGAGAAATAGCCTTCAACTCCCGATTCTAACGCGTTCTGCAACGTGATATGGATCAAACTCTCCATTGATCTTGGTTAAGTCTAGTTTCTGAGTAACTTAAAGAATAATTTCTAGTTTTATAAATATATAAATATTTTTTTATTCAACAAGGCCTATTTTAACGATACGAACTCGATAGAAAATCACTTGTTGTTGGACTTAATTCCCCCTTTAAGAGTGAGAAAGAATCATAATTCATTTACATATTTTTTAAGGGACGAAGAGATATTCCATCTAGCATTCCAAACCGTTTCTCGAGCTGAAATATTCTTAACTTAATTGTAGATACCGTTTTCTGTTTCTGGAATTTGAATTATACCCAAGGATCTTATATATTTCCCCAACCCCATTCGACGTTAAAAAAACTCTTATTACTTTTATTTCTTTGTTCTTTTTTAAAAACAAATTTAAGGCTTTTATACTTTTATTACAGTCTTAACCCCTTAATGGATATCACTTTAAAGTTCACACGCAATGCTTTTGATATTGCTTTTGTCTTAATTTATATCCTTAAGGTCATTATTTCCTTCAGAGATGATTAACTTTTTAAATTCAGCTTACTTTGCATCAGTTCATTACATAGTTATACTCCGGTGAGGCTATCTTCGCGATACATAAAGGATTATGTATTTTTATAAGTTAAATATTAGTGCTAAAGTAATTTAGACAATCATTTGTTTCACGTCTTTAAAAAGCTTAAAAGAACTACACGCGACGAAATTAGTTTCCGAAATTGTTTAGCTTTCGTGTGGAATTTAAGACCCCATGAATTTTGCTTTTAAAATGGAATTTTTGTTTAACGAGGTGTTAAGAGTGGGCTCACGTTTAAAAACTTTGAAATAAAGTAGAAAATAAAGACACTGAAGATTAGATTTACGTTACGTTTCTCGAGTTTTGTCGGCAGAAGGTTGTAGTTCCCAAATTACTTTACAACTTCCATCTTAATTCTTACTCTACACTACACACTCTTCGTTTATCCAAATCGAATCAATGAAGCTATATTAGAAGAATGAGAAATAATCGGAAAGAATTGATGGTATAGAAACCCCTTTTTCAACTTTATACGTATTGTCGACTGTTATAAATTGAACTGTGTGTAGAAATGAAAAGCCGATCAGTCGGAAAATCAGAACGTGAGACGCTAAGCGACGAAAACTCGAAAACAAACCGTAACCTTTAAATTTTTACTTCCTACGCTTTCGGAATTTCGATTGGTTTCCATTAGATTCCAAGAATAAAAACAATGTAACCCTCCTTTTTGAAATATAATGTTACACTGACTCTTAAATTACATCTAAAAGCATGGCTTAATTATTCAAGTATGAAGGTAATTCTAAAATATGGCTTATTCATTTGCTATTCTAAAGATGCACAGAATCTAGTCATTGAACATTGAATTAGGCTTAGGAACTAGGCATTAAATGACAAATTAGGCTTAGGAACTCAGCATTAAATATCAAGGCTTAGGAACTCGGCATTAAATATCAAATTAGGCTTAGGAACTTAGCATTAAATGTAAAATTAGGCTTAACAACTCGGCTTTAAATGTGAAATTAGGCTTAACAACTTGGCTTTAAATGTCAAATTATGCTTAAAATCTCGATGTTCAATTTTAAACTAGGGTTAGTAATTCGGCATTAAATTTCTAATTAGGCTTAGCAAGTCGTCTTCAAATTTTATATTAGGCTTAACAACTCGGCATTAAATTTTAAATTTGCCATGAAATGATAAATTGGGTTTCAGCTTTACGTATTTACGCACGCTTGTGAAGTGAAATTTAAATATGAAAAACCTCATTTAAGATTCGAAAAGTTTGAGGTTCAAGGTTTTCATAACACATCCTATCAAAAGCTCTCGAAATTTTGATAAAATTTATTTATATAACATCAACATATTTGCATAGTAGTTCGTAGTAAGCTTATCCCTTCGGTTTAACCGATAATTTTTTAAAATATACACTAACCCTAAAATTTCTCATCTCATCTAATCGCCGCCCTTCAGAACTTTTTATTATAAACTTCTAACATACGTAACTATATACAAACTAAGTTTCTAAACAAGGTTGAAAGTTTTCACCCATCAGTACATCGCCCTTTGCACGCTAACACCCTAGGGACTCGAGAATAAGTTAATATTATCGAAAAATGAAGTATGTTCTAGAAGCGAAGATATTTGCATCCCTAGAGGTTCCAATGCTTGGTTAAGGGAAGGTGAAATGAATAAAATCGATTGCTTACCTACATAAAACTAGACTCAACCGACACTATAACGTTAAAGTGAGAATGCAACCTAACAACAAGAGATTCCTTATCATTTAAATAGGCCTAATCCAACAGTAAAAAAAAAAAAATACAAACAAATATTAAACTAGAAATAAATTTACCATAAAATAGGCTTAATCATCAAAATAGGCTTAGCTGGATTCCCCCTTATGAGAACCATCGATCAATGTCATTGGTCGCTAGTCCTTATATGGGGAGTTCAGGATCTCCATAAATCCAGCTAAGCCTATTTTGATGGTAAGTTTTAAATCGATTTTTAGTTACTGTTGGATTAGGCCTATTTAAACGATAATGAATCTAAAAAAAAAACATTTTGTTGTTAGGTTACATTCTCACTTTAACAAACTCTTTTCACATAATTTTACTTATTAAAACAGTTTTTGACTTTATTCTTCAGTTGTTTTGTCATTTTCATTTGTAAGAAAATAAGTTAGATTAGCGAGCACAAAGCTCAACTTAATTAATGATCATTAACTTTAAATTAACCAGAAACCTTTGGTGTGTTTTAATGACGTTTTTACGACAATTTTAACGTTCCAAATAGATTAAATATTGCATATTACTGATCTTAATTATTTCATTAAGGAATCCAATACATATTGTTCTATTTTACTTTTCATACATCCTTTAACTATCGTTACTTGTACGTTATAAATGGGAACGGGACCCTCACGTGGTAATACATCATCTCGAGAGGGTTGGCATCTTTTTATCTTCAATCAACGAGATAGGCCTAATATGCAAAAAGCCTTCTCACTCAATATACGTATAGGATCTATTCCAACCTATGTTTGCAGCGCGTACATAGCACGGTTCCTTATTTTTCATTAATAAATATATTTATCAAAAAGAGCGGTATGCTAATAAATTAGCTATTGCTAACTTAGTATGAAATAACGATACCATTTCTTGACTTTTCCAGGCTAAATTTGCTCTAAAAACATACCTAGACATGTACTTCCTTCTGTTATTTAAGAAGTAATTCAAACGTGAGGCCCTCTTTGTTTTTGCTGACTACTTAGGATGACGTGAGCTGTTTAATTTCATTTATAATTTTTTTAGTAAGGTTATATTAGATGCAAATGTAGGGTCAATAATTTTACAATATTTAGTAAAATCTCCAATAAATTCTGATAGGTGTTGCACATGTCTTTTATCTGTTTCTAATAAGGCGATAAATAGATAAACTAACCTAATTTGCTAAGTTCCAGGCATTGTAATTTGGGGCTGATTCGAAACATCACTCTATGGGTTGTGTCTTTTGATTTTAGACGATCTCACGTTACGGTTTTAATAGATAAAAAAGCTAGGCAACATGATTTTAGAGTCATACTGAATTTAGCTGAATTTATGCATAAACTTTAGTACAATCCTACATTGAAAAATTTTAATATAACACTCCATCTTCTCGAGGCAAATAAAAACGAATACGTTTTATGCGTGCTAGAATTTAGTTCAGGATTTGTTGACATTTCAGAGGAGATTATGGCGGATTAATACAGAATATTAAATCTGATAGGGGATGAAAGTAGTTTAGCCAAGTCGCTCTGAAACTATATATATATGGAAAACTGAGTCTTCTCGAGTCTTCCTCTTAAAATTATAAGAGTTAGAGCTTCTTGAAAGACGAGATTTTTCCAAGAAGTGATGTAGGAGGACGATGAAAAAAAAAAAAAAAATGGAAACCATATTTTCGATGCTAAGTTCTTCCTTCCTTTTTAGCACCTTCTTATGTCTATACGCTATTTTTATAGAAATATAACTTTATTTCTTGTCTTTCTGACCCACTTGCATCTAAAGCTCCTCCTATTCAGTCTCTTCTTTACACTCCTTAAAACTAGTAGTTTTACAAAGGGGAAGAAGAAAGGGTCATTTTATAGCCACGTCATATTTCATCGCGCGCGCAAACTATGCCTGAAAAACGTGGAGTAATATTCAGATTTATGATTATTGGGTGAGAATTACTTTTCAGCCCTTTTCACTTTTATACTCCATTTTTTTGTTAGTTTTTTTTCCCAGGATAACTTCTTAATATAAATTTTTTGTTTGTTCGTTAAAGGAAAACTAAAATCATTACAAGTAAAAACGTTTTTGTAGGAAATATAATTTCTATTAATTTTCTCGCCAAGTTTCATATAAAACAATCGTGGTTAATTAGCAGACTAATTAGTATTTTCTCTATTCCGAGAATCTATCGAGAGTAGAGCACCGATGATAACGTTCGATTGTCTTAATCTGCGTTTATACTAGTCCTTGGAATCGATTTAAACTGTTTCAAAACGTTTCGCTAGAGTCGTGTGAACGGCAATCACTCTTTTCTCTAATCGATTTGATTCTATTTCTCGAAACGGCTTCGGGAACCAGTTTCATACTGATTCGGTTTCAACAACCGATAGATGAAGCTACAATAAATCGATTTATAAAGTTAATGCGGTAACACACGACGCTTAAAACGATTCCTGGCGATTTTAATATCGGTTTGATTTTTACCGTTTCAAATCGATTAAGAAATGCTAGTGTGACCGTAGCTTTAGTCTCGTTAGTTTTTTGCATATTTATGAAAATTATTAAACTTAATGTTCGTGTTTCATTATCCCTTTAAGGTAGTTTACTAGAGATATTTAGTTCTATCATCTCTCCCATTTTTACTGGAGATTTAAAGCATATTTGTTCAACCAGGAACTAGTCGTTAATTTAGAAAGTTAATTTACTTTAGTTTTTGTTACTTTCATACACTCTTATTCAACCCATAATGTAGATGAGTAAAAAAAAGCGTATTAAGTTAGTAAGAGTAATTAAGTGGATATTTCACTTACTGAGCGGTAGAAGAAAGAAGAAAGGAAACCAACAGATTATGAAGACACCCACGACGATTCCAAGCGTTTTGGCCGCCTTTTTCTGCCGTTTGAATTTGATAATTCTTCCCTGTAGCGCCGAATGTAAACCTCCACTTCCTTTGGAGTCCAGGGCTCCATTGTTACCCGCTGTTGACAAGCTCCGACCGGATGCCGCTGCCGTAGTAGTCAGTGACGCTCCTCCACCGGCGTGAACTCTTAGGGTCAGTTCCTCCGCATCGTGGCTGCTCCCCGACGGTTTTATCGTCTTGATTCCAGTCTCTAAGAACTTGGTCTGCGAGTGAACGGATATTGTTTCGAAAGAAACTGACGTTAATTCAAATCACGGTCATGACGTAGATATGGGAATAATTAAGATTAATTAACGTGAACTGACCTGCCTAACAGCCGCTTTGTAAATTCTTTGGTAAACGAAAAGGATGATGAAGGTTGGTATGTAGAAGGAAAAACAGACTGAGAAGATGACGTAACCCGTCTGTTTGGTCACTCCGCACGTGTAAGGATCCGTCTGTGGCGGGTCTTTCCAACCCAACAGAGGACCCACCGAAATGGCGAACGCCAAACCCCATACGAAAACGCAAACCACGATGGCACGTTTCTCGGTCATGATGCTTGAATAGGTCAAAGGTCGGCTAACACCTATATATCTGTAAAATATGCGGATTATTTTGTCATTAAAGTGATCCAAAGGCTGCTCATCACTCGGTGAAAATTTGATTTTCAAAAACAATCAATAATCAAAATAAACTCATCGTGTGATCTCAACCCAACAAGAGAATTGGAGTAGGAACTTAAAAGTACTAAGAAAATAGGCGTGTCTATATCTTAAGTGTAAAAGTCAATCACGACATCATTACTGACTTACCGATCTACGCTGATAACGCATAGACTGAGTATGGAAGCGCTACAACAGAGAACGTCGGTCGCGGCCCAAACGGAGCAAAATATCTCGCCGAAGAACCATCGTTTGCCCAATAACTCTAAGGTAGCCGAAAAGGGCAGGACACTGAGACCCAGGAGCAAATCGGCCAGGGCTAAGTTGACCAAGAAACAGTTGGTGGCGCTACGCAACGAAGATTCCAGACAGACGGCGAGAAGCACCAGTAAGTTACCGACTATCGTGAGCAAAATTATGACGAAGAGGATCAACCCTGTTACGCGCGTTGAGACAGGAATTTCGACAAATTGATTTATTGACTGTTGTCGGAAGAGTTACGGAATTTCCCAATTGGTAGAGGGCAAGTCTCGTGAAACGATTCTGGCTAACTTAACTAACTAAACTGATCGATCGATCGACTACATTTCAAATCGTACCTGAAATTTTAATATTTATAACTTTAATCATTTTGGAAAGTTCGTATCTTTCTTGTTATGGACCGATTTTGAATTAACTGATTTAAATTTAAATTTCCTCATGGCAGAGAGCTACCTACAAGCTTGCATATACGTAAAAACCAAGATAGCTTCGGAGTAAATAGTTTAGAGTAGGTTTTATCTCAGGGTATAAAAATTATTTTAAGGATGAAATTTTTCTTGGGATCTTTTAAGATTGTTTCGGGAGGTTTACCCTTTAATTTGTTATTTAACCGTATAGCATACCTTTGGTGACAAGTATGGCTAGTTGAGCCGAATTAATCGTGGGTTCCACCCATGAATCGATTCCGTTGCCAGCCGTTTCCCATTCGCGACCGGACGTGACCGTACTGACGTTTCCCGTTGAAACGTTTTCGGCCATTTCTCCCATTCTCCTCCTTTATTGCGGGCGATCGCCTTCCCTCCTCTCTAGATAAGCGTTAGGTTTCTCTCAAACGTCTGTTATTTCTCCGATAATGACGTGACTCCTTGTTGATCTCCATTCCTATTAATATACAAACAATCACAACACATTAATGTAAGCGTGTATAGAATATACGAAAGTGTAGAGCTCTTTAGAGCGATACACATTATGAGCGCCTCGAACATTCGATGATACCAAGCTTTCATAACTAAGTCTTTTTTGTGAAGACCGGAGTCATTTTTATTCTGAAATGTTCCTTCAACTTACACGTTGAAAGGAGAGATGTTAAAATTTGGTTACTTTCGGTTCCATTGCAAAATATTTTTTGCCTCTGAAGTTGAAGTTCTTAACCGTAAATTATGTAATATTTGGTCAATCAGCATAATTGCGTTATTTATCAGTATGAAAATTATTCTAGACATAATTCCAGACAATGACATTCTATCTAGACTTCCCCTCAAAGTATTTGAACATTTCGAGGTCTAGCGAATCGAAAATAAGGTCAAGATTAAAAGATTAATCGCAAAATCTCATTCGTAGCTCAGAAATTTCCAACTTTAAATTAATTTGACTTGTAGATTTATAAAAGAACATCCAAATAAATTCGTAGAAACACAAATTCGGTTTGTCTAGACTTGAATGAACTACGTTATCGTTTTTTCCAATCGATAAATACATATTTATCAAATCAAAATCCTAACGTCAAGCTGTCACGTTTTTTCCCAAGGTCTATGGATGTTAGATTATATTATTTTCTGTTTTTCAAACTATTTAACACATGTATTCAAAATTTTACACCTTCTTGAAATTCCAAAATATAACTTAAATTATATTCAATTTATGACGTTGAATGTTTATGCATCGTAATTAACGTTAACTTTCAAATGAATGTTCATATTAGTACTTTCTTGATTAGACTATAGATATTACACGTTAAAAATGATAACAAACAAGGTTTTTTATTTATTTTTTACTCTCCTGCTGTAGAGCACCCAGTGGAATTCTTAATAAAGCCTGTCCAATATTCATTCTATATTTATATCTGAATAATAATTATAATTATCCATCTAAGTATCCGCTATTACTCTAGTGTTAGTGAGGTGAGCTACACACAAGTCCTCTAGGTTATTGTTAGTCAATACCTCTATTCTTAAATAAATAAATAACATGGTAAAAAAGTTCTAACCTTCTATAAAACGCGAAACCTAAATCAAACCTAATAAATAAATAAATTATATTCAAACTTGCGCTTATATACACGATTCCATGATGAGTTTTCATGGACTATTTTTTCTCAGTGAAGCTTAACATATTCCATTTTAATTGGGGAAAAAATCGGATGTCATAGCATCACTCTTAGATCACGAGATTTGAAAAATTCTGTAAATTCATTATGAAAAAATTATTGAACAGCATTTAAAATTAAATACTTTTTTTGGTATATTTATCTTAACATTCTTAAACTTTCCATTGGACAAATTCAAACAAGACTGAAAGTGTGAGAAGAATTTTTTTCTAATTTAATAACGTATAAAGCTCAAAAACAAGTCTCTGACTCTGTTTCCCTCCTAAAACTGTATTAAAAATATTCTTAACGGTAGTCATTAAACTTCAAGAAAAAAAAGGAACAAATGAGTTGGGAGGGAAGTCCAAGATGAGAAGAGAGATGGGGATGATCCTTCCTCTTCCATTTTTTTTTTTTTTTTTTTTTCGTTCAGCCACTCGTCCATCAAAGCCCTGCCCGAAAGATCTAATGAATCGAGTGATCGTTCTTATAGATAGATACACAGCAAAAACAGGCTTGAAAGTATCATATGATCGTCAGAAAAATAAGGGCAATTGGTGGAATATTTTAGTTTTTGTATATATCGAACTAAAAGAAATATTAGATACCAAAATTCAAATGATTTCAAACGATTTCTATTCCGTAGGAAATATTTCCAAAATATTTTTTTCAAAACCAGCGAAACATGTTGGAAATAAAATTGATAAACCAATAATTTTCGATTTATATCTGGGAAAATGATTATGTATATCTGTGAAATTTGTATGGATACCTGGGAAATTTGAATGGAGACCTGGGAAAAGTAAACAAGTTTGCGAGAATTTTGAGAAAATTAGGTTCTAGAACAAAACTCAGTGAGGGCGCCAGGGGTGGGCTTAGCTAGTAGGCTATAGCCTACGTGTTTTTCAAAGGAGCCCGAAAAACTCTTTGAAAGGGGCCTCGAAAAGAAACGAAAAGGACCTCAAAATCCTCTAATAAAAAAGTTAGCTATGACTAAAATGGAAGGCGTAACTAGCCGGTTTAATCAGATTTAACCTATGTTTATTGTAAACCACGGCTAATTACGCTTCTTAAGCTTCATTTTCATGCTCGCTAATAGCGGGTAAAAAACCGAAAAATCCGCCTCCGCTACACGCTTGTTTCGTTTTCATGCTTGTTAAAGCCGAAATAAATCGCGGAGAAGTACAAATTTCAGCGGATTTTCACTTTCCGCGCCGATCTGTTTGAAATAGATATTTCCCGCTTCCGCTACGAGGACCCGCGGAACTTGAAAAGCGACCATGAAAACGGGGCTTTCTCCTGATAACAATCTAGAACCATGTTGCCACAGATATAGTTTAAATAAACTGTTGTCGCCCTTAGTCTAGGAAGGTAATAGAGCCAAAAGCATCAAGAAAGATACATCCGTAACGATGGAAATACACTTATATCTGCCTTTCACACTTCTGACTCTAAACCTGCAGTAGACGAAAAAAACTTATTTTTTCCTCCTTGATACCATCGAACCGCATTTCTCCCAACTATTTTTATTTTTCTGGTTTTCGATGGGAATAAAAGGCTAAAGCTTCTTGTTTAAGCTCGAATCTCTTGGCTTTCACAATTTTCTCGTGTCTGATCAGAGCGCGGCATCATTTTCTGAAAGTTTCTTGGTCAGACCACCGCGAAAAAAATAATAATAAAAAGGATAGAAAAAATAAACTGAGAGAAACGGAAAAATACTACGCTGAAAAAAAGTTTAGAAAAAAAAATAAATTGTATACGATATTGTTCTTTTCATTCCTCCCATATACACACGATAAAACGTAAAATATTGGTGGTTTTTATGTTTCTTCTTGTTTTTAACCCTTTGGTCCTTTTTCTCTTTAAGTTTTATACACGGTTGATGTATTCTAAAGGTCAAGGGTAACAGACATAAAACTTTGGTTTTTACATAGCTTCTAAAATAAAAAAGGAGCGACTTGTTTTGGCTCGAGTTAACACTAAAACCAAAAACGATTCGTATGCATCTTTATGATTTGTTTTTAAAACCAGTAATCTTATGTTACTTTTACTGAAATAAACCCTCTTGTTTTTATATTCACGTTAGAAGAAGATGAAAATTTATCGTTTTTAATTCACATTTATGTGTTGTCCACTTTTAGTATAGTTGTCCAGAATGTCTAGAAAATGTCAGAACTATGGAGGAATAAAACTTTACAGGGGAATTCTTGTTTGTTTCCTAAAGAAGCATTTTAGGGAATATATAACAATATAAATTCTTTGTGGAAGCGCTTCAATTATTCCTAATGAGCTTCAATTATCTTCAATGAGCTTCAGTTATCTCTAACGAGCTTCAGTTATCTCTAACGAGCTTCAGTTATCTCTAACGAGCTTCAGTTATCTCTTAACGAGCTTCCGTTCTCTCTAACGAGCTTTCGTTTCACTCTAACGAGCTTTCGTTCTCTCTAACGATCTTCCGTTATCTCTAACGAGCTTCCGTTATCTCTAATGAGCTTCAATTGTCTCTAATGAGCTTCAATTATCTCTAATGAGCTTCAATTATCTCTAATGAGCTTCAATTATCTCTAATGAGCTTCAATTATCTCCAATGAGCTTCAATTATCTCCAATGAGCTTCAATTATCTCCAATGAGCTTCAATTATCTCCAATGAGCTTCAATTATCTCCAATGAGCTTCAATTATCTCTAATGAGCCAACCTATGTCGGGAAAAATCTTAATTTATCCGAGTTGAAGTTCCTTCTCTTATTTCACCCCCAATGACTGCATCGACATTTGCCTTAAAAGGATCAATAAAACTTCTATTATTTTGAGAAATAGATTTTTCTTACTTTCAATGCTTAGGAAATGAATTGGGTACGCGTAGAAAGGTTTGTGGTGTGTGTAGGTGGCTCTGCACGAAGAGATCGAAACTTCAGTAGCCCACCTGTTTCGTCTCTGGGGCTTTAATATATAGAAGAGATTAAAGAGAATGAATGAAATGGAATAAATGGTTTCTTTTCTGAAGGCTTTAAGAGTTGATCAAATTATATATATACATCTCTTGGATCAGTTGGCCTTCTTGTACAACTTTATTTCAGCGTATAGGATTACTCCAACAGTATACACTGACCAAATCTTAATCTCTCGATGGAAACTTCTATACTTATAACTTCGATATAGATTAAAGGCGTCTCGGTACAAGTCTCGCGAAAAGTGGGAACCTTTGGAGTAAAAGCTGAGGCGGATTAACACTCAATGTTAGACTCCATAGGGTTAAAAGTAGTTCTAAAAACGTCTCGCAGTTTGCCAGCCTCGCAGGTTTTCCATCTGGTCCTTATATAATTCCCTAAAGTTCCTATTTGGTTAGGTTCATAACCTATTTTCCAAGTTTCGGGGATAAATGTCTATTTAGATGTTTAGGTGGTGCCACAGGCTTGAGTAACTTGAAGGAGATGTTAATCTCGAGTTAACGCGCACTCCTCGGGAGTACTTATTAAGATAATGAGAGAAAAGTACCCTTGTGTCGATCGGGAATAAAAAATTAACCCCAGTTTAAAATTGCCAACTCAATGGTCTCAACCAAATACTTTACCATATTTTTTATAATATAAGTCTATATTTCCCCTTTTAAATAGGTTTAGTTAACGAAGTTTAAGGTTTGCCTTTTTTTTAATTAAATCGGTACACCTACATATAAGCCAAGTTTAACATTTGCATAAATTTTCCCTAAAAAGGTTATGAAAACTAGTTTCAGAAAAGTTTGCGATGCGAAGAACCACAGAGAGCGGTTAAATTTGCCAATTATCTCGCTTATTGAAAATCATTTGATCTTAAATCGCCCAATTAAAACTTTGGTGAAATAATCTTATATGTAAAAATTAAAAAAATAGTCTATCCCTATAATATCCCTGACCGCCGATGTAGACACGGAGGAATAATACAAAGGGAGACCAGAATCTTTCCAAAGTCTCCTTAGTAGTCCAGATTTATATTTATTTGTGGATTTTGAAAAAATACTAAATTTTTTTTTTGATTTTTTTTTTTTCTATTATACAAGGTTTTCTTTGAGGATTTTAATATTAAAGTAGCAGTCTCGTTAATTAATTTAATAGTATTATAAGTTTTTCACCTTGGTCAACAAATTTTGTGTAAATAATCATATACGTAATTTCTAAACCATATAGTAATTATAAATTAGTCTTAGGCCTAATGTTAGGCTTAATTAATATTTGAAATAGAAAGCGGGTCTCGCGATTATACGCTAAACCGCGGGGAAAAAAAATTCTAATTAGGCGCGCGTTTTGAAATAAAAACTCAACATTCAACCGAAGGTTACAATTAAGTTTATCATAGCTCATCTAGCTTTGCGTGTACATTTTAACGTTCCATACGGACAGACAGACGTAGCTAAAGAATTTCATAATTTAGATGATTTGCTGCCGCTTTTGTTTCTTGCTCTGTAAATAGTTTAATATTGATACTGTTAATTGAACCTGTTTTTTTTTTTTTTTTTTTTTTTTTTTTTTTGGAAATGAACCTTTTATTTGGAGATGGCCCAAATCTGAACCCTCACTAATCCTTTATCATTTATAGTGTAGACGGCACTGCTTACGTCACCTGCCTTATACTACAGTAAAGATTCCGTTAAATTCAACAATTTTAACAACCCAAAAACGCATTTTATATATTTACCTATTCAGACTGACCTTATCTTTAAAATGTCAGGAATCATTTTCGGTTTTCAGTCTATATTTATACAAAGTTAGGCTTCGTTTCAACTCTTCGATTTGTTTCTTAGAGATATAGTAAGAGGGTAGTCGAGATTTCCGCGAGTTGAAAACAAATTTTGAACCTCTTGTTCGATTTAAAAGTCGTAAAGATTGGGCTTCAAATTATGCTGCCATTAAAAATTCCATTAAAAGCGACAGAGAAATTTTTCCGCCAGTTTAAAAATTTGTTAAGTTTTGGAAGGGAGTTTAGTTTCAGGGTTGATCTCAATTATCCTTCTCGATATAGGTTTGGCTAATCAAAAAGCTTTCTCATTTTAACTTAATTAACCGAAACAGATTGTAACAGCCAGCAACAAAAATGCTTTAGTCAAGGATTAGAAAAAAACTTGCAGAATATTTTTCCTGGAAATTTTTGGACGGAGATATCTCTATTCAATAATTAGATTAGAAATAGGATTAAAATTTATTTATATTAATTTAAATAGTATTTTAAAGCTGCAGAATCAAAATTTGACCTAGTTTAATTTTTATTTCATGAAATACAAAAATTCCGACGATTCAAAATAGCTCGAATCAAAATTTGGCCTACTTAAAAGAGTTAGTAAATTATAATGGAATATTCTAAATTTTAATCAATTTTATTATTGACCCAATTTAGTCTTTTAGTCCAATTTGAGACAAAATATTTAAATAATTTCTCATCTAGATAAATTCTAATTTAAAACTTGGTCTAAAAACGAATACTTCGTTCAATATAGTGAGAATTATATGTGAATAATATTTATAATTTACTTCAGCGCTATTTATAGATAAAAATTATTATTTATTTTAACATATTGTATATGAAATTCCTTTACCATAGAGTAAATATATAAATATTCGAAAAAGGTGGCTGACCTTATTATGATCCCTTCAACAGTCATGTAAAGTCAGTTTCAGAATTCAACATACGCATCCATTTATTTCATATCTTTATGCTTTAGTATTTCAAATAGACGAGAAGGAACCTAAGTTTATACGTGCTGAAATTTAAGCCTGATTTTTAACTAAGCTTAAATCTATATATATTGAAGATAACTTTGCATAATAGCGAAAGCTGGCGCGGATTAATACACATTGGTGAAACGTATAAGAATAAAATTAGTTTTTCTAAAGGGATAGCCAGGTTTTTCGATTGGGTCTAGCCAGAGTTCACAGGCCTTCGTCTTAATCCAGCTAGAGACCATCCATATCATCCAGTTATTGCCAAATAAGATGGATGGATTTTGCCATAGGGAATGCATAGGGGTCTTGCCAAAACTGACCCTTTACTCTCCCACCCTCGGCTGTATACGCCCTTTGACCTCTCTGACCCCATCAGTAAATTGTCACGGACTAGCTAATACCGATTTTTAGTTACGCGAAAACGTGTCTTTGAGTTACTATAGCGAATATGCCGACAGTGTAAACGACAGGGACCTACGGGAAAAAATAAGCTTCAGTTTGTTAACAAGATAAGTTGTTGTTTGACAGAGGGGTTCTTTACGCGAAACTGTCAGAGGCACGGCGGCTACGAAAGTGCTCATCTTGTTTTATTCTGTTGAAAGTAATTTCCGTATTCGTTCTGCTGTCGGGCTGGCTGGCTCGGGTCTAAATAAAAACATATTTAAGCTATCATTTATGGGAAATTGGTGTAACTGGAAATGATAAACAAGTATAATCGACCACGTGGATAGATAAGCCCAGTTATGGCGTGATTCTTTAAATATTTATCGAGATATTTCCTTTCAAGTGTGTAGTTACTGTATTGACGTTGAAACGAGTTATATTTAGAGAGAAAACATGGCTTCGATATATCGATTCGTTGATTTTATAAATGGGATTCTAGTAAAGAAATTATGTTTTCGAAAACAGGCCCTAAAATATCGTGTTTTTAAAGGGAGTATGAAATGCTAAAACTGTACAATTATATGGCCGAAACTGTTCAATAATTGGGCCTAAACTGTACAATAATAGGGCGGAAACTGTACAATAATAAGGCCATAACTGTACAATAATTGGGCCGAAACAGTACAATAATAGGGCAAAAATTGTACATTAATAAAACTGTACAATAATAGGGCTAAAACTGTGCATCAATACCTTAATTATTCTATGATTATACAATACAAATTGAAACTATACAATTTGTTTGAAACTAACTAAAAAAAATAGAATTATTCAATTAAAAATGTTCATCTTAATAGATATTCAGTCATTTGATTTGAGAATATTCAAATAAATTCCTCGTGTTTGGACTAAAACCTAATTTTATGTTAACAGTATTGATCTTCCAATAGTAAAAGGTCACTTAATAATAACAGTAATCTCTTTAAATATTTAAAATTATCTTGTTGATCAAGTTTTTTAACTCTATTTGTCTCAATGTTTTCCTATTCCCAGAAGTAATATATATACAAGTAGTATACCATGAATAAATAAATAAATATCTTTAATTCGCTCGAATCAGAAAAGCCTCAAGTCACTCGAGAGCAGAAATTCAAAACTCCAAAAATTTCGGTTCGCTTATCATTTTTTTTTTTTTCTCTCTTTAATGTTTCTGATTATAAAAAATATATTAAGCTGGAAAGTTTGTCGGGCATCAAACAACTCTGTAAAACTTTAATTTCTATCTAGTAATTATACACGCGTCCTTTTCAGTTAGAGAACTTTTTAATCTATCTATGAGGCCTAACATTGTGTAGTAATCCGCTTTAGCTTTTGATATAGTATGAAAATTTATATAGCGAACAGAAAAAAAAAAAAACATGTGACGTAAAGCAAACTTATCCAAAAGCCTAGGACTAATACTACGTCGTGGTCCTTTTTTTATTTATATAGATTTTATCTTAGGGTTCGTTTTACTTTTCTGGACGGTGTTAATTAAGATTTCGTGTCATGTAAGTTCAGTGAAATTACCGAGTAAATGACTATACTCCACTTCAATGGAACTTGACATAAACTATTTTCTTTTCTATGATGTTTAACGTTGAATATCATTCCGCTACTATTTTTTTCACTATGCCAACTCCTCTTGAAGTAATGAGAAAGGTTAGTTTGTTCGCATAACCTTAATGAATTAAGTTTAACGACTTAGAGACTGACATAAGGAGAGAAAGATGGTAGAAACTCTGAAGGTTTTTTACTGCATGGCTAACAGTAATTTAATGTTTAAGCACTATTAATTAGGTTGCAACGAATAAATTATTTGGTTATAGTTCGTTAAAAGAGATTGGAGTTATTTATAGTTGAAAACCCACGCGTGTAATTGGTTATACAACTTTAAATTATAAATAGCTCTCATCTAATTTTTTATTTAGTATTTTTTCGGAAAAGAGATTGAATGATTAATAAGTTAAGAGAAAACTTGATCATTATAAATGGATATTTTGAAAAAAACCTAGAACATTTTACATATATTTAAAAGTACATTTAAGAATGCATTACAACTTCTCGCAATGAACCAATCATTTCCTTGATAAGTAACGATCCCTAGCTTCGGCTAATTGGAATGTTTAAGTCACGTTTAGAATGAATAAATCATGTGTAGAAAATATGTTTCTACTTATTTATTGGCCCAACCGCAGCACGGCCAACTTGGATCAGCTCCTCTGGCGATCTAAGTTGGCCGTGATGAGGCGTGGCCAATAAATAAGCAGACGCCGTTTTAGGATAAAGTATGTGAGTATGATACTTGTGGTAAAATTCCATTCATTCTTGATACGGATAGTTCTCTCGATTTTTCTTTTTACTCCCCTTACATTTAAAGAAACCAGGAACTTAAATTCGTTAATTAATTGTACATTCTTATAAAGGAGAAGTTCCTCCATTTTAATTTGTTATCCTCCTTAACCTTAGATCCTTGAAAAACATATACATATTTAAACGGAAACATTTCACTATCGATTTTCTTACTTAAAGGTCAAAGGCTAGAAGTTTATTTCATTAATAACAATCACCGTGGCTATAAATTTTTGGAAGGGCACGAAGCGGCCGCCTGTTTAATAAAGTTACTTTATAAATTAAGTCCCTGGGCTCTATAGCTTTAAAACTTAGCGTTACAGGTGGCCTTTTAAACCTGTATTTTACCAAGATTAATAAACCCTTCAAGGTTTGTCTGTACCTTTATGATTAAAATTTGTTTTGTCAGGAAGAGTTTCCCGTTAGCGCAAACACTATAGGGTGATACTTAAAGGTATACCGGAATAATCTAACGTCGGTATTTAAATTATGATCAAAATTATATTTCCCTTCAACTTCGGACAAAAGTCCGAGAAGTAAATCTAGAGAAGTATTTCGTAATGCTATAAGCATACTTAAAATCGAGCTGTGGTTTTGAGACACTAGCGATTATTATGAGACACTAGCGATTGTTTTGAGACACTAGCGATTGTTTTGAGACTCTTTCGATTGTTTTGAGACATGTTTTTATTGTACTCCAATACACCTTTAAATAATACTTTTTCCATGGAAATATACCAAAATTATATAATATAAACAAAATTAATTTTGGAAGCCAAAATAACAGACGCTCTAATTAATTATACTTTAATGTTTATGGGTAATTTTAAAAGCTATTGCATTATAATTTCGTAAACAAAACACAATTTCTTTTTGGAGGTGCCCTCTTTTCCCTGAGTATTGACGCACTGCGCGTGAGACATTTCTACAGGCGTTAGGTAGGAAAAGCATTACAGGTTTGTCCCTATAATTCGCCTTTTTTCTGAGCACCAAAGCGCAACGGTCGGAACACTTTTAAAGGGGTTATCTTTAATTCACACTAATTTTCCTCAATAATATATTTTTTTTTTTTTTTCAGTTCAAAATTGCCCAACTTCCGTAACACATCGACTAGCATTCATTGAAATTGGAAATTTTAGATTAATTTTGATTTAAATACAGTTTATTGAGATGTTATACATTTATTCACCTGGGTTCGAGAATTTCGAATTTTTATTTTAGAAATAGCCTTAAAAATGGATAAACCATCAATTGATGTCGAAAAGTTATTTAAAAATAAATATAGTTTTTGACCTTTTGAAAAGCAATTCAATAGCCAATCACAGAACAGGGTTAGTTATATGTACGTGTTATTTCACATTCAGAAAAGACCATAAACTTGCACTCGTATTATTGTAATATTTTTACGAGAAATGTTTACCGCTGCCCAAAGACATAAAGTCCTATTTCTTCCGACGCTTTCAAACGCTAAATTTCGCTCTTATAACCGCAAAATATATAAAACATTACTGATAAACTATACTAGGCCCACCATCGTAAGATTTAACCCAAAGGGATCCTGATGTTTTCGTGTATCGTAACCGAGGCTTAAAAGCGTTTCTCCAAATATGTTTTTGACATTCAAGCCCGGGGCTTAAAACCCTTTCCCCTCAATTCATACCCTTACGCTTATTTTTTCGCAACGAAGGATCATTTTGAGTTTGCAACAGACGTAAAGTTATACAAAGAAGGTCCTCTTATATCTTTAACAGACCACCAAATCTAAAGGAACATAACCTTGGACGTACTGATAATTCTTACAATATATATATAGAATGTGTTGTAAAACTGCTCGATCGTTCTTTAAGAGGTTTCCTTTCCATGACGCTGACTTCAAAAAGAATGTTTGTTCGCTGATACTCATTCAATAATAATAAAGGGGGCAATAAGGAGAATGTAGTAAAACTTTAGTACGACCTTTTTTTTATTGTAGTTTGCGGCATAATCTCTATTCAATCACAAAGAACGAATATATTATCAGAATACCCTTTTATTTAACGCTAACTCCTAGAAGAAACTGAAAGAAGTTTAGCCCATACCCGTTTAATTACGATAAAGGTGTGGATCATGAAACTTTGATACATCAGATCGAAGCTTAAACTCTATTATATCTCTTAGAATGGATACTCTTTCGGAGTCAACTTTGCTCTATAGTACATGACGTTCGTTCTCACCCATATAATGCGAAGAAAGGCGCGTTATAGGCCTAAGAAATGATCATAAAAGTTTATGATGTATCAGAGCCTTACGTAAACTTCATTCAATCTTTTAGAAGAGATAAACTTTTGTAATCCCCCACTTATTTGACGCTTACTTCTCAAGGATCCTTCGCGTACCCCGATTTAATTATCATAAAGGAAGGAAGCGAAAAAGAGTGGAATGTGAGGGTACTCAGGGTATAGTCTAAACTATATTACACCTTTCAGTTCGAACTTTCAGAGTGCTCCAAACTATGGGGCGCCATTCAGGACAAAATTAAGATTTCGAATTTGAAAAACTAGATATTGAGTTTGAAGCAGATTTCGAATTTGAAAAATTGGATATCGAGTTTGAAAAATTGGATATCGAGTTTGAAAAACTGGATATCGAGTTTGAAACAGATTTCGAATTTGAAAAATTGGATATCGAGTTTGAAAAATTGGATATCCAATTTGAAACATTCGATATCGAGTTTGAAAAATTCGATATCGAGTTTGAAAAATTCGATATCGAGTTTGAAAAATTGGATATCGAATTTGAGAACTGAATATCGAGTTTGAAAACAGGATATCGAGTTTGAAAATGGATATCGAGTGTGAAAACGGATATCGAGTTTGAAAACGAATATCGAGTTTGAAAACGAATATCGAGTTTGAAAACGAATATCGAGTTTGAAAACTGGATATCGAGTTTGAAAACTGGATATCGAGTTTGAAAACTGGATATCGAGTTTGAAAACTGGATATCGAGTTTGAAAACTGGATATCGAGTTTGAAAACTGGATATCGAGTTTGAAAACTGGATATCGAGTTTGAAAACGGATATGGAGTTTGAAAACGGATATGGAGTTTGAAAACTGAATATCGAGTTTGAAAACTGATTATCGAGTTTGAAAACTGATTATTGAGTTTGAAAACTAGATATCGAGTTTGAAAACTGGATATCGAGTTTGAAAATTGGATATCGAGTTTGAAAACTGGATATCGAGTTTGAAAATTGGATATCGAGTTTGAAAACTGAATATCGAGTTTGAAAACTGAATATCGAGTTTGAAAACGGATATCGAGTTTGAAAACTGGATATCGAGTTTGAAAATTGAATATCGAGTTTGAAAACAGAATATCGAGTTTGAAAACGGATATCGAGTTTGAAAACGGATATCGAGTTTGAAATCTAGGTATCGAGTTTGAAACGGAAAAAAAAATCGAGTTTAAAAATATATTTCGAGTTTGAAAATATATTTCGAAGATAACAAGATATCGAGTTTGAAATGGTCTCAGGAAGACTTTTTTTTCTTAGCGAAACATTTCTCTCTCTCAGATGCTTGACGCCCCGTGGGAAGTTTTTAGGAACCTTGGGAGGAGGGAGGGCCTAGAGCTTACGTCAATATAACCTCAACCTGGGGAATGTATAGTGAAGGGAAAAATCGTACCCTTTGTAAAGCTAAGGAGTTTTCTCTCTCTCTACGTGGCCTAACTTGCGTCTAGGTAACAGACACGAGCCTTTTATGCTTAACGTGTCTCTTTACTAAACTTGTCGTAAACTACCGAAAATACCTCGGGCTTATGATTACATACGTAATTCGCGTTGATATTAATAATAAATATAAAATCTAACGATAGAAATCGGACCAAGAGTATTGGAGTAACAATAACAAAATGAGTCTTAATCCACAAATTCAAGAAATAATTCAATTATTCTAATTTTACACATTGAAACCCTAAATTTTAAATTTTCCGTAACATGTTATCAAAAACACTAGGACTTCAAAAATTAATTAATCGTAACTTCTCTTTAAACTATCATTCAAAAAATTATCAAATACCAATTATTGCCCGAACGCGGCACCCAATACCTGCAGAACATCTTTTTTACTAGAATTTTGGCGCAGCGAGTCAGAGGTCGCGTCGGAAGGTACGTCTCGAACTGATGCGAGAAAAAAATATTTACATTTCGCACGGTCAGCTGCCAAATAGTCGTTCTTGCGTCTAGAGCGTATAGTTGACACGTTTTATCAAGCCACCGATTCTTTGAAGTGGGGTAATTAAGTGGAGCTGTATGGAACCAATAAATGAATCTGTGGTTAAGCAAACGCTTGACAATATTTTTGCGATCGGAAGTGAAAGGCTTATTCGGGCAATGGCTCGTAATGTAACTAATCCAAGCCAAAGTAGTGTACCTGCTACAAATTCGTCGCCTTCTTTGAACACTGGTACAATCGCGAGTGAATTAAGACATACGTTCCGTCCGTATTCCCGTCCAGATGGTCCAGTAGAAAATGAACGTCGCTTGAGATCAAATGTACCGCAATTCAATCTCACCATGAATTCCGGCACCACAAGGAAAACTTCACTCAGGTAAGCAAACAAAGTAAAACTTGGATACATAACTGACTAGTTATTTAAGTTAGAATAGAATAGAGGTTGGGGGTTGGAGAACATATCCACAAATATTTGAATAAGCAGTTAATTTAACCACATATATTTCGATTACATTGCATTTATAGAATGCCCGTGGATAATCTGTTTTGAATAAAGATAAAATAATCAGAAATAAGTTGTCCAAACCCCGACCTCTAGAAGAGACTCATGAGATCCAAGAGGTTTCTGTACGTCATTGTTACGAGAGAGTTAAGCAATTCTTACGAAATACCGAATTGCAATTCACTTCTTTGATTTAATGCAGTCCTAAACCTTATAATAATATTAAAATCAATTTAAGAGACTGCTACTGCATGGTTAAGAGAAACAGTTTATTAAAACCACGTTTTTAGGAGAGCTTTCGGACGTCTTAATCCTTTTTAATTCTAAACCTTATTTAAGTTTAAACTTACTAAAATATTTATAGGTTATAATATTCCCTTACGATAAAGTTTATATCTTTAGTAGAACAAGCTAAATAAAGTGACCACAGCGTTTTGCAAGGTCTTAATGATGAATTAATACAAATAGTGTAATTATTAGTTTAAAAACGAAACATTAATCTTAGCAAATACCCACCCGATGGGCTATTTAGTCACTCGAGAAATTGATTGCCTGATTACCCCAAATCTCGGTAATCAACAATATAAATACCCGAGAAATCAATACTGAAATCATGATATTATAAGGAAACAACTACTAAAATCAGGCAATAACGGAGAAACTACTTGGTACATTCACTAAAAAATCTCGCCAATCTCAGAGAAACGATGTGGGAGGTTTACTCCTGTGCGTCTCCCTTTTATTTTCCGTTGAGCAAGGGTGCATTTATTCGGGCTGGAACATAAGGACGGACTATTTGAGCACCAAATTACCAGTTACCACACAAACTCAAGACTTATTAGATAGCTCACTCTTATAGCAAATATTTTTGAAGCGTACCGGTGATCTTCAAGATGGACAATGAGTTTGATTGTGTAGGTAAAGGAATCGGGGGAGGGGGAGGTAAAGGTACCCCGATCGACGGACCCCGCGCCTACAGCAATCCTCCGATTGATTTATACCGTGGGAAAACAGCTTTTTTTGACATACTTAAATTTCATAGGTTATGAGAAAAGTTATTTTTGTTGATCCCCCCTCATTTGGCAGGACAATAACACTTGACTAAACTTTAAAAGCCTCTCGTATCATCATTTCTTATATTAAACGGGACAAGAGACGTCGTTATATGCTGGGTTATAGTTCAAGTTACATTTTTCCTAAAAGTCTACAGTATATGTGTATAGTCGAAGGAGTTCTGTTAAAGGGTGGTTGAAGAGGAAAAACAAGTGATTTTTTATCGATTCTTCTACTACTTATTAGACGTAATGATTTTAAAAATTAAAATCGATCCAGATTTCATTGTTCTTTAAAATAAATAGTTAAAGGGGTTTCAATTTAAAAGAACAGTGAAATCTGCATCGATTTTGATTTTTAAAATAATTGGGATATATTTCCCGAATAATTATAATTAGTAAATGAATCGACTAAAACACTTGATTTTTCTCTTTACCCTCCCTTTATTTCAAAGATGTATGTTGAAATATAGGGTTTGAAAGCATCTGCATATTAAAAACGCTCGGTGAACGAAGCCCAAAACTCCTTGCTTACAAAAATGTCGCGAATTAATAGGCCTATAATAGGAAAGCATAACCCAGTTTAAACTGACAATTCAAATATTCCTTTTGACAGGATAATTTTTGCGTTTATAAATATGTCTCTTAAATCACAAGAAAACTTGCAAATCGGTTGGTAGTCCTTCGAAATGTAATTTCTGATCAAGTGACGTAGAGGTGGGGTTGAACAAAATAATCCAAATATTTTTGGATAATCAGTTAATTAATATTTCGATTACATTTGATTTGTCATATAATCCATGCCTATAATCTCTAATTTTGAATAAAGATAAAATAATCAGAAATATCTTGTGCAAACCCCTACCTCTAACGCGACAGAAGCACTGACAGTTATAATATGTTTAGTCAAACTCGGAATAATTTTAGGTTTTCAGCTCTTACAAAGCTATATTCCCCGGTTTTCCATGAAACCAATTCATAGAGACATATTATATATATGGTTGTAAATCTCAGATCTGATTGCATATAAATCTTTTGACTTAATTAAATATTTAACCGTTTATTTATAGGAAAAGAAAGTTGCCAAATCGACAACAATGTTCCTATAAAAAAGAGGTTGTCCTTTTGTATGGTCCTAGCTCTGTCAAAGTACCAAGAGGCGAAACTAGAGATAATATGCACGCTGAAGGACGTATCTTAGATGCAATGTGGTTTGAAAAACTTTGGGATGAGGAGAAAATAAAACGAGAGATTAAAGAAGCTTTCGCTACTCATTTCAACTTACAAGACATGGAGTATGTAATCGTGTTGGAAATTACTTTAGGATAACTGTTAAATATTTCAAATTTTTCTTACATTTAGGTGTTTTCACATTATTTGTATTGTACTAATTGCTCCTCTTTCATATTTTCCAAGAATTGAATTACTCATACCATGTAATACCAAGATTGTTAAACCACGCCTGGGAAAAGGAATATCTATAAATGGCGCAAGTATTTCGACTATTTGGAAACAAAAGCCAATATACGTGCGACCTTCAAAAGAGATGCTTGACGTTGATAGAGTACGTGTACACGTAACAACATCAGATGATACTTCAGACGATAACTTAACGTTACCCGACATCAACCTTCCTATGGACTTTGAAAACAAAGAAATAAAATCACATGACGCTAATGTTGACAAATTCTCGGCTTCATCACCACACCAACTTAATGCTGATGTGCTTTCTTTAACGGACCACTTTAACACTGATCAGGAATCATCCTTGCACCAACTTAACACTGATAGGATTACTTCATCGAACAAACTTATTACTGTAGGGGTTTCTTCATTGCACCAATTTCAAACTGATCAGGCCTCGTCATCGCACCAATTTCAAACTGATCAGGCCTCGTCATCGCACCAATTTCACACTGATCAGGCCTCGTCATCGCACCAATTTCACACTGATCAGGCCTCGTCATCGCACCAATTTCACACTGATCAGGCCTCGTCATCGCACCAATTTCAAACCAATCAGACCTCGTCATCGGATAAGGCTACAGCTTTCTACGAATCGGATGTATATATTAAATTCCTCAACGTATTAAGTGAAAACGATATTACTGACGAAATTCAAATTGTGGAATCTGACGACGAAAAAACTGAAAATCCTACTTTGGTAGATTCGGATGAGGCGGAAGAAAAGGACGCAGCTGAAATATTAAAAAAATTAGCGGAATGTATAACGGACGAAAAGGTTTCGCTCTTTAATGTAAATCGAACAAAGATCATAGAAGGCGCTATTATTGGATTCAAAAGGAAAAATTTCCAGCCAAACCAAAAAATATCCGTTTGCTTTACTGATGATTCGGACATGGCTGAAGGGGCTATCGACGAAGGAGGCCCAAAACGTGAATTTCTTCGTCTTCTCACCAAAGAACTTTTTTCGAGTTGCGCATTCATGGGCCCAGCGACTAATAAATTCTTCGATACGAATACATATTCGGAAAGTATGAACTATCATTATTATTCTGGTCTAGTAGTAGCTCTGTCGCTTGTCCATGGGGGACCTGGACCACGTTGCTTGTCCAAGATAACATACCAATCCTTGTTTAAAGAAACTTCACAGCTTAAACTATCTATTGATGATATACAGGATTACGAATTGCAGGATAATTTATATAAATTCAAAAATGCTCAAAACCTCGAGGATTTGCAGAAAGCTGAGACTCGTTTTTCACGGGAAAGATATTTTTCTGGAAGTAGAAGACCCGTATTGAGAATGGAAGATAAGGATTTAATCATAAAAGAAATTTTGGAGTACTGTGTTGTCACGCATTTCTCAAAAGCTCGTGAGCGTTTCATCGTTGGATTACAAGCACTTGACGTATATAAAGAAATTGGATCATGTCCTAAGGCATTTGAGAAAATCTTTTGCTTTTTCCCTGAACCGTTAACGGCAAATAAGCTGCTAAAATTATGTGGGAAAGTTCAGTATTCCGCGAAAGGAAGCAACAAGTACCAGAAAGAAGTTGAAGCTATGACTCATTTCCGAAATTACGTTTTTGAATTGGAAGACGGAGAGTCTAACAGCAAACTGGAAGATTTGCTTATTTTTGCGACTGGGGCGGATTCCGTACCTCCAATGAGCTTCGATTTTCCGCCTTCGATTGAATTCTCTCACGACGATTCCACATACCCTACAGCCCATACCTGCTCTATGACGCTTCATCTACCAGTCGTCCACACCTCGTATGAAATATTTAAACAACACATGGAAACAGGAATTCAAAGCTTCGGATTTAGTTTACCATGAATGCTTCCTTTAAGCAGATTGCAATTTTTGCGGATTGTTAAAGGACTATTTAAAGTCTCCAAGTATTTTTATCATGAGTGTCATAAATAGAACTATCAAATCCATTAAAATGCAATCCGACTTCTTTTCGAATATTTTTCTATTTAATTTTTCATCTTGATGGCAAAAATTCAGAAAAAACTTCTGACGATGATAATATCAATACTGCCCATGTCATTAACGATCATAACTTAAGATCGTCTAAACGCGTTAGTGCAATCAAAGGCGTGGCTCGCGAGGTGAAAAAAAAACGTATGTTGCGAGCGTCTTTTGAATGAGCTTTAAAGGTTAAAGCTTTTAATACTATGCGCACCGAAATGAAAATTTAAAAATTCTTATTTTTAAAAACGTTTATGGGGATATTGCTCTCACTATAAGAAACATTTGTAGCGTTAAATACATGGTGTTTCGAAAATGGTGGTAGGACCAAGCTTCAGTGGGTTCTACGGGTTATTTTAAGACGAAAATGTTCTATGACGTTTTGTCGTACGGGGCGTCGTTTAAGAGTTACGAAATGAATCATGTACGGATGACCCCTTAACGCTCATTAATAAACGTATACTCAATGCTAAAATTATTTTTTATCAAGCGCGTTCTTTGAAAAAGGCTAAATAATTAAGCGTATTTTATCATTGAGTATACATTTATTAATGTACGTTAAGGGGTCATCCGTACATGATTCAGTTCGTAACTCTTAAACGGCGCCCCGTACGACAAAACGTCATAGAATATTTTCGTTTTAAAATGACGCATAGAACCCACTGGAGCTCGCTCCTACCATCATTTTCGAAACACCCTATATATTCCCAAGTTTGAAGTGTTGAAAAAGTGTTTCCAAGCTGGAAAACATTAAAGTATTAATATCCTATTCTAAAATATTTTAAAGGTTTTGTTAGATAATACGGAAAAATTATTAACACTGTATTTCGGAATTTAACCTATAAGGTGATCTGCATAAAATGGTAATAAAGGAATCGTGAATTTATGGAACTCGTTCTTATTATTATTTTCTAAAAGCAACGATTTTTAATAATAGTACATCAAAAGGTTGAAATTATTCTATTGCTAATTAATTATGATATTTTTAAACGATTATGTTTACCGGAAGACTGTTTAATAGTATTTAGAATCATACTTTTCTTTGTTGACCGATTGTGACGCGTACGTGGTCTCATTAGGGTTTTTAGAGTAAAAAGCCCTTGTATCATTTTGAAGCTTATCATTCAGCAACAAAGTTCCACTAAATTCTTGTTTATTTAGGTTTCTTGAAACAATTTCTCAGTCGCTATTTTTGGCTTTATTGGCTTGGAAAAATGTTAAAAGTTAACGCGAATCTTTTGGTAAAATATTAATTTAGCATTCGCCTGCTTCGGATTTGATTAAAATCATTTTTCTTTTCCTTTTTCCATTAAATAATTAATACTAACTTAGACTGTACAAAAAGTCCAAAACCCGAGTATACGTAAAGATTCCATGGTTTCCATCTTCCGAAATAGGATTAATTGTATTTCTTAATTGTTGAAATTCTTCGTCATTGAGGTCTATATGACTGTCTTGAACCACAACGTTGTTGTCAGTTTCAATTGGGGCATTGACAAAATCTTCAGAACCGTATTGAGCAGGATTCGCCGTGTACTCTTGGTCTTGAGCTTGTACGTCAAAGGAATTCATTCGAGAAATGGCCCATAGTTGATTGGGTGAATGGAAGTTTTCTGTGCTCAAGGAGTGATGGTTCCAAGCATTCATAAGGCTTTCACAGGATTGGGATATTCGTGGGAGAAATGTATAATGCAAACTAAATATATGTTGCTCATTGTCCGGGTCAAGGAGTTGCTCTTGTTGCATGAAAGTGAACACGTTTCTATAGTATGCCGAAACCAATCTATTGACCTCTCTCCAAAGTCGCTCAATTCTTTGGTTATGCACTGACAACCCAGCAATGAAACTACCCCTGTTTAGTCCCCTATGTTCAAGCATAAATCTAGCTACATCAATATTTTCTGTCCCTTTATCTCCTCTGACACGCGATGGAAGCCCGTAATTACGAACCCCGGCACTAAAAAGTTCCAAGACACTGTTTGCCCTATTGTTGGTTAAACAAGCCAGATAAATCAAACAACGGCTGTATCCATCCACACACCCGTGAAAAACAAATCTCCAGGCTATTAATTTGTGATTGCTGTCGATGTGCCTAAAATTAAAAACAGACTCGTAAAAACCAGAGGTATGTTGTCACGAGTCTTGTAAGATCGACAAGGTGGCAAAAGAATGCAGGCTAAAGTGGTAATTAATGAACCCACAAGCGTGCTTACTATTTACGGCAACCACGCACGAGGTTTTGTTAGTTACTGCTTAGACCGTACAGTTTGCCGCTAGACGACGCTTGTAAACGTCAGATTCAGTTTTTTTTCTAGTTATATTGAGATTGTCCATTGTTAAGACAAGGATCCTGTATGTTTAGAAGGCTGAGAAACGAGAGAAAAAACGCGCCTGAGATAGCGGCCGCGCAAGCGCAGTAGACTATCTAGATTGATATCGTCAACGCCAAATACTACATTTGTCATCTGCTTACTCGTTGCTGGTTGGTCGAAATAAATTATTTGTCCTTGACGATATCAAAACAAGTTGGCCAACCCTATGACTAGCTCTCTTAAAATCGACGCCGTTGCCGCCGCTTTTAAAATTCAAGCTCTATGGGTCGTTTCTAATCCTTCTAAACATACAGGATCCTTGGTTAAGAGCAGTGGGAATGAACAGTGGAATTAATCGTTGCAGTTTATGTTTACTTTTCGTTTAGTACCTCTCTAGTACAAAATTCATTTTCAATCTCATCTCGCTCAAGAGTAGAGAAATGTGACATCACCTCCTCTAAATACTCTAGGAAGGAGATGACTATATACTAAGGAATATTTCCGTTTTATGCAGGTTTTCCGTTCGTCCCAGATCGTAAATTCACCTTAAAGGCCCTATCTGCTCTAGAATTTACCCCTTTAAAATCATCTTTCCTTACGCGCACAGACTATAGCTTTGACTGTACAGTTTGAAATTGTCTGAGAACAGAAGGCGACTTTTTGAAGGGGCTCTACAAATCCGTTTAAAAATAGTCCGTTTAAGAAATACACATACCATAAAGCGTTTGCCCCGCGAACACTATATCTTCGTCGTATGATGAGATTCCGGCGTCTTAGTGCTCTTCCAATAGGGTCAAGTTCATTCAGTCGCTCTCTTATACGCCATCTCTGTACCCTCACACCAATACTTCGCAGTCCACCAATCACGTAAGTTTCGCCAATGTTTGGATTCCGTGACAATATGTTTGAAATATGATGATCCAACTGCTCATTAGTCATCTCTCCATTTTCATCGTCGTTGCCTATTTCCAAATATTGTCTATGTCGATATAAGGTTCGGACTGGTACTCCTATATAAGCAGCGGATCTGACCCAGTTCAACCCAAGTTGGTTTCGGCACAACTCGATTTGCTCTCTGGTTATATCAAACCTGGGTCTTCCAACAGCGCCCGTTTGTAGTAGTGGGCAGACATATGGGTCATCAGTGACATCGTCGTTGGAAAGAGCTTCTTCTAGCTCGTTCGCGAGTCTAGCCAAGTTCGAATAAACATTGGTAATAAGGAAACTGAGAGTAAGAAAATCGTTTTCCACTCTCCCCGGATCTGACAAGGCGTTGCTTTCCAAAGTTGTTATAATTGCCGACAATACACGGCAATGACCTTGCAGTCTTCTATGACTAATCTCCAAAAAATTTATATCGGAAGTATACCGATTTCTAGCTGCCTCTTCGAAACAATGGCGTAGTTCTTGAAGATAGTCATCTACATCATTGCAATTGGTATAAACTACTGAAAGTGCGACAACAAACAGAGCTTTAAGCTTGAAAATATTCATGTCTGCTCGAAAAAAACACCAGCGTCCAGTGATGTTTATAGCGGAGTGGTTTAAAACGCAAATGTTTTTACTTTCTAAAATCTGTTACTATATAGGTCGATCGCGAGGGACTAGCCACTTCAGATTGTCACCAAAATACGTCCTAAGCGCGTGTCAGAGAGAAATAACCTAAGCAAGCTAGCCCATGAAAAGAGAGAGAGAAAACTCCTTAGCTTTACAGGGTACGATTTTGAGGTTGAGGTTATATTGACGGAAGTGGTTTGACTCATTTTGTTATTGTTTCTCCAATACTCTTGGTCCGATTTCTATTGTTAGATTTTATATTTATTATTAATATCAACGCGAATTACGTATGTAATCATAAGCCCGAGGTATTTACGGTAGTTTACGACAAGTTTAGTAAAGAGACACGTTAAGCATAAAAGACTCGTGTCTGTTACCTAGACGCAAGTTAGGCCACGTAGAGAGAGAGAAAACTCCTTAGCTTTAGAAAGGGTAAGATTTTTCCCTTCACTATACATTCCCCAGGTTGAGGTTATATTGACGGAAGCTCTAGGAAAGGTTCCTAAAAACTTCCCACGGGGCGTCAAGCATCTGAGAGAGAGAAATGTTTCGCTAAGAAAAAAAAGTCTTCCTGAGACTATTTCAAACTCGATATCTTGTTATCTTCGAAATATATTTTTAAACTCGAAATATATTTTTAAACTCGAAATATATTTTTAAACTCGAAATATATTTTTAAACTCGAAATATATTTTTAAACTCGAAATATATTTTTAAACTCGAAATATATTTTTAAACTCGAAATATATTTTTAAACTCGAAATATATTTTTAAACTCGAAATATATTTTTAAACTCGAAATATATTTTTAAACTCGAAATATATTTTTAAACTCGAAATATATTTTTAAACTCGAAATATATTTTTAAACTCGAAATATATTTTTAAACTCGAAATATATTTTTAAACTCGAAATATATTTTTAAACTCGAAATATATTTTTAAACTCGAAATATATTTTTAAACTCGAAATATATTTTTAAACTCGATTTTTTTTTTTTCGTTTCAAACTCTATATCCTTTTTCAAACTCGATATCCGTTTTCAAACTCGATATTCTGTTTTCAAACTCGATATTTTGTTTTCAAACTAGATATTCAATTTTCAAACTCGATATCCAGTTTTCAAACTCGATATCCAGTTTTCAAACTCGATATCCGTTTTCACACTCGATATCCGTTTTCACACTCGATATCCGTTTTCAAACTCGATATCAATTTTCAAACTCGATATCCAGTTTTCAAACTCGATATTCAGTTCTCAAATTCGATATCCAATTTTTCAAAATGGATATCGAATTTTTCAAAATGGATATCGAATTTTTCAAATTGGATACCCATTTTTCAAACTCGATATCCAATTTTTCAAATTCGAAATCTGTTTCAAACTCGATATCCAGTTTTTCAAACTCGATATCCAATTTTTCAAACTCGATATCCAATTTTTCAAATTCGAAATCTGCTTCAAACTCAATATCTAGTTTTTCAAATTCGAAATCTTAATTTTGTCCTGAATGGCGCCCCATACTAAACACTCGTACAATCTTTTGAAAATCCTTCCGGAGACATATCCACTTTTAGTTTCGTTCGCCTACTTTCTTTTAACGAGATCGAGACGGTCAATTGGTGAAAGTGACGGATATTCCCGCCTTACCGTTTATTAATACAATCTTAGCGGATATTCTCATCCATTGTTTGTTTTAGAAGAAGAATTGAGGAGGAAGTTAGAAAAAACAAAAGATATCGTTTCTTCAGTGGCGCGGATATTCGGCTTCCGCGACCTTTGATTATTTTCGACCAAAAAAAGAGCAAGTCTTATAATTAAAATCTAAAATTTTAATTCGAAGTTAGTAGATAGGATGATGCTCGAGATTTAATCGATTCAGATATATTGGCTCGGCGTTTGGATAAGAAAATATCCGTTTGTTTTATCTTTATTCGTAATTTGAAATTATCTACGGGGAGTCTATGATAAATGCATGTAATCGCGAATAATTAACTGATTGTTATCGATTATTATTCACAAATATATGATTAACCAAATATTTATGGATTATCTTGTCCAAACCCCGAGCTCTAGAAATAACCGAATAGTATTCGAACATTCGGTTATTCGCAATAATTGTAAAAAAAACTCAGATGTACAACGCAGTAAGTTGATCCATTAAAATCAATTACTTGATTTATTTGATCAATCCCAATGTCCCCAATAGTAATAGATGGTTAATTTAGTAGATGATCATTCCAATTTCAACCACTTGTAAGTAGTTATTCGTAGCAATAAAATCACCCCAATGGTTAAATGTATATAAATGATCATTTGGGGGAAATTGGGGCCTAATTGAACGCCAATTATAAACCATTTTGTAAATTTATTTCGTTTCAATGTTCTTATTTTACCACTATACAGCGTTGCAATAGATTGCCTTTATTTCAAGGATTAAAGTTTCACATAAAATATGAGATTCTTTAGCTTTATTTTCGCTGCAATCTTGATCAGGACCAGATTAGAGACGACCTTCGTTCGTCTTCAATAAATCTTTCTCGGGGCTAAAACCGGCTAGAAATTTTCTATATTGGGTCAACTATACGGGTGAAATGAAGTAGAAGTGAAATCTACTGGACGGAACTGATGACCGCCCACAAACGGACAGCGTAACTTAATAGTATAGATAAATGCTGCGTGACCTTGTGGTAACCATTCTCTCAAATGTAGCTGACATTGACAGACATTATATGGGGCGCGGAGTGAGCTAGGAAGAGTTAGGCAACTTATCGACGTAAATTGTCCGACTCGTTTACCACTAGACGCCACCAATTGTACGTCTCATAATTCCCATCTGACTCCGTTAAAGAGAGGCTGAAAATCAAAATGAACTTATTTTTAATCTATTCTTTATCTTAAAAAATACATTGGAATGATCTTTTTAAAGCTTTGACTGGGCATTTAACAGTGTACATGTGGCGTTCCAAAGCGTCCTCTAATGGCAAATAGTGTCCAAAGTAGTAAATAACTAATTTATATCTATCGGGTACTATCGTAGTTTGATGATCACACTATCATGTCTTAATCGATTTGAAACGGTAAAATCAAATCGATATTCAAATCGCCTGGAATCGTTTAAAGCGTCTTGTGTTCACGCATTATCTTTATAAATCGATTTATTGTAGCTTCATCTATCGGTTGTTGAAACCGAATCGGTATGAAACTGATTCGCGAAACAGTTTCGAATAATCGAATCAAATCGATTCGAGAAAAGACGGTTTCCCGTTCACACGACTCCAGCGAATCGTTTTGAAAGTTTAAATCGATTCCAAGGCCTAGTATGAACGCAGCTACTGTAAAGTCATCCTTAAATGTGATTACGATTATTCTACTATAAAATCTTCAAAATCAGACGTAGTCCAGTTAAAAGCCAATAAAAACCTTAATTTACTCTCTCTTCAACGTCAGACTTCTAGGCGAATTCACAAAAAAAAAAAAAAAAAAAAAAAAATACAACAAAACCCAAATAGGTCTGAGTACAAAATGGGATATATGGTCAGCTAAATTTTAAAACGGGCCATAAAATGAAATATTTTAATCTAATATAGTGCTAAGCCAAATCGACCCTAATGATTATGAAAGCAACGTTTTGTTTTTTATTTCCGTAGAAAACCGGTTTACAAAGTTAAATAAATTATGAATGAACAATATTTATTGGAACATGTATATTATGCTACAACTAGTCAAGGATTTGCGAAATTATATGACGTTTTATGACGTCATATATAAAATAATGTGCGCTATTTTAAGTTTTTTTGTGTGTTCTTTTTGGGGTGCTCTATCTTAAAGGGAAGGTGATAATGAAAATCATGTTATTTTTGATTCCATGCATCATCTATATTTGCACCACAAATCAGGGCGTTTTTCTAATTCCCGCACTATTTACATTTTCCCTTTAAATCCCCCCACCCCGTCACATTGCTTCTACACAATTATGGCCTTTCAAAAAGAAATGGAGCGTCGCGTGACGATTACCAGATACAAGATGGCATGTTGAAACTTAAAGGCGTTATTCATCGCGGCAGTTATAGCAAGGATGAGTGATTTCTATTGTTTTGACAAACGGACTTTATAAACCCCTAATTCTGGCTAGGCCTAATTGAATATAACCGAGCTCTTTTCTGTTGAAAAGAATTACAATTTCTGACAGAGCTATTAATCATCTCGCTATTTAGTATAAAATAAGAACCAATTCATGAAAGCGGAGAACTTACGCATCTTATGTTTCCATGCAGAGTTTTTTCAGTTACACAAAATTTATTTGCCATAATTAAATTAATTAACGAGACTACTACTTCATGGTTGCTGAGAAATAGTTTATTAAATAAACGTTTTTGGAGAGATTTTAAATATACTTAGTCAATTTATAAACTGTTTATTTACTGTTTTCTTTAACATTAAGTGACATTCTTGTTAATTAACTTAATAATATCATGTTTTTTATGTGTACGTTTATAAGAGCTTGTTTAATCACAGGTCGTAAACGTTTTATTAAGAACTCTAAATCGAGATAGGAGGCAATCTTGGAGAAGTTTTAACTACAACCCAATTATATTTTATTACGTTCTTAGTTTTGACTAATAAGTTCTTGGTATTAAGCTTATTTGAAATCTGTATAATTTCGAAAACCAAATTATGGCGTGTTTCTGTTTTGTGTACTAGTTAGATTTTAATTAATCTCTCTGCGTGCAATGCTACAATCGGGCAGTTCAGTCTTCTTATAGGATTTTTCTAGAGTTCCTAGGAATAGTAGGAAAGTCCTAGAATTCGAAGAAAAACTTTTCAGGTACAACAATTTATTAGATTAAATATTTAAGAGCTCTTTACTAAGTTATTATCGGTAATCCTTTATCAGTTACAAAAACAAAACTTTTAATTACGCATGAAACGAACAACTAGAGAAAACTAAGCTTCTTTAAAAGGGATACTTAAACGTCCCAATTAGTATATTTTATCTCGAAACTAACAAATCCGTTGATATTTTCACTAAATCAGTTTTTTCAAGACAGATATGCATTCTTAAAGATTCATCTTTATTTGGAAAATTTCAAATTAAACTCAATTCGATTTTGATAATCTCGATGTTTAAAAGCTTCAAATCGATTGCTTCTTTCAATTATTAAAACGCCTTGATTAATCTTGAGCTTTAATCACAAATTTTCAAATGAAAAGTGATTTGATAAAAAATTCAACTGATTTAGTACTTTATAGGTGCAACGTTTAAAAATGATAATCAAAATAACTTGTTCAAACCTTTAAAGGGAGTATAAACTAAACTGAAATATCGTCTGCTAACAGACGATGCGTAATTTGCTCCGATTTCAGAAAACATTTGTTAGACATAGTGGCAAAAATGTCAAGCTTTACCGTCCATCTTGGGTCAAGGCTTTAAGTATCCCTTTAAAACAATTTCTCGTACAAGGATTTTATCTCTTAAAATCCCTTTTAAGATGGTTACACCATCGCCCCATCTTAGCCCAATTAGGTTTTATTTTCGTTAGGGACTTAATCCTTCGCTTTTGCAGGATAGTCTGCCTTCCCTTATCTTTTGTACAAGTACAAGTACAAGATTTTCTGATATCATGGCCCTATTATACTCGCCAGGGACCCATTAAAACGGCGGATAAATTTCAGTATTCTGTAACTCCTATGGCAGTCCCCTTTACAGTGTAATTCGTCCGTGTTAAGATCTTATAACCAGGGCTAAGCCTAAATCGAAAGAAAAATAAAACAAAGCTTAAGGTATATATATCTTGTTGGAACATCATGGGGTTTAATTGAGTGTGTTATTATAGAATAAAGTTGAACAGGACACGATAGAACAACGCTGTTTAAACACAATATACTTCTTGACTCCTTTATCATTTTTCTTGTACCCAGAATCAGTTAGGGTTTATTTAGAACCTTTAGTCTATTCCCCATCGAGTTGGAAGCACCCACAAAGATACGGCTCTCTTAGTCTTTATCATATTCAACAAATCATACAGATTGTGGGTAAAGGTTAGCTTTGATTGTGTCTCACTGGAATAGACTATAGTTTTCTCTGGGTTGGTCGAAGCAAGTTTTTGGACGACGAACCTGAAGCCCAACAAAAAAATTACAATCAAATATTAACCTTGAGAAGGCAATTTTGAACTAAATTTAATATTGATTTTGGGTTAAGCTATATGGACGGATCATCTTTCCTGAATGAATATTTGTATAACTTGGTTTCTTTGAAATCTACTGATCTATTATCTATTGAACCATCCAAAAGTTAGCTAGCTAAACTAATTCTAACCATAAGTCTGTAATTCTGCAATTATTACTTTTAATGAAGAATCGAGATAATGCACTTCCATAAATGTGCACACCGTTTACGCGATTATGTAACTGATTACAGCCTTTGGTAAGACTAAATACGTATTCAGTTACGTATTATCTTTAGTAAAATCAAAGCTACAGGGTTGTACATCGATTACGTGAAGTCTCCAAGCCCCCTTGAGTATATACAGATGAAAGTTTATTGGGATTACATTATTTCAGTTTCGCGTAATTATTGGCTCAAATACATCGTACAGATTGAAACTGCTGTCGTTGTGGAAATAATTTTAGGCCTTAGTTTAAAGGAGGCGTCAACTGGTAATTATACGTACTTGATAACAATAGAAGGGCGAGGAAATTGCTCTCGTTCCTCTCTTGTCTCATTTTGGGATAATAATTAGGGACTCCGCGCTAGCACGTGAAGCTATATATTTACGGAAAGTCTAAAAGGATAGGTTTTAATCGATGGCTTTAAAGGATAAGTCTCTCTATTACCAATATCGGTTGCCGATCAATCTGGACATTGGACAAACCGTTTATTTATGGTTTAACTATTTCTTTATTGCTTACAGTTAAAGCGTAAGTTTATTAAGAATGAAATCACATAATCTAGGTCTAATTTTAAATTTAAATCCCACAATCTACATCTAATTTGATATTTAAATCCCACAATATATATTTAATTTGATATTTAAATCCCACAATATATATTTAATTTGATATTTAAATCCCACGATATATTTTTAATTTGATATTTAAATCCCACAATCTATATCTAATTTGATATATAAATCCCAGAGTCTATATATAATTTTATATTTAAATCCCATAGTCTATGTATAATTTGATATTTAAATCCCACAATATATATATCTAATTTGATATTTAAATCCCACAATATATATCTAATTTGATATTTAAATCCCACAATATGTTTTAATTTGATATTTAAATCCCACAATATATTTTAATTTGATATTTAGAATCCCACAATATATATTTAATTTCATATTTAAATCCCACAATATATATTTAATTTTATATTTAAATCCCACAATCATTTATTTGTTATATAAAACCCACAATCTCTAAATTTATATTTAGGTCTCACAATCTCTAAATAGATATTTAAGTCTCACAATCTCTATTGATTTAAATCCCACAATCTCTATTGATTTAAATCCCACAATCTCTAAATTGATATTTAAATCCCACAATCTATAAATTTTTAAATTCAACAATCTTCAAATTGATATTTAAATACCACACTTTTTAAACTGATATTTAAATTCCACAATCTTTAAATTTAAATTTAAATTAACATAGAAATAATCCTGCCTTTATCATAGAAATTATCCTTCAATTAACATAATAGTACAACCTATACTATGAAAAATACTTTAATACGGTACGTGGTAATAACGCAGTTAAAAAAATTTACAGTAAATAATTAGCTTCAATGTTTTAATATTGATGTCTTTAGTGAGAGTATTTCTTTAATTAAACTGATGAGGAAGACGGGCCTGCTGGTCTTTTCGTATAATCCAACTATCTGTCCCGAAACCCGTGAGACCTTCTAAACTGATATTGTCATTGTTACGGTAGGAGGTCTCCGCGCTTAAATATTCATTTCTGAGGCCTTATTTGACTCGAGGGGTAATTTGTCATATCTATCCAGCCGTTATTGAGAAATGGGCATCCATCGTAGCGTGCATCTTTAGTCACGGTTTAGTTCTTTACAAAACTCCTTTATCCCTTAAGAGGCTTTACATTATATATTAATCCGCCCTTAGTTCAATTGTTGTATATTATTACAAACCGTTCTTGAAATTAAGTATAGCACTCTATACCGTTTCGCAGTTGTAGACCTTTTTTTCGATGGTTTAATGTTTTATGTTCTTAATGTTTATCGTCGAGAGATGAAATGATATAATTATCTTTCTTAATTTGTAAAAACCTTTTTACTTTATGCTTTCCTCAAGGCTTAATTTACGTCTAAAAGGTTTTCTTCATCAACTTTTCTTATTGGATAAATATACACTGGTACCCATTTGTAGTTGATTTATGCATCAGAGAGTGATGAAGTTTTAATTTCACGTACAATCTGCAAAACTAGCGAAACATGTGGCGGATTTATACGCGATACTTTTAATTAGTACTTGGAAACTGGAACGGTGGAAATGTTAATATATAATTTCTCGACTAAAAATAGGAAGTTTTGAGTTGCTTAGATTTAAAATTTTATTGTCAAGGGCATGTATAACATTAAGAAAGATATAGAAATAGATAAATATATAAAAGGGAGGAGTCCTTTTTCGTAAGTTGAGCGTCGACGTCACCTGTGACGTTTCTTGTACAGAAAGACGGCGCCCGCAGTCAGAATGACAAAATTCTTAAGATCTCTAGTTTTACTCTCAAGCTTAACGGCTGCTTTCTCCGCGCCTGCGTTCTTTTTACATCCGGAACTCAAGGGGATGAATGACGTCTACAGTGACGCGGCCGCTAAACTATCAAGTTGATCAAGCCGAACTGAGCTTTTTATATATTTATCTATTACACTTAGAGATCCAATTTCCCAACTGGGGCTCGGGTATTTTTGTATTAAAACTGTAAATGGTTTTCTATGATTGGTTGCTAGCATCAAAGTCGTTCGAAAAATTTGGGAAATATATCCATTTTCTTAATACCCATCAGGGTTGAAGTGATTTTTCGATTGCGATGAAAAATAGAGACGTTATAGCGCCAGTAACATTTTATTATTAGATAGATTATAGAATGAAATGTCTGAAGCCGCAAGTACTGAAAAAAATACAACCATTATTTGTCTCTTACTATAATTACTATACTTAAAGGTTCTATCTATTCTGTAATTTGCCCCTTTAAAATACTTTTCCCTTATGCACACAGCCTAGCTTTGAGTTTACAGTTTTTTATTATCAACGTCGTCTGCTATAAGCTAGAAAAGAAGGCAACTATAAAGGGGATTGAAAAATCGCAGATAACCACTTTAAAGGGAGTATGAAGCTCAGGGCCAAGATAGACGGTACTGCAACTAACAAATGTCTAAATATGTATATTTTATTGTGAGCTTCACTTTCTCTTTACACCAAAATAGAACGCGTGAAAATAGAATATTCCACACCCAAAAAAAAAACAGTCTGATGCCTTTATTTTGGGGTTTGAATAACTTGGAATATAATAAAAATAGATCCGTTCGTGGTACATGTTCTGACCTCAGATCTAATGCATTCCTTGATCCTCACGTCCAACTGGTGTTCAAGATGACTTGGCAGTTACTTATTTCATACCCCATCTAGTATAACATTGTGTATCAATCCGCTTCAACCTTTTTCAGTTTTATCAACTCCTCTTAAAAAGTAGAACCGGTGTCTGATAAGAATGTCATCAAAAGTCTTTCTCACGCCGAAAACCGTACAGAAAAGTTTATTTTTAAGCTAAAAATTTCAGACGTTATCCAACGAAGAAAGATTTTGGGGTTATGAAAGCTCAAAACTATTCGTTCTTTTTATTTCAAACAATGAATTGAATATGGGGAGAAAGTATAAAAATAATGACATGAAAAACACCTTTCCTGCTCTCTAGGTATTGTTTCAAATAAAACGAACATTCTATATTGAATTAATACCAAACAGAAACTTTATTTCTCAATATCTAAATGATAAGGTTTCCTAGAGATACGAGGTATCGTGTAGCTTTGTACGCGCTATAAAATAAAGGTAAAACCAACGGAAAACCACCAGTATTGCTTTAGGAAGAAACCATTGAGGAGATATCTTACTTCGCATAATGGGTAGACCCACAAGTTTGCTGAATGAATACCAAACGTTTCCTCCATTTTATTGTATATTTCTTCTTTTGTGGCTAAACTCCCCTCCCGATTTTGGGAGGCTAAAAAGCTGCGGAAGCTTTGCGAAAAACTCCCCCGAGAAAGCTAGTCCAAGGCCTTAGGGCTCTATTTGAATACTTTCATCAAAAACCAGAGATATTCTTAGAACGGGAAAAGTTTTATTCGTATTTCAGAGAAGTTTCAATCGTGGGTTTTACAAAATTTAAAAGGTATCGTAAAAGATTAATTTAAAGAGATGCCCTGAGAACTCAAAGTTCTTAGAAATAATCTTAAGAGTTAATTAAAGATTAATCTAAACACTGTCACGGGTGAAGTGGGTTTAATGGAATTTGAAATGAATTTGGTTGGAGCAGTTTTAACTCGCGAGAAGTAATAAAACATCTAAATTTTATCTTAAAAGTGTACTTTAATTAGAAACGGGAAACACTGTCTTAATTGGCATCTTGAAATTTGACTTAGAAAAACAAATTATAATAATAATTCGCCGTCCCCTTATAAGAGAGATGCATCAAAAGCTTTCTATGGAAAGCTTTTTCGTAAAATAAAAGTGATTACTGAAGCTTTACACGGTCATAAAATCCATCAGTCGGTTGTCTTAGTAACGCCGAAAATCCTCGGCAAAATATCGCAGTATTAAATATTTAATTTAACTAAATGGGGCGAATTTCGCGCCGACTCAGTGCACCCTGTGGACGTTAATTCAACCGTTAAGCCTCGTACATAAGAAATTGAGAAATGTCATTTTTTTTTTTTTTATTATTTTTGTTCGTCTTTGCGCGTGAGTGTGTCAATTGTATCCTAAGATGTAATTACTTAAAGAGAGTTTTATTTTTGTTCAAGTCGTGATTACAAACGAACGTAGACTGAGGCGGATAAATACGCTATGTTAAACTTCGTAGGATATAAAAATAGTTTTTACAAACTCAACGCGAGTATATGAATAGGGTGACTCGTGTTGAAGGACTGGGCCAGTTTTCCCTCGCATTCCAGACCGATTGTCCGGATTTGGAAGTATAGAGCGAATTCTTTCGAGAGTCTTTCGTCAATCCCCTCTTTTCTCTTACACGTTCTTTTTATCTGATTCGATGAGAGGCTTGAACGGAAATGGGCTGGAAGGGTGAAGGGGTACGCGCTTGCCGAATTGGCGGTAGTTAGACAAGGGCTATAGTCTCGAGCGTTCCCGAGATATCTAGTATCATCCACGATGAGAGTGACACCAACCAACTAGGATACAAAAGAAGAAAGACCCGCTTCCCCGGTTTTGTAATTTGGCAGTCTTCCCACTGTGCCAAAAATCTTATTTTTGGTAAATATACTGACGTATATGGTTAAATACATTAAAGAATATTAACACTAGTTAGCTTAACTAGAAATTCATCGAATTAATAATCGCGCTAGCTAAAAGCTACGATTTTTCCATAATCTATCAGGAGCTACCGGTCTCCAAACCCCTCCCCCGGCCAAGAACACTTTAAACAGTCAGGAGTGATATATTTTTCTTATCGAAACTGTTTTTAAGTTTTAGAGTGTTTTCCTTCAGGCAACTGATTTCTTACCAGCTTAGATTGGATTTATATTATATTGTTTAAACGGATTATACTTTGAATTTTAAGTATTCTGAGATGCAACTTGGGTGTTTAGAACTATTCTTTCATATTATGTTAGCCACCCTGATTTAAAAGGTTGTACCGATGGTACACGCCAACCAAATAAACCAATAAAACTTAGATCATCTCCTGGATAATGGCTTCACCCTGAACACCGAAGCTAATAGGTTGGAACACTTCTACAGGCGCAGATCCAAATAACATTGGTGAATAATAAACTTAGTAAAATAACCAGTGACGTTACTAGTATCCCAGCGCTGGTAGACGATTGTCACGTAAATCGTAAATGATTCAATTTTAATAAAAAATTATGTTGAATATTTTTACTACAAAGACAAATTGAGAAAAAGAGCTCTCCCTTAAAACTATACTATCCCAGGGATTGTCAAGGGCGTAAACGGAGCCAAAAATGGATATCCTGAAACACTAGGCTATACTCTGAAGTTAACTCTCTAATGCCCTGCCAGGCTGCCACAGGAAATCGTATACAAACTTGTCTGAAAACAACTAGGAATGGGCGGTTTTTATCCGAAAAGCTTCACTGATTTTTTTTCTCTTTTCTGTCTCTCTCTCTGTGTTTGAGTGGTTTGAGTGATAGAATTGGTGCGCGAATTGAATGCTTGTGTGTATTATTAAACGCTTTGAGGGAATAGGGAATTGTTTTTTAAGCGTCGCGTGAACTGTTTGCATTATAACGAATTGTTTTGTACATACATTGAGTGCTTTACAAATGATTGAAACTAAGAGAACTTAATATCTGAGGTAAAATTTGTACATCGATTGCAACCCCTGCATGGTAGTGCTATATACGTACTCGGTTACATTATCACTTTAGTTCAGTCAAAGCTACATATTTGTTCACTGATTACGTGGAGTTATCAACGGTGTTATGTAAAGGTGATAAAAAACGAACTGATCTACTGTGATAAGAATGGTCTACTGATAACGAGTTATATAAATAGAAGCGATCTCTAAGATAGGACCATTACGTAGACGACCATCAAACATGTAACTTTTATCGATGTAAATAAATACGCTTTTAACTTAGTATTTCGAGTCATCTAATTATCCTATGTCGATACACAACAAACGGTCTCCCTCGTTAATACCAGAGTTTTAATATAATTCGGTTACTTTAATTATACGGTACAAAATTTATATTAATTACAATAGTTATGATAGGTATACAAATAGGAAAAAATATTTCCTAAAATAGTCTTTGAAAAGAGTTCCCATTTGATAACCTTTTGCCTAAGGTAGGCCCTGTAAAAATAACTTGTTCAAGTTTAGTTTTCTTAACCACGAAGTATAGTCTTGTAAATTAATTTAATAACATTCTTAATATTGCAATTTCATAAATTAAGAGCCCATATTTTCGGGGCATCCAAAATCTGTAGGGCCCGGGAACCTGAACCTATTACCCCCAATAATTCGGGAATCAAAGATACCATTCATGCTTTCAATTATGAATAAAATGTGATTGCTAATTTATAACACATTTCTTAATTATATTGTTCATGTAGGTTTAATAGCGCTTTCCTATATTAGCGATTCTCACAGAAGCGTTACTAAAATGACGTTCATACAAAACAGCTTTATCGTTTATTGTGAGAGCGATTTAGGCTAGGTTAGGAAAAGATTTAATTTGTCAACCCCTGTTCAAGAATTTTACACCGAGGCATCAATTACTTAAAATTAATCTAACCCAGATTTTACACTATTTATCGTCTTAAATAATTTGATAATCCGTTTCGAATATTTTTAAAAATTAGCTGTAACATTTTATCGGTTATTTTAAAAGCAAAACTTAACTAACCATCTTAAAAATTATTAATTAATTCAAAAACCATAAAAAATATTTAAAATTTTAAAATAATAAAAGTAAAAAAAATAACTTACCTTTAAGAATGGATAATTGATAATCCTATCCACTCAAATCTCTCCGTACGTGATGATATATTCAATTTGGAAACATTTCAGATGAGAATCATTTTATTTTTAACTTTGTCTTCCTTAATAAGAGTCGAGAGTTAAATTTTATTCAACATATATAAAAAAATATTTTTCCGATCTAAATTATTTAAATTGATGGATTACTTAGTTACTAATCGAATAATGATTATATTAATTTTATTACGGTTCATCTTGACTCTTGAGGGGGAGGTAAAAGTGCCGGTTAAATTTTAAAACAAGCTATAACTTCCTATCCTTGTTTGTAAGGGAGCTAAGTTCTCAGTTGTTGCTCGTTCTCCGCGTGTCTCTCTCCCCAAAAGAGACTAAAAGTGGGAGAACTGACGCCGTTGAAGGATTCGGGTGTTCTCTAGAAGAGCGACCGACCATGGGTGGCGCGCATGTCATATGGCGTTAGGCTTCTCAATTTTTAGAGCCCGCGCTTTCGATTCCCCGCGAAATTCTCGCTTGTACACTTTAAGGATAGAAAAATCCCGAGAAAAGTTCAAAAGAAGGACAAGTATAGGATGATAAAAAAAGAAAAAAACTGATCAAATTATCTTCTTGTTTTATTTTTCTCGCGTCTGACGCCCTGTCGATTTTGTCAAAATGCCTTTCAAGGTTTTCATATTACCATGAGTGAATCATATACGCTCCCTATAAGTTACCAACGCCTAATTGAACTAATGTATCCAACATTTTCTTCCAAGTCTGGCACGCCGAGGGAGGGGTGGAGGGGAAGGGTGTAAAGTATGATTAAAGAGTCGCCGTCTTGCGGCGAAGAATAATTTCGTCCGCTTAAAGATTTAGGGTTAGAAGAGGCGCGGATTTGTCAGATCCTCGTATTTAATAGTATTTCACAACCAGAGTTGTAGGCGCACACAGCCAATTAAACGCATGGTTTATTTTAAGTCATGGCTTTGGTTTCTATTTTGCGTAGAAAAAGTGTTTAAAATAATCTTCGCCGTTACTAGGCTTAACGCGGGCAGAGAGAATTTCCACCTTCGCCTATCCAGTATAGCGCGTCTCGCGATCCTCGTTCACGATCTAAAACTACGAACGGGCGATGATTTCAATCACCGCGGAGCGGCGGAGAGATATTTCCGCGAACCTTATTTAGTATTCAACGTCGATTTTAACAAATCTGAAGATATTAAGGTCAAACTTACTTTAAATAAAATATAGGTTATCATCTATGGCGAGAGATTTAGTCAGTTATTATAAATGTAACGGTAAACAGTTTGAAATTCCAACCTCACTCTTAGGAAGAGAGGAAAAACCCAGGCTCGAAAACTATGTACGGAAAAATACGTTTTATTGGCTAGTAGCAACTTCCGAAGCTTTTACCGGATATACGTCAGCAGCGATAGTAGTTTCACCTCTCGTCCGCTATGGTTCGCGTATACCTGACAGAGGGGGGACAGGAAGAAAATGGTGTTTCAACAAATTGTATTACCTTGGTAACTTATAGGGAGCGTATATGATTCACTCATGATATTACTCGACTTTTCTTTCCCCTAAACTCCCTTAAACATTCTTCAGGCCTCCAGGGGGACCTCTCTAAAGAATGACGTAAAGTAACCTCTTGAATAATGGTTATTTTATCAGATTCTAAACGATAGATTCGATTTCTACTCTCGTAAACTCGCGCAGCAGTGGCTCGGCTATATCCGAGTGTTTTGAACGCTGGGTGAAATTACTTTTCTTTCTTTTCCTTTTCGGAAACGGAGAAATTGATAGATTAGAAAGACACGGGAAAGATACAATTTACGTCTGATTTTAAGGAAATTCAAAATATAAATCGAAGTTTTTAGTTTTATTTTCAGTTATTTGGGTTCAATTTAAAGTCATTGTCATGGGTTTCGAAATTATACCATTGAAAGCAAATCTGAACTTCAGTATAGGCTATGTAATAGCAATGTGATTGAATATTCTTGATTGCCATTAGGAAATTTTAAAATTGATCCAAAAGGTCAAGGTTTCAAAGAATCTTAAAACTAAGCCTAAACATCAGGGAACCTTTTTTTGGGGCGAAATTATGCCATTGAATGCAAAGCGGGGAAAAGCCAGGTAACGTGTTAAATCGAAACCGGAAGCCAACTAAAAAAAAATAATGCCATTTTGTCATTTTAAAATAATTTTTTTAAGTGTTTAATCTCTATAACTTGAGGATCGGAAGTAGAGAGAGACAGTTGTTTAAAAACATAAAGGGACCCTAGGCTTTTTCCAAAAATGAAGTTCAATTTCAAAAAGTTTAGGAAACTCTTTTAAAGAAGAGGATGAAGAAATTTGGGGATGGAGTTTCACCGCGTGACAGTCAAAAAGAAGCTGATTGATTAAGTATATAGGTACATGGTTTGAGGGTTGGGGCTAAACATTAATTGCTTCGCTGCACTCTTTCTTTCTTAACATAGGGAGTTTTATTAGAACCAACACATCTCACTGCACCCTGAAAAGTATTTTAAGGGAGGATAAAAGATTTTATTGTTAGAAGTAATTGTTACTCGGGTAAATCGATTATGTTAGCCAAAATTATTTTTCTAATTTGTATTTTTCGAACTTGGAGGAGATTTCTTGTGATTCTGGAGAAGTAGACAGGGTAGGCCATGATCGGTAGTGTATTTTACCCAAGATACACTTTTAAAATTCAAAAGGTGACCCAGACTAGCTTTGACTGTAAAATTTGTTATAAAAACTCCCTCTACTAAGTTAGAAAATATTGAGACTGTAAAGGAGCTCTAAAATCGAAGCTAGTACCAAGAAGGATCAGACAAGGAGAGGAAAAGTGGGGACGGCGCAGTTCCTACTGCGTCGGCCTAAACTTCCACTCTGGGAGAACGGGGGTAGAGATGTTTCGTGGTAAAATGTTGTCACGTGGGTAAAACGGATCCTTATCAGCTTCGTAGTAGCCGACGACGCTAGTTACCACGTGTCAACAGTTTACCTCGAGAATTTCCTATCCCCCCTTTCCACCCGAGTGGGAGGTTGGCTCTTCTCTCTCTAACTCAACGCAGCCCCACTTTTCCTCTCCTTGTCTGATCCTTCTTGCTAGTACCTTCAAACCCTTGTTTAAGAAATCTGCACTCTATGGTGCTTCAAAACCTGAATTTATTAATATAGAAAAATCTTGGGATGAAAATCTACCGTATTTTAATAATTTTCCAATTCACACTCCCTTTAAAACTGATTGAAAAAACTTTTATAGCGAAGAAAAAAATCTTTAATACGATCCTATCGGCTTTATTTTCTAAACCAACGAACAGATTTATGAGAGGTGGAGACAAAATGGTCCCGGCCGTATTCAGGATAGAAATCAAGATAAAGTAGAGGCAGCTTGTAAGTTTTTAACGTAATAGGCTGATGGGCTGCTCAAATATTGGATTAAACGATGGGTGCATTAGTCTTTTTCGGTATAGCGAAGAAAAATTGAGGGAAGAGTTTTCGATCAAAGTGGTGGTTTTCTTCAATCTATTAAATCTTACTTCTATTGTCAGTTTTCTTAATGCGTGTAACGTTCAATTGATTTTTAGTATAGTTTTTTAGACAGCCTTTGAAAGATATTTAGGCCTTTGTTCATCCTGTAGTTCTAATAGGCGTATCGCGTTCTTAAAGAAAACAAAATTATAGTTCTGGCATCCAACCATTTGAATTGGAACCTATATAGAGCGCATTAAACTATTCCCAACCGAGAATAGAACCCAGGCTTAGGATGCAAAGCGATTACACTCGTAAACCTTTAAGAGGTTCCCCCCTGATTTAAAAGGGAAATAACAAGAGTAAATACAAATTCATTCATTTAGCGCCCCTTTTAGTTTAAGTGATCTTACGGGATTTTGACAAGTGTTCGACAAATAAATAAATCCCCCTAGTAGAAATGTTCCAACCCCAAAATACGACTGTTCAGGGAGAAACCAGAGTAAAATTGTTGTCAAATGTGGATATTCATTAGAATGTAATCATGTCAGTAGAAATTCATCTCACCAAATTATTTTAAATATTTTTTTTTACAATTTTTTTAAAAGAGCTTTAGGGTTGTAGAACTTTACTTCTCTTTTTATCACAAATTTAAGAATATAAAAATAATGTAAAGTAATTAAATTAGGACTCAAAACACCGAGATAAAATAATTTCGTTAACACCAGAAACAAGTTTTGATAATAATGAAAGTCAATTAACGAAATTAAATTAATCAACATTGTCTTATAAATTCACCATTTATGTTTCCAGAATACTGACGAATAATTTGAACCTGGTACAAATATGCTATTTAAAAAAAGGTTTGTTTAATATATTTTTTTTCCTTTTGTAATTTATAAGCTCATTTTATATTCTCCGTGCTGTCTTTTGGATACTTTTCTATTTTGGGTACCCCCAGGAGTTTTAACGTTTTGTATCAATCCACCTCAGCTTTAAATCTTATACACCAATTCCCCTTGAATTGGTTATAGCAAGAAGGATCTGATCTTTCTTGGTTATAGTTACACCTAGTATAATCGAAGCTATTAACAATTTCCAATTTATTAATTTGAATTTTTACCCAACCTCTCCATTTGCCTCCATTTTAAAGAGAGTATCGTTAAATCGGCGGAATTAATCGTCAAAAAGTTGATTGGTTTCAAATTAATTAGTAGTGAACAGATCATTCTTCGACTAGACTCTGTAGGGTGTAATATTTTCAAATATTGCTAAATCACGTGATATTGGAGACACTGGAAGTCATTTCGGACAGACAGTTTGAAACAGAATGTCACGGGTTGATTAAGACTTTTTCATAAATGCAATAAGTTATCTATTAAATATATAAAAATAATTTTGCAAACTTTTCACAAGCAAGTTCTTTAAATTTCCTGGTTTTTTGGTATTCAATAATTCCTTATTGAGCTTTCTTTATTAATAAACTGCTCGCCATAAACTCGTAAACACCAAAACAGAGAGAATACTCTAATAATACGAAGAATATTTATAAGCTTCGAGTATAAATTTTATCGAGCTAGGGGGTCCGAGTATAGGAAGCTTTGGCGTGTATATAGAAACAGAATTCTTAGGAATATTGTTATTCAGTCGGAATAATGTAAGGAATAAAGAAAGTCGTCTTGGCTTTTCTAAAAGAGTTTTATGTTTCCGTAATAGGCCCAGGAGGAACTGCACGATGTTCTTTTTTTATATATTTCTCCGCAAAAAAAAAATTCTAGAAGATCCGGCTTACCCTTAAGGCCCCAAGAATTTCTACTAGGGTCCCTTGCCCCTTGCCTTTATACATATTTGCATGAAATCGATATAATATGGGATATAAAATACCGCTTTTTCTCTACTTCTCTTTTTTCTCTCTCTCAATCTCTCTTCTGGAATCGTAGAGTGTCGGTTATAAGTTCGGATTTCGTTGCGATTTTGATTGCGCATTCAATGCGGTCTTATAAAAAATAAATAGGGCTTTATCGGTTTTGCAAAGTGTGTTTTTGATTGATACTATCTTGTCTTAAAAAATTCAGGCCGTTTCTTATTTATAAATAGAAAAATACATAGGAAAAAACCTTTTTGTAGTAATTAGGCCCATATTCTGTACTTTTTTTCTCATATTAGTCACATTATTATGTTATATTCGTATATTTTGAGCTTTAAAAGTTCAAAAAAAGTTTTAAAAAGTTCAAAAAAGGTGTGGATCGGTTATTTTTACTATTCATATTTGGCGGGGAAAACTGGGCATACAGCGTGGGCGAATGAGCTGACATCTTTGTATCCAAAATTCCTTTTTTGGACATTTGCCCGTTCATACATTTGTATTGTCATACTCCGAAGCCGAAGCACGTGTGATTCTGTCGTAATAACTAAAGAAGTTTAATCAAAATGGTAATTAATGTTTTATTTAATTAAGAAACTATTCTATTTGATTTTAAGTAACCTTCGTTAAATCGTAAGCCTAATACTTTATGAAAGTTACTTAAAATTAACGCCCACGAAGCCAACGCCTTTTGCCAAGGCCTAGGGTTAACAATATTACTATTGTCTTCAAAATTTAATTTTTATAATAAAATTCGCAGCAACCTCCGATAATCTTCTTGAAAGAAGGAACTGAAAATGTTCAGGGTAAATCCCAAATCATTAGCAACATCAGCGCCTGTCAGGCAGTTGCTGAAGCCGTCAGAACGACTTTGGGTCCTCGGGGCATGGACAAACTTATCGTAGATGACAAAGGAAAAACCATTATCTCAAATGATGGAGCTACCATTCTCAAAGAGTTGGATATTGTCCATCCTGCTGCTAAAACTCTCGTAGATATCGCTAAATCTCAAGACGCTGAAGTCGGGGATGGTACTACGACTGTCGTGCTTTTGGCAGCCGAATTCTTAAAACAATGCAAGTCTTTCGTCGAAGAGGGAGTTCATCCACAAACTATTATCAAAAGTTACAGGAAAGCCTCTCAATTGGTAAGTTTATCAGATTGTTTGCGCTTATTTTAACAATTATAAATAAAAATTAAAATTTTCTAGGCCATTGATAGAATTAATGAAATATCGGTTAAAATTACAAAATCAGACCCTAAAGAACACAGGGAACTACTCGAAAAATGTGCCATGACCACATTAAGCTCCAAATTAATCGCTGGACAAAAGGAATTCTTTGCTAAGATGGTCGTTGATGCCGTCATGCAATTAGACGACCTATTACCGTTAAATATGATAGGTATTAAGAAAGTCCAAGGAGGCGCTCTCGAAGAATCTAGATTGATATCCGGAGTAGCTTTCAAGAAAACTTTCTCGTACGCTGGCTTTGAAATGCAGCCAAAATCTTACTCTGAAGCGAAAATCGCTCTTTTGAATGTTGAACTTGAATTGAAAGCTGAGAAGGAAAATGCCGAAGTTAGAGTTGAAAGCGTCGAGGAATATCAAAAGGTGGTCGATGCTGAATGGAATATCTTGTACGAGAAATTGAGCAAAATTTCCGAATCTGGAGCCAAGGTTGTCTTGTCAAAATTGCCCATTGGAGACGTAGCGACCCAGTATTTTGCTGATCGTGATATGTTCTGCGCTGGTCGAGTCCCTGAAGAAGATTTGAAGCGAACCATGAAAGCCTGTGGTGGATCAGTTCTTTCGACCGTTTTTGATCTGAATGATAGCAATTTAGGACGTTGCGCCTTGTTTGAAGAAATGCAAATTGGTGGTGAAAGGTAAAATAGACTTTTAAATTTAATAAACTAAGGATCTTCATGGCGACCAGGAAAATGCCTAGAAAAAGTTTATAGGAAATTTAAGATTAATTATAGGAAAATAATAAAATTTTCAAATTGTAGGAGAATACAGGATAAATAATAGATATTATAGGAAAATATAAGGTTCATGGGCAAATTATACTAAATTTTAGTAATTTATAGTTTAAGAAACAAAGGAAATTTTTTCCTTGAATTAATTTCAGTACATGTCTAAATTATTTGGCTCTGGAAAGGCGCGATTGATACAAATTTTATATGAACCAACCTATTTTTGGAAGCCTTAGATTGACGAATTCCTTTCTATTAACTTTTACCGATTAAATAAAATCTTATTATGCAGGTACAACATCTTCAAAGGATGTCCCAATACAAAAACTGTAACGATAATCTTGAGGGGAGGAGCGGAACAATTTATCGAAGAAACTGAAAGATCCCTTCATGACGCTATCATGATTGTTAGACGAGCCATGAAGAACGATTCTGTCGTGGCTGGTGGTGGAGCCATTGAAATGGAATTATCAAAATACTTGAGAGATTATTCTCGCACTATTGCTGGAAAAGAGCAGTTATTAATTGGAGCTATCGCTAAAGCTCTAGAAATAATTCCCCGTCAACTTTGCGACAATGCCGGCTTTGATGCCACAAATATTTTAAACAAATTGAGGCAGAAACACGCTAGTGGTAGGAATTCCTTTAATTTCTCTAATCTTATAAAGAAATATTGCTTGCCTTTTGTATTAAAAATGAAGTTTTTTTCAGAAGAAATCTGGTCAGGAGTCGATATTAATAACGAAGATATTGCTGACAATATGGCTGGTTTTGTTTGGGAGCCAGCTGTTGTTAAATGCAACGCCATTATCGCTGCTATCGAAGCTGCGTGCTTAATTCTTTCTGTAGATGAAACTATTAAGAGTCCCAAATCTCAGCAAGAAGAAGGAAGAGGTCGTGGAAGACCTTTCTAAAGAATTAAATTAAGAAACTTTGATTCAATTTTTGACTTAATTTTTTTGTCAAATATTTTTGGGTTTAAAAATTAGCCCATTGATTCACTGACCAAATTATTGCTATACTAATTTAAGTAAACAACAAAATGTTCACCAACAACCACTCTTTTCAGTTTCTATTAAAAAATAATTCTGTCAAACTTGGTTCTTGTTCTTTTTTATCTTTTTGAGTTTCGCGGGTTTAAAGGTCGTGAGTGAAACGCGGTTTTGACGTCACAATACACATTGAAAATGTGCCGAAATTCAGCAGGGCATTATGTTCTAGGAAAATAGTTATGGCAATTTTATCGCGTTTAATTTATTTAAATGAGTTCTCTAAAGCGAAAACAAAGTTTTTTACGACATTTATTAAATTTTAGCTTTGAAATTAATATATTTATTATAATAATATCTCTGAATCTATGGAAAGGTAAAAAAAATCTGATCGAAATTATTGACCAAGGCTTAGCTTCAGACTTTAGTTTTGAACTGAAACTACGTGTTTCAAACTTCAACCAAAAATGAAGCCAAGCAGTAGTTCAATTATGTCATGTATATATAAATTAATCAAACAATTTCTGATGAATTTTAAACCAGGTTTTGATGCTAAAAACTTTGGCAAAGACATATTCTTTGAAATAATCGAACCAGAATCACTACGTTATACCTTTCAACTTAGAGCTGCTCAAGATTTTGGTGTTCCTTTTGTAAGTCTCTTTTCGTTGTTCAGGATTGTTTATGGGGTAGCTTAAAATCTGGCTTATATAATTTAAGCTAAAACCTACATCCCCCCTTTTATGTATCCAAAACTTTAGAACTCAACATTGGAGAATGTTGGGCTTACTATTGCCGAACCTCACCACGGCTGTAACTCTCCTATAAACCCACTCGAAATAAGAAATAACATTGCTCTAGTCGAAAGAGGGTAATATAAGTGTTTTCTAATTCTTTCGAACAAATTCAAACTGAGGTATTTAAGTTTTATTGCGCCGGGTTTTGTAGCGAGTGTTCGTTCCTTACTAAATGCATTCAAAGCGCTCAATCAGGAGCCGTGGCTGTGATCATAACCGATAATGATATCTCGAATGACGAACAGTTTATCGAGATGGTTGATGACAAAACAAAACGTAATTGCACCATACCGGCTCTATTTCTCTTGGGCAAAGATGGGTAAATTTATTCCTCTCAAACTTTGCTTCGTTTTAAACCCAACTTAATTTACAAAGAGGGTAATCTTTGTAGGCATATGATTCGACAGGGTCTACTAACGCATCGCCTTAATCGGGCCATAATTAACATTCCCATAAACGTAACCACTTTGCCTTTGGAAAAGATCAAACAGCCTCCGTGGCTACTATGGTAAAAATGAAATAGTTTACCTATCATTCATTTTCTTAATGAATTTTACGGTCAACTTTAGCCCCATAACATGCCAATTTATTTTAAAATTTCTGAATTAAAGCTGTTAAGTTTAACTGAAAAAAAAAAAGGGAACATTTTCCTTTTTCAAACTATGCAAATTTACACTAACGTAAACTAGTAAAAATATTTCTGTTCAAAGGCCAAAATATGTGTACATATGATTTTTTATAAGCAATTTGACCTAAAAATAAAAAGAATGCAGTTGATGTCATAAAGATAATTCAATATCCAAAATATAGCTGACACTTTTTAAGAACTGTGTAAAGTCAAATTTCAAATTTAAACTAGTTAAAAACGATTTTTATTGTGTTTTTAACTAGTTTTAATTTGTATCTTATGCACAAGTACTAGCCTAGATGTAATTATTTTCAGTAAAACCTGGATTATAAGTTAACTAAATTTTGGGGGATTAGGGGAAGAATCCATTTCTTTAGTTTCGCATCGAAACTATCTGACAAACATTCACTGAAGATTTAAGATCCTATCTAAGGGAGTATGTGTTGGTAGGGCCCCTTTAAAGTGGCCTTTTTGCTAAGCAGACAAAGTTGCCCATAACATATTGTATCGCCAAAGCTTGGTTGTGCGTATAAGGGAAGATGTTTATCAAGCTGTGGATTCTCGAGCAGATAGGGCCTTTAAATTGATTAGCGCTGCTCGTTTTTTAACATTGTAAGACAATATATAATTATATATATTTTTTGGGGAACACTTAGTGCAATGTAAAGCAGTATAAGATAGATTGGCGTGAAAATTTTAATTATTCGCTACAAAAAAGTGACATCAAAACCAAAAATATCCAGTATCATTTTTGATTGATCAATTTTGTCACCTCAATTAACGGTATAGGTAAAATTACTTAAATTACAACTTTATTTATTTTATTTAAAAGAAGAACATAACTAAAATAACTTATTTTTGTCGAGTGAAAAACTTAGATGTCAACAAACAGGATTCGTACAACACCTGGAAAAGTCAGGAAATTTAGAAATTGGTTCAAAAGGTCAGGGAATTAGAAAATTAGCCCAAATGGTCAGGGAAAATCAGGGAATTTGAAAATGAGCCCAAATGGTCAGAGAAATCCAATATTTTGGTACATGCCAAGGAACTGTTTCTGTTTGGTTTACAAATTAATTTTTACATAATTATTTTGAACTGAAAATATTTGCCTAAGGACTAAATTGTTTACTCATATTCTGAGTTAACCTTGATTGATAAACTATATCAAATAAAAAGTGGGGATTGCCATGAGCTCACTCTTAAGAATAAATACCATAAAATATATAAATTGGTCAGGGAAATTTTTAGAAAAATGGTCAGGGAAAACCTGTAAAAGTCAGGGAAATTAACTTCCAAAATTTTATACAAACCGTGTCAAATGGATAAGGCTCTGAAATTATAATTTCAACCACGTTTTATTTTTATTATTATTTTCGTTCTCTTCAAAGTATCATTAAAAAAGTGGTACTATCCCTTTGAAATAAATTGTATATATATATTCGTTTATTAAATAGTTTGGGAACTAATTGTAGAATATTTAAAGGAAAGACAAAATCAGAGTGAAATTTCAAAACAGTAATAATAAAGTCAATTCCTAGAGTTACATAATTTTAACTCTTATAATTACCTCAAATTTAAGGGTTATAGTCAGTGGTTTATTGCCCCCCCCCCCTCCCCTGAGATTTGATTGGCTTGTATGCACTTCTCTCAGTGGTGGTCGACCTGAAAGCTCGAAATTCATCGTAATATCTAAATACCGTTATTTCGCAATTAAACTCTGTTAGATACATTTAGTTTTACTATCATATTTTATGGTCTAAGAAATCTAAAAATGAAATCATAGGAATATTATACTCCCATTTATATTATGGTTCATTTTAAAGGGAATTTAATTATCCCTTTAAACTCTCTCCCTAGTTAATTAGAGAATTTATCAAAAGAAATGCCTTTAATCAAAGATTTTAACTTTAAAATTACATAAAAAAAGTAACATATTTCAACGTCATGGTGGTATGCTATTACAAAAGTTAAAAACTATGAAAGTGACGTATTACTTCAAAAATAATGTCATGGGAGGAAAAGATATTTGATTCTTTGGCGACTTAGTTACAATTATAAAGGTCGTAAATGCTTAAAAATATGGCAACCTGATTCTTTTAGAGGTATATAATTTTTTTGTTTAACATATTTTAGTATCCATGTTAAAAATATTATTTTAAAGTTCAATTTTTTCTCCGTTCAACTCCTTATCTAATAGATACTCTCCCATGCCCGAATCCATCGCTGTTAAGATCGCGATATATCTCTTAAGTTGAGAAATAGACTCGACTTGTTCGTTTATAAACTCGTGTTCGAGGAAGTCCATTAGCTACGAGGTGTAAGAATGGATTAGTAAACTGCGATTAGGAGATGGTTCAAGATTAAATTATATCTTACGTGGGCATCATCACAGATTTTGTTAGCCTTTTCATGAACTTCCAGTATTTTCTTATTAACGTGTTCCTCCAACTCTAAGGCTGATTCCAAAGCGTCTAAGGCATTGTTATATCTGCTTACTTCTGGCATCTTAATTTTAAGTGGCTTATTAGTGCCGCCACGGGTTGTCACGTAATCCATGAATTTTTTAGCGTGTTCTCTTTCTTCTTTCGAACTGTCTTCGAAAAACTTGTGAAATCCTTTTCTGGATACTGATAATGTGTTGAAATGCGAGGCCTAGGTTCGAAGAAATATGATTAATTTTCGATCTTAATAGGTTATATTACTCTCGAAAACCTTCCACTAGTTTAGAAGAAACTAGAGACGCATTCATACTAGGCCTTTAAATCGGTTCAAACCGTTTCAAAACTTTTCGCTGGAGTCGTGTGAACAGAAAACCGTCTTTTATTTGATTCGTTTTATCGAAACTGCTTCGGGAACCAGTTTCATATCGATTTGGTTTCAACAACCGATAAATGAAGCTACAATAAATTGATTTATAAAGATTTTAGCTACGGTCACACTAGCATTTCTTAATCGATTTGAAACGGTAAAATCAAACCGATATTCAAATCGGTTTAAGGGTCACGCGTTCACGCATTATCCTTATAAATCGATTTATTGTAGCTTCGTATATCGGTTGTTGAAACCGATTCGGTATGAATCTGTTTCCCGAAGCAGTTTCGATAAATCGAATCAAATCGATTTGAGAAAAGACGGTTTCCCTTTCACACGACTCTAGCGAAACGTTTTGAAACGGTTTAAATCGATTACAATGCCTAGAATGAACGCAGCTTATGTTCCATAAGTGAGGCACTTCTGCTATATAAACTTATGGTAAAAAAAATTACCATATTTTGGTAAACCAAACTGGCGTGCATTTCTTCATTTATTTGGTGTTGCAAAATTTCTGCGCATGATGTATGCAAAAAGAATGGGTTGGCTTGTTTTCCATGAATGTTATCTATATATAGACCGGAATAATTAATTTAAAATTACGTAATTATCATACAAATTTGTCAACCTAATATATTTTTTGGAATCGTTAACATTTCTTATACAGGGGAGCAGCACTTAAAATATATAAGAAATGGTTTATCTCGCTTGATACGGAAGGGAACAAAAGATTCGCTATAATTTCGAAAAACTTGTACTCAAACCCCAAGAAACTGATAAAGCAATTGAGATTTCTTTAAGATATTTGTTTGATCTATGCCGTAAAAGTTTTAGGGAAATATAGAGGATAATCTGAGAAAACAATGACCTCGTCACCTAGGCCATTGTATGATAATCTGAGAAAACTAGATTTTTGTCACGTAGGCCATAATCTGAGGAATCCATGGCCTCATCACGTTGGCCATGGTTTTTTTTCAAAACCACTCGTTAAAGAAAATTTAATCGAAGCAATGCTCAATGACTCATTTCCGTCATAAATTATTGGGAATTATTTGGCAAAATTATGCCAATCTTCCATAGTTATTGCTCCATGTTACGCTACCCCTTCGTGTGCATTGAACTTTATACAGGATTGTCAGAGAAAAACTCGGGAAATTTCAAAAATGTCTAAAACATTAAGGGTTAGGGAATCTGTAGTGCTTTGCTTTTAATCTAAGCTGGATTGTATACTAGCTGCTAGAGTATTCATTCGTTAGACAAAGGAGTCTTATATAAATGTGTACAATAATTTAGACAGGCTGAAAACTCGACTAATTTAGGGATGGCTCAAATAGAGACGATAAATATTAGCCTACTAACTGTTGCATATGTAGATGGACACATTGCTATTTTTGCTTAGTTTCTCTTAGTCTAATAAAATGAGCACTTATTACACCTAATTTTAGACATTACTAAAATGGTATATTAGTCAAGAAAAATTATGTAGATGTAGCTTGAAAAGTTGGGGCATTTTGAAATAAAAAATCGATGCCAACAATGTTTAAATAGTTAATTATTTAGTGGACATGTTTTTCCTTAATTGTTTTGACACTTTAAGGTCTTAGAAAAGTATAATGTAATTATTATTTTTTAAGTTTATTAACTTAAAAACTTTAACTAAATTGAAAAGGAGCGTTTGTGCTCAAAAAAAGTCCAAAAAAAAATTAAAGTTTTTGAGTCTCATCATCTCATTAATTGAAATAGTTTAAAATTGAAATAATGTTGTTACACATTCTTAGGGACCATATATTTGACAGAACATTCCCTCTATAAATTATGAGAGTGCAGAAACTTGAGAACTCGGGTATAGAAAATACTTTAACTATTTGCCCTACCAAAGTTCAACTTGTGAGTTATAAGAGTTCAAAGCTAAACTCACGCATACAAAACAAAAGATTATCTGTCCCTTCTATAACTTCAAACATTATGAAATAAAACTATTTTCCATTTTTAACACATTGCGATACTTCTATAGAAATAATAATACACTTCTGATAATGCAATAATCTTGAAATTTTAATTTTCTATCAATTTAGTAGCGAATCGGAAGTTAAGCCTTTTTTTTATCAACATACTCCGGGGAATGTTTTTTTCGGCACGGGGTAGTTAGTTTCACTTTACGAACTCTTACCAATATTTTAAACTTCTGAATATTAGAACTAATTGATAATAAAACAAATCAAAAAGTGAGATTAAAAATCCTAAAATATTTTTAAAACTAATTATAACTAAACAGAGTACATTTTATCATAAAACCATGGATATTTTATAGACTAAAAGAATCGTGTTAAAATCCATTAAAAACAACTTACCGGCATTAGAGTAGACTGTCGAAACAACGCAAACCACTAAGAAAGAGGCTGAAATTAGTAAATTCATAGTTAAATTGAAAAAGACAAAGGCCCTGAATGCTGACAGTTAAACGTCTGATCGTCTCTCAATAGAAAAAGAACCTTTCACCGCGGTTATTCTCCCCTTAAATGCTTATTGAGATAGAAGCGTAAATGCTCACTAAACGTTTTTTAAACAGCAGGATAAGCTAATAAAGGAAATCATCAAGGAGATAACTTTTTAAGCTTATCTGCCCCTGCCCGCTCTGTAGCAGAAGGTGAAGATAATCTACTTTTACAGTTGAGTGGGAGGGAAAACATTTTGCAAATCCAATATATATACTTAATATACTATTCTTATATATAGACGCGATTTGTATTCTGTAAGAAATCCGAACATATATCGTTGAGCTAACGTTTTTTGACACTTTTTGGGATTGAAGGATTTGGTTACTCCTTTACGAAATTGGCATGCAAATTTTAATTAACAGTGTGACGCGATAAACTGGGTCACAGTCAAAACTATGAGGGACTTTTGATTTATGCACTTTCACTTATCTTTATATCATGTAAGAGAGGATCGGTTTAGAATATCATTGTCACTATGTTCTTAGGTGCACGATTGAGTTCTTGTCGCTTGGTTATTATAATTTTAGAAACTAAAGGATATTCGCCTATTTTGTCCTATCTTCCCTAACCTTCATGCTCCCTTTAAAATAATCCAGTTTTAAGTTTCTCTCTGTCTACGCCTCCATATTATTTTCCATTTTAACAAAAACAAACACTTTACATTTCATTTATTTATATATTTTAAAAAAAAAAGGCCTAGGCATAATTCGTTAGTGAAAGAAAAGTTTCGCCTAGTCTGAAAGTAATGGGCTAATTACTAGTTATTCTCCCACATTAATCGAGTTTTAAAATTCCCGTAATTTTGTAATTTTATATTACACGGTAATTTATAGGTATTCACCAAATGATTTGAATTTGTGATTTCACACACTTGAAAATTTCTTATTTCTGACTACAATTTTGTAACCCCCTAAATTGGTGAAAAAAGCAATGTTTTTCAAGATACGCCTGGTCTTTTGACTGAGACATGAAAAATTACATAAACATATCCTTAAAGGGACTATCTGCCTTTTTCAAATCCCCTTTGAAGTCACCTTCTTTTTTAGCTTAGCAGACGACGTTGTACAAAACAAATTATACAGTCTATGCTAGGCTCCGTGCGTAAGGGAAGAGCATTTTAAAGGGGTAAGTTTCAGAGCAGATAGGTCCTTTAACAACGCCAAACTCAAAAAAGAAAACTGCAAAGTAGACTTTTAGACGATTTTAAACTTCAACTTTGAGCAAGGTGTTCATTTTTAATGCAAAAAGTTTTAAATTATATAATAAGTGAACTTTAAATTACACTTTACGGATTTAGAAATCTATCCCACATTTATGAAGACATCCTCAGGCGTGTTTGCGAGCGTAGCAGGGGCTTTTTTTTTTTAACGGTTTAAATTTCTCCTTAGATCCCAGCTAAGCCTATATTTGGAGGAAAGGAAAATTAACGATCTAGTTGAACATTCACTTTTTGAACAATTTTCAAACCCGTGTTTAATCCTCAAATGAACTTCTCAATCAAATAATTCAATTTTTTGACAAATTATCTCTACAGTTGACCCCAATACAATTTAATCTTTCCCGGTTTTAAAATCTGGTGTGAACGCGGATTTAGAGAAAGAATAAAATTCGGGGAGGAACTAAAACTGGTGGTTGACGTTTGCTGCACCCTTTTCCACTACGTCACACTTACCAAATCCCCGGAATATGTAAGACCAATTGATAACAAGATGGTTTGTAAGGCCACGGTAGTTTTACTCTAGTTGAAGTAACTAGCTGGGATTTTTAAAGCACAATTAAAGTCGCTTTCTTTCCTAGCTTAGCAGACGCCGTTGACTATAACAAATTGTACAGTCAAAGCTATGCTGTGTGCGTAAGGTAAGATGATTTTAAAGGAGAAAATTCTAGAGCAGATAGGGCCTTTAAAGGGACTATCTGCGATTTTCAAATCCCCTTTAAAGTCCGCTTCGTTTCGAGCGAAGTTGTACAAAACAAAAAGCTAGGCTGCGTGCGTAAGGGAAGAGCATTTTAAAGGGGCAAGTTTCAGAGCAGAAAGGGCCTTACCCCAAAGACAGGAACCAATTGAAGAAAAACAAATAAAATGCGATTTTTTTTAATTATAGCAAAGTAATGCTTGCCTTTTAGACAGCTTGGTGGAGACCCCCTGGATAATTTATCATCTTTTTGTACTCTAGGACTAGATCTCCTTCAATTTATTCATGCCCCTGATACCATTTAGAAAACTAAATAGACGTTTATCCCCAAAAATTATGATTTAGGGACCAAATACTGATATAAAGGTGGTTTAGGGAATTCTAGGGACCAGATCTAAGTAGTGTCAAACCCATGTCACCACAGAGACATCTAAAAGAGGGCTTTTAGAGAACAAATTCATATTTTAGGGTGGATTAGGGACCTAGTAACAAAATAGGAACCATATGGAAGTCCCTAAACTAAATATTAAGGTCAAGGACTCAAGGATGAAATTTTAATTTAAAAATTTTACATGTGATATAAAAGAGATGGTCAACTCATTTTTAAACTCAAGAAACACAGTTTTGATACTTTTAATACAGAATGTTTATCTTTTGTTTAAGTTTAAGTGATGCGCTCAGTTTAAGCAAATGAAAATAGTTGAAAATTTTACCAATAAGGGTTAAATATCTGTTTTTACATTATAAACAAATTGAATATATATATTTTATGGGAAAAAACCAAAAAAAAAAAGACACGCCGCCAGCGACTTCTTAAAACGCAAGTATATTATTTAAATTTAAAAATACACTGGATGAAATTGATTTTTCTTGAGTTTCTTACGACAAGTTGGGCAGCATTTGACAGTTACTAAACAATTTTTTAAACACGCATCACAAAATAAATGTCCGCACGTTGTAGAAACTATTTGTCGTTCCGAATTTTTTACCTGATAAATTATAAATTAAGAGCGAGCTTTTTATAATTTTTTCTTTTCAATTTATGATCTTATTTTACCTCTTTGAAGTCGTCAAAACAAATTGGGCATGATAATAGACTAGAAGCGGACGTGTCTTTAACATCTTCTTTATGTCTTTTCCTTCGAAATAAAAATTTGAAAGATAAGAGGGCAAAATAAGAATTGGTGTCGTGACTCAATGGGAATATTCCCTCGCTTTTTCTTTATAATTTTTGACTTTCTAGTTATGCTGTCACGAGTTAAGTCAATCAATGAATTAGTTAATCGCAAAAAGAGCGCAGCCATAAATTTCAATTATAGGAAATTTGGTTTTATAGGATACTATATGCCTATAATTATTTTAAATAAAGGATTTTATAGGCCAAATTTCAGCAAAAATACCTTAAATTTTATTTTCAAGTAATACAATAACTACTTCCTCGCAAACGCTCAAATCTGTTTAGATTTGGATACCAAGTTTCGTTAATCAATTCCCCGCCTATTTGGAACAATTTTCAAATTCCTTGACTTTCCCTGACCTTACGCTTAATTTCCAAATTCCTGCCCTTTATTGATAAATTTTCAAATTCCCTGACTTTCCTTAATTATTGAGCAGAAAAGTTTTTCGTTAATTTGCAGTTAATAGTATATTCAATAGGATAATAGATGAAAAACATTGATAGACAAAGGAAGAGACTGTATATTGCTGAAACTTACTTTTTGGGTGGTGTAGATTCTACAAGCAATTCCGGTAATTCTTCGTCAGATTCCTGAGATAGAGTTACGACGGGAGTTCTAGCCAAGGGAACTATGGGTCGAGGCGTACTATGGTTTCTTACAATATTACGGTTACGCAAAGCTATGGTACTTGTACTTGGGGAATCTGCACCTTCGGTGCTGTTTTGAATCTCAATGACATCATCATCTTCAGTTAGATCAATGCACGAGACTTCCAATGGGTCTGAAATTATAATGCCCGATATGTACAGATTAAGCAAATGACATTACCTGGTTAAATAATTACCATCATTTGATATGACAATTGTATTGTCACTGTCCATTTCGTTCGTGGTTGTACTAGTTACTTGGTTAACTTGACGAGTTAAAAGTCTTCTTTGACGTCTCCTTTGAATATGCTTTGTGGTTTCAAAATTATATAATTTATAAAATAAGAACTTTAATATCGAATTCTAATAATAAAACGTAAGATAAATAATTATTAAAAGACTAGAATTATTATAGATAGTAACAAAAGAATAAGCTTCATTAAAGGGATTAACAATTAGCTTAGGGAGTAATTTTAAGACAATTGAAAACTTAAGCCTTGTCAAAATATATTAACTTCTTACTGAACGCATAAGAGATTGGCGTGACGTTAAAGTTATTGGCATTCTTGAATTCGTAATCGCATTATTATTATGTATGTTCGACATTGAATTTTAGGGACATACAAAAAATAATTTACAGTTAATTTGAAAATAGCTTAAAGCCGCGGAACCGTTCCTCTGTGTACGACTGTACGTTCATTAAAAATGTTCGTTACAGGAAGAGGAAGTAGTAGATAGGCCTAGGGAAAACACCGGAAGCTGGCTGAACAGATGTTATTAATGCCGTAAGACCCCCTTTAGTCGTTTTAAAGAAGCTATTCAAGTGATAAAAACACATGTGCATGTAATTTTGAATGAACTCTATTTTTGAAGAGTTAGATGGTCTAATTAGATAATCTAAAATTTGTTTATCAGCTAATAATTTGTCCGTGATTGTGAAATTTTATTAACAAAAGAACTCTATAAGAATCGACCCGGCCCAACATTTTCCTACCTGACGTAGGCTAGGTCTAATTTTGACAAAACAAATGAGTTTAATTAAGGTTTTAATATTGGAAGTGCTGGATCTTCATGAGATTGAAGTCAGAAGGTATTTTCTTTTTTATTATTTTCCGTTTATATCATAATTTTAAAGGGATACTATGTCTAGTCACTGTAAGCGAGATATTTTAATCAATCTGAAGTTAAAATAATCATAAATTGCCAAATGTTTCGTGGTAATTATCAAACTTTAAGAAATTAGTCTCGATGCAATTTGAGATATTCAAAACAGATTTAGGCTTAGCTTGTCTAGTTCGCGGCTTTGATAATTAACTGTAAATTACCGTGAAATCTTTGGTGTATTTAGATATATTTATATTATTTTTAATATTTTAACATTATAGGCTAAATCGAATAAAAATACCTTGTTATAAGAAACTAGGTATCATACATTAAAAATTTTAATCGCATTAATACTTCAAAATGGAGCTCAAGTCTTCTATTTGGTGACTCTTTCTAATCAAGACCATGCAATTAAGGCACGATTAAATTACCCAATAGGGAAGAGCCTTTCAATGGTCTCTTTCTTCTAACTTTAAACAGATGGTACTATCTGCTAATGACCTCCGTAATAACTATTATAGTTTTGATTCCAAATGAAAAACTATCCCTCTTCTCTCTGTGCTCACATTTCGTAGCGGCTCTCGAAAAAGATAACGTTTTTCTTCCGGTGAAATAGTCACGGGGAATCGCACGTTTTTTACTAAATGGTTTATCCCCCTAACTGAGGCGTGTCTTTCCTCCTAAGTGGCCCTGTAGTAGACTTTGTTACTTTTTTTTCTGTTATTATACGATACCATAGCTAAATATAGAATATAAACCAATAGTGAAATTAATATTTTAGTAGCTACTCTGCGTGTCTGGGAAGAAAGATGATCCAATCAAAAACCCGCGAACTCCTCAGTTTTCTTCCAGAATTTCGGTATATGGGTTTTAATTATTTACCATCATATGATCTTTGACAATGAGTGAGAGTTATAAACGATTGTTTCCTATTTTATTATTACTATCTATCCACCAAGATAAGTTTAATAAAGTGAAAACTACAAATAGTGTCAGGAGTAATGAAATAAACATCTCTTCGGGAGGGAAGTGTATTCAACTAGCGAGGTCTAGGATAGGATATAAAAGCGTAAAACTTACTTAAAATATTTTGATTAATAAGACTGATACTTCATGGTTTAAACATTTTAGGAAGCCTTTCGAATCTTTAGCTAATGCATGGCCAACTTAGATAAGCTCATCCGTCGCCTGATCGAAATTGGTGCTCGAAATCGAGGTATCAGTCTTTAATTAAATATTTAAAACCCCATGATTTATAAAAAAATAAAAGAAAAACTTACTTCTTTTTGTTCTGATTATCAGTGGTTTTTGCAATGAAATTTAGGCCTAAAACTAAATTTTAAAGGTGTGTATTTGTGTTTTAGGCGAAAAAAAATTCGTGAAACAGAAATATGAATTTTTAAACGCTACACGCGCGTATCTAAACGAAACAGATATTTCACGCGCAAGCCAGGGTTTCAAAAGCTGGTGAATTACGAGCGAAAAAATTACACTATCAGTTTCAGTACACACGAGCATGAAAATGGGGCTTTAAAGGGACTGTCTGTGATTTTTAAATCCCCTTTAAAGTCGCCTTCTTTTCTAGCTTAGCAGACGACGTTGTTCATTGCGAATTGTACAGTCAAAGCTAGGCTGTGTACATATGGGAAGAGCATATTAAAGGTGCAAATTTCAGAGCAAATAGGGCCTTTAATCTGGCCTTTTCGGTGTATTACTGCGCGGGGACATTCGCGGTACGAGAATGGTGATGATTCCCATCTACCATACAGTTTTTCATTCTATGCACAATCGTTTTCATTCATTTTAGCTTCATGGTCGATCTATAGGTGTCTTACGTGAGAACTGAACGTAATACTAGTTTTGATTGATGAAAATGAATACCCATATTTTTCTTTATACCAAGTCTCACCATAAAAATTCCCGTTCAACTTCTTGGGAGCAATGAAGTTTATATTGAGATACCAATACGGTGTTGTAGTAAAGTCTGGAAGGCAAAACCCCCATAATCTTCCGTTTTCATTATATCAGTTAAGTTAAACTCTATATGATATATACTTGAGGCTACGTTAACCATCTTTCGCTTTGTAATTCGTGGACTTACGGTAAAACATTTCTTATACGCCCCTGAGACTAATCAGAGATTGGTTGGTATTGTTTTCACCCGTGGGAAGGCGGAGTTTTCGCGAAACAAACTTTTAGTTTGTTCCAAACCAATCTTTCTTCATTCTCTAGTGGGTGATTCGGAATCGGTACGATTAGTTCTTAACTGAGGCTAGAAAAACTGAGCCTAATTTTTGGTTAAACGCTATAAAAACGTTTGAAAGTGGTTAGGAAAGTCTCACAACGCGATCGAGAATTCGGAGGAGAAGATCATGGAATCGTCATTGCGTCTAAACGTTTCTAAAATACTTTTGGTACAAGTCGCGTTCATCTTTTGTCTCGTAGCCATGAGTACTTCGTGTTTTATAACGAATTGTCCACCCGGTGGCAAAAGATCCAATATTTTAGACGCTAAAACCACGAGACAGGTGAGTTAATCTCCACCTTTAATTTATATGAAAGTTTTGAACAGAATTTTGGGGTTTGACACTTTATGGATTTTCAAATGGACAATCTGCTCCAGATCTCGTTGATAGCTTTTTAGATTGGTTAAAGTCATCTGTTTATACGATCTAGCCTTTCGATGATCTCTTTATACCGAAGACAAGATTTTAAACTTTTAAATAAATAAACAAAAAAAGTTTTCAATTTTGTATTTGGCTTCAAGAGGCAAATTAAAGGCAGCTTATATAAGAAGACGACATTGACCAATAAAATTTAGAAGAGGTGCATATTCAAGAGCTTATTCCTTAGCGTATGTTCCCGTTATAAGGACCATCCATTATTGTCTATCTTATATTTTCAAAGTGTCTTGCGTCTGAGTTTTGTTTAAAATTTTTTACTAGCCATGATATGATATAATAATACTTTGTCGTTTGTGCAGTGTTCAGTATGCGGTCCATCGGGAACTGGTCGTTGTTTTGGGCCGAATATTTGTTGCGGACCCGAATTTGGTTGCGTCATCAGACCAACTGTCATGGGTGGGGATTTGTCCTCCATCAATTTGTATTCGGTTTGTAAAACGGAAGATCTGCATCCCCATCCTTGTCGACTTCCGGGGAAAACATGCGGTGGGGAAGCTTTTGATGGTAGATGCGCCGTTAATGGAGTTTGTTGCTCAATTGGTATATTGCTCTTTACTTTAAAGACTTATTTTTATAGGCTGAGTTTGGTACTCTGGTATACTTACACTAGGAAAGCAAGGGACTCCTCTCGTGGAAAAGTTGTTTTAAATTCCACTGTTACCATCTAAGCCTAGAAACAATGACTATTAATAATTTCTTATTGCATTTATAAACTTTATTTTTCACACACGTGACAGATCGTTGCGTTTTAGAAGAATCGTGTGATGACGTCACTGACATATCTTCCAGTAAAGATTCCAACGATTGGTTAAGAGCCTTTATTCATAGTCGACCACCGTCTTACGACATGCAAATGAATACGGCTTCCAAATAGCCATCGAAGAAAAATTCATCTATCGATACGAAGTTAAATAACTTGTAAACGCTAATTACTCTGTTCTGATTTAATCAGAATCTTGTAGAAATTGTACCCAAAAGGTTTAAACAAGGAATAAATTCTTTATTGCTAAATAGCCTACAATTTGAATTCTACAAATATAATTTAATTTTAATTTTTGAGACCCTTTTTTTGTAATTTGTTAGTATTTTTAATTTAAATTTAACTGTATTGTTGTTTGAATTGTGTGGATCCGATATGTCATCACGTGATTCTCTTATTTTTTGTTAGTGGACTTCATTATATTTAAGCCTACACTTAGCCTTGTTAGGGCTTTTGTTCCACCATTTTTCCTTCAAAGATTCCAGAATTCTATGCAATTTCACTGATTTTTGATTTGATTAGAATCTTAAAGATAGTACCCAATATATTTAAACAAGGACTACATTATTTATTGCTAAATAGCCTACAATTTTAATTCTACAAATATAATTTCGTGTTATTTTCGTAACAATGTTTTTCTAATATATCAATAACATTTAGATGATTGGAAGTTGTTCGTAAAATTGTAAATTTAACAGTTTATTATTAGTATTATTATTAAGGCTTGCGTTTGTAAATTTTATTTCGCGCCAAAAATTGGAGTTGTGCGGATATCCCATGATTATTTTTTAATAGTGGACTTCCGTCGTCTGCTTTATTTGAATTCAGAACAGAAGTTCACATTTAAAATACACGATCGCGGTCCCTTTGTGCGAATAGTTTTTTATTTTAAATAACCCATTCTGAGCTTTTAATTTTTGCGAAGACTTATTATGGAAATATAAATGTAAGTGATTTAACTATCGCTATATTCAAAACGTGAATGTTAACGGAAAAATCTTCTATTACATTTAAGCCTTATACACGTAGTATTTAAAAGTAGGCCCGATTTTAAGGCGTCGATCTGCGTATGAGTCATGATTAACGAATCTTTTTCCCCTTTCGTTGCAGATTGCGTATTATATTCATCGTTTCATCGTGTCTTTGCTGCGCCCGTACTCTTTGACGGCCACAATTCGGGTCGACTTCCTCTTTTGCTTGTAATACCAATACTCGATAGCCAATGTGATACAAGCCAAAATCACGCCAATGAAGATTACGATGAAAACACCGCCTGCATTTAAAAGGGTGAGTAGGTTTAAGCTTTTTTTTATGATGGGATAAAGATAATATAGATAAGCCTCGGTAAAATGTTAGGCTTAACTGACCTATATTAGCTATGCTAATTCCGTCGCTTTGTTTTTCCGAATCGTCGCACTTAACCTTGTTGGGATTTTTGTTCCACCATTTTTCTTTCAAAGACTCCAACTTTCTCTGATTGAGAAGTTTTAAGATTCTGTAATTAACGTGGGGGAAATTTAGGTAAACAATAGTTTTATTGGTTTTAAACTTATTATCTTACGCGCTTGATAATTTGTCTTTGAGTGGGGATGCTTGTTGGACGGCTAACGCCAGTGGTTTTCTGCTGAACTCGTTGCCCACTGGTATTAAATCGCAATTGGTCATAACGGCGTACTTAACACGGGTAGAGTCGGCTGTAACATACCAATAACGTTTAAAAAGAAATTAATTTTTATGAATTACGAGAACCTATGATAAATATTCTAACCGATAAACGCGAATCCATCTTGAGATCCTTTTGAATCTTGAACCATTTTGACACCTTCTTCGAAATCTTTTGGGAAACCAGTCTCTTGCATAGTCCACCAAATTTTGGTGTACTTGTCCGAAACGGGATAATCCCACACTGCTAGTTTAGCTCGTTCGGTTTCGTTTAAAGTATCATCCAGGGACATGTTCTTCCATATTCTGATTAGAGAAAATTATAAATATACCTTAAGCGGTTATAGTAAAACCAAGCTAATCATAAGTTGGTCAAGAAGCTTATTAAGTCTTGGTCCTACTTATGACGTAACTATGTCCCAATTGACAACTAAATTACTCATAAAATCGTTCCTCAATGTGCGCCATCCTTTCGAAGTATGTTTTGGCAGCCGATTGTTCTTGGGGGGCGTATTTGATCTTGTACTGTTTGGCCAAGTCATCCAGCGACTCGATGGTCGAGTCTAAACGGGAGACGGTCAAAAAAGCGGCCAAGTTAGCCGTGTAAGAGGCGATAATGATGAAACCGAACAACCACCACGTCGCTGCCACTAATCGACCCGATAGGTTTCGAGGTGCTTCGCCACCACCTTGCGGGGTCAAAGAGGTCATACAGAACCACATGCATTCTTTGATATTAAAATCCCTCTTTTCATCGTCGTCCTTGTATTTCTCCTGGTTGTTGTGGTAACTGTAGGGACTTAGACGGTCGAATAGATACATCAGGAAGCTTTAAGAGTTATAATTGTTATAATTTACTCGATTAAACAAAATATTTAACAAAAATTACGGTTAACCTAGTGAAAAAGTAGGCTCCTAAGATACATCCCCATACGTTGGTTTCCAAGACAGTTAAAAACTTAAATAAAGACGACTGTACTTGAGGTTTCTTCATAAGAATAGATATTCCCACTAAATCGTAGTAAGGAACAGTGAAGTCCACAACAGTTTCTCGTTCGGCCATGACGGATAAAGGTCCCAGGGCAATGTCCGCGCTCTATTTGTGATTGAGAAACTTAGTATTCATATATATAGGAAATTCATTTTGTATAGCCTGACTAATACCATCTTCAGAGAAGCCTAATTTGGTAGTTACAAATTTTTAGCCGAGATTATGTAATCTTTTCACTTCTAAAACATGAGCTTAAATTCTTGCAAATATGATTTAAAGTCGGTATAACACAAATCTTTCTCAAAGGGTTTTAGAATACTCTTGAAAAGAGGAATTATAAATTTAAACATCTTAGATTGATGTCATTTTATCTTTAATAGTTTTTAGATCCTTTTGAACTCGGCTAACACTGTTAGATGGGTTGAAAAAGTAGCGTGTGTACTTGAAAGGCACCCCAAAAATATTATATCTTGAAGTTTAATCCATGATTCATCGGTTTTATTAAGTAAAGTTGTTTAGATATCTAATTATCATGTTTAATAAATTTAAAATGAAAGAATTATAAACTTCTACTAAATGGATAAAATTACGGTCATATTGATTGGACCACAAGTATGGATGGTAAACCATTATGGTTTAACTAAACTATCAGTTAGTGTCGAATATATAATTTGGGAAAAAAATAACTAACCTTGTTTTTGAGATCGCCAATCATTCCGCTCCATTCCAAATTTTGGTTCATGTTCCCGAATTCGCCGTCCGACACTTCGTAAATGGTGTACTCGAATTTAACGATTTCTTTTATAAAGTTTATCAGATCGATGCAATAGCCATCGAACGTCGTTTGGTTATTTTCGTCCAATACTCGATAGACGAAAGGAGGTTGCTACCCGGGAAATATTCATTTATCCATTATATAGACAGTATTTTCATATATTACAATCTGAACTACTTGAAAAGCCTGATTTGATTCTTAATTCTTAAACCAATGTTCAGATGCAAATATTGTAATATTCTTACGATAATCGTGACTATTCTGTACATGGTAACAGCTTGAAACTCTTCCAGAGCGTTCTTTTCGGTTAGCGTAATTTTGCTCGGGCTTTGGGCTTGCCATGATCCGATACTCTGAACAGATACCTTGCCTTCTTCGTCGAAGGAGGTTTTCTCTAAATCCAATTTTATTTCCTGGGCGTTTTTATCGTTTCCTTTAAACATGAATCTTCCGTACGCTCCATTGTACGTGTTCTGTCAAGATACAACTCTTATTTATTACATAATTACTAGTTCAGTATAGTTTAAACCTGTTTGAATGCCGAGAAAGGTTTGACATTTTCCCTTTGCGTTTTCATCTCATCGTCCATTTCTGGATTGTCAGAACATACTGGGTAGTTAAGCGTTTCGGGATACGTTTCATCCGATTCTAAGACAGTTCCGATCATTTTGGTTAAGTCGTAGTAAAAGGCACCATCAACCTGTTTTGAATTTAGTTATCAAATAATAATTAACTTAACTTGTACTTAAATGGTTATGTCTGGCTTTTTGATATTGAAATTAAGATAATAGTTGAATATTTTTGTGTTACCTTTTGGGGGGATTGGAAATTTTGTTGTTCGTATTCTTTGTAAGCTTCGTCATCCACAAGTTTGGGTCTGATGACGAGCAATGTTTTGTTAAAGCAATCTGCACACGAGTCGATCTTACCTTCGTCCTGCGTGATAAATTCTTATCATCTTTATATAACTACGGTATTTTAAGGATAATGGATTCATCTCTAGTTACCTTAGTTATAAAGATCCAGGCGTATTGTCTCTCGAACATGCTCTTAGCTTTGATCTGCGATATTAAGATAATAAAACAAATTTAATTCAATTGTCCTGTGAGACATAATGTTCCGGAAATGAACCTTGTGCATTAGCTTTATATTTACCACTTTAACTAGCGTGTTCAGGGTATCTATGGTACCCATGACGAAGAAATTGGCGATACTGGATCTTTGCAATCCTTCCAAAACATCAGGCAAAACACTTTCGTCCCCTTTAATTTTCTTCATATTTTGTTTTGTTGCCAAGTTACTCAGTAACGAAGTAATTGTGTGTTCCATTACTATATTAAACCAGTGACGGGGATAAAAAATCATGTTTTTCAGTATATAGAACAAGTAGGGAACAAAATTTTACCAAAGGAATCGTCATATAGAACAGCCGCCGAACTCATTTTTTGGGTACTGACAATGTCTCTGATAATGATTGATAAGGTATCCCCTGGTGGGGGCATATGCATTAAGTATTCCGTTTGGGCATCGTCCAATTTGCCCCATATACTTCGACCGTAAGTGGTACTGATTGTTGGTATTCCCATAGTTTTGGCTAATTCTTTAATCAGACTGGACGATTTAGATTTCGTTTCGTCCGCTTGACGTGTCGTGTCCAACAAGAATGTTGGTTGTTTCGCTTCCTTGAAGATTTCTTCACATACTTTGAGGGGAAATGTGGGATTATGTGGAAATGTACTTTTTATAGCTTGTTGCTTAGATAATTCCCCTTACGCCTGATCGTGGCGCTACAATAGACATATTACCACCATGCATACATCAAGTAAAAGAAACATAATTAGTACATGGCGCTACCATGGAGCCCAACGTTTTAGCGCTTAACGCTCGTCAATTCTAATCAGCACGCGCTGCGCAACTCTCCAAAAACGAGCTAGAGTGTAAAGTACTTTAAAGTGTTGTTTCGCTATGTACCCTAGGTATATAAAAGCGGTTTCCTAAAGCAATGCTCGGGAAAACTGCGATTGTAAAACGGTGTTTTCCCAAAGTGACGTTTAAATTAGGTTAGGTTTCGAGAAACGGCCTAACCACAAACCGTTGTTAACAGCGCAAAAATTGCGATTGCACCGCAAAAGACCCCGAAAAATACTTACTCTCCATCTTATTGGCCTCTGGTTTAATAACGGCAATGCTGACCTTGAACTCAGGACCTTGAACCCTCGCGGCCGCTTTGGGAACGATAGCCACTGGTATATCAAACCCTTCTTCCGCCAATAAAACTGTAGAAATGAGACACAAAAATTATCAACGTTAAACAAGTAGACAATTGACATTCCCTTCTACTTTTTCTATATCATTTGCTTCAAGATAAAGTTAATGGAAAGGCCGATCATTAAGTAGACGACTTTGAACAAATAGTAGGCGGATTAATACACAATGTAAAACCTTATTGGGGTAAAATTTGTAAATTGTTAACTGTTCTGAAACATGAGTATGTAATCAGAGTAGGGTTAACTAAAAAGACTATTAGAATATCTCTGAATTAATTTTGTGTTTTCAGCACTTACAGACCATCTTTCCATTTTTTTCCTAGACACCAAAGCGTATAGGGTTAGATGGGAAACATGTCCTAATGTTTGCTGAAAACTAATAAAAACCTTACTGAATACGTAACGATTATCATAATTCTATTGATTGGGACTTTTTCCACAAAGGTAGCGGTAGTTTTAACAGAGTGGGAGTTGTAAGGTACTTGTAGTGGAACCTAAATGTTGATCAACCAATAATGGGATTTCAAATATTTAACTCTTCTGCTGGCCGCTGATATAAAAGTGAAAAAAAGAAAACTAATAAAAAAAAAGGAATAATGACGTTTTCCGGTTGCCCTTAGTGACCGTTTTTGTTGATATTAAATAGCTTTCCCAAGAAAGGTGATTGGGAGAAAGTGGGGTCAACCTAGAAAACAGGGACATGGCGGGGCTTCTCGAGTGTCTAATGTATATTTTATGAGGCGCTAGCTACCTGGAATTTCTTGATTTCGAAGCCTCCCCATTTTTCATAACGTTTATGGGATCAATTTAAAGGAAAAATACATCTTTCGTATATTAAAATATATGTTAATGACATTAAACTAAAATTGCAAAACCATTAATGCAATTTGAATTTTACAGTATACTTATATATAAAATATTATAAAGTAGATTGTTAGTAGTTTTAAGCGACTACTGTTTTTCTTTATTTGTCTTTATGGGCTTAACAGTGACTTCACTATATTAAAATTAAGTTTAAATTATCAGCACTCAGAAATATATTGGGGAAGATACGTACTTTTGTTGGATTAAAGGGAGAATGCAACCTAAAAACAAGTGATTTTTTATGGATTCCTTATCGTTTAAATAGGCCTAATTCGACATTTAAAAAAATTAAAAACAAATATTAAATTAGAGATAATTTTAAAACTTGCCATCAAAATAAGCATAGGTGGATTCGTGGAGACCACCTGAACTCCCCACATAATGTCTAGCGAGCTATGACATTGGTCGATGGCTCTTATGGGGAATGCTGGATCTCCATGATCAATGTCATTGGTCGCTAGTCCTTATCCCGGGAGTTCAAGATATCTCCACGAATCCAGCTAAGCCTATTTTGATGATAAGTTTCAAATTTATTTCTAGTTTAATATTTGTTTAAAATTTTTTACTATTGGATTAGCTTATTTAAACGATAAGGAATCGATAAAAATCACTTGTTGTTAGGTTGCATTCTCACTTTAAGGGAGTTACTAAAAACTTGAAGTGAGACACACCATTTTTTCGAATGCCTCTGGATTATATCTTTAGTTTTATCAGAATATTAAAACGCCATATTCAAAGGAAAGACTTTTTGTATTAAGTATTTTTACGAAAAAGACAGCGCGAAAGCAACCTTATCAAGTGACAGAACGGGCGAGAATCAACTGTAGGCTCTACAATAGCCACGCGACCACAGTGATGACTTAGTTTTGTAGGGAAATATTTATTTTAAAAATTTCGAAAAGGGGCGATTATAAAATATGTATTTTTACTGTCGCTGTAAATATTTCTGTGACATATGTATATGTATTTGTAATTTTTTTTCCACGATATTTCCGAAAATGCTACTCAATTTTCATGTGGAATTAATGAAAAATCTATGACAGCCTCACTTCAAAGTTATCGCTGATAGTATGGAAACTCGTAGGAAAAAAATTATATTCCATTTGAACATGCAATATTGAAATTTCATATTTTTTTACTTGCTCTTTTTAATTTTGGGATTTGTTTCACCTTCCCTTTAAGTTTATTTTCGTGATAATCTGAAAAACGGTCTCTATTATTTTATAGTATTTTTAACACGAAAAGCTAGGATTCGTGCTTGGAGGGATGTGAGCGTCATACTTAATTTGATTCTCATTGAAACTTTAATCTCGGTTCAGTCGACGCGAATAACGGAGAATAACAATAAGATATTTAAACTCTAGAACAACAATGTTAGTACCTAGATTTCCCTTAGTTAATTCATTTAATCACGTTTCAACCCGGCCTTTATCTCGTGTTATTAATATTTTAGTATTTTCTTCTTAGAGTAAAAGGGTAATGAGCTCATTAACTAACTTCTTAAGTATCTTTAACTCAATTAAAAGTAAATCTAACCAGAAGTGTATGAGAAAATCTACCGGGAGAAGTTAAAAACTCCGCATTCTCATATTGTTAAAAACGTGAAACATCAAAGTCTCGTCGCTGACGAAATAATTCACTAACGAATTCATGGACTAGCAAAGTGCGACAAATCTTTATAAAAAGTAGGCAGCTCAGTTAAATAAATAAAAATAAATATTCCAGGGTTTCATCTTGTCCTTAGAATTCTCTAAAGTTCCTAAAAAGGTATTTGACATATAAATCTCCTCTATTTTCCAATTTTTGGGAATGTCTATTTAGTTGTCTAGATCCAGAGAGTTTCCATCTAGCTGTCCTAAAAGAGTTTTACTAGACAAAAAGGTTTCATTTGCTACGAATAAAAATTGCCCCCCTCCCCCTATTTGGTTAACCCTAACGATCGACTCGAAACGTCTCGTAAAAAAGATTTTCATTCAATACCATCCTGTATTCTCTGTAAAAAAAAAAGTTATTTTCCAAAAATTGCCCCGGTTTAACCTAACCGAAATAGACCGTCCCCTTTTCCTACCTCTCGCCCCCTAGAAGTGGGTCGTAGACTATAACGCGCACTCATTAAAGCCTGACAAATATTCATTCTATGTTTATATTTGAATTCCTGCTTTTTATTAGCAGTTAAAGGGAATCTTATAGGCCGGCGTTTGACACCTAATACCTTCTTCGTCAGAGGCCGCCCGATTCTTTTTATATTAGGCTGAAATAATGTGATTGGCCAAACCAAAAATGTGTCTAAAAATTGTTTGAAAATTCTTTAGTACGTTTTTTTTTTTTTTTTTTTTTCGTACAGTGAATAAATTCAAAAGCTGTTTCAAGTTTCCCTTTAAAAGCTAAAAATATAATCCATAGAAAATGGTGATACAGTTTCACTATAAGTTTATATATTGAGCTAAATTAACTTTTCTCTGCACATGCGTTTAAAAGACACATTTTAATGCATTTTGATCACGCAGTGTAAAATAAACAACAGTTTTAAGGGCATTGAAGTAACTTAACTTATACAGTAACTTTTATATCGAACGTAGGGCTGTTAATTTTTCGCAAAAAAAATAACATTGGAAAAATTTTGAGGCCTGAAGATTGCAAAAGCACTAAAATTTTTCTCTAATCATATGTTAACCAAAGTATTTTTTAATTTCGCGGAAAATGTTATTTGAAAACTTATTTTAAATCTTTGCTTACCCATATTAATGACTTTTCCATCCGTCCAAAAAGTCACAACTGACAAGAGAAAATATCCCAAGAAAATTCGTGCCGAAAACATTCTCCTTATTAAATAAGTTGAATTAATTAAGAAGTAATTTAAATGATGTCATTTCCACTGGTACCTTAAGTTCGTATATGAATGTTCAGACTTTACACTAAGCTTTAGTTTAATCGAAATGTTGATTAACTGAAAGTAAAAATCACACGAACGAGCACGACATTGCTTTTTATTTTTATTTTTTCCTTTTTGCGTTTTAACTTTCGCCTTGGAAAAGATTTGAATGATCGTAAAGTTCTTAAAAAGTTTTCCTAAGAGAGTTGAACTTGCGTGCACATCGACTCTCTTCGATTGACTGACCACCCACGCAACAAGAACGATGAGGTCCTCTATAGAATACTTTACATAGCGCTCCCCGAAAGACAAACAGGGAGAAAGGGGGAAGCCATGAAAAGGGGCAAAAACTATATAATGAACATTCAGAACTGGACTCGCAATTAAGTTTAAAGTTGACTAGGGGAATGTTTTTCCAAAAACAAAATAATTTACAATTAAAGGGAAACCCGGAGTAAAAGATGGAACAGCTTTTGAATTTATTTTCGGACTTTTTAGACACGTTTTTTTCTGTTTAAGTTAATTTCTGAAGTTTGGTAAAAATTGAAAAAAGAAAATATAAATTCTGGCCAATCATATTATGTCAGCCTTCTTCAGCGCTTGTAATGTGCTAACATTAAAGGGAAAGGCAACCCAACTTTAAAAGTACTTCCATTGGAAAGAGCATGCTTAAAAACCTACAAATCAAAACACATTATAGTGATTTAAGTCTTGGTTAATTTATAAATATCATTTTAAAACCGAAATTGACGTTCCTAGAAGAACGCCATATTTGCTTCCCGGCATTTCGAGTTTTAAAAATAAGGATCCGCTTCAATGATTGGCCTTTAAGTCACCCAATAAAGATTCGCGAAACGAAGGCCATTCGAGTCGTCTGCAGTCGGATCGTCTGTTCGTAACTTCGTAAGAAGACTCGTAATTTTGTGATTTCTAACTTTCTACGAAAACATGCCTAATTGCGTAATTAATGAATGCAGTTTAGTTCTTACCTTCTAATTCTTCAAATCAACTTAAGACTCGGTTAATACCTAGTACTGACTACTACTAGCTCAGCTGGCCGACCGACCTTCGGGTTAGTGTTCGCGCGCGGGATCCTTCGGAAGTAGCCTATGTTTCGGCCCGGCATATCTTATTTGACTCTAAAGAAATTGAGCGCGCTTATACCCGCATCTATTTTCAGCTAGAGTCAAGTAACTTTAGGTGAGAAATAAACCAATCGGCGAAGCCGATCCTCAGCAGGCATCGAAAGGGTATGAAAAAACTAAAATGGCGTTCACTAGAGATCACTTTTTGCTTATAATAAACGTAAATATCTTAATATCTACTAACTATTAAATTTTTTGCGATATGATATTAGTCGTTTTAATATACGCTCTATAATTTAAGACACACTTTTTTTTATCCCGGTCTGTACCTTTAAAAGAATAGACCGTCGTTAGATTCATAAGACCTTGGTGGTCAATCGCCGGTCTATTCTTTTAATGTTATGACCTTACAAGGGCTGTTGAAGGCTGAAATAATATGATTGGCCAGAATTTATATTTACTTTTTTTCAAATTTTACCAAACTTTAGAAATTAATTTAAACACCATAAACGTGTCTAAAAATTCTGAAAAAATTCTAGAATACTTCTTTTTGGCATGGTGACTCCGAAAATAAATTCAGAAGCTATTCCATTTTTAGCTCCAAGTTTCCCTTTAATTAAGGTTTTTTTTTTTTTCTTTATCTTTGGAATGAAGCCTCAATTGTTGAAAACAGGTCTTTATAAACCTTTGCAGCGTAGATCAAATCTTGACTTAAATATATATCAAATATCAATGTAAATATATCGAATATCGATATAAATATATCGAATATCGACGTAAATATATCGAATATCGACGTAAATATATCAAATATCGACGTAAATATATCAAATATCGACGTAAATATATCAAATATCGACGTAAATATATCAAATATCGACGTAAATATATCAAATATCGACGTAAATATATCAAATATCGACGTAAATATATCAAATATTGACGTAAATATATCAAATATCGACGTAAATATATCAAATATCGACGTAAATATATCAAATATCGACGTAAATATATCAAATATCGACGTAAATATATCAAATATCGACGTAAATATATCAAATATCGACGTAAATATATCAAATATCGACGTAAATATATCAAATATCGACGTAAATATATCAAATATCGACGTAAATATATCAAATATCGACGTAAATATATCAAATATCGACGTAAATATATCAAATATCGACGTAAATATATCAAATATCGACGTAAATATATCAATTATCGACGTAAATATATCAATTATCGACGTAAATATATCAATTATCGACGTAAATATATCAATTATCGACGTAAATATACCGAATTGGAAGAATTTTATATTGGCCTTTAAATAAGTATTTAACATACTACAAATGTTTGTTATGCCACAAAATTTGTTATCTGCTTGCTTATCTGATTGGATCTCTCAATCTAGAAATGTACCCCCCTCCATACCCGAATAAACCGATAGATAGGTTAATTAATGCAAACTAATCAGAAATATTTTAATCTTATAATTTAGATTTTATTTAACCTTCAACTGAGTAAGTTACATATATATCTTTAAAATTAACTTATGAACTTTCAATAAATTATATAACATTAGCCGAAATAACAGGTGATGATGAAATTTTTAAACAAAATATTCTTAAATATTCATTTTTATTTTATTATTAGGTGGGTTTTATTAAATTACTTTTATATAGTTTAATATATATCTATATATTTATTTAAATAACTTATTAAGTTTTAGTAACAGTTAATAGTATGTATTTACATTTTCTATCACAGATAATTGCACGATTCTTAACACTTAATTTCTCCTTATTAAGATTTTATTATATATTAATTAGTTGAAAATTAATTAGTGAGTAGAGTAGTCGAACGAATCAACTTTTATTACTTTTATTATTTATGATGAAACCATTAGTTTAATTAATCTACTTGTGTCAAAAAACTATTCTAAACAAATTCCTATTGTTTAGTCAATATTTGAAAAGTTTATTTCTTAGTCCAAATAACACGTCATCTGAAAGTAACCATTGAGTAACTTGGGTTACAAGTTTTTTCCGTCAAAAAAGGAATTTTTATAATATTTATTATTTAATTTTAGTCAAATATTTTTTTTTGTCTTAAAGTTGATTTTTTTATTTCTATTATATTTAATTAATAATTTCGATACTTCATATTTTTCTTTTGAAACGTAATTCAAAAACAATTACTTAGTTGATTACTTTCAGTTGACGAACTATAAGCTATATTGAAATAAGGTTGTAATTATGTGCGTTTTTCGTATAAATTTTAGAAAACATTACCTATTATATTTATTAACAACAATTATGTGGTTATAAAAACGGTTATCCCAGTGTCGAATTTTTTATAATCATTAATTATATAATATAATAATTATATTATATATAATTTATATTAGAAGTTTATAATCTTGGTGTTAACCTAAACTCTCATTGAAAACCCGTTTTTTTCGATGAGAATCTAGATCATTTTCAGATTATAAATGAGTTTATACAATAAACAAAAGTAAGCTATAAGTAATTGTGACGTCACGGTCTATATCACGCGAAATTTACTGCGTTTAGGCCAAACTCGTGACGTCTAGAGTGACAATTCTGCTAAATAAACAAGTGAAACAAGCAAAACTTAGCCAGGAATAAAATATTTGAATTTCATAAAATTAAAAATTTGCTCTTATTATTAATCAAGGGACATTTCTAAGTTCGCCACTGGGTTAGCCGAAGTCAAATATTAATTACAATGTAGGTTTTTCGGTGGGACTATACGTCCTATAATATTTTGATTTATTAGTTTGTTAATTTTCCTTAAAATACGAAAATATTATCGAAGCTTTTTAAAAAATATTTGATCAAATCTCTTCGAAGAGAATGTAGGTTTTTTTTGAGCGTTGATTATCGGTACTCTCCAAGTTTTCAATACTGAATCATACAATTTTAGATAATAGATATAGACACTCTCACTTAATCTTTGGATTACTTCATTCAATAACTATTTGTAACTAAATTTCAGTCCAACCTCGATGTATTCTGATTAAGTAGTTGGGAATATTTGTTATTTTTCTTAATTGAAAAATCATCATTGCATTTTTGCATAATTAACCGACAATTCGTTTTATAAAGTTAATTACCTTTGAATTTAGTTCAACCAGTTTCTTGCAATTTGGCCTAGTTTATTTTAAAAACTTGACTACTATTAAGTTTTTTTTTTTTAATATTTAATCATTTTTACTCCTAATTTGATAATCTGAATTATATAATTTAAGATCCTAATTATTATAATTCATATTTTGAATAATTACCGATTCAAATTACCCTCCATTTACTGTAATAAACAATAGAACCGCAAATTAACTCCCCTTAAAGATTTCTACCAGGAAATCTCTGTTCTTAAAGATATTGAAGTTTAAAATAATTTGAGATAATATAAATTCATTAATTATTTGAGGATAATTAACCTTACCTTTATAAATATTGAATGAATTACCCTATTGTATATGAAAATAAACCTCATACCCATTATATTATAAGAAAATATATCTACCTTCGTAATTTTAAGAAAATAAGCCCCCTCCCCTTTTGATTTTAAGAAAATAAACCCCTACTCTTCCTATTTGAAGAAAATAAACCCATAACAACAGCTCAGTTATTTCGAGGTAATAAAAGGGACACCATATTTTTCTTTCTTTCCCCTTTGACCAGAGTTACGTAGCCCCGAAAGACTTTGATTGGTCAATTTTTACTCTCGTTCTCACCATAGATATATTTTCATTTTTCATATATCTATGTTTCTCCCCCAAAATTTTAGGTTTTACTTGAATTTTATTTTATCACCCTGAACAATAGTTCCCAGAGACTCCAGGGCTGTCACACAATATACCAGGACTCTCTAAAATAATAGAGAAATTGGAATATATTGAAAAAATTTTAAATTTAAACCAAATTTTCCAATTACCCCATACAAAACCAGGAAATTATGGTAAAAGGTCAGGGTAAACCTTGCGAGATTTACGAGTATTGATAATTTTAAATGAATTTAATTCTACTTAAACGAATTAACAAAACAATAGCATATAAGGATATTTAAATGAAAAATCTGTAACAACCCTGCGTTAGAATGAAGCCTCTGGGAAGCCGACTTTAAGGGGAGTTCTTTTATCGGTCTATCGCTTATCTTTTCATTGGATCTTTTCCCCCGTAATCTTTGACAGCCACCACTTTGCCATCGGGAGTTTCGTCGTCTCGTTTCCCTTTGTAGTAGAAGTACTCGACAGCTAGGGTAATGCAGGCCAAGACAACACCGATGAAAATAACGATGAATACACCACCTATATGAAAGGAACGCGAATCACGATTATCATTATGCCCTCTGTAGTTTAACTTTAAATTGGAAGTGCCTCATCGCGCGAAGTGATAGCGCGGGGTTCATCCCCCTTTGTATGCCTGATACTGAAAGATGCCTACCCCTTTTTTACCGTCGAATTGGTCTATTATATTACATTAGTGTAATTGAGTTCTATTTTAGGACGAACAGAGCTAGATCGCGCGCTAATCAGGCATATGGAGAATTCGAACTTACCAATATTGGCGATACTGATGCCATCGCTCTGTTTGTCCTTGTCATCGCATTTAGATTTTTTTGGGTTTTTGGTCCACCAGGTTTCTTTCAAGGATTCCAATTTTCGTTCGTTCAACAGTTTCAAGATTCTGTTAATTGAATTATTTTTTGAATCAGAAATTAACCAATATTTGACTAAATTTGTTGGATTGCTAGTTGTTTAATGTTTTATAACATGGATGGGCAACTCTTTTGCATGGCGGTTGAAATGTTGAATCTGAACTCCTCATGTGGGCCACAAAATTTACTTACGCGCTGGAAAGTTTATCCTTAAGGTCGTTTCCTTGTTGCACAGCCAAAGCTAAGGGTTTTCGACTGAACTCGCTTCCGACCGCGGTCAGCTCGCAATGAATCATGGTGGCGTATTTTACTTGGGTCGAATCGGCTGTGGAATAATACGATTTGTTCGTTATGACGTAATTGTATAAATAACCTTATTTCTAACCAATCAGCGCGAATCCTTCCGAGGGTCCTTTAGATTTCAACGTCAGGTTGATGCCTTCTTCAATCGAATTGGGGAAAGTTTGGTCCAACATGGACAACCAAATCTTGGTGTACTTGTCCGAGACGGGGTAATCCCAGACAGCTAGTTTGGCCCTCTCGGTTTCGTTCAACTTGGTGTCCAAAGACATGTTCTTCCAGATTCTAGAACAATCCATCGTTTACATTAACGCTACGAAGTTCACCCGTGAGAGACTCTTTGGCCGTTTTTAGCGACGTATACCGAAGCGTTCGGCAGGATACCGCTTAATGTATTTTCTAAGGGCCGGTTTACATATATTTGGTGTAATTTCTTACTCGTAAAAACGTTCCTCAATGTGAGCCATTCTTCTGAAGTACGTTTGAGCCGTTGACCCTTCGACGGGGGCGTATTTGATCTTGTACTGTTTCGATAAGTCGTCCAAAGATTCGATGGAGGAGTCCAAACGGGAGACAGTTAAGAAAGCGGCCAAGTTAGCCGTGTAAGAGGCGATGATGATGAAACCGAACAACCACCACGTGGCGGCCACCAATCGACCCGACATGTTTCGAGGTGCTTCGCCACCTCCTTGCGGGGTCAATGAGGTCATGCAGAACCACAGACACTCCTTGATGTTGAAATCGCGGTTTTCCTCGTCGTCCTTGTATTTTTCTCGGTTGTTGTGGAAACTGTAGGGACTCATTCGGTCGAAGAGGTACATCAGGAGACTACGGGATGGATTATGATATCATCATAAAATTGCGTCACGTTTACGATTTACGAAGGATACGAACCTGGTGAAAAAATAAGACGCCAAGATGCACATCCACACGCTTGTCTCCAATACGGTTAAAAATTTAAACAAAGACGATTTAATTTCGGGTTTCTTCATGAGTATGGAGATTCCCACCAAATCGTAGTAAGGCACTGTAAAATCGACTACCGTTTCTCGTTCGGCCATGACAGCCAGCGGTCCTAAAGCGATATCGGCAGTCTATGGAATAAAAACTTAAGTTATATATACGATAGTTTAAAAACTTAAGCGCGAGGATAGCTTGGCCCTGATGGTCTGAATGTCGAGTTTTAGTTATTTCTGCGGAATTATTACTCCCGGTTGTAACTAAAACGTATGGATAGAATTAGAGTACTAAATCGGTAATTTACGCGGTAAAATGACAAGGTAATAGTAGTTTACGGTTTGCTTTGGTAAATATACCAAAATGGTAATTTATATATTTCAAAATGTTTTTGGATTAAAGTCAACAAATTGCTAAAAGTGGTCACTTTGAGCCATCAAGTTTATTTTTCAATAGTGTTTCGTGTTTGGCGTCGTTAAGGGCGTGTTAATGTAAATTTTATGTATGAGATTTCTTTGTAAACTCAACGGTCAAGGGTATCACAAAACACTTTTACGAGTGTATATAGGTATTGTTTAGTCAGATATAATAATTTTGAAGCGTTCTAAACAAGAATTCCGTATTTAAAATAACAGAAATGTAAATAGAGACGGTAAATTTCCGAGTAAGCATAATATATCAATTTCCAAGATTAGGTTAATTTTATAATGCTAAATATAATTCAGGGGGCTTTCTTTCGCGTTCAGCATTTTAATACCGAACTGGTAGCGTATTTTATTTTTAATTTGATTATTCGCTTCTTACGTCGTTGACCAAATCTCCGATCATTCCACTCCACGAGATGTTCTTTCCAGGTCCTTGCGGGTGCATTTCTCCGAAGACTTGTTCCTTTGTCTCGAAGATTCTGTATTCGAAATTTAGGCCTTCTTGCACCTTTATGGCGTCAATGAGATCGATGCAGTAGCCCGTGAAGGTTACTTCTCCTGTCTCCTTGTTAGTATGCTTGTATATAAACGGCGCTTCCTATAGACATTTACGAGATATAAAAGTTATACCTATATAGCCATTGTAATCAAGGTATCAATCTTTTAATAACCTCCAATGTGGTGATTCGAAGCATAACGGCCGCCTTGATTTTCTTTAAATCGCCCCCTTCAATGTTACTACCAGGATTACCATCGGGTTTTCTCTCGAAAGTCATGAACTTTAACAAATCCATTGTTAGTAATTTTTAAACACCAAGGCCAATGTTTATAAAAAAATTGAATTCTGACCTTTGTTGGCTTTACTACGGAATCGTTGATGGTTGTGTTGTAAACTTGCATTTTAATTTGCTGGTATTTGGGTGTTTTATGCAATTGAAATGTACCAAAGATGCCTTTTCTCGCCTCTTCATCTAACTAATACCGTTTAAATGGGTAAAACAAAGAAAATGGGATACGAATTAAAAAATCTGGAATTTCAATAATATGGATATGATCTAGGAAAATTATGATATAATGTCCAACGCAGCTGAAAGTCTTTTTCTTTTTTCACAAAAAACACATCAAGACGCCCAACTCATTTCGCTAACGTCATCCTACGCGACAGGCTTCAACAGCCAATTAGTGCTTCGATATGTCTAGGGCTAGACTATGGAAAGACGGGGATTGCTATATAGGATAATTATCTATGATATTTTCATTGTGTCCAAATCATGCACCCAATCCAAGCCCGAGTATTAATTAGGTTATATGGTCTGTTCGCATTAATTATTGACGGGGAACTTACCGCGTCCAGAGCAGTTTGGAGAGTAAATTTGGCTCTGTCTTCTTTGCTTTCCGGAGGCGTTCCGCATTCGCTGTAAGTCAACTTCTCTGGCCATTCCTCCTTACCGACTTTTTCGTGCAAAACCTGTCCTAATTTTTGACTCAAGTCAAAATAGAAGGCTGCATCCACTTTATTGTCAAAGTTGAGGCCCAATTCCTTCATGCCTGGTACTTTGTCCTTAAACGTTTCGATCGGTGTGCCGTAGAAAATGGTGGCGTTGACGCACGTCGGGCAGTCCAAACTTAGGTCGTCCTGAATGAAGAAAGATATTTAAAATTAATAAAAGCGATCTATTTTAAGATAGTATGCGCCTTCAAGACGGAAGTTGTACTTTCGTGAAAGCCGTCCAGGTGAATTGCCTCTTGAACATTTTTTTCTCGCTGCCAAGTTTGATCATTTTATTGATATTTTTAACCGAAGCGAAGATAAAAAAGTTTCCTAAATCTTGCTTGTCCAGTTTGTCCAAAATAGCCACCATGGATGAGTCATCGACTATTGGTTCAAAGACTCTTTTCGGAGACTCTCCGCTGAACCCCCCTAGCTTGTCGATTAGTCCTTTGATACCTGCAACAACAACAAAAAAAAAAATTAAAATATTTGGGAAAAAATAAGCGCGATTGCTTAAATTGTTTTGATAAAAGGTATGCCTATTGAAAGTCCACAACATATTGGTTAGCTTCACTTATCCCAATAAGTTTAAAATTAACTTTAACAGCGCTACATAATGCCATCGCTTGACCAAAACACTGTAGAATTAGCTTAACGCGTTCAGAATACGCCCGTTTACAGAAACTGTCAATTATATATAAGGAAATAAAAGCTATAATTGGTTTATATTAAACCATAAGAAAAATAATTATTTATGATTAAACTTATTAGTTCCCACGGTGAAGATAGTTGAAAATAAACTTTCTTACAGGGAAAACGACATGGGATTGAATGAAAATCTTTATAATAAATCGCGTATAAAGATTTTCATTCAAAACATGTCGTTTTCTCTGTAAAAAAAGGCTATTTTCAATTATATACAGTATATATTTTAATTTTTACCGAAGGTATCATCATAGGTGACCATTAGGCTTTTTAATTCCGCTTTCGCGTGCCAATCCTTGAGTACTTGCGGGATGGTCAGCTCTGGTGGTCTAATCTGTATCAGGTATTGCTTCTCCTCGTCCGTTAGCGGTTCTCCAGGCCAATCGGCCATGTTGGGTGCCACGCTCACCGTTGGTAGCCCCATTTCGCGGGCCATTTTACGAAGTTCTTCTCCTGCTCGGTTCACTAAGGGATCAGATTCCCTCAATGCGTCTATGAGCAAAGTAGGAGTTTTGCCACCCGCGAAGATTTCCTTGCAAACTGTTAGGTCGTATAATGTCGTTAGATACAAGGGTAAAATTGTAATTCGCAAACGCGATAAGTGTCAGTATTGGAAACAAAACGTCTTTACTGTTTGGTCCAAGACTAATTTTACCATTCCTGGTATCAAGGGTGGTCATTCATTCCAAATAGCATTCTATACATATATTCAAAGAGCTTATTTCCAATACCAGAAATTGTTATTTACTGCTAAGTCCGTCCGAGTTGGGCTTGACGTTAATAATGCCGATGGTAATTTCGGCTCCTGGTACGTGGCTACCCGATTTTTTGACAGCTTGCTTGGCAACTTCATTGCTTTCGTCCACTAGCAGAACTGTAAATAAGCTTTAGGATCAGTAAATTGCTTCATTCGCGATATTTACAGCTTTTGAAAACGTTTTCGAACCTTTTGGTATATGTTCAAGTCACCTTTTCAAGTTAATAATTCCATTTTTTTTTTTTTTGATAAAGTTTAATTTAGCTTATATTGTACCTTTGTATTATGATTTAACATTATTAAAATGATTTTTTTTTGTTGAAAACCCACCCTTTTTTATTAAACCGTTCACTCTTTAAACCTTGCCTATAATAGACAAATTTTGTCAAATACATTGGTGGTTTGTTTTTCGGCTTGACATAGAGCCAACGAGCGGCCTAGCTGGGGCATAGAACTTAAAAGTAATCCACTACTTGATTATTATTAATCGGATCCGAACAACCCTGAAACAGTGTAAGAAGAGAAGGTGACATTGGGTGATATTCATTTAATTGATCGAGAGATTTCTTCAAGGCCAGATTAAGTGACTTTGCACCTCAGATCAAAATAATAATGCGCTCCCTAATTATAAAATCGAACTCTATTAAATCGGAAAAATAATTTAATTCAGGGTGCCTCTCGTCCGAGGGCCCCTTGACCCTCGTACAATAGCCCCAAAACATTTTTCCACATTTTTATATTGGAATCACGTTCTACAAGTGTGAACTTAGTTTTCTATTCGCTGCGCATGTCCATGTATAAGTCAGTAAGACTATATTAGCGTGTATCAATTTTTCTTTTTCACCCTTCTCTTTGGAGCGTTATTATTGAGTGGAAAAGGGGTAAATAGGAGCATTATGTAAAAAAACGGTTGCTAAGCAACGGGAACGATAACAACACAAACGAATGTGGATCGAATAGATTCGACGGTGTAAACAGGATCTTATTGCCGCCAACGACTTGAATTATTCCGCTTTAGACAAAGACTATTTTCAACACCGGTAGAGGGAGGAAGGAAATAATAATAATCGACCCACAAACTGATATTGACCGTTTTCCGATAACGAAAATGAAACTCTTTGTATTAAAAAGAGACAATAGAATTGAAGTGGGGAAGAAAATGATACACGTTTATACTTTTAACACAATATCTATATTATATCGATGGGTTTCATTTATTAACTAAAAACATTATGACTAGTTATTGCAAATAAAATTTATTTAGGCTTACGTAATGATAGGGTTAAATTAAGAAGTCATTGGGTTCTGAAGGATGGACTTAAAAAGTCAAGAATATTTTTGGTCATTTACGCATACCCAAATAATAAAGTAATTAATTTTCTTCTAGATTTTTCAATTAATGAAATGCGTAAAATATTCTGCCTAAGGGTTTATGGATTAGGGATATTTAATGCGTGATATTTTCTGATATATTTATGTTATGGGAATCCTATTACATGAATTTACAAAAAGGCTGGCATATAGCTGCCGAAAAAGAATAGTTTTAATTGGCTTGACTCAAAATGGTGGTTGACCTTGAAGGGTGAAACTTAATTATACTTATTTAAATACGGTTTTATCGCAATTAGACTTTGTTCGATACATTTTATTTTTACTAACTAGCATATTTTATGGTTTAAGAAATTTAAAAATTAAATACACTCCATTTCCTTCAGACACCCATTAAAATAAACATTTTTGAAGGCTCCGAAAATAATTTTCGCTCAGCTAACGAAAACCCAAAAAAATTATAGTCTTTGATATTAAAGCATGAAATAATAGTCTTATTAATTAAGTAAACTAAATTTAATATTTTAATCATTATGTTAAATAAATTTAATATGAAAGGAAGACACTTAAATGTATTTAAAAACCGAATTTAATTTTGAAAAATAGCTAAAATGCACAATTATATCTTCGGGGGACGAATTCAAATTTACAATTCTTCGGTCTTTAAATACCCTTAGTATCTTCTTCTTCTCTGATATTAATTAATACACTTTAATTCCACTCAGTACTCACCCAAATTAATTGGCGCTAGGCTTGCAAACTTAATAACAGTCACTATCAGTAGTAGAAAACGGACCAAGGAGGGTTGCAACATTTTTTGTATTTTCCAAATTAACCAAACGTGTTAATGTTTCTTCCCTTATTCCGACGTGAAACCTGTAAGGCGGTCGTACAAAATACGTTATTTAATGATCGGTCTAACTAAACCGGCACTGGTCTTAAACCGGCCTTTATAATATTTACGATGTAAAGGGTAAGGGGTCGCGACTACGCTACGAAACATACTGCTTGCCCTTATACTACACAGTGTATCGCTCCCCTGCAAAATCAATGCGAACTCCACACCTGTTGCGACCTATACGGGAATTCCAAATATATTTCGCGCGTACATAACACTTTTTCTACTTTGATTTTAGATATTTTATGCTCATTTTAATCACTATGTAATGAATCGTACTTATTGCATTAATCAATTTGCCAAATATAATTTTAAAATACGTATTATATACTTGGAATAGGTCTTTATTCCCACAGAGAAAGCGATTTTCCATAGGAATTTCTGGTTCCTTATAAGATTGCAACTGAGCCACGGACAAAACAGAGCTTTATCTCTCTTCTCTGTGGTTGTATTAATTTTAATTCCATTATGGAAGTAACATGGTGTGTCAAGTTCATATAAATGACCCTATCTCTATACTGAATTAATGTTTGCCCTTGATTAGTTAGCTTCAATAATAACACTTAAATACTTAGAAAATTTCAAACAGAATTGTTCGTACGTTTAGTTTTAATAAAATCCTGTGAAATTGACTAATTTCATACAAAAATTAACTTTACATTTAAATTTAGTAATTTTTAACTAAAGGAAACTTTCTCTCGTTAAATTTTTATTTAATTGATGAGTTTGAATCAATAATAACACTTAAGTACGAAGCTTTGACGATTCAAACAGAAATGTGTTACAATTTTTCCACCATTTAGTTTGAATAAAATCGAAAGTTTACTCTTAAATTTTATAATTTTGAACCAAACGAAACTTTTTCTCATTTAATTTTTATTTAATTGATAAGTTTGAATTAAGATAATTACCTTTAACGCGAAGGATGAGATGACGAAATATTTAAATTAAAATATATTTGACCTATTTCATTTCGGAGACATTCGACCCCAAAAATTGGAACCTCATCCGTAGACCTCCTCACCAATATCTCTACTTGTTTATATAATGCGATCAAACAAAGCTGCTTACCAACTTTCCAATTCCACCCCCCTTACATTTAAAATTCTCTTTCCAAAGTCGTTTTTGCAAAAATTAGTTCGCCCTACAAGTATTAACAGTGAATAATACCACGTCAAGCTTTTCTCCTTACCATATGCGGTTTACATTGTTTTTACTCATTACTTCGTTCACAAACTATACTCGCTTACGCGTTAATTAAACCGTGTTCTAGGCCAAGTAGGGTAGCCAATCGTTAACTTTTCTCTCGAGTTGTTTTCAACCAATAGTAAAGTGCCAAGTGAAGCGTGTTTTAAAGAGAGGATGACATTGATAATTAAGTTTATTTTTTAACCCCCATTTTTCCACTTTAAGTACAAGATTCATTTGCCTTAGAAAACATTTGTGAAATATCATTGAAATGACTTTAAAATATCGACAAAATAGTTTATTAACCCCCAACTTATCACGCATCGCGATTTCGAGGTTGCAGAATCGCGTAAACTTCTCTTATCATATTCCCTTTAGTAACTTTGATCGGAAAAGCGTTTACATGTACATGAATTTTTTTCCCATGTAGATCGGAACTATTCCGTATATTGAACGAATTCGAGAAATGTTTCCTTCAAATATTTTTTTCATATATTAAAATTATATTATTGTTATTTTTGTGACGTGCGGTTAGGGTTGAAGATTATTTTTATTTTATTTAAATTTTTTTCTCCTGCCTTTTGTAACAAAAGATGTTCGATATTTTTCAAAATGTATCGATTTGGTCTGTCAGGTTTCTAGAACGAGGTTCGTGTGAAATATCGAGCTTTCTCTTTTAAAACGTACATGAAACGCTCGATATTTTATGTTAAAGTACATAGGATTAGACCCCATACGACTGTAGAGAAATTGGAGCATGTACAAAACCTTTGGCGGATTAATTCATAATGTTAAACCTAATTTAGAATAAATAGTCCTTGCCATTTCTATTTAATGCAAGTTGTGTAGACCTATAACCGACTTCTGTTTAAGATAAGTTTAGAGATGTATTAGTTCCCCTCACCTTTAAGTTTAGCTAAGTTGCTAAACTAGGTCAAGATTTCAAATATATTATTTTTCATTAAATTATGTTTAAGAGGAGTTAGCGCTGTAGCGAAAAAATGAGGCGGAAGGATACGAAATGATAATCGTCATGAGAATGAAAGTAGTCATTGATTACTTATCTATAACACGATTATATATTGATCTGTAACACTCACATGTCTATAATATTTAAAATACCCTTTAGTCGATCCATAGTTTTTAAACTTCATCCGAAGTATTTGGGGAAAGAGCTGTTAATTCAAAAATCATGGTGTTTTTGCAAGAATCCATTCAGGTTCCATAAGAATATGGGAGCATAGCTTTAGCCTCTGTTACCATCCTCCCAAACTTTGTAACAAAAGTTCGTCTGCAATTTTCCCAACATTTGTACGCTTAGATCTTTTTTCGGTCGGCTCCATTTTTATTACCCAAAATAATATGTCAAGGTCGTTAGTGGCGCGGGTTAATAATATATGTTCAGGAGCGATTTACTTGAAAAATCGATTCGAAGCAGACGAACTTTTGCTACAAAGTTTGGGAGGATGGTTATTGAATCGCGGCCCTCCCATATTCTTATGGAACCTGAATGGATTCTTGGTTTTTGGGAACTTGTTACGGAGAAACTGAATCACGCTAATTAAAAACTAGAATAATTAAAGTTCGTAATGAATTATATCGTATTTAGGCTATTGACGTCATCTCCGGTTTTTTTCTCCTTATCATTCACTTTCTATTTGATTAGCGAATCTAATTTTTTACAAAATACAAAATATTTTACTTCTCTTTAAACATAAATTTGAATTAATTTCGAATTAGCGTCTGTAAAATTGTTTCAACTGATCCGAATGAATATTTATACTTAGTCAATTACATTTCAGTGCTCAGAGCAAAGCCACTATGCAGGGGCAAACCCCTAATGTATTTTCTACCTAGCCCCTGTAGAAATGTTTCACCTGCCGTGCATCGTAGTTCAGTAAGCAGCCCTCTTATAGGCTCTTTTGATCCCTGCAATCAATTAATGCAAATTTACTATGAAACAGTTTTTTTATTATCGTTTCATTAAATTTTATTACAAAAGTAGTATTTTAATGACGTGCATTTAAAAAGTGAACTACATTTTAACAACAATGTTTTTTTTTTGTTCTTTTTTTTAAATTTTATCAACATTAATTTATCACAATTAGGTGGGAACTTCAAATATAATATTTATAATATTATAATAGTTTCGGTGGTATGGTTCTTAGTTACGCAAACTTACATTTTTATTGTTATAAGTAAGCTTCAGGCAAATCTTTTTGTTTCGTAATAAGAATTTAAAATCCGAAAAAAATTTGAAAGGGAAACAATACTTTAATTTAAAATTAACTTAATGATCATCTATTTTAAAATTTATACCATAATATAAAGAAATCCAATCAATACTATTAAACTATTACTTAAAATAAATTAATTTAACACCGAAACTTTGAAAGTAAATTTTTTCTGTAAAAATAATGAATATTTGCTGTAATTTATATTTTCAAATTTTAAAAATGTTAAATATCGATGCAATTTTTTGCAAGCTCGTTTCTAGATGGCGAAAGCTATATTAGACTAACTCTACTTGTAGAAAACGTTTCAAAATCGATTGCTATTTAACTTTGAGGCTGATTTTTATAGTGGACGGCTGAGCAAAATGACTAAATTTTAATTCTAGGGAGTTTCTTCCTTTCTTAATAAATTCTTCAATTTAAAATATCTAATTCTAGAATATATATATCACCAGGTATCTGAAATATTTACGATTGTTTGAGCATTGATTGAAAACGTTGTCCACATTACCATTCTCTCGGGCTGACTTCATTTTATTTTTTCTTATTTTTTCCCTCTCTAAACGCTTGAAAAGTTTTTTAGAAAAAAAAATTTAACCATAAAAGTTTAAGTAAAAATATGGGTTTTTTTTTCTTACCGTCTCATTGGGTCCTTCTGCGAATGACTGTAGTCCTTGACCGTAATGACCCTAGTGCTGCTACGTTTTCCCTTGAAGTACAAGTACTCTATTCCCAATGTCAAAACAGCCAGAACAATTCCGATGAATATTACGATGAACACACCACCTATTCGTTAGGAAATGTTTTTTGTTATGAATTATCCAATCGTATCTTTCGAAAGGTTTTCACGAACCAATATTTTCGATGGCAATTCCGTCTCCTTGCTTAGTTTTATCGTAACATTTCTTTCTGCGAGGGTTGTTGGTCCACCATTTATCCTTGAGACTCTCCAACTTTCGTTCATTCAATAATTCTAGGATCCTAAACTCAACGATTTCAAAATTGATTAGTTAATATTTATGTCCATATAGCAAGGTTATACAATGACTTACGCTTCTGACAAAGGCTCTCGTATCTCGGAACCTTTGGGGAGTCCTATGGCGAGGGGTTTCCGGCTGAATTCGTTTCCTACTTGAACCAGATCGCAGGACATCATGGCGGCATATCGAACTTGCGTCGATTCCGCTGAAGATAAAAAATATTATGTCATTTTTTTACCATGTAGAAAATTTACAGAAGGACTAGATAGCTGGGGAAGTCCTATCCGTAGTTCAAACTGTCCGGTTCCCGTTTCCGGTGCTCCTAATGGAGATTGTTTAGTCAGAAATAAGAATTTTGAAGAGTTTGAAAGAGGAATTAACTGCACTTAAAATAACAAATGCAAATAAAACAAATAATTTTGTGTTAACGCGTAATTTACCAATTTCCAAAATTAATTTTATAACACTAGGTGGTTCATATACCTAGCAATACGGATCGACACTCTTAGGGCTCTTCGCATACTCTTGATTTTAAGAGTCAAAGTAGCCAAAAATATTTCCCACAACTGAGTTTACTTGCCGATGAGGGCGAAACCGTCCTGGGGTCCCTTAGATGCCAGTGTTTTTTCAATTCCGTCCTCTAAGGTCTTTACGAAATCCGTCTCTTTCATGGTCCACCAGATTTTGGTGTACTTGTCTGAAACGGGGTAATCCCAGACCGCGAGTTTGGCCCGTTCCGTTTCGTTTAGCGAATCATCCAGAGACATGTTCTTCCAAATTCTGAAAGAAAACAATAACTTAATTCAGGTCTTCTAATCCTTGCTATAGGTCAGTTAGCAAATTTTTGGGTCGTTATATATCAAATGGTTTAGTATTAAGAAACAGGGTCATAAAGATTAAAGATAACTTGTTATTTACGCTCTGATTATTCAAATTCATTTCGCTCTGATTATTCAAACTAATTCTGACTATATGCTACAACCGTAACCGTACAATTTCAAAAATTAGAATAAAATTTTAAATTACTCATAAAATCGTTCTTCGATGGCGGCCATCCTTTCAAAGTACGTCTTGGACGTTGACTCTAGAACAGGGGCGTATTTGATCTTGTATTGTTTGGCCAAATCATCCAGTGATTCGATGGTCGAATCCAAACGGGAGACAGTCAAGAAAGCTGCCAAGTTAGCCGTGTAAGAGGCGATGATAATGAAACCGAACAACCACCACGTTGCGGCCACCAATCGACCCGATAAGTTCCTTGGGGCTTCTCCACCTCCTTGGGGAGTCAGGGACGTGATACAGAACCAAAGACTTTCTTTCAAACTGAAGTCCCTTGTTTCATCGTCGTCTTTATACTTTTCCTTGTTATTATGGTAGCTGTAAGGGCTCAGTCGATCGAATAGGAACATCAAGAAGCTAAAATGGTACGCGGGAAAATAATGAATTTCAAAACAATGACCATTTCAAATGTCCTGAATCTCGTTCTAAATAGGGCATACCTGGTGAAGAAGTAAGCTCCGATAATGCAAGCCCATACGTTAGCTTCCAATACTGTCAAAAACTTGAACAGGGATGATTTGGGTTCGTTCTTTTTCATTAAAATAGAGATTCCCACTAGATCGTAGTAAGGGACGGTAAAATCGATAGCCGTTTCCCTTTCGGCCATGACTGCCAATGGTCCCAAAGCCATATCGGCGCTCTGTTCGAAATAACGTTGTATAAGAGCTTATTTAATCCAAAAGTTTAAACTTGATATTTTTCTTACTCCGTTGACCAAATCTCCGATCATTCCGTTCCAAGTGATGTTTTTGTGAGGATCGTGCTCGAACATGGTCCCGTGAAGGTTATCTTTCGTTACAAATATTCGATATTGGAATTTAAACTTGCCCTTTGCTATAATTTCGTTCAGCAAATCAATGCAAAGCCCTTCGTAAGTCACATCCCCGTTTGGGCTTTCTATTTTGTAAACGAATGGTGGTTCCTGTTTTTTAATACAGACAGTTTTAATTACAAAAATAAAGTGATTTTCTAATGATTCCATAACCTTAAAATAATCCTAAGTTACCCTAAACCTTTTTAATCAAATATTAAAATAGTTAAAAATTTATTTCTAGCTTTAATTTTATTTTAGTGAATAAGACTCATTTTAACGACAAGGAATCGATAGAAAATCAAAGGTTGTAGGATTCTATTTCTTCTTTAAGCAATATATATTTGTTTTTACCAAAACAACACTTATTCGTAACATAGGAACAGCTTTGTATTCGGATACAGCAGTGGGATTAGAGGTGAATTCCTCTGAAGGTGATGCCTTTGTTGCGTCCCTCGTCCACTTCGCTTTCGACTGTATAATTTCATTGAGATTCATTTAGTTAAGTAATTATATGATTTTGATTAGATTGAAGATTAAAAGCCGCGTTCACACTGAACTTTAAAGCCTTTTCCTACAATTCGTGTACAGTCAGGGATTTGGAATATTCAAATCTTTTGAATCCCTAACAAATCTTCAAATCCAAATCAAATCTTTAAATCATCAAAGAGATTTGAGATTTCCAGAATAAACAGAATGGGACTCACATCGATTCGTTCAGTTCCTCCGTTCATCCAAGCATGAAACAATTCAAGCTCTATCTTTTGGTATGGTAAATTTTTTTTCGATTCAATTTTCTCGTTCATGATGATGTCTCCGTACACTCCAGGAATAATTAACTATTCAATTAACGTATTGAAATTAGTTATATTACATTTATCATATGCGAAATTAGAATAAAAAAAAAATAAGCAAAAATTCTTGCTTGTTTCATATCTTTTTCTAATCGTATAGTAAAATATAAAATCGTTTCTCCCAGGTTTTGGTAGCTTTGCTAAGATTTTCATACCGGATTTAAAATGGTTTTCAATTTGACATTAGCTCTTTCTGCTATTTGTTCCTCCGTGGCGTCTGCGCCGCATTCCGGATAAGTTAAGGCTTCTGGCCATCCACCTTCTTTACCCACTTCTCCTTTGATGGCTTCTAAAACTCCCTTGGTCAAATCGTAGTAAAACGCGTTGTCCACCTAATAAAATTGATTGTTTAATTTTACGTAAGATAAAAATCACTTGTTATTAGGTCTCTTTAATAATAATTTGTCTTACAATTTCGTCCGAGAGAGCTCCAGTCTTTTTCAACTCGTTTAGTTGCTCTTTTCTTTTTGTGGGGTCTGCTTTGATAAATATGACTGATCCGTTGACGCAGCTTTTGCATTCGATGTTATTCTCGTCCTTTAATTCGTGTGAAACTTAGTTTTAATGTAACCCATCTCTTTTTATTTAAAAATTAGTCTGAAATTTATTATTATTAATTCTTTATTTAGGAGATTTTTTTAAATCAGTTTTTATTGCCAAGTAAATTCAATCAAATATAATAAGAAATAAATATTTAATCCATTTCCATGATACTAGTCCTAATATTATGTATGATTTGGCTACTTTGATATTTCAATACTTATTTAAATTTCAGTCTAAATGTGATGAATATTTAAATTTATTCCATACTTTTGTCATGGCAAACCATCCGTATTGGGGTTTGAACATCCCTTTTTCCGAAGCCTATGAGATAACATAATATTTTACTAATTTCGGCGTAAGAAATTTAGAATCTGACGTGTTGATTCAAACCTTTGTCAATATTATATTAATTGTTGGTATCTTTCCTAGTAGAAATATATTTCCCACGTCAGACTTTTCGACTTTAATCAAAAAATTGTCGATAGTTTCGGGTTTTTCGTCAATTTTTTCTATCGCGATTGCGCATGGAATATTATCGAATACCAAACCAACTTTATTCTCGATCGCTGATTACGGAGAAATTATAATTAATATTGATTTCTACCTGTAAACTATAGTCTAATGGCTTAGCTGGTGGCACTACAGGGTTGCCACAGGTCAGGGAAAACAGGGAAAAGTCAGGAAATTTGAAAATGAACCAAAAAAGTCAGGGAATTTTAAAATATTTTAAAAAGTCAGGGAAAAGTCAGGGAATTTAAAAATCTTTCAAGAAGCCAAAAAATTACAATAATTATCTGCGGAAAATTTTTTAAGCTGACTGTGACAGTTGTATAGATTAGAACAAAAATATGCGTGCAAAAAGTTGGCGAACACAATTGCAAAATTTGTAGCGCTTTTTATGAAAAATATATCGGCCGAGGAAAATACAGACAAATTAGAATTATAGCTGAAACGGTCAGGGAAAATCGTTGGAAAAGGTCAGGGAAAAACCTGGAAAAGTCAGGGAATTTGAATCTGAAAAAACTGTGGCAACCCTGCACTAACTATTATTAAAGGGAGGGTAAAGCGGAATTTATTTATTATAAAATTAGGCATAACAGACAAATTAAACTTAGAAATGTGTTCTTCTTAATTTGTAAACTAATTGAGATTTGGGAACCAATTCATAACGATCTCGTTTTCTCTAGTGCCCCTAGCTAAGCTTCGGGTGAAATAACACGTACCGAATGTTTCATCATGAGCCACCATAAAGGTTTTTATCCTTCCCTTGTCAGTGTTCGAAGTACCGATTATGCTCTTGATAACTCCAGTCATGGAGAGATCAGGAGGCAAAACTTTTAAGAAATATTCCTTTTCGGTGTCTGTTAAAGGCGCTCCGGGAAAGGGGGCAAAGTTGGGTGAGAGGCTGATGGTGGGCATGTGTAATTTTCTAGCCACTATTTTAACCAAGTCAGAGACGCGACTGACTGACGTGTCACCAGTTGTGGTATCTAAGGCCAATGTTGGTGCCGGCATTTTTTCCAGAATAGCTTTGCAAACTGAAATGTGTTGATAGGTTATAGGTTTTTGGAATAACTGACATTAATTCAATTGGTCATATGATTGCTCAGCGCGCTTAGAACGAGTAGAGCTTAGTTAATTTATTCATAAATCTTTTGAATATATTGGATTTATCATAGAATACTGTGGATAATCTCTGATTAAGGATAAAAATAAAATACAGACGATTATCTACTCCAACTCCGACAGGTCTATTAGAGCTAGATTGTGATATATCTGATTGGAGCCGCCAATATATATTGACCGTAACGCTCCAATAAAGTGCGAGCAGGAATATGGCCAATTTAATTTTATCGAATGAGAAAATATAAATTAGTCCTAAGGGAATGCGATAAGCCTAACTCACTGTCTTCTTCAGTCATGTCCGGTTTAACATCTACGACGGCAGTTTCAACATCAGCTCCCAGTTTTTCGGCACCTGATCGGCCCGAAGTTTTGGGTCGGGAATTCATTTCGTCCGCGATTATAACTGTTAAAATTCAATTGATATTATACATATGCGCTTAGAGGAAAATTTAATTTTAATTTTTGAAAATTAAATTAAATGGGTGGTAGGCATTTACCATTAATTATAATGTTGTCTAGCCAACTTTTAATATCTTTTCCTTCTATATCCAACCAAATAAAGTCTTTAATTATTCAAGATAAAACCTAACCCCCTAGATATATCTTTTACCGCGTACCTTTCCCTCTATTGCCTCATTCGAAAAAATTAATTAGGCTTAATTATGTACCCTATATCCATGGTTTAATGTTGACTAACATTTCATATCAACTTAATTAAATTAAGCGAGTGATTTTAGGCTTATTTTTTTTTTTTTTTTTTTTTTTTTTTTTTTTTAATTCGTTTGGGGAAAGAAATAAAACTACTTTTCTTTATATTGAAATTACATTGGAAATTACTCCGCGTTAGTATCATCATTATTGTCTTTCTCCGAATGTTCTTGTCAAATAAAAATTGGTTTCGTGTTGAATGCCAGCCCGAATGCGGTTTCAACACGCAGGCCCCTTTTAAATTAGTTTAGTTTATTTAAGTTTATCGTTATAAAGGCTAGAAGTTGATTAAATAAAAACGAGTTTTCTCCTGCCTCTTTGGGTATAATATATTAATGTATGCCAAAAGTCTGAGAGTTTTGGGGAAAACGTTGTTGCCAAGGTAACGGCTGGGTCACTCTTTCTCAACATATAGTCGCTAACGGTCCGACACATCATTGATCCATAGCAATTTAACTGTAAACAAAGGCTATAACCGCCTTTTACTATTTAGTTCCATTAGGGACAACTCGATTTCACTCGCTATAGTTCCTTTCCCCACTCTAGGGATTTCGATTAAGAACTTATTCCCCCCTTAAATTACCCGCAAAACAATGATATGATAAATTTTTCTTTCTCTTTATATATATAAATATTTGATTATATTTACCGCGTATCTCATTAGATAAATCTTACATTATAAATTTAAGTAGTTCTTTTGGTTGCCAATAATGAAATAGATTGTTTTTGAAACTTTCAAACAGTTTTGTTTCAATTTAGAAAATTTGCATATCTTAGTAAATAAATTTGACATCAAAAATTTATGAAATTCTTTAGGTGTAAATGTAATTATGGAAAAAAATGAGTTTGTTTTAGAAATTTTCAATCTTTCAGGCTAGGAAAATAAAGTTTTGGGAAGTTGTTAGTGGTACTATGTACGTTAAATTGTGAAATATTAGAATATTTGATAATTCCAATTCTTTATCGAAAATAAATTATTTTTTGGAATTTTCACACCATGTTTAAGTTTGGGAAATTACTAATGGACCGTTAAATTTTAGCATATCTTATTAAAGGGCTACTTTGGGCTAGAAATGGAACAGTCTTGAATTTATTTCTGAATCGCCATTTAAAACACGTATTTGAGAATTTTTTCAGAATTTAAATTAATTTCTGAAGTTTGGTAAAATTTATATAAAGTAAATTTAAATTTGGACCAATCATATTATTTTAGCTTTCAAACAGTGCTTGTTCTAACACTAAAATAATGGGCCGGCGTTTAACGTCTAAGACTTTGAGCATCAAACGCCGGTCAATTCTTTTAATGTTAGGACCTTACAAGCAGTGTTGAAGGCTGAAATAATAGGCTTGGTCCGAATTTATATTTACTTTTTAGCTCCAAGTATCCATTTTAATAAATATTAAATAAATAAATTGGGTGCGAATTATTTTTTGGTTTTTGTAATTTAATAACAATTAACTTCAGTTTAGTAAAATAAACGTTTTGAAAAGTTATTTTATGTACAAGTTGTAGAGTAATTTTTGGTTATGATTTCTGAAATATCATCAGAATTATTTTGTAATAAATAGCTGAGTGATGACGTAGTATTGCGAGAAATTTTGTTTTAAAAATAATGTTTTTTACTCTACCCGGTATTTTTATATATTTTGAATATTTTTCTAACGATCTTTCCCAAAAATGCTACTCAAATTCTATTTAGTACTCCGCGTATAAAAAAGTATTTTTCAAAAGAAACTTTCAACAAAAACTTACGAAAATTAATCTTCGCTCCTTCAACGAATGTATTGATAATTAGTAATATCAAACACGCGCAGATCACCGTTAACTTCATGATGAACCCTTATAATGAAATTAAACGAATCTGTAACAAAAATTAGTTGCAAACACTTAACCGTCAGACTTTTCCGGTACGCGGTCTTTAAATAGTAACCACCGGATACCACCGCTCCTTAGATCGTTTGTAAAGAAGGGCGTCTATTGGCGGTCACTTTATTCTAAGAAAACGAAGTCAAGAGAAAAACTCAAGGCACATACACTTCTCAAATATATATAAGGCGTTAATTATGAACGCTAGGGTGGGGAAACCTCACCCTCTCAATGTTAGATCGTTCGTTTCGTGCCTGAAACTCGATTTTTCCCTCGAGAGTATATACTTTCCCCTTTAGTACCGGCCCTGAAAGTTTTTTTTTTTTCTTTGGGGAATTATTTCTCGAACACTGGTGGAATATTTGAGAGCGAAAATCAATGGGTTCCACCTGTTGAAAAAGTTATCCCCCCAGATATTTGCGCATTATGTTTGGCGCAATAAGTTACTATCGTCAATATTATTGGCCATCTCAGAAGGATATTATAGGAGAAGGGATATATCCTGTATCTCACTAATTCTTCAGTTTGGTAACTAATCTTTTACAAGCTTTACAACTTTATGAAAAGTGGGAAAAAACTAGTTTATTAAAAGGTGACACGCAGCTAAATATATTTCGATCAAACCTATTGAAAATGGTGTTGGTCAAAAAAGCCCCTATACTACAGTACACTCAAAAAAATGCAACCGTTTTCTCGTAAAGAGGATTTGAAATTACTGTTTTACCCTGTTTTTTTTCGGAGATATTTGAATTTCTAGAAAATCGGAGTGACCAATTATGGCGCAATTTATTGTTCCCGCTAGAATTGTAGTTATCTTACGATAAAAACGCCCGAATGAATAGATAAGAACGTGGGAATACAACATTACCCACTGGTATCATCCTCGCATACTATTTGTAGCAAAATATCGTCTGCTATAATTTTTCTTACCTCTCTAAAATATACTTAAGTGCTCTCTGGAGGTTCATTTTCCTCCTGAGGCTAATTTCCTAAGTTAGGCCTTGTAGTTTCACGCTAATAGTTTTGCTATAGAATTTTTTATCTGTTAAAATCAAGTATGCGAGGATGTGTTTAGAATATTTTTGCTCTCATGTTCTTAGGTGCATAAATGAGTTCTTGCTCTAACGTTGTTCAAATTCGGTAGACGTGACTGTTTGTCAAGTGTAATTTAAAATATAGGAACGGTATAGACAACGCGGCCAGGAACTAAGATTAATTTTAATTACCCGTCGAATACGTGACCACGGTCATTAGGTTTATTCTAACCTGCCGCAAATTGTGTGTTTTCTAGTCATTTCTGGGATTTATCAGACATTTATTCAAATTGCCTTGATTAGTGTTATCATAATTCTCCTATTATTTCAGGGCTCCCAGACCACCTATAATACCTATAATTACCTATATTTCTGAAGTGATCCTATAAAAACCTATAATTTCACTTTTTTACCTATAATACCTATTTTTTTGGGTAATTTGTTCAACTTCGCTGATAAAATTCGAAATGAATGATCCATATAACTATAAAAATTATTCTTTTGCTCGAAAAAGTGAAAATGTTCGCAAAAACCAAAGCTGTGGCAGAAAGGTTTCCTCTCCTTGGTCACTGGTTATAATTATTATATTTTATTATAAGTTATGTAGCGTATTGCACTACGTGTCAGCAATACCTACCTATAAAACTCCTATTTTTCGACACTAAAAACCTATAAAAAGTCCTATAAATTGATATTTTTGGACCTATAAATAACCTATATTTTTGGCTTTTGAAACCTATAATACCTATAAAAGTTTTTGGGTTGTGCGCTGGGAGCCCTGTTATTTCCTTCTGGCGTTATTATATACTAAAGTTCAAAATAAATTCATTATATAAATAAAACATTAGTGGAGGAATACATATTGTTGAACCTCGTATGTTAAAAGTAGTTTTTGAAAACTGATATTGAACAATGAACCGGTTGTCAAGTCACTACTGTCAAAGTTTCGAAATGTGCCTTTACCTTCTTGATGACATATATATAGCAAAAACAATTTAACGAAGTAACCTGGACTCTGAACAGTAATTATATAGAGACCATCGCTTTATTCTACGCGTACCACTTTGAAACCAGATGACCCAGCCATTATTCTTTCTCTCCCAAAATTCTACATCCCCGTAAAAGCAAAGTTTGAAGAATCAGGGGATGATCCTGCAACATAATTATCCTCCTTCCTCTTCCCGAAACTTTAAGACCCTTGTATAACCTTAACAACTTGATCTAATCATCCTACAAAAGCTCATTTAGGGCCGGATCATCATACTTCGAATCCATCTAGAGTTAGTATAATTAAATTGTCTTTGGTTTTAAAATATTGAACGACGCAGTACTTGACACTGATTGGAGGAAATTCTGCGTAGAGTCACTATAATTTGTATAATCTGGTTTCTCCAACCGTTTAACATTGTGTACCAATTCGACCCAGTTTTCGTTAGTTTGCACAATTTCCCTCCGGTACAGCGCGTACACACAAGAAATAACACTAATGATTAAATCAATTTTTGGCGTTAGTGATACTACCGTTATTTTATCGATGTTATCTTAATGATATTCTCTTAGTTTAGATTGGCCATATTTTTTCCAAGGTATATCGTACACGTAATCATTCTACTATTTCTACTTATAATATAATAACCAAAAGGTTCAACCTTATTTGCCATTTTGTGATAGATATTTTGATATGACAAAGAAATTTTCGGATATGAGTTTAGATTTTTTGGGGAATACTCTGATTTTGATTAAACGTCGAGTTCTAATTCTATAATTTACCGTGATAATTGAAAAATCTACAATTTTTGCAATAGCATAGGTTTGTTGGGATGTTTTGATCCTCCCCCTCCTTCACAAAAGTTTAATTTCATTAAAAGTAATATTAGATTAGATTAATAATTAAATTCGATGGGTGGTTTTATTCCGTACATATATAACGAAGTGATATTCATTGTCCCCTTTCGTTTAAATTCGTTTTAATCGTATTTTACTTTAAATCTGAAATATTCGAAACTCTTACCTTCAAAAACCAAAATTCAGTAATGTCCTCAAAGAAGTTAGTTCAAATATAGAAACTCCGCTTATTAAAACGGAGAACTTTTTATCAAGTCGGATCCATTTTAATTTCTTGGTCGCAATGACAGCCCCAATACGCGTTGATTATTTCAAAAACCTGAAATACGTTATACGCATACCAAATATAAAATAAAAAAAAAAATATTTGAAGAGTGTTAGAAGGGGAAAACGAAACTACTTCATTGGTTAAGTTAACTTTCTTGTTTAATTAGTTTAGTAACGAGAAATGTAAAAGGGACCAATAGGAGAGGTACAGGGAGTATTATAATTTCGTACAACCAATAGAAAATAAGAGGGGGGAAAAGAATCAACAGAGCCTTTAAAGGGAGGATGAAAAGGAAATATTTTTTTTCTGAAATATTTTAACCGAATGACCCTTTGGTTTCTTAGCGTAACCTCTAACACTTGGGTATAGTTCGTATTGGGTGAAAATAGAAGGGAAAGGTCAGGTTATGATTTATGAATGAATGTATTTGTCTATAAAAAGCCTTTAATTTTTCTTTTTCTAAGCACATTAGCTAAACTTTTAAAATTGTGTAAACTTGTTTTTTTTTTTTTTTTTTTTACTTTTCTGGTCATATAAATATTGAAAAATATTGAGAAATGGTCAGGAAAGTTATTGAAGTATCTTTAGGGAAATTCTTGAAATATCTTCAGGGAAATTCTTGAAATTTCTTCAGGGAAAATCTTGAAATATCTTCATGGAAATTCTTGAAATATCTTCAGGGAAATTGTAGAAATATCCTCAGGGAAATTCTTGAAATATCTTCAAGGAAATTATTGAAATATTATCTTCAGGGAAATTATTGAAATATTATCTTCGGGGAAAATATTGAAATATCTTCAGGGAAATTCATGAAATATCTTCAGGGAAATTCTTGAAACATCTTCAGGGAAATTCTTGAAACATCTTCAGGGAAATTCTTGAAACATCTTCAGGGAAATTCTTGAAACATCTTCAGGGAAATTCTTGAAACATCTTCAGGGAAATTCTTGAAATATCTTCAGGGAAATTATTGAAATATTATCTTCGGGGAAATTATTGAAATATTATCTTCGGAGAAATTATTGAAATATTATCTTCGGAGAAATTATTGAAATATCTTTATGGAAATTATTGAAAAATGGTGTAGGAAAACCTGGAAAAGTCAGAAATTAATTACTAAGTAATCGATAGAAAATAACTTGTAATCAGACTCCATTCTCCGTTTAATATAACACTCTAAAGAAAGGATTTGCATTTTTTCTTTTATTTTTCTCCTTTTCAACCTCCTTTTAATCCATAAACAAGATTTACAGGCGTAAACGTAAACACACTGGGACTATTTTTGTCCCCTGTATTTTTCTCTTATCGTATTTCGATGCACTTTGACAAGTTTAATCCATAATAACACACGCCCAATCCCCGCTCTGATAATTCAGGACCTTGTTACACTACACGTATAAAAAGCTCGAATAAGGCCATGATGCCTACAGGGTATGGATAAAACTCTTAAGGTACACTTTTAAAGGCAGGCAGTTCAACACTTCTTTCTTTTCAACTTTACAACGTAGACAGAAGTTTCCGGATAAATCGCGTTCTTGTCAAATCTGAGAGCTTCTAACTATAATCAATAATAACGTGTCAAAATTTAATATCTTATCCATAGAAAATTTTTACACGAAATTGATTTTAAATGTTAGTGGTCTCAGCTTGTAAAGTATCGCGAAAACAATGGCGGATTAATACACTATATAAAATACCCAAAATAGTTACGCTATGAATAATCCTAGAAAAATACACTTAATATTCAAAAATGAAAAGTTTTTGAATGGTTTTCAAAATATATAAAGACCGAAATCAACGGTAAAAGATTTAAATGCCCTTAATCCTATGGGGCTTAACCTAATTGGATATGCATTAAATCCATCCGGTGGTGAAATATATAACAAGGTATTGGTCATATGATCCAATCACTTGGTTCTTTTCCTCCATGGAGTAAAATCATTCTTATGAAATCCGAAATACTGAAATCAAAAACAGAACCTAATACAAAATCCATTAAATTGATTTCAAATGACAAAATCAGAATAAATTCGATTGATTTCTCGAATCTGGTACAACTTGTACATAAAAACGTTTTCCTTAAAAGGGATTTACATAAAGAGGCGTTTTAACATTATCGAATGTTTTACGTTAATGGTATTAAGATTTTTAGACTGGCGTGACACGTTTTAAGATGTTCGCGAAAAGTCCATTATTGAAATGAAAACCCGGCGGGTTAAAGGGTTTATACCCTAAAAATAGTCGATATTCTTCTCAGGATTACTTTTACCTCCATTCAAACGCATTTTATTTCTGTCCTAATAGATTTAACGTATATATATTTTTAAAGTTATCCTGTTGCGCCAAGCGGTGTCACGCCGTCTTCATTCTACCGTCGAAGCGCTTAAAATTAATTTAAAAACTATTTTTGTCACCCAAAAAAAAAAGAATACCAACTTTTAATTATATATATATATTTTTAAAGGAATTTCCGAAAATTCTACACAAATTATATTTGTTTTTGATGAGAAGTCGGCGACAAAATCACTTTAAACGTACGAGTGAATGCTTTTAAAGGGGTTTTCCTTTAAAGGGAGAATGCAACCTAATAACAAGTGATTTTTTATCGATTCCTTATTGTTTAAACAGGCCTAATCCACTAATGAAAAAAAAATTACTAACAAATATTAAACTAGAAACAAATTTAAAACTTAACCCGGAAAATAGGCTTAGCGGGATTCATGGAGATCCTGATTTACTCTCGTATAAGCTCCAGCGACCAATCGAACGCGATTTTAAGTCTCGTGATGATCTCGCGTGAATGACAGTCTTTGCTCATTAGTCGCTAGACCTTACACGGAGGCAATTCAAGATCTCCATGAATCCCGCTAAGCCTATTTTCCGGGTAAGTTTTAAATTTATTTCTAGTTTGATATTTGTTTTGTAAAATTTTTATTGGTGGATTAGGCCTTTTTAAACGGTAAGGAATCGATAAAAAATCACTTTTTATTAGGTTGCATTCTCCCTTTAAGACAACATTAAGTTACATAACCAGGTGAACTATTTTTTTATAAATGGCGTGCAAGGTATTTGTACATGTACCGTTTTCTTAACGCAAATCTGCTTTACTCTATTCAACTAGAGTTGACACGGACTATTTTATGTTCTATGAGCTGTATCATTTTGTATTAATCCGCATCAGTTTTTCTCCTTTACGCAGCAACTCCTCTTGAATACAAAATATAGTCCATAATTCTTATATATAAAAATTTTTGGTTCCAGTCTTACTTTGAAATACCGTTTTAAGGGAGTTGGTTTTAAATAGTAATAGTAAATTTATTTATGATAACTTGAATATATTATTACATTCAGTAGTCAATTTTATTTTCTTCACAGTTTCGATGTTTTAATTATACAGTGTTCTAGATTACCTTTTGACTCGTTTATTCGTTTAATTGGGACTATTTTCTTTAATATTTAAAAGTGGAAATATTAGTATTTAACTGACAGCGGTATATATTCTTATATCTTATTCGCAAATTATATCTATTCTCATCTCCTGGTTGATCCTATTGGCTAATTTGGGTCATAACCATCTATAATTAAACCGCCCATCCTGAACAACATGATAAATAGGCGAATGAAACAGTTACCAATTCCTGTTTTAGCATATTTAATTATTACAAATCTCGTACTCCCAAATTTCCTTTATTTTTTAATTAATAAATAATTAATTAATTAAAAATAAATGAGCTCAATCGCTTTGTTTGGTGAATATTAAATGGAATAATAACTGAATTCGCATCCAAACTTGGTCCAAAACTTTTCTTTTCAAAGTTATTCACAGTTCATACAAACTTGGAATACCTGGTAACATCAAGGAATTTGATTGTTGTACAAAAACAATTAGGGAAATATCAGGGAAACTCCTTAACATTTATGGAAGTGCAAGTGCTTAATTATAAACTTCAATGATACTAAATTGGTACGACCTTAAAGCGTTTTTTGAAACCTTTGGAGCCCTTAGACATGTCAGGGAAAATTCATTGGTAAAACCTATAAAAATCAGTGAAATTGGTTTTCAAACTTTGGCTTTGAAGTTTTATTAAAAAGTGTCCGTCCAAATTACGGTGTAATTTTTAATGTGTAGTATATTTAAATAGTTTGGAAAAGTTAAATATATAATCCATGTCCTTGGAAAAAAAAATGGCTTACAGAACTAGGTATTTTATACTTGTTCATTGGGTTACCTATATTCTATTAAATTTCCTTTGTAATTCAGATATGTAGATATAGCTACAGCCTTGAAAGGGTCCTAAATTTCGATGGTAAAACCGGTTTTTCTATTAGATATTGAATCCATTCTAAGATGGTAACTAAGTATATTGCGTTTTACGATGAACTTAAAGTCCACTGGGAAAGAAAGTTTCTTTCGTGTAGACGTCTGCGTGGGAATAAGCGAATCTTGAGTCTCGCCTTAAATGAAGTTAGCGTGTTTTCTAACGCCTTTTACCTTGACCAACTTAACGTTACCATCACGCGTGACACGCAATTTCTATAATTCTTTATATATATATTTATGATATGATTTAGTTCTTTTTTATCATATCGATCATATATGAATATTGAATACATACAATCTGAAAGATATAGTAAGAATAGATGTATGCAGAGTTTAAAACCATTTTGAAAGAAGCTAGAATTGTACCATTTTGTGGTTAATTGTGAAGATGTTTGGTAAAGAAATACAATTATTATTTTGAATATTCGATTTGAAATGGTTCGTAAATTGTTTCAAATTGCATAGTGTGAATTTAGCTTTTGTATCTCCCTTTTTACTGCTTTGTTTGCTTAAAAAAAGCATGACCAACGTCATTGTTGACCTTCTTGCTATACGGGTCTAATCCTATAGGGTCAGATACGGAAAAAAAGTCTAATCCGAACATCTAAAGCCTTTTCTTCTCCATTTCGTTGTTGATTACCAAATCACAGCTGTATAAGATTAATTATTTAATCAGCCCTATAGTTTGGTTAGTAATTCACACACAAGTCGAGTATGCCTGGTATATATAAAAAAAATAACGAAATAATAATTAACACTTTATTTCAGTGCAATGAATGTTTTCCATGATTAATTTCGTGTAAATTACACATACAAAACATTTCAGAAATTTTGTTTAAATTTTTTTGTTACCCAATGCTACAATGTTACGTTATTATAATTTGATTTGATCATATTGGCTCAAGATTTTTTTTTAATTTTAAACTCGAATTTTCACTCGGTTTTTAAATATATATAAATCTCAATATACAATATTTAATCACGTTTACAAAATAAATCCAATAATTTCCCCTTAATTTGTATTATCTTTAAATATTATTGAGCGAATTAAAATTATATATTTTATCTACATTCTTAATTATGAATCCAGGGGGAAAATGTACACTTACATTTATCATAGGGAAAAAAATGTCCAAATTTCATTTATTATTTACCAAATTGGATAATTTCTCAAAATGTCACCAAAATGGACGGGCGAATGAATTGAGGTCTCTGATTCTAACAGGCAATCAAGTAATTAAGACGTTTGATCCAATAAAATGTTAGTAAAAATGGGGCTGACGCTTAGAACTTCAGTACGAATAGGTTTTTCTTCTTTACCGACGAGATGGTTCTGAGCTGTTTATCCTTAGGGCACCTATTAATTAAGCCCTAACTCTGACCAAACATCTTTATGGCGCCATATTTAAATTAAATGGGAAATAATGCAGTTATCATTTTGATCCGATTAGAGTTTAAGTTTTTAACACGTTCCCTTTTATATACATAAAAACATTTCTTTAATTTTTTTTCCTTCATTTAAATATACTTGTACATTTTTTTCTAATTACCCTTAACATAATTATTCTTTCAGTTATAATTAAATTAATTAATATGTTTAATTTTTAATCGTAAATTAATAATTAGCTTTAACGTTAACATATTCCGATCTTTAATTATTAACAAGTTCGACTCTTTTCATATTTTAATTTCAATTAATATTTGAAATTATTTTATTATTCAAAAATATCACACTTCGCTTTGATATTAGCCGATATTATTCAGGAACTCCTACACTTAAAAATGATAACTATATTTAACATATGTTTTTTAATAATTAACAAACGTACGTGTTAAACTTTTATTGATTGATTTCTAAAATATTGTGCTTTTGCAATTAGTGTTATTAATATTAAATATTTATTAGTAATTTATTTTTTCTCATAAAACATTGAATAATTTTAACTCTATATAATTTGATCTACATGTACATGAATATGTTAATTGAGCGTTTTTTTACGACATGTAGATTTGTGCGATATTTCAAAGTACAATATTTAAGTATGATTTAATTTAATTTGAACAAAGGCACATTTTAGGGCCGTGGATGTTTTCCATCGTAAATCTTTCCATTAATTTCCCAAACTTTTGTACCGGTAGGAGCTTTAATTATTTAATTATTAATAATTAATAGTTAATTTTTAACAATTAACTTACATTTGAAAGATTTTTAATATTTAAAATATCCAATATTTATACCGATAACCCGTGGTTTTTAAAATAAGAAATCCCTTAAAAATTGCCTTCACAAACTTAAAAGATTAAATTTAAGTTTACTCAATTTTAAGCCCGTGATTTATCAAGAGTTACGTTCCTTAAAACCTTTCAACCTCTCTCAAAACAGTGTTTGAGCTTCGAAAACTGTCAACAAAACCGGTTTTTAGGTAGACCTAATTCGTGATATTCCGAGCATTTAAGTTTTAAACAAACCAAGTAAATATTTTAACAGTGCCATTTTACAATGTCCAAAAATAACAGTTAATATAGAAATAGATATTTAAAATCTTTGATCGTTAATTTTTTGAATTGATTACGGAGTTTGAATTGAATTAGTAGTTTTAGAATCGTCTCTTCTTGTTTCGAGCGCTGTCCGGGTTGAATTTCGTGTTGTTCGGGTTGCGTGGAGCCGTGTAAGTAAACTGTTCCGGGACGTCTTCGTCTCCGTCGTACATGAAGTGTCCAACGCGTTGATTATTAGGATAAACAGTAGCCACTGATGAACGTCCGTGAGACGGCGGGATAGGTGATCCTCCAAAACTCAGTCCTTCCTTTTTGAGAGCCCGGGCACGAGGGTACTGTTGCATGTGTTTGAGAGTCGGATCCGTCAGATGGGTGGCCTGTAAACAATGACATGGAAGCAATTTAGTTTATTTTTTTACAATTTAAAGTAGACACGCAAAGTGACTCAATTCAGGCCTTGTCAAATTAATCGCGAGGATCTTTTTACATACTCGTGACGTAAGTTTTACTTTTAATTTCAATGTGCTCCCATTGAATAACGAAAGATCCTATGGGAGCATATTGAAATGGAAAGTTAATACGACGTCACGCGCTTGTAACAACGGAATTTCTTCAGTTTCTAAAGAATAAATTATTGAGCTTGCCGCTAGATCAATTGGGCAATGCCCGATTCAAGTCAGGTGGCACTTCAACTTTAACTAAAAACTAGGGCGTGTCTTGATCTTACTTGGGGGTTCATGTAGAACTTTGTGTAGACAATCTCGCCGACGAGAGCCGCGATCGACATGGCAAAACCGAGGAATAGAACCACAAATGAACCGTACATGTGTAGTAACGAAATCTGAAATGAATTGTTTAAAACGTGTTATTAATTATGCCGATCTAAAGATTTAAGTTTTTTAAAGGAATTTTTTTCTGGGAGATTATATTCTTACTTTTCGAGTGTCGCCGGCTTGGGGTTTAGTCGTTTGGGTACATTCGTTCTCTTTGGGCCAAAATTGTTTCTTCCATTTCATCACCAGACCCGTTTCAACCAGTTTCTTTATTCTGTTACACAATATAATAATAAATATTAAATATCGTAATATAATAAATCAAACTCTACTAAGAAAATCATATCTCTCGGTGTTAAAATTAAATATTGCTATTAGAAATTTGGTGACTAATGTAAAGTTCGTATAATGCAACCTACAACAAGTGATTGTTTATCGATTCCTTATCGTTTAAATAGGCCTAATCCATCAGTAAAAATAATTAACAAACAAATATTAAACTAGAAATAAATTTAAAACTTACCCGGAAAATAGGCTTAGCGGGATTCATGGAGATCCTGATTTCCTTGCGTATAAGGTAGAGCGACCAATCGAACGCGATTTTAAGTCTCGTAGAGATCTCGCGTGAACGACGGGCCTTTGTTCATTGGTCGCTAGACCTTACATGGAGGCAATTCAGGATAAACACGAATCCCGCTAAGCCTAATTTGCGGGTAAGTTTTAGATTTATTTCTAGTTTAATATTTGTTTTGTAAACTTTTTTATTGGTGGATTAGGCCTATTTGAACGATAAGGAATCGATAAAAAATCACATGTTATTAGGTTACATTCTCCTTTTAATATGGTAGCCAATAGAAAACTTATGTTTAATTATCTAGTAAAAAAATTCTCAAAGGAAAGCTTAAAAATGAATTCATCGACTTTCGAAGAAAATGGTGACAACCTCACTTTATTTCAATGTTGACACTTTGTATTATTCGTTTCAATGTATTGATTTTAATATTATTTATGCTTGGAATTGGGTATATTTCTATTGATTCTTTATTCTACAGGTAACCTTTATATATTTTTCTTATCGGGTTTTATGTTTTGTCCAAACTATTTATATAAAATAATTTATTGGAAAGTCCATTCGCATTCTATGGGAAATGGTCAATATGTTTCATGCAAAAAAAACTTTCCCACGCAGTGTTATATATGAAGTACTATCTATTATACTTTTACTCGTATTACAATAATTTTCCCTTCTTCTATCATGGTTCTATATTATTCGCACGCTGGGAGCTTGTGATATAATATTGATTGGTTAGTTTTTTAACCAATCGATAAAAATACATTATATGACCTAGACCTATTAAAAAGCTACTAGATTTCAATGTTAAAGAGCATAGAAAAATGTTTAAAAATAGATAAACCTCTAATTTAAAACATTACTAGTAATAAGAACGTTTTAGGTTAATTACACGTTTTGCTCAAATCTACATATAACGAAATATTAAATTTAATTGGACAAATATGTACCAAATAGAGAAATTCTTAATTTTTAATTAAAATTAGAAAAACTCATCTAATTTTAAGAAAATCAACCTTCTAAATTTGACTGTATATTGGTTTACACTCACATTTGACTATAAATTGGGTTTTAATTGAATAATTAATAAGTTACTAACTCTTCATTCATCCGGTCCAAGAATGGCCAATCTTTGGGTACGGGCAAGGCCATGACCTCTCTTAGAACAGGTTCTGCGCTGTAGGCGTAGTTGCACATCCCCTCAGCTGGTAGTCGAGTCTCGATGATGCTCAAGACTTCCCTTTCCGGCAGCAGCATGACCATTCGGTTGCGTCGGACTCGGTTCAAAGTGTTGTTAACCTCGTTTCGGTTGTAGATTTTCAATCCGTTGTTCAGTTGTACCAGGGGACCAGTTTTTTCATTCTTTATCAAATTAAAGTTAGTTAAGGGATTGCGCCATTATTTGAAACTCTTTTTATTTTATTTAGGAGTCCTCTCCTATACTGTAGGGCCGTTATTTGCTTTATTGAAAGGATAGATAGCTGGAAATAAGCTTGAAAACAAAGGCCAAAACCTACAAAGTGCCTCACATTAGGCATGCCAGATTTTCTACAACTTATTGCCAACTAAACAATTGAGGATTCCTAATAGCAATACTTGTTAATCATTTTCAGAAAAAAACAGAATCAAAATTCCGTGACAACCCTTAAAAAAGTTTGATAAGGCTTCGATACTAATTTTCATTTCGCTAAGCCTAAATTAATAGCCCATAACATTACTCTTATTAATTATCATAATTTATTTTGTTTCGTGTACCTTTAGGAATTCAATGAGACCCTCGCCTTCAAAAGTACCCCATCTCATGTATCGGGAGGCACCAAGCAAATCTTGTACACTTTCGATTGGGTTTCGGATCTTGGGGAAAGTCAAGACGGCAACCAAGTTACCGCTGTATGAAGTGACAGTGACGATGACGAAAATCCACCAGAAACCGACCAAAATTCGACCCGAGATGGCCAACGGTAAGTGAATACCGCCTTTTAATTTTTTTAATAGGTTTTAAGTCAATTTAAACAATTAGGCCGATAGGCTTAACTTCTAGCGTCACTAAACGTTACTTACCTTGTTGTACCACGGCGCCAAAAACATACCACGCGCAATTGGACATGGTGAATAAGCCTTTTCCATCGCATAAGCCGTAATATTCGTAGTACGGACTAGCTCGATGCATCACGTACAATAAGGGACCCATTATTACGATGCAGACAATGATACAAGCCCAAGTCTATGCCAGGTTTAAATAATGTTTATGCCCTTGGTTTTTGTAATTTATGAAAGAACGGGGGTTGGACATATGTATACTTACGTCCCAAGTGAAGGGCGCCAAGAACAAGTACGTGTAGTCTTGGTCGGGTTTTTGCGTCAGGATCATGTAGGGCTCTTCATCGACGGCTGTTGTGAAACTAACAACACTCATACGGTCTTTAGTTCTGTACATAGAGTTAGCGATGAATTCCACTCGCTAATTGATAAACCCAAATTAAACCAAATTTTACTAATTGAAATTCTGGATTGAAAAGTAACAATTGTTCAAAGCTTTTGAAAAACCAAAAAGGTTTCATAGCTAAACACATATTATTAAATACGTATAGATAATAAGCCACTCCAATCAATTAAATTCTTAATAGAGAAGTGAAATTACTTTGTCCACGAGAAGTCCTATGAGTCCGCTCCACTTTCCGTTTTCTAGAAGCCCATATTCGCCGTTAGGAGCCTCTATGAATTCTGCTGTGAAGTTCATCTTGATTTGTAGTTCTTTGATGATCTCGATCATAAGACCCTTCCACCCATTTAGTCCGACTATTCCACGTATTTTGTCCTTATCGGTCATCCTGGTTGTCTCCGGAGCCGACTACATCGAATAGAAGAGTTTTGTACTAAAATTAGTTAATTAATAGAGGCCTTAAACTCACGTCGGTTAAGCCTATTTTGACCACTCTCCGTCTGAAGTCACCGGAAGTGACGGGGAAAATGTAAGTAAAGACTTTAAGTCCGCCCATGGGCGTCCAGTCCGCAGAGTGCTCGAACTTGTCAGAGGCGCCCGGATCCGCGATGACTGTACTTTCGATTTTGTACTTGACGCAGTTGCTGCATTTCGGAATCTCACCGGCTTTTTCCTAAAATATTCGCATTAATAATTAGCGCGCTTAAGTTAAAGTTAGATTTTAATGTTTAAATGAATAACAATCCGATTTGAAATTACTTGAAAGTATTTGACGATGGTTTCTCTATTTCCTCCACCAACTCCATCTTTCAACGTCGATAGTAAAGCTTCAAACTCACAGCCACGAGTGAACTATTAATATTAATTTTAATATTAATTAACCAGATCCGATAAACGGGTTCTTATAATTATATATATCTACCGCGCATTCTCCCTCAATGTTTTTGTAAGCTACGGCGATATTGGCGTCTCTCGGAACATCTTTCACTTGAGTCCAAAAACTTTCGTCTGGTTTGGCCGGGCTGCTGGCAATCAACACCCAGTATTTGGTTATCGATAGCAGTTTGTTAGTTTTGGCCTGTAAGAAAGAGATTTCGGATAAGTTCAGCGTATTATTGACCTCGATTGGTTTTTATACCAAGTTGACGGCTGATGCTAAGAAAGCTGGCTCCCCAATAACGATGAAGTAACGGGCGAATTCGTCCTCTTTGATGTACTTGAAGATACTCTCGAAAGTGAGGACGTCACTTCCGGAGCAACTAGAACCGCAACTGGCGTAAGTTGTAGCCGTTGTCGTTCTTTCTCCTACGAAAATCGGTGACACGAATACATCCACTACTCCGGACAAGGTGCTCAAATCTGTACGAGATCAAGAGTCAATTCTATACTGTTTTAAAATCGCTGATTGCCCCCCCCCTCTTGTTTTGTTAGCCGTTTCAAGTTGTTTACTATTAATTTCTTTACTTACCCATTTTATTGTCATGAATGATAACAACGTTATCCCAGTTCTTGAGATGAACTCTTCTCATGTCAGACATCAAGGGGACGATGTCATCCGCGGAGGTCAGTACGGGGTATCCTACTCCCTTTTTGGGATCCGGTCGGTAGCATCCGTGATCGTAGATAGCCAGTTGCAAGTTATCTTTACCCGAAAATGATCCGTAGGCGTGAATCGTGTCCTTACACGAGAGTACCGTTAAAGAACCCTCTGTTAAAAATATCCATAAGAGATTTTCATTTTAAACTTAACCCAAATGAAACCTTGAGATTGGATTCTCTAGAATTGTATTCGTATGTACCTGTAGCATCTGGTATTGAGCCAGTATAGGCAGCGTCTTGTCCGCTGAGGGAAACTGTCCCAGCTACCACCTCGCTTACTTTGGCTAGTTCCGCAACCGTGTCTCCAGCTATGTCTACAGTAGGATCTTGGATAACAGCTAAAAAGTGAATGTGAATAATACCTTAAGTGTAAATGTATTTGAAATACATGCTTTAAAATATTATTTGAAATCTTATTTTCTATCGAAAAATTAATGTTAGGAAATAATTTAGCCAACGGCAACAAATGTGAAATATTATTTAGATAAATATTAGGTTTGACCCTGAAAGGTAGCTTCACCATGATCATCAAAGTACGATCATAGAAACACTTCTACAGGGGTCGTATACGAAATACATTATTTAGTTTGCCCCTACAATTCGGCTTTGGCCGTAGCACCAAAGCGCGACGGCAGAAACATTTCTACAGGCGTTCATTGAAAATTCATTTAAACGATTTTAAATTTTGATGAAAATAATTTTAATGCAGCGGAGTTACTTTCTATTTTTAATTTCAAGCTATGATAAATAAGCTTGCTCTTTAATAATTACATTTTCCAATGATTAACAAGCTTTTTTCATTGGTTTACTTGAGTTTAACACTGGGTAGTTAAAATATGTCCGGTAAAATTAATCAATGTGGAATAACCTGTTGCTTAGTGCTATAAATTAAAATGATCAATTTTTTAAACATATTTGTCTAATAACAAAAATGTTTATTTCCAGCTCTGGTCAAACTATAAACCAAGAATCCCATGATACATTAATCTGAACAGTTAAAATATGACCCTTGAATTAAATGTCGAATAACCTGTTGATTATACCTATAAATTCAACTAGACAGTTTCAAAGCTGCGCCAAAACCTTTTCCCACGCAGGCTGATAACTTTTAGAGAACTCTATTTAGGTCATAGCGAAACTTTTGAAGCGATTTTGGCGCACTGTTCGTTGTTTTTCAAGGCCCCTTTGAGTGAATTTTAGACGTAGACCACCCCCTGTTGCAACTGGAGAGTTTTCTATTTTCCATTGAGGAAAAAAATGTCAAACTTTAAACTCAAGGGTACCATGATCTTTTAAAAAACTCAACCAAAATCCTTGACCCCCCATTGATCCTGTAATTAATGATTCCATTGTACCGAAGGACGTGAATTGTTGCATTCTGTATACGTTTGTCATCGATTTTAAACTTGGCCTAGTTATTATTCGCCCTTATCCGTCTCTGTAATTTTCAGATTTCCAATATTTTCTACCTTCCCCTCAAATAGCGTTCCCATTTTAGAAAAGCTTTCGTTTACATAATATAAGCAACACACCATTAAAGTAGAATCAGTCACTCAAAACAGTTAGACGTTTTATTTTAACTCGGCTTGGCAGCGGCGGGTCGTTATTAACCCTTTCGGGGAAGGGGGGATTCTCGTATATTGACTGCCTTTTGTGTTCTATTTCCGTCGCTATGGTGATCTTTATCAAAACGAAAGAAAATATGAACACAGGCTCGAGAATAAATTAAACTTTCGTGACACTCTACAGGTTATTTCGCAAAACTTTTATATTTGTTTCTTTATTAAGGGAAGGTGAACTGTAGTTAAAAAGAAAAACTTCGAGAAAAGTTACGGAGTTGGATAATTGATCCAGTATATAATTAGTTCCCGAAATGAGGGCATTGTGTTTATTTCATTCGTATATTTAGAAGTTTTAAAGTTGATATAAATTATGAAGGATTTGTTTTTTCGCCCTTTTTTTTATATTCGACATTATGAAAGATTTTTTTCAAAATTGGTGTTAATTCTGAGTTATTTTCAAATTTGGTCTTAACTCTGAGTTATTTTCAAAATTGATCTTAATTCTGAGTTATATTCAAAATTGGTCTTAATTCTGAGTTATTTTCAAAATTGGTCTTAATTCTGAGTTATTTTCAAAATTGGTCTTAATTCTGAGTTATTTTCAAAATTGGTCTTAATTCTGAGTTATTTTCAAAATTGGTCTTAATTCTGAGTTATTTTCAAAATTGGTCTTAATTCTGAGTTATTTTCAAAATATTTTTATTGTTTATTATTCTACAATATAAAGAATTTGTTTATTATTCTACAATATTAAGAATTTGTTTATTATTCTGCAATTTTAAGAATTTCTTTATTATACTACAATATAAGGATTTTTGGATATATATTAAGAATATTTTTAAATATTCTACAATATAAATATTTTTTTGAAAATATTCTGCAATATAAATAATTTTTTGAAAATATTCTACAATATTAAGAATTTTGAAAAATATTCTTTAATATAATTTTTTTTTTTTTTTTGAAAATATTCTAGTATATTTAGATTTTTTGAAAATATTCGACAATATTAAAAAAAATTTGAAAATATGCGACAATATTAAGAATTTTTTTGAAAATATTCGACAGAATTAAGAATTTTTTGAAAATATTCGACAATATTAAGAATTTTTTGAAAATATTCGACAATATTAAGAATTTTTTTCCGATCTGGTTCTTAATAATGTCTTTTAATTAAAATACAGTATTAAGAAATATTTATTTTCAATTTCTAAATATGAAATCGGTTAAAATTCAAATAATGTTTTTTCTTTCTCTAATTTTAAATCATAGATTTTTTTCTATTGCCTATTTCATTTCACCTTGATTTGGTACTACACTCAGAGCTAGTTTTTCTTATCTAATTAAATCATTCAAATCGTTAACGTGTAGTCTAGCTTTGTACATGCTGAAATCTTATTCTGACTATTTTTTTTTTAATATTGTTATTTTTTTATTTGTCGATGTTTCTTTCAAATATTAGTTTTGGGTCAACAGGGCAACAACGACAGAAGCAATTCCAATCTGGGGTTTGCCTTGAAACTCAAAGAAAGAATAGGATTTCTGTCATATTTCTTATTTGTTTTTCTTTCCTTTATCTTCCAAATATATCGTCCACCTACGTATATTTATACTCATCGAAGTTTGCTCAGTCTACTTTCTTGCTTCATGGTTTTAATTTGAAGAGTCCCTCCGCCTTAATTTATAGCTTTAGTAAACTTCGACTGGAGTGTATTTAAGACCATCCATAATTCTTCGTTTAAGCTAGCGGATATTTTCTATGGAAGGAAATAATTTGTAAAGGATTCTGTAAGCGGACGGAAGCTCTCTTCCCCCCCCCCCCTTTTTTTCATTATTTCATGATAGATGACCACTTCTCAGTGAAATATATGCAGATTCAACGAAGAAGGGATGTAAAATCACTTTGTTATAATTCTAATTTCGTTAGAGTTGATGTACATTCGAATATGATACTTTAGTGTTCAGATTTTAATTAGGGCCATTTTGGGGCAGTGACCCCAAACAGACCCCCGCAACTAAATAATGATGGTTATGTACTAATAGTTGCTATCATAAAAGAGGAGGAGCTTACTCAGGGAATGTTACCATCGACGTCATTAGGTACGTCATATGGCTTCTAAAGCACATAGCTCTCAAGGTCGGGTCTCTCCCTAGTCACTTCTGAGCCTTCTGACCCCTAGCGTTTTATGAAAACGTAATTAACTGCCCTACATAACCTTAACGCCACTTGATTCGTGACGTAGTTAGCAACATTCAACCCACAAATTCTTTTATAATATCAACTATTAGGATCTGGGTACATAATAAAAAAAAAATCCAATATGGTTTCTTATATATTTCTGCTATCTGAGATTTTATAGACCCTTTGAAGTGGTCTTATTTTCTTGATTAGCGAACGACGTTGTCCAAAAGAAATTGTATAGTCAATGCAGTGCTTAAGGGATGATGGTTTTAAAGGGGAATATTCTAGAGCGGATAGGGCCTTTAATTTTCAAATAAATCATTTAAGACATTTCTATTAACATATTTAACATTTTTTCGAACATTATTTATTAAGTTTACGAAATGAAAAAAAATATGTGTCAATTAATTCTTGCTGAAATATTACATACAACCAGAAGTGTATAACAACTCCTTGGGGAAAGTTTCCAACTCCATATTCTCGTAATGTTAAAAACAGGAAAAACCAAATGTCTCGTCGTTGACAAAATAAATATAATTAATGAGTTCGTGGGCTAGCTGTGAACAATTAGTTTTTGTAAAAAATTTAGGCTTAGATCTTTGCTAAAAATGGCACGTTTTTCGATACGCGCGCTAAAATTAATGAAAAACCCTCGCTACCAAGTGATATTTTGTGAATAAAGCCTGGTTTCCTTGTGACGAAAATTCACAACGGTGAACCAAGCTTAAAGGGACAAAGGTCGCCTTCTTTCCTTGCTTAGCAGACGACGTTGACCATAACAAATTTGTACAGTGAAAGATAGGATGTGTGCATAAGGGAAGATGAATTTAAAAGGGAAAATAGAGCATATAGGACCTATAAGGCGATCTCACGTATGAAATTAATGCCTTAATGTTTCATTGAAACTTGCGAGTAAGAAACTTCCAAAGAAGTTTTTCATAGACTTCTGATACAACATGCAATTTTATTAACGTGCCTAAAATCATATAGGCGCGTTTTATTTTATATTTAAATGTTATAATTATGCAAATTAATTTTTAAATGATTGTGTATCGTGATCATTTCATCGCGTTTATTGTGCCACCATTATCAGTGCTGGAAAAACCGTATTTTTTCTTACCGATTTCATAGCCCAAGGTCAAAGTTATAAGACATGAAAGGGCCAAAACTATCTTAAACTTCATTTTCGTACTAGTTTATCTATACTTTATATATTTTATTTTAATTTAACTTAATCATGTCAAGAAATAAAATAAAACCCTTTGAAAACCCTTTAGCCGTTGAACTGGACGAGAAAATATTGTCGTCAACAAGTCCAGAGGCTCCAGAAACTTCTGGGCTTCTGGCCTTTGAGTGTCGGGGTGGCGAGATATATAGCTTTAAGCAGCGTCTTATTCGCTATTATTATTATATCAATAAATAGCTTTATGGATCGGTTTAAAAAGGGGTGCCTTGCGAAGTAGGGGGCGCGACTAAGGTGTACCGTAGGGGATGTAATTTTCGAATTATGTAGATACTGTTCCCATTGGTAGCGAAGAAAATGGATCGATTTGGTTTATAACCCCTTTTCTCTGTTTTAGTTTAATAGTCTAGCTATGTTATTATCAAAGTATGGATTTTTGGGGGACTTGACGTGACATTCGCATTGTCTTCCATTTTATGGTGACCCAGAGATAATGGTCCGCATTTCCTTCGCTTTGAATTTATGATAATTTTAATGTCTGCCTCTGAGATATTGCGCAAAAGTTTCGAGTGCTTAAGCCTCGTTTTCATGAGAGCTATATTTGATCCGATTTATCAATGCGCGATAGGCCTTTAGCAAAAGATAGGGCAGAAAGATACCTCTGCGATATCGCTCGCTCTCGCAATTTTTCTTTTGGTGTTTTTCTCATTAATCACTGTATTTTTTCTTGCTCTTATGAAAACGGGGATTTTATTGCATCTAATCCATTACTGGAATAATGTAATTCAGGTCAAAAATGACACCTTTTCTTTTGGTCTTTAGTTTTTGTCGATTGAATTTACCGCCCTGAAGTTGATCTGTTGATAACCGACAGAGATATATATCGCTGCGGTTGTTTTAAAAGAGTTTTCCATCGGTAAATTTCCATTGCAACCTCGGAGAAAATCCCCAAAAAATACTTTTTCTCGTGAAATAAATAATTATTATCTATAATCTTGGTTATAAAAACCGGTTTTTCTACAAGGTAATTGTAAGCTACAACTTGATTATACGTGATAATCAATGGAACAATAGACTTGAACGTATATCTTTGTCCGTAACGCCATTTTGAGCTAGAATTGAGAATAAATGAGGCTAAATATACCATGGATCTGGTTATGGTTCGATATTATTATTAGGAAATTTGAATTTCGCGCCCAACGTAGCAGCTGTTGCCTTACTAGGCCAATATACTTCTAGCCAAGAGGAGTTGGCGTTGTGATTTTATCTAACGCGGAGTGATAAACAATATTAAAACATCTAGCAAAGAAAGTGGTATGCATCAATTGCGCTTGAACACTAGTTCTTTTACCCCACGTTTTCCTAGAGGAAACACCTCGGTCCCTAATCCTATGCTCCTAATCCCATGATTAATTTATCCTTTAAAGCTGAGTTTTTAGCCTAAGGTTATGTATTTTAGGTGTTAATCAAACTATTATTTCGTGTATTGTATAGTTGTCTAACTAGTAAGTATATTTTATAAGAAAATCCGTTTTTCTATTCTGAAGACCTAGGCCCAAATTATTATGATTTTCTTTTGATCTTTTTTGTTGAAGATAAGTTTGAACTTAGGAAATTGTTTGATGACTAAGATTGCGAGATAACGAAGAATCCAAGAGATAAAAGTGTAATTTTTCTATTAATAGGAGATTATAAAATTACTGCGTAAAAATGGTGAAGTACTACTTTAGTAAAGATTCCTTCCAATATTCTTGGGACCAAGTTGCCAGAGCATTTTTTTCAAGATATCCTAATCCTTACAGGTAGGCATAGGGGTCATTTCTAAATAAGACAATGACGACAAGCATACCTGTCATTCTTAAAGAAAATCTCAATTTTTTTCAGCTCTCACGTACTAACTGAAGACGTTATATTCCGTAAAGTTGTGGGATCAAAACTATATTCAACGAGACTTTTAACAAAAACAAATCGAATACCCAAATGGGGAGAAAGATTTATGAGTGTAAAAGATGTTCAAATTATTGAAGAATCTATAGTCGATGCGGAGACCAAAACTATAACAACGTATACTAGAAATATCGGGATGAGAAGTATTATGGTGAGTTTTTTTTTTATCAATTTTCACTTTATAAATGATTAATTTTGAAAATTGTTTATTGAACCCTTGCAATAGGCCCTTGAAGAGCGATGTGTTTATCGTCCAAACCTTGAAAATGATACAAATTGCACCTTAGTCGAAAGACAAGCCTGGGTATCATCTTCAGTATTTGGCTTTGCTACGGCGATTCAAGCTTTCGGAATGGAACGATTCAAGCAAAATATAGGGAAAACGAAAAAAGGTTTCGTATATATTCTGGAGAAACTGTTTCCAAAAACTCAAGTGAGTCAACAACAACAAACTGAACCAAACACTTTGTTAAGCGGGGCCACAGTTTCGGAACGTAGTGAAAAATTGAGAGAAACGGCTAAGAAAGCCACGGAACTAGCTAAATCTAAAGCCGTACCTTTGATGGCTGCGGCTAGCGGAGTGTCGGCGAATCGTCAGTGATGTTAGAAATTCCCTGTCAGTCTCTCCCTTCCATCCACTCGCTCTAATTTTGTATAAAGAAAACCTAATATTATTTGTCAAAATGAAAAATTAGAAGGGGTATATTGATTTGTAATGAATATAGATTTTTTTGTCCAGTTTTATTGGATACGTTACGTTTTTGTTTGCCATATTACGCGTAGTACGAGTTGATAGATATAGGCGTATAGCTTTTGTGGAAAAGTTAACAATGATAAAAAACAGTATACCATTCCTTTTAGATCTTTTAATTATTTAATTTTTTTTATTATTTCAAGATTAAATATCACTTTCCCTTTAAATTAATGAAATTATTACGAGTTTGACTTATTAAGAATTTAAATTATAATATTGCTTTGCTCTAAGAATCGTTCCTCTTTACCAATTAATTTAACCTTCAACTATCGCTATCAGAAGGTCAGCTTTCTGAATGTTTGGAAAATAAAGCCTGAGAATAAGTCAATTTCTATAAGTCTAATCCACCAGTGAGAAAATTACAAACGAATATTAAGTTAGAAGTTAGTTTTTGACTTGCTGGGAAAGTTGACTTGTTAACTACGAGATACTGTCTGCTAAACCCACTAAGTAAATTTACACTTAATATATAGCATAATATGTTTGTAACGTTTCTTAATATTGGATTAGACCTATTTAAATAAGCTCCACCCACTTGACAGCTATAACGTGTGGATATTGAATTAATCTTGATAATTAAAGTGAAATATTTTGGTTTATGGTAGCCTTAAAGTTTACAAGAAAAAAATCGTTTATTTGGCATCATTTACAAATTAGATAAAGTTACAGAAATACCGATAACAAAAGGTATTGCTCTCTTTAATCGTATTACAAGCGGTTAAAAATTTATACAACATGCAATTTAATTCTCGTATCACACTCTCAACAATTTAACTTGAAAAACAGAAAAGATAAAAAAGAAACGACCCACTGGGATTATGCTAAAATTATCGTAACATAGCTCAATCATCATATTTATTAATAATATAAAATATAATTATATTAAAACTCTCTTATTGTATTTTAATTACAATCCGCTTTGAAGATTTGTCAATATATTTTTTCTTTAGTGAGAACTAAAACCATTAAACCTCTGCGCAAGAAAGAATGTTATAACTTATAAGACTGTCTAGAGAGTCTTATAGTCCGCCTAAAAACTTTAAGTTGGCGGTTATTGAGTTTGTGAAAGCAACTGATATTTAAATCACTCCAAATCTGTTCATATACCTTCATAAACCAATTTATTTTAGCTTAATCTATAAATCGATTCAGGAAAAACAGTTTTCTATTCATACGACAGCAGAGAAACGTTTTGAATCAACTCTGCTAGAGATTTCACCATCGTGTCTATTACTCTAACTGCTAAATTTCAGGAATTGCAAACTCTACTCAAGATGGGGTTATACCAGTCTACAAGTGGAGTTTGCAATAACTAAGTTTAATCGGCGCATATCAAACTGCCAAAGCTTTTCTCATTTTGCGAACTTCTCTTGAAATTGGATATTGTTGGGGCTAGAATTTTCCTATTTATGGCTGTGGGGGTGTGGAATACTCTCACCCCAAAACCGAACATCTTTGCCTATCCCCTTCCTTGTCAGGGATTTAATGGTCTTAGGTGAGAAATCCGTTAAAGGTGGGAAAACAATTTGGTGACTGAAAACTTCAGCTAATCGTTTTATGACATAAGGGGCATGCGTTTCGGACGTATAACCATTTCCTTAGACAAGTTCTATGGAAAAAATGTGCGCAAAGTGTTACGCAACAAGAGTTTCTCTTAGTAGCTGTCATTTCGGCAAAACAAATCGAACATAGATCATTCTTTTCCTTTAATGTTTCTTCATCTACTTCGGGTAAAGAGACTGTGCGTTGCGCCGCTTTACGTCTTAAGTTAAAGCTTCGCCAACCAGCTACTAATCTCAGCCATACGTTGATGTAACAGTGAAAGAGAATAATGGTTGAATTGGCCCAATTCCATTTCACTTGACTATGATAGGATTCGCCACTGCCAGGCGCTTCGAGGAAACCTATAGCCACGACAAATAGAGCTAACAGGAATTCTAAAACTTTGGTAAAAGCTCTGGTGTAATATACGGCGTCATCAAGACCATCCCAGGCATCTTCTCGCGAGGAATCGTACATGAATAGGAAATGCACGATAAGAAGATCAATGACCTAAAAACAGAAGAAGAAAGGTTATGAATTGCTATTTCAATGAAGGGAGAATCTAACCAGACAGATTTTATCAACGTCTTATTTAAATAGGCCTTATCTACCAGAAAAAATATACAAACATATTTAAGCTATAAATTAACTCATTAATTGTGGATTAGGTCTATTTAAATTATACGAATCTATAGAAAAATTGTCTGTTGTCCGTTAATACCTGAAAAGAAGTCAAGAGACAACTAGAGAGCAGAGTCACCATCCAAAAATCAACAGTGAAGAGTACGATGAAGACACGCGTCAAGTATAAGGGGAATATGAACAAAAAAAAGCACAGGGAGTAAATTCGTAGCTTCTTTAGTCCAAGATTTCGACTTCCAGATGTTCCTAAGGACAGCAAGACTGGTTCTAACATATCCAACATAGCTTGCATCAGCGTCGAAAAATCCAGGAAAAGAATTATTGTCATAACGGCAATCTTAGAAGGCATTTTCATTTCCATTAATCCAGTTTGTACCGAAAAGAGCACCAAAGTCAGACCTTCGGTCCAGCAAGTCGAACTGATTTCTTCCAAATCTTGTAGTGGGAGGTGAAAAGTTCCCAATATAAAACACTTGGTTGCTTTTAACGCTAGGTGGGATAGCTGAGATACGATAACAGCCGTCGCTACAAGACTAACTGGGCTGTTGCAGATGTTGCTTACAACGGTCATGACTATTATGTACCAATCTTCGAGAGAATTATTAGTCGAATAGTTAGTCCTTTTTATTGAAATGTAGAACAACTTGAATAAGAATTGACCGAGCCAAAAAACCACAAAATGATTGGGCACAAATATTTTGTTCCAGAGAGCGAAAAAAAGAGCCGTCCAACCATTGTGACCGTTGACGGTGGTTAAAACTTCATGAAACGCTTCTTTCAGGCAATCCGCTACTTTAGGAAATTGGAAGTATACGTATCTCGTTACGCTGGCCACTACGATAGTGCTGGCAACATCATGCGCCACTTCCATAGAGTTTCGGGGTAAATTAAGTAACCTGGCTAACAATGGGAGGGTAAATGAGGTCAATAAAAGGACGTGAGGTTTACCGGGACCTCTTAAGAGAAAACTAGCCACAAGTGCCAGTATAATTTGGAGGGTCAGTAGCGTAAATTGTCTAGTTAAGAAGAAATTCACCCCACTTATTTCGCTTATGGGGTTTCGGTTCAAATACCCGGGTTCAAGGTGGATGTAAAAATAGGAGAGAAGGTGTCCGCTGACGAGAAGGGAGAAACTAATGAAATGCGTGTAAAGCGCGTGTACGCTTTTAAGGGGGAGAAGTAGCAAAAGAAATCCATGAAGAAGAACTATAATAAACCAAGATTCTTATTAATATACGCGTAATTTTGGTATTTTGTTTAAAATAAATACCCATATTATTAAGAAGTGCATTAATAACTTCTCTGGTATTGATTGAATGAGGTAAAGACTTGCTTCTTTCGTGTTGCCACCAGTAATCTATAATCACAAGGCCAGGAACGCGAAGAATAATTCCAATCACAGCCTCCAAGTGGGAATATTGGATTAATCTTAATGGCCACATTGTTCTCTTAGCTAAATGTAGTATAAATTAGGTTCCAAATAGCTTTGAGATAGGCAAGCTTTTAAATGGTAAAATTGCCTATTAGATTGATGACAGTTGCATAACTTTATCTTCAAATTGTTTACTAAGCAAACTAAATAGTAGTTTAACATCTTGAAGATTAGGATTTTAAGATAAATCACTTATTAACATCCACATTTTCGTCATCCCTCATTCTTTTAATCTTTTCTGATCAATCGAATACGTATTTTCCTATTCACTCTTTAGCTGTACTAAACAACCAATACTGAATTCTTCGTAATACTAGTATAGAACAACATTACGTAATACGTAGTTAGGGTAAACAGGACAGTTCCGGATGCGCATGTGCACGCAGCCTGAAGTAGACCACTGACCAGCTGCCAGCAGCAGGTGGGCGTCCTATCAAGGAATATAATACGCGTACAGTTGTACCTCCTTCATCCTCCTATGTTTGGTATCAGTGGAGGTCCTGGAGGAAGCAAAGTCACGTGACGTTAATATGACGTCACACAAGTTAGTTTTAAAGACGACAGAAGGAGTTAAACGCCGGGGACCCGGGGCCTAGGGAACTTAACCGGGAAAAGCATGAATCTTTCTAAATAGTAGAAGATCGATGACCCCGGGGCCCGTAACCCGTTACATTTTCTGCGTCTTTTCTATAATCCAGATATTGCGTCATTATGTGAAATTTGTTTTGTATGGTGAGTACTGAGTCATACTCCCAAATAAAGAAAACATTCGAGTTAATGATGTAACTTTTGACCTAAATCTTCTGGAAACTCAAAATTTTATGTAGATCCCCGCGGGAAGTAGGTTAGTTAAAGATAAGCCAGATTTAACCGGCGTCACTAAGACTTGGTTGTTTTCGGCTTGAGCCTTGACTCCTTAAGGCTTCGTTCGGTATATTAGCTACTAAGTTACTAACTACTACTATTCATTTGAGCGTCATTCTATTTTTGACCTAATCGATTCTTGAGAACCCTTTTGATACTCTCTAGAGACTCCAAGTGTAGTTACTTGTCTTCTCATAAGGACCGACTTACCCTATTAAAAATGAATAATCAACCAACTAGAGTTGTAATAGTCGCTTGCGGCTCCTTCAATCCTATTACGAATCAACACCTTCGTAATTTTGGTAATATTTTATTACTACTATAAAGCTGCTTTTCTTTAAGAAAAAACATTGATTTTGCCTACCTTTATTAGAGCTAGGTAGAGATTGTCTACATCAAACTGGTTTGTACAAGGTTGTGGGTGGAATTATATCCCCTGTTAACGATGGTTACACCAAGAAAGACTTGATATCTTCCAAACACCGATGCGCTATGGTCGAATTAGCACTAAAGTCTAGCGATTGGATTAAATTAGATACGTGGGAAAGCGAGCAAGAAGGATGGCTCGAAACTGTCAAAGTTTTGGATCATTTGCAAACAGTTTTGAATTCAAATTGTAATAAATTTGCTTTCAACAATAATTCAGAGTCTGCTATTCCAAAAAAAGCTAGGCTAGATCTTGACAACTTGAATTGTAAGTATTTTATGTTTTAATCAATAACTTCATAATGAATTAATCCAAATTTTAGCAATGCATCATAACAAAGCTTGGGACATGACTCAACCTGTCCGAATAAAATTTCTCTGTGGGGCAGATCTTTTAGAATCATTTTCAGTTCCTGGTCTTTGGAAAGAGGAAGATGTAAGTGTTACAAATAATTAGACTTGTTGCAATATGAATAAAAATATGTATTTCAGATATCCGAAATTGTTGGTAGATTTGGTTTAGTAGTTGTAACGAGAGAAGGCTCAAATCCTATGAGGTTTATATACGAATCGGATCTGTTAACCAAATTTCAAGTAAAAATAACTTCATTTAACTTTAAGAAAACACTTTTTTACTATTCAATTTAATTCTATAGAATAACATTCATATTGCGCCTGAATGGATCCCAAACGAAATTAGTTCCACGCACATTAGACGAGCTTTACGACGAGGTTTGAGCGTAAAATACTTAATTCCTGATCCGGTGATCAACTATTGTAAAGACAATGGACTTTACATTGAAAATGAGAAGTAATTATAAATTTTCCTTCTCCTAATCAAGTGCCAAGTATAAAAAAGGACTTACTTTAGAAAAAATTAGAAGTTACAACCTAATATCAATAGTATTCTGCATGTCATTTTTCTTCTATTTTGTAATTTTCTTCTTTCTAAACTACTAAATTTAACATATTAAAATGTTTTTGCATGAGCTTCTATCTTATTATTGATTAAAGCTAGTGTGTTTGAGCCTAATTTTAACTTTTTGAGTCGAGCTCGGAGTTTCTAAACGAGCTTCAAGCCTGAGCTCTGAATTTTCCCCAACCTTGACCCTGAAGATTAAAAATCAAGTTGGGTAGTGTAGATTTCTGGATGTAAGGGTTTTTCGGCTGTACCAGGCAAAGACCATGAATTTCATCCACAAATAATTTTGAAAAAGCTTCATACGCTAGAATAAACAAGTTTCTTGTACATTTCGTATACACTTCATGGATCCTTAAAGAGAATTGCCATTCCAAAACCAAGAATACTTTTCAATATTTTACCTAGACTCCTAGTGATATATCCCAAAATTTAACTTGAACTGAAGGCGAGCATTTTGTCCTTTGATTTGGCAATCCCATCCCCGAGTCCTGACATGTTTTTTCGGGGTTAAGTTGAACCCGACCCTGTACTAACACTTAATTTCTAATTGAGCCTCGAGCCCGAACTCAGAGTTAAAATTTTGGTTTTGAATCTAAAAATGGTTTTCGCAAGCTTTAGAGAATATTTGAAATTTTAAAATCAATCTATCATTTTATTTCCTAAATTTTTTTCTTTCTGTCAAAATTATAGTTGCCGTTGTAGATGCGAATCTAGTAGATCAAAGATCAAAAAAAAATCTAATTTATTGTTAATTCTAACTAGCGAAGTTTGGGTTTGATAATTTGATCTAAGTCTTTTCTCCCCTTCTTTCTTTAAAACCAATGCTTTCGCCAAATTAATTTTGGGTATGGATTTGAAAAAATAATCAGTAAGTATTGTTCGTGTTATCTAACTCCGTCGCCTAATTACGACTATCAACCGATGATGGGGGAAGAACCGGATTTCTATCTACCCGCTAAAAATATCACAGCAGTTCACTCGAACTTTAATACTCCCAAATTATTCGTTACACCCGCAGTACAAAATGAAATAGATTCGGAACAAGAAACTGCGGTCTAAAACACATTCGTTAATGTTATAATACTCGAAGATCTATAATCTGTCAGTTGCACAATACAAAAAGAAAAAGTTAAAAATTATAGATAATAATAATCGCACATCCATTTTTGACGAGATCCCGAATCTATCAAGAATGTTTCCTGGTTTTGAGAAGCTACGCTACTTAAAATTCTATCATTTCGATTACTCTATAGGAGGTGATCATTCTGTACTGGAATATTTACTTCAAGCTCTGGGTTGCGGCAAAAAAACATCTTCAATATTACGAAACTCAAACCTTCCCACAAAATTTGGAAGTAACTTGAATCATTTCTCAGCGTCTTTGTAAAAGAAAATTAATGTGATATTTTAAATTCCAGTTATTTAAAGTTACGATGAGCTTTAAAAAGTTATTTATGGCCACAAATTATAGAGCTATATTAAATACTAAATGTATTTATATTTATAAATATAATTGTTTTAGTTTATCATGTTTTTAAAAATAAATTCCCACTGTAGGCAAAAAGTGTTGAATTAATATTCAAGATTGTATTTATCATGAATTAAATATTAAATACAGCCTAATTTCGAGTGTGGAATAGTTATTGCTCTAATCGACTCAAAATTTTTTATTTTGTTTCATTTATTCCAAAACTAATTGTTCTTATAATGCGTACTTTTTTAAAGGGATAATGAAGCGGATATTTGATTTGCATACAATGTCAATTATAACTTTTGGGGTCAGATATTAAAAACCTAGTCTCACAAGAAGGAATTATATTTGTGGCGGATAAAACATCTCAAAATTGACAGTTATAATTTATTACAGCTCAAAAATCAAAATGAACAGATTAACTTTTCCCGCGCAAAATATAAAAAGAACTATTTCCTATTCCTGCCTTCTTGGCTAGATGGCGACACCATGTCAAATTTCAAGTCTGGAGAAAATCGTTTTTCATAATTTATGAAAATTAGATAGAATTACGCGCACTACGTCACTCGCGTTCATCCACCTTTGTGAACAAACGATTTCAATTGTCTCAAGTGTATTTTTATAAAGTTTTATATTTTGTGTAAATTAATCGTTATGGATTAATTACCGACAGAAAAAACTGAATGTGCGCGATTGTCGAGCGATGGGATCCAATACTAGTCTTCTTAGTCGAAGTCGTGAGTAATTTTTATTAATGTAAATATTTTGGTAAAAGCCGAGGCTTAGCGAATTCGTTATCGTTGGAGGGGGGCCTACTCGTATCATTATTTTCAACGCGTGACTCGTGACCCCCGCTGGGAATGGAATGTTGATTTGTGCATACGTGTATGTTTTGGAAAAGGGTTTAATAATATTTATAATTGAATTATATTGGAAAATGGTCTGGACCATCTGGTTTTATTATTTGTACGAGTTAAGACCTTGGGAAACCTCACTTTTAAAGTGGATTAGGTATTGGTGAGATATGCGGGTAATTTTGATTGGACTATTAGTATAGTGTATTAGTTTGACCAATTGACTCAAGGATTTGGTAACTAATGTAAAATCTGTACACTGACTACTTGATTACCTGACTATGACCACGGTTTATTTTTATTTCATGAAAACTTGGTGTGTTAGTTTAGCAACAGACTTATATCTGCTAAGCTGCTGTCAAATGTAAAATTTTAAGATTTGGCCAATTTTCAATCAAAAATTATGCTATTAGAAGATTCTTCCTCAATAGAGTAATATCAGCACACAATAGAAGGGAAGAAAACTAGCCTTCCATCTTGCAGGCAAAATTTAATCATTTCTGAAGATAAATGCAGTGGGAGGCTGGAGGGAAAATAGTAACAGATTATTCCCCCCAAACGATACTACTCCATAACTGGTCAGTTAAAACTGATTGTTTTAATTACTTTTAATTGGAGGTGGTCACTCACTTGTATAATTTATTTATATAAAATATCCAGAATCAAGATTTACGGATATGTTTATTTAACAAGAATTATGGATATGTTTATTTCAAAAGTACAGGATATAAATTAATCTATAGACTTTTGCTATCTCATATTATTATTTGTGGTTGTTGATAATGAAAATATACTTTAAAGGTGTTAAATATTCACACTGGAATCGCGTCTCTAACAGTAGATAAGTTTTCTAAATTTATTCTATAATCTTGATAAAGTCCCAGAAATCTAACAGCAGTAGAAATAGTGCCACAAACTATGCTATGTCTTGAGGTTTTGTTTCGAACATTCCAAGGATGTTACAAAAATGCTTTTTCTTTTTGACAAGCCAGTGAATTCAACCTACTCTAATTCTCCATACTAATTTAAATTACAATAGGAATAGACTAGGTTTACTACAAAAGGGATGATGCCGCCCTCCCTGCAACAAATGCCGTTTCCTTTACTATTTTCACCCCCTTTTCATTCATGAAATACAATTCAATTCATACAATGTCAAAAAGGAGAAGGGAACAAACAAAAAATGTCCCTGTTGAGAGGAAGTTTCCTTTTGTAGAAATTAAAAAGGTAGAGAGAGAAGCGAGCGAGCAGCGGATGTCTAGAAATCGCCCCTTAACTTCGCTTAAAAAAGTAACACCCCAAACTCCCCCCACGTTCTACTTCCGGTTACGGTTTTACCTTTTGAATACGATCGAAAAAGAAGGGAAGGGGGATTTGCTAAGAAAATTTGTGAACAGAGAAATAGCATGGTTCACTGGTTGCCAATAAATCTAGTATAATTATTTTTATAAATTAATTATAACGCTGGTTTCTATTATAAGGAGCACGCAGGTCGAGAAAGTTGATTAACGTCGTCTCAGTCAGCTTCCCATTAGTTCGCGGTTTCAAATAACCTATGAAAGGCCATTTTAGGGTGATATTAAATGGGGAGGGGCTAAGAGACGTGACGTCAGTAGTGTTTTTGTTTTGTATGCAATCTAAGGGGGTAAATGCCATTTCCACATTGTTACCAACCATTGTGAGCACAAACTGAAGCAGAGAGAAAGGCTAGCAGTTGTATTTTGGAACTGTGCTCACAAGCTCCTGGCAATCCTCAATGAAAGGAATGCTTGGAAAGAGGGGTGGAACTTTCTTTACACCTTTATCGAGAACTATGTATATCGAATTCCGAAAATTAACCAAAAAGCTCCAAAATGGTCGTAAGTACTGAAGCAGAAGCTAGACATAGAAAGGTTGCAGGGAATTTAGAGCTAAATACTGATGTAGTTTTTGGGAACCTTGATGGAAGGCCCATCGAGTTTAGGTATAAGAGCAAATTACTTAAGTAAACTTCACACATCGATGAACTAAGAGAGGAAGAAAACTTTCAAGGGGCTTAAGCATCAGGAGTGGTGGGTTCCTTCAAATGGAATAATTTTACATAGGATTTACTTTTTTCTAAGGGAATAAAAAAATTATGGGAGCTTACTTTAAAGTCCTTTTTTTATAATGAGAACCTACAAAATCTTGCTTTAGGGAAGATCCTAAATAACGCTTAGACTAAAGAGAAAGTCGAGGTGTAGCCGCTTTTATTTTAAAATCTAAAACTTTATACCAAAATCTGGTTTTGGTCAAATTTAAAAATTAACACAAAAATCTTAAATAAAAAGAGATTCTAAATCAACTAAAATTAGAAAAAATATGCATAAATTCAACGAAGTATTAAAGAGTAATTAAGTTGCGAAATTAAGTCAAAATATTAGGGGAAAAAACTTAAATGGCAAAGAAAGTTTGATAAAAATTAAGATATTATAATAGACTAATATTTGAAGTTGAAAAATCCGATCCCGAAGAAAGGCTAAAATTAAAGTTAAACTTAAGAACGAAGGGGTTAATTGTATATAAATTTATATTAAATTTAAACTTTCTTTTAAATTTTATCTAGAAAATGAGAGGGTGGAGTTTAAAATTATTGTTGTGTGTAGAAACCATTAAAGCCTCCTTCGAAAAACATATCTTTGAACCCTCTAAAACGCCTTTTCAACACTATTTGTAATAAAATACTGTAAGTCACATCCGTTTGTGTTATATAGTTATATTTATAATATCACCCCCGTAATATTATGTAAACGAAAAATGCCTAAAATCGCGTAAGCATGTTTCCGGGGCCCACAAAACTCCGGCGAAACTCACCCCAAAGACTAAGGCGTTTTTCATTTGGCCTTTTTTTAATTCCACACAAGCGTATTATTCGACATAATGGGCCAAAATCCCCTTCCTCTCCTTCAGTATATCTCTATTGTAAAAAATGTAATTTTTGGCGGGAAGACGTCGGTAAAGCCTAAAAATTTTAAAATCCAGGTGGTAGGAAACGTAGGGAAGTACACTCTGTTGATTTTTTAGGCCTAAAAATATATAAGAAATAATTTTCTCCCAGAGTACAAAGAGAGAGCTGTGTATTCCTTCTATGGCAATAATATCTCGGCACGCGCCGTAATTTTTGGCGCTCCCTCTTCTTTACCCCATGGTACGTTTATTCGGGTAGGGACAAAGCGAAGGGCTTCGTAAAATCTCCGCTACTCTCCAGCTGGACTAAAAAAAAAACTGTCCAACTTTAAAGTAATTTTCAAAACACCTGGGGAGATAATCATTGATAATTGTTTTATAAAAAGAGCAATGCGTTAAATGTAAAAATGGGAATATAATTTAATGTCTAGAAAACAGTCCAAACAACAGAAATCACAACAAGGCAATCTAAGCTATTTAACACAAAAGGCGTAGAAAACCTGGCAATCTTAATTTAATAACAGTCTAGAAAATCATTGAAGGAATTAATTTTAAACAATTATTTATTCAATTCAAAGCTATCTATAAAACCCGTGAAATTATTTTCAAAACATTTAAAAACCTCTTAAAAAACCCGAAATATTTATTTGAAAACTCTAGAAAACATAGGAAAATTTATTCAATAACTGTCTAGAAAACCTGGATGAGCGTCCTGGATAAATAAACAATCAGGGAATAAAATATAAATAGTGGGGGAAAATTGGCTTTGAACAGAAAATCGATAAAGCCATAAAGGGAACCTTTATAAGTGTATAAGGTGCCTCGCCCTTTGAGGTTACCCTGATAGTAAGTACCCTTCGGAGGGTTTTCCATCTCTTTCCCTCCCCTCCTCGCACGCTCCTTGGGATCTCATCGAGAAGCTGGAGAGCCGGCTGGCAGAGAAAACGGAGATGTATTGGTTGCATTTGCTAGTTGTCCCAGGACTCTAGGAGAAGGCGCGCGCGCCGAAATATTTCCTCGCAAAGTTTCGCTGTACGGTTTACTATAGCTTTTTGTCTTTTGGTTAGGCTTAGAGTAATATCTATTAGACCGTAATACCTATTTTTTATTCGCCACTCACTCTCTCTCACTATCGCGATAATTAAAGTAGTATTACACAGGATTCATAGATGAAGTGTTTTCTCAGTTAACTGGCCCGTTTCTGTGTGGGTGCGGTTTTTTGCGCACTTTCTACCTTACTCGCCGTGAAAATGGACTTTTTTTTTAAATAGTAAAAGCCACAAGCTTCGCGGCGTTTGACAAGAGTGGGTGTTTTTAAAGAGAAAATTGTAATTTTTAGGCTCCATCGTAAATTTATTAACTCCACCCCGAACCCGCGGTCGCGTTTAGTTAGGTTCAGTTTTCGATCGTCCTTCTGGGGTACAAAATTGACAGCTGATGCGCATTGTAGTTGTATCGTTCGATACGGATAGGGTCAATCGATATTTGACCTTTGAACTTAGTCGTTTCTCCAAGAAGAATCTTAAATGGTTTTCGGGCTCGAAATGAAAGTGTTAAAGAAAATCAAGCGATTTGGTAAGAAATTTCTTTTCTAATGATTGCACTAGTTAATTTAAAAAGAAAAAAATCCCTTGTGATACCTCTTTAATATCGGGTAACTTGGAGGCACTGAAGGAAAGACATAGAAATAGCAGAAATAGAGGGTAGTTCGTATCTCTTAATCCCTGCCTTTCACCTTATTGCATCTAAGATTATAAAAGGTATCATAATTCTGTACCTATTAACTTAAAACTTGCAAAGAAAGTCGAAACTTTATTGAATTAAGAACTCTTTTACCTTCGTTTGTATTTCTATCAAAGTTATATCGCAGGCTACAATGTTTAGAGGTTTATTGCGATGCCCCGGCTTCTAATTAAGACTCGTAATTTCAAATGGACCAAAATTAGTACGGAAACAAGAAAGATAAATCAAACATAAACAGCTTTGCTGATGAACGGTTTGTCCGAGGAAATTTATCTTTCTTCCAACGTAGCAATACGGTCAGTATTGTTTCAAAATTTTAACTCTTTTGCACCTTTGGTTCAAAAGAAGTATTTTGTTAGTAAATTTGCTTCAAAAGAAGTATTTTATTAGTACCTTTGGTTCAAAAGAATTATTTTATTTGGACATTTGGTTCAAAAGAAATATTTTATTTGGACATTTGGTTCAAAAGAAGTATTTGGACATTTGGTTCAGAAGAAGTATTATATTTGGACATTTGGTTCAGAAGAAGTATTATATTTGGACATTTGGTTCAGAAGAAGTATTATATTTGGACATTTGGTTCAGAAGAAGTATTATATTTGGACATTTGGTTCAGAAGAAGTATTATATTTGGACATTTGGTTCAGAAGAAGTATTATATTTGGACATTTGGTTTTAAAAGAAGTATTATATTTGGACATTTGGTTTTAAAAGAAGTATTATATTTGGACATTTGGTTTTAAAAGAAGTATTATATTTGGACATTTGGTTTTAAAAGAAATACTTTAGTTGGACATTTGGTTCAAAAGAAATATTTTATTTGGACATTTGATATAAAAAACATTTTGATTTTTAAATGTCTTCAACATGTTTTATTCCACAAGCTGGACCCCCTATTATATTTGTTTTTAGCATAACATATACACATTTTTACCTCAAATTAGGTTTAATTTAAATCAATACAAATTAAAAATCAGATTTTTTAAATCAAATAAACGGGATATTTAGTTCTATGACGGTAAAAAATTATGCAATATAAAATTTTGAAACAGTCATGCCGTATATATTTATTGCGTAATTATTAAAATTTACCCATCGCCGTTGTTTATATTCGGAAAGATAACGCTTAGCTTTGTCGGAATTAAACTGAAACCTAGGACTGTGACTATTACTATAGATTAGATAATTTGCTGAAACCAAAACAGGATCAAATCGCGGGCAAGTTTAAATATGAAATTCGAGATAGCTTCGACAAGTTCGTGCGTGCGGATGGTTTTAAAGTTTTTTTCAAAGTTTTAATTTAGTTTTTGGTTAAATTCACCGCAATCAGTTGCTAGAAACCTTCCAGAAGAATCATTCTCAAAGAATTTTATGGAAATGAAAAGTAGGCTTAGTTATTTGAATAATATAATCGTAATTTTTCAGTCTTTGATCCCAAAAATATTGGTTTTTTGAACTTTAATACTGGTGTTGTATAATTTTTGATTTAAAATCTAAATTTCCCAATAATATACTAGAAGCTGTAGGGTTTAAGTTTTCGTGGGTGTTGTGATGATTCAAAGTTCTTTTTAGGCGGTGTAGTTTTATAAATATTAACCCAGGCTCCCGATTATAGACTAACGATGATCACGTGATTAGAAATGAAGTCACTATGATGGTTTTTGTACAAGGATTTGTCAGACTTTTTTTTGTTCAGGCTTTTAAAAAAAACTTCGTTTGGTGTATTGACGAAAGACGCGTTGCCAGCTGCAACAGTTGGCTTAAAGTATATGATAATATGACGTTTTTAATACGTCACTAACCGCGTTATCTAATTCCTGTCATGACACAGCCAGCTTGTGGATATTGATACAAGCTGGAAATCAAGGGAAAACAATTTATACTGAAAAGATTCGCCAAATCATATTCGTTCAAAATTTCTAGCTGTTTTTCCAACAAAAATAGGTAGAAATCCAAATTTCTGGCGTTGGTTTTTATCTAGCTGTGTGTAGAGAAATCCTTTTTTTAATTATTGTTTTTTTAAGGGAGGGTGAACAGGAAAATTAAATGGGTTAATAGTTGATTCTACTTTTAAAGATTAGACGTAAAATATACAGGAAGTGTCTCTCAATTGTACAAAAAATAGGAAACCGAATTTTGGCATATAATTAAAGAACCTCTAACTAATCAAAAGACTCTCTACCTTTAGTTTAATAAAATTCCCGCGACATGGAATGCTGCACACTCAAAAGCCGTGTTCACTACTAGGCCTTGGAGTCGATTCAAACCTTTTCAAAATGTTTCGCTAGAGTCGTGTGAACGGGAAACCGTCTTTTCTCGCCTAGTATGAACGCAGCTTAAGTAAAATAATGAAAACGAAGGGGAGATTATCAAAGTTTCGTATTTTTCTTAATTTTGTTTGGAAAATTTTATCGCTGACTCCTTTGGTGTAGCAATATGTTAATTAGTTTAGTTGCAATTTTCATAAAATCACCGATTCAATTAAGCGAGACCCTGAAAACTTTATTACAATAGTCCGGTAGTCTGTCTACTGACTTGAAAGCGATATAGTGAATGATATTGATAAGACGATACTTGTAATGGTCTATTTTTTATCAACCTACCTTGAACTCTATTGATTTCTAATCGGTAGACAGACTAATAGTACAAAGTCCTACCGGAATCACTCTCTCTCTCCTCTCTGGATTAGGAGTGTCCCATCCGTCCCAAGTTGTAAAAACCTCCTCGACGCCTGGCCGTTGAGTTGTGGACGCCCGGATGTAGCGAGCCTAAAAACAGGAAGTTACCTTTGTTCCGCGCCGTTCTCCTTGGTAACACCTGGTTTCCTCTTTAACTATTAGGGAAGAGGACCCTGGCAAGGTTCCCCTTCTCTCCCGGCTCGTAACATAATTTCCCGCTGACTTTTTACGCGCCTAAAATTTCGACGGAAGTCTCGCTATGTCGCCTTCTTTTATGGGAAAATTATTCTATCGGCGTTCTATTAGGTTTGATTTCTTTAAAGGTAGAATGAAATGGTAAAATATTAAAGGAAAACTTGGAGTTTAAAATAGAACAGCTTTTGAATTTCTAGTTAATGTCCAGCCCTATATTTCTAACATATTTCTCTTTTAAATTGAGAATGCAACCTAACAATTTTTTTTATTAATTTCTTTTTGTTTAAATAGGCCTAACCAACAGTAAAAAATTTACAAAAACAAATATTAAATTAAAAATCAATTTAAAACTTAACCGGAAAATAGGCTTAGCTGGATTCATGGAGATCCTGAATGTCTTCTCATTAAAAACATCAACCAATGAGCAGATAGGCCCGTTGTTAAGGCGAGATCTCCATGACACTTTCATTAACATTCGAAGAAATTCAGAATCCCCATGAATCCAGCTAAGCCGGATTAGTTTTAAATTTATTTCTAGTTTAATATTTATATGTAAAAAAAATACTGGTAGATTACGCCTATTTAAACGATAAGGAATCGATGAAAAATTCACTTGTGATATTGCATTTTCCCTTTATACACAGGGAAATTTAACAAAAATAGAATGGAAAACCTGGAAATATCTGGGAAATTCATTTTCAAAATCTTGTACGAACCCTGACCCAAAATCCATCTGTTTTTCACGAGAAATTGGTGATATCATCACTTTAAATAAACTAAGTTTTACAATCCCATTAAAACAACAACGTCACAAAAAACGTGCAATTTTAATCAATAAACGTTTACTATTTTTTATCACTCATCCATTCGCGTTTTTTCACCAAATCGTTTCACTCAATCAAGCTCATTGACTCATTACGAGACTACCAAGGCGTGAAGAAAATATTTTCTTTTGATAGCCACCATTCAGTTATGCAAAGTTACGAAAGTTCGGGCTATTTAATAGGCAATTTTAAACCTCATTTATATAATTGATGATATAAAAGCTTGAGTTTTGCAAACGCCAAACAACACGTAATATATATAAGAAAGATCGTTATTTTGGGCAATGTGATTTTCGTCAAGAAAATGACAAATTGGTTTGCCGTTGGCACGCACTGCATTATATATAGTCACGTAAAGACGTTTCTAGGCTAGTCCCGCGAGTTTTGAAATAACCCCGATATATGTATTTGCAATAGTTGAAGTGTCGGTGACAAGATTCTGTTAAATAGGATTGGTTATATGCTTTCGCTCAAGAATTGTCTCCGTGTTAGAGGTGAGGTTGATTAATACAAAAACAGGGTTCATACCATTGACCAAGAAAGGGTTTCACCCTGGACACGCGACTTTCAGCCAGACATTTTTAGATAGGGATCTTGGTGGGGCAGCTCGTTGGCGCCTCTAGTTGGTCATCAATCCAACTATCGTATCTGTGCAACGCGTTAGATGGTGGTAAGGAAGAGCGCACCACCGAAACGTACTAGTACCGCCTCTATCGGCAATAATAGTTACCAGGATGAAACCCTTTCTTAGTCTATGGTTCATACAAACCTGGAAATGTTAGGGAACTTGCATATTGCCAAAAACCAGGGAAATTCTTTTAAAATTGGGCGTAATCAGGGAAATTATGGAAATGTATACAAATACGAGTACCTAGTGTTAATCTTCAATGACACCAAGTTGGTGCAATCGATTCCTTATCGCTTAAAAAGGGCTAATTAATCCACCAGTAAAAAAAATTACAAACCAATTTAAAACTAACCCGGAAAATAGGCTTAGCTGGATTCATGGAGATCTTGAATATCTTCGCATTGAAGGGTCACCGACCAATGAGCAAAGGCCTCGTCGTAAAGGCGAGATCTCCATGAAACTTCCATCAATGCGAAGAAAATTCAGGATCTCCAATAATCCAGCTAAGCCTATTTGCCTACGAGTTCTTGATTTAGAAATTAGTCCTAGGTAATGGAACAATTTCATTATATCAGTCCAAAAAAATAAGAAAATTAAACCAAATCTCAAAAGAAAATTTTTTCTGTTCGTGCTTTTTGAATTTATTTTCGAATAAATATCGTGTGACTGGTACTTGAAAAACAAAGAAATGGCAGATGATATTAGATTCCAATGAAGTAATAACACGTGTTGCAGTATTCCATTGATAATTCTCTCTGATGTCGCCCTTTCTTTTTAACCCCTTTTTCCATTCATTAATAAATCTTGCGCAATTAAAAGTTTTTTTTTTTTTTTTTTTTTTTTTTTTTTTGACAACACTTAAATCATATTTCGATATCCTCGTTTTAATGGGCACTACATTAATCCACTCTGTAGTAAAACTAGTAATATCATTTGCATCCTGTCTTCTCTTACTTACATTACGAAAAGAGCTACTGTAAATCTGTTGCACGTAGAAAAAACCAGGAAATAGCATTTGGGGAGAAAGTAAAAAAAAAAATTACAAACGCGGCAGCTTATAGGCATCTGTTTTGTCGGTATCACAGATGGCTAACACCAAACCCTTCTTTATCCACACACCATCTTTTTTTCAACATCCCCTTCTTGGTCCATTGAATGATCCTTGGACTCATTTGCATACGACTATAAATATTTTTAGAATTTAGATTTATTAAATTATGTTTAATTTATAAGTTTTATTCGTTCATTAACTTTTTTTAATTTACGAGCCCAGGGTTGCCACAGGTCTGGGAAAACAGGGAAAAGCCAGGGAATTTGAAAATGGACCAAAAAGGTCAGGGAAAAGTCAGGGAATTTTAAAAGATCTTTCAAGAAGCCAGGAAATTACAATCATTATCTGCAGAAAATATTTGAAGCTGACCATGTCAGTTGTGTAGATTAGAACAAAGATATGCATGCAAAAAGTTTGGCGAACGCAATTGCAAAGTAATATAAAAAAATTAAAGATTAAAGATTGGGTAGTATTAGCTGAAACGGTCAGGGAAAATCGTTGGAAAAGGTCAGGGAATTATCGGAGACATATGAAGCATTGTTGTCACATTTTAGCTATAATCAGCTGAAATTTGAAGATAACGAAATTTATTCCAAGTAATTCTGAAATTATTAAGTACTAGTCACTCCATATCAGTTCCGTAATTTGTGCTTCGGGGCATCCCTGTGAAAGTTTCTTCCTGCTGCACACTAAATCTTTCTTGCCAAAGGCAGGAACCAATGGCACCTTGGCTTTGAACCAGGCCTAATTATCTTAAAAATTAAGTTGTACTCATTCCAAGAATTAATATATCTTGCATCGGACACGTTCTGAAGGAAACTATCAAAACATGATATTTAGTTTTGCCTGGTGCTTGCCCTTTAAATCCTCAATAAGGTTTATTTCTCTCGTCATTCAGACATAGTCTTTATTTAGATAAAACTAGATTAAGAGCGCCTTAAATTTCGACCGAATTTAGAGGGTTTTAATTTCATTAAAGACGAGAAATGTTTTATCGCGTAGGGGTTCGTGGAAATTTCGTTTTATTTTATATAAAGGGTAATGAATCTTGCGAATGTCTCTTTTAAATCAAGATAAAGTTGACACCCACTAAAGTAAACGTCTGTGTAACGTTTGATTGTGAAGTTCTCTCTTTTTTTTTTTTTTTCTCGAGTAAAGAATTAAGAAAATATTTTTTTTCCTAGTATTAGCTTTAGAAAATAAAGTTTCTTGAAATTTAGTTCGCGTCACCTTCTCAAAAATGAATCAAATATTTCATTGTAAAAGTACGGGTAAACTGAATAGTTGTTTTTGAAATTGCTTTATTGATTTATTGAATTTTCAATAACTGAAAACAATCGATTTTGATTGTAAAGAACAATGTTATATCCCTGGTTGAAAAAATAATTAAAATATTCATGAAAAGATATATGAGAAGTCTTTAAAGTTTGTGTAACGTTCTGGCCAAAAGGTGGATGTTATAAATTGTAATTCCTGCAACTACGTATGACAAATGTTCACTGAAATCGGCGCGAGTTACGTTAGGAAACAAGATAGATCTCTAGCAGACGATGTTTCGTTTTTGTTTATACTCCTTTTTAAAGGTCCCATCTGCTCTAGAATTTGCCCCTTGAAAAAAATCTCTTATGCACACAGTCTAGCTTTAACTGTACAATTTGTTATAACCAACGTCGTCTTATAAGTAAAAGAAGGCAGCCAGGATATAAACAATCACATATATCCTCGTATATACGCCCCTAACGACGCCAAAATCGAACAACTAATGAAAAGTAGACTTGTAGACGATTTGAGATGTAAATCTTTGACCTCTTTTAGCAAGAAGTTTTAAATTGCAAATTGCCGTTTTGTTAAATTACAAATTTATCGATTAGAACTCTAGAGTGTTATTACAATTCATTAAAATGAAACCTTCAGGAAGTTATCGCTTTTTTCTTTCGTTGAAAAAGAAATGTTTGAAAATCAAGGGTAAACTAGCTGGTAAAGAGGTGTTTTACCTTCTCCCTTTCTCCTTGATTTTATGAAATTGACATCTTTACGATCCCTTAGGGCGCCCCGTTGGCAGCTGCTTTCTTATCATTTGACAGGTCATTCTTTTCTAGTTGCCGCCCGGCAGCCAAACACGGCTTTTAGTTTCACTTTTTTGACGTGTTTAAACAAACTCCCGTTAATTTATCAGGCCCAATTTATCGCAATTTGTACTCTTAACACTTTCTCTTTTACTATTTTCCGTGTTCTAAATTCATTTTATATTTATTTTTAGTCTTTGAAAGTAGGCTTAATGAGTTTTATAGACGTTTTAAATTATTCGGGATTATTTGTAGACCTATGTAAAGTTTCTAGGCGTTGATTTCTCTGAGTTCTTTCTCTCTCGTAAATCGATTTCATAGAAGGTCAGAAAGAGGGATTTTCCTAACATATAGGACTTGACCTATTTGTGTCTAAAATATTTATTTTCAGTCCCTATAAATCAGTTTCTCTAAGGCTCTCTTTCAGAGCTCATATTGAATTCAGGGGTATTCTAAATGGGGGCCAAAGGTAAGGGAAAAGTCTGAGATTTTTTTTTTGTCAATCGAAATTTCTGTTGTTCTTTCACTCAAAGGGAGAATGCAACCTAACAACAAATAATTTTTAATCGATTTCTTATCGTTTAAATATCCATCAGTAAAAAAATTTAGGAAAACAAATATTAAACTAAAAATAAATTTAAAATTTACCTAGTTGCATTCATGGCGACCCTGATTTCCTCGTGTATAAGGGTTTCCCAAATCACTTTAAAGCAGGTGTTACTCCAATAAAGAAATTAGAGCTAGAGAATGGAAACATGATAAAGAGATACATGTTTGCTATTTTACCAACCAAATGATGTCACGAGAGTGTAGGTCTCTAGGAGAAGGGAAAGAGTAAGAGTACCCAAGACTTTGGTAGTGGTGTCAAGTGGCAATTCAGATTTATTAAACTAATCATGAAGCAAAAAACGAGAGGTCAAAGTTTTGAAAAACATTTCTTTATATCAGATACTTATGGTGCTATCTATATATTACAAAAATTATTTAGTTATCCTTAAAAGTCAGTTACTTCAAAATAAAGAGTTAAAATTAATTTCTTCCACTAACCCTTTAAAAGTTGTTTATACTTCTGTTTAAAGGGACTACCAGCGTTTTCGAGCCCCTTTAAAGTCGTCTATAAAAAGTTTTTAATTTTATTTTTAGCTTCTTCCCAATCACGTAATGGTCACAACTCCGGCTCTCTAAACAGTGGTCTTCCTCCGATTAATTTTCATTCGGTACATGGAGAAAATATTGGACTGTCCCGAGACGGCGCCGTAGCTAGGCGAACCGATAGTTTTTGTAAAGGAATTGCTTTCACAAATCGTCCCGTTAAAGTCAATGAAAGAATTTACTTAAAATTCGTGGAAACTTCGACGAGCTGGAGTGGCGCTCTTCGATTTGGTACGTCAAATGAATGGCAACCCATTCATCAATTTTGTTTCAAAAATGATAGCAATTTTTTTCTTTAATAAAATTTTAGGCTTCACTTCAGTTGATCCCAGTCATTCTCGAAGTGGTCTTCCAAAATACGCTTGTCCAGATTTAACCAATAAACCGGGACATTGGGCTAAAGCTTTGGGTGAACGTCAAGCCCAGAGAGATTCCATCCTGTTTTACTATGTCAATGAGACTGGTCACGTTCACTACGGAATCAATGGCGAAGAGAAGGGGATTTTTTTCGATGGAGTTAATACCAGTTCTCCTCTGTGGGGGATGATTGACGTGTACGGGAACACAGTAGCTGTTGAACTAGTTACTCCGAGTATCACTCAGCCAAACAATTTGAGGCATTCAGTTTCCGGTTGGTACCATTTTATTACCCTTTTTTTTTTTTTTTTTTTTTTTTTTAGCAAAAATAAGTTTCATTCTAACAGAAAATTTATAATTTAACTAGTTATAACCCATCAAAAATGAACTTATGTTCAAATTAATTTTGTTTGAATTTCACGGTTAAAGTAGTTTTAAAACAGTACGCCATCTGGTAGCGTTAGTGGTCTGGTTGCGTTACTACCAGACAGACAGACATTGTTACATAGAGAATTAATATAGCGCCATCTAAAAGCATTATTGTCAATTAGTTACGTAAAGAAATAATGAATTGTTTTTGAGGGTTTATGTATGATGTTTTTTGATAGAAAACTCGAGGCAGCTGTTGAATAATCATCGCAGTCCTGGCAGCGTTTACCCAACTACTCCCGAGCCAGTTACCAATGAACCCGATTTGAACCGATTATCCTTACGTTTATCCTCATTAAATATCGACCAATTAGATAATATTCAAGCTGAAAACTCTCTACCAATCAAAGTCTATCAAAATGCGCAGTTCAATTCATTGCCATTTCATAAAACGAAAGGTTCCAATGTCTTCCTATCAAATTCTGGGTAAAACTCAAAACCTTTTCAATCTTAAAATAATTTTGTACATTATTAACCTTTAAAATTTGATCGCAGGATCATTGCTGAAAGAAGTGATAGTCATTATTGTCAAGGATACGTTTTTACTGGCCGTCCTTTGAGGTTGGAGGAGCGTTTGGTCATTCAGATACTCAAGACCGAACGCTCGTACGTTGGCGCTCTTACATTCGGTTTGACAGCTTGCGATCCATCCACGCTGAACGTGAATCAACAAGAATTACCTGATGACCCTGATATGTTGCTGGATCGACGAGAATATTGGGTTCTTAGAAAGGACGTAGCCGAAAGCCCCCAAAAAGGAGACGAGCTGGCTTTTGTCATTCGAAATACTGGTGAAGTTCAATTTGCTAAAAATCACCAACCTTTAAAAACAATTATGCACGTGGACCAAACTCAACAACTTTGGGCTTTCTTCGACCTCTATGGCAATACTTTGAAAATTAAATCTCTGGGTAAGTTTCTTACAGATTTAATTTTGCCTTTTGAGAAGATGGAAATGTTTAATAGTGATGTTTTTAGGCTTAACTTCTACAGACTGCTCAACGACAACCCATCGATTACAACGAAGCCAAACTTTAGATCCCAGTTCTACTTGTTTTTCAGATTCTTCCGCTAGTTCTACAATTGATGGTGAGATTACTAATTTACTAATCTTATTGTTATAACAAATAATGGCTTATAAAACGATATTTTGAACTCGCTACAGTATTGTCAAAGATACACTATTCTTAGTGAAGAAAAACATATTGAAATATCTCATTTAACATAAAAAAAATTGCCCCCTATTTTGTTATCCAGTTAGATATAGGCCTAGTTTAAGCCAACGAACTTTGCTTCTATCGAAGTTAACCTAAATTCTTTAAAACCAGTGACCTTTTTTAAGCAAACAATTTTTTTGGGCCTATTTCTTAAGATTCTACAATCGAATCTCTAATAAAATAATCTCATTGCATTTATTTAAACAGTTCCAAGTAGTAACGGTTCAGATAGTGGAGTTGGAACGAATAACGAATGTACTCTATGCTTTGAAAGAGTCATTAACTGCGTTTTGTACGACTGCGGTCATCTATGCATGTGTTATCAATGCGCCCAAATTCAATGGAAAAATCCACGCGGCGGATTTTGCCCAATTTGTCGTAAAGCTATTAGGGATGTTGTTAGAATTTATCGAACGTAAAGAAGAAGAGATATAAATTATAGCCCCAAATTTTAAAATACGCACGAAATGTTATCAGCGCTCATCAAAATTGATCAAATTTGAGAAATGGAGAATACAAATATAGAAAATTAATATAAATACTGGATAGTAAAACATTTTAAGCCCTAATAGCTTTAAAACAAACAATGTACGTGTATCAAAGAAATAAATGCAGGAAACTTAGTCTAAGACGCGTTCAAAATCGAGCGAGAAAGTGAATAAAACTAAAAGTGATTCTGAAGCTTGTTCTGCAGTTCACAAGCTTGAGCGAAATTTACTCTCCTATATGTTAACGATAGATCTATATCGTTCTTCCATGAAAGAAGATCAAAACTGATTTAATTTGCTTGTGCGCGAGAAAAGTGATTTCCAATTTTTGCTCTACGCTCATGCAGTACATTCTCGCTCGGTTCTGAACATGCCTTTAGGGCATTCTATTACATATAATAAGGACTACATTTACAGAATATGCAATTTTAATTTTTTCTTCGAGTGTGTGTTGGTTTTTTTTTTAAATCTTAATGTTGTTTTCTTCATCCTTTAAAAATCTATAAAAGATTCTTAACCAACTAGTCAATGTAAGAGTTAAATTCTGATATTTCTTTTTTGTTTGTCGATATATTTAAAAAATTTAGGCCTATTGGTATTTGGACTCTTTCCCGCTCTTTAAAAATTGTACATAAATTGAAAAAATGATAATAATTTTTGTTTTAAATAACTTTTTATTAAAAGAAAAAATGGCAGGGAAATTGAAATTTAAGTTCAAATTTCAATTTTACCTTGTTTGGAAAAATACAACAATTTTTACTAATTTTTTAATTAAATTTTCAATAGTTATAAATGATTTTCTTTCTAGTTTTTCTAATAATACATGTAAATGCCTTGTTGCATAGCTCTTATCATTATCAAAAAGTTAGGGAGCGGACAGTCTCCTAGCAGCCAAATTATATCATGGAAGATAGCCGAACTATTTGGTCAGTAAAATCAGGGAATTTTAAATTATTAAATGTCAAGTTTAAACTATCATTTTGATGCAATTGTTTGAGAGAAATTAGTTTTTTACAAAAGGTGTGTGGCTTAGTAATTGCATAATTTGTTTAATGACAAAATGTAGACAATATCTTAAACTTTCACGCACGCAAATCTTCAATTTCATTTATTTTTGTACAAAAGCGTGTAAAAAACGCACCATTCTATAAACCTTGCCTAGTTCCATTTTTTGCCACATGGCGGCGACACTAGGAGGGGTTTATCGAGTTCATATTTAGGAAGGGGACTTTTTCGAATGCATTTTTCAGAATGATTAAAGGCCCTATCTGCGTTAAAGTTTGCCTTTTAAAATGCTTCTCCCTTATGCACACAGCCTAGCTTTTACTGTCGTCTGCTAAGCTAGATAGCAAGGTGATTTCAAAGGGAATTCAAAAATCTCAGAGATTCCATTTAAGCCTCAGATCGTTTTGAATTTGGTTGTTTGTCATTCTCTTTTATTACATTGCGAAGTTTGATAAAGAAATTGTTAGTATCTGTTAAAGTAGTTAATTATGGTTCGAAGTTTGAACAAAAAATACTCGTGTAAAAATTCACTTTTTATTTTAATAGGCAAAAACTTTTCACAATCCTTGAAAATTCATGATTTATAAGTTTTCATTTCCTTTTTAGGTCTTAAGTTATTAGCCCCAAAAATGGAGGTTTATGTCATCAGCTACTCTGACAAGGTTTAGCTTATTGTAGATTGTGCGATCATTCTGATTTCCAAGTTATCGAGTATCCGGTTTACATCCCAGGAACTTGGAAAGCAAAACTAACGAGTAACCCGCTTATTAAGATAATGAAGACAACCATAAACTCCCATCTTGCGGTATTAATTTATTAATTAATCTAAACACTAAAATATTTTTATTACGTTTCACCCTTAGTCAGTTTTTAAGCGTAATTCAATGACTAGCTGCAATAATCCGCGTCAACCTGATTATTTGTCAAGTCATTATAGGTAACTTAATATTGCCATTGTTTTTATTAATTTTGTGGGATGAAATTGAAATTCGTTAATTTATTTTTTGCTTTAAAATGATTTTTTTAATCTCTGCGGCAATATACTTTCTTTGGCAAAATTGAAAAAGGTTAACAGGCCGTAACGTTTTTTTCCCTTTCTTGAGAAATAATTAGTTACAACGTCATTGTCATCTAAAGATACAAAAAAATTAAAGTAAATATCATTTAAGATAAAATTTAATCACTTTTAATCGTTACCTGATATTAAAGGCCTACTTTCTGAAAAGGTAGGAAGAACATTTTCATTGGCGCTCAGAGAAATGAAGAAAGTGAAAGGTATGATCCACAAACACAACGTAAAGTATGCTAATATCTGAAAAAAAGTTTGAATTTTGAAATTGGAATTAAAGGGATTATTCGGATTAATATTATGGTATCTTACTTCAGAAAATGGATAATACACGGAAGAAAAGTAGCTAAAGGCTAAATAGTGGTTCACAAACACGAATACTGAAATGGAAATATCAAATTACTCTTCAATGTTTGATGAGAAAAAAAATTATATCACTTACTGAGTGCACCAATAAATGGCAATGATGTCACGATGAAAAAGGGAAAAGTTCGTAACAGCATTAAATGAAGAGCTTGACTAATGAAGCCGCAAATTAACAAAGTTAAAGGGAGTTCTTCAAAAATTAAAAGTCCCGTATACAACCCAATATTAATCTAAAAAATAATTTGAGGTTAGTTAATCTTCATTATTTTAAAATCAAAATATTTTGAAGCATACAAATATTAATATCTTGATTATTTTTCCAGTTAAAACTGTGTATTCTTCGACTAATTCGGCGACGTAATATAGTCCAGCGGCTGTGGAAACCAGGAAAAGTGAAGGGAACAAATTATAAAAAAATGCTTTTTAATTATTTTAATGATTAATTATCATTAAGAGTAAGCCTTTGTCATCAAATGTTTTCTTACCAACTGAGAGAACTATAAAACCTAATTGAATTATGGTACTAAGCCAGCTCAGAGAGTATAAAAACCACATTTTGAAATTGATGAAAAGAGAGACTTTTGTTTACATCATCATTCTGTAAATTTAAATCGGCAACATCAAAGGATAATTCCTACCGCAGCTAGTAGCTACGCGTCTGCCAGGCGAGCGGGACTCACTATTCAATAGAAGAACGTATTTTGCCAAATTGCCTATTTTGGTCTATTTTTGGAGCCCCTGTAAAAGTGTTCTAGTAGCATTCTTATATGCCATACGTGGATGCACTCGATGACGATGAGGGGCAAAAGAGCACGTGATTGAACTAGAAAACGTGTACTACGCAAGCTCATTGCGCAATCTTGCTTTCACTTTCCAATGGCGTCGCGGTCGAAGCGGGTGTGATTGAAACTCTCGGCTCCGGTATCTTTGAAACAAGTGTAATTTAAAAGTAATTAAAATATTAATTATTATCATGGCTAGTGATTCTAACGAAATGAGCACCGATCTCGTAGCAGTGAATAACTCGGAAGAAGTAACTTCTTCCGAAAATGCGAATGGAGAGGTAAGCCTTGGTATTTTTTTGGCTTTAGAAAAAGTTTGGCATGATTTTCTAATGGCAATTTACATTTCCATGCCCTACTTCTCATTGTGTGATGAAACTTCTACACAAATATTGTCATTGTATTTTTTTTTTTTTTTTTACAGGCACCCCAACAACAGCCCCCACCGGCCCAAACTTCATATTTTTCTATTGCTAAGGGATTAATAGTGAGAGCTGTTATAATCTACTTTATCAGTAGTTTTTTCCAAAGACCATCAACCAATAATCAGGCGAGCCAAAATACTAGTGGGCAACCTGGAACCGCAGTAGCGGCGGCAAAAGGTTCCGCTAATGTCTACAGCAATGGAACGATCATGGTTCGTAATTTATCAAATTTTCATTGAAAGATTTGATATTGTAACTAATTCTTGAAATTGCACCGAAATAGGATTTGTTTTTCTACTTATCAGAAGATGAACTGTCGGTCAATTTTGACCAGAAAAATTTGGTCTGGCATATACCAAATATAGTTTACGGTGATTGGTATGGTGGGCCAACTGGTGATAGCGTTTATACGTTAGATACCACAATTGATGTCCCAGAGGTAAATACGTTTTTATCATTGCTATTGTTAAGAGTATTAAAAGAGGGTTTGTTAATTTGTAGAATGTTCAAAATAATGGAAGTCTATGGGGTCACATATTCTTCGTGAAAAGTGGAATGTCTCCTAACCCATTAGACAAGGGACGTTACTCTTACACCCACACTGTACACAAGTATAAACGTAAGATGATTTAATAAATTACTATTTACTTTATTTTAATGTACCTTTACGTTATTTTAATGATCATTCTATCTTCTCTTAGGCCTTAATCGGTTCAAGAAACGTCATTTTACAAAAACTCATAATTTGTTAACTGGTGAAACATCAGCTTCAGCTGAAGACATAGCGGTGAGTTTTTACTTATATATTTTAAATTTTTTGTGACTAAAATGTATTCCTGTCTAGAAGTTGCAAGATAACTTGAAGTCTGTGGAGATTTTGTCTCATTGGCATCCTAATTTAACCATTAACATTGTTGATGACCATACGCCGTGGACCAGAGGACACGTTCCTCCTCCTTTAGATGAATGTACGATGTTACAAAGTGAAATATTTTGAAATTAATCCAGTTATTTATCAAATTTAACTCATTTTAGACATAGAATTTGAACCAACAACTGGGAAATACTTCCCCATTGTTTACTTCAACGATTATTGGAATTTGTTGAGGGATTATACACCGATTAATACCACTACTAAGTAAGAAATGTTAAAAGAACTAGTCTGCAATGAATGAGTGTTTAATAAACTGCCCTATATATTATTCAGAACATTGCCAATAAGTCTGACATTTCAACCCCTTTCCTTGTTTCGTTGGCAATTGTATTCGGCTCAGGCCATGAGAGCTCGTTGGACCTCGTTCTTAGGACAAGATCTAATGCAAGAATCGGATGATGAACAGGATTCTCTTAAAGAAGCCTTGCTCGAAACGTCACCCTACTTATTAGGATTAACTTTCGTCATTTCTATCGTTCATAGCGTATTCGAGTTTCTGGCCTTCAAAAATGGTAATTAGGAAAATAGTATTAAGCCTTGGTCACAATAAAACTAATTTTTGTTTGTTTAAAGATATTCAATTCTGGAAGAATCGTAAATCTTTAGAAGGTCTTTCGGTTCGATCAGTCTTTTTCAATGTATTTCAATCCTTGATCGTGTTACTTTATATTCTGGATAATGACACCAATATGATGGTTCGCATATCTGTCTTTGTTGGATTGCTCATCGAGTTTTGGAAGATTCACAAAGTAATTAACATCCAAGTTGATCGCGAAAATAAGATCTTCGGCCTCATACCTAAAGTTAGCTTCTCGGAAAAGAGCTCCTACACTGATTCGCCTACTAAACAATACGATATGGTGAGAATCCGAGTTTGTCACAATTTAATCTTATTTTTGGTGGTTACAAATGGGTTTGTTTCTTTCCTTAGATGGCCTTTAAGTACCTTTCTTGGGTGTTATATCCTTTATTGGTAGCTTACGCTATCTATTCCATAATTTATCACGAACATAAGGGATGGTACTCGTTCGTTTTGTCTATGCTCTATGGTTTCCTTCTTACTTTTGGTAAGATTCCTTTTAATAAGATTAACAGCTTTTAAAGAAACAAAGCTAAATCTCACTGATTTTTACTCACAGGTTTTATTATGATGACTCCTCAATTATTTATTAATTATAAATTGAAATCTGTCGCTCATTTGCCATGGAGAATGTTAACGTATAAGTTTCTCAACACTTTCATCGATGATATATTCGCCTTTGTCATTAAAATGCCAACCATGTATCGTCTTGGTTGCTTTAGAGATGGTAAGAAATCAATAATTAATTTTTCCAACCAAGGATTTTTGAATAACTTATTAATTTTATTGTCAATACTCTTTCCTAGATATTATTTTCTTAATATTCCTTTATCAACGCTGGATCTACAGAGTTGATCTGAAGAGAGTCAACGAATTTGGATTTAGTGGTGAAAAAGAAGGAGACGAAACATCAGAGGTCCAAAACGAACAAACAGAGGCCATTTCCAACGGAGTTACGCAACCAGCGGACAAGAAAAATGATTAACGTAATAATTTTAAATTTATTAGGTTTTGAAAACTTTAAATATAGTTTAAAAAAAAAAATTAAAAAAGCTATTCGTCATCAACGTATTCATTTTGCTGGTAAATTCTGGCCAATAGCTTTATCTATCGTGTAAATATGCACAAAATTGTAATTCACTTAAATGAATTTAGTTTGTAGTTCTGAGAATGGGGATATTTATTTAGTCCGAGAATTTATTAATCAGACCTGATAATAAATTGTTGATGTTGCTTTTAATGTTGGGTCAAAACTGATACTGGATATAGGGTACGGATAAGAAAGCAATATATTGGTATCCTCTAAATTATCGATATTCACCGATACCAATATTTTATAAACCCATACTGATATTAGAGGGAATATAAGGCGGTCTTTTTCAACTTATTTTCACACCAAAACTCTATCCAGTGAGAGTTCTCGTTTATCTCAGAACCAAAGTAAACCAATGCCGTAAGGTCGATATTTCAAAAATATCTCATTTCATCCATCCCCAAATATCCATGATTTTATTATTAAGAGACTGGCCACGAGTAAGAAAGTCGAGATTTGGAAGTATTTTAAGGTTAATAAGAATGATAATTCAATTCTATTTCATCCTTTAAGTTATACTAAAAATTTACTAAATTTTATTAAGTAAAACAGTTTTTATTTAAAATTTGTGTTATCGGTTAAAATATTGGTATCATTTAAACTTTGGATATCGGATCGGTTAAATTATGATATCAACCAACACTAGTTACTTTCTTCAATTTACAATCGGCCCTGATTCTTGAATACTCTTAGAAAAGTGCAATAAACATCCTCGTTAGTTTCTCATTAGATATATACTATAAGCACCACCAAATCTTTTCGCTCTATACTTCGTAACTATTGTCTTTTGAACACCTATTTTATATTTTTACAAATTTCTTCAATATCTTGAGATCGAGATTGAAACGAAAAGCCAAAATTTTGATAATTTTTAATGGGTAGAAGTAGGTTTCTTATTGTTGAAAGCGGAATCAGTGTTTTAAATAAAACGCTAGAATTTTTTTAAGAAGGAATAAATAGATGGCGTTAGTGTAGTGACGTCAACCGGAAATTTCCCTTTTTTCCCCGGATTGTTCATTGTCAAGTTTTTCAACCAATGAAATTCCGTTGTCTTTGTTTCAACGTTTGAGTCATAGCCATAGTCGGTATTTCTTGTAATTTGTAAACTGGTTAGAGTTAAGTCGCGATTATTTCAAGTTATTTTGTAAATTTGGATCCAAACATACCAAAGGACAAAGAAAAGTACTTAGGTGAATTACTTTTAATTAAATTGAAAGCTGACGTTCAGTAATCTGAAGTTTGAAGTTTTCTGATGTAATGCAAATTGAATGCACCTAAGCCTTGGCCGCATCATTTGGGGTAGGTTAATTTATTTTGTTACAAAATTTTTGTAAGAAATGCGAATTCCACTGGGTGCTCTAGTGAAAGAGAAATCATTCTGAAGAATGCTTTATACAATAACTCAATCCACTGGGCGGGTCCAAGCTGGGGAAATCAAGCTTTTGAGGCAACATTTTCAGCTATATTTTTTGAGAGAGCAACTGGAAAAGAGCCCTTTATTCACTGATTTTAATTGGGTAAATTTACTTTGAATTGCTATATAGAGTGCGATGGCAACCACCCAGAATAGGTTATGCGGCTAACTCTGGTTGCGTGCAACTTCGTTGTAAATATTATGATTACGTTTTTCAACGAGGTTAAGAGTACTCTTGAGAGTGGTCCAGTGGAATTTGATATTGGTTAATGCTTTTAAGGGCGTTTTATTGGGGGTTTTTCTAATTTTACAAGCATTGGTTGACAACTTCATAATTAAAGTTGATGGGTAAATGTTAATTATCGATTTAAAAATGGCTTTCATCAACGGGACTCTTATATACTCTTACTATTTTATCATATTGGTACCTCGACAATTGTTAGTTGCATTTTGTATCTAGTCGAACATCCCCCTTTTTCCATAACCTTTATCCAATTCTTTTCAACCAATGAGTATGCCTACATGTAACACCTATAAATTGTTGAAATATGTGAAAATAAATTTTGTAACCATCTGACGGTGGCATCAGAACAATTAAAAAGGTACATTAATGTGACGATAAATCTTTTGACCAGGCTGTTTGTTTAAGCGATAACAGCTCTCTGAAGTGCACATTTTACCCAAAAATATCTATTCCATGTGAGATTATCTATAATATAATTGCAAGTGAATTGAATTTACTTGTACTCCACCTTTCTTAAGCTAAAATGTTTGTCATTTAAAAGTAAATTATAATTTTCGATGTCTTAAAACTGATACAGTGTCAGTTCCGGATTAAGATCGTAGAAGCAAGGGGGTCCTTAACCCCCTTGCATAGATTTTGTCACAGGCCCTTAGGTAACTAACTACTTGGCCTAATTATTAACCCAGAAATTTAAATAGGTTAAAAGAGTCCCCAAAAAAATCAAAATTAATTAACGTCCCAGAAACCAGGCTAGAAAGTCTGACTCCGAGCCAATCTTTATCAGAACCGTAAATCAAAATGATTCTAATCCTAAAGAGTAATGCATCAAGACACATTTCTCGTAAGATTGCAAAATTCTTCGTTCATTGAATGAAAATAGGGTAGTGGGTCTATCTGTTCTGTTATAGAATCTTCAATCATGAAAATATGTCCTGTCACACCTTTAAGTCCTCGTGCAATTTACAGGAAAGTATAGAAAGCATTTAAAAATCATATCGTAAGGTGTCATCAGAAACTTTTAAGTTTCGTCAATATGCTCAAATCTAAGTCAGAAGTAACAAATCTTATCCTTATAGGTTTATTGAAAAAAATGTAGGATACAACCTATTTTTAAAGGGGCGGCTCACCAGAGGGAGCACTGTCATAGAAAATAATACAAAAAAAAAAGTACAAAAATTGTAATTTTTGGCAGGATTCCTTTACTGGGATTGGAACAACACGAAAATATCCCCAGTACTTAAAAAGGTCTAACAGGATTGCCCCCAAAACCATGTGGCCACATCATCGCCTAGAAACCACAACCCCCATTTTAGTACTGTTGAAGCGTAATCTATAGTTAATTTCGCAGTTATGGGTGCTGAAGTAGTGGGGATATTTTCAAAGTTAATCCTTGAATAATCAAATGGCCTCAGTTTTTAGGGATATCTGGTCGCAAATAGGGAGTGGCCAAAGAACGGAATCAAAACCTAGATAGATCTGTAATATTTTAGTGTTTTTCTAAATTTATCTTATAATTCCAATAATTTAAAATTGAATCTTATTGTTCGGTTGCTGTTGCATATGGACTTTATTTTTTTTTAAACGAGTAATTAGTCTTCAAACATCATTAAGACATTGTGTCTGTCGATAACAACAGGCGTGAATTAGGGAAGAACATTTAACGCAGGTGAAAAAAAAAATTCCATTTCATTTGCGCGTTATGAAGTGTTATTTAAACTTAACACTATATTAGAGTTCAAATCTAGTTTACAAAGAAGGGAAATCTGATGCGAATTAATACACAATGTTGAAGCTCATAGGGAATACAATAATAATAGTTTTGTAAACTGTTAGTTTTGAGCTTCCTCGCGGGCGTTTTCCCACAAAAGTCAGAAATAACACTTTCGCTACTAATCCGAAACAATTTTTTTTTACAAAAAAATATATTCTGTTGAACTATTTTTATACTTATTGTTTGAAAGCTTGAGCTATTTTTGCCATCTTGGTTTTGAGTGGGAGAAAACTAATGAAAAACTGAAACAATTGAAACTTGAGATCTTCGAGGAAACTCCTGTAAGACAGGAGTCCACTCCTTATGTAAAAAATCTTTTATATAGGGAAAGGGCTCTTCAAATTTGTTCAGGATTTTTATGTTTCTTATTTCTAAAGAGAAGGTGAAATATGTAAATTTATTTTTAAACAACAAAATCCCGATTAATTTAAGACAAATCTAAACATTTATTTGAACATTAAGGCTGAAGCAAAACTATAAATCAGAATTAAGCAATGGTCCTCAATGGATTCGAACTTAAAGGGACTATCTGCTATTTTTATAGCCCCCTTTAAAGGGAGAATGTAACCTAACAACAAGGGATTGTTTTACTGATACCTTATCGTTTAAATACCCTTAATACATCACTAAGAAAAAATGCAAACCTATTTTTAACTAGAAATAAATTTAAAACTTACCTGCATTCATGGAGATCCTTCATTCCCCGTATAAGGGCCATCGATCAATGTCATTAGTCGCTAGTTAAAATAGTACGTGGTGTTAAGGATCTCCGTGAATCCAGCTAAGCCTATTTGATGGTAAGTTTTTAAATTTATTTCTAGTTCAATATGGGTTTGTAAATTTATTTACTGGTGGATTAGGCCTATTTAAAGGATCAGGAATCGATTAAAAAACACTTGTTGTTAGGGGGCATTCTCCCTTTAAAGTCGCGCTATTTTCTTGCTTAGCAGACGTTGAGCATAAGAAATTATACAGTCAAAGCTAGGCTGTGTGCTTGAGGGAAGGTTTTAAAACGGTAAACCTCTAGAGCAGATAGGGCCTTTAAAACACATCGTTTAAAAATTTGTTTTTCATTCACCATCGTTCTTATATTTCCACTCGCATGTTTTTAAGTTGGATTCCAATTATTACGTACTTTAGTACCCTTTGTCTTAAATATTCACATTTGTAAAACATTTCATTCAAACGGGAATCAAAGTTAAATTTGAGTTTTGAAAGGCGGAAGAAATGATGTTTTAGGAATAGGAATTTTCCAGTTGAGAACTTAATAACATCTTTAATTTTATGAAATTATTTCCGGTTTTCTAATTATTAGTTGTTTTAACTAACAAGTTCTGGGGTTGTCAAATTGTTATATGGGCTAGGCTTTCAAATTTTCTAAACGCCTCCCTTCAAAATTAATTGATCCTTCATAATTGCGCAGCATTTTTCCAAACCCAATGGTGAAAATTATTCACTTTAAAACTTTAAACTTTCCAAAGATTAATTACTGAAAGTTTGAAACCAAGGACATGATAGATTACTAGGAATAGCTAAGGCTATTTATCTAGGAACCCGCCTAAGGTTACGTCACTACACGTGCTTCGACGTGTCGGTAGATCGCGACAGGTTCCCTGAGTTTAGGGCTAAGCTTTATGGAGAGACAAGAATTCCCAGTGTCATTATCTATCATGTTATTGTATTGCGCTATATGGTTTCGTAATATGCAGTAACAACAGCCAAAACCCACAAATATTCGGTCAAATTTAGGATATAGACATAATGAATTTTATATCATATTCAAAAACAAGCTTGAAAGGCACCTAACTCTAGTTTTTTCCTTGGAATCAATCTCGTCCAAGGCTTTTTTTATGACGTTTATGTCCTTTATGAGATTGTAATGAAACTTAATTTTTAATACATTGATTCTAAAGCTTTGAATCATTTTCAAGAATTAGTTCCAGTTTCGTTACAAAAACTTATTTCCCAACTTAAATTCAATGAAATATAAAAGGCTTAGGTTAATCGAGAGCTAATTATTACTGACATTAAGGTTAAGAACTCTTAAAAGAAAATCTAGTGTATTGTTACAAATAATGATATCAAGAGAAGCGGTAGATTAAACTTTGCGGAAAATGAATTTCTCGTTTTAGGACGTTTATAACGCACAATGAGAGATTACTAGAGATTAACCTTATATTTTTTAGTGAATTCATTTCTGAAGCTAATAAAGGTATTATGACAAGGTCAATAGGTCATCGCGAAGTAAATCATCCAAGAAACTAGGGGACGTAACTTCATGAAACCAAAATATTTCCCCAAAATCATTATTTACAATAGTGGCCCGGTTGGTCCCAAGGGCCCGGTTGGTCTCGAAGAAGAGACCAAACTTGACCATTAGCGTAATTTACTTTCTATAATGCCATTATACACGTGGTCCTTTCTTATAGATTTATCAGGAACTTATCGCGTGCAAACACACCCATAGTGAAATTTACTACCGAAAGAGAGTGAGGATATGTCGTAAAGCTCATGCATTTTTAATTAATTACCATATTTACCTGGTTTCTTCTTTTAGTATCGCGACCTTGTTTTTGGAGAAGGAAATCTGATTCTAATATAGTCCCTGTTTCCGCGCTATTGAAAAGAAAATTATTGAACTTAAGTTTTCCCCCTTTTCGCCATGAGGGGCATCATCCTAATTTCCCGACAAAATAATAAATTATCTACTATATAGGACTCTCACCACTTATTGCTTAATTAAATCTTATCCAAAACGTTAATCTGCTTTTTAATTTGAAATGTTTTGGTTATTGTCTGAGACCTGAGGTTAATTGTTTAATCCTATTTTCACGGGTATCTAAATTTGTGACTGACCTTTTTAATCTTATTATAAAAAATCTTAGGTTTATCTCCAGGTGCAATTCTTCTTTAAAGAGCGAATAGCCTCTCATAGTAATTGTAGTTGACTATGGTTTTGTTCGTTGTGAGAAAGTTAATGTTTAAAAGAAAAAATTGTATTTAGATTATCTGGTGTTTTCTAAAGGATAAAGGTAGTTCAAATTTGGTGTTAGATTTGTCTAAATTTAAATAATATTTACATTTTCTAAATGAAAAACAAGGATTATCTAATCAAAAATTCATAATTAAATTTTTATTTATGAATATCTGGTCTAATTAATTGTTTAAAGACAAAAAACCTTCAGAATGATAATTACTAATTAGTTTTAAAAGCAAATAGTGAACTAATACAACCGAATTTAATTATTTAAGCTAGGATGATTTTACATAACGCTCAAAGCAATTAATCTTAAGATATAATTAACGTTATTTATTTTTCACGACATTTTTATCATCATAATTATAACGAAATTTGTATCCACCTTTTTTTGAGCCTTTCACTTCATTCCTGGGGCTTTTACGAATATGATTTAATAGTAGGTTTCGCCCTGTAACACCCATAACACCTGGAGGCTCTAATTTAATTATATAAAAAAAAGACAGAGATAATGAAATGCGAGAAACTCACCAAGAACGAAAGTGTTTATTATCATAATGTTTGAATAATGGATAATGAATCTGCGCATCGTATGGTTGCTATTTTCATCTTGGAATTTTTACTTTCACTTGACTTTTAAAGCTCGCTATGTCTTAATAAAGCGTGGTAGAACTTTTGGGTAGAACGGGAAAAGTTATTTTCAAATCCTTTCTCCCAGAGCATTGCTCTCTATTTAGACGCGCTATATAATTTATTCTAATTTGATATAATATTCAATCCTTCCTTTTAGCTCTCATAAGTCTGTAGGTTCTAGTTAAACTCTTTACCTTCACTTCCCTTATAGTTCCTATTAGACCACCTGGGTGTATTTAAAACCATAAGTATATAGTAACTATACTTAAGTATTAATTACAGAAGAAGCGATGAAAATATATCATTATAGTATTTAAAAATTATAATGAGACAGATCTATTTCATGGATGAAGTCGAGATTTCAACCTCATAAATTCCAGCTAAAACAGTGTTATCTAGGTTGTAAAGAAGCGTGTGTGCTCGAAAGACTACACAAAAAGTTAGATTTTAAAGTTTAAACCTTAATTAAAAGTATCGGTCTCAATTATTATTATTTTTTTTTTCAGATATTTAATGTACCATAGTAAATTAAATTTAAAATAAAATAATATCAGAAATTAAGTATATTGTTTGTAGAGAACAGGAAAATGCTAGGGACAATGAAACTTGGGGGGAAGGGTAAGATAATCCTTTGGGTCGATTTGATCGAATCTTAGGTGATCGAACGCTGTCCGAAATGATCGAATCTTATTTGATCGAATCTGTCTAGATCAAATGGATTCTGATCGTTTTTTCATTTGATCGAGATTTTGTCGTTCAAAATAACTAAGGTAATAATTTGAAATCATAAGTTTATAAATACCCCATATAAGTGACACTAATCTAAACTAACCTAACCTTAGGAAAAATAATCTTGAAATTAAAGCTATTACGTAATATTATGTGAAACATTAAGCGAAAAGAATTCGATCACATTGAACCTTTTTTTTTTCGTTCTGAATAACTTTCGACCAATAATGATGAAATGCGGCCCCAGGCAAAATTATTATCGCTCCATGAAAATTCGAACAAATTGGACATTTTTCGATCACTAATTTTTCGCTCATTAAGTTATAACCCAAGATCCTTGGGAAAAATAGATAAGATAATTTAAAAATTGCTGGCGAATAAAATTTCTGGGAAAGTTTTAAGGATTCGATTGTGCTAACCTTGAAGCTAGCGATTAGGCGCAATATATTTTAGATGTTATAATTTTTTTCGTACTTTTAAAAATCAATATTGAAACCGTTGGGATTAAACAAACACGGATTAAAAACCTCTATTAGTGAAATAAGAAAAATATAAACAAATTCAAATACTTGTCAGATTTCTCAAAATTGTATTAGTTTTTAATGAGAATCTGGTGACAGTCTCAATATGAAATGGGGATAATTTGTATTTTAATTTATATACATAACTTTAAAAGTAGGCTTTGTACATATTTCAATTTAAACACATTAATTTCATCTAATATTAATTATATTAATATTTGTATTTGTTTATTACCAGGTTACATTAGCATACCATATACAAACAATTTAATTTTCCAAATAAACTTCACCCAAATATCGGTAAACATCCTTGGTGACGCTACTCAATTAATAAATACATAAATTATTTAACATCAAATTCTCAAATCATTAATCAGCCCGAAGCGATATCAGGAATTCATATATAAATATAGACGGAATGATCAACATATTGCGAGTAGAAAACCCCGCCTCTCAGGCTCTCGCGTCTATCAAAACTTTATAATATTTTTATTGGCTATCTTGAATTTACGTTTTGATGACGTTTCACACGAGCGAGACCACTTCCTCGCGAGGCCGCCAGCGCCGAGATTCAGAATCTGCCACGATGCCGGGAAGAATTTGTACGCTATCTTCTATTTCTACGCAAAACGTTTAAGGAAACTAAGACCCGCCTTCTTTCAGGACGCCCTTTTACTAAAGCCTGTTGATCATTCCGTCTATATTTATTTATGAATTCCTGGCTATACTTATGTTCGCGTGTCTGGATTAGATTAGGCGAATTAATACACAATATTAAACCTCATAGAGTAGAAAGCAGTTGTGCCAACTGCTCTTGAACGTAATCAGTAATTGAACCCAAATAATAATTCTATTTTATTAATTATATTAAAAAATAAATGTGGAGTCGATAAAATCGCAAATTTTGGCACATTTATTCCCCTCGAATTAAATAAAAAAACATTAAATTCGCTTAAATAAACATATTTCTAAAATTATAGCGAAATGTGATGAGGGAGGTATCGAAATATTTGAGTATTAAATTACTAATAAACCCCTAAAAATAATCTAGAACGCTTTCTCAGCTGGATATATTTGGAAGAGGGACGCCGCGCCTATCTTCTCCGCTTTTAATAATCTCATCTCAAACGTTGTGTTCTAATCTAGCTACCGGTAAAGGGAACGTGAAAAGAAATATCAATTTCAAAATTGATTTACTGTTTCAACAAACCTAGAAAACCTTGGGAAAATCCTAGACTTTTTAAACAAAAAAGTTAATTTGATAGACTTGTAAATTCCGACCTGGAATTTGAACCCAAAAGGTTAAGGAAAAGTCAGGGAATTTCATCCCAAAAGGTTAGGGAAAAGTCAGGGAATTTGAACCCAAAAGGTTAGGGAAAAGTCAGGGAATTTGAACCCAAAAGGTTTGGGAAAAGTCAGGGAATTTGAACCCAAAAGGTTTGGGAAAAGTCAGGGAATTTGAACCCAAAAGGTTAGGGAAACGTCAGGGAATTTGAACCCAAAAGGTTTGGGAAAAGTCAGGGAATTTGAACCCAAAAGGTTTGGGAAAAGTCAGGGAATTTGAACCCAAAAGGTTAGGGAAACGTCAGGGAATTTGATCCCAAAAGGTTAGTTAAAAGTCAGGAAATTTGAACCCAAAAGGTCAAGGAAATTAAAAGTTAATGATAGGTGGACCATAAAAGTGTAACAAATACTTGTTTTAAGCTGGAAATATTTGCCTAATTCAGTTTTCTTTTTCTTATTCTTATTGTCAAATCACGTGTAGCAAAAATATTCATTACAAACACCTCGAGAATATAAGTAGAGGGATGTAAAATATTTACTTATGTTCAAGGAATTTTTTTAGAAATGATTGAAAGGTCAGGGCAACTCACTTAGGAAATTGTGTTAGAATCCTGACAGAGTTTGATGTACTAATTCGTTTCCACGTAAAAAGCGTAATCCAAACAACGCGTCTTATCTATTTCAAACTACGCTAAGCCTAATTCCCCAAAGAGATGTTTACCTAGACTTTCATAAATAAAACAATTATTCATAAAGTTTGTAGAAAGGGTTAAAGGTCAATTTTTGTGTTAATGATCGTGACTACACCTAATAATCCTTTTCATTCTTCCTTTAAACTTAATCTTCTCTTCCCGCGATGTTGCGCCCTAATTTTCAGGGGAAGGTGTATTATAAGGTTTTAACGGTATTCAGTCTGTTCGAATTGTCCGTGTTAAGGCTTCCAAATCTGGAAGCGTGTTATTTACTACGCGGCCAGTTTACCCGGTTTTATTCCTTTCTCCCGAAATAACTTCATTAAGAAGGATATGACGAAACGAAATCTACATAAACGAAGCTTATAAGTCAAGGGGTTACGTATAGCTCGCTAAAGGGGGTGGGGTTCCCCGGCAGTTTTTAATGCCGCTCGAGTAGAAAACGAGGGCATTTGAAATTACTATATAAGACTCGACTTTCTCAATCTGGACTTCAGAGTGAAAGTGACATTAGACTTTTAAACTACCTCTTCCCTCTCCGAGTTATCTTTGAACAAAATGTTCGTCAAGGTAATAATAACGTGTCTTTTAAATTTTATTAACCGTCAGTGTGGTTCTTCTTAATTTTTCGCCCCGGAGAAATCCCGTTAGTTGCCATAGAAACGCGGGAACTTAAGATTATAAAGAGAAAACGCGCCAAAATTTTCGCGCCAAAAATTTACGAGATTGGAATAACTATTGTCACGTGGTTAATTGGATTGTTTTCGTTGTGTTTCTCTTCAATCACAAGGCTGGTTCACACCACAGATTTAGTTCTGTTTTCTTAGTGAAATCAGGATGTTCGTTTCCAAGAAAGAAAAAAGTCACATATTGATATGTTAAAATTCAACCTTCCTTCGGAAGAATTTTTAGTAATTTGACGCATCCATGGCCAAACATTCTTCAAGCTTTGCAAGAATCTAGAAAAATTTTGAACCGAGATTTCTTTTAAGTCTGGTGAACTTCGAAAATATCTTTACTTAAACCTACAGTCAGAAAAATAGATAAAAATTAAACTACTGTGTGAACTTGTCCTTAAAGATATCTTAGTTAAAAGTAACATGAACGCCGTATTTATTTAGAAAGCTCGTCGATTTCTATAGAAAATTTTTAGACGCATGGTTTATTACAAATTCATGTACTTTATTTAATAAGGAAAAATATGATCGTGAGAATATAGATTAATAAGATTAGTATTTCTTTTTGTTGAGAATTGAGTGTTAGCCGTGGGGGGCGAAATATTTCGGTTATCGAACTTGAGAACGCGAAATTATATATTATTTTTGAAATGGAATAGTTATGACGATTGAAAATTGGGGAGTTGAATTCAAAAATCAAGAGATCTTTCACGTGTGTCTGATCATAAAATCGAATTATTATTTGAGAAATTTTGTTCCCCGCAGCGTCAAATTAAACTTTAGATTATTATATAAAATCATATTTTTTTTATTTTTGGGGTAAACACGGAATTTCGGAGGTCGAAAAACGTATTTGGAACTACTGACGCGTTCGCATTTAGCAATTTTGAAACAATTTTAAAAGGTTTTAGGTTGAATTTTTTAATTTAAAGATAAAGTTGAGAGTAATTTATTTTATCTCCCACCTTGTACAAGATTCATTTGCATAAACAACTTCATTCAATATGAAGTTTTGAATATGTATAAATCCTCCTATGTATATCTTGTATGCAAACTATAGTTTTGTGAATTTTGTCATGAAGATTTTTAGTTTTAAAATTATTTTCCAAAATCTATTTCGTTTTCTCATAATGGATTAAATGTTCGAAAATTGTTTCAAGATCTCTAGTAAGAACTTGGCTTTGAGATATTCGAAGCCAATGAGGCGTATATGGTAAAAATTAATCTATTATTTTCTCGCACCTTTCTCCAAAATTTTTATTTCTTCAATTCCTCGCTGCGCAGTGTTTGATCGTTTGCGTCTTGGTGGCTCTCACCCGAGCAGGACCTCCCCTCGTCGGCGTCAGGTACGCTGCCCCCGCATACGCTCATCACGCCTACGCACACCCAGCCCCCGGATACGCCCAACCACTCGCTCAGGCTTACGCCCACCCTGCCCCCGTTTACGCCCAACCAGCCTATCACGCTACCCAAGCTTACGCGGTACCCCAAGTGGGAATCAAGTAAGAATCAATCGGGACGTCGAAAGAGAACCCTAGTGGTTAACCTTTCGCCTTTGCCCCTTTTTTGAACTCTTGTAGATACGCGGCCGCCCCTGCAGTACTCCACGCTGCGCCCGCTGCACCTGTACTAACGGCTGCACCAATTGCCACCGCTGTTAAAGTCGCCACACCTGTTGTGGTAAGTTGGCCAGAGTAATTGGACCAATGTTGTTAGTATTGGACTTAAGGTATCCTCTTCCGTTTATAAACCCATGAGTGAACAATTCCAGTATATTGAGCAATGACCTAGTAATGTATGCCCAATTTGTATACATGTTAGATAGTCCATGTTCTTGTAACCAGTCTTCGAGAAACGAAACACGTCGCGGTTTCGGTTAGTTTAAATTTAAATTGGCACAAAGATAACGCAATTCTTAGATATAAATCAGTCTGTCCAAAGTTACTCGAGTGTCAGTTTCGAAAGAATTGTCTCAACTGGTACAACTACGCAATTATTTGGTCCAAACCAGTCTATTACCTCGAAGATAGCCGTTTACAATGATCCCTGTTGACCCTTTGACTATTCAGCAACACGCTCCCCAACCGTACGACTTCGGATACAACCTTCAAACCGACGATGGTGGATCCGCCTTCCGTAGCGAAACCGGAGACGAATTGAACAACAAGAAGGGATCTTTCGGATACACCAGTCCCGACGGAGTTTACCGTCAAGTCGATTATATCGCTGACGCCGCTGGATTCAGAGCCACCATCAGGACCAATGAGCAAGGAACCGCCAATCAAAACCCAGCTTCTGTCGCCGTATTTGCCGAAGAATCCCCTCTCAAAGTTGTCAAGACTGTCCCAGTGGTCAAAGCCGCTCCAGTTTACGCCGCACCTACGTATGCCGCACCAGCGGTCGTTAGAACGCCTGTCTACGCCTCAGCTGCCTCCCCGGCACTAGTTAGGGCACCAGCCCCAGTTTACGCCCAACCTACGGTCTACGGAAGCCACGTTGCCGCCGTTGCCCCTTACGCTAGAGCTTATTATTAAAAATAAGTAATTAAAATTTTCTGAACGACTAAGCTGGGTTTAGTCGACGATAATTCCGATTTCAGGTATTAACGAACTATTTTAATTACTATTGGGCCACTTCGGGTAGTTGAATTTGGCGATTCGCGCAGGCTCAGTGGGCTAAGCGAATTTTAATGGGATTGCTATAAGCATTTTTAATTATATGAGGTATAAAAGTGATATTTTTGTATAAACTTAAACTGTAAAAAAAAGGTTTTCAGGGATACGCGGTGATATACTATTAATTTTAAAACCGCTCAAATTTATTAATAATTTTTAAAAAATAGTTATTTTATAGGCGCTTGGAATATAAGGGCCTTTGTATATATTTTCTATGAATTATAACATGAATTTGTTATTTCTTAATCGTTCTTTTGAAACTCTATTATATCTCGGTTGTTTTTTCGTCCAATCACATTCGCTCATATTAATCGATATTTTTAATTGTCGATTATCTTGTAATTACAGAGATTATGCTTAATCATCTTGTCATTTTTATCTAAAACTAATTTTATTTCTGTTACTGTAATTCTTAATGGTGTATCAATCGTTATTTTTAATTATGTAAATTTTATGTTTTCCCCCAAAGTTTTGGTGTTCTCTTTTTATTATTTTAATCTCGCTCGCCTTACCTAATTTGTTATTTATTTTTAAAATTTTCCCCGCAAAATTATGTATTTTTTTTTAATCCTAGAAAAAAAATTGGGAGAAATAAAATATTTTTTTATATAAATAGAATCATTTTAAAATTTTCATCGTGTGTGTATTTTTTAAAGTGAGACTGTTATGAATTTTTCATGAGCTATAAATCTCAGCTGCGTTCATACTAGGCCTTAGAATCGATTTAAACCATTTCAAAACGTTTCGCTAGAGTCGTGTGAACGGAAAACCGTCTTTTCTCGAACCGATTTGATTCGATTTCTCGAAACTGTTTCGGGTACCAGTTTCAGACCGATTTGGTTTCAACAACCGATAGATGAAGCTACAATAAATCGATTTATAAAGATTATAGCTACGGTCACACTAACATTTCTTAATCGATTTGAAACGGTATAATCAAACCGATATTCAAATCACCAGCAATCATTTTAAGCGTCGCGTGTTCACACATTATCTTTATAAATCGATTTATCGTAGTTTCATATATCGGTTGTTGAAACTGAATCGGTATGAAACTGGTTCCCGAAGCAGTTTCGAGAAATCGAATCAAATCGATACCAGAAAAAACGGTTTCCCGTTCACACGACTTTAGAAAAACGTTTTGAAACGGTTTAAAACGATTACAAGACCTAGTATGAACGCAGCTAAAGTGACAAGTGTGAACGTAGCTACGGTAAAAATTAATATTTTATAATCCTCATATTTTTTAAACAAAAAATACCCGCAATCCCACGTAATCACTATGGTTCCTATTGTAGCGCTTGGGGCATTTGCGCGATCTTTTTCGTGAATGTACTACTTTTCACAGAACAAAACTACTTCATATTTGGGGGGATCTAGTATTTTGGGTGTAAAACTTTAAATAGTAATTTAAAACTGTGACAACCTTACTTTGAGATTTTTGTAATTCGCACTTGCTCATTTATTCCATTTATGATTATACGGTGGAATATTTAATATTTTAAAAATCACATCAAAATGATGGTAGTCAGAAATATTTTTTTCGATTTAATTTTTAAAGTAATAGTCTTACTATATTTAAATATGTTTGTTGTTCGCCACAAATTATGCCACAGATTTTCCAAAAATTAAAAAAAAGGGTTAGTCATAGTTAATTTTAAAACTATTAGAACTATTGACTAGTAAAAGTTCAGGTGTATGCTTTATTATACTACAAAACTATCGATTGGTAAACTATGTCAAATAAAACCATGTAAAATATTAAAAATTGGTCAGGGAAATTATTTAGAAATGGTCAGAGGAAAACTGGAAATGTCAGAGAAATTCGCTTCGAAAATTTTGTCAAGTGTTTGAACCCTTCAAAGGGAGAATGCAACCTAAAACAAGTGATTTTTATCTATTACTTATCGTTTGAATAATGACTAATCCATCATTAAAAAAATTACAAACAAATATTAAACTAGAAATAAATTTGAAACTTACCTGGAGTTGCATTTTCCCTTTAAAGAATTGCCCCAACATAAATGTCTCACAAAAATAATTCTTGTTATATTTGCCCTTTAATTGACAAATATAATATAAACGTGAGGAGCCTATGTTCTGAGTTAGTGTCACGTTTTTCCGAGTAATATTAGAAAACATTTTTTGTTATCTAGCTCGCAAAATTCGGATAAGCTTGGTTTGCCTATTTTTGATAATCGAGTCTTTGGGAGTAATATTTTCCCTCGTTCGAAACGATTACCAAGTAACTATCAATGAGTTAAAGCTGTTAGATACTATATCGGGAAATAATTTCGTCTGCGAAGCGAGTGGGAAGTAATGGAGTTTGAAAATATCGAATTTTACACACGATCTAGCAAAGCTTTAATTTCCACGAAATCTGAGTGTTTCATTACGTTTTTCATCAGCTATAGTGATTAACGCAAAGTGCATATCGAATTGTCTTCATTTTTATCTTCTTGTAAAAAAATAGGTTACACCAAAATGACGTATACCAAATTGGCTTTAAAAAGTATAGATACGTACGTAGAATTGATCTCGTGCCAAGCTCGCGAACTTATTCTTTAAAAATTTAACTCATGCTTGGCTATTTTTACATACGCATGACGTTGGTTTTATGTTTAATTTTAATACGTTCCCATATTACTGTAGTCAAAAATCTATCTTAAAAGTAAACAACGCCCCTTAGTTTGATGCTATCAGCAAAGGTCCAGGTGTATGTACCAGCAAATTCTGATTCGAGACACTCTAGCGGCCGTAGTCGGTGTAAATAGTGAACGGATTAAGAGCCACTCTTTGGAGAAATTCTGGAGTTGGGAGGGAAGACATTATAGCCAAGCGCGGACCGCCTAAATTCCGTCCCTCTCTCCCGACTCAAAATATCGAGGAAGAGTCCAAATCACTCGATCCAGACAGGGGTGATGACTTTTTGGTTAGTTTTAAGCGAGGTTTTAAGTGATTAGCTAATACGTTAATCTGGCCATTTGCTGATAGTATTAAGCTACCGGGGGTTGTTTACTTTTATAGAATAAAGTGATAGACTTTTGCTAACGTACGGTCGCTTTCGGTCCGTCTTTTTCATTAAAGTACTTAACCCAGAAAGTGAACTACTTTTCACATGAAAATTCCAGAATGAACTACGTTTTGAGATTTTAATTATGATGTTTCTTAAAAACGCGTTAACCCAGGGATGTCAAATATTCAATGTAGTATTTTTATAGTATGGAAAAACTAAAAATATAATCCCTAGGCATTTGAAAAATTTTAATTACTAATATATGGTCCAAATTCAGAAACCTTAATTAACTCGAATATTGAAGGAAATACATTTGTTGCCAATATTAACTTATCCAGCTACCAATGTACATTTACTATAATTAATCGTATTAATTGATTTTAAAATATACATTTCAATAAAATTCCCTCGAGTAACGGAAAAAATATACTTTCCTGTTATTTTTATAAAGAAATAATGAAAATTTTCTATCTATGGGTGTTTAGTTAATTTTTTGTCCAATTTACAACTAAAGGGCAAAATAAGTTTGGTTTAGGTTGTTTTTGTCGATTTCTTAAATGATTAAAGTGATGTTGTCACCCAATTTTCGAAGGTAGAATTTTTGTTTTAAAAGATGATGTTTTTTTCTTTACTGTAATATATTTAAAGGACACACTTAGAGCTATATAAAAATGGAACAGATTTTAAATTTATTTTCAGAATCGCCATGACAAAAAACGTATTTCAGAATTTTTTCGTAATTTTTAGACATGTTTTTGGAGTTTAAATTAATTTCTGAAGTTTTGTAAAATTTAAAAAAAAAAAAAAGTAAAAAAAAAAATTCGGACCAATCATTATTTCAGCCTTCAACAGCGCTTGTAATGTCCTAACTTTAATATAATCGGTCGGGGAACTCGTGAACTATACGTGACAGTCTTACTTTAAATGATTAAATATATATTTCCTGAATAGCAATTATAATATTAAAATATCTTACATAATGATTTGGAGCTACGGGTTTTTTGGCCTCAAGCTGAGACAAAAAATGATGATTTATAAAAGACCTTTAAACGACCAAATAATTTATTATTTTATTCTAAATACCAGCTAAGATTATTAGAATGAAATAACGAAATATGTATGTAGACATATTATATTTTACATCTGACATATTTTAATGAGAGACAAAAAATTTCGCGTCACTTGATATTTTTACGAAATAAGGTTGCAATGGTTGCTTGGTATTAAAATGTAATAGCACCCTCCATCATATTCCATAACAGTTAATTTTGTTAGAAGTATTGGAATGCCATTAGTATGTAATATCGTAATTAACTTTGCCGGAAGTATAAAATGAGATACTTTTTGATATTTATGATTATATAGAGAGAACTAGCAGTACCATACGTACTTCTTTCTTCTGTAAGAGGTTTACCATTGTGTATCAGTCCGCCTCAGCCTTTGCCATTAAACCACTTCTTCGAAAAAGTATTGGGGTTTCAGTTAACGTCCTGAGGAAACAAATATATAGTGAAATATTTTTATAACGAATTATTGTTTTAAGCTTTTTTAGTATTAACATTATTTATGACTCGGCCACAGTTTTTCGTTTTAAAGGTAATATTTGTACGAGTTTTAAAGCCAATTTAAAGTCGCATTTTAGACTTGCTTAGCATACGACGTTGGCCATAATAAATTGTATATCCTAAAGCTAGGCTGTGTGCATAAAGGAAGATTTTCTAGGGCTGATTTCCGAGCAGATAGTGCCTTTAAAAGACCAACTCCTCTTGGGCAAAAGTATACAGTTTCATTTTTAAATATCAAGAATTTTAGTTATTATTACTTCATATCCACATGAATAGATTCATCTGAATGAGGCTTAATACTGAACAAAAGTGTAGGGTTTCTGATTCCATTCAGATATAGCGAATCATTCTTTAACGAATTTTGTTTTAAGCGAATCAGTTTAAAGTCTGTATGAGAATTAAATTTGCACCGACTACTTTACTCTGCACGAGGCTTAACATTGTTTATTCAGTCCAGATCAAACTATTAATCTATTTGAAAGCTCTAATTAAAATATATTTCTCTTGTTCTTGAGGCTTTGGAACCGAGTCCTTTCCTCTTCTAGCAATCCGGTTCAGCTTTTCATATAATGTATACTACCCTTTGACCAAAAATAGAGGAGCATTATAATTAAGCCAACACTACTGAGTGGTTATTCAAGCCCAATGAATTCTCAAATTGATATTAAGAAATTTGAGACAAGAAAAATAATTTATTCATCCCTTCACGCGGAAACATTTCCGTCAAATTCAACGGCTTGTATATTAAACCCTTGTAGTTTTTTTTATGAGTAATATTCGACATTATGCCAGACTCTTACGCGTTTGACGTCTGGGAGGGGATGTGGATATTATTCGAATTAATTGGAATTAAGTAGAAACCAAAGTATGCCACTCCGACCGTTTCCTGTCATTTGAATTTAAGATGTTCTCATTATTTGATTTGTTAATCTATCCGAAATACTAATATATAAGCTCATAATTATGTAGTGTTTCGTAAAACTAATTTGATTTATAGAGGATGGAGAAAATATGGATTAAGGCAAGATTTAACCAGGTTTTAAAGGGCTACGAGAAAGTGTCCAATTTCCATTAACGACCCTTCCAAATATTGATGATTTTGGAAACCTTTGGGGTATAATGTCATTGGGTAGAAAACCATTTGATCGAAACGTCCCATTGAATCGAAATCTCATTCGACAGAAACCCATTAATGGAAATAAAATTAAACGATATTGAAGTGAGTTAAGCTATGTTCATACTAGGCCTTGAAATCGATTTAAACTGTTTCAAAACGTCTCGCTGTAGTCGTGTGAACGGTAACCGTCTTTTCTCGAACCGATTTGATTCGATTTCTCGAAACTGCTTCGGGAACCAGTTTCATACCGATTCGGTTTCAACAACCGATAGACGAAGCTACAGTAAATCGATTTATAAAGATAATGCGTGAACACGTGACGCTTAAAACGATTCTTGGCGGTTTGAACTTCGATTTGATTTTACCGTTTCAAATCGATTAAGAAATGCTAGTGCATAGTTCGGTTCTTTGAACGCGATCATGCGCACATTGGAATACTAAAATAATGTATTAAAATATTAAAACCTAACCCTATAATACTCTTGTTTCTATATGTTTATACGTTAATCATGCACTTGTTTGTCATCCAATATGGATGTCACTTGCTAATACTGCTGGAAAAAATGTAAATTAACTATGATTGTTATGGGAAACCAAAAAAATTTGTATAAAAGGTCAGATTTAGTCAATGAAAAAAATCTGTGCCAATCGTGTTTAGATTTTCAAATTTATTTAAGAAATGTAATTTGTTTTACATTTTGAATAAAATTATATCGTAGTCTTTAATTTAAAGTTTTAAAATAACGAAGATTTAAAGACTTAGGTTATGGTAGCCAAAGGGTATCGTCCATAGTACCTTATAGAGAAAAAAAAATGAATGAACTTTTTTTCAAGCTTCAGCTCACATTCTGAAGCGAAATTATTTTTGGAACAAGTGTAATAGATGTGTTGAAAACCGTTTTTCCATCATAAAAAATTCTATTCAAAAGATTTCCAAAAACAGAAAAGAATTTAAAACGGCAGCTATAGGCTCAATATTTTAAAATAAACTCTTATAAGATTAAATTCTTTAATATTTTAATCGTTAGAAATTATCGCCTTCGAATTTAAACGAAGGGAGAATGAAATATTATATTTTAAAAATCATTTTGATCTATTTGATTTTTATCTCGAAAACTTGAAATTTTTGTTTAAATATCTGGTAACATTCAGTTCTATAATTAACAAAAAAAAAAAAGAACCGAACGTTTAGCAATGGAAAAGGCTTGTTTGCTGTTCCATGGGTGAACTATTTTGTATCTGCATTTCGTCGCTGAACTCAGCCTAGGACTAGCGAAAAATACATAGAAAAATTAGAATAATTTTCAAATAAGATCAGTACCGGTAAAATAAATAAATATTCCACTACAATTCTGTAGAGGTCACTAAAGCTTCATCTCCGGGGACATCTTGGGGTGGACGTCTTGAAACTATAGCAAAATCTCGAATTTGTTTAATCACTAGGAGAGTTCCATTCTAACTTTAAAGGGAAACCATCAGCTAAAAAATGGAATAGCTTTTTAATTTATTTTCGGAATAACCATGGCAAAAAAAAACGTATTCGAGAAATTTTTCACAGTTATTGGACGCGTTTTAAATTAATTTCTAAAGTTTGGTTAAGTTTTTAACGATCTAAATCGTGATAGCGCCGTTGAAGGCTGAAATAATATGATTGATCCGATTTTTTACTTCACTTACATTCAAAGTTTAGATATTAATTTAAACACCAGAAACATTTCTAATAAAATTCTCGAATACGTTCTTTGGCATGATGATTCCGAAAATAAATTCAATAGGTGTTCCATTTTTAACTCATAGTTTCCCTTTAAATGTTCCCATCAGAAAAAGAACTTTCGCAATCATCCATGCGGAAATGTATCTCCCTTCTCAAATCTTTCTCGCGAGGTCGATTTAATAAGTATAATACATTCGATACCTGTAGTGAGGGTTTGATGTTAAACTCTTAAAAAGTTCATCAAATACCTTAACCGCGAGATAAACAAAAGATGGTAGCTCTTGAAGGGGAGGGATGAATTTATGGAACGAAAGTGCTCTTCACTTTCAGTTTCTTTTATAAGTATATACGTTGGAATCCCCATCCTTTCGTGCTTGTTTATTTTAGTGGGGGGGGAGGGCTTAAAGACGATTGGATGTAAGGGGGGCTGTAAATAAGTGTTGGGTTCTGTGGTCCTGTAGCCACTAGATAGCTCGTCTTTAGAATAAATAAATAATGCGAGAAAGACTTGATCATGACTAGTTCATCGTTAATATAAGTTTATCATTGTGTATCCATCCGACTTAAGTTTGACTATTTTTGCAAACTCATTTTGAACATAAAACCACCGAAAATGGGGACGTACGATTCCCATATATAAAGGGGAGAATCACGAGACTTGCTATCACATTCAGTTCATGTTCGTCTTTCGATCTTACCAACGTGATCTGTGAAAATTGGATAATCTTCGCTTCAAATATCTTCGACATGACGCGTACATTACTTAGGGTTAATGCAAAATTATCTGTTTAAAGTTTTTGAAGTGTGTTTTAGATTCGAATCGACCATGAGTTTTAACTTGGTTTTTTCTTTTGCGCAGGTTTGCTTGGCAGTGACTTTCTCAGCGTTGGTGTTTGCGCTACCACAAGAATATGCTGTTGAACAAAAAGAAGTAAGTTTTAACCATTTTATGATTTGGAATCATTTTTATTCGTTTTGACTTTGAGAGAAACCTTGCGAATTACTTGTAATTGTACTTGAAGCTCCCTTAAGTATTAGAGTTAACTTTCTAGTGTTCTTGGTAATGTTATCGATTTATATTAAAGGAAGGTTGAAGATTTTTTTATCGATTGCATGTAAGGCTAGTTTCACAATAAAACAATCGTGAAAAATATATCCGACTTATGCAAACATGGGAAAAGATTAAGGTTTTTCCATTAACTTTATCAGTCACAACTTCATATAGCTTTGGCTGTCATGTATCACCTCATCACAATCCCTTTAAGTTTGTACCGCTGTTGAAGCTGAGCTGGTGTCGTCTTGGAAAAGGGTAGTGATTAATAGAATACTACTTCCCTCCGCCAAGCTGTCAGAAACAGGTCTAAATTTTAGCTATTCAAATCGATCGATTTTATATGAACTTCGTTTTTTTAGTGTTGATATTGAAGCTAACTATTAGGGGTAATGGTATTTAACGGAACTGTAATAGTTATTTTAAAATGAAGCTTTCAAACTAAAGTTCGCCTGTGTAACGCTATGCATAAATGGTATGGCTTTCTTGGTACCCGACATTTCAATTGTTTAACATTTTCTAGCCTTTCCTAAAATTCTACGCGTTTAATCGTAGAACCATAGTTCAAACCAGGGAATTTCTGTTTATCTACCGTAAAAACTGTCTGACCTATAGGCGCACCTTCACCCTCACGATTAGGGTGTTGGTCTTAATTTGCATGAGAGAGAGAGACGGTTTTCAGCCTTCTTTGACAACCAGTATCATTTGTCCTCCCCTTTTGAGACTGATTATTTAAAACCCTGCTTTTATTCTGGGGCCTGGTCGTAAATAAACCTTATGACGTCATCCACGTCGGATATATTCCAACCACAACATAAGTGAATTAACGTCTCTAAGTTAAACACTGATGTTTTCTGACATAAACCAAAGACTAGCCGCCTTTGAACACCCTAGATTGTATTTGGGACCATTATACTCGTGTTCGAGGGTATAGTTTTCTCTAAAAAATGGCAGCGCAATTAGGTTTTAACAGAATTGTTCATTAGATATTTTCCCACGGTAGTTTCTGGTTGGTTCTTGGCAACCCCTATTAGAGCGCTTGCTAAAGTGATGTAGCATAAGAATTAATTCACTTATGATCCCGATCCCCTACTGAAACGTAAAGGGTTTATTACAATCAAACCCTAACCACTTAGCAACCAATGCCCTACGAGTTCGAATACAGAACCGATGATGGCGAAGGCACAAAGCAAGGTAGACAGGAAACGGCCGACGGTTCTGGTACCGTCAAAGGATGGTACGGTTATAATGACCCCAACGGTATTTATCGAAGAGTTGATTACGTTGCCGATCAATTCGGATTCAGAGCTCACATCAATACCAACGAACCTGGAACCAAAAGCGAAGATCCCGCCGATGTACAGGTGAAGTCATCAGCGCCAGTTACCACGCATCAAGCAGCTGGTACCCATCAAATTCATCATGTTGGATCACACAGCCCGTATTAAATCGAATCTCCTAGGACTCTTCTAGTCTATTGTGTGTGTGTTTTTAAAGGTTTATTGTTCTAAATCTCATCAAATACTCGCGGTTCCTATTAAAAATGGGTGTGATATGGGGCTTTATTATGGTGCTTTATTTTTGGCGGTGATTTGTTACGCGCGTAGGGTTGGTTTTTGGGAATTTCAGTCTTTATTCGAGTGGTATTCTAGAAACTATTCAGAACGTGTTACAGCGTCGTCAAATTAGTTAATTGGTTCACACGTGACACATTGAACGTATTCTTATTGGAAGAAGCGTTATTGTGAAATAGATAAATTAATTTTTGACACACTATTTCGAGAATTTTGAATATTGGGCGGAAAGTTCATGGAAGTATGTGTAAATTTGACTTATAATTCATGTTAAAATCACCTCTTTGAATTAGATCAGAGTTCGTTATTTTAAAATGCTAATAATTTGCAAGTTTAGAATAGGCACTTGTATTTGAAAATCCCAGCGCCATGAAGTTTCTTATAGTTTCTTAATGTCTGTCTGCACATTATGTTAAAGTTTTGGGTTTAGGTTTTTAAAATTTAAATTTAATGCATAGTACTTGCTGAGCAGTGAGCTATCAAAGTGCATAAATAGTTTGTCCAATGCTTTTGTATGTGGGACTTGGGCTTAAATTATTTCATTGGGAAGGTTTTTGAGGGACAACTTCTAAAGATGTTTGAAAAATAACGTGTGAGAAAATAATGTAAAATATTGTAATTAACACTTTTTTGATTAAAAACTGTATATACAGTAGTATAAAACATGAATTTAAGTCGATGGTTCACAAATTTTGTAAGTTTACATTAGTTTGCATAAGCTACTGTCACACTAGCGTATCCCAATCGATTTTAATCGATAAAATTAAACTGATATTTAAATCGCTTCCGAAAATGATACTCAATTTCTATTTGAAGCTGATGAAAAATTCGTGACAGCCTCACTTTAAATTTAAAGAAAATTTTCTCTAAGTCATTTGCGCCCTTTAAAAATGGCCATAACGTTTCTCTATGATCTCCTAGGCATAAACCGAATGCACCATTAGAAAGTAGACATTTCGAAGATTATTTTAAGATAATGTTTCTCCACTCGTTAAAGATGTTTCGCCACTGATGGAAATCGAACCAAAGTTCAAAAATAAGACGCTATCCTAATCCTTATGTGAACAATTGCATTGTATAAGTACTAGTTCACTTTCCTCGTTTGATTTCTTAAACTGTACACTTCAGTAATTCTGTAAACAGGCGTGAACAAAATCCATTCGAACGTTTAATATAATTATATTTGGGGTGATTCTTGGTCAGATGGAGGGGAGTTCCCCCCTCGCGAATTATGCGAGCTCTGTCATTTCAACGCTGTCGTTATGTATTCAAACGTGTCCTGATTACGTAATACCCACCTTTTTTTTGGGGTGGGGGTGTACTCGGGGACTCGTTGTACATATAAGTTAGATAGAAGTTGTCCCGTATATCTAGTGGGCGGGAAACCGAGCATGCGCCGTTTTCCCCGTACTCTTATGGTCAATTTGTCAAATGACCGCTACTACATTCTCGTAACTTGGCTATCTCTCTCTCTCTGTCTTTTGGGTCATAGGCCACGGTTTAGAAGTAGAACTCACTCGCTTCTAAGCGCTCCGGCCGTTAATACCTAGTCGGATTATAGATAACTGATACAGGGATTTGGATTATGGATCTCGGCTGGTATGTTCTTTCTTTTGGTTTGATTTTAATAGCCAACTTTTTACTGGCTTTGCTTAAACAGTAATTCGTAGATATCAAATTACACGCATTTTTTGAACTCGTGATTGTTAGCTTGACTATTAGTACAAGCGAAAATATAACACTAGAAGAATTGAAGCACTGTATCTCACTAATGGTTTAGTTGTGTAATAGGATTCTTACCAATGTCATTCTGTTGTTGGTTTTCCTACTGTACTGGTCTGCTTTCAAAGTAATCCTCAAGAGTTTTTTTTTAATTTGTAATGAATGAATATTTATTTATTTTCTGTAGTAATACAAATCCCTTTTAAATCAGAGTAGGATGAAAGTTGCAAAAATGAAGTTTAACGAAATATACAATTATTTACAAGGCGAAACATAACTATACAGTAAAAATGTATATTTTATAATCGCTAACTTCGAATTAAGCGATTTCTGGCACGTGATACGGTTGCTTTCGTGCGATATTTTTCGTGAAAGTACTTAATTCAGAATAAAAATGATCGCAAATTATGTTCCAGAAAAAACTATGCCGTTTAAATAGTGTACGAATAGAAATTCCACGTGGGCGTCTTGAAGGGCGGGTGAAGAGGAAAATTTTTTTTATTGATTCTTCTTCTAAAAAATAAGACTTGCCTAGTAAAACATTTCGGAACTGTCTCTCAATGGTAGAAAAATGCAGAAACCTTTATTTCAATTAAAATGTCAGCCTCCGACTAATGAAACGACTCTACACCTTGGCTCAGAAAAAACCCGGTGACACTAGCTGTGGCACACTCTTCGAATCGCGCCAAATCTCGTTCTTGACTATTTTCACAACCGGAATCGCGCCTACAACAGCGCGTGTCGCGGACGCTTTGTGAAGAGAAAGGTGGAGAGTCTTTTGATAAGTCGAGGGTTCTTCTTTTAATTGAGCTCCGTCCTAAATGAAGTAACCCGCTGTGGGTAGGAGTTCGAAATCGCGACGACCTGTCTGTTTTTATCCTATACCTGACGAAATACCTGATAGGTTATTGAAGCGTGTCGCGTGACCGAGTGACGTTAGCTTAAGAAGTTTTAACTCCACTCACGACGGGTTACTTGAGTTGAAGAGCATTCCTATAGTGTAATTATTTACCAAATTTTTTGTTAATATAGTTGTAATTAAGAGGTAGAATTAATTCGATCATTAAATCACGCATGACGTCACTATATCGTGTGAAAAATGAGACATATTGAAAAATATATCAGAATACAACCTTGCTTGGAGTGAAAATGTCCATAGAGAACCGGTTTTTATGTGTTAAATTTATAAGCAAGGTTGGGGAGTATGGTATAGTTTTGTAGAGCAGTTCTGCTTAATTTATATTCATTGGGTCTAAAGAGTATGCGTTTTATTAATAAATAATTCCCAGCTCTCCCTGAAAGTATATATCAGACCAGGAATAAGGGAAAATTATATGGTATCCTCCGATGAACCGTCGAGAATATGGAGGGTTTGTAGAAATAAAAGAAGAGAAAAAACTAATTTCCTTTTCAATCGGGTTGGCGTTACTATGGAAACGATTTTGTCGCCCTTGTCTTATACACCCCTTGAATATCTATATTCTCTTTCTATGCCCGACAACAGTCGCTTTATATACCCCCTTCGATAAGTGATTTTTTTTGTTCCTTCTTTATAGAATTTGGAAGAAGTTGTGACTACATTCGATGATATTTCATTCAAGCGCGTGATGTATTCGAAACAATGCTGTCTTTCCCCACTCATTTCGTATTTCTGATTCTTTTGCTCAACTTCGAGTCAAATAGTAAGAGATATTTACTTTTTGGATAACATATTACGTACTGTTCATTAATGTTTTAAGTGTGGAATAATAAGTATTATGAAGTATCTATAGATATTTCCGATTCTAACGTTGAACACGATGGTACAATTCTTAAGCACTCCACTTAATCAGTAGCCTTATATGCTCTTCCCTTATGCAGACAGCCTAGCTTTGACTGTACAATTTGCTATGGTCAACGTCTTCTGCTAAGCTAGAAAATAGACGACTTTAAAGGGAGAATGTAACCTAACAACAAGTGATTTTTATCGATTCCGTATTGTTTAATTAGGCCTAATCCACTATTTACGAACAAAAATTAAACTATAAATAAATTTAAAACTTAACCTAAAATTAGGCTTAGCGGTGTTCCAGTGTTTACCACCGTGTTCAGTGCAAGAAGTTCTAGAAGTTATAGTAATTTCCCACTTTTCTGACTGACCATTTACCATTTCCTTTATCAACCACAACATAAATGTATTAATATTCAACCCAAGTCGTTGGTTTAAATTATATCATCGAAGTGTTTATGAAAATTATCTTTAATCTTAAGTTTTCCCATTTCCTCAATTTTTTTCCCGCCCATAAATTGTAGATGCGGCCAAATGCGAAGATCCTTGGAAAGGCTGGAGAGGCCACTGTTACTATTTTTCTCCAATACGACAAAATTTCGATGAGGCGGAAAAAACTTGCTACGGATTCGATTCCTTCATGGTCAGTATCCGGAGCGTTGAGGAATTCAGATTCATCGCCAAGGTAAACACAAATAATTAAATTAGGTAGGATAATCGCTAATCGATTACTGTACAATTACCCAGTAATTGTAGTCAGTAATTGATTACTTTATAAAGTAATTGTGATCGGTAATGGATTAATATACCCAGTAATTGTAATCGGCAATGGATTTCTTTACCCAGTAATCGTAATCGGTAATGGATAATCTTATCCATTAATTAATTAAAATCGGTAATGGATTACTTTATCCAGTAATTAAAATCGGCAATCTAACTTTTCCAATTGTCTTGATCAACTTTGGCCCTTGCTTAGAGGGGAAAGTTATAATTATTTCTGTAAAATTATAATTTAATGACAAAACCTATTTCTAATCATTTCCCATTAACTTTTAATTTTTGGGTCAGCCCAAAGGTATTAATAAATATTAGTTTTAAATAGGCTTTAATAGTATGAAAAGTATAATCCCTATATCTTCGAAATAAATTTTCACATCATCACTTTAATAATTTTAACATAATTTCAAAACTATAATTCAATATTCACGTTTCCTTTAAAACCTACAGTACCATAAATCAGTCTGTTTAAGACTTGAGAGTGATGGGTTACATACAGTGTACTTTTCAATCAAACTAGGCAGCAACCGCGGTTGGTTTTTAATTTCGATAATTGCTCGGCTTTTAATAAGAGTCAGGGGAGCGATGTTGTGTATAATTTTTAGTTTTTTAGGCACGTGTATTTCGCTATAACCTGTATTTATGTCACATTTTAGGGTCTTCGGGGGGTTTTTTCCTCTCGCAATAATCAAGGGGGGCGTTTATGTTTCTCTCATTTCTCCGAAATTAATTCTCCCCTTTCATAATTAAAAACGATAAGTTTTTTTGGCAGTTCATCCACAAAGCTTGGTTGACTAAAGTCGAAGGCTGTTTAGTTCGTAGCTTCGATAGCTTCTATACAGACCATAAACAGAGTGCGACAATATGTTCCGTTTCCGGCGCCCACTAAATCATATGCTGTTTTTCATTGATATATCTTTATTTCAATTAACCACGAAGCCATGAAAACCGGAGACTAAGGCTATCACGTCATTAAAGATTATTGTTAAGAAATCTTGTTATCCATATCTATGTACGCATTTTCTATGTGCATACGACCATCAAATGTTATGCGAGTCTAGGGTTAGAAATTTTAGTGGTCGGTCGCGAATATATACTCTTGGTATTTCTAATTGAAAACTAATAGCAAATTCGTGGCGTTTGGAATGTCATCATTGTCTTTGGAGCCAATAGTCAGTCACCGTATCCAGAACATACTAAATATTAGGCATGGCACTAAAAGGCTACAAGTTCTAATCCTTCTGTTTATTATCCATGGAGTTTCTAAGACTAATCTCATACTGCCTTCCCTAATTATTTATTTATTTCGTGTATGGATATGATAGCCAGTTTCCACCTTGGAAAATAACAGCATTGGTGTAGAAAAACCTTTTATTTTATGGGAATTTTTATTTCTTTTAAGGCTGTAAAATTGGGACTTGGGAGGGCTGGTAAAAGCGGGAAAACCTTTTATTTTCATTATAGTTCTCCTAAGTGAGGTTGAACGCCGTATCGCAAACACTGTTTGGGTCGCAACCTTTATAACTGTTCAATATCTCTGAGGCTATAAAGTGAAAGTCGGGTAGAATGATAAATACGCATTGACGTCATAACTTTTCCCTCGCTCTATTGCTTCAAAATAAGTTTACGTAATTATAAAAGATATACGCGACCAAATTAGTAATGGACTTGGATCGTAAAGAAGGTAGTTTCTCCTTCATATGTTTCCAATCCCATCTTCTTTCTTCATTATCTGTAACCCTTCGAACAAATGGTATTTGTCTCATTAACGCACAACTCGAGAGATCTCTCATATTAGGCCAATATGAACTGCCTTTGTAATACGTGACTGGCCGACAACAATCATGTTTAGGCCCTTTTATATAGGAAAAGTTTTAAAAGGCAACCACACCCTGTTTTAAACATTCTATTGGGACGATATGATTTTCCCTCGTGAATTATTATTTATTTTTTGTTCCCATATTTTAGCAAAATTAATAAGTTAGATAGTTGAATCATATCCACACTATAGTCTCAATAATAACCAGGTGTGCTTGAAACAATAGCCTCATATACTTAACTCACCAGGTAAATATTGGCAAGGATAAATAAATGTAATCTTAAGGCCATAGACCCACTAGCTTCGATATTAAACTAAAATTTCCACAAGCCTAGAATTTTCGACACTTATATTTTGTAACGAATTTTTAAACCTTAGACATAACACGCTTGGTCAGTTATAACCAAGAGTCCACTTTCAAAGAACTTAGTAAAAGTTAAATTTGTAAGACTCTTTAGGATAGTAAGTTGATTTTGGTTTTTTTCTTTGTTTTCAAGATGATTCAAAAACTGGAAGCTTCCGCGTCGACTCAAGGTTGGTTCATTGGCATCAAGCAGATTAACGTGACCGGATCCGACACTTACCGCTGGGTGGACGGTAGCGTTTCCGGTTTCCGGCTATGGCTGGTCAACCAACCCAATAACGTTTACGAGCAGTGCGTCATGATGGATGGCACGGCCGGATACCGGTGGCGTGACGAACTTTGTCGAGAGAGGGCATATTTCATATGTAGGAAGGACGTGGGTACGTTCAACTTTCACCTTGTCTGCACGTTTTCCCATTAAGCTTTTTCGCAAAAAAGATAAGAGCTCTTGTTTTAACTGATTTATTACTGAATGATAATATCTATGGTGTCAGATGCAAATGAACATATGTTTTTGGTTCAAAGAATTTTATTAATACGTTAAAAGTTTTGTCGGGACTTTTATTAGAGACTGAATTTAATGGTTTAAAAAATCATTTGCCCTTTGACCTCAGGCGCCATGCAGTGCTACGAAGGCAACGTGGACGGCGCTCGTGAATACGATGTCAGCGCCGCTCAGTGTCTGGAACAGTGTCGTGGACAGGGCTACAAAGTAGCCGCGTTATCAGTTGTTCGATGCGCCTGCTTTCAAAGTATGGATACCAAGTACTTCAAGAAGAGACCGAGACACAAGTGCAACGCCCGTTGCGCCGGTCAACATTGCGGACCCAAAGGATTCTTTGCCGTCTATAGTATAGGTAAACTTCGTTAAACAATTCCCGTTTAGGGGCGACGTTAAATACGAGACTTCCGGTTTAAGAATATTATCCGGAATTGGCTAAGACGTGCGACGACTTGCGTGACATTGGAGTTTCCAAACCTGGCGTTTATATTCTTCAAAAGGATCAAGCGGCCGCCAAAAAGGAAAGGAAGAAAAACGAAGGGATTGCCGGAACCAGATGTTTCATGGATAGTCGTAAGAAACGAGTTCTTTGACCTTTAACCTCTCTTTTAGATAACCTAAATCCTTGTAAACATTACCCTTTAATATTAAGTCTTTAGTTCTTGCGCTTTGATGTTTGTTCAATTATTGGTAACTAGTTAAGAATAACGGTTCCATTTTAGTAATTGTACATGTATACTTTAATTTGAAGCCGTAGACAAGGTGGCACAATTTCCCACGGGTAAGTTCTAAAAACCCTGCACCAAATATACTCGTTTCCGTTCTTACCCTTCAATTTATCCTTGGAATGTATGGCGTATATTTGTGTGTGAAGTAACGTGGTGACGTAATTTATTAAGCCTATATTTATAAACATTTATTTTACTTTCTGATTAATTTATGTGGTTATATAGTGATCTTTTAATTTTCGCTAGGCCTATAGTACAAATTTGCGCTATTTTAATTTTTTTTCGGGGCTGAATCTAGTTTTCATTGTGACACCATGAATATATTAATTTTTACAAAAAACGAAATGGTGACACTTCAGATTGTTTTAAAACTTGGTGTAATTTTTGGTGGGTTGCCGTTTTCGTGGTCGCACGTAATGGATTTTTCAGTTCGTTTAGTTTAGTTTTGAATTCATTCATTTTGGTTTTAGTTAGATTTCATTTTTTTTATTGGTTCACTTTGGATTTTGTTTAGAAGTTTCTTTAGTTTATTTTTTGAACTTGGAACTTTTTGTTTTCTTTAATGGTTTTGGTTGAATTAGATTTTATTTTTGGTTTAGAGATTTCATTTGTTTATTGCGAGTTGGTTCGGTTTGGATTTCATTTTTGTTTAGTTGAAGGTTTCGTTTGTTTATTGGTTTCAGTTTTATTAATTTCCATTGTTTTGAAGTTTCGATTCATTTTGGTTTTGGATTTAGTTTCATTTCATGTAGTTATAGTTTGGATTTTGTTTGGTTTAATTTTGGTTAAATTTTGGAGTTTTATTCAGTTCTACTTTGATTTTGATGGAATTCTTAGGTTCTTACGTTTCATTTAATAGTTAAAGAGATTTATAGCAATTTTCTATGGTTTCATAGCTTATTAGAGCAGGGTGATCAGATTTCCTTAATTTCACATTTTTTGATACCTTCCTATTATTTCCTTTTTTCACTTAATTTCATTTTAGTAGTATCTCCTCTAATTTTACTGTTATACTTATTTTCCTATAATTTGTCTCTGAGTTTCCTATATTTCATATAAAATATAGGTATTTCCATGATCACCCTGTTAGAGGCTATATTAGTTTTGATTTTGTTTTTTCGCTTTCGACGTCTCAAAATTCGGAGCTATCCAATTGGTGTTAAAACTTTAAAATAACATTTAAGCGGCGGTTGTATACGTTTCCCCCTTGCCATACAGTACCAAAAGGTCCTCCACCCAGAACGAGATCACCTCATTCTTCTTCGGGGTCGGGTACTGGTTCGAATAAAATGGCAAGCGACTCTGCTTCTACCACAACAGTCGTTCCAATTCCATTCTGGAAGAAAAATCGCAACAAGAACGCGGCCAAGGACAAACAGGAAAAGGCCCAACAGGACGGCGCTGGTGCGGATGGCCAACCAAGTACTGGGGAAGCGGCGGACCAAGATGGGTCATCAGGAAATCCAGCCAATCAGCGTCGATTTCGTCCTCCAATCTTGTTGTTAACGACGACTATTTCCATTATTCCGTTTCTTCTGGGAACGAGATTCTACCGTCCATTTTAATCCCGAGGATTTCAAAGAAGCCAAAAACAATTTAGTTCGTGTTTTTTTAGACGAATTGATGAGCTGAAAGAAAGCTCTTTTTGCTAAAACCGGAAGACCACAGTAATTGCGTAGTAATTGTTATCCAGGACTGTACCTACGTGCAATATATAGGTTTATAATTAGTCAAAATTGAGGATATTCGTAGTTTTTAGTATGAAATTGTTTTTATTAAATATAATAATCTAGAAAAATGTAACATCGGCTTTTAAGCCTCGGCCTCTTTTGTAAGCATTGGCCGTTATCAAAATAATGAAGTCTTGACCTCTGGACTCCATTACTTTGCCCTTTTCAATGTCCTCCGCGCAGTACCTTTAAAACAAAATAAACATGTTTTACGGTTACGTTAGGCTTACAGGAAATTCTGTACTATTAAAAATGTTGTTTTAGTATTATCCCTAAGCCTAAAAATGCTTACATATCCCCGTGGTACAGATCTTTGGTCCTAATCTCGACTCTTTCGTAAGTACAGAGACCGTTGAACATATGTCCTTCCTTATCGAGTCTCTTGTCGAAACTAAAGTCTTGAAATACTACCCTGACTTTTTGACCTTGAGGTGCCTATTTAAATATCCGTTAAAAACTATGCTCAACTTCGTTACTTGCACTCGGAACTTACTTGTATCCACCAACTACAATCTTCGTAAGGATTTAATCTTTCTGGATAATTAGGAGTTTGAATTGTTTGGCTTTCCGTAATGTTTCCGCCACAAACGGGATCGGCTAAAATCGAGATAAAAGGCTTGCAGGTTTACTTGTACCAACTGTCCAACATTAAAATGTAAGCCTATATACTTACGGTAATAATCCCCATCAGTATTTTCGCATAGTTTTCCACTCGTACCATTGGGACAATCGCATTCGCAGTCATCTGGATAATCTTTTCGGAATGGTTTCAGATAACCACCGTTTTGACATACCGTTTTTTCTAAATTTGGACATCCCGCTATAAGGTTAACCAAGACGTAACCCATTTTAATTAGAAAGTCTACGTTCAATAACAATTTAAACGTTTTCTCGTATACCGTTGCAATCATAAAGATTATTGGCGATTTTTCTGTCTCTGAAAGTGAGACCAGTATATTTTCCCATCAGTCTTTGGTTATGCGGGTTGCGACTCACTAGAGTATTTCGTTCGTAGGGTCTTCTGCTGAAGGCCATGCTAGAATAGTGCATAATCGATCCGTAATCGTATTCAGTCCCGAAACTCTTGTCGGCTTGTTGACTGAATTGGGGGTGCATTCTGCTGGCGATGTTTTCCGGAAGGAGAACTGCGTGATCTTGACGATCGCTTCGGGCTTGTTCGTGGTAAAAGCCAACCGCGTGACCAATTTCGTGAATGACAATGTCTCTCTGGAAGTTTCAGATGAGATTGAACTTTAATCACGACGGCTGCATGAACCAATAAGATTTAAAACCCTTACTTGTTCGCATCCTTTGCCTATCGAGACATCTTGTCCCCTCAAGGTGAGAAAAACGTTTCCGATATAAGAGTAGCACCCAGAAAGATCATTCCTGAATCGAATATACCAGAAAGGATAATCGTCGAACATGGCCCGTTCCTTAAAGGTTATGCAAGTATGTTCCTGCCAGTGATCCATGGCTTCTTCAATAACCCGCCTTGTTTGTGGAGTGATTGCTTCTCGGGGGAAAAAAACTCGATGAGTTAAAGGAGTCCTTCACTGCCTTGGCGGCTCCCTCATGTCTACTGCTTCCCCCCTCAGTTTTTAGCGACCCTCCCTTCTATACTACTTAATAGATATACACTACTGGGGCGCCAAAGACATGCAGTGGGCAATTTTTGGAAGACCGACTTTTGAAAAAACAGGGGGGGGGGACGCCACGGCCGTGAAGGACTCCTTTAAGAATTAGATTAGGCGGTTTTCAGTGAAATATACATTTATCGTATTCGTATTTGATTTGGTTTTTGGGCCAAAGAATGATAGGATTGGCTGTGCCCTTCCTGACTTGTAAATCGACGTCTTTGTCTTTTTCATCTTCTTCCGGTTTATGGATAGCCACGTCACCGTCTATGATTATCTCACCAGAAGACGTTTTGCTAGGGTTACCTCCGAAGAGTTGAAACTAATGTGAATGAAATATATCAAAAGTTCCTTTTTGTTTTTTATGGTATTTCCGGTTACACCAGAAGTAAAAGATGGCTGGGATAAAGGGTCCAATGAACTGGGAGCTTTAGACTCCCATTTATTGGTTAGTGGTTTAACCCTGCCAAAATTTACCATGGCTAATTCTTCTTCTTGTCTTTCGTCACGTTCTGCGTCACCCCCCTTCTTTTCCTTGGGTTTGTCAAGTGGCGAAGCTATTTGAACTTCTGTTTCGTCGGAGTCCAAGTCGTTTCCATCGAAGTACTTGTTGAAGTAATTGTTTCTAAATTAGTAATTCTCTCGCTTCTCCGTTCCATGTACTTTTATTATGGACAAACTTACGTGTACTCCCGAGATTTGTCTTTTGGTGTTGTTATTCTTCTTGTAATCTCCCAAATCAATAATAACATCTTTTTCCGTGTATGGGTACTTGACTAGTTTACCCTTAAATAACCAGTACATATCAAGGTAAATAGAATGGGTGATACTTTGAAATTTTCACCTTCAAAAAGTCTAATGGCTCTAAAACCCTTTTATAGCCATAGTATAGTAAAATTGGAGAAATCCGATTAGTTTTATATTCAATTTAGATGAAGTCTTGTACTTTCTTCAATTATTTATAGAACTTAGCTACAAATATGGCCTATAATAAAAGTAAAACACTTAGCTAAAAAACCACCAAGTTGGCTACTTATGATACTACAGTATTTTCGACTAAAGCGTAAAGCCCGGTTCACACGAATAACTTTGAACAGTTATCAAATCAATTTGTTTTAGAAGTATTTAATAGAACGTAACTAAAGTTTATCACAAAGATGAAATAATTACTTACATCCACGAATTTTAAATATTCTGGAGGAGTCTCTAGTTTTTTCTCTGTCTCCTCATCAATTTTTTCTTCCTCTCCCTAAATAATAAAGGTAATTACTACAAATATAGCTATTACAAAATAATTAATCTTAAGCTTACGTGGATGAAATTCGTCAACCAACACAATATTAAAACCAGTAGTTTGATTTTCATTGTAGTTCTCAATGATCTGAACGTCGATTTTTCCTTCCTCTGAGTTTATATCGCCTACCCTCATACCCGCTTCTAATTTTTAATTAATTCCTACTAAGACTATTTTCCTTTTATTTTAATTATGATTGTCAAGATCAGGGTAATGTAATGATAAATGACCCCTTTATAATTTAGTAAGAGTTCATTAGCATCTAGTGAGTGAAAGGATTACCTTCATGGCCATTTATGCACCTGTTCCTGGAAATGTTTTTAATTCGAAATCAGAAAAATCAACATTAAATTATCTATTCAAATTAAATTTTTTGGTGGTTATTAAACGGGTAAATAATTAAAAGGTCGTTCATACCTGAAAACAATTTTCTTGCAACCATTTTAGTTTTTCAAACCTCATGTTTTTGACGATTTGAATTTGGCGCCAATTAAAAATTTCCGTCTACACGTTGACCCCGTCCCCGCTCCCGCTGAACTTTTCGAAGTTTTCGCGTCTAGTCTCTAGAAGACATGTACTTCGTTTGATGTTAATTATCGTTAGTTTTAAGTGCTCTCTAATTACAGAACTAAAATATACACATAATTAATCAATCACTCTCAACATTTATGTTATCAAGAAGTGGTTACATCGTCGGTATTTAAAGTAAAAACCTCAAACTTCATTACATTGTTATCATCTCTTAGGCCTTTGTTTTAATTATTGAAGAAGTACTTGACTCAGTCAAGTAAAGTTGACTCCAATCAGTTACCAATTTGACCAGAGTCTGGTTTGATTATTTTAACCTAAACAAATTAAGATAAAGATATGGCAATGTATAAAGGAGCCGCGAGTGAAGCTGGTAGAGCAATGCAACTGAAAAAGAAGGTAAGTTTTATCTATGAAATACCCGTAACATAAGCTTAAGCTAATGTCTTTTGTCAACCTTCTAGAGAGAGAAAGCTTTAGAAGAACTAGAACATCAAAAACGTAAAATTGAAGAAGAAATGAAACTCTCTACAATTGGAAATAAATTTGCCACGCATTATGATGCCGTGGAACAGCAATTAAAATCTAGTACAATTGGTCTTGTGACTCTCGATGAAATGAAGGTAAAATTGAATTTTAACCCTTGTGATTAAAAGAGTAGATTCTAACATAACCCTAGGTCCATTCTAGGCCAAACAAGAGGATGTGGTTAAGGAAAGAGAGAGGCAATTAGCCCAAAGATTACGAGAGAAGGAAATGATGAGGGAACGAGAAATTCAAATGAAACAAGAGAAGAAAGAACGTCAAAAGAGACAAATTGCAGCTTTATCTTTTCGACTCGATGATGAAGAAGAGGAAGATGCGGAAGACAAGAATGATGATGATGAAGATGATGATGTAGAAAGTAAAGAAAATGAGGAAAAGGAGGAAAAAATTAAAGTAGAAAATGAAGATTCGAGAGATCTAGAGACTGAAAAAGAAATTAAACCTGATATTACAAAAATCCAAATCAATCCTCCTCAATTGAATGAAAACTCGTGTTCGAGCATTCCTGACATTCCTCTTTCTAAATTTAAAAGGGAATTCTTGAGCAGCGATGATTCCAGTTCAGCTTTTTCGGATTTTGGAGAAGATAAACCAAGAAGGAAGAAAAAAATTAGAAAAAATCCAGATGTAGATACTAGTTTCCTACCCGATCGCGAACGAGAGGAAGAAGAGATGCGACTCAGAGAAGAATTAAGATTGGAATGGTGTCAAAAACAAGAAAAACTTAAAAACGAAGAAATCTCTATTACGTTCAGTTACTGGGATGGTTCTGGACATAGACGCAGTGTCAAAATGAAGAAAGGGAATAGCATCTATCAATTTTTACAAGTAAATAATGAATAAATTTTTATTTTCTTGCATAACTAATCTCTTTGTCACATTTTCAGAAATGCCTCGAAGTTTTACGTAAAGAATTCCACGAACTCAGAACCATAACGGGAGACCAATTGATGTATGTTAAAGAAGATTTGATTATTCCTCATCATTACACATTCTATGATTTTATCGTAACAAAAGCCAGAGGAAAAAGTGGTCCACTCTTTAGTTTTGACGTACATGATGATATTAGGTAAGATTTTAGAACCTTTCAATTCAGTTTCAGCTAGTGGTGTGTGAGCCATGATTTTTAGGTTTCGAGCAGAGCTTGAGCCCTGGAAATTTTTTTTACCGAGCTTTGGGTTTCTTACCAATCTTGAGCTTTAGTCGTAATTCTGCTTTCAAGCCTTTAACAAACATCAAAATTCGGGTTTTGAGCTTTTATCAGCAAAAAAAAAGGTTTTTTGCACTGTTTATAGAGTACTAAAACTAATTAAGGGACTTGATTGAATCCCAATTGCTACTGGGGTTCACCCTTTCATTTGGTACCTTTTATAAAGCTACACTACGCATTATCTCCATGAATTTGTTTACTACTGAGATATAGGGATCGGGTCCTATAACGTAACGACAATTTAAACTAGGAATTTTACTTTTATTAGACCATAAGTTGGCAAACCTCCTGCATATATATCAGTGGCATTTTCCCTATTCTCCTTCGTTATTCTTTGTACAGGGCTCAAAAATCCTAAGCCTCTCTTTCAAAACCCTGATCGAAACATTTTGAGCACTAGTTCCATCATAGAAAATGAGTTTCATTAAAGGTCTTTGAATTTATATATTTATTATATAAAAAGGCTCGTAAACGACGCTTCAGTGGAAAAAGCTGAGTCTCATGCTGGTAAAGTTCTCCTCCGTTCCTGGTACGAGAGAAACAAACACATATTTCCAGCGTCTCGTTGGGAACCTTACGATCCTACTAAGAACTATGAAAAGTACACTATATCGGATCGTAAAAAGTAGGGTGTTGAACCAAAACTCCACCAGGATATTTTTTTTTGTACATACTTTACAAATTGTTTGTTCCAAAAATTCAGTACGTAACGTTTGCTAAAAATCATTTCAAATCATGTACTTTGAAAAACGAAATATTGCAGTTTCGCTGCAAACTGTACTCAAGGATAATTGATACCTCATTTCGTAACTTGGTAGCCAAGTTTAAAAATCAAATTCAGGTCTGAATGACGAATTAAATTCCGACTCTCTATAAAAACACAAAATAATCATGACTTCATAAGCTTACTTTTTTCAAAACATTGAGTCACTTCTATTCAATCGTGAATCATGTGATAATGAAATCAATTTTAATCATTTAGTTTAAAATTTTCAAACCTCTTTATTTCCCTCCTTTTTAAAGGACAACGATAATATAAATTCAAGGTGATGCTATGTTATATCGCCAAGATTAATCCCAAAATTTAGCAGGCTGAAGACTTGTGGTCTTCAAAACGCGAACCTGATCTGATATATCTTACTTCAATTTCATATTAATAATTAAATTATGCTTAATTTATGATTTTTATTGATTATTAATATTTAGTTTCATTAACTTCATAATATGATCCTATAACGCAGTTATTTTCATCCTATAATCCTGTTCTCATCCTATAATTCTGTTCTCATCCTATAATTCTGTTCTCATCCTATAATTCTGTTCTCTTCCTATAATTCTGTTCTCTTCCTATAATTCTGTTCTCATCCAATAATTCTGTTCTCATCCAATAATTCTGTTCTCGTTCAATAACTCTTAATTTAATCCTATAAACTATTATTTTCTCTCCCAAAAATAGTTCACCAATTATGTATACTTACTAGATATTAGTTACTTATGCTAGAAAAAAAAAGACATCAAATAATTTTTTCCAAAAATTTATTAATCTCAAGCACTTCAAAAAAACTACAAATCTATTTTTGAGCTTTTTTCACTTTTTTTTTTTCAAACTTACAATATGGGCTAAAGTATTTTATGTAGGTTTTTAAAAATGAAGCCAATATATAGTTTTTCTTTTTCAACCTTCTACGTACGTGTCTAAAGGTATTAATTTAACTATTTGTAATACTGTAACGTTTAGCCTAGGGTTAATCTTTTTATTTGAAAGGTAAGAGCTACATTAGGTGATAGTATTCATTTTACTTTTACGTTAATAGGTCAATTTCCCCCCTCTGTTTAGCAAGGTTTTTAAATCCATTTTCGTAGCAATGAGAGTGGAAATATTTTCATTACATTGATATTTAATTACTATAATTAGTTTTACGAAGCTGCGATATCATATTTTATCTTTAAACAAAACTTTTTTCAGTATAAAAATATAAATTACCATTTTTCTCACAATATTCTAATTATACTATTTTTTTTTTTTTAAATTTTATTCGTCTCTAAAACTTAATGGTGAAAAATTTGCCATTTCAAACTTAAAATTGTATTTTTTTTAATCTATTTGCATTGTTTTAAAGTAATTTTTTATAACTTTCACCTTTCCTTTGTGGTAGAGCTAAAACCTCAACATTGTTTGGTTGATGATAAAAAAAAAAAAAAGGATCTATTCGGTAAATTATTGTATAGTTATCATAATTTCTTTGGCTTTAAAATCTAAAATTAGGTCGAGCTGCTCGAGCATCCCTCTTGTGCTACAGATTTTACTCTGCCTAGTCCTAATTTCTATAATTCAAAGTGCAGCGCTGGATTAAGACTGTTAGAGGTCCCTAGGCATTTCAAGTCTCAGGCTCCCCTTTAGGTTCCTATGTGGTGCAGGGCCCAAAGACAATTGCCTATATGGTATTCCCCAATAGGGAATAAGATGGATTTGTCTTTCAGTAGTTAACAATTTTACTTTGGCATGTTTAATGGCCACCATTATGGTGTGGCAAAGACCTAAATTACACTGAGAGAAAAAATAACTATATATTCTCTACTAGTTTAGACTAGCGCGATATCTGTTATCAGGAAACAATTTTGAGGCTTTGGCAAAATTTTTGTAGCAAAGGCGTATTCTTCCTTTTTGAGATTGCGTTTTCTTAATAACAATATACAAAGCGAAATGTAATTGCCCTATTTATGAAATTTCCTCAATAATCAGAAACTAATTAAAACAGTACTAGAATAGGTCACCTACATTTCGCTTTTTAAACCATGGGTTTAAACTGTAACTTGTTTTTCTAGAAACCTTAAGATCGATTGTTGTAATTGACTATATAAACTGAGCTTTCGTGGCTACCGATTAGGCTTTGTTTGGCGCGTGCGTCATCACCGCCGCAATGATCGCAACAACTTATATCGCGCTCTTCGTCCATGACGGACGTCGAACTGTTAGCCGTCATGTCTGGAGGGCTCGATTCCCCGTGGAATGTAACGTTCACCGCTGGTAAACTGATTTTACGCATTCCTGCCACGCCCCCAGAGTTCGAATGCCCCTTTAAAATATTAGGGTCCAACCTTCGCGGAGGTGCTGTGAAACTACCTGACCGTGTCCTGTGACAATGATGTTTTTTTACATATTTGACTAGATCGGCCCCTCGACCAGTCACAACCGCTTTACTGACAGTAAGCGGTTCCAATTCGTGCGTTTCGTTACTAGGTAGTTGTGTTATGGCCGGACAACTCGCGCTGGACGTGGACAGCGTCGATTCGGACAAGGCGTAAGCGGGTTTGTCAAAGGGGACCGCGTTGGAAGTCACTTCGCAACAGGAGCTGCAACAACCCTCAAAACTGGGGTATTGCAACTGAAGTTGGCCGTTTTGCGGCCCCAATAGACTGAGCAAAGACTGAAAGAAAAAGGTGGCATACAGCCAACTGACCGTAGTGACCAGCACTAGGAAGATGCCTATCTGCAGATAAGCTAACACTGCCGACGAAAACATCAAGGCTCCAGCCACAAAAGTCGTGAATGCACCCATGGCCACTGGACTTCCGATTTTGGATAAAGAGTGAATTACAGATGAATCTCTGTCCTCCTGAGAAGAAAGTCTGGAAAAACGTACACCGTTAATAAATTCTTATATGCACTGAAATCTGTCACCTAAGACCAAATGCTTAGGAAACGCAAAATCATGGTAGTCTATTGCCAACCTGTATGCTATTCCGTAATGTAAAGTGAAATCCACTGCCAAGCCGATCGCGACCGAAACTGTGATACTTTCCAGAATGTTGAGTTTCCAACCAAGTAGCACCAAAGTACCGACTGTCACCATTATGATACACGCTATAGTTAGGATGGCGTAGAGACTGATCAAGAGATTGAGAGTGGTGATCAGTAAAGCCAAAAACGATACTGCAACTGCGACTCCTATGGCCACTAACGTTCCCTTGGCCAGACTGTCCTATTTTCCAAAACGATATTGAGACGTTCAAACATCTTTATAACTAAAAATATAAAGTACAATTACACACTCACCTGCAAGTCGAAGAATTCCAGATCGCTAATGAACCAACCGTTCCTCATTTCAGGAGGCGCCATTGCCATCATGCCTTTAACCCAAGTGTCCACTTCGGTCTTGAACCGATTCATCTCAGTGTAGGAATTAGAATAAGTAAAGGTACTGTCGTATTCCACTACTATAACTTTGACCTTTCCAGTTTTTCGTTCGAAACGAGGTCCAGCCACACCTGGTATAAACAAACCAGGCGTCGAATGCAGCAGGTTCACAGCCTCTCCGATGCACTGATTGAAGACGCGGGGTTTATAGGGAAACTTGGATGTTTGGCAACAAGGAGTGCGATTGTATTTAGTAATACCATCTACGCAACGTCTCTCCATCCAAGTTTTCATAGTCTCGATGAAACAGTTTGGTAGAAGGGCGCCAATAGTGGATTGATAAAAGCTCTGATTACGTAATTCCTTGCAAAAGGACAATAACCAGGATTGAGCGGCTGGCGTTGATACGTTGAACGAAGGGTCGTATCGCAAAGTTCCCCGGTCGTAAGGGTTGAGATAATTGCCATTGTCAACTGGTAACACCCCCCAAACTATTCTTAAAGGTAGATTGCGGAAGTAATCCCTTTCTTTGGCCTTTTCGAACCAGAATTCTTTTTTCAATATCATGTCATAGCGTTCGAAAGGGTGACTGGACCCGAATATTTGGAAGTCTTTAGAGTCAGGTAGTCTTAATTTGGGATAGTAAAAGACCGCGACAGAGGCGCCCAGCGCCAGTCCACCGAAGAGGACTAACCAGAAATAGCGTGGTCGGATGACCAAGCAGGGAAGGATTTTTTCAAAGAAAACGCGTGCCGAATCGACGAAGGAAAAGTGCGTTTTCCAGAGAGCGTTGCAGAGGGAGGTGCAGAACTTGAGCCGTTGAATAGGAGGTAAATATATGCCAAACGGGGGGATGCATAAGCAGCAAGTCATCGAGCACCATTTCTCCGAAATGATAACGGAAGCCGGCAAACAGGTCACTGTGAAGAGGAAGTTCGCGAGAGTCGCCGTACCAGCGAAAATACTGGAGTCGCGAAGAAAAATAGTACAATTGTAAGCGTAAAGTGAGCCGAGCAATTATGGGGAGATGTGAATGGTTCGGGTCTTTTTGATGGAAAGCCCACTTAAAAGCCTTCTACTGCCAGTGGCAGCTTTCCATCAAGATGACCCGTACTTTAAGTGGAAATTCAACCTGAAACATCTGACTGCAGTGATGCTACTGATGAAGCTGCAAAAGAAAGCGGCCGACGTGGTAACGCTAGTGACGAACATGGACAAACAAGCGTGGTGCAACGTATCCTTAACTAGCTTTACCAGGGTGCCGTTGTTTTTTTCAGCCTTGGCGCAAACCCATATTTTGCAGTAGAGGAAGGCGTCGTCCGCCCCAATACCTGTAATCATGCCTTGATTAAGAAGGAAAAGATTACAGACTATCGTTATTTACCAATGGCTATGATAACCGTGAGCAAGTTCATGAAAGGGAAGAACGGAATACTGAAGACCGTGACATACATAAAGTAGGATATGGCCAACGAGAATGCGATGGCCAAAACCGTCATCAAGGTAACAAAAAACGATGCGGTGTACATCCAGATGAAGACAAAGATGACGCAACCCGCTAGTCCGACGTAAAAGGTATCGTGTATCAGGTATTCTTCGAACAGGGCGTGTTTTAATCCCATCTGCATACCACCAACCCGTACGTCGCCATCCTCGATTTTGATCTTGCTCAAATCCTTATAGTAATCCATGATTGCTGTGCTTTGAGCGATAGGTAGAAATATGCTGGTATAAGTCAAGAACGTCGAATTTTCATAACCTTCGTCCGGGTTCAAGAAACTGGCGTCAGTTAAGTAATGAAGGATATTGTAAACCGCGTTGTATTTCGTGCATTGCAAGGGTACACCGTGACAGAGTGCTGGATCAGTAGTGCAATCATGACTGAGCTTCAATCCGTGGTAATATTTGGCGCAAGATTGCAAGAGTTCGAGAACTGAGACGACGTCGTCTTTGGTGATCGCGTGGCACGAAGAACGACCACTCAGTAATGCTATGTAATTGGGCAGGGACCAGCTACGGCAGCACCGATTGCGGCGAGGGTTGTACTCGCACAAGGATTCGTAATGGGAGGATTCCTTCAACTGGATTTCACCAATACGGCACATTGAAGACAATGCGGACAGGGTGAAGAGGTTTTTACCCGGGGATGACTGAAATATGATGTGAGCGTATGCACGACCTGAGAAATAGTCGGTAAAGAATATTATTAGCGTCGTTAAAATTCAGAGGGCCAACTGAGTATACCTGGGTCGCTGCAAAAAAAATGGTCATGACCCCCATCCTCAACGACCTGTCGCTGAGGTTGGGAAGATATGCTTCCCCAAGAAGTGTCTGAATGTCTTTCACCACTGTGCGGAGCGCCGTTTTCGTCGCGATCGAGCGTTTCCAGAATTCCCCATAGCCCTTCGCTTTTTCCCCCCGGTTCGGCGCTAGTCGTCGATTCGTTCGAAGAGGTAACGAGTTCGCCATAGTCTCTGTCCAACACGGATTCACCCAACAATGGTTCACTGCGCGCGCTAAAATTGCCCAGGTTAATCTTCCCATGGTTTTTCTTATTCACGGGCATGTTGGACAAGGGACCCAACCAACTGGTGCTATCCTGCAGATTATGCCACGCCGTTGCTCTGGAAGCCAGTTCAGTTCCCCTAGGCTCGAAACCCTACAACAACAGTTAATCGTAAGGCAATGATAATTTACCAGGATAAAATTCAAAAATAGGTAAAGTAGACTTTGCTTAGGTTTCATACAACATCGGAAAACCAATTTCCCTGATTTTACCTGACTTTTACATTATATTTCCAGGTTCACCAAATGTTTTGAATAGGCCTAATAAAAATTATGCATTTAATTTGATTACCAACTTAGTTTTTATTATCAAGTACTTCCATAAATTTACCTAATTTATGTCAAATTTTTAAATTTTCCTTCATATTTCCCTGATTTATGTCAAATTTTTAAAATTTTCCTTCATATTTCCCGGATTTTTGTCAACATTAAAATTCGTGATATTTAACACTGTTTTCTATATAGTAGTGGCGTTTAGGCGACGCGGGGTTTTTGCTTAGCCCCTCCTTCACCATGTTTTTTTGCTCCTGTTGGGCGCATTTTTAACAGGGAGTTCTGTAGGTTCAGACAAGAAGGATCTGATCCTTCTTGGTTCAGACACCGCCCAGATGGTGGACGTAACTTGTGACGTCTAGTCACGTGATACACGCTACTACTATATTGAGGAGAGAGTAATGTTGAATGATAACTTAACAGTTTTCTCTCAGTGGGGTGCGTTGGAAGGACCTGGTAGCTGGTACCTCCTTTAAACCCGCACGCTAAGCCCTTGGATGGTTACAAATACTACCTATTTACTACATACTCATCCAAGCTAAGCTTAACCACCATGATTAATAGCAAAGGGGTGGAATAAGTATTGGTTGATTACCAAAATGGGATCTTTCAGTGATGGTAGCTCACTGGTTGTCAATGAAATAATTATGCAAGTTCCCGCGGCGCTCAGCACCAACAATATGAGCAGACTGGGGTGATTTGCTACTTGATGAGCGTACCTGATTGGTATACAATTTTATTGAATTTAATCATTAGTTGCTTGGGTGAAAGAGTAATTGCTTACCACTGCATGGTTGTAGCTGCGAAGTATAGTATAGTTACATGTAGGGCATAATTTAAGTCACGTTTTCAGAGTTGACATGAATGTCATGGGGGAGCAGTAACAACTAAAAATACAAAGTTTTAATTGGCGCACGTAAAATTATTGTATTGAGGGGGGAGAACGTCTACTATTATGTATCATATAACCACTATAAATGGTGCTCGAACCGAGAAACCCCGGCTCTGCTACTTCTTATAGTTGAAAAGACGTGAGAGAGTGTGGGGAAAAGCTCGCGACGGTAGCGTCTCTCCCCTGGAAGACGGGGGATCAAACGCGGTCCGGTCCGCCGGTTTTTCCCGGATTATTCCACATACGACGTTAGGCCTAACATATGTAGACGATACGATTTCTTATTAACCTCATCAGTGAAAGCTTACCTGCAAAACGAGTTCGCGCTTAAAAAATTTCCTTTATTCAATGGAGCTCGGGTGTTGACGAAAAGGCACATGATAATGTTCCGAAAAATTAAGTTTCTTTTTAGTCAGGCGTTTCCGTATTTTTCGGAGCGGGAGAGAAATTTAGCTCGTCGGCTACGACGGCGTGAGGCCGAGTACACTGTACAAACCGACGTTGGCTCTCTTCTTCTGGGAAAGATTTCTCCGAAGTTATCCCCGGGAAATATCGATTACCCGACCCAACGTTACAGGTTTTAACGGACGCGAGGACCTATATTCTGAAGGTCATGCCCAGTGTGGGCTTGATTTATTCTTGGACCCCCAGTCCAAACCAGGGACCTTTCCCATCCTTTAGACAACTCTAATATTATTTCCGTTATAGTCAAATATTCCAAGCGTTTTCGATCTGTTTCAATTTAATTAAAGCATTAAAGTAGATGCATTTTGGAGGATTATTTTTTACACTCTTGTTTCTGTTTCTAAATATCCCTCATATTTAAATTTTGGGCGAATTAGTTAAATATTCAATTATTTTAGATTTAATTGCGCATTGTGGCGTTCATATTTTATACCAGAAGCTGAGACATTGCATGAATATGAGTCTGAGATATGAATCTATTGATGTAATTGAAAATTATATGCTAAAATATCAATAAACTAAATAAAACTTATTCGCAATACTACCCGAAATTCTTCCTAATACCATACAGAAAAAAATTGTAATATATGAATAGGCGCTTTTCCCATGTGAGCGTTTAATCATGCCAACGATATTATTATAACATATTCGTAGGCAATACGTTCCCATGCAAAAGTGAGCTGTAAAGATGAGCTCTAGAAATATTTTTTCCATCCGTTGTAGCTTCGTTTAGCAAATTTAAAGAAAGCCCTTTTTGGACTTGTCAAACGCTACACTTGTTTCACTGCTGAATCATAGTATCTCTCCAAGGGGAGTCAGAATTCAGAAGACTCAGAACATTGTCATGTGTTGGTTTCATCCTTTGAGGGGTAGGGGGATTATCTAGCCCGCTATTTTCCCGGATCTTCTTCCCTCCCTTTTCACGCCCGAGCAATTACCTCCCACTGCGCAATCTCTATCTCGAGTCGACCGTTCCGTGCAACGTACTGAAACTATCGAAAATGTTTTCTCGCTCGTAATCTGTAACTCTGAACGCTCCTTAATTGTAAAACTCTGTTTGTAGTACTCTTTAGACTCACCTTTTCAGTTACACCTTCCCCCCTTAGGGAGGTGTAGCTACTGTATTGTACAGCGCTGACGCTGTCCAAGAAGATGATAATAGTCATCAAGACGAAAACCTATATTGAAAAATATATTGAAAAATCAATTAGTGATTCACAAAATCGATATATATAAATATTGACAAATGGGGACCCAAATTAGAATATTTGGAGGCCCCGTTTGGGAGAAATATCAACATTAACACTTTTCATGTTAAAACTTTTCACTTTTCAAGTTTTACTGTGAATAACCAGTGAGTTACTTAATTTTCGCGCTTACGTTTTACCAATAATATATTTAACATCTATGTGTTAAATCTATTCTTGGTTTCACTAAGTTACTTGATTTTTAAGTTAAGTTTTAAATGTTTTTCGGAATTTTGATGTTTAATCATACCAAAAGGGAATAGAAAGTAATCATACGCTACTCATGGCCAACTCAGATAAGCTCCTCCGTCGCCTGTAAAGGTACCGGAAGAGCTGATCCAAGTTGTTTAGGCACGATTATTTGTTTCTTGGTTTGAAAATACAATGATATCATAAGAAAAATAGTAAAGATCGTTGAAAGTAAGTCACGTAGAAGTTAACATGAAAAATAGAAAATTTAAATATGAAAAATGAAGAACTTTAACATTAAAAATGACATAAAACTTGAACATGAGAAGTGTGGTTATAAAAGGAATTACCCATCTTGTTCATTTTCTTTCCCTCTTTTCCTATAGGCCAATTTCGATTCCTCACGAACCATTGTAGATGTAGAACTTTCAAAAATAGTGATTGGCCGTACTCCTATAAGACAGTTTGATTCGTTAAAGCTGGCGGCCATACTGGGTTAATGTGGTTTTGCGGTCAGTTTACTCTTAGTTTTTTTTGCTTCTGCGCGCATTGTAGTAGACTCGCGGAGTTCATGTATAATTATTAAATTTTTTAATGATACGAACTTAGTAAATTTAGCTTTTCTAAGTATTCGTAAGTATTAAAGAAATCTGATCAGTCGTAAGCATGCCTGGTAAAAATTAGTAGCTAGCCAGTTTAGCGACCACCTTTGTTTACAAAGGCGTAGTGTTATTGGTAACCATTGTTTCGTTTTTGTTTATATTCGTCACCTAGGCTAGTCGTCTCTCTAAGGTGGTTTAAAATCTCAATAAGCATATTAAATGTTTGATTTATTTTAATATCAAAAGATGAAGTATATTTGTTTTCCCAATTTTCTGGTAAAGTGAATTGAATACTGAAGCGCAGTATGGGAAAATGGAACTTTCTGTAGAGAGGACGGAGCTTGATAAGGAGAATAACGCTAGTCTAAACAACTTACCTTACACCAGTCGACTCCTTTACCAGAAACCAGTTAGTGAATGGTAAAAATAAATATTATAATTTTTGTGGTAGATCGTGATCATTTTTATTTTTAAAACTAGTCTCAAAGATAATGAGGATTCATTAAAGAAACGAAGGCTCTTGTGTACTGAATCTTTATCAAAAAGATTTAAAGAAGATTATTCTCACTCCGCTCAAAAATTGGAATCATTCGAAGGCAAAATGGCGTCCGGTTCTAAAAGCTCAAGTACAAACCAACCAAAAACTCCAAATTATAGTGGAAATAAACGATTTGAAAATAGTCAGAGAGCCAGACTCGGCGTTCATTATTTAGATGATGATAGCGATGAAAGTGGAATGCCTCCTCAGTTAGGTGGGGATATACGAAAGACCATGGATAAAGGCTCGCACAATGTAAGGGACTCGTCCTCAAAGTCTTCCAAAAATGTTTCCCACCAAAGAACCTCATTACCAGACATCGCGGCGCAACCTTCAACTAGTGGAGAGCATTTTCCTAGTAGATCAAAAGACCAAAGAAACTTTGAAAACAAGAAACGAGCCTTATTTATGAAAAAGAGTCCTAACAATGGCAACAATCTCTCCGGTTGCTTTATGAGTGACATGGAAGATTATTCAAACTCCGCAACGAATAACCATACATCCAATACCAAAAATCAAACTAAAAATGGCAAGAAAAGCTCTGTAACAACGCGAAATCATTCTTTTAACGGAGCTTTAAATGGACACGAAAGAGACGGAGATGCTAGAAGCGAAGGAGAAACTTCTTATCCAACATTCTCGAGGCATTTTCAATCGCCAGTCAATAAGAGAAGTTCCAGGAATCTACCAGAAATGAGGGAAACTTTGGCTAACGGCGAATCTAGTAATTCTTACTCCTTGTCAGTGGAAGAACGCTTCTTTCCTAGACCTCGTCTTCCAATCGATAAATTTAGAGGACAAGGTAGTCCTCCAAGACGTCAGAATCCCCCACACCATAGACGACAAACTAACGGACGTAATGACACTCAATCGTTAATCCGGAATCTAGTGCAAAGGTAAGGACTCGAAAAATCATGTTTTATACATCAATAGATTTATTGCTTTAGATACTCAAACTATTCATATATTACAGCGTTCCTGATGTATTTGATACCGAAGAAGACTCTACGATTGAAACTGCCAGAAATTCACCATTAAGACGTAGTCAAACTAGAGCCAGGCAAGTAGATAACAGGGAAATAGAGGAAGGTGAAAGCAGGCTTAGATTTCCAAGAACCACTAGACAAACGCTCCAAGGTTTTTCGCCTGATCATCAACCACGTAGAAGAACAACCAGAGGTAAGTATTTTTGTTTTTTTTTTTATGCTAGACACGCAGCAAAATAAATGTTCAAACCTTTTGAAATGGGTGTAGTATTATTTAAAGTCTTAAAAATTGTCATTCAAAAATAATCAACCACTAATTTAAAATGAGGCTTTTTGAAAACTATGGGTTCCACTTGTGGTTTTCAAAATATTTTCTGCAAAAAAATTCCATTTTTTTTTTTTTTTTCAAGAGATATTAAAATCTTCAGAGAAGATTAATATCTCTAGCAATATTTCAAGCAAAGTGCATGCCAATCTTAATTTCCTGATTTATTTTTAAAAATGCAAGCTCCAAATCTCGCAATATTTCAAATTTTGTTTAGTGAGTGACTTTATATTACAGAATTTCATTGAGTTTGATTTAAAATATTTTGATTTTTGCATTTTAACTGGGAAAAACATGTTTTAAACATCTAAAACTATATATAAATATATATCCATAACATTTTCTGCTCTTTTAAACAGATTTAGCCATGTTCTTCCTTTAAAAACGATTACTTATTGAAAGGAAAATTTGATTTAGTTTCTGGGGGGGCTAAAGAAATCCTTTTTAATTGGGCACCAATCGATTGATTGTTCGAAGCAAATCTTGAAATATACGCTCTAATCTTATCTTTAGTAGGGTTCAGGGTGGAATGAGAAATTTTCCCGTGTTTGCTTGTAATATCAAACATCTTCTGTCTGCCTTTTTTTTTTTCTATTATCATAATTTTTGACGGTTATCGTACTTGAAAAGTTTTATTTTCTCGCGACAAACAATATGTAATTGGCCTCCTTGTAATGGCCATTCTTCGCCTCGGTCGATGGCTTTTTAAAAAAATGATTTATAGCAGCGCTAATTTGATTAAGTTAGGTTTCACTCTGTCATTTTCGATTTGCATGCTATGTTTGTGCATTCTCTTTCTAACGTTATTTAGTATATTTGGTAGGAAAACTTTCTATGTTAGTTTAATCTTCAATATTTTCATTGTTTTATCGAGTGAAATTCTAAAAGAATTGTTTTAAGTGTCATCAAGAAAGGATAGAAGTTACACTGGGAATTCTTAAGGAATGCATTTTGGCCTCCTTTAACTTCCAAAATATGGGAGTGGCTTGTAAATGTTGATCATCAATGTTTTTCTTTCCCCAAGTCCCTGACCAGCTATAATTTAAAAATATAAAGCTTAAAGCCTCTCAGTGGCCAAGGCTCAATGAAAAATAACTAGAATGGGAATATTTTTTCGCTCTTTAAGTTTCCTCTTGATTGAAAAACTACTCCAAACTGAAGGAATTAATGCCACTTAAATTTAAGCAAATTTCTCGAGCCTCTTTGATACCAGCAACCAATCAGGGAAAACCTTTAACGGTCGATGGTATAAACATGACAGCTAGTAATGCAAGAATACACACCCATTTTTTGTAAAATCATTCTATAATGGATATTCGTATATAAGAGTTCCCAGTTTAACTTTTTCTTGGTGTCGTCTTCCATGCTCTATCAAAATGATTTAGCACCCCCACAACCTCAGTGCAATAAACAATTTTTTTGCAGTCTCGTTCGCTAAAGTAAGAAGTAAGTTTGGAAAAACTCAATTATTCTATCTAATGTTTAGTTTCTCGTCAAACTCGAGACCGTCATCCTAGAATTTCGTTCGATCTTCCCGTACCTCAAACAGAAACGCCATCGGAATCAGTTGAAAGGATACGACAAATTCAAGAAGACGAAGAGATAGCCAGAATATTGCAAGCTGAGTTTGATGCTGAAGCCGAGAATAACGTCGTGTTTCATATTAATGACGAAGAGGATTCAGATGATTCTAGCATTAACGATGTATTTGAAAATAATAACTTCAATGGCGAGGGCTCAGGATCTAGAATAGGCGTCGATTCAACCTCTTCCAGCGAAGTTGAAGAGGTAGATGTTGTAGGGAGTGGATTCTATAGGGGACCAAATGGATATCGTCATTATCCCAGTAGAGCTAATGGATATCAACACTTTGGAATCGGCAATAATTTGGTAAATAAAACCAAATACAAGATTAGTCTTAATTACTACTTAAATATTTTTCAAACTTAGACAAGAGGTCGTAGAGGTCGTCCAAGATCGTCACGCGCTAATACCTTGTTTCACCTTCACGATATCTTTGGATGGGCAGTTGGTGTTGATTTTCTTGCAGAAAATGAAGATAATTCTTCAGATGATTACGAGGTTAGTTTTAAATTATATAGTATCTCTTCTATTTTATAACAAAAAAGCAAAGCAGCCACCAGGTCCTAAAATAGAAATTTTGTTCCTAAAGTACCCTATTTTTGTTACTTTGATAATTAACCTTGAATTACCCTAAACCTTTGTTGCGAGATTTGATGTTTTATTGTTTTTACATATATTACAAGTCTAAATTGACTGAAAAATAAGTTAAATAACTTGTTTCAGAGTCTAGTATCCCTTTAAACTAGATGCAAACTGCAATAATTGATTTATATCGATTCCTTATCGTTCAATTGAAAGTTTCATTCTCCTTAAGTCCTACGACTCTTACAAACTATAAAAGTTAAAAATTAAAGGGTTAAATTTTTTTCAGATGCTCTGGAACTTAACTGAACGACTGGGAGAAGTCATCCCTCGCGGGATGGATAAACGAGAAATCAATCGTTTACCAACTCGTAAATTTTCATTATCTTCGCGCAACAATAACTACCATAGCGATTCGGCGAATGGGCAACCAATTACGGCTACACCCGTCAAAGAATGTCAAGTCTGTCTGAGTGAATTTGAAAATAACGAAATGTTAAGAATTCTGCCGTGTTTCCACGAATTTCATGCTGCGTGCATCGATCGTTGGCTAAAGGTATGCTATATTATAGGGATAAGACTACATAAACTACAACCCTACCCTTATATTATTTCGATTTGCTTAATTTAAAGGGAGAAATAAGTTAGTAAGTTCATTTTTATTGATTATCTTCTAATTTGGTCAACAATGGTCTAAATTGTAAAATTCCAACAGAACTCAGATCAAATAGACCAAATAATATAACCCAAATTCAACAAATGTTGACCAAAATGAATTCAACTTATTTAATTTGCTCTATTTGGTTGAATTCAGATGGAATTTTCCTCTTTGAACTATTTTTACGGTATTTACTACCAGCAAAAAAATCTCTAGCCCAGGTTTCCTGGTTCCTTTAAGTTCCCTAAATTTATTCACTGTAAAAGCGAATGTGCTATTGGACTTCATTCTCCTTTTAATTTTAAGTTTTTTGCTAGTTTCCTACAATATTTTGCTTCAAAAAAGACTAAATATTTTTCCACTTTTAAATTTTTTATTTGTGATAGAACAATAATACATGTCCAGTTTGTCGAGCTGAAGTCAATGGACTAAACTCTTCAGAGTAATAATTCCAAATTAGTTGTAGTTTTGTTCTTCATTTTTGTACATTTTCTATTAACTTTAAATTTACCAGTAACGAATGGATTTAATTCCCTCAAGTTAACCGTTAAAAAAAGACTTAGGTTCAAAGTTGAAGCTTTAAAAACTATAACCTCAAAATAATTTTAAATAAACCACCTTTAATTTAGCTGATGTCTATTCGTTGATAGATGACATCACGTGATTCGTGATCATCCAATGATTACCATTTTCTCTGTCTTGGTAGCCAATCCCATGATTCCTTGATTCCTATCCAAAGTTTCATAAATTTTGGTACTCGGTAGATACTTCGCGAGTAATAATTTAAAAGTTTCCCGAAAAAAATGTATTCGCGTAAGAACAGAAGAATGGTCACTAATGTAAGTGTATTTTGTGTTTTTATCTTAAAAACGTTTCTCATAAATAAATAATAGGCTCAAATTAGTCGGTTATTGATTAGAAGCTAAGCCTTGTCTTCCATGTGGTCTGGTACCCACACAATGACCGATCACTTATGGCCATTATAACCTTTTGTATGGGGTCAGTCAATTAACTTTTCAGTAAGATCCCTGGAGTACATTTATTGTTAACCCTTATTGCAAGACATCTCGATGTTAGATGAATCTAGATTGACAATTGCGTAGTTAGATGTACTGAGATTTCAATTTCCTACCTTGCCCTTGACTAATGATTTAAGAAAAAAATAAAATGACAGTTTTACAACTACTTCTTAGAGGAGACTCCGGTTTAGATTAAGCACGATTGACAATACTCTCTCGCCTTTTTAAGAAGCGTAGACTTATATTGGGTAAGCTTTAGTTTTAAATATATCCTTCGCTTTATTCATTAGATATTTATGAATAAGCCTCTATTCCATTATAGAATTTATATTTCCAAGTCTGTATTGCACGTTTAAAGGGAAAGTAATATAAATTCGTCTTTTGAATAGGAATATGAATCTTGAAATTAAGATTTGGCCCGCAAAATAGTGTCTCCCCTTTTTGTATAAATATTCATGACCAACAGGGCTTGAATAAAAAGTTAAGAGGCGGCCTCGGCCTGGGGCAACAAAGGAGTGAAGGCTGCTATCTTTAAAACAATATTTAGAAATTTCTATTTTAGGGGCAACCCTGTAAATCTGACCCTGAAGACCAATATCAAAAGAGTTGTCATAGCATTTAAATGTAAGAATTAAAATACTTTATTTCCCATGAAAAAACAAATGGGGAGGTGAAAACTAAGCTTCCGTATTGAAGGCAAACTTTTACGTGGAATCTAGATAGCTGCAGTCAGAGCCACATTCATTGTCTAGAGCACCTTGACGTTTATTGCCCCTCAAACGATACTACTCTATTATTTTATGAAAAGTAACCAAGAAAGAAAGAATTCTTTGAATTATTTTTGTAAAAGGCAAATTCCTACAGATATAAGGATTTTGATGTACCACAAAGTTTACAAACAGGATGTATTTGCTCAGGGTCAAAATACTAGGTATGGTTAGTGTAATAATCAATAGATCATAGCTTCATAGAATGGTTCGAAGAAGGAAAATGGCTTTATTAACCTATACCTTGGGGTTAATCAGAGTTGACAATCTGTGAGTTCGGGCTTCTCCAATTTTGGGTACCCCCTGTAGTGGCGTAGCTCTCTTACACCTGGTTTCATCATCAACTTCCTGGTAGGGGGTAAGTCTGAAACTTTGAGAGAAAAGCTTCCCTTCCCTACATTCCCTTCTCCTGTTACCTTTGATGCCGAGGTTTTTTTTATTAGAACCTTGATGAGAAACTTATTAGTCTCCTGACAAAAATCACTCCTAACAACCAGCTTTTTTTATTCTCCTTATTGGAATACTTGTATAGTGGCTGGCAAAAGATGGAAATATTGGGATTAGGGGAATTTCATATTTCTTAAGCCTAGCTAGGTTAATTAATCATTTAATTAAGGAAACCCGAAACTGACAACTCCACGCGTGTTTTCCAAACGGCTATAGTTGTGGGTTTTCGTTATTTAATATTGGAAATTGGAGATATTATAGATAACAAGATAGCCAAGTCTGTAAGAAAAGTTACACCACGAGAGGTCATTGGCCCGGTTAAACTAATTCCGCTGTTAACTATTAGATGCTAAACCTTATCCTGATGTTCTCTGTAAAGCGTATATTTTGTGAAACTTTCTATTTACGTAGACATTTTTCGTTGTCAGGCCTCATGGTATCTGCATTCTAATTTTAAGTATAATTATACGTACCGGTATATTTGTATAATACATAGCAAATATCACACGTTGCTATGCCTCGTCTGTATTCTCCCTTTAAGTATAAACCAGTTGTCAGGCTACATTCTACGTTTAGTTAAATCCCAAAGCATAATCCAATCATTCGCGCGAAACCCCATAATCCATTCCTACAGAGATCCGCCTCTCAAGGTTTTTATTATCATAGTATCGATTAATTTCGATAATTCATTTTGATTATCCCATGTGGTTCGTTATATTTGTGTCCAAGAGAAATTGGCATGATAAATCTTGGATTTTATAGCAGTTTTTCTCACGGTTTAAAAAATATATCAAATTAAAATAATCGTATTCATAATTTAAAAAAAATATGAGTTTAGAAAGTTCGATTTGTTTTTAAAGAGTTTTCCATACCCTTATATCTTAGAAATATCCCATGTATCGATTGTCTTTCAGTTTATTACCAAGACTATTTTACTGGCGAAATCCGTGACTTTTTATGACTTCAAACAAAAGTTATGATGTATATAAATTTATCATTGGTACTAAACTAGGTTCAACCCTTTAGCCCCATTTTTAGTTACGCAAAAAAACAGTATAAGTTGTCGTTTGTCAAATACGCTTTCGTTGGAAAGACACAGGTTTATTGCACAAAGTGTACCCTTTTAGATCAGGGTGGCTCGACTGTTGACCATGTCGTATGTTGGCTTTCGTATATTAATTAATACTTGCTAGGTTTCTGTCCATTCCTACTAGATTTCGTTTTTAAAACGCAGCCTGCTAACTAGATTTTTAGATTGAAATCAGCCCCGGTATTAAATGAGCATGTTGCCCATGCGTGGAAAAACGTTTAACGCTAAAACCACTTAACTCGAAAAGTTGTTTTAATGAAGAACTTAGGCAGTGAAAACAAACTTTGCGTAACCATCGTGGCCCAAAATACCATCTTGTTTGCTCTGTAAAAATGAAAACGCGCTGAATTTTCTTAAAAGGAACATAAAAATAGAGCTTAATTTATAGACAATATTAATTTTTTTAAAAATTTAAAGGGCTATTTTCACGGTATTTTTTACAAAAACGGGTATAGTTTCTAAGAATTTTACAGAATATTTATGAGTGTAAGCAGACAAGTAACAATATACAATGTTAAACCTCCTACGAAGAAAATTAGTTCTTTCCATCAATAATACACGATTTAATTATTATAAGGGAGCATGCCCGCGGGTAATTTACTTGTCTTTTCTGAGGTTCTTCATCAGACTCAATTACTCTCTTAGCTTGGAGTATTTCTCCTTTTCATATTATGTGTTACATTTTGAAACAAAGAAAATTTTCCCATAGCTCTTTTAGTTTTTCTTTAAAGGAATGGTTCACCCATAAAGTTTTTTTGCCTCTAAGGGTCAATAGCACTCTTGGCAACAGAAATTTATAACTCAAAATTAATTTTTAATAATAATAATAATTTTATAGTTAAAAATAAATTTAGTATGGACGTGGCCCTTTTACCCCTAATTCTAAACTTCTCTGTCGTGCTTGGCCAGGCTAGCAATCTGATAGGCCAATAGAAATAACTTATAAACCAATGAAATGAGACTCCGAGGGGAGAGAGTCTGAGACAGTAAAGTGTAGAATCCTTCGTTTTTTAATCGGTGTTGTTTTAAAGAAAGTTCAAAATGCCAAGTTGTATTATAAAAGAATGCAAAAATTTTAGTTCTCGGTTTGGACTAAGTTTTTATACGGTTCCTGATCAGTGAAAGCCGCATATTATACTAAGCCTTTGCCTACGAAGAAGTTGGATTACAGAGTTTGTCAGGTGCAATTTTCTTTCATCTGGTCTATGTCAATTAAATTTTCGATACCGTCATTATTATTCCGCTCTTCCTGTAGTCTATCTCTAATTAAAAGTTCTTCTTCCGTGTACACTGGTTCAACTTCAAACGGATCTATTCGAGAGTCCGAATCGCCGACGGAGTTAGGCCTAGGCTACGGCTTACCGGGGTTAGATGCTCCTTCAGTCGGCGTCCCGTTCGTTAGACTGGCGAGCACTGCCGTTATAACCTGTCGTCGATTTAACGTTCAAGCGTGTAGTAGTCAACTTTACCATTGAGTAAAAGCTGAGCCAAGTTACTTTGGCCAATCAGATTATTGCCGAAATAAAAACCTTGAAGTGACGTATCGAATGCGCTCTTGCTTTACAGGAAAGCTTCATACGGGCGCCTATGTGCCCTCAATGTAATTTGTTTTAATTGTTTATTTAAAAATATACTTAATTTTAAATTTTTTTAACGCTTGAAAAATTGGTTTTGAGTTTAACTAAAGGGTTTGCAGCAAAAATATTTTAACACCGCACCATTCCTTTAAATTGAGGATGTCACCAAGGCCCATGGATACTTTTTTAAGTTTTTCCATACAATTAAAAAGTAATTTTCAAAATCCCTGGGTTGAACCGTTTTCAAAAAACTTCAAAACCAAAATGCCAAAAATATAGAGGTTTCTTTTTCCCAATTGATGACGTAGTTTGTTTCGGTAATAACCGATAAATTTTAGATGAAAAGAGGAACTTTCTGGATTAAGTACTTTCACGAAAGAGACAGCGCGTTAGCGACCGTATCGCATGCTAGAATGCACTACAATGAACTAAAGGCTCTATAATAGTTAAGTTTCGTGAAATTTTGTTTTTAAAACATTTCGAAGATGGCGAATATGAAATATTTATTTTTATGGTTGCAATAATGATTCTATGGTATTATTGAATAGTTTTTTACGATCTTTTCAGAAATGCTACTCAAATTTCATTTGTAATTCATTAAAAATCCATGACAGCATCACTTTAAATGAAAATATAAAGTTGGAAAAGTTCATTTTTCATCGCATTTTCTGTCGTATACTTTTATTGGTCTAGCCGTAAATATATGGAGCTGTTAGTGCATTATATCCACGAGGAAATATGGAAAACAATATTGAATATAAGTCTGAACCGGGAAATAATAAATAAAACCCTTTCCTTGTTGTCTCTTGTACTCTTCGAAAGTCATACCCACCCAAAATATGAAACAATTTCTCTGATATATATTATATTGGAATAAGGGACTGTCCTAATAATCTCCAAGGTCTCGAGTTTCCCCCCAATATAAGGAAAATAGCCTAAGGACGTTCAAGAATCTTCGTTGTCACTATCCAATGAGAATAAATATACCCTATAGCTTATTTTTATTTGTTTGCCTGTCTCAATATATATGACATCTACTTCAAAAATGATTGAGAAATATCAGAGGTTATTTACTCCCAAAACATTACAGTCATTTGGTAGTCTTTTCATTAAATTATCTCCCTTTGAAGCCCTATTCGCTCGTTGCTAGTGTTTCAAACAATTACTAAAAGTGACGTTGGATTTTTACTACCAAGATAATTTGAACTAAAACTGAGATTAAACTCTAAATCGAGCCGATTTTTATAAGATTAAATAATAATAGAGTTGTTTTTAAATTTTTACATGTCCCTATAAAGGTGCCTTCTGGTTTTGACTTTTGTTAATCTTATTTTGTGGTATCAGAGCCAGATTAAAAGGGGACAATGACCCCGGGCGCGAGGCTATTTGGGTACGCGCTGAAATAAAGCCGTTCCCCTGAACGAATGTTGGATCGAGTTCGATTTTTCATATTAAGGGGTACATATCTTCTTGGCCCTCAGCCCTGGGCGCAAAATCGCTTAATCCGGCGATCAGCAGCGTGCCTTTTATAATACAGTTGATTATCGCGTGTTCTGGTACGTGATATGGATCCTTTCGTGAAACACTTAATCCAGAAAGTCTTACATTTCATATGGAATTATCAATTAAGTCATCAATTTATTTTTTGTCATAATAATTTCAAAGTTTATATGCATATGGTTTTTTAAAAATATAAAACACTGGCCTTCGAAAAAATGGTGACAGTATCGCTTTAAATCTAAGCAGACGACTTGAAGTAAAAATCTAAATCTCAGAGCCTCCTAAGACTCAACAGTCTCTATTAAGCTACGTTCACATTAGAGACTTGAAACCGTTTTCAAACCTTTTTGAATCTTTCGCATCAATTTTTCAATATAATAATTATATACTTTGAGAAATGATCTTTACACTTGACCTCAAAATTTTATAATTTGACCTTTCTAAAACGGTTAGACTCGATTTCAAAGTCTCTATAGTGTGAACACTTCTTTAGTATCTTCGTATTCAAATAATGCCAGCTATTTCTTCCGCGTTAATAATTTAAAAATCACCAAAGATTTGGTTTTCAAAATTTGGTAAACCAAAATAATAAATGTTCGACCCCTTTTGGCCTTCATCATTAACACTAATTATGATTAAACTTTTAATATAAACGTTAAATGTTGTTAGAAATTGTATGAATGAAATATAGTTGAAGCTTAATCAAGCACGGTTTTCATACTAAAGAAAGCCAAAGCGGATTGTTACGCAATATTAAACCTGGTAGTAGATATTATATCAAAGCCGTTTTTAAACGTGTATTATGTCTAGCTACTATAGTATCGTAACCTCTGTGTATTTTTACGAGCACTTTTGGCTCTTGAATTATTACATTATAAAAAACCATAAAACTGTTGGTGGTCGTTTATTAAGGAGAAAGGGAGCCATTCTTACCGCGAAGAAAAAAACGTTCACGTTTTATTTTTCAAAATCTAGCTAAGTTTGTAAAACTATCTTAAGGTAAGGCGGATTAATACACAATGTTAAATCTAATAGGAAATCAAAATAGTTCTCGGTAACATTCTCACCAGTTTAAATTTTCAGAACATACCGTACTACTCTTCCTACTATTTCATATGATTTCGTAGAAAACCCACAAACTTCTCAGGCGCTGAAAATTCATTTTGGTCTTCGTCCCAACTCCAATCTTCTCTTATTCTACCCCGGGAACCGTTAGAGAAAACTACTTGAATCCCTAGGCGATATTTACATTGCGTACCCATTCGCCTCTGCTTTCTTTAGTTGCAAATACAACTTTAGAATGGTAATATAACCTAACCCCCCAAATGGTCTCGGTATCAAATAAAGTTAATCATTTATAATGGAACTAGCCACTGCCAGAACTATGGCCCCACCCACCCGCTAAGCTTAATAACAGAATGTGGGATCTATGGGCGAAGATGGTATGTTAGGCACAACGAGGGAAAAAAAACCTGAGATTTGCAGTTCCCTTTTGCCGTTAGGTTTCTTTTTTTATTTGGCTTATAGTTTGGTCAAATGGCTCGCTGGCCACGCGAGACATTACACGTAACACGTCATTCAATTACGGATGGGCGAACCTCTCCAGCATTCTATCGCGTCTTTGCTGATGTCCGAAAAGCCCTTCACGATAAGAATGCAATATTGGTTAAGTAAATATTACCTAAATCTCTAGTCGAGGACCTGAAATCTTCTACAGGATGACCCCGTTTGGCCTATTTATCCTATATTTTTACCACCTTCCTATTTTCTCCTATAATTTCATGATTATTCCTATAATCACCCATATTTTTATTCAAAATCCAAAGCTATGGGTGAAGTTGCTAATAATTACTGCATACTTTAATGAAGGTTAAATAGAAAAATTTCCCAAATTTTCAATTATTTTACACGAATTTCTTCCTATATTTTACCCGAATTTCTTCCTATAATTTCATGATTATTCTTAAAACCTATAATTTTATTCAAAATCTAAAGTTATGTGTGAAGTTGTTAATTATTACCGTAAGCTATGTAAGATTTTCCCTTTAGTGAAGGTTAAATTGAAAATTTAAATAGATGTATACTAATTAAGTCTAAGATGTTGTGCCTTCAGTTCGGTGTCCACGCCGGCTGATCATTCAACATACCATAAACTAGCATGCTAAGATCGCAAATCTGTTGTTTACCAAAAGAACGAGTTTCTTTTCAAAAATATACCTATAGATAACACCTAGGGAAATCACCGTTCTAAACACAAAAGTTTGGTTCGAGAATAATTTTAACTCCATATTCAAAGAGTTCGCCGCAGCACGTGTCACGGGGATTTTACTAAACCAAAGATGAGGCGTGTTTTGATTTGTCATAGGTCACTTAACTTCTTCTCCCTCGACATAAATCCTCCTCTTTTACTTCTGTCAAGATTTTACGTCCCTGCGGTGGAAGGGTCTTTTGTCTTTTTAATACCATAAACTAGCATGCTAAAAATCCCAAATCTGTTGTTTACCAAAAGAACGCGTATCTTAACAAAACTATTTGATGTAAAATATACCTATAGATAACACCTTGGGAAATCACAGTTCTAAACGCAAAAGTTTGTTTCGAGAATTATTTTAACTTCATATTCTTTTCGCTTTTATTTTAAGGGATAATGAACCTTTTTTTCTTTAATTTAAAATTAATTATTCAGAGTTCGTACAAGCATGGAAAAACCATGATTTTCCAAGTTAAAGACTTGTTATTTAAACATTCGGGAAGTGTCTCTTAATTTTACAATATAGAACCTCATTCTAATCAAAAGACTCCATTTGAATTTATGAAATATCCGCGGCACACGCAGTGGTACGCACAATTGTGCGCCTGAAAGTAATCAAGAACGAGATTTAGCGCGATTCAAAGAGTGTACAGCAACACGTGTCGCGGGGATTTTGCTAAACCAAAGATGGGGTGTGTTTTGCAGAGATTCTCCTTTTACTTCTATGCTTAAATCGGAAGGTTTTTTTGAACAATTCAGAGACACTTGCTGAATGTTTTTCTACGCAAAAAAAAAAGTGTCTTATTTTTAGAAAGAAAATCATTTTACTCTTTAACCCCCCTTTAAGCTTCTGACATTTAGTTCATATCAGTAAAAGTGCATGGTCAGTCTATTGGCCATAACCGTAAACCTTTTTTCCCCGTCCCTCTGTAAGCCTGTAATTTTATTTCTAATCCTATAACATTTTTCACTACGCGTCTTGAATGGGGTCTTTTGGCCTTGGCCTAGGAAGTTCTTCTTTACAAAGGCCACTTCGCATTAAATATATCAGTAGCTAGATGATCATTGTCCATTCGGCACTACTAGAATAGTATTTATCCATTATTTTCTTCATTTCGCGAGTCTGCGAGTTGGCTTAGCTAAGGAAAAACCCTACTATATTTATTATTTATAGGAAACGTTTGTAGTGATTGGAGATGGCGTTCTTTTGGAAAGATCTTAATTTTAACATAGAGAATGGGATGACCTCTTATATCAAACCACGAACCATTTTGCTAATTTAGAGCAACAAATTCGTAGAGATGAGTTGGAAAATGGAGTATAGAATACAACCTAGTGATTTTTGTATCTATTCATTATCATTTAAATAGGCCTAATCCATCAGTAATAAAATTTACAAATAAATATTAAACTAGAAATAAATTTAAAAGTTACCATCAAAAATAGGCTTAGCTGCATTCATGGAGATTGTGAGTTTCTTTTGATTGATGGGTCAGGGAACAATGAGCCTTTAATATAAAGTAATTATTATATAGCTATATCTCTTCGTTATACCCCAATTTCGTTATAAATGAATTGTGTTATAATTCGAATAATTTCTGGGGAAAATTACTGAAGCCTTTTTTCCGTAAATGTTTATTATTTGTTCGCCAAAACACGCTTCATTCTCAGTTGGTCTTGGAAATGTAAATTGTGACCCTTATATACTTAGCGACTTTTCTGAAAGCAAACAGAAAGTTAATTATTGCAAACTTTTTCTCCTGGCCCAGGGTGATTCATCATGATTCTGAGCTTTTGACCCAAATAGCTATCGGTATAATATTCTATCCATATTGCGAACACGACCCAAATCGTTATCAAAAGCCACCAGAAATATTTCGATCGTTTTTTTTTATATTGTATCCGGTACCCTAACGGTTCATTTTGATAACTCGATTGGTACGTCCCACAGAGCCCACTTTGAACCTATATAACAACATACATATATATATTGAGTAAAGATTTGCGAATGAAGTTATATAAGTTTTTTTCCCTCATTTTTTTCTATCGTTTTTGTCGTTTTTTGAGTTGATATTTGAGTTATCTCAAGGGCAGATAGAAATTGATATACGGTCATAAGTCCAAGAATTAATCCAAAGTACATATTACTGGGCCATTTGTAATTTGTTGGGGCATAAACACGCAACATCACTCCTTTTCCGTGACGCTAGCGTTTGCGTAATCCTTTTTAAACTTAACCTTTTTAAAAATACGTCGAACAAGGCATGTCGCTCTGACAATTCGAATTATTTCTCTGAAACGTTCATACTTAACCCTAAGCCTTGGCTACTTTCTAAGACTCGGCAGACACACCCATCGTTTTGTTTGACGCTAAGTGACGCTCATGTTTTTTGTTGTTTCTTTTGAGATAAGATTTCGTTGTTAATAGTCCTAACCAGTACGAGTGACGTCAAATTTTGAACAGATCGTGCATGTTATACCCCTTTAATTTACCTCTAATAAGGTTTTCCATAGAGAACCGCTTTTATCTGTTTAAATCTTTTTATTTTAGCGAAGCTAGGTGGCTTTCAGTATAAGTTACTATAGTTTGGGGAAACTACCGCAGTTCTTATGGTATTAGAATATTTATAGCCCTCCATATTCTCAGGGGCAAAGCCTTATTCGTTTTTTTTTATAGAGTCTCACGAAGAGACTTAGAGATATAAAGTTTCGTTCGCAATCTAAGAAGACAATGTAATTTCTAGCCAATAGAAATGGACCTTTAAATAAGATAATCTTCAAGGTCTCACGATGGAGAAATAAAGCCTGGAGGTGCACATATGCAAATGTGCTTAATATATCGCTTTCTTTTGGGGACCTTCTGGTATACATAATCCATGGTAAAAAAAGTTTAATTTTAAAAGGATAGTGAAGACGAATAAAATATTTTTTATCTATTGAATTTTATTATTATTGAAACTCACCGAAGATTCTCGTTAATTTAGTGTTAATTAACAAAGAGATGCTAAACCTATATTTAAATTTGCCGTTAGAGAACCTTTATGAGCGCCAGATTTGGTTTTTCAACATTATCTATTAATATAGGTGTCCGTTGTTAAAAGTCTTAGGTCTTATTAATGTTTTCACGGTTATTTTTATACTCCTAATCGATCTTCGTCTTCATTGTCCCTTTATAGAACTTCCAAAGTTACGCCTGTCTTTTACTTCTATAGTGTTTTATGGTAACCTTGACAACCTACCGCGATGCGGAAAAACCAAATAAGACAATATATAAGGTAACTGAGATTCCAAGAAATCTTAGACACAAACTAGTTAATTTTCCATTAGCTTAAATTAATTAGGATTTAGAAGCCTCTGTACGGGATACAAGGGATAGAGAGAGCTTACGTGGGTGCGTAACAGTTTGATTAAGAAACATTTTCTAGTAGAGTTAGATGAGTAGAGGTCGGGTTTGGACAAGATAATTTCTATTTGTTTGATCTTTATTCATAATTTGAAATTATCCGCGGGAAATCTATGATAAAAGCAAAGTATTTAACTGGTTATTATTAATAATTAACTGATTAACCAAATATTTATGGATTATCTTGTCCAAACCCCGACCTCTATCGATGAGAGCTATAAAAATGGGACTAATTAGATCAGAATTATAAATTTCATTTGGTATTTGTGATAAGTCCTAAATTGCCCGTCAACCCAAAAGGTTGTAGCATATTTAATACTATGAAAAAACTAAAAATATAATTATTATTGAAATAATATAATTAGCCTAGAATTTGTGGAAATAAATTTTATATTCATAATTTTGTAGACAGGTTCTGAAAATGTAATTCAAAAGCTTTTTTATATTTAATTTCGTAGTTTCCATTTAATAGTCCTAGAATTAAATAACATAAACCAATAAATCCTTGGGGAACGGTTAACCAAACTACCGTTAAACAAAATTTAAAATTTTCAAACCATTTTAATGTAATTTCATTATTCATCGCTATATATTTCGTAGGAAATATACGTAGATTCGTATTTTTAAAAACCAAAGGACCAAAATAAACCTTTCCACGCAGAAAAAGTAACTGCAGAATGAATGTAATATAAAGAGAGAAATTGATCCCTTGTGATAAACTCTTTCGAGATAAGTTGAACCATTAAAAAATGGTGTGTGTATGTGTGTGTGTGTGTAAACCAGGAGAAAATGGAGCATTGAAAAGCTTTTTAGCTGAAGCCATATGGGAGCGCGGACAATGTTTATAGAGGTCGCATTCCCTATCCCAAAAACTGAATTCAATAGAGTCCAAGCGATATTCCGCTACCCCTTTAGTCTTCAAGGTTTCTTTTGACTGTTTCAAACCGTTAAATTTATCCAGAATTAGTATATTTTTGTAGAAAATTATCTCTTTTGTCTGCAAATATAAAATGAAAGGTAGTGTAACTCTCCGATGTGCCTGCAAGACCCTATTCTAATTTTCTCGAACGATGAAGTGTTTAAGCAAATTTTTACACTACTAATATAATCGCTTGAAACACGTAATCAAAGCAATGCACATAGTTTAGTAATAACTTCGCACGATTAATCAAAACCAAAGTTTTTCGTGTGGAATGGATATTATCAAAAGTCTATCACGTTATTGAATAAAAGTAAACAAGGGTCCAGGTAAATGTACAGGTCAGTTTTTGGTTCGAGACACTCTAGCGGCCGCACTATGTGTTAAATAGTTAACGGAGGAAGCGCCACTCTATGGAGAAATTTCGGAGTTGGGAGGGGAGACAATATAGCCAAGCGCGGCCCGCCTAAATTCCAAATCACTCGAACCAGACAAGGGTGATGACTTTTTTGGTTATTTTTTGAGTGATGGGCTATGACGTAAAACTGGACCTTTGCTGATAGTATTAAGATACGGGGAGTGGTTTACTTTTATGGAATAAAGTGATAGACTTTTGATATTATGAAATACTGACCACTCTGCGTTGAACTTTCGTTTTGAGACCCGAATACCTCTTTTCGGATGGAAGGTAAAAGGAGTCAAGGTTTTCCTCTATTCAATATCGGTTTCTAATTCCTCGTGGGAAAAAGATTGCCCGTAGCTATATAACATCCCTCCCGCCTGTTGCTATTATATGCTCGTCCTGCCTCATTGCCACAAAGAGTATAGACGCCGAGGGAGGCTCAAGAGCATTATAATTCACTATATATACGACTAACTCCTTTAGTAGGAACTCTTTCCCCCCCTACGTGTTGGACTCCAGCTTTGGGAACTATTCCTATTTGGAATTTGTTTTGCAATGAGCTGTGTTCACATTAAATTCTATGAAATCGTTTTAACCGTTTTGTAAAGGTCAAAATCCTAAATTTTGGGGTCAACTGCAGAGATACTTTGTTAAAAAATGGAATAATTTGAGTAAAAAGTCGATTTCTACATTTGAAAACGGTTTTGAAAGTAACTAAACAGTCAAATTAATTAATTTCAGATTAGCATTGGTATAAATATAATGTAGCCATTTTTTACATTATATATTCTTTAGCAGGGCTGGATTAAGAGGGGGCACCTGCCCAGGGGTGCTATCCAAATGGGGGCGCCCGAGAAATCTGGTGATACCCAAATCAGAACGATTATTTGACTAAAATTTGGGAAAACTTGACGTTAGTTATTAAATTTGAAATGATTCTGGTAGCGAAGATATTGAGTAGGCGCGATGAATTAGTATTTTTTTTATCAATGTTGGATTTTAAAATTAGTGGGCGCGTATAATTTTTGCCTTCGGGCGCCAAATCGCTTAATCCAGTCAGCTGTCGTTAATTTAGCCAGACTTTTAGTTTGCTTAAAGATCAAGTTAACCGCTTACTTGACGTTAATTTCTCTTCTGGAATAAGTTGGTGAATATTTTGTTTTTATTTGGTTTTTTTCAAAACATTTGGTGCATCTTGGCATAAATAGTTAAATTAAAATATCAAATATTGTATGAATCCCGAGTGTATAAAGATTAGAAATATGAATATTCTATAATTTCGCGAACAATGATACGAACTCGTATTATATTTCATCATCCCTCCTCTAACACTTAAATAAGACAAATATTAAAATAAGAAAGTCATCAGTTAACCGTCTTTGACACATTTGAGTTCAATTTTTCTTTCTGACAAATAAAAGGAGTAGATAATGTGTCTTTATGTCGTATAATTTGAAAGATTATAGTAAGTGTCCTGTTCGGTCATCAGTTTGAAACTTTTAACAATGGAATAACCCAGTTAAAATTTTCACCCGCTCTGCTGGACAGACAAATACAACTCTGTATGACCAAGAACATATTTATAGAACTTGAGAACGTATTACGATAAAATTGTGGTTTAACATAAGTACAAGAATAGAAAATAAGTATGCTAATTAACCTCTATCATTCAAGATCTGATTTTCACGTCGTCCCCAATCTTCCTCGACACTCTTTATTATGAGACATCTATCTTAAAGGGTGAAAGTATCCTAGCAACAAATTAATTTTTTATCGATTCTTTATCGTTAGGCCTAATCTACCAGAAATTTTTTTTACAAACAAATATTAAACTCGAAACTTACCCGGAAAATAGGCTTAGCTGGATTCATAGAGATTTCAATTTCTTCTTTTTAAAGGGTCAATGATCAATCTAATAATAAGTTTAATGAAGATCTCGCCTTATCTCATTGGTCGATGACCCTTCAATGCGGAGAAATTCAGGATATCCATGAATCCAGCTAAGCCTATTTTCTGGTTTTAAAATAATTTATATTTTTATATTTGTCTGTAATGTTTTTTTAATGGTGGATTAGGCGTATTTAAACTATAAGGAATTGATAAAAAAAATCACTTGTTAAATTACATTCTCTCTTTAATATATAAAGATGAATAACAAAAGCCTCAGTCTATTAAAAGTAGTATGTTTTCAGAGAGTATAGTGTATCCATTTATGGGAAATTTTGAAATTCAGTGAAAGAACAGCCCTCTTCTAACCATTCATTGTATTCAGCGAGATCTCTTGAAAACCAGGCACAATGGCCCGGTGTCCGAATTTGTATACGTCCGTGAAAACGGAAACTAAAACAAGAAATATTCCGAGTGGGACACCCGATACATTGACTCGTATACCCAGCCAAGCTCCGCTGTCAAAACCCCAACTTCCACCTTTTACCCGCATTAAACGACCCTTCTCTTTACCCCCTCGTTGTCAACTTAGCTTCTCTATTGGTTGATTCAAAGATCACGTGATTCTTTCTGTCCCTTCTCTCCAGTCCCTTCCAAACTCTCTCGCTCTTCAGCTTCTCTCGTTTCGTTTTCGCGGTTGGTCTGACACTTTTTTCCAGTAAACGGAACAAACTCTAGACTGTATATACCACGGGATCTTAGAGAGAACGTTGTCAGATCGTGTGTGTTGTTTGTGGCCTCTATTTAACAGGTATCTTCCTCTTTTTCGCGCAGGAATCACTTGCAGTTTTATTTCACAACTGTCTCCACAAACTATCCGACGCGCTTGAGAAGATGTTCGCGGGGATATATTGGAAAAAGCACGTGACTATGAGAGGGAAACGCGAGTCTTTTTGATGGTCTGGAGAGAGCGCTAGCTTTTCAACAGCAAGAAACGAGGATTTGGGCAATTTTTTTCTTCGTCTTTCTTGATAGCAAAAACCTGTTGCGGGAAACATCGGTTTTTTTCAAAGGTAAGAGTTTGTTTAATATATTAGATTCTCGCCATTTTTTTTTTTCGCTACTATTTTAGTGATTTGAACGTTTACGTTGATGATGGAATAATTGCAAACAAAATAAACTAGGTATACATTTTTTTAAATTTGTATCGAGGCTAGAAAGATTTGAAATTTTATTTAGGGTAAATATTTTCACGGAAGAATGTCTGAAGAATTTGTAATTTTTTTTGCAATAAGCGTCTTACTGATTCTTCAGTTTGTCTCTATATTTGTCTGTTAGTTTTTAATACTAATTAAATGAATTATGAAACATGGCGTATGGGATATTTCATAGAAGAGTCTGATGCTTTTTTTAAGTGATGATTTTTATATTTTGTTTTATTATACTATTGTAAACCAATATTCCAAATTTGTCTGGCACGGTTAATTAAGAAACTTGACAATTTAAAATGCCAGAATTTTTTTTTTCGTTTGATGTCCTAATATGTGGAAAAACGTCATTTAATGAAAGGTGGGAGTTAAGTACTTTCACAACAGATACGGCGCGAAGTAATCATTTAACTTGGTGCCAGAGTGCTTGTTGTTTCTATTATAGTCGGTAATTATATCAGGGATTTGGAAAAAAGGAAGAAAAACGTCAGATTTAAGTCAGGGATTTAAGAAAAATGGTAGAAAGTAAGGGATAAGTCTGGAAATGTTTTTTGTAACCAAAACTAGCATCGCGCAAATAATAAAGTTCTTTTTATCTTACTGTAAATGCCACTGAAATTCAATTTAGTTTTCATGAAAAATCAGTGTGACCATCACTATAAACTATAATATTTTATGTTTTTGAGTGGTTCATTATTAATCATTTTCAGCAGAAGGTGTACAGGTATAAATTCTGCATTTTGTTTTCAGGCTTCTCATGAATTTTTATAAAAATATAAATATATGAACCTTATCTATATAATTTTCTTCTAAAGGGAGAATGCAACCTAAAACAAGTGATTTTTTTTATCGAATTGTTATTGTTTAAATAGGCCTAGCCCAACAGTAAAAAAATTACAAACAGACGTTACATTATAAATAAATTTAAAACTTACCCGGAAAATAGGCTTAGCTGAATTCGTGGAGATCCTGAACTCCCCGTATAAGAGCTAGGGACCTTATTTGGGAAATACAGAATCTCCATGAATCCAGCTAAGCCTATTTTGATAGTAAGTTTTAAATTTATTTCTAGTTTAATATTTGTTAATAATCTTTTTACTGGTGGATTAGGCCTATTTAAACGATAAGGAATCGATAAAAAGTTGTTGGGTTGCATTCTCCCTTTAAGAAGATATTTGGTTTTCAAATTAGTAATTAAATCATGCAGGGGCTTCTTTCCCTTGTAAAGAAACCGTTTTCATCCCCTCGGAAATTTCTTTTGTGGAAATGTTTTTCGACGGAATTTTGATTGAATTACTCTCTCGTATCCCTGCCGGCTTCTTCTTACAGAATTTCAAAACTTCAATTCCTGAATTTTTATATAAATATAATATAAATAGATTTAACGTGGCCTATCAAATTCCATATCTTCTTCGTATGTAAAGTGATCACTGTTCCAATTTGTATTTCAGATTATATTGCAAAATGTTTTGCCAATGTTGCGAAAGATAAAACAAACTTACCTTTTTTTTTAATGGTTTCTTATGAAATCGTGGGATTTTCGATAAGGTTTTAGAGGGTGAAATGCTTTGATTTGAGTAGCATTTTCGGAAGATCGAATATAAAACGATTCGAAAAAAGAAATTGCCATCAAAAAATTACAACAGGAAAATTATAATACCAAATCATGTTGAATGAATGAATACTTTATTACTCCCTTTTAAATCAGGGATGAATCTTTTTAAGGTGCACGAATATGAATACATAATTATATATTTATATTCTCTGCATTGGACAGTAAACAGAATAGTATCCGTATATATAATTGCTCCAAAAATGATACAAGTTTAAAAATTTCAACAGAATTCTACCAAAAAGTCCAAACGAAATAGAGATCGGGGTTTGGACAAGAAAATTTCTGATTATTTTATCTTTATTCATAACTTAAAATTTTTCGAGAAGAGTCAATGATAAATCCAATGTAATCGCGAATAATTTTCCGATTATTTTTTTATGATTAACTGATTAACTGATAGTTGTGGATTATTTTGTAAAAACCCCGATCTCTAATATGAAATTTGAAATACCCTTTGTAAGCATTTGGTCTATTTATCGAATTTTGTTTGAATTTTCAAATTTGGACTATTTAGACCAATTTTGAATATTTTTTTTCCTCATTTCTAAAGTCTATTTCTTTCTTTTTGCGATGGGAGCACTTTGAAACGAATTCAGCATCTATGACGGTGCGCATGTATTTGGCGCAAGATCAATTTGACGAGGCCCGAATTGAGTCAGGTTAAATTTAATTTAGGCCTATCAAGGACGTTTTAGTTTTGCCTCTCAGAGGACTCGAGGAGAAGCTATCACGTAGGATCAAAACATTAAGGTATTTTCTACGAAACGCCTGTAGAAATGTTCTAACCCTCGCGCTTTGGTGTTCAGAGAGAAGCGAATGCGTAGGGGCAAACTTTCATACAAAACAGTATATTTTTTTTTTTTTTATAAACTAATGGTTTCTGGCACTACATGGAATTTATAAAAAGAATAGGAAAATTAATTATACGATTTGTATTTGGGAATTTGAAATTAGTAGAGATCGGGGTTTGGACAAAATAATCAAGAACTATCAGTTAATCAGTTAATCATAAAAAAATAATTGGAAAATTATTCGCGATTACATTGGATTTATCATAGACTTTCCTCGAAAAATTTTAAGTTATGAATAAAGATAAAATAATCAGAAATTTTCTTGTCCAAACCCGATTTCTAGAAATTTGTTAATAAATATAGAGAATTTAGGTGAAATTTGGGAATTTAAAATGCTAAAATTAAGAGAAAATTTCATTTTAATTCGATTAAACATTTATGGATATTTTTCTAGTAATTAATAGAAAAAGATTTAGATTAAAATAAGTAAAAATTCTAAAAATTAAAAGTAAAAATGGTAAAGCCTCCTATATTAGTTTTCCCATGGGTAACAGCATAGAAAAAGAAAAGTTTCTTCTATAATACCAACAGTAACTATATATTGTACTTTAATGCATTTTTCAGCGGCAAGACACTCTTTCCTTTAGGGGTTTAATTAGGGAGAGCCAGGTTTTCTTATACATAATTAAATAGCACCAAAATATAGTACTTTCATGGGCATGCAGTGTCTAACGATACTTACAATTTCCAACAGGCTTTCATCGGTGCCATTCCACTAATTAGAAAGATATAGTCACTATCAGTCTTAGATAGCTCCGATCGTAACGAAATATCAGCATTAAAGATTTTCGAAAAGTTTGGGACAATTTCGTAATTTTTCAGCCTGAGCTAACAAGAAAATATTCACTCAAAGAGTCAAAATTAAAAGATCTTATCGTTTAAATAGGCCTATTAGAAAACGTCTCCAGACAGTAGACTGCAGAGCTAAACGAGCTGTAAAGGCTGGGGTTTATTCGTTTAAACTTTTCAAGGCCATTTTGGCCCAAGAATGACATGAATTAAGCGTGTGAACGACCGATTTCTTAAAGGGAAAATGCAACCTAACAACAATTAAGGGATTTTTTTATCGAATCCTTATCGTTTAAGTATTCCTAATTCAACAGTTAAAAAAATTTACAATCAAAAATTAAATTAGAAATAAATTTAAATCTTTATGGCGAGGGAACCATCAACCAATGTCATTGGTCGATGGTCCTTATATGGAGAATGTGGGACCTCCATGAATCCAGCTAAGCCTATTTTCTGGGCTAAATAAATTTATTTCTAGTTAATATTTGTTTTTCATTTTTACTGGTGGATTAGGCCTATTTAAACGATAAGGAATCGATAAAAAATCCCTTGTTAGGTTGCATTCTCCCTTTAAAAGAAAAAAGATATGTATGCTTTAGGCTTTATTGGCTTTTTGCCTATAAATTTTTCAACCATTTGCTGGTTCATTCAATCCAAAGTGTATGCAAATTTCGGTTCATTAAAATTTCGTTAAAAGCCGGAGAGACCCCCATTTTGGGACCTCAACAGTCACACAGAATTAACAACGCAAAAATTTGTGCTTGAGCTCATGTCATAGGAAGTTGGTGCTAAGACAGAATTAAAGCATTACAGCTAGTCAGATGCAGTGTAAACCTTCTCTCGTTATATCCTTCTAGTTATTTGTTGTGGGATTTCCTTCCGAAACTTTCTTTAATAGTTTGTAATACGATAGCCGGCGGAGAAACTTCCGGTATCCGTTCATTTACCGTTTGTTAAACTTATTTAAAGCAACGCGTATACTAATCTAGTAACGATAAGCTTGGATTATCCATCATACCCTTTTAACATCTATCATTTTATTTATTGCTTCAAATACGATGAACGAACTATATACGGAGCTCTTTCCTACTAGTTCTCATTAGCTTTAACGACCTTTTTTACTCCATTCTGTACTTACTGCTACTTTTCCTCGTTTCTCACTTAAACCTATGTCGAAGATCAGTTTCAGTTATCAGTAAGTTCGAGGTTAGATGACCTTTATATCCCCAAGAACTTTTATTTATAAGGTTGATGCTTTCTTTGCGCCTCAAAGTCTTTTTTCAGTCTTTATAAATATATTCTCACGAAGAAGGCGAATGGAAGAGAAGACGTAACCAGAGAGATAGCAACCAATAAACCAAAAGCTAAGCTATTTCTAGCTTTTCTATCTGCAAAATTCCAATATTAAGGACTAACGAAATAAAAATTCAAATTCAACCGGAGTTAGCAACGACGTTTATCACAACGCGCCGTCTAGCTTTGCTTGTCCCAATACGGACAGACAGACATACCTAGAGAATTATATAATTAAGATATGTTTATAACACATCTATGTTCTATGGTAAAACCTAGGAGCCAGTCAGGTGTACAGGCTGGACTTTTGACTGTACTAAAGTGAGCGTAATCTTTTAAATCCCTTCCTTTGACAATGCTAAAATAATTACGCGTAATCTGTAATCGAGAGTGATTAGCAGCACGGGTAAAACATTCAGGAAGTGTCTCTGAATTTTGCAATAAATCGGAAATGATTTAATTATAAACAGCCCTCCTCCCGACTAATCAAAAGAGGCGACACCTTTGGCTTGACGTTTTTATTAAAATAGATTAAAAAGTATTTATCCTCATTTAAAGAACAGCAATATTGCTATTACTAGACCTCATCTATTGTATAATGTTTCATCCATTTGACCCTCTCTTGAAACAGTGAAATTCATCCCATTTGTAGCTTTCACAATATTCAGCTTCTTTATATGAACAGATTGAAAGTTTCTAAATACTTTTAATGATCATCATTCTTCACCTTTTCTACGCCGACTTTCGATTTCTCTCTATCTCCCTTTCTTACTATCTCATTTCGTTTTCCTCGGGCGATTTCTCCATTCCATCAGTTTTTCGCTGCGTGTTAAAGTCCTTGTAATGTATTTTTTCCGCCATTAGAGACGCATTGGAGTAGTCTTGATCGTAGAGCAAACTCCGATTGGTTCCGCGTTTAAGCAATCAGATCATCATCGTCTTCTAATCGCCCTCTTATTGGATGTTCGAATGGGGTAGTTGCGTATAGCTTAGGTCAAATTTTAAAGACTAGCGGCGGTTACGGACGGTGACTTTTGAAATTAATCGCTCTTTTTTAGGCTAGAAGCCTTTTCTTTAATTCTTTTACATTGCTTTTTTAATTAATTCTCAGGAATTTGTGGGTGTAATCTAACCAAAACCCGTTAAATGTTTACATTGGAAGGTAGGTAATGATTTATAGGAGAAGAAAAGTAAAAATGCAAGTCATTTATGTTTGAAAAAGGGGGCGAAAACACTCTAGCGCAAAAGTAGTTAATTTGCTTTACTAATCAATCTCAGTTGGACGGTTATCTTAAGCTATACTTGTTTTTGTAATTATTTTCTACATTATGTCTATTTTAAATGTTTAAACCTCTTTTTTTATATAGCATGTACGGTCTTATAGTCGAAAACTGGACCCAGTACATCACGACAACGTATGGAGAAGAAAAATGGGAAGAAATTCGACGAATGGCCAATATAGAACACACGACATTCAATACTCACAGCGTTTATTCTGATAATTACATTCCAAGACTTACAGACAAAGCCTGTAAAGTAAGTTCCACTCTTTCTAATATTTATTATTCCTCAGCCTATAATAAACGCCCTCGCACATTTTCTCCTTGTTGAGGAGCCGTCACAAGCTCTTGAAAATGTAAATTGAAATTCGAAAAGTGATTTTCAAAAGGTTCCTAGTCGTTAAAATATGCCGTATATTCGCTAGAATTTTTTTTTAACAAATCAATTTTAACTTATATAGTAGAGTTTTGTTTCAAATGTTTCAAATCTTGTTTGTTTGCCTATGGTTAGAAAGTTTAAGAAGATCAGCTTGTTCATTATTTTATACGATTTCGAATAGCTTTGCTCCTAAATGTTTAAGCCGGCTGCTATCATTTTAGAGGCTAAAGGGCGTTTTCCCTTTAAGATCTCCTATGGCTTCAAAGTATATATAGTTAAAGGGTGACACCCAGCTAAATTTCGTCCAAATCTGTTGAAATGGGTGTAGTATATGTAAATAAAATTTCTCTTAAAAATATTGAACCGTTTTCTAGCAAAGAGGATTTAAAATTCGTGTTTTTACCCCGCTTTTTTTTTTCAAGAGAAATTTGAATTTAGAATAAAAGGGAGGGGCCTATCTTCGCGCTATTTATTGTTCCCACCGAAATTTTAGCTATCTTTCGAGAAAAGCGCGCGAATTTCCGCGAGCGCATATCTAGATTACATTCATTTTTTAACGAAAGCGCGCGAAAAATCACATTTTTTTCATGGGGCGGCGCCACTTGTAGGAATCTATTTGAAAAATCCCTCTCAGAATTTCACCAAGGTTTCGATTTGCAATATTTTTGTTTTTGGTACTTTTAGGGTAGAAAACGTGTTTTAAATGTACTAAATCCTTTCTTTATTTAAATTTTCTTTTTCTAACCGCGCCCCGTGTAGGGCCTTGTGGCTTCTTGTACGCTGATCCCATAATAAATAAATTTAGCTACTGGTCACTCATTAATAATGCTAGTCAAATCAAATTTTAAACATTAATGGTACAGATATGGTTACAAGTTCTTGTTGTGGCGCCTTTATATAATCAAGTGCAAACAAGATAAGTTTGTTTTCCTACTGAGAATAACGCGTTTTAGATTAGGATAGATTTTTTTTTCGGTCCTATAGCTTCCGACTGATTACGGTGATTAGTATTTTGAAGCGCTCTTGATAGTAGCGTGTATACATAGCCAGCCTAGATAAAGAGTATGGAAAACGTGTTTTGATTGCGCGATTATATGGTATTGAGTTCGCGTGACCAATTTAGCAATTCGATAATTCAGAAAACAGGTTAACCCCTTTATCGACGTTCTTTGCTCGTTGTTGAATTTACAACCACCTCCGAAGATATATCACTAGTTTCTGTTCTTGGCTATGAAAAGGAAAAAAGGATAATAGGTCATATAAGATTAAATCACCTTGTATAAGGTTATTTTTATTTTTTTTTTTTTTGGTATGAATTGAAGATGTTTTGAATATTAACCTGAACATAAGCGGGATATTACCTCAAGTTGAAATTATCGTTAATTGATTATAAACTTCCAATTTCTATTTATATTGATTGAATTAGTCTTTGCAGATTTACATAAGGATTGATTGAATTCGGCTTATTAACTTTAGTATCATAATTAGGATTGCTTCAATTTGACTTCAGTATCCGATAATTAAATTAGGCATATCGCCAGTTTCTGTTAAGATTTTTTAAATTAGGCTTTGCCAATTTCTCTTAAGATTATTGAATTAGGCTTCGCCATATTACGTTTAGATTGTTTGAATTAGGCTTCGCAATTTTACATTTAGATTGTTTGAATTAGGCTTTGCAATTTTACATATATTTTATGAAATTGGCTTTGCAATTTTACATATATTTTATGAAATTGGCTTTGCATTTTCATATAAATTGTTTGAATTTGGCATAAAAATGTTACATTATCATTTTTTCAGTTATTCTAACCAATTTTACATTGGCCTAAATACTGTTTTACAATTTTCGTTAAACTAAATTTATTTATTTTAATATTGTTTTGTTTCAAATCAAGTTAACTATTAAGTTTTTTAAATATTCTTCACAATTTCCATGGAGTTGTTTTAACAAACTTTCAATATCATTATATATAGTCTTGAACAAATTTTTAAATTAAATATTCTCGAAAAATTTACCATACGTGAAAATTCCTTTCAATAAGCCTTAAGACCTTTTCTATTAAAATTTTCTGAATTACGCTTGGCAAGTTGCCACGCATGAAAAGCCCGTATCTTGAGGCGAATATCTGGACAGCCAATAAAAGCCCACCATACCCCCAAATCCATTCGCAACCATTTTTTTTACGTGAAAAAGGTCAACTCTCTAAAAAAGACATTAGCTTTATACTCTTGGCATCTTTTAATTTGACCTTAAACTTGTTATAGATCCTAAATGTCTCTGAAAAGGAGTTACTGAACGGTATGGGCAAGTTTTTTGTCAGCTATATCGGACAGTACGGTTACGATCGTGTTTTGTCCGTCTTGGGTCGCAATATGCGCGACTTTCTCAACGGTTTGGACAATCTTCACGAGTACTTGAAGTTCAGTTATCCCAGAATGAAGGCGCCTAGCTTTTTTTGCGAGAACGAAACACCAACCGGGTTGATTCTGCATTACCGTAGTACGCGACGCGGTTTTTTGTGGTACACTGTTGGACAAATCCGCGAAGTTGGTAGCCATTTCTACAATACCGAAGTCAAGATAGAGGTCATTAAAGAAGAGACTGTCTTCGATTCTCAACACGTTATGTTCCAATTGACATTCGACAATCGGGCGTTTCAGTTAGACCAAAGTAAATTGGTTCAAAAAGTCGAAAGGTTCATGTTACCCATTAAAGCTCAGGTTCGTATTTCGTAAATACATTTTTTAGTTTAGTTTTGAAACTTAAAACCGCTTGCTCTGCAGATATTTTTGGAGATATTCCCATTTTGCATCGTTTTTGACCAGAATATGGCCATTAAAACGATAGGGAACAGTTTGAGAACCATATTACCAGCTATTGTCAATTGTAAGCTTCTGGATATTTTTGATATCACCCGACCTCTCATAGAATGCACCTGGCGAGCGGTGAGTTTAGTCAAATTTCAGTAAAAAAAATTGTTTTAAATTGTCTCGCGTGAACGGGACTTTTTAAGAAATATTAATTCCACATGTCTTGGTAATATAATTCCCATAGGAAAAGTTATTATGGGTCCCAGGCATATACAAAGCTCTGGTTTTTGTCTCTAGTTTCAGTTTTCACCCAATGGTTACCCTCTGCCTGGTCTTAATTTTTTCCGCGTTATCAAAATGTCTTAGATGCTGGTTCGATTGGCCGGCTGAAAGGATTCAGTTTTCATATACTATTATGTCCTAAATTGTTTTCGGTACAAGTACAGTCGTACTTTTCAATGTGGTTTAAATGGAATAAACGCCTCAGTCTTTTTAGCAAGCGTGAAAACGATACAAGCTTGTAGCAGAGGTGGATTTTTAGGTTTTTTTACCCACTGCTATAGCGAGCATGTAAATGAAGCTTTATTCCCTGTAAATATTAGAGAAACACACTCGCAGACTCGTATAAAAGAACCACTGAAAAATTCATTTCTATCATCATAAGTTTATAACGTATCTGTCATAAGTTATAAGTAGAGATAAGGTATCATATCTATTCCCATTTAGGAACTCATTTTTTCCCATGATTTCAAAAGTTAAGAAAAAATGGAAGTTGGTATATACTACTTTCTTTTCTATGAGGTTTAACATTGCGTATCAATCCGTTTCAGCCCTCTCCATTTTACTACAACTCACTTGAACAGAAGTATATCTTAGAAAGCATATATACGCGTGAGCAGTGCATTAAGAACTTTGTATACCAACTAGAAAAATGCATCTGTTTGAGGTTTAACGTTGTGTAATTCTTCGCACCAGTAATTTCTAGTTTACAAACTGTTGTTGATGATGTTTTAGATTCAGAGTCACACGAACAATATCTTTGAGCTGACAACGGTGGATCCAGTCTTCAAGGTGGACTCTAAAGTTAAGAGAATCGGGGAGAGCCATTCTCCTTCAACGGCTTCCGAGAATTGGGGCAAGAGTTCTGAAGAGCTAGATGAGGAAGAAATCGTCGGTTACGGTAACATTCTCTTAAAGCCACGTTCACGCTAAAATTATTTTTTAAGAAATAACTTTGTTTTTAAAAAGTTATTTTATAACGATACTGATACTTCATGGTTTAACCTCAAAAAGTTTAATATTTTTGGAAAGCCTTTTAAGCATACCATGGTTAAGAAATTTAATATGAAATATTAGTCATATACAAATATATATGTCTCCGTGGTCCTTTGGAAGTTTCTGGGAGTTAGTGTCCAAGGACTTTGTCCAAATACCTTTTCATTTTGGTGGGTAGGGGTCATTGGAAAACTGTACAGTAAGCAGCTTCCTTCCTGGCACAGCTATATGAAATCAGGCAATTTCCTTCAACTTTTCCAATTTTATAAGGGTCACAGGACAATAAGAAGAATATGAAATATCCATATTTGTGTTCTTGTACGCTAGTGTCCATATGATTGGTGAAATAGTGAAAAATCTGGACAAGCTTTTGGGAAAGACGAAAAGTATAGAAAGACCTATCGAGAGAACTATTTAACAAAGTATGTGTAGAGAACGAATCCACAGGTTTATCACCCTGTGTCAATCCAGGATCGAACCAGTGACCCTTTTTCTACCACCTTGCGAGGCGAGAATATTAAAATGAATACCTTTACAAAACGGTTTCATTCAAGTAACTCTAGTGTGAACGATGCCTAGAGATATTCCATACCCCCAACACGTATAACAAATCGATTAAGGTGCTAAAAAAAGTGTTATATCGACCCGCACGCAGCTCTCGAGGATAAATTACTTCATCTAAAGGGCCAAATGATGTTCATGGAGGAATGGCATTGTATGGTGTACTTGGGGACTCCAGTGTAAGAGTGTGTGTGGTCATCAATGTTTTCGAGCCTCAAGCGACAATTTTACCAATATGATTTTTTTCGTCACTATATAGCATGCGTGATTTGGATGCCATGATTCATACTGGACTCTACATCAATGATTTATCCATGCATGACTTCTCTCGGGACATGGTTCTAGCTGGTTAGTTTCTGGTTTTACGCCTGACTTTATACCGGCAGTCGCGTAGGAACGTTTTCGATTGGGGATACAACATAAATTAGATTTTGGCGCCCTATGGCATTGATAGGCTTTTGCATGGCACTCTTGAAATATTTTAAGGGTTAGATTTTACCCCTGTACCCCCTCGTTCCTACGCCACTGTATACCAGAGATTTTGAACTCTAATTAACATTAAAAATGTCTCTGTATATATCCTTATTAACTTGCTAATTTATTATTTGAAGCTCAGTTTTTGTATTTGTAACTCTGTTTAGGACAGCAGCAATCTGCTGAATTGAAACTGGCTTTAGATCAGGTAATTAGGTTTATCAATAACTTTTTAGTTTGAGGTTTAATTCGAACGTAAATGCCCACGAAAGATAATTTTATTACCGCCAGGAACTAATTAAAAGTAGACAACTTGAAGATTCGATGCGCAAATTAGACATCGAAATGAAGAGGACGGACGAACTCTTGTACCAGATGATCCCCAAACAAGTCGCTGATAGGTTAAGAAAAGGCGAACCGGCTGTTGATACTTGTCAGGTTTGCCCTTTTACTAGACGAAATATATGTTTTAAGTTCTAATAATTGCGTTTTAATTGCTATAATTTTATTTTTCGTCGCAGTTCTTCGATTCAGTGACTATTCTCTTCAGTGATGTGGTTACCTTCACGGAAATATGCAGCCGAATCACCCCGATGCAAGTAGTTTCGTTGCTCAATTCCATGTACTCTCTTTTTGACCAATTGACGGAGAAACACGGCGTTTACAAAGTGGAAACCATTGGGGACGCTTACATGGTAGTGTCTGGAGCTCCAGAAAAGGTGGACCATCACGCGGAGAAGATATGTCAAATGGCCCTCGATATGATCGAAGTTATTGGTGGTTTAAAGGATCCTTCCACCGATCAGAGTATCAAGATTCGTGTTGGTAAGTAACTCTAGTAATTAACGTGTTTATTTTATAAGACTGAAATGAAATCGTGTATTGGTTTGGGGTAAATAGGGGTTCATTCTGGTGCAGTAGTAGCTGGAGTTGTTGGCTTGAAAATGCCAAGGTATTGTCCTTTTTAAAATATTTTTTAGGAGTTTCTAAGCTTAATTACTTACAAATACTTCCATTATGCCAAGGTATTGTCTTTTTGGTGACGCAGTTAATTGCGCTTCCAGAATGGAAAGCACCAGTGAGGTGAGTTCTTTATTGAAGCTTAAGGCTTAACGACAAATCTGTATAGTCTTTGCATGGACTCACTGGTCTAGTTAATTGAAATCATATGCTTAGCAACTCAAACTATTCTTAATCATAGGCTTAGCAACTCAAAACTATTCATAGCCATAGGCTTAGCAGCACACACTATTCTTAACCGTAGGCTTAGCAACTCGAATCTATTCTTAATCGTACGCTTAGCAACTCAAAACTATTCTTAGCGATATTCTTACAAATCCAAACCAGTCTTAACCATAGAAACTCAAACAAGTTATATTTAATATTTTACTTCTAAAAGACTTATCTGTAGCTTCTGAGAATATCAGTGTTTCCTAACCACAGTACGTTTATATCACTTATTATTTAGGCTTTAAAAATTCACATAAGTGAGAAAACCAAAGAATTATTGGTCCCCTGTGATTGGGAAATCACTGAAAGAGGCAAAACAGTAGTCAAAGTAAGCTTTCGTATATTGTTAACTTTAGTCTCTTAAAAGGCCATATCTGCTCTAGAATTTGCCTCTTTAAAATCATCTTCCCTTAAGCACACAGCCTAGCTTTGGCTGTACAATTTGTTATGGTCACCGTCGTCTGCTAAAAGTCGACTTTAAAGGAGCTATGAAATTCGCAGATAGTCCCTATAAAGGCCCAATCTGCTCAGAAACTTTCCCCTTTGAAATCATCCTCCCTTATGGACACCCACCAGCTTTGACTGTACAATTTGTTAGGTCATCTGCTAAGTAAGAAAAGAATTCGACTTTAAAGGGGCTTTAAAAATCGCAGATAGTACCTTTAAGCCAGTCATATGGTAATTACAACCAGTATTTGGGGTAAAAATAGGGAAAAGGAGAGATGAAAACGTTTTGGCTTCTTTCGCGAACCAATAAGGAGTTCAGTATGGCCCAAAAAGTAGACCATCGGCAGAGTGAAATCCATCTTCATGAACCTATCCCTAGTCTGATTAGAGGCTCGCCAACTCCTAGTTGTTCTCGTTTTTCCTGTAACTCTGTCCGAATGAAATCGCCCATTGATGGAAGGCCATCACCGGCTACATTTGAAGAAGTTACTCGTTTCACTCCAGCTCCTTCACCTCCAATTTCAGTCACTAGCACGTAATATTTTAAGATTATACTTCAAAAATATCGTGGTATCCCGCAAAAATTAACAGGGTTTCTACAATAAACACTTCCTAAAAGTCAGGACATACTATTCGTGGCAACCCTGCAAAGTTAATGCAATCTTAACTTTAAACATTAATTTAATAAAAGCCATGATGTACGTAACAGATACAACGATCCAGTCATAACTTATACAGAGCCATTGAATCAAACTGCGAGTTTGCAAGGTCAAATTAAAGTCACTGACACGTCGAGCGCACCAGTAGACGGAGTTGTCACCAAAGTAGGGAATTATTACGTTTGCCAGAAACGATTAACCTCTCAAGGTCCCAAACCAGCTTGGGGTGTAGCGGAAGACAAGAATTCGGCGTCTCATAGTCAGTTTTCGCAGACGAGTAATCCAACATCCGGATGTAGTCGACCCAGTATTAATAGGTGTTGTAATCACTGTCATTTCGGAGGACAAATTAAACAGTTGAGTGACCTGGTAAGTCAACATCACTCAATTTTAAAAGAGAATGCTGCTGTTAGAACGGCTGGGACATTGGTTCCGTATGTCCCGCACCAATCCATCGAATGTTGTCCACGAAATCGCAATCACGATCACTATAGAAGTCAAACATGTGTTATTATTTAATTTTATCTTAATTTATATTAAATTTATTTGTTACTGAAATGCGCGTATTTATTAAAAAAAGGTGTACTCAATTTCAGGTTTATGAAGATATATTTTTAAATTATTCTTAACCTAAAAATCATGTTAACAAAATAGTTGAAGAGTGTTTTTAAAAGTGTCGTGTCCTTATTCAAAAAGGTTTAAAATTAGTTTACATTTACATATTTAATAGTTTTAATAATAATTACAAAACTAGTCAATATTTTATGAGTTAATGAATTGTTGCTCTATTCCTGGAATTAAATTTTCCTATAGTGTTTGGAATTTTTTTAGGTTTATTTTAATAATTAAAAATTTTAGACATTTATTTTCTGATCATGAAGTCTTTTTTACAGCTTTCGAAAACTCTCGCGGTTTTTTTTTCGGGGTACTTTTATTTGGGTAGCGAAAGGAGGGAAAAAATTTGAGTTGGGAATATTTTCTTCTAGAGATCCATTTAGATTTTCCGTTCGCATGGCTCCCGGCGCGGAAGGGGAGGCGATTTTTTTGGGAGCCCCGATCTCTCAAAAAAATTTAAAAGGGGACCAAAGTTTATAATCACGGGCGCCACTTACCTTATACTATGCGATAAAGTTTACTATTTAAAAAAAATTGGTTCGCGAGATAAAATTAACAGGAAATGAAAAAAGAACTTTGGTATAAATATTCACAACTCAATGGAAAAACTATTTTAGCGCCAAAATAGCGGAGATAATTTTTGCATAATAAAAAGCAAAGTGAAAAAATTCACAAGGATGACGTTAGCCTCAATTTGTGCATACATCTTAAAATAGCATTCCTCTTGACTCTTCCCCTACCCGAACGAATGAACCCTGGCACTTGCCATGTCTGAATTTTAATTGAAACTAACACTGCTTCCCCCATTTTGATTTTTTGACCCGAGTCCCGAGGGGCGTTTTTCGTCATTTTGCGGGAGAACTTTGAAGTCGCGGGACGATGGTGGAAGAGTCAATGGTATGTTCGAAAATTTCGTACAGAACTCTAGGATTTTATAAATTAACGTTGGATTGTGTTACAATTTCTTGAAATTAATCTGAATAAGTCGAATAACGTAGTAAGCTTTTGATTAAGAGAAACATTGAACTCTAAACAACATGTGTTCCTCGGATTTTAACCTGGTGGATTCAGCAGCTACAGCTTACAGGACGACGTTAGGCTTAGCGATCGGCCGAAGCCGCCGAGCGAACACGATGAAGAAAGCCGGTCGCCATCTTAGAATTTTAAGACTTGGGATACTAATGACAAAACACCTGTGGATTCAGCCTTCGATATCTGTCTTCTGTAAGGATTACATGGTAGGATTTACTTTTAATTTTTAATTTTGGAGGAGGGAAATTTTTTAAGATGAATTATTGGAAAAACTTAAGTCCAAAAAATTTCAAATGACGTTTGGGGAGTATCGGGTACACATCGTTAGTGTATTTTATATCACGAATTGGAAGGTGTTTTTTGATGAGAGACTTGATGTTCCATGACAGAGACATGGATTTCAGAGTGAGAGTAAAAATATTTTTTGCTCGAGAGCTTGAGTAATAAATTATTTATTCGTATTATCACAACATGAAAGAAATATTAATAAGAAATTTTTGCTAAGAAGGGGATTTATTTTAAATTAAATGAACCAATATCTAACGATTTGATTTAGCTATGAAAGCTAAAAGTAGACTTTTATTAGTATTAAGTCCAAGGCTTAACAAATTTATTTTCTTTAAATTTCTTTACATCTAATTTATAATTAAGTTACATAATTCGGCAACTCGATAATTGCCACCGACTAATGCAATGGCCTCATAGCAAAGCTATTTTAATTATAATTATTTGTAAACGACGGACCGAAATATATATCTTCTGAATTTTATTAGTTCTATACTAAAAATTGGCAAAATTCTTCTCAGATTATAGTAACACGAGTGCTTTCAGAAGGTCCTAGTACGGTGTCACATCTGGCAAAACTGTCATGGTATGGCTGTATTTTTGCCCATAACCCTTGCGTCACGAAGTAAATTTAAATAATTAGACTTATGAAGTAAATTTAAAATAATTAGGCTTAGGGAAGATAATTAGAAATAATTTGGCTTAGGGAGGTTAATTAAAAATAATTAGGCTTAGAGAAGTTAATTAAAAATAATTAGGCTTAGGCAAGTTATTTAAATTAACTTGCCTAAGCCTAATTATTTTAAATTTACTTAATAAGGAAATTTAGTTTTAATGATTGGCTCGGAAAGTTAATTGAAATAATTGGGCTCGGAAAGTTAATATTATAATTTGATTTATGTAATTAGGTTTGGTTAATTTGAATACTATTCAAATTATGAAAAAATTGATAAATTTAAAGGAACCCTCTGCTTGAGATCTAGCTGAGAAATATTTTTTTCCCCCCTTAGATTCATACTTTTCCTGTTTTCTGACATTTGAAACAGTAACTGGAATGGTCATTCTTTTGTCTAAGACTCTTGACTTTACCAAAACTAGTGACATCACAGCTGATAGCACTCATTACATTACTGAAACCTTTAAAGCCAATCATAGTCAATTATTTTTACCCCTTTAATGTCTAAATATATTATGTGCCGTGTTATATTACAATGTGTTTTGCGATTTTAAGAAGCAAATTAGTTTCAAAAAGGCATTTCTTTTACGGGGTAAACAAACAATATTAGGTGATCATTATTTCAAAACTTTTTAATACAAAGATATTAAGCGATACCGTTCTTGCGGGGAGGGTGTTGAATATAGATACTTAATGAGCAATTGTGCCAAATTTTTTCCGGTATGTTTTTTATTTAAACCACAAATATTACTTTAATGATCTAAGTATTATAGTACTCTGGTAAATTAGGATAAATTTGCAAATGATATCACACAAATGATTTAAAAAAATTAAAATTCACTTTAGTAAAAAACAAATCACTTAGGCAATTTTGGTCTATTTAAAGTTTAGAACTTATTAATGAAAAGTTTGTATTTAACGGTCAATACCGTAACGCTCTCAGTAAACTGCAAAGTATACGCCATAGAAAACCAAATAGCCCGCTCAAAACAGCAAAATTAGCTACCACCACTTCTTTCATGGCTTTTCGTGAATTACAAATGGAGTATCCCATATTCGGAAAAATGTTTTGAAAAACTATTCTTACCATATATGCATATACAGTAGAAAAATAAGTATTTTGTAATGGGCTTCTAAATTTTTGAAAACCAAAATACCCCGCAATATTACATCATCAGTTTATCACTAAAGAACCAGCTGTTCATTCTCGCAGAGAGAAGAGATAGGTTTTCTTTGATGCTAGAATTTGAACCTTCAGACTCCAGATATTCCTGGGAAAGGATCTCCTCGTTGAAATTAATTTTTATTCTATGGCTAAATCACGTGTCATTAAGAACGTGTTTTCTACCGACATAAAGAGTAGTCTAGTCCTAGATTTTTATTTATTTTATGTCCAGAATTTCGCTGGAGAGTTGCAATTCCAGTTACAATATTTACGCTGACTGCAGCCGCTAATATCTCAATTTGCTTACGTACAACAGAGTTTAAATTTTCAGAGATCGTTACGGTACTGGGCTTTAATAACTTTTCCGGAATAAGCTATGAACTTTTGTGTATTTATAATTATAACGTAAAATTTAAGAAAATGAAAATTTTGCCCGAAACTTACAAAAAATAAAATTGGAATGCGTTAGGAATCACAGATGATTAAATTACATATTAAAAGATTGATTTCGTAATAACCAAACATTTGCGTAAAATTGATTTAAAAACCAAAATATTGACTTGAATTTATTTTTTATTTTTGACTAAGTGTTTCATCGTAATTTTCACTATATGCTTTTTTTTTTTTTTTTGTTTTAACAACGCGTTTTCCCTTTTTTAAAAATAGTTTTTAATAGGGGTTATATAGTTTTGAGTTTATCTCATTATTTTTAGTTTTAAACGTTTTTAACGTTTCACCTCATTTGCAACAACCTCGTTTTCTTTAACGTGATTGGACCATTGATCTGGTACGCACGTTCCAGGGCCCGCCCACCAATTATGTATGTCTTTGTAGGAATGTTGACGCAATGGGGTTTCAGCGTGCAAAAGTGCGCATAATCGACACCAGAAATACGTATTGATAAATTCTCCAGTTTGTTTCCACCTGAAATAATCGTTGTATAAACTTTCATTTGTCGCTAACACTTGAAGATAGTCTGCCAGTTCTTTTGGGGATGGAAATTCTTCCACGTGAATGTAACTTTTGTAGGGGGCGTTGCGTTCGTAGTCTTCCGGTTGGGCACCCATCACGATAGGCAGAACGTTGCGACTAAAAGATTAATACAAGATTAGAATTTTTCTTGAACCAGAAAATTTAAGGCAAGGATATCAAACATTTGATCTATGGAATTATTCGAAATTCAATATTAAATAAAAATGATTAATTTACATTAATTTAATTAAGTATAAATTGGGCCCCATTCTCATCTAATGTAGCTACACATGTAAGCAATGTTGACCGTAGGTTTGATTGGCTTCTAGTATAAATCCTACGCTACTAGTAAACCTATGGTATTCTTCCCGGTGAAAAAAATGTTAAATATTTTTAAATTAGCAACACTACCTAGCAATCTCGGCCAATTAAGTATAAATTGGGCTGTCATTCTCATTTAATGTAGCTACACATGCAAGAAATGTTGGCCGTAGGTTTGATTGGCTTCTAGTATAAATCCTATGCTACTAGTAAACCTATGGTATCCACTATCCTCCCCATGAAAACAATTTATTAAATATTTTGAAATTAGCAACACTAGCTATCTCAGCCAATTAAGTGTAAATTGGGTTGTCATTAATATAATGTAGCTACACATGCATGTAAGAAATGTTTGCTGTAGGTTTGATTTGCTTCTAGTATAAATCCTACGCTACTAGTAAACCTATTTTATTTTTCCCGTGAAAACAATTTAAATATTTTTAAATTAGCAACACTAGCTATCTCCGCCAATTAAGTATAAATTGGGCTGTCATTCTCGTCTAATTTAGCTACACATGTAAGAAATGTTGGCTGTAGGTTTGATTGGCTTCTAGTAAACCTATGGTAATTTCTCAGTGATAAAATTTGTTCAATAAATTTTTTAAATTATTATAATTATCGATTTCTTATCTAATCCGGCAGTAAAAAAAAATAAAAACAAATATTAAACTAGAAATAAATGTTAAAACTTAAACGGAAAATAGCCTTAGCTGGATTCATGGAGATCACCTGAACTTCCCATGTAAGGACTACCGTCCAATGACATTGAGGGATGGTTCTTATTTGGGGAATCTCCATGATCAATGTCATTGGTTGCTAGTCCTAATACGGGGAGTTTAGGTTATCTCCATGAATCCAGCCAAGCCTATTTTGATGGTAAGTTTTAAATTTATTTCTAGTTTAATTTATTTCTAGTTAGATTGCATTCTCCCTTTAAACTAAATTTTATGATAGTGCGTTTGATTTAAGATAAAATATTTGTTATGCTCTTAAAGCAAGTGGCTGGTCCTTGATACGCCATTGCCTTCGGTTAGGTAAATCTATGCTGTGAAGCTGAGAGCTCTCCATCAGACCAGCCACTTTAATTTAAGGGGAAACAGCGCGAATAATTTATAGTTTTAAATTTGGTATGAAAACTGGTTATTTCCTACTACTTCCCCTTAAATGAGTTCTTACGAAAGGCGAGTTTAATAGTTTACTTCAAGCAGGGCTGCCACAGGTCAGGGAATTTGAAAATGAACCAAAAAGGTCTGGGAATTTAATGATCTTTCAAGAAGCCAGGAAATTACAATCATTATCCGAAGAAAAGATTTGACCGTGTCATTTCTATAGATTATAACTAAGATATGCATGCAAAAGGTTTGGCGAACGCAATTATATAAAAAATAAAAGATTAAAAATTGGGTAGTATTAGCTGAAAAGGTCGGGGAATTTGAATCTGAAAAAACTGTGGCAACCCTGTAATGAAACCTGTAAACAAATATTTAACTGTTTTTACCTTAACCCGTTGACATAGAATTTCTCCGTTATGTAGTCTTTACAATTTGAGTTTTCGAACGCGAGATAGAAGCGATAATCCTTATCGAGCATGTCAAAACATCGATGTGCTTGATTTCGGGGACATCTCTTAGGGCCACAAGATCCGTAAATATCCACGTCGATGTATTTGGCCAGTTCTCTGGCGTACTGCATTCGTTTATTGCGGGCGGCGCAGTTTGAAACAAACCTGTATTGTCCCAAACATTAGTTAACTTTTGTTCCTATAGTTAAGAAGGAATGGAATAACGAAATTTGTTCTTTATTCTATAAAGTATTATTTTGTCCATAGCCATAAGTTAGACCAAGAATTTTAATTCTAACTAGCTATTACAAATCAAAAATTAATTGATTTAAAGTGGACATGCAACCTGACTCAATTCGCGCCTCGTCAAAAAGATTTTTTCCGAGGCTGTTTTCACACGCGCGTGACGACATAATTGCTTTTCATTTCAATATGCCTCCATATAATAACCAAAGAAATCGGCTATCCCAAACAGGAAATGTATAGTTTCAATGGGAGCACATGGAAATTAAAAGCAATTATTACGTAAAAAACAGCCTCTGGAATTTAAAAAAAAAAAAAAAAAAAATGGAATTCGTGTTTGGAGCGAATTAATTTGGCAAGTCAGGTTGCATGTCTACTAAGTACTTTAAAAATTATAATATATTATATTATTATAAATATAATTAACCCACGTTAATTGGCATAGAAATAGATATCTAAATAAATTTGATATAAGATTCTCTTGGAAAAATGTTGATTGATAACGCGGCTTTGTTTCCCACGCTTTTAAAACGTAGTTAAATGATAACGAGGATAGTAATGAATGGAGACTTCTCATATCGCGTAATTTATGAATTAAATAGCAACTCATTTCTTTATTCCATTACCACTTAAGGTTTTAGGAGTGAAATTAATATTACCAGGCGACCATCTTGTTTTTCCCTATGGCGTAGTTTTTCTTAAGCGGTAACGTTTTAAGTTTGCTATCGTATGGGACCCATTTTTCGTATGGCGCCACCAAATCGGAATCGTGGCGGTAGGTAGCCGTCCAGTTGAAGACGTCATTTAAGCCCCCGAATCCTTGCGTGTGTAAAGGACACTCCAAGAGAAATAGGATCCAAACCTGCGGAATAATTTAATCGTATTTTTCAAACCATTATTTTTTTAGTTTAAAACCCAATTTCTCTTGTTTTTCATACACACAGTTTTGGCAAATTAAGCAAACTTTATGTTTATTATATATGTTCTAGACAAGTTTTAATATATTTTAAAGTTGTCTGTAGTTAGAATCCAGGTATGGGTCTACATAGATACAAAACGGGCCCTGATGTATCTCCAAGAAACCAAATATAGTTCAAAAACCAGACTTATTAAAGGGATAATGAAACCGAGAATCACGAAAATAAATTTATGTTAGGGTAAATTAAGCAATTTCTTACAAAGCTATTGAAATGGGTGTAGTATATTGTCTAAAAAGTGGCTTGTACAAATTTGTACCACGGACTGTTTATATACCGGACGAGAATTCGCTAGCCTTCAACAGTACAAAATATCATTCCCTTAGCATCGGCTCAGTAAAGCGTGAGAAAATAGTTGTCCAAGGTCGTTTTCCCCCTCATTCAAAGTGGTATACCACGTGATCAGCGTAAATTCCGAGTATTTTCGGAGATTTTTCTCAGCAGGGGGTGCCAATTTACAATAAGGTTTCGATTCTAGGTCGGCAGCCGTCTTTCAGCCAATTTGCAGTGCGTACATATTTACCCTATCCGTTATCCTTACGAATTGTTTACGCACGCTGATCATCACGTTTGGTGACCATTTGCCCGCAGCTGGTTCACTCTCTGTAGTTCACCTTAATTTGGCAGCGCGTATTAACCTACTCTTCCTTTATCTCTAGGAATTATTTACTTAGAAATGTGGGGTGCGTTACTGAAAAAGGGTGCCCCACTTCACGTTGCAACTAATGTAAAAGGATGACCTTGTACCATTACAATCTGGGCTCTATAGAGAGTCGGTTGCTTTTCTCGTCCGGTATATAAACGGTCCGTGTTTGTACTGAGAAATATTCAACCATATTTTTTTGAGGGAAATCTACTGTTTGTAGATTGTTTTAATTTCAAAAATCATCGTTTGGGTTCACTATATCACTTTAAAGATACCCCGTAGCCTTTTAGGCGCTGAAAATTCAACCTTATTCGAACCATAACTCATCTGTGATATAGAGATGTCATACCACCTATGGCGTGGGGTTTTCACGATGCTTAGGTTCATGATAAATAACCCAATCATAATGACAGAAGAACCCCTATTCGTAAAATAGATGACACGGCGCATCTCTATATGGTATACATCGCTCGTGACATAAGGACCAGGCAATAAAGGTCTAAATAGTCGCGAGCTTATATAATTCGGTTTCTTACAGAGATACGAGGGAGCGTAGCTTGTAAACTTCAAAAATTTTTTGAATACTTTAGTTTCGTAATAAGTCGCAACTGGTGTCCGAATATGAAATAATTTAAGATAATGGGGTTATAAAAGCTTATCCAAACCTGATCAGGATGCCTCCTGTGTTTGGGCCACGAAAATCGGTCCTTAAAGAATATGGCATCCGCCTTTTCGGCTTCCCTCGTGTCCGTCGTCAACTCGCAAGTGTTGACCGGGCACTTGTCCCTCAGGAACACTTTTCGACCCATGGGTAAATCGTTCCACCCTCCGCGTCCGAAGAATAATAGTATTTTCTTATTTTTCACTTTTGAAGTTTTATCGTTTGGCGCGCGTTGTTGCTCGCGTGACGTGCTGAACATCAACTGTTCCACGATTCTGTCCCCGCTGTCCTCGTGAGGATATAACCTAGTTCGTCTACCTCTCGCCGGAGGACGCGTTTTACCCCCTCGCATGAACCACGGTCGGTTTCGCGTAAAGTCTCGGTGTACCGGCGGCATTTCTTCGGCTGATAAACCGGCCGAAAGTCCTCGCGCGGTACCCCCCGAACCCGGGTAATGCGCGTGATTAACCCCGCCGGATTTTTTGGAAGCCGTGTCCACCGTGACGCGCGGATCTGATTCGGAATTACCCGAACCCGGCACCGATTCTTCGGCGACATTTCCGTTATTAGCGGCGCCGGAAGTTGATTGGAAGGCATCGCGGAAGCGAAAGTTGATGGCGACTAAGGCGAGACCGGTGAAGAGCACCAGGGTGAGCAGCAACCTTCTTAGTCGCAAACGGGGCATGTCCCCTCACCCCGAGGGCCCACGGCTTTCGCGGCGCGCGAGATAAACCTCTCGCTCGCTCCACTCTTTTCTCAGTTTCTCTCGACGAACTCCTAGACTAGACTGAAAATATCCGCGCCGTCACACTCCTCTTTAGCTCCTCTTAGCCGCCTCCTGGCGATTTCGAGTGGTCGAGGTGATGGTACTAGGGATGTCTTGGTCGCGAGCTCCATCTATCGCCCGCTCCATTCGCGTGAACCTGAAAAAGGAAGAGGCGGAGCGAATGTTAGATCTCGAATTGAATCTTTCGGGGTTTTTTTTTAAGGGGGATGGGAAAGATGATCTCTCTTATTTTTGTTAAGCCCAATCTTAGGACCTATAACTTTACTGGTAAACGCGATAGAATTCTTGTCGACCTCCCGAAGAATTGTAAATATACTCTTTTCAATCTATACTTTATAAATCAAAAGTTTCTATGGTTAGTTCTGTTCGTAAAATATATTTTTCTTGGATTAAAAGTGAGTTACTGGGAAGTTTTGTAGTCCTGAATAAAAAAATATATATATATCAAGGCTATACCACATTTATCATTATGGTTTAGAACCCAGCATCGTAGCGAAATGACTTTTCCCAAGCAAGAAATGATTTTTTTAAAGTTGCGTCTATATATTGAAGATGAATCCATTAATGGGTTAGATACGCAATTCTTTCTTAAAGTCGTTGTACGGTATAGAAGATATTTTCAAGAAATGTGGACCAAAGACATTCAAATTTGGTTTTGGTCCAGTTTTGTTGAATTAAGGTTACTTCATCTACTCTTATTTGATCGAATTTTCTTTCGTTATTCTATGGGAGCACATGGAAATGCAAAGAAACTATGACGTCACGCGCATGTAAAAACAGGTTCAGGAATGTTATCAATTCTTAAAGATGAAATTCACGTGTTTGACGCGTTGTCAATTTGCCCAGGCCCGAATGGAGCCATGTTGCTTGTCTACTAGCATTTCTAAATCGATTTGAAACGGTAAAATCAGACCGATAATCCAATCGCCAGGAATCGTCACTCGTTTTTAAGCGCCACACATCGATATAAATCGATTTATCGTAGTTTTATCTATCGGGATGAAATTGGTTCTCGAATCAGTTTTGAGAATTCGAATCAAATAGAGTCGAGAAAAGACTCCAGTGAAACGGTATAAATCGATTCCATGGCCTAGTATGAACGCGGCTATAGATTAAGCGACAGGGGGTTACTGACAACAGTTCTTTTTCCCACCGTTTTAAATTTGAGCAGTAACATTGAACTTCACATAACTAGATTAAAAATCCTTCTCTTACACAGGCAATTGTATATAATTTTTCGTAATCGTCATTTGGCTAAGTTTCTATTAGTATAATTCACATTTACCCTACATTTAAACCTTAGGTAAAAGGTTTTAACCGATATACTATTAGCAAAAAGGAAGGAAAAGGAAAAAGTTTAGCAAGGGGAAAATGTCACGAGTTTTTCGGCAACCCAGAAATGAAATTGAAATGTATTTTTAGATTTGTTATTTGGATGGAACCCCCCGGGGTGGGAGGGGGTTGCGACTTTCGGCGGAAAATGGGAGGAGACCAGTAAAGATCTTTTTATCCCCGGTATTCTATTCCACCGCGGGCTGTTCTTGACTTTTGCTATCCATTTCAGTTTGACAAAAGAAAATCGAGAAATCCGAAACTCTCAAAAAGTAAAGAAAAATACCTCGAAAAGAAAGAAAAATAATAAAAATAGATTTTTTTTTTTTATATATATTTTTTTTTATTCTTGAACAAGGGTTGAAAAAGGACAAAGTTTCGTGAAAAAAATGAAGAATGCCTCTATACTAAGTTATAGTCTTGGAATGAATTTAAATTTCTAGATTTCTGTGTATGATTTTTAAGTTTTTACCAAGATGGTAACTCGGTATCCCCTCTAGAATTTTTTCTTTTCTTTCTAACTTACTGAAAAAATCCTGCTATTTAGATAAAGAGGTGATGAAAAGTTTTGAGTACGTTGCACTTAAAAGGTTTATCTTTTTGCGCAACTAACACTTTAAAATTTAAAAATTGCACATGGCTATTTTAACAGTGGCAGAAGTGTGTTTTGTTAAAGGCCTAGGATTTCTTCTGCCTGTCACCTGCCTGTTTCACTGGAAGGGGGCTCACCTTCTGAGCTTTCCCTTGGGTAACAAGGCTAGAAAAAGCCTGGATGGTGAGTTCGTTTCCACAGGGTGACAGGCAAAAGTAATCCTAGGCCTTTAATGATTACAATTTTTTGGCAAAAGATCTCTACACTCTGCTAAGGACTTGGGGCTCATAAAACCTGGTAATATCATAAATTTTCAACATTGACAGGAAATCAGGGAAATTACAACATTGTTCAGTAACTAGCTAAATCTCCTTTAGTTATTCTTCCATGTTCCGTTCCGATACCGTGACAAAAGTAACTAACCTATTATTTATCCATATTAGCCAGGCACGAAGTTTTGTTAGTTACTACGTTTGCCGTTAGAGGACGCTTATGAATTCCAGATTTATCTTTATTTAGAAAGGTGCCCATTGTTAAATTAGCATTATATTTCAGTTTTATGTAAAGATATCTTGTATCTTAGCTGCGTATTCGAGATGAGATTGACTTCTAGTGTCAATTTTCTTGGTCTGTATCTGCATAGAGGTTCTACATACCATTTTGTGTCCCCTTTTTTTAACCCAGCAATAATGGGATTGCTTTCTGTCGCAAGAAAATCCAAAAAAATATAGAAAAAAAAAACGCTTTTCGTTCAAAAATCCGTTTTCCGTTGCGCGTTTTATCGTGAGCCAGACTGAACTTTCCCTATCGCATTCTTTGCTTTATATTCTCGATTTCAATCAGAAAATGCTTTACTATTAACCATCGGGCGTAAGGATACTTAATGTTAAACCTCCATAAAGAATATGTCGTATTGATTTATGTCGATTGGTGTCGTGTTATAGAAAGTTCCGTTTTACCAAATCTTTTCTTTTTCTGCATGACGTTTGAAAACGAGATAGAGGAAGCGATAATCAGTTGGAATTTTCAACGAGTAACAAGCTAGATTTGACCTCTATGATTCATTTGAACGTGTACGTAATGGAGCATCTTGGGTTTAAACGCGATGAAGACGTAGTATGTCCCTGGGTCTTGGGTCCCTTTTTCGGTAGAGGATAGCAACTTCGCAAAACGAACCTATTTTAAAAAGTGACGTGTTCGCGAAGAAACCAGGGCGAATAAGTCAATTTTTTTACTGTAAAATATAAAAACCTTTTCAATTTCACAAATTCGCGTCGCATATTCTTTTGTAGTCTTGAAATTGACCTAAAATTTCTTTTGAAAAACATGTTTTTCATTGGGAATTTAGGGCTTTCCCACATTGTAACGAAATATATATTCAATTGATCAATTCTTTATAGACCGTTTGTCAGAGACATGGTTAAATTCCATATTTTATGTTAAAATGTGGCATTGAGTAACTACAATTTGAAAATATCACCTAGTTTTCAGTTATACAATTTTTATCCGAGTTTAAGTATAGTTGTATTCCTCCGCTGTAGCTTTTTACATGATGCAAATTTAATGCTATTTTCACTATAATAAATGTATATGAGATTTATAGCGGGTTTTGGTATTGACACCTCTTTAGTAGCGTGGATTGGTTTTTAAAGGAATGGTATAATATAAAATGAAAAGTTATTGTTAAAGGGAGAATGAAACCTAACCAGTGATTTTTTTTTATCGATTCCTAATCATTTAAATAAGCCAAATACAAATGTTAAGAAATTTCAATTATTAAACTATAGATCAATTTAAAACTTGCCCGGAAAAAGAGTCTTAGCTGGATTTGTGGCGATACTGAATTTATTCGCATCGACCAATGAGAAAAGACCCATCGTTAAGGCGAGATCTCCATGAAACTTTAATAACATTCGATTTGTTGCCGAGCTCTCAATGCAAAGAAATTCAGGATATCCATGAATCCAGCTAAGCCTATTTTACGGGTAGGTTTTTTAATTTCTCGTTTAACCATTTGTTCAATTGGGGGAGCTAAGGTAAGAGCAATTAGGTTTTCAGCGAAATTCAGAATACTCTGAGTGATCCAGAGAAATTCACTGAAATGTGTACAGGGCAAAAAAAAAAAAAAAAACTTTGTTAATCTACCTTAGAAAGGATTGTGTATCTAACCCTTTAACACAATATCTGTGGCGCACTATTTCTCAAAACACATCGTTTGGTTCACGGTGTCATTTCAAAGATGAACTCTCTCTTTCATCTGAAATTGTTTTAGACTAATTTAGCAACATTTAATTTTTATTAACTTTCCATGAAACCTTTGGCAAATTTGAATAATGTTTATGACGATTTTTACAATCGATAAAAAATAATCGGTTTTATGTTTAAAGCTAGCTCCTAAATGATTGCTTCTGCTTGTTCAAGGAAGCGCAAAGGCTAGAACACTTCTACAGGCGTACATTTAAAAGAGAAAGTATTTTCTATGTCCTTGTTGAGTGTCAGTTTTATTATTCAAAGCGGTAACTTGATCAGTTCAGTTCAGATTAGTTTTATTTTATTTTTTTTTTTTTTTTTTTTTTTCAACCCTTTAGGTTACTTTATTATAGTTAAAATTTTGTTTTATTAATATTTTTAAGTGTGAACAAGTCTTGGGCATATTTCTAGACAACTATATTTACTATTTAAATTAAAAATCACCCAATTATAAAAACTTCATTGATGTTGGAATTCATTTGAATTTTTTTAAATTAAAATTGAAGAAACTTACGTCCCAGATTTAAAAATAAAATAACTAGGAAATTTCTAAAATTTGAAGGTTATAACAATTTTTGATTAAATTTCATTAACTTCAAGGATACGAATAACATTTAAAGTTACAACCTTGGAAGTTATCTAAATCTATATTGAATATCTTCTTAGTATGAGAATTAAATCCTTTCCAAGAGTGAACTGTAATAGTCTACATTATTTAAACCTCTGCAAAAAAAAGCTTTATTTTCCAAATACTTTAAATTATTAAAAATGAGATAAGTGTATTTAGAATGAAAATTTAAAAATTTTAGAATATAAATTTTATACCATCTTTTGTAACGTATAAGATTTTCGTCTCTGATACTAAAATATTAAAACCGTTAAAACTAAAAACGTATTTGTGCCGGTACCACGAACCCTTTTAGCTTCAAAATCAAAGCGCGGACCGTCTTTTCTCCGAGAAATTTATCTTTCTACTTCAAATAATTCGTTGTGGAAATATTTGATAAGGATGGAAATTGAATAGATAAATCTCTTCCGCTTCCCAAAATCTTATTAACTTCGTTTTCGACACGCCCGCTCCCCCAAAAATAATTAAAAATAAACAGGAAAAGGGTATGAGATCTCGGCGTTGATATCATCACGCCAGAAAGAATAGAATAGAAAAAAAAGAAAAAAAAAAGCTATATTTGTCAGCCCTAGGCTTAGTAGAGAGAAAAATTCTTTGTTTTATATCGTATTTTCTAAAGATTGATAAGAAAACTATACTTCATAGTGAAAGAGATAAAGAAAAGAATGAAGGAAAAAAAAAAACTCTACGCGTGTAGGCAGACGATGATTGATTTTAGTTAAGAAGAAAATATAAGAAAACACCTTGAACAGTTAGGCCTAATAAAAATAGACGAAAGAAAAATAGACCTTCTCTTTCTTACTTCCCAAGGTCTCGATAAATTGGAAGAAGGCAAAGTAGATAAGAGTAGACAAAAGTGTGGTAATATTACTTCATGATGAAGTGGTTTTTATCTGGAAGGATTATTAAATGGCACCAGTCGCAAGGAGGCCAAGGTTTCCGTTGTCTTGTGTAATCCAAGATATTTTTAATATGGTCTTCTATTAAAATGCGTTTTTGGTTTTTTGAACTTGTTGAGTTAAGCCTAATTGTCACTGTAGTAAAAGGAAGGTGACGTACGCACTGACGGCAAAGAAACAAGTTGATCAAGTCATTTGTATTTTACATATTCCGCGAATTAATGCAAGATAACGAAAACGTTTGGTCCGCCGTGTATTTAAAGGGAGAACGCAACCTGATAAGTGGATTTTTCTATCGTTTAAAAAGGCTCTAATGTTAAGCTATCAATTTAGCTTACCCGGAAGCCGGCTTGACATTAATACACGAAGAGTTTGATATCTCGCATTTAGCCCCTTTATCATCACTTATTATTTTTGTGAACTGATTTTTAGGAATTTCAAGAGATTTTGAGATTTTAAAGCTAGTTTTGTTAGTGATATAGAGATTTTTAAGCTAGTTTTGTGAGTGATTTTGAGATTTCAAAGCTTATTTCCTTTACAGAAGGCAGGGTGACCACTTTTCATATATTTCCTATTTTTCCTATATTTTCACCTTCTTCCTATTTTCTCCTATAAGTTAATGGCAATTCCTATAATCTCCTATATTTTAGGGCTGGGCGAGTAGTACTTTTAGGGTACCGAGTCGAGTATCGAGTACCAAAAATTTTCGTTGTCGAGTACCGAGTCGAGTATTAAATGTTGTGTCGAGTATCGAGTAGTTGGGCCTTGGTTAATTTTCATGCACTCGAGTACTCGCGAGTATTAACTAATTAAGGAGTGAGTTTAGGTTTAACCATTCCACATTAACAATAACAATATAAAGAAAATCATATTTTAAACTTTTACAACTGTTAACGCTTTTTGTGTTATTTCACATTACATGAAGTAGAGATCAGTCAGAACAAAAGTTAGAAAATTTCACTGTTTAGATTCAGTAACTTTTCATGTAGAAATAATAAATCAGTGCTTGCAAAGAAAGTTCCAGTTTCTCACCTTACGACCCAAAAGTAAAAATCCAAAAGAATATAAGCTCCATTGCCTGCAGGCTTTGTATTAAAACTTCAGAAGACAGAAATCAAAACTAAAACGCTTGCAGGGTCCAGGCAGGTCCTATCCTGCCATGAAATTCCATTTCGCCGCCTGGAGAGATAAAGTCTAGAGAGGGGTTGTCAGGTGGCAGTTATAATTTTTAGTAAAAATTGATGGAGCAGACGACGCTATAGAGGCGCTATTTTCAAAATCAAATAGCCTCTATCGCGTCGTCCGCACCATCAATTTTTACAAAAAAAATAACTGTGTTACATGACAACCCCTCTCTAGACTTTTGTATCTCTGCAGGGAGCGTTTTTATTTCCTTTGTGTACGAATTCGATATTAATTTCTATTTACTAGCCTTGCCGAGTTTCTAATGGGTTCCGCGAATTCTTATCGCGAATGCTTATCGAGTAGTTTGTCGAGTAGTAAAACCAATACTCGATACTCGTCACGAGTAGTAAAATGAGGTCGATCGAGTACCGAGTCGAGTACTCGAATCGGTACTCGATCGAGTTACTCGAATCAATCGAGTACTCGCCCAGCCCTACTATATTTCTACTCAAAATCTCTAGTTAAGGGTAAAGTTATAAATCATACTGTCAGCTGTGGCTGTATAAGATTATTTTAGCTTAACTGTACATTTTCCAGTTAAAATAGTCTGTAAAATTCCATACTATTTAAGCAATTGGATCATATTAATACCATGTTTAAACCGGTCGCGAGAGTTGTGATGCAATAATAAACTTGGATCCTACATTTAATTATTTTCCTATTTTATCATATATTTTACACTTATTTCTTCCTATTTTATCCTATATTTTACATAAAATTCTTCCCATATTTTCCTATATTTCGCAAATAAATTTCCTATATAGGATTTTCAAATTTTCAGTGGTCACCCTTAGAAATCAATTTTTAACTTATTCGAAAGCCAAAATTGCTTTTGATTAAATTATAAAACAATCCTAGCATTAAACTATAGTAAAAGGAATAAAAACTGCAATTGATAGCTGTTCCAATCCAATTCGATCTATTTAACTTCCGGATATCAGTGCCACGCTATAGGGCGTGTTATAATTTTTTCGTTCTCCAAAGAATAAAAACGCCAAGTCTATTATTTAGTCTTTACTATTTCTTATCGATTGCCCAATACCTGCTTGGTCATTCGGCGCCAATAGGAGAGCTATTTCCGTATAGATACCAAAGCTTCGGCTCGACTAAACACATCCCCAAAAAATTGAACGGGCAATTCTTATTCCTTTTACTAGGCTATATTTTCTATAATGCCAGCGATACCTTTTGTTTTTTATAGTCAAGTATTTCGTTGCAATAGAAGTCGCGGGACAAAGAAATAAGCTTCAAGCTTACAAGTGTAATAAGTTATGGATATATTTATACGCTGTCTGTGCGAATTAATAGAAACAGTGTGAAATTTCGTTAGAGTTGACACTATAAGTGTTCAAGATCAGTTTTCATAATATAATAAGGGAATCTGAGACTGATTTTAAGTTTCATATAAATATAAATAAAAGAAAAGCCTATGCCCATTTCTGTAAACTTCTTCGAACTTTTAAGTGATCACTGGTTCATCCGGGTTCATCACTTCTAGTCGTCGATATCGATATCCTTAGGGGAGCGACGAAAACTAGCGGAAAAAAGTGATCTTGTCAAATTTTTCGAAACCCTTATATCAGTTTACACCCGAGACGTTTTTATCTATGGGGAAAATACCTTGAAATATCCATCCGCGTACCCTTCCACTTTAGAGTCAATTTATAGTAGCTCGAAGAATTTATAAGCCGCTAAACTCATCCTGTTTTTTTAGACACACCATTCTCCGGGCGCTGTATTCTCCCCTTGTCATCAATCATTCTTTATCACTTACAATGTCAAGATAAATTTGCAGCGCGTATTATTCTCCCGTTTGCACCCTCATCTCGACCCCCACCCTCGTTCTGTTGCTTCGAAATGATTGCTTTTTGCACCATGTATACGCGGACATCGAAAGTCCCTGTAGTATGACTATATGCTAAAGTTAAAACTTACTCTGATGCGTTTTTTATATTAATATTATTACATATTCATTAACTATGACTTTGATTATATATACCGAATATTCTGATTGGTATACGTAGATACGTTGTTAAAGAGAGAATGCAACACGATAACAAAGCCGCGTTCACACTGAAAACTTTGTTGAAACGGTTTTCAACCGATTATAAAGGTCAAAATGAAATATTATGGGGTCAACTGTAGAGTATTGAATTATTTGCTTTAAGTGTTTATGGGTTTTAGGTGTTAAATATTGTAGCTTAAGTCGTTTTCTGTCGATTAATTATCGTTTAAATAGGCCTAATCCAATAATATAAGAATTTACAAACCAATATTAAAACTATAAATCAATATATTTAACTTACTCTGAAAGTAGGCTTAACAGGAATCTCGTTTTTTAAAGGGATAATGAAAGGGCGAAACAACCTATTTTTTATCGATTAAGAATGATAAAATAATGAGAAAAACATTAACAAAACTCACCAAAAAGGTTTCGTTAATTTGTAATCAATTTTCAAAGTCCCAAACTTCAAGCTGCTAAGCCTTGGTCGGTAAATGGGGCGAGCACGACCTGTATTTTTTTTTAAATGCGCGGAGGCCCAGGATCCAATCACGAGCTAGTACGCTTTTTTTATTGTCAGCCACTCAGAGCGCGCCCTGATTTTCTACTTGATTTTAGTCTGGTTCGATTGAATTCTCGCCTCTTTTTCAAGTTTACAAACTAAAGTAAGTTGTTTTATCATGTGAATTTTAATTTATTCTATTTTATAAATCAATCTAAAATATTTACTGATATTGGGTGAAATTTCTAGGGATTATTTAGCAACTACATGAGGTGAAATGATTTAAAAGTCCAAGGCTTACACGCTATGCTATAGTGGCTATGCTCTATAGTCTTCAAACTTCAAAGATTAAAAGTTCAAAACTCGCGATAAGTTTAACTTCTACTTAAACTATTATTCAAGATCGGATTAGTAGTATAACATGTCGGTTCGTTGTGGCGTGTACAACTGCGATAACACTGTATTGTCCAAAGGAGTTTCATTTTTTAAGTTTCCCTCTGATGAAGAACTGAGAACCAAATGGATTGAAGCTTTAGGAAAACCTTTAGATTGGAAACCATCAACAAAGATAAAAGTTTGCTCAGTACATTTTACAACAGAATGTTTTTTACCGCGAACAAAAAAAGCACAGAAACGACGTATTAAGCGAACAGCGATTCCCAGTATTGTAGATCCTACGGTTTTTAAAATAGCCAGAACTAATGAAAAAACTGAACCAAATGTAACAGAAGCGGCATGCTCGTTAGAAGCAACTATGAATCCTACTACTTCAAACGCGAATGAAGCCTCTAATGAATCATACATTGAAGAAAATTTGGAAATTGAAACTAAGTTATATGATAGAGTTGTAGGCGATCCCAGCAATGTTTTCCATACATATTCAGCCACTGTAAGATTAGGTCTAATAAGTTTTATTCAAAGATCTACATATATTGATTGCATAATTTCCTCTTCAAATATAGAATATCAAAACTAAGTCACATTCAACGCAAACCATATCTTCTGTTAGAACTAAATGTACTCAAACTATCCGTGGTAAGTATATTAATGATATAGTATAAATTCTATTTAATTATTATGTTTTTGAAGGAGTTGACCAAGAAACTCAGTATAGTAGTTCATCATCACCAGAGTTTTCTCAGGAGAAGTCATGGAATGAAAAGCCTATTTCCTATACAGCTGCACTAGCTTTTTCATATTCAGCCCAGTCAGGTTTCTCGCAGTCATCAGATATCCAACAATTAGATGAATCGTCATCGCCGATGGTAGAATCACAACAGTCACAGCCTCTTTCGTTGACTTCTGAAAGCGAAGTAGGAAATATTGATTCTTCTTTCGATCCATCAGGAAGTCAGTGCGAAAAGGAACTGGATAGCAGCGACTCCGCGTCTGATGAGTATGACTTTTCTTTTAAAATTTGAGATTTTGGTTTCAACTATCTTTATTTTTTACAGGGGAGAGTTCCCATCAAAAAAGGAACCTCATCTTGAAGATAAATACATAGTATTTGCCTCTAATTTACTCCTGCTATTTAAAATTTGCCACGCTTGCCATACAAGTCCAGTTATAAAAACAACAGAAAAGTTTTCGGGTACAAGTTTGACCATTATTACGGAATGTTTAAATGGATGTTGTTTCAAATGGGACAGTCAACCACGATTCGGCGGTTCAACTTCATGGGGGAATTATTTATTGGCCGCAGCAATTTACTTTTCGGGACTTTTTCCAACCAAGTGTATCAACGCGTTGAAGCAGTTCAAGATGAAAATGTTTAGCGTCAGAATGTACTTTAATTATCAAAGAATGTTCCACCCCGTTATTGAAAGAGTAAGTCAAAAATTGGCTAAATTTTGAAATTATGGACTAAGCCTTAATTATTATCTCATAGGTGTGGTCTTCTGAACAAGAAAAACTCTTGGCTGCCTCCTTGTCAGAGGCAATAACCATATGTGGTGATGGCAGAGCTGATAGCCCCGGCTACTCAGCAAAGTACGGAACGTATACTTTTATGGAAGCCAAGTCCCATAAAATATTGCACATTGAGCTAGTTCAAGTAACAATTTATTTTATTTAATTTAAATTTTAAAATTTCTAACAATAGCGTAAAAATTATAGTCAACGGAGGTATCAAGTTCTAACGCGATGGAGTTGGAAGGTCTAAAACGCGGGCTTACTTTTTTGAAGTCATTTGGATTAAATATTTGTAAAGTTGTCACGGATAAACACCCGTCGATCTTGGCGTTCCTTCGAGACAACCATGAAGATATTGTCCATGAGCTTGATAACTGGCACGTTTCAAAAAGTAATGTATTTTATTTCAAAACCTCAATGTTCTAATAAAGTTGGCCAATACGCGTATAGCCATAGCCATCTATCGTATAAAAGCCGTACTAGTATTACGCGTTAAACGTAGTCTGCTCGGCGCCTTTGGATGAAGAGTAGCGATTCTATATTAAATTTTTGATATGTTCGTCAATTTAAACGTGGCAATTTTGATGAATTTGTTGAGAATATAATACGTTAAAATGAACGCTTTATTTGTATTTATCAACAACGATAAATCTAAAGGGTTGAAGTTTTAAAGTAAGATTAACGTTACTGCGCCGAGGCTTGGCAATGATTTTCCAGTAATTAATATATCTTAGATGAAATTTTGCCCTAAACTAGGAATCTTTCTAATGTCAAATTTAATTGCGAATAAATGCGGAGCTAATTTGTTATTATTTACAGACGTCAAAACAAAACTAAATGGCATCGCTAATCAAAAAGGGTGCGGGGAGTTGAAACTTTGGATAAAAGGAATTATTAATCATATATACTGGTTGGCCTCTTCGTCAACAACAAAAGAAGAAAAAATTGAGAAATGGAGATCAATATTAAATCACATGTGTAACATACATCAAGGTCACAGTAAACTATTTCCTAGTTGCGCTCATGGACAAATCCCCGAAGACGAAATAAGAGTTTGGCTTGAGCATGGTAATGCGCAATTTTTCTTTTATTAATATTATTTAAAATATATTAATATAATTAAATATATTTTACAGGTACAGATTTATATTGCAAAATTTCAAAAATAGTAAACTCTCCTTACACCCTTTCTGGTATCGCAAATTTATCCAACGATTATCAAACTTATTCGGTGGAAGTGTTTCACTCGGTTTTGAACTCTTTCTGTCCGAAAAGGTTACATTTTTTTGCAGATTCTATGAAATCAAGGTTAGTTTTCAAACTATCGTAAGAATATTTTTTATCATAAAAATTAATAAAAGGTACGTTGTAATGTTGTAGAGTTATTCTGGCAGTGTTGCATTTTAATGAAAATGGGCACAAAGAACAAGTCGTTGATGAACATGGCGAGGAAGTTTACTTTTTGGCATTTCCTAAAGGCAAAGGCGGAGAAGCTAGTGCAAAAAAACTACTAGAAGACAGTACATTTGGTTTGCACAACTCTATACTTTAATTCCTGCCCTATATCAATTAATCACCTCTTCCCTAATATATCGTAACGGAACGCGTTAAAACAAAATATTGCTTCTAATAGGGGTGTGCGAGTCCTGTTTTTTTGGGTTTCCAGTCGAGTCCCGAGTCCTGGAAAACCGGACTCGTCCGAGTCCTCTGAAAACAGGACTCGCCGAGTCCTCGAGTCCTTAAGAAATGGTTTCGAGTCCAAGACGAGCCCAAAATTTCTGTGGCCAAAACAAAGATGATGTCCACCACCCTATACTATTTACTATTGTATTGGAATATTCCATGATAAAGAATTTTTTTAGTAGTACAGTGGTTAAAGGTTAAGTAAGTTAACTAAAAGGATAGAAACTGTTGTAAAAATATGGACTAGCCCAAAAATTTGGACTCCTTTTGTATTTACACCTCTTTTTGAGTCCTTCTCGAGTAATGTTTTAGCCCTAATGGAGGACTTGGGTACTCGCGCGAGTCCAGAAGAAACAGGTTGAGAGTCCCGACTCGCCTCGGACTCGCGACAGGGTACTCGTACACCCCTACTTAGAACAAATATTTTTAAATTTACCGCCTTATAATTTGCAAGCCCTACCTGCACTAACTGAAAATCAGAACATAAAATTATTCCCTGGAATATTGTTTTATCAAGGTTTTACTGTAGTAATTTTGGGAAGAGGAGATTAATTAGGAACTGTTTTGGATAAATACAATACTTTATCACGTAATGATAATTACGCTTATTTTTGTAGAATATGTGGAATTACTAATGCAAAAAACTTACGAAAATGCTGCAAATGCATCTGCCAGTTACACTCTAATGGCACCAGCTTGCCACGTCGAAAAACTATCAGATAAACTTTCTTTAAATATCAATAAAAGTGATGTGATTGCACAGAAAAAAAAGAGATTTTTAAAATAAATTTATTAGAATAAAACGTGTGGAACTTAAGTATCATTATATACATATATAAAATCTTGAAATTAGTAACGGGGATATTTAAATCCCGCATATTCTTCGCTTGGAAAAGTGTCTCTAATTTTGCTAATCACGCAACTTGGAAGGATTACTCTTCTATTTCTCCCTAATTTCCGGTAAATGATGATAACAAACTGCCTGTAGGCAACGTATCTATATTTCCTAAAAATAAATAGAAGATTGTAAACATGGGTTTGAAAGCCTGCTAAAAGCCCACTTCTCTTAGGAATGAAGAAGAGTTGCGTAATGTTAGATTTGCTAGCCATTTTACGTTTGATAAACTCGACCCCTTTCATCTCTTGTTTTAATTCTAAAAGCGGCACGCTAATAGTAATTCTTAATGAGCGCCATTACAAAAGGGCTCTAAGATTACTATAGCGGAGCGCACTTTTCCATTACCAAACCTCATGTAACTTTAGTCAATATAATAATAAATCTTGGGCTTACATATGTATCTCGTAGTCATTTCTGTCATTCGTTTCTTGTACATAACGATCGTACGCAGGCTCCAATACATCTAAATCTAAACAGTTTTTAATAAACCGTGGCCAAAGTAAAACGCAAGGTAGACAATGCAATTTCTCCAAAACTTTTGGCACCTCGCGACAGCATAAACTTTCTCTCTCTGTATCCATTACCTCGCAATTGTTGCACGAGCACCAGTTTATATTTCCCACACGTTCAGCGTTAATTGGTTGTTGCTCATTTCTGTCTTCGGTTTCAGAATCAGATTCTGATAGTAGGGGCTGGGATAGTGGTTGATCCCTTACCAAAGGTTCAAAATTGTAAGGTTGGATCGAACTCATCTCAGAGAGAGTAGTCTAATGAGTCTACAGTCTACGTAGCCGTCGAAATTAAGTAATTGGGACTTGGAAAGCATTTAAAATAATACTAATCCGATCTTGAATAATAGTTTAAGTAGAAGTTAAACTTATCGCGAGTTTAGAACTTTTAATCTTTGAAGTTTGAAGACTATAGAGTATAGAGCATAGCCACTATAGCATAGCGTGTAAGCCTTGGACTTTTAAATCATTTCACCTCATGTAGTTGCTAAATAATCCCTAGAAATTTCACCCAATATCAGTAAATATTTTAGATTGATTTATAAAATAGAATAAATTAAAATTCACATGATAAAACAACTTACTTTAGTTTGTAAACTTGAAAAAGAGGCGAGAATTCAATCGAACCAGACTAAAATCAAGTAGAAAATCAGGGCGCGCTCTGAGTGGCTGACAATAAAAAAAGCGTACTAGCTCGTGATTGGATCCTGGGCCTCCGCGCATTTAAAAAAAAATACAGGTCGTGCTCGCCCCATTTACCGACCAAGGCTTAGCAGCTTGAAGTTTGGGACTTTGAAAATTGATTACAAATTAACGAAACCTTTTTGGTGAGTTTTGTTAATGTTTTTCTCATTATTTTATCATTCTTAATCGATAAAAAATAGGTTGTTTCGCCCTTTCATTATCCCTTTAAAGCTTCCGGTGTATCCAGAGTAAAGCGCGTGCTTTATTACGACAAGAAGGATCAGATAAGGAGAGGAAAAGTGGGGCTGCGTTGAGTTAGAGAGAGAAGAGCCAACCTCCCACTCGGGTGGAAAGGGGGGATAGGAAATTCTCGAGGTAAACTGTTGTCACGTGGTCACTAGCGTCGTTGGCTACTATGAAGCTGATAAAGGATCCGTTTTACCCACGTGACAACATTTTACCACGAAACGTCTCTACCCCCGTTCTCCCAGAGTGGGAGTTTAGGCCGACGCAGTAGGAACCGCGCCGTCCACACTTTTCCTCTCCTTATCTGATCCTTCTTGATTACGACCATAAGTTTCAAATTAGGCTTAAGAGGCGCGCGCTTTCGGTTTTTTGCCGGATACTCATTAACAGTGATACATAAAACCACGGCCAACTTAGATCAGCACCTCTGTCGCTATAGTTAGCCGTGATCAATCACCATGGATTGCTATTAAGCCTACTTTTCTAGTATCGTAAGTCAAAAGTTGGTTTCATGCTTAATATTTATTTGTTAATAGTGGATTAGGTATTCTTAAACGATGTTATATCGACATAAATCGCGCGTTTTCGGGATTCATTCTTCCTTTAAAAAATAAATACGCGCTCGGTAATAAGTAAATGCGCACGGGGAATACAAAATCAAGTTACCGTAACTACCCTTTGATCTATTCGTTAATTTCTAACGAATTTACGAAGCGAGATCGATAGGACATTGGGAAAGAACACCTGACGTTATGTAACACCCTTGCTGCTGGTGTGTTTATCAAGGTGAATACTAAATCCCCCATTAGAGGCGAGAGATTGAACCCTCTGATGTGTTCATGATCGTCTAATCACTAGATATTTTGTACTTGTGATTGCGTAACGCTTCGTATATATAAAGTCCACATGAAACTTTATAGAGTACTAATTTAGTGCATTATTTCTTTTTGCTGTTAAACCTTAGTAAACGAATTAAGAAACCGTCTTTTCGTTAATCTTTAGATTAAATCTAATTCTTTAAAGTGTGACAGCTTTTTCATGAGCGCCAGTTGGAATATGAGTAGCATTTTTTATGGCTACAAACGATTCTAATTATATTACCGAAATTAAATTACCGAAACAGTAAAATTACAATTTTTAATAATCGCCATCTTCCTTAATCTAATAAATGATTTGCGCCTTTTTCACGTAACCTTATGACCTGGAAAGTAAAATGTAAAATATCTCTGAATTTAAATTCTTATTAATGTTACAAAACTAATATTATCTGACTGCTACTTCATAGTTGAAAGAAAAATTTAAATACACGTTTCTATCAAGAAACGTTTATTTAATAAACTATATTTCTCACCATTAAGTATCAGTTAATCATGAATAATAAATTTAATTAGTGTACAGTAAATATATTTTAGCCTTCATGTGAACTTTAATATTTATTATAATATGTTTTAAATATTCATTAACGTATAGGTTTGTTTGTAGAGAATATTTTTCAGATTGCTTTGGAAAATTATTCCGTATTCGTGTCTTATTAGTTAATGAAAGGATTTAGGGGGAAAGATATGATAAGTAGTTACGAGATTAGAAAGAAAAAAAAACTTGAAATAACGGTCTTTTCCCGTCCATTAATCATATTAACTCGAATATATACTCATTTTTTCCTTCTTTCTTGGATATTTGATCATTTTCTGTTTACTTATACATAAAAGGATCGGGGAACCCATTTGAATATCAATTTCGAGCTTATAGTATGATGTATAGGGTTACTATATTGTCTATTACACCTTGAATTGACAGCGCGCTTAAAGCTATCCTATTACTTATTAATATTAGGATTTATTGGATTAAAGATAGAGGAAGCGTAGCTTTGCTCGTCCTGGAGTTTACTGCACTTGGAAATATGAATTTTCATCTTGATTTGATAATTCTAGTAAAGCTATACGCTCCATTTGTGTATCTAAATGAAAGATGATATAACTGTTAACCTAGTTTCGTACTCGCTATCAGGAGCAAATGAAATTGACTATAAGTGTTACCTGAGTCTTTGAGAAGGATCTTTCCCTTTCCTAGTGGTTTCAAGTGTCAGTAATTTCGTATACGATATCACCAAAATATAAAAAAGAAATTTTCAGTTGACGTCCTTTTAATTCTAAGTTTTTTTCCTTCTCTTTTGATCTCAAATTTGTTTTTTCGAAATAAATTAGTTTTTCCAATTTTTTTTTTCTATTGATTGAAATTTATGTCGTTTTAAAATCTTCCGTTAAACTTTGTATTCTTCTTGTATATTAATTTTAAATAATGCAATTTGTAATTTCATATAAGGTATGGTTTATCCGTGAAATAGAACGTGTTCGTGTATTCAACAGGCATGGAACAGGGAATTTTGTTTTATTTAAAGGTACAGACCGGGATAAAAAAAAGTGTGTCTTAAATGATAGAGCGTATATTAAAACGACTAATATCATATCGCAAAAAATTTAATAGTTAGTAGATATTAAGATATTTACGTTTATTATAAGCAAAAAGTGATCTCTAGTGAACGCCATTTTAGTTTTTTCATACCCTTTCGATGCATGCTGAGGATCGGCTTCGCCGATTGGTTTATTTCTCACCTAAAGTCACTTGACTCTAGCTGAAAATAGATGCGGGTATAAGCGCGCTCAATTTCTTTAGAGTCAAATAAGATATGCCGGGCCGAAACATAGGCTACTTCCGAAGGATCCCGCGCGCGAACACTAACCCGAAGGTCGGTCGGCCAGCTGAGCTAGTAGTAGTCAGCACTAGGTATTAACCGAGTCTTAAGTTGATTTGAAGAATTAGAAGGTAAGAACTAAACTGCATTCATTAATTACGCAATTAGTCATGTTTTCGTAGAAAGTTAGAAATCACAAAATTACGGGTCTTCTTATGAAGTTACGAACAGACGATCCGACTGCAGCCGACTCGAATGGCCTTCGTTTCGCGAATCTTTATTGGGTGACTTAAAGGCCAATCATTGAAGCGGATCCTTATTTTTAAAACTCGAAATGCCGGGAAGCAAATATGGCGTTCTTCTAGGAACGTAAATTTCGGTTTTAAAATGATATTTATAAATTAACCAAGACTTAAATCACTATAATATGTTTTGATTTGTAGGTTTTTAAGCATGCTCTTTCCAATGGAAGTACTTTTAAAGTTGGGTTGCCTTTCCCTTTAAGATATATATATATGCGTATGCTTGACATTATTTTGTACGGATTTGGAAATTTAGATGATATTTTAATATTTCAAAGGTGTTTTTAGAGAGTTTGGAGGTTTTAAAGGTGTTTTTAGAGAGGTTTTGAGATTTCCAAGGCGGTTTTTAGAGAGGTTTTGAGATTTCCAAGGCGGCTTTTATAGAGATTTTGAGATTTCCAAGGCGGTTTTTAGAGAGGTTTTGAGATTTCCAAGGCGGTTTTAGAGAGGCTTTGGGATTTCCAAGGCAGTTTTTAGAGAGGTTTTGAGATTTCCAAGGCGGTTTTTTAGAGAGGTTTTGAGATATCCAAGGCGGTTTGTAGAGAGGTGTTGAGATTTTCATAATAATTTTCAAAGAATCCGCGATTTTGTTTCTCTGGCGTTGTTCGTTCGGTTTAAAAATCAATACATTATGCGACGTTTCCTTAACGTCTATTAGTTACAAGTTCTAACATAAATTGAAAAGATTAACGGATTTGCATGTTTTGAAATGTGCTTCTTTCATTAGAATTTATTTTTAACTGTAAAAGTAGTAAGGCTTGAGTAATCTTGTAAAAGATTCCAAGCAAAACCTTTTTATTTAAACTATCTAATTAAGACTAATGCTTCAAGGTAGCGGTTTCAATAATTAAAATAATTTTAATATTTAAGTCACCGTGGTTAATAAGTTTTCTTTCTAGATGAAATTATCTTAATCTATACAATTCAAATATTTGGTTAAAAAATCTACTTCTAAATCAAATAGGGGTCCGAATGTTCATTAAATTGAATGCTAAGTATAAACAATACATGTTTGTAGAAAATATATAGAACTATTTTAATCAGTTTAATCAGTCTTAAGTGCATCGTTAATCAAAGTATATATGGTGAACTGATTCTTTTCGCTCTATACAATAACTTTTCTTATGTTGATAAACTATTGTTTAAGAGCTCTTTGTACAAACTATAATCTAAAGATACGAGGGTGGATTGACTCACAGTGTTAAAAATAAAAGATAAAGGGTTAATGACTTTTTATAATTTTTGGATTAAATTTTATGAAATTATCTATCCCAAGTAAGAATGTTCCTAAACATTTAAGTTATCAAACCACCAAATAGACGAATATGTAAATTTTACAAAAAATCTTATGGTAATTGTTTACGCGTTGCCTTCTTCGTCACGGAATGACATTCGCATTTTGGCTTTCGCTTTTTCGGCCGTTATATTTTGAAAACTTAACCAAAATTAATAAGGGGGGGGGGGGGTTGCTATTTCTAGCTTTTGTTTTCTCTCTCTCTCTCGTCATTTTGAATTTACCAAACTGTTTAATTTTGAAATCAAGTTTTCAAACTAATAATTAAATATTTGGACATTCTAATTTTGAAATCAAGTTTTCAAACTAATTAAATTTCTTGACAAAGGATTGGCTCTCAATATTTTACTATTTGAACTTTTCCAAAAAGGTTTTAAAGTAGTTTAGTATGTCCGAGAATACTGTTGACCAGTGCAAAACGGTTAAAAATGGTCTGACATTCTTTATATTTTGAACTAGGCCAAAAATTAATTTAGAGCTCTTTTAATATTCGAGGTTCAGTTATTTTTAATTAAATTTATTCATAATATTATTTGAATAAATATCATAGCCTTAGAGAAAATGGTATCCTTATATGTTAATTTGGAAAATTTTAATTTTAAATTAAAACAGCTAATGAAATGTTTAAAGGGAATGTTTCGGAATGTCAAAAAACCTATTCGAGAATTTTTTTCACAATTATTGGACATGTTTTCACTGTTTAAATTAAAATTTCTATAATTTAAGTTTGAATGTATGTTGAGTATAAAATCGAACCAATCAGATGAACCCAACGGCTTCCGCCTTCAATGCGTACAGATATTCTGAAGGCGTCGCTTTTCCCATCTGGCGACGTTTTTAACAAACTCTATCGTGTAGCGGTGTTGAAGGCTGAAATGCTATGATTTCACCACAAGCCGATGAAACCCTCCTTTGAAGTCTATTACTCCCGGGTCTTGTATACACCTCTCTGTATGGGTTAGTCTCAAAAATCGCGATTCGTACGCCTCCTAACGGTAGATATTTTCGGAGCGGGAGTTCGTCCAGCGAATATCTCTAGCAACATTTGAGTTCGTCAACCAAATGTCGTATGTGGAGAGAGAGAAATTCCAATTTTCCGTAGACAGAGGGGTGTGAAGTAGGACCCCTCCGATCTCGTAAAATTGGGAATTTTACCCATGCAGAGTGGAGCGCTATATGGAACATTGGAGTAGTAGACTTCAAAGGAGGGTTTCATCGGCTTCTGATTTCACTTAAATTCAAACTTAAGCAATCTTAGATGTCGGGGTTTGGACAAGATAATTTGTTTTATCTTTGCTCATAATATGAAATTATTCTAGGGAAGTCTATGATGAATTAAATGTAATCGCAAATATCAAATTATTTTTAATAATTAACTAATTAACCAAATATTTATGGATTATCCTGTCGAAACGAAATCTTAGGAAATTAATTTAAACACAAAAAACATGTCTAATTTTGAATTTCTGGCGTTGTTCGATTCCGAGAATAAATCCAAAAGCTGTTCCATTTTTAGCTCTTAGTTTTCCTTTAATTAAAGCCTTGCTTTTGTCGAATATTTTGTTAATTCTAAAATATAAGGATTCCGCCTGATTTAAAATTTCCGGTACTAAAAATTAATATTGCAATAACCTTTGACGTAAAGTACATGAACCGGAAGGTAATAAGACCACCTTATATTCGTATTCTAGTGATTTGAGCTTGAAGGCGAATATAGAATTTAGATATAAATTTAATGTTAATTTGCATATTCGTTCCTCTTGGATCATAAAAGGGAAAGTATGGGCTTCCGAATTTTATCAGAATTTTAAATTATTTTTAAAAGTTTGCATATTAAAGTGAGAATTCGATACGACAATCGATATTCCAGATTAATTAAATAGGATTAACTCACTAGTAAAAAATTACAAACGAGTATTAAGCTAGAATCCAATCTTAAATTATTCTAGAAGGGAGGGTGAAGAGGAAATTAAAGTAATATTTTGATAAGACGCATTTCTGATTTTTGCTAGGGAATTAAAGGGATATTGCAGCCTAAGAACGTGATTTTTTTTTATCAATTTCTTATCGTTTAAATAGACCTAATCCATCAGTAAAAAAATACAAACTAGAAATGAATTTAAAACTTACCCGAAAAATAGGCTTAGCTGGATTCATGGAGATCCTGAATTTCTTCACATTGATGAGTCAGCGACCAATCGAATGTTATTTGAAGTCTCATGGAGCTCTCACGTTAACGACAGGACTTTGCTCATTGGTCGCTGACTCTTTAATGCGAATAAATTTAGGATCTCAATAAATCCAGCTAAGCCTATTTTCTGGCTAAATTTTAAATTGATTCCTATTTTGATGTTTGTTTGTAAATGTTTTTTAGATGATAAGGAGTATTAATATGAAACAAGTGTTTGGCTAAATAATAGACACCTTCAACGTAGACGTTCCTAGTTGAACTCCATAAGCTCTAGCTTCCTTGAAGTTGTAATCATATTATTTTTCTGTGATGCTAATTTCTGTAATGTGTATGTATATTGAACCATTTCAAATGTTCGTATCGATTCCACTTCCCTTTACATTTCCGTTGAATAGTAACAAAACCGGATAACGATATAAATTGGTAGTGTAAAATATCCGATAAAATAGTAGTTTCTGCTATAAAACACCTTCATTATTTTTAATTTCTATAAATTTCACTCGTTCCCGGACGGATATCCGTCGGGCGCATTTCTGATCCCTGACACTCATCCTTATCTTCCCCTTAAACTCTATACAGTGAAACTTTAAAACGCAGCCATTCATCTGTAAAGGTTACCTCTCATTAAAAAATGTAGTTTTTGGATTAATATTTAAAATATTTTTCCCATTATTAAATTAATTAGACAGCTTCTGCATGGCTATGTCTCTATTGTTGCGTACAATTTTGGTTGTGAAATAAATATTATTTAAGCATTTTATTAAATAAACATCTATTTAAGTTTTTCTCTTAGTCATATGAGACTGTTGTCTCGTTATAATTAATGATATTGAGTTATTCACCAAGATCAGTAAATTTTGTTTAAAGAAAGATATTTCTCATTGACATCATTTAAATTAAACAAATCTTTCAAATTTGACTGATCATTTAAATTGAAAGATTAATTCAATAGAGTTGGCATTGGACAAACTGGATGTAAAAATTAAAAATATAATAGACTTCAGTAAAAAATGGAATCTTTAAGCTCTCATACTTATCTTTGGTCCGCCAAAACTGTCTAAAAAAGTTAATTTCCAATTATAGTAAAGCTATACTTGACCTTTGGATCTAATTTTGGTATAGTGTTTTAATCTGGTATCAAAAGGGATTAGTACTCCTATAGGCCTAACACCAAATACACCATAATCCTTTATTGCCCCTTCTATCTGAAATATACGGTCAAAGAATTTAGGGAAAGGGGTGGAAATTCGGGGTCTAATCTTCCCCAAATTAACCTTCTTGTCCCTCCCCCTCCCACTGTTCTTTTGGTCCACTTGTATAGTTTTGTGTGAAAGCCTAAAGTAGAAAGGTACAAGGGACGGATGTAATTCTTGGGCTGTACGGTACGAAACGTTCAAAGGGCGGGGAGAAAGAAGGGAATTTACTGAGAATAACGGAAGAAACTGAAGAGAAAGTCCTATGCTATAGTTACCATGACAACGGAAACAATTCCGAACAGAGATATCTTACGGGAAGAATAGAATCCCAAGTTTAAAGTAACCATGCAACCTGGCTCGACCTGGACCTTGTCAAATCGAATTTAATTTTTAAAAATTTTAAAAATTAATTTCAGAGGCTGTTTCTATACAAGCTGTGTTCACACTAGAGACGCTGAAATAGTTTTTAAGCGTTTAAAATAAATAAGGTCAAATAAGCTGCGTTCACACTACAGGCTTTGAAACCCTTTTTAACCGTTTTGTAAAGTCAAATTATAAAGTTTTGTGGCCAACTTCATTGAAATTTTCATTTCAATGCACTCGTTGGGAAATCTCATTTCCCATAGAATAACTAAAGAAATCGGCTTTCTCAATGAGGAAAATCTGATATGGTCAAAAATGATCCAAATTAAAGAATTCCAACAGAATTCGACCAAATAGATCAAATTAAATAACTTAATTTCAAGAAAAGTGGAGCAAAGACATTTTGTGGTTATTGTATTTGGTCGAGTTGTGTTGGAATTTTCCAATTTTTATCATTTTTGACCAAATTAGAAGAGTTTCCTCATTGGGTAAGCCTATTTCTTTTCGTTATTCCATGGGAGCACATTCAAATGAAAAGTAAAACCTACGTCATTCGTTTGTTAAAACAGCCTAGGGATTTGGTTTCAATTTCTAAAGATTAAATTCGGGAGCTTGGCGCGAGATCACTTGACAAGACTCGAATCGAGTCAGGTTCCATGTCTACTTTAAATAGGTGATATGTTTGTAGAAGATTAGAGATGTTAGAGATCCCACCCCTTAATTATCTTTGTTCATTTGTAGTTTACAAAACTAACGAGTTAAAAAAAGTATAAAGACACTAATTTAGAGGGTGGGGTCACCTAATTACTCTATCTGCGTTCTAAAACTGGTTACGTTAGGAATCAAAACAGTGCATGCTTGTTTTTAAATTTGTTCATTAAGGATTAACTCTTAGGTGTGGAGTAAAAGTAAAATAAAACTTCAGTTCTGATTAATTACACAAAATTATAATTATATTTCTAGTTAGGCTTAGCGTTGTTCAAAAAGCTGATTTATCGAAAATTTATATATATTAATTCGCAAAAAAAAAAAACCTTTAGATCTTTAATAAATAAATCTCTGGCAAATTAAAATAGAAACGTAATTATTCACGAATTAGGCTTAGCTTATTTAAAAAGCTGATTAATTCAATTTGATTGAAGTTCTTTCTTCTACGAGAATATTAATAATGATGAAATTAAGATGTAAATATTTAATTTCTAATTATATTTTTATGTGGCTATAAAATTTCAATTATAATTTTCTTTAACAAATCCACCTTGAGGAAGCTTCAAGCTTCATCTGTATTCAATCTCGTAGTATTGAACACCCACTTTGTCAGTATACTGGGAGCAATACGGAATTTGTGAAGATTACACGATGTAAAAAATCGTGTAAGCCTTTGTCTAGGTATTCCAACTCTCTTCCAGTCTTGATTCTATTCACCTTATCTTATTGGTTAGAATATACTTTTTTATTGAGGCCAAGTCCCTACCTCGAGAGTAGAAAATCCTGGACGAACCAAACCATATACAAAAGGTAGCACCATATGTGTAGTTAGTTACCTCGAATCAGACCTCAGCTGGGATTCCTGAGAAAGAAGTTTTCCCTTCTTTGTATGTGGCAGTTTCTCTCTTTACCTTTTGTTTCTAAATGTCTCTTACTCTTATAAAAAGTTTATCCTAAGAAGCTACTGTAGTGGAAATAAGGAACACTGGTTATATTAATGTGACTGTCTTTAGTAAAACACATGACGTAACATTGTACGTATTAGAATCTTATGATAAAAAAATAACTTCACTTGGTTTCATTTAGATGATTCAATAGCGGGATAGTTTAGTCATTGTTTTAAGACACTTAAAGATAGTAGGTATGTAATTGTTAGTGTTGTATTCTTAAAGTGAGACGATTAATAGTTTCTAAGACCTAGTTTTAGGGAAAAGTTTTCTATATCGCACCTTCGCAACCTATCTTTATTACTCTACTTCAATTACTTCTAACTACTAGAGTTTTTTTGGGAGGGGAAAAAAGGCTAATTTAGTTACAAACATTAACAATAGTTGCAGACTTGCAGTAGTGCACGTTCATTTGTCTCAATTAAGGCGTGAGGAAGGATAGGAAACATTTATTTATCAAACTCGCTATCATGAAGTGGATGCAATGATTTTTTATATAGCGTTATTAATTAGTTTAAGTTGTAGTCGTCAATTATATAATTGACTCGTAGTTTGAATAGTATACATCCCTAATCGATGTCTTCCATGTAAAACGTTAATGGGCAGGGACGGAAATAAGTACAGGACACTGGGCATTACTTTTACAGGAAATCTGGCGAAGTCTGATAATTTTAAATATTCAAATGGTTTGGTATCATTTCTGAAGCGTGATATATAGCTCACTCAACAAGGCTGTATTCTTATTGGACAATTGTCTATAGACAATTGTCCAATAAGAAAATATTATTTACGTTAATGTTAGTAGGCATCGACATGATTGGTTGATGTACCTATACCTCTCGTAATCTTAGCCCCGCCTACTTTAGTTCCAATCTCAACCGCGAGAGAGGGGTTTTTCAAAGTCTAAGACTAGTTCGTGGTAGAATTAAAAATTTTCTCTCTTCTCGCGCGAAAGCTCTGTCGTCACAACTTAAGTGGTAATAATTTTCTCGGGATAATATATAAATTAATGATTTTCAGAACAATATTGTGTTAAATAGAATAGATTATGGGATTAGCAAGTTCTGTTAAATGTTATTTATGGAAAGACTCGATAGAGGTAGCTATAAGATTTATCTCCAGGGGAGGAGATTAGAGTGTAAAGGAAATACCTTGATGGGGAGAAAATAACTGATATCGGCTCTAAACTTTCAATGTTCTTGGGTTTCATATATTAGCTATTTACACCAAGAAACCAGCGTGAGAGAAACTTTCAAAGGGTGTAAGGTAGAAAATTAATATCCGTTGCTACAACGCACGGAAGTTGGGAGATCGAGAATTCCATTGGTTAAATCGGTTCGATAAATTGATTATTAACGCGTAAATTAGTTACAGTTTACAGAAGGGACGTTCACACTATGCATGCGCAATATGAAATCATTTTGAACATGAGGAAATCGATAATTTTAAGTAATAATTGTATTTATTCTCTATTCTCCAAAATTATAATATTAATCAATTAATTTGCGAGACTTGAAGCCAGGTTGAATAACACCAGAAGCCGATGAAACCCTCCTTTGAAGTCTATTACTCGCGGGTCTTGTCTACCCCTCTCTGTATGGGTTAGTTTCAAAAAGCGCGATTCGTACGCCTCCTAACGGTAGATATTTTCGGAGCGGGAGTTCGTCGAGCGAATATCTCTAGCAGCCTCGGAGTTCGTCAAAAAAACGTCGTCGTTTGTGGAGAGAGAGAATTTCCAATTTTCCGTAGACAGGGGGTATGAAGTAGGACCCCTCCGATCTCGTAAAATTGGGAATTTTACCCATACAGAGAGGAGCGCTATATGGAACATTAGAGTAGTAGACTTCAAAGGAGGGTTTCATCGGCTTCTGATAACACTATAGTCGCGTTCATACTAAGCCTTGGACTCGATTTAAACCGTTTCAAAACGTTTCGCTTTAGTCGCGTAAACCCAAAACCGTCTTTTCTCGAATCAATTTGTTTCAATTTCTCGAAACTTCTTCGGGAACCAGTTTCATACCGATTCGGTTTTAACAACCGATAGATGAAGGTAATAGTTTCGAAACGATTTAAATCGATTCCAAGGCCTAGTATGAACGCGGCTATAGTGACCGTAGCTAATGTGTGAAATATTTTCCTCGTTAAATAATTAAAACAGCGGATGAAATCGTATAGGTCTTATAGCTAGGTAGAAAGTGGAGAAATTGACGTAAACACGAGAGACGCCAGGCTATTAATAACCAGAAGTAGATGAAACCCTCCTTTGAAGTCTACTACTCTAATGTTCGATGTAGCGCTCCTCTCTGTATGGGTAAAATTCACAATTTTACGAGATCGGAGGGGTCCTACTTCATACCCCCTGTCTACGGAAAATTGGAAATTCTCTCTCTCTCCACAAACGGCGACGTTTTTTTGACGAACTCCAAGGCTGCTAGAGATATTCGCTCGACGAACTCCCGCTCCGAAAATACCTACCGTTAGGAGGCGTACGAATCGCGCTTTTTGAAACTAACCCATACAGAGAGGGGTAGACAAGACCCGGGAGTAATAGACTTCAAAGGAGGGTTTCATTGGCTTCTGCTTATAAATATATAGACTACTTATTGGAGTGAAATATGCATTTTTACATTTAAAAATATTGCCAAAATGAAGGCACGAGTGTGAACACGCCTTAAATACCACTTACCTCCCTACAAACAACTCAGCCGTAATCCAATACCCCTTCTCCAAGTATGTACTAGTCTATTCCTAGGCGCGTAACAAACAACTCGGGTAAGGGAATCCTGCTTTCTAGAAAATAAACTATACTAAATGTGTCCTGGAGCTCCATTAACTGGCTTGATTTATTTGTGAACATTTATCAAGCGATTTATTATAAATCCCTTCTGTTCTTCCCATTCCGATTATTCTAGCGATTCCTAAGTTCCCGATAATTCATTAACGATTCATAAAATCCATCTCGGGGTCTTTATATTTACTAGCAGCCTTGGAAAGGATCGAAATTATCGTAGAAAACAAGTTTCCCCGAGAGAATAACGTTCCCTTTTCAAGATTGTACGTAAGAATAGTCTCTATACGTTTTAATTAATGATTCGTTTTCGGTGTCTTAAGCTTTATATAGCGAGATACCGAATCGACCACGTTGCTTCGAAATTCAATCATTTTCAAATTTGCATAAACGTTTAAATACGTATTGGGTTTTACGCTCAACGAAGCCATACTTTATAATCGATGGATTGTGTATCTTTGAATGGTTTCGCCTTAACTCTATAGTTAAGTCTAATTTATAATGATCAGTATAATATTAAAACCTTTCATTTCCCTGGTTAATAAACTAAACTGAAATGTGATAACTAAAATGTTCGCGCAATAAGCCTTGGCGAGTTTTGTCTGGTCATTTAAAGGCAGCCTCCTCAACATGGAGTGTGATTTGCCGAAACTTAATTTTTGGATTTTTTTAGATCCTAAAATGTTACCTTCACAATTTTTAAAGAAAAGGTCAAATGGAAAAATCGATTTGCACATTCGAAACGGTTTGAAAAGGGTTTCATAAGCCTTGGAAGCAATTTAAACCTTTTCAAAGTGTTTCGCTGGAGTTGTGTGAACAGGAAACAGTCTTTTTCTCGAATCAATTTGATTCGATTTCTCGGAACCAGTTTCATACCGATTCGGTTTCAATTTAAGCTACGTTCACACTACAGACTTTGAAACCGTTTTAAACCGTTTTGGAAAGGTCAAATAATAAAATTTTGGGGTCACCCGTGTAGACCTTTGATCAAGAAACCAAATTAATATATAAAAATGTCGATTTGACGACTCGAAACGGTTTGAAAACGGTTTCAAAGTGTCAAGTGTGAACGTATTACCGATAGATGAAGCTACAATAAATCGATTTATAAAAATAATACAGCTACGGTCACACTAGCATTTCTTAATCTATTTGAAACAGTGAAATGAACCGATATTCATATCAGCCGGAATCATTATAAGCGTCTTGTGTTCACACATTATCTTTATAAATCGATTTATTGTAGCTTTTATCTATCGGTTGTTGAAACCGAATCGGTACGAAGCGGTTTCGAGAAAAGACGGTTTCCCGTTCACACGACTTTAGCGAAACGTTTTAAATAGAGAATTATATTGGGTGCTATAGAACCAGAGAAATCACTCTAAAAGCAAGTTATATATTTTACTCTGGGAGTTAGCGCAGTATATATAATTTTTCTTCACCACTGGGAAAATCAAGCGCTTGCGATGCAATTTTTGGCTCTCTTTTTCGAGAGAGCAACCGATAAAGAGCACTTTTTTCACTTAATGGATTGGGGGATGCCATCTTTTTTCAAATTTTACGTTCCACTGCTCGATAGCGAGCGAGGGCAAGGGCAATTACGTTTTCAGCGAGGTTCAGAGCACTCAAAATCCATGTTAAGTTTAATATCTGTCCGTTAACGAGTTAAGCATACTTCCCTAGAAAATTAATTATAATTATAATTACCAACTCCAATTGAATTATTTAAATTTTATTGTAGTGTAAACTTAATGTTTAACTTTCCCTTTTGAAAAAGTTCCTAAATTATCGTCATTTAAATGAACTAAACTGTACAAGTCTGTAAAGGAATAGAATTTAAATGAACTAAACGATCCAGAAATTTTAATTGAAAATTTCTTTTTTTATTTAAAAAAACCCCAATGCATTAGTGTATATATACGTCGTCTCTTGTAACGACACTTTGATTATATCGTTAGCGCCTTTTTTCTAACTTCCATTTTTCCCGCCAAAATTTATCCGCTGTGATATGTTTAATAGAATCAAAGGCTTAAGTGCGTCTGATGTGATTCCTAAACCCTTTTTCTCCCTTTTCCCTGTAATCTTTTCATTAATCTTTCATTTACGGATAGAAAATTCTATCCGCGATATTTTGCGAGTAAAAAGAAAGAACAGGTCCAAAGAGAAAATCCGACTTGACAATGTTATAATCGATACCGATAAAAACGTAACGTTTGTATTGTTTCGCGTTAAAGGAAAAATGAAAGTAAAATTTAGTTTTAAAATTAAATGCAAGTTTTAGAAATCATAAATCTCCGATCTTAATATCGCTACTTAATGAAATTTAGGCTTCCTATTGGTTCATTCTGATTCGTCAAAACCACCAATAGCGAAAATATGCATTTGTTGGCCACTTTGAACTCTTTTTCAGCGATGGCGGGGTTTTTACTAATCTTAGCTGCCCTTGGTTGTATTGGGGTATTTTATGAAAAAATATAATTGGGCTGATAATGTTAGCTGCCATTAAATTTCCATACTCACAAATCAACTTAAAGAATTGATGGCGCGCATGCGCCTCTTTCTCTCTGGTATAGTACTGATGGTTAATTATATTAATACTTTTTGTAATTTAACGTTTTCATTATCCCTTTAAGTTCTTTTTCAAAGAGTTACGTAGCGTTTTCACTAGGCGAAAAAGAGTAATCTCATGGAGCAATAACAACAGGAGGTCCTAGGTTCCTAAACAACTATCTTAAACGATTTAAACGATGTGGAAACCTTGGTCTCCCGTTGTTATGACTCCATCGGATTACTCTTTTTCGCCCAATGGGAAACGCTTTATATTTATAAGCTTCCTAGTTTTTCATTTTAAGTTTTCAGTACTTACAAAGGGTAGTACCTCTTCTATCTCTCTCTATGATCTAATTTCGTAGGAAAAGAAATGGGAATCTGATTTCGGTCCCGCTGAATACTCGAATTGATTATTATTATCCATTGCTTCTTGAGGTTTTTATTTTTAAAGTGTTCCGCGCTACTAAAGAATTCTAGGATTCGATAACGATGTCGTTCAGTGTGCTTTGCTATCTCTATCTCTCTCTCTCTCTCTCTCTGGAAGAGGCTTTTTAATCAGTTACAAGTCCTACCACCCTTTAAAATTGATGGCGATACAGAGTGTCGTATCTTAACTCAAATATCTCAAGAATGCAGCTTAGTTGACATTTTTAAGGTTCTCCCACGTGTTATTAAAACTCTCCTACGCGAAGCTACTATTTCTGTGGGTAATGATGGTGTAGTATTTCAAATCTTAGAATAAAAAAAATATATAGATTTAAATTCCTTGAGAGATTTTCCGTTTTAAACTGATTTAATCGAAGGTATAGTGAAGACTAGCAGAAGTAAATAGTCGAAAGTAAGCCACTCCCTTAAATTAATGGGAGACGTCCCTTGTACCCAAAAAACCGAGCTGAAACGGTCAGGGAAAAACCTGGAAAAGTCGAGGAATTTGAATAAAACTTTGGCAGCCCTGAATTATATTAATAGCAAGTATCATATAAGTAAGAAGGATCAGAGATGCTAGCCTTTACACGCTCATTTGCCTTTATTTTTATTAAAAGTTTCAATGTCAAAATATCTGGTGTAGCTTGAATTAATACCATACACTTAATACCAACGAAAAAATGTTGATTGCAAAATCTTAATTTTTCAATTTATTTATTTTTTCATCTCAGATATCTTTCCTATATGACATCATTGTGATCATCATCATCGTAGAACGTCTCAGAAGGGTCACGTTTGGCCACTGGAGCAGCGAGAGGCCAATCAACGTCTGGATCAAGTTTAAATAGCGGTCCTGATAAGAGAGGGTCGCGGGAACAACCTGGTACCTAAGTTACAAAGTACCTAAAAATATGGTTATCCCGAACGCGAAGTGCCATAATGTTAAAAAATGGCCCAACAATATAGTCGCGTAGTTGAACTTTTTGAATTTATCGCGTTAATCCGAACTGGTCTGAACTGATGTCTTCAAACCTGTAAGTACTATTGCTTTTTGTTTCCAACTTTTTCAAGGAATGAGTGATGAGACATTTTTCTATCCAAGGAGTGGTTGATATGAATGTAAATTTATTTAAAAGGGTGGGCCATGTTATTTCTTGGAATGGGTGTTGTAACCTTAATGGGTTCTGTGAAATTTAAGGACGGGTTCTGTGAAATTTAAGGACGGGTTCTGTGAAATTTAAGGACGGGTTCTGTGAAATTTAAGGACGGGTTCTGTGAAATTTAAGGACGAGGTTCTGTAAAATTTAAGGACGAGGTTCTGTAAAATTTAAGGACGAGGTTCTGTAAAATTTAAGGATGAGGTTCTGTAAAATTTAAGGATGAGGTTCTGTAAAATTTAAGGATGAGGTTCTGTAAAATTTAAGGATGAGGTTCTGTAAAATTTAAGGATGAGGTTCTGTAAAATTTAAGGATGAGGTTCTGTAAAATTTAAGGATGAGGTTCTGTAAAATTTAAGGATGAGGTTCTGTAAAATTTAAGGATGAGGTTCTGTAAAATTTAAGGATGAGGTTCTGTAAAATTTAAGGATGAGGTTCTGTAAAATTTAAGGATGAGGTTCTGTAAAATTTAAGGATGAGGTTCTGTAAAATTTAAGGATGAGGTTCTGTAAAATTTAAGGATGAGGTTCTGTAAAATTTAAGGATGAGGTTCTGTAAAATTTAAGGATGAGGTTCTGTAAAATTTAAGGATGAGGTTCTGTAAAATTTAAGGATGAGGTTCTGTAAAATTTAAGGATGAGGTTCTGTAAAATTTAAGGATGAGGTTCTGTAAAATATAAGGATGAGGTTCTGTAAAATATAAGGATGAGGTTCTGTAAAATATAAGGATGAGGTTCTGTAAAATTTAAGGATGAGGTTCTGTAAAATTTAAGGATGAGGTTCTGTAAAATTTAAGGATGAGGTTCTGTAAAATTTAAGGATGAGGTTCTGTAAAATTTAAGGATGAGGTTCTGTAAAATTTAAGGATGAGGTTCTGTAAAATTTAAGGATGAGGTTCTGTAAAATTTAAGGATGAGGTTCTGTAAAATTTAAGGATGAGGTTCTGTAAAATTTAAGGATGAGGTTCTGTAAAATTTAAGGATGAGATTCTGTAAAATTTAAGGATGAGGTTCTGTAAAATTTAAGGATGAGGTTCTGTAAAATTTAAGGATGAGGTTCTGTAAAATTTAAGGATGAGGTTCTGTAAAATTTAAGGATGAGGTTCTGTAAAATTTAAGGATGAGGTTCTGTAAAATTTAAGGATGAGGTTCTGTAAAATTTAAGGATGAGGTTCTGTAAAATTTAAGGATGAGGTTCTGTAAAATTTAAGGATGCGATTCTGTAAAATTTAAGGATGAGATTCTGTAAAATTTAAGGATGAGATTCTGTAAAATTTAAGGATGAGATTCTGTAAAATTTAAGGATGAGGTTCTGTAAAATTTAAGGATGAGGTTCTGTAAAATTTAAGGATGAGGTTCTGTAAAATTTAAGGATGAGGTTCTGTAAAATTTAAGGATGAGGTTCTGTAAAATTTAAGGATGAGGTTCTGTAAAATTTAAGGATGAGGTTCTGTAAAATTTAAGGATGAGGTTCTGTAAAATTTAAGGATGAGGTTCTGTAAAATTTAAGGATGAGGTTCTGTAAAATTTAAGGATGAGGTTCTGTAAAATTTAAGGATGAGGTTCTGTAAAATTTAAGGATGAGGTTCTGTAAAATTTAAGGATGAGGTTCTGTAAAATTTAAGGATGAGGTTCTGTAAAATTTAAGGATGAGGTTCTGTAAAATATAAGGGTGAGGTTCTGTAAAATATAAGGGTGAGGTTCTGTAAAATTTAAGGGTGAGGTTCTGTAAAATTTAAGGGTGAGGTTCTGTAAAATTTAAGGGTGAGGTTCTGTAAAATTTAAGGGTGAGGTTCTGTAAAATTTAAGGGTGAGGTTCTGTAAAATTTAAGGATGAGGTTCTGTAAAATTTAAGGATGAGGTTCTGTAAAATTTAAGGATGAGGTTCTGTAAAATTTAAGGATGAGGTTCTGTAAAATTTAAGGATGAGGTTCTGTAAAATTTAAGGATGAGGTTCTGTAAAATTTAAGGATGAGGTTCTGTAAAATTTAAGGATGAGGTTCTGTAAAATTTAAGGATGAGATTCTGTAAAATTTAAGGATGAGATTCTGTAAAATTTAAGGATGAGATTCTGTAAAATTTAAGGATGAGATTCTGTAAAATTTAAGGATGAGATTCTGTAAAATTTAAGGATGAGATTCTGTAAAATTTAAGGATGAGGTTCTGTAAAATTTAAGGATGAGGTTCTGTAAAATTTAAGGATGAGGTTCTGTAAAATTTAAGGATGAGGTTCTGTAAAATTTAAGGATGAGGTTCTGTAAAATTTAAGGATGAGGTTCTGTAAAATTTAGGGATGAGGTTCTGTAAAATTTAAGGATAAAATTCAGGGAAAAGTCAGAAATTTAAAATGAACCAAAAAAGTCAGGGAAATTAAGATATTTTAAAAATTCTGGGAATTTAAAGATCTTTCAAGAAGCCAGGAAAATATTTGAAGCTGACCGTGTCAGTTGTATAGATTAGAACAAAGGTATGCAAAAAGTTTGGCGAACGCGAATACTTTTCAAGTATAAGTTGAGAACTTTTGATAATAATTAAAATCACAGTTTGGTATTTCTAGATAATATCGTAACATAATGATTCAATTTTAATACCGTAATATACAAGTTTGGTTGTGAAACTTAAATTAGTTTAGATTGTCGTATCACGTTTCATTGACAGGAGTATATAATAGTTGTTTCATCTCGACTAATTTCGGTAAACGCGAACGGATTATGTTCTAATTAACATCGTTTTCGCGGGATTAGTTTGAATGTTTGTGAAGGCACGAAGCTGTTTATATCTAATCGTTGGTCTACTTAATATTACTTCATCCTCTAATATCGATTTATTCAATCTTATTTCGTGGAAAGACCTCGGTGTTCGAAGTTTGATAATAAGCGAAATTGAATCTCTGTCCAGCGAGTATGGGGTTCTCAAATATTATCGGGAAATGTAACGTTCTATAACCGTATCAAAATATAATTTGTACCATGCACGAAACATTTTAATAAGATATAAGTATCTCGTTAATTAAAATCCCGTGCTAAGCCTAAAGGGACAATGAAATGTGAAATAAAGTTTGGTTTTAGGCTTTTTGATGTTGGGTACGTAAGGATCGTTCACACTAGAGACTTTAGCCTCGTTCATACATAGACCTAAATGCGCTTCTATTTCTATAACTGGTTATCAAACCAACGTGAGAAATCAGTTCGTGTTGGTTCGTGAAGCAATTTAGTCAAGTCGCTTCGGTTCAATCCGCTTTGAAAATAACGAGGCCGGGAGACAAATTGGCTGATAAATCTTAAAATAACGCGATTAAAATTATAGTTTCTGTCAAAAATTATTAACCAACTAGTTACAAACACTATTTGCTAATTAGTTTGAGATAATTATTTAAAAATCTTAAATTTTGGGCATTTTTTAAAACGACGCTAAGCCTTGGCGTAGGTCAAACCGGGGCGAACGGCCCCGAACAGTCTTGTTAGCGTGTGAACCAAGGAAAACGGAAAACGCTTCGTACTGGTTTTGGAACCGATTTTGCCCTGAAGTATAAACGAGGCTTTTGAAACCTTTTTGAACCGTTTTGGAACGGTCAAACTATAAAATTTTGGAGTCACTCGTGTAGAGCATTAATCATACAGAAGCCTATGTAATTGAATAACGCTATGATTTGTTTAATTACCTTTATGCTTATCTGATCTTCGAATGGCGTGTCCAATCAGATCACTCGATCTATAATTTTGCTCATTCTAGAATTAAAACCTATTCTACACGAGTATTTTAGGATATCATTCGATGAACCAATCACCAGCAGATGTATAGTCAATTTTAAACTTTAAATTAATATGATAAATTTATTTTAAGATAAATATTATAGAGTAGATGAAAAACTTGTATTAAAGGTATTTGAAACATCTTCAAAAAACGAAATCGCTATATTTTGAGATAAAATTCGATAATTCTTTGGTTTTAAAAAATAACAATATATTTCCACTTTAACTATAATTTACCCAAGTTAAGTGTATATATAGTTCTTTGTTCACAAATTTCGAAAGGTTTACAAGCACTATTCTTTCCACTTTAATAAAGCACCATAGCACTTTACTTTTTATCCAAAACTAAAAATATCTGGGAATTTTGTTATATTGGTGATTCGTATTCAAGTGTAGTTTTTTCGACTATTTTTTTCCCCTATTAAGTTTAGCAGGGTGTATCAATTGACCTTATCGTTAAACTCTGGTACAACTCCACTTGAACTGGAGTATAACCTCTTAGATGTTCAATATTCTCAATTCGGTGCATAGCAAAGAAAAAAAACGAAGAAAACAAAATTTGATAAAACTTTAGTTTTTCCGTTATCGAAAAACATTTATTCCAAAGTATACTGCCTTCATTATGGTAAGAGTTACTCTGGTTTAAATTGCACTTCTGGCTCATTTGGATCGAAATACAATTTTTTGTCGGTCTTATTTGACCGAATTTAAACCAAAATATGCGGATTTAAAATAAATACTTTTCCATTAGTCGAACCTTTTATATGGCCTTTTAATAGTATGATAAAACTAAAATATATAATCCATAGGACTTCGAAACAGTTATATTTCTAATTTTTGCTTATGTCTGACCCCCCGCGCCTTGACTTATACTATAGCAGCCAATCAGATAATCCCAAGATTAAAAATTTCAGAAAATCTGCAGTTATAATGTAAAACCTCATTTATGATTCAGTTAATGCAAGAATCCATTCAGGTTCCATAAGAATATGGGAGGGCCGCGATTCAATAACCATCCTCCCAAACCTTGTAGCAAAAGTTCGTCTGCTTCGAATCGATTTTTCGCACCTGACATTATATTAATAACCCGCGCCACTAACGACCTTGACATAATATTTTGGAGCCGACCGAAAAAAGACCTAAGCGTACAAATGTTGCGAAAATTGCAGACGATCTTTTGTTGCAAAGTTTGGGAGGATGGTACCAGAGGCTAAAGCTATGCTCCCATATTCTTATGGAACCTGAATGGATTCTTGGTTAATGCGTGTAAAATGTGAAATAATACACAATTTTATTTTTAAAGGGAAACTTGGAGCTAATTAATTTAAGTTTGAATAAAAGTAAATATGAATTTCGGCCAATCGTATTATTTCAGCCTTCAAACTCGCTTGAAAATGTCCAAACATTAAAAGAATTAAAAGGCCTATTATTTCTAATTTAGCTCCAAGTTTCCTTTTAATATTTGTTAGTTTTTTAACATCAGGCGTGTTTTAAAATATGGAATCGTAGTGCCTCATTCTCCCTTTAAATATATAAAAAAATTGTGAAGAATTCGATCTGGGACAGTCCCGAAAGTTTGTAAATGGAAACAACGTGTTCTGCATTAGAGATTTCCCAAAAGGTTTCAAACCCAACTAGTTTTCTTTTTTATTGGAATACTGTCTGTAAAAAGCTACTCCCTATGTACCATGGTACCAAATAATCTATATATAGAGTCCATCTACTACTTAAGTCGGTTTCAATCTTTGAACCGACTCTTTTTCGATCTAGAATACACACTTTAGATACGGGGAAAACTATTTAATTCCAAGATTGTTATTCTAGTTCATGGTGAGAACTGCCTTTTCAATAAGCGATTTAAAATCGAACCAGCTCCTCTGTATTAAATCTTATCTATTGGCTGAGAGGCAATGGACTGAAAGGCGGCTATGAGAATGAGCACAATAAAAAACATCGCTCTTTCTTTCTTCCAACTGCCTTTCGCTCTATTGTTTCTAAACGATCGGATAAAGGGAAAGTTCACTTTGTTTTCATAGAATATAATGATAAATACTTATTTCCTGGGTGTGTTTTATTCCCATGATTGGAATAAAATCAGATTGGACCCACTTGGTGTTTTATCAAAGACTTCTGTCGTCATCTATGAGATACTGGCTTGTTTTAATCTAAAACTTAAAAGTTCTAGTAAAACTCAAACGACAAGTTGAAGTGTCGAGGCTATCGCCAATTTTTCATGTGTTTTATATGCAATTTGATTAGTATTTTCGAAAAGATCGTTAAGAAACTAAATATGGTGTACAAAATTCGCCATCTTCGTAATTTTTGGAAACCAACAATCCCCGCTTAACTACATCGTCACAATGATCATGTGGCTATTATAGAGCCTTTACTGTCACGTGATTGTTCGCTAACAGTCTCTCACGCGGTCTTTTTCGAGATAATAATTAATCCAGAAACCCCCCTTTCATTAGAAACTTAAGCATTAATTAGAAAAACTTCACAATATTGCCACAAATAATTATTTCCCGACAGCCCAAATTTAATGTACATTGATTTTTCAATATACAATCCATCATGGAATTTACTTTTAATTATACCAATAGATTTCTCTTAATAGTATTTAAATTTTTCCTTATGAACAAGGATTTCATGTAGAACGGCTCTATTACTATGAAAAGACTCAATAGAGGTCGCTATTAACTTTATCTCCAGGAAGTAAATTAAGATAGTGGTGGGAAATTGTCATCTGGATATTACGCCTCAATTATATCTTCCTACATCTTCGGATTCCATAAGTTCCAGTCTATATTAATAGTTAATATTTATACATTCGTCTAAATAAAAATAGTAAAATAAAAGCTAAGAGGACGTGCTGAAGAACTAATTTCTTCCATTTGACAATGCATTCGCTGTGATTGTCACATCGTGAACAGCTGTTGTGTAAGGCATTCGTTCCGGTATTGGGTATTAATGAAATATGTGGTATATACGATGTAGTTATTCCCTCGAAGAGAATAGTCCCCAAGTTTCAACGCATTCTTCATCTCACCTCGAACGATTCTAACGCGTAGAGGTATGAGGAACAGTACGCGTTGAAGGGCACGTCTTATACGAAAAATATCGTTCTTTTTCCGATATACTATATCTTTTTTAAATCTCTTTTGGAAATCACAAAGTTGTCCTTTTTCTCAATAGCTCTTGCGTTTATTTTGACCCCTTCTTAAGGGGGTAGGGAACCCACTGAATCAGACCTGTAAAGGGAGATGATGAGCACATGTGATGGCGATGTTTCATCCTCCTTTGCTTGACTGATTCTGTGGTTGCCTACCCCCGGAACAGTTTTGCCGGAACTGTTTGCCGTTAGAGGACGCTTATGAACGTCAGGTTTAATTATTCATCCTTATCTATTAAGATGGCTGTTTATTGTTTAGTCTTTGAAATACCTAAATAGAATCTTTGATGTGAATAGTGCATATAATATATCGAAAAGAGTTTACGAATTTCACATATAAAATTAAAATAAATTCATATTTTAGTAAAAGTGATTAGGTGTAAATTTCGACGGATTTTGGTAGTTTCTATGGTCAATATAAAAAATACTTGTCGAAGTTTGAGTACTGCTTAAGGCTAGAATAGTGGCAAGGAGTATCTTCTTTTTCAATCATTGAACTGAATTATAATATATTCAAAATAGGAAAGAAATATTTATGAGATTAGTCCTTTGAATTTTTATTTTGTTCTTCGCTCTGTGAGGTACTAGTACGAGACCCGCTGACTAATACGAGCTAGTAGCCATGGGGAATCCGTTCCAGACGGAAGTGTGGCGTTCGGAAGAACTAGCCTACTCCGGTTATTCGTTCCCGAACCCTTATCGAACGCTCTTTCGAAGCCTTGAGCTTCTGCGCGGCGCACGTTGAGAAAAATCTAGGATAAAAAGAGTTTGGACCTCATTTCGAAACTATATTGGTATTCTTCGAATTCTCGCTAGACTTGAAAATGGCCAAGGCTTCTTTTTCGGTAATTCGCTTTTTGCAACAAAGTAAACTCTCTTTCGTGTCAATTTATTTTCCTTCTCATCCTCCATCCCTCGCATCTTTTTTCCTATAGCGCCCCCTTGGAAATTGGAAATTCGAAATTTACGTTCTTAACAACTTTCATTTCAACTCCATTAATATGTTCAACGTAACTGGAATGGGGTTTATATTTTGATAAAGGTCTAGTGTAGTGGGAAATATATTTTTTGAACTGATTGCAATTTTAGGTAGAGGTCATATAAGTCTTCAAAATGAAATCGATCAATAAATAATAATATAATGTTATGTAAATGACTTTCAGGCTTAGGTAATTTTGGTTTCTATCTGTTGCGCGTTAACACGACCATGAATGTTTTAATTGGTCCATAAACATATATATTTACTGAAAAACGAATCTAATTGGTCCAGAATCTTTTATATTTACTGAGAAACGAATCTAATTGGTCCAGAATCTTTTCTATTTAATCCGAAACTGATCTAATTGACCCAGAATGTTTTCTATTTAATCAGAAACTAAACTAATTGGTCCAGAATCTTTTAAATTTTCTCTGGAACGAATCTTATTGGTCCTAAATATTTTATATTTCCTCAGCAACCGTTATAATTGGTCCAGAAACATTACTATTTACCAACCATTCTAATTGATCCGGAAACTCTTTGCACATTGAAAGTACAAATATTTGCAAATATATACCCTAACATATTTATTCATCGATTTCGACCTAATTGGTCCCAATTTGTAGCTATTTTCAAACTTATTTAAATATACCTTCATCCTCACTTACGACTTTAAATTGAGCGTTGTTGCTATATTTATCAAAGAATCATATTTATTTCCAGCGCGAAATAACCTGATAAATAAACGGTGGGTTTTTAAAATCCAATCTATACCTCATTAGATACGCGATAAGCGCAATGTAATTTGCAAAATTAGTCTGTTAATCATAATATAATAACCCCTAATGAGATTCGTGATTGGAATTTTTAAAATAACCGCGATAGTCTCATTCTAACACGACTTGACTAAGTTGCCATTTAAATTGTAAAAGTAATAAGAAATAATGTATAGTTAATTTTTTATCTGTCAGTTCGAAGGCTAAACTTCACTAAAAGATGTTTATAAAAAATATCCGGTTTCGAATAAATTAAAGCGCCGTTATCCAGTTATCTAGACACTTTCCTAGACAAGGCCATCGAAATAGGGCCATTTTATTAAATTATTTTAAACTAGTCGGAAGTTGCATTCGTGCGGGAAAAAACCGTTTAGGAAAATGTCTTTTATAAAAACTGTTGGCGAATACGCCACGAAAGCGTTTCAGTGTCTAATTAATATCCATTTCCGGTCGACGTCTGACCCCAAATTATTAACTTTTGACGAAGTTCCAATGTTTTTACGCAATAATTGTTACATTTTGAGTGGTTATCGGGTATATTTTACCGCGCAACAGTGTGTAAATAGTATTTTTCGGTGGACTAACGAAACTTTGAATATATGGACTCATGTAATTGGATTTTTTATCTTTTACACCCTACTCTACAAGGATCTGTATCTAAGTGATGACTTAAAACTGAATTTTAACGATCGTTTGATCAACTACTACTTGATCGTTAGTTATATGGTGACTCTGGGATTGTCAGTTATTTATCACACGTTTTGTTGCGTGTCTGAAAACTGTTACTCTCGTTGTTGTTGCTGGGATTTGAGCGGAATTGTTTTAGCATTCGCGGCTAGTTTCGTGACGTCGGTGTATTATACCTTTTATTGTTTTCCGGTTACGAAGTACGTTTATTTGACGTTGGTTCTCGCCTCAGCGTTGGGGTTGCTCTGGTTTTTAATGAAATCTTGTAATTATTTGGATAAGACTAAGGAAAATATGAGGATCATGATTTTTACAGTCTGGGTCGGAATGGGTGTTGTCCCAACAGGTTTGTCCAATTATAAGCATGCGAACAAAATATAACAAGAGGAGTAGATGCTTAAGCTTTAAAAGAATGGTGCTTCTAAAATTTAGATTTCTACTTCCGGTGATTGCTAAATTAGAAATGATTGTTAGTTTGTAGTTTTCCATTAATTAACACTAAATGGTTTTTACCTCAAGTTAAGAGTACATATTGCAACCAACAAAAACCTTTTTAAATTCCCTTTGTCAAAGGCATATCTTTCTAACCCTCTTGCTATATAATATTTGCGATCTATAAGCATTGGGGTGCGTATTCGGTAATTCAGAGTTAGAGTAAATAATTCAATTCTACGCGCGTTAAAGATTCGACAAATCTAGGGTTAAAATGAATACTTTATAAATAATAAGAATAACTTGTCTAAAGTTCCAAATCAGGCCAATTACATTAAAACCAGCTAAAAAATAAAGCAAAGTTCACTAAGCCGTTTTATTTAAAATAGACCAACTCTCCAATATATCAACTATGACATATGGAATCGAGGTTAGAATATCTTTAGTCTATATAATGAAGCAAATTAGTTAGCAAATATATATAAAAATCTATAAAATATAGAGAGAAAAAAATCTAAGGACTTGTTGGCAACATCACATGAAGGAGCCAAGAACTAGCCACGGTCTCTGAACTCTTAATATATTAGTTCCATTATGGAAGTAAAAGAGTATAATGCAACCCTCATTCCTGAAACTCGGCGCTTAAAAAGATAAATTCCATCTTGCCATTTAGTTAATCAGAATCGATCTTACTTAAGGAAAATTCTGAATTACCGGACTCGCCCTTATAATGTTAGAAGACTCCAGAATTTCTCTCGGAGGGTCAAGAATTGATAACTTTTCTTTTCTTGGTAATTTGGCGTAACGACACGCGTAGTTCATTGGGTGGTGATGGAAGGAAGCTTTGACTCCCCGAAAGTTCTAATCTTTCTACCCAAAATCCTTACGCTGTACGTCATAGGAGGCGTGGCTTTGGCCTTTTATCTTAGTCATTTTCCCGAACGTTGTCTCCCAGGTCGTTTCGACTACGTTGGTCACAGTCATCAATTGTGGCACGTACTTATAGTCCTATCGATGCTATGGTGGCATCGAAGCGTCAATCAACTCTCTCACTATCAAACCCGAAACTCAACTTGTTAAGAACTTTTAATTTAAAAACTTTCCTTATCTTATCGATATTTCTTAAAATAAATTTATTAACGTCGATATTTTTCGAAAATACTCGAGTCTATGTAATGACTCCGCGTAATTGACGTTAAGCCTAAATATATATGTACCTGATGGTTTTAAAAGAACCCCAAGTTAAAGTCTTATAATGACACATATTTCAAAACCTTGGAACCCCTGGAGTTTTTTAGTTTCCGTTTTTTGACGCATGCACAGAGTGACGTATCTATAATATTTTCCGGTCACCAAATTATTGAACAATTAAATATATACAGCCTTTATTTACTACTGCAAGGTTACTTGTGTGATATGGAAACCAGCTGTGAACCGATAATACCAAAACTTATTCATATTGTCCTTACAAACGTTTTTCATTATATTACATGCTATACGAATGGCCATGCAGAGCTTTCAAAATATGAAATGGTTGTGCTTATCTCTTAGTGTATACAGAAGATAAATTAAAGGGTTCGTCAAACAAAAACGATTTTTATTAACAATTAAAAAAATGCAATACGCTAAGCCTAATTAGGAACTAAATTCCTATTGAAGTAAACATAGTTTGAAGCGTGCGCTTTTGTGCGAGCGTTGCCATAGTTAAGGCGGATGCACACTGGACTTGCCTCGAGCAGTGGAACTTAAAATTTGGAATAGATTACATGCCCCAATTAAATCAGTTTAAAAAAAAAAGTGCTCATTTTCGATTTTAAAAAAGTTGATTCGACTTGTTCTCAGAATGATTTCTCTTCATTTAAAGCACCCATTTTAATTGGCTATAAATGAAGAGGCCTTCTATAGAAGGATCGCGTCGAAATCTTTGATTGGGTTTAAACTTGGATTTAATGATGATTATTTGATGATTTTTAAGGATTTAGTGGGATACATATTGAATTTACATAAATTTTGAAAATTTCCATATTTTTAAAGCTATAAATACCGTCTTACACTCTTTGAAGGTACAAACTAGTAAACTAAATAAAACAATCGCGTAATGATATTTCAATGGCTCTTTACTATACTTGTATCATTTATAATAATTAACAAAATTCATTCAATATAGAATTAAAGGCTAGTATAGATAAGTCTAAACATCGACTCTTTCACCCCGAAAACTCTCTTAAATTTACTAAATATACGACACGATGTTTCTCGACTACAGTTTTAATTTAAACCCCACGCATAATCTCGCGCGTTTAAACTTAGTTTGCATTTGCAAACTACTGTTTTTCCTATAATATACTGTTGTACTACTAATTAACTATTTACTTTTGAAAAATAAATTAAATGGAATTGAAATATTCCATAAATCCGTTTTCAACTTACAAAAGCTCTGCAAACTCCTCTTGTAACGAATTACTGTAATGACGTATATACTATTTATCATCCATTGTTTATCCTATGACATTTTAGACTCGTTGGATGGAATAAAACTGGGGTTTAAAACAATATATGACGTATAGAGTACCGCGAACTCTAATAGTCGTGTTTATTCGTTTCTCTCGGTTCTTAGTGACTTTTGGAGCCATTCTTTTAAGTACCCAGTTATCTAACCAAGCTCGTATGATAGTAAAATAGTCGCGATCGCTTTATATAAGCATTTTCTTTAAATTTGATATTTTTATCTTTCAAGTGTAAGTGACACGATTAATTTAACGATAATTATTATTTTAATTATCGAATTGGCAGTACGTGTGAAGTTAGGCATTCCCTATGTGTTTCGGCTTCATGATATGGCTGTGGTAACCTAGCTTTTTCGCGTACTACCAACTCGAAATGTAATTATATTTTATTTATTAACACGAATTTTTTCACGTTAAGACTTTTATTTAAAGGTCTAGTATACCTTACTTTCTAAATTTCCTTAAAAAACTGGTTTTCCCATTGGAATTTTTGTTCCTTCTGAATATAATTTCAAAAAAACTCTATAGCTTTTCTAATAGCGAACTAAATTATGAGTAATTTGACTAGTTAAGAAATAGAATAATAAAGAATCGTGTCACCAACACTTTATGATTTTAAATGATCTTTGTAATATATTACTTGACAAAAATGCAATGATATGTAGATGAAAAAGAAAAATAAGGTCCTTAATTCCACGTAAGATAACTAAATAGGCTGAGTTCGAATTATATCGCTCTATCAATTAAAATTTTGCTGTCGACGAACACGCATCGCCTTCTAAATATATCCGGACATATAAATAGAAGTTAACCATTCTTCAAAGTAAGATAGAACTAAAAAATTAATAATTCAAAGAATTCCGAGATTATAATTACTTCTAATTTTTCGACTATATAGAGGGGAGGGACATTGTAAGCTATATACGTATGATTGGTCATTCGCGTCACGATGACGTATATAGAGGGAACCAATAAGATATCCGAATAATTTAATCTAAATAAGTGTATGATCTTAAGGATATATATTTAAGGAAGGAAAAAACCATTTAGTATTTATTTCTGAATTAGAATTAAATTTAATCTCGGTAGAACTCTTTCGCGTTCCACGATGTACTCATTTCCAATTTAGTGGCGGCGCTTAATGATCCAAACTACATATTAATCAATTGTTTAGTTGATTTTGGATAAGTATTTCTCGATATTCAGCTAAAGCAAGTTAATTTTTTTATCAAAATTTGGCCACAAGATGCCTTGGAAGTAAATTTGAAACTAATGGTAGGTGGGGCATCTTTATAGTACATCATGGAACCAGTGGTACTTTTCATATACTTAAATGAATTCTTGATAAAAAATTATACAGTATGGGTTCCACTGATTCCGCCGCGTTACTCTTCCGTCATTTGAGCGACCGCAGTAACTTGAGCAAACGCGTTAATAGTCTAATGGAAGATTATCCAACCCGACTGAACACGTTCGAAGAAGCTCCATCCTTTTTGAAACACAATCCGTACATTCGAAGCGGATATCGCGGATATTTCAACGCCAACCAATGTATCCAGAGCTGTTTCCGATGGACCAATGAGACGCTGAATATTTGGACGCATGGTATCGCGTTAGCAGTATTCCTATATAATATAATGGATATATTATCGTCCGAAGACCACGGGACATACTTGACCGGAACTCAACGACTCTTGGCCTTGTTCCAATTAACGTGTTACTGCATTACCATGGGAACTTCCGTTTTCTATCACACGTTTTGTTGTATGTCCAACGATGCTCATCGGCAGTGTTACATGGTTGACGTAGTTGGAATTGTTCTCGGATCAGTGGCTAATTATTTGAATGGGATTTACTACTTGTTCGAATGTTACCCTTATTGGAGAGATTTCTATCTGACATTGACTGCCATCGTGGCGGTGATGCTTTTAATGTCCGTTATGAAATCGATGCGTGTTACTGATCCCGTCTTGGATCAGAAACGTTTCGTCTCTATTTGTCTTTGGGTCTCAGTCGGGTTGTTTGTTCCAGGTAAGCATGATGGTTCTCGTTATATATTTTTTCAATGGGTTGCTTAAACACTGCCTTAAAAATACGTATTTGCTTATAGCAACAGATAATTTATAAAACCATAGAACGTTGTAGTATCAAGTTTGGACCTGATTTTATTTTACTTAAACTTAAAAGTGAGTCTGTTATGGATTTTTCATTAATTTAAATTTAAATTGAGTAGTATTTTCGGAAATATCGTTAAAAAACGATTCAATATATATACATATGACATAAAAATACATATTTTATAATCGCCATTTTCTAAATTTTTAAAATAAACATTTGCTGGAAGGTAATCAGCAACTTGAGGGTATACCTGCCGATTACTCAACTTATAACAGCCTTTGGCAATGTTAAATACGTAGTCAGTTACTTCATTACTTTAGTACAATCAAAGGGGCAAGCTTAATTGTACACCGTATACGTGTAATCAGCCCAGGCTCACACGCAGCAACCCATTGAAAATTATTATTGAACCTTCATATCTGTTTCTGACTGCGGAAACTTTGTTTAATTACCCGATGGGGTGTAGTACATTGGCTGTACTTGAACGACTTTGCTTGGACTGATCACGCGGCTGTTTTCTTTCCGAGATTCGCCGTCTTTTACGGATGTTCGGCTTTCGCGTTTATCATGTACATGGGATTTATTCCTGAACGATTACTTCCCGGTTGCTTCGACTACGTCGGACACAGTCACCAATGGTGGCACGTCTTATCATCGGCCGCTCTTTATTCGTGGTATCAGTCTGCCATTATTTTTGCTCAGTTTACCAATAATAATGCCATATGTGATAACGAACAATCATTATTACGGTAACGACTACTATATACTAATTATATATAATATCTTTTAAATTAATAAAATAAGATTTAATTTAATCATTACGATTTTGCTGTAATTGTGGACAATTGGATATAGCCAAAAAAGTGTAGTTACATTAAACTCATCCATTATTCTAGATTTTTAACTTAATTCATTCTTAATCAAGGATTAACTAACAAAGGGATTATTTACTCAAATAGTTTTGTTACCAATGTTTCTCCGCCTTTAACCCCCATATCTCCTATGACGTCTAAAGTAAAGTAATTATTTCCTGTCAACACTAGGGCGCATTATAGAATTATACCTGTGAGCACAGGTAAATCATTCTTTAAGTTTACAGCAAGGCATATTATGATTGTTATGTGGTTCTGAACGTTTTGTCATCAGAACTTTCGCGCGAAGAAAGAGGGAAAAAAAATCCATGAACTCTAAACGGTCGAGATACTTAACTCGAAATTGCCCTCTCTAGCGGATGAAATTGGAACTAAGTAGGCGGTGCTAATATTGCACTGAACGTTCTAGACGTTTACGGGGGTGAAAATGTATCGACGGAAAACAACTCTCCCCTCTCTCTCTCTCTCTCGCGAAACGAAGGAGCGTGTCTCGCCCGGCCGTCGCGATTTCGAGTCTTATTTACTCTAGAAAGAATATACTGAGTCTGGCTGCCTTTCTGTACGAGTTTCGGAATAAATATACCTTTGAAGCTGATGCTTTTGTCGCCTGCTAAGTGGTTAATCCCAGTATGTAGCCATACTTTAAACCTTATCCTTATGTTTTCGACAACGACCGACAGGGCGGCGCAATGATAGTTTTCGATCGCCAATACTGCCTAAGACACAAAATTGTACTGTTACGTGATTTAGGTATTATTTTCCGCTAGACGACGCTTAAACTCGTTAGTTTTGTTTGAGAGGGACGTTCTAACTAAAAGTATTGTTTACCCATAACTACTGTATGCACAGCTATATAAAATAGGTCGTTTTGCGTTCAACAATTGTATATATACCTCTTTCTAAAAATTGAACAGTTTTTGAAACTTTATTTAGTTGAGTACCCCGTCAGTTGCTTTGAGTCATTCCCCATACCATATTGACTTTTGGATCCTATAGGATAAGTACCCGTTTATCTAATCCAGCTTCAGATAATGGTCGTCATTGATTCCAACAGGCATTCCCCTCAATCTTAAAAGTGAAAGTGACACGATTCATTGTGGATATTTATATATATGAAAGGACTTATCGTAGTAATCTCGAATTCGACGTTTTTAATACAGTAATTACCATATTAAAACCAAGGTAATAATCTAAATTTCCATTGGAAAAACTTGTTTGTCTTTGACAGTTTGGGTGCCTTCCAATCCTGTATTTCTTTTATATATTGAGACGTGAATTAACAGATAATTTACAGGTTTTCACATATCGTACCATTGTTATAAATTACCGATAATTTACGGAATATTGCGGTAATTTGCCGATTTTTAAAGTACTGTAGTTTTACCATAGTAAATTAACCATAATTGCCCCCCCCCCCCGCCCCTGAAATTAAAAGAAAAATCATTGTAAGTTTCCAATTAGAAACCTTTTAAAAAATTAAACTATAAATTAACGCGTAACTTAAAAGTACCATTTTTATAGGTACCGTAATTTGGCATCTCTAATATTCTCTTGTACATATACAAAATTGAATTAGAAAATGTTCTAGAGTATAAAAAAGAACTTTGAAAATCTGGCAATATAAAAATTGAAATTAACCCTTAATAAATATAACTGTTTAAAAATTCGTGTCACCTACCCTTTAAATAAGATTGTGTATTAATATATGTTATATATATCAACTTCAAAATTATCTAATTCGTGCTAAAAATTTCAAGAGATGAATCTTTTTGAAATGAGAAAAAACCTCAACGCAAGGTTCAATATTACGTAAGAGATAAGCTTGAATAGTTCGTCGATTTCACTTGGCATCTCGTGGCGGACGAATGCGCAGCGATTTTCAAAATATAGATCATAAATAAATAAATACAATATGAGTGCCTTAGAGTCCGCCGCGATGATACTTCGTCACGTAACTGACCGTAGTATGAGTGCCTTGGAGTCCGTCGCCTTATTACTACGTCACCTAACTGACCAAAGTAACTGGAGCAAACGCATAAATTGCTTGGACGACTATCCACACCGCCTGAACACCTTCGATGAAGCTCCTTACTATTTGAAACACAACCCTTACATCCGAAACGGATATCGCGGGTATTTCAACCCCGGACAATGTATCCAGAGCTGTTTTCGATGGACCAATGAGACGCTGAATATCTGGACTCACGGCGCTGCATTAGCCGTCTTCGTGTATCATATAATGGAATTGCTATCGTCCGAAGATAACGGGATCTACTTGACCGGATCTCAACGTTTATTGGCTTTGTTTCAATTGACCTGTTACTCCATCACCATGGGAACTTCCGTCTTTTATCATATATTCAGCTGCGTATCTTCCGACACTCATAGACAGTGTTACATGATTGATGTCATTGGAATTGTTATTGGAGGAGTGGCCAATTACTGGAACGGTATTTTCTATTTGTACGAGTGTTACCCTTATTGGAGAACTTTCTATATGGCTTCCATGGCCATCGTGGCGATCGTCATACTGGCGTCCGCGGTCAAGACCATGCGATCGCGCGTTGATGACCCCGTCTTGGATAAGAGACGGTTTATCGCTATATCTTGTTGGATCGCTGGAGGAAGTTTGCTTCCAGGTATATATTTTGCGCTTGGCTTCCGGGCTTAGCTTACTGATTAGTGGAACCATAAATAGATCATCTCAAAGTTCCACGGCTGTCGTATTCAATAATGTATAGTCGTGATTTCTTCCCAGAGAAAAGAGAGGTACGAGAAATATGTTTTGACGCCCTATTCTGGGCGACGTGATAGTAATGAGTATCTCCCATTGGCTAAATAGTTTCCCAGGAAAATAATTTTTCTCTCCGAATCTAATGGCAAAAATACCCGCTCGTTGTGAATTATTTAGGGGGTCTAAAGAAATCGCTGGATACATATTATTTGAATACGACTTTTTTTTACTTGTATAGGGAGCTAGTATAAATTAACTCATAGTGAAACATAATTGTTCTTATCAGTTCAATGGCTGTACATGAACGATTTTGCGTGGACTGAACACGCTGCTGTTTTCTTTCCGAGGTTTTTGGGTTTCTACGTCTATTTTGCCTCGGCTTATGGCGTTTATATGGCGTATTTACCCGAACGACTGTGTCCCGGTTCCGTTGACTACGTCGGACACAGTCATCAATGGTGGCATATCTTTACAGCTGCCGGTTGTTATTGGTGGTACCAATCTGCTATCATTTTCGCGGAGTTTTCTAACAATAACTCGATATGCCTTAAGTAATAATATTTACTCTGGTATGCGCGTTGTTAATGGGATATAATATTGTGTTAGAGTTTATTATTAAAGGAAATGACCTAAATTTCCAAAAAAAAAAAACTTTTTTCAATACGAATTAATAATTCTTACTAGTTTGTAGTATAATTATGAATTTATTCATAATAACGAATATTATTGCATTAGGTAAAGGTTTAGACTAGGACTAGTAACAATGAATGCCGATATATTAATAGATAAATATCAGAAGCCGATGAAACCCTCCTTTGAAGTCTATTACTCCCGGGTCTTGTCTACCCCTCTCTGTATGGGTTATTCTCAAAAGGCGCGATTCGTACGCCTCCTAACGGTAGATGTTTTCGGAGCGGTAGCTCGTCGAGCGAATATCTCTAGCAGCCTTGGAGTTCGTCCAAAAAACGTCGTCGTTTGTGGAGAGAGAGAATTTCCAAATTTCCGTAGACAGGGGGGATGAAGTAGGACCCTTCTAACTCGTAAAATTGGGAATTTTACCCATACAGAGAGGAGCGCTATATGGAACATTGGAGTAGTAGACTTCAAAGGAGGGTTTCATCGGCTTCTGTAAATATGAATAACAAATTGTGGCAAGAGTAGTAACTAACGATACCTCGTGTTAGTTCGTTTTATTCATAAAAGCCACGGACGAGCTATATATGTTAGTTATTAATTTTGCCGTAAGAGGACGTTTATGAACACCAGGTTTTGTTATTAATCTCTAGCTGTTAATGTAGATTCCACTGGTAATAGGTTCAGAGATAAGAGGGGCTCCGTAATTGGTGGGTTTTTCTTTCTTTTCTTTCTACCGACGTAGCAAGGAATATCGAGTACAGTTTAAAATAAAGTTTTCTTTAAATTTATACCATGCCATTTTTCTCTGAAACAAAACATAATTTCTATCTTCACTATAGTAAATAATAAGTTTAGTTTTAATGTTTAAATAAGGAAAAACAACTTGAATTTTCTTCATAGAATTCTTTCTTGTTAGAGTTCGTCATTATCTTCTGACACGTTTATCCTTGTACTTGTCGCTCGGTACTTGTGATCAGTTTTATCATTTAAATGGAAATTTTAAAATAATAATTTTAGTTCTGTCATAGGGAAAACTTGTAGTCAGGTGTTTATTAGCTCTGGCGTCTATTCCTAGAACCATAAGTTCATGTATCCATAAATAAATCCTCGTTGATGCACGACAACATACCCTTATCCAAATAGTATATTGTTTTTAATTTATATATTAATCGTTATCTTGATGATGTATGTAAAATATTTCACAACTTTAAACTAGAAATTCCTTAAAGATTAGAATAATTTATAGCAAATTTGCATATTTCATTATCGTTTTCTATAGATACGCAATATTTTTTAACGAAAAATATGCTATCTGCAAAGCTTAAAGGAAACATTATTGGTTTCTTCCCCCATGAAGCTAATTAACATTTAATTCATACTAATTATCACTGCGTGTACATTTAATCTGATTTAATTGATTAAATTGATTTTATCTAATGCTTTTTATTGAATTTAATCATGATTGGATTAAAGGGTATAATCTTAATCACGGGATTGAGCCATAGGGTTTAAATGTTCAACCAGCCAGTTGTCTCTTATTTCATCAATTCTCTCCACGAATTTTTGGATATGTTGGGAAATGTTATTCACCATGTTTTTATTAGACTGTATTTTTATCGGTCCATATTAAAGGGAGAATTCAACCTAACAACAAGTAATGTTTTATCGATTCCTTATCGTTTAACTAGGTCTAATCCACCAGTAAAAAATTAATTTAAAACAAATAATAAACTAGAAATAAATTTAAAAGTTATCCGTAAAATAGGCTTAGCTGGATGCATGGAAATCCTGAATTTCTTCGCATTGAAGGGTCATAGACCAATAAACTAAGGCCGTTCGTTAAGGCAAGATCTCCATGAGACTTCATTGTGACCTTTTAATGTGAAGAAATTAAGGATCTCCATGAATCCAGCTAAGCCTATTTTCCGGATAGATTTTAAATTTGTAGTTTAATTTTGGTTTGTAAAATTTTTACTGGTAGATTAGGCCTATTTAAACGATAATAAATGGATAAAAAAGTTACTTGTTGTTAGGTAGCATTCTACCTTTAAGACAATTGCAATTGATCAAAGCAATAAATTACTTTTTCAACAATTCATTCTACCTTTAGGGGGATTTAAAAAATGTCCCCTTATTTCCATCGTGGAAAGTTTCTCAGATAAGGCAGTTGTTTCGAATCAGTTTAAGTTTTGACAACGTACGAAGCTGCATCAAGCTTCTCTCTTAGAAGAAACTAAATCGAAGATAAGGAACATAGCATTGCACGTACTACTAACTTAGAATGTTACTACCTTATACTTATTCTATAACGTGTCAACGCTGACGTAAAACTCTCCCCCTGTAAAAGTGTTTCACCCTCCTTACACGGGAAATCGTTTTTGCGAGCCATTGCATCGGCAAATAGGTTTTTCCTCGACTCTCAACTTGATTTGACAACGTGAAAGAAACCTATTGGATACCCTATATATTTATTATTCGTTTAATGGGGGTTATAAAGGGTACCTTGCTTTACAAGCGCTTTCAAATCATAGTGAAATTAAATATAGTTCGTTCATTGAGTTTGAAGCAATACATTAAAATGTTTTGAATGAGTTAGGAAATCATCGTATCTCTTTCGCCGTAGGCCCGTATACCATTGAGACTATTACCTTTAAATCAATGAACCTTGAATATTCCCAAGACCCTAAAAATATACGTCCGGTGCCAACCCAAAATTCTAAAAATCTAGAGGTTTTAGATCGCCAACTTTTTTTTATTATTATTATTCTTTCTGACATATTTTTCCGGACAGTTTAAAAGTATGGGGTATGAGAAATATATCTTTGATTCTCAAAACGTTTGAAGCCCATTTTTATGACCAGAAATAGGATTGTAAAAATTTCGAATCTGTCATCAAAAATATTCTTCGGACGGATTAAGACTATTTTCAGGGGTTACTATTTTTGTAATTTGGTTACTAAAAGTTACTATTTTCGTAATTAAGCAAAACAACTATAAATTATTTAAATAAAAGATAATTTTCGTGGGTTTGAAGTGAAACTTGAGTGGAAATATATTTTTAACTTTAATAGAAACGTTGGAAAAGTCAGGGAATTTGAATCTGAAAAAACTGTGGCAACCCTGTTAATACCTAAAATTATTGTTCCGTGACTGGTTGACTGGCTTAGTTTTAGCTTAAAGAGGAACAGTTCTAGTAACATAAATTTTTGACGTATTTAATTCTGGAAGAATTCTAAATTGACATTCGATTAACCCTACTTAAAACCTATTCAAGTGCAGATGAAGTTATGAAAAAAGTTATTTAATTTTAATATTGGTCTTGATGTAGAAGGATATAAATAGTTACTGTAATATCTTAATATTCGATCTAAACATTTACACTGATTGAAAAATCCTTTTAATTAAACATATTTATTTTCGCATAATAAATTTTCTAGATAGCGTAATTGAATTTATCGTAATTTATAAATTAAAATTATTCAAAAATAAAATTTACGCACATTAAGTTCATTACACCTTTAAGAAAATGACGAGTCTAATTTTAATCATGATATATAATATGTATGATGATACCACCATAACACCTACACTTTCTAGAAAAGAAAAAAACAGCGTCAGTTTAGATTAACAGCACTTAATATTCTATACCCTATATCTCCAAGACAAAGAGATAATGAAGATTAGTGGACATGTTATTTTTAATTAAGAACGTTAAAATGTGGATAAAACCTTATTAAAACTAGCTAATTCAAAGTTCTTCGACGTTAATTAATAGTTAAGTTGCGATATAGTAATTAAGATAACCAATTTTAAGCTAATCAAAGAGCCTTCAAAAATTCGTGCGTGATTAAAGAGATTAGCTCTATTTTTTATGAAAAAATATGCCCCACTGAATTTTTTTAATAATTTTTGAAGTTATTCTATCAGAAAAGATTCATGTTAAACATGTTTCAATTTCGCTACAGTGACTTTTCGTCCAATCAGCGATCGCGTTGAAAGACAATGTTTACTTTGTAATTCGTCAAGACATGATAAATTGTCTCGTGACTTTTTGTTGCCGGGTTTTTTCAATTTCTAGAAATTCAAATTTAGGCTTAGCACAAATTTATTTCTAGTTTAATATTTATATGTAGATAAATGTTTTTACTGGTGGATTAGGTCTGTTTTATTTTGGATTCTCCGTTTATTATTTTAACAAGTTCTAATCGATTCATTATCCCTTTTAAGTAACCAAATCGTAGAGATAAAGCTTTTAACTTCGTATTTACTGTTAACTTAGTCTGTTCAGGGGGCGGATAAATTCCAGTCTAGCTCACACTCCTTTCGTAATGTATATATATACGTATATGACTTAAATATATGCCAAAAATCTTACCTAATATATATATTAAACCCAATCAATTTTTGCATCACCATCTTCGGGTAAATTGTATGAAAGGGGAAGTAAGGTAGAGGGGGAGGTGCAAAACTCCCAGAATTCCATTCGGCGCTCCCTTTTCTCCGCATTACCGCGAAATCGATCGGTTTTCTGTTGAGAGTCTAGAGAACCGTATATTCCACTGTTAGGGACCGTACGTAGTGTTCTGTTTTATCCAGTTTTTGTATTTATCGTACCTTTACCGAGCAGATGTTAGTGGTTATGAAGGAACCGCGCACTTAACAAATACCACCGCGAGTATTCATTTTGAACGCCCGTGAGTTTTTCCGCCCGTCTTGTTCGTTTAATAAAAGTCATTTTAGAAAGATATCCGAAAGAACGTGATATTGCGACACCCAAACTTTACAGAGAGAGATTCTATAGACAACTAGGCTTAAGTCTTTAATAACCCACACCCGGATTTTGGTAAAGGCACGTGGTGACTGAAATTGGATGCGCAGTAGCCAAGATTCCTCCCAAATTACACCACGGAGTCTTCGCGATCGTGCAGAAGGATACGTTAGAAGATCCGATTCATTCTTCTCCTCAATTCCCACCGTTTTTTAATTGTAATTAGTATAATATTAATTGCAACGACAATATTATGCCTGATATCGTAACAGCTGATCGTCTATCTCCTTCATTCGCGCCATTTATTAATCCATACGTCATAAATGGTTACCCACTACACGTTAAAGGTGCGTTTTTCTTGAAGATTTCGTAGTTTTTATAGCTTTTCCTTGTTTTTCGTGTTTAGTTTCATTCCAAAGCCTTTGTTTTTATTTTTTGATGCTCGAAATTAATCTTAAGTTATATATTTATATGTAAATATTTTTGTTTACCGCTTTTAATACGCAGTTTGTAGTTAAAGCTCTTTGATTGGCTTAAGTTTTGGCTTTTTAGAACTTTTGTATACTAGCTTTTATAGGGAAGGCTATCTCCAAATTGGCAAAAGTAGGCTTAGATCTGTTACCGTGTATTTTAACAAATAAAATAGATATTTTTATCGTGGCTAAGAAAATTAAAATTGCAGGGCAATACGGTTTGAAATGGTTTTATAGTTTCTATGACGTGAACGTGATTTTGGTCGATTTTTTTCGACGTTAGCTGATAGGAAAAGTCATTTGAGATATTGTAAACGTGAGAAGAATGGAATTTCTATATTTGAGTAACGTGGCTTTCTTTGAGCCATTAAATACCTATCTCATCTCCACAATAGGAACATGATTGATCAATATTTTAAATATTGGATCCAAGGTTTATACGCGGTAAACGTTAACGTAATATTAATGATAGTTAGTTTATATTCAAACAGTCGTTGCGTGCGGTTCTCAAAATGAAATGAACTTCCTGATGGAAGCTAATCAAATAGAAAGTTCAATCCATATATACCAATGTAATAATATCATTGGATATTGACTTTTACAAAAAAAAAAAAAAAAAAAAAAAAAAGATTAAATTCATATAATAATTTTAACTCTAACCTTTTAACCAGTAATTCGCAAAATATAGTTATTATAAGTTAATCTTTCGGTAAACTTCGGTAATTAAAAGAGCAAACTGTGATCCTAAATATGTTCAAACGTCAAAAATCGACCTGTATAGGAGATATATTTTAACAAAAGGAAAGAATATAATGTAATTGCTAAGTCTTAATATTCTTGTTCAAGAGTGGATCCTTAACTGACGAGGAGTTAACCACATCCGTAAAATCCGTATAACGATTACTCGAACTGATTACAGCCTTTGGCAATGCTAAATACGTAGTCAATTACGTAATCTATTTAGTGCAGTTTGTAAACACTGCATGGGTACAATGTGCATCCATTACTTGAACAGAATAATTAAATCTTGCACGTAACTATTAGATAACTGAGAACCATTTTAAACATTACCATCAATTCTCGAATCTTAAATATTTATAAATATCGGTAATATCTTATTTTGGATTAGCCTTCCTTAATCCTATTAGTGGTACGAATTTGTTCCTCGAATCCTTTATACGTGTTTCCTCCTTCTTCCGTTTCTCTCTCTCTCTCTCTCTTTTTCCATTCCCCTAAAACAACTGTGACTCTGGGGTGACTATCGGATGAAAAAAAAAAAAAAAAAAAAAAACAAAAAAAAACCATAAATGGTCCTAAATCAGGTGACACTACATTGACTCTGCTGTTTTCGCTAACGAACGAAACTTTGAATATCTGGAGTCATTTGGTTGCCTGTTTGGTGTACTCGTGCATCTTGGTACAAGGCTCGCTCCGCTGCGACCAAGCTTGGTGCCGACAATGGGACGATTTTTTTATGTTCCTCTTTGTCTCGCTGTCTTTCTTCACCTCCATGTTGTTCTCGGTGGGCTTCCACTGTTTCTGCTACATCTCCAGGCCGATTCGCGACCGATGGCTGACGAAAGATATCTTCGGCGTGGTCCTAGGAGTGACGGGACTGGCCATCAGTCAAACCTATTACGTCCTGGAAGGCTATCCCTCGCTCCGCCTTAAGTATATGGTTGCCTTAATCGCCTCCAGCGTCTTTGTTATCAAAAACGTCCTCAACCCGGAAAGCTTTTTGAGCGCTTACAAAGCTCATATCAACTCATCCAAAAAAACCGTCACTCTTTTAATCTGGGGGCTCAGTTCCTCCATCCCAGTAGGTTCGTAGACCAAACTATACCTTAGACGTAGATATTTGCACCTTAACCCGCTTTATCGATTACTTATAATCAAATTAAACGTATAGAGACGCTAATTAATTTGAAAAATGAAACAATCTAATTGACGTTGTTCGATTTCTTTCACTTGGCTATTGATTTTATGTTTACCGTGTATCTTGCGTCTTATTAATCGTATTATCTCTTCATATTAGCTTAATAATAATTCGTGTAAAACATCATTTAGTCTTAAAAATTATCCACGGTAAACATTAATGAATTAGGCTGAAGAATAATGCACGATAAAGGTTAAACTAAGGCTTAAAACATTACATAATCTATCTCTGAATTAGGCTTAACAATATCTCCGAATTATAGGCCTAGTAACTTTTCAGGAGCTATCTTTGATTATTTTCGAAACAAAATTCAAAATTTGATAAACTTAAGCTTTAATAATCTACATATGTAGATCCAATTAGAAGTGATAACTTAATCAAAAGGCTTTTAAATGTAAATTAAATCAAAAATAAACGTGCTCTCTTAAACAAGGCTTACATTAGATCTATATCGAGCTATGAGATCTTGACATAAAATTACCATTCAAACACATTTCAATTAGGCTTGAAGGCATATTCGTAATATCAGGCCAATAACGAGAAATCGAATGTATCATCAATTTGATTTATCCATTTCCCCCCGTGCACGGTAATAAAAACGTTTTTTGGTGCGTGGTATCAAAATCTATTTCTGGCTTCAGTGCATTGGTGGTGTCTGGAGGGGTACACCAACCCTCGGGTGGTGTCATTTACGCCTCGACTACTTCTAATACCGGTGATGGCCGTGGTAGGAGTCTTCATTTACATGTGTCGCATTCCCGAACGATTCGCTCCGGGCAGATTTGATTACGTCGGTTTTAGCCATCATATTTGGCACGTCATTGCCTTTGGCGCTCAGTACTTTTGGTTACGAACGTTAAATCATATGATAGAATTCAAATATTTAAGCAATAAATGAATTAATAAAATAAAAATTAATAAATAAATAGTTTAATAATTTCAAAATTCGCGCCCAAACGAAAAAGTCGAAACATTTTAGGAATATTCGGAATTAAGAATAATATCCAAGTTGTTTTGCAATTATATTTGATTGAGTAAAAATTAATATTTGTCCGAAAAGTGGCAATTTTAAAATTATTAGAATTCTGTGTTTGTTTTTATTTAAAGACTACTTAAACACTCAAGTTATTTTTTATTTTGAGAGTTGTACCTAAAATTTTCACCAAATCATTTTGCCTAAGAAAGATATTATTTGAAAATATTTGAGGTTTAGACTTCAAGACTAATCCAGGCGTTTTAATTATAGATTAAGCAGAAGTGTGAATTATGAAAAACGTGATATAATCTCAAATTTTCAAAAAATAAATGTAATTTTTAAATTTCATATCTTAGGAAAATCATTTTGAAAATTTTAACGAATTTGGCTCAAAATAAAAATATTTTTAAATCTTTGTTAAGTAGCATTTAAGTTTAATTATTTTGAACAATCTCGGGAATAGATTACTTCATCTTAATTCTTAATTCGCGTTTTAATTCTATAACATACGTTTTAATCAATTCATTAAATACTTATTTTAATCAATTTTAGGCCTAGATTGTAAATTATAACTTGATTTTAACCTCAATATGTGACTGGTAATTTTTTAAAATGCTTTAAAGTGTTATTTCGTTGTAAAAATTGTTTGGAAACAGCCAACAAAATTAATGTAGACTTGTCCTTGAACACTAATGCATTGCTGGTAGAACACTTCTACAGGCGCTACGTACAAAATACATTAAACCTTTTGCGCCTAAATGTTAGCTTCATGGTGATCACTGTAATATAAGGCGGGTGACTTAGAAAATGACGTCAAGCTATTGGCTCGTTATCGGGATCATGCCTATAATTAAAGGGAAACTATAAGCTAAAAATGAAACTGATTTTAAATTTATTTTCTGAATCTCCGTGATAATATTTAAACCATTATTGGGCACTGTTGGTAAAGTTTGTATGTAAATAAAGTATGAATTCGGGCCAATCATATTATTTCATCCTTCAACAGCGCTATCACTATAGTTTGTAGTGATTCTGAAAATAAATTTAAAAGCTGATATATTTTTAGCTGAATTGTTTCCCTTTGTAGTAAAAACGGAAGGTTTAATTCCTCCATTTTAAGAATAAGTTAGTCAATTAACTTTCTAAATTTTTATTTTTTATAAACATAAATTGCGAGCTTAATTAATTTAGTCTTCTATTTCCTTCCTAAAAGGAGGGGGACCTTGGCGCGATGACGTCAAAGCTTCTTTCACTAGTTTTCCCTATATTTAGGTTTTAATTAAAAAATTACCAACTAAGTAGCAAAATTAAATTATTAAAGTTAAATTTTCCTTTCAATTTCTGTGTTCCTACTATAGATTAAAGTTTAGTATACAACTGTCGCAGATTGAGGTTAAAATAATATTTAACTAGAGCTCGGAATTCGTATAATTTTTATTAATTGGATAAAATCTACTAAATTCTGATGTTCATTATCTATTAAAAATAGACTATTTTTCATTAGAGTTAACTTATTCGAAGATAAAAAAACATAATCCATATCCGTTTTTATCCGAAAACGGCCTTATCTTAGAATATTATCCGTGTTATACGTTCGGATAAAAAAATTCAAAATTTATTTTCGTGAAAAATTTTGAATAAAAAGATGATTTTAAATCTTAGTTTCGTTGTTTTATTTTTATCCTTCAAATTAAGAGACAATTTGAAATATTTTTCTTACATTTTAGACTAATTCTGGAAATGTGAATTTTATTATCCATTGTTATACGTTTGAAAACGAGTAATTTGTTCGTAGATAAAGCGCCAAATGCTAATCTTCTGGTAAACCTTATACATTTAACAATTATAAGAATATACAAATTTAATTTTTTTGGCTACAATTTATCCGAATAATATAATATCTGAAATATAAGTCTAGCAGAATATAATGGATATCCGATTCCGAGCTCTAGATTTTACGAAATGCCAAGCCTTTTTCTCAATTAATGAAATAAAACTCGCAATGTTTTACTAATATCCAAAAATTAAAACATTTTAACATCAATCTTTTCCCGTGAAATTTCTTCTTTTCAAAACAATTTTTAACCGTGTAAATATTTCGCGAAAAGCCGTTCTTTACAATTTTTCGGCTCAACCAATAATAGGCCTTAGATAATTAACGTAATAAAAAAACGCTAATTGCACAAATTACATACAAATATATAAATACTATAAATAATATAAATAATATAAATAATATAAAAAATACTGTATAAACTCTTAACTATGTAAATAATCCACGGAATTTTTCACGCGCCTAAATCTAACGAAAATCTATCGAAAAGTTAAGTTTTATTGGTAAATTATACGTATATTCAAAGTTTATTGTTAATTTAATTTCGTTTAAATGGTGATTATCTTTCGCGGAAATTGAAATAAAAATAAATATTATTATCCAAATAAGAGGTATAAAGTTTTTGCAACTTTTTCAAGCCAGCTAAATAAACATTTCCAAATGGTTTTTATTCTTGAGAATCCTTATCGACCCCTTTCAAATACAATAGACGAGGACTAAAAATTTTGCAACAGATTTAAAGAGTAAACAAATAATATTTTTGGTTATGCATCTACTTTCGTAAATATTAAAATATTAAGATAAATATTTAGAGTTAACTTTTTTGTGGAATGGAAAATTAATATAGGCAGGAGAAACCCATGGGGGCGGGGGGTTGGAAAATAGGCTTCATTATAGTTTAAATAGGCCTAATCCAACAGTAAAAAATTAATTAAACTAGAAATTAATTTAAAATAGCGAAAATAGGCTTAACTGGAATCATGGAGATCCAGAAATTCTTCGCATTGAAGGTTCAGCATCCAATCAAATTTTTCGGAATTCTCATGGAGGTCTCGCCTTATATCGACGGGCATTTCCTCATTGGTCGATAACCCTTCAATGCAAAGAAATTCAGGATATCCCTGAATCCAGCTAAGCCTATTTTCCCGGTAAGTTTTAAATTTATTTCTAGTTTAATATTGGTTAGTAATTTTTTTTACGATAAGGAATCGACTTGTTAGATTGAATCCTCCCTTTACATGAGTTCTTGTTATACAATTAACTTCATTTATATGATAAAATAAACCGGTTTTTGTTCCTTATAAGCCTTTGAGCCAATCGAAAAACGTCAAGAAAAAATAACTGGGGGTAATAAATAACTATTATGTTTCTAACAAAAAAAATCTAAAATTTTCCTGTTTTTATAAAAAGATGGTAATTTCGTATTACTAAGAAAATTACTGAAAAACAAAAGAAATAAGTGGTACAGTGGGAAATTTTCGGCCTCTAAAAGTTGTCGATTAGTAATTTCACAGCGATATAAAAATATGGTTAGATAGATAATTATATATTTATAAAATGTACTTGTAACTATGAAATCGATTTTATCGTCAGATGTTTTGTATAAAAACCATTTCCTGTCAGCCATTTTCCCTGTCTATATGGAGACTGCCTTTCAATGTGGATTTTTATACAGCCGATAAAATCCACTTTTGGCACGTAAAAAAGGTTTCTACTTAAAAATTCATGGAATACTTTGACTAGAGTTATAGATCTATAATTTATACCCTTGTAAATTACCAGGGTAATTGTAATTTTCGAATTGCTCTTGAAAAACGACACCTGAAACAGAATAATCAGGTCAGTTTTTTAACTGCTACTAGATAACTTCATTATGGGAATTTTATGATAATTTAAATATTATGAAGCCCATTGCCTATAATTATAGTTCCCGAAATATCCAATATTATCTACTAAGGCGTGATTATGTCCTGTCATCGTAAAACAATATTTAAAATAAAGCAGACGAGGCATAAATGAGAATGATCAGCCCTAGTTAATTTATTTACTTATAACAATTATTTTTAATTTCTAAAGCGTCTAAAGATCCAATCCTTAATTAACAATATTTAAAACGAAGCAGACGACGTACACATCAGAATGATAAGATCAACTAGTTTACTACCAATTAATTATGTCAATTTTTTAATTTTCTGAGTCGCCCCATTTTAAATTTTAGTAACGAAAGATTCGATCCATATATCCAAAGCGTACTAAGTTTATTAGATGTCATTTAATCTTGACAATATTTTTAAAACGAAGGAGACGACCGGTACAACCCCAATTTCACACTACATCCATTCGGACCTTTTTAAGAACAAAAATATTGATTTTTGAATGAAAAAATCTCTTTTAATATCTATTCTATCTTTCCTTTAAGAAATGAAACTAAAGCCCTCAGACGGTGTTTTCGTGCCCCAAAAAATCGATGCTGGCCATTGCTGAGAATAACTTTTTTTTTTTTCGATCTCAACAACGCCCTTGGTCGGTGCGTAGAAGGAAAAACGCCTTTCCGAGTCCTAGCTAGGCTGGCTATCTTTGAATTAAAGGGCTTTTGCTATTCTAGACGGGTTTCCTTGACTATCCAGGAGGAAAAAAGAATAGGACTTGTAAGGTCCTTTAGAGAACCTGTATGGAAAGTTCGAGCTATGGGCCCCCCTTTTAGCGAGTTTTCCCGTATTGCGTACTGCGGAATTATTGGTCTTTAGCGCGCGTGTGTGCGCGTCATAGAGAACCGCTACCTCGTTTCCCGGTTCCCTCCCTCTCTTTCTCTAACGTAACGTTGCTGTGATCTAAAACCCCTAGTCTCTATCGGTCTAGAAACAGTCCTCAAAAAAGCTAGAGCTCGCGCGGAATTTTAGACAAACATTTCGCGAAGGCAAGCTTTCATCGTAGCACGTTTCTTTTCAAATCTCCTCTTTATATCTCCTTTATATTTACTCCAGCTAATGATTATTACTCCATGGTATCGTCACAAGCGCACGAGGAGGATCTTCTAGCTAATCGGACGCTTTGGTTTAGATTAGGTCCGCGTTAGAATTTAAATACCGGTATAGTTATTATTTGTAAATAATCGTTTTATTTTTTTATTGTTTAATTTTCATCGTAATAGTTGTTTTGTCAATAATTTAAATTATTTGATCGTAAAATTTAAATATATATAAAACGCGTTTTTACTGCCAAGCAACGGGGAATCATCCATGATTCCATATATTGTCTCAAGTAAGATTTAAAGCGAAATCCCAAATTTTAACGAAATAATATTACGTAATCGAACTTTTTCTGGGTATGTTGTTATTTTAATTAGGTTTAAATTTGCGAGCGTTTATGAATTGAATTGTTCAATATTTTGTACCATTTTAAGGTTGCTTAATAATGCAATCAATTCGTAAAGTTACAATCTAGGAAAGGTTAAAATAATTTAGTTAAGATTTCCAACTTTGACAATAGGGGTTAAAGTTAAAATGAAACTTTTGAAATATTATTTAATAATTAACTTTATTGGATTACTGATGGATTTTTATTGGACCAATTTATGGTTGTAACTTAAGTTTAATCAACCTCAGAAGGCTCAAAGTTGACGAGCTTATGATATTTTTTAAATTGTTAGTCTTAGTACCTCCTCAGATTGAAATTAAGTCTCCCCAAAACTGTACAGGCTATATTTTTTAAAATTTTGGTCGAGCTTGCTTGATCTTGAAACAGAAGGACCTTACTGAGTCGGTGCGGGTCCCAAATTTTGGTTGAGTCTTGTACAAAATCAATGTTATACTGGCAAGCCTTGTAAAGTCATATTATTAGCAAAAGTAGAAAGCTATATTTAAAATTTGAGATTACAATTTATATGCAAATTCAGAACTCATTCAACTGAAATCTAAAAATATTTTGTCTCTTGCGACAACTATATACGCGTGTTCAAGATGAATTGTCAGAATAGGGAAACTTGAGGCGCATTCACACGCAATGTTTGAAGCTAATAGGGCGAAAAGTAGTCCCAATTCATCTTCTACGGATTAAGAATATTCCCGCCTCTCTTTTAAATTGGCACGCAGTTACATAACTCTTATCTTAGTTCGTGTAAGAGTCTGAGAGATGTGGAGACCTAGCTCTTAAGAGGTTTCCCTGGATTCTACCACGTGGCTAGGAGTCAAATTAGACCTCTAACGAGTTTCAATATCGTTAAGCCTCGTTCACAGATAAACTTAAAAGCGCTTTCTTGCGCTTCCATTTAAAGCGCGTTCACACTAGACACTTTGAAACCGTTTTAGAGAGGTCAAATTGTATAATTTTGAGATCAACTGAAACGATCATTTCTCAAAATATACAATTATCTTCAAAAGATGATTTGAAGATTAAAAATGCTTTGAAAACGGTCTCAAAGTCTCTATTGTGTACGGGAAACCTTTTTTTTTTTTTCCTCGAATCGATTTGGATCCAGTTTCAAACCGATTCGGCTTCAACAACTTACGGATGAAACGTAATAAATGGTTTTTATGTAGATTTGTGAACAGTTGGGTTTCAAAAACATTCCGAGCGACTTAAATATCGATTCGTTTTTACCGCTTAAAATCGATTTGGATCCGCTAGTGATATAGATTCAATTATTAATAGTAGAAAGCCAAGTCAAACGACCCTTATATATATTTAAACTCGCTAAACATTTTCATTTTATTGTGAGATTTTAAATCATTTTTGATTTGGAGTTAATTTACAACTTATTTCGAGATGTTTATAGTTATTTCATCTATCTTATATTGTTGTTTAAACTTACGAGTTATTGGGAACGAACACGTAGGTACAAAGAAAAATATTGCCTGGATAACCTTGAAACGAAATTTTATTCATTTTTCTCTTTATCAAATAATATACGTTTCATTATTGAGTTTTGACCTCGAAATATTAATTTAAGATTATACCAGCTATCTTTCGCCTATATAAATTGGAAAGGTTCGATTATTATATCCTACAATCGAACCTTTTCGATTTCTATTGTGAGCTAACTTTCTTCAACCTTGACAGCTAGAACAAAGAAATATCTGTAAATGTCATAGGAAAAATTACAAACTTAATTTATAACGCTCCTACATTATTTTTAGGGGCAATTCGTTCTTGATAATACCCGAAAAGGTTCGATTTTAAATAATTCGGTTTGCCAACAGTTTGCAAAACTACAAATTCAAAGTTGTTTTTGAATTCGCCTTCTCTAGTTTGCTAACTGTTGATGGTACAATAGACCATTCTATAAAAACACTTGGGGCCTTGAACAACTTGTTGAAATGTTCAGTGTCCCAAAACAGAATAAAGATGGTTTCCTCACTTAACATTCTGTTTATTGCATGGGTCTTTCATCTTGGCCATCTTTTATGGAATGGCGTATTGATGTTTTGTCGATTTTTGAACTTGAAGCGTTGATGCTTGGCTTTAGTTCATTCGCCTTTTTCTATAACAAAGCTCCCTTGTCGCCGGAGTCTCGTTACGTCCTGTTAATAGCTCATCTTGTTCGCTGACCAAGTCATCTTTCAAGCGTATACCATATTGTATAACTATCGCAAGCATTCGCAACGAAATTCTCAAAATACTGTGATATTATAAAATGAATGGAAGTTTCGCGACGAAAATGATGAGTCAAATAAGCGTGGAATTTGACCGGTTGCGATTCAAGTGGCGGAAGAATCTGATGACCCGCGATAAGGCGCCGACGTACCTGTCCAAGAGCAATCCTCACATCTACGACGGGTTCCGAGTGCACAAGAAGGACGATTCGACCGTGGGTTGTTTCTTCTTCTGGAGCAACGAGACCTTGAACATTTGGACTCATTTGTTCGGGGCGGCCATTTTCTTTCACCGTCTCTACCAGATTCTGAGTCAGGGTCTCTTCCCGGATCCCGTCGATCGCGTCTTAATCGTCGCCGAGCTCTTTTGCCTCATATTCTCCATGCTGTCATCGGCCACGTGCCACGCCTTCTGTCATATCTCCGAAGATGTCTATCGACGCTACGAAAAACGAGATGTCCTAGGCATAGGTGTGTTTCCAGTTTACCACCACCTCCAACTATATTTACCACCTCTCAATAAGCCTCCTAGCAATGCATGAAATTGATTTGAGTCCCAAAGTCTTAAAACCACGTTTAACAATACCAAGAACCCATTGAATAACCCAAGAACGTTGGAGAAATCCTAAGCTATTGGCTGAGGTACATCAATGGATTCTATACACTACCAACTTTGAAAGCGTTTAAAAGATTTAACTTTCTTTTGACCTTTCAAATGTTAAGGGTATATGGGCTTGTTAAAAAATTGAATAAAAAGACCTTGAAGATATTTGTTCAGTTGACCCACCAAATCCAAATCGTTTGTCAAATAATAATTTGGGGATGTCTATACACCCATCCTCGTAATACAGTTGCTTGCACGAGCGCCGGCTTCTTCAATTTGGCGCACTATTTCTTGCGGTGTTACCCGTGGACCAGGTGCTTCTACACTCTGATCGTTCTGATCTACGGCGCGTATTTGCTCAAAGCCATCAACAGCAAAGACAGCGTCTTCAGCAAGGATAATGGCAATACATTCCAACGCATTTTGGCCTTCACCGGGTGGTCCTTTTTTGCCCTCATTCCCGTTGGTGAGTGGCTCATTCTCGCCTTCCCTTCATCGTCTGCACTTATCATCTCCATCAAGCTTAATTACTTCACTGACTCCAATGGAGGGGGGGGGGGGAGCTTAGGGTCCACTACCATAAAATGTATATCAATCATCCGTACACTGGCTTATTTCTAACAGAGCAAAAGCGAGGGGCTAATAAATTCAGTTATTTGATCTTGAGAGGTAGGAGAATACTAATCAGAAAACAAGTTAGAGTCCTTCCCATTAAGTTGTTACATAATATATTTCGGATTTTACAGTACATCAATAGTTAATTTCTTCTTGGACTTTGTTAAGCATGGTTCAGACCATAGATGTAATATGAAATATGTCAAATATTATACATTCATATTATCAGATTAGATTTAGCAATGAAATAACTCTGAACATTGATGAAGCAGATGACTGTACTTCAAAAGCTCGTGAGTCGTGACTATACCTCGCGACTAGTTTCCCCCCGACATTTGTACAGTAAATGGCATTGTAGCCTGCTTATGTTCCGTATTTTACGCCCATATTAGATTTATATTTAAATATCTGTGGTTCAAACCAAGCGAATATTAAGCAATAAGAAAAGGAGATTTATATTCTAGAACTAGTTGTACAGTAGTTACAAATACAGCCCGTATATGAAATCTTAGGTTCTAAAAATCATCCAAAATTTATGTCTTTATATTGCACTAGGGTAAATAGAGCCTTAAAATCTTTGAAAAGTGGTGTTAATCACTGTTCTAGAACAGCGATCTTGAACAATGTGCTATTGCTTTACATTATTTCCTCAGTTCGCCGAGAAGCGTGTGTATCTTTGACAAAGTTAAAATGTCATTATCGTGGAGAGAGCGGAGGTTCAAAATATCTAAAACTCTAGTTACAGCATTGACAATAGAATGTACAATGGTTTTGTACACTATATTCTAAAGTGAATTTATTCCGTTGAAAGCAATCTGCATACTAATGACGTCAGAACTTCCCGCCTTTCGCTTGGTCTCTTTATGGAATTGATATAAGCTAGTGGACGTACCGTCACGTACTAAACATAGGGGTTCACTTTTTTTTATAAGAGTGATAGATCACTGTCATCATTTTCTTGAACATGATGCATCTATAATCGATAGACTTTACTTTACAGTCACCATCGCATTCACATATCATTCGTGTTCTTTAAGACAACGAGTACGATGCTGTATGTTAGGGTTTGGTTTTCATTTTCAAATCATTACTCTATTGACTGAAATAAATCGAACGAAATGTCGAGGTTGCATGACCTTTTTTTATTCTTTCTTTCTTAAATCCCGTACTCATTGTCCGCAATGCGTCTCTAAATTTAAATGGAATATGAAAAGGAGTTTGTGACGTCACAGCATTGTATATTTCACCAAATTCATTGTTTGATTTCTAGTGATAATATTAGTGAATATTTTGGATGAAAACTAAATGACCCCTGCACAATGAAAACGTTAATTTTTTTCTTTTTAAACTACATTTAATATTTTATGGCATGTAAACGTGTACTTTATTCAAACTACCGTTTACGTCAGTTTTCTCCTTTTCAATGACATCCCTCTATTGATTCAATTATATTGAACATAGTATTATAAATTGTATACGTTGGTACTCGCCAATCTGGCCTCGTAACGACCCCAAGGTTAATTATACATTTCGAAAAATCCATTTTTCCTATCGGAATATCGTTTAACGAGGAAAAACAAAAAGTATAGTTCCCATTGTTACAAAGCCTTGGCGTACTAACAGTCCAGATGTTAAAGCTAAGAATTAATTTGAACTTAAATGTCCACTCAAAGTATTAACTTCTCCTTTCTTATACAACAACTTGTACAATTCATCTAACTAGTGACGTATTGCGTAACGAATTTTCCCCTCGAAGGTTAAAACTGACCAAAACGACAAAAATATACGCACGCTAATCGTTTTTCTTATCACGCGATCCCTTTTATCACGTTTTCCCTGCACTTTTTACGTAAAGGTTAATTAATTTAAAGGACTTTTGGCGACTGCGGTAGAAGGGTTCATATATAAATTATTTTGGGTTGATATTTAAGATATATCGTATCGCTGGTTGTTTTTTTTATGACGCGTAGTTCATTGGCTGTATCTGGAAGGCAGTCTCTCTAATCCCAAGGTCGTGACTTTTCTGCCTCGCATCTTGACCGTTTACGCGCTGGGTATTTTGGCGGCCGTTTTCTTCGCCCTCCAATTCCCTGAGTGTACGGCCAAGGGACAGTACGACTTCGTGGGTCAGAGTCACCAGATATGGCATATACTCATCTTTTGTTGCATGTACTATTGGCACCAGACTCTCGAAGCCCTGATTCTCTACGTCAAAGACAATCCGTGCTCTTGATGCGTAGGAGACTTAGAACGCGTGCCTTCTTATTAGAAATTAGATTTGAAAAATAATAATTAACCGAAGATACAAAATAAAAATAGTTTTCATCACGATTATTAACTATACCGTACCGAAATAATTTAAAATTAACTATAACTACTTCAAAACTAAATAAATAGGTCCTAGCGAGTAGGATCCAAAGTTTTCACACTATTAAAATTGAGGGTCGAGCATTTTTTTCTTTACCAAAAGTTAATCTCAAACCAAAAACAAATAATATAAATATAATAAACAAAACTTTCGGAAGATTTTTAGAAGTGCAAACGAATTTGAATTTTTCTCCAATTATATAAACAATCGATTTACTAAGAAAAACATTCGGAGTACGCGCGTCGTGACCTTGAGAGATTTGCGGCCAATCACTTCGCCTCTTTTCCCCGCGTTCGATTGTGATAGGTTATTATCGATCGCTCTCTCCGTCTGTTGGCGCGCGCGTGTTCCAACTGGAGGTTCACGACCAATAGCGGAGAGAGATGTCATTCAGGGTGCGCGATAGTAAGTGATAAATATCGGCGTAATGATTGGCTAAAAGCCCTCGAACTATCGCGTGTTAAAAGCGGCGATCGCGCGACTCAATAACTAATTTGCGTTCGGGAACACTAGAATAGGTATTTTTTTAAAATATATTTTACCAAAAGAAAATCACCTTTCTTTGAATTTTGTATAGGTTTAGATAGATATTAGTAAATTAATAAATTTAAATTAAACACGAAAATAAACCAAAGAAAATTAAGAGGTACTTGCATTTTTGCCTTTTCAAATAAAATGAATCAAGCCTTCATCGTTGTATTATATCTGTAAAAAAAAAATACAATAATTATAAGAAAACGATATATAGAAATGTTTAATTTTATACCTATGCAATAATGTATAGTAGTTAAGATAATTTATATATTATTAAAAATGAGTTTGTTTTCTTGTTAAGAATTGATCTGTTTCACAGATTATGGTACAAACACCAATCATTCAAGTACGTAAAAACCTGGGAAAATTAGCACTAGCCCTTGGATAAATTAACTACAGGGACGTTTTATAAGTCATAAACCCATGATAATGTTTTAGGCTTCATGAAAATATAAGCTGATAACGTATTTTATATAGAAATTAGGTAAGGCGCCAAAATTCCGCACCTACATTATTACAATTTAAAAAAAATATATATTATATAATCTCTTAAATTGGCAGCTTGAATTATTCACGAAGGACAATTCTATACGGTTAATTATATGATTTATAACATTTTATAATTGCGCAAGAGCCAAAGTGTAGGAAAAATAAGAAACTAGGGGGGTGAGAATTTTACCATTCTTGGCAAACTCCCATGACAGTATAAAATAAAAAAAAGTTAACATTTCTTCCTTCTCGTATAGTAAAAGGGTATGTTACTATTAAAAATCCTCAACCTCTATAGAGACACGTAAGATATATATACTTAATTCATTTGAACTTCTTTTAGAGTACTTATTTTTGTCCTAGAAAAGGTTTCAAAATAGCTCGAGTATTTTTAGTTTCCAAAGTAACATATTAACGTAGATATACTAATTTGAATAAATTTGGCGCTTGGGCTTTGTATATTCTAAAACAATTTTACATTGGGGAAATTTTCATTAAATTGGGGCAGCTGTTACAATGCCTATAGAATTATTTTATCATATACTATTCAAAATTTAATACCTTTGGGTTTACGCGTTCTTAAAGAGAGAATGCAACCTAAAAAAAAAAAAATATCGATTCCTTTTAAATAGGTCATATCCATCCGTGAAAAAAATACAAACAAATATTAAACTAGAAATAAATTTAAAACTTACTCAGAAAATAGGCTTAGCTGGATTCATGGAGACCCTGATATCCTCGCGTATTGGCTAGCGGCCAATGAGCTAAGGCCCATCGTTAAAGCGAAACTTCTAATAAAATTCGATTGGTTGCTAGCATTTAAACGCGAAGAAATCTGGATTACCTTGAATCCAGCTAAGCCTACTTTCTGGGTAAGTTTTAAATTTATTTCTAGTTTAATGTGTTTGTAAATTTTTTTTACTGATTTAAACGATAAGAAATTGATTAAAAATCCTTTTGTTGTTAGGATGGATTCTCCCTTTAAGTAACTTCAAAATTAAAATGTCCGCAGCCTCGAAAAACATTTTTTTGTGTAATTAAGAGTATGTTTAATTATTTACTTTACTAATATAAGTTATTTTCCCGCCGTCTGATATTCTGTCAAAAAATTCTCTTATTATCAACAATTTTATCGTATTGAGCCAATTAATTTTTCTTGGAGTTGGGAAAGCCGCCTGGTGGAAACTCCTAGTGCTGCGCTCCTGATATTAACGAATATGAATAAGTCAAATAGGGGATCTAAAAATATTTTATAGAACTCTTAAGAAAGTCTAGATTTGATTTATTTCGGTTACTGTAATTAATCAAATGAATGGTTTCATTTATTTGTCAGGTGCTTTCTACATTTTCTACTTCGTGAAAAAGAATATATATTGGTAATATATTAATTATTAAGAATATTTTAGGAACAGTTTAGGGTAATGATAAAACCTTCTGAATTTAGTTTTCAGAAACATCTGACGATAAGCTAAGAGTCGCTTAATTAAAAAGGAAAGGATAAACCTAAAAAGGGGGTGTGTTAGTGAATCTTTCTGTATAGCGTAATTTATTACGACACAAATTAATTACCTAAGCGAAATATAATCCTTACGCAGTAAAGAGGGAGAAAATAAGTTATAAGCCCTTGGTAGATATGAGTTTGAGCAGACGACGCTTAAGTTTAATTCTATTCTGATCTAATTAATGGATAAAAAGGTTTTTTGAGTAGATGACGTTTAAATTTAAAGAGATATCAATTAATTACCTAAGCCTAATAGATTTTTCGTATTACAGAAGGCGGTATTAAAAATAATTAAATAGGCCTTGGTAGATCAGAGTTTTACGCAGACATTTAAATGTAAAGCCTAACCAACACGAAACAAGCTTGATCATAAAGGCACAATCTCTGAAGTGCAAACGTAACCAGCACCCCTGACACAGTTGCTTATCCCTCTAATGAGCCTTATTGAGCTAAGCGGACGTTTTTAGACATTTTAACATTTTTTAACTGATGAAAGTGTAATCATAGTTGAATCTAACTAGTGTCAAAATTAAGCAGACGACATATGAACCCAAAGAATATTCACGAAGGTTACTAAGCCTTAATCATCCGATCAATAATGAAATTAATTTCCCGAAAACCAACTCCTCGTGCAAAGGAAGTCGAGAGACTTGATTGGATAGAGAATAAGAACTTAAAAGGCCTAATAGGAGTTTGGGAGAGTACATTCTAACAGCAATTAGTATTATTTCTCTTAACGATCTCTCTGTAGTTAACTACTGGGTATTTATATTTCAGGATGGCTAATTTGGAATATCTTCCTCAGGGGAACTAGAAAACGTAGGGGTGTAAAAAGAAATTACTCCAGTTAATTTCCTACTAGCTTTCTGACTGTCGTAATAATTTACCATACATACTCTTTGACTTGACTTCTACCCTTCCTCCTCGTCATAGCGCCAAAATTAAACGGTGCGAATCCTTAGAAAAAAACAAGAGACCTTACACAGGAAACGCGTCATTCGCTAAGCCTAATTGAATTTTTTTTTCCAGCTCAGTTTTAATTGTTACAAGTGTAATTATTATGTATCATGACCAAGAGGGGTTTCTTTTTCGAGGTCTTGTCCTTTAATTTAGAGCGAGTTTTTTAAAATTTTTATAAAATTGATTGTTTTTGTTAGGCTTAAAAATTGCTAGAAACATAAGATGGAGACACTGCGCCTTCTCTTCGCTGTACCGTACTTAGCCAGCAATGATCGTTAAAACCCCCTCATACAATTTATTTCAGGTGGCCTGGCATTATTTACATCTTTTTTTTTAGTGGCCATTGTTTAAAGTAGCTTAAAATCTAGCTTTAGTGTTCAAAACTCTGACAGTACAAGTCACCCTCAATTTATTTTGGAAAACCTTTATTAAAATGGGTTTGGGTTTTTTTCTTGGTTTTAATGAGCTGAACACACCTAGGTTTAGGAGTTTATTTACAGCCCATTATGAGCAATACCTAAATGCCTAATTCATCTTGTTGTCTGCTACACTGTTCATTTTTTATTTTAGAACGTTTTATTTTTCGGTTTCTAGTTTTAATTAAATAGCGGCCATTTATCATTTTTAAGTTAAATAACGAGGATAGATGTGAGAATTCCGCATTACAAGGTTGGTTTTGCATATACCTCTTCCCATTTCGCCCCTCAAATTCATAAGCCTTAACTTCTTAAAATGCCTTTCGATGTGATTAATAAGATAGTTCGATGCTTTCAGACTACAGGAATATTGTTTAAATGTTATCCCAAAGCTTTTTAAACAGTTTCTTTGAGAATTAGTTTATGAAAAGTAAATAGAATGGTCAATATTAACTAAAAATTTGTGTGAAATATATATAATGTTGGGAGAGCTTAAAAACAAACTCCTATGGACTATTACAGACTGACCTAATTCGAGAGGCTAATAAACTTCGTTTTAAAGTGTACATATAATCGGATTTAATCAGATTAGTCGATCTAATTTAATCAAAAAAAATCAAAACACTTCTAATTAATCCAATTCAAATAAATTGGATAAATTATTTTTATTTAATTATGCTGGGAATGAATTGCCCCTCGACCTCTGAATTTGCTGAGTTTCTCGACGAAACTATGCTGTTAAGTGATTTTATATACGCTTCTTCTCTAAGGGGCTCTGATCTTACGTAAATATTATAAGGCAATTAAGCTGGCTGGTAAACAGTGATGAATGCTGTACAATATTTCTGTTTAAGTTGGAACCTTTGCTAAAGGTAAACCTTTCTGGTTGTACGAAAACCATTTTCAAAAACCTTTTCTCCTTGGCATCTCTAGAGAATGGCTACATCCAGTCCGAAGTTCCCAAACAAACATATCACGAAGGGTGAACGGAGAATCGCTAAAGTCAAAGGGGTTGAAATAATAGATGTACTTTCAGGAGATGTTTTCATCCGTCGCGGCCTCACTTGGGAATTCTTCTTTGGGTATAAGTTAGTTGGTGTTCGTTTCTCTATACGTCGTGGTATAATTCGGTGGGCCCCTGCTCCTTCTTTTCTCGCGGCCTGTGGCAATCTTTTACGTACTTAACGTTGTACTTTAAAGAGTTTTCTCAGTTAATTTACCCGCCGCCGTCAAGCCTCTAAAGGCTGGCGAAGAACGAAAAATAAAACGCCTTCAGCGACCAGCGAACGCTCGTTTCGGAAAAGTTTTCGCGCTCAGGAATTTTTAAAAGTTCATTCCGCGCGGATAAAATTATTTTTCGGAGCGTATGCCGTTTTGAAAGTTCTAAAGTTTTCATTAAATATAAGCCATTATTAGTTTTATTATATATAGAGAATTTTAAAGAGGAGATGTAAATGACAAAACCAAGTTTTATTTTTCTTTCACAAAGTTATAATTAATAGCAAAGGTCTATCACTTTATTCCATGAAAGTAAACAACGCCCCGTAGCTTAATAAGTACTATCAGCAAAGTTCTGCAGGTAAATGTGCCGGCAGATTCCGATTCGAGACACTCTAGCGGCCGCAGAAGGCATAAACGTGAAATCAGAAGCGCCACTCTTGAGGGGAGTGGTACAGTATATCCAAGCGCGGCCCGCCCAATTTTCGTCCCTGTCTCCCGACTCAAAATATCGAGGAAGAGTTCAAATCACTCGTGCCAGACAGGGGTGATGAGTATTTTGGCTAGATTTAAGTGATCGGCTAGTACATCTACCTGGCTCTTTGCTGGTAGTACGGGGGCTTTGTTTAATTCTATGGAATAAAATGATAGACTTTTGTTAATACCAATATTATATATGGTACCCGCTCGTTCAATATTTTAACTCTAAATTAATTTTATTCTTGCGTAACTTAAACATCCTAAAACCATAAATTCTTTAGCCTTCTGGTTCAAATATGTTTTTTGGCTAAGTATGCTCAATCTTGCCGTCTGCTAAAATTTAATGGTGGTTTTAATGATAGTTCAAAATGGTTAAAACCAACTGGGGTTTTTAAATTTTAGATAAAACCAAAGTATTACCCACCCTAGAATATAAACTAATAAGACTTTTCGAAAGTCAGAAAAATATTATCATATATCAGATTATACAATATAAAGGTATTACAATTAATTTAAACCTTCAAAACCATTCCTCCGGCCTCTCCTTTTTCCTTTTAGTATTCTTCTAACCAAAAGCTCAAAGAATAGGAGCTTATATAGGAATTTCTCTCCCCACCAATTTCGATAACCAAGTCACACTCTGTTTGAATTTTCATCACGTACCAGCATAGCTTAGAAATTCTGTCCTCTCTCTTAGCTTATATATATCTTTATCATAAAAGTAAAGTTATAGTCAAGTTCAGTTTAAGTTTTGCAGATATTCCATATTGTATATAAATTACATCCTCAATTATCAGTACGTGAAAAGCTATACTACACCTGCAATTCCCATGGTTTGTTTACTCCGGAGAGGTAAATTAAGCAAGGATGCTTTCTGATCAAAAAAAATATGGCTAGGGAATTTAACCTCTATCGGACGAAACCATAGATTTGCTGTATAAGTTTTGGATATGGCTTGTTATTGACCATTTCAAAGGGAACACAACGTTCTAATATTCGTCTCTTACTCTTTCTTAGGATTGTATTAGGATTAACGGGATAGTCTGTTTTGATTAGGATATATTTAGCAATCACTATTCCATATATTTAAAATTAATTCATATAAAAAAATAGTAGATTGAATTTTTAACTATATCTTTATTGATTACAAGAAAAATTTAAAAGTAGGCTTGCCTTGTACCAAAACCGTTTCAATTTTCAAATCCAAAAACTGAAAGACATTTAAGCTTTAAGATTTCGTGATTTTTTTTTTTTTTTTTGAGACAAACTAAATTCAAAGATAGTTTTTGTCGTCGAATTCATTCCTTGACTATAATATCTTTGCTCCGATATACCAAAAACTTTGAAAATTAATACCAATAAAGGCTTTGAAAGTCTTTGAGCACGACGGCAAAGGAAGGTGAACTGCACCTCCTTTATTTTAAAATCAAACCATGTATAGGGATGGAAAAAAAAATCTACTCTTGTCCAAAGAGTTTTAAGTTTACTTTTTTCCTATTAGATTTAATATTGTGTATTAATCCGCCGAAGGTTTAAGTATAGTTTGCAAACTACGCTTGATTCAAAGTATATTGAATCCCGATGGCACAAGACAACCATTCAAGACGATCTGATTAGTCCATACCGCGTGACGTTAAAAAAAGCAGGTTTTTATGCTTTGGGGGATAAACCCAACCACCAGCCGGCCGTCTTCATATACACTATAGTCTTGTCTTCTATATAGCCAAAGAATTCCGCCCACCCTAGGACAGAGCAATATACTACCGCCCACCCTGCCTCTGGTGGGTTGCTTTGCCTTCGCGCCTTTTGTTAGTAGTTTGTTCCATATTCCAGGCACGACCTTAAGTGCTTTTTTCGAACCATTCCTTACTATCCCTAGTTCGGCGTTGATAGCGAGGTGACGGTTCTCTTTTATATATATATATATATTTTCCATTTCGTGATGATGGTGGCCAGGGTATGAAATGGTGAAACGCAGACCCTATATCATCAATGAAAGTTTATTGATATATTATCTATATACGTAGATTTCGACCTACTTTCACGCTTTCTAGAACCATTTCTCTCTCCATAAATTCGCTCTCTTAGAACTTTTTATCGTTTAAACTTAAGGGAGGGTGAAAGATAATTATATTAGTCTTGTAGTGGTGTATTTGAAACGCTCTGAAAGTATAGGCATGGAGAAAAAAAAAAATCAATATGAGCCAATTCAATCGATTTCTTGAAACCTGACTTGTTTTTTTAACCAAGAATCTGGTTTTGCGTCAACACCAATATGAATTTACCCTATAGTTTTAGCTCAAAATCAGATTCGTGGCCATAAAGCCATTTATTTTGCTATGTTTTCGTATTTTCTGACGTTTTTAAGCCTCGCATACTTTTCTGCTCGGAAATGACAGTCAAAGACGACGGAGAAACGGGCCTGCTCAAAAAGAATTTAAAAGACCTGAAATCTTTAAGGAATCCTTCACATATAGGTCCTCCCAGCAGGTTTAGCTTAGAAGCAAAGAGAAATAGCCATAAACCGCCCAAAACAAAGTACCTCAACCAATCAGCGAAGGCGATTCATCCAGCCTTCGCGCGTGTATCAAATTATAAAGGCCTGTACGTGTTTCTTTTGTTTGAACGTCTCGTAAGTCGTGTCCTACTTTTTCGTTCATAACTAAAGAATTCTCTTAGTTATCTACCGTATTATAATAATTGAGCAGAGCTTTAACGATGTTACTCCTGGCCTAACCAATCGTTACTCGTTATTCGAATAAAACGTACGCAATCATTGTATTAAACAGGTCAAATATAACTTTGTGAGATGTGATTTATTACAACTATTTGATCATTAAAAAAATAGTTTTAATAAATAATTAATTATACCTTCTAGGTGACGAACTGTAGAATTTTTGGTTTATTAAAAATAGAACCCTTTTGAGTGTAATTAAGCCTTGGAGGCTTGGAATAAGGGAAATGGGGCATTAATAATATCACCCCATAAAATACGCGAGTGGAAGCCATAAAACGCCGAAGATAAGATGGTCAACCAGGTCAGGATAGGGGTGAATAAGTCGCAAAAGGATTATATTAATTCTATAAATTCAAAAATCAGTTTGAAATTTCATCGTGTACATAGCTGTAAAGCTTATATTAATGTACTTCGATGAAATCAAGTTTGTGCGATTTTAAATCTAGATTAAAGGGAAACTATAAGCTTAAGTTCAAAGCTAAAGTTCAACAGAAATTTAGTCATGGATTCCCAATTTGGTAGTTTACTGGGGACATAGTAGAGCTCGGAATTGGATATGCATTGTATTCTGTTATTCATATATTTTCAGATATTTTATTTTCGGATAAAATTGTAACTAAAAAATAAAATTTGTTTATTCGTATAATTGATAAATGTATAAGGTTTACCCCAAGATAAGCATTTGGCACTTTATCTACAAATTACTCGTATTCAAACGTATAACAATGGATAAGAAATTCACATTTCCATAATTAGTCTTAAAATTATAAAAGTAAAATATTTCAAATTGACTTCTAATTTGAAAGATATAAATAAAACAACGGAACTAAGATTTTAAATCATCTTTTTAATCATTATTTTTCACGAAAATAAATTTTGAATTTTTTTATCCGAACGGATAACACGGATAATATTCTAAGATAAGGCCATTTTTGGATAAAAACGGTATTGATATTAGTGAGTCGAAGAGGTCAGTAAGGTTTAAAACTGGACATAAAAAGGACATATGGGTAAGAAAAATTTGCAGGTCGAAGTTAAGTTTTTTTAATTTAACATAAAATTTAATATTGAAAGAAAGGTTATAGTTACTAGACCGTATTTAATTTCAATATTATGTCTTTGGCGCGAATTCAAATTTTGAACAGGCAAAAGTTTTCAAAAAGTTTTTTTAATTAACTCTCAGTTATTTAGTCAAGTGCTCCTTCATAATATTTTGTATGACTATTTTTGTTTTGACTGTGCTTCACTGTATACCACAAACAACTGTCTTTTAAGTGACCAATTAGTACTTAAAATACGGCTAATTAACGTCATACTTTCACGCTTGGTCTTTTACGTTAAACTTATGATATGATGAATGAATATTTTCTGTACACTAGTGGACGCTCCGGGGCGAACGTCCGCTAATTAGCATTCGAATTCGAGCTTATTCTAATTGCGACAGCCGCCAATCTTAATTAAGTTTTGCTTTAATCTCCTTTTTCCTCCTCGCATCGTTCTTTCCATCCACGCAGTTTTGGTTCGCGATGCTTTGAAGAATAAACAAAATTCGTTCAAAAGAGGGAATTTCCTTAACGGGAGGGTGAAATGTAAATATTTTGTGATTCTGCATAAGCTATCATGCTATTAAAATATTCAAATTAGGCCTCAATTATACACTAAAAAGTATTATTTAAATTTTTTTGGTTTAAACTTTGTAGAATAATTGCTATCCGAATAATAACTCTTCACCAATCAGCTACTGCATTTTATTTAAATTTAAAACTTTGCTAAGCCTGTTTTTTCTTATTAGCCAACCAGCTCTCTGTGCAAACAGCAAAAGCGCGCACCTCTTTAGCCTAGTTTGAAACATATTTCTGTTAGTATTCCAAAGTCTCTCCACCAATCAGCTCCAGCACTTTATTTAAATTTAAAACTCCGCTAAGCCTAACTGTTTTTTCTTCAACCAAACAGCTAAAGCACGCGCCTCTTTAGCCGAGTTTTAAACCTATTGCTGTTAGTATTCCAAAAACTACACACATCAACAGCTGTTTATTATTTATCGGTCCAACTCTTTGAGTAAATTAACTAATTAAAAATTCAATTTCAACTTAATTTTTGTTCGTAATTTTTTTACTTTTGAATTAGGCTTCTTTTAACAATAAATAATGGATTGAGGATTGTCTTAAGTTTAAGTTTAGCCTTGCAATATAGAAGTATATGTCAGTAAACATATCATAGTCCATGAACATATATTACTAAATTAAGATGAATTTTAAAATATATTCATTGAAAAGCTTCCAACTTATTCAACGAGTCCTTACGGAAATATATTTAAGGTGGTGTATTTGATGATAATTGATTAATGAAAGGAAAGCTGTGAAATCGCGGGATTAAGCTCTCTTACTCTACTTCGATTCGTATTACTGAAAGCATCGCGAATGTATACCTTTCAGTTTCTGGAAACTGGTATATGTGCGCATATAGAAACTTTTGTAAAGTGAAGGATTTTTAAAAATTTCTATCCTTAAGCCCACGCTGGTTCGCGGATAAGCTCGCCTGGTTTCATTCTGGCTGGAGGTTTCTAAAATTGAAGTGGGAGTTCTCGGTCCCTATTTGTCGGTTGATGAGCCCGACTTTCAAACGAAATGGTTGGAACACTTCTACTGGCACGAGTGGTTGCTTCTCATCCTAATTTAGAAAACTCCCAAAAGGCGACAGAATTTTGGAAAGGCAAAGTTAAGAATTTAATCCTTTAAGCCTATCTAGTTAAAGGGGTAGTGTCACGTGATTTCAAAATGTAGGGAACTTTACTAAGATCGAGGAAAAAACGTATATTTAATTGTATAAATTATAATAACGTCAAAAAAAGACTTTTGAATGACATCAGTATCAAAAAAACTAGGGAGCTTTTGTTTTTTTTTTTTTAAAGCCATAGAGAAATATTGCAAGCGGAGTACTAGAAGGTTAATTGTATCTTATAGGTGTACTTGTCTCTAAGAATTAGGGTTCTACTTCTGGTGATTTGTATTAAAACCCTACTTTAAATTTAAAATGAATTTCCGGTCACTTCGTTCTCTCATGATTCCTATTTGGTGCTCGAAATTTGTAACTTTTATTAATTGGATAGACCTGCTCAATTAAATTCAGATATCAATTTACTTAAAATTAGTCGATTTATCATTCCAGTTAACTTATCCGAAACCTTTATCTTTGGATAAACCCAAGCCTTTTAAAGTTTATCGGAATATATAAATTGCATTTTTAGTCACAAACAATATGAATAGCAGATATGGTTATCTGATTCCGAGCATTATTAGCTGACGAAACGTTCCAACCAATGAGAACCGTCTCAGATAAGGAAATAACCAAAACCGGATGTTGATCCCAAAAATTGCTTTGACAAATGCATCCCATTCCTATACTTTATCTACGATTAAGCCAAAGAGCATAAATAAAATGCTCTATTCGCTTGTTTGCTGCTCTGCTTTGGAGTTTCTTCCCAATAATAAAAATTTTTAACGTGATACTATTCCTTTTTTTCCTCTTATTTTTACTTAAAAATACCCCACTTTCGCGAGTAGAATTTATAACTATATTTTTAAAACTTTGAAACCTAGACTAATTCCCAGTTAAATATTTTTTCCCCAACTTCAAAGATTGCTTATATAAGCGAGCTGTGAAATTCTAATTTGATAAGAGGCGCCGACCTAAAATTCTAAATGATATTGACATAGTACAAGATTAATATTTTAATTAAAATATGAAGCTAAGCGCAAACATTTAAGGCTCAAATGTAATAGGGGCGGTCTCTCGAGTTTTGCATATATTCTGACACGTAGAGGAGGGAAACAAAAGAACGGGACATTCTAGGAAAATTTGCTGAGTTAGAATATGATATGGAAATACGAGTGGTGTGGTTTAACATCGGTTTACATAACTATGATGCTGCTAAAAATGTTCATTAAAAAGTCAAAAGTAAAGTATATGGTCGAATTAAGGATTTTCCCCTCATTTCAATATGTTCTATTGGAGCATATTGAAATGAAAAGTTAAATTGACGTCATATTTATGTAAATTTTCAATTTCTAAAGATTAAATTCACGAATTTGGCGAATTTACAAGCCACGAATCAAGTCAGTCTGTATGTCTATTTTAATTACGAGCGTTCGTTAATTAGCTAAGGCTTAGCGATTGTTTTAAAAAATATTTGAATCGCGTACTATATATTCCTGTTCAAGAGGAGATGACAACAAATTACTATTTATGAAAATTAACTCTTAAAGTAAATAGTTTAAAATCTTCAGGGAGAATTGGGAAAAATGAAAGTTGTAATGTTAAACATTTGTGGCAATCTCGTCTTCTGTGTTATTCTCCATCTTTCTTACGAAACTGTAAATTAAATAACTAAAGATACACTCTGCGAAAGCAATAGTTATGTAATGAAATAGGCTATTCTATTTTCTTAAATTAAAAATTTAATCTTTCTCGCTCTCTCTCTCTCTCTCTTGCTCGTTCTATCTTTTCCTTAAAAATCTCTTAAATATTCAATATGTCTATAATATACTGCAGTTATATTATTAACGCACGAAGAAAACTGTCAAATATCTCTCCTATATATAGCCTTGTTTCCCAAAACTATTAATATCTTGACTTCCCCGCGGTTTTTTTGTATCGCTGTTCTGCCATAATCCATCCATTAGTTAATAGACAATACGATGGAAGGCGGAAATAAAGAAACCTATATACTGGCGTCTTCCTTACATTCAAGCCTTTTACTCTGTTGTTTCTACGCTAATGGATGGACTCTAAGCCTTGGACAAGTGAAAAGGGATCCGATAGAAAATTAGAGGTTTTTGGCCGCTTCCTTGATATGTATAAGGCTTCTTTCCTCCCACTTTTTTGTGTCCTCGGGTTTAGGGTGGGGGTGCTATATTATATGTCTCCTTTTTTTTTATCAAACTAGAAGCTTTATAAAGGGTATAAAGGCTGCCATGAGGGTGAGGTAGATAGAGTAGAGAAAGTGCCTTCATTAATATCAACCCGCGCCTAACAATCGCGCAGTTTTGGAGATTAATGGTAGTTGCCGCAAACGACGAGTAGATGGCGAAACTAAGAGCAGACAGAGAGAGAGAGAGAGAAAGAGACAGGAGAGTGAAAAGGAAAGGAAAAAAAATGGTTTTTAGTTAATGTCGTTAAGTATAAGAGAGCGCGTTTCGCATTGTGTCTTGGTTTATGCGAATATGACTTCTGTAGTATTTTACGCATAAATGCGAATTTTATTACTACTGCAACAAATTTATTTGAAATTATATGGGCCAGAAAGGTAATTGACACCCAAATTTTAAAAATTGAGTCAAAAATATCAGTATTTAGAATATGGTTTGAAAATTGCTAAAACATGGTTAGGAAATGCATGCATACATGAAAAATATATATTAAGATAATGAAAATTCGACGCCAGAAACTTACTGAATATGAAAATTGGGTTAAACATTCTTTGGGAATATCAAAATTTGGGACAAAAATCACAAAATGTTTTATAGTATGAACTCAATGACGTAGGTATCCTGCAACGGCCTAAAATACTTTTAAATCACAATTTGGTAATTAAAATTCCCCAAAAAAATCCAAAAAAAAAAATTATGGTAAAAAGTGCCTTTTTCCCCTATTTAATTTTCGTATTTTGGTTCCCGGGGACCCTGCAATGTTGAAGAGTCAGGACATTTTAAAATTAGGTCAATCAGAGAATACGGAATCCGGCTAAAAGGACAAGGGAAATGTGTAATTGTGTTACAAAACTCAGTATCCCCGTGAGATGGCTTTTCAAAATGATATAATGGGTGGAATTTCTTCTAGGAAAATATAATAAAGACAAATTGTTTAAGAAAATGTCTTTAAATGGTCAGGGAAAACCTAGAAGTTATTTTTGGCAACTCTTCAATTCTTAGTATGAGGGAATATAGGTTAAATCGAAGAAAAACAACAGCATTCAAAATTTAATAAAAACAGCTATATTTATAGGAAAATGTAAATTCTCCAGATTTTAAAAGAGATTGAAAGAAAGACAAAAATATAGAAGTTCAATCTGAAATCCTATGAGAATAAACCTCTTCGACTTTTTCTTTTAACCTTATAAGTATATTATATAAGATCCATTTAAATGCATGCGTTGTATGTAGCTCTGCGGGTCTTCAAACATTTTAATCTTGTTCACATTATTGGTGTATTTATTGTATCATTTAAAATATATAATACTCTATGTACGTCGGTCTGGTTGAGGGGAACGATAAAATGTACACTCAAAGTTAGCTACACTATTTTAAACTTCATTGTGAACAGCGCTAGAGTTAGAGAATTTATTTCAAATGTGCACGGGCTTCATTTCACGTGTCGACTTAGCCTCGTTTCAAACGTCGGAGTTAAGCCTCGTTTCAAACGTCGGAGTTAAGCCTCGTTTCAAACGTCGGAGTTAAGCCTCGTTTCAAACGTCGGAGTTAAGCCTCGTTTCAAACGTCGGAGTTAAGCCTCGTTTCAAACGTCGGAGTTAAGCCTCGTTTCAAACGTCGGAGTTAAGCCTCGTTTCAAACGTCGGAGTTAAGCCTCGTTTCAAACGTCGGAGTTAAGCCTCGTTTCAAACGTCGGAGTTAAGCCTCGTTTCAAACGTCGGAGTTAAGCCTCGTTTCAAACGTCGGAGTTAAGCCTCGTTTCAAACGTCGGAGTTAAGCCTCGTTTCAAACGTCGGAGTTAAGCCTCGTTTCAAACGTCGGAGTTAAGCCTCGTTTCAAACGTCGGAGTTAAGCCTCGTTTCAAACGTCGGAGTTAAGCCTCGTTTCAAACGTCGGAGTTAAGCCTCGTTTCAAACGTCGGAGTTAAGCCTCGTTTCAAACGTCGGAGTTAAGCCTCGTTTCAAACGTCGGAGTTAAGCCTCGTTTCAAACGTCGGAGTTAAGCCTCGTTTCAAACGTCGGAGTTAAGCCTCGTTTCAAACGTCGGAGTTAAGCCTCGTTTCAAACGTCGGAGTTAAGCCTCGTTTCAAACGTCGGAGTTAAGCCTCGTTTCAAACGTCGGAGTTAAGCCTCGTTTCAAACGTCGGAGTTAAGCCTCGTTTCAAACGTCGGAGTTAAGCCTCGTTTCAAACGTCGGAGTTAAGCCTCGTTTCAAACGTCGGAGTTAAGCCTCGTTTCAAACGTCGGAGTTAAGCCTCGTTTCAAACGTCGGAGTTAAGCCTCGTTTCAAACGTCGGAGTTAAGCCTCGTTTCAAACGTCGGAGTTAAGCCTCGTTTCAAACGTCGGAGTTAAGCCTCGTTTCAAACGTCGGAGTTAAGCCTCGTTTCAAACGTCGGAGTTAAGCCTCGTTTCAAACGTCGGAGTTAAGCCTCGTTTCAAACGTCGGAGTTAAGCCTCGTTTCAAACGTCGGAGTTAAGCCTCGTTTCAAACGTCGGAGTTAAGCCTCGTTTCAAACGTCGGAGTTAAGCCTCGTTTCAAACGTCGGAGTTAAGCCTCGTTTCAAACGTCGATATAACTTAATTTGTTATAAATTTTTAAGTCCGTAATTTTTGACGGGTAATAGCTAGTAAGTAACAAAGATATACTACAACCTTACCATCTTGTCTTCCCTTATATATATTTTTTTCCTCTCGTTTTCTCGTAGCTCATTTTATTCCACTTTTTATTTCCATACTCTCACTCACATCACGCTAGTCTTTCTTTTTCACCCATTCGTTCGCTCTATATACGTTTCTTGAGATAGAAACTTCAAGGCAATCTTTAATGTTTGCTCATCACGCTAAGACGTCCACTATATGCCCTGCCCCGCTATATCTAAGGAGGGCCAAGCCCCCTGATCTGATTGACGTTAAGGCGAACGAAATTCAAATTCAAATTGAGTTTTCAGCGAATATAAATCTGGGCTTCTATCAATCTCGTAAGAAAACAAATCGAAGATGTTGAAACTTTCAAGGGAAAATAGCCTTGTTCGTGTTGATAACTGAGATTGATTACATTATGGAGTGAAAATAATCAAAATTCGTTTGAAGTGTTCAGTAGGTGAGAGGTTAAGGACTAGGCTTAAATCTATTTATATATATATATATGAATTAGTTTCTTAGAGATACGAGGTGCGCTAGTTTTGTACACTGCTGAAAACTTAAATTGATTCTATTCTAAACTGAATCGAACGGAAATCAGTTTCAAGTTTTCAGTAAATGTAAAACTATGAATCACGCAATCGTTTAAATGATTTAGTGTCTAAGAAATAGCAAGGAACGCTAGGTTTATACTTATTGAAAACTAAAACTGATACGAAATCTGACTGGAATATTTTAAATCTGTTTAAGTTTTCAAAACGTCCAAGGCTTAGCTCCTCCCTATCTCTGCTTTCTTGTTTTAATAGAGAAGTGGTATGCGTATAGCTTTATAGGTGCTGTAAAAACAAATTGATACGACCAATAGTTCTGAAGTAATAGAAGTCAATCTAATTTCAGGGTGGGGGAATGATTCTCACGAAATTGCTAGGTTTGCAGGGATAGGGGAGTGACTGGAAAAGAGAGATAACTATTTGAATATTTAATGGATTTTTGGAAGCAGTATTGGCTTGTGAATGGTGGTGGAGGTAGATTGAGAAACGTCTGTATTTGGACGACGCTATTTGCAGCGAAAGGTATCTTATTTCCAAGGGAAACGTTTCGGGAAAGTAACATTTTTTTGAGAGACAGTTTTTGAGTGGAATTTAAAAAATGTTATGATGGGTTTTTATTAGATTTGATTTTTGAACGTTTCTTGATGTTAAAAAAAATATAAAATCATCCTAAATGGTAGCTTCTCTCTGAACACCAAAGCTATACGGTTAGAACACTTCTACAGGAGTTCGTTTGATAATTGCAGGTTGTAAATACCCTAAATGTGTGCTTCACTGTAAACGTACAAAGACTATAGAACCCTTTTTTTATGCGCAAAATTAGTAAAACTGTAAAAGTCTAAACAACGTCGTTAACCTTACATAAACCGTAGACGCAATTTGTTTAACTTATATTTTCTAAACGTTTTTAGATAGTTTCAGAAATCGAAATTAATTATTAGCCCTGGCTGTTTTATTTTGAAAGCGTGTTAACTTTACGTAAAATCAAAACGTTTATGGACACATTAGGTCCTTCTTTGCAGGTTCTCGGTTTTCATAAATTAATTCTTGGTTTTATTGTGAAGCGGTCAATAACATTCATGCTTTGCTGGGGAATACTGGTCTGTTATTGTTAATGGTACTTGTTTACCCCGTCCGAAGCGCGTATATGGATCGGTCAATCGGACGCAGTCGTTCGTTTCTCCTAATGGATTTCAATCGATGATGAAGTTACTTCTCTGGTTATCCGAAGGACTCACGCGGGGAGCCGACCAGAGCGGCCGAAGGGAATGAACCAAAAAAAAAAAAAAAAAAACCTAGAAATGTCCAATAAGTTTGGAAGTCCAATTTTCCTTTCCGGTCTTCCAGCTTTCTCCAAAGTGTTTCGCGTCACGCGCCGTTGCAGCCTGACGTTTAAAGGGTTAGTCGTGCCCAATTTATATCCAAACATTCTTAACCAGTATTGGTGATTAACGAATTGAAAACTAATAATCATTAGATTGAATTGTTTACTCAGATTATTTTTAACTTTAACTTTATTGAGTTATCGTATATATAGATTTTATTTTTAGTTTTATCACACTATTAAAAAGCCATATTCAAAATTGTTTATCTCTGGGTTGAGGTGTTCTTGAGAAACTTTAAAATGAATATGTTAAAAATATAGAAACCAGTTTTTTCCGATATATGTATGACGTAGTTTATTTAAAACGTGATCTACAGGCTACTTTTCGTCAATTAACTGTTAAGAAAATTATTCTTATTATTAATTAGCCCCCCCCCCCCCCCGCCACAACCCCAAATAAATTTGGTGCAACTAGCCATTGAAGCTGCCTCGGTGGCGCGCTTCCAAAGCCTCTTATTCGGGATCGACGGTTCGAAATAATTGGTCTGTTCTCTTTTGACCCCTTTTTTTTCTGCTCCTCTCTCTCTGTTTTTCTCTCTCGAGGGACAACCATTACCGGCTTCTACGTTGCGGATTGGATAAGAAACGGACACCCAGCAACTCTACCCCTAGTAATTTTCCCTCCCCCAACTACCCACCGAGAAATATTGCGTATAATATCTATAGTATCTGTACAATGCCATGTACAATATACACCAGGTTAGATTTATAATCTAAATAGGATGATTTGGCTCGCGTTATAATAGTTATAATTTAGTGTCGTTGTGGCTTGTGGCTTGTGTCGTATGTCAATTTGGCTCGTGGTGAAGTGAATATTGTAATCAAATAATAGAAGTTTTGCTCTAATTTACAGTTATCAAAGATATATCTTTGATTTCAATAGTTATAGTTTTATTCACAACGCATCAATTTTATTCTCTAATGCAGAATAATACAATGGTTGAGTGCCTAAGAGCCGAAGAAACACCATCTTTTATTTAATTTAACGAGCTCTTATGACCTATGTTCTCTAACCTTTGAACCTTGTCAGATAGCAATCCAATCTTAGTGGTACTGCATTCATCCCTATAACAAAGTTAAATATAACCTTTCGTTAAACTCTGGGGATAGTCTAGCTTTGTGGGTGATGCAAATTCGATTTGAAACTAAGTTGTTACATTTATATCGAAAAATAAGAAAATGAAATTCATCCCAAACAATCTTTCTTTGGGAAAAAGTGACACGAGAAGTAGGCTTAGCTGTCTTATTAGGGAAAAACGATCCAGGGAATCCTGCCTTTATGGTGTAGTTTCGTCTCTATAGACTAGCAACGCCTTCAAAAAACTCTCGTGTCATTTTAAGTCTCGTTCACACGCTAAATTTATATTTTTCAACTTTTAAAAAGAAACTTGGAGTTAAAAATGGAACAGATTTCAAATTAATTTTCGGAATTACCATGCAAAATGTTTTTCGGAATTTTTGGACACGTTTTGGTGTTTAAATTAATTTCTGAAGTTTGGTAAAATTTTAATAAAAGTAAATATAAATTTGGGCCAATCATATTATTTCAGTATTCAACGGCGCTTGTAATGTCCTAATGGCGTTTGATACAGCCAATTAATTGAATCTAATTATACTTAATTCGAAGATTAAAGCGCTTTCATACTCTTGTTCATGGGAATTTTGCATAGACTGTTTCCTTCTCTATATGAGGTTTAACCCAAATTCTAACATTGTAAGTGATAAAGTTCGTTTTGTTGAGTAATATTTTGTTAAAGATGAATTAATTTACTCCCGATATCTCGTTAGAGTCGTTTAATCAAAGATATTTTAATCGATTTGAAACGGTAAAATCAAACCGATATTCAAATCGCCAGGAATCGTTTTAAGCGTCACTTGTTCACGCATTATCTTTATAAATCGATTTATTGTAGCTTCGTCTATCGGTTGTTGAAACCGAATCGATACGAAACTGGTTCCCGAAGCAGTTTCGAGAAATCGAATCAAATCGATTCGAAGAAAGACGGTTTCCCGTTCACACGACTCTAGAGGAAACTTTTTGAAACAGTTTAAATCGATTCCGAGGCCTAGTATGAACGCGGCTAATGAGATATGTGAATGGCGCTTTATGCCTTAAAAACATCTTTTTCTTCAAAGTGACTTTCTTTTTTACCCCCCACGGATTTAAAACTTGGATGCCTGTCTCACTTTTGGCAAATTATTTTGGCTATTTCTTTTTCATGGTGCAGACTTGTATGTATTTTCGTCGTTTTAGGGTTTCATTTTGTCGATTTTCTCCGCCTGTTAAGGATGAAGTATATCCGTTAGACTTTTACGCGTGGGTGTGGTTAATAATTATCGGGCGTGGTTGTCACTCGGCCCCTAATTTCTTATCTTTATTGAATTCAGTTATAAGAAAATGATACTAATCCGTTTATTATATAAAATGAGTTTTATCTGACATGGAATTTTTCATGGAGTCCGAATGGAAATTGAGTAGCATTTTCGGAAAGATTGTTGAAATATTATTCAAAATATATATACGCATTTTATAATCACCATTTTTTAATTATCCCTTTGTATATTGATCACAATACAACGGTTCATACTAGGCTTTGGAATCGATTTAAACCGTTTCAAAAAGTTTTCGCTAGAGTCGTGTGAACAGGAAATCGTCTTTTATCGAATCGATTTGATTCGATTTCTTGAAACCGATAGATGAAGCTACAATAAATCGATTTATAAAGATACGGTAAAATTAAACCGATATTCAAATCGCACATTGTCTTTATAAATTTATTTGTTGTAGCTTTATCTATCGGTTGTTGAAACCGAATCGGTATAAAACTGGTTCCCGAAGCAGTTTCGAGAAATCTAATCAAATCGATTCGAGAAAAGACGGTTTCCTGTTCACACGAATCTAGCGAAACGTTTTGAAACGATTTAAATCGATTCCAAGGCCTAGTATGAACGCAGCTTTAGAAATGCTAGTGTGTAATGAGCAAAATTAAACTAATTAGGCTTAGCAAACTATATCTAAATAACGTGTAATGAGACTTTATCTTGAATTAGATTCGTCTTTAAAGCCTACCTATTCATAGCAATTTATTATTCGGTGAAACGATTTAGGGATTAAAGATTGCGTGGCGTATTAAAGTGTTAGACAATAATTTAAACAAGTTATTTCCGTCTGCATTTCATAGTCAATTTAATGAAATGTCTAGAATGCAGTAAAGCGCGTCTAACCACCCTTTTGTCTCGATGTTTAACTTTAAAGTCCATCTGCATCCATCTTAAATTCTGTGTTAAAATGGCTTGAAGAACGATATAATAAAACTAAAATACGAAACCATCTGAGAAGTTGAGCTTAAAGGAAGACCCCTAATTTTGGGTAAACTCGTATTTCCTTCTACTCTAGTGGTTATGCGAGATAATTTTACAAAATTCGAATAATTAAATTTGACACTAATTAACTGCAATTAAGGACGTAAACAACTAATTATATTTAAGGAAAAGTACAAGTAAAAACGAGTTTATCCCAAATTTGTTTATTTTTAACGATATTTAGATCATTTATTGAAAAGTTAAAAAACTTTTACTGGAACGCAGCAATTAGAAGAGGAATTTTAGTCGAAACTTGTTGAATTAGAGGGAAGCAGCGGTCTACGGAGGGTTGGGAGAGACACCTGGAAGAGCATCATCTACAGCTCAGGGCTCTCATAGCACTCTCCTAAAAATATTTTTCTCTGTAGGGAATTTTCGAATGCTTTGGAATTAGGAATTACAACTTCGATTACGTTTTGGTTTAAGTTAATTATATATTTTTTAAGTAAATATAATAAGTTTGCAAAGTTTTAAATGTTATCTTTCGGTTTTTAAAGCTCCAACCCTTTTTTATTTATTGTAATTTATTCAATCTCCTTGCATGCAGGCTTTATAAGTCCGTTCATCCAAACAATTTAAATTTCACATAAGGACTTTAAAATCTAGCTATGTGCGTCTTGTTTACGGTATGTCGGAACGTTGGATAACAAAAAAAAACATATAGCTTATATAAAAGAAAAATAAAGGAAGAAATCCGACTGTAATTTCCAGAATATCTGAAGCGAAAACACTCATATAGGAGCCTTTATACTATAGCCAACATCATTTTGAAGTTTCAGTTGGAACAGAACTGAGAGATAAAAATCTGTACACTGACTACGCGATTGCGTAACTGATTACAGCCTTTGTCAATGCTAAATACGTAGTCTGTAACGCAAGTAATTTAGTACAGTCGTGTACACCGATTGCGCCCCTTGCCCAAAATTAGATTTCCAAATGTCAGGCCTGATACTGAGTTCACTAAAACCGCTAAGAGCCACTATTTCCGAAATAAGTCACTAAAAGCAACTTTTTTTGTAATTCTGATCTTTCTGATCTAAAGCGTGTGCAAAAATTTATTCTACATGGTGGAGCCACGCGCTAGAGACTACTATACCTTCTCCACAGCAAACTTTCATCTGCTCCTAGGGGTCTTTAGAGCTATAAAGCCGGTACAAATAAATTTGGATTTTTTTTTCCAAGGAGCTGATTAAATTTGGCCGTTCTAGCAACTAGAGAATATATCGTCTGCTCTTGTTATTTTTCCCGCGCACAATTTCGACTTTTTTTTAAAATGGTTAGTCACCTTTTCAACAAATTTTCAGAGCGTCACTGACTATCAGGCCTGAAATATTGTCTGAACCATGTGGTAGTTTTAGTAGCCCTTTAACTATATAAGAGAGATTGCCCTATTTATTTTCTCTTTGATGCCCCATATCATGCTGAAAATTCGAACTGATTCTGACTATAAGTTACTTCATTTTTTTGGGGGCTGCAGTGCGCTTACGGACGGTTGGATATTGAAGAAGAGAGGCTTAAAACTATAGCTTCAACTTTGGTCTATAGCTTGCTTTGCTAGATAAATACAAGTAGTGATAAAAAAAAAAACCTTATGGGCGATATGGTCTTTGTGTTATATGGAACAGTGGCGTTCTCTGGTGGAAGATTATCGAAGAAACGATGATTAAGCTTTTCACAGGGGGCATTGGCCATCCCTTGGCATTTTTTTCCAAATGTTCTTAACTTCGTGGCTCAATAGCCCTCTTTTTATTTTTCCTTTTCTTTCCCGCGCTTTTTCCAGCGCCATATCTCGTCAAAAGTTTGTTTTAGGCTTAGTACGCAGTGTATCTAATACTAACAACACCTTAATCCCTTTATATCTCAAAGCTTGAATTCAGCAGAATTCTCTATATCTATACTCAGAGTGGTTTAGAAGTAATTTAGGTTTTGTTCGAAAAAAAAAAAGCTCTTCTTGTTTTCTATTGCTTCCAAGTTAGTATAGACAAACTTTATAAGGTGGGTCAGTATATTTAGGACTGTTTCATCTTCTCACGTGACTGTGCCAATTTAATTTTAATATAATCTAGGTCGAGGAGTATTAGCAATGGACACCCATCTTAAAGTTAGAATTCGCCAGTCTAGAACTCAATACTAATATATATAAATCTCCTCTTCGCTCTTGGATTTTGGACTTCTCTACTCTGTATGTGAACTCTTGGCTCGTGTTCAAATTCGAATGTAATTTTTCTTCCAGTTGTTAATGCATGCCCAAACCTGGTCACCAATATCTTGGAATATCGCGTCACTTTTTATTGGTTAAAAGACAATACTATCTTATCGGTCGTGACCCTTTTCATCCCCCATCTTAACCCTGAGTCGGCTCTAGTCTTTGACTAAACTATAAATTAGCTTCTGGTCCTAATTTTTAACAACTCAATGCCTATTTGAATTTATTTACAACAAGATAGTTCAACGATAAATCATTTTCGAAATGACTTTACGATCCAACAAACATTCAATAAATTAAACCGTACGTAGTACAAATTAGCGAGTCTCCTAGGCATAGCTCTATCTAGGATATATAATTTTTAAGAATCCTTCGCTAAGTGCAGCGGTTCTCATCGGGCTTTGACATAAGGGCTTTGAAAGGATACCGAATATCTAAAGGTTAACAGAGCCTTGCTATATTTTTTAGTTAAGATAAGGAGAATGTGTTTTAAAGAAAAGGGGGAACTCCGGCTTCTTCGCGGAGAGTACAAAGGACCATCAGTGGACTCGGCTCTATAACCCCGACCTTGACAGATTCCTAGAATCTTAATTTGATAATGGGTTCCCAATGCCGCGCGCTACAAAGCTCAGAAGAAGTCATAAACATGACAGTTTGTACAATATAGCCTTTACAATATTGTTGCTATTTCCCCTTTCAACCCTAGTACGATATCTGGTTCCAATAATTTAGCTAAAATCCTGGTATCTAAAAACTCCCAAACCATGCGAACCATTTTTATGGTCTTATTTGTGCCTATAGCATCAAATATTTCATTATATTATGCATATTTAAACAATAAGAAATCAATAAAAACATTACTTGTTATTGGGTAATTGCATTCTCCCTTTAATAAAGATGAATAACAATATCTGGGGTTCGTAAGCGTCCGCTAACGGCAAACAGTGCAAAAAGTAGTAACTAACAAAACCACGCGCGCTTATTAACGCCAAGTTTTGTTTTTCATTTTTATCTATCAAGCTATAGGTGTCTATTGTTATTTGTTAATAGATGTAATTCACCGTTGTTAAGGGGGAATGTAATTTCGTCGAGTCATTATACAAAAAATTGCCCTAATTTATTCACAAACTAATTTGTGTTGGAAATACGTTTTTTAAACCTTGCAAAAAGGCTTAGCTGAAATACAAGATAAATGTACGAATGTGTCTACATGGCTTCAAAACGCTTTATTTTCTGGGAACGAGAAAGTCATACGCTTTATAGCCCGTTATTGCAGAGACCATATAAAGAACTAAGCAGCAAAGATAGATAGTGCATTGAATCATGAAGCGCCTAAGACAAAACCAGATCTAGTTACGATCTATTGACTCCAAAGGTAAGGACGTAATTTGAAACGTCTCACAATTGATCTTCATATTAAAGGCTTTGAGCTTAGATTCCCCGAGTCTTCCTAGAATCCTAGCCCTGCTGTTTATTGTCTATGGTTTCTATTTCGCACCAAAAATTATCACTTTCTCGCGTGTTCGCTGATTGGCTCGGGTTCTTTGTTCCTTCGATTCTTCAATTTCCGTGAAACTCAGCTAAGTCTACGATCCGGAACTGATTTAGTCTGTAAAATCGATATTTTTCCGACTCATATGCTGGGTTATATCTTTGACACAGTTGAATTCTTAGATTGGTGCTTACTCCATCAATTCTATATTACTTTCTTACGCTTACGTGGAAAGATGCTGCGTATTTTTTTTATATTTTTTCGACTCCCTTTTCTTTGGTTTAAGAAAACAAGAGTCTATAAAGGTCGAATACTGTATATGCTGGAGGCCATATGGCTTAAATCTTTCCTTGCGAAATTTTTCAATTTAGTTGCCGCTCTAATAGGCTCACTAAGCTTTTGCAGATGTCCTTTTGTTTTTTCGAGGATCAGGACATACATACTCGCGGTAAGAAAGTTTCTCCGTGTTGGGAATTCTAGACCTCAAGATGTATATATATAAAAGCATAAACACAAAATAACATTTTGGTGATTTTTCTTATTTTTCCTTTCCTTGATAAGTCTATACTCAAAGTTTTGATAATAGAATCAAAGTACGTTTACATTTTTCTGTTTTGAGTCGGAATACGATTCTTTTTGGTGCGTAGGTTTAATTGGATGATGGAGTTTGTCTATGTTAAGGTACAATGGTTTTAGAGTTTCCGGTTACTTAAACAAAATTTGTTTATTTATAAAGGTTGAGTCTTGTAAAATTATTTTTTTCCACGAATGTTTTAAGAACTTATTTTGGGTTTAATTGTAGAATCCATAAAGAAATCACTTCATTTTTCCTTTTCACCCTCTCTTTGACGAACAAACATTTATAAATGCGATGTCTGGAAATTTGTTTTAAGTGCTCTTTCCTTCTACTTGCAAATATAATCAGAATTGGTACCTCGATCATCAGATCATATAGCTTAACTTTTGGCGTGTTGCTAATTCGACATATGAAATAGAACAGACTATAGTCAAAATTAGTTTGAATTTTCAGCACGTAAAAAATTAGATTGGTCTTAAATGGCAAATTATCTTTTACTCGCGACTATATCACGCCCCCATGACGTACCCTGTAACGAATCAGCTGATTTGCCAGCGACTTTAGCTCGCTTAAGCTTGACTCTTCTAAATAGTAAATTTTTAATGCGCGTTGATTTATGATAATGGTTATAGACTTGTTGAAAATTCAAGCTGTTTCATCTTCTAAATATAAGTCTATAGCGAGAGAATTCGATCACTCAATGGATCTAAGAGAAAAAGCCAAAAAAATAGCGCTTTTCTTTTAACCTTTCTACGTAAAAAGGTTGACGTTGAAAGAAAAGTTGGTAACCTCGTAAGAAATATAAAAATTTATTCTTCAAGAGAGGCCAAAAATATTATAACGATAACGTCATGTTCTCTTATTATTTCAAATTAAAGTAGCAAGCAGTTTTTATTGAAAGTTAAAGGGCCAGTTAAAGAAAGAGTATGTTATAAGATTGACCCCCAAAAATTTAGCTACTTTCCTCAGAATTCAACCACAATCTTATGACTTCTTTAGCTTGCCAATGAAAACTAAAGCTAGTTGCTTTCAAAATATCCTATAGATTTGTTTTTCTACAATATTCCTCCAAGATGTATTAGAGCATTTGAGATAAACTTCTCTTGGAAAAACGACTTCATTAGCAGGTCAATAAAAACTAAAGCTTGGTGCTTTCAATATAGCAGCTTTAAAAATATATACTTTTTTTTTTTTTTTTTTTTTTTTTTTTTTTTCCACAATATTTCCCCAAGATATCTAAAAGAATTTGAAATAAACTTCTCTTTGAAAACGAAAGCAAGTGCTTGAAAAATGTTGATTTAAACGGGGTTTAGGCAATACGTACAGTATTATTTCAAAATTTATGAACTTCTTGGAATAATTAATCATTTTTACCGATCCTCGAGGTGGCTATATGTTAAAATTATAAAATAAGATGCCCAAAATCAGGTTTCACTATCCGTTTCGATTCCGACTATCAAAGAATTACAATTTTGGTACTTGCCCTTTCAAGAAATAAAATGTAAAAAAATCCAAAATCGATTAAAAGCAATTTTATTCAACCTGCCTTTAAGACCATCATTGTAAAGAGAGAGAGAGAGAGAGAAAAAGAATAAGAAGGCAAACTTCACCATCACCGGTCACCAAAATGTCTTTCAGATATCCTCTTAGTGTAAGGAGGGAATGGGGGAGGGGTCTAGAACTGCATGAGGTCATAGATTTCCAATGATTGAATTGGGTTCTTCAATTGTATGTATGTCCAGGGCATAAGTTCATCCCCTCTTTTCCACAATCTATACTTTTCTTTTTTCCGATCTTGTACCCTTATGTATGCTCCATATGCACTTGGCTTTTAAAAACAATGATTCGTTGATTCCGCTTCGGGAAACAAGATAAAAACGAATCGGGATTAATTCCAGCATATGTAGAGACGGAAGAATAAAAGAGTCAGAGGAATCAATATTAAATTACAGTCAGTAAAATAAAGCTAGGAGAACTTAAAACCTACAAACCCTCATCCTCGTATATGTATATAGGAAGTACTTGGTTTACATTTAACTGCGCAGTGCTGTACAACGAATCTTTTCTCATGCGGATAATTTAAAGGGACACAAACTCAGACGTTTGACCCATCGTTTGAAAAATGTCACAGGAAGCTTCATTGAGGTTTTATCTTCGGTTTATCTACGATTGCTATATACGTAGTTCCAACCATTATCAAGCGAATGTGATGTTTTTCAACTGGGTCCGCCTCCTCTGTTGCATCCAATCTCAACAGAGAGAAAGAAAGCGCAAAATCCATTGTGTAACTAACAAAAACCTTTAGCGTGTCTACCGAGTCTTAGAAAGTAATAGCCGAGGCTTAGCCGTTTAGTGGAAAGACGGGCGATTGATCACTCCACAATGTCACATAATCGGTGTAGAATTAAGCCTGTAGCTTTGACTGTATTAAAGTGATTCGTAAAATGAGTACGTATCAGTATTGCTTACAGTATAACGAGGTTGATTTTCTTAGCTAATAGTACCCCAATCTGAAATTCACGGCAGACACGCGCAAGGTTTCGTGTTAGATGCGCTGTTCACCGGTAGGCGGTGCTTGTAAACGTCAATCTTTGTCGTTTCTCTATCCCTTTTGAAATAAGTATGCGCATCTATGAATAGTTTTATGTAAGAATAATAAGTTTGTTAGCGTTGAATTCTAGAACTGTTTCTGAAGATTGATAATGGAGAGGAACAATATAAGAACGAATTGCCTGTTTAATCTAGTTTCTCCTCCCTTTTTTATTTGGTTTCATAATTTATTTTTAAGTCCAGTTTGAGTGGATTTGGTCTATTACTTTTCTCCCAATTTTTATGACATGTACATTTTTATATAGTTGCCTCTTTCTACCTTTTCCTAACATTATATATATACACTTCGCGGAGTAATAGATTAAAGGGCTAGTGAAATGCGTAGTTAAGTAATATGAAAGGAAACTTTGGTGTATGGTTTTTTGGATTGAATGGATTTTGGCTGAATAGGAAAACTTTTCTCCTGGTTTTTTGGATGAATTGAAAAACTTTTGTCCTGGTTTTTTGGATGAATTGGAAAACTTTTGTCCTGGGTAATTTGGATAAATTGGAAAACCTTTGTCCGGGGTTTTTGTATTGATTTTTAAAAAATTTTGTCCTGGTTTTTTGGATGAATTGGAAAACGTTTGTCCTGGTTTTGTGGATGAATTAGAAAACTTTTGTCTGGGTTTTTGGATTGATTGGAAAACGTTTGTCCCAGATTAATGGAATGAATGAAAAATGTTTTTCCAAAGTTAATGGATTAATTGGAAAGTCATGGGTAGGAACGTCATACCCTCGACCATATCTGAAGTTATTGGTGATTTTTAGAATTAAAACAAAAAAAACGATCATTTAATAATTGGGCAGTAATTTGGTTTATTTCCATTTCACAAGTGAATAACTTTTAAGCATTTTATGAAGCTGTTCAGACTATATGAAAGTTGACAAGATTAGTGGCATGTTTTTTCCTATTATCTCCTTCTTCTTACTTGAGTCTAGTTTGTTTTTTCACATTAATTGGAAAATTTATGTTCATAGTTTTATTTTGGAATTGACTGAAAAAACTTATGTTCCTGTTTTTTAGGATTGATTGAAAAACTCAAGTCCATGTTTTTGTTTTTGGATTGATTGGATAACTTATGTCCAGAGTTTTTGTTCTTTTTGGATCTATTTGTGTCTTCGTTTCACATACATGATACAGCACTAACCCTTTAATATACAGCCCTTATGCTATAAAAAATGAAAAGACGTGAGCTATATAATAATAAGTATACGATCCTCTGCACATTCATATACCTTTATATATGTTCTTCCTTCTCGTTTTGGGTATTTCTTAGAGTATTTCTTAGAAGTCCCGTTTCCTCTATATATAACATACATAGGATAAAAGGGATATATTGGACAAGAAACTGGGCTCTATATCATCATTCAAAACCCTAGCTCCCTGCTGGTATTACATACATATATACTTATTCCACATGAAAGTGCCATATTCAACCTTTTAGCTTGGACCACGTATACTTTCAGATACAACCATAGAAGGAAACTATTATAGTCATAGAAAAACTAGAAATTAAACAGGGTTTTTAATTACTTAAAGGGAGAATGCAATCTAACAAGTAATTTTTTATCGATTCCTTATTGTTTAAATAGGCCTAATCCACTAGTGAAAAAATTTACGAACAAATATTAAACTAGAAATAAATTTAAAACTTACCCGAAAAATAGGCTTAGCGGGATTCATGGAGATCCTGATTTCCTCGCGTATAAGGTCTAGCGACCAATCGAATTCGATTGTAAGTCCTGTGGTAGATCTCGCGTAAACGTAAACGACCTTACATCTCCATGAATCCCGCTAAGCCTATTTTCCGGGTAAGTTTTGAATTTATTTCTAGTTTAATATTTGTTTTGTAAACCTTTTATTGGTGGATTAGGCCTTTTTAAACGATAAGGAATCGATAAAAAAATCACTTGTTGTAATAAAGGTTTTAATTTTTTAACTATACCTGGAGTTTAATTACTCCATCGATAACTATAAACATATCTTTACGGTACTTACATTATTATAAAAACCGGTTTTCTAATGGATTTTTGGATCCCTTCCAACACTACAACTGAATCTATATATAAAAGCAAACTTATTCTCTGGGTGAAGTCTTTACTTTATATCCCTTTGACGTATACGGAGACGAAGACTTGGAACTATCGGTATAAGGGCTGTCGACTGTCGTGTAGTATATATAAAGTATAGTATATATAGCTATCCGCGGATTGGATAGAAGCATTCGACGTCCCGCGATATAAAAGATGTTCTTAGACGGAGAGAAATATATCAAGTAGACGGCTGGCCAGCAGGCAACCCGCCTTAACGCCGAGAGATCGAGATGAAAAGAATTACGCTCGCGCTCCAGAACATGGGATGGCATTATCCCTATCCGGGCTAACAAGATATCCAGCTCACTGCTGTTTGTACGTTCCCGGGGCTATATCATACGTACATACACTCGATACATATCCTATCCTACTTCAATGAGAAATTGGGGAGGATTTTCCAGTTAAAGGTACGCTGAAACGCGATAGCTTCGTTAAAGGACTCCCGTGTTTACAATTACCTTGTACGATAAGTACTTGTAAATACGGTGCCATTATTAATGAAGATATCGTATTTCGGAACCCCTAAGGAATATTTCAATGAGCATATAAGATAATTTAGTTTGGTCGAATAGAGTATATTGCCCCGATTTCTCAAATATCAAGTCTCTTATAAATGGTAACAATGGGGCACAGGCCACAGGCCACATACACGCCTCAGTTTTGAACGTTTCACCTGGGGCTATAACCAATAAGCTTCATTTTGAGTGAAATAATTTGCTCCAGTTTTGAGGAATTTCAATTGATCTATAACCATACACCCCTCTTTGGGTTTTTCGTGTTTGTTCTTTTGAAGTAAAATATTTTTATCCTTTGTTTCATTCTACCTTTAATACTCTTAATAATATTTCTTGGTAAAATCTGGGGGGCGTCATCGATCTGTTTATTACTAGACCTTAGACCTACTAATCCTTCTGTCCAATCGGGGGGATTCTCTCGTACGTCATTACGTCAAAAAGAAGATTGCAAAAGGGGCTTTGAGGGAGAGAAAATTGGGTGGTAAAAGAGGCGGAGAACGAGCGGAACGAGCGGATCGAGCGTGGGGTAGAAAAACATATAGCCAAGGCCCGAATTAGGCTTAGCTCCCGGCGAGCTAAAAAGGGAGGAGGAGAATTCGTTACTCCCGCCAAAGCGAGGTACTAGGGAAGGCGCGGACCAGTTATAAAGTGGAATATCCCATCTAGTCCTTGTATTCCCTAAGGTGCAATTTTGCCTGGTGCCTTATACCCTACCTAACCTACCCCCCTCACTTTTTCCTTATTTCCGAAGAGTACTCGCCAGGAAAAATAACGCGCAAATCTCACCCGCCCCTTTTTTCCGCCGGAACACTACAAGGATATCCACCGGATGAGGCCGAATACTCTAAAAAGCTGAAAAAGAGTGAATTTCTATCAACGGTATTGCGTGGTTTGAGTTTTTAACATGTACAAAACTAGACTTCCTTCCATTTCTATTATTACATTTAAAGGTCAGGTATCATTTTAATTTTAAATTCGCGTTTTTGCTTACTACGTTCAAGATAAATACAAAATTTAGAAGGTTGTAAGCCTTTCTTTCATTCCACCTCTAAAAGATCTACAATTTCTATTCATTGCCTATGAATACGCGACTGTTTTTAAAAATCACGTAGTAGAAATATTTTGAGTAGACGACTTAGTTAACTTAAATGTATTAGCAAAAGTAAATCATCCTTCAAGTTTATAAGAAGACATACTGCGGGTGACAATGAAGTGAGTCCGATTTTCTTAGTCCATAGTTTCACCCTAAGTATTCCGAAATTTGTACAGAAAAACGGCCAGGCCCAGTATATTCTTTCTAGAGTAAATCCGACTCGAAATCACGACGACCGTGCGAGACACGCTCCTTCGTTTCGCGATAGAGAGGGAAGAGTTGTTTTCCGTCGATACATTTTCACCCCCGTAAACGTCTAGAAAGTTCAGCGCGATATAAGCACCGCCTACTTAGTTCCAATCTCAACCGCTAGAGAGGGCAATTTCGAATTCCGTATCTCGTCCGTTTATAGTTTTTGGATCTTTTTCCAATCTCCTCTGGCGAAAGTTATGACGACAAAACTTTCAGAACCATATACCAATTTCAAACTTGAAGCATGATTTACCTGTGCTAGTATTTGAGACCTTTCCTTTATTTTTCTTATAAGTTGCGAACTGCTGTTGAACGCTATAGTATAACATCTCTTTATTCAGCTTCGAAAATGAGGGATACGAAATGTGGTTGATTATAATCTTAGAATTGGCAGTTCTTTCCACTGCAAAACAACTTCTCTATACGGAGAATTCCAAGCTTTTTGAGATTGTTTCCAAAACGTTTTTCCTTTAATACCGTACAAATTTTACTTCCCCTTCCGCCCTACCTACTAAAAAATTTGTTTAATACTTTTTATGGCCTAGGCGGAGTAATTGGTATTATTAAAGCGGAAATAGGTTTCCTCCTTTAAAGGATAAGTCTTTTGAATTAGTTTTTATCTTTGCATCGGCATATATGCAGCCAAGAACTAATTTATGAAATCTGAGAACGTACACTCTCAGAAGTCCCCGGGGTGTATTTTAACTTTTTTCTACGTTTTGGAAAGCTTTCAACTTATTAAAACCGTGTAGTTACACACTTTTTTTTTTAATCAACAGTTTCTGTGTAACTTTACGCCCTTCTCTTTCGTGTTAGAAGTTGGTCTTTTCCTGCCTTTTTTCATTGAAATATTTTGTGTTGAAATCACACCTTTTCCAGTTATATATATCACGTGAAGGTGTTCGTAATGGGTCTTTCATTAACACTCTTTGTTCGATCGTTTTAGTGTGATTTCACACTCTTTGTTCGATCGTTTTAGTGTGATTTCACACTCTTTGTTCGATGGTTTTAGTATGATTTCACACCTTTTCCATGTCTATAAAGGAGAGGAAAAACGTATTCCGTGATATTTTTGGTTTCCAGCCCCATATTCTTGTAATATTTTCATTTATTCATATTAACTTAACGGTTTAATACTTTATATAACCATAATTGAGCTTTATTTGGACTTCTCAGTTTTAAAATAAGGGCCACGTTCTTGTAAACTTGTTCTCTAAAGTCGATTTATCAATTTATAAGAAACACCTTATGACCTAACCTTGCGGTGAACTTCATAGCCCGTAGCAATTGAGTCTTATTTTGTAATTCTAACTGATCTTTAATTGACCTTAAATTTTAATCGGAATTGTTATGTAATCTACATTTCCTAAAAGGTGAAAATAATGAGACTTGACCTTCAAAATAACGATGGGATGTTCGTATACTAATGCGTGCTCTCTGAAATTTCGTATAAATCGTTTTCTATTAAATGTCGGAAACAAGGGACAAGGCGCGGAGAGAAATTTTTCCCATATTTTTCAAAACGAGCCTTAGGAAAAAAAAAAGAGTTTGGAATAGTTTTAAAACCTTCGCTTTTAGTTTATCGAGGGGTGAAAAGATGAATGCGAGGGATGGATTATACGTTCAGGGTGTACGTGTTTCAAGGAGGGGAGAAATTTTCTGTTTTCTACTAAAGGGTTTGCGTAGGTTTTTCTTTTCCCTAAAGAGGTTATCAAAATTCCGTCAAGCAATATAAAATAAAATAAGACTTGAACATACGATTGTGACAGTTAAGAAACGAATCAATAGAAAATATTTGTTCTACACGAGAGAACACTATGACCAGTACATCCTGTTCGTAATGTACAAGACGAAAATTGTATATATCTGCTTTTTCATTTGAAGAATTCTCTCTTAAAGGGAAAATGCAACCTAACAATGATTTTTATTTCGATTCCTTATCGTTTAAATAGGCCTAATCCAACATTAAAAAAATTACAATTAAATAAATTTAAAACTTACCATCAAAATAGGCTTAGTAGGATTCATGGAGATATCCTGAACTCCCCGGATAATAACTAACGACCAATGACATTGATCATGGAGATTCTGCCATCCCCATATAAAACACATCGGTCAATGTCATTGGTCGCAAGCCCTTATATAAGGAATTCAGGTGATCTCCATGAATCTAGCTAAGCCTATTTTCCGGGTAAGTTTTAAATTTATTTTTATGCCTAGTTTAATATTTGTTTTTAAATTTTTTACTGTTGGATTAGGCCTATTTAAACTATAATTAATCGATTAAAAATCACTTGTTGATAGGATAATAAACATTGAAATGGTGCGTTTTTGTTTAGCTGCACTCATATTTTGGCGCAAAAAAGGGGTTTATTTCACGTAAGGACTACGCCTTTAAAAATGTTCCAACCTTTTAGCATCGGTGTTCAGAGAGAAGCCTACTTTCAGTGAAACTAGAGGCATTTCTTTTTTCTTCTTCAAGGAGAGTAAACCTATCTAGAAAGGCGGGTGCTATTTAAGCAACCTCATTTCTCTCGACCCCCGTGTATCATATTTAATGAAGCTTAATTAATATAATTAACCGATTAACGTTAATATCTTCCCACGGAATTAATCGTAATTAGCCATTCTTCCTTAGCTCTTTTGTTCAAGTTCAGTATTCATCATAGCGAAACCGAAGACGAACTTATTCGCAATGTTAAACTTCTATAGAGTTAAAAATAATCATTGAAAACTCTTCTTGAACAGAATTATTTAGCTTCAATGTAATCTCATTGGCCCACAAGACAAACTTTAGCTCGCGCACTCAATTATCCCCAGTTTAATTGGATACGTACTACTTATCTCCATTATGTGATTTAACTTTACGTATTACTACACCGTAATGTTGCTAATTATATCATCTTACCGTGTTCCACAAAAATCTCTTTCAAGTTAGAGGCTTATAAGTTTATCAAGATTTTCTCTCAAGATAGCTTAACGCGAGCCTCTATTTCTATAAGACCTCGTGGTTAGGATTTGAAACGCCATACAGTGCGTGATAAATCCCAGCTTTCAAAAATCCTTTAATTATCTTTGGTATTTATAGTTAAGATATTCTTCTACCCATTGAAATCACCCGTTGAGATGAATTTTTTAATTATTCCCTTGGAATATTCTCAGTGCTACGGTCAGTGTAACAAACCGGAGTGACCTATATCTGTCCCGATTAATTTAAAATTTTTAACGTGACTTATTAAATTAGTCTTAGAGTGAGAATGCAAACCAACAAGTGAGTTATTATCGATTCCTTATCGTTTAAATAGGCCTAATTCACCAGTAAAAAAATTACAAATTTATTAAACTAGAAATAAATTTAAAACTTAACCGGAAAATAGGCTTAGCTCGATTCATCGAGACCCTGAATTTCTTCTCATTGATGGATCAGCGACCCATGAGCATAGACCTACAGTTAAACCGAGATCTCCATGGGACTTCCAATAACATTCGATTGGTCGCTGAACCACCAATGCGAAGAAATTCAGGATCTCTATGAATCCAGCTAAGCCTATTTTACGGTTAAGTTTAAATTAATTTCTAGTTTAATAAATTTGTTTGAATTTTTTTTACTAATGGATTAGGCCTAATTAAACGTTAAGGAATCGATTGTTTGGTTACATTCTACCTTTAAAACGAACCGGGTACTTTTGGTGCTATAAATCTGAACGCACTGATCTCTCTAATTAGAAGATGATGGTGCGACTGATGGTATGAGGCTGGTTGGTGGATTATTTTGTTGGCGTTCTTGATCGCGCCTGGATTTTATAGCGTGATCCGACCTCTCTCTTTTGTGCGAAAGAAGAACAGAAAAAATTCCACGCAACTCTGCGGGATTTTCTATGGCCGCGTCACCTCCAGCTATATTATATGAAAGATAAGTTTTTTTGGAACTGGCGTAAAGATAGGAAAACAGAGAAAGAGAGGGAGAGAATGCGAAGAAAAAAGTTTTTGTTGTCCAAACTTTGGGATCGGTATTACAAAGCTTATTCCCCTCCCCCTACTTTAACTCCTATTAATCTGTTCATGGGATAAAGCTGAATAGCCTAGAATTGTTGATTCAGTAAGAAATTTTAAAGAAAATATACCAAAGGAATAGAAGGTTTGTACATGCATTACTAAAACGGCAAGTGATCGCCTCTGTTCCGATGTCTATCTCATTCCTGAAGCTGATGCTTACCTCTGATTGGACCCAAGATTTGACGTCATAACCGGAAATAAAGGGTTACCTTTCGCTCGTACCATTTTAAACTTATATTCTTTGGTATATTTTAAGTTTTTTTATCGATTCTTTAAATCCAACAGTAAAATTTTTAATTAAGTATTAAACTAGAAATAAATTATTATTGTCTTAGAATAAGTACCTACAACCAATCTGAGCTCATTTTTAAATTTCCCTCATCTTCCATGAAGCTATTTAAAGGGAGAATGAAATATAAATTTTTGTTAGTCGTACAATTACGTGATTTATTTCACGTATCGTACAAATCAGAGCTAATTTTAGAGTTTTAAACTCCACTAATCTTGTATAAATGTAGTGTGAAATATATATCTTAGTTTACCCTACAGATCATGGAAGAAAATTCTGTAAGCCTTCCATCCTCCCTTTCTGTGACCTTTTTCTCTAAGTTACAAAACATGGCTTCGTTCGGCTTTATTTTGTGTACAAAATACTGTTAAGTATTTTTTTAACTTGGAGTTTACAATATTAACAAAGCCACGGATATATAGGAGTTTATCTGAAAGAGATTTAGTATACTATATCTCGTATGGTGTTAAGCTTTCTTATAGCGGTGTATTCTTAGCCCGATATTAATGGTTAACGATTATCCCTAGTTTTTCCTTTCGATAAAAAGCCTGTGGGAATTCTGAACGGTTCCGCCTAGATTAAATATTGGGTCTAGTTTTGGGGTTTGAGCTTACTAAGCCTTTGATCAGAATCACTTTGATTTTTCAACGCCAGTGAAACTTCAGTTTCCTGTATCTTCAAAGAAAAAGTGTAATACTAAAGCTAGGACTATTAATAGATAAAGATGAATAATAAAAAACTGGCGTTCATAATCGTCCTCTAACGGCAAGTTAAAAGACTCAGAGGAGTAAAATTATCCATATACTATTGGAAAAACATTTAATTAATGAAATTTTTCTATAATAAAATTCTGAATTTAATTAGAAACGAACCATAAATAATTTTAAATTGAACTCATCTCAAATGCGGGATGTACTCTTAAGATTATCTCGTTTCAAGTGAGACTGTCACCATACCCCTAGGTTGACACGTTCTTACTTCAAAACGAAAATTTCAAAAATATATAGGTACTTTTTCGATATACGACAAAATTTATTGCTGGAACGTAATTAACGCTAATTTTGATTCGAAGGTAGTAAGCTTTAGCTTTTTAGTTTTAGTTTTTTTATTAGAAATTAGCTAAAAACGCGAATTTACTCTACATTATACCTTTAAAAAAAACTAAACTGATGTAATAGAAAGTTAGCTATATTGCAAACTCAATCTGATCCTGTTGGATAAAGAGTTTGGGGTTATTTTGGTGGTATGGGATTTTGGTTCGCAAGATAAAGAGTCCGTGAGGATTTTTTTTTTTTTTTTTTTTTTTTTTCGTTCCCCTTCTTTTCATAAAAAAGTTTCACACGCGGTTTTTATTGACATTAACAGATTTACGAAAGGAGAATTTCACGGAACAGGGATAAAGTCAGAGACCCTCGTATCATTTATTACGTATGACCAAAAGGAATTAAACTGATCCCAAAGTTATAGTTTTTTAAAGTTAACCTATTCATAAATTATGTTTTACTAAATGTTTGGAAAGAGAAAGTTTTAGTACCGATGGGGTTTTAGATTTGAAGGGCAGATGGAAAAGAAAATATAAGTTGTTTTTATTGATTCTTATTCCACAAAATTATCGGTCCATTTAATATGAGGCTGCCACCATTTTATTCGAATTCCCATGGATTATATTTTAAGTTTTATCAGAAGCCGATGAAACCCTCCTTTGAAGTCTATTACTCCCGGGTCTTGTATACCCCTCTCTGTATGGGTTAGTTTCAAAAAGCGCGATTCGTGCGCCTCCTAACGGTAGATATTTTCGGAGCGGGAGTTCGTCGATCGAATATCTCTAGCAGCCTTGGAGTTCTTCAACCAAACGTCGTCGTTTGTGGAGAGAGAGAATTTCCAATTTTCCGTAGACAGGGGGGTATGAAGTAGGACCCCTCCGATCTCGTAAAATTGGGAATTTTACCCATACAGAGAGGAGCGCTATATGGAACATTAGAGTAGTAGACTTCAAAGAAGGGTTTCATCGGCTTCTAGTTTTATCATACTATTAAAACGCCATATTCAAAATTTTATACCACTGGGTTGACACGTTCTTAAGGAACTTCAAAATGAAAATCGGTAAATTTTTTCCGATATATGACGTAGTTTATTTCTGGAAAATAATTAACGTCAACTTTCGTACGAAAGACTTTAGGAGTTTCTGGATTAAGTACTTTTATGAAAAAGACCGCGCTAAAGTGACCTTATCACGTGGCAGAACGCGCGAGTGTAGGCTCTACAATAACCACGTGACCATAGTGATGACGTAGTATTGCGGGGAATTTTAAAAAATTTCCCAAAATGGAGATTATAAAATGCGGAAATTTTAAAAACATTCAATATTTAAAATTTATGAAAATTAAATCAAATTTCAACTTTTCAAAATTAAACCAAAATTCAACCAATTAACTTCAGTAATTTTTAAAATAGAGCTATAATTTTTATTATCTAAATTTGTGGTTTACACTTATAAACATTAAATATAGGTTAAACTCGCTTTGGGATATAATGATATGAATATCTTAGTAAGGCTGGATTCTATTATAGGACCCTATAGGCCTATAGTAGCTCATCTTGAAACAAAAATTATAAACTAAAAAATATATATAAATTTCTTCTTGCACGTAAGGTACCGGTTAAGCTTGCGAAAAACTTTCCCACAGGTGTTGTTAAATATATACCATTTTTAGAAGCACGAAAAGATCCTTTTTCTTAAGTAAAAACCCTGAAAAAAATCACCATTCGGTGGGAAATTTCAAGATAAAATAATGGCCGCTGGTTTAGTCTTCTAAATTGAGCTTTATTTTAGGTACTTTAACTTTTTCTCGATAGCGGCGTATTTAATATTTCACTGGCCCTTGAAATAAAGGCTCTCCCATCGTCTTTTTTTTTTTTATCGCTTTTAAAACATGGTTGGCCCTAAAAAAAAACCTATTTTGAAGGAAAACAAAAATAACTTTTGGAAAATAGCCTATAGTGTGTAAAAACAACGAAGAGGGATAGCGTAATATTAGGAAGAATCGACGAACGGCGTGGCGTGGAGGCTTAAACTAACGGTATACCAGGATAGGCGCGTGCCAAAGAATATTTTTCAACTTTTATGGCCTAGCAGTTTTCCTAAAACTAAAAATAAAATAAAAATTTAAAAAAAAGTTATAAAAAAGAAAAAATACCGCGCCCGCTCTTCCAGAATCTATAACGGCTAACTTGGCAATTTTGCCACATTGGAATTTTTAACAATCTTCAGCTAGGGAGGCTGAGATGGAGAATTTCAAAAGAGAGAATGAATAAACAACTTGATTTAGTTTAGCTAAAAATTTAAAAGCTTTTGAATCTATTTTCGGAATCACCATGCCAAGAAACGTATTCGACAATTTTTTCACAATTTTTAAAGCCGTTTTTGGTGTTTAAATTAATTTCTGAAGTTTGGTAAAATTTGAAAAAAGAAAGTATAAAATCAAACCAATCATATTAAAAGAATAGGCTCTCGTTTGATGCCTAAGACCTTGGTAATCAGACGCCGGCTCTGTTGAATTAAGAGTGAAATGATATGATTGGCCCAAATTTATATTTACTTTTATTCAAATTTTCCAAACTTTAGAAATTATTTTAAACACCAAAAACATGTCTAAAAATTGTTTGAAAATTTTCGACTAGTGTTTCAGAAAATAAATTCAAAAGCTGTTCCATTTTTAGCTTCAAGTTTCCCTTTAAATAATAATAAGAATAATAATAAAAAGCTTTAAAGTATTTTTAAAATAAATTATTAATGAGACTACTTCTGTTTGGCTATAAAAGCAGCATAAATTTTAGAGCTAAAAGAGTTTTAATTTTTAAACAATGTAATTCCTTTAATATTCCCACTCGCGTGGTGATTGGTTAAAATGTTCTCCATCTTTAGAATTGAAATTAACCAATAAAACTGCGTTGGGAGCTTTCTTCTCGTGAGTTTCATAAATAATTTAATTTGTTTATATTGATAGTTAAATGGATACTAATTAAAGTTATTCATAGACCGAAATAAAGAAGTTCAGAGTTGATTTCATATCTTAATAACTATATCACGAATAATACTTCATTATACGCCCACATATGAAATGAGATCTGCAATAAATTCTCGGAATTTCGTGGAAAATTCTTGTTTTTAAGTATCAGTTTTGGGTCAGCATTTTAGGCCTAGTATTGACGTCTTATAAGTTCTTACATAAATAGTTAATTGTATTCGACTACTTTTGTAAGTCTTTCGGCGTTTTATTTGGGCTGCTCTGACTTCTCCCGGGTTGCATTACGAAAACCAAATAACGAAATGTATTTTGGAGTGATCCAAGAGCTATTTATAGTAGTAGTCCAAAGGGAAACCACCATTAGTAGTATATCCAGACGCTCCCAAGTAGTTCAGTAATTTCGTGTCTGCGGGCGCGGAGATAAAGTTAATTCCTTACCCATATATGCTAGACGAAATTCCAGATATTCTTTGGGAAAGATATACCTTATCGAAATGTATATTTAATGAGTGAACCGTACATCAAGTTTTCTTTGGACAGAAGCAGGAAGGCCGGGCTGATGTTACTAGACTTGATTTTTATTGAATTTTGAGTAAATCATATTTAAAACCATTAAAATAAGCTTAGCTGGATTCATGGAGATATCCTGAACTCCCCGTATAATTACTAGCGATTAATGACATTGATCATGGAGATCCTGCATTCTTCATATAAGAGCCATCGATCAATGTCATTGGTCGCTAGTCCTTATATTGGGAAGTTCAGGGGATATCCATGAATCCAGCTAAGCCTATTTTGATGGTAAGTTTTAAATTTATTTCTAGTGTAATATTTGTAATTTTTTTTACTGTTGGATTAGGCCTATTTAAACGATAAGGAATAGATTGCATTCTCCCTTTTAAGTATGAAGAACACAATAGAGCTGGCTGGCTTTCATGATCGAATACTCTGTGATGTAAAACTATTCTTTTTAGTAGGGGAGAGTATTACTCTGTTTCAAAGTTTAATACTTTGAGCCGGGAGCATATGGGAAAAGATCTGAGAGTAAAAATCCTCTCTGATCTTTTCAAAATTGAGCCAAATTTTATAATCTTTTTCTTTCTATCGTTCGCTTTATCCCATGCGTATTAAAGTACTGGTAATATTATATATTAATACCCTTTTATTGAAACTTTGCACGATATAGTGCAATTTTATTCTTATTACGGGATAAACTTTCAATTGTTAAAAAGTAAATTTTATTATTTCTTTGTTTGGAATAATTGGCAGTTGGATATATATATATTCATCTAGCGAAAAGTATTCTAAGGTAGAAACATTACTAAATTGGATTAAAGTACTCTAAGGAAATTTGAAATGCATCACTAAACCTTTATTGAACCGTAATTTAAAGGGAGAGTGAACTGTCGAACCTGAACATAATTTCATATAGAGTTAGCAAGGGATATATTGATACGTCAGAGGCTTCTATCTCTCACCTCGGTGTCATCCCTCTTACATTGTTAGTGAGGGAGTTACAGTATTCGCCATTACAAGCGCTCCCCCAGTAAGGGGTTCCATGGCGCCAGGCCGAGGGGTCCGACACTCTTGAATCCGCTGTACACCTGAGTTCAGCTTTAGCAGTGCATTGAGTTCGAACTCTTATGAACTCTGAGTTCAGCTTTGATAGTGCAAAGAGTTCAAATATTTTGTACACCCGAGTTCGCGAGTGTCTGCCCCCTTGCGCCAGGCTTTCTTTTAATTTAAATATTTGTCCCCCATAGAAGACACGAAGATATTTCTGACCTAAAACTATAAATTATAAATGTTTTTTTCGCTTTGTCTTCCCTTTAATAAGGTATGGTATAAATTTATTTATATCGGGACGGACTTTTGATGGTAAAAACGGTTAGTTGTCTTTTAGGGCCCATACCCCTCGTCCATTATATGGGAAGCCATAAAAATAAAAGGTGCTCCAGATGATATTATACCGAAGCGAGCCTAGAAATGTTATTATATTCCTACGGTATAACCAAAAGTAGATAATAAAAGAAGTTGGACACTGTACGTAATTGACGCGAATGTAAAGTACCGTCATTTAGGAGCTTGAGGTACCAAGGTGATTCGAATACCGACTGGAAAATCCAAATTCCGAAAGAGTACTAAACAACAAAGGTTCAGGTACTAGAAAGCGGTCCTGGATGTATATCTATTTTATTTGTCTATGGCAAAGTGGATCGCTTCTACTATTATCTCCTTTTAGTATAACTGTTTTATTGCGTCAATTTCTGGGAACGCTCGGTTTTTTTATATAAAAAAGCGAATTAAAAAGAAAACAAAGCTCAAGTAGGCTATATAGAGTCATTAAAGTATTTACTACTAAATTGACCATTCGCGTGCTATCTCCTTGAGCAAATTTAAATTGGAGCAAATACAAAGCTAGGGTCGCTCTTATCTGTTTGTAACTATTCAACATGTGTAAGGGAGCTTAAATAACTTTAACGTAATGAAATTTAAAACTGATTCTGACTGTGCAGTTCTTTTGTCTTGAAATTGACAAAATGTAGGACATACCGTGAAGACTTTATTGTTTTTAAACACAAATACCAAAACGTATATCATTACATTACTTTCATGGTCAAATACTAAGTCCAGTTCACATTGACAATCTTTTTATTATTATTATTATTATTATTATTATTATTATTATTATTATTATTATTATTATTATTATTATTATTATTAAAATGTCATTGTTTTAAACAATTCAGCCTTGATCTACTATTAATATTTCTTTTTATTATTTTTTTTACAGTTATATTGTTAAGAACACATGATCTGCACGTACAACAATGTGAAGAAAACCAACTGCAATTGATTTTGAAATTAGCCTTATGGAAACTATTTCAATATCCTTGAACATCCAATAACAATTGAGTAAGTACTATATTTTTTATAAATTTTTTTCACAAGTAGGTGTGTCGAATTTATTGGGAAATATGAGATGGAAATGAAATTAAGTTTTAGACATTTGTAATTTGTGGCTAGGTTTTAATTTCATTCAGTGTCAATCTGTCCATATTCAAATAATATTGTAATCACAGCTGCTGGGGAAATGAAATTTAGATTGTTCTGTAGAGCGCGTACAAGATGGCACCACGGTCGCCGCAAGTAGAACAAACTAAGGGCCTCGTGTCGAAGTGCCTGTAATTTTGGCGACTATATACTTAGTCCAATCAATCAGATTATAACCCAGCCTTTATTGATATAAATTTATAAAGTATATTTTGAATTATTTTACAATATTAGATCGTTAGTGGCCATCTAACGGCGATAATAATTTAGGTTAAAAAAAGGTAATTAAACGTTAATAACAAGTATTAATTTAAGTAGCAGAGGAAGAGGTGCCCACTTTTATACAGTGATAAAAACAATTACTTTTGACCTCACCCATTCTGGAGAATAAGCCTAATGATAGCCTCAGATATCTCTTATTAAGGTAGGCTTCTCATTGGCTAAACAAGGTTTCCAGGATCAATCTAATTAATGCCAAAAAGGGCCGCGATGCGTCGTCTCTATCGATTTTTTTATTTATTTTTTAAATCGTGGAAGAAATCGCTGGTTAAAATTAAGTAGTGTTTCATTTTTTTATAATAATGAAATAAATTCAAAATAGTTTTCATTTTCATCTTATAGTAGCCCTTTAATATAAAATGACCGGTAGTTCGCACGTCCTCTGGCGAATTCGTATACTTGAATGCGAATTTATATTAACTTCATTTTGGCAATGTGAAGCCCCAGGAAATACGCGTATCCAATTTGCGTCATTGAGGCTGTAAGACACCCACGCGCGAGAAACGTTGCTTCTTACCCTTCTACACACCATTTATTCATTTGACCCCGCGGCGCCCAAAAGGTCATTTCTCGTCGTCCCTTCCCCCCCCCCTACCCCTCTATACTACGAAGGCGTTTACATCCCGTCTGCCTATAAATATATATATTTCCGTCAACTTATATGAAGGCAATGAAGAGTGAAAGCCAAGATAAGGGCTATGATAGGGTTAGAATGTCTATAATAACAACAGTATTTGAACGTATTGGTTTCGGGGTTATATCGAAACTTATACTTTTACTCCCAGGATCGCGAGGCAAAGGCTTAACGAAATAAACGTATAGTTTTATTCTTTTGTTGCTTTAGCCACATTTCTATGTTTATCTACTTTTTTCGGTGGTATAAAAAACGTAAACGTAATATTTATGAAGGTTATCTTAGACGATGGAACTGTTATGGAGAAACGTAACGTAAATGAAAGTTGTAATGGTGTTTTTATAGACCGAGGAGTTATATTAAATATAGTCAATAGTCAATCCAGCCCAGTTTTCTATCATATCCTTTTAATTTTTGCGTTACTTTTCAATGTATCATGTTTTTTTTTTGTTTTTTTAATAAGTTTCAAGATATTATTCAGGACCAACTGACAACTGCATCAGGGTGACCAGAGAAAAAACTTGAAATTTATAGGAAAAATAAGAAATTTAAAGGCGAATTATAGGAGAAAATAGGATTGAAATATAGAATAAATAATAACGAAAAAATAGGAAAATATAGGATATTTTAAATTATACTTTTATTTGAAAATAAATAACATGATAACCAAAAAAAGTGAAACAAATAGGAAAATATAGGAGAAAATCTTCAATTATAGTAATTTATGGGAGAAAAGCTTCAATTATAGTAATTTATGGGAGAAAACCTTCAATTATAGTAATTTATGGGAGAAAACCTTCAATTATAGTAATTTATGGGAGAAAACCTTCAATTATAGTAATTTATGGGAGAAAACCTTCAATTATAGTAATTTATGGGAGAAAACCTTCAATTATAGTAATTTATGGGAGAAAACCTTCAATTATAGTAATTTATGGGAGAAAACCTTCAGTTATAGTAATTTATGGGAGAAAACCTTCAATTATAGTAATTTATGGGAGAAAACCTTCAATTTTAGGAATTTATGGGAGAAAACCCTCAATTATATGATTTTATGGCAAATCTAGTCGCCCTGCTACATAAATTGGTAGTTGCTAATCCACCTGATATTATTAGTCTATAAACTCTATGTTATACAATGTAGAAGTGTTTTTGATAATGACTGTTTTTCAACTCCCTTTTTTATTCATTATCAAACAATTTTTCTTTTTTTTTGTTGTTATACCAAGGTTAATGAATCTATTGATTTAATGCCGCGTCATCATTTTTCACGTGTGTAGGCCTATAGTTGATATATTTTTAGTGGTATAATATAATATTATTTAAATTTTCTCTCCTGGTCAGAGACATAATTAAAAATCAGCGCATTTAAAATTATCCATATAATTTCGAGAGTTAAAAAGGAGGATCTAGACGCTGCAGGTTTTATAAGTACTGAAAACTAAAATTGACCCTGACTATAATTTGTACCATTCTGAGTATTCATCATGTGTAGGATCTCTTCTATTTCTTATAAAGAGAATCGCTAAATCGCCAATATTGAAGGCAGTGCCAACTTTATTTCATCAGAGCGAGAAAGCATAGAAATTAAACTTGCAATTCGTATGTACCCATAGACCCCCACTCTAGGATGATTTTGACAAACTAGGGGGCGGTTGCTATTGCATCAACATCAAGGTTAGTAAAAGAGACAGTGTTAAGCAGACCTCTGCCACGTCACATGACTGTTTGGAATCAGAACTTGATTTCCAGAGCGTGATCATTTTAATTTATATTGGCAACAAACTTGAAATAAATTTAAAACTTTCCCGAAAAATAGGCTTAGCTGGATTCCTGGAGATCCTGAATTTTTTCACAATTAAGGATTAGCGATCAATTGAATGTTATTTAAAGTCTCAAGGAGATCTCGCCTTAACGGCGGGCCTTTGCTTATTGGTCGCTGATCCATCAATGCGAAAAAATTCAGGATCTCCATGAATTCTGCTAAGCCTATTTTTAAAAATCATTTTTTGGTGGTTTAGGCATAACGATATAGGGAATCGATAGAAAATTAAGTTGTTATAGGTTGAATTCTCCCTTTAATATCAGTTTTACGTAGTGAAAGCTTTAACCGACTCTATTTTTCAACCTCGAGGTTATTTTACATACTTTTCAATTTATTAATTTTTAATGATAATTGAAAGAGGGGAAAAAACACAAATTTGGTTTTTCAAATTCTGTTCACGTTCCGCTTGATTTATGTTTAGTCACGTTATGTTCGATTCTCTCTCGTTACGCCGTCAAGCGTTTAATTGTACGGTAAACAAAATTCGTTTCGATTTCTCGTATTCTTGACACGCCAGACTAACAACTTCATATGGGAGGAGTATAACCAACTGGGGAGTTGAAATAATGGGAGGCGTGTGGGCAATTTGGAGAAAGCTAAAAAAACGTTTTATGTACCAAGAACTAAGCCTAATTCGTGAAACAAGAGAACCCCGAAAGATGCAATTGGGTTTTAGTTGTAGTGTAAAGATATTTTATTTTTCCTCCGCTGTATTTCCTCTGTTCTCTAAACTAAAATCCCCTAGAGATAAAGCTTCAAAACCAACTCTAATGAGTCTTTCCACGAATTACATTTCACTGAACGTAGTGGGTATCTGGAATATTCCAGTATTTTATTTTTACTTCACCTATTAAAGTGAGTATGTAGTCTCACAAAAAATATTTTTTTATCGATTTCTTATCGTTTAAATAGACCTATTCCATCAATAAAAAGTTTTAAATTATGCTTAAAGAGATCATTAAGCCTAGGTTTGTATAAGAAATAAAATAAAACATCAATTTAGTCTTAAATTGGATAACTAGGTGTCCAAATTTGATTTCCGAAGTTATTTTTAATCATTTTGAAATTTAATTCAATAGCCAATCACGAAACAGAGTAAGTCTAAACCATTTTTAATTTTAATTAAATATGCAATATAGTTAGGAAATGATTATCCAACGTGAACCAAACCAAACAAGGACTACTAATATTTAGGGCCGGCAAATGGCGCCAGGAAAATATCTAAATTTCGATTAAAAACTCTTAATCATATGGCAACGCTTTAATTATTCAATGGGAACCATAGCCCCCGTTTTATCCCCAAATTATTTTACCCACTAGTGGGTCCTTTTTTTTTGCCTCTCCCCTCCATGTTACTCCATGATTAAGCAAGGCTGTAATATTTTAAATTAATTATAAATTTTATTATAATTTAATTTGCGACGTATTGCCATATCTTTTGTAATTTTAGAAACTGCCAGCTTTGAAAACGAGTATATGATTCTTAAAACCCTTTTAATATTTGCATTCCAATCCCTTTGAGACTTTACCCATCTTTAAATGAATGTACCAATTAAAACTTTTGTGAACACGGAAGAGATTTTCGTATATATAAGGATTATTTTCTTTTAAACTTTGGAGCTAATAATCTAAAACTTTAATCCCTTAAGCTAGAAGTTTTAAATAAAACCAGTGTATTTTTGTAAGTATACACCGTGAGAGCTTTATTTGGGAGGGCTTTGTTTGAGATTTAAATTTTTTAAAGTATATACCGAAGGCGGCTAGATGTTGTCTTAAAAACCTTTTGTGAAATATTCTTGATTAGTTGTAGTTACCATGACGACTAACTGAAGAAAAAAAAAAAAATTGATTTTTCTCCGAGTTTTAGTTTCTCAAAAAGAATTCATATATTTTTCTAGTAGTTCATTAATTCACAATTTCCATTTCTTTTCTTAATTTATTCTATGACTCGGGGCTGTATTCCGTCCGTTGGATTATATTCAGTCAAATATAGGCAGAAACTAAAGTATGTTAAGGGAAAACAGTATTAATAATCGACTTTGGAGTCCTCCGTAATGGCCATTCATGTTTTATCCACATTGTTCTACAGATAAATGTGCGCCGAGGAAAAAATTTGTAATTAAATTTATATTTAATTTTTAATTAGAAGATTTAAAAGCTTGAAATGATGAAATATAAATTGCCATAGAAGGGGGAATCTGTCGTCTCATCTATAATTCGCAAATTCCAGGTCTAAACAAACATCCGGATATGTTTATTTAATAACGAATCAACGTTAAAATAATCTCAAATTCACCCGTTTTTTGTGTGTTCTGAATCACAAATATAATTGCAGAAAATTGCTAGTTAAAATCCTGTTAAATAGGCTTTATTTGAAGCTTAATTTAAGTTCCTTCCTTAATTAATTTAATAAAAATCTCTCAAACGAAAGAGGTAATGAATTCTAATGAATAATTTCCTTTCATCCTTTCAAACTTATAAATCTTCAAGTTAAATATTAACATTTTTTTTCTTTGCCAATTGACGCATATTTATCTGTATAAAAATTTGAATAAAACATGACTAGAAGCTGAGAAACATGATCGATTATTAAAACTGTTTAAAGGGAGAATGAAACCTAACAATTTTCATCGATTCCATATAGTTTAAATAAGCCTAATCCACCAGTAAAAATTTTACAAACAAATATTGAACTAGAAATCAATTTAAAACATACCTGGAAAATAGGCTTAGCTGGATTCATGGAGATCCTGAATTTCTTCGCATTGAAGCTAAGGCCCGTCGTTAAGGCGAGATCTCCAAGAGACCTCGAATAACATTCGATTGGTCGCTGACCCATCAATGTGAAGAAATTCAGGATCTCTATGAATCCAGCAAAGACTATTTTCAGGGTAAGTTTTAAAATTATTTCTAGTTTTTCATCAAGAGCAGAAGCTAAATTGTACCCCAAGTTAGTAAATACCGCTACTTTCAAAATCACAGCAGACATTTTCGAGGCTTTATTAATTAACCTTTTAGTCTTTGTTTCATATTTTAAACAGAGTTGTCTTTCCTAAAATATATACGTTTATTTAAACCTGGCGCTAAATATTCCCGCCTTTTCCGAGATTAGTCAGACTTCTATTACAATTACTCCTCTTCTATTATTCCGTTAATTAATTTAATAATATTCAAGAAAAAAATAACTCCTAAACCACTCAGGAAAATATAAATTAGTCTTAAGTAGCTTCAACTAATAAAAATAAAAGGAACTTTGGTCGCGCGTCATTGAGCGTGACACACGCGGTGTACTTTATGAATCTATTTTGGCGCCAAAATAAGGCTAGCTTTTGTCTATAGTATATCTTTTGATATGATCAAGCTAAATTCTTAAGCCACCGGCACCACCGCGCCGTACACTAACACGGCCAACCAGAACAATACTTTTTATTTTGCTGTCATACGGTCTGTTAAACACCTCTGTCTAGACCCCCTCTTCCCAGTAAAAGCTTTTAATTTAAGAAGAACACTCATTATACAACCCTTTTGGCCTATAGGTCAAGGTAAACGGCTTAGGTCAACTGTAAACAGATGATTTGCATATGTTTTGAAGTGAAGGTGAAAAAACAAATCTTAAAAGTCATTACGTGAAAAGTTAACTTCAACTTAAAATATAAAATTAGGATTTCATAAAATCGTAATTAAGATAAGCATTATAATCATTTTAATTGATTATAGGAGAGTTAAAATATGCATAAATAACATTATTATAACTCATCAAAGGTGTATCGTTAATTTGCAATTTGTTATTTAGGGTTAAAATCATTTATATTTCAAGATTTTCTGATCATTTAGTTCCTTTTTCATTTCCCGAGAATTTAATCTATTCAAATAGGAAACTTTATTACTGTAGAATAAATAAGTGGGGCGCCCGATGGTAAATTTTGGCGCTTGGCAATCCTAATTTTCTCTGAATAAGTTATAAAGATGTAGGACTATACGTCCGTCCTGTATTTTTAGAAATGATGAGAATCTAAATTTATCTCTAGAAGAAAAGGTATTCCCAAATCAATAATGAAAATGGATTTAGGATTAGCGGCATCAAATTGCAATTTTAAAGTGAAGCTGTTACGGGTGTTTCATGAACTCCAATTGGAAATTGAGTAGCATTTTCGGAAAGATCGTTGAAAAACGATTCGAAATATATATACAAATGTCATAGAACAAAAATTACCGCGACAATAAAAAATACATATTTTATAATCGTCATTTTCGAAATTTTAAAATAAAAATTCCCAGCAACACTACGTTATCACTATGGTCACGTGGCTGTAGTAAAACCTATTTTTGATTCTCGCTCTTTCTAGCCACGATAAGATTGCTTTCGCGCGGTCTTTTTTGTAAAAGTATTTAATCCAGAAAGGCCTAAATTATCGTTAATTACTTTCCAGAAATAAACTACGTCATATATCGGAAAAATAATTATCTATTTTGTGGTATCAAGAATTCATTCAGGTTCCATAAGAATATGGGAGGGCCGCAATTCAATAACCATCCTCCCAAACTTTCTAGCAAAAGTTCGTCTGCTTCGAATCGATTTTTCAAGTAAATCGCTCCTGCCATCTATTATTAACCCGCGCCACTAACGACCTTGACATAATATTTTGGGTAATAAAAATGGAGCCGACCGAAAAATGATCTAAGCGTACAAATGTTGGGAAAATTGCAGACGAACTTCTGTTACAAAGTTTGGGAGGATGGTACCAGAGGCTAAAGCTATGCTCCCATATTCTTATGGAACCTGAATGGATTCTTGGTGGTATGAAATTTTGTTAAACCTAAAAATTTAATTCATATTCATTCGAAAAAATGGTTAGAGCCTCACTTTAATTATTTACGTATTAATTATCTAGAAATTTTAAAACTAGTATTTCGTAACTAAAAATATAATAATAATATAAATCAGGATTATGAAATATAGCCGCCTTTATTTCCTTTTATAAAAATAAACGAAGGGTATTAAAAAATATACAACTTAAATTGTTTACAAGTTGCTAAATCTCAATTATTTTTAAATGAACGGTAGTTAAAAGGACGTATCCAATTATTTAAGGAAACTTTCTTTCGATTATCTCTATTTTAAAGTTCTTTTAAATTGCTGTAGAGGTATTTATCGTAAAACGCGTGGCAAGTTTATACCTTACCTAGTCGTTAAGAGAGAGACATGTTTTTCTATTTTAATTTTATTCAAGGTTAAAGCAGTCGAATATATATAAAAATTATTGCATAATATCCTTTATTTAATGTGACCTAATGTCAGTATCAGTTTGAGTTTCAAGACTTTAAAAGAGAGAATGAAATTATCATTTTTTTTTTTTTTTTAGATTTCTGACCTAATTGGTTACAAAAACAGTTATTAAGTATTTTTATTCAAATGATTAAGATCAATTTTTAACTATTTTTGTAAGTATAGGACTAACTGTTATTGAATTAACTTAATTTTGGAAGTATTGAAGGCTGCTATAGTCGCAAAATTTCAAATTAGGTTTAAAGTGAGCCGTTAGGGAATGGAATGTAATATGGGATAACTTAATTTTTGGATTTATTAGACCCTAAATTGTATAGGCTTTTTTGAACTGACGTTTCTGACGCGAGGGAAAAAAAAACAAACGTATTTGATTGTCCTGCTTACGGCCCGGTTTTGCCTAAGGAAAATAAGACCCGCCTCTCTTTGCTACTCCCTTCTAAAGAAGGGGGCACGTGGACTCACTAAATGCTTACAAATATTCCTTAATTATTTATTTTATTTATTTATTTATGAATTCCTGACTACTTTTAAAACGAGACTTATATTTCCTGCACGAGATATACTACGCGTTTATACGTTAAAATAAATACTCTTTGAGGTCTGGCTTGCTTAGTGGTAAACATCCGGTTTCCCCTTGTAGCGGGGAAAGCTGGCGTGTAAATATACTTCCGCTTTAAGGGAAAAAACGTGTGCAAAATGGAGAAGGAAATAGGTCTAACGGAAGCCACGCGCAAATAATCAAGACGTTGAAATCTTTAAACTTTTATTTTAAGGGAGGGTAAACTGGTTGCGTATGGGACTAGGTTAACATTTTTGTTTTTAATCTGGTCCGTAAATTTAATATGAAAGGTAGGACTTTCTGGATTAAGTACTTTCAATAAAAAGATCGCGCGAAATCAACTGTAGGCTAGTGATGACGTAATATTACGGTGAATTTTTGTTTTAAAAAAAATTGAAGATGGCGATTTTAAAATAAACATTTTTACTGCACCGGAAATGTTTTTCTATGATATATGCATACATGTATTGAATCGTTTTTTAACGATCTTTCCGAAAATGCTATTTCAAATTCTATTTTAGCAACTGTTCGACCCATAGATCTTTTGATTGTCAAGATACAATCGAAATAAAACTTTAGAAATTTATTTAAACACTTTTCAGTTTAGTTTTCCTTTAAAACAAATGTTTTATCTCGTTTTAACCTGCCTTGAAAAATATTAGAGGCGTAAACGTGACGTTTAGTGAAATAATACTCCTGAAACTAAGAATCGTAACTTACACCCGTAAAATGTTACGTCTTAGTTTGTAATACCCTGCAGGGTCCCCGTGCCATTTCAAATCCGGCAACTGGCGAAAGGAACAAAACCCCCTCCAAAAAGGAAAAAAAAAAAAAAAGAAAAAGAAAGATAAGAAAAATCACGTTTTGAGATGAATTACGATGTCGTTTTGTGGGCAACAAGGGAAGAATAAAAATTCGCCACTCCTTTCCTATTTTATATCTTTTTCGATAAAAAAAAAAATTGCAGCAACTCGGGGGCTACTGTATAAAGCCATCCAAAGCCGCTATTGTCATGGGAATACACTTTATACCCACTCTTCCAATTGAATCGTTTTACGATGGAATTTACTCTTTCTTACGCTGAAATGAACCTCATTCTCTTAATATTGTAGAGAGCTTTACAAATTGTACGTGTTTACGCAGAGTTTGTACACAAGCTAGAAAAGTCAGGGAATTTGAAAATGGAACCAAAAGGTCTTGGAAATGTTAGAGATTTTGAAAATCTGCCTCGAAAGGTAATGGATAAGTCAGGGGATATGGAAATGTGGCCTAAAATTTCAGGGGATTTGAAAATATGGCCCAAACTCTTTGGTATAAGTCAGGGATTTTTAAAATGGAAACAAAATGTGTTGGGAATGTCAAGGAATTTTAAAATGAGGCTTGAAAGGTCAGGGGTAGCTCAAGAAATTTGAAAATATGGCTCAAAATATCAGGGATAAGGCAGGGAATTTGAAAATATGGCCCAAAACGTCAGGGTTAAGTCAGGATTTTGAAAATTGAACCAAAAGGTCATGGAAATGTCAAGGAATTGAAAAATAAGGCCCAAAATCTCAGGGATAAGTCAAGGATTTTTAAAATGGAACCAAAATGTGTTGGGAATATGAGGAAATTTGAAAATTCGGCTCAAAAGGTCAGGGATAAGTCAGTATTTTGAAAATTGAACCCAAAAGGTCATGGAAATGTCAAGGAATTGAAAATTAAGGCCCAAAATCTCAGGGATAAGTCAGGATTTTGATAATGGAACAAAATGGTCAGGGAATTAGAAAATAAGTGTAAAAAGTTCAGTGAATTTGAAAATGGAACCAAAAAGTCATGACAATGTCAGGAAAGGTTATAGAAATGTCAGGGAATTTGAAAATTAGGCCAAAGGCTAGGGATAAGTCAGGGAAATTGAATATAGCGATTTAATAGTATGATAAAACTGAAAATAGAATCCACAGGCATTGGAAAAAATGTTGACAGCCTCACTTTAAACAATTTCTCGTTATACTGCAAAAGATCTAAACTAGGCATTTATATGTATTGGGTTCAAAACTCTACTTACTAATATTTAAATCCGGCTTTGGACATGACTTCATCATAAAAGTTGAACCAATCAGACACGACTATTTTTTAATTAGTAATAAATGTCTTCATACACTTCCCTCCAATTAGGCACCCGCTTTTTAATCACCAACTCGTACAGAAAGTTTTCAATTTTTCTCTAATTACCCAGAGGTTTATCGGTGATTTAAGAGAAGACCATTAGGCCCTAATTTAATGGTTTTGAAATCGATTAAAAAACGACTAAACCTTTTTCTTCTTCTCATTTTCATTAAAGTCGAGATGGAAAGGAATTTAATCAAAATTGTTTTAATTGATTTTACTTTTAGTTAACCCTAATTTTTTCTTTAACTATATACTAACCAAATGTACCATAGTTTGTAAAAAACTAAATAATTTTAAGTGAGTCTCAGGGATTTTTCATGATCTCAAAATAGAAGATATATAATTTGAGTAGCATTTTCGGAAAAATCGTTAAAAACAAATATTCAAACGAATTGAAAATACCAGAACAGTTAAAAGTTAATATTTTATAATCGCCATCTTCGAATTTTTTAAAACAAAAATTACACGCAGTAGCTACGTCATCACTATTGTCGCGGGGCTAATGTAGAGCTTACACTTGATAGCACGTGATACGGTTGCTTTCGCGCGGTCTTTTTCGTGAAGGTAGTCTTGTATTTCGTATAAAAATTGGTTCTACCCCGATTCGCCCAAAACGTTTGGCCCAATTCCCATTTCGCCCAATCTCAATTGGCCCAATCCCAACTGGCCCAATTCCCAATCAGCCCAATTCCCAATCAGCCCAATCCCATTTCCCCTAATTCCCATTTCGCCAAATCACATTTGGCATAATTCCATTTTTGCCAAATTCTTATTTCGCCCAATCCACACCCAAGGCATATGCGAGCAAAATCCTCTTGATCGGTTCCTTCGTCCTGTTTAATTATTCCTACCTAACCTAATCTAACCTAACCTAATCTAACCTAACCTAACCTAACCCAACCTAACAATTTTAGGCGAAACGGGAAAAGGAATTTTAGGTTGAGCGAAATGGGAATAGATAATTCTTTACTAACTGATAAAACGATTGGGCGAATTGGGACAAGGAAATTTTGGTTTTGGGCGAATTGGGAATCGATAATTTTGGGCCAAATGATAATACGTTTGGGTGAAGTAGGATTGGGCGAAATGGGAATAGATAATTTTGGACGAAATGGGAACAAACCTAAAAATTATCGTTAATTGCGTTTTCAAACAAAAACTGTCATTTCAATATCTACGCTCATACTAAACCTTGGAATCGATTTAAAGCGTTTCAAAACGTTTCACTAGAGTCGTGTGAACGGGAATCCGTCTTTTCTCGAATCAATTTGATTCGATTTCTCGAAACCGCTTCGGGAACCAGTTGCGTAACGATTCGGTTTCAACAACCGATAGATGAAGCTACAATAAATCGATTTATAAGATTATGTACGAACACTTGACGTTTAAAACGATATCTGGCGTTTTGAATATCGGTTTGATTTTACCGTTTCAAATCGATTAAGAAATGCTAGTGTGACCGTAGCTAATTTTGAAGTTTCATTTAAAACGCGTCCAACCCACAGGTGTGTAAAATTTTTAAATTGCAACTGTTTTTCATGATATACTTTCATTTGGGAAAACTTTCTACCTTTTCTAGAGTATCTTTAAAAATTGTTCCAAAAAATATTGATCTCCATAAAAGTTTTTAATTTTGGTAATGAGAATATTTATAGGCAATGGTACTTGATCCTTAACTCTCAAATTTCAAACTCCATCATCGTCATTTGGCCTTCCAGCTTCTGAAAATCCTTAGATATAAATGGGGTGATGAAGATGAGGATGAAAACGGGAAAAATGAAAAAGGGATGAAGAAGGGGTATAGGAAGGGATTTGATAAAAGGTTCGGCGAGGCGAAACCCGTTGGTGGTAATTAAAAGGAATATCGGCTAGCTTTCAGCCCCCGTGCACGAAAGAGAGAGACCCTATACTATCTTCTCCACCCACTAAAACCCCCATACTTTCGTTAATCAATTAAAGAGAGATAAAATGACGAATAGAACTTCTCCCCTACATACTTACACACCCCTTTATATATATTAGCCTGTTCATGGAAGTATTCCGAATATAGATGAAGGCTCGAAGGGGATGCTTTTGTATTTCGTAGATTATTATGGTAGTGTGTGTTAAAAGTCAAGGTAGCAATTTTATTTTAATCATTAGTTTTATATATTAAAGTTGAATTTTCTAGAATTCTACTCCATGGCTACATGTTTAGTTGATTAAAGGGAGAATGCAACCTAACAACAAATGATTTTATATGGATTCATTATCGTCTAAAAAGACCTAAGCCACCAGTAAAATAATTTACACTCAAATATTAAACTAGAAATTAAGTTTAAAACTTACCCCGGAAAATAGACTTAGCTGAATTCACGGAGATCCTGAATTTATTCGCATTGAATTGTCAGCGGCCAATGAACAAAGGCCCGTCGTTAAGATCTCCCGTGTTACTTCCAATAACATTCGTTGGACCCTTCAATGCGAAGAAATTCAGAATCTTCATGAATCCAGCTAAGCCTATTTTCCGGTTAGGTTTTAAATTTTCTCCTAGTTTAATATTTGTTTGTAAATTAATTTTACTGGTGGATTAGGCCTATTTAAACGATAAGGAATCGATAGCAAATTAATTGTTATTAGTTTGCATTCTCCCTTTAAGGTTTTTCGGGTTACATGAGACCAAAGAGTGTCATATTTATACAATAAATGTATTATATGACTTTAAAAGGCCGACCACGAAGCAGAAAAGGGTTCTTGACAAACTGCAAACCGATCATTGAATAATAATGGGTCGACAAACTGAAGATAAACAATAGCGTGTCCCTTAAATGTTATCCTATAACGGAAAACTATAGCCCTGTTCACACTAGAAACTTTAAAACAATTTCAACCCGTTTTGGTAAGGTCAAACTGTAATTTTTTTGGGGTCAACTGTAGATCTATTTTGTCAAAATCAAACACAAAATTATTAGCTTGAAAAGTTTATTTGAAAATTCAAAATGATTTCAAAATGTGTTATTTATGTTCAGTTTGTCGAAAGCTGTTTTGCACTGTTTTGATGTTGTTTAAACATTTTGCCAGAGAGGGCAGCACGGTCGAATATATATGAAACGCTCTGTTTACAGTTAATCCAGAACTTTTTTGAGTTTGACCTTTAAACTAGTTATGTTAGAGAATTAGAAGGGTAGAAACGAGGAAGAGTGGGAGAAGGGTAAGAATGAAACTTATCGATTAACAATATTCTCTTCTCTCCCGAGTTCTCTCATGGTCTCATCTTTTCTCAGTTTCCTTAATTGCTCTTTTCTCTGGTCTTTCCCTTTCTTACCCTCGCACCCTTTCTCATTCCGTAACCATTACTAGTAACGCTGTCAACTCTGATTGACCATCCTCCTTTTCTATAATTAGACACGTCCGGTAACTCCTATCCCTAAGCGTTATCTCTACGCAAACAGTCTTTCTCAATAATATCATCCTCATTTGGAAAACTGTGGACAAACTTCTGTTGGTTCTCTTTATAGTGGGAATTATTATTCTAGCTGGTACTTCTATTTTAGAGGAAGCTTTGAAGTTCATCTTCTACAGTATCAGTAGTAATAAGCATCAATTTTCTTTTGTCCATTGGAGCTAGGCCTACTTTTACTATTGATGGAATTGTACTTCTTACACCATTGCAACCTATAAGAAAATTAACAATGGACACCTATCATAATGAATAACAAAACTTGGCGTTCATAAGCGCCCGTTAACGGCAAACAGTGCGTGTTTAAGTAAAATTAACAAAACCTCGTCATTGGCTGCTATGGATAGAGAATATGCAGACACGCTACGTATTTTCATCTTGATCTTAACTTAATTTTTCGCCCGGTAATTGATAATTACCATACTCTATATAAACCACTTTAAACAGTGATGACCTCTTTGATTGGCTTGAAGGTTTTCCCGCCCTTTCTTGAGCCAATGATTGAAACATGCTGGGATATAATTATATGTTGTGCCTTTCATGTCGTTATTATTAGTTGTTCCATGATTGAAAGGTGACGTTTTATACTCTGAAACGCCTTCCTTAATCTATACTTTAGTTCAAGAATAGTTAACATAATGAATAACGCTGTAGCGGATTGATACACAATGTTCAATCCTATATGGAAAAAGTAGTCATTGTTAAATATACCCTTTATACCTTTCGAGTTATAATAACTATAATGATTGGCATGTTTGCTTAAAATTAACGCGTTAGACTTCCAATAGTTTGTCAAATTAATTAATATTGTAGGAAAACAAGCTTGTAATAATTTTCGTCTTGAATTGGCAGCGTGTGTGAAGTTACACTAACTGTTACCATTAAAATTTGTTTAATTAGAGATATAGAGGGCAAATCAATTTGGGTAAGCTAGTAATTCGAGGTGGAATTAATTATTAGTTGCTTAGAGGAAATTTATTTTACTTATCTATAGAAAACTATAGATATTAATTCTCAGTATTAGCCTTGAAATGACCTTAAATTCTCATAAATGAAAATGTTTTTCTGTATGACTTTGGACCTCTTTGAAGGCTGCAAAGTAAAAGTTATGGAGTCGGATATACATGCACGAAATGACGTCATTTCCTTGATTTTTTTGCTGTAAGACAGTTGATTGCACGCTTTTTGTAGACGGGGGGCTTTGAAATAAACCCTTTCATCCTTGTTTCTCGGACGAACTCGATACCTTAAGCCAATCGGAGTGTTCTATACACGATCAAAAATTGGTACTTCCATTTTGTTTCAAAACCCTAGAGAAATAGTTAGCATCGTTACATCGTACATTATGTAAAGTCAAACTGTTTCTGACTCTAAGCCTTTTCAACTTCTATAAGGATGAAAGTTTTTTTGTGGTTTAGGGGGATCTCTCCTACTTGCGGGCCCAAAAAAAATTGCTAAATTACTATCAGGGTATTAAGCTTAGATGGCTAAAAAGAACAGGCTAGAGAGAAAGGAAACCAAACGTGCAGGCAAAAAGCAAAGTCATTTTGAATTCATCTCCATTCCTCTCTAGCTGTGCTTATACGGCGCATTTTTCATCGGAATTTTGTCTAAGCCTCTTTCTAATCTTATTTATTCCATTTTTTTATTGCTTTTTTCTCTGTTTTTGGTTTTCCTAATGATATTTTGGGTCCCAAAACATTTTGATTAATTATTGGGATTGTTTTTTTCCCCCCTGAGAAATGAGATTTTTTTTTCAAGGATGAATGAAAAGAATTGATCATTAAAATTATTTATAATCGATTCCTTCAAAATATTAGGCTTAGCGCTTACTTGTGAACCTCGTCTGGTTAATAGAGGGGTAGATTTTACAGATTATGCTTAGCAAAAAAGCAAGGGATATTGAAGAACAAATTACCTGTTTCATAAAATTGAAAGTTTGTCACTAATTTATAATTAATTTGTTATCAAATTTGTAACCAATTCGACACCCTAAAAAGTGGGATAATTCTTAAATATATAACCATGAACTATCACGTTAACATCGCCCAGTATCTTAGTACTATCATCAAAGGTCCAGGTAAATGTACCGGCAAATTATGATTCGAGATACTCTAGCGGCCGCAGTCGGTGTAAAGAGTGAAATCGGAAGCCACACTCTTTGGAGAAATTTCGGATACAATGTAGCCAAGCGCGGCCCGCCTAAATTCCATCTCTCTCTCTCTCTCGACTCAAAATATCGAGGAAGAGTCCAAATCACTCGAGCCAGACAGGGGTGATGACTTTTTTGGCTATTTTAAGTGATGGGCTATGACGTAAAACTGGACCTTTGCTGATAGTATTAAGCGTTTAAATGAAATAAACTGATAGATTTTTGCCGTGAATAAATACATGATATATGGTTCCACAGCCCCTTTAAAAAACTTCTAAAAATGTGACGATTTTATGCAAATATCTGGAGGGTAGACTTGAGAACTCCACCTTTTGTAATACATTTTAACTTATTTTATCTGTGGTTTTCGTTTTCTTATTTTTTTGTTTTTACGTTTTTGGAAACAAGAAATGAGAGCTTTCTTTAAGATGTAACAGAGTCGCGTAGAGTGGGACGCGTAACATCTTTTGGCGACAGTACGGTGAGCTCAAAAGCGAATCGTACTAGAGCCGTGCCACGCACAAAAGAATGGACTTTGCGCTGAGTAAAATAAAAAAAAAAGTAAAAAAAGTAAAAAAGAAAATCGTAAGAAACTTTTCACCAAATGATAAAAGTTGAAATTCGGTCTCAACGCTCGAGTAAATCTGGGTATATATATTTTTTTTCTTTCCGGCCGCCAATTCTTTTATTTGGACTACTTAAAGTGAGGATGTTACGGATTTTTCACGATATCCAAATGAAATTTAAACAGCATTTTCGGAAAGATAGTTAAAATACGATTCAAAATGTATATAAACGAACAAAAAGTATAGCACTAGACCAATCTCTGTCCGTAGAAAACACCTTCTTGAAGGGAGAATGCAACCTAATCCTTATCGTTTAAATAGGCCTAGTCCACCAGTAAAAAAAATTACAAACAAATATTAAACTTGAAGTAAATTTAAAACTATAAAAATAGGCTTAGCTGGATTCATGGAGATCCTGAATCTTCGCATTAATGGGACAGCGACCAATCGAATGGAGATCTCGCCTTAAAGACGGGCCTTTGTTCATTGGTTGCTGATCCTTCAATGCGAAGAAAAAGGTTTTTATTTTAGAGTTTTCTTGAAATCTCTAAAGGTGTTCTATTTTGATTATGGCTTTTTAATAGTATGAAAAAAAAATTACGTAGAGGTAACAGCCTCCCTTTTAATGGGTTTTCTTGAGCTTTTTCGGTTTGTTTCGAGAACGTTAGTACTTTATTCATGAAACTGAAACCAATGAAATGAAAGCAATCCTCTAGGGTGACTAATATGATAATAATCAAACAAAATCAAAACTTAGTCTTCGTTTCAATTGGTTAATAAATTTATTCAGAATGGGTTTGAACTATATAGCTAAGTTTCGTACGACATTGAGTTAATGAAAGAAAAGCTAAGCTTGAAGGAATTTAGGCGATTTGAACAATCGTTCAATCAAAACCTGGCATTTGAAACTTTTTTGTTACTTTTATTTCGGTACGTATAGCCCCAAATTGATGTCTTTTTTAATATATTTCTACTGTATAGTACATTAACCCCCAAAGTTATGGCTTGACTGCACTGTAAATTCAAATTATATCGACCTATATCATAAGTATAATAATTAAAAATAATGTAAGTATGCCATAAAATTCATTTCTCAAACGTATTTCATTTTTGTTAATGAAATAGCGGATGATTAATTGGGATAATAGTTTCTGATAACAAGCCCTCTTTTAATTGATTTTAACTTTTGAAATACGCGTATAAACCAAAGGTTTCACGGTAATTTACATTTAATTGTCAAAGTTGCTAAGCCTATTTCTATTTCGGAGAAATTTTAGACTGTAAAAATTCGTGGAATCAATAAAATTTTGAATAGGAAGTTTTAATATTATGATAAAACTAATCCATATATGGATTATATTTTTAGTTTTATATTAAAATTAAAACACATGCAGTATTCAAATTTTATAACTCTGGGTTGACGCCTTCTTTGGAAACTTCTAAATGAAAATGTTAAAAATAGATAGGTAATTTATTTTCCAATATACGTTATGACGTACTAGTTTATTTCTGGAACGTAATGTACGATACTTTTCATACGAAGGATAGCTAGACTTTCTGGGTTAAGTAATTTTACGATAAATACCGCGCCAAAGCGACCTTATCACGTGCCAGAACGCGCAAATAATAGATAACTTTTGCTCTAATTTGCAAAGATACATCTATGATTTCAACAGTTACCAAAGCTTTCAAGTACGTTTACGAAAGAGACCGCGCGAAAGCGTAGGCTCTACAATAGCCATGTAACCATAATGATGACTTCTAGTATACATAGTTTTCACTAAAGGGGGTAAGTGCCGTTCCCCCATGTTGCCAACCACTTGTGAGTGCAGAGGGAAAGGCTAGAGTTCAGTTTTGAAACTGATCTGTTCTGAACTGCACTCACAAGCTCCTGGCAACCTGGGAATGAAAGCAAAGCTGGGTAAGAGGGGTGGAATTTTCTTTTGCCCCTTTACTGAAAACTATGTATTGCACGGAATTTAAAAATTTCGAAAATAGCGATTATAAAATATTTATTTTTACTGTTGCACTAATTTTTCTCTATGACTTATGTATATATTTTGAATCGTTTTTTAACGATCTTTCCGAAAATGATACTCAATCTCTATTTGGAGTTAATGAACTATACGTGGTAGCCTCATTTTAAAGCGCGCTATTTGTAACAAGTTTATCTTTTGATTCGAGCGCCATTTCAAAGACGAACTCTAAACCTACGTTCACACTAGACACTTTGAATCCATTTTCTAACCGTTTGAAATGTTCAAAAGCAAATAATTCCATTTTTTGAAAAACTTGACCTAAAAGTGACCATTTTTATCTTTTTAAAACGGTTAAAAACGGTTTCTTGAGCTAAGGTCACACTATCATTTCTTAATCGATTTGAATCGGTCAAATCAAACCGATATTCAAATCGCCAGGAATCGTTTTAAGCGTCACGTGTTCACGCATTATCTTTATAAATCGATTTACTGTAGCTTCATCTATCGGTTGGCGAAACCGAATCGGTATGAAACTGGTTCGCGAATCAGTTTCAAGAAATCGAATCAAGTCGATTCGAGAAAAGACATTTTCCCGTTCATACGACTAAAGGGAAACGTTTTGAAACGGTTTAAATCGATTCCAAGGCTTATTATGAACGCAGCTAAAGTATGTAGTGTGAACGTGACTTAGTTATCATCAGCAAAATCCCGGTCTTTTTTGATAGGTTATTATTTCAATCTGAAATTTCTTCGAGCATAACTTCCCCATTTAATAATTTAGATAATTTGAATAATATTTTTACGTATATGTTTGCAACCCCAAATAGTTAAAAATAACCTTTTTTCAGAGTTTAGCAACCCTCTAGATAACTAATCAAAAATGTTTTGATATTATTTCCACGAAATTAAGTTTTCAATTGAACATTATCATTTCTTATTATCGAAATTCAGGCAATATGTTTTTATCATTCTCAAGGTTTTTCGCCGGAAAAATGATTAGGAACCCAGCGGAGATCGTTTTTAAATAATTACCGAACGAATACGAAATTAGAGAATATTTTAAAGGGTTAGTGGAACTAAATTGTTTATGTAAATGAAAATATGCCTCATAAAATTTCAAGAATAGTTGCGACGAAAATGTTTTGTCTAAACATTCTGAAAAAATTCTCGAATAGTCCTGATCGATTTGCCGGAAATGGGCGCTTGTCTCGTAGCCGCGCCGCCATCTTTTTGTAGTAACAGGCTGCCAGACTATTTCTAATTTTATTTCCCACAAACCAAATTCAAGTTAGTCTGTCGCTCTCCACTAGAACAGATCACTAGAGCAGACGAAAATTTCACACTACAAAAAGATGGCGTACGATCACGTGACAAAAGTTTTTCCCGCCAAAATTTTCGCGAGGGTCTCTAGACTTCCGGTTTTGGAAATCGACCAGGACTATACGTCTTTCGGCAAGGTGATTCCGAAAATCACCAAGCTATAAGTTTCCCTTTAACTTGTCTTTAACTGAAGACAAGTTTGATAAGTTGACTAGATAAAAATTTATTCAGTAATTTGTTTTTGCTGAAGTTCTCTTGATTGATTAAACAAAAATTGTATCTTCTCTTCATATCATATAAATAATTTGGTTCCAATTGAATTTTTTGCCAACTTGTTACGCGACTAGAACTTTAATTTTATTTACAGTTAATTTCACCTCTATTTGGTATAACGCTCAAAGATAGGTTACACGGTATCTTTATTATTTGTTATACTTAGAGATATAGGGAGCCTATCTTTCCAAGCGCTGCTAATTCGAGGTGGAATTGCCTATATTATATTCTCATAAAAACAGGGTAACGTTAAAGTTGTTAATAAACTGGCGTCTGGCCACCAATAAAACGGTTCCAGACATTAAATATGAATTATTTAGGAGTGACTACCTCTAATTTTACCCTGAGGATTTAGAGAGAGAGAAAGCTGCAAAACTAGATAAGTTATTGCCCAAAAAATATATATATATATAATAGTATAAAAAACCTACTACTAGAAAAATGATAAAAATTATTGTACTTTAACGCTACAAAGCTACTTTATTCGTAACAAGACACGCTAAGAAGTGTAATGTAAACTATCATCATTATCCAAAGATTCAGACGCCATTTAGATAACTGAGCCCGGCTGGCATGCACCCACGAAGAAAATAAATACAAATTTTCAATCGTGTTATCGCCGAGATAATTTATTTGCATGACCTCGATAAGTTGAAACTATACTTTCAGTAGCAGTAGCGTAAAAGCGCTTTTTCAATCAAGATTTATCTTTTTGGCGTCAAAGCAAAGTTCAAGCTTAAATAAAGCTTTTCGTTTAACCCGCGTTAAGTTTTTCTTGGAAAAGTGAAAGAATTTGTGGGTGCGACATCTTGTTGGAATGTTGCTAACTACGTCACGAAATCACGTGGCGTTAAAGTTATACAGGGCTCTTATTTCCGTTTTCATAAAACGCTAGGGAGCAGACGGCTCAAAACTCAATCAGGAGAGACCAGACCTTAAGAACTGACCCGGATATAGAAAAATAAAGCTTAAGAAATGCTCAGTGCTCACGAGCGCTATGAGCTTTACTAGCTATGACGTAGATGATGACGTCGACGGCAACATTCCCTAAGTTAGCAATAGCTCCTCTTTTATGATAGCAACTATTTTCAAAGCTCCACTCGCCCGGAGAAATTCTGTAGTAAGGGGAAAAACAATATCGCGAAACACCTCCACCTGAGGAAGAGTCCAAATCACTGAAGCGTAAAAGGGGTGGAAGCAAATTTTTTTCTCTAGCAGTGGGCGTATATTAACGAGGGGGGTTGGGGTACCCCTTAATATCTTAATATGGGAACCAAATCTGTTCCAAGAGGCAAGAACTTGTCAAAGGGGCGCCAAAATGAAATTTGTGCTGTACCCCCAAATATGATTATATGAACTTTTTGATGAGTAATTAGGTTTTTAGCACTACCAGTTGTTAACCAAAAAGGCAAAAACCTGTTTTTAGCACTACCAGTTGTTATCCAAAAAGGCAAAAACCTCGTTTTTCAAGAACTATTATTTAAAATTTTTGTACATAACAATTGTTCTATTTTCCATCATTTGATATGACGAAAAACTTTGGGGATTATTTTTTTTTGTGAGGAGAATTCGTCGTCGAGAGCAAATCCCCGGATGAAAAATAACAGTCACTATGGCAACGGTACCAAATGCGATTTAAATTTTTGATTGGCTAAGAGCTTCCCACGTCCTTCTTTAAGAGTTAGGCGTAGCTTGGCTTTCTTTTCATTTTTTTGTATGCCGGAAACGGGCCCGACGGAAGACTAGGCTTTATATTTAAATCAATCTGTGGCCTCTACTTCTGCTCCTCGTCCTTTATGAAATTTACAAGGGAGAGTGAAACGTAATTTGGAATACGTGCAAATTGCTCTAGGGTGGTCAGGAAAAACCTCAAAAGGTCAGAGAATTTGTAATGCCATAAGCCGCGTTCATACTAGGCCTGGAATCGATTTAAACCGTTTCTCGTCTTTTCTCGAATCGATTTGATTCGATTTCTCGAAACCGCTTGGAGAACCAATTTTGTACCGTTAAATGAAGCTACGATAAATCGATTTATGAAGATAATGCGTGAACACGTGACACTTAAAACGATTCCTGACGATTTGAATATTGGTTTGATTTAACCGTTTCAAAAGGATTAAGAAATGCTAGTGTGACCTTAGGTAAATTTTGTGGCAAAATTGGTGAGCTAAGATTAGCCTAGTATATTTTAAAATTCAATAAAAGCATAACTTCCTGTTCCTTTTCACACTCACTTTAAAAAAAAATATCTCCCAGAAGAGAGAAAACTTATAAAAGGATGAATTTAAAACTCTCGCTGCTGAGAGCGCAATAATCTTAACTCGGTAGCAGCTGTTCAATAACTTTCCCAAAAACTACTTTTTCTCACTATAAAGTTTAACATTATGTATTAAAGCCCCTGGTCTTTTGTTATTTTGCAAGTTTATCTTTTAAGAAAATATATGAACGAATAAATTTAGTTTAAATCTTATAATATATATCTAATACCATGACTCTTGTTTTTGTGAAACCTCCAATGCAATTTTTGTCACGTGGTTTAAGATTCCAAATAGACAAAGAAATCATTTCCTTCATATTTAAGTAAAACCTTTTACTTCCCCTTTGATAAATTTTAAAAATACCAAAAATTTATTTTCTAGAATAGTTTTTTACGAGTTAAAATCTGTCTTAATTAATAATTATTAATAATATTTAATATATGCAACAGCTTTTGATTATTGTTTTCACTGAGTAACTGTATAATTTGTCACTTCTGGGAATGTAACTCGATACCCATTCTCGAATTCCAGTTGGCTAGATATTTCAAATTATTGTGAACTATACCGTTACTCTTGTTCGAGAGATCTTGTTTCAAACTATCGTTTAACTTCATAGGGGGAAAGTAGTTTATCTAATTGGTTAGCTGGTCGTTAGGTTTAATCAAAATTGCAAAATAGATATTTACAAAATTTATTTCAATTCTGAAACAATTTGTAAATTGGCAGGGTTGCCACAGGTCAGGGAAAACAGGGAAAAGTCAGGGAATTTGAAAATGAACCAAAAAAGTCAGGGAATTTTAAGATATTTTAAAAAGTCAGGGGATTTTAAGATATTTTAAAAAGTCAGGGAATTTTAAGATATTTTAAAAAGTCAGGGAATTTTAAGATATTTTAAAAAGTCAGGGAATTTTAAGATATTTTAAAAAGTCTGGGAATTTTAAGATATTTTAAAAAGTCAGGGAATTTAAAGATCTTTCAAGAAGCCAGGAAATTACAATCATTTTCTGCAGAAATATTTCTCAACTGACCGTGTCAGTTGTATATATTAGAACAAAGATACGCGCGCAAAACGTTTGGTGAACGCGATTATATAAAAAATAAAAGCTTAAACATTGGGTAGTATTAGCTGGAACGGTCAGGGAAAATTACGGAAAAGGTCAGGGAAAAACCTGGAAAAGTCAGGGAATTTGAATCTGAAAAAACCGTGGCAACCCATTTGGGCTAAAAAGAATAGAATTATCACCACAGCTTTCAATTTATGAAAAGGAAATTCAGGTGTTTGGCGCGAATTCAATTTGACGAGGCCCGAAATAAGTCAGGTTGCGTGTCTATTTTTCATAGGGTATATAAAATACAAGGTTTTTAGTAATTTAAGGGATAATCGCTTAAAGGACCACTAACTAGCGACAAAATTCGCAAACACGTTGGAATGGATGTTGGGTGAGGTAATAATAATAGACTTATGGTGGCAGACAGTTGATCTTATGGGCAACAAAGAGAAATGTCAGAAAGATTTCCTTTAATCCTAATCTTAGTTTTCTCGCAATTCTTAAACTTTATTTATTTAAATTTTTTGTTTTTCTTTCCGGCATTCGGTTGTTTTTTTTACGCTCTAAATAATATATTTTTAAAATGGATTCCTAAGCGTATATAAAAGAGCCCTGAAAATCAGCTGGGATTTTTTTAAATGGTGTATTCCCATTGTTTATATTAGAGTTTTGAGGAATAGCAAATTTCCCGGGCCTGTTAAACAAAATTAAAGCGTGCATGAATAAACGTAAATTTTATTTTTCACGCTTAAAAGTGGTTAAAGGTAGACTGTGCATCATAATACGTCCATATTTTGCAGGATGTCAAACAATCAAGAACGCAGTTGGCGTGTATGATACCTAAGCAACATCTGGTTTTAATTTCAAATTTAATCTAACCAAATTTAATGCATCTAGCGTATCTCATTCTCATCTTATATTTTACTTCCTATATACAAGGCTCATGATCCCTTTCAAAATACATCTATATAACCAAGAATCCATTCAGATTCAGTTTCCATAAGAATATGGGAGCTTTAGCCTCTGGTACCATCCTCCCAAACTTTGTAACAAAAGTTCGTCTGCAATTTTCGCAACATTTGTAGGCTTAGATCTTTTTTCGGTCGGCTCCGTTTTTATTATCCAAAATATTATGTCAAGGTCGTTAGTGGCGCGGGTTAATAATAGATGTCAGGAGCGATTTACTTGAAAAATCGATTCGAAGCAGATGAACTTTTGCTACAAAGTTTGGGAGGATGGTTATTGAATCGCGGCCTTCCCATATTCTTATGGAACCTGAATGGATTCTTGATATAACTACATTCGCGCTATAGGACCTTTGGAATATTCGACAAATTGATCGACATTCTAAAATTTTTACTTTCACACTATAGACTTTGAAACTGGTTTGAATCTTCAAATCAACTTTTCAACGTCATAATACACCATTTAGCCATTACTTGGGGCGCCATAGCGGCATAGGGCGAACTTTCACTTGGTGAAAATGGCAGGGAAAAAAACCTGCATGAGGTAATACGCGGGATACTACGCGCGCGTCGGTAAATTAATTTACCGTCTCACGGTAAATTACCGAAATTCACAAAATGATTTGAATTTCTTTTATTTTTCATGCCGAATTCCTCTTTCAAACTCTTCAAAATTATCATTTCTGACTAAACAACCCCCTAAAACAACTCGTAAAAAAATTACACGTTTTTCATGATATGCATTTCTATTTTACTTTGCATTGATAGAACATTTAAGTGACTCAAACATGAAAAATTACATTAAAATATGACCTTATAGACTCCAAACTATTGAAAGATAGACTTGTATACAATTTAACACGTTAACCTTTGACCTCTTTTAACAATTTCTTCATTTTTAATCCAAAAAGTTTTAAATTATAAATAATCTCTGTGGTAAATTACTCTTACCCGAGTAAATTACCGATTTAAAACTTGGTAAATACTTCTTTTTTCTCTATGAGGTTGAACATTGTCTATTAATCCGCGCTATATTTTTCAATTCTGCCAACTTTCTTTGAGAAAATTATGGTAATAATAAGTCTGTATTATAACCCTCTGTTTATTCAGGTTTATTTCACACATTTTGTAAGTTGTGTTGTAAATCTTATTGTTCGCTTCATATATAGAAGCAGTCCAAACGCGTATACTTTTACGGCCCTAATTAGACACAATGCAAATATGAAAAGATTAGATTATTTACCCATTAAAGGATCAAACCCTAATAAAGAATAGAAACTTTTAATAATCATGCAGCTTAGTAAAAAAAAAATAAAAAATAATAATTAGAAAAGCTCGAGGGAAAAGCTTCCATTTCTGATATTTTTAAGTGTCAATGCTTTGACGTCAGCAAATGGGTAAAATCAAAAATAAAGAACAGAAAGTCTAGAACAGTACCACAGAGAATGAACGGTCTAGCTGTTAGGGGTAAAACCACGCGTTCACACTTCCCACTTTGAAATCGTTTTGAAGAATCGAAATGTTTCCTAATCATTAAAATAAAAATCATATAATGCATACACTATCCCTTTAGTTAAACTGGTACAGAAATTTCCAGAAAAACAAGGAAAACAAAAAGAAAATTTGCATTTAAAAAAGCACAAAATTTAAGTATAAAACATCATTAAAAATAATAATTAGTAAACTTTCTCGTAAATATGAAAGCTTATATATCTAATATCATAATGAAACCATGGAGTTTATCTTTAAAGCTCTATAACAAAAGACATTGTTTCGATACAATATTGTGATCATTGCATCAGTTTGAGTTTACAGTGTATACAAAGCTAGGAAAACCTTATATTTTTAAGAGATCAAATCATAGGGATATAAAAGGTTTCCTTAATATTTATCCGGGCAGAAATTCCGAGTTGATTCTGTCTACATATACTTTGTTCACAATTGTTTAAAATGTAGTAAATGCTGAGGCGTATTAATACATAATGTTAATTCTAATATAGTATAAAAGTAGTACTTATTAACTTCTTACGAATTGAGTTTGAGGCTTCAGAAGTGACGTTATCTCTCTCATGGCTAGCTTAGGCAAACAGGCTTTTATTGAAAGGAGGTTCGACACTGTTTATCCGGACAATTTAAAAATTTAACAATTGATTCGTCCGTTTTATGTTTTAACAGCGACCGGTATTAAAATTTGAACAATGACTAGGTATAGACTATAGACGTTACTATGGGCAAAGTGTTCGACCAATCACTCACGATTTCTCTGATGTACATCACGTGATGTGATTTTAAGACTTGACGGCGCTCTTTAAAGGGAGAATGCAACCTAATAAGAAGTGATTTTTTTTATCGATTCCTTATCGTTTAAATAGGCCTAATCCACCGATAAAAAGTTTACAAAACAAATATTAAACTAGAAATACATTTAAAAACTTAACCGGGAAATAGGCTTAGTGGGATTCATGGAGATCCTGAATTACCTCCATGTAAGCGACCAATGAGCAAAGTCCCATCGTTCACGCGATATCTTCACGAGACTTACAATCGCGTTCGATTGGTCGCTAGACCTTATACGCGAGGAAATCAGGATCTCCATGAATCCCGCTAAGCCTATTTTTCCGTGTAAGTTTTAAATTTATTTGTAGTTTAATATTTGTTCGTAAATTTTTTCACTAGTGGATTAGGCCTATTTAAACCATAAGGAATCGATAAAAAATACCTTGTTGTTGGGTTGCATTCTCCCTTTAAGCTATAGGGTTATACTTTGCTATTTCAGACAATAATATCATATTGAGATAAGGGGTTGCCAAAGTTTTTTTTAAGTACCACTGCCCCAGAAAAAATACATACTTGAGAATTTGGTGAATAAATCTTATTGAATTTTTGAGGATAAGAAACTAGTTCGATGGGTTCTTCACTAGTATTGAAATATTTGTACACCTTATTACTGATTAGATGGGATTATTTGTTGAGATTGTAAAAGATAATGGTCGATTGTATACTCTCAGTCCTTCGAAATTATCATTAATCGATAGAAAGATTCAAGTTATTTTCAGTGGTATATTTGATATAATCTTTAAAATGATGCTGGAAACGATATTTCATGTGTAACCGTACAATTTGAGTAACATTTTCGGAAAAATCGTTTAATATAGACACAGATCTAAATTAAATTTGTCCAAACCTTATTGAAATGGGTGTAGTATGGTCTAAAATGCGGGCATACAAAATTTCTCGCAAAAAGGATTTAAAATTCGCGTTTTTACGCAGTTTTTTTTCTTCGAGAGAAATTTAGAATTTCCAGAAAAAGCCAATTTACTTCCGTCTGAATTATTTTTTATTATTTTTTTTTTGTCAGTTTAAAAATGGGTTCATCCAAAGGTGTACAATTTGGAATATAGATTTTGAATATTATAAAAACTAAAAAATGTTGGAAGAAAATTGTGACGGCATTACTTTAAATCTGATGTTTTAATTAAAAAAAAATTAAAAATTAAGGTTCGTGCAATGAGGCTGAAACATTTCTACAGGAGCTCCATTGAAAATGCATTAAATTTTATCACCCCCTGTGTTGGCTTCTCTACCTGAACAAATGTACTAGGGTTGGGATACTTTTACAGGGGTAATTATTACCCCATGTAAAAATGTTCATTCATTATATTAATGTAAGGCTATCACCATTTTTTCGAATACTTTTACAACGTTGATTTAATACTAAATAACATTAAGTTTATCTTTATAAAACCATATTATAAACTTCACCATAATATTATTAATATTATTCTAGATATTAATTGTAAAAATACGAAAAATCATCGTAATTACATTGACAATGACAAGTATCTAAGTTATAGATATATGTAGTTAATTGTGTTTTATTTAATCAATCGTTTTAATAATTATTCGAACTATATTTTAACAAAACTCTTACGAACGCAAACCCGCAAGTGAAATTGTTTTATCATCGTAGAGGGCTATCCCAAAAATACGGGTGGATAATTATCTTTAATTAAGGAAGTTGGGGTTAAGTAACCATCATGACTCTACGGAAAAAACAGAGATATAGAACATTATAATTCTCTCGAGATTAAATAACAATGGCGTTAAACTGTAAATAATCTCTTGCACAATTAAGTCAACAAAAATCATACCCTATAGCCCCCTCAATAACGAAGAGGTTGGGACATCCCCCTTCCCCCATCAGGTTGTCCCAAAAATATGATAGATGTGTCCCGTAAGATCAACGCCCCAGATTTCGCGGTCACTATAACCCATAAATGACTAAACGAGGCTTAACATAAAGCATGCGGACGTCAAACGTAGAAACGTGATTACCTTGAGTCCTTGACCGAAGCGTCGTCTGCACAAAAACCTAATTCTTTTGTTATGATTGTCCAATGTCTGTAACTAAAGGTTTGTCCAGGGTTTTCTTACCGCGTTTTTAACGATCTTGAATATGATATTTTTAACGCGAACAACGTGTTTCCAACGTGACTGTTCTTGAATTAGGAATTAGGGACAAATCGTAGTCTGAAGACCCGCTTTTCAATTTCCTCTTATCTCTTACGCAACTTAATGTATTGAAAAGAGTTTGATACGATGTTTTCTAGGTCTAGACAGTCTCGAATTTTGCTCGATATTATCGCCCGAAACAACGTTCTCAATATTTTCTTTTTATATATCTTCAGGCTCCCGAGAAATTTCAGCCTCTCTGGGTGGAGGGTTTGTAGCTACTAAAACTAGTTTTTAGGGGAACCTCTTAAAATATTTTTCAAGGGGGGACAAACCTTGGCGATGGGAAAAAAGGAATTCTTAACAGTATTTACGGGTAGGGCTATCGAAGATATCGTAACAACGTAAATACTGTTTTAACGTTAGCGCGTCGGGGATGATTTTCGTCGGACTAGCAACCACGAGCGTGCGTTTGGGTAAAATATCTAACGTTCTCGGCTCGTTCGCCCTTTTCATTCAAGCGAAGAGCCTTCGGGGCGCAAGCTTGGCTTCTATAGACCTTAGCGCCGCCCAACGTCGAGAGTTGCGTTGTTGCGTTTAACGTTCTTCGTAATATAAGAACCGTCGCCCAGGCTAGCTCCGCGCCGGATCTTTGACTGGGATCGCGGTGGAAACCACGTAAGGTAGCCATTGTTCTGACCCCCTTTCCTCAGCCTCCCCTCGGCTGACGGTCGGGCTTAGCCGGAATAAAACGTCGATATTTTGGGGGCTAGTCCGGGATCGTCAACAAAGTATCGTTGTCATGTTACGGAAAATTGCATCCGGATTTTTCCAAAATGAAGAGATGGAAATGGATAAAACACTCTCTAAGATCCCAGTTCTATTAATGTCTGGTTTAAGGATTTTTTCTGGATCGCAATGGTTCATCTTTCCGCAAGTTTCTAGTTAGGGTTATACGGAATGTTGACGGATTGATTGTATTCTTTCTAAGAAATATATAATTGGGGTCCCATCCTGTTCTTAGTGCTTCTGGGTTAACCGAAAAATGGAATGGTTGGATGTTGAGGTTCCTCAGATGAGTGAAAGGGACCCAAAGCAAAAATTATTAACCGTTAATTTCAAAGACCAATACGGAGAAACCTAGAAAGACTTGTTGACTTCAATTCAATTACCAATTCGTAGACCTCTGATTTTAAAGACTAGTTCGGAGGAACTATTTTTTAAGGGCCAGTCTGTGATTAAAAAGCAAAGATGGTTGCTCATTGTTTTAAAAGAAGAGTTTGGAGAACCCCACTGAAGACAGTTGAGTGAAGATTGTGAATAATTGGGTTCGGGGACCCATAACTATAAAACAGTTGATTTAGAAGCCTTCATTGGTTAAGTTCGGAAAACTAATTCGCATTCGCTTGAGTAGTTTTGTAGAACACATTTAAAGCGATCCATTAACCCACGAAGCAAGTTGTATAACCGTATAATCTTTTAAATATGACTCAGACGGTTTAAGTATTTTGTTTGTAACCCATATGTTGATATTCAGTTATCTAAAGTTTGAACAAATCTTCGCTTCATTCTCATTTAATAATTTATGTCCGTCCCCTGTTAAATCTAAAGCGCGCGCGCCATCTGTCTGATCGCGTTTTGTGTTCGATTCCATTTTTCCTCGAGGAGAGGAGAGTGAAACCAAAGTGGCGAAGCGTAGAGTTGCCGGCGGGGTGGGTTTCAGTGTGCTAGAACCGGTGCGTAGTGAAAAAGGGCGGGTAAATTCCTAGTGCCATGCATCCAAGGGTGAGGGGAAGCGCGTGTTTGGATCGATAAATATTTAGCGCCCTACTAGGGATAGCTGGATCCTCTCGATCCCGCGTTTGTTTTAGCCGCGTTGAACAAACGATCGTCGCTAGGGGGCATCTATTCGTATCCTATTTATCACACACTGGCCACTAGGGTGCGCGGTTAAGTCTACACCAAAAGAGAAAAAAACCTTGGAGTATAAAGATTAATAGGGTCTAACAAAAGTCCAAAGCTGAATATCTTTCAAGTAAACAAATTTTACTACGTATACCACGAAACAAAATATATTTGAAGTAGGGAAAGAAGGAATAGCATGATAACTATAGAGTGACTTAAGCCTTTCGCTAAATAAAATATCCAAGAGCGAATTCCTTTGGGTGCTCTAGAGCAAGATAAATCATTCTTAGAGCAAGTCGAGAAACTTTTATCTGTTCCACAATTCAACTTAAAAAAATTAGTGCTCGCGGGGCAACGATTTTTGCTCCAGTTTTTTGAGAGAGCAACGGAATTTCACTGATTTAATTGAAAGATGCAATCTTTTTTTCAAAATTAACCTTCCACTAGCTCGATGTTGAGCGAGTGCAAGATCAATTACTATTTCAGCGAGATTCAGATCAGAACACACTCCGAGTGGAATTTACAATAATTCTCGAGTTTGGTCTGTTGAAATTCATGCATTATTTATATAATATACCCTATGACTCCTTTACTAAATCCTCTATGGTAAATTCAGAGAGAGATACTTGAAAGAGGAATGATGGAAAGCTCTACGATTATCTCTGGTTTTTCGCCCGTTCATCCCGATGATGTAGGTGAGCAAAGAGAGCAAATAAGACCAATAGAACTTCCTTGAAACAAGAGGAAGAACAGAGTTTTCTCCTACGATTATTAGACCCCCTCCCCCTTTTTTTCCGAAGTTTTCTCTCTACTTTAAAGGAAAACGTTACTTAAAATAACACGGAACACAAAACGCAACTGGGCTTTCTTCATTCAAGGGAGAGTGAAATGATTGTATTTATTTCTGGTAAAAAGAGAAAACCGACGCTCTTCTGTATTCAATCGTTCTATGAGTTTGATAGAGATGGCGCTCAAAAATTACAAAATTTAAATAAAAAATAAGTGATATTTATTTGAGAAATTAAGACGTGATATCTCATCCGGTTCGTTGTTTAGCTTGAGAAATTTTAGAAATGAGGCGGTTTTCTTCCTGATATTATAGTTAGTAAACCAAAGTTCCGTCGAAAAAGAGTGTTTCATTAAAACTTGATATTTGAAACCTAAATTTTCCTACAATTTCAGTAGTAATTCTCCTATAATTTCAGTAGTAATTCTCCTATATTTCTAATAGCTCTATTCCTATAATTTCCTATAAATATATTGAGAATTTACAAATTTCCTTTATTTTTTGGGGTTTTGTTGTGGAAGCTTAATTATCATCGTGTAATTTTCACAAATCACGGTATTAGCCAATAGCAAATGTCTGCATCCTTTGGGTTACCAATAGCAGGTCAATGCCTCGATCTAATGATCAATGCAAACCCTGGACTCCATGTGAGGTGAAGTTTATTAGATTTCACTATCCCTTTCAGTCTTGTAAGTGTTGACGAGAAAAAGAAAAAACACGCAAAAAACGTTTTTTTTTTTTTGGTTTTTTTTTTTCATTTGCTCGCCCATCAGGAATGCAACAACACCTGGGTTCTCTTGGAATTTCTCTATAGGGACTAAAATAGCTCCGTTTTACTCTGGAGGAGATTTGTATATAACATATGATAGCAAAAGGAAAGAATTTTGTATTCAACCACGCGTTACTGATGCCCACTAGTACAATTTTTGATGATGATTATGATGATGATAATATGGTTTGATTCGAATAATTTGGAAATTAACAGAAACATACTGTGGGGTTATAACCACTTCCCTATAATCTGTACACCGATTACGCGATTACGTAACTGAATACAGCCTTTGGCAATGCTAAATACGTACAGAATATTTCTATGTTCGCTTTTTCAAAGTTCAAAATGTAAAAATAAGAAATTTGAGGTTAGTTTATTTTTACTTATTCTTATAAACTTACGGCAATACTACTTTTTCTTACTAAAAGTTATTTGAACTAAAAGAGCAAATTAGTTTTTAATCCCTTCGGAGGAATTTTTCGAAGACTTCTAGTTTTCACAATCTATACACCGAATTTATTTTTTCAAATATGGACCTCGAAGCCAGTCTACTTTATATCTATATAACTTGGTATCTTGAAGAAATATAGAGAGTGGTTCAACCCTAACGTTTCAATCACTATGAAAACTCAAATTGCAATTGACTATACCCAACGTGTACATATCCATAATGAACTCTGGAAAGAAGTCTTCATCAGAAATCCCTCAGGGTTCAAAACGAAGTTCAAACATTACTCTCAACATTACTGGCTTCCTTGCCCTTTATCAACGCCCACCTTTTAAAGGGATAGATGCTTGGTTATATAGTAAACTATAACATAAAGTGAATCATCTCTAAGATACATAGGTAATTTACAAAAATACACAGGGTGTTTCGAAAATGGTGGTAGGACCGAGATATAGTGTGTTCTATGGGTCGTGTTCTATGACGTTCTGTCGTACGGGGCGCCGTTTAGGAGTTACGAAATGAATCATGTACGGATGACCCCTTATCGTACATTAATAAACAGTCGGTGTAAATAGTGAAATCGAAAGCGCCACTTTTTGGAGAAATTCTTTCTTGTCTTATTTCTTTGACCTTTTGGTTTAAAAAAATAGTGTAAGCAACCCTTTATGCTCTTTTCTCCAATCTTCCGCTAACTCGCCATCATCTACTCTAATAATATTGACTTTTAAAATATTTTGACACTCTCCTGCAAAATTTTAGGCATGTATACCATCTTTTGAATTTAATCCCCATCAGAGTAGTCTTGTTTTCTAAGAAAGATACGAACCTGTAAGTAGAGGTGACTCTTGGAGAACGCTCACGGGCATATACATCAAGGTTTTTAAAAGGGGGGTGTAACTCCTTTTTAGTCCTAACGGGCTTGAAAACAAATGGACCCTAAATTGGAAATCAACGTCTAGCGCCTCCCTTATATTGTCTGGAATATAAAGACCGGGCAGAAAACGATCGCGTGTCCTTTGAGTGCGTTAAGCAAGTATATCTTAAAATTAGGTTATTTATATATTTTCAATAATATTTGACAAATTCTCTAACCATTTGTAAATTGCAATCTATCATCGAATCTCCATGATAGGGTATTAATTGGTTTTAACAGAGGTATATAATAACCCCCTTCGGGGGGAAGGATGGAAGCCTCTATACTACCAATGATAAAAATCACGAACAACAAGAGCCCGCTGCTGACTATCTAGGCCACTAGCTCGTGCTGGACTTCTCAATGTCGCTACTCTAGTAAATGGTCTTTGTATAAACAAGACGGCTCGATTTGTGTTTAGAACTTCCGGTCTCAGGAGTCAGACTGTCTGTTAAAATGGAGTCGAAGGTTGACTTCAGCTCGCAAGTTCCGGAAGTGTGCAAAGGGAAAATTTAGTGAGGTTCAAAATGGTGTAACTATTTTTTGGGAGTAAAGCGGTGTGTCGATCCGCCGCGATTTACGCCGGGCACTTGTTGTTCGTCGATTTTGCCTACCTTTCATACTTCCCCCCGAAGGGGGTTATTATATACCTCTGGTTTTAATTATTTGGCTTCCTTTATTGAACCAATCATAGCGGAGAGTGTGCTTCACGCGAAGAGTTTTAGATTTTCTACCGCGTATTGTTTTGTTTAATGAATTTCTGCATATTGCATTACCACTTCTTCAATCAGCAATTAATCACGTCTTTTAAAAGTTTAGAGGTCTTTCTTGCTACTTGTTTCGCCTTAAGGCCTCTACACATTAGCCCGTTTTGAAACGTTGCGTAGCGCGTGCGTGATCAGCGTTCACGAGCTTATCAATGCCAATATTAAACTTCACGCGCTAAAACGATCGGAGGCACGCGATGCAACCATGACGCGACGTTCCAATAATAGTTAATGTGTACAGGGCTTTAGGTCTTGAACGTTCCAAAGAGAGAAAGATCGTCTACTCAACTTTATCTCTTGCAAATTCGTACTCTCCCCTATACATTCTTGTATTTATTATTAAATTACATGGTATAGTACCTGCAGAATCTTATCTAGTCGATACTAATCAGCAGAGCCTCGCTGATTTTTCCCTTGAATGATAGAAAATCTTGCAAAAATCATGATTTCCAACCCTTTGTAGACTTGAAAACCAAATCTCAAACGCGAAGTGTGAATAGATACGTTTATTTTGCATTGAAGAGAGTCTGAGATGGGTGAAGTAGAAGGGAACGAAATACAGTTACACAAATAGAGTGGAATTCTTTCCGACGGCGAAACGACTTAATGTAATTAAAATTTTGTCTTTAATTCTTCGCTTGGTGTACGCAAGAGTATTATTTCGGGATTGGAATGTTAATGTATATAGACAATTACATTCTTGGAGTTAACCAAAAATTCGGTTAAAAATGCTTATTTTAATTAGTTATATTGATTCGTAAAAATCAAACAATTTTATTTTTCCGTTAGTTTTTAATTTAAAATAGTTAAATCACTTCCTATTATAGTTTGTAATCATTCTCAAAGTTTCAAATTTTATTCAAATGGTTCTTTCACCTTTTTTAACAGCAACAATTCGTTTTATTAACGTTGAATTTTCTATAATTAGATTTAAAGGTATGCCTAGTAGCAAAAGTCTGATAAGACTTGTATGAAGTCTTATCAGACTTTTGCTAGTAGTTGTTATATATTTTAAAACCTTGATCAAAGAAATAATATTTTGGAGGTTACAGAGTTTTATTTTCGGTTAATGTTTTTGAAAAAATAACATTACTGTTAAATTGGATGAAATTCTTAATTTAATTAAACTTTCAAAATATAATATAACCATCAGTTTGAATATTAGTAATAATAATTATAGTTGACACAATTTTTTAGTACATTTTTGTTACTGCCAAGTCATAGCTTAACTTTTTTAACGTCGTAAATCGAGTGATTAAAAATGTTAATTCTATCTATGGTATTTAGTTTGCTCATTAAGTCGACCTTTTTATTGTAATTGGTTTATTATTTCTTTCTCATTTGAGGCTTGCCCTTTTATTTGACTAGAAAATTTAGCTTCGAGTTTTAGGAAATCAGTTTTGATATTATAAGAATAAGATTCCGATTTCAACCCAGCAACTCCCGCTTTAGTGTCTCTAATGGCTGTTCCATCGTTTAGTTCATTACTCTTGATGATTGTCTGAAACCATTTGGAAGGAGTTAATGATTTGAAAAATATGAAATATGATTTAAACTCTTTACTAAATTAAATCCAATTACATAATTTAATAGTTTTCGGTTGAAGGCAATATTAATCTTGAATTCTAATGGTAATTACCTTTAACCGCATTTATGGAATATTTAAGATATTTTAGAATTTCGATCCTTATGTTTGAGATTTGAAAGTATTTTTTTTTTTATTCTATAAATTTTTGGAAATTTATTTAAATTTTTGGTATAGTTGGTCCAGAAGTTCGCAATAGTTGGTTCAGAAGTTCGCAATAGTTGGTTCAGAAGTTCGCAATAGTTGGTTCAGAAGTTCGCAATAGTTGGTTCAGAAGTTCGCAATTGTTGGTTCAGAAGTTCGCAATAGTTGGTTCAGAAGTTTGGAATAGTTGGTTCAGAAGTTTGTAATAGTTGGTTCAGAAGTTTGTAATAGTTAGTTCAGAAGTTCGCAATAGTTGGTTCAGAAGTTCGCAATAGTTGGTTCAGAAGTTCGCAATAGTTGGTTCAGAAGTTCGCAATAGTTGGTTCAGAAGTTCGCAATAGTTGGTTCAGAAGTTCGCAATAGTTGGTTCAGAAGTTCGCAATAGTTGGTTCAGAAGTTCGCAATAGTTGGTTCAGAAGTTCGCAATAGTTGGTTCAGAAGTTCGCAATAGTTGGTTCAGAAGTTCGCAATAGTTGGTTCAGAGGTTCTGCAATTGGTCCTTGATTTCTGTAGTGCTATTTTTAAAGTTCTGAAGTTCGTTCTGAAGTTTTGTTGTTCGCTGATATTTTGTGGTTCTGATGTGTTCTGAAATTATATATTGCTATGATTTTGCAGCTTTACGAAGTCGTCAAAATCATTTGATGGTCTAAATTGATCATAAATTAATTCGTACGTAACCTTGTACTAATTAAACAACTTTGCATCCAAAAAATGGGACATAACGTTTCATAACTATAAAACATCCCCGAGTATTAAATAACCACTAATGTGCGTATCTCTCCATTCACTTAGCGTACAATACTCGCATTGAATAGCCTTTCACATTTATTAGTACAAATGATCTCAACAATTTTTTTTATTATATTTGAAACCTTGAATCGTATACGCCTTTGTCTTATTTACACAACTGTCTAAGCATTATCCGCTTCGTTTCATATTCTAGGGCTAAGTTAAAGCTCCTTTTATTCGTAAAAATGTCGACCATCAACAAGTGGTTAACCGCGTTTCTTGGTGCGTTTTACGTCACGATAATTTCGAATATTGACGACGTCGTAGCCAAAGATCCGAGATTCACATGTCCAACTGCACCGAAATGTGAATGCAGTGAAGGTGATAATGCCCCTGGTGAATCCCATTACGTTGACGTTACTTGCTATGGTATATATAGGGTTTTGAAAAACTATCCACTCGGCAAAAATGGCGATGAAATCCTAATAATATTGTTAAATTAAGATGGAAAAAAATACTTTAAATGGTTAAAATATACAAGAAATGTTGTTAACGGTATTTAGGCCATATTTGCCGATTGTTTTAATAGAGAATAAACAGAAGCGGAGCTGTCGACCATCATTCGTTAGTAGTCGAACCATCCGCAGGAGACATCCTGCTGATAGTTCGACTACTAACGAAGCGACACCATGGAGACATCGGTAACATTTGACCTGTACTCCTCTTTTGTTTACTCTCAATTATAGCGCGTATACTTTCTGAAACTTTAATGAACTTATCGGAATATTGAAAGGCATCAATGGAATCGACGAATTGGTGAAAAATTTGGAACCATTTCACGGTAAAAGTGTCACCGACTTCGGAATCATGAAATCAACATTCCCAAATCTTCCAAAATCCGTTTTCAGCAAAATTGAGATTAAACGGATGATGTTTTACAAGTGCAATTTCACTCGTTTCGGCGAAGACACTTCCAGAGATTCTTCTGCTACTATTATGGAAGGTTTAGAGTTGAAGTTAAATGAGTTATCGTTCATGGCTTGTGTCGTTGAAGAATCCTTCGATTGGGCCGAACTAAGGAATTTGAAAAAGTTGAACTCATTGTCTTTCGATGTGACCATATATGATAGGCTCGGTACTACATCTCCGAATCGTGTCAACGCTACCATGGCTAATTTACGTCTGATATCCTCCTTGGACTTAGAGATGTTACACATTTCCGGTACTTCTATGACTAGTTTGAAAGAGGGCGCTTTTTCCGGTTTGTATAAGCTGGAATATATTGGTTTGATGGATAATCTTTTGAGTGACGTATGGCGGACTGATTTGCCCAAACCGGCCTTGAGACTCAGGACAATAATATTAAGGCTAGTATTTTTCAGAGTATGTATAGGCCAAGTAGCGAATAACCTGCCCTAAATACGTTTCCCGCCAAGACAATAAGTGTTTCAATCGACAACAGCGAGGGGTTTTCTGTATATTCGTTTCATCGACGGGTTTCCATTGGTTTCAACTTTTGAATGCCCAGATTTAAAAATTTCGCGCCAGAATAGTGTTTAATCGCAGTCCATTGCGGAAGTAGAATCATGGCCAACCCCCCTAGTAGGTTTTGTTGTGGATTTAGGTCCCTCGAAACCACAAGACCAAGTAGTTTGCCGTGAACTCTGGGGAAGGTAAATTGCTACACGGCCCGTTTATACTCTGGTTTTATCTATTTCAATTAATTTAAGGGTGAAATGCAATAAATAGACGTCACGAGTAAAATTATAACATCAAGAAAATGTTAAAACTCCTTACAGACGTAATCGTATTCATCATATTCCTCACGATTTCTTTGATCAAATGCCAGTTTTAAGATCTGTCGATTTCGAGGGTAATTTATTGAAAACCCTCAATCAATTCATTCTAGTTCCAGTCTTCCCAAAATTACGGATGATCGCTCTGTCTGGTATGTTCTATTATTGTCTAACATTCCACAAAATTCGCCATAAGGGGTGATTAGGATAAACAAGTTATTTTTAATCCCTTCCTTACTCAAAAACTAGGCTCATGGAAAGATCCTTTATAAATCAACGTAGAAAAATATCTGGTCAATTAGAGAATAATCTAAACATCTTATCTAATGTAGTATTGAATTTTAACTGGGAGCGTTTATTTTCAAAAATTTTAAATTTCTTATGCCAATAAGAAAATTGTGCGAGGTTAACGAGATATTTTTGGATATAAAAAATAAAATAGGTACTCATCGGGCCTATTTTTAAAGAGTAAAGAACCAATACTATAAAATAGTAACACAATCTAGGTAAAAACAATTATTCAACTTTACCCCCGCTTCCTTTTGTGGCAAGGCTTAGAAAATTCAAACTGATTCCATTTCCCAGCGTTTTTTGGAATATTTTATTTCGTTTTTATTCAGCTAAACCGTTTGGTGTCCTTACTTTGTGTGTCATCCTTCCTTTTAAACGATAATTCTTTAATTAATTCTTCATAGCAAATCCTGTAAACTGCGATCCCAATATCCTTTGGATCACTCAATCCAGCCTACTTGGCGTAAAATTTCCTGAATATAACGATTTCGAGTCTTTGCTATGTTATACTCCACTGAAATTGAGAAACAAGACACTGTTATCCATAACAGAAGTCGAAGTCGAAATGGAGAATGATTTGAAATAATTCTTCGAAAGCAAATCATATTTCAATCAATGATCAATGTCTTTCCTTGTTTTTAAAATTAAAGTTTACTTTTCCAAATGTGTCTTCGTTTCAACTCTTTGCACTACCAGAGTTTATAAGATTTATTCTCACTGTAAAACCTGAACTCAGGTGTACATAAGAGTGTCTTCAACCTCAGGTTGAAACCACTTTATTTTTAAGTTTAACTCATCATGTATCTGCTTTCGCTATCCATTATTATTGTTCTCGCTATTTTTGACCTTATTATTTTCGGTTTTTGCTTTTGTTTGTGTTTCAAATAATAACTGAGCCCCAGTTAGGAATGTATAAGTTTTATTATACGTAGGTCTTGCGATTTTTCGTCGTAGTGCAAGGCTTAGCTTGGCAGACGACGTTGACCATATCAAATTGTACAGTCAATGCTGCCAAGGAGGATTAGACAAGGAGAGGAAATGTGGGGCTGCGTTGAGTTAGAGAGAGAAGAGCCAACCTCCCACTCGGGTGGAAAGGGGGGATAGGAAATTCTCGAGGTAAACTGTTGTCACGTGGTCGCTAGCTAGCGCGTCTCATAAAGGATTCGTTTTACCCACGCGACAACATTTTACCACGAAACGTCTCTACCCCCGTTCTCCCAGAGTGGGAGTTTAGGCCGACGCAGTAGGAACCGCGCCGTCCCCACATTTCTTCTCCTTGTCTAATCCTCCTTGATGCTGCAAACTTCAGAACAGATCGGAATTTTAAGTTCCTCAAAGAATCGTTTGATGTTATTCAAATCATTCGGTATAGATTTGTTTGTTTCTGAAGTTCGCATGGTTTTAATTATCGGTGTAATTGATTCTGAAGCCCCTATATTTGGTCCAGAAGATTTGCAATTAGTCCTTAATTTCTGTATAGTGCGTTCTTAATCTTTTTTATATTTTGTAGTTAATTCTGGTCTTTTCTGAAATTAAGTATATGCTATTGTTCTGGAGTTTTGCAAAAACATCACGTGATGAGTTCGTTTTTTGGTCTAACTTTTATAATTTAATTTACATAGCATCGTACTAATTATATAACTTTGCTTCAAACAATTGGGACGTAACGTTTCATAGTCATAACATAGTCCTTTATCTAACAACGGATCTTTCCTACAATTTAACTTACAATACTCGTATTGAAAAGCCATTTTTATTTTATTAGTACAAATGGTCTAAACTTTTTTTATTTTATTTTTAAACCTTGAATCGTATACGTCTTTGTATTATTTACACAACTGCCTAAGCAATATCCGCTTCGTTTCATACAAAATTAATCTAGATTTAAGATAAAGCGCTGTTTATTCGTTAAAATGTCTACCATCAACAAGTGGTTAACCGCGTTTGTTGGTGCGTTTTTCCTCACGTTAATTTCGAATATTGACAACGTCGTAGCCAAAGATCCGAGATTCACGTGTCCAACTTCACCGAAATGTGACTATATTGAAGGTTATGGTGAATCCCGTTTCCTCGCCGTTCTATGCGTTGGTATATATAGGGTTTTGAAAAACTATCCACTTTGCAAAAATGGCTATGAAATACTAATAAAATTGTTAAATTTAAATGGCTAAAATAGACAAGAAAGGTGGTTATAGGCAAGATATCGTTTACGAAAGGCTATTTTTAAATCATTAAATTACTCAATATTAGTGACGTCATTACGGTATTTTTAAGTCATTAAATTACTCATTATTAGTGACGTCATTACGGTATTTTTAAATGTTTATTGTTACACCAATTTCCCCTATATAAATTGACAGTATGGACAGGAAACCCTGGAAGTTATACTAGAAGGAATAGAAGCTTCAGCCTTCTCTCTACAATTTTCAGGGGACAGATTTCGTCCATCTCAAACTGAGGTATCACTACTTCCGGTAGCTTTCCTGTTGGATAAAAACAGTAAAGACTAAATAATAATAGACTTTCCGCTTTTAGTCTTTACTGGACTGAAAATATGACACGCCCAATCGCTTGGCACTAATTTTCGGAAGTTGAATATACTCAGTTTAGATTGGGACAGCTGTAGCTTCTCCTTTTACTATATTTTCTAAGGTGAAATCGCCCTATGCCATTTATTGCCAAATTTTGTTTCCAGTAGCGTAATAGATAATAAACAGAACGTACGATAGTAGTCGAATCATCCCCCGGAAGTCATAACCAAAAACTAAATGTACGTACACCATAGACACTAAAGCTACGGTCACACTAGCATTTCTTAATCGATTTGAAACGGTAAAATCAAATCAATATTCAAATCGCCAGGAATAGTTTTAAGCGTCACGCGTTCACCCATTATCCTTATAAACCGATTTATAAACCGAATTAAACTGGTTTCCGAGCAGTTTCGATAAATCGGATCAAATCTTCTCGAGAAAAGACGGTTTCCTGTTCACACGACTCTAGCGAAACGTTTTGAAACGGCTAAAATCGGTTCTAAGGCCTAGTATGAACGCGGCTACTCCTATTCTGTTTATTCCCAATGATAGCCTGTATATACTTTCTGTAAATTTAATGAACTTAAAATTTGACTACTTAAAGGAATCAATGGAACCGACGAATTGTTGGAAAATGTGGAACCATTTCACGGTAAAAGCGCCTCTGAATTCGGAATCCACGATTCAACATTCCCAAATTTCCCGAAATCCGTTTTCAGCAAGATTGAGATTAGAGAAATGAGTATTTCCAACTGCAATTTCACTCGTTTCGGCGAAGGCCCTTCCAGGGATTCTTCTGGTTTAGAGTTCAAGGTAAAAGAGTTATCGATCTCTGTTTGCAACTTTGAGGAGTCTTTCGATTGGGCCGAACTGAGGAATTTGAAAACATTGACGTCATTGTCTTTCGATATGACCTATGAGAAGTTCGGTTATAAATCTATGAATCGTTTCAACTCTACCATGGTTAATTTTCGTCGGATATCCTCCTTGGACTTAGAGAGGCTAGAAATTTCCGGTACTTCTTTGACTAGCTTGGAAGAAGGCGCCGTTTCCGGTTTGCATAAGCTGGAACATTTGGGTTTGATGGATAATCTTTTGAGTGACGTTTGGCGGACTGATTTGCCAAAACCGGCTTTGAGACTCAGGACTATAATATTAAGGTTAGTATTTTCAAAATTTCGCTCCAATATACATAGTCAAATCGTAGCCCATAGCAACTCAGGGGGGAGCTAATTGGCTATTTTTGGTCTGTTCATAAATATTCATTTTCAATTAATTTAAGGTAAAATTGCGTTTAACCTTACCTTGAATATAAACTTTTTCGCGAAATGTTAAACTCATTACAGACGTAATCGTATTCATCATATTCCTCACGATTTCTTTGATCAAATGCCAGTTTTAAAAACCGTCGATTTCGAAGGTAATTTATTGAAAACCCTCGATCAATTTGTTCTGGTTCCAGTCTTTCCAAAATTACTTATGATCGCTCTGTCTGGTATGTTTAATTTACAATTACAATAGAGAAGAAAAATATATTGATTTCCCCATCCCAAAATGTCAGCTTTCTTCAAGAAATATCTTGAGAAATTTACAATACTATGACCATAAGCCTATTATTATAATAATAGACTTATGCTATGACGTCAAGCGCTTTCTTGTTACTCAAAAATTAGATTGGGGCTTTCAAATTTAGCGTTGGGTAACGAATAGGGTGTTTTAAACTGATGTAAGCTTAATTTTAAAAAAAGTGTAACCAAAAGCTTATAGTTATGAATTTTGGCAAGTATCAATACTTTGACGTCATAAAATGGGTAAAATTCAGACATCCTTTACGTGATGTGTCACTCTCCCTTTTAAACGATTGTGTCACTCTCCCTTTTAAACGATTGTGTCACTCTCCCTTTTAAACGATTGTGTCACTCTCCCTTTTAAACGATAATATTTTAATTAACACTTGATAGAAAATCCTATAAACTGCGATCCCAATATCCTTTGGATCACTCAATCCAACATACTTGGCGTTAAATTTCCGGAATCTAACGATTTCGAGTCTTTGCTATGCTATACTCCACTGAAATTGAGAAACAAGACACTGTTATCCATAACAGAAGTCGAAGTCGAAATGGAGAATGATTTCAAATAATCATATTTCAATCTATGTCTTTCCTTATTTTTAAAATTAAAGTTTTAATTTTCGAAATCTGTCTTCGTTAGATGTGTTAAGATAATTATAAACTTTTTTTATTAAAATTTGCACTGCCCGAGTTCATATCAATCCTGAACTCAGTGAACTCCGGTGTATATTAAAGTGTGTCTTAAACCTACATTAAATTATGTTTACCGCCCAATTGTAAGACCTAGTCGAATCATAATTTCCCGGTCGACTTCCCTTTCTTTTTTTCCTGAACCAGGCAACGACGCTATCGCCACCTCTCTTTCTGTACCATTTAAAGTGTTGAAACTTTATTGTCAGGAATTAATGTTTAAATAATTTAAGTCGTATGTGTTCGTATTAATTATACGGTTAATTTAAAATAATTTATAAAATTAAACTCTATGATACCCACAGTTTGCTGGCCGCGTCGATATGTTAGATGGCTTAAATATATGCGATGGTGGTATAGCGGTTAGCATAGCTGCCTTCCAAGCAGTTGACCCGGGTTCGACTCCCGGCCATCGCAATGTTTTTTGTTTTTTTTTTTTTTAATTTCTTTTATGATTTGGAAGAAAAATTAAATGTGTAACAATACCTGTAAAACAAAATTTAACTCACTGAAAGAGAATATTTTTACATTATTTTAGTAGATTTATTTTAAGTTTTCATTTAATCATATTTTACAAATTTATAAATATAGGCAAAAAAACATTGCGATGGCCGGGAGTCGAACCCGGGTCAACTGCTTGGAAGGCAGCTATGCTAACCGCTATACCACCATCGCATATACATGTCCACATCTTAGAGTAGATAATCTTCCAAATCTCATTTACGTTTTAAAAATAGAGTAATATTGGTGGAAAAGAATGTAGTATTAATTTAATAGTATCGGGAAATTCGTCTGCTTTGACTGACTGTCGTCAGCTCAACAAACTTTTTGAGGTGTCACAATTTTGAGAGCGAGTTCAGCATTTTGATTGAGATACGGGATTTTAATTGAGATTCAAAATTTTGATACGAATTTAGATCTTATAGATAACAAAAGTAGTGAGTATTTTCCAAGTTCCCTTCGTTAGATTTTGAACGAAACGAGCCTTTATCTGCATTGGTTTCGTTTTAACAGACAAAACAGTCGTAATAAGCTTACCCGGTTATGCTTTTTCTTAAATCCAATAATGCACGCCACGTCACTGTTACGTCATATTGCGGGAAAGAAAGAGGGGATATAAATTAAACCTTGGCACGCACTGGGAGGCACGAATACGATTAAAAAGTGGCTTTCCTATACATACATAAATTCTTTATGCGTAATAAATTTATGCAAATTTAAAGGTAGCTGTTCGTGAAGGATAATAATAAGAAAATTCAAGAACCACAAAAGATTCTAAAAAAAAAAAACAATTTCGATTTTCAAAATTCTTCTTAGTGGAATCAGGATGTATGAAGCTTAGAAACTTAAAGTAAGCCTATCACGCAAATGTAATTTTGAGTAACATTTTCGGTAAGATCTTTTAAAAACTATTCAATATATAAATATTCCACACCTGGAAAAATAAAAATTTATAATCGCCATCTTAGAATTTTTTAAAACAAAAATTGGGTTGCTATTTTAGTGTCTATACTTGATACACACGTGATATGGTCGTTTTCACGCGTTTTTTTCGTGGAAGTACTTTATCCAGAAACATTACAGGCCCATTGGACCGACTTTCAAAGGATGAACGGAAATGAATTGTGTTAAAAAACTTACCTAAACATCTCATAAAAGAGATTTGAAAATTAATCAGTTGGGTATAACCCAAACTTGCGTGCCTTTAATTTGAAACTAATCATGCTTAATTATCAAAAGCATCTACGTCATCAAGGACAAAAATATCTTCGTAATTTTAAAGTTTCTTAAAAGTAGATATATAAAGTCCAGTTTTCAATCAAGATTTTTGTTGGCCAATAATCTAGTTTTTGCGTCAGAAAAATCTAGTTTTGAAAACGCGCCTTTACTCATGGTGACAAGCTCACTTTAAACATTGAGGTATGATGAAGCCTGTTGGGGTTTGAACGCGGTGAAATTTAAAACTGACTCTTCTTATTCAAAATAGTGAATAATAGCTTTTCGCGTTACGCCAACTCCACTTGAACAGAAGTATAGTTCTAAATATGTACGATTTCTTCAATAAGAAGGGAGGCGCCGGGGGGGTTTAGTGATTAAAGATAAACCCTAAAAGTCGAATCAGCGGAATATTGTAAAAACACCAGTACTCTCTCAGACTCCTTATCGAATATGGTTGAGTCTCCGTTTGGTTTGGGTTTTTTTTTTTAAAGAGAGTTTTAATTAATTAAAACCTTGTGACTTATTTTCATCGAGTTTGAAACGTTGTATTTTTAAAACCGTTCTTTACCTCTAATAGTCGTGGACGTTTAATATTAGATCACGATGATGTAAAAATAGTTAATATAAAGTTTATAAAAGATTATGTTAAATATTGATTAATGGTCATTTAGTACCATTTATTTTCTTCAAACTGGCGGATAAAATGATAAAGTTTTCTCGTTCTGCGAGTACACCTGGCGCTGGTAAAGTAATTATAATATAATTATACTATATTTTAATTAAACGCAAATTATTATTCCTTAATTATTCGAGTAATTGTGGGAATGTGGTTACATAAAAGAAAGTTTATAATATATAATTAATTATATAAAATTAAATTAACTTAAAATGATACAGTTTTGTTCATGAAATATAAGAAATCTGACATTGACTTTGATTTCTAAAATGATAAAAAATTAACCGAGAAATAAAATAAATCTGACCTTGATTTTTTTTTTGCCGTCGCAAAACTAAGCAAATTATTTAGGTTACTGAGTTTTTAACCATTAGTACATTTTTTTAATTTGAAAACGAGTTTCATTCAAGGTTTTTCCTTTTATGCGTTAATTATTCAATATGTTTTATCTGGTTTTAAGCCTAAATTTTACATAATTGTCATTGTCAAGGTTTACACGTTTCGCGGTTCTTATCGGTTTATATTTGAAATATTGTTCCTTATTTTTCATATAGTGCTTAACAATTCGTCGTCGAAACTAGATGAAAACAAATTGTCTCTTGGCAACCGAAAACCATCAGTACCCGGCGGTATGTTTTGTTTTTACTTTTTTGATCAAGGTATAATGGAATGTCATGATTACATTTTTGAGGAAAACAAATATCAAAAGTTTCACTACAGCAGGATTGATTTAATCGCGACTTAAAAGTATGAAAGACAGTGATGTTTAGTATATTTATCCTGTTTATTTTTCCTCTCTTGAAAATTGAGATAGCATCGAAAATGCAGGAGGTTAATAATTATATCATATCCCCTTTTGATAAGATTCCATTTCTAACTTGTGAAAATTATATAATATCACAAGTAGATAACATGAGAAGGTAGACAGTAATTTGGGCATTAAATTAAGTGCGTTTATTCAAGTCATGACCCATGGGCGGAGTTTTTTCTAAGCCCCTCCTTTGCCGTTTTTTTTTTTTTTTGTCCTCCATCTGAGAACATTTTAAAATGGCTTTCCGCCCATATGTCGTATGGTAAAAGCCACTACTCTATCGTGATAATAATCTAATCTAACTCATTTCACTATCCCTTTATCGAGTTTTTTCTTATAGACCTTATAATAATATTCGTCATTTATTTATACAAATTAATTTCACCTTTTATTGTAAAGGAAAACCGGTAATACGTAAATCTAGTTGGGCGTTCCCTAGTTTTAATAAAAATGAGGACGATTCCTGCCAGTCATCCCCGGAGAAGAAACAGAGGCATAAGAGTCTCAGCATCCAATATATCAAAGGAGGCGTGTCCACAACATCGGCTGTGTCCGAAAATCCAGCCGGAAGTTCGGTTACATCGGTGACCCCACTTATTTCCGTTTCTCAATATAATTTGAATCGTTTCACTCCCATACCGAGTGTCGAAGATCTATTGGAATCGACCCCTAATGGTAAGCGTCTGGTTAAACTTATTTCCATTATAGTTCGTCCATTGGCGTAGTTAAAATGTGACAGGTGCAGTTAAAGTATCAAATGCCTATGGACTTTATTACCTTATTTTATACCTCCCTGCCTTTCTTCTTTATTGTCTTTTGTCAGTAGACAGACTATAACTCACGCGACGAGCGAATTAGAAAAGTAGGCGGAAATTCCTTCTATTGGTTATATTTCCCGCCAAAAATATTGAACTTTCAAAAATGGGTCATTTTTACGATGCAATTTTATTCAAAGGTTTACTTTATTAGGATAGCTAGTGGCATTTGGCATTAGTCAGTATTTTTGCTACAACACCTGTAAAAATGTTTCAACATTATGGGTAAGGTGTTCAAAGTGAAGACGACCACCAAGATGAACACGCGGTGATCTTCACGCTGAACACGAAAGCGCATCGGTTTGAACACTTCTACAAGCGTTAAAAAATATCAATTTCGTAGTTAGTTTTGCGTATCATTTTTCAAGAGTTATTGGATAAAAAAGTGAAGCTTTCAATAAGACTTATCCTTTATATTCTGATCACGTTAGACGAGTAGAAAATAGCATTACGGTAATGCGCAATGGAAAGCGGCTATTGATTGGCCATCAGAACTTAACTCAATTATAATTTATTAAGAATTCTTGGTGTCGTGCATGTTTAGGGGTTATTTATTCAGTGTAGGGCGGGCAAAAAATCTACGTGAGTCATGTGACCATGGGAAGTTTATGCGATTCTGAACACTTCTTTCCTAAAGATTATGACTTCCAGGGGCCTCACGTGTAAGGTGTAAGATAATTTTCACAAACTTCGTCTCTCTCGAGCTCGTGCTAAAAGTTAAAAATAAAAGAAGTCGCGTTAAACAAATCGGAAAAAACCTAGAAAACATTGTTTATAAAAAAGCCTCAGCGGATTTTCGCTTAGATCTAATGCTCGCGCGGCACTCTTTCCACAAGTCAATTTAATAAACGCTTTTCTAGTATATGCTATTTGTTATATCGTTATAATACAGCTGTGTGGACGGGGCACCTCTGTAATGTAGTACGGGTTTTACGAGGGAAAAGTGCACCGCCCAAAAAGAGTCGTATATTTTTGCATTCCGCTTCGCTATACAGTCATAGACCTGGCAGAGAGCTCTTCTGATCACGCTATCATGAAAAGTCCAGGAAATTTATCGCGCGAAATGTCGCGTGGCGTAAGATTTTACTACCGCTAAACGGAAGCCAATAATAATTCAGCTTTATACATTACTAAGGAACAAGAGCCAATTAGAACGTGACTCTTGCATCACTCCAATTTAAGAGCTGTAAAATTACAGTATTTTCTCATGGTTATTGGTCGTAGCGGTAAGGTTTTCGGTTCAGGTGGGTCTTTGAGCTGTTGCACGAGGAATAATGATTCTGGTGAGAAATTTTCAATTTGACTACAAAATATTGATTTAAAATACGTTTGGAACTTTCTGTTTTAACGCATTGCGAAGAAAATTTGCTTAAAGAGGAGGGCTACTTCCAAAACTTCGATGTGAAGCCGGGTAGCCCGCTCACTTGTACGAAGGGGCAATACAGGAACCGCTAGTTTTAACCAATGAGAAGCGATTATTTGTTTTCGATGAATTTTTCCCGCGCGCGTTATTTTAATTTCCGGTCGCGGGAGCAGAATTTTACTCGTAAATACTCTTTATGGATTTCATCCGAACCAATCAATTAATCATTTTGATAGGGTGTGCAAACAATTTTTTCTAGTTATATGCCCAGCCTGGCTGCCTAGTCATGTGTTCTCTCTTATAGACTTGTATCAAAATATATATTTTTGATATAAGAATTTTGACTGGCTTTATATGCATAAGCGAAATATTTAGGAGGTTTCGGTTTCTCCATTGTTTGATAGATCAATTTTATTTCGTTAAAAGGTTAATAGTGGGAGGAGATTAAATCGAAACCGCCACAAGTAATAACGTGACGCGTGCTTTTTATTCCGAATTTAAAGAATCGCCTTTTTGTTTTTGGTTGTGTGGACGTGATATGTATTCTAGGAGTAATTTTCGCTAATGCAGTTTCAGAGATAGTTTAGTTTTAAGGAGCTATTTATAGTCGTAGGGAAGGGATATAAATCTTTTATGATGATCGTACTAGTTTGACCATTGCCAGAGATCTCTCGTCAACCGCTCGTGGGTACTTGAAACACCCTTTTTATTGAGCAATTTTTTATTTATTTTATTTTTTCTTCTGGTTCGGCCCCTTTCTTTACCGTTTCCCTTTGCCTTCTTTTGCCTGGAAAATAGTCTCCTTTCCTGTGCCCTATCCCTACTCCCCCTGTCACCCACTGGCCTTTATAAAAGAATTTCTCAGTATAAAATGTCGCCGGGTCGATCGTATGTCCGGTCACGGTCTTTTTACCACCGTCTCCGGTCAATAAAATAGCGTTTATATTATTTCGAAATGATTAATGTTTCCCTTTTTAGGGCGAGTAGCTTTAAATTCGTTATTAATACGTAAAAGTTAAATAATAGGCGGGATTCTTCAGTAAATCGAAAAATCGTCTACGTTAAGCCTAACGGCATAGAACTCTCAAAGTACTGGCTTCTCGCGAGAGTTGGTCACAAAAACAGTACCGTGTTTTAGCACCCAAAGGGCACGGAAGTGTACCAGCAGCACAAGGCCAGCGAAAAACAATTTTAGGAGTATTCCGAGAAGACAAACAAGATTTGTTTACCGAACCGATTGTTGTTCAAATAAAAAAGGGCTTAGCTAGCCTTTAGGTGTAAGGATGGAGCCTGGCAATTCTCTTTCTAGCCATTTTGAAAGGGGGCACGCGACAAGAGGAAGTTCAGGTTAGAAATATGGCATTTAATCAGCGGTTCCCCCCCCCCTCTAATAATGTTTTCCCCATTTCTTGTTGACTAATTTTGGTACACCATTTCCTCTTGTGATAAGTTACATTTGGAAGAAAAAATATATTGTAACTCTTACGTCACTACGAAAAAAATTTCCTTGTTAAGTTTTTTCTGTTTTGTAGGATCAAAAAGTCATGTGGAGGATTCAGAATCTACTCTCCCCCTTTCGGAATCCTTAACTATGTCCGATTCATCCCCTAAGGTAAAAATCTTCTTAAAATTAATTCATAAATGTTGTCTTGTAACACGTTTATTATCGTTACCTATAATAGGGTGATTTAAAAAACATGGATTTGTCTTCCTCAACAAAGCTAACAAAGCGAGAGTCTTATAAGGTATGAATCTGTATTTTTAATAAGTCAGAATGAAATGGTGACAAGAAAATTGGTCTTAAAAATACACTAGGCTCAACGAAAAAACTATAGAAGGGAGAAGAAAAGGGTAGCTAAGGAACTAATGAGTACTCTGAAAGACCCCTCGATTATTGTGATGGCTGATTGGTTGAAAGTTCGAGGAACTCTGAAAGGATGGACTAAACTGTGGTGCGTTTTAAAACCGGGTTTGCTCTTGCTGTATAAGACCGAGAAGACGCAAAAAAGCAGTCACTGGATTGGAACTGTACTTCTAAATTCGTGTGAGGTTATCGAAAGACCTTCCAAGAAGGACGGATTTTGTTTCAAGCTCTTCCATCCGCTAGAACAATCCATATGGGCTTCCAGGGTAAATATTTCTTGACCATTGTGTCCTGTCCAGTAACTATAATCTAACCTTTGAAAAACCATTATAAAAGGGAAATCATAAATTAACGGTAGGACCAATTGTTCAGCCTTTACCAATGTCTTACCTCATCTTTCGAGCCCCGTCCGAGTCCGCTGGTAAATGTTGGATGGATGCGCTGGAATTAGCGTTGCGTTGTACGTCCTTATTAATGAGGACTATGAGTGGGGGAAAGCAAACTTTCCAAATCGGTTCTCCTAATAGTCCCGAAGAGATTGATCAGGAGGAGTTGCCTATCCAAGTTGCTTTATTAGCGTCTCCTAATAATATTGGGACCCCTCGTCGTAAATTATGGAACGAAAGTGATATTGAAAAGCACTTTGGTGACCATGGTAAGATCATCACCTCTCTTGAAAGGGATACTAGAATCTTAAAAGTTGTTCTAAACAATGTGGATTGTAAAAACATGATAAAAATATATCAAATCTCACCAAAGGTTTACAATTAAATAGTCCCAAAATAGACTTCCTAAGTGAGTTAAGGAGAAATTTAGAATGTAAAAATTCTAAAGAATAGTTAGTTTCTGATGACATTGAAATATCAGAACTAATTTAACTCTAAAGCATGTGTGCAATTTGTAACAAACATTTTATTCGGTTCATGCTCCATTTCAAAGATACTTTCATTGGCATCAACAATCATCTCCTTTGAAAAACTTTGGCGAGTTTTGATAATTTTTAACAGTCTAAATCAACTAAAATAACTCTTTTTCCATAGTTTAGTACTGTATCTCTTTAAAGGGCGAATGAAGTTGAATAGTTTTTATTCTTTAAAATTGAGAGTCGCAGATTAGTTGATTTAAATCTGATTATAATTAATAGATTTAGACGATGAAGGGGCCCAAACTGACGACGCTAGAGACGACATTCCTAGCACCTGTAGTCATAGGTCAACCGATTCAGAGTTTTCAGAGCCAGGTGAAGAGGAAGAAGAACGCGAGGAGCCCAGTGAGTTGCCCGTTGAAACCCCCTATGTTGAGAATGGGGCCGAAGAGTTTGGCATGGTAAGTTTGTCTTACAAAGGGTTATATTTATTTCTAGTCACTAAACTTGGGTTGTTACTCGTTTATCTTTAAAGGAAGGTGCCGAGGGTCAAACGGAAGATATGGCCGAAGAAAATAAAAGTCTTATATGGAGCTTATTAAAACAGGTTCGACCTGGTATGGATTTGTCGAGAGTGGTTCTTCCCACTTTCATTTTAGAAGCTAGATCATTCCTGGATAAATTATCAGATTACTATTATCACGCCGATATTCTATCACAGTAAGTTCAAAATGATATTCTTGATTATACTTGGCTAGCGGCTTTGGAGAGGCCAAAAAATTTGATTGAGTTTATTTCTTCTAGCTAAATGAAAGGGAGAATAAAGTCTGACATAATGATTAATATATAAATTAAGATATGCCTTGAAATTGATTCTCATCTGCATATTGAAAATAGACGTGGCTTGGAGCAAAAATGAATCTTATATCAGCATTATTAAGCAATCTTAAGTCAGTGGCCCTTTATTTGATTGGGATTTTGATTCAAATCTGAATCCCAGTTAATCAATTTCCCTAGTAAGTTAAAGGAACACAAACTCTCTGGTGGACTGTTGTGTGTTTTTAAGTAGTCCTTAATAGTCACTTTAAGAATAGAGTAGTTTATTGTTGAGTTAAAATTTTTGTTATAATTGTTAAGGAGAAGATTGGGATATGTACTTAAGAAGAGAATTGTAGCCAGTTTGAAAAATGTCACTGTGACATACATTTTTCTAGAATTTTTTAAACTTTGGAAAGTAGGCTTAACTGGGATTAAAGATTAATTTGAATGAGAAGCTCACTCTTAAGGGGCGTTATCAAACACGCTACTAACTTTAAGGATAAGCAAACTGATTAAATAACTTTTCATTTGTCAGACTTCATCCTCCCTTTGAAGTATAGTTACTTTTGACATTACAGTATATCACTCTAATAAAATTAAATTTTAAATGTTTATAGAGCTGTTCTCGAAGACGATCCATTTACAAGAATGAAACTAGTAGTTAAATGGTATCTTTCTGGATTTTACAAGAAGCCTAAGGGTAAATCGACTTTTGAACTTTGACTTATGAGAAATATACCTTTAGGAGGGAGCTAGCCAAGATAGGTCATGTGACTCGCGCAATGTTTAACAAATAGTAGGAGTAGTTTCATCATTTAGATCTCAGTTTTCAGCTGTGACAGTTAACTCTAATAGTTACGCAAGCGTTCTATTAATGTGTAACACTTTTATGGAACTATCGTTTCGTTAGTTAAACCAAATTATTTTATTCACTTGAATCGTTTTATTCTTTTTCATATTGCTTATCCATCAAAAGGATTGAAAAAACCATATAATCCAATTTTGGGCGAAACGTTTCGATGTTTTTGGCGACATCACAATAATGGTAGTCGAACTTTCTATATTGCTGAACAAGTTAGTCATCATCCACCAGTTTCTGCCTTTTACGTCACGAATCGGCAGGATGGTTTTTGTATTAGTGGCAGTATTCTAGCTAAATCTAAATTCTACGGTAAGATTTTACAGTTGATGAATATTGAATAATGTTCAATCTAATGATAAAAATCTCTCTTTAATTCAGGAAATTCCTTATCAGCTATTTTAGAGGGCACTGCTCATTTAACTTTATTAACGCGGGGGGAAAACTATGATATAACAATGCCCTACGCTCATTGCAAAGGAATTCTTATGGGAACATTAACGATGGAGTTGGGAGGAAAAATCAACATTGCTTGCGAAAAGACGGGTTATCGAACTGAACTAGAATTTAAATTAAAACCATTTTTGGGGGGTCCCGAGCTTGGAAATATGGTGACTGGAAAGATTAAATTAGGGAAGGAAACTTTGGCGACTCTGGAAGGTCATTGGGATGGACAGATATGGGTTAAGGATAAACGTAGCGGAGAAGAATACCTTTACTGGGACCCAACGCCCGATATTCGAGCTAATAGACTGAAAAGGTATACTGTTCCCATTGAAGTTCAAGGAGAGTTTGAGTCTGAAAGGCAAGTTGGTAAATTAAATATTTAAAGGAATAATGAAGCCTAGTAAAGAGTGATTTTTTTTTTTAAATGATCACTTAACGTTAAAAATTAACAGGGATCCATCAAGAGTTTGGTTTATAGTCATTACCGACACAAGAAGTGCCCTATACTCAAACAGTAAAACATTTTAAATTAGGCTTAAGACTAGTTTATTACTAAACGAGATTTTAAACTACAGGAATCCTTTTTAAGTCTATTTTTCAATTATATTAAGCATATTTTAAACAATAATGAATCGATAGAAAATGACTTGTTAATAGGCTTCATTCTCATTTTAACATTTAGCATTTTTTTTGGAGTTGTATTAGTAAATTTTGAATAATTGTTCAGATTATGGCAGCACGTATCGATAGCCATTGCTCGAGGAGATCAAATCGCAGCTACGGACGAGAAAACGTTGTTAGAAGATGCTCAAAGGAAAGCGGCCAAAGAACGTTTGGTTCTTTTGGATAAATGGGCACCAAAGTTTTTTTATCAAGACATCATAACTGGAGAATGGGTCTATAAGCATGCTGAGTAAGAAATATTTAAGTCTTATGCGATACAAAAACTTGTTATAGATAGAAAATAAGTTTTTAATAGTTTTCTTCTCCAAAAATTTAAAGTTCCAGACCATGGGATCCAAGGAACGACGTGATTCAATATGAACAAGATTATTTGGTCAAAACAAAGACGCATCATCGTACTCCCGTAGTTCGAACAAGTAGCATCGTTAGCATGGATGAAGAAAGAGTCAACGTGGTCAAGAAGAAGGCGGCTGCCGCGAGTAAAAATTTGCACGTCAAAAAAGGAGGAGGTAGCGCTTCTTCTTCGAAGAACGGTCCTAGTAAACAGAGTCTATCATCCGTAGATTCGAGAGTTGAACGAGCTTTGGTAGCAGCCGTGCGACAAAGAGGAAGAAGTCATACACCAAGAAGTTTAGCTTCCCACGGTGGAAGCGAAGAAAGTTCATCACCAGATGGTCATTTACACGGTAGTGATTCCACGGAGAGCGAAGGTAAATTAGTACCTCAATTTTTAACCTAGACCAATATGACGAAATTGATAAATCAATCATCGACAAACTACTACCAGGACTTGTAATGTTATACTAAGCCCCCATAGAGAAAATTTCTCTTAAGTGCCGCGTTTATGGATGAGAGCGCCACCGTGCGTTATCGAATGGAGTCATATATGTAGTACAAGATACTCTTCTACTGCTATACCGTATTCCCAATGGAGATAAGCCTCGCTTTCGTATTTATTATTTTTTAATTAATTTTAAGATAAATCCGGTTTTTCTTTCCTTTTATATAATTTTTCAGTTGCCTTCCGCGGCTTTCTTAATACTTTTTTGTCGAATTAAAACCATGGTATCACCAAATTTCACTTCGCTCGCGAAGACCTTCAAGACTTTTACGGGGGAACGGGCCTTCCGCGTTAAAAAGCCTAGGCGCGTTCCCGGCGCTCATGCTTATTCCGTTCCGCGTAAGCCTATCGGCCGACGATCAACGACTACGGAGAGCGGTGACGCTCTCTCCTCTCTCTTAGCCGTCGTTTTTCGTGGAGACGGGCGACGCCGCAACAGCGGCCAGCCTTAGGCGGAACGGAATAAGCCTAGGCTTACTAACGGTTTTCGTCTTTACGATCTAAAACGGGCGATGATTTCGACCCCTGCCTCGGCGAAAAATATATTTCGTGAACCTTATTCAACGTTGGTTTAACACGCACATAAATACTGAAGATATTAAGGTCAAACTTACTTTAAATAAAATAATATTGTAAATTCAATACTATTTTACCTTTCAATATCCTGATCTCCAATTCCATGGACGCCGCCATCTTGTACTAAATTTTTAACTCCAATCAATGTCGCTAGAGGGGTTTTACCGCGGCGTTTTGAGACGAAGTTTTATAAGCTTACATTACTAGACCTGGTAGTAGTTTGTCGATGAATCAATACTGATTTTTAACCAATAGTTTAAAAGTTTTTTACATAGCAAGCGCCATCTATATTAGAATATCTGTAAATATTTGTTTTGAGACTTGGAACTGATATATTGGTTAATCCTCGATATTGGTAACCAACGATATCATATCGGTTCAAACTCATCACTTTAAATTAGCAAATTTTAGTATTTTGGTTAAAGGGAGAATGAAATAGAAAAATTAAAAAAGTGGATATTTTTACCTCATGGTATAAAGTATTCTTATAACAAAATTGGATTAAAGGGAAATATCACTTATATTTATTTATAATATATCCAGTATTAGAAGACAATCTTTGCTTGTAACAAAATTTACTTTAATTCTTGGCTTTTTTTATTGTAACCATTAACCAGTGACATTTTTTAAGCAGATGAAAAATATGTAATAGGCCTAGGTTTTGCTGAAGAACTCTGCTGCTCATTTTAGATATAACTTTGTGACCCTGACCAAATTGGGCAGCTGCAAAGCTAAGGCCTGGCAACTTTCCCCACAGAATTTCATTATAACGAGGTTTTACTGTAATATCAAATTTAAATGAGCTTAGAAAGCTAACCTTTCACCCTCCCTTCTAAAGTACTAATACAGTTACTAAAGCTTAATACGTAAATCCTATCCAAACTAACGCTGACTGTAATTTACGTAACTACTGTGATTTTTTTTTTTTGCATGGTTTACACGATACTTTAGGTCCACTAGGCATGCATCCGTCACCACCCGGAGTCGTAGTTTCGAAACCCACTAATTCGATTAAAAAAAGAGAAGCTGCGCTTGAAAAAGCCTTGCTTCCTCAACAGCAGCTTTTGAAAGAGATGCAAACGTCCTTACAAACGCTTCAACGACATTTGGAATCCGTCATGGCCCAACAAAGGCGGAGCGGAGACATTTTGGCCCAACGTTCCGATCTCACTCTCATCGTTTCCGTTCTCATTTTGCAAGTTATTCTATACGCCATTTCGCATTGGTGGTTTTCCTGATTTGTTTTTTAACAAGTAAGAGAACGTTTATTTTAATCTTAAATCAGTTGAAATTGCGTAAACGGATCGTTGCGCGGTGTTACCCTCAAGAAAGAACCAAAAATTTGAAACGTAAAAGTGAATTTTTAGTTTTTACGCTATTTTAAGTATTCCGTTGTTAACAGCGTTCGTTTTTACAACGATTTTTAGTTTGTTTTTTAACAACTAATTAGTAACTTATATTAAACGAATGAACGAAGTTTTAGTAGCCAAAGATATTATATTTTAAAACTAAGGTTATATAATCTAAAAAGTGAAGAAAACTTATTTCGTTACTTTTATATATGTATTTCTGACTATTTCACGTTGTTATAAAACACAAATTCCTTCCTTCTTTCTTTACTCGGGGTATAAATTACAGGTAATGCCTATATTATTGTTAGGATAAATAATCGAAAGGCTTAAATTATCTCTAAGGCCTATTTTAATTCCGCAGCGTTAATATTTTTTTAAAATGTCTTCGAAATGTATTTAGGTTAAATAAAATAAATTTGCAGCTAGTTTTTTAAGTTGAGGTGTTGGGCATTTGGCAATTTCAGCGAACCTTGCTGCTTAGCACAGTAATTTTAAAATTTCAAAGTTACGGTATAAATTTGAAGACTAAGTAATAAAATAAATCGAAACTGATACTTCGTGGAGAAGTATCAGTTTCAATTTATTTTATTACTTGTGAAAATTCCGTGGACACTATGCCTTTTAATATTCATGATTTGAAGACTAACTTGAACTAACCGTAAAAATTTCAAATCTAACTTCAACCTTCCCTGAAATTCTGAAAGTTAGCTGTGATTACCCATGAAATTCTCAAAGTTAACTTTGATTACCCATGAGATTCTCAAAGTTAACTTTGATTACCCATGAGATTCTCAAAGTTAACTTTGATTACCCATGAGATTCTCAAAGTTAACTTTGATTACCCATGAGATTCTCAAAGTTAACTTTGATTACCCATGAGATTCTCAAAGTTAACTTTCAGTACCCATGAAATTCTCAAAGTTAACTTTCAGTACGCATGAAATTCTCAACCTACTAGGAAATTATAAAGGTTCACTTTGACCTACCGTGAAAATTTCAAAGTAAACTTTGACCTACCATGAAAATTTCAAAGTAAACTTTGACCTACCGTGAAAATTTCAAAGTAAACTTTGACCTACCGTGAAAATTTCAAGGTAAACTTTGACCTACCGGGAAAATTTCAAAGTAAACTTTGATCTACCGGGAAAATTTCAGTCAACCTTTAAAATTTCCAAGCTAATTTTGAGCTCGAAGCTGAAATATCTCAGGTGCCATATTTTGCAAGTGCCCAACACCTTGTATCAAAATCAACCTATAATCATTTTGCCCTATAATGCATGGCTTGCCTAAAATGAGGCCATTTTTGAAAGCTGTCCAGAATAGCTTAGTTTTGTGATACTAATTTTCAAAATGAAAAACAACAAAAACGCGCTAAATATTAGTCTGATGCAAAACTTATATAAATATCAGTGTTAGATAATTATTTGTCGTAAAAGTGCTCAAAAATGAGAGTTCTAGATTGCAATTGGAAAGTTTAAAAAAATAAGTACAAAAGAGGCCTGACACGTCGAAACTATATATTGTAAATATTTCATTTATTCTTTATAATTAATCACGTTTTAAAATTTAAACAAAAGTCCACCGCAGAACATTTTCTGCTTCAATTATAAAACAACTGTGCCCTTTTTTATTAACCACATATTTTTAGCTCAATCTGTCAAAAATATAGCAAATTTCTCCGTAGATAGAGCCTTAGTTCCCCCAAAAGTTAATTTAAATTTTATCGGTGTTAGGACAAATACATATTTAATGTTGACCAATGAAAACTTAAATTTTGCCACGTAATAAACAATATTAGAAAAAACTGTTCTAATACGGCAAAAAAGACGCAAAGGTGCCAAACAGGGTAGCATTTATTCTCAAACCGAAAAAAAAAAAAATAATCTTAGTTGTAATTTAAAATTATATAATTTTTATCTTTAATCAATTATTGTAATTAGTAAATGCAGGATAAATAGTTTATTTGGAGCTTCATAATAAATCCAGCTCATTCAAATTAGAACAAAATCAATCGGTCTGATACCAAATAATGTCTTATGTTAAAACAAAATATATTTCTTGCGCTACTATATTTAAATAAGACTTTTTATTGGTTTAGTGACCCTTTAAAGGGAGAATGCAACCTAATAACAAGTGAACTTTATCTAGTCCTTATCGTTTAAATAGACCTAAGCCAACAGTAAAAAGTTTACAAAACAAATATTAAACTAGAAATAAATTTAAAACATACCCGGAAAATAGGCTTAGCGGGATTCAAGAAGATCCTGAATTGCCTCCGTGTAAGGTCTAGAGACCAATGAGCAAAGACTGGCATTCACGCGAGATTTCCACGAGACTTACAATCGCGTTCGATTGGTCGCTAGAGGAAATCAGGGGAGGAAATCAGGATCTCCATGAATCCTGCTAAGCCTATTTTCCGGGTAAGTTTTAAATTTATTTATAGTTTAATATTTGTTCCTAAATTTTTTCACTAGTGGATTAGACCTATTTAAACTTTGGATTTTTTTCTAGTTTTGAAGCCACAATTTAATTCTTTAATTTAATTATTAAATACAAATTATCCAAAGACTTCTATATATAAAAAACCTATCCAATCTTAGAAAATTATAAAACAAATTAAATTACAATTTTTTTTAATCAACCTAAATTTCATCAATCACTTTAATCAGAAACATTAATTTTCTGTAAAATCATATAAGGGAGAGATAAGGCAAATTGCCAAGGGGAAGAAAAAACCATTACTAATCAAGATTATAGAAATCAGGTTTTGCAGGGGGAGGGGCTATGAGATGTTGACGTCAATGTGCGAGCTTATTGTTTGAAAAAAAACAAAAAACAACACTATTCAAGTTCCTGTAAAATCTTTGGACATAATAGCTTATGATTCTAGCGAGGTTAACAGGGTGGCCATGATTGGCAGCTTAGATATTCAAATTTGGTGCCATTTCGAAATCATTTAGCTGGCCACAAAATTGGAATCAATTCGCATTGAAATAATCTGAAGAGTTATTGTTCGACTTTTAGTATTTCCGTTGTGACATCTCGATGTGTCATTGGCTCAACGAGTCGATTAGTTTGATGCCCTTCATAAGTTTTGTTTATTTTTGCGAATCACGTGGACAAGAAGCAAACTGTTGTTATACTTAAATAAATTAATTTTAAAACTATCTTCGCAGTTCCTATAATCAATCGTAAATGAAAACTTTTTGAAATCCACCATGGTGTAATTTGGAATAATCAGTGGCGTAACTAGAGGGTTTGACGACCCTGGGGCGGTTTCTGAATTTTCCGCATTAACTGAATGTGCCCCTTATGTGTGGAGTTATCATATGAACTAGATAAGTGACGTTTTTCTACGTCATCGCCACCTAGCCCCTCCCCATTGTATAAACTGATTTTTGATAGTCTCGAGTCAAATACCACTAAGGCGAATGAAATTGAAATGAGCGATAGATACCTGACATTTCCAAAGTCAGAATGTCGTCTCTCTTTAGTAACTTCACAATTAAAACATTATTTACACCAAAAATTAAGTACCCAATTTAAAATATCTAGTCAAAAAAATAAAACGTAATAAATTTGGCATAATTATTAAGAATAAAAGTTTATGCATTTTGTACCAAATTATTTAAAATTTGGAAAAAAACCATGTAATTATTTTGTTTGAGCTATTTTTAATTTTTTATATAAACAATCGACAAAATAATTATATGCATTTTTGTTAATTTAGCTCATACTTATGAGCTATTTAACATTTTTTGTAGATATTTCTATTATTAACAGGTTTTGTACGGAACCTAGAATACAAAGTCATAAAATTTTAAAATAAGACAAATGTCAAAAATTTCCGGATCGAATTTTAATATATTGAAGATTTCAAATATGAAATTTTAGTTTTTGTTTTACTTTAGGGTTATTTTGTATCACATCTAGGGTTTTATCAAATGATGTCATGTTGTGACCAGCTAAGAAATTGATTTATTCGAGTAAATTAAGAATAGCAGGGGGAGAGTTCGGGAATTTCTACAAAACTTTTGTATAAACCCTGAATGAGCTGTACTAGGTTTTACAGTTTTAAAAATACACGCAAACTGAAATCTAATTAACTTTATGAATAAAAGTTATGAAAAACGAACGCAAAGCCTTTCACTAAGAATGATTTTATCAAAAGTAGCAAAAATAACCAAAATTACAAATAATTTGTTCTTAGTTCCCAGCATTTATATAATGGTATTTCCAAAAAAAAAAAGTTTATCTTCAATAAAAAAAAATATTCTATTTATAAAAAAAGTCTCATTATTCTAAATTAGCTTAAATTTAACATTTCAGGGTAATTTGAAAGTTTGTGACACCACGTGGCATAACATTAATTCAAATTTGGCGGGAAGATCACGCACGTGTAAGGTTTGAAACACTCCAGTAGATGTCACTAGTGGCGCGTCTCGCAAAAAAGAAGAAAATAGGCCTAATAACAAAGTAGAGTTGGGCAAATGGCGGGAGTTTCTGCAGAACGTCATCTGCATCTTTCGTGACGAGTTCTGTCGAGAGACTGTGATGAAACTAAGGCGTGGGTAACGTAGAAATCACTTTATTTATCTTTATTATAAATAAATTCATTTGTTTAAAACACTGTAAAGCTTATCCAGATAATATTTAGTCGCGAAATTCGCTTAGTCGGGGAGAAAGCGAAAATGAGTTTGCCCTCATCTCCGAACACGGAAGACGAGACGAAACAGAGAAGCCGCCGCCGAAAAGATAGCGTGGATTCGGCAGAGGGAAACGAGGCGCCCAAATCAAAATCGCCTAGTCCTAACTCTAGTTCAGCGGAGGAGGAGGAGGAGGAAGATGACGAGGATGCCGGGTCTCCTCCTGAACTTGATGAAGAAGCTGACGGCGATGAACAACAAAGTTCGCCAGCTAAAGATGATCAGTCTGAATGCTCTGAGCATTCGGAACACTCAGAGCATTCAAAACACTCCGAGCATTCGGAACATTCTAAGCATTCGGAACATTCTAAGCATTCGGAACATTCTGAACAATCGGAACACTCTGAGCATTCGGAACATTCTCAGCATTCTGAGCATTCGGAACATTCTGAACGATCCGAGCATTCTGAACATTCGGAGCAATCTGAGCCAGATGACGATGAAGAAGTAGAAGGGACAAATGAACCTGAACCACAAAAAAACGTGCCATCACCCGAAGTAATAACCGCGGAAGTGAACAGTGAACCCAATGATGCAGACATGGACGCGGATGACCCAGAGGTGGTCATTGAACGTCAAGTTGATGCCAGTACTAAAGAACACCCGCTTGTTGATCTTGAAGAAGAAGGGCCCCAAGAAGAAACGGTGGCTGATGAACCCATGGATTTTAATTCGTTGTTGGGGGACACTGGTACGGGAATGATAAGCCCAGCAACTGATGTTGTAATTAAAGATGAATTGAACACCGATGGTTTGATTAGTGCCAGTTCGTCAGACGCGTGGTTGGAACCAAAGTGTATTTTTTGCAAAAATGAACTAACGGAAAACAGTGAACCCAAGTTGTTACCGTGTTTGCATAGCACATGCAGAACTTGTTTGAATACTTTGTCAGCTCCTAGTCCTTCAACATCTACGGCTGATCCAAACAGTAAGTTGACTTTTGTTCTTGTATTAATTTTGAGTGTTATTTGGTGTGTGTCGCAAACTTGGGACAACTTATTCCTTTGATATTTTTGACAAGTCAACGAAAATGCATTTTCTTTAGTCAAATGATTTATTTAAGTGAGTTTGACAAGTCTACAGAAATTAATGTTTAGCATTTTTGAATGATAAAAATTCCTTTTTATAGTTTTTTGTACCCAAATTTAACCTTGGGCCGTTCATAAATGTCGTACCCTCCCTCCAAATTCCCTTTAGTGCTGCTAAATAATTTTTTAAAGTGTGTGTAACCCCTTTAATTTCACAGTATGCAAATTTGAGTTCAACTACAAAACTAGGTCCATATCTATAGAGTAGGCGGGGCGTAGGAGGGGTGTTCTTAAGTCCCTCCTTCATGCTCTTTATCCTCTTGGAAGCTTTTCTAAAACTGAGTTCTGTGGCGCTCATAGTTCATACTCTGCTCTGATGGGTGCGTGACTATTGACTTTTAGTCACGTGGTAAATGCAACTACCCCATTCCTTCAAATGAATAGAGTAGCGGAATTTATTACGTCACTAGTCTCTTCCTGCATATGGGCGGAGTTCCATTTAGATGAAATCTCTCTGAAAGAGGGGCTTAGTAAAACCCCGTCCTTGCCCCGCCTAAATGCTACTACTCTATATTCGCGACCCAAACACTGTCTGCTAAGGTGTTATCCCTACATAAAAATAGGCTAATATATTTCTCCATAGGGATAACACCTTAACAGGTGACGTTTCGGTCTCAAATTAAGCTTAAATTATTTTGGCTAATTGATCAAAATTAAACCAATTTTATTCACCGAAAATAAGTTGCCACAAAGCTCTTAACACCCCATCCTTTGAAAGCGTGACGTAATTTATAGAAGGTCCCTTAATTGACGAAAATGCGTCTTTCTGCAAAATAATTATATTTCCATTTATTGGAGAACCGCCAAATTTCATATCAATACAAACACATTTGAAGGGAAAATTTTGCCAAACTGATAATGTAACTGAAAAGTTGAAGGTTTTTAAGTTTTACCGAAACTAAGTTCAAGCGCAATTGTAGTAATGGGACTATCTGAGACGGATTTTAAATAATGTTGAACCCTGTAGAGAAAAACGTAGTTCGTGACAACTTCTCTTTAACATTATTATTGAACACACTGTTAAGTTCTTCCATGTCTAAAGATGCAACTCGACAGGTGACAGCCCTGTACATTAATCTCCCCTCCTACTGTAATGCTAAATATTGTATGTTAATAATGGTCAAGAATTAGCCCATACTAAGAATTAGGATTTAGGAACCTTAAAATTATCATTTTTGATTACTTGTCAGCTTTTCTTTGAACGGATATTAGTAATAACGGCAGCTCCCCAACTTTTATACTTCACAGGGTTGCCACAGGTCAGGGAAACGTCAGGGAATTTTAAAATATTATAAAAAGTCAGGGAATTTTAAAATATTATAAAAAGTCAGGGCATTTTAAAATATTATAAAAAGTCAGGGCATTTTAAGATATTTTAAAAAGTCAGGGCATTTTAAGATATTTTAAAAAGTCAGGGAATTTTAAGATATTTTAAAAAGTCGGGCAATTTTAAGATATTTTAAAAAGTCGGGCAATTTTAAGATATTTTAAAAAGTCAGGGAATTATAAGATATGTTAAAAAGTCAGGGAATTATAAGATATTTTAAAAAGTCGGGGAATTTAAAGATCTTTCAAGATGTATGTAAAATATAAATAGTAGAATTGTGAGCATCTCAACAACATTTATGAACTAGCTACAAGAATAGATATAATTCGCAAGGTTTAATGATATCGAATGTAGATAAGATCTATATCGGATAATATCATAAGCAATTTGTTGTCTTTCCGCCAATCTTTGACGTCCACAGAATAAGAAAATGACGGAAGAAATTCCTTTTCTAGACAATATATTAATACCTATAAATTATTAGGTATTCTCTACATTTGTTGGCTTTCAACTTAGCTCTTGTGGCTGGCGTGGCTATTTAGTTCAGGGACAGAAACTAGTTTAACGAATTGAGAAACTAAGGACACGAGCGTGTTATAGGGATCACCATTAAAGTTAACCAATATTTTGTGTATTTTCTATCTTCGTACATAAATACATAAAGTAGAAATATTTGTCTTTAGTAAGTGTGCCTCATAAGTTCCCTCCTACTTCTATGGGAGGGGGTAAGGAAGGAGGAGGTGGGTAATATTTGCCTAAGGCTAAACCGTGTTTTTACCCAATCTCAACACAAGACAGCCAATAAGATTTTACGAAGTTTTGATAGGCTTTAAGGGGTGTGGCTCTTCCTTGGGCTCTTAGTCGGAGTAAAGTCAAGGCAATACGCCCAATACTCCTTCCATATTTATTTATGAATTCCTGGTAAGGGTGAAACCAATTTTAGACCAAGAATGTGGTCAAGTAAGAATATCTAAACTTCACCCAGTTGGTATTATCTGTAATTTCATCTTGTATTGCTTGCCCAGCTAATACAAAACTAGGCTAGCTATTATCTATATGATTTATGTACTTTAAGATTAAATCTTATGGTGGAAGGGAAACTTGGAATTTTATAGGAGAAATATTAAATTTAAAGGCGAATTATATGAGAAAATAGGATTGAAAATTTGAAATTATAGGATAAATAATAACGAAAATATAGGAAAATATAGGATAAATAACAGCGAATTTATATTTAAAATAGGATACCTTTTAATATGCCGCATATTTATGGCTTTTAAATTTTTTTTTTAATCTCTTCTGTTTTTGACTCGATGCCTTTGGTGGGAACTTTTTCATTTTTGAGAAATTTTAAATTATACTTTTGTTAGAAAATTTATAACCTAATAACCGAAAATATAGGAGAAAACCTTCAATTATAGGAATTTATAGGAAGGCATTGAAAAAATAGGAAATATAGGAAGTCTAGTCTGGTCACCCTGATCTTACATACCTGTAATTAGCCATGAAGTTCGAATTAGCAGCGGAACCTAGTGAACAAATAAGGGAAATCGTGTTCGTTTAAATGCAGAATTAATTTATGACTTGTGACAAAAACACACATAAGCTGCGTTCACACTATAGACTTTGAAACCGTTTTGGAAAGGTCACATCATAAAATTTTGGGGTCACAAGTGTAGACCTTTGATCAAGGAACGCAATTAATATCTTAAAAAGTATATTTGAACATTCGAAACGGTTTGAAAACGGTTCCAAAGTGTCAACTGTGAACGTAGCTTTAGAGAACTTTAGCTTCTATTTCCATGCGATATATTTTTTTCGATCGAATCTGAAAACCATTTGATACATGTATTAAATGGCCATAAGTAAAACGTAGTGTATTTCCTAATTTTCTGTTGGACCCCTGATTCGAAGCTTCACACATAGATTGGTATTGGTCGGTCATGGGACGTGTTTTGCAAAGCCCCGTCTACAACAAGGTTGCCACAGATCAGGGAAAACCTGGAAAAGTCAGGGAATTTGACAATTGGGCCAATAGGTTAGGAAATTGAAAAAAACTGGGCAAAAGGTAAGGGAAAGTCAAAGAATTTATTTATAAATTGAGACAGAACCGAGGACAGAACAATAAGGGAAGTGTTTTTGTCCGCCGTCATTCTGGTAGAGTTTTTAATGTGGATTTTTATAGCTCGCAGACTTCGCCCAGATGGGTAACGAGGCTAGTGTAGTGGCGTCTAATTGCCAGTCCACATGTTGAGATATTCTGGATCTAACACACCAAATTGTAGCTTAACCCGATTTTAATGGACTGAAAAATCGGTCGTTTATAGCTGATCTGGATTAGGGCATTACTACTCAGCTCAGGGGCCTAGTGGTCGAACCATAGGAGAACAGACTTCTGTTGTATAGGGAGTCGGCAAGGAAGACATTGAAATGTCACAGACTTTTATCTCTCACCTCATTGTCATCCCCCTTAGTAAGGGAGTTACTGTACTATTTCCTGCAAACGCTCCCTCAGTAAAGGGGTTACATTACGTCAGGCTTCCTTTCCCCCGTTGTATTGGCTCTTGTGTGATTATTGAAGGATATGTCAATTATGACCCTGAGGTAATAGGGTTTTACATCAACATTCGGATACACCATAACACGTGATCCCTGATGTCACTTCACAACTCTCTGCTGTTCTCATCCATACGTCTTTGACTTTAATAACCTTCTCCCCTACTCTTTAATAACATGGTTTGAACAGAACCTGGAATGATCAGGGAAATTGTTTTAGCGGAAGTCAAGGATAACCCTTTTGGGGTTTGTCATTCTAATAAACGGTCCGGGGGAAATGACAGGAAATTATCTGGAAAAACCAGGAACAGTTCAACAGTCAAGGAAATTCATTCGTACGAATTCTGAATAAATTTGTGAAGTTGTTCTGAAGTTTGAACTTAATTCGTAATAATCACGTGTTATCTTTCTACTTCGAAAGATTACCGTTTTGGCAAAGATAAGATATACAATCTTTTCATCTAACTAAAAATAATGTAGACATTGAAAGCCTTATTTACCATTTTAAAGTGAGGCTGTCACGTATTTTTCATGAACTACAAATGGAAATTCAGTAGCATTTTCGTATAGATTATTGAAAAACGATTCAAAATATTCGCCATTTGGAAAATAAAAATTTTCCCAACACTGTCATCACTATGGTCGCGTGGATACTGTAGAGCCTACTACGTATTCTCATGTGTTCAGGCACAAGTGATAAGCTCGCTTTCGTGTGGTCCTTTTCGTAAAATTACTTAATCCAGAAGTCATACCTTTCATATGAAAATTATCGTTAATTTCGTTCCAGAAATAAGTACGTCATAATTCGGAAAAAAATGACCAATATATTTTTGGACATTTTCATTTTAAACTCTTCAACCCAGAGCTTTTAATATGATGATAAAACTAAAAATATAGTCCATAGACGTTCGAAAAAATGGTGTCAACCTCAATTTAATAATGAGTGAAATAAGTTAAAACTAGATTTTTTAAAAAAAGATCATAGCACAGAAAATGTTAAAATGTGATCTTTGTTTGACTTTCTACGATTTACAAAAATTTGCCATTTGATATTCGTATTATAAATGCGTGTGTAAAATGTGCAAATGTAATCAAAAAGTTGAATGGGTAGCAATCGATAAAAACACTACACTCGGAAGAAACATCACCAACTCTTAACAAGCACCATAATTTCTATTGGCAAATCTGACCACGTCGAGGGGTTACTCACTTTCGTTAAATCAGTATACCGACTACTGAACTCACTAGAGCCTTTGACAATGCTAAATACGTGGTCAGTTACTAAACCCAGGGTTGCCACAGGTCAGGGAAAACAGGGAATTTCAAAATGAACCAATAAAAGTCAGGGAAAAGTCATGTAATTTTAATATATTTTAAAAAGTCAGGGAAAAGTCATGTAATTTTAATATATTTTAAAAAGTCAGGGAAAAGTCATGGAATTTTAAGATATTTTAAAAAGTCAGGGAATTTAAAGATCTTTTAAGAAGCCAGGAAATTACACTCATTATCTGCAGAAAAGATTTGAAGCTGACCGTGTCCGCTGTATATATTAGAACAAAGATATGCACGCAAAAGGTTTGGGAAAACACAATTATATAAAAAATAAAAGGTTAAAAATTGGGTAGTATTAGCTGAAACTGTCAGGGAAAATCGTTAAAAAAGATCGGGGAAAAATCAGGAGAAGTCAGGGAATTTGAATCTGAAAAAACTGTGGCAACTCTGCAATCAACTTTAGTACAGTCAAAGTTACAGGCGTATAAATCAACCCCGAGGGGGACATCACTCTTGAATTTTTTGTACACCTGCTCGTTCAGCTTTGACAGTGCAAAGAGTTCAAAACTTTTGTACACCAGAGTTCTAAAGTGTCTGACCCCTCGGATCATGTTGTATTCACTTTACTACTTTCTTTTCTACGTGTAAACCTAATTAGATATTCATCCGCGAAGCTCCATCATGCACCAAGTATAATTACAGTAATTTCTATCGTGCCTAGTACTTTATATTTTCACCTTACGCTAAGCTAATTTTCCCAAATTAACGATCCCAACAACAGTCAAACTGAAAACTATTTTATAATATTATTTAATTATCATCTTATTTGACTATACCCCAATACAAGTTTCAGGGAAACTTTTGTTTCAATCACTCCCACAACTTGTTTCCAAAATGGTCCATCCGAGCCAACAGATCTCTTTCTTGCATAGCACTTCGAAAAGTTCATAGAGATAAACTTTTAGAAACGAGCATTCCCCAAAGGGTGATAGTATTTTTTTTTTTTTTTTTTTTTTGGTTTTAGCCCGTAGTCTTATTTTTGCCAGATAGAAGAGAGAGAGAGAAAAGTTGAGAGGAAAACTTCAAACCCGTTTTGTTGGGCCGAAGCTGTAATTTTATCGACTAGTCTAGCCTAGTATCTCGAATTCGTCGCGTTCTAATTTTCCCTCGAGGCATTGAGGGACTACGTTCGCGTTGTGGGTGGTTGGGTGAAAACCCGTAAGGTCGGGTTCTTGGTGAAGCTCCAGTATGCGATTGATCGGTTAGATCCGCCACTATCGTCGAACCTTACCCCCTCCCATATGAACACCCTCCCCGTAGTATCCGCAAGCTGAAACTCAGCAGTGAATTTGCCGTGAGGCCCGTTTCCTTCCTACAGATCTACACTGGTACTTTACAGCCCCCCTTTTATTCTCCCCCCCCGTTTTGGCAGTGCGCCAACTCATTATCTAGACTGGAGTAGTTTTGAAGGAGGGGAGGGGGAAAATGGAATTAGTCTAGAGTGACGGCAGAGTAATATGATTTTGAAATGGGGGGTTGCTGAAATAGGGGATGGAAAACGAAAAATGCAATACGATATGGGAATATCACGTGAATTTTAGATCGACTAAGTTTAGAATATACCCACCCTCCCCACTTCCTCTCCGTTGGAATCAGGCCGCCTCAAGGCTCAGGGTTAGGTTTTAAGGCACGTCCCATGAACATAAACCTTGAATACTCGAATTGGCCGTTTGTAACATTTTTGTCCCCACCCCCCATATCCCTGTCATTTCGAAAATATGCGTGACTAAATAATAGTAAAGTTCATTCATCTAGATTTAGGCCCAACTAAAATTATTTAGTTTAATGAATGAATATTTTTATTCCAACCCAATTAAAGAACCTGTTTTTCAACTTCTCGTAAAAACAATTCCATAATGTAATTTTACGGACTACGAGCCAAGCACATAGAGAACGATATATATATTGCATAACTTTAGAAAACCGGTAAGGGTCTTATTTCGCCACATATTCACTTCAGTATTTTTGAAAATAGTACCCCATTATTTTTTCTTGGTTATTTTTAGACTGTAAGCCTCGTCACCAACACTCAGTGGCGCCCCCTACAGGTTTTATACATCAGTGCTATTTGCCCACTATCTTTTCTCAATTTTTTAGAAGTACCACCCACAGCCCCTCATCCTACCCATGTCTCTTCCGCTTGCTGCTGGGCTTCATCCATTTTTTTTTTTTTTTTTGAAAAAGGAAAAAAAAAAAAAAAAGTTAATTTTCCTGTAATGCTCCTCCTACCGTCCTTGCTTCAAACATTTTATTATCGGGGCGCTCCGTGAGGAACTTTTGTGGCGGTTGTATATAGGCGTAGGTTGTCGTGTGGGGGGTAGGTTAGGGCCGAGTTCCAACAAGAGCTGACAAAGTGCTGGTGCATGCGAATGCAGGAACGATGGGGAGGGTCGTAAATTTGAGAAGGGGGAGTTTGCAGTTGTCCTTGGAAAATTTTAGATGTGTAGCAAAAATCGATAGGCCTTGCCTCTCTCGCTCTTTGTACTCTTGTGGTATTAAACCTGTAGATGTATAGTTGGCTGCATGCCAAGAATGTTTTAGAAAGAGCTTTGGCCTCGCCTATTGAAAGTCTGTGAACCCCCTCTCATTCCTCCTTGGCCGCTTTTCCTAACCCTCCCTTCCTCTCACGTCATTTTATCTTACATCCAAACGGATATGAACATACATCCCCTTTACTTGCAAGAATGAATAGGGCCCCGGGTGGGTAGAAATTGTATGGGTGCAGTATTAAGGGGAAGGAAAGGAAACAGCAACTGGGATTATGAAAGGGCCTTACGTGGAAACAGGCGCCCCATTGTTTATTATTCTTGCTTATTCGACCGGGAAAGTAAAAATATATATGGCGCCATACTGTTGAGTCATCGATATTGTATAGATTTAGGGCGGAAATGAGATTTGATGGCTTTGTCTTTGAGTTTAAAATTATATGATCAGATGGGTAAACTTGGTTTCAATTACTAATTTTCAAAAGTAGGCATATCACCCTGAACTTAGACATGTAGAAAGACTTGATCAGTTTGAACGAGAGATTGCTTATTTGGAGCCGACCATTTTCTAAACGACTGATCACTTTGTACAGTTAATCAGGTTGATCGACACGCTTTTGAAGCGACTCCTCTCTTTTTCTGGCTTTTTTTATTGGTTGATCAGTTGGATAGACTTTCTTTTTCAAAATTTTGATCAGTTTGTTACACTGACTTTTGGAACAGTTGATCAGTTTGATACACTGACTTTTGAGCAGTTGATCAGTTTGATACTCTTTTGGAACTGTTGCTGAGTTTGATAGACTCATTTGAAACGGTTGGTCAGTTTGGGATACTGGAATTTTGGAACGGTTGATCAGTTTTCTATTGGCTTTATGGCGTGTTTGATCAGTTTGATATTCTGGCTTTATGACGCGGCTGATCAGTTTGATCAATTGGCTTTTTAGAGCGGTAGATTATTGGTTTTTTTGGAGCGATGGATTAGTTTGATCTACTGTCTTTTTGGAGCGACTGATCAGTTTGATCTACTGGCTTTTTGGAGCGGTTGTTCAGTTTGACCGGTTAGCTTTTTAGAGCGGTTTATCAGTGATCTGTTGCCTTTTTGGAGCGCTTGATCAATTTGATCTACTGTTTTGGAGCGGTAGATCAGTTTGATCTATACGCGTTTTTAATCTGTTGATCAGTTTGATCTACAGGCTTTTTGGAGCGGTTGATCCGTTTGATCTACTGGTTTTTTGGAGCGGTTGATCAGTTTGACCGGTTAGTTTTTTGGAGCGGCTGATCAGTTTGACCAGTTGAATTATTGGAGCGCTTGATCAGTTTGATCTGTTGCCTTTTTGGGGCGCTTGATCAGTTTGATCTATACGCCTTTTTAAGCGGTTGTTAAGTTTGATCTACAGGCTTTTTTGAGCGGTTGATCAGTTTGATCTACAGGCTTTTTTAAGTGGTTGGTCAGTTTGATCTACAGGCTTTTTTAATTGGTTGATCAGTTTGATCTACAGGCTTTTTTAAGTGGTTGATCAGTTTGATATACAGGCTTTTTTGAGCGGCTGATCAGTTTGATCTGTCGCATTTTTGTAGCGGTTGATCAATTTGATCTACTGGCGTTTTGTAGCGGTTGATCAATTTGATCTACTGGCGTTTTGTAGCGGTTGATCAGTTTGATCTACTGGCGTTTTGTAGCGGCTGATCAGTTTGATCTACTGGCGTTTTGTAGCGGCTGATCAGTTTGATCTACTGGCGTTTTGTAGCGGCTGATCAGTTTGATCTACTGGCCTTTTGTTACGGTTGATCAGTTTGATCTCCTGGCCTTTTGTTACGGTTGATCAGTTTGATCTCCTGGCCTTTTGGTACGGTTGATCAGTTTGATCTCCTGGCCTTTTGGTACGGTTGATCAGTTTGATCTACTGGTCCTATGGTACGTTTGATCAGTTTGACGTTATGTTTACTGTATATTCGTGTCCTAACGGATTGAAAAGCGTTTCAAATATAAACCAAAGAGCAAGGTCTAACTTATCGCCAAATGATCATAAGACACATACGATGTTTATGATAAAAAAGCTACACAACTTTCTTATCAAACGTTTGACAGAATAATACAGTTGTTTTAAATTTGTTTAGTTGTATATTTAAATTCTCATAATATGATGTAACATATGGGAGTCATCATGTCACATCTGTTGTATTATAAATGCAAAAATTATCTCTAGAACGAGTAGAGGAAAAAAAAAACTGCTAGCTAGTTAACTACCTCCCCCTAACAATTCCCAGATTGTCATGAAAGGGCCTTTTCTCAACGCTAACGATCAAAAAATGCAATTATGTTTAGTTCCTCCAAATAAAACGGAGTGGCGCTAGCTCACGGGAGCTCCAAGAAACTTGAGATAAAACACCCTCCGTTTTGAAAACGGGCAAGACGGGTAACGCGAAAGGGGGTTTATGCCCTTATTATTTGTTTTTTCCCCTAGTAAGGTATTTTATTCCTTCGAGTGAAACGTCGGTTTTCCGGGAAAAAAACCGTCAGCCAAACGTAACGTCGACCTCGATCCAAATTTTATGATTGCATTTGTGACTAGTTTTACCTTGAGGGCATTTTGATTAAAATTTGCCATAGCGTATTGCTTTGTTTTTTTTAATAGAAATGAAAATTTGTTCTGATAAGTTTGCCCCGGTTGAAGGCTTATCTGTATAATTCTAATGATATTCAAATACCACCCCCATTCTGCCTCTATCTCTTTACTCCGATAATATTTATCGACTTATTATTGGGCCAATATTTATAGTTAGGGCTATTTTTAAGTCTGGTCAAAACTGATGTAGGAACCTCCATTTTGTTTTCCCCCTGTCTTAAGCCTAAGGGCTTTCCGTTAAAATCGATATAAGGTTCTGGTTGCTAGGCAACGATATCAAGTGACATGGCAATTTTGCCGAGTGATAAAGGAAGGGGGGTTTTCCCGGGGGAGAGGACTTGACAGGCTATGCCAATGAAGGGAAGAGGGAGAAACCGGTTTTTGGCAAAGATCCAAGTTTCTAGCGCCGGATAGCCTCGATCCTGATTGGTCTTTCTGTCTCTGCGGTAGTTAGGCGTCCAATGGGAAAGCTTCTGGCGCAATCTTATTACTTTTCTAATACATTATGTATAATTTACTGTGGTGCTTGTGGACCATATACCAGGAATTGTACACGTACTTGGCTCAAAATTTCCACTTTCGTATCCAAACGTAATTGCTTTACCAGAAAGGGGGGGGGGTTGTAATTTATCCGCAAGGGGGATGAAAGATAGATTTTGCAAATTACAGGGAAATTCCTATAATCCTAATATTGCGTTATTTGCGCTGATGAAACTAGAATAGTTTTAATGAAATATAAATTCTACAACTACCTTCTTTAATGATTACCAATGGTAGATTTAGAAACTATTTCTTTGCATAATATCTACCCCCTACCATACCTTAAAGCTATGTTGTTTAATCAATAACTTGGAAATGTTTCAGACAGTTATGCAATTTTTTTTCTTGTATTATCTAGGATAATATTATTTATTCGGGCAAAAACCTTGGGAGTTATTTTTATATTATTTTATTTAATTTTATTATTATTATTATTATTTTTTTTTTCTTTTTTTTTTTTTTCAAATAACATTGTGACTACCGTTTTCTATATTTTATATCGGTTTTCTCTCTCCATCTCTCTTTTGGTTTCGGTTTTCTATGTGTTTGGCCTCGATTTGTAAATGTATATACTCTGGTAATTGTCAACTCACCTATAATCCTCTCATTCAATTCCCTGAATTGCCGGGGGGGGGGGAGCATCAATTCATCAAAAGAAGTCTCGTTCGCACTGCGACTTTTGCGTTTTACCGTCAATCAACTCTTTTTCGTAGCTGGGTCTTTTAAACATATAGTGATCGTCTTCATAACAACACTCCGTTGATAGACATGGTTTTCACCGAGACCAGTTGATGTTTTCGCGGAACTCAGTTGATCGACGTAGTGTTCAGTGAACCCAGTTGATCGACGTAGTGTTCAGTGAACCCAGTTGATCGACGTAGTGTTCAGTGAACCCAGTTGATCGACGTAGTGTTCAGTGAACCCAGTTGATCGACGTAGTGTTCAGTGAACCCAGTTGATCGACGTAGTGTTCAGTGAACCCAGTTGATCGACGTAGTGTTCAGTGAACCCAGTTGATCGACGTAGTGTTCAGTGAACCCAGTTGATCGACGTAGTGTTCAGTGAACCCAGTTGATCGACGTTGTTTTCAGGGAACCCAGTTGATCGACGTTGTTTTCAGGGAACCCAGTTGATCGACGTTGTTTTCAGGGAACCCAGTTGATCGACGTTGTTTTCAGGGAACCCAGTTGATCGACGTTGTTTTCAGGGAACCCAGTTGATCGACGTTGTTTTCTGGGAACCCAGTTGATCGACGTTGTTTTCTGGGAACCCAGTTGATCGACGTTGTTTTCTGGGAACCCAGTTGATCGACGTTGTTTTCTGGGAACCCAGTTGATCGACGTTGTTTTCAGGGAAGCCAGTTGATCGACGTTGTTTTCAGGGAACCCAGTTGATCGACGTTGTTTTCAGGGAACCCAGTTGATCGACGTGGTTTTCAAGGAACCCAGTTGATCGACGTTGTTTTCAGGGAACCCAGTTGATCGACGTTGTTTTCACGGAACCCAGTTGATCGACGTTGTTATGAGGGAACCCAGTTGATCGACGTTGTTATGAGGGAACCCAGTTGATAGAAGTTGTTTTCACGGAACCCAGTTGATCAAAGATATCTTTTCGCGGAACCAAGTTGTTTGTCGATTTTTTCTGCGATTGATTTTCCAGTTTTGATCAGCTCGCGTTTGTTCGATGTTATTTTTCCATCGTTCTAATGTTTGACGTTTTCATAGCACGCAGTTGATCGTGATTATTTTCTTAACGTGATGAAAGTGATCAACGTTATAACAGAACGCTATAGTCGATGATTATAGATTTTCTAACACGGTTGGGGATCAACGTACTTTTGTTGGATGCTGGCCATAGAACATAATAGTTTTTCTACGTACAACTGATCATAGTAAATTGGATTGAATTTTCCCATGTGATCTGATTGGAGTATAATTTGAAATCTGATGCAAGAGGCAATTCAGTTAAATTAAAAACTATCATGTTATGTATAAGCTAAAAATTATTTGGCATTACACGGAGGCGACAAGTACTTTGGAATTGTAAATGATACATGCAGTGGCTGCGACAGGATTTTTTTACACATAGGTTAACCCTTTTGGGGGCCCCTAGGGCATAGGCTATTTAAATTAATTTAGGGACCTCGTCTATTATAGCCCAATTGAAATTTATCCGTATGCGGAAGCCTATTCAGCCACTGAAAATACAGAGCCTAAAGGAAACTCATTATTAACATTAATAATTTTTCATAGTAGTGAAAGATTTTGGGTCGGTACTTAACATTATACCTCAGGCTTATTGAACATATATCGTTTTTGTTTTGGTATTCTTAACAGAATAATCGTCTTTCAAACCTAGTGGATTATTACCTTGAACTCTTATGTTATTTAAAATTCATGATTACCCACCGATTCCTTTTTTAATTTTGATCATCCTAACTTAAATACCAAAATATGCTTATTTTTTCTTTACTAATGTGTCATTTTATTGTTGTTGTTTAAATAGGTTCCAAAGCCAAGCAAGTGGTTTGCCCCACGTGCGAACAGGAGCTAAATCCGGACGACGCAATTGATCATCTCTTTTTATTAGAACACATTACTCAACAGTCAAATGGGAACGGCGCCGGTGGTGATACTGAGAAAGGCAAGACAAATTTCAATGTATTTTTTCCGTTATTCTAGGAAATTTTGCATTTTTAAATAAGGAAGTCCGATAGAGTCGAGGCTTTTTCGCACACGTTAACTTTGGGTGTGGCTTATTCTAAAGTTATCTACAAACAAATAAAAGCGCTGACAGTGTTACTGAAAGATACTCCTGATTGTTTTTATACTCGTTACGAAATCTGTGTGAAAGAGCCTTACAATGAAATTATTTTATCACGCAAAAAACTGATCCACAATCAATATTTAGCTATGACTCTGCTCATATTTTAATCAATAATTTATAAGCACTTAAAAAGCTCTACTGATTTTCGACGAAGATTAAATATTATTTACTCATTCTAATCAGTTTTCTAGTCCAATTACTTTGCGTGTGCATATCTTATCATCATTGTTTAAACTGTTAACTTTAACCACTAAGAAAAAATGATAAAACTGAAATTTCACAAGTAGATGTTAAATTTACAACGAGAATAAGAAATATGGGACTATATTATTTTTGACTAGTCAAAAGATCTCGGTGAAAATTTGTTTCTCGTGATGAAATCTTGAACTACTGCCCTTATTATAATTTTTTAAAAATCGGAAAAAATAACCTAGGTAGTTCAAACTTCAAAGATTGGGTTTAAAGGTTCAGTCTATATTGGTCTAGTTATGACGGTTTTCGTTATCTATAAAGCAGAGAGCAAATAAATTGGAGATCAAACTACTTGAAAGATTAATTGAAAATACATTCATTATATTACTAGACATTTTTTTCAAGTGACCATGAACATTAATATTTGACCGATAATAGAACTAACATTTGTGTTTAAATTAAATCCAAACCTATCGTAAATCGATTTCCTTTTTTAGTAAAATATTGAATGTAGTACGTTGCAGTATTAGATAATGATCCCGAAAGTTATTGAAATCCCTGAAAGTAGTGCAAAAGGTTATTCTTTGAGTTTAAATCTTAGATTTTAATTTACTGCGTATTCACTTTGCTTAAACGCAATTAAGGTCGAAGGCAAAATGAGAGAATTAGTCGTATTGACGTTATTATACTTGCCTCTTTTGTTGCATTTCACTTCATTACCTTTGCACCATTGAACATTTACCTCTTAAACCTCGTTCACACTATCAGCAAGATTACCAAGTATTAATTTTGGCGAATATGGACCAAATGTTGAATTTATCATATACATGTATGTATAATGATCAAAAAGTGGCGGTTTGAGTATATAAGACCATTTGAACGAAACTAATCTCTAAACTTTCTGTGGCCTATGACTTCAAATATGATTTCCTTGTACAACGGTTTGTATTCAGTATAGCTAAGACAAGGCATATGAATACGAGGGATTTTGTACTCAGATTGTTCTGTGATTGCATGGTTGTGAGTTCAAAAACCACAGATGGATCAAAATATTTTTCACGGGCAATTTCATTTGACACACATGTGTAGCTTACTATCGTTTTTATACAATGTTTTGTAAGAAGGATTCTGTACTCGGAACACTGTGCAACTTTGACATTTCACAGAATTCTAGGTTCTTTAAATATTTAACAATGTGGTGGAGTATGTGGGATATTGTACTCATAGAGCTTGCGTAGTTTTGATAGTGCAAATAGTAAACGAGTTTGTGCTTGTATGTATAATTTTGATAGTGCGCAAAGGATACTTGGAACACTTGTGTAGCTTTTGGAAGAGCCTAACCCTGACATAACATTTTAGGTATTGAAGACGACGGATTAGAAAAGAAATCGACCACTCCTCCGTGTACCAGTTGCGACGAGAGCGAAGAATCCTCAGGATTCTGCGCCGATTGTCAAGAATGGTTGTGCGAAGCCTGCATCAGCGCCCATCAAAGGGTGCGCGTTACCAAAGATCACAATATTCGCACGAAGGAAGAGATGGAAGGAGAGAAAACGGGGTCGCCACCCCGAGAAAAGTTCCTCGTCTGCCCTGTTCACAAACAAGTACGACCGCCTCTTCTCGCATTTTCAACCCTTTGAAACTGGACATGATAGTGTAGAATACATTTACAATCATAATTTCTAGGATTTGTCTATCCCTTTATATATGATCGAACTGATCATTAACAAATAATATAACAACTTTTGAAACAAGTTTAATTCTGTATGTATAGGCCTGTTCATAACACCCTATTTTATCTTTGATCAATTATTAAGGACTATCTGAAGTCTGTTCTAAATTAGGCGAATTTCAAAAATGTTTTTGTCCGGTTAGAGCGAAACAGATGAAAATTATGATAGTCGGAGTAATATTCCCTTGATCAGGTTGTGTTGCTGATCTAACAAAGGTCAATTGTGACCACTTATTTTTCAGGAACATTTAAAACTGTACTGCGAAACGTGCGACAAACTAACGTGTCGCGATTGTCAATTAGTCGAACACCGCGAACACAAATACCAGTTCCTGTCGGATGCTGCTGAGCAACACAAACACCACTTGAAGAATCTTCTGGCCAAAACTGTGGAGAAATTGGCCTATATTCAAACCGCTCAGGGTTTAATCAGTCAAAGGCATCAAGAGATTACTAAACGCGAACAAGTAGTGAGCAACGATGTCAAAACATTTGCCGTCAAGTAAGAAATCAATTGTCCCATCTGGTATCCCCCGAGATTAGGCCTAAACAACTCGCGTACCTCTTAGATTTATCCAAGAAATCAACAATCGTGGCAAGTACCTTCTTCAAGAATTAACTTCAGTCTGTGGCAAGAAGAAGGGACAGTTACAAAAAAAGAACGAAGAATTGGTTAATTTAGCTTCGAGGTTGAATCATTGTATGCAATTCGCTGACGCGGCGATTAAGAACGGAAGTGACGTGGCTCTGGTTTCCAGTAAAAGAGCTATTAATAACCAGGTTCCAACTGAATTTTGTAGCATAGTTTTAATCTTTAGCACTTGGGAAAGCGTGAAACTTAACCATTTGCCCTCAATTTACAGCTACGACATGTGCTTCAAAAACGTTGCGAAGTCCCAAATCCCCAACACGTCGTCAATATTTCGTTTACCTATGAAGGGGATCTCTTAAGCCAGTACATCAGCCGCTATGGTAACTTAATAGTCGATGGCCAACCTTTAGGGTTGAACGCCATAGCTTCTCCGCCCGCCGCCACCGCAGGTGGTAGTGGAAGCCCAATAGTTAGAAACCAACCTTATACCGCGCCACCAGGACACACGGTCCCTCAAATGATGACAGGTTATCCAGGTCCTCATCTCAGTGTCTCTCCTGTAAGTTTAACTCCTATAGGATATGTCTCTCGAAAAATATAGTTTCTTGGTAAGAAAATATTTGAATGGAACTCTAAGAAGAGTAAAAAAGTTTCTTTATGATGGTAAGATAGAATGTATCTTTGTAAAACATCCCTCAGTGGTAGATGGTATAAGTGCTTAGATTAGACAATTTCACCAGAAATCTCACTGTTTTCGTAGAAGAAAGTATTTTTCACGAGACTTGTGAAATTTTAACAGTAAGTTTTTAGTATTCGCTGATAATATTGGTTTTCTAGTTTAATAGTAACTTAGCTGCGATGTCGAGACAAGTTCCCCCACCACCTCCCCCTCTGATGGGCACTGGTTCGACCAACGCCCCTCGATATGCGCAGCAAGCGAGTCAGCCGCAGAGTCAGATGGTAACTTCCGCAGTTAACCAGACTGTACTTAGAAATCTGCTGACTCCTCCTAATGCTTCCAACCAGTATTTGCCACCAGGGGGAAATCCAAGCGCCATGAATCGAATGCCTAATCAATTCCCGAATCAGATGATGCCTCCTCAATCCTATCGGGGCATGCCCATGTCTCATATGCGACCACCTCCTAATCAAGCTCAGATGCAACAGTCCATGCAACATCATAATAGAGTATGGACCTGGTTTTTCGTCATATTATGAGTGTTGTCCAGTGTCGACTCAAAAAAAAGTCCATCGTTATATCTGTTAACCATTAATTTATAGATTCAGCAATTACAACAATTACAGGCACAGCAACAGGTTCAGCATCAGCAGCAAGTGCAACATCAATTACAAGTCCAACAGCAACAGCAGCAGCAAAGGCACCATCAGCAAGTACAACAGCAGCAGCAACTCCAAGCTCAGCAACAACGTCAGCAACCCGCGGCCGTTTCTCAAGTTACCTTGCCTCGTAATCCTGGGTTAACAATCAGACCCATTCAGAGTTCTTCAGCAGTCGCTGCCCAACCCACCAAACAAATAAAGTAATTAAATAAAATCCTGGTTATCAACTGGTTAAAAGGTTTTGATATGTTTTAAGCTTGGCACCCTTTAATAGTTATAATTCTAGCATTGGTTCGAGAACACCCATGACCAACGCCAACATTAGCCGACAACAACAGTATTCTACTGGTAATGCAGTTACTCGACAAGTCATCATTAACCAGCAAGGTGGCGCTCCAACTTCCACCGTTCATCATCAAGCCTTGAACAACCAAGTCAATTCAATGCAGCAAAGAAGCAATCAGATCATTAGAACATTCCCAAATCAACAACCTCAACAGCAACAAAGACTGCAAGCTCAACCGCAGCAACGTACTACCAACCAAGTTCATCAGATGCAAACTCAACAACGCCAAGTTCCTCAGCAAATTCAACCGCGTCCTCAGCCTGTCGTACAACAAGCGCCTCAGAGACAAGTTCAGGTACAACAGCAACAGCCTCAGTTGCAAAGGGTTCAACCGCCCCAGCCCGCCCAGCCTCAAGTCATCATGATTGATACCAAGAACATGAGCAAGATTTTAAATATGGGCAATACGACAAAGTTGACTCATTTTCCAACAACTTCCGGTGGTCAAAGCGGAGTGACAGTTCAAGGTGGGATAACGACAACTTCCAACATTGGTACAATTGGTGATGGGAGGCATAGTACTATTAATTCAACCGCCGCAGCTAACAGCACTAACAATACTAACGCTTCGCAAGGTGATCTTGGCTTTTTCATTAACAGTTATCAATCTTGGCAAGGGAGATTTGTGGGATATTGTTGTATACTGTGGGTTTGCCCTTTCGTGAAACGAAGATAAAAATTAAAAACGGGGACAGAATCCGTGTAAATTTCGATAAGCCTTCGCTAAGTTTATGTTTGGAAATTTTAAGCTACCTTGCTAAGAGTTAAATTTAACACGCAAAAAAAAAAAAAAAATTAACTTTAAGCAAGGATACAGACCAGGATAGTGGGATAATAGTGACAATATTATAAATAATGTTGTAACTGAGGCATTGGCACTATATAAAACGGCGCCACTCTCCTATTATCCCCATCTTGTAATTGTTTAGTAAAGGATATCTTGGAAGAACAATGCATTTCGGTGGAACAAGGATGCTTTGGCATTTTGGCAGGTTCAACTGACAGACATTTAGCAATGGTCAGAATTAAACAAAAAACCTATTAGTTTTCAAATTCAAGGCCCCTAGAAAATAGAAGTACATTTATGCCACGTGGTTTTTCAGAATTGCCTTTTAATTTCTTGCTTATGTGACAATGTCTTCTGTTCCAACCTCAGGGTTCGTATGAAACAATTATAAAAATATAGGTTAATTTAAATATTCTTTACCCGTGTACAACTTAACATATTAACAACGTGATAGGCGTAATGTAACAGTCAAAGTAAGTTTGAAAGTTTCGATCAGGAATTTTTTAACTAAAATTTCAGACGAATCCTGATTCTGATTTTTATTTGTTGTGCTATACAAATGCGATAGAATTTCAGCACTACACAAAGCTACGCTCTCCTCAATCTATACTCTAAAAAAATTCAAAGAGAAAAAAGAGTGCCTAGCTTTGATAAAAATACATTTCACTTCCCTCAAAAACCAGTTTTCACTTTTGTCATATTTGTTAAAAAAAACTTGTTTAGGTCGCGTATTCATCAACTTACCCCCTTTTCCCAGGACCATCGTTTTTACTTTTAGATATTTTGGCTCAAAAAATATTATATACAACGTAGTCGGCTGGCTGGTTGTTTTCATGTTTCATTTTCCCTGTTCTCGCTTGCCATTCCTTTGAATTTTGTAAGCAACTTGCCAACTATTATGCAATATTAATTTCAGCCAACGTAATATCCGGCTTACCACCACACATGAGGCAGCAAACTTCCAATATTACCAGAACAGTGTCTCCGGTAAAAATTATGCCCTCTCCCACGAAACCAACTGAAAATAATTCCGTTAAAAACATCTCCATTCCAGCTGGCCTTACCGCCACAGTTATACCTACGTAAGTGCGGAATCTTCTCGCTAATTCCGAGCTTTTGATTTTAAATTGTAATCGGTTTTTTTATAGCAGCAAATCTATAACCATAACGAGCATTCCAACACAAGCGAAAAATAATATAGCCAGCGTAAGCGTCATCAATACTAACAATAAACAAGATTTACAGGATACGGCCAAGAAAATTGTACGCTATAACAAAATACCGTACGTAATTTTAACGGGTTTAAATTTAATTTTTACTATTATTTAGAATGACCACGGATCAAGTTCTATAAGTAATCTTCTTCAAAGTGCTTTAGGAAAGAGATCATCTTTAACAATTACGGAAGTAAGAGAACCAACAGATTTTAAACTATAAAATAAATGTTTCACGTGATTTAATCGTCATTTTTATATTAATTTAGAATACGACTCGCGGTCCATCGGAAAGTGCGAAAAACCCCCCAGGTATTTTAATTTACTCCGAGTTTTCTTTTCTATTATTTTAATTTTCTAGTTGTTTAACGAATGCTTAATTTTTATTTATAGTGTTAAATAATAACGGTAGTAATAATCATAACTCGGAAGATTCGAGGTAAATATGTCCAAAATATCTATAAAACCCCGGCGTCTCGACGGAGGTCTGTTAGCGTTAACCAAAGTTTTTTATTATGATTGTTCCTCCAGCAATGATGCGGCGGGCGCGATTAAAAGAGCAAGAATGGCTAGATCGCGAACGGCCAACGATGCCGAGGACGTAATAATTATCGAACCTGATTCCATGAAAATTCAAATTGTGGAAAGTCATAGTTTGAGGCACGATTCGAGTAATAAGAAAATACCGAGTAAAGGTTTGCTCCATAGACGGTTAATATGATCTTCGGGAGTAGTGCATGCAATATCTTTAACTTTTTGGTCATTTTTTGAAGACGTGACAATTAACTCGACAAACGTTACTACTACTACCGGTACTACTTCTACTACTATCGCGAATGTCCAAATTAAACAAGAAAAACAAGATGAAGAAGACCAACACCACGAAGACCCTAACGAGGACTATTGCGGAGTTTGTCATGACGGTACTTTGACGCAATGGCAGAACATAAATTATCCCCACTTTTTGGGACTGTGCGAATATTTTTTTAAACACTTATTCAAAACTATAATTACTTTGCCCTTTAGTCAATCAGCATTGCCAAATTACAAATTACTAAGCCTTAGTTAATCACTCTAAGCCTCGGTTAATCGCGTCTAAGCCTTGCCAGACCATATAGCCAAGGCTTAGTAATTGAAACAAAGCCTGTCAAAAGACTTTTAATTTTTTTTTTATCTTTCGCACAGTCCTTTCATTTTTCAAAAAAAAAAAAAACAATGTGTTCCAAAAACATATTTGTTACAGGTGGGGAATTGTTATGTTGCGGAAAATGCCCGAGAGTTTTTCATTTGCAGTGCCACGTGCCTACTTTAACCTCCACACCTAGGTAATTTTATTTTTGGGGTTCAAACTTTAAAGCAAAAAGTCCAAACCCATTCCATCGAACCAAAATTCCAAAAATTCTGTAGAATACATTTATTTATTTTATTTATTTAAAAAGAGAAGTATGCTTGAAAAATTTTATCAGGCTAAATATCATTCTGTTTTTGGGTTTTTCGCCTTTGGTTCTTTCGATTTACATTTTTTAAAAAAATGATGTATCATATTTAATTTCATTACAAGAAGTATTCGTGTTATTAATATGTGAGATATTTTTATCATAAAAATCATTTGTTTCTATTGCGCGAGAGTGAGAAATACATAAAATAATTTTATACTTCACAAAAGTTTTTTTTTTTTTTTTTTTGCATCTTTTTCTTATGTTTTTCTTGATTAGCGAGGATTGGACTTGTCTTCTTTGTATGGATGTAAAGCACTGTCCCATTCCCAAAGAATCACAGGCTTCAAAACGAAAAAATCCTGTGGGACTAAGTGGACGAGATCTTTTGGTATGCGAATTTTTAAAGATTATTAAAGTTTTACTAGGCTATGATAAGTTATTTTTAATCGTTTTGGACTTAAAGATATGTGAAAAAACAGTATCAAAACTTGTGAAAAATTTCCCTGATAATTTACAGTTAATTATAAAAGTCACAAGCTACACGCCAAGCCTAAGTCCATTGAGAAGAAATTTTAGACTGGAAAGAATCTTGAGAATTGAGAGGTGCTAATGCCAATGAAATATTGTCTCGTGAACCAATGTAACTCTGAAGTACCCGTTATTTCTAACAAACATGTCTTTTGGTTTACGTAATGCCAATTCAAAGACGAACTCTGGGATTGGCATCAGCAATTCAATCTTTTTTAAAAAAATCTGAAATTAATTCCAGCCTAATTTTCCAACTTAAATAATTAAGTCTGAATTACCATGAAACCTTGGTTGCTCGTTTTGATAATCGTTTTACACATATTTTAAGTCTACATCGATTAAAAATAAGTTGCTTCCTAAGTTTAGTATCCTTTAAAAGAAGGGAACGCATTTAGTTCAAACTCCAAGATTTTTTTTTTTTTTCTTTATTTCCCGAAAGCTCTGTGAAAGGATATTACTGGAGCTGTTATGCCATGAAAAAAGCCCTCCATTTCATGATCCCGTAAGCAAGACGGTGCGTGATTCGGTGCTGGTCTCAAAGCTATTTCTATATTTTCATTTCATATATGATTTTTTCTTTTCCTTTTGGGTATTATATGCCTTTGTGGGTTTCTTTTGATTGAGTACTCTGGGTTCATACAACATTTGGAAAATCTATTTCCAGGTTTTTCTAATGAATTTTTACTATTATATCAAGGGGCACCTTAAGTATCTTTTTTGTCCCAGTTTTTAAAATAGAAATGTGTGCCTTTTCAACTCAAGAACTTTTACCTCAAACATTTCCTTAATTTTTCCGAAAAGGTTTAGAGATCTCCCAGATATTGTATGAACCCTGCATAGTACGGTACTAAATAAAATTTTAAAAGTCCTACCCAAACTTGTTAAAAGGAGAATGAAACCTAAACAACAACTGATTTTTTATTTTTTTTATCGATTCCTTATATGCCTAATCCATCAGTAAAGAAAAATTACAAACAAATATTAAAAAACAGAAAATAGGCTTAGCTGGATTAATGGAGATCGCTCATTTTATTTTAATGATAAGGAATTGATTAAAAATTACTTGTTGTTAGGTTGTATTCTCCCTTTAATGGAACTCGAGCTAAGATGACCGACTTAGTTTGAAAAATTTAATAGATTAAGAATAACTTTTTCCCAATCTAGTATCCCTTAGAATCTCATTAATTACAATGTCGTATCTACCTTTCCATTGGTTTAAGTTTTAACTATATATGGTTTATTTCTGTGTGGTGGCTAAATCATCTTAATATAAAAAAAATTCATTGAAATGAGTTAATACATTTTATTTAATAGGTCCCGAACTATTACAAAATGATAACGCGCCCTATGGATTTTAGAACAGTGAAACAGAAACTAAATCCCAGTCATTTTAACCATTACGAAGATATCGACGAGTTTGTCTCTGACATAAGATTGATTTTCAAGAACTGTATCATGTTCAACGAGGTATATTATCCCATTTTATATCTACTTCATTTTGTAATCGTAGAGTTTTGCGCAAATTGCTTAACCCGACCCCCAAGTTCCTCTTGGTTTCTGAGATCGCCAACTGCTTGACAAAACAATTAATACAAAATCTAAATTTTAGAGTGGGTTTATAGTTCCTTTGCTTGTTTGATCCAATTCGCTCTTTTTTCTTTTTTTTTTTTTTTTAATTTCTATTTCAGCCATTTCGGGCTGTGAAACTTGAGCAGAATCCAAGTGGTTACGTGAGTATTAGCTCTATGTGGTTATTTTGTTTCTAAAACCTAAAATCACGTACCTTTTCCTCTGTAATGGTTTTGGTCGAAACTAAAGCTTTTGAGTTTGTAGTTATTCGTCATTATTTTTTCCTTCCTATTTTTCTTAGATTTAGTACCTTTGACAATGTTTAGTTACATAAATCTAACTCTGCATGGTTTTTTAACATTCCCAACTGCTTTATCAGAAATTTATTTATGTTAACATGAATATATCACTGTTTTTAGTAGTTTTATCTATTCAAGGATGGTAGTTGCTTCATACTTAGAAATTATTTTCTAATATGTATTTTAAGTTAGGGCCCCCCTCAACTAAGATAAATTTTGGAATGCGGTATAATCTGGTGTCTCCGTAGCGGTGGAAAAGGGGGAATATTATATAATCTTTTGTTCGTGGGAAAATGGTCATATGGCCAGGGGAAAATGTGGAAAAGTCCGAATTTGAAATGCAAATCCATACATGAGCAGATGGAGATCATCAAATGAAACTGCGCGAAACTGTTGATTGGCTCATTTAGATCTGACAATACAGAAAGGTGCTGCCCATTCCTTAGCACACGATACAATTATATATTCACGTTGACATACATGCCCATATATTTGTCTCCAAACTGTGAAAAGAATGAGCATTTACTCTCTTTTTACTAAATAATTTTAATAGAAGGGATCGGAATTATACAAGGCTGCCAAAATAGTAGAAATCCAGTTTCGTGAATTGTTGCTCACTTATTTCCCCGAAATAAACTATAAATGGTCGTTGGAAATATTGGAACAAGAAGGTGTGGCTGTTGAAAAAGAACTTCCGGATAGTGGTGAAGAAGATTCCGATAAAGGAAAATCCAAAAAACCTAAATTATCTTCGGATGAAAAGTCTTCTTGATCTGACAATATTTTTGGTTGTGCTTATTATTTTTACAAAACTATATTTAAATTTTCACCCAAAAGGTTAAGGGATGTGAGAAATTTAGTACCAATAATGATTGCACCTTATTTTATTTTTTTTTTTATATATATAAAGTTTAGGGTCGTTAGTATTCAAAATTTTACTTCTTCCGTGGTAAGGTTAATGAATCATTTGTAAATATTTTACCTTGGTACAACGTTTGTTATTCTTCAAAAAGAAAAAGGCTATGTTTATTAATTGTACATAATATGTAAATAATTAAAAAGGGTTTCACTTTGTTTTCCAAGAAAAAAAATGAGCTAGGAATAAGTAGCTCCATTTTTAATAAATTTGAATATTTTCAATTCAAGGAAATACAATTGTTTTTATTCAAATATCAATATCATCTTCTACACCTAATGTTTTATAAGTAGTTTTTATTTCTTTTCTAACATTTTCTTTCTCCTCTTCGGTTTCGCATCTCGAAATTAACATCATTAATTGTTCGTGATCATATTTTTGAAGGAAATTCAGGCAAGTTCTAATAGTTCCTCCAATATGTAACACTCGGATCGATATTTGTTTATCAGAAATTTGTTGAACAAAGGGTAAAGACGCAGCGACAATAGTGTGATGTTGCCGTTTAGCGCGAAGTAAAAATATTCTAGTGTAAGAATTGTACATTTTGATACAAAGACCCGAATGAGTTACACCATATCCATAATCACCGTACATTAAAGAAATTGCATTTTCAATACTTTGACATATTGAAAATTGGCTGAATGTTAATTTTAATTGCTTTGGATTGAGATAATCTTCCGCTATAATTTCGCACAAAAAGTATCTAAATTTAACGCGAACCATGTTTTATATTCAACACTTAACGATAGAAAAACGAAAAACACGTGTTGAGCACGTGGTATTTAAAATTAGCGCCAAAATATCTTGACCTTGAACTTTTAAAGAGGGCGCGTCACTCTACGTAATGAAACAAGCCTTGGACTCGAAGCTTTCCCACGATTTTCGTACGCTATAGGCTGTAGTATTACGTCAATGGAATTGAATACGTGTGAAATTCGGTTACAACTTTAATTTAATTAATTAGATTTATAAAATTGTTAAAAATTACCTCGAATATATTTATTTTTCGGAAATGATTTTTTAACTAGACACCCGTGTGAGGCGCGACCTCGGACAACTACGGCAATGAGTCTGCTCCAGAAATGCGGGAGAGGGGTAATGTGCTAGACGGCTTCGCCCTTTTTGCTGTAAGCAAAGATGGTTCGTTTGCGGGAAATATTTTCGTTTCGTTTTATATATTTACTCTAAATTAGCGTTTAGTAATATGTCGCGTCTTGTGGATTATCTTGTCGTTGTTGGATTTGATCATGAGAAAGAACGTAAGTCGAATTTATTACGAGATAATTAGGAGAAATGTATGTTATGTCTAAAAGCCAAGGCTTATATGTAATTGGGATTTTGGGCCTGCCACTGCCAGCCAGTTTGAGTATGCCATAGAAAGGTTGGGTTTCTGACTTTATGACTTTAAATTGAAAGATGACACCCACTATATAATGTTACTAAATTTACAAGCTTACATAATTTTTAAGAAACCTTACATGATGCGATTTAACTTTAGGAGAAAATGGTGTGAGATACAGGAACATCTTTAAAATAATTGGATTTTTTCCTGATTTCGCAAGTTTTCCTTTTGGTTATGAGCTATATTGTGATTAACAACAATGGGTTTAATTTGGTTACAAGTTAAGTCTCATTTGCCTAATTTTAATATGTTGTTGAATCACGTTTAAGCCCATAAGTGGTACGATTGTCGAATCCGAGATATCAACTTTAAATAAATTTCAGTAGCGAGTGTTGTTCTCTTTAAATCTCAGTAGATATTTGTCGGTTTAATTTCCATTGATCCTTTTATTATTTTCGTGCCATAAAATAGATAACCCAGATTCGGCAATCATGCTCTATAATTGGCATATTTCGAGGGGGTAAAACGTTTGGTATTAATCAGCCTCTTGATAAACTCCACTCTTTAATTAAAAATAGTCTAAGCTTATCATATAAATTTAGCAAGCTTCTCCTAAGAACACCATTAGTCTGGATAACAGATTATTACTTTGAAACTTTATCTACGAACTTCATGTCAAACTTATAGCCTTAAAAATGCAAAGTAAAAAAAAAAACTCTGAGTAATAAATTTGGCAACATTCCCATTTTGCATGTGGGCTGAGAATTTTGGGATATGGTTAATTTAGTTTCTTATGGTCAAACTATCACCATTTATAGGATATTCACCTTTAAGTTTAAGACTGTCAATAAACTAATGGGGCAATTTAAAATGTTTAACAAGTCACTTATGAAATGAAAGAAAATTTTAGCGCTATTATAGAAAATTGGATTTTTTTAAAACTAAGTCTAGTCTTTATTCAGCAGCAGGGTGAAAAGAGAGATGATGTGAGATCACATTCTTTGGATTTTTATAGGCTTATTAACTATCAAAGCTCATCCCCATTTCTTCAGTGAAGTTTAAGGGGCCTTTTTTTTTTTCCTACCCTAAACACGTCCTTGGCAATTATTATTTTACTCCCGAGAGAGTAGTTCTAACCATTGCATTTTAACAGCAATTATAGAGAAACATGTACTAGTTTTACTCCTATTTGTACCTATTGTCAGTTTTTAAAAATCCAATTCATGGAAGAATGAATTATATTTATAATACTGAACTACATTACAAAATGGGATGATTTGTTTTATAGGAAGTGGACTTAGCTGTGGAAAAATATTGCAAAGGTTTCCAGCAAAAGATTGGGATGACACTCCATTTATTGACGGCATAGAATTGGTATATAAGTATTATTTTTAAATCACTTCCCTTATTGCGTAAGGAATACTTCCACCTATTGATATTTTCTATTCAATATGCCACATTTTAAATTGTTGGAATAAATTTCTCTTCTTAAAAATTTCCCTTTTTTTAAAATGAAAACAATTATTTCTTAAAAATGAAAATTTTATGTGGTTTTAATGGTCCACTTTAAAAATTTTGAACCAGTTTTAAAACTTAACTTTTGAAAACTAGGACAGCTTGTTAAAACTTTCAAATCTAGTTAAAACCTTTAGGTTATTTATTGTGATAAGATATAAAACACCCAAAACTTCTTTATTATCCTAAATGTCAACGGCAAATATGATTCCGTTTTAAGTAATGCTGTCATCAATTTCTTATGCAATCCAAATAAAATTAGAATGTCATTTTTCTTTTAAAAATGATTAAAAATATACATATGGCGTAAACAAAATACTATAACAGTAATATATTTGTTTGGAAACAAAGACAAACATTCTACATCATCACTGTAGTCCCGTAGCTATTATAGAGCCAACGTTGTCTCTTTCGTGAAAGTACTCAATCCAGGTAGTTCTGCCTTTCAGTTGAAATTTATTGTTTATCACTATGTCATTTCAATTTAAAATTTTCTTTAAAACACTTAAAATTTTGAATAAAAGTTTCTTATAAAACTAAAAACTTGATACATAAATCTTTGAAAATAATGGTGACAATCACTTCAAAAAAAAAAAAAAAAAAAAAAAAGCTTTAGATTTAATTCTTAAAAAACAGCGTGGTTTTTATTGATGTTATATTTAATTTTCTTCAAAGTACTTGTGGTATATTTGAAACCTCAAACATATAGATGATTCTAGAAACCTTTTGAGAACTAGTCTGGGTAAACAGTTCTTATTCATAAACATAAAAAAATACTCATTTCAATTTATGTCACTTAAAGGGAGGCTGTCATAATGTTTTTCAAAGTTCTATGGACTTAATTTTAAGTTTTTACCAGGAATTCATAAATATGTATATACATACTAGCTTCAATATCAAAATGACAATATATAAAGACTTATAACTTCCAATGTATGACGTAGTTTTGTTCTGGAATGTAATTAACGATAATTTTCATATGAAAGTTAGGACTTTGGGTTAACTAAATTCTTTCACGAAAAAGACCACGTAAAAAAACCTGCTTCAAATATTAATTTTTGTACTGTACTGGTATTTTTTCTGTGACGTAAATATAAATTCTATTTGGAGCTGATGAAAAATCCATGACAGCTTCACTTTGACTATAAGTTAAAAAAAAAAATTCTAATTTACAAGATCCAGGTGGATTTATCCCTTTATAAAATGTCAAAATGAACACAATAGAGTAATTAATTTTGGTTTCCTCATAAATAAAACACGTTATAGTTTTGTCAACCTCAAGGCTGGTGCTTGTCGAACAACCGTCAACAACCGACATTTTTTGTTTCTGTTCTAACTGATATCGATGCCAATCGACATTATTGCGCCTGTTTGTCATTCAATGAACCCGTGGCTATCACGCCGAGTAAACCCCCTGATGAAGAAGGTGAAGATGAATTGTTACTGGTGGTTCCCACGAGTAGCGGAGGTGGTGGAGGAAGTAGTAGCTCGGGGCTAGTGGTGGGAGGGGGATCACCACTGGCCTCGCAACATATCCCCATGCCTGTTCAACATCACTCTGTCATGTACGCGCCCAAATGCCTCGTTTTAGTTTCAAGATTGGATTATATTCAAACTTTTCGGGTTAGTGACCTAACTATCTTTTGTTATAAAAACCCCCGAAATTAAAGGTCAAAGACACTTTTGAAAAAATAAATAATAGAGGTCCTTAAAATGAAAGGTGAAAGTATTTAGTATTATAGATATAGTTAGTATTATAGATATAGTTAAGTATTTAACCTGTGTTAAAGAAATTTTACGGTGTCTTTTTCCTTTAAGTTTCAAACCAAGTTTTGATTATTTTTATTGAAATACACGCAGAATTGTTTGGGAATAATCTACACAGTTTACATTGATAACTTGGGTGTTGCCATTGAAACGCTAATAGGGAATATTTTAGGCTGCGCATTAGCTCCTTCACCTGGTAAATCTAAAGTTTATTACTATAGAGAACACTTTTTCTTTTGCAACATTAGATTCAAACAGATCCCAAAAACAAAATTGATCCCCAAGAATGAACATCTGTAGATGATAAAAAAAAAAAAAAAAAAAAAAAAAAAATAACTTTGAATTGGGTTATGTCTGAATCTTTTGGTCATAAACACGATTTTTTTTCACCTACCCCTAAATTTTAATCTTGATTTTAAATATCGTAAGGTGGTCCTCAAGTTCGTTTTTCAATTGGTGCTGGTGATAGGCAAGCTTTACAACCTCCTTTATCCGATACACTGCCAGTTTCAGGAGCAACCTGTCATCAACTTATACAAGAACTTGGTAAAAAAATGTACTTATGATAGATTTTTCTTGAATTATAAATATTTTTATTTTTAATTTTTTAAGGTATCCATAATGTAGTCACGTTGTTTTGCGCTGCCATGACCGAGCACAAAATTCTCTTCCATTCCAGAAGTTATTCCCGTTTGACCGATTCTTGCCAAGCTTTAGTTTCGCTGATGTACCCCTTTAGATACAGTCACGTCTATATACCCCTTCTTCCTTCAGCCTTGGTCGAAGTTTTGAGCACCCCAACCCCTTTTATAATGGGCGTTCACTCCAGTCTCAAAGGAGAAGTTGCTGATTTGGTTAGTAATTTCTTGGATTTTAAAATTTTTGACTTAGACTTTAATATAAGGAACTTTTATTCAGCTCGATGTGATTATAATTGATCTGGATGGGGGTTCAATAACGATTCCTGATTACATAACTCTGCCAGTTTTACCGGAACCATTACAGTCTCAACTTTACACTCACCTATGTATGGTTATCAGGCCAGAACTTATGCAGGCTGATGATGCCTTTCCTCCTCAGCAAATAAAAGCGTCACCAGCTGCTATGCTTGTAACATTTGTCCCAACATCATGCATCTTATGACAGGGCTGTGCGAGTCTTGAATTTTGGGATTTGAGACTTAAAAAGTTTTTCAATGAAGATTATCGAGTCTTAACTCGTGTATTGGGTATTCGAGAAATCTTTTTTAGGCAAATTTTAGATTAAAATTCATTTTTGAGCTCAGGCTTAGAGCTTTTTAAGTCTCGAATACTTGAACGAGCCTTAGAAAATTCGAATTCGTATTTGAGCCTCAAGCTGAGTACTTTATTTGGGGCTCTTCTCGAGTACTTGCACACCCCTAAAACTATCATTATTCCTATTATAATTTTTTCTTATTAGGACAAAGAAATACGTGCCATTTTCCTGCGAATGTTCGCTCAATTGTTCCAAGGCTACCGATCTTGTTTAACCATCATCAGGATTCATCCGAAGCCTTTCATTACTTTCCATAAAGCCGCTTTCTTGGGACAGCGCAATCTGATGGACAATGACTTCATCACCAAAGTATTGGATTGCATGTTCTTCAACGCTTACGTCGCTGATCGAGGCCCTCCTTATAGAAACTGTGATATTTTTGACGAGGTTAGCTTCATCCTTAAAGCATTGGACTAAGTTCCTACTGGGTTTGTATCTAATTTATCTTTCTTTTTCACCAGCTTTACGCTAATATGCAGGATACGTTGAAAGCCGAAATGCGCAATCAAGAGTTGATTTTGCAACATATACAAGAATTGGCTCAGCAGCTTTATCTTAATGTAATTAACTTTGGCTTTAAAAACGTGTATTGTTTTTTAAATGTTTTTTGTTAATTTTAATCTAAAAGGAACATCCAAATCCGCAACCCTACGTTCAAAAGATTCCCAAACCAACGGAAGGCGCTTTTACTCGAATACATCAACCAACTTTTCCCACAGTCGATCCTAAAAAGGTTCAAGAGATCATTAATGAAGGCCTAGTCAAGACCAGAGAATTAAGAGACAAGTACAAAGATTCAATTTGCGTTTGTACGAAGTAATCTTTCTATATTTTTATTTGTAGAATGCAATCGATTGAACCTCAACAACCACGAATCGTGCCCATGGGTCCTCCTATATCCTCTTTACAAGACAATAGGAACATAGTTGCCAACAGTGCTCGAAGATTAGAAGTTCTGAGAAATTGCGTTAACTGTATCTTTGAAAATAAGATATCAGATGCGAGAAAAGTAAGTGTAAACCTATATCAGAAATCTATGGGTTTAGGAACTTTCCAAAATTATTTTTTCATACATTTCTGCACTTAGTTTTACCAATTGTAGGAAGATTATTCGGTGAAAAATAAAACATATCTTATTATAATTTATCTCAGACTTTTCCAGCAGTTTTAAGGGCTTTAAAAAGTAAAGCCGCGAGATTGGCTTTAACTGCTGAACTATCTCAACATGTGACTGGCAATAAAGCGGTATTAGAACACCAGCAGTTTGATCTCGTTGTCAGGCTTATGAACTGTGCTCTGCAGGATGACTCTTCTGTGGATGAGCATGGGGTTGCGGCTTCCACTTTACCTCTCGCTATGGCATTTTGTCGGGTAAATTAAACTTCAAAAATAATTTTTTAGATCTGACTTCTTACTCTACGATAGAAACTATGCACGGGAGTGATTCAGTTTGCTTACACTTGCATTCAAGAACACCCTGTTTGGTCGAATCAACAATTTTGGGAAGCGGCGTTCTATCAGGATGTTCAACGGGATATTCGAGCTCTGTATTGTAATAGCAACAATTCTGTGTCTTACCATTTAACTTCGCATCAAAATGGGGGGTCAAGAGCGTTGTCGTATTCCGATAGAGAGTCTTCCCTATCTCCAATAAGTCCTAGAGATGTTAGTAACTCTATTATTAAGAAGTTTTCTTAACGGAAATGTATATTTTTTAACTTTTTTTAGAATAAGGATTTAGCCAGCCTTTGGAGCAAGGGCTACAATAGTGAGCACGGTAGTCGTAGAAGCCTTTACATTAGGACTCCAGAACCAAGCGCTTTAGAAATAGCGGCAGAACAAGTAAATGTACCAGAAAAAAATTTATATATTTTTTTCCTTTTCTAGTTCTTCTAAAGTTAATTATTTTCTAGATGCAAGTTTGGACTTCTTTAAATGAAGAGAAACAAAAAGAATTAACGTGCAACGAAGAATCGACAGTTTACAGTCAAGCTATTCATTACGCGAATAGAATGGTCTCCCTTAGAGTTCCTTTAGACATAAATCGCGGTGCCAAGTCTTCGAGGGGGAGGGATATAGAACGAGAGAGCAATAGCAACGTTAGTAATGTCACAAATAGTCTAGCGGAATCGGAAGATAGTTCATCGGGTGAAAGTGGTTTTGAAGAAGATACTTCTGAAAAGGGAGCCCAAGTAGTTAAATTTGTGTCCCGTTTCGTTGATAAAGTTTGTACTGATAGTGGTGTTACCGAAGATCACATTAAAGCCCTTCATCAAATGATTCCCGGTGTTGTAGCCATGCAGATTGAGACTTTAGAGGCTGTTCATCGTGAAAGCAAAAGACTACCGCCAATTATGAAGGTATATCGTCTGCAGTGCATGTTTTTGCACTCTGTCTAATTAAATATTTGTATCATTAGCCTAAGATACTAGCCCCAAGTATGCTTCAAGGAGAAGAGTTAATCATGGAAGGGTTAAGGGTTTATCTTATTCCTGATGGGCGTGACGAAGGTACGGGAGGCACGATGGGAGGACCTTCGTTACTACCAGCGGAAGGGGCTCTCTTCCTGACCAATTATAGGGTAGTTTTTAAAGGAACTCCTTGCGATCCATTTGGTAAGTATGAAATCTTGAATAGAATCCATTTTTATTATAATTTTATGTAACTCATTTTAATCGTAGCTTGCGAGCAAGTTGTAGTTCGTTCTTTCCCAGTCGCTACATTGACCAAAGAAAAGAGGGCAAATGTACAGTACCTTCCTCATGTCGACCAGTATCTCCAAGAAGGATTGCAACTACGCTCCAACACCTTTCAATTGATAAAAGTCGCGTTTGACGAAGAAGTTGCGTCCGAGAGCGTAGAGATGTTACGCAAAATGATCCATCGCTATCACAGCCCATCCGACATCTTTCATCTGTTTGCCTTCAGTGGCCATTTGGCTGTACCCCAAACTCCACTAGGCAAACAGAAGGAGAAGAATGCCACTCTGAGAGTGATGGCCAAGAGAACGTTATTGAAGACTGCCATGAAAGCCGGGTTTAAACCTAAACCATCGTCCAGGAAACAAAAATATGTCATTCAGGGACATTCTGCCCTATCGGCTAATTCTTCTAGAACGTTACCTAGTCCAGGAAGGGGTGGAATTGGTTTGAATGGGCCCACTTTTGATATTGATATTTCATCTCCCGCCGAAAGACCAATTTCTTTGTTTGACGATGATGTTTCTAATAGTAAGCTAATAATTTTTTAACAACTTTTTATACAGTATTTGTTCCCTTTTGAAGTGTTAAAGTTTTCAAAACTTTTTTTTTGACCAATGTACCAAATGGCCTTCTCCAGAAGGCTTTACAGTCTAAAATAATTAGGCCAAAATTTGCTCAGAGAAACTATTATTATTTAATGCCATGGTACTAAAACGAGTACTCTCTCATCCTTATGTATTTGTTTTGGAAGGCTTAAACTGATTCTGATCTCTGTAAAAAAGTGATTTAGAATCAATTATTCATCGTTTAAAAAGGCTAAACCACTAGAAAAAAATATTTAGAAATATTTAAGCCTGAAATTAATTAACATACTGTGAAAGTAGTCTTAATCTATTGAGATTTTGATATCTTGTTTTTTACTAGTATCCAAGCAAAAGACTATTAAGCCTATTTTCAATAATTTGAAATATTTTACTGTCAGAGTAAAGCATGCGCTTTTCACAAAGATTTGCCAATGACCTGTTAACTATGAGATATCAATCTCTGAATGGATTATTGTTAAGCCAACTCTTGCTAAATCTCGTTCAGAAGTGTAAAATTTGCTATTTGGATCATTGCATATCGCGGCAGATCCTAATGAAATTAGGTACACTTGTTTCTATGCTTAAAAAACTAGGATACCCAGATTTTGATATGAAAATAGAAATAAACCCCTTCAAGAGTTTTAGAAAGTCAGTGAAAAAAATTATGCTCTTGCGAAAATATCAAAACCTCTTTTAGTTTTTTTTTTTTTTTTTTTAATTTCGCGGGGGTCCTACATTGTGACGTTTGAAGTCATGTGCCCCAACTTTTTAAATTTTTATTTTTGCTTTATTCAAGACCCCGAGGTCACATCTTTTACCTAGTATATGTTTGGTTCTTGGTATTTGTTTCGTATTTAACTGGGAATCAAACACAAAAGTTTCAGTAAGATATTGATATTTTTGTGAGAGCATAATTTTTTTTCGCTGACGTACCAAAACTCTTGGGAATTTACTCTAAATTTCACCAAAAATTCAATTATTTTTATTTTCATCTTAAAATTGGGGAATCTTAGTTTTTTAAGCATAGAAACAAGTGTATCAAATTTCATTAGAATCTGCTGACCCATGGTTGCATGCCTAGGTGAAACCATATGGAATGACCCATTTCTTTACAGTGGATGAAAGTGACATTTCACCCGGAGGCTCTCACGTTCTTGGAGCTAATCTCACCCACCACGTTGATAGCAAAACATTGGAAAAGCTTTCTGAGCGTCTTTACGTTAAAGATTATCATAGACTCGGATTAGGCCAACTGAATGGTCCGATTGTCAAAGGAAAACCGGATGGATTTAGAGTTAGTTCGGTTAATAGTGGTTACGGCCTCTGTCGAAGTTACCCGGCTCTAATAGCAGTTCCTAATAATGTCACTGACGATAGTATACGCAAATTTTCTCGATGCTATAGGCATTGCCGGTGAGTTTCGTTTAATCTGCTGGAAAAAAAATTCCTTTAAGGCCCATTCAAACTATAGAATTTTGTTGTACAACTAATCGCGAAATGTGAAAGCCAAAGCTGTACAACTTGCAATTTTTATCACACCATCGACCGATTTTTCTACAGTACAATTTTTGTCTACTTTCAAAGTGACCAATAGGAAAGCGACGTATTTAGCAGATGAATTATTAGTGCTATTTTCACTTCGCGCGTGAGTTTGTTTATAATTTTGTTCTCTACTCTCTAGTCAGTAATCAGTGTTGGGTGAACTATTTTTCTCTAAATCACAATTATGATCCCGTTGTAGAATAAATTTCAATTTAAATCACAATGACGAAAAGAGTAATTGAATTTTATGAAACAAATTCATTCCTCCACAATTCTAGTCTAGAAATCAAATTATGACTTAATAGATGGTGTGAAGTCAGGAAAATTGCATTAGGAGCTGTGCAATTTTTGCGTCTCTGTGTGAAAACGAAATTGTACAGCAAAAGTTGGGCAAGGGTTTTCAGCAAAAATCCTATAGTCTGAATGGGCCCTTTAGTTTCAACTTTTATTTCTTTCAGTTTCCCCGCTGTCACGTGGCGTCACCCAAAAACGAAAGCCTTGTTATTAAGAGCTAGCAGTTTTCACGGGAAGAGTGTCATGGGTACTAGCAGCGAAACTTCGGCGCATTCGGAGCAAGAGAAATACCTTTCGGCTGTTGTAAATATAACTCCCCTATCAGCGATGAGATGCGGAGTATCTGGTCCGGCTGGTGGAGGAGCTGTAGGAATCAACATCAATGACTCCACATTGAGCATCACTTCCCTTTTGACCGGATCTGGTAGTGGACCTGGGATTGATAATTTCCCAACTATGGTCACTCCCGAAATATCTAGACGCTCAAATCCTCTGCAGAAAGCCGTAAATAGTCTCAGATCATCGGGTGGCAAAGGAAATAGACGTAATTAATCTTAATTATATATTCTGTTATAATTAATCAGAAGTAAATGTAGGGGGGAAATAAGAAAAAAAAAAGTGAACTTGAACCTTTGAGTTTTAACCCTGTGATTAGCTGCGTATTTTCTGTTATTTATAAGCCTGATTTATGATTTTGGCTTAGCAACTTAATTAACGAAAAACCTTTTGGTTGTGAATAATATCAGGGCTCCCACCAGGTCCCTAAAATAACCGAAAATCGTAATTAGATACCTAAAATACCTTTGTTTCAATAATTCCTGTGAACATCTCAATAGTTTGTCAAATTACTAAGAAACCCCTACAGGTATATTAAGAAATTAATACTGATTTTATACAAAAATTTTAGAATTAAGATGGGGCAGCCTAAAGGAAAAGAGGCAAGGTTCCGCCAGCAGTTTGGGATCGGAATTTCGAATGTCTGCTGGTGGTAGTGCTGCTGCCTCTGGACTTGGAGGTCGCCTATCTGATATTCCTGATGGATTTGAAAGTAGTGTTCATACCTTACATCGCGTAGCTCTATATGTCTTTGGGGAGAAAGCGCAAATTAAGGTGAAGGTTTGAAGAACAAAAAAAGAAATTCAAAGCTATTCTGAAAAACAATCAATTTACTAAAATTTATTTTTAAATAGGGGATTAAAACTGAATCCTACCCTAATTGCGATTTCATTCCCGTGGATTTCCACGAAGTTCGTCACGTTAAAGCCAGTTTTAAGAAGTTAATGAGGGCAGCTGTTCCCAGTGGTCCAGTAAATGAACCAGACAAGAGTTTCTTTCACGCAATTGGAACCTCTGAATGGCTAAAACAACTTCAAAGCGTTATGCAGTTAGCCGGTGCCGTTGTTGACTTGATGGATGTACAGGGATCTTCCGTCATGGTTTGCCTAGAAGACGGATGGGATGTAACTTCGCAGGTAAGTGTTTAAGTCCTTTGAAAGTTAATCTTTAGGCAAATGAATTTCAATTCCTATAAGTGCAGGGCTCCCATGTAACCTATAATTCCTATTATTCCAAGATTAACCAACTAAAACCTATAATTTATATTTTTATCCTAAAATACCTATATTTTTTATATATTATCGCTTAAATTACACTGAGAAAGTTGATTTTTGTTATTTAGTATTAATTAATACGGCTACAAAGTTGCATGTGTTACGTGTTTTTGCTCTTATTTGATTAAAATCAATCTAACAGTTTGTTTTAGGGCAAACATACTGAACAAAGTTACATCTCCTTGTCTACTCAATATTTTAAAGCTATTAAACTAATATAACTTGAAGATTTTGAGCTATAAATATAATTTTGGTTTTTTGGACCTATATATTTTTGCCAAATTTTTTTACTGGATTTCTAATTTAAATTCTTTCTCGAATAGATTGTTTCTATAGCTGAATTATGCTTGGATCCTTTTTACCGAACCTTCGAAGGTTTTAGAGTTCTCATTGAAAAAGAATGGCTAGCATTTGGTCATCGCTTCTTCCATCGAAGTAATCACACACCCGCTAGTATGGCTAGTGGTTTTGCACCTATCTTTCTGCAGTTTCTGGATGTTGTACATCAAGTAAGTTTCTTTAAATCTATGATGTCTTTAAATGGGTATATATTTTTACACTTATTGCAGATCCATTCTCAATTTCCCTTATCCTTCGAATTCAACGAGTACTATTTGCGGTTCCTAGCTTACCACTATGTTTCCTGCCGATTCAGAACTTTCCTTTTGGATAGCGAGTGCGAAAGGGCAGAATTTGGTTGGCTAGTTACTAAAGATAGACGACGTTTGCATCCTTTATCAAGTCGTTTTGACCCAGCTTGTTCTGACGATGAACTTTTGCCCGGATTCCCTGGTAGTGTTAGCTCTTCCGGGGGAGGTCAAAGTGGCGGGGGTGGAGGCAGTTCGTCTCTAGGAGGTCATAACTTTGGACCTTCCTTTTGGGACTATGTAGAAAAACTATGGAACCGATCACCAATTTTTTTCAATGTTTGGTACATACCTAATCAAGAGGATGGAGTGCTTCGACCATACGCGAACATTTCTAATCTGAATATATGGAGCTACTATATTAGTGAAGAATTGGCTCACGGGCCTTCGTACGATTTGGAAGTGGTAGCAATGGAACGACAGAGAGAAGAAGAGCAAGAAGCTGCTGATGGTAATGGTCATATTGGATCGAGCAAACGAAAAGTGATTAACGCTTGCTATGACAGTATTACAAACATTCAGCACGAAGCTTTTTCACAATTACTCGAAGTAAGCTTTAGTGATTTACAAATTTCACATCCTTCAAACTTTAAAACCTTTTTTTATTATACTTAGCAAATAAGATCTCACGAAACAGAGTTAGGACATCTACCTCAAAAATGGTCTATTCTTTGGGATAAATTGGAATCTCCTAACACTGATTCTTTAGCCGTAAGTTATTTCGATAATCCCTTTAGGTAAGTTTTTAAATCCGAATAATTATTTTACAGAGGCAAGCTTCGTACACGACTCAGATGATTCGATCTCACGGTCGCTCTATTCACAAAAGATCTACAATTGAGATTTTAGTTAGGGGAAAAATGGTGGGAGGCTTGAGTGGAACGCCTGATGTTAATCCAGGAACGACACCTGGTGGTGGAAGCTCGCTCAATCAATCAGTTGTCGGAACTTTGAATGCCCAAACTCCTCATTCTCATCCTCATAGATTTGAAAGGTAAAACTAGTAAAAAAAATCCATATAGTTAATATTTTATAGCAACCTAATATTACGAAATTATAGAAGCAACTACACGACGCCAACCTATTGCGATCATTGCAACCATTTATTATGGGGATTGGTTAAAACGGGTCAACGTTGCGTGGATTGCGGGTTTAATTGCCACGAGAAATGCGCAGAATCGGTTCTTAAGAACTGCACAAAGTACAAATCGGTCAGCGATTCGTCTGGAGTTCCAAGCTCACTCGGAACTCATTCGAAAGGTGGAACTGGCATGAGTGGAGAAAATACTTCTGTCAATTCCAGTAAGATACTTATTTAACTATATTAAAGTAGACTTGCAACCTGACTTGATTCGGGCCTTGTCAAATTGATCTTACACCAAACACGTGAATTTAATCTTTAGAAATTGAAAAAGATTCCAAGGCTGTTTTTACATAAGCAAGACATCAGTTTTTCTTTTCATTTCAGTATGCTCCCATTGACTAATGAAAGAAATTGGCTATCCCAATTATTATTATTATTATTATTATTATTCTTTTTTTTTCTATTGGTTCCATATTGGAGAACTCAACAGAATTCGACAAAATGGAGCTAATGAATTGACTTCAATTCAACAAAAGTGGATTAAAGCCATTTTAAATTTTGGTCCACTTTTAGCGAATTCTGGTTGTTTCGTTTGGTCGAATTCTGTTGGAGCACTTTAGATTTTGCCTCATTGATGGCTAAGGCGATTTCTTTTGTTATTCTAATGGAACACAATGTCACAAGTTGTAAAAACAGCTTCCAGAATTTTTCAAATTTGCTAGCTTGATGCGAGACCAATTTGACATGACCTGAATCGAGTCAGGTTTCATTTCTACTTTAACTTATAATGCCTAATGGGAATGATTTCTCCTTAGGTGTGACAACGATGCAAACTAGCAGTCAATACTATGACCAGTTCTCGTCTAATGTGGCCGAAAATCGAACGCACGAAGGGTATCTCTTTAAAAGAGGAGCTTTACTCAAAGGGTGGAAGCAACGATGGTTTGTCTTGGATTCCATTAAACATCAGGTGAATTTGAAAACTGGTCACAAATACCTTTTGAGTTTTAAAATTCTGATAAATTTATCTTTCTAGCTACGGTACTACGATGCTATGGAAGATTCTCATTGCAAAGGGTTTGTTGATCTCGCTGAAGTTATATCAGTTACACCATCTTTGTCAGTGCAAGCGGGAATGCCAAAGAAGGCCACAAATTCAACCACATCTACTGCCACTTCTGATGAAAAGACATTTTTTGATGTGAGTTTAAGTTTTTAATATTATAGATAATAATGGTTCATTTCAAGATCCCTAAGCCTAGTTTGGCCCGTTTTGGTTTATTTCAATATTCCCACACATAGTTGGGTCTATTTCAGAACTCTTAAGCCTAGTTGGGCCTATTTAGAGATTTCTAATGATACTTTGGCTTATTTAGAGATTTCTAAGCCTAGTATGGCTCATATTTTGCAAATGCATTAAGCTTAACATTAATGTTAATTCTGTTTACCGTGACTCTTCCAATGTTTAAATTCTCTTTTCCTTCCCTTAAGTTTTTTTGGTCTATTTTCAAAACCCCTTAAGCCTAGATAGTGAACTTAATGTTAATTTATTTATTTGGTGTTAAGTTGCGAACTATAAGAAGAACTTATAACTTCATGGCAATAGACGCAGCTTCTGCTCAGGAGTGGGTTGAAAAAATTCAAGCCTGTCTGCAGTGAATATGTGGAACATTTTTATCTCTATATTTTTGCGAGGTTTTTAAGAAAAACTGAGATAGACTGGAGTTTTTTTTTTTTTGTTATTAACTATATAAAAGGAAGTTATCAGTATTTCGTGCCCCTTCTCGTCAAACGTGTTTAGAGGTGTTTTTAAAAACCAAAATTGAAAAGACATGTTTTTGCCAACGATATAAGACCTATTCACGTAAATTGCATTTAGGCTTATACATCTCATTAAAATAAAAACAAAAAAGAAATGCCAAAATAGTTTTTTGAATTATAAAAGAGAAATCGGGTTTTTCAAATTTTTATTACAAAAAAAAAGTAGCCAGTTTAATGAGCGAAAAGAAGAGAATTTTTTACAAGCTCTTTTGTAAATTATCGCGTTTTGTAAGCTTTAAAGTCCCTTTAATACTAGCTCCACGTAATTTGGCTTAAAGATGGCCTTCATTTGCATTTCTGGTCCCTTAACTGTTGGCTAGAGCGACCGCTCTTACAATATTTTTATAGGTTAATAACTTAATATATTTCTAATCTTTCTTTTACTCAAAATAACCACGTAGATTTGGTATTCAGATTTATCAGTGAAGAATCTAATTTAGATCATTTCTTACTTTAGGAAATAAAAAAAATGAGTGGGTACGCAAAAGCTTCAAAACACTCGATTCATTCGCGTATTTTGATTTTAAAATAAGAGAAAGATTTATATTAGGTCTTTATGGGCAAGAAAACATTTAAGACTCGTGCCATGCTCTTTCTTATTTTAACGAATCTCGTGTCCGTAACGTTCCCAATGTATAGAGATTTTTAAATGTATATATAAAAAAAATTTAAATTTACCTATATCCTTGCCCAATTTTACGCGCCCCACTCCCATAATTCCATTATGTAATTTCCATAATATATTGTAAATGCCTAGTTCAGATAAATTGACTGTTCTTCCCTTATAAGAATGTTTCTTGTCAATTTTCAAAGATATTAACACGTCGTGTAAATAATTGTTTCTGTCGCCTTTCTTATTTTAAGAACTTGTGATAATTTGTCAATTTTAAGGAAACAAATGTTTTATTTTAATCTTTATTAAAGCTTTTTCAAAATCTTTACTGAAGTGTTGGCTTTTGCTAATGCATTTAAAAATATCCAAGTTGCATTTATTTGTAGGCTTAAAGTTTTTCGAAACATTGGAAAGTGTCCCAAATGTTTACACCCCTCATCAGCTGCGTTTCAAATTTGACGCCGTTCAAGTAAGGTAGTAGATGACTTCATTTGTCCTGCTAGCCAGGGTCCGTTTACTTGGGTTGAGACGAGGAGGAGCTCCGAAAAATATTATATTTAATACAGCGCGAAAAAACCAGCGAACAGGCGACTTCAACGACACGGGAGATTTATATTAATCTTTTTACACTAGATTACTGCATCTTTAGAAAAGGGGCAGTGTTACATAAATTTAAGTGAAAAGTGAAAATATTATATCAAAGCACCTCCTGTTTCAACCCCAGTAAAGGGGCCCTGCTGAGTTTGCTGTTAGCGAACTTAGCTTTAGTTTGCTTAATAGCGCGGTTAGTGTCGGCGACTCGGCGAGCGGTTCAAGTTTCAACTTTTTGTTTACACTAAAATGAATTTTAACCCGTGTTTTTAAGGTTTTTAAGATAGTTAATTGTGTGTCGAACTATTGCGATATGGAACAAGTAAATCAACTAGAATTCAACGAATTGTAAGTTATATTTAAAATTTTATGGAACAAAAGTTGAGGCATGGCGTGGGCGTTCCTAAGCCTCGGTAATATTTTAAACATGGCTTCGCAGTAGACCCCTAGTCCCCTACAAATGTCTTCTCCTCAATCTATTAATTACAGCATTATGGGCAGCAAAGATTAAAACATCGTGCTCCCTTGGATGAATTAAAAAATCCATCACTTTCAAAATATGACACCCTAGCCTTTGGTAATGCTTTCGATTTTGAATCACAAAATCAATCTTAAGGGAAAGGTGGAAGAAATAGTTTTTTTCAGGACTTATTCTAAAGTGTTAACGCGGTGCATTCACGAGTTTTTGGCCAATCAGTATGCGTGAAAAATAGCAGTGTTTCCATTTGTGCCAGATTATTCCCCATATCCCATTACTCGTGCTGAAGTTGTGCATTGGTATATGTTGTGCGCGATTTTGAGAGAGTCATATCCTGAAAGCGATAGTTAGTTTTGGGAGTCACAGATCCTTTGGTACCGTACACATATTTAAAAGTCAGCCACGTCGCCATGATTAAAGAAGCCCAAATTTTCAGTGCCCAAGATTAATACACACTTGATCCCTTGTTATTAAGTGGTATTCAAAGTGAAAATGATTTTCAATGTTTAATCTTTATTTCAAAAGTAATCGTTACAACGTCATTTTTAATGTTAAAGCACCCGTGTTTTGGTTTTTAATTTTCTTCAATATTGGCAAATGTTCAAAAAATACGCTTTTAATATTAACATTTAATCAACAAGTACTAAGGAATTTTAATTTCTGCGTATTATATCAATATTTTTGGTAGCCAAGAGTTCAAATATATTGCAGCAGTCTTTTATAATTAGGCTGTGTGTATATATGTTTTTATTAAGAGGATTAACGTTGACTTATACTTAGCTCCGATACTTTTTGAGTTGTATCGTACGTTAAATTACCAATTTACTAAAATCTAAATATAATTGGAACAAATACTATTATAAAGATAAACGTATTATATTTATACAAGTTGAAAACTCAGTTAATCAACTTGTTTGTGTTAAAAACAAAGATCTTGGTAAATTTGGTTATTTTTTATTTAAAATGAAAGAGAGGGAAAACTTCCTAGACAAACCGACGTGTTACGGTAAACTTTTCATTAAATCTCTAAATTTAAAAAAAAAAAAACTTGGCACAGTGTATTACAACATTTAAAAAATCATTTTGCTGGCACGGATTCGTAATTTTTGTCACAACACACTTTTGTTTGTACAAGAACTTTTTTTACAGGGATTTTTTTAGGCAAGTTTTATCGCGTTTTAAGAAATCTAGCAATCTTTCCGTGCAATTATCAAGATTTCGTTAAAACATGTTAAACTTATGTTTGCGATTTACCATAAATATAATAGTATGAAATTTTAATATTTTTACGTAAGGAACTGGTGGGGGATAGTTTTCCCTCTCAGTGCGCACTGATCATTGTTTTTAAGCTAGAGCTTCATGGCACAAATATTGTATATACATTCAACTTCTATTACTTCTTCAAAATAGTTTTCGCAAATTTGTGCACAAAAGATACATCTTTTCGATTTTTATATATTTATTTATTTCATTTTTTTTTTTTTTTTTTTTTTTTTTTTTTTTTTTTTTTTCGTTTTGAGTTGCTATACATTTTTATTTCATTTCAAAAGGTGGAATTATAATCTTTAAATATAGAATACAGGGTGGTAGAATATTGTTTAAAAACTGCTTTAAACAATGGAAAGATTTGAGATTTTAAAATATGGTTTTAACAAGATGAAATATAAATGGGTGGTTTAAATGTTGACTGAGATTCCGAAGCGAAAATATTGAAAGTTTTTTTTTTGTTTTTAATTTTTTAATAATGAAATTAAGGATGATAAAATAATGACAAAAGATGCTGGGTTTTAACTAAATTTTCATTTTAAAAACTTCACCTTCCTCTATTTTTGCAAATTGGTCCATCTTATTTCTCTACAAAAATTCACCGCGACCAGAAAATAAGGTATTATTTCATTTTTCATCAACTTGCGTTTTTAAGGCATTCGGTTAAACTCGATAAAAATAAGTTCTTTTTTTTTTTCCTTATTGGTAATAATTATTTTTAAAGAGTTATCAATTTTTGGACCATTTAAATAGCCTTTTTGTAAAAACCAACTTAATTTTCGCAACAACAAAAAAGTTTTTTGATGATTGGAATTTAAGCTTTGTACGAATTTCCTTCGCTGTCCCTTATGCCGCAACATAGTATGATTGAGAATATCAGTGCTAGGAGCTGCAAATTTTAACGAAAATTTAGGTTATTTTATTTGTATACGTGGGCAATAACTTTTTTCATTTAGTATTTTACTGAAAACCTTTTAACTTCAAGACCTAAGTCGTTCTCTCTAAAAACTTCATTTCAAGGTCATGTTTAGTTCTAAGACCAATAGTATTTCAATGGCGGTCATGTTTAGTTCTAAGAACAACAGTCTCTCTAATAACAATTTTAATTTAAAAATGCTTGTTTCGCTCCTCACTTATGACGTCTTTATCATCAAACAATATGTTGTTTTTCCAAGAAAGAATGTGCTCTAACTAATAAATATTGTAGTCCGCAAATCTAGTTCGATTTGTTGCGAGAACATTAATCATAGCGCTAGTAAAACGTTGCTTGCACAAAAGTTGTGAGTTTAAGCGCTCAAAACGAAAAACGAGACCTTACGCGCGTTAATGTATACTAAACTTTAGGCAGAATCCCAACCCAGATTGAAATGTGACTAACCTGCGCAATGGCTAATCCAATGACGACGCCGATAACAATGCCCAAATGTCCTTCCATGTATTCTTCAAGTTTTTGGGAACAGCCTTGAGTATGAAGTCCTTTAAAAATGTGTCTGGATATGACGATTTTTCGCATCGTTTCACAGAGGTTTTCGTCGTTAGTGGCGCAGCAACTTTTAGGAACGGTGTAGGTTTGCAATTCCGAAGACAATAAACTGATTCCCACGTCAACTATATTTCCAAGTCCAGTTTTTACTCTAGACCAATCACCGGGATTATCAACGCCGCAGCATTTCAACTATACAAAAAGATGTTATTATAGGATTGACTAAGGTTTAACACGTCAGAGAGCCTATGAACTTACATCCCTTTGCAGAGCGTCGACGGTCTTAGTGGCAATAGGATCATTGCCATATTGTTCGTGAACCAGAGTCTTGACATGAGCGGCAATCATTGATCTCGTCTATAGGATAAAATAGTGTTAACGTACTCGCGATTTTGGCGGAAACTATTAAGCTCCCGAGTACTGACAATACTTACTTCGTCTTTGTGAAGATAAGCCCATACGCCACCGGTCAATTCAGCGGCGAAGATGACCAGAAGAAGAACGAAGTACTATATGTAGGAAGACAATTATTTACAAAACTACCGTTTAGGAAATGAATTTGTGATTTCCAATCTAAAAGCAAGTTAGAAAAATCATCCTAGAATGTGGTCTATGGGTACTTAAGAATTCCCAGTGCAACTTCTATCCTTTCTTGCCTATACCAGCATTACAATTGCGATTACCTTGCTAAAATACATCGGACAATTCAAAGAAGTAGTTTATAACGTACCGTCCCGAGCATACACTGACTCTCTCTAAGAGCGCCGCAACAGCCCAAGAACCCAACGATAGTCATGACACCTCCCGCAGCCATAATGATGTAAATGGCTGTAAAGTACATCTCGCTCTTGGGCGTCCCGCTTAGATAGACTGCGCTGTCCATATAGAGCCATATTGCCACGGCTAATACACCGATTCCCGATAACTGAAAACATCAATGAAAGTAAATTAAAAGAAAGAAAAACGTTATTAGGTAACATCCATCGAGTAAGTCAACAGGAAGTAATTAAATGTCGTTGTCTCGTAGCGTGTCATAGTCTTTTGGATATCTGCCCAATATATCGAAGAAATACAAGTACCGGGAAGTAGCTGTATTCTACAGTTAAGTTCCTTAAAGGGAGAATGCAACCTAATAACAAGTGATTTTTTTATCGATTATTTATCGTTTAAATAGGCCTAATCCACCAATAAAAAATTTACAAAACAAATTTAAAATTTACCCGGAAAGTAGGCTTAGCGGAATTCATGGAGATCCTTAATTGCCTCCGAGTAAGGTCTAGCGACCAATCAGCAAAAACGAGATCTCCACGAGACTTACAATCGCGTTCGATTGGGCGCTAGGAAATCAGGATCTCCATGAATCCCGCTGAGTCTATTTTCCGGGTAAGTTTTAAATTTAGTTCTAGTTTAATATTTGTTTGTAAATATTTTCAGTAGTGTATTAGTCCTATTTAAACAATAAGGAATCTATAAAAATCTCTTGTTGTTGGTTGCATTCTCCCTTTAAGTACCACTTAAATTAATGTTTGAGACGGAATGGGACTCTGAGCTTTTATAGAACAGAAGGACTAGCATGTCTAAGGCAGCCTTTGAAGTTCATCGATATATACCACGGCTACAACTGGGTAGGTTCCGGATCCGGTGACGATGATCGGCCCCAAATGCAAAACGCAATTTAAAACTATGACTAAGTATTCAGTCCGGAAACGGAACATACCTAGTTTCACCCGCCGTCAGTATTCCTATAGTATTTTAGTCCGTCTATATTGTTTATGATGGGAACATTGTTACTGAATTATTTATAAATATAGCTCGTGTCACACTTACGTAACCCAATTTATAAACTTATGGTTGCCAGTAACCCAACTGCCGCCAGTGCGTCTATCATATATCAGTAAACTTTCGAACTTTGACCTTTTACCCCCATTAACTCCCCCAGTTTTGTTTTTTAGTCGAATTGGCCCATATTCGCGTCTCTTGTCACAAGCAGGTCCAAGTAAAGGCTTAATACCAAAGAAGAAAGAGAGTGTATTTGGAAAATCAATATTCTCGCGCGCCTAGATGATTTAGTTCCATATAACCCTTGACCATTACGAACGGCTTAGGAGCTCTCGGGTTTACGTTCCTTCTACTATTGGGTATCGTTGTTCAGTTGTTTTCGTAGTGTGTGGTCAAAAATGGAGAAGCCGAATAAGCTATTGTCCTCTTAAAGTATATTTGTGTGTAATACGATTAAGAGCTCTATAAATCTAATGCTTCCATGATATGTATTTCTTCATATCGAATTCTGGACGAGACAGACTGGGTCGAAATTTGTTTTTCATTGATTTTTAAAATGTGTAAAGGAAATAACTTTTTAAAAAACGGCTATAAAATGGCATTTACTGTTTCTAATATCCGCGTGAGAAAAAACACGCCATATTATTTGGCTTTCATTCCACTTCATTTTTAAGGAGCAATTAACTGCCAAAATTGTACTAAATGTGTGCAAAAGAAAAATCCAACTACTGTCCCTTTCTTTAAGACTTAGCCAACTTTTTGAATATTAGAATTAACGTTAGATAAAATTCAATTGAGCAAATCTAAGACTCGTGGCTGGTAATAATTTATCCATTTGAGTGTTTTCCATTTTGTAATATGGACAATGCCTTTTTTTTTCCCTTTACAATTGAGCAAAAATCAATCTTCTAAGAGACTTAAACTTCATTTATCGCGTATTACAAACTCCTTGTAATCTAGCTTATATATTTAAAGCTCAAAACTTTGCTCGAGAAAATAAGCGGTTAATCTTTCTAAATACTTACGGTGGTTGTTAAGCAAAATACGATGGCCCCTGCCAAGTTACCACGATCTCTGTGATCCTCCCATGTCAGTGTATTTTTTCTAGTCCCCATTATTATTTGTGCCCCTTTTATAAGTCGGACGGATTTCACTCATTTAACTGTTTCTTCTTTCATAGCTGTATCGCGATTGCGGAAAAAGTCTAGGGACATTGAACGCGAACGTATAAATTAAAGGAAACCGCGAATCTAAATAGGGTCGTTGTGTTGTTGCGTTTGGTAATAGACACAGTGGCTATAGAAAGCTTCGGTGAGTAATGAATTCACTCCGATACACTGACACGAGTCTTCTATAACTAATCTTTCGCGTCTCTCTATGCTCAAGAATTATTACAGTGTGTGGGGTTTTTGTTTTTCCCCAATTTTTGCTTCTTCCAGCGAAACTCCCAATGTAGTTTTGTTAGTCGCCTTGGCAAATGTTTTTTGGCTTGAGAGTCTCCCTTGTTGTTATTCGCCAGAGACACTACGATCCTCTTTATCATTCAATTACTTAGAAAACTACGCGGATCACGTGATAAGCGCGGAATTAAAGCGCGCAGAGTTGAAGGGAAAGTGTATTAATGACCAGACAGAATTCCTACGGGTCAGAGGAAACTTTAAATGTCAAGAAAAGTTACGAAAATTGGGTCAAACGGGTTAGGAAATATGCAAATTAGTACAAGCAAGGATTTATGTAAATAGGAGTTCATCTCCTGAAGTTAATAAATTTCATTATGAAGTTTCTTAAGAACGCGCTTTATGACTTTAAATTAATTCAATATATTCCTATACCTTAATTTAATTCGTATTTACCCACCCTGCACTAAAATTCTAGACAAAATTCACTTCATCTTCGCTAAAAAAATATATTTTGAGAAGCGTCCAAAGGTCACGTACGGTCACGCGAGTTTGCTGCCACGTGAAACAGCAGACATAATTTTAAGTATTTTCAAGACCGTTTGTATCCCAAAAAAGATTCGCCTTGAAGCCTATCCAACAAAGGTGAAACTTAAGATCAATGTAAAGGGTTCCAAATAATCTGTCACTCCTGGCACTAAAAATATGACGCAGTCTTGATCTCAAATTTTTTAAAAAGGAGAGACAACTTAGCTATGCTGGTTTTCTTTAGAAATAAGAATTCTAAATTTTTCTTATAAACCCCATAGAAATAAATTTACCTATCTATTATCCCATTATTTAATGATAAGATCTATAATTTCAAAATTGAGATTAAATTAAACCATTTATCCAAAGTTAATTTTTGCTTTATCTCAGGTGGTGTGAGGTTTTAAAAAATTTATCGCCGTAAAATGGCGCCGTCTGCATTATAATGATCCTTATTAGAACTATCAAAGATAGTATCCAAGACTATTGAAGACCCCCTCAAATAGCTGTACAGGAAAAATGCAGTGTTCTAAATTAATTTATTTTATCGTAATTAATGGGATCACAAGACATTATCCAAAAATGCAATATTAAATAAATAAAAATTATAATTAACTTTACGCATTTTATTAATTAGAAGTTAGGGCTGTCAATACCACCATCTTAACTCTGTCTATATAGCTACCTCAGCCAATCATCGCGAAGTTCAGTAATTGAGTCAATTTGTTAACGATCACAACTAATCATTTTAGAAATAAGAAATAACCAAATTAATAATTGTATTTTAGAGTAGTGACCTTAATTTAAGTTTTTCGACTTGAGTTTTGTTTAATACGCCATGATTAATCTTGTCTCCATGGATAACTCGTCTCTGAGATAACCAAATTAGTTGCAGGTTTCCCTTCAACGTAGAACGATTGTAGCGTCAGATTGTAGCATCTAGCCAACCCATCAACCGAAAGGTTCCAGACATTAGTAAAGAATGTTAATGTCTATGATTATCTTTCAAAAGATCAAATCGTATTAGATTACTAATACAGATTATAAATCTTTTAGTGGGCTGAAAATTATCATTCGGGGATTTGGCTCGATTTTCGTTACTGGAACGTAATCCGATATAAGAGCTCGCGAGCTCTTACTCACGAAGAAAAAAATAACTTTTTAGCAAAAGTGTTCTCTATTATAAGGTTTGAAAAAACACAATTTTTGAGTCGGATGCTTGAGGAAAAGTTTTTTTTTCATTCTCATGGCTTTTGGCCAAAACACAACGGGACACATCGAGAACCCAATGTAATCATATTTGTTAGGAAACAGAAAAGTAAAATTACTTATTATTATAAGTTAACATTTAAAACCGCAAGTGTGACAAGCGAGAGATTAGGAACTCTAAAGAGTTGAGCACTCTATATACCGATTAACTACCTGCTTTATGGCGGTAAAACGCGCTAATGTGTTTTAGGGTTCGTATCTTTATAACAAGTGCCATTTTGTTTATCTTGAAATTCAATCAAGGCAAAAAAGGTTGCGCTATCTTTTGTACATCTTATCTATAGTACACAGTAGTCATATTGGGGAGATATTCGTTAACCGACCTCCATCCCTACCAAATAACAACAGTTATGGACTATTTAAGACCTGGGGAGTTCAGAAAAAGTAGTAAAATATCTCCGACGAGCAGAATTTGGAGAAAAACTTATTTGAAAATTAGAAATTAACATACTAAAATCCCATAGAATTCGGCAATAGGCTAGGTTGTAGATATGTCATATTGATGATACCTACACGCGTCATACAACTATAGTGTAATTATAAAATAGCCAGCGTGGGTTAGAAACCGGTTGCTATTTGAGCATACGCGTGCGTATCTACCTTTATCCGATGAATTTTAGTACCACAGTTCTCAAACTCTCTTGATATCATACAAGGGATCTTACTGTTACTTACGTTATAACTTGACTACCCCTACTTATCAAGCATGTACGTAAAACTCGTGTTTAAGTGGTAAATATTTATTCAGGTAACCGTATATGTATATACTTCCCATAATTAGTTATAGTCGTTCAAACTCGTGATTTCACGTGAGCTGAATTCATAAAAGGATTATCCTTGAAAAATATTTTCGATTTCTTTCCAGCCTTAATTTTTATTCATGTTGAAACAATACACCCCTAAATCATTTAGAATGACTTTTTTTTTTTTTTTTTTTTTTTTTTTTTTTTCTCCCACAAAGAAAATTTATTCAAGAATTAAATGGGGTTGGCTAAAATTAGGGTCTTTTACTTATGGCAGTTTGGGTCGAACTTTCAAAAGCCACGAGGCTAAGAAATAAGGTTTTCCAACTAGGCCTTCGGACCTGGGACCCCTGTCTTGAATAACTAAACTGGACCGATTAGTAGTCCTTCTTAATATATTTCTAAAATATTAGAATTAATAACCTAGTCCAATGGTCAAGTGACCCTCAGTTTTTGAATAAAAAATAGACCCAAGACATTCATAAACTGTTGGTCTTTGTCTTGAAGACTTGTCTTATTTCTAAGCCTGCTTACACCACTCCAATCCCTTTCTAAATTTGGTAAGCAGGAACGGAAATTAATAAGAAATTTTCTTATTGGACAATTGTCAATTCAAAGATATCGGATCTTTTAAAGAATTATCAGACATTGCCAGATTTCCTGTACCAGAAAGCACTTTTTCTTATACATAGTTTTCAGTAAAGGGGCAAAAGATAATTCCACCCCTCTTACCCAGCTTTGCTTTCATTCCCAGGTTGCCAGGAGCTTGTGAGTGCAGTTCAGAACAGATCAGTTTCAAAACTGAACTCTAGCCTTTCCCTCTGCACTCACAAGTGGTTGGCAACATGGGGGGAACGGCACTTACCCCCTTTAGTGAAAACTATGTATTGGACAAATGTCCAGAGACCTCCTCTCAAAATTATAGTTCATGGTCTTTTGCATTTAAAATTCGACATATAGTTCAAGTTCAATATTTTCCCAGGAGTGAGGTGAAATCTAGCTGTACATTGACCCATAGATACGTAAGCCACACTCTATATATATGTTCCATTAATTTAGAACATTTCAGATTACAACAATAACCTGACTGATAAACTAAAGTGCTTTTAAACCATATAGAGGGATAGCTTTTGAGACAAATGTAAAAGTGATTGCGAATAACAAATTTTAACCGTGGGCGGAAGGAATCACGCGTAAACGTCATAAAACCCCTGCTTGGCGGATATAAGAGCTAAGGTCAATATTTTCAGAATCCTTCACAGGCGTTAAAGTGATGCTGTCACAGATTTATCATAAAAACAAAATGGAATTTAAAGGGGGAGCTAAAAATGGAATTGCTTTGAATTTATTTTGGGAATCGCCATGCCAAAAAACGTATTTGATAATTTTTTCATAATTTTTAGACACGGTTTTGGTATTTTAATTAATTTCTAAAGTTTGTTAATTTCAGGGATCCCACCAAAATCTGAAAAAAAAATATTAGGGAAATAGGAACCAAAAATTTTAAAATAGGGAGGAAATAGGAACCAATTTAAGAAGATATTAGATCTTTAATATTACAAATTAACTTTTGAAATAGGTTTTTTTTTTTGTAAAAACATATTATCACAAATCTAACTTTAATTTTATCACATTTTTTCGTGATAATTATATCACGTGTCAGAATGCGCGAGAATGAACGGTTTTCTCTAAAATAGTTACATTCTCGTGAAATTTGGCTCCCAAATTTTTAAAAGACGCTAATTCTTCATATGTCATATCAAAATATAATTCTCTAGGTAGCGGTAAGTCTCATCTGTGTAAAACATCGCTGCAAACTCCGCTTGGGTTTTCATTTAAAAAACCCGCGGGGAGTTTGAGATTCAAGTCACGTGCTTTGTTTTAAACGTCGATTAAGCCTAACAAGGCCTAATTTAATTATTCTATAATTTAAAGACTATAAAGTTTTTTGCGATATTGAACAAAGAAATAACTTGATTAAAGTAAGAGAACTGGATCAAAGTAAGAGATATTTCAGTAATTTTGATATATTACGGATGTGAATATGCCACATAATAACTAATTAATATTAAAAAACCTCATTTGTAATCTCTTTTTATCTACTCAAATTGTATTTGGATTTCATGAGAATTAGGTGACATCATCATTTTAACCTATACGATTACTACAGAGTTTTCTTTTGTGTTCTCAAAACTCAAAAGATAGCGAAAAGAAACTGGTTTTTGAGGACTTGTACGTGGGAAGCAAACTTTCTAGGGTGATTCTATTTAAGGGAAAAGGAGGGTGAGTTATTATAGAAAGTTGAGTTCTACCCCCTCAATATTTTTTAAGGTTTCGCCCATGAAATCATAATCTGATCAGGAATTATCAGTTTACGATAAAAAATAAGTAAAAAAGAAATGGTTTTGTAATGTTTCGTGGGGGTCGATACTTGAGAAACTCAGAGGTGTACAATAGGTACAAACTATTGGAACTTCCAGTGAGCTCGAAATTAACGCTAACTATAAAGTTCCATGGGTAGTTTTCCACCTTTAGAAGCAATAACCAGGGCCTTTCACATTAGTCAAATGTTGTGACAACTAGAGTTGGCCCGTGTGAACAAAAATTGGTCAAGTTGATATTAAAATTGTCCCAGAAAAATTCGATTGCTGACCCAATATCAAGGCAACTAATAGAGAATTTCACCGATTAGAGACACTTTACAGGGTTGCCACAGTTTTTTCAGATTCAAATTCCCTAACTTTTCCAAGTTTTTCCCTGACCTTTTCCAACGATTTTCCCTGACCGTTTCAGCTAATACTACCCAATTTTTAACCTTTCATTTTTTATATAATTGCGTTCGCCAAACTTTATGCATGCATATCTTTGTTCTAATCTATACAACTGACACGGTCAGCATCAAATCTTTTCTGCAGATACTGATTTTAATTTCCTGGCTTCTTGTGAAAGATCTTTAAATTCCCTGACTTTTCCCAGAATTGTTTGGTTCATTTTCAAATTCCCTGACTTTTCCCTGATCTGTGGCAACCAACTTTATGACGTTAACCCAATGTGTTAGTGATTATTTTACGATCAATTAATATATTGAAAATAATCCATTTGTTCTGGTAGCCATTTCATTTTCGATTGAGGATTAAACTGCAGTTTGATTTGTTTATTTCGGATAGTGACTGAAAATTTAGAACTATTTTTGAGAGCGACTGAAAAGATGAACAGTATTTCTGAAAGAGACAAATTAACTTTTCAAATCTAAATACCATTCGAAAGAAAAATAGACGTGACGAAAGATGTGACGTCACGCCTTATTCCTACAATAAATTGGACCAACTAGTTGGATGAGGAAATTGGCTATTGTGAAAGGTCATTCGGAGGAATTTGTTTTAAATTTTAAAAATCCGATGATAAATTCCACCACCTTCTCATAAAGTAGTTCAAGACACAGGACTACCATGGCTAATTAAAACTATTTTCTGTTAACAATTAGCAAAAGAATCACTAGGGGTTATGATTTTTGTTTAAAAATCTAATAGAGTGCCAGTTCGCATTTAAGAAGCGCTTTAATTGAAGCTCGCTAACGGAGAGACGCTATTAAGCTAATTACAAATGCTTACATTGGGTTTGCGTAATATATAATTAGCTTAATGTCTCTCCGTTAGCGAGCCTTAATTTTGCGTTTCTTAAACGCGAGCTGACACTATATTAGATTTTAAATAACAATCATAATCAAGCGTTGCCAAAAAAAATAGGTATTACAAATTCCCTGACTTTTCTAGTTTTCCCTGACTATATTCATAATTTTTACCACAACTTATATGACACGAGACATCTTTACAGTTTCGTGATAAAATTTACTGACCTTTTGGTGCAATTTTTAAACTCTGACTTTCCCCTGGACCTTTGACCCAATTTGAAAATTATTTGTGGATATTTAAGACTGTCCCAAACAGCCACAAATAATTTTATATAAACAAATCCTAAAAAATGAGTACTTGTAAGCAGTAGTGGATTTTACAATTGGTTATACAAAACATTCTTTTATAAATATAATTTTTAGACTTTAACACTTATCGCTAAATTTAATTGATGTATGAACTCATTTATTATATTCTAAATAGGAAATTAGCACGCTTTGTTTTTAAGTATCACATATATAGGCCAACTATTATCGCGTTTTACTTCTTACGGAAACTGGAACCACACAAGAAAACCATTTTATTCATATTTTAATCATAAATAACTCCCCCGAAATTTGCTTCTTAAGCTTATAAGGCATGAAAGTGAGAATATTTCTTTGAAACTTGCCTGGTACTTCTTACACTAGAACTATTCACATTTTTTTCTTCGTAAATTCCCAGCGCGGTCAAATCCAAGAGGGGGTGTAAACAATTCTTAAAGGGAAGGTTGAAAAGGATAATCGAGGGATTTAAAAATATAAACACATATTTCATAGTTAAAACTAGTTGGATTATAATTTTAAACTATTTTTCGAGCGGGTTTCGTCTCCCCCGGGGTGAAAAAATGGTAAATCCCACAGGACACGACTCTAGCGTTGATCAAAAGAAAAAAATGTACGTCATCACGACATGTTTTGGGGGCTAAATGATGTCAAATTACGTCAAACGACACCCCTCACAAACAGTCTAAGGTTATCTCATTGTAATCCATAGGGTGAAGATATTTTCTACGGGTTATTATAATATAAGGCCCGTGATTGGTTAAAATTCCGCGAAGGAGCGCCAAAGTACATAACAAGCAACCTGACTCGTTTCGAGCCTGTCATATGCTAAATATTTTTCTTAATTATTTTTGGGATTCTTTAGGTAATAAAGGGTAACATGGGATCCTTTTTTTATCTCTTCCCTCTAGAAAAAAAGTTTCTAGGTTTTTGGAGCCTAGTTTTGACATAAAAAGAATAATTTATTTTAGTCTCCCTTTAAAAAACATTATTGCTCGAACCAAGATCCCAGAAAGATGAAGGCATGAAAAATGACGTGAAACTTTGTTCCCCATCACCAAATAAAACTATAAAAGATCTAGGGCGGACCTAAAACTTTTTCACTAGAATAAAAAATACAATAAAACACGCTCATGGTTTTTGAATGGTTTGGAAAATATTATTCGTGGAAAATGGTAAAAGTTTGAAGCAAACTTCAAAACCATTTTTTTTTTTTTTTTTTTTTTTTTTTGTATTAAAATTAAAGATGACATCATAAACAGCTTTCTCATATAACCCAAACCTACACCTAAACCTGTTTTGGCTTTTCATATTATGATTATGTAGGAATTGCTTCAGGGTTTAAAGTTAAAAGGAATATGCATTATTCAAGGGGGTTTACGTCATAGTGCGTCAGAATGTGACTCGTTTGACACTAGTGGCTTTTAGAGGAATTCGTCCTCGAACCCTCTTAAAATTTGTGTCCCGTATACAGCATGTTTATGATAAAAGTAGAAATTAATATAAACAAGTTAACGTAAATATTTAAAACACAGTCTGGCGAAAGTTTTTAATTAAGGGCGTGCCTAAATGATTTTTCTATATTCGCGGTATCGTTGTTAAAGAAAAGAAGAACAACCTCTACATGTTTTTTTAAGAGTGGGTTTGATGGGTTTTTGAAAGTTTTACAAGCCGTATTTTTCCCTAGCTGCCATCGTATTGTAATAGGCAAAACGTATCGGGCTGAAGTTTTATTATTGGTCTTTACAGAGATTTCGGGTGGATTGTTTTAATATTTATATGATTAAACACCTTTTACGCGAATTTGTCTTTCCAAATGAGGTTCTTCAATAGCCACGCGACCATAGTAATGACGGGTGATTTTGTTTTAGAAATTTCGAAAATGGCGATTATACAATACTTATTTTTACTGTTGCGGTAATTTTTTCTGTGACATGTATAAATATATATTTAGAATAGTTTTCTAACGATCTTTCCAAAAATACTACCCAATTTCCATTTGGAGTTCATGAAAACTACGTGAAAGGGTTGGCAAAAAATCACAAAATCTGATTTATACGATAATTATCGGTTTTCTTTCGGATAATTATCGGATTAATTGAAATTAAATTAAAATCGGTCCAAAAATTAAATTAAAACAAAAAATTCAAGACTTAAACTAAAACTTCATAAACTAAATTAAAACGCCTTAGATAATAATTAAAAATCTAAATTAAAAACCGCTACAAAAAATAAATTAATACGCTTTCTAAATTTTAATCGGGAAATGACTGTAAGTAATAATATTGATTTGAATTTTTGGAAAATTAAACTTGAAAAACTGAATTGAGAGATTTTTATTTAATTCTAGGTTTATCATTTTTTTCGTCGGATAATTATCATTGATAATTATCAATCGATAATTATCGACCAACCCTGCCTAGGATAGTTTTAATATCACTCGATTAAACGTATTTTCTAAAGCTCTAGAATACTTCTATTTTATATTAAACCAAAAATAATGAAATGTAAATACAAAGATGAATTGCACTATTTTTAAGTGTATCTTTTATTTGTGTATTATTGTTACAACAGCGAGACGAAGTGGACTTTTACTATAGATTTTAGTTTTGTGAACTCAATTATTGATTGTTCGAGCGATAAGCTTCTGCGTAGATCACTTCCAATAGCTAGCAAACTTAAAATAAACAGCCTATCTTTGATCGTCATCTTTCGCTAGAGAATCTTTTTTGGAAAGGACGTCGACATTGTTAAGATATTGTTTTAGGGAATTTTAAAAGCATATTTGGTTGTTAACTGAGGAGAGCAAACTTTAGTGAAGTACCCCGCTCAGTAACAGCAGGCGAAATCGCTAGACTACTTAAAACGAAATTACTTTTAACACTTTACAGACTAGCCTAACGTAAGCTAAATTTTAATGTACATATTAAGTGTCAGTTTATAAAATGGTATAACATTTTGCATTTATCAGTTTCCAATTTTAAAACAATATGCTTGTAAATGGGCGAGACTGTTTAAACCAAATTGCGATATCATTTTACACACTAGCGTAAAGTCCAGCATTAGATTTTAAAATCAGCTCGCCAAGGCTTATTTTTACAGACTTCGCATACATTATTTAGGATTTTTGGGTCTTCCTTACCAAACGGTTGAAGTCCCCCATCCGGGACTGAAAGTGTTTTTCCAAATGAGTGTCATTTCCAACATGTAAATACCTCGATGGAAGCGCCATGATGTAAAAACCGAGATGAAACTATTGCATAATATATGGCAACTCTGTTAGGTTCTTTCGTAGCTTATTTTCAAAATGATAAATTTTGAATCAATGGAAGAATGTCTTTCTAATTGTTGGATTTCGATGTCTTCCAAATGATGAGTTTCAATAAGTGTGTACCAAATAACGAGTTTCAATGAAAGTGTATGATTTTCGAATGAAAGTATGTTTTCCAAATGATGAATTCAAATGAAACATTGTCTACCAAGTGATGAATTTTAATGAGTGTCTTAGAACTGACGAATTTGGATGGAATGTTTTATCAATTGGTGAATTTGAATGAAAGTGTCTCTTCCAAATGAAAGCGTGTCTTCCAAATGAGGTATTCGAATAAAATTGTATTCCGAGTCTTCGAGATGAGTTCCAATGAAATAGTGTTCCAAATTATGAGTTCGAGTAAAATAAAAGTTCCAAATTATGAGTTCGAGTAAAATAAGTGTTCCAAATGATTAGTTCAAATCAGAGTGCCAATCAAATGATGAGTTCGAATGGAGTAATGTCTTCCAAATGATGAGTTCAAATCAAAGTGCAAATCAAATGATGAGTTCGATTGAATTAATGTCTTCCAAATGATGAGTTCGAATGAATTAATGTCTTCCAAATGAGTACGAATGATGTTTTCCGAATGATGAGTTCGAATAAGTCGATTTTTCGAATGATATATTCGAATAAATCTATCTTTAGTATGATTTATCCCTTAAGCGTTTTCTTTAAAATGATGAATTCCAATATAATATATAAATCAAAATAGTCTAGTACTAACAATTCCAATACAATTCATCTTTCTAATAACAAATTCCATTGAATAGATCTTTCAAACGATTTTTCAAAATTCGCAAAGGGCTTTGTACTGATAGGCGTTGCTTCAGAAAACCTTTCCAACTGATTTCTTGTTTACGATTAGTTTCTGCTTCGTTTCTGTTAAACTAGGATCCAGACTTGCTAAGGATTAAATTTCAATGTAGAACCGGTTTTTCCCGTGCTAAAATTTACCCTCACAAGACTGGAGTTAAGAATGGGTGTAAACAAAGTGAAAATCGTCTTTCAGAAAGCTAAAAAGTCAACTACGGGACTTCTAAACGGTAAACAATGTGAATATCTTAACAGGAAAATTTCTAGATTAAGATGTCCGCATCCCTTAATCTTCAAAACCGATAAATCAGAATCGGATTAAGTTGTCAACACGCCATTTTACGCTCTCTTTAATCTCTATTTAATTTAATTATTTTATTATTAGAGACAGAGCCTTGTTTCGCACTTGTTGAAGACTAAACTTGATTCGTACGAAGTATGGTAGAGGGGAAAGCTAGCAGGCCCGGTTTCTCCGTTAATTGTTATCCCACAAATTTAATTTGCATTTTGATTTAATTAAGGATCCTTTTGTTTGTTCTTTACATTAAAACGAATCATTTCGCGGGCGTTTTAGCTATATCATTACCAATGGATAAACGAGGTCGTGTTTAGGGCGAAATACAATTTATACATGTAATGTTGAAATAGTACCCGGTACATGTTCGTCTCGCATAGTCAAGCACCATCCCTTTTTTTTTTTTTTTTTTTTTTTTTTTTTCTGCGCCCACTTGAAAAAACCCCAAAACGGTTTAGGCCTACGATTTTCCTCTTATAAATAGAACCGTAGAGAGGGATGTAGGCCAAAAACGTGAGGATAAGACGCGGGGAAATCCAAAGCTTTGGCAAAGATGATTTTACCATTGAGAAAGCTCGCGCGCATCTCGCGTGGTAATTATTTTTAAAAAAGACACATGATGGTTCATCTCAAGTTCTCAACCTCGAGCTGAGCCGGAAACGACACCCGTAGGTTTACGGAATGTACAACGCGTTCGAGAATTAAAATTATGACTTACCCATAGAATTAAGTTGAAGATTATCACGAGGTATTTCATACACGAGAAGCATCCCTTCATGTCACACATCTTTTTGGTTTTATTGTTTCAAATTTTCGAGGAATGTCCGTTGGAAAAAATTGATTTTTCTTTTTTTTTTAAATATTGAATTGTCGTTGACGTTTACAACTTTTTTCTTTTAACCGTCGAGACGAATGTTCTTATCCGTGAAACTCAACAATTTTATCTCAGAACACCAGATATTAAAAATACTAAATTTACGGATACAATTTTCGTTACACTGATAGCGATAGCGACGATTTTGAGCTGAATACACAAGGTCCGCTTGCCTCTCTAGTGTTAAAGATATTTTCGTTCTGAAAGCAGGGACTCGGGCGTCGGGAGAGTCCTTTTCTCGTTTTCCTCCTCCCCTCAAGCCAGCTTTCTCTCAAGGATTCTGGGAAATTGTACAGTATATTTACTTCTGTACAGTATGAACTAAGTTTAGGCTGATAGTAGGACTATAGGAGTAGCTTTATGAATTTGCCCGCGCTCCCGGCGAGTTTTTAAAGCGTTTTATAGATTTCCGCTTGTTATTTAAGTTATTATACGTATAATCTATCTCTGAGATGGTATTATACATATTATTATCCCTTCACTAACTTAAATTTTGTTTCATAATTAGTTTAAGTTGAGTTTAAACACGGTTTAAAGACCTATCTGGACCTTGAAAAATAACTTCCGTTATGCATTGGACTCATATTTATCTCTACGTCGTCTGCTAATCGAGAAAAGCAAGCGACTTTAAGGAGCTCTACAAAAAAGCAGATAGTCCCTTTAAAAGATCCAAACATAATCCGAGACATAATGATCATTCTAGTATTATAATTTTTGTTTGTATTAAGTGTTATTAAGCTTTTTGCTAATTAATATTAACGAAACAAACATTTTTTAAACTAGAGTTTTTGCAAACTCTAAGTTAAACGCTGACTTATGTTAAACATACAAAGTGCCGGTTATGGTATTTATATACTAAATATAGTAGTTAAATCCCCATTTTTTTTATTTTTTTTTTTTTTGGTATGATAGTATGTTCCAGTTCTTACTACATCAGAGTCCCTTCCCCGTTCCGAACCAATGACTATAAGTCCTGCCAGTGTTTTCGAGATGTCTTGCTATTTTGATCATATATATTTCGAGTTTTCGACACGATTCATGGAGTTAACGGAGCTCGGTGCATGTTTCCCGGACTTCGAGGCCTACCCATATTGCAAAACGCGTTAGTCAAAACCGGATGGATATGAGGCTATGAGCAATTCCCTTCGCTTTATTTTTTAATTTTTAAATTTTTTGAGCATGTCGTAAGTTGGCCATGACACCTTTGTTTTTATAGTGAATTTTGGTATAATTGCCTTTTAAGTTTTGTAAAGTTATTAAGCTGTCACGATAGTATCAAGTTGTTTTTGACCTTATGATAGTCCAGTAGATGGCGTTCTTGAAAATTTGAATGTGTTGATTATATAGGCCAAGGCTTAAGTAGTATTTTCTCGTTGATGTAAGCAAAATTAAATTTGGCAATTTCTTTATTTTCGTGGTCATGAAAGATTATATTGATTTAGTAATTTCGTTAGCGATAATTAAATATTATTTTATTATTTAAGAATTATATTTTATATTTAACATTTTAAGAACAAGTTTAAAATAATTTTAAACAAATGCGTGTGAATTAATTATTACTGTAATTATGTTTGTAAATCTGGGGTTTCTAAGGGTTTGAAGTTTAGATATTTTAAGGGTATAGTATAGTTTCGGTGTTATTCCCTCCATGGTTTATGGGAGTGTTGTAGAGGATTGTTCCATTTTTGACGTGAAGGGGAGTCCACTCTGATTTTACTACTTCCAAAAAATACAATAACGTAAAAATATTTTATTATTTACTGAGTATGAAAAATTTTAGCAGTAAAATTTGAGTTCCCATAAACAAACAAACAAAAAAATTATGTGTAAGAAAATCAATTTTACATATAAAAATATACAAAAATAATAACGTAACTTTTGGTTTTCACTATAAATGTCATAACATTATCTCCATCAAATTCACGTTTATTAAACTGACCTATTAGTAAACCCTTCTTATACACGTGACTTCAAATACGCATTACGCAATTTTTTTTTGCAAAAACCAATATTTTACATGGCGCCCCTCTGATGTTTTTCACTCTTTCTATGAAGTAGCGGATAAAATAGGGTTTTGTTAAATCACGTGGGCCTTAGAGACGCGTCGCTATTGGCAGTTTTACTCCTCTCTTTGTGGGCGGAGTTATAAGGTCTGGGTTTCCCCAATCTGATAAACCGAGATATTTCGCCACCAGTCTAACTTCGAAGGCCACGTTGTTTGTCCTATCCTTAGCTCTTTAACTAGTACTAGTTAACGGCCTGGTTAGTGAACTTTAAACTATATCATTAGTATTGACTTCTGAGTATAATTTGGTAGATATCAACGTTTGAAGACTTCGGCATTTGGTAAGATAATAAGGCTTCGGTAACCTAGTATTCGTGACGGTAAAAAAAGAGGAGGAAAATTGAGGAATTATTCGACCTCGATGGGGACTCGGGGAGGGCTAACATCATGGCGGATAAAAGAGGCGCTTCTCGGCGGACAGAGTTTACCACTAGGTGGCGTATGGGCCATTTTTGAATTTTGGCAATCTTTATGCTGTGAATTAACTATTAGGGAAACTAGTTACCGTAAAATCAGTTTTTACTGACTTATTTTTTTTTTAAGTAGGGTGGTGACGTCTAATTCGGGACAGTTTTTGAAAATCTTACATTTTCGAGTATGAAGGATGATTGTTCGCAAATATTTTGCTAATCATCTTCTAGATTGAACTTTTTATTGTATTTTAAGCCAGTTTTCGTCTTTCTGATCTAATTATTAACTGAGAAAAAAGGATTTTCGCGAAGGAAGTAACGACGTCGAATTCGGGACGTTTGCATTTAATTCGGACTTAGGGGGGCCCTAATTCGGACCGGGGGGGTTTTAATTCGGACCGCGAGGGGTTCCAATTCGGACCGGGGGGTTTTAATTCGGGACACTAGCTACAATATCAATATACCTACTTTGAAAAATATTTAAAAATTCTTGGTTTAGGCCTATGACACAGAAAATATCAAAAAAGCTTTTAATAGGGTTACAGATATTTTATTTTCAAGATAGTTATAAAATATATTTAAGTTTCATATCGTATTAATCTTATGTTTTAAAAGAAACACCATCAATTTAATATTAAATCTTTAAAGTGGATATATTCCCGGGTCAGAATTATTGAATTAGGCTGCTCTATAATATTACTTCAATTAGCGTACCTTTATCATTGAAATCCATAAATGCTTGAATGAATGAAGACTCACGTTCAAATATTAGCGCTCCGGTGTTTTTTTAGTTAGGCCTAAGAGAATCAACAATTATAGAGGCTGAACATAAGAAACAGTTGAATTTAACTCAAGCGCGCGCTCGAGTTAAGCTCGTAACGCGCATGCGCTACTCCTGAAACTCGCAAGGTAAACCTATTTTCCCTCTCTTATTTACGGGGATGTGTTTCTGGCGATAAAAAAAAACGGAGGCGTCTGCTTCTATCGTTGAAATAAAGTTAAAAATAAACAGCTAGGTATATGGATGCTTTAATTTCGTAGTTTTTCTAAATTTTTGTTGGCGTTAATCGACGTTTGTCTCGAGTTAAGATTGATAATCGCGGCGTAAATGACACCGGTCCGAATTAGCTGCAACGGGTATGTTTTAAAAATACTAATTGCGGTTAAAATATCGTTCCTAAAATAGCCCCGATAGTCTCAAATCGTAGCGAAAGAGTCGTATTTTCTTTAGGAAGCGGGTGGGTGTCCGTACGTTTCCTCAATCTTTTGTTAAAGCTTATTTCCCAAGGCCCAGGGAGCGGCATTCCCTCAAAATTGCTATAATTTAACTGACGTAATTTGGGTAGTCGGCTTTATATTCTCGTATCTCGTCAGGAACGCTTCTTACAATCTCGGGGTTAGTTTTAATCGATTCGCGATGAATTAGAGCTTAATTTAAGTCTCTTTTTGGACTTCTCGAATCGAGCAAATTAAACAGAGGCTCATTTTAAAAAAACTGTCCCGAATTGGAACTGTCCCGAATTAGACGTCACCACCCTAATTTTAAATGGTAAAAATCGATAAAAAGTTCGGCTTTGTTAAGACTTGTCTGTGCATTGCGCTAAGCCTCGGTCCTTGGAATTTTCTCCTTTGGGCATGATCTATCTGCTCGATTGTTTAGGGGTTTCGGAACCATGTTTGTCCAGGAAACAGCAGAACTATTTTAATTTGCCATGATTATAAGTAGGCGAATTTAATGAAACCATTTAAAAAGTGATGAATATAAACTATTTGTGAGGGTTTCCAAATATAGATCAATATATCTGCTTTGACATCTTAGACCTTGAAGGTTAACATTTTAAAGGTGTGATGACATAAACGAATTATACAGCGATAAATAACAATAAGCCTTTGCCTTAATTTTTATTTGTTTAAAATTTACGTTATATGCCTACCGTTTTCTATAGATATTGATTATTGGTACGTTGTACCTTTACATTTCTTATGAAACCCCCGGGGTGAAAGCAATTGCTAGAAATTCTTAATATGAAAAAAAAATTATTTCTTTCATGGAAATTATCCTTTATATTTTAACGCACTGCTGGTGTTCGTCGCTCCTACTATATAAAGGCATGGCAAGGAACGGCTTTGTTGAATCTGGTGGGCTTGTCAGTTTCTTTTGAGAAGGGGTTATTCAGGTGGCTTTTTCTTTTAGTTTTTTTTTTTTTTTTTTTTGACCACAGGGAACAGGCAGGGGTCAAACCCTCACCAACTTATTCCCAGGGTTGGCAAACCGAAATTTGAAGAGCAAATATATTTCAATGCAAAAATATATGGCCAAAATTTAATCTTTCGTGTAGAATGCCACGATCGTTTATCTTATACGTGTGACTTAACTAGTGCTAGTTAACGGCCTGGCTACTAATTTTAATCAATGAATAATACAAGATATCTCCAGAAATGTATTCCGAGCCAACCAAAGATTTAAGGTTATTATTCATAGAGATGGCGCCACCGTGGCGGCGGACTAGAATAGTAGTTGGAGGAATTGGTGTGGCCCCTTTAAGCGCAAATGAGGTGATTTTGGCCTCCTTTTGAACCTTATATGGCCTACAATGGCCCAGCCATTTTTAGCCTTTTAAATAAGGTATGCCGTCACTAATTTTATATTTGACAAACCCTTTCATACTAAGCTAGTATTTTTTGCACCATAGTTAAAGCTAGTTTAGAGGCGGGGTAGCATCGGAAACACCCGATGTTTATTACTCTTATCTCTAAAATATGGAGTCACGTGGGTCTTAGCGGTCGTTTCTATTGGCGGCCGATCTCCGTCTTTTTAAAGGGAGACTGAAGTTTGGCGATGTGACTTTTTTTTTCGTTAAAATAGAGATATAATCACTTTTTAAATATTTTTTCAATCCAGTATTAAGTTTATTTACCATCGTGGATATAAAGTAATTTTTTTTTGCTTTTTAAAATTAAAAATAACATGATATACTTGAAACAGTCGAACGTTAAATTAAATACCAACGCGTCAAATTCAAAACTTTAAATTTGGCGTGTGATTGTTTAATTTAATTAAAGAGCCGCGATCGAACTTTAATTCGAGCTTAAAATATTAAAGGGAAGCACAAGCTAAAAATGGAACAGCTTTTGAATTTATTTTCTGAATCTGCGTCCAAAATTACGAGTATATAAGAAATTTTCCATATAAAGAAATTTTAGTGCTTAATTTAAATTCTAAAATTTTGTTGTATGGTAAATTTGGGCCAATCAAAATGCTCGAGTTTCTCAAAAGCGTCGCCAGATGGCAAGAGTGACGCCGTTATAAATTGATGTTGAAGGCTGGAGTCGTTGGATTCATCTGATTGGTCCGATTTTACAATTCGCATAAATTCAATCTTAACGAAATTTTCGAAATTAATTTAAACAACAAAAAGTCTCTTATAATTGTGAAAAAAAAAAGTCGTTTTTAAAAATAACATAAATGTCTTAAACTGAGTCTGAAGGAAAAATCGAAAGCCCTTCTTGTGGCTAAAACAGTAATACAGTAATAAAAAGTTCCTTACTCCAAACAAATATTGTTTACTCCACTAAATAACTCGAGAATTAAAGTTTAAAGCCAGAGTTTTATCCCCCCTCCCAATTTATTAAATCGTCCACCATCTTGTTCCATGTAGAAAAGGGGATACCAACCAATAAGAATTTTTCTTTGGGAAAATTACGTATTTTGTTAGATGGCGCCACAGTCTCCGAAAAAACTTTGTTTTGCTTGGATTGATCGGGTTGGACTGTAGGTTCGAAATTTATAAGTATTTAAATAACATTTTTTTCGAAATTAAACTATTTTAGATACTTTTTTGTACTAAATCTAAAAATTGAGATTTCCTTCAGTCTCCCTTTAAGCCGAAGCGTTATATTACAAGGAGAAAAACGCACGCTCCTCTCGTGTTTCCAAAATGTGTTTCTTAATTCACCCCTATGCTTTGGAGGTGGAAAGTTTATATTTCTTCCTGTAAGCTGATTCGGGGATTTCTTATCTTTCTTTGTGGATCCACGTTAAAAAATTTAGTACTTAGTTAAGCCTATTTTTAAATATAGAAAACCATATGGTACTTTATTATCCCTTTAAGGGCGGAGTTATTCATTCCCGTGTTTTCCTAATCGAGGGATTTGGTCTCAGTCCAATGCTCCGTTTATACTTTTACTAGTAATAGTTAGTGACTTTTATCATAGTTCATGGAATTTATTATATAATTTTTAATTTAGTAAACTATATGAAAGTTTGAAGACAACGGAAATTGGTAATATAATAAGGCTGCTGTATCGTAGGTTTCGCGCCGGTTAAAAATTAGGTTTGCTAAGGGAGATCTAACATCATGGCGTCTAACAAAGGCGCGGCGTAGTTTACCACTAGGTGGCGCACGAACCAATGCGTATTTTTGCCTCCCTGCCGTAAGGTTTCGGGCTCTCGTAAACAGTTTACTACGCTCCCGGCTCCTATGGGCTGATTTCCCGCCTGATTCAAAAGGGTCCTTCCTTAACTTCGTAGGAGTAGATGCCATACCCTTTACCTTTGCTTATTGCTAGATTATATTTATTGTAATTTGTAAATTAATTATAAAATAGACGACGTAGCCAGCTTGCTAGGTAAACCTGGTTTTTACCGAAGGAACGTATTTAATCGTACTTCATAATATGACGATCCTTAAATCGATACGAAGAGAGGTTTTGTTAAGACTTGGCAGTGACTGGAGTTAAGCCTCGGTCTTGGGAATTTTCTCTCCTCTGGACTCTGGGGGGAGTCTAGTCAGGTTATAGCGATTTTTTTCGCAGTTATTGAGTGATTTTGAAGGGTACCACATTTACGGAATTGTGTAATTAATTGGTTTAATTATGAATAAGAATTTTATTTAAATTATTTGAGCTTTTTCCTTGATGTTTATGTCATAGACACTTTAACTTCCACTTGACCTTAGAAAATATATTTTCCATCTTGACGTCACAAATATTTCTTGCACGTCCCTTTAACCAAATATTATTAAGATTGTTCTAAACATCGTCAAATTAGGAAAGACGTTTAGTTGATCATAATTAGGATTTTTTTTAATTTATTCAATTAAATGGTAACCGTGGACTGTATATATTTATTTTAGTTTAGACCAATGTAATGTTTTTGCAAAGACAAAATGTCTATCTCAACCGTGTTCTTGTCCTTTAAAAATACTGTATGTAATCGGATTTGTTGAGTCACATGGGCCTTTGCGGCCGTGCCTATTGGAAGCGGTTCTGTCCAAGTTCTCTCTCTCTTTGTGGGCGGAGTTAGTTTTTGGCGGTGAGGAGAGATTTGGCCGCTAGTCGATTTTCGAAGGCCATGTTGTCGGTCCTATCGTGGTTCTATACGCTGTGCTTTCCCTTTAACTAGTACTAGTTAACGGTATAGTTAAAGATCGTTATCAGAGTTCATGAACATTATTATTGAGTTAGGATTTCATAAATATCAACGATAGAAGATCGGAATTTGGTAATATTATAAGGCTGTAGTATCGTAGATATCGCGAAGGGTAAAAAAAATTCAAGAGGAATTTTAGAACTCATTTGGTGGAGCTAACATCATGGCGGATTGGCGGTTAACAAAGGCGCCTTCCTTCTCGTAGTTTACCACTAGGTGGCGCATAGCTAATTTGATCTGTTTTTGGTCATTGTTTGGTTAACTAATTAATTATTTTTCGGAGTTAACTAAATAACGTGATTATAATATTTATTGAGAGAATTTGCGATAGGTAATGACTAAATCATCTGAATGATGTTAAGACATAAAGCTAAGCCTTGGCTCTCGTTATTCAATTGCGCCACCCCCTGATGTTTGTTTTTGAAGCTCGGACTGGATATCTATAGTTGACAGTAATAGACTAGCTACAGTATCGTTATGAGTTGGTTAATTATAATTAGGCTAATTAAAGCCATCTGAAAGTGAATTAAAGGATATTTGAAAGATAATGTACTTCATGTCACCATCGACCCAGGATCTGAAGACCCTGTATAATATCGTCACTTTTAGTATTGTCAAATACGGTATGACGTCATGATAGTAATTTCGCAATATTAGTTAATAAGAATTATGATAAAAAATATTTTTGATATCATAGGCTAGATTGAGGTTATTTTATTTTTTGTTCATTAGCATTGTTGTAGTCAACAACATCACCAAGTACAAAAACATTTTCCTCTCTTAAAATTGATCAATTCTGAAACAAAATGGAGACGGGCCTGCACTTGTGACTAGCCTCTTATCAGAAAATAGCGCATGAGCAGAGCAGTAGCGTTAGTAGGAGAACTATACGTACAAACTACTACCAAGCGTGGATCTCTCTCCAAACTAGCTACTCCCCTTTTATTTCACTCCCCCGTTTTGGCATGAACCCTCGTTGGGAGTTTTCCGTTTTACCGAGAGGCTAGTGGCGCAGGAGAAGAGAAAATCCCAATTCCTGCTTTTCTTGTTGCGTTGGAAAAAAATTGGGTGGGTGGGGCGTGGGATATAAAGGAAATGAAAGTCTGCTCGGTTTATCCGCTAGAGGGCATTTTTTGCAATTTTATTAATGTAGTTGGTTATATTAGATTGGTTTCGTGTTTATTTAACTGGTCAGTGGTGACGTCATTGTGGTTTAAGTCTTGGACAACTATATAAAGGCTCGGGTTCGCGATTGGGGGATGAATGCTAAAGGCAAGCTCTATAATTCTACATTGAAAATAAGGGGGGGGGACAGTAAAATTTTAGCTTTTTTCTTTGGCCATCTGCCGGATATATTCTCTAAAATGTCGAAACCTAGCGAGAATATAAGAAAACCCAGTATTTTTTTTTTTCAAGAATCCACGAAGAATCAGTAGTAATGTAGGTAGCGAGTACTATTTAAACCTTTACAATTTATGTTAAAGATTAAGATTCTGCGTTAATTCACACTATTTCCAGAACATGTACCATAACACGTATCTTTTGAGCCATAATTACTATGTCAAGGTCATCATGGAAGGGGGAATCGTGTATGAGTGAAAGATATCTTAAACTCTTCGAAATTTGCATTTTAATCAGATTTAGTACTAATCATCAATGAACAATAGAGGGCGCGGATTAGATTAATTATAATTGTAATCAGGGTTAGAGCGATCTCTTCTACTTGCTAAAAGATATGTACATCCGTACTATTATATAATATTTAGTCTCGGGAGGATAGAAAGTATAAAATAATAATGGCGGACAGAAATATTTAGTGGGTGGTTGGGAGGAATATCGCACTCCACGGCGGGCGCTCGACTCTCAGTCGGCTGAGTGTCAACTGGGAGTATTGGCGAAAGAGAATCACGTGATGCGCCGGCGCATATGAGACTGGTTTTTACTCGCCTCTCATTCCCGAAACGGCCGGGATGTCGCGTCTCTCGCCCGATTTTTAGTAGTCCCGGCTGAACATAGCGCCGGCTTTATGGCCTTCGCTTTTTAGGAGGAAATAGTTTGAAAGGCGTGAACTGAGAATCTGAGATCGCTTTAGGCTTAGCTAGTCCGCCATTTTGTTTTGGAAAATTTCTGTATTTTGATCAGTACGTCTACTGATTCGAGAGTTATTTATATTAGTCGATCACAAGGCTAATTGTAGTGGTATTGGAGAGATTAATTAACTTTAATGTCTAATTAATTTAAATAAGGTAATTAGTCGGTTATTTTTAATTAACGGTTCTTTTAAGATGCGCCTCTTTCAGTTGTCAAAGTTGTCTAACAATATTAGTTGAATTTGGAATCATAGTTGACCTTTGGCACGATTACGTTACATGCATAACAGCGGGCCAAGGCTTAGCGAGAAAAGTGCTCGCTATCGTTAGTTTTGATTTGAATTTTGCGATTAATTTTTGTAACTCGAATGTTTAAACTTTAAATGTTAGTATTTCTTAAATAACTATGTAGTTATGCGAAATTATATTTTATATTATATTTGCCACCCCCGTTACTTTTTTAGCTTCGCCGGTTTCCCTCTCGTCGATACGTCGCTCCTCTAGCGGCACGAGTTTGGGAACTTCGGTTGACTGCCGAGAGAAAAATTGAAATTTAAGTACCAAATCTGGAGAAAGCATTTTCAACATTGCACCTTGAAATATAATTAAGACCACTTGAAACCATAATTTATGTTATTTAATTAATGTTTAACTTAATGTTCGGTCATTGAAAATGAGATGGATAAATAAACCGAGAACAACAAAATTGAGATATCGCGATGACCTCGAGATTATTAATATTGAAACGGCGGCCATTTTGCCTGGATTAGTTATAATTATGCATAGTCGCCATCTTGTAATCTTTGGCGCGTGCTATTTAGCCGTGTACTGTGACGTCATGGTGACCACTTTGAATATGATGAAATTCTCGATAGTTCTGCCTTAATTTTAAAAGGTTTCAATGCTAAATTGAATAGAAAACAAAATGGCCGCTCCTTGCCGCGCAAAGTTAAAAATCGTACTATAACTTTTATCATTTTATGGCAACTCTAGACAGATTATGTAACTCTTAGACATTAACTTTTGGTGTTATTGTACTTTGACAAGTGATTCAGACTACTCTTGTGTCAAACCGCGACCTTAATATTACTTAGGCAACTCTTAGACTACTTTTATTACTAAAACTTGGGCGGATTAGACTTCCTTTATGTTACTTGAAACTTTTTATTTGAAACCTAGTTATCCAGATAACTTCAGATTTCTTATGAATTTTCTTTTATTTTTTGCAGATGTCAACATGATTCGATGTCGTTTTCATCTAATCTGTTAGCGGATATATTTCCCTGTGATAGTTCCGAGTGTTTATGGTTAACTAAATCTAATTTAACGTCACTAATCGATTCCAAGATGAACGGAACGTCGTCTTGCAACATTTATTTTACCGTGCAGTCTAAGTTGGAAGCCATAGCGGCCGTTAAGAGGGGCGAGCGTCGCATGAAAGTGGCACACGCGCTTGGCATCACCGGTGACGTTTTGACTGATTGGTTAGCCACGTTGGCACATCAGGATTGGCTGAATGGGTGTCAGAAATCTGCAATTAACCACGAGTCTGATACTTTGGATAGAGCCGTGTACACGTGGTAAGATTATTTTGTATTTTTTTTTTATCAGTTGTTCACTTTGTTTAGAGTCCACAAATTACTAGTCTATGTAATTTGAAATTATGATGCTTCCTTGTAAGTGTAGTATACATTCTAAGAATCATTATTTTATCAGTTAGTAGACTTTTAGTTGGTAGTACTTTTCGCATCATTCATATTCGAAGACTTTACACAATTAATCGTCGATTTGTTTAAGCCTTGGCTTCGATATAGTTTAAGCTTGTCAAAAGCAAGTGTGTTATTTCATTTAAGTTAGCTACTCCTAATATTTATACGACTGCACAATATGCACTGAAATTCAACTTTTAAGCCTTGGCTTCGACACAAAAATATATCTAAACAGATCTAAGAATGGGAGTAACCGTGATTGTGCCCCTTGATTATGAATAATAGTAAAACGATTTATGTATTCAACTGTGTTTTGATTGGCTAATGAAGACTTTAATTTTTTACTTAAGTAAAAGATTCTGGCATCGATTTTAAATGCGATTTTTTTTTTTTTAAAAGCCATCACCATTTTTCATAGCGGCACTTTACTGGCTTAAAGCATGTTCTGCGCGTTAAATTTCGCTTAAAGGGTTATACACCAATTAATAATTAAGCTTAATTTCTAAGCAAAATATAACCTTGGACATCAAAGTTTAATTTATAAACTGAGCTTGTAATTATTACCGATTTTAAATTCGTGTGAGTTAGTGAGAGAAGTATTTAGATGCACTTTCTGTTATGGGATGAGTTTTGTGAGGAGAATAAAAATGAGTTTTATGCAAATTTATAGAAAAATACTTGAGATATGTTTCTGCTAGATTTCTAATTGAAATTTAGTTAATACTTAATATTACTTCAAATCGCTAATAAGTACGAAATATGAAAACATGCAAATCTTCAAGCGGCAATCATTTAGAGCGTGCTATTTCCTATTGCAGTATCTAGATGGCGCCTGAACCATGTTTATACTCCAACGCTGCTTAATCGTGCCACAGTCACTAATTATAATAAGTAGGACTTAATCGGTAAAAGAACGAAATTCAAAAAGGGGTGGGGCCACTTTGTAGTTAAGGCACTTAAGCATTAAACTAATCTAGGTATGCAAAAATTTGTAAATTTGAAATATACCTGACTGAAAACGTAAAATTAACTATATTTAAACTGCAATTAAAGACTTTAATTTTTTGGTGTGTAACCCTTTAAATGTATTGATAGTCGTTTTATCGTGTTTTCGACTGTCGGAAATACGCGTGATTTTGAGTGGTTAATAATTTCGCGATCCAATCACCGAAAGAGTACAGTTTGCTCTCAAACGCCCCCTTTATACTGCGCTACAGACATCTAGCGGCTCCGATTGTTTCTAATAGATTTAATCCAATCATAATGTAATGTCGTCATATGTTGATTTAAGTTTTGTGTTTAATTGAATGGTTTTTATTGACTGAATTATAGGTATATTCAACAACTAAAAGCCGATATTCACCCCACCAAAGCGGAAGTGACGAAAAAGGCGGACGTTTTCGCGACGCGATTAAATAAATCTCCCGGTCATGTTGACGAACATTGGGTGAAAAATTGGATGTATCGTCATTCGATTAAACTTCGACAATTGAACGCGCCCAAAATTAGTATGGATGAACTAGTGGCTGAAGAACTCGAAGATAAGAGAATTAAAGAACTAAGATACACGGAAATTAAGGTGGTTCCACATCCTGAAAAGAAGACAATACCATCAAAAACAAGGAAGAGAGCTTCGTGAGTACCAATTATCTTCTTTAAAACGTTTCGTTACGTGACGACACTAAGGGGCGGGACATTTGGGTTCAAACTACCTTGAACGGGAAATTGTATAATGAGGTGTTAGCCATCTTGTTTTGTTATTCCGATGTTATCCTCGAAAAATGACGTCGATAGACTAGTTGCGCAACAGTCTTTATGTGGGTTGGGTTCTGGGAAATTTCACCCTATCCAAAAAACTTGGCGATTCTGCGCCGGCGCGTTTCGGCTGTCGCGTTGGGTTCTCTCTATGTAGTTATAATCGTATTTTAATACATTTAAAAGTATATACTGTAATTAAAATTTTATAATCAGCTCAAATTTTGAGCATGCACGTCTATAACTATTAACAATGGACACCTTTCTTAATAAATAAAGATGAATAAGAAAACGTGGCATTCATAGCCGTCCTCTAACGGCAAACAGTGCCAAAAGTAGGAACTAACAAAACCTCGTGCGTGTCTGCTATGAATAAAGGATAGGCAAACACGGACGTGGTTTTGTTTGTTTCTACTTTGGCCCATGTTTGCCGTTATAGGACGCTTATGAACAATAGGTTTTGTTGCTCATCTTTATTAATATAGTTATCAATTGTTAAAAAGTCCTAGCAAGAAAGGATAGAAGTTATAGTGGTAATTCTTATGTACCCATAGACCCATTTTAGGATGATTTTTCGAAAGAGGGGCGGGTACTCTTGTATTACAGTGATTATATATCGCTGCCTAATTTCCGGTTTTTCCTGAATCGTTGCTAGAATCAAAGACGATCGGGAAATTTTCCAAAATATAAGTGGCGCTAATAACTCGCCTGGAGTTGTTTTTGATCTCGAGGGGAAAAAGCGTTAGGCCTAGCGTGCGAAAAAACATAAGCGTTATAAGTCTCAAACTAGTTTTTTTTCTCGTTAACCCTTGGCCACTACCAGCCGTTATAATTTGAGATTCCGGCGGTTCGTTATTTTTCGGTTCTATATCGTTTGTATTTGAAATTTGGCGCCACCTTTTGGGAGCTTTCCGCTTTTATATATAAATATTGGAATGTAGCTGCTTAAAAATACTAGATTTGATTGGCTAGCCTCCCTTTATCTCCAGAGCGCGATTCAAAATGGTGGGAATTAAAAAATACTTATTTTTTTTGGCAATTCATTTAGATCCTTTTTTTATTATTTTACTAAATATTAAGTTTTAAGGTCTAAGAAATCTAAAAATTAAGTTATCGCGTATTACACTCGATAAATTTGCATAATGCCAATTTATGCCAATACTTGATTGAGTTGCGGGCATAATCTACTTTCGGCAGAACGATGCGATTTGTTTTATGTGGTTTCTTTATATATTTTCGAAGGCTTAGACAATTAGAAGTCGAAATCTCAGCATTTCCAGACTTTCTTTTACCACCATTTTGAAATCAAAACTGAATTTGACTTGCTCATCTTGTTTAGCTGACCATTTTTTTGTTGTTGAGGGCCACTTTTTTATGTCAAAATATTGATAGGAATGGGTTGAATTTTTTTATTCTCGTAGCACGGATAAAAGTGATAGTTCACCAGATAAGCCTCGTACATACACTAGAAACCCTGGAACTACGAAAGCGGTTGTAAACGGTTATAGATATCCAAGTGAGCCTTCGACTAAAAGACTCCGTTCAGCCAGTTCCGATAGCCAAAAGGAAAACAACGTCAAAATGAATCTTGAGGTTAAAAACCAAGATGTAGATGAAACAATGATGAATATCGATTTTGACCTCGGATTGGCCATCGATGGTTTAATCAGGAAAATTAACCCTGACACGACGTTAAACAACGAAACCTACGATCGTTTAGCCAATAGACTCGGAACAGTGGAAGGTTCGTTTCGTAAAATATTTCTAAGGATTCTGACAATAGGGTGTGTCAAGATCCTAATGAGCTTGATTCTTTCCATTACGCAGAAATCGATTTTAAGTATATTGTTTGAAATATCAATCAAAAACTTGACACGTGTTCAAGATTTCCTTGATATAGATCTTTATCAATTTGGAAATTATAATTATCACCAGAAAGCAATGAATAACTGAGACTAAAGTTATCGCGTCATTAAAAGGTCATTGTTAAAAGGTCACACGCAGCTTAATTAAAAAATAAAAACAGATTTTATGCTCAAAAGATAGAGCAGAAAAAAATCGATTTAGAAATAGTTTGAAATAAATTTTATATCCTTAAAATGCAAAAGATATTGCAGATTCAGATTTGAAATACTCATGAAATTGATATCATATTTCGGATTCGACAATCGTACCCATGAGTAGGTACACAAATATATTTCTTTAAAGGGAGAATGCAACCTAACAAGTGATTTTTTTTTTTTTTTTTTTATCTATTCCTTATTTTTTAAATAGGTCTAATCCTCTAGTGAAAGAATTTACGAACAAATATTAAACTAGCAATAAATTTAAAACTTACCCGGAAAATAGCCTTAGCTGGATTCATGGAGATCCAGATTTCATAGCGTGTAAGGTCTAGCGACCAATCGAATGCTATTGTAAGTCTCGTGGAGATCTCGCGTGAACGACGGACCTTGGCTCAGTGGTCGCTAGACCTTACACGTAAACAATTCAGAATCTCCATGAATCCCGTTAAGCCTATTTTCCGGGTAAGTTTTAAATTTATTTCTAGTTTAATATTTGTTTTGTAAACTTTTTATTGGTGGATTAGGCACATTTAAACGATAAGGAATCGATAAAAAATCATTTATTAGGTTGCGTTCACCCATTAACGGACCCATTGTCAAGTAATTCCTCTTCTCAAATTCAAAGTTATCGAAAAATTGTAAAGAATTATGAAGTACTTTTTCTTATCGGACAAATGTCCAGTGACCCTTTATCGAAAATGAAAAGTTATGGGGCAATGTCCAGTCTTCTGGACTTATTTCTGTGCCTGTCCATGAGGGTAACGTCATGGAAAAGAAAGATGTATATCTTTGCACCTTCTCGGGATTTAAATAAGTTCTTGGTCGTGTCACTTATCGAAGGATTCATAGATTCAGTGACAGACAGCGGAGGAAGTTTTGAGAACTCTTGAGCCCAGCTCTAAACAGTAAAACATTGTCTCGGCTTATGACACAATCACTCCTATTGTCGGAACTATTTTGTTACAGACTATTATACAATCAATATAATAAATTAAATTTATCTTTGTTTATAATTAGTTCAATGTAAATTTGTCGAAAGTATTTTAAGAAGGGTTGGAAGATTTCCGACATTGTATAGAAACAGTGGCTTGTAAGTTTCAAATTACCATTATTTTAAATGTGTTAGGATATTAAATACAATTAGTTTTATTCGCGTTATAGATTAGCTCAAAAAATAACTAGAACAGCTGATGCCAAAAAGAAAAGTAGTAAGTTTTTTAAATATATTTTAATGGTATAATGATCTAATATTAATTTAATTTTAATTAGCGGGCACAATTCTTAATAAAGGAAAATCGCCAAATCAAAAACATCAGGTTCGTTATCAACTTTTTCAGAATTTAATCTTCTTCTGTTATTCGTAAGAATAAATAATAAAAAAGAGGTTTGTTTCCTAATAGGATGAAGATAGTGATAGTCCAATTGAATACGCCAAAAACGAAATAATCTTCTCTGGTCAAAATAAATTAGAAAGAAGACATTTACCCCCTTTTGGTGCCGTTAAAAGACCGTAAGTTTCTAGAGAAAACATCTTTGAACTGTTAAAAACAAATGCGTCTTAACACAAATAGGGATCTGAAACCTGGTATGTTGGTGTACGCGGCAAAGTCGAACTCGTTAAGTACTTGGATGTTGGCCAGGGTCCTCGAGACCAAATTAGCTTCAGTAGACGGAGTTCCTAGTCCCGTTTACCGTGTGCGATTCGAAAATAAACGCAACCCAATTCTAAGGGTTTGTCCTGCAAAGTTTTTGGCTTATTCCGAACCTCCTAACGTTACTTTACCAGTTGGTTCTAGAATTGTTGGTAAGTTGAATAGTTGAACCTTTATATTATGTTGAATATGCGCTCTAAAATTTCTTTCGCTTCATCGAACATTAGCTCGATACAAGGAAGACACGGGAGAGTATCACATCGCTCTGTACGCTGGAATTATTGCCGAACCACCTAAAGTCACTAATAACTTGAGATATCTCGTGTTTTTCGATGATGGCTACGCTCAATACGTTCGGCATTTTGAAGTCTTTTTAGTTTGCAGTTTAAGTACGAAATTGTTATAATATAGTGACCTTCGAAGAAACGGTGCTTTCATTTGATTTTGCCCTCTTTTTTTTCAATCTTCAAATATATGTTGAGTATGTGTTTACCTATACGGGATTAGGCTTAGAGATTTTTAGGTCCAATGTTTGCTAAATCGTTGTGCACTTGAGTTATCACGTTTACTATCATTCAACTTTAATTTAAGTAGTTGTGAAATCAAGTAGTGCTATAATGGTCTTTAAAGAAACCTCTCCAAAATGCTAGTAGGATTTGTAATTAAGTTTGTTTTATGTATTTCTACATACGTGTTTACTTAGATATTTGACTTCAATATTTTGCTGAATCATTGTCATTTAACACGGTTAGACAGCGATTTTTACTTGAAGAGTAGATATGAATATTTTTGTAGAATCATTCTATGAAAGACTTGTACCAAAATTGCTAATATGATAGATCACCTTTAAGTCCGTTTCCTTTAGAAATCAAATCAAAATACTTGTTTTACCTTTCATCCAAAGGAAAAAATATTCAATCCATCCAATTCATTTTAGAAAAAGAAGTCTGGGAAGAAATTAACCACTCTTCTAGAGAATTTATTAAAACATATTTGGCCCAATATCCAGAAGTAAGTTTTTCTTTTTTTTTTTTTTTTTTTACAATTCCTTCAAAACGTGGGGTAATTGTTAACATCGATGATGTACTCAGCGTCCCATGGTCAAACTTCAACGCGGACAACGAATTAACACCGAATGGAATGGCGAATGGTGGATGGCTGCTGTGAATCGAGTGGACGCCAGTCTTGTTGAGATGTATTTCGAAGCTGATAAAAGAACAGAATGGATTTATCGAGGATCTACCCGATTGGAACCCCTCTTCCAAGAGTTGGCTCGCACCAAGGCCATCAAAGAATCGGGCAAACCAATTAAACGACACAACATAAATTTCAAGAGGAAAGATCGACCTTACGTCGAGTATTGTTTCAACGATGACGACATGGAGAACGTCAGACGTGAGTAACACACATTTTTTTTTTATATTTTATTTTTTTTTGACTGGGATTGTTCTTGGTCTGTTCAGAACAGCTCTTAAGTGAAAACCAGTTGGACGTAACATAGAATTATTAATCATAACAAAAATTAACCCATAATTTTAATGACATATCTTAAATGCTCAATCTTTTCTGTGATTAAGCAGTTGTACCCTGAGAAACTAGACAACCTTGGATACAAATATTTATGGTTTCCACCATAACTATCCGAAGTTCGTTCTCAAGTTGCTCATAGCACAATAAAATTAGTTTAGTTTGAAACGGAATTATTTTTCGGATTTTTTACTATATTAAAGCATACGCCTATGTAATTCCTTAAATACAACGCGAAGATACCATGCGCACGATTACATGGCATCTGTTAGACCAAATATACCAGTACTCGGTAGTTAAAAACCTGCAAATATACTCAGATCAATGAACCATGATATTTCGCGTTGCGGCACACATGAAGACCCTATAAATACGCTAGCGTGCTTTGCATGAAACACGCGAATCTTTTTTTTTTTTAATTTCTACAAAGCCTATACAAAATGTGATCGCAATTCTTCTAATTACCTTAGCTGTTTCACCCGACATTCTTGTCATTGACCCATCAGATGATGCTAAATCGGCCCCGCAACAAGCTAGGAAACAAATGGCCAGAAAATCAACGACTCAGGATGTGATATCGAATGGAATTACATCCAATGGTCTTTTTGTCAATTGTAAGTTAGTTTTAGAAGGTTTTAAGGGGAAGCCCTGAGCTTTTTTTTTTTTTTTTTTTTTTTTTTTTTTTTTTTTTTTCTGGGGCCAATTTTCGACACGTTTTTCTTGTCTTCTAGGGCTATCTGAACTATTTTCTTAATTGATAATGAAACTAGAGACAATTCCAAGTAACTTCCCCGAGTAACATTTTCAATTACGGTTATAGATAATTTTTGAATTAACTTTAAAGGGTTATTTTGAAGGGTAATTTAAATGTTAATGCATTTTTTTTTAAAATTAAATGTCTCTCGAGGAAGTTACGTTATCATATCTCACATAGTAAACAAAAAAGACAGCCTGAAAAAATCTTTTCGTTTTCGAATAAATTCTGCCTAAGTGACCCTATTTTTTTTTTTTTTTTTCACTATTTTAAGAAGTTTAAAGTTAATTTAAGAATTATCTATAACCGTAATTGAAAATGTTACTTATGGAAGTTACTTAGAATTGTCTCTAGTTTCATTATCAAGGAAATAGTTCTGATAGCCCTGGAAGCCAAGAAAAACGTTTCGAAAGTATGGCCCAGAAAAAAAATATATCGGGGCTTCCCCTTAAGTTATAATATCTTAAAAAATATATATAGATAAACATCCTGGCGTGATCGATCCCGCGAAAGCAATATCCCAACACGGTACTATGGAAACGTTTACATTAACTAACCCGAAGAGGACAAGTTATTTGCCTCATAGGTAAGTCGCTTGACCAGGTATACAATTAGTTAAATCTAACTGTTTGGTCTTTAATTTGGAAAAGGTGCATGAATCACTGCTTGGGTAAAGAAGATCCAATGATCCATCGTGGTCAAAACCCTTTGAGAATCCCGATGCTATGCGGATGGCAGCGGGAAATTACCAAGTTAAGCGTCGGTTGCAAACGACAGGCCTTTTACCGGGCTCCTTGCGGTCGTCGATTCAGAAACATGGAAGAAGTTGCTCGATTTTTAAGAACGACAAACTCCAAACTATGCATCGATCTATTTTGCTTTGACGTATCCGTTCACACATTCGACCAGTTTAAGCCAGCCAAAGTAAGATCCAATTTTTAAGGCTAAAAACCTTCTTTGGTGGTTCTTTGATAATGGATTTTAACCTCTAATCTATTTTGGTTCTTTCAGACGTGCTATTTCGCCAAGGACATTACTTATGGTCAAGAACCGGTGCCAGTGTGTTGCGTCAATAGTTTAAGCGGTGAGAAACCGCCATACTTGGATTATTCGGCCAAGAGGTTTACAGCTAAAGGAGTCTCATTGACCCTCGATCCGGAGTTCTTGTGTTGTTGTGATTGCCTTGATGACTGTCAAGTAGGTTCAAATCTTTTTACTGTAATAGCAATCTTTTCTTAAATGAGATTTAGCTTGAAATGTTGACAAAGTAGTGAGAAACGCTTTGTAAGACTAATTGCATATTTATTAAGACTGGGCTAAAAATAAGACCTGGTTCTTTTTAGACAAATAATCAGTGGTATCCGAAAACTTAATTTTTAATTAAAACTTGACTTTCCAAATATCTCGATTAAAATTGCGGGATTTCAATAGATTTTATATACTTTTTCCTGAAACATTAGTGAACCATTTCAAACAAGCTATAATAGACTTCATTCCTAAGTTGTATGTTAAGTGTCCAAAACTCGCTTTCGAGTATTGACTAATGATCTTAACTATAGATTTGTAGGGTCTTATAAAATTAATAAAAACCTCTTAACTCTGTAGGCAATATATCGCGATTTTGCGTTTGGTTTGTCAAACTTCATATTTGTTCTTACCAGTTTTCCTTTGTCTTTTTACTCTTAACACTCGCGTAGAATCGCGAAAAGTGTCAATGTCAACAATTAACTGTAACAGCGTCGGGTGCTTTGAGTGCGGAACCGCGAAAAGACGCTGGTTACAAAAACCGTCGTTTAACGGAACCCTTGATGACTGGCATATACGAGTGTAATTCGCGTTGTCGGTGCAAAGCGTCGTGCGTGAACCGCGTGGCGCAAAACGGGTTGCAAGTGCGATTGCAAATGTTTAAGACTGAACAACGCGGTTGGGGAATTCGTTGTTTGGACGATATTCCGCAAGGAATGTTTATATGCAACTACGCCGGACAATTGCTCTCTGAACAAGAGGCCATCGACCAGGGAAAGTCTGTCGGTGACGAGTACCAAGCCGAGTTGGACCATATCGAAGTGGTTGAATGCTACAAGGAAGGATACGAAGCGGATGTTGTAGATGACCCCGAGAAGAAGGATCAAAATTACAAGTAAGTTTTTAAAAATGGAATTTTTATCGGAGATGGGATGGGCTATGCGGAGGATCCAGTATCTTATGTTTCAGTTGTTTCATTCAAATTCCCTCTTCATCTTATTGAGATCTAGTAGCAATGACCCCAGTTAGGATGTTAGTTCATTTTTAGAAACCATTCCGTCTTGAAGTTGCTTGCTGCGATTTTAAAGATATGTAGTTGGAAAACTGATGGATCATGTTTATTAAACCATTATAACTAGGTAGTTTTGTTTCCAATCTTTTTACGAGATTTTTAACACTCGTACTTTGTTTAAAGACTAGTTGGCTCCAAATACAGGGCTCCCACCCGAAAGCTTTCGAAATAAACTTTAGCAATTTTAGGTGAAAATAGTGACCAAAATTTCATAAGAACCGATTAGTGAGCCCATGCAGGGGACTCAGTTAAACGAATAATTCCTTATTTACGAGGTTTATGTGTATCAAGTCACTTCTACTTTTTTCATTCAATAAAGGGTAACCCACAGATAAATTTCGTCCAAACCTATTAAAATGGATGTAGTTTGGTCCAAGGTGCACTTGTACAAAATTTCACTTAAAATATTCGGCCGATTTGTAGTAAAAATTATCATTTTTACTCAAGATTAATTATGGTTTTTTTCGAGAGGAATTTTTAAAAAAATTAAAAAAAGTGGCCTATTTTCGCGAAATTCATAGTTCCCGCAGGAATTGTAGCTTTTGAAATAACCCCTGGCACAAAATTTAATGGAGCTTTCGATTAGATAAATTTTTGTTTTGTCATTTTGCGGGTAGAAAACGTGTTTTACTTGTACTAAAACTATATTTTTTGCTCCATCTTTTGAACCTAAAATCTCAGTGTTTTTTGTAATTAGCTGCATGTTAACCTTTAAACAGAAATGTAAATTATTGAAGATTATAGGGCCAATCAGATTATCTCATCTCTGATCTCAACAGTGCTGTTCCATCAATGATGGAAAGTTCATACTGTTGATAAGATGGGTTAATATGATGGTTCCAATCATCTTAGGTTTCTGAAAACCAATGTATGTTCTAGATTAGATAATTAGTTTTGCCCTAGAGTTGTTACCAAGAATTGATTTAATTCTAGCGTTTCAATTTTTAATTAAAACGGTTTCTTTTTTCATTCTTGCAGCCCTGCACCAGACTTTAATAGTGATAATAGTTCGGATTCGGAAGATTCCGATACAGAATTTATGCCGTCTTTAATGTCGGCAAACGGTGCCCAAGGCTCGGCGGACGGTTTAACTAAAATGTCGACTCGTAACAAACGTAAAAATTCCAACGATGTAGAAGGGGCCGTCGGATCGCCGGCCGTCGACTCTCCGGCAGCCGCCGACAGTGATAGTAACAGTAGCGGGAAAATTATAGATAAAAGTGAAAGAGAAGCGAAACTATCGTCTTCTTTCACATTAAGCAAAGATGTTGCTAAACCAGAAAATACAAAGGGTAAGTTTTGACCATCAGTCATAAACTATAGTGTATTTACCTCTATATTTTTCTCGACCCCAATTTTGTTCGCTTGTTAATTTCTTATAGATAATGATCTCCATTATTTTTAGTCCAAAATTATGACCCCTATAAGATCATCCTTTCGACCTTAAATTACCCTAATACCCATTTGAATCGCGTGGAGTTTTCTTTTTGAACTTTCTATTGGCTATCCTTTCAAGATCGAATTTTCTATTGGCTGACGCGCATCTTCATTGTAATGGATATCCTAGAATTACAGTTTCTAACAATTATTATTTTGCCATATACAAATCTAAACCTATAATTTCTAAGCAGTTTTATTCGTGGTGAAGAAAGTTGACATGGGATTGCAATTACTTTTTAATTTTGTAGATAATAATCCCAATTACGATTACAAGTAGTCTTACATGGATATATCAGACAAATTTAACTAAATTGTGAACATTTAATTGACAAATCACATAATGGTTTTTTACCAATTAGCCGTTGTACCTCGTCAACCAATGCGCATGACTTATTTCAAGGAGGAATATTGCTACATCATGGACGCCAAAACGAAAGGCAATATAGGACGATACCTCAACGTAAGCCTTTTCTAACTAAAACTTAATAAACAATGTTTATTAACACGCTTTACTTTGTTTACCTTGACTTTCACAGCATAGCTGCAGTCCTAATGTCTTTGTACAAAATGTATTTGTTGATACTCACGATCTAAGGTTTCCATGGGTTGCTTTTTTCGCCGCAACGTAAGTTCATTTGTTTCTTTGTTTTTAAAACTTAAAAATCAAATTAATTTTAAGTCGTTATGCAAATATTTCGCCCGAATGACAAATTTCAGTTTTAATTTATTGAACAATCGAAACATTTAATCTTGAGTTAGGCTTAAGGAAGTATGATCGCGCTGATTGGTCAAAGGTTCTTATACAGAAATGAGCAATCTTTTACGTATTTCAAAACTATTTTAAAAATCAGGGATTTTAATTTAACGCTTTTTGAATCACGCGGCGCTTTTGTTAAAAACTTTCTATAGGCTGAGGACTCGTTAGGAGTGTCTTCAAGTTATTGGGTAGCCTAAAAATAATTTATTGACAGTTCAATTCTCTAATTAATTTCGTAACATTCTGGCGTAATTAATTTGTGAATAATCATGATTTCTTAATCAAAATACAAACTTATATTAAAACAGTTATATTCGTGCTGGAAAAGAATTGACGTGGGATTACAATTACGAAATTGGAAGTGTTAAAGGCAAAGTCATGTATTGTTTTTGTGGTACTCCAGAATGCAGAGGAAGGCTTCTATAATATTTGTTTAGTTTATTTTAAGAAGAAAAAAAATTTTTAGCACATTATATATTAATTTCAAAGTTCTAAATTAAGCTTTGATTCATTCTCAACTTTCAAGTCGCTACCCTAAAAAAAAAAAAAAAAAAAAAAAAATCACGGTATTCGTGTTTTTTCTTTTGTCATTTTTTTTTTTTTATTTTCTTTTTTTCATCAAACCAATATTCCACGTTTTCTCTTTTTGGATAAAATAAGCACTTTTTTATTTAAATGAGGAAAAATGTAAATAAGGCGAGGGGGGAGGGGTAATAAATATTATTTAAAGAAATAAAATTGAAATTAAACTGTCTGAATGATTGATATTTTCTAACTACATAAGAAACCCCTCTTCAGTGTCTTAACCTTCAATCGAGGAGCTGCAAACTTTCAAAGGTGACTTTTGGGTACTTCGTAGTATACTTTTTCCATGGGCAGCTCCATGGGGGAAAGTCTGAGCCAGCAACACCTAGTTTCTGTAAAGTGACCTGGCAGACTGCATCGATCCTGGTCGGCATACGTTTAAAAAAAGGCGACGCTCTACTTTTGCTATTTTTTTATTGTGAAAAATCTTCGGCTAGTATTGAAGATTAGCCTCGTCTAGGGTGAATATCAGGGTCCTTTAATAGCAGACCCTGCGAAAATGTTAAGACAAATTCAACACCAAAACCTTTTTTCCTATCTAATACATAGTAAATTTCCATCTTCCCACTCCTTAATTAATTTGTGTTAACAGGTTACGTTAGCCGCGATGTAATCTGGTGTTAAATTCGCTGGCATATTTTCAAAGTTCATCCAAGAATTAACCCTTAATAATCGTATCTTGGTGAATAACCATCTAAATACTAAATTCATGATCGAATCACAACCAGATCTGTAAATTTATCATTTATAATAGCTTGTAGTTATTCCTGCCAAAATGCAGGGAGCTACTAGTCTCCCTCTATCTGACAAAATTATATAGAATAACAGTTTAGCAAGATTAACTGCGTTTAAGTGTAGCAAAGACTGCCTTGACATCTCTTTGTTATTGTCCCTGGAGGCTGGCTAAAGAGTAACCCCAATTTCTCGACCCGAGAACGACCTTTAATCGAATCGATGAAGATCCTAACCAAAGCTAACAATGTAAACACCTTGAAATCTAAGCGTTTTAGAGGCCTATTCGTTCAGCCCACGGTTTAGAGGCCTATTCGCTCTGCCCACGCTTTAGATCGGGCGAGGCCGCGAGGTCAGGGAAACTTTAAAACTGAAACCTTAACCCTCCGTTGAAACTATTGTTTCTCCCCAATCTCTTGGATTTTGGCAATGCGCCGGCCCATAAAGGGCGGCTAATACAAATGCGGTTGAAAAAGCGTTCTAGTTTCCGTAGTCGAGATACTGTGCAAAAGACGAGAGAGGGAGAGATATCGTTTTTCGAGTCTGTCTTTTTCTTCGCGAATGTCCCCTCTTTATTCCCTACCCACCACAGCGCAGTCGTGTTTTGTGTATTTTTGTGTTTTTACACCAGTTAAAAAAAAAGTCCACAGTTCCTAGTTCCCCGTTTTCGGTTCAAGTTTGGTTGCTTTTCGAAATCAGCGATCCGCAGAGGAACGTCGCGGTGAAAAAAAAAAAAATAAGAAAAATAGCGGTTTGAAGAGAATCTTGAAATTGCTATACTCTTCCAGTGTAGGGGTAATATCAATATTGGCTTCAATAGTAAGAGCGGGAATGATGAGAATATTCCATTTTTTTAGGTCGAAAGTACGCCTATTAATATAGGCTTGTGATATAATAGTCAGACGAAAGGACTGTTTTTTTTATTGAGGCGCATTTTTACCCCCCATCGTCGCATCTCTATTATTATTAAAACATCAAAGGGGGACGAACGAACCACGGACTAACCCGCCCCCTATGGAGAGGGAGAAGAAAATAAACTCCACCACGCGCTAGTTGTTGGGAGCCGGGACCCCATCTCAAAAGGCTCTAACGCCACAGACGGAAAGGGTGTGAGATTGCCGTGCTCTTGTAAAAGAGAAAGAAAACATTCAAAGCCGGAACGTTCGATTCTCGGAAAGTCGGAGACACAAAATACCAGGATTTTCCGCGCAATTAACGGTAATTTCTTTAATTGATATTATTTTTTAATTTGATAAAATTTTAAAGAATGCTAAGCCTTGTTTGTATGTGGTGGTAACTTGCGAGCCTTATTGAGTATTCAATTGCCGCGTATTTATTTAAATATCGTTTCGCCAAAGGCAATGCGGATTAACATAGGCTTAATTAAAATTCCCTACCAGCTAATAATTTGTATTCATGGCTCGTAATCATTGATTTTGGACCCATTTACTGGGCATTGAAGTAATGTCGAGCTATTCGCGATATAAAGAAAATTAGAAGAGTATTTTTTTGGGTTAACTTTATGGAAATAGACCTGGAAACTTTTGAGATAAATTTTCATTTTGGTGTAGGTTGCTTTTAGTGTTTATAACGGGTTTTTTTCTCGTGAGTTTATGAATGCATTACCTGAAATTTCGTGTTCCTCAAAGATTAACGGGAGACGCGTTTCCGAATATCGAAACAGGTTTTCATTTTTTTGTTGAAGCTATACGTATATATAGAAAGTCTTAGTAGGTCATAAAAATACAAATATATTGGAGTAATGTCTACTGCATGTAATCTTTTCATTTATTTAAACTGCATGTCTATCGCTCAGTTTAGATTTTAATTATGTAACTTTAGAAATACAACTCGTGGCAACGAACTGAGATACTACATACACTTTTTAGTTTCGGCTGTTAAATTAGGTTTAGCAGACGAAACTTAGTGGGTTTATAAAACTGCTAAGGATTATATACAAACAGAGGAATGGTTATACGATAGAACGTTTTCCCACGGGGCTCTAATTGGAGTTGGCTATTAAGGTCAAACTCGAATAAGGTTGGATTTTTAGTTCGTTTAATGAAATTATTTTTCGTTACTGTATGATTTAATATCTTTGTATATAAACGTTGAAAATATATAATAGAAGTTTTTTTGATAATTAAACACAAGTTTATTGTGCTAAAAGTATTGTTAATAAGTATAGGCACAGAGAAGAGATATGGTCTAATGACGTCATTTACTGACATCTCTATCTTAGTTTTCCATACTAAAGCCTATTAGCCTCGTTCACACTTGAAACCGTGTTGAAAAGCTAACGCTGTAAAGTTTTGTCAGATCTTTTGACAAAAAATAGTACTATTATTGGCTTGGAAAATTGATTTGAGCCTTCAAAACTGATTGAAAATGGTTCAAAGTCCGCGTTCACACTACAGACTTTGAAACTGTTTTGGAAAGGTCAAATTTTAAAATTTTGGGGTCACCCGTGTAGATCTTTGATCAAGAAACAAAATTAATATCTCTGAAAGACGATTTGAAAATTTGAAACGGTTTGAAAACGGTTACGAAGTGAAAGTGTGAACGTAGCTTTTGATTTCTCAAAAACGATTTAAAATGGTTTCGAAGTCTGATGTGAACACGGCTTTGGTACCTCCTGTGGCGCTTTATTGCGTGACCGTGAATTGTCAATTCCAAGAATAAAAACCTCGTGAAAATTTCAAGGGCAAGAAGTTATAGGTTGCGTGTTAGACAAGTGTTTTTGTACCGTATTATAGTGTACGTGAAGGGCCATAACCAGGATATTATTGGTCATCACATACGCGCAATTGTCTTTAAATAGTCGTAAAAACAGGTTTTCAAACTTCATTGCATCTTAAACCACCTTCGAATAGATGGAAAAATGTAATCGTCAAGTCATAGACCTCTTATTTATTGTCAGCAATATTTTTTTATGACCATTCCTCTTTGATTTGTCAGCATGAATAAAGCTATTACTGCGTTATGTCTGAATTTTTTAGGTATAGAAAAATAAAAAAAGCCATGTTTGATACGTGCTGTTAAAGCATTAAAATAAAACAGGGTCTGTTTATTTTCATTTAAACCTGAGTATATGAGGAGCTCGAATTTAACATTCCTCCTACACCAGGGCCAGACTATTGTGTTTCGAGGCTCCTCGTGCCTGACCCGAGTAAACGAACCCTGGAATTAGTGCCGGATTAACAATTTCGGAGGCGTGGAATCTTATTTTGTCCCTTTATCGTAAACTATGTATACAAACGGGTGCTTTTTAACGGCTCTTTTATTCGTTTCCAAGGTTATTTTATAATAAATAGACCTATTGCCACGGGGGCCCAAAGTAGACAGTTTAAAAGATAAGGAATCGATAAAAAATCACTGGTTGTTATGTTGCTTTTTCCCATTGAAGTTCAATTTGTACTCTCAACCAGTGTAGTCGTTGCCAACTAAATTACATTCCGTTTTAAATTAACCTTGTATCAATTCACCTGAGATTCCCCATTTTTGCCAACTCATCTTGAGCGTAGATAAAGTGCCTCGTGTTTGATATAAATAATAATAATAATAAATTTAACCCCTTTTTCAATCCCAACAGTGTATAACTGGAGGTGATCAAGCGTTTGTTTCGTGACTTTCGTCGTTCGGGCCGAGTGTCGTTCTAATCTCGGGCCTTCGCGAACCGGAAGTTTGCCGCCGTGAAGGCCCGGAAGCGCGCCTTCCGAAACCTACGACTGGACGGGACTTTTTTATTTTAATTGGGAGAGTGTCGCTTTTAATTGGCCGCCTTAATTAACTCGCTCGCGGCCTTAATGGCCTCGGCCAGAGTGTCCAAGGAAAAACTGAAACGAAGCGGTTCCTTCAGCAACAAAGATCCTCCGTTGGATCAAGTTGTCAACCAAGATGGTGACAGAAGGTTTCGTCTCGAGGACTTTGAGATGCTGAAGACGATAGGTGAGTCATTTTGACTACGTACATTATATTAGATTTTTAAGCCTATTTCTCGTGCGCTGGTGTGTTTTGGTTTTATTGGACAGCAAAGGCTTAGTATATAACGAGTCTTACAAATTAGTAAAACGTGCCTAATTTCTAATGGATACCGTGAAGTAATCAAATTTAGGCCTAAGTCTTCGAAAAAAATTTTAAACACAAGTTTCCGCTCGCTACATGTGATTGGTTTATTTTTACGACGCTCCCATAAAAAACTTTGGCGCGTTTTTGAAATAAACAAAGCCAATAAAATCACTAGCGAGAATTTCGCGGGAAATGTTTTGAAACAGAAAATTCTAAATATCTTTTGGGGGTTTAAAATGGCAAACATGATATTCACTCTGTAACTATTTTTTAATGATTAAGAACCTCAAAATTTAAGGCGCCACTTTTATAAAAAAAAAAAACGGTGGACAATATTTTACAGTGGTAATAATTTAATTTAGTGTAACATTGGTCAAAAGTGTATAGTACTTCTGAAGGCACTAATATATAAAACCGAATTATATAATGAGTGTGAAAGCACCTTTATTTACTTTGAAAGTCGGATTTTATTTTTATTTTCTCCCTTTTATACTGCACGGTGTTTTTGAAAAGTGATATGGTATAGAGGCATAGGTTTTTTTTTTTTTTTTTATTGATCTGATGACATTATTTTTAGCACTCTGTCAGCTCAGGAGATTTTTTTTTTTTTTTTATTTTTTCCGCTGTTAAGTTTTTACAAAATTGTAAATAAATTCATTCGAGTCACGATGAGCTATGGCTGAACGTGATTTTGGGGTGCTCGTTTGATGTTATTGAAAGATGAATCTTAAAATAGGAACTCCCCTCTCGTAAAATATATCGTAACAGGTGCGCGAATAAAATTATGATGATTTTTTAAAGGAAAGGGTTAAGGCAAAGTTGGCTTCTATTCAACGAATTTCATTGAACATTTTTAGTGTAAATATGCTCTTGATGATTAGATGTTTGTCAATATTTAGAATACTTTAGTTCAAGAAGAGTTTGCATAATGTGAAAAGCGTAGGCGTATTGATACACTTTAGCTACGTTCATAATAGCGTATCTGGATCGATCTTAATCGATGAAATTAAACTGAATTTAAATCTCTATTAATAGTTTTAAGCGATAACATCACGTATCATCTTCATAAACTACGGTTACACTATCATTTAATCGATTTGAAACGGTAAAATGAAACCGATATTCAAATCGCCAGGAATCGTTTTAAGCGTCATACGTTATCTTTATATATCTATCGGTTGTTGAAACCGAATCGATATGAAACTGGTTCCCGAAGCAGTTTCGAGAAATCGAATCAAATCGATTCGAATAAATAAAGACGTTTTCCCGTTCACGAATCACGCGACTCTAGAAACGGTTTAAATCGATTTCAAGGCCTAGTATGAACACAGCTAAAGTTGTTGAAACCGAATCGGTTTGAAACTGGTTTCCGAAGCAGTACAACCGAGAGTATCGCGGATATTTTATGGAGCTTTTTGATAAGTCAGAGGTTCTTCTTTTAATTCAATGCCAAAATTTGAATCTTTCCCAATTTTTACAAAATTTTGAGCCATTTCCCATATGTTTTAATACTCGAGAAAGTCTTTTAATAGTAAAATATATAATTATTACTTAATTTTTCTCTTCATCCTCGCTTTAAGAAAGTATGTCTTGTTGATTCAAAATGCTTTATAGTTGTGTATTGTGTGTCTTGCCGTAAAATTCTCTATATATTTTCATTTCACCTTATATTTAAATTTAACTACAGTTCAGTATCCCTTTAAGATAATTTTCAAGTCCATGAAGTATTTATTTTTAATAATTGAAACGTGTTTCTCGATATCCAATAATTGCTGTAGACTTATAATATTTGCATAATAAGAGTTCCTTTCACAAAAAAATCATCCCACGATTTTTAAATTAAATTAATTTTTTTTTTCTTTCAAAAGTAATTTGTCTCGAAAAGGTTTCTTTAGTTATATAATTAACCGTGTTAAATTTACGAACCTTCAAATTTAAATTGAAAAATATATGCAAATTAGTTTTTAGAGAAAATATCCACTGGGTAATATCTGTTCCTATACTTTTAAAAATTTTAATTTGTGTTTTCCCGTATCTTTGGTTGGAGTTTTGCGTGTTTATTCTATACGTCCTTGAATACTTATTTCAAACCTCTCCCCTTCTATGCGCTTTCATGGGTATAAAGACGGAATTATGTAAATTAACTGAAGTTCAACTTGCATTCGCGCATTCCAACTTCAAATTCGAAATTATATGCAAATTTTCATCAACCTCCTTTATTAATTTAAAGTTGTAGTAACAGATTATTGATGTTACGAGATTTTTAGATTTTTAACATGTTGAGGACCCTTCGAAGATCCTAAAGACGTCATAAGTGCGTGTACTTTCTTCCCAGCGATTGGATAATGTTTTGGGGCGACGATTTGAAAGATTGCCACGCGCTAAAATTATTATCCAATCAATACTCTTTGCATAAGAAGAAATACTGTAAATCCCCTTGTTATGGTCTAGTGAAATAATTTGGGATTTTGCTAGTTTTTGCATGACGCGTGACGTCAGCGGGGGTGATGTGACTCTATCGCTACTATGTCTATACCTACTCTGAATTGATGAGAAAGGCTTAAAGATTAGCTTGGGAACTGTACCTAACTTCTTCAAGGTACTGGTAAGCGGCAAAGATTAACAGGGTTGCCACAGGTCAAGGAAAACAGGGGAAAGTCAGAGAATTTGAAAATGAACCAAAAAAGTCAGGGAATTTTAAGATATTTTAAAAAGTCGGGGAATTTAAAGATCTTTCAAGAAGCCAGGAAATTACAATCATTATCCGCAGAAAACATTTCAAGTTGACCGTGTCAGTTGTATAAATTAGAACAAAGATATACATGCAAAAGGTTTGGCGAACGCAATTATATATAAAAAAAAGTAAAAATTGGGTAGTATTAGCTGAAACTGTCAGGGAAAATCGTTGGAAAAGGTCAGGGAAAAACATGGAAAAACTGTGGCAACCCTGACTAAGGTTGGTATTTTGCTGTAGTCCCCTTTACTGTGAACTACATGACGTCACAACTAAGACAAAAGCCTCCACCAAATATTTATATCGTCATCCTAATCTTAATTCTAAATAAAATCAATATTATCTTAAGCAGATTTTTTCATAACAAGTTTTTTATCCAATTTTAACCTCGGTTTAGACCTAGATGTGTTTATTGTTAATATTTATTGTTGATTTTCCGAGGAAACTAGAAAATAATGACCTAAGATGTTGAATATTCTAGAAAATTATGGTTCGTTCATACACATTCTATGCAACAAACTCTTGCAAGGGAATTTTAAAATATGTTGACTCGGAATATTTAAACCGGATATCTAGAAACTGTCTAAAATTAGCAACCCGAATTTTTGAGTTCAGACTCCCTCTCAAGTTCTCAACCCTTTCTTTAGATCCTAAAAATACATGTGTTATTGCTTTGGGAAACATAGTGTAACTAACTTAGCGTGTACATTTTATCGTTCCCGACAGACCGACAGACAGATCTATAAATATAGAATTATATATTATCATATTAGTTTCGTAATTTGCCTATTAGTTAAAGCTGTTACACTATATGATAAATCTGATATAGATATATAGATAGGCTTTAAATTTAGGGTTAAAAACCTAATGAAGATAGCGTGTTTCAGCGAGGATATATTTGAAACGCGCTTAAATTTATCGCCGAAGTAGTTCTCTAATGCGTGTCCTTTTCAACGCCGGGTTAAGTTTTTGGCAAGGTTAGGAAAGATTAATGTCTTTGAATTGCATAAGGGAAGTGCGTACGTAATACGCAAAATTTGAATACGAAGCCAAAAAACCTATTTCTCTTAAACTATTTATTTATATATACATTTATAAAATACCTCGTACCGGTAGCCGGTATTCAGGAAAGAAAACTTGTCGGTTTTGACCCAAAGTAGTTCATGTCTATAATAATATCGTAAAACAAAATCTTAATTCATGTAATTCTTAGAAAAGTTAGATTTTTCTTGTTTGATGTATTGATAGATGGAAACTGGTTGAGTTTTCTTTACCTTTTAAAGACTGTAATTTCCTGAGGCGTTTGAGTTTGTGTAATTTGTTTTAAAGGGAGAATGACGTATATTTATAGGGATAATGAAAAATTAATTTCATCCTATGGTTTTATAAATTAAAACCACTATAGAGATCTGGGTTTGGACAAGAAATTTCTGAGTATTTTATCTTTATTCATAATTTGAAATTATCCACGGGAAGTCTATGATAAATCCAATGTAATCGCGAATAATTTTCCGATTATTTTTTTATGATTAACTGATTAACTGATATTTGTGGATTGTTTTGTCCAAACCCCGATCTCTAAAACCACGAGGCTTTATTGGGCATTAAAGTTAATGTTTAAAACAATATTTTTAGTTGATTTTTGACAGTTGATCCCAAGGTTTTTACAGTTTTAACTTCCCTAGTGCGAACTGGGCTAAAAAGATTGAACCACAACTGTACAGATTTAATGAAGATTAAAATTGATGGGATTAACAGATTTAATCGAGATTAAAATTGATGGTGATTAACAGATTTGAGATTAAAATTGATGGCGATTAACGGATTTGAGATTAAAATTGATGGCGATTAACAGATTTGAGATTAAAATTGATGGCGATTAACAGATTTGAGATTAAAATTGATGGCGATTAACAGATTTGAGATTAAAATTGATGGCGATTAACAGATTTGAGATTAAAATTGATGGCGATTAACAGATTTGAGATTAAAATTGATGGCGATTAACAGATTTGAGATTAAAATTGATGGCGATTAACAGATTTGAGATTAAAATTGATGGCGATTAACAGATTTGAGATTAAAATTGATGGCGATTAACAGATTTGAGATTAAAATTGATGGCGATTAACAGATTTGAGATTAAAATTGATGGCGATTAACAGATTTGAGATTAAAATTGATGGCGATTAACAGATTTGAGATTAAAATTGATGGCGATTAACAGATTTGAGATTAAAATTGATGGCGATTAACCAGATTTAATTGAGATTAAAATTGATGGCGAATAAACAGATTTAATCGAGTTTAAAATTAATTTAGAATATACAGATTTAATTGAGTTTTAAAAGTAATACCGATTAAACGGATTTCACCGAGATTAAAATTTATATCGATTAAACAGATTTAATCTAGATTAAAATTTATAGCAATTAAACAGATTTAATCTAGTTTAAAAGTAATGTCGATTAAACAGACATTACCCGAGATTTAAATTAAATATCAATTGAATCTATGTAACCTAAACATCACTACTCTATTGAAGGGATTACATCTTTAAGCATGATGTAAATTCATTTAAGCATGATGTAAATTCAAACATATTCAGCAACTGTAGTCTTATAGTTTTCAAATGTATTCGATGCTCCATATTTTTCTGGTTCCTTCCTAGTCCCCCATTTCCTCCCACTTCTAGCTGAAAAAATTAACCGGTTTTTATTACACCATCGTTCTGGTATAAAGAGCTTCGAAATGTAGGTTAGGATAGTTTTTTTGGTGGGGATTTGAGAGTAAATTGTTAACCAAAACTTAAACGCATGGTCTGTAGCGCGTTTTTAACGTAAATACATGACTTCTATTGTCCTTTATACGCTTTGCAATTATTATTTTTTGTATTATTAAACCTTATGCAGTTAAAGTATTGTTCGAATTGGTTCTGTCAGGAAGGATGATGTAACTTTAAGCTTTTACCGTTTTAAAGGGAATATGAAACGCCAAATCATGGCCTCAATAATTTCTGTTGAAATTGCTTCACTATTAAGTTCAATTTTAGTTTTTCCACCTTGGGTTTAAGAGTTGTAAATGAACACCACTTTCCTAAGAAGTCATGTAGGTTCTAAAATAAACGTAATACAGACTTAGATTTACTTACCAAGGCTTAACAAAGAATTTAAATTATATTGCTATATCAGTTATTAACTTTAATATCTGATTAGTCTATTATTGTAGGGAAAATTCTGAATCATTAAAATCCTAGTTATTTGCATGCCTTCATTGTCTCTTTAAAATCGTCTATTTCCTACTGTCTTTGTCTCTCGTGATCCGAGTAGCTTTTCATCACCAAAAATTCGAAAAAATCGCGATGATTTTTTTATGAATAACTAAAAAAGGGGGCGATTTCGTTTCAAAGCTTATTACTCGTAAAGCTGCATATATAGTTTAGAAATGAGCCATGCGTATCCTTGCATCACGGTTCGTTGCATTTCGTTTATGTAGTTCCGATACGTTATGGTTTTATCCTCTCCTAGTGAACTTTAATTCATGGAGAGGATTTGTATTCGACCCCTGTTTGTTAATCCCTCCGTGTGTCTGTTGTTCGCCACACTCGCAGTAATCATGTTATCACTTTTCTATCCACTCGCAGATTACGGAAGTGTTTGATTTTTTTTCTAGAAATTGTAAGAGTACTCTTTCTTTAAAATTAATATTTTCGAGAGATTTTTGTAGTTTTTTTTTCCCTTTAAATGATAAAACAAATTTGGCTAGCTTATGTCATGTGCTAAAGGAGTTGGTACACTCGCAGAGGTAATATTTTGGTTTCTCCGTGAACTTGTTCATATCGTACACGATGAGAATCGCATAGCGAATATTCATATTTGTTTTTTCGAATATAAATGTAAACCATTATTATTATTATAAATCAACCCAGTGTTTTGGTCCTAAATATATATATATAAGTGTTGTCGCTTTGGGAATCCTTGTTAGGCTCAATATTATTCTGATCTAGTTCATCAATTTTTCAATATAATGTCGTGCTATTCCGTTACATGTACTCTTATCATGGGAAATTAACACTGACTACTTTGTAAGGATATAATATCCCTAATGCTTAGTTGCGTTGCATTGTTAGCTTCAACCAGAGTTGTCGAATTATGATGACACAGACCATAGGTAATACACAGAAGGTATACACTTTGTAATGCATTGTATCATGCCGCGCCTAAATTGGCCCAAAATGCCAGGGAAAAGTCCGGGAATTTATAAATTGGCCGAAAAGGTCATGGAAAAGTCCGGGAATTTTTAAATTGGCCGAAAAGGTCATGGAAAAGTCCGGGAATTTTTAAATTGGCCCAAAAGGTCATGGAAAAGTCCGGGAATTTTTAAATTGGCCCAAAAGGTCATGGAAAAGTCCGGGAATTTTAAATTGGTCCGAAAGGTCAGGGAAAAGTCTGGGAATTTGAAAATGAGCGGGCAAATGGTCAGAAAAATTAAATATTTTGGTACTGTTAATGATTGGTTGACCAATTGTAACATACTTTAAACTGAAATCATTTGCCTAAAGATTTTTTTTTTCATATTCTGAGTAAACTGTCGACCCTGATTGATAAACTATGTCAAATAAAAATGGGAATTACTAAGAGTTCACTCATAGGATTAAATTCATGTAAAATAGTTCAGTTTGTCAGGGGAATTTAGAAATGATCAGAGAAAATCTGGAAAAGTCCGGGATATTTACTTCCAAAATTTTTATACGAACCCTGTTTAACTTTGTTGCAAATTCTTTTTGAACCCAAAGAAAATAATTTACTATTCGTCAAAGATGTGAACTAGTTTTGTCAACATAATTTAGCATAACGTATTACTACGCCATGTCGAGAATTTTTTCAATATTGACGTGGCCTTAATTTGAACGCGGAGGTGTTGAAAGCGAACTTTTTACGGCTTCTTTCTCTTTATAGTGTCGGCAGTTTTATGACTTTTTTGGTATTAGAAGCTATAAGGGTTTATCGTTAGTTGCCCTGTCTCTAAGGAATTAAATTCCATGGGAAAACCCGTTTTTTTATTGATGATCGGAAATTAGATCGTGAAGTAAGGGTTGTGTAATGTTTAAATATAATAATACATTAAAATTTGATTTTCAAATTCTCATTCAGAAACAGTTGGAGGTTTTCTCATTCATTTTTGAATGGTACCTTATTAATAATATATTAAAAGATAAAATAATAGATTCCTTTTACAACACAAATGTAATGGGAAACGTTGAAGGGAGAATGCAACCTAACAACAAGTGATTTTTTTATCGATTCCTTATCTTTTAAATAGGCCTAATCCAACAGTACAAACAATTACAAACAAACTAGGAATAAATTTAAAACTTATACCGTCAAAATAGGCTTAGCTGAATCAAGGAGGATTAGACAAGGAGAGGAAATGTGGGGCTGCGTTGATTTAGAGAGAGAAGAGCCAACCTCCCACTCGGGTGGAAAGGGGGGATAGGAAATTCTCGAGGTAAACTGTTGTCACGTGGTCGCTAGCTAGCGCGTCTCATAAAGGATTCGTTTTACCCACGCGACAACATTTTACCACGAAACGTCTCTACCCCCGTTCTCCCAGAGTGGGAGTTTAGGCCGACGCAGTAGGAACCGCGCCGTCCCCACATTTCTTCTCCTTGTCTAATCCTCCTTGGCTGAATTCATGGAGATATCCTGAACTCCACGTATAAGAACTAGCGACCAATGACATTGATCATGGTGATCTTGCATTCCCCATATAAGAGCCATCGATCAATGTCATTTTTCGCTAGTCCCTATTTGAGGAGTTGAGGTGATCTCCATGAATCCAGCTAAGCCTATTTTCCGGGTAAGTTTGAAATTTATTTCTAGTTTATTTTTTGTTATTACTGGATATCCATTATCTTCTGTTATTCGTATACTTTCAAATATTTTATATACAAATAAATTATTTGTAACTAAAAAATGAAATTTCTATATTCGTATAATTGTTAAATGTTCAAGGTTTACCCGAAGATAAGCGTTTGGCGCTTTATCTACGAACAAATTATTCGTATTCAAACGTATAACGATGGTTATTAATTAGTCTAATATATAAGAAAAATATTTCCAATTGATTTCCAATTTGAAGAATATAAATAAAACAACGAAACTTAGATTTTAAATCATCTTTTTATTATCTTCAAGGAAAATAAATTTTGAATTTTTTTTTTTTTTTTTTTTTTTTTTATCCGAACGTATAACACGGTTATTTTCGGACAAAAACGGATATGGAATATGTTTTTTACTTTATCTTCGAATAAGTTAACTCGAATGAAAAATTGTCTATTTTTAATCAAACAGATAATATACATCAGAATTTAGATTTTATCCAATTAATAAAAATTATACGAATTCCGAGCTCTAGGTGGATTAGGCCTTTAAGTCTAAACGATGTTTATTATAAATATTAAGTTCAAAGCTTGACATTTGAAATAGTAATATACCTCTCAATCACTATACTCTGAAATAATGTCACTATTAAAACTCACTGAAGCGTAGAGCGCGAAATGCGAGACGAAATGTTCTAACTGGTCATTCTTTATACTTCAAAGGAAGAGACTTTATTTTCTAGAATTTTTTTTCCCGAGTGTGTATTCCTTTTTTTCTTTGAATGAAAAATGTTAGAATTTTCTTTGGTCAGAGCGGTAAAAGGGCGTTGACCTATCTTCTTGTAGGCTTACCGATAAGCCTTGGTTCTGGTATGCCGGCAAAATGTTAAGATGAATTATACTTTTGATAGGTTTATTTTTACCGAGGATAATACAAAACATGAGTTTCGTCCATGGATAAGGAATGAATATATAGTTAAAGGTTCTAGGATTTTTATTTGAAAGGCATAAGACATTAAAACAAACTTTTCATCTTAAATCAGAGAAAATGTATCAGAGGAATAGAAGGTTCCCAGTTTGTACAGGCATTACTAGAATAGCACGGGCACCACTCTTGTTTCAACCCCATTTTATTCCTATAGGCTAAAAGATAAGGAGTCACATAAAAATCACTTGTTGGTAGGTTGCATTCTACCATTTAAGGATCATAAAAATTAGAATTTTCTTGGATTTTAGAGTTGTTTATGGTACGGATTAATCTTGGTGTAGTTCGGATGATTTATAAGATTGTCTATTTAAAGATCATGTTTTTTACAAGACTTAACCTTTAAATTTCGGTCAGCTTCGTTTCGTGTACAATGGTTTTCTAAAAGGAGAATGATGTTATTTTGGGCCCCCTCAAATGGCGTAATATTAATGCTTAAGAGTTCTTTGGCACGACAACTTAACTGAGGCTTAGTACTTTTTACTTTTTTTTCCCGGTCTTTCGTAACGTCCCGTTGTCGATGTCCTGTTCACGATTCTGCTATCCGCTCCGATGAGCTCATTAATAATAGAATACGGCTTCGGGGTCACGCCAAGGTTTAGTAGGAGTTATCTAGAGTTCGACCTATTTGGTTTGATGTAACGGAGGTCAATATGAGTGTCACGGAACCCTTTGAACCAAATATAATTACTTTTGGATGATGGTTATCTCTTACTTGATATTAAATATTTAATTGCCAACTATAGGGATCTTGAATGAAATAGGTTTTCTTTTAACAAGTTTACCAGCTGTTAAATTGATTTTAGGTTGGGAAATTAAGTTAAAGGCCTAAACGGGTTTTTATAAACTCCAAATGGAAATTGAGTACCATTTTCGGAAAGATCGTTAAAAAATGATTCAAAATATAATATGCATATGTCATAGAAACAAATTTACTGCATCAATAAAAAATACTTATTTTAAAATCGCCATTTTCGAAATTTTTACAATAAAAATTCTCCGAAAATGACTGCCTCACTTTAAAATGTTCAAGGATAACTGGAATATCAGAAAAACGGAAAAAAAATTCTTTATCCCAAATATTCGTATTAGCTCTTGAGAATTTTGAAACTCTTAGAGCCTGGAGGTCGGCTTTAACCTGGACACCGAAGCTAAGTGGTTGGAACACTTTAACAGGGGCTATCATATATTCTGGGTGCTCTGACTTTTGTTTTGATCCGCTTTGACCTTGTCCACTTAAATTTATTCGCAGTTAAACTCTTTTAAATACATTTGTTTAGAGTGTAAAAATCAAATTCCAGCTCCCTTTAAATTTAATGACCATGAAAAAATAATTCCAAGAGTCTCTTAAAAAAAAGGTTTTTCATTAGTTGTCTTAACACTAGCTCAGTTTATGTTATAGGTTGTTATATAGATAGATAAGAGTGAGCGATGTCTCTTAAAGAAGCCCTAATTTTTAAACAAACAGATCATAAAAGCCTCCCAAGGGTGAAATGAAAGAAAATATATATTCAATCTTTAGTAGAGTTTGTCCAGACCTTGAAGGCTCCCTCCCCCATTGGGCGACAGTTTTTGTAGCTACCACCTCCTCAAATTGCTCCGAAGAAATCGAAATCAAAGAAAACCCATTGATATAAATATACCATCGCAAAAATATTCATCTTTTCCCTTTGCCAGGCTCTGATATGGAGGGAAAGAGTGTTTTCTTTAATTAACCATGAATGTACTTGAGAAACGTACTCTTAAGACCACACGAAAGCTAATATATGTTGCCGAAATTAACCTCTTGGATATATATTTATATTTATTATTAGTCCTAGGAAACATTTTACCTTGCATATGGGCTTTCAATTTGCAATGGTGAAGATGTTGGATCTTCTTTATATTTAGATTTCCCTTAGTGTGTGGGGTGGCATGGCAACGAGTTTCTGAAGAATATATCGTTGCCAAAAAGCTTGAACAAGCGCTTTTGTTCCTTGTGAACAATCTTGAACCAAGGCTTAGTTCGGAATAACAAGGAATAAAATGTTTAAGGTATATAAACTCCACGACCGTTTCATCAAATCTTATTTAGAGTTATCTCTCTTGTGGTGTGGGAATGATTTAAAAATAGATATTTTCTCTTAGTCTCGTCTTTAAAACTGAGCCAAATTTTATTTTTATATCTTTGAAGGTTGAGCGGAAACGTTTAAAACTATTTAATTTTGTTTAAACCTTAATTTCAAACCCCGTAGATTATCATAAATCTGTCGTGCAAGTAGTTGAGTGAAGGCTAAATACATTTGAATCGTTTTTTGACAAACTAGCATTTCTTCTTAAGCCTTGTTCAGACGATTCTTTTTAACTAGACTATAGGGAGACGGCATACAGACGAGGGGGAAAGGAAGCCTGACGTCATGTATCCCCCTTACTGAGGGAGCGTTTATATGGAAGAATACTGTAACTCCCTCACTAAGGGGGATGCCACTGAGGTGAGAGATAGAAGTATATGACGTTTCTATGTCTTCCTTGCCGACTCCCTATATATGAGCCTACTTTTTTAAAAAATACATTTTTAAGGAGTGTCATACTTGTTGAAAGTATGCATTTAATGTTTTATATACTTGTAGTGAAGCTCGTGAACTAAATTCTAATGAAGTATCAAGTTATTCAACTTGTATTGTAATTAGCTGCAAGTTTTAAATTTGTCAGGAACATCTGTTCAATATTAATTATTTTTCCATATGTGCCTACTAAAATTTATTTAATCAAATTTTTATAAATTCTTCGAAGATGGACTAGCTATCCAATAAACAAATAAAGCTTATAGGGAGTCTAATTTTGGAGGGAAGGAAGTAGAAAATTGATTGGCTGCTAATGTTCTGAAAGCAATTAGAAAAAAGAATTCGTAAATTTATTTTTTACCCTGTGTTCCTTAAATGGGGTATGCAGAATTTAAACCAATATTAGGCTTAACAAGGATCCATGGAAAGTTTGATATGTTAAACAGTATCTGTGCAATCAGCAACGGTGCGCTCCTCTTAGCCTAGTTTGAAACCGTTTTCAAACCTTTTCGATCTTCAAATCTATTTTTCAAGATAATAATTAGATATTTTTAGAATTTATCTTTACAGTTGAATCCAAAATTTTATAATTTGACCTTTCTAAAACGGTTAGAAACTGTTTCAAACACAAAACCTGACTCAATTCGGGCCTCGTCAAATATATTTCGCACCAAATATGTAAATTTCATTTTTAAGAATTGGAAAATTTCGCGTGACGTTATAGGCTTTCTCAAATTACAAGAAATCCAATAGATCAAATGAATTAACCGGAACTCAACAAATGTGTACCGGAAGGCATAGCAATTTTTTCCTGATTAGAATTTCAAGCCGATTTTGATGGATCTTTGTTAAGCCTATTTTCCTAATAAATTAATACTTGATCTCTATAGCTTAATATTGGTTTGCGTATTTTTATTTGGTGAATTAGACTATCTTAACGATAATTGTTAGGCTTAATTCTCCCTTTAACCTGTTATGTAGTTTGTTTAATACCTTCTATCCTATATTACACCGTGATTATATTGGAATTGTTTTCATAGTATGGTTTGAAATTGTATCACACGTATACCAGCATCAATATCTCTCTCTCCTTTCTGTCTTGTCGTGTTATTGTTAGAAAATTCGCCGGCTGTTCTTGATATTGAGGCTCAAACCGCGACTGAAAAAGGGTTAAAATGTTCCTTCAAAGATATAAGATCTTTGTGGCATAGTGTTTCAATTCAACACGGGACTGTAAAATAGAACTCTGTGAAGTTATTACCACCTTTCTAAGCGCGTTAAGCTTTTCTTGAACCTTCTCAGACACTTCTCATTTGAACAGAAAAAAAAAAAAACAAAAAAAACAAAAATTATTTGGAAACGAGCCCATGAAATTTTTATTTTTATTTCCACTCACTTCTTTAGTATCTTATAAAATGGGCTTTTAGCAAGCAAGTAGGACGTTAGTCTTCGTGGATTTTGTAAAGAAAAAGTCTTATACACGACCTATTAAACATTTCAAAGTCAGAGAATTGCCCAGAAAGTCCAAATTCTAGAGTTATGCGTATTTAAAAATATATCTAAACGTAATAGCACAAGTAAATAATCCTTCAAGTTTATAAGACGACGTACTGTGGGTGACAATGAAGTGAGTCCGATTTTTCTCGGTCCATGGTTTCACCCTAAGTATTGCCTAGCCCAGTATGTTCTTTCTAGAGTAAATCAGACTCGAAATCGCGACGGCCTGGCGAGACACGCTCCTTCGCGAAAGAGGGGAGAGTTGTTTTCCGTCGATACATTTTCAACCCCATAAGTCTAGAAAATTCGGTGCAATATTAGCACTTCCTACTTAGTTCCAATCTCAACCGCTAGATAGGGTGATTTCGAATACCGTATCTCAACTGTTTAGATTTTTTGAATTTTTTCGTCTATCCTCGGGCGAAAGCTCTGACGACAAAACTTTCAGAAATCTACAATCGTAAATTTAATCTTCCTTTTGTCTATTCTTACTTAGCTGTAATTTTATTTTGAAGTCGTTTCATCATTGTAAACTGCTTTTCTTTTCAAATGAACGTTGCACGGTTTCTTGTCAGGGTTGGTGTGGTTTACTCTTAGATTTAATCAAATATTTTTGATTATTTGCTTTAGTTGGTCCGATTATGACGTTATTGTATTGATTTTGAAGCTCTGTATTCTATACGAATCTGCTGGCAATCTTGTTTTAAAGAGACTTATTCTTTAAGAAACAAAGCTATATATATATAGATCACTTGCTTCTTATATGTACTTCTTGGAAGCTAGATCCGATATACACTTTGTTCAAATATAGTTTTGAAAAGTAAAACCAAACTGGGCAGATTAATAAACAATGTTATTACTCATATGTGGTAAAATAGTTTCTGATAACAGCTCTTGAACAAGAACTATATAGTTTGAATCACGTTGCGTTTTTTGTACCCGCTGTGTTAAGTTTCCATCTATATCACTAAAAAAACAAGTCACGGACGGAAAGTGACCCTAGTTTTTTTGCTTGGTAAACTCTTTGACTGATTTAAAAAAAAGCCTAGCTTGCTTCTAAAAGATTGTCAACCCACTTAGGCTTAACGCTAAATATTAAAAACATTGTTAGTTCAACGAGGAGTACTTGAAGGGATTCAAATTTTCTTCTTCCGGCTGGCTCCTTTTAAAGGTACCAGGAAACCTGTTTTCAAATAGGCTTAATCTTAAACAAATCTCTAATGTGTTAGTTCAAAATATCACTTTTATTTCTCAAAATCAGTCAAAACAGGTTTCTCGACAAATCCAAATTGTAACCTAGTTTTCACCCAATTAGATTCTCTCCCACTCCGACAGAGTGTAAGCATGGCAACGCTCGCCCCAAAAATCAGGCACCTTCAACGTTCTTTACCTTCAAATAAAAATAGTCCCGAATTAGGCTTAGCGTAAAATAAACCAGAAAAAGTTTTTCCGAGTGCAAAAGTCAACATTTTTTAGGTAATAGCTAGAATAATATCGTTTTAGCTTTGGTAAGTTATTTTAGACATTGTTTATTTATAATTAAATATCAAGAAATTAAGACCTGATGTGTGAATAATCCTGTTTCGTGATTAGCTGTTGAATTGCTTTTCAAAATGACAAACAAACTTCATTTGAAAATCGGTTTTGAACACTAATTCCATAAATGAGCAGCATTGATTTTTAATAATTTTGTTTATCGTATTTTCTACCCTTAATGCAGTTAAACCCAAAATTCTTAACCTAGGTTTAGTTATCCCTTTAACCCAGATATGGATCCAATGCTTTTATTTTTGCCTGTAAACGTCATTTCGTTCGGTGTAAATCCCCTACGTCGCGCTCACCCTCGCTTCAGCGACGTTCAAGGTCGAACATTCTCAGAGGGGATTTTTTTAGGCTTAAGCTTTTTAGATTATTGTTTAGTTGACATTATATATCAAAACATACTTTATACATCATTTTCGAAAGGAGATAGCCAAGTCGAAATTAGTATTGGTTAGATTTATTTAACTGACAGGTGTTTTAGGCGTATAATTAGATCAATTTAGTGGGGAAAAAACGTAGGTATCTATGATTTTTCGGTGGTAGAATATTTTTTGCGAGAATGTCAGCGCGTTCTTAGCAGTAGGCTCATAATTAGACCAATTTGGCGGGAAAAGCGTATACGTATAGCTAGAATTTCGAAGGATTTCTCTTATTGGTAGAATATCCTTGGCAAGTTGAGACTGTCAGTGTGTTCGCATATCATTAGGCTTAGTTCATGGCCAACTTAAATCAGCTGTTCCGTCGCCTGTTTATTATTGTAGTGTATATAATCCTACAGTTGCATATACTGTGGTTTCCAGGCTTATACGGAGTACACCAAAATTAAATTAGAAATTGTAACATGATGGCAAGGATTCAAAATACAAAAGATAGTTAAATTTGGCTACGGCGTTGAAAGAAGTTTTTTATAAATTTGCAATATGTAATTTGTCACAGTCGAGACCATGAAGCTGTTCTTTTCTCTATCCAAGACATTGTAAATTTCCAGCTTTACATTCCTTTGCCTAGAATTAAAGTTAAACAATCTTCGCCTTAGTTTAAGAAGTCTTAGTTCTGAAACGTAGTTATCATGATGTTCCTTGGGAAAAGCACAAAAGCCATCCTGGGAAGTTTTTTTTATTACTAAAATCCTCTTTACAATTTGATTAAGCCTTGGTCCCTATTATATCCGCTTTTCAGGGATTTAAATCTTTAAACTTTTTCTTTCTGCTGCCAGTAGATCATTAAAGAGGCACATTTTTTTCCCCTATTTTCACAGACGGTATAGAATTTTAACAAAGTTTCTATAAACCTTTTTCACCGAAAAAAACTGAGAATGGGTAAAAGAACAGGTTGGGGTTTTACTCTTTTTAAAATTCATATCGAATCACATCCACCAGAGACGGAGAAAATGGCAAATAGTAAAAGATTTCTATGATAGTGATGAAAAACTTGAAGATATTTTGGTGCTGCACGCCCGGGCACGCCTTTTTTGGCGCGTTCCGTTTGGTGCGGCACGCCTTTTTTGGCGCGTTCCGTTTGGTGCGGCACGCCTTTTTGGCGTGTTCCGTTTGGTGCGGCACGCCTTTTTGGCGTGTTCCGTTTGGTGCGGCACGCCTTTTTGGCGTGTTCCGTTTGGTGCGGCACGCCTTTTTGGCGTGTTCCGTTTGGTGCGGCGCGCCTTTTTGGCGTGTTCCGTTTGGTGCGGCACGCCTTTTTGGCGTGTTCCGTTTGGTGCGGCACGCCTTTTTGGCGTGTTCCGTTTGGTGCGGCACGCCTTTTTGGCGTGTTCCGTTTGGTGCGGCACGCCTTTTTGGCGTGTTCCGTTTGGTGCGGCACGCCTTTTTGGCGTGTTCCGTTTGGTGCGGCACGCCTTTTTGGCGTGTTCCGTTTGGTGCGGCACGCCTTTTTGGCGTGTTCCGTTTGGTGCGGCACGCCTTTTTGGCGTGTTCCGTTTGGTGCGGCACGCCTTTTTGGCGTGTTCCGTTTGGTGCGGCACGCCTTTTTGGCGTGTTCCGTTTGGTGCGGCACGCCTTTTTGGCGTGTTCCGTTTGGTGCGGCACGCCTTTTTGGCGTGTTCCGTTTGGTGCGGCACGCCTTTTTGGCGTGTTCCGTTTGGTGCGGCACGCCTTTTTGGCGTGTTCCGTTTGGTGCGGCACGCCTTTTTGGCGTGTTCCGTTTGGTGCGGCACGCCTTTTTGGCGTGTTCCGTTTGGTGCGGCACGCCTTTTTGGCGTGTTCCGTTTGGTGCGGCACGCCTTTTTGGCGTGTTCCGTTTGGTGCGGCACGCCTTTTTGGCGTGTTCCGTTTGGTGCGGCACGCCTTTTTGGCGTGTTCCGTTTGGTGCGGCACGCCTTTTTGGCGTGTTCCGTTTGGTGCGGCACGCCTTTTTGGCGTGTTCCGTTTGGTGCGGCACGCCTTTTTGGCGTGTTCCGTTTGGTGCGGCACGCCTTTTTGGCGTGTTCCGTTTGGTGCGGCACGCCTTTTTGGCGTGTTCCGTTTGGTGCGGCACGCCTTTTTGGCGTGTTCCGTTTGGTGCGGCACGCCTTTTTGGCGTGTTCCGTTTGGTGCGGCACGCCTTTTTGGCGTGTTCCGTTTGGTGCGGCACGCCTTTTTGGCGTGTTCCGTTTGGTGCGGCACGCCTTTTTGGCGTGTTCCGTTTGGTGCGGCACGCCTTTTTGGCGTGTTCCGTTTGGTGCGGCACGCCTTTTTGGCGTGTTCCGTTTGGTGCGGCACGCCTTTTTGGCGTGTTCCGTTTGGTGCGGCACGCCTTTTTGGCGTGTTCCGTTTGGTGCGGCACGCCTTTTTTGGCGTGTTCCGTTTGGTGCGGCACGCCTTTTTTGGCGTGTTCCGTTTGGTGCGGCACGCCTTTTTTGGCGTGTTCCGTTTGGTGCGGCACGCCTTTTTTGGCGTGTTCCGTTTGGTGCGGCACGCCTTTTTTGGCGTGTTTCATTCGTGAGTCCTTGAAAAATAGTTTCGCTTGTTAACGCTTGAAACAACGTACATATAGCGCTGTAGAAACAAAGATATTTGACCCGAAGTAAAATTTAATCAAAGGCTATTGTCATATGTCTTAAAATAGCTTGGCCATACCAGACCTTGCATCGTATAAGAAACTCGTATGCTGTTTTCATTTTTTAAGTTTTCGAGGGCTTCCTTTCATAGCAACCGAATAAATTTCTTAGATAAGAAGACTTGGAATAAATTTTTCTAAGAAGTTTATATGTTGTATATATATATTCTATTTTTCTTCCGAAAATATGACCCGAAGTCTTTATTTCTTTCCACCAAACCCAAAAATGTAAAAATACTACTGGGGGGACGCTCATAAATCTTAGGCGTTATAACTTTGTCGGATTGTTTTTATCAAAAAAGTAAATAGAAAGACAATGGACAGTAAAAATGCCAATGTGATATTTAAGATTACTGAAGATCCAAATAATTTTAGGGGTGACCCCTATAATGTCATCATGTAAACAGATATACTTTCTCAGTCACCAATATTATAATGCTTAGTGTCCACGATGGTGTAGTGTAAAATTATAATTGTAAGACGATGCGTTGTCAAATTATAAATATGATCTTGTTAAAGAGATCTAAATTAAATTATTAAAAACTGTTCTTTAAAACAATTTATATATTTCATGTTCTCTTTAAAACAACGCAACCCTGACATTCTTTAAGAAGTTAAGACCATTATTTATTCCCTAGTTGGAACAAATTATTATTCTTAAAACAAATTTTGTTTTTCTTCATATTTTTGCCTCGTTGTAAGGATTTTGACGTTTATTAAATTTTTGCCCATCTTTATCTTTAAGGTACCGGTACGTTCGGGCGAGTTTTGCTATGCAAGGATAAAGTAACGGGCAGCTACCACGCTATGAAAATCTTGGATATTAGCGACGTCATCAGACTGAAACAAATAGAGCACGTCAAAAACGAAAAGTCTATTCTGCAGAAAGTTGACCATCCTTTCATCATCCAAATGTAAGTTAAGAGAATTATATCTTTCTCCGGAGTCTTCTTCTCTTTTGAAAAGGATTTCTAAAGAATCGTATATTACGCGTCTATATTAAAAAAGAAGGTAATAATTGGAGAAGGCTACAAATGGGTATCTCTATTATGCATTATTTATGTAGAGTAAGGCTTGACGGTTGCGCTCTTATAGGGAGATGGCATACAGCCAAGGGGGGAAGGAAGTCTGATGTCATAGAACCCCCTTACTGAGGGAGCATATTGTAACTCCCTCACTAAGAGGGATGGCACTGAGGTGAGAGATAGAAGCCCATGACGTTTCAATGTCTTCCTTGCCGACTCCCTATAGGGAGAGAGCAAGGAGTCAAGGGGAAAGGAAGCCTGACGTCATGTAACCCCCTTACTTTTGAGCGTTTGTAGGGAAGAATACTTCAACTCCCTCACTAAAGTGCGATTTCACTGAGGTGCTAGATAGAAAGACTATGACGTTTCAATGTCTTCCTTACCGACTCCCTATACTGTACAAGTATTAATCGGTAGCCTAAACAACTTTGTATATAAAAATTTTGTATAAATCTTCTACTTCTACCTGCGAGTCGAATGACTCCTCCCTGATTTAAAAGGTATATTTTGTACAGAAGGTAAATAAACCATTCATTCATCACATGTAGGCCTAGAATTAAAGGGTGATCGGTTCCATTTAAAGAGAGCTATAGCATACAGTGATTTTTCTATCGATTGCTTTCCGTTTAAATAGGCCATTTCCACTAATAAATAATTTACATATAAATATTAAAATATAATTCAAATTTTAACTTGCCCCTGAAGTAGGCTTAGCAAGGATCTGTGAAAAGTTTGATATCTCGTTGTTAACGAGTCTCTGGTTAACGCGTGTTAAGCCTACTTTTCTTGTAAGTTAAAAATTGGTTTCTAGCTTAATAGGCCTATTTTTATTTTACTACAGTCGATAAGCAATGGATAGAAAATCACAGCATGACTTGGTCCTTAATTTCGAGTCGTTAGAAGATATGAAACCTCTAAAGGTTGAAACTTGAAATCTGTGTTTTAGCTATATAGAGAACTCATATTTGTAAGTTACCATGACAACATAAATATTATGGTTTCTCTGGGAACGGCGTAATAGCTCCAAATAACCTTTTCGCCGAGCAAAACAAAGATTATATATAAACCTAAAATATGACTGATTACTCTATAGAGGGAGCCATATAACTTGATTCGTTTATTGCTGGTCCCAAAGCTGCTAAATATAAATCCACCATCATAAGGATTTTTGGGCAAATTCGTTTTTGCCTCGTGGATAAGCTTGTGAAAAAGATCCTCATCCCAAGAAATGCCAGATATATATGAGAATGTACATTTTTTTTTGGAAAAATGGGCTAGAAGTGATTCGATGAGCTTTAATGGCTCGGAATAAAAGCTATCCTAGGCGGAAATACTCTCTCTAGCCTCTAGGAATCTATAGAACCCCGTGCACTTTTCTCTCGACTAGCCAAGGAGACTCCTCCGATTTGACTCTCACTCTCAGCAACGCAGCCTCTAATCTAATCCGGAGAAATCCCGCTTTTAGAAATATAAGGAGCTCGAGAAAATCTGCCTTCGCCCTACTTTTTGGTGGGAAATATTGAATTATAAGAAGGAACTAGCAGCGGCGGCGGCGCGCCAACAAAATCTAAAGGTGTTGACTTCAAAATTTCCATCGTTCAGCTAATTGAAATGATAAAAGTATGTGTAGTTATATCACTCGGTTATCTCCCCCTCCCACTCTGCAGATTTGAGGTTGCCTACGCGTGTCTATCATAATTAACCTTGATTTATTTCAAGGCGCTGATTGGGCTGCGTAACACGACTGCTCTCACCCCATCCCCATTTCGATCCGTTCAATAGATATTTGATTAACTTAAAGGGAATTGTCACCCATGAAATATTTGTATATTATAATGACCGGCATATATATAATCAAGAATGCATTTATGCACCTAAGAACGTTTTGGAATTGATATTTTTAACTTATCTTCGCCTATACCTGATACATATGCGTAAAAATATTTTAATGGAGACAAAAAAGGGGGAAAATAGATTTCTTCCAAAACTAGTTGAAATATTGTTCAAAAATAGTCTTTAAAATGTTTTTAGAGAAATTTATATTTTCACAAAATGGGATCGGGAAAATTTTGTTCTAGCGCCTGAATATTGGCTAGGCCCTATATTTCAAGCAAATCGTACGAATTTTCGTGAGCGCTAATATTGCTTTAATTTATTTTAACGAAAAGCGCCAAATCTCGAGGATTGCTCTGATTTTATTTCTGCTCCATCTTTTGACCCTTTAATCTAAATAGTAAATTTCACAAGGAATACCCTAGATAGCCTCGGTATAGAAAAATGAAATTAAAGTGGGTTCTTTAGTGCTAGTTCGAGGTGTAAGTGAATAGCAGACGAATTGTGGCTGCAAAGTATACGAGGATGGTACCAGAGTCTAAAACATTATGCATTCCCAGGTTCTTATGTGCTTGAATGAGTTAACTGATGTAATCCATAAACCTTCCAAAAGGAAAAGGTGATATGCGTAAACTTAAAGAGGGTTTTCTTTTCTTTTCAATCTGCTCCGAATAAAAATAATAATAGTAAAATTGCTTACGCGTGAATTTAAAACAAAGCCCAGTTGTTTTTCTTTGACTGGAGCAATCGGTTTTATTAAAGGTACAGACCGGGATAAAAAAAAGTGTGTCTTAAATTATAGAGCGTATATTAAAACGACTAATATCATATCGCAAAAGATTTAATAGTTTGTAGATATTAAGATATTTGCGTTTATTATAAGCAAAAAGTGATCTCTAGTGAACGCCATTTTAGTTTTTTCATACCCTTTCGATGCCTGCTGAGGATCGGCTTCGCCGATTGGTTTATTTCTCACCTAAAGTCACTTGACTGTAGCTGAAAATAGATGTGGGTATAAGCGCGCTCAATTTCTTTAGAGTCAAATAAGATATGCCGGGCCGAAACATAGGCTACTTTCGAAGGACCCCGAACCTAGCCCGAAGGATCCCGCGCGCGAACACTAACCCGAAGGTCGGTCGGCCAGCTGAGCTAGTAGTAGTCAGTACTAGGTATTAACCGAGTCTTAAGTTGATTTGAAGAATTAGAAGGTAAGAACTAAACTGCATTCATTAATTACGCAATTAGGCATGTTTTCGTAGAAAGTTAGAAATCACAAAATTACGGGTCTTCTTTATGAGAAATTCAATTCTATCCTTTGAGTAGTTACAGACGATCCGACGGCAGCCGACTCGAATGGCCTTCGTTTCGCGAATCTTTATTGGGTGACTTAAAGGCCAATCATTGAAGCGGATCCTTATTTTTAAAACTCGAAATGCCGGGAAGCAAATATGGCGTTCTTCTAGGAACGTAAATTTCGGTTTTAAAATGATATTTATAAATTAACCAAGACTTAAATCACTATAATGTGTTTTGATTTGTAGGTTTTTAAGCATGCTCTTTCCAATGGAAGTACTTTTAAAGTTGGGTTGCCTTTCCCTTTAAATGTATAGTTTAAGCTTTATTTCCCCGCAATTTTTTTTTTTTTGCCTTTGGGATTTTATTTATTATTGCACTTGGCGGCACAAAAATCGTTTTCCACTGAACTTTAATCGTTTTCCGCTTGGTGAATTTTTGCGAGATGAGGAGCGGGAGATAGAGAGGAACCTTAGTAAAATTTAGGGTTGGGAAGGGTTTAGCTATAGTATATGTAGACCAAGTAAGGTCGTTAATAGAAATGTGACGTCAATCTTTAGTTCAAAAGACTTATTAACCAGGAAATCATGAGGCAATCCTTCGAAGGCTCGTGATAAATTGTTTCCTGGTCCATAAGTTCAACTTAGGGACTTTGATTACGTAATATTTCACTTAATGGTCTTACTCGGTCTACAGATACTCTTTTTGAAGCTAGACCACCGCTCGTTTTGTTAGCTTCTCCTCCTAAAATCGATGTCTTCCTCTTCAATCTCTTTTTAAACTACTTTCGATTTTGAGGGAGGAGATGAAAGTATAAAGCGGGAAGCTACGTGATTGCAAAGATATAGAACTCTAGAAAGTATTATTAGAAACAATAATCTTTCGGGAAAGCTCTTGTTTAAAAATAAAAAAATAAACGTCAGTCGATCAGACAATGATTCTCTTCTTTAATTTGTTTGGCAAAGTCCCATAAAAAAAATCCGGAAAAATGATGGAAGGATAACCCCGTAATATTAATGCGAGTTTTTAAAGTGATATTGACACTATTGATTCACTCAATTTATTTCATTATTATAAGTTTTATCAGGGACGCACAGACTCAAGAATATTTGAGATATCGTTCTCATATGAATCTTAATGTTAAAATAAAACTGATTTCGTTGGTCATTGAGATTTACTACAAAATTTCCTTGGCAATAATTAAATAATTGATTTTAAGTTATTGTAATTAAGGAAACTGATTTATTTCATGGTTTAAAATTAATTGTAAAGTACCGTTCGCGCTTGAAATTAAATCTCCCCAAAGCTTTTGAGGTTTAAACCATGAACTAGCAGTCTTTATAATTAAAATTATTGATTTAAATCCCATTTTAAATAAAATTTATATTATATACAAAAGCGAGTTTGCTTTAAACTCTTAAAAAGTGCATTTATTTAATTCTGGTCAAACCCGTAAATAAATTATAAATGCATTGTTATATAAGATAAAATTTAATATATTCTTTAGCTAGATTTTACCCTCCCTTAAGACCACTAATTTCCTTGAGAGTCAAGCAGACTGCTTAAACTACGAGGTAGGCTAGTGGAAAATTGACTTCAAAAACATCAAAAAGTAGGTCTCGTGCGTGGTGAATTATTTTTAAACCTTCGAGTTTTTTTTAAGTTTTTTTTTAAATCTTAAGTTTAAGCTTAGTTAAAGAAAGCGTAAAAACTTGGCAATCGCTATTAGTTTATTTGACAACCCCGCGGTTTTAGAGGCTTCCTTTACACGAGTTTTGCAGGCAGGTGTTTCCCAACTTTAACAGTCATATTTTTGTCTCGTTTGTGACGTCAAAGTTTATAATTAGATTTTGTTTTGGTTAAAATTAAACTATTAAGCAAGCGAACATGTATTGGGCAATTTTTATGTTATTTAGGATATTATTTTGCATGGCGTCCATGAGTGGTCTTTTTTAATTCCATGTCAATTTTATGCAAATTAAAATGAAGTCGTAATTTAAACCTGAATTTTTTTATATTTCAACAAGATTATAATTTTATCGCTGTCTAGATAATTTGAATAATACTTATATAGGAGCTATTAACTTACGATGTTATCAATCACTGAGATGCTCAAATATTTTTGTTTTATCCGTTTTTTTTATTGTTTTTAATATTTTTGATGTTTTTTGTTTCGTTTAGGTCATGGTCTTACCACGATGATACCAGCCTGTACATGTTATTCGAGTACGTGTGTGGGGGTGAACTGTTCACGTATTTGAGAAACGCGGGCCGTTTCAGCAGCGCTACGGGTTCCTTTTACGCCGCCCAAATTGTCCTAGCTCTCGAATATCTCCATAAGATGCATGTCGTCTATCGAGACTTGAAACCCGAGAATCTCCTTTTAGACCGCGAAGGTTTTCTTAAAATTACCGACTTCGGTTTCGCCAAAAAACTACATGACAGGTAAGAAATATTTTTATATAATACGATATAAACACTTGAATCGGGGTGTTCGTGGGACCCAGTACTTCATTCACGATGTAATTTAGATTTTTATTCTCTGTTTAATAAATTATATATCAGGAATTAAATTACGTAGACATTTCACTCCATTAAGTAGTATAACAATACCTATTCAGCAATAAGAGTGGGATCTCCTTACTTGATGATAGCTCGTAAAGATTTAAATTATTGAAACTTTCGCTATGTAGAACTTCTTTTAAGACATCTAGATTATTTTCTGACATGTTTATGCGTGTAATTTCAACCATTTTTATCATTTAATTTCAAATATTAATATTTAACCGACTATCGAATATGTTTTTTAACGTTTTGCAACAAAACTAAGGATCTCTGGTGGGCTAAAGAGGTTATAGGGGGTAAAATAATACGTTTTCTTTACGGAAGATTCCCTATAATTGTTGGGTTGACCCCACAATAAACCATTAACCAGCTCTAAAATTCTTCGAGACTGTAGCAATCCATTCTGGGAAACATTTGAACCTTATGGTCCCAATTTCCTTTAGATTCAAATTTTTTTAGGATTATGCGTCGAAATAAATATAACTCATCTCGTCGCCTATTCAAAAACTCGAACTATCGTTACTTTTTTTTTTTTCCAAAAAATTGAAAAAAATCGAGAAAAATCTTGGTTTCCTTCCGCTTATAGCGATATTTTGAAATGGAAAACTATTTTAGTTGTCTCGCGATAAGCAAACTATAGATAAAGCTACGGCGAATGAATATTCAATGCTAAACCGTGATTGGGAATAAAAATAGTTCTAGCTCTTTTTTTTTCAAAATGTTCTCCTGTATTTTATTTTTTAAGTAAAAATGAACCAAATTTTTCTGTTGGATTTTTATTTTTCTTGATGCTGATGTTCTATAGAACGTGGACTTTATGCGGAACTCCGGAATACTTAGCTCCGGAAATCATTCAAAGCAAAGGTCACAACAAAGCGGTCGATTGGTGGGCTCTAGGAATCTTAATATACGAAATGCTAGCCGGGTGAGTACTTTTTAAATCTCTATTTCGCTTGGAATTTGTACCACGTATTACGTTAAGCTCCTTTTAAATTCTATAAGTAAACAAAAATTCTAGATAAATGGAACCTAGCTTTGAACTCGCTGACAATTCAAGGTGAACTAATTCTAAATATATTCAAAAATCTTCTCACCCCTTTTATTTCAAAAGATCCCGACACGGACGAAGATTTACGAGCAATCCCTTTTCACACGCAAAAAAAAAGGCTTAACTTTAGTCTAGGCATATATAAGCGTACTAAGTAAATAAGCATGCATGGCAACGAAAAGTTTAGAATAAATCAGTATGTAGTTTTCAGTGGGTACAAAGCATTAACTTCAAAGTGAGGCTGACTAAGATTTCTCATAAAAACCTAATTCTTATAATATTTGAAATCAGTTACCCGGAAAATAGGCTTAGCTGGATTCATGGAGATCCTCGATTTCTTCGCATTGATGGGTCAACGACCAATGAACAAAGACCCTTCGTTAAGATGAGATCTCCATGAGCCTTCCGATATCATTCGATTGGTCGCTGACCCTTCAATGTCAAGAAATTCAAGATCTCCATGAATCCAACTAAGCCTATTTTCCGGGTAGCTCTAAATTTATTTCTAGTTTGTTTGTAATTTTTTTACTGGTTGATTAGGCTTATTTAAATGGTACGGAATCGATAAAAAAGACTTGTTAGGGTGCATTTAAATCTTCAAAAGCTGGATGTCTCATTATTGGTCAGAGCTATAGGTTTTACTTTCGAAATCTACGCTTTTCCCAGAATTTTAACTAAATCATAATGTTTTCTATTCGCCACCCTGTTTTATTTTTAGTAGTGGAATCGATAAAATCAATTTAAAAATTTGAAAAGATACCAATTTAATTTTGATGATGACAAGTTTTTCAAATTCAAGTTACGCAAAAAGATCCCAAAAGTATTTTAAGTCATTTAGAGGATCATTCTGGTTTTGTTTTACATAATTGAATAGTTTTTCTAGAAAACAACTCGGGTTTTGGTTTCACCATCGCTTTACGTCGTGTTTTGAAAACACACATTTCTCTTACGTTCCAATCTATTCAATTTATCTCGGTGGTTGGGTTGGTACTAGGCTTTTAGTTCTTTTTAGGAAGATACAAAATAACAAAAATAAATTTTTCCTAAATTGTACGTTCTTGAAATCTTTGAAGAATGAGTATGCCATCTAAAATCCTAGAAACTCTTTTTTAAGGCTAGGATAACTTAGCTTTTATTTTTCAAAGTTTTCCTGTTCTATATTGCGCAAAGAGAGAATTTCCAATTTTCCGTAGTAGGACCCCTCCGATCTCGTAAAATTGGGAATTTTACTCTTACAGAGAGGAGGGCTATATGGAACATAAGAGTAGTAGACTTCAAAGGAGGGTTTCATCTATACTTCTGAAAATACCTATTTCGACTAAGCACCCACCATAATATAAAAAATATTTCTTTGTCCTATCCTATGATGTTTACTGGAAATCTAATATTTACCATTTCCTATACAAACACTCGGGAATTACGCCTTAATCTCAGACCATTAAAACCCTTTTCTTTTTTCTGACAAATCTTTCATCTTTTATCCCCTGGTGACTGTACGGTATATGACACGGTTAATACGTCCAAATCGCTAGAAACAAAAACCCATGCATCGACATGGTATTAAACCCTAGTAACTTGGAGTACGACCTAAGATCATTTTTTTATAAAGAGAAGGAAGCCTAGACTTCTACGAAATGAAACTCTAATCGATTCCTAGTAAAGTAATTACCTTCTCATGACCTCTCATATCTTCGTCCGACATAATAAGTTAAGATCCTTAAATTGAAAAGGATCGGAAACTGCGGGAAAAATTCTAGTTAGGGTAAACAGACCCTGGTATTTCTGACCTCAGTCAAGGTCGTGTCAGAAACAGTTGTAGAGAAGCAACAGGATGGCAAAGTCCGTAAGAAGCGCCACCCCCCGTTTCATGTTCACTTTTACATGACTCCACCGCGATTTATGTCTCGTCTTGCTCCCTTTATCCCTGTTAATATATAAGTGATTTTTTATCGATTCCTTATCGTTTACATAGGCCTAATCCACCAATAAAAAGTTTACAAAACAAATATTAACATAGAAATAAATTTAAAACTTACCCGGAAAATTCTCTTTTAAGTATATTTTCCAACACCGCCATATATCTCCCTATGTTTTTACTAATACCGATATATTTGTCGTTTGCATTTTCCCAAATCCCAGCATTGTCAGTTGTTGAGACCTTCGTATGAGATTAACGTAAAAGAGAACCCCTTCTCCACTTCAAATATCACTCATAGTACATTATGCCTGAATATAAGACCATAAACCCACTTTGGTGGGTGTGACTAAAAATGGTTAATGAGCAGAGATCTTATGCGTGGTGCTTATTTTGTGTTACTGGTCCTATTTAGTTTTGGTCTTATTAAAGGGAAAGTGAATGAAAAGTTACCTAAACTACATATTATGGTGCTTAAAATAGTAATTTTGTTGAATTATATTCTACCTTGAGTCCTTAACGAGATCAAAGTGATGCGGTACTCCCGTTATAAGACCTTTTACTCTTATGATTGGTCAGATAAGTTAAAGGAGCTGAGTTCTTTCGGGGCAGATCTTCAATTTAAGAAGTTTCCTATTTATCCACCCTTTAACCCCTTTTATATGTTAATATCGTTGCATATATTAATTCATTTTTCTCCTTTTTGTCACTATCTTTGTGTGGATTATCGTGGGACCTTAAAAAACAGATTCCCCCCATTTTTCGACGACAATCCTTTCGCTATCTACGAAAAAATCTTAGCTGGTAAGATCGACTGGCCACGTCACATCGATCCGGTTGCCAAGTAAGCAAAATCTCCTTTTTTTTTTTCTTTTTTTCTCCTTGAGTCCTAAGATGGTATTTCACCGTAACATTATACTGTCCTAAAAGGCAGGGGTCACTCTAGCCCGTGTTTGTGGAAAAAGTAGTGATGTCAGTAAAACTTAGGGTAATGACAAAATCACGTATTTCTCTCTTGGGGAATCTTTAGATAATTTTTCCCGGCTGTGTTTAGACTCTTACCAAAAGGATAGCTATTGTAATTTCTTAGGAGGGGTTATCTCCGGTATACGTCACTGAACGCAGACTGCAGGATACAAATAAGCTTCGCTTTATTTAAATTCTCGAGGAAGAGTCCAAATCACTGAAGCTTAAAAGGGGTGGTAACCAATTTTTTCGTTTTGTGCCAGCTCTAGCGTGGTTGGTTAAATTGGAGTTTGCTGATATCAGTACACTATTTTTGGATGTTAATTTCTTCTCTGTAATAAGTTACGAACTTTTGGTAATGGTAGGAATATAGGCTTGAGTTTCAGAAAGACCTTGAGTTGAGAATGTATCGTGCACTATTTTTTCATGGTTCAGTTTGTTCATTGTTAGACAATACTGTTATCAAAGGCAGATTCACTTCATTTCTAACGTAATAGGGATAATCTTTAAGATATGCTTAGTCTATTGTACATCCTCACGAAGAAACTCAGATAATACTCCCGTCTTTCGAACTGGATCTAATGAATCCGAAGACTGATGAAAGCCTTCTTGTCTTCTCAAGTAACAACGGTCCATCACTGTGCAGTGAGAATTAATTATAGATAAAAAATAAAGCCAGGATTGCTTGGTTTCCTATACGTGCTGTTATCTCGAACCAATAGCCCAAACTGTTTTATTTCGACTAGACTAAAAGCCTAGTGGACGAACTTATTCAATAACATCTGCCTCTCCCTACATTGTCTCTAATTCGAAAAACTTGTGAAAGTTCTTGTTCTGTATACATCAAGGACCTATAGGAGAGAACTTCTTGAATTTCAATCTAGCCCATCTATTTTATGGTTTTATTTACTTTTTCGTGGGTTCTGGTCAAGGAAAAGTCATTTTCGGCCGCAAATTGAGTTTAAAGGGAAGGCCACGTGAAATATTTGGGTTTTAGGTATACTTTTATTTAGTTTAAACTCGCAGAAAGTTTTAAATTTGGTTTTGAAATTATGTAGCTGTTCATTTTTAAAGATGATATAAAGCAAGGATAACGTGCCTCTTGAGTTGATTCTCGAGTGTTCTGGCACGTGATACGGTTGCTTTTGCGTCGTCTTTTTCATGAAAGTACTTAATCCAGAAACTCCTACCTTTAGTATTAGAATTATCTTTAAATACGTTCCATAACAATACTTAGTCACATATCGGGGAAAATCTATATTTTTTTGACATTCTCATTTTGAAGTTTCACAAACACGTGTCAACCCTGTGGTGTAATATTTTGAGTATGGGTTTTTCATAGTATGAAAAAAACTAAAAATATTATCATAGGCCCTCGAAAAACAATGGTGACAACATAAATTTCATTTTTTTTTTTTCTATTGTTAATATTATTCAGGGACCTGATTAAAAAGTTGTTAGTTCAAGATCGAACGAAAAGGCTAGGGAATATGAAGGTAAACGCTGTAAGAATCATCTCCGTTTGTTCGTAAATCCATCCTTGATATTAAAGTGACTGTGAAACTCAATTAAAAATTTTATTCAACACGTAGCTAAGATTATGTAGAAAAAATAACTTAAAACAATTTTTGTATGAATTTAACCTGAATTTAAAAGACTTTAATTGAAGGTTGCAAACCCATCTTTGAATTATATATTTAATTTTTATAATCCATGAATATTAAACCATCTAAAATAATAAATTAAAATTTTCCCTAAATTTTTAACATTTCTAATTAAACATTCTAGCTGCATGGTACACGTAAAATCTAATCAATTATTCTTAATCAACTGGTTTAAAGACGTCTCACTTGCCCTAACTTTTGTACCTTTTGTTATATTGTTTTAAAGCCAGAATCGTAGAGATTAAAAGCATTGTAGGTTCGGAAACTTTATTAGTAATCATTTAAATAGTCTTAACCTGAATAAAAAAATTAAATTGAGTTTCATTCTCCCTTTAATTTTAAAATTTTATCATTAAAATTAATGAGATTTTTCTCCGTATCTAGAATGGCGCTGACGACGTTAAAAAACATCGTTGGTTTAAATCTACAAATTGGGACGAACTTTTCCAGAAACGAACAAAGGTAAACCTTGTTTTTAAAAACTTAATTATAAAACCTATTAAATCTTTTTTAAATATATTAAAAATCGCTAAAAAGGATTCTTAATAACAAAACAACCCTATTTTTTATTTTCTTTTTATTTCAATTTCCTCACGGATAAAAACACATTCCTATCTTTTCTCCTGGGACCAAAATTACTTCTTGTGCATTCTTGTGATGGTTAAAAATCTCTTAAAAAAATCCACTTCTAACTGCTCCCCTTTTGGAACTGGTGGGATAAAAAAAAACTACTCTGATATGGTCTGTTGATTTTATACTATTTTTTGTGTTTGTCGTTTTCTGTTTTGGTATGTGTTGGGATTTTTCCAATTTGATTAACTCGGATTTAGCCTCCTTTGAGCCCTAAAGTTGGTTTCGAAGGAGATACGCGTAATTTCGACGATTATCCTGAAAGAGAGCCATCAAAAAAAGCCGTCCCAGTTAGCGAGCGCGATATTGAGCTATTTGAAGATTTTTAGGAATAAAAAACTTTAATAATACATAAATTTTTTTAAGGGGAAGCTGTAAGCTGAGATTTTGTCTAATAAATGAGAGTAGTGAAAATTTACCATCCTCCATAAGAAATCTGAGGCTCTAAAAAAAGTAACAGATGCCTGTTACTTTAAAGTGTTAGTAGGAATGTTTTACTACACATTTTTTGTTTAGATATTAAATCAAATCAATATGAGTAGTGGCTTTTAGGCGTGGCAAGCGGGGTTTTCACAAGCCCATCTTTTATCGAGTTTTTAGCCACTGTGTATCCGCATTTTTAACACGTATGGAGCTTTGTAGTTCCCAGACTCCGCCTACTACTGACGTGGTAAACCGCACTATTCTATTTTACTTACATAGGGACCTCCCCCTCCACGTGATGATGGGCGGGGATTCACCTCCCCTTCAGCGCGATAATGGCCAATGAGAAAAGAGTGTCAAACACTGATTGGATGATATTAACGGTTATTTTGGCTTTTAGTTATAAAAATTTAAGATTTAATTCACCTTTGTAAACCTTGGATTTCTTATGAATGTTACTACTCTTACTTAGATCGAAAATGTATTCATTTAACACCACCATTAGTGGTTTTACAAAATATTTTCAGCTCAGTTTTCGCTTAATTTTTAATGAGACAAAATAACTTCATCTTTACTTTACGCGACCCTAAAATAATGTACATACAAAAACCATATGTAAAGAGTGTTTGTTGGAAATGGTTACAAACAATACGAAGAATATGGGTCCAATGTATTCATCAAACAAATACATTTTAACAGCGGTTTTAATAATATAATTAATATTCAACAATAAACGCGAGTCTCCGTAGTTAGAGCTAATATTTTTAACGATTAGGCTTAGCTTGGAAAGGTTAACTATTTCGGAAAACGCGGGAAGAAAACAGGGGCGTGCCAACGTTTTTAGGACAGCAGGGGGACCATCCCAATCTCCTGTCTCCACGCGGTTGGCACGCCCCTGGAAGAAAAAAACGTCACAAATGTGCCAAAGAAAAATGGGTCAACGAATCAAATTACTTATTTGTACGAGTGGGCGTTGCTTAAGAGGCGTAACCGTTTAAAAGGCGTGGTTTAGTTCACGGATACGCCTCCTTAATGTTTAAGTTTAGAGATTGGCTTGAATGGAAAAATATTCCGATGGAAATAATACTCGGATTTAACTTAAATTATCTATATCGAGATTTATTTAGATATCGAATCTAATTAAATCAATATATATTTATTGTAAATATAATAAATTAAGCGAGAAATGTTTATTAAGTGTAAATAAGTAGTGTAAATAGCGAAAGATACTTAGTTTATTGAAATTATATTAAAAAAAATGAAGATTTAAATATGAAATTAAATTAATTATAGATTTCGGTGATACTTTTTAGTTAAGGTTGGATTTTAAGAGATTTATTTCAAAGCTGAAGTCCAAATTTTTAAGGTTCCAAATATAAGGACCTATTTTAGAAACCAGCCAGGTTTAATTAGCATGATAAATAAAATATTAGCAAAAGTCTATTACTGTATTCTATAAAAGTAAATAACGCCCTGTAGGTTAATATTATCAGTCCAGGTAAATGTACCGGTAGATTCTCATTCGAGACACTCTAGCGGCCGCAGACAGTGTAAATAGTGAACGGAGGAAGCGCCACTTTTGAGGAGTTGGGGGAAGACAATATAGCCAAGCGCGGCCCGCCTAAATTCGTTTCCTCTCAAAATATCGAGGAAGAGTCCAAATCACAGGGATGATGCTTATCGTTTTGGCTAGTTTTATGTGATGGGCTAGTATGTCTACCTTATCCTTTGCCAGAAGCCGATGAAACCCTCCTTTGAAGTCCACTACTCTAATGTTCCATATAGCGCTCCTCTCTGTATGGGTAAAATTCACAATTTTACGAGATCGGAGAGGTCCTACTTCATACCCCTGTCTACGGAAAATTGGAAATTCTCTCTATCCATAAAGTACGAGGTTATTTTGAGGAACTTCAAGGCTGCGAGATATTCGCTCGACGAACTCCCGCTCCAAAAAATCTACCGTTGGGAGGCGTACGAATCGCGCTTTTTGAAACTAACCCATACAGAGAGGGATAGACAAGACCCGGGAATAATAGACTTCAAAGGAGGGTTTCATCGGCATCTGCCTTTGCTGATAGTATTAAGCTACGGGGCGTTGTTTACTTCAATGGAATAAAGTAATAGACTTTTGATATTAGCTATATTTTAAAAACATATTATGGATGATAAAATTCATGAAACAATAACGAATTTGTAAAATATAAAATAGGCTAGTTTTAAAATATACAGTATTTTCCGAGAAAAAAAGGCATATACTCTAATTAATCTAGTCCTTTTTTCATACAAAGAATCATGTAAGATCAAACTAATAATTGTTACGAATTTTCGAAATTATACTGTAGTTTAAGCCCCATGACTATAATTATAGATAATCGCCTTGGATTTTTTTGTTATTTTCGTTTAAGTTTCAAAACATAAATTTAATTGTTAAAATTATAGCTTAAATATCTCGCAGATTGTTAAAACTTATTTGTTAATAAAAACGAAATTAAGACAGTTTTAACTAACTTCCATATCTGAATTTCTCATTTGAAACGTATCTTGAAGGCGCGTTTTCAATCAGATTTTTTGACCAAGAAGCGAGCTTTTACTTCAAAACCAATTTGAAATTAAAATCAATCATTTTGTTTAAACCCACGTTAACAGATTTCAAATGACAAGAGAAGCTGATATCAAAATTGATTTGATATAAACTTTTCTTGCGGAAGCGAAAGCAAAAGTTTGAAACACATTCGATTGAAAACGGGACATTATATTGTGTTCTAGTTATAACAGATAACCTTAAAACATTTGTTTTAATACTTAAATTAATTGTTTTCAATTTTAATATTAAAACCATTTCGATGACGGTTAGAATTAATAAGTGTGCAGTCATTAAAGTTTTGTCTAATATATGTAATCGAATTTCTTATAGGCACCCATGTTACCTCTGGTCAGTCACGCTGGAGATACGCGATACTTTGATCGGTTTCCTGTGGACAATGTCCGTTCCGCGTCACCACCTGGTCAACCTAAGATGGCAATCCCACCACCAAAAATTACTGAACGGGATTTAGCCAAATTTGTAGATTTTTAATTTAATTTAAATCTACAGCATAGGTATGCTTTAAGCTATATTTAAATTATTCACTGATGAAATATTAGATATTACTAATATTCGTAACTGTTACACAGCCCTTAAAATTTAATTCCATCTTTTGAACTTCTTAATCTTAATCTTTCTTACCCTTAAATTCACTATATACACGAACATATACATTCCATTAATATTATGACTAAAGTTTGTAAATTTCACCTGTTTGATTGATATATATTTTGCATATAAGAGAATAGCTGTTTGTCCTTTTACAACTAGAGATCTAACAGCTACGCTATATAGATATGAAACACTATATGCTCCCTATTGTTGGTATTATAAAATAACCTTGGAACAAACAAAAGAGGCGTTAAAAAGCACCTGTTTTTCCTATTGAAGATGTTGCCTTAAATCAAGCATGGGTCAAAGTAAACGATTATCTGTACTTTAGCCAACCTTGAAACCAAGTTAACCAACAACCACACCCTTTAAATAGAACATGTTTATATGAGGAAGATGTTGCCTTTTTTCAAAGTTGTGACGAAGTATAGTTTTATAATACCAACTATTCCCTCTATGTCCTAGAGAAACCCAAAGTTGATTGTAGAGATCGGGGTTTGGACAAGAAAATTTCTGATTATTTTATCTTTATTCATAACTTAAAATTTTTCGAGGAAAGTCTATGATAAATCCAATGTAATCGCGAATAATTTTCCGATTATTTTTTTTATGATTAACTGATTAACTGATAGTTGTGGATTATTTTCTCCAAACCCCGATCTCTAGTTGATTGTAGCAGCTATCTCTGAGTTGGGGGTAATTCGTTTGTTTTGACAGCACCTCGTCCCTCCCCCTACTCATCTCGAGCCTGAAGGTCACGTGTGACGCATGGTTTTTAAAATTATGCAAATTGATCTAATTTGCTAAAATATATGAAAAAAAGCGTACTTTAAATCTCTAAAGCCGGATTCACATAGATCTATTTTCACGCGTTTCACACTCGCGCACGAGCGTGAAACGCGTGAAAATAGGTCTGTGTGCATCAGCCTTTAATCCTTGAAAATCGTGTGTTTGTGGCCAATTACCTATTTTGTTTGATGATACCAGCTTATTGAATAATTGACATCAAAGCATTATATTGAACTCTGGGTCGTTTCACCAATTATCCCCGGCTCGCAGATGTCGCCACTCGTCTCTAGAAGTCACTTTTGCCCAGAGTTGAATATCTCTATAGCGCAGCGTTGTAAGATCTCTGATTAAAAATTTTATATATCTTTCGCCACCTTGTAACTACCTAAAAAATTAGTACAGGCGCGTTGGTATTTGTTTCGTATATTTCCCGAGAATGGACCGCTCAAGCATCATATATATCGCGGTAGATTTAACGTACTCTGCCTCTCGCTCGAACACCCGCGTTAGAAACTTACAACTAGAAAGCCACGTCTTAGGCAAAGGTAGCAGACGACATTCACCAACCGCGAATCTAAGCGGGCATAATCCAAGGACTATAAATTTAATAAACACAATGAACAAATTACTATAATTATCTTTGCTCGAAGTTTAATTATCGGGATTATGTTTTATTAACCATTGTATTTATAACTTTTAAATATAAATTTTACAAAATCAAGGAAACTTAGCCATACTTCATAATTTACTACTAATGGCTCCAAGATTACTAGTAAAAACGGAGAAATCGCAATATCATGGGCCTTTTTATTGCACTTTTAACTAGATATTGAGATAATTTTAACACGCGTATATTACTATCCTTTTACAAGTATGACACGACTTAGAATGTGCGTAACTGAGGTCTTATCTCGTTGGGGAACGAAACAAAAAAAAAAAAAAAATCCTTGTGAAGTTCTGTTAATTGCTCTCGATCATTCGGTCTACAATCGCCAATCAGGTGAGACCGTATTTGGTTATTTTCGAAATAACCAAAAAGTAATTATAATTGTAAAACAATGGACACCGGTAAATGGCGGGAAAAGAAATGTCCTGTCGAAAAAGCAAATATCTTTTCCAAGATCTTTTTCAGGTCGGTGCATTTTTGATTTTAACTTATAAAGGGATTAGATTTCTTCAGTTTTAATGAACCACTATTTAGGGTTGAAATGTTTGCCACCAGGGCCTTCCTATTTTCGAATTTATGCCCTGGCTTTATTGGTTCATTTTTGGGGGCCGTTCCTGAAGGTGTAGTCTCTTTAACATTTGCATTTTGAACCTTTCTAATCATATCACGTGTAAATTAAAATTAACCGATGCATTTTAAATTGATTTTACATAGAATATTAACTGAAATCTTAAGTTACAGTTATGGCGATGTAGCAGTTTATATACTGCTACATCGACATAACTTTAATTTATACGAGAGATTTGCTGAGCAAATCTCTCGTATAAATTACTAAAACTAGCATATTGATCGAGATAATTAAGCCAAGAGCTGTCTACTACAGTTCTTAATAGGCTCTTATAATTTGAAACGGCGTTAAACGATTATAAAATTATATTACTTAATCTTGAAATAAATCGTTATCTTTTATAAGCGTTGATGCCCTTTTTACTAGTGCAGAATTCGAGAATTATATTTTGAAATAGAGATTAAAATCAGGTTTCAAAAAAACATTTACTGCACTATTGTTACGTTTAAGATTTATTTAAAACATAAATTAAAAACACTTTACTAGTTTCGGCATACTGCGATTACCGCTGCCATCATCAGGAGTAACAATAGTGCCCTAAATAAATGTTAATAGCCTTAGCTGACTTTTACGCTTAAACAAATTTCGTTGTGTTAGACCTGGTCGTCTGTAAATCTACGGTCACACTAGCATTTCTTAATCGATTGGAAACGGTAAAATCAAATCGATATTCGAATCGCCAGGAATCGTTTTAAGCGTCTTGTGTTCACACATTATCTTTATAAATCAATTTATTGTAGCTTCCTCTATCGGTTGTTGAAACCGACTCGGTACGAAACTGGTTCCCGAAGCAGTTTCGAGAAATCGAATCAAATAGATTGGAGAAAAGATGGTTTCCCGTTCACACGACTCGAGCGAATCGTTTTGAAACGGTTCAAATCTATTCCAAGGCCTTGTGTGAACGCGGCTAAAGTTTTCATATCACTGGTTCCCTCGTGGTCTCCTCCCCATTTATTAAAGGGACTATCTGCGATTTTTAAAGCCCCTTTAAAGTCGCTTTTTTCTTGCTAGCAGACGACGTTGGTTATAATTTGTATAGTCAAAGCTAGGATGTGTGCATAAGGGAAGATGATTTTTAATAAGAAAAGTCTAGAGTAGATATAACCTTTATATCAACCAGAGGGCAGCAGATTCGCGTTTCAAAAAAAAAAAAAAAAAAAAAAAAAAAACTTTACAGCTGTCCTCGTTTTTTTTTTTTTTTTTTTTTTGGTTTTTCACTCTTTTAAAGTTTATGATTTAAAACTTATGTTTATAATTTTTATTTTTATATTCATTTAAAATCATTATTTAAAAGTTAGACTAAAACTTCTAAACTAACACCCATAAACCTCAAAAATTTGGGAACTCCTTAAATTTCATCTCGCTTTAGGAGTAAATATCTTCCCTTATCTCTCGAGAGCATATTATAGCTTCTTCGTCATTACATTGCTTAAGGAGTTGTAAATCATATTAAATCTTAAAACCCCCAATATTACGCTCCATTATTTCTCGCCTCTAAGTCGTAAATAGCTTAAATCTAGCGAAGGAAAGTGCGAAAAGGAAAGCCAAGGCCTTCGATGATATGTTGAGTAATAAATTGGTAAAACCCTAAATGCCTCTCGTAAAAGAAGGCCTTATCAATTTTATATCGGTAAATTTGGGATTGTCCCAAAACACCAATTTGTCTCTAGCATACTGATCCATGAAATAAAATTTTAACGAAGATCCCTCATTTAATACACTTTTGTTTTCCTATATGAAGGGGGATTGGACAAAGGTAGTTAAAATCGTCACCTAGGATTTTTACCTACTGGAATACCTATCCTAATTAAATATATAAAGAGAAACAACAATTAAGACAGGTGTCCACTAGTTAATAGTTCTGGATATCTTAAGTGAATCGCATTATTTTCCCTACCAGACTACCATCGTATTAATGTTCCGCAAAAACATTGTCCCCCTACATTAAAGGCCCTATCTGCTCAGAAATTTGCCCAATTAAAATGCTCTTCGCTTACGCATACAGGCTAGCTTTGACTGTATGCGTATGCGTAAGCGTTGGTCAACGTCGTCTACTAAGCTAGAAAAGAAGGCGACTTTAAAGGGAATTTAAAAATCGCAGGTAGTCCCTCTTAGGATCACTATTCCAGTGCCGGATTAAGTGGATGGAGGGTTTAGGGTCACGACCCCTGGTGCCAGCCGTGAATGGCGCCTTGGTTTTCTTCTGCTCTATAAACAAATACTCCAGTTTAGATCCCCTGAGCGATAAATGAATACCCCAATTTAGATAACAGTTATGACTCCCCCCCCCCCACGAGACTGGTATTAATCTTTTTGAAAATATTTATTTGATGGAAGGCTGAGGAGAGAACAAGATACTAATTGCTTTAGAAATGCCGTTACATTCGCCACACCTTCCTCTAGCCAAGGCCTAAACGCTCCCTCTTTTCCATTCCCATTCCCCAATTGCTACGCCCACATTTTGACGCAAAAAAGGGTCTATACCATTCTCGAATATATGAGTAAATTTCCTTTTTCTAATCGCTAATCCGAAGAATCTACTTAATTCTACCACAATGAATCTTTCGTTTATGGGGAAGCTAAATTATTCAATCAAGCTAGTTTAATTTCTGATAGATAAACTCAATAATCAGAATGTTTTTCTCATTTTCGAAGTGACGATATTATACCAGAAGTGTATAACAACCCATTTTACTCCTGGTTATAAGTAAGATATCATGTTCTCTTCATTTGGTCATTGATTTTATATCAATTATAATTTAATGAGTCCAATCTTGGCCTAGTTCATATTTTAAACTCGTAAGATGACCTTAACTAACCATATCTGAATTACAAATTAATTCAGAAGTTGAATTTAATCATTAACAAAACTATATAAAAACTTTTGAAATAAGGCCAGACGTTAAATATTGATTTTGGAATATTTTAAGCTAATAACCTAGTATAAAGATTAAAATTTCCATTTTTATAATAACTTCTGATTTTGACTTTCCCTTTAAAACCCGAGCTATTTTCACTAAAGATGAAGAGGTGTAAAAAGTAGATTAGGTTCAAGATCATCAGTTTTTTTTTATCGATCTGAGTTTTTCTTAATTGAAAAGTAATGCCCTGCTCCTTTTCAACTCCCACCTACTTTAAATGAACGACCAATCTATAGATCACACACGGTCTTGGAAACATCTTCCTTCTGTATTATAATCCAATCCATTTCAATCCTTAGGGTACCTATTTCCTTTCAGCCGTTTGCAGATTGGTTTAAAGGAAAACTCCAATATAAATGTCTATTTATGAGCTGATTGGATATGGGCTTTTCAAAATGGGTTGTAATAGAATGGTACTCCTATGAGGTTTCACTGAGCTAGCATTTTGTGAAGGCCAGCCAGTGTGTAAAGGCTGGTGGTCATCGTTCATTGGTCAGAACCCCCATGACGTTTTTAACCCCCCTTTAAACGATACTTTTCAATCGAGTTTAGGAAAATTAGATTTAAATTTAAATATCCATGTAGTGTTTTTACAAAGTTGAGCCAAGGAGTATTAATAAACAGACCCTCACTTAGGGTTCAATGTTTCAATTGACTTGTATAATCCAAAGTGGGCAGACATATTTTATTGGCTATTCGAATAACGCATATAATGTTATAATTAAAACTCATTATACGTCTATAGATATAAATGTAATGGGGATTGGCGAAACCTTTCTAAATTGTTCAGTAAAGATAAATTTCCTATTGTAATCATCGCTAAGCCTTGGCAATGAAAAAAATCCACCAATAGCAAATGTCTGCCGTTTTTCTAAAAACCTTGGACTCCTTACTATTATTTTAAAACCTTTACGTATTCTTTTCCTTTTAAATAATTTATAATTAATTCTTAGCTACACCCAACCCGTATTTAATTTTTTTTTTTTTTCGGCTCCTTTTAAGAACGAAAGCGATTATAGACCCGATTTCCCAGACTGTCGCCCGCTTTTTCAGTTAGTTTGCATACGTCATGTACTATGTTCCTTTTTATATCTGATTTGTTTCATTAGAGATAAAGGCTAGCCTAGTTTCTTCCACATTGACAATTCAAATAGTCCGATAGCGACGTGAAATCCGTTCTCATCAGAAACTAGCGACATAATATCAGGAGCCTAAATTAAATATACAGTGATAATCTCATCGTCGAGAGGCATAGACTTTCCGCGTATTAAAAACTTAAATCGATCTGTACAAGAGGGCTTAATATTTATCCCTAGAACCTTTTAAAGCTTTTTCTATTTCGATAACGGGGACACAATTTCTCTCTAACTCGATTAATAGGTCACCTCTTCCCAGCATTATAGGTCTCTCCTCAATTATTATTTTATCAAAAAAATGGAAGATTAGATTATCTCATTCAATAATAAAAACTGCCTTTTCAACTACCGCGGTATCGTATCTTTAGAGAGATTTTTATCGAAAGATGTCTAAACTTATTTATTGTACTTTTTCTCAAAAGAAGTTTGCAGGAACTACTTTCATTCCTATAAACATTAACAGTTTGTATTAATACGCATCAACTCTCGCTATTCTGCAAACTTTTTTTTGAACTAATTTATATAACTCTCTTTGATTGATAATTTGGTTAAATTTGCATTATGTAGATCAAAAGGTTAAAGGTTAATTTATTTTTCTGTGCATGCTTATAGTTGGATGACCCCCTTCTTCCTTAAGGGTTACAAGAAAGATTTAGGAACCGAAGATTTGTACAATAATCGGAAATCCGATTCTTCCGAGGTTGTAGGAGATTTATTGGAAAAGTAAGTTTATTTTTACGGATGTGTAAGAACGTAAGCTCATAACGAAACGGTTCGTATAAGTCTCACAAATGCTATTAAGGTGCTATTAACTTGCTTGAAACCTTAACTATCGAATTATTATCATTAAATTCGAATCTTAAATTCGAAACTCTGTGTACATTCAAACTTAAAAAGAACCCCATTTTAGAATGCGGGAAATTCTCGAGAGATAGTGTCAGACTTAAGGATAGTTATGAACTTATGATAAAGGTATTGTTAAAGATGATTTTTTCAACTAACGACCGTTTCCACAGAGAATGGAACAAAGAATTGAATAAACAAAAGAGAAATAAGAAACCCAGTTTGACCAGCGCCGTTATTCGCACTTTCGGTTTGGAGTACTTCGGGTTCGGTCTCTTTGCCGTCGTAGGAGAATGCTTTACCCGAGTTATGCAACCTATCTTTTTGGGTTGGATGGTTCGATACTACGCCAAAGCCGATTGCGTCCCCAGAGAGGAAGTGACTTTCTTCGGGCCGGAAGTCTCATGTATCACCAGAAACGAAGCTTATCTGTCAGCTGGAGGAGTGTGTCTCGCTTCCGCTCTCTATGTCCTAACGTATCACCCTTATTTTTACGGAATGCAGCGTACTGGTATGAGACTTCGAGTGGCTTGTTCTAACCTGGTCTATAAAAAGGTAACCCATTTCGTGTTTTTTTTTTTCTATTAGTAATTGTCTTTTGGTACCTTATATAGGCACTCAAACTTAGTCGAGGTTCCTTGGGTAAGACAACTGTGGGTCAGATGGTCAACCTGTTGTCCAACGACGTCAACAAATTTGACGAATCGCTAATATTTTTGCCGTTTCTGTTTGTGGGACCTTTGCAAACAGTCACGACTTTAATCGCACTATGGCCTCACTTAAGCTTAGCTAGTTTAGCGGGAGTCGCTGTCCTAGTTCTGTACATTCCATTTCAAGGTATTATGGCCAAACTCTTCAGCAAGCTTAGATCCAAAATCACTGGTCTAACTGACGAAAGAATTCGACTCATGAACGAAACCATTTCCGGCATGCGTGTAATAAAAATGTACACGTGGGAGGCACCTTTTGTCGATATGATAGCCGAATCCAGAAGGTACTTGTTTCCTTAAAGTCTGCTACTGAATTTTAAACGAATAGTACAAGCCTTCGTGGTATTATCTTCATAATATAGGAGGGAAATAAAAAAGATTCGTAATACTGCCATCTTGCGTGGTTTGAACATCGCCCTGTTCTTTGTGTCGGCTAAAGTCATTTTGTTTCTGGCTTTCCTCACTTTCTCGCTACTTAGCCACGATTTGACCGCCGAGATTGCCTTCGTCAGCATGTCCCTCTTCAATAATCTTCGTTTGTCGATGACGCTCTTCTTCCCGTACGGAGTGTCCCAAGGGGCTGAGGCCCTAATCTCCCTTAAAAGACTGCAGGTTTGTATTAATACGTAAACCTTCAAAGAGTTAGGAATACAAAATTAGCAACAATCCTAACTTTTCTAGAGGTTTCTACTTCTGGAGGAACTAGCGGAAACAAATATCAACAAGGTTGACCTCCGTCCTAAGCCAGAACAATGTGGAGTTTGGTTGAATAACATTACTGGAAGATGGAATAATGTATTTAGTTTTAACCCTTGGTTTTAATTGGAATAAAATAAACTTGAATATTTTATTTTATAGGATTCAGACGAGCCAACTCTGGCAAATATATCCGTGACAGTGAAACCGGGACAACTGTTGGCCGTGGTTGGATCTGTTGGTTCCGGAAAGTCTTCATTATTGATGGCAGCCTTGGGCGAACTTCCTATCGAGTCAGGGGAAGTGAAGGTGAGAGGTAGAGTAGCCTACGCCTCTCAAGAACCTTGGGTCTTCACTGGCAGTGTCAAGTCCAACGTTCTGTTTGGAAATGTATTTGACGAGAAAAAGTACAAGAAAGTCCTCCACGTCTGCGCGTTAGATAGAGTAAGACTATTTCTCAGTTTGACCTTCACGATCTCTAACTTTATTTGGTTTTATACGCCACCAGGACATAGAACAACTACCATACGGAGATCGTACTTTGGTTGGAGAAAGAGGTGTTTCTTTGAGTGGAGGACAAAAGGCGAGAGTTAACTTGGCCAGAGCGCTATACTATGACGCGGACGTTTATTTGCTTGATGATCCACTTAGCGCCGTTGACGCTTCTGTCGCCAAACATCTCTTCGAAAAATGTATCAACGGCTACTTGAAAGACAAGACCAGAATTCTTGTTACGCATCAACTTCAGTTTCTCAAACAAGCTAACAATATATGTATTCTGCGTCACGTGAGTTCCAGTTGACCTTGTACAAGCTTATCCTATTAATTTTTTACTCCAATTAAATTTGTCATTCGATAATTTGTTAATAACATTTCAACAATCAGGGAACTATTATGGCTATTGGAAACTATCCTCAACTGCATAGCTCCGGAATCAACCTCGCGTCTCTTATGGAAAGAACGGAAGAAGAGAAGAAAGAAATGGAAGCTCGTAGACGGATGTCCTCCGTCGACGAGAAAGCCTTGGGAAGCGTGGTTGCTGCTGTCGGCAGTGCTGGTGTTCTTTACGAATCTAGCATGTCACTTAACTCTGTCGGACTGGAGGAGGTAGGTTCCATCGTTGGCTACGAACAATGACTAACATTAATTACTCTTTTGAAAACAAAGGGTTCATTAGAGGACGCCGCGTCTCTAAAAGAACCAACTGAAGTCGAGGAAGGTAAAGTCACGGGATCAGTCAGTGGCGGAATTTATTGGACGTACATCAGGGCCGGCGCGGGACCCTTCATGCTTTTCATCCTCTTTTTCTCTAACATTTTAACTCAAGTTTTATTCAACGGCAGTGATTATTGGCTAACTATTTGGTAACTACAAGTATGAAAACTGAAAGAAGCAGTGTTTTCTTCATTATTCCTACAAGTTTAAACCTTTGTTCGAGCCCTTACCATTGTCAAACCCTCTACATTTCTCGTAAGAGGAATTATGCTGGGATAAATGTTGTTAAGCCTAATTTATCTGATAATCGAATTGGGGATTACTATTTGATATTATAAACTACCGAAACTAATTGTCTTAATATAATTAGGACGAACGAAATGAGCCGTAAAAATGCTGAACCATCAACGACAATCATACCGGAATCTACCACGCCTGTTTTCAGCGGAAGCGGATTTTCATATTTTGAGCCACCAGTCATGAGAGCTGACAGCGCCGATGGTATTTTTGAGGGAAAAGATATCTGGTTCTACGTATACGTCTACGCTGGTTTAACTATAGGGGTTTTGGCCTGTTCTCTCATACGTTCGGTCATATTCTTTGTCATATGCATGTCATCATCTGAAAATTTACACAACACCATGTTTTCCAGTGTCGTCAGAGCTCCAATCAGCTTTTTCGACAATAACCCATTAGGTACATTTCATTCGTACTTGTTAAAAGTCTAAATCCAGATTACAAAAAATATTGTATTAATCCAACAGGTCGTATTCTAAATCGTTTCACGAAGGATATGGGTACCATCGATGATTTGTTACCCATAACTGCCCTCGACATGACTTCTGTGAGTATTTTCGATACTCCTTTAGCTTAAATAATTTCCGAAATGAAAGTTGTATAACAGCTAACTGTTCTTGAACATACTAATTAAAGGGCTTTATCGGAGTCTTGGGTGCTCCAACCTAACTAAAAGATTAAAAATGGGTGGCTAGGCCAGCAAGCCTACGTTAAAACCCCTTAAAGGTAAAACATTTCTTAATGACAACTGTGTTTTGTCGATTAGATCTTCTTGGGTTTGGCCGGCACATTGGTTTTGGTTTCCACCGTCAATTACTGGTTAACCATTCCTTCTGCGGCCATGATACTAATCTTCTACTACATTCGCAAATTTTATCTGTACACAGCTCGTGACGTTAAACGACTGGAAGGCATAAGTAGGATTACTACGTTCATCTCCTATAGTACTATACGTGAACCATTTATAAATTTCTGTATCTAGCTCGTAGTCCAGTGTTCTCACATATAAGTACTTCCCTTTATGGACTGACCACGATTAGGGCTTTCAAAGCCCAAGAAATGTTCGAACGGCAGTTTTGTTTTCATCAGGATCACCACACTCGTTCTTGGTTTATCGTCATTTGCAGCGGCCGATGGTTGGGTATCGTCCTAGATTGGATATGCGTCGTATATACAACAGCAGTGACCGCGGCTCTTGTAGCTATGAATGGCGACGAAGGTAAATGAATTATACGTTTCTGTGTTGTTCTTCTCCGATTGGCCAGCGCATTTAGGTGTATAATATAGGAGTAATCCAATCTTTTCTATAATTATCAGAAAACTCTGGAGGAAATATTGGGCTGGCTATCTCTTCGGCTTTGCTATTGTCCGGATCTATTCAATGGGGTGTTCGCCAGTCTGCCGAATTAGAAAGTCAGATGACTTCGGTAGAAAGGGTGGATGAATACAGCCACTTACCGACTGAAGCCGCCCTTGAAGCTTCGTCCGATAAGAAGCCACCACCAGATTGGCCCCAAAGAGGCGAGATTGTTTTCGACAACATGTCTTTAATATACAGCCCGAATGATCCACCTGTTCTAAAAAATCTATACTGTAAAATCAAGAGTCAAGAGAAGGTATGACACTATAGAGCTCTGCTCGTATCAGATCTTCTGTTCTAATCCATGTTTTATTCCTAAAGATTGGAATTGTTGGTCGAACCGGTGCTGGTAAGAGTTCTATGATTTCGGCTTTGTTTCGTATGGCTGAACCCGAAGGTATCATATCCATTGACGGTATCCCGACCAAAGATGTTGGACTTCACGATCTAAGAAGCAAAATATCTATCATTCCTCAGGTATATTCAGAATTATTCCTCTACAATTAGACATTATTTGGGTTAATTAGGCGGTTTTCTTAGGATCCAGTACTATTTACTGGCCCAGTCCGCCGTAATATTGACCCATTCGGTAAAAGCTCGGATCAACAGTTATGGAGCGTTCTGGAAGAGGTTCAACTGAAAGAAGTTGTCGAGCATTTGCCAGGAGGTCTAGACACTTTTCTATCAGAAGGTGGCAGTAATTTTAGCGTTGGTCAAAGGCAATTAGTATGCATGGCCAGAGCCATTCTTCGGAACAACAAGATTCTAGTTCTGGACGAAGCTACGGCTAACGTAGATGCTAGGACCGATTCGTTAATTCAAAGAACAATAAGAGAAAAGTTTAAAACCTGCACGGTTTTGACTATAGCCCATAGATTAAATACCATCATGGACTGCGACAGAGTACTTGTAAGTATTAACGTTTCCCAAATTGTCTGTTTAATGCAACTGTCTTTGGTATTTAGGTTTTAGACGCTGGCCGAATTCAAGAATTTGACGAACCCTATATTCTATTGCAAAACGAACTCGGGGTATTTTACGATATGGTTCAAAAAACTGGTCCTGCAATGGCGGAGCAACTGAAGTCCGTTGCTAAACAAGCCTCAGAAGCCAGACTCAAACTTTTGGACAAAACTAAAGGGATTTTTACCAATAAAAATCAAGAATCAATTAAGAAACATGAAAGACTGAGAAATAGTTTGCGCCTGAAGGAAGCCCAAGTCAAACTCGAGGTGGCGCCTATTGAAGAAATAGCGCCACTTGAAAATGGCCACATTGAAAAAGAATCAACGGACGTTCGTTTATAGCCTGCGCAATTTCTTCTGACGAAGAACTTGTTAACCGTAATTTTATATTTAAAATATATTTATATTTTTTTAAACTCATTCTGGTTGGTGGATTTCAACGCCTAAACTTTGTTTGTAGAAGAAAATATGTAATCTTGAATGAATTCTTAGCCTCATCATAATAAATTTTAAAAGCCCGCAAGGCTTAATTTATGCCTAATATATTTTTTGTGCCATTTCTTATTAATTCGCGAGTCGCGACCGAAACGTCGTCTGCTAAGGTGTATTATCCCCATGGAAAAAACTACATCATAAAGTTTTTTTGCCACTTTGAATCAGTTTGACCTTGAATCACTTGATGGTGTAAAATAGATTCCGCCCCTGAATAGTGTCTTTTGTGTCATTTCTTAAATGTAGAAAAGTGTCTTTGTGCCTTGCTTGTACCCATGATTTGAATTTTACCGGTAGCTTTAATGGTTTTTCAGTGGCCAACTTAGATCGCTCACGTGGTTTAAGGTAATAAATAATTTCATTATTTTTCATAATCAATCAAGATGGCCGAAGCTCAAGTTTGTCGGTGCTAAAGCTGGAATCTTTCCCTCTTAATTTTAGCAATTTTCCTTGTAAACTATGAGCAATTATAGTTAAACAATTGCATTTACCAATTTTAAAGCATTTTAATGTAAAAATTTTAAGTTATTTTTTCAAAATGAAGTGGTATAACGTAAGCGAAAGCGCTCGCTATGGAGTTGGTAAGTAAAATACAAGGCTTAGCGACTAAAACCGAGAACCCTCCTAAGTTTCTGGCTATAAGCCCACTATTTAAGTTAATTGTGATTTTAAAATTTGCGCATTATGGGAAAAATTAAGTTTTTATTTATTGTTTAAATATGTAATGTAGGAGGTTTTTTTTAGTAGTAGGGTTTGTAAAGTAGGGTTAATAAAGTCAATGAATCAACAAGTGTTGAAGTGAAAAGAAGTCACTTTTTTTTTTTTTTTTTTTTTTTTTGCATAATACTATGTTGAGTCATGCACTATTCCTCATTTTATTCCCAATAATATTTTACTGTTCTGATTCAATTCTAGCTATATACAATTTTTCTCATGAGAATCCATGCATGTTACCATTGAATGTCGGAGACTCTGTTCTACTTTTAAAAGAATCTGATGGTAAGTTTTCCCTTTTAAAAAAAATACACAAATAAAGTCATAAACATAATCTTTAATTATTCATAGAATGGTTCTATGGATCATACGCTCGAAATCGTTCCAAAGCTGGGGTTTTTCCAAGGTCTTTCGTTTGCGTTAGAGATGCTATTGTTGATAGATCCGGGTAAGACTAATTTTTCAATTAATTTTCCACTTACGCCTTACTTGTACTTTATCATAATATTTAACAGGTTAAATGAAATAATTCTACCTCACGAGCCTCCAATTGTTCAAGAAATTTCGTCTGTTTTACGCGAATGGTGGATAATATGGAAACAGTTGTACGTTTTGAATAGCACGCATTTTGAATCAGTACGTAACATGATGTACGAACTTATTGATTGGAGAAAGAGTATCATGTCAGGAACACTTCCAGCTGTAAGTTGTTATCATAATTGTTGAAAGAGTTATTCCTTAAAAATATTTATCTTAGGATGAATTAAAAGAAGTTAAACAAAAAGTAACTGCCAAGATAGATGTTGGAAACCAGTAAGTTTCAAATTTCCCAGTCTAGTTCTAATTTTACATGTAGTATTTTTTTTTTTAATTTAATTTGGTTTAAATTTCAGCATTCTCGGTCTTGATCTAGTTGTCAGAGATGAACACGGAAATATTTTAAATCCAGAAATGACAAGCACTGTTGATATGTATCGAGCGCACAAAATTGCAGCGACGCAAATTGAAACTGTAATATGATATGCCTAAGATTTTGAAGGAACGTAACTTGATATTAATCTACATTCTTTTCATTCTCTGCTTGTAGATGAACAATATTGATTACAGAAGTCAAAAATCACTTTCCCATTACTGTCACAATCTTTTTGTTACTGTAAAAAATTTTGTGTGTCGAGTGGGTGATGACGCTGATTTGTTAATGACGTTGTACGATGCCAAAGAAGGTGTTTTCATTAGTGAAAATTATCTTGTCAAATGGGGAAAAGGTGGATTGGTTAAAGATATGGATCAATTGAACAATCTGAGAGTTCTTTTCACCGTAAGATTTAAAAGTTTTAACCACAATGCAATTATTTTTGATCCTTTCATTTGTTTTTAGGATTTGGGTAGTAAAGATTTAAATCGTGAGAAAGTATTCTTGGTGTGCCAAATTATACGCATCGGTTCCATGGAATTAAAAGAAGTGGAACATAGAAAATCAAATATAGATCGCAAATCGAGTATGGGTGGAGGAAAAAGATTAGGAGAAGGAGTTCGAAGACCTTTCGGAGTCGCTGGTAAATTTTAAACTTCTTATTTTAATCAGGTTTGCCACACATCACGGAAAATCAGAAAAATTCAGGGGATTTTTAAAATGGGCCAGAAGGTTAGGGAAAAGTCAGGGAGTTTTAAAATTGGGCCAAAAGGACGGTGGAAAGTTGTGAAATTTTAAAATGGTGCCAAAAGATTAGGGAAAGCTAGGGAATCTTAAAAAAGTGCCAAAATGACAGTAAAAATTCGGGAAATTTTAAAATTGGGTCAAAAGGCTAGGAAATTGTATTGAGAAACTTGGTATCTTTATAAAGGTGATGAGCTAATGGAAGAGAGGAATATTGTATAGTCATTTGGTCATGGAAAACAGTAAAGTCTGGGAATTTGAAAAGACGTATTTTGTGGAAACTCTGTTAATAATAAGCCCTTACCGAAAAAAGTTAGTCTTAAGTGGTCTCGGGGAAGTCTTTCGGGTGTCTTACGTAGTCTTAAGAGGTCTTGGGGAAGTCTTCCATTATGTCAAGAATTCTTGGGGAGGTCTTAATGACTTCTCCAAGACCTTTTTAGTGTTCTTGAGGACCTCTTCATAACAGACTAACTTTTTTCCGTAAGGGAGGCTTAGCATATCATGAAATCTATATTTTATATTCATTTTGATTCTTTTATTAGCGATGGACATCTCAGATATAGTCACTGGCAAGCTGGAAAGTGACGAAGAGAAACAATACTTTGTACCATTTGTGCAATGCGGAGACCATGATTTCTTAGATTCAGTCATTCGAAAGATATTAACTGCCAAAGAAGTTAGTCAAAAAGACCATAAGGGTCAAGGATTATGGTGTTCGCTCAAACTTTTGCACGGAGACATTAAACAAGTTCGCGAGGAGAATCCGCATCTGGTCTCTACTTCAACGTCTGTTGCCCGAAAAATGGGATTTCCCGAAGTAATTTTACCAGGAGACGTTAGAAATGACCTGTACTTAACTTTAGTACAAGGAGAGTTTCCTCGGGGTACAATTTCCATGGAAAGAAATATCGAAGTCACTGTTAAAGTTTGCAACGAGAAGGGACAACTTATACCCGTAAGTTAATAAATTTTATTACTTGAATATTAAAGGGAGAATGCAATGATTTTTATCATTAAAATATACCTAATCCCCCAGTAAATAAATAAAATAAACAATTTTTAACTTAACAAGGATTCATGGAGAGTTTGATATCTCATCGTTAACGAGATTTTTTTTTTTAATTTCTAAAGATTAAATTTGTGAGCTTGGCACGAGATCAATTTAACATGGCTCAAATTGAGCCAGGTTGCGTGTCTACTTTAATGATGAGATATCAAACACCTCATATATCCATGTTAAGCCTACTTTAGGAGTAATTTAAAAATTCTAGCTTGATATTGGTGAATTAGGTCTATTTCACTGATAACGATTTGATAGAAAATTACTGATGGTCTGGCTGCATTCACCTATTTAAAGAAAGACAAAGATTTTTAAAAAATTTACCCCAATTTTTTTTAGGGTGTTATAAGTTACGGCTCTGGATGCGATCCCATGAAGGAATATCGTAGCATGATTTACTATCACGAAGATAAACCAAAATGGATGGAAACTTTTAAGGTCGCGATACCTATCGAAGAATTTTACAACTCTCATTTGAAGTTTACTTTCCGACATCGTTCTTCGAATGAAGCGAAAGACAAAGCCGAAAAGATTTTTGCTCTTTCATTTGTTAAACTAATGCAGAAGAATGGAACAACTTTGAAAGACGAAAGTCACGATCTCTTAGTTTTCAAAGTAAGTTGATTTTCTTACACCTATTTTTTTTTCTCAAGTGGCTAACAAATTTTTAAAATGCAGGTTGATCACAAAAAATACGACGATACTGACACGAGTTATCTAAATTTACCTTCAACTCGTAGTGATTTAGAAAGTTACGCTCTAAATACCAAATTAGTGAGCAATGGTTTATCTTTCAGCTTGAAAGATAGTTTTAGCATATCAACTCTAGTCTGTTCAACCAAATTAACACAAAACGTGGATCTTTTGGGTCTTTTGAAATGGTGGGCCAACCCTGAAAACTTGGAAAGTAATTTGAAGGCTTTGATGAAAGTTGATGGTGAAGAAGTCGTCAAGGTATGATTAATTTTCTTGATATTTTAAAGGGAGACAAAGAATATTTTTTTTATCAGCTCTTCATTAAAATAGTTTTAAACCAGTAGGGAAAAAAATTCAAACCACTATTAAGCTGGATATAATTTTTGAAACGTTTCAAACTATGCATAAGAAATAACAATATCCACATTGATCAATTTTAAGCCTTCTTTCTGAGGAAAGGCGTGTTTTCATGAGAGGGATTTTTAAAATATATTTTTAAATGAGCGCTAGAGTCAAAACAAATGTGAAATTGATAGGTGCAATATCAAGAGCTGTATTTTTCTTGCAAATCACTGTAATTTTCTTGCAAATTTCTCTGATGAAAATGCGTGTTAAGTTAAAATTCATATCTTTTGTATGTCATTTATTTTTATATTTTAATTTAAACGTTGAGGCTTTGATAAAAAATCAGTTGTAGTTGGGCTGCATTCTCCCTTTCCTTGTTTTTTTTTTTTAGTAATTTTTTCCATAATTTGCTATTTTGATGGTAGTTTCTACAAGATACGTTGGATGCTTTGTTCGATATCCTAATGAAGAACCCTGATTCTGAACTTTATGATAATTTGGTGGTGGATGCTTTGGTTTTCATAATTGGTTTAATATCCGATCGAAAGTATCATCACTTTCGACCAGTTTTGGATGTCTATATCATGGAGAACTTCTGCGCTACTTTAGCTTATACAAAGTTAATGGTTGTGTTGAAATATTACGTTGATAATGCCAATGATCCTGATGAAGCCTTTCACGATAAATTGCTCAAAACTATGAAATCAATTGAATATTTGTTCAAGTTTATCGTAAGATCGCGGCAGCTTTTTTCTGAGTAAGTTTATAATGTTTTCCCCTTGTAAATACAATAACTAACTATTATTTGATTTAGAATTAACTCTGGTAAAGGCAAACAACAGTTTGAAAATACTTTTCAACGACTTTTGGAATCTTTATCATCTATGATGCTGTACGATTCGCACTTAACATTAGTCATTCAAGGCGCGTGTTTGAAGTATTTTCCTTGCGCCATTCTTGATATTCTAACAGTTTTCGATGGACCTTTATTATGGTTAGTATACAATCAATCAGTTTGTAATTTTTCCTCGTATTATTAAAGAAATTTAATCATTCGTTTTTTAAAAACAGCAATATTCTCGTTGAGATGATCACGAATGTTCCCTCTGACAGATTAACGAAGCAAAAAATGACTTGCGTGAATGATATAGTTCATAGCGCTTTATTCCAACTTCCTGAATGTCGAGCAATTTTGTTGCCGTTGGTCAATTTCCAATTAAAACAACTATTGGAACGAAATGAAGAGATGGAACTTTGCGTCAAAATTCTTAGCGATATGTTGGCTGTTTTACATCATCAAAATTCTTCCGCTACCAAAGATGATTTTACAGAGATTAATAATACCATCCTACGTACTGTTATTCAAACTGTAATTGCCATGAACCGCGATCGTAGTTTGGTTGTAAGTATGAAGTTTTTAGACCATTTTTGATGGTTTTTGTCACTTTAAAGTTATACTAGACTCTGTTAATAAGTTATTAACCATTTGGACTTAAAATATGTGTCAAAACTAACCAAAATCTTTGCAGTAATTTACAATTAATTGAGAAGATATTTTAAACGTGAAAAATTCTAAAGAAAATTACTGATGCCAATGAAAAATTGTATAAAAATGCCGTGTAAATTAATTTTAACTCTAAACCATGTGCTGTAACTTGTTTCAGAGTCTAGTATTAAATATAACTTGATTTCAGAATTTAGTATTAAATATAACTTGATTTCATGTTCTGGTATAAAAGTATTATATAATTTTTTATCATTTTAGGGCAATATGGTTGCGATTATGATTGATATCTTTCGTAAAATGACTCCGTATCATTACAATCAATACGTGGGAAGTTTTCCTTTACCCAGTGATCTCTTAGATTTTCTTATGGAGATATTGTTAGTCTTCAGAGATCTAGTCAGTAAAAATGTCTATCAAAAAGATTGGTGCGAAATGATAATGTTACAAAATAGGTACCAAAGTTTTTCAAATTTTTTTTTTAAATATTCTGGAATTCCAGTCTTATGATTCCCGTTTTTTTCTTAGTGTCATACTTAAATCTCTCCGATACTTCTCGCACACTATACGTGATCATTTTACTAGCCCCTTTGAATACCAAGTCTGGAACAATTTCTTTCACTGCGCAATATCATTCCTAACGCAGGATCCTTTGCAGCTAGAAAATTTCTCTCAAAATAAGAGAAACAAAATTATCGCAAGGTATAAAGACATGAGACGAGAAACTGGTTTCGAGATTCGCTCTCTATGGTTCAACCTGGGTCAGAATAAGATTCGTTTTGTACCCGAAATGGTTGGTCCATTCTTAGAAATGACCTTGATACCCGAAATTGAACTTCGTAAGGCCACCATCCCTATTTTCTTCGATATGATGCAGTGTGAGTTTTATTCACCTCGACAACATGGAGTTTCGCTTTACGAAGAATTTTTCGCCCAGAATCACGATATCAAAGGCAGCTTTAAAGATGTACGTTTAAAGCCTAAAGTTGCTACAAGTTTATTGAGGATAAATTAAATACTTTTTATCTTTTTTAGTTTGAGGATGAAATGATCACGCAATTAGATATGGTAACATAATATTCACATTGGTATATATTTATTATCTATTAAAATTAATGTTTCTTTTGATAGTTAGTGGAAGGAGGAAGAGGTGATGAACAATACAAAGAACTCTTCCTTGAAATGTTAGTACATTTTAATTCCCCTGATAGGGATCCTTAGGTACTAGACTCTAGAAACTAGATGCTTTTAATTGATTTTGAACTGTTAAAATCTGCCTGAAACATATAAAAACTTGCAAAAGGTTTCTTAGTAATTCTCTGTTAATTATCAAAGGTGTGAAATTCAGCTTGAAGTAATTTCTGGACTTAATTGCTGATGCCAATGAGAGTGCCACTTTGAACCAGAACATGTTTATTAGAAATAGCGCACACTTTAGAGTTGAAGCGCCATTTTATTATACGATATCAGCTACTCGGTTTTCTCAAGAATTATTATTAGGCTTAGGCATTCTCGACTTTGATAATTAACTGTAAATTACCGCGAATTTTTATACAGTTGTTAAGCATATTTTAACATTTCATAACGATTAAAAATATCTCTTTTATTAGTCTAGTATCACTTTAAGAATTAGAAGAGTTAAACGTTGTAATTTTATTGATAGATTAAGTAGCCTATGTGAAAATCATGCTACTATGAACGAAAAAGGCATGCACTTTGTACAAACTGCAGTCCGTTTAATGAGACGTCTTCTCGAATACAGAGTAATAGTTATGGACGAGAATAAAGAGAGCCGGATGAGTTGTACCGTTAATTTATTAGTAAGTTTTAGTCTTTACTATTAAAAATACCATATTTAAATATTTGTTAAAAACATTCTATCGTAACAGGAATTCTATAACGAAATCAATCGAAAAGAGATGTATATAAGGTAGGGGATCTAAATAGGGTCTGCTTTGCTAGTTTAGTTGTATTATTTATTTTTTCCATGATAGGTATTTGTATAAGCTATGCCTTTTGCATCTCGAATCTGATAATTTTGTGGAAGCTGCCTATTCGTTGATGCTACATACTCGGTTACTACATTGGAGCGACGAACCAGTTCCTCAACCTTTAAAGAATGACAAATACCCTCATTGCGAGACTCAACGGGAGTTGAAGGAGAAACTTTACTACGACATCATTGATTATTTTGATAAGGGTAAACTATGGGAAACCGGTTTAAGCTTGTGTAAAGAATTGGCGATACAATTAGAAAATGAAGTCTTCGATTACATTCAATTGGGAGATTTATTGAAAAGAATGGCTGTTTTCTACGATAACATTATGAGCAAAGTTAGACCTGAACCCGAATACTTCAGAGTTGGATATTTCGGCCAAGGATTCCCTACTTTTTTGCGAAACAAGATTTTTGTTTATCGAGGAAAAGAGTACGAAAGATTGAATGATTTTCAAGGCCGGCTTCTTAATCAGTTTCCAAAGGCTCAATTGTTAACGAAACTAAGTCCTCCTAGTCAAGAAATAACCGAATCAACTGGTCAGTTTCTTCAAATTAACAAAGTCGATGCCGTGATGAAGGAAAACGAGAAATTCAAATCAAAAACTGTGCACGATCAAATTTTAAAATACTATCGAGTGAATGAAGTTCAGAATTTTGTTTATTCTCGACCGATTAGGAAAGGGGAAAAGGATTCCGACAATGAATTTGCTACTATGTGGATTGAAAGAACTAGTCTAGAAACAAGATACCCGTTACCAGGAATATTAAGGTGGTTTAATGTAACTTCTGTTAAAGTAACGGAGCTTAGTCCGTTAGAAAATGCTATAGAAGCCATGGAAGTGTCGAATTTGAAGATCAAGGAATCCATAATACAACATCGGTCTGATCCCGCTTTGCCTAGTAACCCACTCTGTATGCTTTTGAGCGGGATTGTGGATGCGGCTGTCATGGGTGGAATTGTCAATTATGAAAAGGCCTTTTTCAATGAAGAATATTTAAAATTAAACAATTCACCAAAAGATATTGAAGGAGTTGAAAAATTGAAGGATCTCATCGCTTCACAGATACCATTGCTGGAAGTAGCCATTGCCATTCATCGTACAAAAGCTCATCCTAGTCTTAAACCTTTGCAAGAACATTTAGAACAATCATTTGCTAAATTAAAGAAGAATGTTGAAGAGAAATATGGCGAAAAAGTAATATTTGTCAGTCATATTTCTAAAGTTAAAAGTTAAATTAAATTTTATTTCTATGCGTAACTATCAGGAGGCGCCCAAAGAAATCCTCGAGCGTCAACACGTATCTATCAGACGAGTCAAACCAACTCAAAATGCGAGTCATTCTTCGGCACCCATTCCACCGGAAAGAATTTCAAGCACAACTTTGAGCATAGCTGACTTGTAAGTTTAATTGTTTTTGTTGGTGGTTACCTCTTAAGTTAATTCGATTCGTTTTTATTGTTAAAGAACAAGAAGAACCGCTTCTTTAACGTGAGAAATTAGTTCTAGCTTGTAATTAATCGTGTAATTATTAACAAATATTTTTTAACAGTGGTGGTTCCATTTCCCCAACGAAACTGACCCAATCAGTCAGAGCTCAATCAGTTTGGGTGAAACCGACGACAACGGTTCCATTCAAAAGTAACGGGACTAAGAAAAGGGATAGCGGAACTTTAAGACGTAGTTCAGCATCTGTGACCTCTCAAACAAGTTCCAATCCTCAGCTACAACACCAAACTAGTGAGAGTTCTACCTTGTGGTATGATACTGTTAATAAACCTGAAAGTCCTCGCATCGAACTCTCCGAAGAGGTAGAGAGGTTTAATGAAGAAAAAACGAATCAAAGGCTCAGTCCTTCCACTTTGATTTGTTCCCAGTTGACCGCTGCTCGACCTAGGCGATCGGAAGTCGAAAAAAGATACAGTAGGCCATCTAGCGAACATTTTAGGAGGAGATCTACTCCTTCCCCTACTAGACACAGTAAGATGGTTGCATGCTTTTATACCCTTTTATTTATCTAGATAATTGGAATTTGAATGATTCAGGCCGCACACTATCGAATGTCTCTTTATCTAACCCATCAACACCGTGCGTCGAAGATGACAATGACGATAAACCACCGCCTTTACCCCAAAAACAAGCCTACGCTGACTATAGTAATATAACCGACGAGATGCAACTGAGTGGCTTTAATAATAGGAAAAGTTCACTGTCTCTTCCAACAAGAATCAAAAACAGGGTAAGTTTTTACTTTTTATAAACCTGTAAATTCTGGTGAGGTCTATGAATTTGAAAAATGGGAGCAAAAGGTTAGGGGATTTGAGAAGTGGGAGCAAAAGGTTAGGGGATTTGAAAATAGATCCAACAAGTTGTGGAATTTAAAAAGTACCCATAAGGTTAAAGGAATTAATGTTTATATTAAAGTCAGGGAAATGGTTATGATTTGTAATGGTAATTATTATTAGCTGAACTTATTTTGTCTAAACCTATTTAACATTTGTCCGTAGCCTCCACCGCCATTACCAGTTCGAGATAACTCCCCCTTAAATTCACCGACTCTAAGAAGACAGTTACCAGTTCCAACATCAGACACTGCGGAGATTCCTCCTGAACTTCCGAAAAAACCCCATAGAATGTTACTAGATAGCCAAAGTCAAGGGAGTTGATGCCTAAAGTAAGAGGAGCTACAAGTTTGTGTGCCAAAAATGATGGAAAACAGTTCAGGTAACGAAGCCAAAAATACTATTTCTTCGTTTAAAAACCAGGATTAAGATTAAGAATTAATTTAAAGACAAAAGTCAAAAAAATGTTTTTTATTTAACATCAAAATGGATTTAATTTTTTACCTATCGTACTTTTAAACTTTTCTTAAAAGCTTTTTAAAAATATTTTTTTCTTAAAACTATAAAATCGATTTTATAAAAAGTTAACATTTTTTTAAATACTAGTCAAAGTTTTTACGTAAAACTTTTGATATAAAAAAAAAAGCTCAAATATTCCACGTAAGCCTCTCCCTGCCTAGTTTCGGCGCGTACAAATAGTTACATTGTCCATAACCATAAGTCTATTATTATTCTCTAAGTACCCAAACAAGGCATTCCAATTTGTCAGTACTTGTAAAGGGCTAGTTTGCAATTTTGAAAATATCTTCAGACCCAGCACCACTATGAGTGAGAAGGCAACTAAACCTAATTAATTTTTTTTAGTAGGGAAATAGCTTTACTGAACAGGTTGTCTTTCTTTTAAACAACTCCCAATATATTGTAACAATGAAGAAGTTGCTCAAACACTACCTCTTCTTTCAGGTCCAATTCTAATTATCCAGCTCCACCTCCCTAATTTAGTTTCTACTAAATAGACTGTATGAAAGGACAAAGTGATTTTGACCGTTAGGGTTGTCTATGGTATGGCATTCTTCTTGGAATATGAAAAATATCGGGATTTAGTCCCTTGTATAGTGTTTGGGGAGGGGTGTGGGGTTTTGTAACTGAAAACCGAAATTCCTTGTCTTGTTGGTGCTCAGGCGTGCCTGTTACTATGGGAGATGAAAGAAATGTGAACATCAGGGTTAAAATTTATGTTAAAGTCTATGTGGGATTCGACCGGGGTTTCCTTACCTAGACAGAGACCTCTCAAAAAGCATTGTCGTTTGGCTACTTAAAAATAATAATAGACTTATGTCGTAAATAAGGACAACATTATTCCAGCCTTTTAGTTTATGAACATGTACAAAATATTTAGTATTTTTAAACGGAAAGGAAGAAATATGTATTTACTATTTTAATATAAATTAACGGATGGCATTAAAATACTTTATTAAAAATAGTTCAGAGACCCGAACCAATATATGTTGAGGTTTGACCTAAACCTTGAGGTATCGGTCAAATTAGGATATCAGCCAATTAAACAATATAAGGGTGAAACCAGTAGTTATGATTTCACCATCTTGTTAATTTGATTACTAATTACTTAAGGGGGGTCATTGACTTTCTTTTAATATCATAATTACCATACCGTTTAAAGAAACTTTTCTGACATAAATTGCCTTTTAATTATTGGTTTAATTAGGCACGGTGAGTCGGTTTAATGCCAATCCTTTAATTTAGATAAATTTAAATACATTTTAATAATATTCTTCCAGTAAGCTTGAGCACAAAGTTCCACAATATTTTCATATTATTTAGGTATTATTTTAGATATATATATATATACGTATATATTATTATTATATTATAGGCTTTTCCCATTAAATTTGGAATACCAATTAATAAGAGAAATTCCAATTTAATTTCACGTTCATTTCAAATATATATTTTGCTTAAGCCATGACCATTTTAATTTATAGTAAATAATAATATTGAAATGAAATTAAAAATGAGAATATTATAAACCTGGAATGCAAAAATCTTAAAACTAAAAATGTCAATGGTTGTTAGTTAAATACATTATTCGATGGATTAATTAATCTTCGTAAAATAGGCAATCTTATTCTTTTTAGCGCTTTTAATCCAGAAATTTTAATAATATTTTATAGAAATGATTTACAGATTTAGCCATGGGTAATAATTTAAAGGAAAACCTCGCGCCTTTTTCTACTTTTTGCTTTAGAAATAATTTTGCGGGCCTTTTAAAAATGTATTTGAAAATGTTTCACGTGCCTTTTATTTAGAATTTTAGATAATTTTTGTGATATTAGAGGCCAAAAATGCATTGTAGAAGCGAAAAAAAAAAAAAGAAAAGATGGTATTGTACATATAAAAGGAATAGTGCAAATAATAAATGATTTTAGACCAGAACCCTAAGCTTTTGCTAATTTTACGACAACAAATTCAACTCTCTCCCTGTGGCGGGAGCTCGTTCGAACTCCGCGCGTTTAGAAACAGGTGTTTTTGTAATAACAGTGATCTTTCTAGAGGAACAATAATGCTGTTTTTCTCTATAATTTTTGAAGCCGACATTGAGCTAAAGGCTCGGTCTAAAATTAGCCGCGGGAAGGGGGATTTGGTAGAGTAGACACACTACTTGGCTGTTTACTTAAGTCCAGCTTTCACAGTGCTTGGATTCTAACTCTTGTGAGCTCAATTTTTATCAGTAACCCCTAATATGGCTGCCAAGTTATGGCATAACTGTCAAATTTCAACCGATAACACGGGATCGCCTTAAGCCTAATTTAATGAAAGTAAATAAACCTAGGTATATAGTTTTCCTAAAATCTAATTAACCTTTCGCCTATAAACTTTTTGGCCCTGCTTTGTTTGACTGAGGACCGCTGTTACCTCCAGGGACCAAAGCAGTGGTATAAAAGTAAGTTTCGTGCCAGTCCTCTCTTCTAAAGTTGTTCCATCTGGGCAAGGTGGAATCGTTTTTATTACATAAACTTCTATAGTTTTCATACTACGACCAGATGTGAAATTAGACTAGTGATAAAGGCCAATACTCTCACTCTCAGTAAGAACTCCTGTCATACAGTTTTTATTATATCCGTCTGTCAACATGCCCTAAAAAGTGTGTTTCAACTTTAGGGTGTTCAATTGAAGATCTATATATATCTTCAATACTTTCATATTCTTAATTTATTCCGCCCCCAATGTTAAAGTGATGATGATGATGATGTCATCTTAAGAGTTTTATCGGACGCAGTAGGAGGGAGAGAGAATGGAGATATAATTATACCGTTATAGACACGAGGCTATAGTACCGTTATAGCAGTCACAGGGCGGGGAGTCTCAGTTAGAGAGTGAGTTAAGAATATATAAAACGCGTTTTCTAAAGAGGCCTGTGAAAAAAATAAACGTCACCAAATTACCCACTTCCCCTAAGGCTAGCCCGAGAGGCGCGGTAGCACTAACTTCATTTGGAAAAATATGAAGTGTTGTTTAGCCGCTTTTTTTAGAATAATAACATATATCTCGCAAAAAAACGAATTTTTAGTTGTAAACTCGGTAAACAAGAATGTCTCTCATATCGTATTGAGAAAATACAGTTACAAGTCGGATTTTGAAACGTGTACAAATGTTTTTCTAACGAAGTAATGTTTTATTATTTAATCCGTTGTTGAAAAAACATCTAGATAGCGGCACGGCAGCGGTATTACGTTACTTTGAAGATCAAATTACGTCATTGATATTTTAATTTTTTTACTGTTAACGAGAATGAACTTCGCCCTGTTGACAGTTTGACTTTTAATTTTTTTTTTATTTCCCTGTTTCTTCGCGTTTTAATCATTTCCTAGTAATCGGTTTGTTAATCTCGGTATCCGGGAAATTCTCTCCCTTGGTTCCTCGTTTTGAAAAATCATTTTTACTCTGCTTAGGCTTAACTAGAGTTTAGTATAATAATAAAGCCGGTTTCTCCTCAAAAATGACCCGTTAAATCCATAAACTTTACGCGCAAATGAGTTGGCGAAATTTGAAATTACCGCCTTACGATGTAGTGGTCACTTGGGACGTAAGCAATGTCCAAGAATGGCTTGAAAATGTAAGTAATTATCTTGAAATTACAGTTAGTTTTGATAAGCGTATGTTAATTTTTAGTTTGGTTTTTTATTCAGAGTGATTTGAATGACTTCGTTACATTTGCCCAAGATACAAACCTAAATGGAATTTCTCTGCTGGTAAGTGTTAAAATTGTTTTAGTTTCGTTTTAATTTTGTTCGCTTTATCCTTTAATTTAAATGCTCATTATTAGTAGTGTGAAAGATATAGTTTATCTTTCGACAGCATAAATTCATTACTTGTTTTTGACACCATAAATTCATTACTTGTTTTTGACACCATAAATTCATTACTTGTTTTTGACACCATAAATTCATTACTTGTTTTTGACACCATAAATTCATTACTTGTTTTTGACACCATAAATTCATTACTTGTTTTTGACACCATAAATTCATTACTTGTTTTTGACACCATAAATTCATTACTTGTTTTTGACACCATAAATTCATTACTTGTTTTTGACACCATAAATTCATTACTTGTTTTTGACACCATAAATTCATTACTTATTTTTGACACCATAAATTCATTACTTATTTTTGACACCATAAATTCATTACTTGTATTTGACACCATAAATTCATTACTTGTATTTGACACCATAAATTCATTACTTGTTTTTGACACCATAAATGCATTACTTGTTTTTGACACCATAAATGCATTACTTGTTTTTGACACCATAAATTCATTACTTGTTTTTGACACCATAAATTCATTACTTGTTTTTGACACCATAAATTCATTACTTATTTTTGACACCATAAATTCATTACTTGTTTTTGACACCATAAATTCATTACTTGTTTTTGACACCATAAGTTCATAGCTGGTATTTGACACCATACGTACATAGCTTGTATTTGACACCATAGGTTCATAGCTTGTATTTGACACCATAGTTCCTAGCAAATTTTCGACACCATAAGTTTATAGCTGATTTTAGGCACAATAACTTCAAAGTATGTCGTCATAAGTTTAAAACTTATCTTCGCACCACTATAAAAATTATTCAAATAAAAGTAGGCTTAGGGTTAGTGAATAATTTTATGGTTTATAACGAAATTACTAATTAGTGTTTTAAATTGATTCTTATATAATTTTTTTTTTCTTAATTCAGGAACTGGACGAAACCATAATTTTCAATAAAAACCTCGTGGACATCAGCGTGTCAAAACGAAAGTAAGTGAAGTTTTTTTTCTAACACACTATGGCATAATGTTAGGCTTAGTTAAAAGGTTTACTAACGAAATGAACGGACCTAAATTAAAATATCGTTGAAGGATTACGAAATGACATAACGTCATTAGTTTCGGGGAAATTACCAAAGCGGGCGTATTACCGCGCGAAAAACATCTACATCCTTTTCTTGAAGGCTCTCCAAATAATTTTAATAACGTAGTCATAAATAATTGAACCAAGATTGACTAATTTACATCCCCTCATAACGAGGGCCTATGAGAAAACCTTGCTTAAATAAACAGCCGTTGTCTTTAAAGGAATACTTAACCGTTCAAACAAATATTTTTGATTTTAAACGTAATTGCGCTTAAAACCAACTGAATTCGTAAAATATGAATGTTCAAAATTTTATCTTTATTTTGGGGAATTTTGAGATTAGGCTCCTCTGGGTTTACCCATTTTTTTAAGTAACTTAAAAATTAAAACGTCAAAAATAGGCTTGAGTTTCTGGAATAAATATTTTCACGACCAAGGCCCCGCGCAAGAGTGACAGAACACATGAAAATCAAAGATGGTGCATATCTTTGCTATAGTTATATCTGTGTCGTATAAATGTAAACTTTTAATAGTTTTTTAACGATATTTCTGAAAGCGCTTCTCAAATTCCAAATTATTTTAGTAACACATTGAAATCATATGAAAAGCCTCCCTAAAGGAGTATCTATCCTTTAATAACCTTAATTGCTCACGGATGCGAGTTTGATATACCTAGTTTTACAGAGCGATACTCTTAGGGGATGATTTTAATTTACTCTTGGTAACATATCTTCATGATATTTGATCACACTTATTTTAACTGCAAAGTTTTCGGTAGGCTAGATGGCTTTTAAAAATTGCTAATTTCGTTTGATTAACCTAATAACTCCCAGACAATCATCATTTACATGGTGAAGTCATCTAGTAGAGAGTCGTTAAAATAATTAAATTAATCCGAGATTGACTAATTGAGGCCCCCTACATACCAATAGTACAAACTAACCAGACTGGTTTCAATAATTATCTTTAGTTGATGTTCCAGATCAAAATCAAATTTCCCACAATCGAAGATACGTAGGCTATTGTTTAAAATACTCGCGCGCTGATTCGATAATTATACGAACTGTGTCATTATTAACTCATCTTCAACCAATAAAAACAGCAAAGTTGTTATTTTTTATATATATATATAAAGGCACCCTTTGTTTTAAAACGTACACCAGCGCAAAGTAATAACAATACCACCCAAAGACACTTCTACATCCTTATTTATCCTTAGAATGTTAAAGAAAATAATTAGATGCGATACATATCTGCGGGGAAAATGATTAAAATTGCTTCCGAAAAATTCTTAGATGATTTACGATTATGTTGACATAGTTTTTATATTAACGAAATTCAACCCCTGAAGCATCTGTTATAATTTTTAATCTTTCACGGAATCAAATATTTACTTTTGAGGATAATCGTAGTTACGAGTTGCGTCGGGAATCAATTCTTTAGCAAGAAGGATTAAGGCTATATCAGGGAATTTTATAATTATTTGACAAAAATCAGGGAAATTTAAATGATTAAACTTAAGACAGTCAAAACCGAGGAGCTGACCACTCACCGTAATTGGTGTACACTAAAATGATTACGTAATTAGTACTACCAAAGGCTGTAATTATTTCCGTAATCGCGTAATCGGTGTACAGATTTTAGGGAAGTCAAAACTATTGCAAATACTAAAAACTACACATTTTATTAGCCTATTAGCACATTTTTGAGATCTTGTTTAGATTTTGAATGAATGTGTTGAATAATGATCTTTTAGGGTCGAAGGGTAATTACAAAAAAAAAAAAAAAAAAAAAAAAAAAAAAAGATTTACAAAGATTTCGTAACTTATTACAGCCTTTGGTAATGCTAAATACGCACTCATTGACGTATTCATTTTAGTACAGTGAAAGCTACAGTCTTAAAAGTGGGAAAATAATTCCGTCAAAGCTACAGGCTTGTACACCAATCAGATTCTTGGTTTGAGGTTTAGGATTCCAATAATTTTTAAAACTATACCTTGAGCGACTACTATATAATATATAAATAGTACCTGCATCGTGTGGGAAGTTAAAGACGAAGAAATCAAATTATTGATATCGTCATATTCATGTCCTTGATATAATATTTTAAAGATCGAAGTCAATGATTAATTTCTTTATGTAATAAACTTTCCTCTTATTGGTGAAATGGAATCTTATCTCAAGTTCAAGTTTCGACTAAAATGGTAGGAAGAATAGATATAATTAAATTAATAAACGAGACTGCTACTTCATGGTTAAGGAGAACAAGTTATTAAATTAACGTTTTAGGAAAGCTTACGGTCAATAAATTTATAAACTAGCTGTTTTTATTTTATTTAATAAACAGTTTTTCTTGACCATGATGTAGCAGTCTCGTTTATAAACGTAATCATATTAATAGTTAATCACCATGGTCAATAAACATTGAACACGTATAGAGCTCGGAATCGGATATCTATTATCTTCTGTTATTCGTATCTTTTCAGATATTTTATTTTCGGATAAAATTGTAACTAAAAAATTAAATTTGTATATTCGTATAATTGTTAAATGTATAAGGTTTACCCGAAGATAAGCATTTGGCGCTTTATCTACGAACAAATTACTGTTTTCAAACGTGTGACAATGGATAAGAAAGTTCACATTTCCAGAATTAGTCTAAAATATAAGAAAAATATTCAAATATTACTTTTAATTTGAAGAATATAAATAAAACAACGAAACTAAGATTTTAAATAATCTTTTTTTAATTATTTTTCACGAAAATAAATTTTGAATTTTTTTATCCGAACGTATAACACGGATAATATTATAAGATAAAGCCGTTTTCGGATAAAAACGGATATGGATTATGTTTTTTTACTTTATCTTCGAATAAGTTAACTCTTATGAAAAATATATTTTTAATCAAACAGATAATATACAACAGAATTTAGTAGATTTTATCCAATTAATAAAAATTATACGAATTCCGAGCTCTACACACATATGGCGCCTTATTTCAAATAAGCTTACATGTTTTTTCCCATTGGTTATGTGCCTATCAATTGAGATTACGGGTACTACTACATTTTTTAATAACGTCTTAGATAAGATTCAGTTTTCTTGATAAATCGTATTTCACTCCCATAATACGAAAGTTATAAGCCTTTTGATGGTTTACCTTTTAAATTCCCCACAATTTTCGAAGTTAAAACACCTTAAAAATGATGAGCCCAAACAAGTGAGTCAGTTTTACGTAAATTAAAAGTTATTTCGGGTTATAATTTATTCAAAAAAGATTTCCTTTAAAATCGAGAGTGAAAAGCGAAGCCAAGGGTTAGCATTCCATAAATCTAGTCGTTGCAATGTTTATTTTGTTGAAGTTCCAGACATTCAAGTGTTTATTTTTACACCGGCGTACTTGCATATTTACCCGAATTGACTGAAACTAGGACTTAACTGTTTCTTAAAGAAACACCCTAAATTTTTGGTTAGTGAAATTACAAGGAAACAATAAAATAATGTTGCAAGCGAAGGGCTAACCACTTCCCGAAAAATGAATACCTTATTTCTGATTTTCGAAAATTTCTCCGATTCAATAGAGTCGTGTATCAATAGGAGACTATTTAAACTTATATCAAATGTCCATTTTATTCCATAAAAGTAAACAAGCCCTGTAACTTAACGCCATCAGCAAAGGGCCAGTTTAACGTACTAACACATCACTTAAAATTAGCCGAAAAAGGCATCACCCCTGTCTGGCTCCAATGATTTGGACTCTTCCTTGATATTTTGTGTCAGGAGTTTGGGGCGGAATTTAGGCGGGCCGTGCTTGCCTATATTGTCTTACCTCCCAACTACGAAATTTCTCCGAAGAGTGGTCCTTTCGATTTCCCAATGTGCACCGTCTGCGGCCGCTAGAGTGTCTCGAATCAGAATCTGCCGGTACATTTACCCGGACGTTTGCTTATAGTATTAAGCTACGCCGCAATGTTTACTTTTATGGAATAAAGTGATAAACTTTTGGTTATATAGTGAGGAGGATTGAATATGAGAATGTTTTTCTTCGTGCGTATCTTTCCTTTAAAATTTTACGATATGGCGGGAAACGTTTCATTTCCCCCGCATTGCGAAAGTACAAATTAATTTCAATATATATCTTGGGGTTATGATTCATTATTTGATAAATTCTTCTTGTAAGCTTTTTAATTATTTCTTAACCCCCTTGGGTATGTCTCAAAACTTCCGTTTTCAAGCGAAAACAAATATTCTAACCGGGTTTTTTTTCCATTTTTTTAAATCTTAAATTTTATTTGGCCTTTGGAGAGATTGATATCGTTTTCTATTTTTCCACTGATATCTGCACTTTTAAGTATCGCTAGCCAAATCTAACCGGTATATTGATCGATAAGTTAACTTCCCGGTTAAAGGGGTGGTAAAATTCTAAGCATATATTGAGAATTTTTACGAGGTTTCTAAACTCGAATTACGTAAATAAATGATATTACCATAGCTATAGAGTTATGATATTACATATATATGACCATGAGAAGGATTGGGAAGCCAATTCTTTCAGATAAATGACACAGCCACGCAGTTTGCAGGTTTCGCTGTAACCTAAAACTCAAAATCCCTCTGTAATAACTTGGATTTCGTTAGATAAGTTACAAATCTTATCAGACAGTATTATTAAAAGATATAGGGTTTTTTGTTTGTTTCGAAGACAACGGGGGCCCTTTCATCTAGAACTATTAACTACCGGACCCCTATTTAAATAGATAAAGATGAATAACAAAACCCAGCGTTCATAAGCGCCCTCTAACGGCAAACAATAGCTAAAGTAAGATCTAACAAAGCCCATATCCGTGTCTGCCTATTCTTTATCCATAGCAGCCATCACGAGGTTTTGTTAGTTCCTACTTTCACCTCTGTTTGCGGTTAGAGAGCGCTTATAAACGCCAAGTTTTAAGATGTGTAATTAATAGTCCTAGCTTTATATAATTGAAGTAACATTTTGGTGATTATATATTATAAATTGAGTGTAACAGAAACTCTCAAAAAAAGCCATTTTTGATTTTTGTGGAGCTTGCCCCCATAGCCCACCATATTAATCTAGACCCGAATAGTTGAAAACAAAGTGAAGACCGAGTGGGGAAAAAGCCATGTGATCAAATCACGTGTACCAGGTAGATTGAATATACCGATGAAGCCCCGTAAACTCAGGCTTTTAGCCCCCACTCTCGTTTAATTTCGAGAAACATTCTAGCTAGTGTGAGGTCACATCATGTGACCTCTCTACCCCACTCGATCCCTGGCTGGAAAAACTCTTGTTCGATAAAACTGTCGACCTTCATGGTTTTAATCTCTTCAAAAAAAAGAAACGGTACTTCTTTCTCCTCAGCTAAATTCCCAAATTCCCCATAAAACATTCCTCGTCTTTAACTTCCTATATGGTGCAAAATTACTTTTTAATACCCAATAAAATTAGGCCGACTTTCTTCTAATCTTCACGGGGTTTTATTATTTAAATATCTATTTTTCTTACACTTCTTTCCGTTTATAAAAAAAAACTGGTATTAAGTTGGTGGTCCTCCGAGGTTGAATACCTTGATTTCTACTAAATCTCCCCTTCTTAAAAAAATCTCCCCTTTTAAAGGGAGACTGAAATTGAAAGTTATTTTATGATGCTAGTTTAAATCACAGAAAAACTGCATATGAAATAAAAACGTAAACATGTTCAATGCGTTAGACTCCATACATTTGCAACATAGTACGCCTAAGCGTTTCTATCACACGTTGGTTATTAAAGCAGGGTTCGTTTATTCGGGTTTGACCAGGGTTCACCCGGTTGTGGCGTTAGTATAGCAGGGATATAAGGTAATTGAAGTTCAGGATTTTATGCTAGGAGGGACAAAGACACGATGACGTCAACCTGCATCACTGAAAACCTCAGTATTGTAGGGTGTGTTCTAGGGTGCGTTCAGCAACTCACAAAAGATCCATCGATTACTCAACACAGTGACGTTGGTTGATGTCATAGTTTATGTCATAGTTTCAAAACGATTTCCTGTGGTAAACTTTGCCCCTTTTGGCGTTGAATTTTTGCAGCTCCTATTTCTGTCACAACCCGAGTAAACGAAGGCTGGAACAAAGTGTAGTAGTAAAAATTAATTTTAACGAAAACATTTTTCAGTATTCCTTTAATTTTTTTTTTTTTTTATATATTAAGAGGTACCCAACCACTTTTCCCTATAACGCGAGCTATAACGTAAGGAAAGGCTGCCAGGTGAAGTTAGATAGTGTCTGACCCAGTATTTTTGCCCGAAGCCAAAAAACTGGCTTAAGTCTCTTTCCGTAGTTGCTCATTCGTTGTGCGAATACCTTTCGAGGTAGTCGAGATTCTTACGAGCTTTTCCTTTAACCGCGAAGTTAAAGAGGTGCGGGTGTAATTTCGCAAGAAAATAAATACAGATATATCAGTGCGTGATTCGTATTTCGTCCTTCACTTAAAATTTACTTCAATTCTTAGCATTATTTTAATTTGGAATTCTACACGTACTGTAAAAGAATATGTAGGCGTTGTCTGAAGTTTTGAAGATAATTTTTTTAAGTTTAAGTAAGGTTATTTTTCGCTGTGCCTCTTTTTCTAATTTGACGGATATTCTATTAAGCCTCCCCCCCCCCCCTCCAATCGTGATTTCCTAAAAAACAAACTTAAAAAAAAACAACCATGCCGGTTTCGGTGGGCCAAAGAGCTTCATTGTGGTTGAGGCCCAGTTCGCCGAATAAATTTCAAAGGAGATTGTCGCGTAGTGTAAGCGCGTTGGACTTGCGTATGGATTTAGCTGAATGGTCAGCTTATAAGAATAACGTTGGCTTGTGAGTAATTTTTTATTATCTTTGGATGGAATTGATTGGGGAATTTTTCGTTTGGTTGGAAGGAAATGGTTTTGATGTGTTTATGAATTTTAATTACCAATTAATGACGGGTATGATACTTAATTCACTAACGTTAATTTTTGAGATCGCTACCTAGACACCCTAATATTTGACTTTATTTAAAATAATATTATAGATTAATATATCAATTTTTATATGTTAAAAACTTGTAATATAAAAATATGATAGTTTTAATGATGGTCATGGTTTAAGATAAGATTCACCAGGAAAGTGAATATCATATTTAAGTGTAGAAGCTCACGAACTCAGCTCCAGGTGGCTGGCACGCGACTGTTAAAGATACTTGGGTTTTCTTGGCATATTTAGCCTCAGAACATCTGCCTCTCCTTGGCACGCGTCAACGTGTTGAATTGAGTAAATATAAAGGGCCGCCCAAAAATTTAGTCTAGAACCACGCTCCCGAAATGGGGAGCTCCAAGATGTTCCAGGTGAAGTAATTTGAGGGGAATATTTTGGATTTTTATACCATCTGCCCGTAATCTTAACCCTATTATTGTTGAAATATCAAAACCTGGCGCGGATTAATCAATATTGTTGAATATCCTTGATATTAAAGTAGTATTTTATTTAATTTCTCTCAAATAAAGGGTACCACTAGGTATCCGTCAATCCGATATTGAAACTTAAAACGGATAGTACCTGGATTTTGTGGCCAGACTTTTTTAAGTTCATTGCTATATTTTTTTGTTGGTAACTTAGCTTCTTATGGTTTAATACTCAATTTCCCATTCTCACTGACATCATTTTTTAACAATTGAGCCTTCTCCGTACCATGATTATTCCATCACTCCCCCAAAAAAATCGTGAGTCACCAGTTGAGCTATTTATCGTAGCTAATGATATTAATTTAAGCGAATAGGCAATAATCATCTAGATATTTTTACATCATCATGGTATTTGTAATTAGTCAATTTTCCTCGATTACGATGGCCGAGATTCCAAAAATAATTTAAGGGATTGATCCTAATTAAGATTTTTTTTTGTAAATCTTTGAGCTGATTTTAAATTAAGTCTTTAAAGAATTTCAACAAACCTTCTTAAATATTTTTTAACCATGGTGACTAGATATTTAATTTAAAGAAACTGACAAGCTCCGAAACTTTAGTTAGTCGGGTTGAAAAGGAGCCCGTGTGGTCATCTAAAGGCTGCCCAGAAATCAAAAATTGAAGACTTATTTTAAGTCTCTTACATTTTAAAATTTAGTGATTTTTCATAGCGATTTGATTTCTTCGTCACATCTAAAATTAGTTTTAATATTTTAAATTTATATCGAGAGTGCAAATTTCGGTGCAAATACTGAGTTCAATTGTGCGGAGTTTGATTAACTTGTACTCATGAGTAAACCTGTGATATTTTTATACACCTCAAATACTCATTTAGTATCAATTTGTTTTGTGATTTTTTTTTTTCTCAGAAAGAATCATGCACGTACTCATATTAGACGCAAATCATATGAACCGTCAATTTTCATTTAAAATAACACTTAAAATTTAAATGTTTTATCGCCAAATTGGAAAAATTATAAACCACAACCAAAAAGACGTCTGTAAAATTTTAAATTAGATTAGATTGCAAATTTGAGCGAAAGTAATGACCACTAAATCGGTCATTTTTTCTGAAATCTGGAAGGAGAAAGAATAAAGAGTGGGGAGGACTTTCGCTTAGCGCTCGTCCAACCGTTATTTAGTTATGTTCTTCTCAATTCAATGGTCCGTTCATCGTGACGTCCATTCAACCCTCGGCCACTCTGATACGCATCTAATTGACCATTTAGATTCACACTTTCCTGTTAAAATGAAATGATTTCGTCACGAGAATTTAATTCTTTTTTTTTCTTGGAAAAAAGGGTGCGAATTATTTCGTGACATCTTTGAAATTTCCTTTTGTGTATGTCCAGTTTCTACCTTGAATATTCGTATTTATTTTCAGGAAGGATGTTTATATAAACATAACCTATTTTTTAATTTAATATCTATATCAGTTTATACCTAAGCCATCTCATTAATGATGTAATCAAGATAAAATTATATATTAAATTTTGGAACAGAAGTAGTTATCACCGAGTTATTTTTAAATTAACTTTTGATGTTGATAACTTGGGTACGATTATCATTTCCTTAATGGAGTTTAAAGTTAGTCTAAAAATTAAATATAATCGTAATTGAAGTTTAGAATTTTCTGTAGTTTTGTTACCAATTAATGAAACAATTTTTTTAAAACTAGAAGCTAGAAGACATGCAACTAATGAATTTAATCATATTTAAAGGCCCAGAAAAATGCTTAATTCTTCCCATTATAGGGAGAATGCAATCTAATAAGTGTTTTTTTATCGATTCTTTATCGTTTCAATAGACCTAATCCACCAGCAAAAAAATTACAAATTAAACTAGAAATAAATTTAAAACCTCTCCCTATAATAGGCTTAGCTTAATTTCTTCTCATTGAAGGGTGTTGTACCAATGATCACAGGCCGGTCGTAGGGCGAGATCTTCATCAGACTTTCAATCATTCGATTGGTTGCTGACCCTTCAATGCGAAGAAATTCAGGATCTCCATGAATCCAGAAAAATTTAAATTTATTTTTAGTTTATTATTTGGATTATTTAAACGATAGGGATTCTATAAATCGCTTATGAGGTTTATCCCTTTATGTGTTGAAATTTTCGATGTTGCTTATGTGCAAACACCTGTATTTTTAGCAACCCTTTAGTTGCCTACGTTAATTCTCTATAATATCATGTCCAAAATTTTAAAATCTTATCGCGACAACCTGTTTTCCAATTCCAATAACAAACCATTTAAAATACTCCGATATCAGATCATCAAAACTTAATGGTCTTAGGAAAAAGTCATCAACGCCCTATATCAAAAGAACGTTTTCACCCGTTGAAACGTGCAACTTATTTAGACTTCACGGATTTTAAACGGTATAAAAGTAAAATTAAAGATTTGTATGCGCATCATCAGTCCTAAGGGCAATTAACCCCTAGTTCCCAAATGAATCTCTCAATAATTATAGGTTTTCTCTTGCACCACCACGCGAGCCATACTTCAACTTTTTTAGCTCACGGCGCTTTCAACCAATTCACCCAATTTAGAGCAATATTGGCTCTTTATTTTTCCCCCTTAATTAAAACGTATGATGATTTGAATTTGTTAAATCTTTATCGATACTGGTTGAGATCGAGAACTTTGAAATGCGAGAATTTTATTGGGTAAATTTTGAAGAACTCGTGAAATAGATTTTTTTTTTAAACTGAAATGACCTCTTTAAACCATTGATTAAATTGGAGATTAAATTTAAGTTTAAATTTAAGCTTAAAATTTTAATGGGTTAACAAATAGAGATCATTTTGATTCTTGAAATACTTTTTTCCTTTCGTTGTGTCGCGAGGTCAACGTCATTTAATTTAATCTCATCCACAAATTCTTCATACTTTTTTGGTAAATGGGGTACTAGACAGCTAATAGGGCCAGTCACTCAAGGTAATCGCTGTACCTTTGACTGTACTAAAGCGATTACGAGTAATCTTTAAAATCTCTGTCTTTGACAGTGCTAAAATGATTACGCGTAATCCGTAATCAGAGTACAAGGGAATTCAAGTTTTAAGCCACGGCCTCGTTAGTAAGATGAGGTGAGCCTTACTTTCCTTAGGCGAAATCAGGGCAATCAAATATAACTTTTACAGTCCCGTCAGCAACGTCAGTTTAAAGTTATAAGATATAAAGTTTGGTAGGCGTTCATTGGTGGAGCTCTTCCATGGGTTATTAGTTCAATATTCTTTCTATATTTATTTATGAATTGCTGTTCATACTAAATCTTAAATAACAGATTTCAAAACTAGTTTTTTCCTCGCTTATTTCCTTTTACTTGTAGTTTAACACTGTATTAATCTTCTTGGCTAGGTTTTGTTTTAGTTTGTGAAACTGTTACTGAACAAAAGTACATATTTTTAAAATTAGCAACAATGGCAGAAAACCGTCTTTATTCTTTATCGTGGCCACACAAGAAAAATTAAAGCTTCATTGTTCCGAATTTCAAATCTTATTAACCTGATTTTTCTTAATGAAAATTGATTAGCGCTTCTCGTTATGGAAATTCCATTTTAGATTTATTTTAATTGAGATTATTTTAATGATGCGGTAAAGTTTTAAAATTGAGATCACCTTTAGAATTTTATACAATTGAGTTTTTTAAATTAATATATTGGGTCCAATAGATATTATATATAGATAATAGGGTTAAATTTTATACATTGTTTTATTGAAAGTTTCAGTATTTGTTTGTTTATTAAAGAAAGTGTATATTTTTTATCTTTAAAACGTAATTTGGTTTAGTTGACAGTTTTATATTTAGACTAACGTCGAGTTTGTAGCTCCCCCGTTGTTAAGATAATTTATTTTTAGTTCCTCCTTATATTTGGATAAATTCCAAATAGTCTTGTGTATCAGTACAATGCCATTAACCGGAATAGGATTTTAAAAATATAACGTTACATTGCGAAATTGGTTATTTTATACCGAGTAACTTAAGCTTCAATTTATTTGTTCAAGATCTTTTTGGAAAAATTGTGACACTTTAGATTTATTTGGGTACTTTTGCTATATATATTTAGTTCGAATAAACTAAATTAAATCTGGTTAATAATTTTAATCACGTTTAAACTTGACGTTTTGACTTGAAAATAATTTAATCATTTAATTTAATTATTCATAAGATTCGTCCTTCCCAATTAAAAATTTCAATTAAAAATATAGAAAATTAGAATTTTGAATATTAATATTTGTGTTGGGTGTATCTATCGACCTTGGGTTTTCGATCAATCTCGTATTTTTATCACCAATTAATATTTCTTTAAAATTAATAAGCAGGTGCTCTGGAAAAAAGTTTTTTTTTCTCTTGAAATTCTAATCTGAAGTCTAAATTTCCATTTATGGGGTGGGGTGTGGTTTCTTTTGAAAGCTTTTCTTCATAAAAAGAAGTGCATTCAGGTTTTTAAAAACTACGTAAACCCATTTGATAAAATACTTCATGCTGGCCTCTCACTTAAAAAAATAAAAAAAGGCACATTTTCGACCTTGCAATCTCATTCATAATAGAACGTTTTATTCTAGTTTTACCGAAACAATAGATTCGTATAATATTATACATAATTAGTTTGCAAAAATACTTAAATACGATGACGGAGATTATTGGAGAAGGTATACACTGCAAATGTTTCCATTATATTTGACATTTCAAAATTGCTGGACTTTTCCATGTTTTCCCCTGACATTCTGTTATTGCAGCTATCTATACCAAGTTTGGTGATAAAATGTCCATACGTTTTGGAGCAATTATTAAAAATCCAGACTTGCCTATCCTTTAAGCCCAATTTTCGTATTCGATGACTTCTCCAGGTTTTTCCCTGACGTTTGACAATCATGCAGTTTATCTCGCTTTGTTTTAGTCCAATTTATCGGTAACAATAACCTCTGATCTTTCCACGTAACTAGTAACATTCGTTTTTTAATTAAAATTTAGTTAAATTCATGCATCATCTTTGATAAAATACTTAATTTGTTTCGCCACAAATCAAAGTCTAAGCGATAGCAACCGGTCCAGGGGTTTTAGATTTTCAGTGGCATGTAAGGCTTACTTTTAACCATTAATATTTATAATAAAATCAGTATTTAACTTTAGAGTATTAGTTATACAACTTCATTGACTTCGTTACACTAATATTTGGATTTTTTTGAAGAGGTGAAACTATACTTCAATTTTAGACTGACAAACCCTTGTAAAATCATTTTAATTGGGGAGAAAGGTTTACGGATCGGCGGGATTTCATATATGAACGATGGTTAATTTTTTTGTAACCTGGGGCCTTGCGTCCCCTCATTTTATGAGTTGATAAGACTCTTGTAACAGTTGCCTAGATTAGTGGTACCCTTCTCCTATCATGTCCTTCTAATATAATGTTTTTTGGAACCTTTAAGACGTTGTGACTTAATCTGCTGCTTCTCATTAAGCAAGTGTGTTTTGAAACCTGAATATAATAACGGGGAAACAGAATTACAAAACATAATTCTTAGATTTTGATTATATGTAAATTATATTCTTTGAATTATAAACACGACATCCATTTTATTAATTATTCAACCAAAAAGACAATGTCTTTAAATTCCAAAAAACATTTTTTGTGCGTTGGCTGAGTTTTCCGGAGTATTTATAAAGGTATTTAAATCGAGTTTGAACCTTAGTGTTAAATGTTAAATACTTGAAAAGAATAATAATACCAACAACACCCCTTTAGGTTACCTTTTAGTTCTAAAGGGAAGATGACACGGCAAAATCTATTCAAATCTTATTATTTGAAGTTGCCAATTTGATAAGTTTAAAAGTAAGCTTAAATTTTCTTTATAATACAGTACATAATTTCTCTAAAGGTGGAAATGATTCCCCGGGGTTTTAATGTTTCTTTAGAAGCTGAAATTGCGAAACTTTAAACAGAGAGAAAGGCTATCAGTTCACTTCGGTCCAAGAAAGTGGTAAATCGGAAATGAAGGCAAAGCTGAGAAAAGGAAATATAATTTTCTTTAGCCCCTTTAGTGGAAACTATGAAGTTTATAAATTAACCAGTTTGTTAATACATTTAGATTTGTTTTGAATCAACTCTTATCCTTCCTTTATGAATTTATCGTGGGTAAATATGTAAAACGTGGTATAAAAGAAAAGGTTATATGTGCAACAAGTGTTTCTTTAGTTATTATACAAGTTTTTGGCGTTGGTGAAGTTCAAGCGGAACTAGAGAAAATAGAACTACCTACTAGAAAGATTCTTGCACGATTTCGGAAACTGTCGAGGAAAAAAACTTCTTTCACCCAACAATAGGTTATTCACTCGATTTTGTAGATTTTTCTCGATTGTTTCACTGCAAATTCTCTACAAATCTTTAGAAAAATTATCTTCTTTCTATATACTAGTGTTCAAGGGGAGACGGCACCAACTAAGTGTTGGTTACGGAGTTTTAACATTATGTAACACTTCGCCTCCGCTTCTATAATTCCGCAAACTCATATTAAAAAGTAGCCTTTAGCTTAATAATTTCCTGTTATACGGAAAGGAAAATAAATTAAATGGGAAAATATAAGATAATGTTTATTCAATATTCTTTAAAGATTATACCTTGTTCAACTGAGTTTACGTAAACAATGGCTATTTTTCAACTGGTGGTGTGAATTCTTTTGTTGCATTTTAAATTAATTTTTTTGTACCAGATGTAAATAGCCGGAAGTAGGTGTCATGGGCGGTTTTCGAAGGCATATCCTTAAAGTTTTTTTTTTTGCGCCTTTTATTTTCAATTTTTTGGCGGGAAACAGCGGCAGAATACTTAACAAATACAAAGGCAAATGTGACCAAGGCTTAAAAATTCACTTGTGGTGGGCAGTCTGGGAAATAAGGGTGGTTTGCTAGTCAAAAACCAGTTTTTTAATTGCATGGACCAGTTTATTAATTCAAAATATGGGGGTCAGTGGTCCCAGGGACCAGTTAATTAATTCAATATTTTCATAAAAATTGATGGTGAGGCCAAGGGTCACTGGTCCTAATGACCAGTTTAATAATAGGATATGGCAGGAGTCAGTGGTCCCAAGGACCAGTTGAAAAAAAAGTCTTATTTCCCAGACTGGTGGTGGGTGCAATCAACTTAAATACCTTTTAACTTAGCGTATTTGACCTTTAAAGGGTAGAATATTAAGGGTAATTAACCGCCTTGAATAGTAAAAAATATTTTTTCTCCATTTTCATAAAATAATCCCACGTGCAAATGTTATGTCAAATAAGTTTACTGACATCTCTAATATTATATTGAACCCAATGAGTGAGTAGGTGATTTGAGGGTCACCAATTTGGTGGGGTTCCCGAACTGGTTTTAACAGAAGGCGGACCCCACCTACTGGGTAAACTAGTTAAAGTTAAACCATCATGGTTAGAAAGGGTTAGTTAAAAAAATTTGCTTAGTTGTTTGTATGTTAAGTCTTAAGTTGGTTCAGTGAGAACTCTTATAGGGTCTTCAAGATCAGGTCCTCGAACTAATTTTAATATTAGGCGGACCACACCTTGGGAGACTAAATTAAAAATTCGAAAATTTTTCAAAATAGCTTTATTTCGAAAATTATTTTGAGTGAAAGCTCTTAAAATAATTAAATTATATAAATTATTAAAGTGCATGAGAGGGTTTCATTTGTCCAAAACAGTGTTTTATGCTTTTACTTTAAATTTTGATATGAGTTTTAAATTCTCAAGAAAATCATTTCGAATTCCTTTAAAAAAATAAGCAATTAACTTTCCCTTTTTTAGGGTTCTGGTTGTGGCTTTTTTTTTTTTTTTTTTTTTTTTTTTAATGTTTTTTGGAGTAAAAGCAACCTCTAAATTTTTTCTTTTAACGTCGGTCGATCCTAAGTTCTCTTAAAAACGCCACCCACACGGTTACAGTCTACTGATTATAACCACCTACTCTTAAGTCTTAAGGTAGATGTTTCTGTACGCGTGTGTTTTTACTCGGAATCTTTTTCCTTGTCACGCTGCGAAGCCGTATACGATTGAGCTCAATTATAATCATTACCAAATGTCTTTGGCACTCTTGTCTACATATACAGCTATAGGTAGCCCTTTTCCATACTTCTGTACGAATTTATTTCTTTATTGGAGAATGCAGCCCAACAACTAGTGATTTTTCTATCGATTCTTAATATACTAGTAAAATAAATTAAAAAGAAACATTAAAGTAGGGTAGACACCTAATTTGACTCGATTCATGCCTTGTCAAATTGATATCACGCCAAGCTCTTGAATTTAATCTTTAGAAACTGAAAGACTTATTTTTTACCTACGCGTGACGTCCGTTTTACCTATCATTTCAATATGCTCCCATATAATAACGAAAGTAAAAGGCTTAACCAACCAGAAAAGTAGGCTTAAGGAGGATATACACGAAGATTTAGTAGCTCGTAGATAATGAAGTCCTTAGCCTCGATTATTTAGCTCTTTCGTGGCTACAACGACTTCTCCCGGAGCACTCCGATTGTCATTAAGGCAATGTAATTTGAAATGCTTCTCAAGCTGCACATGTTGGCTGGAGCAGCCCAGAGAAAAACGCCATAATTTCTTAGCAAGTTTTTACTTATGGCCAGTTTTAAAGATTAGTTAATTGCCGTGGGGATTCATTCTACCTTTAAGAAAAGAATGAAAAGCTTTGTGGATAAGTAAATGAAAACCTTGAATAATTATGCCATTGTTCACCGTGTCAACACATTTCCTTGTTTTGCTGTTTAACTGTATGGCCAATATATTAGAGTAATGTGATAGCATTAGATATTAGTGTGATAGGGAAATCACGGAATTGTTTTTTGAATTATTGTTACCGTCGACCTGTATAGTTTGGAAATGAGCCCTCGTAACACCGGAACCCTCCATAAATGTATTTTATCCGAAGTAAATATAAGGGGACGTAGGTAAACATCTCTCCATTCGGCCTCAAAATTTTGAATTTCAATTTTGGCGGGAAACCACAAATGAATTCACGAAAATACCCAATTTCATTTTTAGTTATTTTTCCCTGTAATCGAGAAAGTTATACCTTTCATTTTAAACTTATCGTTAACACGTTTTTCACCCGTTTTCATCAGGCGGAAAAAATTCAATTATTTTTTATCATTTTCTTAAAAACACGTCAACCCGAAAGCGTAATATTTTGAATACAGGTTTTTAAAAGTATGCAAAGTCTAAAATTATAACTCTTAAACCATTGCCAAAAAAAAATGTGGTTTTTACTATTTTGCAAACTACTGATTGTTTAAATCTAAGGTATAATTTAATAATAATAATAATAAAATTAAACCCCACTTCTCATATACCATTCTAAATCTCTCAATTTTCTGAGCGTGAGAATCATATCTAATCATCTTACCCCTCAATATTTGATTGTCTTGCCAGTAACGGTACTTGCTCAGAACCCTTAGAAAGCGTTACTACCGTATTACCATTATTACTAAGCCCGTTATGTAATTTTATTCCAATTTCAAGCCCCGAAGCATTCTTAAATTGCACCAGGTTTGATTTGTAATTTTCAATACATATAAAGATAGGCTTCCCTCCATATCTCTAATATATCAACTGATATAAAGGCCTTTATCAAAAATTTACCGAAAATTCTAAATGATCATAGTCTATCCACCGAAAAAGCCCGAATAAAGTGGAAAGCTAAACCGTGAAAAATTTCTTCTCAATTTTATAGTTACTCAATTAACTTAAAGTGAGGGTTTCACTATTTTTTCGAATGCCTAGGGTTTATATTTTTAGCATCATCATACTATTAAAATGGTGCACATTCATTCAAAATATTATACCTCAATGTGTAATTGGTTTTCCAATATATGACGCAGTTTATATCTGGAACGTAATTAACGATACTTTTGATACGAAAGGTATTGATTTTTGGATTAATTAACGATAAATATCGCGCGAAAGCGACCTTATCACGTGCCAGAACGCGCGAGAATCATCTATAGGCTCTAATATAGCCACGCGACCCTAGTGATGACGTAGTTTTGCGAGGAATTTTAATTAAAGATATATTTCGAAAATAGCGATTTTAATTTTTATGAATCGTTTTTAACGATCTTTCCGAAAATGCTACTCGATTTATTTTGGAGTTGATGAAAATCTATGACAGCTTCACTTTAAAGGAAATGTGGTGAAAGTTGAGGAGAAGGGATACGTGTAATAACATCATTATCTCTCCCCCGGTATGTTGAACTTAAATGTTAAGTGTTCAGCTGCGGATACCAAAGCTTGCAGTAGGTTATACTGATCAATATTTTCGATGGAGAAGGTATCTCCGGTATGCGTGGCTCAACTTATAGCCAATATCTTCGTATGCGGTTTTCAAATCGCGAATACGTGTTGGTTTGTAAATGACCAGTCTGTTTCAAATTATATTATAATTTACCACCTTTAACATTATTTTGGACTTTTAATTCGATTCGGTCGAATGAACAAATTTTCATTTTTATTTTGTCTGATACCAATTTTCCCAATTTTGTCGTTCCAGGCAACTAGCCAAGTGTGTCAAAGAATGTAAAAATCAAGCGTCACAAGCCAAAAAGTAAGTGAAGTCGCTTTCTTTGAAACAATTTTGTTCTTAACACCCAAAGACTTTTTTAGGCTGAATTAATATACATATAATTTTCGTTTTGGGAATGTCGGGATTGGATTAGTCTATAATTTTAATTATTATCAAATTTCCGAAGGGTAGTTTTAATTTTTATATTAAATGTGAAATGAAAATATCGTATAAAAAGTATAACCGTTTAAAATCAATTTCAATAAACAAATTCGTAATATATTTTCAATAGCTGACAATATAGTGGAGAAATATATAAGATTAATTTTAATTAAACATCCTTTAAAGAATTTGTTTTTTACAAATTGTAAATTAACGTGAAATTGAAATTTCCTAAAATTTTAAAATGAAATCTTAATATTTTGAAAAAATTAAAATAATGTAAAATGCATTAAGTTGTAATTCATTCGGGAAATTGTTTCTGAATTGTACAAAAAATCGGAAACCTGATTTTTGGCGTTCAATTAAATTAAACCTGAGACTAATCAAAAGACGCCCCATCTTTGGCTTAGTAAAATCCCAGCGACACGTGTTGCGGTATACTCTTTGAATCTTGTTTATTTTCACGCGGACAATTGTGCGTACAACAGCGTGTGTCGTGGTTATTTTATGAAGCTAAAGGTGGACATTATGGCATATTTAATAACCAAACACGTCTTATATTCACTAGAAGAATCGATAAAGAATATTTTATTTCCTTCTTTACCCTTCGATTAAAATTAGTACTAATTATTTAAAATTTTTATTCTGAAGAAATTACAAAAAAAACAAATTTTAATTTTGGTTGGTTTCTTAAAATAGGCAAATCTCAAAATGTATAAATGACTGTAAAGTACAAGCTAATCACTGCAAAAAGTAAGCTATATTTTAACCATTATTTAAATTATTAAACCAATAATTTAAATCAAATTTTAATAGAGCGGTTAACAATACCTTGAAAACCAAAAAGCAAAACGTTTCTAAAACTTCAAAAACCGATTCAAATGGTACGTAACTTTAAATAAACATAGAGTATTAAAGAGCTACGAACTGATTTTTTGTTTGGATTATGAAAATCATCAAACAAACAAACAAAAAAAATATATATATCGTCTAATTTAAATATTAATTTAGATCACGAAGAAAGTGATTATTCTGGTAATGAATGGGGAACGGATTTTGAAGAGTCAGATGACGAAGATGCGTCAAAGAATCCAGTTGGTTAGTTAATTTTTAAAGGACAGGTGTTATTTAAAAGTAACGTTTTTGGTTACAAAGATTTCAAATTAATCTCGCTGTTTGCAACAAAATAAGACATTAACTTATGTATGCCCGATTTTGGAATTCGAAAATGTAAATCTAATTTGACCCTCATTCTCAAAAATATTTATTTAATACTCGCTGTGTTGATGGGAAATATTTAAGAATTTCAAAAAGTGCAGAAACTTCCAATTGGATGTGTTTTTATGGACTTCTGGCATAAGTGAAAAGCTTTGGCGTGTGGGGATTTCAAAGACTATTATCAAAAGTCTATCACTTTATTCTAAAAAAGTAAACAACGCCTCTTAGCTTAAAACTATCACTTATAACTAGCAGAAAATGTAATCACCCCTGTCTGACTCGAGTGATTTGGACTCTTCCTCGATATTTTGAGTCGGTGAGAGGGATGGAATTTAGGCGGGCCGCGCTTGGCTAACTTCACTCCCAACTACGAAATTTCTCCAAAGAGCTTCCGATTTCACTCTAACTGCGGTCATTAGGGTGTGTCGAATCAGAATCTGCCGGTACATTTAATTGGGCTTTTGTTGATAGTTTTAAGCTACGGGGTGTTGTTTACTTTTATGTAATAAAGTGATAGACTTTTGTTACTATATAGAATCTTCTGCTAACCAAAAACGGCATTGAGACTAGACTCGACCTTTAAAATTAAATTAGGCTTAGTTAATTACTAACAAAGAAATCTTACGGATTACAGTGGAGAGAATATCTCCAGTAAGAGAACCGAGATTAGTTACAGAACACAAGTTACAGTCAACGCCGAAACAAAATGGAGCGTCGAAGATTGGGTCTTACGACATGCAAAATATAAATCAGGATCAAAATAGCGACGAAATTGCCTTACCGAAAAACAGTGAGTTCATATTTTAAATATACCTATTATATTCTAAGGTATCTCTGGTCTATATATAATCTATATTAGGAAATATACAAGTACAAGGTAGAAACAGGATGCGCGTTGTATAACAAAAACTAGAACATTGCAGTTACCCTATTGTGACCTTAAAGTTCAGTTTAAAGGAAAAGCCTTAGATAAATCGCGTTTTAAATAAGGATCCGAATATTTCACCAAATTAACTTTATGGTTATCTGGTAAATGTTTCTTACGTCATTTTAAAACTCTATAACTAAATTTCATTTTGATATCAAGCTCAAGGGACACTATAATTCACTCTGTAAATGTTATTATAAATTTTCATTTCGTCCCAAACTTAAAAAAGGCAACATTTTCTGCTGAAACAGGTTATTTTCAATTTTTCGTTTTGTTGGTTCCATGGTTAGGTTTTAACTTGAGTCACTTGACCTTTATAGCGTAGAGCGTTAACTAAAAAGTTAAAGTACACTCACCTTGAATAGCAAATTTTTTCCTGCCTCCCTTTTTCGTAAAATCATCCCACATAAGAGTGTTATGTCAAAGAGGTACATACTTATCTTGAAAACACATCTTAAAATATTTTTAATTTTTAAAGGAACAGTGACGTGTGAGGAAAATTAGTTAGTTTATACAGACACGAGAATTAAAAAAATTAAAGGGAGGCTGCCACCATTTTTTTCGAATGCCATCATACTATTAAAACGTCATATTCAAAATTTTATACTACTGGGCTGAAGAAGTCCAAAATTCCGATATATGACGTAGTTTATTTCTGAAACGTTCTGGATTACAGGGTAACCACTTTTCCTATATTTCCTATTTTTTCCTATATTTTCACCTCCCTATTTTCTCCTATAATTTAATGGCAATTCCTATAATCTCCTATATTTCTACTCAAAATCTCTAGTTAAGGGTAAAGTTATAAATCATACTGTCAGCTGTGGCTATATAAGATTATTTTAGCTTAACTGTACATTTTCCAGTTAAAATAGTCTGTAAAATTCCATACTATTTAAGCAATTGGATCATATTAATACCATGTTTAAACCGATGGCGAGAATTGTGATGCAATAATAAACATGGTTCATACTTTTAATTCTTTTCGTATTTTATCATATATTTTCCTATATTTCTTAAAGAAATTTCATATTTCCTATATTTCTTAAAGAAATTTCATATTTCCTATATTTCTTAAAGAAATTTCATATTTCCTATATTTCTTAAAGAAATTTCATATTTCCTATATTTCTTAAAGAAATTTCATATTTCCTATATAGGATTTTCAAATTTTCAGTGGTCACCCTGCTGATGAATAGCGGTCTCAACTACCGCCAGATATCTGTTCGATATAGTTTTTATTTTTAGTTCTAAATTGGATAAAGGAATTTACTAATCTAACCGCGAGAAACAGATTCTCATTGAGCGCTTATCCGAAGGAAAGTTATATTACATAATGTTTTACGTCATTTAACTGTGCCTTGGATCTGCCAGTGAACTGTGAAACGATTTTTTTTATATAAATACTTGCTTAAGAATGAATTAGAACTATTGTCAAGTAATTGCGGATTATTTCTCAAAAAACAAATGGAATTAGATTTAAATCGACAGTTATTTGAGTATCGGTTAATCCGAAGATATCTGCTCAAAAATATCCGTCTGAACAATTAATTCGGAGATTAAAATCAGTTAGAGATTGAATAGACAAATGGTCGGGTAAACAGTTTTTATCAGTTAAAGTATTTGCACATTATCTGATACGCGAAACGTATGTTCTAGAAAGATAACAGTTGGAAGCGCTACTCATGAAAAAAGCTTTATTTCGCCGAATTCTATATAAAATATTGAAATTAATTTACTTTTCTCTGATAATCCTTTGTTATTAATAGGTAATTCTGTAGTTTTGACACAAATCAAACGATATTCGGACGAGGTTGATGAAATGTCAACGCAACCCGTACTCAAACCCAAAGTTTCTCCTAAACCTAATTTAGCGAAGATGCCAGTTATTCCGAAACCACCAACAACAAACTTTCACGAGTAAGTATTTTTTTATTTTAAATATAACGGTGAAACATATTAAAAACAGTATTTGGGTTAAATTCTTAAGGTTGAAGAGTTTAACAACACCCTTGGCAACTGCCTCATCCACCTTAACCAGACCCAAGACTATTCCACCAGCGCCGCCCGTTAAGACAGCAACATCGCCAGTGTTACCACCAGCGGCGCCCGTTAACTATCGCGATTTACCTTCTGAGGTGCCACCAAATATACCGCCTTTTCAAATTGAAGAGGAGGAGTATTTAACTCCGTTGCAACTTCAAACGCCTATAAACCAGAATGGGATGTTGGTCACGGCTTATCCCGCTTTTGCTTCTTATCAGAGTTCCAATTCTTCTACGACGGATAGTCAAGGTTAGTTCAATCTAAATTTAAAACGTTTTGCGCAAAATTTGGGACGACTTCCTCATAGCTTTTTCAAGACATTACCCACGGTTTCGGGTGACTTCCACCCTGCTTCCACTATAAAAAGAATTAAATTCTAAAAGAAAGTCCACGCATCGACAAACTACTACTAGTAGTTTGTCGATGGTCCACGTTTCGATGCACGGAGGCGGGATTGTTTAACCTATTGAACGTCACCAATGGTAGGCCGTATGCCATTGGTTCCAGATCCAGTACCGCTGGCCAGTCAGCTCGCTCGGTAAGGAAATATCACGGAGGCACGGTGGTAGCGCAAATATTTTAAACAGTTTAATATATTCGTATATAAAATTTACAAACAAAAAATGATAGATAATTGCGGTAGGAATTCTAGTCTCTCCATAGAACTTTGGCTTAAATCGTTAGTAGGGTTTAGAGTTCATGACGACCAGAAATTTTGCGCCAAATTGAATTCAAGCAAAGGTTTAGGTAAAAGCTATAAAAGGGGTATTTTTAATTTTTTCAACTTATAGATAACTATGAAATTATATCTAATGTAAGTATACATATAGTACGAAATTGTTAAAGCTGCTATTTAGTAATTACGTTTTCTAAAATAATAATTATCAGCCTGATGACTCTGGAAACGGGTCTTCATTCGAGTTTGGAAATAATGGTAAAATAATCAAGCCGTTGGCTAAATTAAAAAATACTGCCTTTAATTCAGATTCAAAAATAAATTATACCATTGAAAGGTTGTTAATAAAGGAAGTGAGTGGCGAGCTCCGAAGGTGCAAGCATGGGGAGTAATTTTTAACTTGGAAATTAAATTTTAAATACCATAATATAAACGTCATAAAAACTCTTTGCGTCGAAGAAAAATTAATTTGGCTGTAGGTAAAAAAATAATTTTTATAGAATCAGTCGTTATTATTGTTATTATGCTATAATTTATTTTTGGAGCTAAGGTTAGGACAGTATTCTTTAATTTTACAATGCCGTTTCATGAACAATATCTTAAGACTACGTTTGTCAAATTCACGCTTTCAGAAAATCAAGAGTTAGCTCGTATGCAGGCTCTTGCCCTATCCCACGAATTTCGATTCACTCGAAATATAAATAACCCAACACCACAGTCATTACCCATGGTCCAGGCTGGTCCCGTGACCATCGACAGTTCCCTAACTCCGCCACTACCGCAGAAGACAACACTCAAATCAAAGAGTAGCATCTCTTCATTGCAGAACAAAATTAATGGCATTAAGATTTCCATTTCCAGAAGTAATTACGCTTCAAACTCGAGTAAGTTTATCTATAATTTTTTGGTCAAGTAAATTACTGAAGGCAGATTCTGATGGACAAAATACTGCTGTCGTAAATGGAAGAGATCTTAATATGATCATATAAACTATACTGTGGCAAAAGTCTATCACTTTATTCCATGAAAGTAATCAACGCGCGTACCTTAATACTAACACTCAGTTCGACATTTAGAAAGCGCTGTACCGTTTACACACACCAGCGCTATGATCCGCCGTCTTATCATCACCGCGTCCAGGACCGAGAAGGTCAATACCAGCAAAACCACATCCCAGGAAAGTGGCAAGCAAAGTACAGAGCGAACCAACCAAACCCATAGTGAGCTTGACTGTCGTCCTCGACTCGGTGAGGCTTAGGTAAACAGATCTAGGGAGCCGACAGTGGAGACACTAAATGCACCATCCACCCCAAGACTCGACCCAATCAAAGCCTGAGCACGAGTTGTGATCACATGTTGGAACCACTTCCTTAGTTTCTTCACACACCCACAAGAATGTTACTTCTCCCCGGGGGTTACTTAGTCCGGCAGAACCTGATCACACCTCAACTCAGTAGAAAGGGAGTGTGTCACTCTTCGTCATGAGTCCTTTGGCCTAGGAGCTAAGCTCAATCCCCCCCCACCACGGAAAGGTGGTGACACGCCGGGGGGGGGGGCTTAATACTAACAGAAAGGCCGAGGTAAATGGTACCGGCAGATTGTGATTCGAGACACTCTAGCGGCCGCAGTCTGTATAAATTGTGAAATCAGAAGCGCCACTCTTTGGAGAAACTCCTGAGTTGAGGGGGGGGGGAGACACTATAGCCAAGCGCGGCCCTCCTAAATTCTGTCCCTCTCTCCCGACTCAAATAATGGAGAAAGAGGCCAAACCACTCGAGCCAGACAGGGGTGATGACTTTTTCGCTATATTTAAGGGATGGGCTATGACGTAAAACTAGTCCTTTACTGATATCGTTAAGCTACGGGGCGTTGCTTACTTTTATGGAATAAAGTAATAGACTTTTGACTGTGGTCATAAATGCCTGAGGGCATAACATGTCAAGTTAGAGTATTTTACTAATGTCGTAAATGAGTTAGAGTATTTTACTAATGTCGTAAATGACTCAACAATGAATCCAGAATTTTCTTGCTTCGACAATTATTTTAAATATTGGAATGAATGGTCAAAAGCTTAGTTTACCGACGCAACTGAGGCCTTGAATTTCTGGTTTTTGCAATGAGAAGGGAGGTACTAATCTAGGTAATTGTAAGAAAAGTTTGACCGAACACAAATAAGTTCTGCACATAGTTATTGGTAAATTTTGACCACGGACCTTTTATAAAGAATATTGTAAGAATAACATTACATAAGAGGGCTTTATAAGTATAAGACTTTACATTGCTCCAATGTTAAAACGGCTTTGGCTTAAATTTTAGAGACTATTAATCTTATAGCGTGATAAGGTAATCTTCATTAAAAATTAAATTGTTTTTTTTTTTTCGTTTATAGATCCGAAACCTTTGCCGCCAAAACCAGATGCAATAAGGAAAGAAGTAGCCAGCTTCCCTGATAATGGATTGACTTCTTTTCCATCCAATCAATCTAACGAGAAATGTAAGTTGGTCTAACCTTAAACTTAATCGGTTGAACTCTTTAATACAAAGTTATTCTGTATATTGGAACGAGCAGTAAATAGACCCCTTCCGGGCCTTCCACCGGTTGTGTCGAAAAATAATGAAACATTGAAAGAGGATTCTCTAAAACAGCAACCGTATTTTCAAGACATTGAGAGGGATAAAGCGGCTCGATTGGTACTATCTTTGGGACAAGATGGCGCTTTTCTAGTCAGACCCAGTAAGAAAGGTGGAGTGAACAACCCATTTACCATTACCCTAGTCCAATCGGGAAAGGCTTATCATCTTAACGTTCGCAATAATAAAGGGAAATACGCTCTAGGAAAGGAAAAACCCCTCGAAAAGGTAACTTCAGTTAATAATTTGATTAAGTTCATACGAATTTATATTTTGCTCTCGTAATCACGAATTATAAATCATTAGAAATAATATTGAAGGATAATTTTAAATCTAGGGTGCAGTTTTAAGCAGGTTTCTCGTAATTTTATGTATTCCGTACAGTAGCTGCGCAAGGAGAAGTGCCCTATTTATTAATGTCAAATAGATTATTTTAATTTCACTTAGCACCAAGTTGGGGCCTCATAAATTCACTTCTAGGGGGGCAGAAACTGTCATAAGCAATGCTGGCGGTGCCAGGATTGTTTCCACGCAGACTGATAACTTTTAGCTACTCTTTTTTTTTTTAGACGGTTATTTGAGGCATATTACGTTTGTCTTCAACGCCACTTGAAGGAGATTTTGTACCCACCTTGAAATTCATATGTAGGCTATAGCCTATTCAGCCTATCCCTGGCGCCGCCACTGGTCATGAGTTGAACCTAGTACATTCTTAAATACAATGACCTGTTTCAACAATCTGAGGATAACTTCCCCCATTGACGAAATAATTATATAAACACTGTAACCACGTTAAAGTTTTTTTTTCCAAATTTTTCAAAGGTATTCGATACGGTACCAGCGATGATTAGTTATCATCGAGAAATTCCCATTTACGTGACGTCAAATGAATGTATGGGCAAAGAATGTTTCTTAAGAATATCACCTACAAAACATTAAACAAAGTTGTATTTTAAATTATATTTTTTAAATACGGTGAGTGTTGTTCGAAAGCTATATTAAAATAAGAAAATGGAAAAGGACTGTTTCTTAATGGGTCTTATCAAAAATAAAAAATAAGTCTATCAGCCTCTCTCGTCATTGGAAACTCATTAGAAATGACACGAAACAGAGGCAGCCAATAAAAATCCACTTCGATAAGGTTATCTTTTCTGGGGAATATAAATATCTCGAGTTTCCAGACTGACTATATCTCTTCTCTCCGCACCTGCAGAGTTGCAGACAAAATTTATGCGTGAGTATGCGTGGGGTGAACGATTTTAGAAAACACTTAATCATTTTGTGGAAATATTTCTTATCCTAGCTTGTGCACAAAGACTTAAAATAAAACGTACTTTTGTACTTTTATTTGAAAAATATTTGCACGCCATCTAGGATACGAAATATTTCTATAAAATGATAACGCATTTCCCAGAATGGTGGCGCGACTATTTTATGCGTTTAATTATCCTAAAGTGTAGTATTTAAAATTTTCAACTGTTAGTCGCGGGCTGATTGACGATGTTTGAATTTTTCTCAATATCAATTTTTCTCAATATCAATTTTTCTCACTCTCAATTTTTCTCACTCTCAATTTTTCTCACTCTCAATTTTTCTCACTCAATTTTTCTCACTCAATTTTTCTCACTCAATTTTTCTCACTCAATTTTTCTCACTCAATTTTTTCTCACTCAATTTTTTCTCACTCAATTTTTTCTCACTCAATTTTTTCTCACTCAATTTTTTCTCACTCAATTTTTTCTCACTCAATTTTTTCTCACTCAATTTTTTCTCACTCTCAATTTTTCTCACTCTCAATTTTTCTCACTCTCAATTTTTCTCACTCTCAATTTTTCTCACTCTCAATTTTTCTCACTCTCAATTTTTCTCACTCTCAATTTTTCTCACTCTCAATTTTTCTCACTCTCAATTTTTCTCACTCTCAATTTTTCTCACTCTCAATTTTTCTCACTCTCAATTTTTCTCACTCTCAATTTTTCTCACTCTCTATTTTTCTCACTCTCTATTTTTCTCACTCTCTATTTTTCTCACTCTCTATTTTTCTCACTCTCTATTTTTCTCACTCTCTATTTTTCTCACTCTCTATTTTTCTCACTCTCTATTTTTCTCACTCTCTATTTTTCTCACTCTCCATTTTTCTCACTCTCCATTTTTCTCACTCTCCATTTTTCTCACTCTCCATTTTTCTCACTCTCCATTTTTCTCACTCTCCATTTTTCTCACTCTCTATTTTTCTCACTCTCTATTTTTCTCACTCTCTATTTTTCTCACTCTCTATTTTTCTCACTCTCTATTTTTCTCACTCTCTATTTTTCTCACTCTCTATTTTTCTCACTCTCTATTTTTCTCACTCTCTATTTTTCTCACTCTCTATTTTTCTCACTCTCTATTTTTCTCACTCTCTATTTTTCTCACTCTCTATTTTTCTCACTCTCTATTTTTCTCACTCTCTATTTTTCTCACTCTCTATTTTTCTCACTCTCTATTTTTCTCACTCTCTATTTTTCTCACTCTCTATTTTTCTCACTCTCTATTTTTCTCACTCTCTATTTTTCTCACTCTCTATTTTTCTCACTCTCTATTTTTCTCACTCTCTATTTTTCTCACTCTCTATTTTTCTCACTCTCTATTTTTCTCCCTCTCTATTTTTCTCCCTCTCTATTTTTCTCCCTCTCTATTTTTCTCCCTCTCTATTTTTCTCCCTCTCTATTTTTCTCCCTCTCTATTTTTCTCCCTCTCTATTTTTCTCCCTCTCTATTTTTCTCCCTCTATTTTTCTCCCTCTATTTTTCTCCCTCTATTTTTCTCCCTCTATTTTTCTCCCTCTCTATTTTTCTCCCTCTCTATTTTTCTCCCTCTCTATTTTTCTCCCTCTCTATTTTTCTCCCTCTCTATTTTTCTCCCTCTCTATTTTTCTCCCTCTCTATTTTTCTCCCTCTCTATTTTTCTCCCTCTCTATTTTTCTCCCTCTCTATTTTTCTCCCTCTCTATTTTTCTCCCTCTCTATTTTTCTCCCTCTCTATTTTTCTCCCTCTCTATTTTTCTCACTCTCTATTTTTCTCACTCTCTATTTTTCTCACTCTCTATTTTTCTCACTCTCTATTTTTCTCACTCTCTATTTTTCTCACTCTCTATTTTTCTCACTCTCTATTTTTCTCACTCTCTATTTTTCTCACTCTCTATTTTTCTCACTCTCTATTTTTCTCACTCTCTATTTTTCTCACTCTCAATTTTTCTCACTCTCAATTTTTCTCACTCTCAATTTTTCTCACTCTCAATTTTTCTCACTCTCAATTTTTCTCACTCTCAATTTTTCTCACTCTCAATTTTTCTCACTCTCAATTTTTCTCACTCTCAATTTTTCTCACTCTCAATTTTTCTCACTCTCAATTTTTCTCACTCTCAATTTTTCTCACTCTCAATTTTTCTCACTCTCAATTTTTCTCACTCTCAATTTTTCTCACTCTCAATTTTTCTCACTCTCAATTTTTCTCACTCTCAATTTTTCTCACTCTCAATTTTTCTCACTCTCAATTTTTCTCACTCTCAATTTTTCTCACTCTCAATTTTTCTCACTCTCAATTTTTCTCACTCTCAATTTTTCTCACTCTCAATTTTTCTCACTCTCAATTTTTCTCACTCTCAATTTTTCTCACTCTCAATTTTTCTCACTCTCAATTTTTCTCACTCTCAATTTTTCTCACTCTCAATTTTTCTCACTCTCAATTTTTCTCACTCTCAATTTTTCTCACTCTCAATTTTTCTCACTCTCAATTTTTCTCACTCTCAATTTTTCTCACTCTCAATTTTTCTCACTCTCAATTTTTCTCACTCTCAATTTTTCTCACTCTCAATTTTTCTCACTCTCAATTTTTCTCACTCTCAATTTTTCTCACTCTCAATTTTTCTCACTCTCAATTTTTCTCACTCTCAATTTTTCTCACTCTCAATTTTTCTCACTCTCAATTTTTCTCACTCTCAATTTTTCTCACTCTCAATTTTTCTCACTCTCAATTTTTCTCACTCTCAATTTTTCTCACTCTCAATTTTTCTCACTCTCAATTTTTCTCACTCTCAATTTTTCTCACTCTCAATTTTTCTCACTCTCAATTTTTCTCACTCTCAATTTTTCTCACTCTCAATTTTTCTCACTCTCAATTTTTCTCACTCTCAATTTTTCTCACTCTCAATTTTTCTCACTCTCAATTTTTCTCACTCTCAATTTTTCTCACTCTCAATTTTTCTCACTCTCAATTTTTCTCACTCTCAATTTTTCTCACTCTCAATTTTTCTCACTCTCAATTTTTCTCACTCTCAATTTTTCTCACTCTCAATTTTTCTCACTCTCAATTTTTCTCACTCTCAATTTTTCTCACTCTCAATTTTTCTCACTCTCAATTTTTCTCTCTCAATTTTTCTCTCTCAATTTTTCTCTCTCAATTTTTCTCTCTCAATTTTTCTCTCTCAATTTTTCTCTCTCAATTTTTCTCTCTCAATTTTTCTCTCTCAATTTTTCTCTCTCAATTTTTCTCTCTCAATTTTTCTCTCTCAATTTTTCTCTCTCAATTTTTCTCTCTCAATTTTTCTCTCTCAATTTTTCTCTCTCAATTTTTCTCTCTCAATTTTTCTCTCTCAATTTTTCTCTCTCAATTTTTCTCTCTCAATTTTTCTCTCTCAATTTTTCTCTCTCAATTTTTCTCTCTCAATTTTTCTCTCTCAATTTTTCTCTCTCAATTTTTCTCTCTCAATTTTTCTCTCTCAATTTTTCTCTCTCAATTTTTCTCTCTCAATTTTTCTCTCTCAATTTTTCTCTCTCAATTTTTCTCTCTCAATTTTTCTCTCTCAATTTTTCTCTCTCAATTTTTCTCTCTCAATTTTTCTCTCTCAATTTTTCTCTCTCAATTTTTCTCTCTCAATTTTTCTCTCTCAATTTTTCTCTCTCAATTTTTCTCTCTCAATTTTTCTCTCTCAATTTTTCTCACTCTCAATTTTTCTCACTCTCAATTTTTCTCACTCTCAATTTTTCTCACTCTCAATTTTTCTCACTCTCGGTCGGTCGTTTTTACAGGGGGTGCATTTATCGGTCGGTCGTTTTTACAGGGGGTGTATTTATTTATCGGTCGAGCGTTTTTACAGGGGGTGTATTTATTTATCGGTCGAGCGTTTTTACAGGGGGTGTATTTATTTATCGGTCGAGCGTTTTTACAGGGGGTGTATTTATTTATCGGTCGAGCGTTTTTACAGGGGGTGTATTTATCGGTCGGTCGTTTTTACAGGGGGTGTATTTATCGGTCGGGCGTTTTTACAGGGGGGTGTATTTATCGGTCGGTCGTTTTTACAGGGGGTGTATTTATTTATCGGTCGGTCGTTTTTACACGGGGTGTATTTATTTATCGGTCGGTCGTTTTTACACGGGGTGTATTTATTTATCGGTCGGTCGTTTTTACACGGGGTGTATTTATTTATCGGTCGGTCGTTTTTACACGGGGTGTATTTATTTATCGGTCGGTCGTTTTTACACGGGGTGTATTTATCGGTCGGTCGATTTTACACGGGGTGTATTTATCGGTCGGTCGATTTTACACGGTGTATTTATCGGTCGGTCGATTTTACACGGTGTATTTATCGGTCGGTCGATTTTTACAGGGGGTGTATTTATCGGTCGGTCGTTTTTACAGGTGGTGTATTTATCGGTCGGTCGTTTTTACAGGGGGTGTATTTATCGGTCGGTCGTTTTTACAGGGGGTGTATTTATCGGTCGGTCGTTTTTACAGGGGGTGTATTTATCGGTCGGTCGTTTTTACAGGGGGTGCATTTATCGGTCGGTCATTTTTACAGGGGGGTGTATTTATCGGTCGGTCGTTTTTACAGGGGGTGTATTTATTTATCGGTCGGTCGTTTTTACAGCGGGTGTATTTATTTATCGATCGGTCGTTTTTACACGGGGTGTATTTTTCGGTCGGTCGATTTTACACGGGGTGTATTTATCGGTCGGTCGATTTTACACGGGGTGTATTTATCGGTCGGTCGATTTTTACAGGGGGTGTATTTATCGGTCGGTCGTTTTTACAGGGGGTGTATTTATCGGTCGGTCGTTTTTACAGGGGGTGTATTTATCGGTCGGTCGTTTTTACAGGGGGTGTATTTATCGGTCGGTCATTTTTACAGGGGGTGTATTTATCGGTCGGTCGTTTTTACAGGGGGTGTATTTATCGGTCGGTCGTTTTTACAGGGGGTGTATTTATCGGTCGGTCGTTTTTACAGGGGGTGTATTTATCGGTCGGTCGTTTTTACAGGGGGTGTATTTATCGGTCGGTCGTTTTTACAGGGGGTGTATTTATCGGTCGGTCGTTCTTACAGGGGGTGTATTTATCGGTCGGTCGTTTTTACCGGGGGTGTATTTATCGGTCAGGCGTTTTTACCGGGGGTGTATTTATCGGTCGGTCGTTTTTACCGGGGGTGTATTTATTTATCGGTCGGTCGATTTTACACGGGGTGTATTTATCGGTCGGTCGATTTTACACGGTGTATTTATCGGTCGGTCGATTTTACACGGGGTGTATTTATCGGTCGGTCGATTTTTACAGGGGGTGTATTTATCGGTCGGTCGTTTTTACAGGTGGTGTATTTATCGGTCGGTCGTTTTTACAGGGGGTGTATTTATCGGTCGGTCGTTTTTACAGGGGGTGTATTTATCGGTCGGTCGTTTTTACAGGGGGTGTATTTATCGGTCGGTCGTTTTTACAGGGGGTGCATTTATCGGTCGGTCATTTTTACAGGGGGGTGTATTTATCGGTCGGTCGTTTTTACAGGGGGTGTATTTATTTATCGGTCGGTCGTTTTTACAGCGGGTGTATTTATTTATCGATCGGTCGTTTTTACACGGGGTGTATTTTTCGGTCGGTCGATTTTACACGGGGTGTATTTATCGGTCGGTCGATTTTACACGGGGTGTATTTATCGGTCGGTCGATTTTTACAGGGGGTGTATTTATCGGTCGGTCGTTTTTACAGGGGGTGTATTTATCGGTCGGTCGTTTTTACAGGGGGTGTATTTATCGGTCGGTCGTTTTTACAGGGGGTGTATTTATCGGTCGGTCATTTTTACAGGGGGTGTATTTATCGGTCGGTCGTTTTTACAGGGGGTGTATTTATCGGTCGGTCGTTTTTACAGGGGGTGTATTTATCGGTCGGTCGTTTTTACAGGGGGTGTATTTATCGGTCGGTCGTTTTTACAGGGGGTGTATTTATCGGTCGGTCGTTTTTACAGGGGGTGTATTTATCGGTCGGTCGTTCTTACAGGGGGTGTATTTATCGGTCGGTCGTTTTTACCGGGGGTGTATTTATCGGTCAGGCGTTTTTACCGGGGGTGTATTTATCGGTCGGTCGTTTTTACCGGGGGTGTATTTATTTATCGGTCGGTCGATTTTACACGGGGTGTATTTATCGGTCGGTCGATTTTACACGGTGTATTTATCGGTCGGTCGATTTTACACGGGGTGTATTTATCGGTCGGTCGATTTTTACAGGGGGTGTATTTATCGGTCGGTCGTTTTTACAGGTGGTGTATTTATCGGTCGGTCGTTTTTACAGGGGGTGTATTTATCGGTCGGTCGTTTTTACAGGGGGTGTATTTATCGGTCGGTCGTTTTTACAGGGGGTGTATTTATCGGTCGGTCGTTTTTACAGGGGGTGCATTTATCGGTCGGTCATTTTTACAGGGGGGTGTATTTATCGGTCGGTCGTTTTTACAGGGGGTGTATTTATTTATCGGTCGGTCGTTTTTACAGCGGGTGTATTTATTTATCGATCGGTCGTTTTTACACGGGGTGTATTTTTCGGTCGGTCGATTTTACACGGGGTGTATTTATCGGTCGGTCGATTTTACACGGGGTGTATTTATCGGTCGGTCGATTTTTACAGGGGGTGTATTTATCGGTCGGTCGTTTTTACAGGGGGTGTATTTATCGGTCGGTCGTTTTTACAGGGGGTGTATTTATCGGTCGGTCGTTTTTACAGGGGGTGTATTTATCGGTCGGTCATTTTTACAGGGGGTGTATTTATCGGTCGGTCGTTTTTACAGGGGGTGTATTTATCGGTCGGTCGTTTTTACAGGGGGTGTATTTATCGGTCGGTCGTTTTTACAGGGGGTGTATTTATCGGTCGGTCGTTTTTACAGGGGGTGTATTTATCGGTCGGTCGTTTTTACAGGGGGTGTATTTATCGGTCGGTCGTTTTTACCGGGGGTGTATTTATCGGTCAGGCGTTTTTACCGGGGGTGTATTTATCGGTCGGTCGTTTTTACCGGGGGTGTATTTATTTATCGGTCGGTCGATTTCACCGGGGGTGTATTTATCGGTCGGTCGTTTTTACCGGGGGTGTATTTATCGGTCGGTCGTTTTTACCGGGGGTGTATTTATCGGTCGGTCGTTTTTACCGGGGGTGTATTTATCGGTCGGTCGTTTTTACCGGGGGTGTATTTATCGGTCGATCGTTTTTACCGGGGGTGTATTTATCGGTCGGTCGTTTTTACCGGGGGTGTATTTATCGGTCGGTCGTTTTTACCGGGGGTGTATTTATCGGTCGGTCGTTTTTACCGGGGGTGTATTTATCGGTCGGTCGTTTTTACCGGGGGTGTATTTATCGGTCGGTCGTTTTTACCGGGGGTGTATTTATCGGTCGGTCGTTTTTACCGGGGGTGTATTTATCGGTCGGTCGTTTTTACCGGGGGTGTATTTATCGGTCGGTCGATTTTACCGGGGGTGTATTTATCGGTCGGTCGTTTTTACAGGGGGTATATTTATCGGTCGGTCGTTTTTACAGGGGGTGTATTTATCGGTCGGTCGTTTTTACAGGGGGTGTATTTATCGGTCGGTCGTTTTTACAGGGGGTGTATTTATCGGTCGGTCGTTTTTACAGGGGGTGTATTTATCGGTCGGTCGTTTTTACAGGGGGTGTATTTATCGGTCGGTCGTTTTTACAGGGGGTGTATTTATCGGTCGGTCGTTTTTACAGGGGGTGTATTTATCGGTCGGTCGTTTTTACAGGGGGTGTATTTATCGGTCGGTCGTTTTTACAGGGGGTGTATTTATCGGTCGGTCGTTTTTGCAGGGGGTGTATTTATCGGTCGGTCGTTTTTACAGGGGGTGTATTTATCGGTCGGTCGTTTTTACAGGGGATGTATTTATCGGTCGGTCGTTTTTACAGGGGGTGTATTTATCGGTCGGTCGTTTTTACAGGGGGTGTATTTATCGGTCGGTCGTTTTTACAGGGGGTGTATTTATCGGTCGGTCGTTTTTACAGGGGGTGTATTTATCGGTCGGTCGTTTTTACAGGGGGTGTATTTATCGGTCGGTCGTTTTTACAGGGGGTGTATTTATCGGTCGGTCGTTTTTACAGGGGGTGTATTTATCGGTCGGTCGTTTTTACAGGGGGTGCATTTATCGGTCGGTCGTTTTTACAGGGGGTGTATTTATCGGTCGGTCGTTTTTACAGGGGGTGTATTTATCGGGCGGTCGTTTTTACAGGGGGTGTATTTATCGGTCGGTCGTTTTTACAGGGGGTGTATTTATCGGTCGGTCGTTTTTACAGGGGGTGAATTTATCGGTCGGTCGTTTTTACAGGGGGTGTATTTATCGGTCGGTCGTTTTTACAGGGGGTGTATTTATCGGTCGGTCGTTTTTACAGGGGGTGTATTTATCGGTCGGGCGTTTTTACAGGGGGTGTATTTATCGGTCGGTCGTTTTTACAGGGGGTGTATTTTTCGGTCGGTCGTTTTACAGGGGGTGTATTTATCGGTCGGGCGTTTTTACAGGGGGTGTATTTATCGGTCGCGCGTTTTTACAGGGGGTGTATTTTTCGGTCGGGCGTTTTTACAGGGGGTGTATTTATCGGTCGGGCGTTTTTACAGGGGGTGTATTTATCGGTCGGTCGATTTTACCGGGGGTGTATTTATCGGTCGGTCGTTTTTACAGGGGGTATATTTATCGGTCGGTCGTTTTTACAGGGGGTGTATTTATCGGTCGGTCGTTTTTACAGGGGGTGTATTTATCGGTCGGTCGTTTTTACAGGGGGTGTATTTATCGGTCGGTCGTTTTTACAGGGGGTGTATTTATCGGTCGGTCGTTTTTACAGGGGGTGTATTTATCGGTCGGTCGTTTTTACAGGGGGTGTATTTATCGGTCGGTCGTTTTTACAGGGGGTGTATTTATCGGTCGGTCGTTTTTACAGGGGGTGTATTTATCGGTCGGTCGTTTTTACAGGGGGTGTATTTATCGGTCGGTCGTTTTTACAGGGGGTGTATTTATCGGTCGGTCGTTTTTACAGGGGGTGTATTTATCGGTCGGTCGTTTTTACAGGGGATGTATTTATCGGTCGGTCGTTTTTACAGGGGGTGTATTTATCGGTCGGTCGTTTTTACAGGGGGTGTATTTATCGGTCGGTCGTTTTTACAGGGGGTGTATTTATCGGTCGGTCGTTTTTACAGGGGGTGTATTTATCGGTCGGTCGTTTTTACAGGGGGTGTATTTATCGGTCGGTCGTTTTTATAGGGGGTGTATTTATCGGTCGGTCGTTTTTACAGGGGGTGCATTTATCGGTCGGTCGTTTTTACAGGGGGTGTATTTATCGGTCGGTCGTTTTTACAGGGGGTGTATTTATCGGGCGGTCGTTTTTACAGGGGGTGTATTTATCGGTCGGTCGTTTTTACAGGGGGTGTATTTATCGGTCGGTCGTTTTTACAGGGGGTGTATTTATCGGTCGGTCGTTTTTACAGGGGGTGTATTTATCGGTCGGTCGTTTTTACAGGGGGTGTATTTATCGGTCGGTCGTTTTTACAGGGGGTGTATTTATCGGTCGGGCGTTTTTACAGGGGGTGTATTTATCGGTCGGTCGTTTTTACAGGGGGTGTATTTTTCGGTCGGTCGTTTTACAGGGGGTGTATTTATCGGTCGGGCGTTTTTACAGGGGGTGTATTTATCGGTCGCGCGTTTTTACAGGGGGTATTTTTCGGTCGGGCGTTTTTACAGGGGGTGTATTTATCGGTCGGGCGTTTTTACAGGGGGTGTATTTATCGGTCGAACGTTTTTACAGGGGGTGTATTTATCGGTCGGTCGTTTTTACAGGTGGTTTATTTATCGGTCGGGCGTTTTTACAGGGGGTGTATTTATCGGTCGGGCGTTTTTACAGGGGGTGTATTTATCGGTCGGTTGTTTTTACAGGGGGTGCATTTATCGGTCGGTCGTTTTTACAGGGGGTGTATTTATCGGTCGGGCGTTTTTACAGGGGGGTGTATTTATCGGTCGGTCGTTTTTACAGGGGGTGTATTTATTTATCGGTCGGTCGTTTTTACAGGGGGTGTATTTATCGGTCGGTCGTTTTTACAGGGGGTGTATTTATCGGTCGGTCGTTTTTACAGGGGGTGTATTTATTTATCGGTCGGTCGTTTTTACAGGGGGTGTATTTATCGGTCGGTCGTTTTTACAGGGGGTGTATTTATCGGTCGGTCGTTTTTACAGGGGGTGTATTTATCGGTCGGTCGTTTTTACAGGGGGTGTATTTATCGGTCGGTCGTTTTTACAGGGGGTGTATTTATCGGTCGAACGTTTTTACAGGGGGTGTATTTATCGGTCGAACGTTTTACAAGGGGTGTATTTATCGGTCGGTCGTTTTTACAGGTGGTTTATTTATCGGTCGGGCGTTTTTACAGGGGGTGTATTTTTCGGTCGGTCGTTTTACAGGGGGTGTATTTATCGGTCGGGCGTTTTTACAGGGGGTGTATTTATCGGTCGCGCGTTTTTACAGGGGGTGTATTTTTCGGTCGGGCGTTTTTACAGGGGGTGTATTTATCGGTCGGGCGTTTTTACAGGGGGTGTATTTATCGGTCGAACGTTTTTACAGGGGGTGTATTTATCGGTCGGTCGTTTTTACAGGTGGTTTATTTATCGGTCGGGCGTTTTTACAGGGGGTGTATTTATCGGTCGGGCGTTTTTACAGGAGGTGTATTTATCGGTCGGTCGTTTTTACAGGGGGTGCATTTATCGGTCGGTCGTTTTTACAGGGGGGTGTATTTATCGGTCGGGCGTTTTTACAGGGGGGTGTATTTATCGGTCGGTCGTTTTTACAGGGGGTGTATTTATTTATCGGTCGGTCGTTTTACAGGGGGTGTATTTATCGGTCGGTCGTTTTACAGGGGGTGTATTTATCGGTCGGGCGTTTTTACAGGGGGTGTATTTATCGGTCGGTCGTTTTTACAGGGGGTGTATTTATCGGTCGGTCGTTTTTACAGGGGGTGTATTTATCGATCGGTCGTTTTTACAGGGGGTGTATTTATCGGTCGGTCGTTTTTACAGGGGGTGTATTTATCGGTCGGTCGTTTTTACAGGGGGTGTATTTATAGGTCGGTCGTTTTTACAGGGGGTGTATTTATCGGTCGGTCGTTTTTACAGGGGGTGTATTTATCGGTCGGTCGTTTTTACAGGGGGTGTATTTATCGGTCGGTCGTTTTTACAGGGGATGTATTTATCGGTCGGTCGTTTTTACAGGGGGTGTATTTATCGGTCGGTCGTTTTTACAGGGGGTGTATTTATCGGTCGGTCGTTTTTACAGGGGGTGTATTTATCGGTCGGTCGTTTTTACAGGGGGTGTATTTATCGGTCGGTCGTTTTTACAGGGGGTGTATTTATCGGTCGGTCGTTTTTATAGGGGGTGTATTTATCGGTCGGTCGTTTTTACAGGGGGTGCATTTATCGGTCGGTCGTTTTTACAGGGGGTGCATTTATCGGTCGGTCGTTTTTACAGGAGGGTGTATTTATCGGTCGGTCGTTTTACAGGGGGTGTATTTATCGGGCGGTCGTTTTTACAGGGGGTGTATTTATCGGTCGGTCGTTTTTACAGGGGGTGTATTTATCGGTCGGTCGTTTTTACAGGGGGTGTATTTATCGGTCGGTCGTTTTTACAGGGGGTGTATTTATCGGTCGGTCGTTTTTACAGGGGGTGTATTTATCGGTCGGTCGTTTTTACAGGGGGTGTATTTATCGGTCGGTCGTTTTTACAGGGGGTGTATTTATCGGTCAGGCGTTTTTACAGGGGGTGTATTTATCGGTCGGTCGATTTTACAGGGGGTGTATTTTTCGGTCGGTCGTTTTACAGGGGGTGTATTTATCGGTCGGGCGTTTTTACAGGGGGTGTATTTATCGGTCGCGCGTTTTTACAGGGGGTGTATTTTTCGGTCGGGCGTTTTTACAGGGGGTGTATTTATCGGTCGGGCGTTTTTACAGGGGGTGTATTTATCGGTCGAACGTTTTTACAGGGGGTGTATTTATCGGTCGGTCGTTTTTACAGGTGGTTTATTTATCGGTCGGGCGTTTTTACAGGGGGTGTATTTATCGGTCGGGCGTTTTTACAGGGGGTGTATTTATCGGTCGGTTGTTTTTACAGGGGGTGCATTTATCGGTCGGTCGTTTTTACAGGGGGTGTATTTATCGGTCGGGCGTTTTTACAGGGGGGTGTATTTATCGGTCGGTCGTTTTTACAGGGGGTGTATTTATTTATCGGTCGGTCGTTTTTACAGGGGGTGTATTTATCGGTCGGTCGTTTTTACAGGGGGTGTATTTATCGGTCGGTCGTTTTTACAGGGGGTGTATTTATTTATCGGTCGGTCGTTTTTACAGGGGGTGTATTTATCGGTCGGTCGTTTTTACAGGGGGTGTATTTATCGGTCGGTCGTTTTTACAGGGGGTGTATTTATCGGTCGGTCGTTTTTACAGGGGGTGTATTTATCGGTCGGTCGTTTTTACAGGGGGTGTATTTATCGGTCGAACGTTTTTACAGGGGGTGTATTTATCGGTCGAACGTTTTTACAGGGGGTGTATTTATCGGTCGGTCGTTTTTACAGGTGGTTTATTTATCGGTCGGGCGTTTTTACAGGGGGTGTATTTTTCGGTCGGTCGTTTTACAGGGGGTGTATTTATCGGTCGCGCGTTTTTACAGGGGGTGTATTTTTCGGTCGGGCGTTTTTACAGGGGGTGTATTTATCGGTCGGGCGTTTTTACAGGGGGTGTATTTATCGGTCGAACGTTTTTACAGGGGGTGTATTTATCGGTCGGTCGTTTTTACAGGTGGTTTATTTATCGGTCGGGCGTTTTTACAGGGGGTGTATTTATCGGTCGGGCGTTTTTACAGGAGGTGTATTTATCGGTCGGTCGTTTTTACAGGGGGTGCATTTATCGGTCGGTCGTTTTTACAGGTGGTTTATTTATCGGTCGGGCGTTTTTACAGGGGGTGTATTTATCGGTCGGGCGTTTTTACAGGGGGTGTATTTATCGGTCGGTCGTTTTTACAGGGGGTGCATTTATCGGTCGGTCGTTTTTACAGGGGGGTGTATTTATCGGTCGGTCGTTTTTACAGGGGGTGTATTTATTTATCGGTCGGTCGTTTTTACAGGGGGTGTATTTATCGGTCGGGCGTTTTTACAGGGGGTGTATTTATCGGTCGCGCGTTTTTACAGGGGGTGTATTTTTCGGTCGGGCGTTTTTACAAGGGGTGTATTTATCGGTCGGGCGTTTCTACAGGGGGTGTATTTATCGGTCGAACGTTTTTACAGGGGGTGTATTTATCGGTCGGTCGTTTTTACAGGGGGTGTATTTATCGGTCGGTCGTTTTTACAGGGGGTGTATTTATCGGTCGAACGTTTTTACAGGGGGTGTATTTATTTATCCGTCGGTCGTTTTTACAGGGGGTGTATTTATCGGTCGGTCGTTTTTACAGGGGGTGTATTTATCGGTCGAACGTTTTTACAGGGGGTGTATTTATCGGTCGGTCGTTTTTACAGGTGGTTTATTTATCGGTCGGGCGTTTTTACAGGGGGTGTATTTATCGGTCGGGCGTTTTTACAGGGGGTGTATTTATCGGTCGGTCGTTTTTACAGGGGGTGCATTTATCGGTCGGTCGTTTTTACAGGGGGTGTATTTATCGGTCGGGCGTTTTTACAGGGGGGTGTATTTATCGGTCGGTCGTTTTTACAGGGGGTGTATTTATTTATCGGTCGGTCGTTTTTACAGGGGGTGTATTTATCGGTCGGTCGTTTTTACAGGGGGTGTATTTATCGGTCGGTCGTTTTTACAGGGGGTGTATTTATTTATCGGTCGGTCGTTTTTACAGGGGGTGTATTTATCGGTCGGTCGTTTTTACAGGGGGTGTATTTATCGGTCGGTCGTTTTTACAGGGGGTGTATTTATCGGTCGGTCGTTTTTACAGGGGGTGTATTTATCGGTCGGTCGTTTTTACAGGGGGTGTATTTATCGGTCGGTCGTTTTACAGGGGGTTTATTTATCGGTCGGGCGTTTATACAGGGGGTGTATTTATCGGTCGGTCGTTTTTACAGGGGGTGTATTTATCGGTCGGTCGTTTTTACAGGGGGTGTATTTATCGGTCGGGCGGTTTTACAGGGGGTGTATTTATCGGTCGGGGGTTTTTACAGGGGGTGTATTTATCGGTCGGTCGTTTTTACAGGGGGTGTATTTATCGGTCGGTCGTTTTTACAGGGGGTGTATTTATCGGTCGGTCGTTTTTACAGGGGGTGTATTTATCGGTCGGTCGTTTTTACAGGGGGTGTATTTATCGGTCGGTCGTTTTTACAGGGGGTGTATTTATCGGTCGGTCGTTTTTACGGGGGGTGTATTTATCGGTCGGTCGTTTTTACCGGGGGTGTATTTATCGGTCGGTCGTTTTTACCGGGGGTGTATTTATCGGTCGGTCGTTTTTACCGGGGGTGTATTTATCGGTCGGTCGTTTTTACCGGGGGTGTATTTATCGGACGGTCGTTTTTACCGGGGGTGTATTTTTCGGTCGGTCGTTTTTACCGGGGGTGTATTTATCGGTCGGTCGTTTTTACCAGGGGTGTATTTATCGGTCGGTCGTCTTTACTGGGGGTGTATTTATCGGTCGGTCGTTTTTACCGGGGGTGCATTTATCGGTCGGTCGTTTTTACAGGGGGTGTATTTATCGGTCGGTCGTTTTTACAGGGGGGTGTATTTATCGGTCGGTCGTTTTTACCGGGGTTGTATTTATCGGTCGGTCGTTTTTACCTGGGGTGTATTTATCGGTCGGGCGTTTTTACAGGGGGTGTATTTATCGGTCGGTCGTTTTTACCGGGGGTGTATTTATCGGTCGGTCGTTTTTACCGGGGGTGTATTTATCGGTCGGGCGTTTTTACAGGGGGTGTATTTATCGGTCGGTCGTTTTTACAGGGGGTGCATTTATCGGTCGGTCGTTTTTACAGGGGGTGTATTTATCGGTCGGGCGTTTTTACAGGGGGGTGTATTTATCGGTCGGTCGTTTTTACAGGGGGTGTATTTATTTATCGGTCGGTCGTTTTTACAGGGGGTGTATTTATCGGTCGGTCGTTTTTACAGGGGGTGTATTTATCGATCGGTCGTTTTTACAGGGGGTGTATTTATTTATCGGTCGGTCTTTTTACAGGGGGTGTATATATCGGTCGGTCGTTTTTACAGGGGGTGTATTTATCGGTCTGTCGTTTTTACAGGGGGTGTATTTATCGGTCGGTCGTTTTTACAGGGGGTGTATTTATCGGTCGGTCGTTTTTACAGGGGGTGTATTTATCGGTCGGTCGTTTTTACAGGGGGTGTATTTATCGGTCGGGCGTTTTTACAGGGGGTGTATTTATCGGTCGGGCGTTTTTACAGGGGGTGTATTTATGGGTCGGTCGTTTTTACAGGGGGTGTATTTATCGGTCGGTCGTTTTTATAGGGGGTGTATTTATCGGTCGGTCGTTTTTACAGGGGGTGTATTTATCGGTCGGTCGTTTTTACAGGGGGTGTATTTATCGGTCGGTCGTTTTTACAGGGGGTGTATTTATCGGTCGGTTGTTTTTACAGGGGGTGTATTTATCGGTCGGTCGTTTTTACAGGGGGTGTATTTATCGGTCGGTCGTTTTTACCGGGGGTGTATTTAACGGTCGGTCGTTTTTACCGGGGGTGTATTTATCGGTCGGTCGTTTTTACCGGGGGTGTATTTATCGGTTGGTCGTTTTTACCGGGGGTGTATTTATCGGTCGGTCGTTTTTACCGGGGGTGTATTTATCGGTCGGTCGTTTTTACCGGGGGTGTATTTATCGGTCGGTCGATTTTTACCGGGGGTGTATTTATCGGTCGGTCGTTTTTACCGGGGGTGTATTTATCGGTCGGTCGTTTTTACCGGGGGTGTATTTATCGGTCGGGCGTTTTTACAGGGGGTGTATTTATCTGTCGGTCGTTTTTACAGGGGGTGTATTTATCTGTCGGTCGTTTTTACAGGGGGTGTATTTATCGGTCGGGCGTTTTTACAGGGGGTGTATTTATCGGTCGGGCGTTTTCACAGGGGGTGTATTTATCGGTCGGGCGTTTTTACAGGGGGTGTATATATCGGTCGGTCGTTTTTACATGGGGTGCATTTATCGGTCGGTCGTTTTTACAGGGGGTGTATTTATCGGTCGTGCGTTTTTACAGGGGGTGTATATATCGGTCGGTCGTTTTTACAGGGGGTGTATTTATTTATCGGTCGGTCGTTTTTACAGGGGATGTATTTATCGGTCGGTCGTTTTTATAGGGGTGTATTTATCGGTCGGTCGTTTTTATAGGGGTGTATTTATCGGTCGGTCGTTTTTATAGGGGTGTATTTATCGGTCGGTCGTTTTTATAGGGGTGTATTTATCGGTCGGTCGATTTTACAGGGGGTGTATTTATCGGTCGGTCGTTTTACAGGGGGTGTATTTATCGGTCGGTCGTTTTTACTGGGGGTGTATTTATCGGTCGGTCGTTTTACAGGGGGTGTATTTATCGGTCGGGCGTTTTTACAGGGGGTGTATTTATCGGTCGGTCGTTTTTACAGGGGGTGTATTTATCGGTCGGTCGTTTTTACAGGGGGTGTATTTATCGGTCGGTCGTTTTTACAGGGGGTGTATTTATCGGTCGGTCGTTTTTATAGGGGTGTATTTATCGGTCGGTCGTTTTTATAGGGGTGTATTTATCGGTCGGTCGATTTTACAGGGGGTGTATTTATCGGTCGGTCGTTTTTACAGGGGGTGTATTTATCGGTCGGGCGTTTTTACAGGGGGGTGTATATATCGGTCGGTCGTTTTTACAGGGGGTGTATTTATTTATCGGTCGGTCGTTTTTACAGGGGATGTATTTATCGGTCGGTCGTTTTTACAGGGGGTGTATTTATCGGTCGGTCGTTTTTACAGGGGGTGTATTTATTTATCGGTCGGTCGTTTTTACAGGGGGTGTATTTATCGGTCGGGCGTTTTTACAGGGGGTGTATTTATCGGTCGGTCGTTTTTACAGGGGGTGTATTTATCGGTCGGTCGTTTTTACAGGGGGTGTATTTACCGGTCGGTCGTTTTTACAGGGGGTGTATTTATCGGTCGGTCGTTTTTACAGGGGGTGTATTTATCGGTCGATCGTTTTTACAGGGGGTGTATTTATCGGTCGATCGTTTTTACAGGGGGTGTATTTATCGGTCGGTCGTTTTTATAGGGGTGTATTTATCGGTCGGTCGTTTTTATAGGGGTGTATTTATCGGTCGGTCGTTTTTATAGGGGTGTATTTATCGGTCGGTCGTTTTTATAGGGGTGTATTTATCGGTCGGTCGATTTTACAGGGGGTGTATTTATCGGTCGGTCGTTTTACAGGGGGTGTATTTATCGGTCGGTCGTTTTTACTGGGGGTGTATTTATCGGTCGGTCGTTTTACAGGGGGTGTATTTATCGGTCGGGCGTTTCTACAGGGGGTGTATTTATCGGTCGAACGTTTTTACAGGGGGTGTATTTATCGGTCGGTCGTTTTTACAGGTGGTTTATTTATCGGTCGGTCGTTTTTACAGGGGGTGTATTTATCGGTCGGGCGTTTTTACAGGGGGTGTATTTATCGGTCGGTCGTTTTTACAGGGGGTGTATTTATTTATCGGTCGGTCCTTTTTACAGGGGGTGTATTTATCGGTCGGTCGTTTTTACAGGGGGTGTATTTATCGGTCGGTCGTTTTTACAGGGGGTGTATTTATTTATCGGTCGGTCGTTTTTACAGGGGGTGTATTTATCGGTCGGTCGTTTTTACAGGGGGTGTATTTATCGGTCGGTCGTTTTTACAGGGGGTGTATTTATCGGTCGGTCGTTTTTACAGGGGGTGTATTTATCGGTCGGTCGTTTTTACAGGGGGTGTATTTATCGGTCGAACGTTTTTACAGGGGGTGTATTTATTTATCGGTCGGTCGTTTTTACAGGGGGTGTATTTATCGGTCGGTCGTTTTTACAGGGGGTGTATTTATCGGTCGGTCGTTTTTACAGGGGGTGTATTTATTTATCGGTCGGTCGTTTTTACAGGGGGTGTATTTATCGGTCGGTCGTTTTTACAGGGGGTGTATTTATCGGTCGGTCGTTTTTACAGGGGGTGTATTTATCGGTCGGTCGTTTTTACAGGGGGTGTATTTATCGGTCGGTCGTTTTTACAGGGGGTGTATTTATCGGTCGAACGTTTTTACAGGGGGTGTATTTATCGGTCGGTCGTTTTTACAGGTGGTTTATTTATCGGTCGGGCGTTTTTACAGGGGGTGTATTTATCGGTCGGGCGTTTTTACAGGGGGTGTATTTATCGGTCGGTCGTTTTTACAGGGGGTGCATTTATCGGTCGGTCGTTTTTACAGGGGGGTGTATTTATCGGTCGGTCGTTTTTACAGGGGGTGTATTTATTTATCGGTCGGTCGTTTTTACAGGGGGTGTATTTATCGGTCGGGCGTTTTTACAGGGGGTGTATTTATCGGTCGCGCGTTTTTACAGGGGGTGTATTTTTCGGTCGGGCGTTTTTACAAGGGGTGTATTTATCGGTCGGGCGTTTCTACAGGGGGTGTATTTATCGGTCGAACGTTTTTACAGGGGGTGTATTTATCGGTCGGTCGTTTTTACAGGGGGTGTATTTATCGGTCGGTCGTTTTTACAGGGGGTGTATTTATCGGTCGAACGTTTTTACAGGGGGTGTATTTATTTATCGGTCGGTCGTTTTTACAGGGGGTGTATTTATCGGTCGGTCGTTTTTACAGGGGGTGTATTTATCGGTCGAACGTTTTTACAGGGGGTGTATTTATCGGTCGGTCGTTTTTACAGGTGGTTTATTTATCGGTCGGGCGTTTTTACAGGGGGTGTATTTATCGGTCGGGCGTTTTTACAGGGGGTGTATTTATCGGTCGGTCGTTTTTACAGGGGGTGCATTTATCGGTCGGTCGTTTTTACAGGGGGTGTATTTATCGGTCGGGCGTTTTTACAGGGGGGTGTATTTATCGGTCGGTCGTTTTTACAGGGGGTGTATTTATTTATCGGTCGGTCGTTTTTACAGGGGGTGTATTTATCGGTCGGTCGTTTTTACAGGGGGTGTATTTATCGGTCGGTCGTTTTTACAGGGGGTGTATTTATTTATCGGTCGGTCGTTTTTACAGGGGGTGTATTTATCGGTCGGTCGTTTTTACAGGGGGTGTATTTATCGGTCGGTCGTTTTTACAGGGGGTGTATTTATCGGTCGGTCGTTTTTACAGGGGGTGTATTTATCGGTCGGTCGTTTTTACAGGGGGTGTATTTATCGGTCGGTCGTTTTACAGGGGGTTTATTTATCGGTCGGGCGTTTATACAGGGGGTGTATTTATCGGTCGGTCGTTTTTACAGGGGGTGTATTTATCGGTCGGTCGTTTTTACAGGGGGTGTATTTATCGGTCGGGCGGTTTTACAGGGGGTGTATTTATCGGTCGGGGGTTTTTACAGGGGGTGTATTTATCGGTCGGTCGTTTTTACAGGGGGTGTATTTATCGGTCGGTCGTTTTTACAGGGGGTGTATTTATCGGTCGGTCGTTTTTACAGGGGGTGTATTTATCGGTCGGTCGTTTTTACAGGGGGTGTATTTATCGGTCGGTCGTTTTTACAGGGGGTGTATTTATCGGTCGGTCGTTTTTACAGGGGGTGTATTTATCGGTCGGTCGTTTTTACCGGGGGTGTATTTATCGGTCGGTCGTTTTTACCGGGGGTGTATTTATCGGTCGGTCGTTTTTACCGGGGGTGTATTTATCGGTCGGTCGTTTTTACCGGGGGTGTATTTATCGGACGGTCGTTTTTACCGGGGGTGTATTTTTCGGTCGGTCGTTTTTACCGGGGGTGTATTTATCGGTCGGTCGTTTTTACCAGGGGTGTATTTATCGGTCGGTCGTCTTTACTGGGGGTGTATTTATCGGTCGGTCGTTTTTACCGGGGGTGCATTTATCGGTCGGTCGTTTTTACAGGGGGTGTATTTATCGGTCGGTCGTTTTTACAGGGGGGTGTATTTATCGGTCGGTCGTTTTTACCGGGGTTGTATTTATCGGTCGGTCGTTTTTACCTGGGGTGTATTTATCGGTCGGGCGTTTTTACAGGGGGTGTATTTATCGGTCGGTCGTTTTTACCGGGGGTGTATTTATCGGTCGGTCGTTTTTACCGGGGGTGTATTTATCGGTCGGGCGTTTTTACAGGGGGTGTATTTATCGGTCGGTCGTTTTTACAGGGGGTGCATTTATCGGTCGGTCGTTTTTACAGGGGGTGTATTTATCGGTCGGGCGTTTTTACAGGGGGGTGTATTTATCGGTCGGTCGTTTTTACAGGGGGTGTATTTATTTATCGGTCGGTCGTTTTTACAGGGGGTGTATTTATCGGTCGGTCGTTTTTACAGGGGGTGTATTTATCGATCGGTCGTTTTTACAGGGGGTGTATTTATTTATCGGTCGGTCTTTTTACAGGGGGTGTATATATCGGTCGGTCGTTTTTACAGGGGGTGTATTTATCGGTCTGTCGTTTTTACAGGGGGTGTATTTATCGGTCGGTCGTTTTTACAGGGGGTGTATTTATCGGTCGGTCGTTTTTACAGGGGGTGTATTTATCGGTCGGTCGTTTTTACAGGGGGTGTATTTATCGGTCGGGCGTTTTTACAGGGGGTGTATTTATCGGTCGGGCGTTTTTACAGGGGGTGTATTTATGGGTCGGTCGTTTTTACAGGGGGTGTATTTATCGGTCGGTCGTTTTTATAGGGGGTGTATTTATCGGTCGGTCGTTTTTACAGGGGGTGTATTTATCGGTCGGTCGTTTTTACAGGGGGTGTATTTATCGGTCGGTCGTTTTTACAGGGGGTGTATTTATCGGTCGGTTGTTTTTACAGGGGGTGTATTTATCGGTCGGTCGTTTTTACAGGGGGTGTATTTATCGGTCGGTCGTTTTTACCGGGGGTGTATTTAACGGTCGGTCGTTTTTACCGGGGGTGTATTTATCGGTCGGTCGTTTTTACCGGGGGTGTATTTATCGGTTGGTCGTTTTTACCGGGGGTGTATTTATCGGTCGGTCGTTTTTACCGGGGGTGTATTTATCGGTCGGTCGTTTTTACCGGGGGTGTATTTATCGGTCGGTCGATTTTTACCGGGGGTGTATTTATCGGTCGGTAGTTTTTACCGGGGGTGTATTTATCGGTCGGTCGTTTTTACCGGGGGTGTATTTATCGGTCGGGCGTTTTTACAGGGGGTGTATTTATCTGTCGGTCGTTTTTACAGGGGGTGTATTTATCTGTCGGTCGTTTTTACAGGGGGTGTATTTATCGGTCGGGCGTTTTTACAGGGGGTGTATTTATCGGTCGGGCGTTTTCACAGGGGGTGTATTTATCGGTCGGGCGTTTTTACAGGGGGTGTATATATCGGTCGGTCGTTTTTACATGGGGTGCATTTATCGGTCGGTCGTTTTTACAGGGGGTGTATTTATCGGTCGTGCGTTTTTACAGGGGGTGTATATATCGGTCGGTCGTTTTTACAGGGGGTGTATTTATTTATCGGTCGGTCGTTTTTACAGGGGATGTATTTATCGGTCGGTCGTTTTTATAGGGGTGTATTTATCGGTCGGTCGTTTTTATAGGGGTGTATTTATCGGTCGGTCGTTTTTATAGGGGTGTATTTATCGGTCGGTCGTTTTTATAGGGGTGTATTTATCGGTCGGTCGATTTTACAGGGGGTGTATTTATCGGTCGGTCGTTTTACAGGGGGTGTATTTATCGGTCGGTCGTTTTTACTGGGGGTGTATTTATCGGTCGGTCGTTTTACAGGGGGTGTATTTATCGGTCGGGCGTTTTTACAGGGGGTGTATTTATCGGTCGGTCGTTTTTACAGGGGGTGTATTTATCGGTCGGTCGTTTTTACAGGGGGTGTATTTATCGGTCGGTCGTTTTTACAGGGGGTGTATTTATCGGTCGGTCGTTTTTATAGGGGTGTATTTATCGGTCGGTCGTTTTTATAGGGGTGTATTTATCGGTCGGTCGATTTTACAGGGGGTGTATTTATCGGTCGGTCGTTTTTACAGGGGGTGTATTTATCGGTCGGGCGTTTTTACAGGGGGGTGTATATATCGGTCGGTCGTTTTTACAGGGGGTGTATTTATTTATCGGTCGGTCGTTTTTACAGGGGATGTATTTATCGGTCGGTCGTTTTTACAGGGGGTGTATTTATCGGTCGGTCGTTTTTACAGGGGGTGTATTTATTTATCGGTCGGTCGTTTTTACAGGGGGTGTATTTATCGGTCGGGCGTTTTTACAGGGGGTGTATTTATCGGTCGGTCGTTTTTACAGGGGGTGTATTTATCGGTCGGTCGTTTTTACAGGGGGTGTATTTACCGGTCGGTCGTTTTTACAGGGGGTGTATTTATCGGTCGGTCGTTTTACAGGGGGTGTATTTATCGGTCGGGCGTTTTTACAGGGGGTGTATTTATCGGTCGGTCGTTTTTACAGGGGGTGTATTTATCGGTCGGTCGTTTTTACAGGGGGTGTATTTATCGGTCGGTCGTTTTTACAGGGGGTGTATTTATCGGTCGGTCGTTTTTACAGGGGGTGTATTTATCGGTCGATCGTTTTTACAGGGGGTGTATTTATCGGTCGATCGTTTTTACAGGGGGTGTATTTATCGGTCGGTCGTTTTTATAGGGGTGTATTTATCGGTCGGTCGTTTTTATAGGGGTGTATTTATCGGTCGGTCGTTTTTATAGGGGTGTATTTATCGGTCGGTCGTTTTTATAGGGGTGTATTTATCGGTCGGTCGATTTTACAGGGGGTGTATTTATCGGTCGGTCGTTTTACAGGGGGTGTATTTATCGGTCGGTCGTTTTTACTGGGGGTGTATTTATCGGTCGGTCGTTTTACAGGGGGTGTATTTATCGGTCGGGCGTTTTTACAGGGGGTGTATTTATCGGTCGGTCGTTTTTACAGGGGGTGTATTTATCGGTCGGTCGTTTTTACAGGGGGTGTATTTATCGGTCGGTCGTTTTTACAGGGGGTGTATTTATCGGTCGGGCGTTTTTATAGGGGTGTATTTATCGGTCGGTCGTTTTTATAGGGGTGTATTTATCGGTCGGTCGATTTTACAGGGGGTGTATTTATCGGTCGGTCGTTTTTACAGGGGGTGTATTTATCGGTCGGGCGTTTTTACAGGGGGGTGTATATATCGGTCGGTCGTTTTTACAGGGGGTGTATTTATTTATCGGTCGGTCGTTTTTACAGGGGATGTATTTATCGGTCGGTCGTTTTTACAGGGGGTGTATTTATCGGTCGGTCGTTTTTACAGGGGGTGTATTTATTTATCGGTCGGTCGTTTTTACAGGGGGTGTATTTATCGGTCGGGCGTTTTTACAGGGGGTGTATTTATCGGTCGGTCGTTTTTACAGGGGGTGTATTTATCGGTCGGTCGTTTTTACAGGGGGTGTATTTACCGGTCGGTCGTTTTTACAGGGGGTGTATTTATCGGTCGGTCGATTTACAGGGGGTGTATTTATCGGTCGGGCGTTTTTACAGGGGTGTATTTATCGGTCGGTCGTTTTTACAGGGGGTGTATTTATCGGTCGGTCGTTTTTACAGGGGGTGTATTTATCGGTCGGTCGTTTTTACAGGGGGTGTATTTATCGGTCGGGCTTTTTTACAGGGGGTGTATTTAGGTATCGTCCCAATTGATCGACTTTTAAGTGATCGAAACCAGTTTTTTGGATTAAATGATCGAAATATTTAGGTTAGGTTAGGTTAGGTTAGGTTAGTTTTTTAACTCAATCGATCATATGAAATTCGATCATTTCGACCCAAATCGTGTATTTATCGGTCGGGCGTTTTTACAGGGGGTGTATTTATCGGTCGGTCGTTTATACAGGGGGTGTATTTATCGGTCGGTCGTTTATACAGGGGGTGTATTTATCGGTCGGTCGTTTTTACAGGGGGTGTATTTATCGGTCGGTCGATTTTACAGGGGGTGTATTTATCGGTCGGTCGTTTTTACAGGGGGTGTATTTATCGGTCGGTCGTTTTTACAGGGGGTGTATATATCGGTCGGTCGTTTTTACAGGGGGTGTATTTATCGGTCGGTCGTTTTTACAGGGGGTGTATTTATCGGTCGGTCGTTTTTACCGGGGGTGTATTTATCGGTCGGTCATTTTTACAGGGGGTGTATTTATCGGTCGGTCGTTTTACAGGGGGTGTATTTATCGGTCAGGCGTTTTTACAGGGGGTGTATTTATTGGTCGGTCGTTTTTACAGGGGGTGTATTTATCGGTCGGTCGTTTTTACAGGGGGTGTATTTACCGGTCGGTCGTTTTTACAGGGGGTGTATTTATCGGTCGGTCGTTTTACAGGGGGTGTATTTATCGGTCGGGCGTTTTTACAGGGGGTGTATTTATCGGTCGGTCGTTTTTACAGGGGGTGTATTTATCGGTCGGTCGTTTTTACAGGGGGTGTATTTATCGGTCGGTCGTTTTTACAGGGGGTGTATTTATCGGTCGGTCGTTTTTACAGGGGGTGTATTTATCGGTCGATCGTTTTTACAGGGGGTGTATTTATCGGTCGATCGTTTTTACAGGGGGTGTATTTATCGGTCGGTCGTTTTTATAGGGGTGTATTTATCGGTCGGTCGTTTTTATAGGGGTGTATTTATCGGTCGGTCGTTTTTATAGGGGTGTATTTATCGGTCGGTCGTTTTTATAGGGGTGTATTTATCGGTCGGTCGATTTTACAGGGGGTGTATTTATCGGTCGGTCGTTTTACAGGGGGTGTATTTATCGGTCGGTCGTTTTTACTGGGGGTGTATTTATCGGTCGGTCGTTTTACAGGGGGTGTATTTATCGGTCGGGCGTTTTTACAAGGGGTGTATTTATCGGTCGGTCGTTTTTACAGGGGGTGTATTTATCGGTCGGTCGTTTTTACAGGGGGTGTATTTATCGGTCGGTCGTTTTTACAGGGGGTGTATTTATCGGTCGGTCGTTTTTATAGGGGTGTATTTATCGGTCGGTCGTTTTTATAGGGGTGTATTTATCGGTCGGTCGATTTTACAGGGGGTGTATTTATCGGTCGGTCGTTTTTACAGGGGGTGTATTTATCGGTCGGGCGTTTTTACAGGGGGGTGTATATATCGGTCGGTCGTTTTTACAGGGGGTGTATTTATTTATCGGTCGGTCGTTTTTACAGGGGATGTATTTATCGGTCGGTCGTTTTTACAGGGGGTGTATTTATCGGTCGGTCGTTTTTACAGGGGGTGTATTTATTTATCGGTCGGTCGTTTTTACAGGGGGTGTATTTATCGGTCGGGCGTTTTTACAGGGGGTGTATTTATCGGTCGGTCGTTTTTACAGGGGGTGTATTTATCGGTCGGTCGTTTTTACAGGGGGTGTATTTACCGGTCGGTCGTTTTTACAGGGGGTGTATTTATCGGTCGGTCGATTTACAGGGGGTGTATTTATCGGTCGGGCGTTTTTACAGGGGGTGTATTTATCGGTCGGTCGTTTTTACAGGGGGTGTATTTATCGGTCGGTCGTTTTTACAGGGGGTGTATTTATCGGTCGGTCGTTTTTACAGGGGGTGTATTTATCGGTCGGGCGTTTTTACAGGGGGTGTATTTAGGTATCGTCCCAATTGATCGACTTTTAAGAGATCGAAACCAGTTTTTTGGATTAAATGATCGAAATATTTAGGTTAGGTTAGGTTAGGTTAGGTTAGTTTTTTAACTCAATCGATCATATGAAATTCGATCATTTCGACCCAAATCGTGTATTTATCGGTCGGGCGTTTTTACAGGGGGTGTATTTATCGGTCGGTCGTTTATACAGGGGGTGTATTTATCGGTCGGTCGTTTTTACAGGGGGTGTATTTATCGGTCGGTCGATTTTACAGGGGGTGTATTTATCGGTCGGTCGTTTTTACAGGGGGTGTATTTATCGGTCGGTCGTTTTTACAGGGGGTGTATATATCGGTCGGTCGTTTTTACAGGGGGTGTATTTATCGGTCGGTCGTTTTTACAGGGGGTGTATTTATCGGTCGGTCGTTTTTACCGGGGGTGTATTTATCGGTCGGTCATTTTTACAGGGGGTGTATTTATCGGTCGGTCGTTTTACAGGGGGTGTATTTATCGGTCAGGCGTTTTTACAGGGGGTGTATTTAAAGGTCGGTCGTTTTTACAGGGGGTGTATTTATCGGTCGGTCGTTTTTACAGGGGGTGTATTTATCGGTCGGTCGTTTTTACAGGGGGTGTATTTATTTATCGGTCGGTCGTTTTTACAGGGGGTGTATTTATCGGTCGGTCGTTTTTACAGGGGGTGTATTTATCGGTCGGTCGTTTTTACAGGGGGTGTATTTATCGGTCGGTCGTTTTTACAGGGGGTGTATTTATCGGTCGGTCGTTTTTACAGGGGGTGTGTGTATTTATCGGTCGGTCGTTTTTACAGGGGGTGTATTTATCGGTCGTTCGTTTTTACAGGGGGTGTATTTATCGGTCAGGCGTTTTTACAGGGGGTGTATTTAAAGGTCGGTCGTTTTTACAGGGGGTGTATTTATCGGTCGGTCGTTTTTACAGGGGGTGTATTTATCGGTCGTTCGTTTTTACAGGGGGTGTATTTATCGGTCGGTCGTTTTTACAGGGGGTGTATTTATCGGTCGGTCGTTTTTACAGGGGGTGTATTTAACGGTCGGTCGTTTTTACAGGGGGTGTGTGTATTTATCGGTCGGTCGTTTTTACAGGGGGTGTGTGTATTTATCGGTCGGTCGTTTTTACAGGGTGTGTATTTATCGGTCGGTCGTTTATACAGGGGGTGTATTTATCGGTCGGTCGTTTTTACAGGGGGTGTATTTATCGGTCGGTCGATTTTACAGGGGGTGTATTTATCGGTCGGTCGTTTTTACAGGGGGTGTATTTATCGGTCGGTCGTTTTTACAGGGGTGTATATATCGGTCGGTCGTTTTTACAGGGGGTGTATTTATCGGTCGGTCGTTTTTACAGGGGGTGTATTTATCGGTCGGTCGTTTTTACCGGGGGTGTATTTATCTGTCGGTCATTTTTACAGGGGGTGTATTTATCGGTCGGTCGTTTTACAGGGGGTGTATTTATCGGTCAGGCGTTTTTACAGGGGGTGTATTTATTGGTCGGTGGTTTTTACAGGGGGTGTATTTATCGGTCGGTCGTTTTTACAGGGGGTGTATTTATCGGTCGGTCGTTTTTACAGGGGGTGTATTTATCGGTCGGTCGTTTTTACAGGGGGGTGTATTTATCGGTCGGTCGTTTTTACAGGGGGTGTATTTATCGGTCGGTCGTTTTTACAGGGGGTGTATTTATCGGTCGGTCGTTTTTACAGGGGGTGTATTTATCGGTCGGTCGTTTTTATAGGGGTTTTTTATCGGTCGGTCGTTTTTATAGGGGTGTATTTATCGGTCGGTCGTTTTTATAGGGGTGTATTTATCGGTCGGTCGATTTTACAGGGGGTGTATTTATCGGTCGGTCGTTTTACAGGGGTTGTATTTATCGGTCGGTCGTTTTTACTGGGGGTGTATTTATCGGTCGGTCGTTTTACAGGGGGTGTATTTATCGGTCGGGCGTTTTTACAGGGGGTGTATTTATCGGTCGGTCGTTTTTACAGGGGGTGTATTTATCGGTCGGTCGTTTTTACAGGGGGTGTATTTATCGGTCGGTCGTTTTTACAGGGGGTGTATTTATCGGTCGGTCGTTTTTACAGGGGGTGTATTTATCGGTCGGTCGTTTTTACAGGGGGTGTATTTATCGGTCGGTCGTTTTTACAGGGGGTGTATTTATCGGTCGTTCGTTTTTACAGGGGGTGTATTTATCGGTCGGTCGTTTTTACAGGGGGTGTATTTATCGGTCGTTCGTTTTTACAGGGGGTGTATTTATCGGTCGGTCGTTTTTACAGAGGGTGTATTTATCGGTCGGTCGTTTTTACAGGGGGTGTATTTAACGGTCGGTCGTTTTTACAGGGGGTGTGTGTATTTATCGGTCGGTCGTTTTTACAGGGGGTGTGTGTATTTATCGGTCGGTCGTTTTTACAGGGTGTGTATTTATCGGTCGGTCGTTTTTACAGGGGGTGTATTTATCGGTCGGTCGTTTTTACAGGGGGTGTATTTATCGGTCGGTCGTTTTTACAGGGGGTGTTTTTATCGGTCGGTCGTTTTTACAGGGGGTGTATTTATCGGTCGGTCGTTTTTACAGGGGGTGAATTTATCGGTCGGTCTTTTTTACAGGGGGTGTATTTATCGGTCGGTCGTTTTTACAGGGGTGTATTTATCGGTCGGTCGTTTTTACAGGGGGTGTAAAAACGACCGACCGATAAATTACACCCCCTGTAAAAACGACCGACCGATAAATTACACCCCCTGTAAAAACGACCGACCGATAAATTACACCCCCTGTAAAAACGATCGACCGATAAATTACACCCCCTGTAAAAACGACCGACCGATAATTACACCCCCTGTAAAAACGACCGACCGATAAATTACACCCCCTGTAAAAACGACGGACCGATAAATTACACCCCCTGTAAAAACGACCGACCGATAAATTACACCCCCTGTAAAAACGACCGACCGATAAATTACAGCCCCTGTAAAAACGACCGACAGATAAATTACACCCCTGTAAAAACGACCGACCGATAATTACACCCCCTGTAAAAACGACCGACCGATAAATTACACCCCCTGTAAAAACGACCGACCGATAAATACACCCCCTGTAAAAACGACCGACCGAAAAATTGAGATTGAGAAAAATTGAGATTGAGAAAATAAAACTACCTTTGAAAATAAAACAACCTTTGAAAATAAAACAACCTTTGAAAATAAAACAACCTTTGAAAATAAAACAACCTTTGAAAATAAAACAACCTTTGAAAATAAAACAACCTTTGAAAATAAAACAACCTTTGAAAATAAAACAACCTTTGAAAATAAAACAACCTTTGAAAATAAAACAACCTTTGAAAATAAAACAACCTTTGAAAATAAAACAACCTTTGAAAATAAAACAACCTTTGAAAATAAAACAACCTTTGAAAATAAAACAACCTTTGAAAATAAAACAACCTTTGAAAATAAAACAACCTTTGAAAATAAAACAACCTTTGAAAATAAAACAACCTTTGAAAATAAAACAACCTTTGAAAATAAAACAACCTTTGAAAATAAAACAACCTTTGAAAATAAAACAACCTTTGAAAATAAAACAACCTTTGAAAATAAAACAACCTTTGAAAATAAAACAACCTTTGAAAATAAAACAACCTTTGAAAATAAAACAACCTTTGAAAATAAAACAACCTTTGAAAATAAAACAACCTTTGAAAATAAAACAACCTTTGAAAATAAAACAACCTTTGAAAATAAAACAACCTTTGAAAATAAAACAACCTTTGAAAATAAAACAACCTTTGAAAATAAAACAACCTTTGAAAATAAAACAACCTTTGAAAATAAAACAACCTTTGAAAATAAAACAACCTTTGAAAATAAAACAATCTTTGAAAATAAAACAATCTTTGAAAATAAAACAACCTTTGAAAATAAAACAACCTTTGAAAATAAAACAACGACCGATAAATACACCCCCGGTAAAAACGACCGACCGATAAATTACACCCCCGGTAAAAACGAACGACCGATAAATTACACCCCCGGTAAAAACGACCGACCGATAAATTACACCCCCGGTAAAAACGACCGACCGATAAATTACATCCCTGGTAAAAACGACCGACCGATAAATTACACCCCCTGTAAAAACGACCGACCGATAAATTACACACCCTGTAAAAACGACCGACCGATAAATTACACACCCTGTAAAAACGACCGACCGATAAATTACACCCCCTGTAAAAACGACCGACAGATAAATTACAACCCCTGTAAAAACGACCGACCGATAAATACACCCCCTGTAAAAACGACCGACCGATAAATACATCCCCTGTAAAAACGACCGACCGACAAATACACCCCCTGTAAAAACGACCGACCGATAAATACACCCCCTGTAAAAACGACCGACCGATAAATACACCCCCTGTAAAAACGACCGACCGATAAATACACCCCCTGTAAAAACGACCGACCGATAAATACACCCCCTGTAAAAACGACCGACCGATAAATACACCCCCTGTAAAAACGACCGACCGATAAATACACCCCCTGTAAAAACGACCGACCGATAAATACACCCCCTGTAAAAACGACCGACCGATAATTACACCCCCTGTAAAAACGACCGACCGATAAATTACACCCCCTGTAAAAACGACCGACCGATAAATACACCCCCTGTAAAAACGACCGACCGATAAATACACCCCCGGTAAAAACGACCGACCGATAAATACACCCCCGGTAAAAACGACCGACCGATAAATACACCCCCGGTAAAAACGACCGACCGATAAATACACCCCCGGTAAAAACGACCGACCGATAAATACACCCCCGGTAAAAACGACCGTCCGATAAATACACCCCCGGTAAAAACGACCGACCGATAAATTACACCCCCGGTATAAACGACCGACCGATAAATTACACCCCCGGTAAAAACGACCGACCGATAAATTACACCCACGGTAAAAACGACTGACCGATAATTACACCCCCGGTAAAAACGACCGACCGATAAATTACACCCCCTGTAAAAACGACGGACCAATAAATTACACCCCCTGTAAAAACGACCGACCGATAAATTACACCCCCTGTAAAAACGACCGACCGATAAATTACACCCCCTGTAAAAACGACCGACAGATAAATTACACCCCTGTAAAAACGACCGACCGATAATTACACCCCCTGTAAAAACGACCGACCGATAAATAACACCCCCTGTAAAAACGACCGACCGAAAAATTGAGATTGAGAAAATAAAACAACCTTTGAAAATAAAACAACCTTTGAAAATAAAACAACCTTTGAAAATAAAACAACCTTTGAAAATAAAACAACCTTTGAAAATAAAACAACCTTTGAAAATAAAACAACCTTTGAAAATAAAACAACCTTTGAAAATAAAACAACCTTTGAAAATAAAACAACCTTTGAAAATAAAACAACCTTTGAAAATAAAACAACCTTTGAAAATAAAACAACCTTTGAAAATAAAACAACCTTTGAAAATAAAACAACCTTTGAAAATAAAACAACCTTTGAAAATAAAACAACCTTTGAAAATAAAACAACCTTTGAAAATAAAACAACCTTTGAAAATAAAACAACATTTGAAAATAAAACAACCTTTGAAAATAAAACAACCTTTGAAAATAAAACAACCTTTGAAAATAAAACAACCTTTGAAAATAAAACAACCTTTGAAAATAAAACAACCTTTGAAAATAAAACAACCTTTGAAAATAAAACAACCTTTGAAAATAAAACAACCTTTGAAAATAAAACAACCTTTGAAAATAAAACAACCTTTGAAAATAAAACAACCTTTGAAAATAAAACAACCTTTGAAAATAAAACAATCTTTGAAAATAAAACAACCTTTGAAAATAAAACAACCTTTGAAAATAAAACAACCTTTGAAAATAAAACAACGACCGATAAATACACCCCCGGTAAAAACGACCGACCGATAAATTACACCCCCGGTAAAAACGAACGACCGATAAATTACACCCCCGGTAAAAACGACCGACCGATAAATTACACCCCCGGTAAAAACGACCGACCGATAAATTACATCCCTGGTAAAAACGACCGACCGATAAATTACACCCCCTGTAAAAACGACCGACCGATAAATTACACACCCTGTAAAAACGACCGACCGATAAATTACACACCCTGTAAAAACGACCGACCGATAAATTACACCCCCTGTAAAAACGACCGACAGATAAATTACAACCCCTGTAAAAACGACCGACCGATAAATACACCCCCTGTAAAAACGACCGACCGATAAATACATCCCCTGTAAAAACGACCGACCGACAAATACACCCCCTGTAAAAACGACCGACCGATAAATACACCCCCTGTAAAAACGACCGACCGATAAATACACCCCCTGTAAAAACGACCGACCGATAAATACACCCCCTGTAAAAACGACCGACCGATAAATACACCCCCTGTAAAAACGACCGACCGATAAATACACCCCTGTAAAAACGACCGACCGATAAATACACCCCCTGTAAAAACGACCGACCGATAAATACACCCCCTGTAAAAACGACCGACCGATAATTACACCCCCTGTAAAAACGACCGACCGATAAATTACACCCCCTGTAAAAACGACCGACCGATAAATACACCCCCTGTAAAAACGACCGACCGATAAATACACCCCCGGTAAAAACGACCGACCGATAAATACACCCCCGGTAAAAACGACCGACCGATAAATACACCCCCGGTAAAAACGACCGACCGATAAATACACCCCCGGTAAAAACGACCGACCGATAAATACACCCCCGGTAAAAACGACCGTCCGATAAATACACCCCCGGTAAAAACGACCGACCGATAAATTACACCCACGGTAAAAACGACTGACCGATAATTACACCCCCGGTAAAAACGACCGACCGATAAATTACACCCCCTGTAAAAACGACGGACCAATAAATTACACCCCCTGTAAAAACGACCGACCGATAAATTACACCCCCTGTAAAAACGACCGACCGATAAATTACACCCCCTGTAAAAACGACCGACAGATAAATTACACCCCTGTAAAAACGACCGACCGATAATTACACCCCCTGTAAAAACGACCGACCGATAAATAACACCCCCTGTAAAAACGACCGACCGAAAAATTGAGATTGAGAAAATAAAACAACCTTTGAAAATAAAACAACCTTTGAAAATAAAACAACCTTTGAAAATAAAACAACCTTTGAAAATAAAACAACCTTTGAAAATAAAACAACCTTTGAAAATAAAACAACCTTTGAAAATAAAACAACCTTTGAAAATAAAACAACCTTTGAAAATAAAACAACCTTTGAAAATAAAACAACCTTTGAAAATAAAACAACCTTTGAAAATAAAACAACCTTTGAAAATAAAACAACCTTTGAAAATAAAACAACCTTTGAAAATAAAACAACCTTTGAAAATAAAACAACCTTTGAAAATAAAACAACCTTTGAAAATAAAACAACCTTTGAAAATAAAACAACCTTTGAAAATAAAACAACCTTTGAAAATAAAACAACCTTTGAAAATAAAACAACCTTTGAAAATAAAACAACCTTTGAAAATAAAACAACCTTTGAAAATAAAACAACCTTTGAAAATAAAACAACCTTTGAAAATAAAACAACCTTTGAAAATAAAACAACCTTTGAAAATAAAACAACCTTTGAAAATAAAACAACCTTTGAAAATAAAACAACCTTTGAAAATAAAACAACCTTTGAAAATAAAACAACCTTTGAAAATAAAACAACCTTTGAAAATAAAACAACCTTTGAAAATAAAACAACCTTTGAAAATAAAACAACCTTTGAAAATAAAACAACCTTTGAAAATAAAACAACCTTTGAAAATAAAACAACCTTTGAAAATAAAACAACCTTTGAAAATAAAACAACCTTTGAAAATAAAACAACCTTTGAAAATAAAACAACCTTTGAAAATAAAACAACCTTTGAAAATAAAACAACCTTTGAAAATAAAACAACCTTTGAAAATAAAACAACCTTTGAAAATAAAACAACCTTTGAAAATAAAACAACCTTTGAAAATAAAACAACCTTTGAAAATAAAACAACCTTTGAAAATAAAACAACCTTTGAAAATAAAACAACCTTTGAAAATAAAACAACCTTTGAAAATAAAACAACCTTTGAAAATAAAACAACCTTTGAAAATAAAACAACCTTTGAAAATAAAACAACCTTTGAAAATAAAACAACCTTTGAAAATAAAACAACCTTTGAAAATAAAACAACCTTTGAAAATAAAACAACCTTTGAAAATAAAACAACCTTTGAAAATAAAACAACCTTTGAAAATAAAACAACCTTTGAAAATAAAACAACCTTTGAAAATAAAACAACCTTTGAAAATAAAACAACCTTTGAAAATAAAACAACCTTTGAAAATAAAACAACCTTTGAAAATAAAACAACCTTTGAAAATAAAACAACCTTTGAAAATAAAACAACCTTTGAAAATAAAACAACCTTTGAAAATAAAACAACCTTTGAAAATAAAACAACCTTTGAAAATAAAACAACCTTTGAAAATAAAACAACCTTTGAAAATAAAACAACCTTTGAAAATAAAACAACCTTTGAAAATAAAACAACCTTTGAAAATAAAACAACCTTTGAAAATAAAACAACCTTTGAAAATAAAACAACCTTTGAAAATAAAACAACCTTTGAAAATAAAACAACCTTTGAAAATAAAACAACCTTTGAAAATAAAACAACCTTTGAAAATAAAACAACCTTTGAAAATAAAACAACCTTTGAAAATAAAACAACCTTTGAAAATAAAACAACCTTTGAAAATAAAACAACCTTTGAAAATAAAACAACCTTTGAAAATAAAACAACCTTTGAAAATAAAACAACCTTTGAAAATAAAACAACCTTTGAAAATAAAACAACCTTTGAAAATAAAACAACCTTTGAAAATAAAACAACCTTTGAAAATAAAACAACCTTTGAAAATAAAACAACCTTTGAAAATAAAACAACCTTTGAAAATAAAACAACCTTTGAAAATAAAACAACCTTTGAAAATAAAACAACCTTTGAAAATAAAACAACCTTTGAAAATAAAACAACCTTTATAAATAAAACAACCTTTGAAAATCAAACAACCTTTGAAAATCAAACAACCTTTGAAAATCAAACAACCTTTATAAATCAAACAACCTTTGAAAATCAAACAACCTTTGAAAATAAAACAACCTTTGAAAATAAAACAACCTTTGAAAATAAAACAACGACCGATAAATACACCCCCGGTAAAAACGACCGACCGATAAATTACACCCCCGGTAAAAACGACCGACCGATAAATTACACCCCCGGTAAAAACGACCGACCGATAAATTACACCCCCGGTAAAAACGACCGACCGATAAATTACACCCCCGGTAAAAACGACCGACCGATAAATTACACCCCCGGTAAAAACGACCGACCGATAAATTACACCCCCGGTAAAAACGACCGACCGATAAATTACACCCCCGGTAAAAACGACCGACCGATAAATTACACCCCCGGTAAAAACGACCGACCGATAATTACACCCCCGGTAAAAACGACCGACCGATAAATTACACCCCCGGCAAAAACGACCGACCGATAAATTACACCCCCGGCAAAAACGACCGACCGATAAATTACACCCCCTGTAAAAACGACCGACCGATAAATTACACCCCCTGTAAAAACGACCGACCGATAATTACACCCCCTGTAAAAACGACCGACCGATAAATACACCCCCTGTAAAAACGACCGACCGAAAAATTGAGATTGAGAAAAATTGAGATTGAGAAAAATTGAGATTGAGAAAAATTGAGATTGAGAAAAATTGAGATTGAGAAAAATTGAGATTGAGAAAAATTGAGATTGAGAAAAATTGAGATTGAGAAAAATTGAGATTGAGAAAAATTGAGATTGAGAAAAATTGAGATTGAGAAAAATTGAGATTGAGAAAAATTGAGATTGAGAAAAATTGAGATTGAGAAAAATTGAGATTGAGAAAAATTGAGATTGAGAAAAATTGAGATTGAGAAAAATTGAGATTGAGAAAAATTGAGATTGAGAAAAATTGAGATTGAGAAAAATTGAGATTGAGAAAAATTGAGATTGAGAAAAATTGAGATTGAGAAAAATTGAGATTGAGAAAAATTGAGATTGAGAAAAATTGAGATTGAGAAAAATTGAGATTGAGAAAAATTGAGATTGAGAAAAATTGAGATTGAGAAAAATTGAGATTGAGAAAAATTGAGATTGAGAAAAATTGAGATTGAGAAAAATTGAGATTGAGAAAAATTGAGATTGAGAAAAATTGAGATTGAGAAAAATTGAGATTGAGAAAAATTGAGATTGAGAAAAATTGAGATTGAGAAAAATTGAGATTGAGAAAAATTGAGATTGAGAAAAATTGAGATTGAGAAAAATTGAGATTGAGAAAAATTGAGATTGAGAAAAATTGAGATTGAGAAAAATTGAGATTGAGAAAAATTGAGATTGAGAAAAATTGAGATTGAGAAAAATTGAGATTGAGAAAAATTGAGATTGAGAAAAATTGAGATTGAGAAAAATTGAGATTGAGAAAAATTGAGATTGAGAAAAATTGAGATTGAGAAAAATTGAGATTGAGAAAAATTGAGATTGAGAAAAATTGAGATTGAGAAAAATTGAGATTGAGAAAAATTGAGATTGAATAAAATTGAGATTGAATAAAATTGAGATTGAGAAAAATTGAGATTGAGAAAAATTGAGATTGAGAAAAATTGAGATTGAGAAAAATTGAGATTGAGAAAAATTGAGATTGAGAAAAATTGAGATTGAGAAAAATTGAGATTGAGAAAAATTGAGATTGAGAAAAATTGAGATTGAGAAAAATTGAGATTGAGAAAAATTGAGATTGAGAAAAATTGAGATTGAGAAAAATTGAGATTGAGAAAAATTGAGATTGAGAAAAATTGAGATTGAGAAAAATTGAGATTGAGAAAAATTGAGATTGAGAAAAATTGAGATTGAGAAAAATTGAGATTGAGAAAAATTGAGATTGAGAAAAATTGAGATTGAGAAAAATTGAGATTGAGAAAAATTGAGATTGAGAAAAATTGAGATTGAGAAAAATTGAGATTGAGAAAAATTGAGATTGAGAAAAATTGAGATTGAGAAAAATTGAGATTGAGAAAAATTGAGATTGAGAAAAATTGAGATTGAGAAAAATTGAGATTGAGAAAAATTGAGATTGAGAAAAATTGAGATTGAGAAAAATTGAGATTGAGAAAAATTGAGATTGAGAAAAATTGAGATTGAGAAAAATTGAGATTGAGAAAAATTGAGATTGAGAAAAATTGAGATTGAGAAAAATTGAGATTGAGAAAAATTGAGATTGAGAAAAATTGAGATTGAGAAAAATTGAGATTGAGAAAAATTGAGATTGAGAAAAATTGAGATTGAGAAAAATTGAGATTGAGAAAAATTGAGATTGAGAAAAATTGAGATTGAGAAAAATTGAGATTGAGAAAAATTGAGATTGAGAAAAATTGAGATTGAGAAAAATTGAGATTGAGAAAAATTGAGATTGAGAAAAATTGAGATTGAGAAAAATTGAGATTGAGAAAAATTGAGATTGAGAAAAATTGAGATTGAGAAAAATTGAGATTGAGAAAAATTGAGATTGAGAAAAATTGAGATTGAGAAAAATTGAGATTGAGAAAATAACACAACCTTTGAAAATAACACAACCTTTGAAAATAACACAACCTTTGAAAATAACACAACCTTTGAAAATAACACAACCTTTGAAAATAACACAACCTTTGAAAATAACACAACCTTTGAAAATAACACAACCTTTGAAAATAACACAACCTTTGAAAATAACACAACCTTTGAAAATAACACAACCTTTGAAAATAACACAACCTTTGAAAATAACACAACCTTTGAAAATAAAACAACCTTTGAAAATAAAACAACCTTTGAAAATAAAACAACCTTTGAAAATAAAACAACCTTTGAAAATAAAACAACCTTTGAAAATAAAACAACCTTTGAAAATAAAACAACCTTTGAAAATAAAACAACCTTTGAAAATAAAACAACCTTTGAAAATAAAACAACCTTTGAAAATAAAACAACCTTTGAAAATAAAACAACCTTTGAAAATAAAACAACCTTTGAAAATAAAACAACCTTTGAAAATAAAACAACCTTTGAAAATAAAACAACCTTTGAAAATAAAACAACCTTTGAAAATAAAACAACCTTTGAAAATAAAACAACCTTTGAAAATAAAACAACCTTTGAAAATAAAACAACCTTTGAAAATAAAACAACCTTTGAAAATAAAACAACCTTTGAAAATAAAACAACCTTTGAAAATAAAACAACCTTTGAAAATAAAACAACCTTTGAAAATAAAACAACCTTTGAAAATAAAACAACCTTTGAAAATAAAACAACCTTTGAAAATAAAACAACCTTTGAAAATAAAACAACCTTTGAAAATAAAACAACCTTTGAAAATAAAACAACCTTTGAAAATAAAACAACCTTTGAAAATAAAACAACCTTTGAAAATAAAACAACCTTTGAAAATAAAACAACCTGTGAAAATAAAACAACCTGTGAAAATAAAACAACCTTTGAAAATAAAACAACCTTTGAAAATAAAACAACCTTTGAAAATAAAACAACCTTTGAAAATAAAACAACCTTTGAAAATAAAACAACCTTTGAAAATAAAACAACCTTTGAAAATAAAACAACCTTTGAAAATAAAACAACCTTTGAAAAAACACACCCTTTGAAAATAAAACAACCTTTGAAAAAACACACCCTTTGAAAATAAAACATCCTTTGAAAATAAAACAACCTTTGAAAATAACACAACCTTTGAAAATAACACAACCTTTGAAAATAACACAACCTTTGAAAATAACACAACCTTTGAAAATAACACAACCTTTGAAAATAACACAACCTTTGAAAATAACACAACCTTTGAAAATAACACAACCTTTGAAAATAACACAACCTTTGAAAATAACACAACCTTTGAAAATAACACAACCTTTGAAAATAACACAACCTTTGAAAATAACACAACCTTTGAAAATAACACAACCTTTGAAAATCACACAACCTTTGAAAATCACACAACCTTTGAAAATCACACAACCTTTGAAAATCACACAACCTTTGAAAATAACACCTTTGAAAATAACACAACCTTTGAAAATAACACAACCTTTGAAAATAAAACAACCTTTGAAAATAAAACAACCTTTGAAAATAAAACAACCTTTGAAAATAAAACAACCTTTGAAAATAAAACAACCTTTGAAAATAAAACAACCTTTGAAAATAAAACAACCTTTGAAAATAAAACAACCTTTGAAAAAACACACCCTTTGAAAATAAAACATCCTTTGAAAATAAAACACCCTTAGAAAATAAAACATATTACATTACCCTTGCATTGTAATTAACGTTGATCTCCTTTACTCTGAAGTGACTGAGATGATTATTTTCTTAAATAATTACAACTTTATTCTAAGCTTTTACTCAATCTTTCTAATTTCTCATTGAGAACGCGATGTGTCTGTTAACAATCTCTTATCAATCTCTCAGTTTTTAAATCCATAATCAATCTGTTTTCTTCTCTCTACCTTGGAAGAGAGAATCACAAGCAATATCCTAAAAGTCTCTACAAAATCTCTTTTTATACAAAGAAAAAGGGGGTGGAGATTTGCAACAGGGAGTCCAGCTGGAATATTCCAGCATGAAAGGAGCGCCACCTATTTGGCGAAATGACCTTCCAGCTGGACACCCATTGCACTTGTTTTCGCATTGAAAATAAAAACACGCTTTAAAATATAAAACTCGCATGTTTTCGCATGAAATGAGCTTAAAGCTTTCCGGACGCTAGCTACTAGCTTCATCCAGTCCTGGTGGTACATTTACACGCAACTAGTTTGGCGCAGGTCGTCAACTCTTCTTCTATTAACTAGAGTACAGAATTCGTGACCCAGTGATGCGCCTAAGGCAACTAGATGGGCGTGAGTGTCTTGAGATCTAAGAACAGTCAAACTACGTAATTTTTAAAAATTACGTAGGTATTGGGCAATTGAACTCTCCTTCACCCATATATCCTCCTAGCTGGGCCTATTGGCCAATGGTCCCATGGTCTGTCCACCCCTTCTCATTTTCAAATTCCCTGCCTTTCCCAGGAAGTGCACTTATTTAAAACCCGGTATGATTTTGAGTATTAGAAAATTAGAACATCCAGCCAAGTACTTTATGAAACGAAAGTTTAGTCTCAAGTTTTATTTCAAATGATGAGGAACAACTTTTTTTATAAAATCCGAAGAAATGTTGTACAACCTTGCTGCAATTTACATATGACTCATTCACACAAATCAGATACTCTGTATTTTCAGCCAATTTAAATGTTTTCATCATTTAATATTTTTTTGCTTTGTTTTATCAGCGAGTAAGATACACCCTGATTTAACGAACACACTGAAATATTTTTAACTGCACCCTTTCTTCAATAGACATCATTAGTTATAATGTACAGTTTTCAATAAAAACGAAGAGGGGGGGGGGGCGAACAAAAACAGAAGTTTAACAGCTACACGAAGCGCCACATCTTGGCAAAAATTACCAATTTCATTTTTTTGCCTACTAAATTGTAATTAAAAAGTCGTTTAAATCATTTTTTATTTACCCGACGAACTGCCTTTCGGATTTTTCTATTAGCCGTACTTCCAGCAGCTCCATTATAAGGGTTATCAACGTTGGCCCTTAAAAAAGAGTGTAAGGAAGTCATATTTTAATTATGAGACAAAAAAGTAACAAGCAGAATTTAAAACAGGAAGTAAAAAATCCTTTCAAGTAGACATGCAACCAGAATCATTTCGGGCCTCGACAGCTTAAAAAAAATATATATATATATTTTTCGCTCCCAAACTCTTCAATTTCATTTTCAAGAATTGAAAAAAAAAAAAAAAATCTCTGAAGGATTAGCAATGTTGGTTGTGCATTTCATTTTAGTTTTTGCGCACCACAGAAAACAAAGCTAAAAAGCTGGGCAACTAAAATATGAAAAGTAAAACCAATGATACAAACCCTTCAGGGAAAACCTTCCTAAAATCCCAGGGTTAGTAAAACAATCCTAATTTTGGCTAAACATAGTATACTAGATCTAATCTTTTCAGGTTCTACCCGTTTTCCAAATTTTTCGGGCTTATCTTCATAAAGTCTCCCTTTAAATATTTCTAGTTCTGCTTGAATTGCAATAATCTTTCGAGAAAAGCAAGCGAAATTCCACCAATCCAGGGCTCCCACCAAAATCTTAAAAAAAAAAAAAAATAGGGAAATTGGGGATTTTTCAGGCTAGAAATAGGGTGAAATAGGAAAAAAAAATTTTAAAATAGGGAGCAAATAGGAACCCATTTCAGAAGAAATTAGATCTTTAATTTTCACAAAATGACTTTTAAAGTAGGCTTTTTTTTTTGTAAAAGCTTTTTATCACAAATCTGACTTTAATTTTATCACATTTTTTCGTGATATTATGACTTAGTCAGTTTTTCTCGCTGTCAGATTTTCGACTTAGCATAAAATTTGGGTTCAATATTATAGGACGACGGTATTTTTGTCCAAATTAACTAGAAATATGGTGATTTAGGGACCAAAATCACGATTTTATGGTGATTTATGGACCAAAATCACGATTTTATGGTGGTTTAGGGACCTCAAAAGAAAGTAGGGGGTTTTAGGTATTTTAGGGACCTGGTGGGAGCCCTGCCAATCTTGTTTACATCCATATCAATTTAATTTTTTTTTATGAGGCGGCGTCCCTCTCAGAATTTCTCAGAGCTTTGAATGTTCAATATTTGTTATTATTAGTATTTAAACAAGGAATAGAATAGATATAAAATTGCTTACCATCGGGTTACAATTAAAGGATAAATAATAACTGAATAAACATATTTTAGATTTAGCGGATTACGTTATTAAAAACCAACGAAAACTAACTTGCCGTCAGTCAAAAATTGGAACGTATCGCCATCTAGTAACAGTGTTGGTTACTCAATGTAGTTTACTACAATTCGTATGAACTACAATTTTTCTGAATGCTTCGATATAAAGTAGATTCACTCAATGTAGTTTACTACTGTTCGTAGGAACCACAATTTTTGTGAATGCTTCGATATAAAGTAGATTCAGAAAAATGTTAAATCAAAACTGTTTCTTCAGTTTTCATTTATACTTTAATGTACATAAAACATGGTAATTAGTTGCCCATTATGCCAATAAATTTAAAAAGCTTAGTACTTACACAAATGGCAGTTGAGGATTCGCATTAGGTAATGTTGTTGAAGTAGTTTGAGTACCAAAATTAAACCCTGTCGAAGATGGAGTTTGAAAATTGAATCCACTATCGGGAACTTGACCAAATGGTGGAGGTTGAGTTCCCCCAGCACTCATTCCAAAGCTCATGGCTGGCATTGTCGAAGTATTCCCTTGTGATTGTAGTCCTGAAGTTGTCATTTTTGCCTGAAAAACATAACATAAATAATTATGGATTAAAAATTCATTTTATTAGGTGTGCGTTTTATTTTTCAGGTTTGGAGAGGAGCTTGACCAACTTAGCCAGCTTGCAGAGGAAATCTAGCTTTTGTGTCGAGCTAAGGTTTTCTTTTAGAGCTTTAGTTAAGAAAAATGCACATACCTGATTAGCTCCAAATCGGAAAACACTACCCTCCGCAGGCGGGGCGGGGTGTCCAAACAGAAAAGTCGGATTAGATGAAAATCTTGGTGGTTGCGAACCAATACCACTCGCTGTCGCAGCACCTCCTCCAAATGAAAACAATGAAGGTTGCTGTTGACTCGAGATTGAAGTATCACTCGCTCCACCTCCAACTCCGAATTTAAAAACTGCATTGCTGGGATTAGCCGTTGGTACTACTGAACTTTTCGCAGCCTTGTTGGTACTGAAACTGAAACTTGAGGAACCTAAAGATGGCGCAGCGAGAGTCTGTTGTTGAGACGAACTACCAAATATTGGATTTTGGGACGCAGTAGATGTATTACCTAAATAAATATTGTTAAAACTTAAAGCACTGAAAAAAAAAAGGATACTAACTACAATTAAAACATTACTCGAATTAGGGTTAAAATTGAAAGTCGTGGCTGAAGTTCCAGTTACAGGTTTATTCAAGGCGCCACCAAAAACAAAGCCACTGCTAGACGTTGATGACTGGGTATTCTGAGTCGTTGCTGCTGGACTAGCTCCAAATGTAAAGAGACTAGAAGCTACTGTTGTACTCCTTGCCTGATCACTTTTAGTTATACTCGGCTGTGCCTCACTTCGGAAGTTAAAAAGACTCGATGACTGACTTGTTGAAGTAATGGCTAAAATATAAAAGGTGGGAATTTAATCATCAGATATTCGAAGAGATGACCCCATTCCATTCATTTAAAGGAAGATTATTAGGTTAAAATTTCACAAAGAAAAATTTCCTGGGACAATAATTTATATTTTAAGACTTAGTCAGGCTTAGGGATTTGAAAGATTCGGGGGGCCGATTGAAAAGATTCGCGGGGAATTTGAAAGACTAGAAATTTTGTTAGTGATTTTAAAAATATGAAGATTTGTTGGGATTTGACAGAACTCTCATTTAACACCTTTGGAAAGAACTAAATGGCAATACAAGTGGATAAAATCGGTTTTATAATTTATTTCTTCCAAGGGTGTAAGGGAGAATAATATAATTTGAGGCAACCTTAAAAATTTTGCTCTTCTCAAGCGGATTTGCCCCGGGTTATTTCTTCCCTAAGAGATTTTACATTGCTATTAAATCGCCTCAGCTTTTCCCACCAACTTTTCTTGAACAGAAGTATATGGAAAAGAAAATGAAAAATGAGTTATTACTTTTTTCCACATTTGAGACGGAACTTCCAAAACCAAATTGAAAGCCAGTGGTTGGAAGTGTACTGGTACTGGTAACCAGAGCAGTTGGGGCTCCTGCTTTAGACTCTAAAGTCTTTGTTTTATCAGTTTTATTTTCGCTTGCCACAGATCCCGCAGATGAGCCGAAAACTATACCGGAACTTTCAATGCTACTCTTGGTGGTAGACAGGGAAATCTTTGGCGCAATGACCGAAGAAGTACCGAATCCGCTAATTTCAGTTCCATGTTCTAGTTTTTTTAACGGATCTTTCCCAAAGCTAAAACTAAAGCCACCGACACTTGTGGTGGAGGTTGAAGTCGGTTTAACCAATGTGCTAGAACTACTAATAGAGTTCTTTTGTGAAGTCATATTATCCGAACTCGAAACTGCCAAAATGCTCGAACCAAATACAGAATTGCTAGACTTCTTCACAGTTTCGTTACCGCTAGTGTTATCAGTGGCAGAAGCGATGGTATCAATTTTAGAACACGCAGGGGAAGCTGATTTAGTTAAATCACTTCCTGCAGCTGATACCGTTGGTTTTGAACCAAAAACAAAATTAGAGCCAGCGCTAGATTGAACCAAGCTTTTATCAGCCGCAGGGCTATCCCCTTTAGGAGTTCCACCAAATACAAATGTAGATGGCTTCTCCAAACTTTGCGGAATTCCTGGGGTAGTTTTATTAGTCACTGAGGGACCACTAGGTACACCAAACTTGAAGCTACCACCGGATGTAGCTGGCGCTGCTGGACTTGAAGAAACAGTACCAAAAACAAAACCACTGGTGATACTAGTTGATGGGGTTGAAGATGTCATTGTCGATGAAATGGGAAGACCAAACTTGAAGGTGGGAGTAGATGAAGGACTGTTGCTCGATGCTTTGCCAAATTGAAAACTGCTAGTAGACTTAAAAGCTGAAATAAACATAAATAATAATTGTTTTGAGAACTAAAATTGTCAAAAATCTATTTATATATATTATTTCATTTGTAATTATACTTTTTAAAGGATCAAAGACTGAGGGGGATATCCTAATAAAGCCATTATTATTATTAGCATGAAAAGCTTAAAATGGGAAATTCATTTAAAGTAAACCAAGCTTTTTCAAGCGGCCAAGGGTTGGGAAATAGTGAGTGCTTAAAATGACGAAGGCTTGGGAAAAATTGACTGCTTAAAATGAATAAAGCTTAGGAAAACTTGGGTGCTTAAAATGAGAAAGGTTTGAGCACTTAAAATGACAAAAGTCGAAATGACAAGTCAGGTAAAATTCAGCTCTTAAAATGGAAAAGTTTCCTAATATTAAGCACTAAAATTTTGAGTCAAAATATGCAAGGCTTTGAAGAAAAGAGCAAGTGCTCAAGTTAAGAAAGGTGTACAGCAATTCGGGGGAAAAAGGGATATTAAAACTTACCATTGTTCTGCGTGTTTATTATAGAGCCATCTCTGGGCGTTTCGCAGGCTTGACATTTAGTTATTGAGGAATCACTGTTTCTAACCATGCATGTGTCACATTCCCACGAACCGGAAGGAGGTGGTTTCACAAATCCAGCAAAACCTTGGCTTTGTACTGGAACTATCTGTGTTTGTGGCAAGAAAGATGATCCTGGTTTGGGTGTTTCACAGGCAGCGCATCTATGGTCGCTAGCCTTATTGTTTACCATGCAGGTTGAACATTCCCATGAACCCATAGCTGGCTTAAATTGATTTCCAAATCCTATATAAAAATTGATATTTTAGCCTAAAAAGTTGCATTTGACCTCTCTTCCGAAAAAGAGTTAATACCTTTAAATCCAGATATACTAGTAGTTGACAATTGAGAAGTTCCGCCACTTTTTGGACTTTCGCAAGCGATACACTTTGAATCAGTGGGTGTATTTCTTACAAAACAAACTGAACATTCCCAGCTACCAGGTGCTGGCTTGAATTTTTGAGTGAAGCTGGCCAAACTTTCAGAAACTACATAAGAAAAAAACAATCGTTTGATTGCTTAACTCTTTAATCAATGGGCAACTTGAATCATGCTCATTAGTTTCTTGCTTAGGAATTTGTGGAGAAGGACAAGACTCTAATTGCACGCCCCCTCCCCCGCAAAGAGTTTCATTATGATGAGGTTCTACTAGGCATCATAAGGGGACCACGACCCGGTAAGTCAGGTTGGTCGAATCTTGAGTTGAGTTTTCCAAAAAAAAAATCTGGGTTTAAAAACCTAGTTCTTGGGAAATATTCCTTTGTAAAATAAGTAAAGATCTTAAGTAGAAGTTCTGAAGTTGTATGCTGTTTCAAATTTTCAAAGAGGCATGAGCAACAATAAACAGTGTTCCTGTATACTTTAGATATTAAAGAAAAAATTCCAATATAAAGCGATGTAAAAACATTTAAAATTCTTGATTTGAAAAAATACTTAATATACCCCCTCCCATCCCCAACTATGGTGGTTTTTTCCCCCTCTCCTTGTCCCCAACTAAAATCTCACTCCGTACTATCCTTAGGTTTTACGTGCATGTAGTTTCATTATCAAGATTCTTATTTCATTAAATCTTACCATTATTTTCACTCTGTTTGTTGGTTTCCACAGATTTATTTCCACCACCTAAGATATCCATAACACTCCCACCCACTATGAGATTGGTAGCTGGTTTGATGCCACCTCCAAAAACGGGTGAAGCGCTAAGATTGTCTTTAGACATCGAAGATTCAGACTTTTCCGCCACTACCTTATTGGGAGAGGCTTTAGGCAAGGTGCTTCCGAAAAGGAAATTCTCATTTTCTTCATTAATCTTCTTTTTCTTATTCTTGTCCTCAGTAGATTCGTTCAAAGATGACGGACTACTGAAACAAAATTTTGGTATCGAACTAATACCGCTGGTGGCTGACCAGGATATATCTTGTGGTAGAGTCTTAGGCTGAATAGGGGCTGAGAATGTAAACCCGCCTCGCTGCTCGGTATTCTTATTTGAAATTGAGTGGAGAATAGGTTGGACTAGCGAGGCTGAAGTTTTTGACAAAGATGGTTTATTGACTGCAGGGGTACTGGTCATGTTCGGTGGTAATTTAAAGTTGAAAGTCGGCAGGGATGTGATGGGCAAAGAAATTTGAGGTAGATCTGGTTCTTCAATGATCTGAAAATTTTCATTTTATAAACGGTATTAGCAGAAGCGGCTGGAAACTATAAGAAATCTGGGATGTAAGCCCTTCCCCAACTTTGGCTGTAGCCACCGTGAAATCGTTATGGCAAAAATGTCATCCCCTCACTCCGCTTAAAAGATGGCCAGTCAGAGATGAGATGGCCTAGCGTTACTATGGTTACAAATGACCACGAAACTATGGTCGAACACCAGCGCTCCAAACATTGCTCTCTTACGTGCCTATTCACGCCTGTTCCTTGTACTACGCCCCTCATTCGTAAGCATCCGCCAAAAGGGATAGGAAAAAAGAGCGGTAGACATATTACATAGAGCTCCACAGGGCTTACATCCCAGACTTCTTATAGTTTCAATGGGCTTCTGGTATTAGTCAAAATCATTTTTAATATTTATTTTAACAATGGAAAAACAACTTTCTAGAGAGTACTTTTTGAAGATAAAAAAAGGATGGGCGAGTACAGCGTTTGTGATTTCATGCAGAGTATGAACCCCCTCTATAAAAAGTTCCTTTCTAAGTATTTGATTTCATTTTCTTCGGCCTTCATCAATATTCAAGTACTGACGAGATCACCTTAATAGAGCTATCAATTATGTTAGGAAACTCTCAAGACTTATGCAGTAAAACAGTTTTCAATAAAAGGGAATATTGCAGTTTGTGAGTCAAGCACTAAGTGGAGAGAAAGCTAGGAGCTTCCAACAGAAACTGATCCCAACAGAACTAGTCTCTCGGAGAGATAGATTCTGAAAAATTTGCTATGAAGACCGTGGCAAAGTAGAAAGATCAGTATTGTCCACTGTTGCCCTCGCCCTGCCCCCCTGGTCCTTAAGGGGCCCATTTCATATGGGTTTTAGTTTCTTTTGGAGTCTCAATTATGTACAGTTGGGAATAGTTTCTAAGAGGGTTCCATTACTACATCTTGCAAGAGGAGTTTTAACCTAATGAATGAAGGCAAAGCTGAGTAAGATGGGTGAATTTTCTCGACCTGCTCAAATCTTCAAATGCTGCCCTTTTAATAAGCCAAAAAATTAATAACTAGTGAGTCGAGTAGCCAACTCTATACTCTTCACGGGCATTTGAGAGTTAATCAACTGAAACGAGTACTCACCTAGCCCTAAATATTTTGAATTAGCTAGTAATAAATATGACAGAACAATTAGACTAATACTTACTTCATCTTCCACATGGGGTTTGTTCGAAAAATGTTTCGGTTGACTCGTAGTGGCTCGAATTTTACCTCCAGCTTTTCCACCGCTAGCGTAGCTTGGGGTAGAGAAATCACTTTGCTCCTTTCCAGCGAACGAATCCTCTTTACGTTTGTCAATTTGAAACATTGGTTGTAAATTCCTTCCAATATTAATTGGTGTGGGAGCTGCAAAACTTGATATCGGGAGAGTTTTCTTTACTGGACTTTGAGAAATATTATGTTCAGATCTCAATTGTCTGCGTCTGTAACTTCCAGGCTAATAATTGGGAGTTTTAGTGAAATAAAGTTGATTAAAGGATAAAAACAAAATCCTACCGTAAATGATAAGGCCAGTTCGGTTGAGTGACTTTCTGTAGGAATTCTCTTTGCATCCTGAAGCGGTGTTGACATTCTTTCCAAAGTATTTAATATCTTTTTCGCAGCAGAACTCATACATTCTGGATTTGCTTTTTCTTTGACATTTATTTTTGTTTTATTGGTCTAAGGGAAATAAATATAGGTATGATAACAAAACTTCTTGGCATTTAATAATTGGATAGTTTATAATTACTTTAAAAGGGAATTGTGAATTAATCCTGGCCCTTCGATAAGCGGAAGCACCGCCAAAGGTAGTACGGCCATCATAAAATGGAGATAAGCCCAAACTTCCATCAAAAAGAGCTTCCCGTGTACTGGCCTACATTAGAATTTATAATTTCAGATTTCAAGTGTTAGCCAATATCGTAATTAAACTGATCTGACATCCAAAGTTTAACGAATACCGATATTGCAAATTTTAAGAAATAAAACAAATAATTTTATTATATTTAGCAAGTTATGGCTCTTGAGCATGTTTTCTTAAATTTTTTATTTTAAACTATACTAATTTAAGGGACCTTTTAACTTCTAAAGAACATAATGAAGAAATTGCTTTCGAATTATCATCCTTATTAACCGAAAAATATTTCCAAGTCCGAGCTTTCTTACTTAGCTCCGTACTCTTAATTCTAAACTTTAACTGAACATGTCTGCTATTTTTTTAATAAAACGACGGAAATTTACAGCATTAGTTTGGTACTGACATCAATTCATGCTTTCACTGGATAGTGTTTTGCCAAGAAAAAAGTTGGAAAAGACCACCAAATATCGGTATCAGTAATTTAGAAGCCGGTACCAATATATTAGCAAAACCCTAATATATATTTACTAATACCGATCCAGTATCTGTTTTGGCTCAACACTACAGATTTCATTTTAATTAAATATGAATTTAAACTAGATCTTACAGAAACAGGAGCTCCGAAAGCCGAAGTACTGAAGCAAGGCCTTTTAGTGGAACCAGTAGGTTGAGGTCTCGAGTTTATAACCCTTTTTGTGGTATTGGTGGTGAGAGAGGTGTTATTAATATGATCATCTTCAGACCAAAGAGAGTTTTGAGTCGATGGGGTATCATTGTCTTCGTTTTCCGAGAATTCGGCCAATACAGAGACATCTTTTTTATATTGGGTAGCTGGTCTAGACAAATTAGTCCTTGTTTCTCCTTCACCTCTTTCGCTCATCAATAAAGATTTTTTTCTGGTCAGTTCAGTCCTGATCTGATCTAACGCGGCTTCCGAAATAGGTAAGCCAGTAAGACAAGCTCGTCTTTTCTCTTGATGAGAAGGAGCTAAAGAGGAACAACCACTTGTTGAAGCTGAAGTTTCACTGTTGTCCGATTGATCGTCTCCTGAAATTTTTTACAATTAGTTTCACCTCTTCAAAGTAACAAGCTCAAATGGTTTGTACATCAAATTTTTGTATTGCCCCTTCACTCGCTGGAAAAATAAAATTACCATTTACAACAGCTGTGCTAGGACTTGTTATACTACTAGATGCAATGGTGGTCCTATGTAGTGGATCCCTTGCAAAAGTGGAACTCGAAGGGGTTAGTGAGTCATTATTATTCTTGATTAACGCGCTGCTTCGATTAACAGAGTCTTCTCTATTTCCCAGGAGACGGGTATCTATACCAGAAGGTCCAGCAATGTCAAAATCTTCTAATGGTTCCCTGAGCACAGATCCTTGATCAACAACTTCAATCTGAGCATCTTGCTCATCATCATCATCTTCACTTTCTTCAATGTTTGTATTTGTCACAGTATTATCACTTCCAGTGAGCCAAGTTGGCAATGCCAACCAACTCGGGATTAAATTTTTCACTGTCTGAACTATACTTTTATCCTGAAAGCAACATCATTGAAATTAAAGTCCCTTCAAGTGGCCAAGAAAAAATCCACAATGCATGGCTTTCAAGTTTGGGTTTCTTAAACGCTAACAAAATGTTATCATTCAGAAAGCTTTGCAAAGAAAAAACTAGAAGTTGTTTAAAAGCTACATCTGCATGCATGCATAATACACATTCTTCCATAAATTGTCTTTTTTTAGACTTAATAATGAAAAATAAAAAGTAACCTTATATAAAGCCTTGGCAGGAGAAATTTAGGTTTATTTATAAGCAGGTCTTAATCTTGTAAATGGACAAAGAATTTGAATATATCGGATTCTGCTTTGGCAATCGTTGGACAAAATATGTATTACAATTGATTTAAGCAAAAAAACTATCAGAATAATTAACAATTTATAGGTATAATTATTTAAATTACATTTTACAATAAAATCATTTTGGGCCTTGGCTTTTACATTGCACGTTATCGAGAAAACGGAAAAATTAGAGCAAAATTATTGTTCCTGAATCCTAATCGAAAGCATTGAGAAAATAGGGTTTTGCCAAGGGTTAAGAAAATCTTCGATCTTACCTTCGGCCTATCGTAGGGTTTTGCGGAATGAGTTTTACTTGTCTTCCTCCGCGCGGATAGCCTCGAATACATTTTATTAAATTTCTGAACTTAAATACTCTTTAAAAATAACAAATATTAGATTTAAAATATTATAAAAACCGAAAACACGTTAGCGATACTTCAGAACGAACAAACGGCTCCATTTTCGTCTGTTTCCAAAGAATTTTGTAATGGCGCTTATGGAAGTTATGGGTGTTACGTGATTGGTCAGAGCCTAAACCCCCGCGAAGTGACAAAAAAAAAATCACTTTTGTCCATTCAACTTACAAATTTAAATTCCGTAATATTTTAGATAAAATAAATCGTGTTATATATGACATAAATTTTTTTAAAAAAAGTTTTAAACTTAGTTCATAATTTATAAATTCTTTAAATTGAACCATATGCCAAATTCAAAATTGCGGTCAATTGATTCCATTTTCTTATTAGCGCAGAAGGGTAAGTCAATGACCTATTGGCCCATGGAAGAAATCGTGAACTGAGCCAGTATTGTGAATGAATATTTTGTTAATTCATTAAAGAATCAAGCTATCTTGACTACGTACCCAATTGTTTTGGCTTTCAACTTTGCTCTGGCGACTTATCAACATTAACTATTTAATCTTCCAGTGCATTATGTACAGCACTGGTCTTAAAAGAAGCCATCCCTATTCCCTCCTAAAAGGGTGTTCATGCAAATTTGAAGAATCGTCATACGGAGAGTTCAGTTGGTGGTCGGTTACGTTATCGGATCGAAAATGATCGCTTACTGCTGCAAAATTTTTCATATTATCTATATAATAACTTTTACACTAAGCCATTTTTCCAGCGCCAAATGGAATACGCACGATTATCTAAAACGGGATCATTCGTTAGTTAAACCATATCATGGTAAGCAATTGAAGCCTTGGCATTTTAGCCATGCCGGGTCACACTGAGGCCTGAGGGGGGGCTACACTATATAATCCTCAATCACGAGATTCGCCACATACTCAATAAAAAATAATTAAAATCATTTTAGGTTCTGGCACATTTATTCCTAACTGGGATTTCATCGGTAGCACGCTTATAACAACAAATTACATCAGATTAACTCCTGATCAACAAAGTAAAAGGGGTGCGCTTTGGAATAGTGTTGTAGGTATTTCAAACAGTTATAGCCCTGACCCAAAATAAAACTCAATTTACCATACAGCCTTGTTACGTTCGAAATTGGGAGCTTCAAATTCAATTCAGAGTTTATGGAAAAGGAAAAGATCTCTTCGGGGATGGAATGGCTATATGGTACGCCAGAGATCCCTTGAAACCTGGGTCTGTGTTTGGAAATCAAGAAGATTTTCATGGTTTAGCCATTTTTATGGACACCTACGCTAATCAGAATGGACCACACAATGTAAATAAACAAATAACATTATTAAAAACACGTATAATAGTAAAAAAATACTTATAGCATGGACATCCTTACATTTCTGCAATGATTAATAATGGCTCTTTGAGTTATGATCATGACCGTGATGGAACTCATACTGAGCTAGCTGGTTGCGAAGCCAAATTTCGAGGAGTTGATCATGATTCTTATATCTCTATTAGATACGAAAATGATGTTCTAACAGTACGTTCAAACCCCAATCTTAATGTAAATTATAAATTAACCTAAACCATTCTGTATCAGGCTGGACTTGATATCGAAGGTAAAAACGCTTGGAAAGAATGCTTCCAGGTGAAAGGAGTTAAATTGCCAACTGGTTACTTTTTCGGAGTATCAGCAGCCACTGGAGACTTATCCGATAATCACGATATAATGTCCATTAAATTATATGAATTAGAAGTACCTGATGAGGTATGTTTGACCATCATATAAACTAGTGAAAATACTAATACGTAAAACATTAATTACCTAGCAACAAAAGGATACGGAAGATCGATCTAAGATTTTACCATCTGCGCAAAACTTTGCGGCTCCGAGAGAACACCACGACGATCCAACCCCACCAATGAGTGGAACAAAATTTTTCCTAATAATTACTCTAGCCATAATTGGATTAGCTGCTTGTGCTATAGTAGGATTTTTAGTCTTCCAGAATAAAAACCCAACGTCGAGAAAAAGATTCTATTGAGCTTATAAAAAAATGATTTCATTAACTAGAAAAGTAAATTCCCATATTTTGTACTTTTTTTCTTTTAGGTTGTGTATATAAATTAAAAAATTAAATTTATTAATATCCAGGCTTCGGGTTTAATTTTTGGATACAGCTAAATAGCCACGATTAATTTATTAAGGATCCTAGCCAAAATAATTATAACCTAATATTTTACCGCTGCCACAGATATGTTCGACATATTACTTAATTGCCATGACACGATATTTTTATGCAATATCCCTTTTAAAATTAATAAAATTGTTGAGAATTTCAAATTTGTATTATTCCAAACTTATATATTTTTTTCTAACTTCCAAATATAAGCTTGAAAATTTGATCGTTCCTCGAATTTGTATAAAAATATGTAAATACTTTTATAATGATTAAAATAATTATGAAAAAAGTGGAATTGCATTGATTATTGTCAATGAGTTTCAGTTGAGTACTCCTGTATTCACTTCATTTTATTAATCGTGACAAATATCCTAACCCTTTTGGGGAGAAATCACTTGATTTTTTAACAGCCTTCAATTTTTGCGGGGAATCCTGGAGGAATACACGATAAATAGCACACAAGGCTTTGACATTAAAGACCTGCGCACAACTTCATGTATTCATCCACACAGCTTAATTCAAAATTGAGTTTGCGAGCTCGTTTTTTAGGTGCAAAGGATATATTCCACTAGTTAAATGGGGCATATGCCAGAACCAGAAGTAAATAGAAGTAGTTCTATGTACTTCTGGTTCTGGAATATTACAGGCCATTTCTTTAAAGAGAGAATGCAACCTAACAAAAAGTGATTAAATAGGCATAATCCAACAGTAGAAAAATTAACAAAAATATTAAACTACAAATAAATTTAAAACTTACCATCAAAATAGGCTTAGCTGGATTCATGGAGATATTCTGAACTCCCCATACAATCATGGAGATCCTGTATTCTCCATAAAAGAGCCATCAATCACTGTCATTGGTTGCTAGTCATTATACGGGGGAATCAGGTGATCTCCATCAAGGAGGATTAGACAAGGAGAGGAAATGTGGGGCTGCGTTGAGTTAGAGAGAGAAGAGCCAACCTCCCACTCGGGTGGAAAGGGGGGATAGGAAATTCTCGAGATAAACTGTTGTCACGTGGTCGCTAGCTAGCGCGTCTCATAAAGGATTCGTTTTACCCACGTGACAACATTTTACCACAAAACGTCTCTACCCCCATTCTCCCAGAGTGGGAGTTTAGGCCGACGCAGTAGGAACCGCGCAGTCCCCACATTTCTTCTCCTTGTCTAATCCTCCTTGTCTCCATGAATCCAGCTAAGTCTATTTTCAGGGTAAGTTAAAAAAAAATCTAGTTTAATCAAGGAGGATTAGACAAGGAGAAGAAATGTGGGGACGGCGCGGTTCCTACTGCGTCGGCCTAAACTCCCACTCTGGGAGAACGGGGGTAGAGACGTTTCGTGGTAAAATGTTGTCGCGTGGGTAAAACGAATCCTTTATGAGACGCGCTAGCTAGCGACCACGTGACAACAGTTTACCTCGAGAATTTCCTATCCCCCCTTTCCACCCGAGTGGGAGGTTGGCTCTTCTCTCTCTAACTCAACGCAGCCCCACATTTCTTCTCCTTGTCTAATCCTCCTTGGTTTAATATTTGTTTAAATTGTCGGATTATTAGGCCTATTTAAACGATAAGGAATCGATAAAGAAAATCACTTTTTTTAGGTAATTGTAATAAATTTTTTTTTTTGTAAAGCCTCCAGCTGTTTGATATTCTAAGGCAATATCACCCCAACTTTTCTCACCTCATAAAATAAATCAATAAAACCGTCCATAAGTAAGATAATAAATGTCTATTATGTTACTTATGATAAAACTTATTATAAGATTAGAAGAGCCCATAATTATTTTTTTGAACTATTGAAAAACCATTCTTTTTTTAAAAAATTTGTTTTATTAACAAATAGGATCCTGTTTAAAAACAACTTTATAAAAGCATTTGAGATCTTCAGACTAGATATTTAAGGCCAAAAATGGAGCAGAATAGAATTGCCAGATTTACATTTAAAACATTGGCTCCACTAACCAATTCGTCAACTACAAATATTTTCCAACCCATATTTCTTTGAGTATAACTCTACAAAAGAAACAAGTGTCCATTAATAAGTTCCCAATAATCAATAAGCCTAAAAGAAGATTCCACTAACCTGATAATATAACACATCTGGAGTATATTCATCAGGAGTCCAATCAAGTAAAGCGGGCTCTCCCTTTTCGCAATGCATCTTTAAAGAGTCACGATACTTTACCAAATTTTTAAATTCATCATCCCTTCGTCTATCGGTCTTGTTGGTGTGTTCCCACATGCAAAGTCTACCCGCTGTAGAATGTAAATTGGGTATATTCCAAGAAACAGTTTTTTTGCTGCATTATAATAAGCTTACCAGCAATTGGTTGAGGCCTTCCTTTAGAATCAAACTTGATTCCAGCATATATTGTTACTTTCTATATAAAGAGTAAATTACAAGAATAAGTTAAAATAAAATTAAGGTAAAGTTCTCAAATTGAGCTAAAGTTCAAGGAAAGCTTTTAAAACAAAATCAGGAGTAGTTGAGCCTAAATGCTCGCGAGTAGTTAAGCCTAAATGCTCGCGAATAGTTAAGCCTAAATGCTCGCGAATAGTTAAGCCTAAATGCTCGCGAATAGTTAAGCCTAAATGCTCGCGAATAGTTAAGCCTAAATGCTCGCGAATAGTTAAGCCTAAATGCTCGCGAATAGTTAAGCCTAAATGCTCGCGAATAGTTAAGCCTAAATGCTCGCGAATAGTTAAGCCTAAATGCTCACGAATAGTTAAGCCTAAATGCTCGCGAATAGTTAAGCCTAAATGCTCGCGAATAGTTAAGCCTAAATGCTCGCGAATAGTTAAGACTAAATGCTCGCGAATAGTTAAGACTAAATGCTCGCGAATAGTTAAGACTAAATGCTCGCGAATAGTTAAGACTAAATGCTCGCGAATAGTTAAGACTAAATGCTCGCGAATCGTTAAGACTAAATGCTCGCGAATAGTTAAGCCTAAATGCTCGCGAATAGTTAAGCCTAAATCAACGCAAAGCTCTGAAAACTAGGATAAAATAATCAAAAAAAATCTTACCTTTCGTTCTTCTTCAGTCATTTTGGAATATCCTCCATGCGGATCATCAGATATGTAAAGAGGGTTATAGGCAGCTGCGTTGAAACCATTATTTCCAGCTTCCACTCTCAGTTGGTACTTGACACCACGTTTTACGTAAATATTTGGAGTCATGGCCCCATTAACGTAAAAAACGACTCCCGGTGAAGATAATCCACTGATTCCTGTATAACCCTTTTTCAGTCCCGATGGTCCCAGATGAAACAAGAAAGTCTTGACTGAGGGGTCTTTCAACTCAAAATGTTTCCACGGTTCGATTTTAAGTTCATTTTGTCGTTTTGTGAAAGGATAACAGTTCTTTTTAGCCGGTTTACGACCAAAGACCACTTTGGTGTCACCTAGAGTAAAAGATTGATTAGTTATAAAATGTATTAATCAATGTAAATCATTATAGATTGAAATTTAATTACCTTTAGGATACATATAATGAAATCCCGGTTCAAATTGAACATTGTATTTTCCCACAGCCCAAATAAGAAAGGTCATTTCTTCTTTATCAAAAATTTTATCTCCGTGATCGCCAGCATTATCTTGTTGTCGCCTGAAAGTTACAGACGTGACTCCATTTGTCCTCGCAGCAGTTTGAAATTGATAATTTTCAACACCACCCAATTTAGGATCAGGACAAACGCCTTTGTATGGTCCTGCCACGTTGCTACACGGATATTTAGCCGTCAAGTTGTAATCAACTACGAAACCCGAATGCCCAACCATGTAAACCACTACGGCATCACCATCAATCATTTGAGTCGAATTGGGTGATCCACTGGTTCCAAATGACATGTAATCATCTTCGTCTAATACGATAAAGTAAAAAATATTAAACCCTTAACCAGAATTATTTTTATATAATTTTTCCAGCTTACCAATAAGTCCAGATAGCTGGAAAGTAATCTGCGGACCAAATACTTCCCAACTCAATTGAAGATTTTTGTGAAGTTGTTCACAGTTTGGTAAAGAGGCATCGTAGTCCATAACAGAAACCAAAGCCGGTGGAATGTTAAGACCACCTGGTATCAAAATAGAACCGTAGTTTCGACTTTCCCTGACATTATAAATGCTGAACCAATTGATATCGAAGAAAGTTTTTTTCCCGGGTAATTCCAAGACAATATCATCACCATCATACTGGGCTAAGGCGTTTAAACTAAAATAAAATGACAAGTTTTTAGTGCTTGTAGCTAAACTTATTAATTAAAGTAATTACGAGAAATCTATCATTTAAGCCTTGAAGTTTTACACGATAATCAGTGATTAACAGTTTTTGACTTGTTCAATCTCTTAAAGACAAGTCCAGCTGAAGCATCAATGTTGTATAAAGCTTAATTTCCACTAGAGCGAAATAAAGCGCTTTTTCTTACTTTGCACCTAGCATTATCTAATATTTTACATGACTCTATATTGGCAATGCACACTTTTTCTCTAAATGATTTGACCCAATCTATCAATCAGGGTCGATAGTTTGCTCAGAATATGAGAAAAAAACTGAATCTTTAAGGGAATATTTTCAGCTTAAATGAATTATTACAATTTAAAGGTCATAAACATATCATTGACCTGTACCAAGTATAATTTCTTGCACCTTTTGAGCTCATTTTTAAATTACCTGACTTTTTAAGACCCATTTTCAAATTCCCCGACTTTTACAGGCCACATACAAAAATATGAACTCTATAGTGGAAACTAGGCTTTAGGTGTGTGAAGTCTACAAAACAAGTGGAGCAAGCCATTTCATATATTTACTGATTATTCAGTATTTGTTTGCCTAAGTCAGTGATAATAATATATTACTATTTGACTGTGTAAAAAAATATCAATATTATCATAATATTTGTTAAATAATACTAATAATATTTGACTTATTTGGATTTTATGGTGGGAAATTAAGTGAATTTTCTCGCGAATGATCAGGCTTGGCTGCACAAATTCACTTGCAAATTGCTCACCAGCCACCCATGTTTGTATTATATTAGCATGGCCAAGACCTAATTAGTTGCTATAAGTTAAAGCTTCCTCATTAATCAAATCAAGAGGTTTACTTCCTCAATGCTATGAAGTAGTATTTAAAGGGAGAATTAAGTCATTTACTATAGACTATTTAATATAGTTTAAATATGCATATTTGCTCTCCATTTAAAGTCAAGCTAATGGTCCTAATTTTACACCTACGTAAAACCTAAATTCAGCACTAAAATATATGTATGGTGAAAAATTTGTACATTTTTTCAAAACAAATTCATTCATTATAATATGCTCATACATTCCCTATAATGAAAAAGCTATTTATACTTACTATCCACGTTCATCTGGAACTTTTTCTCCATTTGAATCTGGGCTTGATCCTGCACCGACCCAAAAATAAGTATCTACAAAATTAAAATTAATCAGATTATTCAACAGAAAAATTATTCTAGTTATTAAATAGTAAACTAACCTGAAACATTTCCATCAAAATAAAATTCAGGGATTAATAAGGTTTTTGAATCCAAAATAAGCACATTTTTTGATTTAACCCCTTTTCCTAATTTAGATAATTCGGCTAATTGTTGAGGTGCGGGTGGTTCAAATCCTTCAGAGATATAAATATCCCCATAATTGCTCTTTATAAGAATAAAATGTGATAAAATATTAATAACTGACGCAAATCAAGGTAATTAAACTATAATATTACGTGTTCTCTAAAATCCCAGACGCAAAACCATTTAATACTAGTCAATTTTTTATTATCAGGCAAACGAAGAGTAATATCTTTCCCAGTATAACGAGGTAATTTATTAGTCCTATTATAAAAACGAAAAATTTTAGAAGATTATATACATAAAGTGGTGTAATAAAATAATTTAGAAAGTCATACTTTCCATCCTCATCAGGTACAATGAAACCCACATTACTCGGCCTTACAGTAGATCCAGCCCAAAAGAACGTATCTAAAAGACAGATATACGAATTAAAGGAAGAATGCAGCCTGACAAAGTGATTTTCAATCGATTCCCCATATCTTTTAAAATAGGTCTAACAAACCAATATTACGCTAGTAATCAATTTACCCTGAAATTAGTTATAAAATCTTGTAGTTATCAGGACACAGGCGAATCATGCAATCTTTATTCCGACAGTGACACATTTCAAAGAGGAGAGTGCTTTTGCTCGTTCATTGGGGATTCGTTAACTATAAGATGTCAGGCTCTTTATGGAATATTCATCAGCCTACTTTCCTGGTAAGTTAGTCAAATTGATTTCTAGCTAAATATTGTTTAGCATTATTTTACTAGAGGATTAGGCCTATTAAAAAAAAAGATAAGGAATTGATAGAAAATCACTCTACACGGGGTTGCATTCACCCTTTAATTAATACTGAGAAACGTTAGAAATTTAAGATTAAATTATATTTAAATCACCTTTTCCCAGCCCATCATATTGAAAATCCTTGATTAATAAAGTATACTGATCTACGGCGTAAACATCTCCGATAACTTGATGAGAATAAGTATTAAATGAACCCAAATGTAGACCATTTTGTTCAGTATCGTCGCTACCGAATGCATTAACATGATCTAGAAAATTAAAATTTAAGGTCATATTCTAAGCACTAATCCTAAGTCCATGACACACAAGGGTAAACTTGGTAATAGTAAAAAAAATATATATACTTACTACATTGTTGAAGTGAAAATGACATTAGGATTAAAGAGATATAAATATTTGATATTTTTCTTAACAAATTCATCCTGAGTTTTGGCGAATGGCGATCAAATATAAAAATTAAGTATAAAAACTGATGATTTAAAATTCTACCACGTTGTCGATTCAACCATTTTCATATATTTGAAGTTCCACCAAAAGTTCCAACTATAAAACACGGGTATGAAAGAAAGGTGGGTCTCTTTTCCAAAATTGTCTAAAATATCAAAGTTTACGCGGCTAAGGACTTGGAGCGGTTTATTCCGAGTCTCTATACAATTGACAATTCCGTCTCTCCACCTTTCACAGTAGTAGTTGCAATTTCGCGGACGAATTAAAGGAAAAACCAGTTTCTCAAACAACCCAATCGAGGTCAAGATATGGAGGAGTTCACTATATGTGGACCACCTGAAAGGGGGAAACCAAAATACACCTGTTTTAACCACATTTCATCCTAATATTGTAGCGGGTACAAAGGTAGTTTTACTTTTTAGTCCATGTTATCTCAACCATAATTTGAAGTAGAGTCGTTTCTGTATAAACTGGTTTTTCAGTTATGCAAAAAATGGTTTTTGGAGTAAAAATGTTACCAAGGTGATTGTAAACATTTTTTTTCCTTTACTTTGATTAACTATGATTTAAAATTTTAATTAAAAACAATATTTTCTTTAATTCTTCATATATACACAAAAATCACTTTTTTTTTTGTTGGTTTTTTCTCTGAATGGTTGCACAGACTTATTTACAAAAGTTTATTTATCTTTTTGTTTATTTTTCCTTTTAGTTTTTCTCTCCTGTAGGTTTTTTTATACAATTAATGTACACAATGGGTCTAGGGGAAAAAACATGAGGCAAATATAAGATTGGGAAGCAAGATAAGAAGTATGAAATGTTGGTTGGATATTTATAATCCTACATAAATTATTTTAAACGCGATAATTAAATTAAAACATTTAAAAGGTTGAAATTAGGCTTAATATAGCCATCCCATGACTTGTTTTTAAATCGTTAAGCCTAATTAGGCTTCAGGAGGATGACTTGCCTAATTTTAGGCTTATGAAGTTGAACAAACTAATGGTTTAAAGGATTTAGTTTTTTAAATACTTTCCAAAAGAGACTTTCGTCAAAAATAAATATCTAAGCTTATTATTAATTCACAATTTGTCTATTTCATCTCAATTTTATTCATATTCTTACCCTTTTTTTTCGTTAATTTTTTGTTTTTATTGTAAAAAATTTAATATCATCTCCTGCACAAAAAATTCATACACATTTTTACTAAAATGTTTTTTATAGCCCGCATCAAAAATGAATGGGAGGGAGGAGAAAAAAATATACAAATTGCTTTATTAATTAATTTACCTAACGATAATGATTAAGTTTTTTAAGGAAGAGGACGTAAAGAAGGGATTTTATGGAATGGTATCAACTATGAAACCACAAAAATATGATTATAATTATTAGTGTTATTATTATTGAAAAACGGAGCTGGTTGGTTGGCAAAAAACAAAGCGGGGGAATTTTCAGATTTGTTTTTTTATTATTATTATAACGCCAACATCTTTATATATATAAATATACCTAAACAAGGGGAGGGATAACGAATGTTTTTTATTAAAGAAAAACCAAAAATCTTCATTGGCGAATGCGATCCTTCGACGTAAAAAGTTTTGAAGATTTCTTTTTTCTCAAGAAACTAAAGATAATCTAAATTATTGTTTTTTTCCTTCTTGTAGAAGGCACACATGCACGCACATTTTTTTTTATTAATTTTTCATTTTTTATGTTTCACAATTAAGGATCTCCTGTCACACATCTTCGATAACTGCGGGAAGTTAACTATATGTTTTTTATTGTTTGTTTCATGTTTTTTTAAATAATCGTCCACATTTACTCGAGAAGAATTTATACCGATTTGGTGGCGTGTTGTTTGTTTAATTAATGATGCATTTTCTTTCTTACTTTTTAATCTTTTGGCAATTAAATAATTCAATTTTAAGCTCTCTATCTTCCAGTTTATATCAAAGTGAGGGGTTTTGTTTTTGCGCGGTGATTTTCTTTTTTTAATCTGCATAGGCCGTATTTCTTTCTTTACAAATACGTTTCGAAGAAGCTAAGGTGTTTTTTTTTTTTTTTTTTTTTCTTGTTTAAGTTTCAGAAATGTTTTAAACTCGTTAGAAACAAATTTTGACAAGTTTTAGAGGCAGGCATGATTAAAATGAAGCTAGAACCTGATGCCAGCGTTAAAAATTTACAATAGTCGATAATGTATCACTATCAATAAATTTTGAAAGAAGAATAAGAGGGAGATAAAGGAATTTTCTTCTTAGATAACATAATCCTACTTCTTTAACGAATAAATTTTATTTTTAGAACTAATCAGAATTAAATAATGTAAATAAGTTATCTTTTATCTGTTCCATTTATGAAATTTCAAGGAATTTTTGCTACAGCTTATTATTATGCCATTTTTAACATTCAAAATGGCTTCCCCCCTTATATTTAATATTTTTTCTTTTGCTTAGTTTAAAAACTAACATTTAAATGTTTTGCAGGGTTTATTTTTTTGGGGAAGGGTGGAATTAAGTGCGAGTAGTTTTAATTTTTTTTTACGGTTTTTACAAGTTTACCGAGGCTGTGTTTTTGTATTTTTAACGATTGTGGGTGGTTTTGGTAGCTAATTAGCGCAATTTCGAAGAATAACGCTGGAGAGACACGTACGGAGGACAGAATACTTTTCATCATCATCAGTACTTCTCTTGGAAGATATAGAGGTTATTTGTGGCGGCAACAGCAATTATGTTCTCTTGCGGGTGCCAGGCAGTGTGCAAAATTTTTCTATTGAAGTCTAAACAATCTACACTAATCTCGTCTTTTTTACGCTTGCCACCCGTGCAAACCTAAAAGTGAAAGAAGAAAAAATTGCTTTTATTTGTAAAGAATATCGAAGATTTATGATAAATAACTGTTGAAAAAATGATTAATTTTGTCATACCTTTCTAGGTTTAAGCACTGTCTTTGGCTTAGCTATATCTTTGGAAGCCTCTAATGCAATATCGCGTTTTGTAGTACGGTCAAATACTCTAAAGAAATTGTTGTAGCTGCCCGTCATTATGTAACTGAAAAAAATAAATAAATAAATAAATAAATAAAAAATAAAAGGATTTTAAAATGTTAGACAACTTTGGGTGAAGATTTTTTTGGGTAACTATAGTCTATTAATGCCACGAGCTTCAAAGCTAGATTTCTTCACGCGTTATTTCTGTACGAAATTTCATTGCAAGTCACTTTTCTTGAGACTTTATAAGTCTAAAATTTCTTCAAAACTGATTTAAGCTTATCAAGTCCAGTTCGCCTTCAATTCCTTGTGAAGAGTGTTATTTATAACTACATCTAACTGAAACAGATCACATTGATGTACACGGGCTTGTACAAGAGTTCTTAGGTTTACATCACTCTTTCTGCATCCATTTATGAGTTTATTAACTTACATGCATAATAAATCTACAGGGTTTCCTTTCAAAAATAAATTTTCAGGTTTTTCAAACTACTTTTGTTAAATTTCCGTGTATTTTTTACAATAAAAGGAACTTAAAAAGCAAAAATGTTAAAAATATAGAACAATAGGGCTTAAAATAAACCAGAGTAAGAGCTCTGTTTTCAGGAGCTATAAAATCGTCCTCTTTCTTAGGTTCGCAACATATAGAGTGTCATATATTTCCCTGATTTTGTCAAATAATTATTGTTTTCTCGAATTTTTTTGGATATTTCCAGTTTGTACGAACCCTGATCAAATTTGCGCATAATTTAAAGATTATGCGTTACTAAATTGAGTTCTAAATGATATAACAAACTTGTTGATAAAATCATAGGGTTTCTAAAGCTCATTTTTATAGTAATATAAATTTCAACTTACGAATCTACTCCATTCCAGCAGCATTCGAACTTGTCGAATATGCAATCATTTTCGTACAACGAACAAAGCTTCGAACGCAAATATTCGTGTACGTGATAACACTCGACTGGTTTCGTATCCATATTAAGGTCCCAAACTTTAACAGAGAGATAATCTCGGGATATCATATAGCGCCCATTGTTGCTAAATTTTACGTCCGATATGCTGGATATAATTTCCGAAAAGAAGCTACGATTGGTAGGATCTTCCGGTTCTTCGTATACTGCGTAAAATTTTGAAGTTTAGTTAAAACAAGCAAGTTATGAGAAGCAAAATGTTTTTTAGGTAAACCTACGTTTGGCATGTTGATCGCATAATGCCGCAGCTCTCATATCGCATAGCCTAAGCGTTCCTTTACTACTACTGTACACGAAAAGATTGCAATGATTAGGATGAAATTCTGCCGCCGTTATCACTTCCGTTAACTCCTCCATATTAGTAGGTTTTATATCAACGATATCTGTGACAAATAAAAAACATTAAAAAAGCGAAATAACATTGGTTCTCATTACAAAAACATTAGTATACATTTCATCAAGAAGGGATAGAGAAAAGAAGAAACACATTATTTCTCTCAATCTCTTTATTTTTCGTTAACCCTTGGCCACTAAGAGCAGTTATAATTTGAGGTTACGGTGGGTTGGGGACTCTGGGAAAATTACAGGAATGTTATTGATGATTAATATGACTAAAGCCACGTTCACACCATATTTTTAACCATTTTGGAGAGGCCAAAATGTACAACTTTTAAGTTTTTTTTTTCAAAAATGTAAAGAAATAGTTTTTAAAGTTGATTTGAACATTCAGAATGGTTTGAAAACAGTCTCAAAGTGTAGAGTGTGAACGTAGCTTAAATGACATTTTATAACATTCGCAAGCAACTCCCACAATTCAAAGTTGACCGAGGCCAAATCTAATCCCTTAACTCTTAAAGCAGAGTTTCATGAGAGCGATATTTGAAGCAAATAATCAATGAGCGATATCGCCGAGGAGCGAAGAGACCAAATAAATTTGAAATAGATAGGTGAAATATCACATCCTCAAGCGACATTTTCGCTTTTTCTCGCAAATCACTGTATTGCTTTATCCTTTCTTGATTTTATGTATCAATATATTTAAAATTTGATAGCCATTGCATTAAGTTATCAAAAGACACGATACTTTGCAACTTTTTAGTTTTGTTTAATGAGCTTTAGGAACCTAGGTAGTTTATAAAGCAACAAAAGCTCTTTAAACAAAGCATCAAATTGCCTTTTTAAGTTTTTTTAGAGTTAAAGAGTTACTTACTAAAACTTTGATCAGTTATTTCTAGATGCCATAAGTTAACTCTTAAGTCGTCGGCGGATAGATAAGTTTCTTGATCACTATTGACACTTATGGAGTTAATGTGATAAGTATGGGCATTGGCAAAAACTCGACGGGGACTAGCTTCAACCATTAGCTCCATAGGTTTGAGACAAGGAACCCTCAGAGTACTGAGCTGCGAGGGAGGAGTCATTATCTGCCCATTTTCATCTTTCAAATTGAACCCGTCGATACGTTTGTCTTTCTCACTAACTTTCCATAGCTTGATCGTTTTATCTAAAAAGAGCGAGTCAATCCATAATTCGATTAACATTAATAAAAATTGGTTAGATATTAAGGGGTCAGAACAAATCTGGAAATTTTTTTAGTTACTTCAAACAAATGTAGTTAAAATGATACTTGACTCTGATAACAAGATATTTTTTATCGATTTAGACTGTTAAAATATGTGTAAATATCGTATGAAAACCAAACTTAGCCTTCTCTGAAATTTAAAGTTAAGTATTATGACAAACTAGACTTCCTAAGCCTAAATCCGTTGTGAAATTTTAGACTGGAAAAAAATTGTTGAAAAAACTCGGTTGCTGATGCCAATGAAATATCGTATAAAAATGGAGCGTGAACCAATTTAACTCTAAAGCTCGCGCTATTTTTAACAAACATCTCTTTCAGTTCACGCGCAATCTCAAAGACTAACTCACATTGCATTAGCAATTGACTCCTTTGAAACCTGAAATTTTTCGAGCCTAATTTCTCAACTATGAGAACTAAAGCGAATTATAGAGAAACCATAGGCACTTCTTTATGTTTTTAATTTTAAGACATATTTTAAGTCTAAATTGATTAAAAAAACCTGTTTCCAGGGTGAAGTATCACTTTAAAGGGAGAATACAGCTCAACAACAACTGATTTGGTATCTACAGTATTCTTAATCCACTAGAAAGTGTTTTTACAAACCAATATTAAGCTAGAAATTTATTTTAGAAAGCAGACTTTACAAGGATCTATGAGGAGTTTGATACCTCGCCATTGGTGTAAAATGTAAGAGAAATATTCCAACAGAACTAGCTTAAATAGTCTTTTGTTCGTTTACTGAAAACTCGTCAACAGTGAGATATCCAACTTCCAAGAATCCCTGATTAACTTACTGAGTAAGTTATTTTCTCCCTTTAAATATCTAGACAAACTGTGCAATTTCTAGTTCAAAACTGAACCAATTTTGAGTTCAAATTTCATTGCAAAAACTGCATAATAGCTGCAGATTTGTGTAAAAAACAATTTTGCTTATTACTAAATTGTTCGACCCCTCAGATGATTATATATGTATAAAATAATTTACCATTAGTAGAGAGCAGGAAGTGAGCGGGATTTTTCCGTTTGAGCCATCGTATTTTGTTGATTTTTTCCTCTATTTCTAAGCTTTTTAAATAGTCAAACTCGGGTTCGTGACTTTGAAAAGTGCTGTACACATTATATTCGCCACGTCTAGGAACACTTTGTTTAGACTAGATTTAAATAAAACATTTTTTCGAGCTTTCTTAAAAAAACTGTATGGCACACAGAAAACTTTTTTAAGGATAAGAACAAACAAACCCATCTCTATCATCGCGATAACTTTATAACAAATATGAATTTTAAAATATCAGGCTTACAATGGGATCTCTTTGAAAAATGACCACTCTGCCTCCTTTGTCACCAGTTGCTAGAAGGTCTCCATCATGGTTGAATTCCACACAAGATATTATATCAGCTACAGAGGAAAGTTAAATTGATAGATAATTACTTTCACGATTATATCCTTAATAGGTTAATTCATCAAATAATAGAGGCTTTTCAACTGTCAATTTATCTTCATCTAAAGGGATTACTATAAAGCTAATATGATCAGATTAGACCCATTTTTGGTTAGGTGATAGCCCAAAAGCTTCTCACTGTGGTTTTTGGGGGTTTTAAGCTTTATCCTTAGACCTTGACTAGGGGGAAACCGAAATTTTTTTTGTCTTCTTTTGTAATATTTGTCTTTACAATCAATTTTTAAATTTTGAATCTAAGAGAATCAAAAATACAATTGGACCTAAATTCATGACCAGGGTGACAAGGGAAATGCCTCCAAAATCTATAGGAAATTCAGGGTCATTTATTGTTCAACAAATATGGAATTACATTTTCCCTACATGTCTTAATTACTCAAGCTGAGATACTTTTCGTAATTGATTCTGGAAAGACTAGATTGGTTCCAATTCAGTTTGCCCAACTTATTTAGCATACGTTAGTTGTATAGACCATTTTTTTGATTGATCTGGAGGTGAATTGGAAAAAGTCGATAAATAACTACAGTGGTGTCAAATGAATTAAGTCAATTTACACGGAAATATATTAGAATATTTAAAATTATATTAATTTAAGGGAAGGCATTAATAATTCAAGTTTCGTCACCCTCCATGAATAGCCGGTTACAGCGATATTATTCCACATAACCATTTACTATTCTATCATCTAGTTGGATTATTAGAATATAACAGTAATTTGTTTTCAAAGATAGTAGTCTAGCTGAACAACTATAACAACTTAAAATTGACAAATTGCGATACAATTTTGATTTAAAGAATGTTCAAAAGACTAAACACATTATTCAATTATTAGAAAAGTTGGGCAGTAAATTGAAGCCAAATTTACGAGGGTAATGGAGTAAAGATAATATGTAGGCCAAACAGGATATTGTTTAATCTCCGAACTTGAATTTAGAACTAGCTAACTCATTAACTCGAGTTAATGGATTAAATTAGCCCTTATGATGTAAAGGTGGTTTGGGTAGCCTTGGTCAAGAGATTAAAAAGCAAATTTTGGGGTCACTTTGAAAAGAAATGAAAAAATGCCTAGGCCTACGCCCAAGACGTTGATATAATTTTTATTTACCTTCGGTCACATCGTCGTCTAAAGTTCCTTTCACTTGAGAAAAACTCCAATGAATTTCACCATTTCCCGAATTAGAATACATAATTGTTTATATCTCGGCTTGAATTCTAACGTTCCCCAATCCGCAATACTGCACCATTAACGATCAAGTTAAGCCTTTGTGTACTTTGGAATATGAGGAACGAAGAGCCCTGAGAGAAGCGTCTCGACTTTCACTCATAAAAACCACCGATTTATTCCTCCATGATAAGCTTAATATTGAATTATAAATATTTTGCGAAACTTCCGATACACTTTTTAACGAAAATCAATTCAATCAACCGATAATTACGATAAGATCGCGTTCGATTAATTGACAAACTTCTATAACGGTCCAAAATGGAATCCGCTCCTACTCCTAGACCCGAAGCCGCTTTGCCAATTGCCCGTTGCCCTCGAGCCGGCTTACTTGTGACGTCACATGCAAGTATACTTTTATTGGTCCATTAGGGTGGCGCTGTCTACCGTTCCATCTAAAAAGAGCGCGAAATATTGAAAATGTATAACCGCGAGTCTTGTATTTAGGCTTAAGTTCCAAACATCCCAATATCAATAAAAACAAATCATTTGTGCTATAAATCGCTTTATTCGTACATTTTAATAAGCTTTCAATTATATAAAACTAAAATTTACCCTTAACAAATAATACTACGCTAAAAACCAAAGTGTTTTCTAAATTACTTAAATATGCCTAGTGATATAATATTTACTAAAATATTTAAGTCAACTAGAAATAATGTAAATTATAGTTAACCGGCTTTGAGCATTTCATCGTTGCAAGGGATATTCGATGGATTAAATCAATTTGGAACTTTGGAAATAGCTTCGCTAATAGCGTTAGCCACGTAGTCGATGTTGGAGGTGTTTAAACCACACATACTAATTCGGCCAGAATCAAGAAGATAGATGTGATGCTCCTTAATTAGATATTTAACTTGTGCCACTGTTTGAAAAATACAACCAAAGAATATAAAATAACTCCTTTTCTTTGGAATTAAAATAATTAGCAGTGGGTTTTGGTTAGTATTTTTTTAAATTTCTCACCCGACAAACCAGTGTAGGAAAACATGCCAATTTGATTTGTAATATGTTCCCAAGCTCCAGGAGTGCCTCCAAGTTCTTCCAACTTGGATCTTAATGCGGATCTCATGTTTATTATGCGATCTGCCATCTCTTTTATGTGACCTTTCCTATGATTAAATTTAATTTAATATTTTATAATTAACTTTTCCAGAAACTTTACCATTCATCAAAAAGAGCGGGATCAGAAAGAACTTTATGAACAATCCTTGCACCTTGGCTGGGTGGATTAGAATAATTCCCACGAATAATTATGGCCTAAAACTTTCTTTCATATAATTAAGAGTGCTAGTCTACATATTAAAAAAAAGTTTCATTTTATACCAATTGACTCTGTACTGCGGCAATAGCCGAAGTATCCTTCAAAACTACGGTTACATTACCAATACGTTGATCTAGGGTGAATATAATTTAAAAATTAAATAAATTTAATAAGTTGGAAGTTTTTTTTAAGAAAATAAGTTAACCCCCCCAAAACGTAATCTAATAAACTTAAAGATTGTAGTTTGTGGATTAAATCATAAGAGACAATAACAAATTAATATTATCTACTCTTAACACTATTTTACTGATAAGAAAAGCTGAAAGAGCAATTGCCGTATAATCCAAAATTCTTCGCAAATGACTGAGAAATGAGCATCTCGAATCCTCTTGATATGAAATATCTTATTGCTTTGCTATCTTTTTCGAGGTCTCCCGAAGCGAACCCTTGATAAGCGGTATCAAAAAAAGCAAATAATTTCTTTTCCTAAGAGATAAATTACAAATTTTATCTAAATATAATGGCCATAAACTTTAGTAATCAACCCAAAACTAATTACTTCCATGACATCGGCAATTTGCTTCCATTGATCATCAGTTGGATCAACTCCAGTTGGATTATGAGCGCAAGCGTGCAATATTATCACAGAATCTTCCGGTGCATTCTGAAATAGAAGTTGATTAAATTAATAAATAAATATTGTTGTCAGCTGGATTAACTCACTCTCAAATCTTCAAGCATTCCATCTATATCTAACCCTTTTTTTTTCTCATCCCAATAGCGATAAGATTTAGAGCTGGTGAAGCCAGCATGATTAAAAATTAGTTTGTGGGCTCCCCAAGTTGGTTCCGAATAATAGTAAGTATTGTATTTGCAGACTCTATTTAGAAAATCAGCTCCGACTCTCAGGGCGCCAGAACCACTCAAAGTTTGGGCTCTAACAACCTACAAATTATTAAAATTAATGCAGTTCAAATTGGGTGTAGAGTGTAGCTGGAAAAAGTTCTAAACCTACCCTTCCTTCCTTAATAGGAGGGCTATCTTCACCCAGCACAATTGAAGTAGCGGCTTTGCTAAAACCATCGTGACCCATTTGACCAAGATACTCATGGTTTAAACTGTCATCATTTGCTAATTCCTTCTCGACCTTGCGAACAACAGGTAATACCCATGGTTTTCCATTATTGTCACGATAAGCTAGGGAAAATAAATTATATAAGTAGAATGCGTGTTAGATAGATGCGGGCGTCAAATTTTTATTTCAATACTCGGCTTCTATCCAAATTCCAATAAAAAATATCTCATATCTAGGTTAAGACTTAGCTAATTCATAATTACCTCCGATTCCCAAGTCAACCTTTTGAGAAGATGGATCGTCTAAATACGATTTGCGAAGAGCGAAAACCTCTATAGGAGGCGCCGGTTTGATATTAGCAAATCTGGAAGTCATGATTAAAGTTATTCAACTAAAATTAATATATCTTATTAGACTAGACTTAATCGCGACCTTAGCGGTAACTTTCAAGGGCAGAATTCCCAGGAATATGAATTATGGGAGTAATTTTGACAGCATCCGGTATTCAAGGCCTAATTTTTTCTATACCTTTATTATGCCATCTACTGACAGCTGATTAAGAACCAATCAAATTAAACCTGGAAGAGACCTTAGAATAAGTAACCAATTACGAGACGGATTCACAGCATGGAGGTAATTTCAAATACCATTTGCTCATGTGATTTAGCATGAGTATGTGATCATCAAGCGTAATGCAATTCTATATAAACATTTGAGTTGGGAAGTACCTTTTTCGTGTCCCGATAATTAATTTAGAGACTGTTTTCTTCAAAATAGAAAACTGTATTATTGTATAGCTTATTTTATTATTGCATTAAGGTGCACCCTTTTGGAACATTGTGGCTCATCTCAAAGCTGGGTGATCCAGGCTTAGAAATAAGACATGTCTACGAGTCCAAAATCAATTTTTTTTTTTTTTTTTGGCCTAGTTAATTCAAAAACTGAGGGCACTGGTCCTAGAGACTAGATTACTAAAACAAATATTTTATACATATTAAAGGGACTACTAGTTGAACCAGTTTAGTAAACTTTAGTTATTTAAGACACCTGGTCTGGAGGACTAGTTGAGAAAAAAACCTTATTCCCAAATGACGAATAAGTGATGATCTTATTTTGGAAAGAAATGATTCTCACACTCTAGAAAGAAAATGATTCCAACACAATGGTGGAAAATTGAAAAATCTCAATCTAATAAAATTATTGATTTTACTTTCACAAAAGACACGTTTACTGCATCGTTAATTTTTGAATACATTTACAACTATTTACAGTTGAAAAACAATTAACTAAGTTATTGTAAATAACACAAAATTATTGTACAAACCTTATTTTTGTTTTATTTTATATACACTGGTTTTTATTCCTAAAAACCGGGATTTATAGCCAAAATCACCTTGAGTTTTCAGCAACTCAATTTGTATCTAAGTACAACATCAACCCAGAGTATATAAGATTAAGAAACTCACTTTAGGGGAAGTATGAAAGATATTAAAAAATGTGTAACAACGAAGTTTTGGCATAAAAAATCGTTGGATTGAAAATACTACCACCATTTTCCTATGCTCTCGTCCTGAACTATTTTCAGAGTTGTTATTCGGAGACAGAGTTATTCCCTTTTAACTTCAAATTTCAAGTTAAAACCAGAAGACAGACTTGATATTGGAGTATGTGAGTTAGGAAGTCCACCGCAAGGTTAGTCTCATAGCCTGGGGTGAAATCTTGTTGTTCGCAAATTTTAACACATTAGTACATGTAGTATGGGCACTTTCAAACTTCCCCCAAAAGGGATTTTCATATTTTTCTAATTCTTACATATTCCTTCTTCGATGAAGAGTTGCATCATTAAACTAGTCTACACGCAAATCCCTTCGCTGTTGCTTCTGAGTTTTAACAAGCTGATAATTCAAGCCGATTTTGATTATTGTTTTCTTAAAATTGACTTCAAACAACTGCCAAAAATTACTTTTTTTTTTGTATTTTTAATTTTTTTAAAAAAGGGCTATTGGAATTGAACTTTTTAAACTTTTTTTGTGTTATATAAAATAAAAATCATTAAAATGAAATGAACGTCGGACTTATTGTTTTACCTCTTGTCAAGATATTATAATATTATTTTATTAAGCTTCTTTGGGAGTACAGTAAAACCTTGTTATAGCAAAATCCTGCTAACGTAGTTTTGGAATTCCGAACATTATTGTTTGCAATGCCAAGGCGTAGCAGCTAAAACATTAATTACGGATAATTAATAATATCGTTATAACGAGGTTTTATTGTATTACCATTAAGATCTCTTAATAAAAACAAATTGACTTCTCTGTGTACTTTTTATTATATTAGCAGATCTTTACTTGTGTCATTTTGAATTTAAAAAAAAGCTTTTTTTTTTTTTTTTTTTTCTAAAACGTTCGACCCAAATAAAAGACATCCTGAGTCGTAAATCCTGGTAGAGTTATTTCCATGAAGCCTAATTTAGCGTATATGTCCAAAATATTCTTATCGCCTATTGTTACCTCGCAAAAAACACCATGTGAACCTGAAAGAGTTTAGCAAGGTAAATTTTATAGCTTCTAGGATCACAGAAACTATTAAAAATAACTTGTTTTATTCCTTTAAGAATAGAAGTAAAATTAATCTGATACTCACCATTAGCTTTAAGAGCCGAGAAAACGCAAGCCATGAGTCTTTTAGGAATGCTGGGATCCGAAACTGAAGGAGCCATGCTCAATTTCAAGATAGAGGGATGAGTTGTGTAAATTTCATCAGGAATGACGTTGAATGGTTTAGGATTGTGAAAACTGGCTATCATCTCCTAAAAAAGATAAACAATTAAGGCGAAAATTTGGTAATGTCAAATAAGATAAGTCCTGCTTTTCATTTCAATGTGATCCAGTAGAATATACAATGAAATTAAGCTTCCAAATGAGGAGCATATCGCTTAATTTGTTCAAAAATGGTACAATTTTTTTAATTTGTGAAGATTAAATTCACAAAATATTCTCCATTATCCCTTTAAAAATTAAATTAACGGAAACATACTTCAGCTGGTGTTAACATGGCACTGCTTTGGTCCTCGGATTTACTCTTATTTGGCACATCATTAAGATCATTTAAGGGATATTTTGATCGTAGTTCCGGAATCCAAGCCATTTCTAGTTTACAATGAAACTCTTTGGCATCCAAAGCAGCGACGCAATAACCGCAAATACCTTCTTCATCCTCAATCACGAAACAATACTCGGGAGACAGACATAAATAACCGCCAATCAATCTAAAACATAATTATTATTTTTTAACTTTGACGATTAAACCAAAAGAAAATAGGAGAAGTGGTTAAGCCCACTATTACTAGTGAAAGGCGTCCTTTGATTTCGCCATATTGGCCCGCGTTTTCGCCTTATTTGCAGAAATAAAAACGTTACGCCTGTCCATTAGGTATATACCATACTTCCCCTATATCTGATTAAACTTAATCTTACTTATCCCCGATCAAATTGGGCATATCTGGAAACCCATCGCTACCATCAGCACCATCGTCACATGTTTTTCGGCATAAAAGATAAACAGATTCTTCATCAGCTGGCAAATATGGCCTTATAGTGTATATTTTGCTTGTTGGAGTATCTGGAGGCTTATAAAGAAACAAATCTCCCACACTTTCAAGGGGCAATAAACGCTAAAATAAAAAATAATCAACTTTGAGAATTTATTTTTCTTTGAAGTTTAAGGAATAATGCGGATGAACATGTTATTATTATTCATTAGGAGTGTTAAAATATTTATAAAAACAATGTATCTCACCAAAAAGTATCAATTTTAATTTAAAGATAATTAACAAGTTGCCAAATGAACCCCCTAAGCCTAAATCTATTTGCATATTCATAAAAATGATAGAATACCAGCAGTTACTCATCAGCAACTTTTGAGACTGATTTGATTAACTTCAGCTATATTAATTTTTACCAATTATAAAATGAAGTTAGGCTTAGCAAGTTTAAATCGTAACTTCTCGTTCGTTATAGTGAATTTTTTTGGTGGCTTTTACGTATACATACTCGCTCCTAATCAAATGACACATTCCTAGCCTTCATTTTCCCTTTTAAAGGCAGATCGAATATCCCTATTTACTTGAAGCTCGGCAGTAAGACCTCCTCGAAATAGCCACGGTTCTTGTTCTCCATTGGTAAAAGCTTCTTTGTACCCTTTTGAAAACCCTAAATGTTGTTTAAGAAGGAAATGAATTGATCATTGGTAGAAATTTACATGGAATAATAATATATATCGAGATATAGGATAAAGTTAAGAGGTCCAACAAAAGTTATATCTTGGATTACGCAAATCTAATCAATGATAAATCAAAATCCAATTTTTCATCTGCTTTAAAAGATCACTGGTTATAAAAAGCCAAGATTTTGCCAAATATTGACTTACAACCAAAGTTCGTCTCCTAAATCTAGGAATATATCTAACTGGATATAAGAAAAATAGGAGTCAAATTGAATAACGAAGTAGGATGGAACCTGAGCATGATTTCAAGTCTAATGTTAAGAATATAACTTCGTTACTTAACACTCAATAATTTCAACTTTGATACCATTTTCTTACTAAACAGTTCGATCTCATGTTGCTCAACAGTCAGTCAAGGTCGGGAGAAGTGGGTCTCGCCTTTAACGAAAATGGTATCAGTCCATTGAGGGTTTCTGACATGGATTTAAATTTTCCTTCTCAAATATTTTAATTAAACCAGATGCAATTTTAACATATTGTTGGAACTCTTAATTCAAGTATTATCTGAATTTCGTATTGGCAGTAACAAAAAAACAATTAGTGCCAAAACGATTAAGACTAAACTCTTCAAGGGATAATAAACTCTAGAAACAAGTTTTAAAATTGTTCAAATGACAGTAAAATTTGGGGTTAATTATTGAAGTTACAAAAATAGGCTAGAAAAATTTCAGGTTTATTTCAAAACGAATCAATTGCTGACGCCAATGAGAGTTCGTCTTTGAAATGGTTCATGAACCAAAAGAGATGTTTGATAGAAATAGCCCAGACTTAATATTAAAATTGTTTCACACGCCATTTTTATATAATTATCCATTGAAATCAGAAACTTATCTCAAGAATTTTTTTCAATCAAAAATTTCTTCAAAACAGAGCTGTTAGCTCCAAATTATTTTGATACGATTTTAACTTTTTTAGCATATTAAATAACTTGTTATAAGGTCTAGTATCCCTTAAAGGTCTTTAGTTAAGAGTTAAGGGGCGGGTAACAAGAATTTATAACTACTAGTTGGAATAACTTTCAGTCATTTTATTTTGGTTTAAGAATAAGAGTTTGATTAGAGTTGGCTGACATTGAAATTTCTTATAATTTTTGGCTCCAAAAATTTGAAATCTTTTAGAACGAAATTCATATTTTGGCTCCAAAAACTCGCGTTGATAATAATCCATTATTTTGACTCTAAACCGATACATCGATTAAACCAACTCATAACCAAATTATTCCTACTGGAAGTTACAACTCCTGATGGCAACAATAATCAAAAAAAATCTGAAAAGATATAAAATTGGATGAATTTTTTAAGACCTATGTAAAAATCATATCGAAAAATTAAGTTTTTTCCCTTAATAGTACGTATGTGTAAGATTGTAAATTAACGCAGATTGCCTACAAGTAAATGGTGGACAGATGTATAGCGAAGCAGACGTAGCTGGAACCCTTCCAAGAGCTAGATAAAAAAATTGGGAAAAAAAAAGAAGAGAAGAGAAGAAAAGATCAATAATTGTGTAAATTTCTTTTTACAAAAAATGTTTTACATAACATTTGCAGCTGGAAAAATAAATTTAACGAGTCAATTTTGGTTCAATTAATATAAACATTGCGATGTAGCGGTAAATCATATTTGGATTCAATCAGGACAATAATAAAAAATAGAGAACTTACCAAGCCATTTGACGTAAGAATTGAGCAAAGATATGACGCCCTTTATATCCCAAACGTAGGGATAAAGATCGTAGAGTAGCGATCGGTTTTGAATGTAATTCAAACGAGTTGAAAGTCTGTTAATTGCTTGAGTCATTTCTTCAAATTTTATGGCTCGTAGATACCATTCTTCAACAGTTATGGCAGCTCCTGTTTCGACTTCTCCATCTAATTCTTCATTCCTAAGTTGGTGTGACATAATACAATTTTTAAAGAGGAAAATTTTATAATTTTTTTTTTATTAACTGCTTTTAAAGTAAGACATGTATACGTAATAATTAAGGAAGTGTCTCTGTATTGTAAAAAAAAAGGTGCTGAGTCTGTAGTCAGGTTTTCCTTTTAAAGGGAGAGTGCAATTTTAATGATAATGTATCGATAAAAAAATTTGTTGTTATTAGGCTGCATTCTCCCTTTAATTGAATGTTAAACTTTTCTATTCTAATTTTTTTTTTTTTTTTTTTTTTTGCACAATTCAGAGAGATTTCCCGAATGTTTTAATACGACAAAAATTCTTAATTTTTGTAGTAGAATTTCTAAAAAAAATCTTTTTCATCTTCACCATCCGTTTTAAAGAGATAATCAAGCCCAAGAAAAAGTAATTTTTATTCAATTAGAAGCACTAAAATATTAAAATCATCAAAGTTGTGATTTGAGCCATCTAAGTCTAATTGAATTTTCATATGGATAAAATATGGAGTGAAAATTGAAAATACCAGATTATCTGAAGCTAATTGAAGTCCTAAAATATTTTGTCTGAGATTTAAGACTTTGATTGGGCTCAACTCTCAATTTTCATTTTTATAATTAACACCAAATTAACTTGAAACCTTTGATGAGTTAGTTACTTCTTGAAAGAATACTAGACTCTAGAATCAATTCATTTTTAAATCGATTTAGACTTAAAATATGATTAAAAACATTATATCGCCAAAGATTTTGTAGTACATATAATTCACAGTTATTTATCAAAGTTGCGAAATTAGCTTAGAAAGAATTTCCAATTTATTTCAAAAGGACTCAATTGCTGATCCCAATCCAAGATTTTGTCTATAAAATGGCGAGTGAAATTAAAAACACGTTTTTTAAATACAGGGACTTAGAGTGAATTGGTTCACAGGCTTTTTTAAAGGATATTTCATTGGCATCAGCAACTAAGATTTCACAAGAATTTTAACATTATAAAATTTCTTTGAAACAAATCTAGGTTTAAGCAAATCCAGCATGCGACTTTGTTAATTAACTGTATATTACTGCGAAAACTTTGAGTTTTCACGCATATTTTAACAGACCTGATTAAAAATAACTTGTTATCAAGTTATTAATGTATTACCTGGCCATTCTGATAGTTTCTTCACGCACAGCGGAGGTTCCAGCCCTCTTATTAGCTACCAAATGACCGTTAGTTTTCAACCAATGAAAATCTTGTAAAAATTGCAGTCCTTGATTCCCGTATTCGAATGGCAGATAGAAAAGATCTACTAAAAGTGCGACGTCATCGTAAGTTAATCGCTTTGATTGGTCAATAGGTGGAGACTGAATTTCATCTTCTTGAATTGAGGGTTCAGTTTGCATATCTTCAGCCGAATCATTATCTTTAGTTATTTTGGGCTCTTCTATTTCAGTGTCAATAGCGTCGTCAGTAATACTTTCTGAGCCACTAGCTTTATCATTTTTGGGGCTGCCTAAAGGAGACGGATTGCAGTCCATGGGTTCTGAGGTGTTGGAGGTCCCATTCACTGGGCTGATTGATACAACTTTTAGACCTTCTTGACTCAATAAAGGTTCTCTAATACTCGCAGTCGTCGAAGTCAAAGGTATCACAGAAGGGGTTACGAGAGAATTAACCTACGATAAAAACATTTAAAACGTTCATTGCAAGGCACATTGATCCTTAAAGTTATGGACACGTAATCTGACTCGATTCGGGCCTTGACAAATTGATCTAGTGGATTTATCCTTCAGAAATTGAAAAAATTCCCAAGGCTGTTTATACATGAGCTGACATTGATTTTACTTTTCATCTCATTGTGGTCATGGTCAGAAATGATCTATATTGATACATTCAGACAGAATTTGACCAACAAGCCAAATTAAATAATCTTGCCAAGAGATCAACTTGAGTCAGGTTGCATGTCTACTTCAAAAAATGACAAAATCATTACCAATTCAGTTGTAATGGGATGAAAGTTGGGATCTTCAGGATTATTCAAATTCTGTAAGGCAGACGTTGTTGTTAGCGTAACTGACATACAAGTATTGACCAAAGCCGTGGGGCAATTAGGAGCCACGATAACAGCTGGAATAGGAGAAACGGGAGTAACTGGGTTCGCCCCAATCACTGTATTGGGCAAGAAAGGGGAGGTTACGATCTTTCCAAAAGCGCTCTTGTTTTTATTGAACTCTAGTAGCCAATCTTTTATTGCGACTTGTAGGGCTTTTCTCGGATGATAAATATTGGGACCCATTTGAGATGGTATTACATCATCGACTGATCCATTCTCGCTTTCCGTTTCGAGTTTAATATCTGCCGTTATTGAGTCATCTGCAGAGAAATGATTGTATTTAATCCAAAGTTAAGGGGGCAAAACTATTCTTACTCAAAGTCATATCTCTTTTGCCATCGGCTTTGCAATGACTCCATTGACCCAACGTATGAATAGGAATGAAGTTTGTCTCGTACTCGCAATTAGGGTTACTCATAACGCCTCTTAAATGTGGGACTAGCTCGGGAGCGCGACCGCAGTAGGGTCCCAAGAACAAACGTTTTTGGTCATAATCATTAGCGTGAAGATTGTCCCATATTAAAGGAGGTCTTTTCAAAACTTCCGAAAGTTCTTGCATGGATTGTACAGTGATGATTTTACTGATGACTTTGTGACCCGTCCACATGATATCTATTCCTGGCAAAAGCTTGCTGCCAATGATATTCAAATATTCTGAATTTTGTACGTTTGGTACGGCTCTCGTTGTGCAGTATTCTATAAAAAGGTATTAACGTTTTGAATTTATATTATTGAAATATTCAAGGGATCTTTACCTGTAGGACAAAAAATAAACTTTGGTTGAGACAAGTGTTGATAAACTTCATTTGACAAAGATACTTGGGCGTGACCAAATGACTGGAAGACTTCTTTATCAGGCTCACTGATATCCGGTTCAATATCGTCAAATAGAAGAGCAAACGCGTTGCAACCAAATTGCGATACTTGTTCGAGTTTCCTTTTCAAGCAACTGACTTCTTTCGAACTAGAGTAAGTTACATCTAGCCCAGGGGACAGGGCGTAAATAAACGTTACTCCATTCTCTTTAGCTGCCTGAATGAGATTAGTTAAATGATCTGAAAGAATATAACTCGTTAAAATTGATTTGTCTGCTTAGAATTTATTACAAAATGCTTCTTACCAGCTTCTTCAACTGTGTAGAGTTCTCGCCAATAAGCTCTGTGCTTTAAATCATCTTTGGGAGCGTACATATATGCATTTAACCCAAATTTTTTCATCCTATGTTAACTTACAATTAGTCTAGGTCATAAGAGTTTGGTGGATTTTTTTATCAGCGTAATTACTTTGCAAAAAGATCTTTCCGTTGCTCCGTTGTCCATGGCCTACCGTAAAATCCTTGGAAGAAATATTTTAGGAAAAACATTAAAATATATGTCAAATCAACAGTAAAGCTCTAGGCGTTTTAAATCAGTTTATGACCTGGCAGGCCTATTAAAAATAAATTAGTCAATTTCTATGCCATGAAACGCTTAAGAGATAAACTTAAAATTATCTTCACAATTTTTGGCCTATAAACTCTCGAAATAATTAACGAATTATGAGTTGGTGAAACCATGGCAAAACTTCAGTTGCCAGTTGGCCAACTTGGCTGCTTGGCTTACAAACTACTAAGTTACAATTTCACAATTTTTTTTACGCTAAGCCTTTGTATAATCACACATATTAACATGAATTTCTTACAAAACGATTGAAACATGAAATATTTTATTAAAGTAACGTTTCTTAATTACCTTCAACAACGCCGCAAATGAAATTTTTATTCATCGACGTATTTTCATTAGAATTATCTAAAAAGTCTTCGGAAGTATGATTTGTCCCCGCCATTTTCGCTATGAAAAAATGATTTATGAGACGCTTAAGCGCCTAGATGGCGGGAAATACATTAGTTTAGAACTGAACCGAGCTAATCTAAAGAAAAAGCGGGAATATTTAAACGCAGTATACAGCGGTTCAATATTAAAAGTACCCATTTGACCTCAAATAAACCATTTTTAACATATGCTCAAAAATAGTTTTACAAAGTAGTTTCTTAGCCCCAAACTGAACTAAATCTAACCTAGGTATAGAAGCAAGGCGGGAAATTTTCAACACAGAATTGAGAATACCCATTTGACCTGAAATAAAACATTTCAATCATACTTTGAATTTTTAATGCGGTTTATAAACATTAGAATAGTAGTTTCTTAACCCCAGATAAATTAACCAGTCACGTTTTCCAGGGGCGAGTTAAGAACGAGGATAAATGATTTTAGAGCAAATAATTTTTAAAATAAGAGAGCCTGCAAGCCCGCAACACTCAGGAAAGGTCGTGTCCTACTTCAAAAGAATCCAAAACGCGCTCACAATACAATTTAACAAGCCCCGAGGGAAGAATTAACTTTCCTATATATCATTACTGCTCACATTTTACAGGCTTAGGTCAACATCTTGTATAAGGCACGCGCGCTAGCGTATAAGAAAAGATAATACACTCTGTCTGAGATGTATAGAGGGCGTAGTCGCTTTAAGATCTCACCTTTACGCCTGTTTTTACCCCCCTTCAACAAGGAGCGTGCGTGCACTAAAGAAAATCGAATTCATCTCTTTCTTCGCTATAAAAAATATCAAATCAAAGTCAAAAATCGTTGTAGATAATAAAATTCGAGCTTTCTACCGCATCATCCAATCATTGTAAAATTATATAAACCTTGAATGGGCCTGAAACCAAATGACGTATGACTAAAGAAGAGAAACTAATTTAAAAAAATAAAATAAATAAGTTTTTGAAAACACCCTTATGTGGGTTTCTAAGTCTAAATTTCCATTATAGAGGCTTGACAATGGAGTGACTTAAAAGTCTAAATGCAATTTAATTGACAAAAGTTTTTTTTTCGGGGGGTTGACAAACATTTCTCGTAACGTTCGAATTGTTCTCACTTTTACAGTCAAAGTATGTTAGCCATTTCAGAAAATGGGATCACGTAGAGCTGCTAGAATAAACAACTTCATTGAAATATCACAAAACGGTAGTCTTTCCCACTAAACTTGAGAATTCTTTACTTCTAAGGTTTTTGGAACTTTTGGAGTTCATATTTATCAAAGAACCAGCAAAAGTGTACAAAATCCTTGTAAATCAAATAAACCCTCAAAACTGAAGAATATAATCTATAAATATTACTTATTTAAACCGTATTTTAAGGTTTATAAACTCAAAAGCAAACATTTTACATAAATTTAATAAATTATGAAAAGTTTGCCTTAAAAGTATTTAAAAGTCACGAACGCAGTCTCTAAATCGAACCTGCAAGGCTGCAAGTGCAATGTAAATATATTTACGCATTAGCATTTAACAGCTGAAGTTAAGTTAATCGGGCCTCGAGAAAACCAGGAGAAAAGCTGAAAAAAGTCAAGAGACAAAAAACGAGAGAGAGGTTTGAAGAAAACTTGATTTTCTCAATGCATTTCTCAAGCGTGACGCTGCGCTCACGTGGGGTAAGCCTTGAGCCAATCGAGTTCTTCCGAAAATCATTCTCGTAGAGATAGTATTGGTAGAAGGGGGTTTCTTTAAAGTTAAAACAGACGGAAAAGAACAAGATAGTGCGAAGACCCCGTCTTCATATTTACGCAAAAATGAATTAAAGGATAACGCGCTGCCTGGACAAAACTACCGTTCTTTTTCAGGTAAGAGAGAAATTTCTTTAGAACGGCTATTTATTTAAATTTAACAAATACCAACGAGAAAAAGAAAGGGAAAAAAATAAACGGTCAACAACTCTAGAATGTGTTGGAGATCCTTGATTATTTAGTCCGTAAAATTATAAATTAGACACGTGATTAAGAAAAGTTTCATTCAGTATTTTATAATAATTGATAATGAATCTTTTAATAGTTAAGTGGATTTTTTTTTTTTTTTTTTTTTTTTTGACGAGATTTTATGACAGGTGAAATATTTCTGATGGTAATAAACTCTGTTGAAATGTTTCAACACACTCGTGTTCAATGCAGAGCTATTAACGACACAAAAGGTTACCTAGCTATTCCTTGTAACTAGTTATAAATCATTTATAAATTAATTTTAAAATTTATACCACCCACAAGAATATAACAATAGGCCGGGGCTTTAAGATTGGAAGTCAAAATATACCATTATATTTAATTATACATTCAAATTAAATTTAATCCAAATGTGGAGAATGTTAAAATTTAGTCTATTACGGTTCCATTTTCACACAGAACAATTAAGGTGTTATAATTTATAGAGGACACAACCGATGAGAAGTAATTTCGCGAAAAAAGGATATTAGAAATTATTCTCGTATTTATTTTACAGGTATTATTATAACTTTCGACAAGGAAACACATGCACTCGATTAGTAATAAAAAAACTTTTATTCACTCGCACGACAACGTTTTCAAGTTAAAACTTCGTCATCATGGTATTAGTAGACCTGATGATGAAGTTTTTAACTTCGAATCTTTGCCCAGCGAGTGAATAAACTTTTTTTTACTAATGGAGTGCAGTATTTCCTTGTCGAAAGTTATAGTTATTAATGTATTTGAAATGTTTCATCTTCCGTGGATATTATTTTACAATTGTATATCATGATTAGATGTGCATGCAGTCTAAAACTATATCACCGTGTTCAAGGTGTAAACATCTACTCAATTTTTAGCATTTCTCCTTAAAGAGCGAATGCAACCTAAAAACATGATTTTTTATCGATTCCTTATCGTTTAAATAGGCCTAATCCAACAGTAAAATAATTTAAAACTTACCATCAAAATAGGCTTAGCTGGATTCATTGAAATCAACTGATTTCTCTATATAAGGACTAGCGACCAATGACATTGGTCGATGGCTCTTATATGAGGAATCCAGGATCTCCATGATCAATGTCATTGGTCGCTAGTCAATATACGGGGAGTTCAGGATATCTCCATGAATGCAGCTAAGCCTACTTTGATGGTTAGCTTAAAATTTATTTCTAGTTTAATATTTGTTTGTAAATTTTTTTACTGTTGGATTAGGCATATTTAAACCAAAAGGAAGCTATCAAAATGGTATATACCCATTGAATAGAATCCTATTGGACCGAATTCCCATTGGTCCGAAATAAAAAATAAATAGTCCCAATCAACCGAATCTTGGCCGACCGAGCCCAATGCACCGAATTCCCATTGAACCGAAATCCCGCTGAACCGAATCCCGCTGAACCGAATCCCCCATAGACCGAATTTCCCATTGGGCCGAAACCAAAAAGGGCGTCCCGATGAATTTAAGCCGATAATGGTTAGGTTAGGTTAGGTTAGGTTAGAATGTGTTAATGGACTTCTGATTGTGAACGTCGGTCGAATGGGATTGACGGTCGAATGGGATTCGGTCGAATGGGATTCTGGTTTACGAAAACGTATCGGTTGAATGGGATTGTGGATCGAATGGGATTCTGCCCAATGGGATTCTGTCCAATGGAATTCTGTCCAATGGTCGAGAAGCATAAAAATTGTTGTTGGACTGCATTCTCCTTTTAATTGAGAAATGGTGGGACCCGGAGTCGAAAATTCAATATAAAACTTTGCTCTTGTTTTAACTGTAGCTTTTCATATGGTTCTATTAATTTGATTATTTAATTATTTTGATTGTTGAATGATATTTTCATTATCCTACAATGTGTAAACTTAATTAAAAAACGTTAAATTTAATGAATTGAAGCGCTTGTTTTTCACTACCGGTTTGTAAACAAAATATCTTAGATTTTTCAAACCACAAGAATCAAATACGGTGTAAACAACCAACCAATACCAGCATCGTTTAAAAATAAAATATCCATCGACTTATATAACCAGAATACAGCCCCTTAAATTCAAAATAAAAATAATAACAGTGATTAAACTATCACCCATAAAATAATTATTAAAACTAAACATTAAAAAGAACCAGGAAAACTCGAAGATATAATAGCTAAGATTTAACAATTTAAATTGTTATAAAATAAAAATAAAAAAATTTCCAAAATTTAGGCGTGCCCTTTTATAACAATATAATTATTGAGAAAAAAAAAAAAGGCACGAAAATTATTATACTTTTGTTCAAGAAGAATTTTTTAAACTTAAAGTGAGGCTGTCACAATTTTTACTTTTCAAATAGTTATTAAAAATCCATATTCAAAATTTACGCCTAACTTAAAAATTAAAATGACAAAATGACTATAACTGCGTTCATACTAAGCCTTTGAATCTATTTAAACCATTTCAAAGCGTTTCGCTTGAGTCATATGAACGGGAAACCATCTTTTTTCGAATAGATTTCATTCGATATCTCGAAACTGCTTCGGGAACCAGTTTCATACCGATTCTGTTTCAACAACTGTTAGATGAAGCTACAATAAATCGAATTTATAAAGATAATTCGTGAACGCGTGATGCTTAAAACGATTCCTGACGATTTGAATATCGGTTTGATTTTACCGTTTCAAATCAATTAAGACCGCAGCTATTATGAAACCTAATTAACGATAAGTTTAAAATGAGAAGATGCATTTTCTTGATTAAGGACTTTCACGAAAAAAACCGCGTGAAAAGCAAACTATATCACGTGCCAGAATTAACACGCGAGAGCCAAATGTAGTCTCTAAGAGTCACGAGACCATAATGATGACGTAGTATTTCGGGGAACTTTGGTTTTCATAAACTTTTGAAAAAGGCGATTATAAAATATGTATTTTTACAGTTGTAATTTTTTCTATGCCATTTGTATACATATATTGAATCAATTTTGAACGATCTTTCTGAAAATCCATTAAGAACTAACGAAAAATCCTTGACAGCCTCACTTTAAAGAGATAGACGAATAAATACACAATATTAAACCAGGTAGAGGTTGAAAAATTTTCGAAACGGGAGTATATTTTGAATATTAAAGAGTTTTCTTCGTCATATAACGATTACATCGTATTTTTTATTACTTTTTACTCTTGATATTTCCGTATTTTGGAAAAAAACTAAAAATTAGACCACACCCCCTTTTTTGACAGAAGCCGCCATCGTAGAATAATCTTAATTATAAGAAAACCATATTTTTTTCTTCTCGGAAATGGCTCGAGGGATAAAAATGGATCTATTTAATATCAACCTGAAATCTTTTTCTTTGCCGCTAACCTTCTCTGATAATACGCGGGAATGTCGGTTGAATTTTTGATCGTATATGAAAGAGAGAGAGAGCTATAGGTATTTCTCCAAACTTGTTTTATGAGCCCGAGTTATTAACGTTTACTCGGCAAAATTGGGGGATTCGTCCGACTATAGACCCAGCAGACTTATTTTTATTAATATTACTACCACCAAGAATTCATATATAAATATAGAAGCAATATTTGGCAAGTTTTAGTGAGTGTGCGTCGTAGTCCACTCCTCCTTCTATTGGAGGGTTAGGAAAAAGGAGGCACCTCTTATTTTCCTTAGGCGAAACCAGGGTCGTAACCAAGGCAACGAAATATGATTTTTGCCGCTCCCGTCAGCAACGTCAATTCAAGAGAGACAATATGATATAAAGCTTTCTTTATGTGTTGTTTGTGGAGCTCAAACTTGGAATAAAGTAAAGTCAATATGGCAAACATTATTTGAATATTATATATGAATACCTGCTGCAACTAAGAAATCATGATTATGCTCCTTTGATCTATATTATCCAAAAAAAATTAGTGCAAGATTTCAAACTCTCAATTTGATCCTTGTTAAGCCTACTTTTCGATTAAGTTACGAAAGATTTTCTAGTTTCTATGTTTATTATAAATGCCTATTATTATTGCGGGTAAAGTTCATTATCAATTTTTAATTTATCTAAGATATTTGAACTCGTTATTAATAAAGTGCAGTGCTTCGTTTGTTGAAAAATAACTAATATTTGTTTATATATTTCATAAATTTAATCAACAATAATTAAATAGCATTTTCCGTCAAGTTATTATTTATGCCTTTATAGATCTTTTTTAGCAATCAAAAACAACTGTTACTTGTAAATTAACTTCATTCTCCCTTTTAGTTAAACAAACCTACTAAATAAATGACCACGAGCTTAAAAGGTCCTATATACCAGTAATAAGAAAAGGATACCATAATTGAAAATTTACCATATTTTCAGGATTCGAGATTTGTAGATTTAGTTATTTACTACTTTAAGAATTTTCTTCAGATTTGTTTGTAATAGGTTCGTTTTCTTGGAGATTTGAAAGATTTTTTAATTTAATCATTTGAAGATTTTTTTAAGATTTTAAAGATTTAATTTTTTTTAAGGATTTTAAAGATTTTTATATTTTTTGAGGATTTTAAAAATGTTACTACATTTTTTTTTATGTTGTTGAGGATTTATACTTATTATAAATTATTACACTTATGATATTATTTCCTAAATCTTTATTTTAAAATTATAAATGACCATCTAGATTCGTTTCAGAGTTAAAACGTAGAAACTTAAATTAGAGACAATTTGTAATAGGAGAAAGTTACTAATACTAGGCGGACAACGTAACCTTAGACTAGATACATAATTCTAAGAAGGGTCATCCAACCTTTTCTAGTGGCCTTGGGTTAGATTGACTGTTTGAATATAAGCTCATCAATTTAGGAGATTAGATTACTTCGTAGTATTTAATACAAAATTTCCAAATTGACGTGGATTACCGGTTTTTACTGAAATTGAGATTTTCTTTAGCTATATACACGCAGTAATTCAACTGGTAATAAAAAAAGTGAAAAGGAAATCTTTAATCGTTCAAGTTTATAGTTTAATTTTTAAAAGGGTGTAGATGTGTTCTAGGTTTTTAATTAGTCCTTAATTATAATCGGCTTACCTGCTATTCGAGTTACAGCATTATGTTACCAACGTCAATTAAATTTAAGTAATTAAAAATGACGAGCAATATAGTCTGGACATTCCTATGTATATAAATTTTGAAAATTACTAGCGGGTAATATTTCTAGTTTCCATAATTAGTTTATCATCCTCTATATAAACTATATATCAAATATAACTTCATCATATCAATTTAAAACCTCACGACTAAAATTTTATAACTTAATTATGAATAATATTAATTAATTGTTGTCTTAAATTCGTATTTCTAGTCAGTAAAAATTAAATTTTTGGTTATATTAATGTTAAAGAGAAATTCTATAGGTTTAAAATTATTATAAGTTTATAACTTATTTTCTATAAATATGTCAATTAGTTCAATTCCCCAATGACGGCGCTGACGTCAGAACCAATAATAGCACCCCCTAGTGGCCATAAATTAGGGACATTGTAGATGCTATGGCCCAAGGATACAAGTAAGAGACCAATCAAAACTTGGGTCTCAAGAGGTAAGCTTTTAGAGACAATGAGATAACGAAAGTTTAAGTTTACAGAAGTCAAAGAACTATTTAATTGTCTTGTTTCATAAATATATATTAGACTTAGTTTAGCATTACACATTTATAGAAGTTATAAACTTATAACATTATGTATCCTTCCACGTTAGATTTTTCCCAAATTATTCTTAAACGAAGGACTTCTAGAGACAAAACTGACTTTGCAACGTCTCTCACCACGTTTTTATCCCTTAAGGGGTGGATTACAGTATTCACCTAAGGTAACAAACACTCCCAATAAGTGGATTACATGACGTAATACGTCCCTCCTTAAACATTTCGTCCTTCGATATAGATAATATAGGCATACTCGTAAAGTAAGAACTTATTAATCAGCTAATTAAGTCTAATATAAAATAGAGAGTTACGGTAATTTTCCATTTAGATAATAGCTAAAGCGGTAAAGCTATATATTTCCTCATAAAAAATGGCGTTGATTAGGACAATTCGATATGGGTGGGCTTTAGAATATAGCTATGAATTCATATAAAATTTCTCTGAACCATATAGGCGGAGGACGTTTATGTGGAAACAACCCCCGCTTTCTGATTTTATAGGTAATTTTTTCAAGCTGAGAAGGAGTCTAATTTCAAATTCTCACCCCTGACTTCGAGGGTGGGTTTCTATCTAGTTCTTCTATACTATTTGGTAATAGTAAAAAAACCAAACGCATTCCTGAAAAAATCTTGGAGAGAAATATTTCTCAAGTTGGCGCTTTTCAATTAATAAGGCTGAAAAGCGAACGGCGATGTAATAATATGTGGAAAACTGGTTATACACGTACTACTACTAAGATTCGATACAAAATCAAATTATACGTTTTTAACCTCTAACTATATATGACCTCCGCCAATTTTTTTTTTTTTTTATTATAAAAATGGTTTCTTGTACCAATGATCACGCTAGCCGCCCTTATAGGTAAACTCGGGTTGCATAATTTATCCTCTAGCATTCTATAAAAGGCGAAAACAACAATTTCGTTTAACACACTTTTTCTTATTTATTTCTTACAAATTGACCTCGATTAATATAAACAGATTTTTTTTTTTTTATTATTATTAAAGGGCAGCTGAAACACGTAACAGAAATTATTTTTCATACCCTACTAGGGGTTGATCCATATAATTTAGTGTACAGGCCTGTAGCTTTGAAGGTACGTAAGTGATTACGTAATTGAGTACTAATTTAACACTGACAAGGTTGCAATAATATTAAAATTATTAACTATGGTGAAATATAAATTTAAATAATTATTAGTTTAATTGAAAAGGAGCGTGTGTTGCTCGAAAGCTCCCCCAACGTTTTTCAGGTTTTAAAGACATGAAGTGGAGTACAGTTTATTCCAATATTGATTTAATTTACCCAAGCTATGTTAAATCTAAATCAACTAAATTAAGCTTAACTCGTGTACCAAGTAGTTTCTACACCTTTAAATTTATTCAGAACCGTTTTCATAAGCCTAAATTGATTTTAAAGAATTGAATTTCAGAGCCTAAATATTTTACCTTCATAATAGATTATATTAAGTCTAATTTGATTTGTATAGATTAAAATTCTTTCCTAACTTCCCTATGCCCAAACTTATACTTTTATACTAAGCCTTATTCTAATCCATATCTCAAATTTTGAAATTTATTTTTAATATACATAGCCCTTACTAAGCCTAAATTAAATTAAAAATGCTAAGCCTAAACTGATCTAAAAATCATTATTCCCAAATTAGTTTTTCTTTTCGAATACATATAAGATATGATTTTAATTTGAACTAAATTCATTTAGTTTCAAGACAATAATTTGATCCTAATTAATCCCTGTAATAACTGGACGTTTAATTTAAATCTAAATATCGTGTTGTAATTTTTGAAACGCTTTTCCAATTTGTTAACTCGGCGTATTAATCACGAAGTTTCCATTTCTCCTTTAGAACATTTTTATCCTTTTAGTAAAAAGGCGTTATTCGTATAAACCCGTTTCATTTCGTAAGAAGGTTAAACACTAATTTCTTAAATTTAGGCCAAATATGATTGTTCCGAGAAAATCGTTTAGAAATGAGAAGTAAAGTTTTTTTCACTCCTTTCATTATGCAAATTTTAGCTCTTAGTTAAAACTTTTGATGCAGAAAAACGCCAAAGTATTTTTCCTGTCTTCTTCCCACAACCCACGAGAAAAAGTAATTTCGGTTACTATTTTTTTCTTCTTGTAAGGAAAACTCTCACGAAAATTCACGTTCAGGCCCATGCAAGTAAAATTCATGTTAGTTAGAGCGAAGCCCTAGCCACTCTAGTAAAAATTGTACACCTATACTACACTATTACGTAATTGATTACAGCCTCAAATACCCAAAAATGCTAAATACGTAGTTAATTTAGTTTAGTCAAAGCTTGTACATTGATTAGGAGGAGTAGTCGTTAATCCATTGAGTTACAGCTCAAGAACTCGTAATGAAACATATCAGAACAAAAACGGACAAAAAATATTAAAATTTAAGATAAAAATAGTAACTTTCTTATTGTATTTATTCATATATTAGTCTTTCGGTGGGAACATATTGGCTTTAATCACGACCCCCCTCCCAAATAAAAACCAATTACTAAATATTAAAAATAATTAAATTTAAATTTCTTGCAATCTGACGATGTCTTGAAAAAATTATATTCTGCAAAGATGTAGGCCCTAAAACTTGCAATTTATTACCAATTTCATTAATTTGTTGTCATTTGACTTGTTTTGAAACACCAGTTGGGATTAATCTTTAAACTGAGGCTGTCATCATTTTTTTTTCGAATGCATATGGATTGGTGTTTTAGTTTTATCATACTATTATAAAACAGCTTATTCAACATTTTACGCGTAAGGGTGCCAAAAAAAAATGTTATACCCACCCGATGGTGTTATAGACAGATTTTAGTTGAGTTTCCTAAAAGGGAGAAAGAAAGCCTGACGTCATGGAACTCCCTTACTGAGGGAGCGCTTGTAAGGGCGAATACTGTAACTCTCCGCACTAAGGGGGATAACACTGAGGTGAGAAATAGAAACCTCTGACGTATCAATGTCTCCCTTGCTGATTCCCTATAAAGTAGGAGCGTCGATCGCCACGACCCTCACAAGAAGTATAACATCATGGTATGCGAGGATTGTTTTTACCGTTCACTATTCTTGTGGGCTTCTCCGTGTTATCTCACACCTTATTTACAACAATGATTAAAAGCTCTCGCTTTGGAATCCCATCTTGAACATACTAGAGAATGGTCTCTTCATTTATTATGCTTCACCTAGTAAATTCTCAAGTGACCAGTCGTTTTTGGTAGGAAGAAGAAAGATGTCAACTTCCGCCTCATTGAAAATCCACGTCATATACTTATGGTCGAGATAATATTACTTCTGATGAGACTAGTACTTTAAACATTTAAAAATGTCAAATTCTTAAAACGCCAGCCTAGCTTATAGGGCCTTTTAAGAAATATTTCGGTTCCTGTATGATAAAAGATTTTCGGCTGTGTATACACATACCGAACTAGGGGGTTCCGAAAGAAGAATTTTACCTATAGGTTGAATCACTGGCCTGTGCAAACCCGTGCAAAGAGTTTAATGATTTTCTTCAAAAAGTTAACGCCTCTTCTATCTTTTATATTGGAAGATCAGTGGAAAACGGCTTCTGGTTTAAAGTCTCGGTGAAATGTTTTCCTAAGAATATAAACTGAAGATTTCCTGACAGATATGCGCAGAATGTTTGTAAGAACTTTGATTTTCTCCATACTTGACATAGGATCAAGTCTGACCCTAGTTATATTTTGGGGTAAGGAAAAAACTCAACCCGGAGTACAGCCAAAAAGGTGACTGCCGTCACGAAAGACACCTTGATCCCATTAGTCGGAGGTACTGGCGGCCCCATCAACAATAGATAGCAAAAAAACTATAACACTTTAAATCATATGCTTATATATATATTTTCGCCATCGAATGTGGTTTTTCTACCACCTTCGAAAAGAGCCTTTAGTCTTGATAGCTGTAAATGCCATCTAGGTTGGTACTATAGACAGATTCATAAATTCCCTTCAGAGAAAAGCCCCTAAGAATTGTACCACGAGAAATCATAGCCGAGAAGAAATGAAGCACTGCAGCTACCGCGCTCCTTCACCTATTGGGCTGATGACGACACTGTTCAATGGTTTGTCGGCCCTTATTGGAAACTCTGATAATAGGTTCATTTCAACAGCTAGTTATTATTAAATTCATCTTCAAGTCATTAGCCAAATGAACAGGGCATTCAAAGCGTCAACAGCCCTAGATGTTAGGTATGACTAAGCAAAATTTAGATAGGATCCAACCTACCCCTTTTCCTGTCAATCGTCAGCACAACGATGACTGATCTGCTTGAAATAAGCTTTTATATTATGGATTCGGTAATTCAGTACCCGAAAAAATGACATTGAAAATTAATGACCTCGGTACCCAGAAAAATGACATTGAAAATTAACGACCATGGATTCATACTCCTAACACATCATGCCACTTACACTTTAAACCTCAGCGAGAAATTTCTTACGAATTTGTTTTTATTACCGGGGGACCCTTTAAAATGTTAAGATTAGGAAAACATGAGAAAAAAAATACTAAAGAAAATAAAATTCAGTGGGAGTTTATTGAACTTTTTTATTTTATATTATTAAAGTAAAGCTGTCTTTAAAGTAAATTCGTGTTAGGGTCTATTGATAGATAACTCTGAGTGCCTTACTATTCCTGGATAGATAAACTTGAATGTCCCGATTAAGAATTATTTCATCTACACTATATACTAAATGTTTGCTTGGAATTTCCATAAATTTGAAACTTTGAAGAATTTTTTTTTCTTTCATTTTTTTTGCCATTAAGACTTATTTATGTGCTAAGGAACGTATTGATATAGACGTGAACTGGTTTTAAAATTTGGCCAAGTTAAGACTCGGAGATCGATGGAATTTTTGAACTTTTAAAGGTATGATATCTAAATTATTCTATTAATATTAGATATCAATTAACAAATTTCATAATCGGAGATCTTTCTAACTACTGATATTAAAGGAAAAGAACAGGATAAAATTTATTTAATCTTATAAGTAAAGTCAAGTTAAAACACGAACAAAACCGTTAACGTGTTATTAATAGGAAAACATTGCAAGTTATTTGGGTTTTCGTGCATTTAATAACGACTTAGGCGACACCATTATACGACATAGACATACTAGTATACGTCACAGTACACTCCTTGCCAAAGCTAGCAAGATTATCAATGGATTTCTAAATATTATAGAGGCCGCAGCTGCATTTGGTTTAACTCATGCATAAATCTAGCCTAATTAAGCTGGGCTAACAACTTTAAAGTGGTCCGATTGATAACTTAGATCTATGATTTTCATATGGAATGTAGGACTTTCTGGACTAAGTACTCTCACGAAAAGACCACTCTAAAATACTCATATCACGTGCCAGAAAACGCGGGAATCAACTACAATATCCACGCGACCATAGTGATGACGTAGTAATTAATCATACCAAATAGGATGTACACTCATATCCCTTTCAAATAAATAAAATTCTTAAGATTCCATTTCTTAAGATTTACATTTTATAGTCAACGGGGGATTTAGATTATGTATTCCTAAAACGAAACGACTGGGACTTAATTTATTATTTGAAGGGATTAAGATCTACCGGTTCTGACTGTTTGCTGGACAGACAGCCGATATATATTAGCATGGGTGGTTTCGCGATGCTCGTTTATTACACGATCGACCTTTAAAATTCTAAATTATATCAGCGGAGAAGGGCAAAAGAAATCTCGATCCATCTCTCGAACTCCCAAAGAAAAGCAGGCACACTCCCATTGTAATTTAATTCTGGATAAGAAAAGAAGGCGTTTACGTAGAATCAATTCAAGACTCGAGCACGTACGAAGACAATCCCCTTCAATACCTCTACGAATTGCCTCCTTTCATACAAAATGAAACACAGCTCACCTACGCTGTAATCTTCAATTGATCGCGACTCATAAATGAATGCCGATAGCCTAACTATGATCACACGCGGCCCCCAACACCATATACTCTTGTTAAAGAGGAATTGGTATGGAGGCTAAAGAGAAGTTATCCCCTACGATGCCTATGATGTTTAACAATGTGTATTAAACCACCTAGGCTATTTCTATTTAATCAACTTATCTTGAACAAGATTGTATCCCGAAAATTTTCCTCCAGCTCCATCAGACTGTATACACACCCCCTTCCCTTATTCCTATTTTCGCATTAGCCCTTAAGCCTTGGTATCAACCTAGCTCCCTCCCTCTACTCCCTACCTTCACGGGATAAAAAACAATAGAAAAGTGGCGTAAAAGGCGCGTTCCGCTCGGTAGGGGGCACTGATTACTTGGAGGAAGTATACGCGGCTTAACACGGGTCTCATATATAGTGAAAAATCCTCCTAACTCCGAAACAAGCTATAATTCCTATAATTTAAAGCAGAAGTTAATAAAGTTAGGTTTATTATACGTATATATCTTCAGACTATGTCTCATTAGTAAACTTTTCACTGTACATTAATGAGGTCTTAAAGAGTACGTTAATTATAGTCATATTAAAATTATGTATAGCCAGCGATTTCTTTCTTCCATGCCCTTAAAAAAATCGTAATAAGCGACGCACCGCGGCGGTTTTTGGCGTTAGATTCTTGAGAGAAATAAATCCCTCTTTACTTTCGCCCCCTTCCTGATATATTGTTTAGCCAATGAGAGACGTTTGTCCTCCTCCAGAAGAGATATTCAAGGTTATCATTTTGTATGGTAAGGAGCATTTGCATTGCACAATATTTTGATCGACCAACAAGCTTTTAGTATAGTTAATTTATAATTCCACCTCAGTTTTATGGCGTTTTTCTTTGTTCTAATCCGACTAATCCCGCAGCACTCCAAAGTACATTTTGATAATGATAAAACACCATAAGGCTTTGCAATTTACCACTGTGTTTCTTTATAAGCATTTCGTATTACTGCTAATACCCTAACTGCTCAATTTGAATTTGGCGACTGCAAATGTACCGGTTTAATGGGTATAGCTCTAGGAGTACTCGTGAAATCTTGCTTAAAGCATATTTATTAATAAAAAACAACCCTGATTCAAATTAGAACAGTCAATTAAATTATGAAATTAAGTTATAGTGTCAATAAACCTATTAACGAATATTTCTTCTTCAAGTTCACCTAGGGCCATTAACAATGGGCGATCTTAATAAAGATGAATAACAAAATCTGATGTTCATAAGCGTCCTCTAACGGCAAACTGGCAAAAGTAACTAATAAAACAATTCGCTCGTCTGCCTATTCTTTATCCTTAGCAACTACAAACGAGTTTTTTTTAGTTCTTACTTTTGCCACTGTTTGCCATTAGAGGATGCTTATGAACGCCAGGCTTTATTATTGAAGATCGGTGTCCTCTTTGTTAATAGGAATCGAATGGTTTGCAAATATTTCGAATATCTAAAAACCTTGTCGTAAATAATTTCCATAAGTCTAACACGATTTTACTAGAGCTAGTTTCGGAATGACTTAGTAGGATCTAATGAACCTCAGCCCACGGCTTGCCAGTTTTTTCAAAGGCTAAAGATCGACATTAATTAGGACACTTAAGTCTGGTAACTCAAGTGCAGTAAATTTTTCCATAATATATGTCATTAACACAATTTAAGCATTAGCAACTATTGAACATGTCGAGTACATTTGTAGTTCCATTATAATGATTTTATAAGATGTACACTGCTTTACATAATTTTAATTATGATTTAGCATAAATTTTTGGATTAAAGTCGAGTTACAACTGTTTGCCACTGGGTTAGACTATCAAAGTCCTAACTTTAAATAATGGTTTTTGTACCCCGCAGCAAGCAATTGTTTCCTTACCCCATCACGACCGCCATCCACACACGACATGGCTGGCTTAAAAGAAATAAAACGGCGGTATTACGTCGTTAGTACAGTACCCTTATAAAACCAAGCGTGATTGGCTTGCAAAAGGTTTATCCTGGAAGACTATTTTAACCAGTTTTCACATTTCAAACTGTTACATTTGGGTGGTCAATCTTATTTAAAGAGTCCGTGACAAATATCCTTGCCACTATATCTTTGTCAGGATCATAATTCGGGTGTAGTTTAAGTTAACAAGATTAAAATATGGAGAGAGAAATAACGAAAAAAGGGACAATCTTATGAGTTATCTAGCGGCAACAGTGGAGATAAATACTACTCCAAGCTCGCAATTCAAGCTACTTTCTAACTCTCGGCAGACACGCAGAAAATTTTTTATTTACAGTTTCTCAAAATCGTTAGTTTCCTTATACCCTCTTCAGACGAGGCGTAATTAGCCGTGGTTTAATCAGATTTAACCGAGGTTTACATAGCCTTTTCAGTTCAATAAACCTCGGTTAATTTTGAATAAACCATGGTTAAATCTGATTAAACCGGCTAGTTACGCCTCGTCTGAAAAGGGTATGATGGAACCTAAATTCCCCCACTCGGTGACATTAGAGCGATAGGAAGGTAGACGTTTCAAGACGAGAACTGAAGGCTCCTTATCTCGATGATAAATGGAATATATTTGTTACTAAAATTCTCACAACTTTTGAAGTTTTAGTTACTTTAAGTTTCTAATGTTGATTTGATCTTTCAAATTGCTTTGAAAACGGTTTCAAAGCTGCTAATGTGAACGTAACTAAAGTGTCACTGACGGAATTCAAAGTTGAACTCGGTGGTTCAAAGAATTTAGGATTGTCGATTCCCTCTTGGGATGAATCGTGTTATCAGGAGGATGTAGTGTGACCGACACTTAAATTTCGGGTTAAAACTACAGTACACGAAATAGGGAGGGAAACTAATGCCATTTGCTTGTTTTCCCCATGGTAGGATTAGAAAGGCAATAATGTCTATTTTACGATCTCTCTCTTTACGATCAAAGATTTTTTTATGATAAAAACTCTTGATTACTCTAAAAGATTGCAGTTTTTTTTAAATCATTTCCGGGCTGGGGATAACCTTGAGTCTAATAGACGTGACATGTACACGTAATTTGACAAGTAATTAAATTCCAGCTAAAAGGATTTGTGGTTTAGATGTTACTCTAGAGAGAGAGGTACAAAATGTTTTCTATCGTATAAATTTTGTAAATTGAATGTTAATAAAATATTATCATTTAGATAGCAATTAAAGAAAAAGTCTCACTATGATTTAATGGAAGTTGTACCGAATATTTTTTATTGCCTTTGAGGTTCAACACTATGAATTAATCGTAATTTTTGACCAGAAGAGAACTATAATAAATAATGAATTTCATTTTTAACTTTGTTGTCAAATTTGGCTTAAAAATATTCCATTTAATTTTTATTGTAGTCTTTGGGGCTCCAATTAGAGTATGGTTCGTACAAAATTTTCGAAATGAATTTCCCTGACTTTTTTAGATTTTCCTTGACCATTTATCAACAAATTCCCTGACATTTTTTCAATCAAATTCCCAGACCATTTTCCAACAAATTCCCAGACCATTTTCCAACAAATTCCCAGACCATTTTCCAACAAATTCCCAGACCATTTTCCAACAAATTCCCTGACCATTTTCCAACAAATTCCCAGACCATTTTTCAATCAAATTCCCAGACCATTTTTCAATCAAATTCCCAGACCATTTTTCAATCAAATTCCCAGACCATTTTTCAATCAAATTCCCAGACCATTTTTCAATCAAATTCCCAGACCATTTTTCTATCAAATTCCCAGACCATTTTTCTATCAAATTCCCAGACCATTTTTCTATCAAATTCCCAGACCATTTCTCAATCAAATTCCCAGACCATTTCTCAATCAAATTCCCAGACCATTTCTCAATCAAATTCCCAGACCATTTCTCAATCAAATTCCCAGACCATTTCTCAATCAAATTCCCAGACCATTTCTCAATCAAATTCCCAGACCATTTCTCAATCAAATTCCCAGACCATTTCTCAATCAAATTCCCAGACCATTTCTCAATCAAATTCCCAGACCATTTCTCAATCAAATTCCCTGACCATTTTTCAACAAATTCCCTGACCATTTTTCAACAAATTCCCTGACCATTTTTCAACAAATTCCCTGACCATTTTTCAACAAATTCCCTGACCATTTTCCAACAAATTCCCTGACCATTTTTCAACAAATTCCTGACCTTTTTTTTCAATCAAATTCCCTGACCTTTTTTTCCAATCAAATTCCCTGACCATTTTTCAATCAAATTCCCTGACCATTTTTCAATCAAATTCCCTGACCATTTTTCAACAAATTCTCTGACATTACTCATTTTGTAAACTATAAATTGACTTAAGGTAGAACTGCACTAACTAATAAACTTATTAACAGTTACAAATCATCAGTTTTCCGTGACTTTCACCCAAAAAATAGATTTCCCTGACTTTTTCCTGACCATTTGGGTCCGTTTTCAATTTCCCAAGGTTTTCCAGGTTGTGTACTTAACTAAAAAAAAAAAAAAAAGGTGCCTCGCGTACCTTTTAAATAGATCCGACGCCTTTGCGTTCTTTATGGGTTATTAAAATCTCAATATGTCTAGAAAATCCTAAAATGACAAGTATACGACCCCTCGGTTGATGCTCTATGAAATTGGATCCTCTAGCGTCTTTAATTGGAAAAACAAACGGAAATTACGGAATGTCCCTTCTCACTGGTGGAAAAACCAGTCTCGATTCCCCCGAAACTATAAATGTAGATTTGACATTCAAACCCTGGGTTAGAAAACTGTTTCGAAGTGCCATAGTGTGAACGTTCCTTATCTAGAAGATCACTAATATGTATTTCTTCCCTACATAAGATGAAAACATCTAAGCCATCATATCGACCGGAGGCATCAAAACAATTTTTGTGATCAGTATTTGAATGTGTTTTTCTTATTTCGATCTTTCTTTTTAATTAGCGCGTATACTCGTTAACTCTCTTCGAAGATTGGGGATGAGAGCTTGGGAAGTTCCCTATATATAAATTCGAAAAATAAGAAATTCTCTTTGGGGGGGCTTATCGTCGCTCAGTCTAGAAAGATTGTGGGGCCCCAGGGGAAAAGGGGAATGCCTGCCTGCATGGGGAATGGGATAGCGGTTTCTAGGATGATAGAAATTAAACCCCCGAAGGGCTATTTTTAATTAGGGGGAAATCTCTTCCTGGTTTTTCTGCAGGGCCAACTCTTTTTTTTTTTCCTTTTTGATTATGTTTTGTTTAAGTTTCTCGCTTCATTTATCGGCCGATGAAAAAAATAATGCCAACCTTTTGTTACATTGTTTAAGAACTACGTGCTGGTGCCCCTTAAATTTAATTAATGGGGTGACTAAAATTTAATTTGCTCTTTATTTAAGGGAAGGTAAAACTAGAAATTTTTCACATAATAGTTAAAGGGAGAATACAACCTAACACTACCGCTATTTTCTTAAAAACGTCGCTAGATGGCGAGAGCGACGCCGTCAGAAATCTGTACCGTCGAAAGCCCTTGGGTTCATCCAAGGAGGATCAGATAAGGAGAGGAAAAGTGGGGCTGCGTTGAGTTAGAGAGAGTAAAGCCAACCTCCCACTTGGGTGGAAAGGGGGATAGGAAATTCTCGAGGTAAACTGTTGTCACGTGGTTACTAGCGTCGTCGACTACTACGAAGCTGATAAAGGATCCGCTTTACCCACGTGACAAAAGTTTACCATGAAACGTCTCTACCCCCGTTCTCCCAGAGTGGGAGTTTAGGCCGACGCAGTAGGAACAGCGCCGTCCCCACTTTTCCTCTCCTTGTCTGATCCTTCTTGGTTCATCTGATTGGTTCGATTTTATACTTAGATTCAAACTTAACTAAACTTTAGAAATTAACTCATATTTTCCCCTTTTAAACCAAATATTATTTAGAAGCTAACTTTAAACATTTTAAGGTAGGTTTGTTTAGAGTTAAAATTGAATATAATAGCTTGATTGGTTATTAATAGTTATTCAAACAAAACATCCTTATTTTAAATCAGTAAAAACTAAAGATTATTTCATCTTGATTGGCTATTTCGTTATTATTAATGGATACTCAAAACATTTTGAAGATAAGAGTAAACATTTTGAAACAGATGGTATTCGAACAGAATGCCATATGCTGTATTCCTTTATTGACTTTCTGGTAACTGTACCATGAAGGCCTAAATTAATCCAGAACTTTCACCACACAAGAACAAGACTTCACAAGCATAAGATTTGCGTTTAAAGAAATCATTCATGCTTATCGAAAACCAATTTCACATTTCCACCCTCATTCAAAGGGAGTTTGAAAAGGGAAATTGAGTTTTGATATGTGTCGTTGAAACTAGAGCCCGGGAACATAAGATTATTTTGCCTAAAATAACCTTGATTAATTAAACAGAACTTGAGCTAAGCTAACGAGTACTTTGTCACTAATCTTCTACTTTTTGGCGTAATGAGAAAACCTGAGGCGGATTTATAAATTATGTTAACCCACAGAGAAGAAAGTAGTCCGTATCTTGAATACCATTTTAGTTTAAAGGGACGTTCCCTATTAGCTTAAGTACAATAATTAAATAAGTATGCCTTCAAAAATATATTTTATAATTACCGATCACAAAGCAGAATATGCTATAAAGCAGATACGGTTTCGAAGTCTCTAGTGTGAACGCGGCTTTACTTAAATTTCGGGGTTGAATCGATAAATAAATTTGTTTTCCTTATACTACCCTCCCTTTAAAATGTCTTTAAAATTCTAGGACGAATCTAATCTCGGGAGTTTAAATTTAGGTTAAGGGTTCGATAAACGACTTTGTATTAGATTGTTGATGTATTTATTGTGTCTGTGTTTTGATTATTCGAAGATGCCTCGGGAGTTCGAGTTTTGCGTCGAACGGAATGACCACGACGGGCTCCTGCACGGAGTTACCCGTCTGGATCAGTGGAGAACAGCGTCGGGTCACAGGGGTCGACAAACACACCACTTGCGTAGAAGTCATCCGAGCCTTGGTCGACTCCTTGGAGATTGCCGACAAGAAAAAGGACCCTCAGGAAACGGGTACGAATCACGTCTTTAAAGTCACGGTGACACGATTTGATCATTAAATTAAAGGAATACTAGAGAAACTATGTAGGGGCGGAGCCTAATTTGGTATTTAGGTATGGAATAGTTCACAACCCTTCACACCCAACTTTGGATCTCATTATTTAATGAATATGACACTAAAAGCAAAATGCTAGACATGACAAATTAAAAATCACGTGACCTAATCATGACTGATAAATATAATTGATGTATTACGTTATCTAATTTTAACTAATAATAATGTGTGACCCTGACTTTAAATGAATATCCGATCATCGATTCTTGCCATGATCTTATTGATGTCACCGCGCGGAATAATGATTAAGTTTAATATATTTTGCAATATACTTAATCGCCCCCCAGGACAAACGTTGTACCGGAAATACGTCATTGTCGAAAGATGGAGAAGAGTGGAACGACCTCTAGAAGCGGAAGCCCGTATTCTAAAACTTTGGCAGCGTTGGGGGGAAGAACAGAAACACGTCAAGCTAGCGTTGAAGAAACTGCCCAATGGTCAATCATCAACGACCAACTCCAAAGGTTGGTTCACCTCGATTGTTTTGCTTTTCAAAAAAAAAATATATATATATATATATATATACATATGTATTTATATGCTAATGAGAGCAACGAGCACTGTTAAGAATATTAGCTGGCCCGAAACTTCCCGAGCTGGATAGAAATGATTTGTAAACAGCACAATTCGTGTGTGGGCGTCTTTATGGAATAAAGATCCTTTGAAATCTCGCTTGTTTCGTAACTCAATGAGTATTTGTTATGCATATTGGTGTCAAAAGAAAACATTTTTCTTTTATATTGTTGACTTTAAGAAAAAAAATTTACCCCAGGGCTCATTTTTAAAATTATACTTGTTCTCATTATCATAAATTATTGCCAAATTCGTAGCATTTATGAACTTTGCATTTTTAAATCCGCGAAGGTAGCGGGTTCCCTCGACAAAGGTCCAAAACATCTAAGCTCTCTCTTCCTCTCCTGTTGCACAAGAAGTCCAAAAGTTCCAAGTTAACACCGACGGTCGTCGTCCCTAAACCGGGTGGCCGCAACGTGGTTCGGCGAGGGAGTGTCAGTTCCGGCGGTGGCAACGACCGGAAACCCTATTACCCTTCGTCCAACCAAAATGCTACGGCTCTAGATCAATTGCGGAGGCTGGTAACTGCCCAACAAGAAACACTTAGAGCTCAAAGGCGTCATATACAAAAGACAGATGCGGCCATCGAAGCCCACGAGACCCAGGTGAGTGTAGGTAGTCCCCAATGATTAAAGGGAAAGTGTATTGAAAAGCTTTTAGACAATTTGAGCTCCAAAACGCAACCGAAAGCAATTCTCTCTTCGAGGCTCATTCAACAATGTCTAAAAACGTTATTTTCATTTAGACTCCTCCTTTATGACGCTAAAAATGATTTAATTCTAGCTGATAACATCTTCCGATTGTACGAAACAGGTTCACCTCAAACGAGTAGCTCGAATGGGAGTCGATTACGTTCAAGAAGTGTATCTCGGCGAGGACGACGAAGCCAACTTTATCGAAGCCGAAAACGAGCCCGATTGGCTGTTGTACTCGAGACTGGCGGACATTAGAAAGCGATTGGATAGGGAAAGGGCCAGGATCCGCGAACTGTCCGAAAGAATCAGGAAGCAAACGGCAGCCTTGAATAATAGCCCTAATGGCCACATGGCGGGCGCGAATGAAGTTGATGAAATACTGCGCAAAACTCAATCCGAATTAGAAAGGTTACGCAGGGTGACAGTGACGCAAGCTACGACGTTAGAGCATAACGGGAAAACTGACGGCGAATGCCAAAGACTTTTAAACGAGAAAAACGCGTGCTACCAAAGGCTGGAAGCCGAAGAAGCCGCGACCAACGCAGAGTACGAAAGACTTTTACAGATTAAAAGAAGCATAGAATTTCATGGTGTACATAATCTCTACACGCTCTCAGATGGTAAGTTGTCCTCAGTTGACTGCAAAAAACTATTTTAAGTGAATCGAGACACTAAACCAACGAACTAGGCGTAATTTTGACAAATCTAGGCTTAGCAGGCTATGTAAATATACAGTTAGAGAAATTTTAGTATGAAAGCCATTTTGATCAAAAAATTTCAAGTTAGCATTCCTATCTACTTTTATTAATCCTCATGATCTAGAAATGTTAAGTCCACTTCGTGAGTAAGGCATCGAGGCTAGGTTTCGATTTTACGTAATTAATATCCACTTTATAGACAATTGCGCTAAATGCAACAGATATAAATTAACCATTTAAAACCAATTTTACTGTTAATTGTTAAATAATGTAACACTAAGCCTAACTAAGCGTTTCTCCCCAATTTAAGGTATTCAAAGAAGCCCTAAACAACCAGGGCACGGTCAAGGATCTTGGAGACTATGGAGGAGGAGAAAGTACCAACAATATCAAAGAAATCCAGGTTCCCCTGACAACAACAGTCTAGACTCCGAAGAAAATACTTTAGATACTTTGGTGTAGTGTGTTAAAAAAACTATTATTTTGAAAAGAGTGCTTGGAATTTTTGTTTAAAAAATATTTTGCCTTCTGCGCCCTCGTCTGCGCTATTCCGTGACATTCAACTACGTACAAAATTACAAATCATCTTTAAAAATGTTCTAAAAGTCCATGACAGTTCGTGAAACGCGATTTAAAGAACGATTTTTCGTGCGTACCGCGCTGGCCACGAAGTTAACCCTTCGTGACTTTTAAAAAAAGGACCCATAAAAAATTTCTTAATATTATTTATAGCGCCATTTCAACGCAAAATGAAGTGGGATGGGCAAAAATTATTAAGTATAAAAAATATTTTAAAAATTGACTTTTAAATATAGATGCGATCAAAATATTATTAAAGTTCTGATGAAAAAAAGGACTAGAAAGACCAAAGAATGACTTTGAAATAAAAAATAATAATAATATAACGCGTTTAAAATATGTAATTATTGAATATATATATGTACTAGAAAAATTAACCAGTTTCCATGATATATAAAGACATAAAAAATATAAAATTATAATAATAAATAGATTATTTTTTCAACTATTATACGTATTTGTGATTTTATCTGAGTAATATTAACACCCTATTACAAATATTTCCATATCCAATTTTCGGAATTTCGATTTATATGGTGAAAATATATCCATATTATTCAGATTGAAGTTAAATATCTGTGGAAAATATACTTTAAATTGCGTATTCGTTTGATAATCGTTTATTACGAAATTTGGATACAACGAACCGACTTTCGTTATCGATTTGTTGATCAGACATAATAGCCGTGTTCATACTAGGCCTTGGAATCGATTTAAACCGTTTCAAAACGTTTCTCTAGAGTCGTGTGAACAGGAAACCTTTTCTCGAATCGATTTGATTCGATTTCTCGAAACTGCTTTGGGATTCAGTTTCAAACCGATTCGGCTTCAACAATCGATAGATGAAGCTACAATAAATCGATTTATAAAGATAATGCGTGAACACGTGACGCTTAAAACGATTCCTGGCGATTTGAATATCGGTTTGATTTTACCGTTTCAAATCGATTAAGAAATGCTAGTGTGACCGTAGCTCTATAGTTCAGAAATTCAGAGTAATAATAAATTAATAATTTTAAATCCTAAATAAGTCATTTACTTGATTAACTTGAAAGTTTATCATGGTACCGAAGTTAATTTCTCAACTGGTATTAATTACTATGAGAAATTAGAACTACAATATGACGTCATAATGGAGGGGCGTATTTTATTTCAAATGGTAATCGTGTTTTTTTTAAATTATTTGTTTTTGAAGTTAAGATAATAAAATTAAGCTAAATACTTAATAAATTTACAATATGACGTCATAATGTAGAGAAGATAATTGATTCATTCTTTAATTGTTTTTCTTGTCTAAAGTATCCATTAAGCTACTGAAATAATCAGAAATAATTACAATTATTAGGGTGAGAGTGCATCCTACGCATTTTATGGTAAGTATTTAAACTGTCTGGGAAATAATCACTTGCCTAAAGTATTGGACTTTGAGGTAAAACCCTTTAAAGTGGCAGTGACAAGAATCTTCAAGTCAGTGTCAGGTATTTTTAATAAAATAATTTCTAATCTCTTTCGCGCGGTTCTTAATCCAGAAAGTTCTACCTTGAATCAGAAGCCGATGAAACCCTCCTTTGAAGTCTACTATTCTAATGTTCCATATAGCGCGCCTCTCTGTATGGGTAAAATTCACGATTTTAAGAGATCGGAGGGGCTTACTTCATGCCCCCTGTCTACGGAAAATTGGAAATTCTCTCGACGACGACGTTTTTTTGACGAACTCCAAGGCTGCTCGCTCGACGAACTCCCGCTCCGAAAATATCTACCGTTAGGAGGCGTACGAATCGCGCTTTTTGAAACTAACCCATACAGAGAGGGGTAGACAAGACCCTGGAGTAATAGACTTCAAAGGAGGGTTTCATCGTTTTCTGCTTGAATATGAAAATTATTGTTAATTATGTTTCAGAAATTTACTACGTCATATAATAAAAAAAGGTCCCATATAATTTTTACACTTTCTTTAAAACGCCTCAACCCAGCGGTATAAAATTTTGAATACAAAGTTTTAAGAAGCCACGGTCACACTAGCATTTCTAAATCGATTTGAAACGGTAAAATCAAACCGATATTCAAATCGCCAGGAATCGTTTTAAGCGTCATGTGTTCACGCATTATCTTTATAAATCGATTTATCGTAGCTTCATCTATCGGTTGTTGAAAACGAATCGGCATGAAACTGGTTCAGGAAGCAGTTTCGAAAAATCGAATGAAACCCTTTCGAAAAAAAAAATATATATTTCCCGTTCACACGATATCAAAACGTTTTGAAACGGTTTAAATCGATTCCAATGCCTAGCATGAACGCAGCTATAGTGTAATAAAACTAAAAACAATCCAAATGGTGGAAACCTCACTTTAACATGTAATAAATGCGTCACTGTTACTTTGAAAATGATCATATCAGGTAACTATTATTAGCATAACACTCGATTACAGAAAACATTTTTTGTAAATTTTAAATTTCAAATAAGGGAGTTTTACGTTTAAAAACACGCACCCACAAGATGTTTAGGGCGAGTCTAAAAAACTCGATAAGTTGAGGAAATACCATCTTTAGCTATATGTTCAAGAACATTTTTGAAAAACTATTTTTATTCTTACCAGGGTTTAACATTTCTTATTAATCCACCTTATTTTTTTCAAGTTTGCAAACTACCTTTGAAGGAGGATCATATTATACAGAGAATGATGGAAGGAAATGTATGAGAAGTAACCATATTTGAACCTAAGAGATGAACTCTCCTAAATAAGCTAAGGGGGGCTAATAAAAGGGGAACTAGCAACTCGGAAAAAATGTTCTTTCTAGTTACCGAAACGTTCGCAGGTGGCATCCTGACTCAAAATAAACCCCCTCCCATCCGGCGATGATAAGTTCTTGTCCCCCTCCCCCTTCAAATTCCCTTAATCGCCAAAGGGTCTATGCTTTTTAAAGATAGAGTGAAATGTATAGACTGTTTTAAATTGGTGTTTCAGTTTGTCATAAATTTGCTTTTTTGTGTTGTAACTTTTTACCCAATTTTTAACCTAAGAATTAGTGTTATTTTTCGATTCATTATTGTTGAAATAGGCCTAATCCACCAGTAAATGATTAACAGTCAAATATTAAACTAGTTTATCGACCAACGAGCAAAGGTTCATCGCCAAGCCAAGATCTCCATGAGATTTTCAATTTAACATTCGATTGGTCGCAGACTCTTCAATGCGAAGAAATTCAGGATCTCCATGAATCTAGCTTAGCCTATTTTCCGGGTAAGTTTTAGATTTATTTCTAGTTTAATATTTGTAAGGAATCGATAGAAAATCTCTTGTTATTAGGTTTTATTCTCCCTTTAAGCAGCTTGTTAACTTTTAATCGAAAGTTTCAAATTATAATTTTGCTAATTTTACCGGAACAAACCGTAAATTATCATTAAATGTTAATACATACCGTTAATTACCGATTTAGAGCCCTAATCTAAAGTGTTCCAACTGCCTCGCGAGTAAATATGAAAAGAAATAAAACTCTTTAAAGGGTGAATGCAACCTAATAACAATAGGCTTAATCCACCAATAAAAGTTTACAAAACAAATATTAAACTAAAAAAAAATTTAAAACTTACCCGGAAAATAGGCTTAGCGGGATTCCTGAATAGTCCTGGTCGATTTCCAAAACCGGAAGTCTAGAGACCCTCGCGAAAATTTTGGCGGGGAAAACTTTTTGTCACGTGATCGTCCGCCATCTTTTTGTAGTGTGAAAATAGCGACAGACTAACCACCGCCTCCTATATTTTATCATATAGGAAGCGTTGGACTAACAACTTGAATTTGGTTTGTGGGAAATAAAATTAGGATAGAAATAGTCTGGCAGCCTGTTACTACAAAAAGATGGCGACGCAGCTATGAGACAAGGGCCCATTTCCGGCAAATCGACCAGGACTATAGCGCCATATAAAGTCTATCAAAGGCCCGTCGTTCATGCGAGACTCCACGAGACTTACAATCTCATTCGACCTTACACGCGACGAAATCAGGATCTTCATGAATCCCGCTAAGCCTATTTTCCGGGTAAGTTTTAAATTTATTTCTAGTTTAATATTTGTTTTGTAAACTTTATTGGTGGATTAGGCCTAATTAAACGATAAGGAATCGATAAAAAAGCATTTGTTATTAGGTTGCATTCTCCCTTTAATAATAATAGTTGGGAACCCCTTTAAAATCTCTCGGGTGAAAAATAATCTCGATTAGAGGGAACGCGATTTAAAAGGAGGAAGGAAAAAGATGGTTGTTAAGAAACATTGGCACGCGCCACGCGTGGGTGTTAAAGGGAATAAACCTGCATTGGGGCGCCAACCATAAAGGTCAGCGAGCGAAGGTAAATGATACCAGCCACATTCCGCCACTGCTTGCCTCAAGTTGTACGCTCGCTTAGTGGGATGGGTTCAAAGACGCTAAAAATTAATTGACCAAGTATATAACAAGTTTCGAGATAATTCTAACTCTCTTTACTATAATCAAAATCGAGTTTACAGAGACTAGTTTACGACACGGGAGTTAGTACGTATTATTCCAACGCGTCATTTTCTACGGATTTAAAGATCAAACTAATTTTGTATTTACTAAACAATCACAATATCCACGTTGATTTCATACACATTTAAAAAATTAAATCAAACTACTTAATTTTTAAATCATCGCTCAAAGTTTTGCAGAAGAGGCCTTTTCTAATAGTTTAATTAACTTACTGGAAAATAATCAATTTATGTTTCTATGATCAAATAGGCAATTACACGTTTAAGCTTATTTTAAAATATTCCTCCACCGAATTTTCTAAATCAAGGTAGCTAATTTTTCTAAATCAAAAAAAGCTCATTTTCCGAAATCAAAAAAAAAAGCTCATTTTCCTAAATCAAAAAAAAAGCTCATTTTCCTAAATCAAAAAAAAGCTCATTTTCCTAAATCAAAAAAAAAGCTCATTTTCCTAAATTAAAAAAAAGCTCATTTTCCTAAATTAAAAAAAAGCTCATTTTCCTAAATTAAAAAAAAGCTCATTTTCCTAAATTAAAAAAAAGCTCATTTTCCTAAATTAAAAAAAAGCTCATTTTCCTAAATTAAAAAAAAGCTCATTTTCCTAAATTAAAAAAAAGCTCATTTTCCTAAATTAAAAAAAGCTCATTTTCCTAAATTAAAAAAAGCTCATTTTCCTAAATCAAAAAAGCTCATTTTCCTAAATCAAAAAAAAAAAAAACTCATTTTCCTAAATCAAAAGAAAAAAGCTCATTTTCCTAAATCAAAAAAATCTCATTTTCCTAAATAAAAAAAAAAAGCTCATTTTCCGAAATCAAAAAAAAACTCATTTTCCTAAATCAAAAAAAAAGCTCATTTTCCTAAATCAAAAAAAAAAGCTCATTTTCCTAAATCAAAAAAAAAAGCTCATTTTCCTAAATCAAAAAAAAAAGCTCATTTTCCTAAATAAAAAAAAAAAAGCTCATTTTCCTAAATAAAAAAAAAAAAGCTCATTTTCCTAAATCAAAAAAAAAGCTCATTTTCCTAAATCAAAAAAATCTCATTTTCCTAAATAAAAAAAAAAGCTCATTTTCCGAAATTAAAAAAAGCTCATTTTCCTAAATCAAAAAAAAGCTCATTTTCCTAAATCAAAAAAAAGCTCATTTTCCTAAATCAAAAAAAAGCTCATTTTCCTAAATCAAAAAAAAGCTCATTTTCCTAAATCAAAAAAAAGCTCATTTTCCTAAATCAAAAAAAAGCTCATTTTCCTAAATCAAAAAAAAGCTCATTTTCCTAAATCAAAAAAAAGCTCATTTTCCTAAATCAAAAAAAAGCTCATTTTCCTAAATCAAAAAAAAGCTCATTTTCCTAAATCAAAAAAAAGCTCATTTTCCTAAATCAAAAAAAAGCTCATTTTCCTAAATCAAAAAAAAAAAAAGCTCATTTTCCTAAATCAAAAAAAAAAAAAGCTCATTTTCCTAAATCAAAAAAAAAAAAAGCTCATTTTCCTAAATCAAAAAAAAAAAAAGCTCATTTTCCTAAATCAAAAAAAAAGCTCATTTTCCTAAATCAAAAAAAAAGCTCATTTTCCTAAATCAAAAAAATCTCATTTTCCTAAATCAAAAAAAGCTCATTTTCCTAAATCAAAAAAAGCTCATTTTCCTAAATCAAAAAAAGCTCATTTTCCTAAATCAAAAAAAGCTCATTTTCCTAAATCAAAAAAAGCTCATTTTCCTAAATCAAAAAAAGCTCATTTTCCTAAATCAAAAAAAGCTCATTTTCCTAAATCAAATAACTCATTTCTCTAAATCAAATAGCTCATTTCTCTAAATCAAATAGCTCATTTCTCTAAATCAAATAGCTCATTTCTCTAAATCAAATAGCTCATTTCTCTAAATCAAATAGCTCATTTCTCTAAATCAAATAGCTCATTTCTCTAAATCAAATAGCTCATTTCTCTAAATCAAATAGCTCATTTCTCTAAATCAAATAGCTCATTTCTCTAAATCAAATAGCTCATTTCTCTAAATCAAATAGCTCATTTCTCTAAATCAAATAGCTCATTTCTCTAAATCAAATAGCTCATTTCTCTAAATCAAATAGCTCATTTCTCTAAATCAAATAGCTCATTTCTCTAAATCAAATAGCTCATTTCTCTAAATCAAATAGCTCATTTCTCTAAATCAAATAGCTCATTTCTCTAAATCAAATAGCTCATTTCTCTAAATCAAATAGCTCATTTCTCTAAATCAAATAGCTCATTTCTCTAAATCAAATAGCTCATTTCTCTAAATCAAATAGCTCATTTCTCTAAATCAAATAGCTCATTTCTCTAAATCAAATAGCTCATTTCTCTAAATCAAATAGCTCATTTCTCTAAATCAAATAGCTCATTTCTCTAAATCAAATAGCTCATTTCTCTAAATCAAATAGCTCATTTCTCTAAATCAAATAGCTCTTTTCTCTAAATCAAATAGCTCTTTTCTCTAAATCAAATAGCTCTTTTCTCTAAATCAAATAGCTCTTTTCTCTAAATCAAATAGCTCTTTTCTCTAAATCAAATAGCTCATTTCTCTAAATCAAATAGCTCATTATCCAAATAAAAAACCTCATTTTCGAAATCAAATACCTCATTTTCGAAATCAAATACCTCATTTTCGAAATCAAATACCTCATTTTCGAAATCAAATACCTCATTTTCGAAATCAAATACCTCATTTTCGAAATCAAATACCTCATTTTCTAAATTAAAATACTATATTCTTACAACAAGAATCTACCTTTAGTATGCCACCTCAGAGATGATAGATATTCTTGCTTATATTTTCTTTTAATCGCCCAATCATCTTATCTAAATTAGTCACGCAAGCGAATTAAATTTTCTTGGTACCCTCCCAAGCATGAAAGCTGTCGTATAAAAAATTTACCATTCTTTAAAGTTGCTACAAATTCTATTTTTTTATATCAAGTATCTTTCGCGATATTTTTTTATCAAAATGTAAATCATAAGAGGAGGGATTTCCTTGTTTCTGGAGTTGTTTGAATAAAGTTTCATATGCCGGCACACCCGAAAAAAAGGCGAAAGAAAAAACTGACTGTAAAGAGAAACGCGCTTGGAATTATTTAGATTTTTATCACGCACTGAACGTAGGGAAATATTGACCTTTACCAGGTTAGGCCCGAGTTTAAATACCATTTGACAGCCAATTATATTTCGTGGAATTTAAATTACCAGTAACACGAAAACTATTTTTAGAAATCCTATTATCAGAACAATTTTTTTCTCCCTATTATGTAAATCAGTAACTAAAAGGTTATCTGTACTTTAAAGTGAACCTGGCTCTATTCGGGCCTTATCAATTAGTTGATATTATAAAATAACTTGTGGGTGCGACATCTTGTTCGAATGTTGCTAACAACGTCACGAAATATCGTGGAGTTAAGGTTATACAGGGAAGTTATTTCCTTTTCATAAAACGCTAGAGGTCAGACAGCTCAGAAGTCACTCGGGAGAGACCCGACCTTGAGAGCTGACACAGATATAGAAAAAATAAGCTTAAGAAATGCTCGGTGCTCACGAGCGCTAGAGCTTTACAAGCTATTACGTAGCTGATGACGTCGACGGCAAGAGGAAAGTAAAAAAGGTTTGGTGTTTCGTTAAAAATTATATATGACGTAATTCGTCTCTTAAAATATAATTTACATGAAGTTTTGTTCACGTGATGAATAACCTCAATATACGCCCAGAGGACGTTTGATTCACTGAGACTGCAACTTTCTAACACTGGCGTCATAATCTTTACACGTAAACTAACTAAAATGTACCGTATACTTTATTGCAATTATAAAATAGTTTAACTCTAACGGCATCTTTGATAAAAATTCACTTAGAATCTAACTCTTTCCCTGCCTTTAAAGAGAGAATTGTATGTTATATTCCCTTTAATATCCACCAACGCACTATCAACCACGAATACGTAATCTACAAAACATCTAAACACGCGTGGGTATCAAAGTAAAGTGACGTAGACCATCTCTAGATATAGATTTATCCTTGCAGTCTATAGTCTCGACGGTCGTCAGCAAGTATACTTACATAAACGTCAAGACTACGGCCCGATGTCATTGGACAGTTGCCGTCAACCAGGATAGACCATTCGCTCATTTTTAGAGGCGCCAAATTCGCGGGACCAAGTAAAGCTTTAATAAAAATCTCAGCCAATTTTAGGGTTCCCAATCCCTCTGAAACTAAAAGGAAGGGAGTTGGGTTGCGGGGGAAGGGGGTTAGTCGGGATCCCTTAATCCTCTTTGTTTTTGCGGCTACAGCCTCCAAGCACGTCCGAGCTAAGTCATCCCCACCCAATATCCCCCTAAATCTACACCGCAACAAGCAGCTATATGGGTAGCACCAGGGCGCACCCCAATAGCCCATCCACTAGTTTTACTTTTATATAGGTTTTTGCGGGCTTGCCAGTTTCGTATAGCCCCCTCCCCCCTCTGTTTCAAAATACCCAATATCGAAGCTATTTCTCGGTTGCGAGCTTTCGGTAATCTAAGATAAACCCCTTTGGAGCTATTTTCCTTCTAAAACTGTTCACGGTAGTAACCACGCAGTAGCCAAGCCGTGGAATTGGGGGAGGTACAGGTTGTATAGAATCCAAAAAAGATTGCTTGCTCCATGGTCTTAATCAATCTTAAAATGGTGTTAAAGAACCGTTTTTATCCTACATTGGGGTAAGATGAATCCCGAAAGGTTATCAATGTAAATTTACAATGGAATTTTATCTTATAGTAAGGCTGACACTAAATATAGATCTCTGACGGGAGAGAGCAAGGGATGGGATGCTTGCAGCACCACCAAAAAAGAAAAAGGAAAAATAATTTAGGGCCACTAATCAACGGATAACATAGCCATGTTGTTTTAAATTTAGTACCTCCCTTAAACAGGCCATAAATTTATATTACTCTTGTCATTTTTTTTTTCAAACACGCAGATCTCGATCGAGTGTGGGTGATTTTAATTTTAAAGTTAAAATATGAAGAATCACCTTGGATACCGATGGACGCAACCCTCTCTCCCCGAACGTCTGAACTACGTCATCCGTGGAGGATGATGGGCTTTGAGACCAAAAGGGAGTAGAGTAGGGAGGGAGGGGCCAACTGTCTTCCTTCGATGAGAAAGAATCGGTTTTTCGGAATACTTCTCCGGAAAAACAAAATTTAGCTTACACTTTCTCGCCTATGATAAAGGATAAGGGGGAGTCTAAGGGGGTCGAAATTTCGGTCACACTTCCTTCCTCTTTGGATAGATTCTCTGGCCAATGGCTATCTGCCCCCGTAACTAAGAACGGGTATAAAACAATAGGGTATCTCTAACTGGGACCTCAAACGTCGGACAACCATTCCAACGGGAACAGATAGAAAACAACGCGAAAGAACTTTTCGCGTTTTCGTCCGCTCCAACGTTCGCAGTTGTTGCTCCATAGCGATGGCTAGTTTCAACCATCATGGCGTTTCGCTACTTTTATTTTGGATTTCACTGGAATATTTTGCGTCTATGACCGTTTTAGGTAAGTTTATCGATACTAGAGTATCCCATGAATGGCTCTCTCTTATAGAGAACATATGCTACCACACGGACTTAATTACTTCACGATATCGTGTGGTTATATGATAGCGCTCTATGCAGCTTATTTCTTGAATAAGAATAACGCGAAAAAGTTTGGAAATTAACAAACTTTGAATAGTATAAATTCGTATTTATGGTTTTCACTTGTTAGCGAACTTCTTTGAGTGTTTAGCTTTTGATTAACAGATGTCTTTAAAATGTTAAGGGTAGAATTAGAATTTTCAGTACCCGAACTTGGCATATGGTTCAAATTTGAAAACAATATTTTAACAAATACTTGCAACAATTTATTTTATCCGGGCTCATTGAAGTAAATGACTGCCTGGTTTTCACACAATCAGCTTGTTCTTATATATATAAAAAATATTCATCTTAAAGGGAGTGTAAAGATCTATATTTAGGTGGATTATCCAATTACCTCTAGCTATAGTATCATGGTGCTTAAATGTGAGCACTGGTTTCGTTAGGAAACGAGCCGTCGCTTGCGTGCTTAGCGGAGTAATTTCAGATCTAGTTTATACTTTTTTAAAGTGATTCGCCAATTTAAACATACAGCAAGCAAACGAAATTAATTTACTTAATAGCGTTAAATTTATGGTATTTATAATACCACAAATAAACACATACAACGGGTACAAAACTGATATAGTTAAAATTATTAGAAAACGGCATAGAATATGTTATTCCTTTGGGCAAAAATATCATGAAATCCGGGGCTATTTCACAGGTTATTACTTGGAAGATGACAAGCGTCAAGATTTGGTTCCTTTTCCCCGAGTGGGACGGACTTTGTGGACAACGGTGGACGATTGGACCCCAAAGAGGCAAGAACTGGTGCCCTTTCCAAGGGTGGGAAAACGCCAAGGTCTCATCCCCTTCCCTCGCATCGGCAGGGAACTATCGCCCTGGGAAGAACCGGATATGGACGGAGAATTGCCGCCATCAGACCCCGGTGAGATCTTGGACAGCGGTGGAGTCGCCTTCTGGTTAGTACCATACAAAAGAGGAGCCTTCGTTCCTCGCATCGGACGCAGGAAGAAGAGATCGACTACCTCCAACCACGAAGTCGAATCGAATAATTTAGTTCAAAATTCAAACAACGGCGCTACAGGACAGTCACCAAACCGATCCATGAGCCCCTATCAACTTGCCGAATGGATTCAAGGTAGAGATTTTGAATTAAGACGGAAGTTGGCTAAAGTATCGCTTAATTACAACAGCGAAATGGGGGGCAGGTCTCTTGTATTACTATTTAGGTCATACCCCAGAAAACTTTGACTACGATCGTAATCAGAGGCAATTGATCCCCGCACCTCGAGTCGGACGAAGGTCTGGCGAGGCTACCATTCACTTGCGGTCCGCTTTCGTACCACGATTGGGCAAAAAGAGATCCGGCAACAGTCAAATCGATGATTTTCAAGATGATCATGACGAACAGGATGATGAGGTATGCATTGAAATTTGTTAAGCCTAATTTATGTGATGGTGAATTAAAGTCGCAAAACCTAATTCGAATTGCGTCCGAAGTCACAAAGTTTAACTTGAATCAATTACTGTATACAATGAAGTTGCTGAGTCAAACTCAAATCATTTACTGTGTCCGATTAAGTTACTAAGCTTATTTTGAAAGCTTCACCTAGTCAAGGAGTCTCTAAACTTAAAATTTGTTTTAATTGAAATTTTAGTTTAACGACGACGGAGATTTACTTGACAAAAGGGGAGCTTTTACACCGAGAATAGGCAGAACTCCGGCTTTCACGCCACGAATCGGCCGCCGCTCGGACAACTCGAGGGTGAAAATAACGGGACGAGCTTTCACTCCCCGCATTGGTAGGTCATCGGGAGCTCAAAACGATAAAATGGAAGCCCCCAAATCTAGTAATCAAGCGTGATAAACGACAATAGCCAATAAGTTAAAACTAAAAAAAAAAAACGTTATTCGATTAACCCTCTGCAGCTATGAAGGCTGTAAGTCGATTAAATAAACCCGAAACTAATTTAAAATTATCAAATATTGTTACATAATAATTTAATATTAAAAAAATTAAAAGTTGAATTATATAACGTAAACCGGAAAAATGTTATAACCCTAAAAAATGTAACGAAATCTTTGAAATAAATAGCGAATGACAATACTTTTAAAATGTCTTGGGAAATTATTTTGGCAATGGTGTTGGTAAATCGCAAATACTGTAGTATAAGGGCTAACTTAACACACCTTATCTCTAAACCTTTAATAGTTAAAACACTGGAAACAAATACCACGGGAAAGGGAATAGTCCCATGGTATTAGTACTCATGTACTCAGAGCTATCAAAGTGTAGCAATTTTTGAGAATATTACACCTACTTCCAGAAAAATTAAATTCGACTTACCATTTAGTACCATTTGAAATTAAGCCGACTTCATCTTTCAAGCGTAACTAGTTGATTTCAAGTTCATGAAACGATACATCTTGACTTAAGCTTTTAGTCCAATTTTAGCCTAAATTTGGCTTACTGCGTACTACAGTATTTCCAGTACATAACGTACCATATTCATCTGTAAATTGCATTGAATTAATATTTAAATACTAAGCCAATATGTCGTCTTCATTTAAGCGTCTTATTCAATGAAGATTATTTTAACACACTGAACTACTTAATTAAAATAATTCAATAAAGTACAAAACAAACCTACTTACTTTCGTAACGTGGATCGAAGCCTCCGAAAGAATAGCGCTAATGACTTGAACAACAGTCGCCTGCAGAATGAAAATTTACCAACATTACAAAAATGTACTTTGACCTACAATTTTTTTAATTTGACGAATCAAAAACCACTAGAAAATTACTCACTGTCTCTGCCGGGTAGATATTAACTGAGTGGGGAAGAAAAGCGATCAGTGTTCAATCTCAGAAATATAATGTATAAATTGAAAGTGCTTAAATTTGATGACTGATGAGGTACGAAGGCATTCTTCCCCACTCTGTCAATATACGTTCTGGGTCACACTACCTCATAAAGTTTTTATCTGTGACAGAGGGTTATATTCGATCTTTCAACTCGGCTTCAAAGGGAGAGTGAAAAAATAAATAACTGGAAAGAACACTAGTTCCTTTTCAACACAAATATATTAGGTAGTTTGACGTCAGATCAGGAGGACGTGACTTCTCTTATTCCCTTCTCGGGTTAAAGAGGGAAGTCAGAGGTTAATTCAGAAATCACGGCAAAACTAAAGCCCGCAAAAATAAACGGTAAACTATTTAAAACTAGAAAAATTGTGAAGTATTTCATGAATTAGTTGTTTAACTGAAATCCTAAAGGTAAATTAAAATACCAATGGTTAAACGTAAGGCTCTTTTTGTAATTGTTACTCAAATATTAACGATTTCTATCGTTTGATTTTTATAGCGAATGAAGTATGTAATAAATGTATATAAAAGATTACATACTTTCTACGAACTATTTTAGAATAATTCGTAAATTAGAGATGTCGCTACTATTAGAAAAATTACGTTTTCGGGAAATCGACGTCCCAATTAAGATAAAGTCAACGGTGAATAGAAAGAATTAGGCCGTATTTAGGCTAATTGACTTCCGCTAGCGTATATTTTTACTCCCTATCTTTCACTTTTTGTTTAACGAATAAAAAATGAAATGAAAATACTTTCTAAGAGACGATTTTCAACGACATCTAGTATTTCTTTCACAATACAACTAGTTTTAACTCATTTAAACTATGCTTGTACACTCCTCCTGAGACTTATACTCTTATGGAGTCTTTTCATAAACTATTCCCTGTTTTCAAGGGGTATATGAATATGTTTATGAAAACTAAAGATTAGAAAAATATTAAAAACTTAGCTTTCTTTTTCTTTCTCCCTTTTGAGACACTGTTCACATTTCAGACAAAGATAGTGAATACTCAGAATAGGACTTAAAATTTGAAGGAAAACAACTGGAGCCTAGTTATAAATATGCTGTGAATTGAGGGTGTCAATGTAGTAGAGTTTTTGCAAATCCACAATACTGGATTTTCTTATGTCACGGTTTTACGACGCAAAGCTTATTCTTCATCAAGAAACGCGGAGCGAACGGTGCTCATAGATATCCGACAGGTTGTATTGAGATAGACGAGGTATATTGTGCCACAACATAATCAACTTACGAGGTTACGGAAGAAGTTTTCCAACAATAATAAAAGAATATGGGCGATATACTATAGACCTCTTGACATAACTCAAGCAATATATTATTTATCGAAGTTCATAAAAATCGGAATTATGCTTAGAAGTATAACAAAAATAAAGTTGAATGAGTATTGATCTCGCTCGAAACGAATACCACATTAAAAACCAGTGGAAGAGAAGTGATTATACAAATTTAGCGTTGTTTAAGACAAAATGAGTAAATCTGAAGGTGACACTGTATCTTCCTAATGCTTTAGATGTGCAAAGAGAATATGACAAACATTCTTGTATTGATGATTTTCCTACTGAAGCATAGCAATCATTTCCCGCCTTTTCTGAGATTGTTTAACTGCAATTATGGCGCATCTTACGTTTTTAATCTTGATTGAAACACCATGAAGCAAAATACTTCAAAATTTATTGTTTTGGGGGGAAGAAAACGAAAATGAAACAAAAATCAACTCTTTCTCTCTCGCATTAAACATGAACGATCCATTTTTAGTTAAATTATTTAATTAGGCCCGGATTAAGTATAGCTGGATCCAGGTAATTCGCTGCATTAGGGGCCCCTAATAAAGTAAAATTTTAGGGTGGGTGCAAAAAGTTTTTCGCTGCCCTCCAAGAAAAAAAAAAGCTCATTTTTACGAATTTTGGGTCCTCCAAAATTTTAGTTCCCGTAGCACTTGCCCCTTAATACGAGCCTGATTATTTTGAACACTTAAATTACATACCCTTCATTACATCTTAATCTTTGGTATAATGCGAAAGGGTTATTTATAGAAGGGGTCAATTAATTTTAAATATTGTACAAAATGTCGATTGATATGATTATAAGAAAACGCGCGTCTTGTATTGTATTGTGTTGCGTGTTTAACGATCCACATCATTTTGAGATCAAAATAAGCTGGCACCCATACGGCGCAGAGCCAAGAAAGCGTTGACAGCTTTCTGAAATCACATCAGTAAAATTATCTTAGAGTACTTAGTTCTTTGGGAATTTTTGGATACGTATGGTTGGCCAGAATCTTTACATTTATGATATTTTAAATTCAAACTTATATGAATCAGAATGTCTTGCCCAAAAGATTTCAATATAGTTTCCTCAAAGAAGGGAAGTTTACAACTGTATGGAACAGCTTGATGGCATTCAATTGTTTAATTTGAAGTTTAGAAAAAGGTATCCCCATCTGGGTAACTCATCAGGGTAAATGTATTAGGGTTCAACTAGGAAGTAGAGCTTCGAAAACTAAAGTTGTGGCATCTACCTCACGAAAGAACCTCTTTTAATCATTGTGGCTTATATAGCCCCGGTCGGTAATCAAACCCCGGCCCTTCTAACGCGGGTACAGAAACATCTAAGCTACTTCAGGGGAAAACTGCAAATTTGACACCAGATTACCGCTACATAGTGTCACATCAGTGCTGCTAACGTCACCACATGTAGCTAATGAAGCTTTTTCAAAGCTCTTCCACTTGTCCCAACCCTAGGATTTCTATATACTTGTAAATTTGTATCAATGGTATACCAAATAATTTGGTTTATCATAAACATTCGTTTCACCTGTTTATGATACTTATTTTTAATCTAAAGAACACAATGGCCAACTTATAGATTACAATTAGGATGTTTAAAAGACAACGAACCTGCCACCTTCTACGAATAACGAATCGCTTCAGTCTAGATTTATCCAATCTCGTTTCTTCCTTCTTTTTATCCCTCTGTATAAGCGCACAATTTAAAAAAATAACGAAAAATAACATAGATTACTTAACACTGCAGCAATTCCATAAAAAAAAAAAGAAACAAAAAAACCAAGCATAACAAAGTAATGTTACTGTTTTAAGCGCAAAAAAACTCAAAAAAAGAACCAAACCTCAAAGATTGGTAAACAAAAAAAAAAAAACAGAAATGATGGAAAACAGGAAAAAACTATGTTACAGAAAAGTGTTGCTGGGAAAAAGAGTTTTCTAACGAGAAGAAGAAGAGGATGAAGAAACAAAAATTCATAGAAAATACTTCGAAAATGATGAAAAATCAACTTCCCTTCAGGAATTGTTTTCCACCACCGCGAAATTTTTTTTGGGTAAAAAATTTCGCCGTTCAAACCATGCGGGTCCGAATTATAGCGTTTCCTTTTTTGTTTAATCGAATCAAAATTAAGTTTTCAGAAAAGGGGGAAAACGTGTCAAACCGTGAAAAGTGATACCACCCTGATTTTGGGGTAAAAAATTGCAAATACCGTTAATTCAATGGTCGGGTTCGTACCAAAACGGATGGTCAAAAATATTTGCTGGTTGATTTGGGTAAATTACATTAAAATTGCAAAAATATTCGAACTTTTGGTTTTTAGAACGAATTAAGAATATTTTGCAAAGAAAGCAAACCTCGAGACCCGCTTGACTAACGACATCGGGTAGCGGCGATTCCAAACCTACCCTCAACCATGGATGATTCATACACTGCTGCGCGTTTGGACGTACGCTGAAAAATAAACACAGTTGCATTAGGTCTAAATGACTTATATTTTAGATTTGTTGCTTATAACAGGGGCGAGTCTAGTAGTATCTTGTAGTACTAAGAAAAGATATAAGACAAGTACATAATGGGAATTCTTATGTGGCGCTGGGTGGACGACTGGATGATGAGGGAGTGTTTGCATATGGGTTGAGAGAAATACTCGAATATTTTAGCACGACATAACTTGTTCGATGTATTTTTGTTAAATATCTCAATTTATTATCTGTTAATTCCAGGATAAATGGTAAATTTTATTTAAGAGCTAAGCTCGTAAATTATGCGACATAACTTTTGTAAATAGAAAACGAAGAATAACCAATAATTAAGGTTTCAAGAAGTTAAAGATGCTTAAAAAGTACCTGAGCTCAATGTCAAAAATCATCCTACTTGGCCCTTAAACATTTCCAGTATGTACGTCTATCTTTTCTTAATAGTATATCGAATTTTTTTCGTTCAGACCCTCAAATTTTCGAGTCTGAGATGAATATTTAGATACGTTATTTAAAAAAAAATTTCGGAATTCTGACGGAAAAGTTCGAAAATTATATGTTAGCATTAACAGGTATTCAAGATTGACTACTAGTTGTGCCCATTTTTTACTCATTGCTGCTGTGACAGTGCGCAGAGTAATTTTTTTTTTTTTGCTAATCCGCGTTAAAACATATGTTAGAAAATGATGCAACGAACTTTTGGTCGATAACCAGAAGAGAATTTATAAAATCTTTGGCTTCGTCCGATATTTTCTCGAAACTCTCGTCTTCGAAGTCGTATTCGGCTTTCGTGACATTAGCCATCGTTTCCAGATCGTTGTCACCCATGAACGGCGATAAACCTGAAAGACTATAGACACAAAAGGCTCAGATTTTTTTCAAGTTCATTTGGACTATTCACAAAACACTTACAGAATGTAGCATATAACTCCAACACTCCACATATCGGTCGTGTAACCAACCCTATCAAAGTTGACCACTTCCGGGGCGACGAATTCGGGGGTACCAAACATGATTTGCAATTTCTTGCCCGGTTCTAACCGACGCGCTAGACCGAAATCAATTAGCTTGATTCGGTTGCCCGTTCTGGAAACGCATAGAATGTTTTCGGGCTGAAATTGTGATGATTAAATTTAATTGAAACTTAATCGTTGGCCTAAACTTCCAAGCAACTGTTTCGAGGAGTGGGAGTATAACCAAAGGGTCCTTTAACGGAACTTGACATACGTCGATGTCATAGGGCTGGAACCCAACTTGGCGACGATCCAAAACAGTTGCCATGTTTCGCTATAGCGAACGAATAAGTTAAAATTACCTTCATATCTAAATGTAAAATGTTTTGCGAATGCATAAAGTCGACTCCTTCAAGAATTTGCCTCATGAAGACCGTGACGGCCTTCTCTGTTAAGATGAAATCATCGTCGATGACTCTTTCGAATAACTCGCCACCCTCGATGCTAATGTAAAGAGATAAACGGGAAATACCGTTAGAAACGAGTGAGGCGAAGAAAAATGTTCAGGGACCTTGGTAAAGTTTCGAAGATTTTTCCCGAGGGAAATGATTCGAAACTCACAGTTCCATAACGAGACACATGGTGGTGGCGCCGTCGTCAAAAGCGTCGTAAAGTTGCAGTAGCCTAGGATGTTGTAAACTGGCCATGATATCCACTTCTCTCTCGACGTCTTTGCGGTCATCAGCTCGTTGTGTCGTGATGAACTTGGCAGCTAACATGCGCTTCGTATTCTTCTCCTTACATCGGTATACGATACCGAATTTACCCCTTTAAATATTAATTTATACTTAAAATATGAATAAGCACTTTGACGAGGGCGAATAGCGATTTATCGGAAAGTGAATTCCACTAAAGTCGAGGGGCTGATCACTTTACGAAATCTAAGTATAAGCCCGTTGCTTTGATTATACTAAACTGATGACGTATTTAGCATTACCAAAGGCTGTAATAAGTTACGTAATCGGTGTGCAGATTTTACGGAAGTTGTTATGTCTAAAGCGCTTTTCGAACTCACATGCATGTGTGCATGGGTTCGTAGTTTTAAGGAAACATTATCTATAAGTGAATTATTTTAATGTATAAATACTTTTATCTCGCTTGGGAACCAAAATAAGCATACAAGTAAAACACAAAAGGTTTGAAATAATTTAACCCATGTACTAAACCTGGAAAATACGGACACATTTAGACACAGATTTGCTTCCAAACTTTTAGCATTTTTTTCTAAAACTGAAGTCAACACGTCCTAAAAGGGCGTACATACGAATGAAGTATACAGAATATACAAACTCATTTCTCAGAAAAGAAAGATTGGAGGAAAAAGAAAAACGGTCGGAATTTGCTATTCTAAGCTTCAAAAACTACTAAGCTATACTAATTTTCTTTTTCTTTACTCGTGTATCTCTCGACCTCCGCCGTGTCTATAGTCCATAATATCACTGCTAGTATATACACTAAATTCCAAGTCATTTAAAACAATTGCCAAAGGTTAGAAAACTCTCTTAAAATCCTTCTCTTTATTTGAAATCGCTCTCTGATACAGAATATATGTAGACTAAGGTGGTAGGTAGCGCTTACCAAAAATGTCATAAGGGGCACGAGCCAGAAGGCCAAACGGCGTTACAAATGCACGACGAGAATTTAGGAAAGATTGGCAAAACCCTAGGTTTTTTTAACCACATGGGTAAGGCGATGTCTCTTGACAGCGTTATATAAACATATCTAACCCTTCTTCGACTAAGTATTTAGTCCAAAGAAACGTTGGGAAAATAACTGGCTCAACTCTGTAAAAAGATGCCATCACAAGTCCTCAAAATGAAGTTCAACCGTAAACCCTAATTTGAACTTTAGATACGTCCCACGTTATTTAATTGAAATTAAGATGCATAGAAACAACAAAATCATTATTAAAGTTACTTAAATAATTTGGAACAATGACAATCATGAGAGATTAAGATTTGTATTTAACATAAACACGTGAAGATAAAATTAATTTAAACATGATGACCGAAAACAGACCACCCCTTTAATCCTTTATCCAAATCTAAGCTAATCCATCTCTCGGGTAAATCGCAGAGATCTACGTCTCGGGAATCTTTAAGATCTAGTAGGTCCCAGGAAACTTCAAAACATAACTCTCGGGAAACCTCAAGACATCTCTTTGACAACTTCAAACCATATTTCTTACACCCTCGTCATGAAAACCACGTTAAAGACGGAGACGTTAATATGTTTATAGCTGCGTTAATACCTTCGTCATAAATTTTTACACTCATGGAGCAATTAAATCTGAGAACAGAAAGTGTTTGACAGAAACCCTTAATAAGATCTGGTCTGTTAAGTCTATTTGAAATCGTTATAGAATTCACGCGTCACCTCTTTTACGTATAATTTTGTGAAGGCACTTTTAAGGCAGCAGAAATTTCTTTAGGGACTTGTTTTCGCAACATTTCTGAATTTCACGGGTATCGGGTTTTATTTTCAAGTCTATTTTAAATTTATAATCGTCATCGCTACCCAATTTATCCATCATTGAAGATAAATGGAACGAGTGACGGATAAGACATTGATAAATGATGCCAAAGGGACTGACCTGCCCAACTGTTCCAGAAGTTCATAGTCTTCTTTCACATCTTTGCCCTTTTTGACTGCGATTTCCCGTGGTTCAAACGGTGCTTCTAGTTCTGAAATTACATCAGTAATAAACAATTTATGACGAGCGTAAAAAACTAGTCCGGTGTCTCTAAAGTCGGTGAAATAATTCCAGATACTACATATAATTTGCTCGTTAAAAAATAATCATATTTTCATAAGTTAATTACTAGGCATAGCTCTCTATAAGTTTAAATAGTAGTCTTCAGTAGGCCTTTTTTGGCCTTAGATACTGTCGAGACCATTTAAGCCTACTTTTGACGTTCGTTTCGAAGGGAACGGTGTTTACTCACTGGGTGACATTCCTCCGAAAGAGATATTCAAGTTTATAATTTCGAATAAAAATATGTTACTCTCAATAGCTAGATTTCTGGCAGACCTAGAAATGGCGCCATAATTTGGCCACGTGCGTTTCCTGAAAATTAAAATTTCTGTCGAAAACAATCGGGTTGCTAGAAAAAGGTTGAATATTCCTCCCGAGTGACATTTTGTAAATATTAATACATTCATTTTAAAGCTGTTTATCTAATGCTTTAATTATATATTTTATATTTAATTACTAACCAAATTCAGGATCGGTTTCGTCGACAACAATCATACCAGCAAGATCTGAAAAACGACAGAGTTAATGATTAAATTTAGCATCCACCCAAAACGGTGATGGTGTTGAAACAAAGCCTTGTTTCTGTAAAATTCCCTTAGTAACAAGGTTCTAGTCGACTGACCCCAATATAAGTTTGTTTTCCCTCTAAATGTAAACCAACCTCAAATTATAATTGGGTAAACTAACACCTCTTAAAAGTTAAACCCGTTCAGTATATTTTAAATTAACCACCTAACACCCACAACCAACCCGGAACTCCCAGAGAATTTCATTCAAAAGAGCTTTCTCAATGAACTATAGGACTATACTTGGAAAAGTTGATTGCAGCTATTACTTAAACTTTTAAACCGTCTTTCAGACTTCAAGATTCACCCGAGCCAGAATGTAACTGGAGGGGTTTTAGATTCACCAGACATTAAGACAGTATATACTAGACTCGAAATTCTCGAGAGTCTTAGTTCGAGAATTCTAAATAAAATAGTGTCAAATAGGGTTTCGCTAAAAGAACAAAGAGACTTCTTTGAAAGAAATTCGAGTAGTTTTGACCTTGATAGACTTAAGTTCTTTGTTTTATGGCTTGGCAATATATAGGCTTTTAAGCCACTGTTACGAGAGAGTTTGCTTCGACTTTCTAAGTCTAGTTTTATATATAAATATATATATATTTTATTTCAAGGGAGAAGGGATCGCTTCTAGATTTTTGGCAATCATCCCGCGCCAAGAGTGAAGTACACGAAACCACCTTCGAAATATTCTTAAAACAAAACAAAATGTCGTAGAGAGAAAACCGGCTTAATAAAAATAAAAAAATAAAAATCCCATCTGTTTCAAATGGTTGGAATCTTTCGCATAAAAATACAAGAGGCGAAAAATAATATTCAGGGTTGCACCAATTTGTCCTTAAAGGGATTGTAAAACGTGTCAACCAGTACCAATGATTCGTAACACTATAGCAACGGTCGCACTAGCATTTCTTAATCGATTTGAAACGGTAAAATCTAACCGATATTCAAATCGCCAGGAATCGTTTTAAAGGTCACGTGTTCAAACATTATAAATCGATTTGTTGTAGCTTCATCTATCGGTTGTTGAAACCAAATCAGTATGAATCGAATCGAGAAAAGACGGTTTCCTGTTTACACGACTCTACCGAAACTGTTTAAATCGAATCCAAGGCCTAGAGTGAACGCAGTTAAAGTATAATATACACAATTTTTATTCAACTTATTTACCATGATGAAAATAGACTTGAATTTAAAATTTTATACAGAGAAAACGACATTGTATTAACGCTACTGACCTCCCTGGGTCTGGGTACTTCGGGTTTCATACGCTGACAATGGCTAAAGGGAGTATAAACCAAAACGAAAAATTGTCTGCTACCGCGCGCAACGTCTTGTGCCTCTGACGTAACTTGCACCAATTTTATAGAAAATTTGTTAGACGTAAGGGGCAGGAATTTCTAACTGTACCTTCCACCTTGAGTCAGAGCTTCATATTCTCTTCATGAAATCGTTCGAAGGTCAGGCTTCTTTAGTTCTGTTAAAGTTAACAGAACTCATTTCTCAATCTGTCTATATACTATCTTTCGTCACATAATGGTATGACTTTATCACGGTTTTAAATCATTTAAAGAACAACAGCAACTCCCCATAAGAGTCTGGGTCCACGTAATGTTAAAAATTTTCGTCTCTTTTATGATAAATTCGTATTATATTATTAAAATAGGGTAGTTGGGGGATAATTTAAAGCTAAAATTCGAGCTCACAACTGTAAATTTTGGGAATTACAACGAATGGAAGGTTTCTTCCATAATGTAAAGAATAGGAAGAATCTATGACTTCCGTGCCGGATATGAAAGCCTTCCCCCACACGAAAACCTTGAACGGTTATTATTTTAGATTCATAATTATGTTAGGAAAATATTAGGAAAGAATTATTTTGTAACTGCCACGGGTATAGTGCTGGCGGCAAAATGAAATTCGTATATTTTTGGTCTACTATGCCTCGAAATCCTCGAAAACGCCTGTAGAAGTGTTCCACTTGTCAAGCATTCATGCAGTAGGCTTTTGCTAGCTTTACAGGGGCCGTGCAAAGACTATATAGCTTACTTGAATAGTCTTTGGTGTATAAGAAACTCGAAAAATAAATAGAGAAATCATACCAATTAGAAGATACTGGAGTAGTATCTTTAATTTTTATTTCATATTAAACAAAACACACTTGTATAAAACGGACAAATTATTCATTTAACGCTAAGGTTTTCTACGTTTAACGTATGTCTGGTAGTTCAAGCTCAGTGGCATCTTCACACACTACACGCAATTTTGACTGGTACCAACTGCCTCGATCTTCATGGCGACGATAACCAAGATACCAGATTACGCTGCTAACGTGAACACAAGTACTTATCGTCAAACTACCACCTTTGCAATTGCAATACCAGCCTTTAATGGCATTTGCACCTGTCCCGTTCGGTACATAACGAATTAGAGCTTGGTGAACAGCTGAGGTGGAAAATTGACCAGGCACGCGTATACGAATTAAGTCATGTTCAACTTTGGACACTTCGACGCTGAAAGAGCCGGATTTCTCTATAGTCAACGCCACATAAGATTCAGCGCGTTTCGTTTTAAAGTCGCTCATTACCACCTCACGTACATCACTTTCACGAAGTACAGGGAAGTCTTGAAATTCACTATCCTCAATTCGTTGCCATTTAGACGGTTTGCGAAGCAGATTATCGCGCTCAACTACTTCCTTAAGAGGATTTTCTTTCGTAGAGACTGCCAGCATTTTTTCGACGGAGAGCTTCCCACCGAAATAATTGCTGGAATTCAGGTTTCTGCTAGATCAACCATTATGACTGCCACGGACATTGAGCAACTATTACAGGACCTCAGGAAATGTGTTAACGACCTACGGACGCCGAGCTTTGACAACTTCATACAAAGTGATGAAGACTATAAAGTATTAACTTCATTGTCCCTGCACGAGTTCCTAGAGTTGCATTCGACTATTGAGGACATTATTCGTACCATCAGATGCTGTTCGTCGAAGACAGCTCTAGCAGTATTATTGGTGAAATTACGATTGGGTATCTCCAATAAGGTGTTATCAACTTTATTTCATTTAACTGAAAGATCGGTATCAAACACGGTAAAAGCGGTTATTATGACTTTATCGGAGCATTTCGTGCCACATCATTTTGGCCTGCAACACTTATCACGTGACAATCTGATAACAAACCATCAATCTGGAGCAGCAGTAAAACTCTTTGCTAACAACAAGCCTAATTGTCTTATTACCATTGTAGATGGCACCTATATCAAGGTTGGAAGATCCAAGGACTATACCGTTCTTCACAAATCCTTCTGTGTGCACAAAGGCCAGCATATCCTCAAGCCAATGTTAATGGTAACAACTACGGGTTACATAATAGATATAATCGGACCCTACTTTGCTAATGGTCGCAATAACGACGCGCGCATTTTAAACCATTCTATCAAAAAGAGAGAAGAACTCCAGTCTTTCTTTCAAGTTGGTGACGTTGTACTGGCAGACCGCGGTTTTCGAGACTCCAACAGCGTACTGACTGAACTGGGTGTGGATTTACAAATGCCTTCGTTCTTGTCTAAAGGCGAGAAGCAAGTAAACACGCAAGAAGTTAATCGTTCCTGACAAGTAACGTACCTCAGGTGGCCGGTTGAAGTTAGGAATGGGCATTTGCAGACGGTGTATCGTTTTTTTCAAAACCGTATACCTGTGCATATGTTACCATTAGTTCCGGAACTTCTTCAAATTGCTGCTGCGCTGTTGAACGCCTACCACCCGGAGTTACATCTTAAAGGTTCCTGGGAAGACTCCGTCGAAAAAATGCTGGCAGTCTCTACGAAAGAAAATCCTCTTAAGGAAGTGGTTGAGCGCGATAATCTGCTTCGCAAACCGTCTAAATGGCAACGAATTGAGGATAGTGAATTTCAAGACTTCCCTGTACTTCGTGAAAGTGATGTACGTGAGGTGGTAATGAGCGACTTTAAAACGAAACGCGCTGAATCTTATGTGGCGTTGACTATAGAGAAATCCGGCTCTTTCAGCGTCGAAGTGTCCAAAGTTGAACATGACTTAATTCGTATACGCGTGCCTGGTCAATTTTCCACCTCAGCTGTTCACCAAGCTCTAATTCGTTATGTACCGAACGGGACAGGTGCAAATGCCATTAAAGGCTGGTATTGCAATTGCAAAGGTGGTAGTTTGACGATAAGTACTTGTGTTCACGTTAGCAGCGTAATCTGGTATCTTGGTTATCGTCGCCATGAAGATCGAGGCAGTTGGTACCAGTCAAAATTGCGTGTAGTGTGTGAAGATGCCACTGAGCTTGAACTACCAGACATACGTTAAACGTAGAAAACCTTAGCGTTAAATGAATAATTTGTCCGTTTTATACAAGTGTGTTTTGTTTAATATGAAATAAAAATTAAAGATACTACTCCAGTATCTTCTAATTGGTATGATTTCTCTATTTATTTTTCGAGTTTCTTATACACCAAAGACTATTCAAGTAAGCTATATAGTCTTTGCACGGCCCCTGTAAAGCTAGCAAAAGCCTACTGCATGAATGCTTGACAAGTGGAACACTTCTACAGGCGTTTTCGAGGATTTCGAGGCATAGTAGACCAAAAATATACGAATTTCATTTTGCCGCCAGCACTATACCCGTGGCAGTTACAAAATAATTCTTTCCTAATATTTTCCTAACATAATTATGAATCTAAAATAATAACCGTTCAAGATTTTCGTGTGGGGGAAGGCTTTCATATCCGGCACGGAAGTCATAGATTCTTCCTATTCTTTACATTATGGAAGAAACCTTCCATTCGTTGTAATTCCCAAAATTTACAGTTGTGAGCTCGAATTTTAGCTTTAAATTATCCCCCAACTACCCTATTTTAATAATATAATACGAATTTATCATAAAAGAGACGAAAATTTTTAACATTACGTGGACCCAGACTCTTATGGGGAGTTGCTGTTGTTCTTTATGCATTAAGTAACAAATCTTGGGATCAAAGAATTTACGCATTAGCTACATAGGTTTAGCATTCCCAAGATTATCAAAGCGAGACTTTCATATAGAAACTGCGCTTGACAACTAAAAATAACTTGTTTTTCCTCCAGTTTCAGCATATTATTTTTCCCCTCTTAAACAATCATACATATAATTTAGTGGTTTGAGGGCCATCTCCTCTTCCCCCGTCTATTATAAAGCGTATGCCACATCACGGGAAAGGTTAAATTACGAAGATTTTCATATTAAAATAACAATTTTAAAGTTCATTTTCGATCCTTGAAAATTATAAAATACTTGACATCAGGCCATCGAAATAATTTCCCTCCCTCGCAACTGAAATAAACATCCGGGGCGAAAGAGCGTAGTTTTTTTTTTCTCGAAGATTGTAATCGTTAAACGCCGGTTCGACGCGAGCTTCACTGATAGCAACAGCCAGAAGTATAAGTAACGTAAGGGTTTCCATTGATAATCCGGATAGAGAGACTTATCTGTGTTGGCCCTTGCCTCAAAACGTTTCCCCCATTTATTTCTCCTGATAAACAAGGAGATCAAGCCATCTCAAAACATGATTTAAAACAAACGTTCAATCTATAGGTATTACCACAAGTAAATCATCCTTCAAGTTTATAAGACATACTGCTGGTGTCAATGAAACGAGTTCGGTTTTCTCAGTCCATGGCTAAGTATTCCGAAATTTATAGAGAAAAGCGGACAGGCCCAGTATATTCTTTCTATAGTAAATCAGACTTAAATCGCGACGGCAGGGCGAGGCACACTCCTTTCTAGAGACTCTTCGTCGATACATTTTCAACCCCGTAAAAGTTTAGAAAGTTCAGTGCAATATTAGCACCCTCTACTTAATTACAATCTCATCCGCTAGAGAGGGCAATTTACAATTCCGTATCTCGACCGTTTAGAGTTTTTGGATTATTTTCCTCTGTCCTCTGACGACAAAACTTTCAGAGCCACAATCATAACATGCCTTGATGTAAACTTGAAGCATGATTTACACAAAAAGGGGATTAGACTATAATTTCACACATATTCTTCAATTTCAGTGATTTTTAAATAAATGTAATTCAGGTGTTGGAGAGGATGTGCTATTCGCCATAGCAGCTCCTCCCACTTGTGTCTGTTTCCTGTAAGCTAGGGGAATTAACTGCTTAACATATTGACTCTTATCTCCATCATAATGCTAGGATAATAAATTTTATCGGATAAAAAACCGTTCTTTCTGAACCAACGTCATCACTGACGTCAACCCTGAGTAATGGAACCAAATTAACTGTTGATTAAACGGATGATAAATTAAAACAACACTAGATCCTTCACCCTTCTATAGTGGAGTCCATCAAGCTTGGTGTTTATCAAGAAGAAAAAAAGTTACTTTAAAAAGAAGTACTTCATCTTCAGTACTATGGTTCGATGTTTTATTAGTTCATAATTTATGTGAGCTTTCTCGCTATTTTGCTTGTTGTTCATTCGCTAATAGTTATTTTTTTCTTTTTCTATTTAACTCAAAAATCTCGACGCCTTCCTTCCAGCCAGTAGCTTATGAGAATAAATGAGCCGAGAACTTCCTGATCTTAAAGGTTTAAAAGAGACGACGGGCGTCTCTTCGAGATCCGAGATTCCTTCTCAGCCTCTTCCATTCCTTCACTATCCCGCGGTGATCTTCCTAATATCAAAAGAGGAAGTCGCGCCGTTCTTAAAGCTTATAAATTAACGTCTTTTTAAAATCCTGCTCCGCAGAAGGAATAGCAGATCTGCAATTATTTTTCAAGGCCCACCGCACACCGATATTTATTTTTTCATACTGATACTTGCATGCCAGGGTAGTTGATTGATTACATAGATTTTAATAAGATGTATATCTATATGTTCGTTTTAAATTTCGTAATAAAGGGGATAGACTAGCAGCAAGATTCCATTTTCTCCTTACAAAACGACAAATCTGGCGGAAAAAGCGGGGGGACAATACTTTCTTTTTTCTCTGCTTACGACACGAGTAGCTTCCCGAAATCCCTGTGGTTTAAAGAAACAAGCCTTTGTGTACCTGCTTATCGTGTGACAGTTAAAAAAGGGAGGGTAGACAAAATTTCATACCTAAATAAGACACCCTAAAAGACAATTTTACAAAGACAGTTGGGAGCCTACTACGTCACTCGCTACTGCCTCGAAAGCAGATAATCTTTCTCTCGGTGAGACTTTTGTTTATACTGTGACGTATATCTTTGAACCCTAATGGTATCGTACTGTAACTGTAAGTAATTGTTATACTAACCCAAAGTTATAGAAGAACACAAGACTATTGAAAAAGGACTATGCGACTATGCTGACGCCAAGAAACATGAAGCTAGCTTTTTCAGTACAACATCACGATACCAGACGTATATGCTTTAAAGGTTCTTGTGAAGTTGTGATCTTATACGAGTTCTTGCTTAAACATATTCTTAAGCTAGAACATATATGTTTAAACATTTTAGTTGGAGACGGGCCTTACGACTCCAAGAGTCGCGTGCAATGCCTGGCTTTTTTTTTTGGAAAAAGACTCGACGACGAAAAAAAATACTCCCTCAAAAACGCCTCTTTTTGGCGTTGGCACAAAATTCCCGAGACAAGGGAATTAACTTCTATACGGCCCGTCATAGTACCGCATACATCTGTTTAATAACAATCTTAATATGCTTAAAATCTCCATAGAAAAAGATGAATTTTCTTCTGAAATTTTGTCAACTTCCAAGAAAGTGTATTCTTTGCCTCGTGGCTCTTACTTATTTTTCTCCTTTGCCAAAAAATACCAACAATTAAACGAGCCAAAATTTTTACGCGAATATAAAGAATGGTCCCGTTGATTAAAGTGACAATCTGAGACTAAGTGACCCAAGTCACAAAAGGAACCGCGACCCAAAAAAATAAGAAAGGGTCAAAAGAGATATAATAGTTTACTAAGATATAGGTTTGTAGTTAAAGCTTAAATTTAACAAATTTTTGGGCAACTGCAACATTAAATTAAGTTGGAGTCCTGTACTCTATACGTTGTAGATCATCTGCCAAAAAATTTAATTTGGAGGGCGCGAGAACATATTTTCTTTTTGCCTATGACTACAAGTTTACGTCACGTGTATGGTAATAGTAAGAAAGATTTGATAGAACACTTCAATGGAAATTTTTTGGCGCGACTAACTTTAGCTTTAAAGTCTGATAGAGAATTTGACAATGACTAACGTGAATTTGTGACGTAAAAGTACTATAAAATTTAGAGAATGCTAAAAACTAAAACGGGGATCATAGTAGAAGATTCTAGAATGAGAATCCACGAAAATAAATAGTCGTGAAATTTTCCATACGAGGAAAACTTGAAAAGGAAACACGGTACTTCATGGAATGACCCGTTATCTTTTAGGCTATAGAGTCGTGTGAACGGAAAACCATCTTTCCTCGAATCAATTTGATTCGATTTATAGAAACTGCTTCGGGAACCAGTTTCATACTGATTTGGTTTCAACAACCGATAGACGAAGCTACAATAAATCGATTTATAAAGATAATGTGTGAACACATGCCCTTAAAACGATTCCTGACGATTTAAATATCGGCTTGATTTTATCGTTTCAAACCGATTAAGAAATGCTAGTGTGACCGTTTAGCTTATATAACGTAATAGAGACGTTACACAAACAAGAAAATCTGAAGAAAGGTTAGTGGACATAGTTACTTGTGCCATTTTATGGCAGCCCTATAGAGTAGAGAGTAAATTTTATAGTAGTAGGAAGCGATACGAGTCTAATGGGTTTCCGTTTTGACACACCAAAAAATAAGGATTTGTCAACGACGGTACTACAGATAGTTCTAAGCCTAGAAACTGTTTTCGGAATAGAGATCGGGGTTTGGACAAAATAATCCACAACTATCAGTTAATCAGATAATCATAAAAAAATTATCGGAAAATTATTCGCGATTACATTGGATTTATCATAGACTTTCCTCGAAAAAATGAATAAAGATAAAATAATCAGAAATTTTCTTGTCCAAACCCCGATCTCTATTTTGGAATGCCGAATTGCTAAATTTTGGGGTGATTTGTAGATATAATAGTCAAAATATTCACTTATTTATCTTGAAAAATCGATTTTAAAATTCGAAACGATTTGAAAACCACTTCAAAGTGTTTAAGCGTAAACATTCGTAGCGAAGTACAATTTCTATTAAAACTCAGCTTTTATAAAATTTTAAACACAATAATACTGAAAAATGGGAAAACAAATGGGGTATGATTACTAACTAGGTAGCTCGAAAACCTTTCCATTACATTGCTTCCATATTTTATTACCATGTATACAACTTAAGTTTGTGCTAATTTAGTTCAAAAAAACTATACGGGATGCATAAAGGTCGACCCCACAACATAAGCGTATTAAGATTTAGAAATTAATCTAAAAAAAGTTTGCAACAAACTCCTCTAATCTGATTACGTCAAAACAAACAAGGTAATTATCTGTAATTAGGAATAATCTAAGACCTAATCGCAAAAAAACATCACAGAGAGGTTGAAAGAGATGAGATGGGAAAACATACCTTTTATCCGAAGAAACCCGCTTAAAAAGAAACTTGTAAAAGAAAAATCTAAGCTTTTTAGCGTAGTTTCAGATATTTCGCGCCTTCCACCTTTTCTCTTAGAGATTAAACACCACTAGAGAGCGCGCCTCTTACGGAAAAAAAATCGTGTAGCGAAGATAATTTGAAAAGTATAAATAAGAATAGTTTAATCAGCGATCGGAAACTCGCTTTAACGAGAAATGACTCGATAAAATAAACATTTAATAGAATTGCAAAAAAGTAATTTTGATAAAAGCGAATCGTAGTTTCGCCGAGAGAATTTCGCGTCTTTACACCACCAAGAGAATGACGGTCTTGAAACTACAGTTATAAAAGATTCCAACGAAAAACTGATTGCCAAGGCTTAAAAACGAGGTTGTTGCTTGTTTCGCGAAAGAGTGAAGGATGACTACGAGACCTTTTTACTTACTTAGCTAAGAGAGGAAACTGGGAAGGAAACAGTATAATAATAAAAATAAAAAAATCTAGATCAGGACGAAAAATAAAAAAATTGATTCTTTGCCAAGATTTTAAAGAAATTTAAACTGTTCCTTTTTTTTAAGGGGTTTTGCTTTTCGGTTCTTAACGTCTCGTATCTTCCCCCCATCACCCTTGGAATCCCGTATCTGGTTCAAATCTTAAAGGGAATATAAAACAAATAAAAAAAAATTGTCTGCAAAACACCCGCGACGGAATATTTCTAAACGCATTTAGGGAGATCACTTAATTTCAAATTTTTCCCACATCCCCAGTCGTCTAGCCGCTAATTTTGGCGCTGGCTAGTGATTGGTTACATCGGTATCATCACTAAAATTACACAGTGACCTTCCATAAAGAAAGTTCCATTTAAAGGGACTATCTGCGATTTGTACAGCCTCTTTAAAATTGACTACTTTCTTCCTTAGCAGACGACGATGGCCATAACGAATTCAACTGTAGGATGTCCGCAAAAGGAAATATGATTTACAGGGGATAAATTATAGAGCTGATAGGGCCTTTAAGGTTCAATTCAACCAGTTCGAAGGTTATGAGACTACAAAATAAAGAGAGAATGTAACCTGACAAATGATTTTTTTACCACCAGCTAAAATATTTATAGACAAGTATAAAAATAAATTTAAAACTTGCCCGGAAAATAGGCTTAGCTGGATTCACGTAGATTCCAAAATCTCTTCGCATTGATGTGTCAGCGATCAATGACCTGTCGTTAAGTCGAGATCTCTATGAGATTTTCAATAACATTCGATTGATCGCTGACCCTTCAATGCGAAGAAATTCAAGATCTCCATGAATCCAGCTAAGCCTGTTTTCAGGGTTTCAAATTTATTTCTAGTTTAATATTTGTAATTAATTTTATTTTCTGCTGGATTAGGCCTATTTTAAAGATAACGAATCGATAAAAATCACTTGTTAGGTTGCATTCTCTCTTTAACTATTCATGCAATACATAATTGCGTAGTCAAATTTTAAAACCAAAACTGTCGAATTTTATTATTTTTTTTCTTTTGTAATACTTTTAACAAATTTTTAATTATCATTCTAGGTCTTCTCTCACACAATTAAGCGCATCGTTACCACCCTACCTTTACGCTACTAAGCTCACAGAGAGCACATTTTCTCTTACTCATCAAGATGTTAATACACATTGAGAACAATTCAAAATACCCTAGTTTTTTTACCCTTTTTTTTGGAATTTTCACTTGATTTAAAAACAAATTTTTAGCAAAATAAAAATTCCATTTTAAATTTCATGTTTGTTTTTAGAACGAAACAACGATTTAATTTGACTAGTTAACAATTGATTACGAAAATTTAATCTATATTAGTAGGAAATTGGTTAATTATATAATACAATACTTATGCCAATTACGTAAGCGATTTATGAAAATTAGAATTGATTTTATTAATCAAATTAGTATAAAATGAAACGGCAATTGAAGTTTATCTCATTATAATGCAATGTTACTTCCTTAATTATCATTTAATTATAGTTAAAATATAATTAAGTTTGTATTTTGTTTATTGCTCGCTAAAACTAAGATTTTAATATTTAGAGATTAAATTTTCGTAATATTTTCTCAAATTCGTTTTTTTCAAAAATATTTTTTTTTTTTTTTTTCATTTTTAAAAATGTAACCTTAATCACAATTAGTTTTCAACCAAAAAATATTTTTTCTTGGCATTATTTTAACCTCAATTTTGTTCCAATCTCCGTTCTTTACACCAGGCACTCGATTTTTTTTTTCAATTCAATTTTTTAAATTTTTGTTTAAACGTTTTTGGTTTGCATCTGGAAGCCACCTTTTTAAATATTTTTTTAAAACTAATTTGTAACAAAAAGCAAATAAAAGGTTTCAATTACCGAAAAAATTAATGAACTTAATTTATTAACCTATTAAGATATACGTATCATAATTTAGAGCCGGAAAAAAAACGATTTTTCAAAATTATGAGACCAAAAAATTTGAAATTTAGTGATACGAGAAGGAAGATTTCGATAATCTTAATCATATCTAAATGTTAATTGTTTTTTAATTTAAACTTGAAATGTTTTAAGCTCATGTCTAGAGAATTGTCGTATTATCAACCAAAATTATCTTGGATACTGTAATTCTAATTCAAATTAATTCAATGCATTCCCAGATTTCGACATCTTTAGTGTTATTTTAAAGGTAGAATACAACGTAACAAGTGATTTTTTTTATCAATTCCTTATCGTTTAAATATGCCCAATACACTAGCGAAAAATTTACAAACAAATATTAAACTAGAAATCTATTTAAAACTTACCATGAAAATAGGCTTAACTGGATTCATGGAGATATCCTGAACTCCCGTATAAGGACCAGTGTCCAATGACATTGATCATGTAGATCATGCATTCCTCATATAAGAGCCATCGATCAACGTCATTGGTCGCTTCTCCTTATATGGGGAGTTAAGGTGATCTCCATGAATCCAGCTAAGTCTAAGTTTTATTTCTAGTTTAATATTTGTTTGTAATTTTTTTTTACTGGTGGATTAGTTCTATTTAAACGATAAGGAAACGATAAAAAAAGCACTTATTAGATTACATCACCCTTTAAATTAATTTTTAAAGTTGTTAGTTTGAATTTTAGTGATGCGTAAAACCGGACCAATCAATTAAACCCAGCCTTCAACTGTACAGATTTCTCATTAGTTCCTAAAATTGTAGCTCTCGCCATCTGCCAACATTTTTAAGAAACTCAATCACAATTTTGGATTATTGAAGATTGAAATAATATGATTGGATCGAATTTACTCTAACATGATATTCAAACCTAACGAAACTTCGGAAATTAAACTAAAAACTAAATTATCGTATTAAAAAATGTGAAAAGCTCGTTAATTTTCAACCTTAAAATTATTCCGCGTTTGAAAAAAAAATGGAAAAAAATGAGATTGTAAAAATAATATCAAGTAAAATAAAAATTAAATCCTAAATTCATATTAAGTTCATATTTTTTGGTTCTTTTCAAATAAATTCAACTTTATCATCCTGATCATCATTATAATTATATATAATTAATAATAAAATTTATTTTACTTCTAATTTGCTTTTGCCTGGCCTATGAAATGAAATATTTATAATTTTGGTTTTTTTGAGAAACACTGATGATGGTAATCATGTTATTTTTTTTATCAGAACATAGTCCCAGCACATACTTAATGTTTGTATAATATATTTGAAGTTATATCTACAAAAAATGTTTTCACTGTCATTTATATACACATTGACACTTTTTTCTAATTAGTTTTTTTTTATATAAACATTTTTTTTTATTAATTATATAACCTACGGGCCCCAAATTGACTATAAATTAACAAGTTAATACCAAAGATTGATATTCAACTCTTGTGTTTAATATGTTCCCTACAGGGCCGGGCCATGTTTCAATTTTGTTTAAACACGTCTGAAAAAGCTCTATTTGTTTGTGTTTTAGGAAATAAAGGCGCCCACGACACTTTTCATTCGATATTAATTATATTCCATTTGGGTTTTTTTAACTTACACTATATACAAGCCTTGTTTGTTATCATTAGTTATGTTTCTTTTGTTTTAGATTATGACCGCCTTATATATTTTCATGTTATAGGTTATTCGTTCGTAATAAATCTGTATTATTAAGAGTATCTTATTTAGAAAAAAATATCCGTTTTTAATAAGGATTATCTTCTGTAAATGTTACAGATGTTAGGTGGTTACTAATTTAAATGTCAATTAGATTCAACATAATATATTGAATTATGTTAAAAAAAATTCTAATAGATTTAGAGTTTCAGAAAACAAACAGAGAGAGCAAAATTAAATGCAATAAGTCAACGTTTTGTGACTGGGAAAAAATACTATGGGATTAACGCTCTTGGTGTACAAGACTGTAGTTTTGACTGTACTAAAGCGATTAAACGTGAACCTATTTAGAAAGCATTACCAAAAAGGGTTGGCTATGTATAGATTTTACCACAAGTAAATCATCCTTCAAGTTTATAAGAAGACATACTGCGGGTGACAATGAAGTGAATCCGATTTTCTCAGTATTCCGAAATTTCTATAGATAGGCAGCAAGAGTAAATCAGACTCGAAATCGTGACGGCCGGGCGAGACACGCTCCTTCGTTTCGCGAGAGAGAGGGGAGAGTTGTTTTCCGTTGATACATTTTCATCCCCGTAAACGTCTAGACGGCATTGATGGGCGTGCTTCACGGAGTGTAGTACAGTGGAAGGCTAGCGAAGCACTTCGCGTGAAGCGCTTCGCAAGCCTTCCACTGTACTAAACTCCGTGAAGCACGCCCATCTATGCAGTCAGTGCGATATTAGCACCGCCTACTTAGTTCCAATCTCAACCGCTAGAGAGGGCGATTTCGAATTCCGTTTATAGTTTTTGGATTTTTACCTCTCTCCTCGAGCGAAAGCTCTGACGACGAAACTTTCAGCACCACATACCAATCGTAATATGCCTTGTTGTAAACTTGAAGCATGATTTATACGTGATTTTACTGAGGTGGATAATGGTTAATTTATCTCATATTTTTACTTCGTTTATTATTCCATGCTACTATAAGTATTCATTAAATTGAAATAGTCACGTGACAATTGCACTAATTTCACAAATTCTCTATTGGCTCAATCTAAAACGTCAGAAATTTTGGTAAACTCATTTAATATTTAACCCTCCTGTATTTAATTTAATTAACCTAATTGATATCTTTATTTCTAAATATGCGTTTTTTAATCATTCCAATTTAAAAGTTATTCATTCGAAATTAATTTTATTCTAACCAAGTTTTTAATTTATTTTAAGCAACTGTTGCTTAAGTTCAAGCTGAAGTTTTCAAAATACAATTAATGGATACCGGAAAATAAATAATTTCAAATTTTTATCGCAAAACCTCGGTTTTAAAATTATAATTAACTGAAGTAATTAAGTCTAATATAGAATAATATTAAGTAATTTTGAACGCTTTAAGCCAGCCAAGAGTGTAAGCGTTAAATTATTTAAGTTCAGAATTGATTTAATTAAAAAATTTCTTAATCTGAATTTTGAGACCGATCTCAATCCTGATATTATCTAACCCACCCTGTAAGCTCTTAACCAATCGTAATAATCCATGCTGCTTTTAAAATTGAATTGGGGTGAAACAAAATTAAATTATTAAATAAAATATAAATATTAAATGAGTTTAAACCATTGACAAGGCTTCGTAATTAAAATTAATTAAATGGAGAATGCAACCTAATATTTTTTATCGATTCTTTATCGTTTAAATAGACATAATAACACCAGTAGAAAATTCCAAATATTAAACTAGAAATCAATTTAAAATTACCCGAAAAATAGGCTTAGCTGGATTCATGGAGATAATGAATTTCTCATAGAGATCTCGCCTTATAGCGACGGGCCTTTGCTCATTGGTGGATGACCCTCCAATGCGAAGGAATTTAAGATATCCAGAAATCCAGCTAAGCCTATTTTTCTGGTAAGTTTTAATTTATTTCTAGTTTAAGATTCGTTTGAATTTTTTATTTATACTGATGGATTAGGCATATTTTAACGATAAGGAATCAATAAAAAAAAAAAATCACTTGTTACTAGGGTGTATTCTCCCCTTAAAAGCTGTGTATTCTCCCTAGAAAAAGCTAAATAATTATCCCTTTAAAAAGCTCAATGCTATTTTTAACTTAAATATATCAATATAAATTAATCATACAACTAAAAATATAAATTAAACATATTATTATATCCTAAAACCGCGTTCAGAACTTTACTAATAGACGATTTTGATTGGATTATATTACATATGACGCATCTTTGCAACTTAAAAACGCACTTACAAAAACCTTTTAGGGGGGGATCCTTTTTTCTTAAATTTTTTGAAATAAATATAAAAATAACACATCGAGCTAATTAACAGTCAATTGTGCGGAACGAGTAACGATAGTAAAATGTCTAGCTTAGGGTTGTTGGTTTTTATTATTATTTTCTAAAATTTTAATATTATTTTCCTAGAGAATTAATATCTGATTCGTGATGGATTTTTCCTAATCTTTGGAATGTTTACATTCTCCAGACAGTTTAAAAGTGCTGTAATTTGTTGTATTATCATTTTAAAGTTAATTTTATTACGTTTATGCTTTCTTAACACGATAGAACTTTTTTTTAATGTTAGACAAGTTTCGTGGAAATTATAGTTGTTATAGATAGCTTTAAAATGGAACCCTGAATTTTTTTTTTCATTCCCGCACTCGGTATTAGGCAGGGCCTAGCTCAAAATATCTTTAAAAGATAGCACAGGCTTAAAATGAGGTTGATACCATTATTTTTAAAAGCTTTGAATTATATTTTTAGTTTTATTATACTATTTTGACGTCATATTCAAAATTTTATACCTCTAGGATGAGGCATTCTGTAGAAATTTCAAAACTGCGTTCATACTAGGCCTTGCAATCGATTTAAACTGCTTCAAAACGATTCGCTAGAGTCATGTGAACGGGAAACCGTCTTTTCTCGAAAGTATTTGATTCGATTTCTCGAAACTGCTTCGGGAACCAGTTTCAACAACCGATAGATATAGCTACAATAAATCGATTCGATTTGAATATCGATTTGATTTAACCGTTTCAAATCGATTAAGAAATGCTAGTGTGAACGTAGCTAATGTCAATTTTTCTTCCGATATATGACGTAGTTTATAATTAACGATAATAATGGACTTTGTGTTAAGATAGATGAAACATTTCGCTACAAATGGCTGCGTTCAGCGAAGGAACGGAGATACCGAAACAGTCTCTCGAGAAACCACAACCGAATAGTACCAAAAATGATACCGGAGCCAATAGATTAGTTTAACCTTAGTTTTTTTTGTTGTTAACCTCAAATAAATACCGGACGAACCTGATCATTGATCACTCTGATTACTTTGGTACTTCCGCCCGGTTAAAATCCTCAAAAATGGGCCAAGATGGAAGTAAGCAATTATGGTTAATTAATACTTTCTTCGTTAGTCTCATTTTAAAGCCATCATTAAATTTTATCCATAGATACAAGATATTAATATTATTAAAACTCTAGTAATTTCCACATAACTATAGTCTTTCAATAAAAAAAATCATTTGACGCGTATTTATTATTGATGTTTTCTCCTGCAAAAATTTACGTATACATATATATATATATATATATATTTCTTCCTTTTACTATATATGGTATAACACAAAAATAAATTGTGCCGAAAAGTTTGTTTTACCGATATTATTGAGACTATTTATATACTGATGTTTGTTTGTTTTAAACAGTTCAACCTTAATAGCTTCTTAAAAGTGCATTTTTGGTTTTGGGGATTGTTGATCACACTCGCACCAAAGTTTTATTACATTTTAATCTCACGGGATTTTGTTTTTTGCGATCTGCGTTCGAAGGAAAAAAAGGCTACGTTTTAAATCTTCCTCTCTACATGATTTGTTTTCCCACCGATTCTCGAATTATTCAAATACCATCACGCGGAGTTTAGAACGCGCTTTTGTGTTAGGTTTTTGTCGTTCGATTTCGTATCTTGATGCTCTTATTTATCAGCGTGGGAAGATTTTAAATTTAATTTAAGGAAGGGCTTTTAACAAGGGGTTTTGTTTTAATGTCGATTTTTAATTATGGCTTGTCGCCTCTTTCAAATGGCCGTTTCAAATGTGTAAGTCACATTGAAGGAGGGATTATCGAAGGAGTTTTCGCGAATTATGTTGCCATTGACGCTACCGGCGTCATCCTCACCCGTCGCATCAGCGGGTTTGAAATCCGCCTTGTGGCCTCGACCCCAAGCGTCAGTTGGTTGAAGCAAGATTTTCAATCGCTTCAATGTGATAATAATAATAGATAAAAAGATTTGTCAACGAATATGTCGTGATTTAATTGTTGTAACCCCAACAAGTGATGGTTTATCGATTCCTTATCATTTAAATATGACAAATCCAACAAACAAATATTAAACTTGAAATCATTTTAAAACTTACCATCAAAATATTCTTAGCTGGATTCATGTAAATCATAAACTCCCCATATAAGGACTAGCGACCAATGACATTGATCGATGGCCCTTAATAAGGGAAATGCAGGATCTCCGTGAATCCAGCTAAGCCTATTTTCCGGGTAAGTTTTAAATTTATTTCTAGTTCAATATTAGTATTTTTTACTGGTGGATTAGGCCTATTTAAACGATAACGAATTGATAAAAAAAATCGCTTGTTGTTAGGTTGCATACTCCCTCTAAACGTTTCGGATGTATTCTTCTAATTACGTGCGAAATACTAATATCGACTAACAACATGCAATAAAGCAATTAAAAACACGAGACGCGTTTAAAAAATTATAATAAGCGTGAAAAATAAATTTTTCTTATAAATGCTATTTAATTAATTAACCATAAAGTTGTAGTCTTTGTAAATTAATTTAATTATATTAAAAATTAATCACCATTGTCAATCAATTTAGGGTAGCAAATTAATTTATCTTTCTACACTCACAAACATGAAAATAAACGAGTGCTTTGCCAGTTCATGTCGTGAACATTCACAAGCATTGCAAGAAAAAATATCTTCTGTATTCTACACCCTTCAATTCTGTACTGAAGGTGATGTGTGAACAATAGGTGCTTAAAACGCGTTTTCGAGCGATTTAAATATAGGTTTGATTTTATCGACTAAAATCGATTGCGACATACGCTAGTGTGAACGTATAACTCAATCATAAATCGGTTTATGACAGTGAAGTGTGAACAGATGGCCCTTAAAATGATTTCAAGTGATTTAAGTATCGGTTTAATTTTACGGTTTAATATCGATTGGGATACGCTAGTGAGAACGTAACCTAAATACGGTTTTCAAATAGTTTTTGAATATTCAAATCACCTTTTTAAGGGAATTATTTCATTTTGTAATAAAAAAATCTCTACAGTTGGCAATTTTTTTCAAAACAGTTAAATTGGTTTCAAAAGTTTCTAGTATGAACGCGCCTAGAGAAAAATTTCAATTGACACTTAATAGACAATATGATGGCCAACTATAGTTAAATTATTTCGAAAACGCAAGTAGATCAGGAAGTGTTTCATTTAAATAAACTTTGCGTACAGGTTTCATTATATCAATCTACTACATTCTGACCAATGCAACATCCGCCTTAATTTCTAAAGCGTAAGTAAAACCAAAATCGTGACGTGACATCTTTGCGTGCACATTAAGCAGTCTATCAGATTTGATACGGTGAAGAGGTAACGCAAAATCAAAAACAACGCAACACTTTTTAAAAACAAACACAGCCGTAATGCACGGAGGGTTTTTATCAATCAATACAAGATATCTAAAAGGGATAGGGACGCAATAAAGTAAACAGCTTATTGAAGAAAAAATTGGGAGAAAATTCATTTGGCCCGAATCTTTCTTCCTGCCATTTACCTTATTGCCTTTAAGTCTGTGGATGGACTACGGTTTAAAAGGATGCAGTACGTGCCTTATAGAACTAAGCCAGTTACCAGGAATTGCTGGATTTATAACCCCTTAGAGATAAAGAAATACGTTTCAAATCCTACCTCCCTTAACGATCCTTTCCTTAATGAGCACACTTTGTAGATCATCATTAGAACGATGACTGAGACGGGAACCATTGCAATTACCCAGCCTGCGAGCCCAAAGAAAAACCAAAGGTCAATATGGTGTATATTTGAACCAAGGGTCCGTTTACTCTGGTTGGATCAAGAGGAGGTACTTCAGCGTCAAAACGGCGAAGAGTTTTTAAGCCATAACATCATATTTCGGGCATATACAACATATAGTCATAACGGTAGTGATAATGTTACCACTTGATGAACTAACTCCTTTGATTGGTATTACAGTATTATGGAGACCATACTCGCGTGGTTTCAAGCTGAAGCAGTGGTGATATTTACGAAGCAATATCTCGTGCCCCAACCCCAGTAAATGGACCTTGATTTGAACCAAATTGGGGGAAATCAAAACTACTCGCATCTTTACTCCAAAGGGGGTATCGTTTAACTGTTTGACCCTTTTTAGTCCTAATTAGGACTAATACTTTTTTCTTACCTACGATATTTGACCACATAGGGTAGACGTATTCGCCGCTTTTTGCTGGAGTGTATTGAACCCAGTTGAAAATCAAGATAAACTAGAAAAAAAAACAAAGTAAAAAACGCAATTATTGATGGAACTTTAACCTTTTCAGGGTTTTTAGAGTACTACTATCACGATTTTTAGAATATAATACTCTAAAAAACCTCGTTTTATTTAGGCTTATTTCATTTGATGACCACAATTTTTTTATGTTTAATTTCCATGCTAAATTTTTATTGGAAACCATGGAGCAATAAAGAACGGCCACCTATCTTTCGAACCTTGACTTTAACAATGAAAAAAAGGACTGTATTTTGCTCTCTTACCAATAATGTAATGGGAGTCAAAAACTTCCACATGATTAACCAGAAATAGGTCCAGACGTAAGAACGGGAACCGATCATTTTTTCTATGTCTCTTAGAAACCTGTCGGCCCCTTTTATTAATAAAAAAAATGTTACAATTAAAATTTATAATAACATTAACATAATAAACGTTATTATACCGTAGTTCCAAGAGATTAGGGTACATTCGGCAATTGCTATCAATAAAACCGAAAAATTGGCGGCGTACTTGTCAAATATCTCGAGCCAGTATACTCCGCTCTGTGGGAAAATTATAAATTATTGTAACTTTTGATTTATTGCTCGTTTACAAGAGTATTGTATATTTACGTTAGTAGTGAAAATGAGTCCACCCAAATAGCCAAAGACGCAAACACCCATGACGACCCAGAATTTGACTTCTCGCAAATTAGGGAATCGGTCAAGGATGGCGGTGGTAACAGTCTCGAGCAAGGCGAACTGGCTGTCGAGGCCCAGAGTTAGTAACATGAAAAAGAATAAGAAAGCCCAGAGAGGAGCGATGGGCAGACGAGCCACAACTTCCGGATAAACGATGAAGGCCAAGCCGGCCCCTTGGTCCACCACCTTGTCGACGTCGACGTGCAACTCGTGGGCTAAATAACCTATGACGGAGAAGATGACGAATCCCGCGAAGATGCTAGTTAGAATGTTACTGACGGAAACGATCAAGGCGTCCCTAAAAGTCAAAAATTAAATAAATACGTCATGAATATTACAGCGTAAGTCATGACCACTTCAAATAACTTCATAGTGATAAGAGGTTATTGAAAATGGTAGGGAATCTTGCAATATATTAAAAAAGTAATTAAATGCAATATTTATATTTGAACTATTTCTACACAATAAAAGAGCAAAATTCAACTCTACGTTAAACAGGAAATCTAATAATAGAGCCTTAAATGTCATAACCAATAGGAAAATTAGACATAAACACTCTCAAAGCCATCTGAGAGTTGTCTAATTATTAAGGTGTCACCATATATAAAAATCCCCGAAATAAAAAAAAGTTTACTTGTAGCAGTTATTATGAAACTTGTTATAAGATGATAACGTGATGAGACCGCCCCAAGCTGGACTCAACGCGAAAAAAATTTGCACCGCGGCATCTCCCCAAACCTAGAAAGAATTACAACGGTTATATACGTGAAGAACAAGAGGTTATATTTAATATCTTAAATTTGCGACCGAATACTATTGCCGCCCGCTTGGTAAATCGTCGTCGAGAACCTGAAGTGTTGAGTTTAAGCATGAAGGGTCAACACTTTAGCCGAGGATAAAAGTTTCAGCGATGTATAGCCTACCAGATAGGTTTCGGTCGCGAATAGATTTTAGTTCATGGTCAATGTAGATAAATTGACTTATACCTGGGCCGTTAACAATAGATTCCAGGTGGGTGTGACGTAAAAGAGGATGCCTTCTCTAGCTCCTGGCAGAGTGACCCCTCGGAAGAATAGGATAACCAGAACAACGTAAGGGAAGAGCGCCGTGAAATAAACGACTTTCCCCGAAGACTGGACTCCTTTACTTAAACAAAGAAAGACGATGATCCAGGCTAAAAGTAAACACAGCGCCAAGGACCAACGAACTTCACCCGTTTCGTGGATACCGGAAGACTGACCCAAAACGTAATGGCTATATAGATGAAAACAAAATAGTAAATGGGGTTTTTACCTTTTTAAAAACATGTTTTTAATATTAAAGAATATTAAACTTAATTTATTTAATATTTTGAATTGGAATTGTATATCTTAATTATGTAATTTTAAAAAAATTAACATTTGAACGGCTTGACAACCTTGAACAAAAGTTCTATTAGTTGACGAGCGATTTCACTTTACACCAAAAAATGGTATGGACCGAATGGGAAAAGAACTACTTGATAGTGTCAATGCGACCCATCACTGCAAAAGAAATGAATCCAGCTAAGCCTATTTTCAGGGTAAGTTTTAAATTTATTTCTAGTTTAATATTTGTTTGTAAATTTTTTGAGTGATGGATTAGGCCTACTTAAACGATAAGGAATCGAAAAAAAAAAAAAAAAAATCATTTAGATTGCATTCTACCTTTAACGAAAGAGATAAACCATTTTAAAATGTCTCGTGGGAACCAGGAAGCGAAGACGAGTATCACGCGAAGAATGTTTATTACTATATACTAGAATTTTATACTTACAGAAAATACTCGTCGGCGGGTGTCTTTTTGTGAATATCAGTCATATTAATCTTGCTTAAATTGGGCGAATCTGGCGCCCAACAAGTGCGATTGAAGTATGTGCCGTTCGTTTTTTCACATTCGTCCGCTCGCTGGTAGGAGAAGCAAGCTATAATAAGATTTAAAGGAAACGCTATCAATCACACCACTCTCTTTTTCTTTTAGCTCGAGTTATTTTTTAAAGATTTTTGGCTGAAGTCTTCGCTACGTCATTTTTTAAATATTAGAGACCTCAAACGAGAGTTAAAGCCACACGAGCTTAATAAAGATTTAACATACATAAGCTGGATTTAATTTACTGACATGAAACATTGTTAAATGCAGACTTTTAGAAGTTAAATTTAAAAAAATTTTGGTTAAAATGTAACAACGTTGTCTTTAAATCTAGACAGAGGGGTCATACACTTTTGAATTCGCTGTACACCTGAATTCACTGAGTTCAGCTTTGACAGTACATTGAGTTCGAACTCTTATGAACTCTTGAGTACAGCTTTGATAGTGCAAAGAGTTAAAAACTTTTGTACATCTGAGTTCGCGAGTGTCTGCCCCCTTGATCTAGACTCACTAGCACAGATAGAGGTTGATCTGGAGGTCAGTTAGGCCTTTTTTATTGCTCCTTAGGGAGTGGTTATGGAGTCAGACAAACGGGTCAATGGAAAGCGCAATTATTGTACTATTAACGAAACTTTAAATTTAACTCATCATCAGATCTCAATTCAAATCTCTTATTTTATACCTAGAAACTAAACACCTTCCAAGAGAGAACAGATACTTAGAACTAAAGGTTTTGCCCGCAAGGCGCAAACATTTTCATTAAGCTATAAGAACTTTTGAGCATACCCGGTGTGCTCCATTCTGGATCACAATCCTCCCAAGGCAGGTGACTTTGCCACGAGGCGAACATGTAAAAGAGTGTCCAAGCGATGATCATGTTGTAGTAGAGCATGACGATGCCTGAGACCAAGATCATTCCGTAACCGAGGCCTTGGAAGAGTGGACAGAATCTTTCGAAGATGGCCAAAGGCCCTAAACTGGCAAACTGCCCGAAAGATAGTTCCATGAACATCAGAGGTAACCCTGCGTTGTACAGTTCGAACAATATCGTGTTAAATTTACACAGTTAAGAGAATTTTTGGATGGTATTTTTGGTATTAAATGAAAAGGCCACCAATAAAATAATTGTAGATAATGATAGAATATTTAAAATCATAAGGAAACGACACGTTTTTAATTTGACTATAATTATTTAAAATGTTATAAACGAAAATGTTCAACGATTTGAATAAAGCGAGCCCTCGTGACGTGTTGTGAACGAGCTGACTGGGCGACGGTTTTAGCTAACGCTTCTCTGGGCCAATGGAAATTCATCCTACGGTTACGATCGTTCGGTTTAAAAATCAAATACTGCTTCAAAGCGACAATTTCTAACATCAATAACCTAAATTAACATAAATGAATAATTTAAAACGTGGTCTTCCATTTAAGAACGCTATTATTTTTATCCTGGAACAACGTCCCTATTGGCACTGTAATAATGACATATCTGAACTAAGTTCTCGGGCTGGTTGACCTAAACTGATACTATCTTAATGTTAGTCCGAAAAGTGTCCTCGACTCGGTTCATAGTTGAATTGATAAGGCTTAGGAATTATGTAATTATGTTAAAAGATAATTACCGGCTAGGAGCATCATGGCAATGAAAGGTATGAGAAAAGCCCCGCCCCCATTCCTGTAGCAGAGGTACGGAAAACGCCAGACATTGCCCAAGCCGACGCTGTAACCCAAGAGCGAGAGGATGAAATCGAAGCGGCCCGTCCAGTTGCCCCTCTCCAGAGCGTCCCCCTCGGAGCCACGGTCATCATCGAACTCGTCGTCCGCGCCCTTGGGCGACAGAGGAACTTGACTGCTGACCCGCGGAAAGTCCTGAGCACCAACATCGTGCTGCCATAACGAAAAAATTGTAAAAGTCATTCATTTTAATATATACATACATTGTATCAGTTACAACTCAACTTTCGCTAGTTTTGCGAAATTTTCCTAAACAAATCGAGTAGAGAATTAAATGGCCTATTGACGTTACGGGTTAAAACTAGCTAAAAGTTCAAATTAGTTGGTTTGTTACATTTCGCTAGCGTTTGGGGTAATATTGAGCCCTGTCATGAAGCGACAATTTTAAACTTGGCCATCAAATGTTCGCGCCATTAGTAATATCCAACAAACATGCGTGCTGAAAGCGGAAATACTGTAAACTCCCTTGCCGTAGTTGAATGAAATAATTCATTTTCCCCGTCATAACACTCCCATAATGTTAAAGACGTTTTACAAACATCTGTGTCTATTTCTTCACACTTACGATTATTTTTGCATTGGATCTCCTTTTTAACAATCAGTACACAAACTACAAGGCTTTGTTTGTCAGTTATAACACGAGATGTTACAGAGCTAGATAACGAGTCGAAGCGTGATCGTGATGGGATAAGTATATAAAAACTTCGGTGCGAAAACGTGGAAAATGCCAAAGCTGCTAAATTAGTAGAGTGTTGGAGTTAACTTCGTTAGAGGAGATGGATTTTTTTTTAAAGTTTTTTGGATGAAGGGAAGAGTCTATTTTTAGAATAGAACGTTTCGCCATAAAAAAACAAACGAATTCCAGATCGCGTTCTGTTTTCTTTCATATATTTTTTCTATTTTTCTATGCACCGAATTATTCTCGATAACAGACTCCTCCCATCTTTTTTGGTTTTACGCGACTAGGAAATTTAATTAGGAAGGGTTTCAGACTAACCACACCCAACGACGCAGCCCGTTACAACAACGAGATAAAGCTACGCAAATTCGCGGTATCACGGACACAAAGATAAATTTATTTACGGGCGAATGATTTTTAGGAAATATGACTCAGAACTTCAACCCGTGTTTCCATGCTACAATTGAATACGGTACTAATATTCTTTAAAGCCAATCTATGGTTTATAAAGGCCTTTAAAGTTAACTCCATTTCTTACTGAGCAGACTACGTTGCGTAATTCAAATTGTACTGTTCCTACATTTTGGCAGTGCTTGCCGTTAGAGGACACTAACGAAGGCCAGTTTTTTGTATTTATCTTTATATCTATTAAGATAGCTGTTGAATTGTTAATAGTCCTAGTTGACACACATAAGCTGGTTTTGGGTGAGCTGATCGTAGTTCATGAGCTTAGCAATGAAATCAATACGGAATGTCTCGAGCCAAAACGATCGGTGGCACGCAACGGTATATAGGAGCCTTTACAACAAACTAAATCATCGCCCATTTATGAATATCCACTGTGGATTCATTTTTATCTTTGTTTTTCTGGTCGTGGTTTGGTTAGTTTCTACTTTTGCCCCGCACTGTTTGCCGTTAGAGGACGCTTATGAGCTTTCGGTTTTGTTATTCATCTCATCTATTAAGTTAGGTGTCCATTGTAAATAAGGAAGATGGATAAAATTTCTACACGGGTTTAGAATCTCAAAGAACACGTTCCTTCTCGGTGGCATGTCCTAGACTTTTGGCAAATTTCTGGGAAAGTAAACAATACGAGAAGTGTAGCCAGGCACTTGTTACACAAGCAAAACCTTAGGTAACAATTCTTTCTCTAATTATCAACCTCTGGTTGTTACGTAAATGTAGATTGATTCTGAGAGTGTCAACGAAATAAGGTCAACCCTATGAAGTCACCTTGACTGGGACCTATAAGTCCCCAAAGGAAAAATGGCTGAAAAAAATCGATGATTGTATGCCGAAAAAAAAGGAACAGTAGGCCACTTTTGGGGTACCCGCTTTAGTCGTCTCAGATTATCTTTTTTTATACATAGTAGACCAGTGGCGCCAAACCGACTGAAAATATCGATCAATTCCTTTGAGATCTATAACTTGTTCCCCACCCACAAATCGGAACAGTATAAAAGAAATAAAAATAGAGACTATGACATTAAGGAAGTAGGAAATTTTCAATCCATTTCTTCACAGATATTTTCTGTCGTGAAGGTTGGCAATGTCCCAAATTATAAAATCAGCAAATATGGGTTACGTTTTAAAGTATTACCTACGCTATTGGAGTCTTAGTATAATCATGGTCTTCAAGGAGAGTTTGAAACATGCACTACTTTTCTATTTATGGTTTAACATTGTTTAAATTATTCCGACTTGTAGTCTGCTCATTTTGTGATCTCCTAAACACAAACTTGTAGGAAATAAAATATGCTGCACTAAAGATATATCTTATAGGCGATATATGACATATTGGTTCTGTATAATACATGTATTTTATTTTATTTTATTTTAGAACATATAATGTAATTTTATCTAGGGACAAGTCTACCTTCATTAAGTCTTTATAGAAAATCATGTTTAAAAATAAATATTGTCAGAATGAAAATTATATTTCCTTTTCTACTTTCTAAGTAATATTTTCGTCAGAGTAAAATCCTCTATTAAACAGTAATTAGAAGGTTTAATTAGTTTTAACGTAGCATTCTCAGTTCAATAAACCACGATTAAATCTGATTAAAATCGTCTGAAGAGGGTATTACAGTTCCTTAATAAAATCTTAACTCCATCTAATCTACGCGTTTCTTCATTTAATAAAAAAAATTTAAAAATATTTTCTGATTCATAAAAACGCTCAAATGACGTAAAAGTGACGTAAGGGAACGAAATATCTGTCAATAAAATTCAATTTAAAATATGGGCCATGCTTCGTATTTTCAAATAAATTGTGAAAGAAAATTTAGGAGTTAAAATGAAATATGTTTTCGTATAATTTAAACAGTGTTTCAAAATATCGAAATTCTGGCAATCCAGATCAAGTTGAACTAGCTAGGGGTTCTAAAAAACTTTAATAGATATTTACAGCAGAGTTTGAATGGTTGAACGGTTTCGAAACTCTTATTACTCGAATTCGTTGCGTTGCAGAAATTTATTATAAACAAGAAATATAGAAATTATATTATATGTCTAAAGACCTTGGTCATCAAACGCGGGCCTATTTTTTTAACGATAGGACATTACAAGCACTGTTGAAGGCTGAAATGATATGATTGGTCCGAATTTATATTTACTTGTTTTCAAATTAATTTAAACACCTAAAACGTGTCTGAGTATTCCGAAAAAAAAATTCTAATACTTTTTTTTCATGGTGATTCCATTTTCAGCTCCAAGTTTCCCTTTAAGGTATCTTTTAACTGAGCCTTAAATATAAATTATATAATCTAAAATTATTTTAGCGGGCAAGTTTGACATTTTAGGGGGTAATTCCCCCATAATTCCAACGCCATTGCACTTTCCAATCCAGTTATGAAGAAACAAACAGAAACTGGCCATGAGAAGCGTTATTCTGTGTTCTTCTGCATTTTAATAAACTGTTAATCATAAAGTCGCAGCCCCGTAAATTATTTTAATAATATTTATAATTGATAATTTTGTTCCGATAAGCATTCCGAAATCAGAAAAAGAACAAAATCTCTGTATGCGAACGAGGCTTAAGTTATTATCAAACAGCGTCTATCGTTTAGCAATTAAGATAATGAATTAACGATCGTTTTCCATAAAATTAATAGGATGTCGGGGAAAGGGCCGGTTATCCTAAATATAATTGAAATCCCCTCGCCAAGCTGATGCCTCCCCATTTCAAAGACCGCGTTAATCTGATACGGGATGAAGGGCCGGGGATAGACACGAGACGTCTATAAAATGTATCCACCATATTGTACTTCAAATCTTGTAAAATAAAAAAGAAATATCGTGCCAAATAATAATCAAATCTAAAACCACTCGATATCGTAATAGACAAACAAAGAGCGCTTAGTAAGATAAATCTGATAAAGAAGGGATCATATAGTACTTTTATGGGATATTCTGTGTTTTCACTCCGTGCCAAAGCATTTTTAACAAGAGAATAAACGAGACAATTTATTGGTGATGCTATAAATAGGTAAAGTGGCGATACTCCGATAGTGACTATGATTTTATTTGCAAGTAACCTCATGTGAATGATATCAATCAAACATAATAAAATTAAACGTCCGTACGTAACGTTCTCCCCCTCTACCCTTAGCCTCCTCCAGAAAAGTCTGAAGAGGTTTAAAAAAATTCTGGATAGTTCTAGAAAAGTGATTTAACGCGGATTATTGCTAGTTACATTACCATTTTTAATGCTACCCTCTTGTGAATGCTATCAATTAATTTTATTATATTTAATGATAACGAGGCTATTACTATATTAACTTTAATTAAACTTTCCCTAACATTTATTCGACCTACGTATTATTCTCCCTTTAATCTTGTCTAATCTTAACCTAATCCTATTTATTATTAAATCTCGTCTCAATTACACTCCACGTAATAGGTGTAAAAGCCTGTAACTTTGAGATTTTTAAACTAATTACGTTTGATGATTAGCAGAAAGTGACTAACCATGCGTACTAGACCAATTTCAATAGATTTTGGACTAAATTTATTACGTATGTTGGAAAGGAAAGTTTTATTTATTAAGCGCATTTAGGGGTTGAGAAAAAAAAAAAAAAAACGAAAATTTTGTGGAAAATTAAATTTCAGTAATTTTCTGAAAACTTTTCGGAGTGGAAAACTCGTATATTTTTTCACTGAATGCTAATTCTGACCAGTCCTTTTTTGTAGCGAAGATATATTAACAATTTTCCGCCGCAAAAACCTTTGTTGAACTTGTGGAAAGATATGTTTTTCGCTTCAAAAATTCCTTGGTGAAAATTAGCCTTTACAAGGCTAATATTTTCAGTTCCGTTTTTAAAATGAGCTCAAATCTCCAGAAAAACCCTATTATTTAATTATAACTTGGAACTTTGATAATAATGCAGTAGCACAGTCTCAGTTTCAATTATAATTTAAAATTTAGAAATATCTTTTTAATTAGACCAATTTATTTCTTACGGAATGAATAAAAAGTTGAATAGCTTGCAGCATTACTGAATTAATTTCTTAGATCATGACACTTTAACCAGTATTAACTGTACCATCACAGCGGGTTATAAACTTGCGAGGCTTAAGGAGGAAAGCGAAAACCAGAAGCCGAGTGCGCAGGCGTCAGAGGTTTAAGCCGAGTTCGCTCGCACCGAGAAAGACGTTTTCTCTCTCAAGTCCAAATGCCTTCAAAACACTGGATCAGGATTTCTCGTGCATTCAATCCATTAAATACCTTGTCAATAACAACGCGCGTAATTCCAGAAAAATAATCACCGTTAATATTATTTTTCTTTTGACTAGGCTAGCGACGTTGCGAAACCCAGAATAACTATAAATATAGCTCGCAAGCGCGCTGTTTCGGGGGAAAGGGGGAGCCCTACTGGCACGGATTAAACGAGGAATAACACTGTTTGGTCAATAAACGTTCCAGTTAAAGGGAGAATGCAACCAATAACAAGTGATTTTCTATCGAATCACTGTTGTTTAAATAGGCCTAACCTACGTGCTTTGTAAAATTATTATTAAGCTAGAATTAATAGTTGACATTATAAAAGAACTTGTGGGTACGAAATCTTGTTCGAATGTTGCTAACTACGTCACGAAATCACTAGGCGTTTAGGTTATACAAGGCAGCCTTTTTCTGTTTTCTTAAAATGTCACTCGGGAGAGACCCCATCTTGAGAGCTGATACGGATATAGAGAAAATAAGCTAGGTTCTCACGAGTGCTACGAGTTTTACAAGCTAAGACGTAGCTGATGACGTCGACGGCAAAATTCCCTAAGTAAGCTCCTCCTCTTTTATGATTAACTAAATAGGCTTAACAGAGATCCACGGATAATAACGAGTCTCTGGCCAACAAGCAAAGCTATGTTCCTTTACTAGTGTAATAATTAAATTTCATTTAAGTAGTGACCCGTTTTCTTGAAAAAACATTCGTATAATCTTTTTATCATAAACCATTTTATGTTTTTACGTTGTTACTAGTGAAACCGGTTATGAAAACGGACCTTTATTTAAATTATAATGAAACCATAGAAAAAAAAAAAAAAAAATCACTTGTCGGGAATTTGGGATGCATTCTCCTTGAAGCATTACCATCTTCTAAATTAAATCGGGAAAAACAACTAACCGGGAAAAACCAGTTTAATCCCCATGTAATAATTAGCGCATGGCTCCAAAAACAACACTTATTTCTAATGTGGTTCAGAATTGTAAATTACATACAGAGAATCACGCGGGAAGGGGCATACTGTCCACATTGGGTAATAATACGAATGTCCTTAGGCAACTGTAGATACCCTGTAGCCTCGCCTGTAGCTTAAGTCACTTCATTAAATGATTTAGTATATCTAAATAGTATATTAACAAAGAAATTAAATAAGTAATATTTTGAAAACTAAAATATTTTAAAAATTAAGTTTATATATAAGGAATAATTTAATTGTAATTAACCGACGGTACCTAAAGCTCTAAACTAAATACTATAACAGGTTCAAAAATCATTACTCTTTTGACATAAAAAAAAAACAAGTTAAGCTATTCTGACAGTCATGACGTCATAGTTTTCTTTAGAAATTCCGAACTTATTACAAGAACCCACTACGACTTTAAAACACTGTTGTGAGAATCTTTCGGACAATCATGGAGTGTAATTCTCCAAATTTCAACGTTAATTTTACGATTACAAAGCTTAACTTTAATCAAACACAACAGTACAACCATGCTGACTCAACAATAGTGATTTTTTTCTTCTTATCAACGACATACTGTCTCAACTGTGGCCTACACAGACGCGCTAAGCCTAAATACATCTTTTTAAACTACCTTAGAGTTCATCGTTAAAATTAGCTAGAAATCCCGGATAAAAGTAACATTAAAAACGCGGGAAAAATCACTAAGCCTACTCTTAAGTGGGTATAGAGGGGTAGAGGTTAAAAGCGGCGCGTTTCCATGGAAACCAGACCGGCGTTTCTCTTTCTCTCTCCTCACTCTTTCACACCGTCATGAAACGGGATGCTGGGAAACGAATACTAATTAAAAAGTAAATGCATCAAACCCCCCACCCCCGTTTTCTAAAGAGCAAACATTCATTATGCATAATAAGATAAGATATAAATGGTATATAATCACTTAAAACTTACGTTCCAGTCTAAGTAGGGTCTTAATCTAATTGTTTCAGCTCCTTCTCCTTCTGATAGACTATCTTCGTCAAAATTGGCGTTAGGGTTATCCATAATAACCGATAATTTCACAAATTGTTACTATTTATTTTAACCGAAAATAGAGTACTTTGATTCTAAAAATATTGAATCCATATCGTCAAAATTTTCATATCACACGCATAGTTATGATCTCATTTTTTCGGGTCCTTGTTTAACCGTTTAGGAAGGACGACCAAGGGTAACAATTCTTAACGCACCTTTCCTATACTAGCACCAAAAATAAACTTGAATATTTAACCGTACGGTTCATTTTAAAAATTGGTTAAAGTTGCTGAATTGTTTTTAAATTGTCTATACTTTCACAATGGGGCTAAAAAAGGGTTTTAGATTTTTCTTAACAGGGTAGAAATTACAAAGATGGCGAGGAAAATTTTGCCTTAACCTCAGGCAGACGTAAATAGAACTCTGGTTGGTTGCGCGACGTCGATTTGCCTCCCTCTGTATTCTCTGGCTCTATTCCCTAGCTGTTAAAAGTCTGGAGGAAGCAAAATGGTTCGATAAAGTTACAGCCTAGCGTCCTCTACCGTTAGAAAGCAGCAAAAAAAATGTATTATTCCGTTAATATACACTATTTTCCTCCGTTTCTCTTCCGTCCGCCTTGATACGATGGTAAACTATGAATAGGCTTAACGATTGAAGTCTTCCTTATATGATACGGCGAATTTTCCCCTTTTTATCTAAGGCTAGAGCTTATTAATTGGCTAATCGCGAATAGTGTCGGGTGTTTGCCGACACAAAGAAAAATGGCGATATAACTGGTCAGCGATTTTTTAAGCCTTTTTTCTTCAAGATTTATTAGTTTTTCCCCCACTAAACAAAAGAAGACCTATGACGTAATGATTTTTTTCAGCTCCTATAAACGTGTTGTTTGCTAACAACAAAAGCTTGTTGACTGTGTTTTATTTTTATGAAAGAATAGATTAAGCGCATGCGCACGGGATGCTTTTTATGGAACTTTAAGTATCTTTCATTGTCTAGTCTTTAAAATGTGAGCGTTGGTGTTGATGAATTTGTGACATTTAAGTTTGAGGAAAATAGATCGAAGAATTCGTATGTGTGCTAATGCTTGTCATTATAACCTAGGACTAATGAATAGGTCACGTGATAAGATTTGGGAGATTTCAAAATTTATTTTGGATGACTTCCTAGTTTCTAAAGTGAGGCCTATATGGAAAATATCTTTAGTTTTTTGATACTATTAAAAAACTGCCTATTTCAAAATTTATGTCTCTGGATTTGAGGCGTTTTCAAGAAACTTCAACCAAAAATAAATATTTCACTCTTGATGACGTAGAATGTGTCTGGAACGGTCTGCAACGTGATTAGCTTTCAAATGTAAAGTAGAAAATTCCGTATTTTGTACTTTCACGAAAGAGACCTCACGAAAGTAATTGTATCACGTGCTAGAACGTCTGAAAAATCAACTGTGAGCTCAATAAGATCATGGACCATAGTGATGACGTAGTATGCGGGTTATTTTTAGATTACAAAGTTTTTGAAGATGCCCTTTAAATTTTTTTTGTGCTAAATTATTTTTACAATTTAACTATTTTTCCGAAAACGCTACTCCATTTAAAGGGTTAGGTACTCTTGTTTCGAAAATTGAATATTTTTGCTTTTAATTAAGTTATCTATTATGTTATGCAAATCATTCATTCCAAATAAAACACGGTTTAGAATAAATATAATCTTTCTGCAATATACGAAAAATAAAATCGACAACGTACATTCTCGGCGACGAAATTCTAATCTATTCGATACGAAACCTGTGTAACAACACGTCATCGAGTTTGGCCATGAGAGTTAGGCCTAATGCAAGTTTAAATCGACAGTAGTACGTGCAGCGCACTAAGCCTAAATACATTTATAAAATGATTTTAGATCGGGCGAACGCCATCTGATCGTGACGTCATTAGCAAACAGCTGAATTTAATAAACTAAATATATATATATATATATATATATATATATATATATATATATATATATATATATATATATATATATATATATATATATATATATTCAGTTAAAGTGATACTGTCACATATATTTTTTCGAAAGCATATGATGGAGGGAGTTTCTGAATTAAGTACTTTCACGAAAAAGATCATGCGAAAGCAACCTATCACGTGCCAGAACGCGCGAGAATCTGTAGGCTCTAATAGCTAAGCGACCATAGTGATGACGTATTAGTGCTTAATTCAAGTTACAAAAGTTTCAAGATTAATCAATTCTTTACCCATAAAATAAGAAATGTAGGCTTTGCCATGCACACTGGTGCACAGTGGTTGGAACACTTTTACAGGCGCTGATATAAAATACTATAAACTTCTAGAAGGGAAGGTCAAAATGACGAGTTGACGGAGCCAAGGTCACTCTAATGATAAAGTAGATTTCCTTGTTCGATTAAATCAATGCAGTCTGTTTAATTCTGATTAAATAATAATCTAGAAATCAATTTAAAACTTACCCAGAAAATAGCTAAGCTTAGCTGGATTCATGGAGATCCTGAATTACTTCGCATTGAAGGGTTATCGACCAATAAGCAAACGTTCGTCGTTAAGGCGAGATCTCCACGATACTTCCATTAACATTCGATAGATGTCTAATCCTTCAATGCGAAGAAATTCAGAGCCTAATAAGCCTATTTTGAAGGTAAGTTTTAAATTAATTTTTAGTTTAATATTGGTATGTAACTCTTTTTATTGTTGAATTAGGCCTATTTATAAGATAAGAAAATAAAAAAAAAAATCAGTGGTTAGGTTATATTCTCTCATTAACTAAAATTAAATAAAGTTTAATATTAAAGGCGACAAGAGATACTTTTTTCTGTTTCGATCCGGGTTTTAGTTCAAACTGACATCCAAATATTTATTTTTTAAACTAAACACAGGAAACCGAAGTTCGAAAGAGTATAACTCAACATAACCAAACACATTTTTGTCAAAATAAACCGTTTAACTGCAGAAGAGCGTCAGGGAACTTAATTTTTGTTAATTCTTTTGAATAAATATTTAATAAATGATTATAGTTCAAAAAGACGCTTACAAGATAGATTGATATTTCTCTTACTAAACATGATTGATAATATAATAATAATTTTCATCTTAATTATAAAGTGAGTCTGTCTGAATAATACTTTTAGTTTCTTCATACTATTAAAAAGGGATATTCTAAATTTTACACGTCTAGGCTGACACGTTCTTAAGAAACATCAAAATAAAAATGACAAAAATGTTTTTCAAATAAAAAAATGAGGACTTTTGCTATTAAATATTTTTTCGAAAGAGTATCACGTTCCAGAACGCGTGATAATCAACTATTGGATCTTTAGAAGTCTATTGACCTAGAATCGACTGTTATTGGAAATCTCAAGGAGATCTCGCCTTAACGACGAGCCTTTGCTCATTGGTGGATGACACTTCAATGCGAAGAAATTCTTATCTCCATAAATCCAGCTAAAGGTATTTTCAGGTTGATTTCTAGTTTAATATATTTTTTTATTGGTGTTTTAACCCTATTTAAAAGATCACTTGTTGTTAGGTTACATTCTCACTCTAAAAATCATGATTTCCCTGATTTATGCCCAAAAGGTTTCGAGTTTCCTTGATAAATTCCCTGAGCTTTTTTAAATAATGAAACTCCCTGATATTTTCAGGTATTCCAGGTTTGTATGAATCATAATTATCTAAAACATTTCAAAATCTCTTAATTTTACATTTTTAATATTACATAACATTGAAAATTGATACTTCTAAAGAAATACGAAGAAACCCATAGAAATCCGTTTTCGATTTTTCTCCCCCTTCCCATTTTCCAGCGCCTTATAATACTTATATTGGTTGTTAAAATAAGGCATCCTAGGAAAAAGGGAAACACTAGAAAAGCAATAGAAATAATAAACACCTCTTTCTCTGGTTGGTGCACCAAGAATGGAAGAAACCCAACAGGATTTCGTAACGCCACCAATAAAAAGGAAATGACTGAATACATAAGGAAACCTCGTGCCATATCTCTATTATACACTGCCCGGCCTCGATATAAATCTGCCACAGAAACGGACCATCGATAAAGTCAGCTGCAGAAGAAAAATGGTCTAGAAAAACGTGTACCCTACTAAAACCCTATATACAAGAGAAACGGAGAATGAAGTCCAACAAACACAGATTTTATATCGATTTTTTTTTCACGAACTCCAAACGGAAATTGAGTAGCATTTTCGGAAATCTTATCCGCATGTTTACACCCTCTCTTAAAACAGGGTTCGTACAAAATCTTGGAAGTTAATTTCCCTGACTTTTCCAGGTTTTCCCTGATCATTTCCAAATAATTTCCCTGACCAATTTTAATATTTTTTTCATGAAATTATTCATAAGAGCGAGCTGTTGGCAATTCCCACATTTTATTAGACATAGTTTATCAATAGGGGTCAGGATAGTTTACTCAGAATATGAGAAACAATTTGAATCTTTAGGCAAATATTTTTAGTGTATAATAATTACGTTACAACTGATTGACAAACCAATCATAAACAGTTCCTTGACACATACCAAAATATTTATTTTCTCTGACCATTTGGGTTATCGATTACTTATCGTTAAAATAGACCTAATCCAACAGTAAACTTATTTACAAAAAAATATTAAACTAGAACTAATTTAAAACTTACCCGGAAAATAGGCTTAGCTGGATTCATGGAAGTATCCTGAATTTCTTAAAATTGATGGGTCAGCTACCAATCAAATATTATTTGAAATATCATAGAGATCTCGCCATAATCACAGGCCTTTCTTATTGGTCGCTGACCCTTCAATGCGAAGAAATTCAGGATCTCCATGAAAACTGCTAAGCCTATTTTCCGGGTAAATAAATTAATTTCTAGTTTAATAATTGCCTGTAATTATTTTTTACTAATAGCAATATCGTCACCTCCACATTCACTCGCCACTTTTGTTTTGGGATTTCAAGGAGCTAAATTGAAACTACGTGTAATTCATTCGCTCTTTTAAATCATAACGGCAACAAAAAAGTGTGGGAAATGAAAGCGAGGCAAATAAAGCGGAAATAAAGAACGGGAAAAAGCTACCTTAGTAAATCTCGCCCCAATGTTTACGACATATAGGCCTAGGCCTACCACGCGATGAACGGAGGAAAAATGAAACAGAGAGAGAGAGAAAGGTTTCCTCTCATACGCCGTGGGTTTCCAGGGTAACGCGCTGACTATCCTTCCCACAAAAGCGCGGGAAACCGGGCCGTTATAGAACAGGGGTAAAAACGTGCCGGCTGCGTGACGTCATTTAATGACGTTGTTCTATCGACTGAAAAGGGGTAAAATAGAGAAGACTAGAGATCTAAATTTAGACGATGATTTTGACCAGGGATTTCCACAGCCCCGCGGGCATGGGACGTATACGCCCCTCCCATTGAAATCTTGGATAAAAAAGATCCGACGGTATATGTATGATAGGATCACTAATGATGAAATCGACATCGTTAAGCCTTTTGAAATTGAAATATGATACTTTTAATTAGTAACGTATTCCGATGGGAGGCTGTCATGTTTTTGAAGGCATATGCCTCATATTTTCAGTTTTTTCATATAAGAACCTATCGGCCGTTGTTATTACATTTTTTCCCAGTGAAAAACGGATAATTTTGGAGAGATTTGGCGATTTTAATGTTAATTTTGAAGAGATTGGAGATAAATGTTTATAACCATTAAACGCGAAATTGGAATTATATGCCTATGTTTTGAATTAGGTAAGGTTTAGCACATTTACTATTAAGGTGTACAAGATTTTGATTTTCGGATTCTAACGGTTATTTCTGGAGAGATTCTGACGGTTTTAATGTTAATTTTGAAGAGAAAAGGCGATTTTTTTGTTAATTTTGAAGAGATTGGACGATAAATGTATAAATATTAAATAAAAATTGAATTATATACCTATAATTTGAAATATATAGGTCAGGTTTAGCACATTTACAAATAAGGTGTATAAGATTTTGTGATTTTCGGATTCTAACCTTTATTTCTGGAGATATTCTGACGATTGTAATGCTAATTTTGAAGACAAAAATGGGGATTTTAATATTAATTTTGAAGAGATTTGGCGAGTTTATGGTAATTTTGGAGAGATTTGGCGAGTTTATGCTAAAATTTTGGAGAGATTTGCCAAGTTTATGCTAAAATTTTTGGCGAGTTTATGCTAAAATTTTGGAGAGATTCGGCTAGTTTATTTTAAAATTTTGTAGAGATTTGGCGAGTTTATGCTATAATTTTGGAGAGATTTTACAATTTTAATTTTGAAGAGATTGATCAATTTAATTTTTTCCTTATTGATTTCGCGATTTCGTCGAAAATTTGGGGATTTTGTTCAACCCCAATATGAACTAGAAGAAGCAATAAATTAGGCCTAACCATGCATCTACAACATGGGATAATGTGCAATATGTCAAAGCGGTGAAATTCGATATATTTATAATTGTATGATCAGATCACAATGAACATCAAAATATTTCACCAATACCATCAAACAGCCATTTGGATTTAGGTGACATCATTGTATCATTCAGAGGGGGGGGGGTTACATATATAAACAAACATATATAAACACAGCTGTAACGTTTATTATCACGTTCACATCACGACGACGATTGAGTTTTGGTTATTATTTTTGGGGGGATAATAACTTACAGTATTCAAATGAATGACGGGCCAACTTTTAGTACCATCTTTCTTAATTCGCACCGTACTATCCATCACGTCTGATTAATATTAAAACTTTATCACGATTTCCCGAAAGACGTGATAAAAATACCAGACTAAGCCTCGTTGACTCTCAGTAAACTATTAGGCCTAAATTCTACATTTCCGTTCACGCGCGTACGGAATTTCCCGCGAAAATGAAACTACCGCGATAAGACGTCGCGTCTGGGTCAAAATAGGATCGCTGGAGAGTGTTACATTCAAGGTACTCGAGCTATACGGCTGCAGAGTCTATACAAATACAGGACTGAACGGGATTGGAGCGGATAGAAGAACTATTGATGAAGAGTTTACGGAATAGAGTCGGGAACGTAACGAAACATTTACGTTATAACTATAAGGTATTGTAAAGGTTTAAGACTCCAGAGTGCAGGCGTAGGCCAAAGACAAGGAGTACAGATCCCCCTTCTGGAGATCGATAGCCGTAAATTCAACGTCAAGGCGTGGGACGATAGCGAAAATTCCCTTCTCTCCTCCGCTATACCTAAAACCTTTTATCACTCCCACTTTATCACTAAGGTTAAGAGGCAAGTCTTATATATGTTTCTTAAGTTCTAATACCAGGTACGGATCAAAATTCACCTAGATTCTAGCATAAACCGGAAGTAATTATTCACTTTGACGTAAAGCCCGTTTAGATTCAGTAACCGATACCTTGATTAAAAAAATATAATTAGACCCAAAGGAAAACATTGGGGCGTGCCAAATCTGATAATTTTTTAAATGTGGTATTTTCTAGAAAATTGTTTATTTAAAGGGTGACGCGAGAAAAGCCCACGAATTTCCGAGCGGGCCAATTTCAATCACATTCATTTTTTTTCAGAAAAATCCAGTGATATTTCTGATTCATTTCATTCATTGTGTAGGTGTATTTGATATACCTTTTTGGCATTTGGGTAGAAATGTTTTAAATGTAATAAAACTATATATTTATATATTGGCATTTTGTGCTCTATGAATTGCCTTTTTGAAAGTGTTTTTACCGCTTCGGCTACTGAACACAAGACAGTATAGACATTTTAGCGGCTGAACATTTAATGCCCATGTTCAAATAATATCTCGTTTGTAATTATCAAAAGTTGATGGTTGTGTGAGGATCGATGAAAACAAGTCTATTTCCATAACGTAATTAGGAAATAACCACGCCCATTAAAACGTTCACTAATTTGAAATACTAAAACAGTTATTTGGGTGTCTTCTATTGTACAATTCATCACGGGACAAGATTGGTTCTATTTAGATACCTACACGAAAATTTACACCGTTTTTGGAATCTCAAACTCAATATTGGTTCTGTGTCACTATTCCTTCTAAAAAATCTAATTCGAAGCTCCATTGTTAAGTTAAATTTAGACTGAAGAATTTCTCGGAATGTTATATCATTAGTGGTTGAACAAAGGGGGAAAGAGTTTTCGGGGGTTTTCCGTAAGTTAAATGATTTTAACGATTGTTTTTAGTTACAAAAACAAAAAATATAGGCCAGTTTCGGAAGGCTATTTATAAGACACGCAGGTATGATTCTACGGTCAAGGTAAATGACGTAAGAAGGCGCCCTTTACGGGGCATTGGATATAGATCATTATATCCGCGAAATAGTTTTCCCCTTACAAAACCACGTGACAATTAGGCTACAACGCCGGTAAACAAAGATGGCGGTCTATCTACTCGAAATATCAATACTTTCTACGGTCCGTTTTCCCCCTTTATCCTCTATGGAGAACGCTAGAGGGCCTTCACCGCCTTTAAGTCCGTCTACAGACGATAGTGACGTCATAACAGACTCTTTTTTCTTCCCCATCCAGCCATTCGGGGTCAAATCGATAGAGGCCGCCGACTCGTCTGGCTCAGGGTTTTCCCTACCGCGCACGCGTGGATAACGTGCCCTACTGCCGCCTTTACTCGAGTCCAAGCTTCCTTATCTTCATCTTTCCGCTCCTCACTCTTTCGCGAAACTATAAAAGCGAGCGCGGGAAAACATTTTTTCCCGCCAAAGTCGATTTTTGGCGCCTATCTATCCCGCCAAAATGCTTACCCCCTTTTCTTATTGGCGCGAAAACCAAGCACGTGACGTTCCCGCCGGTTTAATGACGAAATAGGCGACGCCGGTATTGAACACCATATTTTACGTTATAAGCCTTTGCCAAATTGCTCCTATAACAGTATACTTGACCTAATTTTAAGTCTGAACAACGTGTACAAGAACATTATATCGTGACTAAATACGCACCAATGAGTGTTTGACCTTAGCGTGACGATTTATGGCAACAGGGAATTTTAAACGATTAAATACGTTACGCTTTGTATTTGAAGGTTGAAAACCAACGTGTTTAAAGCCTAGGCCTAATGCGCATTTGAAAATAAAACCATTTGCATACAAATGATTATAATTTTTCTACATTGAAGAAAATAAACAGGTCATATATAAGTTAAACAGGGCAGTAATAAAAAAAGTATCGCTTCACAAAACTATCTGGTATTGGCGAGGGGGCCAATTGAAATCACCAGAAGATGAGAAAGTGTCTGAGAGAAAGACCATTTCAACGAAGTTTAGTGTAATGTCAAACAGACATCGGAGGCACAGAAAAATCTCAAAATGGTCTAGAAAAAACCTAATGTCACATTACATCAGTATACGCATCGAACATTTAATAATTTTAGTATCTTATCCAGTGAACAGAGATAAAATGAAGCTTTCCTTGAAGAAAAACTATATAAAGAAGAGGGGGAGGGGGTAGAATAAAAAAAAATCTATAAGAATCTTGTAGTTTAAATAATATACTTGAATATACTAGGCAAGAAGCCAAAGAGGGCGGAGGCGGGAAAGAATTTCTGCCCTAATCGAACGTCCTCGTTGTCATAGAAACGGAAAGGGGACTAGTACAGTAGGAGGAAAAGAAGATCTTGAAGAGCGGCCTTGAGGAAGCTCAGGAGCAATGATGAGAAGGATGGAAAACTACCCTTATCTAAGAGCATTAACCAAGTATCTAAAGTTAAGTATTATACCAAGTTTTTTTTTGCTATAATAACTAAAGACAGAAAATTATAGTAAACAAAATAAATACAAGGTCAGAAATAGAGGGATAGAGCTCAAGTTTGACAAGGTTTTGACAAGGTGAAATACCTGTACCTCCGAGGCTCCGATGTTAGTCACAATTTTTCCAACTTTATAGGCGAAATTCGTACAAGGGAACCAGATCATTTTAGAAGAAAGATTTCGACCTACATTGATGTTTATAGGAAATTGATAAAAGCGTATTCCTCGCTAGCCTTCAAATAAAAATTTCGAAAATGTATACTCTTAAAATGGCTTAAAATATTTAGGCCTAATCAAAAGTCTTATCACTATTTCATAATAGTAAACAACGCACCGTAGCTACTATCAGTAAAGGTCCCGTTTGGGCCATAGCCCATAACTTAAAAAATAGACAAAAAGGTCATCACCCCTGTCTGACTCGAGTAAATTGGACTCTTCCTCGATATTTTGAGTTGGGAGAGAGGGACGGAATTTATATTTATATAAGGTATATTGTCTTCCCTTTGAACGCCGGAATTTCTCCACAGAGTGGCGCTTCCGATTTCACTATTTACACCTACTGCGGCCGCTAGAGTGTCTGAAATCAGAATCTTCCGGTACTTTTACCTGAACCTTTGCTGATAGTATAAAGCTAAGGGGCGTTGTTTACTTTTATGGAATAAAATGATACGCTCTTACCTAACTTATTAGTTTCAATGTCAAAATTAATGCAGGATCATTACAACGAATGCATTTAGCATATTTCTATTAAAAAATAGTTTTAATAAAATAATACTTAAATAAAATTTATACTCTCCTTATCTTAATTGCTATTTTAGCATTAATTTAAAACAAAACATTGATATTATCAAAGGTTCTATTTTTAATTAAGAACTCACTAATATAGGGAGTATTTAGTCTTAATTTAAAGAGCTTACAAAAGATACGTGGATATGGCCTTTGAAAGCGAGAGAGGGGGGTCGTCCTTTGTGGGAGAGGAAAGATTTCGGGGGTTCCCCTCTGCACAACTATCCGAAATATGGGTCATAGGGATAACGTGTCTTTCTAGATGCAAGTTTATACACAATGACCCCTTTTGAGGACAAAAGAGGGAAGAAAGAAAGTTTATTGGTGTCAAAGTCTATATAGAGAAGATTGAATGAAAAGGCAATTAAATTGATTTTGAATTGATCCTTTAAGTCAAATGGTGGGCGAAGAACTTTTTAAATCCCTATAAGAACTTCGAGTTAATTAGATACATATTTAAAGTTTACTGGAAGGTTAGGCTAAACGAAACTAGTACAAAATATACTTCAAAAGTACTGATCAATGACGTGGTTTGATTTTGGAAGGTAATTAACGACAATATTCATTGTATAATCTAGAACTTTCTAGATTATGTACTTTCAAGAAAAAGACCCCGCGAAAGCATCAATTACACGTGCCAGAACCTGCAAGAATCAACTGAAAGCTCTATATTACACAAGCGACTACAGTGATGACGTGGTAATATGAAAATGTTTGTTTAAAAAAAATTTGGAAGATTGCGATTACAAAATATGTTTTCATTGTAATTTCTGTAATTTTTTCTATGCAATAAGAATCGTTTTTAAAGATATTTCCTAAATTGCTAGTTAAATTCCATTTAACAATCTATGATATCCTCACTTTAAGGTCAAACAATTCATTAAAAAATAAAAATAACAATAATCCTTTTCATGAGCCCTTTACGGAAAGAATTAATAGAAGACCAAACTTCTGGAGTTAATAGGATTTCAGTCAAGATATCGTTGCGTTCCACTTTAAGTATAACTTTTGTTATTGGATAGGCCTTTGATAAGCTCCTTTTCGGAGATCAGGAGAAGCCTGAGGTGCTGCGAAGAGGATTTGTTTTGGTGGAATTTTAGGAATAAAGACGTAATTGGAATGCGAGTAAATTAACGCTTAACTTTTATGATAGATTAGAGTAATCAAACTTGTAATTAAGACCAAATGTAATTTGATTGGATTTTAGTAAATTCTTTTTTCTAAGAGATAAAAGAATGAAGTGCTATTGGGGGAGGGATGGGCAAGGATACCACGTGACTACATTTAAACTCAATAGGAATTGATAAAAATCGGAAAATCCAAGATGTTATAGTGATCCATTGCCAACTCCACCGGCAAGTTTGTTTTAGATACAGGTTTATAGTTTTGTTTGCCGTACCAGTTGCTACACTGTTTTGAATCCAGATGCGATGCAATAAATGAGAGGTAGTTATAATACAATGTTGTGATGGTTTTTTTTTCCTATGTTTATTCTAATCTAAAGCGACGCAACTAGCGCTAGTGTATTTCCTATGGGCGCCTGTACAAGTGTTCCAACCTTTGTACATTGGTGTTCAAGGAAAATATGCCATCCAGGGTTAAAGAGTCTGGACACTCAGAAGTTTAAAAGTCTATGTACTAAGGGGGCCGTAACTTTTCTTTGCAATTTCATAGAGGCTAGACATAAACCGATTGCATCACTAGAATGTAGACATTCCCTAGATTATTTTAAAATAATAAAATCCTGCCTTGCTACTAATAGAAATCTAACAAAATTTCCAAAAATGACCAATTTCAATAGTAATTCTCCTATATTCTCCTATAATTTCAATATTAATTCTCCTATATTCTCCCATAATTTCAATAGTAATTCTCCTATATTCTCCCATAATTTCAATAGTAATTCTCCTATATTCTCCCATAATTTCAATAGAAATTCTATTATATTTTCCTATAATTACAAGAGTAATTCTATATTATCCTATAATTTCAAGAGTAATTCCATATTTTTCCTATAATTTCAATAGTAATTCTATTATATTTTCCTATAATTTCAATAGTAATTCTATTATATTTTCCTATAATTTCAATAGTAATTCTATTATATTTTCCTATAATTTCAATAGTAATTCTATTATATTTTCCTATATTTTTAATAGTAATTCTAAATTTTCCTATAATTTCAATAGTAATTCTCATATAGTTTCCTATAATTTCAATAGTAATTCTCATATAGTTTCCTATAATTTCAATAGTAATTCTCATATAGTTTCCTATAATTTCAATAGTAATTCCCATATAGTTTCCTATAATTTCAATAGTAATTCCCATATAGTTTCCTATAATTTCAATAGTAATTCTCATATTTTCCTATAATTTCAATAGTAATTCTCATATTTTCCTATAATTTCAATAGTAATTCTCATATTTTCCTATAATTTCAATAATAATTCTCATATAATTTCAATAATAATTCTCATATAATTTCAATAATAATTCTCATATAATTTCAATAATAATTCTCATATATTTTCCAATAATTTCAATTGTAATTCTCATATATTTTCCTACAATTTCAATAGTAATTCTCATATTTTCCTACAATTTCAATAGTAATTCTCAAATATTTTCCTATAATTTCAATAGTAATCCTCATATATTGCTAAAATCATTATTCCTATAAGTTCTAATAAATTGACGATAAATTTCCTATATATTCCTAATTTTTTTTTTGGTGTCCCCAATACTCGTGATAAATTCATGACAGCCTCACATTAATTAATTTGAGATCTAAGTAACTAAGTCAATTTTAATTACATTAGCATGACCTACTTTCGCGTCATTACAAAGTGGCCTAAAACCGCGAATTGGATCAAGAGGAGAAAAAGCAATATTTGCAAAAGAATAAAACATGTCTAGCTTGCTAGATTAATACTACGTCTATAAATCATCAAAACGAAACGGTTTTTGTCATCGTTCTTTCCTTTTTTCAACTAATCCTCTAATAGACTAGGAATACAGTAATAGTCTAAAGAAGGCGCCTTTCAAGAGGTTCTCTTAACCTTATTTCTATATCCCCGCAACATTACCTAATTCACAATCTTTTAGCGTACAAGCTTGTCTAATGTAAATTCTTTTAGGTTTTCAGCACGTTCAAATCAGGACTACCTTCATACTTCTATGATTTTGTTTAACAGAGATAGAAGGTGCTTGTTTGCTTCGAATACGCTGCTCGTGCTAAAATTCACAAGGTTCCGGGGCAATCCTTTATACGTTGAATTAATCAGGTCTGATGGCCAAGCCTCGGATATAATATGGGCCGAGAGTTCATCCCTTTTTAGGGGCTAGGGGATAAAATATGGGAAAATAGAATTTATCCCATTTTCTACTCCAAATCCCAAGAATTTTTTACCTGTCTCATGGTTGGTACAAAATTGAAAAATCTACAATTTTACCTTTTTGCTAGGTAATATATGAAAGTGGTATTTGCAACGAATTATACGCTAGATTAAATTGCGCAAGCACATGCAGTTTTAAAGGGAGAATGAAACGAAGTCGATAAATATAATTGTAAAATGCAGTTCCCCTTATTAAAGGGAGAATGCAATGCTTTATCGTTTAAATAGGCCTAATTCACCATTAAAAATCTTTACAAACAAATATTAAACTAGAAATAAATTTAAAACTTTCCCGGGAAATAGGCTTAGCGGGATTCATGGAGATCCTGATTTAATCGCGTATAAGCCTCATTTTCATGGTCGCTTTGAAGCTAGATTTTTACACGCTACACGCGCATATCTAAACGAAACATATTTTCCGCGCACTCCAGGGCTTCAAGCGCTGGTAAATTACGAGCGAAAAAATTTCGCTAGCAGTTTCTCCACGCTAGGTTTAGCATAGACGCGACCATGAAAATGGGGCTTTAAAGGTCTAGCGACCAATCGAATGCGATTGTAAAATAGGCTTAGCTGGATTCATGGAGATCCTGCATTCCCCATATAAGGGTCATCGATCAATGTAATTGGTCAATAGTCCTTATATTGATAGTTCAGGAACTCCGTGAATCCAGCTAAGCCTATTTTGAAGGCAAGTTTTAAATTTATTATTGGTCCTATTGGCGCGAGATCAATTTGACAAGGCCCAAATTGAGTTGGGTTGCATATCTACTTTAAAAACGATTCCATTTATAGGTTTGGAATATATATTTTTTTAATAAATAGAATGGAAAAGCTGAAAATGTAATTTCAAATCAATTTTTCAACTAATAATTTCATATTTTGACAGCAGATCTAAAATTTTACAAGAATACATTCCTTAAAAGGCTAAAAATGGTTTTAAAATCTATCTATCGTGCAGAAGCTAGATTATATTCCTAATTAGAATTCCGAATTGTACCAGCATCAATCAGGGAAGAGAGACTGAATATTCCACGCGTCAACCAATCAAAACATATTGTGGAAATTAATTTAATCAGATTAATATTCTTGTCTAATTTTAGTGAAAGCGTTAGAGAATATGAATTAAAATTTGATGAATTAAACAAGAAAATTATTATACTGATAAATAATCCTAATCTTTGTTAAACAATACCTTTAAAAATAAATCCCTAAATCCCAACAAAATGAGATATGAGATTGGGGACTTAAGCGCGCTCTAGCGTTGTAATTTAAATTTGAAATTTCTTCACGGCAAGGAAAATAAAATATTATTTTCAGGAGGTACAGTAATGCAATTGATAAAAAGCCATTTATTTGGATTGCTTACAAGTTGTCGTAGATTTCTTGGAATTTCAAAGAAGTTGAAAGTGGTTTATTTGCGTTTCATTAATAATATTATTATTGAGAAATATATAATTTCAAGTTTATAGAAATATTTCGGTCTAGGTTGGTTTACTCGTGTTTAATTAATTAAGACAAGAAAATGAGCTTCGAAAATATTTCAAGAACTTGAATTTAAAGGGAAACTTGAAGCTAAAAATGGAACAGTTTTTGAATTTATCTACGGAATCACCATGCCAAAAAACGTATACGAGCAGGGTTGCCACAGTTTTTTCAGATTCAAATTCCCTGACTTTTCCAGGTTTTTCCTTGACATACTATTTTGTATGTATTTTCCTCAGCGCTACTAATTTTGCAATTGCGTTCGCCAAACTTTTTGCACGCGTATCTTTGTTCTAATCTACACAACTGACACGGTCAGCGACGAATCTTTTCTGCAGATAATGATTTTAATTTCCTGGCTTCTTGAAACACCTTTAAATTTCCTGACTTTTTTGGTTCATTTTCAAATTCCCTGACTTTCCCCGTTTTCCCTGACCTGTAGCAACCCTGACGAGAATTTTTTCCCAATTTTTAGACACGTTTTTGGTATATCATATTATTTCAGCCTTCAACAGCGATTGTCTTAACATTAAAATAATAGGTCGGCGTTCGGTGGCCAACGTTTTAAGAGCCAAACACGGGCCTATTATTTTAATGTTAAGCACTGTTGAAGGCTCAAATAATATGATTGGTTCGAATTTATTTTTACTTTTATAGAAATTTTACCAAACTTTAGAAATTCATTTAAACACCAAAAAAGTACTTTTTTTGGCATAATGATTCCGAAAATAAATTCAAAAGCTGCTCCATTTCAAGCTCCAAGTTTCCCTTTAAGTTTGAAAAGATAAATTTAAGGTTACAGAATGTAACTTATCTTGTTGGCTGTACATTCGTCGGAGGACAGGGTCGACTAACTTTAACTCTATCCAGAAGCCCATGAAACCCTCCTTTGAAGTCTACTACTCTGTATGGGTAAAATTCACAATTTTACGAGATCGGAGGGGTCCTACTTCATACCCCCTGTCTACGGAAAATTGGAAATTCTCTCTCTCCACATATGACGACGTTTGGTTGACGAACTCCAAGGTTTCTAGAGATATTCGCTAGACGAACTCCCGCTCCGAAAATATATACCGTTAGGAGGCGTACGATTCGCGATTTTTGAGAATAACCCATACAGAGAGGGGTAGACAAGACCCGGGAGTAATAGACTTCAAAGAAGGGTTTCATCGGCTTCTGTTCTATCCCAAAACTGAAGATTAAGAGAAAATCTTGAAAAATTCGCGTTGGCCGTTGGCCAATATAAATTACCAGGTCCAGTTAATCTCTCTAACCCTTTCCATAAGTAAGAAAAACGCTAAATGAATAAAAAGAAAAAGTAAGAAAATTCTCTTTTCGGAAACATTTCTAGCTTAACTTATTGTCAGTCTAGTAGACTGGATTTTTTTTGAATGAAAAAAGTCACGTCTTTGAGTTAGTTTCGTAAGGTACGAGGGAAAATAACTTCGAGAACTTGAGTAAAGGAAATTTTAACCAAGACTCTTTTGCATCTTTTGCCAAAAAGTGTTTTTTATGATTTTTCTAGACTTTTTTTAACAAGAAAATTTTTTTTCAGTAAATTTTATTTTTTTACGTTCCCGAAAAGTAGAAGCTTAGGTGAGAGACTTGGGGAAAAAAAAAAGGAAACCCCGTTATTTTGAACTAAATGAAAAAAATTTGGCAGTTTAATTTTAAATATTAAAGGTATGATGAAATGAACATTTGGATAAAATGTAAGAAAACATTGATGGATTGTAATATCTTGTTTGATTACAACATACCGGCATTTTTTTTTTTTTTTTTTGTTGACATTAAAAATCGTAATTATGTCCCTATATTTAGCACGGAATTATGACTATACCGCGAACGTACTAGAGCTTGTTTATATTTAGATATGAATTACTGATTGATTTAGCCTTTTATAGCGCACTGCTGACAATATAAAACTATCAGACGTTTATAGATTCTACTAACCTAATTGCGGTACAGACTCGACGGTCCCTACATCAATTACGTATCGATTACGTAAAACGTACCTTAGCCGTACTGCAGGCTCTCCCTTGTCCCCTGAAGTAAAGAACAGCCGTCGTTCGTCACGTCATTGTTTTAACAAATGGCCAAATCGGGGCCGAACAAGGGGGATCGTAAAAGCAACAGAACCGTGATACGAAAACTCGATAAGAAAAATCTGCTGGACCCATTGGCATTAGAAATTTACGAGAGCGACCCTAACTCCAATCACTTATATTAATGAAATCATCTCGCAAATTTCTACCCTTTAACAAAAAATAGAAAGAGCGAAAAGGAAAAAAAAAAAAACTCCGTAAAACCTACAGAAAAAAATAGACATAGTGCGGGGATTTTATAGATAGTCTTGAATAAGAAGTACAGTCAACCATAGACTAAGGAAGGGTTTCACCCTGGATACGCTACGTTCTCCCTACGTCATCAGTAACTGTTATTGCCGGTAGTGGCGGTACTAGTACGTTACGGTGGTGCTCTCTTCCTTCCCACCATCTCTATTACTAACGCACCTGCGCAGCTCGATGACTGAGGGGTCAGACACTCTTGAATTCGCTGAGCACCTGAGTTCACTGAGTTCAGCTTTGACAGTGTATTGGGTTCGAACTCTTATGAACTCTCGAGTTCAGCTTTGATAGTGAAAAGAGTTCAAAAATTTGTACACCCGAGTTCGCGAGAGTCTGGCTCCTTGTCGATGACCCCTAAAGCCGCCAGTGAACTGCCCCACCAAGATCCCTAACTATTTAAAAAATCTTGCAAACTACAGTGGACGGCAGAGATAGCTGCAAGTAGCTTGTCCAGGGTGAAACCCTTTCTTAGTCTACGAGTCAACCCTATCAATTCCTTCCTCTCCGAAGTTCGGTTTAGATTAGGTCAGGGTAAATAGAGACCGAGTAGTGAAAAGACATGACCTCTTGCCACTCAAGAGACAGGTTAAGCAAACTCTGCTAAGCCACGTGACTATTCGGAATCTAGGCTTGATTACTAGAGCGAGGCCATTTTAATTTCTACTGACAACTGAATAGATGGCGTAGTTTATTTCTGGAACCTAATTAAACGACAGTGCGAAAGCGACCTTATCACGTGCCAGAACGCGAGAGAATTAACTGTAGGCTCTAAAATAGCCACGTGACCGTAATAATTACGTGGTATTGCGGGGAAATATCTGTTTACTGTTTTTTTCTATGACCTATGTATTTATATTTTAAGTCGTTTTTAACGATCTTTCCGAAAATGCAACTCAATTTCCATTTGAAGTTCATGAAAAACTCGTGACAGCCTCACTTTAGTAGTCAAATCTTACACCAGGCTAAGTTACGGTACTGGACGTTAATTCCTTTTCTGGAATAAGTCATGAACTTTCGCTCTTAGAAACAAAATCCTAGAAATACAAGTATAGGTTTTGTTTTATCTTTAATATACGGAGTATCTTCCCGGGACCGAAAAGGGTTTTCGGACCAGACGATGCCTGTTTGGTTTGAATAATGGATGGAATTTAAAGCTATATCTTGGCTGGTCATGCAGCTAGGCCTAAAAAACTATCAAATTAGAGAGAGTTGGACAATTGCCAGAACCTTTCCTCGCCAACCTATAGTTAAATTCACCTTCATATGGCAGCATGGGTTAATTCACGCTAACCGGTATCTCTTTCATTTGTTTAATTAGAGATAAACGGTGCCTAGTTTCGGGCGTGCTGCCGATTCAAGATGAAATAAATGATAGCCTTACTCCCACAACATTTACAAGGGATTGTTAGACCTCAACTTGATCCCGGGGTTGGTAAAAGGTAATTTTACGGTAATACCCAGCACACATTGAAACGAAAAAATCCTATTTGAAACCCTTGTTGGCACATATCCCTGGAGTTAAAAAAATATAAATGGAAATATAATCCATTTGGTTTTCGTTCTGATTTTTATATTTATTAACTTTTTTATATAAAACGTTTTTTACTTCATGGTATTTAATTTAATTGGCTGGTAGTTTAAATTATGGTATAGATAATAAAAGAAAACTTATAGTGAGGCTGTTAAGGATTTTTCACAAGATCCAAATGGGGGCTTGGAAAGATCGTTAAATTACGATACAAAACTAATTGCAATAAATGCAGTTAAAAATATCAGCCCAACAGTAAAAAAAATATTATATAATCTATTATATAACCATTGCGTCTATGGATGAGTCTAACTTATGATAATTATTTTTCTTGTGATATAACTTATTTTTTAATCTAAAAAAACAGAAACATTCTACGTCATCTCTATAATCGTAGAAGTTTAATCTTACATTTGAAATAATTATTTAGATATATTTTTAAATAATTTATGGATCTATGTATCATTATCATAATTAAGCCATCTAGTTAATTATTAATTAGCACGATTAATTATTTTTTTCTTGTTTTTCTAAGAAACGATTATTTCTCGTACTTTTCGAGTATTTCTTAGAAAAGAAGCGTTCATTTTTCCTTGCATTTTTATTGAATTTCTAAGTAAAAATTATATTTTCTTCTATTACTATAAAAATGCAATTATTTTTTCCAGTATTTCATAAAACAATGATTTTCTTAACTTCTGAAATACCTAAATGTTTCCTCATACTTCTAAAAAATAAAATATTTTTCTTATTCCTAGCTCTTGCGCAAGTCACGCAAAGCTGACCCCGAATATTTGCATTCATATATTACATTAAAACATCGACTACAGCTAAGCCTAACTCGGGATAATTCAAAACCAATCATCTATATTTTAAATCTTATTATAAATAGACACCGTTATAACAATTCAAATTTGCATAATGAATATTTACTTATTTGATTCATATTTTTATAAAAAAAAAACCTAATCGTTTGGAGTTTACCTAGCTCCAAATAAATTTTCCAAATTATCAAGGAGTTTGTATTTAAGATGACCAAAAAAGTTTTGTAACCGTACACAAACGTGCAAGAAAATGTGACATTGCATCAAAACATCATAATGACGTAAGGTTACGCGAGACCCAAGCATAACGTATTTACGCGGAGCCCTAAGGGTCATTGGACCAATCAGGAATCTTCTAGTAAACATAGTGAGTGAAAAGGGGGGGGGGTGGGGAGGGATAAAGGCGTGCAATCTCTCCCTTGAGAGAGAGAAAGGGGGAAAAGAGATATAGCCCTTATCGTAGTACTAATATTAAGCAAACAATATATATAAATATTTATACCTGATCTGGAGATGTGGGGGTTCCGGCACAGGGAGATCCAATTTCGGATGTAGCTAAGAAATGAACGCGGCTACTCGCCGAATGACTTCTAGGGAAATGTTTACCATCCATCGTGTCGCGATGGAAAGGGGGAAAAGTCCGCAGGGGATGCGAATTAAAGCCAAAGAAACTTTTCAAAGAAGAAAAATCCTTTAAAATTTTCGAGGGAAGGATAAATTTGCCGCCAAAATTAAAGAGCGGGATTCCAAAAAAGGCTTAATGCTACTTTGGAATTACATAGCGACTTCGATCGGGTTTGGCCAGGCTGTAAGGGTTAGGCTTTATACTAGAAGGAATGAGCATCATCTCGTAAACGTGGCCTTTCCCGCCAAACACGCGCGAGAGACTTTCCAGGCAAAACTAGGAAAGGCCGTGAAGCCGGCTAGCGGACCACGCGCGCGCGCCAAATTTTCCCGCGGAAACGGAGAAAGTCCGTCCGCGCACTCTTGTTTACAACCCCCACGCGTTTTCTTTAACATTAAAGTAGGCCTAGGGTGCGCATCGGGTCGAGGAAACGTCTAACGCGCACCGTTCAATAGAACGTTGGATGGTGAAACTTTAAGGATGAGGAAAAGGATGGCGGAAGAAGGGACACGCGGCACGGGATCGTCGGAAGCTGGAAAAGTACCAAAGTACCAAACACGCGACATATATTCGCGAATCGATTACTTGGGGATTACTATCGCATCCTATCACGGCTTCGTATATAATTGATTAAGGCTAAATGACGCTGCTATATACAGTCATCAAGACTCGATCGGAACCTAATCGATTAAGCCTAAACGGCGATGTGACATTAGCCTCTCACGATTCTTACAATCGATCACGAAATACGAGTAGATCACGGTTAAATAAGCGTCCTCTAACAGCCGAAAGTGGCAAATATAGTAACTAACGAAACCTCGTGCGTGACTGTTATGAATAAGGAATAGACAGAGGCATACCATAAAAACTGTCTCGTAACACAATAATACATTTACTAATAGGTTATATATAAAATTAAACTCACCATGCAGTTATCGACGAATAATCCAAGAAACAATAGCACAACATAATGAATCCAAATCGTGACAATAAAGAAATCCACTCCCGATATTTGCTTTTAAAAATTGACACGATCGACGCCTGTAACCTCGTTGGCGAAAATGAGTCAAATAAAACCGGATAAAACAATATTTGTAGTAATAAAACCTCGTGCGTGACTGCTATGAATTATGAATACTCTGAGGCATACCATAAAAACTGTCTCGCAACACACGTGTTTGAAATCCATCAATAATAATTAAGCTGACCATGCAGGTACCGACAATTAATCCAAAAACACTGGCACAACATGATGAATCCAAATCTTCGTAAGAATGAAATTCACTCCCGATTTTCGTTCTAACTTTTTATTAAAAAGTTGACGCGACCTACACCTCCGACCTTGTAGGCGAAAATGAGTCAAATAATCTCGTGATAAAACCGGATAAAAGCAGATCTTACGCGGGGCACCGGTAGTTCCGCGACGAAACTTGTTTTCGCGGCCGAAATTAAGTTGTTAAATAAAACTCGTAGCCAAAGTTAAGTTTTAATTCAAAAGCGCGGTCAAAGTTAATTTTTTTAAACTATTTCGCGAAGCCCCTTACATTTGTTTTGGAAAAATTCCACGTCTGATTTTCATTGACTTCACAGCCCCCTAGGGTCAAGAAGGATCAGACAAGGAGAGGAAAAGTAGGGCTGCGTTGAGTTAGAGAGAGAAGAGCCAACCTCCCACTCGGGTAGAAAGGGGGATAGGAAATTCTCGAGGTAAACTGTTGTCACGTGGTCACTAGCGTCGTTGGCTACTACGAAGCTGATAAAGGATCCGTTTTACCCACGTGACAACATTTTACCACGAAACATCTCTACCCGCGTTCTCCCAGAGTGGGAGTTTAGGCCGACGCAGTAGGAACTGCGCCGTCCCCACTTTTCCTCTCCTTGTCTGATCCTTCTTGCTAGGGTATAAGCTGTGGCGTGTCTAGGGGGGGGGGGGTTCCTCAAGCCGACCTTTTTTTTTCGATAGGGGGCAGCAAAATTCAGAGAGCGCCCCGGGCGTGAAACCCTCTAGACACGCCACTGGGTGTAAGCTAATATAGAGTACTCTAACAACGAATTTGATGTCAATCTCGTCGGAGGTGTGACGTCAGTGAAACGTCGTATTTTTCCAAAAAAAATGCAGAGCTAAAGATATCACAGTTCCTTTTTAACCTGTCTCTATACTAACCTTGCTACGAATCTTTCCCTATCGGTCATTTTCTCCGTCTTTGGAAGCTGCCCTTTAGAACGGCCTTCATACAAACAGGCCTATTACCTCCCCCCCACATACTCAAAATTCACAGTTTCTATCTCCAAGGGAGGCTCCCGCAATTCGGCGGGGAAAAAGGTTTATAGTCGGTATAACAAATGCGCCGTAGTGATGCGCATGGTTTTCCCGCGTTTTCCCAAAGATTACTCGCAAGAAGCCGGTTAGTTTTGAAGATGATTCGGTGGAACTTATTTTATACCATAAAACGTCATTTAATGTCAACAAAAATGGCGCAAAATTATAAAAAAAGAATGAGGTTTTAAAAACACCAGAGATAAATATGGATTTATTATATTATTAATTTGGTTTTATAGCGTTAGCTCGCGGTAAAATGATTAAATACACACTTAAAAACCAAGAGAAAAAAAAGACCGAAGAAGTTTTTTTATTACTAGTTAGAATTAATTATTTAGTAAATAATTTATACGGTTTGTTTTTGGAAGAAAAAAAAATATTTGAAAGAATTTATCGCAGTTTTGGAAAAAAAATTAAACGACGTGTGTAGAAAAAGCTGTCCTTTCCCAAAATGATGTCTTGTTTTCGAGTCAGACGAGGCTTAAAACGATCCGCCCGAATTGATGGAAAAATTAACACACAATTTCGGAACATTTTGGTACACGAAAACCAAAAAAACCCCACAAAAAAAAACGGTGTTTTTAAATCCAAAAAAAAACAACGTTCGGAATAATTGACCATTCCCGATAGCGAACCGTCCGCCATTGCCAAGAGACGATTGTCAACAGAAAAAGGTTGTCAAACGGTTTGTTTTTAATTAAAATCACGGTTTTTTTTTAATAAAGTTTATTTATTTTCATATTTTTAGGATTGGCGACTCGGTCTATAAAAAAAAATTTGAGAGACAAAAATTAGGCTTAAATAATTTCCTAAAATAATTATTGGTAGCAGACGCCTCAAAAAAATAGTTTGCAAAATTAAAACAGGGTAACATATTCTAATTTCCTAATCAAATTAGCTTTTTTAAGGCGCGTGCTTCGAGATATAAGACACACCAATCGAAACCGAATTATAAATACCTTTATTTTGATTAGTATTTAAGCCTGAGTTTTTTTTTTGTTTTATATAATTTGTTATGTTGCACATTTTGTTCCGGTAAAAATTGTGATGTGATTAAAATTTATTCCTCTTCCTCTTCTTCTTCCTCCTCTTCCTCTTCCTCCTCTTCTTCCTCTTCCTCTTCCTCCTCTTCTTCGGGTTCTGGGGCCTTGGCCGCGGGTTTGGGCGCTTCCTCTTCGAAAGTGGGTATCGGGGGCATCAAATCCTCTTCATCGTCGTCTTCTAAGATGCCTCGCCTGTGCGCCGATTCTTTCTTGTTCTCAGGGTGCTCGGGGTCCCACTTGGGTAGGTCCTTATGTTCCTTCTCCTTGTACGAGAGCATCCTATCTTCCCATTGCTTCTCCAATTCGGCTTCAGTCATGGCTTCCAAGCCCTAAACAATAAACCATCAAAAATAAATCTTACAAAAATCGTATACCATAATGCCTAAAAAATAGTTCATCGTCGGATTTCGAAAACGAATTTGGGGTAACAAAGCCGCGTTCATACGGGAAAGCGTCTTTTCTCGAATCGATTTGATTCGATTTCTCGAAGCTGCTTCGGGAACCAGTTTCATACCGATTCGGCTTCAATAACCGATCGATGAAGCTACGATAAATCGATTTATCAAAATAATGCGTGAACGCGTGACGCTTCAAACGATTCCTTTTGATTTGAATATCGGTTTGATTTTACCGTTTCAAATCAGTTAAGAAATGTTACAGTAGCTAAATTGAGGTCGTGGTAACTACTTGGAGTAATCTGCATTTTCTAATAAATTATGTAATGTCAAAGTTACATACGTGTATTATTTTTTAATTTTATCTTCGGATAAGTTAAATGGATTAATAAAGTCTATTTTTAATCAAAGGGATAATATCTGAATTTAATCCAGTAGATCTATCAAATTAATTTAAATTATACAAATTCCGAGCTAGAAATATATTATCTCAATTAATATCATCTTGACTTAAATATATCTTTAGTTTTAATTCGATTATGGCAATTTTAGAGGTCGCGAAATTTGGTGGGTTTTTCAAAATCCGTCGATCGATAAAATTCCGTTTTGTTTTAGTTTCTCGAAATGTTTCTGGCTTTTAATATTAAATTTTGAGAAATTCGCGGTATCTTCTTGATAATTTATAGTTATAGTTTAATATTGAAAGGTAGATACATTAAGAGTTTTTAAAAATTTAAATTCCAAAGTTTGGTAAACGTGAATTTATTTATCAGATACCAAACTTCATTTTCAATTCTAAGAGGTCTTATTTTAGTCAGGTTCATTTGAAGTTACGAGGTCTATATACAACCAGAAGGCCAGGGATTGTAAGGTATAATATTAAACAGGGATTTATGCAAATCAATAGACCTCCCAAAATTAAAATCTTAAGTTAGAAAAAAAATATTCAATTTAATATCGAGCTGATTAAAAATAAGGCTTTTCATTGATAAATTAGATGAATATATTCGTATCTATTTCGAAATATCTTCAATATATTCGTATCTATTTCGAAATATCTTCAATATATTCGTATCTATTTCGATATATCATCAATATATTCGTATCTATTTCGAAATATCTTCAATATATTCGTATATATTTCGAAATACCATCAATATATTCAAATTTATTTCGGAATACCATCAATATATTCGTATCTATTTCGAAATACCATCAATATATTCGTATCTATTTCGAAATACCATCAATATATTCATATCTATTTCGAAATATCATCTATATATTCATATCTATTTCGAAATACCACCAAAATACTCATATCTATTTCGAAATACCACCAATATATTCATATCTATTTCGAAATACCACCATAAATATTCATATCTATTTCGAAATACCACCAATATATTCATATCAATTTCGAAATACTAGCAATATATTTAAAACTATTTCGAAATACCACAAATATATTCATATTTGTTTTGAAATACCATAAATATATTCGTATATATTTCGAAATACCATAAAAATATTCGTATCTATATCGAAATACCACCAATATAGTCATATCTATTTCGAAATACCACCAATATACTCATAAATATTTCGAAATACCAATATTTCTTATTTCTTATGATATAAGATAAATAATCATCGATATTGAAATGAATTGTTTAGGAAATAGTAACAACATTCAAACGTTTTGCCAGTAGTGAAAAAACACAGGCGTGTTTATGTTTCAATCAATGAAACAAACTAGGAAAGCATGAACCAAAGTGTGACGGAACTGTTGATTTTAAAGGATTCTTATATATATTTTTTAAGCAATTAAGGAGAACGAAGATGGTCAGTCCTGAATGAGACTGACCCGATATTTAGAAGGAAAAAAACCAACTTTTCCTACTAAACGAAAAAACAAGTGACGTACGTGCCAGAACAAAAAGGATTTTTTTTGTCGTTGATGCATGAAGCAAACTGGGAAAATTTATTTAAAAATATATATATATATATATATATATATATATATGAAACGTCATTTTAAAGGTTGCGTCGCGCTAAGGCTAATTCTACATAGAGTTAAATATAACCCTATCACTAGCAGTAATATTTAAGCAGAAGTTGAAAAGAAAAAGTGGGTTACTCGAGATTAAGTTCTAAAACTATTAAAAAGCATGCAGATATTATCGAACATCAAAAGTCTATAACTTTATTCCAGAAAAGTAAACAGCGGCCCGTTAATTAATACTATCAGCAAAGGTCCAGGTAAATGTACCGGCAGATTCTGATTCGAGACACTCTAGCGGCCACAGTCGGTGTTAATAGTGAGCGGAGGAAGCGCCACTCTTTGGAGAAATTCCGGAGTTGAGAGGGAAGACAATAAAAAGCGCGGCCCGCCTAAATTCCGTCCTCAATATATCGAGGAAGAGTCCAAATCACTCGAGCCAGACAGGGGTGATAACGTTTTTGGCTATTTTTAAGTGATGGACTGACTTAAAACTGAACATTTGCTGATAGTTTTATAACAAATTAACTAAATAATTGTAGAAGGGGAGTAATTCCAAAAAATATTCTGAAAAATTTCGTGGACTAATGGCGCAATAATAACTTTCATAAAAATTCGAACAATCTTGGAATGCGCCATTATATCCCATTCAAAAACCGAAATAACTACGGAATATTAACGCGAACTAAGAATGTAATGTAATGTAATAAGCTAGAGAGCTTTTTATATATTACTGCTGAAGAGACAGAGTTTAGAGAAAATGAGTTATTGAATTAAAATAGTTGAAAGATATTAAATTAAAAGAAATATATTAATCTAAGTTTGACGCTGACGCAACGTTTAGAATTAACGATGGAAAAGAAAAGAAAATCTAAAGCAATCCAAATCTAAGCCAAAAAAAAAAAAAAAAAAAAAAAAAAAATGGGGAATTTGTCTAGAAAATATTTTCGAATCGTTGGGGCGGGGGGTTGTTTTTCTAATTTTACGTACACCTTCGAAGAGCTTTTTCTTATCGATGTAGGTCCTCCTGTCGACACGCCTTTCGAACTTGCTGGCCACATTGATTTTTGGCTAAAGGCAAAACCCCAACAAAACAAAAAAAACGGGAACGAAAAAGAGAAAAACCCGTAAGTTGGATAAGTATCCGAAAAAAGTAAACTTACACCCTCAAACAAGGTTTTTTTGTCCACGTAAGTCCTGCGGTCAATACGACGCTCGTATTTGCTGGCTACGTGAATCTTGGGCTATTTGTGTGGGGCAGTCACGTACGATTGTATGTAAAGTAAGAAATAGAAATTTACATTATTTTTGTAGACAAAGTTTTTTGATCAAATACAATTAAAGCTGCGGAGTTAGAGACGATTTGTCTGTTACAACCTTAAAAGGACTTTATTTTACATGGAAATGTTATAGTTTCTCTTTGGGAAACTAAGTTGTAATAGCGTGAGTTATATACTACACGTCAACAGGGTTTCCACAAAATCTGGCATTCCCAAACTTTTCTAGATTTTTTCCTGAATAGCTTTGATGATTTTTCCTGACTAAAGGACTATACAGTATACCTCTCTTTTCCATGGCATCTTAGTCATCTTTTAAGAGATACCAAGTTTTTAGATAAATTCCCTGATTATTCCTGACATTATGGCCAATTATTTAAATTACCTGACTTTTTCCTGATCCTTTTTTTTAATTCCCTGACTTTTTCCTGATCTTTTGGTATTTTTTTTAAATTCCCTGACTTTTCCCTGATCTTTTGGCCACTTTTTTAAATTCCCTGACTTTCCCTCACCTTTTGGCCAATTTTTCAAATTCCCTTAATTTTCCCTGACCTAATGACCGAATTTTTTTAATTCCCTTCACCTAATGTCCTAATTTTGAAATTCCTTTGACTTTTCCAAGTTTTCCCCGACCTTTCCAAGTGGCAACCCTGTTACATTCAAATGGAGTTAACCAAAAGGTCTCGCGAAAACACCCTCTAAACGCGAGTATGCCTATTAATTTAAAAAATTTTAAATCACCCTGCAGTGGCCTGATTGCAAGTGCACATTATATAGGGTTTATTACGCAAATATGATGTCATTATTTAAGTAGTGTATTATTGCTTATTATTAAATTGTAAGCCTTATATAGCGAGGAATAGTTAATTTGGCAAAAATAAGAAAATGGTGAATATTATGGATTAAATTGCAAAATAATTGAACGATTTGTTTATTGGTTCTGCTTCTCAAATGAAGACATGGTTGGCTGGTAATACATTCGGGAAGTGTCTCTGAATTTTACCAAAACTTCAGGTGCACAAAGAATTTTGATTAGTCGAAAGTTCTCGTTTTAATAATTTAATTGAATACCAAAATCCAAATCTTTTTTTGGCACAATTCTGAGACATTTCCAGAATGTTTTACTACGCAACGTGGGTCTTATTTTGAATAGAAGAATCGATAATTCTCTTCACCCTCCCTTTTTAAGGGTGGTTGAGAAGGGACGAAATTAGAAGTGAAAGTGGAGAAATATTGGAAATCTAGGTGTCCACGTAGCAGTTGTTGTGGAACCTAAATCTCCTGTTGTTTTTTTTCCACTTTCACTCTTAAATTAGCCCCGTCTTTGAGCGAGGCTTTACAATCTTTATTGTAGCGATGAAAAGCAATAACAACATTTGTTTAAGATTCCTAAAACACAATCCTTAATAATGTGGGAACCTTTGTCTCCTGTTCTTATTGCTTCGTGGAATTTACTTTTTTTCCATCAATAGTGGAAAAGTATAAATTCCGTTGTTACTTTGAAATTCGATCTAGTGGCGCTACTAATATCGCTTCGGCTTACGTTTTAAGTGTAAGTAGCAAATATTATAGCGGAAAAAGTAATATATATATATATATATAAAACTTACCGGATGCTTGCCCTCAGCGGCCCTGTAATGCAATTAAAATTCACAAATTTAGTACAAAAATCAATGTTTTGTTCAATCCTATACGAAAAAAAATAAATAAATAAATAATAATAAAAATGCTTACTCTGGATCTAATCCCTTCTTCAAGGCCTTGTTCCTGTTGATTTGCCTCTGTCGTTCAGCCAATTCTTTCAACTACAAAAGATGAAACCTAAATAAATTGATCTATGACAATAAGTCTTAAATCTTATTGATTTTTACATCGTAGTCTTGTCGTTTCTGCCTCTCTTCCAAATCGTACTTCTCGCTCTCGAGAGCTTCGATCTTGCTCCACAAAGTGGCAGCCTGCTTCTTCAACTCATCGATACCCAAACCTTCGATTTCCAAAGGCTTGACACGGAAGCTCAAGGCGATCTTTTTGTCCTCTTCCAACTGCTCCTTCGTCTTGCCCATCTCGCTACGAGCGGCCATGACGTTGGAGAACTGCGGCGAATATAAAGGGTTAGGTATACGTCCAGAAAGTATGTGCTAATTATCTTTGGAAATTAGTCTTAACAGTACGCTGGACCAGTTGTTATGGACGTTTTTAAAGAGTTCATACTCTAAAAACATCTTGCTAATTTGAATTAAGGTGTTTTAATAAAGTACTTTGTCAGTGGCGCTGTTGCCGATGGAAGCTCCTGGACCACAGTCGTCCCTCTTGGAGATGACGAAGTTAGGCTTAACTTCCATCTTAGCCTTTTCCTTGGCCTCTTGCATAGCTTGCCTTTTGCGCTCAGCCTCCTCGAGACGCTTGCGTTTCGCCTCCGCCTCTTTCGCCTTTTTCTCCTCCTGTAATTTCGTTCAATGTCAATACTACACTTCTTTTAACACGGACAAATGTCAAAGTTCAAGGCGTACCATTTCCCGGACCCTCTGCTCTTCTTGTTTCTTCTTGTACTCCATCATCCTCTTCTCTTGCTCGGCACGTTGAGCTTTACGTTTTTGCTGCGAAAAAGAGTGGGGAATATAGTTACCAAATTATCGCTAAGCCTAAATCGTTACTAGGCCTAACGCGTTTAATACCTGTCTTTGTTTCAGCTTCTGCAACTCTTCCTCTTCCTTGGCACGTTGGGCACGACGTTGTTCCATGTACTCCTGCCACATTTGTTCCTCCTCCTCCTTCTTCTTCTTCATCTTCTCCTGTTAGTTTTAAAAAACGAACATTAGAATAAGGCTTAACAAATTAGGCTTAAAGAGAATACTAACCTCCATGGCCATTTCTGCTTCAGTCATCTTCGGTTCTTCGGCTCTTTATTTTAATTGGTTAGAAAAACGAAATAATTGTAATAAGTAAAAATATTTCAACAGATTTTCGTTTGTAATCTTGAAATGCTCAAAACTCTTCGTAGAAAAATGCTTGATTGTATGAGAGAATTGACTTATTTTAAGATTGTAAACGATTTGGGATAAAATAAACAATCTTCAAAAAAACCAAAATACGATTTTAAAGATCAAAATGTAAATTGAAGATTCACGTCACTTGTTGCTCAGCTTCTGATTGGTCTTTAAAAACGCATTTTCGTATCAAACGAATACGGGTTTAGAGAGCGAGCGTAAAACGATGGGATAAAGTATAAAACCAAAATAAAAATATAATCAAAAGCCAAAAAGAAGACAACTTCGACAAAGCGGTATAGGATGTAAAAAAAAATTCAAAAATCCATAATTAACTCCAAAACTTACTGTCGACTTTTCTGAGATGCGGTTCTAAATGATAGTGTTTGATTAAAACACAAAAAAAGAAAAAAATACAAAATTTTCTTAATTTTTCGTTTAGATTTAGGGGTCTATGGTTTAAAGTTTAATTTAGAATTCGCAAAAAAATCCAATAATTTTTTTTTTGTTTTTCAAAAATTACTTAAATTTACTTAAATTCAATATAATTTTAACTTAAATGTTTAAATTTAAAACTTCTAATTCTATATCCACAATTTACATTACCTCTTTAAGGTGCTTGTTCTGTAAAAATAAAGTAAATAATAATTAATTAAAAATTATATTTTAAATTTAAAAAAGTTAAAGTAAGGCTGTCACATTTTTCTACGAAAATCTAAGCGTTATATTCAAAGTATTTTCATACTATTAAAAAGTCATATTCAAAATTTATATTGAATCTATTTTAAGAAACTTCAAAATTAAATTTTTTAATTTAACTTGATGACGTAGTTTATTTCTGGAACGTAATTAACGATAAGTTTCAAATGAAAAGCAAAACTTTCTGGATTAAGTACTTTCACGAAAAAGACCTCGTGAAAGCAACCATATCACGTGAGAATCAAAAATTTAAGTTTTTTAACAATATTTCCGATGTTACACAAATAATATTTAGACCTCGTGAAAATTACGTGACACTCCCACTTTAAAGGGAAAGTTGGAGCTAAAAATGGAACTGTCTTCGAATTTAATTTCGAGTATTTTTCGGAATTTTTAGACACGTTTCTGGTGTTGAAATTAATTTCTGAAGTTTGGTAAAATTGTAAAAAAAAGGAAATATAAATTTCGACCAATCATATTATTTCAGCTTTCAACAGCGCTTGTAATGTCCCAACAATAAAAGAATAGTCTAGCATTTGTTGGACAAGGTCTTGGGCATCGAAAGCCAGCTTATTCTTTTAATGTTGAAGGCTGAAATAATATCATTGGTCGAATTTTATATTTACTTTCATTCAAACTTTATCAAACATTAGAAATTAATTTAAACACCAAAAACGAGTTTAAAAATTCCGAAAAAATTCTCGAACACATTTTTTGGCATGGTGATTCCGAAAATAAATTTAAAGCTATTCCTTTTTTAGCTCCAAGTTCCCAAGTTTAGTTAAAATGCTCACGTTTCGACCTCCTCTTCTTCTTCACTGTAAAATTAAAATTGTAAACAAAAAAAAAACATTTTAGTATTTATAATTATGCAAACAAGATAATCATTAATATATTAAATTAATAATTAATAAATTTGGTTTTCAAAAGAAGCATAAAATGTTTTGTTTTGTTGTTGTTGTTTTTTTTAAATGAAAATATTATAATTTTCATGCTCTTTGTTTAATTTAAAATTGAGTACGAACGATGGTCAATGGGTAAAAATTGACTAATTTTCAAAAATGAAGCAGGCAGAAAAGGTTTTGAAGGAAAAAGATATTACGTCAGACAAAAAAGCCTAGTTGTAGAGATCGGGGTTTGGACAGGAAAATTTCTGATTATTTTATCTTTATTCATAACTTAAAATTTTTCGAGAAAAGTCTATGATAAATCCAATGTAATAGCGAATAATTTTCCGATTATTTTTTTATGATTAACTGATAGTTGTGGATTATTTTTTCCAAACCCCGATCTATAGTTGTAACAAAATTAATCCCGTTTAGGATAGAGAGTAAAGGAAATAACAAAAATTAAAATATATTTTGGGTGAATGATTCTTCACGTATCACAAAAGTAAAGGATTGGAAAAATTATGGGATATCAAAAATACCTGTAACATTGGTATATAGGGGTTAAAGGTTACCTAAAGGTTTAAAGAGGTCTGTGGAAAATACAAAGGTCTGGTTTGAGAATTTGAATTAGGAAAATTTGGAAAAATTTACTTAGAATTTGATTTATTCGCGCTTATCTAAAATTAACGACTGCTTTTAGACTACACCTAAATGGGTTAACAAATTTGAGCTTTAACTTCTATTAGTATTTATGGGGCCATCAAAATATGATTAAAACCATTAATATTGATTTTGTTTTGAAGAGGCCATTAAATATAATTAATAAAATATTTAACGAGCATGATGACGTCACAACCTTAATTTTATACAAGATATTTTTGATTCGAAATTTTTAAAATTTGATTATTTGCAATATTCAAAATTGACCAATGAATTTTCTAACGGCGAGATGACGTCACGACCGAAATTTTAATTTAGAATAAAAATATTTCTTTAATTTTTATTCAAAATCTTTAAAGTTTGGTTATTTGATTATATTTCAAGTCACATTTGTCGAAATATAAATCAAAATATTTATTTTAATAATTCGCGATAAATGGAATTTTATTCAATTAATTTGATTGAAATAATTTAATTATAAGCAAATTATATTGAAGGTTGAAAGGTTGAAGTTCAAATTTGTTAATCTTTTATTTGTTTAAATAACTAGCACGAATTTGTCCGTAAGCCTTAAAGGAGGGACTTTTTATAATATAATTGTCGCGACGTAGACTAATTGGCCTATTGAACTTTTGAACCTGACAGGGTCAAATCTTACCTGTACTCTCTTTCGTCGTCCGACATGATTGAAGACTTTGCAAGCGTTGAAACTCAGCGGCGCAATAGGAGGACCTGCAGGGTCAAGCAGGCGAGGGTTCAAGGGTCAAAAGGGATTTTGTTTCGCTTTGTTTATGGCATAATTATAAATTTTGCGCGACGGCCAACACAATAGCCAACAGAAAAAAAGGTCAAATTGTTTTGTCACCACAAAAATCGTAAAAAATAAAAAAAAGATTGTACTTTTAAGTAATAAAAAATATATTTTAAGCCAATAAACATCGTTTGTATCAAATTGCACCAATAGGGTCGCGGTTAAGCTACAAGTATTCGCCATGATGAATTTTTCAGGTCGACGCCTGGGCAAAGATCCAAGAATTTTTATCTATGATCTATACTAGAGTTTCAACCAAACTTTGCACCATTATTAATCCTAGGTTAGTACGTTTTCACCTATAAGTATAATAGTTAACTTATCTTCAATAGTATCGAAAACTACGATTGAATCCAATTCATATTCCTAATCATATCAAATTGGTTTTAAAAGTTTGAAAATTTTGAAAAATTTATATTTTTTATTACTTAAAAGTTGTTTTTTCCCGGTAATGGTAACACACGGCAACTGAGAATCTAATAATCTTACGGCTAAAACTATTTGGCACTAGACTTAAAAGTCATTTCTCTCTGTAGGGAGGATGGTTTACACTCTCGAAGGGAAAAAAAATCGTCGAGATACGCTAAATTTTTAGAGACGAAGACTAAAGCTAAGAAGGAGGGAAAGGCAGAGGTACCATGTTCTATTAATAGTTTTAGAGTTCTTAACATTAACCCAATATATTTCCTAAGACTATAAGAGCGATTTTGCGGAAGCCATTTTTGCCACGAAATTAAATTTTGAATAAAAAAGCCACAGATTCTCAGGAAAACTTCCGTAAAATTTGATCATTAAAATTTAAAAGTTAAACTATTATTTAAAATGATTATGAAAAAATGAACTATTTTCAGAAGCCTTTGCATTATAATCTTTCATAAGACCGTATCGAAATTCAGGTCATTCCCACCCTTGGTCGATTAAATTATGATTAATATTATTAATTAGATTAAATTATATCGAATATTTTTTAAATATATACTAAGTTCGTTTAGGAATACATTTAAACTAAATTAAAATTAGGATATAGCTCCATGTTAAAGATATAGAAATCATATAGGTGTATTCAATCACGATCCATGTACGCTGATTGGACAAACGCGTTAAATTAAATTTAATATATGTATTAAAATCCCAAATTTAAACAAAAAATGTCTATTAAAGTGTTAACGTTTTCTGGTACCGGAAAAAATGGGGTTTGAATTAAACAAGAATTTGTGATAAATATTTGAATTGTTCGAGTTATAGGGTCATCATTATCATAATCATCACGAAACCGCGTCATATCGAGCTAAAAGGGGGGGTGGGTCAAACTCGATCATGCAATCAAATGAGATAAATAAAAATAAACGCATTTTTCGGCGTTATCGGGTTGTTTTTTTTAAGTAAAGGAAAAGGAACGCTTAAAACGCTGGACTCACCACTAGATGATTTCGAAAGAATTCCCCGGGAAGGATATTTCACGAAGAATTCGGGCGACGACTGCGGCAATGGCTACGGGGCCGAGTGAGAAAGGGAGCTAAGTGTGGCTGCCGCCGACCAAATCGCTTCGAATAGGAAAGATCTCCTAGGGGGCGACAACACCGCGACACGACACACTCTACCCACGAAAAAAAAAGTATATATCTTCTATATTCCTGAGCTCTAAAATTAGCTCAAAAGTCTAAAACACCAGAGAATCTTCTATGTACCCTACTTCTTACACTCAACCCCCCCTTTGGCAGACAGTGGGAATACGTGCTTCATACCATATACGCTTAGGTGGCCAAAGATACACTCAAAGACAAAACCCCTAGAATGTCATCGCGAGAGTAGTTCGTTTCAACTACTAGGGGGTGATTAATGTTGTAGGGTGGAGCTTAATTCAATTTGACGTCATAAAGTTTGAATAATCAGGTTCTTGGGCGAGTTTCGGTAGGTTTGTCTGTGAGATCTTCAGCATTATTTGTTTGTTTAACTGGCCTCGTCTGCGCCTCGTATACGACAACAACAGAAGGCTGATTACTCGTACTTAAGGTACAGACTGCGCTGAAGTGTGTATGGAAATAAAACCAATATTAACATATGTTAATGACTATATGGTAATCAGCGTACCAGGGATTAGTAAAAGGTTATTCCTTTGCGAAACAGCTAAGTACTAGCGGTAAAGGGTCCCATACATAATATACTAAACACATAGCGCTTGACCCTTACAGTGGTCAAAAGCCTTCCCATTGGTTTTATGGCTAATGCAGATAAAATTTTGCCCGGGACATCACGTTTTCCATATCCTACACTTTCCCGTTTAGATGCATCCAGGTTGATTCTAAATGGGGCTATTCATTTATTTGAATTGAGTAAAGTTTCAAGATTCAAGTAGGCGAACTGCGGGGGTGGTAAAGAAGAATGGATAATCACTGTGACCAAGGCCGGTTTAGGACGGGAGCAATTTCCCTTGGGCGCCAGTCAAAACTGGGGCGCATCGGACGCTATTGGTGCTCTAAAATAGTCTTTGCGTGAAGGCACAATAAATTATAGGCGAATATCATTATTGACCCCAGGCGCAAAGTTCCTTAATCCAGCGCTGACTGTGACTGGTTGCACATTTTAAAAATTCTGTTCTAATACGAACTTACAGTGAATTCCTAAAGTCATACGGTACGCCTTGTTTTGATGATGCAAGCGGTGACGTTTTTGATACGTCCGCTTGAATCCGTTCCGCGGGGGATGAAAATTAGTTGAACAAGAAGGGAAAGCCTTTGCAAGATATTCTAGGCAGAGAGATGAAAACTCTTTGGTAATTTTAGGCCAAATGATGTAGATTCTTGTATAGGAGGACGCCATGTTAGGTTTAATCTCGCGAAGAAGAGAAAATAGCTATTGACGTCGAACGTTTTTTCGTCTTTTTTTCGCGCTTTTTCTCCGATTTGGCGCGATATCCCGAGAATAACGTAACGTTACGTGTGGGTGTGGATTTACTAGACTTATTTTACCAAATGCCAAATGTAGTACGGCGTGTGGGTCGTGCGTACTACAAGAGAGTTCGCCTTTTAATAAGCCTTATCCTATAAATTAGGCTTAACAAATAGCTCGTTCAAGTCCCGTATAGATCCGATTATACTAAAATACTCGTATTGTATTCAAAAACAGTTTGCAAAACTACTTTTTTTCATACGAGGTTTAACATTGTGTATAAATCAGCTTTAACTTTCGCTATTTTGCAAAGAAGCGGGGCTGCAAAAAATATATATAGTTTGATGGTGCTTTTGATAAGAATGAAGTTTAGCCTAATATATTTTGGTTAATGTCCAATATTAGGCCTAGTGGGTAGAAAAAGTATGTATTGCCAGATCTTTTGATAATATTTGTTTGAGCCACTAATGAAACTATTTGTTACAAATCTGAAATGTTTACGTTATAAATTCTTTTTTCTTTATACGAAAAAATTGTTTTAAAAGTTTATAGACACTAGTTCATGTGGTTAACTCATTACATTTATCTTAACATTACTTAAATAATTGAAATATTTCATCCATATTACTTAATCATTATCTATCTTACCATCTTAATGTGTAAGAATTAATTTTAAGATCTTTGTAACTAGAAACCTTTGTTCTTCAAAACATTAGGAACAATTCAATGGCAACATAATCATCATTAAAGTATAATGGAGTTTGAAAAAGAAAATCTAAAATTAGAATATAGAGTTATTTTGAGTTAAAAGTGAGGCCATCACGAGTTCCAAATAGTAATTTAAGTAGCATTTTCAGAAAGATAAGTAAAAAGCAAAAATTTCCCGCGTTACTACGTCATCAATATGGTCACGTGGCTATTACAGAGCCTACAATTGATTCTCATACTATCTAGCTGCCACGTGATATGGCACTTTTTGTGTAATCAAGAACCCCACGCCTTTTTATTTGAAACTTTAAAAATTTCTTGAACCAATTGCTAAGCCTAATTCTTGAATATAATGTTTAGATTTTTGTCTAAATAAAATGAGGTTAAAGTTCATACAAATCGAGCCTAAAATCAGAGTAATGAATCAAAAATAAAATATGGTTTTTCATTTTTAAACCTTTCCTTTACACTTTTGGCGCAATTTCGCAACTGGATTTAAAATCTGTCGCTTTTAGAATTCAAGAAACACAAAGTATTTGCATTGTTCGCGGTGCGTCGGATAAAGTTTTGGAACTGGTCCCACCTTGACCTAAATCTCTCTTTCTCGTACAGATAGTTCTCTCTCGTACCCATCTGTATTTTGTATGTATACCTTACGACTTGTGCTCGATTAAACGCCTTACAATATAGAGATTATAGCAAGAGGAGTAGAAGGTTCACCCTTGGAGGAAGGCCTCTGATGAGATTCAAGTTTCTACATCCGGTGATTCGTTATTTGCTTGGAATTAAGAGGCAAGCTCGAGGGGAGGAACGGGTGGGCCATGACCCGCCCTGAAATTTGAAATGGATGAAGTCGGAAAAATTGTGGCTCTGAAACCTTAATAGTTAAAACTAATGTTTTTGCCAAATGTTAATATTCTAAATTTATTATTTTCTCAAAAATTAAAAACAAAGCCTTGTTCGGACAACCCAATTATATCCATCTTCTTTTTCTAACCAACGCAACTCAACCAATTTGATACAACTAGTTGATTGAACAAGTTTTATCGTCTGAACAGGGCTTTTTTCTAAATTGAAAATTTTCTACAGCACTCTACAGATGAGATGGACATTCGTGTCATGACGAAATAAAAAACGGTTCATCTATTGGTTAAAATAAACTCTTCCCTGAGAGTGCGCTGTACTGGTTGTACGATTCTCAAAGATTTTTTTCTTAAAGGGTGGGTGAACAGTAAATTGAAGTGTTTTTTTTATCGATACTTCTATGAAAACATTCGGATAATGTCTCCGATTGCGCGAGAAATCGAAAAAGATTCAGATTTTGTCATACAATTAAAAGAAGAACCTCCCACCAATCAAAAGACTTTCCTGTACCTTTGGCTTCATGAAATATCCGCGACACGCGCTGTTGTAAGCACGATTGTGCGCGTGAAAGTAATGAAGAACGAGATATAGCGCGATTCAAAGAGTGAATGCCGCAGCACGTGTCTCGGGGAATTTACTAAGCCAATGATGGGGCCGTCTTTTGATTTGTCGGAGGTTCTCCTTTTAATTCTATGCCAAAATCAGGTTTTTACATTTTTTGTACAATTCAGAGAAGCAGAATCAATAAAGAGATAGCTTTCCTTTTCGCTCTCCCTTTAAGATTTAATTCTCGAGCTTCGATATAAAATGTTTCTAGGGTAATTTGCAAACTAACTGAAGCAGATGCGGTGGGATACGCAAAGTTAAAGATCATAGGAAGGGTTACAACAAGTTTTTACAAATATCTATCCACCAGGAAATGCCGAACGGTGTTGAAAAGCTTCGAAGAGGTTAGTAAAGCTCTACGCAAAACTATCCTTTCAGTTTCCACCCCAATCTAACAATATAACAGAGTTTTGTGTACCAAGAAATTAGAAAGATCTTAAGGGAGACCTAAGGAAGAACTTGGGAAACGCATTCCAGTTCAGTCTTAAACAGAAACTTTCTTCCTTCCCACTGGCGGTAGGTTTGCGCTTCCTTTTTTGGATTCACGGAAATCTGATCGTCTTATCTTAACCTATACTGCGCACGCGCTATACGGAGAAAGAGGGATGTTAAGAGGCTGTACGGATGAAAGGAAACCTACATCTATCCCATCTATCCTTCCTTCCGAATACCGGCGTCAGTATAACTTGAGATAAATATAAATCAAGGTATACTTTGGTTTAGCCTTTGGAATTTTATGTCAACTTAAACTGTCGAGTGACGTTTGGGATTCTAAATCTGGATTAGAGGTGGAAGAAGACTGCTCCAACTTTTTTTTTTAACTTTTTGTTTTTAATTTAGAGGATTTTTTTTAAGTACTAGTACATTGGCATTCCCCTCTTACAGTTCATCTCATTAATTGAATTCTGTATTAAAATATGTAACGTTACATTTATAAGTTAATGTTTTAATATAATAAAGTGACTATGTCTCATTTTTGTCGAAAGATATGGATGACGTAAGAAAAACTGCAATTTTAAAATGAAACCATATCACGAGCTAGAACGCTTGAGAATCAACTGTTGTCTCAAGGGGCCATTGTGATGACGTAGTATTTGTACATTTTCGTTGATAATTTATTTTAAAAGGCTCTGTGATTATATATCAATCAAATCAAACACCAATTTACAATGTGCGTACGTCAGTAACTTTTCCCAGAGTCTTATGGAAGATTCCAGAAAATTCTGGAAAGTGCTTGAAAGCTCTAAAGGTGTGGAAAATTTTAGAAAATTCAGGAAAGTTCTTTGAAATTCTGAAAACTTCTGGAAAATTCTGAAAAATTCTAGAAAATTTTTAGAAAATTCTGGAAAGTTCTAGAAAATTCTAGAAAGTTCTTTTAAATTCTGGAAAGTTCTGGAAAATTCTGCAAAATTCTAGAAAACTCCCTTATTTTTTCCGGGTTTTTGCTGTGATAATGTAATTGAATTATATTTTTGTTTTTACGAGATATCAACCACAGAGTCACTTTAAATTTATATAAGTCGTTTTAAAACTAATTGAATAATAAATTTGACACGAACTAAAATCCAATTCAAGAGAAATTTGCAATAACTTATTTTGTCACCAATGTTTGGTTTAATATAGGATATTACTCCGCGACATCTTTCTCCATATTGTAAACTAGCCTTGAAATAAAGTTAATTTGTCATTATCAATTTCAATTTTCAGCGCTTTCAAAAGCTAGGACCCGGTCTGATTCTATTTTCTAAGAAACTAAGGCGTATATGGTTTTAAAGGGTATTTAGAATTATAGTATTGAAATTAGAACGGCGAATCTATAGGTCGTAAAACTTTTAGAATGGATCTCCAACAATGTCTTTGTTTTGATATCTTCTTGGCGTGAGTTTACGGCCTTACGCCAAACTTTTTGAGGAGCCCATTCGGCTCATGATTCAAGGACTTAAGTGATTTTTCTAGAGGTTCGGTTAGCGAGTAGAAATAATATATTTATTATACAGTTAGGCCAACTTTGCAACTCTGTTTTGGAATATGATAGAGAGAGATGCATGCGTGTCATTTACAACTGAATTGATGATTAAAGATTGGGTCATTAATTTGTGGTACGGTTACTCTGAATTAATTTGAATATTTAATAGGTTACGTGTATCGTAATTTTGAATTAAACCTAGCCTGGATATAATGGCTTAAAGGGGGAATGCAACCTAGCCTAATCGATTTTTTTATCGATTCATATCGTTTAAATAGGCATAATGCACCAAAATACAAACAAATATTAAACTAGAAATAAATTTAAAATTACCCGGGAAAATAGGCTTAGCTGGATTCATGGAGATCCTGAATTTCTTCAAACTAGCTGCGTTCATACTACCCTAGGCCTTGGTATCGATTTAAACCGTCTCAAAACGTTCCGCTGGAGTCGTGTGAACAGGGTACCGTCATTTCTCGAATCGATTTGATTCGATTTCTCGAAACTGCTTTGGGAACCAGTTTCATACCGATTCGGTTTCAACAACCGATAGATGAAGCTACGATAAATCGATTTATAAAGATAATGCGTGAACACGTGACGCTAAAAACGATTCATGGCGATTTGAATATCGGTTTCATTTTACCGTTTCAAATCGATTAAGAAATGCTAGTGTGACCGTAGCTATTAATTGGTCAGCGTCCAATGAGTTAAGGCGAGATCTCCATAAGACTACCAATAACTTTCTATTGGTAGCCGACACTTCCATGAATCCATGGGAAGAAATTCAGAATCTCCATGAATCCAGCTAAGCCTATTTTCCGGGAGGATTTTAACATTTATTTCTAGTTCAATATTTGTTTTTATTTATTGTTTTACTGGGGATTAGGCCTATTTAAACGATAAGGTATCGATGGTTATTGGGTTACATCCTCTCTGTAAGCCTTGGTTTAATTTTTTACTGAAATAGAAATAGCTCTGATGACGAAAATTTGCGGAAAAGGAAAAAACTTTTCTTTGTAACTTTTCCACCCAGTGAAAAACGAGCTTTAGACTTTAATACACGTTGTAAATTATAGTTAATTTGCGAACTGCTAATTAACTATAATTTACAACATCTAGGTATTACGAAACAAACCGACAGGAGTTTTTTATGCAGTGAGACGCTAATGTAATCCTGTCATTTAGGGTTGCATCTATTAAATTGCACGCTTCGCTTAAATACATTTAGAACATCCATCATGGTGGGTCTAATTTTAGTCGACAAAAATCAAGATGGGCAACTTTAAAATGACGTAGAGGAAATCATGGGCGAGATGAGACCAAGGCTTACCCACCCTTAAAGCGGCGCGATAACTATAATAAATATTTAGATAAATGTCAACACCTTTGAAACGAGTCGTGCGTCATTCCTGGGTGGGTTTACGAAAGAAAAATAATGAAGCGGGCTAATGCACCCTTGTTCCGTGAGTAGAGTTTTAAAACTACTATAATTTTGGAAATTGATAAATTACGCGGTAATGTAGCGTCTTACAGTAATTTACCGGTATAAAAATGTTTTTCATTTAAATTAGTATGATTTTAAATGCGAGATTCCTCTATCAAACCCTTCAAAATTCTTATTTCTGATTAAACAATAATACTTTCCGATATATGACGTAGGTTATATCTGAATTCTTAATTAACGATAATTTTGATAGGAAAGGTAGGACTTTCTGGACAAAGTACTTTCACGAAAAAGACCGCGCGAAAGCGATCTTATTACATGGAAGAACGCTCGAGAAACAACTGTAGGCTCTTCAATAGAAAAGCGACCATAAGAATGACGTAGTATTGCGGGGAATTTATAATTTAAATATTTTTAAAATGGTGATTATAAAATGTATTTTCTCATTTTTCCCCCATAAAAAGTGAACTAGTATTGATCTATTTTAATTTTTGGTTTTAAGATATTAAGACTCGTAAAAATTCTTTATAAAAAATATTTACACTCTAATATATTCCTTGAAATTTTTCAGCGAGGAAATATAGATAGGGTTGTTTAAGAAAATGTGTAACATACCGTGATTCTTTTGATGCTTGTCAAATGTGGGAAGTGGATGCTGTATTCGACTACTTCGCTGTATCTTCTTGTTTTACGTTCAAGGGTGTCATGCAGTATATAAGCAGATTTAATCATGCATTATTACCTGCAAATATTAAGGACTTCATTGTAGAGAAAATAATACTCTCAAAAATATTCTAAATGATTTCAAAAATTTGAAATGATATCAAATAAATCCATGAAGTATTTGAAATGATTTCAAATAAATCCATAAAGTATTTGAAATTATTTCAAATAAATCCATAAAGTATTTGAAATGATTTCAAATAAATCCATAAAGTATTTGAAATGATTTCAAATAAATCCTTAAAGTATTTGAAATGATTTCAAATAAATCCATAAAGTATTTAAAATAATTTCAAATAAATCCATAAAGTATTTAAAATGATTTCAAATTAATCCTTAAGTTATTTAAAATGATTTCAAATTAATCCTTAAGTTATTTAAAATGATTTTAAATTAATCCTTAAGTGATTTAAAATAATTTCAAATTAATCCTATTAGTGATCTTAAATTATTTCAAATTAATCCTCAAGTTATTTGAAATGATTTAAAATTAATCCTGTAAGTATTTAAAATGATTTCAAATTAATCCTGTAAGTATTTAAAATGATTTCAAATTAATCCTGTAAGTATTTAAAATGATTTAAAATTAATCCTGTAAGTATTTAAAATGATTTAAAATTAATCCTTTAAGTATTTAAAATGATTTAAAATTAATCCTGTAACTATTTAAAATGATTTCAAATTAATCCTTTAGTGATTTTAAATGATTTCAAATTAATTCTAAAATTATTTCAAAACCACCAAAATATAAAATAATTAGAATAATTTAAACCTGGGATTTGAATTCATCTGAAATTTCATAAAATTTTGAACGTCGACCCAACATCTTTTTAGAGATATGATTTATAGACTATGTTAAGAATAAGTTTGCGAATCAATATTTTCAGCCTTAATCATATTATTTTCGATACAGCGCCTGTACAAGTGTTCCAACACCTTGGCTTTGGTGTTCAGAGTGAAAACGACAACCAGGCTAAAACCACTTGATTTTTTTTTTTTTGGATTGGATTTTTAAATAAATAACTATTATCCCAAATCAACTCAGGATTTCTACTTTGATTATATACTCTTAAAGGGTAAATGAAAACTGCTATATCACTTTCTCGATTTTACGTTTTTCTGAATCTACGTTATCGAAAATCTAAGAAAAATATCAACTCTTTTTTTTAAGAATCTCCTAAATATGAAATAAAAGGTTTTAAAGATCGGACTTAGTTGTCTGCTACAAAAAAGCATGGAGCCCCTGTGTTTCAATTTCCAAGGTAAGTACCCGACCAATAGGGGCCGTTTAAAACACGTGACCCCAGAGAAACCATATATATCATATATATAATCAGGCTAAATACCTTTGATAGCGAAATAACTGCTCGAAATTGTGTTTTACTTTATTTAAAAAGCATTAATTCATCTAAATAAATTTATTTAAGTCGCAACGCCCGCTTAAGCGCAGTAAAAATGAATAATCTCTTAAAAATGCTAAGCCTAAATCAAACCTAAAACGTAAATAAATTTCAAACTCACGCGCCTTTATTCAATTTAAAGTTCTATATCACGCGCTTTGGAGGCGGCGCTCGCGTTTCTAGGAGGCTATGGTAATATAAACTATACTATACACGAGCACGCGGGATTTCGCGAGAGCGCCTATTGGTCGGGTACTTACCTTGTAAATTGAAACACAGGGGCTCCATGCTTTTTTGTAGCAGACAACAAAGTCCGATCTTTAAAACCTTTTTTATCATATTTAGGAGATGTTTAAAAATAAGAGTTGATATTTTTCTTAGGTTTTCGATAACGTAGATTCAGGAAAACGTAAAATCAAGAAAGTGATATAGCAGTTTTCATTTACCCTTTTAGACTTAATTATGGCCCATAATATGGCCCAAATAAAGCTACATTCCACCCAGGGGCCCAGAAGAGGGGCTAATTAATTTGAAATTGAACTCGATACATATAATAGATTCTTCCTTGCTCCTGAAACTGAATGTCTTTATTTCAATACGCTCCCAATAGCCTTGCGCCCGGGGGCAAGTGCCCCCTTGGCCCCCTCTTAAATTAAACCTTGCACATAATTGTGAAAAGAAATATAGAAATAGTTGAAAAACCATCACCTTGCAATGCTAAAAGAATTTAGTATTTCGATATGAAAATCAATTTCAATGGTAGTCTCGACCCTTTTTAACATTGCAAATAAGAAGACATAGAACAGAGACAGAATAAAAAGACCCAGAAAAATGGATTAAATAAAGATTTTTTTCTTTTTAATTCGACAAATTTTGTGAATTTTTTTTTGGTGAAGAAAGAAAGTCGCGAGACAGAATATATTAATTAATTTTTTTGATCCACTGATTTTTTAAAAACGGAATAAAATTAAAAACTCATTGCGTAAAAGTGAAAACAACAAATATATTAAATTAATTTAAATTAATATAAAATATTTTTTCAAATATTACGGAAGAATTTTTAAAATTTAAGTTTTTTGTTGTTTTATAAATAAAAAAAAAAAAGAGCGAAATGAAATGTTCCGGAAAAATGCCAATAAGAAAATGACATCGCCAGAGGCAGGAACCAATCACCGGCGTTCTTTCATTCCCGGGTAAAATGATGGAAGGTCGCGCGCGTCGTCCAATCAGATCTTTTTTTTTTTTTTCTTTTATTATATATTTTTTTAATTGCAGTTAATTTATTCCTCTCCCGCTTCCTTCTCTTCCTTCTTGCTGCCCAAAGCCCATTCTGGTTTGACCTGAAAACCGAAGCCACAGAAAAACAGACGCAAAAGAGACGCAACAACGAAAAAGACACGTAGAAGAAGAAAAGGAAAAGTTTGATTTGTTTGGAATTATTGTTTTTGACGGCGGAATAAAAGAGGATAATTCAAAATCATAATAAAATTTGAAAAAATAAAATAATAATAATAATGGGGGTAAAGATAGAATTGATTTAGAAAAGTGGTCATAGGAGGTAATGAATTGAAAGTGTTTTTGGTAGGAATCCCTCTATTTTTAGGATAATTTGGATTATTAAAATTTTTAAAGCGCGGCCTTCACTTTGAATGACGAATTTCTAATTATGATTTGATTCTTATATGAAGATACTAATCTAAATTAAATTAGTCACGTTTTGTTTAAATTAAAGCAACATAGAAGTGTTAAACAAATAATATAAATATTTAAAACAGACTAGCTAACATAAATATTAATAATTTTGTCCCAAATTTGATTATTTTTATTTTTATTTTAAAAGGGGATAATAAGGTCCCAGTGATTTGATCTATTTAAAAATATATTTTTAAATTAAACTAGAACGACGATTTGCGAATGAAAGTAAAAAGTGAATTTGAATTATAAATTTTATGGTGGATAAGTGAATTTGAATTATAAATTTTATGGTGGATAAGTGAATTTGAATTATAAATTTTATGGTGGATAAGAGAATTTGAATTATAAATTTTATGGTGGATAAGAGAATTTGAATTATAAATTTTATGGTGGATAAGATAATTTGAATTATAAATTTTATGGTGGATAAGTGAATTTGAATTATAAATTTTATGGTGGATAAGTGAATTTGAATTATAAATTTATGGTGGATAAGTGAATTTGAATTATAAATTTTATGGTGGATAAGTGAATTTGAATTATAAATTTTATGGTGGATAAGTGAATTTGAATTATAAATTTTATGGTGGATAAGGGAATTTGAATTATAAATTTTATGGTGGATAAGTGAATTTGAATTATAAATTTTATGGTGGATAAGTGAATTTGAATTATAAATTTTATGGTGGATAAGAGAATTTGATTTATAAATTTTATGGTGGATAAGTGAATTTGAATTATAAATTTTTTGGTGGATAAGTGAATTTGAATTATAAATTTTTTGGTGGATAAGTGAATTTGAATTAAAATTTTATGGTGGATAAGTGAATTTGAATTATAAATTTTATGGTGGATAAGTGAATTTGAATTATAAATTTTATGGTGGATAAGGGAATTTGAATTATAAATTTTATGGTGGATAAGTGAATTTGAATTATAAATTTTATGGTGGATAAGTGAATAAAAATTATAAATTTTATGGTGGATAAGTGATTTTGAATTATAATGTGTTTAAAGGGGATAAGTGAATTTGAATTATAATGTTTAAAGGGGATAAGTGAATTTGAATTATAATGTTTAAAGGGGATAAGTGAATTTGAATTATAATGTTTAAAGGGGATAAGTGAATTTGAATTATAATGTTTAAAGGGGATAAGTGAATTTGAATTATAATGTTTAAAGGGGATAAGTGAATTTGAATTTAAAGTTTACGGGGATAAGATAATTTGAATTATAAATTATACGTGGGATAAGTGAATTTGAATTATAAATTATACGTGGGATAAGTGAATTTGAATTATAAAGTTTACGGGGATAAGTGAATTTCAATTATAAATTTTACGGGGGATAAGTGAATTTGAATTATAAAGTTTACGGGGGATAAGTGAATTTAAACTGTAAAATTAATGGAGATAAGTGAATTTAAACTGTAAAATTAATGGAGATAAGTGAATTTAAACAATGAAGTTAATAGGGAAATAAAATAATCGTCCCAACTATTTTTAAATAGATCAAACATATTTAAACATGAGAGGAATTCCTTGGAAAGAATAGAATAGAAAATAAAGAAAATAAAATAAATAAAAAGAGATAAAAAAGACAAAACTTTACCACCTAGAAAAAGGGAAGCCACAAAAAGAGGATAGGAAGAAAAAAGAGGAAGAAAGATAATTAAGAAATGGAACGTTTTTGCAAAAAAAGTCAAAGCTCCAAAATAAAATTAAAAAACCAAAAAAATTGGAGAATAATCGCGCGCAAAAAAAGCCCAAGCGATAAGCTTAAGAGCTTAAGGCAGGACATCGCGCAAAAAAATGATTTTGGGCATAATATGCAAGCTGCAAAATAATATCAGCAAGCTCCAAAAATTTAGGGAAATGTCCAGGTACTAATCTATATTCTAAACTAATTTGAAAGGGGGGAATATTGTTCAGAGATAAGGGAGGACGATCAACGGGGAATTTAAAATAAAATTTGAAATAAAAACCCTCTTTACAGGGTCATACGATATTCCTTTTTTTTTAAGTAGTCTCTTGAATTTCGCATTTATTGTGTTTTTGAAAAAAAATCTGATATACTTTGATATTTAAAAGAGCCTACAGCAGAAGAAACAGAATTTTTTTCTTTGTTGATATATTAAAAAGTTTCCAAAAAGTTTTTTTGTTTTCTTAAAGGTGTTATAGATAATTAGGAGAGAGAGAGAAAAGTAATCTCTTCTTAAATATTTGTGTTGGTAATTAAAATATAAACCACATATAATCGTTAATCGCAACGATTACTTGTTGGCCCATTCAGGAGCGGCCTTTTTGGTCTGTTAAAAGAACATAAGCTAATATTAGACATATTCTGAGACATATAGATAGAGAGAGAAAAAGTTACGGTTTTATTATTTGAAATGATTAATTAATTAAAAAGTGAAAATTTGAGAGAGAGAAAAAAAATTGAAGTATAAACGTAAAAAGCAGCGAAAGATTTGATTTTAAAAAGAGTTTTGATTTTAAAAAATGAGAAAGAGATAAAGACACATTTATCAGCCAATTAGAGTAAAGTAATATCATCCCATAAGTGGATGGCAAGGAGATGATATTACTTCACTATTTAAGGTTTGTACGGCTATGTTTTAAACCACAACGTATCTTTCATTTCTAAGAGAATGAGAAATCAAATATATTTCTATTACAGAAATAAAATTTATTCAAGAAGATTCACTTCTAAATGAATTAAATATTCGTTTTTGGCATCGTTATATTTAAATGCAATTTTTAATCATCGCAAAACTCAAATGGTCAGGTGTACTGGGATTGTTTAGTCAGAAATAATAATTTTGAAGAGTTTGAAAGAGAAATTCAAACCCAAATCATGTTGTAAAAGCCGGTTAATTACCGAGAGAGATACATTACGCGTTAATTACCAATTTCCTCAATAGCGATTTCTCGTTTTCTTACAACGCAAGACACGTTCGTAGTTAAGCCTATTTTAGTTTCATAAAACGTCCAGTAAAAAGGTTACTGCGTTTCGTTTTACTAAATTACATTACGACATGAAATATACTACATTTATTTACTACAACCAAAAGAACTTTGTATCGTAAAGAGACCAAGGTCTTTTTCTTGAAACTATAATTATACTTTGTGGTCAATATTGCGAGGTACGCGTCTCGTAACATTATACGCTACCTTGGACTCTCAAAACTCGTTAAGTTCTTTCCACTACTAGTACACACTACGTGACGTAACAACAATTAATTGTGACAGAAAATTATTTCTGATCGGTTTGTTTCGCGTAAATTGAGCCTAAATCCTAATACAGTAAAGCTCTGATTGGCTGCAGCCTTAGTATCAGTTTTTGGTTCGTTTTAGGCCTTGAAAAAGGATTTAAGGTTAATTAGGCTTAACTTTTGGCTGGGAAAACAGAGCTATCCACTAATCACTGCGCGATAAAATAGCTAAAATAAGCACAAATGGCGCCTGAATGCGGAGTTAAGTTCCACGAATTAATAGAAGCCTTATCCGATCAGAATTAATGCGGGTCAAGGTTCAGTTAAGCCGCGTTCACACTAGAGACTTTGAAACAATTTGTAACCCTTATTTTAAAGTCAGATTGAAAAATTTTGAGATTAACTGTAAAGATCCTGAATCAAAAGAGGAAATGATTGCCTAAAAAGTTATTTTAAACATTCTAAATAGTCTCTAGAGTAAACGTAGCTTTATTAAATTATGAGATTAGTCACAACAGATCCCGTTTTGAGTTTAACCACACGAATTTTACTTCGTAGTAGTTAAAATAAAACGGATGACACTGAAACTGTCACATTAAATGTTATTAAATCATTTTAGCTTTTACACTATACTCAATCAAGCCAAAATCACGACATTTAAAGCCCATTTGGCAAGAATAATAAAATAAATTTGGGCCAAAGGCGAGACATACGGTTCCGAACCTTTATATAAACTCAGGTTCGGTTAACCATATTCACAAAATGAAGACTATATTTACATTTAGTCTACATTACCTTTTCCACACTACAAATATATATACCTTATTCACACTACAGAATTATTTAAACCTACATTTTTACGTTCACATTACGTAACTCGTAAATAGACAGGGTTCATGCAAACTTGGGGAAATCTCATAAATAAATGGTCTAAAATTCTGGGAAATCTGTTTCACAAAAGTTGTCTGGATTCTGTGAAGATTTTTTTGTGCGTTATTGAACTTACAAGAGCCGCGTTCACACTTAACACACTGAAAACGTTTTGAAGGATCATATCGACCATTCTAATGATAAAATGATATACACGAACTTTGACCTTTACAAAACGGTTTCGTTGACTTTAGCGTGAACGAGGCTAATTTCAATTTCATTTATGATATGAAATTGTACTGTAGTTTAAACTCTACGGTAGTGTGAACCAGGCGTATGTGGTCAAGAATTTATTGACCCAAAATTAAATATATTAAACTTAGCTCACGTTACAAAATTTGAAACCCTTTGATTAATATTAGATATTGAAATATCCAAGCAACATCTAAACTATCATATAATTCACATCATTGGAAAAAATGATCCTAGTTGGTGAATTTCATACAATTGTTAGTATTTTTCCTACCAATTATTTCTCAACCCCAAAAGATATTGATGACGTGTTTACGGTGTTTCAGAGTGGGTTACTTGCAAGCACTATTTTTGAGTGAATTTCAGAGTAACCTACTCCGAAATGAGCACGAAAACACGACAAGGCTTAGCTAAATCAAACCGATTAGAAATTCTATAACGTGAACTTAGCTATATTATACAAAAGCGCATAGTATTCCACATCTTTCAAAGAAGCGCTAAAAATTAAGCGCACTTTTTTTAGTATATAGCACCAAATAGCGCAGATAAGCTCGTTTGAAAAAAAAAAAAAAATAAAATAAAATTCGGTAGAACGTGGTAATTTCGTTTAAAAAAAAATGTTCGTTAAGAGTGAGTGCGTGTCTTCTCACGAGTAGACGGAGGAAAATAGACGTTAATCTTCATTAACGAGTCGGTAGTCAAAATATGAAGGATATTTGTAAACCGTAGGCCGTCGTTCTTTTATCTAACACCGAGAAGAAAATCATTGTTACCGTCGTCTAACCTGATACCTCATGGTCAAAAAAAAAAAAAAAAAAAAAAAATAACAGGGCAAAATCGACGAGGGTTAGTATTTCTATTCGATTCTAAGACAGAGTCTAGTCGAAATGGAAGTTTTTAGATAAATATAAGATTGAAAGAAAGCTCAATGTGATTGATTGGAATCCTAGAGTTCTTACAGAGAATTCTCAAGAGTGCTCTTAATCTCGCTGAAAAACTAATTACACTTTCCCTCACTCAATATTTAGCAATGGATCCGAAAAACTAAGTCTCTAACTAGCCCAAAGGAATGTAGAACTTTCTCTCAGAGTGATTGGTCACCACTTCCGAAGAATATCTACATTGATTACGTTATTACGTTACTGTTATCAGTTATCTCTTGAGTACAGTCAAAACTACAGGCTATCGTGTACGATGTATGTCATTTGGTCAAGAATAGCATGGGTAACTTAACATTGGCTATTTACTCCTCACAATAATTAAAATTTGACCTCAATTCATCGGCTAATTAACCTGATTATTAAATTAGGCTGAGGTTGAAATGAGTGAGTAAGATATCAGTTTCAACTCAATGCAATCTTACAGTAACTGCAGCTCTATTTATGTAACTAAAATTAGATTTTTAAACACCTAAGCCTAAGCCTAAAAATAAAACCGAAATTTCAGCCGCACCACAGAACAATGACTAATTTTAATGGACTAGCACCTTTGAAGTCATATCTAGAAACTACAAACGAGCTATTCCGTGTCGGGGCAACAAAATACTTTAAAACCTGACTAATTTTTATCGCCCTGACTTTTCTGAACGCTAAATTCATATTTATCTAAATTAAAACTTCATATTTCAACAGACTTTTACTTCAAAATTAATTTACTAACCATAATTAAAACTATATAAAGGGTAACATTAACAAGATGGTTTACAATTTTTACACTTTTTGCAGCATTGCCACGTAGACAAATGAAGTGTAAAAGATAAAAAATATATATACAAAAATTTCAAAACCTTTGATTGGACAAAAATATACAAAAAAAGAACAAAAATTTATATACGACAAAAAAGAACGAATCACGATAGTGAGATTTGTGCTTCAAATCAACACTCGACGAAAAAAGATAAATTAAAAAAATGCCATTTTACACTTAAGTGAGAAACACTAGCAGTCGAGACAATTTGTTATTACTTTTTTTGAGTAACACACTACAATTTTTGACAGCATATATATATCTATATATATACACCTTTTTTATATTTAAATATTTCTATTTACTAAACCCCAATGGGTATTTTGGGCCCGTGTAGTGTGTACTGCGCATGTGCCTCTAATTCTTCAGTGTAAAATGGTAATTTACTGCATAGAGAAGATTATAATTCTCTCCCGTATGGTTTTCCCTACTATTTCCGGGTTTATGAGTAGGAAATAGGAGGAAAAATACTATGTGTAAAACGTAAACGCGTATTTCAAGTCATCTTTTGTAATATTTTAACGATAAATAGGTCACCAAAGGTTTTGAAATATTTCAAATAATTTACAAAAAAATAAATAAAACACGGGTTGGGACTTAAAAAAATGATATATTTTCTCCAACCAATCACGGAGTCGAGTCTCCATAGAGATTGGGTCAAAATATTATTTTTAACTAAATTATAAGGAAATCTTCACCATTAAAGATGTACAGCCAAGGCCTTTTTCTAACCCTAATGGTGGTTTATATTGATTGAAGGACTTTTCTGGGCTAATTTGGTATTCAATCCAAAGTTTGCTTTAATTTAGGAATACTTCTCCGAAAGATGTTTTACCATTACGAACTTCTGATACAATTTTCTCAGAATAAAATAAAAAAATTCCCTTCCCTACCCTCACTAAAACCAGCGCATGCGCACACAGGCAATCAACTCAGACAAATAATAAGAATAATCGAACCGATATAAATACGAATTTAAGAACCGTCCAAGTATTATTGCGAACGAGGGCCATAAATATTAGGGAAGCCCTACCGGGACAGTGACTTAAAAAAATTCCCCAAATTTTATCACCATTGTTTTAATCCTTCATAACCACGTGCGGTTCTTCTAGAGTAATATTGACGCTAACTAACAGTCATCGCGAAAGGTGTATATTTAAAATATATAGAAACTTAAGACGCAAATGCGCAAGATGCAAATATATCGTCACGATGCTTTAAGAGCTCAGTGACCATTCAAAAAAAAAAAAATAAAATAAAATAAAAAAAATAGTAAAAATAAAAATTTTTTATAAAAAAAAATTTGATCCAAAAAAATAAATTGGGTTTCACTTACGTCCTTCTCAACCTCATCGAGCTGGAACTTGTTGCTCTTGACTTGTTTGAGACCCGCGCGGAAGTTGACATCGGCGTTCTTAGCCACGGCGGCCAATCGCTCGAATCTAAGTGAACACGATGAAACGAAAACACGGCATGAATTTATTTACGTAAATATACATCATCACGGTATGGTCCGTTTACGCGGGTTGTGACAAGAGGATGATCATTTAAAAATACCCCCTTTTGTGCTAAAGTGGCACATTTACCAACAGATTACTGCTACAAAGGCCTAACGGTGTGGGCCGCCGTCAGAAAACTTTCATTGAAGGGAATTAGCTTACTGTAAAGGGACCAACTATGAGGGGTAGGATTTATTTTTGAGGGGGTAAATATGCCCTGGTGCCTCCGTGATTTCTGGCCTTGTAAAATAGCAAAAATAGTTCCATTTCCTTGCCGTTTGGGCCCTTTTGGGGTTGTTGTATCTTTAATCTGATGCGAAATTCGCGGTTTATAAGTAAATTAACTCCGATTCAGGGTAACCTTTCTGTACCCTGTGCATTACAGTTCTTGGTTAAATACTAATATTTTAAATGATAAAAATGGAACCAATTAACACGAATAAATGATTCTGAAGATAATCTCTTGGCTTAAGAGAATAGTGATAGCGCCTCCCATCCCTGAATATGTAGTAAGACTACTGAAATGATATCTTCATGCTTGTGAATAAATTCACGATAATAATTGATTTTGATGCAACTACAACCCAGCGCGTTCCGATGTGGACAAGTACAACAAAATAAATAATACAAGATTTTCAGTACTTACTTTCCTTCGTATTTCGAGACCTTTTTCAAGGTTGGCTTGACGCTGTGTAAAAAAAATTGAAAAGATTATGTTAAATTTATTAACGACTTGTTTTGGTGTTTAATTTTCTCGTGTTAAGAGAAATTGAGCCAATGCGGGGGAAAAAAAGCCACCGACGAACTTGATTACTTGAAGCAGAATCAAAATAAGGCGCAACTTCAAATGGGAGGCAATTTAATAACTTACATAATTTTGAAATTGTTAATTCGAAATTAAATATGAAACTAAACTCCCAAGTTGTGCCTTTATATCAATGCTGGGAATGATTTAAGAATTGTTTGAATTCGGGAAAACATAATAACGTGTATTGGCTGTATTTCGTTAGCGCGTTAATAAAAGAAATGGAAACTTACAATTTTCCTCTCAAGTCGTTGACTTGGATTGATAACTCGTTGATCTAATTGATATTAAATCGTAATTAATTTAATTTGTATTTGAAGAAAGTGGAACGCTAAGGATCTGTCAAGATTATTAAATTATCTAATAATTATCTATTGGACCACAAAATTTGCATAAATACTAAAAAATTACTATAAACCATTTTTTAAACCAAACTTGAACGATCCCTAGTGTTTTTTGATTAACAAACATTAGTAAGCGGAGAATGTTAATTCAAACAAAGCTAATTATTTATTTTTTAAATAGAGCTGCGGTAGATCAATTCTTCAAATCCCCAGGGCAACTCTATCATTTATATGCAAAGAACACATTGAAGGACCTCCTAAGAACGTGTAGCCAAAATTCGTCTGCTTTTCTTTCCCTTGAACGCACTTGTTTCGAGACTCTGCTCTGATTGGGGGGGGGGGGGGGGGGATACACTAGTGACGTCAACTCAGTGGTAAAAGGCAGTTTAAAGTTTAATTGCACTCTCTTTAATTAAAAAAACCTTTCCCGAATTAATATAAAATATATACGAGGAGGTTTTTAGAATTTATCTTGGCTCCAACGTTATTGAGTACTTCAATGGTTTCTTGTTTAAACAAATACTTAAGACATAACACAAAAGACATCAGAGGAGATTTTTGTGGTCTTTTTTTGTTTTACTAAAGAGCCAAAAATATACCTGGTAATCTTTTTGCCTAACTTGGTACTCAAGATCATATTTTACAGTTTCAATGCTCATAATTCTTGCAAAGTATTCTCGGCAAACGGCTTGTAATTCGGCTATATAGATTGGGAAGTGTAGAGATAACGAAAAAGGGGGCGTAACCAAGAAAAAGATCGGGGGCGTTAAACAAAAGGGGGCGTTAACGAAACGTGAGGGGGCGTGGCAAAAAGGCGTGTTAACAAAGTTGACGAGAGGCGAAAATATATTTTTTTTAAGAAATAGGTTATGGTTGGATTTTTAAGAGAAGTGAAATGAAAAAAGAGGTTACGAAAAAAAGCGGATTAGTTGCAAAAATCAAAATAAGCTTGATATAAGTTCAGTTAGGCATAGTTTAAAAAAAAGTATGTAAAATTTCTTTTAGACTGCGGTAGTTAATTAAATGACCCGAAATAAGACGTCTTTAAATCTTGGAGGAGAGGGAACTTTGTATTCTGTAGTTAAAAAACTGTATAACACTAGGATGGCCAACCAAAATTACCCAGGTAACCTTGCGCTGGTAACCTCAAGGCCCGCCGGGAAGTTTATTCAGCTGTACCACAGAATACTACACCTAAATTCTCTCCTCCAAGTTTAATTTAGTTCTGACTTTTGAAATATGTTAAAATTTCGGTCTTATGCTGGGCCAAATTAGTTTGCTGAACATTAAATTTGTTAAAATTAGCTCTTAACCAAAGCGTAAATGATTGTCTTTGAACCAATTATTTTATATTAAAGCGCATATATTAAAGCTTTGAAAAACGATTTAAAATAATTAACTTAAGCGCAAAATCAAAATCAAAATAAATTAAACGTTATTAATATGGTTTGTCATAAGTATATATAAGGGGTTTTCTATAAATAAGGGCACAACCTCTGTGACTTTATTCCTGGTGAAAATCTTTAGTGATATGATGAAGATACACAACCCTTAAATAATTTGGATTATTGGCCTTTGATATTCAAAAGGGACAACAGTTTGGGGACATTTTTCTAGGACATGAGAGTACCAAGTACGGGTAGAACATTTTGTTATTGTTTTGGGAGTTTGCTTTGCGTTAGTATGAAAATTCAAAGGGATAGTAGTTTTGTTGGGAGGATTCCTACCACGAAATCTTTTTGCCGTACGCTATACTCCAAGTCGTACTTGGCGTCTTCCAGCGACTTGATACGATTGTGATACTCTTTTAGGACGGACTGTAGTTTGGCTAAAAGGGGATCATGCGGATAATAATGTAATATCGGGTCATAGAGGTCAAAGAGTGGTCGTGACAATATGGTTTAGGATCCCAAATATCAAGTTGCGACAGTTTTATATGCCTAAAAAAATAATTTTCACGCTGTGCAGATGTCGGAGAACGATACCTTCGTTAGCTCCATCCAAGGGCTTGGGCGTTCCCGTCCTCTGTTGGATAACCTTTTTCCTCTCCTCGGCTTTCCTCTCCTGTTCTCGTTTCAACTCTTCAGCGGCTTTTTTACGCAGCAAGGTCTGTTAGAAGAATTATTGGTTTTTATCGAATGAACTTTAACCTCGAGTTGCGAGTTGAAAGGTAGATATTTACCCTGAGTTTCTTCTTACGCTCGGGGGTCATGAAACCCTTCTTTCCCTTCTTAGCCTTGGCAGCCTCCTCGAGACGCTTTCGGACCTCGGCCTTCTTGCGCTCCTTCTCCTCCTTCTTCCTCTTCTCTTCCTGTTAGGGTACGGAGTCAAAGGGCACGAAGATAGGGTCAAGGGTAAAGGTTTAGGGGGTCATTTTAATTTCTTTCGAGAATTAATTAACAATGGCGCTTCATTTTTACACGGGGTTTTTACACCATCGCTTTTCTGGATTATAATTTTAGGGTACGACCCCTAAGGTCAAGGAGGTCGTGATCTAAAAAGGTTAATTACTATACCTCCACCAGTCTTCTACGAGCCTCTTCGGCTTCGCGTCGACGACGTTCGGCTTCAGACTACAAAATACGAAAATAGCTACTGTGTTAGTAAGGACAATTTTGTGGTAATTTTCGGTTGTTGATAAAATACCTGACGGTGCAACAGCTTGGTCTGAAATTACATAGATAGTAATTAGTTTAAATATTTAATAATGAGATTAATAATTATTGGTACCTGCTCATCATCAGACTCCTCAGCTTCGCTTCCGCTGGAGTTTTAATTAAAATGTTAATTTCGTTATAAAATTAATTATACCGTCATTTTGACTTCTAATTCTAATTTGCATATTCTAGATTCTAGGATAATTAAACATAACTAGAATTATATACAATTTATTATCTAGACGATATAATTAATGAGATTTCTCGACGGAAATAAAATAAACTTTGTTCCACGACAAGTGGGATGACTGAATACTGGTTTTGAGGTGAATTTTTGGGGATATTGAAGTTTTTTTTGAGATTAAGATTTTTGGGACTTTTTGTGAGAATATATTTTTTAGGTTTTTTGCGAGTTTAAATTTTTGAATTTATTTTTTGAGAAATATAAGAGAAAACCCCTCCCCTTGGTAGTGGGGAGGTGTGGCCAAAAACAATCTATTTAAAAACAAGGTGATAAAGTCCATTTATAACCCAAGGTTTCTTACAACTATAATAAAGCTAGTTTTTAAATTTAATCTGATTTAACATTTTATTTTATTTAAGAATTAAAAGTCACAATGACGTTATTGAATAATCAATCTAGTTCTTAAAATCACATAAGAGCTCAAAAAGCTTAAAACAAAAAAGATAGGGATAGAATGAAAAAAAAAAAAAAAAAAAAAAAAAAGTAAAAATAAAAAATAATAAAAATAAACTGCGAAGAAAATATCTCCTGAAAGCAAAAACCAAGTAACTTCATTTGTTCACCCTTGGAATCGATTTAAACCATTTCAAAACGTTTCGCTTTAATCGTGTGAACATGAAACCGTCTTTTCTCGAATCGTTTTGATTCGATTTCTCGAAACTGCTTCGGGAACCAGTTTCATACCGATACTGTTTCAACAACCGATAGATGAATCTACAATAACTCGATCCGTGAACACGTGACACTTAAAAATATTCCTGACGATTTGAATATATGTTTTATTTCACCGTTTCAAACCGATTAAGAAATGTTATGTGACCGTACTAGCTTAATTGTTAGGTTGTATTCTCCCTTCTTAGATGAATTAATTCGCAATAAAATATACTGTATTGAAAAGATACTTGGTTTTCGCTATTAGGTGACGCGATCAAAGCCGAAAAAAGCTCACCTCTCAAAATGCGCATATAGAGAATAATCCCCATTTTATCACCAGCTTGTAATATCGCAATATCAAAAAGCAATGCTTATAAGCGAAAGAAATTGGCAAAGAAAATCATAATATATAACAATAGCAGCGTATAATAATAATAATAGCGATAAGGGTGTGGTTCAAAAATAAAACCACAATATAATACACCAGTCCTTGGATAGCTAGGAAAGAAATTCATACGCATTTGTATATAAAACAAAGAATCAAAGAATAAAAAAGCGATGGTGTGAAAATTTGGCGCGAAAAGAAGCTTTGAAGCGCTTAAAAGCGCCATAGAAATCATATTTAAAGCGCTTGTTTAAAGCGAATAACTCACCTCGCTAAAGCGAAATTAAAAGTAAAAGAGAAACAAAGCATATTTGAAACGCAAGAAAGAAAATTAAAATGGAAATGATTTCAAAGAGGAATAAAATAGAAAAATTCGAAATTATTTTTTTTCTCAAGAAAAATGCGAAGCAAATACGCATAAATTATGATAATGAGATATTTTTTCCATACCTGACATCCGCCATTGTATAGGTTTTCTTGGATAAGGATTAAACCTGTAATTAAATTAAAATAAAATTAATTTACATGAAATTAATAATTTACTTTATATGACCTTAATAAAATTCAGAACTGAAATACGGCGGCTAACGTTATAACGTTGGCTTTTATACTAGCCCTAAATCTTTCCCCCTTTTAAAAGATTCCAAATTTTGGAAGTTTTGGAGGCCAAAAATAGACCAAGAAGTTGCGCTATGGGATTTTAGGAGAACCGAGAAAAAGAGAGAGAGAGATTGTAAAAATTCGGGATGCGGGATGTTCTAATAATAACTTTTCTTGGCACAACCTGGCTCAGACTATATATGGAGAGGAGCCAATGGAATTTAAGGGGTTTTCGCTTTCAACAGAACTTTCTAAGTTTCATAAAACTAAAACATCTAATCTTACGATATTGAAATACAAATATTTGGTAGGGTTTTAAAAATATTTAGATTATTAATCATTAAATTTTGATCAGGCATTTTTGAATATGTAGGAAAAATTGATTTCAAATTAATATTAACGTTAGAGAATTCTTTAAAGCAGAATTTCATAAAATAATATTGCCTCTAACAAAATAAAGTCAGAATCGCAAGCGAGGAAAAGCACCACTTAATTATCACTAATTTGGTCACGTGTTTCCTGGACCTTTTTAACAAGTTAATTAAGACTAAATATGAATTTATTAATTTTTCTATAAATTAGTGTTGTGGAGATATAATGAGATAAAACCATAATGAGGTTACGTAAAAAACAAAGTACCCAATAGAGTTATGAAGCCAAATTTAAAGAAGTTACTTAAAAATTACAGATAAAATTAGATTAAGAGATATTAAACCTTTGTTAACTTTCATACAACATTTCTAAAAACATTTACCTATACTCGTTAAGAAATTTCAATTTTCCTATTAAGGGTTTCAGTTAAACTTATTGATAGTTAAACAGTAAAATTTGGTATTAAACTTAAATATGATACACGATTTTAACTAAATAATAATTAACCACACAAGCGTCACAAACGTAAAATTAATCGCACAGAAAAGTTTAAAATCCAGAAAATTGAGGAATATTGAAGCAAACACCGTGGAATCCTGGGTTTCACGGAGATACAATTTTTTTTTAGGGTTAGTACCTAAACGTATTTGAAAAAAGAAAAGGCCTACCTTAAACTTTGAAGAGTAAAACTGAGAAGAAGTCGAGTACAAGCCGACCTGCAGCGATATGTGGGCTCTGAGATGGGCTCAGATCCAAAAGCAAAGTTTCCAAAATTAGGGAGTTGCGCCTTTCAAAAATGCCGCGAGGGTGCGCTACTAACTAGAGGAGTAGGTTTTTCGACTCTATATTCTTATTCACTAAATTAGAACCAATCAGAGCTTAAGACTGAATTCAGAACTAGATAGAATATATATTTCTTTGCACCCTTGGAATTACGTCGATTTATATTTGATAACCAATGAACAAGAGATGATTTCAAAGGTTGCAGAGTCTAATATCTAAAACTGTCTTAGTTTAAGACACCTACAATTTACGAAAACTCATTTCTAACAGATATTTAAAACCCTAAGAAGTCACTATAATTTTGACTGTAATGCAAATTAAATTTGAAATATATATAAAGAAATGTTCAGTATGTCGCCAAAAGCGGGTCCTCAAGGAAAAATTAATTTAGGGGAGATCTTTAAACATAACTTATAGCATATTTTTCCACTAATTTTCAAATATATTAAGTGTAAAAAATTGGCTAAGAAATCTACACACAAACTTAATTCAAAATTAAGATGATAGCTGTAGGTTTTGATTGATTTAAAAGTATCCAACTTAAAACTTATCCAATAAAACAAAATTTGAATTAAATTAATTTAAAAAAAATATATATATCCGAATGTTTTTTGTCCTAAAATTACCTAATTTTCAATTAGATTAGAATGAATGTAAGTATTAATTACAATAAGTTCAAATAACAATTAAAAATAAAACGGTTCTCCTTCAACACTTCATTACCCTTTTAAAAACCCATGAAGAGGACCAAACTTCGTGGAAAACTGAATTTTACTCAATTTTTTATAAAATTTACCTTACCCTTCATTACATCTATTTCATAAAACAGAGTTCAGACGTTGAGAAATAGAGCGAAGAAGCTCAAGATGAAGTTTTCTATCAGGTTTATGGTATGTCTATTAACTTAGAAGCAATATGGGTTAAAAGCAGGGAGAAAGAGAAACTAGTAATGACGTCATTATTACTCGTATTCATTCTCGCAGCTAATAAACTCTATTGGCTCTTAGCCAATGGATGTTTTAAAGCGAAGAATCTCATTGGTGGGAGACCCGAGACATCGTACGAACGAAAATAGTCCGATGCTCATATATGGGGGATACTTGTAGCCAAAAACCGGAGTGAAACAGATGCCTAGAACAGGGAGTTTGGGAATAAAATTCGTTTTACTCGAGACAGAATCAATTACAGAGTGCAGCGCAAATAAACACGTATTTATCTTCATCTAATAGAAAACTAAACATAGAGATCAAGGAAGCCAAGCTTTGAAAGCGCTTGAAAATTGACTTGATTCGTTTTGAAAGGTTAGCCAAAAAGAGTTGGCGATAGAGTAAAGGGTAACGTGTATTAATACATAATATTAAAACACGTAGAAATAAAAATAGTTCTTAGATATTTATTTTGGGGGGTTTGAAAAAGTATAAACAGCTGCGCGAACTAAACAAAACTTAAAACGAGTGATGCGAGTGGGAGTGAACTATTTTTGGGACGCGTGGTGATATTCAAAACGATTTAACCAATTTTTTTTTCAAAACGAAAATGAAATTTGAGATTTTTGTTTCTTTCTTTTGATAATTTTATCTTGGATTTAAGCCTAAAATTTACTAAGTAACGGTATTATAAGGGTATTTAAAAATAAATCTGAAAGTATGTCATGCTAATTTTTCATACGTGGTGCATTGCAAAAGAGTTAACTGTATATATTGATGTAAGTGAAATATTGCCAGACTAAGTATTTATATTAATTAAGTAGTTAATATTAAATAATGTATATGATTTAAGATTAGTTTGTAATGAGTACTAACATTATCATAAGTCTAAGTTACACAGCTGTCTTATTCAATACGGTAGCCAGCGATTTATTTCAAGATAAGAAAGTGATTAAAGTGAGGTTGTCACCATTTTTTTCCGAATGCCTATGTAATATATTTTTAGTTTTATCATAGTATTAAAACGCCATATTGAAAATTTAATACCACTGGGTTGAGGCGTTCTTAAAGGGAGAATGCAACCTAACAACAAGTGATTTTTTTATCGATTCCTTATTGTTTAAATAGGCCTAATCCACTATTGAAAAAATCTACGAACAAATATTAAACTAGATACAAATTTAAAACTTACCCGGAAAATAGGCTTAGCGGGATTCATGGAGATCCTGATTTCCTCGCGTATAAGGTCTAGCGACCAGTCGAACGCGATTGTATGTCTCAAGGAGATCTCACGTGGACGAAGGGCCTTTGCTCATTACACCAAGAAGGATCAGATAAGGAGAGGAAAAGTGGGGACGGTGCAGTTCCTACTGCGTCGGCCTAAACTCCCACTATGGGAGAACGGGGGTAGAGATGTTTCGTGGTAAAATGTTGTCACGTGGGTAAAACGGATCCTTTATCAGCTTCGTAGTAGCCAACGACGCTAGTGACCACGTGACAACAGTTTACCTCGAGAATTTCCTATCCCCCTTTCCACCCGAGTGGGAGGTTGGCTTTTCTCTCTCTAACTCAACGCAGCCCTACTTTTCCTCTCCTTATCTGATCCTTCTTGATTACACGGAGGCAATTTTGGATCTCCATGAATCCCGCTAAGCCTATTTTACGGGTAAGTTTTAAATTTGTTTCTAGTTTAATATTTGTTTTGTAAACTTTTTATTGGTGGATTGGCCTATTTAGACGCAAAGGAATCGATAAACAAAAACACTTGTTATTAGGCTGCATTCTCCCTTTAAAAAACTTCAAGATGAAATATATATATATATATTTTTTTTCGATTGATGACGTTGGATTTCCATAGCGGAAAAGCTTCTAGGTATTTTTTTCCCGATATATGACAACCTCACTTTAAAGCGAAAATAAAAGTTGAAAATAAATCTGTAGCTTATTTTCGGAATAACAAGTTTTTGCGTAAATATAAAGGCAGATCCTGTTAAAAACCATTCTACAGATCAGATATTATTTGAGAAATGAATAGAAAGATGGGAACACGAGAGACATCTCTACAACTAAAGGAAATTAATACTACAATTTAGAGCGGGATTTTGGGTATTTTTAGTTTATTTTCTATAACACTAATTTCACTATAGATATATTTCAATTATCCTTCCAATTAAACTATTTTTAACTAAGCAAAACGAGTAAAACTTCTCTACCTAGATGTCGTAATTTGTCTAGCTTAAAAATCGATGTGAAAGGGCCTGAAATAAACTAGCAACCCCTCAAGCTACATCAGTTGCTTCTGTATAGAGAAAGTTACACAGAAGAGACTATTATTAAAGGAAGCCTGAAAGAAACAAATCAAAAACCCGATTTTGTTGATACAATACAATAATTACAAGACCCTTTCTCCAATTATATATTTTCTAATCCACTTAATTAGCCCAAAATTAAGTGTTTTACCAGCTCGACATATTTAAATTGTCCACCATATTTTTTCATTGTACATGCCATTCAATCAGATACTTAGGCCAAAAATTATGTGTTTTGTTTACTCCAATTTAGATAGAGCCACGGATTCCGTTAGTGTCAAAAAACGTAAATTTGATTGCCTTATTTGCCTATGATTTTAGACGATAATTCTCGTTCAAAAACATTCTGCGTTTCTTAGCTGAGATTGGCTCCGTACTTTTGTTGTTTTTTCATTAAATTCAGTAACAGAATTTTAATTTTAATCTATTAAATCCGCATATTTGGCTAAAAGTGGTTCGTTATGTTACGGTTTTGGCTTGAATGTATATTTTCTCAGAAAGAAATTTAAAAACGGAAGCGAGAAATTTATACGTGTACATATTTAAATACAGTTTTATCACAATTAAACTCTTTTGGATATATTTGTCTTATTCCGGATCATATTTTAGATTTTAAGACATCTATAAGTGGAGTTTGTATGGCATATTTCATTCCATTCCTTTCAGGCTCCATCTAAGATTGTTAAATATTTAATAGATATCTAGTATGTGGCTTTAAAGGGATAATTAAGACGATGCAGAGAGTTAATATATTCATAAAAAAAGATGTCTCGTTAACTTACAGTTATTTAACAGGGTTGCCAGGGTTGCGAGTTGAGCAACCGCTAAGCCTAACAACATTCTTAGACAGCTAAAAGTGAGTTCAGTTGATTGGGCGAGAACACGTACTCTTCTTCATTATCCCTTTAAAAAATTCTCCGGATAATGTGATTCCAAGAATGTCTTAAAGTGATATAAATTACGCATGCCATATAAAAATTAGGCCTAAATATAGCCTATGCTATTTAATAATTCAACATCCCGCTTTCAGACGCGTGTAGCGAGCGCAGAAACAGACAGACATCGGAAGGGAAGAGAGATAGAGTAATGCTAGAAAGCTAAACTCCCTGGGGCAAGCCGGTACGATACGCATCTCGAAATGACAATCAAGTTGGGCTCGGGATAGAGTTAGCTATTGAATAGAGAGAGAAGGGAGCGAGTGAGGAAGAGAAAGAGAAACGAAAGATGTGTCAATCCAAAATGATAAAAATCATTCCCAGAAATATAAGTCGCCAGATGGCGGCTGAACCTGCGAGAGCAAACACGATTGAAGTGAAGCCCCGTTCCCACTAACAACTTTGAAACAATCTATTCACGACCGAAACGAGTTTAGGTGGAAAAATAACGCTTTGGTCGTCTGCTAAGGTGCTGATCACTGTGTGAAACCATGCTTATAAACACAACACTTCAGGTTTTCGACAACGACATTCATGGCGACGGGGCAATAATTTTCGGTCAAGAATTAGAGCACGGCAGCGAAAAATAATTCGACGTGAAAACAATTTTTTAAATTCACGATAAATTCGCAGGAATTCACGATAGCAATGTAGCAATGTAGTACACGAGTGATTGGCCTTGTGGGCTCATCCTCTTGTCAATCAACACTACTATCTATTATCTAAGAGTTTTAACATTTTGAGTAAATCTGCCTAATCGGTTCCCATTACTCCAATTTTTTCTTGAACAAATTTACAAGATCCTCGTGGACCAGTTTTTAAATATTTTCAACATTGCTAGAGTGAACGAAACTTAGGCCAAGCATGGCCCGAAGAGAGTAAAGCGATCGAAGAGACTGGATTGGAGAACTTTACAGATACCAAATAGGGGAGAGTCACAACGCGTTAGCGTCTTAATTCGTCACGAAGAGAGTCTCGCGGACCAAAAGAAGAATGGTTAGGACGAAGTTTCAACGCTTTACAAAGTTACTCTTCCCTATAACTCTAAGCGCGGGTAGCACTTAGAGACAGAAGGAAGATATAGTTTGGTACATACTGATATACGAAGCCGAGTTGAACTGAAACACAATGTTGCCACCCGTGCATCGGCTTAAAACACCACCACCATCACCAACCCACCCTCTCTTACCCAACACACACTCTTCCATCTTAGTCTAGGACACTAGGCGGGACTAGAGTTTAAGTTCGCACTGTCACTGCTTAAAGAGTCTAAAATATTAAATGTGAACAATTTTATTTTTCGTTAAGGCCACTCCGACTCTAAAATACGTCGCGTCAATTACTTTCGGGGTGCTCCAGGTGCAATGAAGGAGCTAGTCCAAAGAAAAACATCATCAGTCTCTTTGTTCTTGACAGTGAGTGATCTTAGACAATGCGAACTCAACCCGATCGAGGGAAAATAGAGGAGTAATGTAGAAAGTTCTATTGGGAACCAGATTGCTCGCTAGACACTAGAAATGCCTTTCCAGGGGAAGTAACTAGCAACCGTGTAGAGATGGAGTGAGGGAGCTGCTAGAAACGGATGAAAGCTTCCTGTTAGCGACCTTTTTTATATTTGGAAGAAAAAGAAAAAAAAAAAAAAAAAGAACTATTCACAACTGAAATCAAAAACTACATAACTTGAGTTACGTGGATTTTTCTTAAAGGGAGAATACAACCCGACGAGAAATTTATATAACGATTTCTTAAACTTAAACATGCTGTTTAATTAAAGTAAACAACGTCACGCAGCTTAAACCAGAAGCCGATGAAACACTCCTTTGAAGTCTACTACTCTAATGTTCGATATAGCGCTCCTCTCTGTATGGGTAAAATTCCCAATTTTACGAGATCGGAAGGTCCTACTTCATACCCCCTGTCTACGCAAAATTGGAAATTCTCTCTCTCCACAAACGACGACGTTTTTTTGACGAACTCCAAGGCTGCTAAAGATATTCGCTCGACGAACTCCCGCTCCGAAAATATCTACCGTTAGGAGGCGTACGAATCGCGCTTTTTGAAACTAACCCATACAGAGAGGGGTAGACAAGACCCGGGAGTAATAGACTTCAAAGGAGGGTTTCATCAGCTTCTGCTTAAACTATCAGCGAAGATCCAGTTAAATGTACCGGTAAATAGTGAACCAAGGAAGCGCCACTCTTTGGAGAAATTCTGTAGTTGGGGGAAGAAAATATAGCCAAGCACGGCCCCCTAAATTCCGTCCCTCTCTCCCGACTCAAAATATCGAGGAAGAGTCCAAATCACTCGAGCCAGACAGGGGTGATGACTTTTTTGGCTAGTTTTAAGTGATGGGCTAGTACGTTTACCTGGACCTATACTGATAACATTAAGCTACGTGGCATTTGTTTACTTTTATAAAATAGACTTTTGATATAAAGTAAAACCCCATAATTTACCACGAGCAATCATGAAATTAGGGTTAATTTAACACCAATTAAATTGAATACATTCGCATCATCGACAATTAATAAACAAAATAGAAACTTACGAATGCTTTTACTTGGTTTGCGCTTTCAACTGACAAAGTTGGCTAAAGTCTCGAGAGCTAATAACACCATAACACACTCGCTCTTCAATCTTGGCTCGAAGCAGTTTTCGAGTATATATTCTCCAAGCTTTTAACATTGGATTTTCACGCTATTCCCTAAGGGAAACGTATCTAAGTTAACGTATAGGACTATATAAATGGGTATGTTTATTTAGGGGCCATACGTTTCTGAAAGCCTCAAACCTTTTCATTTTTCTTATTAAAAATGTCACGATAGGTCCGTTTTGGTCGATGACCTGTCTTTAAAAAAATGTATCTATACTCCAAGTATCTGTCACCAAAGCTAAGACCACTTTACCAAAAGCTAAAGGAAACCTCTGACAGGTGACCAAAAATATTTTAAAATGAATGCTTTTTCATATCCTGTGAATAACAAAAAAACATATAGGCCTTTGACGAATAAAAAAGAAGTTACACCTCTGAATTGAAGCGTTTTTTAAGAAACTTCAAAATTAAAATTAAAAATATATAGAAACATAATTTGTACCACTTGATGACGTAGAATGTTTACAATAATAATTATAGTAATATTTATTTTGCAACAAGCTAGATTGCAGGCAAAAACAATGATTAAAGGGAAACTTGCAGCTAAAAATGGAACACCATTTTTAATTTATTTCGGAATCACCATGTCAAGGTCTTGCGCATCAAAAGCTGCGTTCATACTAGGCCTTGGAATCGATTTAAACCGTCGCAAAACGTTTCACTGGACTCGTGTGAACGGGAAACCATCTTTTCTCGAATCGATTTGATTCGATTTCTCGAAACTGCTTCGGGAACCAGTTTCATTCCGATTTGGTTTCAACAACCGATAGATGAAACTTCAATAAATAGATTTATAACGATAATGCGTGAGCACTTGACGCTTAAAACGATTCCTGGCGATTTGAATATCGGTTTGTTTTTACCGTTTTTAATCGATTAAGAAATGCTAGTGTGACCGTAGCTTAAGTTACTTTCACAAACCGATTTGGCGCCACTTAAAGATTTTTAGGGGGTGCATTGTACCCCAGAACCCCCACCCCCAGTTCCTACGCCAATGTCAAATACTCAGATTGAGCCTGCTTTCTGTTTCTACCGAATAATGCTCCATTTATAGCTTTCCGTTCATATTCGGCCCCCTTGCTGTTGACGTTTTACAATAATATTAACCGCCGAGAGCAAGGTTTGCTTTAACGAAATCCTATAGCTCGCGAGCAATTTGCAGGATCTCCGATTAGGATAGGTTTCTGGATGGTTGACTGCGAAGGCGAGCGAACTACTCGCCTCTGGGCCATCTGGGAAAATAGGATCAAGTTTAATCATTCATTGTTTGTTTTAGGCGGATTTTATTTCTTTTTTCTTTTGGATTTTAGAAACTTTGGAAAATTTTTGATTCGTTTTAAATATTGACTTTTTTTTTAATGCAAAACTCTTAAAGGGAGAGTGCAACCTAACAACATGTGATTTTTATCCATTCTTTATCGTTTAAAATAGGCCTAATCCAACAGAAAAAAAATTACAAACAAACATTAAACTAGGCGTAGCTGGCTTCATGGAGATATCCTCATCTCCCAATATATTATGGACTATAACGTCACATTTTGCCGAACGGTGGAGCTATTTGGTCAATATATAGTCTAATTAAAACCATACGCAATTTTAAGGGGACAGTCACTCAGTGTAATCGGTATACGGGCTTGCACATTTGACTGTACTAAAGTGATTACGCGTAATCTTTAAAATCCCTGCCCCGTAATCTTAATCCGAGAATGATTAGTCTCTCACGCAATTCACAGTGGTAAACTGAAACATTTAAAGTATAAATATACGTATCAAGGTATAATATTTATATTAATAAAGAATTGCGTTAGCCCATACTTTAAAAGTAATTTCAACGCGTATCAGAAGCCGATGAAACCCTCCTTTGAAGTCTATTACTCCCGGGTCTTGTTTACCCTTCTCTGTATGGGTTATTTTCAAAAAGCGCGATTCGTACGCCTCCTAACGGTAGATATTTTCGGAGCGGGAGTTCGTCAAGCGAATATCTCTAGCAGCTTTGGAGCTCGTCAAAAAAGTCGTCGTTTGTGGAGAGAGAGAATTTCCAATTTTCCGTAGATAGGGGGTATGAAGTAGAACCCCTCCGATCTCGTAAAATTGGGAATTTTACCCATACAGAGAGGAGCGCTAAATCGAACATTAGAGTAGTATAGACTTCAAAGGAGGGTTTCATCGGCTTCTGCGCGTATATATACCTCTATGTACGCGTATAGATAAGAAGCTTAAAAATATGAAGGCATTAAATTTTAAAGTCATTGCGACAGAGGCAAAGAGATTATAAAGCAAGGGGGAATAAAACTCAATGATTTCTGGTCTAATTTATCGCGGCAAGCTAAGCGAGCCGGTTAAGCCTAAGCATTAAGAAAACAGATTTTCCGAGCAATCCTTTTCTCCGCGTATAGTCCGTACCATCTAAAGTGTGCTGCGCGGGTGAGATAAGATGCCCATCTATCGCTATCCGATTTGTTTTATTATATTGAAGTGCAAGTCCAAACTAAAATTGAATTTACTTTGTCAATCTGGTTCATATTTCCAATTAAGATTTTTTTGGCCAAGAATCGAGAATTTTGATGATATCAATTGGCATTTTGTTCTTGGTGTTGAATGTTATTGAAAGTCTCAAATTAACGACATGAGGCCTCACTGATCGCCTATCAATGCGAAGATATTCAGGATCTCCGTGAATTCAGCTAATCCTATAATCCGGGTAAGTTTTAAATTTATTTCTAGTTTAATATTTGTTAGTAATTTATTTCTTTTGCTGTTGGATTAGGCCTATTTAAACGATAAGGAATCGATAAAAAAAATCACTTGTTGTTAGGTTGCATTCTCCCTAGGACAATCCAATCATTTCTCTTGCACGAGAGTTTTCCTTTAGAAATGAAGTAGGACCCCGCCTCATTCGCGTTGCTTACTCTTTATGGGATCGTTTCGACACGCTGTGTGTTTAAGCAATTTGACGTAACGCTTACAAAGTTGAACGTCGTTCGATTTCCATAGCTCCCACTTTACCGGAATTATCAATGCATTGGCTCAAACAATAATTAGAAAAGTATAGGATTGAACTCTCCCACGCAGTCGACGGTCTTCTAAATTCCCCATACCCGGACCAAATTTAATCCCAACGAAAGACCAAAAACGGAAAAGGATGACGGTATATGGGACTCATTCGTGGGATTAACGAAGGCGACGATTACTCGCGAAGAAGGGGGGGGGGGGTAAGGACCTAGGATATATCCCGTCTGTTGTCATCCAGATAAGAGCAAATGGGAAAAGACTATGAACACTAGTAGAACTCTGGTATGAATTCTCGAATTAGAGGCAAGGATCCGCTCGTGTTTGCTCCGTGTATACCAACAGTAGGCCAGATGTACACACCATAAGTCTACGAATTAATACTAGTGATTTATGTTTAGGCTGTTATAAACTAAACCTAACAAATAAATTAACCCGCTTACAACCAAAACTCAAACACAAAATTCGTTCGTTTTGTAATGAGCAATATATTATAATAGACAATATACAGGAGTCTGTGTAGCGAATTTTTGGAGAAGTAAGGTAGAGGCGTTACCGAATACTTTTTGGCGTTAGCGCTTCTATCTGTCAGACTTTAGCTGCGTTCATACTAGGCCGTGGAATAGATTAAAACCGTTTCAAAACGTTACGATAGAGTCCTGTGAACAGGAAACAGTCTTTTCTCTTCTAGATTTGATTTCTCGAAACTGCTTCGGGAACCAATTTCATAACGATTCGGTTTCAGCAAACGATAGATGAAGGTACAATAAATCGATTTTATATTGTGTGAACACGTGCCGCTTAAAACTATTCTTGGTGATTCTTATAGCTTCATCTATCGGTTGTAATTGAAACCAAATCGGTATGAAACTGGTTCCCGAAGCAGTTTCGAGAAAACGAATCAAATCGATTCGAGAAAAGACGGATTCCCATTCACACGACTCTAGAGGAAAGTTTTGAAACTGTTTAAATCGATTCCAAGGCCTAGTATGAACGGGGCTTTAAGTTTAAGAAGCTCGTGCTTTTTCTGGTTGACGTGAGACTGATTCCCACCGATAAGTTAAAAGACTTCGATATTTAATACGTTTGTAATTATATTACCAGGGAATTAATCCTATTTAATTGATAAAGAATCGATAAAGCTTTATTCTTCCTTTAAAAGTGGGAGTTCAATTAAAAAATAAATTAAATATGTAGGGTGAAGTTCTCAGAAATCTAGCCGGCCCACAATTAAAACGGATATTTTTAGCTAAACCTCATCGACCCCTTCTAATTTTTTTAAATTTACACTACTCCCTCAGCTCGATCACACCAGTACTGACAATATACACACACGCTCGATTCAATGTACATAGAAAGCTACGGTCGAAAAATCGATATTATTCATCTTTGTACCAGAAGAATTGGCATAAGGAGAATTGTTAAAGCGGATAGATATACAATATTCAACAGCATAGTAAAAAAAATAGTCCTTACCAATTCCTCTCGTATAAGAGAAACTAATATAGAAAACCCCTTTTCTTCCTAAAATGAATGAGTAGATTTCTTTTCCACCCCATGTTAAAGGGTCAGTTTCCCCCAATTTATATTTCAATTGGAGCGTAAAATGAGGCTCTCACGAATTTTCATGGACTCCAAATGGAAATTGAGCAGCATTTTCGGAAAGATCGTTAAAAAAAGATTCAAAATATATATACATATGTTATATAAAAAATTTCAGTTTTCGAAATTTTTAAAATAAAAATTCCCAGCAATACTACGTCATCACTATGGTCAGATAAGGAGGTCATTAAATTTTCCAGAATCTACCAAGACTTCCATACAGATCCAAATTGATTCTCACTCACTGGCGTTTATTTTTTCTCTTGAGGATAAATTCCTTAATTTTACGTTCGTAAATAAATATCAAGCATTCGAGGGTGGGTTTAAAATATACATCCTTCCACGTTCTAAGGTTCATAAATGAGTTATTGACTGCATAGAGAATTAGGTGTAGGATAAAATGATTTCAAAATCTAATCTATAATCCACGTTTTCGAAGGATTTAGATTATTCAACCCATGATGATGTAACTATCCCTTAACAACCTTAAACCCGCCGTGAAAACCTCTAGCCTTAAAACCTAACCCTAACCCCGCTAAAGCACCTTGGAAATCCCACAGATCCTAAGTATACAATACACGCCGATTAAGGGTGACGTAAAAAAATATCCGTTAAAACGACTTATATAAAAGATTGACCAACTGAGAATGATCGAAACCTTCGAAAAGAATCCGTCTTTTCATTGCTGAAATTAGGCCCACTTTTAAGCCTGAAAATGTAGACTTCGGACACGGAGTCGCGAGAAAGAGAAGTGGAGGGTGAGAGAGGGGGAGGCGAAATTACGGGACCACACCCAAAATATCGCCTTTTGGATATAAGGGGTCACACCCATTGAAGGGAGGTTATGGAGTCTGATCAAAAACCTTCTCTTTTCTCTGGTGGCGAAACCTTCTCGCTTCTCTCCTCTCCTCTCTAGGTAGAACGCCGGGTTGAATAAGTCGACTTAACGCTACTCCGGGACCTCATCCCCACGCTTCCTATTTTATATACATATATATATACGCTTCGACCCGCGCGAGTGCGTGACCGGCAAATGTTAATACTCCATTTGCCAAGATCGCTTGGCACACTTTCACTATTAATATTTAAGCGGAAATATATCTTAACTACGTTTATCTAGTTTTGGAATTACTGCGCAAATAACAGACAAGGCTAAATATGATTTAATTTCATAGAACATATACAGAAAGACTGAAGGACTATAAGAAACTTGGAGGAATCTTGGTCGAAGGTAAAACCTGTTCCGTTTCCTGCTTTAGCAGAATGGTTGGATCCTGGTTACGTCACAGGAAACGCGTAATGTTTTAAATGAAATCATATAGGAAACGGAAGGGGTTTAGAGATAAAAGGACACTTATCATCTAGTGATTTTGGTGTAGAATTGACCGTTTTTAGTTTTCGGCTTTGTCACGTGCAAAAGAACACTTGGTCAAGATAATCAAAACTATAAAATTTATTCTATGAAAATTAGAATCAACCTCTATGTCCATAAACCATCTAAATTAACCCATCATTGGACATGACCATTCTTTTACAAATATTTTATGGCAATTTTGAATCGTAATTTCACGTTTTTAGTTTTCGGCTTTGTCACGTGCAAAAGAACACTTGGTCAAGATAATCAAAACTATAAAATTTATTCTATGAAAATTAGAATCAACCTCTATGTCCATAAACCATCTAAATTAACCCATCATTGGACATGACCATTTTTTTACAAATATTTTATGGCAATTTTGAATCGTAATTTCACGTTCACAGCCTTCTGAAATTAACCATTTTGGCGCTCATGCTAAAAAGGGTTAAATTCGCTATTTTAGCGTCAAAGTATCAACGCTTTAAATATCAGAAATTCGCCGTTTTGGTGCTAAGTACCAGCCGGGAATCATTTTAAAGCTTCTCTTATACTGTTCCAACCAGAGTAAACGGACCCTGGCAGATGGCTTTAGAATTCGCGAGAGATAGATTAAATTGTCTTTGATAAAACTGACTTGCTATGTTTTAACTTCGGTTAAAATAGCTATCTTTAACTCGACGACAAGATTGACGCCGCTGTCAAGTGAGAGTGTCTGGTCTGGATATGTAATGGTAAACGCGGAACGAGAGAGGAGGGGAAATGAGATTGCTATAATCGAATCCAACATCGATTGTCAGTGAAAAAGAAAGCGGCAATATACTTTATATTCTATCGCATCACCGTCTACCTTTTTATTTCATATCTATTGGCCCTATTTTACCAATTGCCCCCAATTTTACGACTTCTCACTATCAGTTTAGAATATTTTTGGCCTTTTGTTTAAAAATGTCCTGAAATAAGCCAAATATATGGTGAGGAAGATTTTAGACATCCAATATTTTCCTCTATTATACTTTAGGAGTGTTTAAACAGCATTATACACATTCATTGATTCCAATTTAAACCGACAAAACATCGCAAGAAAATGAACTTTTATTATAATCAGGTCTTCAAGGGTTAGATCTCAGCGGTTATGATGTCGTAATATATTTGAATTTGTAGTAATTAACGACTCCGCCTTAGCGAAATAAAAACAGGAATACATGTGTCATACCTATATAGTGTTTACCAAGTACGAAAGCGCCGATGTTTGGACGTGGGGTTCGATCTCAGAGGCACGATGTCGTAATATATGTGACTTTTAAATTATGCACGTTTCAATTATTATAGGCTTTATATCATCCTCGAATTATATTGGTATTGTTAACCTTTGCAAAGGTTAACAATCATGATCAGAAATTAATTTACAATCTTGAAAAACCCAGTAATTTCTCTCGAAACCACAAATATTTTACTTACAAACTAACCCTTTTCCAAGCTTGCAACTTCAAGTGCAGACAAACTTAAGGAAAAAAGCTATGTTTTAGTCTTTTTAGTCCGACGCCGACCCCATTGCCAAAGGAAGGGGCCTACGCGAGAAATGTTTACTCTCTTAGACGCAGCGTTCATCTCTATTACCCCAGCGTGTTTGATTTACAAGTTAGTGCAAATAGATTTGTTCATCCTTATACTATATTTTCTTTTTAAAACCCAGCGTGCTAATTCGATTTTTAGATACAAATTGGCTTCGGCATTAATTAAGCTCGTCTCCTACTTAGAACTAAAACCATTTAAAGAGAGAAAGCAACCTAATAACAAGTTTTTTATCGATTATATATTGTTTCAATAGGCCTAATCCACCAGTAAAAAAATTTACAAACAAATATTAAACTAGAAATCAATTTAAAACTTACCCGGAAAATAGGATATCCTGATTCCGGAATATCTTCGCAATGATGGGTCATCGACCAATCGAATGCTATTGCAAGTCTCGTCGAGATATTGCCTTAACGACGAGCCTTTGCTCATTGGTCGATCACCATTCAATGCAAATAAATTCAGGATCTCCAAGAATTCAGCTATGCCTATTTTTCCGTGTAAGTTTTAAATTTATGTCTAGTTAGCCGGAATCGATAAAAAAGCACTTGTTGTTAGGTTGCATTTTCCCTTTAAGTTAAAAATCTTAAAAATATTAACTTCGACAGCGAAAACAAGTAACAATCGTGGCCCTTCGACACATCTTGTTTATTTTTCAGCCGTCTGAGAGAAAAAAAAAATTAAGATAAAGCTCTCGTGTCTCGCGTAACGGCGCCAACAAATCACGAAACAACTCGAACGAGTAAAAAAACACATTGACGCCAATGGTTGCGTTCTCATCATAGCTCATAAACATCATCCCCGCGAAGCTACGGTTTTGATTACTCCTTATATAAATACGTTTAGCCGACATTAAAATCAATAAAGTTGAAAATGAGAGCGACTAGCTTAATGTACCAGTAAATCAATCGGTGCAGGCATTACTAAGGCTTGAATCCTAAATCAGAATGAAATAGAAACTAAAAGCATAGTCTGTATAGAAGAAAATCAAACCACAGATTTGTTTTTTATATACGGTTATATATTTATCTAAATATTACTACGGGTTCTAGGTATAAAAAAATGAAGTAAAAGTTAAGGTCAGTAATAGAGGTGGGGGTTTGGACAAGATAATATTCATAATTTGAAATTATCCAGGGGTAGTCTATGATAAATGCAATGTAATGGAGAATATTTAACTGATTATTATTCATAATTAACTGATTAACCAAATATTTATGGATTATCTTGTCCAAACCCCGACTTCTCTCTAGTTAAATAGATTACGAGAGGCTATACACTTCCGTAAAATCTGCAAACCGATTACGCGATTACGAAAACTTAAATTTTCGCTCATAGAAAAAGAAGTTTCTTTTGGATAATACTGTACGTGCCTAAATGATGATTTAATTTTAATTATTACCGGTTTAATTGGCTATTTACGAGTTTCACGACGAAATCGAACTAGTCTCTAACGAGACTAACTCCCTAGTCTAATAAAATCTAGACATAAAAACAATAATAACAAATTTCCAGAAGAGCAATACACCTCTTGCATTTATTTTGATCCCCTCCAAAGGGGATAGACAAACACAGAATCAGAGAGGCAAAGGGGGATGAAACATCACCGTCACTGCGCATGAGCAGGTCTGATTCAGTTGGTTGCCTACCCCCTATTGGAGGGGCTCAAAATAAATGAAAGAGGTCTATTCATCCATTTCAGAATTAATTAATAACTACAGAAAACTGTAGACATAAATCTTAAAAAAAAAAATCGACAGAGTTTAAACTAACTGCAGTCTGAAAAATTGCTTTTCATACTCTGAGAGATTTAACAATAAATCCTCAACAGCTTCGCATTTAATTTAATTTGAAAACTGCTCAATGTTAAATAGTATGTGATATATTACCTCCTTTAAGTTGACAAAACGTACGAACCTAGATTTATTCCATATCAATAACAAATTAAATCATAGAGATAAGAGGTTTTCCAAATTCAAGTTAAAATATTTAATTTATTAATAAATAAATGAAACTTATTAATAATAGAAGACGAATCTTTACAGATATTTAGCGAATTACGATTGAAGGAGAAGGGGGTATTTAAAGTTCATAGAATTTTAGATATTATAAAATTCACGGTCTTTTTTCGTGAATTCTGATAGGACGAGAAGTCACTGTAGCAAAATTTAAACACACGTTTAAAAAAAAATCTTTAAAAAATCTTTTCTGATCGAATAATTATTACAAAAATTATGAAAAGAAGCGGCATATTTTATACAAGGAGGTTTATTGAACTGAGAAGGGTATGTAAACCTGGATAAATCTAATTAAAACACGGCTAATTACGCCTTGAGAACGGGGTTTGGACAAAATAATCCACAAATATCACTTAATCAGTTAATCATAAAAAAATAATCGGAAAATTATTCGCGATTACATTGGATTTATCATAGACTTCCCGTGGATAATTTTAAGTTATGAATAAAGATAAAATTATCAGAAATTTCTTGTCCAAACTCCGATCTCTAATTACGCCTCGTCTGATGGGTATAAGAAACGACCTACAGTTTCGGGTATTCCTTATTCTAAACTTAAACTGATTTCCACTACAGCCTTGATTATAGTATAATTTCATCTTAATTTTGTTGCATTTTACATCTAATAAAAATCATGAATAACGGGTAGATTTGATAGAACAGGTATTTCTTTTAGAATATATTTCGCTCGGTATAATTAAGCCTTTTATCATTTTATTTTATTTGAAACTATAACTCAATCAAAACCCTCGTATGAAAAAGGTAGATTTAAACTTCAAAATGAGTTTCGTATTAGTTTATAATTCAACTTTGATATTATTAAGCAGCATGTACGAAGTATTGCTACATCTCATCTCTTTGGTTTTCTTAACATTGAAATGAGCCCAGTTTTGTGCCTGGTAAGAAAGAATAGAGGTAGAATAAACGAATACTCTTTGTTAACTACTAGTGCAACTTCATTCTGAAACTAGTATGTATAAAAGAAATCCAACGGAGTAATGGATTTCGCGACTCGACAAGAGTCAAGCGAAAGAGAGTCCCTTTCTATAGTTTTAAACCAGGCGCATGCGTCTCAAAAACGGTCACGACGGATCGAAACTTTTATACATTATAAAAGGGGTAAAAATTCCACCCGGTCGGCGTTGGTCGTTGAGAGAAAGCGCGGAGAAACGTCGAAGAAAATCGCGTCTTTTCCAAAAGTCGCGACGCCGACGTACTCATTTCAACCAATGAGAAACCCTTCTTATCTCATACGTCACCAATGTCGTCATCAAATAACCCGGAGTCAAATGTCACCCCCTTCTCTCTTTAAAACCCCGCCCATCCTAAACTCTTTTATCATTTCCAACTCTTCCCCCCCCCCCTCTTTGAATTCCGCTATTTTTGGGGCAATCCCCCCTACAACGTCCGTGTGCCATATTTATGGATATTTTTCTGGCCGTTTTGCTCGTTTTTAAGCTTAGAAGGGGACACCAAAATACGAAGGAGCAAAAAAAAAAAAAAAAAATCTGTCGGATAGTTGCGAGTTTTGGACGCTAGGTGGCATTGGCGGTGTTTTGTTACACACGCCACACACAGTCTTAATTCCGTGCCAGGGGGTATTAGACATACTAGACCAGCGGAAGGCTAGCGCAAAGGCAGCGTCGTAGCGTCAGAACGTCAGGCGCGACCCTCCGATTTCGGGGTGCCACTAGTTTTGAAGAGAGAGAAAGAGCGCCAAATATATAAACCATCGTAAAAAATATATGATACGGCGCTTATCAGAAAGTCGGGGATTAAGGAATTTCGGCCTTTCCCGCGGGATTAAACCAAAAATTTGGATTGAGAATTGAAAAGGAAAAAATACAGAACTTTTGGATTTGGAATTAATAATCTTCGCGATAATTCCGGAAATTTTAAAGCAATAACTAAAAAATTACTGTTAAAAAAAATTTCCATCTTTTGGAAAAAGGTTTTACTTTGGGTCAAAAGAAGAGTTAAAGAAAAAACTGACTCATCATGCCTTTAGGAGGTATGGGCACCATAAAAGGTACCCTCTTTGGAGGAGAGAATCAAAATGGACCAGGGTAAGATTTGATTTTGATTAATTTGTGTAAAAATGTAATTAGGTTTTAATTTCTAATTCAGTACGAGAACACGGTCGAAAATGGTTTAAAAAGGCATCTAACTCATCTTGGGACCATTTAGTAACTTTACCGTAAAAATAACTATTGAAATATTACTGGATATTAGTAGGAAGAAATTTATAATGAGCCTGTAAAGTAACAGAATTTTGTTACATGTTTGGATAAGTTACAGGAAAACACAAAGAGAAGCTATACAGTTATTTTTAACAGTTATAAGGGTTGAAAGGTTTTAAATTCGCCTAAATAAAGTTGTTTTTTCAATCTATATTTAAATTTCTTAGGTTATTTAAAAAAAATATAATTTAACGATAGTCATTAATTTTGAAATTACCTAAAATAATGATAAAAAATTATTTTTATTCGATTTCCAATCTAGCCTCCTTCTAATTAGTTCGCTCATAGTTTGATTACTCCAAGTCTTCTAATAGCTTTCCCATGCAGCGCCTGTAAAAGTGTTTCAACCTACTCGCATCAATGCTCTAGGAAAAGACGAGTCATAGGGGCTAGCGTTATAATGTATTTCCTATCAGCCCCTGTAGAAGTGTTTCATTAACAATGCTTCATAGTACTCGGCGAAGCTTTAAAGTGGTTGAGATTGAACTAGCTCCGTTAGAAAAAATTTTTAATGTTCGATCCTGTGATCGTTCAAATATGATCTCAATTTTTTTATTTCTTTTGGATATGGAAAGAAATTGTTTCACCAAAAAAGATATGATTTTTAAACCATTTCGACTGATTAAGATGAAATTAAATCATATTCAGAGGGATTAACTGTTCATAAAGATATTATTTTATGTCTAATATATTTTAGCTAAGAATACTGTATCTACAAAGTGTATATAATCACTTTCAAGAACAGTTCACAATAGTCTGAAATATTTACTATTAAGTTTACTGTATGTGTTTACAATAAAACATCATAATTTAATATTTTGAATTACTCTTGGCACTTCAAAATACGTAAAAACACGATTAAAACTCAACAAAAGGTTTCGTAGTAATGCATAGTTAATCATCAAAGCTACTGAGCTTGTTTCGAGTATAAGCCTAATTCCATTTCGAAGTAATTTCAGTGTAAAGAAATTGGAGGAAATTCTTCGAAAATTTAAAAATGCTGACAAAAAAGAAAATGTATTGAAATTGCGTGTACTTTAGATTGTTTTAGCGCCATTTCAAAGACGTCCCCTCATTAGAATCAGCTTTTCTATGAGTTTTTTTGGAAATTTTAAGTCCGAAATTAGTTCGAAACGAAATTAGGCTTAGTGTAACGAGTTGCTTCGTCATACTACTTTGGTAATTATCTGTAAATTATCACGACAATTTGACGAGTTTTAAAGCGTTTAGACTTTTTAAATAGTTCAAAACGATTAAATATAACTTATTTTCAGAGTAAACTAGTATAAAATTCTAATAGTACGGAAATAGGAATAATGATTCCATTTGGAGTAAAAACAATAGTTAAATTTACGATGTACTTATTATAATTAAAAATACTCTTTGATCAAAACGTTCGATATATAAACACATAGAATCAACTTCTGAAATATCACCGAAAACTGAAATACAGTTATAACGAATTGTCCTATAATTAATTTTCGTTTCAAGCGAATCAATTTGAAATGCTTCAATTGAAACATTAATGAAATATAGAGTTCTATTAGAACATTATTAAAGATTAAATATTCAAATTAAGTATTAATTAGATTTACCCCAATGGTTAGGTACAATAGTAATACTAATTTATAATTTATCACACTAATGTATTTACAACGAAATAATTGCCAACTCTTCCAATTTATTTATATCTGGAAGCTTCACAACCAAAACTGTAAAGTATTTGAATCATCGCCTTAGCCTTAATTGTAAAAAAGCTTAAGAAACACTAATTAATAATTTAGAAACTGATTAAATTATAATATCAAACATCCAATTACGCGATGAAGTAGAGACCAAGCCGTTGAGTGTTACCCATAACGTAAACCGTGGGCGTTATAGTCAGACTTTCAATCAATTTAATTCCCTTTAGAATAAACCAAATATCCTCGGAATAAAGGGGCGAAACGAACGGATGAAAGGCGCGAGTAATAAGCGACTTATCAAAGGACAATTGAGTCACAATCCCCGGGATATTAAGTCCGCGAAAAAAGGGGGGAAAGGGACAATCCCCACGGACACCGCGACCCAAAGACCGTACAGATATCGCCGGAAAAGCTATTCCGATGTTGGCCGGGTCGCGAAGGCAAAACCGCGCGAGTACGAGAAGCGAACTTCACGGACCAAATTCTTCTCCATCCGCATCTCGATCCCCGCTTTCATCACCCAAAGAGAAAAGGATACGCTCCGGCGATGGTCCGCGCCAGTTCCGGCGTCGGAGGAGACAAAATCCCCGCTGGGACCAGTCCTCGTCGCGGAGGAACCTATTCTTCCCCACCAAGCCTGACCTTTTGTTTAATTACACGAGACTAAAAGAGGATTTGTTAATACTCGCCACGTCTGAAAATGTTATTCGTTCTAGACTTATATATAGCATATATAGGGAATGGGAACTAAAAAAAGATTCGAGTTGTATAATAAAAGGATTTGTGGGATAAGTTCAGTGAACTTCTTTCTCTAAACGCGTTAGACTGGTATGTTAATTTGAAAATTTGTAAATCAACGTAAGTTGACGTTAAATAGATAGAGTTTTAGACATTGTATACGTTTAATTACCTGTCTGCGTACACGTTAAGCTAGGATTTTAATTTACCCTACAGGAGAAATAAAAACAATAATAATTTTTCATTATACCAATATTTTTTTCTAACTATATAAACATTATCATTGTAATGTTAATGGGAAAAGGGAGATAATCAGAAACATATTTTAAGTTCAAAACCTCTTGAAATGGGTGTAGTATTCTTACAAAATTAGTCTAGATGGTATACCAAATTTAACTGAAAAATATTTAACTGTTTCCTCGAAAACGGAAATTAAAACTGCCGTTTCGACCAGATTTGTTTTCAAGAAAATTTAGAATTTTTAGAAATTGGCATTGTAAAATTATGCAGAAATTTCTAGATCATACATTAATTATAGCTATTTAACATCGCAATATACATTTTTTATATTTTGTCGGAAGTGACGTCAAAGGGGTTTTCGAGAGATTTTAGTACATGAAAAACCCTTGAAGATCTCGGCAGGCGAAAATTTCATGTGATATTGGTTTACAGTATATATTATGTACCAATAAAATATATTTTATAAGATAGTTTTTTACTAGCTCAAATCCTAAGACTTTGGAATAATATGTCTATCTTTCTTCAAAGGTAAAATAAACCTGACAACAAGTGATTTTCTGTCGATTACTTATGATTTAAATATACCTAATCCATCAATAGAAAAATAAATTAGCAACCAATATCAAATTAGAAATCCATTTTTAACTTAGCCCGGAAATAGGCTTAAAAATAAACCACGGAGAGTTTGATATCTCGTACTTATCACTAATTAGTTCTAAGGCTGCATTTTCCATATAAGTAGATTTGTATATAGTAAATTATTATCATTAATGCATTGCCTCTAGATGACGGAAGAACAACATAAAGTATCGTTTGATTAGGTAATTTTCGGTTATTGGGGAATCGCGGAAAGAAGCTCGCCCTATAACTCTGATAAATTAGAATATTTGCGAGAAAAGATAAAAAGAATATGAACTTCTACGTTAAAGGAAAGCGAATATATTCAGGATACGCACGAAATTAGGTCAAAGTCTATCACGTTAAACATATATTTAGAAGTTTAAAAGCCTTATCTACTCTATATTACGAAGCTGTATTTCGTTTGCTATATTGGAATACATTTTTTTTCCATATCTTGCGTAGATTTAAGAGCAAAACCATGTTTTTAGACATAAAATATAAGTTAACCAGACTAATAATAGTTTCAATATCGAAATATTTACGTTCAAGATAAGTTGACAACTTGAGAAAAGCCGAGGCGGATTAATACATAATGTTAAACATAATAAAGAAAGTTAAGCTACGGTCCCACTAGCGTTATCATATCGATTTTAAATAATATTGGTTGCATTATCAACTAAATAAATAAATTCGATTACCCTATGTAAGGAAAAGTAAAAAGTTTTTTGAGAAAAATACTAGATGGCGTTGAAATTCGCCTCTTAAAATATATTTTAATTTCAATTTATATTCGCTAAATATAAAGTGAGATATCGGGGAGTAAGAAACACGCGAGATGACGTCAATAAACCTAAAAACGGCTGAATTATTTCTCAACCGGAACGTCGATTTTCGATGGGTAGCGACCGAAGGGTAAGACACTTGACGACTCAGGTGTACAAAATGTTTGAACTCTTTGCACTACCAAAGCTGGACTCTGAGTTCAGCAAGAGTTCGTACTGTTTGCATTCCCAAAGTCGGACTTGCGTGAACTCAGGTCTTCAAGAAAATCAAGAGTGACGTCCCCCTCGGTAGCGACATATTTGAATTTTCCTCGTAAACCACCGAAAAATACGCTTTCTTCTATTTAAAAAATAGTTCAAGTAGTACGTAATTATTTTATAAACATTCATTAAACACTTAATTCACGTCGCTATTAATTAAATTCAAAAGATAGAAATCGGACTAGGAGTAATCGCGTAACAACGACAAAAAAGTCTAACCTTTAACTATTAGTATTTTAATTTACGTTCAGAATTTCGGTTAAATAATAATTCATTGAATAGTCAAATTATTCTAGTTTTGAATAGTGTTTATCGTTTATTTTTAAGGGCTTTAGTTTTTCCGTAACAAGTTCACAAAAACACCAGGATTTCTGAATTAACCGCTCACTTCCCCCTTAAATGGAGAATGCAACCCAAAACAAGTGATTTTAAATCGATTCCTTATCGTTTAAAATGGCCTAATCAAACAATAAAAAAAAATTAAAACCAAATATTAAATTAAAAATAAATTTAAAACTTACCATCAAAATAGGTATAGCTGGATTCATGGAATCACCATAGATATCGTATATATAACTGGCTAGATACCGTATTAAATCGAGGGAAAATACGGGAGGTATAGATAGCAGACTACGGCTATGGAGACCTACAATGCTGGGGAAAAATCAGATCAGCGCCATCTATACCCGAAAATGGAAAGCTCAAAATGCGAGAAGTTTAATTTTCCCGCTTCGGCCAGAAAATGGTTTTTTTTTTTAATATTATTCGACAGAAGAGAATGAAATCGGCTCAAAACGTGTTAAAAAAGTTGTTTTTTACATGATCCATCAATTTTTAAAAGGTAAATATAACATATATATTATTTAAATCAATAAATATTATTTGGTTCGCTAACCCTTGGCCTTCTCTATAATGGAATTTCAGTTTAACTCTGCTTACAATTACGATACAAGTTCTAGAACTGACTACAAGACGAGCAAAATGGGTGAATATTTTGACTTTGCATGACAAGGGAAGCGTAATCCTTTTCAAATAGATTCAATGTTGAAGAATAAAGTTTGAATTACCCGCGGAATAAAAAATATTTGCTTTACCGCCATCCACCATCAAGAGAGGGAAACTATTTTTGTTATTGTAACTTATGTCGTCTGAATCCAAGGGTGGCTGAATCAACAGCCTCAATCCATTTGGCATGTAATTCCGGGTTGGATATGGGAAATCTATAAATTTGCATGATATTAGTTATTAATTTACTTAATTCTTGAGTAGTTTTGTTCATACATGTGAAAAGATATTTCTTTTCTAGTGGTTGACTTATTACGGCAATGTGAAAACGAACAGGTTTTAACCATTTTGTATTAAAAAAAAACACTTGCTTCAAAAATAGCCGAGCTTTATTTCTTATAGTTTCTTTACAAAAGAAACAAAAATTCCCGCGGGTTTTTGAAAAAGCACTTAATTAGAGGTTCCAGGTATCTAATATAGATGGCGCTGTTCAGATTTTTCCCCAGATAATAGCCGTCGTCTGCTATTTGTCCCCTCCGCGTTTTACTCCTCGGGCCTAACCCAGGGAAATGTATCTAGCCAGTTATATATACGATATCTATGGGAATCACCTGAACTCCCCATATAATGACTAGCCACCAATGACATTGATCGATGGCTCTTATATGTGGAACGCAAGATCTCCATGATCAATGTCATTGGTCGCTAGTCCTTATACGGAGAGTTCAGGATATCTCCATGAACTCAGCTAAGCCTATTTTGATGGTAAGTTTTAAATTTATTTCTAGTTTAATATTTGTTTGTAATTTTTTTTACTGTTGGATTAAGACTATTTAAACGATAAGGAATAGATAAAAAATTCACTTGTTAGGTTGAATTCTCCCTTTAAACTATAATTAATTACACCAACAAATTGGCAGAAACATTTTACGTATATTATAAATGAGTATTAGAATATTAACAGTAGATTAGTTAAATTATATAAATCGAGAGAGAGAGAAATTGACGATTACAATCTTATATATGAAATAAATCGTATACGTGCAATCGAAAAGGAATAGAACGTGTTCCTATTAAGAGAAATTATACATAAAGTATTAAAAGAGGTTCATTAAATTGGAAACTACTTCTTATTCTATCGCCTTTAATATAATGTATCACTCCACCTTAGGTTTTCCTCGATGTAAATTAATCTTGAAACTTAATATAGTTTAGATAATCCACGAGAAATATCGACGGGAGGGCCAAATTAAGGATGCTGGTATTGCCTGTTAAAGGCTGCCCTAAACAGGGTGGCTCAGATCAAAAAACTCAATAGCTTCTATGGAAGGAAAAAAATTAACAATGAGCGCGTGCTAATCAAATTCATTTTTTCAATTAACAATTAAATAATGAATTAGTCTAAACCTAATTTATCGATTTCTTATCGTTTAAATAGCCCTAATCCACCAATAAAAAAGTTTACAAAACAAATATAAACTAGAAATAAATTTAAAACTTACTCGGAAAAGAGGCTTAGCGGGATTCATGGAGATCCTGAATTGCCTCCGTGTAAGTTTTGAGGACCAATGAGCAAAGAGCCGATGTTCACGCGAGATCTCCACGAGACTTACAAACGCGTTTAATTGGTCGCTAGACCTTATACGCGAGGAAATCAGGATCTCCTTGAATCCCGCTAAGCCTATTTTCCGGGTAAGTTTTAAATTTATTTCTAGTTTAAAATTTGTTCGTAAATTTTTTTACTAGTGGATTAGGCCTATTTAAACGATAAGGAATCGATAAAAATCACTTGCTTAATCTTAATTCGAATAACACGCGCTCAATGTTAAATTTATCCTTCCATAGAAGCTATTGAGATTTTTGATCTAAACCAGCCTATGGACGCGATCGTCGCTAAGTCGTCGGCGGGATATCAGGTTTTGGACACGGGGACCATGAAGGCGTCACATTCCGGGGAAGACAAAGAGAGAAGGACTCGAAGAGGAAACTGCGTACTATTACGCGGTAATTCGAGACTTTAGTCGGCGAGGAATAGATAGAGTGAGGAATCTCTAAACGGATTGGAATTCGCGGGACATCCAAATAGTCTATTAAAAACCTAATATACCAGAGTGCGCGTTACGCTAGGGACTGATAGAGAGTCTGTATTTAATCATCACCAATCTTCAATCGGGATAAGTGGTACTTGGCGTCCTGTATTACTTCATTTGAATTGCAGTAGAACGCGTGTGAATGACCTAACTTTACACATCGAAGACTGCTTTTTCACTACGAATTTATATTCTTTCTAAGAATGCAATTAAGTCTGTTACATTTTGATTTTCAACACATAATGGAAGATAATTGATTTTATAAGTAAATTTCGTCAATGAGGAGAAGGCCCTGTTTTCAATTAACGTTTTTCAAGCTTTAGCTTTTGCTTTCCAAGAGAAGCTTGTTTCAAATTCAATTAAGCTACGGTCACACTAACATTTCCTAATCAATTTGAAACGGTATCGCTATGAATCATTTTAAGCGGTTTCGAGAAATCGAATCAAATCGATTCGAGAAAAGAAGGTTTTCCGTTCACACGACTAGCGAAACGTTTTGAAATGGTTTAAATCGATTCCAAGACTATGAACGCGGCTATATATAATGACTTCTCTGTCAATTGAAGCCTGTTAATGACGTGGGCTAAACAAAAAGCTTGATTTATCATTTAATCTTTGTTTTGACGCAAAAACTCGATTCTTGGCCAAAAAAATCTTGATTGAAAACGCGCCTTAAAAGCCAACTCGAGTATAAAATTGAGCACAAGATTTCTCTACTTATAATATAGAAATATCATTAGAAATGGTTTCTCTTCCTATTTTATTTTATTATAAACACGGACCAAGGCTTAAAGCGACCAGAAATAAGTTTAAAACTTACCTTCAAAATAGGCTTAGCTGGATTCATGGAGATCGTTCAAGGAAGGTCAGGATCTCCATAAATCCAGCTAAGCCTATTTTGATTGTAAGTTTTAAATTTATTTCTGGTTAAACATTTGTTGTAATTTTTTTTACTGTTGGATTAGGCCTATTTAAACGATAAATGATCCATAACAATGACTTGTTAGGTTGCATTCTCCCTTTAAAAATGCCTCAAGCCATGGATGTAAAATTTTGAATAGGTTTTTAAGAGTATGAAAAAGATAAAAATATAGACCTTCGAAAAAAACGGTGACGCGTAACTTCCAATTTCCAATAATATAAAAAATATACTGTTTCTAGAAAATCAAAGGATTTTATTCTCTGATAAAGTTAATCCCTTCTAAGAGTGCAATAATAATAAATCAAATAAAATATAACTGAAGTTGATAGAAAACTAATTTCGTCGCGTGCATGAGTGAAAGTTTTCTTTTCAAATCAATAGAGGCGAATCCAGTTAGATGGCGTGCGTGCAGCGCCTTCCAGATTTTGATTTCAAACTTTACCCTTATTTCAAAAACGTCGTATTATTTCTAATCGTAAATTCATTCCAGCATAAAGTGTATAGCAAAATGAGGAGTAGAATGTTAAGCCTTGGAGGATGTCTCTAAGGTTTAGCTTTCTACTTCCGGTGATTCGTAATAGGACCTAGTTTTTAGTTTAAACAAACGTTTCCGTCGCTCTGGTATCCTAAATTGTTAAAATTCTGTTTAACTTTAGTCTTTAAAATAAAACTGACGACAAATTTGAAGCAAGAGCCGTCGCGAATCTAATGAAATATCTAAGACCGGATGTTCAGGAAGGCGCACCTTTGTAAATTTCCTTGGCAAAGACAGCTTTGTACATCTCTATCTCTGAATTGCAGTACGTAAAGAAGACGAGTAAACAGTCCGAGGGGTCAGACCTATATTTGTGTAGTGAAATTTTGCCACGCGCCGTTTGAAAATTGGCCAAGCCTTTTGAAATTGAAAACGTTTGGCCAACACCAACTTCACCCATGAAGAAATAAACCCTGAAAATGCAGGTTCTTAAACATCAATCTTTAAATGTGTTGAAACACCGGTCTCCCTTTGAGATAGGTGTTTCACCTACTATTTTTTAATCAGACTGAGTTATAGTTCACTTAGATGGGCGGTCTAATTTTTCTTTTACCCTCTCATATATTATATATATATAGTTATAAAATTGGGCGATGGGTTAAAAGCGAGAGGGTAGGGCGCGATTCCGATGAAATGAAAAAAAGAGTGAAACATTAATGAAAGAGCTATACGTATGTATCTTCCTCCTCCATAATACCTTCGTATATCGATCGGATTTCGGGTGTTAAGATTTTCTAAAGGCTTCTCTTCAATGCGGCTATGCACAGCAACTAGCTCTCTTAACTATAGTTAGATTCTATTTCAGTTTTCGGAATGTACAAAACGTACAAACTTTGGCTGCCTTTTCTTTACCTTAAAGTGATGCTATCATATTTTTTTTCTCTCAAAATATTAAAAAGTTAAAATTTACATCTTTGGATTAAGAGATTTCAAATTAAAGTGGCAAATATATTTTAAAATTAAGATGTTACTGCTTTTTCGTGAGTTAAATTTAACCATCATTTTCGGAAAGATCGTTTAAGAACGATTTAAGCGTCGTGGAAAAATATTACCGTTACATTAAAAATTAATATTTTATAATCGCCATCTTCGAATTTTTAAAAACAAATATTTCACGCAATAATACGTCATCACTCATAACGTAGATATTATAGAGGTTGCAGTTCATTCTCGCTCCTTCGGGTTATTTCGCGCTGTCTTTTTCGTGAAAGTTCCATTTTTCATATGATAATTAACGTTAATTATACGTTCCAGACCAAAACGGCGTCATATATAGGAAAAGATAAATCTACATAATTTTTGATATTTTAATTTTGAAAATGGGCTTTTGATACTATAAAAACAACTTGAAATATAGTCCATAATACAATTCCCTGACTAATCTACACCGTTTTTCTCAGACCAATTTAATGGTTTAAATTAGTAGAACTACAAGGTTGCTAGAGATTCGCGTGGGAGCTCTTCCTTGTATGAATCAACTCTCCCTAAAAATAGATGTTCTGTTAGAACGTATACTGTGAGAAAGTATTCATAATAGGGACTTTCCATAAATGTTTTGAAGCCTCTGATCCCATATAATAATTTTTTACACATATTTATGGAAGTCTCCCTGGTCTAACTGAATCCATACTATGAGATTCCACAATTTTATTTTTGGATAATATGAAAATTCCCTGACTTTTCCCTGACTTTTTAGACCAATTTTGAAATTCCCTGACTTTCCCAGGTTTTCCAAGTCTGTGGCAACCCTGATTGTGGTAGATTTTTTATATGACAAATGTACACTTTTTGAATAGTTTTTTTTTAACGATCTTTCTAAAACGTATATACAAATTAAAGGAACTTTAAATCTCCTAGTAGAGCCCTACATTTTGTTTTAAGAAAACCACGTCTTATTCTCATTGTTAACACATCTCTGACAAGTTTGACGTCAAAGTATCTTATATGTGACGTCAACAGCAATGATATGTGGAACTTTAAAAAAAATGTAGGGCGATTTACAGTCCCTTTAAAATTGATTTTCATGAGAAATTTTCGTAAGACTTGACCTTTATGAAACGAGTTGAGAGAGAGATAGGAGTCTAGGTTTAAAACTAGTAGAAAACTAAACATGATGCTAACTATAGTTCTTTCTCCCGCTGTTCCGCCTTCTTAAGAGATCACCCCATAGAGTCTTTGGTTAAATATTCATAGGGTAGGAACGGTTTCATAAAATATGGAGGAGAATCTGGAACGGAGAGTAGAGATCGGAGTTCAAAAAGCAATGGCCCCTACGCTCGCTAATAATTATAGATGTGTAGGAAACTTATTTCTCTTCCCCCCCCCCCCCATATAGTTTTTCATTTCAGCTTCTTTGAAGATAAAACTAGATATTGATTTCATTATGTTAATCATCTTTTTTATATAATTGTATCAATAATGCATCGTGATTAAAGGTAGAATGCAACCTAACAGCCCGTGATTTTTTTATCGATATATAGTTTAAATAGGCCTAATCCACCAGTAATCAAATTTACAAACAAATATTAAACTAGAAACCAATTTAAAACTTAACCAAAAAATAGGCTTAGCTGGATTCACGGATATCTTGAATTTCTTCGCATTGATTGGTCAGCGATCAATGAAAGGCCCGTCGCTATATGGCGAGATCTATGTGAGACTTCCCATAACATATGATTGGTCGCCGACTCCTCAATGCGAAGAAATTCAGGATCTTGAAGAATTCTGCTAAGCCTATTTTTTCGGGGTAAGTTTTAAATTTATTTATAGTTTAATATTGGTTTGTAAATATTTTTACTGTTGGATTAGGCCTATTTAAACGATAAGGAATCGATAAAAAAATACCTTGTTGTTAGGTTGCATTATCCCTTTAAGGAAAGATTGGACTACTTTTTTATACGCGTGTCAATCCGCCTTAGCATTTTACATTACCAGAACTATATACTATTGAATAATTTAATGATTTTTTGTGAGGTTTTCCAGGGTAAGATTTAAATTAAAATTTTGTACGAATATTTAAATAATTCATTATGTTTTTCATGGTTTCATTTACTTCATAATATAATATTAAATTAATGATTACATATTTAATTTTGAAATGTATGAATCATAAAAAAATATAATTCTCTATATAAGTCTGTCTGTCTGTAGGGAACGCTAAAATTTCCCCCATAGTATCAAAATGAGAAAAGCTGAAACGTATTGATACACAATGTTAAACTTCATTGGCAAAAAAGGAGTCGATGCAAACTCCGTTTGAACACGAGATTAGAAGCCTTTTCCAATTTGAAAGAAATTGGTTTTAGTAATTGTAAGCGATTATTCCCGACCGAGCGACAGACAGATCAACCGAGCGACAGACAGATCAACCGAGCGACAGACAAATCAACCGAGCGACAGACAGATAGAAAATTATATATTTTAATCGTTCGAAAATAGACCTATAAAGTGTAGCCTAGAATGGAGCGTGCTACCAATTAAAAGTGAAATTGGTTCTACGTCTGATATGACAAACATTATATTTAATATTGTAAAGAATAACCCAAACTTCCCATGGGATTATGGGTGGGCATAATATTAAAAAGAATTATTTCGTTTGACGAAACAGAATAATAAACATAAGTTTTATTCCAAAAAAGTGTGAATTTTGGGTTCTTTTTGCCTCGTGACTATTTTCCACCCGTTTTACAAAATTGGAATAAAAACGGTTATTCGTTTTTAAAACGATTATTCGATTCTGTTTTCAAACTGTTTCGAATGTTCAAATCGACTTTATAAGATATTAATTTTGTTTCTTGATCAAAGATCTACACGGGTGACCCCAAAATTTTATAATTTGACCTTTCCAAAACGATTAAAAACGGTTTCAAAGTCTGTAGTGTGAACGCAGCTTTTTTTACAACAATAATAATAATGATAATAATTTTTTATGAAATGTTAAACTGAATTCGCCGAATATTATTCGAACATTCGGTTATAATTACGTCACTCTACCACTAATTTTCATATCGCATTTGATTAAAACCATATAAAACTCCATTTAGACAAAACGAACGAAAATAAATATAGGTACATATACGAGAAAGGTCTGAAATTAAACATCGATGCTCGGTTAATCGTGGGGGTTCGTTAACAAGCAAGAAATGCGCGTACATGGCTTATATACGGGACGAGAATCGAGCGAGAGCATCGCGTGGTTTTCCTAATTGAATAAACTACAAGATCGCGATATGTTCTAGGCGCCAAAGAGAGACTCCACGAGGATTATAATTCGTCGTTGTCATGGAAACGCCAGCGAGACCGCGCATATATATAGCTAGTTGTTTAATTTTCGTGGAGGGAACGAACGTGCGTGAAACCGCCTGGCAAGTGACGTAATTAATGACGTCATAATAGCCTCTACCCTTAGAATCAACATGACCAAAGGAAAACCTCGTAAACCTTATCTCGTATCCTCGCTATCGCTAGACTCACTTCCAAACGAAAAGCCCAGCGATAACGTGATTTTTACGATCGTGCTATCCAGCGTGTTTAAAGGATAACGAGTTCTCGGCACACATACAATTTTTCATAATCAGATTACACCATAAGCCTAAGCTAATTCTACCTAAAGTCTGTCTGGGATTGGCCACCTTCTAAACGTATCTAACAACTATTAACTGTGGTGTAGTATCGCGTTGAAAATTTGGAAGTTATCATCTATATCCTTTTCTTCCAGGAGAATTGGTAATTTTGGACCAATCTGAGACGATTGATACTCAATGATATAAACTTTATTGGCAAAAAAGTAGTTAAATTATCATGGAATTTATTAAATTAGGCAATCAACTTTTTAGCGTTTAATATTGGGAAATAAAGATTTATTGACGTCATCATATTCAATTTATAGTAAAATTCCTATTCTCCTCACAACGATTCCATGCTAGTGTAAATGAAATTTAAAAGTATATTTAAATATAATTATAGGTTTAGATTTAAAAGGTTTATTATTGGGATTAGTAAAATAGTTTATCTCATATTTACGATAAATCTTTATCCATATTTAATAAGTAATCTACGCTTGCAAGAGAACGGTTCTATTACGTTTTTTGAAACTTGTACTTCAATGTTTGATATATTTTAGACATAATTGGTTATAGCCTCGCCACTTCACCGAAATGTTAACGTTATTATAAACTGAATTATCGTTCCTTTCTCATCCCGAAAGCGAAGAAATAAGCCTAATTCCGAAATTAAAAACAGAGAGGCGTAGAGATCACGTGACTACAGCTTTACTAGGTTCTAGACCACGCCCTCTATAAATCCATTAGGAGTAAAAATAGCTTTGGGGTTTACACAATACGTATGTATATATTAGCGTCTACCTTAACTCGAATTTTTCCTATTTCACTTTTCGAAGCGTATGCAGAAGTTAATAAAAATTATACTTTGAAGTTTACTATTATTGGGTCTAGTTCCCATATCTAGTTCCAGATAATAGTTACATCATATTAGCAAGAATCCATTCAGGTTCCATAAGAATATGGGAGCATAGCTTTAGCCTCTGGTACCATCCTCGCAAACTTTGTAAGAAAAGTTCGTCTGCTATTTTCGCAACATTTGTACGCTTAGATCTTTTTTCGGTCGGCTCCATTTTTATTACCCAAAATATTATGTCAAGGTCGTTAGTGGCGCGGGTTAATAATAGATGTCAGGAGCGATTTACTTGAAAAATTGATTCGAAGCAGTCGAACTTTTGCTACAAAGTTTGGGAGGATGGTTATTGAATCGCGGCCCTCCCATATTCTTATGGAATCTGAATGAATTCTTGATATTAGAGAATATCATATTTGAAACCGTTTTGGAAAATCAAATTTTTGTGGTCCACTTTGAATATCTTTGATCAACAAATTTGTGAAGAAAAATATTTCCTAGCTCTAATAACTGTCATCACCAGTTTTCACGTTTTTAAGACACTTTAATAATAAAATGAAATTTATGTCTTCTTGGATTAAGTATTTTCACGAAAGCAACTTGATCACGTGCCAGAACGTTCGAGAATCAACTGTAGGCTCTACAATAGCCACGTGACTATAGTTATGACGTAGAATTGCGCGGGAAATGTTTATTTTAAAAATTTCGAAAATGACGATTTCAAAATATGTGCTTTTACTGCCGCGGTATTTCTTTTCTATGACATATGTATATATATTTTGAATCGTTTTTTAACGATCTTTTCGAAAAATCTACTCAATTTTCATTTCATGACAGCCTCACTTTAATAACCAAGTTTATAATAACTGAAATTTTAAATTCGCACGTTTGAAAAGATCGCGTGCTTAAGAATGGAAAAACGGCATTGAACTTGTAACACGAAACCGAAAACCACTCAAAAACTTTATGGAATCTAAGTCTAACGCGAATGTTTACTCGATAACCGAATGATAAACATTGGAGAAGATTAAATTTTAATATCGTATTGCATTCTCCGCAGACTAAAACGCGCTGAGAGAAAAAGTACAAACCTGGTAAACTTTCCAAAGATTTTTTTATATACTTCTGGCGTATGATATAATGGTTTCCGGCTTTTGTTTTGCATGGATTTTTTTTTTGTTTTCATTTATAGATCGGTAAATGAGAGTCACGTGACTCGAAATGAGTGTTTTATCCCTTAATTTTTGATAAAGCACGAAATGTTGATAAAGAATAATATTGTTTTAAAGATATTTAATATTTTATTACAAAAACTATTTTATCTAAAGAACAACAGCAACTCCCCATAAGAGTCTGGGTCCACGTAATGTTAAAAATTTTCGTCTCTTTTATGATAAATTCGTATTATATTATTAAAATAGGGTAGTTGGGGGATAATTTAAAGCTAAAATTCGAGCTCACAACTGTAAATTTTGGGAATTACAACGAATGGAAGGTTTCTTCCATAATGTAAAGAATAGGAAGAATCTATGACTTCCGTGCCGGATATGAAAGCCTTCCCCCACACGAAAATCTTGAACGGTTATTATTTTAGATTCATAATTATGTTAGGAAAATATTAGGAAAGAATTATTTTGTAACTGCCACGGGTATAGTGCTGGCGGCAAAATGAAATTCGTATATTTTTGGTCTACTATGCCTCGAAATCCTCGAAAACGCCTGTAGAAGTGTTCCACTTGTCAAGCATTCATGCAGTAGGCTTTTGCTAGCTTTACAGGGGCCGTGCAAAGACTATATAGCTTACTTGAATAGTCTTTGGTGTATAAGAAACTCGAAAAATAAATAGAGAAATCATACCAATTAGAAGATACTGGAGTAGTATCTTTAATTTTTATTTCATATTAAACAAAACACACTTGTATAAAACGGACAAATTATTCATTTAACGCTAAGGTTTTCTACGTTTAACGTATGTCTGGTAGTTCAAGCTCAGTGGCATCTTCACACACTACACGCAATTTTGACTGGTACCAACTGCCTCGATCTTCATGGCGACGATAACCAAGATACCAGATTACGCTGCTAACGTGAACACAAGTACCTTTCGTCAAACTACCACCTTTGCAATTGCAATACCAGCCTTTAATGGCATTTGCACCTGTCCCGTTCGGTACATAACGAATTAGAGCTTGGTGAACAGCTGAGGTGGAAAATTGACCAGGCACGCGTATACGAATTAAGTCATGTTCAACTTTGGACACTTCGACGCTGAAAGAGCCGGATTTCTCTATAGTCAACGCCACATAAGATTCAGCGCGTTTCGTTTTAAAGTCGCTCATTACCACCTCACGTACATCACTTTCACGAAGTACAGGGAAGTCTTGAAATTCACTATCCTCAATTCGTTGCCATTTAGACGGTTTGCGAAGCAGATTATCGCGCTCAACTACTTCCTTAAGAGGATTTTCTTTCGTAGAGACTGCCAGCATTTTTTCGACGGAGTCTTCCCAGGAACCTTTAAGATGTAACTCCGGGTGGTAGGCGTTCAACAGCGCAGCAGCAATTTGAAGAAGTTCCGGAACTAATGGTAACATATGCACAGGTATACGGTTTTGAAAAAAACGATACACCGTCTGCAAATGCCCATTGATAACTTCAACCGGCCACCTGAGGTACGTTACTTGTCGGGAACGATTAACTTCTTGCGTGTTTACTTGCTTCTCGCCTTTAGACAAGAACAAAGGCATTTGTAAATCCACACCCAGTTCAGTCAGTACGCTGTTGGAGTCTCGAAAACCGCGGTCTGCCAGTACAACGTCACCAACTTGAAAGAAAGACTGGAGTTCTTCTCTCTTTTTGATAGAATGGTTTAAAATGCGCGCGTCGTTATTGCGGCCATTAGCAAAGTAGGGTCCGATTATATCTATTATGTAACCCGTAGTTGTTACCATTAACATTGGCTTGAGGATATGCTGGCCTTTGTGCACACAGAAGGATTTGTGAAGAACGGTATAGTCCTTGGATCTTCCAACCTTGATATATGTGCCATCTACAATGGTAATAAGACAATTAGGCTTGTTGTTAGCAAAGAGTTTTACTGCTGCTCCAGATTGATGGTTTGTTATCAGATTGTCACGTGATAAGTGTTGCAGGCCAAAATGATGTGGCACGAAATGCTCCGATAAAGCCATAATAACCGCGTTTACCGTGTTTGATACCGATCTTTCAGTTAAATGAAATAAAGTTGATAACACCTTATTGGAGATACCCAATCGTAATTTCACCAATAATACTGCTAGAGCTGTCTTCGACGAACAGCATCTGATGGTACGAATAATGTCCTCAATAGTCGAATGCAACTCTAGGAACTCGTGCAGGGACAATGAAGTTAATACTTTACAGTCTTCATCACTTTGTATGAAGTTGTCAAAGCTCGGCGTCCGTAGGTCGTTAACACATTTCCTGAGGTCCTGTAATAGTTGCTCAATGTCCGTGGCAGTCATAATGGTTGATCTAGCGGAAACCTGAATTCCAGCAATTATTTCGGTGGGAAGCTCTCCGTTAACGAGATGCGTGGAGCACATTCGGTTGTCCAGATGAATAAATATGGCTCTTTCCACAAATATACTTGTTCTCACTTCGGCTTTTACCCTGGTTCGTGTACTAACACCGCAAATGAAGCAAGTCTTTGGCAGGGGCCGAACACAACTGTGCTTTATGGCAATAGTGTTTGATGACGTACGCTTTCGTGGTAATTGCGACGTTGATGGCTGAGGTATTGGTGACGGTGATGGATTAGATACTGTGGACTTTGTTGGTTCAGGTACTGTGGACGTTGATGGCTCAGGTACTGTTGACGTTGATGGATTAGATACTTGCGTCATTTGTCTTCGTTTTTGTGGTGAAGACGATGACGTTGAAGAGCCATGATCACTACTGAAGGACGATTTGCTAGCATTTAAGAACGTTTGAAACTTTCGTGACAGACCCGAGCACTTTAAACAAATCTTCGTTGTTTTGCTATTAATTACAAGTGGTAATAACCCTTTACTAAAACGAAGAAAACGAGCAAAGCCAGCCTTTACGTGAGTGCCTATACCTCTACTTGTACTATTGGTAACTTTCCGATTGCACGCGTAACATGTATTTGGAGCCATCTCCAAATTCCAAGTGACTCTCACATTGATGTTATTGATAAGGAAAGTTCTTAAGATCATGGTTCAAACCAGATATTACAATTTTTTTAATGTTTATAAAAACAGGTTTAATTATTTTTCGCCAACCTGGCTGGCAAAAAAAATTAAAGACGTCTTTAATTAGTGAAGACTTCCCTGTACTTCGTGAAAGTAATGTACGTGAGGTGGTAATGAGCGACTTTAAAACGAAACGCGCTGAATCTTATGTGGCGTTGACTATAGAGAAATCCGGCTCTTTCAGCGTCGAAGTGTCCAAAGTTGAACATGACTTAATTCGTATACGCGTGCCTGGTCAATTTTCCACCTCAGCTGTTCACCAAGCTCTAATTCGTTATGTACCGAACGGGACAGGTGCAAATGCCATTAAAGGCTGGTATTGCAATTGCAAAGGTGGTAGTTTGACGATAGGTACTTGTGTTCACGTTAGCAGCGTAATCTGGTATCTTGGTTATCGTCGCCATGAAGATCGAGGCAGTTGGTACCAGTCAAAATTGCGTGTAGTGTGTGAAGATGTCACTGAGCTTGAACTACCAGACATACGTTAAACGTAGAAAACCTTAGCGTTAAATGAATAATTTGTCCGTTTTATACAAGTGTGTTTTGTTTAATATGAAATAAAAATTAAAGATACTACTCCAGTATCTTCTAATTGGTATGATTTCTCTATTTATTTTTCGAGTTTCTTATACACCAAAGACTATTCAAGTAAGCTATATAGTCTTTGCACGGCCCCTGTAAAGCTAGCAAAAGCCTACTGCATGAATGCTTGACAAGTGGAACACTTCTACAGGCGTTTTCGAGGATTTCGAGGCATAGTAGACCAACAATATACGAATTTCATTTTGCCGCCAGCACTATACCCGTGGCAGTTACAAAATAATTCTTTCCTAATATTTTCCTAACATAATTATGAATCTAAAATAATAACCGTTCAAGATTTTCGTGTGGGGGAAGGCTTTCATATCCGGCACGGAAGTCATAGATTCTTCCTATTCTTTACATTATGGAAGAAACCTTCCATTCGTTGTAATTCCCAAAATTTACAGTTGTGAGCTCGAATTTTAGCTTTAAATTATCCCCCAACTACCCTATTTTAATAATATAATACGAATTTATCATAAAAGAGACGAAAATTTTTAACATTACGTGGACCCAGACTCTTATGGGGAGTTGCTGTTGTTCTTTAATATAGTGTTTATTTCACAGAGTGACGTACAGTGGAAGGCTAGCGAAGCACTTCGCGTGAAGCGCTTCGAAAGCCTTCCACTGTACTAAACTTCGCGAAGCGCATGCCCATCAATGTTTGGTACCATTGAAAGCGGTTGGCGTTTGGTTCTTTTGATTGGTTAGATTTTATACTTCACTTAACACTTCATACTTAAACCATCTTCACGTATTAATTTAAACATAAAAAAGTTGTTTAATCATTATTTGAAACTTGACAATAGAAATCTTAAAGTCGAAATATAAAATGTTGCAGTCGATAAGCCATAGACCTCTTTCGTTTAGGCAACACACTGAATCAGACCTGTAAAGGCGAATGATGAGCTCATGCGCAGTGACGTCGATGTTTCATCCATTTTGCTTGTGTAATTCTGTGGTTGCCTACCCCTTCTGGAGGGGTCAAAATAAACGTAAGAGGTCTATTGCAAAAAGCCCGGTAACCACTGTCTTAAATCATACCAGAGATTTAAAATTTGAAATAATAACCTAACAGGACGGTCCCTTTAATTTGGATGGTCACGACAAACGCAATATTATCGATTATTTCTTCTTTTTTTTTCCGGGACAGAGAGACAGTATAAAAAGATAAAGAAGCCCATATACCGAAGCTAAAATATTCCAGAGAGGAATCTAAAAAAATATTTTCCATACCATACCACCAGCCAGAAGAAGATCCTAGTCTAAGTCCCCAAAACGAAGCGACCGCTACCATAACGGACCTCTAAACTCCACCCTAACCTTAGTTCCTTTTATGCTCTAAACCACTCTCTAGTTTCAATTCGTGCAGACTATAAAGCCTTTCTAATACACGGAAAGTTTGATTCTTAAAAGTGAGATTGCTACCATTTTTTTCGAATACTTATCAAAACTCCATAATAAAAATTTTATACTCTGGGTTGAAGCGTTATTAAGAAACTTCAAAATGTAAATGTCAAAAATTTATAGGTAATTATATTTCCGATATATAACGTAGTTTATTGCTGGAACGTAATTAACGATAATTTTCATACGAAAGGTAGGACTTTCTGAAATAAGTACTTTTACGAAAAAGACCGCGCGAAAGCAACCTTATCACGTGCCAGAATCAGCTGTAGGCTCTACAATAGCGACGCGCCCATAGTGATGACGTAGTATTGCGGGAAAATTTATTTCAAAAATTTGCAAAATGTTGATTATAAAATATGTAATTTTTACTGTTGTGGTTATTTTTTCTACGAAATATGTATATATATATATAATCGTGTTTTAACGATTGACCCAGACTTTCAACTTAGTTTCCACCACGCTACATATTTAACCCACCCAAAGACTCTTGGACGGCCCCAACGTGATTTTCCGGTCGCCTAGAACTACCAAAAGAATAAAAAAAAGAAAAAAAAAAAAAAAAAACTCATAATGGAAGCGTTTTGTGACGTCACCGGAACACGCGATTTCGTCACGCGATCTTTCTTCCATCGCATACGGAAATAAAGTGTTACTATACAGTGTACAAGAAATAAACCCGAATAGAGACGAGTTAGAGATGGAAGAAAAAGAACCTAAATTAAAGGGTATATGTAAAAAATATTTTTTAATTTTTGACTTTCAACAACGGGGAGTTGAGGAGTCAAATAGTCATGCAAAAATAATTTTGAAATATTTAAAGGCATACAACAGGACAGCAAAAACTGTATCTTAAAGCAAAGTAACTAAACTAAAATGCAATATATTAAATAAAAAATTATAATAATTATAGATAATAAACCATTTTTGTTTAATAGAATTTAAGTGACTGAACTTGGAAATATAGTCCTATCTCCTTACTTTAGAATTTTTGCAGAGACTGGGGTTTCGTGGTTCAATATTTACGCTAAACTGCAACCGCTTGCGTTTCTAAAATATATAGGACTATTAATAGAGATGAATAACAAAACCTGGTATTCATAAGCGTCCTCTAACGAGAAACAGTGGCAAAATTCGTAATTAACAAAATTCACGTAAGGTTCTGCATATTCTTCATCCATAGCACGAGGTTTTACCACTATTTGCCGTTAGAGGACGCTTATGAACGCCAGGTTTAGTTATTCATCTTTATATTGAGATAGGTGTCCATTACTAGTAGCCCAAGCTAAAATTAATGTGGTCTTTCTTATAATGTAAAATAATTTTATCATGTCGCTTGCCATTAAAAATTGGGTTTAATATTTTTTTGTAGCAAATTAACAAAGCCATAGCGGAGGAAAATTTAAATGAATTAGCTCTTCAATTTAGTTCATTTTAAGAGTGTAAAATAATTTTCCGATTATTTCTTTATGATTAACTGATTAACTGATATTTGTGGATTATTTTGTCCAAACCCCGATCTCTATTCAATCTTAATCCATCATTGTATTTAAATTATATCCTGTGAGACGCAACCTTTAAAAACTAAACCAAGTTAGAATTACGCTTCATTCCGTTAACAGCGCGCAGCCAATATAGAATAAAGGCAGTCCTTAGCCTTTGATAGAGTTAAACTCTGGGAAAATTTGATACCTAATGCTAGTACACTGTTGGGTCGAACTACAGTTCGACCTAATTTTACATTAGATGAACTTTCTATACCTGCATGCGTGACCTTTGTATTTGTACTGTACATATAGCCTATAATAATTTGAGTTTCCTGCAGAAAGCTACGTTAGATTCATTATACCTCTATAGTCTGCGCTGAATACCGAAATTAATTTACACTATAGTTAGGCGTTTTCTCCTTTTTGAACTCTACCCTCATCCCATCCGTTCAAGCGTTTGCTAAGCCTAACGTTAATTAAAACCAACTTAATTTATTCCAAAAATTGAGGATAGGAAAAGGGAGGGGAAGAGAAAATTTAATTTTACCACCTTTTTGGATTAAAAGTTCTATTATAAAGTTTTTTAAAATATACACGCGGTTTTATGTAAATGTGATGCAATTATTAAAGGTGTAATGAATATATGCGCTCTAGAATATTCTATAAAACACACTTAAAGTATATTAAACCACGCAATAAGGAAATATACAAATAGACAATTTTTTCCCAAATTGTAACGCTTATTACGAGGCGTAACTAGCCGGTTTAATCAGAATTAACCGAGTTTTATTGAAGTTAGAAGGCTATGAAAACCTCCGTTATATCTGAGCTCAGTAAAATAATATAAAATGAAATGAAATGTGGCACGAGATTACTTGGCAAGATAAAATAATTAAAGTAGATAGAGGTCGGGGTTTGGACAAGATAATCCTTAAATATTTGGTTAATCAGTTAATTATTAATAATAATCAGTTAAATACTTTGCTTTTATCATAGACTTCCCGTGGATAATTTCAAATTATGAATAAAGATCAAACAAACAGAAATTATCTTGTCCAAACCCTGACCTCTAAAAGTAGACTGGATTTATTTAAAAGCGCCTGTATGAAATATTTTCCTTGAACAGCAAAGCTCGAGGGTTGAAACACTTCTACAGGGGCATAGTAGAAAATACCTTTAAATATTATCTCCTACGATGGAACCTTTCCTCAAAACCCAAATAATAATGATCTGAATTTCTATTATTTTTATTAATTTTATTAAAAGATACTATCCCTTCACTTAAAAATAAATTATTTATCAATCCAGTTAATTTATACAAAGATAAACTGAAACAATAATACTAGTATCTGTTTTTATCCGAAAATGGCAACTTATCCTAGAATGTTATCCGACATACGTTCGAAAAATGTAGTGAGTGTTCTATTTTCAAATGTAGTGAGTGGAATTATGATCTACTTTAGTTCAAGACATGTTTCCAAAGTAACTGAATCGTGGGCGAATTAATACGGAAGGCTAAACCTAATAGAAGATATATATATTTTCTATATACAGTATAAATATAAGCTCTTGGAGTGAAGAATACATGACTATAAACCATCTTTCAAAGTGTCTCGATTCTTGAATGAAGTCCTCTTTAGATATTTTTTGTGTCAAGTATTTTTTAGAAGAGGTTTTTATACGACGTAGCGGTGAGAGAGGGAGGTTATCCGATAAGACTAGAATCTTAAAGAGAAGTTGAAATCTAAAATAATCTTGGATATATTTATAGTTTTCGGAATTATATAATCATTATCTAATGTTAATCATACATCTTTTCAGTTAATTTATTTTCGGTTTTAATTGTTTGTGACTAGAAAAAGGTTTTATCTATAAACTAGTAATTCTTTCACGTTCCTTAGAATACAAATAAAATGAAAGAACAATAATAAATTATAACTTGAAGGAAAAAAATAAAACGTAGATTTATTATTTTTTCCACAAAAATTGATTTAAAATTTTTCTTATCCGAAAGGATTACACTCGGATAATAACCTAGGTTAAAACGATTTTCGGATAAAAGTGGATAGAATTATTATTTATTTTTATTATTTTATCGTCAAAATTGGAATTAAAAAAATCGTAATTTTATGAAAATGGATATTATTATTTGATTATAATTCAGTCGATCTTTTTCAATTAATAAAAGGTTTTACGAACTAGGAGGATTAATTTATTGCCACATAATTATAATAATAGACAATAAATAAGCTGAAAAATGAGCCAATTTGGAAAAATAAATGGTTAAAGGGAGGATGTTACGGAAAAAAATTATCGTTAAAGTAAAAATTAATGTTGTTATAATCACCATCTTCGATTTTTTTAAAATAAAAATTCCTATTGGCTGTTATAGAGCTTATAGTTGATTCTCACGCGTTCTGGCACGTGATATGGTTGCTTTCCCACTCTCTTAGTATATAATTATTATTAAAAATAGTTACTGACCCATGAAATTAATTAACGCTAAGAAACAGAGCAGAAAATCTGACACATATTTTGTTTACAACGAGATTTCGGTGCAGCCTAGGAATAGAGAGTCAATTTTGTAGTAGTTGGTAGAATTAAGAGCCTAATTGGTACTTCCGTTTTGACTCACCAAAGTATTGTCAATGAACGTTCTTATGACAGCCTAACATTAACTATATTCCTTTTAACCGTCGTTATAGCTTTCGAAGACTGACCAGTTTTTAGTTATCAGGGGTCTTAATCATGACCAGTTCGTAAAGAAATCCTTAAAGACACTAATATACAATGATACAACATTGGTTTCAAGGCTACGATAATTTGTGGGTCGTTTAAGGGGTAAACTTTGATTTTATAGGGTAAGAGTAAAGACGAAAATGACTTAATTTTCCTTTTCAACTCGCCCTTTAGGAGATAAGAGATAGAGGGAATGATAGTAAAGTGTACGAATATACGATTCTAGCCTCGCTTAAAAGGCTTTGGGCCCGAGGCCTGTTTAAACTTGTCAAGAAACAAATAGTGTTCTCTCTCTCTTCCCCTTTGTTTGGTCGACGTCTTCTGTGTTCTTTAAAATTTTCCCTATATATTGTCTCTCCAAGTCTCTTTCTCTCACTCTTTCCTTACACCATGGCACACCGCTTTTAGCCAATTTGTGGACATAAAGACCGTCGTCTTTACCTTCTATGTTTGGTAGTCTGAAAGACAAAATATTTGCCTTAAGAAGGAAAACCAGTCTTTTTTAAAAAGAAAGGAAAGAAAAAAAAAACTAAATGGGGACTATTACGGAATAACATACATACTTTATATATAAGAGGTTAATGGACTGAATTTTAAGTGGTTTGTATACGAAATTTGTTTCATTGAAATTTTCTTAGTCGCCTATTTATAAATCGTATTATGCCATAAATAATTTTTGATGTGTAACCCTTTTTGAAAGGAGTAGTGTCAGAAGATTTTACGAAAGATATACAGCCTATATATTTTCTATACTATTGTGATAATTATTTATATTGTAAAACCAAGAATCCATTCAGGTTCCATAAGAATATGGGAGCATAGCTTTAGCCTCTGGTACCATCCTCCCAAACTTTGTAACAAAAGTTCGTCCGCAATTTTCGCAACATTTCAACGCTTAGATCTTTTTTCGGTCGGCTCCATTTTTATTACCCAAAATATTATGTCAAGGTCGTTAGTGGCGCGGGTTAATAATAGATTTCAGGAGCGATTTACTTGAAAAATCGATTCGAAGCAGACGAACTTTTGCTACAAAGTTTGGGAGGATGGTTATTGAATCGCGGCCCTCCCATATTCTTATGGAACCTGAATGGATTCTTGGTATAACTCTTCGAAATAAATGGTGACACTTTAAATAAACAATCGGGGTTGTTTTATATCTCATAATTTTAAGATTAAAATATATTATTTTTTACCCTTCCCTTTACTATAATATCTATAAGATCGAAAATAGACTTGGGTAATTGAAAACATTGCAAAACAAAGATACGTCTCAGTATATTTCTAGAAGATAAGAAGAGCGCCGATCTAGTTAGAAATTCAAGACGCGAAGAGAAAACGAAAGAGGTTGAAGAAAGATGAAACTGATCGGGTGGTGGGTCTTAAAGAGAGGCTAAAATGAAAATAATATCAAACTATTTTGATATTTCACTCGCCTTCGAGGAAAATATATCCAATAACTGAAGAGTTTAATTAATAATTATCTTACCACTTGAGTTCGAAAGTTAAAAGTCGATATATCCTTGTAATTTAAAAATTAAGCAAGGTTTTACAATTTTATGATTTTAAACTAATTAAAAAGCTATTCCACGAAGTATCCGTAGACACTCTTGAATTTGTAATACATCCGAGTTCACTCGATTCAATTTTGACAGCGAGTTAATTGGTTGAGTTAATTGTGAACTCTATTGAACTCGAGAGTTTCGCGTTAGTACAAATAATTCAGTTATTCAAACATTTTGCGTGTGCTTTCACGGCACGATCATTCACTCTAATCACCCAAATAAAGTTTTCCCGCAATCCTACATTACCCCTTTTATTGAACTTGGTCTCGGTAAACAGCTCGATATATGCGCTATCCCGCTTTACTTATCGTAAAAATCAAATCCAGGGTATATAATTATCACATATTTTCTTACAGGGAAACTTGGAGCTAAAAATGGAACAGCTAGGGCACTCTTAAAACTTTGATATAAGATTCCAAAAAATAATAATAATAATAATAAAAATAAAAAATAAAACACTTTCAGACTCCCTTTAAAAACAACGTTAGCCAATTGGAATTATATGAAAACGTGGATAAAATACATTTAACGGAGAATCAATCAGTATTAACTGCAGTCATAGGAGAGGATCGGGGCTAGTATAAACCCAGAGGTGAATAGGATGACTGTGTTTGGAAAGAAGGAGGAGGTGAAATTGGAAAAACAGCGTAGGTGCGTGGTCAAACGGATCGATATCTAAGCTAACTTGACCACGCCCGAGTTTTAGGAGTATAATAAGAGCTTATTTCGACTCATTTCACCTTCCCTCCCCCTTTGCCCCTTCTATCCCAGAAATAACCACTCTTTCTTTTTACCATTATTATAGGTTGTCAAATGAGAAACTACTAGCCCAATTTGGGCGATATTTTCAACAAACTCTGATAAGACTAAAATTAGTTTAAGGTGGTTTCAATTTTTCATATTTTATGGCGTAGTTTAGATGGGTATTCAATAGTTTTAAAGACTCCCAGTAGGAATATTAAGCATTATAAGTCACGAAAACTGGATGTTCTATAGATGAAATTGAATTTATTTACAGTTTCCTACGAAAGTTCAAACGGTTTCTATAAATTTATTCGAAACTTTAAATCGACTCATTTTACAAACTTTCCATTCTCAAGTATCGATCTCAATATTTTCATGCTTTTCAGAAAAATACATTGTTTTATTTCTTCAAAATATTTATGTTTATCTGATTTTTATCTCCAGATATTTCCATGATAAATGGCCTTAACTTTTCCAGATAATTTCCATGATAAATGACCATAACTTTCACATATAATTCTCATGTTAATGGCCTGGACTTTCCCAGATAATTTCCATGTTAAATGGCCTGAACTCCCCCAGATAATTTCCATGTTAAATGGCCAGAACTTTCCCAGATAATTTCCATGTTAAATGGCCTGAACTTTCCCAGATAATTCTCACGTTAAATGGCCTAGACTTTCCCAGATAATTTCCACGTTAAAAGGCCTTGAATTTCCCAGATAATCTCCACGTTAAATGCCTAGACTTTCCCAAATAATTTTCACGTTAAATGGTCTTGACTTTCCCAGATCATTTCCATGTTAAATACCCTTGACTCTCCCAAATAATTTCCATGGTAAATGACTTTGATTTTCCAAGATAATTTCCATGTTAAATGTCCTTGACTTTTCAAGATAATTTCCATGTCAAATTGCTTTGTTTTTTCAGAAACTTATTATTTTCTCAGACTTCCCCAAAAGAAAAAAAAAGAAAAAAAAAAAATCAAAAATCCATGTTAGATTATCCTGATATTTGGGTGGTTTTAAAACTATATTGGCAGTTCTGTTCTCTATTTGGTACAAACATTTAATATAGTTGACCCCCATTCTTACGTAAGCCTTGGTCCCCGCTTTACGACCTTATATGGCTCCCGGGCATTGCCGACAAGCAAACCTATATAGTATACGTCACGTCAAATCGGTTACAGTAGCAATTTGTTTACGTAAGGAAACAATCGTTTGGGAAAAGCACCAAAGAAACCACATTCAATAAGCAGCGAGTACAACGTGAAGCTTACATTTACCTCTATATTATTGGATTCATTAGAGATATAACGATGTCTAAACACGTACGCATTTCGTAATAAAATTGGTACGAACTAAAGTCGATTTCAACGAGAGGCACTTACGAGTTTATTCCCACCTTTCATACAATTAAAAATATTGCACTGTCAAAGGCGGGAATGAAATTACTTTAGATTTAATCGAAAATGCCTATAAAATACAATATATAAATTGGTTAGGTTGACTACTTTTCCTAATGAGGTTTAACACAGTGTATTACACCGCGTCAGCTTGATCTAAATTTGAAAATTACTCTTGATGTCTTAAAGTGAGGTCTTTCATTATCTTCAAAAGGAAATTGCGTTGAATTACAGCAAGATCTAAATTTTTTAAAATGAAAATTCCTCGCACTACTACGTCATCACTATAGTCACGTGGCTATTGTAGAGCCTTAAATTTGGTTCTCGGGCGGTCTGGCGTCACGTGATAAAGTCGCTTTCGCGCGGTCTTTTTCTTAAAAGTACTTAATCCAGAAAGTCTATACTTTTCGTAGGAAAATTATCCTTAATTCCGTTCCAGAAATGAACTACGTCATTTTAATTTTTAAGTTTCTTAAGAACGCTTCAACCCAGAGGTATAAAATTTTAATAGTCTGATAAAACTAAAAATATAATTCCTATGCATTCGAAAAACTCACTTTAAACAAATTGTAATAATTGTGTTCAAGAAAACTTTGTAAAATGGAAAAGATTACGTGGTATTTTACATAATGTACCATTTATCAAGTTTCATAGAACAAGTAAAAGGCTTATAAGCCTAACAAGAAAATAGCGCCGCCTTTCATGGAATCAACGAATCATTTGCGTTTAATCATTCTTTCTAGTTCCCATTAGTCTCGAAAACTCATTTCGGTCGGTCGCGTATACCCCTTTTTTTGTTCGCTAATAGATAATTTATTTATTGGTTTTTCTTAAGCCTAATTGGTTCTGGTACTATACATATAAAGAAGGGTTAACGCTCCTACGTAAGAGTTTAAGGTCAGGGACAACAAAAATCTTTAGTCACTCGAGGCTAATATTGTTTTGAAATATTTATAAATATTACGCGTGCTACTAGAAGTATGAAACGTAATGAAAAACGTATTTGCTTATGTCCTTTCAGAAAAATAGTTCCACTAGTCTCGGGAATTTATCCGCGGTTTCCCGCCAAAAAGTCAAAATTTAAACCTCCCCAAATACTTCCCCTAATTTACTTCTGCTAATACGTATATAAGAACGAGATCTTATTAGAATTTCAATTAGAAATATTGGAGAGATAGTTAATGAAATTCTCTTCAGATTTTTCCAATATACATCAATAATGGTTTGAAGAATAATTAATTGAAAAGACTAAAAATATATTTGGCAAATATATACCAATAATATTTTCAGGTATGTTAAACATACTTGCAACCCTCTAAGTTTTAATTTTGATTAATATCCATATTTTGGAAACAGTTTTTAAATTAATAAGAAAAGGTATAGTGTCAGTGGATAATATTTGACTACAAGCACGAATCTTTCAAAAATCCAAAAAAAAAAAAAAAATAATCGTCACATCGTAAATCATGGGGTAAAAATGTACAGACAATTGAAAGCACCGCTATAAGACATTCGCGAGCCAATTTCGTTATCAATCCTGAAATTGGGCTCGTGCTTTCGAGACATTTTCTCGGTTACCAGCGATGAATAATTGATCACGCACCGATTCTTCTAATACAAAACCAAAAAGAAGAAAAGATAGGAAAGATCCGAGAAATATCGAAATGTTAAAGAAATTGGAGTCTGAGTACTTTGACAAAAGAATACAAAAAGAAAAAAAAAAAAAAAAAAAAAAACGAAAATGAATATAATGGATTCGAGCAAAACGTAGGAGGGTTTTGAAACCGGACGAAATCCAACCCTCTTGTCTCGTTACATTATAATTAAAAGATATCTAGTACCGCGATAAACACGTAGTCAAGCAAAAACCAATTATGTCAAATTACTAGAAGATTTAAATTGTGATATAGCGAGACAAAATTGAATAAATGTTTAATTTTTTAATTAATAAAACATCGTAAGGGAGAATGCAACCTAACAACAATTCATTATTAATCGATTCCTTATCGTTTAAATATGCCTAATCCATCAGTAAAGATTTTTACAAACAAATATTAAACTAGAAATTTTTTTTAAACTTACCCAGAAAATAGGCTTAGCTGGATTCATGGAGACCCTGATTGCCTCGCGTATAAGGGCTAGCGATCAATCGGATATTATTGAAAATCTCGTGGAGATCTCGCCTGAACGCGGGCATTGCTCATTGGTCTCGCTAGCCCTTAGACGCGAGGAAATCAGGATCTCCATGAATCCAGCTAAACCTATTTTCCGGGTAAGTTTTAAATTTATTTCTAGTTTAATATTTGTTTGTAATTTTTTTACTGGTGGATTAGGCCTATTTAAACGATAATGAATCGATAAAAAAATCACTTGTTAGGTTGCATTCTCCCTTTAAAGGGAAGGTATATTGATTCTGCTTCTAAAAATAAGACATGTTTGCGAAGTAAAGTATTCAGGAAATGTCTCTGAACTCTACAAAAAATAGGAAACTTCATTTTGTCATTCGATTAAAAGGAAGACCTCCAACTAATCAAATAACGACCCCTGTACCTTTGGCTTAGTAAAATCCCCTCGACACGTGCTGCGGTACACTCTGTGAATCGCGCTAATCTCGTCTTTGATTATTTTCACATAGAGAAACCAAAGGTACGAGTCTTTTGATTAGTCGCAGGTTCTCCTTTTATAAGAGCTTGTAAATCGTGCTACTGTCTAACTCACAGCACGATGCTTTAAATACACAATTTATATTATAAACTATTTGTTTCATGTGTTAGATTAAATTAAAATTAAATTAAAATAAATCAAATGTTAATCATCAATAACATACGTGCCTTAGCCAATCAGGTAACTTAAAATAAAATGTTAAGAAGAGAGGGGTAAATTCTAGCCCACCTCCATTGACCCATTCATTCGATATTGATTCTTTTGAAATCTAGACCTCCTTGCATGTCCAAAGCTTTTTCTATACACTAATGGCATTTTCATTATTTTGTCCGTATTAGTCTCAATGAAAAAATAACATTGACTGCCATTACTCTATAGTTCGTACGCGAAATAATTATTAATAGAGTAACGAGTATATTTAAAACAAAAATTCTACCAGGTTTTTTCACATCCCCCAAACGTAACAACATTTACGTATTGACCTCGAACAACGAAAGCTTTTATCTAATGCTATTCATACCCCGGGACTGACCCAATAAAATATTCAACGATGGAAAATGAATATGTTACTCAAAGGAGAAAAGGCAAGATTGGGTGTTCGTGTCAAGAGAGGGAATAAAGGATTGTATAGTAAAGCCTAACTCTGCACGTATTCTTATACTTTTCTTATTCCACCTCGAGTTGAATGCGTGCAAAAAGCTGGTTTTTCTTTATCTCTATGTTAAAAAATTATAGAGATAAAACGCAAACCTTACTTTGAGATTTATCTCAACTCGAGTTATGAATAAATAAATTCATTTCTTAGATTTTTAACTTTAACTTTATTCCCAAACCAGTAGCGAACGATCGTCAAACGTCATACACTATCATTTTTTCCATAACTCTCTTTTTATGAAGAAAAAAAAGTCTATTTATCCTCTACGTCACGTGGTACACGATCCACCAACCATCGCGCTTGCAGTATAAAAACTCATATTATTCCTTTGTCATATCTCTATACTATATTTCATCAGAAATGGAATCAGAAGGTTGGGTGGAGGAAAACATGGACTTTTTAACTAGATTTCCTTTTTACGTTTATACAAAACAAGAATTATCTAAGAGCAAAAATAAAGTAACTGTATATATCTTAAAGAAGAGATGAAAAGCAAAACAAACCTTTAATTCATTTTTATAACCGAATAGCAGGGTGACCACTTTTCCTATATTTCCTATTTTTTACCTCCTTCCTATTTTCTCATATAATTTAATGGCAATTCCTATAATCTCCTATATTTCTACTCAAAACCTCTAGTTAAGGGTAAAGTTATAAATCATACTGTCAGCTGTGGCTGTAAAAGATTATTTTAGCTTAACTGTACATTTTACAGTTAAAATAGTCTGTAAAATTCCATACTATTTAAGCAATTGGATCATATTAATACCATGTTTAAACCGGTGGCGAGAGTTGTGATGCAATAATAAACATGGTTCCTACTTTAAATTAATTATTTTCCTATTTTATCATATATTTTACACTTATTTCTTCCTATTTTATCCTATATTTTACATAAAATTCTACCTATATTTTCCTTTATTTCGCAAAGACATTTCCTATATTTCCTCTATAGGATTTTTAAATTTTCAGTGATCACCCTGGAATAGTTATTTAAACCATTTAGAGTTTTAAAAACTAACTGCAATTGGCCTGTAAAAATATGCTTAAAAACATTATCAAAACTCGCTATAAACGTTTCATGAAAATTCAAAGTTGGCAAAATAAGCCTTGGCGATATTTCCGATTGAAATAAAAGAATAATTGCTAATGCCACTGAAAGTTCGCCTTTGAAATGACGTTTGTTCGAAAGAATTAGATTAGTTTAAGCACTATTTTTAACCATATTTCATTTGCATAAGCAATTCTGTTTACACGAGACAGATTTAGGCTTAGCAAGTCCCACTTCGTGACCATGATAATTAACTGTAAAATAGCGCGAAATCATTGGTGAGTTTTGAAACGTGTTTTCTCGCATATTTCTACAATCAAAATCGATTAAAAATAACTATTTATGAGTGTTTAGTATCCCTTTAAATATTTTAATTCAAAAAGTTATTTTAAACTTTTACCGTACTTAAAAATGTCGAAAACTTACACGGTTTTAGCTGTAAAGTATATAAATAGAATATTGATATTTTTCGATGCGCGCGACTATGAAATATTATTTTTACTCGCAACTTGGGAAGTACTGCGAAACTTTCGAGACACGAAAACTGAATTAATGAATGGATTTTTCCGAGAATTCGAGATATACTCGTTGATAGTACGTATGCAAATATACTACCCTTTTGTTTTCCGGCCATAATAGTATATTAAGCTTAAGAGATATCTTTATGAAATTTAGACAAGGGGAAAGAAATAAAAATGGCATGAAAAGTTGGATTAAAGGGATATGGAAATCTTCAAGCAGAAATGTAGGCTTAGCACTTCAAAGTTTGAGATTTAATTTACGTTATTCATATTAATTATCTAAAAACTATCAAAATTGGATATAATCCACTGTTGACAATTTCGTAGGAAAGATTTAGCTTTTTTAATTTTTTCCGTTGTTTTTAGCAATTAAATATAAATTCAGAAATTATTTCAATATTTTTGATCAATTATTTCAATTACAAAATAATATTTGAAGATTTTTTAGGCTCTACGTTCACATTTGCCTGTTTTCAAACCGATTCGAATGTTCAAATCGACTTTCCAAGATATTAATTTTGTTTCTTGGTGAACGATCTACACTGGCGACCCCTAATAAAATTTATAAGTTGACCTTTTCAAAAACGAGATTTTTGGAACAATTTCCTTGGTCGATTTATATGTAATATATATTTCGAAAATTATATTAAAGGAACAACTGCATGGCTCGAGGATTTGAAGTTTAAAGTGAGGTTGTCATCATTTTTATCGAAGGCCTATGCTAAATATTTCAAAAATAGATATTCAAAATAAACACTATTCAAAACTTTACACTTCTACGGTTAACGGCTTGGAAAAAACAGAAGAACGCCTGGCACTCTGAATTAGCCCCCTAAACTTTTGCTTCATACCTAACTAATATTATTAGGCTTGGACTCGGATATCAATTATCTTCTGTTATTCGTATATTTTCATATATATTTATTTTCAAATAAATTGTTTGTAAATAAAAAATGAAATTTGTATATTCGTATAATTGTTAAATGTATAATGTTTACCCGAAGATAAACGTTTGGCGCTTCATCTACGAACAAATTATTCGTATTTAAACGTATAACGATTGATAAGAAAATTCACATTTCCACAATTAGACTAAAATATAAGAAAAATATTTCAAACTGACTTTTAATTTGAAGAATATAAATAAAACAACGAAACTAAGATTTTAAATCATCTTTCTATTCATTATTTTTCACGAAAATAAATTTTGAATTTTTTTATCCGAACGTATAACGCGGATAATATTCTAAGATAAGGCCATTTTTGGATTAAAACGGATATGGATTATGTTTTTGACTTTATCTTCGAATAAGTTAACTCGAATGAAAAATAGTCTTTTATACTTCATCTCCTCATAACAGTACCCCACTGACATGTATTTTCTGTGGTTAGTTGCCCCCTTTTCAAAGGGGTTGTCTTATACATGTTAACCAATCAATTTTGAACCTTAAATCTAGATACGATTCTGTAGAGTATAAATTATTATCAGTTCACCTACCCTTTAAACATAGTCGCGAGAAACGAGGATGGAGACGCGACTAACAGCTCGAAAGAGGGACACCGAGAGAGAAAAATGGAGCGAGAATATAGCTAGGGTTATTTTGAAGTCAAGCTGAGAAAGCTCCGTAAAAGATCGCCAAGCCTAACCGTCACCAGGCTTACGCGCAATACACAACCGCAAAGAGAATAGAGGCTGGTATAGACTGTCTCGGAAAAGAGGCTGAAGCTGGATTAGTCACCTAAAAGGTCGAAAGAAGGAGGCGATATTGCAAAGTTAATGAGGCGAGAGCTTTTACAATGTTCCGCCACACCGAGTAAAATGTCGATTTATGACTTTAGCCATCATTCCCCCTCCTTCGCGAGTACGCATATATATATCTTTATCTCTTTCTCTCCTTCGAGCCAGGAGAATATTTCACGCTATGAATTTATGAAAAATTTAGACCGCCTTAATTGAGTTAAAACGAGAGAGGAGTTAGCTTACAACCAAAGGGCGGTTTAAATAAAAAAAGTACGCAATATTATAATTTATTCCGACTTAATATGTTAAATAAGCCGAAACTCGTTAGCATATATTCGATTTGTTTAATTTAAGGCTTAAGGATTTGTTAATTGTAGGGTATATATTTAAATACATGTATTATAGTTGCGATTTTTTTCTAGAATTTTAATTAATTCTAAGAGGATTGTTCACTTTAGGGTGGAAGAAGAAAGGTTAATTAGTCACGTTATAAGGTTTCTTCAATTAAATGAGAATGAAATCCTACAAATAGTGATTTTCTATCGTTAAAAAAAAACATTACAAATATCCAAGCTAAAAATAAATTTTTAACTTACTCTAAAGTAGGCTTAACAGCGATCCATAGAGGTTTAGTCTCAGGTAAACGAGCAAAAGCGGACGCCTGTTAAGCCTAGCTTGAATCGTTTTACTATAGGGAATAAAGGTTCTCACTACCGAAAGACTGTTTAACGGTGAATCTTTGTTAAGCCTACTTTCAAAGTAGTTTTTGATTTCTAACTTAACATTTGCTTGTTAAAAATCTATTTTATCTATTTTAACGATATGGAATCGATATTATGAAGATAACTACGTACGATATCTCAAACTTTTTATTTAATTAACTTTGTAACATTTAACGGGCATTAACCAAACCGAAATTTGGTTAGTTAAAGTCACCTTAAATGCCTTTTTTAGTAATTTTACTAAATCAAGTCGCGAAGTTGAGAGTATATACGCGTGTTTGAAAAAATATTTAGATTTACAATGATCTTCGCCTTATAAAGCATTGTCGTTGTGTATACTTGGAAGTAATCTCATAGGCTTTTCTTTTTGAAAAAAATATGAATGGAAGAATGGAAGAAACGCGTGGAGATGAAGGAGTTAAGCTTTTATTCTTAAAAACAATAACCGCGCGTAAGTAGAGATATATTTATCTACCATGGATTCTAATTATAGAAAATTCAACATTAATAATCTCATAATCATTAATTATACCTGTAGAACTAAACATTCCATTGAATGTTCAAATATTTTTAGGGTTTTCTCCTATAGAGAACAAAATATTAACCTAAATGAGTAATCCTAGAGCTCTCTTCTAATGCAATATTAAAGTGTACAAACGGATGAATATCTTCAATCCTATTAGCACAGAAGAGTGGCTTAAGGCAAAGAGACTTAAGAGGCTTTGAGATAAGACTATACCAGCCATAGCTATATCGCCCACTACCCAATTGAGAACGCGCTTCCGGTTTCTGATTGATGACCAGCAGCGTCCCTCGGGCCAGTTGTCATCGCGTGGGACTATCTCTACACTAGTGTCCTTCGCGCGTTCATCACACCTCTTTAACGCTTCTACATCCAAGTAGCTTACAAGTTATAGCGAATGCTAATGCGGAATAATACAATAATGTTAAACCTAAAAGTGTATATAAAGTAGTTTTGGGAACTTTTCATAATCGAAGCAATAATAAAAGTGATATTGATGCGATTAAATTAGAGGTTAACACTAATAGATGGAGGATTATAAAAAATAGCTGGCGTTATGTTAGTTTGATTTGGTGTAACACCGTTGGGCAAAAGTGTAGAATACTTTTGGAGTCAATGTTTTCCCACTAATTTCGACTTTAATTTTGAGAATTTATTGGTTGTAACAGCGAAGAAGATATTTCGGGGTTAAAATCTATCTTGCTCAGTTACAATTTTTAAAATAAAAACATTTCTCCGTACCTTCAAAGCGTTTCTTCCTTTCAAAAGTTTTTTAAACACATAATTTTAGAAAATTAAAAATTATTGTTCAACAATTATTATTTCAGTAGCTTTAACTAAACAGATTTAAAACCATTAATAGATAAAAAAAAATGATTATTTCCTAAGTACACAATCAATACAGCCTCAAAATTTGTAGCGGTAATCAGTGTAAATTAAACTTGGAAGCTAGAATCTCAAAAAACTTATCTTCAAGATAAAAAATGTAACCAATTATACGATCAAACTTTATCTACACCCGGAGTTCCAGTTAGTTACTACATATTCGAACTGATTAAATCCAAATCTCGGTACAGAAGACTAAATAAAAGGTCGGGGGTAGAGATGGGGCGAAAATAGCCGCGTTCACACTTAGAGACTTTGAAATCATTTTGAACAATTTTGGAAAGGTCGAAATGGACATTTTTGAGGTTAACTGTAGAGATTCTTAGTCAAAAAATGAAATTATTGGCTTTAAAAGTCGATTTGAACATTCCAAACGGTTAGAAAACGGTTTCAAAGTGTCTAGTGTGAACGTAGATAATGAGTGGGAATAAAATCGGAAAACCTCACTAACCCTAACCAAATGATATACCTTCGTTAAAAAGCCAGAGCTTCGATTTACTAAACGAACCGAAATGGAGAATCCGATCCGTCAGTTTAGTTCATCCATTGATTTAGTGACAATACAATGAAAGAATGTGGGGGAAAACTAGCAATATACGAATAATTGTAACACATTAACCATTAAAGGGGTTAAGCAGACAAAGTACGTGCTATTTTTTAACGATTGGTAGCGGACAATTTACATCAAAACATTACTAAAGCTCACCCCTGATTCCCTACGAAATATTTTAAATCACTGCTTCCTCCCTGATTTGTTAAGAAATATTTTAAATATCTGATTCCAACAAAATATTAAATCCTCGACTTCTCCCTAATTTCAAACGAAATATTTTAAATTCCAGGACTTCTCTACGATTTCCTACAAAATATTTAAAATCCCTGAACTTTAGCCCCGTTTTGAAAATGCACGATCCTGTAACAAATACGCTCTTTGATTAGCTGGCGATATAGTGTCATTTTTATCAGTTTTGAAAATAATAACAACCGCTCTTCAGACGAGATGTAATAAGCCGGTTTAATCAGATTTAACCGAGGTTTACGTAATAAACTCAGTTAAATCTGATTAAACCACGGTTAATTATGGCTAGTCTGATGAGGGTAATACTCTTAAACGGGCGAGATTTAAAGTTTAATAATCATTTTATATAAATTTCAATGTCTATAATATATTAAAAACAATGTATTCATTATCTCTTTAATATCTTTAATCCTGCCTTTCATTCCATTGCTTCAAATAAGAATGGATAGAGTATATAGAGAACAAGAAATTTCCTTACCGCTGCGGTAATTCGTTCGCGAGTGGTGAATTAATTAATGGATAACGGGGGGTAAAGGTTAAACAGATAATAGTCAATGCATTCTTTCGAGCTTTCAAACTGTATTAATTTTCACTCCTCGAATGGGCTTATCATTTCCCTAAAGGCCTTTAGGGTATATACTTTTTCATCTTTACGATTTTCTTCGATTAAAAGTTAAGAGAATTGAGAGAGAGAGAGAAGAGAGGAGACTGAAAAAAATATATATATTCAAAAAGCTCCCAAGGGTCTAACAGAGTCACTCAATTAACTAGCTCTATTTTAAAAACGCACTCCCTCTCAAAAAGAAAAGAGGAAAAATTAAAAAAGATCTGATTAAAGGTAAAGTAAAAAGGGGAATTAGGATCTGTTGTCGTATTTCTTACTAAATAAAATTAAAGTGAGGCTGTACCGTATTTTTCATCAGCTACAAATTGAATTTGAGTAGTCATTTCGGAATTAAGAGCTCGGAATTGGTAAAACTTTAGTTAATTGAATAAGACCATCGCTCGCGAAAACATATCCATTTCTTGTTCGAGTGAATTACGTATCTGAATGTAAGGCAAACTTTTTATTCGTACTCATAGCAGAAGCCGATGAAACCCTCCTTTGAAGTCTACTACTCCAATGTTCGATATAGCGCTCCTCTCTGTATGGGTAAAATTCCCAATTTTACGAGTTAGAAGGGGTCCTACTTCATCCCCCCTGTCTACGGAAAATTGGAAATTCTCTCTCTCCACAAACGACGACGTTTTTTGGACGAACTCCAAGGCTGCTAGAGATATTCGCTCGACGAGCTCCCGCTCCGAAAACATCTACCGTTAGGAGGCGTACGAATCGCGCCTTTTGAGAATAACCCATACAGAGAGGGGTAGACAAGACCCGGGAGTAATAGACTTCAAAGGAGGGTTTCATCGGCTTCTGCTCATAGTTATAGGAAATTGATACGAGTTATTCATTCGCCAATAAGATTTGAAACTCAAGTTTCATCGCGGATTTTAACTCAAATTGAGATCTTGAAGCTAATTTAGTCGCTGTTCCTTTCAATTTAGATTAAAATATAATTATTATATTTCATTCAACACGGATTTCGAGAAACATCATATTTTTATCTTCGCATTATCCGTTTAAATAAACGCGTAATGTAAGGTTTTATATTAACAAATAATTTAATCCGAGATTTATATATCTGAAAAAAGCCTATAGTAATCAATTGATATCCTAAAGTATTAATTGTCCGATTCTGAGCTCTATTTCGGAAAGATAAAAAGTTATAACAGCTTTGTTATTGGCTCGATTCTTGGCCAAAAACTCTTGATTGAAAACGCTCCTTCAATCCGTATCTTTCATCGTCCCCCTAATATCTCTATGTCTGTTTAAAAAAATATATAGAAAAATGTTTCCTACTCTTTCAACGCTTTTAATGGCGCCAATAACAACGAAAAGAAAAATTCTAAAATTGAAAGTGTGTTCATGGTAAGAGACATTGTCTAACTTAATATAAATTTTACCTTCCCCTGATATTTTTCATTCGCAATTATTTCGTGTAATACGACAATACAGTCAAGATCAGTTTAAGTTATTATCACGTACGAAACTAGATTCCCCTGTATCTAAAAGAAAGAAAATAAGATAGGGAGAGAGGGGGAATTAGGTTTGAGCTTACTGCGAACTAGCGACGGATTCAAACAATAAAGGGGTGCATGGAAAACCCACTTTCTAAGAATTTACATAATGCGCCACTCTATACGTTAACAGTTGTAATCTTGAAAGGAACACGAAATTAGGTTGTAATATGGGTTTTTAGGAATTCTTTTAAGGTACATTGCAACCTTGCAAACGGTGGAATAAGGGTTTAAGACTCGGCTATCTCGCTTTTCTCGTTGAGGAAAACCTCTCTCCAGAGATTATCAAATTAAAACCAGGCCGAAATTTTCTCATGGTCTCGGCTAAAAAGGAATGGACGGGCAAAAAGGGCCAAATCTTAGTTTAAAGTGGCAGTGACAATGTTTAGGAATATGCAACTTAACCGAATTAGCATTTAATGTCTTCTTATGAAAGCTCTAACAAACCATTTTATATTAACAAGGGACTAAATTTAAATGCGGTATAATAAGGATAAATAATACAAAAACATTACTTCGTTATATCGAAATTACGGTTTAAACGAATCAGCTTCATCTGCGTTCGAAATTAGCCTTAATCGGCGTTCGAAATTAGCCTTAATCGGCGTTCGAAATTAGCCTTAATCGGCGTTCGAAATTAGCCTTAATCGGCGTTCGAAATTAGCCTTAATCGGCGTTCGAAATTAGCCTTAATCGGCGTTCGAAATTAGCCTTAATCGGCGTTCGAAATTAGCCTTAATCGGCGTTCGAAATTAGCCTTAATCGGCGTTCGAAATTAGCCTTAATCGGCGTTCGAAATTAGCCTTAATCGGCGTTCGAAATTAGCCTTAATCGGCGTTCGAAATTAGCCTTAATCGGCGTTCGAAATTAGGCTTAATCGGCGTTCGAAATTAGGCTTAATCGGCGTTCGAAATTAGGCTTAATCGGCGTTCGTAATTAGGCTTAATCAGCGTTCGAAATTAGGCTTAATCGGCGTTCGAAATTAGGCTTAATCGGCGTTCGAAATTAGGCTTAATCGGCGTTCGAAATTAGGCTTAATCGGCGTTCGAAATTAGGCTTAATCGGCGTTCGAAATTAGGCTTAATCGGCGTTCGAAACTAGGCTTAATCGGCGTTCGAAACTAGGCTTAATCGGCGTTCGAAACTAGGCTTAATCGGCGTTCGAAACTAGGCTTAATCGGCGTTCGAAATTAGGCTTAATCGGCGTTCGAAATTAGGCTTAATCGGCGTTCGAAATTAGGCTTAATCGGCGTTCGAAATTGGGCTTAATCGGCGTTCGAAATTAGGCATTACTTGATTCTCGCGATATGATGAACAGCGTGTTTTTGTGATCAAACCTTGTCGAGTATTTTGAAATTAAACCTCAAACTCAAGCTAAGTTTGCAATGAAGTTTCAGATAGTGTACATTTTAGAGTAAACGTACATAGATAACTATATATTTTCTTTAAAAAGCTAATTAATTTTCTGGGTAAAACCCAGTCACCGATACTTTAAGTGGAAACCTCGTCTTTTACAAAAGATCGATAAATAGCGAGGAGACCAAAGGGGTAAGGGGGAGAAAGGGGGGAGGGTTAAGTTAAGCCCGTAATAAGTATATGGACAAAAAAGGCTTAACCGCGTCCCGATAATCCCATTATTTAAAAAAACCTAAAGTACACATCACTTCGAGCTCGGCCATGCACGCGATCAACAAAAAGATAACATTCCTATTCAAGATCACTTTACTAAAACTACTTTTATTCACTTTTACTTCAACACGGAGTATTAATAAGCCCTATATTTCGCTACGTTGTAAACTGCTACTGAATTGAAGTTTTATAATTTTTTTAAAAAGTTACCACAAAATATATTAACCAGAAAGTTTGTGAGTTTTTGGAAAAACTGTGTAAACTTCAACCCTGAAGATATTACGAAAACATTTGACTAATAGTATATTTTGGTCGGCATTATTCATCAATATGCTAATAGCAAAATTAATTAATTAATTCTAAATAATGAATAAATATTACAACGAGATTGTAAAAAAACAATTAAATTTTAGTTAAGTTGGTCATTAGTTAACTTAAGGTATACGACTTTAAGTCGGATCACATTTCGTTTAAATCTGATCAAATTTCTTAATTAAATTTATTCACAAATCACCCATCCTTTAATTAGATTAAAGTCACAGATGAACCACCGGGCATTGCTTAAAAACAAATCTAATTTAATATCCTTTAAGTTAAGTCACAGATCCTTAAATGATATTAAATTAAGTCACAGATCACTTATCCCTTAATTAGATTAAGTCAGAGATCACGCATCCCTTCATTAAATTAAATCACAGACGACCCATCCCTTAATTTAGAGTCACAGATCACTTAGCCATTAATTATCAAATCATGCATCTTTTATAATTATATAGTTACATCCTTCATTAAATTAAGTCACAGATGACCCATATCCTTTAATTAGATTAAAGTCACAGATGACCCATCCCTTATTTAGATTAAGGTCACAGATGACCCATCCCTTATTTAGATTAAGGTCACAGATGACCCATCCCTTATTTAGATTAAGGTCACAGATGACCCATCCCTTATTTAGATTAAGGTCACAGATGACCCATCCCTTATTTAGATTAAGGTCACAGATGACCCATCCCTTATTTAGATTAAGGTCACAGATGACCCATCCCTTATTTAGATTAAGGTCACAGATGACCCATCCCTTATTTAGATTAAAGGAATGGTTCACCCATAAAGTTTTTTTGCCTCTAAAGGTCAATAGCACTCTTGGCAACAGAAATTTATAACTCAAAATTAATTTTTAATAATAATAATAATTTTATAGTTAAAAATAAATTTAGTATGGACGTGGCCCTTTTACCCCTAATTCTAAACTTCTCTGTCGTGCTTGGAAAGGCTAGCAATCTGATAGGCCAATAGAAATAACTTATAAACCAATGAAATGAGACTCCGAGGGGAGAGAGTCTGAGACAGTAAAGTCTAGAATCCTTCGTTTTTTAATCGGTGTTGTTTTAAAGAAAGTTCAAAATGCCAAGTTGTATTATAAAAGAATGCAAAAATTTTAGTTCTCGGTTTGGACTAAGTTTTTATACGGTTCCTGATCATTTAAAGTACCCCGAACTCGCGTCAAAATGACTAAAATATGCTAAAGAAACAGTGAAAGCCGCGTATTATACTAAGCCTTTGCCTACGAAGAAGTTGGATTACAGAGTTTGTCAGGTGCAATTTTCTTTCATCTGGTCTATGTCAATTAAATTTTCGATACCGTCATTATTATTCCGCTCTTCCTGTAGTCTATCTCTAATTAAAAGTTCTTCTTCCGTGTACACTGGTTCAACTTCAAACGAATCTATTCGCGGCATGACGATACTCTCCGAGAGTCCGAATCGTCGACGGAGTTAGGCCTAGGCTACGGCTTACCGGGGTTAGATGCTCCTTCAGTCGGCGTCCCGTTCGTTAGACTGGCGAGCACTGCCGTTATAACCTGTCGTCGATTTAACGTTCAAACGCGTAGTAGTCAACTTTACCATTGAGTAAAAGCTGAGCCAAGTTACTTTGGCCAATCAGATTATTGCCGAAATAAAAACCTTGAAGTGACGTATCGAATGCGCTCTTGCTTTACAGGAAAGCTTCATACGGGCGCCTATGTGCCCTCAATGTAATTTGTTTTAATTGTTTATTTAAAAATATACTTAATTTTAAATTTTTTTAACACTTGAAAAATTGGTTTTGAGTTTAACTAAAGGGTTTGCAGCAAAAATATTTTAACACCGCACCATTCCTTTAAGGTCACAGATGACCCATCCCTTATTTAGATTAAGGTCACAGATGACCCATCCCTTATTTAGATTAAAGGTCACAGATGACCCATCCCTTATTTAGATTAAGGTCACAGATGACCCATCCCTTATTTAGATTAAGGTCACAGATGACCCATCCCTTATTTAGATTAAGGTCACAGATGACCCATCCCTTATTTAGATTAAGGTCACAGATGACCCATCCCTTATTTAGATTAAGGTCACAGATGACCCATCCCTTATTTAGATTAAGGTCACAGATGACCCATCCCTTACTTAGATTAAGGTCACAGATGACCCATCCCTTATTTAGATTAAGGTCACAGATGACCCATCCCTTATTTAGATTAAGGTCACAGATGACCCATCCCTTATTTAGATTAAGGTCACAGATGACCCATCCCTTATTTAGATTAAGGTCACAGATGACCCATCCCTTATTTAGATTAAGGTCACAGATGACCCATCCCTTATTTAGATTAAGGTCACAGATGACCCATCCCTTATTTAGATTAAGGTCACAGATGACCCATCCCTTAATTCGATTAAGGTTACAGATGACCGATCCCTTAATTCGATTAAAGCCACAGATGACCCATCCCTTAATTCGATTAAGGTCACAGACGACCCACTCCTTAATTAGATTAAAGCCACAGATGACCCATCCCTAAATTAGATTAAAGTCACGGATGATCCATCCCTTAATTAGATTAAAGTCACAGATGACCTATCACATAGATGACCTTTAAATTCGAGTTACATCACCCCATCAATTGCATTAAAGAAACAAAAACTACAAGAAGAAATGTACCAAAATACATTTTGAGGAATAAAAATATTGAGTACTTACAAATTAGTAGATCTCGAAGACGATTCGTAGGTCTTTCACACTAGTATATAGTTCAAACGCGATCGAATTAACGCGGCAAAGTTAACTTTAAATTGCGCGACTTTCATAAGGCGCGTATATAGGAATGTTTTCGATTTAGCGAGGTACATCATGAATTTGATTTTGGCAACCCAGGGCATTGATAGGCTCTTGGCGCCCTTTTCGAACCGATTTTAAAATATTTTTAGGGGGTACACTGTACACCCGTACCTTCCCCTTCCTTACACCACTGCCTTTCATGATGTTTTGTTTCTATGGGAACCATATTTGACAATTTGTGACCATGCACGTGGTTTCCGCGACCCTCTGGTATCAGGGATCGCCATTATAACTTGATAGCGTCGTTGATCGACCTCTCGTTGCTCCAGTGGCCAAAGGTGAGCCTTGTGAGACGATCTATGAGGATGAAATGAAAAGAATTGGAAAATAATTAAATTTGATATAGTTGAATATTAAAAGATATTGAGATTTAGAGATTACATAGCTATTTTCTGAGAGATTTTAACATTTTAATGTTAATTTCGTATACAGATTTAGAGATTTCTACCAAAGTGTACGGAATTTTGCGCAAAGTGTTTGAAACCTTGCAAAACTATATGCGCAAAAATGTTTAAATCAAAGTATAAACCGCCATTTTCTTTGTTCTTTAAAGGGAGAATGCAACCTAATTACAAGTGATTTTTTGCCGATTCCTTATCGTTTAAATAGGCCTAATTCACCGATAAAAAGTTTGCAATACAAATATTAAACTAGAAATAAATTTAAAACTTACCCTGAAAATAGGCTTAGCGGGATTCATGGAGATCCTGAATCGCGTCCGTGAAAGGTCTAGCGACCAATGAGCAAAGGCCCGTCGTTCACGCGAGATCTCCACGAGACTTACGTCGCGTGCGATTGGTCGCTAGACCTTACACGCGAGGAAATCAGGAGCTCCATGAATCCCACTAATCCTATTTTCAGGGTAAGTTTTAAATTTATTTCTAGTTTAATATTTGTTTGTAAATTTTTTAAATAGTGGATTAGGCCTATTTAAACAATAAGGAATCGATAAAAAATCACTTGTTGTTAGGTTGCATCCTCCCTTTAAGCAGACGACAAAACAAACCTATTTTTCGTGCAGCTCTTTATAGGGTAAAATTATGATTATTGTACTTAATTTTTTTTCTATAAGTTAAAAATAGAATTCCACAGAAAAAAAGAAATTACAGTATAATGATTTGTTTTCAAAATTAGAAATATCTTTAGAAGGTCAAGGAATTATTGATATTCGATATGGTGTAGGATAATAATAATAATAGAAATCTATCGAATCGGGTATTTACTCACGGAAATTCCTCATTTGGAAACTAGCGGGCAGATTTTTGTTTGGATAAGAAGGAAGGTCTAAGTAAATATACTATAGAGCTCTTCCCACGTGTCTGATCGATTTCATTGAATTGACCCACAAAATATATTCTAATATTATACAAAAAATGTTATTCAGTTATTGTTACAATCTACACTGTATAGTTGAACTCTTAATTGACATTACCAAATTAAGTAAGGCAATATTTGTACAAAACATAAATTTAAACATATATTCTGCATAATTGCCAGTTTCGAAATATATAAATTGAGATGTCATTATTTAGAATAATTATAAGTATACAACCAAGAACTCATTTAACCACCTAAGAACATGGGGCAAAGCTATTAAAAACACATCATAGCGAAGCATAAATTAAAAATTCTACAAAACAATCCGAAACAATATGGGTTGACTACAAGTTCTATTGTTTATGGAATTAGTCTTAGAATTATAATGAAACGTCACAGCACATATAGGGTATATAATTTAGGCTACATTTAATTTAGGCGCAGATAATTTAAGCTACATATGGTATGCGAGGAGGATACAGGCTAATCCTGTAAACTTTCAGGCTCATATGTGTTTTAATCCAAATTTCATCCATCCGCCTAAAAATTATGCCATAATTATTTTTGCAAAACCAAAATCTACAAAGCTTATCCAACTTTCACACATCAACCATTAAGGGGGGAGCAACTGCCCCCGGGCGCTAGCCAAATGAGGGCGCCCAAGAAATCTGGTGGTACCCAAATCCGAGCGATTATTTTACTAAAATTTGGAAAAACTTGACGTTAGTTATTAAATTTGAAATGATTTCTGGGCGCGAAGCTATTGAAGGGGCGCTATGAATTAAAGTCTTTTCCCCGAGTGAAGACGTGATGAATGTTGGACTTTCAAATTAGGGGGCGCGTATATTTTTCCCCCCCGGGCGCCAAATCGCTGCATCTACCTTGTTCGATAATATTTGCAAATTTGGTATGCAAAAAAAGTTTGCGCGACTATAGTATAAAATCTGTTTCGTACAAGGTCCCAAAATAACTTAGTATAATCTTATTAAGTTCTTTTCACGATTTCTCAACCTTTCAATTACAACGAGTATATAGAGAAGACAATGAAAATGTCTTTTGCTCTAAGAAGAGCATTCCGACAAGATATTCCAAGAAAAGGCTAGTCGAGCTATTTACTGTGTGATCTGCATTTTGTATCTCTTTAAATAATAAATGACCGGGCTCTCTCCGGTCTGTCTCAAACCCGCATCCTACAGACGCCAAAGTTCTCCTAACGAGGGTTACACCTATATAATCGATTCCAATCTTAGATAGGGTAACGTTTAAACGCGTGGAAAAAGCTTTTTCTATACTAATTTTGGTCATATCCAAGGATGTGATTAAAGATAGAGTTTCTAACAAAGCTTTAGCTGACTTATCACGATGAGGAGAAGGTTATACTCTGTCCGTGCTCTTAGAGCCATTACCCTGAGAAGTATAGAAAGAAAAGAAAACGGATAATGATGCCATTAAGGGTATAGTCTTTCTCCTAGCCTTTCGTATTTATTATTTCTAAGACAGTGGACACGAATATAGGGTTAACTACGGGGTTATTCTCGCGGTAGGGGGTAAAAGGCTTAAGAGATTTGAGTCAATTCGAATCATTTGAGGTAATGAGTATATGTACGAAGTACGAGGTGTTTTTAAAGTGTTTCTGACACCAATTTCTAATGAAAATCAAATGGAATTCGAGTAGTATTTTAGAAATAACATGTTAAAATGTACCATAAAAAACTTTCTTATAATACCAAGTATTAAATTGGAAGTCTTCATATTTTTTAGACGTTTTTCAAAAGCTACGGTCACACTAGCATTTCTCAATTGATTTGAAACGGTAAAATTCAACCGATTTTCAAATCGCCAGGAATCGTTTTATGGGTCAGGTGTTCACGCATTATCTTTGTAAATCGATTTTTTGTAGCTGTATCTATCGGTTGTTGAAACCGATTCGGTATGAAACTGGTTCCCGAAGCAAATTCGATAAATCGAATCAAATCGATTCGAGAAAAGACTTTTTACCGTTTACACGACTTAAGAGAAACGTACTGAGCCAATTTAAATCGATTCCAAGGCCTAGTATGGTCGCGCCAAAAAACTTTCCGGTCAAAAGCTCCGTTTTCAATAAAGATTTTTTTGCCCTTGGTAATGACGAAAAAGTTCCCTTTTTTGGCCCAAGGGTGTACAATTTTGCATATGGGTTATAGATTATTAAAGCTAAAAATTTAAGAAATCGAAAAAATTGGCGACATAGTCTCTTTCAAGTCTCGATGATACCAACTACTTCTTGCTCTAACATTTACTCATTACCTCTTACGGTTCGATCCTCGTATATCGTTGGAAAGGGTAAGTTAAAAGGGGTCGGGTGGTTAGCTTAATTAATGCCTCCCATTTCATTAGGGAAATGTTGTCTTCTCTATATCCTCGGCTATATCTTATTCACGTCGCTAAGTAAAACATTCCATCCGCCCTTATATCTAGCTTCCTTCCTTGTATGAAGGCTTAATATAGTTCCGCGCCTTATTACACAGAGTTTCCAACGCGACTAAAGATGGTAACTTGGATTAAGGGTATTAGGCTATAGGTTTAACAATTTGGTAATATTCGAGTGCATATGTTAATGAAGGGTTTTAAATATGACCTTGAAAGATTGTATAAAAAAATTAGTACATTTACATTTAATTAAATTTTTTACGCAAAATAAGGTTTTTGGAAGGTATATACCAATGATGTATCGATATCCACACAAGTATAACGAACAGCTATTGCTATGTAATAGTATGGGGCAGGGTTTAGGGGGGCCTTACGCTTCGCCAATCGAAAAAGACGCCTCGCCACTGATTGGAATCGAGTCAATGTCCCAAATATGACTCTTGTCTTAAAATGAAAGTAACTTTTCTCTGCGATCTCCTATAGTTATAAACCGATTGCACCGTTAGAAAGAAGACATTCCTATAATTTTAAGATATTAAAATTGTGCCTTGCCACTCGAAAAAATGCTTCGCCACTGATTGAAATCGTGCCAAAGTCCCAAATATGACCCCTGTCTGATAGGATATAAATCGGGTACGTCGGAATAAACAATTTCCGCCTCCAAACGGACCAGCGTGATACTAAATAATTATAGTAACTAACTAATGTGGATGCTGGAGAGAAAATAGGCAGTGAGTAAGTTACTTTTGCCGGCAATGTTTGCCATTAGAGGACGCTTATTAACGCCAGGTTTTATTATTCATCTTTACCTATTAAGATAGGTCTCTATTGAGGAAATTAATAAAGCGAAAATAAATCTTTATGCTTTGAAAAAAATTAACGATAAATGACACGTGATAGGCTTCGCAACTATTATTGGAATCCTACCTAGCTCAAACGCAATATATAAAAATATATATGTAAAATACGGCAACCGAGCTCGAAAAGTCAAAATCACGACAGAAAGATCCAGGAGCGACAAAATTCCGAGGCAAGCCAGAATAGAAAAATCTGCTCCAGAACAAGCTGCGGAACATCATATAGATTCCCGACGTTGTCGACAATAGAGGGGGGAAATAGAGACCGGGGGTGGGGGTGAATCGGGGACGCATCAAGTGCGTTCAAAAACAGCTGTACGGGTTTGAGAGCGGAGAAAGATGAGTGCTTGATAGTCGCACCGGCGGCAATTACCTAAAGTCCGGCGGTCGCTTCGTTTTTCCTATAGCTCTCTAGCTCTCCTCTTCGAGAGTAATGGACACCTACCCTGGTACAACCATGTTTAACCCAGCCTCCAAAGCTATTCAACAACCGGCTAGAAGAGATGGAAGTGAAGGTGTTTTTACATAGTTTTCATATTCGCTTCTTTATCCCTACGCTTTATTAGGGGAGTATGCCTGAAATATGAGAAAAACTTAAAGCGTTGCTTTTAATAACGAAATCACGTGACTCAAACTTATTTTCTACTAGGCACGCAATGGCACGTTTTTCATTACTAGCATAAAAGTTGAGTTTTAGCGAGAGTAAGAAGAAAACGCGACATTTCGCGAGCGCGATAGGCTAGCAACTTAACGATCGAGTTATGACGTAGTAAGCAATATCCTTTCACTTATAAGAGGTTCATCCCTTCTACGAGTAAATAAGTTTTAAACCCTGAAAGAAAAATGAAGTCAAAATATTCCTTTGAGATTCACAGCTTTAAAAATTTATGCAAGCCTGGGAATTTGTTAAAAACTCAAATTTCTTGAAGGAAGTATCGATATTTTTAGTATAAAAACCGATTAAAACAGCCATGAAATCCCAACTTTATATAGAAAATAGAGAATAATGAAAAGAAAAAAAAAAAAAAAAAAAAAAGAAAAACGCGGGAAAAATTCTATCTCTCATCCTATTGTCTTTCGCACCATTCTCTGGTTCTTTCTCTCTCTCACCTATGGCATAGAAGCGTGTGTCTGCATGCCTCTTAATGTCTAACGCACATTCGGGACCGATTTCATCGAGTCGGAGCACAGGGGAGGGAGTGAGGGGATAAGGGTTAGGCTTAAGCTCGCTTAACCATCTTTTCCCTCCCATCTCCCCACCTCCTCTCGCTTCTCCCGGAAAGGACTCGTTGCGCTGGCGGAGAAGAGGTGAATGGATAGGGAGAAGGAGGGTGGAGATGGAGAACTCCAAAACGAGGCTGATAAAACGAAATGAAGTTAACTCGAGTACTAGGCATGCAGCGAGACGCGCGCGAGGCTAGATATATATCCTTAGCTATAGCGTCTAGCGCGTCAATTCGCTTTATCCTGTGCCTACCTAGGTACGAAAAGATCAAAACGAGATGTCGCGTATATACCAAGAGCAATTAATGAAATAATGGCTGGAAAAAGGCTAATTGCGGTATATTATAAGAAGGAATGTATGTAGATATAGTAGCGCTTTGCTATATGATTAGCGATTCTCAAAACAGCGTTATTATTAAACCTTGTTAGCATTAAAGCGGATTAGATTAGTTTCTAAAAAGGGTGCTGTTTTAAAAACAACTCATTTATGGAAGCTAAAAATATTCTAAACCCATCCTCGCACCCTTGATATAGATTCGTGAAAGTTCCAAATACAAAATAGTATTGGAAAATCCAAAACTATTGGTGTACAACAACAAGGCTTAACAAGGTCAAATTTCTTGACCTTTGACAGATATTTTAAACATATATTTTTTTGCCTTTAGAGTTGGATCGAGTTAGTTTTCACATTGTCTGATTTACGATACCGACGTTTATTTAGACATTGCCTGCCCTATGTAATTAATTATATATATAATTAATTTTGAAAATTAATTTTGACCTGCTTTAATTTTAAAAAATGTCTGACCTTTTAAAGACATTTTCAAAATGCCATAGGCTTTTAAACACATTTTTTTAAATATCTTAAACTTTTAAACTTTTTAAAATTCCCTAATTAAACGTTTTCAAAACATTAAAATTCAATAATCTTTTAAAAACATTTTTAAAATTCCATAATATTTTAAATACATTTTTAAAATACCCTAACCTTTTAAAAAAACATTTTTAAAATATCCTAACCTTTTAAAAAAAACATTTTTAAAATATCCTAACCTTTTAAAAAAAACATTTTTAAAATATCCTAACCTTTTAAAAAAACATTTTTAAAATATCCTAACCTTTGAAAAAAAACATTTTTAAATATTTAAATTTAAAAATTTGCTATTTTTTAGAATAAGTATTAAAATTCACTGACCTTAAAGTATTAATTATAAAATTTCATGACCTTCTAGAGTTAATTTTAAAATTTTCTGACATTCTAGAGTTAATTTTAAAATTTTCTGACATTCTAGATTTAAATTTCGAATTCCCTGCTATTTCCGTGGTCTATAGTGATTTTTATCCTCCTTCAAATTTCCATACAATTCTCCAATCTATATAATGTGGTCAGATTGTCAATCAAAATCCCCGCTGTTGTAAAACAAATATTTAATTTTAATGATAATCATATATATTCCAGATAATACATCATTAGTACACTCTCAATTATTAGTTATATCACAAACTACGTAACTTATAACAATTAAAACTCGCAATTAATCTCCCCAAAACTCAACTAAATGTCAAATTCAGATCTCTGACTTCGCTAAAATAATGATCCCTTTTAACCTTTTAACCCTTTAGTCAGACATACAGACAGACGGACTAGTCAAAAGGGATTGATAAACCCGAATTCGCGTCATATCGAGAAACGTGGATAAGGAGGAAAGAGCAGGGAGAAATGGAATGAGAGGAGAAAAAAAAAGGAAAAAGCGCGGGAAGATGCCCTCGTGGCTAAGCAGGATAGAGTTGGTGGGGGGGTCAAATCGAGGGCGCCCCCTATCGTAGGCTTCGAACGTGGTCACCATGACTACGAAAGGGAAGCGCGCGTGCCACGAAAAGCGGGGGTTCCAAGGAGAGGAGAGAGAAATTCTCTCGGAGGCTAGTTTCGTTGCCTTCTCGATCTAATAGGAGATATCTCGCAATCGCTCCGCGCGTTCCGGACTAAAGTTTTACAATAGAATAGACAATACTAGAACATCCACTAGCGACGGGCTATTTAAACGGGTCGAGATACGAGCGGGGTCTTTTGTAAATTTTTACGCGGTCGGTGAAAAATAAGCGGACGACCTAGACCACCCTCGAACATTCCAGAGTGAGTACCGAGCTTAATTATCTTATTATAAAAGCTAGATAGGAACGCCCCGTCCCCCTCAATCCTCCGGAATCCGTTTAACGAGGCCAAAATAGGGTGCTCGTAGTCAAAGATCAGACTCATCAGAGTAATTCGCTTCTAGGAAAGAGATCAATTCAATTCCGCGCGGGGAAATTGGGAAAGGATTCGATTCTAATGACGAGATTATTGAATTATTTATATTAGTCTTAATAATATATGATACGAAGTTCTAAAAAATTGCGTATCTCTCTCTTACCTACTTCTTGTCATATTTAATTATAATTAAATATTTATCCACAATTACTGTTAATTTTATTTAACTTTGAGAGATATACGCGGATAAAATTACGTTTATGTTCCGATCCAATCTCTCTTACATCTTTCTTGTCAATTTTAATATTGATATATCTGTAAATGTCGACATTAATTATGTTCGGGGTATAAATTCAGTATTTTCATCATCTTCTTCTCATATTTAATTAATATTGATACATAATATTTAATCTTAAATTTATTTAGTCTCATATCTCGCTTACGTCCTTGTTATATTTGAGTATTTAATTCATAAATGTCTACAATATCAAGTTAAAAAAATGTTGGGAAATAAGCAATATTACATACTCCGTGTCATATTTAATTGAACTTGAGTTATCCGCGGATTAAATTACGTTATTTGGATCTAATCTCACTCATATTCTGTGTACAATATTTAATCAAAGGTCGAGATTAATAATGTTCGTAACTTCTTGTCAGATTTTATTAATCTATAGAATATTTAATACTAAAATATCTAGTTTATTTATGTAAGGTAAAACATTATTTTGCCTCAACTCTCGTCATATTGTATTAGCATTGATGTAGTATATTTAATATTAAAATACCTAGTTTCATTATGTTAGGGATAGAGCTCGGAATTCGTATACATTTTATTAACTGGATAAAATCTAAATTCTGATGTTATCTGTTTGATTAAAAATAGAATATTTTTCATTCTCGGAATTCGTATAATTTTTTATTAATTGGATATAATCTACTAAATTCTAAATCTATAAATTAGACTATTTTTCATTCGACTTAACTTATTCGAGGATAAAGTAAAAAACATAATCCATATCCGTTTTAATCCAAAAATGGCCTTATCTTACAATATTATCCGAGTTATACGTTCGGATAAAAAAATTCAAAACTTATTTTCGTGCAAAATAATGAGTAGAAAGATGATTTAAAATCTTAGTTTCGTTGTTTTATTTATATTCTTCAAATTTAAACTCAATTTGAAATATTTTTCTTATATTTTAGACTAATTCTGGAAATGTGAATTGTCTTATCCATCGTTATACGTTTGAATACGAGTAATTTGTTCGTAGATAAAGCGCCAAACGCTTATATTCGGGTAAACCATTAAATTATAGGAGAAAATAGGAAGGAGGTGAAAATATAGAAAAAAATAGGAAATATATGAAAAGTGGTCACCCTTATTACTCAATTTCAATTTGCAGTTCAATGAAAAATCTTTGACAGCCTCACTTTAAAATCATAATATTAAAAATTTACTTCTATATCTAGCAATATTTAAGTTATTTTCATTTTGCCAGATGAGAAATTGTGAATATAAATCTTTTTCATATTCCTACAAAGTAATTTTTTTCTTATTTTAATACCAAAATTTTTAATCATAGAGGAAAATACCTAATAAACGAATTTAATCATGCTGATGATACACTGGGGGATAAAAATTTAATAAGTACATGTACGTCTCCTATCCCTTTTGCATTTTTAATTTCACAATTAATTAATTAATTAATAAGGATTGGTTAATACCTAACGTCGATTGAAGAGTTTAATTATACGCAATACGCGCGGAATATTTACAAAAAATGGATATGATTTAAAATGATTCTTCCCTTTTAAGTTCCTAAATTGAAGATATTATTAATAAATTAAGTAGAATTAAGATTAACGCACTCAAATCGTATCTTAATTAAAGGGCTAATGAAAACGAGTAAGCTGCTAGTTTTAATAGGTTTATAATCATAGTCGCGAACTTACTCCTAAAACTGTTATAAAACAATTGGAAATATTCTAGAGTTGTTGATGCCAATAAAATAAAATAGAGTGCGAATCTAAATACAAGTAACTTTCAAGGAAACATGACGTTCAATGTTATTTACAAAAATTAAAATTAAACAATTAATATATTCAGGCATTTAATTTTAATCTAAGCTTTCAAATGAGTAGGTTAATTAAAAAAAAATACTCTTTAGATATAGACAGGTGTAAGTCCAACAGCTACAATTTAAATAGGCTTATGAAGATATTTGTGAACAGTTTGGGTCCAAAACTATTCCGAGCGATTTAAATATCGGTTTGATTTTATCGATTAAATTCAATTGGGAAACGCTAGTAGTGTGAACGTAGCCTTTGTTTTTACCCAATTTTCAATATCTTTCATACCCCCCCCCCCCCCCAACAAAGGAGGATTTGTTAAATACTCATGATATGGAAAATTATTAAATTAATATTTATATTTCGTCTCCTGTCTCGTTGATCCTCTTTTTCCATAGTTTTGTCTCACTTTTTTTAAGCCACAAAAATGTGTATATACGAGATTAGGAGACTTAATCCTCCCTTAATCCAACTAGCGCAGAATAAACCGCGTATTAATAAACGGTTTTCCCTGTCTTCGCGAGCGTGAGCTAACTTAGATAAGAAAAATAAATTCAAAGGCTTTTGGTTAGTGGATCTTTGGTCATCATATTTTGTATATAATCCCTTTTTTTCATTAATTTATTTCAAGGGATTACGTTTTTTACGGTATCAGTTTTTAGGCCATTTTGATGTAGACTTAAATTTATAATAAGGATGTAATTAAGAAGGAGAAGGTTAGTATTACCGTATATAGATCTGAGTTTATAGAAAATATTAAAAATATTAATCAGATAGAAATTAAAGCGAAGTCTGTATTATATAGATAGTAGAATGAAGTACATTACTTAAATAGTAGAATTAGAGATAATTTAAATAGTAGAATTAGAGATAATTTAAATAGTAGAATTAGAGATAATTTAAATAGTAGAATTAGAGATAATTTAAATAGTAGAATTAGAGATAATTTAAATAGTAGAATTAGAGATAATTTAAATTGCAGAATTAGAGATAATTAAAATTGCAGAATTAGAGATAATTAAAATTGCAGAATTAGAGATAATTAAAATTGCAGAATTAGATATAATTAAAATTGCAGAATTAGAGATAATTAAAATTGCAGAATTAGAGATAATTAAAATTGCAGAATTAGAGATAATTTAAATTGCAGAATTAGAGATAATTTAAATTGCAGAATTAGAGATAATTTAAATTGCAGAATTAGAGATAATTTAAATTGCAGAATTAGAGATAATTTAAATTGCAGAATTAGAGATAATTTAAATTGCAGAATTAGAGATAATTTAAATTGCAGAATTAGAGATAATTTAAATTGCAGAATTAGAGATAATTTAAATTGCAGAATTAGAGATAATTTAAATTGCAGAATTAGAGATAATTTAAATTGCAGAATTAGAGATAATTTAAATTGCAGAATTAGAGATAATTTAAATTGCAGAATTAGAGATAATTTAAATTGCAGAATTAGAGATAATTTAAATAGCAGAATTAGAGATAATTTAAATTGCAGAATTAGAGATAATTTAAATTGTAAAATTGGAGATAATTTAAATTGTAAAATTAGATAATTTAAATTGTAGAATTAGAGATAATTTAAATTGTAAAATTAGATAATTTAAATTGTAGAATTAGAGATAATTTAAATTGCAGAATTAGAGATAATTTAAATTGTAGAATTAGAGATAATTTAAATTGCAGAATTAGAGATAATTTAAATTGCAGAATTAGAGATAATTTAAATTGTAGAATTAGAGATAATTAAATTTAAATTGCAATATTATGTCATTTAAATTACAAAATTAGTATTTTTAAATTGAAAAATTAGTATATTTAAATTGAAAAATTAGTATATTTAAATTGAAAAATTAGATTATTTAAGTGGTAATTAGAATATTTAATGAAAAATAAAATAAAACAAATTAAATATTAAATTGAATAAAAATAATTAAAAAGCAAATTAATTTATACTTTTTATAAAAAAATTGATTAAATTGATAATTTGATAAGCGTAGGGTAATTATAATTAAGAATATATTAGTAAATGTAATTTAAAATAGGTTCAAATAAAAGTAAATAAATGAATAGATATAAATATATAAATACACTAAATAAATAAAATTGTCGAATAACGTTAAATAAATAAAACAGATAAAAGAAATCGTAGTCCAATGAAAATAAATTTAAAAATATGATAGATAGGAACCAAATCGCTACATCCCTCAAATCGAACGTTATAAACTAAATTTCCTTTAGATTAAATTTCTTCAAATATACAATAAAATCATGCTATCAAAACGCAATTTGAAATAAAATCCATATTCTCTATCTATGCATATACATAGATGTATTTTACAAATAAACCCCAAAGTGGCAAATCAAAATACAAAAAAATTGGAAGAAAAGTACACAAATCAGAGAGTGGGTGATACATGTATTATCTACACCACTTTTATACGACAGAACGTAGAAAGCTAGACTATAGGCAATTTGTCTACTTCGAAATAAAGGAAGCTTATAGTATCGAGCGTGCTGCCAACTTAAATTGGAATTTATTAAAGATATATTTGCTATCATACGCGAGATCGAGATCTTATAGCAATAACGTAAAATGAACGAATATATGGGAATAAAAATCGGAAAGCACCTGAACTGAACAAACTCGAGAAACGTGGGGGTGGTGAATGTACAAATGTTCGCGAATACTATTTTAAAAGGGCCAAAATTGACGCGGATTAATACATAATTATAAACGTCATAGAAAAACAAATAGTTCACGTCAAATTGTTCGCGAACGAGACCTTACTGGAGTAAGAAAATTATTTCACCCAGAATTTTCAATAAGGGTCAAAGTTAAATTCGACATTACTTCTAAGTTCTAACTAAAATAAAATCGTAAGAAATATCTCAGAGAAACTTGTTGGTGCTAGAATTCTACTACAGATAGCTGTATTGTTGAAATTATTTTAAATTTTCATGGTAGACAGATATATCTTTGATTTACATTTGAAGGAGAAGGCTTTAGGTTGTGTATACGTTGAAAAATCGAACTGTTCCTGAATATCGCATGCAGCCCCGTGATTGAAATACAAGAAAAAAAATATTTGAAAAACCCTCAAAATCTTCTTCGCCGCAAAAACATATAAAAATAAGATGTGGAAACCCCAAAAAAAAAGATATAAAATAATAAAAAAAAAAAAGAAAATCCGAAGAGAAAATTGAAATTCATATCAATTTTCCAAACGGTGAAAAAAGAAAAATGGGTATACCTAGGATCTATTGAGATTTATAGTAATTATGCATAGAATTAAAATTGCGTAAGAAATTTTAATCATTTTGTAGCTTTCTTAGAGATAATACCCGTATAAATAGATATTGAACACGCGTATACCTTATCTCTAAAATGAATATTTTATATTCTGTTTCGTCTCACATGAACAATCAGGGATACGAATTTGAGTTACATTTAGCTGTTTAGCAATAACTCGAAAATTAAACATATGAAGAGGACAAATAAGTTTCGGTGTATTTACAGAGGATATTCGAATATATGTAATGAATGAATGAAAATTGATTTGCTATTGTTATTACCCTATAAGCACCTACACAGGACAGTACTTATCGTAAATGCCTAAGGAAATAATTTATACTTAAAGTTAAAAATCTGAAAATCTATACTTCGGGATCAGTTTAAAGGCGTAGCATTAGTTGAAGTATATGCCCTACTGAAACTGCCTTCCAGTGAACAAAAATGTTCATGGCACGCGCTATTTCGACATTGAGCGTGCCACGAGTATTTTGTTCGCTGGAATGCAGAGCGTTACGCGATTGGTTGGAGGGAGAGATCAGTGAAAACTGGATCTATTATGATTTTTAAAATCATTGGGGCATATTACCGGATTGTAATTTGGGAGTAGTAGGTCCGAAAACGTTTTCTTAATAAACAGTTATTTTCGTTAATTAGCATGATGAATACATTTTGTATAATTAAGGCGTTACACGATTGGTTGAAGGGGTTTCAATTTAAAAGACAGTGAAATCTGGATCCATTTTGATTTATAAAATCATTGGGAAATAATTTCCGAATGATTAACTACCCGGATATGTCTTATAATTAAATTAGTAGAAAAATTGATAAAAATAAATTTTAGCAAATTGAACTGCATTGTATGGGAAAAAACTAAATAAATACAAAATAAAGTAATTAAAATTCAGAGTCAGTTTCGACGACAACTGGTACAAAATCCAATTAACCATCGTCACCTGATATTCCCTATTAAATTGACAGTTCGTGGTAATATAAAACCTTAAAAAACTATATTCCTAGACATAAATATATAGAAACAATAAAATATATTGGCTTGCCCTGCCCCCTATTTATTTCAAAGTCTATATCTATAACCGAGTTTCGTCTCCGGAATATGATATTTTTATATTTCTCGAGGCGCGGATCGGTGAAGATCTCGAAGAAAAAAAAAAAAGAAAAAAAAAAAAGATATATATAAAAATGAGTTTTGAGATCCCGTCCCTTAGTCCCTATTCTCATCAACGCGAAGCAAGAGGATGGAGAGAGGAGAGAACGCGGAAAGATGTGGAAAAAAATCTAGCGTAAAACCCTACACTTTTCGTTCGAGAGAAGTATTGTAATGTAGTGAAAATGAACGCGGATTGATACCCAATCTTAATCTTCATAGAGAATAAACGTAAATGTTAAAAACTCTACACGAACGGAATGAATATCGCCGCCTTCCGATATAAAAAAAAAGGCTTGGGAAAAATTTGGGAAAATTGAGTTTAAGCTCCGAAGATGCTAGAAACGTCTAAGCCTTGGCTACCATACAACGCACTATAGTTTGAAAAACAAGGCGGGAATTTCTTCTCCCCTTTCTTTTACTACTTTAATTGCCTTCCTTCTCATTGTCTTTCTCCAAGAACAGTTTGCAATATAACAAAAGTTAAGATTTTATGAAAATTGGAGAATTAAAAAAAATATTGTTATTCAACAAAATATTATTTGACAAAATTAGGCGACCTTATCACGTGCCAGAAGCCAATAGGTAGGCTTAGGCGAACGTAGTCATGACGTAGCATTTAAAAATTTATAAAATAGTGATTTTATTTTAATTATAATGAAATGTTGAAATAGAACGTTTATGCTCACTGCTCATAACAAACTATTAGAAAAATAAAACGATGGTATTTTACACCAAATTAGGCCTGTGTAAAAATAATTATTAAAAACTAATTAAAACGATTAGTTTAATCGCTAACCATTCGAGTCATCATCAAGTCTAAACTCTAGTGTATCTACATTACACTAATTTATACAAACAAACACAGATGTATGTTTATTTGTAACGTCAACTTCCGAGAATATGCCAATTTCAAATATTTTTTTAAAAGGAGAAAACAACCTAACAAGTGATTTTTTTAATTTAAAATTTCGTTTAAATTGCAAATTATTCCACAAATTGAATGTATTTGTTGATATGGTTTCTTTAATTTAAATCAAGGGAGTGCTACCTTAAAACTTACTGCAAAATAAAATTGATTCTGAGTAAATTACATGAAGTCAACCGAAATTTTTATAACTAAGAAAGTTATCGCTTAGTAATATGCAATATTAAATTCCATAGAACTAGAAATAGTACGTCTGCTCTATTATAAACTTCTACTTTTTCCGCTTGGCTTTCATTTCGATTCAGATTATTTTTATGAAACTTGAAATAATCATTTCTTACCTTATTATTGATAAAGTTATTTGTTTTTTTGGGTTTTTTTATTTTAGAGATTATAGGGGTTAAAATTAAATTTGAATATTTTTATTATTGGAGTGATATCCCTATATAGAAGGTTTGGGCCTAGGATTTCTTCTGCCTGTAACCTGCCTGTTTCACTGGAAGTGGGCTCACCTTCTGAGCTTCCCTTTTGGGTAGAAAGGCAATAGAAGGCCTGGAGGATGAGTTTGTTTCCAGTGTGACTGGCAGAAGTAATCTTAGGCCTTTAAGGATTTCCTATTTAATTCTATGATCTTCATGAAATTTATATTCTTTTTCGATTTGGTTTATCTTAAAGAAATTTTAAAGGGGTAATCCAAAAATGTTTTTTATCGAGTATCAGGGCGGGTAGATAAATGGTTTCGGGTACTCGCGGGTAATTAGTCGAATACCTGTCGGGAAGCGATACTGTAGAGAAAACTAAACCAGACCTTCAATATATACTAATTACTTTAGTAAATAAACAAATAAATATGAAGTAAATAATGGTTTAAATTTCAAAATTAAATTTGGCAAACTATAGTTTTAATTTTTGGTCCATCCCACAGCAAAATCCTCCACTTTCTCTCCCGTTTTCTAGTCGCGAATAACCCCACAACCAGTTTTAATTTGTCACGGGTAATGAAGCAGGAAAGATTTACAACCAGAGTAGTTTCGGGTAATTTGAAAAGCCGTTTACGGGTATAGGGTCGGGTACCCGAAAAAACTCACAATCGGGTACCCACACATCCCTAATACATATGTTTTTATCCGTATTAAAAACATAGTTGGGTTTAAAAAGCGCAAATAATAATTTTTTAATTAAAAACTCTAAATTAGCTAGAAAATTAATTATACACTGGTTCAAGGTGAGTTGGCATATACCCCATTAGATAAACTCTTACGGTATATTAAGTTATTTAACAAAGTTTGCTCGCTGTCGAGTTTAATCTTAAAATCAAATATTTGATTTAAAAATTAAAAGAGAAATATTTTCGAGTTATATCAGAAAATTGTAAACTCGATTATGAAAGTAAACGAAACGTTAAGGGGGAAGTGAGAGGTTAATTCCAAAATCAGGGTGTTTTTGTGAACTTATTACAAAAAATCAAAAGCCCGCCAAAAATAAACGTTTTTCATTATTTAAAACTAGCGAATTAGTTATTTAACAGTAATTCTTAACGTAAATTAAAATACTAATTTTTAAATGTAAAAGTGTGTTTTCAATCACCAAAAAAGCAAACATTTTCGTCATAATCATAACAAAAGATTAAATTTCTACAGTTACGACGAAAAAGTAACTTATCGCCCAAAAATCTTGATTGAAAACGGACCGTTAAGACTATTTTGGTTACTCAAATAGGACTGGTACGATTTCTATTCGTTTGAATTTTAATTGCGACGCGAATGACGTATGTATAACGAATGTTAATAATTAAAAGATGATACAGGTTGAATTATTTTATAATTTAAATTGTCTTTCGCAACCTAATGATTTCATATCGATTCCTTATCGTTTAAATATGCCTAATCCACCAATTAAAGTTTACAAAAAACAAATATTAAACTAGAAATAAATTTAAAACTTACCCTGAAAAATAGGCTTAGCGTGATTCACGTAGATCCTGAATCGCCTCCGTGTAAGGTCTAGCGACCAATGAGCCAAGGCCCGTCGTTCACGCGAGATCTCCACGAGACTTACAATCGCGTTCTATTGGTCGCTAGACCTTATACGTGAGGAAATCAGGATCTAAACGAATCCCGCTATATTGTGAACGCTGCTTTAGTTGAAAACTAATTTATTTCTTTGGTTAAAGGTAGCACACTGCGCAAAACGTTGTATTTCGTGTTACCGTGTATACGGGTATGGTTGAAAATGAACTTACGGTAACCGAATAAATTAGATCATTATTCATCGGGGGGGAGGGGGGAAGGACGGGTCGAGCGGATGGGGGGGTTAAGAGATCGTTGGGATGAGAAGAAGTGGGAGGAAGAGCAGACTGATAGAGCTAGGCTTCGCAAATAAACCGAAGATTTATTATTTTTGCTTGCTTTTGTTTTCTTGGCGGTTTAGATAAGAATAAGAGGTTGTTGCGGATGGGGTGAGGGTTTTAAGAGGCAAGCGAAGCTCCGGAGGCAACGGTATACACGGAATAAAAAATGCCAAAGGAAAATCGCCCGGATTCTTAAACACGACAGGGAGATTGTCTTAAAAAGAAAGGCGTTTTTCTAAAATATTTATTTTTTAAGAAAAGGAATGAAGCCGTAACGGCCAAAGGTCAACTTTCACAAAAGAATAAAGACCTTAAAGCTTTTCCTTCGGCTGTATTTATATTTTATTTTCTTCCACCTTCAAATAACTTGGAATTTTGGAAAATGGGATTAAAAGCATGTGTATAAATTCGATAAGGTTAACTACAACAGACAACAAAATGCCAGCTTAAATAAAAGTGGCCTTATTTTCATTAAGAAACGATTTTAAGTTAATTAAGTATTAAATAAGGCTTTTAAATCATTAGGAAAACCCATTTCCCTGATATTTACATCTTTATCCATTAATATTTCCTGTTTTGAAAAATGAAGTAATTTGAAATACTATTGAAAATTCCAAAGATTTTTTGCCTGATATTACCAGGTTTTTCCATTAATTTTTTCCATGATAGTTACGGCCATTTCAAGATAGCAAGATAGGGGTCATTTTTGGATTTTTGTTAGATTTCCATCAGTGGCAAAATAGTCTTTAAAAAGTGGCTCATGCTAATTTTATTATTTTAAATTAATCTGGGAAATACCTTCTTTCTAATGGTGCAATCGGTTTATGGCTAGGTGTTAAAATAAAAAAGTTACGGCCACTTCAAGATAGGGGTCATTTTTGGATTTTTGCTAGATTTCCATCAGTGGCGAAATAGTCTTTAACGAGTGGGCTCATGTTAATTTTATTATTTTATATTAATCTGGGAAATACCTTCTTTCTAATGGTGCAATCGGTTTATGCCTAGGTGTTAAAATAAAAAAGTTACGGCCATTTCAAGATAGGGGTCATTTTTGGATTTTTACCCCGTCGCGGTCCAAAGAATGAAAGGCCGAAAAAATTTTCAAATTGCCCCGTCGCGGCCTAAAAAATAAAAGGTCGAAAAAATTTCAAATTGCCCCGTCGCGGCCCAAAAAATACTAGGTCGAAAAAATTTCAAATTGCCCCGTGGCGGCCCAAAAAATACAAGGTCAGAAAAATTTCAAATTGCCCCGTCGCGGCCCAAAAAAACAAGGTAGAAAAAAATTTCAAATTGTGATTTTACGGGTGTGTTTTTTCAAAACAATATCCCTTGATATTGTCAGGATTTTTCATCGAATTATTCCCCACACTGATTACGTGAAGTAATTAAAATATTATTCTCTATGCAACAGTCTAATTATCGGGGGTTATAAGTAATAATAATAACCGATAAAAATAATACTAGTATTCTTTTATAAGATCTTTCCTCAATTTATAACCCGGCGAATATATCTCTTAAGCTTTTAAATCTGAGAAAGATCTTAAATTTCTCAATCACTGGATGAAACTCAAATAGAAAAGGTTATAGCTACCGGCACTAAAATCAAAAGAAACTGAAAATCAATACTGAATGGTGTCATATACGTTTCTTCCCCTCCAATCTGAGCTCGTTATGGTAAGGTTGAATGTACATCGTAAGAGAGCTATGTGGGTTTATAGCCTTTCAAACGTATATACGGAATTTCAATTCATTCCGAGATACCTAAATAGCTATATCATAAAAGGAGAATATATACCTTCCATAGAGAAAATTTAATTTAAATTAACCAACTTCAACGCCGTTCTTTTACACCTTTTCTGATTTCAATTACATAAATTAGATTTCTTAAAATGAGATTAATTTCTCATTGAACTATAATCAAATTTTTTCTATAGCTAAGGTCACACTAGCATTTCTTAATCGATTTGAAATGGTAAAATCAAACCGATATTCAAATCGCTAGGAATCGTTTTAAGCGTCATGTGTTACCGCATTATCTTTATAAATCGATTTATTGTAATTTCATCTATCGGTTGTTGAAACCGACTCGGTATGAAACTGGTTCCCGAAGCAGTTTAAGCTACGATCACACTAGCACTTCTTGATCGGTTTGAAACGGAAAAATCAAACCGATATTGAAATCGCCAGGAATCGTTTAAAGGGAAAGGCAACCCAACTTTAAAAGTACTTCCATTGGAAAGAGCATGCTTAAAAACCTACAAATCAAAACACATTATAGTGATTTAAGTCTTGGTTAATTTATAAATATCATTTTAAAACCGAAATTTACGTTCCTAGAAGAACGCCATATTTGCTTCCCGGCATTTCGAGTTTTAAAAATAAGGATCCGCTTCAATGATTGACCTTTAAGTCACCCAATAAAGATTCGCGAAACGAAGGCCATTCGAGTCGGCTGCAGTCGGATCGTCTGTTCGTAACTTCGTAAGAAGACCCGTAATTTTGTGATTTCTAACTTTCTACGAAAACATGCCTAATTGCGTAATTAATGAATGCAGTTTGGTTCTTACCTTCTAATTCTTCAAATCAACTTAAGACTCGGTTAATACCTAGTACTGACTACTACTAGCTCAGCTGGCCGACCGACCTTCGGGTTAGTGTTCGCCTATGTTTCGGCCCGGCATATCTTATTTGACTCTAAAGAAATTGAGCGCGCTTATACCCGCATCTATTTTCAGCTAGAGTCAAGTGACTTTAGGTGAGAAATAAACCAATCGGCGAAGCCGATCCTCAGCATGCATCGAAAGGGTATGAAAAAACTAAAATGGCGTTCACTAGAGATCACTTTTTGCTTATAATAAACGTAAATATCTTAATATCTACTAACTATTAAATTTTTTGCGATATGATATTAGTCGTTTTAATATACGCTCTATCATTTAAGACACACTTTTTTTTATCCCGGTCTGTACCTTTAAGTGTCATGCGTTCACGAATTATCTTTATAAATCGATTTATTGTAGCTTCATCTCTATTGAAACTGGTCCCCGAAGCAGTTTAGAGAAATCGAATCAAATTGATTCGAGAGAAGACGGTTTTCTGTTCACACGACTCTAGCGAATCGATTTAAAACGGTTTAAATTGATTCCAAGGCCTAAAATGAACGCTGCTTATGAAAAAATAGAGTGAAAATAAAAATTATATATTTTTATCGAGAAAACCGTGTTTTCTTGAATCGATTTGATCCGATTTCTCGAATCTGCTTCGGGAACCAGTTTCATGCCGATTCGGTTTCAACAGCCGATAGATGACGCTACAATAAATCAATTTACAAAGAAAATGCGTAAAAACGTGACGCTTAAAACGATTCCTGGCGATTTGAATATCGGTTTGGTTTTACCGTTTCAAATCGATTAAGAAATGCTAGTGCGACCGTAGCTTAAATGTTACATTAAAATCGATTATTTTTGTGCTTTCGAGGGAAATTCTCCAATATGTATAAAAAATAATAGGAGGTATAATTTTATACAATGTTTCTACGTGGCACTAGATAAATAGGTCAAAATGTTTCAGTTAATCAAAATAATTCAAGGAAATACATTTTCCCCGTCTTTAAACCCCCCAAAAGAGCCTAAAATAACTAGATACAAGACAATATACAGAGGATACATCTTTCAAAAAGGGCAAGGTAAAAAAATTGGAGCAAAACCCATCATCTTCTAGTATCCCCAATGAATAGAGATAAGCAAAATATTTTCCAATTTGCATATTCATTCCTCTTTTACAATATTAGATTATTTATTCATCGAAGGCTTAGTAGCAGCTTCAAATTGCAGATCTTTACTAGTTTGCAAACTGCTCTCGCAACAAAATACTTTTACAATCTTAAAAGGGGCATATTTCCATAGAAAAACATACTTTTCCAATGATAAAATAGGTCCTTTCCAAAATTGTAACTTCTACCTTTGTTTTTCGACACTATATAATCTTTATTATCTTTACAACTTGGTTACTTGGTAATAAAGGAAGCCTATAGCTTTAGACGTGTGGTCAAATCAACGTATATTATTTTTTTCTAATAATATTAGAACCTTCCTTAAAATTTAAGTAAGAATGAATTTTATCAAAGTCACGAAATAGACTCGCTAAGCCTAAATCCGTCGAAAAAAAAATTTTTGGAATGTAAAAATTCTCGATTAAAGTTAGTTGCTTAAAATTCCCATTAAATATCGTTTAAAAATAGCATGTGGACCAATTTAACAAGTGATTTTCATTCGATTCGTTATCGTTTAAAAAGTCCTAATCCAAAATTTACAAACAAATAAACTAGAAATAAATTTTAAACTAACCATCAAATTAGGCTTAGGTGAATTCATGGTGATACCCTGAACTCCTGATAAGGACTAGCGACCAATGATCATGAAGATCCTGCGTTTGCTTAGAGCTTTACGTTAATGGAAAAGTTCATTTCTTTTCTGGAATTAATTATGACCTTTTGCTAAAGAACCTAAAATTTCATGGCTATTTTTGCAGAGGAGTCACGGAGTTGGTGACCAGTTTCCGTCTATTTACCCCAATTTTAAGAAACCTAATCGATCCGTTTTGAGGGGGGGGGGAGAAGAGAGAAGATTGGGCAATCGCCCACCACCGGCACACCCCAGTCTCCTTTCCACCACCCCTTTCGCCCACCGCGTTAATTATACGTATATAATTTCTTTTTCTTCTAGCTCGCTCCGAGGAGTTTGTTAAAGTCTCTTTTCTCTCCTTTTTTAGTTTTCTTTCTCTTATAAACGAATCCCGCTCAACAGTGGTTTAAAGAACTACTTTTTCCCTTACGAGATTGAATATTATATATTAATCCGCCATAGTTTTGACAAAGGGTATACCTTTTTGATGAAAAAAGTATTGTCTCTTAGTTGTACGCTACAGTGTGGGATGAGGGTAAATTGGTAATAAAATCGTCCTAGTTCTTAACGATGTTTCTGTTTTCTTCAGGGGTTTGAGCAAACTATCCCCGCCCACCCTACGGAATCAACTAAACGCCAGTCTTATAAATGGATGGTAAAAAGATAAATCCGGCAATTTTAACTCAATTTCATTTAAGTTTTCATTAAACAGGATTAAATGAGTTTTCCATATTTAATTTAAACTATTTTTAAAGAGATAATGAAGCATTTCCTGACATTCATATGGTGAATTTTGAAATCACTGCCCTTTTCTTGACTTTCTGAACCAATTATCAAATTTCCTGACTTTTCACAGACCCTTTGAACTAATTATCAAATTCTGACTTTTCCCTGACCCTTTGAACCAATTATAAAATTCCCTGACTTATCCCTGATCTTTCAAACCAATTATCAAATTCTGAATTTTCCCTGACCTTTCGAAAAAAGTATCACATTCTATGACCTTCTGAACCAACTATCAAATTCTGACTTTTCCCTGACCTTTTGAACTAATTATCAAAGTCTCCGAGCTTTGAACCAATTATCAAATTCTCTAACCTTCTGAACCAATTATCAAACTCTAACCTTCTGAACCAATTATCAAACTCTAACCTTCTGAACCAATTATCAAATTTTGACCTTCTGAACCAATTATAAATCCTCTGAACTTCTGAACCAATTATAAATCCTCTGAACTTCTGAACCAATTATAAATCCTCTGAACTTCTGAACCAATTATAAATTTCCTGACTTATTCTTGACCTTCTAACATAAATTATGAAACTCCTTGTCTTTTAAACCTTATTTCTGAACCAAAATCTCTTAAACTCCCCGAAATTTCCTCGCTTAAAAGTTATAACTAAATTATCCAATTTCTTAAGTTCTTCCTGACCTTCTGGTATAGTTATTAAATTCAATAACTATTACATAGAATTGTATCTATTGTTTTTTTATATTTATAAACCTATTGATATAAGCAATTGATGGAATAAGAATAAATAGATAAATAGATTAGAGTAGTTTCACGTAGTTTCACTTTCCCTTTAACGAGAAAGCTAGCGTAAAAATCCCTTGGATTGCTTCTTATCTGAATCTCGAGGCAAAAGGGCCCTTGTATTGGTGGAGTAAGGGGGTGTGTGTGTTGCTATAATACGGCAAAAGCCGGAATAAAAGGGGCCGGAGATCACCCACGGGATTTAAAAAGCCCAAAAACCCGTTATCGCGTAAAAATCGCGCTTTCTAGCCCTTCCTTCTTTCACTTTTTCTCTTATTTCCTTCCTATAGCTCTTTAGCTCTTTGCTCTCTTTCTTTTAGTTTCTTAAAGGCGCGTTCAGACTGTACGACTTGTTAATCTTTTGTGTTATATCATCTGTTGTTTAAAGGGAAAATGAAACCTAACATTATCGTTTAAGTAGGCCTAATCCAGCAGTAAAACGTTTTTACAAACAGATATTAAACTAGAAACAATTTTAAAAATTACTCGGAAAATAGGCTTAGCTGGATTCATGGAGATTCTGAATTTCTTCGTATTAAAGGGTCATCAACCAATGAGCAAAGGTCCGTCGTGAAGGCTGCAGGACAGACCCAATAACATTAGATTAGTTGCTGAACCATCAATGCGAAGAAATTCAGGATCTCCGTGAATCCAGCTAAGCCTATTTTCCCAGGTATGTTTTAAATTTATTTTATGTTTAATATTTGTTTGTAAATTGTTTTAGTTGTGGATTAGGCCTATTTAAACGAAAGGGTAGAAAACGAGTTTTAATGATTTTAAAATTATTTTGCAGATTTTTTAAGTTTGTGATATTTATCGCTCTACAACATTAAATATCTCAGGTTTACACATCCCGAAATTATTCTCATGATTTCAGTTCGTTTAGTTTCTTATAAGTAACTACCTCATTTAAAGTCTTTTATTATTACCTGCCTTTCCCTTTATTATCTCCAAATCAATGGACACAAGCCTGAAGCAACGCGAACAAGTCAAAAGGACAGAAAAAGTACAATAAAAGAACATATCCTTCAAGTTGTTGAGATTTATTTTTCGAAAAGGTTATCTAGAGCGTTAAGCCCTCGTGATACTTAGCTTAGGTTTTTACTTGATCCTTTTTGTCGGTACTTAAGCCTGTTTCCTTTGGGCACTTAATCTAATTTCGGGTCTTTTATTTGAAAAGTTTAAATTATTTCATTTCATATAACGGTATATTCACTTTTAAACTTTTAAGTTACATGAAATCAAAACGATAGAGAATATATCCCACTAGTATTTTAAATTAAAATACAATTTAATAAGTGGTAATTAAATTGAGTAATTTTAGATATTTGAAGTATATTTTATTTTTACGTGGTAAATTACCAGGGTAATTGTAATTAACGGCTTGCTCCAGTAAAATTACCAAAATACATTTTGAGTTAAAAGTGAACCAATTACTAAAAGAGGTCAAAGTTTAACGTTTTAATTCGTCTACAAGTCTACTTTCAATAGTTATTCTGTTCTACGCAAATAGTATATACTGTATTGTTTTTATTTAAACTTTTCGCGATGATAGGCTAAGAATATCTTTGCTCTCATCAGATTATTAAGCTACGTTTTCACGAGCGTGATATTTGAAGCGATTTATTTTTGCGATAGCACGATTTTTTGTCATTTTTCTCCAAATAGTTATTTTTCCTCGCCAATCGCGTGGCCCGCCTAAATTCCGTCCCTCTCTCCCGACTCAAAATTTCGAGGAAGAGTCCAAGTTACTAGACAGCGGTGATGACTTTTTTGTCTATTTTAAGTGATGGGCTAGTACGTTTACCTGACCCTTTGCTGATAGTAATAAGCTACGGGGCGTTGTTTACTTTTATAGAATAATGTGATGGACTTTTGGTGCGATCTATCTCCAATGCCATCGTTCAAACGCGAATGTACGTGTAGCTTTTGATCGTGAAAAGAAAAAATTGGCAACTATTGGTTTCCTGGAAAAACCGAATGGGGGATTCTCGCAATATAGAATCCTTAGAAGATTTCAGGAAGCCTATAGTTATAAGCTACGAAGAACGGCGTGACAACCGGAACACCGCGCACTAGTCAAGAGAACTTTGGCTGTTAAATGACGTACCACGATGTCTATACACATAAAGGGAGAGTTAACAGGGAATTCAAGTCATGTTTAATCGATTATAATAAAAAAATAAGTCGATTGTGTTGTAAAACATTGAGGATAAGATGTAAATTGTGCAAAAAATGGTTTGCGTCCGCTTGCGCAGTTTCCCTCTTGCGCATTTTCATTTGCGCAGTTGCCATTTGCGCGGTTTCCAATTTTGCGCTTATAACTTAAAATATCACAAGAGGGACAGACTAGTTCGAGTTAACCTAACCTAATCTAACGTAACCTAACCTGCAAATGAATACTGCGCAAAAGAAAAAAAAAACGTAAATGAAAAACTGCGCAAAAGGAAATGAGCTTGTGGGAACTGCGCAAAATGAAATGCGCTTGTGGGAACTGCGCAAAATGAAATGCGCTTGTGGGAACTGCGCAATTAAAAAAATCCATAAAGATTCAGATTTTGGACCTCCGACTAATCAAGACGTTTCACCTTTGACTTACTTGTTAGCAACAATCCAGCGACAAAATTTAATTTGAAACGTGCTTAAACACAAGTTTGAATATTTCCAAACGAACCGACAGCACGTATATGAGATGCTGGGATTTATTAATACAAAGGTGGGACGTCTTTTAACTGGATTTGTATAAAAATTTGGAAGTTAATTTTCCAGACTTTTGCAGGTTTTCCCTGACCTTTTCTAAATACTTTCCTTGACCAATTTTAATATTTTACAGGAATATATTCTAACGAGCGAGCTCTTGGCAATTTCCACTTTTAATTTTACATAGTTTATCAATCAGGGGTCGATAGTTTACTCAGAATATGAGAACAAAAATTAAACCTTGGGAAAATATTTTCAGTTTAAAATAATTATGTTACAATTAATTGGTCAACCAATCATAAACAGTTCCTTGTCACGTACAAAAATTTCATTTATCTGACCATTTGGGCTTATTTACAAATTACAAGACTTTTCCCTGACCTTTTGGGCGAATTTCCAAATTCCCTAACTTTTCCAGGTCGTGTACGAACCCTGTTTAATTAGTTTAAGTGCTTCCCTTTTAATTTTATATGTTAAAATTTGAACCTTTCTAGATATTTTTAAATCAGACACGCTTCTTAAATGTTTTACTGAACAAACAAATTTCATTTTTAAGATAATCGATAAAACTATTTCACTTTCACCCTCCCTTTAAGAGGTAAAGATAGCGATGCGATGCAAATTCAAGATGAAATGGACTAAACATACTTTTAGTCTCGAGAAGAATATGAAATAATTATAACCAGGATTAATGCGGAGTGTAATAAAAACATTAAATTAAAAGTATGTTATAGTTTATAAAATTCTCCCAAATATGAGTGTTTTTACACCATCCCTTTAAAAACAGATACATTTCACGCTTCTTAGCTACTATTATTAGAGATTTAACATTGATATATTCATGCGCCTCAACTTTGCCCATATTGCCAACTCCTCTTGAACATTTTTACATCCAAAGTCTCTCTTTAAACATAAGTATGCAAATTATCCTCTAACAGTCGTAAACGTATTTTCACGTCGTCTGCTTCTAGTCCCAAACGCAGCGACCCCAAGCGCCAAATATTTCTATATTTAAGGATCTGATACATAGTTTCGTGTGTATGCAAGAGTCAGTTAATAGTTGAAAAATCAACGATGTAAGGTTTTTGTTCGCGTTCTTGGTTAACTTCTACTTTCGATTTTCCTTTTTTTGCAGCGAACAAATTAGGCTTAAAGCACAACAATAATGAAACGCCTAAAGATAGAGATCTATATACATAATGACGTCATTACAGGATTTTCTTTCCACGAATTCTGCCTGGCATGATTTTCCTCATATTGCCTCTAAACTATTGGACGTCTTCCATTCCCCATTGGAGGGTGGATGAGGAGAGTTTGTGTAAAACCTGGCTATAGTGTGTAGTATATGACTGAGTGGTTGTATATAGGTATAGCGAGGGAAATAACACATGGCCCAAACGAGGCTTCCAGACTCGATCGAGAGAACCGCGGTGCTGAAAGTGAGAGAGAGAGAGAGAGAGAGAGACAAATCCTTTACACGTGTTTGGCGAGATGGTCAAGCAAAGTAAACGTCACTTTTGATAAATATAAGCTACTCATCAAACTGACCGCGAGCGCGCCTTCCTTATAGTGCCCCTTCACAAGACTCTTGGCGGTCAGCCAAAAAGGGAATTCCAAAGGGCACGTCTTAGGTTAGGACGTGGCTAAAATGCGTTTTAGATATAAACAGAACGAAGTACACGTTTCACATCTTAATAAAGTTACGCGGTCACAATGTCTTGCGAATGTCTACGGATTACATTTTCATTTTTTTACCATACTATTAAAATAATATAGTATATAAAATATTACACCTTCAAGGTTGATACGTTTTTAAGTTGAAAATTAAAATCCCACAACGTTCAAGAATCAACTATTGTGGAAATATTTTCTATGGTATATTTCATAGTTAAAATTAATAAAAAAATTAGAGCCCAACTAAATTGAGAAAAGTAACCAAATAGTAATTAATAAAAAAACAGTTTGTTGAACGAATTAAGGTAAAAATTGTTTTAATTAAATATAGAAGTTTAATTTAGGTTTAATTATGGCAGTTGCAATACTATTGGACCATTTGTGAACACTTATTGAGCTCTATACGAATCTTAACTAATTAAAATCCCCGAAATTTTATGAGAATTATCCTTTAAGACAAGGAAAAACGGTCAAGATAGAAGGTAAGAGGGTAAAAGGGAATGATTTTCTACCTCTGGCACTTTCCCCTTTGAACGTTTCCGGCGCACTTCTAAGGTTACGCAAACAAAAGGAACTACTTTATTTTTTATTTTTCGTTATTCTTTGAAGAGTAATGGAAGAACTAATTCTATAAAGATAAGGATCATTGACCTATACTAACCGTTTGTACTGCAAAACTTGAAAAACGTGGTGGAAAATCATTAGGTAATCTCTTGTGGGTTAGTTTCATAGCGAATGACCGAGCACGTACTTAGGAGGCAACATTTGTACAAGAGCTTCGTTTAAAATGTATTGCTAGGTTAACCCCTATATGATTGCTTCTCTCTGAACTTCTTCGCGTTACGGTGAGAACATTTCTACAGGCGAGGGATGAATTACTTCGCAATATTTTTTGAGATAGTGTTGAAATAAAAATAGCATTTAAGCCTTGCCTTTGAAGAAAAACCAATTAAAATAAAAAATATATCTAATTGTGAAATATTGGGATACAAAACTCAGAAACCTTCTACGTCATCAAAATGGCGCGTTCTGGCCACGTGATACGGTCGTGCTTGTGAGGTCTCTTTCGCGAAAGAACTTAATTCAGGAAGTTCTATCTTTTCTATGAAATTTATCGTTAATCAGGTTTCAAAATTAGAAAACATTTAATTTATATTTTTGATATTTTAATTTTGAAGTTTCTTAGAAGGGAGGATGAAGAGAAAAATGAAGTGATTTTATAAAAACATTCAGATAGTGTCTCTGAATTGTGTAAAAAACTCAGAAACATGATTTTGGCATAGAATTAAAAGGAGAACCTTTGACTAATCAAAAGATGCCCCACCTTTGACTTAGTAAAATCCCCGCGACACGTTCTGGGGCATTCACTCTTTGAATCGCGCTAAACCTTCTTGATTCCTCTTGAATCACCATTTTCTCTTTAAAAATGCGTCAACCCAAAGGTGTAAACTTTTAGTTCGTTTTTCGACTAACTTCTAAACTACATTTTAAAATTTCCTGGATTTTTCTTCGATCTATTTGATGCGCCATCCTAAGCTTACAATTTTCACCGCCAGGGCCGAAGTGGTGCTCCGATCAGACATAAGGGGAATGGTCTAGCTAGGAGTGTCTTAAATTAAAAGGCCAAGACGGACGAACCAGTTTTAACCTCGATCGCCAAGGGCAAGGAGGTCATTTCGTCCATTGATCTTGAACAAAAGTTTGACTCCAAGATTGAAACATTTAAGATATAGTCAGAAATAAAATAAAACCTTTATAACGGCGCATCTCAGGGGGTAAATGGGGTTAGAATGTCTTCCCCCACCCCAGCTTCTCCGGTGCACGTTTTATGTTTCTATGGGGTTGTATATTGCTTGATTTATGGGTCGGCCGTTGGCGGCCCTCAGTCAACAGGCTGCGAAGCCCTCTCGCTCTCTCTTTGCACGCGCTATACGTAGCTCTGTAGGGCATCGTACCCTCTCCCCCAGCCTCTTCTACGCGACTGTTTGTAAATAATGCAGACTCTTCTCTATTCCACGGTTACCAAGGCAACAGGTCTCGAGAGACCCCCAAAAAGCGCGTGAGTCGGCGAGATGGATATTGGCCTTCTAGCATCCCTCTCGTCTCTTGGCTTCCATCTCTTTCTCCTCTCTTTCATCCCCAGCCTCTTACCAGCCTTTACTACCTGTAACTCCGACAGAGGCAGAAAGAGGTCGCTCCGTGACAGACCCAAAGAATATCAGTGCAAAAATGTTGTATCCTTAGTTTTAGATGGGAAATTGAATTAAGATTTTTAAACTGTATAACAGCATTATATTCAAGTGATGTGAAAAATAATTACGAGAAAAGAAACGCTAAAATTCGGTTAAAATACAGAATTTACAGTAAAATTATTTGTTTTGTAAAAATATTGTTAATTTCATTCTAAAACTCAGATAAAAATAATTTTTATGCAAATTTAGGTATTTAAACGACACCTAGTGGATCAAGAATGTGTATTGATATTCCAAAACTTTCTTTTATCAAAAATGGACTTTTTTTTTTCTAATTTTACTTATTTAATGACGTCATAGCATTTACGCTCGTCAAAAATCATAACTGGGACCAAACTGTACTGCACAAACCACCGAATTGATTTTCGAATCGATTTATATTTCGGAAAATTGACAAATTTGCGCAAATTGAATAAACCTTGAATTTGTCATTTCAAGAAATGTGATTTTCTAACGATTTTCTAACAAACAAATACTAAACTAGAAATAAATTTAAAACTTACCCGGAAAATAGGCTTAGCTGATATCATGGATATATCCTGAACTCCCCGCATAAGGACTAGTGACCAATGACATTGACCATGGAGATCCTGCATTACCCATGTAAGAGCCATCGATCAATGTCATTGGTCGCTAGTCTTTATACGGGTAGTTCAGGTGATCAGCTAAGAATATTTTCCGGGTAAGTTTTAAATTTATTTCTAGTTTAATATGTGTTTCTAATTTTTTTGTCCCGATGTGGGTGTTTCTGTTTTCTGATAATAAGAAAACCGAAGAACAAAGATTAGAAAATTTCTCTAGCTGCACACATTTGAATTATACAACCATTTAGCACTAATATTATTGGGTCACGTATAATCTATGTATAAAATGGAAGGCAGAGAGAGGGTAGCTTGGTGTCGGCATATTACTTATGCCGCTCGCGCCTCCGTCATTGGGGACAAACCTATATATATTTGTATATACGTTGGAGAGGTCGTTCGTGCTCGCTTTTTACGTTACCTATAAATATAAAGACTGCCTCCAAAGAGCGCGCGTGTATGTGTGAGCGAAAAAGAGAGTTGTAGGAGAGGAAAAATACGTTTTTAGAAGCAAAAGCAACGTCGGCAAGAGTGGGTGGCAAATAGCGTAACGTACTAACCTGTTTTATTTTTATTACGCTCAATACACTTTCCACTACATCCCCCTACTTCGCTAACCCTAACCCCCCAAAAAAACCACCATGTTGAAAACGGATAAAAAGAAAACTTAGGCCTAAAAGGATATATCCTCGAAAAAAAAAAAGTGCTGAGAAAAATATTTCAAGTGAAAAACGCTATACTGAAAGATAGAAAGATTTACTTAAGCCTCGTTCAAACCATTAGACTTTAAAAAATTATTACACTATCGGTTGAGTTTTTATTGGACGAAAAAAATACTCGGCCAAAATTTCTTAAGCCTTGGTACCGAAATATTAATTTGTTGATTGCCTAAACAAATAATTGTTTCTATTCACAGATTATTCGTAGTTTATCATTTTAAAATATGATAATAATCAGTAACTTGATTTCAAATCAACGTGTACAGGAAACTTGCTACCCTTGAATTAAAAAATAACTAGGACTGTTAACTATTGGACAAATATCTTTATAAGAGAAATAGTAAAGCCTAGGGTTCACAAGTGTCCTCTAACGGCAAACAGAGGATAAAGTAATAACTAACAAAGCTTCATACATAGCTGCTCGATAAAGAATAGGCAGACTCGCAAGTGGGTTTTTTTAGTTCTTACTTAAGCCTCTGTTTGCCGTTAGAGACCGCTTATGAACGCCATGTTTCGTTATTCATTTTTATGTATTAAAATCGGTGCTTAGTAGCAAATAGTTCTATAGATATAAGCTATAATATTATGCAGACCTTGTTATCTCAAAGTTTCCAACATTATGTACAGTGTGAACTAAACTTTCAGATCGAAAAACAGATGAGAAGATGGGAGTATAAAAATACAGATTTTATCCTTAATGCCATCTCTATTTTTTTGTCTCGTGATTTTAGAAGCAATGGAGTTAAAAGCCGAAACTAAAATGTTATACGTAAAGAATTGGAAAACGTTTACTTCGAAATTCTTACGATATAAAGGAAATACGTTCCAAGTTAGATACTATTTAGTTTCAAGCAAAAAATTCTATGGATTCGAAAGTATATCTCAAGGGGATTTAGACGAAGTTTTAAAGAATAGGGCTTGACTTCGCGTAGAGTACTATTGTTAGAAAAACCTCCTAAGCCGAAAAAAGCGGATAAAAGTTGAAAATCCCAAGATGAAGAATAAAGTACTTTTAAGGATTTAAAGTCCCATATTCACATAATCCCTATTTTTTAAAACAAACTTAGAGGTCAGGGTTTGAACAAGATAACCATGAATATTTGGTTAATCAGTTAATTATTAATAATAATCAGTTAAATATTCACGATTACATTGCTTTTTTGTTAGACTTCCCGCGGATAATTTTAAATTATGAATAAAGATAAACAGTATTTTTACTGTTTTCTTTAATAAGTTTCAACTATTTATTACCTATATGCCTTCTAATAAAATGGTGTGAGCAAATACAATTGATTATTTTGACAATAGACGAGTACTTCGTGACACGACCGTCTATTTTTAGTCTTAAATCCATCCCACCCTGCCCCTGGTCATAAAGATAAATATTGCTAAGCCTAACTCTGAAGTATCTCAACACATTTAATCTAGAGAAATTTCTCCAAGTTGGTAAACGTAATAAAACGCAATAGAAATAAAAACACGGAAGATTAAGGGGAAAAGTAGAAAATTTACGAACTGCTCTCTAGATCCGTTCTAAGTAGTAAATCGTCATCCACTAAGACCACTACTTACAAGATGAGAGATTCTAAGGCAGGGAGTGAGATGTTATAAAAATATACAGTATAGCCAGTATCAGGAGAAGTTTCAGTGTATAGAAGGCTAAAATCGTTTATATCTTTAAATATGTATTTTTTCACTGAAAGATGCAGTCACAGGCAAATCATGCTTCAAGTTTACAAGGAAACTTATGATTGGTATGTGGTTCTGAAAATTTTGTCGTCAGAGCTTTCGACCAAGGAGAGACGGGAAAATCCAAAAACTCTAAACGGTCGAGATACGGAATTCGAAATTTACCTCTCTAGCGGCTGAGATTGGAACTAAGTAGGCGGTGCTAATATCGCGCTGAACTGTCTAGACGTTTCAAAAATATGTAATGTTTTTTTTGGAATTCATGTAAAAATCAACGTTAATTTTCATACGAAAGGTGTGACTTTATAGATTAAGTACTTTTACGAAAAAGACCGCGCGAATGCAACCTCATCACGTGCCAGAACGCCTGAGAATTAAATGTATGGCTTTACAATAGCTACGAGAGCATAGAGCTGACGGGGAATTTTGAATTTAAAAATTTCCAAAATGGCGCTTATAAAATTCGGATAAATTTACTGATTAGGGTCATTTTTTCGAAAATGCTACAAAACTTCCCTTTTGAGTCAATTAAAAATTCGTTACAGCCTCACTTTAAAGTTACTTTAACTGGTCTTTTACGTTTTGGCAAATTTTCAATTCAATAACATTTTAGTATACGCGGGATTTTAATCTTAAAATCTCAAATTCATTGAAGCCTTTTAATTTCGCTGTCTCAGTTTTAATTGAATTTTCTGACATTAATACAAAACTCTCCCTGTTATTCATGCAAATCAAAATATGGAGAAGCTCGTCCATTTTCCGAAGATTATATTACAATTTATAAAAATTATTTCTGCAAACCCTGATTAACTTTTATAAACCCATCTAATTTACAAAAATTGATTTGTAGGATATTCGACATGCTCATATTTCACCTTCCACGCTAGCTGCTATCGTCCCACTGCCTTATTTTAAGGAGCTATAGTAACATCGCGTGGTAGAAAAACATGAAGTTGGCTCTTTTGCAAAGGCTTCCATAACATACGTAATATAAGATTATTTTTTAAAAAATTCAGGAAGAAAAATTTGAAAAGACGGTCCCAACTGCAATATCCAACGACTACCAAAACCCGATACATTAAATTGCAGCAAGAATCCATTCAGGTTCCATAAGAATATGGGAGAATAGCTTTAGCCTCTGGTACCATCCTCCCAAACTTTGTAACAAAAAGTCCGCAATTTTCGCAACATTTGTACGCTTATATCTTTTTCCGGTCGCCTCCATTTTTATTACCCAAAATATTATGTCAAGGTCGTTAGTGGCGCGGGTTAATAATATAATGTCAGGAGCGATTTACTTGAAAAATCGATTCGAAGCAGACGAACTTTTGCTACAAAGTTTGGGAGGATGGTTATTGCATCGCGGCCCTCCTATATTCTTATGGAACCTGAATGGATTCTTGATTGCAGTGTATGAATAGATTCCAATTTAAAAACGGAATTTCCCTAAGGTTAATTAAAATTTTAACAGGTTGTGGAACCTTTTTCTTAAAAGGCTTATGGACTTTAGTTAATTAATCCAAAATGAGACGACAGTATAGTGCAGCTTTAGAAAATAAATAATAAAAGATTTTAATCCTCCGGAGAAGAAAGGTTTGTTTAAAGATGCTGTGAAGTGGATAGTAATGCGATTTTTTTTATTTCTTCTATTATTAAAAATAAGGCTTCGATTAAAAAATTCGGGAATAGTTTATGAATTGGGCCAAAATCGGAAAAGATTCAAATTCTCTCGCTGCCTCTCTTCGGGTTGATAAATTAAAACTCAAACTCAAGCGGAGTTTGCAATGAAGTTTGATATAGTGTATCGAACTTTGTGTGTACATTTTAGCGTTCCCCGCAAACAGACAGACGTACTTAAAAGGGAGAATGCAACCTAACAACAAGTGTTTTTTTTTATCGATTCCTAACCGTTTAAATAGTCCTAATCGTTCAGTAAAAAATTTTACAAACCAATATTAAACTAGAAATTAATTTAAAACTTATCTTCAAAGGATTCATGGGGATATCCTGAACTCCCTCGGATATGTACTAGCAACCAATGACATTGATCATAGAATTACTGTCGAATTCCCCCTAGAAGAGCCATAGATCAATGTCATTGGTCGCTATTCCTTATACGTGGGGTTCAGGTGATCTCCATGAATCCAGCTAAGCCTATATTGATGGTAAGTTCTAAATTTATTTCTAGTTTAATATTGTTTTTAAATTTTTTTTTTTTACTGTTGGATTAGGCCTATTTAAACGATAAGGAATCGATTAAAAAAATCGCTTGAATTTAGATTTCATTCTCCCTTTAAGAATTATCCCTAGTAAAAAATCGAATAACATAATCGATATTGAACTTCAAAAATGAAACGAACTATATGTATGGTTGGGAAGCCTAGGCAAGCTGGTGAAAGCTTTTGAATGGGACCGCCAGATTGCCGCTCTAAGCCGATTAGTGGCTGAGCCGCCGTTAGACCGCAAAAACGACGCCGCTTGCTTCTACTCTCTACTTTATACATACGCGATTACCCAATGAATGAAAAATATATGGGGAAATTGAGATAAACCATAGGAATAACTAAATCCTTCAGAATGATCTCTATTCATCGTTTTCCCTAGTACATGATGGGCACCACTCTCTGAAGGTTTCTCTCTCTCTTCGGGTTGATAAAGCCTACACTCTGAAAATGCTCCAACATACCCCAGATTATAAGGTGGTTACCATCTAATATTTTGACTAGTTACATCCCTGCAGCATCCCTGGTATGGTACACTAGAGCATTTTTTCTCCATACATGGGATTATGTTTTTAAAACCTCATCTTTCCACCCCAATTTTTTGCTACTAGATCTTTTTGATCCAGAAATATATTTATAAACGAAATACCGATTTTAGTGATGACTATATTTTACTACTCGAAAAATAGGGCATGCATTTCAAAATATATAACCAACTTAGCTACGGTCACACTAGCATATCTTAATCGATTTGAAACGGTAAAATCAAACCGATATTCAAATCGCCAGGAATCATTTTAAGCGTCACGTGCTCACTCATTATCTTAATAAATCCATTTATTGTAGCTTCATCTATCGGTTGTTGAAACCGAATCGGTATGAAACTGGTTCCCGAAGTAGTTTCGAGAAATCGAATCAAATCGATTCAAGAAAAGACTGTTTCCCGTTCACAAGACTATCGAAAATTCGAAACGTTTTGAAACGGTTTAAATCGATTCCAAGGCTTAATATGAACGCAGCTTAGGTTGGAATTCTTTGTAATTAATTTCATTTTTTTTTTACGGGAAAAGGTTATTTTCAACAGGTTTAATTGATAGCCTTAAATGTTGCGTATTCCATTGAAAGGCCAATTTTGACAGTTACGAAATTACCACCTGTTATTACTAAGAGAGAGAAAAAAACCTAACAGCTATATTTCGTGGAGTTTGTTATACGTACAGAGTAACTTAGACAGGGTTCTATGTCGGTTCATTGGATAATAGTTATGAGAGCTATCATATTGATTTTAATTTATAGAAAGTTTAATTTTTAAATGACATTAACATCTCTAGGTTTAAAAATTAATAATTGAATTAATCCAGAGTTTCGGGTTAGTAAACTGTTTGTTATAAGGTGCTATAGTTAACACGTGTCTAACTATAAATTTTTTGTTTTGTCTTTTTTGGCGGATGTCCAGCCGACTTCCGGGCAGCGCGCCTGGGGGAGGAGTTCCCGGAGAATCCTTCGAGATGCCTACCCTCAAGGCCCTCAAAAATATACCACCACCCGATATCGTTGGGTAAGTTACATCAATGTTTCTATTTTTACATAAAAAAATAATACCTAAGAGCAAAAGTCAAATCACTTTATTCGATAAAAGTAAACAACGCGCGGTAGCTTAATACGATCAGGAAAGGTCCAGTTATCCCATCACTTAAAACTAGCTAAAAAACTCATCATCCCTGTCTGGCTCGAGTGATTTACTCTTGATATTTTGAGTCGGGAGAGAGGGACGAAATTTAGGCGGGCCGCGCTTTCCTATATTGTCTCCCTCCCAACTCCGGTATTTCTCCAAAGAGTGGCTTGCTGATAGTATTAAGCTTCCCTTCAGAGTAATAAAACACACCAATATTCTTGAAGACTTGAAGATTATCATTTAACTGTGTACACCAACCCGTTCCCGCGGGATTTCTAAAGGTCGGGGAGGAGGTAATGAGGCCGTCATATGAATTATTCGGTTTTGCACCGTACCCCGCAAAAGTTCAACCCCAGTTTCAGAATGAAATATGATATTAAAATTTATACGCCAAACATGAGTAACCCATGCTGACCTCACAGTTGTAGGTACCTGGTGAGGCCCTCAAAATCACCAAAATAGGACCTCTTTTAGGACCCCTTTAGAGATCGGGGTTTGGACAAGAAATTTCTGATTATTTTATCTTTATTCATAATTTGAAATTATCCACGGGAAGTCTATGATAAATCCAATGTAATCGCGAATAATTTTCCGATTATATTTTTATGATTATTTGTGGATTATTTTGTCCAAACCCCGATCTCTACCTATACGGGCCCCCAAAGGTTTAGCCTGCCTAGAAAAAAGTCCTGACGAAACCACTGTTTTAGTCCGTTACCTAGTCCTCTATATGGTTGGACGTGTAAAAAGGGGTTCTTGGCGTTCCTTCTTAGGGGAAATTGGCATACTTAAGTTTAATTAATGTACTTATGACACGACTGTTTTCCCTGGAGTTCGAAAAATATGTAAATACGTACAATTATCCTTAGGGACCTAGTACAATAATTACCTTAAATACAAGGCTTACCCTATTTCTCCCCCTCTCGAAATAATGAGTCCCATTAATAAATTAAGATTTCATCGTAATTTGGTAGCGTGTACAAAGTTAAAACTAACAGTTATTTATATAATGGAGCTATAGGTTCGTCCGTGCTTCCAATTCAAAGTAATATTCACAACGTAGCGTGCCTGAATTGTCTGTCTAGACGCGTAGAGAGCTAGGAATTAATCATTCACGAAAAATTTACCTAAAATCGTTCGAAATTAATGCTTAAATTTGTAAGAAAAATTACATAGATAGGGGACTCGTCTATAGGCTTGTTCTTGCTGCAATTTCACACTAAATTACGAACTGAAGGCTTGAAATACTATACACATGTAGCGATACATAGAGGCACTATAAATCTTTTAATTGTCTTAACAGTTTGAAAATGTTTTTTAAACATTTAAGCCTTTGTTTGTTGAAGGTCATTCTCCCTTTAAAGTAGTCCAACGCGCTTCTCATCTTAATGTACTACAGATCGATTACAGTATTAATAGAATATAGGGTATATTTTAGGGTATATTACAAGTAGTTCTCCATCACTATAATACAGGAGGCGTATAACGGAGATTAAAGGGGTAGTTCATTGTCAAGTAATGGGATCTATACTCGCTCGCTCCCATATCGAATTACCAATTAGTTACAAAGCCTCCTCGCCTCGGAATGGAGCTCCATAAGCCCAAAAGTCTATAAAGCGAGTATCTATATAAATACGCAAATTTCTAGATGTAGTATCAACAGTACCAGAGTAAAATGTTATCTAAAGGAGTACAAATATGTAATTTATATTTACTTATATCATACGCGACGCTTTTAAAATATTACGTTTCTTACAAGACATTTATTATAATTATTGTTAATAATTTTAATAACTAAATATAACTTTGAGGTAAATATGTAAAGTTATTTTAAAATCCCTATTCTTCTTACAGGTTTGATTCGTTATTAAGTAATTCACAAGGACACTTCACTTTAACGAATAAATTTATTTATTGACTACAAGCAGATGTATATAATAACCCCCTTCGGGAGGAAGTATGAAAGGTAGGCAAAATCGACGAACAACAAGTGCCCGGCGTAAATCGCGGCGGATCGACACACCGCTTTACTCCCAAAAAATAGTTACACCATTTTGAACCTCACTAAATTTTCCCTACGCACACATCCGGAACTTGCGAGCTGAAGTCAACCTTCGACTCCATTTTAACAGACAGCCTGACTCTTTAGACCGGAAGTTCTAAACACAAATCGAGCCGTCTTGTTTATACAAAGACCATTTACTAGAGTAGCCACATTGAGAAGTCCAGCGCGAGCTAGTGGCCTAGATAGTCAGCAGCGGGCTCTTGTTGTTCGTGATTTTTAGCATTGGTAGTATAGGGGCTTTCATACTTCCCCCAAAGGAGGTTATTATATACCTCTGCTACAAGTCAATAGTTAATGATCAGAGGATGAAGCGATTTCTTCGAAACGTACAGTCAATAAATAAAGAAATTTATTAGTTAAAGTGCACGGTCTCCTAGTGAATTAATTATTTTAATAATCATAAAAGTTATAGTTCAGAATAAAAATAAAATATTCACATTTCAAAACAAAAAGCCAGTTGATTTTTCCAATTTACGTAATTAAAATCGTCAGCAGTATTGTTTTTTAAAGCGAATGAACTTTACCCTCAATTAGTAAAGGGTACGTTTCGAAATACGACGAGTTTACGAGTTATAAAAAGTTTGAGGGGGGACCAGTTAAGTACCAGCCTGGGTAACTGGTTAAAAAAAAATATATATATATATATATAGGTATTATATTATTCAGTACCTTATGGTAAATACATTCATATAATTATGAACCATCACGCGTTAATTGAAAGTTGCCCTAACTCCGCCAAAAGCGCATGGCTCAATCCAACAAGCAGTTGTATTCCCTTCCACCCCATTCGAGGTCGCTAGGCCTAACGTTCCCACTAGCAGGTTTGTGACTTCCATCAATCACGACGAGATCAAAAACCGACTAAAATCATCAAAACATTAAACTCACCATTTTATAGCGTAGCCCTAATGATGGCTGGTTCTTAATGTGGTTATTTTAGGTACGCATTTACTGAATAAATACGCGCATTAACTTGGTTTTGATACCTAATTAAATTAATTTCATTTTTACGTTTAATAACGCGTGTGTCAACGACAATGGCGGCCTTGCTTTAACTCAGACTGGCTGAGTGGAGAGAGTGGGGAAGAAGGCGGAATCTGCGCTTGCGCGCGCCAGGCGTACGAGAACGGAAATAAGCCGATTACGCTAAATGGCGGGAAAATTGGTTTTTGCCAGAAAATGATAAAATTTGAAATGATATATTTTATAGTTAATAATTTTGAATGTTTAAATTTTGAAAGCTTTTCTTGGATACTTTGAATTTAATTTATAATTTTACATTTCGGGAAATTTGGTAGTTTATAAAGAAAACCGGATGATACCTAAGAAATTTTAAATATTACCCAATTTTTCCTTGTTAAATAGTGATTTCTTTTCGATCGATAACTTAACCTAACCCTCTTTACAAATACATCTTCATCTACCAAAATCTACTAATACACCAAAGTATCTTACACCAAAAATTAGTTTATGAGAAATCATTGCCACTGCGCTAATATTGGTTGAAAAAAACGTGACTGTATTATAGCCAGGGCTGGCTAAAAATTAGCTTTATCTAAAATTGAAAAAAACCAGTTGGCTTTAAACGGTTTAAACCATCATTAAAAAAAATCCAAAAATACCTCATAACTGTTCAAAATGTATTACCCAAACCTTAGGTTTTAGCAGACAAATTGAGGATACTTATTGAAAGGCTAAAACAGACAATGGCGACTGCTGACTGAATTACAGTAGGAACATCGGATTTCGAAATGGCGCTAATTTTAATATCTACGTGCTAGTTTACGAAATTTAAATTTGGAAATCCGTATTTCCTCTTTAGAGCATGTGTCGAATTATTACAGGAACTATATACAGTGGCATTGTTTTCAACCAATGCGCGCTCGTCTATTTGTTCCTCATCGTGTCAAAAACGAATTTTTAATTACTCTTAGGAATTACCGGAAATCTAGGGATCCAAGGTTATATATGTAGGGGCGGAGCCTAGTTTTATCTGGACATCAAAGCCATTCAAGACCAAACATATAGAATATTTCCCACCCAAACCCTAGATGACTTTTAAGGTACAGATTAAGATCATAGTGCATTAAATTGTACATTACGAATAAAATCTTAATAAAACACAATAGAGAAAGTTTTTTTTTAGCCCGAGGACCTCATTATGAGGTTATTTCCGGTTAAAAAAAAGTCTAAAGGAAATGAGACTCAAGATATGCCATTGAGCTTAATATAAAGTGGCGTAAAAGTTTAAAATGAGGTCGTAAAAAAAGGAATAAAAAAGAGTTCTCTTCCTTATCTCCCTTGTTTTTAATCTCGGCGAAAAGCTTAATCGTTAAAATGGGTTTTCGCCTCTTTTAATCAAAATGCAAATAAAAAAACTTAAAACGAAGATTAGTCTTTATTTTTCACACCACTTTAAGAGCTAGTCTAAGAAAAAAAGGCCATAAAATTAAGTCCGAAGGCAAATAATCATAAATTTAGGAACATTTTCAGTTTAAAATGAATTTTAGGAAACCACGGATTTTAAAATAAGACTTTTTGCAGCTGGGCGTGACTCGCCCCCCCCCCTGTCTTTTCGAGAGAGGGAAAAATCTCTACTAGAAAAGGTGACTGACGTCACGAAGGTTAACTTTATCCCATTGATCGGGATGTTATTTTTAATCCCTATTTTGGCTGTTAAAATAAGCTAAAAACTCTATCAAAACTCAACAAATGTTTCGCGGTAATTTGTAGTTGAATATCAAAGTAGCGAAAAAGATTCGCTAAGCCTAAATCCATAGAGTAGAAATTTTAGACTGTAAAAATTCTTGAGAAAACTTAGTTGCCAATGAAATATCGTACAAAAATGGCGCATGAACCAATTTAATTCTAAAGCGGGAGATATTTCTAACAAACATTTCTTTCGGTTGATGCGCCATTTCGAAGACGAGCTCTCATTCATTGGCATCAGAGTCCTTTTGAAATAAATCGGAAATTTCTTCGGGGCTCAATTTCGCAAACTTTGATAATAAATCGCGAATTACCACGACGTTTATGGCAACTTTTCCAAGATGAAATTGAACCACTGTTGAAGTGGTTAGATGGTAGAAGTTTTACTATTGAAAAACTTGGCGCATCAAGGTCGTTTTTCAAACAAAATATATATATATACACTTTCCAGTAGATCGACAATCACCCAGGCAGCAAAATTTCCTGCACCCAACCAGGGTTTTTAAAAACTTTCGTGGACCAACGTTTACTCCTAATATTACAAAAGTTCTCTCAAATTTCAAGTTGAAAAAAAAAAAATTCTTAATTTTTCTAAAAACGACTTTTTCAAGATAAACTGACAACAAAGTCAAATGCAAAAATAAAGCATGATATTTAAATAAACATACCCCAAATAAAGCTGTATAGTTCAAACTCAACCACGGAAAAACGATACAACCGAAACAAGTATCAGTTTACATTACGGTAATACATATTTACTATGACCATACTACCTTCAAATATCATTAGATAAACTTTAATGCGAAGCTTTAACTTCACTGCAAAACGAAAGGGGTTTCAAATATAGTGAATATTCAAAGTTTAATATTCAAATTAGTAGTGAAAATGGGGTGGAAGGGTGGCAAAATCCCGTCGTCTCCAATTTTGGACGATTTAGTAACATCTAGGGTCAGAATAAGTTAACTACTTCAGCACGTACGCAACGTTAAGCTTATCAAGTCATATATGGGATTAAAAAGGAGCCTGTACTGAATTTCAAGGTGGGATAGACTACTTTCAAAGGCTATCTGAGTTTGCAACACCCAATAAGATTAGCTACCATTTATGTTATGAAAGAATTGACTTCTTTAAGCGAGGCTTTCACATGGAGATCCTGATTTCCTCACATCAGGATCTCCATGAATACAGCTAAGCCTATTTTCTGGGTAAGTTTTAAATTTATTTCAAGTTTAATATTTGTTTGAAATGTTTTTAAACTGATGGATAGGCATATTTAAACGATAAGGAATCTATTAAAAATCACTTGTTGTTAGGTTGCATTCTCCCTTTAAAGATACAAAACGGAGTCTCTGCTTTTTTCATACTGAAAGTGTAGCCTGTTTATGACAATATGGGAGGAGAGAAGTTAAAGTTAACGTGGTATAAAACAGCGGGATGTCGAAATTAGATTTCGAAGCCCGCGGAGAAGCTTTTATTTTTAATGGGTTATCCGAACGGGGAAAACTAATGAACGAGTTTGTTCATAATTATGAGAACAGGCAAATTTACCCCTCTTCCTTTTCTAGTTCCCTTATCCTAGCATACCACCCTACGACAGAGTAATTGGAGCGTTATTGTCATTATTACGAGATGAATACAGCATTGAAAGCAAAAGTGGATACGTTCAAAAGACTGAAGAATTTGATAGTCGTTGCCTAGACTACGTAATATAATAAAAGAGGGAGAAGACGCAATTTAATTGAACTAAATATAGGATTAACATCGTTAATTCTCGTTTAATTATGATTAAAGATCTTAGATGTAGGTCAATTACACTTAATAATAATAATGCTTAGATAATAAATGAATATTTAGCTTATCAGACCTGGGGTCAGATTTATATCTGTAGTAAAAACGGGAATTCATTGAAGGAATATTTGACAGGTTTTAGTTCCTCATACTATGAGTGAGGTGGTATGAAAGATAAGGAGGGTCTTATTTTCCTTAGGCGAAACCGGGGTCGTAACCAGGGCAACCAAATCTATGTTTTTAGACCATTCCCGTCAGCAATGAAAGTTCAAGAAGCCAATGAGATTTGTATAAGGTAATATGTCAAATATTCTGGCCAATCATATTTAAGCCTTCAACAGCGCTTCCACGAGAGAGTTTGTTAAGAACTTCGCCACATGGCGAAAGCAAGGCACTGAGAAAAAATTTGGATATCTGTACCCTGCGTTGATTGGTTCGATTTTATACTTCACTTTCATTCAAACTTCACAAAACTTTAGAAATTTATTTAAACAACTAAAATTAATCAAATAATTGTGAAAGTACATAGTTTCTCTTTAATCCTCACAGAAATTAAAGTGAAGCTGTAATCTAAGGCTTTTTTATGAGTTACAAATGGAATTTGTTTATCATATTCTGTAAGATTCTGGAAAAACGACTCAATATTCCAAAGAAATATTGCCATATTTCCACGTGATACGGTCGCTTTCACGCTGTCTTTTTCATAAAAGTACTTGATCCAGATTAAACATCGCCTTCTATTAGAAACTTAACGTTAATTACGTTTTAGTATCATACTACGTCATCAAGTTTGAAAAAAAAAATGTAACCTATATATTTCAAGTATTTTAAATTATAAGTTTTTTAATAACGCACCAGCTCATGCGTGGTATGAAATTATGAATATTGGTTTTCTATAGTATGAAAAAACTAGAAATATACCCATTGCCCTTCCAATTAAATGGTGGCAGCCTCACTTTAATGTTATATATCAAATTACGATAAATATATTTTGATCATTCATTCATGCAGATTTCTAAATTGATATTATCTAATATTGATGGCCAGTCTAGATAAGAGGGGGATTTAGGAATACCCCTTTTAAATTGGAAAGCCCCGCCCCGTTAAAACTCAAATTCCTTCCTCCCTTCGATATTTAATAACATCACTGTAAAGATTCACAAACGAATAATGATATGACGAGCTAGAAATCAAAGCCGTTAAATTCACTGACCCAGAACGAAACTTCCATTGTCCGCGATTAAAGGGGATGGAGATGGAATGGGGCCAAACGAAGGCAGCCAATGGTCTTGTATTGAGAGATAAAGTTATCTGATACTAGAAGGAGATATATACAATGATATAGTAGCCTTTGATCATATTGATTGCTGTATAATCAGAGTCTGCACTTCCACTGGAAAACCTTTTTCTATACCCATATATCTTTTTAAGATACACTTCAATACAGACAACAGAAATACAAGCTTATAATCTCTACAGTTATACGTTTCAACACTAAAATTTAAGTATTTTAATTATATTATTTGGCTATTTCAAGATCATATGCAAATTTGATTTTATATTGGATCGTTATCATCAAAATAAGCCTAGAGCTGAATTCATACTAGCCCTTGGAATAAATTTAAACCGTTCAAAACGTTTCGCTAGAGTCGTGTGAACGGGAAACCGTCTTTTCTCGAATCGATTTGATTCGATTTCTCAAAACTGCTTCGGGAACCAGTTTCATACCGATTCGGTTTCAACAACCGATAGATGAAGCTACGATAAATCGATTTGCAATGATAATGCGTGAACGCGTGACGCTTAAAACGATTCCTGGCGAATTGAATGTCGGTTTGATTTTGCCGTTTCAAATCGGTTAAGAAATGCTAGTGTGACCGTAGCTTATTTAACATGAGATATAAAACTCTTCGTAGATTCCTATTAAGCCTACTTTCCGAGTAACTTAAAAATTGATTTACAGCTCAATACTTGATTGTAAGTTAATTTTAATTAGTGAATTAGGATATTTGAACGATGCGGAATCGATAGAAAAACCACCTGTCCTGTTAATTGAATTCCCCCCTTAAAATTAAATTAAGTTGCAGCTTTTACGTATTGATTAAGGAAATTCCCAAAGAGAAGGAAAACAGAAGCAATGGGAAATTCTTCCACTATAGACATGGATTTGTATATACTCATGCCATCCCATTTATGAAGGGAAAGGTTATCATATCCGTAACTGCAACTTTTACTGGTTACTGGAATTGAACAAGAACTTTAGCTATAACGAACATGTGATAGTGTTGATGTTTAGATGAAGTTTCAAGAGATCCTTGTACCTTTGGGGCTTATAATGTAAAAAAACCGTTCCTGTGATTCTCAAAATATTCATGATGCAATCTGAAGAGCTAATATGCATCAATAAAAACCAGAAGTTTAGATTCAAGAACACCAAACTTGTATTAAGTTTCTTATCATCAAAGTTATGAAGGGGTCAGAAAACTTAATTGAGGATTTCACTTATATAATTCTGGGTTTCTTTATTTTACAAATATAATGATTATTTTAAATTTTTGTTCAAATTGGAAAGTATCCATTGGGTATCAATTATAAATTCAGTAGCTCCAAGAATCCATTCAGGTTCCATAAGAATATGGGAGCATAGCTTTAGCCTCTGGTACCATCCTCCCAAACTTTGTGACAAAAGTTCGTCTGCAATTTTCGCAACATTTGTACGCTTAGATCTTTTTTCGGTCGGCTCCATTTTTATTACCCAAAATATTATGTCAAGGTCGTTAGTGGCGCGGGTTAATAATATAATGTCAGGAGCGATTTACTTGAAGAATCGATTCGAAGCGGACGAACTTTTGCTACAAAGTTTGGGAGGATGGTTATTGAATCGCGGCCCTCACATATTCTTATGGAACCTGAATGGATTCTTGGTAGCTCGTAATGAGACACAAAATAATATTGGGTTAGATAAAACTAATTCCACGAGAAATTAAATTTAAAGGGTGGATTATGGGATATTTGAGATCATAAAAGTCTTATTCAAGATTTATTTAGAAAAACTAATTTTATCTCTTATCTGATTCAACAATGTGTAACAAACCCCTACTGTAGAATCTCAGGGTTAGAAATAAAGATTTTTTTCTCCCAAAATTGGCCATTTAACAATTTTGACCAGTACATGGAGCCCAAGTTATCTAATAAAACAAAACTGGTCAGGGGCCATTTCTTATTGTAGTTATTATAAAAATGAGAATTAGAAAAGTCATCCCAGACTGCTCAAGCTAATTTTAAACTGGGTACTATCACAGTTTATTTCTCAGTGTGGTTTAGATCATTTTATTAAAATTCCTAGATATCAGAGACCACACTTCTTCAAAAGTATCGAATTACTACTAGCTCGCCGGTTTGACTATATTGACTTCTTACCATGGCGCGATTCATTCCCTCCCCTTAGATTTACTCCCCTCTTTTCCCGAAAACCACAGCGTCCCATTCGACACTAGGGCAGCCCTGATGGATGGTAGCGCTTGGGCTGGGTGGGCGAAAACGCCGATTCTGATTGGGCGTCCTCCTCCCGACACCCAGACGCAGTCAGCCATCTTACGACCAATAGCGAATTCCATCACGCGCCGCATGAGGGCGGGGATAAGACACGAAGACGTCGGAGCGCACGGAGAAAGAGAGAGAATGGGATTCTAGGAGGCTGCGCGAAGCCAGTATATACACCCATCCTCATCACTTTTCTCCGACCTCTCCTTCTCTTTCGATTCTAATCATCAACCTCCCACTGTATCCCATTGCTTCCTCCCCCACCCATTCTTCCTCGCACCCTATTACTAGCCCCTAAACGCCATAGAATACCCACTATCTCAACTACATGTCGGAAGAACTAGTTCAAAGCGAGATGGTAGGAGGAGGAGGAGTGTTCGAGAGGAGATTTAATGGAATGCGAGATACGTGGGTTTAGGGTTCTAACTCTTAAGTGGATAATTATAGCGTTTTCTAACTCGAACTATACGATGTAAACTTTATTAAATCACTACCTGGAACACGAAAATTATCGTGAAAATTGAGTTTTTAAAGGGAAACCAAAAGAAAATTATTTCTCAAAATTTCACTATCCATGCAAACACGTTTTGATGTTTAACTACTAGCTAAATATTGGATGGGAATTTAATTTAATTAACTTTTATTTAAGAGCGGTTTTAAAACCTTAAGTATTTTAAAGTTTTGGAGGTTTTTAAACCACGAAGTTAATTAAATTTATATTTAACCATAGTTAAAAGGAGAATGCAACCTAACAAGTGATATTTTTTATCGATTCATTATCGTTTAAATAGGCCTAATGATGATAAATTAGAGTTTAATGATTATAAATTTAAAACTTACCATCAAAATAGGCTTAGCTGGATTCATGGAGACATCCTGAAGTCCCCATATAAGGACTAGCGACCAATGACATTGATCTATGGCCCTTATATGGGGAATGCAGGGTCTCAATGAATCCAGTTAAGCCTATTTTCCAGATAAGTTTTAAATTTATTTCTAGTTTAATATTTGTTTGTAATTTTTTTACTGGTGGATTAGGCCTATTTAAAAGATAAGTAATCGATAAAAAACATCACTTGTTGCTAGGTTACATTCTCCCTTTTATAATTTTAATTTTAAAGATTGAATGGGAGCTTATCCACAAAAAATAAATTTTGGGACGAGAGGGTTCTTTGAAATAATTAATCTAAGGTTTGTGACTATGTACATACGTTTTTAATCAAATTATTTAAATAAGGCTTGCATGTTTCTCTATACCATTATACTATAATTCCATTCAAGTTGATTTAGCCCCGTTTTTTTCGTAATTAAACACGGTTTTCAAAATATCTTTGGTATCTTAATTTATTCAGATTGTTAAATGAACAGATTAAAATTTATTAATGGTGGAAAGATTAATTTTTTTAGGCTACCAAAATGCATACGCTAAACTTTACATACGACAAATCAGATACGTTTTTGAGCACGGTAATTTCGTAATTAAATTCAAAAGCTGTTCCATTTTTTTATCTTATAATTTCCCTTTAATCCTAATTTAAATATTACCCATACACAAAAATAATTAAATGCATTGCACGTTGCCTTTGATAATGTTAAAATTTTGGATGTTAATAAAAATAAATAACTTTCCTCTCATAGAAAGGAAGATAAAGAGAATCTGTTAATTAAACGAAGGTTCATATAATTAATCATCCTCTGTATTTCCTTTGTTCCCTTTATAGTCTAACCTCCGAGGATGAGATAGAGATTTTAGTTTAGAAAGCTATAGTGTTTTAAAAATTGAATCGCGCGATGGCTTTAGAGTTTATAGAGATGGTGTTACAGGATGGGGATTTGATGACGAAGGAAATTAAGTTTAGGACACTCTTATTAAAAATGTTAACGCCAGGGTTTATAGTATATAAGGACTTAATTGGATAGTAAAGTGAGTTGTTGGAAGTTATCAAGTTCGTCCATTAGTTTAGAAGCAATAAACTTTGAAGGCAGGGTGCGAAAGACATCCGAACAGTCATTATTCGGTCTATCTAGACCCTTCTTTGTTCTAGTTCTCAACACTCCATTGCTTTTATTAAGGGGATATATCTTTCATACCGGAGGGGTTCAAGTTTAGAAAGTATTTTTCTTTCCACTGGATATCTTAAAGGGTGAATCCTAACAAGAGATTTTTTAACGATTCCTTATCGATTAATCTACTAGTAAAAAAATTAAAATCCAATATTAAATTAGAAATAAATTAAAAAATTCATGAATGTCTTTTCTTCGGGCTGCTCCGACTGTACCCGTAGCAATACAGAAGACATGGCACCAATGGCCTTCAGAGTGCCCCGGTATACAGTCGGAGCAGCCCAAAGATAAACCTCATTAACTACAGTGAATTATTTAGAAACCTATAGTCGGACTGGGACTTAGAATTTTTTGACGATGATACGATAAGGCAATAAGACCCTACGACGCGCCTAAATTAACAAAATAAGCTCTGCATAAAAATTAAATAAAATTCATATAAGTAGCTGTATTACGGTACATTCTAAACAAAGTAACTCAACCATCACGAACAGAAAAGTTCAAAAGGTCCCAACAACGTCAAAAATGATGGGGAAAACCGAGGTTACGGCGTCGTAAACACAAAGATGAAGTGAAAAGGGCAATCACGGAGAAGAGAGAGAGAGAGAAAAAAAAAAAGGAAAGAAGAAAAAGATTCAAAGATAGGGTGGGCGATTGCCCCTACTACGCTCCCATTCCTCCTTCCCCTTCCGAAATGAGGTCAGCCTTGTACCTCTATCCTTTGATGGTGGTAATACAGATGCCTAAAGAATCAAGTCAGGAAGTAAGCTCCCCTAACACCCCCCCGGCCGGGATAGATTAAGAGAGTCAAATCAAAAAGGAGAACGGAACGGGCTTCAGCAAATGAGGGACCAGAATTCGGGACTAAGTTATTGCAGTGTAGATGCACTCTTACTTTTTCATTTACATTGTATATACTTTTGATAAAGAACAGTTTTTGCAAAATGGGAATGTAGGGCGTTGAATGTAGATGGCTCAGGGGTAATTAGACCCCCCTCCTACATAAATTAGCGAGTTTTCAAAAAGATAACTATATATGCACGAAGCAAAAAATTATATCATTTGGAGGAATGATTTATGTTATTAAAGGGAGATTGCAACATATTTTCTATCGATTCCAAATCATTCGTTATCGTTTAAATATTCTAAAATAAGTTTCAAGCCATTACTAAGCTAGAAATTATTTTTAAAATAACCGGAAAGTAGGCTTAACAAACATTCATGGATAATTTGATATATCTTGTCACGGCAGAAACGAGAATATCTTTGAAACGTTTTTCTGGCGTAGTCTTTCATGTGATTGGCCGTTAACTACGAGATATTAAACTACATCCATGGGTTTTTGTTAAGCCTACTTTATGGGTAAGTTAAAGATTGATTTCAAGTAGTTTTAAAGTTGCATTCTCCCTTTAATGTCTTTGTATCATTTACTTGAAGTTCAGTCTCAAAGGTTTTTGTAAAGTATACGGACAACTTACTTCGACTAAGATTGAAGGAGTATTGTCCAAACCCTTAGTACAAATCATGAATAGTACACTAAGTCGTATGAGAAACGCGAAAACACAATGCTTCAATAACATTTGAAGTTATTTTACAGTAGGGAGCTATAACACTAAGATTTGGTTCATAATCTGAACCACAAATTTTATATCCATTAGAAGTGTTCCCCTAAATCTTCCACACATAAGAATGTCTGATATACTAAGCCTAGCTGATACATTCCGATTCGAGTTTTCTGTACCTTAACTGCAACTGTAACTACAACTTCGTGATATGTTCAGTTATCTTTACTTGAACACAATTTCCCATTCCACGAGACATGTATGAATCTTACAAAGTTTTTCTTTGGATTGTCCCCGACTGCTCTGTGAACACTTTGAAAGCCAAAGACTCAATGTATTTTGGAGCATTCCAAAGAAAAACTATATTAAACATATACCTATAGTTTCAGAGAGTGCTTATAATACATAATCATATGAAGATGAACGTACACGAGGATTCCAAATACAAGTTTTTCAAGAATAGTTCATATACGACGTGAAAACATTTGGAAACGCAATCCCCAAATATTATTGTAATTACTATAAATTTTACTACTTCGTAAAATAGATTCCGAATATGAAGGCATAAATTTCCCACACCCTTGTTCGTTCATTCCAAAGAAAATATGTAATCTAATAAAGGATTAAGCACGTGGCTCCCACTGGGTATTACGTGAATCTTAACAATTAACCATTCTTCGCCAAAAAATGGTCCTTCACGCGCAAAACTTCAAAATACCAAAAGAAAATCCCGATCCAAAATATCCCAAATCCAAAACCAATTAATTAAGATATAAAATTTTTTTACGACTTACCAAATAATTCGAAGATTATCTTTATCTTGATTGTAGGAAATTAAAGAAAAAAGAAGATGAAAAGGGTTTCATGAAACACGACGAGCTGGAGGAGGAATACTATGGCGGAGAAGTGGAACCAGAAGAAAAGAAATCCTGGAAGAGGTTCATGCAGCCCGATTGCCCTTGCTGTCCCAACATGGCAAAGAGATTCCTGATGGCACTCCTTTCATCCATCGGATTTTTAATATCTTTCGGAATCCGATGTAATCTCAGCGTCGCCATCGTCAAAATGGTTGGACCAAACGACAACACTACGGAGGTAAAAATAAACCTTAACATTAATTAAAATTTATATGCAATCAAAAGTTCATAACTTATTCGAGAAAAGTAATTAACACACTAATACCTTTTTCAAACGAGGCGTAACTAGCCGGTTTAATAAGATTTAACATAAGTTTAATGACGAACTGAGAAGGCTATGCAAGCCTCGGTTATATCTGATTAAACCACGGCTAATTGCGCCTCGTCTGAAGAGGGTATAAGCACACTGCAAATTAATTGTACGTCATAATTAACCAAATACGAGCCTGCTCGAAAACTAAAAAAATTAGCTATCACCCTGGTTATTTGAACTCGAGATTTTGAGTCGCTTTTTAAATCATTCGAGAGAAATGGGAAATTATAGAATATTTATTTTTACTTTCGCGGTAATTTTTTCTATGACACCTGTATTTTAATGATCATTCCGAAAATGCTACTCAATTTCACGAAAACTCCTTGAAGCAAAATTTGCAATACAGTAATATAATAAATTTTATGGAGCATTTGTTCTTGGCCTAATTTATATAATAAAAGCAAGTGTTTCCTTATTTCGGTCTGCCTTAACATGTTCTAGTCAATTTCCAAACAAGCTTCGTGGATTTTAAAATCAATAAAGATGCAAATGGTTGTTATATACATATATATAGACGGAGTTTTATATGGAAAAAGAAAAAAATAAGGGCCTAGAAATACGAGAACAAAACGGGGTTTACTCATACATATAATATGTCAATATAACAATGACATAACAAGGAGTATTCGTGGAAAAAAATTCCAAAATTAAATGAAAAAAAAAAACCAAAATGGATTTTAAGACGTTTCATCAGGAGGTAATATTTGATCGAGATCAAAATATGAAAGGCAAAAAATTGAGCGTTGACAGAGAGAACCTCCTTGGCCAGCACCTTTCCCATATTTGACTGATTTAACTTTGACTACTTTTCTTATACATATTAATCCGCTGTATCTTTCAACGGGTTGAAAATTCAAAATGGATTTTGACGATAACACGCATCTCATTTCTGTTCGTGATTAGACATGGTCACGCGATGTTCTCGTTCGTGTATGCATGGGGAAGTCACTATCTGGCTTATCGGGTTTTTTGGGGAAGAGGTTTATACAGAAGTTATTTCCCAAGCTTGGTAAAATGTGGCGCATTTATACAAGGTGATAAAGCTCATAATGAAAAAAAGAAGTTTATACCAACTTTAACTTCAGATATTTTTAGATTTATATATCGGAGTTCAATTGTTATAAATTTTACTATAGAGTATATGACCAAAACTACTTGTATTCCATATCATCCAAGACCATTAAACCCCATGACGGTCATTGAAAAATGGAAGGAAATACGGAGATAGCAAACAACCTTGGGGGAAAGAAAGCCTGAGGTCATGTAACCCCCTTACTGAGGGAGCCCTTGTAAGTTTGAATAATGTAACTCCTTCACTAAGGGGGATCTCTGATGTCTCAATGTCTCTGCCACCGCCCTATAGTATATATTTCCCGGTTTACACTTATTACTTCCGAAAAATTTCCTTAATTCAGTCTTAGAAATATTATATCGGAGAAATATTTAGAAATATCCTTCTCCTAAAGTCTCCTATACATATTTTTCATTAAAGGGGTATAAATGCCGCTCCCCTTGTGTTGCCAACCACTTGTGAGCGAAAATTGAAGCTGAGAGAAAGGCTATAAGTTCAGTTTTTGAACTGATTCGTTCTGAACTGCGCTCACAAGCTTCTGGCAATCCTGCAATGAAAGGAAAGATTGGAAAGAGGGATGGAATCTTCTTTAGTCCCTTTATCGGAAACTATGTATTTAAATTTGATTTCCAACTATGAAAATCACTTATGAATCTTATCAAAATTAACCTCCTAACTTTCCTCCAAAGCTCCTAACTTCACCCGATATTTCAAAGACGAACTCTCATTGGCATCAGAAATTGACTCAGACTTTAAAAAAGAATCTGAAATTCTTTGAGCATATTTTACTAACTTTAATAACTAACCACGAAGACTTTGGCGAATTTTGATTAATGTTTTTAGACATATTTTAAAAAGTCGAAATCGATTAATAATAATTTGTCTGCGGAATCTAATATTCCTTTAAATGGTCGAAAAAACAGCATAAATAAGAATAGATTAACTCACAATCAGGTTATTATAGCTACTATTAATAAACAATATAATACAAGGAAGAAGGTTACCTAATAAAATGTCAATATAATCGTATATTAAGAGATAATCTAAAAAGGGTCTACTAGGCCTATGGGTAACTTCTTGAAATATGATTTTCTCTAGACAATCTCCACCTTTTCTTTCGTCAGCAGGTACATTACTATACCACTCATTATCTCTATATAAGCTTTTTCAATGTAAAGGGTGGGCCTATAACTTTGTGCCTGCTGACAAATGAATTTGTAATACGCTAGAGTCAGAATCAATTTAACCTTCCAGCACGTGGAAAACTAATCTCAAGGCTGAACCTAAATTACGTTGATATAACACGAACCTTACTTCGAACTTTGCTGTGAACTTTACGTGATTCTTCCAGGACATATATATTTTTTTTTATTACATTTTTGATCGTCGTCTATAGTTGATAAAGAAAAATGGTGTAAGCGAGCGGATCTTCCGCATTGGGGATCGTTAGCGCATGCGTGTCTGTATCATTTCTGTTCAAAGAGTTTACAAAATGGGTTAAAACTCGAGGTGAAGTGATACACAATGTTAAACCTAATACGGAGAAAAAGTAGTTCTTTCGAACTCCATCAGAACTCGAGTATAACATTCTTGGTGCATTAAATATGGGAGTCGGTTCGGTTCTTCTTCTCTCCTCCTTTCATCCCCTACCGGACATTTTTATCTCTTTTCTTTACTCCCAACCTCCCCTTTTTCCTATTTATAGTTAATTTCATCTTGAGTTGGCAGTACACGGAAAGCAGAGCTTCCTTTATCTCCTTGTAAACAATAGCATGATATAAAGAGTAGCCTAACTTTGTAACGGACTGCCAATTAAAAGTTATTTTAATTCGAGCATTTGTTTCTCATGTGCAAAGCTACCTTCCATAATAATAGTAAGTTAGTAAGTTGTGCATATCTCATCAAAAAGTCCCAACCCCTTGCCGCCCCAGTAAAGTCTTCTTCCGCCCACCTTTAATATTTCCATAAGTTGTCTTTTTACGGTGCAATGCCCAAATAATTTTCAACTTACACTCCTTAGCCCCTTTCAAGGCATTTCCGTTATACAGAGACACTGAACATTTACGTTGAAGGATATAGTTTTCAATATTAACCATAAGGTGTAACATTACATATCCCTCCGCTTCAACTTTACGTTCAATGTAAATTGAATTTAAAATTATATTGATCGCGGGAAGTTTTGAAAAGAATTAAGAGAAAGTTGATGCGGAGTAATACATAATGTTAAATTCGATAAGGAATAAAATATATTTTTTTGGTAATCTTTTCTTGAACTGTTTTTCTTTCCCGTCCCCGATTTTTCTTTCTCTCTCAACATCTTTTTGTTGTTTAGCTCCCCCTCTTCCTCCTATAGTTTGGATTGGAGCCAACTTGGACAATAAAACGACGTCTTGTCGCCCACCCTAAGTATAGCCCACCCTGGCTTTTAACAACGACTAGACCGAGTGTCTCCGTCCAGATATTATTAAAAGGGCCAAAATGAACGCCATTTTTTTGGAGAATCTGTAAGACTGGGTTCAGAAAAACTCTAACCATAATAATAACAAAATCGGACGATGACCTCAAGAAAAAAAATCTTAGAATTTAACATTTTTCAATTTCTGAGTCAAAAGATAAAATTGAATTATACTCATAAGCCGCGTTCACACTAGAGACTTTGAAACGATTTTTAACCATTTTTAAAAGGTCAAATTATAAAATATTGGGATCACACATGTAGATCTTTCATCAAGAAACCAAACTAATATCTTGAAAAATCGATTTGAACATTCGAATCGGTTTGAAAACGGTTTCAAAGTGACAAATGTGAACGTAGCTTTAATGAAGGTTGTATAATTCAACGAATCTTTGTATTAAATTGCTTGTAACATCGCTATACTTTGAGATATTCATCTTCGTCCCTAAATTGTCTTCAAAAACCTTTATATGCCGGCGAATCACGTGATTCGCCGGTGACCCTAATTTTAGGGTAAGTTAAAAATTATTTCTAGCTTAGTACATATTGGGTTAAATTATTTTACGAATGGTAAAGTATTGTTAAAAGCACTTGTCTCAAAAAGGAAAGCTACCAATACAGTTGAAATTTTGCCCTCTTTATATTACTTCCTCTCTCGATTTAGCTATCTTGTCAAAGACACCCTACAGTGAGAAAACGAGTTGACTAGATTTTGTCTTTCAAGAGAAAACCCCCCTGGGAAAAAGTATACGTCCTTTTCCGGTTGTTTAAATTCATTTCAACGGCTTAGGCAACATTTCATTTTGTTTATTTCGCAGCTTTACACAGTCTTAATGACCATTGAGGGCGGGCAGGCGTGAACTTCGACTTAAGCCTCGCCTCTCGATCATTAAGACTGAACGCGAAGGAAATTAAAATTGATGTTTTTGGAATGAATCTTAAAACAATGGAAAAGCTCTACTAACTATACATTTTCTTTTTTACGTTTCGATCATTAAAAGTAGATTAACTATAATTATCGTACATTAAAAACTGTTATTAAAATATTAAACTTAATTAAATCCGAAAATGTTATAAGTTTTAATAACGGGGACTAAAATCTAAAATGCCTTTGGTCCACTTTTATTGTATTCAAGTTTGTTTTTTTCATTTGGTCAATTCTGTTGGATTTTCTAATTTGGATAATTTTTTTACCAAATTAGAAGATTACTAAGGTCTTATAATGCTAGGACATTACAAGCGCTGTTGAAGGCTGAAATAATATGATTGGCCCGAATATACCACTAAAAAGATTCAGGAAAGATTCTGGAATTTGGTAGTTCGCCTTATATTATAATGGCAGGGAGCCCAGACATAAATTTCAATTCCTTATAGGAAATATAGGATAATTTTTTTTTTCTAAAATATAGGATTATATAGGACACAAAATTAGTTTTTATATGATAATATATAGGACTAAAATTAGGGTAGCCATCAGTAATCTGTCGTTTCACACACTTAATTGGCATTCTCTTAAAGTAATTTGAGTCATATTTTCTGCAGACGTCATTAAAAATTGACAATGCAAAAGTAATAAAATTCGAGAAATTGTCGCGGGTGGGAAGCGCCCCCAAGAATTACATTAACATCACTTCGTTAACCCTAAAATAACAAGGCGAGTTTGTCGTCACTCGTCTTATGGATTTCGTTTAAAAATATAGCCAAGGCTTAGCGTAACTAAGAACATCAATTAAATGAAAAAAAATATGACACTCACTCATTTTAACATCGTAATTTAACTTCGGAGGCTCGAATGTTCGTAATCCACAATTTGACACTACTAAACTCGGTTACACACCTAATTTAAAACTGATTTAAAATCTATTACGCGCGCGGAACTTGCAACGATCATTCGGGACGCTTTGAGCAAAAAAAATTAACTCGCGGGAGGCGGGACCGCCCCGTTCTAAAACATTGTCAACGTGCACAGTGGGGAATGGGGATGGAAAGGTAAACGGGGTGATGCATAAAATATATATTATAATATAAGAAATTGAAGGCCGTCTGCGTTTTTGTGTCGAAAAATCAGTGCCGACCCCTTCCCTATGTCTCATAAGTGCAGTCATTGCGCGCCATCTATCTCCTAGGACTAGAAATGAAATATTCAAAATGTATATTTTTAAAACGAGGGAAATTTGATTTTTGATGATGGATGTTTCGATTTTAAAAGAGTAATAAGCCTTAAAACTGTACTAAATACAGTTATTTTATCAGTTATTTGTAATTAAAATAAATATTACAGGGAGCCTAGCCATAAATTTAAATTCCTTATAGGAAATGTAGGATAATATTTTTATATGACTAAAATTATCTCAAATAAAGGATTTTACAGGGTAAATTTCAGCAAAAATACCTTAACGAATAGGGTCTGTTTATGCAAAATATTCAAGTTTTTGATCCCTAAATATCTATTAACTGAAAATTATAGGATTTATGGGACATTTCAAGGAAATACAGGATAATATAGGATAATATAGTATTGTATATTAACTATAGGACCACTGGGCTGCCTATAATGGGGAATTGTGGAGACTTTTAAGTGTGGAAACTTCAGTTTTGGGTTCTCTTTCACAGTGAAGCTTTGATTTTGCGCGAAAGTTTGTATACTTTTTCGATCTGGCTCTTTCTCAGTGAGTCTGCGACTCTCTCGTCTGCAAATGAATATGAATGGGATGCGGAACTGGTCGTAGCTCGGGGTACAGCAGTAGGAGGGGGTGTTTGATGATCCCAGAGGTACTCTATTGGGGGCTTTCTCCTCATCCGCGTGTTATAGTACCGTACTATTGCTACACTAGAGCTACACTATAGCGCAAAGCTACTCTAGGAAAGTTTCGCCCCATCTCACTAAAAAGTCCCGAAGTTAAAGGGAGGTTGAAGAGTAAAAATCAAGTAATGTTTTATCGATATCAAAAGTGGTTACACCTTTGGCTCTATAAATTCAACGTGCAATGAGACGAACTTCATGCCACGCTAAATCTTGCGTGCGATTATTTTCACTCAGCTTATCAATGAAGTCAATATCGAACGTCTCGCGTCAAAATGATTGGAAGAACGCGACATAATCATAACAACGTCCACACTAAAGACTTTTAAAACGCTTTAAACCGTTTAAGAAAGGTCAAATTGAAAAATTTTGGGGTCAGAATTAGAGGTCAAAAAAATGCAGTTATTAACTTGAAAAGTTAGTTTTAACATTTAAAATGGTTTTAAAACGGTTTCAAAGTCTCTAGTGTGAACGTTGCTCATGATGCAACGCTCCAAAAAAGGTTAAAGGCTCGTTCACAAGCGAGCGAGAATGCAAAAAGCAGACACGGAATTGGATTTTTTTTTTTTTTTTTAAATTCCCAAAGATTTTACTACGCAAAGAGGTTCTTTTTTTAGTTGCAGTTAAAGAAATCAGAATCGATAAAAAATCATTTGAATTTCCGCTTAATCTTCCCTTTAATGTAGGCCATCGCTATAACCTGCCACCTCTCTACCTCCTCAGTATTTTTCCTCGGCTTTAATGGACGTATCATGTCGAGTTATACCGGGCCTTGATCCCGCTAGAGCCAATATACTATAGGAAAAGCTTCGGGGCAGATAAAGAACTGAAAAGTATGTTGGGTCCGCTCTTGTTTCTCATGCTAGTGAAGATCAAAGGGAGTTTCTAGCATACCGCTCTTGGATAAATATTTACCTAGGGTTCTAGACAAAATCCGCGGACCCCTTCTCACGAATTATTCATTTTTAGGCTTAGCTCGTAGCCCGTGCTCGATCTCATTGGGTTTAGTGCATTCACGCGCTTATAGAGGCTCGTGCCAGTTTGTTATTGAAAGGATTTGGAAATCATACGGGTCGTCTTTCACAAAGCGATAAAAAAATCTATATAACAGATTTGATCATAATACTTGGGTTTTATAAAAGAAATTGTATTTTGGGAATTGTTCAAATGTTTATATTAAACTTATTATTTACCATGGTTAAGATATAATAGAAATTGTTTTTCTATACAGAGAAAAATATTTGGTATTTATAGAAACAACTTTATTTTACGAAACGAGTCGAACCAAAGCCGTTTTTCAGTCGAGACTCTAGCTACGTTCACACTAGCCTATCCAAATCGATTTTTAAATCGTTAAATCTAACAGATATTCAAATCGCTCTGAATAGTTTAAGTGTCATCTGTTCACACATGACCCTCATAAACTGATTTATTATCTTATCTGTCTACTGTTGAAACCGAATCGGTTTAAAACTGGTTCCCGAATCAGTTTCGAGAAAAGACGCTTTCCTGTTCACACGACTCCAGCGAAACGTTTGCAAACGGTTTGAATCGATTCGTGTGACCGCAGCTTTATTGTTACTTTGTTTTTAAAGTGAGGCTGTCACGAGTTTTTCATGAACTCCAAATGGAAATTGAGTGTCATTTTCGGAAAGATCGTTAAAAAACGTTCAAAATATATATACATATGTCATTGAAACAATTACCGCTACAGTAAAAATACAGTTTATAATCGCCATTTACGAAATTTTTAAAGATCCCTCGTAATAATACGTCATCACTATGGTCACGTGGCTATCACAGATCACGTAGAAAGAATATTTGAGAAAAAAAGCCTTAACTAGGTTATATTTCAACTAACACAAAACTATCCTAATTCCATATATTCATAGACATAAGACCCCATGGGCGTAGATTTTAATTTATGGGAATAATTTCCATTAAATTGTTCCAACATGCGTGGAGAAAAAGCTGTTAAAGTTTGCTTCTTATGGTGAAATTTCAGAAACCCCTATCGTTTTTTATAATTTCACAAATTAATAGTTAATTTCTTTCGAAATAAAAAAAAAATCGAATAATTTTCAAAACAAGGAAAAGTCGGTACTTTTCTTATTTATAACATTGTAAATTATCACCTACGTATAATTTTGGGTTTAATGTATATTTTAAATCGTTATTTAGACTATATTTTAAAGTTTTTCCCGCCAAAAAAGAAATTGTAATTGTTAGAAATATTTAAATTTGCATGAATTAAAGTTGAAGCGAAAACAAGGACAGTTGGTAATTATCCAGAGTGAATACGGTTTATTTGCTAAGAAAACGCGAGTCTTCCTCTGATCTTAGTATATAATTTTCCCGTTGGTTTGCATTTACAGGAAGTGGCGGAATTTGATTGGAGCTCAGAGACGATTGGCGTGATCGACTCTTCCTTCTTCTGGGGTTATCTTATTACTCAAGTCCCGGGAGGTTTCCTGGCCGCCAAATATCCGGCGAACAGGTAATTTACACTCCTTCCTCGATAAATATACACAGACAGCACGGACATTAGCTTGATTCGAATATATCCACCCAATTCCTCTTCTTCGCGGGCAAATACCATTTAACTCTAAATTAATCCGTTTCTCTATCCTTCTCTTTATCTTTGTCCCCTTCCTATCTAACTTTAGGGTGTTTGGTACGGCCATAGCGGTATCCGCTTTCTTGAATATGTTGATACCCGGAGCGGCTAAAGTTCATCCGGGACTACTTATCTTCGTAAGAGTTCTTCAAGGATTAGTAGAGGTGAGTGTTCAGTTTCAAAAGTTTCAGATTTTTGTATGTGATATCAAGAATCCATTCAGGTTCCATAAGAATATGGGAGCATAGCTTTAGCCTCTGGTACCATCCTCCCAAACTTTGTAACAAAAGTTCGTCTGCAATTTTCGCAACATTTGTTCGCTTAGATCTTTTTTCGGTCGGCTCCATTTTTATTACCCAAAATATTATGTCAAGGTCGTTAGTGGCGCGGGTTAATAATAGATGTCAGGAGCGATTTACTTGAAAAATCGATTCGAAGCAGACGAACTTTTGCTACAAAGTTTGGGAGGATGGTTATTGAATCGCGGCCCTCCTATATTCTTATGGAACCGAATGAATTCTTGGTGATATAGGTATTGGCAAAGGTCTACCACTTTCTTCCATAAAAGTAAACAGCGCCCCGTAGTTTAGTACTATCAGCAAACGTACTAGCCCATCACTTAAAAATCATCACCCCTGTCTGGATCGAGTGATTTGGACACTTCCTCGATATTTTGAGTCGGGAGAGAGAGAGAGAAGGAATTTAGGCGGGCCGGGCTTGGCTATATAGTCTTCCCTCCCGTCCTATTTCCGGTATTTCTCATAAGAGCTTCCGATTTCACTATTTACACCGACTGCGGCCGCTAGAGTATCTCGAATCAGAATCTGCTGGTACATTTAATTGTTGTAAGTTTTAAAGCGGGCAGAGATCATCAAACGATAGCTCGCGGGCTTTCTAGCGTCAATCGCGAAGGGTATCAGTTTTTTACAGGTAAAATTAATGTTTAGAAATAAGAACATTATAGTTTCGGTGCATGAAGTACAGTGCACAGCAGCCGGATATTTTTTTTTTTCTAAGTTCCTCCTATTCGAGTAAATGGACACTGTCCTTGAACAGGCGGAGTTAACCTTGGATTACACTCGTGTAAAAATATTTATGGTTTTAGAATAGCCATGTAGAGGTATGAAAATATTTTAAAATCCACAGAAAATTAAGGTTAATTGACAGGCCTATACACAGGGTGTTTCGAAAATGGTGGTAGGACCGAGCTACAGTGGGTTCTATGGGTCATTATAAGACGAAAATGTTCTACGACGTTTTGTCGTAATGGGGGCCGTTTAAGAGTTACAAAATTAATCATGTACTAATGACCCCTTAACGTACATTAATAAACGTATACTCAATGATAAAATACGCCTAATTATTTAGCATTGATTTTAGCATTGAGTATACGTTTATTGATGTACGTTAAGGGGTCATCAGCGCATGATTCATTTCGTAACTTTTAAACGGCGCCTCGTATGACAAACGTCATAGATGATTTTCGTCTTAAAATGGCCCATAGAACCCACTGTAGCTCGGTCCTACCACCAATTTCGAAACACCCTGTATATAGGCTCAAGACTCCAGATACTCAAATAGTGGCATACTTAAGATTCCTATTATGGTCTTCTGCTAAAATTGAATCACAATGTTTACTAGTTTATAAATCCCCTAATGGGTAAACAGAAATTTCAATATAAACCGAAATTAAAAATTCCATTGTTAAACTAGATGTCAACATAATAATCAAAAGCAATTTCGGGTTGTTTTCATCAAGTATAAATTAAGCTATATAGAATATAGACCGAGAACTAGCCTCTAAATGTAATGTAAATAATAGAATGAGATTCAGGGACGAATGAAGCTCGGCAACCAATTATATTCTATCGATTCCTTAATTAAAATAAGCTACGGTCACACTAGCATTTCTTAATCGATTTGAAACGGTAAAATCAAACCGATATTCGAATCGTCAGGAATCGTTTTAAGCGTCACGTGTTCACGCATTATCTTTATAAATTGATTTATTGTGGATTTGTGGCTTCATCTATCGATTGTTCAAACCGAATCTGTATGAAACTGGTTCTCGAAGCAGTTTCGAGAAATCGAATCAAATCGATTCGAGAAAAACAGTTTCCTGTTCACACGACTCTAGCGAAACGTTTTGGAACTGTTTAAATCGATTCCTAGACCTAGTATGAACGCAGCTATATACTCCCACAAACTTACATAAAGTTTCCAAAGTTATAAATTGGTTTCTAGTTAAATATTTGTTTTTAATCATTTTACTGGTGAATAAGGTATATTTTAACGATAATGAATCATCACATTATGTCGGGCTTCATTCTCCGTTTAAGTTAAGAGTTCCTTCATCCTACTCTATTATTTAGTTTCCTTTATAAAGCTAGGCTATATGTCTTAATTTATATTTGATTAAAACTACCAACAACTGCTTACAAATGGGAAACCACGAGCCCGTTTTACAAAATAAACTTGAAAAAAATATGAATCTGAAAAATTTGAAATGTTACTCGATCGGTTCAAATATAATAGCAAAAGTCTACCACTTTATTTCATAAAAGTAAACAACGCCCCGTAGCTTAATACTATCAGCAAAGGTCTTTGGAGAAATTTCCAGGAAGAGTCCAAATCACTCGAGCCAGACAGGGGTGATGACTTTTTTGGCTAGTCTTAAGTGATGTGCTAGTACGTTTAATTGGACCTTTACTGATGGTACTTAGCTACGGGGTGTTGTTTACTTTTATGGACTTTTGATACCATATATATTATTGACTTATTTACATAAATGAGTCCCGCTCGAAACTTTACTCGACCTATACATACATTTATTATAATAATATTGGGGAAAGGATAAAATATCTTCTAAAGCTTTGTTTGTAGTCGATAAAACATTTTAACTATATCCCACTTATATTGAAACAATACAACTATAGTTGACTAAACTCGAGTTGACGTGTTCCCTAACAATTAAACCTGTTTATGTTCTGGTTTAAATTTTAACCAGTAATACCCGTTTTCAGACCACGGCTAATTACGCCTCGTTTGAAGAGAGTATTACACTAGGCCTTCAAGATTTGTTTCAAATTAGTTTACCAGAAGCTTGTCGGCTTTGATTTCGTCCATCGGTTTAGATGCAACAAGAACAAAACGTAACATTGGCGTAGTCCTTAAATCCCAGCCTTTCATTTTATCATTATTGCTTCAAAACCAATAGACATACGAAAATATCAAATTCCGTCACTAAGGTTGCCGGTGGAAAACACAGAATTATTAATAATACGTGGAAGTTACTGTTTTGGGCAAAACCTTGATAAATTATTAGAGAGGCAATTTTGTCAAGGGAGGAAACGGGGGGGGCAGAGTGTATAAAGGGGCTTCAGCGATTGGTAAGGCAATTTCCGAAATGACTTTCCGGTGCGTCCCGTGGGACACTCACAGTCGCTGTAGATCCCCGAGACATCTCTGACTCAATCCTCCCTCCTTTTAAGCCTATACTCTGATGTCTTACGTTATAGTTAGAGTCATAGACCAATAAACCACTAAGGGATAGGCAATCTTCCGTATCGAACATGCAAAGACAGATGATCCAAGACCTCCATCAGCGAATGAGCATATCCAAGAATTTTTTTAATAAAAAATTCCCGGCAATACGTCGTCATTATGGTCGCGTGGCTATTGTAGAGCCTACAGTTGACTCTCGCGCGTTCTGGCACAAGTGATAAGGTCGCTTTCGCGCGTTCTGGCACAAGTGATAAGGTCGCTTTCGCGCGTTCTTTTTCGTAAAAGTACTTAATCCAGAAATTTATACCTTTCTCATTAAAATTGTCGTTAATTACGATCCAGAAATAAACTACCTTCTTTTAGTCATTTAATATTCATTGTCCTTGGAAATAATTTGTCTAAGACTATATATAGAGATAGAGATATGATTTTTGCGAGTGTTGATATAAATGAACAGTGACGTACCCATCCAACCCTACATCTTACCCACATTTCGCCCAATACTCCGCGATGGATTCGAAAATCGCATTTCATATGTTTAGGGTATTATAGATTCATGACGTGGCCTTGCTTAAAAATAGATGACAGTAATGTAGAAAGGTTGAGGCGGATTAATACACAATATTACACCTCATAAAAAAGAAGTAGTCCTTGTAAACTCGTCGGAAACTATATTGTTTATTGTAGAGGGATACGAATTTATGTCTTGTTTATTAGAATTACAAATTTAAAATGCATATTCACAAAATTTATTATAATTTATTAACAAGAACACTTTGCATGAACTACTTTTTTTCCCTTAGGTATTAAAGAAATAGGTTTACAAAAAAATTTAAATAAAAAAGTACATTAAACGGGGATATGTCGTAATAAAAATATGTCTTACTGAGGATATGTAGTAATTGGGTTATTTTAAAAAAGCTGCCTCTGTTTCGGGTACAGCTGTTTAGGGGTACACCCCGATTTGACGTACACGCCATCAAAAAGAAATTAAACTAAGGTTTGACCATATTCGTGATATATAAAGACCTAAAAATAGTTTCGTTTGACTAAGCGATACGCAAAAAGGGAGTCAAATTGTAGTATATTCTAATTAGATAAGAGTTGGAAAATACTACTTTTTTCCTATAATTATTTAACATTATGTATCAATCCACCTTAACTACTCTCTTTTCTCCGTACTTATCTTGAATAGAATTTTATTCACTACTACTTTTCTTCAATGATAAATTAATATAACGTATCACTCCGCTATAGCGTGTGTATTTGTATCATATACGATCTTTCGCGACCCAGGCGGAACATAATTGGAAAAAGAGGAGTCCATATTTAATCCAATTTTAGCTCGCTGCAAAAATTAGGACTGTAGGAAACACTCATTACTAAGTTATCAAATTATGATCCCTGTCATCCTGAATTTCGTATTATTACGGTTTCATAGTGAGATTGCAACGCGTTGGAAAAAAAGCTATCTAATTCATTTTATATCTATCCTTAAATCCACTCTTGGAATGGATATATATTACTAAATAAAAACGGTTTTAAATTGGGAATTATAGTCCATTTCAAGGTTGCATCTGAACTGAGGATAAAAAGAAGGATGGGTGTATAATTTTGCGTGTATTGCGTATTCAATATGGAAACGACTAGAGAATTGGATCACCCCCAAATTTCAGTATATATAAACTTAGGCAACCCTCTCTAAGTTAAATTGAGAATCAAACAAAAGAAGAAATTAATTTTATATCATCAAAATAAGCCTAATACTCTAATAAATAGAGATACAAAATATTTATCTTGAAAAATTGATTAGTTTACTGAAAGTACGCTTAACAAGGATCTATGGAAAGTTCGATATCTAGAAGTTAAACAGTCTCCGGCCTATCACATTACAAGTTAGAAGATCGCTTTATTCTGATTTCAATAATTAGACTATTCAAACTAGGCTTGAGAGATTTCACAATCCTACATGGATCCTTGTTAAGCCTAATATACTACGTTAAAAGTTTATTTATAGCTTAAAATTGGTTTAATTTTGATTACTTGAGAGTTAGGCCTATTTTAAAACTAAGGAATTGATAGAAAAATCACTTGCCGGACTTTATTCTACCTTTAAGTAATTTTATTTAATTATTGTAGACGTAAAGGGAAAAACCATACCAAAATAATTTGAATTTATGATACAAATAATTTTATATTTAGTTTTCAGTGCGTATTAAGCTAAAATAACACTCTATCTGAAGGATTCAAACTTTAGTTTAGAGATAAAAGGAGCATATATACGTTTTTGCTGTCAATTCAGGGTGAAACAGATACCCTATTATGTTAAATAAACCTCAAAATATAGCAGATTCAAAGTAATTCATCTTGCCTAGCTCTAACAGTGCTCTTATATTCAATATAATTTTTACTTTTACTAGCTTTCTCGCTTACTGTAAATCTGAGTTGACATAGATTATAATAAAGATCAGTCAGAGTTTTCATAAGGTACGAAATTAAATATACGGTACGATTTACATTCTTTGAGACAACAAGAAGGGAACGAACGTAGTATCGATACGTTCTGCAATTAAGGAATGGAACAGAGTAATTTATGCCCTAGCTGTAATTCACTGGAGCGATGCAGATGAAGAGTAAGAGAGAGATAGAGGAAGTTGGGATATGGTTATAGTAAGAGCTCTGGAAACAGAGGAAGGATGGAAATGATTCAGTTTTATCTCTTTTTTTGCCTCCTTTTGTTCGAGAAAAAGGGCGAAAAATGCAGACAGACCGGGAGGCGCCAGAGTCGCCGCAATGCTCCTCCAAATCAAATCAAAATTACATTTTAAACTTAGACCTATATTTTACGATGGAAATGGGGACTCAAAAGATACGACTATAATTGTATTATTTTTAAAGAGAAGACGAAAAAGAATATATCCAAAAATAATAATAAAAATAAGTACAAGCTTTAAAAAAAAAATTATATTCAAAATTAGGGATATTTTTTATCTGATAGCAGTCCTGAACCTTTGGAGAAACCAGAGTAGTAGCCAGGGTAACCGAATATGTTTTTTTTTTTTTTTTTTTTTTTTTTTTTTGCCACTCCCGTCTTTATTGTCAATTGAAGAGAGAGCCAATAAGATGTTTAGTTTTGCTACAGGTTGAGGAGTTTTATTCCATAAAAGTAAACAATGCCCCGTAGCTGAATACTATCAGCAAAGGTCCAGGTAAACGTACTAGCCCATCACTTAAAACTAACCAACAAAGTCATCACCTATGTCTGGCTCGAGCGATTTGGACTCTTCCTCGATATTTTGAGTCGGGAGAGAGGGACGGAATTTAGGCGGGCCGCGCTTGTCTATATTGTCTTCCCTCCCAACTAAGAAATTTCTCCAAAGAGTGGCGCTTCCAATTACACTATTTACACCGTCTGCGGGCGCTAGAGTGTCTCAAATCTGTCGGTACATTAACCTAGACCTTTCCTGAAAGTATTAAGCTACTTTTATGGAATAAAGTGGTAGACTTTTGGTCGGAATAAATATAAAGGCATAAGTCAAATATTATTTCTATATTTATACATTAATGCTTGCAGTTAGTAATGAAATAATTAAATTATAAATTCATTAATTACGAAGTCTTTAACCCTTTGAATTCGTCATAAACCTTGCGGAACAAAATATTTTCTCGCGCTTTCAAATGTTTCGTCATTCTTTCCGTAAATTAACTGTTAAGATTCTCGCTTTACGTTCGTACGTAAAATTAAATCTTTTAAACTTTAAATCTTATCTTAGGATCCCTCGTATATTTAGAAAAGAGGGGTACTCGGATAACGCTATTAAAGAAAACCACATTGTTTCCAGAAAAGACGCGTTATAGAGACGAAATACTGGCAGTATAAATTTCATTCTACTTTCTCTCTAAGGATATTTGGATGGATGCTCGTGAAGGCAAAGAGATAGAGAGATGAGAGTTTTGAAAACTGTAGAGGACGGGAGGAGGAGGGAAGTTACGTGTAATGGCGTATTAAGAATTGACGAGGCTCCGGAGAGAGATAGAGAGAGAGAAAGAGGATGGAGGATAGAAAGAGCGAATCTCTAATCGGATTAAAACTGTTTGGAGGCGAACACTCGGCCGATCTCGTTAACAGCCTATCGCTGACGCCACGACCTATCCTCCTCCCGTTCCTTACCTCCTGTTTCACTGTCTATATATATTTATTTATATAACCCCAATATTTAAAGGGAAAATAAAAAAGGTTTTATATTATGATAGTAACTAATATTATCAAACATTTACTATCCTGTTCGTACGCGCGTACGTCCGTAACTTTTACCAGAATATTCTAGAAGGTTTCAGAACGGTCTGGAAAAGTCTCGATAGGTCTCGAAAGGTCTAGAAAGGTCTAGAAAATTCTGGACAAAATCTATAAAAATCTAGAAAATTATAGAAAACACCTGTGATTTTTCACGGGTTTTTGTTAGCAAGTATATAAATTATAAACAAGATATATATGCCATTAAGCTGATTTGTGATTTCCCATATTAAATGTCACTATGCCAACATGCACATACAATGTGGGGGGAGTAGTATATGCAGACAACGTGAAAGCAATATAATTAAAGCATCAGCATTTTCGCACAATTAAATTTAATTAAAAAGGGACTTTTTTACTATTGATTAAGATGTAAATTTAATTTTTTAAACAAGACGTACAATAATTCAATTTTTTTAAAATACGTTCCTTGAGCCGATATGTTCTACCCTGCACCCTAGTGACTTTTTCATCACTCATACCCGTATTATGACACCAATATACTTTCATTCATAACAAACCCTTCACAAACCAAGCTTTAGTTTGACCATATACTTTCAAAAGTTAATGTAAACTCAACTTGAAAAAAAAATAACATATATAATCGTGTCAAAGTTACATTAGAGGATATAACAGCTATCGGATATTAGAAATTTTTCTACGGTCTATATAACGCGATAGATTTGTCCTGGGTAAGAATTGGGGGGAGGAGTGTCCTAACCTTTAGACTATAATATAACAATTCTTTTGCAACGTTCCGATCCGTTCGTCACCATAGCAACACCCAAAAGCTTCTACTATAATAAACTTCTGCATCAACGGCCATCACACTCTTCACCACCGACTTATTCCCCCAATACCCCGCACCACCAGCGCACCCCTCTCAATATATAACCTTCTTTTTCGAGTATGTGTACCGCTGGGCTAGCTCGCGAACTTGACTTCCGGTTCCGGTAAAACTCTGTTGACAATCGCACTCCCTGGGATCATCTTCTAGCCGTACAAAGTAGACATTCGAGTGATTGTGTAAAATTTAAGGGAAGTTGGTTCAAGGATTTAATTTGAACCAAGATTTAATTTAGTTTTAATTCAGAGAGAATTTGTATACTTAGAAAGTTAATTAAACTTCCGTCTGATTGAACAAAGTTTTATCAGACTGGTCAAATGCTTGCTGCCAAAAAACCCACTTCACACTTAAAGTTATAAGGTGTGATAATGAAAATTTTAAGTCATTGATAAAATTTAACATAATATACCGTCGTTAATTTATTTTTAAGTAAACGTTAGCCCTTGATTAGGCTAGTGATTTTATTTAAAAATATTAAGAAATGTAACGTTTTACACAAATGATAGAAACCAAGCATCAATTTTGCTAGCAACTATACGCAAATAACTTGTTATATATTTGTATTAATTTCAAAAACTCTGAGAAGGCTCATTTCAGGCCTAAAATTGATTTATTTAAAAGTTTTTGTATAGTCTTATAATTTCCTTTTTAAAAATTTAGCTTACGGTCCATCAGAGGGCGAGCCTGATCAGTACTCCTGATCAAGCTTAGCTCGTTTTAAAATATAATCCATAATTGCACGGATGCGCCATATCCGAAGGATCGTGTTTAGCGCATTATTAGAAATAAACTTATAAATTTCAATTATGACAATCAAAACTTCTGTATCAATTTTTTTTTCATCAAAAATTAAAGCCACTTGTTTCATTATCATTCTTTTTCCGAATAGAATTTACGACCATTCAATAAAAATTAACATTATCACTCGCCTCACCTATTTTCAGACTTCAGCAAAAATACTAGGTCGTAGGGGATTTAGACCCTCCCACAATGCTCTCCTCATTTTATCTTATTGCTCCGCGCGACTATCTTTAAAAGCACCGTGAAAGGTACAGTTCCCAGCCCCCTGGGAAACAGAAATTGAGAATTTTCGAGTGCTTGGAAGAGAGAGTTTCAAGATTTCTCTCTCCCAGTTTTCTACGGAGCGAGAGACATCCCCTTCAGGGGGGATCAAAGCTTCCAAGCGGAGAAGATTCTATTTGGAGCTTTTCTCTATCAGCTTCTCTCTTCCCGCGTATTTATCTCCCTTTCTCTTCGCTTTCTGATTGGTTACTTGAATCTGCACCGAAACTCTAATATAAATTTTAGCGAGTCGGCGCGATAAATAGACTATAGTCTTTGTCTCGGAAAAATAGATAGCTTTTACTTCCTCTTGGGACCATAATGTATGCAAAATAATTAAAAATTCAGTTGTGAAGGATAGTAAAATATTTAAATTGTTTCTTGGAGTTGCTGAATAATATTGATAGACTTCCAAAACTTCATAATTAACAGTAACAGAAACTCATTACCAACTTTAAATTGGTTTGTACAGAAGTAAGAGAAGCGTGTCTCTGTAATATCTCATTCGTGCTTTAACCCGCGTATAACCTTCTTCAGACGCCCCTAATTTGGCGTATTAATATTTTTAACCGAGCTTTTACGATGTGATTCAAATTATTTCAGTCGCCCTTACTATAATATCAAAGCCAATCAAATCTACATTAGACTCTGTTGGCACACCTTTATATTCATAAACTCTATACGAAGAAAAACCTGATATTTGATTTCGATCTCTAGAGACAGAGTGTCTGCCAAAGGAGAAATATGTCGTAATGAAAAATATTTCACACATACTTAGACAAACAAACTTAAAATGCGTCTGCAATTCGGCTAAAAGGAATACACACAGAATGAGTCTGTACATATATTTGCAAATGGGAATAAATTTACATCTACAGTCAAGGCTTTTCCCTTCATTGCTCCTAGTTTTAACTTGTAGTTACGCAAAACTAGTCTTGAGTAACTATAGAGTTCATGCTTTGTCTGCTGCCATGATTTCTGATAGATTGAACCATGGGGAATTCAAATATGAAGATTAATTAATGTTTTTTCAATTTTCAATTTTTCATCATTAAAATCCCATTTATCATGTCAAGATTATTTTGATTTTAGGTTCGGTTCGGTATCTTGACTTGAAAAACAATTCTATGGGAGTGTTTTTTTTATCGATTTCTTATCGTTTAAATAGTACTAATCCAAAAATAAAAAATATTACAAGCCATTATTAAACTAGAAATCAATTTAAACGTTACCATTAAAATAGGCTTAACTGGATTCAGGGAGATATCATGGACTAGCGACCAATGATATTGATCATGGAGATCCTGAATTCCCCATATAAGAGCAATCAATCAATGTCATTGGTCGCTAGTCCTTTTAAGGGGAGTTCAGGTGATCTCCATGAATCCCGCTAAGCCTATTTTGCTGGCAAGTTTTCACATTTTTTTTCATTGTTGGATTAGGCCTATTTAAACGATAAGGAATCGATAAAAAAACCACTGATTTTTAAGAAAAGAAATTGAAACTTTACAAAAATATCTTTTTTTAATCTTGCAGTGGCTTTAAAATTTTCACCAGACATATTTGAACTCACCTTCATGGGTGTATCTATCAAAAACCACTGTACGGGACATTTGAAGTAAAAATCCTTAGTAATAGGGTAATAAATAGCTTGAAATCGCCTTTACAGAACTAATTTCTTGACCACCTACCAAATTTCTGTTTGAAATTCTCAAATTACCGCGACTATCTCTTTAAGGAAGCGAGTTAGGCTTAACCACTCTATTACATAAAAACCGTCAGTTACGTCACGCCCACGCGATATTGACCTAAAAGGGAAGTAATAAAGCTAATCCCTTTTGAGGGAAGGTGGAGGAGTAGGGGGAAAAATACTATATATCCATCTATTCCCTCTCTGCACGATGACAAGTATAGTCCCTATGGTTTTTGAATAGGGTTGAGGTATTGCGGGGGAGATTCCCCCCAAAGTTTGAGCCCGTGGGACGACACGTAAAAGGTATTTTCAGTCTCAGATTAAACTACATTCCAAGCCTAGCTTCAATCAGAATTCAATTCTTTCGAAAATGCACGGTTCTTGCCTTTGAACGAGGCGTAATTTAAGCTTGAAATATATTTTAGATCGCGGGGGATTTTCAAAATCCCTTTTCGCTACATTATATGGGCGGGTTCTTGTCTCGGTCTCGCCTGATTTACATTTTCGACTTATCTTACGCCATTTTGTAAATCCCATAATCCTCTAGGCCTTTTTTTTTTTACTCCACGTACGTCTAAACTACGAAAGCTTCTGTCTTGCTTGACGCGACGTCATACGAAAGCATCGACCGTGAAAAAAAAATTTAATTTATTAAAGATGTTTATATATTTAAAATATAGGAAACAGTTTCTAAATGATTAGAGATTATAAAAATAAAAGAGGAAGAGATAGACATTATAATCTATGCAATTGTAATAAGAGTCTTGACTAAAAAGTGGAAAATTTCCGTAACTTGACTAAAGTTCAAATAGGTAAATTATCAGGGTAATATGGTAATTTATGGTTTCTTCTTGTAAAATTACCAAGATAGTAATTTCTAAATTAAATCTTTTTGTATTAGATGTGAACAAATTGTTAAAAAAGGTCAAAGGTTAACGTTTTAAATCGTCTACAAGTCATATGACGTCGTTATAATGACATTGTTAATGTAATTTTTCTTGTCAGAGTCACTGCCCTGTCAATGCAAACTCAAATGGTCAAGCATATCATGAAATAAGAATTTTGAATCATTTGAAAGAGGAATTTGCGTTTAAAATCACCAAAATTCAAATTATTTTTGTGGATATCGGTAATGTCTGGTGACCAGGCTTTGCGAAATAAAAATTAATATTAGAGACACTTTAAAATTCTGGGACTTGATAGGCCTACAGGTTTCATATATTATTTTTGTAAGGGATAGATAGATAGATTTGCTTCCGGCAAATACTGACGAGAAAACCTTTACTACTTGCTTCCATGAAAATAATTAATAATAAAATTAAATATAATAAGGCTTAGAGACTTAGTGGAATATTTACCACAAAAAAAAAAGGGTTTTCTATTGAAATACTATCTCAGCAAGAGTGGATAAAGTCGAACATCTGAGATATATTTATGTAATAAACTATAATTAGGGTTAATATTTTTTATATTTATAATTAAATTATAATAAGTTTCGCGAGTAACCAATAGCAACCATATTAAGGCCAAGATAACAAAAAATGATAAAAAAAAACCATGATTAATGCGTAGTTAAAAGATACTTTTATAGGTGGTCGACTTTTTTGGCTCTCACGCATCGCAAAGGCTCGGTAATTTATCTCGGGCTACATGGAGTGGTCCGGATGGAGGCGCTAATGTCGCCGTTCCATCACTCTGTCCCCTTTCTATACCCTTTGTCCTTAAATTATAAAATCAGAACCAGTCTTAGGTTTCATCTCGTATACAGAGTGAGAACACTCTCTTTAACAAGGAAATCCACTAGACTATAGTAGATGAAAGTCAATAGATTTGTACCTATTGAATTTTCCGGTTGAACTAACCTCAACATAACTGTCGCACTTAAAATATCCAGCACGTACAAAGGTATATTCATGCAACTACAATCTTGGATTGTATAAATTATTCATGGGAAAACAGGGAAATTAGAATTCTTTTAAGCTTGTTTTCGAGAGAAACGCCTAGATGAATTATAATTTTGGTTTTATCATATTATTAAAATGTCATAATCAAAATTTTATACCTCTGGGTTGACGCGTTCTTTAAGTAACTTCAAAATGAAAATGTCAAAAATATATAGATAATTATATTTCTGATATATGACGTACTTCTGGATGATAATTAACGATAGTTTTCGTACGAAAGGTAGTTGACTTTCTGGATTGAGTACTTTTACAAAAAACACCACACGAAAGCGACCTTATCACGTGCTAGAACGCGCGAGAATCACTGTAGGATATACAGTAGCCACGTGACAATAGTGATGACGTAGAATTGCGGGAAATTTTTATTTTAAATTTCGAAAATGGCAATTTTAAAATATATGTATTTTTGATATTGCTTTAATTTTTTTCTATAATTAGAAATATATTGAATCGATTTTTTTGCGATATTTCCAAAAATGCTACTTAATTTACACATGGAGTTCCTGAAAAATTCTTCACAGCTTCAATTTAAAGGAACCACAAACTCTTGAGTTTAAATTTCAAGATAAATAGAATTTGGAATAATAAAACACCGTAAAAATGGATTAAAAACATAAATTTGTCTCGAAATTAATCAACACTGACTACAGATGGATAGCCAGAGTGGATCCAATGGTTTCCCACTATCATATAACAATACTAAGAGCGGCGGCTAAGGTTTACCAGTATCGAAAACTATGTCTGATGTCCTTAGAAGTCATTACTTCTTCCATCCATAGCACGGTTCGCTATTTTACGAGTCTGACACCGCATCTCGCAGCAAACCCAGCTAGCGTAACCCAAGTGCTATTGTATAGTGCAGAGTTAGATATAGGCCTATAGGTATAATAAAGAAAGAGCTGAAGGAAAAAAGAGAGGTCAAAATGGACCTGTTGTGTCAGCTATAGAACGAATAATGTGAAGGGTAAGGGGGTGGGAACTTTAATGTACTTTAAGAACTTAAGAAGAGAGAGTGCGCGGCTATATTTATGCGCTTTTAACGCTTGGTTAATCAACCTATACCGAGTACTTCTTTATCCTAAGCCTATGAACGAGGCATATTTCGCAACAAAGAAGTTGTTACAAGTTTCTGAGAACATTAAAGAGCAATGGTATATCAGAACCAAGAGCTTTAGGGAACTCTAGATCACGTAGGAAGATAGAACTTGTCTGTGAATGCCGAGATGTTTTTTTTTCCTTATCCTACCGTATCTATCCTACTCTCAGCTCCTCATTAGAGATCAAGTTTTACATAAATTTAATTTCAAAGACCTTATAGTATTAGATTAGTTTATTTTATGTGAGGTTGTCATCATTTTTGGATTTTTAAATAATGTTTAAACCCCATATTTAAATTTTTACACCTGTAGATCAGAGAAAATATAACAGAGGAATAGAAGGAGCGGTTTAAAATGGCACGAGCGAAAGGTGATCCTATTATTTCCGGTTATGACGTCAATCAGAGGTAAGCAGTGGCATCAGCCAATGAGAGACAACCGGAACAGAGGAGATCCCTAAAATGAGGGTGAAACAAGAGGAGAGCACGTGCCATTCTAGTAATACCTGTACAAACGGAGAATCTTCTACTCCTCTGGTATATTTTCCCTGTGTGGATAGATCCGATTTTAAGAAACTTTCAAATTGAAATTCCAAAATTGTTAGATTTGATATTTTTCCCACTTGATAATTTATAATGAGTCTGGGACGTACGATAAGTACTTTATTTTTAATTGGAGTACTTAAATGAAAAAGACTGCCCTAAAGCGACCATATAACGTGCCACAACGCGTCATGGAACGACGTGGTATGGCTTAATATTTATTTAATTGTCGCCGTAATTTATTCTATGACATATGTATATATGTTTTGAATCGTTTTTTAACGATCTTTCTCAAAATGCAACTCATATTCCGTATCATTATGGAACTCAATATTACTATGAAAATAGTTTAAAAACCTGTCATTTTCGACTATTTTTATCGCTCGATTAAGAGTTCGGTAAAATAAGTAGTTTTCTTATGGTACCATTAAATATTTTATCGAATGGTTATTTTTTATTTTGTTCCGTATAGGGGGTGACGTATCCAGCTTGTCACGGTATCTGGCGTCATTGGGCCCCACCAATGGAGAGGAGTCGTTTAGCAACGTTAGCTTTTTGCGGTAAGAACCTAACCGTATAAGTTGCGTTCACATTAGACACTTTGAAACCATTTTAAAAAAGTTGAATTATAAAATTATGGAGTGACTGTAAAGATATCTTTTGCCAAAAATATTAATTATTAGATTGGTAAGTTTCTTTCTATAGAAAACGTTAATTTCAAAATGCCTAATGTGAACGTATTAGGCGTTTTCAGCGACCCTTAAAGGGAGAATGCAACCTACTAAATTTAAATATTTAATTCATGGCCGAAGGACCATCGACCAATGTCGCTAGCTTATATGAATGAAGCTAAGCCTATTTTGATGGTAAGTTTTTTACTGGTAGATTAGGCCTACTTAAACGATAAGGAATCGATAAAAAAATCACGTCTTGTTGATAGGTTGCATTCTTCCTTTAAGTACCGAAGTGTTCGGTTAACTTCCACCTAATGTAATTCAGTTACGTGGCGCGGAGCTTAGCCTTAGTTGTCACGTCAAAAAGTTAAGCCTAATTTGATTATGATCTTGTTTAAAAGGTTCGTACGCCGGCGCTGTGGTAGGTATGCCTCTATCGGGTATGCTGACGGATTACTTAAGTTGGCAGGCTTGTTTTTACTTTTATGGTAAGTTGTCTATATCTATTTGTAAGTTTTTACTACAAAACGTATAACGGTACGAATATATTTGTGGGGTTTTAGGTGCCGCGGGAATGATATGGTACATCTTTTGGATTTGGCTCTCTTTCGAACGGCCATCTACTCATCCAACCATCACCCAAGCAGAGTTGCTGTACATCGAGAACAGTTTAGGAACAGTCGTACAAACTTCACCTACGGTAAGTAATTACAATGACACGAGATCATCTATAATGGCAGCCCTATCATCTTTCAAAAGGAGTTTTAATATTTTTGGAAAGGAAACTCATCTTCGTTTCCAATTAGCGTTTGATCTCTTTATAATAGGTCATCATTTTGAAATGGGTTGAAGTATAGTGTTTTAAATTCTTCAAAGAGATCATCACAGTTTTGTAGTTGGGGTTTGATTATCAAGATCAAGTGGTCATTGCAATTTTGGAGTTTATTTGACTTAGCCAGTGGTCATCATAAGACAAAGCTCACTTTTATTTTGTAGTTGGGCTTTTTGGATCTATCCAGGGCCCAGGCGGGGGGGGGGGGCATTATGTTTTTAAATTGGGGCTATAAACTCTTCAAGGAGGTCAAATAAGCATAGTTCTGAAGCTTAGATTTGACCTAACCGAGTTACAGTTGCAGTTTAATCTATACTTGTAACATCATAGTTTTGGAATCGATTTGAACGATTTAAAGAGGTCAAAATACTTTAGACGTCTGCTGGGATTTAAACTAGGTCATCAAAATTTTGAAGTTGGGATTTAACTTATTTTCTGATTTTTGAAACGTCTTTTCTTATTGTAACAACGTGTCTCATTATAAGTTAATTGCCTTTAACCATTAAAACAGTTAAAAACTACACCATGGAAATTCATGTTCACGTCCATGCCAGTTTACGCTATCATAGTGGCCAATTTCTGCCGAAGTTGGACGTTTTATCTACTCTTACTTTCGCAACCGACTTATTTCAAACAAGTCTTTCATTACGACGTCGACAAGGTAAGTTCAATTTAAACCCTCTATAGAATACAATTTAAATAATTTCAACGAAACTCGTCACTTACTTGTCGAATGTCCAACGTTTAGTCCGGGGTGTTGGGGGCTCTACCTCACTTGTTGATGACCGCCGTGGTGCCGATGGGTGGGATCTTGGCCGATCACTTGCGTCGGCGAGAAATCTTGACCACGACTTCCGTCCGCAAGATATTCAATTGCGGAGGCTTCGGTATGGAAGCGATCTTCCTTCTAGTTGTCGGATACACGAGAAATTCCACCACAGCTATCTTGGCACTTATACTCGCCGTAGGATTCAGTGGTTTCGCCATATCTGGTAAGATAAACAGATATTTAAGTAATTAATATACACAAGTCGTACAAATCATGGACCTTATTACTATTCAGTAGTAGTAGTTTCATTTTACAAACTAAGTATTTAACATTATATTAGGAATAACAGTGTGTATTATTACGCCTTGCCTTTAGCTATATTGCAAACAGCTTAGTAACAGCCGTATAGACAGATTCATAAATTCATACAGAGAAACATGAATGTCTTGGTCAACAGACAACTTCAAGTGGTACCCTAAATCTAATTATGGAAGCGACATGGCACCTAGCTCCACCTGGAGTTGTCTGTTGACTTTTCTATTCTTACCCAAGATGGACATCGTGATTCTCTATATGAAAATGATGCATCTGTCTTTATTACAGTAAAAAGGGTTAAAACGTTCATATTTCCAGACACCTTAGGCTTCTGTTTATGAGTTGTTTAGAAAAAGCCATAGCTAAATCTTTATTGAAAAAATGAGTTCTTCCAAACTACTCTTTGAAGGCGAAAATAGTTTTGTAACTTAATTCCATTAGGCCTATTTTTTAAGCCAATAATTAATCCCGAAATACTCACTCCATGCACCAAAATATTGAAACGTAAAAGCGCATTAAGACTAAGTAATCCCCAAATGGCACCCCATCGTTTTCAATTATACTAAAAACGACGATTAGAATCGCGCGGTAGGGAAAAAACAGAGCCATACTAAATTTGGCGCGCATAAAATAGGCCTAGCACGCGTGCCACCGAGTCTCGCGATGAGACACGTGACGTCATCCATTAAGGAAAAAGCGCGGGAAAGAGGATCGGAGAACAACCAAGCGTATACATATATAGAGAATAGAATGATGGAAAAGGTCGGGGACCCCCGCAATCGCGGCGCCCCGATCAACATTCTAGTTACACCATTTTTCTAACGTCAAATTAAACCAAGGCGTAAAGCTAGAAAATGTGGAACTATAGTTACCTTAGAAATACATAACTCCCCCTTTTACACTGTAGTTAAGTTTCAGGTTGAAAGAAACCTTAGCTTCTCGCGTTACGAGAAATTCTCCTCCACGCTCCGAGCGGGCTTTCATTTCGAATGGTATACACAATCAGTTAACCGATTTAGAGCCAATAGAAGGAAAGGCGTATAAGAAAAGGAAAACTATAATTACGCTTATTTCTTTCTCCTCGCTTTTCACTCCATTGGTTATAACTGTATGGTTGTATTGTATCGTGTCCGACTTTAACAGTTAATAAGTACAAAGATTCGCTCGCGAGAAACTAGTCTACCTGAATTTTCTATTCCCTCAAATATTACTTCATTGGTTTATATAACTTAAACGTATTGCACGGTTAAACGGGATTGCTCTTTTCCGCGACAACTCAACTCGGAAGTGACGTGAAGACCCAAAAAGGGCCGGAAACGACGACCATAGAAAAGCGCCTTTAACAATACTGTCACGTCAGCCGACGGGGATCGCTATCTTTCTCTTCCCCGTGGGCCAAATTCGGTTATACGTTGTATATGATTTTCCCCAAAAAGAATGTATAGTAAATTCTAATCTTAGATGGAACCAAAGAAACTGTTAGAACAAAATGCTATTTCGTCTTTAAAGAGATAATGAAGAGTAACACTATTTTTAATTGATTGGAAGAATGAAAATTTCATAAAAAAAGAAATATTCTCAAAAGAAGGGATGGGCTTAATAAACATTTGATCTTAAATCAACGCTCCTAAAATGCAATATTAAATTGTAAATATAAAATGATTAGTTTATTTGTAATCTTCAACTAATTCTCTCAAAATTGCACAAGTACACTCCTTCCCCAAGTTCCCCTGTAAGTCGTTACTGAACATTCCAATGATTGGTTGAGGAACCTGATGTAAGATATTACTACCTTCCACCTTTCAATGAAGTAGAGTCATCTAGCATCATTTTTTCATAGCAAATTATGTTTGTCACCCTGGAAATAAACTCAACTTTTAGGCTTCCCCTTACATTTAAGCTTTCTTCAAAACAGTTCGTTCTTTGACCTTCGCCAAAAACCTGTTTTGAGGAAAGCCTAAATGCAAAGGGAAGACTAGAAGGTGTGTTTATTTACAAGATGACAGGCAGAAGAAATTATATGCCTTTAAGTTTCCTAAAAAACTCCACCGCTCTATAAAATTATAGAAGAAAACCAAAAAAACCGAAAACCAATAGTAAGAATCCAGTCATAACTTCCCTCAGTCGCATCATAGGAAAGGAAAAAGAGTTCTAATTAACATATCTATTGAAAAAAAATAGATTTTTATAAGCGAATTTGGTGTCTTTACCAAGATTGTAATTGTGTTGATATATATATATATATAGTTTTAGCCTATAGCAATCACGCGCACGAAGTAGAGCTATCGACAGCTAACATCCTACTTTGAGGGTGTCACCCCCTCCCCCAGTTACAATATAACCCCCTAACCTACCTCCCCCCGTCTACTACTCTTTCATATGACTCTCTTTGGTCTCCCCCTACACGATATACGTTCTCTTCCATCTGTCAAATTTTGTCCTGGTAAGCAAAACCCCTCGTGTAACTTAACCCCCCTCCTCCAATCCTCTAACACTCCCCAAAATGTCCTTCTCGCTATATTTCAACGGCACTCAACGTTGATGAAGTCGGAGTTCTGATGGAATATAAATGGTACACTCAATCTCAAAAAGAACCAGTGACTGCTTTTGGCATTCGGATGCAATTTTCACGTTGAAAATATTAAATTGAATAGTTGGTAAAACGTCAATGTAGAAAGTCGTTAGGCTTAGCGACTAATTTATTTATTTTTAAAAATTTAGCTATACTAATTTCAATTCTTATATTTGAAACTATACTTGAAATTATTTAAATTTGATATTTTGTACTTAAAACTAATATAGAAAGATTGATAAATCTTTTTTATCTAATGTTATCACGTGACCAAAAAAGCGTTAAAGAAGGTAACTTAATTCTTCCTGCGATTTCAAATTTTAATTTTCGGATATTTTGATAATAAGCTAACACCAATAGCATCATTTTGTTTATGAGATCACTAGATTAATCATAGAAGAGACACATGCACTGCAAGTAGAACATTTGTACAGGCGTATCGTAGAAAATACATTAGATCATTTACCCCTCTATGGAATCTTTCCCCGGAACACTAAAATACGAGGGTTGGAACACTTTTACAGGGGCCGTAGAAAATGCATAGAAATCCTCATAGATATCTCAAAATATTTATGATAATTAAAGTGAGGCTGTCACCAATTTTTTCGAAGGCCTATGAATTATATTTTTAGTTTTATCATACTATTAAAACGCCATATTCAATGAAAATATCAAAAGTGTATTTTTTTTCGATATATGACGTAGTAAATAACGATAATTTTCATACGAAAGGTAGAACTTTCTAGATTATGTACTTTTACGAAAAATACCGCGTGAAAGCGACCTTATCACGTGCAAGAACGAGCGAGAATAAACTGAACGATAGCCACGTGACCATAGTGATGACGTAGGATTGCGGGGAATTTTTATTTTAAAAATTTCGAAAATGGAGATTATAGAATGTATATTTTTACTGTTGCTTTAATTTTTTTCATAATATATGTATATATATTTTGAATCATTTTTTAACGATCTTTCAGAATATGCTAATCAATTTCCATTTGAAGTTCATGAAAAGTCAATTAGAGCCTCACAATTATATAGAAATAATGAAATAAATTAATGTTAATCCGTTTTTAAAATTTCAGCCTCCCTTTAGAACCCAAAATAAGTTTATTTTTCACGTTGCTTCAATTCAAATCAAGTATTCCATTACTATTCATAAATAACAGCAAGGATCGTAAATTACTATTTATTTCACCTTGATTTTCCAGCATTGGAGAAGCTATAGCCCCTTTATATTTAAGTATTAATATCATAGAGATATTGCGTATAGAGTAGCCTTGTACGCACTGTCGATTGAAGATGAAATAAACTTTAGTAATATACAGATCGTAAACATCCCTGAGTAGCGAGGGAGTACCGGAAACTAAAATAAAAATGAATATTTTAAATATTTTAGGATGGAAAAATGTTTTCCCTGAGCTTAATCTGAATCATGCATAGCTACGGAAATATATGGTAAAAGCAATGAAGTTAATCGGATGATGGAAAATAAGCCCCAAATAGATTTTAATTTCATGAAAATTATACGTTTCCTATATATCAATGATAAAAAAAAACTGAATAATTTTAGGGGCATGGAGTATTAAACCTGACATAAATTAAATATAGGGACGTCATAATTCGTTTTTAAAGGATAGTGATGCGCAAAACCGATGCGCTGAAACTCTTTCTCGCCCTCAGTGGCGGTAGAAGTTTGAACTATGTTTCGTTTTGGCTGAAAATGGAATATGGCAGTTAATGTAGTTAATTTATCCAATATTAAAATAATAGTAAGGTGGAAAAGTAGGCTTAGCTCCATTTTATTATTCCATATCCCTAAAAATAATCAATAATTATCGACATCATTGATAATTTCACACCAACCGAAGAAAAATTTCAATGAAATAGATAGGTATGCAAATTATTTTTCGCAGTTCGTTTCAAAAGACCCTAGTCAAGTAAAATAAATGTCCAAACTACTAAAATTAATCGAAATCCGGGGCGTATCATTATTCATCAATCCCAATTTTTGTTAACAAGTACTTCATATTACCACCAGAATACATGGCAGTGTGTTTATGAAATTTGGAGAGGTCAAGAAGAGTCGCGAGTCCGATTTAATACCAAATGGCTCACGCAAAAGCAGTGAGATAGACTGTAGACAAAGGCAAAAAACTCCAGTATCTCTCTCCCACGACTCACGAGTCACCTCTCCATGGAAACTAGAAGGTTTTCCTCAATAGTCAGTGACTAGTTAAATATATTACGATAGTATTTTCACTAGTTAGGCTGACTACTAAAAAAATACAGCGATGTATGTAACTCGTAATAAATCGGTGAAGGGGATAGGAATAAGCACTCGTAAAATTTTGTTAGCTATTGATGATACTGCCCCTTTGATAAACCAAACCTATATGAAAGAGGCACACGTATAGGAGAAGTAGGGTTCTCCATTGAATAGCGCAATGGCATGCCATCTTTTAATAGCAATATCACTTATTCAGAAGGATTTTCCCTATGGCTACATGTATACTCGGACGTGAGTCACTACGGAGTTCGCTCCAAACTATAAGGGGATGGCATTTGCCTACCTTTGGCTATATTAATTCCAATGGGGAAATAACATAGTGTGCCAAGCTCTTATACGCCCAATATTTATGACGCTATTCATTTGACAGTGAAGCCAAAGGCAGAGGTTTACTAATCCATCACAAAGCTCTAAGTCTGTAGTGGCAAAGTTCAGAAGGGGGATGAGGGGGATGAGGGAGATGAAAAATTCAGTTAGGCTAGTCGTAAAAGAGAAATATAGGCCCAAAAGAAAATAACTTAAACTTTGGAACAAAATAAAAAGGTTTTTGTAAGAAAAGATCTACTAGGTCAAGCTTTGTATAGCTTTAGGTATATACCTCGTACCATTCTGTTAAAATATTTATGAATTCTTACACACCAATCTCGTGTAAAAAACATTTCACGCTATAGAGCGAATACTGAAATAACTTCAACAGTTGGTTGTTGTTTTTCTCAGAGCTATTTATAGAGAAATCGTGCTTTTTTTATGAAGCCAGAAAGTTGTAGTGATTGAAGATATTATAAATTTTTAAGTAGAGATCGGGGTTTGGACAAAATAATAGACAACTATCAGTTAATCAGTTAATCATAAAAAATTAATCGGAAAATTATTCGCGATTACATTGGATTTATCATAGACTTTCCTCGAAAAATTTTAAGTTATGAATAAAAATAAAATAATCAGAAAATTTCTTGTCCAAACCCCGATCTCTAGTTTTAAGCATTAAATGTAGATTCTACCGGTTTTTGAATAACATATTATATAGTAGAACTTTACTAGAGCCTCGTAATGAAACCAAATTAGTCGAAATAAACCAACATATTTTAGTAATTAATTTAAGTTCTGCAGGTGGGTTAGGTTTGAAATCGAGACAAGCATACTGTTGTCAAAAGTCTATCACTTTATTTCATAAAAGTAAACAACGCCCCGTATAGCTTAATATTATCAGTAAAGGTTCAGGTAAACGCACTAACCCATCACTTAAAACTAGCCAAAAAAGTCATCATCCCTGTCTGGCTCGAGTGATTTGGTATCTTCCTCGTTATTTTGAGTCGGGAGAGAGGGACGGAAATTAGGCGGGCCGTGCTAGCTTGGCTATATTGTCTTCTCTTCCAACTCTGGAATTTCTACAAGGAGTGGCGCTTCCGATTTCGCTAATTTACACCGACTGCGGCAGCTGGAGTGTCTCGAATCAGAATCTGCCGGTATACGTTTACCTGGACCTGTGCTGATAGTATACTTAGCTACGGGGCGTTTACTTTTATGGAATATATAATATAATATATACTATAATCTGATTGGTTGGTATCCACTTTTCAACATGGAACAATATTGTGGACGATTTAAATAGGTCGGCAAGGTGTAACGTCCACTTTTAAACCTTAATTTTTCCGTAATTTAGCAGAGTAAACAATATTGACTGGAGGAAGGACTTTTCATTACTGTATTACTGTTTTAGCAACAAAATAGGGCTCTTGGTGTCATTACCCATATCAAGAAATATATGCCCAAGTATTAGTACTTCAAAAAGCTCCCAATTATTTATGCTAATTTTTATAGTTTTCCTGATATTTCAAATTCCATGATATTCCCCAGGTATGTAAATATCAACCCTGTCTACCCTGATCAAAGTATTTCGTCACGAGAATCTAAACTGCGATTTTTTTTCACGGCAATGCAATTTCTGGCGGGAAAAGAAGGGATCTTTTCAGTTTTGGATTATTTTCTCATTTAGGTTCGTCCATATACCTAACACGACGAACGTATCACAGTGGGGTCCTCGAGGGGTGCAATACTGAAAAGGTTTATATATGAAAATCGCGGGAGGGCCCGGTAAAAATTCCCCGATTTTATCCAGAAGAGGGAGACGTTAATATCCTTATATATTGAGTTCCGGTAATATACATTGCAGTCATGGGGGAGTGAGTTAGAACCAATAATATGAAATAGACTTAGAAAACTGCGAACACGGTGTGCTATAGGGGATTTAATACCGCTGAGGTAGCATAATATACCTCCCACACTCTAGCTTCACCGTATTTCTTCAGGCAAACTGAATTTCATTAAAAGGCGAGTGAAAATGTTTGATATAAAACATTTAAAGTTATTAAATAATTTTTAAATCAATAAGTAGCGTTAAAATATTCATAGAATGTATTATTAAAACTCCCCAAAAGGTTTCTCGTTAATTTGCAATTAACAAAGTAATAGCTATTTAACAAAGTTTAACAAAATATTAAGCACTATTAATAACCAAAGCGAGGCTCTCACCATTTTTTCGAATATATGGATTACATTTTTAGTTTTATCATACTATTAAAACGGCATATTCAAAATTTTATGTCTCTGGGTTGAAGGGTTCTATTAAAAGCTTCAAACTTAAAATGTCAATGACTTTTCATGAACTCCAAATGGAAATTGAGTAGCATTTTCAGAAAGATCGTTAAAAAACGACTCAAAATATATATACATATATCATAGAAAAAATTAACGCAAAAGTAAAAAATACATATTTTAAAATGGCCATTTTCGAAATTTTTAAAGTAAAAATTTCCCGAAATACTACGTCATCATTATGGTCGCGTGGCTATTGTAGAGCCTACAGTTGATTCTCGCGCGTTATGTCACGTGATAAGGTCGCTTTCGTGCGGTCTTTTTCGTAAAAGTACTTAACCCAGAAAGTATTAACCTTTCGTTTAAAAAAATCGTTAATTACGTTACAGAAATAAACTACGTCATATATTGGAAAAAATTGCTTATATATTTTTAACATTTATTAAGAACGCGTCAACCCAGAAGTATAAAATTTTGAATAGAGTGTTTTAATAGTATGATATAACTAAATATTATGCACATCATTCATTCGAAAAAAATGGTGACAGTAAAAAACAATGGAAAACTCTAAGTTTGGGCTTTTTCGCGAGTGACAATTACATGACGTCAAAAATGGTATTATTAGTTTATTTAATAGTAGTGTTTAAGTGTTATTAATTAAATAAATGGTGTGGTTCTCTTTTGATTCAGGTTTTAACGTAAACCATCTGGACATTGCACCCCGATACGCTAGTATATTGATGGGTCTTTCCAACGGATTCGGAACGCTTTCCGGAATGATTTGCCCCATCGTCGTCGAAACATTAACCGTGCATAAGGTAAGCTCATTATATATTGATCAGACATGTAGTTTATATTAACATGGGGGGATCATCTCTCTGTTTTCATGGGGAATCCCTAGTTCTGTGGCCCGTGAAATTTGTGAAATGGTACAATTTTTTAATTTCCTGGCTTTTTACTGACCCTTTAGTGCAATTTGTTTCTTCCCTGACTTTTCCTTGACCTTAAGGAGAAATTTTTAAATTTCCAGACTTTCCCTGATTTTTTGCGCAATTTTTATAATTCCCCGACTCTTTCTTGACCTTTTGGTGCAATTTTTAAATTCCCAGACTTTTCCAGATTTTCCCTGACTCGACCTGATAGTGACACTATCTCTTTAATAGAAGTATAAGGCAATCTGGACGATTGCTATAAAGCTATAGAGCAGGAGCAGCCTTTTAAAAACATTCTCTCCTAGATGTAAGGCTTAAACTAGCTCTCTATGTATACATAGACGAAGCGACCGGAGCTTTTAGAGAAAGACTATCAAACATAGTGCTTCTTTGCCCTTCAGCGACGGTTTCCCCTTCCTAATACCGCCAGCACCGCCAATGTTACAATAGGACCATCACCATCAGGGTTGAGTGAGAGATTGAGTCAGAACCATTCCAAAAATTCCGCGCACTTAAAGGGGAAGCGGCAGAAAACATATATAAAAGCAAGTACTCATTCTAGTAAGAACGTGGGAATATTGCACTATATCCTCCGCTACCATCCTCCCATACTTTGCAGTCAAAATTCGTCTGCTATTCGCTTTATCACACCTTTTTAAACGGACTAAAGAACCCTCTGGCGTTTCATTTTTCTCCTGAGGCTAATGTTCTAAAACCGCGTCCGCGTTCACATTTGAGACTTTGAAACAGTTTTCAACCGTTTAGAAAAGGTCCAGCTGTAAAATTTTGGGGTCAACTGTAGAGGTATTTTGTCAAAAAAGAGAATAATTGACATGAAAAGTTGATCTGAACATTAAAAACCGTTTGAAAAGGGTTAAAAAGTACCTAGTGCGAACGGAGCTTTAGTTAAACCTGTTAGTTTCACACTAATATAAGATTTATATATGGCTATCACCATCGACTAGATTTTTAGTTTCATCATATCGCTGGGTGGACGCGTTCTTAAGAAACTTCAAAATAAAAAGTATGAAGTACTTTTACGAAAAAGACTGCGCGAAAGCGCCTTTAGACTCTACAAAGTTGGATATAAACTCAGCTATAAAGTAATGATATTTTTACTTCTTTCGCTATGAATTTCTGATAACTTTGTACACATATATTGTAAATGTATGTGCATTGCTAGATAATTATCGCTCTAGGGAATAGACAATATCATACTTATACATTATCCTAAGCTTTACTTATGCTAATATAGCTTCAATCATTCTAGGGGAAAAGATTGGAGAGAAGGGAAAAGTATATAGGCATATAGTTCCATTACGTAAATGGAAATATCGCGCTCGTTGGGAAAAAAAGGGTCGAGTTATAAACGCATCTCGTGGTGCCTTATATTATAAAAAGAATCCAAGCAATAGGTTATCGTAGAGAAGACAGAGAGATCCAAGTATTAAGAAAACTGCTCTGGAAAAGAGCGGAAGAAGGATGGAACAGAGAGGCTGAAAGGATGAGAAGCCTTTAAGTTTAGAAAAGGAGAAAAAGATTGTTGAATAGAAAAATGTTGCATCTTAGAAATTTACAATTTTAGTGGTACAACCTTTCTTAAAATCTAGCTACGTTCACACTACAGATTTTGAAACTGTTTTCAATACATTTTAGCTACGGTCACACTAGCATTGATTAATCGATTTGAAACGGGAAAATCAAACCAATATTCAAATCGCCAGGAATGGTTTTAAGCGTCACGTGTTCTCGCATTATCTTTATAAATCGATTTATTGTAGCTTCATCTATCAGTTGTTGAAATCAAATCGGTATGAAACTGGTTCGCGAATCAGTTTCAAGAAGTCGAATCAAATTGATTCGAGAAAACCAGTTATTTTTAATCGATTTAGACAATTAAAATATGAGGAAAAACATTATAAAAACTAGCCAAAGGTTTCATGGTTGTAAAAACCATAGAGGGTAGAAAGGCCTGGCTTGGAGGTTTCTCGGTTGACAGTTTACATCTCAATTTCCGGTATGCGCACGACTTTTTCTATCACATCATATGCTCTAATTGGTTGAAAACCAGCCAGTGGCGATGAACCGGATGTCAGGAGACAAATTTAAAAAATAAATAAAACAAAAAAATGCGAGAATTCTAAAATTGCATTGCGAAAGCCAGGCCTTCTACTTCTCTTCTTTCTACCATCTATGTTAAAACGGAGCTTTAGAAAAAAGTGCTTGTTTTAGAGCACGAGCTTTTTTTCTTCTAAATTGATTCATGCGCCTGCTCCGTTTTTATGCGATATTTTTTTTGGCAGTAGAAACTCAATTTTCTCGAGATATTTTACAATTAAACTTTTTCACAACGGATTTAGGCTGCAAATTACACTTGATATCAGAGTCTAGTATCCCTTTAATTGGTTGGAAGAGTAATTTTGGAAGGAGAGCCTATTTTCTGGATTTAAGGTTTATCACTTTACGATTTTACGACATTTTTGCAGTGAATATAGTTAGCTAAAAAGCTTCTATAGGTTGACCCTTATCGGATGACCCTCGTGAAAAGCTATATAGCATCCTACAGTCGTAAAAAGAACCATTTCAACTTCATCACCGAAAAACGGTATAAAATTGTTGAAGACTCTAGCTAGAATCTAGATCTAGCAAAGCTTTAGATTTCGAGAGAGAGGGGTTTTAACAGGTACTCCACAAAAACGAGAGCTTTTGTTTTAAAACAAGAGTTTACTTTGCCTTATACAAAGATACTCTTCGGTTAAAACTAAACCGATGCCAGTAAAAAGGGGCGTTCGTTGCGACAGAGTTTTAAAAGTTTACAATAGAACTAAACCTTTATGGGTTAGAATTAAAATTCAAAGGTAGTTTAAAACTATGGACCAAAGTGAACGCTATAGATTGATACTCCTGCTACTTTAGCTGTGTTCATACTAGGCTTGGAATCGATTTAAACCGTTTCAAAACGTTTCGCTGGAGTCGTGTGAACGGGAAACCGTCTTTTCGCGAATCGATTTGATTCGATTTCTTGAAACTGCTTCGGGAACCAGTTTCGTACCGATTCGGTTTCAACAACTGATAGATGAAGCTACTATAAATCGATTTTTAAAGATAATGCGTGAACGCGTGACGCTTAAAATGACTCCTGGCGATTTGAATATCGGTTTTGACTTTACCTTTTCAAATCGATTAAGAAATGCTAGTGCGACCGTAGCTTACGTCTGTAAGGTAACATTAAAGTTTCGTTAAAACTAGAGAATTTAAACCGTTTGCAACAGATTTGGAAAGGTCAAAGGGGAAAATTTATGAGGTCAACAGTAGAGATACTTCGTAAAATCATGGAATTATTTGATAGGAAAGTCGATTTTAACATTCAAAACGGTTTCATATGGTCTAATGTGAACGTATCTAAAGAAACCTTACGTCACTCGCGTAAACAGACTATTTTTCGTTTTGGTTTCGTCCGATATTTGGCTGGTAGCGAATTATTTTACTTTTTAATATATAGACTTATTATAAACATGAGGAATCGATGAAAAGATGATTTTCTAACTTCATTCTACCTTTAAACCCATAAAAAATTTATATTCCATGTTGAATTTGAAAATTTTGAATGTAAACTAAACTATTCTTGCTGTTACGTGATCCGCTCGCTACAACAAACAAAAAAGCAATTTCCCATGGAAGATTTATTTGTTTATATTATTGTGTTGGTGTTCCTATTTACTTATACAAAGTTTCAGTCTTAGAATTATTCGTAATTTATAAAGTTTTAGCCCGTGTTTTACGTTAGGACACGACTCAATCTAAGGTTGAGAAAAGCGTAAGATTTGATCCGTGGGCGTGGTGGGATAGAGAAAAACCCTAAATCGAGGAACGTGTTAGGCCTAAGCCGGGGCGAGCAATGGATGGGTGAATTGGCGCTGCGGCGGCAATGAAGAAAAGGGATTTTCTTTCGCCCGGTTGACGCCACAAAATAGGTCTGTCTGCTCTTAGCCAGAGTCGAGAGAAAGAGCGGGAGGATGGAGATGAGGAAATAAGGATGCGATCCATGAATAGGAAAAAGAATGGGGAGAGATAGCTTTTAGAGAAGAGATGCAGGAAGGAATCGGAGGAGAACAAGTGGACAAGATATATGTATTTCTATTTCACTCCTTGAGTAGAAAACATTTCTAAGCGTTAATTCGAACAGTAGGTAATTTGTCGAGCAAATATTTTATGATCCACTGGAAAAATGAGCGCTCGCGGGGCAAATTTTACAGCTCTGGCTTTTTCGAGAGAGTAATACCGAAACAGAGCACTTTTTTCACTGTTTTGATGCTCGATACTCAGACCCATAGCCAGATAATTTTGATTAAGTGTGCATATGTTTTCTGTAAAGGAGAAAACTGAGGCATTTAGGGGCAAAAGCAAAAAACATTTGAGGGGGCAGAATTTATTTTTGATGGGACATTACCCCACTCCCATATCGAGCACGGGCAAGAGCAATTATGTTTCCAGCGAGATTCAGATCACACAGAGAGTAGTTCAGTGCAATACACTATGCATTAAAGGTAATATGAAGCGCATTAAGAACAAGCCATTAAAATCTAAATTTACGGCAGTTTTAATTCATTCATTCATAACGCGGCGGCGAAACTATCGCCCATTGTCGTTCTAAGTTTGCGGTGGGACTAAAAAGTGTAGAATGAGGAGAGAATCTCCGAGCCGACGAGGCGGAAACGGGCTATTTCTATTCGATAGAGAAATAACCTGTTTTCATACAAATCGATAGAACGCATCCCCGCGCGTTCCGCCCTCTGAATACTGATAGAGTTTTATCACGTCGATATAGACTATATTATTCTATATTATCCCAACCCCAAACCCCAATCCAACCAACCACCCAACTCCCCCTGTTTATCATCTCGGGGGTCATGATCCCAAAGATCGAGGTACAACATATTATATGGACCAATTTTACCAAAATACATCGCTATCTATATACGCTCTCATTCCAAAAAAAAAATCACAGGGTGTGATGGGGAACTTCCATTGTTCATATTGATCTATCGACGCCTTTAATGAGAAAGCTAAGCTTCTCCAAGATCAAATTAATATAATGAAAACATAGACATTAACAGTACATATCTATATAGCTCAACACGTAAAATCTCGATACATTATGTTAAATTATTACCAAGATAAAATTTAATTCTAATTCAAAAAGAACTTCTTCATTATGGGCAGGAAAAAAAGGAAGTGGTATTATTTCTTAGCTCTATATGAATGTTTCGTTATTCGCGTCACGACGACGAAAATTATAGGAACCAATAACATATCGAGCTGATTTTAAAGGGTAGAAATGGAATGCTGGCTAAAAACCTTCTAAAAGAAGTTATTTTCTCTAAACTAGAATTAAATTAATTATTGGTATTGTTTAAAAAAGGAATGCAAAATTACAAACAGTTTTCCTATGTGGATGGATATTATTTTTTAGATTAAAAAATCTGGTCTAATATTTTGTGATCGGGATTAAGCTGTGGACGGGATTAAGACAATCCCGTCCACAGCTTACTAAGCTGTAGTTGGATCAAGCTGTGGACGGGATTAAGCTGAGGGCGGGATTAAGCCGTGGGCGGGATTAAGCCGTGGGCGGGATTAAGCCGTGGGCGGGATGAAGCCGTGGGCGGGATGAAGCCGTGGGCGGGATGAAGCCGTGGGCGGGATGAAGCCGTGGGCGGGATGAAGCCGTGGGCGGGATGAAGCCGTGGGCGGGATGAAGCCGTGGGCGGGATGAAGCCGTGGGCGGGATGAAGCCGTGGGCGGGATTAAGCCGTGGGCGGGATTAAGCCGTGGGCGGGATTAAGCCGTGGGCGGGATTAAGCCGTGGGCGGGATGAAGCCGTGGGCGGGATGAAGCCGTGGGCGGGATGAAGCCGTGGGCGGGATGAAGCCGTGGGCGGGATGAAGCCGTGGGCGGGATGAAGCCGTGGGCGGGATGAAGCCGTGGGCGGGATGAAGCCGTGGGCGGGATGAAGCCGTGGGCGGGATGAAGCCGTGGGCGGGATGAAGCCGTGGGCGGGATGAAGCCGTGGGCGGGATGAAGCCGTGGGCGGGATTAAGCCGTGGGCGGGATTAAGCCGTGGGCGGGATTAAGCCGTGGGCGGGATTAAGCCGTGGGCGGGATTAAGCCGTGGGCGGGATTAAGCCGTGGGCGGGATTAAGCCGTGGGCGGGATTAAGCCGTGGGCGGGATTAAGCCGTGGGCGGGATTAAGCCGTGGGCGGGATTAAGCCGTGGGCGGGATTAAGCTGTGAGCTGGGCCGGATTAAGGCGTATTCAAAATGAGTGTTCGGCTTTCAAATTAAATATGGGGTCGTGTATCATCTTGACCCTAGACGTGTGCAACGCAATTTTTTGGGGAGAGGGGGGCATATAGTTTTTAGTTTTGAAGTTTCAATTTTAAATTATATTTCTTTCTTTAACTCCCGAAAAACAAAACAGAGCGTGGACGAATGGCAAACGGTGTTTCTAATCGCCAGCGTCATCCATTTTACGGGCGTGGTTTTCTACGCCCTTTTCGCGTCGGGGGAGAAGCAACCATGGGCGGAACCGCCTGGAGAAGAGGAGGGGCCTTCGTGGAATCCCTTAGAGAACGCCTTCAAAGAAGGCGGTACCGCCACCACGGCGATAACTAACGAGGGGGCGTCTCAATTGGAGGGGACGATCAACGACCCCATGTCCGCCACGAAACAACCCAGCTACGGCGCCACGGAAGAAGTACCGCCTCCCGTCTATGGGACAAGGCAAGAATACGTGCAATCAGCCCCCCAGGACAGGTATATGCACGGGGGCATAGAGGAACGAGAATTCTGAGATAATAGTTATCGTTAAACGTTAATTTAAAAATAGAAGAATAAAAAAACAAAATATATACCACACAACAAGAAAATATACACAAAGAGGGCGTGGTGGGAGGGAGGTGAAAACGACGATCGACCAATCAACTCCCGTTAGAGAAAATATTATATAAAAAAAGGGCTCCGCCCCTAGAGGCGTTAACCGTATATGGAATAAAAAACCTATCGATCTCGTAATAACAGAAAAGAAAATTTTCACTCCCTCTGTTTTTTAAAAGAAAATACGATATTAAGAAAATGAGTAGGATATTTTTTAATTAAATAAAAAACTAATCATTTTATAATCAAACGTTAAATATTATATCGTTCCTATAGTAGAATTTTTTCAAAAAAAATATTGAAAGTAGCGTTTAGGTACGAAATTGACCTTTAAACTTGAAAAAATTTTGATTAAAAGGTTTTAAATAAACCTTTTTTCGATAGTTTTCATAAAGGGGGTCGCGTTGTACTTAAATGCTATCAAATGTTTGTAATTTAAAACCAGAAACATTGTGACATAGAACCGTTTTACTACGCATTGACCAATCATATTCGTTAACATTATATGTAGAAAATAATTAAGGCCACGCCCATCTCGCTGGGGCGGATCATAAAAATAAATTGGGTACACCCATCTTCATTTCCCCCTCCCTCCTTGCGAAAAAATAAATAAAACAAAAATATATATATAATTCATTGTTTCAAAAGCAATATAATAGCAAAAGGCCATGACGAGTTAGAGTCGAGATAAGAATGATGACGTCAAGAAAGATTAAAAAAATAAGCACGTTGAAGATAATGAAAATTGATATAAGGTGTCAAGTGAAAAAGAAAAGTCGCCGTTTTAGGTAATTACAATTTTGAAAATTGAGTAATTAAGGCTTCAAAGTGAAACAAATTATGTCAAAATCGGACCTAAGATATATTTAACTACTAGCTGAAACTACTAGTTACCATATAATTACGTTAGCAATTTTAAAGTTATTTAAAAACCTTATGGAGACTTTTTTGTCCAAAAGATTTTTTCAAATCAATTAACAGTTAAAAATTAAATGAATTGGAACTTTACAATGAAGCTCATTTGCATAAATTTTAAAACAACTTCAGATTATTTGAATTTGTAATCAAATTTAGTAGACATTTAAAGTTGTTCATTATCTACCTCAAATTAGAAGACACGTGATCGCTCGTGACGTAGTTTAATATCGTTTATTAATATCGGGAATAAGAAAGAAAAAATTAAAAGATGGTGGAATCACGTCGTAGCTAAGCCTAATTTAAAAAAATTACTAAATATCTAAATTTAAAATATACAGACACGAGATTTTGACATGTTAGGTTTCATTTTAAAAGCCTTTTAAGGAAATTTTTCGAATTTTTAATTATCTAAGAACTGAAATTTTCACAAAAACGTCCTTTAAGGGTGGGGTCAAAATATTAAACCAAAAAAAAAAAAGAAAAAAAAAAGCCATTATTACAAGGGGGACTACCTCGCGCGGTCTAAACATTGTGATGTTATATAGCATTTTTTCATTTCATATAAAAGAAATATTTGTATTTAAAAATGGAAAAGATTTAAATAATAAAAACGTATTTGGTGTGTTAATAAACATTATGTAAAACCTCTACGAATTGTTGAAAAAAAAAAGAAATAAATTCGAAGTATTAAATTAAAAGAGATTAAAATAAAGATACAACCATCGAAGGTGCTACTTAAAAATAGCCTCATGGATATTATTAAGGTTATTTTACGATTAATTATGTTAAATATATATCATTTTTGGTTAATAATATAATTTAAGAGAGATAAAAATAAAGGTATATTCTCTTTCGACCGAATTCCCATATGAACGAAATCCCATTCGGCCGAATAGCTGCAATTTCTAGCCCATTGGGCTGGGAAAAAGGTTTCTTCCCATTCGACCGAATGGGCTAATAAATTCAAAAATTTAATTCAATCGAATAGAAGCATACGCATAATTATATATGTAATACGTTGAATGGAACTTTTGTTAAGCTAGGTTCTTCGTACGTAAACGGTAGTAAAAAAAGTACAATAATGCAGTTTTAAATAATATTTATTTGAAAGGTTAGGTTAGGTTAGGTTAGGTTAGGTTATACCTTGGAAATACCCCAAAAATTTCAAAAACCGCCAAAGCGCGGGTTTTTCGGTCGAATGGGATTGGGTTCGGTCGAATGGGAATTCGGTCGAAAGGACCCAAAGCAAAATAAATAGTGATTAGAGCTCGGAATTCGTATAATTTTTATAACTTGGATAAAATCTAATAAATTCTGATATATATTATCTGTTTGATTAAAATTAGACTATTTTTCATTCGAGTTAACTTATTCGAAGATAAAGTAAAAAACGTAATCCATTTTTACGTTTTTATCCAAAAATGGCCTTATCTTAGAATATTATCCGCGTTATACGTTCGGATAAAAAAATTCAAAATTTATTTCCGTGAAAAATAACGAATAAAAAGATGATTTAAAATCTTAGTTTCGTTGTTTTATTTATATTCTTCAAATTAAAAGTCAATTTGAAATATTTTTCTTATATTTTAGACTAATTCTGGAAATGAGAATTTTCTTATCCATCGTTATACGTTTGAATACGAATAATTTGTTCGTAGATAAAGCCCCAAACGCTTATCTTCGGGTAACCTTATTAACAATTATACGAATATACAAATTTTATTTTTCAATAAAATATCTGAAAATGTACGAATAACAGAAGATAATGGATATCCGATTCCGAGCTCTAATAATGACCCAAAATTTTAATTTTAATATTAGATATTAATTGTAATTAGAGCAATAGTTCATTATTATTATTGTAGATTAATAAAATAATTAATTTCTGTATTCGGACAAACTAAGGTAGCTCTCGTAAAGCAATACCACATTCCAACCACACGGTTATAATCAAATTTCGCCTTTTTTTGTTGTTTTTCTTTCTAATTATCTTCAAGTCCCACGTAAAATTTATATTTAAAACTCGTATGAAATCAAATTCATCCTTAAAATGACAATAATATAATATTAAAAATGGAAAAAAGCACTACATTTTAAGTGCAATGGATAATTTTAATTTAAATTCAGTGGTTCCTTAGTGCCTGTGAAGCCATCATAAAAAAGGCCATTTTTTGAAAACTTGGGTCTGTGATGATGTTGTAAAATTTCCAAAAAAAATTAAAATGTTATTTAAATGAAGGGAAAAAATATACTAAAAATAACTTTAAAATTAAATGTCAGGTTTTTTTTTGGATTTTGTTTAAATTTAATTGGGAATCATAAATAATTGAAGTTAAATATGTTATTAACTATAATTAATATATTATGATCGTTAGTTATTCACTATAAAGGTTCGGTTCAGTTCAGTTTAATTATAATAATATAAATTATTAATTAACGAAACTAATTACTAATAACCTAATATTGAAAAAATTGTTTAATTTTATGTTACTTTGATTCGGTTAAATAAAAGACGAAGAAAGTCAGATATAAGGCAGAGATCAAGTGACTTTTGTCAAGTATATCACGTGGGTTGTATCGGTATTGTCGCTTGCACTGCCCATTTGATTTTTAGAACTGCCCATTTGATTTTTAGAACTGCCCATTCGACTTTTAGAACTACATAATTAGGGCAGAACTTCCCACTAAAATAGCTAGGCCAAGCTTTGATTGAGCAAACATTATATTTAAATTGACGTCACACCACCCGACTTCTCTTACCTACTCGGTCTATGACCATTAGGACTTAATCATATGGTATTATATTACATTAGCAGGGTGACCATAACACAAACCTAAAATTGTGGGAAAATTTAAAAATAACCCATAGATTGGAATAATTTTTTTAGAAACATAGAAGAATTACTGAAATTACAAGAAAATATAGTTTTCAAATATGAAGTTATAATAAAACTTTTCCAAAAGGGTGAAAACCGCTTTTATTTCTTGTTCTAAAACTAAACATAGTGAAGATGACACTTGACCCAAGTTCCCAAACTTTTTCACTACAGTGGAAACCCCGCAAATACGAAAGATAACTTAAAAAATAGGAATATATGGGAAATGTGGTTACCCTGGATTAGATAACGTTTACGGTTGTTAAACTTAATTGAAATGAACTGAATTGAACCTTTTATAAGTGAAAATTAATATTATATGATGTTATTTTAGTGTCGTCAAATTTCTAATGAAATAAAAGTTAATCTAAATTTACCATAAAACCTGACATAATTTTTAAAGTTAATATTATAATGAAAAACATATTTAGTGAAACAGAGTAAATGGACGCTCGTGACGTCACCCCTGCCTTCTTGACAGTGTTATATAGATATATAGTCCATTTTAAAATGCTAATTAGCTCTCATGTGGTAAAAATAAAATAAATTTACTCGGGTGACGTACTCGTGACGTCATGACGCGTTTAATACTCTTTAGTTTTCAATATAATGTCTGTTCGATCACTCGGTGTGGCCAAAAAACAAATTTAAAAAATATTAAAAAAAAAAAAAAAAATTCAAAATTTTTAAAGCCAAAATGTTGTACTAAAAGAAAATAATTTGTTGTCAATGTTAAATAAGTGTGTACATGGGGCCCTATTTAATTTGGCAAAAAAAATGGTAAATTTTTAATATATAATTAAGTTTTAAAGTTTTTAAATATTACTTGGAAACTAAATATAATTTAATTAAAAAGATTTTAAAGTCCATATGCAAGTTCAAATTTTCATTGGTTCAAAAGAATGTAGAATTATAATAAAACATTTCTATACAGGCACAATATTAGAATACAACTACAGTGAAATTTATTTTGGAAATAATGTTAAATTAAAAAAATTTCGAAATTGATTAATTTCATGTGGACTTTAAAAATTTTTATTTTCAATTAAAATTTAAATATCTTGTATTTTCATGAGATTAATTTTTGCGAATTCTATAAAATGGAAATTTAGATTCCAAATTAAATTAAGTTTTATGATTAAAAACTAAAATTCCATTTATAAAATTATTTGACATTTTTATTTTTAATTAGTTATTGAATTATTTTTAATTATTTTTGAATAAAAAAACGGTATATTATTTAAATGTACTGCATATTTTAATTTTAATTTATAAGATTATCATTCCCAAATAAATAAAAATATAAAAAAAAAAAATCACACCTGTAAATATTCTTAAAGAAAAAAAAAAATAATAATAATAATAATCTGATATGGCTGTGTTAATTTTATTTTATAAATGGCGTAATTTGGGCTGGAATTTCACTGAAAAAAATACGTTTTCAAAAACTATAAGAGTGTTAACTGTGCAATATAAAATCTAGGAAAAATAAAATTTAAAAAACTGTGTGTTATTTTTGTTTAAGACAAAAAAAATGTAAAAATTGAATTTACGAAAATACCCCTTTAAATAAACGTTAATTAAGTTAAAAAGCAATTTTAAATGTTTTTTATGTTTATAGAAATCATGAGTGTTATTGTTCGAAATGTCTATAAAAATGGGGGCAGTTAATATATATTCTAAAAGAAACTAAAATTAAAAACCACAATTAGAGAAGAAATAAAATTAATACCAACTATGTATGTCAAGAAAAAAAAATAATAATTATCCAATATTCGCACAAAAGTTGAAAGATATAAATATTTAGGGGGTAGGCTGAATTTCCGCGATATTAAATATTCCTTTCTACCCTTAATTTCAAATTTTATTCAATTTTATAAGCTTCAATCTACGTATTTAAGTTTATTTTTACGATTAATTGGTATTAGTTTTCCATCACGTAAATAATAAAACTTATAGAAAAGTATTTGGAAAATGATATTCAGTCTATTCCCACTAATAATAAAGAGTGACATATCAGCAGTTGGTTAAAAAAGATAATTATTAAAAAAAAAAAGAACTAAAAACGATGTTTGGTTAATAAACCAAAATTATTTTACACATTTAGAGCGCGAGGCATTATATGGTTTACAATGCGAAACGATAATTAAAAATAATGTTTAAGTTATTTATCTGTTAAACTGATTTTAAAAAATAAATATATAGTTTAGATCAATGATGTATGAGTCTTATTATTGCATCATTATTTGATTGTGATTTGTCTATAAGGAGCTACTGGAAAAGTCACTGCGACGTCATACCCTTCTCCGGGTATTTTTGGAAGTTAATTTTCCTGACTTTTCCCCGTACTCATAAACTTCCAGGGGCTACGGCCAATGGGGTACAAATATAATGATGCATTATCAAAATAGATGGCGCAGCACCTGCGCCACACTATATCTCTCTCTCGTACCTATACACGCATTACAACCGTTGCTATGGAAACGCGTCGAGGGGAGGTTTTATCGTTCGCCTAGTTTGTCTCTCTCGTCATAGCGCTGCCATGGACTAATTATAGTATACACAGGGACGAGTGGCAGAAGTAATTTTCTGGCTAACGATTGTTAAATGCGCGCTCCAGCGGCATTTCTGGGAACTAACGACAAACCGAGTCAAAAGGGGGTAGGAACGCGGGGAAAAATACTAGCACAAGATTTATAAAGTTAGGCCTTTACGCACGTGTTTAGATTTATCGCGAATTCGGGATGAATTTTAGTGCTCAAACGTTTGAGACATTGTTTGGAGATTTTACACATTCTCCAGAGAAGAAAAAAAGTAAAAGTGTATTAAGAGATTCAGATGATGGTAAGTTTTGACTTTTTAAAAAAAAAAAAAAAAAAATAACTTTTAACAAACTTAAAATCGACCTTACCTTGAAGCAGTATTTAAGGGCTTGATCACTGCCTTTCTACTCGAGTAACATTGATTTTAAGTATATTATTAAGTTATTATTTTAGTGTAATATAGTAATTCTATCATAAATTTTTTGAAGATGATTTTCTAAGACTAACCAACTAATAATTCGTTAAATTTTAACAAAAGAGACTAAAATAACCGTTTAGAAATATATCCTAGCTGATAAGCAGACGAAATTTCAAACTACATTGAATAAAATAGTTCAGTTCACGGCGGAAAGATGGCATTAGCCGCATAATTCTGTTTCCTTTTTTTTTTTCGTTTAGACTCGGCTAGATTTGGTCGGGGGGGTAAAAACAGGGCACGACATTTAACAAGACTCGGACGCGGCGCTATAAGGGAAATCTGTGTCTGCCACTCGTCCCTGTGTATACTATAATTAGTCCATGGCGCTGCGTAGCTGATCAGAATGGGAACTACAATACTGACATCTCTTAAGAGATCGGCGCGTAAAGAGTGTACCCCAATGGCGCGTTGCCCCTGCAAGTTCCTCTTCAATTTTCTAATTCGTCTATTTCCCTGACTAATTTTCATATTTACACGAATTTATTCTTACGGGCGAACTCTTTGCAATTTCCACTTTTTATTTGGTTTAGTTTATTATTCAGGGTCGATAGAAAAACAGAAAAAAATTTAATCTTCAGGCAAATATTTTCAGCATATATAATTATGTTACAATTAATTGGTCAACCAATCAAATAGTTCCTTGACATGTACCAAAATATCTAATTTATCTGACCATTTGGGCTCATTTCCAAATTCCCTGACTTTTCCATGTACGATACATAGTTTTCAGTAAAGGGGCAAAAGATAATTCCACCCCTCTTACCCAGCTTTGCTTTCATTCCCAGGTTGCCAGGAGCTTGTGAGTGCAGTTCAGAACAGATCAGTTTCAAAACTGAACTCTAGCCTTTCCCTCTGCACTCACAAGTGGTTGGCAACATGGGGGGAACGGCACTTACCCACTTTAGTGAAAACTATGTATTCTACGAACCATGTTTAACTCAGGCTGCGTGATCCTTCTATCTCATACCTTGGTGATGACCACCATATATTGGACATTTTTGCTAATTTTCAACATTCACTGTACAAAAAATATTGACGTCACGTCTCTTTTCTCTCCCCCCCCCCCCGCCAATATCACATTATAACTATTTAATATCTTTCTGGAGCACACAAAATATATCCGTTACAGATATGAAAGACTAAAACCCATAGAACTACGCAAGAACTTTGAATGGTAACGCAGGCATGGTACTTCTTAGGATGAGAATCTGCTTCTACCCTGGTAACGTGATAAAATCTGAAGGACTAAAACCCATAGAACCATGCAAGAACTTTGACTGGTAACGCAGGCATGGTACTTCCAAAAATAAATAGAATTCTATTCTATTTATTTTTCGTTCTTCTTACGATGAGAATCTGCTTCTACGTTATAAAATCTGTACCATCCCTCATACCGGATGGTTTTAAAATCCATTAGGCTTTCATTCACAGCGAGTCACTGCGGGTTGGCCTCACATTACATTTTTCTGAATATAGGAAAATACCAAAGGTACTGTTAGTCCTTGGTTCATTTTTAAATGTGAAAAATATAATTTAATGGCATCAGCATAGCTGGTTTTCAATGTTCTTGTGTGCATCTATCGGTTCTCAGTAGTCAAAAAGGCAACATCTTTTAACTTAATTGTGACTGTAGTTTAGGGAGTCTTGAAATATAGGGAAGGTATTATGATTGTGACAATGGAGTGAAAGGGAGTATATAAGATGGCGTACATCTTGTTAAACTATGTATTTCCCTCCCCAATCTTCCTTCACTTTATTGGCTTGACAATGGCTCTTCGAACCAAAAAATAAAGTTGTTAGGCCATTATTGCAATGCTAGGAATGATTCTTCCACCCTAAGCCTTGGCCATTCAATTTTCATACAAGGCTTCTTCCGTCGATTTTGCTATACTTATTAAAATAAATATACTTGGTACTTACATAATTAGCTTGGAGAAAGGTTTATCTTGACTCTTTTCAAACTTTTGGGTGAAAATGAAACATTTTGATAATTGCAATAAAACTAAAAGAGGTAAAAACATCACACGAGGTCGGTGTAAAACTATAACGGTCGGAAATGACGTAAATTTGCTACTCGAATTTACGATAGGTGGCGTCGTGGCGAGATTTCAGCGTATGATCCTTTTCTTTGTACTGCCAGGCTGCGGCATTGCGCCAATTTTTCCTCATTTGCATTCGTAATATTTAATTCACTTATATAATTAGAAAGTCGAACAGTTTTGATTATCAACGTGACTAGATTCCTCATCGTAAGTAATTATAATCTTTATATGTTTCAGTAAAAATGCTGGTAAATATTTGTATGGAAAAGATGAAAAATATTGGAAATTGTTTTAGGCCTTAGCCACATTTCAAATTTTAATTTAGGGATAATGATGAATTGATGTGATGATAATCCTTGATTCACGTATGATGAATCATGATTAAACAACTATTCATTTTATTGATTCATCCATGGATGATCCATATAGTATTTTATCATAATCCTTAAAATGCGTGTAGCCAAGAGTCTAGATCAATTTTTAGGGTTTTAGTCTCATTTCTCATTCTCTTACTAACTTAAGAACCTTTGATTTCCATAAGAATCCACGACTATGTCGTCTCGCTATAGAGACAGTTGCCCACTAGACTGTAAAGTCTACGTTGGTGATTTGGGCAACAGTGGAACGAAACACGAAATAGAAGAGGCGTTTTCGTATTACGGACCCTTGCGCAGTGTTTGGGTAGCTAGAAACCCACCGGGATTCGCTTTCGTCGAATTTGAAGACACGAGAGATGCTAGGGACGCTTCCAGAGCCCTAGATGGGAAGTAAGTTAGATTAAAAGAAATTTAAATACTTCAGCAAACTCTACTTATTCACAATTTATTTTGACTTTAGAATATTATGTGGTAGAAGGGTACGAGTCGAACTATCTACTGGAAAGTCCAGACACAATTTCCGCGGACCCCCACCTCGTCCTTTCCATCCAGAGGATAGATGTTATGACTGTGGGGAGCGCGGGCATTATGCCCGAGACTGCAAGAGAGTGAGCCGTCGCTACAGAAGTGGAGGATCTAGCAGGTGCTATAAACTATTAAGTTTTTCTTTTCATAACTTTACATTATTTTTTATCATTTTTAAAGTATTTTCAATTGGTAGAGAATCTAGTTTTAGGTTATTTTTTAGAACGCATTTCCAAAGTATATTTTAGGTCTCATCAGTGAAATAGATGTTCAATATTGCTTTTAGGAAGGGAAGGGTTAAATAATTTTTGCGCTAAGCGGATAATTTTCAAATTGATAAAACAATTAAAGCAAAACTTCGAAATCCAATAGCCGATCATTGGGATTGAATTTTGATTTATTAAATTTAAAAAAAAGTTTAACCGCTATTTCTTAGCATAGTTGTAAGGATTTATAAGAGTTTATAAACTCTTAATAATAATAATCATATTAATAAGAAGAATTAGAAAAAAATTAAATAAAATGGTTGAATCCTGACAATATCTTGTAGGCTAAAATTGCTGAGCTCTCACACGTGATTGGGTGCATTCCTCAGCCCTCGCCTCATCCGTTAGAACCTCGCAAAATTAAAGCGAACAAAAAAGAGTAGTCCCGACTCAGCTAGTCAGCCCGAGCAAACGTATCCTCAGCCACACGCTCAGCTGCGAGTCGAGAAGTTGTAAAGAATTTCAAATAACGTAACCCACCCTCCTCTCTCTCTTTGTGACTCACTATCGAGCGTCTACTCTGCTCAGCTCAGCTCGGCTGGCATCAGGGTTTAATCGTCACATTGGGGGTTCGACAAATGAGTCCACACACATCCTAGTTCGTTCGTCTCAGTCTGACTCGACGCACACGCACGAGCGTCTCGGCGGCTAGCTCTACTCTCAGGGCTTTTAATGATCTCTACCCTGCGAATTTACGCCTAGAATTCATTCTTATTTCGTCAGATCAGTCTTGTTTTTATCATTAGAAAAACAAAAAACAAATAACCATTTGTGCCGATAAATTAAAGAGGTTAAGCAACGTCGCTTATCATTGAAACGAGAATATCTGGCATTAAGCATTCTTAAAAACTAGGTCTGTTCAAATAGTGAAATTTCAAACCATGGTAAATCCCTTTTCAAAAACCGAATTGATTTATGCGTGAAAATGAGTCGGGTGAACTGGAAAGTCTTATCTCGAATCAGTTCAAATTGATTCGGCTTCAATATTGGTCTGAAATTGATTTTGGATAGACTAGTGGGAAAGTAGTAAAATATTTCTAAACTACGCATGGCAAACCTTTTTACCAATATTCCTGTTTCAATATTGAAAAGGTTTTTGCTTAATGTCTTCGTTGTTAAAAAGCTGATTGGCTCAAAGGTTTCTCAAAAATATAGGCACAAATGTTTATTTGCAACAACATAAAGGTAAGTCTGATAGAAAAATTGTTCCTCAATGAACAGTTTTTTTAACAGAAACAAAATATACGCGCAGCACAATCCAAATGTCCAGCCGATAACCCAAAAATGATAACTGCATTTATAGCTATGACGATTTTAAATATTTGAGAGCTAATAAGTGTCGATGATTTTTCAATCGTACATACAAAAAAAAGGCTGAAGAACCCCTTTAAAAAAATTCTAAATAATGCATGAGGAAGAATTTCTTTAATTTTTTACTAACAGCAATGTTTTTTCCCCCTCAATATTAAGTTACTTTAGCTTGTCTAGATTTGTACCGTCATACTCATCCCAATTTTTTGTGCCGCTTCTTATTTGCGCTATCTATGGGGAAAAATCTTAGTAGATCGAGGCGATCAAGAAGTCGAAGCCGAAGCCACGGAGGACGATCGGCCAGTCGAAGTCATAGTCGATCCCGCAGCAGATCACCCAGAGGAGGAAGCCGAAGCCGTTCTCAATCCGGTTCAAGGGGAAGGTTAATATCTGTCTAATGAGAGGGGCAGATTACTGATAGTGTCCACTCTTGAGAAAGAGAGATGGATAAGTTTTAGAACTTAAAACTTATTGTTTTGCTAAACACCGTTGATTAACTGTATAGAAAAAACCCTAAAGTTTGAAAATAATCTAATTATTAATCGGATTTGATCGGATTAACTTTTAAAAAGAATCTATTTGTGATCAGCTCCACGTAATCATGATTACGTGGAGCATTAATCAAGCCGATAAAAAATTTGATCAGTTGAATGTGAGGAATTTGAGTTGACAATTCAGAAGTAAACTGCCCCTCAGTTCAAATATTTTCTTACGAACTCTTACTAATAATCCGTTGCTTCGTTAGTCGATCGCCAAAGGATCGTCGTTCGCCATCACGGTCACCGCGTAACTCTCCCGCTGATCGAAATGGAGACGTAAACTAATAATGTTTGCGTTGACTCGACGAATCATCATTAACTGTGTATTTTTGACATTTTTGAAACCTTTTAGGGGGTAAGAAACATATTAGACCTAATTTCGTGACCATCCCAAATTATTTTGTTCTTATTATATATGTACTAATTGAATTCGTCCCCAGAAAGTAACGGGACATTAAATATTTCTTTTACTCTCGGTGAGAATCTGGATTAAAATAGTAAAGTTTTAAAACGTAAACTTTTTAATAAGAGCTAATAACCAGGGACCATTTTTTTCCCCATTCAATTGTAATAACTTGATTATAAATATGGATAACATTTACCCATCCCTGACAAAATTAATCTTATTGTGAATTGAATTCATTGAGTGAATAAACCGACGTTTCATCAATTTTAAAATGTGAGGTTTCATTTTCTATGTTGGCATAGATTAGGGTGTGTCAGTACACGGTAGCGTGACTGACAATCCGTTTTTTCATGACTGCCTAATTTACTGGCGGACTTGAGGAGCTAATCACTCTAGGATTACCTGTACACAAATTATGTGTAACCATTTTAGCACTGTCAAAGGTGGGGATTTAATATATTACGCATAATCGTTTTAGGACAGTCAAAGGTACACTGATGACGCAGAGTGACTAGCCTCTTGGAAGACTAGCAGAAAAGATATGTAAATACTAGACATGTTTATATGTTTGGGAGAGATGGCGAGTACATATTTTTCGAACAATTCCAATATTTGTAGTTCTTAATTTTACTGTTATAAATGGGTTGGAGTTCAATATTTATAACTTGAGATAATCCTTAAAGATGGATTATTCCAATGCAGTACTGGTATAGGTTGATGGACTAATTGTACTTAGTACACGCTCAACATGGTAGACATCACCTAGGCTACAATATATTTAAATCAGTTTCTTGTACATATTTCAACAGTAAAGACTGATGCACACTAATTTTTTCCTCTTTCATAAATTAAGACGCTTAGAGTACTCGAAAGCACTCATTTACGTAAAAGGGAACATCTGAGCTAAGACCATCTGTTATATTATCTATGATGTGTCTTTCCATGATGCCAGCATTTTCTTTTATTTTTTTTGTAAGTAGCCAAAAAAGAGCCAGCACATTCATTCTGGCTCTAAAATCATGGCAGCAGACCTTTAGGTTAAACTGATATGTTCCCTGTTACATAAATGAGTCCCTGATGTAGGTAATATCTAAAATCTATTAAAACGACGGAAGGGCAGAGTACAACTGGTTTTTGAAAGTAAAGTAGCTTCATACTTAATAACGTTTGCTAAAATTGGGTCTTGCACTTCGATTCAGGGTGTATCAAAACTGAAGTCTTCTAAATACTTAATTACGGTTTCTCCTTTTTTTACTGAAGAATTTCCCATAACACAAAATTTCTAAAGTTAATTCATACATACTTCGAGTATGAACAAGTCATAATTATTATCACAATTGCCAAAAATTTGGTTATTTGAGATTCCCCGACTTTTCCTTATCATCTGAGCACTTCAACCAAACTAAACGAGTATATCATACTACGTCTTCCCTTAAATTCACTGGTACAAACTATCTTTTCAAGGCTTTCGATCTTCGTGACACCATTCCTATAGATTTTAGCCTATTTCCCCAGTTTTCCCTGATATTTCTCCTTAATTAAAAATTCGCCAGGTTTCTATGGTACTCCCTAATCTGGAGAGTAAAGCAGGAGGTTCCTGAAGTAAATTTTCCAATTACTACAATCAACCTATGTATCCTTTTAAGCCTACTTTAGAGTAAGAAATTAAATTTCTAGCCCTTTTTTTTTTAAGTGGATAGGTAAATCTAGAAAAACCTTGCTAATCACGTTTAAAAAAAGGGGGCCCTGTCTTGAGAGAGAAAATCCGCCAACTACACATCTAAAGACATACAAGTTTTATTTCTAGATTAAGAAAAAAAATAGTTTTGTTTGTCAAATATGGTATGAACCCTGATGTATAATCTTCCGCTAGTACGAAAGACTCAAACCATCAATGTAATGTTGTTAATTTCTCAAAGTTGAAATTACATTTAATGATATGAGTACAGTTAAGTTGTCACGTAATACAAATTTTGCGAGGACACCCACAAAAAAACCAAAAAAAGGATGAAGGAGAGCTACATGTAAATGTTAAAAAAAGTTTAAAACAAGCTTATTTTTTTTTGATCTTCCAAGTTCGTTATCAACCTTATAACTGAAGGTTTTGGTCTTTCGAAAATCAGCGTTGATTCAATTGTAATTAGAAAATTAGAGAGAAAAATTCGATATTTAAAGTCCCGAATGTTAAGTCTCTCTTACATAAATCCGAGTAAGTGAAAATTACGATTTTGGTTATTTTTGTGGAGGATAAACAAAAATGTCGGATAAGGTTTTTTTTTTTTTTTAAATGGAACTCCTTTCTTTTAACGTCGGTCTCTCGAGAGCGATCTGCTCAAACTGCGACGTGGGCTTCTGGAACGGCTGCGAGAACGACTTCGGGAATAACGACGCCTAAACAGAAGAGAAAACAAACATCAAATGTCAAAAGAGTAATTTACAATGAGAAGCAGACACATTTTCCAAATAAATCTAAGCTTATATCGCTCTGAAGCTTAAGCGTTATTTTTGGTTTTATGCGTGGTTTATCAGATTTTTGGTAAGATAAGGGTATATTGACTCGTGAAGAACTTATGATACCCAAGAATATAGGGAAGATCCTATGAAAAAACTATGGGATCGTTTTGAAACCTTCTGGGTCAGTTTACATCAATGTATGTTCCGCTATAAATTTGAGTATTTATTCTTAAAAACGCCAAGTCATTGCTTACTTTCTAAATCTTAAGCTGGGTTATGTTGAGGTCACTAAAGCTGCGTTCACATTAGACTTTGAAACCATTGTGGAAAGGTCAAATTATAAAGTTTTGGGGTCGATAGTTTGCTCAGAATATGAGAAAAAACTGAATCTTTAGTCAAATATGTTCAGTTTAAAATAATTATTACAATTAAAACGTCAATCTATCAAACATTTCCTTGACCTATACCGAAATGTTTCATTTCCCTAATCATTTCAGCTCATTTTTAAATTCTGATTTTTAGGCCTAGTGTTCCAATTTCCTGAACGAACTCAGTCTTCCTACATTCTAGAGTTTCATTAATGTGTTCTTTTAATGTAGTTGCGTTTACCAAATGACAAGCCTTCCCTAGTCTCATCAACGATGTTAAAACACTCCCACGTGGAGGACCAAATTGTATACCACGTAGAAGAGGCTTTGCAATTTCCTACCTAAAAGCCACTACTAAATTTTCCAGTTTTTGAAACCAAAAAACCATACCCACGCATAAAACAAACCAAAAATCTTTGGGTTTTAATTTTTAAACCAACTAAAACCGATATACCATCGATACGAGCTTAATTTTATATGAAAAACTGACACAACAACTTAACCACTAAATTAAAAAGAATCGAAAAGGATAAAAAACACAAGAAACACGTAAAGTATGATAAAATTAATAACCGTCTTAACTTTAAGAAAGAAAACACAGCATACTTATATAATCTGTCATTTTACGGGCCCTTTTTTTTAATTAATAATAAAAATAATTTCCCATAAGATAAGAAAAAATAAAAAGAAAGAAAGCAAACGTAACCTGCGATGTACGTGTTGATATTTTGTAAGAGAAAATTTGAGAATGGCCTGATGCTTGAAGCATTGGAAATATAAACGGCGGCGCTGGCGGGACAAGGTGTTTTGTTTGGTTTGGTTTTTTGGTCTGAGATACTAGTTTTGATTGATTTAAGAGGTGAGGTGACTGAGAGTCGTGAGATGGTGGTGAGATTTGATTTTTAGAAGCTAATGTTGCCTTTGTTTTACAAACTTATAGAAGCGAGAGATGGTTTGTTTGTTTTTTTTTCGGAGAGATGCCGAGAAGTATAGCGAGCGGCGGTTGGGTGAAATGTGTAGCAAATTTGGTCTGTCGCGGCGGCGCCGTTTAATATTTATTCGCGGCCAGTTGCGATAGTTGTTTATCGTAGATGTAGTAGTAGAAGTTGTAGTAGGATGATGGATTTTGGATTTTTATAGATTTGAGATTGAGGAAGAGAAGATATGGTGATATTTGTGTGCGGAGAGTCGATAGTACCGCTACTACTACAGCTGATTTTGTTTGATTTTTATCAGTTTTGGCTACGAGATGTCATGGCCCCCAGATTTAAATCTGAATTCGGCACATTTTACGACCATTTTTTTATAAAGTTTTGATCGATGGGACAGAAGATTTTGTTTAAATCGCAGAGAGTAGGCTTTAGGAGCCTTTTTCACCCTGGAGGTGTTGGGATAGGTGATAGATGCGATACCCTGAAATGCGGTTATCAGTCTTTGGTTATTATTTCGACAACTTTTCATTTCAATTTCTACTGTAAGAACTAAGTTTTGTTTCAATTTTTTTTTTTTTTTTTTTTTTTTTTTTTTTTGGAATGACTAGCGCATTTGGCTAAAATTTTAACTTTTAATTTATCTCTCGAACCCGCGTACCATCATCCGAATAATTTAATTTTTAAGCATTACACGAAGCTAAATTTTGGAAATTTAATCGCGATGAATAATTAACGTTCTTAAACGTATCGCTACTAAAATATTTTGGCCTAAAGGTTTTTGAAATAAGTCTAACACCATCATCAGAGTATAGAAATTGAGAATTTCTTTGAAAAGGTTGAAGATATTATTAGTTATTAATTAACAAGACTGACAGTTCATCGCAGTTATTGTAAACTTTTGTCAGAATTCCTTTCCTCAGCTGAAAATAACTGCTATGCCATCTTTTAATTAACAACTAATATCAGAGTTATTTTAAAAACCCATCAAGCCTTTTTTTAATTTTATTACGTGCCAAATGAGCTACGCTTCAAGGAGATATTAAAACATTTAAAAGAGGTTATTGCCTTACACTGAGAATGAATTCTAACAACTTCTGTAAAATAGACCCAATTCATCAACAAAAAACTAACTGAGAAAGTAGGCTTAGCGAGGGAGATTAATTTCACACAGTTCCAAAGAGCAACGACTAAAGAGTGAAGTTCCTAATATTAGTTTTTACTAAAGCAGGGAGCCCAGTGATAAATTTCAATTCTTTAAATGGAGGAGGGGACAACAGTGAAACTTTACGTATCCCCCTCTGAGTACGTGTGGATATTATAATTTATCCAGCGTGGGAGATGACACTGGGGTAAGAGATCTTTCTTCACAAATGAGAGAACTGACCTCGCCCAAACTATTGAGATTTTGGTTGAGCTCCCTACCCCTTTAGGATTGTGCAAAGCAATATACAAATCTCGGATAATAGGGTTTGTTTCTGTGGATTACACAAAATAATAGGATTTTATAGGATATTTCAAATGCATATAGGATAATATAGGACATGTATGGAAACGTAAGAATTCCTAGGAAATATAGGACCATTGGGATGCCCGCTAAAAGGGCTACATTAGATTACATCCCTCTATCTCAAAACCTCTTCAAGTTTGGATATATTCCAATTTTTCTCTCCGTTAGACACACAAAGGTACTGGCAACGTTGGAATAACTATATAGTGAATACTCCCCAGAACTGTGGCTTAGCCTCTTACATTTAATTGAAAATTATTTTTGTTAATGAAGCTAGTTTAGCTTTAACAATAAGATATTTATCAAAATTACTGGTTGTTAGACTTCATACTTCAGTTGAGGCCTCAAAAAACCTTATAGCTCTAGATATGATCTCAGCAATCTCATTTAAATTGGGGGCAAAGGGCAAGTATTCTGATCAGATACTTGTAATAGTTAACGCGTACGCATCTTGTACAGTTAAAGAGTTATTGATATCAATAAATTGTATTTTTTGCCGCAATGGTAAGCCTGAATTCTACATTAGCGAAAAGTAAAGACGCATTTATATATAAACAGATTACATACCTGGGAGGTGGAGGAGGGGCCCTTCTACCCCCTCCGCCGCCGCCACCACCGCCTCCGGAACCACCACTACCACCACCTCGTCTCGATCTACCATGAGACATTTCGACTCTTACTCTAGTGCCGCACAAACGACTGAAAAGGAAAAAAAAAAATTATAAAGAAACTGTAATAAAACAAACACGACACATTTAGATATCTTGAAAAACCTACGTTCCATCCATAGCTCGACAAGCATCCTCAGCATCACGAGGATCTTCAAATTCGACAAAAGCGAAACCAGGAGGGTTTCGGGCTACCCAAGTGTTTCTCAAGGGTCCAAATTTGCCAAAAACCGCTTCAATTTCGTGTTTAGCGGCTCCACTACCAAGATTTCCGATGTAAACCTTGCAGTCCAAATTCCACTCCCTATACCTAGCCATATCTTCGTCTCTCCTGAAAAAAAAGGCCATTGCGAGTTAGAAAATAAAGGTTAACGAGGTGACGCTAAGGCTTACGGCATATTGAAAATCAATAATTAGGCCCCGGCCTGGTATTTTAACACAATGATAAATCAGAAACTGCTAAGCCTTGGTGGGCGTTGAAGAACAGTCGCGTCCGCGTTGTTGAATCGAAATAAATCTCTAGATTACTCGGGAAAACTTACCTACGCTTTTTAAAAGCTACCAATTTCGGAGATATAAAAACGAAATTGTTAACTCGGCGTAAGTATTAAAAGGGATCGCTAAAAAATACGACGTCCTAAAGTTCTGAGGACAAAGAATTTCGATTCTTACATCACAAATACGGTACAAAAGAGATTAATTTAGGGAGTGGTTCGGTTCCCAACGATTTTTTTCTGTGAACTGCGGGAAAAACGCCAACCATACTACTGCTGCCATCTATACAAAAATATCAGAAATATATTTGCGCGGGAAATATTACAGCCAATTAAAATCTTTCTAAACTTGCCGGTAAAATTCAAAAGCTACTTTAAGCAATTACCTGGCCGGTTTCAGAGTTACATTCCGAATTGTCGGGTATGGTACAGTTGCACTATTTCTAGTACGCTCCAGCTTGGATGAACAAAAGCTATCGCTTTCGGGATATGACACTCTAACCTTTGGTAAGGCATTCGGGTTTGGCTCGCAAAGTCCTCGCTAGGGAAAGGGGGCTTTTTAGGATTTCCTGTAAAAGTGTTACCGGTTTTTCCATGAAAAATACACGTGTTCCGGGTTATTCTCCATTATCATATCATGTCATATCCTGAAAGCAACAGCTTATATTATTCATCCAAGGCACCAGTATGCGTCGCTGAACTTAGCCCAATAAGAGTTCAACAGCTAAAAAAGCCGTTATTTAAATTCTCCAGTAGGTCTAGAAAAGCCTAAATCGGTATTTTGATTCGTAGACAATGTTCTTTAATAAAAATAAATAGACAACTTCAATTAAGTTAGTGTTCGAGCGCTATGGCAGGCGCGGTAAATGAAGTTGTCTATTAATTTCCTAAATTGATGTTAAAGGTTAAAACAAGTTTTAAGGTAGGGTAAATCCAAGGCCTAGCAAAAATACTAAAAAAAATCTCTCTCAATCACACCCTTCAAGACGACCATGCAGGCCTAAGCAAACAACCGCGAAATTACATTTCTACGGTCGATTGGCTAAAATTTCCCCAAAATAAACTTCTTCCCAATTTATCAAGAAGAGCTTAACCCGTTTATAAAACGCGACGAAGTAGAAAAAAGTTGATGACAAGCGCGGATAAAGACGAAAAGATTGAGAAAAATAAAAAACAGGCTGTATAACTAGGCATAAGCTTCTTATAAGCCCACTGTATAGTCACGACTCAAGAATATTTCTGCATAAAAAGACCCCTATACACCAACCATCCGTAATCGAGTTAAAGTACGCCCAATTAGGGAGATACGAACTGAAAAGTTTTGTTTTGCCTAAATGATGTAAGGGGAAAGCTAGGTCTTTTTATCAAAAAATGCCAACGTCCCAACGATAAATCTCTTTCAAGCTCGGTGATAAACTCGGGAAGATTGTCGAGCGGATTAGCGGCAATCAAAAAAGACGAGCGCTCGCCTTTCCTATAAATAGGATAAAGCGGAGCTCTAGGAAAAGGACTGGTAGAAACGGGATAGAGAGAGGATAGCCAAGGCTTAATCTCATCTTATCTCCGTACTTATAAGGGACAACTGGCTCGCGAGTCACTGATAGTAAATTACAATCTTAAAATGAAAGATTTTTACCTTAAGAAAACTCGTTTCTATACGGCAATTCGGAGCCCTTTCAAAGTTCCAAGAGTATATAGCGACAGAGGAGTTTTTCCAGCCCTTTTAACTAGGAGACTAGTTTCGGAGTTTTGGTTTCCTTCGTTTTGAAAAATAACGAGGCTATACAGGCAGATTATATTAGAGAGAAGAGTCGGGAAAGCTTACTCACGAAGGACACCGCTTCCATTTAGTTTTGGCACGCTTTAGGCTAGATTCACGATTCCTAAGGGAGAAAACAAAGTTATTATTATTATCTACCCGCGCTCCTTCACACTGTCTCTGGAGTTTCACTAACTGAGTCTGGATTTTCAATGAAATGGCCCGAAGGGAAAAGTTAGGCTTAACGTGTTTTGTATAATGTATATACGTAAATATGGGATCATAGGATAAATGAACCCAAAAGGGGTTAAAAGCCACCCTATATCCATATCGAGAAGTTAGACAAAAGTTAAAATGGCAAGCGGATGTTTGGATTCATTTACCAGAATTAAATCAGACGGATAATATTAAGCCTACAATTGTTTGAGTTTCTCTACAGAGGGTCGCCTCATAATTATGGCCCCGCTTTATAAAGTTTCTGTCCATTTGATTTATCGAGAGGAAACTATAAAAAAGAGCGGATGATTAGGCAGATTTATTAGGCCTAATGTTAAATTTCATTTTTCTAAAGAATTAGTAACCTTTGACTTAGGGTGAAGGGAAATATTCGACGAATCAAATTAACCCAACGTTTCGTTCTACAAGTTTTCTCTCGACTTAGTAGGTCTCGTCTGAACAGGGCTTAGAAACTACTGAGGTGTTATTCGAGAGGATTTTGCAAACCAGGGAAAGATGGTTGCGTATAAATACACCATACTAAGAATAACAGGAGTTAAAAGTAGTTTATCAAACTTGATTTTAAATTAATTTCAAACGATACCCTAGGGGGTGAGCCTTCTAAATTTGAAACGTCAAGAAAGTGTATTTATTTCTCAATCTTCGATATTGAATATTGAATATTAAATATTTTCCGCGTACCGGTAGAACTTTTTTTGTCGTAGAACGTTTTTTGGTTCGAGAGGGATTTTTTTTTCTAACTTTCAAAGAGAAACAGTTTTGACATGAAATATTTATCGGGGGGCGGGACAAGCTGTTACTGTAGCGTTGTAACAGATGTTAGCAACGTAAAATCGAACCAAATTGTTTTTAATTTTCTAGGTTTCAAAAATATGAAATAAACCCAAAAAAAAAAAAATAAAAATAAAAAAAATCGGTATACTGTATAAAATGAAATTTCTTATTTTATAATCATGAATTCTTTAAATAAAATTATTATACACAAAAGATATGCAATAGATCTCTTGCGTTTATTTTGACCCCCAACAAGGGGTTCCTTAATTTGGACGACATTAAAATACCCCCACTGTTCAAATTAAAACGGACAAACATTAAAGGTCCAAATGAGGATCAACGTAATTTAGTAAATGATCGGACATTTTGACCGAAATCCAAAGTCTCGAAATTTAATTCTCTATAGGACATTAGCATTGAAATCCAAAAATAGCTTTCAAAATCTCACGAAAATCCTGAAATCCCATAAAGGGAGAATGAAACCTAATAACAAGTGATTTTTATCGATTCGTCATCGTTTAAATAGGCCTAATCCACCAATAAAAAGTGTACAAAACAAATATTAAACTAAAAATAAATTTAAAACTTACCCGGAAAATAGGCTTAGCGGGATTCATTGAGATCCTGAATTGCCTCCGTGTAAAGTCTAGCGACCAATGAGCGAAGGGCCGACGTTCACGCGAGATCTCCACGAGACTTACAATCGCGTTCGATTGGTCGACCTTATACGCGAGGAAATCAGGATCTTCATGAAACCCGCTAAGCCTATTTTCCGGGTAAGTTTTAAATTGATTTCTAGTTTAATATTTGTTCGTATAAAAACCTGAGTCTAATTAAAAGAAATTTTAAACAATGCGCTTGAACAAGAAAGACGAAAAGTTCTCCAAACATTTTCGGCAAAAACAGATAATAAAATTGCCCTCGGTACGATAGTATAGAGAGTAATTTTATCATTTATGAACCACCGAGTCATTCTTAGACTCTTCTTAACCTTATTTAAAGTAAATAGTGTTACTGTATTAATAAATTATTCATTTTCCTCTTTAATTAAATATGAAAAACAGAATTCTTCCAAACAAATTCGCTTATAAGGTCGTCCTTCCCACACCGATTCGTTTCTAGCAAAATAATCTACGCGCGTATAGAGTTTGGGCAACCATCTGTGTGTTGGGGGCATGCTAATAAAAGAATAATTCGGGATTTCTCGAATTAAGAGAGCTTTTTTTATGCATATTTACTTTCGCTCGCTTTCTTAATCTTGTTGAGAATGAATTTGGCGCAAATAAGTAAGAACTACTTCGTGTTTTGACTAGAAAAAGACGGATTATTATAAATTTAAATACCAGTAGTCTGAGAGGATTGCCAAAGAAACGCTGATAAACAAGAAATACTTATTTTACGAATTCATTTCAGGCTGAGAATGAGATTCTTCTTGTAACTTAATTAGAAGACATATATGTGACAAAATACTGTTATGAGAATTATATTGAAACTAACTGAAATCGCAAAATGTCAAAAAAAAACTACACTTTTAATTTGGAATAGATATTATATTATAATATAATTAAAATATAAACTTATGGTTATAATAATAATTATTGAACGGACATCAACGGGACCAAGGGCAGTTAGACTATTAATCAGGAAGTTCTGAAGTAGGAGATGTACTGGTGTTACGCGAATATCGAGGGGGTTGTACAAAATGTTTGAACTCTTTGCACTACCAAAGTTGGACTCTGAGTTCAGCAAGAGTTCGAACTGTTTGCATTACCAAAGCTGGACTTGCGTGAACTCAGGTGTACAAGAAAATCAAGAGTGATGTCCCCCTCGGCGAATAGTCCCCAGAAGTGGAGTTTCCTGGAAGAAAAACTCCAGTCTCTATCCCTAATGACCGGTACATACTTCGATCTGATTGGTTTATAGCAGGAACAAAGACAACGTAACGCTAGGCTGGCGTGTTCTATGAAGGAACTGGCGTACAAACAGTGGAGCTTCCTAGCCATCGTTCCAATTTTGCAACTTCCTCTGTCCTTACACACGTTAGTAAAGGCATCTTTATCTGTCGGTACTATCTTTCCCGCCTTCACAGGGGTTTGAAAAGCATTAACACTTTTTTTAACGTTAGCACGCCTCTCTATATAGCAAGGGCACATAGACGTAAGAGGGAACATTCGAGTTACTATTGGTCACTCCACGATGTCACCTTTATCTTTTTATTGGGGAGTGGTACGTTTTTAAGAGTATGAAAATCTAGGAGCTATTTCTTTCTTGGGAGGAGCTTATTCGATGTTTTATACGCTATAACATAGCGGAAGCAGACAATATGCAAATGTTCCCTCTTACCTCTACGAATCTCTGGTAATATCATTCAAACCACATATACTGAGTAGTTCTTGAACGTCTACTAATTTAATCACAATTGACGTTTCAATATTCTAGTCACGAATATTTTAATGGCGATCAGTCTGGTCCGCGCGAAATTAGGCTTAAAATTCTCCAAGGTCCCACGAAACAGACGGGGAAGAAAATAATAAAAAAATAAATTGGTATATATTAAGACTTCAATGATATTAGTTTTACTAGCGCCTTTTACTCTTCTCCGTCGCAGTTTATAACAACCAATCAGAGCATTTGTCGTTCTAACACTTCCGAGTCATTTTCTTTTATTTTATTTCCAAACATTCAGGGTCGCCCGGAGATTTCATCACGTACGAAGACTACGTTTTTTTTGGTCTAAGAGTAAGAAGAATTTAAAAACCCACTACCCCATTAAAGAGATCTAGGATTAAATTAAAATTTTTCCCACTTTACCAAAAATAGAAGAACAAAAAGCCTAAGACTAGACTAAACACGTTCTTAATTAAGATCAGTGATATAGCCAACCAAAAAAATCCATTTCGATGAAGTAATCTGACCCCGGGAATAACTCGAGTCTTACGGGTATCTAGTACAGACAGAGTGATGAAAAACTATCTCTCTTATATAAAGGGAGAATGCAACCTAACAACAAGTGATTTTTATGGATTCCTTATCGTTTAAATAGGCCTATTGAAAAAGAAGTGGAGCAACATTTGAAATCTAAATACTCAATTGCTGATGCCAATGAGAATTCGTCGTTGAAATGGCGCTTGGGCTGAAAGAGATTAGAAATAGCGCCTTTAAACTTCTTACAAAAGAAGGGGTGTTGGCTTTTCCTGTATCTATAAGAGTATTTCTATCAAGCTTCACGATTTCTTTGAAATCTCCGCTTGAAACTGGCTACGCACCAACGTTTTTATTCGCTACTCGAGCTATGGTCAATCGGGTATTCCGAACGACAGATTTCCGCCTCATAAAACATGGTCAATCCTATAACTTCATCGCGGTCTATCACCCTCTTCATCCTTGTCCGCGCTGCGAACTTCAATTGATAACAAATTCTTATAAAACCTCTACTGATCAGTTAAACGGGGTAGTGAAGGGATGTATTTACCAGGAGCTAAAAGGCGGGATCAACCCAGGCTTAAGGCGTTATTTTTTAGTAAGAAGCTTTTAGGTTCTCCACTTTGGCAACGAAACTATCGATATTTATTGAGCCTCGTTGTCCCGATGTCTGACGATTGACGAAAGATATTAATTGCAAGCTAAATGTACTTTAAAACCTCTTTATCGTTACCGATACATTCAAAGTTTCATAAATAAGTTATAAATTTGTATCACATTAAGGTTTCTATATTGTCTCGAGACTTTCCGCTGCATTAGCTCAAAGACGAACGCGTAATTTACGCCTCCGTAATACTTGAATTATTCCGTATCTATCCTGAAATTAGGCTTAACCCTTACATAGAGGGCCGAAGGGTTTTATGGTATTTTAACATATTATATTATTTATAGCAGACGACAGATGGGGCCGTTATTACTATATATCTTAATTAAGCCTAACTTCCGCCAACATTGAATAAGATGAATTAGCGAATTGAGTCTTTGACTATGAAATGCGTTAAATTTTCAACATCCTGCGCAGTGATCAAAGGCAAAAATTATCAAAATTATTAAAAATCTAAAATTGTAGAAAATTCAAAATTAATAAAATTAATTTAACTTGGTAAAACATTATAATTCAAAAACAATCTTTACAATTTAAGAATATCTATCCCGCGATGAAATTAGAGTGAAGTAAGGTTTACAGAGGGTCAAAGTTCAACTTGTTTCTCAATGCCTTTTCCCAATCACTAATCTTCTGACTAAGTTGAGCAGCGGTTATTTCTTCGCTTGACTCGTTACGAGTGAACTTCTAGAGAGAGAGAGAGAAGAGGATGGAGAGAAATCTCTTCTCTGGATGTGTGAAAAGGAGGAAGCTATAGGGGAAGCCAGACTCGCGGAGAAAAAGGCAAGAAAAGAGGGACAGAAAAAAATATATATATTTCTGGGTGCGCTAACACTTGAGCGAATTAATTGTACTCGAACGAAGACTATTGAAGCAGAAAATTTCCTCGATTGTTTTTTACACGAAATTGGGTTCGATTAAACGGCGTGATTCGATAAAAAAAAGTAACTTTATCCTTAAAGGAAGAATGAACTGGCGATTATCGTTTAAAGTGAAATTTTCATCAATTAAGGGGTGTTTTCTGACTAATCGAAGCAAAACAATAAGTATTTTAATCTTAGATGAGCACATGTTAAACTTGAATACTCTCCGAGTAACTTTAAAATTTATTTCTCGTCCTAAAAAGATTTAACAGTTATTTTAATGATTATTAATCGATCGAAAATTACTAGTTGTTCAACTTCATGCTCACTTTAATTATATAGTTACTCCAATCTATATCTACACTCGGTTACGATTCACCGAGAACATACGACAACTCGAAACCTCGTGACCTATTTGCCGTTTTATGGGCTTCATTCATATGCGTAGCCATGCAACAAAGAGCGTTAAATATTTCATTAACGATATGTTATCATAAGTTAATTCATTAACAACTCCATATAAGTTAAATAGTCTTATTCAAATCAAGATTAGTATAAGCAAAAATTTTGAATCAGATCGAACAAAGTGAGGGGCTAATCATTCTCGGATTCCCGTACACCGATTACGGATTACGGGTAATCATTTTAGCACCGTCAAAGGCAGTAATTTTAAAGATTACGCGTAATCGCTTTAGTACAGTGAAAGCTACAGGCTGTACACCGATTACGCCGAGTCACTGGCCCCTCGGAACAAAGCTAAAGGTTACCTTTTATTCCTACGAATTTAAACAGAACTACTTGGATATTTTACATTTACTTATGGTTGTAGTTATTTCAAACAATGGATCATACGTGGAATAGATTTTGTTTATCGAGACATTTTTGTTTTGGTATTTTTGCAAGGAGGGTTTAGATATAGATACCAAAAAGAATAACGTGTATAAAATGAAGGGCGCCAGGCGGAGAAAAAAACATCCAGTGGAAACAACAGCCGACGACCAAAAACCACAGCGTGTCGCAAAAACATTCGAAATTTATGTCTCGTACAACATATGGATCGCGGACGAGGCTTAACGATGTACTGACCAAAGAAGACAAAGAAAAAAACAACAAAAAAAAATTTGGCGGGAAAAAAAACTATATCGCTTTATATTAAATGTGTGAGCGACACGGATTATTCGTTCGTATTCTTAGAAAGGTACTATTAAAGAATTGGGTCAATATGGAATTAATATGGCAATTTTGGGCTGTTTCTAGATTGTAAAAGGATATAGATTCAAATTTTGAGTGCCTTATTCATATCGAGGCGTTAACTTGTAAATGATTTTATTCTTTATGATTGAGAAGGACAAAAACAAAAGGCGGGAAATAAATATAAACCAAATGATGGTTTTAATTTATATCCTGATTTGAAGGGGTTGTGAAACGTAAAATTGGGTTATTGTATGCATAAAAAGAAAGCTTATTTTAATTATTATTAGCAATATACGAAATGAAAGCGTAGATTACCCTTATTGATCCAAAAATAAAGTTTAGATTACTCTTAGCGGCAAAAAAAGAAGGTTTAGATTACTCTTAGCGGCACAAAAAGAAAGTTTAGATTACTCTTAGCGGCACAAAAAGGTTTAGATTACTCTTAGCAGCACAAAAATAAGGTTAAGAATAGATTACTCTTAGCAACACAAAAATTAGGTTTAGAATAGATTACTCTTAGCGACACAAGAGGAAAGTTTAGATTACTCTTAGCAAAGATGCAAAAGAAGCATTGATTTTGTATAGTGACACAAAACTTTAGATTACTGTAAATATTTGTTTATATTATTTAGCATAAGCTTAGCGACAGAAAAAAATTGTTTAGATTAGACTTAGCAACACGCAAGACTGGGTACAAAAGATGTGTTTAGATTACACTTATAAGCACAAAAGAAGTGTTTAGTTTACACTATAGAAACACGTAGACGTTTAAAAGCCTTATTTTTTCAGTTTCTCTTTAATCCAATTCAATCAACAATAGGGTTTCGCTGAAAGCTTGTAATTAAAGGGTATTTATATTGGGGAACGAAATTACAAAATCTAGATTACGATAAGCTTAAGTTTATATTAAAATCGAGTCCCAATCGCCACAGATATTTACCGAAAAAAAATATTATTATATATTAAATGCATTCTTCCAGGAGGATATTAACTTTTCGGGTTAATTAAAAATTCCCCCGGCTGAAGCGAACGTAAACGTAATTTTCCCAGATTCGGCTCCCAATTTACGCTTTTTCCAATTAAACCCAAACACCATAACACTATTATTCCATAATTAGATTTTACGACGTATTTTCTAATAGCATATATACGTTTATTTGATGACACTTTTAAGTGCACAACGGTCTTAATTGAATACTATCTTTCACGAAAATCTTTACAAAAATCATTTAAAAACAATAAAACTAATGATTTCATTAAAGGTAGAATACAACCTATCGTTTAAATAGATCTAATCCAATAGTAAAAAATTTTACAAACCAATATTAAACTAGAAATAAATTTAAAACTTACCATCAAAATGGAAATTCTGAACTCCCAATATAAACACTAGCGACCAATGATATTGATCGACGACCCTTACATGGGGAAGGCATGATCTCCATGAATCCAGCTAAGCCGGGTAAGATTTAAATTTATTTCTAGTTTAATATTTATTTTTAATTTTTTGTTACTGGTCGATTAGGCCTATTTAAACGATAAGGAATCGATAAAAAAGTACTTGTTGTTGGGTTGCATTCTTCCTTTGAAGGAAAATTCTAATTTATTTTTACGTTTTTCATCATGTAGGTATTTGCGAGGGGTCAGACACTCTTGAATTCGCTGTACACCTGAGTTCACTGAATTCAGCTTTGACAGTACATTGAGTTGGAACTCTTATGAACTTTGAGTTCAGCTTTGATAGTGTAAAGAGTACAAAAAATTTGTACACCTGAGTTCGCGAGTGTCTGCCCCCTCTGGTATTTGCTATAAAATACTACTTTAAAAGATTTAAAAAATTCTGAAATTTATAAGAAGTTTCAAAGCGTGTCCTGATAAGATGTATGAAATATTACCTTTAGTGATATGTATCTTGGTTTTGGTTTTTAAGTTGTTTTAAACTTGTTAAGAACTATTAACGTTGAATTTTCTCAAATTAGGATCCATGGTAGAGAAACTACTAAAAATTGTTAAGAACTCGTCAAAATGTTTTAAACGCATAATATTTTAGATTTGTAATAACTTTTGATTTGCTTCGTTTTATTCTCTATTTTTCATTTTTTCACCATACAGAGAGAGGGAGAGAAAGAGAGAGAGAGAGACAGAGGAGTGTGAAAGATGAGAATCTCTGTACCTTTTGAGAGACGCTTATACCATTTTCAAAAATAAAAACTGTAAAAATGCTTGAGACGATTACGTTGTCAAGTGTAATTTACTTTTTTTGAAACGATAATGGGGGAGAGGCGTGACACGAAGTGTGTTAATTTTTGCAAGGAGCTATACGCGCGACGACAAAAAGCTTTCAATTGCGTCGCCTCTATTTTCACAATCAATTAGGGACAAAAGAGACCCTTCCGGCTATTAGCAAAAAGAAAGAGGGGTCGAGTTAGGATGGTGTATATGTATACCTTTACCTCTTAGCCAGCAAGTCCCTCAGCCCTCGTACTAAATTAGTTCTAGTAGCTTCTTAAAGCGAAGTTAAAGAGTTAGGGACTCCAAAAGTAAAAGGTTTTAGATTTTAATTAGTTCACTATAATAAATAATCGGTAATTTACGCCATTTTAATTACTTTCCCAGTGCAACAATGGTAAGTTTAAATGGATTAAGTACTTTCACGAAAGAGATCTCGCGAAAGTAACCACATGACGTGCCACTAAAGTTCTAAATCGGTATTTACCCTGGTAATTGTATCTAGCCATCGTGATAACATCTATGATTGTTATTAGGCTTAGCGTGGGCTACAGAGGTTAGTGTTAGGTTTAACTCTCATTAAGCTACGATCACACTATCATTTCTTAATCGATTTGAAACGTTGAAATCAAACCGATATTCGAATCGCCAGGATCGTTTTAAGCGTCGTCTGTTCACGCATTACCTTTATAAATCGATTTATAATAGCTTCATTTATCGGTTGTTGAAATCGAATCGGTATGAAACTGGTTCCCGAAGCAGTTTCGAGAAATCAAAATAAATCGATTCGAGCAAAGTCGGTTTCCCGTTCACACGACTCCAGCGAAACTTTTTAACGGTTTGAATCGATTCCAAGGCCTAGTATGAACGCGGCTATTGTCAAGGCTTCCCAATGACGTCATCACAATGATAAATTTATTTTCCTAAATTATTTTACTAAAGACGAATGATTTTATTAACATAATTGAAATTTTACTATTTAGAACCTAAATGGTTCGACACTTCAAAAATCGAGTCCTTAGCCCCTTAAAGACGAGAGCCACGATGAAATTTTAATTTTTTTTCTTTCTTTGGTGTATACCAACCATCCCCGTGTCATCATATTTCAAAAGAAATATGAAGAATATTTTCCCCTCATCTCACGCTGGCGAGGGAATAAAGCACGCAGTTAGGGATGTTTTCAAAATCAGTGTTTTCATAGCTCCATCCAAGTAGAAATGATTTGAAGAAGAAACCAAAAAGAAAGACGTCACAAACTCGCGTTATCAAAAGAACCTGCAGTATACGTTATAAAAATACCAATTTCCCCGAAAAACTACGAAATTCTGGTAATTTTATCAGAAAATCTTGATATGGACTACTATAGCCCCGATGTGACGTCGGTAACTAAAAGTTGGTCAATGGCCCCAATGAGGGTTCTCTCAGTATCAAATGAAAATTAATATCTTTACCGAAAGCTATGACTGGCTAACATGCTTTAAACACTTGTTAAATGTTTTACTCGTGGGGTGACACCAAGCACAGCGCGCCAAGGAAAGAAATAAAGCAAGCATTGATCATTTCGGCTTGGTTCATAGGTTGATCTCTGATCTAGGACTATTTAATAGATAAAGACAAAAGCATATCACTTCATTCCATAAAAGAAAACAAAGCCTCGTAACTTAATACTAACAGCAAAGGGCCAAGAAGACGTACTAACCCATCACTTAAAACTATAGCCAAAAAGGTCATCACCCCTGTCTGGCTCGAGTGGTTTGGATTCTCCCTCGATATTTTGAGTCGGGAGAGAGGGACGGAATTTAGCCGGGCCGCGCTTGGCTATATCAAGAAGGATCAGATAAGGAGAGGAAAAGTAGGGCTGCGTTGAGTTAGAGAGAGAAGAGCCAACCTCCCACTCGGGTGGAAAGGGGGATAGGAAATTCTCGAGGTAAACTGTTGTCACGTGGTCACTAGCGTCGTTGGCTACTACGAAGCTGATAAAGGATCCGTTTTACCCACGTGACAACATTTTACCACGAAACATCTCTACCCCCGTTCTCCCAGAGTGGGAGTTTAGGCCGACGCAGTAGGAACTGCGCCGTCCCCACTTTTCCTCTCCTTATCTGATCCTTCTTGGCTATATTGTCTTCCCCAACTCCGGAATTTCTCCAAAGAGTGGCTCTACACCGTCTGCGGCCGCTAAAGTATCTCAATTCAGAATCTGCCGGTACATTTCCCTGGACATTTGCTGATAGGATTAAGCTACGGGACGTTGCTTACTTTTATAGAATAAAGTGATATAGTTTTGATAAAAACGAGTAACAAAACCTGGCTTTCATAAGCGCCCTCTAATGGCAAACAGTGGCAAAAGTAGTAAATAACGAAACCCCTTGCTTGTTTACTTATTTTTCCGTTAGAGGACGCTTATGAAACTCAGATTTTGTTCTTCATATTTATCTATTAAGATAAGTGTCCACTTTTAATGGTCTTAGGTGTGGAAAATATGTAATTTCTAGAAGCCACTTTTGAGCATAATTCTGAATATTTCAAAAATTTGATAACTTCTATTAAAATATAAACGCTACCAAATAAAATGAACTTGTTTCATTACTTCACTATTCCTTTAATATTCGTAGAATAAAGCTTATTATTATAAATGTATAAACGTATAAATAAGAAGCTTACATCTTTGATCTTTCTGAGTTCGCGAATTTTACTCCCAAACTCATCCCTTGAAATGTTTAAATTCCGAATCTTTTTCTCTACTGACATTTACCTACAAACGTACATGTCATTGGAATAAATCTTAAGCCTTTTTGATGTCATGTTTTAGTAAAAATACTCATTAACGTTGCAAATTAATTAATTACATTTTCTAAGGCATATTATATAAAATTAATATCCTTTAATTATACCTAATAATCTATTAAAACCTCAAAATTAAAGTGATAATGAAGGCTAGAATTTGGAGGATAAAAATAAGCGTTAATACATCATCAAATTTCACCAAAGGTTTCTCGTTAATTGGCAGGCAATTAACGAAGATGCGCTAAGCCTACCTTCATTTTCAGTAAGTAAAAACGACACAAAATAAGTATCTAGTATGGGGAGTTCTCAGGTGATCTTCGTGAATCCAGCTAAGCTTATTTTGATGGTAATTTGAAAATTTACTGAACTTAAGGAATCGATAAAAACACTTGTTTCTAGGTTGCATTCTCCCTTTAAGCTAGAAATATAAAAATGATTTTACATAAATTTCGAAAGGCATTAAAAAAAAAAAACTTTTAATGACATTATACTGAATGTCCACCGAAAAAAAGGGATATAAGTCTATATAAATATCGAAACCTCTTACAACCTTGCTAGAGACAGACGAGTAAAGCTACCGAAGATGGATATTTTAACGCGCCTGTATTATAATTTAGTCCCTTCCAAACTGGTGTAAGCCATTATATCCATTCTTCGAGCTGCAGTATTATCCTTAACACCAAACCAAATAAAAAAATTAAATAAAAAAATCATCGTTCAGATTACGCCTGATTATCTTTCACCCCATTTAACTTCAAAAACTACATCATCCCATTTTCATTCGAAGTTTCAATCTCAGAAGGAGCCTATATTTCGATAAAATAAGGTTTTCTAACGAAAGTTCGTTTTTTTCTTCTTCTGAGAATGAAGCGAGTATAGATTCTTTCAGTTCAAAATTTGGCACGACTTTCGGAGTTTCTCAGACTTTAAAGTTATTATACCATCGATTTCTCTGCATGAAAATTAAATAAATTTAAAAAGATAGTTAAATAACTAAAAAAAATAGACTGTCATCATTTTTTCGAATATGGATTATATTTTTAAATTTATTATAATATTAAAAAGTCCTATTGAGATGACGTAGTATTGCCTAGAAAGTTTTATTTTAAAATTTTAGAAAATGGCGGTAATTTTTTCTATGACATTTATATTTTTTTAAATCGCTTTTTAGTTTTTAACGATCTTTCTATTTGGAGTTCATGAAAATTCCGTGAGAGCCTCACTTAGAGATCGGGGTTTGGACAAAATAATCCACAACTATCAGTTAATCAGTTAATCATAAAAAAATAATCGGAAAATTATTTGCTTTCCTCGAAAAATTTAAAGTTATGAATAAAGATAAAATAATCAGAAATTTTCTTGTCCAAACCCCCATCTCTAGCCTCACTTTAAAAGCGAGCTCCAACAGAAGAGGATACAATTACAGCTTTCAAGTATTTTAAAAACGAAATTTAAGCCTATTTGTTAGAGGCTCCGAATTAGAATTGCACCGGCCGTTAGAGGTATATAAGGAAACTTTTGTTCTTATATAGTTGAGTCAATAAACGTACCGCGCATGAACTAATTACAATATTCCGCATATCATTAATTATTAATTATTTACATATTTGAAACAGAATTTTAGGTTAACGTTGTTCATTTAATTAAGACCAACTATTGCCCATGGTGAATCTTGTAACCTTTAAAGGGAGAGAGTCAAAAAATTGTTTATACCAGGGTTGGCAAAAAGATAACCTAGTTGGTTTTAACCGGTTTAAACCAGCGGTTAAATTAAAAAAATTAATCCGCGACATCGTCTGCTAAGGTGTAATAATAATGTATTTTTCCTAAAATATGGATAACACCTTAGCTAACGATGATAAGTCCTCGTTACAGTTCAGATGAAATTTTTCCCACGGTAATTATTTATCTAGCAACAAGTGATAATTTACAAATATTTGGACAAGAAAAAAAAAAAAAAAAAAAAGGTTTTTCTTGGTGGTTAAAACCGGTTTGACTGATTCTTGTCATTCCTGGTGTATATAAAATATTTTTCCATGAACTATAAATGGAAATTGAGTAGCATTTTCAAAAAAATCGTTTTTAAGGGTTATCTTTTAAACTCAAAATTTCTGTTTATTGGGATTAGTCGACTGTTTTCCTTTAAGATGAAACGGTTCCCTATTTTGGATCTTGTAACCTTTTAAGTCTTGAACACACGAGGTGAATTGAGGAATAAGGAACAACAGGAGATTTAAGTTCAACATCGAATCTTAATCTGGAACAATGTGGGAACCTAAATCTCCGGTAGTTTACGTTTGCTTCTCAGTAAGCTTCGTGTGTACAAGTTTTTAAAGGGAAAATAGAACCTTTAAATATTGCTCTTAGTATATTTAAAATATTATGAACAAATATTAAAGGGAGAATGCAACCTAACAACAAGTGATTTTTTATCGATTCGGCCTAATCCAACAGTATAAAAATTAGCAAACAAATATTAAACTAGAAATAAATTTAAAACTTACCATCAAAATAGGCTTAGCTGGATTCATGGAGATATCCTGAATTCCCCGTATAAGGACTAGCGACCAATGGCATTGATCATGGAGATCCAGCATTCCTTGTATAATAAACATCGATTAATTCCATTGGTTAGTAATCCTTATACGAAGATCTCCATGAATCCAGCTAAGCCTATTTTCCGGGTAAGTTTTAAATTTATTTCTAGTTTAATATTTGTTTGTTTTTTTTTACTGTTGGATTAGGCCTATTTAAACGATAACGAATTGATAAAAATATCACTTGTTTTCATTCATTTATGACGAAAAATATATAGGCATAATGTGAACTCCTCAGATAAATAATAACAAATCAAAATTATTTGGTAGATTTTAGTAGAGATCGGGGTTTGGACAAGAAATTTCTGATTATTTTATCCTTATTCATAACTTAAAATTTTTCGAGGAAAGTCTATGATAAATCCAATGTAATCGCGAATAATTTTTCGATTATTTTTTTTATGATTAACTGATTAACTGATAGTTGTGGATTATTTTGTCCAAACCCCGATCTCTAGATTTTAGTCGTTATTGGCAGTAAATGGGATGCTAAAATCCCAAGTTTATAGGTCTGGTTGGCCTGGGTTTCGTTATATCAGCAATAATTTCCAAGCAATTATTGTAAATTAATAAAATATAGTTCCTTTAGATATAAGGCGCGTGCATAGGAGATTTTAATATAGAAATCCGAAATAAATATACATATATAAAATCATTTGCACCGCGAAACATTTTGACAGCATCGTATTCCCCACCCCATTCATTATAACTCCCTCCTTTAGTTTAACGCTCGCTTCACTGATATTTGTTTCATGCACATATACCGAGTTTAGACAAAACTTTCTGGGTCCACTTTTCAAAAGAAAAAAAAAAGGGGGGGGGGAGAAACTACAAGGTCCCGCCTTCCAACGCCGGAGTTCTTAAAATATCTTACGTCAGGATCGTCTTGACCAATGAGAGAGGGATTAGCGTATGCCTACGCGTCTCCAGGCTTCCTATATCCCGGCGGACCGCGATTTTCTATCGTTCACTTTGCGCCCTATCAAGAGAAGTCGGACGTTTCTGGAGAACTCCACCAGTTTTCAAAACCCCATTCTCTTTCGAACTCACAGTCTTGCCACATTTCAAACAATTTTTAAATCGAGTCTTTTCATTCTAAATAGAAACTATTTGAAATCGCGTTAAGTTAAAAAAATAGTTTAAATAGTTTTAGAAATTGTTTTGAAGTAAATTAAGATACAGAAATCTTCGGGAAAACTGTAAAATTTCTAAGGTAAGTTTTAAAACAATTACTTTTTTAAAATATAATGTTCACTAAAGAACTTAGAAAGCTGCCTAGAAACCTTTGCAACTCCCTTAAAGTTTCATTTATAACTCTTCCTAGTAAAACGATTTCTCTAAAATTCCGTCTTAATGAGATTAATTTAAGATAATTAATATATAGCCTCCTATATAGGAGAAGAATCTCATGAGGTGTGTTTTAAGTACTGAACATAGATTTAAATTAAAGCTATTAATTATATACCAGGCGCGTTAAATTCCAATCAGGGTTTAAATAACTCGAATACCAAAACTAAAGTATTTCAACGTAAATTAATAGTTGTTAATCATTTATTTTAACGCAAGGTTTAATTTAACTAATTTATTATAAAGTTTCGCGTTAAAATTTGCTATCTAATCTAAAATATTTAATCTCACGTCACACGATTACACTAGCCCTTTAAATTGTGGGCCACTTTTGGTGATTAACTAAACTAAATTAATTATTACTCACAATTCGTTCGTAAGGTAAGTAATTAATTTTAATTTTCGGTAGAAACTGTAGAGTGAAAATAGATAACCCCTATATGTCAGCTTTGTCTTGAACACAAATGTGCGGCAGTTAGAACATTTCTACAGGCGCCTATTGAAAATACATTAAGCCATTAACCCCCTATGGAAGGCTTGACGTTGAACACTAAAATTATTCTTCTAAAGTTGTAATTTTAACAAAACCGATGCTTGAAAAATTCTTCATTTAAAGTTTTAAAGTGAAGCTGTCACGATTTTTTTTCTAATTAAAATATAATTAATTTAGTTTTTAAATCTCATTACCATTTTAAGGAACATCAAAAAATAAAATATGATTTGATGACGTTGAATGCATATTAAAGGCAGGAATTTCTGAATTAAGTACTGTCACGAAAAAGACCGCGTGAAAAACGAATATATCACGTAACAGAATGCAATCAACTGTATAGTCTTTAAAACTTCTGAAAATGCTACTCAAATTCAATTTGGAACTAAAACCATGACAGCTTCACTTTAAGTTGCATAAAATTAATTAAAATTAACATACTCGTTTTAAAAACCAGTTTCAATTAAATTTAATTACCTAGAGAAGTTTTAACACACAATGTGTTTAATGTCCGCCCAAATATTAGCTTTATATCTTGCAAAAGGTCTTACGAACAAAAGAAAAGATGATTTTTGAAGAGACACTTATTGCTTAAAAACTGATAAGAGCTTTCCTGTCACTATTATTACGAAGATCTATATTTGTAGCATTTTCAGGAAAAATTTAACCCTTTGGGTTGATGTTTGGTTTGATGACGTAGAAAGTTTCAGGAACGTGATAAACGATAAAAATGAAAGGTATGACTTTCTGGGTTAAGGAATGTACTTTCACGAAAGAGACCGCATGAATGCAACCATATCACGCGTAAAAACGCGCGAAAATCGATTATTGGCTATATAATAGTCAAGTGACCATGATGACGTGAATATCGGTGACAACATCACTTTAATAATAATTTTTTATTTCTCAATTAATGCTTTTTTGGAAGCAAAAAGGTTAATATTTAAGATTAAAATTAGAAGGAATTGGAGTAGGGGAAATACAAAAATTCCTTCAAAATGGATTTCAGAAATAAAACATTCTTTAGATATATTTAGAGTAAAATAATAAAAGCATTTTTGAGATTTCTTTAAATTTTTTCTTAGCTTTGGAAGAAACCCATAACTGATATTAAAAAAAAAATGTTTCAAATCGTCTAAGTTTAAAATGCGAGGAAAAGATATTTTATAGCGCGATGACCCTATTTTGGACGAATGTCTGGCAAAAGATGTTAACGTAGAATTTTTTTTAGAATTATGATTTTTTATATTTGTAAGCCATAAATCTTTGAAAAATTTAACTGAATATTTTTCGAGGTCGAAAGCTTTCTTTTGTAGTTACTGTTTCTTCCTTTATTAAAATTTATTTAAAGCATAAATTTAATTAACTTTTATTTAAGAGAACAATACTTTATTGTTTTTAAACCTCAAAAACTACAATATAATTAAGGCGAGCTTTCGAGCACACACTCTCCTTTTCAACTCAGCTAACTAGAATCCAAACAGAGTCTGCTTTAGCAGTCTTTTTACTAATTTTGCATCGGAGATACCACCTCCATAGAAAATACGTTATAATGAGGCCAAAAATGTATTTTAAGTAGCATACATAAGCCCAAAAATGATCGCGACAGTAAAAAATAAATACTTCATCGGGGCTTATTTCAGATATTTTAATCTCGGATAATTTATTAATATATAACCAAAAATTAAATAAGCAGACGTATCAAATAGATTACGAATTATCCGGAGATAAAATTACAAGTTTATTCAAACGGATAATGCGAAGATAAAAATATGATGTTTCTCGAAATCCGTGTAGAATGAATTTTAATCTAAATTGAAAGAAACCAACTAAATTACTACATTCTAACTTCAAGATCACAATTTGGTTTAAAATCCGCTAAGAAACTTGATATTTTTTCGCGAATGGATATCTGATTGACATTCACAATGGATTTAGTCAATTAACAAAAATTTCCCGCAATACCACGTCATCACTATGGTCGCGTTCTTATTATAGAGCAGAGCCTTAGAGTCGGTTCTTACACGTTCTGTCAGGTGAAGCGGTTGCTTTCGCGGGGTCATTTTCTTGAAAGTACTTAATATAGAAAGGCATACCTTTCATTCGAAATTTATAGTTAATAATAATAAAGTAAAAATTATAAATATTGGATTTTTTTAATTTTGAAATTTCTTAAAATCGCGCCTACAAAGATCTGTAAAATTTTGAATAAGTAAGGTTTTTAATACTATATGTAAAAACTACAAATATTACGCGTAGGCCTTGGAAAAACAATGGACATATAATTTTTTAAGCGGTAGCCTACCGGACACTTCGGTATGCGTCACTGAACAAGGCCATATTCTACTCTTTATATGTCATGTTTCAGTTACGTCACGTTGTTCGATCTCTAATGTAGCTAACTCCATCATTTTACGATTGACAATGACGAGAACATATTGTCACTTTAACATTAGATGTTATTAACAATATAATTACAGAGAAATATTAACGCACTTCGAGATTGGAGCGCGGTAATTTACAACTTAAGACAAGATGATTATAACTGACGTCTTGACAGACGTAACAAAGCTATCAAAAGCGACGTATATAATTATACTTCAATTTGAAAGATAAAAGCGACTTGTCAACAGCATAATTTATTTTTATTTTTGTTTCTTCAAAGAAATAATATTTTATTCTGCAACATAATTAAAGTTACTGAAGATTAAAGCAGAGATGAAAAGCTAAGAGCTTAAATAATTAATTTAGATTAAATATTCTTAAAGGTTCGGTGAAACTAAAAGGTCCACGATTAGACTTTTGCAAATTTTTAAGTGTACTGTGCATGATTCGCTGAATTATTAAATTAAATATAAATATTCAGAGACGGCTTGGTATTGTTCAAGGATTCACTGTAGAGAGAACACTTAATCATCTAAGAGGGATTAAGAACAGTTTGGTGGGAATCCCTAATTGGGGTGTTTATCGCTAAAGTGAAAGGCTCAAATTTGGAGTGTTTGGTTAGCTGAAAGGTTCAAAATTGAGGTGCCCCTTTTAACTGGCACCCATAGGAGTCAAACCCAATTAATCCGAGATTAATCTTTATTACACTAACAAAAATTATTATTTATTTAGTTATAAACAAAGGTCTCCCGGAGAGAGAGAGAGAGAGAAAAAGAGTCAATCCCTTTAAACTTAAACACGGAATCTTATTGGTTCTCTAAAATTTACGTCGTCGTAACGCGAATAACGAAACATAAATATACAGATGAGAACTAAGACCAGCATCTCATATTTTTCCTCACCCTCTATTGAAGGGAAACTGGATTCAGGTGCTCATGGACCAATGAAGTAATTCTCTTTGGATTAGATCTAAATAACTTCTTGATACAAATTATTACTGACTTATGACCCATTATACTAAGTCTATTTTAAAAGTATTACAAGTTTTTGGTTTTATCATTCCTTCCTTTAATATAACGAGACAAGATTAAACTAAAAGAGCTGGGGTTTTAAGAAACTAGCGATGCTTGCAAAAATAAACGTAAATTAGAAGATTTAATGAAACTCTAAGAATAATTAAAATATAATGGAGGGTAGAAGACATTTAAAGCGAAGATGAAACGGAACGGTTTAGTGAATACTATCTTAAGTATTTCATTCTCGCACCTTGATTTGTATGTAGGAATAAAACTGTGCCACCTTTGTCTTCGTGGTTGGTTTCTTTAAAAAATAAGGATGCTAAATCAAATTAACGATTTTGATTTTACAAGAAGATATTACACACTCTCTTTAAGAGAGAATGCAACCTAAAAACAAGCGATTTTTTTTATCGATTCCTTATCGTTTAAATAGGCCTAATCCAACAGTAAAACAAATTACAAACTAATAGTGAACTATAAATAAATATAAAACTTACCCATAAAATAGGCTTAGCTGGATTCATGGAGATCACCTGTACTCCTCACGCAAGGACTAGGGATATGGCATTGATCGATGGCTCTGATATGAGGAATGCAGAATCTCCATGATCAATGTCATTGGTCGCTAGTCCTTACACGTGGAGTTCAGGATATCTCCACGAATCACGCTAAGCCTATTTTGAAAGTAATTTTTAAATTTATTTCTAGTTTAATATTTGTTTGTAATTTTTATACTGTGGATTAGGACTATTTAAACGATACGGAATCGATAAAAAATCACTTGTTGTTAGGTTGCATCCTCTCTTTAAGTGGGAATATTAAAATTAGAGGCGACTTCCACGAACTGGTGGGAAGATATTTTGAGGGAAAAGATAAAAATAAAAAAATAAAAAAAATAGATAAATAAATAAAAGAGAATTAAAATGGGAATCCAGTTAAAGAATTGAGGGGGAAAACACTCATTTTGATGATGACAAATCTAAAATTGTCACAAATATTACTCCGTTGGGATTCGAATCTCTCGAAAAGATGAAAAAGAGTCGGGCGACAGTCCATTTGACTTATTTTTTAAAAAAGAAACGCCCACGAAGAGGGAAGATAAACATTTATTCAGGGATAATGAAAATATATTTTTAATCGATTTAAATTGTTAACTATAATGTCGTAATGGTATCTCGTTAAAAGAGGACACGCATCCTAACTTAATTCAAGCCTCGTCAATTTGATTTCGCGCCAAAAACGTGAATTTCATTTTCAAGGATTGATAAAATTCCCGTGGTTCAATGTGATCAAAAACCACTAGATAACAATTCCGTTCCTATTTGGGCCTTTGACCGGCGGCCTTCGCGATTGGACAGTATGGGGGTCACTTGCGCACAGGAGAGCTTATTGGCTGGATGAATCAAACACAGGCAGGCAGACGACAAAGTATGAACATCAAAACCATTTTTTTAATCATATTAGCAAAATCAAGAATGCGTTTCCTCAGTTTTTATTTATCCTTTAAATGATAATCTAAGAAATTTCACTCAAATTTTAAAAGTGAATTGTGTTAGTCTCGAGGGTCTTGGACTGCTATTGACAGAGAAGAACCTTTCTTTGAACACTACGAAACCAAAGCCTCTTGGTTTACCATCCCAAGAGACAGATAAGACAGAAGAATAAGAATTAAATTTATTTCCACGGAAAAACAGGAAAACTTCAAACAGATTTCCCTATTCTAATTTAAAATTTAAATTTGTAACATAATATTTTTTAACTCATCACCTTTATTAAAAGTGTGTTCATCTTCCGAATATTAATTAGGTTTTTAATAAATGCAAATTAATTATACTAGTATTATTACTATTAAAGTGAGACTGAAACGGTTTATGCCTAGGTGATTGCAAAGAAAAGTTATGGCTTTTTGCATTTTTATATAGGGCTCATTTTTGGAATTTTGCTCGATTTCTATCGAGTGGCGAAACAGCTTTTATGAGTGGCGAAACAATATTTTATGATCTTAAAATAATATGCGGAATGTCTACTTTCTAATGGTGCAATCGGTTTATGCCTAGGTGGTTGCAAAGAAAAGTTATGGCTTTTAGCATTTTAATGTAGGGCTCATTTTTGGAATTTTGCTCGATTTCTATCGAGTGGCGAAACAGCTTTTATGAGTGGCGAAACAATATTTTATGATCTTAAAATAATATACGGAATGTCTTCTTTCTAATGGGGCAATCGGTCTATGACTAGGTGATTGCTAAGAAAAGTTATGGCTTTTTGCATTTTAATATAGGGCTCATTTTTGGAATTTTGCTCGATTTCTATCGAGTGGCGAAACAGCTTTTATGAGTGGCGAAACAATATTTTATGATCTTAAAATAATATACGGAATGTCTTCTTTCTAATGGGGCAATCCGTTTATGCCTAGGTGATTGCTAAGAAAAGTTATGGCTTTTTGAATTTTAATATAGGACTCATTTTTGGAATTTTGCTCGATTTCTATCGAGTGGCGAAACAGCTTTTATGAGTGGCGAAACAATATTTTATGATCTTAAAATAATATACGGAATGTCTTCTTTCTAATGGTGCAATCGGTTTATGCCTAGGTGATTGCTAAAAAAATTATAGCTTTTTGCATTTTAATATAGGGCTCATTTTTCGAATTTTTCTCGATTTCTATCGAGTGGCGAAACAGCTTTTATGAGTGGCGAAACAATATTTTATGATCGTAAAATAAAATACAGAATGTCTTCTTTCTAATGGTGCAATCGGTTTATGCCTAGGTGATTGCCAAGAAAAGTTATGGCTTCTTGAATTTTAATATAGGACTCATTTTTGGAATTTTGCTCGATTTCTATCGAGTGGCGAAACAGCTTTTATGAGTGGCGAAACAATATTTTATGATCTTAAAATAAAATACAGAATGTCTACTTTCTAATGGTGCAATCGGTTTATGCCTAGGAGGTTGCAGAGAAACGTTACGGTCTTTTGCATTTTAATATAGGGTTCATTTTTGGACTTTTGTTCGATTTTTATAACATTTTTCTTTTTTTCCTATAAATTCCTTAACAGAGATATTTTTAATTCAAACTAAACTATACGTGACACGCAATCAAGGATTAAACTCGGCTGTTATATTTTACAGCCTGTTAATCGTGTCGAACTTCTTTTTATTTTACTCCTCCTTTACGTTAAACAAGAGCGTCCCAATTAAATGGCAATAATGATAGCGATTAAGAAGACTTAAGATTCTAGGTTTGGCCCCATTTTTGTTCTTTTTATAGATTCTTTATACTGGCGCTACTGTATTTCGAATTTTTAACTAAGATCCCTGGAGCTTGCCGGGCTCTAATTGGCGGATAAATGCTAATGGCTATATGCCCAGTAATAAAAGTGCCAATTAACAAATCTGAAACAAAACTTTAGTACGTTTCGCTTTCTTGATTTCAATTAGCTTTGTTTACATCCTACCCGAGCTTTTAAGCTCGAAGTTATAAAACTGTTAACAAATGGACAAATATCTCAAAAGGGAGAGAACAGAGACAAAAACTAACGACAAACATTGGCTAAAGAAAACTTGGAGTTAAAAATGGAACAGCTTTTGAATTTATTTTTGGAATCACCATGCCAAAAAACGTATTTGAGTATTTGTTCATAATTTTTAGGCACGTTCTTGATGTTTAAATTAATTCTCATCTTCACCCTTTTCATTAACAATAATTTCCTAAGCCTTGGCTATACTTTCTCCATTTAAAAGATCTGATAAGAATTGAAGAAAAATATTACTAAAAAATTGTTTTATAAATTTTACGAAGAAACGAAAGAATGTTTTTAAATCCTCAAAATCTATTAATATTTAAAAAGGAGCCGGGTAGGCGCATGATTTAGAAGTTTATAAGATACCAATAAATCCCTCAATAAATATTTTATAAACCATTGTTCTATAAGCAGCATGAAATAAAATAAGATATCCTACTATTAATTTTGAAGATTTATTTCAACTTGAAATGTATCGTAAAAAAAAATGTAAAGTTTGTTTTTTAAAATTATGTTCTTTAGAAAATAACCATAGAAATAGTATTTGTATCCGGTTAAGAAACTTCAACCAATCATCGCGCTTTTCCAATATTCCACATTAATTACTTATAGAATGAGCGACTGATCACTCAAAGTAAAAGGTGATACAAGCCTGTAGCTTTGACTGCACTAAAGTGCTTATGTATCTGAGCACGTATTTAGTATTATCAAAGTCTGTAATCAGTTACGTAATCGGGTTTTTATTATAAATCAAATTCAAAAATCCCACGACGACTAGTTTTAAATTTAACACTTTTTATGTTTCCTAAAATACTACGTCATAACTAAGGTCGCGTGGCTATTCTGGAGCCTACAGTTGATTCTCGAGCGTTCTTTAAGTTTCTTAAGAACACGTCAACCCAGAGTTGTAAAATTTTGAATATGGCGTTTTAATAGCAAGAATCCATTCAGGTTCCATAAGAATATGGGAGGGCCGCGATTCAATAACCATCCTCCCAAACTTTGTAGCAAAAGTTCGTCCGCTTCGAATCGATTTTTCAAGTAAATCGCTCCTGACATCTATTATTAACCCGCGCCACTAACGACCTTGACATAATATTTTGGGTAATAAAAATGGAGCCGACTGAAAAAAGATCTAAGCGTACCAATGTTGCGAAAATTGCAGACGAACTTTTGTTACAAAGTTTGGGAGGATGGTACCAGAGGCTAAAGCTATGCTCCCATATTCTTATGGAACCTGAATGGATTCTTGTTAATAGTATGATAAAATTAAAAATATATATAGGCATAAGAAAAAAATGGTGAGAGCCTCACATTAACCAGCGCTGGCTTTAGAAGTTAAAACACTTATAGGCATCATGGTGTCAGCTATGAGTTATTAAAGGGTTCATGCACTCTAAATTTATTTAATAATACTCCATTTTTAATAAAGAATTCGATTTTTTTCTGAATATTGGGCTGAATATATATATATACACATATATTTTGGTCTTTGCTGGGCTTCTTTTCCTAAGAGTCTAGACGTATAATTAACTACAAGTCTTGTTGCAATATAAACGTATGATAATTTTTTAAAGGACCCGCCAATTCATCTTCAAATCTAGGCAGAAAAAAAAAAGAGATTTTTTTTTGTTGGAGCTTCCCGGGAAGAACTTAATAAAAAAATAAGATTTTCTAGAATAATATTGCCTTCGTTAGAGGTTGCTTAATACCATTAAATCAATCTTAAGTAGACTACCCTTTTAAGAAACCAATTATCTTAAGACTTTTTAATAATACAATTAACGCGAATCTAATTACTATTAATATACCAACTGAAATACTCTTCCATTTAAAGGCAATTAAAAACGATTTAATTAACTCTAATTAGTGTCGGAAAATAATCGCGTTTCAAATAAAAAAACCAACTTAAATTTAATCCATTTTGATACCCGGATGATAGCCTAGATAAGTCGAAACAGTTATTTAGTCGGTTGAACTATTTTATATTTTTACTTTGCATAATAGGGGGACAGCGGAGAACCAAGGGGAAAAGAAAGCCTGACGTCATGGAACCCCCTTACTGGGGGAGCGCTTGTAAGGGCGAATACTCCCTCACTAAGGGGGATGACACCGTGGTGAGAGATAGAAACCTATGACGTATTAATGTCTCCTTTGCTAACTCCATATACGTGTCTTTGAAAGGAAATGGTTTCAATTTGTAATTTATGTACTTAAAGGGAGAATGCATCGATACCTTATCGTTTAAATATAATTTACAAACAAATATTAAACTAGAAATAAATTTAAAACTAACTATCAAAATAAGCTTAACTGGATTCATGGAGATTCTGAATTTCTTCGCATTGATGGGTCAGCTACCAATCGAATGTTATTGGAAGTATCATGGAGATCTCGCCTTAACGACATGCCTTTGCTCATTGGTCGATGACCCTTCAATGCGAAGAAATTCGGGATCTCCATGAATACAGCTAAGCCTATTTACTGTTGGATTAGGCCTATTTAAACGATAAAGAATCGATAAAAAATTCACTTGTTGTTAGGTTGCATTCTCCCTTAAATGAGAAGCTTAGGGTATACTATTAATTAATATAATTAATATAATATATTTATAAAATTCAAAAGAGAAAACTAATTATTACAGTATTAATTAAGATATCAAAGAGGTTTTTATTAATAAACAATCGCTATGGGAATTAATTCAGAAGACTAAGCCAAATTTCATGGAGGAAAAGGTGAATAAACCGTCTAGTTAAGAATAACTTTAGTTTCTTTTATGGATGTTAATGCCAGTTACAAAACTATATTTTCCCAAAAAATATTTAAAAGCATTCTTTGTAATATATAAGGGAATATAGACTGCATTAAGGGTCATGAAGTCTATTTCTTTTAAGGTAAATGTTTACTTTTTAAGTTTTCCAAATTTCAAATAATTTTTGCTCAAAGGAAAATGTAAATTTTTAACATTATCTTGCTCAAATTCCTTAGAGACGTTTGGGTTTTTCTTTCTAAAGCACCTTCCATACATTTCAGAAAATGTATTACGAAAAGCTGATTCATAGTTTTCATTAAAGGGAAACTTGGATCTTTAGAATTTTTTGGGATAGAAAATGACTTCATGTCGGACTGCATTCACCCTTTAATAACAAGTGATTTTTTTATCGATTCCTTATCACCAATAAAAAGTTTACAAAACAAATATTAAACTTAACTGGAAAATAGGCTTAGCAGGATTCATGGAGATCCTGAATTGCCTCCGTGTAAGGTCCATTGTTCGCGCGAAATCTCCGCGAGACTTACAATCGCGTCCGAGGAAATCAAGATCTCCATGAATTCCGCTATAAGCCTATTTTCAGGGTAAGTTTTAAATTTATTTTTAGTTTTATATTTGTTTTGTGAATTTTTCACTAGTATATTAGGCCTATTTAAACGATAAGGAATCGATAAAGAATCACTTGTTAGGTTGCATTTTCCCTTTAATAGTGAGGAATTGAGCTCTAGCGATAGAAATACATTGAACCGATACATTATACAAGATTTTGATAATGGAATCGCAAAATCAACATTTGCCGCGATTAAGAGAGGCGCCGAGAATACATAGGACCTTTTAATAACGATAACATATTTTCGTTACTATAATACCGCTATATAGAAGCACTCATCATTCTCTCCTCGAAAATTTTGTGTTTGATCTTACAGCGAGCTAATTGAGATCTCCTCTAGAGTTCATTCCACCCATTGAGTTTGCATCACGCGCGAAGTCAGTCCATTCTTTGTTGACTTAGAGACGGGAAAAGGGGCAGAAAGAAGCTATAACCTTGCCAAACAAATTGGAGTCTTTATATTATAGAGAGAATCCCAAATATATCTCCAATTCTTTTAGATTGAAAACAAGGGGATAGAAAACAGGTGTCACACGCGAAGACGCTTTAGTCTAGTGGGAATATTTTATATATACACCAAATTAAGCAACATATGACAACCGGGATTACGGGAACCTCAAATGACTGAATAAACGATAAATATACACGGATGGTAAGCCTGAAACATAACACTATGAATTCCATATGAAACGAAGCCTTGGAGGAATAAGGTATTGGCAGCAATGTCAGAAAAAACAGAGTATAGCTATAGTCACACTAGAATTTCTTAACCGATTTGAAAAGGTAAAATCAAACCGATATTCAAATCGCCAGGAATCGTTTTAAGCGTCTTGAGTTTACGCATTATCTTTATAAATCGATTTATTGTACTTTAATCTATCGGCTGTGGAAATCGAATCGGTATGAAACTGGTTCCAGAAGCAGTTTCGAGAAATCGAATCAAATCGATCCGAGAAAAGACGCTTTCCTGTTCACAAGACTCTAGTGTAACGTTTAAATCGATTCCAAGGCCTAGAATGAACCCAGTTTATCGGTTGTTGAAACCGAATCGGTATGAAACTGGTTCCCGAAGCAGTTTCGAGAAATCGAATCAAATCGATCCGAGAAAAGACGCTTTCCTGTTCACAAGACTCTAGTGTAACGTTTAAATCGATTCCAAGGCCTAGAATGAACCCAGTTTATCGGTTGTTGAAACCGAATCGGTATGAAACTGGTTCCCGAAGCAGTTTCGAGAAAATGAATCAAATCGATTCGAAAAAAAGGCGGTTTCCCGTTCACACGACTCTAGCGAAGCGTTTTGAAACGATTCCAAGGCCTAGTATGAACGAAACTTAAAGATATTCGCTTTTCTGTTACTTGAAGTCTGATAATGTGGATTAAACGAAAATAGAGATCGGGGTTTGGACAAGAAAATTTCTGATTATTATATCTTTATTCAAAACTTAAAATATTTCGAGGAAAGTCTATGATAAATCCAATGTAATCGCGAATATTTTTCCGATTATTTTTTATGATTAACTGATTAACTGATAGTTGTGGATTATTTTGTCCATGAACCCCGATCTCTAAACGAAAAGCTTGAAACTTGATTTGACGCAAAAACTCGATTCTTGACCAAAAAAATCTTTTGCCATTCACCTTTATCTATTAAGATACCTGTGATATTGTTAATAACAATAGGTATATAAGCGTCTCAATGTGAAAACTGGAAGTCGATTCGCCCTTAAATTATTCCCCCAAGATCTAAACTACGGTGTATTGTCTAGTAACTCAATATCTACAAGTTCAGTATCTTTCCCGATCGGATCTCCTTTCCTTATAAAAGCGTGAAGAGATTTTCTGAAGTTATACCATTAACTCAGAGAATTATATCTTTGAAAATGATTCCGAGTAAACTTTCCAACTTTCCCCTTTTCTATATGTCGAGGGAAAATATAGAGGTATATAAGTACTTTTCAATCTCCGTTATTTCGGGAGCGCGTTTTATTAATTAGCGATCGAGGTTTCACGGCGGTAATGCCTTTCTCTCTTATATATAATATATTATATGTATTATATATTATCCATCAAAGCCACGTTGCCGACCTAAAATTTTTATTTTCGTCGGGTATATTACACCTAAAGGTCACTTGACTTTGAATAGCGCGTGACCCGAATTTCTAAGTTTAACTAAACAAATAAATCATTGAAATATTCTATCTTTTAGTTACAAGAAGCAACACGTACGATACTGATAGGATAACGCGCCTAAACCTTATGGTTCTGAGGTTCTCATTCCCCCCAATATTGACTCGTTGTTTTCAAATAAATTAGGTTGAATAGAATTAAAGTTTATATCCCAGTTTTCACTTTATAGAAATGAAAATAGTTTTCAATAAAATTAAAAGCTAGTATGTAAGAAATGAAATCATATTCTTCATCTTTGTAACGAGTTAGCGACTGAAAAGGGAAAACCGAAATTTATTCAATGCTTGCGAAGAAAAATAAACTTTCCAGGAAGTTTTCATAGAAAGTTTTGTATAAAATAAAGAGTATATTTAACCCGATTTTCTTTATCAATTCTTTTGTTATAACACCCATCGACAATAATGGTCTTGCGATGAGGGGAGAATTTGTTTCTGCATACTGATTTTTGCGAAGTTAATCTTACTGTAGATTTGTATTCTTTGGTTGATATTCGAATTAAAAGTTATAATTTAATTTAGGTTGCATCTTTGTTTTAGTTTTGATTCGTCTTAATGAATTTATTATTTCAAAGAAAAGTTTCACTTTTAATTACCTATTAAGTTACTTAAGAAAGTTTGTCTGAGATCTATTTTTGCTGCATTTTAAAATTTACGTTGAGCTATTTTCTAAATGTTTATGGTACCGCAATTAAATATAATCAGAAGCAAATAATATGAGAATAAAGGTACTATGTATTTCCAAGAACTTATTTATGCATGTTTTAAATAAATTTTAACAATACAAATAGTGCACTCAATAAACGTTGTTTTTAAAAAACTGTTTTAAATAATTTAGTATAATATCTGCACTAGTTAAAAAGGGAATCAACTTTTATCAACTTATTTATGCACCTAAGAATATGGTAATAGAGGCTTATGAAGCGTTCTAATATTCTAAGGTGCATAAATGAGTTCTTGGTATCCCCCCAAAGACGTATTGGTGAAAACCGTGAAATAAGAGTTTAACCAACTTCCTTGTATTGTTGAATTTGTTACGGTAAGGGTCTGGTTAATTATTAAAGAAATTGAAAACTTACCAATTAATTAGAAGCTTAGCAGAGTTCCATGTTTTGATATCTAATGCACCACACGTCCGATTGGTCGAGCACAGGCATATAACTTAGAGGTTTTGTTCTTCTCCTATTTTGAAAGAAAAAAAAAAGTTAATTAACTGTTTGTGATCTATATATTTTAAGTTACAAATAGGGGAAATAATTTTAAATAAAAAGTATTCTTAATTATTTCAGCCAACAGTTAATTGGGCACGTGACTGGCACGCCATATGGTAGCTTTCGCTAGGTCTCATTGGTGAAAGTGACTATAATTAATTTATCAATATTGCATTGGGAAGATAATTAAAACGTCGTTAATTCTTAAATAAATGAATCAAAATGACTTCATTGATTTTATATAATTGAGATTCAAATTAAAACTGACACATATTTTAATTTAAATCGATGCCAAATTAAGCACAATATTCACGCACTTTATAAGTGGAACCAAGCTCGAGGGAGCGTATACGAACGAATTAAGCTTGGAATAACGACCCGTGACCTCTTTATCTATCTTAATCCTTGACCCCTCCCTACTCAAGTCATCCAACTTTGAGAAGATAGTGGAGAAATAAAGGGGAAGGAGATATACGTCGTGGGAGTTTCTGCAAAAATAAATCATCCTCGTATACTGTGCTATCTTGAATTGACTACAGTTTCTCAATGGGAAATTAAATAACTGGCGACACTGAGGCGAAGTGATACGCAATGTTAAACTCCTTAGATTAAAAAAAAATATAACCAGTGTAGCTTGACCCATAGCTAAAAAAATAACAATATAACAGTAGGGTTCTCATGTATTCCGTAATATAGAGTCACGGTCATCTTTCAACAATGTCCCTTACTCCATCTCCTATTCCATTTTTAAAGGGGAAATGAAATTATAAAAGAAATTCAACGCGATAATACCAGACTCAATCCTTTTTAGTAACACTTATAAGAACATCATCGTTATAATTTTTATGATTTAGATTCAAATATAATTATCCTATAATACTCGTTTTAAAACATGTATTTTCGGTGATTTTGTTGACTAACTTAAATAAACCACGAAACTTGTTTAAAAAAAAGTCAAATTCTTCTGAATTTATCTAGACTAGGTCATTTAAATCAACCTCAAATGATGTTAGTTCGAAATACCAATCTAAAAAAAAATTCAATTTCAAAGCAATTTAATGGCCAATCACCACGAATTAAACCTAATTAAATATTTGCGCGCATTCGAGACTCCCGCTACATCAGAGTGTAACCATGGCAACGTTCGCGGGCTTTCAACGTTTTTTACTTTCAAATGAAATTAGTCCCGAATTAGGCTTAGCGGAAAAACACCAGAAAGAGCTTTTCCGAATGTAAAAGTGAATCATTTAATTGGCAATAGTTCGATTAATATTGTTTTCGATAGTGACCTTTTGCTGTTGTGATCTACTGATCGCACCAAACGTCCGATTGGTCGATCACTGAAAATGCTTTCTATCTTATAGAGCTTAATATTGGCATATTTATTAATTATTGTATTTATTTTGTATTTTATTTTCTACTTCTCATTTATCAATTATTATTTAACTTCGTTTCAATATCCCTTTAAGTATAAGTCTTCTCTTTGAAGAAAACGAAGCTAGCTCCTGGGTCCGGAAGGAGCGAGCAAAGATACAAAGAAATCCACCAACCACATCGACTAATAAAAATGATCTAAGGACGCCGGAAGTTGTTGTTTTGGTGTATAGACTTGCCCAGCTGGATCCGTATACGTATACTTAGATTCAGTATACTTAGCTAGCAAAGGGATAATTGATTGGAAGCCACTTAGTGGAACCGAAACACAGAATATATTGTTCAATGGTTTAGAGATAATACAACGAATGGTAGAGAGAATGACTTACGAGATGTGACCTCATTACGTTGATATATTACTTTCTATTGCCTCTTAAGTCTTGATCAATGGATGGACTATTCTTATAACAAGAGTGTAAGAGTGGTAAATATGGATCGGAATGACAAGTTTTGAATCACCGTCTACTTAAACGTTGAATAAGTCTGTTTGGTGACCGCTAATGGGTCCTAAATATAATTCTTTATATAAGATGCATTCAAAAACTCAGAATGAGATGTATAAATCAGATATGAACAATCCAGGAAAAAAACAAAGTCCTTCGTTCTCGACTTTCTGGGAAAGTAAAAATAGGGAGACAGCGTAGAGCCAAGGGGGAAAGAAAGCCTGACGTCATGGAACCCCCTTACTGGAGGAGCGCGTGTAAGGGCGAATACTGAAACTGCCCCACCGAGGTGAGAGATAGAAACCTCTGAGGTATCAATGTCTACCTTGCTGGCTCCATATGCAAAGCATTTCAATATACATGTACAAAGATTTTCAACTAACTCGCTTGGGAAAGATTATTTCTTCAACAAATGGTTCAGTACTGTACAAATGGTATCAGTACTGTACGCTTCAGTTTTTAATTATAATAATTTCTCTCGAATAGAAGCATGCGAGAGAAATTGTTATCTATTATACCTTAACCTGTATGAAAATATGATAAATAATACATATTATTGTTGACAGAAGCCGATGAAACCCTCCTTTGAAGTCTACTACTCTAATGTTCCATATAGCGCTCCTCTCTGTATGGGTAAAATTCCCAATTTTACGAGATCGGAGGGGTCCTACTTCATACCCCCTGTCTACGGAAAATTGGAAATTCTCTCTCTCCACAAACGACGAGGTTTTTTTTGACGAACTCCAAGGCTGCTAGAGATATTCGCTCGACGAACTCCCGCTCCGAAAATATCTACCGTTAGGATGCGTACGAATCGCGCTTTTTGAAACTAACCCATACAGAGAGGGGTAGACAAGACCAGGGAGTAATAAACTTCAAAGGAGGGTTTCATCTACTTCTGTTGTTGATCCAATTAAGTCCATAGCACCCTTAGAACTCTGAAAACTTCACTAGTTTTGATGGATTAGATGATGAATTTCACAAGTTTTCAATTAGGCTTTTTGGGTGATATTGCGGGATTTTGTTTATTGTTTATTTCCAAAAACATTTAATGGAAATGTGTCCAACACAGCTAGTATACCCTTTAAATTACAAACAGTTTATTTACAGCTCGATAAAGCTATACTGTCTATAGTTCCCTTATTAATTCAGTACGCTATGGCCAATTCAAATTAATTTTCCTTTTCAACTTCCCTTTTCTATTAAGTATGATTTATCCCGAGAGAACTGGAGCGTGTTCTTCGTGGCCCGTTCAACCCCAAATTTGAAAATTATAATTATACATTTTGTTTCCATGTTCAAATTGAACCAAGTGGGGATTGCGAGATAGTTTTAGTTAAAACAGAAAAGACGAAAATATTTCTAGCGTAAGGAGGACGCTACAAGAAAAGCCATTAGTTATTGATAATTGCAGTTTAAAAGCAGCGTCATTTTGAACAATTGATCATTGTCCTTTCTAGCTCGCAGCCTTGCGGTGACTTAAGGGCGTTCAACTTACAAGTGTCGTTTTAAGTGGGATGAATAAATTTCATTTATTGATAGATTAATAATATTAATAACACTTGGCTTCGGAACAAAACCTTTCAAAAGTGGGTTACTACTCAAATCTCTATAATTATACAATACCATTTTGGTTTGTCATTTACTGGCCTTTGTTAAAACTAATAGTATCATAATGTTTGATTTTTAAAGTGACGTTGTTTCAGCCTTCAACAGTGCTTGATGTAATGTCCTAACATTAAAGAATAGGCCGAAGTTTGATGGTCAACGTCTTAGGCGTCAAACGTCGGCCTATTATAATGCTAACATATTACAATCACTGTTGAAGGCTGAAATAATATGATTGGACCGAATTTATATTTAATTTTATAGAAATTTTACCAAAGTTCGGAAATTAATTTAAATTCAAAAAACTGTTCATTTTTTAGCTCCAAGTTTCCCTTTAATTTATTACTTCACACTCTTGTGGTATTATAATAATAATAAAATAAAAATTCCGGTCAAACAATTTATTATAGTATGGCATCATCATGATAGGTTTTTTTTTTTCGGTTTAATAACTTTCGTTAAAATCCTTTTTACCCTATGTTTAAATCACTCTATACGGAACATAAAGAAATCCTCCGGAAGTCAGAAATTCCCAGAAATATATATATATAAAAAAATAATCGGAAGAAAAACGTTAAAAACGATGACTAGCAAATTTATCAAGAGAGGCAGGCGATTTAACTTTGAGTGAGATGAAACCCTTATATAAAATCTATCCACTATCTAAGACCCAATGAAATTAAAAGCAGGCTGAATGAAATACTAGTAATTTCCTTATCTTTCCCCCTGCCTTTCGTTTTATAACTTCTGTAAACCAGTAAAAGGAAAGATCAAGAGATCTTCCAAAGAATGAAGGAAATTCCTTTTTTATAGCTCTCTAGTTTTACTCTAGCTCTATAAAGGGATGCTGAAACGGTCTAATAAGAAGATCTTTAAACCTTTACGCAAAATTGATTGATCATAGTGATTATTAAATTAATTATAATTAACATGGTTGCTAAAACAGTTTATAAAATAAACTTTGTTAGTCCCTTTTCAATCCAATTACAAAGCTGAGCTCTTAAAATACGTGGGAAGTCTTTTGATTAGTCGGAGCTACGTTCTGCTTTTAATTGAATACCAAAATATGAAACTTTTAAAATTTTTGGCGCAATTTTTAATACGCAGCCTAATAAGAAGTGATTTTTTTTATCGATTCCTTATCGTTTAAATAGGCCTAATCCACTAATAAAAAGTTTACAAAACAATTATTAAACTAGAAATAAATTTAAAACTTACCCTGAAAATAGGCTTAGCGGGATTCATGGAGATCCTGAATTGCCTCCGTGTAAGGTATAGTGACCAATGAGCAAAGGCCTGTCGTTCACGCGAGATCTCCACGAGACTTACAATCGCGTTCGATTGGTCGTTATACCTTATTCGCGAGAAAATCAGGATCTCAATGAATCCCGCTAAGCCTATTTTCAGGGTAAGTTTTAAATTTATTTCTAGTTCAATAATTGTTCGCCAATTTTTTCAATAGTGGATTAGGCCGATTTATCAATAAGAAATCGATAAGGAAAGTTCCAATGAACTTGCCCGAAAAAAAAAAAAAATAAATAAAAAAAACTATGTTTGCTAGTTATTTCTCTTCGTCAATCTCGCAACGACAACGTTACGTAGTTATCGAAGAGTAAATATCGTTGGCGAGAGAATGATTGGTTTTAAGATTAGCGTTAATACAAACAAATAGACGAGCGTTAAGCCTTGGCCCACCCCGAATCGTAGCGTTAAATTCCTTAATCGACTCGTTTAGTAATAGGAGGAGCGAAGCCACGACGTCCTTTAATTCAATTAACCCTTCCCTCGATGGACATCGCGATGTTGACGAAACATTTCTCGACATCTCCATCATTATATTTTTCTACGCCATAATTTGAATGATTAAGATTATATAAAATAGGGAACGTTGCTGATTGGGTTTGACTGAAACGTTAAAAGCAAATATAAACGGACGGATTTAGACCGTTTACGAGATTTCATGGTAAATATTGATAAATATTTACCCTCAAAATATTTAAGTGATGCTGTCAAACCCACTCAATCAATTCAAATAACATTTTCAGTAAGATCGCCAAAGTGAGGTTCTTGCATTTTTTTTTCGTACGACTATAGACAGAAGCCGATGAAACCCTCCATTGAAGTCTACTACTCCAATGTTCCATATAGCGCTCCTCTCTGTATGGGTAAAATTCCCAATTTTACGAGATCGGAGGGGTCCTACTTCATACCCCCTGTCTACGGAAAATTGGAAATTATCTCTCTCCACAAACGACGACGTTTTTTGGACGAACTCCAAGGCTGCTAGAGATATTCGCTCGACGAGCTCCCGCTCCGAAAACATCTACCGTTAGAAGGCGTACGAATCGCGCCTTTTGAGAATAACCCATACAGAGAGGGGTAGACAAGACCCGGGAGTAATAGACTTCAAAGGAGGGTTTCATCGGCTTCTGCTATAGATTATATTTTAGTTTTATGACACTATTAACCTCGGGGTTAATTGAGAAATTTCAAATTGAATAAGTTAAAAATATATACGAATATTATTATTTTTTCCGATACTTGACGTAGTTTATTTCTGGAACGTAATTTTGATATGAATGCTAGGACTTTCTGGATTAAGTACTTTAACGAGAAAGACCGCGTGAAAGCGACCTTATCACGTGCCAGAACGCGCGAGCATAAACTGTAGGCTATACAATAACTACCATAGTGATGACGTAGTTTTGCGCTGAATTTATATTTTAAAAATTTAGAAAATAGAGATTATAAAATATATGCATTTTAACTGATGCTTTAATACATAAGAATTTCAATTAATAAACTTTTTAACCGCAAAGAGAGGATTTTACTCTTTAAAAGCGACCATTATAAATCTTTTTATCGAAAGAATCGGACTTTGGGATAAAAATTTCGAAATAAAATCATGTTTTACGTGTGATAAAAATGTTGTGCTTTATGATAAAGATATTCCTGACTTTTCCTACAAACCGCAATCCATTAATACCAGACTATATTTCTCAACAACTTAATATGTATGCTTAAATCAGTTTGATCCCTCAGGGATCGAAAAAAAAAAAAAAAAAAAAATCCAAAAATATATATAGTTCTTTATCAAATAAAAATCGCGTTGGATATTTTAAACTCGCATGATTCCTATGCGGAAAATAGTAATATTATAAAGGGCCCTTCACACGAAACAAACCAACCTCTAACTATATAGTTGGTCCAAATTAGTAGTTGACCATGCAACTCCACCATTCACACGAGGGTCTAACCACTTCCGTAAAATCTGTACACCAACGTAACTGATTACATCCTATGGTAACGCTAAATACGTAGATAATTACGTAATTACAGACAGGATTGTACAATGATTAGACGAAGAGATCAGCCCCTCGCAATGCGTGAACACGTGACACTTAAAATGATTCCTGGCGATTTGAATATCGGTTTGATTTTACTATTTCAAATCGATTAAGAAATGTTAGTGTGACCGTAGTCTCTAATAGGCCTAATTCTTGAAGATGGCAAGACGAATTGCCTAGAAATTTGGTCCCCAACCAAATTTTAACTTCGCAAACTTCACTAAATTTAAAAAAAAAATAGATCGTGTGAAAGGCAGTTAAGAAACTAGATTAAGGCGTGCTGAGATAGAGATAGATGCGAAGTCACATTCTAAACAGTATAAAGAGTGATGGAAAAAAAAAGGCGGGAAAAAATTCACGCGCCGTTTCGCGCCCTTTAACAAAGGACGGAAATGAAGTACATCGCGACATCTAAAAACTTCGGTTGAAAAAAAAAAATATTCCGTTCCGATGCTAAAAAAATAAATAAGAATAACGGAAGAGGGTCGGTTTAAAGAAAAACTACAGTCCATACTTCCTGTTGTAACAACTCTCTCTAGGAATTCACAATCGAATCAAAAGAAGGAGAAAACTTCGTCGAGAGAGTGAGAGAGATAAACTTTACAAGGCTCGACCTCTTTCTTGATCCCTAGGGATATTTCGGATACGATTCTAGTTTACGCCTTTAACAAGAGAGGGAATAAGCTAGAGGGTTAGTACATGGATTCAATGGTGGTTTTATATTAGTATATCACCGCAGTCTATACAAGGAGTAATGAAGAAAAGAAGCGAAAACACGAGAAGGATTGTATATTTAGAGGGAATTGGAAATTTAAATTAAGAATGCAACCATTTTTTATCAATTCCTTATAGTTTAAATAGGCCTAATCCACCAATAAAAATATTAACCAACATAATATTAAACTAGAAATTAATTTAAAACTTATCCGGAAAATAGGCTTAGGTGCATTCAATGTCATTGGTCGCTAGTTTTTATATGGGAAATTCAGGATCTACACGAATCCAGCTAAGCCTATTTTGATGGCAAGTTTTAAATTTAAGTTTAATATTTGTTTGTAAATTAGGCTTAGCTTGAATGATTCATGGATATCCTGAATTTCTTCGCATTTATGGGTCACCAACGAATGTCCAAAGGTTGTCATAAAGGCGAGATCTCAGTGAGACTTCCAATAAAATTCGATTAGTCGCTGACCCATCAATGCATTCAATTCCAATTATATTCCCTGTTTAAGGGGAACATTAAGAAATGAAACAAATTTATTTTATTAGATGATTAGAGAAACTTGTCTAAATGTTCTGGTAAATTATATTGATGACTTAGCATACGATAATAATTAAAATCAAACTTATTTCATTATACTTCATACTCCCTTGAAAAGAGATTGTAAAATGAGAATTAAAACTTACGGAAATAACGAATGTAAAGGGGTCGAATATAATTTCCTGTTCACCTCCCTAAATTTAACTTCTTTCCTTAGCTATATAGATTTGTTCAAGAGCAGAAATGTTAATTTACTAATTATTGTCTTGAAAAAAAAAATGATTTGAATATTCGAAACCATTTAAAAGTATCTAGTCTGAACGCATCTTCACTGATTCGTTTAAAATTCATAATCGCGAAAAATATTAAAATAAAAATAAATAAATAAGTTAAATAAAAAAATAAAATAAATTTACATAAATATGTATTTATGTTAAGTTTCTTTTGTAATATTGGTATAGTATATTTGGGGAGATATAAACAAGTTAATTTGCAGCATCAACAATGGCGAATGAAAGCAAACACGTTTACTCGAAAAAAAACCTCAACTTTTCATATTCAAATTTTCATATTTTTTAAAAACACAGAAGTTTCAAAATGAGTTGGCATCATGGTGAAATATTATTGCGGAGTACTACAAAATGTTAAACTTAATAAGGAAACAAATAGTTGTTGAAAACACCTTTATATTTAAACAACGTAACTATTTTTTGTGTGCCAGATTTTTTTTTTTTTTTTTTTTTTTTTTCATATTATTTGTTTTTTCTCACAGCTACCCAACATTTATTCCCACGAGATGAACCCCGTGTTTGTTACGGTTCTATATTTTATTCAAATTTGATTTAGCCCACAACCAGAGATTTAAATTAGTTTGGTGTATAAACATCGGTTCTTTTCTGTAATTTTAGAAATAAAAAGTTGTTTTGAAACTTTGAAAACATATTTAAAAGATAAACCTTCATGGTCTGACGAAAACAAAAAATGATAAAACTTTTTAAAAATCGTCGAAGCGCATAAATTAACATCTTTACGTTTAGAAGAACTTTAAATTATTTTGTAAAACCCACATATAAGCAAGAGAAATTTTGGATTTAGAGGGAAACTTGGAGCTAAAAATGGAACAGCTTTTGAATTTATTTTCGGAATCACCATGCCAAAAAAAAAAAAATTTTCAAACAATTTTTAGACAAGTTTTTGGTTTATATAAGTAAATATGAATTCGGACCAATCATATTATTTCAATCTCCAACAGTGCTTGTAATGTCTTAACATTAAATGAATAGGCCGGCGTTTGATGCCCAACGTCTTAGGCCTAATTATATTTACTTTTATAAATAGAAATTTTACCAAAATTTAAAAATTAATTTAAACGTGTATAAAAATTCTTAAAAATTCTCAAATATTTTTATTTATTTATTTATTTTTTTTTTTGTCATGTTGATTCCGAAAATAAATTCAAAAGCTCTTCCATTTTTAGCTCCAAGTTTATGCTTTAAAGTAAATTTATAAATTTTTGAATGAAAAAATTCTTGTAAGAAAGATATTACGGAAATTAGCTTATGTCGCATGGTCAAAAAAAAAATATTTGAAAAACGAAGTAATTTCCAATAAAAAAAAAAAAAAAAAAAAAAAAAAAAAAAAAAAAAAAATGGAGTATTTTACAAATATTGATTGGTTCGCGCGACTTTACTATTTTTTGATCTTTTGCTTTGGCTTTTGATGAGATAAAATTAGAGGGTAAATATTGGTTTTGGAATTTTCAGGAGATTTTTCAATGTAACTTCATTCACTAAATTATAAAAAGCTTTGCTTGGGACGATACGTCATAATAAACGCGAAGCTGAAAAGATGTAGCCAATAGCTATTTAAAAAAATATATATCACATCTTTGTGTAAACACGTTTCACACCTAAATAGGGAAGATATGTGTTATAAATATGAGGAATAAACATCAAAATTTAAAATGCCTAAAAAAGGTCCCAGGAGTGTATGTATGTATCACATTGGGGGGGGGGGGGGGGCGGCAGAGTTAAACCTAACTAAATTTAAAGGTTCCGAGCTAAAACTATTCAAACTTTGGAAACAAAGAGATTTAAGCTTAACTAAAAACATTAAATCCTACAGATAAACCTAAACAAACTTCCAAAATTTTAAACCAGGAGTTAAGCCTAACCAAACTAGAAAATAGAGAGGTATAAACCTAAACAAACTCCTAAAACTACCAGTTAAGCGTAAATAAACTTCAAAACTAGCCGTTAAGCATAAATAAGCTTCAAACTAATGAGCTAGTCAAAAAGAAATTTGAAAGAATTAGAAACAAACTACAAAACAAAGAGATATACCAAACCAAACAATGAAACTACAAACCACTAACGGAACTACCTATGCCAAAGAAAACTACCGAACAATGAGCTATGCCTAACCAAACTACAAAACGAAGGCCTAATTAAAAGCTCAAAGAGGAACTCAAGCTAAGGCAACTGACCCAGTTTGAAAAACTTCACTGTGAAGTCACTTCACAATGAATGGCTTTGATGATTCAATTTAAACAAACTTTAAAACAAAGAGCTTGAAATAACCAATTTTAAGATGATCAAAAAATATACTAACTAATTTAAATTTAATTTAAGCTTTTCTTTGTTTATTTTATAATTATATATAGTTTTTGAATATGACGATATCACCGTTGCAAGTGCCGTTTCTGGTGGTGTTTTTGGCGAGTCTAGTAGCGGCTTTCGCGCTATCTGCCTGGCCAGTTTCGGCGGCGGCGGTCAACGGCGGAAGTGGCTCGAGTAACGCCCCCTCACCCTTACAACAAATGGCCAAAGGATCCGGAGTCAGAACGGTCAACGACGACGAACCGGAAGAGCTGTCCGAGGACGACGTCGGAAAACGGGGTAAACTAGTTTCCGGCTAAAACTGCAACTCTTTCTATCGTTTCTTTTAATTACTATCTAGACATTAATCTAACAGATCGGGACATTAATCCTCGAAGGATTTAATGATTAATTCGTATTTCCTCTGGGGAAAAATTTAATTAAACAGCCTTAAATTAAACGATAATGAACATCGAGGCTCTGGTTTTGAGATGCATTGCAAAACGAACATTTTTACAGGCGTTCAATAGGAATTACATTAGAATCTTTGCCCCTAGGGCGTTAATTTCTCGTTGGGTTTTCCTGTACGAAAGTAACAACATTTCTACAGGCGCTCGTAGGAAATAAGCCCAAATTTATGATATTTATGGGCGTTTTGGAAAAGTTAAACGCCAAATTATATTAAAGTGACGCTGTCACTGATTTTTCACGAGTTAGAAAAGCATTTTCTAAAAGATCGTTAAAAACGATTTAATAAATAGAGTTTGAATAGATTTTGAATATTGGTTTTTAACAGGATAATAAAAATAAAAATATTAAGCATAGGTCTCTGAAAGAAATGGTGAAAGCCTCAGGACCGAGATATTTAAACCAAAAAGTTAAACAATTAAAATATTTATTATTTTAAAATAAGTTTCCAACTTGAATAATTTTATAAAAAGATTACTTATCCGATGATTTACCTATTATTTGAAAGTTTTCAACTTTACTATAAATTAAAAATATGATTTTGGTTTGATAACGACGCAGGCTGGAACGATCTCTCGGGTGTATGGGGAAAAAGAGGCTGGAACGACCTATCCGGAGTATGGGGCAAACGGGGTTGGAACGAATTATCCGGCATGTGGGGCAAGAAAAGGAGTAGTTGGAACAACTTAAACGGAATGTGGGGTAAGAAAAGAGGATGGAACGACCTCTCTGGAATGTGGGGCAAACGATCTCCTACCAACTGGAACAACCTTAAGGGACTCTGGGGAAAAAGATCGCTCGGAGATGCCGTCTATATGCAAGGACCCAATTGGCAAGGAAGAGCGGCCTATGTTGTCGACGATGGATCAATGGATGATGGTCAGTTTAAGCACGCATTTGTACTTCAATTGTATTTAAACTAACTTAAATTGTAGGTAGAGGGTCTCCTAATGACGTCATTAGAATTTTTTCACTGGGATAAACTTCATTTCAACTTAGTTTTCATTTAAATTTTTCAAACATTAACCTCAAAAGTTAAAAAAAAAAAATTATTTCAATTTCATTTCAGGACCAATGGATGCACGACAGCCCAATTTACAACAGCTACCACCCTGGCTGGAACACTAATTTATTCAGTTTAGATTTTTAATTAAATATATTATATATATATATAAATATATTATATATTTCCCGGGATATCCTTTCCCAAATTTAATTTCGTTTATGTTAAAATTAATTTATTTTTATATTTTAATCCTACCTGAAAAAAATCTAACCGGGTAATTAATATAAATTTAAATTCCGAGGAAAAATTTAAATTTTAAAATCTCGATTATCCGTTTTTTTTTAATCAAGATGAAGAATACGCGATCAGCGGACACATTTTATAACATTAAATTAATTACTATTACTTAAATTAATTAACTAATTAAAAATGGCCAAAAGTTGACAACTTATTTGATTTTTCATATCAATTTAGTTAAATTAAAAATAAAAATATTTTTAAAACTGAGATAAGTAAAGCCAAGACAATCTGTCGATATTTAAATTAATTATTTATTTAAATTAATTATATTTAGTTTATTTATATTATAATTCAATTAAGCAGTGTGCTTATTTTGAATTAAATATCTTCAACACTATAATTTAATGTCAACGAAAATAATTAACTTGTTTAGTTTAATTTTACTGTTTATTTAAATACTTAAAAAGGCGATATAATTTATAAAAAAATTAATTATATTTTTCGGTTTTTATTTAAATCTGTATAAATAAATTTGATGAATTCTAATTCTAAAAAGAATTGGGGCTGGAAAAGCCAAAAAAAAAACTGTTTGTTGTGATGACGTCATATTAAAATCATTTACTTGTATTATCAGCTCCACAGTTTCTTTAATACTTTATGAACTTCAGTAAGATATATTAGGGAAATTATTTTATCTTTAAAGAAGTTCAAAATAAATTGAACTAAATAATTATTTGAAATTTCGAGTTAAAGGTCATTAGGTTACGTCATTCGTGTATTAAGGTCTTAATTATATAAATTAAAGCTTATAAATTTGGATAAAATATAGTTGGGCTTTAAAATTGTTGTAAACTATGGTGAGATACAAAAATATGAATATAGTTTATATAGTGAGGGTTTAAAAATGTAGATTATCTATACGGTGAAGGTTTAAAATGGATTAAATATATGGTGAGGCTTTTAAATTTGGAGGCTTAAGAATATGATTTAAAAATGTAGATAAATAATAGTATTTAGGCTCTAAATTGTAGATAAACCATAGTAATTAGGTTCTAAATTTTAGATGAATCATAGTAATTAGGCTCTAAAGTGTCGATAAACAATAGTAATTAGGCTCTAAATTGTAGATAAACAATAGTAATTAGGCTCTAAATTGTAAATGAATAATTATAATTAGGCTCTAAAGTGTCGATAAACAATAGTAATTAGGCTCTAAATTGCAGATAAACAATAGTAATTAGGCTCTAAATTGTAGATGAACAATTATAATTAGGCTCTAAAGTGTCGATAAACAATAGTAATTAGGCTCTAAATTGCATATAAACAATAGTAATTAGGCTCTAAATTGTAGATAAACAACAGTAATTAGGCTCTAAATTGTATATAATAGTAATTAGGCTCTAAAGTGTCGATAAACAATAGTAATTAGGCTCTAAATTGCAGATAAATAATAGTAATTAGGCTCTAAATTGTAGATAAATAATAGTAATTAGGCTCTAAATTGTAAGTAACCAATAGTAATTAGGCTCTAAATTGTAGATAAACAATAGTAATTACGCTCTAAATTATGAATCTGTATAAAATATTGTGAGGCTAACAAATGGAAATAAATTCTATGCTGAAGATTTAAAAATGTGGATGAACTACGATTAGGCTTGAAAAATGTGTATGAAATATTATGAGATTTACAAATGTAGGTGAACTCTAAGGTAAGGGTTTAAAATGTAGATAAACTCTAAGGTAAGGGTTTAAAATGTAGATAAACTTTAAGTTAAATATTGTGAGGCTTACAAAATTAATAGTAAAATTAATTAAAATGTGGATGAACCATGACGGCTTCGAAAATGTTTTTAACTTGAAAAGCTTTCAAAAGGCCATATGATCTAAATACCTTTCCACGTGCAAACAGCGGTCATTAGACTTTACCAACTAAAATATGCATAAAATTGCAGGAAAGCATAATGACCCTGTCAATTTAACCTTCCTGTAGAATATATTATATTCTGCATTGAAACTCTATTGTACAAGTCTTAAAAAAATCGGATAACGGGGCTTTATCAAAAAAAGAATGTTAATATCTTATACAAACGAATGTACTCAAGCCTAAACCACATACAATGACAATTCGTCTGTTTATACGCAATCTTGCAAACCAAGATATATTCAAGATAATAAAAGGGGATGGCAAGTGAGAGGCTTTAAGTCCGACAGACTCTCACCAATATAGAGGCAATAAAGTAAAAGGCAAATGATAGACGAATGTTACGACGGCATTACCGTATCTCTTCAATTCCCTCTGCCTTTTTCTTTATTGATTCTAGTACAATGAACGGAATAGAAGGCGTAGAGTAAAAGACAAGCCTTAATTATAGGAACACTCTCGCGACCTTGCGGGCGTGGAACCTATATCTATTTAATCCAGCTCCACCTATAGATTGTTTCACTTAGGATTTGCAGCGCCTAATAAGTTAGGCTCACTTTAATTCTAATTAAAACATATAATAAATATAACGATCAGCGTAGCTTTGCACTCGCTGCAAATCAAAATGAAATATTTTATCGTACGATTCAGTTTGGTTTTACAGTACAGATAAAGCTAGTCTCCCAATATATCTAATTAAACATATCATAAAGAAAACGAATAGCGTAGCTTAATACGTGCTGCCAATAAAATCAAGATAAAATATTCGATTACCCCATTCAGTTTGAGTTTGCGGTACAGACAAAGCTACGCGTCCTTTATCTTCAAATAAAGTTAATAGAGATAATGAGTAATTTAGCTTTGTACGTAATGCCAAATCAGTCTGACTGTCGCGTTAACAATGTTAAATTTGTAATGAAAGCGTCAGCGTGGCATTCGGAATTAAAATTACTTGACCTCATCCCTCCCTGGTGTCATCTTCTCGCTTGGGTTTCGACTCAAATTTGGCGGGAATGTTTGCGTAATTAAAGGAATTGTTTTGCCTCAAATATTTCAAAGGGGAGAGAATTTCAACGCGCGCGGTGATATTTAGCCCCGGCGGGCAATAAACCGATAAGGTTAAGCTTATTTAATTGAATCTGGGTGGGCAATATTACCTAATTATGCGGATTTGTATATATAACTGAAGCCAAAATGTCGTACAATCATATTGCGAGCGTCATTTTGGCGGGAAAGAATTAAGGACGAGTAGGGAATTCATTAAGCCTTTATACCGAAGATCGTTATATTAGTAGTATAGGACTAGGATTTTGGTTGGAAAATTAACTCTTTTAATCTGAAATTGGGGGTATTATCATTAATGGTTAAGCCAAGAGTTGATACAGATTATTTGAATTATTCTCCAGGTGTTGTAAAAGATATAACTGACTTAAATGACTATTTTAAAACGAAAACTCTGAAGTATAGGGAACTGCTTTAAATATTTGTATACAACATTGAAATTTATCCAAGAACTCATTGATGTATCCGAGAACATTGATGAATCAAAGAATTCACTGATGTTTCCAATTACTCATTGATATTCCCAATAACCCAAAAACTCATTGATGTTCCCAATAACTCAATAAATCATTGATGTTCCCAATAACGCAATAACTCATTGATGTTCCGAATAACCCAATAACTCATTGATATTCCCAATAACCCAATAAATCATGGATGTTTCCAATAACTCATTGATTTTCCCAATAACCTAATAACTCATTGATGTTTCCAATAACCCAACAACTCATTGATACTCCCAATAAGCCAATAAATCATGGATGTTTCTAATAACTCATTGATATTCCCAATAACGTAATAACTCATTGATATTCCCTGCAACCTAATAACTCATTGATATTCCCTACAACTCAATAACTCATTGATGTTCCCAATAACCCAATAATGCAATAACCCAATAACTCGTGGATGTTCCCAATAACTCAATAATGCTCCCAATAATTCGTTGATACACCCAAGAACCCAATGAAATACCCAATAACATGGGAGCAAAAATATTCTAATTACCCATCCTCGTATACTAGAAATCTATGAAATCAAATTAAACTTAAAAGTATTGTCGAGAATCTACAATGCTTACATAACTTATTGAATTAGAGTCTGTGGGATCAAATAATACGCCTATAATGTTTAGAGGTGACTTACACGAGAAAAAGAAAAGAGGATGGATTTTCTTTTGAAATATGATAGGATAGTAGCCCGTTCTTAGGTTATACAATGAGTTCTTGGTGTTTTTATTTTGAAATGAGCAAAGTAGTACGGTGATAATTACTTTGGTTTAAAATATTCAAGCGGAACTGGCAAAATAGAGAAATCTAATGAGGATTTATACACAATATTAAAAGTATATGATCATACGGAAAAAAGTAGTGCAACTCATATTGAACACGAATATATAATATTTTGTATAAATCCCTGTGGTTAAACCGAAGTAGGACGGTCGGACTATCTAAAATATATGGTTGTGGTCCAAAGAGAAGAGTAGTAAAGGGGGATATAGTGCTGAATTCGTAGAATTTACATTTATTGCATGGCGATTTTCGAAAATGGTTCTGCTGATGGTTAATATTCGTTCCGGTAGACACGAGATTTGGAAGTTGGACTCTCTCAAACTCTCTCCGTTCCTAATATATCCTATAATAGCTACGTCATCAAAACGCTATAGCGAGTGCACGTGCTTATAAAAATGACATCTTTCCACGCGCGTTTCTCCCTTAGTTTCGCTATCCTTCATCTTCTAAAATTTTTTCAGAGAAGCTATCGTGGATGATATGGATCCGGAGATACTTCTATGATCTTTTAGAGTTAATCCCTAGAAAAATCACCGATATAAGAGTACTTTTACAGCTTTTAAAAGGGGATTGTGAAATGTATTAAGAATCTCTTTCCATTTGATATTTATTTTAATATAAATATAGAATAGAACATCGTTAGAATTCTAAAAATCAATGTTTACGATGATAATATTGAATTTACTTAGCATGAAATATTTTCAATCTTAAGGAATAGAAAACCCTCTTGAAAGTTATTAATTTGAATTTATCCCGAAGACACACGTTGAAGCATATAATACGAGTTTTGGCCCACTTTTCATCGAAACACGATCATTGTTACGATCTCAAACAAACCTTCGTAGTTTTATTTCGAATTTCCCCGTTAGTGGTCCCCTAAAATGGCGTCTGATTAGAAGATCTCTAGCGCGAAAAGTCGTAGCTTAACATATCCACCGAACCAAAATATTAATTTGTTACGTTTCACATTCCCTTCAAATCAAAATCCAATATTTTCGAAATAAATCAAGATGGGCACGGATTTATTTTAAGAAATCCCTGGAAAGTGGTAATAGTCACCATCACCATATCAAACGATAAGTGCATCAATATTAAAATATATTTTTTACCCATTTAGTATATTTACCCCGATATAAGTTACGTTCACACTAGCAACTTTGAAACCGTTTTTAAACCGTTTCGAATGCTCAAATCGATTTTTCAAACCAAATAATTCATTGTTTGACCCCAAAAATATCATTTTTTGACCCCAAAAATATAATTTTTTGACCCCAAAAATATAATTGTTTAATCCTAAAAATTTCTTTTTTGAGCCCAAAACTTTCATTTTTATGCCCAAAAATTGAATTTTTTGACCCCAAAAATTGAATTTTTTGACCCCAAAAATTGAATTTTTTGACTCCAAAAACTGAAATTTTTGACCCCAAAAATTGAATTTTTTGATCCCAAAAATTTCATTTTTTGACCCCCAAAAATTTCATTTTTTTTGACCCAGAAAATTTCATTTTTTAACCCCCAAAAATTTCATTTTTTAACCCCCAAAAATTTCATTTTTTAACCCCCAAAAATTTCATTTTTTAACCCCCAAAAATTTCATTTTTTAACCCCCAAAAATTTCATTTTTTAACCCCCAAAAATTTCATTTTTTAACCCCCAAAAATTTCATTTTTTAACCCCCAAAAATTTCATTTTTTAACCCCCAAAAATTTCATTTTTTAACCCCCAAAAATTTCATTTTTTAACCCCCAAAAATTTCATTTTTTAACCCCCAAAAATTTCATTTTTTAACCCCCAAAAATTTCATTTTTTAACCCCCAAAAATTTCATTTTTTAACCCCCAAAAATTTCATTTTTTAACCCCCAAAAATTTCATTTTTTAACCCCCAAAAATTTCATTTTTTAACCCCCAAAAATTTCATTTTTTAACCCCCAAAAATTTCATTTTTTGACCCCTAAAAATGTCCAATTTGACCTTACCAAAATGGTTCAAAACGCATTCATAAACTCCAGTGTGAACGCGGCTATAAAGAAATGAATTAAATTCCAACTTTTAATTACATTCTTATATCTAGATAAATGAAACTTTAAAACATTGTACGATCTAAATTTCAACTTCTAACTAAAGATTGAAAGTGTAATATAGAGCTGGGGAGGACCTAAAATCTCTATGCAATATCATCTAGCCACGTTTCCTCTTTCGCCTGTCATCCCGTTATTGCCTTAAAAACGTCAAACGGTTTTTAACCCAGTATGAGAGTATATTGGCGCCAATTTCAGCTGTCATATCGCTAGATGGTTTATAAAACCAAAACCGACAAGTTAATATGGTAAAATACCCAAGGGATCTAAGCTCGAGAATAAGAAAACCAAGATGTGGGAGAATTCCTAAGGCTATAAGATTACATTTCCTTCTTCCTTGTACAAACGGTGTCTCCTATCAGTTCGCTCAAGTCGACAGTTTTGTCGCAGCTATAGGCTTCTGATTCTTATAAAAGCAAAAAAATAAAACAAGACAATTTTTAAAGTCCACGCGCAAAAACAAAATTTAATTTAACCGATATTAAATGGCCTTGATAATGATTGACAATGTCAAGTATAGTTTCAGAAGGAGATAATAGAAGGAGGGCTTTAATTCCTCCTGGGCGAATTTGCTATCCAGATTAATTTGAATACAAGTGAGAATTTTATTTAAAGGGAGAATGCAACCTAAAAACAAGTGACTTTTTATCGATTCCTTATTATTTAAATAGGCCTAATACACTAGTGAAAAAATTTACTAACAAATATTAAACTAGAAATAAATTTAAAACTTACCCTAAAAATAGGCTTAGCGGGATTCAAGGAGATCCTGATTTCCTAGCGTATATGGTCTAGCGACCAATCGAATTGTAAGTCTCGTGAAGATCTTGCGTAAACGAAGGGGGTTGCTCATTGGTCGATCTCCATGAATCCCGCTAAGCCTATTTTCCGGGTAAGTTTTAAATTTATTTCTAGTTTAATATTTGTTTTGTAAACGTTTTTTGGTGGATTACGCCAATTTAAACGGCAAGTAATCGATAAAAAAAATCACTTGTTATTAGATTGCATTCTCCCTTTAAGCCAAAAATCAAATTAACAGAAATTTAAGGTTTTCTAATATCAGTTAATCAGTTAATCATAAAAAAATAATCGAAAAATTATTCGCGATTACATTGGATTTATCATAGACTTCCCGTGGATAATTTCAAATTATGAATAAAGATAAAATAATCAGAAATTTCTTGTCCAAACCCCGATCTCTACAAACAATGGAAATCAATTAAAGATGAGTTCAATATAGAAGCGTATAATTACATTCAGGGAAGAGAAATACCCAATTTATACCAATCACATTCGCAATTCTCGCTCGCTCTATAGAGATAATATATCTTAAGGCGCATTCCTTTAGTCCGTCCACCAAGGAGCCCTAAAACTCGATAATTTGATTTCTGGCCTTTAGGCCCATTATAAACTTGTCAATCGATCTCCTGGCTATCTGCCACCAAAATCAAGGTATAAGCACTCGGGTAAGGTTTTTCTATAGCCTATTTAAGGTTAATTTTAAAATACCCTGACTTTTTCTGACCTTATAAACCAATTTTTAAAATTTAGTATAATTAACCATTACTCCCCCAATTATCAAATTTCCAGACTTTCCCTGACCTGACTAGCAAAGTTCTTAAAGGGAGAATGCAAGCGATTTTTAATTGATTCATCATCGTTAAAATATGCCTAATACATTAGTAAAAAAAATTTACAAACAAATATTAAACTATAGAAATCAATTTAAATCTTACCACGAAAATAGGCTTAGCTGGATTCATGGAGATTTTTGAACTCTTCGCGCATAAGGGCTAGCGACCAATACAATGTTATTGGAAGCCCCGTAGAGATCTCGCCTTAACGACAGGCCTTTGCTCATTGGTCGCTAGTCATTCGGAAATCGGGATTTCCATGAATCCAGCTAAGCCCATTTTCTGCATAAGATTTAAATTTATTTCTAGTTTAATATTTGTTTGTAACTGATGGATTAGGCATATTTAAACGATAAGGAATGGATTAAAAATCACTTGTTTTTAGGTTGCATTCTCCCTTTAATTTTTCTGGCCCATTCTACGTCACCTTTCGGACCCAACTTTAAATTCCTTTACTTTAACCTTCAACCTTTCTGGCTCAATATTCAAATTCCCTTTTTCGCAGTCTATGGAAACCCTAAATATAATAAAATAAATCAAGTCAAGTGAAAAAAAAAGTAGTAGATTAGAGGCAACAGCTCCTGAAGTTCCCACCTATCGTCCCTACCCAGTTAAGTAAACCCTGAAATAAATCTATCAACAGGTTTTGCTGCAGAGAGAGATGGAGAGAGAGAGAAAGAGCGGCGACGACGTGTTTTGAATTTAAGTCTAATTAGTGAACGTTTCAAAGTGTTCCGGGTGCGCCGATAGCGGGCCTGTAGCCAGCGAGATACACAATTGATTCCCCAATAGTCTAAATAATCGCACACCCCTCCGAGCTACGAATATATCGTTAACGAGTGATAAATACCCGAAGCCAGAAGTCTAACTATAACGCGGATTTGCGAACTTCATAAGCTTTCACACTTAAGCCTAATTAATACAACCATTCATAAATTTTAGCTCTTTGATATTTAGAGTAAATAATAATAATAATAACCAAGATGATTCTAAATTAATCTATATTTATCTTCAAGAGGGGTTGGTAATATACGGAAAGCTACATTGCACAGTCAAGAAGTTGTTTTTAAACAAGATAGTTGTGGAGCAACGGTAGCTACACAACAGATATATTTTCGTGGCGAAATTCCTAAAAGGGAGAATGCAACTTATCCGGAAAATACGCTTTTTGGCACGGTGATTCCGAAAATAAATTCCATTTTTAGCTTCAAGTTTCCCTTTAAGAATCTTGATGAACTCATGTCGTTTAAATTCCCTTTGAAAGTCCTACATAATTAATTATCCATATCTGACTTATCCTTGGCCAGCTTCCCGTCTATTAATCCTTCCTAAATGAACTAACTAATATTAAAAAAAACCTTGATTTTTATTTTTTTATTTTTTAGTTAACTAGGGAAGATGCAAGGCGGAATCTTTTGTTTGCCATCTCCCTCGCTGCTACTATAATTCAATTTCCTAGAGTCTCCAGTAGAACTGAAGAAGGCTACTTATTCCTCATCCTAGCTAACGTACCATCATCACAAGAAAAAAATTCGAAAAAAAAAACCTCTCCCGGTGCTTACAAAAGGCCAAAAATGTATATTTCCAAAGGACTAGTATAATAAAATTGGTTGAAACTTTAATAACTTTAATTATCATTGAGCATTAATGGTCCTTTTTTCGTAAGGATACTTTTAATTGCAATTCTCTACCAAATAACATCGTTTTCTTAACCTCCTACTTAAAACTACGCGTGTATCTGAAGGGTGTTTTAGTGCTCCATATTGATCTACATTGAACCCTAGCTTTTATAAATTAACACTGCAACAAAACAAATAACCATTTAGTTATTTTTGTCAATTAGATCGTTGCTCCAAACATTTAATTTTCCGAATTAAATATTAAAAAAACGTTAACCGAAAGATAGGCTGCATTCTCCCTTTAAGAGGCTAAGCCTAACTACATGATTCTTTATCGATTCCTTATAGTTTAAATAAACCTAATCCACCAGTAAAAGTTTTTACACACCAATATTAAACTAGAAATAAATTTAAAACTTACATGGAAAAAAGGCTTAGCTGGAATCATGGAGATTCTGATTATCTTCACATTGAAAGGTCAACGACCAATCGAATGTTAATGGAAGTCTCAAGGAAATCTCGCCATAACGACGGGCCTTTGCTCATTGGTCATTGACCCTTCAATGCGAAAAAATTCAGAATCTCCATGAATCCAGCTAAGCCTATTTTCCGGTTTTAAATTCTAAATAATATTACTCAATCAACTATTAACCATGAGACTTATCCTTAAAAAAGGAGCCAAAAAAGCTTAGGCGGGAGAAACTAATTAAGATTATTTACACTTAATTTCGCGTTTATTTTCTGTCACCCGCTTTATGCAAATATCGGAGGCATGACGTATAGAATGATAAAAAAATGAAATCATCGATTATTATTTTTAGGAGACTCGCGGCTAAGGTAACGACGTAGGTCGTGACCTTTGTGCCGGAAGATGAGATCTCTCGATTTTGCGGGAACATGACGAATTATTATTAAATTCCTCCCTTTTCGAATCATCGTTTAAAATTCTATCTAAAGACTGAGGGATTTTAAATCTTTTAGGATTCGAGTTAAGCCTATTCTTTCACTGGTATACGATCGTAAAGCGATGCTGTCTAAGGAGTATGGATTATATTTTTATATTTTTCACTCTATTAAAAACCTATATTTTAAACCCATGGTTTCAAGAAACTTCACTTAACGTACAATGTTCTGGAAGGTGATTAACGATAAGTTTTAAATAAAAATAGGACATTCTGTATTAATCTCTTCCCCAAAAGTAATCATGTACCTGCACTCGCGTGAATAACCTGTTGGCTCTATAATATACACGGGACCTTTCCAAAAATTACAGAGCGTAAAAACTACAAGAGTCTTCCCAGTGGTAATCGTAAACAAGTTCGCGAATGATCCTATTACATTCTTCATAACCTAGGGGCAAGAAGGATCAGACAAGGAGAGGAAAAGTAGGTCTGTGTTGAGTTAGAGAGAGAAGAGCCAACCTCCCACTCGGGTGGAAAGGGGATAGGAAATTCTCGAGGTAAACTGTTGTCACGAGGTCACTAGCGTCGTTGGCTACTACGAAGCTGATAGAGGATCCGTTTTACCCACGTGACAACATTTTACAACGAAACATCTCTACCCGCGTTCTCCCAGAGTGGGAGTTTAGGCCGACGCAGTAGGAACTGCGCCGTCCCCACTTTTCCTCTCCTTGTCTGATCCTTCTTGCTAGGGGGGTGGCTATGATTCCTACTCATAGCTAGGAGAGAGCGAGTTTTGGGCAACTGTAAGATCCAAAAGGGGAGAAACAATACGTAATGGGTTAAAAGTAGTTCCTGTAAACATGAATTAATCAACCGCACAGGGATAATTCACTCTGGTACGATTTGCTATACTATTAGTTGAAGATGTTTGTATCAAACATGGCTGCCAGACATTTTATCCGGCCCCTCAATTTTACCCCCTTACCGATACAAATCCGGAAGTAATCCATGAGAGCATCGTCTGCTTTAGAGATTTTTCCCCTTCAATATTTCACCCCGTGTATCGGTAGCTAGAAACATCCGGTGTAGACAATTTTTGTCACCAGGGTGCGATTCGAACAATCATTTTACCAGAGTGAATTATCTATGTGAGGTTGATTAATCCATGCTGTAAACCTCTCTTGAGTGAAGAGATAGGACCTAAAGCGTTTTTTTTTTTTTTTTTTTTTTTTTTGGTTAGAGATTTTTTCCTAATATTTCGCGATGAGCTTTGCTAGAAATGTGGGAGGATTAGTAAACTCAATTTCAAAACGAATCTATATGTTGGAGATGGGGATTATGGATCCAACCTCCCCGAGTGCACTAAGTCACTTTGCACCTAATGTGACCGCAGCTAAAATAGGTTTGATTTTTTCAATTAAAGCAACGTGTGAGACGTTGGTATATTTCTAAAGAAACTTCGACTACCTATTCGGTCATTCGCTTCCCCATAACTCTCCGTCCCCTAATATTTTTATGTTACTTCCTTACAAATGAATACCTGGACTTTAGTCACAGAAAGAGATGGAGCTCTAAATCTTACATCGCTTCTATTCCAGGTAAGAAAGATTTCCTGGAGAGTGGGATAGCTTAGACATAACTTTACTCTTTAGCAGGGTACATGGTTCTCGTGAGAAAAACAACGAAATAATGTCCAAAGAATTGGAAGAGACTGGTCAGCGCGCTTCTATCGGCAAAATAAGGAAAGAATCAGATATTAATTGACTGAGAACTGCTTTTAGGGCGAAAAGCTTTCGTGGAAGAAACAAAAAGAAAAAAAAAAAAAAAAAAAAAAAACGAGCGAAAGAAAAAAGGGTAAAAAAAGATGACAGCTTTTTGTTTTTATCGGAGGAACAATACTATGATGGGGATTCTCGTCAATATATATATAGTCAGAAACAGTTTTGAGTTTTTAGTACGTGAACAGGCAAAGCTACACGGTTTGCCTAAACTTTTAAAAACGGCATAAAGGAATAACATGAGGAGTGTGAAACTAAATATTTTCGTAATACCTTAAGGGGAGAATGAAGTCAATTTTAGTAACTAGTTGAAAATGTACCTTGAACCAGAAGCGCATGGTAAGAAGTCTGGGACGTAAGCCCTACGGGGCTCCATGTAAATATGTACCCCTCTTTTCAACCTAACCCTTTGCTTTCGAATGAGGGGCGTAGTACAAGGAACACGCGTGAAAAGGCTCCAAAAGGAATGGGCACTTTTGGAGCGCTGGTGTTCGTGGGCATTTGTAGCCACGCGTAACGCTCGCCCAACTCATCTATGATTGGTCATCTTTTAAGTGGAGTTAAGGAATGATATTTTTGCCATAACGATTTCACGGTGGCTAAAGACAAAGTTGGGGAAGGGCATACGTCCCAGACTTGAACCTAAACAAACGAGCTTCTTCATACCTTCAAGTCAAAAAGGTTTGAAGGAACATGCACTACCTTAGGTATGTATTGTCGACATCTTCAAACTGAATCTTAACAATATAAAATCAGTTTCAAGATCACTTTGTAACAACTACATTTATCCGTAGTATATTTTTAATATGATGTGTTAATCCGCCTAAGCTTTCACATTTTGCAAACCGCTTTCATACAACAAAGAACTGAGATTTGAAAGAAAACCGTTTATATAAGAGTAGTGTATAGAAAAAGTAAAGCAAAAGGGTCGGGATTTTTCACGTAAATATTTTTGGAGAAGACCCAAAGCTTTTAAAACATTAAAGAGAGAATGGAATAGAAAAAAAAAACTTTTTATTGCAGGACTCTTTAATCATAGTCTAGTCAAGAAAAAACTAATCCTAATCCACATCACTTAAAATTCTAATCCCACATCTCTTTAAATTGTAATCCTTATTTCACATCCAATGCCCCCATCAAATCATTAAGCGCATACACTTTATTAGGGCAAAGCCTGTATACTCTTAATTTCATATATCTTAAGACATTTCCCTTAAAGGGAGAACGCAACCTATCAACAAGTCATTTTTATCGGTTCTTTATCGTTTAAATAGGCCTAATTCACAGTAAAAACATTAACAAACCAATAATAATCTAGAAATAAATTTAAAACTTACCTGTAAAATAGGCTTAGCTGGATTCATGGATATCCTACATTCCGCATACAAGAGCCATCGATCAATGTCCTTATATTGGAAGTTCAGGTGATCTCCATGAATCCAGCTAAGCCTATTTTGATAATAAGTTTTAAATTGATTTCTAGTTTAAAATTAGTTTGTAAAACATTTTACTAGTGGATTAGGCCTATTTAAACGATAAGGAATCGATAAAAAAAATCAATTTGGTCCTCTTGATATACTCTATTACTAATATCATAAATAGATATTTTTCTAGGGCAAGAAATTTCGAACAATAAATTATTTCTAACCGACTTCATTCCCCATTTATGTTGGAACCAAACAAAGTACAGACTATACTGGTACAAAGTTTCCTAAAAAAAATTGAATTTTCTTTGAGATTTCAAAGCGAAAACATCGCGATAAACGAGCACGCGGTCCACTCTCTTACAATTCGGACACTCACCCCCTTTTTATATTGACCATTTTGGTATAAACGCTGCCATAGTCATAAGAAACAGGGAGAAGAGGTTGAAGAAAAAAAATATATTCAATTACATCGGAAGCGAGAAGAGTTTTTGGCGGGAAAAAAAAAGAGGATTCGATTCGTCATCCTCCACGTGACCTTCCGAAAGATATCGTTATTCACGATGGCAGAAGACGAGTGGCGAAAACCCGCGCGAGATGCGTTGAAAGAGAGATAGAGAGAGAGAGCAGTTCGAACAAGAAGGATTAAAATGTAGTGGAGATGAAATAATAAATACATTTTTGACTACTATTGCCTGAAAGTAAATATATTTTTAATAAACTGAACACTTGTACTACAATGGTATTTTCTCAAGGTATTTATAAACTATTTATTTAGATTAAAAACTTTGGAGTTATTGTGTTTGAAATAAACATATAATTTTATCTCCATCGCTAATGCTCCTTGGTTTATTAAAGGAATGAGAAGAAAAGGCGAGAAAAAGGTCTGGAGGAGAAAAAGAGCGCGAATGAGAATGACACGGCGAAAACCTAGCACCCTTCTATCGGTCACTGTCAAAGGGCGGGAAAACGCATCGCGTCCATATGCCACTTCCCGCCAAAATAGAAAATCTAAGAATATATCTCTCTTTTTGTATCTTACAAAATCGTAAAAAATCACAGACACAATAATTTTTGGTTTCCCGCCAAAAATGCTATTAAACGCGTGACACGTCCGGACAGAAATATAGTTATAAATGGTTGAGATAGTTGACCTCGGGGTCATAGTCGATCTAAAGAAATACATCACTTATGGAGCGGAAACCATGTTTGTGGTCAGCCATTTTAGTTACTGGTATTTCGGGTAGTTTTACAATTCTGATATTATAATTTATATTAAAGAGGGAATGAAGGCTTGCAACAAGTCATTTTCTATCATTTAATTATCGATATTTCAATGGTAACCAATAGAAATCAATTTTTAACTAATACTCGGAAAGTAGGCTTAACGAGAATATAGCCTAAGTTCAACGAGGCAAAAGTTTGAAACGTTTTACGGTTGGAGACTAGGAATAAAGTGCGCGCTTCTTACGTGATTGCCCAGCGATATTTATAACTTTTCTTTAGCCGGTTTTAATCGTATATAGTTAAAAATTAACTAGCTAAGTAATGGCTTGTAATTTTATACTATAATATAAATAATTATACATATCGTAAAACTTCTCGGGCTGGGAAGGTCACGAAAAACATTGGAAAACAAAATGAGTGAGAAAAAATAGTCGTAGCCATATAATATGGAGAAATCTCGAATAACATAATCACCGTGTTGAGTCGCAAACAAACCTAACCCAATCATATTTTTACGACCAGAAAATAATATTTTACGATCAGATCATTACTCTTGACACGCGATTCCATTTATGACTTCTCTATACGCGCAACCCCATGTAGTTTGAATCAGTTCTTATTACTCTTCAAGAACGAAGGGATACAGCGACCAATCAACGTTTTGAAGTTTTTTCTTTCGCTTTCCAAGAGAAGCTTTTATAAAATTCATTTAGATATTTGCTTCTCCGTCACTTGAAGCCTGTTAACATTTATTATGACGCAAAAGCTCGCTTAACTTGGATCCCATAGTTATGCAATGGATTTTTTATTTATTCGTATATTCGACGCGATCGATATTTGGGTTGCATATGGCATAATGCCAATGATTTTAAATCAAATGTTTGCTAACCTGTCTTATGCATTTTAGACTATCAAAAAGGCGAAGCGCATTGATAAAACAGTGTTAATCCTGATAGAGAAAAAATAGTCCCTTCTAACTTCATTCGAAAAGTGTTACGCTATGTAGTAAGCGTGTCGGTAATTGAGAGCTTGTTTTGATTAATCGTACAGAAGAAAGAGTTTTTTGCCTCTTAATTGCTTGCTTATACCAAACTAGCATAAGTATAAGGAGTTCGGGCAACGTTAAGCCTCGGTCTCTATTAGATTCAATGGGAAAATTACACAGTTTGCTAGTTCAGGATACTATTCCCTCTATACCGGGAGAGCAAAAAAAAAGATCGAGTAGATGAGGGTCCCGTGGGAAATTTACTTCAATTTCGTCCCGGAATGCTCTTGGTCAGGGTCCCCTAGTGACCATTTTGGGTCAATAAATACATATACGTGATGTCCCGGAGGAAGAAACTGAGAATGAGGGTCGTGTTGAACTTAACTCGAAGTGTCTAAGTGCGGGGCACTCTTAACACCAGACCGGACCCAGTAAATTCTTAATTTAATGGCGAAAACCATATTGGCGCAAAGTGTGTGAGATTTCGATCAATGACAACATGATTTTCAAATTAATATTCAATTATTTACCTGTCTTGGGTGACCCTTTAAGATCTTAAAAACAATTATCCATCATCTCCTGACCTTTTAGGCTTATTTGCAAACATCATTTGAAGCTAATTTTAAAACGGCTATTCTTAATATTGATTTTTTTGGCATGGAATTAATCTGTCCCTAAAAAAAGAGGTTTTTTTTTGACCCTATAAAAATACAAAACTTTTCTCTGACTTGTAGACAAACACTGATATTATATAAAATATCAAATTAAGCCTTTTCTCCAGAATTGTTTACTCCATTTCCGACTTTAATATTATATGTGGCGTTGACAATAGAATAATTTTATTTTATTTTCATTAAGGTTAGTTTTATCTGTAGGAGTTACAAAAAGGGCCAATATTTTGACTTCAGCTATAAAGGGAAGTAACTTTGTATTTTAGTTTTCATTTGAAACTGTCGAAACGTGCTCCGGATAGAAATATATATCGAGCACGGAGGAGGAACATAGGAAGAGACAGACGTGAGATGCTGAAAACATTGGACTATCTTACCGTCAAGGGATAATAATTTTGAGCAGTCGTCTAAATAAAAGTCAAGATTTCTCCTCCAAAGAAGTTAATCAGGAGATCTATTCCACTAAAGTTTTCAGTACGCTTTCCCTGATTTTTTTAAGCGTTAATGAATTTTTGATAGTTATAATTTCGGTTAAGTATGTATAGAGATCGGGGTTTGGACAAGAAATTTTCTGATTATTTTATCTTTATTCATAACTTAAAATTTTTCGAGGAAAGTCTATGATAAATCCAATGTAATCGCCAATAATTTTCCGATTATTTTTTTATGATTAACTGATTAACTGATAGTTGTGGATTATTTTGTCCAAACCCCGATCTCTAAGTATGTAAATCGGCGTTAAAGGTATAATCAAAGTTCTTATATCTGGAAAACCAATTTCTCTAATATTTTAAGAATTTTTCCCGATACACCGAACGTTTTGAAAAGGCTAAAAAAATTATGTATCTAGCTGATTAAGCTCGTACCAAATAAATGACAATGAAATTTATGATGAAGAAGTAGTAATTCCTGGTCTAGGGAAGGTCTACTTTCTAGTGGTGCAATAAGTTTATGCTTAGGATAACGCAGAGAAAAGTTACGGCCATTTTAAGATATCGGTCATTTTTGGAAATTTTGCTCTCTTTCTATTAGTGGCGAGGCAGGATTTTATTATTTTAAAATAAGTAGGGACTTTCTACTTCTAATGGTGCAATCGGTTAACGCCTAGGACATTGTAGAGAAAAGTTACGGCCATTTTAAGATATGGGTAATTTTTAGAAATTTTGCTCGATTTCTATTAGTGGCGAGGCATCTTTTTCGAGTGGCGAGGCAGGATTTTATTATTTTAAAATCATCTAGGGACTTTCTACTTTCTAATGATACAATCGGTTGATGCCTAGGAGATTGTAGAGAAAAGTTACGGACATTTTAAGATATGGGTCATTTTTGGAAATTTTGCTCGATTTCTATTAGTAGCGAGGCATCTTTTCGAGTGGTTAGGCATATTTTTATCGTCTTAAAATAATCTAGGCATTTCCTGATTTATACAAATTATTTCGAAAAATAGGGGGACGGTATTTAAGAATTATATTTCTATCCCAACAATTTAGATTTTTACTCCGATTTCGACGCTCGTTTGTCTCCTCCTTTATCCCTCCTACGTGGCTCGAGTTGACGATTTACACCAAACCGGGACCATATATTTTTCAAAGACCTCATTTCTTTGATTGAGAGTTTTCGACTCGCGAGAATTCAAAGCCATAACAAGATGGGAGGAAAGGACATATTTTATAGTCTCACATTCTTAGCTTCAAAATAATCAAACCAACCATAACGATTGAGATGGCCGAGAGAATTTTCTTCCTATACTTTACATCCCAATAACTACGACCACATTTGAAATAAAATATATTTTGAGCAAAATTCTAAAACATCTGTATCTATACTTCAAGTGAGTTTTAAAGTGAGGCTTTCAAGGTAATTTGAGTATAATTTTCGGAAATGTCGTTAAAAAAACAACCGCGAAAGTAAAAATTATATATTTTATATTCGCAGTATTCGAATTATTTAAAAGGAGAATGCAACCTAATAACAAGTGATTTTTTATCGATTCCTTATCGTTTAAATAGGCCTTATCCACCAGTATAAAAAATTACAAACAAATATTAAACTAGAAATAAATTTAAAACTTGCCATCAAAATAGGCTTAGCTGAATTCATTGGAGATCCTGAATTCATCGATCAATATCTCCATGAATCCAGCTAAGCCTATTTTGATGGTAAGTTTTAAATTTCTTTCTAGTTTAATATTGGTTTATATTTTATTTTTTACTGCTTAATTAAACCAGAAGCCGATGACACCCTCCTTAGAAGTCTATTACTCCCGGGTCTTGTCTACCCCTCTCTGTATGGGTTATTCTGAAAAGGCGCGATTCGTACGCCTCCTAACGGTAGATGTTTTCGGAGCGAGAGCTCGTCGAGCGAATATCTCTAGCATCCTTGGAGTTCTTCCAAAAAACGTCGCCGTTTGTGGAGAGAGAGAATTTCCAATTTTCCGTAGACAGGGGGGATGAAGTAGGATCCCTTCTAACTCGTAAAATTTGGAGTTTTACCCATACAGAGAGGAGCGCTATATGGAACATTGGAGTAGTAGACTTCAAAGGAGGGTTTCATCGGCTTCTGATTAAACCTATTTAAACGGCAAAGAATCTATAAAAAAATCACTTGGTGTTGGGTTGCATTCTCCCTTTAAAGCAAAAATTCCCCGCAATACTACGTTATCACTATGTTAGCGTGGCTATTATAGAAACTACAGATGATTCTCGCGCGTTCAGGCACTTGATACGGTTGCTTTTGAGCAATATCTTTCGTGTAAGTACTTAATCCAGAAAGTAGTATTCTTCGTATGATAATTATCGTTAATTACGTTCTTGAAATAAACTACGTCATATATAGGAAAAAAATCTATATATTTTTATCATTTTAATTTTGAAGTTTCTTAGAAAAAGGGTCAACCCAGAGGTGTAAAATTTTGATTGCGGGGTTTCAATAGTATGAGATAACTAAAAATATACTTCACAGACATTCAAAAACAGCCTCGGCTTTAATAAATAAAAATATTATTCGCTAAACTTCAAACGAGAAAAGATATCGAGGTTTAAAATAAAATGCATTGATAAAGTCACGCGCCACTCATAAAAAAATATTAAAGGGAGAATAAAGACCGATTAAATTTAATTTTAAATCTAAAAATTAGGCCTAAGTCATTAGTTAGAAAATACAATTTACAATATAGATTACATTAGGTAAATATTTTTTAAACTTTTATTAGTAAAGCAGGCTTAGCTGGAATCCTAAGGATTTAAGAGCCCAGCTAGAAAATTAACAAAACACAGTAATGTTTATAATCAATAACTAATTTTTGACGAGTATTAGCTAGTTTTGCCTGATGAAAACCTCGAGTTATTCTCTGTGTTATACGTTCGGATAAAAAAATCCAAAATTTATTTTCGTGAAAAATAATGAATAAAAGGTGATTTAAAATCTTAGTTTCGTTGTTTTATTTATATTCATCAAATTAAATGTAAATTTGAAATATTTTTCTTATATTTGAGACTACTACTATACGAATAATTAACAGAAGATAATGGATATCCGATTCAGAGCTCTCTACATTAATTAGCTAGTTTTTCTTAAAAAAATTTGGTATTTTTTATTTACAATGAAAACTTATTTTGGGATTCGAAATTTATAAAAAAAAAAATGGTTTAATTAGACTTCATTCTCCCTTTAAAATCAGACCACGTAGTTATTCAAATATGAAGAGAGTCAATATTAATGAGGGTCTAGCTATATGCGTGCTGGAATTTCTTAAAAATGTTATTCTCATTATGCAGATATTCGGTCGAATATAGCAGCGGCTTTTTTAATTAAAAGTTCTGAAAATATTTTGCCTTGAGAAAAACCCCTTTATTTCAAAATAAGTTTTAATGTTTTATGAAATATTGAGAGACAGGAAATTTCCAATTTGATAAAACCCTTACCTAGCTGTCGTCATAAACAAAATATGCGGACAAAACATACCAGAAGCCCCTGCGCGCGATGAATTTAGGGGTCTAAATAAAATATTTGGCGTGATATAAAAACCCTACCGAAAATAAAAATTATAACCAATAAATATCGTAGGCGAAATAAAATATAGATATCAGTTTTTGAGCTAGGAGTTGTAAAAGTTTAAGACTTATGTAATATAGCACTTCATAAAGAGATAAAAAATACTGTATGTTGTTATGACACGCGAAAGAATGGCCCATTAAACGCCTTAAAGAAAGCCTTTAAAGGTTGAAAGGTTAGCTTGGTTTTGGTACAGAAAGAAACACCTTATCCGAGGTTTTTCTGCTTCTTTTTTTTCCTTATGACAAGTAACTCCTACATCCCAAATTTTCAGTGCTAATAAAGTCAGACTGCCTCCAAATACCTCAGAAACAATACCATAGAGTTAGAATATATCTTATCTTTGCCAGTTCTTAAATATTTTCTATTGTTTCCAACTGAAAATCTGTTAAACTTATTTGAAACAATCGAGTTTTCTTGGGGAGAGGAGAAAATTACGGCCTTGGAATCCATTTAAACTGTTTCAAAACGTTTCGCTGGAATCGTGTGAACGTGAAATCGTCTTTTCTCGAATCGATTTGATTCGATTTATAGCAATTGCTTCGGGAACCAGTCTCATACCGATTCGGTTTCAACAACCGATAGATGAAGCTACAATAAATCGATTTATAAAGATAATGCGTGAACTCGTGACGCTTAAAACGATTCCTGGTGATTTGAATATCGGTTTGGTTTTACCGTTTCAAATCGATTAAGAAATGCTAGTGTGACAGTAGCTATAGAGAAAACATGCGTCAAACCTTAGATCGCCAAATAAGGGACTTAACTGACTAACTCTAACTGTAACAAGTACAAGGCGTCACCAAGTGTCAGAGGCAATAAAGTTTTTCTTCGTTGCCTCCCTGACGTGCCCGATTTGTTTGTGGAGATAAAGTTTCTAAATTTCCCACAATGCCAAACGTATTGGCGTCGAGCCATCAGTCATTACGCAAACATTATTTGGGCAAAAGGTGTAAAATTTAGAATATAAGTATAGCTTTATAATTAGATAGCCAAAAAAAGTGCATAGACCTTTTCTACATTTATATGACTTTATCCATATAAGCGATCTTTATGCCCTGTAACTTAGTATACGCCTCGCTCCAATAAGCTGAACGTCACTGTTCATAAAATAAAACCTTTCTCATGGTTTGGATTCCGATGTTTATAAGATTGTACTAGAGAAAACCGAGAACCGATTTGAAACCATGAAACAAACCATATTTATTTTTTTCCCTCATTTTTTCTCTCTCTCGAAAGATGGTTGATGTTGGGAGGATGGAATTGTGATCTTTAAATGTGGTTTAAAGGGATAAAGAAATGTAATAAAACTTATGTCTAATGATAATAAAAAAAACCAGTCGTGTTCACACTGAGACTTTGAAAACGTTTTTAGCCGTTTTGGAAAGGTCAAATTTTAAAATTTTGAGTTCTACTATAAAGATCCATCGTTAAACTATAAAACTACTAGCATGAAAAGTTAATTTGTGCATTCGAAACGGTTTGGAAACGATCCCAAAGTGTCTAGCGCGAACGTAGCTTTGGTGTAACGACGATTGTCAACCCTTGAGTATATTATCATAATATTAAATAAAAAAATAAAGTCTAGGAGAGGGCTTGCACCGAGGAGTAATACGGCTTCTCTGTAAGGCTAAAAACGTTTCTTAAAATTCGTTCCATCCTATTTACCTTGGATTAATTAATAGTGCCTTTTTAGTGCAATATTAATTAATCCAGGGCAGAGGAAGGAAGGCCGGTCTGGTCCTAGACTTTCTGTTTTCTTATTTATTTTTGCTTCGGGAACTAATTTCAAGGCGATTCGGCTACATGAACCGACAGATTAATTAAATTAAAATAAATAGGTTTATGAAGATGATACGCGCTTAAAACGAGTCCCAGCGATTTAAATATCGGTTTGATTTTAGTGTGAACGTAGCTTATATAATTCGATAATTTCGTTTGGAGGTTTACAGTCCCTTTAACCGAAAGGCTTAAGGCTTTTATCGAAAAAGGTCGTAAAAAAAGGTACCTTCGCGAGTAGTAAGGAGCATTCGTTTTGTCAGTATCCCGGGGTAAAGATATACACGTATAGGCTCGTAATCAAAACTAATGTACTTCGATAAGAAACGGTAAAAATAACAGAGCTTTGGGTTTTTATTTCTTTTATTTCTACCTGAGTGATGCTGCCGGATCCTGAGACTAAAAGCGATCTATTAAGGGGTTTAAACCGATATCAACAGTCTGGGGATGGTACTGCGCTAGTGAAACAAGCGATTACCAATCTTTTAGCTCTTAAAGGGATAATGCAATCTAACAACAAGTGATTTTTTATCGATTCCTTATTGTTTAAATAGGCCTAATTCACTAGTGAAAAAATTAACGAACAAATCTTAAACTATAAATAAATTACCCGGAAAATAGGCTTAGCGGGATTCATGGAGATCCTATTTCTGGCGACCACTCGAACGCGATTGTAAATCTAGTGGAGATCTCGAGTGAATGACGGGCCTTTGCTCATTGGTCGCTAGACCTTACACTGAGGCAATTCAGGACATCCATGAATCCCGTTAAGCCTATTTTCCTGGTAAAATTTAAATTTATTTCTAGTTTAATATTTGTTTTGTAAACTTTTTATTGGTGGATTAGCGTTAAGTAAAATATTGTACAAGTACCAATAAATTGGTTGCTACAAATGCCGCTGTCACTATTCTTCACACAGGCCTAAGATAATATATTTAGTTTCTTCATACTGTTAAGTCCCTGCGTTGAAGAGTTTTTAAGCAACATCAAAAATTATAAGACCAAAAATACAATTTATTTATTACGAGCTATGACGTAGTAAGCAACATTTACTAAGCCTATCCCCCTTTTTAAAGCCAATTGCTTTCACAAGAAAGGAAGAAATTCCTGGATTAAGTACTTTTATGAAAAATACCGCGCGAAAGCGACCATATCACGTGCCAGAACTAGCGAGAATCAACTGTAGGATCTACAGTAGCCACGTGATTAACTTAATAAATGCAAGTAATTTTTGTTTTAAAAAATTTCGAAGATGTCAGTATTTTTTTCTATGTACGAAAATGAAAATGTCTTTCAAATTCCATTTGTAATTCCTAGACAGCCTCACTTTAAAGTAATTGAATATTTTATTTAGTCTAGTTTATCCAGTAAATTGAACTAAAATATTTGAATAGCTGACGCTAACGGACAATAACAATATATATTCGCAAAATAATTGAATTTTTTGGAAGAAGTGGTAAAATTATTACGAAATATTTTGAAACAAACAAGATAATTTTAAACAATATTTGGACTATATCAAGAATAGGTAAAAAATATTTCCGCGAACAGTGATAATTAATGACTTTCAATTTTCTAATTTAAGTATGACCCCCTAGTTGATTGTGCAATTTATTGGAGAAGTTTGATTTACGGAAACCGGAATTCAAAGAAATATGTTTTGAAAGTGCCAAACTTCAACGCGAATTATGAATAATGACTGTTTTTAGACGAAATACGACTGTGTTTTAAAAACATTTTGGCTAATTACCGCCCCTCTCCTCCCCTCCCCTCCCTCCAAATTTCGAGATAAAGGCAAAGAGCGCTATTGATTATAAAGGGTTATAGTTCGCTCCGTCAAATGAAAGTGGTTTTGTCTATAAAATATACAGATTTATTGCATAAATTAGTAATAATTTTAACTAAAACTACTGGAAAAATCCATAATAAATACCTAAAAACAAAGTAAATCATTTTAAATGAAAGCTAGCGAGGAGATATGGCCAGTCAAAACGACTCCAACGATAAAGAAAACGAATCCATCAACTACAACAACGAGCCAAAGGAATCTAACAACGACCGAGAAAAATCCATCAACTACAACGACGAGCTAAACAACTCCAACGACGACCGAGATAAATCCATCAACTACAACGAAGAGCCAAAGGAATCTAACAACGACCGAGACAAATCCATCAATTACAACGACGAGCTAAACGACTCCAACGACAACCGAGACACATTCATCAACTACAACGACGAGCAAAACGAATTCAACGGCGACCGAGAAAAATCCATCAACTACAACGACGAGCTAAACAACTCCAACGACAACCGAGATAAATCCATCAACTACAACGACGAGCCAAAAGAATCTAACAACGACAGAGACAAATCCATCAACTACAACGACGAGCTAAACGACTCCAACGACAACCGAGACACATTCATCAACTACAACGACGAGCTAAACGAATTCAACGTCGACAACGGTGACCAGAACAAATCCAACGATTCCAACGTTAATCGGAGCGTCACAAACGCTAACTACTCTGACGCCGACTGTAACGACTCCAACGTAAGCCAACAGTCAAACTACGACTTGAGACAATCGGATGCCTCCAAAACTAGAAAAATAGTTCGTGGGATTCGGCAATTGAAACAAGGCAGTTACCAATCGTGCTCTGATGCTAAAAAGTCACGCTTCTTTCACGGCAACCGACCAACTAGTGGGATTCGGCAAGTAGAACAAGGATATATATACCATCCGGGCGCATCTTACGCGAACGAACCAATTCCAAGGATTCGGCAAGTACAACAAGGCATTTACCAACCAGGCTCATTATACGCGAACGAACCCATTCAAAGGATTCGGCATGTGGAACCGGGCTCATTCTACGACAACCAACCCGGACCCTCTTACGTTAACCAGCCAACTGGTGGGATTTGGCAAAAGAAGCGAGGCAATTACCAACTAGGCCCATTGTACGGGAATCAATCAATTCTTGAAATTCGGCAGGTGGAACCAACCAGTTTCAAAGCTGGTCCCTCCCGCGTTAGCCAATCAATTCTTGGGATTCAACGAGCTGAACCAGCTAATTTCCAGCCAACCCCTTCTTATGTAAGACATACAACTCCTGAGATTCGGCAATTGAAACAAGGCAATTACCAATCGTGCTCTGATGCTAAGCAACCACGCTCCTTTCACGGCAACCGGCCAACTGCGGGGATTCGGCAAGTAGAACAAGGCATTTACCAACCGGGTCCATCCTACGCGAACGAATCCATTCCACGGATTCGGCATGTGGAACCAGGCTCATTCTATGAGAACCAACCCTCTTACGTTAACCAACCAGCTCGTACGATTTGTCAAATGAAGCGAGGCAATTACAAGCTAAGCCCATTGTACGGGAACCAATCAATTCTTGGAATTCGGCAAGTGGATCCGGGCTCCTTCGCCAACCAATCTGGCCTCTCCTACGTTAACCAACCAATTCATGAGATTACGAAAGTGGAACCAGCCAGTTGCCAACCTGGCCCCTCCCGCGTTAGCCAATCAATTCTTGGGATTCCGCGAGTGGAACAAGCCAATTTCCATCCGACCCCCTCTTACGTAAGTCGTAAAACTCCTGAGATTCGGCATGTGAATCCAGTCCATTGCCAACCGGGCCCCTCCGACGTTAGGCATTCGTCACTAGGGATTCGGCCAGTGAAACAACGCAATTATCGACATAGCTCTCTCTACGTCAACCAACAGGGCCCCTCCATCGTTAACCAGCCAGATGCTGGGATTCGGCAAGTGGCACGATACAATTACCAACCGGGTCCCGTCAACGCCAACCAACTAGGTTCCTTATACGCTATCCCACCGGTGCCCTCCTACTATTGGCTTTCGACAGCCGCGAAAGCTTTCTATAATGGAGGACTTCCTTTGATTTTGATAATGGCATCAACTCAGCTCTCTCCCTCTGTATTTGAATGCGTATCAAGATTTTACTACGAGAATGGTCTTACTACATCCGTACGCCGGGCAGTGACCACAATTCCAGGTGGACTTCAGGAATTCAGTCAAATGTCGTTATATTATTATCTCAATCACGTCGCTCATGTTCCTATACTACCACCACTCGATACTAACTTACCACTTACGATTCAAATTCTACCCGACCTTAGCGCGTGTGACCGGTGGAGGCGAGTATTACACGATATAGTCCAGGATGACGACCCACTTTTTAGAGCGCATCCCCTATATAATCGAGGATTACTAATGACCGTTCAAACGTCAACCAATCAACATGGGCGAAATAATCATCCCGAAACGAGCGGGAATATACAATCCGCTTCTAAAACATCTGTATCAGAACCTTCACCATCAGTTATTCAGGAAAGGTCATCCGAACACGAGCGAAGTTTGAAGAAGGAAAGGAATAGTAATGAAGACGCTTAACGAAAAAATACCTTTCTTGGAAATAGTAATTTAGTAAATTACTTAATGTAAGAAATATTTTTCAAAATTCATTTCTTAATAGTTTAAGAAAACATATACAGTAGATGTAGATTTAGATTTTTACTCCTTTTATATCATAATTAGAATGCACTTTTAGTATTTTTAAACTTAAATATATTTTAACTTCACTATCACACGTGTGTTTTGAAAAATATTCAAATTTAATAAAATTTATACTATCATTTTTTATATAGTTTTAATTTAATAAATCCGTGAGGTTTTAATTAAAAATTTCTAACCATGACTTAAGTATTTATTTTATCTAACAGATAGGGTATAAAAAGGCACCTTCATCTATATTTAATTTCAGAGTTTATCCATAGGTTTAGAGACCATAGAGTAAAAGGCAGGGGGGATAAGAAAACCTGGTTCGTACAAAATTTGGAAATTAATTTCCCTGACTTTTCCAGGTTTTTCCTGACCATTTCTAAATAATTTCACTGAACAACTTTAATATTTTAGATGAAATTATTCTAACGAGCGAGCTCTTGGCAATTCCCACTTTCTATTTCGCATAGTTTACCAATGAGGGTCAGACCAATCATAAATAGTTTCTTGATATGTACCGAAATGTTTAAATTTTCTGACCTTTTGGGCCAATTTCAAAATTCCCCAACATTTTTGGTTAATTTCCCAATTCTCGGAAAACTTGCAACTTCGTCCTTACTCTTAGCTATTTATATCTGCTTTTCATTCAGATAATGAAATAATTTTTATCAAATTATTTTATTTATTTTTTAAAAGAATTTTGCATCTTGGTATTTAAAATAGAAATATCGATACGTTTGTAAAGTCTTACATAGTTCATTCCCAATTAGCGAGGGATTAGAGGTCAGAGCAGGGAAAATCTCTAGGAAAAATACTTTATCCTATCGAAAGTCTGAAAGTATTCTTAATTGCCAAAGTTTCCCTTAATGGTTCCGAATTAACAACAATTTCTACAATCACGGACCTTTGAAATAGCAGGAATAAGCGAAATATCTGATATTTAAAAGATGTTACAGTTTCAATTCTGTTTAGGGTGCCATAATTGGTTAAAATAAATGAATTATTCTTTTCTCGGTTATTGATTATTTGCCCCTCTTGTTCGAGGTTCCTTAATTGACTAAACAATTTTAGTTTCCAAGAAAAAAAAGGCTCAGAGAGCAGCCATGAGATTTTTCACCCTTTAAACTACCCAAAAGTGAAATAAAACCTTACCACTTAATACATGAAAGTATTAATGTGCCCAATTAATACGTAGGCATATCTACAGTCAGGTCTAGAGTGGCTCTAGAGTTACCGAAACCTTTTCAGGTTAAGGTATTTAATTCAATACATGCAAAAAATATAATATTAACTTACACTTCCGGTGAGATTGATGGATTGCCAATTGTTTATCTTCTTGAAAAATAAATAGCTGATTTCTGAGATGATGAATCCAAGACGAAACAATGATGAATGTTACGTAAGAATCACACCATACATTAATGTACATGTCTCTCGGTTACATCACCATACACTCATGAGCCAAGGTTTAGTCATGACCATACGAAAACTCAATTTATGTCTAATATGTGTTACACCACGATATACTGATGAGCCGAGGCTTAGAGATGACCCGACGAAAACTTTTAAACGAATCTAGGCTTCACATTAAACGCGAAACTAACTGAATCACAGTCGGATTTATTTACCGTATTATAAATATTAGTAATTACCAATTAATTATATTTAATAATTCTTAAAAATCCAGGACAATTTCGCGAACCTACCTCGTAATAGCTGAGACGGCTAATGGCGTCGTTATGATCACGTGATTTGAAGCAAGAAGTAGCCCGGAGTGCCAGGAGTGGACTCCCGGAACCGGAAATATCTTTTAATACTAGAATTGAGGGCGGATAATTCAAAACTCATAAAAAAAATATTTACCGTGCAAAACTTATACTAATATTTTAATAACTTTTTGAAAGCCGAGAGTCAAAAAGACTACTTAAGACATAGCTAAAATAATTTTTATCTTCTAATTTCTTTGGAGTGTTGTTCATACTATGACTAGATTTAGTTAGTTTTAAAAATAAGTACAAGAAAAATCTATACACAATGTCATACATGAGAGGTACCGATAGCCCTAACCAGACACCTAGATACCCACCGACGTTGCTGAACAGCTCCACAGACTAGAAAATTAATCAAAATTAATTACAAAAATAAACATTTCGACAATTATTTAACGATATTTACAGAAAACTGAGGTTTATGTTGGTATAATACGTCAACATTTCCTCTAAGTTCGACGTACACCTTTGAATTACTCTGGCTATAATTGGAGAAATAAATAAATCAACGCAGTTAATTATTTTAATTGCAAATAGTGATGGATTTTACTTAGTTTTCTGCAGTTTAGAGAATATGTATTCGAAGTATTGTGTTCTTTAAAAGTAATAAGTTACAAAAGATAAGTTCGAATTAATTTGGTAGAGTCCAAATACTTTTCCTTACTTGCAACCAATTGGACAGTTAGATTCGCAGGCTTCTCTAAGAACGACAAGCTGACTTTTGTTGATGCAATCTAAAGTATATATAATTGTTTAATTATAAAACAGTACAGAACCTCAGAGCTTAAACCAATTAACTCTTAATTACCCGAGTCTTTGGGTCTACAACCTTCAATTGGTGGGACGAAGGGCAATGGTAGTGGGATGCAATTTTTGCACAAGACCAAAAGTTGATCCCATATGCAATGATATACGCACGTCTGAAATGGTTAATTTAATAATATTAGTAAGTAATTAATTCGTTTATTAATACATAATTAAATATTCATACTTGTTGACTGATATGTTCTTTGCGTTTTGTTCGAGCAAAAAGCTTTTTATAATCTCTGCAACGTGTATCGTATGGCGGGGTTAGCCTTCGAACCGTTGTCTATAAGAGATTTCAAGTCAGAATATCTTAAGATTTAGATGGATACACTGGATAAAATTGGTTAAATAGCCAAAAACTCTCAGATTTCAAAAGATTTCTTTAAAGATAAGTAATGCCCATAAAGCATTACTCGTCTTTTGAATTATGTTTAACTACAAGGACCCATAGCTAAGCCTTTTTGTTTTTTAATAATTATATAAAAGTACCCGTTTAAAAGTGATTTTATTCACTGTATATGGTTCCGCAAAGAAGGCTCGCACGTTATTCGTTGGAATATTTTGCGGGCTATCGAGAAAAACGTGGACTCCGAATATGCTTGTATTCAAATCTTTCAATTCAAAATTCACTTTGAATATGAATTCTACGTATAAATTTTATAATTATGATCCCATATACATGATTATCTCTTTTAATATCATTACCTATGTAGTCGGAATAATTTGCCAAAGAGGAATTCCCCCAATCAGCGTTTATGATCGATGCACGATCCTTTCCAGTGAAAAACCAACCACTAAAAAACCACAGGGATATTAGGAATAATTCAATATCTATGACGGTTGATTTCTAGGGAAAACAGCGAATATTTTCGGGGGACAAACATATATTTTCTATTTCCTCTAAGTGTCCTCGGACTGACCTTTCGCACTCTTTGACTCTTGTACTCTCCCCATCGGTATGCATAAAGTTACACTCTTCAATCATGCTGAAATTTATCATCCCTCCGTAGATGATGTTCCACATTATATCTTGGTTGCGGACATGGGTACTATTCTCATACTGTAAACCAGAGAACATGACCGCTTGTATAGCTAGATAACCACATATATTTAAGGGAGTGTAAGCCTTAGCCAAACGAAAATATTGTCCGCTAACGCCCGTGACGTCTGGTTTCCTAGTGAACCAGACAGTTAGACGTAATGACAGATATGTCAAGCTGAACCGTTCACCTCGGACCAGGGCTTTATACTCCCTTTAAAGGATAAGTCTGATTAATTTACCTTTTCTGGATCAATGCAAAAGCTGTCGTTAATGGCGCAAGCAGTATCAAAAAGTGTTCTATAATTTAAAATCAAATGAATGAACCATTTCACTTAACTCACCAGATCCCAATTAGTTAAGGTGTATTTGTGGGGATAACAAGTTAAAGAGGCGGATGTTTCAGAAAAACGTCACTGTGACGCCATAAAACAAGATTGAAGTTACTTCAATATTTGTTTAGGGACGTCGCAATGATGTAATTCGCCTCCTCAGTTTGTGCCTACTATATATTTCCGAACCTACTTTTGATCGTAACACATGGCGATGGCCGGTACTCTGGAATATAATTCATTGCTGACTTTTGCGTCCACTGATGTCGGGAATGAATAATACTCTTGAAGGAATTTGATAAGTTGCCAAGCGCAAATGAAGAAACACACGAGACAAATGATTAATTTGAGGCGCTCGAAGAAATTCATGGCGAAAATAATTTTGTAATCTTTGGGTTTTTCTACTGGTCGTCGTTTTATCAAGATCTTCGGGTGTCTTCCGACTCCGTGGTTTCGACCACAGGTCCATTTTTTGACTCTCATTGCAATTACCGTGTTAATAAGTGAGATTACCCCGAAGATGTTTCGGGTAAACAATAACAATAATGCTTAAAAGATATCCGAATATATGGATTTAATTATTATATAACAGAAACAGAAATAATTCTAATGTTCAAAGTCACAATGAAATTATATCATTAAGTCTCTTTTTCTGGAATAAAAAAAGGTCCAAAGTTAGCCTTATCGCTTCGCGGTTAGAAGTTCAAATGTTAAGAGGTTTATACGTACTCGAAACGAGAAAGGGCGCGATCGAAGATTAATATGGGAAACCTAGCACCTTTATTCGCAAAACGATCGTTTTAAGATGAATTATTAATCGCGAAAATGTGATGTTTTCTTCCTTTGAAAAACCATTAGTTTCGTATATTCAAAATTCTATTGTACTAAGGTCATTATTCTCTAGTTTATGTATATAAAATATGTAAATGGCCAATTGTGTCAAATGCTATCCAAATAAATGAAAAAAAAGAGCATAGCTATTCATAATAGTTTGTTTCGATATTATACTTAAAAACCAATTGGGAAACCCATTTCGGTCGTACAACTATCCAGGGGCGGAGTAAAATCAATTATCTGTATGATACTTTAGCCTTGAATACCTTTGAAGGTGTAAAATAGGTCCCACGCCTTTTTACTCAACTTGAATCCCTTGAATTCATTCTTTATTGTTAAGAAAAATCGCGTACTAATCATTAGTATCTATTTTCATAGTTTAAAAATGATTAAAATAAGGCATTATTTTATTTTAAGGTTAGATTAAAATAATGTTGGAATAATAATTACAATTAAAACATACCCCACTTGGAATATTTTAATGACTTTTTAAAAACCGCGAATCAAAAAGGCTACTGATGACGTAATCGAAATTATTCTGTCCTTCCATATTATCATTACGAGTTCTGTACGAGTTAATTTTAGAAATTTTCCCGAACAGATGCAAAGATAATCTGTGCACAATGTCGTACATGAGAGGAACTGATAATCCTAACCAGACACCAAGATACCCACCAACATTGCTGAAAAGCTCCACAGACTAATTAGGATTAAAAATAAAATTAAAATAAACTTCTAAACTAAAAAGCATATTTTAGCGATAATTACGGAAAATTGAGGTTTATGTTTGTACGAAACGTCAACATTCCCTCTAAGTTCGACGTACACCATTGAATTATTCATACTATAATAGGAGAAAAAAAATTCTAACGCAATTGATTATTTTGGTTACCAAAAAAGATTGGTTTTACTTCATTTTCGCCAGTTTAGAAAACATGTACTCGAAGTATTGGGTACTTTAAAAGGATAAGTAATTAAAAATAAGTCCTGAAAAGTCTGTTAATAGTTCAAATACTTAAGACTCGAACTTACTGGCAACCAATGGGGCAGTTTGATTCGCACTCTTCTTTAATAACGACAAACTGAGTTTTGTTGATGCAACCTAAAAATATGTGATTTTTTAGAATTAGAAAACTGTACGGAATTGCTTAAACCAATCAAATCTTACAAGAATTGCTTAAACCAATCAAATCTTACAAGAATTGCTTAAACCAATCAAATCTTACAAGAATTGCTTAAACCAATCAAATCTTACAAGAATTGCTTAAACCAATCAAATCTTACAAGAATTGCTTAAACCAATCAAATCTTACAAGAATTGCTTAAACCAATCAAATCTTACAAGAATTGCTTAAACCAATTAAATCTTACAAGAATTGCTTAAACCAATTAAATCTTACAAGAATTGCTTAAACCAATTAAATCTTACAAGAATTGCTTAAACCAATTAAATCTTACCAGAATCTTTAGTACGGCATCCTACAATTGGTGGTACGAATGGCAATGGTAGCGGGATACAATTTTTACATAAAATCAAAAGCTGATCCCATATGCAATTATATATACAGGTCTGATGAAATTGTTTATTTAATAATTAAAAAACTCTGATTGTAAATCGTAAATAAGTTCTTGTTAATAATACTTGTTGACTGATATGTGATTGACTCTTCACTCTAGCATAATCTTCTTGGTAATTCCTGCATCGTGTATCGTAAGGCGGGGGTAGTCTATGAACCGTGGTCTGTGTAAATATCGAGTGATGAGAATAATAAAGGGACACAAACTACGGCGGTGGACCCAGTTTGAAAAACGTCACACCCACGTGAGCCTCACGTCACGTATTACGATGTGGGGGAACTATGTAGCTCCTGTAATAGCCAACGAAGTAACCTCATCTGGTTCCTGTGACGTTTTTCAATCTTGCTCCGCGGCTACATTGTGTCCCTTTAAAGGCCCTATCTGCTCTGAAATTTGCACCTTTAAAATGCTATTCCCTTACGCCTAGCGTTCACTGTACAATTTCTTACGCTCATCGCTGTCTGCTAAGCTATAAAGGAAGGCGACTTTAAAGGAGTTTTAAAAAGCGCAGATAGTCCCTTTAAGTCTGGATTAATATAGTCCATAATTGACAGATTTTAAAGATACGTTGGCCAATTATTTAGACCAAAGAAATTATTACTCGTTTGAAGGTAATTTTATTCAAAGTAGATGGTTCCATAAAGAAGGCCCGTACGTTATTAGTCGGTATGTTTTGAGGGCTATCGAGAAAAACGAAGGCGCCGTATCTGGGAATGCTGGTATTCAAGAATTGCAATTCGAAATTCACATTAAATATGAATTCTTCCGTTTGGAATATATAAAATTATATATATATGTAGCTCTTGAAAGTCTGTAAAATACGCCTTCTGGGGAAGTTACTAACTATCAGGTCTACAGTGAAAGATCGATCCTGACTAAACAATGTAGAAGAGCGTGTCGACAAATATCGTTCGCGTATAATCTGTGTAATGAATTTAAAGGGCAAGTAAAGCGTTGGAAACTTCCCAATGAAGGCTTTTTTTAATAGAATTTTGTCATTACCTATAAAATTGGAATAATTAGCTAAAGAAGAATTCCCCCAATCGGCGTTAATGATCGCTGTAGGGTCCTTTCCTGTGAAAAACCAGCCACTAAAAACATATCGATATCCGAAATAGTGTTAAATTAAAGAGAAAAAAGGTAATAAAAACAAAAAATGGCCTTATTACCTTTCGCAATCTTTGACAAAAGTAATTATACCATCAGTATCCATAAGCTTACATTCTCTGATCATACTGAAATTCATATATCCACCGTAAATGACGTGCCACATTATTTCTTGGTTGCGAACTTTTCTGAATTCCTCAGTAGCATTTTTATCCTATATTTAAAGTATATAACAACTCGCTAACAAACCGCATATATGACATTATTGTCATAACTTACTTCTTCTGGATCAATGCAAAAACTGGTATTAATGGCGCATATAGTATCAAAAAGTGTCCTATAATTTAAACTCATATAAATGAACCATCTTTTCTCAACTCGCCATGGTGATAATTAGTCCATAACCGCGTAACACCAAAAATAAATAAGAAAACTAAAAGTCTAGGACGGGGTCACAGAGGAGGAACGGCTTCTGTGAGGGGTAAAAACCTTTTCGCAAAATTCGTTCCATCCCATTTCCTAGCAGTATCACGCGGAGAGAAGAGAAATAGTTTTTTGTCGCTCTGTCTATGCTTGACTGGAGATATTCCCGGGGAGAAATGCTTCAAAGTGGATACATTATTAACTATATGACGTGTCTTTAAGAAGACGTTTTCAACGGGCAGACGCAGGAATATCGATGTAGTCCTAAACTTTTTGTTATTTTATTTATTTATGCTAACAGTCGTTATTTGTGCGATGGGGGGTTATCGCAAATTATTTCCTTTTCGGGAACTATACCAAAACAAGAACTCACTCTTGATTGTAACACATGGCTATGGCCGGAACCCTGGAATATAATTCATTGCTGACTTTTGCATCAACCGAAGTTGGGAATGAATAATAAACTCTTAAGAATTTAATTAGTTGATAAGCGCAAACGAAGAAACACACGACACATATGACCAATTTAAAGCGCTCAAAAAATTTCATGACGAAATTAATTTTGTAATCTTTTGGTTTAGTCATTGGCCGCCGTTTTATTGAGAATTTTGAGGGTCTTCTGGTTCCATAACTTCGAACACTGGTCCGTTTACAGTCGCGCATTTTCAAGTCGCGATTATAATTTGTAATCCCTAGTAATTTTTTCCGCGGAAGTTAGATCTGTTGTCTCGGCAAAAAACCGCCGAATATTAAGAAGATTACCTTCTCGAAACACACGATTAAACATTTAACGTTTGTGGGAAAACTGACAGCTTTTTATTCGCATTTCGTTTAAAATCAATTATTGTAGAGCAATTTTTTTATATACTGATGTAAAACTCGTATGATAATATTCTTGCAACGGAATTTTATTTTATCGTTCATAACGGGACTAAACGAACAATTGAAAAACAATTTATTTGATGACGTTTTCATTACTCTATTGTTCTATGATCATCATTCGCTCGTTTAACTTCTCGAAGACGAATTAAGGCATATTATTTTTTTTAAATATTTCGAATAAACAATAAAGATAGAGTTAAATGAAGGTTCGTTGGAATATAACATTAAACCGTTGTAGAAAACTAAATATCGACTATTCTCTGAAATTACATATACTTGAAACCAAATAATCAATTTCCCAAAAATTATTTCTGTTTAGCCAAAAGCTTACGAGACCCCAAGTACGCAAAGTCACCTATTTTCTATTTCGTGATTTGATATGAGGCTCTGCATAGTAGAAACTCATATTTCAAACATAGGTTAGACCATTACTTACTTCTATGACTACTCTCTATGATGATACGCAGTTTCGGCAATATTTGAAATTCTCAAAAGATCCGTGCTAAGTCTACTTTTCTATTTCATAACAATAAATGATTAATGCCGCAACAAAAACCTGATGCGAACTGTTTCTTTATGTCTCCTCTACAATCTAATGGTTTGTAAACTGATATTATAGTTTATATTATTATTATATCATTATTTAATATTACTTTATATTACTTTCACGGTTTCACCACGAAATATGAGACGAAATAATATTTGAGATAAATATATTTGTGGGGAGCTAGCGACATCTACGTCATTTTAAAAGTACTAAAATATTTGTTTATCTGCGCATGCGCCTGAGTTTTTTCATGCTGAAACTGCGAATAGAGTAAAATCTTTAAGGATGGTTTTTTATTATACATTACCACGGAAATAATATTTACCTACTATCATAAACTCATTCCATTTACGTTCATGGACAATTTAGAAAGAAGTTTCTAGAAAATCTAAAAGGGGGTTGAAATAGGGAAAAACTGCCTTTCTCCCACTAAGAAACGAGGGGCTTTGTTCAAAACTGCTGCATTTGAACTCTCGGTGCGTAATTGCGATTAGAGATTTCTAACTTTGAATCGATTACCAATATAGTTAAATATTTTTTTTAAGTGTTAATTACTAGAAGACTTCTATAAAACTACACTTCAAACAATTTATTACCGATATGGCTGATATTAAAGCCAAGGTAAGTTATCAATATTTTTTAAGCCTAAATTTCTGGGTATTACACCACGCGTTTTTTTCTTCATCTCAATTGAAATTAGGCAAACGCGTTGAAAGACAAAGGAAACGAAGCCCTCAACTCTGGAAAATTCGACGACGCTATCAAATACTACACGGAAGGTATCGAATTGGATCCGAGTAATCACGTTTTGTTCAGCAATCGTAGCGCCGCTTATTGTAAAACGAATAAGTACGAAGATGCCCTAGCTGACGCTGAAAAGACTGTAAAACTAAAACCAGACTGGCCCAAAGTAATTAATTCTAACAAAAATTTTGTATTAAAACGGCTTCTTAATTTTAAATTAAAAATTTTCTTAGGGCTACTCGAGGAAAGGCGCGGCATTAGCTTACTTAAATCGCCACGAAGAAGCTCTACAAGCTTATGAAGAGGGTTTAAATTATGACGCTAACAACCAACAATTAAAGGATGCGATTAAGGAAGTAGAAAATCAGCTTTTAAGAAGTATGTTTGCCCAATATCAGTTAAATTACAACGTCGAATCATTGGAAATTCTAATCAATTCTATTGCCTAAACAGATAACAAGGCATTCTCAAACCCTTTCTCCGATCCTAGTATGTTTATGAAACTACAAAGTGACCATAGAACTAGAGAATATCTAAAAGATCCGACTTATCTTAAAATGTTGACTGATCTACAACAAAATCCAAGCGGAGTCGTGTAAGATATACCGTTATTTAAAAAAGATAAAACCCCATTAAAAATTCCTACTTACAGGTCTTCTTTAAAAGACGAACGTATGTTAACTACTTTACAAGTCCTGCTAGGAGTTGATCTTTCAACAATGGGCGGGGATGAAGACATGAAAGACGATGAAAACGCATCGTCCAAAACCTCCAGCCGAAGTTCGCAATCTCCACCTAAACAAAATGAATCAAATAAAAGGAAAGATCCAGAAGAACCAGCTATTAGCGAAGAAAGGAAACAGGTACTATAACATAATTCGTACCTATTAATTACGATTAAATCAGCAGGCTTGCACGACGAAGGGTTAACTTTTAATATATCGCAGGCTCTAGAAGAAAAGGAGAAAGGCAACGTTGCTTATAAGAAGAAAGATTTTGAAACCGCTTTACAACATTACGATAAAGCTATCGAACTTGATCCGACGGATATGACATTCCTAAACAATAAAGCTGGTTAGTTATAATTAAACAATTAATTTTACTTTAATTTCATTAATGAGTAACCTAAATTATTTTCAGCTGTATTCTTTGAACAGAAAGATTACGAGCAATGCATTAAGCAGTGTGAAACAGCCATTGAAGTTGGTCACGAAAACCGAGCCGATTTCAAAATCATCGCCAAGTTCGTAATTCAGAAACTTTTTCCCCGATATTATTAATTTCTAAAACGTTTTAATTTCTTCCTCAGAGCTTATTCTAGAATGGGAACGGCTTATTTAAAATTAAACGACCTTCAAAACGCTAGACATCATTACCAAAAATCATTGACGGAACATCGCACGCCTGAAACGCTCTCCAAACTTTCGGAAGTTGATAGATTAATTAAAGAAGAAGAAAGGAAAAAAACAGTTAATCCAGAATTAGCTTTGGAAGAGAAGAATAAGGGAAACGAATTCTTTCAAAAGGGAAATTATCCTCAAGCTTTGAAACATTATTCCGAAGCTATTAAGAGGAATCCCGATGACGCTAAATTGTACAGTAATCGCGCTGCGTGTTACCAGAAATTGGCAGCGTTTCCTTTAGCTCTGAAAGATTGCGAAACATGCGTGAAATTACAACCAGATTTTGGTAAATGTTCACAAAAAATAAAAGGGATACTAGATTCTGAAATTACCACGTAAACCTTTATTGCTGGTTTTGATATGGCTTTTAATTTTTATTCTTAGAATCTATTATCCCTTTAAACCTATATAAGATGATTGTTACTTATAATATTTTTTATAGTAAAGGGTCACATTCGTAAAGGCATGGCGCTAATGGCTCTTAAAGAGCACAACAAAGCTATGATCGCTTTCCAAAAAGCTCTTGATATCGACCCAAATAGTGCGGAAGCTTTAGATGGATATCGAAAATGCACGATGGCTCAAAGTTCAGACCCGGAAGAAGTTCGTAAAAGAGCCATGGCTGATCCCGAAGTTCAAAGGATATTGTCTGATCCAGCTATGAGAATCATATTGGAACAGATGCAAAGCGATCCTAAGGCCGTTCACGAGTAAGTTTTCATTCTTGATATCAGAAAGAAAAAGGATAAAAAGCTTATAAAAACATTTTTTGGCAGGCATTTGAAGAATCCTGATGTAGCAGCGAAGATTCAAAAGCTTTTAGAATCTGGTTTAATTACTATTCGATGAAATTTAAAACACAAGAAAAAAAAATGAAGCTATTTACTAGAATAAGAATTTAAAAAAATATTGTTTTTCTATTGAATTTCCCCCAAAATTATAACTCATAAATGTAATTGGAAAAAAAAAAAGGGAAAACCCTACAATGTCATGATTCTAGTTAAGATTTTTTTTTTTTGGAAAAGTCATTTCCCCCTCCCCCTGCAACACTCGTTATGTTAATTGTTTTTTGTCTCATTAAAGTTAAAACATAGCATCATTAAAACAAAGTCTTAAAGATTATTTTCATTTTAATTAGTAACTAAGTAGCGATTATCAAATTATTAGAAGACTAAGACTCCTGTATTTTGAATTGTAAAAACTGCATAAAAACTCTCAAAAGGTCTCGCTATAACTTGGAGTTAATTATCAAAGTTGAGAACTTAACTTGCTAGGCCTAAACACGGTTCTGTGTAATTTTAGACGGGAAAAATTCTTGAGTTGCTGTTGCCAATGAAATATTTAAAAATTACTTGAACCAATAAGCCTTTCTATAAAATAATCTTGGAAACAGATAAAATACCCGTTAAAAAGCACCCATTTGTATTGAAGATCTAGCGGTTTTTCAAGGTTGGTTCAAAGTATAGGATTTTCTATACTTTTTCTAACCTTGAAACTAACAAAAAGAAATGTTAAATATAACCCGTTTCTATGGAAGATGTTGCCTTTTTTCAAGGTTGGGACGTAGTCAGAATTTATATCATCTATTCAACAAACAAAGGGCTCTCACTCGTTCACTATGTGTATTTTTTTCGTGGATCACTAAACCACCCTAAAGCTACAGTTTGGTCACTAAATTGCCCTTTTAAAAGGTTTAGAAATCTGTATTGAGTTATAGTTATATGTCTAGCAAACGCTTTGTAAAATGGCGCTCTGTCTTTGAATCAAATTGACCCAGGTTTCCTTTACTTGTGTCATCGTGAGAAGAGCACTGAATAATCCTCACAGGTTCATTCTTCAGAAACAGTTTTAATAGTTATCTTAACTACCGTGACACCAATAAAAAATGGACTTTAATATTGCCAGTAATTGGTATCCATTATAGAAATTTTGGTCACTATTTCCAGCAAATAATCCTCACATAAGTCACTAGTTTCACGTTTATTTCAAGTCGTTTTGGGTGAAAAACATTCAAACATTACACTTGGCTCATGAGTAATTACTAAAAAACTTTCATTGGCTTCAGCAATCGAGTACTTTTGAAATAAATTGACAATTTCTTCAAGCCTAATTTTGTATCTTCGATAATTAACTGCAAATTAACATAAACCCTTGATGCGAGTTTTGGTAGTGTTTTTTGGGATATTTCAAGTGTAAATCGATTCAAAATACCTAGTTTTAAAAGTCTAGGATCCCCCTAATGAACTTTTAATTTTTCATCCTTGTTAAGCCTATTTCATATCTAAATACTGAAAAGGAACCAACTCATTATCAAGCTTCATTCTCCCTTTAGCAAGAAATTTTAGCTTCAAAAATGAGACCATTTAAGTCCAAATTGCACAGTAACTAGTCTTCCAGAAACAAGTTTAAAAACCAAAGCGTGACTTGATGATGAAGCGTTGGCTTGAAGAGTTTGACGTCCCAAGGGAATATTTATACATAAAACTTTCCAATTTGCGCAAGAATTAAGAAAAAAAATTTTGAGACGAGGCCAACTTTAATCATTCGTAACTTTATTTATAGCCCAATTTTGGAGTTCATGGTCTCATTTTTTAAGGTCTTTCTTCAATAATTTGGTAACCAGAAATGAGATTTTAAAGTGATTATAAAGCTCTGGCCCAAGGTGGATGGTAATATTTGACATTCATGACACTGCCTAACAAACGTTGCTTAAAATTGGCTCCCATTAGCAGACAAGTATTCTTTTGGGTTTATTCTCATTTTAAAGTGAGGCTGTCTGATATTTTTTGGAATGCCTATGGATTATATTGAAAAATATCTAGTTTGAAACGTTCTTAATAAGGAAACAGAAAATGCACTTCATTTCAGATAATATCCTTCAAGTCTTAATTCGCATTGATTATCAAAAAGTTAAATTTTTATCGTTTTTTCCATAAATTTTGTGACTGATTGAAAGTTAAGAGGGTTTTAGGTTCCACTACATTCGTGGAAAGTTTTTTACATGAACACGCATAATTTATGCTACACACCTAACCTCTCATTACAAACGGGCGAAAAATATCACTTGCTTTAAAATACTTCTAATATATACGAAACATGTTTTAGCTGCGTGATATTTTTAATATAAATACTTTTTTTCTCAAAAAATAACAATAGGCTTTTTTTTTTTCTTATCTTACAACAATTTACATTCCTTGGTAATTTGTTTTCCGCGGTACTATTTTAATCCTTTTCTGTTTTTGTTTTCTTTTGATTATGCAAGATTCTCTATATAACTATAATATGGACTTCTTAAATTGAATATTAAGGGCTTAAAAATGGCTTGACTAACGATCTATTATTGCTTAAAACTAGGTAATATCTAAATTCTTAAATTTAAAGGGAGAATGAAACCCGATAAGTTATTTTTTTATCGATTCCTTATCGTTTAAATATGCCTTATCCACTAGTAAAAATTGAATCCAAATATTAAGCTCAGTTTTTTTAACTATATATAGGCTTAACAAGCATCCATAACGAGGCTCTAGGAAGTGTTCTCCTCTTATGAATAGTTTATACATTTATACTCGCATAATTTGCTGGTGACTATTTAACTACAAGTTATTAAACTTAATTTTCATGGATTCTTGTTAAGCCTACTTTCGTAATTTGTTTTTAATTTTTTTTACTAGAGCATTTTGTATATTTAAATGTTAAGAAATTGGTACGTAATCACCTGTCAGGTTGCATTCTCTCTTTGATATATATCAAATTCAAATATTTGATTTTTCAAAGCGCGTTGATTGTTGTAGTATAGTAAATATTGGATTCAAAAAAATTCTGAATATTTTTGAACTCATTGGGAAAGAATCGCTTTTAAACCGCGTTAATGTTTGGTGTCCCTATTTACAGAGTATATTAAGTATTTTACCCTTTTAAGCGACTTTTTAAAAAGTTTTTTTAGACTTACTTAATAAACTAATTCAGAACTATAATCTTTTTGATAACTATGTTATTTTTTTTCTTATTAGGACTAGGTTTAAAGCGATAAAAGCGACTCAGCCCTAAAATTCCCTCGTTTTCGAACTGACTGACTGGCTCTTAGCTAATGCGTAGTTACAATCCAGCTTTTCAGCACCTTTAACCGCATTTGCAGCTGAAGCTGCGAGATACTCAGCCTGCGCTTGTTCAGGATTAATCCCAAAATAATTCATTATATCACAAACGTGCTCTATAATAAAATCTGGCTTTAAGTCCATATCATCCCAAAGAATACAATCTTTGGGTGAAATGAGAAAATTTGCCGCGACCCTAGCGTTGATACCCCCTTCTATATCAGTTTCCAATTTATCTCCAACCATAACACATTCCCCGGCTGAAACGTTCAACCATTTAAACGCTAGTTTAAACAGGAAAGGATCTGGTTTGGGCCTTCCAAAGTCACCCGAAATGAGGATGGCGTCAAAATATTTGCAGCCATTGACCCTGTCTAGCTTTTCTCTTTGAGCGTCCGAAGGACCGTTGGTTATCAACCCCAACTTGTATTTCTTCCTCAGAGCCAATAACATGGCTTTGACGCGCTTAGAAAATACCATATTCTTCATCCTCTCTTCCTTCCATAAAGCGTACGCCCTCTCGGAATGACAATTCAACTTTGGTCCCAAAGCTTTGCTCCATAATCGAGTACGCCACGAGTCAACGGGAGTTTTACCAATTGGATCTTGCGGAGAATGACGAACAAACTCGTAAAATTTTTTCACAGCTTCTTCCGCAACTACTTTCTTAATACTCCGGTCTTCGAGGTATCTACAAACCTTTGAGCGGTTTATAATTGAACAAGAGAAAAGAGAAAAGGAATGGGGAGAAGAAGAATAAAGGATATTCGTTTTCATTAACACCTTAAGGAAAATATCTTGAGGATAGATATATGCTTAAAACAAAGCTGAAATGAAAAATTTGGATTAAAAATTTTGGAGGCTTAGTTTCTTTATTTTAAAAGCAAGAAGGAAATGGAAATAAAAATAATTAAGAGGTTAAGATTTTTATAGATTCCTTCTTGTTAAAAGCAACTGGAAGCCGCAAATAAAAAAGCCATTTATAAACTCTTGCGAGAGTTTATTTGATCGTCAATCAAATAAATTAAAACAATATTACAAGAAATCAAAAATCAACACAAATCAAACCTAAAGACTTATTTTATCCGCTTAAGGACTAACGCTAACGTCTTGATGGCGAGATATATCAACTGCTAACAATAAACTCTCCAATTCTTTCATATTATGTTTTGAGGCCACTTCTAATACAGCCGGCAAGGATTTAAACTCATCGGGGCACATTTTAACTAAGCAACAAACGAAATTTTGATAAGCAGACTTAACGCTCGCGTCAATATCATTAACACCAACAGCAGCTAAGGACGAAATGAGATGATCGGGCCAACCGCTGTTGAGTAGAAATTGCCCAATCCAGGGTACCATGGCGAAGAGGCTGGTCAGGGCTTGCAACCCGAGAAACCAGAGTTCTTTCAAATCGTTCCATTTGAAACTGTATTCTTTGGAGAGGACAAGAAGAGTTCGGTTGCCTTCATTCTTTATATCGTACGCGTTCCACAAAAACTTGATACTCGAAGAAAGGAATTTGTAGAAACTAACTTCGCACGTTCTGAGTCTGTCTGTAAACTGCCTAGCTATCAGCAATCCCAAAACCATGAAATTAGCTTGAAGAACCAAGCTTGATTCGAGAATCGATAGTTGGGGCAGCCAACAGTAGAGATATTTGAAAAATTGGAAGAAGATTTCGTGGTTATAAATTTCACTCTTCTCCATCACAATCAAGTTTAGTAAAATCTCGCAGATAGTAACCATCTTTTCATCATCTTTATCACCCCAAGAAGGAGATAATTTCTTGTTATAATCTTTCCACGTCGTTTCAAGGTAGTTGACTAGCAATTCCGCAAGATTATGCCTCATCAGGACTGGTCTGGTCAGATTGTCAGCGCTTAAATGACATAATGCTGGCAAAAGTAACCTCAGGAGCTCAGCTTGATCAGTTACATTGGTGTCCTTCATAGAATTTTTGGTTAGTTCGATTATAAAAGGCATGACTGTGCAGATTTCTTCTCTCAGGGCCGATGTTTCTTCAGCCATCCAGGCGGATAAGAGTCTGACCGAAGCAACCACAAAGTTGCGGGCTACGATATTAGTCTTGAGGTCCTCCCAAAAGACAGCGACTTCGTTCAAATAATTCATGATAGCCGCCATGGTAGAGTTGACAGAATCCAAAATTTCTTTAGTATATTCGTGTATGACTTCCCAGATGTGATCGCAGGTTATTGTTATGATTGATTCGATAACATTGTAGCAAGAAAGGATTACTGGCGCGTGTTGAGAGGATAGTTTCTCAGGGTGGCCTGCACAGTCATCAAAGAGTATTTGTATCTCTATGCTGGATACGTGAACTAATATGGCAACGAATTGTCTTACTTCTTTACTAGCCATTCCTGAGGTAGAATTGTTCAAACCCAACCAAGCGATACCAAATTTCTCTGTTAAAGAACCGGCTAGGTTGAGAACCGATTCTCGCAAGTCTTTGGATCGAAATGCTTTGCTTTTGATTAAGTTAAACATTCCTCCTCGAAGACGGGTGAGCCAACTCTCTAAGCCAATGTCTTTCGAGGGGTCTATATGTCCAATTGGATGAGAAGCGATGATAGATCGGATTTTATTTAGGTCAGAGACTTCAAAAAACTCTTCTTCTCCAACATTAAGGCACGAAGTTAGCTTCTCTAGCAAATGGTACAATGAGTGACCAGAGAAGAACCAGGTGTCTCTTGGACACTCTGATAAAAGGCAAGTGATCATGTCTAAACACTTTCCAGAAAAGCAACGATTAAAATGGAAAGTTTCCACTAAAACAGTGACTATGTCCTGTTCAATCAGTTTTTTTTGCGCCTCCTCATTACTCACTGCTGCGTTTAAGCAATAAACGATATCTTCGAACATCTTCTCTTCTTCCTGAAACTTGGGGCCAGTTGTTAAGATTTGTTTGATGGTATCAATTTCTTGAATGATGATATCAATAACTTCGGTATCATCGCTATCGGATAACAGTGATGCAAGAATGGAGAAACATACACTCTTAAAAATAAAGGGAGGACAACCTTCGGGAACTATGTCAGTATGTAGTAATCTTGAGAAAAAAACACTTCCTGCTGCATTAAACACTTGCTTTCTAAAATTTTGAGGTACTGAGTCAAGTTTTAACGTTCTTTGAATTAAGAGTAGAGCGGCGAACTTCTCCGTGTCAGTTCCAGCAGTTTCTAACACCCCTAAGCATTTCTCATACAATTCCATGATTTTAACAAAGCCAAGTAATAAACAATATTAATGTTTCTATTTATATTAAAACCTAAAAGCTACTAAAATGAAGTGAATAGTCCCTGTAAATAGAAACAAAGAACTACGATAAAGTCACTAATAGGATAACTGAGAGAAGTTAGTACCTAAATTAAAATGATCTAATTTTAAATGAGGACATTAAAATTAATAGGAAGAGAACTAAAGGTTGACATCATCATGATACCGCAACCATAAGTGTACAAGTCATGAACAATGAATGTTAATTTAACCAAGACTAAATTGTTATAATTAGTAGAAAAATAGTGGTGTAGCTGAAAATGTTTCATTGCCAAAAGTCGAATCATATGGCTTCGAGAAAACCAATTTCTTTTCGTGATGATGTAAGAAAATATCATGAGTTTCATATCGTTAATTATAGGAATAGGACTTGGCTTTAGAGCTTACCTTATCACAGGCTTTAAGATCAACTCCTTTAGTATCGATTAGCGTATTGTCCAGATCAAACAATATGGCTTTGACATCCCAGAAGACATTTTCCATTATTCGTGCAAAGATCCGATGAAGAAACTTTAGTCTTATGCTTAAAATTAACTAATGAGTTTGTTGTCCTCGAGGGTTCGAACGCAATATGCGAATTACACAAAGAAATTCCTTTGAAAGAACCTCCTTCTAAAGTTGCGAAACCTTTTCTGCGTAGTTATTACACAAGGTCGGGTAACTAAAAATAAATTCAGATGGCGCGATGGCTTCTTTAGAATTGTTGCGTAACTTTTTTAAAGCTAAAGAAAAGGCTCGGGAAAGGTCCGAAAGGATCATTTAACCAACTGCTCAAAAGTCCAACCCACAGTCAAAACTCCAGCAGTTCGATAGAAAAGGTTGGCTTTATGAACAGTTGAACAAATAGTGAATTTGATAACAACCAGTCGGTCAAATGAGCACTTCGGTGTTAAATAACCTCCACCAATAAAATTTGCATAATAGGCAAATTTGCAAACCCCGGCTTTTGATTAGTTGATCTCTTCATTGACGTCAGCATAAAAAGAACATTTATATTTTATAATATCAGAAGTCTATAATAAAAACTAGAAGTGCGCGACAGTATAAACACGTCAAAATTCTAAGAACTCTTCCAATATGAAGAAGTCTTACTCTTACTTCGTTGTTTAAAATTCTTAATTTTTTCATAGAGAATTCTTCGTATTTTGACAACGATGATTATACAAACACATGCAGGACCATATCTGATTGGCTATTAGATTAGATATTGTCACGGTTGACAGATGAGAGAGTTGACAGCAAACTATGGAAACAACGCCCCCGCGTTTTTCAGCTGTGAAGTGTAGCGCGACGCTGGGTCATCACCCTTGAAAGGTAAAAAGGTGGTAAATTGTATCTTTTGTACCTATAGTTTTTCTGAAACTTATTCTTCTTGACCAAAAACTAGGCCGGAAGTTTAGAAACGAGGAAGCGGACAACAAAATTCATCTCTTCTGACTCATAAAAGGCACGGCTAAAGGCTGGGATGTTTACCTTATGATTAGAAGGTTATAATGTAAGATTGTAAACAATTATGAATTTTATCGCTGCCCCAAATACCTGAACTATTTATATTATTCCTATAAAATATAAATATTTCAAAGATATGGGCGGATACGAGAAAATGGGAGAAGTACCGGATAGAAGCAAATTAATGCTCGATACTAATATGCTGAACCGAGATTCGCAAGCCTCTAATAGCGACGCTGCTATGGCAAATAATATTCCAGCTTTGGAAACTCCTGAGAATGATCCTAGTAAACATATCGGAGGTAATAAATTAATTTTAAATTGCGAACAACAAAAAGAGGGGGAACTTAAAGCTAATATTAATGAAGAGGCGCCCAGTAAAGAAAAAAATGTAACGTTCTCCAAAGATATGGAAAAAATTCATTTAGAACCTAATGAAGATAGTACACTCTTGGAAAAGGTAATTTTAAATTTCATTGCTAATAAATGTATTAATTTGAATATTAATGTTTCGCTTTTAAAGGATATTTTAATGGCAGCTACGCTCGTCGCTGATGCTAAAGCTGGCATTCATTCTGAGTTTGAAATGAACGAAAAAAGTGTCAGACTTTACTTAATATATCATCATCGAGGATTACGCTACCTCCTTTTTCTTTTTATATTTTTAAACCACCTACTAGCCGTTTTTGAAAAACCTTCAGTCGTAGGATTTGAGCTTCCATATTGGGTAAAACAATCTCCTTTAATAATATTATTTAGTAATAATATTATTTTCCCAATTCCTAGTCTACTATGTGCATGGAATTTGCTTGCTTACTATATTACGGCCTTCGATTATTGCACGCTGGATCCTTTACGCCCAAAAATATTTTTTGGTGTGACAAGAAAAACATCGTCCTATTGGTTGTCATAAGTTTGACGTTAGCCGATATGACTTGTTATTTGGGGTTAATACATTCTGGATACTCGCATATGGCTTATCGATGGTCCAGACCCCTTAGACCATTGTTCTTTGTCAATTTTAGCGAAAGCAAACAAGTAAATACCATTAATTAAATTTGAAAATTTAAATTAAACTAATTTTTATACATTAAAAAGGTTCGGCGAGCTTTCAGAAATATTAGAAGAACATTACCAGATATTCTAAACGTCCTTATACTATTTTTTCTGAGTATCGCGCTATTTTCATTAATGGGCCAGAAATTATTCATGAAAAAGTATAAATTATAATTTAAAGGAATATACTAGACTCGAATCAAGTTATTTTTAATCGAATTAGACTTAAAATATGCATAAAATCATTATCAAAAGGTTTCATGATAATTCGTAGTTAATTAAAGGGTGAGAAGCAACTAAAATCTAAAAAAAAACATATTTTATGCGCAACTTTTAATTGCCCGCAACCTTTGTGAGTTTTGATATGGTTTTTAGGAGTGTTTTAATAGTCCAAAACAATTAAAAATAACTTGTTAATTATAATTATAATCTGGATGATTAACTTTTGAATCATTTTAGGTCGTTAAAGTTTCCAGACGGATCCCCGTACTTTACAAACTATTTTGATATCTTCTTTGACTTGTACGTTTTAGTAACAACCTCAAATAACCCTGATATCATGTAATTATTATAATTCTTCTGATAACAATAACAAACCTAATTAATAATTAATTTTAAGGATGCCAGCTTACGATCAAAACCATTGGTACTGCTTATTTTTCATTATCTACCTCATAGTCTGTCTATACATCTTCATGAATGTTTTCCTCGCATGTTGTTACAACAATTATCGAAAACATTTAAAAGTTAGTTAAATTAAAAACCATAATAACTTTAAAATTAACCAAAAGATCTCGAATAAAAAAATCTCTTTCATTTAGAACGAAGTTCGCAAAGTGGTTTACTTGAAAAGACAAAATCTTTCCCGAGCTTTTAATTTATTAAAAGTTACGGTTCAAGATCAAACTTTTCTGACGTTTAAAAGATTTTCAGCCCTAATGCAAACTATTCCGCCAGTTCGGAGTCCGACCGTGATAAATATACTATGGTTTGTTTTAGACCGTGATGGAAATAAGCAAATTGGTGCGTTAAAATCCTTTAATGTTTTAGCGCCCAGCTTAGCCAGGGGCACTGGAGCTAAAAATTCTTAACAATTAAAAAAAAAAAAAAAAAAAATTAAAGTTTCTGAATGGATTTAAAGATAGGTTTTATATTTTTAACTATAATTCCCCCACTAAGCCAATACCCCTTGTATAAAACTAACCCCAGTGCCCTAGATAAGCCTAATATTCAAATATTTAACAGTAATATATCTAGCTTGGAGTATTGGTATAATCATAGGCTTAGCCAGGGTCACTGGGGCTGAACAACATGAAAAATTCTCAAAAAATATAAATTTTATTATAATTTTGATAACTTTTAGGAAATTTTAACTCCATTTCCCCTAGCTAAGCCAATATGCAATACAATCTACTATGAAATTAAACCCTAAGGCTCATTTAACTTGAATGTTAATGTTCCTAGCTAAGCCTAGAGTTTAGTGAAACAATGCTTAAAATAATAAAATTACTGTCACTAGTATAATTAGCTCCATTGCCCCTTGCTAAGCTTGAAATCAATCTAATTCAAAGTTTGTTTTACACACTTTTCCTCGACAGATAACGCTGATTTCATTCAATTGGCCGATCTTTTAAATGTGGCCATGAGCGAGATTAAAGATCGTAAAACGTTAATAGAAACAATGTTTCCTCGAATTTATAATAGCAGAGTTTCAACCTATTTTCGAACTATCGTTGCGCATAAGTAATTATTTTTCACTTCCATTTTAAATATTCAAGTTAATACCACATTATTAATATCATTTCAGGTATTTCCGATATTTTTTCGATATTCTAATAGTTATTAATGCAGCCTTAATCGCTGCTGATGTTAATGATGCTGAATGGGTCCTGTTATCGTTATTTACATTTGAAATTCTGTGCAAACTTTATGCTTTTGGTTGGAAACTCTTTTTTCGAAAATTTTGGAATATGTAAGTTCAATCGTTTAGAAATTATCCTAGGGTAAAGGAACTCTAATATTTTGAATGAATCTAGGTTTGATTTTGTGATTATTGGATCAGCTATCGTTGGAACTGTGATTGAATCAGTATTAGGAAATTCTGGTAGGTAAAATATTGGCATCAGTTTTATTTCTTAAAAATTGCGATAAAGGTGTCAGTATCGGTTAAATTTTGGATATTGGATCACTTAAATTTCGGTATCCGCCAACAGTATTGTTTATTTAAAGGGATAATGAAGTTTTTTTTTAATTTGAAGCCTAAAAGATGTTTGTTCGTTACGGTTCAACAATGTTATTAGCAAATTAAATTTTTACTTAAACTCATTTTAGCTTAAAAATCATTCCTAGAATTTTACAGGATTGGCTCTTGGCTCTGATTGGTTCTTTGGTAAATTGAAACGCATTGCTAAGCCTAACAAAGTTTTGTAGAAATATTCAGGATTCTATTTTAAATTACTATAGGAATCGCGAAAAAATAATTGAGTTGTGAAATATTCACCTAAAATCTTACTTTAGTTAGTGATGTTTATATTCAAAAGTTTTATGTTGCTAATAAAATTTAAACCTCGGCTTCATTATCCCTTTAGTGTTTAAAATTAAACTATTAAAATTATTACATGTTTTTAATTCTTAGCAATTGAAAAAGCTCGAACTCTGGACGTTCTATTAGTTCTAAGGGTTTTGAGGCTTGTTAAAATAGTTGGCAGTATACGGAGGTTTCAGGTCATCGTTAATACGATTATGAGTTTAGGTCCGTCCATTTTAACTTACGGAGGAGTTTTATTCGTAAGTTTTTAATTATTTATTCTATAAATAAGCTTGTAAAACCTAGCAGACGATATATATCTGGCATTAAAGAGTTAAAATGACTAATTAAATTGTATTTTAACTATTTCTAGGCGGTTTTTTACACTTACGCCATAATTGGGATGGAAATATTCCACGATAAAATCAATTATCACGGATACAGCCCTCATTTGAGAGAAAAGTTTCAGTTTTGCGGTAACCCTAAACTAAATGGGACCGTATTCTACGCTAGTCGTTATTGCAGTAACAATTTCAACGATATTGTTAGCTCATTGGTGTTACTATTCGAATTAATGGTCGTTAATCAATGGCATGATATCCTTTTTTTCAAGGGAGAGTTTCCTCTAGTTTAAATTGAAGGGAGAATGCAGCCTGACAATTTTTTGTGAAACTTGTCACGCTGCATTCTTACTTTGATCAAATGTAAAACATAACTTACCACATTGTTGAAAATTCTTTAACATTTCACACTATTAGCCAGCGGGTTCATAGCGGTCACTAGTAAAGTTTCGAGGCTATATTTCTTCATGTTTCATCTAACTTGCGTTATAATAGTTTTAAAGTTGAGTATATTACGGTTCTGTTAAAATTTAATGAAGTTAATATAGCTATAAATAAAAAAATTAAATTTTTAGTATATTTACCGCTTTTGTTCTGGAAGCGTTTATCTTGGAATACTCATTCTCGAAAAGTAAACTGGAAACTGCTATTGAAAAAAAGATATCTGAGATGGGCTTGCGATTAGGGAAGTAAGTTGTCTCTGGCTCGTACTAATATGGTAAAAAAATTTAACGTTGTAATCGCAGAAAACCAAAGGCGAGTAAAAATGGCATGACCGAATTGGTCAACGAGATGGAACTCTCTGAAGAAGGACGAACAGCGGATCAAGCTGACGCTAGAAGGAAATCGAGTCTTCCAGACATGTCACAACAAACCGATGTTCGTTTTCATATAACAAAAAGTATGATCGCTAAATTTTCTTTAATACGAAGCGCTTCAACTTGAAAAGCTTCTTGTCGAGCAGTTCTGTCTTCCCAGATAGCTTTATATATACCATAAAATTGATAGCTTATTATCGTGCAATTATGCCAACCCTTAAAACTTAAGCCTTTTATCGAACATTTCTGGGATAATCGAGCAGTTCTCTAATTTCTTAAAATTTCAATAATCGAGCAGATCTTTTCTCAAATTCTTTAAAATTTAGATAATTGAGCAGTTCTGCCATCCCGTAAAACTTAGATTTATAGAGCAGTTCTACTATTCCAGTATTCCTAAACTAAAAAATATTAACCACATGTTTTGGTTGGTGAAATAATCTTCTAGTATTTCATTAATAAATTGGCCTCAATTTCCTATTGACAGAAAAAGACGTTGAAAGCTTGTTGCAACGGATGTTCGAGAGCGAACTTGATATTGAAGATATGGGACCAGATAATGTTCAAAACCTAACTACGGAAGATATAAACTTGAAAGATTTATAAGGGGGCTTAACTAAGTATTTACAAACACCCGGGTTTACAAAGTATTTTTTATATAAACGAGATTGCATCGTAGTAGTTGCGAATCTAAAAGTATTCCTATTAATAAATTAAGCTTAAATTTTTATAACAAATTATATTTAACTATATCTTATGGCAGGGTTTACAAATATTAAATAGAATATAAAATGTATTTTTTATATATTTCACGTATTTATTGTAGAAGGTGTTTAAAATGATTAATATTTATATATATTTTTAATAACCTATCATTATTTTTATATAATAAAGTTTACCATGACATATTAAAAGGATAATGAATTCTGACGAGTGATTTATTTTTTACTATTAAAATATACTTTATTCGCAACTAACCAATATTAAGATGGAAATAATTTAACTTAATAAGAAAGTAGGCTTAGCAAGGATCCATGGAGTTAGTATTTCATTAATAATAAGTTTCAAAAGGTGGGAAATCAAACTTCATGGATCCTTGTTAAGCCTATTTTTCCGAGCAAGTTCATTAATTTCTATTTAAGTTTAAATTTTATTTATTAGTGAATATAAGGTCTACTTAGAAGTAGATACACAACTTGACCTTGTCAAAATGATCTCGATCCAATCTCGCCAATCTTTAGAAATTGACAAACATTTGTGAGGCTGTTTTTATATACGCTTATCGTCGGTTTTATTTTTCAATAGAATAACGAAAGAAATTGACTTACCAAATGAGGAAATTTTTAATTTAGACTTAAATTTAATATGCCTTTGGTCTACTTTTGATGATTCAGATTATTTCATTTGGTCTAATTGGTCAAAAAGCCGATTTCTTTCGTAATTTTATGGGAGAACATTGAAAGTAAAACTGATGTGACACATATGTGTAAAAAAGCTTCTCAAATTTTCTCGATATTTAAAAATTAAATTGGCGCTATATCATTTTGACAAGGCCTGAAACGAGTCAGGTTGCGTGACTACTTTAAACGATAAGGGATGGAGAGAAAATTACTTTGTCAGAATTCATTCTTCCTTTATATTGTTTATATTGGATATTAAATTAAAAGAGATTGATATGTCGATGTAAAATGAACGATTTTGTGAAGCTAACCCTAACGGAACTATTATCATTTTAGAAGTAGTTTTACATACGCGTTCTTTGTTTGATATTACAACCGGTTTATTATTTAAATGAATTGTAGCTTTAAATTAAATATCGTTTATCCTGTGATAAAAATAAAATATTTACGAAATAAAGTAACGTACATTTTACTCTAAAATTTGGTTTGATCATTTTCGTTGGAAATATATGGTTTATACTATAGGCAAAAAGACTTATATTTTCAGAAACAGTACACTAAAATATAAGTGATATTTCCGAACAATAAATTAAAATATGCTTGAGAATCTGCCGTGTTGAAAATCATCATCACTTAAGAATATTTCTAAGCATTAAATTGTATAATTTTTGATCTGTTAAGCGAGAAAAGGCGTCTTTAAAGGGGAATGCGGACCGTCAACGAGTGCGATTATCTATAGATTCCTTATCCTTTAAATAGGCCTAATCTAGTGAAAAAAATTGACAATCATATTTTAGGCTTAACAAGGATCCATAGGGATATCTCGTCATTAACGAGTCTACGGACCACAAAGCGCTTCTAATGTGTAGTTTGAATCGTTTTACAACAGGAACAAAGTGAGTGCTTCTCGCATGATGTAAACTCCCATAGATCCCTGTTAAGCCTACTTTCCGAATAAGATAAAAAACATTTCTAGCCTAATATTGGTTTATAAAGTTTTTTACTAGTGGATTAGTTCTATTTAAAAGATGAGGAATCTATAAAAAATGACTTTTTGGGTTGCGTTTCCCTTTAGAGGAGCTCTATAGATCATAGATAGTTCCTTTTAAGAGGACAGGTGTCATTTAAAACATTGTTTTCTAATAACCATATCATCTAGTAGAGCTTCAAAAGAAGACCAACTACGTCAAAAATTGTTCGACCAAAACTAAACATTCTTCTGGAAATCTTGTTAATAAAATATATCAATTTCCAACTTTTCTAATTTTTCATATAAAAAACAGCTGCGTAATTTTAGTATTGGAAGTGTTGGCTCACTCCATGTCAATGATCGTTTGACAATGAATTGAATATTTACGAGAGAATAAATAAATTAGGTAAAGTTCTCATTTTATAGTTCTCTTAATACTTTGATACTACATGAAGACAATTTTAAATGAGACCTGTCCAATTAAGTTTGACAATCTTTGATTATTTTAAACTTCTAAGGAAACTATAGTTCGCAAAAACTACCGAGGAATCTAGCTTGTTTTTATCCGCAAAGCTTGGACGGCTTGTCCCGAGAAAATTAAATCAACATCTTTAATTTCCACAATTAATTCATAATTGTGATTAATCAACTTTATACGTAGCTGTAAATATTTACACTTAAATATAGCTTACGAAGACTACGAGTTATTATACAATTTTTTCTTGGTATAAAATCAAAGGTATACGCGTACGATCCGTTTTTGTATTGTATTTAAGAGAATATTTTTGGCAGATTAGCCTATTTGATGACGGTTGCTAGCGCTTTCCTTACCTCAGCCTCTACTTCTTCTAAATCAGGAGCTTCGGATATTACCCACGTATCATCCCTAGCAACTTCTTCTCGACAGACAGGACATGTGTTGCTCGTCACATTCCTAATAAATTAAAAAACAATAATGTGTCAAATATTGTCTCGGCTATAGAATTTTATTTAAAAAATGATTTTAGTACCATTGTTCGATGCAAGGCAGACAATAACTGTGAGCGCAAGCTAACGATATTTCCGGACGTCTTTCAAGACAGATTATACATTCTTCACCTCCTTCCTCTCCCATCGAATCTAAACTGAAAGTTTCATAATGATTGGTTTAACCTTCTCTTCAATTTCATCGCTGTGTTCATTACTTTTGGAATATGAAAGACGCTGTAATATCTTTCCTTGTCTTAGGAAAAGTATTTTTTCCTCCTACAGATGTAATATCAGTTTGTTCATTGGCTGCTTCATTAGCGTTGTTCGTGGAACAAGAAGGCTCATCATTAATGACAGTTGCACTAGCGTAGTTGGAAAGTAAAGAATATAGCCTTAGAAATTGACGTAGTTTTAGGAAACGATGAGACGCAATCTTCCTTGTCTCTTGCTCTACCTAGAAATGAATCGTTTCAATCATACAACGCATGGTTTCAATAATGTAATTATACATTCTTACTCGTATGCAAGCTATTCTGACTGTGCTTTTCCAAAGTATAGTAGAGTCTGTACCTTTTTTAATAACGAAAATTAAATGAGTTCCACTCGAATCGTTAAAAGCTTTGGAGATTTCATTTATCTCTTTGATTTTTTCAAGAAAATTCTCGTAGCTAAGAAGGATTATCTGTTTGATAATAGACGTGTTTATCACTAGATCTCCCGCAGTATCTTCTATATCTGATGAGTTTTCGTTCCCCATGCTCCTTAAACCAACGCTTTCACAAAATTACTTAATTTAAAATTAAATATTATAAGTTTAGCTAAAATTATCAACGAATTGAGAAATTGCGGTTATTTCCCTAGCTTCTTTTCAGCTGTCAGCCTGTCACAAGATGCAAAAGTTAACTTACAGAATTGCAGAAACGTAATTGTTTGCAATAGCCAATCAGATTATTTGGCTGGTTGGAGCACGCCACCGAGTCCGACGCAGATGGCTTCCGGTACAGCGCTAAATTTAAATTTAAAAGTAAATACTATTATTTGGTATGACTTTTATTTTGGAAAATATATTTTACAATCATAGTAAAACAGGTTAACGTAAAACTACCTTTTTACGATCATAATTATCAACAATTTTAGATTTTAGTATACGAATACAGTGTTAGTGAATTAATTTTTTTATAATTAAACATTTTATACAAGTTTTCAAAACGGACCCATTTTTGAGCTCAACTCACAATAAACCTTTAAAATAGTAGATTAAAATTTAAAAATATTAGAATATATAATTTACATGTAGATAGCTTGTTGAAGCACTGGTTAAAACCTTTTACGAAATAAGTTTTTGGTAAATGTATTTTTGATATCGCACTCTTCAAAACGTTTTCTCGAAATATTAGTGGTAAATAACTAAATATCCTTATTTTATCACAATAAAATTTTTGAATTGTCGAAATCCATACATCATGTTAACGATAGTTTATTAGTATACCGCTGTATTTGTTGGTTCAGAGCATCATATTTTGCCATAGCACATTAGGCTTACATTCTAACTTTTATGTATGTTACTATCTTATACCCTGTCCAGCAGGAATTAGGCTTAGCAAATACACTAATGCAAATCTTGCCTGTGACTCAGCATATTTTTCATGGGTGGATGTATAACATTAATATAGTGATTAGTTCAGGTCCACATTTTTTTTGTTATATATATATATATATAGGTCTAATTCTCCAAAGATTTGAATTTGAAGTTTGATGACGAGGTATCGGCATTTGAAACTCGAGAGAATGTTTTTGTAAACATCTTATACAAATTATTAATCGCTCGCTCTCTTTCTCTATCTCTCTCCATGGTTTTGATTGGAACTCCAATCTTGTTAAATTTACATGGCGGAGTTGCAAGTCGCTGGAGGCATGGTAGTGGGGACGCAAGGAACCACTTGAACGTCTTCCTCCTCTTCAATTTGTCTTTCTTCCGGTTGGTCTTCGGGTCTAACAGTACGGAAATTTCGCAAGACGTGTTTCTTGAGGCTTCGAACTTGTCGCCTCAAATTAGTGTTTAACCACCCGTACAGGACGGGATTAATTGTAGCCGAGGTCATGGCGATCAAGTGACAAATAGCGAAACTCAAGTACATGCTTTTCGGCGACAACAAAGTCGGGCTGACGTCGACTATCAGATTGACGATATTCCAAGGAAGCCAGGTCAAAGCGAAAGCCGCGGTGACGTAAAGTAAGACGATGGTAGCGCGGCGATTTCGATCGAGTTCTCTGCGCAATCTTTCGGCGCAAACGCTGGAATGAGTCGGGCAAGAGGTTTCCCGACTACCAGTGTTACCATTGAGCGTGTATCGCAATTGACCCCTGACCCGGATATGAGTAGAAGCGAGTAGCGCCGTTGGGGTCACTAACTGGAAGACAAAGGTCGCCATGGCGTAGGCGAGTTGTATGACGGGGGATGGCCATCTCTCGACGCAACGAGTGTATACGTGGACTCCGGCAACTTCCGCGAAAGCTAGTGTCCTTGCCATCGAAGCAGGCGCGGCTAATACGAGGGACAACAACCATATTGTCAAGGCGCAAGATACGGGGTAACGTCCTCCACCATTTGCGCTGTCAAAACAGCAACAAACTCCGTTGGGCGCCCGTTGACCCAAACGCACGATGGCTCTTTGACGTTGTACCGCGATGGCCGAAATAGTCGAAGAAGAGACGAAGACGCTGGCGCCTTGGATCAAAGCCACGCCTTTGCAGAAAGCGTCGCCGAGACCCCAGTGACGTCGCACTAACTGTAATAACGTGAAGGGCATGGCCACCATACACAGGGCTAAATCGGAAGCGTTGAGGTTCAATAGGAAAAAGTGACTTCCTCTGGAAGAAGATCCTCTTAAACCGTGCTTGTTACGGTACAAATGTTTCCGGCTGAAGATTTAAAAACATATTTTTTGTAATAAAAACTTTTCATATATATCCACAAGTACAACGTAAACGTGTGCGGGTGCATTACTTTAGGCAGACATAAAATTTAAAGTCATCACGTAGCGTGCAACATTTTTAACGGGCAATGTCTTCAAATGACTTTCAAAGGAAATGGGAACAGGATATGACTCTGAGAGTTAAAGTATAAAGTGTCGTTATATATAATCAATTCCACCTCCAGTTGGCAGCGCACTAAGATAGGCTCGTATTATCTCTAAGGCAACAAATAGAAGACGTAAATGGACAGCAGAGAGTCAATCTCGAGGCGGAGTTCTGAGAATTGACTATACGGAGAGACTTGCAGTTTTCAATGAACACCGACAGTTTCATCCATTTCTAGATCCCTGAGGGCGGGTATATATGATTAATAGTAACATACCGGCATAATAGTATAGCAGCCTCCAAAAGAAACTTTACTTTTTCTATGGAGTCACTTATAGTTAAAGGAAAGTTTCTTTTGAAGACGACTGCACTACCATTTGCGCGACGTGACGGTTATCCTGGAGGTTATATATAGGCCTAGTTGGAATACGTATTGAGTTTTTAGAAATAGAAGAAAACTAGCATCTTTTTTATAAGAATATTACTTGGGAACCGTGTTCATACTGTAAACGCCAAGTGATTCTGACTAGTATCGATTAGCTAGCAGACTGTCTAGTGGGTTCTAATCTACACCTGGTTTAGAACTAACACGCCTACATCATTGAATCCCAAGAATGATTTTTTCTATACATGAATAACTAAAGTACTTTGTTTCTGATATATATTTAGAGTGTTAAACGAAAAGCATTTAAATTACACTAAGACAAAATGTACCAAAAATAACAAGATAATACACAAGAAAAGATGGAAATTAAATTATAGGTTTCCCGGGTACAGTAAATTACAAACAAATATTAAACTAGAAATAAATTTAAAACTTAACATCAAAATAGGCTTAGCTGGATTCATGGAGATTCTGAACTCCCCATACAAGGACTGGCGACCAATGACATTGATCAATAACCCTTATATGGGGAATGCAGGATCTCTAAGCCTATTTGATGATAAGTTTTAAATTTATTTCTAGTTTAATATTTGTTTGTAAATGTTTTTAATGTTTCACTATAAGTACTTGTTGTTTGGTTGCATTCTACCTTTAAACTCTGATTTTAAGTTGACTTATAACTTCTATTTACTTTCTGGGTATTTTCAATATAGATATCTCGCAAACTGCAAGGTAAATATTTTGATCAGCCCCTAAAGGGAAGCTCCTGTCTGAACACCAGTGTGCCAAGGATGGAACATTTCTACAGGGGCCTATTAAAAATACATCGACAAGTTAACCCCTATATTGTGGCTTTTTCCAAAATATATTTTGACCAGAAATTTAGCTCAATTTGTTTTTAATTAAATTTGCGCGTTTATGATAAAATTATTAACCGCATACTATATATAATTAAAATTCAATTATGATTACCAAAATATTGGAAAAACCATAAATGGATCGCAAGAGGATTAGGAAAAACTCATGACTTTATTGAGAAGAATGTTGTATAATGTCATCTGAGCTGCGATACGTTTCTTTTTTCGAATTTTATTGGAAGTCTCATGGAGATCTAGCCTTAACGACGGCTCATTGGTCGATGACCCTTCAATGCGAAGAAATTTGGAATCTTCATGAATCCAGCTAAGCCTATTTTCCAGGTAGGTTTTAAATTGATTTCTAGTTTAATATTTGTTTGTAAATTTTTACTGGTGGATTAAACGATAAGGAATCGATAAAAATCACTTGTTATTAGGCTGAATTCTTCATTTAAAAAAGCGCTACAACCCAAATTTCGGTATTTTCCATAAATATAAAAAGAAATACCCGAGGTAATAGCATTTCTAGCAACTGATGTCACGCCTCTACACTCTGTCTACAAACTTAAAGGCAAAATAATAAAAGGCGGGGAGAAATGGACGCCTCTAAGAACGTCATTAACCGTACTTTAGTTACGCAAAAATTGGTTTTACGACACTATAGAAATCATGCCCGTGGTACTAACTCCGTTCATTAACAGGATAAGCTGTTAAATACGCTTTCGTTAACTTAATTGTCCCACCATGTTTGGTCTTCGTGTATTCATCTCTAGACTTTTTAAAACCCAGTGTGCTAATTTTATTTTTAAATTCAATTAGGCATGCAGCTTACGCCAAAATAACTTAACTCGAAAACCACTTAACTTCAGCCTCGGTTTTAATTAATAACTTTAACTTCGAGTCATCACCTTTCGTAACTACCATGGTTCTACTACCTTCTTGTTTTCCTTCATATCTTTTATTCTAAATATATTGTCTCTATATCAGTGGACATACGACACAGAGTCGAGGCATTAACACTATAAAGTAAGATTTCACCCACTCCATCCTTCTCACCATTTGTACGTCACGTTGGACACCAATTTTGTCGCGACCTACTTAACAAAAGGCGCGAATTGTCTCGGGCAGCCGTATAATGTTTCCGACACGGCACGCTTAACGCAGTCGAAACTAATACGACCTGTCTTTCTACTATAACATTTATTCGTTAAGCCTCGTTTCGCGAACGTATCATTGGAATGAAATTGCATCCTTGGGTCCTGAAGAATAGAACGAAAGGCTCTATAAAAGGGTCTTATTCTAACCGCCTTAAAGACGTAATAAAATGGAAGCGTTTACTTTCTAGGTTGGAGATATTTGAACATTTGGCTGTTTCCATTCTAGAAATAGTTTTAACAATGTAAGCATTATATTAACTACAAGGTCTATTTGTTTTTTTGAAAAAACTTCAACAGAAAATGAGTTTTGTTCACTGAAGGTCGCCACTTCTGAACCATAATAATGAGCGTAAAAAGTAGGCTACATGTTACAGGAACTGCATGTCTAATAGAAATTATATATCTCGATGATTCGTTTATTTAGAACACAAATAATTACGTTCGTCAGAGAAATATAAAAAACAAGTTGCTTGAATTGAATTTAAATTTCTAAAATACGGCCAAGATATTCTTGGAATCATTAGTGAAACAAACCTGGTCTTCGTTATTAATGATTTTTAAAATTTTGCCGAAAATTACAGGTTTAATTAAAATATGTAATTTTCAAGGCTTAAAATAGTTTTCGATTTAGTACAAGTTTATAATTTGAGTCGATTTTGAAAACTAATTAAATTTGAATCTCTTATCTTTTTAATATATTTTTAGTTTGGTGCTTCAACCAATTTAAATATATTTCTTATAACTATAAATTAAAATATATTTAAACCAATTTAAATATATTTCTTATAACTATAAATTAAAATATATTTAAACCAATTTAAATATATTTCTTATAACTATAAATTAAAATATATTTAAACCAATTTAAATATATTTCTTATAACTATAAATTAAAATATATTTAAACCAATTTCAATATTTATTCTTATAACTATCCGTGGGTCCTGTAACTATAAAAAATAATCCCAAATCAAAGTAAGTTAGATAAGTGGGAAATAAAGAAAAGCCCACGCTCCCATTAGTAAAACCATCGAGAAGGAATTATTACCTTCATCAGCTATAGCTAGTCTGTATAAATCCATACGTCAATATAAATAAATAGCACAATAGGGAATTGAATGCCCGAAGGTCCAAGCGTTCCGGCCCCGATCGTCAGTGGGACAAACAAACGAGAAAAAAAGGTGGGGTAACGAGGAGAGGCGCAAAGAATGACCAGAGACAACAACCAGATGAGAGGGAAATAATAGAAGAACGCCAAGTAATATAATAGAGCGATGGGGTATATTTTTACCTGCATATGACCGACGCCATAAGAAAATTACTAAGGATCCCGGTAACCATGACGACGACGTAGGCCGAAATAAGAGCTCCCTCCGTCGCTGGGTCGAATACAGCGTCCCGAGAACGATGCTCTTCCAAAAGAATGATGGCCTGAATACAATTTTCGGAAGGATCGTTAAAAACAATTATTACCTAGAAACAATTATTACCGCAAAAACAAAACAAAAACTCCACCCAATACTACATGGTTATTATAGAGCCTACAGTTGATTCTCGCGCGTTCTGGCACGTGATATGATCGCTTTCAAGCGGTCTTTTACGTGAAAGTACATAATCAGAAACTCCCGCCTTTTATTTAAAATTTATAGTTCATTAACTTCCAGTTTCATTTTACGAAAAAATCATATTAAATTAATTAAATGACATTGATCGATCATCGATGGTTCTTATATGGAGAATGCAATATCTCCATGATCAATGACGTTGGTCGCTAGTCCTTATCCGGGGAGTTCAGGATATCTCCATGAACCCAGCTAAGCTTATTTTGATGGTAAGTTTAAAATTTATTTCTAGTTAATATTAGTTTGCAATTTATTTTTTACAGTTGGATTAGGCCTATTTAAACCATAACGAATCGATAAAAAAAAAAAAAAAAAAAAAAAAAAAAAAACACTTGATGTTAGGTTGCATTCTCCTTTTAACCGAACCGAGGGATTAACTACTTCAGTAAAATCTGTACACCGATTACGCGATTACGTAAATTATTACAGTCTTTCGTGGTTAAAAATCATAAAATTAACATAATTAAACTCTAAAACTCGTGACTCACCTCGCTTAAACTAAAATTGAAATTAGGCACGGATGAGCTGTCTGTTCCAATAGTCATTTTTCAAAAATACTTGGATTTTATTTGACGTCACGTCAGAAAAGTATTGTTGATTTTCAGGAAGAATTTGGTTTCGTAGAGGCCACGATTTCGCTATCACCTTGGTGGCATTGAGTTTTCTTTTCTATAATATATAGGAAAGAAAAAAAAAAAATCTATTTAAAAATCATTACAGTGTACGGTATCGTAATACATATTTAAAGGGATTATCTGCAATTTTTAAAGCCCAACTAAAGTCGTCTTCTTTCCTTGCTTAGCAGACGACGTTGACCATAACAAATTGTACAGTCAAAGCTAGAAGGTTTTAAAGGGGAAAATTCTAGAGCAGATAGGGCCTTTTAAAACACACACACACCATCCCAAAACCCCAACTTTTATCAAAAATATCTCTTTCAGCCTGGGATTATACGTGGTTTATACTAACAGAATTTTTCATTCTAAGAAAAATCTAATGTGGAATTTAACATTCTAAAATTGGCCTAATATGGAATTTTACATTCTAAAATTGGCCTATTATGGAATTTTACATTCTAAAAAGGTCTAATATGAAAATTTACATTCTAAACAAAGTCTTATATGAATTTTATATTCTAAACAAAGTCCTAATATGAAATTTAACATTTTGAAAAGGCCTAATATGAAATTTTACACTAAAAAAAGTCCTAATATGAAATTTTACATTCTAAAGAAAGTCCAAATATGGAATTTTACATTCTAAAAAAGGCTTATCTGAGAAATTGGTAACTAAAAAATTCAGTAGCTATAAAAAGGTTTCCTTCTTGTAGTGGTTACCAACTCTATATTCTCGTGAAATATTTAAGTCCGATTGATTAAATAATTTATATTTATAGCGAGTTCGTGGGCAAGCTGCGTAGGAGTGTATACATCGTTTTCACTAAAGCGGATAAATGCCGTTCCCCCAGTGTTGCCAGCCACTTGTGAGAGCAAACTGCAGAAGAGATAAAGGCTAGTGCGTTACGCAGTTCGGTTTTGTTAACTGCGATCACAAGCTCCTGACAGCCTTGCAATGAAGGGAAAGTTAGGTAAGAGGAGTGCGATTTTCTTACCCCCTTTACTGAAAAACACTTATAAAGGCTCATATACGCTTCCTATGGATTCTAAAAGTACTTAAGTACCCTATAAAGTAAAATGGTAAGGACAACATAATTATTTATCAATAGACACGAGCCTGAAGGCAACTCGTGGACTACTTTAAGCAGTAAACAATTCTTTTGAATTTCCATGCCGAGACTTTGATGTAAAATCGATATTAAAACTATATCTAAGCAAACCAGGATTTTGAAAAATTCTCTCGAGATCCTCACGTCACAATTTCTAAAACCACAGGCAACTAGTAATATTGCCTGTTGTTTCCTTGGTGCTATTACTCCCTCGTGGTCGGATAAATCAGAAAAATTGGTTTAACACTGAGTAATATTGTGACAAAATGTCTAAAATATACAATAACCTTGACATTAAGACAAAAATCAGGTCACCCATGACAATTCTATCCCTATTTCCCAACATTAAAACGAAATATGAACGCCAACGTCAAGGAAATCATCGCAAACATATCTTCTTTGTTATCAACTTTTCCCTACACTTCCAATCACTGAAGCAGAATATAATTGTGACGTGGGAAGATAGCCTTTTTACGCGTCAAAAGAAAAAATATGGTTTGATTGTACATAGACAGAATCAATCCAAGAATTTCCCAGCATTCAAATCTATAACTTCTATCGTGGTTATATTTTTCTTAGAGATACGGGAGAGTTTAGATTCGAACATATATTGTTAATTCCGACTGATTCCGATTTATATTCTGTATCTAAAGAAATGTCCATGAACTACTTTTAACCATACAGTTTTTAATATTATGTATTACTCCGCTTCAGTTTTTGTTGCACTGTAACTTTGCAAAACTAAATGTCGAACAAAAGTACATATTTGAGGCGTCGTAATAAATGTAGGTGTTCTTTCAATACAATATAAGCAAAACCCTCGAACCCCTTTTCTTTCTTTGACCATCCAGTGGACTCATTATTTTTATGGTTCAATTTACAGTACGTTTATTGATTTGGAAGAAATAAAGAAAAAAGCGAGGCGAAATAGATTCGGCCTTTCGCTTTATTGTCTCTACTTGCGCAAACTACATTTAATATGTTATTAATTTAAGAAATAATAATTAAATTTCACACTTTTTTGAAAAAAATACATAAATTTAAAAGTCATCAAGTTTCAAGAAAGTTGCAACGACTTGACTTTTTTCTTTGTGAGCTTTAAAATTGGATATTAATCTTAAATAAGTATTAATTTATAAAACCTATAGAAGCGCTTTAGGAGGTGTTACACGAGTGTAGAGTTTTAAATTACCGTAATTTTGAAAATTGGTAATTATAGGTATTTACAAAATGATTTGTATTGACATTTCCAATATTTAAAATACGGAATTTCTCTTTCAAACGTTTAAAAATTCTTATTTCCGAAAGTTTTTTCTTCATGATACGTTTGATCATTTGAGTTTGCATTTATTCAGACATTAAAAATTACATTAAAATGTCCTTGACTACGCCAAACTCGAATAAATATTCAAAGGAAGACTCCTAGACGAAGCAATTTGTTCACTTTTAATCCACAAAGTTATAAACCCGTTATTTGGTAAGTTAAATTGAGTATAATGCTATGGTCCAAGGTGGAGGCAAAGCTTGACATTCCAGCCACTACGTCATAACAAATGTACTCTAAAATCGGCGCAAGTTATGTTAGGAAACAAGATGTCGTGCGTGTTTGCAGACGACTTTTCGGTTTGTTTAAATGCCCTTAGTCCCTTTAAAAAACATTTAGATTTAAAATTATGACTTAATCTCTTTCCTTTAATATTTCTTGATATCATTTGTCATAAGATATATTCACATGGATATAGAAACTTTTCCCTGACCAAATTTTATAAGCCCCGATTTTTTTCTTCCGCTGTTTCACGACCTCTCTGATTCGTAACTTTACTCTGACCAGACTTTATATTCAGTATTTCTTTGGCGCAATCACAATATTTGCTAAATTAGGTTCATATAGAGAAGTAATTAGAGCCGAACGAAACATACTATAGTCCTTTCACTTGAACAACTAACAAGACTAAGTATATCGAGACTAATTGAGGCAATACGCTAGCTATTTTTGTCCAATTGGAAGATAACACGTACGTTACGAGAAACCTATCGAGTCGTATTCCTGATTAACTTACCCGAACTTTTCCTTATACTATTTCTTGCGGAAATTAAGCGGATGTGCGTGGAATAAATAAGACTTCGTAAAGGTTAAAGTGCCACTGTCACAGATTTCTAGACATGTCTGTCTTTTTATGGGGAGGTTAGGGAACGATAAAATACGCACACTCATAGCTATAGATATGCAAAGATTAAAAAAAGTATAATTTTCAATGTTTCTATAATAGTAGGAAGGAAAAGCTAAAAATAATGACAGCGTCACTTTAACAAGTTGTTTTTAAAGAAAAAATGTAATCACGTGTAAGGTTTTTGCTTAGAAATCTACCCAGGGGAAATGTACTCCACTTTTTCCTGTTTTTCATACCAGGGCGCATGGAATAATTTGGTTGAATTATTAATTTTGAAACTTATAGGCCTACTTTCTATATATCCTAATTTCTTTAAAATTAAAGCGATATTAATTCAACTGATCTTCAAGAATTATTTTCGAGGAGTTTGTTCAAAAACAGACTTTTATATATTTCAACTAAAAGGGAGATTAAGTTCTGGTGGACAGTACAACAAATTCCTGCCACCATCCCATACATCTAAAATAAGAGGTGTGTTTAGTCTGGCCCCAAAATAGGCATGGATGAGTATCGAAAAACCGAAATGGATATCATATTTCCGGTTCTGACGTCACGATGAGCATCGGTTCGATGCCCATTGTTTTTAGAATTTTAGCTACCTCTGTGGTTCCTATATTCATTCGAAAATGTGTTTTAAAATCAACCATGGTGTAATTTCTAATTAAAACAACCGTATAATCTCTTTGCATTAAGCCTTGGCCCATGACATCACGATGCTTATTCAGGAGCATCGCTGGCGCAGAAGATAAAAATCCGCACAGCTGCTATTGACGTCACGATGAAAAAATGGTATTTTTTTTTTCTTTTTTTCTTGTACCGATGTTTTTCCATGGATCAACTGAACGTAAAATCGGTTAAATTAGTTAAGCTAGAGAACAAGACTTTGCGCGCTTTTATATACGTGTATGTATAACCCTTAATGAGAAAGCTTTAAGCTTAATTGATGATATCGTCTTTATTTTCGTAATAAAAAAAACAGCTGTTCGTTTGGAAAATTAATAGTATCCATTTGAGCGTGGTAATTAGCAAATGAAAATGACACAACGTGGGTATTTGTTTATCATTTCGATATGTTCGAACCATTTCGTAGGTTCATCAGCGGGTGGTAATGAGATTCGATACAATTTATTCGATGATATTAGGCTTAGAGATAATTTAAATGAGTTGCCTTTTTTTATATTTTTAGATGACAAAGGAAGCTTAAGATCGATTATCTATCGTGATTAGTTCCGAAAAACAATTTTAAATGAACAAATTAATTGAATTAGAACAATATTTTATTTTAGAATAATAATATATTATCGTATGAGGCGGATTAATACGCAATCTTAAACCTGATAGGAGAAAAAGTAGTTCTGAAAACTGTTAATGACTCGTGAATAGGAGTTTGAACTAAGATTTAGAAGAGAATAATTTTACAGTTCGCTCCTTTGCTTAACACCTTTTGTTTTAAAGCTGCTGGCTATAAATTTCAGTTTCTATTTATGTAATTACAGTCGTATGAAGAAAGTAATAAGTTTTTGAACTTCGATTGGTATGAAACTAGTATCGGCCTATCAGATACGATTATAAGATTTTGTAAACTCTTAAGAAAATAAACTATTAAAAAACGACAGAATTTATTTAAAATTTAAAATATTCAATTATTTTAAAAATATCAGATACGATTATAAGAATTTTTAAATTCTTAAGAAAATAAACTAATTAAAAAACGACAGTATTAATTTAAAATTCAAAATATTCAATTATTTTAAAATTGCTATTCTTGCTGGAGGAGAAATTCATTAAATATTATTATTAAAATATTTTTTTAAAATATTAATTATTATTTTAGTATCACTATAAAATATTCAATTTAATAAGACCTAATTTGAAATTTCATTTTTTCCATGTTTTCTTTTCATCCTATAAAAAGACTCGCTAAACCTATACGGGTCATTTTAATAAAGTATTAAAATAACCCTAGTCCTTCATGGTTTGAAGAAGCGATAATAAAAACACGATGATGGAAAAGGATGGAATTATTATTCCAAGAAGGCTTCATCAGAAAATTAATAAAAATTTTAAAGATTGAGTCGTGATTTTCTTTCCGAATTTCTTTATTCCGTACACTATCCCTCTAAATATACGGAAAGAGATACGGAAATAGAACCTTAAAGGGAGAATACAACCTAACAACAAGTGATTTTTAATCGATTCCTTAAATTTGCCTAATTCATCAGTAAAAAGATATAAAATCAAATATTAAATTAGAAATAAATTTAAAACTTACGCAGAAAATAGGCTTAGCTGGATTCACGGAGATCCTGAATTGTATCCGTGTAAGGTCTAGTGACCAATGAGCAAAGGACCATCGTTAAGGCGAAATCTCCACAAGACTTCCAATAACATTCGATTGGTCGCTAACCCTTATACGCGATCAATTCAGAATCTCCATGAATTATAGATCGGGGTTTGGACAAGAAAATTCTGATTATTTTATCTTTATTCATAATTTGAAATTATCCACGGGAAGTCTATGATAAATTCAATGTAATCGCGAATAATTTTCCGATTATTTCTTTATGATTAACTGATTAACTGATATTTGTGGATTATTTTGTCCAAACCCCGATCTCTACCATGAATCCAGCTAAGCCTATTTTCGTGCTAAGCCTATTTCGTTTTAAATATATTTTACAGATGGATTAGGCATATTTAAACGAAAAGGAATCGATAAAAATTACTTGTTGTTAGGTTGCATTCTCCCTTGAAACTCTGACTTCTAACTTCTATTTACTAACTAAGGATTTTCAATCTAGATATCTCGCAAACCGCTTAGTATATATTTTGATCAACCCCTAAAGGGTAGCTCCTGTCTGAACACCGGTGCACCAAGGATGGAACATTTCTACAGGGGCCTATTCAAAATATATCGACAAGTTTACCCCTACATAGTGGCTTTTTTCCAAAATATATTTTGCCCAGAAATTTTGCTCAAATTGTTTTTAATTAAACTTAAGTGTTTATAATAAAATTATTATTACGAATCCAGCTAAGCCTATTTTCTGGGTAAGTTTAAAATTTATTTATAGTTTAATATTTGTTTGTAAATCGTTTCACTGGTGGATTAGGCCTATTTAAACGATAAGGAATCGATTAAAAATCACTTGTTGTTAGGTTGCATTCTCCCTTTAAGGCTTTCTTTACAGAAAATCCATATAATTTAGGAATAACTCCGATATAAAATAAGGAACCAATGGTCTAGCGCTAATTTCGGAGAGACGAAGGAGTGGTGGCAATTATGATCATTTTGGTTTGTAAGTAAAAAAGTGGTTTGAGGCCATTTTGTTACTCTCCATGAAGAAGATACGTATATCGAAGTACCGCGTTCTATCATCTTTTCTTGGTAGAGAATTATAGAGATCGGGGTTTGGACAAGACATTTCTGATTATTTTATCTTTATTCATAATTTGAAATTATCCACGGGAAGTCTATGATAAATCCTATGTAATCGCGAATAATTTTCCGATTATTTTTTTATGATTAACTGTTTAACTGATATTTGTGGATTATTTTGTCCAAATCCCAATCTCTAGAGAATTAAATGGGCCTACGTAATTTAAAAACAGTCCAAGCCAAGAGTTACACCGCATGCTCAGACTATTTAAAATTTAAAAGTACATTTTCATTTCCCTGTTTATAATGGAATTGTCAGATTGAGTTCGGGGAAATATAACTCTATAAATTAATAATTTCTTAAAATGATCAAGGATTCCAGCCGAGATAGTTTCTCTGAAATTCGACATTTAATATTCAAGAATAAGATTCGCGCGAAAGCAAATATAATCCGCCACACGCGAAGGATAAGTTATTAAAACAGTTTGCTTAATTTAAAACTTTAACGGGTTTCGACTATTTGGAATGAAGTTATCGTTCGATACTCTCGGTATGGTTAAGAGAAAACTGATATAGTGTTCCACAATCTTGCTTAGCCAATGTTATTTAAAGATAATATATAATCTTAGAATATTATACTCTGAAGTAAGAATACTGCTATATGTTTGGGCAACTATATATAATATTCTCTTTGCTGTAGAATTTTTGATTTTTATTAAATCAGTTCAGTTCTAATGAGTGAACAATTACGGCAATAAAGAACTTCAATTAGAATGCGCCCTCTGGGACCGAAATGAAACACTGCATAAACTATAAGATTTTCGACTGCTAAATTAGGTTTAGCAGACGAAACTCTTAAAGTTCCTGTAGCTTAATTGAAACCAGCTGATGTTTCCTCAGTCTTTTATTGAAAATCAGTCCTTCTCCATTTCAAAGTGAGAATGAATATTTTTATCTTAAAAAATAGGCCTAAATCACCAATAAATAAAAATTACAAATCAATATAAGGCTTCTATACGCATTCGGAAAGTAGGCTTAACAACTTGTAGATTTTGATATCAGTTAAACTGCCTTCGACCATTAAGCTAGAAGAGCGAGCTTTAATTACATCAGTAAAACGTTTCAAACTAGGCTTAGGAAGTCCGCCCTTTTTGCTGATTGGCAACAGTTATATATCAAACTTTTTAAGTGTAAATTTGTTTTCTAGCTTATTATATTTGTTTGTAACTACGGAGTTAGGCCAATTTTAACGATAAAAATGTAAAGCTTCATTATTCCTTTATTATTTATAAAGAACTTTGCGTAACCAGAGAATTTTACTACATCTTATTAGATTAAAATTGCGCATCCCAGCTAGGTTGAAACAGTCTTACGCGAGAACTTGATTTGATTTATAATATGACAGGTGCTTTTGGAAATGTAACTCCAATTTTATTTGCTTTCGATATACCGGGGAATTGAAAACGGGTCATTGCGCTTTTTCGAGTTTGAGTAACGAGTTTTATTGACGAGAAAGCGACCCGAAATCAACTTATATGCATATGGATTTCAACAGTACCCAAATAATTAGATGGTCAAGCTCATAGAGAAGCCACACCTAAAATTCCAAAAATAAAGATTAGAAAGTTATTTCAAGTTAATGCTTTCAAATTTTTAGGTTTAATTGTGGTTTAATCATAAGAAACTACATGTTTCTTGGTTTGAAGAGAATATATCATATATCTATGGACAGAGAATGAGTTGAGTTGCAATTAAATTATTGTAATTAACCAGAAATTACTGCTTTCCGGCGCAACTCTTTAGCCAATACCGCAAACAACATAAAAGCCAAGGACCCTACTTCTCAGTGAACCGGGTTTTTCTATGGTAATTTACGTTCGAGGCTGTGAATGCGATTACGACGTTGATGTGAAGGAATATTCTTTGCTTTGTTAGTTATTATGCAATCTAAATGCACGCCTTTCTGTAATATATCCATCCAATTTAGCGGGAAAGGTTTACATTATACGAGCTTTTCGTATACAACAAAGAACATACAGAATGTGTTAAGAAAAAAATATATATATATTCTTCGTAAAGAAAGTATAAAGCTCTGACTTAAGGTAGCCAGTTCACAGCTAAATATTCCCGCTACTACTTTCATAATGTTCTCTAAACTTTTTGAAAGTTAGCAGACAATTTTTCGTTACGCAAACAAATATTTTACGTGCCTAATGAAAAACGAGACATTAAACGCGCTAGTGGAAACTATAAGCTTAACTCCCAAAATATCTCTCAGAATTCTTCATCAATTTTAGCGGGTGTAACGAAAAAACGCCCTATTCGCACTGGGATATGCGCCAACACTTTTTTAATCAAAAGTCAACGAAGCGACTTTAATGTTTCGAGTTTCTGACCGAAAGGGTAATTTATACCTACACTTATTTATTTATTTCTGATGATGTTTTATTTTTGGTGCTTATTTTTACATTTCTTTCGAGTTTTTAGTGTAATTACATATGGGAAAACTTGGGCTATACGCAAGGTTGAGTATATTACAGAAAGGCTATACCTTTTCGAAATTGAGTTAAAATTGTTATGGCGTAAAATTTATAAATTGAAGCCGGCCACCATAAAATAAGTTTTTCAAATATTTAATTCCCCAGCATCGCATGAAGTTTCCCATTAAAAAAACCCCAAAAAATCTTCAAAGAAACTTCCAACTTCGCATAGCGGAAAATTTGGGTTTACCCTTGTGTATATTTTTTCCATTTTTAGACCGGAACTAAAACGGTAAACTATACCGCAACTTCTGGGATTCCTTGGTCATAAAATAAACACAATTTATTTTTACCCCATTTCTAATAGACGAATTCGAAATTGAATAGGAACTTGCAGGGGCAGACCCTCATTGGGAACACTGTCTGTTAAGAGATATCGCTATGGTAGTTCCCATTTTGATCCTATTTCTAATGGGTTAAGGTATGACGAGAGAGACAAACTAGACGGTAACACCTCCCTTCGCCATGAGCTTATGAGCGCAGTTCAGAAAATATCAGTTTGCGCTCACAAGTGGTTTACAAAACATTGAAGAACCCCATATTAATCCCTTTAGTGAAAACTGTATAGTGAAATTCATAACACGCCCATTGGTCAATCAGTGTCTAGAAAAGAAAACGTGATGCAATGACTCGGGGAAAGCTAGGTCCCATAAGTGGCCCTTTTTATTTCGTATAATTTTCAGGTGTCTTCCGAATATATGTTAATGAGCCTAGCTACATAGTTAATTTCTAATCTCACAAGATTTGCCGCTACGCTATTAGATAGATGATTATTTATGTCTAAGAGATTTTAACATTATCTATATATTTATAGGCCTAGGCTTTCAATAATATGCGGAAGAGTAAACATTTTCTAGCTGCGAAGCGTTTTCTTCGGTCTTCTCCGGGGAATGGGATTTTTAGCTTTACGTTCACACTAGAGACTTTGAAACTATTTTCAAATCGTTTTGAATCTTCAAATCAACTGTTCAAGATAATAATTATATATTTAGAGAAATTATTTTTACAGTTGATTACAAAATTTTACAATTTGACCTTTCAAAAAAAGGGTTAAAAACTGTTTCAAAGTCTCTTGTGAGAACACGGCTTTTCTTAAAATCATTCCACGAGAATTGAGTTTTTCGTTTAAGAAAGAAAATTTTAAAAGCTCGGTAGAAGGGAAGGGGTATTAAGCGATAAGTTCTGCTAAAGTTCGTACGCATATATTACTCCGGTACCCTTATTAGATTTGTGTATATAGCGAGGCATTGAAAAAATAGGAAATAAGCTATACTTCTACAGCGCTTGGGTCACGTGATGTTATTCTTTTACTTTCAAAATGATAGCACCTAAAGAAGTTTTCCAACCTCTTAGCTTTGCTGTTCCGAGAAAAGGCTATCCCATTACACCTTGATCCTAGAGTCAACCTAACAACAAGTGCTTTTTTTATAGATTCGTTATCGTTTAAATAGGCCTAATCCACCAATAAATCTATTTACAACTTACCAAGAAAATAGGCCTAGCTGCATTCCCCGTATAAGGGCCATCGATCAATGTCATTGGTCGCCAGTTCTTATATGGGAGCTTCAGGATCTACACGAATCCCGCTAAGCCTATTTTGATGGTAAGTTTTAAATTGATTTCTAGTTTAATATTTGTTTGTAATTTTTTTTTACTCTTGGACTAGGCCTATTTTAACGATAAGGAATCGATGAAAAATTCCCTTGTTGTTAAGTTGCATTCTCCCTTTAAGGCTGATTTTTACAAGACCGTTTTTCCCAACGAAAATCAATTTCGACCAGCCTGCAGTTGAAGTTAGTTTAATAAAACGTTTTTCGCTGGCGGACAGAAATTTTTTTTATGCCTCCAAAAATTGTTTTGTAGCCCTTAGTCATTTCTTGAAAATTCAATTTGGTTAGATATACGCCGTAAATTTAATCTTTTTCAACCTATTTCTCCAGATTGAGTGCCACATATATCTAGCCTATGATTTATCATTTTTGTAACGTAATTATTGGGTCGAACTCCTAATATATAAGCTCGAAAAATGACGAAAGCTTCACCGCTTCAAAGCCGCCAAACATCAAAACTAATCCCTAAATTTTCAGAAACCACGGGGGAACAAGCCAAAAGAGAGCCAGGGGAATTTAATTTTTGTGAATTCAAAAATACCTTTTTTTATTTCAGTCTCTCGCTGTTCCACTCCGCGCTTGAGACGAGGTAAGTAAAGCAAGTTTACAGGTTTTTCTTATTGCTGTATATTACGTACGCCATTTTGTTACTGGGCAGCTCCGCCATACGCAGCATTAGAAATAAACACATAAAATAGATTTACAATTAATTTACAACTCGCGTAAAATTATGAGTTTCATTTTGAAGGAAAATACGATGCCTTAGTCCTGACTATAGCGAAAGATAGGTGGAGTTAAATTAGATTATTCTTAAGCGAGAAGCTGATCATTCTACGTAATTATAGTTATAAATCGGTAATAATAATTTACGGTTTGCTCTCCTGGTAAAATTACCAAAATGTTAATTTATAATTTGAAACTTTTAGGATCAAAATTAAGAGAACAAATTGCATAATCAGGTTCAAAGTTTTGAAGTTTTAAACAAGTCTACTTTCAATAGTTCTTCGTGCGTGTTCAATTTAAAATCACAAATTCAAATACCAATCATATTTTTAAATACCGGTAAATTACGGCGTACTGATTTATCAATTTACAAAATTTAGAGGTCGGGGTTCGGACAAGATAATCCATAAATATTTGGTTAATCAGTTAATTATTAATAATCAGTTAAATATTCGCGATTATATTGCTTTTATCATAGACTTCCTGTGGATAATTTCAAATTATGAATAAAGATAAAACAAACAGAAATTATCTTGTCCAAACTCCGACCTCTAACAAAATTACGGAAATTTTAGAACTCTACGCGTAATTGATTTACAAAGCATAGCACGAAAGTGATTAGGTAACTTATTACGTATTTAGCATTACCAAAGGCTGTAATCAGTTGCATAATCACGCCATCTGTGCACATTTTATGGAAATGATTAACCCCTTCGTTTTTACACTACTCCAAATCTTACTTCCGGTTTCTTGACTCACATGAAAAAAGGAGGGGGGAATGATCTTAACACGAAAAAATGCCAATTATCATTCATTTACATGAGATCTCAACGGCAGAGAAGTGTCCCTGCTGTATATAATTTGTCCATACGACTTTTATCAAAAGTCTATTACTTTATTCCATATAAGTAAAGAACGCCCCGTAGCTTAATACTATCAGCAAAGGTCCGGGTAAATGTACCGGCAGATTCTGATTCGAGACCCTCTAGCGGCCGCAGACGGTGTAAATAGTGAAATCGGAAGCGCCACTCTTTGGAGAAATTCCGGAGTTGAGGGAATATAGCCAAGCGTGGCCCGCCTAAATTCCATTCCTCTCTCCCGACTCAAAATATCGAGGAAGAGTCCAAATCACTCGAGCAAGACATGGGTGATGACTTTTTGCCTATTTTTAAGTGATGGCTGTGACGTAAAACTGGACCTTTGCTTAGAGTATTAAGCTACGGGGCGTTGTTTACTTTTAAGGAATAAAGCTTTTATGTATACACTGAACCAGTCGGTGAGCCCTTTACCGAATTCTTCCAATAAGCCCTAGCTCCTTCCGCTATACTGTCCATAAAACCAAATATACTTTCTTTAATTAAGGTGGATCTTGCACGACTGAATTGCCTAAAGACTAAATCAAAATGGCCTCTGGCTGCAAACTGTGGAAAGGTTTTGAAAAATATGTCAAGACAAGCCTTCCTATTATTTTTCTAATTAAATGAAATGTAAGAAGCGCTCGAAGCTTAGTCTTCAGTAAAGGATTTAAAAAAAAAAAAAAAAATTTAACAACTAACGTAATCCTATTAACGAAAAGGAATTACTTCTGACTAATTAAAATTCTCAAAACATGGGGAGGAGGGTGGGAATCTGGTGGTTTGTAACACCATAAGTAACAATTTATCCCAAGTATGCCAATGAGGACCTCTCTCGCACAAAAGTAAAGCTTAATAGTCGAGGAGCTAGCCATGTAATGACTCGATAAATGTACACCCGATTTCTGATTTTCGGGAGTTTCCAATAATTTATTTTTTTGATTTCCCAAATCTCTTATGATTTCTTCGGATTTCTTGTTTATAACTAGCGGTACCTTCATCGAGTATTGTACTGATATCGCATATGGATATCTCGTCTTAGATTTTCCAGGAGTGAGGTAGATGGACGTAAATTTCGTTATTTTGTATAAACGACGTAATTTACTTCATTTCGGTTTAACTCGGTGTTAGTAAAAAGTTCCCTTCATTGGCAAACTTATGGGAAATTACGTTACTAATGGTAACACATATTCACGAAGGCTTGGAGAAGAAATTTTAGGAAAAAGAGAGATAACCGATAAGCCTAATTAATTTCATCTGGTGTACCGAAATTTAATCCCATAAAGATTTTTTTCCTTCGCTCAAGTTTTAACAAATTAATTTCATCCTGCATTCAATTTAATTCGTTTTTTTTTTTTTTTTTTTTTTTTTGGTCGATAGTTTGAGCCTGTCGAAACAATGCCAAGAGCCGATGAAACCCTTCCATTGGATTATCGTTTTCATCATTGGTCTATTCAATCGAACATTTTTTCGACGCGGGCAAAAACTAGGCTAGGTGAAGGGCGCACTAGTTGGGTGAAAACGAAAATTATCAACAAAACTAGCAAAAACTAGAATTTTCCAGGACTTTCCAGAATTTTCTAGATTTTTCTAAACTTTTCTCAAATTTTCCAGAACTTTCTAAAACTTTCCATCACTCTCCAGAATTTTCTAGACCTCTCCAGACTTTTCTGGAACCTTCTAGAACATTCTGGGAAAAGTTACGGACGTACGCACGGACGGACATTGTAAATTAATAGTGTTTGATATCGACGGGAGTGGCAAAAAAACTATATAATTGGTTGCCCCGGTTACGATAAGACACACCTCCCATTTTCTACCATTATCTCATAGAAGGGCCCGCGTGCTATGACGCACTTCTACTTTTTTATATGGATTCCTGGCAATAATAAATGAGAATTATTATGGAACTAGTGTTAATCGATATTCTTAAGCTTTTAAAGATTTAATTCAACGGCTCTTTGATTTTAAGCATGATGTACACTATAATAAGGATTGTTTAATGAATTTTACGGGAAAGAGAGAAAAGCATTAATGCAATTTAGGGTAAAGAAAGACCGGTTGCGGGTTTGCAAAATAGCGAAAACTCAAAGCTTATTAATACACAATGTTAAACTGCATTGCATAATAAAAACTACTTCTTACAAACTACGTATTTACCAGGAAAGTTAAAGAAATACGTCAGTGAAGTTATGATAAATCGAATTCGTACCGAAATATATGGATTAACGAACTTATTTTCGTTGATTCCGTAAATTTAGAAGCAATTAATAAATCATAGAATCCGTAACACGAACATTCAACAACCGTTTTAACCAAATGTCCTTTCCGATAAAGCGTTCTTCATTGTCTCTCATGTTACCTTTAGAAGAGAGCTTTCCAGATGTAACATGAGAGTGAAGAACATTTTATCAGATATATTCTTTTCATTTTTTTTAAACGATATACATAAATTCAAAAAGGAACTTACGTCAAACCCATGATAACTCCAAATTAAATCTTTTACCGCGCAGATTTAGGAAACATCACTTTTTTTAATAGTTCAATCCTTGTAAAGTACTTTTCAGATGTAATTTTATATAAATTTCGAACCCAAAAACGCCCAACTTGACCGCGAACGCGATGATAAAGTTTTACGAAAAGTTTTCTAGAGATTTCGAAGCGAAAGATCTAAGAGTGAAAACTTGGGGATAGGAGAGACAACTTTTAAGCGTGCTCGAGTTGGAGAGTGTTTCCGTATAAAGAAGTATACCTTGTCAATCTCGCGTTATAGCCGCCCAGGTTCTTCCGTGCCTGAAAACTCATCCCCATCTTTCTCATCCCCTCCTATTTTGCAACATCCATTGCGCACGCGCATCAGCCTCTTATCCGAAGGTGCATTTTCATACACTTCCTTTGCAACGAACAATACCAGAAACTGCTGCCTAAGAAAAATTCGTCTTCAGGTCGTTGTTACTATCGCATTGACTAGTAGAGTTACCCTAAAACGAATACTCGGTTTCCATTGGGCGAAGTTTAACCTTGTTTCGCATATTTTAGCGGAAATGAAAAAAATCTTTCCTATTTTGTTTTCGGCGAAATTCTAGTTTTGGCGTAGGTTTCTATTATAGCGTTTTGCCTAGCGAATGTTTTTCCCTAGCCAATCACTAACCATTTTAATCTTCAGGCTGCCCTGCAATATTTTTGTAAAAGTTAATTTGAAGTTAAATTACGTATTATTATCAATATTTTTAAATGATAACTGATTACGGATTCAATTATATTTTTAATAGAATATAATATATAAAAATATTTTATAATTAGCTTGATTTGGAAAATCACTAAAGTTAATTTTACGATGCTATGGCTTAAAGGGAGAATGAAAGGCCGAAACAACCTATTTTTAAACGATTAAGAACGCTAAAATAATGAGAAAAACAATAATGTAACTCACCAAAAGTATTTCGTTATTTTATAATCAATTTCTTGCAGATGCTAAGCCTTGGCTGCCTAGCTCGGCGAACTAGGCGAGCACGAGACGTAATTTTTTTAATATTCCCGTCTGATCTAGTCGCCAATCACGAGCGAGTACGCGTATGTTAAAACTTAAAATTTGCAAGGAAAAGTCCACAGTGGAAACCGAGTGTAAGGTAAGAAAAACCTTTACTGAAATAAAACTACACCCCATGGTATACGTTTTTCCTTGACCATCATTTACAGTGTATACGTTTCCCGTGTCCCTGGGCATGATAACACGCCTTGAGATTAAGGATGTCACGAAACTAAAGGGATCAGAGCTAGGCTCGCTCCTGGACCTCCCTAAGAACATAATCCCTGTCCACGTGACAAATCGTCACCTGTCATATATTGTCATTTGCGATGTATATTTTAATCACTATTTTCCATTATGTCATATCGATCCCTATATAGTTTCTTTGAGAAAATTACCCCAATTCTTGTTACGTACTTCAGCGGAATCTTGTCATATTTCTTTTCCTGATTAGAGGATTACGTTGAGACTTTTGACTTTTTTGAAATTGGTACCAATGTCTCATTAATTTTAACAGAAAATATCCAAAAGTAGATAAGAAACAACAGTAATTTTTTTTAACAAAATATAAGCTACCAATTTTATAAAATATGACAGTTTTTAAGCCCTAGATACGAAAATTTATTGATTTTATTATATATACGATATACTTTTAAATCAGGCCCAAGGCGTAATAGTGTTATCAAGACACACAATTTAATAATTTAACTAATCAAGTGATGCTGTCACCATATTTACAAAAATGTAAACCTCTGGATTGACGCGTTTTTAAGAAACTTTAAAATTAAAATATCAAAAATTTATTACATTAATTTTTTCCGCTTGATTCCGAAAAAAAATAAAACAGACGTATAAATTAATCCAGAGATCAAACGTTTCTAAATGATGACACTTACGATTTAAAACGTTGAGTTAAAAACCACATTATATTTTTAATAAAATAATAAAGTTAATTCAACCTACTTCGTAAATAAATTATTTCATCTAAAAACAGGGATAAGCTAAATATTAAGCCCCCGAGTTACATAACGAGTACGCAGTACGATATTGGAAATTGCCGTCTTTATGTGGGAGATATTGATATTGGAATCCAATCATTTTGCCAGAGAATTTCCCGTGAGATTTGAACTAGGCTTATTGCGCTGACAAGCGCGGTAAATTTAATTAATTTCTATTTATTAATCGAGAGCGTTTCCATATGTTGACAAACGTAAAACGAGAAACATTCCTCTTCAAGACGTGTTGACGTAATTGTCATAGGTAAGTCGGCCTGTTAAACCTCATTAGATAAAAGTAGTCTGCGCCAACTCCTCTTGCGAAAGAATAGGAAGTAATACAGTCATGTAAGATTATATCACCAAGAACTAATTAATGCTATACGAGAACGGAGTATGATGGAGTGTCGAGTTCTTTTTCAAACAGTACTCCCTCTACCCTCTTTACCTAGATATAAAGCATATGGCGGGCTCTATTTCGTCGCTTATTTGATGGCAACAATGGTCTTTCCAGGCTTTCCCTGACCATTTCTAAATAATTTCCATGATAATTTTTATATTTTTTTCGTGAATTTATCCCTACGAGTATAAGCTCTTGACAATTCCCACTTTTTTTATTTGACATAGTTTATGAATCAGGGTCAATATAGTTGAGAGAGAAAAAAATAATCTTTAGGCAAATATTTTCAGTTTATAATAATTATGTTACAATTAATTAATTGATCAACCAATCATAAACAGTTCCTTGACACGTACCAAAATATTTAATTTCTCTGACCATATGGGGTCATTTTCATATTTCCTGAATTTTCCCTGACCTTTTAAGGCAATCTTTAACTTCCCTCAGGACTTTTCTTAGACATTTTGGACCAATTTCCAGATTCCCTGACTTTTCCAGTACGAACCCTGGTACAAAATAGTTCAATCTTGGGCTGCGCCTCAATCAAAAAATATATGACTTCATTGAAACATAAGATTCCCCTTTGAACGTTCTCAGGTCGCATAAATTACTTCTTGGTATTTTGAATTAATTTCAGAGAGAAATATAATTTAATTTCATAGATAATATGTAAATATTGATAGAGTCTAGATCCACAATAGTCCCAATAGGTGCTGTTATTCCAACGGAATACGATATTAGTTTCTTCAACACGATCATAATGTTTTTTTTTTATCCTGCAATCACTTAATTAGGTTAATTCAATAATTAATCTTTAGAAAACTTCATAATGATTTGAAAAAGTTTCTGGGCTTTTATACAAAACAACTCGAAATTAGTTATTTATTCTAGCAAGATTAGGTGAAGCAGAACAACGAAATATCAAAAATAGGAATCAATTAGTGATCATAATAAAAGACAAATATTTAATTTTCAGTTCTTCTTCAAATTAAATTAAAGGAACCATATGGCTATGTCAGAGTCGATTCAAAGCGCTGGTGTCCTTTTATAGAGCATTTTGCGTCGAAACTAAGGTTAATTTATATTGATTTTGACGCAAAAGTATAGATAACTTCCAGCCAAATTTATTTTGATTGAAAATGGGGCTTAAACGGAGCATGTAGCCTAACAACAAGTGATTTTTTATCGATTCCATATCGTTTAAATAGGCCTAATCCAACAGTAAAAAAATTAAAAACAAATATTAAACTAGAATTAAATTTAAAACTTTCACGGAAAATAGGCTTAGCTGGATTCATGGAGATATTCTAAACTCCCCGTATAAGGACTAAAGACCAATGATATTGATCGATGACTCTTATATGGGGAATGAAGGATCTTCATGATAAATGTCATTGGTCGCTAGTCCTTATACGTGGAGTTCAGGATATCTCCATGAATCCAGCTAAGCCTATTTTTCGGGTAAGTTTTAAATTTATTTCTAGTTTAATATTTGTTTGTAATTTTGTTATTGTCTGATTAGGCCTAAATAAACGATAAGGAATCGATAAAAAATCACTTTAAAGATACTATCTGAGACTTTTAAATCCCCTTTAAAGTCGCTTTCTTTTCTAGCTTAGTATATTATACAATCAAAGCTAGACTGTGTGCATAAGGGAAGAGCATTTTAAAGGGGAAATTTTCAGTGCAGAGAGGTCCTTCAACGGTGCGTTTTTCATTATGTGCCGTGGAAACTAAGCTTCAAAGTAAAATTTTCCATTGAGAACAGATTCTTTCTATATTAAATTTACCATACGGAGTTGCTTTCGAACTTTTCCCTTAACTTTAAATTTATTCCCGAAATTTAATGGATGTCCTTTCCTAAACACCGAAGCGTACGACTTTACATCCGCCAGATTATCTATACATTGAAGGCAGTCGAAGAATGCTCTACCTAATCCCAATAAGCTTGATGTAAAGTAAACATTGAATTAATAATTTCCTATCCATATTAAAAAGTAAAAGGGTCCAGAAAGGGATTTTCATGGAAATAAAAAAAAAAAAAAAAAAAAAAAAAAAAAATATATAATCTTTATCAGAATGAAAGGCTTTTAACATATAAAACTCAAATCAATACAAATAATTAGAGATCGGGGTTTGGACAAGAAAATTTCTGATTATTTTATCTTTATTCATAACTTAAAATTTTTCGAGGAAAGTCCACGATAAATCCAATGTAATCGCGAATAATTTTCCGATTATTTTTTTATGATTAATTGATAGTTGTGGATTATTTTGTCCAAACCCCGATCTCTAAAAATAATATTAAGGATTTGAGGCTTAAAGAGAAACTTGGAGCTTAAAACTAACAGCTTTTTAATTTATTTTGGTGTTTAAATTAATTTCTAAAGTTAGGTAAAATTTCTATAAAAAGTAAATATAAATTCGGGCCAATCATATTATTTCAGTCTTCAACAGCGCTTGTAATGTCATAATATTAAAAGAATAGGCGGATGTTTGATGCCTAATACTTTGGTGGTCAAACGCCGGCCTGTGTTAGGACGTTACAAGCGCTGTTGAAGGCTGAAATAATATGATTGGCCAGAATTTATATTTATTTTTAAAATTTTACCAAACTTCAGAAATTAAATACCAAAAATTAAACATCTAAAAATTCCGAAAATATTCTCGAAAATGTTTTTTGTAATGGTGATCCAAATTTCCCTTTAAACTCCTCCCACTGTCAGGGGCGTCGGAAGTTATTACTAAGTGGGTGGGCTGAACAAGTTGGCTAAGGTCAAATTATATGGGGCTCAGTTACCCCAGGTCCGACGGTCGAGGGGGCTTGAGCCCACCCTGCCCTCCCGCTTCCGACGCCCCTGCCCACTGTCCCACATTCCCAGTTTCATGGAGCTTAAAAGCAACGAATTGAAAATTCTTCAACTACTCGCTACCCGTATATATAATTAAGTAGTTTTGGCAGAATAAATATACTTTAAATGCAAAATACTTACGAACTTATTACAAGCTTAGTAGAGTTTAAAATCATAGTATATCAATATGCAATTGACTTAGGCTACAAGACTATTACCCCAATATAGAAAACACAGACCTGTCGGCAATGAATAACGTCAAGAACCCATTTGTTATTGATAATATTTATATATAATAGTGTCAAAAAAACCTGTTGTATTTTGCGTTTTTTTTTTTCCTATTTTTTTGTTCCTCAGATCTAGGCTTTGTCTCATATATTATGCAATTTGTAATTCTAAATAAGCCACGGCTACTTCATTCTTCAGAGATAAATTTCCATTAAATACGCTCCAGAATCAAAACTACGTCATCAAACAAAAAAAGTATGAACTTTTGTCATTTTAATTTTTAAGTTTCAAATTTTGACTGAGAGTTTTTAATAGGCTTACAAAAAAACCAATTGCTGACAGCCTCACTTTGAAGGGATAGTACCACGTGATTCAGGTACCTTTTATTGACAAGTTCGTGACGTTTATTACACCGTCGAAAATTTCTCAAACATTTGGGGTTGATTTATAGAGTGAGTATATAGATTGTTTTCGGGAAAAACATTTATTTTCTTCTTACTCTAATCCCTGAGAGAGTTTTCTTACCAAATACCATTTTGAACTGATCCATTTAGGGTCTCTCTTTTTTTTTTTTTTTTTTTTTTTTTTTTTATTTCCTTTTATTGCTAGTATCGTCTGATTTTCCGCAAGGTTCATAAAGGGATACTAAACTCGTATAACAAGTTATTTTTTAAAAGGTTTCTACTGTTAAAATATGGGAAAAAAACGTATCAAAACACACCAAAGGCTTCGAAGTAATTTACAGTTAATTATCAGAGTCGCGAAATAAATTATAGAATGTTAGAATTCTCGAGATTTTCCCTCGTTAGCTCTTTCCTCTATTTGTATTAGGGTTTCTCAAAACAGTGTTTAATACTAAAACTAGGTGTTTATACAAAACAACGTTACCATGAGAGCGGGTTAGATTAAATTGGGTAAGATTAGGTTAGGTGTGTTTTTTAATAGAGAAAGCCGCTGTTCTGAGAAACTGCTTAAACGGGCAACGCTGTTTTAAAAACTATTTTTTGGAGCTAAAAATGGAACAGCTTTTGAATTTATTTTTAGAATCATCAGGCCAAAAAACGTATTCGAGAATTTTTAAATTTTTAGACACGTTTATGGTGTTTAAAATAATTTCTAAAGTTTAGTAAAGTTTGAATAAAAGTAAATATAAATTCGGGTCAATCGTATCATTTCAGCCTTCGACAGCGCTTGTAATGTCCAAGACATTGATGACCAAGACCCTGGGCATCAAACGCCGGCCTATTCTTTTAATTTTAAAACATTACAAGCGATGTTGAAGGCGGAAATATTATGATTGGTCCAAATTTATATTTAATTTTTTTTTTTTTTCAAATTATACCAAACTTAAGAAATTTATTTAAACACTAAAAACGTGCCTAAAAATTCTTATCTATTAAAAATAACTTGTTTCCAGATTCTAGTATCCCTTTAAAGAAACTAAAAATAAATTGAAAAGAGTGTAGAACGAATGATCAAAAGAACAAGAAAATGAGAGGCTATAAAGAATTATATAAAGCGCACGACTTTTATCAGTCGGTAATCTTTTACTTAATATTTCGTTTTATTCTCTTCGGTTTGGTACAGAAAATAATATAAGATTGTGTGGGTACTGATTTTTGGTTAGAGGTCGGGGCTTGGACAAGATAATCCTTAAATATTTGGTTAATCAGTTAATTATTAATAATAATCAGTTAAATATAGCTTTTATCATAGACTTAATTCCCTCGGATAATTTCAAATTATGAATAAAGAAGTCTCAGTTTGTCAGCAAGAATTTACAACCCGAACAGTTTCGGGTAATTTGAAAAGTCGTTTACGGGTATCGGGGCGAGTACCCAAACCATCTCTCAATCGGATACCCGTCGGAATCGGATACCCGTACATCCCTAAAAAATAGATACTGGAGAACCTACAGCTTCGTATTTAAAGAAAACTAAACATGATTTCAATAGTTGATCATTGAGCTGGTTGGAAGAGCGCTTTAGCAGAATGCTCTTAACAGCTTTTGAAGGAAAATTAAAATTGCAAACCTCAAAGATTTTTGAAAGCCCAAATATATTTTTTGGTTAGATATGTATAAAGTAGAATTATACGACAAATATTAATAAAATGTTATTTTAGCTCGAGAATGTTTTTCTGAAAAATATGCTTCGATAATTTAATTTTATTGATTTGATATTATTATTTGATTTCATTTTCCGACTTTATCCTGCTTGTATTGCGAAACTGCTACAGTTTTCGTACTACAGTCCCTTCCCTTTTCAATTTTTGATCAAAAGATCAGTTTCATAGAAATTAGAAATTGAACCCCGCGAGAGTTTTTGAGTTTAAAAGTTTAGAGTCCTAACTGAGAAAGCGCCCGCATTTCCAAGGATAAAAGCCGAAATTCGAAATTTGTTTTAGTAAATTATTAAAATCAAACATTTATATATTTTTATCAAGAGTATGTAAGTAATTCCCTAACTAACGTTAAAACTCGCGAACAACAAGTTATCTCCGCCGGCTATAAATGCATGTGCGCCAACGGAAACTTTAAAGCCGATCTATCTTTAAACAAAGCTTTAATGAACCGAAATTAACGCATCTTACATTGAATGGACCAACGAACAGTTGAAAAACTGCATGAATAATTTGCTATTTATCGACAAATCATTTAATCAATATGCTACTGATCGACAAATCATTTAATCAATATGCTTTTGATCGACGAATCATTTAACCAATATGCTACTGAACGACAAATTATTGAATCAATATGCTATTGATCGAGAAATCATTTAATCAATATGCTATTGATCGACAAATCATTTAACCAATATGCTATTGATCGACAAATCATTTAATCAATACGCTATTGATCGACAAATTATTTAATTAATATGCTATCGACAAATCATTTGACCAATATGCTATTGATCGACAAATCATTTGACCAATATGCTATTGATCGACAAATCATTTAATCAATATGATATTGATCGACAAATCATTTAATCAATATGCTATTGATCGACAAATCATTTAATCAATATGCTATTGATCGACAAATCATTTAATCAATATGCTATTGATCGACAAATCATTTAATCAATATGCTATTGATCGGCAAATCATTTAATCAATATGCTATTGATCGGCAAATCATTTAATCAATAATATGCTATTGATCGACAAATCATTTAATCAATATGCTATTGATCGGCAAATCATTTAATCAATATGCTATTGATCGGCAAATCATTTAATCAATATGATATTGATCGACAAATCATTTAATCAATAATATGCTATTGATCGACAAATCATTTAATCAATATGCTATTGATCGGCAAATCATTTAATCAATATGCTATTGATCGACGTGCATTTGATAGGTTATACGCGGCGGAAGATTCCGACACCAATGCCTCATTTATAATTCAGTACATGCACTACCTTAAACTTTAAAAAAAGAAATAGTACATTACGCTTCAAATCTCAATTTATAAGAGTAACCTTCACTTTAATTTCTTTCACCATGTAGTTGAAATAATACGTACTTCAGACCAAAGTGTCTTTACATTAGTGATGTTAAACAAAGAAACGTGACAATTTCTGTCGAACGTATCGCGCGAACTTCAATTAAACTATTATAATTCAACCGAGTTATACCCAAGGAGTGGTCCGATCATCTTAAATGTGTTACTTTAGGTTCTAGGAGCGGGTAATGTCTTGGCAACCTTATAGTTTATATAGAACTTTTCTATTAAAAAACACCTATGTAATAACTGGTGGAAATCTCGTTCATTGGTCAAACAACTTTAAATCAACTTTACAAAAAGTGATAATGGATTTCCGTCTATTGGTTCTACATCGAACGCGGATTGCCCCCAAGAGAATTACATCGCAGTTTTTTTTTGTTTTATCGTGAAACTAAGACAAAACTTTTATTAAGTTTAAAGGGAGAATGCAACCTTATGGATTCCTTATTGTTTAAATAGGCATAATTCACTAGTGAAAAAATTTATGAACAAATATTAAACTAGAAATAAATTTAAAACTTACCATCAAAATAGGCTTAGCGGTATTCATGGAGATCCTGATTTCCTCGCGTGTAAGATCTAGCGACCAATCGAATGCGGTTGTAAGTCTCGCGGAGATCTCGCCGCGTGAACGACGGGCCTTTGCTCATTGATCCCTAGACCTTACACGGAGGCAATTCAGGATCTCCATGAATCCCGCTAAGCCTATTTTCGGGTAAGTAATTTATTTCTAGTTTAATATTTGTTTTGTAAACCTTTTATTGGTGGATTAGGCGGGAACAACAGTCCCCGGACGCCATTCACTATATAACCTAACCTAACCTTACCTAAACCTTACGTAACCTAACCTAACCTAACCTAACCTAACCTAACCCAATGTTCACTTTTTGTGGGGAAAATAGAAAAATAAATAAAACAAAATGGCGTCCGGGGACTATTGTTCAAAATAGCCGATTAGGCCTATTTAAACGATAAGGAATCGATAAAAAAAGCACTTATTATTAGGTTGCATTATCCCTTTAATAGACGTTCTTAATTTGTTATATAAATGGTCTCTAATTGAGTGGGAGTTTATCGGATCATTCTGAGGATCATTGAGAGGATTTTGAGGTCCGTCATCATGTATTGATGGTCCTAGAAGAAATGGAAAAATCCACTTTTGCGTAATTTTCTCATGAAGTTGCATTAGAGTCAGAAGAGTAATCTATCCTTTAAATATGTAGATTGATAAAACCACTGCAGGGAAACCTTGCTTTATATGTAAGAAATCTCAGTCCATTAAAGAAGCCGTGACCAAATATTAGAATAAGATCCATATAAAAACCACGCACCAAGCAAATATATATCGCCGGAGGTAAAATATTCAACGTTTTAATGAATATCAGGAAACTTATTAAGAAATTGACAGTCGTACCTGCTTATTCACTTTACGAAATTGAGAACTTATATCCACTTCGAATTGAAATCAGTTCTCATCAATTAAGCTCTTGATAAAATTTAGAAATATAAAGGAGCCTATCCTTGAGCGTGCTACCCAATCGAGATAGAATTTCATATTTTATAGGTTCTAATCTTGCCCGAAGAGTTTTTAAAGGACAGGACCAAGGTATAAATAATTTCATCTTAAAATTTATTGGGTCAGGTTTGGATAAATATTTTTTCAGAGTTTTTCTAAAAACAAATTAAGTAAAAACTAATTGATTAAATGGGAGACGGTTCCCTATTGGATGAATAATAGTCGATTGGCTATCCCATCTTATAATCCCTATTGACCAGATATTTTAATCTCGGATAAATCGTTTGTTAATATAAAACCACAAATTATATAAACAGACGTATCAAAATAGATACGAATTATCTGTTAAATAAAATTCTAAGTTTGTTTAATAAACAAATTACGCGTTTATTCAAACGGATAATGCGAAGATAAAACGATGATATTTCTCGAAATCCGTGTAGAATGAATCAAACCTACTTTAATTATTACATTCTAGCTTCAAGATCTCAATTGGGTTAAAATCCGCGAAGAAACTCGAGTTTCAAAACTTATCGGCGAAATGAACGTTAATTCGAACATTTTTTCGCTAACGGATAATATCTGATTGACATTCACGACGGTCTTATTCAATTAATTTATACGAATTCCGAGCTCTAGGACTAATAATATTAACATTTTTCTACGTATTTAAATATGGTCAAATTATTTTTATCCTGGTACTTTCTTTTATTTATTTTATTTTTAAGTTTCCATGAAAAATTCATAATTTGCTTTAAAAAAAAAGATTTTATTTAATTAGTATAATCGAAATTTAAGTTAGGCTTACGAACTAACTTTAAATATTTAGTTTTGAGTGTATTATATATTTGTTTTAACTTAAAACCTAGACTGAAACCTTCAAAGCGAGAAAATAACTCCTAAAATTTAAATTTAAATATTTCCTGTGGAAAAATATCTCTCTCCTAGAACTCAGAACAAACCGAAAATAAATAAATAAATAAATAAATCAAAATAAATCCTACCACTTCCACGTTTATTGTTACTTCCCACGCTTTAAATCTCCTCGCCAAAATAGTATTTCAATCTCGAAAGGTAATAGATAATACAAAAAAAATAAAATAAAAAATAATCTTAATATTTTTAGTGTAATTTAAGCTTAGCATGAAAAATATAATATTGGTCTTTTCGAGCTTCTAACCAGTTTCCGTTGATTTGGGTGCAACGTAAGTGGAAGTTACAGACTATATATTAAAAAAATGTTTTCTAATGGGAAACTAGCTCTCTTCTAAGGTTACAACTAACTGGTAACATACGCATCAAACCACTTCAAAACTCAACAGAGGCGAAAAAAATATATATAAAATTCAATATAAATATCTTTGAAACTAAAGAAATTGCTTTTGTATCTTGCTTTTTGTTCTTATAGGTCCCCTTTTATCCATAACATATGGACAGTGCTTGAGGTATTTTTAGAAAAACCAAGAGACGTTGATATATAGAAATATGTAATATAACAAAGTTAAATATTTGTAAAGTAATAAAACAATTTGAAAATGGAATTCGTACTAAATAAAAATGTAGATTTCTTTTTCTTTGTCAGAACAATACGGTACGATTATGAAAAATTCATATTATAATAAAATATTTCAATAGTTCAAATCATCTTTAATAGATTTGATATTTTATTCTTAGCTGAATTAAATTTTTAGTTTAATACCTAACCTTAGCAGCGTTGCTAATTATTTCTAATAATAATAATAATCATACCGAAATAGATTTAGCCTTCTGTTTGGAATTGTCAAAGAACAATTTATTTTTTTGTATTTGGAAATATCCCAAACTAATTTAAAGTCTTTATATATGGAAATATCCCAAACTGATTTAAAGTCTTTATATTTGGAAATGATTCAAATTAATTTCAATCTTTATTTTCGCAATTATCATAAGATTAATTTAATCTTTATATTTGGAAGTATACTAAGATTAATTTAATCTTTATATTTGGAAATATACTAAGATTAATTTAATCTTTATTTTTGGAAATATACTAAGATTAATTTAATATTTATTTGGAAGTATACTAAGATTAATATAATCTTTATATTTGGAAGTATACTAAGATTAATTTAATCTTTATATTTGGAAATATACTAAGATTAATCTTTATATTTGGAAATATAGTAAGATTATTTTAATCTTTATATTTCGAAATATACTAAGATTAATTTAATCTTTATATTTGGAAGTATACTAAGATTAATTTAATCTTTATATTTGGAAATATACTTAAGATTAATTTAATATTTATATTTGGAAGTATACTAAGATTAATTTAATCTTTATATTTGGAAATATACTTAAGATTAATTTAATATTTATATTTGGAAGTATACTAAGATTAATTTAATCTTTATATTTGGAAATATACTTAAGATTAATTTAATATTTATATTTGGAAGTATACTAAGATTAATTTAATCTTTATATTTGGAAATATACTAAGATCAATTTAATATTTATATTTGGAAATATACTAAGATTAATTTAATATTTATATTTGGAAATATACTAAGATTAATTTAATATTTATATTTGGAAATATACTAAGATTAATTTAATCTTTATACTTTGTATTATTCTTGGAAGTTAATATTAGAAATTATCTTAACTCCTATGATTAACTTACGTTAGTCTTTACATAACGAATTATTAGAATATAAATTGAAAATTCCGCAATTATTTATAACCCCGGTGTCAATTTAATCAAGTTTATGTACATTAAAACGGCTTTGATCTTCAACTAAAGTATTCAAAATGTTAATTTCGCCTATAGTTCTCCGCAACCTTGCCTAGAATAAATTTAAACAACAAAAAAGTATAGGCTTTAATAAATATTCGGAGAATTTAGCTAAATATTTATATATATATTTTTTTACTTTTCAAATAGTACCCTGAATCTTTCACAAACTTTAAATGTAATTAAATCAAATATTTGTCAATCAAACTTCGCCTTTAAGGAAATATTTATTTAACGGAAGGAGCATACGTAAATTCGTATAATTAGGAATTTGTTAGCGACTTTCTTTTTCCATAGAGTGTTTTAGTACGCATCAGTTTTGAATATTATTTAATTTATTATGTAAACTTATTTTGAAAAGAAATACTGTATTTCAGATTTAAATTTTTTTATCAAAGGCTCCCGAAACTTGTGATTTTGTAAAGGCATGTTCCCACTTCTCCCAAGGTTATCAGCTGTAATGTAAGGTTATCAGCTCTTTAATGTAAAGATGCGTTCATACTAGGCCATGGAATCGATTTAAACCGTTTTAAAACCTTTCGATAGAGTTGTGTGAACAGGAAACCGTCTTTTCTCGAATCGATTTGATTCGATTTCTCGAAACTGCTTCGAGAATCAGTTTCATTCTAATTCGGTCTCAACAACCGATAGATGAAGCTACAATAAACTGATTTATAAAGGATTTGAATACCGGGTTGATTTTAACGTTTCAAATCGATTAAGAAATCGAACCAAATCGTTTAAAACCAACGATTCTCGCCTTCAACAATGCTTTCCCAATTTATTCTGACGGCGTCGTTCTTGCCATCTGGTGACGTGTAAAAATGGAACAACTTTTGAATTAAATATCATATACCTGCTCACAAAATTACGAATTAAATATTATTTCCACAACTTTTAGGCTTAAATTTTAGTTCTTAAATTAAATTCTGAAGTTGAGTTTGTTTTGTATTTTAGCGTAGGGTAAATTCTGGCCAATCATATTGCGCTAAAATGTCGTTTAAAAGTTGTGGAAATATAATTGTATTCATAATGTTTCGTACAGATTCTGAAAATAAATTCAAAAGGGTATTAAAATTTAAAATGGTAATTATAAAACTATGATCATCACAGCCTTGTTGACGAGCATCGTATGTGGGCGAGATCCGTGTCTTATCTTTCAACTCTATTATAATTAGTTGCTCTATGTTAGAATTCGATATCCTATTATAGGAGTAGAGAACGACCTCCGATCCCAATAAAGAATCGATTAGAGACTGCTGGCTGGATCTCATTAATTGCGAATCAATGAGATAACCTTTTCTTGCGTTATATTTAGAGAAAATCATGGGTCTTATTTTACCACAAAAATAAGTTAATTGAACAATTATTATAAAGTGACACTCGCTTATTGTATACCCCGTATCAATATTCAAAACAGTTAATCTAGCATATAATATTTAATTAATATGGTTCCATATAACGATTATATCGATCACTATTTTATTGATGTATATTATAAATGTACTAGCTTTAGTCAGTTGTGCATTCTTAAAATTATCCAATTTTTTTGTTTTGAAACTTTCGTTTCTTTTAACATATTGGATGTCAATATATTTTTTCTTGTACATTAATAATTAACGTTTTCAGTATTTTACAATTTAATCGTAAACAACATTTTCTACAATATACGTTTTTCTCTATACGCTAATGGTTTATCCAACATTTGTAAAATCAGTTTTACAGATATTTCCAGGAGAGATAAACATCTCTTGATAATTACATTTAAATAAATTACCTTTCGAAGTTTTAGTTAAAACAGGTTTTCGTTTTTTGTAGCCATATACCGGATCATACCCACTTAATGTCAGTTGCCTACATATCAAGAAATCACATAAAGCAAACGAAACGTGAAATGTTGATGACCTCAGAGCTCTCTCATAACAATGCGAGTGTTTTCGTTAAATATAAAATTTTGACTATTTCGAAGAGCTATCCTTTTAAGGTACAATTAGAATTCCCTTGCAGTTTACGCATAACCGAAGGATTCATTTGAATATAAACGATCGCGTACGTTACACCCATACCCAGAAACGATAAAAACATTCGTTTGGTGATCAGGATCAAGCCAGCGAGCTTCAAGCCCAAATTTCCCGACCTTAGGTGCGAACTTAAAAACTGATATTCCAGAACTCTTCGTGAACTCCAAGCTTCGTTTCCTAGGGTTAACAACTTGTAGGAGACTTCGTCCATAGCTTCGGGTATAGAGGCAGCCGCTAGAGTAACCAGACTAAGGCAGATCATATCCTGGAACACTTCCGGCATCATGGCGCCCGCACCGATAGAATTAATGGTGTCGATGCTCAATATATACTGAATAATTCCTTGACAACAACTGTATATAGCCACGCCGTACCACAGAGCCAGTAGATTTTTAAGTAGATCGTTGACTCTTTTCGTTAGTTTGGATACCGTGGAAAAATGCTCGCATACCAAAGTAATTTCGTCTAACCGAAAGCGATCCAACAAAAACGACAAATGTTTTATTAACGCCGATATTGCGCTGCACCAGAAAACAGCCGTGCTTAACAGGAAACATCTCAAAGCCATGACGGAGTAAATTCGAGCGATAATGACAAGAAAGGCGATCCACAAGTCGGTCCATCGATCAATTTTTAATCGCGGTACGAATATCATGTAGCCGGCGAAACTAGTACGATCCGTTTCATCGTACCATCTCTCAGAAACCGCCGAAGCTATGGCGTAAATCCTTGTTAATCATGTTAGAAAAAACTTCCCATTGTCACATTTCCGATTTTCAAGAAAGGTAAGCCACTTATAACGTAGCTTCGAAATCGAGATATTCTTTGAGATATATCTTATGGTACTGCGATGGACCATTTCATCGCTTATTAGTGCAGTTCGTGTTTCTTTTTTGTTAGTTGTTAGAACTGTGTTAAAGCGTTAATTTTAGGTTTCCCACTAAAATGGTCAGTATTTTAAAAGGCTTAACTATGAGGAAAATCTGAAATGTGGCCGTGAGGGCCACCGGGCTATTTCAGAATTATTTACCAATTGACAAGGCAGCCAGAAGGCAGTTGTAGGCGAAACAGAAAATGAAAAACTGCTTCAATCGGCGCCTGATTTTCTATTATAGACCATTGGCAATGGAAAATGAGAAGGTTATTATTATAATGGCACTTCACTCTAAATGTTGCACCAATTCGTGTAACATCAGTCTTATACCAACAAAACGAGGGAAAAATTGTTTCGCTAAGCAGATTACAATATCCGCGTTCACGTGAGAGACTTTGGAGCCGCCAAGCGAAAAAACAGAAATTGGAAGTTACAAGACAGAGTCTAAGTAATATTTAGGATTCATGTTGCGCAAGAATTAGCAGAAATCAGTCAGGGATAAACTGTCTACGCGTTTCGCAGTTATTTGTCTTCTCCACGTTTCACACGAGCAAAACTACAGAGAGGATTTCCTGACTGATTTCTTGATTACTAAGTTTCTGGTATTGCTGCGATATACAGGGCCCCCCTTTCGCTATTACGTCATTTAAAGCCAATTAATACAAATATAACTTCCGTATATTTACTTCTAGGCTTTCGGGTAAAAGTCGAACTAGATGCGAAGCGCAATCAGCAGTGATGGAACGGACCTCTTTTCGATACAGTATCAGGTAATATACGGACATGACGTTGCCAGAATGGATTACTATAGAACCGGATAAAGATAGCCAAGATTCTGGAAATACTATGACATAACCGATGTTCACCGCCACAAGGTATTGGGAAAATAATAGAGATATCCAGAAATACACTTTCGTCGCCAAGTTGTAATTGTGTAACCCCGGCATTTGAGATATATACGCCGGAGTAATGGTTCGTTTCGATGACCTACTCATTCAGCGGAGTATACTTAAGATGGGTTTTCGATTTTAGTCACTGTTAACGCGCTTAAATTTGGAATTATTTGGTTGACTATGTAATGGCGGTTTTGCGTGCCGAGTTCGCGAATTATTTATTTTATTAGATGTTTCTAACGTGACCACACCCATTAATTGTGTTTAAAAAGCCTGACTCCATCCACTAGTTACAACAAATGTACAATAGAAACATTTACTATATTGATTTTAAAGGGAAATGGTTTTTTATTTGCTCGAGCCCCCATTTATCGCAAAAACGATCTCCCAATTCCCATTTGCCACAATATAACTCTCATTTCTCCCAATCATGTATCCCATTTTTCACTGAAACTAAAGCAACTTATATATACGAACGAGTTTATATTTTCATCTTCATTTAAAAGCGTTTTCCATTTGACTCATCACTCACCCTCGACCCTGGGGAACTGAATGCTTTTAACCAGATTAACGGTATGTTCTGCCATTTTAGTGATGCGTCTGTACCGTGTCTGTATGTCGGTGTAGCTTAATTAGATAATTGCCAATAACACAAGTGTAATTAAAAGGTACATTTATAAACTATTCTTTAAAGGTCGTATTGAATACATGTACAATACTCTACTAACAATGAGGTTGAACATCGGAACGAGAATGCCTCTAATCTAATACATATTTGCTTACCAATAAATTCATATATACTATAACACTATTGGCCTATTTCTATCTAAAGATTTAAAGGTCTAGTCTACGTACACAACAGTCTAGCTGCTATTTGAAAATCTAATTTACGACTTTTACGACGAAAATATGCAAATTTTGGTAATTTCTTTCAATTGGCATACTTAATACGATATATTAATAACCTTTTTAATTATTCGTATGCCACAACACGCAAATGGAACTTAAAACACTCGGATCGGTTTTGAGTGATCTAGAAGAGTTCGATTTAACAAATGCACGATGTACAAATTACCCGGAGCAGATCACAGTAAGCAAACGGAACGTGAAATGTTGATCTGAACGATCTCAGAGCGATCTATAGAGTGCTCAGGAAATGCAATACGCTATAAGTGTAACTTTCAGAAGAATAATTTTTTTTTTTTGTTACAAATACAATCTTGACTACATCGTGGTTCTGTACCTCTAATTTAAGGTACAATTTAAATTCCCTTGCAGTTTACGCATAACCGAAGGATTCATTTGCATATAAACGATAGCGTAGGTCACCCCCATACCCAGAAAAGATAAAAACATTCGTTTGGTGATCAGATACAAGCCCGCGATCTTAACGCCCAAATTCCCCGATTTCAGGTACGAACATAAAAAACGGTATTCCCTAACTCTTCCAGATTTCCAAGCTTCGTTTCCGAAGGCTAGCAACTTGTAGTAAACTTCGTCCATAGCATCGGGTATAGAAGCAGCAGCTAGAGTAACCATACAAAGACAGATCATGTCCTGGAACACTTCCGGTATCATAGCGCCAACACCGATAGAATTAAGGGTGTCGATTCTTAATATATATTGAATAATTCCTTGACAAGAACTGAAAATAGCCAAGCCGTACCACATAGTCAGTAGAGTTTTAAGTAAATCGTTGACTCTTTTCGTTAGTTTCGATACAGTGTGAAAATGCTCGCAAATCGAAGAAATTTCGGCTAAGCGATAACGATCCAACAGAAACGATAAATGTTCTATTGACGCCGTAATTATGTTGCACAGGAAAACCGCCAGGCATAACAGGAAAGATCTTATAGCCATGAGAGAGTAAATTCGGGCTATAATGACAACAAAGGCGATCCACAAGTCAGACCATCTGGGAAATTTTAATCGCGGTGTCAATGTAATGTAGCCGGCGTAACTAGGGCGTTCCGTTTGATCGTACCATCTCTCGTAAATATCCGATGCTATAGGGATAAATCCTTGTGAAATCAAACCAACTTCTCACGGTCACATTTCCGATTTCCATGAAAGTTTAACCTGCACTTAAATAGACCTTTGACTGGTAAAGCCAAAAACCTCCGACATTGAGGTTATTTTATTTAATTTTTTGAGATAGTATAGCTCGTGGTTAAATATTTTAATCCGCAAAATGTGGCGATTTGAAGAAGAATATCTAAAGATCGGTTGATTTTCTACATTAGCAATTTATTTCCACGTTTCTACTAGACTACCAAAGATGCTAAAATTTGTACCGTTTATTTTACAATGCCAAATTCGCGGTGTATTACCGTCCAAAATAAAATAACAATAATAATTCGGATGTTTTATCGTGTTTTCCGAGTCTATTTTTATAATTTAGTATACAGAAATGTTTTCAATGTTCAATGTCAACCTCCCCAAGATTTTTTTAAAAATATATATTGCTAAAAAGGTCTTCGGTTTTTAAGCTAAACATTTGGACTTTCCACAAAAAAAGGGCTGTATTTTAAAAGGCTTTACTATTATGGAAATCGGAAATGTGGCAGTGTAGGCCTCCGGGCGATTGGAGAAATATTTACCGATTGCCATGCCCGCCAGAAGAAAGTTGTACGCGAAACAGCAAATGAAAAACTGCTTTAATCGTAGTTTGATTTTCTATTAAGTATTTTAAGCAATGTAAAATGACTATTATCAGAAGGTTATAATTATAATAACACCTGTCGAATTATTCAACCAAGTTATATAATTGTAACATAATCATTTATGACAACATTGGGAAATCGAACTAAAACAGATTACAATAGCAGCGTTCGCCTAAGAGACTTCGAAACCGTTTTCGTAAGGTTGAAATATTTTGGAGCTCCAGATATCGCCAAATTTGTCAAAAATGAAATTATTAGCTGGAAAAGTTCATTTAACATTAAAAACGGTTTCAAAGTGCCTGGTGTGAAAGTAATTATTTTGAACGAATCACCGTCGAGGCGAGCTGGCGTTCAGATGAGTCGCCGGAATCGGGTTGGAGTAGGTCCGTATTTTTATTAGATAATTAGATCAGAATCGATTCAGGTCATGATCGGATTAAGATCATGCTAATATTAAAATCACTAATTAAATTGGCTTAAAATTGCACCGATCAAGCGAAATAAGAGTAATATGAAATTAGCTCTAAATCAGTGCAACGACTATCAGAGTTTTAAATTTTTTTTGACGAAGGAATACATCTCAGATTGTATCCCGAGTTGGGTGAAGCTATGTCTATCGTCATTTCACCCCAATTTATTTTAAACAGAGTGGCTCTCCTGACTGATTTCTTGGCTACAAGACGTTTCTGGTATTAATGCGCTATAAGGGGCCCCATTGCCCAATTAATACAAATATAACGTCCGTATATTTACTTCCAGTCTTTCGGGTGAAAGTCGAAAGAGATGCGAAGAGCAATCGGCCGTGATGGAAATGGTCTCTTTTCGATACAGCATCAGGTAATATATGGACAAGATGTTGCCTATCAGACTTACTATCACACCGGATAAAAATAGCCAAGATTCTGGATAAACTACGCAAGAACAGATGTTTACCGCTAGAAGGTATTGAGAAAATAAAAAAGATATCCAGAAATACACTTTCGTCGCCAAGTTGCAATCGTAAGACACCGGAATTTGAAATATGTACGCCAGGGTAATCTTTCGTTTCGATAAGAAAGACATTCCGCTGAGTATATTTAAGTTGGATTTTCGATCAAATTAGTCACTGATACGGCGACTAAATGGTGAATCGGTTCGTTGGCAATGAAACGACGCGTTTTGCGTGGACACTCGCCCACTATTTATATTATTCGATGTTTCTTACAAAGAGAATGTGACCACACCCATTAATTGTGTTGACAACAAATTTGCAATAAAAATATATTGGCTTTAAAGGAATACAATTTACTCACAACCAAACACCAAGCTTGTTTATTTCAGAAATTTTGGATAAGTGCTACGATTATATTGATTTTATAGGAAAAAGTTTTATTTTTATTTTCCTCCATTTCTCCTTAAAAGGTTCCCCAAACCCCATTTGTCCTAAAAATTCATTTTTTTCCGAGTTCAACCAATTTCTTACAAAATCAAGCATAAAGATATACCAAGAATTTTATTAAATTTAAAAATTAGCTCAGTTAACTTGCGCAAAAATATCGTTTATTTTTAAAAATGTAGAAACAAGGAAAGTTTTCTCGTGCCCAAGCGTTAAAAGTTTAATAATAAAAACTCGACTGCAGTTTCGGTAGCCGTCATGGCACCATTATCAAGAGTAACCCGTTTTACAATATGATTCGAGAATTTATACAAAATTATTTAGGTCTATAAAATAATTTTATGAGTAATTTTACTATTAAGATCTAAAAAACGCTTCCAGTAGACTAAAAATTCTGCCCCTGGTCCTAAGTCTCTATTTAAAAAAATTTTTTGTTCTTTGTTTTGTTTGATTAAAAAAGATTCACTAATATTTAATTCCAGGTAATTTAAACACTCTTTTTTTTTTAAAGTGGCGTTTTGCCAAAGTATTTTATGTTTCGATTTAGTAACGATTTAGTAATCGAAACATAAAATTCTTTGGCAAAACGCCACTTTAAAAAAAGAGTGTACATTTAAATTACCTGGAATCAGAGGTATATAATAACACCCTTCGGGGGGAAGTATGAAAGCCCCTATACTACCAATGCTAAAAATCACGAACAACAAGAGCCCGCTGCTGACTATCTAGGCCACTAGCTCGCGCTGGACTTCTCAATGTCGCTACTCTAGTAAATGGTCTTTGTATAAACAAGCTCGATTTGTGTTTAGAACTTCCTGTCAGCCTGTCTCAGGAGTCAGGCTGTCTGTTAAAATGGAGTCGAAGGTTGACTTCAGCTCGCGAGTTCCGGAAGTGTGCGTAGGGAAAATTTAGTGAGGGAGTAAAGCGGTGTGTCGATCCGCCGTGATTTACGCCGGGCACTTGTTGTTCGTCGATTTTGCCTACCTTTCATACTTCCCCCGAAGGGGGTTATTATATACCTCTGCTGGAATTAATTTTTAATGGTGGATTAGGCCTATTTAAACGATAAGGAATCGATATACAAATCACTTGTTATTAGGTTGCCTTTAAAGGGAATATAAAGCTTTGATCCAATGTAGATGGTGACATTCCTCCTCCAAACAAACAAATGTTCCTAATTACGTTAGGTTTGGTTATACTTAATTTAAGTATGAATGTTCAACACACATATAAGGAGCTATATAGTACTTAACATATACAATGTTCCTTGCACAACAACGATTTTGACTAGATCGTAGTATACTATTCTCTTAATTTAAGGTACATGTACAATTCGAATTCCCTTGTAATTTACGCATAACCGATGGATTCATTTGCATATAAACGATGGCGTAAGTCACACCCATTCCCAGAAACGATAAAAACATTCGTTTGGTGATCAGAAACAAGCCCGCGAGCTTCACACCCAAATTCCCCGACCTCAAGTGCGAACTTAAAAACTTGTATTCGGGAACTCTCCCAGAAATCCAGGCTTCGTTTCCTAGAGTTAGCAACTTGTAGTAAACTTCGTCCATAGCTTCGGGTATAGAGGCAGCCGCTAGAGTAACCAGACAAAGGCAGATCAAGTCCTGGAACACTGCCGGCACCATGGCGCCAACGTCGATAGATTCAATGGTGTCGATGCTCAATATATATTTAATAATACCTTGAAAGGAACTGAAAATAGCCAAGCCGTACCAAAGAGCCAGCATATTTTTAAGTAAATCGTTGACTCTTTTCGTTAGTTTGGCTACCGTGAGAAAATGCTCGCATACCAAAGTAATTTCGTCTAACCGAAAACTATCCAATAATGAAGACAAATGTTCGACTAATGCCGAAATGGCAGAGCACAAGAAAATCGCCGTGCTTATCAGGAAAGATCTCAAAGCCGTGATGGAGCAAATTCGGGCGATAATGACAAGAAAAGCGATCCACAAGTCGGGCCATCGAGCAATTTTTAATCTGGGTACGAATAGGACGTAGCCGGCGTAACTAGGAAGATCCATTTCGTGGTACCATCTCTCAGAAATAGCCGAAATTATTGACAAGACCGCCAGGACGCAGTTATACGCAAAATGGCATACTAGAAACCACTTTAATCGACGCTTGATTTTCTATAAAGTATATGCAGAGTTTCTTTGAGTTTTGGGGAGGTTAGAGCTAAAAAACCTCTGGACAAGTGTAAAATTTAACAAAGAATAAACCAGTTCCCTGCGGAAATGTTTATTCTAAGCAAGATTACCGAAACTATATAATAGGTGTACTAAAGCAACGCCTATCAATGTTCTAATATTTTGGTTTGGTTCGCCTGACGTTTCACTCGGGTGGCTTTTTCTGCCTGATTTCTTGTTCAGATTTTGGTAATAATGAGATATACAGCGACACCTTTTTGCTATAACATTTAAGGCCAATACAATTTAATTCAAATGTATTTACTTCTAGTCTTTCAGGCGAAAGTCGAAGGAGTAGCGAAGCGCAATCAGCCGTAATGGAACGGGCCTCTTTTCGATACAGCAGTAGGTAATATACGGATACGACGTTTCCAGATTGGATTACTATACAACCAGCGAAAGATACCCAAGCCTCTGGATAAACTACGCAAAAGCAGATGGTTACCGCAACGAAGTATTGGGTGCAAAATAGAGATATCCAGAAATACACTTTCGTCACCAAATTGCAATTGTAAAACACAGGCATTTGAAAAATAAAAGCCGGTGTAATTTTTCGTTTCGATGAGATACTCATTTCGCTGAGTATACTTAAAGTTAAATTTTCGATTTTAGTCACTGGTAACGGCACGCGCTTAAATGGGGAATTAGCTCGTTTGTAACGTAATGGTGGTTTTACGTGTCGAGTACTGATAGACATTCGCGTAGTATTTGTTTTATTAGATGTTTCTTACAAAGATAATGTGACCACACCCAATGATTGTGTTTAAAAAGCAGTCCACCCATTTGTGACAACAAATGCACGATAAAAACATTTGCTATATTGATTTAAAAGGGAAACAATTTACTGAAAATGAAACACCAGGCTTATTTATTTCAGTAAGTGCTCCAACAAGTAAGAATATTTTCAGGTTGTTCAAATGAGTTTGAGTTATTGTCAGGCGCACGCAAAGTATTTTTGTCACCTTCCAAATTTTAAAATAAGAAGACTCTATATAAGATTTAATATTTTACTACTCATTAGAGTAATCTTATACTAGTACCTCGAATACTTCAGTGATTTTCTTAAAAAATTACGAATTTGTATATTTCGCTGATGTTTGTCAAGATTAATTATTTTATATTTCTAGGTTGGTGTGAACCATATATATTGCATATAAGTCGCGTTCATACTAGGCCTTGGAATTGATTTAAACCGTTTCAAAACGTTTCGTTAAAGTCGTGTAAACGGGAAGAAGTCTTTTTTTCGAATCGATTTGATTCGATTATTCGAAACTGCTTCGGAACCAGTTTCATACCGATTCGGTTTTAACAACAGATAGATTAAGCTACTATAAATCGATTTATGAAGATAATGCGTGAACGCGTGACTTTTTAAACGATTCATGGCGATTTGATTATCGGTTTGATTTTACCGTTTCAAATTGATTAAGAAATGCTAGTGTGACCGTAGCTAAGGATTATGAAAACAAAAAAAAAAATTGCCATTTTAACTTAGTGTTTCCCTTTAAATATGATTACAAAAACATCCAAGCTATTTAAATAAACGTAAATAAAATTGGTTTTCATCTTATTATTCGAGTACCTGTCATGCAGTAGATAAATGTTCTGTTTTTCACTTTTTGGAAGTTTGTAGAAAACAATATATCACAGGAGAAGTTGTGTTTACATAATTGTAAGTTTTCATACATGTTTGGTAAGTTCAAATGTTAGTTTATTTTCGGACCATTGAACTATAACGGACAAAGCAAAATAAATAAAAAAGTATAGAATCAGACCGGCATTCTTGTCTCTGCACGAAAGAAACTACGCTTTGAAAGACACGTGATATAGCCAGCCAATAAAAATTAATTTCGATAAGATAATTTTTCCCCAGGAATATCTCTAGTAAAAGTCGCATAGGCATAGCGAAGGAAAACTATATCTCTTCTCGCCCCGCCCGCAAACACGAACTACTTATTTATTTTTATAGTTCCCATATTAACAAGTCAATTCACCCCGGTTCGCCCATTGCCAGGGCGTAGCTATTGGCTATTTAAAAATCACAAATAATTATCTCAAACTAATTAGTTAATCGTGTTTTGTAAGTCGTTTCTCAATTATTTTTGACAGAAATTATAGCTTGTAGATTCTCTATGCCCGAATCAACACGAACCGATTTCTCACGTTAGTTTGATAAACCAGTTATATAAATCGAAGTGCTTTTAGGTGTATGTAAGAACGAGTTATCTCGCCAATCTGGTCAAGTATTGAGAATTGCGCGCGGAACTAGTAAATTACTTAAATGAAAACTGCAATATATCCATGGAAAAGGATGGAAAAGGGCCCAAGTTTCATATAAAAAATTTTTTTTCAGTGAATAAACAAGTACCTTCATAGACTACAACTGACTACAAGTCAATTCCATCTCGTGTTGGCAGTACGCGCAAAGATATAGGAAAGCTGTATCACTAAACAAATCAAAGACATTAGGGGTAGGCTTGCTTTTCAATTGTAGAATTGACTATAGCAATCTATAAGCGCGAAACAAATTTATCTTCAATTTGATTTGTCAAAATTGCCGAGTTAGATCGAAACAATTTCACATTATTGACGACCCTATCTTGACCCGAGTTCCCTGTTTTTTACCTCTAAATCTAAATTGGAAATACAATATTTGAGCCATTTGTTTTCAATTTTCAAAATCTAAAGTAACTCCGCGACACAGCGATATTAAAGTTGCCTAGAGCGACGTAAATATTCCGTGGAATGTTTATATTGAAAAATCGTGTGACCCGCTATTCTTTTATCCCTTCGGAAGTTTACAATTTTGCGAAATCTCGAACGAAAGTGAAGCTATCACCGATTTCTAAGGAAAACCAAATTTAATTTGAGTAGTATGTCCAGAAAAGATCGTTTAAAGGGAAAATGCAACCTAAATTCAAGTAATTTTTTATCGATTCCATATCTTTTAAATAGGTCTAATCCACCACTAAAAATTTACAAACAAATATTAAACTAGAAATATATTTAAAACTTACCATCAAAATAGGCTTAGCTGGATTCATGGAGATCACCTGAACTCCCCGTATATGGACTAGAGATCATGGAGATCCTGTATTCCCCATATAAGAGTCATCGATCAATATCATTGGTCGCTAGTCCTTATACGGGGAGTTCAGGATATCTCCATGAATCCAGCTAAGCCAATTTTGATGGTAAGATTTAAATTTATTTCTAGTTCCACAAGATTCATTTAAAATTATAGCCAATGAAATTTGAATTAGTATCTGGAGAAACCCGATTCGTAGATAGAAATATTTAAGTGCTAGACTGTTTTTACCACATAAACAAGCCGTGATAACTAAAACGTATATTTTCTTAAAAACGTGTCAACTCAAAGCTACAAAATTTCACATTCGAAATAAATGGTGACAGCATCACTTTAATACCCAATTTTGAATCTTATTGGTGGATAAAAATAGATTTGCAATTTACCACGGAAAAAAAATTCCTCTGAACGGAATGAGGGCTTATTAAATTCGGGGCTGAAACATCGTCTGCTAAGGTGTTATTCCTATACACTATGCTAACGCCTTAGCAGACGGTTTTTGGGTCGGATAAATTTGGATAGGGCTACGTCACTACGTGGCTATAAATAGATCATACCGTATTCTGTCACAGTCTCACGTGATGGGGTTACTTTTGCGCGGTCTTTTTCGTGATAGTACTTAATCGAGAAAGTCATACCTTAATATCATTCGAGAAAAATTCTACATCTTGAAGCAGAAAAAAAAAAAAATTGTATATTTTGACACTTAATTTTTATATTTATAACATAATTAGAGCTCGGAATCGGATATCCGTAATCTTCTGTTATTCGTATATTTTCAGATATTTTATTTTAGGATAAATTGTTTGAAACTAAAAAATTAAATTTGCATATTCGTATAATTGTTAAATGTATAAGGTTTACCCGAAGATAAGCATTTGTGGCTTTATCTACGAACAAATTACTCGTATTGAAACGTATAACGATGGATAAGAAAATTCTAATTTCCAGAATCAGTCTTAAATATAAGAAAAATATTTCAAATTGACTTTTAATTTGAAGGATAGAAATAAAACGAAATAAAACAACGAAACTAAGATTTTAAATCATCTTTTACTCATTATTTTTCGCGAAAATAAATTTCTAACTTTTTATCCGAACGTAACACGGATAATATTTCAGGATAAATCCCTAATGGATAAAAAAGGATATGGATTATGTTTTTTACTTTATCTTCGAATAAGTTAACTCAAGTTTTAATCAAACAGATAATATATATCAGAATTTAGTAGATTTTATCCAATTAATAAAAATTATACGAATTCCGAGCTCTATATATATAATATAAATAAAAATGGTGATAGCATTGCTTTAGGGGAAGAAGATAAATGGTATACATGAACCGTATATCATCCCACTCCTGCTAATACGCGATCATTCATTGCGCGTAGAATGTCGAATTGTATTGATTATTATATAGTCTGAACATAATAAGAATAAAAGTGAACAAGGTATTCTCAAATCCCCAATGATATTGAGGAAAAGATACGTCTTTGAAGTATCATATTGAAAAGGAATATACGTAGGTCCTTGGAATTGACGTCTTTAATATGACGTTTCTAACATCTAACTCGATTTAAGGAGTAGACAGCGGGTTCCTCCTCTTTTCGGTGTTTAGTTTTATATTTGATCACATTAAAGTACGGGGTAACATTTTAAGCCAGGGTCCTAAGAGAAAAACCCTGAAAGACCGGGTCACTTGGGATTCCCGGGCTTATTAAATAAATTGGTTTTTTTTTTCTAATCAAACATTTCAAATGTTTTTTACATCATTTTAGAATGAAAAACTCATTTAAAAACATCGAACTTATAGAAAAATACTGTCTATTGGAGTTTATGTCTTTGTGAACAATTACAATTTAATTAACTTCAGAACTTCTAAATTAGATCTTTACTTCTTTATCAAGAGGATTTTTTCTAGGATTACGGGTTTCTTTATAACCAGGCTTTTCTTGAAAAACCCGACTCCAAAATTGGGAATGAAATCCCCGGGGATCCGCGACTTATTGAAAGTCAAATAACTATATTTTTATCAAGGTCAGGTGAAAAATATCGCATGTGCGAGGGAGATAAAGATAAAGTAACCTTTGAGATTACCACAAAACAAGGCCCGCTAATTAGGATACCAAAAGCAAGTTAAATTCGTAATCAAACTATAGGGTCGCGACGGGTTACGAACGACTTGAACGAGCAGTATCATTTTCAAAACGTTCACATTTGGATTTTCAAAAATAACCCCCAAAATAAGTCAGATTCAAATCCTCTTCCCTAACTTAGAAATGACTCCTTAGTTTTAGTTAGATTTCGAACGGTCTAATTAGGACCTGAACTTAGGGAACTCGTAAGGTAGCTTTTAAGGGCTACTAATAGATTATAGGAGGTCAAGTAATTAATGTTATCTGATAACAAAATCGCGTCCAAAAATCAACCAAGAAGAAAATCAAATTTTTCTAAAGTTACGCGTAAAATATAGCGTTCCCGACCGACAGACAGATAGGCACACGTAGATAATTCCGAGAATTCTGTTTGTCTAGGTGTCCCCTTGGAGTGTAATAAAGAAACTTGACCCCTCGGTTGGCAAACGAGAATCAAAAGGAAATCTTGGGGCAACGACCGAAAAAGGATGTCATGGGAGATATGTGAGGTCGAGAAAAACGACACTATTACCCAGAAATAAAAGGAACTCGAGGAATAATGTAACTTTTTAAATTTTAAAGAAACAAACAAAAATATTGGTTTTCAAAACTAGAATTATAATGTGGTTTAAAGCTATACCATTCGGACAAAAATAAAACGTAATCCGAAACAAGATCCGTAATCCAAAACAAGAGGCCTTTTTCGTTTTTACCCTCCCCTTGACAAGATTATGTACAACTTTATTAGACATTCTTGAGAAAAAATAAGAAAAAGATGGTAAACTCCAGATTAAAGCCACACCGCCCGTTTCATATTCTCTTGTCAAGTTACTTAATTTTTGCTCTTAAGTTTTACTTGGTTACTTGATTTCGAAGTTAATACACGCAAGGTGACTCGATTCCTGAATTGTCACATTCATCTGATCGCCAATTTAATGTTTAGAAATTAAAACAAATTCCCAAGGGTATTTTTGCATACGAGTGACGTGGGTTTAATTTTTATTTCAATGTACTCCCAAAGAAAAACGAAAGAAATAAACATTTTATTTATTTTTAATATTTTGATAATTATTTAATTTAACTTGAAATTTTTATACTTAATTAACCTAAATTTTCTTAATAATTTGAAAAGATCAGGTACTTTTTACCATGGGCGCCCGTAGAAATACAGTAAAACTTCATTATAACGAATTTCATACGCGTCTACGTGTTTCTTGATTTCAAGAGAATTTATAATATATTTATAAGTTACCAAAAGTTTTAGCAAGAGTGGCGTAAAGGTGAGCGCGTCAGACTCGAAATTGCACACAAATATAACTTAGCATTTATTTCATGGTTCGAATCCAGTCGTGAAAACAAAAAAGTCCATGGATGAACGCATAGTATAAGTTGAATATTATTTTAATTTTTAAATTAAAGTAATTAAAATTCAATTAATGTTTGTATAAATTTGTCTTTCCAAAGCCACCGCCACAATGAATATAAGACCCACACCCCTCCCCCTAGGGTGATGTGGCTAAAAAGCTGATAGAAAAATCGATTATTTTCAGGACTGCAAAATGAGAAAAAAATCTGGGAAATATGGTCTTTATTACAAAACATTCCATTTATTAGTTTCCGGCTAGCTCTTCTTTCCCTAAGGACAACTTTTAATATCTAACGTTTTGTTTATATAGCTTATATCACTAAGAATCTATGTTAGCTTTGACCGTACTGAGCAAACTCATGTACTGATTTTGAAAAAATTGCTATTGGTATATTTATAATCTAATAAAGCGATTTGAAAAAGTAAATATTATAAGTAAATATTTGCTTCTCGACCATTGGACAGAATTCCATTGGACAGAATCCCATTGGGCAGAATCCCATTCGATCCACAATCCCATTCAACCGATACGTTTTCGTAAACCAGAATCCCATTCGACCGAATCCCATTCGACCGTCAATCCCATTCGACCGTCAATCCCATTCGACCGACGTTCACAATCAGAAGTCCATTAACACATTCTAACCTAACCTAACCTAACCTAACCTAACCTAACCATTATCGGCTTAAATTCATCGGGACGCCCTTTTTGGTTTCGGCCCAATGGGAAATTCGGTCTATGGGGGATTCGGTTCAGCGGGATTCGGTTCAGCGGGATTTCGGTTCAATGGGAATTCGGTGCATTGGGCTCGGTCGGCCAAGATTCGGTTGATTGGGACTATTTATTTTTTATTTCGGACCAATGGGAATTCGGTCCAATAGGATTCTATTCAATGGGTATATACCAAATATTTCCGTGGAGGCTTTTTTTTAACTCCCTAAGAAAAAAAGTTAGTTACCGTGGTAATTAACGCAATTAATGTTTAAAAGTTTGGTCGTAGGTATTTGATTTTTTCTATAATTTACTACAATTTAAGATTGTAAAACTAAAGTAGCATTCGTAATGGAGACTTTAAACCGTTTTTAACAGGGTTCGAAAAAACAGGTGTTTTTCCGGAAAACCCAGCCCACCGGGTTTTAATGGGTTTTATTGGGTTTTTAATTTTTAGTACAAATTTTAGTGATTTATTTTTCAACTAACAATCAAATTTTATCTTACATTATTTTTGTACATTTCTAGCCCTCATTTCGTCATGTATGACGTAAAACTTGCAGTAAGGGTCGTCTGCTTCAGAGTCTGTACAAGAATGAGGCTCTGACAGAGACAGTTCTTATTTAAATTAAGCTAACCTAATTATTTAAAAGTCTAACGGTGGTGATTGAAAGCTGACCCAAGAGTGGAACCAAGTTACAGCTCTTGAAGGCTGCTCAACAAAAGTAAAATGTAAACTCTGTAGCGAAGCCGGGAGTGGTGGCGCACTCCTGTAAACTGGCGTCTCAGTGGCAAGGTCTGGGTGTTGTCCTGCTCGAATCGCAGGTCCCTTGCCCATAGGGAGTGTTGCGAATGGTCCGCGACGGAATGGTCCTTCCTCTTCCCCATTCCCATCTCCTTCCGTCGCGTGGGCAATTCCCAGTCCTAATCCCTGCGTAGTTACTTACCATAACTGAGTTGCTCAAGGCCTTACGCCTTGGCGCCACACCTGGTTCGCAATCGCGACCGCTGTCCGGGCGTAAAGACGTTACGTTACACGCCGAGAAAAAAAAAAAAAAAAAAAAACTCTGTAGCGAATTTATCAGTTCAAAAATTAAAAGAATTAATCTCCAAATAGACAGGCTTGGAATGGAAAAAGTCTTAAAGCTAGTTAAGGTATATAGGTATTGTCGTGCTAAGCCAAAGCCTTGGTAAATTTGTATATTGTATTTGAAATTTGAACCAAATTAGAGAATAAATACTTTTCTCATGTTTGAATTTAAAAAAAAAAAATTCGTTTTCAATTGGGGTTTTATTTAAAGGGTTTTATATGGTGCGTAAAACCCAGTAAAACCAGTGGGTTTAGCTGGGCTGAGTTTTATTTTGTCAAACCCTGGTTTTTAACCGTTTTGAAATCTGTTTGAAAAATGTTTCAAAGTTCCTGGTGAGAACGTAGCTTAACTAAAGTTGACATAATGTTAAAACCTCATGGGAATTAAAAGTAGTTACTGCAAATAAAACTCGCGATGAGCAATGATCAAAAGCTTTGAAGTTTAAAATTTAAATTGGGTAAGCTGAACAGCGACATTCCTTTGAATATAATAGGAGTTCCGGTAGAGAGAGAATCTAGTGTGTCCCTCCTTCTACCCTCGCTTAGAGAGAAAGTATAATGTTCCAATACGTAGTGATTAAATATTTCTATAGTTAGTAAGTTTAATGTTTACCATCTACAAAGATGTACACCGATTTTGCAAATACTTAACTGAGTACCGTATAATACTAAATATGTACTTAGTTGGAAGTAATGTAATCAATTCGTGCATACGAAAGCTTCAGGATAATACACTGTATCAAGAGTCTGAAGAACCTTAGAAACTGCGGGAATATTATCGACACAATAACAGCCAATTTATGAAATTCTGCGGGTGACGTTGTCCGCGCTACAATATCTTAACTTTGTTTTATATAATCTAATTATAATTTTAAGTAACTAATCATGACGATAACAACCGATCAAAATACGTCAAATAATACATATTAGCGGCCACAAGTAATTTAACTTGGGTAAATTATGATTTTAAATCTTTTAATTTGAGAAATCGTATTAACAGCTCGCTTAATTAAAAAAAAATTGTAATAATAATAATAATTCCAAAATTAACCCAAATAAAAGTTCCCAGGCTAGAAATTTTATCTTTAACCATTTTTCCCACATTTCCCTTTCCTCCTACAAAAAGGTTGTCAAAAATTATTTTTGGACCAAATGACTGTCTCAAAGCAAAGTTAAAAGGGACTCTAGAGGTAACTATAATACCATCAAAGGCATTCAAGGTCAAATTTATCTTACAGAAAGAGAAAATAACTTCAACTATAAAGCTTTAACTATAAATAGCCTTTTGGCACTTTTTTCCCACTGACATTTTTCGAGATTTTTACTTATTTGTGGCAAAGAGGCCAACAACAACAGCATTAAAATCAAAAGAGGATAGAATCTTTTGCTAAAAATCGATCCATTTCCAACAACAGGAAAAAACGAATCCTATAGCCCCGTCTATGATAGAACTATAAAATGTCTTAGTTGTTTTTGATGATATATAGTTAAAAATTATCCAGATCAATCGCGATTTACTTAAAAGAGGAGAAAATTTAAATGCAATTAAATTTGCAATAAAATAATGATCAAAGAGGTCTCCTACTACGCAAACATTACGTTATCAATCAATAAAATGAATCTTCACTGTTTTGATAACCAAAACTTTGAGAAGTTTTCTAACGTACTCTAAAGCCCACGATTAATTATAGTGTGGCTTACGATTTAGTGTACAAAATAAATTTTAGACTCACCGATATCCTAGTAGTTGAGTTCGAGGAGAAAAAGGCGTAAAAGACGGAATTCTTTGATGTAGAGGCCATTACCCAAAAATCCAAAACATCAATGTTGGAATTACTGAAGAAACCGCACAAATCATAAAACGCGCTTGCACTTTCATTATCCACTTTTAGATCGAAATTTTTTATATTGGTTCAAAGCACTTCACAAATAGTATTCAGCACAACACGAGAAAATCACTTTTGAAGCTCTTTTGAGGCACAAACGAGAGTTACGAATATGTAAGGGGAGGGCACTTCAGCGACGGCTACATTTGGGAGTTTAGGTGGACTGTTAATTGCATCTTTCCGGTGGGCCATAAGGAATCGCGAGTATCCATCTAGCCATGTTTTGATTTAAATGTTACAAATTACCTACATTTTGCATCGTTGAATGTTTGATATAACAAATCTTCCGTGGAATTCAATCGTAACTAATCCCGAGACAAGCCGAGTTCGATAATCCAACGACAATTCGCGTTTTGAAAATGTGTCAAAAACCGATACTGATTGGAATTTTAAACTTACGATAAGAGTGAAATATTCCGGAACTACGTCTATATAACGACTAATTTACCGTTTCACGATTAATTTTAACGATAACATTGATAATTAACATTAAGAAACAATCGCTGAGCACTTAAATATCGAGAATATAATCATTTTTGAACGAGATTCTTCTCACCGTGACCTAACTCGTTTTAGAAATAATCCTAGGCTTAGCGTTGGCGCCAAGTTCCACCAATGTCACTGTCGTCGATAGATGGCGGGTGTAGGCCCAAAATTCAACGAAAAGGGAGCTTAAGACCCTCTCTATGGATCAATAAGTAGTGCACTATAATTTATCTACGCCCGCTCCCCGGGCTTAGCGTTGGCGCCGGGTTCCATTGATTTTGGAATATATTTTCTTTTGAATATTCACAACTAAATAGATGACGGGCGTGCGCCAGAAAATCACTGAAATGAGATTATGAGCGTATCTCGGTTTGGTTGAAAATGAAGTGTGGTTTTTTAATAACGAGATGTGATTGATATTTTCATTCTGAGTTTAAATATTGAAAACGGAAATGAATTGAAATAAAATAAAATTTGTAACCTTAACTTGGCTTATATCTCGGATTATAGTTTACGTCGGTAGTTTAAAATATTTAATAGTTGTAAAAATGTAATGATAAGACAATTTATCAATTAAATTTAAAAATATTTTTTCCAATTAACCTATTTTATTTCTATCCCATTAAAAAGTTGTATTACCATTGTTTTTCGTAATGTTAATATAAAACCCGGTAATCACGTTAAATTGACCAATCGTGCTAGAAACATTAGGCGTCATGATAAAGGTCTTTTAAAGGGACTATCTGAGATTTTTAAATTCAAATCCCCTTTAAAGTCGCACCTTTGGTGGGAATTTTATATTTTTGAGAAATTTGAAAATATACTTTTATTTGTATATTAATAACCTGATAAACGGTAAAAGTGAAAAAACAGGCAAATATAGGGGAAAACCTTCGGTTTATATAGGAAGGCATTGAAAATATAGGCAAAATAGGAAATATAGGAAGTCTGGTCACCATGGTATTATTTACACAAAGATTTCAGAACGCGTTTTTACATATAACGAAGTTGTTTCATGACTCGAGTACTGATTATCCTTATCCCGTTACTTTCTGTCCCCTTTTGGTAATAATAAAGGTATTATTTGGAGTATTTGGTTGATTTTAACCGGGTTTTTTCTTGATAAAAGACATTTAAACGATATAATTATAATTTACGTAACTAATTACGAGGAAAAAACCAGGTCGGAATCAGTCAAATCCTCAAAACAATACATTATCCGCGCCCTATAGGGATTTACATGGCGAAATATGATTTTAAAATATTTTATTTTGATAAAACTGATGAACTGATTGGTCTCATCTCGCTTTAATGGAAATAGGACCCCGAAAAGAACCGAAATCCACCAAAAAAAGTTCCAGACTAGAAACTTTATTTTTGCTCATTTTCGAAAAAACCTAAAAAGGGAAAATGAAGTTTTGAAGTTTTCGCGGATTTCAAAAATGTCAAAAATAAAGTTTCGAATCTGGAACTTTTTTTGGTGGCTTTCGATCGCTTTCGGGGTCCTATTTCCATTAAAGCGAGATGAGACCAATCAGTTCATCAGTTTTATCAAAATAAAATATTTAAAATCCAGATTCGCCATGTAAATCCCCATAGGGCGCGGATAATGTTTTGTTTTGATGATTTGACTAATTCCGACCTGGTTTTTTCCTCGTAATTAGTTACGTAAATTATAATTATATCGTTTAAATGTCTTTTAAGGAGAAAAAAACCCGGTTAAAACCAACCAAATACTCCAAATTATACCTTATTGCCCCCCTATGGAGATTAACGTGGCAAAATATGATTTTAAAATATTTTATTTTGACAAAACCGATAAACGGATTGGTCTCAACTCGCTTTAATGGAAATAGGACCCCGAAAGGAACCGAAATCCACCAAAAAAAGTTCCAGATTCGAAACTTTATTTTTGCTCATTTTCGAAAAAACCAAAAAAGTGAAAATGAAGTTTTGAAGTTTTCGCGGATTTCAAAAATGTCAAAAATAAAGTTTCGAATCTGGAACTTTTTTTGGTGGCTTTCGATCGCTTTCGGGGTCCTATTTCCATTAAAGCGAGATGAGACCAATCAGTTCATCAGTTTTATCAAAATAAAATATTTAAAATCCAGATTCGCCATGTAAATCCCCATAGGGCGCGGATAATGTTTTGTTTTGATGATTTGACTAATTCCGACCTGGTTTTTTCCTCGTAATTAGTTACGTAAATTATAATTATATCGTTTAAATGTCTTTTAAGGAGAAAAAAACCCGGTTAAAACCAACCAAATACTCCAAATTATACCTTATTGCCCCCCTATGGAGATTAACGTGGCAAAATATGATTTTAAAATATTTTATTTTGACAAAACCGATAAACGGATTGGTCTCAACTCGCTTTAATGGAAATAGGACCCCGAAAGGAACCGAAATCCACCAAAAAAAGTTCCAGATTCGAAACTTTATTTTTGCTCATTTTCGAAAAAACCAAAAAAGTGAAAATGAAGTTTTGAAGTTTTCGCGGATTTCAAAAATGTCAAAAATAAAGTTTCGAATCTGGAACTTTTTTTGGTGGCTTTCGATCGCTTTTGGGGTCCTATTTCCATTAAAGCGAGATGAGACCAATCAGTTCATTAGTTTTATCAAAATAAAATATTTAAAATCCAGATTCGCCATGTAAATCCCCATAGGGCGCGGATAATGTTTTGTTTTGAGGATTTGACTGATTCCGACCTGGTTTTTTCCTCGTAATTAGTTACGTAAATTATAATTATATCGTTTAAATGTCTTTTAACGAGAAAAAAACCCGGTTAAAATCAACCAAATACTCCAAATTATACCTTATTGGCCCCCTATGGAGATTAACGTGGCAAAATATGATTTTAAAATATTTTATTTTGACAAAACCGATAAACGGATTGGTCTCAACTCGCTTTAATGGAAATAGGACCCCGAAAGGAACCGAAATCCACCAAAAAAAGTTCCAGATTCGAAACTTTATTTTTGCTCATTTTCGAAAAAACCAAAAAAGGGAAAATGAAGTTTTGAAGTTTTCGCGGATTTCAAAAATGTCAAAAATAAAGTTTCGAATCTGGAGCTTTTTTTGGTGGCTTTCGATCGCTTTTAGGGTCCTATTTCCATTAAAGCGAGATGAGACGAATCAGTTCATCAGTTTTATCAAAATAAAATATTTAAAATCCAGATTTGCCATGTAAATCCCCATAGGGCGCGGATAATGTTTTTTGAGGATTTGACTGATTCCGACCTGGTTTTTTCCTCGTAATTAGTTACGTAAATTATAATTATATCGTTTAAATGTCTTTTAACGAGAAAAAAACCCGGTTAAAATCAACCAAATACTCCAAATTATACCTTATTGGCCCCCTATGGAGATTAACGTGGCGAAATATGATTTTAAAATATTTTATTTTGACAAAACCGATAAACGGATTGGTCTCAACTCGCTTTAATGGAAATAGGGCCCCGAAAGGAACCGAAATCCACCAAAAAAAGTTCCAGATTCGAAACTTTATTTTTGCTCTTTTTCGAAAAAACCAAAAAAGTGAAAATGAAGTTTGAAGTTTTCGCGGATTTCAAAAATGTCAAAAATAAAGTTTCGAATCTGGAACTTTTTTTGGTGGCTTTCGATCGCTTTTGGGGTCCTATTTCCATTAAAGCGAGATGAGACCAATCAGTTCATTAGTTTTATCAAAATAAAATATTTAAAATCCAGATTCGCCATGTAAATCCCCTTAGGGCGCGGATAATGTTATGTTTTGAGGATTTGACTGATTCCGACCTGGTTTTTTCCTCGTAATTAGTTACGTAAATTATAATTATATCGTTTAAATGTCTTTTAACGAGAAAAAAACCCGGTTATAATCAACCAAATACTCCAAATTATACCTTATTGGCCCCCTATGGAGATTAACGTGGCAAAATATGATTTTAAAATATTTTATTTTGACAAAACCGATAAACGGATTGGTCTCAACTCGCTTTAATGGAAATAGGACCCCGAAAGGAACCGAAATCCACCAAAAAAAGTTCCAGATTCGAAACTTTATTTTTGCTCATTTTCGAAAAAACCAAAAAAGTGAAAATGAAGTTTTGAAGTTTTCGCGGATTTCAAAAATGTCAAAAATAAAGTTTCGAATCTGGAACTTTTTTTGGTGGCTTTCGATCGCTTTTGGGGTCCTATTTCCATTAAAGCGAGATGAGACCAATCAGTTCATTAGTTTTATCAAAATAAAATATTTAAAATCCAGATTCGCCATGTAAATCCCCATAGGGCGCGGGTAATGTTTTGTTTTGAGGATTTGACTGATTCTGACCTGGTTTTTCCTCGTAATTAGTTACGTTAATTATAATTATATCGTTTAAATGTCTTTTAACGAGAAAAAACCCGGGTAAAATCAACCAAATACTCCAAATAATACCTTTATTATTACCAAAAGGGGATAGAAAGTAACTGGATAAGGATAATCAGTACTCGAGTCATGAAACAACTTCGTTATTTGTTACTCTTTTATATTAACGCGTTCTGAAATCTTTGTGTAAATAATACCATGGTGACCAGACTTCCTATATTTCCTTTTTTTCCTATATTTTCAATGCCTTCCTATATAAACCGAAGGTTTGCCCCTATATTTGCCTATTTTTTCACTTTTTCCGGTTATCAGGTTATTAATTTATAAATAAAAGTATATTTTCAAATTTCTCAAAAATATAAAATTCCCACCAAAGGGGCAAGGTTTCCGATAACCCACCCCCACCATATAACGATGGTTTTGAACTAATTAGGACCTGGGGAGTTCAGAAAAAATACTTAAAAAATCTTCAACCATCGGAAGTTTGAGAAAAACGCATTTCAAAATTTGAAGTTTGCATGTTAAATCCCATAGATTCTAACCCAACCCAACCTAAAATAAACCCAACCTAACCCAATCCAACCAATTGCGCATTCTATGGGATTTTAGCATGGGAATTTCAAATTTTCAAATACGTTTTTCTCAAACTTCCGGTGGTCGGAGATTTTTTCTGAACTTCCCAGGTCCTAAATAGTCTATAACCATCGTTATTTAGTGGGGGGTCGGTTAACGGAAATGTCCCCTGATTGATATTTTCATTCTAAGTTTTAATAATGAAAACGAAAATGAATTGAAATAAGATAAATTTGTAAACATGTATTGAAAATGGGCTAGTAAGTTCGAAGGCTTACTGTTATTCTTAACCTCGTTAATTAATACTCTACTATATTATAACGTCCGAAATATTCTATCTCAGTAGATAGGTATAAACCCCGTTAAAATTACAAATTTATTTTATTTCAATTCCTTTTGGTTTCAATAAGAAAACTTGGAACTAAATAAGCGATCACATCTCGTTATAAAAATCCACCAAAATTCAATTTCAATAAAAACGGGAAACGTCGAATCATAATTGATCATTTTTGGGCTCCCTCTCGCCATCTATCGAGGTCGGGCCGAAAAACGCTAAGCCTTTTTTGACTAATTTCAAAAATGAGTTGGCAGTTGGGCCTTATATTTTCGAGTTATTTACTTATTCACGGGTTTAACCTTTAATTAAGTTCAGTTTTAATTACTATCGTATTCGCGAAAGGTCAACATTAATTGAAGTTATATAAAGCAACAAATTACAATAAATATAAAAGAATTCATATGCCTTGCATTTTCCATATTCTGAAATTTCATTCCAAAGTAGAAACGCTCTTACCATCTAGCGGTAAATAATATTAAAAACGGTAAATCGTAAATTCAAATTCGAAATTTAATCATAAATCAATTTAACGTTTATTTAGACGTAATAGTTGAAATGGGCTTCAATTAAAATAAATAGTGACTATGCATAAACATTTAAACTATTATTTATTAAACTCCAAAGATAGGAACTATGTTTTAAAGCGGAGTGATTAATTTTTGAAACGTGTCTTCTGCAATGTTTTTGGCAAAGGCTGCGCGAACCGCGAACATGTGGTAGACATCATCGCTTATGGAGTTACATAATTTATTCGGCCGGCCTAATATCAGATAATTGCGACTGTAATAATCGAAATTGTTATTGTGTCACATGTAGGAATATTCAATTATCAAGAATCTAGAAAGGAACCCGAAAATCTGTCGGTAATTAGTTTGTAATCGTCAGCTAAAGCAAGATGTGTTTTGGTGTCTCATTACCTGCCCTGGATTCGAGAATCTTCGGCCTTGTCATTTGTGTAATCGCGTTAAGTCGTCCGCGAGTTGTGAAGTTCGAGTAATTATCTACAACTATTGCGCGTCGTAAATGGATTAATGATATTTTGTGATCATATTAGAACAGGATTAAAAACGTGGAGCTCATGTTCCGAGGATGTTTTCATCTCTAAGGTGAGTCAATGATTTCTGTTTTTTAACGCAAATGCAATTGAAATTTAGTCTTGTATGTAATAGTGGGAGTGGATATTGTTCTAAAGCCTAAAATGTAGTATATTGCAAAGTTGTGTTTTCAGTCATGACATTTTTGTTTCGTAAACTGCAATGTTTATTGCCAAGAATTTATTAATATCAAGAAAGAATAGAAGTATTGCAGTATAACATTTATCCTTTCTGCTGAGCTCTAGGAACTATTCAGAGATATTAGATTATATTTACTAAATATGGAAATGCATGTGGGCTGCTTCCACCCACTCATCTTAATCCTAGGTTGTTTTGTTATTATTTTATTAAACGATAAATTTATGGGATCTAAATTTTTATGAAAACCTAGTTGGTTGCATATCGCCATGTATGTTATTTAACGTATTTGATCGATTTTGATTAGGCTTTTTCGTCATGATTTAGTTACGTAAATTTATTTAGATTATATCTAAAGAATCGAAATTAAGCTTAGCAGATTTTGCGTGAATCGCGGGATCATTAAGCTTTGCTGACAGTTAACTCTAAATTTTCGAACGCAACTTTCCTGGTTCATTTAAAGTCCGAATTACCATGTTCTTATTTTATAAGTCAATTTTAAAATCGGTCTAGAACCTTCAGGGAGTGTAGAAAAGTATTATAAAATATTAGAAATTTGTTAATAATTTCGGTGAATGACCTTTAAAAGTTGGTTAAAAATGTCAGAATCCTTTCATTGGTCAAAACGTTTTTAAATGGTCTAAAATTTATTTAATTGGCTTATATTTACATTTTTACTACTATTCAAAATAATAACTTCCTAAATAAACCATAATCTCAGGTATAAAGCCCTTTAAATTTAAAATTTCAATTAATTTTCGTGTTCAATATTTAAACTCGCTATAAAAGAAATATATCTCATTTTCATCTAAAAATCCAAACTTCACTTTCAAATCAATCCAACCTCGAAACCTAAACTTGTCATTTTCGCTGTATTTCGGGCTCCCTCTCGCCATCTATCGGCAGCGGCGGCGGCGCGCCAAAAGCTAAGCCTTTTTTGACGAATTTCAAGAACGAGTTAGACCCAACGTGACAATGTCAGAATCTCCGTCCGTCCTCGTCCAAAAATGTTTATAATTTCGCGATTTAAGTCCCCAACTAATGCGTCTTAATGTTAATTACGAATGTAATCGTTAAAATTAATCGTGAAACGGGAAAAATTAGTCGTGATAGTTCCGGATTGTTCCACCGATATTGTTAGTTTAAATTATAATGTCGGCGTTCTCAGTCGATGCCTATGAGGATTATTAATTTCGAGGGATTTTAGAATTGGTGTAAAAGGTAAATCAGTTTCTATTCCTTATTTACGATAAGTTTTAATTAATAATGCATTCGAGAAAGTGTATTCTAAGCCATTAAGACTATTTAATTTGCCATAGTAATATATATATATTTACTTATTATGAAAGGGGAAACAAGGCCGGGGCAAATCCGATTTTTAGGCTAAATTTTCAATAATTAAACTAATTTAATGATACAAACGCAACCACTTGTGAAAAAGATGTCGAGTCCCGGGCGGGATTTGAACCCATAATCTTCCGCTTACAACGCTGCCGCTCTATAGGTAGTGGTTTAAAATCCTCCTCTGAATCAACATTTTTCTCACGGGTTGCTGCATTTTTAACATCTAACGGGTACTAGCATAGCCTCCTCGATCACGCGCTTCGGCTGCGCTCGCGCTATAGAAGCCCCGGCAATCGGCCGAAAATCGCGAATAAATGAATTCTCGAGATTTACAAAACTCCCCCAAACTGATGCACGTCTCAAAGGGGGGAAACTGACCAAATTTGAAGGGTTTTGCCCTTTTCAGGTCTTTAATGATTTTTAAAAGCCACAATTAAAATACATGTTTTGCAAATTAGTTTATTTTATCTCCCTAACTAGGTTTCATAATTTTAGGGTGATTAGTTTTTAAGTAAAAAATTAAATATCAACGTAAGATTGTAGCGTGTGCAAACCTTTACCGCGTACAATTTGGTGCTTCAACCATTAACTCGGGTAAGTTTTGAAATTTTGGGAGAGAAGTTTTCCTGCCATTTTCCAAATGCCATACGTACTTATTTAACTATAATGATAATAGATTAGTGTTAATCTACTCTCATTATAGTTAAATAACTATGTATGGCGTTTTGAAAACGGCAAAAAAACTTCTCTCCCAAAATTTCACAACTTACACGCTACCACCTTACATTGATAATTAATTTTTAATTTAAATTTATCACCCTAAAATTACGAAATCTGGTTAGGGAAATATTTCGCCTTACAACCCTAGATTAGATTAAATAACTAGGTTTGGAAAAAATGTTGTTTGGGGCAATCTTATATTGGTATAGTTTTATAAATATATTTTTTACAACATATTGATACTACTACTATCTGATCATAGGTTAAGATGGTGGTGAATGTTTTAAATTTAAAGAGAATCTCAAATTATTTGGGGACTCTCATTTCACAATGCTATTGTTTACGAAAATATTAAGGGATTTCTTACAAGTTAGTGTACAATAATGTGATGTACTACTAGGAAATAAATACCCATCATAGAGCTCTCAAAATTTTTAGACAACTGTATCCTACGAAAAGACAAGAGAAGACCGCCGTATTTAGATTTTCGCGCCGAAACAGGGAAGAGTGGTTTGAAAACAGAGTTGTCCCGAATAGACGATAACATAAATTCCGACTACGTCTCAACCTTGAAAAAATGTCCCATCTTTCGTATAAACGTGTTCTATTTAACGGCTCTTTTTGTTAGTTTCAAGGTTGGAAAAATTATAGAAAATCCTATATTTTGTACCAGCCTTGAAAAAAGGGACCATCTTCAATACAAACGGGTGCTTTTTAACGGTTCTTTTATTCGTTTCCAAGATTATTTTATAATAAGGCCTATTACCCGGCTTCAAAATTTAGTTATTTCTCTCTCTTATCAATTCTCACAATTGCAACCTTATTAATTTCAACACTTGTTTTTGAGTAAAACAGTATATTGTCATAGAATAAAAATCAAATCAGAGGGTGAAATTAGAATATAAGTTTATAAATAGCATCTACAGCGTGACTGCAGTGCCTGTGTTAATGGATCAAGGCTTTAGATTTAAAAAGAACCCCGCGCAATAGGTGAAAACCGCAAAAAGATCCGTCAGTAAAGAAAAATAATAGGTTCGCTAGTTTCAACAATTATTAACGCCAAATCTGTAATTCTCTAAGGCTTGGAATTAATTTGTAAATTATCCGTACGTACTTAATTAGATGTGGTTAAAAAATCAGGAAGCTGGAGCGTAAATTTAAAACTTTAGACAAGAATTTGTTTCTCCCCTCGACTTTTCCCCCCTACATTTTAGTGCTTTTTCGCGCCGTCTTTTGGGGGAGTTTTAATTTCCCATTTATTCTCTCAAACACATGTTAATTTTTTTCTTTGCCGGGGCTTCTATAGCGCGAGCGCAGCCGAAGCGCGTGATCGAGGAGGCTATGGTACTAGACAACCCAAAATTTGGTTAGTTAATGTCATCTTATACACAATTTGATTATATTTAATTGAAAGTAGTAAGCGAGTATTTTATATAACCTGGAAAAGTCATGGAATTTGAAAATGGGCCCAAAAAGTCAGGAAAATTAAATATTTCATTACGGGTCAAGGAAATATTTATGATAGGTTGGCCTTTAAATTGTAATAATTATTTTAAGGTGAAAATATTCGCCCAAAGCTTCACTTTATTCTCATATTCGAAGCAAACTATTTACACTAATTGATAGACAGTCAAACCACATACAGAAAAGTTTTGTATTGCCAACACCTCGCGTGTGAAATATTAAATGTTGGCTAGGGAAATTATTTAGAAATGGTCAGGAAAAACCTGGAAATGTCTGAATAACATTAAGAGTATAGCCATGGTAATTAATTTCAAATCAGTAAACGCGATAAATAAAAACAAAATATACTGTTTTTGCATTTAAGTGGGCCCAAGCCCATCCGTAAAATAGAATAGTATAGAAGAAAAAAATCCAATAAAGCCAGAGGAAAACGAGAAAAATGACAAAAGTGATGGCGCGTGCGCGATTGGCGCCAAATAACGTAGTAGTCGGGTAGGAGAGTGTGAGATAGAGAGAGAGGAAAACCTGGAGGAGGATGATCCCGGGGCCCATAAGATCTTTCCATCCTCGCGGATGTAGAGTGAATTTACAAAACGCTTTTCGCGCGGGCGTGGGATCATCTAAAAACCTTTTTGAGCACTGCCAAAAATAGGAGAAAAACTAAAAAAACAAAATTACTTAAAAGAAAATGAACTCGAAGAAGTGTTAAAATAATAAATTGTAGGCGGTGAAATGTCCGCCACGAAGATGTACCGTTAAAAAGAGTGGGAGGAATTTTGGGAGATAAGCGCGGGAAAAACTCGTGGGAGAAAAACATACACACAGAGAGAGAGAGAGGGTTAAAATATTGTGTTTACAAATTTTTGCGCGGGATAAGTTTCCGGGTTTAGTAGCTCAGCGGTGGTCGTAATTCGGCTTTAAATCTCGCGCGAACTTTCTTTAAAGTAAAACGAAAGCTACATGTTCGGTAATAAGAAGAAGAAAGGAAAGGGTGAGTTCTTGAAATCCTTTTTCATACGTTTATATCCGGATAACGCGTGTTTTGCGACTAGGAACTTTTTGTCAAGTTTGCATTGAGTAATAAGGTATCACGCAGCAGGGATATAATATACGACACTAATCAAAACGATTTTTATTAGAAAAAACGAGGAAATTAGCGCCAGTCTAAATTTGCGGGTGGTTAATTACATCGACCTTTGTTGGTGGTGGTTGTTCGCCACTCCTATATCTTAAATTTGAACTGTTAATGATTTATAATCCTCCATAACGCCTCTAAATTAAGCAAGTACATTTTGTCACTTTTCTTATGGCTTACCTGGGAAACAGCAAAGTACAGAAGGAAAGCCAACAATTCAGGGGAAGTTGGCTAGATTGTTATTATACCCAATTAAAGGCTCGTTTTAATCAGCGATTTGCTCGATAAATTTTCATGTTAGCGATAAATTAATGAAAGTAGTAATTAACAAGCAGCAATCTCGGAATCGGATATCCATTATCTTCTGTTATTCGTATATTTTCAGAGATTTTATTTTCGGATAAATTGTTTGTAACTAAAAATTGAAATTTGTATATTCGCGTAATACTAATTGTTAAATGTATAAGGTTTACCCGAAGATAAGTGTTTGGCGCTTTATCTACAAACAAATTACTCGTTTTCAAACGTATAACAATGGATAAGAAAATTCACGTTTCCAGAATTAGTCTCAAATATAAGAAAAATATTTCAAATTGACTTTTAATTTGAAGAATATAAATAAAACAACGAAACTAAGATTTTAAATCATCTTTCTATTCATTATTTTTCACTAAAATAAATTTAAAATTTTTTTATCCGAACGTATAGCGCGGATAATATTCTAAGATATATTTTTGGGATAAAAACGGATATGGATTATGTTTTTTACATTATTTCCGAATGAAAAATAGTCTATTTTTAATCAAACAAATAATATACATCAGAATTTAGTAGATTTTATCCAATTAATAAAAATTATACGAATTCCGAGCTCTACAGGTATCTGTTTTACTTTGAATTTCTAATTTTAAACAACTGAAATTCAAAAACAAATAAATCCAAAATTACGCTAATTTCGAACTTTAAAACTTATTAGCTTAGCAGCCTGCATTCCCTCCAACTAATAAATAAATAAATAAGACCTTTTATAAAAAGTTTAAATCATAACTTAAAAGATAAATTTAAATTTCACTTTTTATTTATTGTAAATTAAATTATTAAATTCCCTTACACGCCCTTCAACAAAAAAATTCTCTAATTGAAAAATAATGAACACCCCGAATAATTGTATTTCTAAAACATCAGCGAGAAAAAACCCATTATCCCCGAATAAAAGGAAAATAATTTAAGAACTTCAAAAGTTCAATTTGGCATTCGCGTCCCACCGCGAAAAAAAGGTTCAACGGAACGAGAATAATTTGTACATGTACCATTATCGGTCACCATGGTAACCGAACTTTAAGATGGCAAATTAATCACGAATTCGCAGAGCGTGACCATAGTAGAGTCAACCCAGCAGGAAGGCTTATAATAAAACTTAAAGGACTAATCTCACGAAAAATTATTTTTTCCAAATAATAAGAAAGTTTAATTCTTCCCTCTTTTCGGTGCACTACTTTAATCAGATTAGTTGAGATTATATTAAGTTAATTAAAAATTTTTAATCTCGTCTAAAACCCAGACGCAAAAGGTTTAGACTGATCAATTAAATATAGAAATACAATTTCGAAAAGTTAGACTTTAAAGCTATAAGATGATAGGGAAACAATTTTATCTTCATTTGGTCGTGATTAATTCTGTTTAATCGATTTTATAATCTTTTAATCTAGATTAATTCGGTTTAATTATTGTTTAGTCTTGATTAGAGCTCGGAATTTGTATAATTTTTTTTAATTGGATAAAATCTAATAAATTATGATGTATATTATCTGTTGATTAAAAATAGGCTAGTTTTCATTCGAGTTAACTTATTCGGAGATAAAGTAAAAAAACATAATCTATATCCGTTTTTATCCAAAAATGGCCTTATCTTAGAATATTATCCGCGTTATACGTTCGGATAAAAAAATTCAAAATTTATTTTAGTGAAAAATAACGAATAAAAAGATGATTTAAAATCTTAGTTTCGTTGTTTTATTTATATTCTTCAAATTAAAAGTCAATTTGAAGTATTTTTCTTATATTTTAGACTAATTCTGGAAATTTTTTTATCCATGTTATACGTTTGAATACGAGTGATTTGTGTGTAGATAAAGCGCCAAACGCTTATCTTCGGCTAAACATTATACATTTAACAATTATACGAATATATAAAATTAATTTTTTAGTTACAAACAATTTACCCAAAAATAAAATATCTGAAAATAACAGAAGAGAATGGATATCCGATTCGGAGCTCTAGTCTTGATTTAAATTAATTTAATTATGGTTTAATCTTGATTAAATCGATTTAAAGGGAGGGTAAAGAGGAAGATGAAGTGATTTTTATCGATTCTACTATTAAAATTAAGACTCCTTTGCGTATTAAAACATTCCTGCCCCACTGTTAACAAACACCTGGATACTAACCCAAACTTTTCGGTATAGGGCGTAGTAGATTCTAGGTAGGACAATGCCTATCCTGGCTCCCCTGATAACTGATCCGCTGTCGCTTTGTGTTCAATTAAATTAAAAGTCACTGACCAATTGACCTGAGATTTTCTCTTTGTAAGTTCCCTGTAGAGCCAGCCAGAAAAATAAGCATTAGGATGAGCCATATATATGTATCGCGAGCCTGTAACCTCTTCAGTCACACGGACGATTAGCCGCTGAAACGCGTCCCACTAGGTTCCACCACCCCCAATCTTTTCCCCTCTGATTTATGATAAAACATAATCGCCTTGACAAGACTATAGAACCCGAACTAGGCCTGGCAAATGAATGAAAAGAACATTCCATCGGATTGTCGTGGAGATGGAAAACGTATAGAATGTTGCCGCTCTACGCTTTCGAAACATCTTTTAAATGAACTGTATAACCCTCTTGTTCATTATGACCAGTGTAAAGGTCAAGACCCCATCACGTCAACTAACAGTATCTTAACCGTTTATCTTATTTACGTACGGGGTAGTCCTTTAAATGAAGAATGCAATCTAAAAACGGGTGATTTGTTTATAGATTCCTTATCATTTAAATAGGCCTAATCCAACAGTAAAAATTTTTAAATACAAATAGTAAACTAGAAATAAATTTAAAACTTACCTGGAGGGTTGCCACAGGTCAGGGAAAAGTCACGGAATTTGAAAATGAACCAAAAAAGTCAAGGAAAAGTCAGGGAATTTGAAATTTGAAAAAAATCCCGCTAAGCCTATTTTCCGGGTAAGTTTTAAATTTATTTCTAGTGGATTTATTTCAGTGGATTAGGCCTATTTAAACAATAAGGAATCGATAAAAAACACTTGTTGTTAGGTTTCATTCTCCTTTTAAAGAACATCTCTATATAAACGTAGGCTAGTGGCCGGAATGTCAAACTGTACCATCCACTTTGGGGGCCAAAGTTCTATTACTCAATTTAAGTTCATCTTTATTTTTAACAAAGTTGTATTTTAAACCAAAAATTCCGGTTTTAACCAGGCTGGTATCTTGACTATTACACATGGCAGTTCTTAATTTTCTCGAATCATAAAGTCTAATAGGGATTAACCCATCTTGTAAAGCTTACGTAAGAACATCATCAAATATAAAATAATGCGTTTCGGAGGACGGAGATTTCATCTTTTCGATCATCATCATTTTTCGCGATGGGGAAAAATGGACCGCCCGTTGTTTGTTTATCGTCCGTAACGTCGTCAGTCTCTTAAAACCCAACCTCTGCCTTTTTTCATCAGCCATTCTCCGCTTTCGGGAGCTTCCTTCCGCGAGATGTACTGTCATCCCACGAAATCAGTTCACGAAACCAAAAACCGAATGAAGTGACGCTATACGATGTTCCTCGCACGCGAAGAGCGTCTTTAAATTCGACCTCGAGTTGACAGCACGCGCGTATAGCTTGGCTTCCGTGTATCTCTAAGTTAATATATCATAGAGATAACCGGGTAGACTAGCTGTCAACACGAGGTGGAATATGATATAATAAATGCCTTTGAAAGAGAGAGTCAAATCGAAATTAGGCCTTTAAAGGATGAAGACGAGCAATATGTTTGAAACAAAGCATATCAAACATTCATAAAAATAGAGCTCGGAATTCGTATAACCTTTGTTAATTGAGTAAGACCATCGTAAGTGGCAATCTAATTTCTTATTCGTGTTAACGTACCAGAATGTAATGGTAAACTTTTTATTCAAACTCAGTTGTTATAGGAAATTGATACGTTATACGAGTTATTCATTCGCCGATAAGAAAATTTTAAAGTCAAGTCTCTTCGCGAATTTTAACCCAAGATCTTGAAGCTTGAATGTAATTTATTCGGTTCCTTTCAATTTAGATTAAAATATAATTATTATATTTCATTCTACACGGATTTCGAGAAACATATTTTTATCTTCGCATTATCCGTTTGAATAAACACGTAATTTGTTTATTAATCAAGCTTAAAATTTTATCTCCGACCAATTCGTATCCATTTGATACGCGTCTGTTTATATAATTTATCCGAGATTAAAATATCTGAAAAAAAGCTTAGTTATCAATGGATATCTTAATTTATTCATTATCCAATTCCGAGCTCTATACATAAAATTAGTTAGGGGTGATATCGGTAATTCCTCCATTATCATCTCTTAGAAATAAAGACGAATCGAATAAAAATGTCAAAATTTCTTTTTACACCCGACCTTTAAACCTTCCGCATCATTCAACAACCATCCTTGGATAAACGTTAATTCTTTCACGAAACAAAGCTGAATGATGATATTTAACCTAGATAGAAGAAAATGATATTCATCCAGACCCTTTAGAATTACCTTCGGTTGAAATTCGGCTCAAATCAATTTCATTCCATGGATAGACAATAGCCAAAAGTCTTTCATAAAGCTCTAGATACGCTTTTTATTGTTCAGAATACGTGTTTAATAAATACTATGGCCAATGATATGGCGAATAAATACATAATGTTAAATTTCGTAAGTGATAAAATTAGTTTCGCAAAGTGTTCTTGAGACTTGAACAGAAGTGCTCTGATGTTGCATATATAGGGTTTGTTAGTTCTCTTATATAGCCGATAAAAACCATTAACCCTGTTCTTGTTTCACGTTCCTAAGCCATATAGCTTGTAGGATGGCGTAAATGAGACGTTTAATAAAAAACGTTAACCCTAAAACGAAAGCAAAAAATAAAACCTCAATGGATATCGTGTTCTTTGAACAAAATTCCTTATACGTATTACCCTGTTCTTAAGAGTAATGGCAGAATACTGGGTTAAACTATGTTAGAGTTAAAGGGGGAAATTACCCTACTGCGTCATGAAGCTTTCTAATGGATATGTTGAAAGAGTGGAAACTTACATCATTACTCATTTCATAATTTTTTTTTTATTCATAGAAGTTTTTAAGTTACTGACATTGTAAACTTTTGAAATTTTTTGCGATAACTTAATTATCTCAGTGTATTAGTGAAGTTCTTAAAATGTTTTAGTTTTCGCGTGAGAATTTATGTAACTTGCCAAGTTGTATCTGACGGTGTAGTCATGGCCGGATTAAGCGGTTTGGCACCCGGGGGCCAAAATTATACGAAAATTAGAAATCCCAACATTCATCACGCTTTCATTCGGCCCCCACAATAACTAACGTCAAGTTTTTTCCAAAATTTAGTAATTTATAATCGCTCGGATTTGGGTATCACCAGATTTCTTGGGCCCCCATTTGGCTGGCGCCACGCATTCCACGTTAGGTGATTTTTCGTTTAAATATTAAATTTAATATCCTTACAATGGACAGAAGAGTCGACCTTATAATATGGTCGCAATGATTTCGACTCTCTCCAGCACCTACAAAGATATAAATTATCCTTCTATCAGAAGCCGATGAAACCCTCCTTTGAAGTCTACTACTCCAATGTTCCATATAGCGCTCCTCTCTGTATGGGTAAAATTCCCAATTTTACGAGTTAGAAGAGGTGCTACTTCATCCCCCCTGTCTACGGAAAATTGGAAATTCTCTCTCTCCACAAACGACGACGTTTTTTGGACGAACTCCAAGGCTGCTAGAGATATTCGCTCGACGAACTCCCGCTCCGAAAATATCTACCGTTAGGAGGCGTACGAATCGCGCCTTTTGAGAATAACCCATACAGAGAGGGGTAGACAAGAGCCGGGAGTAATATACTTCTAAGGAGGGTTTCATCGGCTTCTGCTTCTATGCCTTAGTTTCTTTGAGATTATGAATAACCTAGCTTTTTCTTTTCTGAAAACAAAAACTGATTTGGTAGTAGGCTAATAAAATTAATGATTAAAATCGAGTACAACTATACAAGTTCCTTAATTCTAGAAAATTGTTACACCGAACGTGATCTCCCATTATATCGTAGAGGGTATAGAATGAAACGAAGAACTCTGAGTTATACCAGATGAGAATTAAATTGAGAAGGGACACGCGTACTTTGTGTAAAAATAAAAATCACTTGTCGGAATACATTCTCCATTTAATGAATAGTTGCTATCATAAAAGACGAGGAGCTTGCTTAGAGGATGTTGCCATCGACGTCATCAGCTACGTAATAGCTTGTAAAGCTCATAGTGCTCGTGAGCAACGAGTATTTCTTGAGCTTATTTTTTCTATATCCGTGTCAGCTCTCAAGTTCTCTACCGAGTGACTTCTAGGGGTCTCTGACCCCAAGCGTTTTATTAAAACGGAAATAACTGCCCTTTATAGCCTTAACGCCACGTGATTTCGTGACGTAGTTAGCAATATTCGAACAAGATGTCAAACCCACAACCTCTTTTATAATACCAACTAAAGCAGGGTTGTCATTCGAGAGAGCATACATTTTGCCAACTGCGTTGAAATTGTTTCGGTCAGGGGAACCTATTTTTCATCAGCTGAACTTTGGTTCACCAATTCCCCGCACCTGTAACCTGTTGCTAATTCGTCACTCCTGTTTTTTTTGGGGGGGGGGGGGGGCTAGCGAACACTATTACAATTCCCTAGATCCGTCTTTAACTTCCCCATTCATCTCCGTCTGGTTATGCGTGAAATTTTGTAGACTTTGGCATCTTTTTCTCTCTGACTTTAACTGTATTGGTTCTAGAATAGTGGACCGACTATAACCGATAATCTTTAAGCTGGTCTAAATAGGCGATCAGGCGCCAAACGTTGGTACGCGGTCGTAATGACAAACGACTCCCTCTTTTTTTTTTATCTAAATCTAATCTTTTATAGAAAAGTCGATGTTAGGAACGGGAACGATAGAGCTAGGTTTAAACAGTGCGAGATAGCGATTCTATTGGTCCGCAACCGAAAAGCTATTAACAAGATCAAAGCAGCGAAGCAAGGATATGTATGAAGGATAAGACTTGGGAAGTGGAAAATCCTTTTAACACGTCCGACGGTTTAAAGGGATAATGAATATTCACAAATCACGCGAAATTTAGTCTTGACTTTGCCACTTAATTGCGGGTGCCTGAGTGTTAGAAGTTCTTGCATAAGTGCAATAATTAAACATAAAGCTATAGATCCGGCGAGAGTTTTTTTCACATCAAGCCGGCGCAGCGCCCCCAAGACCCTGGTAAAATCTCCCATTTATTCATATCTGGAGAAGAATTGTAGTTTGTGGCATAGTCCGCTAGAAAAATTGGCTTAATGTCACATTTAATTTTAATTATTGTGCTTTGGCTTTAGTCAGTTCGAATTTAGGTTTAAACAATTAATCGAAGTTGATTAAATATTTAATTCACCATGGGTAATAAATTTAATGTGAAAGATGACGTCTTTCAATATCCCTTGAAGACGTTGTACTATTATGGAGAATGGAAGGGTTGTAACTCGCCTAAGAGGGAATCGGTCCGGCAAATGGATATTTCTAATTTAGGTAAACAAACTTTTAAGGAGCTCTTAGACCAAAGATAAAGGGTTAGACGAGAAATTCCGCCTCTTTCCGGGCCAAACTTAGCTAACTCTGCAATTCAGAGATTTCAAGACGTAAATTTTAGAGGCTTTTGTCTAATCGGTACGGATATTTATTTCAGTAAATGATTTAAAATCTTCTTAAGAAAATTCAACTGGGATTTGTAAAGATGCTATCTACTTTATGGTTGGGTTTATAATTTATTATCCATCCGCCTAACTCCCGAAAATAAAACCAAGATTTAAAATTTCCTCGTGTCAAGATTAGGAATATTTTCAAGCATATTTTTAAAATAATAGTTTCATATTTGAAAAATGAAAAAAATTATAATTTTTTTTCTCGTGTTATGAATACATTTAACCATTATTCTATTTCAATTATTAAAAAAGTTATAATTAGGATGTAAACTAATATTTTTAAATTTAATTCGCGCCTTTAGAAGTGTTCCAATTGCTGCACTTCGGTGCCCATGAATGAAGCCCACATTCAATTAATTTCGGGGAATAATTGAGGAAATCACTGTGAAATCAAATTAATATAGTTTCACAAAACTTTGAATATCTACTTTAATAATTGAACGAATACGATGATTACACTTTCACCTGATTAACAAAGGCTTAATTTATTCATAATTTGTAAGGAAAAAAATTATATCTAACGGGAAAAGTAAAAAAAAAAGCTTTTATTTCGTAAAAGTAATTAAAATAAATTACCTTTCATGGTATTCTAAATTCAAATCTTTTTCCCGATTTACTCGTAACAAAGTTAAAAGATACTAAAACCAACGATTAAAAATAGTATGGCTTTTAATTATTTATTGGGCTTTCGTTCATATTCAAGAATTTAAGTTGTCTGTTGAGATTCTTGTAAACGTGCTTTTGAAAGCCCCAGCTTCATCTTGTACGTAATTTAGGATCTAGATGTTACCCAATCTGACAAATTCCACGAATTTGCCTAAATTCCTGCGGGGTCCGTCAATATTTGCATCGACATGCCAAAGCAACTTATGCAAATTTTGAATTGGAATTCCAAAATCTCAAAATCTCCTACGTGATAAGTCCATTTAAATTTACATCGGTAAATCTAGACTCGTAAGACAATAAGGCTTTAAGCAGCCAAGTTCATAAGTATTAAAAGATAATAAGTAGCATGTGCTAATTTAGTTGTAATATTAGATTGATTTTTAATTGATATTTCACGTTCATTACGGTTTGGAATTATTCACGAAAGATACAATTACTACCACACTTTTTAGAATTTTTGTAATAATAATTAGTTTAATTATAATTCGGAGTATCTTACTAGTGCTGGACGCATCCGATTACTAGTAATCGAGTAATCAATTACTTTTAAAAGTAATCGCCAGATAGTGTAAATCCTATATGTTGGCAGCAACATAGAAAAATAAGAAAATTCATGTATAATTATTACCAAATAATTGGTAAATAGTTAATTGAACAATCAATTTATAAATTAAGTAAAATTAGGAAGAAATTATATTAAAATTTAAACGATTAGTTTATGAATTTAAACGATTAGATTATGAATTTAAACGATTAGATTATGAATTTAAACGATTAGATTATGAATTTAAACGATTATATTATGGATTTGAACGATTATATTATAGATTTAAACGATTAGATTATGAATTTAAACGATTAGATTATGAATTTAAACGAATCGTATCATGGGAGGAAAATTTTGATACGAAATACCTGAAGTACTTAATAGAATACTCCGCACAATTCTCTCTAATTGAAAGTTCCTTATCAGACGAAATTATCTCTGCAGGTCGTTTAGAGGTGATGTTTTTTGCCTTAAAAGTTATCCACCCTGACTTAATGACACCATACACTCTAATTATAAAATTCGACAAATTTTCAGTTGCATCCTTTTGCTATACACGCAATCTTAGTAGGGGCATTTTTGGCCCCTTATAAACTCTCGGGAGATTAAAAATCTACAAGCGGCTCTTAAACAGCCCTTTAACGAACTCTCACATTTAATTTTCCTTAAATTCATCGCGTATCAGTTTCGTATTTGAGTGCTTAAAAGGCTAGACACTCCTTATCCTCAAAGAATAAATTCCTATAGTGTAGTAAAAGGAAGCCAATATAGCTTAGATTGCGCTCAAAACTTAAACTGGTAAAGATTTAATGTTCTCCTCGCGACAAGTTTGCTTAAACTATTTTTAATCCTTACGAAGTTTAACATTTTGTATTAATCCGCCTTAATGTACGCTGTTCTGAAAATATCTCGTCAACAAAAGTATTTAAGCTATTTACTCTAGAGAAATATATCCCTAGAATCTTTAGCTGGGAAGGGGATAATCGAGATGGGCGCTAGACTGGAAAAGGAGTTTGCAATTACTTGATGGAGCGAGTGTTATATTATTTGAGCAAATGAGTACGAAGTTGTAAAAGCTACGCATTTTTATACGCGGAATTCTATTTCAACAACATTGTTTCATTACCCCAAATGAGTTGAACATACAATTGAAAACTTAAAAGTTTGCCTTCCTTCTACGAACGTGATTCGAGTTTTAAAACGACTCCGCCACTCATCAAGTAATTTAAGATTTTCTCTTTCCGGGTAGTTTGAAAATTCAAAGGTTTTAATTTATGTCTCATCGAGATGCGGGGAGTCTTATTCTTTTTAAGTTCTTGATATGAACTTTGAGTATAAAATGTCACGGAGGGATTAATGGAAATTTATTTCACTTGAACGAATTTAGTCTGTGGTTTATTGTTGGAAAATGATTGGAATTTCTGGATGATTTAAAAATGTTCAATTTTGCGGAAAAAGGCCGAGAAATTCGATAAAATTATGGTGAAATCTATAGGAAGTAATAAAAAAGCATTACGCAGCCCTCGTTAGAATTTCAAACAGAATTTTTTAGAAAAGAAATCATCCGTGAAAATTTATTATCAAGGGTGGGCCGGATTGAACTCTACAAAATGGGCTACTGTGTCCACGATAATCGAAACCACATTATATGGTGTCCGTAATGGTAAAGCATTACGAGACGGTGCCCAATTTATACACATTAAAGGGAAACTTGGAGCTAAAAATGAGATTTTTAGACACATTAAGTTTGGTAAAATTTCTTTAAAAGTTGATGTAAATTTGGGCCAATCATGTTATTTCAGCCTTCAACAGCACTTGTAATATTCTAACATTAAGATAATGACGCCTAAGATCTTGGTAGTCTGCTGTAGGCTGAAATAATATGATTGGCCCAAATTTACATCTACTTTTACAGATATTTTATCAAACTTTAGAAATTAATTTAAACGCCAAAAACGTGTCTAAAAATTCTGAAAAAAATCGCGAATGCGTTTCTTGTCATTGTGATTCCGAAAATAAATCAAAAACCTGTTCCAGTTTTAGCTTCAAGTTTCCCTTTAAAGACGTTTTAGGTTTTTAACTAACAAAAAGTTTGGTATTTTTCGGAAGCACTCTGTGTAATTGATGTAAAGGATACCATCTGTGAAAATGTTTATTCACCTGTGGCTTCTATTCTTGTAGACAGGGGAGATCAATTCGTAGAGTGGCCGCGTGATGCGATATATAGCCTTCCAATAAATTTAATCCAATGAGGTAATTATTTCCCAAGAATGTCTCGAGTCTGAAGGCTCACGGTCTCGCATAGCCTGAGCGACGAAAAACTATCTCTCTTCTCTCCACGCCAGTAGATACGAACTATTTTGATCTTAGTACGTTTTTACTCCATTGAATGAGCCTAATTTTACGAAATCTTTTTCCCCTCAAAGAGGTCGTTTCTCCTTACCCTGTCCTAGACTATATGATATTTGATTTATTTTTGATTTGGTACTGATGTTGAGTTATAAACCAGCTTTATATCGCCTTCATTATTAATTAGCAAAACATTTCGTCGACGTAAATCGGGATTCTTTTTAATTGTTGAAGAAAAAGCAAGTCGTCGCGGTAATTAAGCGGGGGGGGGGGGGCATATAATTTCGCCTTCACCAACTTATTCAGCCCACAAACTTAAAAATAACTTCGGTGGTCCCCTGTCACCCTGTATATACGATGAATTGAAATTTTAAAGTCGTATTACATTCTCTGATGCGGTTTAAGGACCGAGATAATGACAACAAGGTTTTTGTACAAGATTCAATTTATATTTAGAGCTCGGTTTGATGGCTTCTGGGTTTTTACTGCCCCTAAATCTTTTCAATATACGTAGTTACTGTTAGACAGAAGTTTTGATTTAAAAATTCCAATACCTCCTTTCTTCGAGTTTACTTTTATCTCGACGAAGTTGAATTAAGGGGTGTGGTTTAGAAGAAAGCTATAAGACGGGTTAACCGTACTCAATCTACAATAAGATAGACAAGACCGTAAAGTCATAAGAGAAGCCACACCACCATACAGGCAATATGGAATTAGAAGATTTTTAAAATCTTTTCGAATTATTTGAATTTTTCAAGTTTTTGTGAGAATATTTTTTCGAAATTTCATCATTTTTTTCAGAATTTAGAGTTTTTTTAAGGTTGGATAGTTTTTTTTTTCCTTTTTTCAGTTCATCTCAGAGTTATTCTCAGAAACAGTTAAGAATTAGTATTTCTAGACTTCCTTTCCATTAGTAATGACAAAAATTAATTGCACCAAGACGCCGATGTAACTAACACAAGAGCCACACCACCCCCTTTTTTGGGGAGGAGTGGTGGCAAAAAGGTATCTCGTGAAATGTCTTTATGAAAAAAGATGAAAAATCACCCGAGGGAAATCGAAAAAATAGATTTTTTTTGATTTTTTATTTAAAAAAAAAAAGCTAAGCCGAAAGAAGAAATTGAAAATATAAGACCTGATACTGTACCTTTTCCAATATTTTATCATCACCATTTCGCGATGATCCAATGTGTTGGAAAAAAAACCTGTAATTTAGTTTTCCCCGCATTAATTCCATTCTGCATCTCTCTACGAACACTCTATAAAGAGAAAGTGAAACTTTTAACAATATTATTAAAAAAATATTATCTGAATCTTTTATTTATTAATAGTTGATATTATAAAAGAACTTGTGAGTGCGACATCTTGTTCGAATGTTGCTAACTACGTCACGAAATCACGTGGCGTTAAGGTTATGCAGGGCAGTTATTTCCATTTTCATAAAACGCTAGGCGTTTGACTTCTCAGAAGTCACTCGGGAGAGACCCGACCTTGAGAGCTGACACGGATATAGAAAAAATAAGCTTAAGAAATGCTCGGTGCTCACGAGCGCTATGAGCTTTACAAGCTATTACGTAGCTGATGACGTCAACAACAATATTCCATAAGTAAGCTCCTCCTCTTTTATGATAGCAACTATTAAACAATTTCAAATATTTGAGAAATAAAAATCGTTAAAGTGAGGCTGCAATCATTGTGACGTCACTTGATGACGTTTGATTCGGGAATGTAATTAACGATAGATTTGAATTAAAGGATGGACTAAACACTCGATAATAAACTCTAGACTCTATATAATAGCCACGTGACAATAGTGATGATGTATAATATTGCGAGAAATATATTTTTTAAAATTTCGAATATATATAGCGATTATAAATTATTAGTATCATTTTTATGACATTTTTGTAAATATATTCGAAAAATCTTAGATGACCTCACTTTTAAGCTTAATTGAAACCTTCGAAAGGTCAAAATGGTCCAGCCTAATTAATTTAGGCCAAATCGCGATTCAAGATAAAATTTGTGAACTCGCGAAAAAGGTTTTATCTTTTATTAAAGAATTAAATCGAACTTGAAACCACTTCCGTTTCACAATCCCTTTAGTAAAAGAAACCCAAAATTTTGGGAGGGTAAAAAAAAGTTGGGCGGCTTAAATTGAAGGGCTTTTGACGGCTAATCGAAATTTAGAAAATGGATGAGTTAGGTGGTCGACCCTTTAAAGATAAAGAAAAGAAAAAACTTCACCTTCCATCCCCAGTATATTTCCTCCAGCCAAAACTGATCTTCAATACGATCAATCGGAAAAAAACATCAGAAAAAAATTCCTGCCCCGTGGTTATATTAGCTTTGTTTTCTTAGAGGGAAATGTATTTTCTCTGTCAAATGCAGTCAAACAGTATATGAAGTTTTGCATCTCCAGGACTCGAATTAAATTAATTAATTTGAATAAATAATCAAATTGAGATGAGCCACTCGAAAAAGATAGTTCCTTCACCAAAACCTCAACTATGGCCCCTATCTTCAAATGACTGTAACTTTTCTCTGTGAACTCATACGCATAAACCGATTGCATCATTAGAAAGCAGATATTCCCTAGATTATTTAAAGATCATAAAATTATGTTTCGCCACTCGTAAAAGGTGTTTCGCCACTCGATAGAAATCGAGCAAAAGTCCAAAAATGAGCCCAAATAAATATGACCCCTATCTTAAAATGGCCTTAACTTTGCTCCGCGATCTTCCAGTCATAAACCGATTGCACTTTTAGAAAGTACACATTCCCTAGATTATTTATAGATCATAAAATTATGTTTCGCCACTCGAAAAAAGTGTTTCGCCACTTGATACAAATCGAGCAAAAGTGCAAAAATGAGCCCAAATATGACCAATATCTTAAAATGGCCGTAACGTTTCTCTGCTACCTCGTATGCATAAATCGATTGCACCATTAGAAAGTACATATTCCCTAGATTATTTAAAGATCATAAAATTATGCTTCGCCACTCGTAAAAGGTGTTTCGCCACTCGATAGAAATCGAGCAAAAGTCCAAAAATGAGCCCAAATATCTTAAAATGGCCGCGATCTTCCAGTTATAAACCTATTGCACTATTAGAAAGAAGACATTCCCTAGATTATTTTAAGATAATAAAATTATGCCTCGCCACTCGAAAAAGGTGCCTCGCCAATGATTGAAATCGAGCTAAAGTCCCAAATATGACCCCTATCTTAAATTGCCCGAATAAAGTTTCTTACAAAGATGCCTCGCCTTTGATAGAAATCGAGCAAAAGTCCAAACATGACTACCACCTTATAATGGCCGTAACGTTTCTCCGCGATCTCCCCTTCTCGTTAATGAATTCTTTAGTCAATTAACGACGAGACATATTACCAGAATATTAGAGACTTCTCTCCCGGATGGAGGTTTTAATAGACTTCCGTTTACTTATGATTTATCATTTTCTTTCAGTAGGCTCATAAAGATAGGCTCTATTTACCTCCTAGTAAATTACAGATCTCTACCTCTTTATGTATTTAGCTTTATTGGCCATTTCTTAATCGTTCTAGAATTACTTTAGATACGTATTAGGATAAACACGTTCGTGTTTATCCCTTTATCTAAACTCGAATTTCATCAGAAACCGTAATGTCTTTTCCAATGGACCCGCGGCGCTTGATAACTGAAATCGTCGTCGTCGTCGTTTCCCTCTTCCCACCGTCCACTGAATTCGAATTAATACAGACAAAGGTACTTTTGAAAAAATTTGATAAGACTTCGTTCGGGTACAAGAGTATCTCTAGTTAAACACAGATTTCAATAATGAAATGTTGATTAAGTATATGAAGTAATAGAAAGTAAGGTGCCTGAATGGGTTACAAAAGGGTGAGATCTTAAGCTTAGCCGAGCTTTACTAATTGCTTCAAAATGATAAACAAAATTTTATTTCTTAAACAGTAGAATGATAATGAATATCCATAGAATTCGAGTTAATAGAGAGACAGATGGCTGTATGGGTGATGAAAAGGGTAAAACATATAACTAGCCGAGCTTTATTAATTGGCTTTAAATTGATAAACAAAAATTGATTTTATTAAACAGTTGATAAGCTTTTTTTAATGGCATTTTTATCGTTAACGGAAAATTGCATTTATTGGGTTCTTTTACTAGGGTAGCCCTCTTCAGCCGTCTAATTTTGACTATTATGTCATATCATGAGTATCCCATGATATTCACCCTAATTCACCGTAATTAAAAAATCATTTGATTTTTTAACTTTAATAATACATCTCTTCTCGGCCTATATAAACGAGATTAGCAGATTCAGTACTCAAAGATGCACCGTCTTTGATTGTTTAGGCAATTGTTTCTCACCTATATTTCGGTGATAAGAGACCTATTTCTCACGATCTTTTGGGTAGAGTACTCGAATAAAGCGAGGCGATTGAATGTAAATCGCATTACCTAGAAATGTGGCCAATTTAATATATTAAGTCACTGTAAAAACATTTCACAATGAGAGTTCTAGGGATTAAATATCACTTGAGTTGGACTTCATGTCCTTCCAAGTGCTCGATTACACATGAAATTTATAGTTTAACGTTTTCAATCTCTACTCTATTTCTTAAAATACTTGAGTTTTGCGACTAGGATGTGCTTTAGATCCAATAGCTTCGTCATTACTACTACGTAATAATGTTGCTATTAAGTAGTTGGCCAATTATTGAAGTCTGTATCTAAAGCACGTCTAACTTAAGTATAATAAAAAATAAAGATTTAGAATGTTAAATAGGATATACATTTGAAACCAACGACACTTGAAACAAACGACACTTGAAACCAACGGCACTTGAGACAAACGACACTTGAAACAAACGACACTTAATTGAAACAAACGACACTTGAAACCAACGACAGTTGAAACAAACGACACTTGAAACAAACGACACTTGAAACCTACGACACTTGAAACCAACGACACTTGAAACAAACGACACTTGAAACCAACGACACTTGAAACCAACGACACTTGAAACAAACGACACTTGAAACCAACGACACTTGAAACCCACGCCCTTGAAACCAACGACACTTGAAACCAACGACACTTGAAACCAACGACACTTGAAACCTACGACACTTGAAACCAACGACACTTGAAACCAACGACACTTGAAACCAACGACACTTGAAACCAACGACACTTGAAACCAACGACAGTTGAAACAAACGACACTTGAAACAAACGACACTTGAAACAAACGACACTTGAAACCAACGACAGTTGAAACCAACGACAGTTGAAACAAACGACTCTTGAAACCAACGACACTAGAAACAAACGACACTTGAAACCAACGACACTTGAAACAAACGACACATGAAACAAACGACATTTGAAACCAACGACACTTAAAACCAACGACACTTGAAACAAACGATTCTTGAAACCAACGACACTTGAAACCAACGACACTTGAAACCAACGACACTTGAAACCAACGACACTTGAAACCAACGACACTTGAAACCAACGACACTTGAAACCAACGACACTTGAAACCAACGACACTTGAAACCAACGACACTAGAAACAAACGACACTTGAAACCAACGACACTTGAAACCAACGACACTTGAAACCAACGACACTTGAAACTAACGACACTTGAAACAAACGACACTTGAAACCAACGACACTTGAGACCAACGACACTTGAGACAAACGACACTTGAAACAAACGACACTTGAAACCAACGACAGTTGAAACAAACGACACTTGAAACAAACGACACTTGAAACCTACGACACTTGAAACCAACGACACTTGAAACCAACGACAGTTGAAACAAACGACACTTGAAACAAACGACACTTGAAACAAACGACACTTGAAACAAACGACAGTTGAAACCAACGACAGTTGAAACAAACGACTCTTGAAACCAACGACACTAGAAACAAACGACACTTGAAACCAACGACACTTGAAACAAACGACACATGAAACAAACGACATTTGAAACCAACGACACTTAAAACCAACGACACTTGAAACAAACGATTCTTGAAACCAACGACACTTGAAACCAACGACACTTGAAACCAACGACACTTGAAACCAACGACACTTGAAACCAACGACACTTGAAACTAACGACACTTGAAACAAACGACACTTGAAACCAACGACACTTGAGACCAACGACACTTGAGACAAAGACACTTGAAACAAACGACACTTGAAACCAACGACAGTTGAAACAAACGACACTTGAAACAAACGACACTTGAAACCAACGACACTTGAAACCTACGACACTTGAAACCAACGACACTTGAAACCAACGACACTTGAAACTAACGACACTTGAAACAAACGACACTTGAAACCAACGACACTTGAGACCAACGACACTTGAAACAAACGACACTTGAAACAAACGACACTTGAAACCAACGACAGTTGAAACAAACGACACTTGAAACAAACGACACTTGAAACCTACGACACTTGAAACCAACGACACTTGAAACAAACGACACTTGAAACAAACGACACTTGAAACCAACGACACTTGAAACCTACGACACTTGAAACCTACGACACTTGAAACCAACGACACTTGAAACCAACGACACTTGAAACCAAACGACACTTGAAACAAACGACACTTGAAACAAACGACACTTGAAACAAACGACACTTGAAACAAACGACACTTGAAACCAACGACTCCTTACAAATAAAAGTTTAATTATCGTAAAATCAATTATCGATTTTGATACTAATAATGGTCGCTGAACAGATTTTATTTATTTCTCTTTTCGCTCGAAACATCTTGACTTCCAGAACCACAGACAAATCTTAATATCATCGGTTGTTCCATGGATTAATTAATAGTGCCTATAAGCACAGCAGACAGATAAAGTTCAAAATTGTTCAGCCCTAACCTAACCTAGCGGCCGAAATTGGTAAACCGGATTTAGGGTCTATATTTGCGGGATCAAATTGAATGTAGAAGGATCACAATCCGCGATCGAAAGCAATCTTGGCCGTAAATTCCTGGAATTGCACTTGAATTTTAGACAAGGGAAAAATTGCCGAACTATTTGCGTTTAAACATTGTTTATCAAACCGCCATAGCTTTTCTCATTTCGCAAACTTCTCTTGAACATAGGGAAGGTCAACTGCGCAGCTACGGTTTATTTACTGATAAAAAAGTCTTTGTATTCTCTTTTTGGGTCGACACCCCCTTTTCTATCTCACTTGAAGCCGTTCGTCGTGGAAGTTTGATACTTTAAAAAGGGGAGCACTAAGGAGGCTTCATTTTTGAAGAAATGTGACTCTGCTGTCTATCCTAAGGGATCCTATTAATTTGAAGGTCTGGAAACTTAATGGGAGAAAGATAAATATTTGAAATTGTGACCTAGATATCAAAGGTCAAATAAAATTGAATTTGAGACCAAATTTATTAAAAAAAAAATCGAGATATGTGTTCGGATGGTGCAAGGCTTTAAATCTCTTCGAAACTTAAATCTAGAGCTAGGCGTTTGGACAAGATCCATAAATAACGGTTAATCATTTATTTGTGAATAATAATAGATATTATTCAGTAAATTATTCGCGATAACATGCATTTATCATAGACTCCCTGTGGATAATTTCAAATTATGAATAAAGATAAAACAAACGGATATTTTCTTGTCCAAACGCCGAGCTCTACTTAAATCTCTCTATTCCGGATAATCATTGGAGAATAGAGGAGCACGCGCTTTATTCGGTTTTTAATAGGCTTTAAAGTGATGTTGTCACCATTTTTATGGATTGTATTTTTAGTTTGTCAAGTATTTAAGAAAATTAAAATGGGAAAAATATATTTATTTTTCTGGATATAAGACGTAGTTTTGTTCTGGTACGAAACTATAAATAATTTTCATACGAAAGGTATATAGTACTTTCTGGACTAAGTACTTTCACGAAAAAGACCGCGCGGAAGCAATCGTAACACGTATCATAATCAACGGTAGGCTCTATAATAGCCATGCGATCATGGTGATGATATAGTATTGTGGGAAAATTTGTTTTAAAAATATTCTAAGATGGCGGTTATAAAAAAAACTGATAATTTTTACTGTACCGGAAGTTTTTTCCGTTTTTTCCATGGCATTTGTATATTTAGAATCGTTTCCCGATAATTATACTTAAATTATACTTGGAGCTCATGAAAATTTAGTTACAGCCTCAATTTAAATTATAGTTTAATACCTCGTTACCAAGATCGAGGATCGAATAGATAGATTTCAACTCAAGCTAATAAGTCTACTAACCTATAGGATATGCACAATGGACTTCTAGGCGAGGTGCACGGTCAGAGTAATCGGACCACCCATTATTAATTAAAAAAAAAAAAAAAAAAAAAAAAAAAAAAAAAAAAAAAAACCTATAGGATTGTTCGTATACAGTCAGCAAACTGAAAACGAATATATGAATAGCTTCTCCTTTTGGTTCCTCAACGACTTGAAACCAACGACACTTGAAACCAACGACAGTTGAAACAAACGACACTTGAGTTGGACTTCATATCCTGCCAAGTGCTCGATTACACATGAAATTTATAGTTTAACGTTCTCAATCTCTACTTTATTTTTTAAAATACTTGAGTTTTGCGACTAGGATGTGCTTTAGATCCAATAGCTTCGTCATTACTACTACGTAATAATGTTGCTATTTAGTAGTTGGCCAATTATTGAAGTCTGTATCTAAAGCACGTCTAACTTAAGTATAATAAAAAATAAAGATTTAGAATGTTAAATAAGACATACGAAACGGAAATTGATGTCGGCGAGTTAAATAAACGGCCACATACTTCTGGTCTCCATAATTATGTTCTCTTGCTTTAAAGAATTGTTTCGCTTTCCATTCTCATTTTTTGTCGATGCGATTCAATATTATAAATTTAATCTCTAGTTCGGTCTAGCCCGTCCCTCTTGTAATATTTTAGGTAAGGCTAGGTTAGTTAATCCCTCGACCTCCCCCGTCCATCTGGTAATTTTTAAGGCGAGGTTAGGTTAGTTAATCCCTCTAATTTGCCAATCCCTCCAACTAGTTAATCCTTAGCTCGGGCTATTTGTAATATTTTAGGTAAGGCTAGGTTAGGTTAGTTAATTCCTCGAATTAGCCCATCGTTCCAACTAGTTAATCCCTCGGGTTCCCCATTCCATCAAGTAATCTTTAAGGTTAAATTAGGTTAATTAAACCCTGGAAATAGCCCATCCCTCCAACTAGGTAATCCCTATAACTCGGGCTAACCCGTTCCTCTTGTAATATTTTAGGTAAGATTAGTTTAGGTTAGTTAATCAATTGAACTAGCCCATCTCTGTTTTACAACTTAGGTAAGGTTAGTTCTCTGCCTTTCGAAATTTGTACCAGGGTCTCAATTACGAATAGATTGAAGCCTCAATTAAACGCTTTAATTTTTATTCAGCATTAGTAAGAATTAAGGTTCATAAACCTATAAAGCAAAATAGTGAAATGTGGAAAAGGTGTATATTTTTGGTGAAAAAAGGACAGAAATTATACAAAAAAGAGGTTGCTTCGCACCCTTAAAAAAACTCTTTATCTAACTCGAATCAAACCCGTGAAGGGACAGAAATTATTTGTTAGAGAAAGAGCAATTTCATATCTTTAAAATTATAGTTAGTAGATTTAGTCTACTACTTCAAAGATTTTATTACTATTATATATTTTCCAAAAAACGGATAAAGACGACCTAGTTAACCTTCCTCTCCCAATGATGTTAATTTTAAATTCTATCAGTATCACTAATAAAATTAGCTAAAGATGGAGTTCCTTTAATGTATATATATATTTATCATTAGTCCTAGGTCGTCTTTATCCGTTTTTTGGAAAATATATAATAGTAATAAAATCTTTGAAGTAGTAGACTAAATCTACTAACTATAATTTTAAAGATATGAAATTGCTCTTTCTCTAACAAATAATTTCTGTCCCTTCACGGGTTTGATTCGAGTTAGATAAAGAGTTTTTTTAAGGGTGCGAAGCAACCTCTTTTTTGTATAATATAGAAAGAATATTTGATGAGACACTAGGCCTATTTCCAGCCTCTTCTTACCGATCCCACTTTTACCTCGCTCACTCTTTGTCTTTTCGTTTTGTCATTCTCTCTATCTTTTGCCGTCGAGCGTTGTTAGGGGTTTGACGCGTCACACGCCAGCCACGAGGACACATTTACCGGTCTGGGTGGGCGGAGATTATCGTCGGCAAGAGAGGGAGATGGAGAGGCTGAAGAAACAGTACTTTTATAAAGCTTGTTCAACTGACGGCTTTCCGATAGTCACGTCGTTCACCAAACTATTTTATAGGCTCAAATAAAAGGCTCAAAGAAAATTGCCAGATAACAGTTTTATTCCTTTTAAACGAATCAATTTATTTAAGCCTAACTTAAGCAAAATGGAAGCTGCGTTCCATCGTTAGAGTAATCGTTTTAAGACCAATTTTTGACCAAATAAGGTTTATTTACTATGCATTGAATTAAGTAATATATAAAAACTCCCACCATTGATAGAAAATGGGTGTCAACGACGTATTGTAAAGCAAATATGATCATTGAATAAAAGACAAGCCAGAGATTATTTTTTAAATTAAACTTCTGCCCTCCAGTTAGCGAAATAAAAATGAGTCTAAACGCAAAAATTAAGGCGCGGATTTATTTTGAATGGCAATTAAACGTTAATGATATTTAAATTAAAAGTCGCTCGGGTAATATATTAAACAAACAAGACAGCTTGAAAAAAATGTCTCGCGGTTTTTGAATTAATCCTGATGATGTTGGCCTTCGTTTCATTATTTAGCGAAGTTTAAATAGTTAATTTAAAAATGAAATAAAACCGTAATTAAATGTTTTACTCTTGGTAGTCATTTAGTTTCAATCAAGTAATGAAGTAATTTTAACGACCGTTTGACTATTAACAACGGAAAATTATCTTAAAAGGTCTTGATAAAAACGAATAACAAAACTTTGCGTTCTTTAACGAAAAACAGACTTGGCAAAAATAGTAACCAAACAATCCACGTGCTTATTCTTTATATATAGCAGCCACGTGCTTGGTTTTATTAGTTACAACGTTTTACCGCTATTAGCCGTTAGAGGAAGCTTATGAACGCCAGTATTTGTTATTTAACATTGTTTATAGTACCTAGAAACCGAGTAAATCGTGTTTAAAGTTACCCCTATGAAAAAATAAATAAATAAAAATACTCCAATCATTACCAAAACTAAAGTGACATTACGGGTTCAAAATTACTCTGGAGAGCTATTGTTACTGTTTACTTTTTTGCCCTCTTTTTAACTCCACATACTACAGCATTATTCTTATTACTATCCTTGCACTGATGATCTGGAAACCTCCGTGAACGGGGTTTTATCTAGACTGATTGATAAATATGAATAATTTCGTCCCCCTCTTTTCAACGAAATTTTTAATGTGGGATGATTATATCGCTACTCAATTTAATGGCTGCATCTTTTGGTCGATTTAAACGATGGGACGCGCGCTTTTAACCCAAGGACTGTCCTGGGCTATTACAGCTAGGATCTCTTGATTAAAATGTCGATGTAAAAAATGTTTTTTTGTTTTTTTTTTTTGTTTTTTGGGAGAGGAGCTAGGCTTTTATTTTGTGATGTGGATTTTTGATAAGATTTGATCGTTTGAGTGCTTTCTGTTTTGTTTTGATGGATTTTCTTGCACACAAATGCGTATAACCTTTTCAAAGTCCACTTGCAACTATACATTTTAAAAATATGTATTTGTTAAAAACTGTTAATGTCCGAGAATCAAAATACATAGACATACAAACATTGTAACATAGTGAACTGTCTGTTTCGTGAATTAACAGCTGTAGTCGCTATCGAAGGTAATTTTGAAAACAACTGAAACAAAGGAAGAGAAAATTCTATGAAACGAATTTAAATCCAAAACAAAATAGTATTTTTTGGATATTTTTTATCTCATCATCAATTGCTTCTTAGAAAGTTAGAATTAACTGTATTCAGTACACCTTTAACTCCGACTCAATTCTTCTATAGTTCGCCGCCTTTTTGAAAGATATTTTTATTTTCAATCACGAATTGCTGAGCTATAGATAGGTCTTTTTGAGTCTTAAAATGGTCTTAAATTTCTATTGAATTGCCTTTTTTACTACTGAAAACTGTACCATTTTACGAATGGATATGTTTTTCGTATCGGCCGTAGCGATCTATGGCTCATTTTCGCCCAAGAAATCGTCCAAGCGTTAACGACTTCCGACGACAAGAAGGCAACATTGCTATCATTTCCTGAATTGCCGAAAATGCGCACGCTTCCCATTGGACGACTGAAAAAGGAAGGAATTATAGCTAGAGAAATAGAGTTGATACCGTTTAGAAACTTCAATGTGCCCAGAAAGCAATCTTCAGAAACCCGTGAGAGATTAGGAATAATCAAAGGGAGGGCAAAATTTCAAATACAAAAATATATTTTTGGGCCGCAACCAAATTTGAACTATTGAGCCTTTTGAAGAAATAACAGAAACAAGACTCTCTCTCTCATGCCTCTGGTCGCTGAAAACGTGATATCCAATAAAAATCCGTTTCGATAAGGTCCTCTTTCTACAAGGCTATCTCGAGCCTGAAGCCTCGCAGTCTAGCATATAAGTAGAGCTAGGAAAAATCTCTTTCTTCTCTATACCCAGCAGACACGAACTGTTCTGTAGCGGGTCTGGTACTCTGGTTAATAAGTACTACGTTTTTACTCTGGTGAATAAGAGAGATGGAACGAATTTTAATAAACAGTTTTTTCCCCTAGGTCCTAGACTTTCTGTTATTTTATTTATTTTTTGCTTTTACTGTGTAAAAACGAAAGGGCAGACTGTTTAGAACTATAGGTGCACAAAATAAAATTATTGCAATCTTTGCACTATCAAAGCTGAACTGCAAGTTCATAAGAATCTGAACTCGATGCCCTGTCAAAGTTGAACTCAGTGAGCTCAGGTGTACAACAAATTTAGGGTATAAAATTCTGTGCCGCCTCGAAAATATGTGGTTAAAGCTTCAACAAATACGTGCCAGACATTGCACGTACGCTTTATCTGAAATTCGTCTTACTTTGAATCAGTTAATTAAAAATAATCTTTGTTAGCAACCACAGCTTTTTAAACTTCAAAGGTCGATGTTTTCCTTCACTTAAAGATGATTTAATTCACGAAATTAAATTTATTAAACTTAAAACAACATCTGGATAAACATCGTAAAACCTAGCCTAGCCTCTCCTAAAACGAGAAGCCTAAATCACTCCTAAAGTTTAAATAAATATACGAGTTAAACAAGCAATTAAAACTCGCGCTTTTTTAGTTCAAGGGAGGTTTGCATCGACTACTTTTTCGCAATGAAGTTTAACATTATGTATTAAATCGCTTCAGCTTTTCTCATTTTGGGTTTAAAGTTTAGCGTTAGTTTCCGACAGACATATTGTTGCATAAGGAATTTGGTTATATTGATCACCCTTAATCATGGGTAATATTAAAAAATTTCACCAAAATCATAGCAATGTAATATTCTCCCGTCGTAAATATATATATAGGTGATTTTTTTATCAGTTCCACAATGTACAATTCTTATGGCGAACTTAATTTCACGACGGGTTTCTATCTTCCATAAAGGGAGGGTGAAAAGAATAATCTTTTATAAATTCTGCTACCTAAAATAAGCCCTGTTATGCGAAGTAAAACTTCAGGGAATGTCTCCAAATTGTGCAAAAATATTAAAATTATAAAATCAGTCCCTACGACCAAAATATGAGAGGTTAGTCACTTCTCTAAGATCTGTACACCGACTACGCGATTACGTACCTGACTACAGCTTTTGATAATATTGAATAGTTACCTAATCACTTTATAGTACAGTCAAAAGTACAGACTTATAAACATCTCGTCAAATGACGCCCCACCTTTTTTTTAATAAAATCCCCGCTTACACGAGATTGTGCTAATGAAAATAATCAAACGTTTGATTTAGAGTAACACAGCACGTGTCTTGGGGGAATTCTATTAAGCCGAAGGCGTGGCGTCTTTTGATTGGATGGATAAAACTGATATTGAATGCAAAATAGAAGTATTTTCAGAAATTTTTGTTGTTGTTTTAGTAGTAGTAGTCGTAGTCGTCGTCGTTAAATTTTAAATAAACATTTGCTTCCTCTTCATCCTCACTTACGAGTGCGAAGAGAGATAGCGTGTCGCGCATTCTCCTTGTAATGGGCGCGCGAAGACTGGATAGAAGAAACCCTGGATGAAAGAATTGGATTCCATAGAAAAAGGGCGGGAACGCGAGGATAAAGAAGAGCGTGAGGGGGCGGGAAAAGATGCTGAAATACCAGGGTTTATAGAAAAAAAGAAAAGACGACGTTAAGACGCTTTTGTCATTTTCTCTCGAGTTCGCTAGAGCGAAATAAGTTTTCGGAGATTGACGCTAGAATCGCCAAAGAACTATCCCCATCTCTTCCTCCCTTGGTTTCAACAGGGGTCGCGCTGGCGGGGCTATAGCCCAATCAAGTTGTCAGCTGTTTTCACCCAAAACATTATAAACGACTTCTCATGGCCTCGAGAATTAACAAAGAAAGAAAAAAAGAAACAAATATTGCGTAATGGCTCCGTTTCTCTCTCGGAGAGCTTCTACTTTTGTAAAAGTATCGTGTTTTAGTCCTAGTTTTTGTTCTTCTATTGGGGGGTGAAAGTTATACAGTAATATGGTAATGATGGTAGAAGGGATGATGTGATTATTTTAATTTAATCGACTGAGAGGGTAAACTCTCTTTATCCTTCAGCGCCCTCAGTGATAAGGGGGTTTTGTTCAAAAGGTATACAATTTACACCACGTAGTTTATATTCTTTATTTTCAATGGGGGAAATTGAGTTTAAACACTCTGAAATAAAGGGGGAAAATATATTTTTAATGGATTCTTTACGAGAAAAGTATAGTCACCACGAATGGTTCTTAAAGGGAGAATGAAGTATTATTTAAATTTATATTTGTTCAGTCCAATTCTGTTAAAATTCTTCAACCATATCAGTCCCTCCTTGCGTTAAAATTATTTAGTACACAACTATAGTATTATAGTAACCATGCTTGTCATTTAGTGGATGGTTTTGCGAAATTTAAAAATGTACGTTTTGGCGTAGTTATTATCTTCTACAATTCAACAGTCACGTGACAAGATTTGTTCAATCAAATCAATCAAAGCTACAGAACACTCATACGCGTTCTTCGTTACATTTCTTAAATTCTCTACTTATTCAAATTCATCTCAACTTAGTTCAGTTCATAGCTGTATGAAACTAAGAGGAAAAGTAACCCTAAACACACTGACTGCTTAATATTAAACAAAACATTGCTCATACAAATCATTAAATTCACTTTTAAGTATAATCTATGCAAAAGGTTTAAAATAAATATATTTAAAAGATTTAGAAATTGAGGTGACGTAATTGTATTTTTGACAACTTCTTATGATAAAGGTTTTCGGCAATATACAATCATTTTCTCTATAATAACTTACCCTTTTAAATCTACATTTTTACCACGGTAATTATAATTTCATTAATATTTGAGTTTGAAATATATTTTTTTTTTTTTTTTTTTTTTTTTTTCAAGTTGAATTCTAAACTATAATTTCTCTTTACAAATAAGGGCATAACGGGTTGAGTATTCTAACTAGAGAAACATTTTGGAAGATATAACTTCCCTAGCGAATTCCTCCCATCACTGACAGAAATAAAACTAAAGAAAAAGGTCCTTTTGTGTCTGAACTGAGGAAGAGAATTGGCCCTCGCTTTAAAATCTCATTCAATAGAGTTTAAATTATACGGGGAAAAAAATTCAAATGAAAAGGGAAACGAGCGAGAAATTGGAGTTTCTGGTTCCACTATTATTCAAATCGAGTTTCGATTGGCTTCTCCGTTAACGCCGCGCCATAAAAAGAGATACCCAGTAGATTGGTGGTTTGCGCATCTCTTTATTCCATAAGAGTGCGACGACTTTCTTCCTGTCCCTAGCGAGGTCTATAGAGCGCCACAATATGTACTTGTAACATACAACGAAAACGTTTCCATTGTAATACTCGAAAAGGGACCACCACTATTATATCGCCAACCACCACTCCTATTCTATTGTTAACCCTTTTCATAATATATAACCAAATTTCATTCTGAGTACGTGTTCTTCTTTTCAATGAAAAAGAGGGCCATTCATTAAAGTGATACTTAAACGCTCCAACAAGTATTTTTTTTTTTGGGGAGGTATAGTACCTAGAAACTACCACAAGGTAATCATCATCTCTAAGGGAACAACCTTGGATTAATTAATAGGATCCCAAAGGATAGACAACAGAGTAACATTTCTTCAAAAATGAAGCCCCCTTAGTACTCCCCTTTTTAAAGTATCAAACTTCCACGACGAACGGCTTCAAGTGAGATAGAAAAGGGGGTGTCGACCCAAAAAGTGAATACAAAGACTTTTTTATCAGTAAATAAACCGTAGCTGCGCAGTTGACCTTCCCTATGTTCAAGAGAAGTTTGCGAAATGAGAAAAGCTATGGCGGTTTGATAAACAATGTTTAAACGCAAATAGTTCGGCAATTTTTCCCTTGTCTAAAATTCAAGCGCAATTCCAGGAATTTACGGGCAAGATTGCTTTCGATCGCGGATTGTGATCCTTCTACATTCAATTTGATCCAGTAAATATAGACCCTAAATCCGGTTTACCAATTTCGGCCGCTAGGTTAGGTTAGGGCTGAACAATTTTGAACTTTATCTGCCTGCTGTCTATGCTTATAGACACTATTAATTAATCCATGGAACAACCGATGATATTAAGATTTGTCTGTGGTTCTGGAAGTCAAGATGTTTCGAGCGGGAAGAGAAATAAATAAATAAAATATGTTCAGCGACCATTATTAGTATCAAAATCGATAATTGATTTTACGATAATTAAACTTTTATTTGTAATGAGTACAAAATTTATACTCGACGAGCAATTTTCAACTACAAATTTTCACCTCTACGACCTTTGACCAGTTTTAAAACTCCTCATTTTTCACCTGAACCTGACTGAACGTTTTTTACGAACTTATAAAAGTAAACATATCCACTTTTAAAACCATAAATCGCAAAAATTCCCTTCCCCGCTTTAGAAAAATAGTTTTTTTTTTCTCTGATGCCCTAAAAAACTTTTCGGAAGAATTTATATAAAATTTTAAAACGTTCTTTAAGCGACGTGTGAATAAAAAATGTGTACAAGATACTCAAGTGCAGTTTACATAATTTAAAACAAATGAGGCGAATTGATACATAATGTTAAATAAACTCTAGAAGAATAAACGTAGTCGAAATGAACCTCCTGTGAAAACCAGTAAGGTTAAAGGTCTACAAAATCAGATTGGTCTTTCAATACGAGGCAAAACCCACAGCCTTTATTATTCCATTTCATGGGGATATATAAAAGTATATAAGTTTATATTTTCCCGTACTGCAAATTCATAATTATTTTTAGGCCATAGGGTGTTGCTCGAGAGTGAGCAAGTCTTTCAGACTTCATTTATAACCCTTTTTATTTTTGGTCCTTTTTTTTCATCTGTAGTTTCCACCACGCTTAAAACTGCTTGTATAGACACCCAACTACTTCTAAACGATAAGTAATTTCAGAAGTATATAGGACAAAAGTTAGTAACGTTAAAAACTTGAAACATCAAAATCTCGTCGTTAAATATAAAGCCGCGTTCATACTAGGCCTTGGAATCGATTTAAACCGTTTCAAAATTTTTCGCTTTAGTCGTGTGACCGGGAAACCAACCATCTTTTCTCGAATCGTTTTGATACGATTTCTCGAATCTGATTGGAGAACCAGTTTTGTACCGATTCGTTTTCAACAACCGATAGATGAAGCTACAATAAATCGATTTTATAAAGATAACGCGTGAACACAAGACACTTAAAACGATTCCTGGCGATTTGAATGTCGGTTTCATTCTACCGTTTCAAATCGATTAAGAAATGATAGTGTGACCTTAGCTTAAATGAATTCACGCGCTCGTCGACAAGCAGCTTACGAGTAGTCTTCGTTAAAAAAAGCTACGATAAAATCAAACCGTTATTCAAATCGCAAGGAATCGTTTTTATCGTCACGCGTTCATGCATTATCTTTATAAATCGATTTATTGTAGCGTCATCTCGGTTGTTGAAACCGAATCGGTATGAAACTGGTTCCCGAAGCAGTTTCGAGAAAACGAATCAAATCGATTCGAGAAAAGACGGTTTTCCGTTCACACGACTCTAACGAAACGTTTTGAAACGGTTAAAATCGATTCCAAGGCCTAGTATGAACGCAGCTATAAAGTCTTCTCTTAATTTCAAGCGCGAAATGGTGTTCCCGCGAAGAAGGTTTTTATTGACTTCTGGTAGTGTGTTTAATATAGTGTCTACATTTATCGTATTGAAAATTCCTAGGAAATAACCTAAAGGCACTCAATTTTTTTTTTTTTTTTTTTTTAAGGCAGCGCTAGAATTTTAGTTCTTAAAACATTATCGCGAGAAATGTTTTATTTTTTTAAATTTTTTTGAGTGAGGAACCGAAAAGGAGAAGCTATTCATATATTCGTTATCAGTTTGCTGACTGTATAGGAACAATCCTATAGGTTAGTAGACTTATTAGCTTGAGTTGAAATCTATCTATTCGATCCTCGATCTTGGTAACGAGGTATTAAACTATAATTTAAATTGAGGCTGTAACTAAATTTTCATGAGCTCCAAGTATAATTTAAGTATAATTATCGGGAAACGATTCTAAATATACAAATGCCATGGAAAAAACGGAAAAAACTTCCGGTACCGTAAAAATAATCAGTTTTTTTTATAACCGCCATCTTAGAATATTTTCAAAACAAATTTTCCCACAATACTATGTCATCACCATGATCGCGTGGCTATTATAGAGCCTACCGTTGATTATGATACGTGTTACGATTGCTTCCGCGCGGTCTTTTTCGTGAAAGTACTTAGTCCAGAAAGTACTATATACCTTTCGTATGAAAATTATTTATAGTTTCGTACCAGAACAAAACTACGTCTTATATCCAGAAAAATAAATAAATATATTTTTCCCATTTTAATTTTCTTAAATACTTGACAATCTAAAAATACAATCCATAAAAATGGGGACAACATCACTTTAAAGCCTATTAAAAACCGAATAAAGCGCGTGCTCCTCTATTCTCCAATAATTGCCCGGAAGAGAGAGATTTAAATTTCGAAGAGATTTAAAGCCTTGCACCATCCGAACACATATCTCGATTTTTTTTTAATAAATTTGGTCTCAAATTCAATTTTATTTGACCTTTGATATCTAGGTCACAATTACAAATATTTATCTTTCTCCCATTAAGTTTTCAGACCTTCAAAAAAATTCTAACAAAATATTTTTATTAAATTATGGCTAAAGGGAAACTTTTTGTTCGAGTTTTTTTTTTTTTTTTTTTTTTTTTTTTTTATTTAATGGCCAACACTTGGGAAAATCTTGGTTCTCGCCCCTAAGACATATTACGTATGGTCTTTCAGTACAATTTATTCCTTTATTTCTCTTGATAAAAATCAATAGCCAGTTTGATAAAATTTTAAACCAATTTTTTTACCTGAAACAATTATTTTAATAATTTTTAAATAAATATATTGGGTATAATCAGGTATGCGTATAGAAATTTCCATCAGTAACGTCATCGAAATGTAAATTCAAGAGAGCCAATAAGATAAAAGTTGAGGGTTAATCTTCCTTAGGGTTAGGAGCAGAAATTAAGTAAATTTAAGGCAAGATGTCGCATATTTCTTCTATACGTAAATTCCAGCTCTAATATAAATGTACAGTTGCTTAGATTGAGGAAAACTGTAATTTTAACGATTACAAAAATTTAATGATGAAGGGAACTCTTGCATAAAACACAAATATGAATTTTGTTTCGCAAAATATTTCCTAGTTTATTAAATTAAACGCTTCATTATTTCATTCTCCCTTTAAATCAAAGGATAAAGCCGGGAAAGTGGAAAGGAGCTGAATGTTTGGAGAGAAATTTGGAGGAAAGCTTTTAGAGGAGATTAGCTTTCATCTTCTCGTTACTGACGTGAAAACCCTCTTTGCTGCCAGAGCACCCAGCTATTATTTCGGGGCTCCGAACGAAAATTAATAGTTTAAGCTGGACCTATATTATCTCCCCTATATAATAATCTCCTCCCTTACATATCGACCTTGGCTACTATACCTATGGCTATTTTAAAATTTCAAGGGATCCTTAAACACTTGGTTATTCTCTCGATGACATTGCCAATTGCGTATCAGTTTAGTTCAAGCGATAAGAATAGGTTAACGGTTTCATCTGACCAAAAGGTTAAGGAGGATATAAATAATTTTTAAATAATAATCGTAAAATCCTCTAGTGATGATAAATGAAACACTTATTTTTCTTAAGAATTATATTAAACGTTCTTAATGTAATGAAAATCATAGGGCTATATGGCCTCAAGTATTTTATGGATTTTGACTAGGATAAGAGAAAAATCTAGCCAATTTAACCATTTGAAACGTTGCATTTTGAAACTTGTAGATTCAAGAAAATCTGTCATTTGAAATATGATCTTATCCAAAAAACTATAACACAAAGATTCAATTTAATAATGAACTCGCTTCATTATACAAATAAATCAAGCATTGACCTGATTTTGGCTCGGATCATAAGAAAATCGAGCCACTATCATTTTCCTTGATAAACATTGAAACTTGTAGATTCAAGAAAATTTTCCTGTCATTAGAAATATTATTTTATCGAAAATTCCATCATGAATATTCAATTTTATTATTTATTTCGCTTAATTATAATGTCACCTATTCAAATACAACCAGCATGGGACTGATTTTTGACTATAGGTTATAAGTTAATCACCAATTTCCCACGACATACTTTTAAAAATTAATTTGCCCGCTACAACGTCTGAAGAAGACTTCAAAAGAAAGACATAAAGGGTACGTTGAGAAGGTATTTTATTTCGTAAAAAAGGGGCCAAAAAGAAGCGGTACTTCGCTCATAAAGAGCTAATTCCACGACGAAGTACCTTTTTCGAAAATTAAATACTTTTTCAAACTACCCTTTTTGTCTTTCTTAATTTTCTTTGAACTACTTCAAGACCGTCAGAGGCTTCTTATTCTCTGAATAACTCTTCAAAAGGATTCGTATAAGCTTTTAGTTTTACTCGAAATATAATTTCTAAAAACTGTAGGGACTAGGGAGCAATTAAAACATCCTAAGAAAGAACAACAGCAACTCCCCATAAGAGTCTGGGTCCACGTAATGTTAAAAATTTTCGTCTCTTTTATGATAAATTCGTATTATATTATTAAAATAGGGTAGTTGGGGGATAATTTAAAGCTAAAATTCGAGCTCACAACTGTAAATTTTGGGAATTACAACGAATGGAAGGTTTCTTCCATAATGTAAAGAATAGTAAGAATCTATGACTTCCGTGCCGGATATGAAAGCCTTCCCCCACACGAAAATCTTCAACGGTTATTATTTTAGATTCATAATTATGTTAGGAAAATATTAGGAAAGAATTATTTTGTAACTGCCACGGGTATAGTGCTGGCGGCAAAATGAAATTCGTATATTTTTGGTCTACTATGCCTCGAAATCCTCGAAAACGCCTGTAGAAGTGTTCCACTTGTCAAGCATTCATGCAGTAGGCTTTTGCTAGCTTTACAGGGGCCGTGCAAAGACTATATAGCTTACTTGAATAGTCTTTGGTGTATAAGAAACTCGAAAAATAAATAGAGAAATCATACCAATTAGAAGATACTGGAGTAGTATCTTTAATTTTTATTTCATATTAAACAAAACACACTTGTATAAAACGGACAAATTATTCATTTAACGCTAAGGTTTTCTACGTTTAACGTATGTCTGGTAGTTCAAGCTCAGTGGCATCTTCACACACTACACGCAATTTTGACTGGTACCAACTGCCTCGACCTTCATGGCGACGATAACCAAGATACCAGATTACGCTGCTAACGTGAACACAAGTACCTATCGTCAAACTACCACCTTTGCAATTGCAATACCAGCCTTTAATGGCATTTGCACCTGTCCCGTTCGGTACATAACGAATTAGAGCTTGGTGAACAGCTGAGGTGGAAAATTGACCAGGCACGCGTATACGAATTAAGTCATGTTCAACTTTGGACACTTCGACGCTGAAAGAGCCGGATTTCTCTATAGTCAACGCCACACAAGATTCAGCGCGTTTCGTTTTAAAGTCGCTCATTACCACCTCACGTACATCACTTTCACGAAGTACAGGGAAGTCTTGAAATTCACTATCCTCAATTCGTTGCCATTTAGACGGTTTGCGAAGCAGATTATCGCGCTCAACTACTTCCTTAAGAGGATTTTCTTTCGTAGAGACTGCCAGCATTTTTTCGACGGAGTCTTCCCAGGAACCTTTAAGATGTAACTCCGGGTGGTAGGCGTTCAACAGCGCAGCAGCAATTTGAAGAAGTTCCGGAACTAATGGTAACATATGCACAGGTATACGGTTTTGAAAAAAACGATACACCGTCTGCAAATGCCCATTCCTAACTTCAACCGGCCACCTGAGGTACGTTACTTGTCGGGAACGATTAACTTCTTGCGTGTTTACTTGCTTCTCGCCTTTAGACAAGAACGAAGGCATTTGTAAATCCACACCCAGTTCAGTCAGTACGCTGTTGGAGTCTCGAAAACCGCGGTCTGCCAGTACAACGTCACCAACTTGAAAGAAAGACTGGAGTTCTTCTCTCTTTTTGATAGAATGGTTTAAAATGCGCGCGTCGTTATTGCGGCCATTAGCAAAGTAGGGTCCGATTATATCTATTATGTAACCCGTAGTTGTTACCATTAACATAGGCTTGAGGATATGCTGGCCTTTGTGCACACAGAAGGATTTGTGAAGAACGGTATAGTCCTTGGATCTTCCAACCTTGATATAGGTGCCATCTACAATGGTAATAAGACAATTAGGCTTGGTGTTAGCAAAGAGTTTTACTGCTGCTCCAGATTGATGGTTTGTTATCAGATTGTCACGTGATAAGTGTTGCAGGCCAAAATGATGTGGCACGAAATGCTCCGATAAAGCCATAATAACCGCTTTTACCGTGTTTGATACCGATCTTTCAGTTAAATGAAATAAAGTTGATAACACCTTATTGGAGATACCCAATCGTAATTTCACCAATAATACTGCTAGAGCTGTCTTCGACGAACAGCATCTGATGGTACGAATAATGTCCTCAATAGTCGAATGCAACTCTAGGAACTCGTGCAGGGACAATGAAGTTAATACTTTACAGTCTTCATCACTTTGTATGAAGTTGTCAAAGCTCGGCGTCCGTAGGTCGTTAACACATTTCCTGAGGTCCTGTAATAGTTGCTCAATGTCCGTGGCAGTCATAATGGTTGATCTAGCGGAAACCTGAATTCCAGCAATTATTTCGGTGGGAAGCTCTCCGTTAACGAGATGCGTGGAGCACATTCGGTTGTCCCGATGAATAAATATGGCTCTTTCCACAAATATACTTGTTCTCACTTCGGCTTTTACCCTGGTTCGTGTACTAACACCGCAAATGAAGCAAGTCTTTGGCAGGGGCCGAACACAACTGTGCTTTATGGCAATAGTGTTTGATGACGTACGCTTTCGTGGTAATTGCGACGTTGATGGCTGAGGTATTGGTGACGGTGATGGATTAGATACTGTGGACTTTGTTGGTTCAGGTACTGTGGACGTTGATGGCTCAGGTACTGTTGACGTTGATGGATTAGATACTTGCGTCATTTGTCTTCGTTTTTGTGGTGAAGACGATGACGTTGAAGAGCCATGATCACTACTGAAGGACGATTTGCTAGCATTTAAGAACGTTTGAAACTTTCGTGACAGACCCGAGCACTTTAAACAAATCTTCGTTGTTTTGCTATTAATTACAAGTGGTAATAACCCTTTACTAAAACGAAGAAAACGAGCAAAGCCAGCCTTTACGTGAGTGCCTATACCTCTACTTGTACTATTGGTAACTTTTCGATTGCACGCGTAACATGTATTTGGAGCCATCTACAAATTCCAAGTGACTCTCACATTGATGTTATTGATAAGGAAAGTTCTTAAGATCATGGTTCAAACCAGATATTACAATTTTTTTAATGTTTATAAAAGCAGGTTTAATTATTTTTCACCAACCTGGCTGGCAAAAAATATTAAAGACGTCTTTAATATTTTTTGCCAGCCAGGTTGGCGAAAAATAATTAAACCTGCTTTTATAAACATTAAAAAAATTGTAATATCTGGTTTGAACCATGATCTTAAGAACTTTCCTTATCAATAACATCAATGTGAGAGTCACTTGGAATTTGTAGATGGCTCCAAATACATGTTACGCGTGCAATCGGAAAGTTACCAATAGTACAAGTAGAGGTATAGGCACTCACGTAAAGGCTGGCTTTGCTCGTTTTCTTCGTTTTAGTAAAGGGTTATTACCACTTGTAATTAATAGCAAAACAACGAAAATTTGTTTAAAGTGCTCGGGTCTGTCACGAAAGTTTCAAACGTTCTTAAATGCTAGCAAATCGTCCTTCAGTAGTGATCATGGCTCTTCAACCTCATCGTCTTCACCACAAAAACGAAGACAAATGACGCAAGTATCTAATCCATCAACGTCAACAGTACCTGAGCCATCAACGTCCACAGTACCTGAACCAACAAAGTCCACAGTATCTAATCCATCACCGTCACCAATACCTCAGCCATCAACGTCGCAATTACCACGAAAGCGTACGTCATCAAACACTATTGCCATAAAGCACAGTTGTGTTCGGCCCCTGCCAAAGACTTGCTTCATTTGCGGTGTTAGTACACGAACCAGGGTAAAAGCCGAAGTGAGAACAAGTATATTTGTGGAAAGAGCCATATTTATTCATCGGGACAACCGAATGTGCTCCACGCATCTCGTTAACGGAGAGCTTCCCACCGAAATAATTGCTGGAATTCAGGTTTCCGCTAGATCAACCATTATGACTGCCACGGACATTGAGCAACTATTACAGGACCTCAGGAAATGTGTTAACGACCTACGGACGCCGAGCTTTGACAATTTCATACAAAGTGATGAAGACTGTAAAGTATTAACTTCATTGTCCCTGCACGAGTTCCTAGAGTTGCATTCGACTATTGAGGACATTATTCGTACCATCAGATGCTGTTCGTCGAAGACAGCTCTAGCAGTATTATTGGTGAAATTACGATTGGGTATCTCCAATAAGGTGTTATCAACTTTATTTCATTTAACTGAAAGATCGGTATCAAACACGGTAAAAGCGGTTATTATGGCTTTATCGGAGCATTTCGTGCCACATCATTTTGGCCTGCAGCACTTATCACGTGACAATCTGATAACAAACCATCAATCTGGAGCAGCAGTAAAACTCTTTGCTAACAACAAGCCTAATTGTTTTATTACCATTGTAGATGGCACCTATATCAAGGTTGGAAGATCCAAGGACTATACCGTTCTTCACAAATCCTTCTGTGTGCACAAAGGCCAGCATATCCTCAAGCCAATGTTAATGGTAACAACTACGGGTTACATAATAGATATAATCAGACCCTACTTTGCTAATGGCCGCAATAACGACGCGCGCATTTTAAACCATTCTATCAAAAAGAGAGAAGAACTCCAGTCTTTCTTTCAAGTTGGTGACGTTGTACTGGCAGACCGCGGTTTTCGAGACTCCAACAGCGTACTGACTGAACTGGGTGTGGATTTACAAATGCCTTCGTTCTTGTCTAAAGGCGAGAAGCAAGTAAACACCCAAGAAGTTAATCGTTCCCGACAAGTAACGTACCTCAGGTGGCCGGTTGAAGTTAGCAATGGGCATTTGCAGACGGTGTATCGTTTTTTCAAAACCGTATACCTGTGCATATGTTACCATTAGTTCCGGAACTTCTTCAAATTGCTGCTGCGCTGTTGAACGCCTACCACCCGGAGTTACATCTTAAAGGTTCCTCGGAAGACTCCGTCGAAAAAATGCTGGCAGTCTCTACGAAAGAAAATCCTCTTAAGGAAGTAGTTGAGCGCGATAATCTGCTTCGCAAACCGTCTAAATGGCAACGAATTGAGGATAGTGAATTTCAAGACTTCCCTGTACTTCGTGAAAGTGATGTACGTGACTTGGTAATGAGCGACTTTAAAACGAAACGCGCTGAATCTTATGTGGCGTTGACTATAGAGAAATCCGGCTCTTTCAGCGTCGAAGTGTCCAAAGTTGAACATGACTTAATTCGTATACGCGTGCCTGGTCAATTTTCCACCTCAGCTGTTCACCAAGCTCTAATTCGTTATGTACCGAACGGGACAGGTGCAAATGCCATTAAAGGCTGGTATTGCAATTGCAAAGGTGGTAGTTTGACGATAGGTACTTGTGTTCACGTTAGCAGCGTAATCTGGTATCTTGGTTATCGTCGCCATGAAGATCGAGGCAGTTGGTACCAGTCAAAATTGCGTGTAGTGTGTGAAGATGCCACTGAGCTTGAACTACCAGACATACGTTAAACGTAGAAAACCTTAGCGTTAAATGAATAATTTGTCCGTTTTATACAAGTGTGTTTTGTTTAATATGAAATAAAAATTAAAGATACTACTCCAGTATCTTCTAATTGGTATGATATCTCTATTTATTTTTCGAGTTTCTTATACACCAAAGACTATTAAAGTAAGCTATATAGTCTTTGCACGGCCCCTGTAAAGCTAGCAAAAGCCTACTGCATGAATGCTTGACAAGTGGAACACTTCTACAGGCGTTTTCGAGGATTTCGAGGCATAGTAGACCAAAAATATACGAATTTCATTTTGCCGCCAGCACTATACCCGTGGCAGTTACAAAATAATTCTTTCCTAATATTTTCCTAACATAATTATGAATCCAAAATAATAACCGTTCAAGATTTTCGTGTGGGGGAAGGCTTTCATATCCGGCACGGAAGTCATAGATTCTTCCTATTCTTTACATTATGGAAGAAACCTTCCATTCGTTGTAATTCCCAAAATTTACAGTTGTGAGCTCGAATTTTAGCTTTAAATTATCCCCCAACTACCCTATTTTAATAATATAATACGAATTTATCATAAAAGAGACGAAAATTTTTAACATTACGTGGACCCAGACTCTTATGGGGAGTTGCTGTTGTTCTTTTCCCAGGTTTTGAAATGCGAGAAGGTTCTATTTTTGTTTCCTAACGAGTTGTGTTCGAGTGAAGTTGGAAAAGACTACTTTTTTCCCTATATAGCTTATCATTATGTTTCTCTCCGCGTCTGATTTATTTAAGAGTATCAACTACTTTTGAATAAAAGTATAGCGGGGCTTCATTAAAAACGTCTCGCTTAATTTACTTCAAAATTTAGAAACTATATACATAAAAGATAGAATGAGAAGCCACAAAACTGAAGATCGCGAAAGGATAGAAATAGGCCCCAAATTGGGGAGGGGCACTTAACTTTTTTGACCGACCTGAACAAAACAGGCGAATCATTGGTAATGTTCAAGATAATTGAAGTGAAAACAAACATGGTTACATCTTGGATAAACTAACTACAAGGATTTCCCATTGCCATAGAATATTACATTTTCAACAAAAACAATTGATATAATTCCTCAGGCGGAGAAAAATACGAATAATCACGTAATTTAGGCATAAACCGGTTACACCATTAGAAAGTGGACATTTCCTAGATTTTTTAAAGGTAGTAAAGTTATACCTCGCCATTGATTGAAATCGAGCAAAATTCCCAAAATGACCCCTATATCTTAAAATGGCCGGAACCTTTCTACTTTCGATTTTCTAATTGTTTCGCATCCTTGTTTACACAAAAATTGAAAATGGAAAAGGTTGGTTCTCTCTTGTTTCTTTTAACAATAAGCAATAGAACCCAATTCCGTGATATCAAGAAAATAAAATAACCTCAAAACCCAAAATCAAAAGAAAAATTCTGGTTATTTTTAAGACTTGTATTTTAAAAGACTTTTGGTCACCAAACTGTTCGTAATACTTCACCCTAAAATTAGCATCGCCACTTATCCATCATCGGATTGAGATGAGGAGGAAAGTTGGTTGATTTTAGGCGCGCAGACGTCCATATGTATTTCATATGTACTTGTACCAGTTTTTATCTTTGACCCGCTATTTTTGCAGTGCACGCCTGCCTTTTAGATATATATATATATATAGTGTCTGAACTCCGTCAGAATAGGCTAGAAAGTGGGTATATAAGAACCGACTGATGCTCCAGTCGCTACGGATCCAGTTGCCATGGAAACGAGAAGATTTAAACGCGCGAAAGAGGCGGCAAAATGGATGGAGTTAGGCAGTAGAGCGAGAGTAGTGAGAGGAGGGTGTAAATGTATATGTTCTTATTCAGTAGGCAAAGACATACCTTTACCTATTGAATAGAGTCTAAAGGCATCTATATTCAATTTCATTCTCAGAAGATTGTAAAATATCCGCTGTAAAAAATATATTTTCAAAATGAGTAAAAGAGGCTCCTGCTTATAGTTACACAGAAAATTTGTGCAAAAACGTTTTTTAATTTATTATTACTTATCAGATTCAATTAACGCAATTAACACATTGCTATATTATATTTATTTTTAAGTAAATGATATTTTGAAACTCACAACTCAGTTACAACAGACTATATAACGAAATTGGCTGTTTCATCAATTAGGAATCTCATTAATCTCAATAGTAAAATAAGAAATGTATGAGTTTGATCAAAACTCACAATGAAATCGACTTTGCCTTCTTTTTGTTCCAATTATTTGAAGCAATACAACAGTCTTAAGAGGAAGAGAGTAAAATAGGTACGCGTGGAAAATTTCCAAACACACCATTCATTAGATTAGTCCAACTGACTGTTGCGTAGACATTTCGTAAGAAAGAAAGTCCATTGCAAATTAAGGGTATATACGTACGTCCTACATATGAAAAAGCTTTTTTTCCTATGGGATTTCCCTTTTCGTGACGGTTCGAAGCTAATTACAGGACCTTGGGCCCTTTTCTCCTAAATAATTAAATGATGTACATTTATTTTCTACGCGATTCGTTCACCAATCAAGGCCGAATGATGTGATGTTACCGAAACAGTGAAAATTTATTTTGTGGTATGGGAACATAATTATATTGTCAATCGGCTGTAAATTAATTCATGAGGTTTTAATTGATGATTCGTGTTGGGACCCCAAGATAATTTCGTAAGATTTGAATTTTAGGCCTACAATAAAATATTTCACACGGGATTTCTAAGGATTTATTTAAAACGTATGCTTTTATTAAATTTCTGAATAATTTCAAATGATTTAATTTGAAATGTTCAAGAAATTCATGTAATCATAGTGAAATACATGAATAGTAAAAATTCAGCATCTTTTATTGAGACCTTTTTTAAAAAAGTAATATCAAAAGTTAATACATGTCTTATGTTTGAAAAAAAAAACTGAAAAATATTCGAAAAAAGTTGGGAAGATTAGATAATGGTTGTAAAATGATTGATAAATGATAACGGGTAAAAATATATTTGGAGAAGGTTTGTAAGGCCGGAAAATGATTGAAAAATGTTTGTAAAATGATATAAAAATAATCAAGAAGGGTTGAAAAGTTTAGAAAATTCCTGGAAAAAGGTTGGACAACTTTTGGGAAAGTCAATAGTGTTTTAAATGAAAATGTAAGTTTAAATTAGTTTTTCCATTATACCTACAGGATATTTTTCTAATTTTAAAATTGATAAACAGATTTAATACAATATTTAAAAGCGTGTCAGCGTCAGTCTCTAAAGAATAGTTGAATAGAAACTCTATCCTGGGTATACCCGTACAAAGAACCCTTATCGGAGTAAGAGGACTCGATTACTATATACATTAAAAGAGGTTTACCCCACAAAATATCGTCTTTCAAAAAAGAGAAAAACTATTAAAGAGTTTTCGGAGCGAAGCGAGACATAAGCTTTCTAACATATCGGGGCTTCAATACCTCGTCCTAAGGGTAAACACCATGTAACGGGATCTCTCATCCAATCGGAACATTCGCCTATATATAGCCTAGATTTTCCTTCCACGTAGTACTATAGTTGCCAGACTGAATAGATGTAGAGCTGAATGCCTTGAGGGTGTAAAATTTTATAAAATCTGTTGTTCAAGACCAGTTTTGTAGGAACTCTGTTTATATCTTTAGTGAAGTTTAGAAATAGCGAGACGAACCCGTACGAGTAAGAACCCATAGAAGCGTACAAGAACAATGCAAAGGTGACATCTTTGCACCTGATAACACGATGTTATACTTCTTGAGAGGAGCGTCTGCTTCGGCCTATTTTAACCTAGGAACCCCCTTAAAATCTCTATATATCCTAAACCATGTAACTCGAAAAAGAAATTGTCAGCCGCACATTTTCGTAACTATTTATACCGTGGCCCACGACCCATCTTCTTTCAATGTCCTTGACGTGCTTCTATTGGTTATGGTACGCGTCTCTACTCGAAGTTCGTTTTGATTGAAGTTATTTGCACTTCACATCTTTACCCCCCGCCACGTTTTGAACCCACCACACTCGTCTCCTGTCAGAGATTTTGAAGCGTTTAATCAATTACAACCTTAGGGAACCTGTTATTATATGGAAATTTCGGTTCTTTCATGGTTGAATTTCTTAATTTCTCTTTTTACCGAACATCCTTTCAAGTATATACAAAGTATCGCCTTCTCTTTCTTATCTCTCAGACACATTTATCCACTCTTTCAGTCTATACATTCTAATATCGCGGGTTGGCCCGAATGACAGCGAAAGAACGAAGCCCCCTTACTAAAAAGAGATTCTTGTATACCATCACAGTCGGAACCATCATCGTGTTACTTCGTATGCGCTTGATAGGAGAAGGAATACGATATTGGCGACCTCTTGGCCGGTTGGTGATGGAGCCTAAACTTTGAACTGTTCAATAGTTAATTATAGGTTGTATTTACACTCCCGTTGGACGTATTTTGAATATAGAATGATATATGTCCACCCTTTAGTTTCGAGCAGGTGGAACTGACCCGTGAGACGCAAACTGGTTTCAATATTGATCTAATCAATTATTCCCCTCTTCTGCCGTAATTACAATTACTAGGCAAACTGAGGACACCTTTCGATTTCCGCCTTTATGATAATCAGCTCTAATTGATGCTCTATTCGAGCCAAAAATGCTTAAACTACGCTAGCCGTTTCACGGTTTAAATTAACGGTTTCGTCTTAAATCATATTTAAATGGAACTCGAATTTCATACAGTAATTATTTAATTTATACTATATACATTTTTTTTTAATTATTTAATTTTTAGTAGTAGAATTGATAAAAAAAAATACACTTAATTTTCCTCGTTACCTTCCCTTTAATAAAATAAATTGTTTTCCAGGAGTTTCTCAGACTAATCTGGTATCCATAGCGGGAAAAACTTAGTTAAGTGCAGTCAAAATATTTTCGTAGGCCTCGCAATCGCAAAGGTTTCTAAGATACCATAGCTACGTTCACACTAAAGCCTGTTTTCAAACCGTTTTGAAATGTTTCGTGGGCTAAAAAATCTGTTTTTTGTCAAAGAATTTCTGCAGGTGACCAGAAATTTTTACAATTTGATTAATCGAAACCGGTTTAAATCGGTTTCAAAGTCTTTAGTATGAACGAGGCTTAGGAGCAAAAAAAATGAATACATATTCAATATTCCAATGAAGCCAAATGTACGGAATAATGTACGGCAGAGGAGCGACCTCATTTCAATAATCGGCCTTATCGCCAACTCCAAATATTATTTCTAGGATTATACAATGGGAATATAAGCTAATATTTTCGCCCCTACGATCGAAACTGCGCTAGAAGTCTTCTAAGCAGACGACGCTTAGCGTAGTCGCGATCCAAGCGTCGAAAATCGTAGCTTACTACTATTAAATTAAGAATATATCCACTTTTTTTTAAAGGGATACTGTCAGAGTTTTTTTTTTCGTAGGCCTATGGATTATATTTTTAGCTTTTTTTATACTAATTGAAAGCCAAATTCCAAATCTTTCTTTTTTGCCTGTTCACAAGATTTAATAAACTCCAAAATTAAAATGTCAGGAATTTATTATTTAAATTTTTTTCGCTTGATGACGTAGAATGTGGGAAAATGTGATTAACGTTTAGTTTGAAATGTAAAGTAGGACTTTCTGGATTAAGTACTTTCACGTAAATGACCACATGAAAACGTAAGGATCAATTGTTGACTCTATAGCCACGTGACGATTTTGATGACGTAGCTTGATGGTGATTTTTATATCAAAATATTTCGATGATGTCGATTTTTAACTGTTGTGGTATTTTAAGCCGTTTTTTAACAATCTTCCCTAAAATAGTTCTGAAATTCCATTTAGATTGTGTGTGAAATCGCCATCAAATCGGTGACAGCGTTACTTTAAAAAAGTGTAAATTTCATTTTGGTGTATATATCTTCGAGAGCAAAGCGACGAATAGTCGAATATAGGAATGCAGCTGGCTGCATTTGCGTTTTCTTCAAATTTAGGCTCTTCATTTTACAGCTTGGCCTTAGTCTAGCCTAGTCGAAAGGTTTAAGTTGACGATTTCCCAGATTTCAGGGAAGAGAGAGAAAAGAGACTGAGGGCGCACGAGAGGGATTACTAGATCAAGATCGATTTTTGTACGTAGAGGGATGAGAGACTCTGAGACTTAGAGTGCGCGGCTAGCCCAAATTGGATCCCCCCCCCCCAATATCCCACCTATACCCTTCCCCAACAAACACTTGTAGCTCCCTAGGCTTTAACTCCTAAAAAGATAGAATTCCCTCTGAAACAGCCATAGAATTCAGAAAGATCCAACTAGTTCTATCTTAAATAAACCGAATCTACGGTGAGACCAGCTCTTACTTACATTTAATCTCCTTCAATTCTTATCATACTCCTGGAATTCTTATCATACTCCTGGAATTCTTATCATACTCCTGGAATTCTTATCATACTCCTGGAATTATTATCATACTCCTGGAATTCTTAGAATACTCCTGGAATTCTTATCATACTCCTGGAATTCTTATCATACTCCTGGAATTCTTATCATACTCCTGGAATTCTTATCATACTCCTGGAATTTTTATCATACTCCTGGAATATTTATCATACTCCTGGAATTCTTATCATACTCCTTTCATTTCGATCGTGCTCCTAGTAAACTCTCGTCTATCTTAACTATTCTAATAAAAGTATTGCAAATCTGTACACATCTCCAACCCTTCGGAAATTATAAAAAAATCTGCCTATATATTTTCTTCCGTCGAGTTTACTCTCTCGCTCATCCACATAATTTATTTCAATTTCTTGCGTGTTGTCTTCAATATTATGTCTTTTTTTTTTCAATTATTGCGCCCTATATACCCGCGTTGTATTCTCGTATACATTGATTTTACTCTTATAAATCAGAACTCTTAATTGCTATACTCGAGAGGTTGAAGTGTTAGTTTTCTCGAAAAATAGCGTAATATTCTATGAAACTTCCGGCTGGTTTTATTTCCGGTATAGAATTAGATAAAGAGAATGAGCGAACGAAAAATAAGAAAAAAAACCTACAGGTTTCTTACTCGAGTTTTCACTATATTCTAGAAAGGAAATAAGCTCAAAATAAAAGAATGAAGCAAGAATTATTGGCTATAGTCGTACTCAATGTCGCCTAAGAATACTAGGAAAGGTTCTCTGACTCTTTTACGTTATTCCTTGTAGTCTCGGGTCAAATTAACCGCGAGTATAGTAGCTTTACTACCACGGTACTGGGTTTTGCAACGTGTTTCCACCTATACCTCGAGTCTCATCCCTCCAACCTTGGTCCAATAATGTATAAAAGGGAGGACAAACCTTACAAATAATATTTAATGACTTTCTTTATAGTTAACCCTAAAATATTATAAATCGAATGACACTCCAATTGTGATTTTTAGCCGTTTTAAATTCAGCCAATTATTCAAGACTTAATAACACAATTAGATAACGACATTGTTTGAACAAACTCTACGATTTGGCAAAGGCTTAGATATATTTTTATCAGTTGAAACTCTTAATTAGGCTTAGAAACTATTCCATCACTTTCTTCAAAACCTTAAACTTTATATTAAGCTGATTCATAATTTTATTAATCAAACTCTGCTATTGGACAAATTCTATAGATATAATATTAATTAGCTGCAGAATTAGGTTTGTCTATCTCCTCACTACGTTCAAGACCTCTGCATTCCTAATTAGTGTCAAATTTATCAATCATTTAAGCTAGCTTTTAATTAAACGGGATTAATTTAAAGCTGGAAGATAAAAGGCTTGGAGTTTGCGTAAACCAAGCATCTTGCAAGTAGACGTTTAAACTTTGTTATAGTCCTAACCATTTTGTGAATATGACTTTTGGTTTTAGGCGAATTTTTGGTCTTCTGTACAATTAGGCTTAGCTCGGCTTGTTAAAGGTCTGATAAAGGATGTTCGGACATTGTATTTAAGCTAGTGACCCTGACTATAAATCACAAGAAGTTAGCGCTTACTTGTCAAAGTTTCTCTTTTATCCATCAAGCTAAGCCTAATATCCGGATATATCAATCACCGGACGTTAGGCCTAACTCTCATACTTTACTTAGACCGCGAGTTTTAAATTGGATTTAACTTGTCTGTAGAGGGAATTTAGCATTGTCAAAGTGTTGTCTCCTTGGCTTTATACATATCAGCGAGTTAAGCCTTTAATTTTCGGTCATCGGGAATAAGAGGAATTATCAAACCCTAAAATTTGAAATTAGGTCATTTCGTGACCGAACAATATATTGCAGATGCCGGGGTCATATCCCTGTGAATGTCAGGATATTCATTGTTCAAAAAAAATATGTTAGATAATAGAGAACATTGCCTTCGTCTCGAAAGAGAGTTAGGTGTGTACAGTTTGAAATTTTGAAAAATATTTTAATTATCGGAGCAGTGTAAACTTTTTACCTTCGATTTAGTTAAATTTTCGACCCACATGAACATATTATTTGATTTTAGTTGCCTAACAGATATGTCTTGGAGTTTCCCTGAGAAGTCAGGAAGTTGAGATATCTTAAAGTTACACAAGATATGTCTTGAAATCGAACGTAGATATCTCTACAAGTTAGTCAAGAGATATATGTCTAGAAGTTATCCAAGATCGACGTATATCTTGAAGTTACCCAAGAGGTATATCTTGAAGATCCCTGAAGAGATAAGTTTTGAAGTTGACCAGAAATTAGTGTTGAAGCTGCCCAACAATGCCTTGCAATATGGTTGATACTAGGGTTAGATTAAATGGGAGGTTTTACGGTCATGATTTTATCATTATTTTATTAATACAAATCGGGTAAAATGAATGTTTAACCAATTCATTTTCCCTTTAAGACGGAATATGTGGTAAGGAGCTAGGTTTAGAGAAAATAGGCTTATGGAGGCTTATAAGCGCGCGGGCTTCGGTTCTTTCTTTTATTTGTAACGTAATGGAACTGTTAAAGGCCAAAAGCGCCATCGATTTGTCAGCGGGAGAAAATGGAATTACTTTCGACATTTACCAGCAGTTTCGTGCGCGTAGAGAGATTCGAATTTTATATCAAGCACTCATTGCCAAGGCTTAAGGGTACTGCTAACCACGGGCTAACGAACCCTGCGTGGGATTTCCTGGAGGGGGAAACAAACGACGACAGCTGTTGAGAATCAAAAAAAAAAAAAAAAAAAACTTTGACCCCATGCTCTCAAACAAATAAGATTAGGCTTAAGAAACGCGCCAAGAAAACTCAAATGACGGTATAGGTTTTAGTTAGGGTTAGCGCGTCACTTAATACGTCCGTGATTCGGAGATTCTGTACGCGGTTTTACAAGAATTGATTTCCGAAGAATCCGGACTCTTAAAATAAAGACAGATTTGCGTCAAACCATAGTACCCCTTCTTTCCGCATCTACTTTCTTCGATAAAACCCATAACTCTTCTCAGACGTTGAGTTTTAGGCAAAGGCTTAGAGATTTTGAAGTAAAGCCATTTTCTATAGTCAAGACACGAATGGCAAAATATTGCAACTACGTTAAATCGAATTTAATTGTGTTCAAAAATCAAAACAAAAACGGTCGATAATACATTTTTCAGTGTAGGGTGAAAATAATGAAAAATTCTTCCCTTCTTTTAACGAAAAAAGTTCTTAAGATTTTGATGCGTCCTCTATTTCGAAAGGTGGTACCACGAAGGCTAGGGACTTAAACAAGTTTAAAGTGTGATGATAAAAATCTTATATTATTTTTCATGGATCTTTATTTGTTTCCTATTTTTAGAATTTTGCTCCGTATTAGTTTGTCCCTTTTTTATGATAAATAATCCCTTTTTGCCCTATTTTATTTGGGGATTTTGTTGGGAACTTTGGGTTTATAAACCTCACTCTTTAATTTTTCATACATTTTCACTTTAAAACTAAAGATAGACTATAGGGTTGATTAAATTTCAATATCAAACTTATTCTGACTGTGTTGGAAATTTCAAAACATTTGGACAGTTATATAATTACGTAACGTAAACACGAAGCCTTGATTAGTGGCACACAAATGGCATCGCAAATTTAAGACCTGCATATAAAGACAAAATATGAGTTATTAATAAATTTCACTCAATTGAGTTCCAATCTTGCAAGAGATCAAAATTCCCTTTAGATAAAGTGATTATTGGTCTAAAAGAAACGTTCCACAGTTGTAAATAAATATTATAACTTGTTTAATTTCAAATATTTGATTAGTCATATTTAGCTGACTTCCTTGGAATCTTATTTGCTAAATACCTAACATAATTTAACCTTATTTATTCCCGCGCTTTTTCTCAATAGATCCAAAAAACTAAACATTTATCAGTTACTATACGTTACCGTTAAAGAATATTTCCTACCCACGTACACCTAACCTCGTCCACCTCACGTCATTCAAATCCCATTTCTACTTCGCCTTAGGGTGGGGGTATAGCTGTTCCCAAAGCTTGTACGTGCGTAGGAGATTCGTTTCACCTTTAACTGTATACCTTTCGACGCAACTAGCAGCCGCCAACCTGCTATGGGTTCTCTGCCCTCTTTCGGCAAAGGCCTAAGAAAACGAGAGAGGAGAAAAAACATTCCAGGCTGGCTCACGCGGGTCAATATCGCTCTTAACGTTGTAAAGCCGACAGTGGCGCTTTAAAAATATATAGAGGAAACGGGCCAAGCTTTCAATGGCTAAACTCTAGAGACGGACGTCGTGTTTTTAATACAGAACCCAGCTCGATGATTCCTCATGCTCGTGGTTTTTTAAAAAATCCTCCTTTTTAACCTTTATTTCAAAATAACCAAGGTCGAAAGGGGGTAAACTTTATCATATTGCTCGTAGAATTTTAACATCTTTCTATGTTCGGGGATAAAGGTAAGATAAAAGCTTTTTGTACAAACGTATTCTCGAGATTTAGGATTTAGGCTTAACGTTTCAATACCATTTAGATGGCTTTAGTTAGGGATATTTAATGGCGCCTCGAACTGTTTTGTTGGTTTAGGCAGGTGTCTTATTTGACATATCACGCGCGCGCACCACGTGTTGAATATTTCACACGTTTGGTGTAAGCTAAGATTAAAGGGATGGTGAAATGACGTGATAATGTACGTGCTGGGTAGGATATACGAACGTGATTTGCTTCGATTTACAATTTTAGTATGTAATATAATACGTGCGTAGAGTTTGTATAGATAATATTTGGGAGTTTTTGGCTTTGAAGTTTGGTAAGTTATATTACTCTATTTTGGTTTGAATAGAAGGTTTATACTAAGCATAGTTATGTAAATTTTACTTTGATAATTAATTTATTTCTGACTTAGAATTTTCATAAAATATTTCAGTTTTATTTTGTACAGTTAATGTTTTCTTATATATTAAATTTTGATTACTTGTTATAGCAACATCACCAAACATTTTGTTAACTATTTATATTTAGGCTTAGCAGTTTCGTTAAATATTTATATTTAGGCTTAGCAGTTTCGTTAAATATTTAAATTTAGGCTTAGCAGTTTCGTTAACTATTTCAATTGAGGCTTCGTTAAATATTTAGCTGGTGTTATTTTCGTTTAACAAATTATTTCGTTTATTTAGGATTATCAAATTAATTAATTCCGTTTAGGATTAACAAAAAGTCCAAAAATGAGCCCTATATTAAAATACAAATGGCCGTGACTTTTATCTCCGACCTCCTAGGCACCATTAGACAGTTACAAAGTAGACATTCCGTATATTATTTTAAGATGATAAAATTATGTCTCACCACTCAATAAAGGTGTTTCGCCACTCGATAGAAATCGAGCAAAATTCCAAAAATGAGCCCTATATTAAAATACAAATGGCCTTTAGAACAGAATAAAATCCAATATTTGAATCAAAAAGTAATTTAGCGAAAGATCAAGAGAAATAAAAGCATAAAATTTACTAAAATTAAAATATTTAAATACATCTACATAAAATGAATCGTAAGAAATGCAATAGCCCCTGTAGAAGTGTTCCAACCTTCGCGCTTCGTTGTCCTGAGCGAAAACAACAGGTAGGGGCATTCTAATGCAGGTTTGATTGCCGTACAAATGGTTAACACTTTTAAATAAAGGGGATCAGTGTCCGTTTCGGCGTCAACAAAAACAATTCTGCAAGAAATCTCCAAATATGAACTAAGTCTACTTGACCTTTGTCAGACGGAAACCTGGAAAAACAGGGTTCAACTCCAAATAAAATTAAACCATCGTATATGTAGAGAAGCTTATGTGACGGGTCTTTGAGATCGGGGTTTGGACAAAATAATCCACAAATATCAGTTAATCAGTTTATCATAAAAAAATAATCGGAAAATTATTCGCGATTACATTGGATTTATCATAGACTTCACGTGGATAATTTCAAATCATGAATAAAGATAAAATAATTAGAAATGTCTTGTCCAAACCCCGATCTCTAGGTCGGGTCTGGTTTCGGGGTCACAGCGTCATGTCAGACCTATTCCCCATGTACTCCGTGCTGTTGCCAACTCACATACGATTCGGTATTCGAATACGATATGTAGAAATGTCCACAGAAAAGTCAAATAAGTCTTTCGTAAATATTTTTAAAACGACGAACTATTTAAACTGCATTAAGTAAAGCTAGCAAACAAACAAATAAATAAAGAGCAAACCCTAAAGACTATATATGAAACAAAAACATCAGGTATTCGAATCGCGTGTTATGTATAATCGAGTCAAAAGTAACTGGGGCTAAACTGTATTTGTCTTCTTGTTTAAAAAAAAGAAATAAACGAGGCTGGAAGAGTTTCCCGAGGGACTCAAAACAAAAAATAAAAAAAAAAAGGGAGCGAAGGAAGCTGTTTTTTAGCTATAAAAATACGATAAAAAATTCGAGAACAAAAAGCTATAAAGAATCGGTTGGCAAATGGCCCGGACTAAAGAAATACATAAAAATATCAGATACGATGATATATTTATAGCATCTTCGCGAACTCGATCAGTCTCTTACAGGCTTTTGTTGCCGTGTTGGTGAGAAATCCGCTACACATAAAAGGCTTATAGCTTTAATGGAAAAGTGAAACGCAAAAATTTTAAATAGGATGAAAATATTTTTATGAGAAGCGTAACAACGAAATCAGGTATTATATCCTAGAAAATATGGGATAGTTTCACCAAAAATATCAATTTTCGTCAAAATGTTTCAGGGACTTGATTATCGATAAGTTTAAAATGAAAGGCAGTAACTTCTGTATCAACTTCCAAGTACTTTAACGAAATAAACCGCGCGAAAGCAATCGTATCGTGTAATAGAACATGTCAAAATCATTTTTACCCGACTAAAAATTAGTTTTTTTTTACATTTCACGAACCCTTTGCCAAAGAACCGTTATGGGGTTGATTTTAGAACTTTTCTAACCACTAACTGTAATCATATCAACACAGACTCACAGTATCGTGTCGAAACTTACCCAATAAAAGACAGGAAAACAATTAAGAATATTGCGCCTCCAAGGGACCAAGGCCGTATATTCGAGACTTAACTTTACTATAGTAATAAGGCAGGGAAAAATGTCAAATGCTGTGCTTTAAATTTCGAAGGGTACGCCTTTGATTTCGCTCAATCCTTACGTTGAAACGTCAGCCTACACTGTTAAAAAAAAGGGGGCTATCTAGTACCGAAAAAGGTATTTTTCGATGCATCCCCAGGCGACCCCTTTTCGGTATCATAAAATACCCCTTTCAAGAAGTACGATATAATACCTTATTATTAAGGTATCCTTTGAAACCGTTTTTCCAAAAAAGGATTTTTTTGGAACCGAAATGGGTATCTTATATGACCTAAGAAACCTTTTTTCATTTTTGAAAGGTACTGCGTGATACCACAAAGGGTACCTTATAATACCCAAAAGGGTCGAAATAATACTTCCTTGATTAAAAAGGAACTGTATGAGACCTAAATGGGGATCATATCATACCCAAAATGGCTCTTAATAATACTGCTTGATACCAGAATGGGTATCCTATAAAACCCAAAATGGCTCTTAATAATACTGGTAAAATTCAATAGGTACTGCTTGATACCAGAATGGGTATCCTATAGTACCCAAAATGGCTCTTAATAATACTGGTAAAATTCGATAGGTACTGCTTGATACCCAAATGGGTATCCTATAATCCCTTATATGATCGATATATCGAAAACAAATATTCCAAGGGTAGAACGTGTTTATTTTTAATAATAGTAAAATTTCAAATACCGGTACATTTTTAAAATACTAATAGAATTAGAAACGTTGAATAGTTTACGGAGAGATTTAGATTTCCAGATAATACAAATTGGTTTATTTATGGCGTTTCTGAGGTGAGATTTTTGTCCATTTTTGGGCAAATTCAAAATCAAGTACACTATAAAAAATTAATATTATTAGTTTTATAAGTATTATTGATGTGAAATTTAAGGATAAATAACTATATTACTTTAAATTTGTGTTCAGTCGTTTTCTTGTAACTAAAATAATACACGCTAAATGTTAGTTAGATTAAAGTAATTAAAATTTAAATAATATAGAATTAAATAAACATCATTATATTACCTTATCAATACGAGAAGTTCCGACGCTTTTCTTGTGACATGAAAGTATCCAGTATATTTGAATTAGATTTATTTAAATTTAAATTATATTGATATAAAAATAAATGAATATCATTACATTACCTTTTAAATTCGAGAAAATCCGACGCTTTTCTTCTGATGAAGAAATTACGCACTAAATTTGAATTAGATTTAAATAATTAATAATTAATTAATATTGATATATAAATAAATTATCAACATTTATTTACCTTATAAATATCACTTTATGAATGCTTTTCTCGCATTTCAAGTTGAGTTCAAGAATTTAATACCACCACGAGGCTAACGCGCTTACACGACTACCACATCCAAATTCCAATTCCAAAGAGAAAAATAATCAAAATGGCGACATAACGATGGCTTTTTCTCTAAAATTTTTCAACATAAGACTGGTCACGTGATTTATGCACCAAACTTTGCAATCTTTTAATGCTTTAAGTTTCCTATTGAAAATAACCGGTTTTCTATGGATAAAATTATGTTATCCAAGCTTGCTATCAACAATCCGCAAACAATTTTACTTTCTTAAATTGAAGGTCACTCTCCATTGTATAGTACGAATTCTAACTCCTCCCTCCAATTCCGAGAATCCCCTCAACTCTTCTTGTTTTCCAATACCCATTATGGTTTATGTTGGTACCTTATTGCCAGATAAGGTGTCCATAAATACCTTAAAATCGTAAAATACCTCTTCTGGAATCTTTCAGTACCCATGCTAAGAAAAAACCGGTTGGGTACCTTTCAAGGTACTAGAGTATACCTCAAAGTATTTTGAAGTACCTTCAAAATACCTTTTTTTTTAACAGTGTATATTTGGAAGCAATATTCGCCCGATATTTTCTTTATTTCTCCCTTGGGTGACTGACTCTTGATCCACGGAGAAACGAAGTCTATTCTGTTTATATAACTCCATACCCTTTCTGAGCGCCATAGAAAATAAATATAAGGAGTAGAAAGAGATTTGTTGCGCGGGAAAGAAGTCTGGTAAATTGGATAATTTTGAAATCAAACTAAGAGGTCATGGAATTTGATACAAATTGAAGCAAAAGTTTAAATAAACATCAAAGAATTTGAAAATTGAACCAATCTATAGGTCAGGAAAAAAATTAAAGGAATTTAAAAATTGAAACAAAAGGTCAAGAATTTCATTCAAAAGGTTAACAGAGAGTTGAAAATTGGATCAAAAGGTCAAATATTTGGTTCAAAAGATTGACAGGGAGTTTGAAAATTGGATCAAAAGGTCAAGGATTTGGTTCAAAGGGTTGACAGGGAGTTTGAAAATTGGGTCAAAGGTTAAGATGAAGTTTGAAAATTGGGTCAAAGGTTAAGAGGAAGTTTGAAGATTGAACCAAAGGGTCAGGGAAAATCAGAGAATTTGAAAATTGGATAAAATAGTCAAGGATTTTGAAAATACTTATCAAATAGAAATACACCAAATCTTGCTTTTTAGCTTCCATATTCTTCTCCTTTCTATTATTCTCTGTGTGATAACTCTGTTAAAAAACCTTTGACCTTTATCCAAATAAATGCTCTGTATATTATATAATTCACTGTGGCTTAACATAGTCCATATCTCGACCAATGATTGGAAAATGTGATTTGGTTGCCTTCTAACCTTACTACGACGATTTCCAGGGCTGGGTTCTATATAGAAATTGAAATTTATACACGACAAAAATATGAGACTAACAGTAAAATAAGAAAAGTATGGGCGGATTGATACACAAAGCTAAACGTCATTAGGAAAAAAGTAGGGCAATTGAAAACTATAGTATAAACATTTTTCTTATATCAAGTTTGCTTGTTGTAAAAAGGAAAACCTAATTTAGAGAAATGGAAAAATAAATCTTATTTTTCTATATAGCCATATAGTCAAAATGTTAGACCATTATGTAATCGATATACCATTTATATTTCAAATACAGAAACGATTAAGGCCAATTCTAGAAACCTAAACACCATTATCGAGCATTGAATAATACCGTTTACTGATTTGGTTTTTTTCGAGTATATTTCAGCTTTTCGCATTTAATTTCGCGAGCTTTAACGTGGTTTAAAGGGTTATTGAAATGTATTAGAATTTACCACGATGTATATATATATAAGCCTAACAACAAATTTCATGCAACCTCACTTTTTTTTATCAATTTCTCATCGTTAAAATAAATCTAATCCACAAATAAAAAGTTTACAAAACAAATATTAAAATAGAAATAAATTTAAAACTTAAAATAGGCTTAGCTGGGTTCATGGAGATCCTGAAATTCTTCGATTTGAATGGTCGAATTTTATTGGACGGATCATTAGTCAATTTTAATAAATTCCGGATCTCCATTAATCTGCAGCTAAGCCGATTTACCGGGTTAGTTTTAAATATATTTCTAGTATAATGTTTGTAGTTTTTATTTAACGTGGATTAGACCTAATTAAACGATAAGGAATCGATAAAAAAGATCACTTGTTGTTAGGTTGCAATCTCCCTTTAAATCTAAATAAACGATAATGGATAACTAAAGATTAATTTCGTCTGGGAAGGAGAATATATTTTTCATTTAAAATGGCTCTAAAACAATCAATAAAGTTTCGAAACGACGTGAAATTAATTTTCCGATAAAATTAAGAAGAATGGGAAAAGGAAAACGAATGTACATTTGTCCTAAAAAAATTATAAATTACCTCAATCAGTAATTTTTTGGCTGGCTTAGAATATATATAAATATATCATTATATAGATTCAACTTACGTAAACTGACTCTGAAACGAATGGTTGTTGGAAGCTCGCCAATCCTCTTAATTATGGTCAGGTAATTTTGGGATTTAGTTGCGAAATGAAATATATACACTAAGTGAAATCAAATTTAGCTTCGCTTGGTCTTTAGGGAAATAATATTAGAGGAATGAGTAAGAATTCATTCTAAAAGGACGATTTCAATTAAGTTAATGAGTTGTTAATTTAAAACTAATTAACCCTAATGACTCTTACAATTGTTAACAGCGAGTGTAATAAATTGTTTAAACGAAATTGTGTATCGAAAATTTTCGTGCAAATGGTTTAAAGGGAAACTAAAAGCTAAAAGTGAAATATTCTAATTAACATAAATTTTAATAATAACTTACAAGCTAGAAATGGCTTCTGATTTGTCATTAACATATTCATTAAATTATTAAATTTAGTGACTTTTTAGTAATTACGGATTATTTTAAAATAGAGTTACTAATTAAATTTAATGACTAATTTAAAGGAAATGGGAAAAAGTAAATTAAGTAATTAATCTCAAATAAGTTTAAAGGATAAAATCATTTATTGTATTTTGGACGTAATTAACTTTGCCTCGGAAAATTCAAATAGGCTTAGCGCTTTAGTTTTATAGGAAATTTTTCGGCTTAAAACTTTTTATTCTTTAATATTACATCCGCAAAAGGAAAAGAGGCGTATAGCTTTAACTGCGTGGGATAAGGCTGTATATACGTTTCGTAAGATACCGGAAGTTCTTCGTCGATCCATTATTCTACTTCCTAATTTAGCCCGAATATCTCTTAATATAGTCCAGTGAGTCCACCAAAGTTAACGACATCCTAACGTCAATGTAACGCAGCCTTTGACAGTGCTATCTCGATAGCCCAGTTAAAGGCTGCTTTACATTGACGCGAGGTAAGTTGAACCGAACTGGCCTAATCTATACCAGGAACTGTTACACCGGCGCGTGCGAGTTTATCTTAACGGAAAGTGCGAAAAGAATCGTTTTTTTTTTATTTGGTTCGTAAAAATGTGACGTAACGGAAATACCTCTTCTTCCGATTTTTTTTTGTCGTTTCCGACTTCCGGTGATGATCCTAATGTGGAAAATAAAAAAAAAAGGCTGCAAATGTGAATAATGTCTTAAATTATGAAGTTGTGACGAAACGGTCATTTATAACCTGTAACCAGAAGTTATTTATTTCATCCTTTAAAGGGGAAATGCAACTTAACAAGAAGTTATTTTTTTATTGATTCATTATAGTTTAAATAGGCCTAATCCACCATTAAATGTTTTTAAATATATTTAACTATAAATAAATTTAAAACGTACATGGAAAATAGGCTTAGCTGGATTCATGGTTGATAGTTCAGCGACCAATCGAATGCTATTGGAAGTCTCATGAAGATCTCGCCTTTAACGACGAGCCTTTGCTCATTGGTCGCTGACCCATTAATGCGAAGAAATCCAAGATCTCCATGAATCCAGCTAAGCCTATTTTCGTGGTAAGTTTTAAATTTATGTCTAGTTTAGTATTTGTTTCTAAATTTTTTAACTGGTGGACTAGGCCTATTTAAACGATAAAGAATCGATTAAGAAACTCTTGTTGTTAAGTTGCACTTTCCCTTTAAAGTTGAATATTATAGGGTCTAGTTAATCCTTCTCAAACGGGATAAGTTTTAAAAATCACCATTTTTCGAAGCGAGAGTTAAGGCCTTTATCTGAAATATCGCCACTTCAGCCCAATTTCAATTCATAAATTGTTCTTAATGCAACTGATTTCCAAATCTGTTATCGCTGTAAAATGCAAATTTTCGGGTGTTAGTAAAGTCTTAAACTCATCTAAACTTCACTCATGCTCAACTGTTGATACTGGAATACAGCCCGTGGATGAAATTAGGTTATAAATTCTCTTACGGGTCATTGGCTTTTTTCCGAAAATTTATAGACCATTTTATATGACAGGAAATAATTGGATGTTAGCGAGCTTCTGCAACCCAAATCCACACTATATACTCTTTATACACGATTAGAAATTATCCTGATATTGACAAAAGAAACTATAACTTAAAATGTCCATAAATTACGTCTAATCTTAAATTCGCTTGGCTTAATTGTCAAAAAAAAAATATTTTTAAATAGAGGGTGAAAAGGAAAATGAAAAATTATTACTTATTTCTTACTGAATTCTTGCTTCGTTTATTTTCAGACATTTTATTTTCGGATAAATTGTTTGTAATTAAAAAATGTAATTTGTATATTCGTATAATTGTTAAATGTATAATGTTTACCCGAAGATAAGCATTTGGCGCTTTATCTACGAACAAATTATTCGTATTCGAACATATAACGATGGATAAGAAAATTCTCATTTCCAGAATCAGTCTTAAATATAAGAAAAATAGTTCAAATTGACTTTTAATTTGAAGGATAGAAATAAAACAACGAAACTTAGATTTTAAATCATCTTTTTATTTATTATTTTCCACGAAAATAAATTTTGAATTTTTTTATCCGAACGTATAACTCGGATAATATTCTAAGATAAGGCCATTTTTGGATAAAAACGGATATGGATTACGTTTTTTACTTTATCTTCGAATAAGTTAACTCGAATGAAAAATAGTATATTTTTAACAGGTAATATACATTAGAATTTAGTAGATTTTATCCAATCAATAAAAATTATACGAATTCCTAGCTCTACACTTAAACGATAAGGAATCGATCACTTGTTGTTAGGTTGCATTCTAACTTTAAAAAATATTGGGAAAATAAACTTGATACATCTTTTCACGCGCCCTTTAAAAATGACAGCCGGTATATTACTGACTAACGCCGGAAGAAATAAATCCAGAAACTAATTTCCATAATTTTACATAAATGTCTGGAGAGTGGAAGAGAGTATTAAGGGCTTATAGATAAGAACGTCCTGAGTCTTTTCTTTGAGGCACTGAGACACGAGCTAGAAATACATTTCTACAAGATTTCTATTATTTCCATATAAAAAAAAAATAATGATAAATTATGAGTTGAGCTTCTGACTTTGACGGACGGGTTATATTTTGATATTAACTTCATATATATTGAAACGGCTTTGTAATATTTTATTTGAAGGATATCATTTGGGACACTTTATACGATACTTATAGGTTTTTGAAGAGCGCTTTAAAGAAAAGTGCTTTTCGATACTCTTACTTAAGCTCAAAATATTTTTAAAGATTGCCTTCCAATTTTAGCGATCGGCTTTGGTTTATTTCTAGCTCTAATCTTGTTCGCTCTTTTTTTGCTGAAATTTCTCGTCAGCTTAAATAATTTAGGTAACCCCGTGAATAGAGGTCAGCGTTTGGACAAGAAAATATCCGTTTAAACACCAAAAACGTGTCAAAAAATTTAGAAATAATTCTCATGGTGACTCTGAACAATAAATTAAAAAGCTGTTTCATTTTTAGTTCCATGTTTCCCTTTAAATTATAAATTGACAGTCGTAAGAACTGAAGTGGAAAAGTAACGCACGTTTTACACAAACAAGGTTAATATTACTTCAGTATATTTGGAGACAAATGTCATTGTTTTAATTAAAAGCCTTACACCATACGTTCAATATCAGGAAGGGAAATGTTAATGATTAATTAGAAACGAGTTGTCTACTGCTGTTTGTTTTAAGATTTATATATGCAACCTAAAATAAAATATTAAACATACATACAGCGAGGAAAAAAAATTAATTAATGTTTCAATTAAAACGGTTCAGAAGGAAACGCAAGCCGGACCTATACCTTAGGTAGTAGAAACCAGTACTATATATACAATTTAAAAATAAATTCCCCGTGAATTATCTCTAGTTACCCAGCAGATTGAGGAGAAAATAAAGATAAAAACAATTAAGTAAATTGCTCTATTCATTGAAAACCTCGACCACGTTTTTCGCGCTAGAAAATGGGCGGGAAACGAAATTTTGGCGCGCTTTGTACGCTCGAATCGTGTGGAAGTTTCATCACGTTCAAACCTAGGTTTCTTTCAATTTTCATATATAGGATTTTGTTCAGATTAAAGGTGTAATATATATTTCAAAGCGCTGAAATCGTTGGCAGAACGTTCGTAAGGTCTCCCAATACCTGTACAAACTTTCCCTAAATACCTTCTTTCTCTCGCGGCTACACCCGTGCTGGGCTTTACAAGAAAATATCTTTAAGGGCAAGTCTAACGTATACGAAAATTGACTAAGATTAATACCGAATCCGATTCATTCACAATTAGAATAATCTTGTGATATCAGTGAATGGTAGAATTATCTTGGAATTAGAATTCATAGTCTCTGAATAAGGCAATACGGAACTCACCATCGCTATGGTTTCCATTTTCACCCAAAAGTGGGCGCCTATATCCCAAAATGTTTACAAATATTTTTCCGGCTTGGGCGAGTGGCTGAGACCTTTACATACATTTTTATAATCTTGTAAAACGTTCGTATATTCAATTAATAGTCGGAGTGATGGGAAACATTATCTATCGAGAAAATATTAATTGACGTTAAATCTTTTTGATGTCATTAATTAAGAAACATTCTTATCTAGAATAACCTGTACGGGAAGATAACTATATTATCATCACCAGACAAAAACAATGGAAGTAGATAGCTTCTTGTATACGATAAGCGTACCAATATGTCTGTTATTTTGAACTGCTCTTTAAAAACGAGGATTTTAATTTAATTATCGATTCCTTATAGTTCAAATAGGCCTAATCCACTAATAAAAAGTTTACAAAATAAATATTAAACTAGAAATAAATTTAAAACTTACCGGAAAATAGGTTTAGCGATATTCATGGAGAACCTGAATTGCTTCCGTGTAAGGTCTATCGACCAATGAGCGAAGGCTAGTCGTTCACGCGAGATCTCCACGAGACTCACAATCGCGTTTGATTGGTCGCTAGACCATATACGCGAGGAAATCAGGATCTCCATGAATCCCACTAAGCCTATTTTCCGGATAAGTTTTAAATTAATTTCTAGTTAAAAAAATTGTTCGTAAATTTTTCATTAGTGGATTAGGCCTATTTAAACAATAAGGAATCGATAAAAAAAATCTTTTGTTATTAGGTTGAATTCTCCGGCTTTAATAGACCGTTTTAGAAATCAAGCCAATTGTGTGACGCGACAGTGCATTGTAGAAGGTAACGCGTTGGAATTTTTCGTTCGATTTCTGAAACTCTCTATTGGCTATAACTTATCCTTTAAAAATTAAGCCCGCGCGCGAGATAAGACCCTCCCATTTCATATTCTAGATAACCCTGCACCCGAGATCTCGAGAATCCGTCCACCGAGACTCTTTGAATTGAACCAGAATGTTTGAAGAAGGGGAGAACGGTTTAATCTTATATTTAGCTATCCTTTTCACCACAGCTTTCATCCCATTCACCGGATGTTAAGGAATATTATTATTATCGTCTCGTCTCCACCTTTTGTTGTTATATATATCCACAAAAGGTCAACTTGGCGTAAACCATATAATCGCGATATTCTATTCGAGGAGGTATACCTATATATTGTTGGTATTCCGTAATATCTAGGCTTAGAAATTGGAGACGGTAGAGTAAAGCAGGGAGCAATGATGAAAGGAGTGATTTTACATTCGTGTGTAAAAGTATAGATAGAGTTTAGAAATACCTCTAATATAACGAATTTTGGGTATTACGAATCTTTTTATATATTTGGGATGGAAAGTTTTATAATAATAATATTTATTTAGCAACAATTTTGCAGTCATAGGCATAGTCTATTCGGAGTGGTTGCCATGACAATACAGATTCTACACAAAAAGTTAAACTATAAATTGATTTTAAAGATTCAAAAAACCCGCGAAAAATAGTTAATTTTGCTAGAGAAGTCGGTGTTGAAGGAAGAACTGACACAACACACTACATACACCCATTGAACAATAACAAAGACAGACTAATATTTAGAGATCGGGGTTTGGACAAGAAAATTTCTGATTATTTTATCTTTATTCATAACTTATAATTTTTCGAGGAAAGTCTATGATAAATCCAATGTAATCGCGAATAATTTTCCGATTATTTTTTTATGATTAACTGATCAACTGATAGTTGTGGATTATTTTGTCCAAACCCCGATCTCTACTAATATTTCAATACACCTAAAGATTGATGTTTAGGAATCTGATCAGTTTTTATTTCTTCAACGATTTGTTGTGTATGCTAAAAGTTTTCGCCTATTACTGATAAAAATGGCTACTGCAAATATTTGTTTTAGCTTTATGTTCAAAAACTAACATCCACAGCAACTCTATTCATATATTGATGATACAATTTTGGAAAGATAGTTTAAAAATTACCGCAAGATAAAAAAAATTCATAGAATCAAAACATATCTATTAATTTACATTTTGTGTTTTTTTTTTTTTTTAGTTTTTTATTTTGTATCTTTCAAAATATAGTATGTATGTCAGTGTATCGCTTTGAAGTCGTTTGAAATAGAGCGTAAATTAATGTCTTGAACATTATTCACGGGACCATAGTTTGCATTTCTCTCTAACGAGAATATGAAATATATATATGACTCCCTTTCTGAAACCTTCTTGGTCAAGAGGAATAGCGCGTGCGGCTATATCGTTACAGGAGACGAAGTTATAATATAGAGGATTTTATCGATTCGTCCCATGCACAAAAGCCTCGGGTCTCGGAGACTATAAATGTATCTATAGGAAGCCAGAGTAAATTCTACGCGCACCTTTAGACTCGCGTCACGCGTGCTAGAAGACCAAAGCAAAGCTCCGGGACTTGACTCTAAATAGTCTAGAAATATCTAGATCTACTATAAGGCGAAAGTTCTCGCGGATTTGGGAGACTGCATGACTGACTGACGTACGCTTTAGTTTCTTCTCCCACTCGCTACGATTCTCCATGGTCCACGCGCCACTGTGGCTCTAAATCGTCCCGACAACTAGATGCTAGCGTAGGTCCAGTCCGACACGGTATATAAGGATTTTTCTCCGCAATCCATCGGGATCTAGAAACGCGCTCCTAGATTTGAAAAGAAGGCCAAAAGAGAACAAAAGTTAATTGGAAACGAAAATAAGCATCGTTCACACTTTAGGGAAAAATCTCGGGATGTATTCGGTAAATATTATTCGTCAATCCCGAACCGTTCGGTATTGCCTTCCGAACTGCTTTGTGACGTCACTAATGTTTCAAACCGGTTTGGAACCGGTATAGGCGAATAATTATTTAAATTCTTAATTTCGATAGAAAACATCAAATTTCCACTCGGTTTACATACTCTTTTCTTTAAGAATGTATCTGACAATTTGACCGACAACAGGTACTTTTCGACATTATTAGATTTAGTAATATTAGGCCTTGGCCATAGCAGACGAGGAATTATCAATAAAACTGCTATTTCCGAATCAGTTCTCATGATGGTTTCGAACCTATTCGGTTAACAAACATTCTGACGAATAATTCGCGTCTGAAGGAATGGTTCGATAATATTAGTTCTCTGGCGAATAATTTGCATAAGTATGAACGTACAAAAGGCGGTTGCGGAACGAAACATGGAGCAATAACTACAGGAGATGTCCACGTTTTGATTTTAGAACCCAAATACCCTTAAGCCGGAAGCAAACGGACCGATTTTCACGAGTTTCACTCTCGTGCGTCAATTGAAACGCGTGAAAAAAAGGTCTGTGTGTGTCCGACTAACCCTATATAGTTATATTGGTCCATGTTACGCGTTCGCCCAGTCATGGTTCCAACAGTTCGGAATTGATGATTAGTTTTCACCCAAATGAACCATCGATTGTTGCTATCCATAGATTAGATCTCATCGGCCTATGAACGACTTTATTACGCGTATTTACCGTAAACCGACTCGATCATAAAGTGTGAACGACGTTTAATAGGCTCTGAGCCTTTGTTTTCGCTCAGTGGTTCGATTTTCTCCGGCTCAAAGCCATTGTTTTATTTCGGTTCGTGCTGAGGTAAATAAACCTTAATCTCACGCGTTGTATGTATAGGATCATCGCGTTTTAGTTGCCGAGCGACGACAGTTCTCTATATTTTCAAGCTTCACTTTATATAACCAGTGTTCCTGGTTTCCTTAGAGATGAGGGCGGATTATGTTAGGGTATTTTTAAAGGAAAGATGAGATGTAAATTGAAATTAATTTTAGAATTGTATTCTATTCCTTATCATTGAAGTAGGCCCAATTCAACGCTAAAAAATTACAAATAAATTTATTTAATTATAAATCAATTTAATATTTATCTGTATATTTTACGAGTGAATTAGGGCAATTTTAATGACCCGAAATCGATAAAAATAATTCGCTTTCAGGCTTCATTCTCCCTATAGGTAAAATGTATCAAATTACAAGATTTTAGTTATAATATTTTATCTTTATTTAATAAAGTTAAATCTTTCTTATTATAATTAGACCAATAACTACATTATTTTAACTTTGCGGAAACCTGGTATTTCTAAGGGAATTGCGTGTTTTTCAAGACTGTAATTGCAGAATAGAGTATCGAAACCTTTTTAATTCATAGAAATTGCGTTTCACTATCCCTTTTAAAAAAATATTTAAATTGGAATTAAACGAAAAAAGTTTAAATTTAACATTAGCCTGGAGAAGAACGAATCTTTTGTAATCTTTTGGAGATGCGAAAACACATCGTGAGATAAAAGGAAAAATCCATTATTTCCCTTTCACAGTTTAAACCAAATTTAAAAAGTCAAGAGATAAAGTTGGAAGATATAAAACTCAAGAAATGTAAAAGTTGTACTTACTACAAGAAAACCAAGAAAACCGACTTATGGATAAACGTAAGCCTAAACTACTATTTTAATGATTTAAAGGAATAATTAAATATATTCATAAATCCCTTGATTATCTTATTTTAAATAATAATTCAAATTAGAGTGTGTTTTTTTTTTTTTCGTTTATTGACGAACTAGGTCGGGGTTTGGACAAGAGAATTCACAAATATTTGGTTAATCAGTTAATTATTAATAATAATATTCGTGATTGCATTGCATTTATCATAGACTTCCCATGGAAAACTATACACATGGCAATGATGGATATAATAATTTAATCTTTCTGTAAAATACATCCGAAAACGAGTTTCCTGATCCAAATTGCTTCTAGAAAGTAACGGTATCAGAAAGCCATCTTTAACCGTGTTCACGCTAGAAACTTTGAAACAGTTTTTAACCGTTTTAGAAAGGTCAAATAGTACAATTTTGGGGTCAACTGTAAAGTTAATTTCTCAAAATATCTAGTTATTATCTTGAAAAGTTAATTTGAAAACGGCTTCAAAGTCTAGTGTGAACGTAACTAAATTATTGTTAAAGGAATATTATTTTGCCTCGTAATATTTAAATTAACAATTAGATTAGATTTTTCGGTTATAGACTAGTCCTTGGAACAACTGAACAAGTCGTTTTCGACAAGTATCGTAACACTACCCTGTGAATAAAAGTGTCTTTATATATTATTTTATCTATAGTTTCATAAATTATTTAGCTGTTAATTTAATTTACAATAAATTTTCATCTAAATAATTATTTGAATTAATGGGACAAATATACTTCAGGGTTTAAATCTCAATAACTTCAATATTTTGGGGATAATTTTCGGCACACGCCTTATTTATTTAATCCATCTAAGACAGCTTTCATTCGTCTTGAAGATTCTAGATTTTACCCGATGGATTTAAAGTTATTAGAAAATTAAATTGATGTAATTTTCACCCCGTTTTCAAACTTTGATAAACTCGTCACCTAGACTTTAAGTTTCCGGTTCGAGCAAAGTTTTATAAGATTCCGGTAAGGGGTACATTCATTTTTGCAGCACTACGGAAGATATTCTAGATAAAGACGGGATGATAAGGGAAAAAGCATCCTACAGCTTATTCGTAAATGGATGATATTTAGAAAATTTATGACCAGAGAGTATTGGAAAATGCCTGCCAGGTATATACCGCACATATTCAGCCTTTGCTTTAAAAGTTTAATATTTCTCGTAAAATTATTTAACTGCCCCTCGGGTGTTTTCGGAGAGATTGGTAGCCCAACGCCCTAAAACTTACACCAAAGATTTTTACGATAGTTTTGGTTTAACGCCTAAGTAAAATGTTTATAAAAGGTATTTTTGGGTTCGCTAAATTATCGAAAGTTCTCCTTTAGTGTCAAACTAAAGTCATAGAAATTCAAACTGATATCTATTATTTTTATCTACATGATTGATGATATTAAGACCGAGCGAACCTGCTTGCAATAGAATGAAATTTATATGTTTATTACAGTTGGGTTTGGTTTAGTTTAGCATTTTAGCGGTATTTTTATTTTAGTAATTTTAATTTAGAATTTAAGATTTAACATTGATTTTAAGAATTGTTAAATTTATTACCTACTATTCTTGACAATTTTGCGAAATTCATATCAGGGTTTGTTTTTTCTTGTATTTTTCAGAGAGTGAGATAGATGACGCGGATCTGTTCTTCGTGACTCGTTACAAACCCGAAAGACTCGAAGCTCTCTGCAAGGCTTCCAAATTCAACAAGACCGAAATACGACAAATATATCAAGGCTTTAAACAGGTATGTAAAAATAATTTAACCAATGACTAATGTTACCGGTAACGACTATAGTTCGAAGTTCTGGAGAGAACTCATTTACACACCAAAGTTATATATTATCAAAAGTCTATCACTTTATTCGATAAAAGTAAACAGCACAATAGCAGATGCATTTTGGCTATGAAGTACACTAGAGGTTAATGTAATGTTCCCTTGGTCTTATATACTTAAATGAGTTCTTGGTTTTGGGTATATTTTCCCCGGAAATTAATTTAAATCTTGAATGGAGGTAGAGATCGGGGTTTGGGCAAAATAATCCACAACTATCAGTTAATCAATTAATCATAAAAAAAAAAATAATCGGAAAATTATTCGCGATTACATTGGATTTATCATAGACTTCCCTCGAAAAAATTTAAGTTATGAATAAAGATAAAATAATCAGAAATTTTCTTGTCCAGAGGTCGGGGTTTGGACAAGATAATCCATAAATATTTGGGTTAATTAGTTAATTTGTAATAATAATCAGTTAAAATTTCGCGATTACAGTGCTTTTATCATAAACTCTCCGTGGATAATTTCAAATTATGAATAAAGATCAAACAAACAGAAATTATCTTGTTCAAACCCTGAACTCTAATCTTGAATCGTCAAATCAGAGGTATAAAATAACCCCTTTCGGGGGGAAGTATGAAAGCCCCTATACTATTGATGCTAAAAATCACGAACAACAAGAGCCCGCTGCTGACTATCTATGCCACTAGCTCGCGCTGGACTTCTCAATGTCGCTACTCTAGTAAATGGTCTTTGTATAAACCAGACGGCTCGATTTGTGTTTAGAACTTCCTGTCTCAGGAGTCAGGCTGTCTGTTAAAATGGAGTCGAAGGTTGACTTCAGCTCGCGAATTCCGGAAGTGTGCGTAGGCAAAAAGTGAGGTTCAAAATGGTGTAACTATTTTTTGGAAGTAAAGCGGTGTGTCGATCCGCCGCGATTTACGCCGGGCACTTGTTGTTCGTCGATTTTGCCTACCTTTCATACTTCCCCCCCGAAGGGGATTATTATATACCTCTGGTCATATGCTTCTATCTTTCCACCCTGTGTCCTCTCGTTTACTGGTTTCGCAACAGTATTCGCCATAGTTACATTACTTAAAGCTTTCTTACCCCTATAACCCTATGGAGTTACGTTAATAGTACATTTATCACTATTTTGGTATACTTTGCTACATGTATATTCATATTTTTATTTATTCATGTTTTTATTTTATTAATTCATGCGCTTGTGAGTCGTTAAAGGCTCCTCCGGGTTTCAAAAGCGGCTATGAATAAATAAGAGCAAATAAATATTCATTCATAAACGCCCCTTTACCATAGCATGCATTTTTAACTTGTCCAAGCTATGAAGATAAGTTGGTAAAATAACGTTAAGCCTCGTAAGAAAAAAACTAGTTGTTACCAACTTCCGTTGAACTGTTGAGTATGAGCTCCACGACAGGTTTTCTTACTTATCTTCTCTTAATTATGATTTTCAAAGAGAATTACGAACTAAGGAATTAACATTTTATTTTTTATCTTTAAAGGCTTGTCCCAGCGGAGTTGTTGATGAAGACGCTTTTAAAAATATTTTCGCTCAATTTTTTCCTCAAGGAGGTAAGCTAATTAATTCAAAGTTATAGTAAAAAACAAATTAAAAGGTGTAGTGTTCGAATATAAACCCGAATTAAAATTCCCATTAAAAGAATATGCAACCTAAGTGATTCTTAATCGATTCCTTATCGTTCAAAACAATTATTAAACTAGAAATAAATTTAAAACTTACCCAGAAAATAGGCTTAGCTGGATTCATGGAAACCCTGATTTCCTCGCGTATAAGGGCTAGCAAACAATGAGCAAAGGCCCGTCGTTAAACCTAGATATCCACGAGAGTAGCCCTTTTACGCGAAGAATTCAGAATCTCCATGAATCCAGCTAAGCCTATTTTCGTGGTAAGTTTTAAATTTATTTCTAGTTTAATAATTATTTGTAAATTTGTTTTTACTGATGGATTAGGCATATTTAAACGAAAAGGAATCGATAAAAAATCACTTGTTGTTAGGTTGCATTCTCTCTTTAAAACCCGAAATTAAAGTGTTAATATAAATGAATTAAAAGTCCTAATAATTATAATGGAGTAAGCTTTAGCAGGTTCAAATCAATACCACTTTGGTAATTAACTAATAATTAACGAGACACGATTAGTGATTATAATATTTCCTCTTCGAGTTGGCTGCACGCTCAAATCTCAGCCACATTTATTTATATCTATATGTCAACAAATAGACATAACAGGTTGCCTATATATTTGGGTTTGCTGCCATTTCGAGGTGGAATAGGCTGTAAAACTTATTGATATATATTTTAGCTCGTTTAAAATATACTTTTAACCATATATTTTCTTTTTTATCTTTAACGTAGATGCTAGTCAATACGCTCACTACGTTTTCAACACTTTCAAACCATACAGCAAGAATGGTACTCTCAATTTCGAGGTAAATAATAATAATAATTTCTCGCAAGTAGCGGCATGCTCGGGCCATTAAGTGTTGGGGACCATTAAATCTTCGAGTGTTGCATTTTATAGTCATTTTTCCGGATGAAAAAGTTTTTATTTTATTTTAGAATGGTGTTTTGTGTTAAATTATTTCTTCTCGCTCAATAAACTGCGCAAAAAAGTATACTTTTAAATTCAAAAACGCTTTAAAGTGAGGCTGACACTGATTTTTCATGAACTCCAAATGGAAACTGAATAGAATTTACGGAAAGATAGTTAAAAAACGATTCGATAGAAAAATTACAGAGAAAAACCTTTTTACTATGATAAGAAACTAACCTAACCTTCACTAAGCCATTTCGATCATTTCAAAAATGATCATTTGCGGGAAATAAAACGTTATGATCACTTGAAAATCGATCAGTTCGGAATAACCTCGTATGCTTGTTTGCATTTACAATTGCTTTATATAATATTGATTTAAAATAAAATACAGTTGTCGCGATCGATAAAACAGTATCAATCGATATGGAGGTTCAATGAGCTTAATAGTAATTAAGTCGCATTACGCATCAATAAATTATCCGAGAGTTTCCTAGTTTTCGTTAATTAATAGAGAATTTGACGAAATCAATTAGAAACTGGAAATGAGTCGATAATTAGCAGGAAAAAAAAAAAAAAAAACTGACGGAAATGGAGGGGTTGAAAAATTATTCCGTTCACCGAAACTCTTTCCGGCTGTGCCTCCAAATTGGCAAAGAGTCGCGTCATTTGTTAAAAGCATTAACCACGCATCTCCCTAGCTAATTATTTTTTTGGATCTGTTATTAATTGAACGAATAGAGAAGTCTCAAAAACATATGAAAAACTCATTTTGTTAAGGTTTTTCGAGGCAAATTTTGAAAATTCGGGAAATGTTGAATCGAAACTATAAGGCTTGTCCACCAATTACTTACTCGGAAGCAACTGATTGGTTCTTTTATCATATCGCGTGGAGTGACGTTAATAATGAAAAATAGTTTGGTTTCATCATTAAAGGGAGAATGCAACCTAAAAACAAGTCATTTTTATCATCTAAGTAGGCCTAATCCAACAGTAAATATATATATATATATATAAACAAATATTAAACTAGAAATAAATTTAAAACCTACCTTCAAAATAGGCTTAGCTGGATTCATGGAGATCACCTGAACTCCCCGTATTAGGACTAGCGACCAATGACATTGATCGATGGCTCTTATATGGGGAATGCAGGATCTCCATGATCAACGTCATTGGACTCAGGTCGATAGTCTTTATACGGGGAGCTCAGAAATTCTCCATGTATCCAGCTAAGTATATTTTGATTGTAAGTTTTAAATTCCTTTCTAGTTTAATATTTTATTTTTTTTTTACTGTTGGATTAGGCCTATTTAAACGATAAGGAATCGATTAAAAATCACTTGTGGTTAGGTTGCATTCTCCCTTTACCGGATTGCTTGTGAAATATGATTTTGACATTCCTAGTGTAATTATATTCCATATTTAGCATATTCTTGATTTTATAATCGTAAGGACAAAAGACATACGTTATATTTGCCCTGTCTTTCAGTAAAGAGAGCTTGGAAGCGGAGTTGAGAGGAGAGGAATGGGGGCGGGAATTATTGTGCCATTAGCGGTGTCGCTAATCTGATTGAATTCGATCGATTAAGAGGAAGAGATGTAACGATTACCTTATAGATACTTGTAGCCCCTAAAGTGTCCGCCCCGAAATGGCTTCGTCGCGATAGTATTGCAATTGGTTTGAATTCAAAGCGTGTTGAAAACTACGACAAAGTTAGAAAAATAAGAAATCATATCGAGCTAGCAAAATTAATAACGTTACGATTTTTGTCTTCTTTGTCTTTTTTTTAATTTTTTTTTTTTTATGATATAGCAATTCCTAAACCTATTGTCTTCGCTATCTCGGGGTACGGTGACAGAAAAACTGAAATGGATTTTTGGGTTGTACGATATTAACGGAGATGGATACATCACAAAGACAGAGATGCTCAACATTGTTAGTTCCATCTACGACATGCTCGGACACTACACCGATCCCGCCGTACACGAAGATTCCGCGAGGCAACACGTAGACAATCTCTTCCACGTAAGCCTAATTATGTTCCGACTCTCTCTCGTACTCTCTATCCTTCATTCGCGTAATTTATGACCAAAGGAAGGGTGGAAATGAAACTTCTAATAATAGATTATGGGAGCAAATTAGTTCTATATAGTGGCCGGTTTAGTCGTGGTTAATTTTTTTATCCGTGGCCCAATAATACTCGAAACAAGGCAGATCCCTTCCAGGGTGAAAATATCTAATGCTTTTGCTGTTGGCCCCTGTAGAAGTGTTTTATCTGCCGCGCTGTAATGTATTCGTTCGATGATAGGTTCGAATTTCAATGAACCAATCAAAACGGTCTACTATATGTCGTCTACTTTAAAAATGTATTTATCACCTCGGGTTTTGTCGAAAGAAAATGAAAATTGTCACGATTAGAGTGATGATTTTAATTAAGCTACAGTCACACTAACATTTCTTAATCGATTTAAACGGTAAAATCAAACAGTTATTCAAATCGCCAGGAAGCGTTTTAAGCGTCATGTCTTTATAAATCGATTTATCGTAGCTTCATCTATCGGTTGTTGAAACCGAATCGATATGAAACTGGTTCCCGAAGCAGTTTCAAGAAATCTAATCAAATCGATTCAAAAAAAGACGGTTTCCCGTTCACACGACTCTAGCCAAACGTTTTGAAACGGTTTAAATCGATTCCAAAGCCTAGTATGAACGCGGCTATATTAGAAATTACGAGTTTTCGGAAATCTAACCCTTTTTGGCATTCATTAATAAGTTTCACTCTTCCTTTGATGCTCGCGACTAATTTAAAATTTCCGCTAGACAGCATTATCCCATATTACAGAGCTTAATTGGGCCTTTCTTTGTTTTAACCTTATTTCAGCAAATAGATGCCAATCAGGACGGTCTCGTCAGTTTCGAAGAGTTCATGGAATGGTGCCAGAAAGTAAGAAATATCTTACAAACGTTAGAAGTTAAGACAAATAACCCTAACGCAGTTTTTAAAGTCTTATTTTCAACCTTGGTTTTTTTGATTTATTTTTGGTAAAAACACTCGAGTTTAAATAGATGGTTGCTAAAAAGTAATAGTTCAAGTTTACATTATTTTTGAACCTGGATCATTAATCAAAGACTGGGAGGGGGAAAACCTATAGGTCGAGGGGTTATATAAATATACAATCTTGCACACTCGTGTGTTCCACCAAGGAGGATTAAATGTGGGTGTTGCAATATCACGTTTATTTCGTTTCAATCTCTTCCATAATGTTATATGTAATTCCTCTGGGAGAAAAATGGCTGTGTTTAACGATTTTACGTCTCCCTCTGTTATTTCGCAATGGGATTGCCTTTTTGCCCCATTGAAATCAAAGACAATGTACCAAAGAAATGGAAGCTCTTTCGAGTCCCTACCTCTCTGTGTATGTTAAGGATTTGGCTAAAGACTTCCAGTACCTTGTGATTGGTCATTTCAAAGAAAAACATGTCGTTGTATTATTAGCTCTAAATATTCACGTGGAATGAATGGATTCACTCGTATTAATCCTCCTTGTTTCCATCGTGTCATCAAATGAATGACGCGAATTTCTTTTGCTATCATTATATAATTATAAGGACGAGACTAGAACGAAGAGTTTATTCATGTTGGATACGGTGTTGTGACATCAAAGTCGGCCACCAGGGCCCGGAGAATCCTGGTAGGCGAGATATAGGAGGAGACACGCGTACACGCATGGTGGAACGATGACGTACTCATAGATATGCTTCTCAAATTTAAATCTCAACCATATAAAAACAAAAACCTCTTGTCTATTTTTCAATATGAACTCTTATATCTCAAATACGAACAATTTATCCGAGGCCCGAAAGAGAAAAAACCTATAAGACCTAAAAAATAAATGATGGTAAGCTTAATTAAAGCGCTTAGCTTAATTCTCACCACTTTAACCAATAATTAAGTTACAGCCTCGTTGTTTAACCAGCGCTAACTAATAAAAAAATACTGAAAGATCGGAGCACCTGACGTTTAATTCCAATCGTGAATAATTTATTTATATTAATGAATAAATTCGTCAATTTAATGAATATACCATTTCAAAAACATTCCCGTAAACTTTTCTTACGATAAACTATGCATACTTAAATTAATATACTTAAAAATAGATTTTAGAAGATATTTAAATACCCACAGTTTAAAATATACGTCGTATAATAAAGCTATCATATCTATAGGTATAGGCAACTAAAGTTTATAACTTGTAATAAACGCCCAGTAGCGTAATACCCTTTTCAGACGAGGCGTAATTAGCCGGTTTAATCAGATTTAACCGTGATTTAATCACAATTAACCGATGTTTATTGAACTGAGAAAGCTATATACCTCGGTCAAATCTGATTAAACCACGGCTAATTACGCCTCGCCAGAAGAGGGTATAACGACCTACATGTAAGCAATTTTGATATTATACTTCGCATCTAAATAAAACTTTAACTACCACCCCTGTTACGATGAACTCAAATCATCGGGTCCCATACCAGAGACAAATTACACACATGGACACCTCTGCTGGATTGTGTTTGTTCAAGACACCACCTAGCGGTCGAAATATACATAAACGGAAAAGTGAGTCTAGTTGATAAGATGGGCTATGTTCATCTTCGGGTGATCTACGTTCATAAAACCATTTCGTTCATGGGGTAGGATTTGGGATAACCATAGAGTACAGAGAAGGAGTAGTTCCATCCCCTCTCTACAATCGTAAATAACGATGTTGTTCCAAAAGATCGATCACTAGAGTTACCGGTTAGTTCGTACAATCAGAACCGGAAGTTCCTCGGTTTGCGCGTGGAAATGCGCGTATAAGCTTATCTAAAGCCCAACAAAGGTGCCCCTGACTTCCTACTCCTTTTCAGTACTCTCTATGGCCTAATTCCGGCCCGACTGGCCTACTCTTCCTTCCGGTTTTTGACTCGCAAGGGGATAATTGTCTTTATCGAAAAAAAAACGGCAGCCAAATATGAATCATTCATTTACATGGTATGTCAACGGTAGAGATGTGTGGCTGTGTATGTTTTGGACATGTCCGTTCGCTAGGCTTTTAAATTTGCTGATAATGCTCTGTTATGTTTCATAACATGGTACATGATAACGATACGCTACTGGGGACGTTAATTAATAATGAATTTGAAATTAATATCTTGAATTCGATATGAATTTATCCTGAATTCGATATGAGTTTATCGTGAATTCGATATGAATTTACCGTGAATTCGATATGAGTTTATCGTGAATTCGATGTGAATTTTCTGTGAAATCGTTTTGAATTTACCGTGAATTCGATGTGGATTTTCCGTGAATTCGATGTGAATTTACCGTGAATACGATAGGAATTTACCGTGAATTCGATATGAATTTACCGAGAATTCGTTTTGAATTTACCGTGAATTCGATATGAATTTATCGCGAATTCAATAATGAATTTACTGTGAATTCAATATGAATTTACCGTGAATTTGATGTAAATTTACCTTGAATTTAATATGAATTTACCTTGAATTCAATATGAATTTACCGTGATTTGACCATGTAAATTACAATTTTTTATTATTTCATGATTTCACCATGAATTTATTCATTCACCATAAATTTTACCATGAATAAATTCCTGATAACATGAAATACATCATTAATATTTACATTTTGATATTTATTTAAATATTACAATAATTATGATTAGCGTCTCGAAATAAAGTTAAACAAGTATTGAAGATATATCCAGATTCCAGAAGTATATAGCCCATATAAAGTTATAAACAAAAAAGAATGTCTATTTTTGATCACGAGAATTTGAATCAAAACAGAGAGTTAGGAGTCAAGATTTATTCGTAGCGTCTTGGCTATTTTAATTTATAAAAATAATAATAATATTATATTTCAAAAAATCTAAAAAAATATTAAAAATTCAAGAAGACTGCAAAAAATGTTGATTCGTAAACGGGAGAAAGAAGCGCGTGTGATATAAATGTATAACTCTACAAACAAACGCAGATCTACTATATAGATTACAGAAAAAGAAGTTTAAAAGATAAGAGTTATATTAAGTTTAAGTTCTAAGGATAAACAATATGAAACGGTAATTTTTCCTGATTAGTTTTACCCAAAGTTCGTAACTAATTATTCCAGAAAAGTTCAGAAATTAATGACCAGTTAATTGTACGTAAAACAATACATACCACCCCTGTTACTCTTCAGTTATTTGTATTTTTACCCGAAGTTGCGAGTGTAAAGGAAGTAGAGATCGGGGTTTGGACAAGAAATTTCTGATTATTTTATCTTTATTCATAATTTGAAATTATCCACGGAAAGTATGATAAATCCAATGTAATCACGAATAATTTTCCGATTATTTTTTTTTATGATTAACTCATTAACTAATATTTGTGGATTATTTTGTCCAAACCCCGATAGCTAACTTTAAGTATACTTGGAGCGTTCCTCTACTGGTCGCTATCTACTTTTCTGAAATATAAGTTATAATCTTTTGGTTTTATTATAAGCGTCGTCAAATCTTGATGATGTCTCTCTAATCATCTATGTCGAGAGTTTTACTCTCGGTCAAATATCTTCCGTCTTGACGTCTAAGACCAGAAGGATGGAACAGAACAGACGTGTAAATTTTATCTTTAGAACAGGTGACATTAGTGTTCAGGGAGGGAAATAAAATTAGTCGAATGAGAATGCGGAAAGAACGAGTTACTTTTGTATAATTTTATTTGAGGACCAAAAAGATCTAATCCCGCTTTCAGTTACGCGTACTAAAGATACTAACTCTATAGAAAATACATTAGCAGGTGCCTTCCGGTACGTGTTACTGAACGCAGCCTAAATGAACACCTCTTATTACTTTAACTTTCGATAAGGAGTTCGGAATAGGATTGATATGATCATTGTTATTCTGATCTGGGTTAACTATAGACCTAGAATCATCATTAGCTTATATTCACGTATAGTTCTGGTGATTTTACGTGATAACGAAAATTTTGCATTTTAACCAATTTATCAATGTTGAGATGTTTTTAGTCAAATATTGACTCACTAAAGATTTGATAAAATGTCAAGCACTACCGAAATTTCTATCTATAATCTAGAGTGCTGTGACGTGTAGAAATTATGGTAAATATATATCTGACTTCTTTTTATAATGGAAAAAAGGGTTATTATATACTTAAGATCATTGTCACCTTAGTAAAGATCGCACTCTGAAAAATCTAAGCCTTTTCAAACCATTTTCCTCGGCTAACTAGGATCGCAATTATTAGGGGATTATCCTTCAAAATGCGCAGGTACCTATTTTTACGTTCTGGAATTTTAACTTATTCAATCAGTCAAGTGTTCCGTTTTGGCTTAGACCGTTTAGGTAAATACCCAGGGCCCCGCAAGTTTGAAGGGCCTGATATCTGGCATTCTGTTAATATAGGGCCCGGAAATTGGAATACAGTTAATGCGACCCAGATTCGCTACAAACATTTTCGGAGTGAAAAACTTTTTCAAAAGATCAAAACGAGTTTATAGACAATTTATTTCGTATTAATGGTATATAATGGTACCTGTCGTTTCGAAAACAAACATATTTCCTTAAAATTTCCCAAAAAATCGTACTTTAACTTAATAATTAAAAAAAAAAAATGTATTTGCATCAGCAGTGGGTGCCAAATAATTACATTTTAATACTTAATCGTAGAAACATAAGCTCTGAAGTTTAATACGCTACATTAAATTAAATTAATAAAGCTTCCAGATTAAATAGATATCACTTTTCTAATCTTAAGCTATTTTATATCCTGAAATACGCGGAGTTTTCCAATATATGGCCCTTCTCGTGGGACAAGAACAACAGAAAGATGTAAATAAAGATTCCCACACGATTTTAAAAGTTTTGGAAGTTCTGGAAATGATTCCCATATGAAAACGCCGTTAATATTTAATTTAACAGCTCCTTTTAAGTTCTAATTTAAGATCCAAGAATACATTAAAAAATAATGGAGTTAAATTATTCACCCTCTCAAAGCGAAATAAACTTTTCTGATAGCATTATAATTGGTTTGCGTATATTAGGAACGGTCCTATAATATTAACTTTTGACATTATTGTACCTGGTATTATCATTAAGTCAAGAAACTCCGAAATAATTATGGCAATAATACGTTATAAAAATAGCCATTCGGTCAACCGGGAAATTAGTTTAGTCCAAATGATTTCGTGCGCCTTTCGAATTCAATTTAGTTCTAGAAAATGGGGTAAATGCGTGGGGGTTGGTAATATTGATCCATTTATAATACAGTCATTACGGATGCGTATTTAGTTTCAGCAAATTGTAGGGATATATACCAAATTGTATCTGATATTATCAATGACTCGCCTAAATAAGGTCATCTTTAAATTATTCAAATCAAATGATTTTTAAAACTATGGATAAATTAAAATAATTTCATGAAAAATTGTTTTTTTTTTTATATAAGTTTAATTACAAATTAGCTGAATAGCTATTGTATCTTCAAAATGAGACAAAATTGGTCAAAATTGGTTTGTAAATAAGAAAGTTATCAAATTTAAAATTAAACATTCGTTTTAACAAATATTCTCAGTAGCTGTAGAAATATTTTAATATTACGCTAGAAAAATTTCTTAATTTTTCAAGCTGGACATCAGCTTTGAAATATATTTAATATATTTATTATGCCTATTTCCATAGAGATATTTTATTTCTCATCTAGTTTTCTGAACACAATGAAAGCAATGAAAACTCTACTAACGTTACACGACTTCTCAGTGTTAATGCTCCCTCGTTTGCAAAAATATTTCTCAATGTAAAATGGAGTTAGCGCCTGTAAAAGTGTTCCAACCGTGGAGCTTCTGTGTTCAAGAAGAAGTTAACATGTAGGGGCAGTTCCACAAAGGACAGAAATGTTTTTTTAATGTATTTATTAACCATGGTGACTTAAACATTTAAATTATTTTAATTAATGAGTCTGATACTTCATAGTTAAACCTCAAAAACCTATTTTTTGGAAGCCTTACGAGTACAAACTCTCTATAAATCTTGTTTTTCTTATTTATTTGCTGATCATTAATTACATTTTTGTAATTAACTTCGTTACCGACTAACAATTTTTCATGAAACTTTAATTCCATTTAAAAAAAGCAAAGACTTCTATGTCAATTAAACTTCCATTTTTTCCACGCAAAACTAAACCGTAATAAATAAAATTAAATTCAATAACCAAAAGCCTAAAAATGGTTAAAATTTATCAATATAAAACACTTATATCGTTGAATAAAATTGTTTAGCACAATATTGTGAAGTTAAGGTAAAAAAGAACACATAATATTTCTTCCGCAAGAGATGTAAATATTATTTAATTAAAATATACGAAGTTTAACTTAACTTAAAGTATATATATATAAATATATATTAGTTACAGCCGGTTGGTTTCAAACACCCAAATATGCGCATAGCATACAGCATAATATTTTATACCCATGAAGGCATAAAACATAACTATTGTAAAAACTATTGTAAAAACTAAGCATGGTTCAATAAATTATGAAACCAAACTAACATACTTAAACCTAACCGTAAGTATTCCTAAGAATTACTATATTTGCATAATTGCAATATTATTTTTCCTTGACCCCTTGGGTGTGAAAATTTATGCTGATTGTTATGCTAACCCAATAAAATGAAATTACGCATAATCTAAAAGGTTGTGTAGATTATAGATATTGAACTGCGTAATTTCTTACCTTAAATATTTCGAAAACGCGGTAACCTTTTGGTATTATGATATCATGGGGACGGGAAGGGAAAATGTTAATCACTATGCACAAACCAAAAGAAAAAAAGGTTTTTATTGTTAATTTATCACGTTGTAATATTTCGAAAACGAAAGCGTTATTTCTGAACAAGATTCTTAATTCTGTAGATGGTAATAACCCGATATATCATAAATTACCAGTAGCAGCATGTAGCATAATCACTGCATAATTAAGATATACTTCAAAGAGTAAACCTGGAGATATATTGTACATTTTTGGAATTTAAAAGTTGTTTGAAGAAAAAATATATATATCTGTACAGATATTCCCTCTTTACGATGGAAAAAAATAAAACTAATATTTGAAATTAGGACCCAACTATTAAAATCTCTTTATGTTTCAGGTTAATTCTGGTTTTTTCAACTTTTTCAAGACATACATGTGAGTATTTATATTCATTTAATCATCTTCGTTCAAAATTAGAACTAATAAATTTTACGACTGTTTATATTGGATAAAATATTTTAATTATTTTATATGCCATTAAATTTTAAATCAATTATAATAATTAGATTTCCGGAATGCAAAGGTATCAATGCTCTATAGTAATTTCCAATTCTGTAAGACTTGTTGGCCTAGCTCGTCATAAACGGAGCCAAAAAAATGAAATAAATCTGGACATAATAAGTGTATCAGCCTTTCAATTAATTCTCAAATATATATGCCTATGCCTACATAGTTTTCACTAAAATGATTAAATGTCTTTCTCCCCGTGTTGCCAGCTCCTTGTGAGCGCAAACTGAAGCAGAGAGAAAGGCTAGCAGTTAGGTTTTGGAACTAATTTTCTCGGAATTGCACTCATAAGATACGTTTTGACTCCGCCTGCTTTTCTTTAGCCTAGAAGACGACATACCCTGGCCAATGATCATAGACCAGTTTATTTATTTCAGGCCAGGGAATCGCTCGTTATAAGTTCACTTAAAAAAAAAAAACAATTTCACGTTCCTGGGTCACTATTATGAATTGTTTAGTGAAGCGGACGATGCATTTACATCGTCTGCTTCGGCTTCACTATCTTCGAGTGGAATATTGTGTAGAACCAACTTGTCAATCGTTTTTTTTTGGTAAAAATGGGTAAAAAGTCCAAATATAAACACAAAGATGAAAAGAAGCATAAGAAGCGTAGAAAATCGTCGTCCTCTGATTCGGACAATGAATCAAAATATGCAAGTAAACATAAACATCGCGAGGCTAGTGAAATAAAACGTCTAAAGCCTTTGCCATATGCTGAAGCCGAAGCTGGCCCATCTTCGACCGCTGCCAGTGATCGACGTTATTCGAAGGGACATCATGAAGATAAAATAAATTTCAAACGTGAAAGAATTGAATATAAATCCAGAAACCATGAGGTTAAAACCGAGCGTAGAAGTTCACGAAGACGTAGTGACACTGATGAACTGCACCAAAGCGAAGATGAACTTCAACACCATCGACAGAATGATTTTAAATCCAGAAACCAAGAGCATAGAAGTTCACGAAAACAAAGTGACAGTGAAGAGCCAGGAAGCGAAGATGAACGTGATCATCGGCAAGGGAGTCACATGGATGAAGAAGAATTCCCCTGGCTCGAACATCGATACTCATTGAATAAAATGTTCTTCAGAGATAATGATCTCATCAAAAGGTTAGCTAGAATATTCACTTACTTTTTACATCATGGTTAAGTTTTCTTACTTCAGTTTTACAATTTTATCAGAGGTTCTCAAGAATACGATGAATTTTGGGTTTTCTTAAAAAAATACCAAAAGTTACGTCAAAACAGAGGTCAATCTAATGAAATTGGTAATCTCGAGACTTCTTTTGGTTATTGATGTCAATGCCAGTTAATTTTATAGTGAATTAATATTTGTTTAACAGATAGCTCCAATCGTAAAGGGAATCTGAACCTCCCTTCTGTATACAAACGAGAGGATAAGATTAACTTTTATATCAGTGGCAGCGAAAACATTGACGACTTAATGGTGCAAGGATGTATCTTTAAAGACGATAGCTCGGATCAACTTAGTAAAGAAAGAGTCTCAGAATTCGCTTCAATCCTCCACTTATACATTGATTTCTTGCAACGTCAAAAGTTTTCTCAACTTAGAAAACTTCGTACGTCTCAATCGAATTTACCAATCGCTAATTATTGTGAAAGCATAGTTCGTGCTGTTAAAAATCATCAGGTAGGCTATAGACATCATTATTTTCATAATTTTCTCCTAATTACTTTTAACTTTAGGTGATATTAGTCGCTGGTGATACTGGTTGCGGAAAATCTACTCAAGTACCGCAGTATTTGTTAGCCGCTGGCTTCTCCAAAATCGCTTGTACCCAACCTAGAAGAATAGCCTGCATAGCATTATGCAAACGAGTTGCGTTCGAAACTTTAAACGAATATGGAACCGAAGTTGGCTATCAGATTCGTTTTGAAAAAAGCAAAACCAAGCATTCTCGTATCATTTTTTTAACGGAAGGATTATTACTTAGGTACTTAATTTCATCATTCATGACTGAAGAAGCTTTCTTATCCATATTTATTTTTAGACAAGTTTCTACCGATCCTCTTCTCTCAACTTACGATGTTCTGATTCTCGACGAGGTTCACGAACGTCATTTATCTTGTGATTTTCTACTTGGTGTCGTGAAATGTTTAATACACCAACGGAAGGATTTAAAAATAGTTCTAATGTCAGCCACCATAAATATTAAACTATTCTCTGAATATTTTAGTAATTGCCCTACTATTCAGGTATTGAAAGTCACTTTAAATTAATTCTTATCTAAATCTAACCTTGAAATTAACGTCCTATAGGTTCCAGGTCGCCTTTACCCCATTCAAGTTACATATCAACCGATCCCTATGATTGAAAAAGGCAGCGGAAGTTCCAAAATAAACGTCGGTCCCTATGTTAGAATCCTTCATCAAATTGATAATAAATACTCGGCTGAAGAAAGAGGAGATTTGTTGATATTTTTAAGTGGTATCACTGAAATAACGGCGATAAGCGAAGCGGCCAAACTTTACGCGGATAAAACTAAACGTTGGATCATTCTACCTCTACACAGTACTCTGTCACTCGCTGAACAAGACAAAGTATTTGATTACGCTCCCGAAGGAACGCGAAAATGTATAGTTTCAACCAATATAGCCGAAACTTCAGTCACAATTGACGGAGTTCGATTCGTAGTTGATTCTGGGAAAGTGAAGGAAATGAGTTTTGATACTACGTGCAGAATGCAACGTTTGAAAGAGTTTTGGATTAGTAAAGCTAGTGCTGAGCAACGGAAAGGTCGAGCAGGTAGAACCGGTCCAGGGATTTGCTTTCGACTTTATTCCCAAACTGATTACGAAGAATTGGCTGCTTACTCAACTCCCGAAATTCAAAGAGTCCCGTTAGATTCTACTCTACTTCAAATGATCGCTATGGGCTTACCCGATGCCCGATTATTCCCTTTTCTCGAAGCTCCACCCCCTGATGCTATCGAAGAATCCTTACACGGCTTAAAAACTCAGGTAGAAAATAGAAATATATGGAAGTAAGATTCTGCGATTAGTTTTAATCTTATAACCTGGTTTCTTCTAAGGGAGCTTTAAATGACAGCGAAACCTTAACTCCGATGGGTCAAATGTTATCCCGACTTCCAGTGGACGTAACGTTTGGAAAAATGTTAATTCAAGGCTCAGTTTTTCAACAATTGGAAGCCGTTTTGGTATTAGCAGCCGCTATGAGTGTACAGTCTCCTTTTACTAATAGATCATATCGTGATCTTGAGGTTATGGTACGTAACTTATTCATATATTGAATCTTTATTATAAAAATAGGCCCAATGAAGATGAACTTGTTATATTTATTTCATGCATATTACGACTCTCACTATAAACTTTATAGTAAAACGTCGTTATTACAAAAAAATTGCTCAGGACAAAAATTTTGGAAATTCCTCGCCAGAAATACATTAGTTCTACTTGAAAATCAAAAGTTATAACAAAAGTTTTTTAGGCTGCTCGTAAAAATTTGGAATCTGATCACGGAGATCCATTTACTTTACTGAATGCTTATCACGATTGGGCTACGATGAAAGCTGAACGAAATTATGACACTCGAAAATGGTGCAAACGAAATGGATTGGAGGAACAAAGATTTTACGAAATGACAAAACTAATACGCCAATTTCGGGATTTACTACAAGTAATATTTCAGTTCTTTCATGTTCTGGAAATTTTAAATAAGAAAGCTCGTATCCTTTATTTCCCTTTAGGACTCTAAACTTTTGGAGCAAAAACAATCGGAAGCTTCGAGTTCAAACGAAAGAATGCAAAGATACGGCGAACTTATGAAACTTCGCGATATCAAGAAGCAATTACGTCGAGCCCCCCGGAAACGTAAATACCTTAAAGTTGACGGAGGAATAGATGGAATCGAGTTTGGGGATGAAAGTGAACACGATGATAGTCTCGACGTACACGATATTGATTTTCGAATATCAAATGACAAGAAGCAAATTAAGGAACTTTCAAGTAGCAGTAAAGCTGGAACTTACGATTCTCTAGCTTTACTCAAAACAATCTTGTGTTCGGGACTTTATCCTCAAATTGCTATTCCCGATGAACATAATCCTTACAAGTCAGAATCGGAACAATTATACCATACCAAAGACAAACCATTTGTGGCGATTCATCCAATGGGTTGTTTCGCTTTGAAACCCGATTTATTGAAACTGCGAGAAATGGATTGCGTTACTTATCCCGGTTTTGTTTCAAGATATCCTTTGAGTATGAAACACCAGTTACTGTGTTACGTGTAAGTTGTAATTAGGACCACATCTAGGGACTAGCATTTAAGTCTAATGCTTTGAAATATTTATCCTATATTCATTACATTTCCAGATCTTTACTCGAAACTACTAAACCATATTTAATGAACTGTATGCAAGTCCCTGCCGCCCATACTTTACTCCTATTGGCTCATAATATGGATACAAATAGTAATTTAACTCACGTTATCTGTGATCAGTGGATGGAGCTTTGTTTTCCCGATTCGGAAGATGCTCAACAATTTGTCGCTCAAGCTATCGTTATTCGGGATCTCTGGCAGAAATTTCTCGAAACAGTTTTTAAAAGTACGTTCGTCTTTTAGGTTTTGTATATAAAAGTGAATGTGGTTGTTGACTTAATACGGTTTTAATTCATTTAATAGTGAGTCAAGATAACGATACAGAAACTGTCGCGATTGAAACGCGAAGTTTGAGAAAGAAACTAACCAAATTCATTGGTCAGTTTCATCAAATGGAAATACTTCATACTGTTCGTAGACTATTAGCCGCTGATTTGAAAGATGCTTATGTTGGACCCGATAGTGGTTGGTGTTTGACTTCTCAATTTTAATTTTACTCTTAAGTTTGATTGAATTAATTAAACGCAGATCACATAATTTCTTAAACAGTTTTTAACGCTGTGTCGGACGTACTCGGAATTAACTCTGAAACTATTAATGATTACGAAAAGCATTCGTTAAAAGGCGGATTAATCGTTAGAGAATATTTAACTTATAATTGGTAAATTAATTAATTTAACTTTCAATTAAATCATTTTTTAATTAATTTTTATTTTTACTTTTTAATTAATTTTTATTTTTACTTTTTAATTATTTTTAGTTTGGTAGAAACTGATTTTGATCAACCTGAAAAAGGAAAAAAATCTTGGATTTGTCCTGGTTGCGAAGAAGAATTTGTTTGTTCCGTATTGGAACAAGTTCGGCATCGAGAAAAATGCGTCGTTTTAAATAAAGGTAGAATTAAAAATCCTTGAAAACATTATTTATATTGGATTGTATAGTTTTAAATTTTATTTTGAATTAAAGCCGAAGTTGAAGCAACAACATCCTCAACTTCTACCAAAAGATTGCAAAGATATTTTTGCCACGATTGTCGGAAAGAGTTAAACTTGTCAGCGACAGATATTCTGCGTCATAAGAAAAGCCACGCTAATGCTGCCAAAAACTGAGGAAAATGTATATAAAAATGTGTAAATTTTAATAAATTTAATTATTAAAATTATTCATTCTTGTATATTTATATATTTTTCAGATTATCATCAGTAAAAATTAACTCGCAAATATTTATCAACTGTTATAGAAGAGGTAAGTTTTGAATTTCGTAACATTTCGAGTTTCCATTTAGATATCATAGATAGCGCCAAGTATTTAACGCGTATTTATCAAATGAAAACGAAAGCCTTTAGAAGGCGCCAAACTTTTCCCGCTTTTTTTATTTTTATTAAAAATGAAATAGATGGCGTCATGAGCTCTATCGTTCTGTTTGTAAAAATAGGCTTTTAGTGAATTTTCAACGTTTGAGTTTTGAAATATTTTCCAAAGGGCAAACTCGCCAATTCGGTTAAGTTTTCATCTACCAATAAAATAGCCTTTAGAGAATTTTCACGAGTTAAATAGGCTTAGCGCGTATTGAATTTTTGTTTTAAGTTTGAACGACAAAAAATAAGTTAATGAGTTTTCAAGGAGTGAAATTAGGCTTAGCTTGTTTGTGAACTAAACAAAAGAACTTGACTACGTAACTAGGCTAGTAATTAGTTCAACGGATAGTTCTTCACCGAACAACCATAAAAAACTAAAATTAAACGTCAATCAAAGTAAGAAACCATTTTTTAACCTCTCACATCACATTTTCTACACTCTAAATTAATTAAAATTTAATAAAGTGTTGGGAATAGGGAGTGTTGTGACTTTACCCCGTGTATATTTTTTAGTTTTAATTAACCATTTTGGCGCGTCAAAAATTATCCTCAAAGTCGTTCGGAAAACAGAAAGAAAATAGCTTGTAAACTTCTGTTCAGAGTGGTTTTTCAAACTACTTTAATTACCCTTGAGATTTAACATTTTGTATTAATTCGCCACAAATTTATCTAGTTTGCAAACTTCGTTAGAAACAAAACATCACACTGTTAGAAGGAGAAGGGTTAGTGTTGTGATGGTGAAGCGAAAGAGAAGGAGAAAAGTTGGGTAATTTACAATAAGTTTCGTCAGTTGATGGTGAGAGAAAACTGTCTTATATAGGCTGGAGCGCGCTTCTAAGAATACCTCAAGAATCTCGCGGGGATAGGCTTGTTTTATAACTGACGCTCGCCACACACTGAAAGAGAGAGAGTAAGAGAGGAACCTCTTCTAGTTCTCCAGCCTCTTCCCTCCTATTTGCCTCCTCGAGTCCCAAGACGCCTTTGCCATCTTCACTCTCGCAGTCTCTAGGTTTTCCATTTACTGTTTGATATTAAAGGGATCTTTCCTAAAGCTATTCTTTAACTCGAAGTTTAAAAAATCGCTTTTTATTCGCGTAGTTTTTAAATCAATCCACAATTCTTTTGTGGGGGAGGGAGAATATCTTGTCACTATCTTGTCATCCTCATCTTGAAATTACTCATCCCCTTATTTGATTATATCTGAAAGCAGAGACTGATAATAGGAATATAAGTATTTTCTCGATAGCATTAACTGGTTGGTATCTTTAACTAAAAGTTAAACTGCTATGTCATCCATTTAAGAATTGCATAATCTAAATCGGTGTCCGTTTACTGGACTTGTTAGTTGCTAGTACAGGAGAAGGAGCTTCGAAAAACTCCCCACGCTCTTTGACACCAGATCCCTTAAACTTAGGGCCAAAAGGGAATGACGAAACGGATTAAGTTCACCGGGTGATGACGTAGTAGCGCTGTTGCTCCGTTAATTTGGTCCCGCCTTTTGTCCCGACCTAAGTAAACGGAACGTGAGCTAAATTAGATCAGGAGTGATGGCAATTTTTACTTGACAGTCGCATTTTCTAGACTGATTAGTCCTTTATCCCTAGAGTTAACCTCGTATATTATTCCCGGGAATAAGCTTTATCCTTTTAACCCCTTTTTCTCGAGTCGGAGTGTCTATGTAATGAATTTTTAAATATTTTTGGTTCGTGATGCACTCTGCAGCCGATCATTTCTTTCTTCCCAAATAATGAACCCATTTTCCACCTACGCACGTATTCTGCATATAGGTTTCTTTTCTCGCCAAAATCTTAGTGTAACTCCGACTCGTAACTCTCCATAATAAAGGCATTACATTCCCATTTTTAGAGTACAGCGAGCAACATCACTTCTCACACTGGGCCTAGTTCTCTTAACAATTTCCGTCGACATTTTAACAAGTAGTCCCCACATATTCCGTACCTAATGTTCGATCCTAACCCGATACTTGGTTGATCCAAGATAAAAGGTCATTGTCACGTTCCAAATCTCTTTATCTCGGGAAAAGTACCAATGGCTTCGTTTTCACTGTTTCAACTTTAATTCGGTCTTGAAATGCAGGTTCTCAATTTGCAGTGCTTTGAATATTTAATATCAGAAAAATCTGTGAAAAATAGTCACATTCATTTTAAAATTCCGTGAAAGCCGGTGGAACATGTTTTACGAATACATTGGTTGTATTTATCATTACAAAAGGTTATCTGGAATCAGTTTCATAATTGTGTAATCTGTGAACAGATTTTACGGAAAAGGTTATTCAATTTCCCTAAATTACGTAATTGATTACAGCTTTTGGTAATGCTTAATACGTTCTCAGTTACGTCATCCCTTTAAAAGCTACACTCATGTACACCGATTACGTTTAGTAATCAGTCCCTAGTATTAGTAATTTCTGAAGTTACAGCGTTAATTATGGACTGACGATTAGGTTTAACACAATAAGCCGCTTTACTAGTATCTATATGGTGGATAAAAGCTAAGAGACATGCCCTAGAATAGAATAGTTAACGATAGAAAGTATACTGTACCACTATTTCTTTTAGACCTTTTTTGATGCCCAACCGTAATATTCTTTTTGTACACTATATAATATAGCCCATGCCTAATAGCAAAAGCTCATAGAAAACAATTTACTAATAAATTTAACATTTATCAAGAAGCTAAGTATTGAAGGAAAATTTAGAAAAATGATAGAATAAATAATGAAATGTCTAAAAAGGTCAATAGTGAAACAAATTAAGTATTAATTATTTGTCTCGATTTAGTTATTTCTGGCTAACCCTTGACCCCTATAAACACGTGTAAATGAAAAGTACGTGGTTTATTTTATGTTTAAAGGATAATTTCAATATGTGTCACTTCAGCCATCCGAAATCATAACGTGTCTTTCTGTGTCTTTGTTCACAAAGACATTTTTCATAATACCTTTTTGGGTTGCTAGTGTCGAAGTAGAAAAAAATATATTACGTAAAGCTAAACTCTAATTTGTTCCACGTGACGGGTGGATTTTAAACCAACAAAGGACACTCTAGTAACAGGCAAAAACTAAAGAAGATCCGATGTTGTACACTTTTTGTTTGCTATAAGCTTTTGCTAATAGTATATTGTCTGGAAAGTATTATAGATGGATATAGTTCTATAAAAAATAAGTATGAACTGCGCTGGGTAATTTCCTATCGTAGGATATATACTGACACTATATTTTTACGCCTTTTGGAAATGCAAGCTTATTTTCCTTTATTTTTCCATTTCCCTTTTGAGCATTGGCATCAAAGAGAAAACGCTAAAAATGAAGAGACAATTTTATTTCGCTTAGGCCGTTTTATTTTACGAAAGCCATATTCGCCAACCGAATAGAAACGCTTGCATTAAAAGTATTAGGCTTATGTCATCTTTAAAACGTATTTATTTTAGAAGGGTAAAGACAACGTTGTTAGTTGAAAGTATATACCTCGTGTTTTTAATTTAAATATGATTTAATCGGCTTAAAGATGTTCGTTTAAAGTTATTCTGTCATCGACTTTTCATGAGTTCGAAATTGAAAGATCGTAATACTAATACCCTCTTCAGACGAGACGTAATTTGCCGATTTAATCAGATTTAACTGAGGTTTACGTAGCCTTCTCAGTTCTATAAACCTCGGTTAAACCGGATTAAACGGAGCTAATTAAGCCTCGTCAGAAGAGGATATTAAAAACAATTACCTATACAAAATTACATATGCTATATAAGAATTAGTCAAAAATTTCCAACAAAACCTACAAATATTCCTAGCTCGTTCTGATGGCATGCTTTCACGCGGTCAGACAGGGGACCATTTGCGTTAGATTCAATTTAACCATCTATTTTCGCGCGTGAGCATTTTGAACAAAATTACAGGAGGAAAAAGTATTATTACCTAAAAACCGTCCATTTTTTATAACGTCGTTTATTTTCCTTTCTAAGAATGAAAATACACTTATATATTTCGTTCCCAAGACAATCGTTCGTTGAAAACGTTTCAAGAAAGTGCCCACAGACTATTTATTCTAAACGACTCGGTTACTATGGCAACTGGGTTTGTGGAAAAACGGTGTGCCATCATTAAGTAAAAGCGGAAAAATGGGGGCTACATCCATCTTAAACCTTACAACTTATCATAGAGTAGTAATGGACACAATTTTTCCTCTTCTAGAGAGAGAGAGAGAGAGAGCGAGTAAGACTTCTAACTCCTCAGCTCAGTGTATCGAATCCTTGGGTCATTCCTTAAGATTTGACAGGTCAAATAGAAGAGCTGCCCAATATCTCACGCTTACTTTTACCTCCTGTATATTTTCTTTCATTCTAGGAAAGACTTAGTTATGTTCATTTCAGATCGTTTTTTACTGGAATAAAAGATGCTTCAAAGGTTGCAACTTCTTTTGCACTTGATGCCCAAGCTCGAAAAAGTAGAGAAAATATTCCCCCATGCAAATGGTAATCCCCTTGACTTCAATGGCAAATATTTCATCCCAAGTACCCAAGTTTTGACAAAAGTTGAAGGTTCCAAGCGGTCCGTAACGAATTAAGATCTTAGGTTAAGTTTTTCAAGTGGGTAATCTCATACACTTATAAGATAGCCCAGGTTTTTAAGTATTGCTTCATAATTTGCCCTAATTAATCCAAGATCGGTGAAAGTAACATCAATTGGTAGCAAATTTCCAGTTCTTTCTGGTGCTTTAAAGACAAGTTTATGAAAGAATCCATAATGATAATCATCCTTGCTTGAATGTTATAGTTAACCCATGATCTATCAATTTAATAGATAGTGGGCCTATTCTGATTTTAGGGTAGTATGTAAGATTTAATAATGTTAAAATCACCTTACAACTGTTCTCTTCTTTCCATTACCAGGGTTGCCACAGGTCAGGGAAAACAGGGAAAAGTCAGGGAATTTGAAAATAAACCAAAAAAGTCAGAGAATTTTAAGATATTTTAAAAAGTCAGGGAATTTTAAGATATTTTAAAAAGTCAGGGAATTTAAAAATCTTTCAAGAAGCCAGGAAATTACAATCATTATTTGCAGAAAAGATTTGAAGCTGACATAACCTAAACGATTACTATGTTATTGAAAGGTCAATGAACCCAGGGAATATCTTTATGAAATACTAAGTGTTTTTGAAATTAAAAATAATTTACATATAGCAAGCTTTATTATCAAATATTATAGATATATTTTTGGGTAAAACATTTCTGAAATTTAATTTCTGCCATAGAAGATTAAATTTATTTTAATAAAGCTCAATTATATTAGTTAATTATTATAATAATTAAGCCTCTAGGATATAGTATTTAACTTAAAAATATTTAGATATGCTTAAAATGGGTAATTTCTAATTTACGCCGTGTGTTTCTGCCGATGTTACTAATTAAAAAATATATTTTCTTTAACTGATGACCTGTTTATATGAAACGTAACTTCCTTTATATTTAATTATAGATAATTAGGAGAATAACTTTAGTCTCTTAGCTCGTAAAAATTATCTTTCATCGTAATCTGGGATTAATTAAATATATGAAAAGTTGTCAACGAAGCGCTTATCAAAATTAACAAATTTATTTTGCCAGAAATAATTTATCCTAAATTGTTTTTAATACTAATAAGAAGTATGCTTAAGGTTTTTTAAACATAATTTGATTGTATTCGAAATTATTTAATCATAACTTTAAATAATTAATTCCTTAGCTTGTAATAATAGATTTATGGGTTAGGCCTAATTTGAATTTTTGAAATAAATTTATAGAACGGTAGGTTTTGAAACAACCAATAATTAGCTGCCATTTTTAAGTAAGGGGGCGAGCTACCGTAACTACCGTTCAAAAATGCCAAACAAAGTGTACCAACTTGAGGCGAATTGATACACAATGCTAAACCTAGGCGCAGCGCTGATAGTTTCTCTTAAACACGAGCGCTTAGTTCGCCGGCGAAGGGAAGACGGAAAGGTTCGCTGACAGTTATGCCAAATTTTTAATCGCCGTGATTAACGTAAATTAAACGTGATTATTAGAGAAATATGAAAATTGAATAATATTTAGAACAAGGTATACGAATTTCGTACAGAAAACTACCCGGAAATCGAAGGTAATTTTGATTTTTGATGATTTATGGGTTTACGCTAAGCCTAGGCCTCGTTGATTTGACAAAATTAGGCTTAGAGAGCGGCCACGAAATTCGAAAATTTTGTCGCTCCGCGATAGGCGCCATTGGAGGAGAGGGCCTCCTTGGCTTTCGCTTTTAAGTGTACAGTGCAATTTAAGTAGAAAATAATGTGGTACGCTATATTTTATGTAACGTAGCATGCTTTTCGGGTATTATTTTTATTTTGTTTTAATTATAGCTTAATTTTAGGGCTCATATTTTCGTAATTTTGGTTTTAAGCATAAATTTAATTGGAATACATTTAATAGCGAGTGTGCTCTCAAAGATTAACGAGGATCGGGCTTATTGGAGTAAATTTAACGAGGTTTTAGCTGTAATTAAAATTTAAGCGGGATTAAATTTCTTTAGCTTTAATTTTTATTAAGTTAACGGAGGTTTAGCCTAACGTTATAATTAAATTTAACCAAGGTTGAGCTCGAATTGTAAATAATTTTAACCATCTTTAAGCTTTAATTGGGATTAAATTTAAACCATCTTTAACCTTTAATTGGGATTAAATTTAACTAGATTGAGGCTTTATTTAGGATTTATTTTAACCAAATTTATTCTTTATTTTGGATTAATTTAAACCAGATTATGCCTTTATTTGGGATTAGATCTAATAAAGTTTGGGGTTTTTAATTAACCCTTCAACTTATCACGTAAATATACAAAAGAAGTTAAGAGAGTAATTATAAATAATTCATTTCAATAACTAGCAACAAATTACCATTCTTAAATAAATTGACCTCGGGAATCAATAACTTGAGGGGGCCTAATTTGGGGGCTCCAATCATCTGCTGTAGTGACCAGATTTATTTTGTTCCTAGTGCACTGACACTATATAAATAAATAGACTAACAGTATATTATAGACTCTAAAGAAATGACCCACCGTCACCCACGTGGGTGGGAGGATGTTAGGGTTTCCATTTGACCCTAAATCACGTGATCATTTGAGCTCAAGCTTTGTTCTTGACCCGAGAAAAGCCATCAGAGAAAGTTGGAGTTGTATTGCAGTGAAAAATAAAATCACGCCTCACTCGTAATTCAAATTCTATTTGAACCAATGTTACTTGATTGCAAAATTTGTAGCGCTTTTTATAAAATATATATCGGCTGAGGAAAATCGTTGGAAAAGGTCAGGGAAAAACCTGGAAAAGTCAGGGAATTTGAATCTGAAAAAATGTGGCAACCCTGATAACATATCTTCATTCTACTTCGTATCGTGTACATCCCATCAGTAATATAACTACGTTCGTGTTTTGATGAATTAATACAGTTCAAGGCGAGATGCTGAGCTTTTATAACCACTATATTCTCCAATCTCCCGGTTTTCCTTTATTCCACAATTCTCTTCCGACTAACTTTATAAAAGAGATGGATTCCTCTGGAAGAAGCTGAGGATGATCCGTTGTCATGGCAACCTAACCGTGTATAGAAAAGATGAAAGAGAGGTAGGGAGAGGCTTATGACGTCATTGGGATAGCTCTAGCACGAGAGATAGTCAAAGTCAATGACCCTTTCCTATTGGTTATTTCATTTCGCTACGTTTGCATTTCAGGGGAGGGACGTTAAGCGGGAATGGGGGATGAAAATTTTGGTAACATTTTTATTATATTTTCAATTATATTTTCCATCCATAAATTATTCAAAATTTGTTTGAAGGGAACGGAATTAATATCTAAAGCTATTTAAATATTTATTCTTTTTTGTTCGGAGATTTTGATTGTTTTATTTTAGATAAATCTGATTTCCGGTTCAATATAGTTTCCGTTTCGTAGGATTCATAAATATGTTTAAAATTCTGGATGATATAGAAAGGTTATACATGTCATATGCTTTTGAGATAGAATTTATCGAGCTTTTTTTATGATATTTAAAATATCAGAAATAGATGAACCGAAATTATCAACGAGCTATTCCTCTAACGCCACAGGCAAGTTCTCCGTTTCCCCTCTCTTAGACGACAGTTGTAGCCCCCTCCCCCGCGGAATTTCGCCTAGCCGAGAAACGTTGAATGCGCCACCTGGCTTGGTTTGCAGCCGTCGCTACGTGGGGCGATCAGTTTCCCAAGATCCTCCTCGGTATTTCATTGAGGCCGAGGAAGCCCATTCCCCCAGTGCTTACCCTCCCCATTCACTCCAAATAAAATGCATTTCCCAATCTAAGCTCTCGTTGATAATTTCGGTTCATCTATTTCTGAAAATATCGATTGTCAATTTAAGACAAAGTTAAACACGGAGGGATCATGAGTTTTGATATTTTTAATCTCTTTGAAGTTTGAACATGACGTATTTTTTTTTTTTTTTTTTTCAAGCTAATTTCGTGTCTGAAAAATGTCCGCATAGATCAGGAAATGTAATTGTAACATGTTGACCAAAACCTACTCTCATAATTTACTTAAATGGAACCATTACCCAAGAAACGATAAATCCAGGACATGACTCTTCCCTGTTTGAGGGAATAAAATTCTCGGTCAGCCAAACAAACAGCCTTCGTACAGCGTGTGACGTCATATAACGTCACTTTGCTCCCAAAACGCCATAGCTTTGACTGTACAAACTTGACCCCAAAAAACGCGTCATCACGATACGGTGATGACGTAGCTTGTTTCTTTTAGTAGACGCTAGAGTCATGTCCTGGATTTATCGTTTCTGTACTAAAGCGATTACGCGTAATTAAATTTTAAAATCCCTGACTTTGACAGTGCTAAAATGATTACGCGTAATCAGTGTACAGGGAATCTGAGAGTGATTAGCCCCCCTCGGCTTCGTTTTAATTATAAAATAGTTCAACTAGTATGTCCCTAGCTTTTATATAAACTCAATTAAAATTTAAACCATAGTAATGGTACCTTGAAAATTTGAGTAACAATTACAAAAGGAGTCTTAAAGTTTAACCTTTAGTATTTAAATATCCATTTAAACTTTCGGTTAAACAACTAACTCATTTAAAACTTCAATTATACTACTTTAAAGTAGTGAAAACCATTTATTTTTGAATGGTTTAGTTTTTCGTAACTAGTTCACAAAACACCCATTATGATTCATGATTTCCGAATTAACCGCTGACTTCCCTTTTGAAAGCAACATAAAAGTTTCTTGCTCATGATTGGCAACCCTGTCTTTTAGAGTCACTCGCCCTGAGTCGAAGGAAGAACATTCGCTGGTTTTCGCGAAGCTGCGCGGTTTCATAAATTTAATATTTTATTTAATTAAAATATCCTTTAAAATTAGTAATTTTGCATGTAATCAGGAATTCTTTATGTAATTTTATTTATAATACTGGTGTTTAGCGATTATTATAATTAACTATCATATTTTCAGTTAAAAATCGCTAAGCCTTGGCCCTCGGGGATTTTCAACAAAAGGCGCAATACTAGGGTCATGAGTCACGACCCCCTGGACAAGGTTACTAGAGAGATCGCTAATTTGTCGTCTGCAAGTCTGATCTTCAATCACGTCGTGAAAGCAAAATGAGCGCAGATAAACGTTTCAACAAGATTTGTGGCGAAAAACTTAAGGATGATAAACTCTGGAAGTCTACCAATGTGAGTCAAAGTTTATTTTACTATTATTTTACATTGGTCATCGCGTATGCGTTGATTCGGCTGCTATAATTATAATGAAACAGCGCCTATTATTAGGCCTTGGATTTAGGGTTAACGAATTCCCTCGTATATTTTGGGTTATGTCGTCTTGAAAATTATACGGTTTTCGAGTCGGGAAGAAGTTTTTTTTTTATTAATTTTGGTTTCTTATTTATATAAAGAAAATCGATGAAGATAGTTATTTTGGAGATATTTTCATAAGATGGGGAGAAAATCTCATTAAAATGGAAAGGGATATAGGGTAAAGTAAAACTAATTGGTTTAGAATAAGGGTTATAACAACTGTTTTGAAAAGTCTTAGATGTTACGAGAAAAGAGTGTAAACAGTATATAAATGACTAAAATTACTTTAGTATTGTATTTCCAATGCTCAAATTGGAGACGTTCAGGCATAATAAAGGCTGCCTTGGATAAAAACACAGGTACAGAATAACAACCAGCCTTTGAATTTCAAAGCACTAACGAGCCTACTTCATGGCCTTTACAAATAACAAAGGAATTAGCCTGTAGCTTAAATAATTTGGATTCGTTTTCATCTCAGATCTTACTAGTTGCAGATACATTTCTGATGACAAATTATTTCATTACTTAGTCTCATCCTCCATGGTTTAGGCTTCTTTGAGATATCTTGAATAAAAGGGGCACATTGTACTAAGTTTATAGCTTGGTTATGTAAGTCTTTGGTGGTCTGAGGTCAGGAAAAAGCTGTTGTGGTCAGGTCTAATATCTGCAGAAACAAGTCTTAAGATTGGAGAAATGGTTTTATGGTCAGGGGAGATCTTGTAGTCAAGGAATCCCTTTGAAACGTATAGATTCGAGAAACTTGTTGAGTCTTTTTTAATATGATATTATCGAAATGTCCAACAGAAGATTCAATTTTAGTATTTATTTTGCCTAATTATAATGCCGCATATTCAAATAAAACAAGAATTGGGCATATTTTGGCTCTAATCATTGAGTAATCTGACCACCAACTTACCAAGAGGTCTTATGGTCAAGGAATAGCTAGATTTTGTTGTCAAGAAACATATTTTATGGTATGGTAGTCTGCTCTTATGGTCAGGCAGTCTGCTCTTATGGTCAGGCAGTCTGCTCTTATGGTCAGGCAGTCTGCTCTTATGGTCAGGCAGTCTGCTCTTATGGTCAGGCAGTCTGCTCTTATGGTCAGGCACTCTGCTCTTATGGTCAGGCAACTGCTCTTAAGGTTAGGCAACTGCTCTTATGTTCAGGAACTGCTCTTATGTTCAGGAACTGCTCTTATGGTCAGGCAAAAGGTCTTATGGTCAGGCAACAGGTCTTATGGTCAAGCAACAGGTCAAAGAATATGTCCTCAGATTAAAGAATATTTCTTCAGATTAAAGAATATTTCTTCAGATTAAAGAATATTTCTTCAGATTAAAGAATATTTCTTCAGATTAAAGAATATTTCTTCAGATTAAAGAATATTTCTTCAGATTAAAGAATATTTCTTCAGATTAAAGAATATTTCTTCAGATTAAAGAATATTTCTTCAGATTAAAGAATATTTCTTCAGATTAAAGAATATTTCTTCAGATTAAAGAATATTTCTTCAGATTAAAGAATATTTCTTCAGACTAAAGAATATTTCTTCAGACTAAAGAATATTTCTTCAGATTAAAGAATATTTCTTCAGATTAAAGAATATTTCTTCAGATTAAAGAATATTTCTTCAGATTAAAGAATATTTCTTCAGATTAAAGAATATTTCTTCAGATTAAAGAATATTTCTTCAGATTAAAGAATATTTCTTCAGATTAAAGAATATTTCTTCAGATTAAAGAATATTTCTTCAGATTAAAGAATATTTCTTCAGATTAAAGAATATGCCTTCAGATTAAAGAATATGCCTTCAGATTAAAGAATATGTCTATACAGATCAAATAATGTATTAAGACCAAAGAATACGTCAGGTATAATTTCTTAGATTTTATAGGTTCATGTAAATCATTATTTAGTGTTATAATTACTTAACTACTTAGAAAACCTGTAAATCAATCATGATTCCAGCTATTTTCTTTATGAATATTACCTCTCTTTCCTTCATATCACACGCGCCGGCCATGCCCGTGGTCCAGAAATATTTCTTAGTTACAATACAACCAGGGCTATTCTTCCTAGCATTGCGTCCCTATAGAATTTGGTTTCGTAAAGACAGAAAAGGGCGTGCTCTCCCTCTATACGCTTCTGACTTCGTATAGGGAAGTATAAGGGTGGATATAACAGCAGCTGGAGCCCCTGGTTGAGGCTTGAGCCACCTAGAAATATGTAAATGTAGTCAATATACATAGTAGAGCCCTTTCCTATATAGGTATACCTTTCTCTCTCGTTTTTTACTTCAGGTATATTCTTTTACCCTAGTGTAGCACCTCGTCGCCAGAACCTTATTTCGGAATTCCATAATAGAATTCTACGGACATCTGTCCCGATTCCCTTTTTTTTTCGAGTGTGGGCGAGAGAGAGTTTGATTTTTTTTTTTTTTTTTTTTTTTACTTAGGTTACCTCTCACTTTTTTTTGACACTTTATTGCATTTTTAGTTACGCAAAAACTTGTTTTTCGTCACTATAGCGATTATGCTAAGTCCGCCGCTGGTATTGTCAAAGGCTGGGGCAAAAAAAATACGCTTCCGTTCGTTAACAGTATTTTAATTTCAATTTGTCATTTGGAAATATACAACATACTATCTCTCTGCCCCACAATGTTGTCTTTGTGTTATCATTCCTACTATATTTTGTCCATCTCTACTACATTTTGTTCATTCGATACTCTATTTTGTCCATCCCTACTTCTCTTATTCCATTCTTACTAGAATTTGTATTCTGTCCATGATCCATCCCTACTAGATTTTGCATTCTGTCCATCCCTACTATGTTTTGGATTCTGTCCAACCCTGCTATGATTTGGGATTCTGTCCATCCCTGCTAGATTTGGGATTCTGTCCATCCCTGCTAGATTTGGGATTCTGTCCATCCCTGCTAGATTTGGGATTCTGTCCATCCCTGCTAGATTTGGGATTCTGTCCATCCCTACTAGATTTTGGATTGTCCATCCCTACTAGATTTTGGATTCTGTACATCCCTACTAGATTTTGGATTCTGTCCATCCCTACTAGATTTTGGATTCTGTCCATCCCTACTAGATTTTGGATTCTGTCCATCCCTACTATGCCTATATTTTGGATTCTGTTCATCCCTGCTAGATTTTGGATTTTGTCCATCCACAGGGGTGGTCAACAAGGACGGAAATAAGAATTTTTTCTTATTTCCAGTAACCCCCCTTAAAAATTCAAAAGTTATCGGACATTTAACAAAATTACCGGACAATGCTACATTTCTTGTATTGAAAAGTTCTTTTTTTTTTATCGGACATTTGTCCAGTGACCCCCTCTTAAAAATAAAAAATTTATCGGACAATAACCAGTGACTTGTGCTTATTTCCGTCCCTGGTGGTCAATCGGCCCCGAGAAGTGGGGCTGAAATTTTCTCTGCTCACGTGATTTCGTGACGTAGTTAGCAACATTTGAACAAGACGTCGCAACCACAACTTCTTTTATAATATCATCTATTAACACCTTAGTTTCGGCCGCGAAAACAAGTCGTCACTTTGTAACTACCTTTGCCTCAGGCATCATCTTGTTTTAACCGTAGTTCCGATTTTCCCTTTGTGCTCTGGATTCTGGAAAAAAAGCTTGTTGAATTTCTAACATTCGGTCCTTGGTATATATATTTATATATATATACTTGCGTTCAATATGAGTTTTCAGCGACTGCTTTTATTTCTGCTTTATCTATCATTCCGTAATCATTCGCCCTAGATTAAACTGTAATGCCAACTCCTCTCGAACAGGAGAATATAATAGCGCATTGAAACTTTGGGAAACCACTGTCTAGTTTTAAGCCTGGTTTTCACGAGACCGAAATTTTAAGGCTGAATGTCGCATTTCCGCCGCGAAATTCCGTCCGTTTTCGCTTACGCGACGGCGATTGGTTTTCACGCAACCATTTTTGGTGAACCGAAAATTTTTGGTTTTACGATTTTTAACAATTGTCTATGTCCTGTCCTTCATAGACATGTCTATGTCTATGTCTTCTCCTAATTATATCATGTATCAGGTATTTACTCGGGTATTTAAATACATGCCCTTTGTAAAATAAAATTTACTTACTGCTAAGTCCGAATTTCGTCCCTATACTGGACCAACAGTTATCCTTCATGGTTGAGTCTTTATACTCTTTTAAACTCCCATCATAAAGAAATCTATGTTTCCTTATTTCTTCAATAAATTCTTCGTTGTCAACAGCTTTTTTCGATACTTTCGGCATTCGAGCGTCCGCCATTTAAAATCTACTCTAGAATCTCGGAAAACCTCGCCAACGACGAGATCTCGCGTGGGAAAATCCAGGGTATGATTGGCTGCGGAAAGTTTCGGCCGCTAAAATATAGAACTTTTCTCTAGTCGCGCGGAAAGAGACTTTTCGTTTCGGCCCGCCGAAATATTTTCAGCCGCGGCAAGTTTTCGCCCGGTTTTGCCTCAATTTCCGCCCCGTGAAAACCAGCCTTTACTCGAGGTTATATTTTAGTCAACACGTTTTTTTATTTATTTATGAACTTATATATATATTTGTCAAATTTCTGTCATATTTGAACCCAATAGAGATTGAGAACCAACCATGTGTTTTGATTGTGGATTGGTCGTTTTAATTTTTGATTTTTCTAGCGAGGCTTTTTAAAAACGAAAGGGATTAGATTTTTTAATCTTATTAATTTCAGATTCTTGTATAATTGTAGATCCTATGAATATTGAGCGATTTATACTAATTCTAATTGAAGGAAGAATGAAGTTTGGCAAGTGATTTACAGTCGATTCATTATAGTTAAAAATATACCTTATTATTACACTAGTAAAATAATTACAAATCAATATTAGGCTATAGAAATCCATTTTTAAATTTCTCGGGAATAAGGTTCTATAAGGGTTATGGAAACTAAGTTAACTGGCTGACCATATCAAGAAGGATCAGATAAGGAGAGGAAATGTGGGGACGGCGCGGTTCCTACTGCGTCGGCCTAAACTCCCACTCTGGGAGAACGGGGGTAGAGACGTTTCGTGGTAAAATGTTGTCACGTGGGTAAAACGAATCCTTTATGAGACGCGCTAGCTAGCGACCACGTGACAACAGTTTACCTCGAGAATTTCCTATCCCCCCTTTCCACCCGAGTGGGAGGTTGGCTCTTCTCTCTCTAACTCAACGCAGCCCCACATTTCCTCTCCTTATCTGATCCTTCTTGACCATATTTACTTTTTTCGATAACTTCTCTTTCAGATATCTATTTATTTGGGGTATATGGTTTTTGGATGCTAGTTACGAGCAGTATTTATATTATATTCCTATCATTTTAGAGTTATTTCCCCTATCTTTTCCTATAATGCTAGTGTTATTTCTCCTATATTTTCCTATAATGTTATAGGGTTATTTCTCCTTTATTTGCCTATTCGCTTCTGAATCTCCTATAATAATTTCAAGGCATTTCCCTGGTCTCCCTGAAAGTTGACTCTCCACCGCAGCTCCTATATCTTGATTTGAACCTCCAAGTTAATTAATACGTTCACACTAGAGACTTTGAAATTTTTTTGAACCGTCGAATTATGAAATTTCGGTTTCACGCGTTTAGATCTTCGATGCGTGTAGTCTAGTGTGAACGTAGCTAATACGATGCCACTTTTCTTCAAGCTTAACTGTACACAGTGTACAGTAAAAAGCAAACAATATATAACAGGAAATCCAGGGAAGCTGTTCATATTCTCCTTTTAGCGTCAGGGAAACGCGCAGTGTCAAACTTCTCTTATTATCTGATTCTGGTACTAGTCTATCGTTCACTAAAAGACATATAAGAGATGATTCCGTTTTATCATTTCACTTCCCCTTCATAGAGAAAAGGTGGATAACTCGGGAATAAGGGTATAGCAAAAAAGCGAGAAATGTTTGGAGTGCAGTTCTTCTAAAACTGACAGCGTGAAAGTTAGGTTTTTTCCGTGGTCGGAATATTTATTCGGATCATTTTAAACTCGATACTTCCTGTAAAGGCTTACGAGTCCTGTTTTCGAGCGTTGATCTCGATGTATAGAAAACTAGAGGATAGGAAGCTAGTTTATTCTTGGGACGCTTCTCACGTACGCATTTACGTTTTGTTTTTTTTTTTTTTTTTTTTTTTCGCCCTCTTTTGATCCGTTCCTTTTTGTTTCATTTTCCGTTATTTGAACGAACGCGAAGAAAAAGACATTTTGTCTATTCTTGAATTTGCTCTACGGTGTATGTAACTTTTCTGTCTATAATATATATATAACTCTATCTATAGCGTATATACTTGGACACTTCAGGGGTCGCGAAAAAATGGCATTGTTTTAAGAAACGTTTTAAGGAAATTACCTCTTCAAAGGGATGGTAAAATAGTTTTAATTTATAAAATTAACATAGTTATGTTCCTATTTAAAAAGTTCCTACACGCAACAGAGAAATATTTTAATATTTAGGAGGTATTCTATCCACATATATCCTGTTTTTCTGTTTTAAATTTTACTTCAAGCAACTTCAAGGCTGTGAAGAACTATCTGTTCAAAATAATCTTTAGGTATTTTACGAAAAAATTTAAATCTAGGTAATATTTAAGGAATACATTTAAATCTAAGTAATATTTTAGGAAAATTTGAATATAGGTATTTGGTCAATAATTAAATGATGGAAATACTTGAAGCTTTAGATATTTATTGGAATTTTTAGGTATTTTTGGGAATTATTGGAATTTTTAGGTATTTTAGAGATATTTGAATCGTCAGGTTTTTTCAGAGAAATATTTCAATCATCAGGTTTTTCAGAGAAATATTTGAATCTTCACGTTTTTCAGAGAAGTATTTGGATTATCAGATCTTTTCAGACAAGTATTTGAATCTTTAGTTAAAAAATATTCCAATATTTAAATTGAGTTGGGAATATTTGAATTTGCTTTCAATTACAATATCACCAATTACCATTTTAAAATCATCAAAAATGCACTTGATACTTGTAATTATCTTTCATTTGATATTATCTTGGCGTGTTTCAAACTGAATATCAAAGTTGATTATTTGTATAGTAACAATGCCCTTTCGTAGTTAATCCTACTTGAATTTAAATTAAACTCAATGGAATGAAGGAATTTCCGGAATCGAAAAGATCATTGAATCACATATTTTGCACTCTTTTATTCAATATTTCATTTAGGCTTTGAAAGAAATTGATGGACTTAAGCTCTAAGTTGTTATTTACTTAACCTTTTGAAGACGGCTTCCTCCTCCACGTTATAGACTTTATGTTTTGTATTGTTGTAAATTTCGAACCCGTTTCACCCCACCGAGGAAGGGAACACGGAGAAGAGGGGTTACATCAACCTTGATAAACTAAATAATCTTCCGTGTTGCAGTTTGAATTTTCATTGCGTAAAATCTAAGTTTACACCTCTATCTCTTTTATTGGGAATCTTATTTTTAGTATAGTAAGATTCATCTGGAATTGAAAGTTACTCTTCTATCTATATATATCTATTTGTTTACTTTATAAAATAAGGGGAGTTTAGCTTTGCGTGTGTCCACAAATCAATGTGAACGTAAGTTTATTAATTACTAGCTTCATATAAGTTAAACGAGCGTCTTCAAACTCATCGTGGCGTTTTTTTTATTTTGATTCTGCATAAGAGAATAAAGAAAAGGAATTAGCAAGTTTTCCTCAATTATTTGCTTTAGCGAGAAATTATGGAAATGAGAATAATTTCCTGGAAATCAAAAATCAAGGATACTTTTTCGAGGAATTGGCTATTTTATTTCTCTCACCGAATAAAAGAGGGCACTTATTTCTTATCTCGGAAGAAATTCCTGACTACATTATTCAATATTACACATCTTTGTAACTTGGAGATCATTTACTTATGATGTGAAATAAGTTATAGGGTTGTACGTTCTGAAATTTCAAACTGAATCTGCTTATATAAGACCAAGAATAACATTGTGAGAGTCTTTAGCTCATTTACAATAACAATGACAACGTAGAAAAGGGGGTTTGACCGCTTTTAGCCCTTTATACGCGTGAATCGAGTGATCTTAGGGAAGATAGAGATATACTATAGAAAACTGTGATTATATGAGCAACCCATTGAAGCCTTCTATCCTATTCTAATTTATGTCCATGGACAAATAATGTAAACCGTTCACGAAACAAAGCCGATTTAAGCGATGTTGGAGGAATTAAAGAATTTAGTTGGGGAGGTCGGGTGGCAAATGATTTTTTTTAAAAATAAATTGTGAGGGTTGTTTTTTCATAAAAATATGGTTTATTTCAGTTCGCCTTTATTAATAACGTAATTGATATCTTAATAATTTTACCTGAAGTCACGAGAATCTCTTGATTTGAATGTCAAAGTTGAAGTTAGTCAAGTGTCAAACTAATAGTCATTGAAATATTACAAGATATGCCAGATATTATACGATTTACCATTCTACATTGAAATAGTTACTAATTTCGATAAATTAAGGTTTTAATTTCAGGAAATATCATAGAAATTGGCAATAAAAGTTATACTTTTTAGAGAAATGCCAGAGAATCTGAGGATTTGGCTTTAATTTTAAGGGAAACATGACTTAAAAATCAGAGATAAGTGGTCGAGAAACGTCTGAAATATTTTCTTAGAAAAATTTATTTGTGTTCAAAAAACTAAGAATGGTAATTTTAAGTAAAGTCGTATCAGAATTTAAACTCTACTAATTATACAAAATTCTTTTATTTGGAGAATTTTTAATGGAAAAGTCGCTGCATTATCCAAATTACAAATACGTGGAAGAAATACAAAATATAAATATTAATTAATCCTTAGTGGAAAAAATCTTGATAATGCTAAGGAAAAGAACAGGATAAAATTATTTTTATTACATGCTTTTTTTAGTCATGGTACACCCCTAATTCTCCTTGACTCCCTGCCAAAGATGGGAATATTATTGATATATTTTCCAAATTTAGAAAGCTCCTTATGTCCATCTATAGTTAGCTAGCCTAAGCTGTGTAGCCGAATATGCTATAGGAGGTTTCCAATCGGCGATTAGTGGAATATGATTTCTTTCTGATCCGTGTTCTCCCAGACAGGGTTTTGTATCTTTTTAACAAAACTCCCTATAAATATTATGTGACCTTTGAACTCTTCCTTCAAATAAGTTTTGCATAAAATTGAAGTATCAACAGAAATTCACCTCGTATACTCATAGTATAGGGTCCCTTTGAACCTATTCGGTCTAAGTCTGTGGATTGATTTGGGTATATAGTTTTCCTTAATGAGAAACCTTGAGAAGATAGATTGGAAATTCCCCTCAGGGGTTCAAGTGTTTACCACCCGCCCACCAAACCTTAACCAACTCCTTACCTTCTGTTTCTCTCTGCCTCTCTCAATCCCCTTCCTGGCGTCCTGATTCTCGCTCGCTCTCTCTTCTGGCTTAAAACTACTTCGTTATAATAATAAACGTCCCCCGTTTTAAAATCCAAACATTTTGATTGAAACATTCGAGTTTAAATATATACCCTAAAATAAGTAACGAAATCTTCATGCCTACTCTAATGTAATTGCGCCAATTTGTTGAGCTTTGATTTTTGCGCGAATGCCTCATTTGTTATCTATTATATATCAATATTTAGTGTTACGTCATTTTCAATTGGATTAGCCGCCATTATAGGCTTTCCCAGAAAATCGTAATAAAGGTTGTTCAATCTCGCCATAAGGTACGTTCAATCTTTTGAAATTCGGTAATGAGAATCACGAAACAAGTTGTTTCATGTCTCTTGTTGCCGAATTATCATTAGTTTCAAATGCAATTTGAGTAGCATTATGTGAAAGATTGTTAAAATTCGATTATACCATAGAAAAATATCACAACAGAATAATAAATCGTCCAATTTTGAAAACCAAATATCCCCCGCAATTTTTTCTACGTCATCGCTATGGTCGCCAGATTATTAAAGAGAGTTGATTCTTGTGCTACGTGATATGGTTGCTTTCGCGTAATCTTTTTCGAGAAAGTACTAAATCCAGAAAGTCCTACCTTTAATTAATTTTAAATTTATGGTTAATTATCCTTTTCCAACATTTTAACTATCAAGAAAAACCTTTTTTTTTTTTTTTTTTTTTTTTAGTGTAACTGAGTGGGATAGTTTAATATAGGGCATTCTTGATTCCTTAAACAGTTTGGAATATGTATATCAATTTTTTAGGTTATTTTTTATGAAGCGGCAAATTTATTAAATATTTTTTGGGAAAGCGCTCTTTTAAGGAATATGCTCTTTTGGGAAAGCGCTCTTTTAAAGAATATGCTCTTTTGGGAAAGCGCTCTTTTAAAGAATATGCTCTTTTGGGAAAGCGCTCTTTTAAAGAATATGCTCTTTTGGTAAAGAGCTCTTTTAGAGAAAGGGCTCTTTTGGGAAAGCACTTGGGAAAGCGCTCTTTTAAAGAATATGCTCTTTTGGGAAAGCGCTCTTTTAAAGAATATGCTCTTTTGGTAAAGAGCTCTTTTAGAGAAAGGGCTCTTTTGGGAAAGCACTTGGGAAAGCGGTCTTATTGAAAAGAGCGCTGCGCTCTTTAATTAACCCAAAGGCATTTTAAATTTTGGTCCACCTTTTTTGGATTTAGGTTATTTCATTTGGACTAAAGATTATAAATTCATGAGCTTGGCGAGAGATCAATTTGAGAAGGCCCGATCGAGGCTATTTTAAATATTTATACGAGAATCCTTTATAATTTATTTATTTTTCATAATAATATTTTTTTAAGCAAACTTAACAGTCTTTAGCCTATTTTTTTTAACGTGTTGCGTATGAAATAGAGCATTGATCAGCACTCCACCCTAAAACCTTCGGTGCAAAAGCGCCGGATGTGTGGTGAGGGTGAAGATGGAGGGCGGAGTATGACGCTTTAAAACATTCTACAGATGATTTCCGGTTACGTCTTTCGTAAAACCCGGGGAGTAATCAATCACCTGAAATTTTTTTTTCCAACCGCGTTGTCCCGAGCCCCGAGCACCCTAACAGGCTATAATTCTATTCAAGAAAGAGTTTACGGAAAAACCAAAGCTAAGGCGGATTGATACGCAATGTTTAATCTCGTAGGAAAAAAGTAATCATTCCCAACTTAACAAGAACGCCAGTATAGCACCCTTAAAAATCCACACCATTTCTCCGAAAAGGGCATCTTCCTCATCACCTCGGAACCAAAACTTAGTATCTCAAGTTGCGTGTTTTTTATTGCGTTTGATTTAAATAGATGGGGATGAGTACTTCCTGGAATCTGTAATTTCTGAAGTTTATAGTTTTGAGTAGTAACGTATTCTGAGAACTATATATACTATAAAATTTGGAAGGGACCTCCTTTTTTTTATAGAAAAATATGCCTTTAAAGGGAGAATGCAACCGAACAAGTGATTTTTAATCGTTTCTTTATCGTTTAAATAGTCCTAATCCACCTATAAAAAATTTACAAAACAAATATTAAACTAGAAATAAATTTAAAACTTACCATCAAAATAGGCTTAGCTGGATTCATGGAGATCACCTGAACTCTCCGTATAAGGACTAGCAACCAATGACATTGATCATGGAGATCCTGCATTCCAAATATAAGAGGCATCAATCAATGTCATTGGTGGCTAGTCCTTATATGAGGAGTTCAGGTGATCTTCATGAATCCAGCTAAGCCTATTTGCCAGTTACGTTTTAATAGTGATGACGTAGATATATTTAAAGTTTCGGAGATACCGATTATAAAACATTATTTTAATTGCTGAGATAATTTGATATATATTTTAATATTTATATTTTTTTCAATCGTGTTTAACGATCTTTCCGAAAATCTACTCAAATTTCATTTGAAACTCCCTGATAGCCTCATCGTAAATTATATTATTTAATAAAGTGAAACATCACTCTACTCCCAAGCAAGAATTTAAATAATTTATAATTTGTTTGAATTTCAATAATGGAAAAAATTAATAGCATTCGATTAACCCAGCCATGAACGAAACAGGAATTAGATATATAATAACAATTAACACATTGAAGTGTATTTTTCTACAATAATACAATTCGATATTTAAAGAGTCTGATACTTTGCTTTCAGTTATACTTTCGGTTTGTAGTTAAATTCAGGCTATGATAAAGCAAATAATTATTATTTTTAATTAAATAAAACTCTGTCATGCAAAACCAATTAAAACTGCAAATTATAATTCATCGTAATTGCGTAGATACTTGGTTCTAGCTCTTCATTGATGATCATCCTCTTGAGCTCTTGAGCTTCCTTCCAAAATCGGGATGGAGACTTTGAGAGGAGAATCAGTTTTAGGTTTCGGCACGATCAAAGCTCGTAGAGAGAAATCTGGTATAGCATTGTTTTGAATATGCGTGCTGAAAACTAAAATTTGGTTTCGTGGGAAACGTTTAGTTTCTTGGCGCTCTCGACATTGACGTCACGGGGGAGGGGGCTCTCTCTCTTTTGCTCCGTCTTATCTTAATGTTTTTCGATGTCTCCTTAGGGGTACCAGCTTCTCCGTACCCCTTTTTCTACCCTCTCTCCGACCCGCTTCAAACCCAAATTTAAAGGAATAGTGAAATAATGAAACCATTATGTTCGACTACTTTTAGCTGAGAAGTTCCAAGTCATAAAAGGGATTATAAAGTCATTAAACATTAATTTATTAAACAATATTTCTCCTACTTGGAAAGTTAGATTATCTCGATTTATTTCAACAATAATACGTTTTGAAACTAGGCGTGCTCTTTTGCTCTTGGATCCTTTTTGAGCCTACTTTCAGAGTAATTTAGTTAGTAGTGACTTTGTTAGAACAGGTCATTTACATAAATGTCCAAATATATGTTACTTCATAATACAAATATTTACCGCTCTAAATCGATAAAAACTACTCTCAAAACTATTTAAAGTTTAAAACAATTCAATTGTCAATCACCATTAAACCGAATTTGTACGCAATTAAAGATTCTCGCGCCTTCGAGGTGCGCACACCTTCAGAGTGTAACCATGGCAACGTTCGCGCCAAAATCGCGTTCTAAATTAGGCTTAGCATAAAATCAACCAGTCTGATTTTGCTAAAGTTGCCTATATAAGGTGTCGCCGGGTAACGTTATATCCTTTAATATCTTGCCCCTTAATTTTTATTTTTGCCCAGATAAGATGCTATCGTTGCTATGGTTACCACCCTTCTCCTATCATCCCATCTCTTACACATTGGCTTTTGAATTAGCAAACGAAAGACCCTTTATAGTATATATTTTAAAGCTTTTCAAAAGCTGGGAAGCGAAAACTATTGGCGCCAAAATTTTAACTATATTACAAGAATGCTAGTGGTTTTAGATGTGGTAATTGTGGACGTATCTATATTGAGTGGTTTTTAAATTTTTATTGAAGTTGTTTTAAAATCCTTTGTAAACAATTGGATTGGTTTTAAAGATAATTTTCGCTTCGGTAAGTCGTTTAATTGTCGTTTTTGTTTATTTATAATTAAATATCTACAAATTAACTGGCCAAAGTCACTTTTTGTGCCTAACCCTGTACCGTGATTGGTTAAGGAATTGTTTTTCAAAATGTCAAGAAATATCTTCATTTGGAAATCTTTTTTGGGCATTATGTAGGTACATTTATGACCAAAATTGATGTTTTATCCTTTTTTTACGGTTATTACTACCCTAAAATTCTTCAACCCAAGTTTCCTGGTCCCTTTAAACCTTTCTTTCCACGAAGATTCCCAAAACATTGATTTTCCTTGTTTCATCATTTCAACCATAAAATATCTGACTTAAAATATCTTGAGACTCGGATATCACGCTCATCATTAAAAATTATTAATGACTCGCCACGTCTAAGCGTACTTTATCAATTAAAATTAACTTCAATATCCCTTTAAGATCATTATTCCAAGAACGCTACGCTAAAGAGAAGAGTCTGATTTTGCTAAAGTTGCCTATATAAGGTGTCGCCGGGTAACGTTATATCCTTTAATATCTTGCCCCTTAATTTTTATTTTTGCCCAGATAAGATGCTATCGTTGCTATGGTTACCACCCTTCTCCTATCATCCCATCTCTTACACATTGGCTTTTGAATTAGCAAACGAAAGACCCTTTATAGTATATATTTTAAAGCTTTTGAAAAGCTGGGAAGCGAAAACTATTGGCGCCAAAATCTTAACTATATTACAAGAATGCTAGTGGTTTTAGATGTGGTAATTGTGGACGTATCTATATTGAGTGGTTTTTAAATTTTTATTGAAGTTGTTTTAAAATCCTTTGTAAACAATTGGATTGGTTTTAAAATCGTGGGTAAACAATTGGATTGGTTTTAAAATCGTGGGTAAACAATTGGATTGGTTTTAAAATCGTGGGTAAACAATTGGATTGGTTTTAAATTAATGGGTAAACAATTGGGTTGGTTTTAAAATAGTGGATAAACAATTGGATATGTTTTAAAATAATGGGTAAACAATTGGATTGATTTTTATTTAATGGGTAAACAATTGGATTGATTTTAAAATATTGGGTAAACAATTGGATTGGTTTTTAATTAATGGGTAAACAATTGGATTGGTTTTTAATTAATGGGTAAACAATTGGATTGGTTTTTAATTAACGGGTAAACAATTGGATTGATTTTAAATTAATGGGTAAACAATTGGATTGATTTTAAATTAATGGGTAAACAATTGGATTGATTTTAAATTAATGGGTAAACAATTGGATTGATTTTAAATTAATGGGTAAACAATTGGATTGATTTTAAATTAATGGGTAAACAATTGGATTGATTTCAAATTAATGGGTAAACCATTAGATTGATTTTAAATTAATGGGTAAACAATTGGATTGATTTTAAATTAATGGGTAAACAATTGGATTGATTTTAAATCAATGGGTAAACCATTAGATTGATTTTAAATTAATGGGTAAACAATTGGATTGATTTTAAATTAATGGGTAAACAATTGGATTGATTTTAAATTAATGGGTAAACCATTAGATTGATTTTAAATTAATGGGTAAACAATTGGATTGATTTTAAATTAATGGGTAAACAATTGGATTGATTTTAAATTAATGGGTAAACAATTGGATTGATTTTAAATTAATGGGTAAACAATTGGATTTGTTTGAAATTAAAGAGTAAACAATTGGATTGATTTTAAATTAATGGGTAAACAATTGGATTGATTTTAAATTAATGGGTAAACAATTGGATTGGTTTTAAAATAGTGGATAACAATTGGATTGGTTTTAATCTACATAATCTCTTGAATTGGTACTAATCTGGATAAACAATTGGAGGGATTCTAATCTGAATAAACAGCCTTGAAGATTACTCTCAGTGCTATATAGAGGCTCTTTCTTCGACGGTACTACAATAGGTTTCAATTCAGAAAGAATAGTTTGTCACCCAAGCGCCTATGCTAATCTCGCAACCATATTAAAATTCCTTTCAAATTAAGCTACGCCCGCGAAGAATAAAAAGTGCTGATTCCCCCCCCCCCCCCCCCAAATAAAAAGAGAAAAAAACTGTAGACAGACCAATCTACCTAACCGCATTAACCGTGCGGGTAATTAAGAAAAATATTTTTCCTTAATTCTAAAAAATAAAAAAAAGGGTTAACGTATCTTTTTAACTCTTTTGAAACGCCTACAGCGATTAAAGCGAGGATAATTTATCTTTTGGCCTTTCAATTCTTTAGCAGGATTCGCCAAGGATAGAAAATTGTTAATTTTCCTCCTTTTGTATTTTAGACTAAAATATTTTAGGGAAACTTACGCATGCGAATAAATTGGCGTAAATTTTCCACCCCCTTTGCGCGTCTCTTTTCAAGATGAGCGCCCGCTATACTCTAAGCCTAATTCAATTTTTGGCCAACTCTCCTAGTTTATTTCCCCCTCCCTCCATTAATGAGTTTTGAGGCTTTTAAGAGTGTATGAATTTTAAAAAGGCAGGCCTTCATCGCCCTAAGATGAATAGGTAATCAAAATACTCAAGAGAATAACAAAAAAATATCTGTACAGTTAATGATTCTATCGCGGAGTGACATTTAACGTTAAAATTCATAGAAATAAAGTAGTTTATGTATTTTCCAACGAACTTCGATTTGTATAATGTAATAATCTTAGGAGAAAGTTATTACGAGATTATTCTTATAGTTCATTTCACTTTGTGTTGTCAGTACGCGCGAAACTGCGCTACCTTTATTTCCTAGTCCACAAATCGTTGAGATAATGGATACTGTAGCTATGAGAGTGCTGTAAAATTGAATTAGATTAAACCACGTATTTATAACAAAACTGAATACATAATTAAATCGTACTTCTCGTCTAGACTAGGAAACAAAACGAATTAACTATAGTTCGAAATGCACTCTTCAGTCTTGAGGATCTATATGGTTTCGTTATTTTCTAAGATATCAAATATAATAAAGGGCATTCTAACTTTCTGTTAAGGTTGTATAAAACGGTATACCGCTTAAAGGGAAACTTGGAGCTACAGATGGAATTTATTTTTACAGGTCTGGGTTTGAACAAGATTATCCACAAATATCTGGTTAATCAGTTAATAATAAAAAAATAATCGGTTAATTATTCGCGGTTACATTGCATTTATCATACACTTCCCGTGGATTATTTCAGCCTTCAACGGCTCTTGTAACGTCCTAATGAAGACCTTGGTAGTCAAACGCCGGCCTATTCTTTTAAATTTAAATGTTAGGACATTACAAGCGCTGTTGAAGGCTGAAATAATATGATTGGCGCTCGAATTTATATTTACTTTTTTCCAAATTTTACCAAACTTTAGAAATTAATATAAACACCAAAAACGTGTCTAAAAAATTGCTTTGAAAATTCTCAAATACGTTTTTTGGCATGGTGATTCTGAAAATAAATTAAAAAGCTGTTTAATTTTTAGCTTCAAGTTTCCCTTTAACGTTCTCGCGACAAAATCGGACGTTGCACGCGTTAGCAGACGATTTTTTGTTTTGGTTTATGCTCCACCTATAATGAAATTCCCAGGGCCCAATGAATCAAACAAAAGAGTTTTGAGTGAAGCCCAAATTTATGAATATTTATTATAATTGCACATATAGGAAAGATTTTAACGCGAGTGCTTCATGCACTTGCAATTTTTGTATAATAATAAATTGGTTTTAGATTAATTATAAAGACCTAAAAATTAAGATAAAATAGCTGTTAGATTAATTAGATTAATTATTAATCTAATTAATATTTATGGGCAGGACCTATAATTTGTTTTTATTCGAATTACGTTACACTGATTGGTTTAGAATTCGGCGAGGAAAGCGAAAGAATAGAAACTTAAAAGCCTTATATCGTAGCTCGTTTTCCACTCTTTCATCTTTACAAATATCAACTATAATTTCATTGTAAATAATTTTGCAGTACTTTTACTCTTAATTTTAAAACCTGGAAATTTCACTTTGAACTTAGCTGTGAATTTTTTTAAACGGTCCACTAGCTCGAAAGAAGAACTAGTTTGGCAGGGATGGAATCGAGTCCTTCAGTCAAGACTATAGTGTCCTCCCGCGAAGTTAGCGGCGTTTTGGTTTTGGGTTTAATTGCTCGTGACTCGGATGATATGGTTGTGATGTGGGAATAATACGGAGTTGAGACAGCTCGCGGTTAACTGAGGTTAGTCCGTGGCCAACCAGTATTCTCCCGGACTCTTTCAACAATTAAAAGTTCTTTGTTTGCTGGAATAATTAACGGTTGGGGCCCCCTTCGCTATTTAGCCCTCTAATTGGCCATATAAATATTAGCAATTGGTCTGCCCTGCCACCCAGAGAAGCGGGGAAGCCGAGCTCTAACGCCCAACCCATCCCCCTAGACCGAGAAGAGAGAGATAGAGAGACCCCAAGATTTGAAAGGGAAAATGAAACTAGAAATAAATCAGGTTGAGAAAAAGAGTAGGAAATATTTTTACCGTTCTCTGGTCAAAGATAGCTTCAAGTAACGTAATCAGTGCAAGCATTTTGGCCTAATTCTTCATATTATAGTTTTTACTATATATTAAAGCCCCTCTGTTCATCGTGCTTGAATCGCTATGTTTAAAGTTAGGGTGAAGAGGAAGTGATTTTTCTATTGATTCTATTTCTGAAAGTAAGACATGTTTACGTTGTAAAACATTCAGGAAGAGTCTCTGATTTGGAGCATAGAATTAAAAGGAGACCAATCAATAGACAAACCTCCTTTGGCGCTCTAACTAGACCTTTGAGTTGACCGTTTGATAACGTTTCGCTAAACTTGTGTGAACGGCAAACCGTTTTCTCGAATTAGTTCGAAACGATTTCTCGAAACTACTTCGGGAACCAGTTTCAAACCGATTCGCCTTCAACAACCTACAGATGAAACTACAATAAGTCGATTTATAAAGATAATGGGTGATGATATGTGAAAAGATGGTGCTTTAAACGATTCCGAGCGATTTAAATATCGGTTTGATTTTATAGTTTAAAATCGATTTTGATACGCTGTGAACGTAGCCATTTAATCGCGCTAAATCTCATTCTAGATTATTTTTGACGCGCTCAAGCGTGTGTACAACAGCGCGTGTCGAAAATATTTTATGAAGTCAAATGTGGGGAGTCTTTTGATTGGTCTGAGGTTCTCCTATAGAATCTTAGATATTTACGTAATGTTCTAATACGCGAACAATTATTATTTTTAATAGTAAAAACGATAAAAATCATTTGATTCACCCTCCCTTTAATCAACAATTAAGAATATATTTTAATTTTCTTTTCATCATTCCTTTAATCACGGTTTGTATCGGTTAGATTAACGAAGCAATATTTTCTCGACCAAATACGTTAGCGGAATTTTCTCATGAAACCAACGATACGTAGTTTTATCTTTATTTCATTTCTGATCGCGAATACTTTTGGATTCCCTAACTCGGGAAGGACTTTTGTTTGCTTAAAACGAATAACGTTCGAATAAGTTTGAAATTTCAACATCGTTAATACCTAAAACCTCCCCTCTATCTTTAATCAAAGAGATAACAAAGATGAATGGAATCTCGAGCTTTGTTCTTGATGTAAACTCAATCAGTTACGGGCAATATTAGTGATAGAATTGAATTGAATAAGATGAGAGGCCAGGGCGGAGTATAGGGCTCGAAAAGAGGCTTAAGCCTTTGTCTAACACTTTAGCTGTTTCCTTTTCTCTTCCATTCATTCGTTCTTCTCTCTCTCTCGCTCTCACTCACTCTCTCTCTCTCTCGGTTCATCGAGATTATAGTCTATTGCCTTTAGCGGTGATGGCACTAAAGGGGTGAGAGATTGTGACAATGGGTTTTAAAGGATAGGGAACTTGATTGAATTTTCGACCGTCTTTATTTTGGGCCCCTAGCTAGCTAGCTCCTATAGCTTCGTGATTTCCTCCTCCTTGCCTATATATGTATTTCCCGAAATTGAATTACCGCACGCCCCGTCTCTTTCGCGATTTTGGTTTTAGGGCGAATTTATTTTAAATTTTTCAATCATTTTCAAAAATCCTAATTTTCATCTCCGCCGGGTAAAATTTTAATATCATCGCGAGCTTAGCGTGTTTCAATCGTTTAGAATTTATTATCAAAAACAGAGAGTACCCAGGTCCGTTCGTTAGATTACCGAATCTATCTAAACTGTACGCCAATAGTTCTTGTACCAAGCTGCGTTTTAGGCCTTCAAATCGATTGAAATCGTTTCAAAACGTTTCACTAGAGTCGTGTGAACGGGAAATCGTCTCTTTCCGAATTCGATTTCTCGAAACTGCTTCCGGAACCAGTTTCATACCGATTCGGATTCAACAACCGATAAATGAAACTACAGTAAATCGATTTATAAAGATAATGTGTGAACGTGAGAAGCTTAAATCAATTCCTGGCGATTTGAATATCTGTTTTATTTTACCGTTTCAAATCGATTAAGAAATGCTAGTGTGACCTTATCTTTAAACTTTTGACTCTTTATAATTTTTGAAAACTTATAAGCTTTGTTCACACTAGCGTAGAGATCGGGGTTTGGACAAGAAAATTTCTGATTATTTTATCTTTATTCTAACTTAAACTTTTTCGAGGAAAATATATGATAAATCCAATGTAATCGCGAATAATTTTCCGATTATTTTTTTATGATTAACTGATAGTTGTGGATTATTTTGTCCAAACCCCGATCTCTACACTAGCGTATATACCAATTAGAGATCGGGGTTTGGACAAAATAGTCCACAACTATCAGTTAATCAGTTAATCATAAAAAAATAATCGGAAAATTATTCGAGATTACATTGGATTTATCATAGACTTTCCTCGAAAAATTTTAAGCAAAACGTTTGCAAACGGTTTGAATCGATTCCAAGGCCTAGTATGAACGCGGCTCTACACTTTTTGTTAAATCTATTATTGCCTTTGATGTGCTAAGTTTCTAAAACTATAGGACTAGTGTAATCTGGGAAACCTTTTCCCTTGACCTTTATATGTTGCTAATGGGTTGAATCCTAAAAACTGTTTATGTGTTGAGCATATATATTATAGGTGACTAGAAATAAACGCGCGACCCCATTTATTCACGGGTAAACAACTAGATGCGCTCAAAAATGCGCTCTTAAAGTGATAGTAACACATTATTTTGGTCACGTAATTCAATTGTTTTATTTGGCAAAATATTAAGTTACAATATTAGTTGAAAATTTGTGTTTGTTAAATTGGAAATGTGCTGTAAAGTTACTGGATTTAGTTAAATTTTACTATAACATACTCTTATTCGAGATAGGGAAAGATGCTTAAATTGTAATTTACTTTTTATAAAACGACTGTTAAAAATAACAGTGTACTGTCACTTTAAGTTCCGAAACTAGTTTCTTAAAAGAAAATATATATTTGAAAATGGCGTGACTAGAGTCTTAAAGAGCGTGAGCGAAAAACGTGTTTTTACACTCCAATTCGCGGCCCTAGTTTCTCATTTTACGTTGCCATAACAAACGCTTTTTGATAGAGCGAAACTGTTAAATCAAATTTTCCATACGCCTACACAAATTTCCAACTTGAGTTGGTACCACGCTTGTAGTTATGGCCCGTCTATTCCCAGGTCTTCTTTGATATAATAGTAATCTTTGTTCTTGCTTCCAAATAAATGTGTAGTTTTCTATATATAGTCCAGAAACCTATTTTGTTACCTCTAAGAGTGAACTGTGTTCAGGAAGATGTTTTGTATTCGTCCTTATGTTCAGCGATGCGTACAGGGTTCGTACACGACCTGGAAAACCTGGAAAAGTCGGGGAATTTGGAAATATGTCCAAAAGGTCAAGGATAAGTCGGGGAATTTAGAAATTGGCCCAAAAGGTCAAGGAAAATGAGCCAAAATGGTCAGAGAAATTAAATATTTTGATACGTGTCAAGGAACTGTTTACGATTGGTTGATCAATTAATTGTAACATAATTATTTTAAACTGAAAATATTTGCCTAATGATTAATTTTTTTTTTTCTTCTCATATTCGGAGTAAACTATCTATCCTGACTGATAAACCATGTCAAATAAAAAGTGGGAATAGCCAAGAGCTCGCTCTTAAATATAAATTCACGAAAAAATATTAAAATTGGTCAGGGTAATTATTTAGAAATGGTCAGGGAAAACCAGAAAAAGGTCATGGCAGTTAAATTCCAAAATTTTGTAGTACGAAACTCTGGCATATCTCTATAGAATACTACCTTAAACGGTAGCCTACCAAACGCTTCTCGATATGCGTCGCTGAACGCACCCAAAATTATTAAAAAATACTCGTGATATTTATGAAATATTTATTTTTAAAACTTTTCGCTTGGAGAAATAGAAAAAGGCTGGCCAAGATCGCTTTTATGCACGAGCAAGGTTTAATTTGTTTTTATCATTACTCTCAACTGTGTACGTATATATATAACCAATTTTTTACCTTTTCATTTTCCATTATAAATTTATTTTACCATAAAAACGAATACATCGTAGAATACTAACCGAAAATATTCAAACAATACATACGCTATTTTCTTTATTTTTTTACAACGCGAAAAGCTTTCACGTTTATTAGTATCTTAAGGCCCATTCAGACTATAGCATTTTTGTTCAAAAACTTGGGTTACATCTTTTGTTGTACAACTAATCGCGAAATGTGACAGCCTCTATAGTTGTACAACTTTCGCTGATTCAATATTGCGATTTTTATCGCACCATCAACCGATTTGTATAACTAAAATTGTACAGCAAAAGTTGGGCGAGAGTTTTCAGCAAAAATCCCATAGTCAGAATGGGCCTTTATATGAAAAACATTTCTTTATACGGGGGCGACTCGAGGCGACTGGTGTTGACTTAAGATGACTATCCTTGATTTGTTCCCTTTTTTCTTTTATCTTATCCCGTATTGCATTATTCTTATTTAAAATGGCTTGTAAAGTTAAAATTCGTGGAGATTCAAACAATACATCTTAGATTATTCTAACCGTTCTTATACTTGAAGGGAAACTTGGAGCTAAAAATGGAACAGCTTTTAAATTTATTTGCGGAATCGCTATGCCATAAACGTATTTGAGAATTTTCAAAACAATTTTTAGACAATGTTTGGTGTTACAATCAATTTAGGCTTAGCTGGATTCATGGAGATATCCTGAACTCCTGGATCATGAAGATCCTGCATTCCCCATATAAGAGCCATCGTTCAATGTCATTGGTCGCTAGTCCTTATGGGGAGTTCAGGTGAGATGCATGAATTCAGCTAAGCCTTAATTGATGGTAAGTTTTAAATTTATTTCTAGTTTAATATTTGTTTGTAAATGTTTTACTGTTGGACTGGGTCTATTTAAACGATAAGGAATCGATAAAAAAAAACACTTGTTGTTAGGTTCCATTCTCCTATTAAGCGTGCACTATTTCTAATAATTAAGATTATTTTAATGATAAAAAAATCAATTAAAAAATTCGTTTAGCTTCATTATCCCTTTATCTCTTTGAATAAAATAAGGAAGGAATGCCTAGCTTCTTACGCATTATTTCATCCAATACGAACGCGAATTCCACAACCAAATCGATAATCTTAAAACCGACGTAACAATGACGTCAGAAACAGTTTTAGGAGCAGAAAAAATTTAAGAGTGAGATAAAAAAAAAAAAAAAAAAAAGAAATTCCCAAGCTTCTTCTGTTGAAAGATATCTCTAAAGTCTTTCATTGTTAAAGAAAAGTGGGTTAACGGGCTTCATTTCTCGGGCTGTTTTCAACTCGCATCTGACTAAACCCCTACTTAGATTAAGGGATGTCTTATTACTTAGAATTTAAATGTAACGTAGCTTTCTATACCCACTTAAAACTCAGGATGAAAAGTGGCGCAATTATTTCTATATTCCCTCATTAACTTTTTCAGTTTTTGATTTTTTTTAATTTGACTAAGTGACAAAGTGGTTTTATAAAATTAATTAAAGGGAGTGTGAAATTGTTTAAAATATCTTAATTAATACAAAATTATATTCAGTTACTAACCAGAAAGGATCTTCATTATAATTAAATGACAATTTTTTTTTAATTATACCAAGAATCCATTCAGGTTCCATAAGAATATGGGAGGGCCGCGATTCAATAACCATCCTCCCAAACTTTGTAGCAAAAGTTCGTCTGCTTCGAATCGATTTTTCAAGTAAATCGCTCCTGACATTATATTATTAACCCGCGCCACTAACGACCTTGACATAATATTTTGGGTAATAAAAATGGAGCCGACCGAAAAAGATCTAAGCGTACAAATGTTGCGAAAATTGCAGACGAACTTTTGTTACAAAGTTTGGGAGGATGGTACCATAGGCTAAAGCTATGCTCCCATATTCTTATGGAACCTGAATGGATTCTTGATTATACTTATTATACCTTTCAAAATTGTAACATAATAATAACACCAATCAGCCTATAAAGGGACAATTTAGCTATTGGGAGGTTTATCATGACGTCAGTTTCTAGCATTCAAACTAGAAATGTGAAAATACTGTATATACCTAACTTAAAATATCAACAAACGGAATTTTTTTATTAGATTGTGCTGTGTTTATTGGTAATTTTCCGCGGTAATTTAAAACCGTAAAAATACAATATTAACAGTAAATTTCGAGCAGTAAATTACCAACTTCCATATATCTAAGGCATTAACCATTAAACATATCTGTTGTAATTTGTCTCTAAATTACCGGAATTGTTAAGTTAGCGTGGTAATTTACAACAGAAATACTATATTTTAAAATCTGAAAATTTCGGACGGTTAATGATTTCTAATTCAAACATTATAAGTCGCGCAACTCTATATAAATACGAAGAACCCCTTAAATGTATTCTGACCTCATTTTTAATCATTGTTGTCTGTATCTCACCCTCCATTGGTCAAATTAATGTCAAATGAGCAGGAAACTCTCATTCTACAATTCTCATATCCATTTTATGAAACTTTATTTAAAATCGGTTCCATTTTAATTTATATTTTTCTATCATTTTTAATTTTAAAGTATAAGATGGATCAAATTTCGGTCAAGGATTATACTTTTCATTTTAATAAGAATTTCCTGGAAATTTAATTGGGATGGGTTTAATGATATTGTCTTACGTATACTTCGAGAAACTACAAGATTTTTTTTTCTATAGGTTTAGTATAGAAGACGGTTATTTTATTTTTGGTGTATGAATATGTAATAAACGGAAGTATACCGGAAGAATAAGGTTCGTTTTCGCTTCCGGCCCACGCCATTCTTCCATATAGTATTTCCGGAAGTCTTTGCGGGCCTCGTTAATTGGGTTTTCATTCTCATTACACGACAGAGCTTTTACGAAAGGGAAGTTTATAAGGAGAGAAATATTGGCAGAATTTAATTTGATATAACCGGAAAATATAACATTTCAAACCCTTTAACGTGCTCTTTTAATTGGCTCCTCGTAATTACTTAGAGTCTTGTATGTTTTGTTTAAAGATTATACCAAAAGTCTATCATTTTCTTCCATAAAAGTAAACAACGTCCGTTAACTTAAAACTATCAGCAAAGGGCCATGGCAGATTCTGATTCGAGACATTTGAATTATAATGTAACGATCGAGATAATCCATCCATAAAATCAAGAATCCATTCAGGTTCCATAAGAATATGCGAGCATAGCTTTAGCCTCTGGTACCATCCTCCCAAACTTTGTAACAAAAGTTCGTCTGCAATTTTCGCAACATTTGTACGCTTAGATCTCTTTTCGGTCGGCTCCATTTTTATAACCCAAAATATTATGTCAAGGTCGTTAGTGGTGTAGGTTAATAATAGATGTCAGGAGCGATTTACTTGAAAAATCGATTCGAAGCAGACGAACTTTTGCTACAAAGTTTGGGAGGATGGTTATTGAATCGCTGCCCTCCCATATTCTTATGGAACCTGAATGAATTCTTGATAAAATATTATCAGGAGTATAAGGTCCTGGGTCGAAGAGGGCTTTAACGAAAGGCCATTTCATGTAAAGCATCCTCATTCAAAACGCTTTTGAAGCTGTTACACGAGGATTTAGAACGAAGAATTATTTTTATCGAAGTGATTTATTTAACAATTCGTAATAGATAAATGAATATAATATTAAAACAAAGAAAATAGTGGGTACTTCGAACGGGCTTAATCCAAATGAATTCTTGGATTTACCAAGCTTTTTTTACTTCCAAATTTACGGGAATATCATTGTTTATGTAATGATAGGTTTATTATCATAATGTTCAAGGTTATAGTGGACAAACCAATGTTATTGAGATTTTATATTCACCTAAGCTGCGGTCATACTAACCTAACCTAACCTAGCTCTAGTTATCCGAACTTCAATATATTCGACTTATTTTAAATTATCTTTATAGCTAGCTTTTTTTTTCTTTTTTTTTTTTGTTCCCCGCTATATAGGGATATAGAAATGACCATGTCCATAATCTTGAACACTTTAACCTTTAACCCCGCTGTGTTTTCCATGTTTTGTTGACGTGGATCTATATAGATAGAGTGAGTAAGTTTGTGTGTGTGTGTGTGAGAATAAGATGAGTAGCTATGGGCGGAGATACACTATAAGTTGTAGGAGTATACTGATACGAGAATCCCGCAAACAGACTGTTCAAAGCACATCCTTCTCTATCTCTTAAATGACTATTCAATGAAGTCTCGCGCGAACTTCTCCTCAAGCTCTGCAGTATATAAACTCTGTACAGCTTAGTTCAATGCTTGAGCTTGGCGATGCCATTGCTATATTTGATGGATTAGCAGCCGATCGTCTAGGCGGAATCGCCCCCAAACCTCTTCAATCATACTTTCTCCAAAAATCTTCTCTCTCCACTTCCTTTATACAGTTCGTTCGATTGGGTCAATACTAAAGAAACTAAATGTGGGTGGTTTTCCTAATCACCCACTTACCGTCGTTTATTCATTCCCCCTATATGCCTTCATTAATTGAATTAATTCGAACAGACACGCGTACTTTATGAAGTCTATATATATAGTCTCTATATTCTCTCGTCTTTCCACGCACTCGAGGCATCGATTGACCAAGTCCCCTTTTGGTCATCCTTCACCTTTCTTTCCTGCACACTTTTTTTTATTTTCTACAATATACCTTCTAACTCTATTCACACCGTGCCTACCTGTAACCTAATAATGATCCCGGAAGTTCGCTTACCTACTATTATATCAGACCGATTTTTTTTTCTTAAAGGGAAGGTAAATGAGAAAGTCAAGGGTTTTTCTGAGCGATTTGAAACTGCATGGTTCCCGAAGCAGTTTCGAGAAATCGATTGAAATTAGCCGCGTTCATACTAGGCCTTGTAATCGATTTAAACCGTTTCAAAACGTTTCGCTAGAGTCGTGTGGACAGGAAACCGTCTTTTCTTGAATCGATTTGATTCGTTTTCTCGAAACTGCTTCGGGAACCAGTTTTAAACCGATACGGTTTCAACAACCGATAGATGAAGCTGCAATAAATCGATTTATAAAGATAATGCGTGAACACGTGACACTTAAAACGATTCCTGGCGATTTGAATATCGGATTGATTTTTACGGTTTTAAATCGATTAAGAAATGCTAGTGTGACTGTAGCTATTGATTCTAGGAAACGTTTTGAAACGGTTTGAATAAACTCCAAGGCCTAGTATGAACTCAGCTTAAGTTAGACCTACTGGTTTTCTTAGTAAAGACATGAATTGCTTAAAATCTATGGCGTTTTTAATGAGCTGCTCCAATTGCTCCTGGAGCACTCCAAAATGAATTTCGTCATGGACTTTTGAAATGCTCCTGGAGTACAAGAAGCGGACGGTCTTTTTAATAGATTTAGACAGTTAAATATACCTAAAACATTATCAAAAGGTTTCGTAATAATTCGCGGTTAATTATCAAAGTGGCGAAATTATTATTTCAGATTCATAATAAAATGACTCGATTACTGATGCCAATGAAGCTCTATCAATATAATATCAAATTTGGTATACTGAGCCCGCGTAATTATTTGATAATATCTTTGCTCTTACTTTTAAATATCCCTGTAAATTTAATTAAAGCGTAATTTAGTCTTATTATTCGATCTTATAGAATTGTTCTATAGGAATTTCCTTCTTCCAATATAAATTTTCCTTTAGGAATTTTAAATTTCTCTTCTTCCTCTTTAATTTATTGTCGATGTACAAAAATACGGGATATAATGGTGGATGAGATAAATTATTCTATAATCAGAATCACCTCGAAGTTTCATCAAGATATAATCAGGATATTGGTTCGCTTGTGTCTTGTAAGAAACGGAATAATCGTTTAAACGAAAGTTTACACGATCTGAAAACTACACCTGGTTTTTAACTGGATAGATTCAATTTCACGCTTATTGATTATCCCATTCTTTTATCTTTAACTAGGGAATTTCAAATTTTTTGTTTTTATTCAATTTGAATTGTTTCGTATATACCTTTGGCGCCACGCGACCCAAGAAACTTATTTCCGTTCTCTTGTTCTGAAAATGAAATGAAAAGAACAACGAAAAGAACTAGGCCTATATTAAAATGTATTTTTCGCTCCAAATAATATATTTTTTTTCAACTTTAATCAAAACCAGTTGGCCTAAATTGAGTTTTATTCTGTTTTAGCCTAATATTGCTTCTCAAAAATCTCTCGAATATGCTTCATACCAAGCTGTTTTAGTAACAACAAGAAGGATCAGACAAGGAGAGGAAAAGTAGGGCTGCGTTGAGTTAGAGAGAGAAGAGCCAACCTCCCACTCGGGTGGAAAGGGGGATAGGAAATTCTCGAGGTAAACTGTTGTCACGTGGTCACTAGCGTCGTTGGCTACTACGAAGCTGATCAAGGATCCGTTTTACCCACGTGACAACATTTTACCACGAAACATCTCTACCCCCGTTCTCCCAGAGTGGGAGTTTAGGCCGACGCAGTAGGAACTGCGCCGTCCCCACTTTTCCTCTCCTTGTCTGATCCTTCTTGGTAACAAGAGCTTGTAAGTTGTTTTGCACCCTTTTATTGAAAATTTTCCAATTATTTTTGCCCCTCGAGATGAAAAATAAGAATTTTTAACGGGGCTCTGAAAAATGTCAAGGATGTGACCTCATCCTCTTTAATAAATTTTATCCTCTTTTTTAATGAGATTACGAAATAAATGAACTGATTAATAGGATTAAAAAATTACGAATTTAACGAAAATGATCCTATCTTCTTTTTTAAAAGAACTCGGGGAAAAACTACTTTCGTTCCTATATGAGGTGTAACATTGCCTATTAATCCGCCTCACCTTCGCAGTTTTACGAACTACTCTTGTACAATTGTATAGAAAAAGTACTTTTTTATGTCCAAGGCTCAAAACTTAAGTGGAGCAACTTAAATTTTAGTGAAGGCATATGGCGCTCTTGTATGAGTACGAGCGTTATTCGTTATATTCGAAGCTTGGAGAAATAATGTTTGCTACAAGTTAGCAGTACTTTCTGAATGAATATGAGAGTTGAACCACCCCCCAGATAGAGTAGGTGTGGCTAAAAACGCGTCAAATACCCTACACGTTTCGGTATATAATTATATTTTTTATTGATCTGGAATGACATCAAAACCTGGGTTTTTGATGGGTTTTCGTTTAAAATCTCCTCAAGAAATCGTCAAGCGATGATTTCGCATGATGTTGATAACTTTTCTTGGGTAGGTTGTTTACTGGCAATCTTTTTAACTCAAAATCAAAGTTTTTTCAAATCAGCTGCTGCTTTTCGTTAGTCTTTGTAACAAAGATATGTAAAATAACAGAAAGTCTAGGACAATACCTATACCTTTCTGACTTTGCCCGCAGAAAACATCTTATTATAGATATAGCCAGCCAATAAAAATTCATTTCGATGAGGTAATCTTTCCTCGGGAATATGTCGAGTCTTTAGGCTCACGGTGTAACATATAAACCGAGAAAAAACTATCTACCTCTCTCTCCGCGCCCTCAGACACGAACTATTTTGTAGTAGTACGTTTTTCCTCTGGGGATAAAACGAATTATTATTTGATAGTCACTCTTATTGTATAAAACAATGCCAAATAATTTTGAAGCATCCATTTTATAAAATACTTCGCCCTCTTTCTCCAAATCTGTTTTATAGTCTAATTAAGATACTTAAAAGTAGCTGACGCCGTTGAGTCTCACCCCCAAGGGTGCACCTAATTCTTAGCGTCTTAAAGTAGCCAATGCCCCCTTGTATTATTTAGCGCTAAGCTTCTAGCGGAGCCAATGGAGAAGACGATGTATAATAAGCTTATGCTTTCTTATAATTAGAGTACTTTTACTTTTTATTACCATTACGCTACGGTATTATCTTACAGAGTAAAAAAAAATATTACCAGTAACAGTATATACTTCGTTTGATTTCACGGGCGATCGACCGACAAATTACTTTTTTTTTTTTTTTTTTTAATTGTGATGTGTGTGTGAGGAGTAGAAGAAGGGGATGTAAAAACAGCTTAACGTTCGATTAATTAATGAAGTTGTTAATTGCTAATGAATGAGTGCTCTTCCCCCTTTACGGGCTAGCTGCTTCCTCGAGGCGAGCAACCAGACTCGACCACTGCACTGAAAATCAATAAGAAAATTGCCCATATTTTTCTCTCTAATGCTCGTAAATGTTTAACTTAATCGAAACAACGAGTACGAAGGGCTAAAAAAGGGAATGAAATCAATGAATTATATAAGGAATCGATATTCACGCTTTTATTGCCTTAAATGAGTTGAACTAACCGTTTGTTCTTCAAAATCAGATTGAGTGTTCAATATAAGTGTAAGATAATCTCTCCTATACCTGCAGGGATCTAAAGTGGTTTATAAATTGAAGCATATGTACCTTATTAAGCGCTGTTTGTCAACCTAATTCTGTAAACCTTATGTAGATTGAACATATTTGGGAAAACTAGGTGGATAGATAAGGTTTGCAGAAATAATTCGGGCAAACTCTGGTTGATGAAAATTTTATAAAAAATTTCAGATTTGATTTGTAAAATAGTTTGGGCAAGCTAAAGGCGGGGAATTAATTTTTAAAGTTTACAAAAAAAACACTGTTCATCCTTTAATCTTCAATGTTCCACCAGTTTATCTATATTTTTAATTTAATAGTCGTTTCATCGTCCCTTTTAAAGCAATTAACCCTAATTGGCTGCTCTGGTTTGGAGTAATTCGTTATTAATTTCAATTTTAAATTCCCTGGCTGTCAGAGGTCAAATTCTTCTTTAATATTTTAATTGATATCATCGTTTATTATCGACTTATTCCTTCCACGTTATTTTTACTCTCGGGGTAGGAAGAGGGATGGGTGTGTAGGACGAGGGTCCGGGAAAGGGGTATTTGAAATTGGCCCGTTATCTTTTTTGATTCTTGGCGTATTGGCTTAACTTAAAGGTTATAAGGGGGTAAAGTGGGGACGAGGATGGGGCCGGTCTGGGTTGCCGAGAAAATAGTAAAAAGATCCTTGGCTTTAGCCGGAAGTCAGTCTAACTCCCGACGGCATTCCAAAGAAATATCACTCCTCGTACAACCCCGGTAATTTCCTTCTACCCCTCAGTGCCCGGCGGCGAACCTTCAACCTTCACCCTTCACCCCCGCACGCTACTCGGTAATTCAACCCCAAATTGCAATATGGGTAGCTTGGCGAGTGACTGATAATGTTACATTTAAGACACTATTATTTGAAGAATCAATTTTTCTACAGTTCTTAGCAACTTTATATAACTTGTGTTTCGATAAAATACTCATTTTTCTCATGGATTTATTTAAACTTCGGGCAAAAGATTAAGAAAATGTCAGAATTATAGCGCCAAAAAGTCAGGGTAACCATGGAATTTGAAAATTGGACCGAATTGGCTAGGAAAATGTCGGGGAATTGTATCAAGAAAGTTGGTATCGCTTAAAATACAACTATAGTGTTATTGTGTAGTCGTTTTGGTCAAAGACTATCCGTAAAAACCTGGAAAAGTCAAGGAATATTTCTGGCAACCCTGTCTTTAATTTATGCAGGTGCATTTTTTCGCCTAGCTATAACCCTAATTTCACCCGTAATGCCTTAGCCCACATTTTGGCTCGAAAAAGAGTTTCATTTTAATCCGAAGAAGCTGAGTAGTCACAAAGATCATGATGATATTATTCGCATATAATTTTCCACAATCACTATATTTATGTTCCGCTGGTTTTGTTGTATTATACCTTTCCCTGGTAGCCATTTCTTTCACTCGCGCCTTCTACCCTAAAACCGGTCTATCCCAGATTTTAGGACCACATAAAGTCTACATAACTATGATTTCATGTTTCGTTTATAGTTTATAGTCCACTTTTAATCGTTAACACATTATGTATATTTTTTATATTAACATAAGCTGATCTATAGCTTTCATGATACCGCTTATCCTGTTCTTTTACGCATTATACGTATCGCTTTGTTAGAATGAACCCCACTTATATTTTCTCGGTCGCATATAGAGAACCACGTCGCGAAATACGTTCTCCTACTCTCAACTTGGGAAAATAAGATAGAGGAGTCGCCCCTTTCCATAACCAAGTAAAGGGAAGGATTTTATTATTATATAATTGTAACATCAATTATTTTAAACTGAAGTTACTAATTGCCTTAACTTTCAGTTCCTTTCTCATATCTGTGCAAACTATCGACCCTGATTGATATGCTATCTCAATCACGAATGCAAAAACTTATCTAGCAGTGATTTATTTAAAAAATACACCATCTTTTCGATTGAGTTCATGATTGAGCGTTTCCCATTTATTATCTATGCCCGACCTTTCACCATCTAAAACTGTCCAAATTAAAAAAAAAGTCAATCGGCGAGTACGCTACCGTATTCCTCCAATTTTTCTATCTTTCTCCATCATCCCTTCCTATCTGTGTTCTCTTTGGCTGACTGGCTGGCTGGTAATGTCGGCATCCCAGCGATACTCGGACTTTGCCGACGAAGTCTCGTAATTACAGAAACCCCGATCTTGACATTCCAAGCTCGAAGGCAACTTTTTTTTGTTCTCTCTCTCTCTCTTTTTCCTCCTCTCACGCCATCTCGAATACGCTTTTATATGTACTTAGTTTCCCACGCATGCTTTGCTACACGCATCAAGCAAGATTCTAGTTTTAGTTCAGCTACATCTTAGTGTAACAATATTGTAACTTAAGAGAATTTGAAGTTCCAGTTCGTTTGCGTTAATGAGTATGTATAAGAATCCATTCAGGTTCCATAAGAATATGGGAGCATATCTTTAGCCTCTGGTACCATCCTCCCAAACTTTGTAACAAAAGTTCGTCTGCAATTTTCGCAACATTTGTACGCTTAGATCTTTTTTCGGTCGGCTCCATTTTTATTACCCAAAATATTATGTCAAGGTCGTTAGTGGCGCGGGTTAATAATAGATTTCAGGAGCGATTTACTTGAAAAATCGATTCGAAGCGGACGAACTTTTGCTACAAAGTTTGGGAGGATGGTTATTGAATCGCGGCCCTCCCATATTCTTATGGAACCTGAATGAATTCTTTGGTATGTAGTAAAAGAAAGTTATCCTTAAACAAAAGATTAATTTTTGTGCACATTAAATATTGTGGAATATTCATTGGATAAACCCTGATTATATATTTAATAGAAATCAGGTAAATCAATATAATCTAGGTACGGTCTAGATATCGGTTTTGCCTGAACACATATTGTTATTTTCTTATCCGAATAACATAATATACATTATGTTCCATATTCAAGTGAAAGGCTTATTGCACTATGACTAACCACTTTTTGAACTCTCCTGTAATGGCACCCATCAATAATATTTACGAATAAGACCAATTGGTTTCGTTTAAATGGTTCAAAAACACACTTTTCGTACTTAAAACCTTTTTTTCACAACAGTAGCTTTCTAATCTCTCCTTTAAGATATGGCTTTAACTAGTATTTAACCTCGTAGACTTTTCCTTCGCGGGATGAACTTCTAGATGCCTCATCCTTATTTTCAGTTTCTTCCCGAGTCTCTTGACAGCGTTGACTTCTCTTGGGAGAATGTGTCTAACCAGTGTTAATGGAAGTTCCTTTTCTTAACGTCTATTCTAGCCATTCCCAACGCTGTCGAGTTATCCCCGTTTATTGTCGTTTAAAAATTGGATTCACCCTTTTCGTGATTTTTTTTTTTTTTTTTTTTTTTTTTTTTTTTCTTCTCCATGTTGAACTTAATGTTGAACACGCGGTGGGGCTTTGCTTTTCAAACTTTAATTACAACGCTTTTGGCGTAATTTTAAAAATATACCCGGTTTAAAGAGCCGTTTTTTTTTGTGAGAGTGGGCAAGTTTTTCAAAATCAAATAAAAGTTTTTTACATTAGCTTTGTTTAGTTTACAAGTCTGGAGGCGCTAACTCTGATCAAAAGACGTAACATTCATTAGATTAAAAAGTTTTAAAGGAAGGTTGAATCTACTAGTTTTTTGGGTTTTGATTTTACTGTTGGAATAATCACGGCCGTTGTTTTTGATTTGTTGGGATATATGGGGTAGAGCTCGGCGTTTGGACAAGAAAATATCCGTTTGTTTTATCTTTATTCATAATTTGAAATTATCCACGGGGAGTCTATGATAATTGCATGTTATCGCGAATAACTGATTATTATCGATTATTATTCACAAATAAATTATTAACCCAATATTTATGGATTATCTTGTCGAAACCCCGAGCTCTAATATCGGGTTTATTTGTAGAATCGTGGTGTCTGATTTGACTGTTAAGAGAATCATGGGGTTTAATTTGACTGCTTGGAGAGTCGTGCGGTTTAATTTGACTGCTTGGAGAGTCGTGCGGTATAATCTGACTGCTTGGAGAGTCGTGCGGTATAATCTGACTGCTTGGAGAGTCGTGCGGTATAATTTGACTGCTTGGAGAGTCGTGCGGTATAATTTGACTGCTTGGAGAGTCGTGCGGTATAATTTGACTGCTTGGAGAGTCGTGCGGTATAATTTTACTGCTTGGAGAGTCGTGCGGTTTAATTTGACTGCTTGGAGAGTCGTGGGGTTTAATTTGACTGCTTGGAGAGTCGTGGGGTTTAATTTGACTGCTTGGAGAGTCGTGCTGTTTAATTTGACTGCTTGGAGAGTCGTGCGGTTTAATTTGACTGCTTGGAGAGTCGTGGGGTTTAATTTTACTGCTTGGAGAATCATGAAGTTTGATTTGAATGTTGGAGAATCATAGGGTTTGATTTGACTGCTTGGAGAATCGTGGGGTTTGATATGCCTGCTTGGAGAATCATGGGGTTTAATAGACTGCTTGTAGAATCATGGGGTTTAATAGACTGCTTGTAGAATCATGGGATTTGTATTTAATACTTTTAAAGTTTGCTTTATATTCAATCATACTTAATTTTAGACTTATCCTTGCTTAAGAATAAAGAAACGTCATCCGAATTACAAACCAATCTTGACGTTCAAACACCTTTAGTTAAAATATTATATAATTTATGATTCCATCTTCCCTTGAAAAATCCTTTTAAAGCTTATAAAAAAAAGTAGGTGCCTTGTCGGACTTTTAATTGAAAAACGAGTAAAGACGAAGTTTTTAGGGACTGGTTCTTCTCTTCGCGCTCCGTGACGCTTTTCTTTTAAAGTAGTTCTCGGGTCGGTTGATGGATGCCCCGAAAAAAAAAGAGCTAGAACCAAAAAGAGTGAGAAGGCTGGAGAGAGAGTAGGAGAAATAATTCGAATGGCTAAACTCAATTTTAGATTTCCCGACTCTCTCTCTCTAGGTTTTTCCTCTTTTTCCCATTTTAGTTTATTTCTAGGCTTCGCCCTCTTTAGTCTCCTCTACTCCTCAAATTGAATGAAAGGGGAGTTTTCCTATATCTATATACTCGGCGCTTAATAGACTTTCTATTCGACCATTATTACTTAACTTTAAGTCGATTTTTCTATTACTTTTTTCCTCTTTCGAGACTTTCAAAGACGCTATTTTGACTCTACTTTAAATAGATTTCGGAATGGAGATTTTATAGTCTTTTTGCGTTTACAATTTAGGCATAATTTGCTGAATGAAAGTATAATTAAATTCTAATACCCGATTTTTGAAGATAAATGAGCGTGAAGCCTATAAGAGCCTTGAAGTATACAGTTCAGTCAGCGTGCTCGAATATATTATCGTGAATCGGCGTCTTCTTATTGGCGCCTCCTCACCACGACAAATTTAGGTAGGCTCTTCTGACGATCTAAGTTTACTGCAGGGTTGAGGTGGGGTCAATAAATAAGCGTAGGATAAAGTATTTGAGGATGAGACCAAGGCTAAAGATATCTCTCAAGATTCGTAGGTCTTTAATTCGTTCTTCTATTTATGTATATGAAAATGGCCTGTGAATAGTTGTTAATCATTGATTCGGGCTATCCAGAGTCGGTGCTGACTAATTTTACAAGTGTTGCCCAATGCTCCACTTTCCTTGAAATCCAATGGTTTGATTTTGGTGTTGTTTAACGTGATTTCACTTTTTTTCTGAATTATCTCCACCGAGTCCCAATAGCAAACTTTGGTTTTCACTACCCTACACCCCATGTAGCAGTAACAAATTAAATTTGTGTTTTAAATACATTTAGAAATATATATTTCCAGATGAATTTAATTAGTGGGTGCCTTAATTTTAACCTAATTATTAATTATTCTAGCTAATATGTGGTTCGGCTTGTTGTTTTTAGTATAGTATATAATACTCGGGCGACACTTTTTAAAAAAATACTGGTCAATATAGTTTCCAATGTGAAAAACATCTGGTACAAATCTGGCTTCAGAATGAAAACATTTTAATTTATATATATACGTTTCTAGAGTCGCAAAGTTACATCAATATTTTATTACATGATCATTCCATAAATACAAGTTAATAGCCAGCTTTCCCGCGTATAAATATTATACCTTTAGTTTAATGGTACACCCAAAAATCGGGGCTTATACATTTCATAATCGTAAAAAAGATACGAAACATTTCGTATTTTAGTAACGGTCCCTATCTAGACATTTTCTTTCGCTACAGCTAGGGGAGATTGGTTGGCTGTTCCTTAGGGGGCTATAGCCTGTAGTTCGCTCTATCTTTTATTCCTATATTCCCCCAACTCTTTCTTGGTCTATATTTAGAGACATAAAAAATGGCGGGAAGAGGCTGCGTGGTTTTAAGAATGGGAAGAAGGAAAGAGAGAGACTATACCCAAATTTGCACTCCAGGCTTTTGGCCCTGCTATGTTAGTCTCCCCAGATTTCTTTTTGGGGGAAACTGAAAGAAAATCTTTTTTCATTTTTGACACAATATATACTCTTAAAGTATGCTTCTTTTTTCTTTATTTTTTATTCTTTTGAATAATATTGCGAGAGAACTTTTTTATTTTCTTCGGAAGGACCCTTTTTAGGCCTAATCAACTGCTTTGAAACTCTTCCCCACCACTGCATTTTGCGCATGGATCCGTTCATAATAGTATTTTATCCTCAATGATGTTTAACATTTTGTGTTAATCCGCCTTAGCTCTTGCTACGCATTTTTTTGTTCTTGCACTAAAGTATTGTTGCTTAGAAAACTATTTTTATCTCTATATGATGTTTAACATTCTGTTTTAATCCGACACGCTGCTTACTCTTCTTAAAGCAAGATGTTAGTTTCAATTGAAGTTTAAAATTCATATAAGAACTTTTCACGGTGCTGAAGTGCATGGTTAGGACCCTTTTTAAGTTCCTCCTGTCGGTACCCTAGTAAATGTACGCCGTCCTTGAATAGGTAGCGTAAACTTGTATTCCATGAATTCGTTGAAAAATAGTTTTGGTTTTGTGGAGGTATAGAAAATTCAGGTTAAATTGGTTACGAAAATAAAATTCTATCAAAACTAAAATAAAAATGTTTTCCCTCGACCTTTAGACAAGCTCTATACGTCGAAATGGACTATAAAATAAATCGCGAGGAAAATTGTCCATTGTAATAAGTCTAGCAACCCCTGCAATTTGACTCAATTAGGAGCTGAGATAAAATTAAAAGTACTTTAGGGGTGGTGGTCATTTTCTATAAAATGACCAATGCTGTGTCTCAAAAAGGGCTCCCTGTAAAACTTTCTGTGACCCAAAAAGTAGTAAACACAAAATACGAGGTTTTTCAAAAAGGCTGGGGCTCAAAGCGTTGTTTGAACTGTCCAAGAAAGGCCCTCAAAACGCGTCTACCGAAACGTGTAAAATGCTAATATAAGTTTTCAATTGTATTAAATATCTAGAAATATCATCTTTGAAAAACATAGTTTCCTATAGCTTTATTCGTATTTAAAAAATTGGAGTAAACTGTGGAGTCTTACATAACTTAAAAATCGGCATTTTATTCGTTATACATACAGCGTTATTTTTATTATTTAAAGCCTGAAGCTTACATTAACATTGCAGTCACGTTTCAAAAAATCCGTTCCTTTTTCAACAGCCAAGCTGAGATTTCAGCTACCAATAAAACTATGACTACCTGTAAACGGGCTTTTCTCTGCACAGCGGAGTGGCGTGGCTAGAACATTTCTACAGGGGCTTGATAAGAATTTTACGAGGAAGTTGGCCCCTGCGGAGTAGAACTTTCCCGTATACTTTGGTTCTAACACTACACTTACCTTCGCGCACTTTAACAATGTGTTCATAAGCGTCCTCTAACGGAAAGCACTGCGTTTCCTTAGCAGCCCCGCACGAAATTTTGTTTGTTACTAATTTTACCACTCCATATCTCTTTCTCTTAATTAAACATTTTCGATTTCATCCTCACAGCATGGAAACGTTAATATTTATCTTTAATTTCTTCCAATTTATTATAAACGTTATTTCATGTTTATTATTTACGTTAGTTTATAATGCAAAGGGGAAGAAATAAAATATTTGAAATAAGCACTAAGCCTCGTTTAATTTTAAATGCAGCCCTTAAAAACTTAAATTAACTATTCAAATTTTATTATTCTACTATTAAATGTAACTCTCTTCAGATTAGATAAATTTAAGAAATCGTACTGATTATTTCAACAATTATTCTTCTGTTTTAAGGGGACCAGGAAACATGTTTTCAAAATGACTGATTTTTCTTCATTTAGGTAGCTCACGTAAATTTAAACAAATATCCCAATATATTAGTTAGTTCGAAATATAAATATTTACCCCTCAAAATCAATTCAACGGCCAATCACCATCAAAACCGAGTTTGTAGCCAATTAAAGATTCTCGCGCGCTCGAGACGGCCGCTCTATCAAAGTGTAACCATGGCAACGTTCGCGCCAAAAATGCGCGCCTCTTTACTCTCAAAACGGATTTAGTTTCAAATTAGGCTTAGCGCAAAATCAACCAAAAGTATATTTTTCCCAGTGCGTAAAAGTGAATTATTTTATGGGTAATAGTTAGAATAATATCGTTTTCATTTCGGTAAGTTATCTTATTATAGTTATCGTTTATTTATAATAAGTTATCTAGAAATAACCCTGATTGTTTATCCAAGGGAAAAAAAGGTTTAATCCATTTTATACGTAATTTTCTACCCTAACAACGAAAGAGAAGTTTAAATAATGTAAAAATCAGAGAAGCCAACATTATTTTTGAACAAATGAGCAAGAAGGATCAGATAAGGAGAGGAAAAGTGGGAACGGCGCGGCTCCTACTGCGTCGGCCTAAACTCCCACTCTGGGAGAACGGGGGACAGACGGGGGTAGAGATGCTTCGTGGTAAATTGTTGTCACGTGGGTAAAACGAATCCTTTATGAGACGCGCTAGCTAGCGACCACGTGACAACAGTTTACCTGGAGAATTTCCTATCCCCCCCTTTTCCACCCGAGTGGGAGGTTGGCTCTTCTCTCTCTAACTCAACGCAGCCCCACTTTTCCTCTCCTTATCTGATCCTTCTTGATATGAGTATACACAGTCGAGAGTTAGGCTTAGCTGGATTTGAACTTACAAAAGTGCTTACTGATTGTTCTAAGATTGTTATTGAAGGGAACTCGAAAAGTGTACTTTCTATTCGAATCCATTGCGGATAAAGCTAGTTCAAAACTTCAGAAGGAAGTGTAGGTCAGGCGTACATAGAGCTGAAGCTAAAGTCGGAAACATTTCTCAATAAAAATACCATTTATATTTTCACCATCCCTTTAAGAACCTGTCTACTCTGATTCCCCGGTCTTTGTGACTCCCCTATCGTCATCCGTTTCTGGCATCTTGGCATTCGCACTTGTTCGTCGTCATTTTCAAACGGGTGGCAGAGCGACAATATTAGCCGAGTGCCATTCTCCTCGTGTCGCTTCTCCCTCTCCTCTCTGTTCCCTTTCCTTTTCGCGAAACCTCCTTCTCCTATTTAGGCGTACTTTGCAATAGTTGCCCGGTAATGCAACAGTGTAGTATGTACGTTGTAAATGATATATGATAGCTTTTAAAAGTTAAAACTATTACGTGCCGGGTAGTAATATAAGCCTATAAAGTTTATATATAGTTGATTTTTTAATTTATGCGCGTATTCTTTTCCATGAATATTTAAACTAATTTTGCCGCTTTATTCCATATAAGTCATTAAGTCTAAACTTTCCCTACATGCGTAATTAGTTTGAAAAGTTTGTTTGTCCAAAGTTAGGCTCTATCTTATATTTCTAATATAATTTAAGGTTTTAAAGAGATGAGACGAAGCCTCCTAAGTTTATACTTTCTGGAATTTCAACCTATAGTTTTGAATCAAATTACGCATTTTAAATTTATTTTTATTGGATGAAATTTATTCAGTTTTATAGGAATGAGGATGTAAGATAAAATTTCCCCACTATATGAGAGCAACAGCGCAATAGGTGCTCTATAGACTAAGCAGACGATGTTTTTTACTTAGTTCGTGGAATTCGGGCGTCGTCTGCTTAGAAAACCTCTATTCGATCCTCTAGCGTTTCAAAAATCTTCAAAAGTAAGCCTTATTTTCATTGAATCGAGAATTTGTTGCAGGATCTTTATTTATTTATTACGAGACAGAAATATCTACGTTTATCGTCTTTGAAATATAGAGCGGGTTTAACTGTAATCGCGTTACGACGTTTTTGCTGGAAAGATGTCTTATACTTTCTCTTTTCTCATTTTACGTAACATTCCAGCGGCTTTCTGGGATTGCCGGCGCGCTCTGTGAATTATTTTCTATAGTTTCGCGGGGGATTGCACGCTGGCTTTACGCGAGTTGCACGCGCCCGGGGAGCCGGGTGGTAAAACGAACTTTGACCCTTATAACGACGTCATTCCTGTTGATATCTCGAGAGGGTTTGAGCGATATTGATTTTATATATACAACGTGGCTACTTAAAATTAACGAGATATTAGAGATTTTCCGATATTTCCTACCTGATTAGACGAGCTTTATCATCGTTAAGCCTCGGCGACGTTGCTAGGGCCTGTTTTTAGTTCATATACGCCTAGCTCGTTCTGTCCATCCCGCCTCCCTTAGTTACGTCGCGCTATCGCGAAACAGAGTTTGTTCTCTATGTATAGCACGAATCTCTTCGTTGCGCCATTTTTATTACCGCAGATTAGGCGCGTTTGCTACATTCAAATGGGTTTTTTTTTTTTTTCTAAACGGTTCTACATAATTACACTAATTTGGCTAATTTCTAATTATCGTTACCTCTAGGCGAGCGAGGTATACCTGAAAAGTATAGTTGCCATTTAATTCAATCTCTCTCGACTCGTGTTCTTTTATCTTTAAAACTTTATTCGAATTCGAATATAAGTTTAATATTCTTGGATTTTAATTCATATTTAACGAAAAATATTTATTAATTTCTGTTTGTTTGAATTTATTACTTATGTATTCATGTTCGATTGGAGTTGGTGAATTTTTTTATCTTTATTAATAGACACAGATTAATAACACCAGAAGTAAATAACAGGAAATATAGGTATCCTAACCATTTTGAGCAAACGTCACTTTTCAAATTATTGAGTTCGTGGCGGGAAACCACCGATGAATTTATGAACAATAACACGCGATACATTAGCTAGGGTCATACTAGCATTTCTTAATCGATTTGAAAAGGTAAAATAAACCGATATTCAAATCGGCAGAAATCGTTTTAAGCGTTAGGCATTTACACATTATCGTTATAAATCGATTTATTGTAGCTTCATCTATCGGTTGTTGAAGCCGTATCGGTATAAAACTGAAGCAGTTTCGAGAAATCGAATCAAATCGATTCGATTCGAGAAAAGACGTTTTCCCGTGCACACGACTGTTGCTAAACGTTTTGAAACGATTTAAACCGATTCCAAGGCCTAGTATGAACGCAGCTTTTGACAGTAGAGTAAAGACGGTGTGAAACTATCTCTTGTATTGGTCCGCGATTTCCCGCCAAAAGCAAAATTAAAAATTTTAGGCCTTAGCTCGTTTTTAAATGCAACGAAGGTTTCCCACTGGTTAACGGGAGTCTTAACTACTTCTGTACTTCTGATAACATCTAACGGCAAACAGCGGTCAAATTTGTAGTTAAACTTTGACCTCTTATAGCAATTGGTTTACTTTTACTCCAAAACGTTTTAAGTTATTACCATTTAGGTAATTGTACCCGTGAAAACTGTAACTTAATTACCATTACCGTGTTAATTTCCCGCGTAAGTTAAGAGTGTAAGTTACCGATTTAGAACTCTAAATACGCTCGATATTTTGAGGATTTATAAACCTTTAACTTTCTTGGTTTTCATATTAGCAACACGATCAAACAGTATGTAAACATTTGATCTACAGAACCAATTTAGTTTCTCTTCTCTGAAAAAAAAAAAAAAAAAAAGGTTCTCTTTAAATCTTGACTTTCCAAAGTTGCAGTACAAGTTTTAGCGAAATTAATTTCCCCGCTTTACGAAACACGATCCGTTCCTCTTAATCTTTTTGCTTGTTATACTGTTTTCGAAAAAAGAAAAAGGTTAAAAAAATTCAGTTTATAATCCGTTTCTTGTTCGAGGCCCAAACTTGTATCATCTTATTGATTGCTTTTCTTAAAGTTTCGGTAACACGAATTTTTTTGTCATTTATTTTTATCATTGCTAATGAAAGGTTGCATTGACCACTAAAATATCTAGTAAAATAACGAATTATATTAATTGAATTTTAATTTAATTTAAAGAAAATAAAAGTTTCATATTTACGGTAATAATTGCTTAATTTAGTGACTTAGGAGTTAGGGTACTCTTAATTTAGTGACGTAGAGCTCGGAGTACTCTTAATTTAGTGACGTAGAGCTCGTAGTACTCTTAATTTAGTGACGTAGAGCTCGTAGTACTCGCAATTTAGTGACGTAGAGGTCGGAGTACTCGCAATTTAGTGACGTAGAAGTCGGAGTACTCGCAATTTATTGACGTAGAAATCAGTGTATTCGCAATTTATTGACGTAGAAATCAGTGTACTCGCAATTTATTGACGTAGAAATCAGTGTACTCGCAATTTATTGACGTAGAAATCAGTGTACTCGCAATTTATTGACGTAGAAATCAGTGTACTCGCAATTTATTGACGTAGAAATCAGTGTACTCGCAATTTATTGACGTAGAAATCAGGGTACTCGCAATTTATTGACGTAGAAATCAGGGTACTCGCAATTTATTGACGTAGAAATCAGGGTACTCGAAATTTATTGACGTAGAAATCAGGGTACTCGCAATTTATTGACGTAGAAATCAGGGTACTCGCAATTTATTGACGTAGAAATCAGGTATACTCGCAATTTATTGACGTAGATATCAGGGTACTCGCAATTTAGTGACGTAGAAGTCAGAGTACTCTTAATTTAGTGACGTAGAATTCAGAGTACTATCAATGTAGTATTTTTTCCAAATATTTTCTTACCATTCCAGAAAATTAGTATGCAAAAAGAAGACTTGATAGTCACCTCCACTTTCAGGGGAGTTCTTTCAAAAGAGTGTGGAGGGGTTACGTGGTAAAGGATCTCGGAAATCGTAATTTGGAAAATAAAAAACGTATCACTTTCTAAAGTAATACTCGGCGGGATACCCGACACTAGTTTGGCAGCTTTTTTGTTTTGTTTTTGTTAAAGGTTTTACTTCTGCTTTCCTCCGTTTTCCTCCTCTATTTCCGGCTGATATATATATTTCTGAGCAGTTATTTCGTAATTGCTAAGATCTATAGGAGGTTTAGAGTTTCCCCGTTTTGACTCCAACGTATATTGAGACAATTCCAAATTATACTTCAAATCCCATTGGGTTTTTCGATTTTCTTTTCAAGTTTTAAAGATATAGAATTTGTGTTGTTTTTTAGGATTTTTTTTTTGTTTGTTTTCTTTGTCAAAGAAATTATATTACATTAGAATTTCTTAATCGATATGAAACGGTAAAATTAAACCAATATTCAAATCACCAGGAATCGTTTAAAGTGTCATGCCTTCACGCATTATCTTTATAAATCGATTTATTGTAGGTTTATCTATCGGTTGTTGAAACCGAATCGGTATGAAGCTGTAAAAAAGTTTTCATTTAAATAATGTTTTTGGAAAATTACTCAAAAAAAAAAAAAAAAAAAAAAAAAAAAAAAACGTAAATGTTTCCAAATTTAAAACACTACTCTTCGTTTGCATGCGAAGTTGCGAGACGTCTACATTTGTTTTCAGTTAAAGACTACAGGGGGTGCGAAGCTAGACGTCGTTAATAAATTAAATAGTTTAAGATTGAAGGCTTGTTAAGTACACGCTGTAATTTCAAAGTGATTCGCCCTTTACCGCCAGCAACATCATCTCGAATCCCCGAAATTTTGGGGAGAATGTTGGTATATAAGGGTGGGCGAACTCTGGGGCTTATTTATATGGCGTCTTTCCCACGCGCGGATAAACAGGGCAGACGATATTGGAATCGTACGGTGGCCAGAGGCCATCCTTATCTGACAGGGTAGGGTCCCCGTCTCGGGCCTTAAGGCCAACGTGTATTTAGTAGAGAAGAGACCTAGGAAGACGGCTCTGTTAGCTGGCCGTGATTATTGCGAGGCCTTCTCGTTTGGCAATATCGTTTCCGTCTTCTCTTCTTTTTCAAACTCTCTCGCTCTCCCTTTTTTTAGATGCTTTTTCCGCGATGCTTTTACCCTATATGCGATTTAAGTACTAACCCATGACATCCGAACTATTGTCCGTCCTGTAAAGGGTTAAAGGTAATTGATAGTCCTATAGGGATTCGTATAACTTTTATTAATTGAATAATATAAGGTCTATATGCTGAATGGCACATTTCTTATTCGAGTTAATGTATCTGAATGAGAAGGAAAAATATTCTTTACAAATTGACAAGTTATACGAGTTATTCATTCGAGTAAGAATAATTGATTTTCTGGTTTCATGGCAGTATTTCTTCCAAATTCATATCTCAAAGCTTTATAATTTAGTTGCTTTTTGTTCAATATATAATATTGTTATCCACGGATTATCCGTTTGAATTTATAAACGAATAATTTGTTTTTAGATGAATTAGTTTAATATTTATCTGGGGATTATTAGCCTTATGTCTGTTGATGTAATTTGCGATTTTAATTTATTGTGTAGAGAGTTTTACTAAGTTATTGTTTTGCGAAGCGTTCAAGGTAGAGGCGCGTTCACATGTTTTGGGTTTTGTGTAGTAATTTATATAAATTGTAACATAAGTTCTAATCATTCCTTATTTTTTTAATTTCAGGTATTCGCCATCATCTTTATCTTTACGTATTATCATATTATCATCATAGAACGTCTCTGAAGGGCCACCTTTGGCCACTGGAGCTGCGAGAGGCCAATCAACGACGGGATCAAGTTTTATTATATTGCGGTCCTGATACAGCGATACTATTAAGGATCGCGAGAAACCACATTGCGTAACAAAGTCGCGAAGTACCAAAAAAATGGTTTCTCGAACGCGTAGTGACATATCCATACACTGTCAAACAATATAGTCGCGAAATTTTTAAACTATAATTTTAACGCGTTAAACCCAAGACCCCAAACGAACTTGACATTACTTTCAAATACGCGTCTTCTTCTTCGAGATCTTCAAATATGTAAGTAATCACTACTTTTTGCTTAACTTTTTGAGTCGGCAATTTGAGTTCTAACCAACATTTTTGGAAACGCAACTCATTGAACTAGTTTGATTCATATTACGCAACTATATGTTGTTTGAACAAGTTGTGAAAAAATGTTATTTTCGCCTGAACACGCGCAGGCCTTAAGTTTCTCATTAACTTTATGATTAACCTTTAATTTAATGAATGAATGATTAGTGTGACTTTAATTTAAAAGGTGGGTGATATACCTGTAATATATACCCAATAATTCTCACAAAATAACCCATAAAAATAAATAAGTTTCATGTTAATATTTCTGACAAAACTGAGGGACGCCTAAAATGCGATAGATCGAGGTAATGGTGGTCAGTATAGGGGCAACTTGTTGAACCCAGTAGGTCGCTAGAGTAATTCGTAATTCTGACACGGGCCCGTCCAGAAGCGCTTCAAGATTTATGGTCGCCCCATTTTTTATATCACTATTTGGAAATTAAAGATTTTTGCTTCTCCTCTTAGGACCCCGTGTATCCCATCATATATAGGATATACCCACGCAATATCCCTTCTCAGTCTTTTACCTGGCACAGGTTTTTTGCTTTTTTTTATACTGCTACTGATGTTACGCCATAACATATACAATACTTATACAACGTAAAAACCTAATATCTTTAAGGCTTCAGGATCTATTTTATTAACCTCCTAAATTTTAAAGTATATATCGTCTATCGGTCTATACGCTTAAAGGGTTACTATACATTTTTTCCGGGAATCTCTATAAAAATACCATAGAACTAATAAAAAGTATTTGGACCGTCTAAATCTATATATATATATATATATTACAGAAAGAGAAAGCCAGTTTTTTAAATAAATAAAATAGAACCAAAATTAATTTAAAACAAAATCTAATTTTTTGATGACGTTATTATGAAACTCTTTGGCTTCTTAGATACACAATTGTAAGATGAATAAGTTCGCAGAAAACGGATACTCCAATTTCATTTGCTTGGTTAATGATCCACGTGACTTCTCATTGGTACTAAAAGCATACCTTTGACTTTATCTCCTTTTTTTCCATAGCCTTGATCTTCTTATCGAAGTTAGAGGAATTTTTATGAAACTTAATTTGAAATTGATATCATTGTTTCAGCCTTCAACAGCGCTTGAAAGAATAGGCCGGCGTTTCACTCCCAAGGTCTTAATTAGGCATCAAACGCCGGGCTGTTCTTTTAACGTTAGCACATTACAAGCGCTGTTGAAGGCTGAAATAATATGATTGGCCAGAATTTATAATTTGTTTTCAAATTTTACCGAACTTCAGAAATTAATTTAAACACTAAAAACATGTCCAAAACATTTTTAGGCATAGTGATTCCGAAAATAAATTCAACAGCTGTTTCATTTTTAGCTACAAGTTTCTCTTTAAAGAGAGAATGAAACAACCTATTTTTAATCGATTAAGGATGCTAAAATAATAAGAAAAACAATAACATAACTCACCAAAATTATTTCGTTAATTTATAATCAATTTACAAAGTTCCGAAACTTGCAGATACTAAGCCTTGGCTGCCTAGCTCGGCGAAGTAGGCGAGCGCGAGCCGTATTTTTTTTTAATATTCCCGTCTGATCTATAGTCGCCAATCACGAGCGAGTACGCGTATTTTTAAAATACGCGTACTCGCTCGTGATTAGCGACAAGAACAGCCGCGAATATTAAAAAAAAAAATACAGGTCGTGCTAGCCTAGTTCACCGAGCTAGGCAGCCTAGGCTTAGCATCGGAACTTTGGAAATTGATTATAAAATAATGAAATATTTTTAGTGAGTTATATTATTGTTTTTCTCATTATTTTAGCATTCTTAATCGATTAAAAATAGGTTGTTTCGGCCTTTCATTCTCCCTTTAAGTGTCTGAAAGAATATTATTTTTATGGAAAAAGTTTCAAACTAGTATTATAGATATAATATTATACCAAGAATCCATTCAGGTTCCATAAGAATATGGGAGGGCCGCGATTCCATAACCATCCTCCCAAACTTTGTAGCAAAAGTTCGTCTGCTTCGAATCGATTTTTCAAATAAATCGCTCCTGACATCTATTATTAACCCGCGCCACTAACGACCTTGACATAATATTTTGGGTAATAAAAATGGAGCCGACCGAAAAAAGATCTAAGCGTACAAATGTTGCGAAAATTGCAGACGAACTTTTGTTACAAAGTTAGGGAGGATGGTACCAGAGGCTAAAGCTATGCTCCCATATTCTTATGGAACATGAATGGATTCTTGATTATACTGTGTCCGTAATGCTTTAAAAAATAACTCGATAATATATAGTCCGTATATTACCTTTAAACCAAATGATAGGCTAGATAGTATTCCCGGATATCATTGACGGTCAGTGTAGAATCAAAATCTTGAATCAAAACTCCCATCAGATTTCTCTTATATTTAAAAGTCATATTTTTTTGAAAGCACCGAATCGCGGTTATATTCCCCACGAAAAACCTTACGAAACAATATATAGAATCTGTTCAAACCTTTAATAAAAAATATTGCCAATTGTGTAGACGCATTGATACGCAATGTTAAATGTCATAAGGGTAAAAAATAGATCTTGGAAACTTTTTTGAATCAGAAATATATGTCAATACATACTTCTATTTTATATATATTTATATATTTGTATTTATATATTTTTTGTACGAAAAACGATCCTGGTTTCTATTTGAAAAACATCATACTTGCTTTTTAATACTCGGCGGATGCTTTCGATTTTTTCTCGCGGAAGAATTTTCCCCTCTTCTAAACTAAGCTCGTCGCACATCGAGTGTGATTATTCTCTTTAAAATTGATGAAAATCCGCAGCCTTTTTAATTACGAACTGTCCATTCCATTCACATTTCTCATACCCTATACATTTCTATGCAACTTACACATAAATGTCTGTGCAACTTTCCGATTAATTTCTACATAACTTCCCCATTAATTTCTACGCAACTTCCCCATTAATTTCTACGCAACTTCCCCATTAATTTCTACGCAACTTCCCCATTAATTTCTACGCAACTTCCCCATTAATTTCTACGCAACTTCCCCATTAATTTCTACGCAACTTCCCCATTAATTTCTACGCAACTTCCCCCTTAATTTCTACGCAACTTCCCCCTTAATTTCTACGCAACTTCCCCCTTAATTTCTACGCAACTTCCCCCTTAATTTCTACGCAACTTCCCCCTTAATTTCTACGCAACTTCCCCCTTAATTTCTACGCAACTTCCCCCTTAATTTCTACACAACTTCCCCCTTAATTTCTACACAACTTCCCCATTAATTTCTACGCAACTTCCCCATTAATTTCTACGCAACTTCCCCATTAATTTCTACGCAACTTCCCCATTAATTTCTACACAACTTCCCCATTAATTTCTACACAACTTCCCCATTAATTTCTACACAACTTCCCCATTAATTTCTACACAACTTCCCCATTAATTTCTACACAACTTCCCCATTAATTTCTACACAACTTCCCCATTAATTTCTACACAACTTCCCCATTAATTTCTACACAACTTCCCCATTAATTTCTACACAACTTCCCCATTAATTTCTACACAACTTCCCCATTAATTTCTACACAACTTCCCCATTAATTTCTACACAACTTCCCCATTAATTTCTACACAACTTCCCCATTAATTTCTACACAACTTCCCCATTAATTTCTACACAACTTCCCCATTAATTTCTACACAACTTCCCCATTAATTTCTACACAACTTCCCCATTAATTTCTACACAACTTCCCCATTAATTTCTACACAACTTCCCCATTAATTTCTACACAACTTCCCCATTAATTTCTACACAACTTCCCCATTAATTTCTACACAACTTCCCCATTAATTTCTACACAACTTCCCCATTAATTTCTACACAACTTCCCCATTAATTTCTACACAACTTCCCCATTAATTTCTACACAACTTCCCCATTAATTTCTACACAACTTCCCCATTAATTTCTACACAACTTCCCCATTAATTTCTACACAACTTCCCCATTAATTTCTACACAACTTCCCCATTAATTTCTACACAACTTCCCCATTAATTTCTACACAACTTCTTCATACATTAGTTTATATATTCCTAATCCATTAATTTATATATTCCTAACCCATTAATTTATATATTCCTAACCCATTAATTTATATATTCCTAACCCATTAATTTATATATTCCTAACTAAATTTCAATATTTCCCCATTAATTTCTATAAATACTTATATTAACCATATATTTCCAATTTCAAATACTTATAATAAATTATACATATCCTAACATATGAAATTATATAAATTGATACCTCAAAGTTTTTGATTCATATCACGTAATATTATTTAAATTCCTATACCCTATAAATGTCTACGAATATACACCCATATATTTCATAATCCTGCCCAATTATTAGAATATTCCCATACCTAGCCCTCAAAGTTATTAACATTTAGTACAAATTAACGGAGTTTGCAAATTTTCCAACATCCATACATTCTTATACTATCCAAAATGGTCACGGAAACTTATTACGTGTGCGACAATCCAAACTCCCTCTCCGCGGCAATCCCCTCTTTGTGATAAATGGATTGCGGCGCGTAACCCTTTGCTATATATTCAAAGTCATTTTGAGTTTCCAAAACGAGCGAAACGAGGCTTAGCGGATATTTTCCCCTTGATATTCTCACGGTGAACAAAGACGCGTTCTAGCTTCGAACGCGTTGAAAATTTAAAATTGATGTCACTGATTTTCATCCCTCCACTCTAACTCGGATATATTCCAAAAATGTATACTCTTCAAGGTTTTGAAACTTTTGAAAGCGACGGTGGAACGCACTTAAGATCAAACCCGCACCGCGCGGGCGCGCGTCTCGAGCATCTATACCCAGCATCCCAGAATCCCTCATCCTTTTAGCATCCGTTTAGGAAGATTTGCTAACTGACCCGAGTAGACCCCGCCGCGCCAGTGCCATAGGTTATGGCGTCGTTCTCTCGCAAAGTTTATCATTTCCTACGCGCCTATCGCTGACATTCTCCCAACAAATATTAGCATTGAATTTAAATTTTTACCGAGACTGTTTTTTACGCGTCTTTTTTTTAGGGCTATCTTCTTTCTTCGATAGTACCAAGAATCGATGTTAAATGTATCTATACGCCTGTCTTACGTTAAAGGGAGAATGTAACCTAACAACAAGTGATTTTTTTTATCGATTCCTTATCGTTTAAATAGGCCTAGTCCGACAGTAAATAAATTTACAAACTAGAAATCAAATTAAAAACTTACCATCAAAATAGGCTTAGCTGGATTCGTGGAGATATCCTGAACTCCCCGTATAATGACTAGCGATCATGGAGATACTGCATTCCCCATATCAGAGCCATCGATCAATGTCATTGGTCGCTAGTCCTTATAAGGGTAGTTAAGGTGATATCCATGAATCCAGCTAAGCCTATTTTGATGGTAAGTTTTAAATTTATTTCTAGTTAAATATTTTTTTAATTTTTTGTTACTGTTGGATTAGGCCCATTTAAACGATAAGGAATCGATAAAAAAATCAATTCTTTTTAGGTTGCATTCTCACTTTAATATTTATCTTGGTTAATATTTAACGGGGATCGAAAAATTTTATCCGGTTTTGACTATTTTATTTCCAAATAATAAAATGTCTCTTTGTCTATACGACAAAGGTTTAAAATTTAAATATATATTGTTGTATATAATAATGTCCTCAATTTTCAATATTTTGATTCCCACACATTGTAAAGTTTATTACAGGGTTTTTAATTAAACGGGAAAACTTGTAAAAGCTGGAAATGTCTGTGGGAATTTGAATAAATTATTAAATAGGGCAATAAACAAAAAACAATTGATTCAAACGTCAAGACCGATAAATGGAAATTTCAAATCACACCAAATATTAGGATAATAATAAGATAGGTCAAATGTCAAGGGAATTAAATCGGGACCTCAAAAGATGCTCAAAATAATTAAATCGGGTGAAATACCTGGAATTGAATTATTGTTTTAACCATAATATTAATTATAATGTGGTCGCATCAATTACAAAATTAATTATTTTGTTATTTTAAAATTAGATCTTACATTTTGTAATCTATATATTACCTCGAGAGACAGTTTTTATTCTTTTCAACCACACTTACATTTTTATTTTACTTGTGGTTATAGTTTGTGTGTATGGAGTTTTGGACTTATGGTCCAATATTCTCTTTTGATGGTTCTATTAGAAGTAATGTGGTCTTTACAAGCGAGGAATTCGGGTCGAATTATTTTTGGGCTTTCTTTTAGCCTCTCTTATACTCTCTATAGCGGCCCTTGCCCTCTTGTATCAGGGTTTGGGTTTTTGGAGGAACGTGGAGGAAAGAGGGCCAAATAGCGCGAGAAGAAATGTACTGTCATGCCGTAAAATACAGCACTAACGTATAAAGGGTTCGATGACAATTTGGTTCGGCTTATGAGTATATGGAACAGATATATGTCTGTCAGTTTGCTTTTCACAAATTCTTTAATTGTTTGTTAACTAAACTCGTCAGTGCAAAAAATATTCATTGCTTTTTTTATTGCTAAATAATCGTCTTTTGATCCATTTCATTTGGGTTGGATAGTTTTCATAATAAATTAGGTGTTTTAAAATCAAAATTCGATAGACACTTGAGTTCCTAGTTCCCTTAAGGGACCAACCAATTAACGTTTTAATTAATACACACATATTTACTACAATTAAAATATATAATCTATCTACGTCTGTATGTATGTCTGTCCGTCGGGAACGCTAAATTGTACACGGAATGTTAGAAGTTAAACTTAATTGCAAATTCCGCTTGAATTTTTATTTCAAAATACGCCGGGAGGATTTTAGATTCAAATCAGGCTCTTCATTTCAAACGTCGATTAAGCCTAATTTAATTATTCTATGGTTTAGATTAAATTTGGAGATCGTAAGGTTTTTTGCGATGTTTAACAAAGAAAGAACTAGAAGAAAGCGAGAGAAATTTCAGTAATTTTATACGTATTTGATTATGCCACACAACTAATAACTAATTAACATAAAAAACGTCATAAGTCCGTAATTTTTGGCGGATAATAGTAATTCTATAATCTTTAACTAATTCCAATCGGTTGTGGGCCTTACCAATTATATAACATCACGTTCAGCGCGAGTATAGAGTATACATGACCAGAAGCCGATGAAACCCTCCTTTGAAGTCTATTACTCCCTGGTCTTGTCTACCCCTCTCTGTATGGGTTAGTTTCAAAAAGCGCGATTCGTACGCCTCCTAACGGTAGATATTTTCGGAGCGGGAATTCGTCGAGCGAATATCTCTAGCAGCCTTGGAGTTCGTCAAAAAAACGTCGTCGTTTGTGGAGAGAGAGAATTTCCAATTTTGCATAGACAGGGGGGTATGAAGTAGGACCCCTCTGATCTCGTAAAATTGGGAATTTTACCCATACTGAGAGGAGCGCTATATCGAACATTAGAGTAGTAGACTTCAAAGGAGGGTTTCATCTACTTCTGACATGACTACTATAAAAAACACACTGAAATACCAAAGAATATAACGGATTCGTACAGCTGGGTCCTGAAATTTGAGCAAAATAATTGGCTGCAAAGTAGTTGGTTGCAAATTAATAAGGCTGCACCACCTAATTTTGAGCCCTAATCAAGCCTATCTTTAAAAACAGCATTAAGGTGTTCTTTAAATCAAAATTTTTTGCCCAAGAATTAAGCTTTTGCGTCAAAACAAAGGTGAAGCGATTAATTTTTTCATTTGACCAGTAATGTTATCAGGCTTCAAATGACAGATAAATTAATTTGATATAAACTTCTCTTGAAAAAAGCGAAAGGAAAAGCTTGAAAAAAGTTGGTTTAGCCTCTGGTACCGATAGCATACTTTCTAGATAAAATGCGCCTATAGTTATAGAGCAAGTTACGCGAGTACTAGTTTAGAATAATTTTCCCTATCTTTGGGTATTTGTTATTATAGGGTGGTATTGGAAGCTTTAACTTCGGAACTACTTGCTGAGTGGCTAGTCTACTCCGCGAAGGAATAGTCGCTAACTAAAGAACGTTATTTTTGGCTCACGGGACCTCTTTTATATATATATATATATATATATTTTGCTCTATATTCTATCTCTCACTCTCTCTCTTTCTGTGGAGGTGCCTATCGCTTCTTGAACCACACTCCCCTTCCTTTGTACCTATGGAAGCGCAGCGTTCTTTATATTTATAGTACATGGGCGCCCTTAAAGTCTATGATTTCATTGGATTGGAATTACGGCTTTACTCGGGCTTTCTTTCCCGCACCCGCCTCCCCATTTTATATCCTATTATTTAGCCAGCCGAAGTGCAACCCTGCGCAACTAAAAAAAATTGGGTTTTTTCCCTCTAAAGTATGGGCTATTTTTTTTTGGTTTTATATATTAGTGATGTTTTTAATTTGAGACAGTTCATATACCAATATGGAAGTATGTGGTTCGCGAAAGTGACCTCTACCTCGCTTTTATTTCTTCCCCTATCGTAGCCTCATTGATTCAAGAAGGTTGAACGAATCATGAAGAGTTATAGTCCGAATCAGTTTGAGTTTTGCGCTCCTACATATAGCTCTACTGCGTGGACTTCGTTTTATCTATAAAGAAAGGGAATCATATTATAGATAAATAAGCTACGTACGTGCAGAAATTTCGAGCTGAATCCGACTGTATTGCCCATATAATCTCTAAGGGGATGGTGCTAGAGGTCCCCAAACATTTTCAGATTCTCTAGAGAGACTTCAAAGTTTTTCTGACTTCATAAGCAATAACCTTTTCATTTTTTTGCTGGGAGTTTTATTTATAAAGAGTTCAACTAGGATTACTGGTTTATATATACGTCTAAAAGGCCCAAAATATACTTTTTAAAGTCTTAAATTGTTTTGTGTGAACAGTCATATTTGATTTATTTTTGCTGTATTGTTTTTGAAAATATTCAACTATTGAATTTAGCGTCAAACGCCGGCATATTCTCTTAATTTTAGGGCATTACAAGCGCTGTTGAAGGCTGAAATAATATGATTGGCCAAAATTTGTATCTATACTTTTATAGAAATTTTACCAAACTTTAGAAATTAATTTAAATACCAAAAACGTGTCTAAACATTTCCAAGTTTCCTTTTAACTCTCCCCAGGATTTTACGAAAAGCTTTCTTTTATTTTATTATTATCATAAGTTATTGACCATATGGTCAACCAATTCTTTGTAAAAGAATAATACCAGTTAGCCCTACTTGAAAAGAAGCTTCTCTGCAAACACCAAAGTATTGCAAGTACAGCATTTTTACAGGCGCCGGTAGAAAATACATTACACACTTTCACCCTTATAGTAAGCTTCATTCTGGGCTTTCATCCCAATTATTACGGTAAAATCTTAACAGGCGGATACTTCGAATCCAACAATACCTTTACTCTTTTTGCGGAGTACCGCGCATAATGACTTTTCAAATCCTTAATTGGAATAATAGCTGTTGGCTCTGTTTTGTTTTGACTAGTTTATTTAAATAAAATGATTGTGAAGCTTTAATTTCTCTCCTCTTTCGGGCGATACGAGTGGAACGTGATCTTTAACCGGGGGTTATTCATCCGGTATGGCTCGGGGATGGCGGATGGGCCGGGACTGGGCCGAGTTAAGGTTAGCAATTCCGAAATTAAAGCTTTTATCTCTCACCCCTTCCCACTCTTTTATCTCTCTCCATTCCCCAACCGCCCTCTTTCCTCCTTTCTCTCGATTCGAGATAATCCCTTCTGGCTGTTCCATCTCCCACGCGCGCCAGATTAGCCTCTTTATATCGATTTTTATCCCTCCTATCCAGTATTACTAGATACTATTTTTAAAGACCACGTGTAACGTAAAATGATTAAAAAGTAGGAACTAAACTAAATACTTAGAGAGTTACAAAGCGGAAAAATAATGGTTTAGGCTTTAGCCTGACGTAAAATCGGAACCCAAAATTAAGAACTCGTGTTGTTTAGATCCATTTCCGCTCCAAAATGTCGGCGTAGCCAAGATCTTGGTTGCTCGGTCTTAAATATATAATATGGCGCTACTATTTTCTAAGGATAAAAGATTCTATTATATACCGCAGTTATAGGTTCGGGAATTGGGAAATGCGGTTTTCGTTTCTATAGCTTCCTGAACCGAAAAATACCTTTATTTTCATTAAGTCACTTAAAAAATATTCAGCGATAGTTTTAACTTTTTACGTCTTCTTTAAAAATATTAAAACTTAGAAAATGTTTCAGTTACGAAGCGAAACTATTTATTTATCACGATTCGTTGAAAATTTGTATAATCTGGATGTCCTGTATGGTTTCCGAAATGGTGGCAAAAAGGTCAGGATTTAAAATTTAAGCAGAAAGTTAAGGAAAGATTAGAGATTTTATGGGCGAACCAAAACAGGCATCGACCAATATTATTACTTTGACAATTTAATTAATCATGAATGAATATTAAAGGAAATAAAAATATAGAAACACGTCAAGGAAATGTTTATGATTGGTTGACCATTTATTGTAACAAATAATTATTTTAATCTGAAAATATTTCCCGATATATTCAGATTTTTCATATTTTGAGCAAGATAGCGACTCTGATTAAAAATAGACAATTACAACAGCTCGAAAATATGAGTAGAGTCATGTATACCAACCAAAAATGGTTAGGTAATTTGATTAGAAATGGTTAGGTAATTTAATTAGAAATGGTTAGGAAATTTACTTAGAAATGGTCAGGGAATTTAATTAGAAATGGCCAGGGAATTTGATTTGAAATGGGCAGGGAATTTAATTATAAATGGTCAGGGAATTTAATTATAAATGGTCAGGGAATTTAATTATAAATGGTCAGGGAATTTAATTATAAATGGTCAGGGAATTTAATTATAAATGGTCAGGGAATTTAATTATAAATGGTCAGGGAATTTCATTATAAATGGTCAGGGAATTTAATTATAAATGGTCAGGGAATTTAATTATAAATGGTCAGGGAATTTAATTATAAATGGTCAGGGAATTTAATTATAAATGGTCAGGGAATTTAATTATAAATGGTCAGGGAATTTAATTATAAATGGTCAGGGAATTTAATTATAAATGGTCAGGGAATTTAATTATAAATGGTCAGGGAATTTCATTATAAATGGTCAGGGAATTTCATTATAAATGGTCAGGGAATTTAATTATAAATGGTCTGGGAATTTAATTATAAATGGTCTGGGAATTTAATTATAAATGGTCTGGGAATTTAATTATAAATGGTCTGGGAATTTAATTAGAAATGGTCTGGGAATTTAATTAGAAATGGTCTGGGAATTTAATTAGAAATGGTCTGGGAATTTAATTAGAAATGGTCAGGGAATTTAATTATAAATGGTCTGGGAATTTAATTAGAAATGGTCTGGGAATTTAATTAGAAATGGTCTGGGAATTTAATTAGAAATGTCAGGGAATTTGACTAGAAATGGTCAGGGAATTTAATTAGAAATGGTCTGGGAATTTAATTAGAAATGGTCAGGGAATTTAATTATAAATGGTCTGGGAATTTAATTAGAAATGGTCTGGGAATTTAATTAGAAATGGTCTGGGAATTTAATTAGAAATGTCAGGGAATTTGACTAGAAATGGTCAGGGAATTTGATTAGAAATGGTCCGGGAATTTGATTAGAGTCTAGGGAAAACCTAGAAAATTCAGGGAAATTATTTTTCTACGACTAAGTGAAAGAGGGAAACTTATACCATCGTGCGCCCAGGCGGTAATTACCTGAAATGAATGAAATTAATTATTGGTTTCTGCTATTAACGTGTTCCTTCCAAACAGTGGGCATATTTCGTAACGATTTAATTCTATTCACCGTCCCTTTAAAGCGTGATCGCCATAAATAAGAGACAAAATCAGTTGATATTTTCATCACGTAGAATGTTAAGACGGAGGACAAGTGTATATACTAATTCCCGTTGAGAAAACGTATTCGCTGAAAACTGAAGGTCATTTTGACAATATAGTAAACAAAACTTCCAAGAACAACTTTGATGGATTGCTGGCCGTTTTGTCATTTTTTTGACTTTTAGGATTTTTATTTTCCCAAAAAGTTATTGATGACGTCAATATTGTAAAACCTTTCTCGCGATTCTCGACGTGAAATTCTGTATAGTTTTTGAATTCCAGCTGATTACACTTTTTTCCACATTGCGGTTCGCAAAAGTATTCATAAACCATTAAATAGATGAGGCTGATAGATAAAAAATTCAAAATATCACTAGGAAAGAAGTTTTTCAAACATACCATAGAGTATTGTTTTAAATTCACTATGGATTTTTCTGTTAGCTTAATTGATTTCTAATTTAATATTTGTTAATTTTTGGTGATTGAATTAGGTGATGAATAAGCAAATTTTGGGTATAAAATCACAAGTGATTTTTTTATCGATGCATGATCGTTTAAACAAGCCTAGTCCACCAATAAAACCTTTTAGGTACATACGAATATTAAACTAGAAATAAATTTAAATTTACCAAGAAAATGGAGATCCCGAATTTCTTCGCGTTTGAATACGGCGTTTTAATAGTATGACAAAACTAAAAATAAAATTTATTCGAATAAAATGGTGACAGCCTTACTTTAATTGTTGTTTTACGCCCGTATTGTTTCGTATTTACTGAATTAATTTTGATTTAAAACTTTCACGAATATATACAGGGTGTTTTCAAAAATGGTGGTAGGACCGATCTACATTTCAAGACAAAAATGTTCTATGAAGTTTTGTCGTACGAGGCGCCATTTAAGAGTTATGAAATGAATCGTGTGCGGATGACCCCTAAACTTAATTTATAAACGTATACTCAACGCTAAAATCAAATTTTTATCAAGCGCGTACTTTTAAATAAACAGCTTAATAATTAAACGTATTTTATCATTGAGTATTATTAATGTCATCCGCGCATGATTCATTTCGAAACTCTTAAACGTCGCCCCGTACGACAAAACGTCATGGAACATTTTCGTCTTAAAATGACCCATAGAACCCACGGTAGCTCGGTTCTAACCACCATTTTCGAAACACCCTGTATGTCAAGTATATAAGTATTGATTTTGAATATTTTAGCTCGAATGTTCTTATAAGTACATGTTCATAAATAAGTTCTTGATCTCATCCTGATAATTAATCTTAAATTCTCTTAAGAATATTAGAATTAAAACTAGCTTACGTATGGACTTTAAGCTTATTCTCTGGGATCTTCTTGGCTCAAAACTCTTTTTTTTAGAAAAGCCTTACACTCTGCACAACTCTCCTAACAAGTTGAGAATAGAAATGATCCTTATAAAGTTTCTTGCCCATCTTCAAAGAAAAAAAAAAAAAAATTAAAAAAAAAAAATAAGAATCAGATTGAGATTTCACCTGGTTTAAAGTTTGATATATATATTTACATATCTTCGCGTGTACCGTATATTCAATATTTTACACCTTTGGGTTGACGGCTCTGTTAATATAAGTTGTCTACCGAGGTTATGCATAACTGAATCTTTAATTAATTCATCGTATTTTAACGGTAAATAATTAATTTGATTTTAATTTCGGGACGGGGGGAGGGGGGCAATCCGATGAATAAAACAATAGGGCTCGAATATTCGATCAAAATGCTCCATACTACAACCACTTATTAAAAATTCAGTTATGCAACATTGGGTACCAACTACACAGAAACTGTGGGTTTGAAGAGTTTTTAAAGGGAAACGTGGAGCTAAAAATGGACCAGTTTTGAATTTATCTTCGAAATCACCGTGCTAAAAAACGTATTTGAGAAACTTTTTCAGAATTTTTAGACACATTTTTGGTGTTTAAATTAAAATATCTATAAAAGTAATTATAAATTCGAGCCAATCATATTATTTCAGCCTTCAACAGCGCATGCAATATCCTAACATTGAAAGAATAAACCGGTTTTTACTCCAAGGTCTTCGACATCAAACCCCGGCCATATTCTTTAATGTTAAGACATTACAAGCACTGTTGAAGGCTGAAATAATATAATTGGCTCGACTTTATGTTAACTTCTATTCAAATTTTATTTAAACACTCAAAATTTGTGTAAAAATTCCGAAACAATTCTCAAATACTTTTTTGACATGATGATTCCGAAAATAAATTCAAAAGCTGTTCCATTTTTAGCTCCTCAAAACTATAGAAATTTTTTAAAGTTATATATTTAGACGTAAGAAAAATTGCAACATTTGCTTATCATTATCATTTCATTGAAACTCGCGTGTTTGAAACTACCCTCAGAATGGAGTTTGATAAATTTCCATTCAATGGTTTCTATGTTAAAAATTCAAACAACTTTATATACTATATGTAAATATTTAGAATTTACCGTATCTGAACTTTTAATCCAGATTTATCCGATAAAATTATATAGGAAGACTACATTAATCTTGTAATTTCCTCGGGCTGGGTTGTCTTTAAACTACAAACGCTCTAGGCTCGAAAAATATATTGTATATACTACTAAAATGGAAAATAAATATATACAAGTTTCCACTGGCCCATTATCCCTAGTTTTAGCGGGCTGTTCCCAATGGGAAAGTCGACTAAATTGTCCAACACTCGCTCTTTCTCCGTATAAGTACGTATGTGTCTTTGCCCAGTACCAAAGTCTCCCTTCACGTACACGGAGAGTCTCCATGGAGGCTTTTCCTCGCCTCTGTCTTTAGATCCATTTCCGAATCGCCACTTTATACCTCGAATCTTGTATAGTTTATAATATATCTGTATACTTCGTTTCTATCCGAGATTTCAACGTTAATTAACCTAGGCATACATCACTTATCTTAAAGAGGTTCAAGTCTTAACAAGGAGAAGTATGATTGGAGTTGAAATAGTAAATAGATCATTTTCACGTGTTTTTCTGTGGATTGTTTTTAAATGGTCACATGGTCAGTGGTTCACAGTCGATGATCATAGACAAGCATTGCGGTTGTAATATATTTGATCATATAAAGAAAATTTCACTGTTTTGTCCATCTGGGAAATTGATTAATTAAATTAACTCATTAATAACATGTTATTCGTCTTCATTATCCCTATGAGTTACGTTTATCATTATGTGTAATACGTCTCAGTTTTGACAACTCAGCTTGAACACGAGTATATTTTTAGTTTAGGTTTTTTCAAAAGTTAACAATAATGGAAAGGGGTATTTCATCTATATGACGCGAAAAACCCATCATCCTATTTCTTCTCCACTATGAATCCTCCCTGGTCGTAGTTACGCTGTAGAGAGTCGTTCCTTGGTAGGCGTTGAGAGCAGTGAGTGGGAAATGACAGATCCCGCTTTAGACCTATAGTTGTAGCGTATAGAGCGTATAAACATTCGTCGGCACGTGATGGGACTAGAATTGGAGCCCTTGTCACGGGACAAGCCACTTTTCCGGGGTATTATACCGAAGGGAAAGTTTCCCGCGCCTTACCAACCTCAGAGCTAGAGGAGCCAACAGTTTATAGGGCTAGTCGAGTCTTTTGTCGAAAAACAACGAGGTCTTGACGTTTGTAGCCTGTAGGCACCTGTGTTTTTTTTTTTTTTTTTTTAAATATCGGGGATTTCCATAAAGTCTCTTTTTGTCTTTTACGTTTTGATTGTTGGATGTTACTTTTGGAAAAACACCTTTCAGGATATTTTCATTATTAAATATTTATTTTAAAGATACTTATATGTTTTGCCCATTCTCGTATTTCGAATTTATTAAGGAGAAATAACAAAATTATCAGCGAAATCAAATCACTGCCGGTATCAAGAAATCCCCAGCGACATCAAAAATATCGCTCGCGATGTATTCCCGTCGAAATTAAGAAATTCACGTCGAAATTAAGAAATTCCCTGTCGAAATTAAGAAATTCCCTGTCGAAATTAAGAAATTCCCTGTCGAAATTAAGAAATTCCCTGTCGAAATTAAGAAATTCCCTGTCGAAATTAAGAAATTCCCTGTCGAAATTAAGAAATTCACTGTCGAAATTAAGAAATTCACTGTCGAAATTATGAAATTCCCTGTCGAAATTAAGAAATTCCCTGTCGAAATTAAGAAATTCCCTGTCGAAATTAAGAAATTCCCTGTCGAAATTAAGAAATTCCCTGTCGAAATTAAGAAATTCCCTGTCGAAATTAAGAAATTCCCTGTCGAAATTAAGAAATTCCCTGTCGAAATTAAGAAATTCCCTGTCGAAATTAAGAAATTCCCTGTCGAAATTAAGAAATTCCCTGTCGAAATTAAGAAATTCCCTGTCGAAATTAAGAAATTCCCTGTCGAAATTAAGAAATTCCCTGTCGAAATTAAGAAATTCCCTGTCGAAATTAAGAAATTCCCTGTCGAAATTAAGAAATTCCCTGTCGAAATTAAGAAATTCCCTGTCGAAATTAAGAAATTCCCTGTCGAAATTAAGAAATTCCCTGTCGAAATTAAGAAATTCCCTGTCGAAATTAAGAAATTCCCTGTCGAAATTAAGAAATTCCCTGTCGAAATTAAGAAATTCCCTGTCGAAATTAAGAAATTCCCTGTCGAAATTAAGAAATTCCCTGTCGAAATTAAGAAATTCCCTGTCGAAATTAAGAAATTCCCTGTCGAAATTAAGAAATTCCCTGTCGAAATTAAGAAATTCCCTGTCGAAATTAAGAAATTCCCTGTCGAAATTAAGAAATTCCCTGTCGAAATTAAGAAATTCCCTGTCGAAATTAAGAAATTCCCTGTCGAAATTAAGAAATTCCCTGTCGAAATTAAGAAATTCCCTGTCGAAATTAAGAAATTCCCTGTCGAAATTAAGAAATTCCCTGTCGAAATTAAGAAATTCCCTGTCGAAATTAAGAAATTCCCTGTCGAAATTAAGAAATTCCCTGTCGAAATTAAGAAATTCCCTGTCGAAATTAAGAAATTCCCTGTCGAAATTAAGAAATTCCCTGTCGAAATTAAGAAATTCCCTGTCGAAATTAAGAAATTCCCTGTCGAAATTAAGAAATTCCCTGTCGAAATTAAGAAATTCCCTGTCGAAATTAAGAAATTCCCTGTCGAAATTAAGAAATTCCCTGTCGAAATTAAGAAATTCCCTGTCGAAATTAAGAAATTCCCTGTCGAAATTAAGAAATTCCCTGTCGAAATTAAGAAATTCCCTGTCGAAATTAAGAAATTCCCTGTCGAAATTAAGAAATTCCCTGTCGAAATTAAGAAATTCCCTGTCGAAATTAAGAAATTCCCTGTCGAAATTAAGAAATTCCCTGTCGAAATTAAGAAATTCCCTGTCGAAATTAAGAAATTCCCTGTCGAAATTAAGAAATTCCCTGTCGAAATTAAGAAATTCCCTGTCGAAATTAAGAAATTCCCTGTCGAAATTAAGAAATTCCCTGTCGAAATTAAGAAATTCCCTGTCGAAATTAAGAAATTCCCTGTCGAAATTAAGAAATTCCCTGTCGAAATTAAGAAATTCCCTGTCGAAATTAAGAAATTCCCTGTCGAAATTAAGAAATTCCCTGTCGAAATTAAGAAATTCCCTGTCGAAATTAAGAAATTCCCTGTCGAAATTAAGAAATTCCCTGTCGAAATTAAGAAATTCCCTGTCGAAATTAAGAAATTCCCTGTCGAAATTAAGAAATTCCCTGTCGAAATTAAGAAATTCCCTGTCGAAATTAAGAAATTCCCTGTCGAAATTAAGAAATTCCCTGTCGAAATTAAGAAATTCCCTGTCGAAATTAAGAAATTCCCTGTCGAAATTAAGAAATTCCCTGTCGAAATTAAGAAATTCCCTGTCGAAATTAAGAAATTCCCTGTCGAAATTAAGAAATTCCCTGTCGAAATTAAGAAATTCCCTGTCGAAATTAAGAAATTCCCTGTCGAAATTAAGAAATTCCCTGTCGAAATTAAGAAATTCCCTGTCGAAATCAAGAAATTCCCTGTCGAAATCAAGAAATTCCCTGTCGAAATCAAGAAATTCCCTGTCGAAATCAAGAAATTCCCTGTCGAAATCAAGAAATTCCCTGTCGAAATCAAGAAATTCCCTGTCGAAATCAAGAAATTCCCTGTCGAAATCAAGAAATTCCCTGTCGAAATCAAGAAATTCCCTGTCGAAATCAAGAGATCCCTGTCGAAATAAAAAATCAAGAAATCACAAACGATATCATCGACAATATCATGAAAGTGACCAGCGAACCATAAGGATTTCGAAATCCCTACTAAAAGAGTCTGAACAATAATAACCCAAAAGTGGTAAGCCAAAAAAGTCTCGAAGACCTGAAAAAATTCACAAATCCCAATTACCAAAACGTTTTAAAAACCATTAACCTAATGTAATTCAAACTGGATTATCTTAATCCAAGCAGCTAGCGTGATACTTCTTGTTTCTTATACTTTTAACCACCCAATCGGAAAAGCATTGATAGACCCCGAAGTATGGCGAAGAAAAAGATAACTTTCTTTAGAGAGAGACCCAACTATATATAAGGATGGGATTGTAGATAAGGATGCTCGGTAAATCTTAGCATAGCCATTAATGTTCGTCTCGAAAGAGGATGAAGATAAGTGCGCCTTATCCAGGCAGGTGTTATTTTTTTAGCTTCTACGAGGATAAATCCGAGTGAGAGACGTATACTCAAACTCTTAGCAAACACTCGGCTCCTCGGAGAATATCTATACCCTTTCTGATAATGACGTCACGTGTTTGACCAACTCGAAAGTGACTGATGTATAGACTTTTAGCGCCCCAAGACTCTTTTCTGATACTGTTATTTCTGTATCATTTCGTTCCGATATCGATGTATATGTCGGTAAACATTTATCGCTACTGATCGTATATGGAATGATATGGGGCCAAGTTGAAAAATATAGACCAAGATAAGAAATCTTGTTAGGAGCTTCCGCCTATAGTTTGAACATATATTTCGTGTATCAACCACTCTATATATTTCGTATTTCAACCTTTCTTTCGTATTTCAACCACTATGGTTCATATTCAACCTCATATAGTTCATATTTCAACATCTCATTGGCTCATATTTCCGCTTTTCTATGGTTCATATTTCAATCCCTCTGGTTCATATTTCAAACTCTCTGGTTCATATTTCAAACTCTCTGGTTCATATTTCAAATTCTCTGGTTCATATTTCAATCTCTCTGGTTCATATTTCAATCTCTCTGGTTCATATTTCAATCTCTCTGGTTCATATTTCAATCTCTCTGGTTCATATTTCAATCTCTCTGGTTCATATTTCAATCTCTCTGGTTCATATTTCAATCTCTCTGGTTCATATTTCGAACTCTCTGGTTCATATTTCGAACTCTCTGGTTCATATTTCGAACTCTCTGGTTCATATTTCGAACTCTCTGGTTCATATTTCGAACTCTCTGGTTCATATTTCGAATTCTCTGGTTCATATTTCGAACTCTCTGGTTCATATTTCGAACTCTCTGGTTCATATTTCGAACCTATAATTTTTTATCAAGGTTTTTAATTAAATGATCCTTCCTAATAGAAAAGGCATTTCATCTGAATCATTCATTCATTCGGAGTGTTTTTATATTTTTAAAAATTAAATTATGGTTAATGCTGTAAATATTTCAGCTATTCAACCTTTTCTCTCTACGATTACTGTACTGTATTCCTCCACCATAGCTTCCTACTTACATAAAATTTAAACTAATTTTGATCGTATTTAAGCCGCGCCGAGAAAAATGTGCAAAATTAATTATTTTTGATTTCTATATATTACATTTGAGCTACGGTCACACTAGCATTCTTTATCGGTTTGAAACGGTGAAATCAAACCGATATTCAGATCGCCTGGAATCGTTCACACTTATAAATTGATTCATTGTAGCGTCATGTCTTCACGCATTATCTTTATAAATCGATTTATCGTAGCTTCATCTATCGGTTGTTGCAACCGAATCGATAATGAAACTGGTTCGCGAAGCAGTTTCGAGAAATCGAATCAAATCGATTCGAAAAAAGACGATTTCCCGTTAAAACGACTCAAGCGAAACGTTTTGAAACTGTTTAAATCGATTCCATGAAAAATTACTTACTTTCCTCCATATTTTTCGCCAAAATTGATGACATTCAATCTTATTTCTTGTAGATAATCGGACTCATGTTTAAAAATATAATATTCCGTGATATTGGGACGTTATTGTAAGAATACCAGGGGTTCTGGATATAAAATAAGAGTGATTTTGACTTTTTCTTTAACCAATACGCTGGGTTTCCTTGATATACTCATTGCTATTAGATTTATCCCAGCTACTTTGCCCTTCAGAGTCGACCGTTAGTTATTTAGAGACGACCTAGGCATATAACTCCTTTTGGATTTATGATGAAGTCTATAGTCTAGGCCCAATTCCTACAATATCCGCTATAGTGATAAATACAATGGAATCACGCAGTTCTAGCTTTATATACTTAGAAGCAAAAGATTATAAGAAAAAGTTCTTAAATTGAACGGGAGCCGTGTACTTCGTTTAACCAGAAGCCGATGAAACCCTCCTTTGAAGTCTATTACTCCCGGGTCTTGTCTACCCCTCTCTGTATGGGTTATTCTCAAAATGCGCGATTTGTACGCCTCCTAACTGTAGATGTTTTCGGAGCGGGAGCTCGTCGAGCGAATATCTCTAGCAGCCTTGGAGTTCGTCCAAAAAACGTCGTCGTTTGTGGAGAGAGAGAATTTCCAATTTTCCGTAGACAGGGGGGATGAAGTAGGACCCCTTCTAACTCGTAAAATTGGGAATTTTACTCATACAGAGAGGAGCGCTATATGGAACATTGGAGTAGTAGACTTCAAAGGAGGGTTTCATCGGCATCTGGTTTAACCTATAAACGCGTAGGGCTAGCTTTGAAAGTTTTAACCCCCTTTAATTCCAGTTTATTTCAACTGAAAGCCGGCTAATCCATAACGCCACCTATCGTGCTTGTAATTTCCAACAGTACTGAAGGGATTTAAAGCAAATAAATGTCATATAGTCCAGTCGTTGATTTGTTTAAAGGGAAACTGAAGCTAAAAAATGGAATAGCATTTTAATTTTTTATCGGAATCACCATGCCAAAAAACGCTTTTAGTGTTTAAATTAATTTCTAAAGTTTGGTAAAATTTGAAAAATCCACTAGTGAAAAAATTAACGAACAAATATTAAACTAGAAATAAATTTAAAATTTAACCGGGCAATAGGCTTAGCGGGATTCATGGAGATCCTGATTTCCTCGCGTTTAAGGTCTAGCGACCAATCGTATGCGATTGTAAATCTCGCGGAGATCTCGCATTAACGACCGGGTCTTTGCTCATTGGTCGTTAGACCTTACACGGATGCAATTCAGGATCTCCATGAATCCCGCTAAGCCTATTTTCCGGGTAAGTTTTAAAACATTTCTAGTTTAATATTTGTTTTGTAAACTTTTTATTGGTGGATTAGGCCTATTTAAACGATAAGGAATCGAATTCTCTTTAAACACCAAAAACGTGTCTAAAAATAGCGAAAAAATTCTCGAATACGTTTTTTGGCACATGTGGTGATTCCGAAAATAAATTAAAAACCTGTTCCATTTTGTAGGCAACGTAATATTTAATCACCGTTAGGTAGGGTTTCGATGTTTTGCTTTATCTAAAGGGGGTGAAAATCTAAGCTCTCTTTTTAATCTCCACTTTTTTACTTCAATCGTGCTATAACGTTTCCACAACGGGCCTAATATATATAACTCTTTATCCCTTTAAAGCATAAATCAGATAAATCTAGTTCTCAGGTCTTTTCTGAAATCTCAAACTGACTCTAATCATATATATAGTATAATATATTTTATTTAAAGTTGATTTGGCAGCGTGGACGAAGCTACGAGGCCCATTATCTCTATCCAATATTTTAAAGATAAAAGTACAAGGCTATATCGTTTTGCGAGTAGTGCTAAAACAAAGTGAAATTTTCTTTATATTGCACATGGGCTTTCGGTTTTGGAAAGAGAAGTAGGAATAGGATTTTTTGGGCGATGATTCGACGTAGCGCGCGTGTCCGAAAAAGATGAAAGAGTGACCCGTAAAATAGCGCCACCTGCTAACTTTCCCACTATACCATTTTTTTTCCCCGTTCATCTCTCTCCGCCCTATCCCATTTCATTTCGGATTTGCAACGTTTCCGAAGGTGTTCTTAGTTTTTCGGTAGCGCTTCTCTTATATCTTTGAGATAACCAATGCCAAGGATCCATTTACACGGGATTTTCAAAGGGCGCATACATATCGAAGTATAGTAGAGTTAAAAGTTTCAGAAAGAGAACTGTTTTTAGTTTCATCTCCCCCTACCAGTTGGTGGGTGTAGATCTTACTTTGTTAGGCATTGGAATTGTCGTTGGAAAAGGTTAAAAATATATTAGTCCCTAGATGATTACTTGAAAAACGCGAAACATTCAAAATTTGTTAAAATAAAAGTGAAAAGGTTTACTTGAAGGGAAAAAAGACACATCCTATATGGCAGTAAAATATACCATTGACCAGGGTGAGAAATAAGGAATTTCTTTTAAATTTGAACTTTGATCTGTGACCCCACTGCATGGCCCGGAATAAATAAACTGGTCCATGTCCTTTGACAGGGGCACTTTGTTTGCTAGGGCTCAGACCTATATCACTACAAAATTTGTTTGTTCCAAACTTCAACTTTCAAATATTCAAGAATCAAAAAACGTTTTTAAAAATCCTAGAATTTTCTTAAGCCGCGTTCATACTAGCTTTGGAATCGATTTTAACCGTTTCAAAACGTTTTGCTAAAGTCGTGTGAACGAGAAACTGTCTTTTCTCGAATCGATTTGATTCGATTTTTCGAAACTACTTCGAGAACTTTCCCACGTACCTATAAACCGATATACGCGTAAATTGTGTAAATAGCCCTTAAGGTTGGCGCTCTCGAAGCAAATTGCGGACGAAGCGGTCTATATCTTCTCCCTTTATTCCTCTCCTTATCCTTTATCGCTTCCGAAAATGATGGAACTGCGTGTCTGACCGCAATCTCTTCTCGCTATCAGCTTAGCTTGAACATCCCACCTTCGTGTCCTTGCCTCTTTTAGTGGCTACTCTTTTTCTCAGCGACAACCTAAGTAGTCAATAATTGTTGACCGTGTTATATTCAAGCCCGGCTTTTTGTTCCCCTGGCAGATTTTTTAAGAGCCGCTTTGGTTTTTTATTTTTTAGCTATTCACTCTGCCGTTGTTTCTATATATATATATTTTTTGGTACGAACCCGGGTACCATGTCTCTCGGTGTACTTAGGTATTCAAGACCTGGGGGGTGGCGTATCTTATAAGGCTGGATATTATCTACTGAAGGTCTTTTTTTTTTTTTTTTTTTTTTTTTTTGCCGTTTTAGCGCCTTTTGGATCTCTTTATGACGTTTTGCTACGTTAGGCTATATATTTTCTTACAAAATTCTCACTTTTCATTTTATTTCAAATTTTTTGAATAACGCTCTAATTATATGTGGTCAGTTCAATTAAGTACTGGGATTATATGAATTGCAAATAATCACATTAATCATAGCTCTTTCAATCTATATCGAGACTGACTCTGATTGTAATTAGCGCCATATGGATGTCACCCGAGATGTCCGAAATCGTGGGAGATTACAGCTGGTATTCCTTCTCTTCCCTAAAGATATAGCCACCCTTATTAGCTACGGTCACACTAGCATTTCTTAATCGATTTGAAACGGTAAAATCAAACCGATATTCAACTCGTTTTAAGTGACGTGTGTTCACGCATTATCTTTATAAATCGATTTATTATAGCTTCATCTATCGGTTGTTGAAACCGAATCGGTATGAAACTGGTTCCCGAAGCAATTTCGTGAAATCGAATCAAATCGATACGAGAAAAGACGGTTCACACGACTCTAGCGAAAGGTTTTGAAACCGTTTAAATCGATTCCAAGTCCTAATTATGAACTCGGCTATTTTCTATAAATTCTTTAGCATTCGAGTGTTTTATTTTATTTATCTTTAACGCGATATTATTTCTAGTTTTTCCTACTTATTTCTTGTTTGCACATATGTTTCTGGTATCATGGTTCGTTAGCAGCCACGAAGCTCTCATGATGATCTAATACACTAAAATGATTAGCGTTGAATTCTAAAATTCAACTTCAAGGTAGTTATATCTTGGCTTTATTTACAATTCCTTAAATACGCTAGACTGTTAATTATTAATTCCATTTGAATTCAATGGAAATTTGTATTAGTTATATTTAAACTATTAAACTAACTTCGAATAATTTTCAAAATATATAATTAAAATTTTAAATGGATAATGAAGTAAGCCAACGTATATATATTATATTGGTAATTATTTATCTTTAAACTTTTAGCCTAATTAATTATTCAAAATAACAAAGAAATATTAACTCGAAATCAATTGGCTCACTATATATTAAAGCAGCGTTTATACTAGGCCTTGGAATCGATTTAAGACGTTTCAAAACAATTCGCTGGAGTCGATTTGATTCAATTTCTAGAAACTGCTGGAACCAGTTTCATACCGATTCGGTTTCAACAACCGATAGATGAAGCTACAATAAATCGATTTATAAAGATAATAGCTACGGTCACACTAGAAATTCTTAATCGGTTTGAAACGGTAAAATCAGACCGATATTCAAATCGCCAGGTATCGTTTTAAGCGTCACTTGTTAACGCATTATCTTTATAAATCGATTTATTGTATCTTCATCTATCAGTTGTTGAAACCGAATCGGTATGAAACTGGTTCTCGAAGCAGTTTCGAGAAATCGTATCAAATTGATTCGAGAAAAAGACGGTTTCCCGTTCACACGACTTTAGCGAAAGGTTCTGAAACAGTTTAAATCGATTCCAAGAACTATTATGAACGCGGTTAATGTGTGAACACAAGAGGTTTAAACCGATTTCTGGCGATTCGAATATCGGTTTGATTTTACCGCGTTTCAAATCGAATAAGAAATGCCAGTGTGATCCGGACTGGATTAAATCTCGAATCGTTCCCTTGGCCTTATAAACTTTGAACTTGTCGAGAATTTGGCAAATTCTTTTGAAAGTTTTTGGCTCGCTTTTCGAGTTCTTTTCTTCTGATTTCTTTTCTCTTTTTACTCGAGTCGGCCGTAAGTTCCAATTCATTCTTTATCATTGCTTCTCTTTTTTTGGCAAAGTCTACAGTCGCGATAAGTTTTAGTTATCAGCGCGTCCGTATCTGAGATCCCCTTTATTTTTGCGCGAAATCTTGTAAAGTTTAACCGAAACCTAGCTTCCTACGTACTGAGTACTCGTATTGAACCTGAATATAATCCAGTTCACCAGCAGTTTGCAAAACTAACTTTTGTCTCGGGTTTAGCACTGCGGGGTAATAAAGGGAGAATTAAATAATATTAACTATTGTTACTTTTAAATACTACTAAAAGTCAAGGGTTTAAAGCTTGGAGTTATGAGTTTTAACCACAGATTTTTCTCATTTCGTCATCTCAACTTGAACACGAGTATAATTAAACTTAACACAAGACCATTCTCTTTAAAATATAATCAAAACCTAAAATACTCTCGCTGTAGGCTTAATTTCCAGTTTTCAAAGCGTTTCTTAGTTGCAATTTTAAGGTTTAAATGCAAATTTTCGTGAAAATTTGAGATTTCAAGGTTATTTTTGAGAGAAATTTTGTAAATTCAGTGTTAATTTCCCACGGAGATTTTGGCAAATGATCAACCATTGACCTTGAAGAAACCTCAAAGTTTTCGTTTTTAAACGTCTACTGTTTGGTTTCATTCAGCCCGCTTTATTTAAAATGTCTAAATGAATTTAACTAATAAAATCAGTAGAGAAATTAAGGGGAAAATACACGTTTCGTTAAAACTCATTTATCCCTAAGCCTAACGATGGTTTTTTGTAAATTAATTATATATCAAGCTTTAATTATCAAAATAAAGTCAAATTTATTTATCCCTTTATTCCTTCCGTCTCTGGTTTGGCAATTTTGCGAACTACACTTGAACATATCGAGCCGCCTTTTCGTCGAGAAAGCTTCCCGTTACGATTCAGTAGCTTTTAGTTAAAACGTATTGGAATTTGGTCTTAGCTTAGTGGGCCGATTCCGACTATCTTCATCCCCCTTTCAAAGAACATAGTATAAGATATCCAAGGATTTATTCTGAATATTTGAGTAAGTCGCGGATGGAATAAGAATTCTAAAACAACTCGTTTTTTTAGGCGTTCTTTTTCACCTTCCCTTATATCTCTTTATTCGGGCTTAATTCGTGGATTGAGTATCAGGTCAGTTCGAGAAACGTGGATGAATTCAATGAATTGCGTGGATAGTTCAATAAGGATGATTTTAAAGGGCGAATGAAGTTTGTAGATATTTTTAAATAAACTAGGCTTAAAAGTGTTTTCACTATATTTTTGTATCTAAGATGTAAATTTGGTCTTGAAAATTTGAAATGCATCCGTTTAGCTCCGTCGCGAGTCCGTAACGACAGTTGGACCAAAAAGCTGATCTGATACACACTGTATATTCTAAATCTCTACCCTTTTTCCCAGCTTAATTTGACTTTAGGTTTGCAACAAGTTTTGTAAATTGAAGTTGAATTCACTACCCAAACTGGCCCATTAATTAATTTATAAAACATTAGAGATCGAGGTTTGGACAAGAAATTTCTGATTATTTTATCTTTATTCATAATTTGAAATTATCCACGGGAAGTCTATGATAAATCCAATGTAATCGCGAATAATTTTCCGATTATTTTTTTATGATTAACTGATTAACTGATATTTGTGGGTTATTTTGTCCAAACCCCGATCTCTATTAAATTCAATAACTCTAATAGATTTAGGTAAGATTAAATTATTTTTAGTTAAGTTACGTATAACAAACCACATGTCATATCTTAATAGGTTTTAAAAATCATCAGTTGAGGCCCCAAAAACAAATTTTGCAATTTTAGTAATTGATGAAAAAAGTCAGCTAATTTCCATTTAAGCCTCCCTTGAAGTCTTATCTTGGTGGCCTTATAGATTCCTTAATTCGGCTTTCTTTGATGTCCGGCCTATGGGTTTCCGTTGGCGGAAATAGCCCTTACAGCCACACCACGGGCAAATTGAATTCTCAACGCTCCATTATCCATTGGAAATGTTTCTTCCCTTTTCGCTTATATTTGGAAACTTTTTAAGAAGAGCTTAAAGTCTTTCTTTGGGCTAGACCAATCCAATCCAAAGGCTGATAATATAACAACTATTTTCGAACGCGGAGAAAGGAGGTTTGTTCATGGCTCCCTATTAGAATCATCAGATTGAAGGAAAAAAATATATATATTGTTATCTTGGTGGGAAACTAAATGGATCATTTGAGAATAGTTTCCAAATTATTTTGTTTATTTGATTCTTTATAAGCCTTTCAATTTATTTTATAAATAGATTTTCTTTTCAAGTGAGACTGTCACCATTTTTTTCCAATCGACTCCAGCTCGATAAGAAACTTTTTCAGGGCTCGAGCTCGACTCGTTGCTTGATAAGGAAAATTTTCAAGAGCTCGAGTTCGGCTCGAAGCCTGAAATTTAGGGCTCGCACACCTCTAAATTAAATTCATAAAGTTCTTCCCTTTTTAGCTCCAAGTTTCCCTTTAAAATTAAAATTAAAAATCTAATAAGATAATGGTTATACAAATAAAATATGCTAATTAAAACGTATTTATATTTCATAGTTTTAAAAGATTTTTAACCTCAAAGTTATTCAATTCCGAACACTATAGACCTATGACTTGGGCAATTTAAGGTTTAAATTCCATGTACATTTTTATTGTCACGGTAAAATTCCCTTTAATATTTATTTTGGAGAAAAATCAGCCTATATTTCCTGTAGTCTCGAATATATTTTCAGTTTTCTACACGATCAAAGCTTTGTTCCCTATTATCTCCGAGACTTTCTCTCACTGAGCGTATCTTTGCACGTTCAGAAAACATAAACTGACTTTGATTAAAGTAGGGATGTTGTATAATACTTTAGGGGGGTTAGATTCGGTCCACCTTGATGAGAGATTGAATAGTATTCTTGCAGAGCGTTCGTTTTCGTATACTGAAACGCTTAAACCTATATTCGGGTTATTTGCCTGTACGTAATTGTTCAAGAATATATTTAATATCTACTTTTCTTCTCTTTGAAGTTTAACATTACGTATTAATCCGCCTTAACTTTCTTTTGTTTTGCATTTTGATCTTGAAGCGATACAATAGTATATGGTTTGCCGCGATGAGGATAAAAATTCCCCTTTTCGTTTTTCTAAAGTAATCTCTTAATGCTAATGCTCCTCTCCTTTTATAAATCGCCTCTGCAAAGACGTCGACTTTTTTTTATATTTTATATAAAGTGTGGATGAAATGAAATTATATAAAAAGTAATTTTTTGATTTAAAATTATCAGCGAAACTTTGTCTTATGTATTTAAATACTTTCTTATTCGAACAAAGCTTTATGAGAGTAGAATATACTTAGAAAGAACCCCAATTCATACGATGGGGTGAATATTGAAGTTAGTACTCGGAATCGGATAACAATTATCTTCTGTTATTCATATTTTTCAGATATTTGATTTTCGGATTGATTGTTTGAGACAGACCAAAAAATGCAATTTGGATAGAGATCGGGGTTTGGACAAAATAATCCACAACTATCAGTTAATCAGTTAATCATAAAAAAACAATCGGAAAATTATTCGCGATTACATTGGATTTATTATAGACTTTCCTCGAAAAATTTTAAGTTATGAATAAAGATAAAATAATCAGAAATTTTCTTGTCCAAACCCCGATCTCTAAATTTGGAAATTCAGATAAAAGTTAGGGTTTATCCGAAGATAAACATTTGAAGCTTTATTTATAAACAAGTTACTCGAATTAAAACGTATAAGAAAATTCGCACTCTTAGAATTCATGGAAAATAAAATATATTTAAAATGATTTAAAATTCGAAGAAATTAAATAAAACGATAAAACCAACCTTTAAATTTTATTTAATTTTTTTGAAGAAAATCGATTTTTAAATTTTCTTATCCGAAAAGTATAACTCGGATAATATTCTAGGATAAGTTTCCTGTTTTATTTTATCTTCGAATAAGTTAACTGGATTGATAAATAATATATATTTTAAATCAAACGGATAATATCTTAATTTAATTCAATAGATCTATACAATTAATTAATTAATTGGAGTCTTTCATGGGTTTTTCTAAATTTAATATTGTCTTGAAATTACCATTCTCCAGTCTAGTTTAAATTAGAGGTCGGGGTTTGGACAAGATAATTTCTGTTTGTTTGATCTTTATTCATAATTTGAAGTTATCCGCGGAAAGTCTAAGATAAAATCAATGCAATGTCGAATATTTTACTGATTAATTTTAATAATTAACTGATTAACGAAATATTTATGTATTATCTTGTCCAAACCACGACTAGAGATCGGGGTTTGGACAAAAGAATCCACAACTATCAGTTAATCAGTTAATCATAAAAAAAGATCGGAAAATTATTCGCGATTGCATTGGATTTATCATAGACTTTCCTCGAAAAATTTTAAGTTATGAATAAAGATAAAATAATCAGAAATTTTCTTGTCCAAACCCCGATCTCTAACCACGACCTCCGAGTAGAAAATTAGAAATTATGTTACATCCTCTCTTTCGAGCTTCAAAATAAAAACGAAGCAAGCGGCCGCTCTCATCCCCATTCCTTATTCCTTTACTCTCTTTTTTTCATATTCATCTTTCTTTTAACCGTGTACTTTTCATTTTTATTTTTATTATTATTTTCCCCCATCTTTTTCTCTAGCGCTAATATCGAAAAATTCTTTTCTTTTCATCACTAGTTCAATTTTTTTTTTTGCGCATCTCTCCGCATCGAGGGGTTAATATTTAAGATTAAATAAAAGAAGCCTTTCACCCCATCTTCCCCCCCTTTTTTTATTCATTTAAAACATCGATATATTCACATCGAGCAAGGAGAGGGAAGACAGTCGGGAGTAGAAAGAGTGAATTTATTTTGATATTATTCAGAACCATCTTTCCATACTTTTGAATTGGGAGCGCAACCCACTTTATATTATTTTTATTTTTTTTTAAAAAGATTAACCTGCTATCGCCAACTCTAAGGGCATTTTTTAGTCTCGGGTCAGTTTTACGCCACTTAAAAAATAAAAAAATTCGTCAAAAGCGATGATTGATTAATTTCCAAAATAATATTGCATTATACTAAAAGGTAGAGCTCGGAATCGGATATAAATTATCTTCTGTTATTCGTATATTTTCAGATATTTTATTTTCGGATAAATTGTTTGTAACGAAAAAAATGAAATTTGTATATTCGTATAATTGTTAAATGTATAAGGTTTACCCGAAGATAAACGTTTGGCTCTTTATCTACGAACAAATTACTCGTATTCAAACGTATAACGATGGATAAGAAAACTCACATTTCCAGAATTAGTCTTATCTTCGGGTAAACCTTATACATTTAAATTTAATAATTATACGAATATACAAATTTAATTTTCTTAGCTACTAACATTTTTTCCGAAAATAAAATATCAAAAAATATACGAATAATAGAAGATAATGGTTATCCGATTCCGAGCTCTATTTCTAGTTGTGGTGAGGTTTGCTAAGTGTACTACTAGTCAAGACCATGAATCTAATGGATTAAAAATTGTTTCATTCAACTGTAATATCAGGATTCTTATTTACCAGGCATTCGCTAGACTCGTCTTGTTCTATTTAATATAACATTTCCGGGGCAACGGTTACCATGACAACGATTCTCTGTTCTCCCATCCATCCCTTTGTATATATTGCTTGTTCATGCTCTTGGGGGAGGGCGGGTAAAGTCGTGGAATATAACGCCGAAAGTAGAATGTGCCAAGAAATTACTCTCTTTTGCGCGCCACTAAAACTTCATAGGCAACAAATTTAGTCGAACGCGCCATATTTCTTCCCTATTTATCCAGGATATGTGGCTCATCCATAAAGGGCAAATATCTCAAAAATAGGTCTATTTAGATATAAATGTTTCGTGTTTGAAACAATTTAAGAGCCCACGAATGAGACCATGACGCGTAGAAATCTAATAGAGTAGCGGTAGTTGCCTTCCATGGAGTAGCGGTAGTTGCCTTCCATGGAGTAGCGGTAGTTGCCTTCCATGGAGTAGCGGTAGTTGCCTTCCATGGAGTAGCGGTAGTTGCCTTCCATGGAGTAGCGGTAGTTGCCTTCCATGGAGTAGCGGTAGTTGCCTTCCATGGAGTAGCGGTAGTTGCCTTCCATGGAGTAGCGGTAGTTGCCTTCCATGGAGTAGCGGTAGTTGCCTTCCATGGAGTAGCGGTAGTTGCCTTCCATGGAGTAGCGGTAGTTGCCTTCCATGGAGTAGCGGTAGTTGCCTTCCATGGAGTAGCGGTAGTTGCCTTTCATGGAGTAGCGGTAATTGCCTTTCATGGAGTAGCGGTAATTGCCTTTCATGGAGTAGCGGTAATTGCCTTTCATGGAGTAGCGGTAATTGCCTTTCATGGAGTAGCGGTAATTGCCTTTCATGGAGTAGCGGTAATTGCCTTTCATGGAGTAGCGGTAATTGCCTTTCATGGAGTAGCGGTAATTGCCTTTCATGGAGTAGCGGTAATTGCCTTTCATGGAGTAGCGGTAATTGCCTTTCATGGAGTAGCGGTAATTGCCTTTCATGGAGTAGCGGTAATTGCCTTTCATGGAGTAGCGGTAATTGCCTTTCATGGAGTAGCGGTAATTGCCTTTCATGGAGTAGCGGTAATTGCCTTTCATGGAGTAGCGGTAATTGCCTTTCATGGAGTAGCGGTAATTGCCTTTCATGGAGTAGCGGTAATTGCCTTTCATGGAGTAGCGGTAATTGCCTTTCATGGAGTAGCGGTAATTGCCTTTCATGGAGTAGCGGTAATTGCCTTCCATGGAGTAGCGGTAATTGCCTTCCATAGAGTAGCGGTAGTTGTCTTTCATAAAGAAGCTGCAATTTCTTCAATGGAGAAGCGTTAAAATTAGAAAGGTTTATCGTTCCAAATGTTTATCTTTCAAAGTCTGTAGTGTGGACGAGACTGAACTCTTTCATCTCCCATTGAAAAGGTGTCTTATCTCTTATAAAGAAGTTCCTTTGTCTTGCATAGATAAGCGTTTTTTCATCACGTTTTGCCTTCATTAAATGCTATTTTAGAGTCATCTAAATCCAAAAATAAGAGAAGGTTCGTAAGACTTTACCTCCGTAGCCCTGAACACTCTTATCTTCAGCCTTTTTTTTTTACGTCTTCGTTTATTTACCTTCGAGCCTCTTTGGGATAAATTATTTTCGACAAATAGAAATTGAGATAAAAGGTATAGTAAATCGAACAGTTAGCTTCTGGCGAGGGTAAAAATAGGTATTAACTTTATTTTGGCTATTTATAGCGTCATATTCCCGCCAAATTACAGTTAAATCTATAGCCAAGGTATAAAGGGAGGATGGAATGCAATAGGAAAATAATTTAATTGCATATTTTTTCTTTGTCTAACCAAAAAAACCTTTGTTGGTCATAAATATTGTCTAAGTAATACATTCAGTTGTAATTTATACTGTCTCAAAATCAATTCTGAATAAACTTCTGGCGGTAAATCTTAGTTAAATAATGGAGCCATGGTCTAAAATGTTAATTGTATCATATACCCACCAAAACTAATCAGATAAAACCGTCGAAATCGGTTCTAAAAATAGTCCTCCTTTTGGAAAAAAAAAAGAAACTCATCATTCCCGTCTTCAAACTAAAGTGATTAGTTTTATTGGTCAAGTATCGAGTGGTGGTTTAAAATTTCGTAATTTGTAAGAAGCTAATTAGATTAGGTTCGTATAAAAAAAACGAAATCGATCTTGATATTGTTAATCATTCTGTCAATCTGTTGTGGGGAGTAGGGCGCCGGAAGAAAATTTGGTTTTGCCTCATCCAATCGTCCCAAGATCTTGTGACGATTCCAAAATCAATAAGAGTTTTCACCCCGTACGTGAGCTTGAATCCCTTCTGTATGTTTTTGTTTTAAAGTGATATTGTTACCATTTCTCCCGAAGGTCTTTTAAATATTATTAAAAACCTATATTTAAATTTTTACACCTTTAAGCTGATGCGTTTTAAAGAAAATGAAAAATTAGTTAGTTAGTGGAGAAATAATACCTTAATTAAATTCACATCACTATCCCTAAAAAATGATTGCATGGTTGAGACTATAAAATTGTACCTCGAATGTAAGCGTAAATTCACTTACCAAGGCTTAGCAAACTACTTTCTTGGTATTTTGTCTCTAGGTTATATGACATTTAAAGAAACAAGATTAGTTTACAAAATGATCAAAGTTATGGCGGAATAATACGCAATGTTAAACACTTTTTAACTAATATTAGTTTTCGCAAACAGCTCATGATCCAGGAGTAAATGTATAGTTCGTAAACTTTGACTTTCTTCTTGTTGCAAACTGTAACTGAAAGTGATCCAGACAAAAGGCTGGAACCAAGAAATAGGAAGAAATGGAGATAGGATAGCGAACGATATTGTGTCCGATTAACCATCGGTTGTAATTAACTGCAATAAATTGCTCTAGCGGCAATGATCAATTATTGCCGCTTCGAGAATCTTACAGTTTCTTAAATCTCTTTTCTCCGCGGCTTAGCTCTCTCACTATATAAGCGGCTTTTAGAAATCATTCGCAGCTAGGCCATTTTTCTTTATGTTATTTCTTTGTAGCCTATGAAGGTCTCGTTATAAAAGGAGTCTCGAAATAATGGTGTATATGTAATAATAATATATATTACGTGTATAGTTCTAATTTACATATACCCATTTAACTGCTCTTGGGAGATTTTATTTGACGTAGAATCTTGGATATAAAGAAGCGAGTCTCAAAGATCTGACTCTTAAATTGCCGGGTAATAAGGTAATAGAGTAATCTGGTCTTCAACTTAATTATCACGAGTTATTTTAATACTTTTATATTCAAAGTTCTTGGTTTTTGAAATGTGATTTTTATGAAAAATTACTACTTGAAAAATCTATTTTATTATTTATTTCACTTAATTATAGTATAATATTCGAGTAAATCCAACATTGGATTAATTTCGTCTTTAATCCACCAACTTTCCTCGACACACTATGATAAACTTATAGATCCGTGGAAATAGAGCTCTGAATCGTATAATTTTTATTAATTGGATAAATTCTGATGTATATAATCTGTTTGATTAAAAACATACTATTTTTCATTCGAGTTAACTTATTCGAAGATAAAGTAAAAAAACATAATCCATATCCGTTTTTATCCGAAAATGGCCTTATCTTAGAATATTATCCGCGTTATACGTTCGGATAAAAAAATTCAAAATTTATTTTCCTGAAAAATAACGAATTAAAAGATGATTTAAAATCTTAGTTTCGTTGTTTTATTTATATTCTTCAAATTAAAAGTCAATTTGAAATCATTTTCTTATATTTTAGACTAATTCTGTAAATGTCAATTTTCTTATCCATCGTTATACGTTTGAATACGAGTAATTTGTTCGTAGATAAAGCGCCAAACGCTTATCTTCGGGTAAACCTTATACTTTTAACAATTATAAGAATATACAAATTTCTATTTTAGTTAGAAACAGTTCATCCGAAAATAAAATATCTGAAAATATACGAATAACAGAAGATAATGGTTATCCGATTCCGAGCTTTAAGTGGACATTTTCTAATCTTTTGAAATAGGAAAATTCCAACATGAATTAAGAATCAAGTTTATTATTTACTGCTTTTACCCTAAAAATGATCGATTCCTTTTTAAATGAAGTTTAATGTTGTGTGACAGCTTTTCTCATTTTGCGCAACGTCGGGTGTACCCACCGACGGACAGACAAACTTACATAGAGATTTTTTTTATTTTGTTTTGATGATGTTGTTTAATTACATAGTGTCGTCTATTCAAATAAAACAATCATGGGATTGATTTCGGCTTCTTTGTTGTTTACTTTCACTGTCCCTTTCAGTCTGCTTACTATAGGTAACATAAAGGGGTGATGGGGGTGTTACTATCAGGGATGAAAGGGGTAGAATTTGGTCGAACAGTGGTCGATCACTTTCGGGAAATGGTGATGGACCAAATGGCTGTATATATCTCATTCGCTCTGTACTACCCTATGATTCTCTGTTTCCTCAATTGTCGCAATCACTCAAAGATTTCAACATCCACCAAGCTTATATCCCATAACCTTATTGGTATCTTGATTTAGTTTCTTTCAAGGGAACGTGAAATATAAGAATCTATTTTTTCATTATTTTCGAAAATGTTTGAAAATATTTCAAGTTATATAAAACAGTTGATACATTTTGACGTAAAGGGAAAACTCTACGCGCATCGGTATATAATGTCAAACCTCATAGAGATGCAAGTAGTCCGTGTCAACTCCCCTTTAACCATTCCAATTAATATAAATTAAAGTTATCGTTCTATTAAATTAACTGGAATAAATTAACCTTCTATATAAAAAAAATACTGATAAAGACAGAAAGGATATGACGTCATTCCAACTAAATATCTCTCAGCTTTTAGAGCTTTGGAATCCCATTTCCTTCAATTGAGGGGACCAGTATTAGCTTAAAGCAAAACTAAATAACAGGACCGTCCTGTCTCTGCCACTAGAAAATCCCTTTTTAAAGACACGTGATATTTGGAAGCCAATAAAAATCCATTTCGATAAGGTAATCTTTCTCCAGGAATATCTTGAGTCTGAAGACTCACTCCCTAGCATAGGCAGAGCGAGGAAAACTTCTCTTCTCTCCGCGCCCTTAAGCATGAACTATTTTGTAGCGGCTCTGTAGATACTACTACATTTTTCCTTCGGTGGTTGGAACGAATTTTACGCTACGGTTTTAACCCCTCACAGTCTCTCTCGGTGGCCGCCTGCCCTAGACTTAAGGTAATATTATTTATTTTCATATTATTGTATCTCCTTGAATAGAATTGGTCCACAAATTCGCAATCTTAGAATTAGAAGCAAAACAGAAAAAGTGTCAGGTATAAATGTTTAAGAGTTGAAATATTATAATACTATATTTTTTCAATATGATTCTAAATGAGAGGAAGTTCATTTTAAATAGAATAAATTAAAAAGTTTTACACTCCCTTTATTAGATATCGAATAGGCTTTGCATTGTTCTTGTTGTAATCTAACTTTGAATTGGAAGGTCTATATAGTGGATCTCAGTCACTCACACCCAGGCTATATAGGTCTGTATCAGATTGAGTTTTCAATGCATTGAAAGCTATGTCCTTTTGTATCCTCACGATAACATTTAAAATGGAATCGAAGAAGGACACTTGGTTCTTTCGATGTAATCACAACTTGACTGTGACTACTGACTAGTAGTCTTTTTATTTGTTCTTTCTTTTTGTCACCATCACCCCCCGTCATTGTTTGACTATCCTTATACAAGATGGCGTTAGTTACACTCCTTTATCAGATTCTTTTTTTTACACGTCTTTTTCTCGTTCCTCTTTGGCCCCTCTCTCTCTGCTCTATCTCCTTCCACTCCTCTTATTTACTCTCTATCGGATGCCACCTCTATTATTTCCTTATCTTTATTGGGTAGGAACCGGAGCTTTTTTTAATGACTGCAGATTTTGGGGACATCCATTCCATAAGTCTATGATTTTGTATCAACGTAAAACAAAATTGTCTAATCTAATGTATATCAAGATATATTATTCTCTATGTAACAATGTCTGTCTGTCGGACACTAATACCCCTATAAACCGAGATTTATGTAGCCTTCTCAGTTCAATAAATCTCTGTTGAATCCGATTAAACCTAGCTTAATTATATGCCTCGTCTGAGGAGGGTATAACGCTAAAATTTAAACATTTATTAGCACAATGAGAAAAGCTTAAGCAATGTTAAACTTCATTTCAAACGAAAATAAGCCTAATAAAACTTAATTTAATTTCTTATATCTAATAAACATGGTTGTCAGTTTGAACGCTGATGGCTTTACATCGTAGAAACATCGATAAGATTATATTATGCGGATAATAAGGTCAAAACTAAGTATACCATTCGATAGAGCGTTAAATTTAGGCCTTAATTATATAATTTATAATAATAATCGGGCTAATCAGATCAAACTTAATCGGGTTAATCAGATCAAACTTAATCGGGTTAATCAGATCAAAATTAATCGGGCTAATCAGATCAAAATAAATCGGGCTAATCAGATCAAAATAAATCGGGCTAATCAGATCAAAATAAATCGGGCTAATCAGATCAAAATAAATCGGGCTAATCAAATCAAAATAAATCGGGCTAATCAGACCAAACTTAATCAGGCTAATCAGATCAAAATAAATCCAATTTATGAATTTAATCCAAGGCCATTAAATCCCGATTTTATTGGCACTTTGTAAATCATACAATTCACCTTCTCTTGAAAAATAACACCTTATTTTTTTTTTCTAAAAAAAGTTGTTGTTTTTTCCGAGTATAACTTAATGGTATATAGTTTATTTTAAAAATGGTCATTTCTTGTATTGCCCGTGAGAAGAAAAGATAGAAAGTGAGTGTAAGCGTTGCTTTCGAGGATAAGGCGCAGTTTCGGAACTGATTATAAATTTAAGGCGGTCGTTGTTACGGCCCCAAAAACCTCCGACTGCACGGAAGCGATTTACGGAGGACCAGCCGCATTCTCATATATATTTTTCAACCTCAAGTGCTTTTTTTACTTCATTTTTTTCAACAAGGGCCGCGTGGGAGAAGGGTAATAAAGGCTTAAGACAATCTAACATCATTGCTTTCAAGAGAACGTGAAATGAAAAATTATGCCTATGTTTTCTTTTAGATTCTTTATACTCGAAGAAATACTTGGGGTTTTAACCACTTCCCTAAAAATCTCTACAACAATTTCGAGATTGCGTAATTTATTATAGCCTCTGGCAAAGCTAAATACGTACTCAATGACGTAATCCCTTTAGTACCGTCAAAACTATATGCTAATTGAACACCACTACTTGAGACTATTATCGCATACTCCCTGTAATGACGATTGGGTCATTTGATCGAACGGAATGTCGTTTGTTCGAATTTGAAGAACGTGTTAAATTGTCGAATTGTAGGGCCAAATGATGAAACTGTAGAGCCAAATTATGAAACTGTAGAGCCAAATTATGAAACTGTAGAGCCAAATTATGAAACTGTAGAGCCAAATTATCAAATTTTAGAGCCAAATTATCAAATTTTAGAGCCAAATTATCAAATTTTAGAGCCAAATTATCAAATTTTAGAGCCAAATTATCAAATTTTAGAGCCAAATTATCAAATTTTAGAGCCAAATTATCAAATTTTAGAGCCAAATTATCAAATTTTAGAGCCAAATTATCAAATTTTAGAGCCAAATTATCAAATTTTAGAGCCAAATTATCAAATTTTAGAGCCAAATTATCAAATTTTAGAGCCAAATTATCAAATTTTAGAGCCAAATTATCAAATTTTAGAGCCAAATTATCAAATTTTAGAGCCAAATTATCAAATTTTAGAGCCAAATTATCAAATTTTAGAGCCAAATTATCAAATTTTAGAGCCAAATTATCAAATTTTAGAGCCAAATTATCAAATTATAGTAAAGATCGGGGTTTGGACAAAATAATCCACAAATATCAGTTAATCAGTTAATCCAATATCTCCGTGCGTTCTTTTTTTAAATAAAATTATCAAAAGATCTCATTGCCCCAACAAATTATTCGCTACATGGTTAATAACTTCGTATCCGGTTTTAAAAATCATGGGTCAAAACTGGTATTACATTTTTGAGTTTAATTTGGCACACCCCTGCAACTCATCAAATCGCCGTTCAAATTCAGAGGTAAACATCGTAACTTAAATTCATAATTTTTGGACCAAAAACGTTATAATTTTCAATTTTATTAAATTTAAACTCCAAAGTTACCTTAAATTTAGTATCGGCGACTTAATTTTTACTAATTAAACCATTAAAATTAGCCTGAAACAATTTTAGAAAGGTAGTTACTACATTTTGTCTTCGGGAACTGAAGAGACTCGTTTTCCCGCCATTTTCTCTTTGTAACGCGGCGCGGCGGCTAACGCCAGTTTGATCGGAGCCTCGCGATTTCGACGGGTTGTTAATTTTTCTGTGATTGTTAAGTCGCGATAAAAACCTGTTACAATGGATTTAAAGCGTGAAATTTGTGTTTAAAAGACAGCCCATAATGCGAACCGAAGGAATGAAATCACTTAGTAGACGGAGTAATTAAAGTAAGGTGATTTTTGAATATAATTTCAGATGATTCTTAAATGTTGTCGTTAGGCTTAGGGCCGGGGCACGCCGATAACGGGTCTAGTCGGGTCAGGCAGGGCATAGCCTCCTCGATCACGCGCTTCGGCTGCGCTCGCGCTATAGAAGCCCCGGCAATCGGCCGAAAATCGCGAATAAATGAATTCTCGAGATTTACAAAACTCCCCCAAACTGATGCACGTCTCAAAGGGGGGAAACTGACCAAATTTGAAGGGTTTTGCCCTTTTCAGGTCTTTAATGATTTTTATAAGCCACAATTAAAATATATGTTTTGCAAATTTGTTTATTTTATCTCCCTAACCAGGTTTCATAATTTTAGGGTGATTAGTTTTTAAGTAAAAAATTAAATATCAACGTAAGATTGTAGCGTGTGCAAAGCTTTACCGCGTACAATTTGGTGCTTCAATCATTAACTCGGGTAAGTTTTGAAATTTTGGGAGAGAAGTTTTCCTGCCATTTTCCAAATGCCATACATAGGTATTTAACTATAATGATAATAGATTAGTGTTAACCTTTTCTCATTATATAGTTAAATAACTATGTATGGCGTTTTGAATCTCAAATTATTTGGGGACTCTCATTCCACAATGCTATTGTTTACGAAAATATTAAGGGATTTCTTACAAGTTAGTGTACAAGAATGTGATGTACTACTAGGAAATAAATACCCATCATAGAGCTCTCAAAATTTTTAGCCAACTGTATCCTACGAAAAGACAAGAGAAGACCGCCGTATTTAGATTTTCGCGCCGAAACAGGGAAGAGTGGTTTGAAAACAGAGTTGTCCCGAATAGACGATAACATAAATTTCGACTACGTCTCAACCTTGAAAAAAGTCCCATCTTCTGTATAAACGGGTTCTATTTAACGGCTCTTTTTGTTAGTTTCAAGGCTGGAAAAAGTATAGAAAATCCTACACTTTGTACCAGCCTTGAAAAAAAGGGACCATCTTCAATACAAACGGGTGCTTTTTAATTCTCACAATTGCAACCTTATTAATTTTAACACTTGTTTTTGAGCAAAATAGTATATTGTCATAGAATAAAAATCAAATCAGAGAGTGAAATTAGAATATAAGTTTATAAATAGCATCTACAGCGTGACTGCAGTGCCTGTGTTAATGGATCAAGGCTTTAGATTTAAAAAGAACCCCGCGCAATATGTGAAAACCGCAAAAAAGCTCCGTCAGTAAAGAAAAATAATAGGTTCGCTAGTTTCAACAATTATTAACGCCAAATCTGTAATTCTTAAAGGCTTGGAATTAATTTGTAAATTATCCGTACATACTTAATTAGATGTGGTTAAAAAATCAGGAAGCTGGAGCGTAAATTTAAAACTTTAGACAAGAATTTGTATATCGTCACGACTTTTCCCCCCTACATTTTAGTGCTTTTTCGCGCCGTCTTTTGGGGGAGTTTTAATTTCCCATTTATTCTCTCAAACACATGTTAATTTTTTTCTTTGCCGGGGCTTCTATAGCGCGAGCGCAGCCGAAGCGCGTGATCGAGGAGGCTATGGGCAGGGGGACGGAGATCGTCTATGATCGAGAATGGGGTTGTGTTTTATTCGGAAATTAGGCCTAGCAGGTCTAATTGTCGGGCGCCAATTAACGAGTTTTAAATTAACTTCTGCTTAATGTTCGTGATGTTACAATGATGATTTTAAACGATATTCATTATTATTTTAAATATATAGTGTATGATCGTAGCAAATTGAATACTATGATTTTGTTTAATTTGTTCTAATGTTGATACTATATCAGCTTAATTAGTTCTAATGTTGATACTATATCAGCTTAATTAGTTCTAATGTTGATACTATATTAGCTTAATTAGCTCTAATGTTGATACTATATTAGCTTAATTAGTTTGATCTAATGTTGGTAATTTCAACTTAATTAGTTCGATCTAGCATTGGTAATATCACAGGTAAATCATGCATTTACTTGTGGTAATATCAGCTTAATTAGTTTGATCTAATGAAATTATATAAGCGCAATTAGTTTGATCATGGGCCAAGAAACGATAAATCCAGGACATGACTCTTCCCCGTTTGAGGGAATAAAATTCTCGGTCGGCCAAACAAACAGCCTTCGTACAGCGTGTGACGTCATATGACCTACCTATTTTGAAAATTTTGGTTCCTATTTCACCCTATTTCTAGCCTAAAAAATCCCCTATTTCTCTATATTTTTTTTAGATTTTGGTGGGAGACCTGTTAATAAAATCTTAGGCCTATCTAAATTCCAGTGATCAGAGAGATCGTGATTGGCCTTGGAGGCTCTAGGCTAGTTCTATTGAGAAGGAATAGAAACATGCCCTTTTTTCTCTCTTGCTCTAAACGGGATGGACCTTTATCTGTATTAGTTTCGCTCTATAGATTAGTGTGGAAACATTGGAAAGTTGGCAGACATAAATCGATCTCTATAATAAAGCAACTCTCCTAGAAAGATAATAGGGATCCCAGCTTTATAAGTATTGAAACATTAAACTGAATTCTATAATTGCAATTATTTTTTATACAAACTTCTTTGAGGAAACCGGATATAGAAATCCAATGAGCGGAAGTTCCAAATTTACTGTCCTATTCAGTTAGAGTTTTCAACACTTTACAATTCGAGGCTCTTCTATATCAAATCTCTATTAGATTTCTTAGTTATTGCAAGGAAGAACAACATTTATTTTAAATAAAAAAACAAAAAACAAAAAAACTCCATTTTACTGACAGAAGTGGATAATAATTCAAAAAACTGTGTACGAAAAATGAACCCATGAGGCGAGATAGTTTAATCTTGAACCTGGAAATTTCAGGGAAATATTAGTGGGAAAAACTAGAAATTTCAAGTAAATCAGTTTCGCAAAAGTTGTACGAACCCTATCAGTGACAGCCTCACTTTAACTTTATAAATTTAGAAGCCAGAAAAATAGATTACCAAAATTGTCATCAGAATAGATAATTTCATTATTAGAATACCACAAATTCTTAATAGGTTTTTGCATTCATGGATTAACTCCTATCTGCTTCAAGATAGAAATAGGAAGAACACGCCATGGCTTGTTTTCTTAGCTCGCTACGGAAATTATCTCCGTCTCTTTCAGTCTAGTGATTTAAGAATTAATTTACGCAATCAGCTATACGAAGCGTGTCGAAGAGAGAGACCCATAAAAAAGTACACGTTCAATGCCTACGCGTAAAATACGAAGCTATTCGAGCTATAACATTCTCCCACGGGATATGAGCCTCGAATTCACTTCCGCCCAACAGCAATATTCCAAAACTGCCTTTAGTCCCTATTTATTTTAACATCGCGTATAAATCTTCCTCACCTTTCGCTGTTTTGCAAACTTCTTTCGAATAAGAAAAGTGTACGAGTATAGTAAAGGATAAACCGTAATAGAATATCAGTAAAGGAATACGTATTGGTTTCGAAGCTCGTTTGGGATCTGGATATTTAAAGAGAAGGTGAAATATAAAATTTATTAAAATGATATTAAGAAATGACTTTTTTTTGTATTATGTAGCATAATAATATATTTTATATAATAATTAAAATTACTGAAATTCCTCTTATACTTTAAAGGGAAACTAAAAATATCATTTCATCACCTTCAACAGCACTATTAGGATAGAGTTTGTTAAAAACGTCCCCAGATGGCGAAATGAATAAATTAGGATATTTGTATCATGAATTAATTAATAGTGCGCTATAGGGCTGAACAATTTTAAACTTTATCTAATTGCTCATTAAAGATGATTCCGCTACTGATAGAAATCGAGGGAAAATCCAAAAATGACTCTTACCGTTAGAAAGATGACATTCCCTAAATGAATTTAAAATAATAAAATTGACATGAGCCACTCGTTAAAGATTATTCCGCCACTGATGGAAATCGCGGAAAAATCCAAAAATTATCATCTCTTAATATGGCCATAACTTTTCTATACTATCACCTAGGCATAAATGGATATCACCATTATAAAGAAGACATTCCATAGATTAATTTCAAATTATAAAATTGACATGAGCCACTCGTTGAAGATTTATCAACCACTGATAGAAATCGAGCAAAAATCCAGGGTGACCACATTTTCTATATTTTCAAATTTTTCATATAATTTCATGTATAATTTCATACAAAAACATCGTGCTTGTCTGCCACACAATGCATATTAATGCGCGTTAGATTTGTATACATTGCAATTCTATCTTGATTATTAATAGAGTCCAAAAAGTTAGCTCCTTCCAGCCTTGTAACCATTGGTTCAAAAACGTTGATTAAACTGACATTTAGAATTACTGAATCAGTTTCGGTTTGCAACACGTACAACAGGTATATCCAAAAAACTAATTTATGAAATCTGGAACGTGCAGATGTCATGGATTCTTTTACACCACTGTCTTCCCTCTGTTCTCTAAATTCCTCCTTAGAGATAAAGTTTATATTGAACCCGTAAATTAGATTTCACAGAAGTTGTTTTCGAGTATTTTACTTAACTCGATAAAAATTATTTTTAAAATTAATTCATTAGCCGAAAAAAAACCGTGACTAAAATATTATATGGCTACATATGTAATCTTTTATATATATAGGTGATATCTCAATCATAAAGTATCACTTTATGGAAACAATACATTCTCAGGTCTCTTAAATTAGTTCTTGAAGATACTTAATTGTACGCGCTTAAATTAATCCTGATTTTGAGACAATTTTGGCTCAAGATCAGTTTACAAAATAATAGTGTTAAATCTCGTATAAGAAACGAAAGGGTGTATATAGTTTTGCAAACTGCCTGTGAGCTATTGATATACGAAGGTTTTATATTGGCATGACCCGTCTCTTCTCCCTTCTCTCTCTCTTTCTCGTGCTCCGATGCTCGCTTGCTCGCGCGGCCTAATTGGCCGAAACGACGACGACGACTTGCCCAATTGCTCGTTGCCTTCCCTGGAGTCTTGTCCGTAACTCTATATTGTACGCGAATCCTCTAAGAAATAATTTTGTAAGTGTTTCGTGTGTCGCCAACCTTGGGGTCCTCAGACTCAACTCATTTCTTAGCATTTAGCCACGTGAAATTAGGCTTAGCTAAGTTTAAGCCTGAAGGGAAGTAAGTTGCAACAACTCAGTATTTTTTTTCCTGTAAGGTGATTGGTAGTCTACTGACTTAGCGATCCTGGCTGTCATATACAAAAAAATATGGCTGGCCCATTAATTTACCGTGAAAAAGCGCCACCATATTGTTTTTACGCCAGGATGCTCTTAAACCACCTAACACGTCTCAGAGACGGATTTTGCACTCAATACTCCCTGGTTTAAGGCTTCATTGCTCCGTGTTATAAAATAGGATGACGGTTTTATTATTTTAAATAATTTAAATATGCATATGGTTCTAGTTATGACAATTTTAATTTATTATTCCCTGTTATTTTCTAACATTTAAGACTAATTCTTAATTTAGCCACCCTATGGGTTAGATAGTCTGATACTATAGCGTCGTCTGCTTAGGTTGATTGAGCTTAGGGACACAAGTACATTCCAACCATTTTACCCAGCTTGCATTGTAAGATTTTTCCAGGTGGTTTGCAACTCTCTGGGAATGGCATTTTCCCATATTAACGTTATATTAACGTCATTTGTTAACTTGTTATAATAATTAATTTTTAATTCGAATTAGTTTGTTTCTACTATTTATTTTTAATTATCTTTGGCTTATATTTCGTTATTATTTTCAGTAAAATTTAGTTTAACTTTAAATTCAACCCCTATTTTAACAAGACGCGGACCAGTGGTTGGGGACTCGAATATTGGTCACCAATTGAAGCGTATTTTCGTTTTTCGCGCCGGTCATCGAATCCCTAAGGCTTTTATTTCCTTTAAGATTTTTATAATGGCTTTTTCGCCCATCGCTGTCTTAGTCAGGCAATGAAAATGAAAGAAACGCGTATCGTATAACGTTGTTACACTTTTCTCCTCTTCCTCAAGCTTATTCTCTATTGTTTGTAACCTAACGAACACAATGTATTGTTCGGTGTTCGTATTTACTCTAGTAATAAAATGAAAAAGAATGAAAGGGTGTATCAGAATTTAGTTTGACAGCCACTCGTACCTTAGCCTTTGGCTTCATTATCTCGGTCTTGTAGCACGATAGTTTCCACATTATGTTCCCGTTGTCGTCATTCTCGGAAAAAATTCGAGTGGGGAAACGACTGATCTGCCCAGAGACTTAAAAAGGTTTTTTTTTTTTCCTTTTTCTTCTATTTTTTTCTTAAATTCCTTTTGCTGAGGGTTTTTCTCCCGGATTTCTTAACACAAAAAACCAAAAACATTATCCACTTTTGGGTTTGCGGTCTAGGTATTTTTTAAGACGTTTTCCAAGCCATTTGTCCAGAAAGTTAGCCGTTAATTGAGTCTTATATAAAATAAAGAAATGACGTTTTTATCCCTTGTAAATTTTAAAAGATAATTTATGTAAATAATTTAACAATCATTCATTCGTTTTTAATTTAATTTTCCAATTAACAATACGTTTCTAATTCTATATTTAGCAAGCTTTCTGCTAATTTTAAAAGATTCTTTACTTTATAGGTCTAATTTATTCGTAACTTTATGATGCAATGAAGAATAATTTAGTAATAATATAACTCTCTCTGATACAAAATGTTAAACATCATTACTAAACTTCAAAAAAGTGTAATCGTTATAACGAGGCAATTTCATATTTAAATAGGTTCTCTGAAAATCTAGATAAAAAAAAAAAAATATTTCTCCATAAAGAATTTTTCTATCTCTTTAAGAAGACTCCGTGCATATGTCCTGGCGTTTTAAAAAAAAAGGCCTATTTGCATTTAGACAGCTCGCCCTGTTTGCCATAACTCAAAATTTATAATTAAGGAATTCGCATCGAATTTTATTATCAAATAGTTTTTTTTTTTTTTTTTTTTCAAAACCTCGAAATTTTTCTTCCAACAGACGGTTTTTGATGATTGAAAAAAAGTGTAGGAAAATATATAGTCCATCTTTTTGTTTAGAAACAATACAGTTAAAGGCGGGGGTGTAGTGACGTCATTACAGTAACCTCTTTTTCCTTATCTTTGAATCAATTGCTTCCGATTCTACGAATATATTTTATAGATCCTTTCCTCAAAACTTGTTTTCTTGTCAGTTGGACGGAACCCATTTCGTAGGAGGAATAACTTAGAAATTTCATTTTCCTTTTGCTAGCGCGTTAGGCCCGAGTTAGGCTTAGCGTAGGGTGAAGAAAAAAGAAAAATAGAATAGGGAAAATATATTGTAGATATTCCTTCTCGTTTTGGTACGTAGCTCGTGTCCGGGAAATATCTCGCGTACTTATTGAAAAACGGTGAAATGGGCCCGCCGAGAGATATTGATAGAAAATAAGTTTTCTCCTCTTGAGAAACCCCAAGGATTTCATCCCTTCTGTTTAGGCAAATAGAAACAACGAAGGGTGATAAAAAATGAAGCGTGCTTGATACAAATACCGTTACGTGTATTGGTTGTGTGATTTGATAGACTATATCTATACCTGGAAAACAGAAAATACCTGATGAAAAAGTCAGGAATTTTTTAAAAATAAAAAAAAAAAAAAATCGTTAGGGAAAAATTTGTTTTGGAAGGTTGCGCACGAAGTGCTACGGAATGTCAGGGATTTATTTTGAAGATTGAAAAGTCTGGAATTTAACTCTTGAACCCCAAGAGTTAGGGAAAGTCAGAGTTTTAATTTGAAGTTTGAAAAGTCAGTTTTAATTTGAAGTTTGAAAAGTCAGTTTTAATTTGAAGTTTGAAAAGTCAGTTTTAATTTGAAGTTTGAAAAGTCAGTTTTAATTTGAAATTTGAAAAGTCAGAGTTTTAATTTGAAGTTTGAAAAGTCAGAGTTTTAATTTGAAGTTTGAAAAGTCAGAGTTTTAATTTGAAGTTTGAAAAGTCAGAGTTTTAATTTGAAGTTTGAAAAGTCAGAGTTTTAATTTGAAGTTTGAAAAGTCAGAGTTTTAATTTGAAGTTTGAAAAGTCAGAGTTTTAATTTGAAGTTTGAAAAGTCAGAGTTTTAATTTGAAGTTTGAAAAGTCAGAGTTTTAATTTGAAGTTTGAAAAGTCAGTTTTAATTTGAAGTTTGAAAAGTCAGTTTTAATTTGAAGTTTGAAAAGTCAGTTTTAATTTGAAGTTTGAAAAGTCAGTTTTAATTTGAAGTTTGAAAAGTCAGAGTTTTAATTTGAAGTTTGAAAAGTCAGAGTTTTAATTTGAAGTTTGAAAAGTCAGAGTTTTAATTTGAAGTTTGAAAAGTCAGAGTTTTAATTTGAAGTTTGAAAAGTCAGAGTTTTAATTTGAAATTTGAAAAGTCAGAGTTTTAATTTGAAGTTTGAAAAGTCAGAGTTTTAATTTGAAGTTTGAAAAGTCAGAGTTTTAATTTGAAGTTTGAAAAGTCAGAGTTTTAATTTGAAGTTTGAAAAGTCAGAGTTTTAATTTGAAGTTTGAAAAGTCAGAGTTTTAATTTGAAGTTTGAAAAGTCAGAGTTTTAACTTGAAAAATTAACCCAATATGGTTATTAAAAAATCAGGTATTTAAATTGAAGATTTAACCCTTACTGTTAGAAACATTCTTGGGCTTAATTTAAATATAACCGAAGTTAAGGATTTCATTGGAAGATTGAAGCCATTGGATCAGAAAAAGGTCAAGGATATGATTTGAAGATTTAACTGAAAGTGGAATTAATTGAAAGACTAAGAAATATAAAATCTACCTGTTAAAGAAAGAGTTAAATGTTTATGTAATTTGAAAATTGGGTGTAAATGTCAGTTTAGAATTGAGTAATTTTAAAGAGTCGGAAAAATTAGAATATTGTAACTACTAAATCATTTAAGGTTGGTTATAAATTAACGATACTTCAGTTAGAATAATATCTTTACACCTAATCCGGGCTAGATCGCAGACAGTACATAAACTACTATATAGAGACCATTTATAATGTAGAATAAAAGGTACAAATGACGCCCACGATTCAATTCACTTACCCTGATCCCTTTTCACTCTATTGACTCTAAGTCAGTGGACTGACTAACGATCGCTCGGGGGGAGTAACGGTAAACGAAGCTATTTTTAATCGATTTCTTCGTGTAACCTTAATCTTTAAATAAGCTATATTAGTGGTCAACCCTTAAATCACGACTAATAAACACTCTGGTTAATTACAAGTACTTAAAAATTCGTTTAACTTTGAAATCTTGTCGTGTTCGTTTATTTGTTCAAGACCATATAATTCTTACATCGTATTAAGTTTTCCACTACAGCTTTATGTTAATTTTAGCTATCCCAAAACTAAAGACCATTAAGAAACGTCTTCGTACGAGATAAGAACTGCGGATTACAGGGAGGCGCGTTAATGTACCGTAAATAATAATTAATTTAATTTTAATTAGAGAGAATTACTTCATTCGAAGGGTTAAGGATACTTGCCATTTTTGTGTACGGGATTTTTGGTTTTTGGTGAGATTTTGATATTTCAAAGCTACTTTTAGGAGAGATTTAAGGACTCAATGTCCTAATTATTTTTAGGTTGCATTCTCCCTTTAGTAATGTTACTAAGTGTACCGTTAATATTCTTATTAAGTGCACCGTTAATAATGTTAATAGTCTACCAATGCTACAGATTTATTTATGAGCCGCGCAAAGTGTACCCTATTGGTCTGCTGCCACGATGTCAGCGCTAAGAGCGGTTAATCCCCTCCAAGAATGAAAATGACACCTCTTTTTCTAGCCTTTAACACTAAAAAAATAAATAAAAAATAAAAACAACAAAAACGCTGACATTGTGGAAGTAGATGATATCAACTCAAGTGTTTCCTCTTACATTTGAGTCCCTGTACTCACACACATAGTCACAGACCCACGCAATAAATCCCATAAGACATCCTTCAAAATAAATACTTTCATTTTTTTTCTAAAGTTTCTGTACGTCTCTAAAAACTTATCTGGAAAAAGAAGGGCAGCGGAATATGAGAGTTTAGGAGGGGAGGAATGGAGGATGATAAAAGGGATATGATCTTTAAAATCATCTTTTTGAAGATGAAAACCACGCGATTCGTAAGTTCGAATGTTTGAAAGATACGTGACTTTTTAGATTTAGGGATCTCGGAAATTTTCCCGGGCTATATTCCTGGAAGCGTATGTAGGCGATGCGGAATAGAAAAATATCGGTTGGATCATTCATTTTTTTATTATTCTTTTTCTTTTCCCTCGGCTGCCCGGGTGTCGAATTCTTTTTCTCCATTTCCAATAGTATTTTATCTCCCTAAACGATTGATTTGGAATACTAATAGCCAATTATCGGCTTTCTTTTTATATTTGTATAAGTATATCATATAGATTTTTGATAAATCAATATTACTAACCCCGTCGTCACCTTATATATAGAGCGTACCAAGTATATTTTTCTTTGTTTTGAGACAACCCAAGGTTTAATCTTTAAAGAACAACTCTTACGCGAAATAAAATAAGTTTTGAGGATGAAATAAACGTGGAATTTCAGTACCTTGTACGCGCATGCCTGCTACAATTTTAATTTGAAACATATACCTAAAACTGGTCAAAAATTAAAAACAAATTTCAAATCTTTTTAAAAATTATAATATTTTGAAAAATTTTCTTGTAATATATTTTATTTTTAGCATTTATTGAGTTTTACTTTAGTATTTGTTAGCTTTATAGTTACGGCGTTAATTGTCATTAGTCTATTAAAATCTTTCTTCGGGTCACGGGTGGAGGGTCGTTAATTCCTAACTTGCCAAGTTTAATGAAACATTAAAATTTTATCTTGACGAGCTGAAAAGCAATGTTATTATTTTGTTTACGACGAAATGTAGTCTGCGAATTATGCATTCATATACTCGCAAAGGCTAGCCCCAATTCATTTTGAATTTTTAACACGCCCATCAAAATCCTATCACTTTATAACATAAAAGTAAACAGCGACCCATAGCTTAATACTATATAAGCAAAGGTACAGGAAAATCTACCGGCAGATTCTGATTCGAGACACTCTACCAGCCGCAGTTTGTGTAAATAGTGAAATCAAAAGCGCCACTCTTTGGAGACAATATAACCATGCGCGGCCCGCCTAATTCCGTCCCTCTCTCTCTCTCTACTCAAAATATCGAGGAAGAGTCTAAATCAATCGAGCCAGACAGGGGTGGTTACATTTTTGGGTAGTTTTAAGTGATGGGCTAGTACGTTTACCTGGCCCTTGCTGATAGTATGGGTGTTGTGTACTTTTATGGAATTAAATGATATACTTTTGCGCCCATTTAGTGTAGCTGAGATTTCAAGCCAACTATTTGGCTATAAGGTCTGAATAAGATAAGAAAATTTGGAAGAAATTACGATAAAAAAACTTTCGAAGTAACTCCAGTTTATTTAAAATAAAATTGCTATCCTGACTTATGCCCTTTAAATTGTAGTCGTCTAGATAAGATATTTATGACTTTCCGGTTTGTGAAGCTCTCAGGAGTCAGGACACACTCGTCATAGAATTCATTTCGAATTGTATACATAGTCATTAAGAGATGAGAAAAAATATTGTGTATGTAAGTCTATAGTGTGTCTAGAAGATTTGTCAAAATTTTCTCGAACGTTAAGACTCTTAGGCCTTTATAGGTATGAACGAAAACGAATGTTTTTTTCTGTTCCCAAACAATTTCCGATGAGTAGCAGACCGGAAACAAATTTTTTTACATCTTTTTCCTATTCTCGGCGTCTCTTTTCATTTTCTTATTTCGGAATTTCTTCGGCATATCAGCCGAATCGAGTTATACTTGATTGTGTATTTCGGAAAGGCAAGATTTTTATGTCTGGATATCTATATATATTTTTTTCCTTTGTTTGTTAAGGGATAGTGTAGCACTAACTGGTTTAATTTTGACGAAAACACTTTCATTGTTCAGGAAACACTTAGAGAAAGAGGTCCCATAATGTTTTTCAACTTTCCCTTGAAATCAACCGCAATGATCTTCAGAAAGTTTCGACAATCCTGTAAAAATAACGTCCTCAAAATATTTTTTATATTTCCTTGATTCTAAAAGACGCTAAAATTTATTTCTTTAATCATAAAGGCGCGTTTTCAATCGAGATATTTTTGGCCTAAAAAAAGGAACTTTTTCGTTGTAACTTTGAAACTACCAATATCTTTTCTTAACGAAGATACGAATTTTCATCTTTATATACTTTGAAAATTCGAATTAAGACTAGAGATCGGGGTTTGGACAAAATAATCCACAACTATCAGTTAATCAGTTAATCATAAAAAAAGAATTGGAAAATTATTCGCGATTACATTGATCTTATCGGCTTAGGTTCATTTGCTCGACTTCCAATTGATCGACAAGGAGTCCGATTGATCGACTACCGTTTGATCGACTCCCATTTGATCGACTCCCATTTGATCGACAAGCCATTCCAATTGATCGACAGCCCAGTTTTTTAGCGAGTAACGAGTATAGGTCAAAGTTTTTTGCAAGAAACTATTAAAGGTTAAATTATGGTATATAAATAAGAACTAATTCAAATAATAATTATTCCGTGAAAATGGGGTCAGAGTACTCGTTTGTCGGTTAGGTTAGGTTAGGTTAGGTTGGTTAATCTATTTATAATCGTTATTACGAAGTTGACCAATTGGGAAACGATCAAATGCACCCTTTGTTGTCGGTAATTTGGGATTAGGCATCAATCATTTGATCCCTTTGTCGATCGTTTGGGAGTCGATCAAGTGGACCTCTTGTCGATCATTTGGGAGTCGATCAATTGTGAGTCGATCATTTGGGTGTCGATCAAGTGGACCTCTTGTCGATCATTTGGGAGTCGATCAATTGTGAGTCGATCATTTGGGTGTCGATCAAGTGGACCTCTTGTCGATCATTTGGGAGTCGATCAAGTGGACCCAAATCGGATTTATCATAGACTTTCCTCGAAAAATTTTAAGTTATGAATAAAGATAAAATAATCAGAAATTTTCTTGTCCAAACCCCGATCTCTAATTAAGACTTAATGGCCATTGGTAATTCATGAGCATCTGAGAAACATCTCGTGGAACGTGGTCATTGACGCTTTAAATCTTTATTAATACATCGCGCGCTTGAATTATAAAAACATTGGTCAAGGAGTTTAATCATTTTTAATTTTCAAAATAACGCTTAAAGCTTTAAAAATAGGGATTTTGTAAAAAATGGTTGTTTTTATTTAAAAGGACCACGCTAAAAAAATACTTACTGGAGGGCTTAATTAATTCTTAGACTAATTTGAAAGTTGTCCTAGGACTATTAACCATGAACAACTATATTAAAAGATAATGAAGATGAATAACAAAACCTGTCATTATAGAAAGCGTTTCTTCTGTCTCAGACAGAAAATATCTTCGGAGAAGGTTCCTATATAGCAGCTTCTCTCTGGACACCGATGCGCAAAGAGTAGAACACTTTTACAGGCGTTAAAATAATTGATAACAAATATAAAAATGTTTAAAAGGATCATACTATAGACTCTAAAACCAAGTTATTTTTAATCAATTTGCACTTATATTATTTAACTTGCCAATTAGTTTCGTGAAATTCTCAGTTACTTATCAAAGTTCATCCCGCAGAAAAATGGGCTAAAATCATGTTTTTTCTCCCGTTACTACCCGCGAATAACCCAACAATCAGTTTGTCACGGATAATATTTTTACTACCCTAGTAGTTCCTTTAATTTGAAATGGTGTTTTCGGGTATCGTGGCGGGTACCCGAACAATCTCGGAAACGGGTATCCCTATTAAAAATGAAGAAATTAAATTTTAGAGGATAATTAACTTTTTTCGCGCCAAAACGCGGAATATGCGAAGGAGTGGATTTTGGCTGGGTGATAAGGGGTTGAAAACTTACCCGTATAAAGCCCTCAAATGGGTTTATAGCCCACCACCAGCCTCGGTTGTCACTAGAACCTGGATATAGCTGATTTCTTATTTTTAGCCGTTTAAAATCTACAATGCTTGATACCGACTGGTATGTTGGTGAATGTCTTGTTTATTTCACGGGGGTCGTTTCAAAAGGGAGGGTTACGGAGCCACTCGAGGGAATGTTGAGGTCTTGCCTCTCCCTATTTTAACATTCTTCAAGAATATAAGTGAAATGGGAAGATATAGCCTACGCAAAAGTATGTCCAGAATATGAATGAAAAATACACGTAAGTCCCTCGAGTCCTACCCTGTCCACCGCGGTTTAAAGTGTTAACGGGAGCGTGAACGAGAAAATTAAGCGATTTTTATTTAATTCTTTATTTTCTAGTTTTTAAATGCGAGATAAAAATAAAGAAACCATGAAGTTAGCTTTGAACCATTTAATTTCAATTTTTTTAATTGATAAAAAATTAAATTGTTACTCATAGAACAAAAAAAAATAGTTTCATACTTTAAACTTTAGAATTTAATTGAATCTAATTCGCTATCGATGCAATTTCAACTTCTGTTATACATGTAGATAGATTTCATGGAACTGTAACTGTAGCCTAAAGCAAAAGTAAAACTAAAAACTGTTTCTAAGTCCCTTGAAATGTGAATAGTAAACCTAGCGAACGTCGTTCACTAGGCCTATGAACCCCCCTTACTTTTACTGCGATTTTAAATGGGCCTGACCCTAAACGAAATTCACTAGCGTGTTGGAGTCCACAAAATATTATAAAATAATTTGGAAAAACACAGGACTAAACTGAAAATTGGTAGCTGAAAAGTATTCCTTGGTCATTTTCCGGAAAACTCTGTTATATAAAGCGAAATAAAATGACATTAATTTTATATAGGTTTTGAAATCGTCATTTCGCGAAGTTGCCGCGTAATTCCTGCGCGGGAAATGTCGTTTTCTCAAAACCCCCGATCGTATTCTACCAAACCAGCCGGCTATGATGATGGCAATAAATCTGGAAAAAGGCTAACGGAAGAGAAAAGGGGGACCAGGGTTTTAGCCACCTCTACACTGTATATTCGAGTTATTCGATAGATGTTTGCAAAGATTATTTTTATTCTTACGAGATGTAACGTCGAGTATCACTCCGCTTTAGCTTTCGGCTTTTTGCCAATTACTCCTCTTCAACGCGGATTTATATAAATTTCTCTTTTATACTCAAAAACTCCGAGTTATACAGATGGCGTTTTCACTAAACTTGCCTCTCGTATGTACTTACAACTACAGTACCGGGTATAATTTGTATTTTTTGTGTACTAGCAGTTAAAACGAATGTTACTAAAGTAAAGATTGAACAGGGAAACCCTGTAAAAACCGTTAAAGTGAGGATGAAACTGAAAATTCGACTTATTTTGAAATCGCTTTATTTAAAGGGATAGTACCACATTATTCCTTTATTGTAAAGGGAAAATAAAACCCGATAACAAGTGATTTTTTTATCGATTCATTATCGTTTAAATTGGCCTACTCCACTAGCAAATGTTAAGCTAGAAATCCAATTTTATCTTAGTCTGACAGTATGCTCAGGGCCGGATTAAGCGCTTGGTGCCCGGGGGCAAAAATTATACGCGCCCCCTCATTTGAAAATACAACACTAGGGGAAACTCATCGCGCTCCTTCATATTCAAGTTATTCCAAATTTTAGTATAATAATCGCTCGAATTTGGGTATCACCAGATTTCTTGGGCACCCCCATTTGGCTAGCGCCCGGGTACAGGTGCAAACCCCCCCCCCCCCACCACCCACTTTAATCCGGCCCTGAGTAGGCTTAACAGAGATACACGAAGAGTTTCATATATTGTCTCCAGGCTCGTAGGAACGTTTTCGATTGGGGGGTGGTACAACATTAATTTTGGTGCCTCATGACGTTTCGAGCAATAGCTCGCCATTCCGCCTTGTGTACGTGTGCGTTTGGTAGTCTTAAATATAACTAAATAACTGTAAAATAAATAATTTGGTTAATAGTAGAACCAAGTTTCTACGTAGTTTAAAAATCCTTTTGGTTCTCGTAAGAAATCGGTGACATCATTCCTTTAAAGTTGGGTATTTTTACAACCTAATAAAATGAAGGAAATTTATTTTTCTTGCCATATAATATTTTTTTTTTCTGATATTTTTATAAGAATAAGTTTAGACTTTAGAGAGAGAGAGAGAGAGGAACTATTTTTTTAGTCGTTTCGTTATAGTTTTTATTTTGTGATGGAGAATTGTGGGTGGAGGAAAGTAGGTTTAAGTTTGAGAAAGAAATGAAGAGGAGAGTAGGGCAGTACTGATCAACCATGAGTGATTTTTATTTTTTTTTCTTTCCTCAGCTATACCGCTATTCATACATAAATTTCGATAGAATATCAATTTAATGTTTATAATACTACTTTTTCTCTGCGGTATTTCACATTGAGTAATACTCCGCCCTTGTTATTTCTTCGGCTGTTAATATATTTTGCAACTATTGTCAAGCATAGAGTGGAAATCTTCTTACAAATATTATGAAGCGTATTTTATGATCTACCCCCCCCCCCCCCCCACTTTTATGTTCTAGAAACTAAAAATAAACAAGTTGGGATGTAAGGTGGCTGATAAAATATTGGCTTCGTTTTATTTAAAAGGTTAAATTAGGTATTTTTCAAATGGTTAAAAATAAATTTATTCAAGAAGAATCAACAAGGAATAATCCAACAGGAAAAGTTATTAAAAACAAATATTTAACTAGAAATAAACTTAAACCTTACCAGGAAAATAGGCTTAGCTGGATTCATGGAGATCACCTGAACTCCCCATATATCTATGGCCAGAAGTAGATGAAACCCTCCTTTGAAGTCTACTACTCTAATGTTCGATATAGCGCTCCTCTCTGTATGGGTAAAATTCTCAATTTTACGAGATCGGAGGGGTCCTACTTCATAGCCCCTGTCTACGGAAAATTGGAAATTCTCTCTCTCCACAAACGACGACGTTTTTTTGACGTACTCCGAGGCAGCTAGAGATATTCGCTCGACGAACTCCCGTTCCGAAAATATCTACCGTTAGGAGGCGTACGAATCGCGCTTTGTGAAACTAACCCATACAGAGAGGGGTAGACAAGACCAGGGAGTAATAGACTTCAAAGGAGGGTTTCATCGGCTTCTGCTATGGCTCTTATAAGGCAATGCAGGATTTCCATGATCATTGTCATTGGTCGCTATTTCTTAAAGCTTTTTAAACATGGAAAGCAGGGAATTGTATTGAGTTACTATATTAGCCCAAAGGGATTGTGTGTGTACCCACTCCACTAGCTCCGAAAGAATAACAGAGGGAAATTAGAGAACACATACAAATAATACAGCTAACAATAAAAAATAAAAATAAAAATACAAGAAATGAAATGATATTAGAAGGATATTAAAAAACTAATAATAACAGAAAATTAGGCCGCCTAAGAAGAAACACGACAACATTTGATTTCGAGTAAAAACCCAATTAAATATAAGGAAAAAATTATAATAATTTTATCGAAAATCAAAGGAAATTTATATGATAAACTATTATGACACTCGAAACTGTTGCAAACCATTAAAACTACACTTGAAAACCGAGTTCCTTCGCTCAAGTTTATTTTCAGACTTATTTTTCTATACTAGTAATAATACTTTTGCTTTAAAAGACCCCTATATGGTAAAAAATTACGCAGGAAAATTAAATTTTGAAATCTTGTGCGAAGGTGCATTTTTTATTTTATTTTAAAATATATTTAAAATTGGAAATTGACAGACAAATATGTAAAGTCTTATAAGAACTCTCGCGGTTAAACCCTTTTTTTTTTCCTAAAAAAAATGAAAAATAAAAATGAAATCATAATAAAAAAGATTTTGACGTTTTTCCGTATCATTAACCCTGGGCATTTTTTTTCAACCATTGGCCCTTCAGCCCCTTCTAGCCTCGCAAGATCACGTGACGTAATATTACGGTTTAACGTCAAGTTAAGCTGACAACTTTATCAATAAGAAAAACTACTCTTGGCCCTATCCTCGCTTTTGCTATCCACTTAGAGTGACTTATTTCTGATTTCAATGTTTTTTCTATTCACGCTAAATTTCGAGGAGGAGTTCGTGCTCTCTTTTCTCATCTTTTGTAATATCCTTTTTTCTTTCATCGAGTCATTTTGATTCAAAATTTGGCGGGAAAAGTTTAGCCTTTGGCCGTACTTTACTATGTATATATCGTTGGTCAAATTCTTATTCAGCCGAATGCTAGAGTGGAATGGCCCCAAGTTTGGTTCGAAAAAGTCAGTTTTTAAGGAGAAAAAAAGGGCGGGAAAAGGCGATAAGAAAATCGGCTTCAAATCCACGTATTCGGTTCCCGCGCCAATGAATTTGGCGGGAAATATTTCAAAGTAACACTATATGCACGTGAATCGGATAATCTCCATTTATTTACTTTTTTTCGCGCCATTTTTTTGCGCGGTTTTTTGGCGCCCTTTTTTTGGTAGGTTCTCGATAGAGACATTATGTTAATGATCAGTTTTTTTACTATACCCGACCGGTACCGGTATTGAATTTTTATTTTATACCCCCTTGTTAAAGATCTCTTTGCTTAACTAGCGATTAAAGGTCGGATTAACACGTAATGTTAAACCTTTTAGGGATGATAAAGTAGTTTTGCAATTTGCTTTTGAGCATGAGATACTTATATATATACCCATTTTATTTTTTTAACACCGTTAGCGCAGGGTCGGCTGTTGGTCTCTGAAAAATGATAGCTTTTGTCTTAAATCTCTAAAGACTTAATTAGAGGGCTACGTTGCTAAATAAAGAATAATGAGTTCATCTATTTCAGGTATTTTTTTCTTTAGTCCTCTGTGGTTTTAGGGTTAGGCTGCACCTTTTATAGCGTCAAAGTCTTAATCATATATAAAGGAAAATAAAAACATATTCTACTAACGATAAAGTCGTAAAAATAATCAAATTTCAATTTTTAATAAAATTTGTTAATACCAAGTGAGGTTGTCACCATTTCCTTCGTAAATTTTATTCCTTTAGATTGAACCGTTCTTAAGAAACTTCAAATATCGGTAATATTGTTCCGATATATGATGTAATAAACGATAATTTTTCATACGAAAGATAGAACTTTCTGCATTAAGTACTGACACGAAAAAGACCGCGCGAAATCACCCTTATCACGTGCTAAAACGGGCGAGAATCAACTGTAGGCTCTACAGTAGCCACAAGACCATATTGATGACGTAGTATTGCGGGGAATGTTTAAAAATCTCGAAATGGCGATTATAATTTCTATATTAATTTATATATTCTGTATATAAAGTTTATATTAATAGATTCATCTTATCTTTCTCTGTAGAATCGAGATAATTAACCACAAAATTAATATAATTTTATATTTTGTTTTTCATAGGTTTTTCTTGTGATGTTGATGGAACCGCTTAGGATTCTGCGCACCGTCTAGCTATATATTGGAATCTTCAAAATGGGTAAGTGAAACTGCATTTTCAAATATATCGTATAAAAATTAAACGGGGTGATCTAAAGGACTACACTTAGCGAAATAATTGATTTTATATAACGTTTAAATACTTCTAAACGCAATTATTACATATTTCATACCTCGTATACTAAAACTTAAGTGCAGTTAATACCAACCTTACAACTCGAATGCTGTTTTAAGATAAATATGGATTATCTATATGAGAAACGTTAACCCTTCTATATTTGAATTCCACGTGGAATCACGGTAATAGTCAAGGATTTCCAAAATAGATGGGGGCATAAGCTCGGAGATAAGCGTCACGGATTAAAAAAAAATATTGAACGTTAGGGGTATTAATTATTTTGGTTAACCTGAATATAAAGTAATTTTTTATGTTCTTTCACCCACATTAAATAAGACTATTGACACTGACCAGTGTTTTTAAAAGTGGTGCCCGAATGTCACACTACTTAACCCAACTCGTAGCCGGGGAAATTATCAGTGTCGCGATTCGCGAACACCATCATTAATTAGAATAAAAAATAATTGGCCAACCCTAATTATACACATGTCACGATAAAAACTGATGAAAAACGTATCAAAATACAAATTTCTATACGTATTTAAACACTTAAGTTCAATTTGTAACTGCTACATGGGTGTAGGGTAGTGCTGGTTACTGTTTTACTAAATTGGGACTCAGTGGAGAAAAAAAATTAATCGCGTTGATCGAAACCAAAATCAAATCATTGGATTTGGTGGAAAGTGCTGGAGCACTGGGAAACACTATAGTAAAATTTCTCAACACCAACACTGACTCTGAATAGCCCGAGTGGAATGGTTTACCACTATATGGAAAACGCCATTTTTAACACAATCATGAGATAAATTGAATGACGTCATTCATAAACCACCCTTATTTATGTAAAGTCATTATACATGTACAGTAAGTTGCTTTGGAATATCAACCTATACACATATTTGCAAAGCGTGTCCCTGTTGCGTGGGCATTCTAATTGACGCACTTGAATAGGCGGCCTACGTCAACGAATAATGAAATTCCTCGACGATTCATTATGAATCAGTTTGCGTTTTCAACACCCGCGAAACGAGTAAACACTCCTTTCTTCGTATAACTTCATTATATGAATTCTTATAGAGATGTTGAAGGAATTAGGCTGCCCTTGTGAAATCTCAATATTTGTCTTAACCTTTAAGATATTATTATTTTTCATTTTGTTTTCCTTTTCGCGAAAACCACTTAAATTCAAATTTCATTCATAGGGAGAATAAAATGTGACTAGAGGTTCATTTCTACGATTTTTTTATACATCTTAAGAAAATAAATTAGACTGATCAAATACACCCCAAAACACAATTTAATGAATACAAATATACCCTGAATTTCAAAGATATTTCTTTACTATCTTAATTTTATTTATTGAGATTTAAATGCCCGGAATTTAAAAACTACACATATTTATATCAAATTAATTAGTTAATCGTGTTTTTAACTCGTTGTTTAATTGTTTTTGACAGATATTCTAATTTTAATCGTGTTATTTTAAGATTTGTCAGTAAATCTGTCTTCCCTCCTCGTTATTTTCAAAGCCTTTTGACCCGAACTGACAAAGTCAAAAGCGTCCACTAGCTTTAGAAAGGTCAAATTATACAATTTTAAGGTCAGCCGTGTAGATCTTTGATCAAGAAACACAATATATCGAAAAGTTGAACGGTTTCAAAGTGTCAAATGTGAAATTGCTTCCCGATTTCTCACTTTGCTTTGATATCGAGGCTTATGACGTTAACTTGTCAGTTTGCTGATAGTGATACGCTTCTGGGAGTAAATTACTTTTGTTAGAACTTATTTGCGGAATTATAGAATTTAAGTATTTACTTAATAATCATAATAATTAACTTATGATAGTATTACGAATAAAATGGCTTAGGGTGTCTGTCCAGCTTTGATATTTTGCGCGCACGAATGTATAAAGTAGGTCATCCTATAGGTCCATAAATAGGCCAGGAAAGCAACAGGGACTGCGTACATACCCTCTTTATATTGTCTACTAAGTACATATAGTTCCTCGTCATATTGTTCCAGATCTCTTTGCGTAATAGCGAAAGCTGAAGCGGTTGAATACAAAATGTTAAATGAAATGGGGAGAAAAATAGATATTTCTTCAACTTTTCTCGAATAGTCGCAAATATACGCGCGAGGGAGTTGTTCTTTCTGTTGAAAACTGGCTCGGGAAGAACCGTTAAATATGCATTTGGTCGCGTGCGTTTTATGGTACGCGCGTAACCGATCAATACCAGATGGGTATACAAATCTCACAAGGAGTAAAAATAATGGAGATGAAATAAGTAACGTGTTTTTGCTTTTAAAATAAAAAAATCTAGATGGAAATAATAATATAATACTCGATTTCATGAATATTTTTCACCGTTTTTTTCGGCAAAAGGCCAAAAATGAGCAAATGGCCGTAACTTTTATCCACGGCCTTTTAGGTATAAACCGATTGCACCATTAAAAATTAGACATTCCGTTAATTATTTTAAGGTCATAAAATTCTGTTTCGCCACTCAAAAAAGGTGTTTCGCCACTCGAGAGAAATCGAGCAAAAGTCCAAAAATGAGCCCTATATTAAAATGCAAATGGCCGTAACTTTTATCTGAGACCTCCTGGGTATAAACCGATTGCACCATTAGAAAGTAGACATTCCGTTTATTATTTTAAGATCATAAAATTATGTTTCGCCACTCGTAAAAGGTGTTTCGCCACTCGATAGAAATCGAGCAAAAGTCCAAAAATGAGCCCTATATTAAAATGCAAATGGCAGTAACCTTTATTTGAGACCTCCTGGGTATAAACCGATTGCACCATTAGAAAGTAGACATTCCGTTTATTATTTTAAGATCATAAAATTCTGTTTCGCCACTCGTAAAAGGTGTTTCGCCACTCGTAAAAGGTGTTTCGTCACTCGATAGATATCTTGCAAAAGTCCAAAAATGAGCCCTATATTAAAATGCAAATGGCCGTAACTTTTATTTGAGACCTCCTGGGTATAAACCGATTGCACCATTAGAAAGTAGACATTCTGTTTATTATTTTAAGATCATAAAATTCTGTTTCGCCACTCGTAAGAGGTGTTTCGCCACTCGATAGATATCGAGCAAAAGTCCAAAAATGAGCCCTGTATTAAAATGCAAATGGCCGTAACTTTTATCCGAGACCTCCTGGGTATAAACCGATTGCACCATTAGAAAGTAGACATTCCGTTTATTATTTTAAGATCATAAAATTCTGTCTCGCCACTCGTAAAAGGTGTTTCGCCACTCGTAAAAGGTGTTTCGCCACTCGATAGATATCTAGCAAAAGTCCAAAAATGAGCCCTATATTAAAATGCAAATGGCCGAAACTTTTATTTGAGACCTCCTGGGTATAAACCGATTGCACCATTAGAAAGTAGACATTCAGTTTATTATTTTAAGATCATAAAATTCTGTTTCGCCACTCGTAAAAGGTGTTTCGCCACTCGATAGATATCGAGCAAAAGTCCAAAAATGAGCCCTATATTAAAATGCAAATGGCCGTAACTTTTATTTGAGACCTCCTGGGTATAAACCGATTGCACCATTAGAAAGTAGACATTCCGTTTATTATTTTAAGATCATAAAATTATGTTTCGCCACTCGTAAAAGGTGTTTCGCCACTCGATAGAAATCGAGCAAAAGTCCAAAAATGAGCCCTATATTAAAATGCAAATGGCAGTAACCTTTATTTGAGACCTCCTGGGTATAAACCGATTGCACCATTAGAAAGTAGACATTCCGTTTATTATTTTAAGATCATAAAATTCTGTTTCGCCACTCGTAAAAGGTGTTTCGCCACTCGTAAAAGGTGTTTCGTCACTCGATAGATATCTTGCAAAAGTCCAAAAATGAGCCCTATATTAAAATGCAAATGGCCGTAACTTTTATTTGAGACCTCCTGGGTATAAACCGATTGCACCATTAGAAAGTAGACATTCCGTTTATTATTTTAAGATCATAAAATTCTGTTTCGCCACTCGTAAAAGGTGTTTCGCCACTCGATAGATATCGAGCAAAAGTCCAAAAATGAGCCCTATATTAAAATGCAAATGGCCGTAACTTTTATTTGAGACCTCCTGGGTATAAACCGATTGCACCATTAGAAAGTAGACATTCCGTTTTTTATTTTAAGATCATAAAATTCTGTTTCGCCACTCGTAAAAGGTGTTTCGCCACTCGATAGAAATCGAGCAAAAGTCCAAAAATGAGCCCTATATTAAAATGCAAATGGCCGTAACCTTTATTTGAGACCTCCTGGGTATAAACCGATTGCACCATTAGAAAGTAGACATTCCGTTTATTATTTTAAGATCATAAAATTCTGTTTCGCTACTCGTAAAAGGTGTTTCGCCACTCGATAGATATCGAGCAAAAGTCCAAAAATGAGCCCTATATTAAAATGCAAATGGCCGTAACTTTTATTCGCCACCTCTTAGGCATAAACTGATTACACCATTAAAAAGTAGACATTCCGTTTATTATTTTAAGATCATAAAAGTAAAGTATAATCTACAAGTCTACTTTTTTAATAGTAATTCGTGTTTGGCGTGGTTAGGGACATGTTATTGTAATTTTTCATGTCTGATACACTTTGCCCTAACAATTAATGCTCCCATGAAAACCATTGAATTTTTTCCCAAATGTACGGGTTGTTCAGTAAGGAAAAGAATTTTGAAGCGTTTGAAAGAGACATTCCGCGTTAAAATCACAGAAATTCAAATACAAAAAATTTTGTGAATACCTTTTAAATACCGCGAGACAGTTAATAGGACTCATTAATTAATATCAAGCTTAGTAGCCGTTATAAAATTGGTGCTTCGCCTCTACATGTATCATTGTAATTTCGTTTTTTTTTTTTTTAATTTAACAAAATTCACTCAAAATACATATATATAATAAATTCGAAGTTCAAAATTTCTAATTTTCCTAAAATGTATCCCTTCACAGTATGTTGCGGTATTTTCTAGCTTTATAGAGCTTATGAACAATCTTTATGGATTGAAATAATTTTATTTTTATAACCGACCATCACTTCCAACACGAGAACGTGCTATAAGGCTTCCCGTCTAATATTGACCATTTCAATGAAACGTTAGCGCCATTTCATTCCTTGCCTTTGATAACCGTATTAATATGGGAAAGGGCCAACATAGTCAAAGTTAAGGTTTGAACCAATTTTAAAATCGACGATAATTCTAGTCCTTGCCTAAAAATCGCGCTTGAATAGTTTCTCGCGCGCGCCCGTTTTGAAAATGATTATGCCTATACTTTAGCGCCAAAAATTTCACTTTTTCCCGCGCATTTATCCATAAAAAAAATATGGTTTTATCCACACCCAAATAGTGAGGATTCGCTTGGTATTTGTGGAAGCTGTCGTAGTGTGACGCAATTTAGAATTTTATCAATTTCTTTTTCGAAAAATTTATATTTGATTAAAAAACAAAAGAAATTACCAACAAATATTTAATTAGAAATTGATTTTTATCTTGAAAAACATAGACTTTTAGTTCTGCAAGTCCTTGGAGAATTTATATCTTGTACATTAATTGACTATTTCTTCCTCTTTTCTATAACTTAATTATCACATCGATTGATAAATAATTTTATTTGGTTTAAAATGAGAAAGAAGACTGTGAAACAGTAGTTTTTATCGATTCAATAGCCCCAAAAATAGACCCAACTAACTAGTAAATAGAATTTACAAAATTCACTTACCATACTAGGCGTACTAGGAACTAAGTCGCGTTCATACCAGGCCTTGGAATCGATTTAAACCGGTTCAAAACGTTTCGTTAGAGTCGTGTGAACGGGAAAACGTCTTTTCTAGAATCAATTTGATTCGATTTCTCGAAACTGCTTCGGGAACCAGTTTCATACCGATTCGGTTTCAACAACCGATACATGAAGCTACAGTAAATCGATTTATAATGGTAATGCCTGAACACGTGACGCTTAAAACTACTCCTGGCGATTTGAATATCTGTTTGAATTTACCAGAAACCGATTAAGAAATGTTAGTAAGCTCGCAACTGGCTAGGTACATTTCCAGGGATTAAGCCGGAAAATAGTTGAATTTCCCCGCTTCGGCTAAAAAAATACTTTTTCTTATTAAATATTCTTCGGGAGGAGAGAATAAAATCGGTTCAAAACGTGTTCAAAAAGTTTTTTTTTTTTTTTTTTTTACCTGATCAGCCAATTTTCAATTTTCTCATATTTTACCATATGCATCTATATAGTAACTAACATTTTTAGTGTGGCTTAGAGATCGGGGTTTGGACAAGAAATTTTCTGATTATTTTATCTTTATTCATAACTTAAAATTTTTCGAGGAAAGTCTTTGATAAATCCAATGTAATCGCGAATAATTTTCCGATTATTTTTTTATGATTAACTGATTAACTGATAGTTGTGGATTATTTTGTCCAAACCCCGATTATAGTGTGGCTATAATATGGAGTTCTCCTTCTTGTTGATTCTTTTTTATTTTATTATGACTTATTCTCTAACGTTCTCGGGGAGATTTTTCAAATAAACATTAAAAAGACCCGGGAAAAGATAGAAAGGCAAGAGACCGTAGGCCTATACATTTCGAGATGATGTTTTTGACCTATTTTTGGCGCAATCCTATATTTCGCAAAGAGAGAGATTACGTTTTTGAGTTTTTCTCCTTATAACCAAACTTTCCTCTCCGAAAGGCTTCCTTCATTATTGTTATAAGATGAAGCGAAGGAGTGTATTGGGTGAAGCGTGATTCCCAAAATAATATTATCTAACAAGTATTTCCTCTATAATGTTTTATGAATATAAGTTCAAAGGTCATCTGCTCAGTAACTGCGTGGATTTTTCGGTTTATTTTAAAATAGATAAATCTTCTAATAAATGGCGGATAGTGCTCGGAAGCTGATAATCATGTTATTCGAATTATGTTTAAAGATATTTTCAGATAATATAAATGGATTCGGTGTATCCGAAGATAAAAATTTGAAGCTTTATCTGTAAGCAAGTTATTTTAAATTTTCTTATCAGAACGTATAATATTCTAGGATATTAATGCATTTTTGGATAAAACAGATATGAATATATAATTTTTACTTTATCTTCCTGTCTTTATCTTTTTCTCTGCTATAACACATATTTTTACACTTGCAAAATCTACATAGTTTTGAACCAGAAACCCTAAAATATATTCTTCGTATTGTAGAGAGTTTAAGATAGAGATCGGGGTTTGGACAAAATAATCCACAAATATCAGTTAATCAGTTAATCATAAAAAAATAATCGGAAAATTATTCGCGATCACATTGGATTTATCACAGACTTCCCGTGGATAATTTCAAATTATGAATAAAGATAAAATAATCAGAAATTTTCGTCCAAACCCTGATCTCTAGTTTAAAAAATGAAACGAAGAACGCTTACATTTAGCTCTATTAGACCAATATTAAACTAAATATTTTTTCAAATTCTTTAAAATGAAATAAAATCTTGCCTTTTTGGGTTTTAAGCCTACATTCGAACGACTATAAATTTCAAAAAAAAAAAAAAAAAAAAAAAAAAAAAAAAAAAAAAAACATCCAAATTAACGGAATACGAATAGCAGACTGACAGTGAATGTTTAGTCTATTATATATATTATACTGTTTGATTTGTTGAGTACTAACTTTGCTCGTGTTTCCAACTCAAGGTAGACTATACCTGAAGATCTCGAGGCAAGTCGAAAGACTTAAGAAAGCTTGCAATCTTTAGTTAATTAAAGAAATATTTTATATTGTTATACTCCATGGAATTTACTATTGTTAATTGCTGTTATTACTATCAAACGAGATTCGAGGGGACATTTAGGTCGCCATCCATGATGTTATTGTTATCTTTTTTTGTGGGACGGGCCCAATTTATAGTTGGTAAACGCTAAAAACAAGGCTCCTTATCCTTTTTGTTAGTGGCATATCCGATATCGTAAGCTGTAAACGCAAATATTCTCTTTTATATGTTTATGAATTCCAGCTATTCTAATTAACGAGAGACGTATCGTTCCGTACAGCCGATACAGATTATAATTTAGGAGAATATATAAGTTCGATTAAAAAAAAGTTTTTATATTATACTTTTCGGGCTCCCTTTGAATTCGAGCGAAAGGGAAAAGCTCGTTTTGTACAAAATAATAAATAATTCTGAAGAGCTGAGAGGCCGCGGGAATGAGAGAGAAACGAAATAAGAGTGGATACTGAGGTAACGCGTGCGGGAAACATAGAGGACATTGGGATGAAGAGAGTGATACGTTAGAATGTGGAGGACGGAGAAGTATCACCCTAGCAACGTCCGAAGAGAGAAAGAGGAGGGAAAGACGGATAAGGAGCTTTCAGACACCGATTTTTCGGGAGGCGGATTGAACCATGCGAACTGGTTTTCGAGATTTCATGCGGAGACGAGTTCGTTTTTGGGATTTCAGTGATACTTTCCCATATAATATTCAGTCATTTCACGAACTAAACTTAGACAAAATTCCAAACTTTCCGTGAATTGGTTTCGGAGATTTCAGCAAGATTTTTTTTGATATCAAAGATGTTAATAATAATAAAATTTCGTACACTTTCACCAAAATCTCCTAATCTTTAAGGGAAAAATTAGTATCTAAATCTTTAAATCTTTAAGGCGAAAATTATATTGAAATCTCAAAATCTTTGTGACGGAAATAACATCGAAATCTCAAAAATATATTTTTGAAATCTCAAAATCCTTTCGTGAAATCCCAACACAAATCTGATACCTCGTTCAAATCTCCTCTCTCAATAAAGTTTTACGTAATTAGTTAAACTGATGCATCTTTTGGTAGATAAATACGTTACAAAATCACTTTACTACGATCAGAAATTCTTAAATAAATTAATTAATAAATTTTACAAATAAATATATAAGTTATAATTATAATTATCTTCTTACCTTTACTGTATTCTGACTCATAGCCCAAGAACTCCACCCCTCAACGTCTATCAAAACTTTATAGATATTTTATTGTCTCTCTTTTGAACCGTTGACCGTTGTTGCTGACGTGAGTGGCAAAAAAACTTATATATTTGGTTGCCCTGGCTACGAACCATTTTTTCCTAAAGAAAATAAGATTTACCTCCTTTTTCCTACCTCCCTCCCATAGAAGGGTCTCGTGTACTCACTAAAGCCAGACAGATATTCTTTCATTATGAATTCCTGGTAATCAGCACCCTCGAAAAAATCAAATTTTGTCAAAAGATCTGTTGCAAATCGGTGTGCTTGAAAGACCCTTTATATAGAGAGGTTTGGAAGAGAGCGTTTTCCATAAACTTTTAGTGACCTTTTGCCACTGATCTCTCGGTCCCTCCCTCTCTCCGCACTTTCACTCTCTCTCTCTCTCTCTTTCGTCTTTGGTTGCCTCTCGTCTCGTCCCTTATTTAATTAAGACCCGGAGAAATCGTTAGAGTGCGTAATTTTAAGAGATCAAAGGCGAGCAACGACAGGGTTTATGGGTAATATTCGCTGACTTAACTGTCAGTTTAGAATGATTCGCTTATTCATACAGTTTCTACCCAATTTAAGAGTAAACTTAGTGCTTTAAGCTTATCTATGGAATGTAATGTTCATCGCGGTTGAAGATGGAGTTACATTTGAAATCGAGCGCGGTTTGTATTACGCTTGTTTGGTTTTATTTGCTTTGGAGAGCTAGTATATTCGGTACCTTAATTAGATTTTTTAAGAGTGTATTTGGTTATTTTAAAGCCGATATGATCTAATCAGACAAATGCTAATGGAAGTCCCCCGTCATTTCCTAAACTTATGCAGAAATATACTCGTTAATTTTAATGAAAGTGATTAAATCAATTTTAGGTTTTAGAAAGCTACGTCGTCAAAATTTTAGTTTTTTTTACGCGAGTACTTTCTAACTTTCTGCGTGATTGGTTTCTTTAATAATAAACACTCACCTAAATTATTTGGCTTACACGTTTATGGTGTTTCCCTTTAATTTATAGCTTAAAACGGAAAAATATACAAAAAAATTTAATATTAAAATAAACACAAATTTTTATTATTTCATGCTCTTTGATTATAGAATATTTTAAAAAAACTTCTTTAAAAATCACTGAAGGATTCTGTCAGATACACATTCTAATGTAATACCACTTAAATCGTACGTTTCGTCAAATAGGGGAATTATATTTATAATTTCAATCTTAGCAAGATGGCTTATTTGTTCTGACGAGGTCTTAACGCAAATATATTTGGTATATTAAGCAATAGAATATGAAAATCATCCCAATAAGTGAATTCACAAGCGTGGGAAAATGTGTAGGAAACCTAAACCTCTTATAATTAATAAAAGTTCTCTAAATGTCAATTATTTTTAAAATATTTATACAACTTCTATACTTACATGGTAGGGCTAAATAGGACAATTGCTAGACTAATTTAACTAACAAATATCTCTTAACCTACAAGTACTTAGTCACTGAAATAATTTTAGTGTTAAATGCTACCTGAAAGTATGCGATAGATAAATTGCACCATGATGTATAAAATATTCATTGAGCTACCTGAAAACTGCCTTATATAACCCCCATCCTTCCCTTATATACCATATTTTTTGCTGAAGAAGTATTAAAAAAACAATAAGAGCTTAACCCTAAGCCTTTAAGCTGGCCCACTTTCCTGTCCAGTTCAATTTGGTCTCTTTTAAACTTTTACGCAGGATCGTATATATACATATAACAATATGGTTAAAGCCCTAGTTAGCCACACCTCTCATGGTTGTAAACGCCCTCAAAGCCCCAAAATTAAAAAAAGTAAAAAAAGTTAAAAAAAGGTTTTGTTAAGTTTTTCAAGATTTGTTTAGCAAATTTGTTGTTTGATAATACGTGGCAATTGTTTCTTGGTTTTGAAGAGAATGTAAGACGTAAAGAAGTTTCCAAATCACGCGTGAGGCTTCCACGGGAAAGTGAAGACGGCGTAAGATCGCCTAGTTAGCGCAATTTCTTGTATTATTCGCCGTTTCCCGTCAAAAGCAATCTTTACTGGCGAGCTTCTGTTTTAGTTGGGGGCTTACCTACTTCCTCCTATTTACTTCTGCTCCAAGTAATAGCCTACACCACCCCTAGGGTAGGTATTCCTAAAAATAGTCTTCAGACTTTTCTCTACTTCTAGGAAAACGTTAGTACTGTAAGCCCGAGGGAGGAGGGAGGCTGTAACAGACTCTTAATTCTAATAAATTTCTATAATAAACGTCGTTTTTAGTTAACCGCGGTTAGAGAAGCTTTCAACAAGCAAAAATAACATTGGCGCTGACTTCTTTTTAACACCTTTTTTTAAGTCTTCCTGCTTCAAGAATAATAGCCAAGAATAATAGCAACTTTGGTTAAAAAGAAGGATTGTATTTTTATACTCTTTTAATTTTAAGAATAGGGAATTTATTACTCGGGATAGAAATTCCACGTTTTAAAATTAATTATAGAGACTTTTATGTTGCAACTTTTCTTTCATTTAAAATTTTAAAGAGAAGGTGAATCGCCATATTTTACCAATATATTTTTTCCTTTTTATTTTATTTAGGAGTACTTAGAGGTCGATAATCCATAAATATTTGGTTAATCAGTTAATTTATATAATAATCAGTTAAATATTGGCGATTACATTGCTTTTATCATAGACTTGCCACGAATAATTACAAATTATGAATAAATATTAAACAGAAATTATCTTGTCCAAACCCCCTACCTCTATACAGCAACCCTCACAAGGAGGCCAATTTTAACTTCCGTAATTCAATGGGGCAGATTTTATCTATTGGGCATTTGAATAAGGCCCGTGATTGGTTAGAACTCCGTGAGGGAATGCGAAATATTGGAAACTTATATTCTCGTTGTTAACTAAATTATTTCCTATCTGAAGAGATACGAACCCGACCACTAATAATTTTTAATATCGAAAATGACGATTATTAAATATGTATTTTTATCCTCGCGGTAATCTTTTTCTATGACATTCGAATATATATTTTGAATCGTTTTCCAAAGATATCTTTCCGAAAATGTTCATCATTTTTTATTAAATCCTTATCGTTTAAATAGACCTAATCCAACAATAAAAAAAAAAAATACGAAACAAATATTAAACTATAAATAAATTTAAAACTTACCCGGAAAATAGGCTTAGCGGGATTCATGGAGATCTTGAATTATGTCCATGTAAGGTCTAGCGACCACGAGATCTCTACGAGACTTACAATCGCATTCGATTGGTTGCTAACACCTTATACGTCAGGATCTCCATGAATTCAGCTAAGCCTATTTTGATGGTAAGTTTTAAATTTATTTCTAGTTTAAAATTTGTTTTATAAATTTTTTATTGGTGGATTAGGACTATTTAAACGATAATGAATCGATAAAAAATCATTTGTTAGGTTGCATTCTCCCTTTAAAAACTAGTGATTTCTTTGTATGGGAGAGTTCTTTTTTTATTTACTGGGTATTGTTAAAAATATTACCATTTTTAATCACAAAGAAAATGTCTTTTTTTAGCTAAATTCTTTTATTTGCTAGAAATTAAAGATCTCTCATCTCTTTGTAAATTGTTTTATAAAAAAATCTTTAGCTTGTTATTGTAATTCAAACTTGGATTTTCAATAAATCCGTTTCATCGTGAAAAAGAGAACTTTATCGTTTTTGGTACCGCGTATAAAATTGTCCGCACCATCGCTTTTCAGCTGCGTTATCAATTTTTCAAAAAATCTTTTAAACATTTTTCGTGCGTCGCGTTGCAGTTTGAAATAAATTTTAATTGCTTCTCCTTTTAACGTTTTTTCGCCAACTCGCCCTTTTCCTTCTTCCAAGATCAAACTAATCATGGAAAATTCTTTTTGGAGAACTATATACTCTTTAAAGAAATTTTTATATCCCCTGGGGACTATTTCTTTAAAGCGAGGTTGAAAAAAAAAAAAAAAATAAATAAAAGTTTTTTTTTAAATAAATTTAAAGAACAATATAAATTTCTCTATATGCAAATGAGCAGGGATATTATCTAGATAATTACACTAAGGATGTATAAAGCAGTTGAGAGCCTTTTTTTCAAGTAAAAGTGTAGTTATTTCGTAGTGAGTTAGAAACTCCACACCCCACGGGCTCATTGATGTCGGGGTATGCTCTATGGAGACACGGGCATTCTATCTTATTATTTTATTATGAATTATGACATTATAACATTATTAAATAAATTAATGAGACTGCTAGTTCATACTTTAGAAAACATTTTTCCATGCAAATTTGTTCAAAATTTAAACTCAAGTTGCATGGAAAATTCAATGAATTGTTTTACTCAAACCTGAAGTAGTAGACTTGTTAATTTATAAAACTATAAGCTAATCACCAATATCTAAAAATTTGTGTAAAGAGAGAATGCAACGCCACAAGTGTTTTTTTATCGATTCCGCATCGTATAAATAGGCCTAATCCACCGGTAAAACTTTTACAAACCAAACTAGAAATAAAACTTACCCGGAAAATAGGCTTAGCTGGATTCATGGAGATTATGAATTTCTTCGCATGGAAGGGTCGTTGACCAATAAGCAAAAGCCCGTCGTTATGGCGAGGTCACTAAAAGACTTCCAATAACATTCGATTGGTCGCTGAACCATCAATGCGAAGAGATTCTGGATCTCCGTTAATTCAGCTAAGCCTAATTTCCGGTTAAGTTTTAAATTTATTTCTAGTTTCAATATTTGTTTGTATAATCTTTTAATTTGTGGATTAGGCCTATTTAAACGATAAGGAATCGATATAAAAATCATTTGTTATTAGGTTGCATTTTCACTTTAAAGGAATCTCGTAACATTATTTCTGAAATGAAACTAAACCTTTTATATTTAAATTCTTAATTCAATCGAAGTAGTGATATTTCCTCCAATAAAAGATGAAATAATATATTTGGGTTAGGTCTTTTTCCTTCCCTTTTAAGAATGAAAGAGAAACAGAGTGGGATGTAGTATGGTGGGTTATTTTCTTTTGAATTATAGTCGTATGGTTGTTTGGGATTAATGCTTACGCGTCGCTGAATTTCAATCGAGAGACTTCTCTTAAAATATGAGGCATCTTTCTCAGCGACGCCAAAACCTTATTGTAAGGCACCCGCCCCACCCACGCAGCCCTGAACAATAGGAAACGAAAGGGGGGGGGGGGCTGCGCCCACCCTGCCATCTCTCTCACGCGTCCTAAAATTGGATTCTTAAAAAAGATGATGGAAAAAATTGACTCTTTTGTCTCCTCATGTTCTTTTTTTTTTTTTTTTTTTTCGTTAAGGATGAGGGATATGTTAGAATTGAAGTAACGCTACATTTTGTGTACTCATTCAACCAAATTCGATTTTGCAGGCTGGTTATTTTTAAGTAAGGAGGGCCGCCGGGGTTTGTAGTTTAGGTTACGTTTATAAGGAATATTTTGACGAAGTTTAGTGGGTTATAGATTGTTGCGCATAAAAATAAATTTGTTACTTTAACCAAATCAATGGTGTGCGCAATGAAAAGTATATATAGCATGTTTATATGAATTCTTAGTATCAAAAGTCTATCTTTTTGTTTCATAAAAGTAAACAACGCCCCGTAGCTTATTACTATCAGCAAAGTAACAGGTGAGACGAGATTTATTATAAAAGGGGATTTAGTTAAGATTAGTTAATATTTAAAGGTCGGTTAAATGTCTAGGGGAATTAAAGTTAAATATATAAATAAGTCTCGTCATCATTAGATAATTAATAGAAAACTTAAATAAGGTTTTTGTTAGTTAATATATAAATTTTAATGAGGCACTAACACAGAATAATAATAATAACACTATAGTAAAATGGACCCTGGCTGGCATATAAAATATTTATAGTTCTTACTGTTCTCCGATGAAAGTTAATACGATAACGCACACATCACTTTAAAATATTTTAGCCTAACTCGGCGACTCGGCGTGGAAGATTCCAAGTCCGACGTTAAAAACGAAAAAGCGCGGAACCCCGAAGGGCCACGCGGTCGAAGAGACCAACCAGGGAAAATCTTGGTCAGCGACCAGCCAGGAACGGAGAGTAAGCGTAAGAGACCTTTTGCCACACGTGGCACGAGCTATTTAAGCGTGGCCACGTGTGACGTCATTCGAAATATTCCGTACCAGCCAGGTGCAAAATAAAGGGTTAGGCCCAATAATATAAAGTAAGGGGAGCGTTCATAAAATACCGTTACACAGGTAAACGTACTAGACCATCACTTAAAACTTGCCAAAAAAGTCATCATCCCTGTCTGGCTCGAGTGGTTTGGACTCTTCCTCGATATTTTGAGTTGGGAGAAGGGGACTATATTGTCTCCACCCCCACCCCAACTCCGGGATTTCTCCAAAGAGTGTCTCTTCCCCCGTTCACTATTTACACCGACTGTGGCCGCTAGAGTGTCTCGAATCAGAATATGTCGGTACATTCACCTGGACATTTGCTGATGGTACTAATCTACGGGGCGTTGTTTACTTTTATGGAATAAATTATAGACTTTTGGTATAATCTATATTGTTTTTTCTGCAAATTTCTTTTTTTTTTTTTTAGTTTAGCTGGGCGTCATCCTTTAACACTTTGACGAATTTGTTCATTAAATATAGTTAATTGTGTCACTAATTATTCCAAATGTCTATCGTCATCCAAAACACCAATGTGTATATTATTCTGAGAATCAAAAACTTATCCCCTCATCATCGCGTAGCGTTTCACTTTTGTCAATTAACAATAGGAAATCAACGGTATATATGTATACGATATAGAATTAATATTTTTAAGGTCGCAGTTCGTATACCGCGTATAGTCTAGCCGGGTAATCCTCGTCTTTTGCTCTATTGTGTCTCTGGAAACAATGAACGGTTCATTGGATGGGTGTGGGTGGATGGATAGAGCCCCATTGTTTAGCGGGAAATTTCGCCCGAACTCTTACGTAGCAATAATGACGCGGAGACCGTGTCTCTATTTCTGCGGGAAAATGCTCGAAATGTATAAACGATTCTCGCCGAACAAACAAAAATAAATCCGTACGGGACACAATGACGTTGGTTTATCGGAGGCCCACGGGATGCTTAATTGTTATGGTAATTAATATATTACAAGGATAAGTCTTAGCTAAAACTCAATTTTTTTAGGGATAAGATTGAATTAAATATTGTTTCATGAATTAAATAACATTAACATAATTAGAACTCGGTGATTCAAAAACAGTTTCCGATTTGATAAGGTGGTGCGAAAAATATACAATAATTTCACAAAGAAAATTCGTACCACTGTTTCAGTACAAAAATAATCATTTTCGATTCTTTTGGAATGAAAGTCAGCAATTTTATAGTCATTATCACGAAAAAAGTCGATAAGTTTAGAAATAAGGAATAATCGTAAAATTCGTAAATAATTTATTTTAGTTCTAGCTTGAATTTTGGGTCCTACACTAGTTTTCAGAGTAATAAGATTGTTTTGCAAACATTACGCATCTTTCATAAATCCTTTAGGTTTCTCAGTAATCTTTTAAATCCAAAGATTTGGTTTGCAAACATTTTTTGGACAAAATCTTATTTTAATTTTAAAACTCACAGCTACCTGTATTAAAATTTTGGCGAGACTTGCCCTTTACACGTTTCAAAATTTTTGTAAGAACTAGGCAAGGAGGATCAGAGAAGGAGAGGAAATGTGGGGACGGCGCGGTTCCTACTGCGTCGGCCTAAACTCCCACTCTGGGAGAACGGGGGTAGAGACGTTTCGTGGTAAAATGTTGTCGCGTGGGTAAAACGAATCCTTTATGAGACGCGCTAGCTAGCGACCACGTGACAACAGTTTACCTCGAGAATTTCCTATCCCCCCTTTCCACCCGAGTGGGAGGTTGGCTCTTCTCTCTCTAACTCAACGCAGCCCCACATTTCCTCTCCTTCTCTGATCCTCCTTGAACTAGGATAGTTATTGAAAATTTGGATTTGGCGATAGTTTAATGTATGTCTAACATTAGGTACGTGTGGCTGATATAAAATGAGTTGATGTTAAAAATTTATAACATTGGTTAATTTTATTTGGAAAATCAAAATTTGAAATATTAACTTTTAATATCGGCCTATGATGCCAATGCGTCAAAATGTATCGGTGGTCGAACTTTCTCCGGATGAATATTATTCATTTACGGTATTTTAGTCATAGTCAAACTGTCCTTGACCTGGATGGTAGTGAACTTGATAAATTGTCCTATGGTAGTGTATTTAGAGAAATTGTCCTTGATGGTAGTGTACTTAGATAAATTGTCTGTTATGTTTCTTAGTTAAGTTGTCCTAGATGTCATTTATTAAATTATTCCTGATACCATTTGTTTAATTGTCCTTTCTAGATACTTGTACTTATAGTCAAATTGTCCTTTCTAGATACTTGTACTTATAGTCAAATTGTCCTTTCTAGATATTTGTACTTATAGTCAAATTGTCCTTTCTAGATACTTGTACTTACAGTCAAATTGTCCTTTCTAGATACTTGTACTTATAGTCAAATTGTCCTTTCTAGATACTTGTACTTGTAGTCAAATTGTCCTTTCTAGATACTTGTACTTATAGTCAAATTATCATTTCTAGGTATCTGTACTTATAGTCCAATTGTCCTTTAGAGATACCTGTACTTATAGTCAAATTGTCCTTTTAGAGCTATCTGTACTTATTGTTAAATTTTCCTTGAGAACACTTAGTTAAATTGTCCTTTAACGCGCTTAGTTAAATTTTTCTTTAGGGTACTTAATTGAATTGCCCTTAATGGTATACGCAGTTTAATTGTCCTTGAGGGTATACTTTATTTAATTTTCCTTGGGGCTACGTTGTTAGATTTCACCTTTCATAACTCGTAAAGAAAATCACTAGCTCGCGTCACGTAAAAACTTATTTTCATAACTTGCATTTTCTAAACGAGCGAAAAACTGGGGGAAAAAAAAACATTACAAATCGGAAAATATTTCTTTTTTGGAGCACTTCGTCTACAACCGTATATTCATCTTTTTCTTTTCAAACTATCGTTACAAACTTTCGACCTAAAAAAAATTAAATAAAATCGAGAAGCAAATCGATAATTTATTTTCATTTTTGTTAGCGCGTATATCGGAATAAACTCGAGAAATTTTGTTAGATCTTTTCATATTTTACAAGTCGAGAGCGTGTAGGAGGAAGTGAACTCCGTGCATAGCAGCGTAGACGAACCAACCAAAAAAAAAAAAAATGTACATTATTGACTAGCACCGCGAAAAATATATAATTTTTTCTTTAAAGGGAAAATGAAAGATAAAATTTTGTGAATTATTTTACATAATATTTTCGTTTTAAATTAAGCCTTATTGATTGTACCCGATGACGATGGATACTTGCCAAAATAACGTATATAAGATTACACTTCGGCCAAATTTCCCAAAATCTCTCAACATTCTATTTAGAAAATTTATATTGAAATTTCAAAATCTTTTCCAAAAATTGCTTTGAAATCTCAAAATCCCTTGAAAATTTTAATGTCCCGATAAACAATTAAACATATGCCGTTATATTAAAAATAATTATTGAAAATACAGTTTCTTTCCGGTTTCGTGTTTTTATAATATCTTTAGACCAATTAAATTTTGATCCATATTTCAGCTAAGCCTAATTAATTAAGAGATAATATATTTTTCAATCATTTACCTTATTTTCGTAATGGGGCCGTTCCCGACTCTAATAAGTTACAACCAGTTCTGTAAAGGAATATAATTTCTTATTTCAAAATCATTTTTAAAGTGATACTGATACATGTTTTGTGGAAGGTCTATAATCTATTTTTAAGATTTTATACCTGTGGGTTTTACGCGTTTATAAGAAATTGGGGAAAAAATCTGATTAATAAAAATATTAGATTACGTAGAAAGAGGAATAATTCGAGAATATTTTTTTTTCTATTGATTATTTTGAACTTAGATAGGTCTTACTCGACAGTAAAATATCTTCAAAGAAATATAAAGTTTGAAATCAATTTTTAACTTACTCTGAAAGTAGGCTAAACAATTAATCCATGGAGAGTTTCAAATCTTGCCTTTAAACAGTCTCCATCCAATGAACGAACGAAGCGTTCCTTTTAAGCCTAGTTTGGAACGGTTTTTTTTTTTTTTTTGCCGGAATAAAGCGTACGCTTTAAACCGTGATTGGAAGGAGACAGTTTAAAAGCGAAATTTCATATTCAAATAGATCCTTGTTAAGCCTACTTTCCGAGTAAATTAAATTTGACTTCTATCGTAATATTTTATTATAGTTTTCATGAGAAATCGGTGTCAGAATCATTTTCTTTTTCACGTTCCCTTTATTTATTTTTTATATATTTTCACGAACATCCCAAAAAAGAAAAATGTTTTGAGAAAAAAAAAATATATATATATATATAAAAAAAGTAGGGAAACACAAAAATGGGAAAAAATTTCTCGAGTTTACCAACTATATAAAACGCAACGGCTCAAGGCCCTATAACAAATGTTCGGGCATGAGGAAAAAGGAGGACTTTGCTCTCGCTCTCCTTACAATGGTCGCGTAGACCCTGTTAATACCTCGGAAACTTAAATCTCCGTTATTCCACAAGTAAATCATCCTTTACGTTTATAAGACGACATACTGAGGGTGACGATGAAGCGAGTCCGATTTTTCAGTCCATTTTTTCACCCTAAGTGTTCCGAAATTTGTACAGAAAGACGGACAGGCCCAGTATATTCTTTCTAGAGTAAATCAGACTCGAAATCGCGACGGCCGGGCGAGACACTCTCCTTCGTTTCGCGAGAGAGAGGGGAGAATTGTTTTCGACAATACATTTCAACCGTAAACGTCTAGAAAGTTCGCCGCGATATTAGCACCGCCTACTTAGTTCCAATCTCAACCACTAGAGGGCAATTTCGAATTCCGTATCTCGACCTTTCCTCTCTCCTAGGGCGAAAGCTCTGACGACAAAACTTTCAGAACCACGTACCAATCATAATATGCCTTGTTGTAAACTTAAAGCGTGATTTACCTGTGGTTATTGTTATGACCAATTTATCCAAGTTTTGCTATTTTTCTCCCCGTCTTCACTATTTATTAATTGAATTGTCACGAATAGAATTTGGGGTCGAATTCAATCGAGAAACTTTAATTAATAGATTTAAAGGCTGATGTATGTCGAACTAATATCAATTAGGAGAAAGCGTATTTAGTTAATTTACTAGTTATGGGTAAATAATGTTAATATAAGCCTGAATAATTCAATTTTTTTATAACCCTTTTTTCCCGCTTATATTTCATTAAATGAGTAAAGTCGAATGAAGTTTATGGTCAGAATATTTTTTAAATTTGTAGTATGTTTTAAGCTATAGTAACCTCTTTTTTGCCCAAGAAATCAATTCGTATGGATTACAGAGACCGTAGCTTTGTACCTCACTACGCGGTTGAACTGTTAAAAAATATAGGAACTTATGGGGTTGAGATGGGGGTTTGAAACAACCTCTGCAATGGGATGAAATGTACTCTGGCATCCCGGCTCTGGCTCTTCTCTCTCTCTCTCTCTTTCTCACTCCTCTCTTTGCCCGGTCCTTTCGGTCGATTTTCGAGGGATCATCTTCTGCGCAAGCGCATTTACCAGGCCCGGGCTATTTTTGCCCCCGCTTGAGAAATTTAAACCTAAAAAACACTGTTTCTCAACAACATTTACTTTTTTTTAAAGGGAGACGATCAGAATTATTTTTTAGTTCAAATATCTTGAAATAAAGTGAATTATTTTCTTTTTACGAAGTGCCAGACAAATTTCGAGACTATTTATATCTTTCTTTGATCCGAAATTATGTCAAAGTGGGTAGCGTTTGAAATTCCCTCCACAAATCTGCGGGCTACTAATTCGCTTGATATATTTTTTTTTTATTAATTGAAGTTATTTAACAGTAAGCTGAAGAGAAAAATAAGACATGTTTGCTTATAATAAAACATTCAGAAAATGTCTCTAAATTGTACAAAAAATCAGAAACCTTCAGATTTTCGCATCCAGTTTAAAAGGAGAACTTCCAACTAATCAAAAGACGCCCCACCTTTAGCTTAATAAAATCCCCGCGACACGAGCTGCGGTACACTCTTTGAATCGAGCTAAATTTCGTTTTTGATTATTTTCACGATCACAATCTCGTGCGTGTCGCTGATATTTCGTGAACCCAAAGGTACAGTGGAGTCTGTTGATTACTCGGAGGTTCTTCTTTTAATTGAATGCTAAAATCTGAACCTTTTCTGAGTTTTTTAGACAAAATTTGAATCTTTCCGATTTATCTGAGACAAAATCTAAATCTTTCCGATTTATTCGAAACAAAATCTGAATCTTTTACGATTTTCTGAGACAAAATCTGAATCTTTTACGATTTTCTGAGACAAAATCTGAATCTTTTACGATTTTTTTGAGACAATATGTTAATTGAATTAAGCAAAAAAAAAAAAAAAAAACTATCCTCTTCACCTTCCTTTTAACCAATTTAAAAGTACCAAGAAAGTAAACATTTTCTCGGATAGTTTATACTTTTTCAAAATCATATGTTTGTTCTTCTTTATGTAATTTTTGGGTTTTAATTAACTTTTTAAAATCTTGAAATATGATGGTTAATGTAAATTTAGTTCAGATTTGAACGGTTTTTATTTATGCAAAGTTTTAAATAATTTCAATATTAATGAGGACATGTCAAAATTGATCGACCAATATATAGAACTAGAACTTTTCGAATTACCGGTTGAAAAACGGATTAATATGAAGAGGGTAATAACCGACGTTCAAGGGAACATGAAGTAACGAAACAAAATTTGTCTCGTATTACAACAGATTTGAAAAGTCTTGTGTCAAAGGAGGGATCAAAAAGTGTAATTTTTTTAGAAGCGTTGAAAGACGTAAAAATAACTTTAAATTCCCAAAGCTGAGAGCCACAGTTTCAGTGGGTAAAGATGTTGTCCGATATTCAAATCGCTGGGAATCGTTTTAAGCGTCACGTGTTCACACATTATCTTTATAAATCAATTATTTGAGCTTCATCTACAGGTTGGTGAAACCGAATCTTTATGAAACTGGTTCGCGAATTAGTTGCGAGAAATCGAATCAAATCGATTCGAGAAAAGACGGTTTCCTTAGAGATCGGGGTTTGGACAAAATAATCCACAACTATCAGTTTATCATTTAATCATAAAAAAATAATCGGAAAATTATTCGCGATTACATTGAATTTATCATAGACTTTCCTCGAAAAATTTTAAGTTATGAATAAAGATAAAATAATCAGAAATTTTCTTTGTCCAAACCCCGATCTCTAGGTTTCCTGTTCACACGACTAAACGTTTTGAAACAGTTCAAATCGATTCCAAGGCGTAGAATGAACGCAGCTAGAGTTATGAAAACATTAATAAATATTCATTTTCATTATTCCTTTAAACTTTGTGGAATCATTCACTCAAGCTCTGACACTAATTGTGAAGGTGAATGAAAGGAAAACATCTTTTGAAAGTATAAAACTGGTTTTATGCAGGCCTATGTTTTGGAGAAAATTACAAATATCGAAACGAATAATCGTATTCCTAATCTCAACTCCCTATATACAAGAATATTATTATAAATCAATTTTTCATTTAGTTAATCTCAATTTTATGCTTGGAAGTAATGTATATCTCCATCGAAGAACCGTTTTAATCTATGATAATTTTGTAGTCTTCTAAGCTTGAAACAAGAGTTTATGATATATTATTAAACAAGATGGTTTGTGGGGCCACGGTAGCTATAAAACTGTGCTCTCGCGGTAGAAAATAAGTTAATTAAAACCGTGATAGAAGTTAACTCGAGTTAAAGGGATATACAACCTAATACGTGTTTTTTTATCGATTCCTTATTGTTTAAATAGGTCTAATCCACCAGAAAACAATAATTACAAACCAATATTAAACAAGAAATCAATTTAAAAATAGACTTGGCTGGATTCATGGAGATCCTGATTTATTCAGCGACCAATCGAATTTTATTGAAAGTCTCATGGAGATCTGGCCTTAACTACTGGCCTTTGCTCATTGGTCGATGACCCTTCTATACGTAGAAATTCAGAATCTCCATGAATTCAGCTAAGCCTATTTACCGGATAAGTTTTAAATTAATTTCGAGTTTAATATTTTTTGTAATTGTTTTTTTACTGGTGGATTAGGCCTATAAATAAACGATAAGGAATCGTTAAAAAATCACTTGTAACTATTTTTGTTTCATATAATTTAGATTACAGACTTTTCATGAATTTTATTAAGAACTTTCAATTAATAACATTGTTATATTGGTACTCATCTTGTAAAAAATGCTTGCGAACCGGATTTGGGGTTTGGATTCCTCCCTGAAAAATACAAACGGCATAAGAAATATTCATTCTTTCATTAGCATGATCGTTATAGTGTCGTAAAACAAGTTTTTGCGTAACTAAAACAGGGAGAGAAGGGAATAATCGGGTCAATTTCGAAATTGAGGAAACATATTCCGGTATAATATTTATTTCCTATTTTTGATTAATGTTTATTTGTTTTATATTTCCATACAAACTATTACAATTTTGGAAACTATATACTTTGATATTAGATAAATTTCAGTGGAAATACCCACTTTTTTACGAGAATTTGCTTACGTTCTAAGACTGTAACTAAATACGAAAAACGCTTATGAAAATAGCTTATTTATTCTTAGCCAACAACACGAGGCAATCATCTGTTATAGTCAACTTAAATCGAGCGTAAAAATACAAACTTTGTATGTCAATTTAATACCGCTGATGTTGTTTTCCATTTGCTAAATATGTTTTTCAAATACGTGATAACTTGTATTCGTATTAGCTTTATGACGAATGGAGCCGTCTGGAGAGAAAAACAAAGAAAACTGAGCATCTTAAAGGGAATTAGGTAGAATAGGATTTTTTAATTTAATTTTAATTTTTTTTAAACATTCAAGAAATTTCAAGATTCCCCACCTTTGGCTTAGTAAAATGCCCGCGACAAGTGCTGCGGTACACTCTTTGAATAAATCGTAAAGAGATACCTTAACTACATGTGATTTTTTTATCGATTCCTTATCGTTTAAATAGGCCTAATCCTCCATTAAAAACATATTTATCGATTTAAAACTTAACCGGGAAATAGGCTTAGCTGGATTCGTAAAGATACTAAATTTTGTCGCAATTCGACCAATGAGCAAATATGCCCGTCGATAAGGCGAGATCTCCGTGAGTCTTCCAATAATGTTCGAAATTTCGCTGAGTCACTATGCCCTATCAATGCAAACTCAAATAGTCTAGCATATCATGAAAAACGAAAGTAGGAGTTGTTTAGTCCTATTTATAATTATAATATAGAAGTGTTTGAAACTGTATTTATCGAGTATTTATTTAAATACAAATTTTTGGGATTATCTTTAAATTACCGTTTAATTTACCAATTTACAATTTTCGAACTCTTACTTTCTAAAACAACGTTAATTTCTATACGGTTTCGAGAGTCGTGACTTTTTGCGATTTAGTATAACTAGGGGATTACACGTATTTTCAAGATAATATTGGATGGATATGGATTCGGAGATTGTGGGAGTATTGGAAACGTGTACTTCCCTAAATCGAAGTAAAAAAGTTGAATATCGGTTAGGAAGATGTTTTTTCTTTTTTTTTTTTTTTCTTCTCGTTTTTCTTTTAAAGGTACTGCGGAAAAGTTCTAAGAAAGTAGCGGCCGGGCGTGCTCTACTACTATTATTATTTTGGATTTCTGATAGCGATCTCGAAAGAGCTTGGGGGCGTATAAGTATATATAAAGTCCACATGAAACCGTTCTTTATTGGTTTACGTTAAATGGATAATGAAGACGAGGTTTACGAAAAACCTTTTTTTTTTATCGATCAGGAAGGTTAATATATTCATAAAAGTCACGTTCAGAGGGAAATCATAGGGTTTTTGTGAACTTATGACGGGAAAACTAAACCAGCCCTCATAAATAAACAATTTTCAGATACCAAGTATGCCCACCCATAGCGATGGCGCTAATATTTCCCTCACTTTAAATCTGAGACACTGTAGTTTCTTTTGTCTTGTACACTGAATTACTCCCCCTACGTATACTTGTTACTACCGTAGCGCCATCTCGTAAGCGTCCTACAGCAGACTTTCTCAGGAAAATCTTATTGCGGCAGCGATTTTGTTGTGGGTCCTTGTCAGGAACGTCGGAAGCGGGGATGGGGGAAGGTTGGGCTCAAGTCCACTCGACCGTCAAACTTAAGTTAATTTATCCCCATATAATTTGCCCTTGCCCAATTTATTTGGAATAGATCCCCCCAACAAATGACGCCACCGAGCGAGAAAAAACAAATCAGAAATATCACGAGTTTTACCCGCGCTTTCTTTAAAATAGATGTAATCGAGAATGGCGCACGTAGAAATTCGCGCGCTTTTCGAATGGTAGCTACAATTCTTTGGAGAACTATAAATTGCGCTTCTCTCTCTTTTCTGAAAATTCCTATTTCTCTCGGAATAAAACCAGGCTTAAAACACTAATTTCAAATCCTCTTTCCGAGAAAACGGTTAAATATGTTTTAGTGAATTTTTTATAGGCTATTTTTAGTACCCTTTTTAAAAGGTGTGGTCTAATTTACTAAGCCACCTTAGCTTTAATATTAAATTATTTTAAAAGAAGTCCAATTCGGAATTTTAATTTTGGATTGTACGTGAACTTTAACCTTTAGTTAAATTGAGAAAAATAAGTTTCGAGTTCTATCGTTTAATGAGGTGGACGTGCTATTGTGGCTTCTTTTTGGATAAAAATCATACACGACGCGTGTTTCTTTAGAAACATCAACTAGCTTCATTCCAAATGCACCATCGAGTACTAGAAATAAATCGATCATTCTATTGGCTATCCCTATTGTATTGAAATGTTTCAAATTTTAATTGAATTAGTCATTCTGAATTATAATTGGCCTTATGTTCGACGAACGGGACTGGAAACTACTAAGACAATATACTCCGCCAATCAAAATTTACCAACACCTGCGCTAGGTTGCTCGAGCGTCGAGCCATCTTCGAATAAGGGCGATAGTTCGATTTGTCCAAAGTTAACGGGATTGTTTAAAAAATGACACCCGGCGCGGATTTCATTAATTTGCCAACACATTTTGGTACAAGCTTATAAACCTTTTTTCGATCCAAATCGCGGGAGGGTAGAAAGTGGATTTGGGCTGTCTCGGATTATCCATATAGGAAATGTTGGCAATTGTCTATGGGCCGCGGCGCCGCCTCGGGGTTCCTAAAGACCTACCTACCGAAGGGGCCCGAGACTAACATTGCCTAGGGGCCTCTACGTGGCTTAATCCGGTCCTGGACAGGGAAATTTGGGAAAACTGCCTATATAAGGTTTATACTATATGTGAGCGAAGCCTAAATCCATAACCAGGAAATCCTGAAAATAATAAAATGCACCAATTTTCTCTGCATAAAGTTTGAAAAATGTTCAAAGATGGTTCGAGATAGGTGACCCTAAAATTATCTAGCCCAATTTCAATTTTTTTTTTAATCTAAAAGTACTTATAGTTTTCTTTTAAAAAGAAAGGGGGTTGTTTGAAGAACGTTTCGGATGGATTTAGGATTACGTTGATATCATTTCTCTTAAGTCCAGGCAGATATGAGCTTCGGAGTGGTCTAACGTGTACCGAATTAAGCCCGTCGAACACGAAATGTTTTTCTGATAAATTTTATTTATAACGTAATTTTTGAAAATTGAGATGATTGGAAACAACGTCCCAATTTCATTTTCGTCGACAATAATGTTTGATTGGCGGGATATATAGAGACAATATTAGTTGCTTTCAAACCTGTCGAGAGCGATGTTCTTCGAATATATGTTTCCATTGTGACAGGATTTTTTTCCGACAGGGGAATCCTTTCAATTTGCCAAGTGACAAATCATTTTCGATTCCCAACTCTGCAGAGACAAATTGGTGGGTAAGTTTCACCCTTGTCCCTTCCTTAGGTTAGCTACACCAGAGTGTCCCTTTTTTAGCTATCGCGAACTTTTGAGGGGACACTGGTTTCTAAATTCACCGTTTTTTATCTTTACCTCCCCCTAGGGTGGGGTGTTGGCATTACACTCGTTGCGGCCTTACCGCCGCCTTTGGGAAAAAACAATAGTCACATATGAAAGCACTTAATTTTGAAAACTTGACAAAGGAAATGTGGCGAAGGGAATGTGTCAAAAGGGAATTTGGCAAAGGAAATGTGCCAAAGGGAATTTGGCAAAGGAAATGTGCCAAAGGAAATGTGCCAAAGGGAAAGCCTCGAAAGGAATGTGCCAAAGGGAATGGGCCAACCGTCAGAGGTGTATCTATTCAATGGGCTTGCCCATCTTGTTTTATCTTTGTTGTATGACACCCTCTTTCACTCGCCACTTCTAGTGCAGTGATTTCTCCACGAAACAGTTTTTTTTTTCGTCCTCCCCCTTTTTTTGGCGCTGAATAATTAAGTCTTTAAAACTTTTCTTTTTATACTATCAGCCATTTTCCCGGCCTTCTCATGAGGGTACCATCTAAGACTATTAACTAATGGATGGGTATCTTAATAGATAGAGAGGAATATCAAAACCTGGCGTTCATAAGGGCCCTCTAACTGCAAGCAGTTTCTAATGAAAGATCTAACAAACCCATTATTCTTTATCCATATAAAAGCCACGCATGATGTTAATTGTAAGTTCTTACTTTAGATACAGGGTTGGTTATTCCTCTTTGCCTATTAAGATAGGTGTGCAGTAACTAATATTTCTATTTATTGTGGGCTTTTATACAACCAAGATTATACAATACAATCCTTCCAATATCCACTCTTTCGCACCTCCCGCGTTTTGGCGCGAAAAATGGTTTTTAAGGGGAGAAAATTCTGCCTTTGTCCCAACAAACCCTGCAGGCTATATGTATATATACTCTTTGGATGTCTAGGGAATTCTTTATTCGTAACTCGTTGTGTGCGACGGTCCTTCGAGGATCAGGATGTAGGTTGGCTAAGGCCAGTGTTTCTTGAGGATGCGGCTAGAGTGTGTGGGGCACGGCCCACGCGCTTATAAGCGTTAGCTAGGCCGCCGGGAAGATGGAGAGGCTAGGGGGTGAAGCCCCCCTCCATCCTTAACTATAAAATCGGTCGCAATGCCGATGTTTGCCGCGGTGGCGCTACCGGCCGCTCCGCTCAGCATCCTTGAACATTTTTGGCAGCCGAGTCCGGATGCTCTATCCGCGCGTTAGTCAGCTTTCTCTCCGGACTTTTCTCGAGTTCTTTCCGAGATCGGCTTTCCTCTCTCTCCGTTATTTGGTAAAGTAAAAACGACGGAATTTTTCTGGGATCTTATAAGTGTATCTTTTAATTTTCTAGTTCGGAATTCCGCGCGCCGCGACGTCTGCCCAGTTATTATTATTTATATTTTTTATTTCTAATCGGTTTTGACCCCCTCGGACTAATTCGTTCGGTTTAGTTTCGTTTTATGATAATTTAAAAATATTACCCCCCAAACAAAAAATATAAATATCTCGGTTTTTGGTTCGACCTAAGTTCGCGTCTTCGCGAGGATGGTTTGACTAAGAGTTTTGATTACGAGTGACTATAATCCTGTAAGAGAAGAATTGGATTTTTACGAATTTTGACAACCTATCTCCCAACTCAAAAACGAAGATTTCGGTTTAAATTTATTTCGTTTATTTCTTGGTAAGATCCAATTTTTTAAATTTCTCATCTTTTATGACTTTTGTGAACCCATTTCGTTAATATAATGTTATTTAATATTAATTAATTAATTAATTAATTAATTAATGAAATTTAAAATTAATATCTGGTCCGAAATTAAGCGGTTTTATTATGATACTTTAAAAAATTAACAAATTATTATTAATATTTATTACAACTTGAAAGACATTAGTCTTTTAAATTGAAATAGTTAAAGCCGATATAAATGAAATTTCTATATTTAGTTCAAACTAACTATTTTTCTTACCCACTAGGTAAGCAATAAAATAAACTTAAATGAGCATTCTTCAAACAAAATCAAAGCAAACTTAGTAAATAATTAAGCATAGAAATTAGCGTGGTCGCTTTGGAAAAAAAAAAAAAAAAAAAAAAAAAAAAAAAAGTCGATTCTTTGAGTAGTTTTGGAAATAGCTAAATTACGCGGTAATCTACAGTTTCGGGGTAACTTACCGGTATTCTCAAAATTATTTGATTTGAATGTCTTCTTTCCATCGCTTCGAAATTATTTTTTCTGACTAAACAGCCCATACAGGCTACACTAAAAAAAATGTAATATTTTTCATGATATGCTTAGACTTTGCATTAATAGGGAAATTAACTATATCATTAAAAATTACATAAACAAGGACGTCTAACACAAATTAACTATTGCAAAGTAGACTTGTAGACGATGCAAAAGGTTAAATTTTGACTTTTTTTTAGCAATTTGTTCACTTTTAATTTTTTAAGTTATAAATTGCCTATTTGGTAATTTTACTAGAGCAAACGGTAAATTACAATTAACATTACCCTTGTAATTTACAGCTTAAACTTCCAGAGTAAATTATCCATTTAGAACTCTAGTTTTGAGAAAACAAACTATTTAGGGTGTTGGTAATTAAGAGTAGCAATTAAACAATAAAGATACCGGCAATTTTTGATTTATTTAGTACTAATTATTAGGAATAATTTTGAAAAGAGTCGACACTTGTGTTGATTACAGACTTTATAATCTATTTCATTTTAATGAGATGAATATATTCAACGTTACAAAGTTTCAAGAGATGCATTCAAATTATAGGCTTAAGTTAATTTCGCGCTTAATTTAGTTTGATTGCGGTGAATTATAATATTAACTACGTGACTTTGGAGAGAAATATAAGCTGATGTTTACAGTTTATGCCATGGATGTTATGGTAGCAAGCCGGGCTTCCTATCCTATATTTGATTATGTACTAACGGAAGTAGACGGCTAAAATTGTTTGCGGAAGTTACGTACATAATTTTCAGTACGCGTTTTACGAGCAATATTATTTGGTTATTTATAGTATAATTGATAAAATATTAAATATTATTAAAATACTTAATTGATGGAGAATATTTACCGAATGGGTTGTCCCAAATGTTTCGCTACATTTCCTAGAAATAAACCGTATATATCTTACGTAATTGTCGGCAATAATATGATGTCATGATCGAGCTTTGTCAGCTAGCTAGTCGAAATTGAAGCTTAGTTTGAACGTTTTCAAAAGGTCAAAAGGGAAAATTTTGAGGTCAACTATCTGTTGAGATCGTTTTGTCAAACCAAGTGGCGATTATAAATTATTTAATTTTATTATCGCGGCTTTAGTTTTTTCTATGGTTTATGTATTTATATTTGGAATCTTTTTTTAACGAAAATTCTACTTAAATTCGTTTTGGATTTCATGAATTTTTTTGATAGCCTCACTTTAATTATAAAGTAAGTTTTATTGAATATTTAATCCTTCTAATCGAATCCTCATCTTCATTACTTCATTATCACTTTAAACAATGTCGAATCATTCACTCTTGCGCTGACACTAAAGCTACGGTCACACTAGCATTTCTTAATCGGTTTGAAACGGTAAAATCAAATCGATATTCAAATCGCTAGGAATCGTTTCAAGCGTCACGTGTTCACGCATTATCTTTATAAATTGATTTATCGTAGCTTCATCTATCTGTTGTTGAAACCTAATCGATATGAAACTGGTTCCCGAAACTGTTTCGAGAAATCGAATCAAATCGATTAGAGAAGAGACGGTTTCCCGTTCACACGACTCATAGAGAAACGTTTTGAAACTGTTTAAAATCGAGTCCAAGGCCTAGTATGAACGCAGCTTCTATAAATCGATTTATTGTAGCTTCATCTATCGGTTGTTGAAACCTAATCGATATGAAACTGGTTCCCGAAACTGTTTCGAGAAATCGATTCAAATCGATTCGAGAAGAGACAGTTTCACGTTCACACGACTCGTAGAGAAACATTTTTAAACGATTTAAAATCGATTCCAAGGCCTAGTATGAACGCGTCTAAAATCTAGATAAAAGCCAGCATGGTGGTGCCATAGAGTTAGTTTCCTATTTCTTTGTAACCAAAACGTACTTAACGGAAACTTAACCTGTTAATGAACGAAAGCGTATTTTTTGGCGTAGAATCCTGTATTTGACAGTGTAGACGGTAGAGAAGTGCGTGATCGCTATAGCGACGAAGAAACAAGTTTGCGCGTACCTAAAAATGGAAGTATTTGTTTGAAAAAAAACTATTTGAATATTCTAAACAGTTTCAAAGTTGATAGTGTAATCGTAGCTATAATTTTAAGAACAAATACAAACTAATAGTGACATACATTAAATTGGAAAACATTTGAAATTTTTAATCAAGTATTGATAACAAAATTGAGGAATTATGCCTAGTTGAAAAACAAATAATTTCGGGTCAACGTACCGATTAGAAACCCGGTTATATTGACTGATTACATATAAAATAGAACATTTCCGTTATTTTTTCTTATAGACCAAGTTACGAAATATTTTTGGAAACTAATATATTTCGATATAGTAATCTATGCGCGCTATTGTAAATTAAAGGGAAACTTGGAGCTTAAAAATTGAATAGCTTTTTCGGAATTATCATGACAAAAAAGGTATTCGAGAATTTTTACGAAATTTTTAGATACGTTTTTTGTGTTTAAATTAATTTTTGAAGTTAGCTAAAATTCGGACCAATCATATTATTCCTGCCTTCAAGAGCGCTTGTAATGCCCTAACATTAAAAGAATAGAACTGGCGTTTCTCATCGGCTTCTGTTTTAATATTAGGACATTACAAGCGCTGTTGAAGGTCGAATTTATATTCACTTTTTTCAATTTTTACCAAACTTTATAATTTAATTTTAACACTAAAAACGTGTCTAAAGATTGTCAAAAATTCTCGAATAGGTTTTTTGACTGGTGATTCCGAAAATAAAAACAAAAGGTGTTCCATTTTTAGCTCCAACTCCAAGTTTCCCTTTAAGCGTTACATTGCATTTGAGCTTGGTAACTTCTCCACCCGAAGGGAGGTATTAATACACTTCTGATATATAACTTTATATATCTATATTTTATCTGCCTTATTTGCGATAAAACGGAATATTGATGGACCATGTAACTCAATCCGAAGAATTTTCCGCATCACTAAAAGATTATTAAAAGATATATTTATGAAGCTCCATATTAAGTTAAATGATTATAGGCACCACACGCCAAGTAAAGACGTTTTAGCAATTCAATATGATATATTCAAAAATTCAAAAGAGCCCTTTAAACCCTTTAACATTTTACAGATTTTTAAAAGCTTTTAGATATTTTTGGAAATTTCTCGAAATCGTTTCGAATTTTCAATAAGTAAACAAATCCTTTTATGCCTAGAAATCGGGGTTTGGACAAAATAATCCGCAAATATCAGTTAATCAGTTAATCATAAAAAATGATCGGAAAATTATTGGTGATTACATTGGATTTATCATAGACTTTCCTCGAAAAATTTTAAGTTATGAATAAAGATAAAATAATCAGAAATTTTCTTGTCCAAACCCCGATCTCTAATTTATGCCAGAGATTTGTTTTATTGAAATTGTAGGAACTATAATCTAGTTTTGTACGTGATGACTATTCAAACCCGCGGATGTTATCGGATATGTTTGTATTAAATTTAATCCTTCCACCTTAATATAATTTATTTGGATTTATTGAAGTATATTACGTAATGATGTATGCTTTCCTTTCTATTATGAAAATAACTTCGTACACACATTGTTGTTTTAAACAACATATTCGAATTACTAAGAATGACTATACTGTCTTATATGTTTGAACTCTAAAGAGATGAGAATTCTTATCAAAATGATTTTATAGTATAATTATAAAAATTCATAAATACGTGTAGAGGTCGGGGTTTGAACAAGATTATCCACAAATATTTGGTTAATCAGTGAATCATAAAAAATAATCGGTTAATTATTCGCGATTACATTGCATTTATCATACACTTCCCGTGGATAATTTCAAAATATGAATAAAGATAAAACAGAAATTATCTTATCCAAACCCCGACCTCTAGTTTATGTGGGAACTCTAGGCCAATGCCTACTGGAAAGCTATACTGAGTCCCACTCGGATTACTGTCTTACTCGGGCAACTGTCTTACTCGGGCAACTGTCCTACTCGGATTACTGTCCTACTCGGGCAACTGTCTTACTCGGGCAACTGTCTTACTCGGGCAACTGTCTTACTCGGGCAACTGTCTTACTCGGGCAACTGTCTTACTCGGGCAACTGTCTTACTCGGGCAACTGTCTTACTCGGGCAACTGTCTTACTCGGGCAACTGTCTTACTCGGGCAACTGTCTTACTCGGGCAACTGTCTTACTCGGACAACTGTCTTACTCGGACAACTGTCTTACTCGGACAACTGTCTTACTCGGACAACTGTCTTACTCGGACAACTGTCTTACTCGGACAACTGTCTTACTCGGACAACTGTCTTACTCGGACAACTGTCTTACTCGGACAACTGTCTTACTCGGACAACTGTCTTACTCGGGCAACTGTCTTACTCGGGCAACTGTCTTACTCGGGCAACTGTCTTACTCGGGCAACTGTCCTACTCGGGCAACTGTCCTACTCGGGCAACTGTCTTACTCGGACAACTGTCTTACTCGGACAACTGTCTTACTCGGACAACTGTCTTACTCGGACAACTGTCTTACTCGGACAACTGTCTTACTCGGACAACTGTCTTACTCGGACAACTGTCTTACTCGGGCAACTGTCTTACTCGGGCAACTGTCTTACTCGGGCAACTGTCCTACTCGGGCAACTGTCCTACTCGGGCAACTGTCTTACTCGGGCAACTGTCTTACTCGGGCAACTGTCTTACTCGGGCAACTGTCTTACTCGGACAACTGTCTTACTCGGACAACTGTCTTACTCGGGCAACTGTCTTACTCGGGCAACTGTCTTACTCGGGCAACTGTCTTACTCGGGCAACTGTCTTACTCGGGCAACTGTCTTACTCGGGCAACTGTCTTACTCGGGCAACTGTCTTACTCGGGCAACTGTCTTACTCGGGCAACTGTCTTACTCGGGCAACTGTCTTACTCGGGCAACTGTCTTACTCGGGCAACTGTCTTACTCGGGCAACTGTCTTACTCGGGCAACTGTCTTACTCGGGCAACTGTCTTACTCGGGCAACTGTCTTACTCGGGCAACTGTCTTACTCGGGCAACTGTCTTACTCGGGCAACTGTCTTACTCGGGCAACTGTCTTACTCGGGCAACTGTCTTACTCGGGCAACTGTCTTACTCGGACAAGTGTCTTACTCGGACAAGTGTCTTACTCGGACAACTGTCTTACTCGGACAACTGTCTTACTCGGACAACTGTCTTACTCGGACAACTGTCTTACTCGGACAACTGTCTTACTCGGACAACTGTCTTACTCGGACAACTGTCCTACTCGGGCAACTGTCCTACTCGGGCAACTGTCTTACTCGGGCAACTGTCTTACTCGGGCAACTGTCTTACTCGGGCAACTGTCTTACTCGGGCAACTGTCTTACTCGGGCAACTGTCTTACTCGGGCAACTGTCTTACTCGGGCAACTGTCTTACTCGGGCAACTGTCTTACTCGGGCAACTGTCTTACTCGGGCAACTGTCTTACTCGGGCAACTGTCTTACTCGGGCAACTGTCTTACTCGGGCAACTGTCTTACTCGGGCAACTGTCTTACTCGGGCAACTGTCTTACTCGGGCAACTGTCTTACTCGGGCAACTGTCTTACTCGGGCAACTGTCTTACTCGGGCAACTGTCTTACTCGGATTACTGTCTTACTCGGGCAACTGTCTTACTCGGGCAACTGTCTTACTCGGGCAACTGTCTTACTCGGGCAACTGTCTTACTCGGGCAACTGTCTTACTCGGGCAACTGTCTTACTCGGGCAACTGTCTTACTCGGGCAACTGTCTTACTCGGGCAACTGTCTTACTCGGGCAACTGTCTTACTCGGGCAACTGTCTTACTCGGGCAACTGTCTTACTCGGGCAACTGTCTTACTCGGGCAACTGTCTTACTCGGGCAACTGTCTTACTCGGGCAACTGTCTTACTCGGGCAACTGTCCTACTCGGGCAACTGTCCTACTCGGGCAACTGTCTTACTCGGACAACTGTCTTACTCGGACAACTGTCTTACTCGGACAACTGTCTTACTCGGACAACTGTCTTACTCGGACAACTGTCTTACTCGGACAACTGTCTTACTCGGACAACTGTCTTACTCGGACTACTGTCTTACTCGGACTACTGTCTTACTCGGACTACTGTCTTACTCGGATTACTGTCTTACTCGGGCAACTGTCTTACTCGGGCAACTGTCTTACTCGGGCAACTGTCTTACTCGGGCAACTGTCTTACTCGGGCAACTGTCTTACTCGGGCAACTGTCTTACTCGGGCAACTGTCTTACTCGGGCAACTGTCTTACTCGGGCAACTGTCTTACTCGGGCAACTGTCTTACTCGGGCAACTGTCTTACTCGGGCAACTGTCTTACTCGGGCAACTGTCTTACTCGGGCAACTGTCTTACTCGGGCAACTGTCTTACTCGGGCAACTGTCTTACTCGGGCAACTGTCTTACTCGGGCAACTGTCTTACTCGGGCAACTGTCTTACTCGGACAACTGTCTTACTCGGACAACTGTCTTACTTGCAGTGGCGGCGGAACGGGTGGGGACAGGGGGACATTGTCCCCCCTCAATTAAACCAGGTGGGGACAACCAATATACGTGTCCCTCCCCAAATTGTTCAGTCAATACTCTGATTAATCTCAGAATATAATTGAATTCAATGAATTATAAGAAAAATCAGTCTATAATCTCAACCTGTTTGGAGTTTTTAAAATAATATAATATAATAACAAAAATTATAAAGAGACTGTCTTTAAATAAGGTATTAGGATAAACACGTTCGTGTTTATCCCTTTATCTGAACTCGAATTTCATCAGAAACCGTAATTAGGATAAACACGTTCGTGTTTATCCCTTTATCTGAACTCGAATTTCATCAGAAACCGTAATGTCTTTTCCAATGGACCCGCGGCGCTTGATAACTGAAAGCGTCGTCGTCGTCGTCGTCGTCGTTTCCCTCTTCCCACCGTCCACTGAATTCGAATTAATACAGACAAAGGTACTTTTGAAAAAATTTGATAAGACTTCGATCAGGTACAAGAGTATCTCTAGTTAAACACAGATTTCAATAATGAAATGTTGATTAAGTATACGAAGTAATAGAAAGTAAGGTACCTGAATGGGTTACAAAAGGGTGAAATCTTAAGCTTAGCCGAGCTTTACTAATTGCTTCAAAATGAATAAACAAAAATTTTATTTCTTAAACAGTAGAATGATAAGGAATATCCATCGAATTCGAGTTAATAGAAAGTAAGGCGCCTGAATGGGTTACAAAAGGGTGAAATCATAAGCTTAGCCGAGCTTTATTAATTGCTTCAAAATGGTAAACAAAATTTTATTTCTTAAACAGTAGAATGATAATGAATATCCATCGAATTCGAGTTAATAGAGAGACAGATGCCTGTATGGGTGACGAAAAGGGTAAAACATATAACTAGCCGAGCTTTGTTAATTGGCTTTAAATTGATAAACAAAAATTGATTTTATTAAACAGTTGATAAGTTTTTTTTAATGGCATTTTTTATCGTTAACGGAAAATTGCATTTATTGGGTTCTTTTACTAGGGTAGCCCTCTTCAGCCGTCTAATTTTGACTATTATGTCATATCATGAGTATCCCATTATATTCACCCTAATTCACCGTAATTAAAAAGTTGGAATGATTTGCTTATCATTTGATTTTTTAACTTTAATAATATATCTCTTCTCGGCCTATATAAACGAGATTTGCATATTCAGTACTCACAGATGCACTGTACCAATGCGTGGTTTACGTAAGCGTTTAAAATTGTGGCGAGCCCTCTCGTTTGTGCAATGGTGACGTCTTCGATTGTTTAGGCAATCGTTTCTCACCTATATTTCGGTGATAAGAGACTCATTTCTCACGATATTTTGGGTAGAGTACTCGAATAAACCGAAGCGATTGAATGTAAATCGCCTTACCTAGAAATGTGGCCAATTCTTAGAACCCGGTAGGGTTCTATGTATTGGGCCCATCATCATCTGTAATGCTATTTTGATTTCCTAAAAAATTCAGTCTCTAGCCAATCAAAACGCTCCATTCTCCCATAGAATAACATTAAAATCGACTCTTTCGAGGACAAGTCCAGTGATTGACAGAACTAAAAGAGGAATTATTTGTTACAGATATAATCACTTTTAAATGGTAGAGCAAGGTTCGAATGTTGAACTTTTCAAGTTTCATTTAAAAATATTAAGTCTAAGTATTTTAAAATTAATTCTAAAGTTGACCCTTTTTTTGGTACTTAGCTGGTTTCACGCATGGCCAAATCGTAATGTTATTCTATGGGATTTGGTTTTTTGAAAGTGGCTTACCTTTCAGATTTATTTTCTAATACTTCCGGATATTTTTCAGACTTGGATTTTCCGTGTGGTATGAATTAAGATTCGAGCTTTATTTTAAGACTAATTTCATAATTTTACACCAATTAGATGGCCCACAATCTATTTATGAAAACGGAGGGAACAACAAGGCGGAGAAATAGATTCGCCAAAAACCTAAGCCTAATTTGACAAATTAGGCTTAGGTTTTATATGGCTTTTTAAAATCACGAGCACGAGCGCGCGCGCTTGATTTGGAGGCTATGGGTATTGAACTCTAATGACTTAATTTCTCCTTCTTCATATTTTTGCCGTTTATAGACTGTGACCAAACTAATCGGTATAAAATTATGAAATTAGTCTTAAAATAAAGCCTGTAAAATATTTGGAAGCATTAGAAAATAAATCTGAAAGGTAAGTCTCTTGCAAAAAATCTAAATCCCATAGAATAACATTAATTTTCAATTTCTCCGCCTTAAAAGTACTCTCCTTTTTAAAAATGAGTGAAATTCCGAACGACTTGCCATTCCGAACGGCAATAAGGAAGGTATTAACATCAAAAATAATGAAAAAATTAATTGGAATTTGGTTTAAAGGGCAATGGGGAAAATATAAAGATTTCGCTGCGGCTGTCGGAGGTATTAACATCAAAATTGCTGAAATAATTAATTTAAATTTGGTTTAAAGGGCAATGGGGAAAATATAAAGATTTCATTGCGGCTGTCGGAGGTATTAACATCAAAATTGCTGAAATAATTAATTTAAATTTGGTTTAAAGGGCAATGGGGAAAATATAAAGATTTCACTGCGGCTGTCGGAGGTATTAACATCAAAATTGATGAAAAATTTAATTTAAATTTGGTTTAAAGGGCAATGGGGAAAATATAATGATTTCGCTGCGGCTGTCGGAGGTATTAACATCAAAATTGATGAAAAAATTAATTTTAATTGGGTTTAAAGGGCAATGGGGAAAATGTAGAGATCTGACTGAATCAAGTGAGGCTGCCCCAGCTATTAACATCAAAAATTATGAAAAAATTAATTTTAATTGGGTTTAAAGGGCAATGGTAAAAATGTAGAAATTTGACTAAATCAAGTGCGGCTGCCGCAGCTATTAACATCAAAAATTATGAAAAAATTTAGTTTAATTAGGTTTAAAGGGCAATGGTAAAAATGTAGAAATTTGACTAAATCAAGTGCGGCTGCCCCAGCTATTAACATAAAAAAAAACGTAAAAATTAATTTTAATTGGGATTAAAGGGCAATGGTAAAAATGTAGAGATTTGACTGAATCAAGTGCGGCTGCCCCAGCTATTAACATCAAAAATAAGGAAAAAATTAATTTTAATTGGGATTAAAGGGCAATGGTAAAAATGTAGAGATTTGACTGAATCAAGTGCGGCTGCCCCAGCTATTAACATCAAAAATTATGAAAAAATTAATTTTAATTGGGTTTAAAGGGCAATGGTACAAATGTAGAGATCTGACTGAATCAAGTGCGGCTGCCCCAGCTATTAACATCAAAAATAATGTAAAAATTAATTTTAATTGGGATTAAAGGGCACTGGTAAAAATGTAGAAATTTGACTGAATCAAGTGAGGCTGCCCCAGCTATTAACATCAAAAATTGTGAAATAATTAATTTTAATTGGGTTTAAAGGGCAATGGTAAAAATGTAGAGATCTGACTGAATCAAGTGCGGCTGCCCCAGCTGTTAACATCAAAAATAATGAAAAAATTAATTTTAATTGGGATTAAGAGGCACTGGTAAAAATGTAGAGATTTGACTGAATCAAGTGCGTCTGCCCCAGCTATTAACATCAAAAATAATGTAAAAATTAATTTTAATTGGGATTAAAGGGCAATGGTAAAAATGTAGAGATTTGACTGAATCAAGTGCGGCTCCCCCAGCTATTAACATCAAAAATAATGTAAAAATTTTTTTTAATTGGAATTAAAGGGCAATGGTAAAAATGTAGAGATTTGACTGAATCAAGTGCGGCTCCCCCAGCTATTAACATCAAAAATAATGTAAAAATTAATTTTAATTGGGATTAAAGGGCAATGGTAAAAATGTAGAGATCTGACTGAATCAAGTGAGGCTGCCCCAGCTATTAACATCAAAAATAATGTAAGAATTTTTTTTAATTGGGATTAAAGGGCAATGGTAAAAATGTAGAGATTTGACTGAATCAAGTGCGGCTGCCGCAGCTATTAACATCAAAAATTATGAAAAAATTAATTTTAATTGGGTTTAAAGGGCAATGGTAAAAATGTAGAGATTTGACTGAATCACTTTTTAATGGGCTAGTCTTTTAATATAGAAGTTAACACTTTCATGTTAGACTGAAGTGACAGATATTATATCAAAAATGTCTTTGCGAACAAAGACCCAGAAGGACTTGTTATGGCCTTGAATGTCTGAAGCGACAGATATTTAATTTTCTTTTAAAACATTAAATTTAAATACAATTAAATTTTCTTTTAAAACATGAAATTTAAATACAATTAGATTTCCTTTTAAAACGAAATTTAAATATAATCACAATCTGGCACGATTTAGAGTTTCAAATTTCAATACAACTGATTTTATTCACTCGGAAATATTTAAGAAAAACATAACAGACGATTTTCTCCCATTGACGCTTAACATTAAATTTCGATAGAAAAATATACTTAATTTAGCTTTGGCTTTAGGCATAGACTCAAAGTTCTATGATCTGATCTCATACCTTAATTGGATAATGTTTTCTATGGATAATGTTTTCTATGGATAATGCTTTATTATAACTCTTCGACTTTAGTCGAGGCAGTTCGTTCTCGTTCATGTTAGCTTATGAATGCTTATCAAGGAATTTAAAGGGAAAAAAATTCCCCATATTTTAATTTTTAATCTAGGTTGCAAACGAACAAACCTAATCCATGGATAATGTTTTATTACAACTCCTCGACTTTAGTCGAGGCAATTCGTTCATGTTAGCTTACGGATGCTTATACAAGGAATTTAAAGGGAATAAAAATTCACCATATTTTAATTTTTAACTTGGGTTGCAAACGAACAAACCTAATTCATGGATGTTTTTTTATAACTCCTAATAACTAATTAGTGGTCCCTTATGGAAATCATCATTTTAATTGTACGGTTTTAATGAAAAGAAAAATGAAAGTATTACAATTTATTTAAAAAGCTTATCCGCTCTAAAATTCGTCGCTTTGAAATTCTCTCCGCTTGCGCGCGCAATATAGCTTTGAAAGTACAAATTGTTATGGTTTGCGTCGTCTGCTAAGCTAGAAAAGAAGGTGACTTTAAACGGGCTTTAAAAAACACATTTCCCTTTATCATATACCCATTCCAATAAACCGGCGAGTATTTTTAACGATCCGTTCAATTGCGAGTCGTGGAAATTCGGGTTAAACTAAGAAAACATAAAGTGGACTCGCGTTATACTGAAAAATAAGTTCAATACACGTTTTCCCTGAAAAATAATTAAGCGAAATTTAATGTTAAGCGTCAATGGGAGAAAATCGTCTGTTATGTTTTTCTTAAATATTTCCGAGTGAATAAAATCAGTTGTATTGAAATTTGAAACTCTAAATCGTGCCAGATTGTGATTATATTTAAATTTCGTTTTAAAAGGAAATCTAATTGTATTTAAATTTCATGTTTTAAAAGAAAATTTAATTGTATTTAAATTTAATGTTTTAAAAGAAAATTAAATATCTGTCGCTTCAGACATTCAAGGCCATAACAAGTCCTTCTGGGTCTTTGTTCGCAAAGACATTTTTGATATAATATAATATAGTAAGTCACTGTAAAAACATTTCACAATGAGAGTTCTAGGGATTAAATATCACTCGAGTTGGACTTCATATCCTGCCAAGTGCTCGATTACACATGAAATTTATAGTTTAACGTTTTCAATCTCTACTTTATTTCTTAAAATACTTGAGTTTCGCGACTAGGATGTGCTTTAGATCCAATAGCTTCGTCATTACAACTACGTAATAACGTTGCTATTAAGTAGTTGACCAATTATTGAAGTCTGTATCTAAATCACGTCTAACTCAATTATAATAAAAAATAAAGATTTAGAATTTTAAATAGGATATACGAAACGGAAATTGATGTCGGCGAGTTAAATAAACGGCCACATACTTCTGGTCTCCAGAATTATGTTCTCATGCTGCTTTAAAGAATTGTTTCGCTTTCCATGCTCATTTTTTGTCGATGCGATTCAATATTATAAATTTAATCTCTAGCTCGGTCTAGCCCGTCCCTCTTGTCATATTTTAGGTAAGGCTAGGTTAGTTAATCCCTCGACCTCCCCCGTCCATCTGGTAATCTTTAAGGTGAGGTTAGGTTAGTTAATCCCTCTAATTAGCCAATCCTTCCAACTAGTTAATCCTTAGCTCGGGCTATTTGTAATATTTTAGGTAAGGCTAGGTTAGGTTTGTTAATTCCTCGAATTAGCCCATCGTTCCAACTAGTTAATCCCTCGGGTTACCCATTCCATCAAGTAATCTTTAAGGTTAAATTAGGTTAATTAAACACTGGAAATAGCCCATCCCTCCAACTAGGTAATCCCTATAACTCGGGCTAACCCGTTCCTCTTGTAGTATTTTAGGTAAGATTAGTTTAGGTTAGTTAATCAATTGAACTAGCCCATCCCTGTTTTACAACTTAGGTAAGGTTAGGTTAGTTAATCTCTGCCTTTCGAGATTTGTACCAGGGTCTCAATTACGAATAGATTGAAGCCTCAATTAAACGCTTTAATTTTTATTCAGCATTAGTAAGAATTAAAGTTCAATAAACCTATAAAGCAAAATAGTGAAATGTGGAAAAGGTGTATATTTTTGGAGAAAAAAGGACAGAAATTATACAAAAAAGAGGTTGCTTCGCACCCTTAAAAAAACTCTTTATCTAACTCGAATCAAACCCGTGAAGGGACAGAAATTATTTGTTAGAGAAAGAGCAATTTCATATCTTTAAAATTATAGTTAGTAGATTTAGTCTACTACTTCAAAGATTTTATTACTATTATATATTTTCCAAAAAACGGATAAAGACGACCTAGTTAACCATCCTCTCCCATTGATGTTTATTTTAAATTCTATCAGTATCACTAATAAAATTAGCTAAAGATGGAGTTCGTTTAATGTATATATATTTATCATTAGTCCTAGGTCGTCTTTATCCGTTTTTTGGAAAATATATAATAGTAATAAAATCTTTGAAGTAGTAGACTAAATCTACTAACTATAATTTTAAAGATATGAAATTGCTCTTTCTCTAACAAATAATTTCTGTCCCTTCACGGGTTTGATTCGAGTTAGATAAAGAGTTTTTTTAAGGGTGCGAAGCAACCTCTTTTTTGTATAATATGATTTATTTCTACGCGAGTCCGTCTGTAGAAGAGCGATAGTACAACCAAGAAGGATCAGACAAGGAGAGGAAAAGTGGGAACGGCGCGGTTCCTACTGCGTCGGCCTAAACTCCCGCTCTGGGAGAACGGGGGACAGACGGGGGTAGAGTTGCTTCGTGGTAAATTGTTGTCACGTGGGTAAAACGGATCCTTTATGAGACGCGTAGTAGCCGACGACGCTAGCGACCACGTGACAACAGTTTACCTCGGGAATTTCCTATCCACCTTTCCAACCGAGTGGGAGGTTGGCTCTTCTCTCTCTAACTCAACGCAGCCCCACTTTTCCTCTCCTTGTCTGATCCTTCTTGGTACAACCATAGCCTTCAGGTATATTGGTCTTGAGCCACTTGTTTCCAAGTTCTTAGAGGAAAAATGTCCCCACCCAAAATAAGAACCGTCCGCCGCCACTGCTTACTCGGACAACTGTCTTTCTCGGACAACTGTCTTACTCGGACAACTGTCTTACTCGGACAACTGTCTTACTCGGACAACTGTCTTACTCGGACAACTGTCTTACTCGGACAACTGTCTTACTCGGACAACTGTCTTACTCGGACAACTGTCTTACTCGGGCAACTGTCTTACTCGGACAACTGTCCTACTCGGACAACTGTCCTACTCGGATTACTGTCCTACTCGGACAACCGTCCTACTCGAAATCATCTACGTTTAAAATCCGTTCAATTTCGGAGCATGCGCGTACAAAAGCATTCTTTCCTCTATCCGCCTTTGAAATATATAGTAATAGAAGCAAATAGTAGGGTTATTTCAATCGCATGTAGGCGCTGAAATCGTATACAAATGATATACAGGCTTTAGTGTCTTAAGGTATCGAATATCTCTTTTCGGCTAATTGCGTGCGGAGCTTTAAGACGCTTAAAAGATTCTTTGAAATCCGCGAAATTATAATAAATACATTTGGAAACGACGAAAGGTAGAGCGAGCGATGAAACATTTAAATCGATCAATTTTGGCTTCGGCTTCGGCGTTTTGGATGGTAAGCGCGCTCGGGGGCGGAAATAAGCATTTTGATTAGAAGAAAATTTCCGTTCTCGCCGGGGCGAAAGGCCTCGGGTTTAATAAGAGAGAGAAAAGGGAGGGGGGAGGTTAAGGGGTATTCTTTTGTTTCGTACGATAAGTTGCAGCCCTCCTTGTACTACATCTACATTTGTGAAGGAGGAGAGATTCCGTTAGTTTGAAATTCCTGTACGGAGTTAAACTATAAAAGCCTATATGTCTTTTCTATTCAATATCCTTCGTTTTAACGTTAACCAAATGGAATGCAAATTCGAACTTATCTTAAAATTTATTCGTTTCTAATTTATTTTGTTCTAGTTTTAATGGAAAACCTTTTAATTGTGAAGAATTCTATTTAGGGATGTAGTTAAGTGGACGTAGTAATTCTCTCTTAATTATAATTAAATCAATTCTTGGTTCAACGTTAACCATGGAGGGTAATAAGTTAAGTGATTATTTTGAAGAACTTTAAAAAAAAGTATTCAGTTTTATTTTTAAAATACCAAGGTTACGAATATAACGAGTAAAAGGTTCGAAAAATATTATTTTTGAAATTAGGAGATTTAAATCGACATTTTGAAATATTGTAATGACGTAAATAATATGTTTTAGGATCAGAAACGATAAAAAAACCGCTTTATTTTCCTCTGCACCTTCCTCAAAATATATTAAACTATATATACCATATGGAATCTTAGTTCTTGACTAAATTCATCGTTAATATGTCTATATACTTGGTTTATACTTTCATACGATGTTCTAAGCTCGCTCAGCTTCTAAACATCCTCTCATCATCATGGTTTCTCTCCTCTACCGTCGCTATTCTTCCGCCATCTCTTCCCGCTCTTTTATACGGTGCATTCTTGCGTGCGCGCGCCTGTGTATATTGTTTCTCGATCATCAATCTCCGATACAGTCAGCGCTTACACAATGAAAGGGCCTCCGGCGCACATACGCCCCGCGTCAATTAACAGATATTTTGCGGGCTCCAAGGGGGCGCCATATACACTTAGAAAATCAGCCTATATATATAGCTATATCAAGGTTTCGGAGCAATTAAGAATTTATTTTTATTAAACCTGCATTTCTCTATATTTCATTTCCATATTCCCAAAAATATATATACAATATTTATAACGATTTTAAATTGATTTTGAAAAACCACGCGTTGAAAGATTATTAGTTTTCTTTCTTTAATTATATTAAAATATGTTATGTAAATTTTCGAAGAAGAAATTATTTCAGAAAAGCTTTAAGTTATAAATCTTAGGCATGTGTGGGAATTTCGCTACAGTGACCACGTTGTATTAATAGACAACGAGTATTAATTTTGCTCGCGCTATTTCAATTTCTATATATTTTTAAATTAGGCTTAGCACTCGATATTAATTTTTAAGCGAGAAGCGCGTGCTTTATTTCGGAAGTAAGCTAAGTTTGAGAAGGTTGCTTTATCTGGTTGGTCTAAATGTATCCGTGTTAAGCCTACTTTCCGAATAAGATAACAAATATTTGTTCATTAATGTTTTTCAAGCGGATTGGGCTTATTTAAACGATAAGCAATTGATAAAAAAACAACTTGTTGTCGAGCTGCATTCTCACTTTAAGCTGAAAGATATCAAATTACGCGTGGTTAAATTTTGTTCTTGGTTTTACAATATATATTTTAATCTTTCCATCGGCTGTTAATTAATTCAAAAGAAGAATTTGTGTTCAGCGCGAGATCGTTAATTCCAAATTATTATTTTTTTTTTTCTTGAAAGGTTAGTCGGAATTTAAACGATTAAACATCCCATACTGGTTAACCATTTAAAACAATTAAGAAAATACCGCCCTTTTAATCGTAAATATATCGTCCTTTTTAATTTAATTAATTTCAAAGCCTGATTTATTGATCCGTATATAATTTACATTTTACGCCAGCTAACTCGGAAAAGAAAATTCTTTCGCATTTTCTAGTCGATATGGTCCTTTCTAAATTTAACCCTATTGGTCGGATGTCCCTTTAAATTACGATTAGAAAGCGGAGAACGGAGAAGAGAGAGAAGAGAGATAGAGAAGCAAAAGCTATAGGTTTTAGAGCGGGGAGTCGAGGATTAAGATCATCGCTGTACCGTATCAAGCAGAATAGAGAGAGAGAGAGAAAGATAGAAAGTGATGCTGGCACCATTTTATTTCGAAGGTTTATAGATACCATTTTTGTTTTTTGTTTTTTTGATTTTCATCCTTGGATTGAAGCATTTTTAAGAAATTTCCAAGGCTATATCAACAACCCGTAGCTTAATAATATCAGCAAAGGTTCCGGCTAAATGTACTGGCAGATTCTGATTCGAGACACTCTAGCGGTCGCAGGCGGTGTAAATAGTCAAATTGGAAGCCCACTCTTTGGAGAAATTTCGGAGTTGGGAGGGAAGACAATATGGGAAAGTGCGGCCCGCCTAAATTCCGTGCCTCTCTCCCGACTCAAAATATCAATGAAATGTCCAAATCACTCGAGCCATGACGTTTTTGGCTAGTTTTAAGTGATGGGCTAGTACGTTTACTTGACTTTTGATTATATTGATTTTTTTTCCACTTGAGGAACTTGAATGAGTCTGTATAACAATATCTTCCAATCGAAATGTAAGATTTCTTGGATTACAGTGAGGTTTTCAGCATTTTTTCGAAGGTCTATGGATTATATTTTTAGTTATTTCATAATATTAAAAAGCTTTTTAAAGGCTGTCACCTGCCTATTTCACTGGAAGTGGGCTCACCTTCTGAGCTTCCCCTTGGGTAGCAAGGCAGGAGAAAGCCTGGAGGGTGAGTTTGTTTCCAGAGTGACAGGCAGAAGTAATCCTAGGCCTTTAAGAAACTTCAAAAAAATAAAATTAAAAATTGTACGAATCGGAAATTTTGTTTTTAAAAATTTCGTAGATTGTGAAATATTTTTTTTTCTTCTTTCGATGTTTCAATATGAAATTTACGAAAAATGCGTGACATTTTCACTTTGAAACGAGTTTGCGGGTTGGTTGCCCTTTACGTATTATTTCCAATCTAGGAATAGAGCCTCTATATACACCGGCGTGTTTGGCGTCCGATAGGAATTATTAGGACCATCGCTATATTTAGTACTGACTTTGAACTAACGTCACAAATCACGCGGAGATTTCAGTACGCGTTAATCTTTAGTATTTTAGCTTTAACCCTTACGCCTACGATTTAGTTAATTTGGTTTGCGTTTGCACGTTCGCCTTAAAAGGGAGAATGAAGTCTAAAAATTCATTTTATCGATTCTTCATTTATAATAATAGGCCTGTTAATTAAAGGGATTGAACTACAGAATGGCGAGTACGTTATTGCTTAATTGAACACTTTAGGGGGAGAAGTAGGCTTAGCTAGGATCCAAGATATAATTGAAAGCTCAATTTTGATATCTCAAATATGCTAAGAAAATTATTTTACACCCTGGTTGAAGTTTTATATTGTTATACAAATCGTTTTTCATTATTGCAACTTTTTATTGAATTGAAATGTAACTAATTTCATCATACTGACAAATTTATGAGACCAAGAAATGTTATTAATTTGGAAATCTAATATGCATTTTCTATCAGATTATCACTCACAATCATAGTAATTGAAAGAATTTTTAACATTATTTAAGTTATCTTTACGCGAAGGAAAACATTATTGCGGTCGCTATCGAAGGTAATTGTGTAAATAACTGAAACAAAGTAACAAAGTATATAAGAGGAATTTTAGTAATTATAATTATTATTATTATAATATTATCATTAAAGTGAGGCTGCTACTACTTTTTTCGAATGCATATATGGATTATATTTTTTATTTTATCATATTATTGAAAAGTCATATTCAAAATTTTATACCTCTGGGTTGACGCGTTAGAAAGTAACTTCAAAATGAGAATGACAAAAATATTAGGTAACTTTAAAGAAAAAGTCATACGGTGAAAAATTTTGACTGATATGGTAGTTTCTAGATAATAATTAATATTCTTGTTGTAGGGATACATCGTATAATTAATTTATCCGTGGATTAACGGTCCGTTACGTTTTTCAGAACTTAATCACTTAAAATCGACGTGTAAATGGGACTTGGTGTTGAAATGACTCTGGCATTGTAGGTATTGAAACTTCTAAGCGATTTGGACTGCAGAAAGGGGGGTGTAGTGTAGCTAGGTGGGTCTTTTCCGTTAGCGCGGCGTTGGCGGTGACTCTGTAGCGGATTATCTTTGATTATTCGGATTTCTCCTCATATGTATGCTCTCGCTCCTCTCCTCTCCTCTTCTCCGAGCCTCTATTGGTATAGGTATAGCTGTACAGGGTTTGATTCTCGTGTCACTTTCAGCTATTGGGTGGAAGTTGGGGGGTTATATAGTATAGCTAGGCTTCCGAATCTCGCCCGAGCCTATTTAGGTCATCCCAATTAAGCCTTAGCTTCTGTAGACTACTTAACAATACCCCCGCGTCCGCTCTCGCTATGGCTTTTCCTCCTTCGCTATCCTAGCTTCAATCTTGACCATTATTTACCAGTTGATATCCGGCTTTCGCGCCTGCTCGGACTCTAAAGGGACGCTGAAATGTCTTCATTTATTGATTCAGCGTGGCCTACCATGATGGCGATGTATATAAGACTTCTTTCGGCATCTAGAATTTGACTATAATTAAGAGATTGTTTATTTCGTATACATATAGTTTTCGTTATGGGAAAGCAACCTAACAAGTGATTTGGTCACGTGATGATAATAGTACTATTAAAGTTAGCTTTACGTATACGTGTCTTTCGTACGATTTCTCAATATCTTTAAATACCCAAATTTTCTTCTGCTTCTCACCCTGTCCATATCTGTATATCTCGTTAAACTTAAAAAATACATTGAAAACAATTTTTAACTTTGATGCTAAGTATGTGAATTGGGGACCCGACTCTGGACTGGTTTTGGGTTCCTCCCTGATTTAAAAGCGATTTGTATTACCGCCAAAAGTAACCAATTACGCATTCCTTCAATCCAACGAACATGTTCTTGGAGATCTCCAAAAATCCTTTCGTTGGAGAAGCCCCTTGGGAAAATACATATACTGGGTACACAGGCGGAAGAAAACTTACGCCTTTAAATTATTTGTTAATTACTTTTATTTAAAATTAATTGTAAAATTTTATTATGGCATACGGATTATTATGAAGGGAATCTGTTTTTTATAAACCACCCACTCTAAACTTCTTGGTTTTCAAATTGGAATCAATATTTTTGGGGGCGTATCTATGAGACTTGACTTGACAACTGTTTGTTGTCTGCTGTGAATTTTTTTAAGATTCAAGATTTCAGATTTATTGTATAACGTATACAAGGTCGCGACTCAATAAAGGGAGAGAGCTGTTGAATGTTTTAAAATTTACATATTTACAACTTATTAATGATTAAAGGGAAACTTGGAGTTAAAAATGGAAGAGCTTTTGAATTTATTTTCGGAATCCGCATGCTAAAGAACCGTATTCGTATTCGAGATTTTTTTCGGAATTTTTAGACACGTTTCTGATGTTTAAATTAATTTGGTAAAATTTGAAAAAAAAGGAAATATAAATTCGAGCCAATCATATTATTTCAGCCTTCAAAAGCTCTTGTAATGTCCTAACATTAAGAGAATAGGCCGGCGTTTGACGCCTAAAGGCCCGTTTACAAAAGAGCGGAAAGCTGAAGCGTAAGCCGATGCATGGAACAATAACAAGAGGAGGCATAGTTTCCAAAATCTCATTTTTAAACGATGTATGAACCTATGCCTCCTGTTGTTATTGCTCCATGCATCGGCTTACGCTTCAGCTTTCCGCTCTTTTGTAAACGGGCCTTTAGACGTAGGCCATCAAACTCCAGCCTATTCTTTTAATGCTAGGACATTACAAGCGCTGTTGAAGGCTCAAATAATATGATTGGCCCGAAATTATACTGTCGAGAAAAATCTCTCACTTAGAAGAAAACACTGGCAACATTATTGAATAAGATATGATTCACTTATTATGATACACAAGCCTCGTGATTCTCACGAACAGCCGCTTTTTAACTGATTCTAAATAAAATATCAAATTAAATCAGCGAATGTTTTACAAGATTTTCCTCCTTAGACAGCTAGGCGAGAGTATATAGAACTAGAAAAGAATATACGCGAAAAAAAAAATAGTCCTATCTCGTTACGCTGATGGAGAGTCGAAAGAATGAAGGAAGATAGAGAAGAATTTTCCGATGGATGATGGGAAAGATGATGGGGTATATGATAGTATATTGAGGATTATTCCCCTGGAAAGTATCATCTCATTCATCTATAGGCAAAGAAATTCGATGGCCTTACATCAGGGTGAATTGAAAATATAAGGTATTATTCTAATAAACCTTCTTATACAGGCGCCTACTAGCACCCCCCCCCCCCACCACCATCTTTCTTACTCCTAAAACTTATATTTATTCATTCGCCGCTTCAAGTATCGACTTAAATGTCAAGTCTCACCAATATTTTTAATTTAACATAAATACTTTATCGTTCAGTCAGGTCGCTTGGTTTGAAATCTATATTTATATCATTGCAAGTGATTCAGGTCGTTTAAATGGACCTAATCCATCAGGTACAAACAAATATTAAACTAGAAATAAATTTAAAACTTACCACGAAAATAGGCTTAGCTGGATTCATCGAGATTCTAAATTTATTCGCATTGATGGGTCAGCGACCAATCGAATGTTATTGGAAGTCTCGTGGAGATCTCGCCTTATTGGTCGCTAGCTCTTATACGCGAAGAATTTCAGGATCTCCATGAATCAAAAGCCTATTTTCTGGGTAAGTTTTAAATTTATTTCTAGTTTAATATTTGTTTTTAATTTTTTTTACTGTTGGATTAGGCCTATTTAAAAGATAATGAATCTATTAAAAAAATCATTTGTTGTTAGCTTGCATTCTTCCTTTAAGAGGTATAGCGATTTATCCTCCTCTTCTATGCAAACTCGCGAGGTAAGAACCAAGTCTTCCCATGTAGCAAGCTAATTTTAAAAATTAACTGTAAAATTTCACCAAAATTTTTTTTAAATTTCGAAAAATTTGATTATAAACACCTTTTAATTTATTTAAAAATTTTCATCAAAAAATATTACTCTTGAAAGGTTGTTTGCAGAGTTTTAAAACTATATGCAGGATTGTTGAATTCATTCCTGGCGCGGACCGCCATGGCATTAACATCTTCATACGTGTACAGTTTTTAGGTTTTTAGTCTAAAATAGGTAACTCCCTGAGAAAGTGTTCACCAGTCTCTAGAGTATATGTTACAGCGAAAACCCCTTATAGAATATTACCAGGAACTAGTTCACTCTCCGAGGAATTTCACACATGCTGAAACCTGAATGTGGGCTTGTTTAAGTTACATTTTAGGTCCATTTTCTTTTGAGAAAATAAAGTGTATTTACTATCTACCCTATTTTACAAATTTATGAGCGTAATTTATTTTTTATATTACCTTGCTCAAATTTCAATGGGAAGTTTGGGTTCTTCTTTGCTATAAATGGCGCGACAATAGAATAAAATAATGAAAATTCCCTTAAAAAGAGAGACTTGGAGATAAAAAATGGAACAGCTTTTAAAATATTGAAGGTTGGCACGAATTTATATTTACTTTCTTTCAAATTTTTAATTTAAACACCGAAAACGTGTCTAATAATTCGGGAAAAATTCTCGAATACTTTTTTAAAAGGGGATTCCGAAAATAAATTCCAAAACTGGGACATTTTTATCTCCAAGTTTCTCTTTAAGTTATCGAAGACTCGCTGATTTAAACAGTAGCATTTACCAATTCAATATTTTAAAGTGTACACTTTGAATTGGATCCTTTTTTTTAAACACTCGAGTCTGACGTTAGACATAATATATATAATATTGATTTTTAGCGAGACTTGTCCCTTATAAGAGCTGTAGCTTCTCTCTTGAAATGAAAGATGAAAAAGGAAAAGAGGATTTCTCTGGTATATAGCTTCCTCGATTGCTAGCGGGGATGGAAAACACGCTTCTATAGCCTTATCCTAAGGGGCTAGAAATTGAAAATGATACATTCCTCACCCCCACGCCCATATCCTTTTTCATCCATATAGTATTCTTTAATTTATGACCTGTAATATTCTTCTATACGTATCTGCCAGAAACGAAAGTCAAATACAGAAATATTTCAACCTTTATATAAAATATTGAAATTTTAAAAATAAGACTCCTATATATACGATATGATTAGAATATCAAACGAAAATTCATTTTTAAAGATTAGTTTCAACAATTATTTTAAAAATGTACTATATAAGTATCACCACAAGTAAATCATCCTTCAAGGTTTTATAAGACGACATACTGCGGGTGACAATGAAGGAGTCCGATTTTCTTAGTTCGTGAGTTCATGGTTTCACCCTAAGTATTCCAAAATTTGTACAGGAAGGCGGCCAGGCCCAGTATATTCTTTCTAGAGTAAATCAGACTTGAAATCGCGACGGCCGGGCGAGACACGCTCCTTCGTTTCGAGAGAGAGAGGGGAGAGTTGTTTTCCGTCGATACATTTTCACCCCCGTAAACGTCTAGGAAGTTCGGCGCGATATTAGCACCGCCTACTTAGTTCCAATCTCTACCGCTAGAGAGGGCAATTTCGACTTCCATATCTCGACCGTTGAGAGATTTTGGATTTTTTCCTCTCTCCAGACTGGACGAAAAAAACTTTCAGAACCACGTACCAATCGTAATATGCCTTGTTGTAAACGTGAATCATGATTTACCTGTGGTACCACATGATTTTGGGCATGTTATTTTATTCTATTATTTATTTTTACTTTTAATACGTTTGAAATCCATATGAAATATGTTTATGCAAAATTTTGATTGAAAAATATTCCATCGTTTTCCCACGAAAATATTAATTAAATTCGCGTTTTCGTTTTAACCCAATTTTGTTATCGAGATAAATTTAAATTTTTAGAAAATGATTGTGGTCAATATTACACGAAATCTATTTAACGCGCAAAGAGCGTGAATCGAAACGCCCATCTTCATTTTTGTAATTTTATTTCATCGGGATTGGCTTCAAAAAAGTTTTCGTTTGAAATCCAATGAATGAATAACAAAATTTATATCTCGAAAACTATAAATATTTCTTTGATATCGTTCTTGATGTCAATATGAGAGTTCGTCTTTAAATTTGGATTTGAACTAAGAGAGCTCTAATGTTTCTTAGAAATAGGGTACGATTTTAAATCAAGTTATTTCACGCGGACATATTTCATAATTTTTTTATTGACAAAACAAATCTTATTTATATTCAGAATTTTTCTATTCTGAATTTTTTAGCGAATCCAGTCTTTAAAATTGGATATGAACTAAAAGAGCTCTAATGTTTCTTAGAAATAGGGTACTATTTAAAATGTAATTAGTTCACGCGCCATATTTTCATAAAAAACATTACTGACATAGGCTTAATTCTGAGTTATATTTAGAATTTTTCCAATTTGAATTTCTTTGCGAATCCATGCAGTTCACAACTTTTAATTACTGTATAAAAGCTTTGATTAGTTTTAAGAATGCTTATTAAAAAGAGCTGTTTTCATAGTATCGCTTTACGACAACATTTGCTAGTTTTTTCTTAACCCTATTTTCGACTTTCAATTTATTCTCGGTCGCTCCCATGCCAGTATATCGTGCATGTTCTATATGTTGTATATTTTTTTGAAACTACGCATTAGCTTGACCATATTGAAAATCCATAAAAAGCAATTTAACTCAACCACGCACTAAACCAGAAAAAACATATCCTATTTTTGGAGCAAGGCCGTATGGCTTTGCGTGTTTATGCTTAGCGCTAAAAATTGATCTAAGCTTCTAAAACGGGAAAAGTAACAATAAGACTGAGGATTTTCGTAACGACGTGATCGCCATGCCATGAGAAAAATATCCACCTACATTTTCTTCGCGCTGTAAAACACACCATTCCTTTTTATATAAAATTGTAAAACTCTTGCGAAATAACGAAATAGGGCCCTGGACAATTTTAGAGATCGGGGTTTGGACAAGATAATCCACAAATATCTGTTAATCATTAACAATAATTGGTTAAATATTCGCAAATTCATTTTATTTATCAGAGTTCCCGTAAATAATTTCAAATTATGAAATATCTTGTCCAAACCCCGACCTCTAGGCAATTTGGATTTGGTGCCCTTCTTTCGAGTTAAATTTTGAGGAAGTCTAAAACAAAAAAAAATGAGCGCCACATGGGTCCCCCCCTAAATGGTCATTTTAGGATTTTATTGGCTCAAAAAAATTTAGAGGCCCATATTGCTCCATCTTCCATGTTTAATATAAGTGTAATCGTAATTTTGTAGTCGAAATATGTTTTAAAATATCGTTATTCCAAATATTGTGTGTGAATACAATAGAGATCGGGGTTTGGACAAGAAAATTTCTGATTATTATATCTTTATTCATAACTTAAAATTTTTCGAGGAAAGTCTATGATAAATCCAATGTAATCGCGAATAATTTTACAATTATTTTTTGATGATTAACTGATTAACTAATAGTGATGGATTATTTTGTCCAAACCCCGATATCTAGAATCCAATCTTCCTACGTTCTCGGGTTAAATAAATTAGTTCTTGGTCCTATGGATAGAGTTACACTTACTGAATGTTTGACTGATAAACCTAAGAATATGGGTCGAATCAATAATTTTGTACGGAGAAATCTAAATCTTAGCTGAAAAAATAATATATATTTTCCATTAAAGATTATCGATATATATATATACACCTCCTAAAATTTATATAATCTTGGAATGAATCATTTGACTATAAAAACAGCTTCCAACGGGAAAGCAAAAAGTACTTTCAAAGACTGCAACTATGTAACAATCAATATCAGTTTCAATTTTCAGCACGCACAAAGCTATATGATAATTATTTATATGATTTGATTTCTATAGAAATATATCATTAGCTTCAAATTATATACATATATATATATAAATATATTTTATCTGTATCGCATGAACCTATTACTATTAACGAATGATAGATAAAGACTAATAACAAAACTTGGCATTCATAAGCGTCCACTAACGGAAAACAATGGTAAAAGTAGTAGTCCGAGAAAATCTAAGGCTAGGAGGCCCAATTTTTGAAACTTATCTCGTCAGAGAGGGTTGATCTAGACCCAGGATTTGAATAAACTTCAAAGGAGCCTTTCATTGTTAATAGTTCTAGCCTGAACAATGAAATTGCTTTCCTCCCATTTAACACTTTGACTATATCGTGTTACTATCCCTTTAAATTGCGATATCACGAAGAATAACTGGTAAAACAGTTCCGTTAGCGCTGCCAATTCAATGTGAAATTAAATATATAAGCTTATTTTATATTTTCCTCTGCTTCGTGAAGTTTTCATCCACTTACAGACAATAAAGAAAAAGAAAAGACGACTTTAGGAATGATATTAGGGTAATGACGTCATAATCGGATTTTCTTTCTCCCCGCCTTTTATTTCGTTGGCTCTCTAGCCTTTGAAAGGATTATAAATAAAGGGAATTTAAGATTCTCAGTAGAAAAGGGTGTAATTTTAACTGACCCGTTTTTAATTAAAAAGTCAGCGTGAAAAGTTCTCTGCCTCCTGGAATTTTTTAACCTTATAATTGAATATGGCCTTACTCGAGAATGCCGGTTGCTAGGATGCATTCAGGGTTGGTGTATCTGTGGTTCCAAAAGAAAGATACGTTGTTTTAGTTTTTTATATATGTAGAAGACCTTAACTGGTTTCTTTTATCTCTCCCTATAAGTTTGAAACCAAATGGATATTGTAAAAGCGTGTGGTAATACTTAATTTTAGTAATGTGGCCTGATTTTCCTTAGTTCTTAGTCCAAAAATAATGAAGTGTATGGAATTATGAAATATGAATTCTGCACATTTATGGGAGAATGCAACCTAAAAACAAGTGATAATTGTTCTTTCTGTCGCCGCTCCTTTAACTTTTTTATCTGATTCTTTTCTTAAAGACAGCTTAAACTTCAGTAAATTCTTATTATCCTTTTCTTCAGTTATAAATTAAAATTGTAGATATTATATTCAAGTATTTAACTTGAAATGACCGCAACGTCTATGGAAGCGAATCCACGACGTCCCCGGGTTAAAGGTCATATCTGCTCTGAAATATGGCCCTTTAAATATACATTTATCCCCAAAACTTGGAAAAATAGACTTATTTATGGACCAAATTTTGATTTTAGGGTGGTTTATTGAGCAATAGCAACTTTAGTGAATTATAGGGAACAGATGTCCTACGATTACGTTGTTGTCATCAAAATCCAATAAGATGAAATTAGTCCAATGTAGAATGGTTTATTTTTATGACGTAGCTATCGCCTTTGAATTATATATTATTAAATATATTTGTTGTATTATAACTAACTATGCCCTTCAGCCAACATATATTATAAAGAACAAAGTTAAAAACTTGCGCGACCATAAGTAACGTAATAGAAATAGAATATAAATAAATTTAAAATCTACATTCAAAGAGAGTATGAGCAATTAAAATACATAAAATAAATAAATATAACATAGCAGTAGTTTTTTAAAATACATAATATAAATAATGGTAACATAACAGTAATTCATCAAAATACATAAAATAAATAAGTATTCGTTAAAATACGATTACGTTGAGTAATTAAATAGGTACGGTATAGATAAAGATGTATTTTTCCGTATTATCGAGAAAGATTGTTACATTTCGTGCTTTCCCTTGTAAAACCTACAAGGTAACAAGTTTATCAAAATGTTGCCACTTCGTTCGGATTTAAGCCTAGCACAAGCTGGTCAGTTCGAAGAAAGCCAACCTCCTTGGAATTTGGTGTTCTTGTTTGGTGGGTGGTGGGGACTTTACTGGTATTAGTATAGAAATGTACACTGTGTCGAGGCTTATCCGCGTGACTCTTCTTTCGGACAAGTGTGTTTCGGACTATTACAGAAGCTCCCAGGACAATTTCAACTCGCGCCATTGGTCGGTCACGCGCTGGACATTCGGTCCCTTATAAACCCCTTCCTTCGCTCACGCTATAGGCAATCCTTCTTCTCTCTCCCCCTGTTTAACCGGACCTCCTCCTTCGCCCTGTTCTCCTTCTCCGAGACTCTTCTATTTCTCTCCGGATGTGTGCTTGTCCGCTCCATCGACCGTTTTTTTCTCTTAAAGGTATAATGAAATGAATACTAAGTTAATTAAAGGTCTGTTCCAGAATTTTCCGATCAAAGAAAAATATACAAAGCTCGAGATGTTTTCGCGCGCTTTCTTAAAAATAATAAACCAGGGTGCTTTACGCGTAATATTCTTTTCAGACGAGGAGTAACTGGTCTGTTTAATCAGATTTAATCGGGGTTTAATCACAATTAACCGAGGTTTATTGAATTGAGAAGGCTACTTTACGTAACCTCGGTTAAATGTGATTAAACCAGATAATTACACATCGTCTGAAGAGGGTATAACATAGCTAGATTTTTGGCGGGATCTACAAATTAAATAATAATTAAACAACCCCCCCCCCTTTCACAGAAGCCGTTCATCTTCTTTAACCCCGACTTTTTGTACTTTTATTTGTTTTTGTTATTACTTAATTCTGAAATCTGAATCGAGAAATATTTGTATTTCATTATCCCTTTAACTCCCTCTACCTACCATCCCTACCTTCTGCCCCCTAGTGGGTTCTTTTACCACCACCGCCACCATGAAACCCTTTTTTTTTTATCTTTTCTTTGGCCTCTCAAGAAAGGCTGGCCAATATTTCTTTCGGTCGTATAAGGCTTAAAAAGCTTTAATGTTATTAAACTAAAATCAGTTCAGCATCGTTGGACGTCGTCAAAAGATGTTTGTTAATATTGGGTATAGAACTACTTTCTAAAACCCAGACTCATTCGTTTCAAAAGGAAAGGGCGTAGGTGGAGGGTGTCGATCAGTCCATTTATCCATCAAGGAAGATAAAGCTATTTTTAACCAGGGTTATAAGCTTATACTTCAATTTTTGAAAATATTTCTGTACTCCACATACACGAATTGAGTTCTGTAATTACCGTACAAACCAAAATTAAACTAGAAATAAATTTAAAACGTACCCGGAAAATAGGCTTAGCTGAATTCATTTATATACTGAATTTCTTCGTATTGATGGGTCAGCGACCACTCGAATTTTATTGGAAGTTTTAATGACTGGCCTTTTACTCATTGGTCGATGACCTTTCAATCTGAAGAAATTCAGGATCTCCATGAATCCAGCTAAGCCTATTTTCCTGTAAGTTTTAGATTGAATTCTACAGGGTTGTTACAGATCAGGGAAACAAGGAAAAGTCAGTGAATTTGAAAATGAACCCAAAAAGTCAGGGAAAAGTCAGAGAATTTAAAGATCTTTCAAGAAGCCAGGAAATTGCAATCATTATCCGCAGAAAAGATTTCAAGCTGACTTGGTACTGGTACCCCGGAATAGTCTGGCGCCACCTCTGAAACGGTCAGGGAAAATCGTTGGAAAAGTTCAGGGAAAAACATGCAAAAATCATGGAATTTGAATCTGAAAAAACGGTGGCAACTCTGTTGTAGTTTAATATTTGTTTGTCAATGTTTTACTGGTGCTTTATGCCTATTTAAACAATAAGGAATCGATAAAAAGTCACTTATTGTTAGGTTCCATTATTCTTTTAATATTAATTAATTAATTAATACCCTGAGAACATAAATTTATTAAAAATTGAAAGACATGAAATTATGTGGAGGGGTTATTTCAAATAGATCTCCACACTGAAAAATATCAGATGATATGATTCGCGCTTTCGTAAAAATGAATGTCATCGAGATTGGATCACGAGCTAAGCTTTGCTCGAAAGATAGAACTAGAATTCCGGAACTAGGCCTATAAATCGCTAGAAAATGTGGCCACTCTCCATTTCTGGAAATTCAAAAAGCCTTGAATAGGAAATATGACCTAAAAATTGTCACAACTTCTGAAAAACTGTATATACGTGTATCGTTCCAGGGCTTTCTATAGCTAGCCGAAAGTTAAGCCTAAATATATTTTCATTGAATTTACTGTATACCGCTCTATGGTATAAAATCGAGGACACTATATTTTTTTGTTTTAACCATGCGGCACGCGCGGGCCACTTTAGGGAGCCACCAAAGCGACACGGGGAAAGTGAAGAAGGCTTAAGAAAGCTCCACAAGAAAAAAAAATATTCTAAAAGTAAAAAAAAAAAAAAAAAAAAACATCAAGCGAGAGGGAAACCCAAAAGTGCTATTGGAGGCAGCCATTTTTCATTTTGGTGGAAGGCTACTCCTCTTACAGTAAACCTTTTAAAGGGCGAGTCTTAGCTACTAATTCGAGTGTTTGACTAAGAAATGTTTGGTGAGCTTTAAAGCTGGACCTAAATTACATCAAACTTGGCCAATGTGTAGCAAATTAGTAAGAGTTGATTTAATTGCTTTCCCCGCAAAAGTATTTGATGTAGAGATCGGGGTTTGGACAAAATAATCCACAAATATCAGTTAATCAGTTAATCATAAAGAAATAATCGGAAAATTATTCGCGATTACATTGGATTTATCATAGACTTCCCGTGGATAATTTCAAATTATGAATAAAGATAAAATAATCAGAAATTTGTTGTCCAAACCCCGATCTCTAGTTTGATGGGACGAGTCAACAGATTATGTTAAATATTTGTAATTTCTTAGTTATTAATAGGATTATCTTTGAAAATTAGTAAACTTATAATAGGATTATCCTTGAAAATTTGTAAATTTATTATTTCTGAACAGGATTATCTTTGAAAATTAATAAATTTATTATTTTTTAACGGGATTATCTTTGAAAATTAGTAAATTTATTTTTGTACAGGATTATGTTTGAAAATTAGTAAGTTTATTATTTTTGAACAGGATTGTCTTTGAAAATTAGTAATTTTATTTATTTTGAACAGAATTATCTTTGATAACTAGTAAATTTAATATTTTTAAAGAGGGGATTATCTTGGAAAATTTAAAACTCTTGGCTTTCGGAATCCACCAACCACTCTAAAAAAAAATTCTCTTTAGACTTTTCCTTCAAAGTATATGTCAGGTTGGGAGCTGTACTGTACCTTATATTTAAGAACCAAGAAGAGAGAGAGGTTGAAAATATAAGGTGCTACCTCCCATCACTTTTAAAAGTGAAACAACCCTTTCTGCACTTAAGAAAACATTTCGTTTAAATTTTTTATCCTTAAAACTGTAAATATATTTGGCTGTCCATGGAAGCTGCGCGATAGTGTAATAAATATATAGTATATGAAGAAATACGAACGATTATAAAATCCTTATTGAACACGTAAGTTCTTATTTCCTTATCGTTTAACATCGTTCCCCATTAGCTCATAGTTACTTGAACACGAGAAAGCTTTTTTTTTCTTCAATACCTTATGAATTCTTATTTAAAATAATACCAGTTTTCTCTGCTTCCCCCAAACATCACTCCATTCAATTTTGTTACATGGACGAACCGTATATTATTAACGTACATGTAGTATATAAAAATTCCTATATTTTAAAATCTTTCAGGTTTGATGCAAAGAGCCCAGTAGTCCTATAATTCCTATAAAATCCTTAAAACTAAATTTTTGACTCGGCTCCCTGCCCATTTAATATTGGCGCATTCAGGTTTCTTGCGTGAACAAATCGATCATAGAAAATCTAGTAAAAATTAATTTGAACACCAAAAACGTGTCTAAAATTTGTGAAAAATTCTCGAATATTTTTTTTGGCATGGTGATTCCAAATATAAATGCAAAAGCTGTTACATTTTGAGCTCCAAGTGTCCCTTTAATTCCCTAACTTTTTTCGTGTATATTATGTAGAATTGGTATTACAATTAGTATCCAACCTTAGAAACAGTAAAAATTCTCGTAGAAAAACAGTTAAAGTTATATACTGGTTTCTTTTTAGTTTACAACTTCAGAGGATGTTCCATTACTATGTAGTTAACCAGTTTGAGATTACTTCGAGTTCAAAGCTAGCGCTGATATTAAAAATAAGCCTTTAACTTCAAGGTACCAAAGGTACCAGCTTTATGACCTGCTGAAAACTAAAACTGGGATGAAATTATTCTTTCCTATAAATTTTCTCTCTTTTACTTAAGGTATATATCTTTAGAGGTTTACGGTTTTAGTGAAAGAAGTATACGCTATAAATTTGGCAAAGATTAGTTTTCGCAAGAATGATAACTGTGGCGTATTAATACGTAATGTTCAACCTCGTAAGGACTGAAAGTAGTTCAAGCTTTCTCTCGAAAAGGAATATAAAATTCAAAAACTTTTGCCACGCATTTTTGTTTAGAAATGAGTTGGCTAAAAACTAAACGAAGAGTTTACGGCTTGTAGGGTACGCTTCTACGCAACTTAAAACTTTGTTTATAGTTCTAACTTTATATTAAAATAGCTTAAGAGGAAATTTGCAGTTTCGCGTCCATTTAGAGGAAGGCGAAGCGTTGTTATATCTTATTCGCGTGATTCTCTAACATCTCGCTGCCATGGAAAATTTACACAACACGAAAATGAAAACTTTCTAAGTTTGGAATTTTTGAAGCATATTGAATTTTTTTTTACGCGGCCTTTGCTAGTAGTTTTCTTAAAGTGTATGCTGAAACCATTATCTTATACCTTAGAGGTATGCTTAAAGGGAAACTTGGAGCTTAAAATGGAACAGCTTTTGAATTTATTTTCGGAATCACCGTGCCAAAAAAACGTATTCGAGAAATTTCAAGCAATTTTTAGACACGTTTTTGGTGTTTAAATTAATTTTGTTTGGTAAAATTTGAGAAAAAACCTGATGGAGAAATAATATAGCTATATAGGGACTGAAGATCTTGTAATTTAAATTAAATCTTTCACTTCCGAACTGATTTTCTGGATTAAGTTGTACTTTTACGAAATTAACCGCGCGAAAGCATATTATCACGTGCTAGAATGCGCGTGAATCATCTGTAATTGGCTCTATAATAGAGACGTCACCATAGATTTTGAATATGAGATGTTCATACTAAGGATATGCATTAGAAAAAAAAATTTGTGACAGCCTTAATTATTTTAATATTTTTTTTTGTCTTATATAATAACTAAGTTAAAGTTTCCATTGTATTTACAAGTGTCATTAATTTCAAAACCGCGTTAGAAAAAGTTGTAATTAACTTTGACCATTTTCTTATTCCAGAGCAAACGGCATCATCTGAGCCATTTTCCACGCAACAAAAAAGGCAATTTTCGACTAATCCACTAACTGTAAGTACTATATAACAATTTTTTATCTTTTTGTTTCGTCTTAAATAATAATAGAAAGTAAGTTACGTCATATTAGGTCAGGTGAAAGATTTACTTTCTTCTTTATATCCAGTTTTCTATTTAGAAAGTACACTTTTTTCTTTTTGCTAAATATACATACACTTTCTACGTCAAACGCGCGCGAGTTGAAACTTCTTTTTCAACATATATATCCCTAAAAATGTATCTCGACTCTAATTAAGTCCTACGTACGTAAGCGGGTGGTGCCAGAACGGGCGGGCAAACCTTGGCAGGTTTTGAAAAGCTGGTCCCGAAGCTAATGTCCAGCTGTGCCAATGTAATTACCGCGTTAGAAGCGCGCCAAAACTCCACGTGAAATCTCCCGCCATTTTTCCGAAAGACCTCCCACTCTCTTGTTTTAATATAAGAGGTACTGTTTAAATGAGAATACTCTACCAATAAAGCTGGGTTTAATGCTTTTCCCAACGTCATTATAAATCTATTTGTTACGCCTTCGAACCTTAGTGTAAATTCTGATTGAATCGGAATAAGATTCATTTTTTTTTCTTTTTGTACTTTTTTCTTCTGGCGCACTGTCTTTCTAATTTAATTTTTTCTATTCGTTTCTGCTTTTAAATTTAACTTCTTCTAAGGTAAGCCTTTATAGTTGGTTTTATTTGATATTGTTCAGCGTTTAGGAAGTTACGTTACCTTTTATCTCTAAGTAAATACGATTTAAGTTTCTTTAGAGTGCCAATATCATTACGTATTGTAAACTCAAAATGAAATAGACTATATTGTCGCAAAGCGGATTTAGAAGTTGGTTAGTAATTTTAGAAAGATTACTTTTAACTTTAGATGTATAAGGAAATAAACTTCACGTGTAATCTATATGATTTCTTAATTTATTAAGTGATAATTATGTTATAAATATCATATGAGAAAACAAAAGCGATACTAAACAGAAACAAGGATTTAATTGGAATATTTTTAATCATATCCCTGACTAACTAGTAACTTGCCATTGGCTATCCATAAAAGGCTTACTTAGAACTATTCACTTACTTGAGTAGTGAAGTGATGACTTATAATTTATTGTCGTTAGAAAATTATATTTTACAATTTAAAATATTCAGTTTTTTCTACATAACCTTTGTCTTTATGTGGACTTATATCTGAGATTTTATCTATATAGATTATTCTAGTATTTGAAGATTGAAACAAGTCCTTAGAGAAGCCACACCTCGATAGGCCTTTTGTTTTTTTAAATGGGACTTTTTTTGAGTTTTTGAAAGTTTTTTGATATTTCGGACTTCGCTTTAGTATATTTCCTAAATCTCGCTAAACCTAATTGCTTCATTGGCGGAAAGGCCGCGCTAAGACTAATCCCAGCACTGTCTGGTATTGATACATTCGTATGGGATTAACATATAAGCAATTTAACACGAAATTCGGGGAGGAATTAACATCATTATCATAGTGACACATACCACATCTCCGAACAATATAAGATCATACACCACCTCGTGGTATGGGAAGGTGTGGCTAAAACTGTAAAATATTGCAAAGTAGCTCCTTCATCCCTAAAGATACTTGAAAAGTCAAGCTGGCTACTTTCAAGACTTCGTCCTTTCTCTCCACTTCTTTGTAATCTTTCGAAATTTTTAAAAATTTAAAGCTAAGATTATATTTTCTTTGCTTTTTGCAATTTAATATCACCGCACTAAAAAATAATAAGATTCATGGGTATGTACGTACCTAAGAAAAGAAATGAAAAAATATTCTTTATATCGACTAATGACTTTTAAAGTCTCTTTAGAATGAAACAGTAAAGTATGATGGCAAACAACGTCATTCATGGATAAACGTGTTGCGATTCATTGTAAAAATACATGTGTTTGACATGTAAAAATGAAATTCACGAGATTAATTTGACGAGGGCCGATTTAAGCCTTGTTGTTTGTCTACTTGCAGATAGAGAGGTTATGTTTTTACGATATTTAACAAGCGTTTAAGTTAGATAAATTTATTTTAATGCATTAAATTATCTTCAAGTGAAAGAAAACATTTATCAAAGATAATCTGGTAAAGAACTGAAACAAAGTAGAATTTCAGTAATCATTATATCAAGAATTCATTCTGCTTCGAATGAATTCTTGATTATATATTATGTATATGATTATGCAACCTTTGACAGCTGATTCGGGACAATGTGCCTGCCACAAACTGTAGAGTTTTGAGCGTGTCGCCATCTCATTGCGTAATAGACAACAGCATAATGTTTCCCAATAGACCTCTTGAGTTTATTTTGACGCCCTCCTAGGGGAAAGACAACCGTCTGAATCAGACCTGCTCATGCGCAGTGACGGTGATGTTTCATCCCCCTTTGCTTGTCTGATTCTGTGGTTGCCTACCACCTTTGGAGGGTGTAAAAATAAACGCAAGAGGTCTATTGTAATATACAGTATACAATTTTAACCTAATTTTTTATTTGCCTGTTTATTTTGGTCAGCTGCCATCGCCTTTAAAATTAATAATTAAATATTGAGATGAAGTTAAAAAAAAATATATGAAAGTAACCAGAGAACCAGAGCTTTAGAACTAGACCAAACACGGATGAAAGTGTTAGGTTCGTGTTATGACAGGGGGGGGGGGGGGTAGAATATGAAAGTGGTTAAAAAGCGCCCGGTTTTTGAAATGAAAATGCATTAGGCTTCAAGATGAGGACCGCTTCCAAATCTGATTTTCACTGAGCTAGCTAGAGCGAGGAAGGAGAGATGAGAAAATTGAAGGGCAAGGAAGGATGTGATATAAAAGGGATGGATGATTTTGATGACGCGAGCGCCTTAAGATTTGGCCTCGAGCTTGGCCTGTTGTGATTAACGACCCAATCGGCTTTCCGTATTTATTTCTGTGCCAAGCTTTGATTCGTGTATTTATAATATATACAAGATGAAACATTCGCTGTATTTCCTTTCACGAAGTTTCATGAGCGATGGATTTAATCAAACATTTGATAGATATTTTCAAAATATTTACTTTTGAAAATGGTAATTTTATGTAATTTATCCATTACTTATATAGACCTACTTAAATAGAGATTGAAACCTAATAACAAGTGCTTTTTTTATCGATTCCTTATCGTTTAAATAGGCCTGACCAACCAATAAAAGGTTTACAAAAACAATATTAAACTAGAAATAAATTTAAAACTTACCCGGAAAATAGGCTTAGCGAGATTCATGGAGATCCTGAAAAGCCTCCGTGTAAGGTCTAGCGACCAATGAGCAAAGGCCCGTCGTTCTCGCGAGCTCCACGAGACTTACAATCGCATTCGATTGGTTGCTAGATCTTATACGCGTGGAAATCGAGCTCTCCATGAATCCGCGGTAAGCCTATTTTCCGGTTAAGTTTTAAATTTATTTCTAGTTTAATATTTGTTCGTAAATTTTTTCAGTCGTGGATTAGGCCTATTTAAACAAGAAGGAATCGATAAAAAAAATCACTTGTTATTAGGTTGCATTCTCCCTTTAAAAAAATTGAATTAATCGTGGAAAATCAAAATTTCATTTAGTTTTAAAGTTATTTATGGATTATCAGTTCAAATTTTAATACCAAACCTAATAGACTTCGAAATTGAATACCCTCTTCGAGTTTTTGATTCTGTTTTTACGCTAGCGCCTGTAGAAGTGTTTCAACCTCTTAGCTTTGCTGTTCCGAGAAAAGCTTAACCAATTGCGCCTTGATCCTATTAAAGAGTCTGTTAAAGGATATTTGGCAAAAAGTAATCCTATCTGATTTATATCTGAAAATGGACATCCTTAATTCTGAGAACTGGTATAGATTCATTCCAAGAAAGCTCTCTCTAATGGTTTTTGTGGTATTATATTTTGGAATGATGTCTAGAGTCTAGACAAAGGATGATATTTGATGTAGGAAATGATGTTAAACGATCGCTTTTCTTTTGAAGAGATTCCAAGAAACAATCCTTTTTCGGTTTTTGGTTACTCTGCACTCTGGATATGCTCATGTTTCTTTTCTAAAAAAAATCCTGCTACCAAGCAAAAGCTAAAATTTGGAATGTGGGTAAAAATGATGTAATGTGACCGTATTAGGAAATGTTCTTAGATCATTTTCAAGTTTTTTCGTCTCGCGCAGATCAGGCATAAATTAAATTAACAAGATATCACGTGACTTAAAATGATTTCATAAAAATCAATTTTAATCTACCTTTATAAATATTTAAACTACGATTTAAGATAGTTTCGTATATCTCCTAAAAAAACGAACGTCATTTTTTAAAGGGAAAAGGAACATTACAAGCGCTGTTGAAAGCTGTTCCATTTTTAGCTCCAAGTTTCCCTTTAAGTGAAAATTAGATATTAAAGTTTAGGCGTAAAAATAAAATAATAATCCTTTTAATACTCTTTAAACTACAAGTCAATTTAAGCTGGATCAATTAATTTATTCATCCTTAGATAAAAATTGATCCACGCACGTATAGTATCAGTAAATTTCCATATTATAATTTAATTTCCTTCAAATAACATTCTCTCTTAATCCCAACGAAATCCCCCGACTGGCTGGCTGACTCCGGCAAGATTAGAATATTGTAATTATCGCAATAAAACCGCAATATTTATATTAGTTTAGACGTGTATTGATCCCTCATTATATGGTATATTAGTTCGGCAATTAGAGCTCTAGCCATCAACTGTACCCACGTTCCCTATAATTCAATAACCATCGAACCATCTCTCGAATATCCAAATTCTCCGCTTACTTAGAATTTACTGGCGCGGTAAACTAAAGTTCACAGAGATAAGAATAATTTACTAATATAACCCCGGGAGAAGCAATAGAGATATGTTAGGGGGAGGAGAATTACGAGGAGATTATGGAAGGGATTACGTAAACTGCGCTGAAGTATATCTTTCCTAGAACCCTAGTGATATCTAATTAAAGTTTAATAAACGGTATCGATATTTTAAAATTCTGCCTAAAGGATTAGTTACACGATTTTTAATAATTTGAAAGACTTTGTTGATATCATCTAACTACATTTGGTAGGAAGGTTAACCCATATTTGCTGTGATTTTTTGACTTACAGATAATATGGCAGCTTAGATTTGAGCGTGTTTTGAATTCCGAATGGGCACTAATTTACATGAAAATTTCTCTGTATCTCACTGGCGCCCCTAAACCTTTGTTAGTAAAAAAAAACAATATTACATAACAATAAATAAATAAATGATCTGTAAGTTAAAAGGTCGTATTCAGTAATTCAGACAGTAAATGATATATTTCAAGAGGTCATTTTTTTAAATTTTAAACTAGAAATAAATTTTAAAGGCTTAGCTGGATTCATGGAAATCCTGTATTCCCCATATAAGGGCCATCGATTAATGTCATTGGTCGCTAGTCCTTATACGGGGATTTCAGGATCTCCATGAATCCAGCTAAGCCTAATTTGATGGTAATTAGGCTCGTGCAAAGCAAATTAATTTGCAAATCAATGTTGCTCAAGTTTGTCGCCTACACACGCCTTATATAAAAGTTTTGGCCTCCATAGGCGAAGGTATATATTTTCGATACGCATCCTAAATAATAAAATAAGGGAAAAAGGAAAACCGTGAAAGTAACCCTTTGAAACTTTTAGTCTTAGTGCTTAGCTTTCCAGGAAATTTACGCGCTCTGTGGAATAAAGTCATTTAATAATTGAATATTGCCGATATTGAAATAAAAGGGGGTTTTGAAGTATACGTATTACTCCGCGGACAAGTTTCTCGGCATCACTGCCGCTTTTAAGATTGATTAAAGATTCCTGGAGCATTTCGCTAAACTCTGTCTTATTGCTAATTAATCTGGCGCGCAACATCTTGCGTGGAAATAGAGCATTTAATTAAGACCCATTTTCTCTCTGACCTCTCTCCGAGTGAGAGTGAGATTGGTGATTTTGATGCGTGCAGGCTACTGTATTTGCTCTGCTATATATTACGGAATGTTGGCTATAATTCGAAAGGCGCGTCTTCAAGCGCACGTATGCAATTTTAATGATATTGTTTTCCATGAATTTATTTATGTAAATACAAATTTATCACTATACCATTAGACTTTTTATCGTGTGGTTCAGTGGTGGGTTGTATCGTAAGATCTTTGTAATTACGTTAATGATAAAATTAAGATTTAGTCGAATTTAGAAGGAATTTTTACATTTAATACGGATTTTTGTCCAAACGACAAAAGCTTTTCAATTTCGATTTAAAATCATGAATCGATTTAAAATCATAAATCGCCTTGATCAAACATTACTTGAAGTGAGGCCTTTCATGAGTTCCAAATGAAAATTGATTAGCATTTTCGGAATTGTCGTTAAAAAACTACTTAAAATTAACGAAACGCTAAAACTACATTTTATAATCGCCGTCTTAAAAACATTTTAATACAAAAAATCCCCCAAATACTAAGCCATCATTGAGCCTACACATTTTGTCACGTAATATGGTAACTTTCACGCCGTATTTTTTCGCTTCTCCTTTTATTTGAATCCTTTTAATAGTATGAAAAATTTATTACTCGCCTTCGTAAAAATGGTGGCAGCTAAGTTTAATGATTCTTCGAGACTATTTATACTTTGACCCGAGTATATAATGAAAGTTTGAAAAAAAAAGTTAACATAGATGATGGCATTACATTTTTTACTTTTTTTTATACCAATTCCTCAATGTCTCCAAAATGTTTACGTACGTCATGAATTCTGAAAGATTGAATGCAACAGACAAGCTCAGCTCCCCCACCATTCTTTCTCCGAAAGTCTAACCACGTATACTTTTGACATTTTAATATCAGATTTCAAAACTTCTTTCACCATCATTCAAATTTAACATCGAGTATTAATACGCCATAGTTTAAGCTATTTTGCAAACTGCTTTTGAATAAAGTATATACATTAGTCAGCGTGATATAGAAACTCTCGTAAAAAATTCGTATTCTCTCCGAGACTCTCTCAGAAACGATTAGGTCCCATAGGGAATGGGAGACGTTCGATAGAAAGTTCTCCCATCAGGAAAAGAGCGGCTATAGAGTTCTAGAGAAAGGAAGGGACCGAGGGAAACAAAAAAGAAACAGGAAAGAATAACGAGAAGAAATAAGACTAGGGATATCGGATGAAGTCTAGTACGCGAGCTAGAACAAAAATTGATTCTTGATTGGAATCCCCTCCCCCTCTACACTATATATAAGAAAAAAAAAAAAAGCCTGCAGCGGTAAAGATTCTTAATACCCATCCCGGTAATAGACCCCGTCATCGAGAGAGAGAGAGAAAAACTATCCGCAGCACGGCCTACAATGATGATAGGCTGATCGAAGGGGGCGTGACCACAAACCGTTTGCTTTTTAAAGGGAAAATGAAGTGTGGGATTGTCAAATATAATTATAACCAAGAGAAGTTCGTTAAATGTGAAAAAAGCCGCGTGTAGAGATCGGGGTTTGAACAAAATAATCCACAAATATCAGTTAATAAGTCAATCATAAAGAAATAATCGGAAAATTATTCGCGATTACATTGGATTTATCATAGACTTCCCGTGGAAAATTTCAAATTATGAATAAAGATAAAATAATCAGAAATTTCTTGTCCAAACCCCGATCTCTACTCTTAAATCTCGGTAGTTTAGGTTTGAAGCGTATAGCTTCCTTGCTAGCTTTGGACCTCGTGAGTTTAATTGACTAATTACCGTGAGAAACATATGAGGAAGCGATAGTTCGTTTCCTAAATTGTGATTCCTTCGTTTATTTTGTTGAAATTTTAAATTTCAAACATTCTGTGAATGTCAAGGGTTATTAGTTGTATATGCATTTACTTACTTATGTTTGTTCACGAACTATTTACGAACGTGTTGAAGCTAAGGCGAATTAATACACAATATTAAACCAGAGTTTAAAAGCGATAAAGTTAAAGCGAACTGTTCTTGAACGGGAGTTTAGCGAAGCGAAGGAAAGCCCCGATTCCACGAAGCGTGGGTTTCAGCCACTCACAAGCAGATTTAACTAGCATTTTTTCGTCTTGCCTCTGAATCAAAGGAAATGTGAAAAAGATTTTAAATTTTTCAATTTACCTTTAAAATAACGATATAGAAAGTTTCCAAACGCTGGTTTCAAAACCGCAAAAAGGCAAATGGAGGAAAAGTCTGGAATACCGAGGTAAAACGACCCCTGCTTTGGACAGATTTAGATAAAAGTTGACAGAGGAGAAGATCGAATGCTAACCTTACCCGCGAGCATCCTCACACAAGAAAGAGGTTATTTTAAAACCGTCTCCGTCTTTTTTTTTTTTTTTTTTTTTTTTTTTTTTGGCTTCCAGGAACTTTTCCTCTATATAAAATTCAATCCCAATTGGAAAATTCCAAACATTTAAAACTATGCTTTACGATCCGAAGTATTTTATCCCATAACTTAGAAGGAACTCAATTGTACACTCTCCTTGAGATGCTTGAATGTCCTATCCAACCAAGTCCGAACAAAGTTCTATCGTCCCTGCTTTGTACCTTTTACGTGAAGAATCTACCCGTTGTTAATGTTGAAATCCACGCTTTTTGAGCCCTATTTGATTAACGCGAACTCTGCCTTTAACAACGGTATAATTTCATCTTGAAATTTTCAACTCAAATACTTTTCCCCATTGAGAAATGGAATAGCGAATGTTGGTGGCATCCTAAAGTTACATCATCGCGAAAGGTATTTGTTTAATATATTCCCAAACGAAATTCAAAATATATTATATACCTTAGGTTTTTTAAAACGCTGTAAACTCCGACTGAGATCAAACTTGGAACTCTGAATCGATATTTATTTTCTCTCCCTTTTCTACTGGTACTGTTTTCCACCGTGAGATGGCAACGAAGCTTAAAGGGGGTAGGGTGTTAACTAAATTGGCTTTAGAAAGAAAGGGTATCCTTCCAAGCTTTTGGATTTTCACTAGTAACTTCTAAAGTTGAAATCTTTGGTGGTTTCTCCACGATTCCATTAGAATCTTTTTCATAATAAGAAATTACTGCGAGTCAAAGTATGGAACGACGTTAGCTAAATTGACTTTAGGGAAGGAACTATATAGCTTCCAAAGCGTTTTCATCAGTAACTTCTTTAGTTGAAATACGTACTGTTTGCTCTTCTTTTCCATTGGTACTTTTTGCACCGTGAGAAATTACCGTGGTCCAAAGTAGGAAACGATGTTAACAAAATTGGCTTAAGGAAGTGTACATTCCAAGTGTTTTGACTAGTAACTTCTAAATGTGAAATACTTTTCCATTGGAACTTTTTTTCGACTTGAGATAATACTGTTGCTCAAAGGCGGGTACAATGATAATTTAGATGGCTTTAGTGAAGCGTATTTCCCTCCTCCTGATAATAGCTAGTAGCTTATTGGTGTGATAAAATAGCCCATCCTCTTGAAAAGAATTCGCGGTTTTCCACTTTCTTCCGGATTTTTTTTTTTTTTTTGTTTTTCTTAAAGGATTAGTATCACGATATGGTCCAAAATTTTAATATGCCATGGATATAAAATTATTGACGTAAAACCACTGATATTCTACGTCATTCACTATGATTGAGTGCCTATTGTAGAGCAAATAGTTGGTTTTCGCGCTTTCTATCACGTGATAAGATTGCTTTCGCGCTGTTCCTTTCGTGAAAGTACTTAATCCAGCAAATCACTCCTTTCATTTTAAACGTATCGTTAATCACGTTTAAAAACATTCAACTTCATAAAGCGGAAAAAAAATTATATATTGTATGCAAATTTATTTTTAAGTTTCTTTAAAGTGAGGCTGTAATGGATTTTTCATGAACTCCAAAGGGAATTTTAGTAGCATTTTTTGTTAGATCGTTAAAAAATATTCAAATATAAATATGCCTTAACAGTAAAAATACATATTTATAGTAAGCTCTATTTTCTACATTTTTAAAATCAAAATTCCCTACAATACAACGTCATCACTATAGTCGCGTTTCTATTGCAAAGCCTACAGTTGATTTTCGCTTATTCTGAAACGTGATAAGGTTGTTTTTGCGCGGTCTTTTTCGTCCAGAATTAATGATATACCCACATTTAGACGACGATTAAATTTTTCCTTACTTTAATTATAAATGCTTAAAAGTACAATTAAACCTAATTTACGCGAGGATTATCGTTTTGAAAGAAAATATATTTCTGTTCAAGAGGAGTTGGCAAAATGGGGAAAGCTATTCAAATAGATCTAAAAAAAATATTTATAAATTTATTTTAAATCATTTTTAAAGCCCTGAGAAATCAACCTATATACCATTAATTTTTTATCTATTCCTTATCGTTTAAATGGGCCTAATCCAACAATAAAAAAATTAAAAGCAAATATTAAACTAGAAATAAGTTTAAAACTTACCATCAAAATAGGCTTGGCTGGATTCGTATAAGGACTAGCGACCAATGACATTCGATGGCTCTTATATGGGGAATGCAGGATCTCCATGATCAATGTCATTGGTCGCTAGTCAATATACGGGAAGTTATAGGATATCTCCATGAATTGAGCTAAGCCTATTTTGATGGTTTTTATTTCTAGTTTAATATTTTTTAATGGATTAGGTCGATTTAAACGATAAGTAATCGATAAAAAAATCGCTTGTTTTTAGGTTGAACTACTGCTAAACTCCATTTGGATTGCGTGATAAATCGGTGATGTCATCACTTTAAAAAATAACTTTAAACTTTTTGCTCCGACAGTCTCGCTCTTACAAACAAAAATAATCGCCAAAATTTTCAATGAAAGAAATCTGTATTGGACGATAATTAATGAACTTGAAGAGATTTAAAAATATGTTTATTTTTTATGGCTATGAACATCCGATATCTTACGAGTTCTTAGAATTTCTTTCATATCCACTCGCAGCTGTTTTGCGTTATAACGAGATTATAATTAAGTCAGATTGTCAAGCTCAAATTTCTTAAACTCTTTTTACTATCTTTTTAGTGCATGAAATTATATTGTTGCAATTGTATTTACTAGCTTCAATATTAGAAAAATAAATATTCAACGACTTTAATTAGGACATATTTAAAATATACAGTATGGAAATTAAGGCTCAAAGGGAGAATGCAACCTGACAACAAGTCGTTTTATATATTCATTACCTTTTAGATCATAGTGAAAGTTATCGCCATTTTAAGAAGGGGGTCATTTTCGGGCTTTTGCTCGATTTTTATCTTTTTCGATAGAAGAAACATGATTGTATTGTCTTGAAATAATCTATGGAACGTCTACTTTCCAGTGGTGCAATCAGTTTATGCCTAGGAGGTCATAGAGAAAAGTTACGGCCATTTTAAAATATGTTATTTTCTATTAGTGATAGACGAAAGTTAAAAAGCTACCTATTCTGTTGAAGATCATTTGTCAGAATGTCGAAATCTGAGGCGTGTTGGTACACAATATTAAATCTCATATGAAAAAAGTAGTTCAGTGAAAACAAATGTGTTTTCGACTCTCGTCTATATGTTCCTTCTCTTCCTGTAGCTTTTTCAAAATATCAAATGGTTCTTTTTGAGATCGAGATGACCCCATAGCTGCATGAGTTCGTGGTAAAACCTCAACCTTAGACAAAGTATAGGCTTACATATTTCCATTTCAGTTAAAGCTTAGACTCCTTTGTCTTCTCGCGAACCGAGATTCGATTAATCTTAGGTTTCTTATCCGTTTAAATGAAACCAATTCCTATCAATGCCGAAAAAGGAAAGATAGCTAGCTGCCAGTTTAAAACGATGAATCTTTTGTATATCTTGCTTTAAAGTTCCATTGCTCGAAAATATCCAAGGGATTAGTTTTAGATCCCAATGGATTATCCGAATATTCCATCATTTTGAAACAACTAGTATCTTAGCTGAAGGATTAAAAATATAATCATTATACTGCTCTCTTTATCCTTACATTGGCTCAGTTAAATCGAACATGAATTGCGTAACTCTTATCCGAGCTTCTAGGTTGGCGACGAAAATGAAATTGGAATTTAGCCACTTTTACCGCCGTCATTTGTCACTAAGGTCAAAGTTAGGGTTACCATATGTTTTCTATTAGACTTCCAAACTTCAGAAATTAATTTAAACACCAAAAACGTGCCTAAAAATTTGAAAATAAATTCAAAGTTTGTTCCATTTTTAGCTCCATTACCCTTTAAAGATTCTGTTCCGGAAATTAATCACTTATTGACATGGTTCAATCACCTTTGAGTGTCCTTTTTGCAACTATTTATATACGTGACTTTTACTTTACCATATATTCGCAATAATTGAAGCTTCAAATGCGTTTCAGTCTACTTTTTGTTATTATGTTAATTAAAGGGATAGTTTCACCTTCAAATTTAATTAGGACGAAAAATATTTCATGTTGCGGGAGACATTTAAAAGAATCCCCCACCAACAAAAAATATTCGTTATACTTTTCCTAGAAATCAGCCACAAAAATGTCGTGAACTGTGCAAATATATAGGGTGTTTTGAAAATGGTGGTAGGACCGAGCTACAGTGGGTTCTATGGGTCAAATTGAACTCGCGTGGAAAACATTTCCATTTCCAAGAACTGAAAAAAAATCCCTGAAGGCTTTAATTTTCATTTTAGTCACTTGACTTTTTAGCGTGGTTTTCTTTGGCGCAAGTCGCGCGAATAATAGCGAATTTCAATTAACCACACTCATGTTGCTCTGAATTTCGATGAAAATCTAATTGACCTCTTTCATTTATTTCGACCCCCTCGGAAGAGGGTTGGCAACCCACTGAATCAGACTGTAAAGGGGGATGATGAGCTCATGCGCAGTGACGGCCATGTTTCATCCTCCTTTGCCTCTCTGATTCTGTGGTTGCCTAACCCCTTTAGAAGGGGTCAAAATAAACGCAAGAGGTCTATTGCTCTGCAGAGCATCCAGCAGTGAAACGTAATATTTGAAAACTTTGTATCCTTCAATCAAATCAACGAAAAAAGTGATTTCAATCGGTCTCTCTCGCGATAAATTCAATTCTTGAATTAAAGAAATTTGGCTCGAGTTCAATTAGGCCCGTAATGAATCAGGATATAGTCAAGGTGTCTACTTTAAAAACATATATGTTACTAGCCCTTTAAAATAGGAGCCTTGAATAAGATGAACCTTATTACCTTTAAATTCGAATATTCGTTACTATATTAGCCAATGAGATGACAAGTTTTCTTTTTTGCACGAATCATTTCCCCGTATAATTAGAAGTTTCTTTTTATCAAAACGATGATGTAAATTGTTTCCAAACCAATATGCAAATTTTGTATGGTTCGTTCCGCCTGATTTTGTCAGCACGTACAAAATTGTCTCAATTTTATTATCCATTTCGTAATAAGTTCATTTTGCGCTTACTACGAAATAGAAGTGGAAATACAAGCGCGACATTTCAAGAATATTAATTTATTGTACGATTATATAGTATTGATAAATTTAAATAGATAAAAAATATTAGCTTAGTATTCATAAATTTAAATAGATAAAAAAAATTAGCTTAGTATTCATAAATTTAAATAGATAAAAAAAATTAGCTTAGTATTCATAAATTTAAATAGATAAAAAATATTAGCTTAGTATTCATAAATTTAAATAGATAAAAAATATTAGCTTAGAATTAATAAATTTAAATATAAGATTGGAATTAATAAATTTAAATATAAGATTGGAATTAATAAATTTAAATATAAGATTGGAATTAATAAATTTAAATATAAGATTGGAATTAATAAATTTAAATATAAGATTGGAATTAATAAATTTAAATATAAGATTAGTATTAATAAATTTAAATATAAGATTAGTTTAATAAATTTAAATAGATAAATTTAAAAATAAGATTAGTGTTAATAAATTTAAATAGATATTTTTAAATATAAGCTTAGAATATTGATAAATTTAAATATAAGATTAGTATTAATAAATTTAAATATAAGATTAGTATTAATAAATTTAAATAGATAAATTTAAATATAAGCTTAGTATATTGATAAATTTAAATAGTATTTAAAAATTTAAATAGATAAATTATAAGCTTAGTAAATTATTGATAAATTTAAATATAAGCTTAGTAAATTATTGATAAATTTAAATATAAGCTTAGTAAATTATTGATAAATTTAAATATAAGCTTAGTATTAATAAATCCAAATATAAGCTTAGTATTAATAAATCCAAATATAAGCTTAGTATTAATAAATCCAAATATATATAAGCTTTGTATTAATAAATCCAAATATAAGCTTAGTATTAATAAATCCAAATATAAGCTTAGTATTAATAAATCCAAATATAAGCTTAGTATTAATAAATCCAAATATAAGCTTAGTATTAATAAATCCAAATATAAGCTTAGTATTAATAAATTAAATTAAAATATAGTAATTAAGAACATAATTTATTAGGCACGTGACCTTTTTATTCACGTACTTTTGTAATTTGAATTTGGCACTAGATCTAATTTTAAATTAAACTAACACTAACGATCGACTGAAGAAAGGCCTTGGCGTGAAACGTCTCGTAAATAAAGTTTTTCGATAAAATGCCGAAATAATAATAAATATAACAATACAGTTCTTAAAAGCGCTAGTTTTTAGTTCAATTTTTACCTTGAACTTGGACTTGGACTCTAAACAGGTATTAGCTATCTAGAAATTTTATCATAACTTTTGTGTTTCATATACGCGCGATTGTTAGATCGGCGTACCGGGGCCTCTTGCCATAAATTTAAGCGCGTAATACCTAAAACTCATCAAAAAGGGAAGTTTTGGTATACAGGGGGTATTATAGTGCAGCGAGAGGCCCAGTTAAAAAGTTTCTTCTACCGGGATATACATGGCTAATAGTCCGTGCTGTTCGGTCAACGGACTATAAATTCAAAGGCGTAGTTCCACTTTTTCTTCATTTTTCATTGAAATGCCTTAAAGGGAGAATGCAACCTAACAATAGGCCTAATCCACTAGTGAAAAAAATTTATGAAACAAATATTAAACTAGAAATAAATTTAAAACTCACCCGGAAAATAGGCTTAGCGGGATTCATGGAGATCCTGATTTCCTCGCGTATGAGGTCTAGCGACCAATCGAACCCGATTGTAAGTCTCGAATAGATCTCGCGTGAACCACGGGCCTTTGCTCATTGGTAGCTCCAAATCAATCCTGCTAAGCCTATTTTCCGGGTAAGTTTTAAATTTATTTCTAGTTTAATATTTGTTTGTAATTTTTTATACTGGTGGATTAGGTTGCATTCTACCTTTAAATGATACCATATTTCAACCATATATGTTGAATATGACATTTTAATAGCATGATGAAACTAAAAATAAATTTTAAGTAATATGACTTAAATTGTGGTTAATTTTAAAGTTTGTCCAAATGTTGAAATTTGAAATCGGATAATATTTCTGATTTAATTTCATAAAATATTATATCAGTTATTTAAAATCTAAATATTATGAACAATAGATAAATTTAAAATTAAATAAAGTAATGAAATAATGTTAGTTTGAATAGATATTTGGAAAACTATCGAATATCTCCATCTATATGAGACGTTAAAGATGTTTTTAGTCATTAAACTACAGTATTTTCGGGTTAGTTAGCCCCAAATAGGTGTTAGCAGAAGGCGATGAAACCCTCCTTTGAAGTCTATTACTCCCTGGTCTTGTCTACCCCTCTCTGTATGGGTTAGTTTCAAAAAGCGCGATTCGTACGCCTCCTAACGGTAGATGTTTTCGGAGCGGGAGTTCGTCGAGCGAATATATCTAGCAGCCTTGGAGTTCGTCAAAAAAAAGTCGTCGTTTGTGGAGAGAGAGAATTTCCAATTTTCCGTAGACAGGGGGCATGAAGTAGGACCCCTCCGATCTCGTAAAATTGTGAATTTTACTCATACAGAGAGGAGCGCTATATCGAACATTAGGGTAGTAGACTTCAAAGGAGGGTTTCATCTACTTCTGGTGTTAGAAATATTTTTACGGTGTAGTTTAAATTTATTCATTTGGATATATCAGATATTTTCGTTTATGATACAATCCCTTTGATATTTTTTATATTTTTTTAAGGGCACCACCTAACGATCTAAAAACTTTTAAACCTTTTTTTTTTTTTTTTTTTTTTAATGTTTCAAGTTACAACGGTTAGAGATATAATTAATACACCACCCTTATTATAGACACACTAATATGCAGAGTTACTGTTATTAATCCAGTTATCAATACAGTTCGGGTTTCTTCAGTAAGCGAACTGAATACTGATATTAATTCGGATATTAAACCAAAATATAATCTGCTACTTTCAAGCAAGCTTAGAATGGGTTTAAACCTCCATTGTAAAACTGGTTTCCTGTGATAATTTTGACTCTTATAAGGTTATAATTGAGTATGAATAAAGTACATGCAAATTTCAGAAATTAATTTAAACACCAAAAACGTGTCTAAAAATTCCGAAAAAATTCTCGAATACGTTTTTTGGCATAGTGATTCCGAAAATAAACTCAAAAGCTGTTCAATTTTTAGCTTCAAGTTTCCCTTTAATTTAAACCATTACATATGCTATATTATCGCAATTATATCTCATTCCAATTCCTTCATATCCCTCTTTACAGACGTTTGTAGGCAAATATTTGAATCGGCCCAAAGAAAATAAATAATTGTTAACCTTCGTGAGTTTATCCAGCTTTCCAGAATATCGGATAATATTGGCATATCTTTTATATTAACTACGACATCTAATTTAAAAAGCATTACCATTAAAAAGAAAGGTAGGCATACTTAAATTAAAGCTAAGGGAATATAAGAAGTTTAACTTTCCTTATTTTAAACGGAAAGAAATTGGTAGATTTTTATGCAAATTAAAGCGTGTATTGTCAGGGTTACGAAATCTAAACGGTGAATGAATATATTACACATTTCACCACAAGAAATAAGAGGTTCACAAAAATGTAAGAGACACGTATGTTATTGTAAAAACGTAAATTTTATTGGAAAATGGATTTAAAGTTTCGTTTTCATGAGAGCTATTTGCAATATTCCCTTATAGAATAACGAAGAAAATTGATTCACTTAATTAGGAAAAATCTTAATTTGGTCAATAAAGGTTCAAGTGGGAAAATTCCAACAAAATTCGACCAAATAGACCAAATAGAAAAAAAAAAAAATTCAACAAAAGCGCAGCAAAGGCGTTTTACATTTTCGTCCACTTTTGTCGATTTCAGGTTTTTTCATTAGGTATTTTCCAATTTTGAACCGTTTATGACCAAATTAATTACAATTCTGAACCGTTTTCGACCAAATTAATTACAATTTTATCCGTTTTCGACCAAATTAATTACAATTTTGAACCGTTTTCGACCAAATTAATTACAATTTTGAACCGTTTTCGACCAAATTAATTACAATTTTGAACCGTTTTCGACCAAATTAATTACAGTTTTGAACCGTTTTCGACAGTTTTTGTATCCTAATTGAGTAATCCAATTTCTTTCGTTATTCTATAAGAGTATATTGAAATTAAAAGAAAAACCTAGATCACATATATACTGGGTGTTCCAAAAATGGTGTTAGGACCAAGCTAGAGTGGGTTCTATGGGTCATTTTAAGACGAAAATGTTCTATGACGTTTTGTCATACGGGGCGCCGTTTAAGAGTTAGGAAATGAATCATGCGCGGATGACCCCTTAACGTAAATTAATAAACGTATACTGAATGATAAAACACGCTTATGATTAAAATACATTCGCTTTTAAAATGCCAGCAAAATAATTAAGCGTATTTCATCATTGAGTATACTTTTATTAATATACGTTAAGGGGTCATCCGCGCATGATTCATTTCGTAACTCTTAAATGACGCCCCGTACGACCAAACGTCATAGAACATTTTCGTCTTAAAATGACCCATAGAACCCACTGTAGCATTTTCGAAACAATGGCCCGATTCCTTGTGCGATTCTTGTGCGGGATGGTGGATTTTTATTACTCCTAGACCAAGAAGGATCAGATAAGGAGAGGAAAAGTGGGAACGGCGCGGCTCCTATTGCGTCGGCCTAAACTCCCACTCTGGGAGAACGGGGGACAGACGGGGGTAGAGATGCTTCATGATAAATTGTTGTCACGTGGGTAAAACGAATCCTTTATGAGACGCGCTAGCTAGCGACCACGTGACAACAGTTTACCTCGAGAATTTCCTATCCCCCTTTCCGCCCGAGTGGGAGGTTGGCTCTTCTCTCTCTAACTCAACGCAGCCCCACTTTTCCTCTCCTTATCTGATCCTTCTTGCCTAGACTTAGGATAAATCCGATGTAAAAATATTTAAGACTATTTTAACATTACTCAGTTTTTTTTCTTACTTTTGACAATTTAAATGTTTACTTATAGGTACGATTTTTTTGCCTCTTAGTGAATTTGAATTATATGTATATTTTTTTATAAAACGAAATTATTAATTCTCCATGGCTGCAAAATTATTTTTCCAGTTGAAAAGGGCACCGTTTGTAGGCTCGTAGATTTTAAATTATAAATTTTGATTTTCAAAGCTAAAGAAAGCCTCGTCTTTAATTGGTTAACGGGAATATATCGTACCGTTATTACATACATTATAAAATTTAGCTACCACGTTTAAATGACGCAATGGAGAAGAAATAAAGAGGATTGATATATAATGTTATGCGTATATACAGAACAAGTTGGGAAACCAAAATATTACCTCTCCTCGTCCCAAGTCTAATTGTAATTAAGAAAACTAATGAAACCAGGTAGTCGATGTTAAAAATTGATTTTATAATAGGTATGATTATACTTTGAGTGGGATCAGCCGTAAGAGGCGTAATTCACTTCCTATCTACCGGAAACTATTTTTATAGTATATGTCAGACCTTGACGACTTCCGGAAACCAAAAAAAAAAAATAAAATAAAAAATAAATAATTATTTGGTAGGTTTTTACATTTTTTTTTTTTTTTTTTTTTTTTGGTGGGACCTAACCTAACCTAACCTAACCCAACCCAACCTAACCCATGTAAAAAAAACTGAAAAAAAAAAACTGAAAAAAAAAAAAAAAAAAAAAAAAAAAAACTTTTTTTGGTTTCCGGAAGTCGTCAAGGTCTGATATATACTATAAAATAGTTTCCGGTAGATAGGCGGTGAATTACGCCTGTTACAGCTGATCCCACTCAAAGTATAATCTTACCTTATATTTAAAATATATATATATATATAAAATAAGAAATAGGAGTGGCACACTTCTTGCTATAAGGTTACTTTTGCCGCTACACTACACGATGAAACTTATGTCACCTGCTGGTAGAAAGTTACAGCATATTTATTTACAAAATAAAATGAAATTTAAATATGATATTATGATAGCAGAAGACTAATACTATTTTATTAAGCATAAATGATACGAAAAAATCGTATTAAAATAACAAGAAAACTAATGAAACCAGGTAGACGATGTTAAAAATTTATTTTATAATTTTTGGGTTAAAATAAGAAAGAGGAGTGGCACACTTTTTGCTATAAGGTTACTTTTGCCGCTACACTATTTACACGATGAAACTAGTGTCACCTGTTGGTAGAACGTTTACATCATATTTATTTCCAAAATGAAATTAAATTTAAATATGATATTATGATAGAAGAAGACTAATACTATTTTATTAAGCATAAATGATACGAAAAAATCGTATTAAAATAATTAGTCAAATTCTAATGACAATTAAAAATAGGAGCGACGTATTCAGCTACATGGTCATGTTTAGTTTTATTTTCACTCTCTCGAAAGAGTCGAATATTCTACGAAGAGACCCCATGCTCCGTGCAAGCACGGACGCGCCATACCTACCTTAATTTTCGAGCCTCTGTTATTTTACAGATACATAATAGTTGAAGTTTATCTTAAATTAAAATTATTCTAACCAAAAGTAAAACAATAAAACCATAATTAAATTATTTTCAAGCTATAGGACTAAATTAAACGTAATGATGATAGAATTCAATTAACTATGATTAAACAAATTGTAATTGAAATGGATTTTACAAGAATAAACACAACTGAATTTCTAGATTATTTATTATTAATTAATTTAAACCTAAGACTGAATTAAAGAGAATGATGTGATTAAACAAATTATAGAAAATGACTTAATGAGTTTGACCTTCCTTGACTGAAAGGTATTAAGGTAAGCTTTAAGCCGAGTTCGAGGGAAACTAGTGTCACCTACAGCATAAGCTACTAATTATTCCATGCCTACAGATAGAAAGTTAATTTACAAAATATAATTAAATTTAAATATGATTTTTTGAGAGAGGACTAGAACTAATTATTATAGAATTTAAATCAAGCATAATTAAAATTTTTAAAAAAATCGTACGCCTTTATTTCGTAGTGTAGCTGTAGTCCTACTTCCTACTAATCTAGCGTGACCTAGTGACAAAAAGTTAATAGCAAATTCATTTAATAAATATAATTAAATTTGAATATTATATTATGATCGTTTAAGACTAGTAATATTTTATTTTATAATGTAAATTACGAGTAATAAGCTTTTAAATTTTTTTATTTAATTGGATACATATAAAGCCTTATAGGCTGCGCTACTATAACACGGCCTGGCTTCCGTAGTGCACCCCTTCCAGATTTAAGAGGTTTTTATCTAAGATTCTTTCAAGTGCTTATAGCAAAGTCGTTAGAGCGTTCGCATGGATATCCCAAAAGCTAGCAAGCGTCGAGCGCGGACAGTGACTGGGAGGGAGACCACCTGCGAGATGTTTTATTTAAATGGGAAATTTCAAAAATTAGAAATTCTACCGCCACCTATGAGAAGAGTAGTGAACTAAAATATTACAATTTTCTTGCGATGACGTAATTGCGAACACCGCGAACGACGGACACACACACACACCCACACACACACACACACACACGATCAGGACAGAACCTCTCCGTGAACTAAAGTTCACTCGGAGAGGTAAAAAGTAGTCGTTGCATCCAAATTAATAAATGAGTGTTTTTACGATAACCTTCAATGATTTCCAACTCTGCAGCTATTTCAGAAAAGATGGATTTTATTCTAAATTAAAATATTTCAAGGACAACCATCAAATGAGAGTTAGTGTGGATCCAAGCGTACTTTTAATGGGGTTTTTTCCGCTTTAAAGTGAATGTCAAGATAATAATCATGACCTTCGCAATTCAAAACGTGCAAAACCCGCTAATATTTAAATTCAAAGCGAGGGGTCGGGCACTACAAGATTTTAGTATTTTAACCTGCGCATGCTCGCGTTCGAAGCGCCACCTATGTATGAAAAAATAACCACTTTCGGATTATAGGATAGATGGAATATGCGCGTATTATATACTAGGCCTATCCAGCTTTTTTTCAGTCAAACGCGCTAACGGCAAGTTTTTACAACAGCCGCTATGCCGCCATATGTAATGATAAAATGGTCGCTTGTCATTTTTGTGTACAGAAATTTTGAATTTTCGATAGATTTTTTTTTTTTTTGGGATCTCGGCCAAATTTTACGGGATTTTGGTTAGTTACGGTTAGGGTTAGAGACACCAAATGCATGTTTTTTAACATTTTAATTACTTCAATACTAATAAATAGTTCTAACCATGAATCGAATATGTTTATATCATAATGTCTTGAACATAATAGATTTAGACCGTTTCGCTAGAGTCGTGTGAACAGGAAAGCGTCTTTTCTCGTATCGATTTGATTCGATTTCTCGAAACTGCTTCGGGAACCAGTTTCGTACCGATCCGGTTTCAACAACCGTAAGATGAAGCTACGACAAATCGATTCGTAAAGATAATGCGTGAACGCGTGAAGCATAAAACAATTTGAAATTCGGTTTGATTTTACAGTTTTAAATCGATTAATGAATGCTAGTGTGACCGTACTTTATCTTTTGTTGAAACCGAATCGGTTTGAAACTGGTTCCCGAAGTAGTTTCGAGAAATAAAATCAAATCGATTCGAGAAAAGACGATTTCCCGTTCACACGACTCTAGCGAAACGGTTTAAAGCGATTCCAAGGCCCAGTATGAACGCGGCTATAGTGAAGTCCCTTTGAAAACTGTTTTTCAAGGTTCACCCGAATGAAATCTTAACTATATACCAATCTATAGGTTATAATTGGAAAGTTAAAATTTTGTTTCTGTTACTTGAGGCGTGACTTATTTGTTACTATTTATATTTATAAATAACGAATACACTTGTAGCTTTAAGCTTTATTAGTAACGGTCGTTTATGTGCGATAAACAAGAAACCTTTTCCGGTATTCCTACCCCCCGTATCAATGTAGAGTTCAGTCCCCTTTTGACATATTATTACCGAAAAACTAACAATAATGCGCATTTATTAAAGAGAAAAATAGGAATTAAAAATGAAACTTCAGTTTCGTTTCTTTTTGTAGTCTTTTCATTTCGATGCTCAAAGACTTTTCACAATTATTGAACACTTTTTGGTACGTTTAAAGGGAAAGTTGGAGCTAAAAATGGAACAGATTTTGAATTTAATATCGGAATCACCATGGTAAAGTGTCAACGAAGCTTGTTTTAATATAATATATAATAATATATAATAATATATAATAATTTTAATCTTTACAGCGAAAAATATAGTCGTTGGTCAGAGAAAAACTTTATTACGGTACCCGTTATTATTATGAGATGAATTAAGGCCGGTTTCAGCGGCCTAAAAAATCATTGTATTTGTTTAGCTTGCCGTTACGTGTTCTTGGGGAATTTAAAAGACTTTGACAGATTTGGATTAACGTTTCAACGTAATTACTTGATCGTCTGTTTCAATTCAAAGTGAAAATTTTACCCGTACAACTTTATGTATAGGAGTTTAGTTTTAATCTCAGCTTCAAATCCCTCATAAATGTAAATGTAAAATTCCCCGTGTTTTTCCTATTTCAAACACTTGTCAAGCATTCGCAGCGCCCGTCATTGAAACCACATTTGTAAACAGATCAGCTTCTCAACCTTGCTTAAAGGTAAAATTTATCATAGAAAAGCCGATGCTCTATTTTTACACTATATATATATACGTGTTTCATTCCTCTGTAACATATCACATTTTGAAAGGCGCCAATATGTGTTATTTTATTCAGTAAAAAATAAATTTTTAGCGCTTTAAATAGAAAAAACCCGTGAAAAATCATGGGATATTTTCTAGAACCTTCCAGACCTTTTTAAAACTGTCAAGCCCTTTTCAGCATTTTCTAGACCTATCCATGAGGGGAGGGGAGAGGATGGGGAGAAAAGTTACGGACGTACGTACGGACATTTTAATATGTTTTGATATAAAATATAATAATACTCGGAAAAAGTCCAAAAATAAGCCCTAACATATATTAAAATGCAAATGGCCTCATCTTTTCTTTGCGACTTCTTAGGCATAAACCGATTGCACCATTAGAAAGAAGACATTCCATAGATTAATTTAAAATAATAAAATCCTGCCTCGCCACTCGACAAAGATGCCTCGCCACTAATTGAAATCTAGTAAAATTTCCAAAAATTACCCATATCTTAAAATGGCCGTAACTTTTCTCTGCAATTACTTATGCCTAAACCAATTGCACCATTAGAAGATAGACATCCCTTAATTTATTTTAAGATCATAAAATTATGTTTCACCACTCGAAAAAGGTGTTTCACCACTCGATAGAAATCGAGCTAAAGTCCAAAAATGAGCAATATATTTAAATGTAAATGGCCGTAACTTTTCTTTGCGACCTCTTAGACATAAACCGATTGCACCCTTAGAAAGTAGACATTCCTTAAATTATTTTAAGATCGTAAAATTATGTGTCGCCACTCGAAAAAGGTGTTTCGCCACTCCATAGAAATCCAGAAAAAGTCCAACCGATGTTTAAATAGCCTTCTCAGTTCAATAAACCTCGGTTAATCGTGATTAAACCTTGGTTAAATCTGATTAAACCGGCTAGTTACGCCTCGTCTGAAAAGGGTTAACAGGTTCTTAGGTACATAAATGAGTTCTTGGTATGCGCTGAATTTCCAACCTGATTCTGACAATAACCCACCTAAAATTTTCATCAAGCGCAGAGCTATAAAACCTTCATTTTATCCCAAAGTAAACGAGTCTTAGAGATTAGGGGTAGAGTAAAGCCAAGTACCGCGTACAAATCAAGCCGAGAAAAAATATAGTAACCTGTTGCATCTTTGTGATTATACGATTGAAACCCAATACCCGTAATTTCACGGCTGTTTAAATCTTCCTTATCTTGCAATCTTGTATTAAAACCTTTAGTAATGATCCCCATTTTTTCCAATCATTTAAAGGGCGACCGGACTTTGAAAAGAAGTTCATTTCTAATCAAAATATTATCTCGAATTTGGTATAAAATAATATATCGTCATAATAATCTGAAGCTAGTTGAATTTAACTGAAATTCAAATTTGAATTACGCGGGAAAATAAGAGCACTAAAATTATAGTGAAAAAGGGAAATTAAACCAGTAATAATGAAGTAATTCTCTCTAAATTTAATTAAATAAATTCTTAATTTTATATTGTTTACGATACTATAATTTAATTACGAATTTTTATCACGCGCGAAACTACTTTTCCTTTATTTCTAAGTAATTAAATCTTAGAGACAACAGATCGTTTTAGTTTTGTTATTTCAAGAAGAAATTTACCATATATAATAGTAAATCTTCATTTAGACACGCCCCCTGTTTGTTCATCAACAGCGCTTACGTGTACAACTTTTATTTAACATTGCGTGTTAGTTCGTATTTGTTTATTAAATTATATAAAATATCATTGAAACAAATTCATTCTCTTCCCTTTTAATAATTATTCTACGTAAAAATTTAATTAGGTTTTTCCCTGTTTCAATTTTCATCCCTCGATTCATTAAATTTTAACCCTAAACCTTTAGGAACGCCCCCTCTTTTTTCGTTACTTTCCAACAAAACGCGATTTTACGTTTTCGCGCGTTGAATCTTGGGAGGCTCGGAGTTGGTTTGAAGCGGCCAGTACCCTTTCATCTGTCGACTCTCGAACAACTCGGTCACGAGAACGCGCAGCAAATTTTATCGCGCCGGCGTAGTTGCGTGTACATTTCTGTAGTTTCCCCTATATTTCCCCGCCGTTAGATGTTCGCGTACTAGGCTATGGAGTGTTTTAATAATTAATACCTGTGGAACAACGTCGTATTTTTACATTCAGGTTTTATATCTATTTTATTATTACCGGTGTCTAAAATCGCCTAGGCACGACGCTAGTTACGCGGCCTCGTTGAAAAATAATTCGCGGGAAAATTGTACCGTCGCTACATTCCGTGATAATATTTATCCATATAAGCGGTAATTCGTTTCTTTTAAAAACGAATTAAAAGTGTTATCGACATTCTTGCATTCGGGTTTTTATCTCAACGTTTCATTTGGTAAGTTAAGTTTGATATTTAAATTTAAAAAAGTAGGCCTAGCTAGTAAACCTATGAAATAAACTAGGAACAGTATAGGTAAGAAAATTCACGTTTTTTCAAGGTTACAAATGTAATTTAGTGTTTGCGTGCTGTACAACTTTTAAACTTTAAATTTTGCACCAATACGAAGTTGTACTCGCAATTGTCTGTAGTATATGGTTCGTTGGTGGATAACGGAATGAGGAGATTAGATTTCCGGTGCATGAGTGCAAGGCAAAGCTCGGCACTCATGGTTTCATTTAACAATTGTGAGTACAGCTTTGGTACTCAACACTAGCGAACCTTTCCTTATGATTAGAACAAGATGACAATGGTTAGCTATGTTGTACTCAAAAATTATTATACAGCATACCGAATGTGTACTCATTATTATCCTAGTTCAAAAAATATGGTTATATTTATTGGTGTATAGTTGGAGTGGTGGGAGGTTAGATTTCCGGTACATAAGTGCCAGGATAAACAGGGCTATGGTTTCACCTCTTATACAATTGCGAGTACAGCTTTGATTTTTTTTTTTGTACTCAATAATTACTAAACGTTATGCACGTTTGTCGTAGTACAAGGTGACTAATGAAGCAACAGGTCTTCATAATTATCTCCGTACTTATATACTCATAAGTTGTACTCATTTGTTATTTTACGTACAAGATCGGTTATATTTGCTCATTGTTATTTGCTCAAAACGATATTGAGTTCAATTTAGTACCAGTACACGAAATCGAATTAATCTGTTGGCTGAGCTTCTATCTAACCTAAATATTCTCTTTATAATATCATAAAAACATTTTTCTATTTGATAGTGTCATTATGAGAATTAATTAATGGGATTAGTCGGGTAAATTTAATACTCTTTACCAATGATAGGGTTTAATTACTGACTGTAAGATTCGGATTATCTCGATCCTTCGTTATTGATAAAATATTAATTCGTAGAAAAACGCTAAATGAATCGCGCAGGGTTCATAGAAATCAGGAAAAACTAGTATTATCTGGGAAGCTGAAATAATGTCATAAATCACTGGAAATGTTTAAGTAAAAGTACTTGGGGATCAAGTTATTGTTATGAAAAATGATTTTAAGTGGGGGCGACCTCAATCAGCTAAATTAAATGAAAACTGATAATTAGACAAATTTTAACGGAGTTTACCGGAGCCTTGAACTCGCTTTATGGTAAAACAGCAATGTACAAGCTTGTATTACCTAATCTTGATAGCGGTACTACAGTTCAGAATACCCTTTCCCGTATCCACTTCCTCTTGTCTCTCTAAAAAATCATAATTTGTAAAATTCCTCTCCCTTTGTGGGTTCGTTCGGCTATTTCTCTCCCCCCTTCATTTTTGTCTTAAAGTGAGGCTATCACGGATTTTTCATGAACTTCAAATTTAAATTGAGTAGCATTTTCTGTTAGATCGCTAAAAATCGATTCAAAATATATATTTATTTATTGATTGTAGCAAGTTCAGTAAAAATACAAATTTTATAATCACCATTTTCCAAATATTTAAAATAAAATTCCCGCGATATTACGTCATCACTAAAGTCGCGTGGCTATTTTAGAGCCTACGTTTGATTCTCGCGCGTTCTGACACGTCATAAGGTTGCTTTCGCGCCGTCTTTTTCGTAAAAGTACTGAATTCGAAAAGTATTACTGAATTTTCCTGGAAAAATCAGGGAATTAGATTCACTAAATTTCGTACATTTCCACGATATGTTTAAAGAACATTTAATTTTAAGAACAATTTCAAATATAATTATATTATTATCACGTTCACTAACCCTTTATGCTATTTATCTTTACGTCAATCCGTCATTTAATGACTCTATAGTCATTTAGTTAAACACAAGGTCAGTTGATAATACTAAAAAAGTACGTTGTAGGTGTACATGTTTGAGTTAAAGCTGTGTAACTGATGATTAGTAAAACCCCAGTAAACTAATTTACCTTTAGCGGTACTTCAAATTATTTATAAAACTAAAACCGGGCTAGTTAACCATTTTTAAAATTAAATTATCATGTGTTTATTGGTGCGTATAATGTTTAGGATTTATTTTAGTTAAATTCATACACCATATACTTTTGAATAATAATTTTCTTGGTGCTTAATGACGTAATTAAAATATTTGTTGCATATAATTAATATAAGTATTAATTAATTAATATACAATGAGACTGTAGTGTTTTATATATCGATTCCTTATCGTTTAAATATGCCTTATCCACCAGTAAAAGCTAATATTAAACTAGAAATAAATTTAAAACTTATCCGGAAAATAGGCTTAGCTGTATTCATAGAAATCCTGAATTTCTTTCAATTTATTTGTCAGTGACCAATCGAATCTTATTAGAAGTCTCATTGAGATCTCGCCTTAACAACGGGCCTTTGCTCATTGGTCGCTGACCCTTTAATGCGAAGTAATTCAGAATATCCCCATGAATCCAGCTAAGCCTATTTACAAGTAAAGTTTTAAATTAATTTCTAGTTTAATATTTGTTTGTAAACCTTTTTTATTGGTGGATTAATTTTTATTAGGTTGCATTCTCCCTTTAAAAAATAAATACTAGAATTTCGGGTGAGTTTTATTTCGACCGCCTTAGGCTTCGACCAATCAGAGTACTCATTTATAGTCTATAACACTTTTTATATATATTTTTTTTTTTTTTTTTTTTTTTTTTTTTAATAACGGGGTTTATAGGCCTAGTTTTAGTTTTACAAATATTTGAATCTGGTTAAAGAATCGACGGAAAATAAGTTAGATTTTACTCTTAAAATCGTAAATTCTTTAATTTTTTTTATCTAAACGTGATTTACGATTTTAAGTACTCGTTGTATATAAATTTATATTAAATTAACTAGGCCTAGTTAAGTAGATATTTAAAATGGGGCATAAAATCGTTGGATAACCTATTTATTATGATCTAATGTATAAGATTTAGTTTTCACGCTAATATACGCTATCGGGCAAGCAACTTTGAAGCCCCTTGAAGCGAGAGGTAAATATTTTCACCTACAAAATGAACTTGTATTTAGAATTAATTATTTCATTGCTTAAAGGGAGAATGCAACCTAATAACAAGTGATTTTTTTTTATCGATTCCTTATCGTTTAAATAGGTCTAATCCACCAACCTAGAAATTAATTTAAATCTTACCCGGAAAATAGGCTTAGCGGGATTCATTTAGATCCTGAATTACCTCCGTGTAAGGTCTAGCGACCAATGAGCAAAGGCCCGTCGTTCACGCGAAATCTATTCGAGACTTACAATCGCGTTTGATTGGTCGCTAGACCTTATACGCGAGGAAATCGGAATCTCCATGAATCCCGCTAAGCCTATTTTCCTGGTGAGTAATAAATTTATTTCTAGTTTAATGTTTGTTCGTAATTTTTTTACTGTTGGACTAGGCTTATTTAAACAATAAGGATTCAATAAAAAATCTTGTTGATAGGCTGCATTATCCCTTTAAAAGTTAAATAAATGCCCCAATATAGCCCGAGAAAAATCATAAGCTAATTGTAAGAAAAAAATATTTAAATTGAAAAATTTCGTAAATTTATTACGCAACCGTCCTAAATTAAAGTGATGCTGTTACTATTTTAAAAGTTATCGTTTGAATTTTTAAGAAACGCTTTTAAATTTCAGAGAAAATCATAATTATTTTATGGTAAAAACTTATGACAGTCAAAATCCAAACTCTCTAGTTTATATTCAGTCCTATATGTAAGATAATATTTGCAAGAATTCTTAGTGTAAAATAAATTATTTTTAATTTTTATTTTTTTCCGCTTCATGACATGTACCCAATGCAATTCCTATTGATTAACTTGAGATAGAGGTAGCATCATCACTTTAATATGGGGATGAAGTTTATCCGATAGCGGTATAAAAAATTAACAAAAAAAGGAATTCTTGATGAAATAGATAAAAACCTGTTCCAATTTTTTTTTTTTTTTTTTTTTTTTTTTTCACCGTGTCACGTATGAACAACTCCCTTTTTTATGGCGGGATGAGTAAGATAGTTTTATTACGAATCGCAATTAAACTTTTGACCTTTTGGTTTCAGTTAAGTAATACCCGTTTTCGATTTTTCAATAAAAGTGTCACTGTAAGTAGGTTTATTTAAATGATAATGCGACTCAATCAATTATGTATATATATATATATAAGATTCTGGTTGAATTTAAAGCCTATGCTATGACGTAACGAGCTTCGTAGTCAAAACTGAAGCCTAAAGGCCCATTTACAAAAGAGTGGAAAGCTGAAGCGTAATCTGATGCATGGAGCAATAACAACAGGAGGCATAGGTTCATACATCGTTTAAAAATGAGATTTTGGAACCTATGCCTCCTCTTGTTTTTGTTCCATGCATCGGCTTACGCTTAAGCTTGCCGCTCTTTTGTAAACGGGCCTTAATGCTTTGATATGAAGCGCTGGTTAACGATTAGAGCATTTTGGTCAAACATCAGCGTAGGTTTAAAAGAAAAAACTATCATTTATGATTTATGGCATGTGACAATGATATGACGTCATTAAACTTGGTAACTTTTTGACGAAGAAACAGGGAATATTGTGGGATAACTATATATTTTCATGATCCTAGTTTTCCTATACACCGCATAAAATAAAAAATAAAACTTGTCTAAATTTCACACCCCCGCGAGTCCACAAAAATTCCACGAATCCCTTCCCTTTCAGGTAACGTTAACATCATATTTCGGCGTGTTAGATAAATATATACTACCGGGAATATTTATATGGAATATAAACTGATACGAAACAACATTAAGGGTGGTGTCACGGACAATACGACTCCATTGGACCGAACGTAGTGTCCTTTCTCTCTTTGACCAACTGTTGACCTATAGATCGTGCCAGGATAGAAATATTCAACCCCCTTTTCCTCTGGGACGACGTGGGGAAAGCGTCGACCGTGTAACTTAGATTTGGGTGACGATATAGCGATCCATGTGAGATGGTTTGAATCAATCGGAGATTGCGATAGAAGCTATCTTTTATCCACGATATTATTTTTGGATAGGGATAGATCACCCGTAAAATTATTGTAGTTAGACAATACGAGGTACAATAACTAAAGCCGCGTTCGTATTAGGCTTTGGAATCGATTTTAAACCGTTTCAAAACGTTTCGCTAGAGTCGTGTCTACTCTCGAATTGATTTGATTTCTCGAAACTGCTTCGGGAACCAGTTTCGTACCGATTCGGTTTCAACAGCCGATAGATGAAGCTACGATAAATCGATTTATAAAGAACACGTGACGCTTAAAACGATTCCTAGCGATTTGAATATTGATTTGATTTTACCGTTTCAAATCGATTAGTAAATTCTAGTGTGACCGTAGCTTATATTTATAGTTTTTAATGGAATTTATAATCCGTCCACATCTCTCGAAGTAATAGAGTGAAAGGCAGGGTAATTGCGTAGAAACTTAAAATTTGGGTCTAGCTACTTCTAGCTTTCTTACTGGGGAAATGTTCTTCCTGAGGAAGATTTTGATTAATCCCATGGTTGACCTCGTAATTTTACAATTGACCTTTCCATATAGGTTAAAGAACGGTTTTAAACTCTTTAGTGTGAACGAGACTTAATATGAAAATAAAAATTATTTAAATTGCAGTCCTCATAATTCAGAAAATCTTAGTTAAGGGGTAATCGGGTTTTAAAATTTTATTTAGCCCTAATCCATGCAAAGCCATTGTTTTTCTGTATTTAATTACGTTAAAAGAACCGTAAAGAACAACAGCAACTCCCCATAAGAGTCTGGGTCCACGTAATGTTAAAAATTTTCGTCTCTTTTATGATAAATTCGTATTATATTATTAAAATAGGGTAGTTGGGGGATAATTTAAAGCTAAAATTCGAGCTCACAACTGTAAATTTTGGGAATTACAACGAATGGAAGGTTTCTTCCATAATGTAAAGAATAGGAAGAATCTATGACTTCCGTGCCGGATATGAAAGCCTTCCCCCACACGAAAATCTTGAACGGTTATTATTTTAGATTCATAATTATGTTAGGAAAATATTAGGAAAGAATTATTTTGTAACTGCCACGGGTATAGTGCTGGCGGCAAAATGAATTCGTATATTTTTGGTCTACTATGCCTCGAAATCCTCGAAAACGCCTGTAGAAGTGTTCCACTTGTCAAGCATTCATGCAGTAGGCTTTTGCTAGCTTTACAGGGGCCGTGCAAAGACTATATAGCTTACTTGAATAGTCTTTGGTGTATAAGAAACTCGAAAAATAAATAGAGAAATCATACCAATTAGAAGATACTGGAGTAGTATCTTTAATTTTTATTTCATATTAAACAAAACACACTTGTATAAAACGGACAAATTATTCATTTAACGCTAAGGTTTTCTACGTTTAACGTATGTCTGGTAGTTCAAGTTCAGTGGCATCTTCACACACTACACGCAATTTTGACTGGTACCAACTGCCTCGATCTTCATGGCGACGATAACCAAGATACCAGATTACGCTGCTAACGTGAATACAAGTACCTATCGTCAAACTACCACCTTTGCAATTGCAATACCAGCTTTTAATGGCATTTGCACCTGTCCCGTTCGGTACATAACGAATTAGAGCTTGGTGAACAGCTGAGGTGGAAAATTGACCAGGCACGCGTATACGAATTAAGTCATGTTCAACTTTGGACACTTCGACGCTGAAAGAGCCGGATTTCTCTATAGTCAACGCCACATAAGATTCAGCGCGTTTCGTTTTAAAGTCGCTCATTACCACCTCACGTACATCACTTTCACCACCCGGAGTTACATCTTAAAGGTTCCTGGGAAGACTCCGTCGAAAAAATGCTGGCAGTCTCTACGAAAGAAAATCCTCAATGGCAACGAATTGAGGATAGTGAATTTCAAGACTTCCCTGTACTTCGTGAAAGTGATGTACGTGAGGTGGTAATGAGCGACTTTAAAACGAAACGCGCTGAATCTTATGTGGCGTTGACTATAGAGAAATCCGGCTCTTTCAGCGTCGAAGTGTCCAAAGTTGAACATGACTTAATTCGTATACGCGTGCCTGGTCAATTTTCCACCTCAGCTGTTCACCAAGCTCTAATTCGTTATGTACCGAACGGGACAGGTGCAAATGCCATTAAAGGCTGGTATTGCAATTGCAAAGGTGGTAGTTTGACGATAGGTACTTGTGTTCACGTTAGCAGCGTAATCTGGTATCTTGGTTATCGTCGCCATGAAGATCGAGGCAGTTGGTACCAGTCAAAATTGCGTGTAGTGTGTGAAGATGCCACTGAGCTTGAACTACCAGACATACGTTAAACGTAGAAAACCTTAGCGTTAAATGAATAATTTGTCCGTTTTATACAAGTGTGTTTTGTTTAATATGAAATAAAAATTAAAGATACTACTCCAGTATCTTCTAATTGGTATGATTTCTCTATTTATTTTTCGAGTTTCTTATACACCAAAGACTATTCAAGTAAGCTATATAGTCTTTGCACGGCCCCTGTAAAGCTAGCAAAAGCCTACTGCATGAATGCTTGACAAGTGGAACACTTCTACAGGCGTTTTCGAGGATTTCGAGGCATAGTAGACCAAAAATATACGAATTTCATTTTGCCGCCAGCACTATACCCGTGGCAGTTACAAAATAATTCTTTCCTAATATTTTCCTAACATAATTATGAATCTAAAATAATAACCGTTCAAGATTTTCGTGTGGGGGAAGGCTTTCATATCCGGCACGGAAGTCATAGATTCTTCATATTCTTTACATTATGGAAGAAACCTTCCATTCGTTGTAATTCCCAAAATTTACAGTTGTGAGCTCGAATTTTAGCTTTAAATTATCCCCCAACTACCCTATTTTAATAATATAATACGAATTTATCATAAAAGAGACGAAAATTTTTAACATTACGTGGACCCAGACTCTTATGGGGAGTTGCTGTTGTTCTTTACGGTCTGGGTTTTCCTCCTTTTTAAAATGCAAGATACGTGGGTGATGGATCACGAACATATTATCATATTCCCAATGTTAAACATGGCCCGAAATTTCCAAATATTTAATTACATGCCTTTGGGAAATAACCTGGTAATATTTCTCGGAGTAAAGTTTGTTGTTTTTTTAATTTCAAATTATTGGGTTTTTCCCACTTTAAGTCTTTTTTATTATCATAAGTAGTATATTTAAAATTCAGATATTAATTACTTTTGAAAAGAGCCATGGTCGATATGAGAAAAAAATATTTAAAAAGTAAATTAGATTGAAAATGAATTTAGTCATTAGTGAAACAAAACTGATCTAATATTTTTTGTTAAATTGATACAAATAACTCGTTAAATTCGATGAATGAACTGACTTAACCGCGAGTTTATTTACCTATGACTTTTTAACTTTATACCTACACTATCAACAACTTTTATTACAGAGATAGACCCTTATCAAACTCGTCCTTTAATTGTTATGTTTTTTTTCTATTATGAAACAATTTTTTGTTCCCTTTTTTTTTATCACAACGGCTGTTTATTACATTCAGGATTTTCAAATGGAAATATTTTCGAAAACAATTCGCGCGATATTAAAAATAAATATTTTTAACCCGTGAAATATCACGGGGCACATCCAAACCTTTCTAGAACTTTCAAGCACTTTACAGAATTTTCTTGACCTCTCCAGACTTTTCTGAGGGGAGAGGGAGGGTTGGACATTGGATTTTATTATGTTTTGATGGCCATCTAAATTTTTAAAACATATATTACACGCATACTACGTCATCTAGAACCTGCAGTTGATTCTCTCGCTTTTTGGCACGTGATACGGTTATTTTCACGCAGTGGGCCTCAATTTAAAGTGGGCATGCAACCTGCTACTCAATTCGGGTCTCGTGAAATTGATCTCACGCCCAATATAATTCTTCAGGGTTGCCACAGGTCAGGGAAAACCAGGAAAAGTCAGGGAATTTGAAAATGAATCAAAAAAGTCAGGGAATTTAAAGATCTTTCAAGAAGCCGGGAAATTACAATCATTATCCGCGGAAAAGATTTGAAGCTGACCGTGTCAAATTAGAACAAAGATATGCGTGCAAAAAGTTTGGCGAACGCAATTATATAAAAAATATAAGGTTAAAAATTGGTAGTATTAGCTGAAACGGTTGGGGAAAATCGTTGGAAAAGGTCAGGGAAAAACCTTGAAAAGTAAGGGAATTTGAATCTGAAAAACTGTGGCAACCCTGTTCTTGAAAATGAAATGGCGCGAAATCAACTTAGCTACAGTCACACTAACATTTCTTAATCGATTTGAATCGTTTTAAGCGTTACGCGTTCGCAATATCATTATAAATCGAGTTATTGTAGCTTCATTTATCGGTTATTGAAATCGAATAGGTTCCCGAAGCAGTTTCGAGAAATCGAATCGATTGGAGAAAAGACGGTTTCTTGTTTACACGACTCAAGCGAAACGTTTTGAAACGGTTTAAATCGATTCCAAGGCCTAGTATGAACGGGGCTTTTGACGATGCCCGAATTGAATCGGATTGCGTGTCTACTTCAAACAAAATTTATATTAATTGTAATTAATACAAAAAACTTGTATTATGAACTCTTATCATCTCTGAGAGCGCTCGTTAACTATTCAGAATTATGAAATACGGGAATTTCCAAAAAAAAAACCTTTCTGTATTCAACTAGTTTCGATCTTCTCTAAATGAATTTAACTAATTATTATTCTTATAGCGTTATATATCTTATACATAACCGGTAATTTAACTAGTATCTTTTAAAATATATATATAGCAGAATTATAAATTATTTTTCCCTCCACCTTATCTTATTATTTTCTGAAAATTCAAGCGGAATTTAATCGTAGCTTCGTACACCTTTCAAGGTTTTACCTTGAACAACTCCTAACTTATGTAACACTTTAGGCTATTCCATAAAAATATAGTTTTGAAAATACGAGTAAATTTTGGTAATAATCATCAAAACACCCTCAGGGTTTAAAGGATCTTGATGATAAAATATTATTTTAAATTAATTATTTTATTTTTAATCCTATTATTGTTTACTAGTATTGCTAATACTTCAAATATTAATAACAATTAAGACTATGCGATTTTTGCCCAAAAACTTTGGCTGTAAAAACAGAATTTGTACAACTTTCGCTGATTCAACATTTCAATTTTTAAAACTAACCAATAGGAAAGCGACGTAGTTAACGGGTGAATTATTAGCGCCATTTTTCACAAGCCTAGACCAGTAATCATAGCTAGATAGTAATCGTGATTAAAATGTTTTGTCTATGATAATATTATTTCTAACTAATAGTCTTATAATTACGTATAGTTCAGTACAGTTCTTTAAATTTTCAACCCCTTGGAACCTTTTTATTCGAGAATTCCGCCCTTTAGTTTGAATATTTATAACTAGAAAACATATTATGACGTTCATAAGTTGCAATAGGAGTTTTTTTTTTCTTTTTTTGAGTCTGTGTGAAAACTAATATTGTACAGAAACAGTTGGGCAAGTTATTTCAGCAAAAATCGTGTAGTTTGAACGTACCTTTAGATTACGCTCATCAAGGTAATAGCGTTTATATTGTTTTTACAATAACATTCTAGTAATTTCAGGGGGAGGGACCTGACTATATGTCCTTCATATTTTCTCTTATAATTTCTAATATCTTCAATATTCCAACTCTAGATTCGAGTAGAGAATTAATACTGCAAAGTTATAGGCTTTAAGGATAGATTTGTGAGTTCTAAATTTAGTTCCAGCTTAAACCCATTAAATCAATGGTTTGTGAACGTTTTTGATAAAGAATTAAAATTTTTATTAAGTGAAGGAAAAGTTAAAAATTACTTATTTCATTTAATATTCCATGGTCATGATTAATATTAAGCCATGAGAATTGTTTATCAAGTTTCTTAGTTCTTTTTTAAGACTCATTTCAGAATTTAAACAGGTTAATGTATATAATGTCGTGCTTATATTGAAGGTCGGGCCTTGTTAAACCTTAAATAATGGGTACAATCAATCTCTGTTTTCTCCCCCTGTAATTATACTGTAGGTTACGTAAATCTGTTATCTATCCTTATCCTTAGACTAAACTGCGGTTGTTATTTGAGTTTGAGCTTAATCTCATCCCTCTCTCTAAGTAAAAAAAAAAAAAAAAAAAAAAAAAAAAAAATCCCCCTTCTGCTAAAAATAACATAGTAATTAAAGCGCGTAAGAAGCTGTTACATTGTTAATTTATCATTTTTTATAGAAAACGTCAAGGTGGAATTTAAAAATAGGATTTAGTCGAGGATTTAGATTTTTTTTTTTTTTTTTTTTTTTTCAATAATATTACACTGTAATATACATGATCAATCAAATTAATAAAAAACCCTCCCCCTGTTATAATTAACATATCAATTGTTAAACGATGATACAAAGAATGTTTTTGATCCTGCGCTTATGCCTCTTAGATTAGTTTTGTAAAATAGTCTATAGTAGGAGATATGCCATAAAATTTCGTTCAAACCCATTGAAATAGGTGCAGTGTTGTCTAATAAGCGTCAATACACAATTTCACTGAAAAATATTCAATCATTTTCTCGGAAAAAGGATTTAGAGATAAATTCGAATTTTCAGAAAAAGGAGTGGTTAAATATTAAGTTTTTTTTTTCTGATTTCTTAGATAAAACTATACCCCACTGACGTTTTTCATAATTTTTGAAATAGTTTTTCTATCAGAAAAGGGTTTTAAAAGTTTTTTATATTAAACGTGTGTTTAAATTTCGCTACAGTGACTTTTCGTCCAATCACCGTCTCGTTAAAAGACCGTGAGTGCTTACTTAATTTTTGAATTTTGGCTCGCCCTATTTATCAATTTAAATTCCTGCAATTTCAAAAGTAGGCTTAGCGCAAATATGGCCATTAATTTTTTATATTTTGTAAGCTTTTCTTCAGTTTTCTTTTACCAATTGGATCTCTAAAAGCTCCGCTATATTGAGAAACTTTCTATCTCAATTATTCTCCGTCTCTGATTGGTCAGGAAGCCACTTCATTAAAGGGAGAATGCAACCTAACAACAAGTGGTTTTTTTTTTTCGATTCCTTATTGTTTAAATATTAAATAGTGAAGAAATTTACGAACAAATATTAAACTAGAAATAAATTTAAATCTTAGCTTGAAAATAGGCTTAGCGGGATTCATGGAGATCCTGATTTACTCGCGTGTAAGGTCTAGCGACCAATCGAATGTAATTGTAAGTCTCGTGGAGATCTCGCCTTTGCTCATTGGTCGTTAGACCTTACACGGAGGTAATTCAGGATCTCCATGAAACCCTATTTTCCGGGTAAGTTTTAAATTTATTTCTAGTTTAATATTGGTTTTTGTAAACTTTTTATTTGGGGATTAGGCATATTTAAACGATAAGGAATCGATAAAAAAATCACTTATTTTAAATGTACTAAAAGTATATGTATATATTTATGTAATGAAATGGAAGAAATCGTTTCGTTTTATCGGGAGTTAATCGATTTTCATTTCAGATATATTTTTATCCGATTTTTCTGACGAAAGAATATGTATGATTATTCTGCTCTGTCTTTTGAGCAGAAAATCTAATTTTTTATTTTACTAGCTGCGTGTTAATCTTTAATCTAAATTTAGAATTCAAATGTTTATAAAAACACATTTATTTATCGCCTTTCCCTCTCTCGGAGCTTCTAACTTTTAAGTCTGTGGACGTAACCTATAATATTAAAATGGATTTTTCTGTAAATCCGCGAAAATAAAACCCATTTGGAAAATAAACATAATTTTCCACTGTTAAATATCAAAGTGCGTATCGAATAAACAAAGTCATTTTTGGGTAAGCTTTCTCTTATCGAACGGAAATAACGGTCTTATCTTGCTATAATGAAAAAATATTCTTTCGTCGTAAAAATCGGATAAAAATATATCTGAAATGAAAATCGATTAACTCCCGATAAAACGGAACGATTTCTCCCATATCATTTTGAATTCAACCTTGTACAACTCTTCAAAACGTAACTACTTCTTAACACGCGATCCTGTTTTTCTCCCAAAAATATTTGTTTTTGACCATTGGGATATGGCACACCATTTACTTTCCAATTTGAATTAATACAGCCAAAGGCAGAGTGCTTCCGATTCCTTATAAACCAATCAAAGAAAACAAAATCGTAAAGTGTTTAGAACTAGAAATATGTTCAGTTACATCGCCTATTGGCCGAGCAGGGTGTGAAAGCTAGAGCTCGGAATTCGTATAATTTTTATTAATTGGATAAAATCTACTAAATTCTAATGTATATTATCGGTTTGATTAAAAAAACATAATCCATATCCGTTTTTATCCAAAAATGGCCTTATCTTAGAATATTATCCGCGTTATACGTTCGGATAATGAAAATATACGAATAACAGAAGATAATGGTTATCCGATTCCGAGCACTAGTGAAAACGTTTTTAATTTTCTTGCCCATTTGAATTAATACAGTCAAAGGCAGGGCGCTTCCGATTCCCTATAAACCAATTTTTAAAATAAGACTAGGCCTAACGATTTTAATAAACTCTTTTTAAGCCTATTTTCATTGTTCAAATTGACACCCAAAAAGAAAATCTTTAAGATAGTAGCCTATCTACATAACTTATAAAGCTGTAAATAATCAAAGCCACATTTGATTGATATCCTTCGATTTTTATTCAAATATTACTGATATACGAAGTTAATTAACAATGTAAGTGTAGTAATAACTAATATCCTCTCGTTTAAAGAAAGCACCGTAAAAGTGGTTAGTATCTTGAAGCTTAGAAGAAAATTTAAATGAATTTAACTTCTGAGGCCCCAAATAAAATTGCTTATTCAGAGATTAATTAATTTTAACTAAGAATATATGTATATTTTTCTATCGGTAGAACGTAAACTAATTCCATATTCATTTTTGACACGAATGAATGTGCCATGATCTATCTAATAGTTTATTTTATTATACTTATGACTTTATATATTATTCAAAAGTATAAACAATATAAATACTGGTCTATATTAATGCGTTTAATATTATGCTGTAGCGAATATATTATTACTTTATTTAATGAGAAAACTTGGTATTATTTATTAGAGAATTTGAGAAATCGATTACGTATATTCGCTTAGTTACTTTTAATAGAACAAAGTGTCACGTGACCAATAAATTGTTGAATCTAACTACAAGTACACATACGATTTCTCTGTTTTCTAAAACTATATTGCAGCTTACTTCGTAACATATACAGGGACCTCTTACAGGTTTACATGTTTATTTATTCTGCCGTACCCTATATCTCTGCTGCCATGCGAAACAACACCTAGCTAGGACTATTAGACCTCTAATATTTTTATATTGCATCTTCACAACGGATTTAATCCAGTTCGCGACTTTGATAATTAATTATGATTGCAGTTAAACCTTAAGTGAATTTTGATATGGGTTTTACGCAAATTTTAACAGTTCTAATCAATTTAACCTATCAGAGCCTAGTCATAGTATCCCTTTAAAACGTCTCTGATACAATATTTGATCTATTAATATTCAAAGAAATAAAATATTCTAAAATATAATTTTGATCAGAAAACACTTCCATACTCACTAATTCTTGTTTTTATTCCTAATTTCATAGTTAAATTTAAGATCGATAAAGCTATCTTGTATTTAGCTTTCTAACAACTTTTACCTTCGATATTATTACTAATGTTATACTTAGAACATTGTTTCTCCTTGGAACAAAGGTGGTTTTGAGAATATCGAAATAATGTAAATAGTAGCTTAGAAAAGTCTTAGCCCCTTGAGATTTCCTACTCTAATTCAGTTTCTCACTGCGGATAAACTCTGTCTTAAGGGCAAGTCTTATTTAAAATGATGTTTTTTGACTTTAAGCCCTCAGTTTAGGGGTAGAAAAAATTCCTAGGATATAGGGCTTACGTACCATTAGGTCGATTCACAACGAGCCGAATCCCCACTCAACCGACTAATCTAATTAAACACTGCCTTTGACAAAAGATCGCAACCTAACCTAACCAAACATTACTAATGAGAATCCTTCGTTTCTAAATCGGTAAAATGGAAATTTGTTCCAATGCATTTTCTACCCAAAATTCTCAATGAAAGATTGAAAATTATACCAATTTCTTAAAAATTTGACAACGAACGAGATAGTTATTAAATTTTAATGATTTTTAAACCCTTTTCCGGATTAAGTTAACCTCTTATAAAAAATATTTGGGTCGAAATTATCGACCGATTTCGATAATTTCAAAGTCGATCAATTGGATATAGCACTTTCCTCATTTTTATTTACCGCCTCTAAGGGGGGGGGGGTGTTGTAGCTCTTGTATTCGTTGTGTCGGTGTCGTTCTAGTGGACGTCGTCGAACTTGTGCAGATAAATTTCGTCGCTAAGCCAGGAAGGGACCTAGAAATTCTAATGTACAGAGAATTCCAGTTGAGAGGTTTTTGAGAATGCGGCTGAGACACCCTTAAAAATATTTACAAACTTTTCCAACTTTCAAAATCCTAAAAAAGTCTAGTCTAAATAATATATATATGAAAAACTTAAATCATCTTCATAAAAATTCAAATTGCCTCTCGGGGTGTGGTTTCCCTTATGAACTGTACCATCTTGTTATCCATTAAGTTGGGAATAGATATTCTTTGAGGGTTTCATTTAGATTGTCAGTGCGTGGATTTGTTTTAAAAAAATAGCGGGACGCACCTACATTTTTATCACTTTATTCAAAGAAAGACAGGTTGTCACGCCTTAAACTTTATCATCGCCCACGCCATTTATTTTATTTATATTATATTACAGTGATAAAGTTAAATATTTAAAACAAAAAACACTGTGTGGCGACATTATCTGGAAACGAAAAACTAGTTTAAATATTTCCTACTTAATTTAATTATTTAAAATGTTGGTTAGCACCACTCGCGTACGACGTCACGAGGGAATAAAACTATTTCTGGCTTAGGGGATAATCTTTTAAAAAAAAATTGAGATTAGGCCAATTTTAAATCACCTTTTGAGATTTCTTTCAAAAACTTGAATTTAAATGAGGTCTTCCCTTTGTAAATTTTCCATTGCTGCATTAATTGTCTCGATAATCTCATTTCATTTCACATTCGCGTGTTTCAAAGAATGGCCTTTTTTTTTTTTTTTTTTTTTTTTTCTCAGTTTACTTATTTATACGAACATACGTTTCTGACCTTGCTCTTATTTTCATATACTCAGTTGTTCGTGCTTAATATCATAATATACAATATTTATAAAGGCATGTGTGTATTACTTTGACTTAAGTTCAAGTGCCAAAGATTCAGAACTATAAGCCAATTTAACACAAAATGATAAACCCAGTGTTCACACAAATCTGAATAAATAACCTAGAACACGTGGAAATATCAGGGAATTTTAATTTTGTCCGAAAATCTGTGAAATATGAGAAAATATGGCATCAATCAGGTCTTAATTATACAGTATAGTTATAACATTTATTCGAATTATAAAGTTGGCATGACTTCAAAAATTTGTTTTTAAAATTTTCACCTAGGATAAACCCAAAAAATAAAGTAATTCTTTCGATAATAAGTCGCGTGTTGAATTTTACAGGTTTTTTATTTTATTTTATATTTTATTTTTTTGGAAAATTACGCAAGAAGGAGGAAGATTAAATGTTCTCCGAATCTGGGTGTTTTTCAAACTGTGTAATTTTCCACAGTTTAATCCGCTAAACATTTTCAAGGATAAATTTAAAATTTCCCTAAGGCGAAGCTTCGAATATCACCTTGAATAATTTATGGCCAAACAAATCCCATCCCAACAGAGGTGTCAAATATAAGATTAAAGGATTAGTATTATAGTTTCCATACATCATAAATATATTGCGCAAAATAGGGGGTAATACATAAATTACTAAATTCAAAGTTATCACTGATCATTCGTATCATTTTTATTACCCAGTCTTGAAATTGTTCGAATATTATTGCTTTATTTTGAAGATTTTGCAAAATAATTGCGCTCGATCTTAGAAAATAGAACAATTATATTCGTCAGTAAAATTACGCAATTATTTCACTCAAATAAATGTTAATAACATAAGACAGTAAGTTTTAATTTTTGTTATATTCTCCAAAAAATCGAGATCTGGTAATTTGCCGCGGTAATTTACACAATATACAAATTGAGCTCGGAATCGGATATCCATTATCTTCTGTTATTCGTATATTTTCAGATATTTTATTTTCGGATAAAATTGTTTGTAACTAAAAATATGAAATTTGTATATTCGTATAATTGTTAAATGTATAAGATTTACCCAAAGATAAGCGTTTGGCGCTTTATCTACGAACAAATTACTCGTATTCAAACGTATAACGATGGATAAGAAAATTCACGTTTCCAGAATTAGTCTAAAATATAAGAAAAATATTTCAAATTGACTTTTAATTTGAAGAAAATAAATTAAACGACGAAACTAAGATTTTAAATCATCTTTTTATTTATTATTTTTCACGAAAATAAATTTTGAATTTTTTTATCCGAACGGATAACTCGGATAATATTCTAAGATAAAGCCATTTTCGGATAAAAACGGATATGAATTATGTTAACTCGAATGAAAAATAATCTATTTTTAATCAAACAGATAATATACATCAGAATTTAGTAGATTTTATCCAATTAATATACGAATTCCGAGCTCTAAATACAAATAACGTTAATTTGAAATTGAGTAAATTACTGACGAAAATAATTCGCATCTCTTAATTTCTCTAATGACGTATCTGTAAATCAGTTCTTCATTAAAACGCATTAATTATCTTCCAGTAAAACGATAATTTATTCAGATCAATAATCTGAAACCGTCTCTAAACTCCCTTTTACTAAAGAAGGGGGAAATTAAAACCTATGAAAATAAGATTACCTAAAATGTCTCAAATATTTGAATTTCTCATTATAGATTTTTTTTACGTCTTCTTTTTGTTTTAAGGCTGGCTCGAAAAAGGGATTTATTCTCTTATCAGTAATTTTCTAGAAAAAAAAATCTTTTTTCTCTCTCTTCTATTGAAAGCAAAGCAAAGCAAAAGTGTAGGAAAGTTAATTGAGAAACTTGGGGAAAAAAATACAACCAAAAAGACAGAGGCGCTTTAGTGACATTCAAATTTCCCTCTTCATTCACCTATACACCTGTTCGTGTGTAGATTGCATGAACTATTTTTACGCTCTTTAATATTAAACATTATGTATTAATCCGCCACACATTTCGACACATTGTAAAATTATTTTGAACAATCCTTTATATTTGCAAAAGACATTATTCGAATGATGTCACACGAAGAAGAAAAAATTGTTACTCTAAGCTAATACAAGAGTTAAAGGCGGAAACAATGCTTTTCCATTACAGTAAATTTAAGCAAAGCTGGTTAGCTTAACATTATAGTAAAAGTTGATGCTGATAAACCTGAGGAAATGTAAATGAAGTTTTTTTTATTCATTCTATAACAAATAAGTTAGAAGCAGTGTCAGAGGCAGGAATAATGCTTTACCAATATATATATATTAAATATAAGCAAAACTCGGTGGGTACCTTAATATTATAGTAAAATCCGATGTTGATAAAATCGGAAGAAATGCAAATGAATTTTTTTTTTTATTCATTAATGCAAGTAACCTAAAACCAGTGTTAAAGGCAGGAACAATGCTTTTCAAATACAAATAATATAAGCAATGCTGGGTAGCTTAATATTATAGTAAAAGCTGATGTTGATAAAAATTGATAAAATGTAAATGACGTAGTTTTTTTTTTTTTTTTTTTTTTTTTTTTTTTGTTCAAAGGCAGGAACAATGATTTTCCAACACATAAATATAAGCAAGGGATGTTGGGTTAATCTTCAACCAGTGTCAAAAGCAGCTAGCTAGGTTGTTTTAAATACAGTTAAAATAAAATTTAAAATAAAATGGTACTGAAGATGAATTCGGGAATGTATACCGTAGCGTAAGATTGGATACCGTTTAATGTATTTGTTATGGAGGCGGTATCTCCGGTATACCTTGCTGAACTTCGCATTAAAAGCCTTGAATTTCTTCTACCTATCACCTACCTGTTTCACTGGAAGTGGGCTCATCTTCTGGGCTTCCCCTCTGGAAGTGGGCTCATCTTCTGGGCTTCCCCTCTGGAAGTGGGCTCATCTTCTGGGCTTCCCCTCTGGAAGTGGGCTCATCTTCTGGGCTTCCCCTCTGGAAGTGGGCTCATCTTCTGGGCTTCCCCTCTGGAAGTGGGCTCATCTTCTGGGCTTCCCCTCTGGAAGTGGGCTCATCTTCTGGGCTTCCCCTCTGGAAGTGGGCTCATCTTCTGGGCTTCCCCTCTGGAAGTGGGCTCATCTTCTGGGCTTCCCCTCTGGAAGTGGGCTCATCTTCTGGGCTTCCCCTCTGGAAGTGGGCTCATCTTCTGGGCTTCCCCTCTGGAAGTGGGCTCATCTTCTGGGCTTCCCCTCTGGAAGTGGGCTCATCTTCTGGGCTTCCCCTCTGGAAGTGGGCTCATCTTCTGGGCTTCCCCTCTGGAAGTAAGGCGAGGGGAAGCTTGGAGGGTGAATTTGTTTCCAGGGTGACAGGCAGAAGAAATTCTAGGCCTTTTATGATACATTGCTAGTTATATGCAACTGCGTATAAATATCTCGGGTCGATTTTTGCGCAATATTGAAGTTGAACTCGTGAGTTCATAAGAATTCAAACTCAATTAACTGACAAAATCTAATCGAATTCAAGAATGTCTGCCCCCCAGGTTCGTAACATTGCTTTTCAGCTCGGCTTTACGAAACTATAATGTTTCATTTAACATTAAAACTTAACCGTTTAAAATGGGGCTTCCATTTACCCATTCAAATGTAAATGATACCAGAAAGCTGTTGGCTCTTATCTGCATTTTATTTTTGGCGGGAAAATGTTTATAGGCCGGAAAAGCTAATACTGAATTTCGAATTTTCACGCAATATGTAACCTTGATTACTAATACGAAAATGTTTTCAAAACAGTCATAAAGAAACCACTATACTTCGCGGCCATGCGTCACCACATCTAATAAAATATCGAAGTATTTTCTGTTTAAGCTACAGAGGACTGAATCATAGATTAATGAAATATTTATTGCGAGGCTGATACATATTTTTTAAAAACCATATTTCCCCGCGATAGTACGATGTTATTAGGGTCGCCTTACAGTCCTGGCACGATTGATAAAGTATCTTTCGCGCGGTCTTTTTGGTAAAAGTACAAAAACTCCAACATTTCGTTAGTTTCTTTCCAAAAATAAACTTGGTCATATATCGAGGAAACAACCTATGTATTTTTGACGTTTTCATTTTGAAGTTTCAACCCAGAGACATAAAATTTTGAATGTTGCTTTTATGGTAGAACTAAAAGTATAATCCATAAAATTGGTGCCAGTCTCACTTTAAGAGTGAAGTGTACCATTGAAATGTAAATGATTCGAGCCGATTCCAACGAACACTTAAAAGCTACGGTCATACTAGCATTTCTTAATCATTTTGAAACGGTAAAATCAAACCGGAATCGTTTTAAGCGTCACGTGTTCACACAATATCTTTATAAATCGATTTATTGTAGCTTCATCTATCGGTTGTTGAAACCGAATCGGTATGAAACTGGTTCCCGAAGCAGTTTAGGGAAATCAAATCAAATCGATTCGAGAAAAAACGGTTTCCCGTTCACACGACTTTAGCGAACCCCTTTGAAACTTTTTAAATCCATTCCAAGGCCTAGTATGAACGCGGCTATAGATTTGGGTGATAGTAAAATTTCGCAGTGACAAAGACAGGCGAGGAAGAAATAACAAACCCTCTGCCAATGAGTTCTGTCTCTTTCATTCTAGCGTTAACTAATTAGATTTGTAAGCCTTTTTTTTTTAGTCATTCTACCCTTTTTCCGGTAAACGTAATGAGTCTTTGTTATTTCAGCTTTCTCATCCCTCGCAATAACAAGAACTAATGAACGTGACAATTAAACCAATCAGAGGGGAAAAGCCCGAATCATTCCCACCCCAAAAAACCTAAGCTTTCCAACACATTCGAATTTTTTAAGCCTCATCTCCTAGTTTGTCTTCTTCCTTTAACTATACGTACCTAAAATCTATGTTATTTCAACATTCAAGTTTCATTTGTTCTTTGCTTTTGTTATGCCAGGGCCTTTTTATTTTGATACCCCGCCCCTCTCTACTCTCTTCCTGGGAGATATTTCTTCTTTCGTATGGAAATTATTGTTAATTACGTTCCATATACCTCTACATATAGTTAACTTTTTCATTTTAAGTATCTTAAGAACGCCTCAACCAAGAGGTATAAAATTTTGAATACTGGATTTTAATAATATGATTACATTTAAAATATAATCCATAGACATCTAAAAAAATGGTGACTACCTCACATTAACTATAAGTAGACTTTAGCGTAGTAAAGATTGCAAACTTTTGAACCCTAGTTTCAGGTACAAATCTACGCTAATTATTTGAAATAGGCTTAAGATCATTTTATGATAGTCTTATGGTTTAACCACAAGTAAATCACACTTCATATTGCGGGTGACGATGAAGTGAGTCCAATTTTCTCAGTCCATGGTTTCACCCTAAGTATTCCGATATTTCTACAGAAAGGCGGCCAGGCCCAGTATATTCTTTCTAGTACGTAAATTAGACTCGAAATCGTGACGACCTGGCGAGACACTCTCCTTCGTTTCGCGGTTTCACGAGAGAGAGATTGGAGAGTACTTGTTTTCCGTCGATACATTTCACCCCCGTAAACGTCTAGAAAGTTTGGCGCAATATTAGCACCGCCTACTTAGTTCCAATCTCAACCGCTAGAGAGGGCGACCGTATAGAGTTTTAGGATTTTTTTCCTCCTTTGGCGAAAGCTCTGACGACAAAACTTTAGCACCACAAACCAATATGCCTTCTTGTAAACTTGAAGCGTGAAATACCTGTGGTATATAAATACAAACATAGTTAAAATAGGCTTAAATGGAAAACTGTAGCAAAGCTTTAATATAACAATAAGTGGTCCTTGAAATAATATATTATTAATACCCTGAAGTCGCCTAATTAATGAAAAAATAATAATAATTACTATTTAACGTGTTTTTTCAATTTAAATTTCTTCTTTAATTTGAATCTGTTCGAATTCCCTGAGCTGGAGTTCTTTTTAAGTGCATATGTGTAGGAAGTGCACGTTGTTAAAAGATGTGTGAGGCGTTTTGCGAGATCGATACTAACTTTCATTAATTATTTAAATGTCCTTATTTCGCGTGTGCTAGCTCTTTTCTCTACGATTGGCGTACACTACAGATGTTTTTAATTCAATATACGTATTCGAAAAATAGCGTGACCCCCTTTTTCTCTATGGAGTTTAAGATGATGTGCAAGTCCTCCGCGAGATTACCAGTTCTGTAATCCCAGTATATCTATAGTTTTATTGTTGTGTTTTTTAACAGTAGCAGATGGTGTTTATCTCGAGGCCAATTTCTTTTTTTTTATCACCCCAATAATTCATTCGCTTATGAATATGTCATGATCTTATCAGAAGTGTTTGTGGTATTTTTCACGAAAAATATTTAAAGGACGACTATTAGCTAAAAAAATGGAACAGCTTTTGAATTTATTTCCATTATCACAAAATTACGAATTAAATTGTATTTCCATCAATTTTAAGCGCTTAATTTTAATTCTGTATGTGAGGTTGGGTTTTAATTTCAGCGTAGGGTACATTCGAACCAATCATATTATTTCAACCTTCAACGGTAGCTACCGTGATTTGAAAATTGTCAAATTACCGCAGTATTTGGTTTATTACGAACTCAAATCTTTACCTTTAGTAGAGATTTAGTTACGTTAAGAATCTTATTAAAACTTTATAGTTTAATTAGATGTCTAAGATAATAGGAAAATCTGGATTATATTCAGTTTCAAACATTTACGAATTCCGACTAGATCTATCCCTATATCTAAACAAATCATTATGCTCCTTTAGTCAAACATTCTAATATTAAATTTCACCTTGGAGGAACTATTGAGGGAGTTACCGACTGCTTCGTTGTTTAGTCTACGTCGGCGTTAGCCTATTCGTTCTCCTATGCGCATGAGTGTAAGTCAATGTTCTAGTCTCGATCCACTTCCCAGTTTTTTAAACCGCCCATTTTGGTGCGGATTGGTGACCTTTTTGAAATATAAAAAGCATTTTTGAAAACTCTAAAACACATTACTTAACTGAAACTGGTAGTTCGATCTTCTAAGCTTTTACAGACTTATAATACAATAATATTTTTTTAACCTATCGCTGAGTATTTCAGTTTTAGAGGTTTAGTATTTGTTTTTATATAGTAAAATATATTTTTATCGCGGATAGCTGTAATAGGATTTAGTTCTGATACGAAGGCTCGTAGAGTGCCTTTTATAGAGGCTTTTATCTCGACTATTCGATTTATTTAGTGTCATTCACACTGAAAAATTTCGAAGTTTCTTAAAAACGCGTCAACTCAAAGGTGTTAAGTTCGTAATATGAGTTTTTAATGAAAAAACTAAATATATATTATCAAAAGTCTATCACTTTACTCCATAAAAGTGAACAACGCCCCGTAGCTTAATACTATCAGCTAAGATCCAGGTAAATGTACTGGCAGATTCTGATTTGAGACACTCTAGCGGACGCAGCCGGTTTAAATACTGAAATCGGAAGCGCCACTCTTTGGAGAAATTCCGAAGTAAGGAGGGAAGACAATATAGGCAAGCGCGGACCGCCTAAATTCCGTCCGTCCCAAGTCAAAATATCGAGGAAGAGTCCAAACCTCTAGAGCCAGGCAGGGGTGATGACTTTTTTCCTATTTTTAAGTGATGGGCTACTACGTTTACCTTTGCCTTTTCTGATAATATTAAGCTACGGGGTGTTGTTTACTTTTATGGAATAAAGTGATAGACTTTTGATATTATGCATATTATTGGAAATTAAAAAAATTAAACCAAAATTAAAGCCCAGGTGGTTCGCTTTTAACTAAGTTTATTTCTGGCTGGGTTTTACGAATTAAATCTGAATTTGAACTCTAGGCTTTATTTTCCAAATTAAGGAGCTAATTTTTGGCCCTTTTAAGGCTTACCTGGAAAACAGACACGTACAGTAAGAAAGGTAACGATACGGCTGAGTTAGCGAAACACCTTTTACACAACTAAATCGTTAGAGAGTTGGTGTCTCTCCCTTTTTCTCTTGTATCCTGATACTGACTATATAGAAAGCTTTGAAATGGAGAATTTTCATATTTAGCGTCAACATATATAGAGCAAAGACTTGGAAAAGTCGTCTTCCTCTTCTGTCTTTACGTCCAAAAATTTATTCGCTGAAAATTTTTCTATTTTGGAGAAGATGGAGAGAACGAAGAAGAAGAGAAATGAAGATGGTGGGGAAGATTTTCAATAAGGAGAAGATGAATAGAACGGAAGGCGGATATAGGAATGCAACCCCGTTTACTATAGTTTCTCCTGTCGTTCTATAAGATTGTTTAATCAACCTTACGTTGCGTATACGGATTAAATATCCTATCCATAGGGGAACGTGAATACGGAAAGCTTGAAAGGGTGAATTTCTGAGTGGTTTAGTTAAAAGGGATGTTGTAACACAGTTTCCAAAATATTTTTATCCTAACTTAAAATTGTGACTGTTTCAGGTGATTTTCTTCCAATTTTATAAATGCATTAAATGCATGAATAAGCTCACTTTACGTATAACATTTTTTGATTTTGTTTATCATTCTCAAATCTATGTCGTTTTTATATAAATTTTAAGCTTATCAGACATTTATCCCAGTTTTAAACTTACCTTTTCATCCTATTTCTAAAAATCCTTGGTATTTTATCCTTTTTCAATTCCTGAACCATTTTATCCAGGTAAATCGACCTGATTTTCCTTTTTATCTTGAATTTCTTAAATTTTGTATGCAAAATTAATTTTCGTTTTAATCTTTCACCATACCTTTATCCTGAATTTTGTTTGTCACTTTCCAAGACCCCATTCAACTTTGTCTCTTGTACAAAGTAAATACTCTATATCCAGCGTGCCAGTTGAATCGGGTTAAAACCCGTGACCAGGTTCAATCGTTTAGCTAATATCTCTCCTTCCCTTATCATCTCCTTATTCAACCTCTTCAGGCGAACTATTGGCGTCGTGAGTTGCCGCGTGTAGGTTCATCCTGGGGTTTATCCCGAGCCTCTCGCGCCTCTCATCTCTCGGCTTTACTTTACCGCCCTCTCTCTCTCTCTCTCTCTGTATATGGAGTAATTTGAATGCATTTGCATTTGGTCGGAGAGTCAGCCAGAACTGAGCTTCGAATTATTAGTTTTCCGCGCCTAGCGTTTAAATATTCAAATTGGACCGAAGCACGGTCGTTTCAAGGAGGGAGTTTACAAGAGGGATGATGGCAGAGCTAACCCAAAGCCCGCTTCAGGCTCGCGTTATTCTATATACTTCGAAGCAACGCGAAATCGAAAAATGGGGTTTATGATAGAAACTATATTTGCAGGATTTATGGCGGCGAGTTTGTACCGAGTTTAAAGGCGGGAATGACTTATTTTAAATCAAAAACAATCTCGAAGAGTGCTTTTATCAGAAACTAATTGTTAAGAAGTTAGTAAACCAGTCAACGATGTAACAGTGCAACTTCACTCGGTGCTTCAGACGGTATTAGACTGAGTACCAGGCTATTTATTTATATTAGTAATATTTGCGTTTCGCTATAGATAATGTATGTTCTTTTGAAGTTTAATGTCACATATAGCGTATCTTACATGGTGATATTTCCTCTGGAAAGTTACATAGCTCATAATCCCTTTAGGGAATATTGGAAAATAGGTAACCTTTTTTTGAATGTATGGGTTTCAACAACCTTGTAGTATTCTATTAGTTGAGGGAGGAGCTTGTAGACGTGATGCCAATATCGGTGATTTTTCTTGTGACTAGTGAATGCTGATAATTTCTAAAAGAAACTCAAATATGGTCGTCAGCACATAGTACTATTAAAAATGAACATCTATCTTAATAGATAAGGATGCATAACCAAACTTTGCCTGCATAAGCGTCGTCCTCTCGCGTAGCCAGCTAAACGTCATAGCCCATCGAGGAAGAGGAAGAGTCCAACTCACTCGAGCCAGACAGGGGTGATGAAATTTTTCACCACTGTTACGGGGTGTTGTTTACTTTTATGGCATAAAATTATAGACTTTTGACTGCACTGTTTGTCGTTCGAGGTCGCTTATGCACGCTTGGTTTTGCTATCCATCTTTATCTATTAAGATAAGTGTTCATTATTAACTTTCCGAGAAAAACTACGGCTAGTAGACGCAAAAATCGTAATTTTTGAAACTTATCGCATCAGATAAAGCTCAGAGACGGGTGAACTAGACTCACATAAGTTGAATAAACTTCAAATGGGCATTTCTTTAACTTTCCAATTTCTGCTTGATTATAAAGGCGAGGTTTATGGAACGTCGCCCGAGAATTCAGCGCGTAAAAACTTAATCAAAAAGATATTAGATAGCTAGGTTAAGAAATTATAAATAATAAATACAAGTCAAGCGTTGGTTTGTGGTATATTTTCGACTTGAAAATTGTTATAAGGATATGTATATATTATTTTGTCAACGTTGGTAATGCCGAGGCGAATTGATACGTAATATTAAACTTCGTTAGAAAAAAGTAGTCTTTAACAATTCCCCTTGAGGATCAGTATAGATGTCACCGTCTAAATAAGTTTCCTATATACAAACTGTTCACGTTATTACAACTATCGCGTTCGAAGTTAGAGAAGGGGGGTATTTACCTCAACTTCTTTCTAGCAGATTTTTCTCCTTTTCCCGAGTTTTTCTTCGTTGATTGCGATGATATTTACGAATGAACTGTATACTAACTTTAAGCGGAATATTTCTCTCTTGGACCGAGTTTCAGTTTGTGTCCACGACGATTTATATTTATAAGGTGGGAAATGGGGCAGTCCGCTGGAATATGAGAATTGCGAAAAAGCTAGGGAACGTTCCTAAATAAACACTTGTTTTTTTCGTGCCGTTTGTTTGTGTTTGCTCTTGTGATGATGTCACCATTTTTTATCATATACTATTAAACATTCAGTATTTTATACTTCTGATTTGAATTAACGATAATTTTAATACAAAAGGTAGACCTTTCTGTATTAAGGGTATACCCCGATTCGCCCAAAACATTTGGCCCAATTCCCATTTCGCCCAATCTCAATTGGCCCAAACTCAATTGGCCCAATCCCAACTGGCCCAATTCCCAATCAGCCCAATTTATTAGGCCCAATTCCCAATCAGCCCAATTTATTAGGCCCAATTCCCAATCAGCCCAATTTATTAGGCCCAATTCCCAATCAGCCCAATTTATTAGGCCCAATTCCCAACCAGCCCAATTTATTAGGCCCAATTCCCAATCAGCCCAATTTATTCTTATTTCGCCCAATCCACACCCAATGCATATGCGAACAAAATCCTCTTGATCGGTTCCTTCGTCCTGTTTAATTATTTCTACCTAACCTAACCTAACCCAACCTAACAATTTTAGGCGAAACGGGAAAAGGAATTTTAGGTTGAGCGAAATGGGAATAGATAATTCTTTACTAACTGATAAAACGATTGGGCGAAGTGGGATTGGGCGAATTGGGACAAGGAAATTTTGGTTTGGGCGAATTGGGAATCGATAATTTTGGGCCAAATGATAATACGTTTGGGTGAAGTAGGATTGGGAGAAATGGGAATAGATAATTTTGGGCGAAATATTTGGGCGAAATGGGAACAAACCGTATTAAGTACTTTTACAAAAAGGACCGCGCGAAAGACACCTTAACACCTGTCAGAATGCGTGTCAAAGGTTCTACAACAGCCCCACGACCATTGTGATGACGTAGTATTTCGGGGAATTTTTATTTAAAAAAATTTCGAAAATGGTGATTATAAAATTTGTATTTCTACTGTTGAGGTAATTTTTTTCTGTGCCATATGTATATATTTTGAATCGTTTTTTAACGATAATTCCGAAAATACTACTCAATTTCCATTTGGAACAATCCCTGGCAGCCTTACTTTAATTAATTTTAAAATGAAAAGTAGAACTCTCCGGATTATGTAGTTTCACGAAAGAGACTACTCGAAAGCGAATGTTTCAAACGAAATATTTATTTTAATTCCTATGGGGAGTTTGTTTTTATATATACAGTGCTCTGAGCATTTGAGGCTTTTTTCTAACTCCTTTGTTCAGTAATTGGTCAAATTTCAAAGCTCTCTGAAAACTATATAAACTCATATTTATCTAAGAAAAACCACATGGTATTTCATTTAAAGCGCTTAAATATTAGGAGCTTTAAAAGACTTAGCGCGTGCATTTCTTCTTTGAACTGGTGTAGAATTTATCTATTCTTTTAGTGGGAGACAGGGAATACCGATAAAGAACCTCGTTTATTTCTGATATTATCCTTTCCGTCGAAAAATATTTGAAATTCGTATTTTTCGCTGACTCTAAGAATTTTTTTTTTTTTTCTTATAATACAAAGCCAAAAATATGTCTGAAGACTGTGCAGCGAATAGGGTCGAGGGATAAGAGGTTAATCGGATATTCCTAACATTTTTAGAATATGTCAAAAAATTCCGCCGATCTAGGCCCTCTATGCGATTGGGTAGAGTAAATATTCCTATGATATGTAGAATAACTCGTTTAAAATATTAACTCATCGCCTATATATCCACGGAGGAATACTTCGGACGAATCCATCAGGAAAACGACCCCATAGATTTTGTTGTAGAATTTTCAGCGTCATCGTTGTATAATTTGTCCGTGGTCTACATGCTTGATAAGAATTTTTTCTTACAAAGCGGAAATATTATCGGAACACTAGCTTAAAGGGAGAATGCAACCTAACAACAAGTGATTTTTTTTTATCGATTCCTTATCGTTTAAATATGTCTAATCAATCAGTAAAAAAACTTGCAAACAAATAATAAACTAGAAATAAATTTTAAACTTACACAGAAAATAGGCTTAGCTGTATTTATGGAGATCCTGATTTCCTCGCGTATAAGGGCTACTAAGGGTACTATTTTATTTTTTATTAGGGTTATAGTTGTGTATCAATCCGTCTCAGTTTTTCACACTACGTCAATTCCTCTTGAATATAACTATATTATATGCATTGTGATAAATGAAGCCGTTTAGCTTTAGGGACATAAATCTGGCGCGTAATCGACTGCTTATCCGCATCGTCTATATACAGACTTAAAAGCCACGTTCATACTAGGCTTTGAAGACGATTCAAACGTTTCAAAACGTTTCGCTGCAGTTGTGTGAGCGGCAAACCGTTTTTTCTTGATCGATTTCTCGAAACTGCTTCGGGAACCAGTTTCATACCGATTCGCTTTCAAAAACCGATAGATGAAGCTACAATAAATCGATTTATAAAAATAATAGATACGGTCACACTACAATAGCCAGGAATCTTTTTAAGCGTCATGTGTTCACACGTTACCTTTATAACGAAAAGTTTGGAAACAGTTGATTCCAAAGCCTAGTATGAACGCGGCTACTGTGTGAACACGTGACATCGGTTTATAAAGAGGATACGTGAACAGATGGCGCTTAAAACTATTTCGATCGATTTAAATATCAGTTTTATTTTATTGATTAAAATCAATTAAGCCTAAATTAAACATTCCTTTTTAACCTAATTCAACCACGTCTCTACTACTTTAATTATTAGTTCGACTCGATTATTTTCATTACTATAACGAATTTAGCTAGCATTGTTTTCACTAAAAGGGATAAATGCTGTTCCAACCACTTGTGTACTTAATTTGCGCAAACTGAAGCAAAGCGAAAGGCTTGCAGTTCAGTTATGGATCTTACAAGCTCCTGACAACCCAGCTATGAAAGGAAAGCTGGGCAAGAGGGGTGAAATTTTATTTTGCGTCTTACTCGAAAACTGTATTGCCTAAATTGGTGTTTCAGTTTTCTAGTTAACTTCTTAGGGTAATATATTATTTGCAGTTAAAATATTTATTTTAAATTCAAAACGTATAGATAATCCCTGTCTATAAATATTAAAAAAAAATTGATTAGGTCTTTAGGCCACTTTTGCGTGTCTTGAACGACTTCTTCCGATCGCTTAGGCACACTGTATACATTTCATAGGAGAAAAGAAATCTTTCAGAGTCGAATATCTGTAAAGTGGAATGATTGATAACATTGTATAGTCCAGTCAAAGATGTCTATGTAAGCGGGTTAGCTCTATAGGGCCCGATTCTTTTCTTTTTTTGGCAACATCGTTGCATTACTAGGGAGTCCATTTGTAGAAGAAAAAAAAAAAAAGACAGAAATCTATATATACCTTCGCCTGGGAAAAAACCGTTTTATATTAGCTTAAAGTACCTATAGCACGAGAAACCTTTCAAATCGAAGCCATATATATCTATCTAGACCTTGCCTAGGTGGTGAAGAAAAATTCCGTTCACACTCTAATTGAATTCTTGTTTGAGTTATGTTTAGAAGAAAAAGGCTTTTCCCGCTATTATGTACTATAGGTTTCTTACGAACCCATAGATGGTTATCTGAAGTATAATTTATATTATTAAAAATTTGATTCAATACCATATTAGTGGGAAAAAAAGATATTTTGATTCGAAACATTATTGGGAAAATTATTGATATTTTGGTGGGAAAATTATTGATATTTTGGTGGGAAAATTATTGATATTTTGGTGGGAAAATTATTGATATTTTGGTGGGAAAATTATTGATATTTTGGTGGGAAAATTATTGATATTTTGGTGGGAAAATTATTGATATTTTGGTGGGAAAATTATTGATATTTTGGTGGGAAAATTATTGATATTTTGGTGGGAAAATTATTGATATTTTGGTGGGAAAATTATTGATATTTTGGTGGGAAAATTATTGATATTTTGGTGGGAACATTATTGATATTTTGGTGGGAACATTATTGATAATTTGGTGGGAACATTATTGATAATTTGGTGGGAACATTATTGATAATTTGGTGGGAACATTATTGATATTTTTAGGGGAAAAATCACTGATATTTTTATGGGAGAAGCGTTGATATTTTGATGGGAAAATTACTGAAAATTTGGTGGGAAAAATTTTTGACTTTCGGTGGGAAAAATCCTTGACTTTTGGTGGGAAAAATCCTTGACTTTTGGTGGGAAAAATCTTTGATATTTTGGTGGGAAAAATCTTTGATATTTTGGTGGGAAAAATCTTTGATATTTTGGTGGGAAAAATCTTTGATATTTTGGTGGGAAAAATCTTTGATATTTTGGTGGGAAAAATCTTTGATATTTTGGTGGGAAAAATCTTTGATATTTTGGTGGGAAAAATCTTTGATATTTTGGTGGGAAAAATCTTTGATATTTTGGTGGGAAAAATCTTTGATATTTTGGTGGGAAAATCACTAATATTTCGATAGTAAAATAATTTAAATAATATTGGAAAAAATCATTTAAATTATGTAGTAAAATTAGCGAATCTTTCCTAGTGAAATTATTTAAATTCTAGGCCTTACCGAGATTTTGTTTAAAACTGGAGTTGTTGAAATAACAAATTACCATAATTCTCGGGAAACGTTTACGTTAGTTTTAGGAAAATTCGGAGTAATTTCCATACAGAATAGTTCAAAAAGATAAACAACTTTAACACCCGGAAGTCTAAAAATTCCATTGGAAAAAGCTATAAAAAACTTTCTAACCGTTATTTTTAAAAAATAAAAAAAAAAAAAATCCCTTTTCATCACTGGCGATATTTATTTAAACTCCATCTACGTATTCTAGTATTCAAAATCAGTTTTCGGATCTATTTATATCTTTATGAAGTTTAACATTTTGTATTAATCCGCCTTAGTTTTCACTAGTTTCCAAATTCCTATTGAAGAATATTATAGCATAAAACGAACGATTTAGAAACGGTTTCTCAAAATGCCATCCTTCAAATGCGAACTTGGCTATATATGTGTAAACTAAAAAACCTCGAACTGGGTCCAAACATTAAGGAACGGTCCCCTCGTATTACTCTCTACTTTTTGTGGAAAAAAAAAGTCGGAATAGACGTAAAAGTCCCATCTCGCTTCCTCTAGAGAGAACGAGCGAGCGACAGCGAGATGAGGAGAAAGAGAGAGAAGCTGCAGTATATAAGGATGAAAGAAGCTCGAGAGCGGGGAAAGGATGTGAGGATGCTCGCTGAGAATGGTGTTGGCCGAGTTTTGGTTGGATTGGGGGGTTCCTCATCACTCTTCTCTCTTTCGTGTCATCCTCCTTCTTTCCCTTTACCCTCAAGAAACAACTCCAAGAATTTCTGCCCGCTGGAAAATTCACCAACCCGAAGAATTTTTGCTTATTCGGAATTCATTCGACATTTTCTACACTTTTTTTTTTTTTTTTTTGGTTTTTATTTTTTACACTTTTTCTTCTTATAGTTTCTTTCAGTCTCGTTCTTTTTAGGTTTCTTTACTTTCAAAAGATGATTTCTTTTTCTTCATTCTTTCTTACTTTTCTTCAACTTATAATAAAGGGACAGTGGGACGCACGATCTGATCAAAATTTTAATTTACGTGACGAAAACACTTTTATTGTTTAGTTGTAACTTAGACAAAGATGAAAATACACTTTGTTTCTCGAAATATCAAGCAATTTTCCTAAAAAATCAGTAACTTAGATTCTGAAAGTATATTTAATTTAATATATATAATATCAAAAAACTATAAATATAATCCATAGACCTTTGAGAAAAAGGTTCTAAAGTTTGGTAAAATTTGAATAAAAGTAAAGATAAATTCGGACCAATCACATTATTTCAGCCTTCAACAGTGCTTGTAATGTCCTAACATTAAGAGAATAGGCCAGTGTTTTATCACCAAGGTCTTAGGTATCAAACGCCGGCCTATTATTTTAATGCTAAGACATTACAAGCGCTGTTGAAGGCTGAAATAATAAGATTGGTCCGAATTTATACTTATTCAAACTTTACCAAACTTTCGAAATTAATTTAAACACCAAAAACGTGTCTAAAAATCGTAAAACATTCTCGAATACATGTTTGTGAAAATAAATTCACACGCTGAATTATTTTTGGCTCCAATTTCCCTTTAAGTGAATACAAAAGATTTTTTTTTAAACTTGAGAGAGGAAAATCTGAGCTATAAGTCTGAAACAAACGTTATTTAAACTTTTGAATTTTTCCTTTTGTTTCCTGTGAAACAATGCATTTTAATTTCGTAAATGGATTGGCTTCATTACAGGGGTCGCGGACCTATAACCTTTAGGGGAGCCTTTAGGTGTATATTTCTGTTCAAAAGGAGTTTGCATAATTTAAAAAGTTGTGGCGAATGGAAACAAAATCTTAAACCTCTTAGAGAAAAATGTAATTCGTATACCAAGTTCCATTGAATACGAGTAAATAAGCTTTTGTTGTCTTTAGTAATTATCCAAGATCTTATAGGAGTCTGTACATAAGCTACATTCGCACCAATATAGATATAGATCACACCCGTCGTTTTGTGGCAAACCGTGCGTTAAAGTTAAGGTTATAACTTGGATAAATAATGCTAATATTAATCCAAGCATGGATTAAAAAGGGAGGAAAAGAACCCCCGCTTTTACTTAGAGCCGAGACGCACGCAAGTCCACTGGTGGGTGAAATAATTTTGGGATAGGAAGGGGGTTATGGTTTTCATTTAATACTTACGCATTTGCCATGGTTTCGAGTTTTCAAATCGAAATTTAGATCTTTCATTGTCGCTATCTACCGGCTAGTGTCTGAAGAGTACTTTACTGCTGAACATGATGAACATGAACGTTTCTTTTGATAAAGTTTACAGGAAGCTTTTACCTTATTATTTTAAGATGTTATCATCCGTCACAATATATGTAAACCTCATTTTCTATAATAATAAACTTTCCGAATCTACTTATATGATCGGTTGGCTAAGCAACAACAAAACCACAACCCTTAATTTATACACTTAAAATATGACAAGCATTTCTTTTTGAGCAATTATTAACGCCCATCGTGATGTCCCTTCGTACGAGTATTTGTACGAACACTACTTTTGGGCTATATATTTTATTATGATGTAAAAATCCACTTATATCATGTCGACACAATTTTACCTTAACTATATTAAGAGACAACCAAATCATCCGCGAGTGAAACTTTCCAGACAAGTCTGGGGTTGAGAAACGATAAAAATGTAGAGAGCAAAACCCATTGAAACATCGTTTAGGAGTTAGGCTTAGGAATTGCCGCTGTTACATCACCTATATAACGAGCGGTTCTCTAAGCCTCGGTCTTAAGCGCGTGTAGTCACTGTAGTGACCATGCTAGGTGGGTTTTGTAATTGAGCTCTTCCTTAATAAGACTCGGGGATTTGAAAGAGGCTCAAGAAGGACAAACACAATGGCCCATCGTCTGTCACTGCCAGCCGCTATAGTTCGGCCCTTCGCCAACCTACATCTATAAATACTTATAGACTGACTATACGTCTATGACCATTTTTCCGCAAATGACAGAGACTTGTTGGGTCGGTGGACAGGAAGAAATTGGGAGGGGTGGAGGTAGGGTTAAAACCCGTCCATCTGTCAACCACAGGGCTTTAATTTCTGCGCTGGTGTATCATGTCTTGTATGTATTTTTAAGGGCAAGTATATAATGAAAACATTGGATTAATTTTGTTCATTGAGAAGGGGGCTTTTATAAGCCTTGGAAATCTGAGAATGTGTATTATGAACGTTTTAAACCTTTTCATTTCGGACATTCCGAATCTCTATTGCTAAAGGGTTTCGATAAACCTGGTTTCTGCCATTGAAAGAGGACTTTATTTAGTAACAAAATCCTATACGATAATTAACATTAACTTGCTACATTGTTCATATCCAATTAAAGTCGAGGGAATGAAACTTTCTATAACATTGAAAGTGATACAGTTTTATATTGGCTGCCCTTTCAAATGCAGTCTTTCTATTGGTTGATGGGTCTTTTCGCTTTAATGAATAATCTATAATGTAAGAGATTGTTTAATTGCTCATGCACTTAACCATATTATAATATTATACAAAAACGTTGTTTTGCTTCGCACTTCAAAAAAAGTGCATTTATAGGTAAGAATTTCAAACCCGTGAAGGGACAGAAATTATAAATTCACAGTGAAAGAAATATGAAAGTCACAGTCTAAGAAATCATAAAGCTATAAGTATTATACAAAAACGTTGTTTTTGCTTCGCACTTCAAAAATGTGCATTCAAAGGTTAGAATTTCAAACCCGTGAAGGGACAGAAATTGTAAATTCACAGTGAAAGAAATATGAAAGTCACAGTCTAAGAAATCATAAAGCTATAATTATAATAATTAATATGAATAAAAAATTTACAAAAAAATGACGTATAAATTCGGCCTATCGAAACTTTTACTTATGTAGATTTAATGATTAGAAACTTTATAAAGAGGCGAATGTTTCCTTTTACTAACTGAAAACTGCAACCATCCATCCTAACAACTAAACATTTTAAAAACGCGGGCAGGAACTATTTGGTATTATGCTATTCTACCTTTCCACGCATAGTTGGCTTTTAGTTACCCTTACCAAGAGTGAATTCTACAACAGAATGATTTCTGCATAATTAAAAGTTTCGATAGGCCGAATTTATACGTCATTTTTTTGTAAATTTTTTATTCATATTAATTATTATAATTATAGCTTTATGATTTCTTAGACTGTGACTTTCATATTTCTTTCACTGTGAATTTACAATTTCTGTCCCTTCACGGGTTTGAAATTCTAACCTTTGAATGCACATTTTTGAAGTGCGAAGCAAAAACAACGTTTTTGTATAATACTTATAGCTTTATGATTTCTTAGACTGTGACTTTCATATTTCTTTCACTGTGAATTTATAATTTCTGTCCCTTCACGGGTTTGAAATTCTTACCTATAAATGCACTTTTTTTGAAGTGCGAAGCAAAACAACGTTTTTGTATAATTTGTGTTTGCTTTTGGAAAAATTAAACACTTGTAAATCAATTAACCCATTTTTTTTTAATTTAGTGGTAGGAATTAAAATTGCAAATTTACAAGTTTAAATTGAAATGATTTAATATATATGATTATTTTATATTGTACAAACTTTATAATCGGTTATTGTTGTTCTAAATTATGGGGCCCTATAACTGTGGTTTAAGATTAAATATCCTATGGTGCACGCGACATCTTTTTTAATCTCGATCGCAGCACGTTATTCGATCTTTTTAAAAGTAAATTGATTAAGTTCTTGTTTTTGCCATATTCAAAAATATTCCCTCGAGCTCCCGCAGAACGAAAACGTCAATACTCTCAGCATAAAACTATAGTTCTTAAATTTCATTTCACACAGTTTAATTCAGAAGTGCTTTCGATTTAGATGAATATTAACATCGCTTAAGCCGTTGTTTTCATTTTGATGGTTTATACCGTTTAATTTTCATTTTTCACTTAGATTTAAAATGAAACCATTCAGTTTATTTGCCGGTTAATGAAAATTATTAACAACACTTAATAATATACTGGTCTGCCATGGTGCACCTCATGGGCTATAAGATTAATAGTTTTGACCTAATTAATTGGTACCCTTTTAAAATAGCTTTGAACTCACTCGTTTTCCTGTGAGGACGCGTTACACGACGCGCACAAATAATGGTGGACGGACGCGCACAATTAAAGATTGAAATGTATACAGAATACTGGTCGCTGACGTCTCGTCATCGCGTGATTTCGAATCATCTGATTGCCCGGTTAGATTTTATTTTGTACATGGCGATCAAGCCTTTTTCTTACTCCGTAGATTTAAACTCAATTTAAAAATTATGACCTCTCGCTTTTAAGTCTCCAGTCCAACCTCAGGATACCAGCAAGTAGGAAAATATATAATTGGTACCATGACGCGGCATACGCGGGCATGGTTACTAAAAGGAATTTAAAGTTTTCTTAAAATTGAGTACACATGGGACCGATTTATAAAAAAAATGAAGTCCATGTGCAAGAAAAACCATTACAACTCTAACCTCCGACCTCGCGCTAGCTAGATACGCGTATCGGAAGATCTAAAAGAAAAAACACCCTACGACTGTAATTGTTCTGGGGGGGGGAGTCTCTGCCGTTTACAAATAAAAGTATTTACGAATTAAAGGGTAGGAGTCAAAGATTTTAAAGGTTATATAAGAAAATATAAATAAAGTCCGAATTTGCCGTTACATATAATATGATGACTCTTTCTTTGTTTCCACCCATGTATTCATCCACTACGCTTAGTTTAGAATAAGAACGACGAAAGCGGCATAACGATGTTATACCTAAATCGCGCCATGGCTCTGGAAGATTCGCTTCAATTCCGAACTCGTCAATTATAAGAGAGAAGGGTGATACCAAGGGATTACTAGCTAAAGGGATATTGGCTAATTCGAATGATAAAATATACTAGCCTGACGTGACCTTACTAGCGTTGTTTTAATCTGCTAACTTAAAGATAACGGAAAGTGATTACCATGAACATCCACTACGATACTAAAATATCTACTCGAGAATTAACGAGACGATCGAGACCAGAATAAACATTAAACTTTATTATTACAAGTATAATTCTCATAAATTCAAAGAGCCCTGCAAAAAAAAGCAAACGAAGTCGTAAAAACAACATCGCGTTAAAGAACATATTTGCAAAAAACTATGCCAAGTCCTCCGCACTGTTCCTAAAGAAACGCAAGTCTTCCTTTACTCTGCTGTCCAAGAGATGTACAGGATGATGGCCCCAGGCATCTATCCACTACTTGTCCTCTACTTGGCCTATCCTAATCCTTGAAGGCTAAGACATTCTAGGCGTCACCACGGAACTTCCACCTCTGCAGCAGGCTAGAGACGTTAACTTTTTTTTTACACGATGTTGAACGCATGAATGACAGAGAGAGAATGTGTTCTATCCATAGGCGCAAATGACTTTTATCTCTCGAAAAACTACGTCGACTTCCCTTAAAAAACGGATTTGGCCTACTGGCGATAGGCCAACTGAAAAACGTATTTACATCCCATTGTAAGAATTGGACGACGAGTCCGAAAGTTCGTTATGTCGAACACATGATAGTACCGAAAGTTCGAATACTCAAAAGGGGCTGACTTCGCGTCGACTGCAACTAAATCAGACTGATACTGTTGCACTCTACTAACGTAACCTTACCTATAATATTATAAGAGGAATGGGTTAGAGCAAGTGTTGGAGGGATGACGTAGTTCGAGTGATTAACTAACGTAACCTTACCTAAAATATTACAAGAAGGGCAAGGAAACAAAATGTCCTTTCGAGGTTGTGAACTATCGATAAAGATTCCACTTGAGATTATGTACATGAAGATTACGGTCTATCAAGATTGTTTTGCATCGACATTATGTTCTGTCGAGATTGCGTCCCATCGAGATTATATCCCATCGATATTGTGTCCTATCACGCGTGTGTCCAATTTTGTTCTTATATCCGTATCCTTTCTAGACTCCTTTAAATTCTGCAGCATCATTTAAATTTCCCGCCAACTTTTATAACTAAATCAATTTTTTGTACGTCTGTCTCAGAGTCCATTTTCTAAGACATTTCAAAATCTCACCGTTATATACCATTTGGGCTAATGTATAATACCCAAGTTTATGTACCCTGCGGCTTATAATCATTGATAAAAAAAATTCAATACGCACTATAAACGTTAAAAACACTGTTTTGCATTTGACTCAATACGTAGAATTCTAGGCATCGTCCTATATCTTTTAAACCAAAACATATATCGTTTGTATCTCTCGCGTTCTGCTTTATTATTTATATTTAATTAGACACGAGTTTTTTATTCAACTGCATACACCAACGTTATCTTTTTATCCGTCTTTCTATCCAACGTAATCAAAGCTACTGTTATTCAGTCTTAGTATTCAACATAATAAAAGTATAATAAAAATATAATAGAACACCCTTGTAAATCTAACACATTTATCTCTTTCTAATGCAAACTCCCAATGAAACGCCGTCTTTCACGGTGTTTCAACCTTATCTACAGCTTTTGTTATCTCAGTCTTAGTATTCATCCGAAACGTATAGAAAAATATAGAGTACCCCCACGAGCCTAACACATTTTTCTCTCTCGAATGCAAACACTCAATGAAACGGACTCGCGGTCGGACGAAGAAGAAGAAGGAGAAAACCTCAGTTATCATTGACAAAAAAGATTCCACCTCATAAGACAAATCTCCATAGACTTTTCTAATGAAATTTTGAGACACCTATAAATAAAACAGGCCAGCTGGCCTGTTTTTAATATTAGCAAAAATTTGAAATATCAAGAGTGCAATTTAATCTTAATTATTCAAACTGAAATCACGAGAGCTTTCCTTTAATTCCCGTCTTTTATTCAGTCCAGCGCTGTCCCTGTCTATTGTATATAAAATTTCAATTATATTTATTGTTTTGAAGATATACTAGATATAGAAAAATACGAGGAGGATTTTATATAGAAAATTGATCGCATCTGTTTCTGTATAGTTGTCTTTGTGTGTGTATGTTGTTTGAATCAGAATTGCAAAGTTATATAGGCCCCCACTTTTATCTCCGTTATTTTTGGTTTCTTGGTGAGCGGTCGTTGCATTCTTGCTGAAATCTCCAAACTAATTACTCGAGTTATGTTGTCCTCGGACGGTCAAACCCGCGGGAAAATGGGATTGCAGTAACATCGCGGTCGATATTGTATTTACGCGATCTTGTTCAGATATGGATCTGATAAACAAACCTATATGCTTAGATATAATATAGGTAAAGGCTGTGTAGTCACAGTGCAGCTAACCATGTATTGGGTATTCTTGATTGCGAAATTCATATCTGAGAGTTTGAGAAATTTGTCTCTTTGATGTTGAGAAATTTGTCTCATTGATGTTGAGAAATTTGGCTCATTGATTCTGAGAAATTTGGCTCATTGATTCTGAGAAATTTGCCTCGTTGATATTGAGAAATTTGGCTCGTTGATTTTGAGATATTTGGCTCATTGATGTTGAGAAATTTGGCTCATTGATGTTGAGAAATTTGGCTCATTGATGTTGAGAAATTTGGCTCATTGATGTTGAGAAATTTGGCTCATTGATGTTGAGAAATTTGGCTCATTGATGTTGAGAAATTTGGCTCATTGATGTTGAGAAATTTGGCTCATTGATGTTGTGAAATTTGGCTCATTGATGTTGAGAAATTTGGCTCATTGATGTTGAGAAATTTGGCTCATTGATGTTGAGAAATTTGGCTCATTGATGTTGAGAAATTTGGCTCATTGATGTTGAGAAATTTGGCTCATTGATATTGAGAAATTTGGCTCATTGATGTTGAGAAATTTGGCTCATTGATGCTGAGAAATTTGGCTCATTGATGCTGAGAAATTTGGCTCATTGATGCTGAGAAATTTGGCTCATTGATGCTGAGAAATTTGGCTCATTGATGCTGAGAAATTTGGCTCATTAATGTTGAGAAAATTGGCTCATTGATGTTGAGATATTTGGCTCATTGATGTTGAGAAATGTGGCTCATTGATGTTGAGAAATTTGGCTCATTGATGTTGAGAAATTTGGCTCATTGATGTTGAGAAATTTGGCTCATTGATGTTGAGAAATTTGGCTCATTGATGCTGAGAAATTTGGCTCATTGATGCTGAGAAATTTGGCTCATTGATGCTGAGAAATTTGGCTCATTGATGCTGAGAAATTTGGCTCATTGATGCTGAGAAATTTGGCTCATTGATGCTGAGAAATTTGGCTCATTAATGTTGAGAAAATTGGCTCATTGATGTTGAGATATTTGGCTCATTGATGTTGAGAAATGTGGCTCATTGATGCTGAGATATTTGGCTCATTGATGCTGAGATATTTGGCTCATTGATGCTGAGATATTTGGCTCATTGATGTTGAGAAATTTGGCTCATTGATGTTGAGAAATTTGGCTCATTGATGTTGAGAAATTTGGCTCATTGATGTTGAGAAATTTGGCTCATTGATGTTGAGAAATTTGGCTCATTGATGTTGAGAAATTTGGCTCATTGATGTTGAGAAATATGGCTCATTGATGTTGAGAAATATGGCTCATTGATGTTGAGAAATATGGCTCATTGATGTTGAGAAATTTGGCTCATTGATGTTGAGAAATTTGGCTCATTGATGTTGAGAAATTTGGCTCATTGATGTTGAGAAATTTGGCTCATTGATGTTGAGAAATTTGGCTCATTGATGTTGAGAAATTTGGCTCATTGATGTTGAGAAATTTGGCTCATTGATGTTGAGAAATTTGGCTCATTGATGTTGAGAAATTTGGCTCATTGATGTTGAGAAATTTGGCTCATTGATGTTGAGAAATTTGGCTCATTGATGTTGAGAAATTTGGCTCATTGATGTTGAGAAATTTGGCTCATTGATGTTGAGAAATTTGGCTCATTGATGTTGAGAAATTTGGCTCATTAATGTTGAGAAATTTGCCTCTCTTTCTGATATCTAGTCTGCAATTAAGGTTTTACAAATCAAAGAACTAACCCAACTAAAACTTCCCTCGATGATAGTTTTAATAGACTTCTGATAAATCACCCTCAAATGCAACCGCGGTATAAACTTAAATTCCCATTATAAATCCGATTTTCTATGGTATTATAAGTCCTTTCTTTGTAAGTAAGATTTATATTATTTCCGCAACATCTTTTATAATTTAAAATATTACGTGACAGTTCATCATAATTTATGAGAGAACTATGTATAGTACATCTTATACTTTAGATTATAAAGTTGTTTTTATTTCTCTCTCAAGATAGTTCTCAATATACGCGATCATAACCAAACCCTACCCCCAAAAATGTGTAGGAAATCTTGGGAAGTAGATATAAGAGGAGGGGAAAGGTAATTTTCCTGAAGTTCCCCAAGACTCTTTCAGCTATATAGGAACGACGTTAGAGAGAAAAGGGGTTTCTATAGCTGTATCGCGTACGTACACACAAACATACATATATACTAGTTTGTAAACTGATATTTATGACCTGGAAAGCTATAGCGTACACGCTGCCTCGAAGCTCGGGTTCAACTGTAGCTGTAATGCTTATAGATATATCCATATAGATGCAATTCCCCTCGCCTGTCAAACTGAGATAGAGCAGTTCTAGAGCTAAGCCGATTTTGGTAATGCATATTATGGCTAGTGCCCATCGTTGGTCCGTTCACTATGATTTGACAGAGCGTACGAAGCTATTCCTATACTCTGATATCTATGATTTGTCCTCGAAGATGTATAGGGAGAGCAACTTTGAGCTTGTTACCAAATCAATACGAAATTGACAATATAGCGAAGCTCCCTTCCGAACTAATGCGTTTATCGCTCTCCTATGCGCAGATATGTAATACAGTCATATTCTAGTGAGTTTAACTCATTCGAAGCAACGCGACGATAAGGGGGGAATGAAAGAAAGGCAGTAGTTGAGAGATTTGAGTTAACCACGCTCCCTCCAAGCTTTTTAACACGCTTCACGGGTAAATTGAACGCTTTGAATGATTGTACGTATGGTATCTCTTTTCCAGGCTCCAGCGCAAATTGTCAGATTACGAATTCGCACCTTCGCCTGGCTTTATATACATAGTTTTATTGTCCAATTAGATTACATTCAATACAGTGAAAGGTATAGAGAAAGTGAATTGTCTAATTCTTCTTACTTTTCATTCAATTGCGTCTAATTCTGTGGTATACAACTACTCCATACGATTCACGGATGACATAACTCTAGAATATAGGGCGAAGTGGTACGTCATGTTAAATTTTATGCGGAGAAAAGTAGTTCACACCTTTATACGTACTTATGAGGTATGTGTGTTTTATTAGCGTGGCTATAGAATATGGAAGGTTCTCGGTTACCGGGTATTTTATGGGAAGGAAAAGATCTAGACACGTATAGTTAAATCCTTATAGGTGATGTATTCCGGACAAAAGCTTAAGAAACCGTCAATTTGTTTTGAAAGAAAACTCGGCTAACCTCGTTTTGCAGATTTTCCTCGTAACTTTTTCCTTTTGCCACTTTTTTATTACGTGTATGTGTTACTGTGTTTCAAGGATATCATTCATCTTTAACCAGGAATTAAGTTGTTTACAATTTTTCTTTCGATTGTGTAATAGTGTTGAGGTTAAAGGTGAAAATATTTCGACAGCAGCATATTTTGAATGTGTCTTTTTTTTTTTTTTTTTTTTTTTTTTTTTTTTTTCTAAAGAGGATAATATTGGTTGAAGGAGGATTGATAAGGTGAAACTTTTTAAAGGCCTAAGGCTATTATTTTAAATAGTAGTGAAAGCCGATTTAATGTAAATTCATATTAGAGATGCGTGAGTCGGTAATTTACTCATATATTAAAAAAAAATGTGCGTTAGTTGGCAGATTTTTAAATAACATTTTTTTATCTCGGTAAATTACCATCGAGTGGCCTAAAATATATATTTTTCGGATTTATTGAAAGTTTTCATTAAAACCATTTTGGCGGTATTTTAGTTTTTTGCAAGAAAATTAAACGGTATTTTTTCTATTAATTATTAGTTTTGTAAACATATTATGGACAGTGACGTAGCAACGGGAGAGCAAAGACCCCGACTATAGAGGCTGTGGACCTATAGGTCATTGCTTAGGGGGAGTAAGAGGAGGAGGGGCTGTGCAAATTTCTTGGGGTCCTGATTTTAGAACATGTTTATACCGTTTAAAACTGCGTGGTAATTACATTATTTATTGAGTTATTTCACAAGAATTTATTTAATTATTTAAATTATCTTTATATTTAAATGTTTAACCTTAAAATTAAAGATTAAGGAATTTGAATTAGCCGCCATTGACTCGGGTTTATGTTCAGTTATGTTATATGACCTCCTCGCCCCCCCGTGTAACGGTGTCTAAGAGTCGGCTGCTTAGCGACATTTACCCCGTAACTCCCGAGTCATTGTGTCAGTCTTACCATGGATGTATAAAGAACTAACGTTCATGGATATTGCACTACGAGAAAAACGCGTGAACAGAATGCGCCATGTTCACTGGCGCCATCTAGTAACGATATTTGTCGTTAGACAGGAAGTGATGCATTACGTCACATTTGAAATTGAAAAACTGCAGAACGTGCAGACAATTTGTAAACAGGAAATCCGTTTCGCAAAAATTTCCCAAAAAGAGCCTTACTTCCGCCGTCGCTAGCGGACGATATTACCCGAACTCGCGATCGACTGAAAATGCCTTACAGAAGGTACGAGTGCAATATCCATGAACGTTAGTTCTTTATACATCCATGGTCTTACGATGTTGATTGCCCATATCGTTTTAAACTCGTTAATTAATTATAACGTGAAAGTAATAAACGATAAAAAACCTTTAAAACTTCGTATTCATAGCAGTTTTAGAACTGGAATTACGTTTAAAATGTTTTAACGAACATAATTGTTCAATCGCGTTTTTGGCGAAGCCGAGGCTTAGCTTGCTTATTAGCAATTTTGATGCAGAAATGTTGAAGTTTCGATTCTAATCAGGTTCGTAGTCTTTTTTTATTAAAAAAATGTGGGGAATAACCTTTTAACTATAATTAACATTAATATTAAGTCAAATAATTAACTCCTTAGTTATCTGAACGTTCAAGGCTAGGGTTAAATAGGGCAATAGAATTCAATTTAGGTAGGGCTGTCGGTTAAGAGCTTCTATAAAATCTGTAAACCGACTACGCGATTACGTAACTGATTAAAGCCTTTAGCGTTGCTAAATACGTAGTCTGTTACGTAATCACTTTAGTTCAGTCAAAGCTACGGGCTTGTACAGTGATTATTTGAGATCAACGCCTCGGTTTTTAATGAATGGTTATTAGCGTGTTAAATGAAAATGTATTCAAGGAATTTGGAAATTATAATTTACAAGTTTCGGGATATTTTAAAATGTTTCTTAATTATAATTATATGAATAACAATAGAACTACTGTTAATTTGTTCAGGGAAAATATTTCGAATGATAAAGGCGAAGGAAAGATTCAGCAAAGTTTTGAATGTCAATTACGTTGCAATCTTATAATCTATTGAGCAATCGAATTGTTGTAATATGATAAATTATTGGCAACTTTTTTAAATTAGATTCAATCTTCATCAATTTCTATACTTTCACCATTTGAGGAAAGTTTTGGAACGCTGAACATAATAAATGTAGTTAGTTTTAATAAGAAACGGGTTTTGTATAAGGAAACATTTTAATTTCGTATCACGTCATCAATTTCCTTGACCCTTTTGAGTTTGATTATAGCGAGATTAATATTATAGACACACAAGTTATTTGAATTCAAAATTTGTAAATATTATCAAGAATCCATTCAGGTTCCATAAGAATATGGGAGGGCCGCGATTCAATAACCATCCTCCCAAACTTTGTAGCAAAAGTTCGTCTGCTTCGAATCGATTTTTCAAGTAAATCGCTCCTGACATTATATTATTAACCCGCGCCATTAACGACCTTGACATAATATTTTGGGCAATAAAAATGGAGCCGACCGAAAAAAGATCTAAGCGTAAGCGTACAAATGTTGCGAAAATTGCAGACGAACTTTTGTTACAAAGTTTGGGAGGATGGTACCAGAGGCTAAAGCTATGCTCCCATATTCTTATGGAACCTGAATGGATTCTTGATATTATGTTTAAAATTAGGGAGTATAATTTTTGGGTAACCTTGAGTCTGTGATAGAGATTGTAATTAATGGACAAAAGTGCGTATCGATATGAACCCATGTTTTCAACAAACTATAGCACCTCTCGAAATAATTTCAAGGTTTTCAATAACCTACGTGATTATAGGTTGCAGACATTTTATGTTGACTATTTGATTATATAATTTTATAATTAATTATATTTTTTTCCTAAAACTGTATATGATACCAAAATCAAATAACCCTGAAACTTTTTGGGCATATTTCGAGTTAACACTATTTTGCATTAAGTAGTCGGAAGAGGATTATACGAATTTGAAATTACTAGAAAAATGATATTCTCTCTAAATCATCAAGGATGATCAATTTAAGCCGTTTAAAAAAATATCCTTTATCCATTAATGCCATAGTTATTAACATAACACGCTATTAGTGTCGTAAAAGGACCATTACCTGCTGCGGGACAATGATCTGTCTGGCATTTGCATAAAATTATTAGTTCTCAAACTACGAATCGAATTTCTAATGACATTCGGCAATGTTATATTATACGGTAACACTGGAGTAGCTAGTATTTTTTTCTTTTATGCCCACCTCATCTTCCTATTTTGAATTATAGGGGCCCCATATTTAAAATTGTTAAATAAAAACATTTTGGAAAAAGGTAGAGTCGAATTAGGGTCTCTCTGTTCGATGATCTCATTGGTTCACGTGACTTATCAACGCAACCACATAGAAAACCTTCCTTTTTGGCCCAATTACTTTCAGAACCTTGGTGTCTGCATATAAAATATGAAGGAAATAGATACTTAAGCCTTGCCTGTACAAGTTTTACTGCTCGGTTCAAACGGTGGTATCTCTACTTCCGGTAATTTTTTGTTCACCGCGACATAAAACCGAAAATTGACGAATTTGGAATTTCCATACTCATAAACCAACTTCCAGGGGCTACTGCCATTGGGGTACAAATATAATGATGCATTATCACAATAGATGGCGCGCCTGCACCTCATACTCTATCACTCGCTCTCGTACTTATCCATGTATACACCCGTTGCTATGGGAAGCAAAGTCTCGAAGCGCGAGGGGAGGAGCTACCGCCTATTTTGTCTCTCTCGTCGTAGCTTAGCCAATCAGAATAGTATCAGAATGGGAACTACGATAGTGTGCTCCTAGCCCAACAAGTTCCTCTTCAATTTCGAATTCGTCTTGGTCAAGCCCATATTATGACGGTTGAAAATCGCATAATGATGTTCATTATTCTCTGTCACATTCCCTTTGTCAAGTTTTCAAATTTAAGTGCTTTACGCGTTTTTCAAGTAATCATACTCGACTGATCGCACTGGTCCCGAGGACTAGTCCTACCTGAACAAAAGAAAATAACATTTCTAAGCCTTGTTAAGAGAGTATAGGAGGCAAACGATGGAGGAAAAAAACTGGCATCTCTGCACTACAGCCTAATTGTATCTTCCTATACGTTCTCGGGTTTCATAAATTAGTTCTTGTTTCTATCGCCGTTATTCGAGGATAACGGGAAAGTTTTTAGCGACCGAGCGAAACTAATTTTGGGGCGGAGGAACTGAATAGAGCACACGATGTTTGCTTTAATCTCGGGATAAATCCATCTTCTGATAAGTTTACTTTCCCCTCGCGCGAAAGAAAGCGAAGATATTTATTTTTTGATATTTTCTTAGCTCCTTTTTAGGCTTAACACGGCCGAAGCTCTTCTAGACTCTTAGAGAAGTGTTTTCTAAACCATCCATTCCATTTTCGAATTTTCTTTGAGCCGGACTACCGTTCTGGAAGGCCAACCAAGTGTCTATAGTTTTACGCCACCTTGATTTATCAGCGTGTAAGCGTCTTGGCCATACCTTTATCTCTCAGTTAACGTTACACGAAGATTACGCGTTAGTGTGTAGCTTGCTTTGTAAGTTCTTACAAATCGAGATGGGATAGAATATACGAATATATTTTATGATTCATGCCGAGATTTCATGATATAATCCGCTAAGGTCCCCTCTTTAGCCGCGATACAATGTTAAATGGTTTGGAACTCCAAAACTCAATGTCGCAGAATAGTTTTTTGAGTTGGCAGTTTCCTAATGACGTCACGATCAATACTAACGCCAGGTGAAATACTTAAATCGTTTTAACGTTGTATTTTAGGCTTAGCGCTCGCCATTACGGAGGTTTTATTGGGCCTAACTCTCATTGTAGATATACTTCAAGAGCTAATAACGTAATTACAATTTAATTTTCCTAATTAGAAAAAAAAATTGGCCCGAAGGGATAAATTTCATAACACCGATTATTTTTAATACCAAAACTGAACACTTAAAGGGAGTCTGATTTAAATGGAGTGTAAACAAAATTTTTAGATTTCTTAAACCCTAAAATATGAATCTTAAAACATTGGCACAAATGGAGACGTGGTTCCATTGAATTTCGAGTAAACATGTTTGACTGGCATCTACAATTCTACGTAGAAAATAAGCCAGGAAGGAGATAAAACGTTGACTTTAAATACTTAATTTGTCGTAATTAAACAGAGTAAAAAATATTTGACTGTAGGAAGGCACTTTGTTTATTATTGTATAAATGTTTTATCAGCAGAATGGGGATTTTGATTTTCTTACGTGCTCCTTAGACTTTTTAATCTCGTTTAGTATAAACTCTACCTATATTGGATAGCCGAGGAAACTCCATCTGAATCCTACTTTTAACTTTGACCTTAGGAATTCTTTGCATGATTCTGAAACGTATCCTACTTTAAAATATAATTTGAAAATGGATTTTTGGTACTTTTGTTGGAGAGAGCCGAAAGTTCAAGAAATGTATTTCAGATTTCTTTGCCTTTAAATTTGAATTTTTTTTTATTATTTTTTATTTTTGGGGAAACTCTCATCTCTTCTCTCGAGAGATCCAAAATATTGAAGACAAAATTTGACAGCTTTCTTGGCAACAAGTTTTTTAACATATGCCTGAAACTTTTCCATATTTTTTTATATCTTTTAGAGTTTGACATTTTTGACATTTCTACGTCAAAATGTTTCCCACAAAAATCGAGACTTTTTTGTCACACTTTTTTTTTTTTTTTTTGGTTTTTTTTTCCTGGCTTGAAGATGATAATTATAAATGGTCTTGTAACTTACGTTCAGTAGGAGACTGCTAAATATTGAAAATTTATGTGGAATAATTCGCAATATTAAATTTCCCTAGGAAAGAAAGTTTAACAAAACAAGATTTTTAAAAGATAATTTGGTTTTTATTGCGTCAAACATAAGCTCGCTGCTTTGTTTTCTTAAAATGTTAGCGTTACATGGGAGCCTACCTTTGTTCTTGATGAAAAGACAAGTTGAATGTTACTATGCCTACAATTTTTTTTTTTTTTTTGATCAAATAAAAGAATTATGTAAGAGTGTTATACACAATGGTAGTCAGCTTTTATTAAAAATCATATAATTTATTTTTATTGGGTTAAAGATTTTTTAAAGGGATAATGTAATCCGACAATGAGGGATATCCTATGGATTCCGTATCATTTAAATCCGCATAATCCACGATTAAAAAAATAATACAAATCAATGTTAAGCTAAAATTTAATTTTTAACTAGATTTGTTCGCGTATTAACTAATTAATTTTAGTTTGTACATTTTCACTTGTTTTTAGATTGCATTCTCCCTTTAAACAAAACTTTATATAAAACGTGACTGAAAGAAATAAAAATTTTATACTGCAAGCCATAATTCAGAAATGACACTTTTAGAAAATAATTTTCTTTTATAAAGTTATCTAGCGACAAGATCGGGCGGTACGTCCTGTTTTCCCATTTTAATTAAACTAAAGTAAGTTGTAAATATACGCGGGTGTCACTTTGCAATTTTCTTAACACAACCCAAAATTTGAAAGCGTCAAAATCTGACTTTGAGATTCGTTCCTCTTATAGCGATAAATTTTAATGAACTGCGTTGACTTACACAACATGATATAAATATTTCCGCGTTTTTTTCGGAAACAACTATTGGGATTTTTTATTAAATCATTTCTTCTTTTCTTTCGCAGATAAATCCGGGTGTTTGTTCTTGAACTATGCGTCAAACTTGGCGGGATATGAACGATAACCATGGACGAAACGCTTGCCACGAGTCTCTTAAACACGACAGTTGCTGACGTCGTCGTCATCGTTCGTCGAACTCTTAGGTGTTACGAAAATGAAGACGCTGATCGGGCATTACGCGTTGACCTGCTTGACCCTTTTCAGCGCGGTTTTGACCGAAACGACTTACACGAAATGTGGCGGTACTTTGAAAGGTCAAACGCGCGGAGTCATCAGTACTCCCAACTTCCCCAACCCTTACCCGGTGCCCATTCGTTGCCGATGGGTCATCGAGGCTCCGGAGGACAAAGTGGTCGCCGTTTACTTCACCCAATTTTACATGCGCGAGGGACTTCAAGCCTCCGAATACGCTTATTTCTCGGAATCCCTTTTCATGGATAAATGGGACTACGGTATCATTAGTTCGGACGCTGAACCCTACCATTTGGTCTCGAATAAGCCGGTCTTGGTACTGGACTTTCACGTCAGTGACGTTAGCAACATTCACATGAGGGTTCGCGAGTTTTTCTTGAACGTTTTTGGCTTCAATATCACCTACGAAGTTTTGGGCAAGAACGAATCCGTGCGGAAAGACGGCTGTATTCAACATCGGTGCACGTTTACCGGCAATTGTTACGCCTCGTTGGATTTTCAAGATTACTTTTGCAGCTGTTTCGAAGATTTCACCGGAGATCAGTGTCAGTACAATCATCGTTGCGGACCAAAAGGCAGCATCGATATGTGCAATAATGGCGGAACCTGTCGGTGAGTCTCCTTTTAAGTCATTTTATTTTATACAATTTAATTCATTCGTTAGTCCATGCCGCGTGAAAAAATAATTATAAATTGAATCTAGAGTTAATCGTATTGGGAAACAACCCAAGTTCTTAGGTACATGTAGATCCTATTGCGAAGCAATTCAAATTTCTTGTGTAGATCGTAATGGGAAACTATCCAAATTTCTTGTGTAGATCTTAATGGGAAACTATCCAAATTTCTTGTGTAGATCGTAATGGGAAACTATCCAAATTCTTGAATATCGTATTGGGAAACTATCCAAATTCTTGAATATCGTATTGGGAAACTATCCAAATTCTTGAATATCGTATTGGGAAACTATCCAAATTCTTGAATATCGTATTGGGAAACTATCCAAATTCTTGAATATCGTATTGGGAAACTATCCAAATTCTTGAATATCGTATTGGGAAACTATCCAAATTCTTGAATATCGTATTGGGAAACTATCCAAATTCTTGAATATCGTATTGGGAAACAAACAAACAATTCCTTAAAGAATACGTTGTAATAAGCCATTGGTTTTTGTTGTGTTCCCACTAATGGTGTAAACTATTAACCCTTTTTCGTATTTCTTTCCATTCTTATCTTCTGTTTATTCTCAGGACTGTATAAACGCGTGGGCGGGCATACGACGTATATACTGAAAAACAATTTATATAGAGTAATATGTGTATATATATAGCTCTTCGAAATCAATTATTCTTTAGCAGGCGGCAATTTACGCGTCACTGAAATGACGGAATCCGTTTATCGATCATTGGGGAGAGCGCAGCCCGCTTTAACCACTCACTCTCTCTCTCGATTCCCGCCCTTTATTCGTGCCAACGTTAAAATGTAATAAAGGGTTTTTGCATAGTGTAAGACGCGCGAATTAATCAAACTGAGTGCTCCCTTGTCAGTCCGGCTCGAGCTTCGAATTTTACGCTCCTAATATATTCATTCCTTGAGAATTTTTAAAGGAAGAGTCTTAGTGAAAATTCCTAGTATTAATTAAGGTTAGTTACTGTATTATTTAACTCATAGTATTTATGAACGTGAAATCTTCCAAAACTTGCTTATTTAAGAAATTTATCTTACTTAAAGCTCTAATTCACCTCTATTCTAATAACTATCCTAATTCATATTTTTATAGAATTTGTCCTTTAAAAGCGATGGTTGAGAATATTTAAGGTTATCTGATAGCGTCATCTAAATAAAAAAAGCATTAAGAATCGATTGAGCTTGCCGTTAGATATCTTTTGCTTACAGCTTTGCTGTTTTCCCAAAGAAATAGAAAGCTGGAAATTTTCGAGAAGGAGGGAAAATTTCAGTTTTCCGTTTCTTTGCAAAGACAGCGATATTTTCTAATAATTGGAAAACCAATTAAATAATTAAGATACCAAGATATAATTTATAACCATACAATATTTCATAATTTTTAATTTTTATCTATAATACTTGTTATTCGGCGCAAACAAGCTTATATAGATAAATCTATTTTTTTTTTTTTAATTATCTAGGTTCTTGCCATATAGGCCTTGAAATAAATTCTCTGGGAGATTTTGAGGAAAGTTGTAAACAATTCTATATTGTTATCAAACCTTGCTTGCGTAACTAAATATTTTCATAACAATCGATGCCAAGGCTTAAAATTTTGATAAATTTTATTTTGAATCCCTATATCTACCCTTAATTCATCAAGATAATAACATTGAATTAACCATAGGCATTTTAAAACATAATCAAAATATTAAATTTCGCATTCCTTTTCAACCAATGAACTTTTGTATTGTTAGGGTCAAACTGTCTTTTCAATTTTTCTCTTTTAGATTAGATATAATCTAAATCGTACTCTTAAATCGTAAGATACCCAAGAAAAGGCTTATAGTAGAAAACTATTATTGTTTCACGTAAATCTACCATATGTAAGAGGCTTATGAGGCTAAAAAACAAAATGGAATTTTTCTTCTTTTTTTTTTTTTTCAATTGTTCTATACAGCAAAGCTATCCCGAGTTGCAACCTAACAATAACCTTAAATTCCCATAGTTAAAACCGGTTTTCTTATAGGAATTTTGTCCCGTTGCAAACTCGTAACAGTATATATTTTATATAAACTATATAGCATTGCTTTTCTAATCTGAAAAAGAGAAAAGTTTGGGGTTGAATGTTTTCGGGGTCGAGCGGCATGAGCCATGACGCTTATTGAATTCTGCTTTTTTTCTACGAGATATTCAAGAATAGTTTTCAAACGGGATCGAAGCGAAGGCGGAGTTATATTTAATATTAAACGCCGTAGAGATGAAAGTAGTTTCGTAGACTCCATGCCCTTGTAGAAGAACAAATGCTATTGGGTTTCTTTGAAACGACCTTTTACCACGATATAAGTTGGCTAAGGCTATTTTTCTCCTCATGCAACCTGACTCAATTCGGGACTCGTTAAATTTATTTCGCGTCAAACACTTAAATGTAATTTTCAAGGATTTTATTTTTATTTTGGACTATTTATTTTGAGCAGATATAATTTTAAATTTACAGCAATTATTTTATACATATCCTTCCGCGGTAGCTTTCTACACTCTTGCAATTCGAACTTATTTTGAGGTTGCGGTACATAAACCTTTTTTATATCCTGAGCGCGCAGATAGAAAGAGAAGCTGCTGGAGTATGAAATTTGTTGAACCATTCTCTTCGAATAGAGCTGGAAGGTTTAACTTAAAGGGAATGTGAAAGGAAAATATAATTTCATCTTATTTTTCAACATTTCGTCCTAATTTAAAAGAGGAGTAAATTAATCGTCGATTAATTTTTTATTAGATTAAGAATTATAATTAGAAGACCAACCTTTGCTTAAATTTATTTTCCTGAAAGGGAGAAATGGAACATAAAAAAAAAATTATATCTTATCGATTCTTTATCTTAAAAGTAGGCCAAATCCAACCGCAATTAATTACCTTTCGGAAAAACTCTCCCTGTTTTTTGCAATGACATAAATAACGACAATAAAACACAAAAAGACTAAAATAAAGCGAAAATACGCTAATTTATTGGCTGGAGGACAACCAGTATAGTTTTAAAGCCTTTCTTTGCCAGGATTATTATAAATTTAGGATTTCTTCAACTTAATGAAAGTATTTAAAATTAGATTTCCCTGTAATTAATTGACATCATTTTATAAATCGATTTAATATCAGTATCCCTTTGACTGTTACTTTCTCGAACATTTCTTGGGTGTATACCTCTCTTATCTTCATTCCTTATCCCTTGGCGGACAAATTTTACAAAAGAAGGAGAGAGAAAAGACAGATAAAAGCTGGAGGAGAAATAATTTTTTTTATACTATGAAAAGTATCGAAGAAGAGAGTTTGTTTTATCCGGCGGGCTACATTCAGCAGCGCCCAGGGTTAAGCCTAACGTTTCCTATCATTCTATATAGATGGATATACGATACCTCCTGAGCTCGTTCTTTCCCGCCTTATTTTTTTCCCGCGAAATCCAATTAGGCTTTTATGAGCCGTATAGATGCTTTATACCGCGCCGACAGAGAACGGAGGAATGTATAGCGGATGTTTTCGGTGTCTACAAAGTTAGAGCCACGTACCCTAGATATACGCGAAACAATGATGAATAGAATGGAAGAAGGATTAGCTCAAAACGGGGAAAAAAATCATCAATGTAACGGGGCTTTTACCAAGTGTGTGCACTATAGGTTTATAATTACCCAATTTTATGTGCATGGTTTACTGTGGTTATAACCTGACTGATTTCAGTCATTTCACATAATTAGTAATCATTCCAGTCATTTTCATTAATTTATGAATATTTTACGATGATTACTGAACAGTTTACAAAATTTCCTAGGTTTAAAAAATCTATAAGGGATTTCTGTAATTTTTTTCCATTGATATTAGTTTATTTTTGTCTTTTTCCCAAAATTTCTAACTGATTTTCAAAAAATTCTTGTGATTTCCAACAATTTCCAATGATTTCGGGCTAATTTACAGTAATTTCCAATGATTTCGGGCTAATTTACAGTAATTTCCAAGTATTTCTGACTGATTTACAGTAATTTCCAATTATTTTCTGACTGATTTACAGTAATTTCCAAGTATTTCTTACTGATTTAGAGTAATTTACTAGTTTTTCTGACTGATTTTGAGTAATTCCTTGTGATTTCTTATAATTTCTTGTGATTAATTTCTGAGTGAATTCCATCAATTTATCATGAATTATTACCTGGAATTTTTGATTTCCCCGAAAAAAATACCCTTACAGCTTGCTTGGAAGTTATTGAACATTTGAGAAAGGAGAGAAAGTTGGTTGTTACCTTTAGCTCTATTAACTCTTCCATCTTGAATATTTGTATATATATTCTTTCTCTTCGACCTCTAGTTGGCACCACGCTCAAATCTAGGCTACCCGTTACCTATATGATGTGTGGACATAATATAGAGTCATCCTTTAACGTATTGCGCGTGTTGCGAACTTGAGTGGAAAATACATGCCAAACTTCCCATTATTTCTCCGATGCAGGCGATGCTCTGTTATATGTTATATTGCGTATGTTCAGTATAGTTAATTCCACTACGAGCTGGTACCACGTACAAAGCTAGGCTATACCATTTATCTATACGATTGTTGGTATATTTGAGATAAAAGGTAGACTAACTTTACGCTCACTGTCAACTCGAGGTGGAATTAAGACCATATATCTCCCGGTCCATCCTACACCCAATCTCTCTATTTTTATTGGCTTAAACTAACAGTTTTAGATAGTGGAATGGTTATCTAAAAGGGTCGGGTTTTATATACATGTGTTTGTATAGAGGATCAATATTAGTTTCGACCCTTTTCCTAGCGTACCAAAACTTTTAACTTCTGATTTTTAGTGGCAGCCTGCTTGGTGTTATGGCTTATTTCGATTGAGATTTAGGCCTAAATAGAAATGAGTTAACCCATTGTATCTGCACAATGTAAGTCCTAAGTGTTGTAGGACTTTTACAGTTTTGAAATGTCAAACTTAAATTGAACTTTATCTTATTTCTGCGGTGAAAATTAAAGAAATTGGGAGATGATTGATCATCTATAGAAAATGTTTGAAAGGTTTATAATGGAAGCGCTTAAGATTATTTTATGGACGTCAATCACGCCGGATAATCACCAAGTTATTTTATACTCATTAGCTTGTACATTTGATAATTACGCTTTAGGTTTGCATGTATATTAAGCTAGCAAAGATTCCCATCTGGTTGAATCTTAAGCACAAAGAATTTTTCTATATGGTCCAAGATTCTAAAAAAAAAAAATCTAATGGAACCGGTCTCGTAACAATATTTGATTTACTTACCAAGGCTTAGCGAGGAATATTTAAATGAAAAATAAATTTATGATGAAAAATATAAAAATATATAGTTCTCTAGGTACGTCTGACTGTCCGTGGGGAACTCTAAAATGACAAGAAAACGCTCTATGTTAAACTTTATTGCAAACTCCGTTTTGAGTTTTTATTTCAAAACACGCGTCGATTTTTGAGACTCAAGTGACACGCTTCATTAAAAACGTCGATTAAGCCTAACTAGGCCTAATTTCATTTTTCTATCGGTTGTAGATCCACAACCCTATAGCGCCCAAAATATCAGGAATAGAAAATATTTTCAAGCACTAATGCTCGCCTTTGACTGTACAAATTTCACGCGTGAAATTTGTACAGTCAAAGGTAGGGAAAATAGCTTCTATATTGTACATCGATGTTAAAAATAATTGTGGGTCTAGTTCAATATCTATGGTTGTAAGTGATTAGAGATTTCAAGATTATAATTTTTTTGCGGTGTTTAAGAAATAACTGGAAGAAAGAGAAATTGCAGTGATTTTAATATATGATACGTATATAATGACTAATTAATATTAAAAACAACGTCATTGGCTAGTATTACAGAATTCTCAGAATAATTGTAAACGAGAAAGGTTTTCCTAACTCAAATAATGATTGAAATATAAGCTGTATCTGCGTATATATTTTCTAGAATTCACCTCGATCGAAAATCATTTTCCCTTGCGCACACAGCCTATATTTTAATTTATTTAATTAATAAAATTCATTATGGTCAATTTTGTCTGGTAAACAAGAAAAGAAGGTGACTTTAAAGGGGCTCCATAAATTTATCGATTTATTTAAAATGCCTTTAGTCCAGCAGTAAAAAAAATTACAAACAAATATTAAACTAGAAATAAATTAGAAACATACCATCAAAAAAGGCGTATAAGGACTAGCGAACAATGTCATTGGTCTCTAGTACGTACATGGGGGAGTTCAGGATACCTCCATGAATCCAGCTAAGCCTATTTTTATGGTAAGTTTTAAATTTATTTCTAGTTTAATATTTGTTTGTAATTTTTTAAGCTGGTGGATTAGGCCTATTTAAACGATAATAAATCGATAAAAAACATTGAATTATCCCTTTAAGGAACGATTGATATGCACAGTTATGTAAACCTAGGGATTATTGAGGATTATTGGATTTTTACTGCTTAAATCAGTGAAACTATAAGCTTATATTTGAACTCGTTAGCATAATTTAATCAAACATTGTATACTTAAGGTGCAGAGACCATGAAGAGGAGAAAGAGAATATTACGCTCTGATTGGTGCACAGAACAGGCAGTTCTTAATTAGTATTTTTAATTAGTTCTAATTATCGAAACATTTTCCGACTGGGAATTTTGTAGCCCGATTAAATTTGTCACGTTCCAAGAGTAATTGGCACCGACTACTTTTTCTTTTGTATTTTAACCGTGTGTATCAATCCAATCCACCTTTTCCCGTTATATTAATTCCTCTTGAAGAGAATATAATTTGCTAGCAAAGAATTTTAATAGTAAAAATCACTTAATTATTTTTATGGTAGTTTTAAATGTTGGGGGAAGGTAGGGTTTTACAACCACAGTTATGCGCATCTCTGTATATGTATTGTCTTGATTTTGTTAAAGGGAATGAAACGTGGAGAAAAACCCCGAAACTTTAGGGTTGACCCCGTAACGAACAACTAGCCCGCGCTAAAATTAAGAGATCAAGTGCCCTGGTGGCAAACATTGTAAGTCTTTGTGTACCCCACAAAAGATTGGAGGTTATTCTCCCTTTAAACATAAGAGGTCGAGACAGGGTGAGGTATACATGGAAGAGGGTTTCGGAAAACAGTGGGGTTCTCCACTTTCACTAAATACGATTAGCCTTAGGAATTTGGCATGGCCCTGGAACCCTCACCACACAAGAGTCCTTTTCCTATACCACGTTTGTTCAAGTGTACTTTGCTTAATAGGGAAAGCTAAGGCGCATTGATACGCTATATTAATTCTCATAGGAGTTTACAAACCGCTCTTGGAGCTTAGTTTTCAACATACATAAACTATAGAATCCCACTCGAACTCTGAAAGTAATGATACCAAATCACGAGAGATTGATGGAACCTAACTTTACACGTGCTGAAAACCCATATTGTTTCTTTGTTGACAAGAAACCGCTCTCCGTTCTCGATACATAAGCGCGTGGTAGCATGAGGGGTATCTGGATAGTTTTATGGCTCGACTTTAAACGCGGGAAAGAGCTAGATAGCTAGAGAAAGGAGGGAGCAACGTTGCGTGAATGCCTATATAAAATACTAACAAATATGTATAGGCTTAAACTCGTTGAAACAGGCGGCCTCGTTCCCGCGCGCCATCTAGCCAACCATAAAGGAAAGATAAACCTTTTTTCCCGCGCTTTTTTTCCCCCGTATAGCTTAAGGTTCTTTTTCCCCAATCGGTTTACATCAGACTCCTCGTTGCTTCTTTTCGACCCCGCTCTTTCTAGTTTTTGGGGAGTTTTATTAGATTTAATTTCCCAGTGCTTATTTTTTTTCTTATCCCAACCTCTCTGCCATTTTCTGATCTTCTGCCAAAAAAGACGCCCGCCACGCGTATTCTGGGAATTAAGGTTAAGGGTCAGAGATGAAGCGTGGGTGTATGTAGCCCTGATGAAGAAAAAAATAGTTTTATCTAAAGGTTATATGGTTTTAAAGGAACGGCGAAGCTTAATTATGGTGATAAGGTTAACAGTTTTTATTTTTATTATCTTGTTTTTTGAATGAGGTTTTTTGTGTAGTTCACCTTGATCTGATGTCCTCACGCGCAAACTTTTAAATACACATCCCTTTATCTCTAGGTTTTCTGATAAAACCTTAAATAGGTGTTTTCGTGAAATTTTGAAAACGTTTGAATTAGGCTTAGTTTGTTTGAATGTAAAATCTTGTCCTAATTTGCAAGAGAAATTTATTTATTACTCATATATACAATCTTCATTGTATAGAGAATATGTAAATAGATTTAGCGATTTTGCATAATTATCTGTTCAAATCTGTATTGCAAACCTGTATTGCTTAAATCTTTTGAAATTATCAAACGCATTGCAGTTTGTTGGAAAGGAACTTTAAAATTGATAAAAACCTAACTAATTATTTTAAAATAAAAATGACGAAGAAATCGATTAATGATATTCATTTTTTAAAGTGTGGTAAAAATTCTAATTAGGCTTAACAACTTTGGTAAAAATTCTAACAAATTATGCTTAACAACAATGTGGTAAAACAGCTAACAAATTAGGTTTAACAAATATGTGGTAAAAATTCTAACAAATTACTCTTAATATAATTGTGGTAAAAGTTATAACAAATTAGGCTTAGCAGTAACTTTGTGATATCTAACAATTTAGGCTTAGCTATTGCTATATCCCATGAGCTTCTATAACACCGTTTTAATCACGTGATGCCATTAGAGCCTTTAATTTCTCAACCTCTATAGGCGACTAAACATACATAGCTAACTTAAATAAACTAATAAACCCGAAATTGGCCAATTTCCAACGATGTAAGAGATCAATATAGCATAATGAGGATTAATTGATTTGCAATTCAACTGTATTTCACTTTCCCTTCGAGTCTGCTCCTATGGAAGGAGGATGGAGAGGGTTTTAGGGTTTTGGGAATTTCATTACCGAAGTATCAGATTGTGATCTTTTGGACGCGGTATGTAAGCTGGCAAACGATATACTTTGCAATACACCATCCAGGCATCGGTGCAGCCATCGGCCAAGCCAGCACCAGTAACGATACACGCGGCACAGCATAGGCTCGGGCTAACGCTTTGTCCCGCAATGCGCCTAACCTCAACCTCTTCTCAAAGCTCCGAAATCTCTCATCCCGTTCCACTCCCGCTTTCACGCTCCCCTCTAGCTAAACTCTGCCTTCCTGGAATCAATAGAAATCTCTTGAATATATTGATGCCCGCGCGTATACCAGGCGCTGAGAAGTTAGACCACTTTTCGTTTCAAAGGTATAGTCTCGTGATATCTCCTGAAACTATAATATGGATGATATTAGTCAACCCTGGACTTCAATAGAGTTCAATGAATATTTAAAAAATGTATCAATCGTGCCAAAAAACAAAATAATTAAGAAAGAAGGGGCTTTTTAGATACAATGATGACGTCACGAAGTAATTTAAATTATAGAACTCAGTGTAGTGTGATTTTTTTTTTTTTAATTATTACGTCACAATGAAGTAATTTAATCGGTTAATGTTAATCATTGATATCTTCAGTCACTAAATTTGTGAGTTTTTAATTAATAATATGATGAAGTATCGATGCAATATAATTAAGAATATAATCCCCTGGTCGGTGGCTTCACTCTGAACTCTGAAACTATCCAGTTGGAACACTTTTACAGGCGCTAGCTGAAAATAACGAAAGATATACGTACTTATTAAATTTGAATTTTCATAAATCAGAATCCATGGTAAAGTAATATTTAAAAAATATATGTATAAGGGAAAAACGCATATTCTACCTTGAATTAGCAGCACGGATAAAGCTAAGCTATCAATTATCCTTATGTTTTATTTAAAGGTTCGTAGAGAACCTGAGGAAAATATGGATAAGTCAGGGAATTTAAAAAATAGACCGAAAAGGCCAGTCAAGGAAATTAATTTTTGATTTTTGGGTAAAATTCAGGGAAAACTGTAATGATAACTGTAATTATAGTAGAAATTACGTTTTTTAAGTTTGAAACGTCTCGTAAATGAAGTTTTTTCGTTAAATACGATGTCGGTTTCTCTGTAAAAGACATAATTTCTACTATATTTTAACCACTGTAAATAATAAGTTTAATGTAAATGTAATTTTATTTAGCTAAATATTTTTGCCTAAAACCTTCAGTTTCTAATATTCAGAGTACTCTTTTTTTTCTTACTGATCTGGTGGCTTTTCATTCGCCTAAAAATGATCCGAAAAAGGTATTTAAGAGTCAGAAAATCTTTTTCAAAAAGTTCTTTAGCCAACTTGAAAGGTTGAATAAATTCTATTTCCTTTTACGCGAGTCTTTTCCTTTAATTCTTTATAGTAATTTCTCTTGCCATCATCTCGTTTTCTTCAGATACTTGTTTAGTATAACGTTGTGTAACGTTCATCTTTTTTTTTTTTCCTTTTTTTTCTTCTTCCGTTTCTTTTTAGATATCCAAATATATATAAGCTTATATGCTCCGATAAATTAATGGGGAAATTTTTAGTACATTATTAAAAGACTGGACTTTTTTTTTTCTCCCGTCTTGCTTCTAGTATCTTACATGTTAGATGAAGGAATTTAAGGCTCGCGCGATGTACCGTTTTACTCTCTTCTCGCTACCACCCTCCCTCATCCTAGGCGCTTTTTCCTTAAAGAGTTATTTGCGCTCTGTTTTCGGAAATAATATGCACAAGGTTCTGATATTAATTATTTCATTTGTTATCTTATACCAAGAATCCATTCAGGTTCCATAAGAATATGGGAGCATAGCTTTAGCCTCTGGTACCATCCTCCCAAACTTTGTAACAAAAGTTCGTCTGCAATTTTCCCAACATTTGTACGCTTAGATCTTTTTTCGGTCGACTCCATTTATTACCCAAAATATTATGTCAAGGTCGTTAGTGGCGCGGGTTAATAATATAATGTCAGGAGCGATTTACTTGAAAAATCGATTCGAAGCGGACGAACTTTTGCTACAAAGTTTGGGAGGATGGTTATTGAATCGCGGCCCTCCCATATTCTTATGGAACCTGAATGGATTCTTGGTATATTAAAATTACTGAAATTTCTCGTACTTTCTTCCAGTACTTTCTTAGACAAAATATTATCATCTCTAAATATCTAATATCGAAAACGTAATAATTAAACTATGCCTAAGCTTAATCGATATTTGAAGTTTTTCAACCGGAGTTTGCAACGAAATTGATCGTAGCTCATATCTAGCTTTGCGTGTGCGTTTTTTAGCGTTGCTCATAAAAAAGGCTTACAACGTAACATGTTCGTGTGAATGTTTTGATCACCTTTGAAAACGAGTAAAATATTATGAATTTAGTAAATTAAACGCTACTTATCTACGGGTGGACGGGTATTACACGCCACTGGTCGGAATTAGACTAAGGCCGGACGGAATTACACTCTTCTGGGCGGAATTGGCCGCGGCGACTGACAATGAAAAACGTTTCGTATCTTTTAGACCAATCAAAGTTATGGAAAGCAAAGCAGCTTGAAATACGCGCAAAAGTTCGATTTATAAAAAGATGTACCTAAATTGGACGCAGTTAACATTGAGTTATATTGGTGATTTTATATGAAGCGGACGGAATTACCCACCACCACCATAGTAGTAAAAAATAAAACTACGAAACCATGCATTTCTAATTTAAATCAAATTATATTAAAAAATGTGTTAGGGAAAGAAAGTTGATGCAACATCCCATTTAAACATCCTTCTCCTAACATTCTCTCCTCCATCTCTCTTTCCTTCGCTCGCTTTTCGTCGTCGTTCGCTAGTGTTTGCCTTGGAATGACAATCGATATTCTCGTAAAGGGCGAGATCTGGGGTAAAGCCTACCCTGACGCTATATATTGCTGATGATATGGCTACATTTCTATACTCTCTTTATACTCTTGGTTGTGACAAAATAGTGAAGAATCCGCGTAGAGATATTATTATATTCCTTTACTACATTTTAGTCTCTTCTAAGACTGTAAAATAATATACGTACGAAAACTTGTCCAGTTTTGTATACGTCTTTAGTTCGCGAGAAAAATTTCATCTTTTATTACTTTTATATTACCGGTTTGTTTATTATTACTCTGATGGGGAAAGTCGTATTTTGATGATTGGTTGATTTTAATACCGGGTAGTTAACTTTTCCATTGGTTATTTTACGGTTATTGATCGCGATATTTCGAAAAGGTATTATTTTTGAGTTTATCTTGGCAAATTGCTTATGATGACGTACTTTGACCTTTTGTACGCGTTAAAATATGCTTAGAGGCAAACTTGGAGCTAAAAATGAACCCGCTTTTGAATTTATTTTTGGAATCACCGTACCAAGAAACGTATTCAATAATTTTTCGCAATTTTTAGGCACGGTTTTTCGCGATTAATTTAATTATTAAAGTTTGGTAAATTTTGCATAAAAGTAAATATAAATTCGGACCAATCATATTATTTCAGTCTTGCAACAGCGCTTGTAATATCCAAAAATTAAGAGAATTATCGCCGTTTGATGCTTAAGACCTAGGGAGTGAAACGTCGGCCTATTATGAGGGCTGAATTAATATGATTGGCCCGAATTTACATTTATTTTATTGAAATTTGACTCCAAGTTTCCCCTTTAAAAACATTGACAGAATATCATACTTTAAACTTCACAACTACTTCGTTTTGCAATTATTTTCAAATCAAATCGAAAAGAATTTGCGCGTTTATTGAAAAATCAAATTTAATTATCTCCCTGCACTCCTTAAAACAACGTAGGTTTGAAGCGAGATAAATAAATATATACAGTATTTATTTTTCAGTTGGAAATGAAAATAGTTTTAGGGTGGGAAGGAGGGTGGGAAGGATGGTAGAGCTCTCGAAAAATTCGCGTTTGCACACTCTATAAGGAGATTCCATCGGTATTAACCGTTTCTATATACGCGTGTATGGTATGGTATACGCAGTTATAAAGCGGTTTTTTTTTCTCTTTTCTAACAAGAACTGAAAAGCGAGCCTTTAAAAGTCAATATTGAAGATTCTCGAACACCCGGCCTATGTATATATACTTATTCCCCTTTCTTTCATTCCTCCCACCTCAACGCGTACCAACATTTCAGCAGGATTTGGGGAAAAGCCTAGCGCGCCCTCTCCTTCTCTCTCCGTCTCTTTGTATTCCTTAAAGGGCAAATCTTCTAGATAAACGCGTAAACGAGACCATGCGCGATTTCATCATGAACTCATATCAAGACTAAAGCTACTTTCACACTAGGAACTGTTTTTAAATCGTTTTCAATCTTAACAAAAATCTCTCTCTTTATTCCGCAAAAGTAAAAAAAAGGTCCAGGTAAATGCACCGGCAAATTCTGATTCGAGACATTCTAGCGGCCGCAGACGGTGTAAATAGTGCAATCGAAAGCGCCTTTCTTTGTAGAAATTACGGAGTTGGCGGTTAAGACAATATATTAGGCAAGCGCGGCCCGCCTAAATTCCATCCCTCTCACCCGACTCTAGAGATCGGGGTTTGGACAAGAAATTTCTGATTATTTTATCTTTATGATAAATCCAATGTAATCGCGAATAATTAAACGATTATTTTTTTATGATTAACTGATTAACTGATATTTGTGGATTATTTTGTCCAAACCCCGATCTCTACCCAACTCAAAATATTGAGGAAGAGTCCAAACCACTCGAGTCAGACAGGTGTGATGACTTTTTGGGCTAGTTTTAAGTGATGGGCTAATACGTTTACCTGGACCTTTGCTGATAGTATAAAGCTTTTATGGTTTTTATATCTTAAATAAACTTTTCAAGATAATTATTGTATATTTGGAAAAATATCTTTAAAGTTGACAATTGGACATTTATAAAAAGGTTAAAACTGTTAATAGTAAACAAAAAATAACACGGCGAATTTTAGTTATGCAAAATCAAATATACTTATACAAAAGCTCGAGTTGGAAATATCGCTTAAACTTTACAGGTCAAGAAAAACCCGCGGAGGTCAGGGATTTCGAAAATGTAAAGACACGAGGCTTGATCTTTAAAGTTAGAAAAGGTCTTTTTTATCTCGGGCCTGTCTTCGGTATAGCTCACTGCATTATTAAATACTCTGTCCCCCTTCTCGCACTAGTTCGATTTTTTTTCTCTCAGCTTCTTCGTTTCGGGTACAACCTCACTCCCCAAACACGCAGTCACGCAGGCTTTGAGTTCAACGTGTGAAGGTATATCACCGCTAGTTAAAACTACTTTCAGTTAGACGTGGGTCTTTGGTTTTAGTTTGTATTGAATTTATCGAATGAAACCGACTGTAAAATCCCTGTTTTTTTACGATTATCTACGTGGGAAGAAGGTTAGACTATCTCAGAAGGAATTTACAATGGGATTAAATATAGATTCATTTTACAATTCTCTCTTATATATACAGATTTGGGATGTGAGAGTGATTTTGATGAAACTCAACTTGTAGTCGATAATGTAGAGGTTTTTTTTGGCAGCCTTAAAGCACGGGCTGGATATCTTTACTAGAAGAACTTCATTATCTTTATTTTGATTTTAAATTAATGCAGTCACATATTTCTCGTTAAAACCAGATTGTATTGTTGCTTTCGCGCGGTCTCTTTCGTAAAAGTACTTAATACAGGGAATCTAATAGACAAATTCATAAATTCACGTTGAGAAACATTAATTAATGACACTCCGTCCATCATTGGCAAGTCCAAGTGGTGCCCGAAACCTTTGATTATGTATAAGACTCTACAGGGCACCTAGCTCCATCTGACGTTACCTATTGACATTTCTATTCTTACTTAAGATGGGCAGCGTGCCCCGTCGCGCAGGATTCTCTGTATGGAATATACGATTCTGACTATACCTTTTATTTTAAACTTTTCGTTCAATTACTTTTTTCCACATTCAACATCATAAAGAGGAAAAAAATGATCGAGTCATTTTAATTTTTGTAATCTATGATTGTACCTCAAGTAATTTGTAACTTTACGTAAAATTAACCCCAAAGAGACAATGCTATGTCGTCACGAGCTTGTCAGTCGAATCAAGCGATGAAAACGATTAGATCATTTTAAAGTAAGGCTTTCACTATTATTTTCCAAGGCCTTTTCGTAATATTTTTTTTTTTTTTTTTATTTATTTAAAACCAAAATTCCAAATTTTTTAAGCGTTTTTAAGAACATTCAAAATTAAAATGACAAAAATATATATAGATTTTTTTTTCGCTTGATGACTTAAAATCATTCTGGAACGTAATAATTAACGATAAGTTTCAAATAAAAGACTGGACATTCTGAATAAGTACTTTCACGAAAAAGATCCCGTGAAACATTTTATGGGTTAACCAAACATTTACTCGATGTTTACGCTTCAAAGCGAATTATTTTTTGGTTCCAAAACATTGTTTTTATCAGTTACAACATTTAACCAACAAAAATAGGTTTAGCGACATTAAGTTTGGCGTATGTAACATCTTAGGACAGGGAATTTCTTGAGTAAGACCGCCAGTCGGACTTGTAGCGAAGTAAAAGGATTTCGTGTGAGGAAGAACGGGGTTGGTTTTACTCAGATTGAAATTCTCCTCGAACACTTTTGAGAATTCCCCGAACAACGCCGGTCGGAAAGTTTTTTGTAAAGAATTTCTCTTCTCGCGCGAAGATAGTATTTTAGTGATACAATAGAAAATGAAACACATCCACCGCATGCACCACTTCTATGCCTTATACTACTCGCTTTGTAATACTGCGCCACCTAGAGAATATATATAAGCTTAAAATAGGAGGAAAGAATATCCCCTCTTTTATATTTTTTTTTACAAAATAAGCTTTCCGGGGAATCTTCTTTTTTTCCTTTACAGTTTTTTATTATATATTGGGAATCAATAGCCAAGGGAGTTTTAAAAATGCTGTTTTTATTAAGCCTTAGTATCAGTTTATACAAAAAAAAAAACGAATGAACGAATAAAAATAGCGAGTTTGTTAAGAAATATTTTTAAGCCTACATGGGTCCTGAGTATTAAGCCTCGTTCAAACTGTAATTTTAATTGTTTGTAAAACAATTTTAATAAATTTAATGCGGAATGTTTTTTAATACTCCGAGGAATATTTTCTCAAAAATTCCGAGAAATATTTCAAAGACCCCTCACCAAATTACGATGGGCTGTGGACTAATTAGACTCTTGTGAGTTCAGAAAAAAATACTGAAAAACATTTTAAAACCATCGTGAGTTTGATAAAAACGTATTTGTAACTAGAACCAAGGAGGATCAGAGAAGGAGAGGAAATGTGGGGCTGCGTTGAGTTAGAGAGAGAAGAGCCAACCTCCCACTCGGGTGGAAAGGGGGGATAGGAAATTCTCGAGGTAATCTGTTGTCACGTGGTCGCTAGCTAGCGCGTCTCATAAAGGATTCGTTTTACCCACGCGACAACATTTTACCACGAAACGTCTCTACCCCCGTTCTCCCAGAGTGGGAGTTTAGGCCGACGCAGTAGGAACCGCGCCGTCCCCACATTTCCTCTCCTTCTCTGATCCTCCTTGCTAGAACAGTTCTTTTATTGATTTGTGTAAAATTGTATTAGTATATTTACCCCTAAATGTTGACTTTTCTCTGCACATCTAAGCGCGACGGTTAGAACACTTCTACAGGCGTCTATCGGAAATATTGTTAATTTGAACTTGATTTACACGGTCTTTAATGAGAGTTAATGATAATGACAAATTAAATTGAATTATTTAATCATACTATGGTTGATAATGTATAACATAGACTAATTAATTGTACTATATGTCCGCGGGGGAATATCTTAATGTCTGGACTTTTCTATTAATTTAGTTAATATTGTCCAAATTTTATCTTTATTTAAGTAATTAGTTTGTAATTAAAATAACCCCAGATTAGATATATACATAAAATTCATTATAAAGCATTATTTTCCAAAAAATGTTATCAATCAATTTTTAAATTAGGCTTAGCTAGCATTCAAGGTAAAATTGAAATTTAGGCCGCCAGCTAAACTCAAAACTATGTACATACCATTTTTGAATGAAAATAACCTGTAGCTATTTAGGTTATGAATTTACCTTTCACGTTTATACCGGTAGAGGACGCCAATCATGGTGTAGTTCCGGTGTAAAAAGGAGCAGCTTATCGTTAGTTGTACAGGATATGACAAAAATGAAGGTACACGACCAAAGTCTAGTCCTTCTCCCAGATTTTTCCCCGGGAACGTAACAATCAGTTCCAACTTTGTTCAGGATATTTCAGCTAAACGGAAACAAAGCTAAAAATAATGCATTTTCTTCGCGCTTACTTTTCCTGCCATTTCTCCTTCCTTCAATATCTCTTTATTGCATGAAATAAATCGAACGATCTGATCTCTTGTGGTATTCGCAGCTAGTATATTACGTCCTTTTTTACTCCGTGATATAGATTTCTATCTCTTTTGATAAATCACCGTATTCTTGGAGTACTATCAAAGGCTTTAAACCTCTTTTATCTCGCTTATCATATAGTCTCGACTAACATTGATCAAAAGTATTGAAAACGGGATGCGACGCCTTGCTGGTTCCCTGTTGGGGAGGGTTTTGGAATGAGAATAGGGTTAAGTCTTCGACGTCGCTAATGGTCGCGCGGTGTAGCCCGCGGGTCATACTAAAAAGAGAGATCTATAGACTTAAGATCAAGAGCTCTTTGTTATTAAGCTAAAACTGTGGCGGATTGATACACAACGTAAAATTTCATAGGGTTTAATAGGAGTTTAGTATATTGCGACCGAACTGGAGTGTACATGTAGTTATAATCAGTTATAGTTTATAGCAAGTATAAAGGCTTCTTTATAGATCTCTTGTAGAGATAAATGGGACGATTTAGCTTTGTTTGCGCTGCAAACTTAAACTGACTCGGAAGCTTCAGTTTGTACACGAAAGAAAGAAGATTGAGTATGAAGTAACGATTGTAGTTGATTGTAGAGGGAGAAAATTTCGGAAGTCTGGTAGAATGTTAAAGAACAAGTTTCGTGAAAAGTAATTAATTACTGGGAAACTTAAATGTTTTAATTATCTTCAATATATTTTAAGTCAAGTGATTAAACTCATAGAAGATCACACATATTTCACTTCAATTAGATTTCGTGATCTAGATTTATAGCGTCAATCTTATGACGTGTATAGCTATTTCGCACATAAAAAAATGCCCTTTTATTTCTATAAGTTGAATTAATAATCATTTTTTTATAAAAAATTACGCCAAAAGGTATTCGGCTAATTTCTAATATGTGATATGTATTAGGTTCATTTCCATGAAGGCTTTTTAATTTAAAATTTAATAAATTTGTGCCTGTCAAAAGAAACACAAATTGTAATTGAAAATGGGGGAAGGGGGCTAAATCGTGGTACATCTTATAATTTGTCTTATTTTGTAGTACTAATCTCCATTTGTATAGGTATAATGGAGCTATGCTTTAGTTTGTTCCCCAGTGGTAGTTATACATGTAAAGGGATATATAAAAGCAGCTTTACCGGTATCTCTGTTATTTGTATTAAAAAAAAAGCCTACCCTCGATTTATTCAAAAACTTTTTACTTGCGCAAGAGATGTAAATTAAATCCTATGGTTGTCACCCAAAATATTCTTTACTTTCTCTCTACATCAACCACAAATATATTGAAATTTTTACGGCAATGATATGACGTCAAGAGCTTTTCAAACAAACCTGAAACTGGATTTCTAATCAAACGTTTTTAGTAATCAACAAAGGCCTAAAAAAGAAAAACATAACTTAAAAATCCGTTGACAAAGCTAGAAAATCGATTTTTGTTCCCCTACACTTTAAAATAAGAAGAAATCTGTACAAATATCATACGGTACTTTCCCTTTAAAGACCAACCCTTTTGAAAATTTCAATATACATTCAACCCTCTTCCATGGATGGACAAACTACTATAACAGCCCAGAGATGAGAAAATCGGATGAGGCTTTGATCGAACAGTAATCGATGACGTCATAAAAGGGCTTCTCTTTCTCCTTCTCCCTCCATCTCTCTCTCTCTCAGCTGCAGCAGCAGCATCATTTTCGACGTATACTTTAATACGATAATACCTATAGCGACAGGAAGAGGAGAGGGATGGAGAATATTTTCTAGGATCGGAGGCGCGAGAGGAGAAAGTAAAGAGGATGATGTTCTATCGGGTGAGGGGAGGTTAAAACTGCGGTTTCAGTTGTCAGCGCGTACGTAACTTGTAACCCAATCTCCCTATCCATCTCTATTAGAAATCAAGCGATAGAAATATAAGGGAACAACGTTTTATACGTTCTGCGAACAATGATTGGTTCTTGACTATATTGAAGGGGACTGAAGTCGATTTTTGACAAATTGCGGGCCGCCAGGGGGCGTAATGACGGCCTATCGTTATACCAGGGCTTTATATACGATATATATAGATTGTATTCCGCGCCAAAAAGTAAGGAGGACGTTAAATAGGTTTGGGGATGGAGGAATCACCGCGGTACAAGCGACGATAGAGGTAAAATGGACGTCGAGAAGAGCGCGTGTCGGCCCCCATACAACAAAGAGCGGAAAACGGTCTATATAAAGTCAGAACACTGAACACCCCCCTCTTCTGAACCGAATGCATCAAAACTACTTACAGGGATTGGGCTGGGAGGCGAGTAAATCGGTGAAAGAATTGGTAATTATTATCGAGTGGGCTGAGATTTGTAATGAGTGCGGTTCCAACGCTTTATATACATAGATATATTGTATATTACTCTTTAATTTTAATCGTGGTTTTAATGGTTATGGTTAGAGAGAAATGAAAGACACGTGTAAATGTCAACCATATATACCTATCCCGTAACTTTGTAATTAATTAAATACTGGTAACTAACTTTTACTCTACGGTGCGGAACCAATCTGTTATTGGGATTATTATCAAACGAACCAAGTACCAGTTGATAAAGAGCTACGAGCTCGAAAAGCTCACAGTTATAAACTAAATGTTTATATTAGAAAAACATTTAAAACTTAACCGGAAAATAGGCTTAACTGGATTCAGGGGGATCTTGAATTTCTTTGCATTGATGGGTCAACGACCAATTGATTGTTATTGGAAGTTTCTAATGGAGATCTTGTCTTAACGACTGGCCTTTGCTCATTGGTCGTTGACCCTTTAATGCGAAGAAACTCAGGATCACCATGAATCCAGCTAAGCCTATTTTCTGGGTTTTATTTCTAGTTTAATATTTGTTTTTGAGGCCTATTTAAACGATAAATAATCGATAAAAATCACTTATTAGGATTCATTCTCCCTTTAACTAGCTTTTCCACGTTTCCTAGTTTCCATCTATTAACTGTCTTAACACGAACCTATTTTTATTTGCTGATCTCTTTCCCACTTTCTCCTTCTAACATTCTAAAGTTCGAATCAGTTTGATATTTCAACACGTTCAATATTACAGTGAGTGCAATTTATTTCTGACAAGCTAAGCTTAGAATTTTAAGGAAGACTTGCTTTTGAACTCGCTGCAATTTTAATTTGAATCGATTTTTTGGGAGGAAGGTCTCGTAATTTTCACTAACTATATGGGAAGGTTTTGGTCGTTAAGAATTATGAAGTTCTGGGAATGGTCTCGAGGACCCTTTTCAAAAGTTGTAAGTGGATGTATTTCATACTAGTTTTACAGCACGGATAAAGTTGTCTTGTGGTTAACTGGTTCTGAAGAGTGATGGGTAAATGGGCATTTGGTGTATTGTAAACTCTGCATGAAATATATTAAAATATGAGGTGGTTATTATTGAATTTGCTTCGTATGTTTAATTTCAACCTTAAAATGGGACGAAATTACTACATGAATATCTATCGAAACTTGTATTATTTTGATTAGATTAAAATAGTCGTTACACTTAAAGGAATGGTTCACCCATAAAGTTTTTTTGCCTCTAAGGGTCAATAGCACTCTTGGCAACAGAAATTTATAACTCAAAATTAATTTTTAATAATAATAATAGTTTTATAGTTAAAAATAAATTTAGTATGGACGTGGCCCTTTTTCCCCTAATTCTAAACTTCTCTGTCGTGCTTGGCCAGGCTAGCAATCTGATAGGCCAATAGAAATAACTTATAAACCAATGAAATGAGACTCCGAGGGGAGAGAGTCTGAGACAGTAAAGTCTAGAATCCTTCGTTTTTTAATCGGTGTTGTTTTAAAGAAAGTTCAAAATGCCAAGTTGTATTATAAAAGAATGCAAAAATTTTAGTTCTCGGTTTGGACTAAGTTTTTATACGGTACACTGGTTCAACTTCAAACGGATCTATTCGCGGCATGACGATACTCTCCGAGAGTCCGAATCGCCGACGGAGTTAGGCCTAGGCTACGGCTTACCGGGGTTAGATGCTCCTTCAGTCGGCGTCCCGTTCGTTAGACTGGCGAGCACTGCCGTTATAACCTGTCGTCGATTTAACGTTCAAGCGCGTAGTAGTCAACTTTACCATTGAGGAAAAGCTGAGCCAAGTTACTTTGGCCAATCAGATTATTGCCGAAATAAAAACCTTGAAGCGACGTATCGAATGCGCTCTTGCTTTACAGGAAAGCTTCATACGGGCGCCTATGTACCCTCAATGTAATTTGTTTTAATTGTTTATTTAAAAATATACTTAATTTTAATTTTTTTTAACACTTGAAAAATTGGTTTAGAGTTTAACTAAAGGGTTTGCAGCAAAAATATTTTAACACCGCACCATTCCTTTAAGAAATTTAATATCAATTTTTGATTTTAATTCAGTTTTGGGTAAAAGTTTAATTCAATTTTGGGCTTGAATTTATATTTCATTCCGATTTTGGATTTCAATTTTTATTTAAATCAGTTTTTTATAAATAATTTATTTAATTCATATTTATATTTTCTAAATATAATTGCTCAATTAGAAATTTTCTAGATATAATTGCTCAAAATTCGGAATTATGAAATATTCATCGAATTCGGAATTATGACATATTCATCGAATTCGGAATTATGCAAATATTCATCGAATTCGGAATTATGCAAATATTCATCGAATTCGGAATTATGCAAATATTCATCGAATTCGGAATTATGCAAATATTCATCGAATTCGGAATTATGCAAATATTCATCGAATTCGAAATTATGCAAATATTCATCGAATTTGAAATTATGTAAATATTAATCGAATTTGAAATTATGTAAATATTAATCGAATTTGAAATTATGCAAATATTAATCGAATTTGAAATTATGCAAATATTAATCGAATTTGAAATTATGCAAATATTAATCGAATTTTAAATTATGCAAATATTAATCGAATTTGAAATTATGCAAATATTAATCGAATTTGAAATTATGCAAATATTAATCGAATTTGAAATTATGCAAATATTAATCGAATTTGAAATTAAGCAAATATTAATCGAATTTGAAATTAAGCAAATATTAATCGAATTTGAAATTAAGCAAATATTAATCGAATTTGAAATTAAGCAAATACTAATCGAATTCGGAATTACTGGCTAGTAGCATTAATCGTGCCGCCATCTCATTCAGAGACAGGTATAATTGATAAAAGTTCTGTTGAAACTTTCAAAAATTAAAAATAGGTTCATGATTAATTTTAACCTTACATTTTAATTTTAATTATCATTTTGAATAACAAATTTAAATTTAACTTAAAGAGCAATGTTTAACGATTTATTTAAAGCGAGATTGACTCCATGCATTTGGAATGGTTTTACAACGGACATTTAGGTGCCTTCTCAGAGTGATTTTAAATCTTTGTAATAATTGCTTCAAATTTGACCGATTCTAACCCTGGAACTAAAAGTGTAATGCAATTTTAAAATTAATTAGAATATTATATTTCACCTCTCGAGGCAGTGCTTTGAAATCGCGTAATAGGAGGAATGAGTATTTCCGCTCTTTCGCTTTTCAATTAAAATCTTTAAAAAGTTTATTCGGGGGGCTTAGGTCATTGGCGACGGTGTCGGCTATACCGGCTGGTCTTTCCCGTCCTCACTTAAGTTTGAAGTTTATTAAATTCGATCGGTTGAGTCCCTCGACATCTTTATAAGACACCGCGTGTGTCATCTCGAGGGTTATAACCCAGAACGACCAAACCGCGCCCTTATAGCTATGTGGCATTAGGTGCCAAACTTTTTCATCAAAAAAAAAAACAAAAAAAACTGACACTTCGATATCTCACCAAAGTAGCGTGGCGTGAAACAAAAAATAGAAGAAAATAGGTTTAAAGGAAGAATGCAACCTAACAACAAGTGATTTTTTTATCGATTCCTTTATCGTTTAAACAGGCCTAGTCAGAAGCCGATGAAACCCTCCTTTGAAGTCTATTACTCCCGGATCTTGTCTACCCCTCTCTGTATGGGTTAGTTTCAAAAAGCGCGATTCGTACGCCTCCTAACGGTAGATATTTTCGGAGCGGGAGTTCGTCGAGCGAATATATCTAGTAGCCTTGGAGTTCGTCAAAAAACGTCGTCGTTTGTGGAGAGAGAGAATTTCCAATTTTTCGTAGACAGGGGGCATGAAGTAAGACCCCTCCGATCTCGTAAAATTGTGAATTTTACCCATACAGAGAGGAGCGCTATATGGAACATTAGAGTAGTAGATTTCAAAGGAGGGTTTCATCGGCTTCTGGCCTAGTCCAACAGTAAAACATTTACAAACAAATATTAAACTAGAAATAAATTTAAAACTTTAGTTTACGGCGATCCTGAACTCGCCCTACCTTTTAACGAACAGTAAAGGTATATCTATTACTGAAATCATGTGAAATCTATAAGATACATGAGCGTCGCTTAACGGCAAAACTGCATAGCTAAAGTAGTAACTAACAAAACCTCGCGCTTCTCTGTCTTGGGCTTTAGAAAGTATCGTGATTTGCAAGAGCGGGGTTAACTCGAGACTATACCTTTAAGAAATGAAATAAAAACTTTAAAGTTCAAACAACGTTAGCCATATTTTCGCTGGTAAATTTTGTACATGTGGTATACAAATATAATAAAGAAAGAAAAAAGTGTGAGGGGATAGGTTTTTCTCAGTTTCATATTGTCGGAAACGGTATAATTATAATAGTTACCAAAAGTTTATTACTTCATTCCATAAAAGTAGCTTAATTCTTTCGACGAAGGTCCAGGTAAATGTAACGGCAGATTCTGATTCGAGACACTTTAGCTGCCATAGTCGTTGTAAATAGTGAAATCGAAAGCGCCACTATTTGGAGAAATTCCGGACCTGGGGAAGACAATATGGCCAGCGCGGCCCGCCTAAATTACGTCCCTCTCTTCTGACTCAAAATATCGAGGAATAGTCCAAATCACTCGAGCCAGACAGGGGTGATGACTTTTTTTGGCTAGTTTTAAGTGATGGGCTAGTACGTTTACATGGCCCTTTGCTGATAGTATTAAGCTACGCGGCGTTGTTCACTTTTATGGAAGAAAGTGATGTACTTTTGGAGGTACCGATAGCGAGGGAGAAACTATCATTTTGAATTTTCATCTTGTGTATATAAATCTAACCTCCATTCTATATACAAATGAAATATATAGTTTGTAACGAGTCTAGGTGTTCACACAATGAATACTCTTATCTGACATAGACTATAGATGCTGGAAGAGAACAGCATCGACTCCTCACGAGATTGTCGATAAGTTGTTCTTGCTCGCGTTATTTGGGTCTCTGAGTCTCTTTCTCTCACCGAATACAAGGAGAAATCTTCTTTCTTTATCTATTTCTTATTTTCTTTGTGTGCCCGTTAGTCCAGGACCGCGCGGTAAGGCCACGACTAATTCCTCTGGACTGTTCCCTTGGTTTTGCCTTTCGCTTTGAACAAAGAGATGGATATGTTTTAGGAGAGCTAGTGATATATGTTCAATTAAAGCGAAATGATTTTTTTTTTCGTATGAGCCTCACTTTTAAATTTATTTACAAGAATAAAATGGTTCACTCTAACCTGGAAAACCTAGGAATATCAGGGAATTGGAATGTTGTTAAAAAATTAGGGAAATATCTTTTAAATTTATAAATACTAGCTGTAACCTTTCAAAAATGACGTAGTTTTTACGTTTTGAATTTCAGCCTTGAATAAGCAACGCAATGCAAAAAAAATATTCAAGTTTATTTAGAAAACTCCCATGACCAATCGGAGCGTTTTAATTATTCAAGCGTTCTTGAGAAAATGATTTAAATCTATATTAAATACCTAGTGCCCCACGAGTCTATTTTCAATAGCTTTTAAATTATTAAAAACAAATTATTCTTTAAAAATTCTCATCTTTTAAGAAATGGTATTTTTAATAGGTACCATTAACGATTAAATTAAACCAAAGAGATTAAAAAGAATATTTTAAATGATAATTAGATTTCATTAATTCTTTAAGGGGTTTTTGGTTTAATTCTTTCAACGGTGTTTGGTTAAATCCAAGTCTGAGAAATAGAACTTTTTATAAGATTAATTATCACTTGGCTCGCCTCTAGAACAAAAGCGAGCTAATGCGTGACATCAGGGGTCTTGGTAAATCAGGGAAGTAGGTTTGAGGAGGGTATTTATCCTCCCCGATAGATGTCGGGGTAGGATTATCGAAGAGAATGGAGGGCGGAAGAAAGACCCCGTTGAGGGAAGGAGATGGGGTTTAAGGGGGCCGGAACGGAAGTGGGGATCGAGATTCCGGCATTAATCTCCCTTGTATTTCTGGCGCTGATTTCCTGCCATTCGTCTTGAAGTTCCAACCTCCAGCTATCCCCCTACTCTTTCCCAGAATGCTCTCAAAACAACCACCGCCTACTTTTTGTCATCTCAACTAAGGACTCCATACAGCTTCTCTGTACTCTCATCCCTCGTATTGAATCTGATTTGACCAGGACTATTTTCACTCTCGTTTACGTTTAACATTACGTATGAAACCGCTTCAGTTTTTTCCATATTGTCATTTCCTCTTGAACATAAGTATACCATTAAGCCTTTTATACTATACTCGTGTGAAATTGTAGTTGACTACGTCTACTTCTTTCCTTACAAAGTTTAGCATTGAGTATCATTCCGCCTCATTGTTTACCATATTGCAAACTCCTTTTGAATATAAGTATACCATTATCCTTTCCATTTCCCTCTCTTATACTATATTCATTTTCACTAGGAGTTGACAACGATTACTTTTATCGTTAACATTGCGTATCAATCCGCCCAGTTTTCACGTTTAGTATATTCCCCTCTTGAACATAAGGGTATATTTTTCTGAGATTTGGTTCAAAATCATCTTCATCTCGGGACATAAGTTCGGACTGGTTTCCAGGAAAGATTTGAGTATTCTCAAAGACTGCGTAGTTACCTTATTCAATGTAATAGGTTTCTGCTGGTTTTTAACTGTGAGCTATAGTCAAATCTAATCTTGAAAATAAAATTGTTCTTTGAACTGTCATATGATGTATATAAGCTATGTATTCCGGTTTCCGGTTTTTCTTCTTTCCATTTGGGGTTTACAATGTAACTAAAACTAAGGCGGATTAATACACAATTTAAAAACTTCCTATATAGATATAGTTTCGCAAACGTCTTTTGAATTTGATTGTAACCATCAAAGGAAACATATTTTCTCCTTTTTATTTTATTTTTCACGTTCTTTTGGGAATTTAGAAGAAGGTCTAAAAGAAAACGTGAAATTCTATGTTTTCATTTGAAAAAACCAGAGGTATATAATAACCCCCTTCGGGGGGAAGTATGAAAGGTAGGCAAAATCGACGAACAACAAGTGCCCGGCGTAAGTCGCGGCGGATCGACACACCGCTTTACTCCCAAAAAATAGTTACACCATTTTGAACCTCACTAAATTTTCCCTACGCACACTTCTGGAACTTGCGAGCTGAAGTCAACCTTCGACTCCATTTTAACAGACAGCCTGACTCCTGAGGCAGGAAGTTCTAAACACAAATCGAGCCGTCTTGTTTATACAAAGACCATCTACTAGAGTAGCGACATTGAGAAGTCCAGCGCGAGCTAGTGGCCTAGATAGTCAGTGGGCTCTTGTTGTTCGTGATTTTTAGCATTGGTAGTATAGGGGTTTTCATACTTCCCCCCGAAGGGGGTTATTATATACCTCTGGTAAAACCCGTATTAACTGATACCAAAAAGCCAAGAATCTATTGAAGGATCTCTTACGTCAGACTTTAAATTGGTTTAGGGTTAAGTACTTTTCTGGAATAACTTTAGTTCAATCCAAAAAATTTTAATATAATTTTCAAAAGCTGGAAAAACTAATTTGCAGTTAGATAACTATTGACTAGACCACGCCCCCCTTCTTAACCAGTTCTCTATCGGTAACTCCCTTTAAAATTTCATATCGGATGATTCAACTGCATTTAACGGTTCCTTTTTTTCCTATTTTGCCATTTTCTCTTCGACATTGGGATTGAGGGGATGTTTTTGAAATATAACCGCAAAGTACGACAGGATGAAGGAAATGTTACGTTAATCTCCTTCCAGTGATATTTCTTATTCCTAAGCCTCGCTTCTTTTCGATTTATTTTTAAGGAAAAAGTTTGTTTATAGAATAAAAATAGCCCGCGGAGAGTGCAGGTTTGATTTCCAAACTTTTGAAGGGTATATACAAAATAGCATTTTAAGCTCTTTTAGTCGTTGGTTTTCGAAACTAGATTACAATCAGATATTTCAAGGGAAATAATGTATGAAGTTTATAAACATGTATTGTATATTAAGGGACTATCTATAAATATCACCAAGAATATTTTAACAATGAGAGAACGTCGGAAGATAGAATTGGGATGTTTAAATTTTCTTGGCATTATCAGAGGTATATAATAACCCCTTCGGGGGGAAGTATGAAACGTAGGCAAAATCGACGAACAACAAGTGCCCGGCGTAAATCGCGGCGGATCGACACACCGCTTTACTCCCAAAAAATAGTTACACCATTTTGAACCTCACAAAATTTTCCCTACGCACACTTCCGGAACTTGCGAGCTGAAGTCAACCTTCGACTCCATTTTAACAGACAGCCTGACTCCTGAGATAGGAAGTTCTAAACACAAATCGAGCCGTCTTGTTTATACAAAGACCATTTACTAGAGTAGCGACATTGAGAAGTCCAGCGCGAGCTAGTGGCCTAGATAGTCAGCAGAGGGCTCTTGTTGTTCGTGATTTTTAGCATTGGTAGTATAGGGGCTTTCATACTTCCCCCCGAAGGGGGTTATTATATACCTCTGGCATTATGCATTCTAGAGAGGCTATGATAACTTCACTGCGACGTCACACTTTTCTATGGCTTACCACGAGTTTTTTTAAGATTTTCCATATTCGCGTACAAAACCCCAAATATTTGACGCACGCCTACTATCCCCTCCTCCACCCAATAAAATTCTATATCAGTATCACAAGTAAATCATGCTTCAAGTTTAAAACAAGGTATATCATGATTATATGGTTTTGAAAATTTCGTCGTCAGAGCTTTCGCCCGAGAAGAGAGGGAAAAAATTCAAAAACTCAAAATGGTCGAGGTACGGAATTCGAAATTGCCCTCTCTAGCGGTTGAGATTGGAACTAAGTAGGCGGTGCTAATATTGAAATTCCTTGCTACAAAGGGAGCTTAGCTGTGCGCGTGTTGTCAACTCGAGATGGAATTGGCTATATATTTCGTTTATTCAATTTTGCCATAAACTTAGGGTATATATGTAAATTTTACCACCATTTTCCTGAGACTAATTTTAAATTCAAGCCAAATTTAGATCATTCTTTTAAAACTGCTAGGCTTAAATCGTAGAAAATATATTCGAACTTTTACCACACCGGGGTCTAGAATCGCGAGAGATTTGAAGCTTGAACTTCGGTTTTAACTGTTTTATAATTCGCCTTATTTTTAAATGAAGTGGAAATACGAGCTTACTGGGGTATTCCTAGAGTTCCGTATATATACCGGAGAATGACAATAAATTTTTATTTCGAAGGGCATGGGGAGGGGGATTAGAGAAAGTGCCGGCCCCTTTTGCTCCGAAAGATAGCTATAGAGACGATTGAAGAGAGAGAGAAGAGCGAATGGGGGGTGATTTTAATTTGATATACGAGACTGAGACGTAAGACAGCACTTAGAATCGCCTCATTAAATGAGTAGGAGCTGTGTGTATGTGTACGAAAAGTGCGCATCAACTATAGCTAACTATAGTTCCATTTGACGAGGCGAACGAAAGCGAAACGTCGGAAACGCTACAAGGCAATCTTCCACCGACCGCGGTATTTTCGAGGTTTCTGGTTTTGGTATAGTCGGAACCTCAAATGTCCTTACCGAATTTCAACTACCGTATACTATACCATTTTCACTCACTTGACTTTCTCTTTCAACTTCTGAGTCCTGTTGCAGCTAGGCATCGCGTACCTATACTATAATATGTACTAAAACAAATTACCGCCTTTATTGCCTCGAGTTAATTCTCGGAGGGTTTGGGTGCGTGTTATTTGCGCGCGCGTAACTGCTTGGGTATGATTATGAACTTGTCAAGCTGCCTATGAGATTACCTGCAGGAATCTTATTATGTTTGTATATTTTGACTTTATGGGCCATTGGCTTGGAAGGTGGGAAAAATCTTTGTATGGTGTAAAGATATATAAAGTCTGGGAAGTAAAAAAGTTGTCAAGCAAAATGTTTATGCTTAAAGATTTTTTTTCCTCGTATTCCGAGCAAACGATTGACCTTTAATAGATTGATGAAGTCAAAAATAGAAATAGTGGCTATTGGCATCAACTTGGGAATGTGAGTAGAGTCGTGTAACATATTTAATATTGATCAATGAAATTATTTGGAAATGGTCAGGGAAAATTCACTTGGACATTTTTGTACAAACCCTGATAATTCTACTATTTTTCTATTTATCCAGTTCATGAATTAATATCATGAATTCATATTCTTAGAACCCGGTAGGGTTCTATGTTATGGGCCCATCATCATCTGTAATGCTATTTTGATTTCCTAAAAAATTCAGTCTCTAGCCAATCAAAACGGTCCATTCTCCCATAGAATAACATTAAAATCGACTCTTTCGAGGACAAGTCCAGTGATTGACAGAACTAAAAGAGTAATTATTTGTTACAGTTATAATCACTTTTAAATGGTAGAGCAAGGTTCGAATGTTGAACTTTTCAAGTTTCATTTAAAAATATTAAGTCTAAGTATTTTAAAATTAATTCTGAAGTTGACCCTTTTTTTGGTACTTAGCTGGTTTCGCGCATGGCCAAATTCGTAATGTTATTCTATGGGATTTGGTTTTTTGAAAGTGGCTTACCTTTCAGATTTATTTTCTAATACTTCCGGATATTTTTCAGACTTGGATTTTCCGTGTGGTATGAATTAAGTTTCAAGCTTTATTTTAAGATTAATTTCATAATTTTACACCGATTAGTTGGCCCACAATCTATTTATGAAAACGGACGAAAAAGTAAGGCGGAGAAATAGATTCGCCAAAAACCTAAGCCTAATTTGACAAATTAGGCTTAGGTTTTATATGGCTTTTTAACATAGCCTCCTCGATCACGCGCTTCGGCTGCGCTCGCGCTATAGAAGCCCCGGCAAAGAAAAAAAATAACATGTGTTTGAGAGAATAAATGGGAAATTAAAACTCCCCCAAAAGACGGCGCGAAAAAGCACTAAAATGTAGGGGGGAAAAGTCGAGGGGAGAAACAAATTCTTGTCTAAAGTTTTAAATTTACGCTCCAGCTTCCTGATTTTTTAACCACATCTAATTAAGTATGTACGGATAATTTACAAATTAATTCCAAGCCTTTGAGAATTACAGATTTGGCGTTAATAATTGTTGAAACTAGCGAACCTATTATTTTTCTTTACTGACGGAGTTTTTTGCGGTTTTCACCTATTGCGCGGGGTTCTTTTTAAATCTAAAGCCTTGATCCATTAACACAGGCACTGCAGTCACGCTGTAGATGTTATTTATAAACTTATATTCTAATTTCACCCTCTGATTTGATTTTTATTCTTTGACAATATACTATTTTACTCAAAAACAAGTGTTAAAATTAATAAGGTTGCAATTGTGAGAATTGATAAGAAAGAGAAATTACTAAATTTTGAAGCCGGGTAATAGGCCTTATTATAAAATTATCTTTGGAAACGAATAAAAGAACTGTTAAAAAGCACCCGTTTGTATAGAAGATGGTCCCTTTTTTCAAGGCTGGTACAAAGTATAGGATTTTCTATACTTTTTCCAGCCTTGAAACTAACTAAAAGAGCCGTTAAATAGAGCCGTTTATACGGAAGATGGGACATTTTTTCAAGGTTGAGACATAGTCGGAATTATCGTCTATTCGGGACAACTCTGTTTTCAAACCACTCTTCCCTGTTTCGGCGCGAAAATCTAAATACGGCGGTCTTCTCTTGTCTTTTCGTAGGATACAGTTGTCTAAAAATTTTGAGACCTCTATGATGGGTATTTACTTCCTAGTAGTACATCACATTCTTGTACACTAACTTGTAAGAAATCCCTTAATATTTTCGTAAACTACTTTTTGCCCCTGCTACTTTTTGCCCCTGCTACTTTTTGCCCCTGCTACTTTTTGCCCCTGCTACTTTTTGCCCCTGCTACTTTTTGCCCCTGCTACTTTTTGCCCCTGCTACTTTTTGCCCCTGCTACTTTTTGCCCCTGCTACTTTTTGCCCCTGCTACTTTTTGCCCCTGCTACTTTTTGCCCCTGCTACTTTTTGCCCCTGCTACTTTTTGCCCCTGCTAATTTTTGCCCCTGCTAATTTTTGCCCCTGCTAATTTTTGCCCCTGCTAATTTTTGCCCCTGCTAATTTTTGCCCCTGCTAATTTTTGCCCCTGCTAATTTTTGCCCCTGCTAATTTTTGCCCCTGCTAATTTTTGCCCCTGCTAATTTTTGCCCCTGCTAATTTTTGCCCCTGCTAATTTTTGCCCCTGCTAATTTTTGCCCCTGCTAATTTTTGCCCCTGCTAATTTTTGCCCCTGCTACTTTTTGCCCCTGCTACTTTTTGCCCCTGCTACTTTTTGCCCCTGCTACTTTTTGCCCCTGCTACTTTTTGCCCCTGCTACTTTTTGCCCCTGCTACTTTTTGCCCCTGCTACTTTTTGCCCCTGCTACTTTTTGCCCCTGCTACTTTTTGCCCCTGCTACTTTTTGCCCCTGCTACTTTTTGCCCCTGCTACTTTTTGCCCCTGCTACTTTTTGCCCCTGCTACTTTTTGCCCCTGCTACTTTTTGCCCCTGCTACTTTTTGCCCCTGCTAATTTTTGCCCCTGCTAATTTTTGCCCCTGCTAATTTTTGCCCCTGCTAATTTTTGCCCCTGCTAATTTTTGCCCCTGCTAATTTTTGCCCCTGCTAATTTTTGCCCCTGCTAATTTTTGCCCCTGCTAATTTTTGCCCCTGCTAATTTTTGCCCCTGCTAATTTTTGCCCCTGCTAATTTTTGCCCCTGCTAATTTTTGCCCCTGCTAATTTTTGCCCCTGCTAATTTTTGCCCCTGCTAATTTTTGCCCCTGCTAATTTTTGCCCCTGCTAATTTTTGCCCCTGCTAATTTTTGCCCCTGCTAATTTTTGCCCCTGCTAATTTTTGCCCCTGCTAATTTTTGCCCCTGCTAATTTTTGCCCCTGCTAATTTTTGCCCCTGCTAATTTTTGCCCCTGCTAATTTTTGCCCCTGCTAATTTTTGCCCCTGCTAATTTTTGCCCCTGCTAATTTTTGCCCCTGCTAATTTTTGCCCCTGCTAATTTTTGCCCCTGCTAATTTTTGCCCCTGCTAATTTTTGCCCCTGCTAATTTTTGCCCCTGCTAATTTTTGCCCCTGCTAATTTTTGCCCCTGCTAATTTTTGCCCCTGCTAATTTTTGCCCCTGCTAATTTTTGCCCCTGCTAATTTTTGCCCCTGCTAATTTTTGCCCCTGCTAATTTTTGCCCCTGCTAATTTTTGCCCCTGCTAATTTTTGCCCCTGCTAATTTTTGCCCCTGCTAATTTTTGCCCCTGCTAATTTTTGCCCCTGCTAATTTTTGCCCCTGCTAATTTTTGCCCCTGCTAATTTTTGCCCCTGCTAATTTTTGCCCCTGCTAATTTTTGCCCCTGCTAATTTTTGCCCCTGCTAATTTTTGCCCCTGCTAATTTTTGCCCCTGCTAATTTTTGCCCCTGCTAATTTTTGCCCCTGCTAATTTTTGCCCCTGCTAATTTTTGCCCCTGCTAATTTTTGCCCCTGCTAATTTTTGCCCCTGCTAATTTTTGCCCCTGCTAATTTTTGCCCCTGCTAATTTTTGCCCCTGCTAATTTTTGCCCCTGCTAATTTTTGCCCCTGCTAATTTTTGCCCCTGCTAATTTTTGCCCCTGCTAATTTTTGCCCCTGCTAATTTTTGCCCCTGCTAATTTTTGCCCCTGCTAATTTTTGCCCCTGCTAATTTTTGCCCCTGCTAATTTTTGCCCCTGCTAATTTTTGCCCCTGCTAATTTTTGCCCCTGCTAATTTTTGCCCCTGCTAATTTTTGCCCCTGCTAATTTTTGCCCCTGCTAATTTTTGCCCCTGCTAATTTTTGCCCCTGCTAATTTTTGCCCCTGCTAATTTTTGCCCCTGCTAATTTTTGCCCCTGCTACTTTTTGCCCCTGCTACTTTTTGCCCCTGCTACTTTTTGCCCCTGCTACTTTTTGCCCCTGCTACTTTTTGCCCCTGCTACTTTTTGCCCCTGCTACTTTTTGCCCCTGCTAATTTTTGCACGTAATCCCTGAAAAATAATTAAGCCAAATTTAATGTTAAGCGTCAATGGGAGAAAATCGTCTGTTATGTTTTTTCTTAAATATTTCCGAGTGAATAAAATCAGTTGTTTTGAAATTTGAAACTCTAAATCGTGCCAGATTGTGATTATATTTAAATTTCGTTTTAAAAGAAAATCTAATTATATTTAAATTTCATGTTTTAAAAGAAAATTTAATTGTATTTAAATTTAATGTTTTAAAAGAAAATTAAATATCTGTCACTTCAGACATTCAAGGCCATAACATGTCCTTCTGGGTCTTTGTTCGCAAAGACATTTTTGATATAATATAAATATGAGACGAAATGATCGACATATTTCTTTTACTGTATTCCTACTCAAATTTGCATTCAAAGCCCTACCCCTCAACGTCTATCAAAACTTCAAAAGGTTTTATTGGCGCTCTTGAATTTACGTTTTGATGACGTTGTTATCGACGAGAGAGAAAGGAAATAAATTTCGAGACCGTCGAGATCACAACGGGAAGAAGTATTGGCCCCTCAGTAAGGGGGTTCCATGACGTCAGGATTTCTTTCCCCTTGGCTGTTTGCTATCTCCCTATAAGGAAACTAAGACCCGCTTCTCATAGAAGGTGATATGGCGCTCATTTACTACAGGCTGTTGATCATTCCGTCTATATTTATATATGAATTAATAGGTTCAGTATACTTCGTCCATGTCCCAAAAATAGTGTCGTTTTTGAACTTTTTGACGTATATATATAGACCGTCGGTCGGGAAGGAATGGAGAAGGCGGAAGATGGTACCCTGTACTATCGTATCCTGACAGCCTGTTGGATATATCCCTGTGCAGAAAAGACTTTAGTGTGTTTTACTACTATTCCCCTAGACCGGTGCTCCCATTGGATACCCGTGTGTGAAACACTATCCTATATATACATCCGTTCTGTAAAGTTTGCGTAATGGGGAAACTCTTACGCGGATTAATATACAATGTTAAACGTCATAGAGATGAAAGTAGTCAATACCAAATTCTATTGAACAAGGGGTATACCTTTCTTCTTCACGCATCTTTTTTTTTTTTCGGTGGCAAAGGCTTAAAGGGGGTTCTGTTGGATTATTATACAGTGTAGCTTATACTGCACGATGCTGGAATAAGGTAGAGTTAGGCCTAAAGAATCCTTTAGAACCTTTAGTTTCGCCATGCGTGAAGACTTCTTGGTTTTTTTTCGGGCGAGTAGGGAGATGTTTTCTTGGTGTTTTTTTATTATATTTAGTTTTCCCCTCTCTGTCTGTGTAGCGTTACTAAAGTATCCCCTTCTTGGGGGTATATCGTTCCGGATAACTAAGCCTTGGCTCGTTGGATTTTCCTTTTTTCTTTTCGCGTTTCTTCTTCCGTTAGGTTACCATTCTCCCCATGACGATAGAGTTTGATGGACGAACAATGGGAAGTTGGCCCAACCACAAACTTAAGAATAACAATGATCCTAGCTAGTTTTTCTCGTCTTTTGAATTTTTTATTTTTTAACTTTCTTATTTTTTAGCCCCCATGTAAGAAAGGGTTATACTGTGTAGCGTGTATTTGTATACGCAGGGAAAGGTGTCAGCTGGACTGAATAATGTCTTGAAAATCAATTTACGTGTTTTTTTATGTTTAGTTTCTTTTCTTTTGGAAAAAAGGGAAGGTTTATGTTATTTTTAACGTTTGTTTGATATATTGTTATTTTTATTTTGTGATAGGGGAACTCTACGAAGGTGGTTTAGTTGAAATCCTAATTTTTAAAAAGGTCTTTTAACTTCTAAGAGTTGGTTTTTTAAGATTATTGTACATAATGGTATAATTTTAATTAGATTTTTGATTTATTATCTATAAGAGCAAAAATTATTTTGCTTTACTTATTCTAAAGGAGCTTGAGATAATTACTTAACATTAGAAACCATTGAATTTATAATTTTAGTTATTTAAAAATTTAAAAAAGAATATGTTCAACTGTGTAGGTTTATTTTTTTCCATTAGGAAATGTAATCTTGGATCTCATTTTAGCCTCTTTTCCTTTTAAACTAAGGCTCTCACATTTTTTCCATGAGCTCCAAATGGAATTTAAGTCGCAATTTCAGAAAGATCGTTAAAAAACGATTCAAAACGTATATAGATATGTCATAGAAAAAACATGGCCTGAATAGTAAAAATTAGTATTTTATAACCACCATCTTCAAAATATTTTAAATAAAATTCTCCGAAATACGTTGCAGAAGCAAACTACGATATCCATCAGTGGTGGGTTTGAATGGATGAAAAAACTAAAATATTTCCCGTAGGAGTATCCGTTTCCATTTATTTAAAACTTGTTACAAATTCCGTGGACACTATGCCTTTTCAAATTCAAGATATTTGTGCATGGGGTTGTGACTTATACCCTCTTCAGACGAGGCGTAATTAGCCGGTTTAATCACATTTAACCGAAGTTTCAATAAACCTCAGTTAAATTGTATTAAACCTCGGTTAATTACGCCTCGTCTGAAAGGGTATTATGATACAATTGGAAAAAAAATCTATATATATTCGTATTCATTCTCCCTTTAAGGAAGTTAAGAAGATCCCTGAGCCTCTTTCCTATCTATTCTATATTGATTTTTCACTGACGTCAATGTCACGTGACCTATACACCTAACCTAAACTTGGAATAGCCCCATAACCGCTGGCAGTGTATACTAGCTATATAGAACTTGGACATTGTTCCCGGCGTTCGTCCTTAATGCGTTTGTCGATGACAGTTGCTAAATGGAGTGAAGGCCAAAGGCTGCCTCCATCAGTAACCCTCTCTTTTTATATTAGACCATTTCATCGTCCGATCATCGGGATCTTATCCCCCTTTTATGTAGTATTAACACTTATTTGAACATATCAGTATTGCCAAAGGCGGTCACTTAATAGCTAGTGGTTTTCATCGAAAGAGTTCGTGGTTTATGTAACCACAACCTTAACCTCGATAACCTTATACGAAACGCGGTGATATTTTCTTACTAACTGATGTCCGTGCTGGGTCGAGGAATATTGTATAATATATGTGGGTATAAGAGATGTAAAGCCCTAATCTAAGCATTAATTTAGCTTTTGTAATATTCAAGTGAAACTGACACTGATTTCTAGCGAAAATCAAATGGAATTTGAATAACTTTTATAGCTTTTGCTTGCTTTTTTATCCGAATTTAAAATTTTAACTTTTCCCTTGCTCTTTAAATCAATTTTAAAATTTCCCTAACCTTACTGTAAAATGTAATTTATGTAAAAAAGAACATTGTTTATACACGACCTGTTTTCATATTTAAATGCAACTTAAAGAGGTAATAGTTCTAATAAGTTCCAAGATGACTAAATTACTTTATTTGAAGACAATTGAAGTTAAAGAAAACGAATTTGAAAGCTTAAACTTAACTTTAGGCACATTATTTTTAAATTTTAATAAACATTTACAATTAATTGACTTCATTCCACCTTGATTTGTCTCTCACCACGTAATTTTGTACCGTTATCTGCATACTTTGGTTTACTTCAGACAAATTATGGTGGAATAGATAACTTCTCCACAGAGAAAATCAGTGTAGAGCCTAAAGCTTAAGGGAGTGATTTTTAACCCACACAAACTTATTTCTATGCTTTTCTCCTTCTCAACAACCTTTATCCCCACTTATTCTTTGGTCACGAATGAAAACAACCAAGGCGTGTTATAAGCAATGCCACCACCATTAATTTATGGCTGATTGCTTTCTTTGAAATGTATGTCTTTCCACGACCGCTTTTTTTTTTTTTTCTTAGGCCTTGGTACTAACCATACTATTTCGTTTACAGATTTTGAGCCATAAAAGATTAAGGCAAACACTATAGATATCCACCTCTATGTGAAGTGATATAAAATACCACCCCCGTCTGTACTTTATAGTTATTGGTTCTCTTTATAAGCTGATTTCCCTTTTTAGCGAGGAAAAGAGCGATCAGGAAAGACCCCCTTTTGTTCTAAGATATATTCGCGTTAAGCCTTGACCCCACGCGCGCGAACTCTAATTGTACTTGTCTCCTCGAGCTTCCTACTTCTTTTTCTTCCTCTTTGGCCCTTAAACGGATTAGGCTTATTTCTAAGCCTTTTTTTTTTGTTTTGTTTTTCATCTGTCTTTATATCTCTTTCGCTTCCCTCCGTTGGCGCGCTTTTTCTTTTTATTCGTATAAATATTCTTAGTGATTTAGCTTGAAATGGGATGCGTTGCCTGATTTATTTTGTTTTTCCTGCGTGGACGGTGGGAGGGGGGGTGTGATGGAAATAACACCACTTAGCATTATTGTATAAGCAAATCGGATTGTCGGTATACCGGAAACTTGACAAACTATTTTTGGCGCCCTTTTCGTTCCGTTTTAGCGCGAAATTCCGCGCTGTAATGTTTTGTGACCCCTAATTTGATTTTCGGTTCCATTTTTGAAAGAATTTTAAGGTCGGTAACGTTCTCTATGCTTCAAACATAAACTAGAGCTGCCAAGCAACTAAAATTGTAAATTTTAAATAACACCAATGACCTGGATTTCAAATATGGCGTTTTTAGCCCGCCTTTTCGTAATAAAAAAATAATAGATTTTGTTTGAGCTTTGATATTTCCTAGGAAAGTAAAGCGGCATTCTCTGGGTATTCTAGTAATTTTAGCGGTCAATATAAGAGTTTTCAATCAACGGTATGTAGAATGATGGTAAAAAAAGCATAGATAGTAATGGTACTAAACAGGATACCCTTGTTGTAAATTATGGGTTTCTTTCCCTTTAACACCAATGCCCGACTGGTAAAACACTTCTACAGGCGTCAGATAGAAAATGCATTAGAAGATTTGCCCCTATAAGGCAGCCTTTCTTTAAATTTTCATGCACTATCGTTAACCGGCGTTCGTAGAAAATATTTAGGGCAACCGTTCTGATAAATGGCAGTAAAGTTTATCACAATGAAATAATTATTGGTTTCTTAATTTGGTTTTCAAAATAATTAAGAAATTTTAATCTTTAAAGCTTGAGTCACCGGTAGTTGGAGTTTATTGGTTTTTTTTTATTCATTTCTAAAACTTTCGCGTTTACATAAATTAATAAAGATTGGCGTTTAATTATATTAGGTTTAATTTATTTATAAAGATTGCCGCAGTTAAACTTTCCTGTTGTTTTAATTAATTTTTAAAGATTATATACCGTAGTTTGTTTTGCTTACGTTAATTTCTAAACATTTAATTAAAAATTATTGAGATTAAGTTTATTTCTTGGGATTAGTTAAAATTTATTGTTTAAATTAATTTTTAAGGCTTGGAGTTTTAATTAATTTTTAAGGCTTGGAGTTTTAATTAAAACTCCAAGCCTTAAAAATTAATTAAAACTCCAAGCCTTAAAAATTAATTAAAACTCCAAGCCTTAAAAATTAATTAAAACTCCAAGCCTTAAAAATTAATTAAAACTCCAAGCCTTAAAAATTAATTAATTTTTAAGGCTTGGAGTTTTAATTAATTTCTATAGACGTTGGGGTTTGGACAAGATAATTCATAAATATTTGGTTAATCAGATAATTATTCATAATAATCAGTTAAATATTCGCGATTACATTGGATTTATCATAGACTTCCCGTGGATAATTTCAAATTATGAATTAAGATCAAACAAACAGGAAATTATCTTGTCCAAACCCCGACCTGTATTGTTTTTTATTGAAAGGTTTAGTTCAAGTTTAGTTATTTCAGAATATATATTGGTCAGAAAAAAGTTACCAGATTTAAATTAAAAATTATCCAAAATTAAGCATTTGTTCCAAAAAAAAAAAAAAAGAAAAAAATAAAAATTATTAACCAATTCCCTAACTACATACAAAGTCCGATCGATTCAAAATTCCGCCCCATTAAAAAGACAAAAATATCCATAATTAGATACAAATTTCAATCGTATTATTCCACCCACCAGATAATATATTAGCATAATAAAAAGACTACACCAAAATCTTCTTTAAAATAGGCATAATCTCTCAATTGACTCTACCCGCTGAAAAGGTTTTTTTTTTTTTATATTTTTCGAAAAGGAGAGTGAAAAATTAAATATTTCTCTTTTCTCAAAGCTAAATTAAACCCCAATTAAAATTAAAATCTTGTTTCAATCCATGTATGGATGAAAACATGAAGTATAAAGGTCTGGCATGTTCTAGAAAATTCCGGAAAGGTCTATATAGGAAAATTATTTAAAGTTCTGGAAAATTTCTATTCTTGAATTTTCAGCTTCAAAATTTAGAATTTTAAAAGACCAGTGATTTTTCACGGGTTTTTTGCTAGTATTTTATAGTATCTCCTGCCATGGTATTTTCATGAACTGGAAATTGAGTAGCATATATATTTGGTAAATTGGGTCATCTGCTTCGCATTTAGTTTTATAATGAGAAAAAGCAGCATGTGTTTTCCTATAATTTCAGTAGTAATTCGCGTATTTACAATATTTGTAAAACAAATTTTCCGATAATTTCGGTACTTCTCCTTTATTTAATATATTTGTTAAAAATCCTGTAAGTTTCTATAAATCTGTTGTAAATTTCCTATTTTATTATAATTTTTTTGTTAGGGGGGGGGGCGTTTGTTGTGATCACCTTGCTTGAGTTTTCAAGGATCTTTCTCCTCAAATTCGGGCCTAATTTCCAAAAGAAAAATCCTGAAATAAAAAAATTACTTTCCTTTCCATGCCTCCTTTAATTTCCCGGATCCAAATTTTCCCTAAAAAACTTTCATTTTTCTTTGGTTTTTTTTCGTCTTCCTTTTCTTCTTCTTTTTGGTTCTTGTGTGAGACCATTAAGGTTTTTCTCATTGGTCCTTTGCGAAAAGATCGCTAAAGAATAGATGGGAGTAAATCTAGTCAAAAAAAATAAATAAAAAAAGAATTTGGAAGAAACGGAAATATAAGCTCGAAAGAGGAAAAACAAAAGACCAAGGCTTAGCTCGCTCAGAACTGAAAGGATAGCAAAAAAAAAACTTAAAACACGAGGCAAAAACAAGAAGTTTTGAATAGGCAATTAAGGCGGAAAAGGAAAGGAGAGAAGAGGCGAGAACTAACGTAACTGTATCGAACATCCGTTCTTAGAAAAAGGACTCTGCTTTCCTTATAATGAATGAAACAAGAATAGAAATTCTTCTCTTCCCACCTTTTTTTTTTTCAGTTAGAGGAAAGATATCGTAAGTTAATTTGTATTCAAATTAAAAGTCTGTTTAATTAGGGTGTTCATTAATATATAAATTAGTTTCCAAGTAGTTTTTATCACGTGATTAAATTCGCAATTTGATTGGAGGAGAAAATTTGTCTAACAGATGTTTCTTATTCTTGTGTCGTGTTAACGTTTCTTCACACTCATTGCTGAAGCTTACTTTTACTATCTTGCATAAAATATTCCAAACAAAAATGTAAAAAAAAAAAAAAGCTTTTTTATTTCAAGATACAATATTTTTCCACTCAAAGCGTTAGAACTTCCCAAAACTTCCGTACTCCCTTTTATGCAAATTTCTTGGAACACAATTTTTTTTTTCTTTTTTCCTTACGCGTGTCGTCGTCGACTCGAATTAAAAATGGGGCGCCCGTTTTTCGGGGAAACTGAATTAAAGAGGTCCAAGTATGCCATCACTTTTAATATCACTTGACGAAATATTACGTAAAGAGTTAAACTTTCCTTAGCCTTTGACTTCACTGTCAAGCGAGATAGTTTTATTAATATACAAATGAAAGGAAACAAAAATTAACGCCATCTTTCAGAACTCCGCATCCATTCGAATGAATTATATCGAGGAGAAAGAGAAATGGAGAGTGGAAAGAGGTTTAGTAACTACGGTTTTGCACTCATTAGTTCAAATAAGTGAACAGTTTTATACGAAACTCAAATTAACTTCAAGGACGTTTCCACTTGACACCCTTTCAATTTTTTTTGGTTTTTTTTTCTTTTAACTAGTGTTTTTTTTTTTGTTTCTTTTTATTATTGGAGAGAAAAATGCCCTAAATTTAAGGGAAAACTGCCCCCTGTTTAGTAAAGGGTGTAAATTTTAAATGAAATTTAAGAACGAGAAGGGAGTTAAAAAAGAAATTGGTTAAAAAGAGTTTTCAGTGTTTCTCTCATTAGGAATTTAAATTTTAAAAATAAACCATTCTGAAAAGAGTCGACCCCTTTTTTTTTTCTTTCTTCACTAAACCATTTTCTTTTAATTAAAATTGAAGGTTTTTTACGGTTATTTTACGAAGTTAACTATTTAGGATTTGAATTCGAAACTAGGGTGTTTTTTAAGGGAAGATAAAATGGAAACTTTATTTTTTATTTTAATTTATTCATCATCGAACCTGAATACGATTACATTGTATTCTTTAGTCTTAGTAGTTAATTTTAATTCGCGCAGAAGACATATGTCGAAGTACAGCAATTTTCTGTGTAGTCTAATTTTATTTACCTATTGTTTTAAATATAATAGTTAATTGTATTCAACTTTTAATTAGCTATTAAGCTCGGAATTCGTATAACTTTTGTTAATTGAATAATACCATCGTGAATATCAATCAGATATTATTATGTCCATTTATTATTCGAGTTAACGTATCTGAATGAAACTTCAAACTTCTAATTCTTACTCAATTGTTATAGGAAATTGATACGTTATACGAGTTATTCATTCACCGATAATAAAGTTTGAAACTCAAGTTTCTCCGCGGATTTTAACTCAAATTGAGATCTAGAAGCTTGGATGTAGTAATTTAGTTGGATCCTTTTGTTTATTTATACCTTCATAACTATTTTAAATTATACAAATTTTTTTTTCACAATACCCCTTTCTCCACGAACTCAATCTTGTTTGTAGATTTTACTAACCTAAATCAACATATTACATAATACCAATTTTTAGAAAGAAAAATTAGCCGAATTCTTTTTCTCCTACACGTACCGATACACTCCAATTTTGTATTTCCCTTAAAAAACGCAAGAAGAAAAAAAAAAAGCAAACGCAGTTTTTAAGAGGCAAGTTTTTGGGTTTCCATTTTTACGAGTCCTCGTATAGCCCTAAAGGATATCGACCAATCATAATGCTACGTGTCCAATTCTACTTTCCTTGTTTTTTTTGTTTTTTTTGGTTTTTTTTTACCAACTATACCCTCCCTTTCTTCGAAGTCTATCCCCATTTTAAGCTTGTAGCGTGTACCAAGCTTTTCTTTCGCTTCTTTCAAATAAATCAAAGCGTGTAAATATTCGTGGAAACGTAGCCTTGGAGGTACTCAAAACTTAAACTGGTATTTACTGTATAGATATCACAATTTCTTTCCACGTTCTTCGAGGAAACGAAAAAATGTAAGGAGCTAGGGTTGAATTTTTTCCGTTCTTTACTCGGGATCGGTTGTGAAAAGTTAAGGGAGATGGAAGTTGGAATGCATATAGGGAAAGATGGAGGAGGTTTGGAAGTCAAGTTTTTCTCGTACAATTTTCCAAGTATCCCCCTTAAAAGAATAAGTTCTCGATCGGGAAAAAGGAATCTTTTCCTTTCGACTTCTCCTTCAAGTACAGTTTTTCCTTGTGCCGCCGGAAAATATTTTTTATACCCTAGAAAAATGTTAGGGTTTTAGAGGGTTATGTTGTAGGCTCAAGCTTGCAGGCTGTATTCGTTAACTTGAGGAAATATTATTGAAAAATTCGAGGAAGATTGCTGAAAGGAATTTGTTAATATTTGTTCATTTTTGGTCAGATTTCGAACTTTTTAGCTAAAATACGTTCTCTTACTTTTCTTTGCGCCCGTTGATATTTCAAAGCCGTTTACGGATGAGATTTCAGGCTTAACTATCCTTCTTTAGCTGTCGGTGGCGCTCTCTTGCAATTGGGCCCAGTGAGAGTAGACAGAAATTAAATTATAATGGAGCCGACAATTCGAGACTAAGATTTTGATTTATGCCTAATTAAAGAGAGGCTGTCCCGAATTTTTCATGAAGTCCAAATGGAAATTGAGTAACAATTTCGGAAAGATCTTTAAAAAACGATTCCGAATATATATACAATGCCATAGATAAAATTACCCCGACAGTAAAAAATACAAATTTTATAAACGCCATTTTCAAAATTTTTAAAATTAAAATTCCCCGCATACTACGTCATCGCCATGATCGCCTGGCTATTGTAGAGTCTACAATTGATTCTCGCGCGTTCTGCCACGTGAGAAGGTCGCTTTCGGGCGTTCTTTTTGGCCAAAATACTTAATCCAGAAAGTCCTACCTTTCGTATGAAAAGTATCAAGACATAAACTACTTCATACATTTTTGACATTTTCATTTTGAAATTTCTAAAGAACGCGTAGATCATCCCAGAGGTATAAAATTTTGAATATAACTATTTAATAGTATAATAAAACTAAAAATAAAATTCATAGACATTCGAAAATATGGTAACAGCCTCACTTTAATTACCGAAAGTATTTCGAAAATTAAATATTAAGATTGAACTTAACTTTAATATAGGTTATTTAAATTTTCACTGTACTGTTCAACGTTTTTCCAATTTTCTTGGAACATTTTCTCAGGCAAATACGGTATAATCGTCTTTTTTTCTTTTTGACAGTCATATTTTAAAACTAACTTTGAAGGGTTTGCAAATAGGAACAAACCACCTTGTTATATATATGTTTTTTTTTTTTTTTTTGGCGGGCGTCTCTTATCCGAAAATCAAGCTTCTATAAAGCTCGGCCGTCGCGATATCTAAGGTGTATATAGTTATATATATATGGAAGGCAATGGAAAATATCTTTATCGCTCTCCAAAAATTTTCTGACGAGTACTCTCCCTTTCTCTCTTCCGCTACGCTTAGTACGTGGTCCGCCTAGCGAATGTATTACTCTTAAGCCAAGCTCCCCGCGCCTATATAGAGCGAGAAATGCAAAAAAACACATAATCGTTGATTCAGCGAAGCGGCTGGAATAAGATTTTTCTGATCTCATAAAGCTTGCTGACTTAGGAACAAAAAACTTCCATTCTTTAATCCTTCTCCTTATTTTTATCTTTCCTTTCTACGGTATATGTCTTTCAAGAACGGTTTTCCTCTTTTATCACGAAATATACTTTCTTTACACGCCCCGTAATAGGTCGCCATAATTTAGGATTAATTCTCAAAACGTAATTTGGCATTTTAATCTAGCGAAGAATATTAGCTTCACCCGCCTCGATAGCCTCCCACTTTTACACTATATTTTATCTGGCTTAAAATTTTGGCCAATTTTAATTTGTATAGCCCGGATTCTTCACTTTCAATGGAACTTTTATCTTTACATTTTTGTTTTTAAAATTATACGTTGGATTTTGTTCCGTTTGGAAATTAAATTAAATCAATTTAGTTAGCTAATTATAAAACCTTACTACAACTTTATAGCCTTGAAATAGACAGCTATAAAATCATTATGTTGTAAAAATGGACAGATTATATAAAATCATAATGTTGCAAAAATGGACAGCTATAAAATATTAATGTTGCAAAAATGGACAGCTATAAAATATTAATGTTGCAAAAATGGACAGCTATAAAATATTAATGTTGCAAAAATGGACAGCTATAAAATATTAATGTTGCAAAAATGGACAGCTATAAAATCATAATGTTGCAAAAATGGACAGCTATAAAATCATAATGTTGCAAAAATGGACAGCTATAAAAATCATAATGTTGCAAAAATGGACAGCTATAATGTACAGCGATGAAATCCAATAACTTATAGGAATTGTGCATCTATGATTTTTCTTAAAAAAAATCTTATAAATTTTCCCTATATTGAAATGTTTACTTAACGACTGATGCCTTGCATTTTTCATCTGTTTAATAATTTCTATAATATATTAAGAACAGAAAGTTTTCTTTGCAAACGGTCTTAATCTCTCTCTCTCTTCTCGTATCCAAATTTCTGTTTCTTTTATTTCCCCCCCCCCTTTTTTTTTTTCAATATTGTCCAAAGATAATTAATGTTTCTTGACGAGTTGGCTGGAAAACCGATAATGCATTACTCTTTAGGCTTAACACATCCCTTATTACAACTTAATCGCGCCTCTCTTCAGTCCTGGACCTGCTGGCTACATTTTTTTAAGACGTGCCTTGGATTTTTAGCGTTAGGTTTGGAGGAGAAAAAGGCTTAGGGGCTGGTAATCATTTCTAGCGAGTAATTAAAAACAGATAAAACTGAAACACTTAAGCCTCGGTGATACGAAAGAGTAGAGAGGAATTACACATATAGTATATATCAAGAAAGGATAAAGTTACACTTACGTACCCATATGCCCCATTATATAATGATTTTACCAAAAAGAAAAAAAATGTGGGTACATTTGTATTACTAGCTGTCATGTTTAAACCGCCAATCAGCTCACTGTTTCTTGATTAGCTTTTAGTATCCAAGACGATCAAGATATTTGCCAAGGGTTAGGATTAGGAGCGGTTTTTCGATCGCGAGGAAAAATAAAGGCTTTATCACGCGTGATATTTATTTATTTATTTATTATTATATAACGAATGAAATGTCTGAAAACGTGAGTAGCGAGAAATTATACCCATAATTTGTCTCATTCTAGTTATGTTTCGTTAAGCCTTGGCCAATACGAGCCGCTATAGTTTCAAATAACGGCCGGTCGAAATGTGCAGCCTTGACGCTCATTTTGAAATTTAAAGGGCTACACTATGTTAAAGTGTCTTAATGTTAAATTTGAATTGGTACTAACGAATTTGGGGGGAAAATAATTGTGTTTCGTTATTTCTGGTTGTGGCCCCCAAATACAAAACGTTGCCGCTGACCTCATCTCCACTTACTCCGTTGTTTAGGAATTTTTTCTGGCGTTTCTAGAATACTCTAGTTGCAGAGCCATCTAGCCGTAAAGTAGCGTAGATAAAGTTGCTTTGTAAAAATGGCTTTAAATGGTGTTCAACATTATTTGACATTAACTACTTTCTTTTCTTTGAGTTTTGCGCCGCGTATGAATCCGCGTTAGTTTTAACCATTACGTCTACTATTATTGAACGTAAGTATAATACCATCTCGAAAACGACCGGCTTAAATACTTTCCAAGCGGCTACGAAAGGCTTAGAGAGTTAAGGAGTGCGAGAGAGTGAGATAGAAATTAGCGAAAGAGCTAATTTAATCTTTAAAAGGACGAAATGTGGCCGAGATAAAAAGAGAAAATTAGATGTTACTCCCAGTTATATTCACTCGGGTAATTCAGTACGTTCAAAGATTGACTCGCATTTACCTCGTATGAAATATAATAAAGATAGGAAATTGAATATAACCGTACGCGATGAAAACCCTTAGTGAAATTTTATCCCCGCTGAATGAAATTAAGAAAGCTAGTCGAATGACGCAGAGACCATGCTCGTGTAGACTTAAGATTATATCCTAATTAGAAAATCTGGATATTTTTGTTTTTATTACTTTACCTAAATTAGTTGTGCAGGAATGAAATGAGATCTTATTTATATATTCGATTAAAGGGAGACTTAACTGGTTTAAAGTGAGGCCGGCACCATTTTATTTTATTATTATTATTATTATTATTATTATTATTTTCAAAGGTTTATGGCTTATATTTAGAGATCGGGGTTTGGACAAAATAATCCACAACTATCAGTTAATCAGTTAATCATAAAAAAATAATCGGAAAATTATTCGCGATTACATTGGATTTATCATAGACTTTCCTCGAAAAATTTTAAGTTATGAATAAAGATGAATAATCAGAAATTTTCTTGTCCAAACCCCGATCTCTACTTATATTTTAAGTTTCCCATACTATTATCAAGTTATTTTTTAAAATTTTTGCACATTTGGGCTGACGCATTTTTAAGAAATTTCGTAATTAAAATGACAAAAATAATCAGTTTTTTTTCCGATATATGACGTAGCTTTATTCTGAAACTTAGTTAACGATACTTTTTATACGAAAGGGTTAAGTAGGGCTTTCTGGATTTAAAGCGCAAGTGACAAATAGGCCTAATCCAACAGTAAAAAAATTACAAACAAATATTAAACTAGAAATAAATTTAAAACTTACCATCAAAATAGGCTTAGCTGGATTCATGGAGATCACCTAAACTCCACATATAAGGACTAGCGTCCAATGATATTGAGCGATATGGGGAATGGAGGATCTTCATGATCAATGTCATTGGTTGCTACTCCTATTTAAACAATACGGATGCAATAAAACATTGTATGTGCGTTTTATTCTCCCTTTAAAGGTTCATAGAGTTATATAAATATTTATTTTCATTCTCTCTTTAACTTTGTAAATTTAATATAATCACTTCAGTTCCTGGAATAATTATATACTTAATCATATTATGGTTCGAGTATAATAATAATGCCGCCATTGTTTATCAAACTCTGAAAGATTTGTTTACTCTTTTCTTCGAGTATCTAATTATGCACTTTGTATTTTCTATTGACCTATATGGTGCGGGGAATAGTTTGGTTGAAGCGAACTATTGTTGCGATAACATCAAGATTAAGTTAGTTTTCGCCGTATTAATCTCCTTAATTTAATCATTTTATCCAGCTGTAGCTTAATTACGCAGTCCTTTCATTTATAGAAAATTCGAAATTTCGGGGAATTTTCAACCTATTCGTTGTGGTTTCCAAGAAATTAAGCTGAAAGATTATTAGTCCTTCACAACTTAGGGATAAATCTAAATTAATATTAAATAGCTTTTTCTTATGGGAATTTAGGTTACTACTAACTTTTTTACTGAATATTTTGAATACATATAAAAATTATTCAAACTTTTAGTATATTTAATAGTAAAATAAATTACTATGATTTTGTTGATTCTATATTTCTTGGTGTTAGAGATATTTTATTAGAGATCGGGGTTTGGACAAGAAATTTTCTGATTATTTTATCTTTATTCATAACTTAAAATTTTTCGAGGAAAGTCTATGATAAATCCAATGTAATCGCGAATAATTTTCCGATAATTTTTTTATGATTAACTGATAGTTGTGGATTATTTTGTCCAAACCCCGATCTCTATATTTTATGTCTTTTATTGAAAATTATAATAGAATTGTTCCAAGGCAGCTTAAAACATTTTTCAGGGTTCATTTAAATCTGGAAATATTAGGGTTTTTTGTGGAAATATCCGTTAAATTTGAATATTAAGGAAAAATCAGAAATATATATATTTTTTTTTTTTTTTTTGAAAATATTTCAAATTTTTTCAAAAATAGAAAATTTTCGTTAATATTTTTGGAAAACTTGGAAATATCAGAAAAATTTGTTAATATTTTTGGAAAAATTTGAAATATGATAACAATTTGTAATATATATAATTTTTTTAAGAGTATTTTTAAAATAAATGAACCCGGTTTTTATCAAGGAACCCGTCTAGGGTTACGTCACGCGTATTAACCAAATCTGCATACGTGACTTTATTATTATACAAAGCTTTCTAGCTATTTTTATGTTTTTTAAAATAAAGCTTTTAACTCCGTAATCCCCTTGTGATTTTCTCTTTAGTAAAATTGTCAAAATAAAAATATGCAAACTTTGCGCATATTTAAACCTTTCCACGTAGTTTGCCCACCTTTCATCCATCCATCCATCCATCCACGTATAGTTCTTACACCTTTCACCTAGTGTGCCCACTTATTATATATTATGTTTGCAAAACAAATCTGAAAAGTATGCCTAATTTTTATTCATCCCCCTAGTTCGCTGATTTATAATTCCAAGTATTAACCATCCACTCCGTAAAATCTGTACACCGATTACGTGATTAATTAACTGATTACAGTCTTATATTTATAATGCTAAATATCATTTTAATAGCACAAAATCTACAACGTTCATCACTAAACCTAGTTTATCCCATATATAATAATTTTCTCAAACTAAATAGGATTTTTGATAATTGGGCAATCATTGTTTTCGGATTTTATTTAAAGGAAGAATAAAACCTAACAACAAGTGATTTTTTTATCGATTCCTTATCGTTTAAATATGCCTAATCCAACAGTAAAAAAAATTACAAACAAGTATTAAACCAGAAATAAATTTAAATCTTACCCGGAAAATAGGCTTAGCTGAATTCACGGAGATCCTGTTTTCCCCGTATAAGGACCATCGACCAATGTCATTGGTCGCTAGTCCTTATACGGGAAGTTCAGGATATCTCCATGAATCCAGCTAAGCCTATTTTGATGGTAGTTTTTAATTTTTTTTTACTGTTGGATTAGGCCTATTTAAACAATAAGGAATCGATTAAAAATCACATGTTGTTAGATTGGATTCTCCCTTTAAAAAATAATTTAAGCAACTTTATTATATATAGGCCCACTTTTAGTTTGTAATAAGCTTCAATATTGTCGAAAGAGTTCAACATTTTAATTTTTATTTAATAGACTTCTTCCTGGTCGATTAATTCCAATTAAATCTTCATATTTTTTTCCATTTCTTTTAAATTAGATATTGGATCGGTTCGGAAGTGATGACGTGCGAATGTCCTGAAGGCTACTCGGGGGCCCACTGCGAAAGAGAAGTTCGAACGGCTGTGCAACGTAAGTTTCCTTATATATCCATATCCTTAAAACCAGTTTATTATCCAATCATAGTTCCCTCGAGGCTTAATTCGTTTAGTGGTTCATATTAGCCCTGTTTATAATCTTTTTTATCAATTAAATTATATATATAGCGATTGAATGTCAAGGGAAAGGATGTAGTCAAACTTGCACCAAAGATAGAGCTAACGTGACGGAATGCGCTTGTCACTCGGGCTACAAGTTACACGAGGACAAGAAGACTTGCATTCACACGGGCAGGACGCGCTTTCTAGTCAGTTTTCGACTACTCGATTGGAACGTCGACCCAACACGTTTTGGCGATAATAAGACCAAACACTTGAAGAAAGGGATAGAAAACGCTGTAAGTTATACACTAATTTATTAAAAATTCCCTTTAAAGGGAGAATGGAACCTAACAACAGGGGATTTTTTTATCGATTCGTTATCGTTTAAATACGCCTAATCCAACAGTTAAAAATATTACGGACAAATATTGAACTAGAAATAAATTTAAAACTTACCATCAAAATAGGCTTAGCTTGATTTATGAAGATCCCGAATTTCTTCGCGTTGAAGAGTCAGGGACCAGTCGAATGTTATTGGAAGTCTCACGGAGATCTCGCCTTAATGACGAGCCTTTGCTCATTGGTCGCTGCGACCCTTAAATTTGAAGAAATTTAGAATCTCCATGAACCCAGCTAAGCCTATTTTCCTAGTTTAATATTTGTTTGTAAAAACGTTTACTGGTGGATTAGGCCTTTTTAAACGATATAGAGAGCTTTTGATTTTTCCTTCAGGCTATCTTTAAAAAATAAATAATGAAGTGAAATTAAATTGTAAAAGATCAAAACAAGACAAATGACTTTAATACTATAAGCTTTTAATTTCAATTTTTTTTTTGTTTTTTGTTAGCTTTTGGCCCTTTTTGTTCCCAGACTGCACCACGTAGAGAATTTGACCGTCCTCGATTTCCAGTAAGTGATTTATTAATTTTAACTTTGGTTTTTTTCTTAAATGAACTCACTATCGTGCAAATTATCTGTATAGCAAAACTTAAAGCGGATTAATACGCTATCGGGATATAAAAGTAGTTTTTCAAAGTATTATTTATATTAGAAGATTCTCTTGTAACATATTCTTCCAATGAAAGTCGACAAAACCAGACGGAGAAAACAAACCAAAAATAACTTTTCGATACGGGTTCCTGATTATTACATTATCCTTCAACAAGTAAAGGTCGTAAGGGCACGAGTAACCTTAAGAGCCAATTTACGTCTATATAAAAAAAGTAAAACCGAAAATACTGGGAGGAAAAAAATATATGTTTGGTTGGAGGGGCAGTTTCGCGACAACAGAAAATGAAAAGTGGTAAATTGATGGAGAAAAGCAATCAACGGAGCTTCCTTCGAGTAAACAATCGTGGACCCAACAATGACCCCACTGACCCTTCGTGTTCCCTGTGCATTGGTCCCCTTCCCCCAAAAAAAACTCCAGCCAAACCACCTCCTCCCACAAAAGGACAAGTCTTAATTATGAAATTCAATTACGCCAATATTTACTTTTATCAAGGAATGATTTTGAATATTTTTGCCCCATGTTCTTAGGTGAATAAAGTTCCTGGTATTGGTTAGTTTTGGGTTTTTTTTGGAAAAAATATCTTGTTCAAAAGGTGCTACATCACAATATCACGTGACTCGAGCTTAATTTCCACTAGCGCACAATGGCGCACATTACTCGGGTAAAAATCTTAATTTTCACGTGGTGAAATTTATTTTAGCACTCGAGGCAACCAACTTAACGAACTATGATATTTTCTGGCTATAGGCGCATTTTCAATCAAGGTTTCTTTTTGCTTTGAAACTAAGTGAAGCTTAAATCAACCTTTTCTGTAACCAACGTTTTCAGGCTTCAAGTTACGGAGAAGATAATTTCTAAATGAATTTGATACAAGCTTCTCTCCCTTGAAAAAGCGAAAAAGTTGTTTGAAAACTGAGTTTAAGACCCTCCCCATATGCGCGTGGCTTCTGTATATGGGTCCCTTTACAGTATGGTTTTTGTAATTCTAATTAGGCTTAAGACTTACATTTGCGAACTTTAATTAATTGAATTTAACAACTGATCTTTACTTGACACGAGCGCTTAAAGAAACGTGTTGTTTTTAGTCCATTAAGACTTGGCCTTTGTAACATTGGCAAAGAACGGGAATCGGTCGCGAATCAGAGAAACTAGAATTGATCGAGACACAAAAAGGGTAGAAGAAAATAAAAAAAGAGTTAACAAATGATTTTTCGGCGAGCAAATAAATCAAACGATTCATTCCCAGAGGAAATGACTACCGCGCACTCGCCTTCTCTCAAACCCCCTAAATTCTATACCCAAAAGCTCCCAAACATACTTCTGTAATATTCGGTTCGATAACTTCGCCTCTATAGAAATAGACATTGTCTGAATTTACAGTTTCAGTTTTCAGAACGTATAATTGTACTCGATTTAGACTTAAGCCTCGTTCATACTTGAGGGCAAAATCGGTTCCAAAACCAGTACGAAGCGTTTTCCGTTTTCCCTGGTTCACACGCTGACAAGACGGTTCGCGGCCGTTCGCCCCGGTTCGACCCGGTTCGCCCAAAATTTAAACTTTTTAAATAATTATCTCAAACTAATCGTGTTTGTAACTCGTTGGTTAATAATTTTTGACAGAAACTTTAATTTTAATCGCGTTATTTTAAGATTTATCATCAAATTTGTCTCCCCGTGTCGTTATTTTCAAAGCGGATTGAACCGAAGCGACTTGAGCAAATTGTCCCGAGCCGAACTGATTTCTCACGTTGGTTTGATAACCAGTTATAGAAATCGAAGCGCATTTAGGTCTATATGTATGAACGAGGCTTTATAGACCACTTAATACTAGATGTTGAAAACTCGAAGCTTATATTCACTTCCATTCTTAAAAGGAATCAAAAAAGACGTTTACTTTTATTTAGCTTGTATTAAGTTTTTTTATATTTTTTAATTTTTTTTCCCCTTCAACTAAACCAATCAGACCTTATCTATACATTTTTAAATTTAACATCCATCCATCTAACATCTTAAAAATAGAGTTGAAATCAGAGGGTCAAGTTACTCTTGTAAACAGATTTAGAATTGTTTTTTATTGAAGTCGCGAAATGGTTTTGTTGCATGAAGCGTAAATTCTTCTTGAAGCTACGAATTCGTGTGAAATGCCAAATGGTTCCTTGAATTCAGTGCCACAGTTTAAATATAATGACTGGTGTATAACAAAAGCTACGGTCACACAGCATTTTGGAAACGGTTTCAGAGTCTCTAGTGTGAACGTATAGCTATTGCCTGATGGTCCTTTCTAAGAATGGAAATAACTTTTGTTTTATTTCACCTTCTGTTTTCAACACGTTCAATACCATATACCGTATGTTATTGCGGTTTACGATTACACTTTGCTGCAAACTCGAGATGAAGTCTATACCATCGTATGAACTGTATACTGTTCGCTTCGAAAGAGAATGAAGTCGATAAATAAATAAAATATCTGATAACATTTCCTGGTATTGCCGAACGCACTCAATATCTTGGTAAGCGTCTATAGTCATTCTTGTCTGAAGGACTTGAAGCGTGCTTGAAGCGCAGACATCTATAGCTGACTGCTGACCTATCCATATACATCAGTACTCTATCTTTTTCATTTGTCTTTCTTTCTTGTTAGACAAGGTTATAGCCACTATAGACTCGGTTACGTTGGGTTGTTAAAAGGACCTAGTCAGGTATCTACTCGAGAATTCCAGTGGTTAAATACGCCTAGTGGTAATTACCGTAAAAGATTCAAGTTGTCTATATACACGTGAGGTGGGTTTTTACAGGGCTCTAATTAAAGGCGTTGTGAATGAAGAGAAGTTCGTAAAGGTCGCTCGTAATTAAGCCTAAATGAAGTTCCGATTCGAACGAGAATTAGATTAGATGGTTGTTTTCTATTTTTAGTTCCGTTAGAGGTTTAAAGGGAGTCTGAAGATGAAAATCGAGTGATTGTTTTTATCTATTCTATTGTTTAAAATAAGATTAGTTTAGAGTATTAAAATATTCGCGAAAAGTTCTGCGAATTGTGCAAAAAAATTGGAAAAGATTCAGATTTTGACATTCAATAAAAAACAGAAGCTCCGATTAATCAAAAAACTCCCCACCTTTGGCTTCGTAAAATATCTGCGACACACGTGACTCAGGAATTTCACCAAGCCAAATGTGGGGCGTCTTTTGATTTGTCGGAGGTTCTCCTTTTAAATGAATGCCAAAATCGGAAGGTTTCCGATATTTTTATAATTCAGAGACATTTCCTGAATGTTTTACTACGCAAATGTCTTATTTTTAGGAGCAGAATCCTTCTTCACCCTTCCTTTAAAGGACTTCATTTGGAATTTGAGTAGCATTTTCGGAAAGATCGTTAATAAATACGGCAATTGGCATCTTCAAAATGATTAGAAACTAAGTATTTCCGCCATTATACGCCTGACTGTTATAGAGCCAAAAGTTCAAACTCGTGATCTATGTACTTCGCGCGATCTCTTTCATGAAAGTACTTAATCCAGAATGTTTTACCTTTCATTTGAAACTTATCGTTAATCATTAATTTTCCACATTCGTCATCAAAAGGAAACAAATATAAGTTGCGTATCTTAGCATTTTAACTTTAAAAAAACGTGTCAACCCAAAGGTGCGAAATTTCAAGTTTTAAATACCCTAATACGAAAAAGCTGAAAATAAATTTAATATTTCTTCGAATAGTTTTCGAACGCTTGAACAAAACTACGTCCTTAGCAACGTTTTGAATAGTTTAAATAGTTACTCTTTCCGCTTAAAATATTGTTAATTGTCAAAATTTGTTGTTGTTATTTAAACCCCATTCTTAGGCTAAACTTTACTTTCCAATTTTTTTGCGTTTTTAACTTGGAGCAGTGAAGCAGCCGTCGTTCAATTCCACCTGTTCGGCAACATGGAAGACAGCGAAAAAGCGCGACAAGCCATGGAGGAAGCCCTAAGGAGAGGCAAAGTTGGCAATTATTCGGTCGACCGCAGTTACATCCGTTTCGAATGGGAACCGGGTTTAAGCATCCAAGGACTAGAAGCTTCGGAAATTATGCCGGCTGTCGAAGGCTCGGAACTTAGTTTAGCCTGCATCGTGCAAGGTTCCAGCGGCATGAAGGTCAAGTGGTTGAAAGACGGGGCTCCGATTAACATCAATACGACTTACCGGACACTGTGGACAAATATTATCCCTAAAAACTCTAAGAAACAATACACGGCCTTGTTAGGTTTTGACACCACAACCGACCTCGACTCTGGTATTTTTACTTGCGAAGTGGACGATTGGGGTTTGGTGCAAAACAAGTCCATCGAGGTTATCATTAGTTCGGTTCCAAAACCGCTATTGAAACCTATGACGGCCACGGTCCAAGAAGGGGATAATTTGACTATTACTTGTTTATCGCAGGTTAGTCATATCTTATCTTCTTCTTTTTTTTTATAGCTTTGCTTCGTAACTATTAGGATATACATGTACACCATTTTATCGTTAATTTTCGCATGATTAGACTGCCTAATAACTTTGCTGCAACGTTACATAATACTGGTTTAGCAAGTTTTATATCGGACAAGATTGCCAGTTTGAAGGAATTTACATAAAAAGGCCTAATAGATTGTCATAATATTGAGTTATGTCGGAGCTTGCTAATAACCTTTATCCTTAAAATAACCTTGAAACAAGGCGATGTCCTATAGAAATTATATTCTGTTGGTGTTTATTGGTCTTCCTCGTAACTTTAAAGCGGTGTATTTTGTTAGCTAACTTCATTCGCTTGATTATATATATATATATATATATTTTTGCCCGTGAAAGTTTGCTCAGTTTATTAATCCAAATCTGTTTTTATTATATTGCATTGTTTAGTTAATACCTGGTTTACGCTTAAAACTGGTTTATCACTTTGGAACAAAGTGTGTTTCTATAAAATTGTAAATGTTAATGCCGAATTTTATGAGAGCTTTAGAATGTGTTGAATCTTGCTTTTATATTACTTTCGCTCAGTGTACAGAATTTTTTTGCCCAGTAACAATATCACCGTAATATTATTTTTGTAATTTTATTTTAAAGTTACAAACAAATTTTATTGTTATTATTATTATTATTATTTCTTATCAACATTTTCTTATTTTCTTATTATTATTATTTTAATTTTGCAAAATTTGATACGTTTAGTCTTATTTTGAACCTCTCATTAAGGTTCACATTTACAATTAAGCACTCAATTTAAAGGCAGGCTATCTGTTCAAGAATTTTCCAATTGAATATATATTCCCTTACACAAACAGCATAGTTTTGACTGTAGAATATGTTATGGTCAACGTCGTCTGATGAGCAAGAAAAATACGACTTTGAGTTGGATTTACAAACCACATAGTCCCATTAAAAGCGATTGAAGATAGCTAAAACATTAATTTTTATCTTGCATTGCATCATTTAATGATCTTTATGCATTTTGATTATATATAATTAACATTTATATCTTAATTTCCTCTGGTTTATTATTTTCTCTGTTGTTTTTTGAAATTAGATAACTTTTGTTTCCAATCTTATCTATGAGAATGAGTTAGATTTCGACGAGTCAGACGCAAGGGTTAATATATATTATATTTTATTTTCCTCTCTCTCTCTATCTCTTTAATTAATTAAATTCCTTTTAATTTTAAATAATAACCCCTTTTAATATTAACTTATTATTTTTCTTAACTCTTGACGATTTCGCGGTTATATTAGGATGACGTAAATTTCGGTAATTTTGGCTATAACTGGTTGAAGAACGGCGTGATTTTGAACCCTCTGGCGGAAAGGGAAATGATTGAAGATCTCTTCCCAGCCGGAAGTAGAATTTTATTGGATTACGCCAATAATTCCGCCGTCTATACTTGCATCACGACCAGCAGCGCCGGAGCCACACGAAAAGATAGCGTCATCACCGTTATTAATAAAGGAAGTAAGTAATTTCATTATTCGATTGCCTTTAGCAACATAAGTAATGTAAAAATGTAACCTAAGTAGCCAAGAGTGGATGCTAGAAATTTATGCCTCTAAGTTACCGTCCCGCAAAGGAAAAACGGATAAATTTAATCCTTTGGGTTTTTTCACTGACCCCCCCCCCCCCCCCCCGATCAGAACTTTTCCCCATTTAGCTTTAGGCATACACTATTAAAATAAAGTATGAAGGAAAGATAATATGTAATACTTTGGATTATACATGTTACTTATGTTATCACCTTGATTGAGTTTTATAATTCGAAAATGAGAGTTATTAACAATTTTCTGTGGTATATATAATACTCAGGAAAAATTACCACGTGTCCGGCCGAGGAGTATCTTAATGTTAAATGGGTCGAAACCGCCTCCAACTCTGACGATATTCAACACTGCCCTCCAGGATTCAGAGGTGAATGAGCTTATCAATATGACTTAACGATCCTAAAATGTGTGATGAAACGATCACGATGGTTGTGAAGCAATACGAACGAAATAAAGTTTCGAATAACGTTTCATTATCCCTTTACGCGTAAAAAAACTTGGTGAACAGTTTCTTGAGTTTGTATTTAATATTGATTCCTTTATGTAAAGGCGACGTTAAAAGACAATGTACGCTGCGTCAAAAGGACATCGCCATGTGGGAAGAACCTGATTTTTCCGGGTGTCTCTCCGGGGAATTCATCGCCATCTCGAAAGATGTAAATTTATATTCATTTGAATATTTTCAATACAGTTATTCGTCTCAAGACCAAATTACAACAAGGTTTCTTTCTAAATAGAACCGGTTTTTGGTTAAGTTCAATCTTTGACGCGTATTTAACCTTGCCTCGAGTACGCTGTAACTTGGTTTTTGAGACTGACAAACGACTTTCTCGCCCTTTGGACAATTGGAATAATTTTTGTTTTTCTTTTGCGCAGTTTGAAAGTTTGAAAATGGGTTACTTGTTCACGTCTGTGCGCAAAGTTTTGGAAAATCTTAAAACTTATTTGCACAATAAGAAGGATAGGCTGCACGTTTCGGAAGGCGTCCCAGTAGTGGATTTGTTGGATAGTATACAAGAGTACGAACACAGGAATATCGCTGATGATGAAACCATACGCAACAATTCTCAGGCATTCTTTGACGTCGTCTCTTTTCTTTTGACCATTCCTCATTTGATTCAGAAACAAACCGTAAGTACAAGGATTACAATTACTTCTTTAGGATTAATCTTAAGTATAAAACTTAAGCTAGCCTAAAATACTGCACCACATTATATGATTGAAACGAGGGAACAACGAAGTGGTCAGTGGACTATGTTAAAAATATAATTTCTATGGTTGGATTATGTAATATCTTCTAACATAGGAACTTAGTGCTTATATGGATCATACAGGCACTCTATAAAGGTCTAAATAAAACTGCAAAGGCTTAAACCGAGCTTTAAAGACCTAAATCATTCGCTAAATGTAAAACCGAACTGCAGATGCCTAACTTAATTAAGATGCATTGACGAGCCCGTTAAGTCTATATTATTAGGCCTAGCCAACAATTATAGTAGAATGAAATTCTTCAAAATTAGGCTTAATTAACCTTCATAGTAAAATTAAAATCTTAAAAATTAGGCTTAGCAGCTCTCCATCAAAATTAGGCTTTATTACGATAGTTTCAATAGAAGAATTACACTTGGAGGGTTTATAAATTAAATAAATAAATAATTGAAAGTTTAAAATTAGGCTTAGCGAATCTTCATCTAAATTAGGCTTAGCGAATCTTCATCTAAATTAGGCTTAGCGAATCTTCATCTAAATTAGGCTTAGCGAATCTTCATCTAAATTAGGCTTAGCGAATCTTCATCTAAATTGGGCTTAGCGAATCTTCATCTAAATTAGGCTTAGCGAATCTTCATCTAAATTAGGCTTAGCGAATCTTCATCTAAATTAGGCTTAGCGAATCTTCATCTAAATTAGGCTTAGCGAATCTTCATCTAAATTAGGCTTAGCGAATCTTCATCTAAATTAGGCTTAGCGAATCTTCATCTAAATTAGGCTTAGCGAATCTTCATCTAAATTAGGCTTAGCGAATCTTCATCTAAATTAGGCTTAGCGAATCTTCATCTAAATTAGGCTTAGCGAATCTTCATCTAAATTAGGCTTAGCGAATCTTCATCTAAATTAGGCTTAGCGAATCTTCATCTAAATTAGGCTTAGCGAATCTTCATCAAAATTAGGCTTAGCGAATCTTTATCAAAATTAGGCTTAGCGAATCTTTATCAAAATTAGGCTTAGCGAATCTTTATCAAAATTAGGCTTTGCAAACATCAAATTGAGGTTCATCAAACGTTCATCAAAATTAAGCTTATTAAACTTTATAGTTAAATGGAATTCTTCGCAGTTTGGCTTAGCTTGGCTCTTTCAACATGCAATCTATAGATTAACCATTAACAAACATTTATTTACCAAGCGGCTAAGCACATAAGCCTACAACTTTTTATAAAAATTTAATAAATTAGGTCTATATTTTTAATAAATATACATGTATAGTGTCTGGGCTATTTTTAAAAAAATCGTAATTTTATTCTTCTAGCATCTCATCAAGCTTCACCATTTACTGTTAAGCTACGGATTACTGCACGGTTCTTTAGCCGAAAGCGAAACTTTTCAAACGTTCCAAAGATCGACTTTAGGTTAGTTTATCTTCCAATAATCCCATCCATTCATACTGTCAAAAAAATAAATTAATAACCGAGTCGTTGTGCATCGTTTTCTTTCAACGTGTTCGTTATTTTTCAGTCATGGAGGTTGGTAAAATTCAACGCGATAACAAAATGCAGCTGGTCTTCCCGAAGAAAGAACTTCAAGAAACGGGGCCTTCATGGTTGACCGATTCTTTAGAACTGGACATCGGAGCTTGGATGCTAGACTATGTTGAAGGTAAATAGATAAACCCACCCAGCCGCCCTTAATGATTATTTCTTTTTCGCCCTCGTTTGGGAAGCGCCTCGTTCCTATATCGTTTTCGATCTTCGAATTATCCCCTTTCCATCCACCCGTCTTCCCACACTTTCCCGCCATTTTTCTCCCTAATCAATCATAGCTATCGATTTCGAACCAAGGCTTAACCACTTTTAATTATTTTAGGAAACAATTCGTTGAGCGTTGCTGTCGTTTTTTACAAGAATCTGTCAGTTTTCCTGCCAAAACTTTTCCTTCAACAAGAGACAGAGTAAGGGCGATTTAATTTACTTTTCTATTCTTAATCAGGGAGAGTAAAACGTCAGGAATTTAATTCTAAATCGATAGGCCTAGTATTAGGTTCAAATCTTGTGTGTGTGGTTTTTTTTAAATAATTAAGAAGTTAGGCTTAGCGTGTGAGTAGTATAAACCATGATAAAAAGCCAATTCGCAGAGAATTCCACTGGCTGCTCTAGAAATATCAATTTCAGAGACAGTTTTAAATTACACTGGGCAACTTCTCACTGAAAACCTAATTGCTGCAATTAGAGCATCGAGCAGTGGAACATAAACTTAGAAAAAGGTTCTCTTTTTCCGTTGCTCTCTTGAAAAAGAAAGGTTGCCCTTCGAGTACTCGATTTTTCCAGTGGAATATAAAAATTTCAAAATTATGTTTCTGAACTTTATTAGAAAACTAAACAAAAGTTTAAATTTAAAAAATAATTTAATTGTATTAGTTTTAAGCCTTACATCTTTCAGTCGTTAGGAGAGCTACTATTTATTACTATATTTGTTTGAAGAGTCCCATCGTATTAATTATTAAGGAAAAATGAGTTTTGGTTTTAGAGGAAGCCTTAATGGGTTTAAAAATCGAATTCAAAACAAAATGCAAATTTAAAACGCAGTCTACGCTTGACTCTATGGAGTCGCGGCGTATTATCTTAACAACATGGATTAAAGTGTCAAATTGTTAAGACATCAACTTCAAGCTTTTAAACAATCTTAGTTTAATCCTAACTTCCGCTTTTAGCGACTAAAGTATATCATATCCGATTAGTTTGAACACTTTTTGAAAAACTGCTTCTCCAACGATTATTAAATGTGACAGAAAAACGAAAGTTTAAGACATTCTTTAAGAGATTCCTAACGTTTATAAAATTTGCATTGAAATATTTAACACGTACGCCTAAGTATGGACAAAATCGGGAAAGAATGAACTGGGATCGTCTTACTTTTAACAGCATAACATGGGCCAAGTTTCAACACCATAAACTAACCTTGAACACCTCAGAGTTATTTAGGCTAACACAAAAAAGTGTCCAATACCTCGCTTAACCTCCATCCTACATCCTTTAAACTCGTCTTCCAGATAACTTGTTGCGTGTCTATCGGAAAGCTTATGTCTAGGGCTAAATATTGAATACCGGGTTGCCGGAAAAATTGACTTCCTTATACCCTCTTCAGACGAGCAGTGGTTTAATCAGATTTAACCGATAACCTTCTCAGTTCATTAAACATCGGTTAATCATCATTAAACCTTGGTTAAATCTGATTAAACCGGCTAGTTATACCTCGTCCGAAAAGGATATTATGCGACATATATTTATTTATCGCTTAATCTCCATCCTACATCCTTTAAACGCGTCATCCAGCCAACTTGTTGCGTGTCTTTTGGAAAGGTTATGTCTAGGGCTAAACATTGAATACCGGGTTGCCGGAAAAATTGACTTAATTAATAATTAATTCTTTTTTAAACCGCGTAACTAAGAAAAGCTTTGGTTTCTTTACCACCCTCCCTTGACTCCTAGAGGCTTGGATCTGGAGTATCATTTACACTCTCGGCTTGTGGGCGTGGCTATCAAAGGGAAACAACCAATTACCACGAAGCCGAAAACGGGATTGCACGTTAAAGCGCGTTTATCGCATCTCAATCAATCATTTGTAAGTTGCTTTTTTTTTTTTTTTTTTTTTTTTTTTTTCGTAATGATACATTTACCAACAAAGTGTAATCTTGTTTTGGCGCTAAGTAAGCTTAATTCGTGCGTACTTTTTTTAATTTCAGGGTGAAGGAATGATGTGGAATATCTCTTGCGGGGTGGCTGATTTTTCAAACGGGTAAGCCACTGTGTCTTTCTCTTAGTCAATTTATGAACTGTCAGTCGCTCTTCTCTTTGGCAATCAATCTAATTAGAAAATGTCACGCTCTTCTTATTCCCAGGAAAATTGAATTTTCCGTTGAAGGATGCGAACCAGTGTCTTCCGGAAATTACACTCTATGCCAGTGTACTCAGTTAGGAACGTATGCCGTTTTATTAACGACATTTTTGCAGAATGTAAGTCCATCTTTTATTTTTTATTTATTTTTGAGTCGGTGTAAGTTATAGTTTATGAAAATTAATCGGCTTAAACAAATAATAACGAACTAGAACAGTGGGTCTCGGGGTAGTGGGGAAATCCTAACAAATGATCAGTCAGTAAGTGTTAAAACTGTTAAAATAATTTTAGAATGAACGGTTTTTGTATTTAAAACATTTTTAGTACAGTTAGAACGTTATTTAGCGCACTTAAAACGTTATTTAGCGCCTTTAGGACGTTATTTAGCGTACTTAGAACGTTATTTAGCGCACTTAGAACATTATTTAGCGCACTTAGGACGTTATTTAGCGCCCTTAGGACGTTATTTAGCGTACTTAGGACGTTATTTAGCGTACTTAGAACGATATTTAGCGCACTTAGAACATTATTTAGCGCATTTAGAACGTTATTTAGCGCATAATTTAGATAATTATTTTTAGTATATTTAGAACATTAATCTGGAGACATAGGTTGGTTTGCCCCTGGATGGCTACTTTTCTCTGAGCACCAAAGTGCTCGTGTTTAAACACTACTACAGGAACTAGGTAGAAAATACATTAGGACTTTGTCCCCTAGGTTTTAGCTTCTCTCTGAGCACCAAAGTGCGTGTGTTAGAACACTTCTACAGGCGCCATTGAAATATATTGGAAAGTTTAAGCCTACGATGGTAATATGCGAAATATATTTTAACCAATATCACTTAAATTATAAAACATCCTGAAAATTTTGATTACGGTTATGATTTCCAAAATGGTCCGGGAAAACGGTTATGATTTCAAAAAAGCTACGGTCACACTAGCATTTCTTAATTGATTTGAAATGGTAAAATCAAACCGATATTCAAATCCCCAGGAATCGTTTTTGAAAATTAGTTGGGTAATATTTTTGAAAATTAGTTGGGTAATTTTTTTGAAAATTAGTTGGGTAATTTTTTGAAAATTAGTTGGGTAATTTTTTTGAAAATTAGTTGGGTAATTTTTTTTGAAAATTAGTTGGGTAATTTTTTTGAAAATTAGTTGGGTAATTTTTTTGAAAATTAGTTGGGTAATTTTTTTGAAAATTAGTTGGGTAATTTTTTTGAAAATTAGTTGGGTAATTTTTTTGAAAATTAGTCGGGTAATTTTTTTGAAAATTAGTTGGGTAATTTTTTTGAAAATTAGTTGGGTAATTTTTTTGAAAATTAGTTGGGTAATTTTTTTGAAAATTAGTTGGGTAATTTTTTTGAAAATTAGTTGGGGTAATTTTTTTGAAAATTAGTTGGGGTAATTTTTTTGAAAATTAGTCGGGTAATTTTTTTGAAAATTAGTCGGGTAATTTTTTTGAAAATTAGTCGGGTAATTTTTTTGAAAATTAGTCGGGTAATTTTTTTGAAAATTAGTCGGGTAATTTTTTTGAAAATTAGTCGGGTAATTTTTTTGAAAATTAGTCGGGTAATTTTTTTGAAAATTAGTCGGGTAATTTTTTTGAAAATTAGTCGGGTAATTTTTTTGAAAATTAGTCGGGTAACCTTTTTGAAAATTAGTCGGGTAATATAAACATTAGTCGGAAAATAAACATTTAATTCTTGCAAGCCAGCAATTTTTTTTTTTTTTTAATTTAACAAATATTATAAATACCTGTATATAATAATAAAATAAGAAGGTACATAACTTCGTGGACTAAGAAGTTCACATTTTAACCAATCACGTAAAAACCCTCCATATGGCTTCCCTAAAACAGAGGCAGGCCATTGAAAAATCGCTCTAAAACCCATCTCTGAAGACCAATTATATAAGTATTTTGGTATATACATACAGACATTAAATTTTGGGCAATTTCCTCCGTGTAAGGCCATAACCTCAATTCCTTTTTTTTTTTCTCCCCTTATACCTCTCTTCTACATCCCGGTTTTTCAATCATTACCTTTCATAAACGCGGTGTACTATCTTTCCCACAAAACAGGCATCCAGGAAACCACCTCCCCCTCCCAAAAAAATATATAAAATAAAATAAATTCCGGCACGTAGTCTAGCCAATTTTTTTAACGAGACATTTTCCGTACGGCACGTCGTGTTTCTACGTTAGGCGATAAATTTAGTAGTCTAGGAAGAGCGTACACCTCGGATAGGATGTAATATTTTTTATCCAGGCACCTTCACCTCGAATCCCCTATTCTTAAGGTACGTGTTCATGAACGAAGGTGAATGAAGGATATAAGCTAGGAAAGGGAAAGCTAAATACCTTTAGTCAGATTATCAGTTTCGAAGTTATAGCACGTTCAAAGTTAAGTACCCCTTATTTTATATACCTTATGATTTACCCCTTTTAAAGGGAGAATGCAACCTAACAACAAATCGATTCCTTAGCGTTTAAATAGGCCTAATCAATAAACAAATATTAAACTAAAAATATATTTAAAACTTATCATCAAAGTAGGCTTAGCTGGATTCATGGAGATATCCTGAACTCCACGTATAAGGACTAGCGACCAATGATCATGGAGATCCTTCATTCCCCATATAAGAGCCATAGATCAATATCATTGGTCGCTAGTATGGGGAGTTCTGGTGATCTCCATGAATCCAACTAAGCCTATTTTGATTGTTAGTTTCCAATTTCTTTCTAGTTTAATATTTGTTTTTATTTTATTTTTTTACTGTTGGATTAGGCCTGTTTAAAAGATAGTTAATCGATAAAAATTACTTGTTTTTAGATTGCAATCTCCATTTATAGAGAGAGTGAAAAGGAAAATCAAGTGGATTTTTTTTATGATTCTATTAGCGTAGTTAATCATTCTGGAAATATATCCAAATAATTTTAATAAAAATAGATCCAGATTTCACTGTCCTCCCCCTCCAACCAATCGTATAATGCCCTGCCTTTCAGCGAACAAAATACTCATGGCACGCGCTATGTCATCACTATGGTCATGTGTCTATTGTATCTAGCTTATAGTTTATTCTCGCGCGTTATGGCACGTGATAAGGTCGCTTTCGCGCGGTATTTTTCGTGAAAGAAAATTATCGTTAATTTAATTCCCTGATCTTATCCTTTAATAAACCGGCTCCAATTGATTCTTACTAGGATATACTCCACCTCGGATTTGTAGCACTCGTAAAACAAAAGGCTCCTTTAGCTCTTACTCAATAAATCATTGAGATAACTTGTACTCCCTATCTTTGAGCGCGTTGCCAACTCGAGTTGGAATATACTATAAATTCGGCACACCAGACATGGTTTAATGAAACGTTGTTAGGGGAGGGGAAAACAATTCGGTTATATTACGATCTTTCCTCTGAACAGAGAACAGCGCATTCCATAATGACCATGAAAGATAGAATTGTTACTTGATAGGTAAGGGAGGAGATATCCAATAAGACTTACGAACTTAAAGGGAAACTTGAAGCTAAAAATGGAACAGCTTTAGAATTTTTTTTTCGGAATCATCGTATATATTTATAAGAGTAAATATAAATTCGGGCCAATCATATTATTTCAACCTTCAACAGGACTTGTAATGAGCTAACGCCGGCCTATTCTTTTAATGTTAGGACAATACAAGCGGTGATTCCAAAAATAAATTGATAAGCTGTTCCATTTTTATCTCCAAGTTTCCCTTTAAGAAAGAAACTCTATAAAAGTTAAACCCTTTAACTCGAAAGTCTTTAAATAAATCCACCCGATTATAAATTATAGGATTCTTTTAAACCCCGTTAAATATTACATCCTCAAGCTGTGGATAAAATGTATTATCAAAATCAGTTCAAATTTTCAGCGAGTTAAAAACAGAAAGCTAACTCCCTTTGAAATGTAAATCAAATAATAGATCCTGAAGCGGCTTGGTACCCGCTGAAACTTAAACCTGACCCTAAATATATAGTCAATTTCACCTTAATTTCGAAGCGCTCGCGAAATATAAGCTACGGTCACACTAGCATTTCTGAATCAATTTTAAACGGTAAAATCTAACGGAATCGTTTTAAGCGTCACGTGTTCACGCATTATCTTTATAAATCGATTTATTATAGCTTCATCCATCGGTTGTTGAAACCGAATCGGTACGAAACTGGTTCCCGAAGCAGTTTCGAGAAATCGAATCAAATTGATTCGAGAAAAGACGGTTTCCCGTTCACACGACTCTATAGCGAAACCTTTTGAAACGGTTCAAATCGATTTCAAGGCCTAGTGTGAACGCGGCTATATCTGTTCCATTTTGAATTATCATTGAATATAAAGCTACGTTATTCATTATCTCTATAGTGTATTATTTCAAGCTATATAGTCTAACTTTACGCACGCTTACAATAAAGGTGGAATCATGGACCAAGTATACTGAAATCACCGCCGACATTGAATTTTGCTGCGGAAATAAAATTCCCGGCTATTGTAGTTTGCTGTAGAACGCGTAATAGATGGCTCGACGGTTACAGTATGTTGACATAGCGACGGGAGTAGTTACGTGTAGGACAAATATATCGAAGTGCCGGTTTGTTGGTGAAATGAACTTCGCGAAATATTCGTATAATCTTAGAAACGACTTAAATTACCATTACAAGACCAATTTTCTTCGGAATTCCACGTCCTTTTCTTGGGTGTAATTTTTTATATAGTATTGCAAGTAGGCTCTAGCCTTTATACGCGCTTTGAAATCAAAGTTAAACGTACTATCGGGCGAAAATACCTTTTATTTTTCTCACTGCGCATCCGTGGCTTATACCGTATATTTACACGTATGGATGAACCTTTTGGTCGGACGGTAGGGTCTCCGGATGAGACGTTAGGAGCTTATATATACGAGTACGAGGTAGAGAGGGAAGAGTCGATTTATCCGAAAAGACGCTCTGACGCGCTGCTGCCGCCGCTGAGAAACAACAATAAGGTTTTCCACGTCGGGCGCGAAAGGCGCAAACTCGCTATTTGGGGAGCTATAAGGCTAGCGACGGTCCGCGGAAATAAACCTTTTCGGTTCTTGGGAGAAGAGCGTGGAATAGTTCATCCTCATTGCCTTCGCTTCATCGATCGAAATGGGAAGATTGGGGAAAACCCTAACGCGCGGACATTAGTTTTCGGCCAAACTCTCTCATCGCGTTCGCGGATTTCCCACTCCCGAGTTTTTCGAGTCTAGTTCGGTTATAGGCCTCCCTGAAAAGTATAATGCTATCTCTACGGTCACTTTAACGTTAATCCTATAGCATATATATATATATAAACGCGCTATCGCTTCTAGCGACTGGCTAGCCTCGGGTAAGCTTGTTGATATAGTTGCTGTGATTTCCCCGTGATACGTCATTGTTTTCTTGACTTCCTGTCTCTCTGTTGATGTCAAAACCTCCTTTTTTTATTCTTTCCTCTACCCTTCAATTGTTTTGTTAGAAGGCAATACACTCTATACACCTATATGACTAACAAACAATTAATTGTCATACCCTATTTTAACACCGAGAGGAAGGGAAGATTTTCACCGGCAAAGAGGCGATGATGATAAATGATGTGGTTTCCGCGTTTTGATTGATTTTTATTTAGCTATTGATTGATTTTTCACGTATTTATCACAATTAGACGGAGCCGTAGCTTTAAACGGGGTGCTATTATATGATTTATTAATTTGACGAACTAGTTCTTTTTAGTTATTTGCAAGTATACTTTAAAGAAAGTGTTTAAATAAAGTTATTAGTGCATCTGTGTAGTACAGGAAATTATGCAAATTATGATTTTGTTAATTAAACTTGTATAATAAGTTTAAAAATTAATGGAATTTTAATTGCATTTTATTCATGACATTATATATCTATTAATATTTTTGGTTTTTAATTTGCTGATCCCTCCAATTTTGCCAATTAACAATTTAGGGTTAATTTTTACCTAACCATTTTCGCCGAGAAAAATAAAATGTTCGGTTTCTTGTATTGTAAAATTGGTAACAAGGCTTGCAGGAATTTTGTTTTCCCATTTGGATTTTTACTATGCACGGAAATGAATATCAAGTCATAACGATAAATTAACAGTAATTTTTAAATGTTAAGGGGAGAGTGAACAGTTTTCTTTGTATCTTTGTTAGTGTTATGGCTAATGTTTGCTTGACCATTTTCGCGCCAAATAGATGAAGCTATCAACCAAAAAATTCTTGCCAGCAGAGCCAAAGTAGCTTAGTAAATATTAGCTACTACGTAATGCCATTTTGAAAGAGGTTTTTTTTTAACTTTAATTTTTTTAGCAATTAAATCTAGAACTTATCTAATATTTTTCTCGGCGCGAACTAAATACTTAATTGTTTTTATTTATTATATTATTGGTTTATACGAAATTGAATTTTCTTCACTAATCTTAGAAAGCGCGATCCAATAAAATGCTAATAATTTATTTATAACCCCCGGTTTCCACTGTTCGATTTTCTTTACGGATAGAATTTTTCAAGGTTGGCCAAAAACGGAAATTTCGTTTTAAATCTATTTTTTTCTCGCGTGGAAGTTTTCACTTGATAACCAAAAATACTTGGCCAAAATTTCTTAATGCCTTGGCACCATAAAATTAACTTTAATGATTACCTAATCAATCTAATTATAAAATAATCGTTTCTTTATAATAATATGTAACTCCACTTCAAATCAACGATACTGGTGCCTAGTTATCAGGGGTAATTATTAAGATGCGCCGCGATTGGCTAGAGAAAAAAAAAAATACAATAATAAAGCATTCCACACCAAAACGGGAATTTCGCCAAAAAAGAATTGGAAAGTGTTATTACTTTCCCTCTAAATTGAGCGAAAAACGCTCGATATTGGCCCAATGAAAACAATTTTCTCAAGCGGGACAGATTTGAATTTTTTGAGGCGAAAATTACTTTTTCATAACCTTTGTCGTGAAAATGCATAGCGTCTCATCACAAGATAATAATATTGTACTAATAATATTTCCAATATTTTCATATAATATACCAAGAAGAAATATATATACTTTTATATTCATTCCGGCTTTGGTTGAAAAATATAAAATATTTCGTAACGTAGGAAATTAAATACGTCACTTATGTCAGAGAAATTTCCTGAAAAGTTTAGCCTTTTTTTTTTCTTCTTCTTCTTCTTAATTTCAATATTAAGTTTGACGTAAAAGTTTTTAATTACATTCTTCGCAATTTTAGGGAGATCACATGGATGGAATGGGTTTTGAGATGATAGCTGGTCTTGGCTGCGTTATATGTGCCTTGTTGATCTGTTTAACACTAGCTATTCTTATCATTTTTTGGAGGTAAATGTTTTTTATTATTATTATTATTAACAATGTATGGTTAGCGAGGGGTTAACCACTTTTCGTAAAATTAGTACTACACCGATTACGCGATTACCTAACTTATTACAGTATTCTGTAATGATAATTTCATACAGTCAAAACTACAGGGCTGTACACCGATTAAGTGGAGTAATCAGCCCCTCGTTCGTTACCGATGTATGAAACGCAAAATGTACCCTTTGACCCCTAAAAAAGAAGCGTAACTAATATTAAAATTTAAATGGTATAGTAATTAACGCAAGAATGGTCTAAATTTCAATCGGGAAACTTAGATCCGCAAGAAAACATGAGGGAAAGCACCCAGTTATGATTTTTCGCGAGTGATTAATGATGTGATGTCATCGAAGGGTAAAATTTTGAAATAAGAAGAGGGCAAATCACCAAGGGGTAAGAACACCTGACGTCATTTAAACAAAAATAAAAAATAAATTAGTCTAGTCATGAAAGAGCCATTGAGAAGAAACGTCCTCTTTGAGGGGCAAAATCAGTTGTAAAATTCGTTACAACCCCTTGCTTCAGTAGAAAATTAATTTCTCTAGCGCGCTCGTACTTTTTAAAGGTGTGAAAAAACCAAAAGAAGTCTAATTTTGGGCTACAAAATCTGAGAGGATGATAACCGGTGTTCTTATGTGAATAATGTCTTATTGTTGAGTACATTTTTATCGAAATAACCGGACATTATCAACTTAAAATAAAGAAATCATATTCTTAAAATAATTTAAATTTAAAATAAATGAGGCTAAGTAACTTTGTGTAAAGTGTGAAGCTATAACTTTAACGCAACTAATATCATCACGTTACCAAATCTCTGAAGAAGTTCTATAGCTTCACGTTCTCGTACATTTCTCAAACTGTCTATTAAATATCAGTTATGCCTAGCTTCACCCATCCATCCGAGCCTCCATAATTGAATATTCTATTATTAACGGGATTTTGAGTAGGTTAGGCTTAGCATTATTGATGGATTTTTGGCCCAATCTTTATAATGGAATTTATAAAAGATAAAACCTTCCTTATATCGGCATGGCAACAGAATTTAATTTTTTATTCAGACCTTTTTAAAGGTAAAGAGATTTTGGAAGCCTTAGGAAAAGCGGTTCTTCATGAAGTTTGAGTTTTAAATTTTAAATTTAGGATGCTTCTGATTGGTTATATATTTAATGAAACTCCAGAGCGCGATTGTTTTAGGCTATGTTTTCGTCAAATCTGATAGTTTAATAATAATAGTCAAGAGATTTAAATATATTATTATTAATAAATAATAAACCCTAAACCATCTACCATTTTATAGTTTAAAGGACATTAATTTTGCGTTTCGTACATCTTGTTTAATGGGTTAATCGTTTAAAGTGTTTGTACGCCCGGGTGAGTTTCAAACTATATTATCGCGATATGTTCTAGACAAATTCAAGGAGCCATAACGGCCCTTAAAATTCAAATTTGCATCGCTCTTCTCGGAGCGTATGGCACTATGCTCAAAGCTCTACACGAGTCGTTAACGAAGGAGTACTTCCCTCACGTCATTTCCATCATTCAGTTCTTTTTATTGGCTGCCTTTTGTATGCAACTATGTATGGGACTTACCGTTTATATAGAGTTTGTCGATATGAGAAATGTCCGGTATCCAGAGCTCAAAATCGCCGCCATGGGTTGGGGTAAGTAGTTTAGTTACAAACAACATTCCATTTAAATTTAAAGTGTGGCTGTCACCCAATCAAAATGCTATACGAGAATTAGTATTTTCGGAAACATCGTTAAAAAATGATTTAAAATATATTTGCACAATTTTACTTTAAAAATTACTAGAACAATATAAAAATATAAAAAACCAAAATTCTGTGTTAAAGCCCTTATCTGCCCTGAAATTTGTCTCTTTAAAATGCTCTTCCCTTATGTACACATCCTAGCTTCGACTGTACATTTGCTACGGTTAACGTCGTCTGCTAACCTTGAAAAGAAACCGACTTTAAAGGGGATATAAAAATCGCAGATAGTTTTAAAAATACTTTGGTCTACTATTCTAATCCTTTTCGTTTTAAGGTTATCGTTAAAGATAGTATAAATTTCTGGCCATGGAATTATTAATTCATGGTACTTAGCCATTCATTCTACTACGTTTAGAAAATTCTCTCTAAAATCAGAGCAATTTACGTTAGGAAACAAGACGTCGCGAGCGTTAGCAGACGACTTTTTCTATATGCTTATAATCCCTTTAATCACTATTTTCCACATTCTATGTCATCAAATGGAAAAATAATTTACATATTTTTTTAGCAATTAACTTGTCAACCCAAAAGTATGAAATATTGAAAATATAATCCGTATACACCTTAAAAAAATGGTGACAGCCATAGGGAATAGAACCTACAATGTTTTCTTTATGGATGAATCCAATAACGAACCGTTAACTATGGCAAACATTTGAAACTTACGCCGCGCAAGAAAACTGAGGGTTCTATATTTCCCTTGATTAAGGTTCAACTTTTTGCTCTACGAATATAGGGATCGTTCTTAAAGAACACGATGTTGGTTATATTCTTTTTAAATACGGGAACTAACCCTTTTAAAATAATTATAGCTTATATAAACCAAAATTAAACATAATTTATGCGTAATTTTCTAGCTTTTCCACTAATAGTAGTTGGAGCTACGTTAGCTGCTCAAGTTTTGGAAGGATTTCGTCTCCAGAGGTAAATATATTATATTTTTTGTAGGAAACAAAAGTGTTTAAGACAATATCTAAGAGTTCTCGAAATTTTTCGTGTTGGTTCAAACTTTTTCTGATTTTAATTTTGCAGTTGGTGGTTAAAGTTTGAAACAAATTATTTTTACGCTTATGTTACGTCTGTTTTTATCGTATCTTTAGTAAGTTCAATATCATTATTTTTTTAGTAGATTTACTAGTTTATTTAATTAATGTTAATTTTATTCTTTCAGCTTCAAGTATTATTATTTTTAACGGTTAAAGCCGAATTAAGAAGGCACGAAAAGGCCGATTCTCATCATAGAAGAAGAGCGAGAAATAGGTCTGAATAATTAACTTTTAATTGATATGTAGTGATTAAAATTTTCAACCAGACAAGTGATTTTCTATCGATTCCTTATGATTAAATAGGCCTAAACTTTAACTTACTCCAAAAGTAGGCTTAACAGAAATCGTCATTAACGAGTCTCGCCAATACCGCAAATCACGCAAGAAGCGCCCTTTATTCCAGCATTCCAGTAGCAAAATGTTTCAAAGTAGGCTTAAGAGTCGCGCGCTTTGGCTCGGGAGCTGGAAACTCGTTAACGACGAAATTTCAAACATCCAATTGATCCTTGTTAAGCCTACTTTCTCAGCGAGTTTAAAAAATATTTGAAGCTTAAATACTTGTAATTTTTACTACTGATTTAGCTCCATTTTAAAGATAAGAAATCAATTACTAGGTTTACTTAAAATTACAACTTTAATTACGCAATAAAAAAGAATAAAAATACAACGTTTAACTACGCGTAGATTTATTTTACAAACGACTAGTTTCGCGTCTTCGACAGGCGCATCTTCAGGTCTCAACCTGAAGATGCGCCTGTCGAAGACGCGAAACTAGTCGTTTGTAAAATAAATCTACGCGTAGTTAAACGTTGTATTTTTATTCTTTTTTATTGCGTAATTAAAGTTGTAATTTTAAGTAAACCTAGTAATTATTATATACGCAAGTAGTCATTATAATTATTTGGATAAGAAATCACTTGTCTTCTGGTTGCAGTCTCTCTTTGATTTTAGGCCTAATTTTTGAATTGATTAATTTGTTTTAGAGCGAGCTTGTTACATCGCTCTCTAGTACTACTGGTTATTCTTTTATTCGTCTCCGTCTCCAGTATATTGTACATAAATTTCGATGACGATATCTTTAAATATATATTTGCCTTTAGTTCGGCCCTACTGGTAAGCTTGTTTTAATCAAGGAGGATCAGAGAAGGAGAGGAAATGTGGGGCTGCGTTGAGTTAGAGAGAGAAGAGCCAACCTCCCACTCGGGTGGAAAGGGGGGATAGGAAATTCTCGAGGTAAACTGTTGTCACGTGGTCGCTAGCTAGCGCGTCTCATAAAGGATTCGTTTTACCCACGTGACAACATTTTACCACGAAACGTCTCTACCCCCGTTCTCCCAGAGTGGGAGTTTAGGCCTACGCAGTAGGAACCGCGCCGTCCCCACATTTCCTCTCCTTCTCTGATCCTCCTTGTTTTAATTCAAATTTAGTGTTTAAAATTAGGCTTAACGATCTATATAATTTTATCTATTTTAATAGGGACTCGTTGTGTTTTTATCTTATACACTTCTAAGTGAAAATGTACGTATATTTTAAATCATGGCAATTAAGTTTTAATTGGGGAGAGTTTATTAATGAATTATTAATATTGGTATAGATAAATAGGATGTGTTTTACGTGTAGTAACGAAGATCCTGATGCCGATGATTATGTAAATTTTATAATTATATATTAATGGAAACGTTTTTCGTAGGTGTTATCGTAAATGTAGTTTAAAAATTAAAATTTATCAGTGCCCCCTTTTATTGGTGAAAAATAGGCCTTGAAAAGTTTAAGGTTTGAAGTTATGGCCCATTATCGTTGTTTCTGCTTATCAGCGATAGATGGCGCGTTTATTTTCTCTCTGCCAATTCTGAATCAAGTCTGATTTAAAATAAAGCGTCATCTATCCATGGTAAACGGAAACTTCGTTACGCGTTAATTAAACAGGCATACGAAGAATTGTCTGGTCAATTCTTACTTTGACATCACTGTCATTTCGTCCATTTTTGTTACTCGATCTACAGATACCCAAGAAAAGTTAATTTGCGGAAAATGCGCTCATAAACGATTCCATTTTATATCAATTTTATATCATTTTTTTACACACTTGTTTATTTTTAGGATAACAAATTTAGAAGTCGAAGTAATTCCTATAAGTGTAAGTTGCGTTTTGTGTCCTCTTTTGTTTTAGCAAAATTTCAACCTTTTTGATCTTCACCTTTTTTTTTTTTTATTTTATTTTATTTTTTTTTTTTTTTTTTTTTTTTTTTTTTGTAAAGTTATTAAAGGAAGCTAGGAAAATTAATTTTAATTTTCCTTAAACATGCGCGCCGTTTCTTTTAGCTTTCTTAAAGCCTGAAATTGTCGGGGACACTGAGTACTGTTCGGACGCCTTTCCGACTAACGAAACGATGGAACAACGGCACGAGCGTATCCGCCGCATGAGATCTCAGATCGATAAGAGTTCTTCGAACCACCGCGATTGGAAAGACTTGGACCACGCGCTCTTGATGCCCGTCGTCGACAAGTTTGACCCGGCTTCGGACAGCGACGGTAGTCATCACGCCGACATTACGCGCGGCGGCGTAACTGGAGGAGGGTTACCCGGGTTCGGTGGCGGTCATCATTTGGGGGGTCTAGGGGTTCACGAACACGCTTGGCATTGTCCCCATTCTCGGACGGGCTCATTCCCGCCTTTAGAATTGCAGCAATTGGAGGGTAGTCCTAGGAGTAGTCACTTGTATTTGGTGGAACCGCCGGTGACGACGGCTTCCGCCAGTCCTTACGATCTTAGCCCGACCGCCGAAAGCGTGTCTTTGCGCGGTGGTTATCCCGGCGCTCATTCCAGCGGTTGCCAATTGCACCGCGGTCACTCGGACGCTTCCGAGTCGGAATCGTCGCAAAGCTCCAGCACGGACGATAGTGCCTTAGTTCCGGGGGGCGGCGCGACCACCAGACCCTTCGTCCCTTATCGACCCAGTAGCGGGCTACAATTCGAACGCGCGCCTATCAGCGAAGAGGACGAGACTGATTACGACGGCGACAAACCGGAAAACCTTCAACGGCTCTTTCCGGGTGACGCCGTTAGGGTGGGAACTAATCCCAGGACTAAGAGAGAAAAGAGCGTCGAGGAATCGTCCTCGAACCCCGTTTACCATCGCGAGAGGGCCTTACTCAGGGTATCGGAAAGTTGTAGTACCGAAGGGGACAGTAGCGAAATCGAATTACCGACGAGTCACGACGAAGATGGCGCCACTGGTACTTCGAAAAAATCCTGGAGTATCACCACCGTATGACCCCTCCTCCCTCTTTATATTTTCTAAGAAAAAAAAACAAAAAATAAAAAAAATAATCGCGACAGTAAAAAACACATTAACCAAAATATAGAGGGAAAAGTTGGTTTTATTTGAACCCGCACAAGTTTAACAAAAAAAATGCTCACCCACGCCACACTTTATCTATTTCATATCAAATTGTACATAAAGTTATTATATAAAAAAATACAAAAAATAACAAAAACAACGCTCACCAAAGGACGAAAAATCAACAAAGGTATCTTAACTGTTTTTACATATTTCCACCTAAGAAAACTAATTATAAAAAAGTCCTATCTTATAAGAAAATTAATTAACATTGTTACCAAAAAAATTTAAAAAGGGGGTATATGTGTTTTCGTATTTAAAACAAGAAAAAAAAAAAAAAATATTGAACAATTCAGTTTTATATAAAACTGTTATAAAAAATGTAGGATTAGAGTTGATTATTAAATTATAGGGTCCATTTTATTTTTTATTTTGGCTTACTGTAAGATGTAACCAATTTAAATATAATTAACACCCCATTTGAAGAAAAAAAATATATATATATGGGCGCCAGAAGAAAGAGGCCGTAAAGTTTATTATTTAAAAACTTTACGGACCTGAATTGAGTATTATATAATTGTCCGTGATATTAAGTGCTCTTGCCACTATTTAATTTATAGGATTTTAATATACATGTGCCGGTTTTTTTTAATATTTTTAATTAAAAACCAAATTTATTTTAATTTATTTTACTAATAAATTGTTAAAATATATTAAAATTTACGTTATTGTTTTGCACTACACAACCAAAGATAGTTTAAAAATTTGTTGGTTTTTTTTCTTAAATTTTATAGGTGTTTTGCAATCTAAAATATTTTAAAGGCTTCAGAGTTCATTTTTCAAGGTCATTCCTTAAGGCAATGCTGTCACCCATTTCTTTATGATATTCCAATAAAATTTGAGTAGCATTTTGGGAAACATTGTTGAAAAACGATTAAGAATATCATATAATTTATTACGACAACAGTTAAAAAAATGATCGACAACTTCGAACATTTAGGAAACCAAAATTCCCAAAATACTACATCTTGTCCAAAATTCCTGAATTACTACTTTATAATAAATCTAGATACCTTTCCCTTGGTTACTCCCTCTGGGAAACACGGGAGTGACCACTAGCAGACGGTATATATTTTCTGGGGTAAGTTTGAAAGCGACATCTATCGGTGGAAAAATTAAATATGAAGCAAGCCATTGCATTAAAATTCACACGCCATGTTAAATCAAAAACGCGATTAATCAAAGTAAAAGCACATAAGGAGGCTATTTAGCGTAACCCTTAACTAACTTTGCCAAGAAGACATGTGAAAAATATTTTGTCTCACATCACCGATAGATGGCGTTTGAACAGTACCATATAAATAAAAAATGTTATCTCACGGTTCTGCTCACATTCCAGAAACAATCTACGTCAATCTAGCGAGCGTTTGATGCAAAAAACGTAAAACTATCGAAAGGTAGCGCGGATCGCAACTGTTTTAAATTTTAAAACCGTTACGATCTGCCTGCTTGACTGTCCAAAGGTTTCCTTTTCTTGTAGCAAACACAAATACGGCGTGTTTATAAATTTGGCATTTAATTTTTTTAAAACACATCAACCCAAAGGTGGAAAAATATAATTCTTCCAAAAAATTGTGACAGCATCACTTTAAAAAAAATCCCACTTGGCTTAGATCAATTTAAATTTCCCGCGCATCATTTGACGATCTTTTAGGGTCATTTAATCAATAATTTAGCTAAAATATTTACCATAAGTATATAATTTAAACTGAAGTCTATATTGGTACTTTTGCTTCTAGGGTTTAGATTCTGTTGGGTTTAAGAACGAATTTTAAACTTAAATTTCTGAATGATTATAATAGGTAAAGAATATATATAAAATTCGTTCAAACCTTTTTCCCACATTGGGAAGTGAATGTTTTTCGATATAAGGTTAATATAATAATGAAATATAAAATGAACAAAGAAGAATGAAAGTAAGAGAGAAAGAAAAATTGGCATTGTGAAATTTAGTTTTTTTTAGTTTTTTTTTGAAAACAAAAAGCCAACCCAAAAAATTAGTGTTGTTTCGTTGTAAATAATGAAATAATAAAATTCAAAACTTGAGCATGTTATGGTACATAATGTGTCTAAATTATATTTAGAGAATGTTTAAAGTTTCAGAGTTAGCAGTCATCTTGCTCATTGCTATCCATTTCAACTAGTTACTGATAAGAAATGAACTTTCTAAACTATAACGAGCTAACAGTAAAGTCACTGTGAAGTCATACCCTCCTGGAAACCATTTTAAGAAGCATGTATAGACAGAGTGGCAAAGTAAATTACATTATGACATCGACAAGTTTTAAATTTTCTCCTCACTCTTTTTCAGGTGAAAAGCATCATAGCAAATAATGGTGGAGAAGTTGCGCCCAAAACATTGGTACACGAGAGTTTCCGGTTAGATTAAAACAATCAGAAACCAGAAGTTTCTCTTTACTGGGCGTTAAGTAAGTATAGTTAAGGTTAACTATAGAACAACAAGATTTGCCCCACTTTCTACTTCAACTTTATTCTCTATGAATGCTTCACAGTCAAGAAGCCTTAAAGTTCAAGTACTTTGCCAGACACAGGAGCAAGTGCCCCGTTATTTTCTCACTATCATTGCTCTCCCAGGCAGCCACCAAGCATCGCTTGGCAATTTTATTACCCTATTTGGTCTAAACCTACCCTGCACTAAGAGTATATAGTGTATTGTAGGAATTAAAAGAATATAATAAAACCTTTCTTATATAGCTTACAATAATCTAGTAAAAAAACAATAAATGCAAATTAAAACCCAATATATTCAAGTGTTTACGCCATGTTTATTTATATCTTAACATTTTATAAAACACTCTTACAAAGAAAGGATGATTTCCTTAAAAATTCCTGCAAGAGAGAATATTATTTAACTTCAGTTTTACTTTGACATTTCAGATTTTACAAATAATTACTTGGGAATGATAGAGTCCTTCTTCGCTAACCTGTTAATGCAATCATCAGATTCACCCTGGAAAAAAAATTAAGGTAATTTTAAGAGCTTGGAAATAGGAGTAGAAACTAAAAGATAGACTTATTGATATTACCATTCTCCTTATAGCTCCGCAGATAGCGTAAGCTTTAGATTCACCAGTAACTCGTCCTGTTGATTCATCAACTTCGGCCAAATTGATTTGAATGCTGGCGTAATCCTTAGCGTGAATAATCCTGTTGCTAGCCGAGCTGGGGAAAAGGTATGATTACTACATGATAATGATATAATAATAATAATGAACAAATTTAAATAGTAAAATCTTTTTTTTTACCATTTGCGAGGAACGTAAAGGTCTACGAATTCTCCAGCTTCGTTCTGCATGTCTGTGGAAACGTTAAAAAGAACATTAAATATCCGAGGCTTACGGTAAATACCAAATGACCAATTTTTATAAACAATACTTTCAAATATTTTCTAAAACAACCCTAATTTTTTTTAACTTAATAGTTTAATTGTTCCTACCTGCTTCTTAATTTTTTTAGCGAAGATAACAAATAGATGAAATGTGCAATTACTTTTTAACCTCGTAGGCCTAATGAAAACGTGGTCTTCCAACGAATTTCACAAAGATAATGGACTGGTGAGTGGACTCACTGGACTAGCAGCCGAGAAGCTGCGCGTAATGCAGGAAAAAAATATTCCCATCTGTGATTGGCTGAAAAGGCCCCAAAAAGTAAACGTGGTTAAATCTTTGTTATATGATTGGCTAATGAACTCGATTGCTAGGAGTTGAAAGTGTGTCCGCGAGAGGGCACGGAGTGACAACGCGCAAAAGGCACTCATGTGACCATAGATGTGACACAACAAGGGAAAGGAGGAGTGTGTTAAATTCTTTATTTCCGGGGAACTGAATAGCCATTATTACGTATTTTCACATTTACGCCCAAAATTAGTTTGATCATCATTAAACGGTCTAAAATCGTAATTACACATTGTATTCAGAGAAATGTCCACGATGAATCCAGAATAGTAAGTTTAACTTTTCTTTAATAATAAAGACCATCTACTTTGAATCGATAACTTGTTAGTTTCCTAAGCCTAAGCACGAAGCCTTGTAACTTTGTAAGGCGTAGAATCACAGAATGTTGAAGCGTCATAGAACTTACTCAAGTAGTTAAGAATGATTATGAGTAATGGCAATACCACCCCAGATTTCGACCCTTTTCTATTGTTTCGCCATATAAACTATAACCCCGACTAATCCCTTCATATAGACCAAAGAAGTATGGTCAAATTGACATAATTTTCAAGCCTTTGCTTACTCAATTAACGTTTAAAAACAAAAAACCTTGGCGAGTTCTACTCTTATTAATCTGGAATTGGGTAGCCTTATGCAACCTTGAGAATGATTTAAATTGATTAATTTCATTCAAACATTTCGTAATTTAAGTGTCTAGATTTCTAATTTATAGAGTTATATATTCCACTGAACTTTGGCCTAGATTAGATCCGTAAAGACCATTAATTATGCCTTCTTTGTTCTTAATAAGCAGTGAAGGGTGTAATTATGGTTAATTATGTATATTAATACCTCTACTGCGAGTATAGTCTTTAAAAAATCTTCAAACACAACAACCATCCATGGTTATGATCATTGTTTTTACGCTTATTAGTTTGATACTAAAATTTAAAACATTTGAGATAAGTTTTGACTTTCGAAAAATTGTTAAGACAGATGAATATTTAACAAAGAATGAATTGCGTAAACTTTAAAAATTCTATTTAGCGATTACTTGTTTAAACTTCTGTTGATCGGAGACTCTGGTGTAGGAAAATCGTGTCTTTTGTTACGTTTTGCCGTAAGTTTTTCCCAATTTCATTTAGTCTATAGAGCGTATCATTGTTTTCTTATTGTGAAATTTATGTAATAGGATGATACGTATACGGAAAGTTACATCAGTACAATCGGAGTAGACTTTGTAAGTGACTCGCGTTACTTGGTAAATCTATTATATCAAGGTGTTAATACTTCGTTTTCGCGTATAGAAAATCAGAACCATTGAATTAGATGGGAAAACCATAAAATTACAAATAGTAAGAATCTCGCTGTATATTGATGACAATTGATTAGAATTGAAACGAATTAATGAAACCAATATTTTAGTGGGACACAGCGGGACAAGAGAGGTTTCGAACAATTACTTCCAGTTATTACAGAGGGGCTCACGGCATCATCGTTGTATATGACGTTACTGACCAGGTATTATTTTTGATTCAATGATTCAAAAAGCCTTTGATACTGAAACACTTTTCTCTAAGGAATCATTCAACAATGTCAAACAATGGCTACAAGAAATTGACCGTTACGCGTGTGAAAACGTTAATAAACTCCTTGTGGGTAACAAATGTGATATCACGGGAAAGAAAGCTGTAGACTACACCACAGCTAAGGTATGAGAAAATCTGTACCATCTATAATCTATTAATGCGAGGTATATGGTGGGGTAGAAAGTAAGAGTGTGCGAGTCCTCTTTTTCGGGCTTTAGGCTGAGTCTAACGTAGTAAGAGGATTGGCCTTGCATAGTTCTCGCTTCCTTTGGGAAGGGACAACTTGTTGCAGGCATTAACATTTTAATTCGGTTTCTGAATTAAATAAGAAAACTCTCCAAATCCAACCTCACAAACGCCTGCAGACTTCCTTCTCCCTTTAAACAGGGAAATAGAAAAATGGTAAAAAGCAATTCCTGGCTTCGTATTAACAGAAAAAACCTGCAAATATTAGGGAAAATGATTTTTAGTCAAAAAAAACTCAGAATAAACAGAGAAATTGTGATATGCAGTCGGAAATTTCACAAAAGTAGGCTGGAAAACATGGAAATTCGAGGAAATTATTTTTTCTAAATCTTTTATGAATCCTGAATTCTTTATCCATAAAAAAATGATAATTTCTTCAGGAATTTGCGGATCAGTTGGCCATTCCATTTTTGGAAACGAGCGCAAAGAACGCTACTAACGTCGAACAGGCGTTTATGACAATGGCGGCTGAGATCAAGAATCGAATGGGACCTCCTACGTCCGGAGGTGATGCTATTCGACCCGGAGACAAGATAAACCCCAGCACTCCACTCAAATCCTCGGGTTCGGGATGCTGTTGAAAGGCAATCTTTAGGCAAAAAAAAAAAAACAGGAAAAAAAAAATTTAAACGGTTGGAAAAAAAAGTAAAACAAAACTCCGCAACTGTAAGTTTGATAGAAAAAGATGTGGACATTTTTTTTCCATAATTTCCTCTCCTTATATTATTATTATTATTATAATATTCGTTTATATATATTAAGCTGACTAAAAGAAAAAAGTTTAAAAAAACCGAAAGAAACGTGTAAAATCTAAAACGAAGCAGAAAAATCAATCCAGTTTTATTTTCCCGTAATTTTCGTTTAACCTTTAGTTTCAAATTTTTCCATCCACAATTTTGCCACCAGCTTCTAAATCTAGTAAATTATCGCCACTGGTCCTTTTTTTAATGCGCGAAATATTTCGGAAAACTAATTAAAAGAACTTTTTTTTAGATATAAATTTATTTTTTCGGGGTTTTTCAAAGAAAAAATTAAAATAAATCAAATACGAGTCATTTAGATGTACATTATTTCTTGTAGTTGTTGGGGAAGATAGTATAATTTTCTGCCTGGGATTTTTTTTACTTTAATTTAAATTATAATCAGACTGAAATAGTTTGGCAATTTAATTTTATAATATTTCATAAACTGTTGTAGAATTAGTAGGAACTTTTTTTTGACCGGAAAAGTCAATAGAATCATTTCCAAATAGGTCTGGAAATGTTTCATTAACTTTCTCAGACTTATTTTTGAATGAATTTGCTTAGTTTTATAGCTTTCAACGTTTATTAGTAGTGTATGAAGTAATGTAAGTTTAAGGGTTATAATTACGCTGTGAAAAGTCTTTAATAATTTTCAAAAATATCCTCATTAGTTCTTAAATGGTGATGGGCACTGTGGCTAAGAATTGATGTATTGGTTGCTATTGGGTTTAAAGATTGGTTCAACCATGATATTGGTCTTGGTTCAACCTCGATATCGGTCTTGGTTCAACCTTGATATCTGTCTTGGTTCAACCTTGATATCTGTCTTGGTTCAACCTTGATATCTGTCTTGGTTCAACCTCGATATCTGTCTTGGTTCAACCTCGATATCTGTCTTGGTTCAACCTCGATATCTGTCTTGGTTCAACCTCGATATCTGTCTTGGTTCAACCTCGATATCTGTCTTGGTTCAACCTCGATATCTGTCTTGGTTCAACCTCGATATCTGTCTTGGTTCAACCTCGATATCTGTCTTGGTTCAACCTCGATATCTGTCTTGGTTCAACCTCGATATCTGTCTTGGTTCAACCTCGATATCTGTCTTGGTTCAACCTCGATATCTGTCTTGGTTCAACCTCGATATCTGTCTTGGTTCAACCTCGATATCTGTCTTGGTTCAACCTCGATATCTGTCTTGGTTCAACCTCGATATCTGTCTTGGTTCAACCTCGATATCTGTCTTGGTTCAACCTCGATATCTGTCTTGGTTCAACCTCGATATCTGTCTTGGTTCAACCTCGATATTGATCTTGGTTCAACCTCGATATTGATCTTGGTTCAACCTCGATATTGATCTTGGTTCAACCTCGATATTGATCTTGGTTCAACCTCGATATTGATCTTGGTTCAACCTCGATATTGGTCTTGGTTCAACCAAGTAGTAGTGATTGTTAAATTGTATCAAAATTATCTGATAAAATTACGCGCAGTATTAAAATTTAATTCAAAACATTAACCATTAAAAGCTAAAAATGAGATTTTGAAAATTAATGAAGATATTCTTGTAAAAACATTACTAACATCGTTAAATCTCTCATAGACAATTTTTTTTATTATTTTACACATTACTTCACATACTCCTTTTAAATACAGTCTAAATTTTCGACTGATATTAAATTTTAGTATGTAATTATTTAAGCTAAGGCCATTCTTTAGGTTTTCCTTCGTAAATAAAATAAAACTCCGTACCGAGATTTGAAAAATAACTAAACGGGAAAAGGGGAGGGGATTGTATAATTTAAGCCTTAAAATTTAACGTGTGTAAAGAAAATCGGGAATTTTTGTTTTAATTGTATTTTTTCTCAGAGAATTTTCATTAATATAAAAAAAAAACTGCGCTGCGGGGAAAATTAATTTTTAATTTTCCCCTTAGTTTAAATATTTTGGGGGGGAATTTACATATTTAATAAATATCTGAAATCTTTCTCTACAAAACGCCATTCCAAACCGAAAATCTCAAATTTTATTTAAAAATGGGGGAGTTTGTAAAACTGCTGAATAATTATTATGGAAAAAAATTATTTCATTGCACCTTTAAATTAAAAAAAAGAAAAAAATTATAGTTCCATGTAACGAAAAATATTGGTGTTTTAATTAAAAAAACCTATCTGGACTTGGCACCTTTGCCTATTTAAATACTTTTGAAGAAAAATACAAACGCTTTTTTTAATTTTCTTACCAATTTATATTTTAGCACAAACTACAGTAATTTCGCCAAAAGTCTTTGAAGCGTTAGTGTTCTAGCTTTGGGATTATTTTATTATAGACGTTAGTATAATTTAATATCATTAAATAGGTAAGGAAATTGAGGAACGTGAAATTATTAATCTATTAGGAGCTTAAACTTGAACTCACCAAATGTTCTCTAAGTTTACTTATATTCTGTCGTTAAAATAGTTCTAATCCAATATAAAGGTTTTACAAATGTTAAGCTATAGGTCAACTTGTAAAGTACAAAGTAGGCTTAACAAGGATTCATGGAGTTTTATATCTTGTTAATAAGCTAATATTCTGACAGTAAAAGGTATCAAATTAATGACCAAACTCATTAACACCGAAAAGAGAGATATCAAGCTTTTCTCGGATCCTTGCTAAGTCTAATTTTTCTGAATAAGTTAGAAGTAGAATTTGAGCTGAATTTTGTTACTAGTGGAGTAAGGCTATTTACTATTTGAATGATAAGGAATAGATTTATCGTTTAAGTGGGCCTAATCCATCAGTAAAAGTTTACAAACAAATCCCAAACTAGAAATAAATTTAAAATTTAATCTAGAAAACAGTCTTAGCTGGATTCATGGAGATACTGAATTTCTTGGCATATAAGGGTCATTGATACATCAGCTAAGGACCATCGTTAAAGCCAGATCTCCATGAGACTTCCAATAAGATGCGATTGGTCAATGACCATTATATGCGGAGAAATTCAGGATCTCCTTGAATCCAGCTAAGTTTATTTTCCGGATAAGTTTTAAATTTGTTTTTAATTTTTTTTTTTACTGGTTGATTAGGATCGATGCAAACTACTTGTTGTTAGGTTGCATTTTCCCTTCAATGGAAAACCTGGATAAATCAGGGAAATTTCTTCTCAAAATCATGTACAACCTCTTAATATAGCAGCTGTGCTTTAATGACTTGTGTAACGTGTTAAAAAGGTTTTATTTTTGAAATATTCATAGTTTTAATTCGGCATCGCAATGAATTTGACAATATTTTTACATTATTTATACACACTAACAAAATACAATTTTTAAAAATATTTTTGGCCATAATCAGATGAAATTTTGAGCGGATCGATGCAAACTACTTGTTGTTAGGTTGCATTTTCCCTTCAATGGAAAACCTGGATAAATCAGGGAAATTTCTTCTCAAAATCATGTACAACCTCTTAATATAGCAGCTGTGCTTTAATGACTTGTGTAACGTGTTAAAAAGGTTTTATTTTTGAAATATTCATAGTTTTAATTCGGCATCGCAATGAATTTGACAATATTTTTACATTATTTATACACACTAACAAAATACAATTTTTAAAAATATTTTTGGCCATAATCAGATGAAATTTTGAGCGGAATTGTTTTGTTTTAACTCCTAACCTATTAAATAAACATCTTTTTTTTTTTTTATTTTAAGCATTGACTATAATAGGTTCATCAGGTACAGGATTTTGTTGCCGATAGATCACAGCTTTGTTGAAACATTTTAAAAAAGGATCGTGTCCAGTTTCATGGATGTGAAGGAACATTGACCTAAATGGGCTACTGCCAAACCAAATTACAGTCAATTTTTTCCCGTAATTATGATAGTCTTTGACCAATTCCAACATCAAACGCAAGATAGTTTTTTGAATTTCAGGATACTGGCTGTAACAACCCAAATATTCGAAAAACATCTTGGTGAAGCATTTATTAGAGGGTTTGTATTTATATAACTTGACTAGATGTTTCGCGTAACTATTCAACGGCAATTGTAGCGCCATTTCAATCGCTGATATGGCGTATTTTTTGCATGGTTTGAATACCAGCTCAAGAAGTTCTTGAATGAGCAAAATAGTTTCTTTTTCCTTTCCTCGGTCTATATTCTTCATTCAGAGGTAAGAAAGGAATGTTAAAAACGTTAAACTGAAGTTAGTTAAAATTAATTACTTTGAGTTTATTCTTCAATGTTCCAAAAATGTTGTCATCTTCATCAAAAGATTCATCAGAAGAGGTTGCGCTTGCGTAAGTTTCGTTTAAATTACCCTTTTCAATTCCAGACAGACTAAAATCTATATGAGGTGGTACGGTTCGAGAATCACGCAACGTTGACTCTAATGGTGCACTACCGAGATCTGTAAAGGATCAAATTAGATTCAATATTGAGTAGTTATGACATTTTGTTACCGTCACTGGTGGTGGTACTAATATTGTCCATGTCTCGGAACTCACAATGACAGGAGTTGTTCAAAAGAGTAAGACGTTGATATCAGTCAAGTTTGGTAAAATATCCGCTTTAAATGGGTATCAGTATCAGTAACGACGCGTGGCTTCGTAAATTTGAAAATAACGGCTAAATGTGTTTTTAATTTTTGTGAGCTCTGATTGGTTGAATGTGATGTGTCACGTGATTCCATAATAAAAAATAAGCCAGCCTATTTCTAAGCCGGTTCAAACCTTGACGTCTCGGTACGTACTCAGATTAAAAAAAAAGTCGACATAAAAAATTTAAGGTTTTGCGGGAAGTTTTACGTTGCCCACAGTAATTGTTAACCATTAATAAACTTGACTTCGGTTTGTAAGTAAAATTATATTTGATATTAACGTTAAGCCTAACTTTTGGCAAAATGAGGGCAAACACCTGCAATGCTTGTGAAGAAATGAGTCATTTATTAGTATTTACATATATGAATATTTTGGTAAGTCTTGTTTTTTTAACAGTAAAATTATGTTTCCATAGGAGTCGCTGGTTCAGCTGGAAGTTCGTTAAACATGAATTCTTCTTGATACTCTTTCAGAAATTGGGCCGATCTAATTTCATCCAAGAATAGGGAATAGACCCTTTTAATATCAGCGATGGATACTTCTGTGCCCTTTCGCTTCTTGCAAACTAAGTAAGCCGTCGTGATAAGTTGAATAGCGTAACGAAGAGAAGTTTCCATTCCAATTCGAGTTAACACTAGTAAAGCGTCGTCACTCATTTCAACGTCTTCTTCTTCGCATCTAAAGAAAACACATGATTGTGTCAATTACTAAATATAATGGGTGAGTGAATTAGTTTTACCTTATTTTTAAAATCTGTTTGATGTCTTTTTCTTCGTACGGAGAAGTTGAAATAATAACTAAACGATCTAATAGATCAATGGGTATGCCATGTGGGCTTTTATAGTTAGTTCCTCGAATCCTAGTGATTCCTCGGTTAGTGGCCATGATTAATACTGGCGCCATTTCACTCTCCAAAGCCCGATTAAGGAATGAGAAACATTCTATGTCTAACATATGAACTTCATCGATAAAAAGTACACCTGGAACAAAATCTGCCTTCCCTTCTTCTCGCCATTCAGATACTTTGGTGTTTATTTGTTCCCTAACTTCAGCCTTTATTTCTCCCGTATCTCCTACAAAGTTTAAATGATTTTAGTTCATAATTTACTGAAATATTAAAGCGTTTTGTGGAAATTACCCGAGAATAGAGCGAGGAAACCTTGAGTTCTACAATTTATTACGTCAATTTCGTGAAGAGTGACAGTATGTACAACTTCTTTCCTTTTCTGTAGTTCTCCCTCTGGACATTGTACGAATTTAGTTTGGGGTCCCATGGCATCGTAATCGCGAGCTCTCGTAAAAGATCTGCCCAACTTTGTTATTTTGCCCGTCACTTTATCAATGGTAATAATATCACTAAAAAGAACTTGTCATTAAATTGTGGCATTTTCATATCATTATTTTGTATGGTAAATATTTTACCCAGCTTGAACTTTTTCTTTTGTAAGGGATTCAATCATTTTTTGGCCTAAATCGTAAATGGTTTCCATTTCTGTAGTTTTTAACGTAAGTTTCCCCACTTTTGCGCCAGTTCCAGTCACAGGGCGATCAATTTGAATCTCAACAACTTCTCCTTCAATAATTTCAGTTTCCTCTCTAAGTTAGTAACTCATTAGATAAACTTTAATTATTGAAACCAAAATGAAGCTGATCATACTTGATTCTAACACCAATTGATTTTCGAATAGATTGCATAAGGGCTTCAGTTTTAGACATTTCTAATGAAAATATCTCGCTTCCCGAAATAGCTGTAAAGGGTGTGTCGGGTCCTAGAGCTTGTGCCATACCTGAATTGTTTGAAATTGACATTATTTTCAATGATTACGCATTTGACAGGTAGCGAAAGTACCCATAGCTATAGCGGTTTTTCCAGTTCCGGGTTGTCCAGCTATTAGAACAGCTCGTCCAGCAATTTTTCCCTCTTTAATCATTTCTAGAATGATTCCCGCAGACCTACGGGCTTGTAATTGACCCACCATCCCTTGGGACACTGGTCTAGGATCCAAAGCATCGTCCAAACCAAGGCCCCTGATATGAGAATGCGATCCTATTCTCTCAATTCGAGTAATTTCTCGAACCTCTTGAACTTTGCTAAGCGTCCCCTATATTAGATTTGATTGTTCATCCGTGTTTACATTTAATTGTAATTTTATTGGTTGTTGTTATTTACCTGAGTTAATCCTGCCATGTCGAATATTAAAAGCGCGGCAACGTGATTTGACTCTTTCTCCTAAATGAAAGTTGCTAGGGGATGACACAAGGGGCTGAATTTCACTCTCTTGTATTGTGCTGCCACCTAGCACTTAGGCTAATAACAAAAACTGCGGTAAATTTAAATTTACGATGTTTATTGGTTTTTGTTTCACTGTAGCTGAGAGGTATAATAGTATTTGATCTTAAACCTTTGAGAATAAATTAGAACGGCTAGAAAACTTCGTTTAATGTTTTTATAGGCCAGAAATCACAATGTTTTAGGTGTTATATTTTTACATTTCTCAACCATGAAGTATTAGTCCGGTTAGTAGATTTAGCAATATTATTGGTTAATCACCATGGTATACCAATGCATTTTGTGTAAAGTATTATAAACTTCAAAATTAAAATGGGAAAAATGGGGAAAATTATTTTTTAGCTCTTGATTTCGTGTAACGTTTCTGGAAAGTGATTAAAAATAAGTTTCTGTAGTAAGTACTTTCACGAAAGAAACCGCCTGAAAACCATAGTGACAGAACAAGCCGGAATAAAATATTGTTTAAATTTGGAAAATTGGTATTTAAAGGCCCTATCTGCTCTAGAATTTGCCTCTTGGCAATCATCTTCTCTTACGCACAGAACCTAGCTTTGACTGAACCTTATTGTGTATTATCGTATTATTAATTGTATTTTTACTTGCTTAGCTCCTTCTATCGATATGAGCCGCCCCGATTCAAAAACGGGTACTGTACGGAAAAACAATAAACCTATGAACAATTTCTTGTGATCAATGTCGTCTGTTAAGCAAAGAAAAACGACTTTAAATGGGCTTTATAAAACGCGGATAGTCCCTTTAAGATAATTCTACCTGTACATATTTTATATTTCAAATGATATCACGAATGAAATGTATATAATTAGTAAACTCATTTGATCATGGAGTAAATGAAATTAATATCATCTCATATAATTTCCGGACTAGGCCCTAAACCGCTTATAATTTACGCAATACATCCCAATTACAATGAAAAAAGCCGTTTCTCGTTTTCATTTTTGCAGATGTTTCAATGCAAAACCGTTGGGCAAAGTAATTCGCAACGGTTGAAGTCCTTTTGGCATAGCCATAGGATAGCTACAGAATAGAACGATGTTGAAACTAGCTTTGAATGCTTTCAGTGTTCAAACAGGGGATGGGGTGTTATAGAATAGGGGGTTTCTGGATAAACGAGAGCGAAGGAAAAGAACGGGTCCAAAATGTGGCGCGTGCCATCGATTAACATCTGCCAAATTCCACCCCTTAGGTATGACCGACCCCCAATTTAAATCCCATTTTCATAACGACAGAAATAAATTAGGTCCGAAACTTTGGTTCCTAACGCTAAATTTTCGTCTAGAAATCGAATAATATTTAGTTTTGCTAACGAGGTTAAAACTACCACTATGAATATTTAATGGTTAATAGAATAAGAATCATAGAAGTCTGTATGAAAGCCAAAAATTGGTCTCGTGAAAACGCGATATGCAAGCCCAAATCTTAATTGGTTTAAAGGCCCTATCTGCTCTGAAACTTGCCCCTTTAAAATGCTTTTCCCTTACGCAAGCAGCCTAGCTTTGACTGTACAATTTTTGTACAACGTCGTCTGCTAAGCTAGAAAAGAAGGCGACTTTAAAGGGGATTTGAAAATCGCAGATAGTCCCTTTAAAACATGTTAAACAACTTTTAAATGAATTACAAGATTTTAAAAACCTTGGAATAGCTGATCTTTTTAATTTAAGTGTGATTAATTGAATTGTTCAATGAATGTTTTATCAGTTCATTTGGTATGTTTCATATTGATCTTGCCCCATTGCAATGAGTCATTGATCTTTAATTGGCTATTATGTTATTAGTAACTAGGCCTAATAGGCAATCAAAATGAATCCTTCATTAGTACTTTAATAGGTTCCAAGTACCACAAGCTTCAATTACATTTATTTTTCAAATAGGACCAAAATTTTAATTTCTCATGGCCAAATTTCGCTTGGATAAAATAAAATCAATGAATCCAGTTTGCACGCGATAATAAAACTCGCCTAGAATTCTAAACAGCTATTAAAATTAACAATAGCGGCGTTAAAACTGTTCCATTAGATAAACTAAAGCCACGCTATGGTAAAGTAATTATACCATTGAGGGGGTAACAATCCTGGTGGCAAGAGAGCCCAGGGCTGCAGCCCTCAGGGTGAGTCACAAAACAGGGCAAATGTATAAAATCTCCAGTATTCTCTCCTCTTTCTGTATGAAATTACCGCGTTTTTAACCCCCCGTTTCTGTCACCCCACCCAAACTCTCCGGTTACGACAAGGGCAACGCAGGGCGAGGCGGCAGGGATCACTCGGTCCTCTCTGCTCTCTCATTCAAGCATTGGAGAACGTGAGAGAAACATTTGGGGGATTTTATCCAACATCTTCCGCGATCCGCGTGTGTCAAAATACGGGACAACGCGATATGATCACAACTATGTTTCTTTCGCGCTTTTTTTTTCCAAGTAAAATTGTATTTTTTAATTAAGGATTGACAATGAAAGATTCGTAAGCTTGCCCTATCTGGGTAATTAGTGTCTGTACCCTCCATAGAATCGTCGCTAATTAATTTTCAGAGCGTGTATAGTTTAAAAGTTTAATAGACCTTGACGTAACGTACGGATTAAAATTAATTTCAAGGTTGAAGTTATTAGTAGGGGAAAAATTGTCAACAATATTTCCTCCTTAGCTGCGAAAATTTGTTAAGTAGCTGTACGAATTTAGCGCGAAAAAAAAACATGGGTAAACGTCAGAGGAGCGGATTGCCCGCTACGGTAGTGACGGGAACTGGAAATAAGCCAATACAATCCGCGCATGCTCCGTCGACTCGTTTCAAAATGTCGGCAGCGGCGTATCTCCTGTGTTTAACAAGCGACGGTGGAATTCCATTATTTTCCAGGAAAGCGGGTGATTTAAAAGCCGTAAGTTGTTAATTTACGTTCCTAAAGGTTTGATTTATGTTTGGAAGATTTTGGGTTTTAATTAATATTAATCTGTAGCGTAAATATACGATCGGCTGTAATTATAGGCGATTGCCAATAGCTAAGCCTCGGCTATTTTCATAGGCGTTTTAGATATACTGTTACGCATGGCTTCACAGCTGACTCGGAAAAGGTTCAGCAGCCTATCTAGGGATAGAGAACCTGTTTTTGTATAATTTTACAAACGTAGATGTAACTATATTATATCTAAGGTTCTATAAGCTTTGTTTGTTGGCTTAAAATATAAAGTTTGAGAGCATTAGAAACGCGGGAAATCAAAATGTTTTGCGCCTCCATTTCTTCTTAAAAAAACTAGTTTTTGTTTTTAAAACTTTGTTTATAATCTCTATCCGTATTAAAGGTCATTTAAAAGGTCATTCCAGTTACGAAAAGGGTGTATTTAACTTTATCCACCCCGGTGTTTTGCTGTTTTTTTTAGCGGTTTTGCGTTTTAAAATGGGCGAAACAGTTTTATTGAAGTGTGTCATGCCAAATTGGCAAAACACGTGGGTATTTTCGTTAGTTTGAGGGTGGAACGTGGGAGTTAATATGACATAACATATTAAACTGTTTTTTGTGAAAAAATGATAAAAACACCAGTTATTCTGTCAAATACTTTTCAATGCTAATCCTACACTACTCTGCATGTTTATGTCTATATTTGGCCCCCAAATTTTATTTTTAATGCTGGGTCTTTACATAAGTTTATAACTTATCTAAGAAGTTTAAATTATAAACTTACACCAGGTGCTGACAACCATATTTTCATTTTTGGGGTTTTATTGAGCCTCCAATATCGACGTCACGTTTACTGTATACCCCCTCCAAACAACCAATGGTGACGTATTTCTTTGCTCACTGACAACTTTCGAGTCTATTTGGTTCAAAAGTTGGTTCAATTTTCGATATTAATTTATTATTCTAGATTTTTGTAAAACCGGTTAACAATCCAATATCAAACATTTATAATTGAGCCCTAAAACTACTCTATCGGGGTATTAATTTCTAAGGGCGGTTACTGCATGGCGCCATTCTTATTTTTGACAACCGGTTAATTGTATTTTAAAAATAACCCCCAGCGTCGGAAATTTAACAAAAATTATATAATCAGAGATAGGAACATCACCCTAAACATTTTAAGTCAAGTGGATTTTTTTTCTTATTCCCTTAAAAGTTTGTCGTCCGTCTATAATTAGAGGAATCTTCCTTCTTGGGTATCTTGAAAGCCCAAATGTCATATCTTAGTCAAAACGTGGTTTTTATCATCCTTATATAGTTTTATCCACGCTTCATTTCATTCGATATTCGATGATTCGGTTCCTACGATTTCCTTTATCAAAATATAACATAACATTGGGTTATTATGTTCCAAATCTTATCGAAAATTAACTTTTAAATTACGACACTTCAAGGCAAGCCTTATTTCGAGTGGTTAACCACTTCCGTCAAATCTGTACACCGATTATTCCATTACTTAACTGATTATAACAGTTGATTATGGTAAATACGTACTCGGTTACGTAATACTTTTAATTCATGGCAAATAAATTCAACATATATGATTAAACGTTTTTGTATAAAATATCAAAAGTGTTAAATATAAATTTAGGGTTCGTACACAACCTGGAAAAGTCAGGGAGTTAAGAAATTGGCCCAAAAAGTCAGGGAATTTGGAAAGTGGCCCCAAAGATCAGGGAAAAGTCAAGGAATTTGAAAATAGCCCAGAGAGAATAAATAGTCAGAGAGAATAAATATTTTGGTATGTGTCAAGGAACTGTTTATATTTGGTTTACCAATCAGTTGTAATGTAATTATTATAAACTGAAAATATTTGCCTAAAGATTCAAATTGTTTCTCATATTCTAAGTAAACTATCCTGACCCCGATGTCAAATCAAATGTGGGAATTGCCAATAGCTCGCTCGTAAGAATAAATTCACGAAAAAAATATTAAAATTGGTCAGAGAAATTATTTGGAAATGGTCAGGGAAAATCTGGAAAAGTCAGGGAAATTAACTTCCAAAATGGTACGAACCCTCAAATTTAACCCAAAATTTAAATTTATTTAAATTCAATACAACTTTGTAACGATAATTTGAAACCTATACGTTTGTCGTAGAAGTCTTTCGTTCTAAATCGTAATTTCGTTTATATTTTACCCTTGCGCAATATTCGACAAAAGATTGTTTTGGAACCCTGGATAAAATCCTAAGATATGATTTTGCGACGTATTGGCTGTAATGGTGGGTCAAATAAGACTCCCCCTTTGCTTTTAAAGGGGACTAATTGTTGGCGACATTCACGTTTTATTTGGTATTCCCGATAATTACCGCGTCCTGCTGTATTGAATCTCGGTTGCCTCGGGGCCATAATTTCGAGACAAGTTCTCACGCCGTTCTAGTTCAGGCTCCAAGAAGATTCACTAACCATGATGCACCATCATGGCGCATAAAAAAAAAATCATGAATGGTCCTTATTTCCATAAATCTCGTTTATATAATTTTTAACTTATTATTCTTGAAGGGGTTCCTACGATTTTTGGGGCGTTTAGTGTCACTGCCTTTCTCGACCGGGTCATCGTCTCTCAAATGAGTCTAATATCGACCTTGTTAATAACCTCTCAATGGCATAGACGCCAAACTTCAACACCCAATAGAATAAAATCGTTTAATTTAGTTTCTAAGGAAAAGTCAAATGCTATAAATGAAGATTTCGCTCGCTTATAAGAAAAACTATCGAATTAGCACGGTTAAAAGCTTAAATAATTTGATTGGCTGGTATTTACAAATATATATTCAAATACAAAATCAAACTTCAGAAAAGTTTAATATTCATAAAATTGGGTGCATATTGAATTAAATTCAAAAGGTGTTCTAATTTTAGTTCGTAGTTTCGCTTTAAGTATCTCCCCCCTTTCTTTATATTGCCTCTAAGCTCATGGATATATAGACATGCCTAATTATTAAAGATAAATAACCTCGAGGTTAATTTTAAAGCGAACCTTCATATTTTGGTTTCATTCCAATTTATATTTCCTATAATATTGGTTATTTTGAACAAATATTATTATATCAAACAAAACAATATCTATATATATTTCAAAGGCTGAGAGACGGAAAAATTCCTTACAAATCATATAGAAACTGTAAAATGTTCTTTATAAAACATCCAGGGTTGTATAAGGGGTGGAAAGCCTTTTAACCTTATACGGGCGCAAGAAAACTGAGGGACTCTTTTAACTTTTTTAACTCAATTCATTTCCTTCGATCACTACTTGAACCCCAATAATGGTACCAAGTTTTTTAGGGTTTTTTTTCTCGAGGGGTCCGACACTCATACATTCTCTGTACACCTGAGTTCACCGAGTTCAGCTTTGACAGTGCATTGAGTTCGAACTCTTATGAACTTGAGTTCAGCTTTGATAGTGCAAAGAGTTCAAAAATTTTGTACACCTGAGTTCGCGAGTGTCTGCCCCCTCGTTTTAAGTAATTGAAGTAACTTTACTTTAGACGTATATCCCCCCTAAAGTGATATTATACTCTATTTGGCTTTGCTGTATCTCCTCCTTTAAGCGTTGCTATCTGGCGTTCATTATGAAATATAAAAATATTAAAATATATTTTTTTCAGAACATAAGAATTAACCCAATAAAATATCAACTCGTTTTGCATATTATGGTCCCTCGGGGCCACATTCCACCAAAAAAATAAAGCTTGTTTAAATTGTACAACACGGTTTCTATACTAAATTAAGAAAAAAGTTGTTTGCTTTTATGGTGCGATTGCAAAAAGTTGTTATAACCACAAAACACGCCAGTGTATACAAATTACCACGTATTTCCTCGTTTATAGAATGTAATTTACTGTTTTCTAAGGATGCTTATTTTAAGATATTTTGTTATTGTTTAGAAAAAAATGACTTATGTTGGCAAATTTGCATTCCGGATCATATAGAATCTTCGGTACATACAAAGCTAAAGGTTCTTTGAAATTAAAACCAAGATATACAGGTGTCCAGTTTACTTTGTGCTGAAATTTCAATCTGATTCTGACCGTATTTGCCTGCCATATATTCATTATATATTTGAATAAAAACTTGTGAACAGGAATACGAATATCGAAAAAGCTTAAATCAGTTTTTAAAACTACTTTTATTTGCAATTAAGTTTAATATTAAATATAAATCCGCCTAGTTCATACTATACTCAAATTGACCCAATGTTTGTTAAGCCGGACATTCCGGTTTTGTAACGACCTCATTTTCCAATGTACTTTAGTTGCTTGTACACCTATAATCAGTTTTAATTTGAGCAAATACGATGTTACGCCATTCTTATTGGTTTTATTAATCCGAAATAATAATATCTGAAAAAAAAAAATTGAATATCTGATAATAATTATTCGATTTTAACCATTTATTTCAACATTTTTTATATATACCTAATGTGAACCGATCTTTATTTACTATTTTTTATTTATCTCGGAAAATTTTCGTCTGACCTACCTGTGGGGGAATATATTTCGTAGTATTTTTAGTCGAAATGCGCCCACTTTGAATTTAGTTTTCCTTGAGATGAGATTCCCTCTGTGCTATAAAGAAATAATTGGTTCAAAGAATCAAGTGCAGGATGGTGCGTTATCAGTATCAGTTTTAGTGTTTATCAGGTACAAAGCTTATGATAACTTATCTATAGGGTTTGATCTCTTTAGAGATAAGCCTGTATATTAGGTTTATAGCCGCTCAAGACTTGAAAGTGTATCATTATGATTATAAAAGATGAGATCGCCCTGGGGCATTTCCTGCCCTCTTCGATAATTTTGCAAGCAACATTTTCCAACAATATATTTAAACTGTCGATTTCGGTAAACTACGTATATAATAATGAATTTATGTACACACGCATATATTATCGTGTTTAGTAGTTTAACTACATATTCTAGGGTGGAGTTATTTTCACAAACGTTCTGCCCGGTCTATGCTTCAAAGCTGACGATTTCGCCTTCTGTTTTAATGTTTAAATTAGGAAAATAGTTGCGCATACTTTTAAGAGATATTCTGACATGTTTATCGGTGTAATTGGGACCATTTAAATCTTGTTTTAATGTAAATATTAGTTTTCAACCTACAATCGATTTTCAGAGTTACAGTTTCGGCACTCAAATCTCGCAAAAGTCCAAAAATTAGCCATATATTAAAATGCAAATGGGCGTCATTTTTTTCTGCGACCTCTTAGGAATAAACTGATTGCACCAGTGGAAAGTAGAAACAAGGAAGATTAATCTTCCTTGGTAGAAAGTCCCTAGATTATTTTAAAATAATAAAATCCTGCCTCGCCACTCGAAAAAGAAAAGTATATATTCTTCTAATTGACATCGATAAGATTGGTTTGGGTTGAATTAGAAGGTTTAGTGGGTATAAAAATAGAATCAAATATATAGACCACAAGTGATTATAGATTAGTGATTATATGACTGTACGGATTCCGCGAAAATAAACAGATAAGGCGAAGTTATTAGTACCAAAAGCGTATGATAACTTTAAGAAAACATCATCGCTTGTGTAAAGGTTAAGAAAATGAATGCTATGGTGGCGCCACCAGCCTAATTACTATGAACTAATTGCAGGATACGTTGCTTATTAAAATCGCTACCAGAAGCCGATGAAACCCTCCTTTGAAGTCTACTACTCCCGGGTCTTGTCTAACCCTCTCTGTATGGGTTATTCTCAAAAGGCGCGATCCGTACGCCTCCTAACGGTAGATGTTTTCGGAGCGGGAGTTCGTCGAGCGAATATCTCTAGCAGCTTTGGAGTTCGTCCAAAAAACGTCGTCGTTTGTGGAGAGAGAGAATTTCCAATTTTCCGTAGACAGGGGGGATGAAGTAGGACCCCTTCTAACTCGTAAAATTGTGAAGTTTACCAGAAGCCGATGAAACCCTCCTTTGAAGTCTACTACTCTATGTTCCATATAGCGCTCCTCTCTGTATGGGTAAAATTCACAATTTTAGGAGATCGGAGGGGTCCTACTTCATCCCCCCTAATACGGAAAATTGGAAATTCTCTCTCTCCACAAACCACGACGTTTTTTTGACGAACTCCAAGGCTGCTAGAGATATTCGCTCGACGAACTCCCGCTCCTAAAATATCTACCGTTAGGAGGCGTACGAATCGCTCTTTTTGAAACTAACTAATACAGAGAGGGGTAAACAAGACCCGGGAGTAATAGACTTCAAAGGAGGGTTTCATCGGCTTCTGATTTTACCCATACAGAGAGGAGCGCTATATGTAACATTGGAGTAGTAGACTTCAAAGGAGGGTTTCATCGGCTTCTGTCGCTACCTTAATTCATATAACTTTTGGCCCCAAAATCTTAAAATAATTCCAAGATTTAAATTCCTACATTTAACTATATAGGCTTGCTTTACGAAGACAGCAAACTGCAAAGGGCGGAGTAAAAGTCTTACGTCATATAACCCCCATAATGGAGGAGCGTAATTCTAAAGAGCAATACCATGACTCTCTCATTAAGGGGGATTACACATAGGTGAGAGATAGAAGCCTATGACGTTTCAAAGTTTCCCATGAGACAGTTTTCCTATAGTAATGTTTAGGCTTAACACTATAGAGCGTGCCGTCATTAATGGACGGTCCCTTATTTATCAACAGCTTATGGTACTACATCCATAATTCCAACTCTCGTAGCTAGGACGGTGGGGAATAATAGTTATATATATAAATCAGGTCGGTTTTTAATGTTTTTAAACAAAACGCTCCATACCCGGAGGGAGACTACAATTATTTTTGGGAGATGAGAGCTTCGGAAAAATCATTGGAATTCTATTTGTTTCCGGGTGGTTCTGCCCTTGTCTCCACCCATCACCTTCTTATCTGGCCATGGCCCCCAGTTCACGATACGCCTGGTTATCTAAATTGGCTTCGTGTTGGGAGTTTGGGACGCATTAGATCTGAACGTTCAGGGGTGAAAGTTCAAGGGTGGGGTTGGTACACCCATAGTGCTCCTCCCTCTAATCTAGAATTTCAATCGATAACAGGCGTATCAAGAGAATGCACTTTGCGATTCTCTACGGTTCGATATTATTAAGGGTCATATTGGGGTCAGTTTGAAAAAGACCCCATTCTATAGGTATAGAATATCTACATCCATATTATTAAGTTGTTTTTTATCCGAAACATTTTAAAATATTTAAGATTTTCACGGTTGTAATTTAGATTACCCAGGATAAAAAATAGTTTAGCTTAAAGCTAAAATCGACGTTTTGATTATCCCCCCTCATAACCTGTTTTCCGAATATTCATGTTTGAATACCTATAGATTTATTAGATTAGATTATTTTGCGAGTTGCTGTCACTACGCAAAGTACGCATGAGTTCATGCGCAGTTACGGCGATGTATCATCCCACTTTTCAGGTCTGAGATTCATTGGGTTGCCTACCTACTTTTCTATTAATTTGGTTCTCTTAACTAATGGACACCTATCTTAATAGATACACCATTATTAGTAGATTCTCGTCTTAATTCACGACCGAAACGAATCTAGGTGGCGCTGCGTCGCTGATGGCTTTGGTCGTCTGCTAAGTGTTTGATGTTGATCCCAGTCATAGCGGATTTCTACTAACCTTGGTTCCCAGTAATAATACCAAGAATCCATTCCGGTTCCATAAGAATATGGGAGCATAGCTTTAGCCTCTGGTACCATCCTCCCAAACTTTGTAACAAAAGTTCGTCTGCAATTTTCGCTCCATTTTTATTACCCAAAATATTATGTCAAGGTCGTTAGTGGCGCGGGTTAATAATATATTGTCAGGAGCGATTTACTCGAAAAATCGATTCGAAGCAGACGAACTTTTGCTACAAAGTTTGGGAGGATGGTTATTGAATCGCGGCCTTCCCATATTCTTATGGAACCTGAATGGATTCTTGATAATACATTTACATGCTTTTTAAATGAACCTCTCGGGTTTTCGACAGTGACCGACAGGGCGGCGCGATGATCGTTTTCGGTCGTGAATAGAATCAGTATGGCTTGTAAAATTTTATTATTAGGATAAGGAAAATAACTTTTTTCCATTCTTTATTCATCACTCGTTCGGGAAGAAATATAATTAAATTCATTATATTCAAAAAAGTAAATGTTTTTTTAAAGTGATGCTGTTACAGATTTTTTTCACGAGTTCCAAATATAATTTGAGTAGCATTTTATTACGGAACGATTCAAATTCTATTTAAAAAAAATGGCAACAACATTTTTAAAAACTAAAATTAGAAACCAAAAACATGAGACCAAAGATATTCTATCTAAACCTATCCTCGCTTACTTTATATTCAAAAGAGGTACAAACAAAGGATTAGCTGGATTCCTGGAGATCATGAACTCCTCATATAAGGGCTATCGACCAATAACATTGATCCATGCCCTTTATATGGGGAGCTCAGGATCTTCATGAATCCAGCTAAACCTATTTTGATGTTAAGTTTAATATTAGTTTGTAATTTTTTTACCGGTGGACTACGACTATTTTAACGATAAGGAATCGATAAAAAACACTTGTTATTAGGTTGCATTCTCCTGAAATCGTATTCCAGAAAGATACTACGTCATGACGCGAAAAAATCTTAATTTATATCTTTGACATTTTAATTTTGAATTTTTTTAAAAACACGTAGAGCCAGAGGTGTAAGATTTTGAAAATAGGTTTTTAATAGTACGAATAGTTTATAAACCTATAGTAATGATGACAGCATCACTTAAAATCGAAAAAAATAATTTTGTCTTTATTGATAAAATATCTTGACCGAAATACAGATTAATTGTGATTGAAATGGTGGCACGCGTCTTGGCATATTTAATATCATAGAAAACATCTACTGTTATATCTTTACACCCCAAAGGTTTTCCGTGGTTTACGGGAATCATTTGAAGTAAAAAAAATCTACTGATAAAGAGAGAAAGGACGGAATGAGAGAAAAAAAAAAAAATGAAAAAAAATGACTTTAACCTATATTTAATAGTTTTCTAGGATGTGTAATTTTTTAACTCAAGGCGAGATTCCAAGGTGATGTGTTTTAACTTTTCAAACATTTCCTCCTATTTATCACTTCAGGCTTTCTTCCATACAATTTGTCAAACTGTCAGACTATATTGGTTCTCTAGTGAAATTCGATAAAATTGATGTGAATTTTTAAATTTAGTTTAAAATTTAAAGAGTTCCCATAGCATCCAAAAGTTGATGAAGACTAACTGTGCTCAAGTTAATTCTTAATTTTTATCTTCATGTTTAAATCCGTCTCTTTTCTCATTTTTTTTTTCAACTCATATCTTGAATAGAATTAAAATAAATAAATTTATGATAATAATGTTGAACCTCATAGAGTGCATTTCATATTTATGAAAAATATTGTTTTTTATACTATTAATAGCCCTAAATCAAAATTTTACTCTTAGTTGAAGCGTTTTTTAAGAAACTTCATTAATTAAAACTCCAAAAACCTGATAGATATATATTTTTTCCGATTGATGATGTAGTTTGATTCTGTAACGAATTAACTGTAATTTTTATTACTTTCTGTATTAAGTACTTTCACGCAAGCGTACGCGCGAAAACAATCGTATCACGTGCCAGAACGCGCGAGATTCAACTACAGGCCCTAATTTTTTTTAAATATTTGAGTAGGTATGTTTTTAAATTTCACAGCAAAGTAAAAATTATAACCCGAAATGTCTTCCATAATTTTCATTGGACATTTCTCTTATTCTGTAGTAAGCAAGACACATTAGAAGAAGTGTACGTTATCGCGATTCAAGCCGATTTTGCTCAGGAAATTTATCCTTGCTAATGTTAGGTAGTTTCTTTGCATAGACATTATAAATACAATCATTTCACGCGAGCTTTTTAAAAAAACAATGCTCTGTAAAGTTTATCGTTAACTTTATTGATTGTACTAAAACGAGAGGAGTGGCCAACCTATTTTTCCCACACTACCAATTTTTGTTTTTACTCGGGTCACTAAAGGTCTCAGTCTATTATACCCACTGGTACTTGGCTGCTGGCGCACCTTACTTTTCTACTGTCTGATGCCCGCTTACCGATACGCGTCCCCTTTTTAACCGAAATCGAAAAAATAAACGTCTATATGGTGTTCAGTCTTTTACCTTCTAAAGCATCTTGGGCCCCAGGCAATTTTGTCTTAATTAACAGAGATATTTGGATTCCATCCGTTATGGCTTACGTTCCATGGAAATCTGAAACCAAACAAAACCGAATAACCATCTCTTCTTTCTTATCTTGGAATTTCTTTTCGGAAAAAAATTAATAGCGGCAAAATACTAGGAATTCTTTTCATGAAATAATTATCATACAGATAACTCGATGTCACTTGTAATATAAGGCAACTTGCAAGGCAAAGAAAGAACCCCATTAAGGCTGAGGTTTCTTAGCTATGGTTATTTTGTGTTTTATCGGGTTATTAAGAATTATTTTTGGCATTTTAAGAATTCTTAGTAATTTTAAGAAACCCTGCTAAAAAAGCATCTTCCACTAATGCACGAATCCTACCTTTTGACGGTTTTTGCGAACCATTGTTCCTTCCTGTTACAAATGGTTTCTTTTTATTGTAAATCGAAGGCAAATATTCATTCCTTCATACATTTTGATATTGTAATTTGAGTTGTACAACGTCTGGTATACTCTATCCCTTTTACAATATAGGGAAACAGCAACTTAGAGCGTTAAGAGCCAAGGGGGAAAGAAAGCCTGACGTCATGGAACCCCCTTAGTAGGGGAGCTCTTGTAAGGGCGAATACTGTAACTCCCTTACTAAGGGGATGACACCGAGGTGAGAGATAGAAACCTCTGACGTATCAATGTCTCCCTTGTTGACTCCCTATACCATCAGAGGAATTGAATTTGGCCTTGAAAGTCTTTGCTGGTATAAAATAGTCCCTGCCCTTGCTTTACACCTTAGGTTCTCTTTAATAAATCTTAATTGTCATACCATTTACCTCTATTCACCTTAGACCTATCATTAGACGAACCATATTCCTTTGACTTTTTGACAATGGAAAGAGTGGCCAGTCGCTTTAGGGCTAAGGGTAAGGTGTCCATTGTCATCAAGAAGGAGAAGTTCATTGTAGTATTGTTTAAAAATAGACAATAGGCGAAAATACATTTCCGATGAGGCTATTCATGAATGAATTGAAAGGTATATCAGGTGCCAATTATCTCCAGAACTTGGCCATTATTTTTATTATTTTTTATTTTGTAGACAAACGGGTTATTGTTATTAAATAATAAATATGATAATTTATTTCTTTTGGAAATAATTTATTGTATGATTTTTATCGAATTTTAATTATTTAGTTCGTTCATTAACTTATAGAAGCAATATAGGCAACCCAGAAATGGTGGTAATGACGTAATCCATAATCCCTGCCTTTCACTTTATTGCCTGTATATCAGTGGACGAAAAAGATTGATTCAGGTTTTGTTTTTCACGAGTGAATACTTATTTATTAATGTCCCCTGCTTTTAATTAAAGTGAATATTACTTAAAAATTAAATTCCACTCCTATATCTGTTCAAAGGGAGTTGCAAAAAGTTTGGAATTGAAAACTCCACCGCAAATTACGTCATCACTATTGTCCCGTGACTATTGTAAAGCCCACAGTTGATTCTCTCGAGTTAGTAGAATTCCCTGAATGAAATTTTGATGAAAGGTTGAAAGAAAGTTAGCTAGCTCAGTTAGTTAATTTTTTTTTTTATCCACGATCTTTAATTAACTCGAACTTCCTGCCTACATTCTTGGAAAATATCTTTAATCTAATTAGATTCCAGTTTTTTTCTCTCTCTCTCTTAGCTTTTAATTATATAATACAATCATTAAAACTGTACCCATAGTCATTTCTTTGGACCTTTATAATTTAAGTTTAATTTATTTAAAATTAGTAGAATCTTCGATCATTAAATCTATGAACGTAGAATTAATACAAACATAAGAAAAATACATTTTTACGGTTTAATGATATTTTTTTGGATATTATAATTCCATATCTTTAGGGCATCAATATTACTTGTCTTAAAGAGTTAGTTCGTATTTTTTCCCAAATATTATTAAGAATTTTGTAGAAATTTTGTAAAAATTAATTTTGAGAGCTTTAATTGAAAGTTTTTTTTAAAGACGGTAAAAACTGCCCAATTATAAGCTTTTTGCTTCATAATGGTTGCCATTGGGTATGTACAGAACCTTTTACAAAAATAGCAAGTGTAAAATTCGTCCAAAAAATCTTTAATCACAATTTCTAACACTGCATATGTCGTACCGATTTTTATAAGTAACTGGTTGGTAGGTTTTTCCCGCGAGATTAATGCCGTCCCAAAGCGTTCAATAATTATAATTATTATTATTGGAGTTCTCCAAAAGTAATATCAAATAATTATCTTTAATTTGCCGAATTATCTTTCGAAAATTATAGAGTAACTAACCCTTTATATTTCTCTAACGATTTAGAATGAATTGTGGTATATCTTCTTTCAAATAAACCTTTTTTAATTACAGGGATTATTAAAAACAAGCTCATTTTATATCTTTCTACCGATTTTATTATAATTGCCTTACGGCCTCTTGAAAACAAATTCTTTCGACGATTGGTACCCGAATGTTAACGACCCGCTCAGTCCGCACTTGTTTCAATCCGATCATTAGGAAATCGTACACTAACTTGTAATTAAAGGGGCATAAAAAAACTGCACCCTATTCTTAATGTCATATATAATATAATACCCGATATTTAAAACTATTAAAAAACATCTCTCTAGAATTACGAAAAAACTAGAAATGTTTAAAATTTCAATTCAAGACCTAATAAAACTTAGTTTGCCTTCCAGCCATTCAATGAAAGAGTGCGCACTCTCAAGTTCAACATTAGCGTGAATTAATTTATGAAACCCAAGTGCTGAGATGTCAGATTTTTTTCACCATCATATTCCCTCCACTATCTTCACTCCTCCCCATTAGTTCTTAGAGATAAATATTATAGCTACCTCTGATGAGCTTCTACATATACTCCATTCTCAGAACGTAGTATTATAAGAACAGTTTGGGTTGACGCGTTTTTAAGAAATTTCAACGATATATGACGTAGTTTATTTCTGGATAAAATTAATGATAATTTTGATACGAAAGGTAGGACTTTCTGGATTAAGTACTTTCACTAAAAAGACCGCGCGAAAGCAACCTTATCACGTGCCAGAACGGGCGAGAATCAATTGTAAGCTCTACAATAGCTAGGCGACCATGGTGGTGACTTAGTATTGCAGAGAAATTTTATTTTACCAACATTTTCGGTTTTATTAAACCATCTATAAGATGGTTATCATCATATCTCTTGGAACAAAACAGGTTAAAATAAAACATTTCATGATGTAATATTTTAGTAAATTAACTTAAATGTCAGTATACCATGGACCCAATTTCTTGGCTTTATTACGAGGTCATTCAATGTCCTGGTCATAACTTTTCTAGATCTTTAGGGTGTTGTGATGCAATTCTTAAAACTTTTTTTATATAGAAACTTTTTGTAGGTTAAAAAGTAAAAATTTATATATCTTTATTTTGTATTTTTTCTTGCAGCTTCCCTACGCTCTTATCGGCACCTTAAACGGCATAAATCTTTACGGTCGACTGCAGGGAGCGAATCTAACGAATACAGTTACCGAAGATGCCAAAATACTGTGGAGGGTCTACTACGACAGGTAAGCTTACGATGTCACTTAAGACCATTACCAGAGACTGCGAAGATCCTCCTCTGTCCAGTCTCATAGTCTAAACTAAAACTGAAACCAAGTACCCTGGCAGCTATCGAAAGATTTTTATTATCTATCTTACCTTTTGTCAATTCCAAAAAAAAAAATCTAACTCACTTTCAAGACGTCACTCTTTAGATTATATCTAAGGTTTAACTATTTATTTCACAAGAGAAAATATAGCTAGACTTTTTTAGGAGTCGTAAACTATTTTTATCCTTTTGTGTGTAGGGCATCTTGATTTACGATTTCTTAACTAAAATGTTTGGTTGTAAAAGAATTCGGAAAAGATTCAAGGTAGAATTTTGGGATTTTATTGGAAATTTAGGGACCAACCTTTAAAAAAAACGGTTACAAAATTGACACTCACCCCAAAAAGGGCCCCAGTGGTTCTATAGCCTTCCTATACCCCATCGATAGACCATTTATCCTAAAGGCCCAGCAAGAAGTCAGAGATATTTTTTAAAGCATTAAAGTTCTTTGCCTTTTTTTTCATATTCAGTGTGGTCTTAATTATCGTGACAAACAACGATGGTGCCAGTGATTCTCATCTTTCGTCTCTCCTTGAGAATGTCTTTTCAGCCATGGTTCTACTGGTTGGCATTGATCGCCTGAAGCAAATAAATAATGTTGATAGATTGAAACGAGATTTGAAGGTGAGGGTTTTGTTTCTCTTTATGTCTCGCACATTTGTTGTAAGTTTGAACAAATTAGAGTAGATTAAGTCCGCTAGCTAGTTCCTTAAAGCACCAAAGTGTTGAGGTCAGAGCCTATAGGTTAAACATCAAGGCACACTCATTGACATAGAGGGCGGCTGCGGTGACAGCAATTATGTCAATAGTTTTATCATCCATCTAATTTTTCTACATTATTATAGGCATGCTACAACTTGATCGACTATTTAATTCAACAACTAGACCAGGGTTTATCCACCATCGGTGATTTGACCGGTTTTGTCGACTGCATGTTGTGTCCGGAAGCTTTACAACTCGAAGTAAGTTCAATTAACTAAACGAGGTTTAAGGTCTTCATTGAAATATTCAAATTAAGCCTAATCGTGTAATATTTTTCCAACAGCATTATTTGGAAGGTTTCACGGAAGTTGCCGACTCCGATTACGGTTGTCTTCTAGTCAGGGGTAAAGTGGTAGTTGCCACCAAAAAATGGTGGAGCTTAACGGGACAGGAGCTGGTCCTATTGTCGGCATTTATAAACTCTTCGCCTAAAACGACGACCAGAGACGTGCCCTTGTTTCTACCAACCAGTTGTCCGCAAGCTAGCAATCGGTTACTTACTTTTCATCTGGTACAAGGTGTCGATTTGTGTTTTTTGTGTGGTCCTAATCCGCGATTGGACGATCTCGAGGAAGAGGTACCGCGTTTTTGGAAACAGTCATTTGAAATGCTCAAACAAGTGTCTAGTCTTCATCCGCGTAATTTCCCCACGACGATAAAGTTGGACAAACACGTCTTGGGATTCGCGTTACTTCACGAACTGAAACACAAGTGTTTGTCGAGCGTTTATCCTTTCGTGTCCACCGAAGAACATCCCGATACCTCCAAAAACATCATCACAACAAGCACCAAGTTAAAGGAGACGAAAAGCTGCATAAGTTTGAGAAGAAGACAGGAATTACTGCGAGCCATGTATAAACTAGTCGTTGGCACCTATTATCCTGCCAGAGAATCCATTATACCAGAAAACATCGAAGGAGCAGTGGCTAATCCTTGTAAAGAAGGTAAGCTTCGATTTTTGAAGGAAAAATGCACCTTCCCTATAATTGGCGAAAAAAATAGAATAAGAACTTGAAGGAATGCAAGAAAGAGCTTTAGTTTTAGCGAAATATGTCAGTGACGTCATAAACCAGATTGAAGTGACGCCACATTGACATTATCCAATTTGACCCTTTTATAGCTTTTTCCATTTGGAAAATATTTTAGTGATGTGACAACTTTACTTCTCGTTTTTAAACGTTATTTTTCATTGCAGAAAATACTCTTGAAAATGGTTCGGAGATCTACATTAGCATGGATCATTTCAAATTCTATTCCATTCGCGACAAGCCTTACCAAATATTCATTTTATACAGTTCCTCAGTGCCTTTATACGCAATGAGGTAATTATTTATTCTTAATTTATGTATAATTTGGTGTTTCATTCATTTTAACTTATTTTTTACAAACCCAGATCTGTCAGTCATCAAACGTTAAAACAGTTAACGACTTACAAGGTTCACCAGCTATAATATTTATTTTATTTCGTTTGTATTTGATTTTCATTTTGTGTGTAAAGAATTGTTAATTTAATTTCATTGTAAAAAGCTTTGTAAATAACTCTTTATAATCTCGTCCAAAGATATTCCTTAGATTATATTTTTTAGAATAAGAATAAAATATATTCTATTGGTGAATATATATGTATTTTTTTAAATATGACCTAAATCCAGCCCCTGTGAGGTAAGTATTAAAAATATAACAGTAAAAATTAATATTTTAAATTAAAATATTTAAATTTGTTATTAAGCCTAACCTCGTGGTTATACCAACTCAAATTTCTCGGGTTTAGGGTTTAGGAGCTTTGTCCACGTGACTAAATTCTGAACCAATAAACTACTGAGTTACCATAGCGTCTGCTTCTTTTCCAACTTTCAAGACACTCCGAACTTCCGAAGTCGAGTCGACATTTTCTAGTTACGAACTTACGATTGCTTTTAACTATGTTATTAGGTGATTTTTATTGTTATCGTTTTGAATTTAATTAGTCTTTCGGCTAAAACTATTGCGTTCAATCAGGATCATCTTGTCAAGTTGCCGCCCACCATTGAAAAGTGATCACTATCATCAACACAACATCAAGTCTTTTAGAAGATTCGTAAGCCTTGGAGAAGAACAATGGAAAAAGATATAGCAATAATGGAATTGGAAGGTAATGAATCTTTACCCAAAAGTGATATTGAACGATTTAGTAGACAAATTCTTTTACCTGAAATCGGGATCCGAGGTCAGTTATTGTTAAATAAGGCTAGGGTTTTGATAGTCGGTGCGGGAGGACTCGGTTGCCCAGTTGGAATGTACTTGGCTGCTTCAGGCGTCAAATACATAAGCGTGGTTGATTATGATACAATTGATGTCAGTAATCTTCACAGACAAGTCCTGTTTAAAGAGAATGACGTGGGTCTGCCTAAAGCCGAATCATTTTCAGCAGCTATTCGTAGCATGAACTCTAACATTGAATGTACCCCTTACACTGAACTTTTAACAAGTAGTAATGCTCTTTCAATCATTGAGAATCATGATATAATAATTGATGCGACTGACAACGTCGCCACTCGATATTTACTCAATGACGCGTGTGTTTTATCCAAGAAACCTTTAGTCTCAGGAAGTGCTTTACGTTTTGAGGGACAATTAACTATCTATAACTATCAAAATGGACCATGTTATCGTTGTCTCTTTCCTAACCCTCCTCCTCCTGAAACCGTAACTAACTGTTCCGATGGTGGAGTATTAGGCCCTGTTACTGGAGTTATTGGTAGCCTTCAAGCTACGGAAGCCATGAAAATAATAATGGGTGTCGAGTCATCTTATTCCCAAAAAATGCTGCTGTATAATGGACTGGATGGTTCTTTTCGTCAAATTAAACTTAGACCTAAACAATCCAACTGCTCTGTCTGCGGTGATAATCCAACCATAACCAAATTGATTGACTATGTCCAATTTTGCGGAGCACCTGCCCAAGATAAAACCCCTTCACTGAAGGTTTTAGATCCCAAAGATAGAATCACGTGCTTGGAATACCGGGATGTGTTAAACAATAAAATTCCTCATTTATTAGTCGATGTTAGAAGTAAAATACACGTTGATATTTGTCAATTACCAAATAGTTTAAACATTCCTATTAATGAAATCAGTAGAGATGTTCAAATTGAGGCGTTAAAACAAACTATTGAAGCGATTGAACATGACGAATGTGGTAAGAAAAGACTTTACATTGTGTGTCGTCGGGGAAATGATTCCCAATTAGCGGTAGAATCTTTAAAACCAAAATTAGACGATGATGTAATTGTTAAGGATTTAATCGGGGGTCTTCATTCTTACGCTAAAGATGTTGACTCTAATTTCCCAATTTATTAAAATTAAATGACTAAAAATGAATGTGAGTAATAATAAAATTTCCTTCATAAATTTTCAGATAAAAATTCTTCTAAGTTAGATTCATTAAATTTAATCATGTTGGGGTATCGCTATCAGTTAAAATATCAGTAACATTTTAGTTTGAAGAATTTTGGGATATCGGTTAAAAATAAATATCAGTATCAGTTAAACTTTGGATATCTGTTAAATTAGGATATCGGTCAACACTAATAAAGAGACTTAAAATTAATGAAATTGTTTAATATTAAATATAAAATATTTTATACAAACATCCAAAAATTTTTAAATGAATTAATGAAAAGTAAAAGGTTATATATATATATATATATTAATTTTTTAACATTTAAACATTTCTAATACAGATTTATATTTAAAATTTTAATTTTTTTTTGAACAATAGAACCAAAGTTAAGAGATTAATCATGAAATAAATATTCTATACAAATTAATAATTAGTTAAAACTAAAAGATATATTAATTTTTTAACATTTAAAACATATTTGTAATCTGAACTTTTAAAACAAGAATTTTTTAGAACAAAGTTAAATAAGGTTTATCATGAAATATACAAACATACGAAGACAAAGATATAATTAATTTTAACTGTTTAAAACATATAATACAACTTTATATATAAAATCTGAACTTTTAACGCTTAAAGATAAGAAATTTTTTCAAACAATAGAAGCAGCAAACTTAAATAAGGTTTATCATGAAATCGATGGCTTCCGAAGTATTTTTAAAGTTTTCCATTTCGTAGCTTTTATTCATAGGCAAATCCAGTATGGGTTTAGTATTCATTATGGGGGAAGTAGAATGTGACGAATTCGATGGACAATATTCTTGATCCAGATCATTCACTAAATGGATTTTTTAATTAATCACCAGTACATATTTTAAACAAGTTGAGTAACTCTGTGATGAATCAATCTTGATGATTTTCTATTTCCCCTTTATTCCTATAGACCTCCCAATATACGATGTTCCAAAAAGTGTAACAAGTTAGGTGCTCCTACCTATATACAATTTTTGTTCTTCATGTATAATAATAATACTTACTTGGAAAGTATGGTTCAGCCAATTCAACAATAACTTTGGGTGATGGTGAATCGTATAAAATAATTTTAGCACTTTTTTCTAATTCTTTCTCGTAAGTTTCGTCGGAAAAGTCTTTGTAGGTGAGGATACTATTAATGGCGTTATCTAATTCGTCTTTAGTATCTTCGAAAGCTGAGTCTTGATTTAAAGTTTCCTTTATCCCATTGCCATCTTCGTTCTACAATTTTCCAATTACCGATTCAGTTTTAACGGCAATTTTTGTATGCCAATCCGAATTTATTTATGCCAACATGAATATATAACTATCATGGGCGGGACCTTTCTAGATAGAACGACAGATGACAAGTACTTCTACGGTTAGACTGCTTAATACAGTTACATATTCATGTAAGCATAAATTAGCTCAATAGCTTTTCAAAATAAGATTAAATAGATAAAAATTGTGGAATAAATAAGATCAGAAGTGCATAATTGAAGTTCTAACTAACCCATTTGTTGAGCTTATCCAAAGAATACAGATTCTCTTTTTTTGATAGGTTTTTTCTATTCAATTTATTAATAGTCCACAAATAGCCTGTTGGACCACGGTTCGGGAGTCTGGTGAAGTTTTTCCCATAAGATAACTTGTGTCTGATTGAACTTTGAATTGAAATTTGCTAAAAAGAAGAAGCAAAATAAATCAAAACTCCAATTTCGTGAAACTTATTTGGGCACCATACTTTGATTTTATCGTTTCCACAATCAATCACGCTGTACCGTTTCCTATAGAATTGAATCAGACGTGAGAACTTGTCCAACTAGATGAAAACGTTTGGCCTACACTAATTACATTGATTATTTATGTTTAGGAAACTGCCTTTATTGGTGTAGGCCAAATGTTTTCACCTAATTAAAAGGCTTTCTCACATATACCAAAAACAAATTCTCCCTACAAGTTTTCTTCAAACTTAAGATCAGGCTGGATGTGTGAAAGCCACATAATTAAAATTAAAATTTAATTGTTAACCTTAGCCATTCATAAATTCCGGTCACTGTCAAATATTCCTCAGCCTCAAGGGCTTGCGTGATCAGTTTTTGATACGGAATGTCGCATTTCTGTTTTTTAGTTGTTGGAATGACGCCAGTTTCGAAAGTGAGCCTATTTTCTTCATCTAAAATCAAATCTTGGTCGGTCAGACGCGTTACATTTAACACTTGTTACTTTTCACAAGTTGACATTAACCCGATTCCGAAGTGTCCGATTCAATTTGAGTTCGCTTCCCTACTGATGTCCGAGGTTTCTGGCTACCGCAGTTGCGAATTGTTGAAGTTGTTGGCTGAGAAGCGCTGTAGTTATGGAAGTTGTTATTACCTAAGGGCTCCAAGTTAGGGTTACCGTTTGTTGAATCTTTCGGGAATGAAAGAGCTCGTCTGGCTCGTTGGAATCCTCTGCTACGATAACGACGTCGTTGTGGCCCTCTTATTCTGTTAACAGCCTGAAATGGACTCGGGACGTGATGTTCGAACAGAGTTTTTCCATTGATTGGTTGAGGACGTGGACGAGGACAACCCATCTGTGTTATAAGAAAATGTAACTACAAGTCGGCTATTGTTTGTATGGCTTGTCTCAACGAAACTTTACCATGGGTGTGAAACCTCCCCTTGAAAACGGTTGAACTCGAAAAGGCTGCTGTACTATGTTAGGTCTAGTGAAGTTGTTCGCAATAATAGTTGCATAAGGTGGAGGAAAAGGGTAATGCGTACGTAGTAGTGGATTATCCTTGAATTCGTAGTTTTGCTGTTTCACAGGTTGCAAATTGTAGCAGTAAGTACCTTTTTCATCAGTATTGTCTGAGTATTTTTTTTCGCAATTGGGCATGTAATTATTGGTTACGTTTTCGATGATGGGACTCATTTTAATAGGTCTCGGCCAAAATTTACTCTTATTGTTCCAAGCTTCAGACTCCATGGTTTATTGATTACTTAATATTTGTTAGGTTATTTCAAATAATATCGTGAGTTTAGTTCAAAAGGTTTTGGTGAACAAACGCATAATCAAACTCATATTCATCATTCTATTTATCTTACTGAAATTTCGCGCCAAAATTCAGTCACGTGATTATATCACGTGCCATTGGCTAAGAAAATATAATTTCCTAGGTGGCGCCTTTGAACTTGTAAAATTAAAAATGACGTAATCGACCCAATTTGTGTCGAGAAGTGACGTCACTATTACGTGTTTGGCGTATTTTCCAACATGGCGGATGTTCGAGACAGCGGAAGATTTTCGTGAAAAATTTACAGTTTGTTTTGAACGATCAAAAATTCATTATTTTAGTAAAATCTGACAATTAAATGCTCAGAAAGTGAAAAAATGTCTACGATGGATGTTGACAACGATATTGACGGAATTCTTTTACAGCAATTCAGCTGTTTAGGGACAAGGGATAGAGATGAATTGGTTAAACAATTTCAAAAATTGCTCGGTAATCAACTAAACGCCACAGATTGCGCATTCTTTCTCGATATGAATAACTGGCAAGTATTTGTTTCTTTAATTGAGTTCATCAACCCTAATTAATTCGATTCAATCTGTCGGATTCTGCCCTTTTTTTATCATGTCAACAAAACCTTAAGCCTTTGCTTTAAATCCCATGGTCATGGGTCATCATTCTGAGAGTCCTGCCATCTTTATTTCATTTCTAATGATCTTATTTAGTAATTAGTATACTAATTGTTTTCGTTAACAATCTCCCAGGAATTTGCAAGCGGCCGTTTGTTCTTACTTTGACTACGAAGGATCGAAAGAAAACCTACCTTCCATGTCTTTTCTCAAAGACGTGACGATCGGCGAAGGTGAAGCCGTTCCTCCCAACACAAAATTCGTTAAAACCTGGAGGATACAAAATTCGGGAGAATCACCTTGGCCTCCAGGGTGTTCTTTAAAATTCTCTAACGGAGATCAGCTTAGCCCTCACGATAGTGTTATGGTTAATCAGTTACCCGCCCATGACTGTTGCGATGTCTCGGTCGAAATGAACAGTCCCTCCATTCCGGGAATATATCAAGGGCAATGGAGGATGTGTACGCCTAATGGACAATTATTTGGAGGTAAGTTAAGTCTTTAAAATTTCATTATTTTCGCTTACGTGATTAAAAATTCAATATTTTTATTTCTAGAAGTTATATGGGTGATAGTAACTGTCGCGGAAGGGGGATTACTAGCCGTAACGCAACAAATGGAAGCATTTCATCAATTAGGATCTCCTAGAACGCAGATGGGAGAAACGGAATATCATCAAAATCCTTTCGCTACGTGCAATGGTAATGATAGATTTCTAAAATATGTAATAATTTTCATTTGAAAAAAGTTCAATTAAATCCAAAGGGTTAAATAATTTCCAACAATGTGAATCTCGAATCCCAGACTAATTTCCTTCTTCTGATGATATAGGGAGTGCCACCACTAGGCACGTATCAAATGTGATTGCCATCCCTACATCAGCCGTTCAAACGAGTTCCCAAAGTGCCACTAATAGCGCCCCGTTAGGCTCACCGACGCTAATACCCACTTCTCAAGAAATGGGAGTAACGCAACCCCCAGCGTCCTCTTCCTATCCCAACGTAAGTAGCGGTTTTCCCAGTTCCTTATTTTAAGAGAAGAAAGATAAATGAAAAAATATTTGTTCCGGTTCTGTTAATTGTTTGGCCCTGCTTATTTCAACAAATTTAAAAACTCGGTGATTATTGAAGTAATGAAGAGCTTGAAAAAAAAAATTAAGTCTTACTTTTGTGAAATAAAAATTTTACGATTTAATTAAAACAAATTCTTAACTTTTAACTTAATTACCTAGTCTAGTTTCATGTATACATCGAGATTCCAGATGATATATTTTAAGTTGAGTCAAATATAATCTCTTACACCTAGAGATGACGCGCAGTTAACGTAAAGGGATACTGGACTGTTAAAATATGCCCGGAAACCCTATCAAAACTCGCTACAAAAGTTTTTCTGGTAATTCAGAGTTTATTACCAAAGCTGCGAAATAAATTTTGAAGAAATTTCTGATTTTTTTCTAAAAGTCTCAATTATTGATGCCAATCCGAGAGTTTGTGTTTGAAATGGCACGTTAATGAGAGTCTGATATCTGTTAGAAATATTCTGCATTAAATTGGTTCATGCACCATATAATACACTATTTTATAGGCATCAGCAACTCCCTTTTTTCGAGAATCTTTCCAGGCTAAACTTTCCTAATGAATCTAACGATAATTAACTGTAAATTACAGCGAAATCTTTCGATGAGTTTTGATACTGTTTTCACGCATACTTTACCAATTCAAATGGATTAAAAATAACTTATTATCAAAGTCTAGTATCCCTTTATGAGATAAAGAAAACCTAGATTTGTGTTACTAACTTTAGGTGGAATAGAATATAGTTCATCCAACTCAAAAAGGTTGTTTGGTGTAAGTACGAATTTAGATGAACAAGAAAGCGTTTTTCGGCAAAAAAATTGCTAGTTTAAGTCTCTTAAAATATTTTCTGAATTTGAAATGTTAGAATCATAGTGTTTATAAAATTAAATCCTGGTTATAGTCGATTCTTGAATGATCGAAAGGGAGTCTAGGTGAAAACTTAATTACTTAAAGGCTTTTTTTTTTTCTTCTTAAAATAAAAACGCAGCACATTCTATGATTATAATTAAATCTATTTGGGTTTTGTCGTGTTTCCTCGCAAGACTTAACCTTTTAAATTGAGAATGCAACCCATCAAGTTTTTTTATTACTTATAAACCTAATCCACTCAATATTAAAATGGAGTGATTGGAAAATATATAAAATTTCCATTTTACAGGAAAGTTGTTTAACTTGGAATTTAAGTCAAACTCAGAGAAATGGTAAATGGAAAAATGATTGCTAAATTATCTCAAGATCTTCTTGTATTTTTTTTCCCTCCCAATAATGGTCATTATTTTAAAAAATAAAAAACATTTTTGTGACTTTTTTTTTTCATAAATTACATCAAAAAAATAACCTCATTCGCTTAATTAAAATAAATAATTACTATAATTATATTTTTATGGAAAATATTTAAAAAATATTTAATCAGGACTCGGGATTGTTTTAATTTTTATCAATATTTTCCTAGTTTTGAAATTTTTTACGTAAATGAAACTGAATTAAAAACCAAAAAAAAAAAAAACGTTAAAAATATGAAAAAGCTCGTGGCTTTTATTTGCCTACTTGTCATGATTAAATGAGTGTATGATTGTAAATAAAAATGAGAAGTATGGCTGTGGAAAAAATCAACATCTCTCTTTTTTTTATATATATAACCCTTATGTTTAACTCTCATAAATCAGTATGTGAAATTTGGTATAATTGGTGGAGTTCGATGGTGCTTTAAACATACCCCCCTCCCCTCAACATTGCCCCAACAGCAGGCTTGGAAATCCTTTTTTCATCTACTAGAGGGCCCCAAAATTACTGAAGTAATCCCCATCAATATTTTTTATAAAATATTAGAATTAATAAACTAGTCCCTGGGACGAGTTACCCTCAGTTTTGGAATTAAAAAACTGGTCCATGAAATTATCAAGTTGTCTAAGTTATTTCGAAGTCACCCGCTCCTCCCACACACATAATAACAGTCGTCTGCTAATTTTCAGTCAGTGAGGTTTTGAAATTGAATATTTCAGTGGCAAGCGTGGTAGTCTGTAAAACCCTAATCGCGTAAGAATTTAAAATAGTTCAAATATGTCTATTCCACTAGAAGAATAGAAGAAAATAAATTAGTTTTCAAACAGTTTTGAAAAGTTTTTAATTCGAAACATTACTGGAACAGCGACGCACGTTTATAAACTACAATCGTGAACATCGAAAAAATTAAGCCCAAGGCTTAAGATCTTGAGCAAGTTTGCGCGATATTTACGAGTTTTTCTTCAATCATAATCTACAAAAACATTTAATACGCGTATAATTCAGTCGTATTTACGGTTTATCGATTCGATTTCCTGCAAAGAAAATATACGTAAGTAATAATTGTTAATTTAGTTTGGCTCTTGATGAAGCCATGGGGTCAAGGACGAAATTTTAGATATTATCATATACATAAGTAAACAATTACTAGCTCCCTATAAGTTAAATAGTCGTATTAATACGACTATTAATATAATATTGCCTGCTATTTCTTCCGTGTCCTTCAAAAATTCGTTATATTAAGAAACGGTCAACGCGTCCGTTTTTGGCATTAAATTATTATCTTGGAAGAATCATTCGCTGGCTGCATTAAAGGGGCCCTATTATTTTCTGTCTTATAATTTGACCTTGAAGGCCGTATGGGGTAGAAAAGGTTATTTCGATCATATTTTATCGTGGTTGTACACTTGGCTTTCCCATGTGAAAGTTAATTAATTGACTAGACCAGCTTATGGTATGCGTTACAAGAGGTCATTGAGGTCAATGAAAAAATAGATAGTAAAAGCGATACTGACCATTCACCTTCTTCCACTGATTCTCATTCTTTCTTTCAACGCCGATATCAAGTCAGAGTTACCATTTTTATAGTGCATCATATACTCTGGCAAGTCGACTCCCAAAGCTAAAATTTAGTCGGTAAGAAACAAAATTTATGGAAAAGTGATTAAATTTGAATCATAGTTAATGTACTAGTAAGTCTATTAACCAAAACTAGATATAATTTAAACACCAAAAAGGTGTCTAATAATTGTGAAAAACTACTCGAATAGGTTGCCCAAAAATAAACTAAGCTACAATTTAATTATAATCAAGAATATAAATCCCTGAAAATATCTAGTTTATTAAAGCTTCATTATAGTCAAGGTCACATTAAAAACTTTATCGCTGATTCGTTAGAACAATACATGTCCCTATATGTTCGTCAAACATTTAATTGATTAGGTAAGGAAGGTATTAGCGAACTCTGTTGAATATAAAGGTTATAGAGGGGAAGGGGAACTTTAATAATACGCGTAGTCAATTAGGATCTGAGAGGACAGAGAACTGAAAAGACAAATATTCCTTCCTCCAATAAGTAACAGGTGTTCTCAAACCTCATTGCCAATATATATAGTTTTGAAATAGAGAGAGAGAGAGGTTTGATGAATAGATTTCAAGCCCCTGACAATTACGAACTACGGTCCACCTTGATTAGGGCTCTTGATTGCGTGTGTGCTATACCCACAATTCGCTGTACTGACGAACTAGTTAAACGTCTCTTCATGATGGAATATTGTCATTCAAACAAATAAGTGGATTTAAGCTAGGTTGTGTTGGGGTATGTTAAGGAAATTAAGAGCCGAAGCAGAAGGAGATAATATCAGAAGGTAGACACTGTTTGTGTTATAAGAGTCTGACAATCTTCTCTTTCCTATTGTATGGGTCTCTTTCCCAGGTAACCCTGGCGAAACGTTCCTTAAAGGGACTAGCTTATTCGATGATACAATAAAAGCTAGGCTGTGTGCATAAGGGAAGAGCATTTTAAAGAGGCAAATTTCAGAGCAGATAAGACCTTTAAATTGTACCAATACAATCCAAATAATCCACGTGACATTCTTAACAGCAGGCGTCGCGAGAACACCTTTAAAATTGTATTTTTTTCTTGCTTATCAGAAATTGCAATGTCCAAAGCTAGACTTTAGGTTAAAATATTTTTAAGCGGCGAATTGTAGAGTTGAAGAGACCCATAAAGACTTTTTTACGAGTAATTTTGGTCTAAACTAAGCTAAAATGTAGGCCTGGTTTATTTCCGGGAGAATGTGGATTCAAAACGATGTCAAAATTTGGAGGCCATCATCATTCTGGGGTGGAGGTTTGAAATGTAGTTAAATAAATAAACTTGAACGGCGATTTTAGGTTTATTTAAGCTATTACCAACTGAAATATTAAAGGTAGCATAATCAAAAACTAAAAATCGTCTGCTAACGCGACATCTTTTTTTTCTAACGTAACTGGCGCCGATTTTAGAGACTATTTCTTAGACATAGTGGTTGGGATGTTAGGTTGTACCATCCAACTTCGACCATGGTTTTATACTCTTTAAGGTGGAACCTTACTTAAATTGTTTTGAATTTTACCAGATCGCTTAGAGGCCATCATAGCTGGCCAGGGAAGTTGACGTCGTGGGAAAATTACATCTGGCGTCATTACGTATTCAGTGCCTTGAATTCTGGCCAACAAAGGATATTCGTCGACGCCGGAGTTATCCATCGCTCTAGACGTTTGTGGAAGTTGACGATCTTCGAAAGTGGTGAAACGCTCCCCCGAAACTACTCGACCCAAAACTGCTAGGCTCAAAACCAAGGGCAAGAGTGAAGGAGTCATTTTTCAAGAAATATTTTTCACCTGTAAGTTCAAATTTTATTATTTTCTATTGAAGTTACCTATTCAAGTTCTATTAGTTACCACCATAGAAATAAATCATATCTGTATAATGTCTTATCTATATCTCTATTATCCAGTAAGAACCATGTTTGCCTTAATTTAATCCTGATTTAATTAATATCGGATTAGATAAAATAGGCGATTTTTAATAATAATCTGTTAGTTTTCAAAACTTGACTAGCAACTAAGAACCATAACCTTTAAATTAATCATGATTTAATTCATATCGGATTAGGTAAATATGTGATTTTTCCCGCGTATGCTTAATATGTTAGTTTTATAAAGCCAAAGTAAACATAGCTACTCTCTTTGTTGATTTGTTGTACTAAGCCTTATTAATATCGGATTTCCATCATAATTTGTTTGGGCATTTCACATCCCCTTTATAAAATATTGTAATCTTTCTAACCTTCAAAAGGACACGAAGTCGAATTAACTTATGGCAGTAGAGTGGCAAAATTATTTGTTTAGTAATCGAAATCGAGAGTTCCAAAATTATGTTCAAACATTGTTCGCAAACCATCCAAAAACACGCCCGTTTCAACCCTCTAACATATTATATGGCTTATAGTGTTCTCAAAATATAAATGAAATAGCTAGGTAACTATATAAAATAAATTTATGGCTTTATCAACTTGTTGAGTTTAGCGGAATAGCTACCAGGGACGGAAATAAGAAAAAAATATTGGACAAATGTCCAGTAACACCTCTTAACAAATTCAAAGTTATCGGACATTTAAAAAAATTATCAGACATTTCTAGATTTCCTGTATTAATAAGTAATTTTTCTTATCGGACAAATGTCCAATGACCGCCTCTCAAAAATAGAAAGTTATTGGCAGTGACTTGTGCTTATTTCCGTACCTGATCACCACTGTATCAAATTACATGTGACGAATGTAGTGTCAGAAACAAGCGAATCTAGCCTTTTAATATTTACCTATTAGTAAAATTGATTGATTTGGGCATGGTGAAGCGGGGTCAAAGACCCAAATTAATTTAAAGTTACAGTCAAATATTTAAATTAACTTTTAACTTTAAAATAAGTGTTTTTACTTTTGGAATGAAGCGCGCACGCTTCTCGCGTAATTGTTTGGAGACTGGTTTTCGGCGAGATTTAAAATTCTCCGTGAATCCGTGTTAAGCCTACTTTCATAGTAAGTTAAAAATGGATTTGAAACCACTGAACTAAACGGTATATACCCATTGAATAGAATCCTATTGGACCGAATTCCCATTGGTCCGAAATAAAAAATAAATAGTCCCAATCAACCGAATCTTGGCCGACCGAGCCCAATGCACCGAATTCCCATTGAACCGAAATCCCGCTGAACCGAATCCCGCTGAACCGAATCCCCCATAGACCGAATTTCCCATTGGGCCGAAACCAAAAAGGGCGTCCCGATGAATTTAAGCCGATAATGGTTAGGTTAGGTTAGGTTAGGTTAGGTTAGGTTAGAATGTGTTAATGGACTTCTGATTGTGAACGTCGGTCGAATGGGATTGACGGTCGAATGGGATTCGGTCGAATGGGATTGACGGTCGAATGGGATTCGATCGAATGGGATTCTGGTTTACGAAAACGTATCGGTTGAATGGGATTGTGGATCGAATGGGATTCTGCCCAATGGGATTCTGCCCAATGGGATTCTGTCCAATGGAATTCTGTCCAATGGTCGAGAAGCGAACTAAACCTATGCTGAAGATTTCGATAAAAATTCATTTGTGTTTAGGATTCATTCTCCCTTTAAAGATATCGTCGTAATTTAACTAAGTATTAGCATTTTATATCATATATAACCAATTTGTTCATCGTCATATGATGATTTAGTGGTCAAAATCATAATAGGGGATCAAAATTAATTATCAAATTTATTTAAAATAATTTTACTTTAGAAGATTTTGCTGTTTGATCTTGTTTGAGAAATAACTGATTTACTGGTCAAAATTCAAACTGGAGTGACTTGTCCATGGCTTATTATTAGCATCACCAGATTATAATCGGGGGATTATAGTTGCAAAAAACTCAGTCTGGTTTGAAGGCGTATCAAAGACATATAGTGCTAGTTTTAAAACCTTATTGGATTGAAAACTATTCTGAGTTGACCCCATACTACATGTTTATTGGATAAACCTGAAAGTATTAGCCCCAATCCGATCAGTAAATTTTCTGATAGTGAAATATACGAAGGAAAATCTAACATAATTAACTCCACTCCTGGATCTTCGTCCTAGTTTATTTTTTTATAGAGGCTTGACAATTAAATTTCCCGACATGGGAGTTATATGGTTAAATCTATAACAAGCTTTATAAAGATTTGAAGAAGGGGCTTATTTATTTTCAAAGTATACCCGACGCTATTTCTCTTCAGACGACGCTTTTGATCCCATTTTTTTTTGGACGCCATGGAAATTTTGTTGCTATGTATACATGGATAGAGTTAACTTTATTAAGAAAGGACCTCACTCGAGAGGAAGATTATTTAATTAGTTTTTGAGATGTTCTAGCGCACCAGTTTTACACGACAGCAACTCGGGCAGAGTTACCAGAATAAACGCGATGAAGTAAAAAAATTAAACAAATAATGGAAGTAGAAAAGTTTAGTCTAAAGTTTTTTCCCGAAAAAAATGAATTCGTATTATTGTTAACTTAGTTTTAGTAAAATTTTGCGTTTCTACACGATTTATGTCTGATGTCTGGCATTTATTGAAGTTCACGAAAAATTCACTATAGGCTCTGTATGTTGTTTCTTGAGGCGAGATAATTAGTTTAGGCATGGTTAAAAAACAGCGACGCTCTAGCTACGGTCACACTAGCATTTGAAACTGTAAAATCAAACCTATATTCAAATCGCCAGGAATCATTTTAAGCGTCACGTCTTTATAAATCAATTTATTGTAGCTTCTTCTAACGGTTGTTGAAATCGAATCGGTATGAAACTGGTTCCCGAAGCAGTTTCGAGAAATCGAATCAAATCGATTCGAAAATATCCGGTTTCCCGTTCACGCGACTCTAGCGAAACGGTTGAAATCGATTTTAAGGTCTAGTATGAACGCAGCTTCTAAGTTACTATACTCGACGCAGATTGAGAATAAACACGCGGTATACAAAATTACCTAAAAGTTGGGATCATTTCCTAATGAAACAAAAATATGGGAACCATAAAAAAGTGTGTTGTACCGTATCCCGCATTGAGAGGGATAAAGAAATCATAATGTGGTTTCATTGTTTTAAAAAATACAGAATCAAGTTTTAATAGGCCTTATTATAAAATAATCTTGGAAACGAGTAAAAGAGCCGTTAAAAAGCACCCGTTTGTATTGAAAATGTAGCGTTTTTTCAAGGCTGGTACAAAGTGTAGGATTTTCTATACTTTTTCCAACCTTGAAACTAACAAAAAGAGCCGTTAAATTGAACCCTTTTATACGGAAGATTTTTTCAAGGTTTAGACGTAGACAGAATTTTTGTTATCGTCTATTACCAATTTGATGATAAACCTAATTATATTAAATGGAGAATGCAACCTAACAAGTCATTGTTATGGATCATTTATCGTCTAAATAGGCCTAATCTAAAATAAAAAAAAAATTACAAACCAATATTGAACTAGAAATAAATTTAAAACTTACCCGGAAAATAGACTTAGTTGGATTCATGGAGATCCTGAATTTCTTCGTTAAGGCGAGATCTCCGTGAGACTTCCAATAACATTCGATTAGTCGCTAATACTTCAATGCGAAGAAATTTAGTATCTCCATGAATCCAGCTAAGTCTATTTTCCGGGTAGTTTTAAATTTATTTCTAGTTTAATATTGGTTTTGTAAACTTCTTGTTGGTGGATTAGGCCTATTTAAACGATAAGGAATAGATAAAAACTCGCTTGTTGTTAGGTTGCATTTTCCCTTCAAGCTATACTAGTTTGAAAAAACAGATCTTACTCTATAAAAGATTCTTAAATCCCCAGAATTTTAAAATTTAAGTACTCAGAACTTATCCAGTTCACTAGAATATCATATTTTAATTAAAAATTACTAATATATATTGTAAATACATTTCAAAAATATCAAAACTATATCTAAAATAGACTTTCATTATTTTAAACAAACCTCAATGTTCTATCTACTATATCTCATATATGTTTCAGTAATATTACCAAAATCCCCCCTTAATTGCAATTATGTTTTCTTTCGCTCACTTAATTTCACATTTGAAAGACCTATCTTGATAAATATTAGTGGTTGGTAAGATTAAAAGTGGATTAGGTAGGTAGTAATTAATTAAGATATATAAATATACCAATTTAAGTTCCTTCGGGCATTTCAAAATGCAAATGCCATACGCGTGGGAGCGAGCAAAGTGGTGGAAATCTCGGAAAAGATAAAGCTTTTTTAATGTCAAAGTTTGTACAGTTTTAATTTAATTATAATCGCGCCCGATAGACGCCTCAAATTAAAAGGTAGTGGGAGCTTTAATTAGTTCCCCCACTTTTTCTGAACATTTTTTTTGCGTTGTTTGCTTTCCTAACCCAGAGATAAACAAGCTGGCTAAGTCCATAGGAGGCAACACCCCGAGAATCAATAAATTTTTTTGGAGATTTTAGAGTAGAAGAGTTTGAGATTAATTTGAGATTTCGAGATTTTTATATTTTTTTGGGTAAATGTTTCGTAAATTTTTGTGAGTGAGACTAGACCTTTTTTTGAGAATTTGAGGTTTTATTTTTTCAGTTCGTCTCAAAAACTTCTCAACTGGTATCTCTAGGTTCCTGCAGGGCTCGTGCACGACCTGGATAAGTCAGGAAATTTGGAAATTTGCCCAAAAGGTCAGGGATAAGTCAGGAAATTTGGAAATTGGCCCAAAAGGTCAGGGATAAGTCAGGAAATTTGGAAATTGGTCCAAAAGGTCAGGGATAAGTCAGGAAATTTGGAAATTGGCCCAAAAGGTCAGGGATAAGTCAGGAAATTTGGATATTTTCCCAAAAGGTCAGGGATAAGTCAGGAAATTTGGATATTGGCCCAAAAGGTCGGGGAAAAGTTAGAGAATTTGAAAATAAGTTCAAATGGTCATAGAAATTAAACTGTTTATGATTGGTTAAACTGAAAATATTTGCCTAAACATTGAAGTATTTTCTCATATTTTAAATAAACTATCTATCCTGATTGATAAACTATGACAAATAAAAAGGAGCAATTGTCAGAGCTCGCTCGTAAGGATAAATTCATGCAAAATATTAAAATTGGTCAGGGAAATTATTTAGAAATGGCCAGGGAAACCTGAAAAAGTCAGATATTCAAAATTCCCCGTTTCATTACGAAAATAAACTTCACAATTAGTACTCAGAGTACACCGACACAATGAATACAAGAGCTCTACCTCCCGCTTAAGGGGGTGTTGCTAAAATAGGATTTTTCTTCTGTTTGTTTTGTGATATTAGATTATTAAAAATATCCCAAGCTATAGCATATTAAACAACCCTAAATCACAATATTAAATCAAATATCGCAAGTCTAAATCACTACGAAAATATTATACTTTTAAACGTATAAGAAGTGATTTCACTCTTCCTTTAAAGTGAGGTTGTCACGAAATTTCCCAAAAATAATTTTCGTAGTATTATCAGAATGATCGTTAAAAAACGATTAAAAAATATATATTAATTTTCGGACGTTCTGTCACGTGATACGGTCGCTTTCGCGCTGTCGTTTTAGTGAAAGTCCTTAATCCAGAAAATCGTTCCAGCATGGAAGATTAACAATGGAATGAGGCGATTTTTATGTCAAGAAGATTGAGCTATATGTGCATGGGCCTTTCATATTAAACTTTTTAAAATGCTTTAAGAAAAAAATCATTAATTGTATAATAGTTTAAATTAATGGATCCAAGAAACTAAAATGTTACAATAAGTCAAGAAGGAAAAAAATATATATTTTAGAAGGGAGCCCTATAGAAACAGCAATATTCCCTAAATTCCGGACTTAATTTTTCAACGAAGAAATGTTTATGAAACATTTAAGCTTCATATTTTTGAAAACGTCCAATTTAATTTTTTCGCTATATATGTTTCCCGTAACATGGTGTACCACCTCTCAGTCACATTATCTTGTGTTTTCTATTCCTTTGGGAATTGGGTATATTCAGTTAAAAAGCCTAACAAATGTACATTTACCATGGTACCACGAGCTTTTTTTCTTAGCGTAGTGCAAGCGTAAGAACGTTTTCAAGTGCTGGAAAGATCAGGCATCAGACAGATATGAAAAATGAACTATAGATCCACAACCCTACCTATAGATCCACAACCCTACCTAAGTCACGAGTAGAAAATATTTTCACGCGCTAATGCTCGCCTTTGACTGTACAAATATCACACGCCACTGGTGAAATTTAAATTGGATGCTTTCTACAAATGTTTATCAATATTTCTTCGTTGAAAATCAAGTCTAGAATTTAAGGAATGTTGCTGTATATAGGGCCCCCTTTAAAAATATTATTTTGTATTCCTACTTGAATTACTTTTTCTGAAACATTTTATCTTCTTGGACCATTTTTTATAATTTGATCTTTCTTCAAAGGGAGAATGTAACCTAACAACAATTTAAAACTTTCCTGGAAAATAGGCTTAGCTCGGTTCCTGGTCGCATTGATGGGTCAGCGACCAATGAGCAAAGGTTCGTCGTTAAGGCGAGATCTCCACGAGACTTCCAATAACAATCGATTGATCGCTGACCAATCAATTCGAAGAAGTGCAGGTGTTCTCCATGAATCCAGCTAAGCCTTTTTTCCAGATAAATTTTTAAATTTCTAGTTTGATATTTCTACTACTGATAGAGTATGCCTATTTTAATTCTCCCTTTAAGCCTTTTCAAAAGTTTAATTAAAACCGCGAGTAATTTTACGCACGTGTTTTCCACATGTGTTCACCCACGTGTGCCAATCTTCTTTATATAAAAAATCGACTCTTTTTATGCTACGACATCAATCGGGAAATGAAAATCGATACATTTTTGGCCTTTTTAATTTTTGAAGTTTGTTAAAACTTAAAATTAATCCAAAGGTTTAAAATTTTGAATATTGGCTCTTAAAAATATTATGCATAGATCTGGGGAAAAAAGGCGATAGCCTAGCTTTAAATATAAATTAGTTGGTAAAATTTATTTTAATAGTGCTACGTCAGTATATTTTCTATAATTTGCTCGACTGGGACTGTAAAAGTGTTCCCTTTTGTAACAGGGAGCAGTATACTCGCAGGAATGAGTAAATTAATTAATTATTAACATTATTATTAGGTTATATTAATTAATGATATATTATTATTATTATATGGGTGCTCAGTGAGAAGTTAACACTTAGGAGCAAACCTCCTAATGTATTTTCTACCTGGCCCCTGTAGATGTGTTTTATCCAACGCGCTCTGCTGTCCAATGCGAAGCTGACGCGTAGGGGCAGATCAATAAGATTTGTCGAATTATTCTACTTGTAAAGTTCTACACCCATTAATACACAGTTTATTCAAATTAATTTCAAAATTAACTTTTAGTAAATATCTGCTTAAAGTGAGGCTGTCATAATTTTTTTCATACAATTAGAAAGCTATATTCAAAATTTTAAACCTCTAAGTTGAAGCCCTTTTAAGAAACTTCTAAAATTAAATTCCAAACATATATTTTTTCCGATTAATTATGAAGTTTGATTCAAGAACCCGATGAACAGTATTTTGCGTATGAAAGCTAGATCTTTTTTGATTAAATTATTTTACGAAAAAGACCTTGTGTAAACCAGAACGCTGGAAAATAAACTTTAGGATCTATAGTGATGAGCAGGAAATGTTTGTTTTTAAAAACTTGGAAAATGGCAATTATAAAATATTTTTTTTACTATTTTCTTAATTTTTTCTAAGGAGTATGAACCGTTTTTTAGCAATCTTTTCTAAAAATGAACTCAATTTGTATTTTGATTTCATGAAAAATCTGTGACAGCTTCATTTTAACATGGTTTAGACATTCTTTTAATGTAAATTAATTAACCAGATGTATAATTAATTTAAGAAAAAACTCACGTAACTATTTCTCGTAAAATCGAACTGATTTTAACTTTTCGGTAATACTAAATTCGTACTAAATTACGTAATCACTTTATTATAATCAAAGCTACAGGTTTGTACACCAATTACGTGGAATGATCAGTCATTCATATAAATCTTACTACAGGTTTTAGTCAGCCGAATTTAAATTAACTTTATTGAATATAGTTAAACATGAATCTAAAAATCAACATGCATTTAAATATAAACCAAAATTGTAGTAAAATTTTAAAACTTACCTAAAATTCGCAGCGTTTAGAAATAAAGGTTTGTTTTGACTATCTTTTCTATCCGTAGAGATGAAAAAAAACTTGGGGAAATCGCTATAAGAATCCCGAAAAACTATTTGTTTCTAGGTTAGGATAACTTTCGGTCGTGCAAACTGTTGGATTCCTCGATTACGGAATAAGTTTCGATAACTAGTGCACTCCGGCTTTATCTAGGAAATATTTGGCTCTATTTTCTACGCGCTTTTTCATTCTCGCGCCGCCGTATACTCCGCTCCTATTGGTCGAAACTTTTCCATCAAGTAGGCGTGGTCTTAGAGAGACAGAATTCAAACTTCCCTCTTTTTTTACCATCCTCTTCCTTTCAAGTTCGAATCCTTCCTGAGTAGAACGAATTGTATGTAGAATAACATTGGAAGAATCTTAAAAAAGCTCTACGTTTTTGGCTTTAGCTCCAAGATCTTGAGGCCTTTTTTCGCGCCTTTTTTCTGGGGGGAGGATTAGGGTTAAGATGAGTTAAGGTTAAGGATGAGTTAAGCCTAACCTTGGGGATTTTCGCTAAGTTGCTTTTTCCATAGTGACAGACGTTGCTATATCTTGTAATATTTTTCTACCAAGTGGTATAATCCCGCTTTTATTAAGTTGTTAGATTTGACAAGATTTGGACTGACAGAGATTCAGTTTCATAAAAATATAATAACATTTTTCGTCGCTCGAAAAGCCAGATACGCAAATAACGTATATATATTTTTTAAAAATAACAAGGCTTTTTTTTATTCTAGAAACAATTGATTTTACTTTAATTTCAACTTGTTAATTATTTTAAATTTAAATAAATTAAAAACCTTTCATGCGTTACAATTAAATTTAAAATTAAAGCTTCTAAAAATTCATTTCATTATTTAAGGAGAAATCGCTTATCGATTCACTTTGAACCCGGGAGAATAGAAGATTAAAAGATAATGAAATAGGTTTTCAGAATCTATAAGTTAAATTATCAACATGGGAATTTATTTTGAGTTTTCAGGCTTCATTCAAACATGGAAAAACTTGATATAATTACATATTTATTATGTTGACAGTAAATCATGAAAATTCGTAATTTTTGTTTTGGTAAAACCAGGGAATTTGGACACACTTTTTAAGCTTTGTCCCAAGGTTGGTGGTAAAATTTGTCATTCCTACCACTACGCCTAACAAATGCTCTCTAAAATTCGCGCGTTAGCAGACGAATTTTAGTATTGGTACACTAATGAGTAATAAAGTAAAGGACGGCAGGCTGTACCTTTCTATTTTTAATTCGTTGGAAAAAACCTAGAAATATCAGGGAAATTGGCTATGAACCCTGATCTTTGACGATATTTCAGTGCTGATTTATTGGCTTTAGTTTTCTTAGCTTTATAGTACAGTGTGGAATCAAATTGAGCCAACCAAATTAAAGGGAAAGTAGGGTTTGAAATTTCAACTTCATTTTCATTTAATTTCTTATTAACTTATGTTTAAAGTGAAGCTATCATAGATTCTGGGAGCATTTTGGGAAAGATCCTTAAAAAATATTTAAAATATATTAAAATTATCGTCAATTACGTTCCAGAAATAAACATAAACGAAAAAAAAACTCATTTCGCTCGCTATAACTTGAGAGATGAACAATTTATTGGCCCAATTTTTCTTTTCACTAAAAATTAATCGAGTTAATTAATTTAGGTGAAAACAAAATTCAATCGTTATTATTTTTTGGTCGACAGATTCCGAAAACAAATTAAATTGGAGTTAGCGGTACATTTTAGTCTCGTGTTTCCCTTCCGAAAATTTCAAATTTAATACCATTATAAATTAATATTTTAGTAAAATAATTTTCATTTTGATAAAAAAAGTTTTATCAATTTCGATTGGTTATTTATTAAATCAAAAGAAAGTAACTTGAGAAGCTTGTTTTTAGTTTTCCAGGTTTGTAAGGCTTTCTTTTTTATTTTTTATTCGGATGTGAAAGTTAAACGGAGGGTGAAACTCAAATACAAGCTCTTTTTATTTTATTTAATAGATTTGGATTAAATTTGTTGATATCTTGGAAAAATCTATAACATTACTCTAAACTTAAGAAATATTTAATGAGAAATGACAAAATGGGGTAAACACCTTAACTCCTTATTCTCGTAATGTTGAAAACCTGAAACAAACGAAAGAATTCAAGGAGGAGCTCATGGACAAGCAATTTACGAGTAATTTGTCTTTTTAAAAAAAAAGTAGGCGCTGGAAAATTAATGTCTATCCATTTTTATATGTTCGAGAAATGGTAGAGAGCCGATTTCCCAAGTAGAGCTCGGAATTCGTATAATTTTTATTAATTGGATAAAATCTACTAAATTCTGATGTATATTATCTATTTGATTAAAAATAGATTGTTTCATTCGAGTTAACCTATTCGAAGAGAAAGTAAAAAAACGTAATCCATATCCGTTTTTATCCAAAAATGGCCTTCTCTTATCCGCGTTATACGTTCGGATAAAAAATTCAAAATTTATTTCGTGAAAAATACTGAATAAAAAGATGATTTAAAATCTTAGTTTCGTTGTTATATTTTTATCCTTCAAATTAAAAATCAATTTGAAATATTTTTCTTATATTTTAGGCTGATTCTGGAAATGTGAATTTTCTTATCCATTGTTATACGTTTGAAAACGAGTAATTTTGTTCGTAGATAAGGCGCCAAACGCTTACCTTCGGGTAAACCTCTTACATTTAACAATTATACGAATATACATTTCATTTTTTAGTTACAAACATTTTATCCGAATAACAAAATATCTGAAAATATACGTATAACATATAATGAATATCCGATTCCGAGCTCTATCGAGAATTTCTAAATTAAACTGTTTTCGGCTTCGACTTCTAGCATTTACACGATTCTTATCGAGCTTAAGGATAAGCAACTATTTTCTACGAGTACTTTCTGGTGCTATTTTGTTTTGGCGCTAAAATTTCACGTTTCATCATGCCTTTAAGATAGGAACGTATTTTTGGCGCGAAACTTTTCGCGCTAAAATAACTCGATTGAGTGTTTCGCCGATACTTTGGTCACACTTTGAAATTACCATTCGTCAACTATATAGCTTATGTAACTGAGGAAAGTTCACAAATCCCTTTTTTTTGGGGAGAGGGAATAAAATTGCCATCCACATTTTTTTGCATAAGTATAGAGTCAACCCATTCTTTTTCAAATCTTTATGGCTTTGGAATAACCTTCTACAGTGCAGTCTTCAGTAATGACAGCAGCTGTATAGTTTTGACTATATTCAAATACATTCTTAGAATAAATGGGGTGTCATCGCTCGAAACCTTTTTTTCTTATTTTTTTTTTTAAAGATATTGCGAGGTTATGTCAAAAATTTCTGAAAACTCCTACACAGAATTTGATCTATAAGAATAATAGACAAGATAGTGTAAATTTCGAAGCCGTTTTCCAAGAACGTGTCTGTCCAAAATAACACGTCTACAGGTGATTTGGTTTAAGTTCACTAGGTCATCAGAAATGTGTTTTTAATGTTCTAGAGTTCGAATCGTATTCATATCGTATGAATTCATACGCAAACCGTGACTTTTGCATGGTAACTTTATTATAAAATGGACATTGGTTTTAGGCAAATTTATTTTAATTAAATTCAAAACATAAGACAGACATAGTGTTTGTAAATTTAGTTTTTTAACTAATAAAACGGATTCTGTCTATTTTATTTTTAGGTTATATTTTCTAATTCGGGTTTTCGTAGACGAAAATAAAAAGACCTTTGGGTAATCGGTCTTCATCAAATTCGTAGCTTTCTCATCATTTAATATTTAAAGGGAGAATGCAACCTAGCAACAAGTTTTTTTTTATCGATTGCTCAAAACTAGACGATTATTTTAAACTTGAAATCAGTACTGGAACAATAAAAGAGAGGCTTTCTTTCAACTCTCTGAAAAATCAACTCCATTTTATAATATGTTCTATTCGTTATCCAGCGCTTGATTTGAAAACACCATGCTTCAGTTTGAATTGAGAAGCTCATGTCCGTCGTACATTTGTTATAGATTTCACAAGATCTTTGTGGTTTTTTCTAAGGAAAGTTGCGAATATTTTAATGGACAATCATATACTGTCTTCTGTGCATTTTCCTGGAATCTTGTCCTTTGCAAAATTTAAACGTTTTGCAGTTCGTGATACTATCCCTTTAAATAAATACGTTATGAAATTGAAATAATTGGGAAAAACCATAAATAAATTTCATTGCATGGAGTTATTGAGTTCAATTGTTAATTAAAACCGATTAAAAGTAATTTAATTATGGTTGAATCTAAATTAAACCCGACTTATTAAAGTCCAATTAAATTGCAGAACAAAACAGCTTTGTATATGAAATTTAACACTAGATACCAATTGACTCTTTGATACCATAAGCTTATAACTTTTGTTTTTAGATAGAGGTCGGGGTTTGGACAAGATAATTTCTGTTTGTTTGATCTTTATTCATAATTTGAATAGTTAACTGATTAATAATTAACTGATTATTTATGGATTATCTTGTCCAAATCCCGACCTCTAGTTCTAGGAGATGATAAGTTATAAATTTATGTAGGAAAAAAAAAAAAAATACATTTATTGAATATTAAACTTATTATTTATCATATCGATTTTCGGCATTTTATCGTATTTAAGGTTGAAGTAAGTTGACATTTATATTGAATTTCTCTTACCCTTTAATACAAACTCGAAAGAATATTAATAATAATAATTCTGTCTTTACGACTGGACTATAAAAATATTTTACGATCAGTGTTCCAGTTATTAACCCTACATTGATGACGCGACCCTTTTCCAGCGCTTGCTGTAACGCGGCTTGACCCCTTATCCCTCATCAAATGATCTCTCATGATCTTATTCGTTTTATCCAGGAAACTGATAAAATACGACGTTACTAAGTCCTTCTCAGGCCCAAACTACATCGTAACCAATTTATTTCCACCCTTGAATTAAGATGATTCGTCTAACAGCCTAATTATATATACTGAACTTTTCAGTTGGGATATACTACAAAGTGACGGTGACAAATGAAATAATTTAATTTTAATTTTATTTTCTACGAGAAAAACTAATTAAGTATCCTTCCGCCGTAGTGATATACTTGCTGATAAATTCAAATTATATTTTACTAACTACTAGCCACTGTCATCAAATTACTCAAATAAAATTTTATTTCTATAGACTTTTGCTGTGGGCGTGGCCACCTCTTTTGGAGGGAATGGGTGTTAAGTTCACCTTATCTCATTGGTTGGGAGGCGACCCTCAGATAACATTAACCATAAGTATATTGACGTAAGCCGCGGAAGTTAGGCTTAACTTTTTCTAGCAGGGGCTGAACATGGCTATAATTTTAATAGCGAATTCCACTGGGCCTCTCTCTGAGTGCTCTGAATCTCCCTGAAAACGCTATACTCTAAAACATATACTTCAAGGGTTTTTACGTTAACTCTATCATTGACTAACGAGAGCTTCCACTTAATTAGTCTAAGATGTATCTCTATCTCTACATGAAGTTAATCTTCTCACCGCAGTGAAACTTTAGCTGGTGTTTCAGGCAGGGTTTAGTTATTTCGCAGTGGATCTTCCGAAAATATTGTGTCACATACACTTCACTATATCTTTATCTAACTCTCGCAGTCATTAATCCCATTTAAGTTAAGACTCGGTTAAGAATCCCCCAATTTGTCTATCTGATCATTCCCTAAGTGAGGAAAATCCGGCTCAAAGAAAGTAAATATATATGTATGCATAATCTCTTTCGAAGTCAAATTGAAGGCTACCGAGTTCTAAACCTTGCTCGTATAATTCTTTCAAATGTTTTCTCGACTATTATTTACGAGAATTTTTCAAAAGTTAAGCCTTCTGATTAGTTTCCTCGCGTCTTCTCTCCCGCCTACTCTTTTATAGCCAAAAATTCCGAAGCGTCATCGTTTTATCATTTTGCCTAGTATACGAAATAGAAGTTATGAATATTTAATAGGGACTCTTTTCTGACAGACGTGGTCCTGTTGTTGGTATCATCCATTTTTATGTTATTAGATTTTCGAATTTTTCATCCCTTCCAGGTTCAAACTTCAAACTCGTCACAAAATTTTATTTTGTATTTTCTATAGTAGTAATATAATTTAAATATAAGATTATCTATAACATTGAAACTACACTCTATTATACATACCTTATCATGGTGTTATATCCCTATCCAAAAAAACCTAGGTTTGCCTAAACTGGGCTTCTATTCAGCGCTGAGTTTCGCAGTGCTACGGTTATTACTCTAATTTTGCTTTTAGAGTTAAATGTAGCCTAGCTTTGTACGTAATGCATGCACTATAGACATGAGTTTTCAATTTACAAGGGCGGTACCTATTTTATAACAAGAGGTTCAAGATGAAATTATAAGGCAGATAAATATTGACTAGGCTCAGCCCCTCATAACATTAGACAACCCCTTTAACAATAGACAACTTCAAATAGAAATGCGCCCTTTACCTAGGAGTTACTGATATACCACTTATTTTACGAATTTCGACTCCTAAAGGTTTTGTAGTACTTCAGTCCGTTGTCAGGGGCGCGCTTGAACGAAGACGCGCTTGCCATATTAAAGGAACTACCTGCAATTTTTAAATCCCCTTTAAAGTCGACCTCTTTTCTAGCATAGCAGACGACGTTGATCATAGCAAAGTGTACGGTCAACGCTAGGCTGTGTGCATAAGAGAAGAACATTTTAAAGGGGCAAATTTTAGAGTAGATCAGGCATTTAAACTCCATAACTATTTTAAGTATATAATTCTATCTGGTGAAAAAAAGTTGAATATGATTAAAGGATTAGAATAGGAGACCAAAGTTTTTTCCAATTGATGTTAAAGGGACTATCTGCGATTTTTAAATCCCCTTTAAAGTCGGCTTCTTTTCTAGAAGAGCAGACGACGTTAACCATAGCAAATTACGCAGTCAAAGCTAGGCTGTGTGCTTAAGGGCAAATTTCGGAGCAGATAGGGCGTTTAAATAAATATTTAACAGCTAAAAAATAAACGTAATTTTCACTATATAATGTAACGCGTGCTGTGACGTCAAAACTTTGAATGCAAAGATCGGCCTAATTCGTTTTCATCCAGCTGATATAGGTTTAATGTAATCGGATATCGACAATTATTTGTACTTGGAAATTTAAGTTCTGCCGGTCGGCATTAGCTTTTGGTGATCTACATTTTGACACAGAAACATGTCGTCACAAGGAGGCGCTTTTAAATGGAGAATGAACCGGATCCTTGCTTTTTTAAAGGGATATTGAAGCGGATATTTTAATATTTTAAATTCGCATTATTTCTATTTAAAGGAGAGATCCGCACTTTTTAAAGGGGTGAAGAAGCGGCCATTTGATTTGGCCCGTTTAATCATTTTGTATTAATTTTTATCGCACGAGTTTTTTAAAGGGTAACCTATTATTTATAAACCTAGTTGGGCTACCCAACTAGAAGGGCAGATACTACAACTCAGAATGGGCAGTTTTAAAGTCAGTGCAATTCAGCCAACCCTTTTACAATTATCTGCGCCATTTATAAGAAAACTGAAAATTTTGGGTGGAAACATTTTATTTATTGTAAACATTTATTATTGGCCAGCTAAGACAAGAGTACCCAAAACAAAATCAAATTTCAGAATACTAAAATAATAACTTGGACTTGGGAAATTTTGTTTATATTAATACAATTACAGATGTGGAATATCGTCAGGATGGCCGAGCGGTCTAAGGCGCCAGACTCAAGGGTAATTAACCTTGCTGAGTTACACAGCTGTGAATTCTGGTCTTCGTATGAAGGCGTGGGTTCGAATCCCACTTCTGACAAATCTCTTTTTGCTCACCTACAATTAAATTTTACTTTGAAATTAATTAAAAATTAAATTTTCGAGTAGAAAATACTTTAAAATTAATATTGCCTTATTTTTTTTTTTAAAGGGCAGAGTTATTTGTGATAGGTTTGGTTGAATTGCACTGATTTCAAAATTGAATATGTGCCCATGTAAGTTGTAATAAAAAATTATATCTGTCCATTCAAGATATAACTTAATCTGAGTTGTAATATAATATCACAAATAGCCTTGCCTTCTAGTTGGACATCTCAACTGGGTTTTCATAAATATAAAAATAGTTTATACAAAAATCCCGCGTGTGAGTAAGACGTTACTAGCAAGTTAAGTTACTAGCGGCGTGGTGCGAGTTTTATTGATGACTAGGTCACAAATATAAAAATACGAAACGGTTATTTCAACTAGCTATTGTTCGAATTTTATTTTCTGATAAGTAATTTTATTTTTTAATTAATCTTAAAGTAATTTTTAATTACTTGAAGGGTGACTAAAAAAGAGATTTGTCAGAAGTGGGATTCGAACCCACGCCTTCATACGAAGACCAGAATTCACAGCTGTATAACTCAGCAAGGTTTTAAGCCCTTGAGTCTGGCGCCTTAGACCGCTCGGCCATCCTGACATACCAATGATCGTCAAATTTTATTTATATAAACAAAATTTCCTAAGTTGTAAAGGTCCATTTTGTTTGACTTTGTCATGTTCTTGTGTCTTGCTTGTACACCTTTAACCGATGGGCAATAATTTATTAAAAAAACATAATCACCCAAATATTGCGGTTTTTATTTTGGATATACAAAATTATGAAGCCATCCTTTTAAAAATGGGACCAATATTTTAAAAAATAAACATTAATGTTTAAAAAACACAAAATTTAAAAATTAATTGGTCATCCTGATTGGTCGATTTTGTTCCATTCCATAAAATAAACCAATGAACTTCTTCAAAACCGCGCAACGAATTTTGCGCGAAAAAAAAGCCCAAAATGCGCGCGATGTCTTTCGGTTAGAGATGCCGCTCCTTTTCCAAGGCACTTTGAAGGTTAATTAGTACGAGAAAGTTTAATTATTATTCATTTTTATCTGCGTTTTCCAATCAGAAATTAAGGTAAGAAATATATCTCCAAATTTCATGGAAGTTTATAGTTTAATTATTTCTTGAGAGTATTTTCTAAATTGATAACACTGTAAGCCTTGGTCAATGACACAAATTGTCGAAATCAAATTTAGCCTTTGTAGCTATATGTTGTAGTTGTAGGTAGGTAGTGAACTGAGAAGTTTAGAAATCAATAGACCTACGCAAAAGAAATACTGCCTACGTCTCCATAATAATGTAAACGTAACGTTGGGATATTTCGATGAGTCAATGTTATGTTATAAAGTTAAACAACTAGACTCGCCCAAAAGTACATCCATCACCGAAAGATTTTGAGTCTTTGCAAATTGCAGTGACATTCACCATGATGTTATTTATCGTGCTGTAAATAACTGTAATGTAAGGTACATCTAGTTCTAAATAGTATACAACTTTATCCTATTTTTATTCCTATCTATTTATAACTTTGGCTTCCGTAAAAGGGAAACTCTCTGTATAAAATAAATGTCACACCCAGTATATATGTAGATTCTTTAGGTAATTTTTTTTTATAAATAATTTGGGTACGACAGCCCTAATTTTAACATTAGCAACTTGACGGATATGTTACTCAATGCTTACTCAAGCATCAAATTATTTGCTTGTTTCTCATTTCTTTTTATATCACAAAAGCCTAGTCTTTAGTTCCGCATGGTGTATCCTATATATTGTGTTTACTAAAGGAACTAGAGACAAATACACCCATATTTCTCAGATTTGTGTTCATTGCAGTGTTGTCAAAGACCTCTGTGAGTCAAAGTCCTCTCAGTTTCTATCGGAAGAACATGCATTTCTTTCTGCCTTGTGCTTGACTCACAAAAGTACTTGAAACACTGGGGGAATGACAATATCACCCTCTAGCGAAAACTATATATAGTTCACTTATACTGTCCTACAATTTCCCGTTGTCTTATTTGAAGTGATTGTTCAACAAAATTACAAGTAAATCATGGATGAAGAGACAGAATTCACAAAATTACCCACAGAAGAAAAATGCGTCCACAAAGTCAGTTAAAATTTAGGGTTTGGTATTAAAACTGATTCCGATTGAGATTTGGTATTTTTTTAGCTATGGAAAGCTCGTGTTGCAGGTTACGAAGAAGCTGCCAAACTTTTCCAACAACAGACAGATGAGAAGAGCCCTGAATTCGGCAAATACTTGGGTCTAATAAAGAAATTTGTGCTAGACAGTAATGCTGCTGCCCAGGAGAAAGGTCTTGTGGCCACTTTAGCCTTTGTTGAAAATGCGGCTGTCGCTGGGAAGTGAGTTTTTTCTTCATTTTCAATGTTTTGAGCTTTTTTAAATTCTGCGTGTTAACTTAAGGACGAGTGGAGAAGTCATGGGAGGCTTGATAACGAAAGGTTTCAGTTCATCTCGAACAAAAACCAAGGAATTAGCAATTGAAATTGCGTTAATGTACGTTGAGATTGAGAGGCACGAGCATGTTATCGATGAACTAATCAAAGGGCTCGAAAATAAAAATCCAAAGATTGTTGTGGTTTGCATCTATGTCTACCGAGAGGCTCTGAAGTAAAGTTCCTTAGACTAATTTCCCTTTGAATAGTAAGGCACTAAAATTGTGATCATTTAGGCAATTTGGTACCTCTGTTGTCAATATAAAAGCCATGCTTAAACAAATTCCAAAGCTACTAGAAGATAGGGATAAGAATGTCAGAGAGGAAACCAAGTTACTTACGGTTGAAATCTATCGATGGATAAAAGATATTCTTCGACCATCGCTTCAGTCTTTAAAGCCAGTTCAAGTAAGGATTTAACTTTTAAACTAACAAGTTCAGAGCCAAGTGGTTAAAAGAGATTTAAAATCTTTACCCAACGTAGATCTCGGAATTAGACGCTGAGTTTAGTAAGGTAGCGAGTGAGAAAGCTATTCCAACACGATTTCTTCGATCTCAACAAGCCAAACAGGCTAAGATTCAAGAGGATGAAGGAGATGAAGAGGAAGATGGTATATTATTTGTCTAGATTACTAAGATTAGAAACCTCTTAATTCATTATCTATAATTAGGCGAAGACGGAGGAGATGGTGCCATTCCAGAAGCTGCAGATCCTTATGATCTAATTGACCCTGTTGATATTCTTGCCAAACTCCCAAAAGATTTCTATGAGCAGTGTGAAGCCAAAAAATGGCAAGAACGTAAAGCTGCTATGGAAACTGCTTTGGAGCTTGCTTCGAACCCTAAACTAGAGAATGGAGATTATGGTGATCTTGTTAGAACTCTGAAGAAGGTAGTTACTGATTTAAAATTTTTAAATCTTTAACCGTATTTTAATTTTTGACTTCTCTTCTAAGATGGTGACCAAGGATACTAACATTTTAGTCGTGGCGTTAGCTGCTAAAGTTCTAACTGGTTTAGCGAATGGTTTAAGAAAGAAATTCCATCCCTACGCCAACAGCGTAATTCAAACCATATTGGAGAAGTTCAAAGAGAAGAAGCAGAATGTTGTGACAGCTCTTCGCGAAGCTATCGATGCTAGTTACGCAGCTGTAAAATAATTTGGAATTCTGTTTTAGACTTAACCCTGATTAATGTTCTTCTTTAATTAGACAACCCTGGAAGCAATTTTGGAGGATATTCAGGCAGCTCTAGATAATAAAAACCCGCAAATTAAGGCAGAAACCGCTGCCTTTCTAACTAGGGTTTTTTCAACAATGACTCCGCTAGTTTTGACCAAAAAATTATTGAAGCCTCTTTGTAACTCTCTACTTAAAGTAATAAGCTTTTGCATTAATTTTTTTTTTTTTTTTTTTTTTTTTTTTTTAAAGAAGGAAACTACATTTTTATTTTCATCGAACTTAGACACTAAATGATACAGATCCTATCGTAAGAGATAACAGCTCAGAAGCTCTAGGAACTGCCATGAAAGTTGTATCTGAGAAGATTATACTTCCTTTCTTACCCGATGTTGACGCTTTAAAGATGGCCAAAGTAAAGGAAAATTGTGAAAAAGCAGTCATAGTCGCTCCTCAACCTCAATCTAAATCGAGTAAACCCAAAAGTGCTAAAGCCAAAAAAGGTGTCAAGGATGATCCCATTCAAGACGATCATCCCGAAGAAATCAAACCTACTCCGAGAGCCAGGGTAGTTTCTGCTCCCGCTCCTAAAAAAAGTGGAATGGCCCCTCCTGGGAAACAAAGACCCATGTCGGCTGTCAAACCCGCTCCTCGTAATCCCAGCGCAGGACCGAAGAAAGGAGCTAGAGCCCAAGCCGCTGAATCTCCAAAGGAAGCGGAGTTTCTTGAGCGTGAACTTTCGGATGAGGAAGTCCAGATGCAAGCAGAGGAGATCTTTACTCCCGACGTTATTACTGGTTTAACGAGTTCAAATTGGAAAGATAGATTATCCGCTATTGAAAAATTTAACGAAGTAAGTTGAGAGAAATTTAACTTGTAATTTTAAAAGTTAATTTTATATTTAATTTATCTAAGGTTGTTCAAGCTATGGACAAATCAGCCATACCATCTCAAGTTTTGGTTAAATTACTCTCGAAAAAACCAGGTTTAAAGGACAATAATTTCCAAGTACTGAAATTGCGTCTGGATATGATAACTTACATCGCTGAAAATGGCCAAATATCGCGTCACACTGTTGGATCTTGCGTATCAGATTTAGTTGATAAAATAGGGGATTTGAAAAATGGAACAGCCTCGATGGCTGCCCTCACCGCATTCGCTGAAGCTACTAATTTAGATTATATTAGTCAAGAAGTCTTGCAATTAGCTTTTGCTCAAAGAAACCCCAAAAATCAAGCCGAAGCTATCAATTGGATGGCTATTTCCATTAAAGAGTTTGGTTTTGGAGGGTAAGTAAAATTTAAGTGTAGGGCCAAAGCCTATACTGGACCGGTATTGGTACTGATATTAGGGTTTCATAGTTATATTGGTATACGCTTTTAAGTTACCAATATTTCCCAAACTGGTATTTTATTAAAGTTAAAACCCATACCAATATTTGGAACATATGGCCATCATATCCAACTGATTTTCGTGCCAAAACTCTATCCAATTTGAGTGCATGTTGATGTTAGAACCAAAATTTAACAATGCCAGAGTTTTATTTTTTTAAAAATAAATGACGACTCGGTTTCAGTTCAAGTTTAGGGTTATGTGAAAGACGCCAATGAAGAAAGCTGAGATTTGTATTTTAAGGTTAATAAGCATGATAGTTCAGGAAGCAAAATCATTGTTCTTTATATGTTGAATAGCAAAATAAAATTTAGAATGTTAATTAAGAGTTTAAGAAAACATGCCTAATTTTGGATATTGCATCGATTCAATTACGATATTAGGCAACTCTGCAAATTTTGTCCTAATTCACGGAAATTATTTTAAAATTGTCTATTTTTACAGACTTAATGTGAAGAGTTTGGTCGATTACACTAAAAAATGCTTCGCCGCTACAAATCCCGCTGTTAGAAGTTCCGCCATAAATTTACTTTGCGCAATGTACATGTTCATGGGCAGAACCCTACGAACGTTATTTGAAGATGAAAAACCCGCTTTGCTTCAACAGATTGACGCTGAGTTGGCCAAAGTACAAGATGTAAAACCACCGCTTCCAGTTAGAGGTCCCGCTGCCAAGGCCGCTGCTGCTCGCTCGGCTTGCGCGTCTAACGAGAATCTAATCGAAGATGATCAAAATGTTCCGTCAGCGGCTGATCTGATTCCAAGAACCGATATTAGGTTAGTTTTTGTTTTTTTTAATGTCTTTATGGTTTTTATTAATAGTAATTGTTCTTTTAGTGGACACATTACTGAATCTTTAATAACTGAGCTTGAAGATAAAAACTGGAAAATTAGAGCCGAAGCTTTGCAAAAGATTGCCAATATTCTATCAGATGCCAAATTTATTTCTCCGAATATTGGGGATCTGACCAACGCTTTAAAATCTAGATTGACTGATTCCAATAAAAATATCGCCGTTCAAGCTCTTACAATTTGTCATCAACTTGGAACATCTCTCGGCCCGCATTGCGGTAAACATATCAGAGCAACTGCTCCTGGTTTACTCGTATCTATCGGAGATAGCAAAGTACGTTGTCTGATTGGTCACTAATATTAAGACTATAATCATCACTCAGCCTTAATTTTTAAACCTTTAGAATAATGTACGAGCAGCTGGTTTGATGGCTTTGAACTGTTGGTTGGAAAATACCAATTTAAACTCTTTCTTCGAGTGCGAAATGATCAGTGATGCCCTTAAAACCGAAAACCCATTTTTGAGGATAGAACTGTTAGGATGGCTAGCTGATAATATGCCTAATGCTAAAGCTTTACCCAATGCTGAACTCGCTCTATGCATTCCTCATATCTATACTTGTCTGGAAGACAGAAATGCTGAAGTTAGAAAGAAAGCCCAGGATGTTCTTTTGCCATTTATGATAAATTTGGGTTACGAAACAATGGCTAGAGGCGCTAGTAAACTCAAACCCGCTTCCAAAAGCACCGTTATGGCTCAGCTAGATAAAGTTAGGCCTAATTTACCAGCTAAAGCTCCGCCGAAAACTAAAACTCAGTCAGCCAGTGCCGCTCCATCCATAAGTCCGGATGAAGTTCAAAGAAACAAAATTCCTCGTAGTTCATCTAAGGGAAAGGTAATTTAATTTTTTTAAGGGCTACTAGACTCTGACAAGTTATTTTTAATAACTGTTAAAAATAACAGTAAAAAATGTATCAAAACCCACCAAAGGTTTCGCTGTAATTTACAGTTATCGAAAGTTGTAAACTAAACTCTCTAAAACTGAATCCATTTTAGAATGAAATATTGTAAGGAAATTTCTTATAGCCTAAATTTGCAACTTTGATAATTACCACTAAATCTTTGTCGAGTTTCATAATATATATCGAGTCTAAATCGATTAGACATTACTTGTTTCCACAGTATAGTATCCCTTTAAGAAAATTTAACTTATGTTGACTTATAAATTAAAATTTTTATATAGATTGCGACAAAGATCGCAAGCCCTCCTAAAAATACTAAGAAAGATGATGACGCTGAAAATGGCGCGGCTTTAGTCGCAAACAATCTAAAGGATGGCAGACACAATGATGAAAAAACTTTGAAAGTTTTGAAGTGGAATTTTACGACACCGAGAGAAGAGTTTTATCTTTTGTTGAAGGATCAAATGACTGCTGCAAACTGGGGAAAAGGATTGATCAATAATTGTTTCCACAATGATTTCAAATTTCATATCAAAGCAATTGACACGTTTATCGAAGTACTTTTTTGTTTTCAAAGTCTTTATATGGTGAATAACTAAAATAAAAATCTTTTCAGTGTTTAAATAACGACGTAGATGCTATGATGGCTAATGTTGATCTCGTCTTAAAGTGGTTGGCGCTTAGATTCTTCGATACCAACCCTAGCGTTATTTTAAAAGCGTTAGAGTACCTTCAACAACTTTTTCCCATTTTAAAAAGCAACGGTTACAAGCTTCATGATTATGAAGCTGGTTCTTTCATACCTTACATTGTCTTAAAAGTAATACGAAAGTTTTTTTCTTTTTACCTCTTTAAAATTTTGAAATCTAACTTTTAGTATTCTCTGTAACAGCTTGGTGACCCAAAAGACACCGTTAGAAAAGGCGTCAGAGACATTCTAACGCAAATATTTCACGTATATCCCGCTAGTAAAGTATTCAATTATCTGATGCAAGGATTGGCATCCAAAAATTCTCGACAAAGAGCCGAATGCCTGGAAGTTATGGGTTTCATGTTCGAAATTTTTGGCATCTCCATTTGTCAACCTTCGCCCGCTGTCTCGTTGAAAGAAGTTGCCAAACAAATCTCTGACCGAGACAACGGTGTCCGAACGGCCGCTCTCAATTGCATAGTTCAAGTATATTATCAAGAGGGTGAAAAAGTGTACAAATATATTGGACAGCTGCAAGACAAGGAAAATAGTTTATTGGAAGAAAGAATCAAAAGATCGGCCAAAACTAGACCACCTCCAGCAATGGTTTCGGTAGCTCCCTTATCGCGATTAGACAATAATACCAGCGGTGGTAGCCCAGGTTCGAGAGGCAGTCCTGCCAGTCACCAACAGGTTCAACAACAGCAACATCCTCAAACTCCCATACAACATGACGTTCAACCCGAACCTCTTATGAGAACCATTGGTCGCCCACGTAGCGTTAGACCACGTTCTACTGGGCCTTTACAACTCAATGTTGATGATATTGAGCAAATGTACGGAAGGGATCAAGGTACGGAGAAGAGAGTACCTCAACCAGTTGACATTAATGCTGATGAGATTTTAAATCTTCCCGATATTCAACTTCCTCGTACCAGGTAACATTATTTATCCCGTTTAAGAAAACGGGGCTCGTACACAATCAAGTATAGAGAAAGTTACATTGCCAGCAGCTAGCGAATATGAGTAGTCATGAAAAATATTAAGTTTTAGTCAAGGAAATTAGAAATGTTCAGGGAAAGTCTGAAAATCTCAATTCAAAACTTTAGTACGAACCCTAGAAAAGTAATTTTGTTTTAACAAATTTAACTTTTTTTTATAATTTATTCTCAATTATATGTAACTCCAGGATGAGACCAGCTGCATCGGCAGTTACGTTGTTAAACAGTTCCTCCGAAGCCAACATGGCTCTAAATCTTGTCATGGCTCAGCTAGCTTCCCAAGACATTCCGGTAGTTGTAGAAGCCTTCGTACAAGTATCAGAGGTACTAAGACAAGAAGACAAAGCCGAATTGGCACTTGGCAGTCGCGTTGACCAAATACTATTGATGGGTGCTATGCAATATCGGTTAGCCCATAATAAACATATGGCTGATGAGAATGTTTGCAAAGCTGATGTTGTTAAACTCTTTCGCTGCGTGACTTTGACTCTTACAACTGTACGTTTCACTTTAAATCTTAATCCCTATTTTTCTTTATTTAAATTTGATTCCATTTATTTTTCTTCCAGTTGTTCGACCATCCAAAACTCGCTAGACTAGCGAGCAGAGACGTTATTCGAGATCTAATTCCTCATCTTTTAACCGTTATCCTTGATAATAGAGTTAATGAACTAGCCGAAGGACCAATGGTCGTTAAATCGATTAACATTCTAGTCATCAGGATACTACAAAAATCAAATCCTACACATACTATGAGGTAATCATTGTGCAAAGGGATACTAGGTCCTGAAAACAATTTTTTTTAGTTAATTTAGAGTGACTAAAAATATGAGTAAAATCATGTTTATCGAAACTTGCTAAAGGTTTTGTGGTTAATTATCAAAGTTGCTTACTGGATTAAGCTTGAAGGAAGAAACTCCAGTTTTTATTTCTAAAGGACTCAATGCCAATTAGAGTTTTTCAAATATTGCTTGAACTGAAAGAGATTATTAATATAATGTTTCATTGTCATCAGCATATCATTCATCTCGGCTGATTTACGCTTAGTGAGTGTAGTTTGATTAAAATCCCTGAGTCTACAGTTCAGCATTAATATGTAAATTACCACAAAACTTTCGGTGAGTTTTTCTAAGGTTTTAACACATATTTAACAAAACAAATGCAGTAAATCAAAAGCAACTTGTTATTACAGTCAAGATTTCGTCTAATTAAAATATTAAATGTTATTTTTGTTATTTACTTTTCTGGAAAAAAGTTACAAATAACAAAATTTTGCATGTTTCTCCAGTGCTTTGATCAAATTGCTCCATGAATGTGTCGGAAATATCACGACTACCGAGCGTTATACCGAGCTTATCATGAAAGTAAGTTCCCGTGTTTTTTTTTTTTTTTTTTTTGTACTTTTTAAAAAGATTTAAGCGTGATTGCCTTGTAATTTCAGTGCTTATGGAAAATGTTGCGGCTTATAAATCAGTTTATCAATGAGTTGAACGTTGACCGAATTCTTCTGGATTGCCACATGTTTTTGAAAGCCTACCCATCAAGTTTTTGGAAAGAAAAGGCCTCTGATGTGCCTTTACGTACTATAAAAACGACTCTCTATCATTTGGTCAAAGTTAAAGGAGAAGATGTGAGTTTTTCTATAATTTTATAGAACAGTGTAGATGTGAAATTGATATACTGTATTTGTAATTATATCGATATCATTACACTTCAAACTCATTATTTTTTGTTTGACTTGACTAATTGTTAAAAAATTGGCAGGTTACGAAGCATTTAAGTCTCATTCCGAATCTTCAAGAATCTGATCTTCATTTCTACTTAATTCGCATAATTAACACGGATAAAGGGGAAACTGGTCCGCGTCACAAAAGTAATCGCAGTGCTCACAGATCGACAAATTTGGAGAGTCCTGAAGGATTCCACGGACACGATATCAAAAGAGTATTGTATTATTTTGAAAAACCAGATTTAGTTTAGGCCACTATTATTTTTTAATGACATGTAAATTTATTTTTTTATTCAAGAGCAAATAAATATTCTTTTTGTATTGCTAACAAATTTTAACAATTTTTTAAATTTGGCTTTATTCTTTTTTATTAACTCTATAAATCAGATTTTAAAAGTTTGGCACGAATTACTAATCTGAAATCTAACGGGAATTTATTTTGTCTTAGAACAAAGCGAGTCCATTGAGACATCTACCACGAAATAGCCACGACGTTTTAGCCGAGATTTTTAAGAAAATTGGTGATAAAGAACACACGAAAGAAGTTAGTTTTGAATTAAAAGTTAAAACTTTTTCTTAAATGTAATTGTTTCTAATTTTCTAAAGGGGCTGTTCGAACTCTACGAATTTCAACAAGTTCATCCGGAAGCCGATATCGAACCTTTCTTGCAAAGATCCTCGGAATTCTTCCAAAATTATATCAGAAGGGGGCTGAATAATATCTCTCAAGAAAAGAATACTGGTGGATCTGAAACAAAACGTTCCAGCGGCGGTGCTACAAATACGGAATATAAATTCTCCAAGGAAATTAAGTTCTCCAAATTCACGCATGGAGCCAGTGATGTCGAAGGTGGAGGAGGAGGAGGAGGTGGTGGTGGTGGTTTGAAAATTCCTTCTATAGACGCTACACCTTTAGATTGCTTGGAATATCTCAAGGCTTTTGCTGCTCAGCTTCAGCTTGATGGAACCAAGGTAAACTGGGTTTAAATTCAATTATATTAAAGAGATACTAGACTCTGATAATAAGTTATTTTTAATTGATTTTGACGGTTATAATCATTAATGTGTATTATAAACCATATCAAAACTTAAGTTTCGGGGTAGTTTACAGTTTGATATCAAAAGTCACGAACTAGACTTGCTAAGACTAAATTGGCTGAGAAGAAATTATCGAAAAAAGCGAGTTGCTGATGCCAATGAAATATTGTATTAAAACAGGGTTCATACGCTGAAATATCAGGGAATCTGAATGTTGCCAAAAATTTCGTGTAAATCAGGGAAAGTACAAATACTTCATCAATGACACCAAGTTGGTAGAACCTCAATCAGCTAAATTGAAAATCCTAGTTTTCATTAGGATTTTTCAAAACATTGCATCTCTAAATATCAGGAAAAATTCACTTTTAAAACCTGGAAATCATGTGCTATTTCTAACAGACATCTCATTGGCATCAGCAATTGAGTCCTTTTAATATAAATTGGAAAAACTTTCTAGGCTAATTTTGCCAATTATTAACTGCAAATTGCCACGAAACTGTTTAGAAATTTGATTGTTTTTATTTTTATTTAACAGTTTAAATTAATTAAAAATGACTAGTTTCCAGAGTTCATTTAAAGGAATTAATCAAGGAGTAAAGGAACTAAGGTTTAATTTTATAGTACACAGATCCCAGTTATGTTCAACAATTCATGGCCGAAATAAAATCTGGTGGGAAGGAGGAGGTTGATTACAAAAAGAATTTGGAGAGCGATGTTAAACAGTACGAGGAATTAAAAAAGCTTTTCGAGAAAGATATGGGAATGGTGGGTATTTCTCATTAGAGACGCTAAAAATTCGGATATTAAAAATCTATAGGATACTTTTCTTGGCTTGTTTTTGTTTTAATAAGAGTGGGTACTTTTTTTTTTTTTTTTTTTTTTTATTATTTTGGTATAACCCCACGTGCCAACCCCATTCCATAATTCTCGACCAGGTTTTTGCGATTAATTTATTTGTAATTTTGTTTTAGTTAGATTTTTAAAAATTCGTAGTTACGCATTAAAAACGTTAGTTTGATCTCTTTCATTTTTTTTTTTCTTTAATCGCCTAGAATAGTATTTTAATTTTTGTTTTTAACCTATTCAATAGTATCTTCAATGCGTAATAAATGTAACAAGTATTAATAGATAATGTAAATATGTATTATCATTGCTACAGATAATTAAAATTACTCTAATGTGATGTTAAATATTAATTTATTAACCTAATGGGTCTTGGAAAAAACGTGATTTTTAATTGAAATTTTACCGCCATCCATATTGTTCGATGCGCTAATATAGAAGACTGCGCAATGTAGTGCAGGGCTGTACATAATGCCCTAGTTTCAGCATTTGACTACTAGCAAGGATTGATGGATCATCCTTGCTACTATTAAATATTAATTAAATACATTAGACTAACTAAAAAATCGATTCTGAGAGGTTCGATTTGACTAATAATACTTTTCTATAAATATATGTAAGTAATACAGCCAAAACGGTTTCAGAAATCGCAAGTTTATGGCTCACTAATTAGACTACTAAAATAATAATATATTTACAGCCCTTCGTAAATGTTCCATAACTTCCATTATGCAATAATGCAATGAGAGAACGTCGTCTGAACAAAGTCACGTGGTTACAATCACATTTGTAGTAGAAAATTTGCCGTGGTAGGGTTGTCATTGTCGCGCTCTCGTTTTATCTCATTTTAATTTGTAAATATCCGTCGTGCTTTCGTAATTTTATACTAATTGGCAGAAAGAAGGATTCCTTAAATCGGTAATTTTATTTTTACATTCTAATTAACGGGTAGTCTGGGCTTATCTTTTAAAAGTTGAATTAAACTAAGCCTTGGCTTCCATTGTCATAATAATTCGAGGCTCGAGCCTTATTATAAGCAAGTTCTTCGTTACGATGTATAGCAATGATAAAAATTAGTTGAATAACAGAATTTGATGCCATTTTTAGTTTTTGACACATTTAATTGGATTTACATACAACGGTTACAAAATACACATTTAAAACAATATGGTGCTCTTTAAAACACTTCATTTTTTGCCCTAGGCCCCAATATTAAAAGGGGGGTCGCGCATCACCTTTAAATTTCAAATTGATATGAACGGGTAGATGCGGTCCGAAAGCTGGAGTTACAGCTATGACTACGGCACTTCCACCGCTATTACCTGTTCCCATCCTTTCAAAAATTAGTGGCGGGAAAGGTGCCGCCCCCTCAATGGAGGATGTTTAGTAAACGTGGGGTTAAAATTTTTGTTGATTTTGGTCAATTTAAAAACTTTGGCAGCGGTTTTTTTCCAATATATATATTTATAGGTATACTTAACAATAGTAACTGGTTTTTTGATTTTTGTTAAAATTGAAGTTTTTGGGATTGGTTTAAATTACTTCTCGTTAGAAGATTGAAAGTCGATCTTACAAAAAGCAGTATAAATTGTGAAAAAGTACAAATAACTTTGTGTGTGGATTATCGGCCAGTTTATATTATTTGATTTCAATATTTAATATTAAAAAATAAGTTCACGATTCATAGATATAACATTTTCATGTTTCGATATGATATTTTTTTTTTTTTTTTTTTTTGGTTTAATTCCGGTAAAATGTATATATAGTATCCAAAAACTACGGAATAATTTACTTATACTAAAACCATACACAATGATTTTTTTTAAACTAATTAGTAGGAAATCAATGTAAAAATTCTTCGTATCAAAACATTTTTGCCAGTTTCTTTAGAAGCGAATACATGAACTTCTTATATCTATGATGGTTTGATTTATCATTTTAATTTAAATCCCAGGGCTGCCTGTAACTTTTCAGATCTTCATTAACCGTTCCCAAATAATTTTTAAGATATGTCACTTTTTAAAATCTACTATCAACATTTTTCAGTAATTAAAAACTTAACCTTCATCATTAAGCCCGAAACAACGATTGCTTTGTGCGCAAAATTATAGATTAATAAGTCATAACATCTAACATCAAATTTGTATTATAGCGCATAATTTCAAGGTTTTTTGTTGGCGCTTTTTGACTATAACTTCAATATTTTTGGGAAAACTCTACAACCATAACGAGGAGCTAAAATCTATTTATATAATATGATTTGATTTCACAACATTTTTTAATTTTATTCAACCCCTTCAACTTTACTTACTTTATATTTTAGGCAGCCCCGTGTTAATATTATAATTAAACACTAGATCGCGTGCCAATATTTTACTTCGCAATTATTTTTAACTATACCTTTGCCTCCATTCTTGGATGGTTAAACACTTTACTCTCTAATATAATTTTCTTTTTCAATCAATCAACGTTGAATAATTACATCTGTTTTGATAAAAACCCAAGTTTTTTTTGGCAACTTCTTACAATATTATGTATTTACAAACAGCGCAAAATTTCTTTCCGGGCACGTGAGATATGTCGCATTATTTACGAAATACATTATGACGAAATTATTTACGGTTAAAATTATCAGTTCTCAATCTACAAAAAATAATCTAAAACATTTATATTACATACATCTAGCCAAATATTGAGCGGGAAAACAATGTTTAACAACCTAAACTCGAAAAACAATTGCACTTAGCAAAGATCGTTAATCGTTTCGTAATTAACAAATGCATATATAATATATTGGTATAAAAAGTTAAAAACTATATCTACTAGCCTCGCGTCTATAATTTAAAATAGTTAATTAACAATAATGCGTCAGTGTGCTGCGGTTTGTAATATAGCGCTTGTTTTCAATAATTGGTCAATTTTTCTTCTTCAAAAAAGGCTTAGTGTTGCGTGTCGTTTTTAGTTGTTCGATTTATCTTGGAATTACGCCATCCCCTTGCCTTTAAACCTCTTCGACAGTGACCCCAGAGTTTTGACTCGGCTGGCTTGGCATATTTTGGAAATTCGATGACACTTGAAATCCATGGTTAGGCGTCGGTTCCATTTGATAGGGGTTCGTGGTGCTGTACAATATTGATAAATTCGATGATATGTTATTAGAAGAAGGTTATAACAAGGAAATGTGGATCCACCGACTATAATACGAAAGTGGGGTTTTTTGTATTGGCTGTATAAAGTCCATAATCAGTGGCGACTACCAAAGACAAATGAGATGGCAGATAAAAAAGGTTCATACTAACCTCGTGTGGTAAGTGTTATGAGTGACGTTCTTGATTTCGACCAGCCGAAGAGCTTGTATGGGTACCGCTACCACTTCCATGGTACGGCGTAGGACCTCGAAGAGTGGAACGGTCGCGTTGGCCAATGCTCTGAGAATATTTTGTAAGAGGATAAAAGGGGGAAGTATCAGGGCGTTGAATGTGAAAACCAAGAGAGGTTTGATTAGAAGATCCGTCAGTCTTATCAGGGTTCCCGTTAGCAAGTGACCACTGATTCGAGCCACGAACGACAGCAATTCCAGAAATAAGGCAATAACAAAATCGGCCACTGGTTGAATGAACGCGAAAAATTCGCCCCAATATTGGTGGCCGTAACTTTTCACTCTGCGCGTTGAAAAAAAAAATGAATAGATAATTGTGACATATGCTTTTTAGTATCAAAAAAGGAATTCGAAGTAAAACAGTATAGACCTATTACTATCAGCCTAATATAGTTCAATAATAGGATCACCATTATCTTCAGATCAATGAGGCGAAAGTCACGTCCATTTGACATTCTAGATATTACCTCTCAACCAGTGAGACAAAACTAGCCCCATAGGCCTTGTCAAGCCATTATCACCCTAACAATGAAACTAAAGTCACTCCAGGCAACTTTCAAGCCAGTACTTAACGACCAATAAGACAAAAGTTATCCCTATAGGTCACTTTCAAGCCATTTCCTCTCAAACAGACAATAAGACATAAATCGCCACGGGAAATACTGATAAACTATTATCTCACGACCCCTATAAGTCTCTTTCAAGTCATTTCCCCCCAACGTCCGACCAGGCAATATGTTATCATTAACTTTCAAGTAATTATTTCATAACCAATTTGAGATAAAAGTCAACCCAGGGCCACTTTACTATATCGTTTAACTCCTGAAGAATCTGACGAAAATTTACATCATAATGCAATATTATAAATTACCATATAAAAAGTAAAATTTATTTTCCCATATGATTGACCTCTCTGAATGAAAATTAAAACTTGCGTATATCCCATAAAACCTTGAAATTTTAGCACCAATATTTAATATAAATTAAAACTGCAAGAACCTGGGAAGAGTTGATGCTTCTTCTCAAAGATCCAATGTCTCTCTTCATATTTGTCGTGATTATGGACAATGTATAGTGAAAGAGAAATTCTGATATTACTTACGCTGTGGATAAGGGACTCAGTGTTCTGCATGGTTCGTGGTAGTCAGGATTCAAATTACTGCAGTTCCATTCGTCAAATTTATACTCCAATCTCGGAGAATTATTTGGAGGATTCAGATCGAATATTTTAGGGAATTTTGGCCCTCCACCACCTTTCTTTTGGGATAAGGAATTGTCCTTGGGGATTTTTGGTTCTCGAGGTTCTCGGACGGGGAAATGAGGAGCTTTCATTTTTTTCACAAATTGTTGGTGCCATTTTGGTTTTTTGGGATCTGGAACCATATCTGAACATTTTCAATGTAAACGTTTAGATATAATTTACATTAGGTACTTTTAAAGATCAAAATAGGTGTGAAAATTCAAATCAAGTTACTTTATTGAATTTTTCTGTACCTAATTTATGCTAGTGGTGAATCAAATAGATCGAATCTTAATTAAATAAAATTGGAATAATTAACTTAATCCAATTATTGAAGGAGTTATTCATTTTTATGTGAACAGAAATTTTAGTAATTTTCCTTGCACCTGTATAAGTGTTCCAACATTAGCGCTTCGGTGGTCACAGTGAAGCTGACATTCAGTGAATTTCGGGGCTTTTAATACGAATATACACAAGATTTTTAGCCCATTAGAAACTACCAAAGAAAATATGTACTCTGGTACTTTTGAAATTAATTAAATAGATCCAATTAAATTGAGGCTGTCGCCATTTATTTTAATGATCTTTCTGAAAATGCTAATCAAATGCATGGAGCTCATGTGTAAGCAAAAACAAACTATCTGCGACATCGTCAACCGCCGATTTCTTGAGGGGATTTCATGCAAAAACCTTACAAAATCTCTCTTACGTCATCATTAACGATCAAAGAATAATATAGTTATCTCTAGATTTGTCGCGGGCTTTCGTAAAAATGAATAAATTAAAGTTATAGCGCGGGTGTCGATTCACGCCCAAAGTTCGTTGGATAGCTATGTTACCGGCGGAATAACACAAATTACGCTAAAAATTAAAATTTCTCTCGAAAACTATCGGGTCAAATCGCGAGTTTCTGTTTTGCAAGAAAACGGTTAAATATTTTTCATTGAAAATTAGTTTATAATTAGGGAAAATCTTGGTTCACAAAACCAACTCGTTTATAATATTTGAACTAGACTAATAATTTCACTTCTTTTGGATTAATAAAGGTTTAATTAGCAATAACAAGATCCAAAGGAATTGTTGAAATAAATCTCGAATACACTGAAAATTCGAAAACAAAAAACGTTTTCCATACTTCTTTAGAAGCATTCAAATGTAAGGTTTACAAATTATAAAGTTAGTCAATTCAATTTCGAGTTGACAGCATGTGCAAAGCTAGGTTCCCTCTATTTGCAAGTCAACAGCTCGAGGTAGATTATTGCCAATATTATTTTTAGGCGATTTACAAACTACCTTGATTTATGGTTTCATCATCCCTTTAACGGGATATTCGACTTTGAAACAAGTAATTTCTAATTGATTTAGACTGAAACATTATTGAAACTCGCCACAAAAATTTCGTAATTCGCTGTTATTTATCAAAGTTGAGAAAATAGTCTCGAAGATATTTCAAATTTATTTCAAAATGTCTGAATTATTGATGCCAATGAGAGCGAGGGGTCAGACACTCTTGAATTCGTTGTACACCTGAGTTCACTGAGTTCAACTTTGACAGTGCATTGAGTTCGAACTCTTATGAACTCCGAGTTTAGCTTTGATAGTGCAAAGAGTTCAACAATTTCGAGTTCGCGAGTGTCTGCCCCCTAGAATGAGAGTTCGTATTTGAATTGTCACTTGTGCATGATCCGAAAGAGATTTTTGTTAGAACTATCGCGCTTTAGAGTTAAATTGATTCGCGCACCATTTATAAACGATATTTCTTTGGCCTTAGCAATTCAGTTTTCTCAAGATTAACGAAAAAGATTTTGGCTTAACGAGTCTAGTTCGCTACTTTGAAAACTAACTTTATGAAGTAAGTTACCGCGAAACCTTTTTTAAGTTCAAATCGTATAAAAATAACTTGTTATGAGAGTCTAATATCCCTTTAAATAATAAAAAAATACTGACCTTCACCATCATTCAGATTGATTTCTACACAAGCTCCTTTATCGGGGCTTGTTGTAGGATCGGATCCATTTGTACCTTTAAATTTAATAAAATAAAAAAATACCAAAAGACCCAATTTTATTAATTACTAATACCTCGCGCAATATTTTTTTTAAGTCTAATTAACATGCAACAACAGCGTTACCATAATTTTGAGATTCATCATGTTCTGATTTTAGGCCAGACGTGATACTAGTATAGAAACAAAAGTTGACTATACTTAAAATAAGTCCCCAAAAGTATTTAAAAGTTAAAACTGCTCTAACCTTTCGGTTTTTGGCATTTTTGGTACAGCCATGGGCTGGCTACCGCCTTTAACTATAACATTGACCTGCTTTGACCCCGTGTATATAACGCTGGCCTCTTTTGGTCCTTTAGATTTTAACGGTTCCAATTCACCTAAAAATATTCCACCAATAATTTTGACAAAGACTATATACTAATTAGTTTTATTTATGGACCATTTTTTTATGATGAATCCGATCAAACAGATTTACTTTCAAGCTTCAAAACAAACAATCAGAAAGGATGATGTTTTAAAATACAATCTGGATATTTAAAAAAAATTATATCATCTCATAATTCTATGTTTTTTCTTACACTTGATTTGCAGACAATCTGGGTAATTTGAGTTATTAAGAATTATATCTAGTTGACTAGACTTGATTTTAAATTATTCAGTTCTAAAATTATCAATACGGCCCACAAGGTTAATATATAACGCGTGTAGAAGTGTTCAAAGAGAAGCTTAACTTTCAGGGGCTATTTTCGCAACTATTTCCTACGGGGCGCCTGTAGAAATGTTTGAATAGCACGACTTTGGGGTTCAGAGAGAAGCCTAATTTCCAGGGGAAATTTGAAGAAAATCTTCAAATCATCCCCTTTTGTACAAGAATTCAACATAAAATAGTCATTCAAAATATGAAAGAACTCTTATCTAAATAGCCAAAAATCGTATTTTCTTAAAATTATCCGATTTATTTTTAAGAAAATGTATTTTCGGTATTAAAATCACGTTGTGCCCTATTTTTCTCCATTTTAAAATCTTCTTGGAGCGGATGCGAAACATATGTTAACCGCTGGGGGCCCAAGATCTTGAAATATAACCTCTTATACTTATTTAATGATCGGAAGGAGGGTATAAAATCAATATGCAAGGTCAAGAACCTCATAACCCAAGGGCCTTCCATTTTTTTAACGCCTTATAATGATTTATTTCCGTACACAGTCGCTACGCCCCAAATTTTAATAACTTAGGCCTATTTTTTTAACCCTAATCTCGATGGAGGATTAAAATCCAGAGAACAAAAATATAATTTTAATTATTTACCTTGTTTCGTATTTTCGGCTCCATCGCCCGTTTCGTCTGATTCTTGGGTCACTGGGTTCTTGACCTTGCCAATTTTTCGAAACTTTGTGAAATTTCCAACAAGACTTATAAAACAATCATCGGATAAACATTGATCTGATAAATCCATGGGCTTCTTACCATCTTGGAGAAGCTCGAACCTAGAATACCTGCTCTTCCAAACGGTTAAACCAAAAGCGGAAGTTGGTCCCCGGGATGCTGGGAACGCGGAGAGAGTGAAAACAGTTTTATCGATCCCCCTATAATATATAATCTTCGTTTACTCGAAACTCTGGGAATTAATTCGCTCTACTGATTTGTCCGATAGATTAAAGGATACGAAAAGAAAGGCATTTACTTTAATTCTTCTTTTATAATTTATTTAAAATTGCAGCGAGTTGTTTTGGGAAATGTGCCACTCTCATTAACTACAAGGAGACTGTACTCTAGAGGAGCGTGAGATAACCAATGACAATCGCTCGTTTCCGGCCAGATTACGTCAGAGTCTTGGATCTTACTACTAGCGTAGAGCAACGAGGATAAGAGATAAAAGCTAAAGAGGATAGCACAGTAGAAGCCTAGGAAAAGTGTTTTGGCGTTGTCGTCATGACAACGATGTTGTCCAAGGCTTAACTAGTAAATTAATACGCCTCTCTGTCGCTGTTTGGCGCAGTTTGTTGAAATTTCACAAGGGAAAGAGCGATTGAAAAATATGTCGGACAGTTCGGTGAGGAAGAGATTGAATGTAATATTGGAAAATGAAACGAATGGACAAGATTCCAAAATCGAAAATGTGAAATTTAAAGGTAACAATTTTTTTTTGACATTTATTTAGCTTTGAAACAAACTACTTATAATTTGCGAAACTAAATGGGCACAAAAATATATTGAATATTAGGCCTTGGTTAATTAAAAAACCTTGACGGCTTCAGTAAGAACTTCTGTTGCATAAGTTTTTGATAACTCATCCTTGAGCTCATTTATGATTGTTTACTGGGTGAGATTTTCATCATCTGTTTTTTAATTTTAGAAAATAAAGATGGAGGAAGCACAAGGTTCGCGCTGCTCGTACTTGCAGCTATTTTTGTAACGTCCGTATCATGTTTAGCAATAACTTATTACAATTTTCCAAAGCTCGATGAGTAAGTGAATCACGTTTAACCCTTCTTGTTTGATTGAATGGAAGACCAAAATTGATTTTCAGAGATGAATCGCAACATTTCAAATTACCTAAAAATATAGATGATGCGAAAGCTCTTGGGAAAGTCCTAAATCATTATAAGGAACGATATTATTTCACCGTTATGGGTGGTTTCTTCATGACTTACATATTGTAAGTTTATTGAACTAAACACAGACAAGTTGAGTACGAGTTTTAATGTATATTTTACCCAAATAATTAGCCTGCAATCTTTTGCCATTCCTGGTTCAATTTTTCTCAGTATTCTTTCGGGGTTTCTATTCCCATTTCCAGCCGCACTGTTTCTCGTTTGCCTTGTAAGTTAAATTTTCAAAATCATTTAATAATTGATATTATATTAATTTAACATTCATTACTCTCAGTGTTCAGCATTGGGTGCTTCATTTTGTTTTTTATTATCATACCTTGTTGGTCGAAAATTAGTCACCAAATACATTCCTGGAAAAGTCGCTGAATGGTCCCAGCACGTAAGATAGATGATTATTTACTAAAAACGTTAATAAACTTTTAAAATGTTTTATTCTAGGTTAATAATCATCGTTCCAACTTGTTAAACTACATCATATTTTTGAGAATCACTCCATTTTTACCAAACTGGTTTATTAATATTACTTCACCGGTAATTAACGTTCCTTTGTTACCTTTTTTCGTCGGAACGTTCTTAGGAGTAGCTCCTCCGTCATTCGTAGCCGTTAGAGCGGGTACAACTCTTCAAGAGTTAACCTCATCGAGAGACGCCCTTTCATGGTCCAATTTACTCTTGTTAGCCGTATTTGCCCTTTTAGCGATGGCTCCTGTTTTATTTAAGAAACGTTTAAGTCAAATGTTCCAATAACTGAAAATATCTTTAATTTATAAGTAATTAAATATCGTTATCAAAAAATGTTTGTTTAAGTTTTAAAGAACATTTATATATAGTAATATCTTAAAAAGAGTGAAAATTGTCGTACATTCAAATTAGATTATAAATTTATAATTGAAATAGTCCTATATAAACTTGTATAAAATGATCCTATAAAGACCTATAATAGTTAAATTAGATTAGGTTTACAATAATTAATTAGGAATTAACTCAAATAAGGGTGTGATTATTATTAAATAAGCGGTACACGTAGTAATTACTAGTTAAAGACCAATTTAAAAAAAAAAAACGCTCTAATTTTTAAGCTCAAAAATAGCACTAAGGAGCTAACTTATGACTTTATGCCATTGGTATTAAAGAAAACAAAAACACGTAAACTATGCAATTCAAGTGATTAGATCTGCAGTAGTCCAATTTTATTCCTATTTCAGCACACATTTTTTCCAAAAATCCAAAACACATTTTGACAGAAAAAAAAAAATAACCTATGATAAGAGATCCTTTATTTTCCTTAATCATTTAATATTAAAATTTAGATATTATAATAGGAGAGTGAAAACCAAAAAAGGCTTGAAAAAAAATGTTTTTGCAGAGAATATTATAAACCATTTTCTTCTCATAAAATTTTGTGCAGTGGTTGGAATTTTTAAACCAGAATTTTAAATAAATCAATATAATCAAATGGTGGTTCTGATTGACTTTATTTAGACCCCATTTTTTTTATTATTTTAATAACCGGTCTCATTTCGGACCAATTTTACATGTAATAACATGAGTTTATAAGTGAAATCATAAGCTTATAATAAAATAAGGTGGAGCTGAAGCTTTTGTCGTCTGCTAAGATGTTGATCCCTAATCCCTATGCTCTCTGCTTAAACCATAGCCTCCTCGATCACGCGCTTCGGCTGCTCTATAGCGCGAGCGCAGCCGAAGCGCGTGATCGAGGAGGCTATGCTTAAACTAAATACCTCAAGTTTTCGACGTCGACCCACACGGCGGCGTGGCAATACATGTAGTTTCTTTTTGGCATAATTTGCGAGATAATTTGTATTAATTTATTATCACACAGTTGTGGCATAAACTCTTTAAATTAGGTAAAAATGAAGAGGTGAAAGGATCTAGAACACTAGCTATTTCTTTATAATGTCTATGGAACAAACAAGCTCATTTTTTTACACAAGAAGTACTTGTCAATATTAAGATGCTTGTTTATATAATTAGGCTTAAGTCTAAAATCAAATATTTTGCATAATGTATTGGTTGTTGGTACATGATTATATATATTTTGTCAGTTTGAAACATTAATATATTATGCTTATTTTAAAAATTATGGTTTATAAGCATTTTTAAGTAATTAATCAAATTTTTTCGACGGCTAGCTTTATTACTAATTTGAATTTGCCGGAAGTCGGTGCTATACAATCTTTCCTTTTTATTTCCAGCCCTTTGTTTCACCCACCCAAAATTCTTTTTGGAGATTTCCCGGTGAGCATTCAGCATTTAGAAAATGGCTATCGCATCGCTTGTCAAGTGATGCCGGATCAAAGTCATTATTGATTTTCCGAGTTGATTGGGTTTTAAAATAGATTATGCTTCAAGTTATCTATTAATCTAGAATTTGAACGCGGGGCTTTGATTTACGGTGGTTGTAAGTATTTGAATTCGTTTTAAACATTGTAAAAGTTCGATATTTTCCTAAGCCTTGTTTTACCCTCGCATGCCTGGTGGCAACTGGCAAGTCAAAGGGGCGTTTTTTGAGTTATTTTTGACCTTAAACGCTAATATAGTTATATTATAACTAATATAATCCGTCGTTTCCAAATCTAGTTAATTTCGACTAATTCATGTACCGTTTTGTTAATTTAACTAATTTTAAACTCATTTTTAACATAATGTTTGATTTAGGTCACAAAGTAAATTCTTAATTACCTAATTAGAGCTTACCGGTGGTACCTGGCTTCCTTTCAGAATAAGCAACCAGTTTTATTAAAGATTGTGGATTAGTAACAAACATCTTAAACCATGCCTACTGTAAGAGGCGAAGGCATGAGAGGCTTGGCCGTCTTTATTTCCGATATAAGGAATTGTAAAAGTAAAGAGGCTGAAATCAAAAGAATTAATAAAGAGTTGGCGAATATACGGTCAAAGTTCAAAGGTAAATAACTATCTATTCAACGCTCTCCATACAAGTCTCGCAATTAAAACCCGGTTCATTTATTGAAAATGAAGGAGATAAGACTTTAGATGGTTACCAGAAGAAAAAATATGTCTGCAAACTACTCTTCATATTTCTTCTCGGTCACGACATTGACTTTGGACACATGGAGGCCGTCAACCTTCTTAGTTCAAATAAATACTCTGAGAAGCAAATTGTTAGTTCTAAGTAAATTATTGTTGGGGGATAAGAGAGTTTAACCTTTATTTCTTAATTACCATAGGGTTACCTTTTTATTTCGGTTCTTATGAATGCCAATAGCGATTTGATGAAACTTATCATTCAGTCAATTAAGAATGATTTGTCATCTCGCAACCCAATCCACGTCAACTTGTCCTTACAATGCATCGCTAACATTGGAAGCCGAGAAATGGCCGAAACATTTGGCTCTGAAATACCAAAGCTTCTAGTCTCAGGGTACAAATTATATTTGTTTTTAACCCATGATAAACCCTCATGGTTGCCACGTGTCAGGAAAAACCTGGAAGAGTCAGGAATTTTAAAATTGGGCCAAAAGCTCTGGTAATTTTATTGAGAACCTAGATATCCATGTAAAGATAATGTGATTGGAGAGAGGAATATTTCGTTATTTAGTCTGGGTAAATTTTCATAGATGGTTAGCGAAAACCAGGATAAGCCTAGTAATTTGAGATGACACATTTTATGGCAATCGTGACCTTAAGATTAAATTTTATTTAAACTTATACTAAACTTAAATGTTTTAGAGATACAATAGACGTGGTGAAACAAAGCGCCGCACTATGTCTACTGCGTTTATTTCGCACACTACCAGATATAATTCCGAGTGGGGAATGGACTTCACGTATTATTCATCTACTCAATGATCAGCACATGGTAGTAAAAGATTTGAGGAGGTGAAAAAAGAAATTATTCGATTTTTAATTTTTTTAAATTTTTAGGGTGTAGTGACGGCAGCTGTTAGTTTAATAAATGCTCTTGTTAAGAAAAATCCAGAGGAATATAAAGGCTGCGTGTCTTTGGCTGTATCAAGATTAAGTAGAGTTAGTATCGAAACTTATTTAAATTTTTGGGGAACCTTTTTTTTTTTTTTTTAAGCGATTTCTCTCTTTTGCAGATAGTTACGGCTTCCTATACGGATCTTCAGGATTACACGTACTATTTTGTTCCCGCTCCATGGCTCTCTGTGAAGCTTTTGCGATTGCTTCAAAACTATCCTCCTCCTGATGATCCGGGAGTTCGAGGTCGGCTAACGGAATGCATAGAAACCATTCTGAATAAAGCCCAAGAACCTCCTAAATCAAAGAAAGTTCAGCACTCTAACGCGAAGAACGCCGTTCTATTCGAAGCTATCAGTCTGATAATACACATGGATAGCGAACCCAACTTATTAGTTCGAGCTTGCAATCAACTCGGACAGTTTTTGCAACACAGGGAAACCAACTTGAGATATTTAGCTCTCGAAAGTATGTGCACGCTAGCCACTTCTGAGTTTTCGCACGAAGCTGTCAAGAAGCATCAAGATACTGTGGTCACATCATTGAAGGTGAAAATGTCTTAATTTCTTTAGAAGGGAGGTTAAAATTATCTTTAAAATCATGATTTTATATACAGTAACTTAAGAATTAAGTTGAAATCTTTTCGCAGCTATTTAGTTTAAACTTAGCCCCACTTTCTCAAATATACTTCTTCTCTGAAGTTTGGCTATAAACAGGGTTCCTACAAACAGGGTAAACCTGAAAATATCATTTTGAGTCATTAAAATCATAATTATTTGATGATACATGTATTGGTTAAATTTATGATAAAAAACTAACGACACTCAAAACTGTTGCAAACCCAAAAATGGTGCGATTATATAGAAACTGGAAACCTAGCTTAATGCAAGTTTATTTTCAGCCCTATTTTCTATAATTCTAACGTTATGTTTGCTTTTAAACACCTCTTTAATGTAAAAATATAGACATTTTCTATATCTTGTACGAAAAAAAAAAATATCTTTAGTTATGTTTTTCACCATCCCTTGAAAAGTTTAAATAATCATTGTGGTTCATTCTTTCACTGATTTTTAGACGGAAAGAGACGTTAGTGTTAGACAGAGAGCTGTAGATCTGCTTTACGCCATGTGCGATAAATCTAACGCTGAAGAAATTGTAGGAGAAATGTTAAATTACTTGGAGTCTGCCGATTACTCCATCAGGGAAGAAATGGTTCTGAAAGTCGCTATATTGGCTGAGAAATATGCGTCTGATTACACCTGGTACGTGGATGTCATCCTCAATCTGATAAGAATTGCGGGCGATTATGTCAGTGAAGAGGTTAGTTTTTGGTTTCTGATCATTTCTCAGGTTTATAATAGTTAAGAGTTTTTTAATTAACATCAATTAAACTGTCTTTTCAAGGTTTGGTATCGCGTCATTCAAATTGTAATAAACCGTGAAGATGTTCAGGGCTACGCCGCCAAAACTGTATTCGAAGCCCTGCAAGCGCCAGCCTGTCATGAAAACATGATAAAAGTGGCTGGTTACGTTTTGGGGGAGTTTGGTAATCTCATTGCCGGTGACCAAAGATCGAGCCCCATCATTCAATTTCAACTTCTTCATTCCAAATACCATTTATGTTCGGCTTCAACTCGAGCTCTGCTTTTAACGACTTACGTCAAGTTTATAAATTTGTTTTCAGAAATCAAAACTGATATTCAAAATGTAAGAAAAATGGGGATCCTTAGTTTTTGGCTCTTTTGGTTTTAAAACGCCTGTCTCTTTTTCAGATACTAAAAAGTGACAATAACATCCGTAGCGCTGATGCTGAACTTCAACAACGATCGGTCGAGTACCTGAGCTTAAGTAACATAGCATCCGCCGATGTGCTCGCTACTGTTCTTGAAGAAATGCCTCCATTCCCCGAAAGGGAGTCTTCAATATTAGCCATTCTTAAGAAGAAAAAACCAGGAATAGCTGAAGGATTGAGTGTCAACATCGCTTTCGCTAATAAAACCCCTTCTGCCGCCTCTGTCGCTGCTAAAGCCAACTTTGAGAATGCCGTAACTAATGGCGGAAACGTCGATCTTTTGGGTATTTCCACAAATGGAGTCACGAGTAATGGACCAGCGGCTCCTGTCAATAATACTAGCGTCTTAGTCGACGTTTTTGGGGATTTGGGATCGACTACTAATAACGGACCCTTATCCGATGCCGGAGTTGTTCCAGGAGATGTTAGTTCCGCAACCGCTGTTGTAGTTAATAACGAAGAAAGCCTTAAGAAGTAAGTTGTTAAATTTTAGATCCAGCAAGATCTGTTATGGAAAATTAATCTCCAAAAAAAATAGGCTGATGTATAAATCAAATGGAGTTTTATTTGAAAACGATCTTCTTCAAATTGGAGTTAAATGCGAATTCCGACAAAATTTGGGAAGAATGACATTGTTTTACGGAAATAAAACTAACTTTAAGTTTAGCGGATTTACACCGAGCGTGTCTTGTCCTGGAGAACTTTCAACCAGTAATGAAAATTATATTTTTAAATTAAAAAAAAACCATTCAGAATTTTAATCTTATCTTATTTAACAGAATTAAATGTGCAAGTACGACCAGTTGAACCCGAAGTTGAAGCTGGGGCGCAAGTTCAGCAGCTCTTGAATGTGGAATGCATAGACTCCTTCTCTGAATATCCATCCCTTACGCTTCAGTTTGTGTCAGTATCTCAAAAAAAACCTCTTAATGGTTTACAGTAAAACCTCGTTATAATGAAATTCGCATTAGTCCATTAGTCCTACTTTTTAAACTTACAACAAACTATTGCTTTCACGTTTCAACGAAACATTTTGGCTCCTATTTTATATCCAGATAAATATAGGCCTAGTTGTAGCAAAGTAGGAACTGTAATGAAAGGGGTTCTTTTCATCCTAGAATTTGGTTATAACGAGGTTTTACTAAAATTTATAATTTAATAGCTAATTTTCCTACTTTAGGTATTGTGGAGCTCAACAAAAATTAAGCCTAAAACTTCCATTGACATTGAACAAATTCTTTGAGCCCACAGTCATGAATTCAGAGTCTTTCTTTACTAGGTGGAAGAATTTAAGCATGTACGTATATAATCTTTTGTTTTTTCTTAGTTTAGACTTTAGAGGAATTATTCGAAACTTCAATGATTATTTTCTCTCTTTTATAGTCCAGCGCAAGAGTGCCAGAAAATCTTCAAAGCCCGCTTCCCGATGGATAGCGAAGCTATTAAACCTAAACTAATTGGATACGGTATCCAACTCCTCGAAGGCATTGATCCTAACCCTGAGAATTTTGTTTGCGCTGGAATAATTCATACTAAGATTGTTCAGATTGGGTGCTTGTTAAGGCTCGAACCAAATCGCCAGGCCCAGGTAAGTCAAATATCTCTTATATTGTTATTGCGCTTAATTCAAAAGAACCATAGATTAACGAAAGAAAGATAACTGATTGGGAGGGTATCCTAGCTTGGTTGATGAGTGAGAACATAGGTAGTTCTGAACACCTTGATTTTTGTCATCATCAACTCTACAGCAAGATGTTAAACAGTTTTGGGGGTATATTCTCCCGAGGGGCTGATCACTCCATCTAATAGGTGTACGAGTCTGTAGTTTTGACTCTACTAAAGTTATTACATAGCAGATAAGCATTTAGTATTCCCATGGGGTGAAATCGGTGTGCAGATTATACGGAAGTGGTTTAAGCAAGTGATGGGCTAGAGCCTCTTTCAAGCGTTTCTCTGCTATGCAAAGGAAAAAGGGATGGATAAGGAAGCCCATTTCAGGTCCCATTGGTTCTTGCCTTTGGCAAGCCATTTTTGGTGTGCAGCAAGAACAGACTTTCACAGCGGGTCATAAAGCTTTAACGCCCTTAGTCGCAACTCTAACATTATCACAATGGCATCCGAATGAATTTTTTGCAATAGTTTAATAACCTTCAGAAAATCAGGGTTGACAAATGGGAAAAGTCAGGTGATTTTAATTGGTCTAATAGGCGAGAGAATTATCACAAAACTTGGAATTTTACCTTATGATGTTACAGAAGGGAACTGTAATAAAGTCAGGGAAAATCTAGAAAAATTAGGGAATTAGGTGACTAACATTAATATGATTCAGCTGTCAGGGAAATTGAAAATTGGGCCAAAAGGTCAAGGAAAAGTTAGGGAAATAAAAAAATTACCTCCAAATGGTCAGGGAATTTAAAGTATCTCGGTATCCTTGTAAAGATGGCTTGTGCCAGATGAAGTCGTGTAAAAAAGAGGAATGTAGTATAGTCATTTGGTCAGGGAAAACCTGGAAAAGTCAGGGTATTTTAAATTCTAAATTTTGTGGCAGCCTCGTGACTTTAAACATAAACTAATTTGCGAAATAAAGTTTTGCCTCACTCAGAGCGGGCATTATTGTCCTTCCTCTTTTAGAGAGTGACTAATTTACGAGTAATCCCTAGTTTAACTATGTTAATGAGGAATTTTTCCTTCATAACAGATGTATCGTTTGACGATTCGAACCAGTAAAGATAACGTATCGCAACAATTATGCGAACTGCTGTACGATCAGTTCTAAAAAAAGCAAATCTTGTTAACGAAAAATGATAAACTATGAAATGAGTTCTCGCGAGATAATTAATAATACCGGTTGCTTATTTACGAATTGTGCTTAATTTACAAAACTAAAAACGTAAGATGAATCATTTTATTCGCTAAGTTATAAAATTATAATTAGCGGCCCCTAAATTATACCCCAGATTCATGAATTATAAGTTAAAAGAAAGCGGGAACTTATATCTAAAAAAATAAAGGTCGATAAAAACAAGTATTCCTCCATTAGCAAAACTAGTAGTTTAAAAAGTTTTATGTTATAACTTTAAATGTTTTTGAGTTATTTCACCCCTTCCTTCCTTATTTTGCGCGATAATTATCTTTAATCTCTAAATGGCTTTTCCATCAGATAAAGCTCGTATCATTGCGCCTCAGGGAGTGAATGAAACTTCCCCTTATAGTTAGAAATGTGTATTAAAAAATTTAGAATTTTTTCTTCTACATTTTTTGCACGATATTTCATTGTTAAAGATAGATTTTTGTGGAAATTATGGTTTTAGATTACGAAAGAATTTATTATAGAGATTGATAAGATTAAAATGAGAGCAGTTAAAGCAGAAATTGGTTGATTAAAGTTGAATTCTGAAGTTTTAAATTAATATAAATTTTACCACAAATTCACAACTACTTTAATTAATAGGTTTAGCAATTAAATTGTCTCGCTTTAACTGTTTTTTCATATTAATCGAGAGCAATTTTATATAACATGACATCGTAATCATGATTTACTAACTTTACTTTCTAATGAAAAACAATTTCACTGTATCACGCTGAATTTTTAAACCTTCGTAATCATTTTATTTATTAAAAAGGATAATGAAGATGAATAACGTGTTATATTTACGAAAAAAAAAGTTTATTGAAAGACATCGAAGGTGTACCGTTAATTAACAATTAAGGCTTAATGGGAACTGCAATTAACAGAGGCTTAGTGGGAACTGCAATTAACAAAGGCTTAGGTGGCCCAATAACATTTAAGAGCGTTTGAAATTATTTCATAAAAACTTAGCTACGAATTTTCTATCATTTGTATTCATATTTTAACCACTATAAGATTAAAAAAAAAAATTAGCAGACGTACATTAATTGACTGTAAATTAACGTGACACCGTTGAATTTGGATGAAGTTTTTATGATTTCCAACACTCCCAATCGAATAAAAAACATGCTACTCATCTTCATTATCCCTTAAGCCAATTTTAATTTAACTGGTCACACTTTAAACCTATGTTAATCTCTATTTAAATCCTAACGTACTAACCTAAATTTCTATCGGAAATCATTCGGCTAAAATCTAAAATACCATTTTTTGGGGTAAAAAAAACCAATTAGTTAGCTGAATCAATGAATGGATGTAAAAAAAAATTATGGAAGGTTTGAAAAGTTCTCGGTATATATAAATATATTTAAAGATACGATAAAAAATAACCTGAAAGTTAAATATGAGACACCAAAGACCGTTTTTTTTAAGTGTCTTTCATCACAAAACAAAATAAAATTAACGTGTTTTTCCCTTTTTAATTTACAATCTTCCCCGTGTTTGTGTAGTTATTAGGATTAAATCGTTAATCTTTTCTTGGAAAGCTATCAAAAACTCCTCGCCACGAAAGTGTTTTTTCCGAAAGCATTCCATAAAAATCAGTTATATCATTTTTAGTCCTGAAAGTTTATATATATAAATTAAAAATTGTAGGTGAGATAAAACGTGATTCTTTTCTGACGTATTAAAAAAAAATCATTTTGATTTCCTTTATCGGAAATTTTGTCCCTGTGGCTGTTGTTTATTAATCGTAGGGCGGGTTATTATATAAAATAATAACGATTGATTGATATTAAATTAAATATTTCGCGCGATGTGGAATATTAAGAGTAACGAGACTGTGGTGGTATATATATAAAAAATGTATCTGCAAATAAAACGAAAATTGATAAAAACGTAAAAATTTAAAGTATAAATAATATTAATTAGGTGTTACCAGAATATTAGCCACACACAAGTATTTTTTTTTTTTTTTTTTTGTTTTGTTTCTGGTATCTTTGATGTTAATAAAAATGGATTACACAAAAGAAAAAATAATTCTCATAGTTTTTTTTTTTGTTCCCTAAGATTACTAGTTTTATAGTAAGTATGTTAAAGTGATAGAGACATATCGTATCATTTAGGATAAGTTTGTTATAAAGTAGACACGCAACAATACTCGTTTCGTTCCTTTTGAAACTCATCTCGCGCTAAGCTCGTGAATTTAATATTTAGAAGTAGAAAAAAATCTGTGAGTTTTTTTCACCTAGTTGGACGTTGGCGGATATTGGGACTAGATTTTCCTAGATTATATTTTTTGTGGATTTCTTTCTTGGATTTATGTATTTTAATCCCTATTTGATTTTTTTGGGATTTTTTACTTGAATTTAAATGTTTGACACCTTGGTTAAAAATAATGAACGTTCCTTTTAAAATGAATACGTTACCATTAAGAAACATAGGAGACGTGAGAACAAAATATGGCATTCATAAGCGCCCTCTAGCGGCAAAGAGTGGCCAAAGTAGTAACTAACAAACCCTGCTATGGATAAATAGCATTTGATTTTGTTAGTTACAAATTTCGCCACTGTTTGCCATTAGAGGATGCTTATCAACGCCAGATTGTGTTCATCTTTATTAGGAATGTGTCCATTGTTAATTCTAATAGTTCTAGAAAAAATACATTTCTCAATTATAATATTTTTGGTTTTCACTTTCACACTACTTTAAAATTATAATCAATTTCTAAATAAGAAAGTATGTCACTATCACTTTAAAAAAAAAATATTTCTATATTTTTTATTGAAAAAAAAAACTAAAAAAACACCGTTAAAATAAATCCTTCGTAAGATGAATATAAAAATATATAAAATAGAAGAAAAGTTTAGACATTTTTTTTTTCTAGATAGATCATTTTAGTACCCAAATTTACATTTGTAGTAACGATAACGTTAAATAGATTATAATAATGCGATTTTTGAGAAGCTAAGGGTTCAAAAAATTTAATTATTTACATTGAATAGGTGGTAGTAAAAAATTTAAAAATGTACAATTTTCTATAAAAATATTTAAAAAATTATCGAGAGAAAACAAAAATTGCTGAAAAGTGGAGAAATGTAGAAAAAAAAGGTGTTTCACTTTATATAGTTTTTGGGCCAAAAAGTATCAGGTTAAAAATATTATTTCAAATCTTTTGATAATTAAAAGAAATATAAGTCTTAAAAATATTTAATAGATATTGAAGAGTATGAAATATATATTTCTAAATTTAACTACAATTATATACAATATTAAAGAATTAATGAAGATGAGCGTTAAAAATATGGGTAAAAACGTAAAACTAACCCAAAGTTTAGAATATCATTAATTTATGAGACTTCATAGTTAAAATAACTGCTTTTGGAGAGCCTTTGAACGTACAAATCTCTTTTATTTATCCATTTATTATAAGTTAAAACAAACAAAAAACTCGCCTGAGGGAAGCTCGGGAATGATATACAATAGGTATCCTATGTCACCAAATTTAATTAACAGGTTGTTAAGCCAGACTCCCTGAATTTATTAGATTAAAAATGTCAGAATATCTTCAGCTAATCAAAGAAAGGCTTAAGACAAGACCAGAATGAAATAAGAACAATCTGATAGGATCAGGTCTAGCCACTTCATGTTTTAGTTAATCCCCGAAGACATAGGCGTTGTTTTTTTGACAGGAAAAAAACTCTCTCCTAGTAAACCAATTATATTTTCTATTAAAAAATGGTGCTAGAAAGCGCCAAGTTATCAATATTTTCCTAAATTTTAACACTGCCTAGTTAACTTATCCAATTTATTACAATTCTAAGGCTTTAGATGGAAGGTATCGTGTAGGGGTGTATTCTTCAAAGTAATCATTTAGTATAATTAAAAATAAACCAAATTTATATTGCAATTTAGAATAGTGCCTTTAAGATAAAATGTTCGCTATCCGGTGCTATACCTTTAAAATATTTCATTTTCACCTATTGATATGATTTCTAAGTTTAAAAAATGGAGGTACAATTTGATCCAGCTAAGTCAAACTTTAAATTCACAATAAAGTTGTGTTTGCGTTTTTATGCTTATTTTAACGCTCCTAACTGAATAAAAATACTGTAACATCTTCATTATCCCTTTATGAAACCCAAATATCAACTAACAATATCGGCTAGCATTAGATAGACGTCAAAGTGAAACGTTTCGAGAGTCTGGCTTTTATTAATTGTAGATAAATATTGTAGTTCCAATTATAAATATATATTTCTTAAAGTTCTTCAAGATAAAATTAAAATATTTTAAGATATCTGGCTGTGATTGTCAAACTTTTAACGAGATTTACGAGTATTAACCTGCTACTTTTTTTTTACTATTGTATCTCTATTATAAAAAAAGAAAGACTCGCTATACACAATTGTATTTCTATAAAGTATATAAATCTATATAGAATCTACCGGAAAAAATTGAGAAAGAGAAATTCATTATTTGTACTTTAAAAATAATTGTAAATGTTCTATCTATCAGATCTGGTAAACAAAAAAAAAAAATTATTGTAAAAAATACTGTTTTCAGTATTTTATAATATCGTATTTTTTTTTTTTTCTTTTAGTTTTCAAAATAATAATATTATGTAAAATGAGTTGATCATATAATTAATCTTTTTAACTGGGACCATCTTCCAGTTTCTTCCAAACCACCTAGATAAGGAGAATTCAAAAATGTGAAATAATATTCAACTTTTATTTAATCGTTAATACGATATTCTACTGTAGTATTAGAAGTTTACAAGAACATAACAAACTTACATTGCACATTTCACGGACCAACGCCTTCTCTTCATCCTCTAAATGGCTACTATCCAAACTCATCCCCGGAGTGTGAATAAGCCTCTCGTGAACTTCCAATACTTTTAAAGCGCGAACAACAGCCTCAGGTTTTGCGATTGAAAAACTATCTTCCCCACCAACTGGAGGAGGAGATAAATCTCGATTTTGCGATTGAGAGCCTGGATGAGGTGGTGGAGGAGCTTGGTGATGAGATTCTCTGTGATGATTGTAAGGAGGGACTGGTCGAGTGCCGCTAAAATTACGTTCGTCAGATGTTTCGGATATTTCTGATAAATTCTGGAACATCATTGATATATTTAATTAGTAGCGTATTATTTAATACTAATGGGTCTTTCTAATTACATGTAACAGATTTTTCTTCTCGTTTTCGACCTGTTGTAGCTTTTTCTCGAGACTTCGAATGTAAAGTAGAACTTGTTCTATAAATAGAACATATTTTCAAGTTATATTATATCGAGAAAATCATCATTCAAGATCAATTAAGCACCATTGATTATGGATCTATGTCGATGAATGGCTTCTTCGATGGCAATTTGTCTTCGCGAAGGAGAACGATTCATGAAGGGTGAGATTCTCGATGGTAGAGAGCCGCTAGTCGGACTTTGTGAAGATAAAACTCCCAGTTCTTCATTATTAGTCGATGATGAACTTCCATCACCATCGTCTCTACGACCATTTAAAGGACCACCGCATTGAGTGCATAATGATCTTGTTCTTTCATCATCCAAGTACAAACATAACTCCTGATTTTGTTGAAAAAATGTTTTTATTATTATAAATTTAAAGGGATATTTAAGTCTGATAATTTTCTGGTGAAACTTTTAATTTCCCTGGATCCTAGCTAGCTTACTGGCAAAGTTAAAATTTGTCACTAATCAAAAATTTGCAGTTTTTATAAATGAATTAAAATATATAAATTTATCAGACTTCATTCTACCTTTAAATAACCTAATTTATACTTTTAGTTCCAAATTATCTTTAATCATGTCATGCTGTTTGTTTTCTAGCTCCCTGAGTTTTGCTTGATACAATGAAACTTCCTGTCTCATAACTGTCGCTGTGTAACGTCCGAATCTTTGCCACTCTCTTGCTAATTTGCGTCCCTTTTGTCTGTCATCATCCAAAAAACAGCATAGGTCACGCAGTTCTTGATTGTCATCTTGCAAACGTTGATTAACATCCTTCAAACCTCTAATTTCTAAAAGATGAACCTGGAAAATGGTACGTTTTAGTTTTAAAATTTACACAAATTTTTAAGTCTAATTCTCGCACCTGCATCCTCCTATTAACTTCTTTAATTAAATTTCCATGGTCCATCATTAATTTTAAATTTTCTCCTTCCGCTTGCCTTAATCTTCGAGCCAATTCAGGAGGCGGAAGCTTTAATTTGTTTTAGAAATTTAAAAATTGTTTAGAATTTTATTCATATTTTTATGTTTTGGGGATATACTTGTAATAGTTCATCATCATTTGGCCGTACTGAAGAAGCTCCAGCCATTGCGAGCCATTTAAATTGTTACGGCAATGCGTAACAGCCTTATTATGGTGTTTCTTAGTGTTTAGAACATGGTTCTTCAAGTTTTTATTCCATATTTATCCACAAAAAAATCACTTTTTAAATAGAATTTACTTTTTAGTTTTTTGGGGTACAAATTAGTTTGTAATTCTTTAGATTTAAAACCCCAACATAAAAAATTAGTAGGTCTATTTTATAGGCCCAAGTATGTCTATTTTTGTGTAGTATCACTTTTGCCCAAAAGGTTTCAGAAGGTGACTACATTTCAAAGGAAGCAGTTCAAACTTTCCAGTCGTGGAAATATAACTCAATGTCTGCATTACTTCAATTGCATTGAAATTTGAAAAGCATTATTTCCTCGTACAATTAAAACTAAAGTAAATTATCAATATCAGGGATTCATCAATCTCAGTGTGTAATGTGCATCAATGTGAAGCTGATCAAATTGTAAGTCTAGCATAGTACAATAGTACATATTAATAGTAACACCAACAATGTAAATTACTCTGTAATTTTCAACACTTAGTTTTCTACTAAATAACTATATTTTAGATAAACTATAAACAACAGAACTGTAAGTTATTTTTAATTTTCCAAAGTTGCGCCCCTTTAATTTAACCAAGGCTTAACTTTAACTTGGAATTATATCCCGCGAAAATTTGGTTTGAAAAGTTGATCTACAATAATTTTGGTAAATGTGAAAGTTTAAAATAAAGTAAAATGTAAAAACTCACGCATTATATTAATTTCTGGATCAAATATTAATAATTTGTCAGTCAAATTTAATTTTTACTTGTTAGATGCAACTTTGTTAGGCCTACGACAGACTACGTGTTTGTAAAAAATATTGACCTTGAAAAGTGACAGATCGGTGTCAAATGCAGTTGACAGTGCGTGGAAACCTGGCAGGTGTCATTTTTAAGTGGGTTTGAAATTTAAAGCGATTTAATATTAATTATTTATATTAATCCTGGATAATGAGTACCCATGCCTATTAAAGTAAGCTTAAAAATTAGCTAAACTCTTCAAAGTCGCTTTTGTTTGAAGTTTATAGACTGCGGGAAATTGATTTTCGAGGTCGATAATCATGAGCGATGCAGAGATCAACGATTATTCAATAAAATCATTTCTCAAAGTAAGAGAGATCTAAAAAAATGTTTTATTACAGGAACCAGCCAATCAATTTGACTTTTTAAATTGGCCTAATCGTCTTGAGCGTAGATGTTCTATTTCGTGGCTCCCCTCTCTCTCTCCTTCCATTGGTTTCCTTTTCAAAATTCAATGTCAAGATTCTCAGGGGGGAGAAAATTTCCCAGTAGAGGCAAAAGTAAAGAAGAATTCGGAGGAAAATTTCTGCCTGATATATTCCCCGTGTTGGCTCAACATCGTAGCTTGGGAGGATTCAACAGGTGAAGCGTACATTCTCTTTTTAGTAATTTTTTTCCTTTTTGGGGTGAATGACTTTGAACTACACATGAGGTCAAATTTTTGCGCGCGTCGTGTTGTTTGCGCCCAGTTGGGCTCCGGAAGCCCGGGTGTTAAGATCTGTATATATATTTTCCGCGATTTTAACCATGGCAAAGCTAATTTACTATTATCCTTAAAATGTTGAATCTTCAAAGTGATAAGGATAAGATAAAATTCGGAAATTCTTAAGAAATTATTAAATAAGTATCAAGAAAGAGAGATTCGTGAAATTGTGACACGTGTATTAATTCGGGATAAGCTTACCGCAGGAAGAATTAATAATAAGGAAAATCTGAAAATGAGATATCGAATGTGGATTTTTGTACTTTTCGATAATTTTAGTGTCGCGGCACTCAACGGGAACTCGCGAAATCGCTGACGTCCTCTCGAGAAGAGGTCAAAAAGTAAGATAAGACGTGCGGGGAGAAAAAAACCCAGAATTCGCAATCAGTGCTGACTGTCCCAATGATTTTATCTCCTTGTTTGCCTCGCGTTCGCCTACTTTTCGACTTTATACCCCCACAGATACCGGGAATAGAACGAGATATGACTCTTAGCGAAAGCTCGTAATAATTTTAAAGTTGCTTAGTGTTTTAATTTAAATATAACTTAAACCATGGCGAATCTACTGAACGCCGCTCTTTTCTTGGCCTTTGTTGGATTTTTGGGCCCTCACCCCGCGCCAGCAGTTAGCAGAATGTATCAACCTGGAAATGGTACGTGTTTTCTAATATTTATATTGCCATAAGTTAATAATGCCTCGTGTTTTGTAAGTGCGAGTTCCACTAAACCCCAGTTAGAGGTATAAATATTTTTCCGCGCCACGCGGGAGGGACGATAGAGTGCACATTGGGGATGGAGTTGTAGTCCACACTCCAGAGATGGGATAGGTCCGATAGTAAAGCCGGATTCACACAGACCTATTTTCACGCGTTAATGGTACTTATATGAGCGCACGAGCGTGAATCGCATGAAAATAGGTCTGTGTGCATCTCCCTTTAGAGGTTTATTTGGGGCGAGAATAATGACGTCACGAGTTACGAAAAAGTAAGATGATATCAATATCCAGAGAAGAATATGAAACTGTACGCCATAGCTGGTCAGAAAGGGCAGAAACTGTACGCCTTAGCTGGTCAGAAAGGGCAGATATTGATTTATTCTTGTTATTAGTGCCATTGGAATTAAAGACTATTTAATGGACTTAGCTGGAACTTATATTAGGTGGGAATTACGTAGATATTTTCAGCCTCGACCTTTGCACGAGAAACAATAGGAAAACTCTCTTATGGGTTTGGGAATGGCCAACTTTGATAAGGGGTAGTCATATCTTATCAAACTCAGTGTATTTTTTCATTTTATAGAATATAAATTTTAAACATGTTTCCACTTAATAAGCGGAAGAGCTCATGAGTAGCCTAATAGCTTTAGATAATGACCAAAGTAATTGTATCAAGAGCGCATTTCACCCTCTGGTGGGATATTATGCATTACTCTACGGCAAGGTTCCACTTACATAACACAAGTTTAAAACCTGATCAATAAAGAGAGAAACCAAAATCAATTAACGCCTTAATGCTTTTTTTAGTTTATGAATACGCCTATGACAGCGCTGTTCGATTAAACGAAGTACCCACGACGGGGAGAGAAGTAGGTTACAAAATCGCTGGTAAAGTTCGAGTTACCAGCGTCTGGCAAAGTCCGGCAGACCCGAACGAAAAGTTGCTCAAGATAGAATTGAACGGCGTCCAACTACACGTACATTCCGTCCAAACGCCCGACCACGAACTCAAGGCCCACGCGTCACGCTTGGACTCTTCTTCCAGAGTTCCCACTTTCCTTCACTGGAGGAATGGCGAAGCTTTGGGCGTGTACGTCGCCAATGATGTAAAGGATGAAACCAAGAACCTCAAAAAGGGATTGGCCAGTTTATTCCAACTGCGCAACAATGCCAACGTCAAATCAGATCTGGAAATGGACGTCTCGGGTGTCTGCAAAGTCTCCTATAAAGTTAACGGCGCCACAGTCGAAAAAACCAAAACTGGTTGCCGACTACCCGACGAAGGTAATATTGAGCAACAGTCGCGAAATGAAGTGCGATCTTCCAAAAGTGATTCTGAGGCTAAACTCTTCTACGATTTGAGCTCGGATTCGTCCATTAAGAACGTCCAAGTGCAGGAGACCTTGGTTATGTCGGTTAATATATGGCGCAAGGCAAGTCTTACCGTGGAAGCTCAAAGCAAGTTGGCCTTCGTTTCCGAAAAGCAGGGAGGCGACATCGTGGAAAATACTAGCGTTGAGGGCGCCGTCAAATACTTGGCAGCCAAACAGAAGGTTAAATACAACCTGGAGAAATTAAACGCCGTACGGGAAGCCTATAATCCTTGTACTTCCGGTTCTTGCAAGAAACTTGGGGAAGTCATTAAGGAATATAGAGATAGACTTAAACCAGAAAACATAGCTAAAGTTAAATCTGCTAATTCATTCTTGAGAGTGGTTGAAAGAATGAAAACATCGTCTAAGGCAGCGATCTTGGAAGTTTTCAAGGACGGCAACAACAAAGGCATCATACCGCAATTAATGGACGCCGCGGCTGCTACCCAAACCGAAGATGGTATCTCGGCGGCTTTGTCTCAAATTAATCTTTTAGGTAATGAATTGGACATCAGCGAACGTTTTTTCCTTTGTTTGGCTATCTCTTCGAATCCGAAAGATTTCTTGCTTCGGGAACTACTTCGCGCCAGTCAGAAGGCCAAAAATGAAAAGCTGAAAGCTACAATCATAATCGCTTTAGGATCCGCCGTAAAAACCTACTGTTCCAATCGGGAGAAGTCTTATTGCGTTAATTCTCAACTAGTCAGGGAAATTCGTGAGTATCTTGTCGAGGGCATAGAAAAATCCAAGTCTGATACTTCCAAAGCCATGTTTATCCGTGGTCTCGTTAACATGGGCAGCCAAGAAACAGTAACTGCTCTATTAGGGATCATCCAACAAGGAAGTAAGCTGTCCATACCAGCCCTAATGGCTTTACAGTACGTTGGACCTCAGAACTTGAATGACACTGTTCTGGACGAACTAGCCATTGTCTACCATCAACTTCGGAAACCCTATGACAGTACGGCGAGGCTTTTAGCTATTGAAACCATCTTTCGTAGCAAATCACCCAAGTTAAAGAAATACGTGCAAGATTTCGCTTACTCACTTAGCAACCAACTGACCCCCGAAGTTTCAACTTTTGCCTTGGCTAAATTACTAGAAGTTGCCGAAAATGATCAAGGTCTATCCGATGCGGTTAAACACGTCTCGCAAGACATTAAGCTTTGGAATTATTACACCCTGGCGCAGAAAGGATCCTCAGCGGCCTTCTCGAGAATTTTGGCGCAAACCGGTAGTTTGAACGCAACATACGGAATCAGTATGGAAATGATTGGCGGAGGAGTGATGAAACGAAGCGCGTTTGACGTCCATCTGGAAAGCGACGAAAGTCAATTAAAATTACTCAGCGTGGGACTCTCCGCCGAAGGTCTAGGACGATTCGCTGGAGGTGATAATGAAAATTCTGAAGAAGAATCGTCCGCTGGAATGGAACTAACAATCATGGGAGTTAAATTAAGACCGTACACGTTTTTCACCGGTACTGGGGAGCTTATGGGTCACGTCTGGTCGGGTACAGGTAGCGAACCAACTCCAGCTTTACGGGCCAACTTTATGCTACAAGACCTCAGAAAGTTTTACGGCCTGCACAACGGCTTGGTGGCCGAAATGGATTTACAAGGAGCTTTGTCCACCGATTTAAGCGGATCGATTCAAATATCTTTGTGGAATCGTAACTCTCATTCCTTGGTCAAGAGTAGCGGTGCTCTGTTGATGCATGGAGCCATCCGATTGGATACTCCGTTCGCTAAAAGTCACGTTGAATTCGCCATGGGAGGAGAAGCTTTGATTGACTTCGTGACGGACTTGGATTTCTACGATACGCCATTCAAGACGTGCATTCAGATGAATCAACCGGAGTTCAGTTTTAGGTACAATGTCCGTAAATCCGAGAGCGTACCCGGTAGCAAGCACGTAGTTAAAACGCTGCGCAAAAGAACAATATTCGTACCAGGAAAGTCGTACGCTTTGCATAGGAAAAACTTTGTCACTTGTTCGACTTTGTTAACCAATTCGTAATCAAGCATGAGATTATTTAGAATTTCTCAGTTAATTATTATAGTAAAAATGTTAACTCCTATTTTTGTATACTTGATATTAAATTAAGGTAAACAACTTTTTATTCAAGTTTGAAATAAATTATCGTTGTTCTTATTTAAAATTGGAGATTCATAAATGAGTTCTTGGTAGTTTGTGACTGCTCAGAGTGGGTTTTCGAGACTATATTTTAGTATTTTAAAAACAATTTAAAATCTATTTAAAGTTATTTTTAAATACTATATTGCAGTGTCTTGAAACAAGAATTTGAAACATAGTTGAGACATTAAAAATAAGATTTATTAATATTCAAACAGACTTTAAGTATAGTTCTTAGAATAAACTGACCCTTGATATAATGGTTTAAAAACGGTTTTTAGAACTGAAATTATAATTATCGTTTAAAATCGAATAAGGTCAACAAAGGTCATTATTATGATCGGAAGTCTATACAAAACCTTCGGGGTGTTTTACTAGACTTTTGTAATGATGTTTAAATTTGATACATTAATATTATTTAATAATAAATATATTTTATAATAATAACAACATAGTTCGAAATCTAACCGAAATAAGGAATTAGTTTAGGAACTGTTAGCAAGTTGAATTTTAAGACCTAATATACGGGGGTTACAATCTTTCCACCAGTTAAGACAGTAGTTATGTTAGTGGCGGCCAACTTGGCCATGTCGTTTCGGACGTTAAGTTCGGCGCTTCCGATATGTGGAGTCAAAACTGTAAATAAAGTTGGTCAAACAATTTTATGGCAGCAATAATATTATAGAATTTATAATTACCGATGTTTGGCAACGTAGTTAGGGGATGATCCTTGGGTAATGGTTCAGGTACCATGGTGTCAAGACCCGCGGCACGTATTTCGCCCGTTTTTAAGGCTTCGTAAAGATCTTCTTGATTGACCAATCCTCCCCTGTAGATTTTAAAAATAACCATTTCTATAAGTTAATATTATTTAGAGAATTTGTCTTATAGGCAAGGAAAGCTTCATCGCGTCGGCTTTGTAAGATATGATGTATCTGCTCATGCGTTGAGATGACATGCATGTCCAATGTAGAATGTCTACCTTCTTTTTAAAGATGAGATGGCTAATAATAGGAGAGAATTTTCTAGATAGGCTAGTTGCATATCGCTTTCTTTGTCTCGGGTTTGTTCCTGGTTTTTGCACACAACATACCTCGCAGTGTTAATAAATATCGCAGACTTCTTCATGAGACCAAATGCCTTCTTGTTAAACATTTCTTTCGTTTCCTCCGAGAGATTGCACATGCATATAACAAAATCGCACTGTTGAAGTAGTTCATCAAAGGGCGCGAAAACAGCCCCCATAGCTTCGGCCGCTTTGATTGGATGGAATACATCGTAGTACAAAACTTTGGCCACACCGAATGGTAGTAATCTCTCCATTACACCGCGACCTACAAGGGATACCAATATATAGTTTGAACTAAGTATAGCGTTTGGCTTGGCATGATTAGTATATATACCTATTCGACCCATTCCGATAATACCAATTGTCGATCCGTGGATTCCTTGACCGCATAACCAGACTGGTCTCCACGGGCACGTCCATTCGCCATTCTTGATGGCAGTTGAAGCCTCGAATAGTCTACGACCAACGGCTAGTACAAGGGCTACTGTTAGTTCCGCCACGGAATCCGTTGATACTTCCGGGGTATTGCTAACTGGAATTTTTCTATAAAATATTTCTTAAATATTTATTGCATCCTAATTAACCACACTAGGAGTCCTCGAAAATAGAACAGACAGATTTTTCATACTTTTCAATGCATGTTTTTATGTCAATATGATCGAATCCCACAGACATGGTAGCAATGACTTTTAAATCTGGACCTAAAATAGTCGAACCCAACATATAGTTACTTCCATTTTAGTCCCTTTGATTGAAACATAATTCGCTTAAGTGTCAAATACCGGCGGATTCAATGATGTCTTTATCAATTTTATCTGTCAGTAGACAAAAGAGTCCTTCTTTTCCTTTTATTCGTTCACGTAGGACGTCTTGGGGTATCGGTATTTCATTTTCGTACACGTCAACATCGCAACTGGTAAATTTGTAATGAATGTAAAGATATATGATTGATGCTAAATATTTAATAATCATTTCAAAAAATAGCTTTTAACTCTCGTGATATAATCTTAAAATCTGAACACTTGTATACGAGTGTGAATCTATGGTACGTTGAACCCATCACATCTGCAGACGGATCGTCTCTTCTAGGTTTAAATAACGTTTGACAACTATGTCCCCCCACCCCCTTATAACAAGTGTTATCATAGTAATTTCCCTCAATTACTCAATCACGGAAAGGGAGAAATACAGTCATGCACTCAACGTGCTTTTATTTGTCTTGGAATTGTGGCCAAGTTGTTAAAACGACTATGTAAAGGATTTCGCCATGGACATTTAATCGTTTTAATCTGTCCGTCTCTCAGAGTGTTGGCACGTTTCTGGGTATAATAGGGTTCTTGCATATGAGAAAATGATACAGGATGCCAAGTGTCTATAGAGACTTCTTATTTCGTTCGTGAGCAGTTGGTAAAACAATGTAAGCTGAGGCGAATTAATACATAATGTTAAATCTCATAGGATAAAAGTAGATGGTACAAACTGAGCTTGAACAGGTTTAATTTTTTATGCCCATCGTTTGTTTTCTTTCATTCTTGGCCTGGTTCCAAGGAAACTTCTGAGACAGCATTTTCTTCTGAGAATGCAATTGTATGAATTCATACATTTCTATCGCATAGGTACCGTCTTAAGTACAATTATTAATTATTGTACTTATGGTATGTAAGTAATATGATTATAATAATTATCACCCTAAATTATAACCATTATATTTAATGTGTGATATTTGTAAACCTTTAATTTTGGGGAAAACATATCTGAAACACCAAATAATTATTATATAATATCAGGAGTAAAGTACAACGGGCCATAGGCGCTATGCTAAGAGGTGTTGAGTTTTAGCATGGATTAACCACGGCCAACTTAGATCAGCTCCTCCGTCGCGACGGAGCTGATCCATGTTGGTAGTGGCTTTACATAGGGATCAATACCTTAACAGACGACAACAGCGTTCTAAGCTCAAATTTATCAAAGTAAAAGAATTCATTTCTTGACCACCGCGGTACTATTTTTCGCGAGCCTAATTACGACGTATAACTGCGCGTGGACATTCGCTTGAAAAATTGCTTGGTATCGCATTTTTTACTCAGCTTAGAACACAGAAGTACGGTAGTAGCAGTATTAAGAAAGATAAAATCTATTTATCTGTTAAAAAGATTTAACAGAAGAAGAAAAAAACTTTTAACCAATCTTTAGATACAATGCCAAGGTTTTTGAAATATGCCAAACATTTCTTACTAAAAAAAAATGTTTAATTGGCCCAACTCTTCAAAGTTGTGTAAATTCTAAACAAGAGAATTGGAGGAAAACTGCCAAATCGTACTTCTGGTATCAGCACTACGTTCTGAGGACTAAATTTAGACGACTATTAAAACTATAAAAAAAGGGATTGAGGCATCTGGTAAAAGTTAAGGCCATGGTCGAATCTACTAAGACATTGACTTCTATAGCCGAGTAAGCCACCCAACTTTGATATCCAAATAACCTTTGGAGGGCTTTTTTTACTTGGAAATTAAACTTCTAAATTTATGCGCACGACTATCTGAAGAAAAAGCCAGGTCCTCGTTTTTACCTAGGAAGTTTAGGCAATTCTTGGATTAATTAATAGTACGGTACTAATAATTAATTCAAGGGCAGTTGCTTAGGGCCCGGATGTTTACTTATCTTGCATGGACTTTTGACTATAAAAATCTTTGCCATGGAAAAAGCACTGTTTTAGGCAAGTTCATAGTAATAAAACCAAAATTGGTTTTATTTCCATTTTTTTCAGTCATATAGGCTTGATTGACCTCTCAAAAAGGTCTTTAGCCTTGGGTTCAACCTTTAGCAGTAGACAACTAAGAGCTTGTCACGTTAAGCTGTAGATATAAAGGTTTTTTTTTCCATGCCTCTAGGTTTCGAGACTTCACTTCAGTTAAAGGGCTAAAAATCGATGCACACCAAGATAGTAGCCATGGAGAAAAAGCTTTTATAGCCGTCGATAAGAAATGATTGATGCCTATAGACCCTAAAATAAAATCGTTCGAATTTTCCAACGACTTTCACTCTTGCCCAAGAGCTTGCTGGGAAGAGGCAATATATGGCCGATCCCGATTGGCTGAGTTTGGTCACGTGAATGCGCCGCCGTAAATCACTCAATTTTATCTTAGCGCCTGTAGAGAGAAAACCACCTTGAATTGTCACCACGCTCTATACCTCCGAGGGAGTTAACGCGGCCTTGTAGGTGCAGACAAGTCACAGTGGATGATTTTTGAGCTGCTGAAGCTCGCCACTAGGTTTTACCCACGCTTAAATATTAAATTGTTTATTTAATATTTATCGCGGTTAATTAGAAATTTTAATACATCAATTACTTAATTTTCCCAAGCCTAATTTATTTTTAAGAATGACCGAAAAAAAAGGTTATTAATAAGTTTTTACCACGATAGATGGCTGTAGTAGCGATTTTATGCCCCGTTCTACACCCCCTTCTTAAATATTGCTTGCCTAGGGGCGTGGATTTTCAGCTCGTTTTATTTATTTTAGGGTCTATTGTACTGGGCTGAATTGTGCCACCAGCTTATGTGCTTCAAGCTAGCTGAGCTCTCATGGAGATATAAGATTATCTTTGCTTCATGATTCGTTTTATTATATACCATTATAGAACTTATTCCCCAGAAGTTCATAATAGGAGAAGTGTACCACAGAATTTCTACTATAAACGCATGCGTCTGTAGGTTCTGGCAGTATTTTTCACCCAATTCTACGATTCTACCATACTTTGGCGCTAGTTTCTGGCTTGTCTTGTGTGCATTCTTCTTAATTAAGCCGGGGTTTACTCTAAAGGTCGTTTTGTATTTTCACTGTATTGTGCCTAATTTTGAAGAAGGAACCGATTGAAAATAGTTCACCTTTTCATCCTCCCTTTGAAAACTTACGCCTATTGTGTTCTGCCTATGGTACAGCTATGGGATATTAGGAAACATCCGTTCGTTCTATTCTATGTTCCCTCATAAAGTGGTGCGGATTTGGAGCAGTAGGCATATACTACCGAGAAGATGAGGGTAATCTAATCTGTCAACCCATTTTGTCTGGGATTTGTTGGTTGTAGTTGGGATTTCATAGAATGAAAAGTCTTAAGCTTAGATAATAAAGGTATAATACCATGGATAAAAACTATTTTCTGCATTTCGTGTACAATTCAAAAGAAAAACACACGTAAAAATGTTTTCTAAATTCTCTCAGTCAAATCTAAATTTTTATTTTCCAATCATTAAAGGGCAAGTAAAGCGTCGGAGGTCATACGTACACGGATAAGCTTTTTGGCCATAAGAGGTTGGAGTTTTAGTAGCGGAAACAGGTAACACCAAATAACTCTTTATCTACCTGAAACTGTATATTTATTTCTTCGCTTTACTTGTCTTTAAAATATAATATTTGGACAAATCTGGTGACATGACTTATACAAAATTCCATTGCACCAATGGTAAAAGGTAAATTAATGAAAACAATTTAGGTTCTAGAGTAAGACTGGAACCATTATTTAGTTTTATCAAGAATAAATCTAAACCACACACCTATTCTTGGTTGTATTCATATTCGACATTAAGAATATGAGCTATTGGAGCTCTTAATTATTGATGACTAAGTGCCGACTCACAAATGAAATTTAGATTAATTAATTGGTGATTTAGTTTATTGTCTAAACTCAAAAATATATTTTTAAACAAATACTTAGCATTCGTTTGCTAATTTCAAAAATAATTGCACGTTTTTTCTAGCAATATTATATTAATTAAATTCAACGAGTAACATTTGAAAACTATAATATTAAAATATAATCTTTAAACTTACTCTTCCTTCAATAATTCGATCGCCAGCTCAGGAACTTCGTGGCTTGTCACTAAAACCTTAGGTTTCTTCATATTTAAAGTAATCAATACTTAGGGGAACGTGCGGATTGACTAAATTCACCTGTCAAACTGAAACGAATTCTAAACCCCTTCCTATTCTCTTTCGATTGAGGAAGATGCTGGGAAAATCTCCTCGGTCGGCGAAATTTATATCAAACGTCCGTTCCAATTATACGAGTCAAAACATATAAAGTTGGAAGCAAATATTACGTACTCTATAAACCGAGTGACTTTTCCTCTTCCCCCATTTTTTTCTCATTGGCACAAACCAATCGAACAACAGACTGTATGGAGAGGAAGGATGTGACGTTGGTTTCTCCTTCATGTAGTCAGTCACGTTCACCAATCCGAATTCTTGGAATTACGGGAGACTGCGCGTTATTACATTTATTTTTACGTGATCCTATCCTCATTTTTACGCAAGACTGAAGTATTTTTGCGCCGATTTCGTAATACATTGATCTTTTAGTTGAGTAAAGAAAGGATTTTACTAGGTCGAAGTAATTATTGCATCATAAAACCAAAAGTAATGATACCAACATGATATACGCCCAACTTTTTTAAAGGCCCTTTCTGCCCAGAAATTTGTCCCTTTAAAATGCTCTTCCCTTACGTACACCGCCTACCTTTGACTGTATAATTTGTTATAGCATCGTCTGCTAAGTGACTACCTGGGTTTTAAATCCCCTTTAAAGTCGCCTTCTTTTCATGCATAGTAGACGAAGCTGACCATAACAAATTGTACAGTCGAAGCTTGGCTGTACTGTGTGCTTAAGGGAAGAGCATTTTAAAGGGGCAAATTTCAGAGCAGATAGGTCCTTTAATGAACTAAGCAGACGACAGACTTTAATGTAGACCGGCAATTGGTTTATATTTAAAGGTAGAATGCAGCCCAACGAAATAAATTTAAAGGGATAATGCAAAATGGTAATTTAATCTGAAACATTTGTAAAGATATAAAATTTACTAATTTAAAGGGAGAATGAGGCGTAACTAAAGTCATATTAATGATTATTTATCACTAAAATTAAGGTATCACATATACAATAACATATGAGCATAAAATATGCACATTTATGCTCAAAGTAAGACTTGAGCCCAACAAAATATACTAAAAGGGATAATTTAAATTGGAACTTAAGATGTAAAATTGACTAATTTAAAGGAAGAATGAAGCCTGACGAGAAAATTATTAAATTTAATTAACAATAAATGCCAATTTCAGCAAACGATAGGTTTCACACCCTCCAAAATATGGAATTTGTTGAAAAAAATCACAATTTGAAACAAAAATAACTTTATTTTTTCCTATCTCTGGGTGGGTTAGGTTAGGTTTTCTATCTTTGTTTTTCTTTCTATAATTTTATTTGAAGTTGGAAAAAGTGAAAATTTTCAATATTGCCCCAATTTATCTTCAACTTTTTTATTTATGAAATAAAATCACAAAAACCCAAATTGATCAAATAATTTATGCCAATCTTGGTTTCTTCTCAGGCGGTGGTTTCATTCCAGAGGCCGGTTTAGCCTGTGTTGTTTCAGTTGTATTAGGTTCTTGTTTAATTTGTTCAGGTTTAATCTCAGTGACTTTAGCCGTTTCTTCAGGTGCTAAATATAAATATGTTAATGATAAACAGATAAAATATCTTCCGATATTTTTTACAACTACCTGGAGGTTGCTTTTCTAACTGAGGAGGAGATGGAATTTTGGGAGGAAATTTTCTTGTCAATTCGCCTAAAAGAATGTCAACCATTTTTCTTTGGAAAACAGAGCCGGGTTCTTCCCGAACTTTATCCGATGGTTTTGGTTTTTCTGCGAAATGGAAACTTTGTATATTTCAAAGTAGTCTCTGTTAAGAAAATCATTTATATTTACCAGTGTTGTCTTGGTCTTTAAATTCCCACCAATAACCTTTAGATGGATGATATCTCGAATATGATATGGCTAAAATAATACATTGTTAAATTTAGCTTTTAAATTAAATGTGATTTTTAAATATTTTATTCATTATTACTTTCATCGAAGGCATTTTGAAGATGATGAATTGTGGTTAGCTTTAAAATAAATTTAATTTATAATTAAATTAAATTAGTTAAGTAACAACATACCAGTCTGGAATTAACGACAGAATTTAAATCAGGAGCTTGATAAACTACACCAGCGAGTATGTAATAATCAGCTAAAGGTGTGACTGCAAGATTTACAGTTTTAATACTTAAATATAAATATAAACTTTAAATTTATATTTTGTTTTCTTACACTGCGTAGGAGAATGCCTATGTTGTTTTCTAATAACAAACAGAATAGGTTCTTGAACATGTAGGAGTGTATATTCTATACCAGTCATATTTCTGCAAAGGAATATAACTTAAAAGAATTTTGGAGCTTATCTTTAAACATCTGAATATATAATTACACTAATTGCTCAGTGCTTAATCTTTGCATTTTAATAATTTCGTTATTGCATGTACGGTCGTAGAAAGGATTAGTTCTTTCAGAAAAATAATCCATAATATTAGCTGGATTTAGAACTGGGATCCAAGCACTATCGTGCCAAGAAATTCCCAGCTGGTTTTCTGAAAATTTATATAGATTTATTAGTTTAGGACTTAATAGTTAGATAATTTTATAATTACCCATTTTTAATTAAAATGCAAGTGAAAGATGAGGTCAGTTGCCCAACTGTCACTGTCAAGCTTTTTAGGCTAAATTGCGGCTTAAGCAGACGACCCAACTCTGTTCAGCCGCGTAACCCGCGTTGAAGATTACGCTCAGATTTCCAGTTTGCCGTTTTTAATCGCAGCCCCGGCACTCGTTGGACAAAGAGAAAGAAGATAATTTAAATCATTACTTTCAGAACTTTAGAATCAACTAAAACTTGTCATGGACGGAGTGGAGAAGTTATATAATTATTATGATATTTTAGCGGAGGCTAAAGATAAAATATCCGAGGTAAGTTGTTTGCCAAGGCTTAAGGTAATAATTTAGGCTTAATGTTAGGATTATCTTTGGTTTTTAACTAACTTTAACTGCAACTAATTAATAAAAATTAGCACGAAGATAAATACCTTCATATATTGGAAGCCGTAAGAGGGAACAGCAATGAGAAGCGACTGGCAGCTCAGTTTATCCCACGTTTCTTCAAGCATTTCCCTACTTTGCATACTAAAGCGATTGATGCCGAGATAGATCTTTGTGAAGATGAGGATGTGACTGTATGTGTAAAAAAGTGTGTGGTAACGTTGTGTCTCATAAATTTACCCCTTTTAGATTCGTAAGCAAGCGATCAAAGATCTGCCTAATTTATGTAACGATGCGAAAGAGTTTTTACCCAAAATTGCTGATGTTTTAACGCAGCTCTTATTGGCTGATGAACCGCCCGAAATCCAAGTTGTTCATAGTTCGCTATTGGCTTTGTTTAAACAAAACGCCAAAGGTATGTTTAACATTTAAAAATAATTATAAATAGGTGTTTTAAATGGAATATTTAGGAACATTGGCTGGCATATTTTCCCAAATTGCGAATGGAGAAGAATCAGTTAGAGAACGAGCCATCAAATTTCTCTGCACGAAATGGAAATCACTTTCAAGTGAAATAACTACGAAAGAAGTTGAAGAGTTTCTCTTACAAGAATGCAAAAAGGTATTTCATTCAACGTTACTGTAATTATTCTGAACTAAAAACATGTTAAAATCATATAGGTAATGCAAGATGTTACGGGCGATGAATTTGCCTCTTTCATGGGTCTATTAAGTGTTCTTAAAATCTCTAAACCCATCCCTGGACAACAAGCTCTCGTGGATTTAGTCGTAGAACAAGCCGAACTCGATAAAATATTTGATGTATGCTTTAAGTATAGATTAATATTTAAATTGGTTTAATCGTTACTTTAACTGCTTAACTCGCTTCTTATTATTAATTAGCACACTGATCCTGATGCGCTATCAAGGCTTATGCATTGTTTAAAGCAAGCCATGCCATTTTTCTGCGTAAGTTTCGAGTCTAAAAGTTGATCTATTCATTATTGATTATTAATCCCTTAAACTAAAAATTTTAATTTCAAAAACAGCCTTTTGTTAGCGCTTCTTCTTTCATCAGTTACATTTGCCTTCAAGTGATTCCTGAACTCGAACTTCTAAGAGAACACGATAACGTTGACATGGGGCTCGAAATTCTGAAACTTCTCGCGGAAATTAGTCCTCATTCAGCCAAAATGGAAAACATTCCAGTTTGTGTTGAAATAGTTTTTAACAAGTTGTTGGTATGATTTATGTTAATAAGTTAATTTGATTTTAAACGGGTTAGTTAACTCTTAATTTAAATTTTTAGGAATACTTGCACCTCCCACCGGCTGAAGATAATGCGGAAAATGACAATTTGAATACTGATTTCCCTAATCTTCATTTATCTCACGTTGAATGTCTTTTATTTACTTTCCACCAGTTGGCTAAGAAACACACTGACTTCTTAGCGGCTGAAAGTAGTGCGGAAAGGGTTCGCGATTTTAAACTTAGATTACAGTTTTTAGCTCGAGGAATTCAAATCTACATTAAGAAGTTGCGCGAAGCCTTGCAAGCAACTAAAACCAATGATTTAAAGAGTGATGAAGTAAGATATTTGATTTTAATTCTATTATTCTGTATATATCATAATCCTGCCATTAGTTCTACAAATGCTATCGTTAGTTTTACCAATGCAACTTTAATTATAATTCTACTGTATTACAAAATCTGTAAATTCTAAACTTTTCAATATTTCCTTAATTAGAATAAACTGAAACTGGTGGCTCTGAGAACAACTTCAAATATTAATAATTTGATAAAGGATTTGTTCCACGTTCCTCCATCTTATAAATCAAACATTACTCTATCATGGAAAAATACAGTGACTGCGGCTGCTGTCGTGACACCCTCTGTGGGGCAGAAAAGTCAAGGAATTCTGAAGAATGAGGATGAAGTTTTATCAGCCGGGTAATTAAATTTAAAATTTTATATGTTATAGTGCGATTATCCCTTTAATATGGTTTTGTAAAAGTCTTCTAATATTTCATGTTCTTATTCCTTTTAGTGTTAAGAGAGTATCAAAAACCCCGATTGTTTTTGATAAAAGTGAAAAGACAATGAGAATGCCTGCTCGAAGTGGAGGAGATGGTTCTTTCAAGGGCACTAGGGAACTTTATCAACCACCAAGCGGAAAATACAGCACGAAAGTAGATTTTCAACAAACAGGTTAGTGTGACTATTTTTAAAGTATATAAATTATAATAATACTTACTAGTCAAATCTAATCTGGGAAAGTTCTAAGATCAAAGGGGAACATTTTTGTTGAGGTTTTTGAGGAAAAATTTCAATTCAGTGTTTTGTGTGTATGTGGGAAACTTATACTTTGGTTGCTTCCCTTACCAAAAAAAATTGGTCTTAAGAGGTCTTGGGGAAGTCCTAAAGACTTCCCCAAGACCTTTGTAGCATTCTTGAGGACCTCTTCAGATCACACTTTTTTCCGTAAGGGCTGGATGGCTGGAAGGTAATAAAAATTCAGTGTAAAGTTTGAAAATTCGTCAGCTATGGTTAAAGCGTGATACTAGACTCTGATAAAAAGTTATTTTAAATCGATTTCGATGTTAAAATATGCGTAAAAGCTATATCAAAATTCACGAAAGGTTATTCATTACTTTGCAGTTAAATACCAAAGTCGTGAACTAGACTCGCTAAGTCAAAATCTGTTTCAAAGATATTTTGGACTAAATTCTGGTGAAAATTAGGTTGAATCAATGAGTTGCGACATTTCAGCATCGAGATCTCATTCACATCAGCAATTGAGTCCTTTTTTAAATAAATCTGAAATTTCTTTGCGCATAATTTCCCAAGTTTGATAAAAAAAATAACTCTGAATTACCACGAAACATTTATTGTGAGATTTCATAAGGTTTTAACACATTTTAAGACTTAATCGATTAAATTCCAGAGTCTATTATCCCTTTGGCTTTAAGAAATCAAGGAGGATCAGAGAAGGAGAGGAAATGTGGGGCTGCGTTGAGTTAGAGAGAGAAGAGCCAACCTCCCACTCGGGTGGAAAGGGGGGATAGGAAATTCTCGAGGTAAACTGTTGTCACGTGGTCGCTAGCTAGCGCGTCTCATAAAGGATTCGTTTTACCCACGCGACAACATTTTACCACGAAACGTCTCTACCCCCGTTCTCCCAGAGTGGGAGTTTAGGCCGACGCAGTAGGAACCGCGCCGTCCCCACATTTCCTCTCCTTCTCTGATCCTCCTTGAAGAAATATAACTTTATTTTATTTGCAAAGCTAAGATTTAAGGAAATACTGCAATTTAGCATTTTTAGGTGTTTGTGGGAAAGTTATAGTTTGGTTCCTTGGCTGGCTGGCTGGAAGGTAGCAAAATTTGTCTGCTAGTGTTCAATGTTGAATTTATGAAATATTATTTTCTTTGGTTTCACAATTTGCAATGTTCAAATTTAAGGAAAAAAATTGCAACTTTAGTTTCTTTTTTTTTCTGGCATTTTATGTGTGCTAGGATCAAAGATAGAATTTATTTAAGAAATTATTTTCATTCTTTTGTGAACAAATGATTTGATTACTTGGCTAAGTAGAATGAAAAAACCAGTTTAGTTTTAAGACTTGATTATAAAATTTTCTAGGATACCCTTACCGTGGAAGAGGTAGGGGATTTGGTTATGGCCGAAGCAGAGGTCGTGGTAGAGGTAGTTACAACTACTACTACTAATTTATGATCATTTTTTTTTTTTTTTAAAGTCATTGTGTCTCTTGTGAAATGTAAGATAACTTTTGTCAGTTTTTTTGAAACGATTTTAGAACCAGAAACCTTTTAAAATTTCATTGGTTTCTTTCTGACTAGTTTCAAAAACTTTTTACATAGTCGATTATTTGACTTCATTTGTTATTCAACTATCAATCAATATATGTATGCTTGCTTTGGTCAAAAGAGAAAAACATTTTTTATAATGTTTGAGTTCCCAAAATGAGTTTATTAATTCTTATTGTCGATTAAGGATTGCTTTTAAAGTATATTGACCAACAAATTCGCTAAAATAGTGCAAAAAGTCGTGAGATGCTTTCAATAGAAAGTAATTTGCTCAATCAGACAAGAAATCTTGCTAGACATTAGCAATGAACCATGTTTAGTCCATGCCATCATAAGTGATCAACCCCACTGTAAAACCTTTTATTTTTTAAACCCCACCTTTGAACCTAAAATATCACTTAACTTTGTGAGTCTCTTCCTGTGTGTCAAATTGGACCACCTTCGAGTTTGTTTTTCCTTTCCAGAAAATCGACAGGTTAAGGTAATAGAATAAGTTTATAACTTATCTTCAAAGTTATAAACTTATGGTAATAGTAAGTGTATGAACTGTAGTGGCATGATTCCTACCCAGAACATCGACCAGTTTAAAAAGATCCTCTTGTTAATCAGCCAATAAGCTTAAATGTATATACCTACTTACAGAAGCCGATGAAATCCTCCTTTGAAGTCTATTACTCCCCGGTCTTGTCTACCCCTCTCTGTATGGGTTAGTTTTAAAAAGCGCGATTCGTACGCCACCTAACGGTAGATATTTTCGGAGCGGGAGTTCGTCGAGCGAATATCTCTAGCAGCCTTGGAGTTCGTCGCTATAACGAACATTAGAGTAGTAGACTTCAAAGGAGGGTTTCATCTACTTCTGCTACTTAGAACAAGCCTATTGAGAATCAAATCGCCCTTTACCATCATAGCCCATGAAACGGCATTTCAGACTTCTTTTCTAGTAACACCTGCGCCCTATTATGGTCGAGTGTGGACAAATGTATTAACGCAATGTTCATTAGAAAAACCTCACCTATTTGAACTTCGTGTAAGCACAAGTGCAAAACGATGACACTCTGAATTTATGTACAACCGAGAGTGTAATTTTCAATGGATGACATTGGCGCTACAATGGCTTGTGCAGCCTTTTACTTTAATTCTCATTGTCTCCAGGCAAATTCCGAGAGACATTCGGATTATCATCTTTCATTATGTAGAATCACGAACGTGAAAACCTTTTTTCCCTTAATCCGCCACTTTTAGCTTCCAAAAACGATAACCTTGCTCTAAATCCTACTCGGAATTAGTATAATAACGGTAATAGCGAAATTATTCCAGTAAAAGTTGCGAGCGCTTCAAAAACTTAACTTGAAACTCGGTATCGCGCAATTATTGTTCTTCATAACGACTGGCGGTTGGTCTGTGACCCGGGACCGTCTCGGAACCATGGTGTCGAAAGATAATATTCGGTACTTGAGAACGGCTAACTTATACCTTAGTTACTTTGGTTTGGTAAGTGTTTTTAAAATACCAATTTTTTGGGTGTAGACTGGTTTTATGATCTGTTATTTATATGCGTTATTCAGGGATTGGTCTACTCAGTAAATGGCCCGACCTTATTGGACCTTGAGAAAAATGTAGGTTCAACGACGCAACAAGTGTCCTACATTTTCGCTGCAAGATCGGCTGGTTATCTGGCCGGTTCCATATTAGGCAAGTATCAAAGCTACATTATTAGGGGCCAAAGAGATACAACCTTCCCCCACACCAAACTGAAAATCGAGATCGATTGAACATTCGTTTCGCCCTCACTCAGGGGAAGGGCTTTATTTCTGTGCGCCCCTATAATCCGGACTTGAACGAAATGTGCTTTAGCTGATGTCTTGCAGAATTTTGCAATACGGTACAGTTCCACTAAAGCATATTTTGTGCATTCATGGATAATATTCAAATAATTTGATGATGAGAAACTTTCTGTTACAATTAAAGGCGGAATCATGTTCGACAATTTCAACCGTCAAGTTTTGCTGATAGGCTGCTTCATGCTTATTGGTTTCACAAACTTAATGGTGTCTCTTTCATCTTCCTTATTGTTACTAATCTGCGTTATGGTTGTAGCTGGATTAGCAATGGGAGCTATGGATACAGGTAAATTGTAACTTCTATAATCATTAGCCTTATCACACTTGACTGCATGGAAATGGCAATAAATATAATGGTCATGCGACCCTCGGCGAATAGAATTTTAAAGATTTTCATTAATTCTTCAACCGGAAGAGTAAAAAAATAAATAAAAGATAAAATATTCTATGACAGGAAAGGTAAAAACCGTATTATTCATCGAAGGAAAAACGTAGTAGTACCCCTAGCCGCTATTAAATAGTTCATGCTTGTGCACGCGGTGAGAAGAGATATAGTTTTTCCTCGCTCGGCTGTGAGTTCTCGAACTCAAGATAATCCCGGAGAATTTTTTTTTATTGTCTGGTTATATCCAGTGTCTTTAATAAGGTGTTTTCTACTGGCAAAGGAAGTTGAAAGGCAGGACGGCCGGTCTAGTTCTAGACTTTTTATTATTTTTAGTAGAGTTGCTTTAGAGAGCATTAAAAAAAATGTAACTTGTTGAATTAGTCGCAAAAAGTAGGATTCGCTGCTTCCAGGTATTATGAAACATTTAGTTGCATTTTCGAATTGAATTATATTACATAATGCTCTAATTTAGTGTACTGTAGAGCTTAAAACGGCAGCATCGACCTTTTAAAATCTTATGGGGATATGTTCTCCTTATCTGTCTCCAAGGCGGTACCGTTTGGTGTCTCGACCTCTGGACGGTGAACCCGGCTCCTTACATACAAGCTCTGCACTTCTTTTACGGAACCGGTGCGTTTGTCGGCCCTTTAGTGGCCGAACCATTCTTGTCATCGGACGTCAAAAGAAATAATGACGACGAAATGGTCACGGATATTGATAACGTTACTATAAGTTTTGGCAATCATACCTCCGAAGTCATTTCTGACGGAAATGTTGTCATTCCTTACGTTATCATTAGTATCTTTCTCTTTGCGATCACTATTACTTCTCTTATTGCTTACTGTCTGGACGGAACGGAACTCAAGAGCAACACCGAGAAGACGAGACCCACTACCATCGTCCAAGACAAAAATCTTCCTAGATTGCTAATATTATTCGCCATATTGTGCGTTATGTGCTACTTAGGAGTCGAGAACACTTATCCCCAATTTCTAACCACCTATCTGGTCAAGGGTAAACTGGGACTGTCCAAATCGACAGGGTCTTTTATGACCTCGGTCTTTTGGTTTTTCTTTTGCGTCACTCGTGGCGCATCCATTTTAGGCGCGACTAAAATCAGTCCCTTCGCCATGTTAATGACTAACGTAGTCATTATTAACGCTTGCGGAGCTGTATTATCCGTCTGGGGGGAGAGTAGCGAAGCTGTCATGTGGGTTTGTTCGGCCTTCTTAGGTATGGGTACCGCCTCAACCTGGGGTTCTCTCTTCGCCTGGCTAGAAATGTATATTGGTATCTCTAATAACATATCATGCCTTTTTGTGGTCTTTGCTTCCATTGGAGGTTTGACCATGACTCTGATAGTCGGCTCTTTTATCGAGAATATACCCAACGGAGTTTTGTACACAGTTTCATTAGGAGGTGTGGGATGTCTCGCCTGTGTTCTAGCGATGAGGAAAGTAGTTGGTATCATTAAAAGCACCGCGACTGTTATTTCCAGACGCAATACGCTTAATGTCCCTTTTCAAGAAGTTAGGTTCGAAAAAGAACGCTATCCCGAAATAGTAGCGGCTAATACCGGGGATAAAGCGAACTAGTCGTAGAAATATTTCTAGTTATATGTGGGGTAATTCGACGAGTGGCTATATTATTTTTTGTCGGACATTGTTGATCCATGCAGCATTCTGATTAGTATGTTCTCAATTCTCACTTAGCCCAAAATGTTAATGGACTCCATTTTCCCAAGTTGATTCAGCCTAATTCCCTTGCTCGTCCCCACCAAATGTATAAAAACAAATATATTTAAGAATAATTATTTAAGGTAGACGGACTGGAATGTATGCGATAATAATTTATGCATTACATATATTTTAGGTTGTGATCTGTAGAAAAAATTGTATCGTATTTTATATAAAGAGTTTAATTACGATAAAACGGTGAATAACTCTCGTTTGAACTTCACCCTTTCATGGACTATACTTTAAAAGTCTCACCAGAATTATTCCATCAGTTAGATATCCAAGTTGGTAATACATTCTACCTGGAGTGTATATAAGAATTATCTTTTGGTTAAGGAAAGAACGAATTTTCACCGTAAACTTAGTGGATTGAGACGACGATTTACTTGAAAATAGTTCCACCATTTTTAACGAACACAGGCACTTAAAACGCTCCCTAACGGAACTATTTTCGGAGCCTGAGGCGCGTCGGGGTTAGTAATTAAAGAGAAAGGTTAAGGAGACTGTGCCAAGCCACGTGACTCTTTGGAATCTGGTATGGTTTTTGAATTTCTACAGACAACTTTCATACTTCCGATCCTTTTTTATATACTCCTGGTTCCACTGTCTAGTATACAAAAATATACTGTCTCAAACATTTGTACCTCAATCAGGCAAAAGTCTCGCCTGCCAAGTTATTCTATCAGTTTTATGCCCAAGTTTAAACTTTGCACTGTCTAGTAGACAAGAAGATGCTGCCTAAATTATTTGTACTTCTACCAGATAAATTTCGTTTGAATTTAGATTTATTATCATGATTAAATATTTTAATATTATTTTGGACAAAGTTGGTTTGGAAACATCATCTTAGTAGAAAGTGTTTTGGGGAAATGAGATCAAATATGTCCTTTTATTAAACATTCATTTCGAGCTGGAAAACCTAAGCTATAATCTTTTTTGTGGTAAATCATTTTTCTATAGAAAAATCTAGCGGGCCAAATTTCAATGCCATTAAATAAATGGAAATTTTTCGCCTATAATTCATGTTAGTCTTTCAAAAGTAACAAAACATTCCAAAGTACGGTTAAAACTAAGAATTTAAGAAATATTTGCATCAATCTAAATTAATATATATTTTTCCTAGAAATTGCGCTCATTAGCGCCACTTCTTTAAAAATGCAACGTTATTACCGTCTCGTTGCCTTCCAGATAATTAAACCTTGAAAATTAGCTTATCTCGGGGTTCTTTAATAACTGCATCTATTTAATCACCTTATGTACCAAGGAGAGTGAATCTCAATTGTCATTAATAAACTTCTCGTTTCCCTTTTGTTTCAAGGATCTTATCGATAAAGGCAACCAGAGCCTTGATCCGAATTGAACATTCAACGTGGTACGGTATGTAAAATTAACTTTCATCTTGCCTACCCCATGCTTTCCTCTCGATACACGTGTTCGCTTCATTAAGCATTCAAACATAGTCCTCTCGCTTAGTACCAAATACTGAAATCGCAATTACGACAAGGAAAAATGAACGGAAAATGAAAAAAATTGGTTAAGTCACGTTGGGGAATAGTTGCAGCCACTTCCCCCTAGCTATAGAAGATTTCTACGATAAGATGGTGCATTTTCCGAAGCATTTTCACATTGCCTTTCAACGAGTTGTCTCGTTTCGTTGCCGCCAAGGCGGCAACTGAAGGATGGCAGGAACTGCTTGGAAAAAAAACTTTCATTTTTCAATAAAGTGTAGGGTGGTTATATAGTTGAAAGCCGCGGTCCCTCGAAATAACCTTGAAAATATACCCGCAGCGATCGTGCAGATTTAACTAATTTCGAAGGGAAAATCATGATTTTATCCGAATTTCGTTACGACAGGTTACGATTAGATATAAGTTAATGCAATAGTAATATTATGAACGAAAATTCGTTACACCATCGAAATGATAGGAATTATTTCATTACACATGTCGGATTATAGAAAAACGATCCAATATCTCTTAATTTATCAGTGTGAAAAGCCAAAGTGAGAATCCGATTTAAACCTCGGTTAATTGTGATTAAACCACGGTTAAATCTGATTAAACCGGCTAGTTACGCCTTGTCTGAAAATAGTATAACCGCGCCATCTTATTACCCTCTCCCTATCACTACTTGACGGTTTCTGCACTTGCTTAAATGTTTTAGTAAAAAAGTATATGTTTCGTTCCTCAGAGTAGTTTGAAAGATATAACCGGTGATTTTTCCAAGAAATGTTTACGCTCACGGACACGAATTTTAAGTTTTGTCACGTTAGTAGAAATTCGATTCATACAAAAAAAAAAAATTCACCTTTGCTTTATCTAATTATGCTCAAACATTATACGATTACTTAAAAAAATGCAGAAGTTTTTCTTTTTCCCTCCAAAAATAGTTTTATCAGTAAACCTGGTAAAGTCCAATATTAGGATATAACGTGTAATTTTATTTAACCGAATTTCGTAATATATAAATTTTTATATTATTATTAAAGTGTCGCTTTCGGGTATTTTTCATGAACTCCAAATGGGAATTAGTAGCATTTTCGCGGAATCTCTTTTTGCTAATTGATATAAATTATGAAAGGAGCTAAGGTTAAACGAAGAAGTTTGCAATTTGATCTCCCGTAGCTTTCTCGCAATTTACTTAAATCAAGGGGAAATCACTTATAGATTATTTCGCTAAAATCTACCAGCACGTCCAAGGTGGACTAAAGTCAAGTTAATCCACATGGGAATTTGATATTGAGATTTCCCACACCATGTAGAATGTATATAAGCCAGACTTGAGAAAATAAGAGTAATTTAGAAACTTCAAAATGTCTCGACCCCTAAAAGTTTTACCCTAGCCGCCGACAAGGTAATCATTTTAAAGGCCTAACTTCACTTCTCCCCATCGAAAAAGGGTTCAAACATCTTTTTTACTTCCCCTACTTACCCCTCTATTGTAAGCTCGCTCTCCCGTCTTCGGGGCTCGAAGGGATTATATTTAGCTTCGTACCTGCTTGCCAATAACGAGAGAGAATGGGTCATTTTTACGTTAAAGTATCACTCTATCTTTGTAGCGCGTACGATATTGGCGACGAGAAAGGCGATTCTTACCTTTCCGAGGAGATATCGGACTTCTTTTTTTTCGAAAATAAAGCGTATATGGATTTCAAATAAATAAAAATTATATAGGTAGGCTAAATAATTCTGGTAATGTTTTGGTATGTAGCGAGAAAATGGTACTACAGCAGTGAATCCGGGACCTTGGTCATTGTATTAGAGCGGAGGAAAGGTTTCGAAAATAAAGCGTTTCAAATAAATAAAAATTATTTAGGTATATGCAAGAAAGAATAATTTAATAAAAATATATTCAGGTAGATATAGGAAAGAATAAAAACCAAAATATATAAAAATTAATAAAACTTGTCTTTCAAAATTTCAAATAAATTATTCAATAACTATATGAGTTGATATTTTATTTTTTATTTTATTACATTTCTCAAACGATCTATCTGTTTTAGTTTGGTATCTCACAATAGACGATAACATAAATTCTATCCTTTGTAGCAACCTTGAAAAAAGGCAACATCTGTAGACGTGGGTTCTATTTAACGGTTCTTTTTGTTAGTTTCAAGGTTGGTAAAAGTATAGAAAATCCTATACTTTGAACCAGCCTTGGAAAAAGGCAACATCTTCAATACAAACGGGTGCTTTTTAACGGCTCTTTTATCCGTTTCCAAGGTTATTTTATGATAAGGCCTATTGATTTCAAATTCGTTGTATTTCATGGTGCTCGAGATGTTTCGAGAAAACTCAGGAAAGTATGAAAACACTGAATATAATGGACGATCGGGCGCCGAAGTGACCGAAGTGGCATGGTGTAACCTTACGCCCGCCTCCCAATCGAGTTCCCGGCCGCTCTAATACAATGACCAAGGTCACGGATTCACTGCTTAGTACCATTTTCTCCCTACATACCAAAACTTTACCAGAATTATATAGCCTACCTAAATAATTTTTATTTATTTGAAACGCATATACGCTTTATTTTCGAAAAAAGGAAGTCCGATTTCTCCTCGGAAAGGTAAGACTCGCCTTTCTCGTCGCCAATATCGTACGCGCTACAAAGATAGAGTGATAGTTTAACGTAAAAGTGGCCTATGAGCTCTCTTATTTTGGCAAGCAGGTACGAAGCTAAATATAATCCCTTCGAGCCCCGAAGACGGGAGAGCGAGCTTACAATAGAGGGGTAAGTAGGGGAAGCAAAAAAGATGTTTGAACCCTTTTTCGATGGGGAGAAGTGAAGTTAGGCCTTTAATCAAATCCATTCTAAGGAAAGGGTATTTTCACGACCTGGGATGAATTTTATCTTGGTATTTATTTTTTGTTGGTTGTTACGTAGAAACACAAAAATCAAAATATTTTAAGAATCCACCACATCTGGCTCTCCTTTTATATACGTTCATCCTGCACACAATGTCCCATAACTTTTTATTTTTGAGAGGGCGTCACTAGACCTTTGTCCGATAAGTAAAAGTACTTATTAATACAGGAAATCTAGCAGTGTCCGATAATTTTTTTAAGAATTTGTTAAGGGGGTTACTGGACATTTGTCCAATAATAAAATTTTCTTAATTCCGTCTCTGGAATCTAGCTTTGCGCAGTGTAGAGATATTTTTCTTCCCGCGAAAATAGTTGGAATGACACGCCCATCAGCTAAAAGTCTATAGATAACCCGTAGTTATTGCACCATGTTCGCTAAGTCAGTGCGCCCCGTCTGAAGTAACCTTTGGATATAGAATCTAAGACAAGTATTTAAATTTATATCCTTCAAAGGTTAAGTCTCTTCCAGGATACTTTCAAGGCTAATTACTGTATTTATTTTATAAGGAAATATTCTCCAAGTTTACTTCTAGGTCCGTATTTTGTTTATCTGATATTCATAAATGAATTTATTTATTTTCTTTTTTTAACCATAATTTCTTTGACCGTGAATTTATTCAAATATCGTTCAATCTTAGTTTTAACGGTTGTAGCTTGTAATGTTGGAAAAGGTGGGATGATATGGAGGGAAGGGAATTAGACTTGCAGTAGAGGCAAGAGCTAGGATCACCATGCACTCATAATTTTAAGTAAAAATTATGAAAATAAATTCAAAAACTGCTCAATTTGTTTTCGTTCGCAGTTTCCCTTTAGTCTACGGAAAACGGAAGTGGTATCGAGGTTTTCATATGCTCTTGAGATCGACTAATATATTATTAAAAAGGTAATTATTTATTCATTTTTAAATAATTTATTCAAATTTGAATTTGAAGTTATTTATATAGACCCTAAAATAAAATCGTTCGAATTTTCCAACGACTTTCACTCTTGCCCAAGAGCTTGCTGGGAAGAGGCAATATATGGCCGATCCCGATTGGCTGAGTTTGGTCACGTGAATGCGCCGCCGTAAATCACTCAATTTTATCTTAGCGCCTGTAGAGAGAAAACCACCTTGAATTGTCACCACGCTCTATACCTCCGAGGGAGTTAACGCGGCCTTGTAGGTGCAGACAAGTCACAGTGGATGATTTTTGAGCTGCTGAAGCTCGCCACTAGGTTTTACCCACGCTTAAATATTAAATTGTTTATTTAATATTTATCGCGGTTAATTAGAAATTTTAATACATCAATTACTTAATTTTCCCAAGCCTAATTTATTTTTAAGAATGACCGAAAAAAAAGGTTATTAATAAGTTTTTACCACGATAGATGGCTGTAGTAGCGATTTTATGCCCCGTTCTACACCCCCTTCTTAAATATTGCTTGCCTAGGGGCGTGGATTTTCAGCTCGTTTTATTTATTTTAGGGTCTATAGCCTCACGAATAGAAATATTGTTTTCTTAATAGTTTTTTAGGCCACATATTAATTCATGTTTTAGTTCAAGGCATATATATTATTACATTTGACTTTCCTTTTACCTATGGATAATATTTTTAAAATTTTTACATACTAATAAAAATCAATATTCAAAATTTTACATCCCTGCATGGGTAGATGCGTTTTTCAGAAATTAATAATAAGAATTAAAATAATAAAAAAAAACAAAACATTCTAACCCAGAAAATAGGCTTAGCTGGATTCATGGATTCATTCATTCTTCGCAATGATGGGTCAGCGACCAATGACCCGTCGTTAAGGCGAGATCTCCATGAGACTTACAATAACATTCGATTGGTTTCTGACCCATTAATGCGAAGAAATTTAAGATCTCCATGAAGTCAGCTAAGCCTATTTTGCTAGTACGTTTTAAATATGTTTCTAGTTTGTATTTTTTGTGTGTGTACTGGTGGATTAGGCCTAATTAAACGATAAGAAATCGTTAAAAAGTCCCTTGTTTTTAGATTGTAGAATGCAAGCCGGCAATAAGTGAGTTTTCTATCGATTCCTTATCGTTTAAACAAACCTTATCTATTAGTCAAAAAAAAACCAAACAAATATGAAGCTAGAAAACAATTTTAAAGGAAAACTTGGAGCTAAAAATGAAACAGCCTTTGTCCTTTTGAATTTATTTTCGGAATCACCATGCCAAAAAACCTATACGAGAATTTTGTTTTACAATTTTTAACACGTTTTTGGTGTTTAAATTAATTTCTAAAGATTGGTAAAGTTTGAATAAAATAAATTCGGGCCAATCATATTTCAGCCTTCAACAGCGCTTGTAATGTCCTAACATTAAAAGAATAGGCCGGCGTTTGATGCCCAAGGTCTTAGCCATCAAACGGTGGCTTATTCTTTAAATGTTAAGATATTACAAGCGCTGTTGAAGGCTGAAATAATATGATTGACCCGAATTTATATTTACTCTTTTAAAATTTTACCGAACTTTAGAAATTAATTTAAACACAAAAAACGTCTCTAAAAATTGTAGAAAAATTCTCAAATGTGTTTTTTGGCATGGTGATTCCGAAAATAAATTCAAATGCTGTTAAATTTTTAGCTCAAAGTTTCCCTTTAAACTTTTTAGGCTTAACAAGCATGTACGGAGATGCTAAAATCTCCTAGTTAAACATTCACTTCTTGTCAGGTTGCATTCACCCTGTAAGTGCTGAATATTTAATCTGACTTCTACATTATGATAGATAATTGTATCGTAACCTTGACTAAAACTACAACTTATCTTAACTATTCTTTTTTAGTTACAATTACAGGATTTTTTTTTTATTATTTGTATAGAGAAAACGTCAACGGTGATAGTCGCTTTGCGTGTTTGACCCCACGATACCTAATCCATCAAAGAACTTGGAGGTTTTCTCATAAATTTTCCCTCGCAAGTCGCAACTGAAACGGCTCGGAATATGTTTAAAGAGAATTTTTAGCAAGCTCAGCCTTCATCCTGTCACGAGTTGCGTAGAACCGCCCAAGAATTAAGTTGGCTAGAAAACTAGATGAGCAGAGCCATCAGCCTCTCGATAATCGCGTAAGAACGCGCAAATTAAGGGTTTCCGTCGACAACTCCGAGTTGATTTGAATTAAAAAGATTCGGCAGCTTCATACCTGGAAAAGAAATACTAAAAAGAAGCTAATTTATTCATGAAGATATCGTTGAGTCGTCAAAGATTTTCAACGAATTACGAAGGAAAACCCACCGGAAACGGGTGAGTTTACAATGATTATTTTTGGCTTTTCGTTTTCATATCGAATTTACGGTACGCGTAGAGTTTTAAAATAAGAATTTAATCGTTTTAATGAACAGTACTTGACTGTACTAGTTAACGTATTTGAAGGAATTAAGGATTTAAATAATAAAATCAAGTAAAAACAACTTGCTAATCACTTGATGACACATAATCGGTTTACAAGCTTGTAACTTTCACTGTTTTAAAGTGATTATGTCACTGAGTACGTATTTTTCATTACCAGAGGCTGTACTCGGTTTCATTATTACACGTTTAAGAAAATCGTGCGTAACCCCTCTAGTTAAAAGAAAATAATATATAAATTGTTCTAACTGGTCTTGAAAGCATCGTATTCTTATTCGTTTTGAAACGGTAAAATCAAACCGATATTCAAAATCGCCAGGAATCGTTTCCAGCGTCACGCGTTCACACATGATCTTTATAAATCGATTTATTGTAGCTTCAATCGGTATGAATCTGGTTCCCGAAGAAGTTTCAAAAAATCGAATCAAATCGATTCGAGAAAAGACTTTCTCGTTCACACGACTCTAGCGAAACGGTTAAAAACGATACCAAGGCCTAGTATGAACGCAGCTTAAGTTTTTTTCAGTAATGAGATTAATATTATCTTAACACGTGTGATCTATTAACTTCATTTATATCTATTGACTCGTACACATTTAGATAAATCGGCAGCATCTTGCCTTTGGCTTTAATTATACATATAGGGACATTGCGTTTTGGAATGGTAGAAAAACAACAAAATCGGTCAACTACTAAGAAAGTTATTAATTTTGAAGTTCATTAAGGGAGAATATATTTTAAAAACGTATATTTCCCTTTTCTTTTTTCGGAAAACCACGTGTCAGACGTTGTAGAGGTTTTGTTTTTTTAAGAAATTCAAATACCGGAAATTATTTCGAACACCCATTTCCTTTAAAGTACACGCAACCTGACTCAATTCGGGCCTCGTCAAATTGATCTTAAGCTAAACACGCGAATATAATTTTCAAGAATTGAAAAAATTCCCTACTGTGCTGTTTTTTACCGGCTCGTGACGTCATAGTTGCTTTTCACCTCAATGTGCTTCCTAGAGTAACGAAAGAAATTGCCTTTCCTAATCAGAAAAAATCTTCAGTTTGGTCACAAATTGTCCAAATTTGAATATTCCAACCGAATTCGATCAAATAGACCAAATGAAATAACCTGAATTCAACAAATGTGGACCAAAAGAATTTCAAATTTTGGTCGACGTTTTCTGGCGCAGTATTATAACATATTATTATTTTACTAATCTTTGTTTTTTTTTTTCAACGTAAATGTTGGAGGAAATTCATAGCAATAATGCTATTATAATCCTTAATGATCGAAAAAGGAATGAAATTGTTTTATTCTAAACAAAAATAATATAAAATAATTCGAAAATGAGTATTCCAAAGATTGCAAGTAGTTTTTCCGTGGGATTGGACTTTTTTTTTTTTTTTTTTTTTTCATTCGTGTACAGGCTTTCTAAATTGAATATCAAAAACTTTTCAATGATCTTCAGGTTTAACCTTTAGCCTATTTTGATGGTTAATATCTTTCTAGTTTAATATTGGTTTGTAAAATTATTTACTGGTGGATTAGGTCTAATCGATATGGAATTGAAAAGAAAAATCACTTATTGTTAGTTTGCATTCTCCCTTATATATTTAAATGATAGCAAAATTATTCTCAGCTAAGATGCATATAGCGGGAAAACTGCTCGGGTTCAATATGACAGGATTTAAATACAGTGTCTTGAGTTAAAGAATCAAGTCGATATCCAAAAAAATAAATTATGACAGGGAAAAATTAATGATACTTTCCTGTTAGTTGTCATGGGTGTGACTAATCATTTTCCTGATCAATTATAAACGTCACTGTAGCCGCCAATTTATTTCACGGTGTGGCTGTCACAGTTTTGTTCATGGGTTCCAAATGGAAATTGAGTGAAATTTTCGGAAAGATCTTTAAAAAAACGCAGTCTTTTTCGTGAAAGTACTTAGTTCATAAAGTTCTACCTTCAATTCGGAACTTATCTTTAGTTACGCTCCAGAATCAATCTACGTCATCAATTACAAAACATATATTTTTGGTAAATTTTAAATTTTAAGATATCCTTAACAACAACGTGTCAACCAAGAAGTTTAAAATTTTGAATATGGATAAATTTTAATTAGATGAAAAAACTTAAAATATTGTGACAGCCTTACTTTAAATAAATTAACTTGAGATATCAGAAAATTGATTTATCAGTCAGATTTTTTTCATATTGGAGATGGCAAAACTTCTAGGGTATATCGTGATGATGAGTGTTTTCCTTTACCTAATGATGTTTGAGTCACAGATTTACGTTTACTTCATTATTTGATTGATCACTCAAAAGGACGTGTCTCACTAAAACTGGTCCAATATATTCCTTTATATAAGATTAAAGATTAGGAACCTGCGATTTTCGTGAGAATCTAAAAAATATTTGGAAAATCGTAACTTCAATTTACATATATCTTTGTAACCAAAAACGTGATATTTTCCTTTAACTTAACAAGAAAGTTCTGAAACATAACAAGGTCAAGGTTTAGAAATGATTTTTGTGTAAATAACAGTAATATGACCTGACTTGATGTATTGTATAGTTAATTCGATAAAGGGAGCCTAATAAGCGGATTTATACATAATGTATCCTTGCGCTCTTAAAATATACCTGGTTTAATTTTCACCATATCTAAGGATTGTACAAGAAATTGGTTCTATGTGTAATCGCGAACAGCATTATACAATCTTTAAAAATATTTGCGTTATCGTTTAATGACGTTTTTACTTGAGCTTTAACATATTTGGGTTTTAATTGAAGTATAGAGATATGATAATTTAGAGGCCATTTGTTAAATTAATTGTAGGATTGTTGTTTTGTTCAAATAAGGTCAAAAAACTGTTTCGAGCAAAACCTTAGAACACCAATCAATAGACCGTTAAATTTAGCCCCGATTCGGCCACCGTTTTTAAAAGTTTCGCACGTGTTCACTCGAAATAATAGTCGCCGACTAGAAAATTGTATTGTAAAGAACTTTCCGAAAATGTTTCAAATTTCATTTGAAACTCGTGAAAAATCGGCGACACTATCCCTTTAACCTTAGTAGTTAAAATATATAATTCCTTTAGATAATTTTTAATAGAAAGAGCTTAAAATTTCCTATCGATTGATAATAGACTCATTAATAAAATAAAGGTCGGTTTTTTTTTGGGTTAAAATATGAAGGAAAAATGATAAAGGACATATCAAAGGCAACATTTGTGGTATTTAACGTTTCGTTGAAAATTTTATCTTGAATTTTTTTTATTCTTAAAAGGGAAACTATATAGTCAATGCCAACTTTAAAATCGGCATAATTTAACGTAAAAATAACTATTTTTCATAATCCTCCAATGTCGCTAATTTTTTAATGAGCCGAACTTGAAGCAGTGAGAAAGGTTACAGTTCAGTTCAAGAAACTGTCCAAATAAACGAATTTTCGAATAATCGTGCTCTTTTTTCAAATAAACGTTTGAATCAGAGTAAAAACGCTTATTCGATAAGAAAATGAGGTTAGATTTAGTTAAGTGAAAAATTAACCACGTCTTTTTCGCCATTCTATAACCAATTTCACTTTCAATTGGCAACACGAATAAAGCTAGGCAATTCGTTATCTCTATAACTAGTTTTTGCATCCATAATTTGGCAGTTTAAACCGTTATTTAATAAAAATTAAGAGATAATTAGATAAAAAACTTATTTAAAAAGGTTAAGGATCTTTGGAATTTTAATAGAAAAAGAAATTAGAGTACAATTTAGGAACTGAGACAGGAAAACCCTTAGTCTGTTAGACATTCGTAACATGATTTCTGAGAGTTAATTTAAATTCAGTATGGTTGGTAAGCGATACGTTATGGTTGGTAAAGAATCCCAAAGGATCACTGTCATTCGAAAGAATGAAAATTAAGAAGCATAGGTCCAAGAGTCTGTTTCCTTGGGTCAGAGCTTTATACTCCCTTTAATGTCGTAGTTATATAGTCATTCGAAAGATCCACACGTATATAACCAGCAATTTTTTTGTACGAAATATCTTTTGCTTAATTTTTTATGAAAAACTCGGATTGAATTTAATTATAATGTCCTTGAAAACTAAACTTTTGTTCAACAAACTGTAAAATGCAAGGCGGAGTCATACATAATCTTAAATCCCATAGTAAAAACGTAATTGTTAGGAATTTCGCTTGAAACCGACTTATAAGGATATTCTAAAATTAAAAAGGGTTACGAAGTACGTGCTTTGATTACAATATTATAGTTTATACTATCATAAGTACAATAATTTTCGTGTAAAAAGTGTAAATTTTCTTCAGTTAGGTGAGAACTATAATAGATACAACATTGATTTTTGATTTAAACAAAAATGCAAAATTTTCAATTTCCTTGAACTGGAATCTCAAGTTCTAAGCACTCGTACTTCATAATTCAAACGTTCAGCGATACATACCAATCTTTCGTAGTTAATGATTTCTTTTGAGACTTAACTAGTAATTAAAATCCTGTTTCCAGATTTTTAATAACGGCAAACAATTGTTTTTTTTTTTTTTTTTTTTTTTTTTTTTTTTTTTTTTTTTTGTTTTGTTGTTTTGATAACTCACACAACCCACTTTTATTGTTCCCCTGTTTTTTCAAAGAAGGCTCTGAGAGTTTTAACTTTTGGTTTGGCGCCTAGCCCATGTGTAAATTTTTAATCTCTCCAGTAGTAAGTTCTTCTGTTACTGTAAAATAAAGTTCTTCAAGGACTTTTCGTTTTGGCACATGTCAATCTAAATTTTACCCCCGCTTAAAGGGAGCCCAAAGGGGGTGCAAATAGAGGGGTCGACATTTTTAAAATACGTCATCATGGGAACCAATTGTGGGGTTCAAAATAGCCGCTAGAACTATCCTGGCGCTAGGTGTTTGAGCGCGTTGCCCGATATGTAGTATTCCGCGTTTCCCCGAGTCCTCCCACTCCCTACTCCAACCTGGGCCTCGTGGCTCCACCCCGGATCCGGATGATGCCTATTTACGCCAGGGCTCTTCACGAAAAATAGTTCCCTATCACGTGATAGTGACGTTTTTTAAAAATGTCTTCCCCCCCCATATTGGTCTTTTGCACCCCCTTTGGGCTCCCTTTAAGAGACGATCATTCATAGATGCCCAGCAGATATAGAATTTTTCAAGAACTTCAAAGTATCAAACAAGAGCAAATATACAGGAGGAATAGAAGGTTCCCCGTTTGTACTGGCATTACTAGAATGGTACGGGCGACCCTTTGTTTCATCCCCATTTTAGGGATCTCCTCTGTTCCGGTTGTCTCTCATTGGCTGATGCCACTGATTACCTTTGATTGACGTCATAACCGGAAATAAAAGGTTCACCTTTCGCTTGTGGCTCCCTTTTCTCTCTCGTTTCGAACCTTGGTCAAGATTCAAGACTCAATAACCCTTCCATATAATTTTCAGACTATTGCCTGAAGAATTGACGATAACTTAGGTAAATTAGTGGCAGAAATGAGCATCATAAAAGTGGGAATTTGTTTTTGAAAAAGCCAATAATTTGCCTTTACGGATTTTTGCCAATCCATATCAGCTTTTGCTAAATTAAAACAAAAATATAAAAAAAGCTCCAAATTCTTTGGCAATTACATCATAAATTTGGTAAACAATAACTTGTTAAAAATAACGTGATTCTATCCCTTTAGGAGTAAATTTGTTTCAAAGTCACGTAGTTTGGTTTACATTTATATTGCAGATAGTTTAAAATATTGGTATTGAAAAATGTTTCGACCTTCGAAATTGCGTGTCTTTGTGACATTTTTTTTTCCTGTAACTTCAGGTTCTTAATTACAAAGTCGAAAATAAAAAAAAAAGTAATAAGTTATCAATATTACCATATTACTTAAAAATCTGTTCAGGTAGACTCCTAAGTAGCTTCTAGGCTTCGATGACGCTATGTATCATATCTGATATTTGCTATATATATATAGACATAAAGCCAGAAATATAAAACTTATTTATCCTTTTGTTCGGTTCAAGAGGAATTTAGGTAATGGTAAAAAACTCAGGCGGCTTGATACTCAATATTTAACCCCACAGAAATAACGTAGTAGTTGCGAACTCTTCAAGAGTATTTTTTCAACGCTCGTTTCAATTGCTATAAAGTATCCGTGGCTTTTTTATTCGCATTTACAGAAACGTGTACAATGTTATGAGCATAAATAGAATTAGCGTATGTCGAAATCTGATTGCCTTTCAAAATCCACAGAGACGCGACCGCAAACAAGTGTGGACAGCTTAACGAAGTGACCGCGTAAAGCTAGAAAAGGTTATGACGTCACGAATGTCACGTTTATATCTCTGTGACCTTTAAATGCCGGCTTCCTATCGATTAGAAGTAAAATTGTCAGTTTCATCACAGTTTCTTGGTCAATTAATATGGTTATCTTTTAGGGACTTAAACATAGATTTACGAAATAATCATATAGCTTAAAATGTTTAAAAAAACGACTTTTGAATGACTATACGACGGATGTAAAGAAGAAAAGACCGTAATTCTTTTATTTAAATAATAATAACTTGAAAATATTTGGAAAAATAATGGTAATGACAAGAGAAATGTTTTATTAGATGGGTTATACGATGTTTAAAATGTTTTTTTTTTTTATCAATTTTTCCTTTGTTTTTCGGCCTCAACCGGCCGTTAAGTCTTAGTTTTATGAGGAAAGGAAATGTATTTTCTTCTCATGGTTCGTTACCTATCTTTTATGGGGAGAACTCGATTAGTTATAAAGGGAAAGCGAAAACCAATACTCTGTTTTACAATTAAATATACATATGTCGTATAAAAATTACCACAACTGTAAAAATATATCGGCATCCTCTAAATTTTCGATAGACACAGGTTCTATTTAACGGCTCTTTTTGTTTGTTAAAAGGTTGAGAAAAGTGTAGATATTCCTATAATTTGTCCCTAACCTGAAACTATTGGATCAGAAGCTCCAATAGAAACGTTAGCTACTTAAATAGCTTCGTCGTAAATTCCTAGAATTTCATAGTCTTCAAGAGGAGTTTTCAATGACATGAGTTTATCAAACCGCCTCAGCTTTTTTTTGGAAACACTTCTTGAATTTAGGGAAAGGCGAGTGGTTAGATCCAGCTGCCGTTTACTTCCTGATCTAAATTCATCTTATTATCCATAAAAATATTTAATTTAAACGGTTTTTTGGCAATTTAATTTTGAAGTTAATTAAAACGCGTCAGCTCAAAGGTGTAAAATTTTTAATATGTATATATAATATACGCAAAAGTAAAAAGTTAATCCATAAAAATTCGAAAAACTATTGACGACGTAACTTTAATCAAGAAAATGAACCTTATCGAGAAAATTATTTTGGATTCTCCACAGAATGCGTGGAAGTATAAAATCAATACGATAATTATTAAAAAAAAAAAAACTAATTTATTGTCATAGAGATATATTTGTAATACGTTCGATTGAGATTGATTGAAAGTTTCTCGAGCCTTGTTTAGGAACTATTTTATACATCAAATTTTTTTTTTCATTCTCCCTTTACGTACCATAATTTTGGTGACAGACAAAATAATAGTTAAGCTTAATTTTAAATATATAATGTGGCATAAGAAGAGGGAACGAGATAAAAGAATTACAAAGAAAATAGAATTAAAACTATTCTGTCTAGATCTAATGAGTCTTTTCGTGATTATTGTGATTGAGCCGACCATAACCGGTGTGAACTGAACCTTGGAGAGAATACTTTTGATACAACCCCTTAATTCCTAAAAACGCTAAAGTTCATGGTCATTCTATTTATCAGAAGCATATGTACGTGCTTGGAATTATAGCAATGATATCGATTTTTAAACGGAATTTTTCTAGTACGAGAGACATTGGAGTATCGTAATGACGTAGATTTCTTTTTCCTACGTAATGTTTTAAAATTTAAGCTGGTAATCTTATTTTAAAAGAGAGAGTGAAGAGGAATTTTTTTTTAGTTGATTTTGCTTTTAGCAATAAAACATTTTGCGTAGTAAAACATTCAGGAAGTGTCTCTGAATTATACCAGAGGTATATAGTAACCCCCTTCGGGGGGAAGTATGAAAGGTAGGCAAAATCGACGAACAACAAGTGCCCGGCGTAAATCGCGGCGGATCGACACACCGCTTTACTCCCAAAAAATAGTTACACCATTTTGAACCTCACTAAATTTTCCCTACGCACACTTCCGGGAACTTGCGAGCTGAAGTCAACCTTCGACTCCAATTTAACAGACAGCCTGACTCCTGAGACAGGAAGTTCTAAACACAAATCGAGCCGTCTTGTTTATACAAAGACCATTTACTAGAGTAGCGACACTGATAAGTCCAGCGCGAGCTAGTGGCCTAGATAGTCAGCAGCGGGCTCTTGTTGTTCGTGATTTTTAGCATTGGTAGTATAGGGGCTTTCATACTTCCCCCCCGAAGGGGGTTATTATATTCCTCTGATTATACGAATATCGGAAACCTTATGATTTAGTTATTCAATTAAAAGGAGAACCTCTGAATATTGAAAAGACGCCACACTTTCGCTTAGTAAAATCCCTGCGACACCTGCCATGGCACACTCTTTGATTCGCACTAAATATCTTGATTATTTTCACGCGTACAACAGCGCGTGTCGCTGATATTTTACGAAGCCAAAGGTGGGGAGTCTTTTGATTAGTCGGAGGTTCTTCTTTTAATTGTACGCCAAAATCAAAATATTTTATAATTTTTTTTTTTTCAGAAACATTTGTCCAATGCTTTAATACGCGAATAAGTCTAATTTTTATTAGTAGAAACGATAAAAAAATCCCTTCTTTTCACCCTCCCTTTTACACCATGAAATTAAAACTGATTATAATTAGATTTAAGTTTAACTTGTAAATTATGAATTATTATCATTCTCAGCGTAATTTAGTTTATATAAATATATATCTACATTGAATTAGATCATATCGTAGCTCTCGAAGGTTGCAGCCATAATCTGAGGACGTCATTACTTACTCCTAGTTTACAATTCATTCTCGCGGCCAATGTTTTCTTCACGACCTTGAAAAAAGTTGAATTTTGAAGAAAAAGTTGTGCTGGAAAACCACTTTTTACGAATGTTTAGGTGGGATGAAATTTGAATTCCCTCCTGGAAGAAAGTTTTAATTCCTAAAAAAACTCTGTACCCCTTTATTTTAGGGTCTAGGCCGGAGTATACGGAAATATCCCCCCTTAGAAACATTTTTACTCCCGAGAAGAAAAGCACGATTGGTGTGTGGATTTTTCCGAGGAATAAATCTTAACTTTTCAAGTCGCGTTGCGTTGAAACGTAGGGCTTGTATTAGTTATTTATCGCATTGTTGGTTAGAATTTCGCTCAATATTACATAGGGTTAGCGAAGCCGAAGAATCTCTTCATTTTTTTTTTTTTTTTTTGGTGTTTTCTCAGGAAAGAAGAACGGAACAAATTGAAAACATCCATATCCTCAAGAAAGGATTTTTATCCCATATTGATATCCTGGATAATAGTTGATCATCAATTCCGTAATTGTCTTGGGAACTTTGTGAACACCATTCAATTACCGAAAATTCAACGATCATGATCAAGATACCAATGGATGTGGTCAATAAGGATAATAGATACTTTCAAGGTATTTATATTCATATGCTTAGACGTTTTTAATAATCATCGACCGACCGTTGTCTCTGCCGTCGTTGAAAGAGAATGCCCCAAGACACGGAGAAAGTATGAATCTAAATGATTTTAACTATCACTTCACTAGTTTTATAAAGCTTTTAAGATCTTTAATGGACTTTTGAAGGAAGTGTTATTGGGTCTTTGACTCAGTGAAGTAACGACTGCGGGTTCGTGGGAGTTCATTTGTGACACGATAGACGCCAGTATATTTTTTATTCGAATTTTTTTTAATCAGTTTATCAGAAGCGAGTAGGTATCCTAGCCATTTTGGGGAGACTTCAATTTTCGTTTTTTTTTCGTCCCTTTTAAGTTTTTCGGTCTGGCGGGAAACCGCGGATATATACAACAAAAATAGCACGCGAGGATTTGACAATATATAATGCTGGCGTAAAATCACCTGGCGCGCAATTTCGTGTATTCATCCGCGGTGTCCGGCCAAAATTTAAATTTAGAGGCGCGAGGTAGTGTTTTTAGGTGCAAGTTAAGGGGAGCTAACCTACTCCCCCTTATTTACTAATCTTATTATTCACGACTGAAACATCGTCTGCTATAGGGATAACATAGTAGATGAAGTTTCGGTCGTTTTGATTAATAGGGAGCTAACAGTCCTGATCTTACAAAGTCACACCCTTTTATCTCTTACCCCAATTGGGTATACTACAGTATACACACGTATGTGACGTTTTTGCTGCTTTCCATTCCTGCTTAAGTGTTAGCTCCCTTTTACAGTACGATTGATTGATTATTTCCTAAGCAAAATCCTTTGTCCATGTGTGAAGCTATATGTATATTTGTATACATGCGCGCCTTATCCATCCTGAAGAAACTCCTTTTTCTATGGAGTAGCCCATAGAAAAAGAAAAAATATCTTCTGGATACGGTTGTACATTATCAGAAGCGCATGGAAACTATAATTTCCATCCGCTCCTGACATTATACCTTGATATTTATAAAAGGATTATGCGTACAGCACATTAATACTATATCTATGGCTAAACGACATTTAGCAGTGAAAACTCCCTAAACTTTTGTATCTCAGTTCGTTACCTAGGTCGCATTTCTAATTGAAGTTCCATATTTACGCCAGTCATTGATATGTAAATTTAGAAGGAAATGGGGTTCACAAGGAAGTTCGCTCCAATGTGACCAAATTCCTGACTTCCTGACCCATGTCCAGGGTTAATAGCACAGGAAAACATAAATGCCGGCAGCGCTGTAACGGTTACGCAACGTCAAATGTTTATGGATTGTATTATAATTTGCGGTTTTGTTTTTCGAAATCCAGTGAGGAAAACTTCTCAATTTTAATTATTTTCCCTGTTTTGCGAAATGCTTTTTATTTAACGATTTTGAAAATATTTATGAAAGTAAGTTGTGTAATTATGCTTCAATTAAGTCGCTTTTCAACTAAGGCACGGGTCATGCAATATTTTAAGCCTAAATTTAGCAGACAAACCTTATGTTTTCCTTTGACAATTAGGTTTAGAAGATGTTTCAATAATGAGATGCCAGCAATTAATTCGGTAAATTATTCAATCATAAATTATTTTTGGCTTTAGTGACGCGGGATAAAATTAAAGATCAAGAAACTGGATGTGGAGAAGAAATTGATTGTATAGACGATGAACAAGCAAATTTTAACAGTGGTCCATACAATGTCCAGATCGTTCCCCGGAAACCAAAACTAGTTGATGTATTTATTATTCCTTTTTTTAAATTGATAAAATGTTATAAAAGATAATTTGCTCTAGCCTGATGTAGACAAGGACAACTTAGCCTGTCAAGTCATAAATGCGCATTTCAAATATGATAAGAAAGGAAACCAAATATTGGCGGGTGTTAATATAAATGTGAGAAAAGGTGAAATGTATGTTCAAAGCTTAGTTTCAATCTGAATCTTTTAAAGTTAATGAGGCATCTAAAGTTGTCCCATTAATATTTAAAGATACGCTTTATTGGGACCAAGTGGTTGTGGCAAAACTACAGTCCTAAAATGTATAACGAATACAATAAAACTTCAAGAAGGCGAAGTCTGGATGCCAAAGAAACAGCGAAAATCTGGAGCTGGGGCTGGAGTTGGATTTATGCCACAGGTATTTTTTTATGTCACTAAATGTGTCTCTAACGTTAAAATTACAATATAAGTATTCAAAATATCTTTGATTAATTTAAATATTATTTAAAAATAAATATTTTTAATTTGGAGAGTACAAGGAAAAATTTACACAAAATTCCAATGAAATAAGTCGTGACATTTTTCTTGTGCTTGCTTGTTAGCGTAACTATTATTCAATTTTTTCTCACTTTTGTTTTCTTTAATTATAATTAGGAACTATCGCTCTTTCCTCAATTGACCATTCAAGAAACACTATGGCTATTCGGGAGGCTTTATCGAATCACTGCGTCGAATTTGAAAGACAGGATAGACAAATACTCAAAATTATTCGAGTTGCCACCAAAGCATCGACAGATAGGCGCCATGAGGTAATAATTAGTTTAATTGCACGTTTAATTTTCTTCCAAGATTTCCCATAATTATATTTTTATACTTGCGTGTCAACATTTGTGAAGTTAGATTAACAATATTCTCAATTATCTCCAAAGGTTTTAGGATTTAGAACAGTTTTCATTGTAGGCATTTTATAAAATATAAGTTGGCAAAAGTCCAATGCCTTTATGTGATAGACTTTTTGTTTAATATTATCTAAGTTATTTTAAGCTAAAACCAATAATTATCAAAGGGTTTAAACTTTGATAATTATTGGTTTTAGCTTAAAATAACTCCATTGTACCTTAATTGTTTTTAAACTTTTGTTTTTTTTTTTTTGTTAGAGGAATGAAAGTCCAATGCCTTTATGAAATATATTTTTTTTAATATCATATAAGTTTAAACTCTTCGATAATTATTGGCTTTAAGTTTTAAAATAACTCTCTTTATGCCTTGATAGTTTTTTAAACTTTAGATTTTTTTATATCGTTAGAGGAATGGGAGTTGTAAAAAATGTCTGCTGACCTTGAAAGAGTCTAGTTTCTTGTTTTAGTGGTTTACATACCCTTCGAGTCGTTTGTCACATAATGATGTAGCTATGGGGCATATTTAAAATATATATATCTACTTCTCTTGGCTGGTTTTTCAAGAATTTAACTTCAAACTTACTTTTAAAACATAAGATCAGCTTTGATGAATAATAAACTCATTTGAATAGTTTCTTAAACTTTCTTTCCTCCTTTTATTACACAGAGAAATAGATAAATCAAAAATGATAGTCTCTTAGAGATAGAAACTCCTGGCTTCCCTCTATCCCCCCTGATGAGCTCCTTTTAAAGGGAGAATGCAATCCCATAACTGCAGGGTTCGCACTGAACTTTTGATATCCTGGATAAGCTAGAGATTTCCAAAAAGGGGTCCAAAGGTCTGGGGAAAGTCAGGAATATGTCAGATACTCTTTTCGTCAACCTAAAATGTATCACCAAATTATGAAGTCATTTTATCCATTATTTACACTCTGTGACAGTTGTCAATTTTAAAAGTTTACTAAGGTAAAGTGACTTTTTTTTTTAAAAAACGTCATAAAAAAACAGATTGAAGTTTCTTTGTTCACTATTGAAATTAATTTTTATTTCTGTAAAGATGATTTTATTAAATTTTTATTTTCTTGTAAAGTGGAGGGCAAAAAAGACGCGTGTCTTTTGTATCGGCGCTACTTCGAGATGCGCCTCTTTTGATATTAGATGAACCCACAGTTGGTCTAGATCCAATATTACGTCAAACGATATGGAACTACTTGATCGAATTGACTTCGCAAAACAACAGGACTGTGTTACTTACGACTCATTATATTGAGGAAGCGAAGGATGCTAATAATGTAAAAAAAAAAAAATACTCATTTCCCAGGGTTCGTACAAACATTGAAAACAGGAAAACCTGGAAAATGTTTGAGTCCAAAAACTCAGGGAAATCTCAGGGAAAATGATAATTATTTGAGAAAAATCTTGAAAATATCATTATTTCAATATTTTTGCTTTTAAAGACTCATATACTCAGGGAAATTACATTTTGAAATGTTGTACGAACCCTGTTCCCGTCTTGAATAGTATTTGTACCTTTTTTTTTTTTTTTTTATTTTAGATTGGTCTCATGAGGGATGGCAAAATTTTAGTTGAAGCCAGTCCCACATTATTAATGAGCCATTATGGAGATAGTAGCCTTGAAGCTTGTTTTTATAAATTATGCGTAACTACAGAGTCTGAAGCGATTGCAACCACGAGTGGTGCCAATACACAAGATCCGGAAAGTCAAAATTTATTAGTAAGTTAACTTTGAATTTATATCATTAACTTTAAAGGGATACTAGACTCTAGAAACAAGTTATTTTTAATCGCTTTTAGACTGTTTAAAATATAGTTATAGCTAAAAAGGTGGTAAGTTTGGGTTAATAATCAGAGTTGCGAAATTCGACTTAAAGGAACTTCTATTTCAAAAGGACTCAATGTTGCCATGGGAGTTTGTTGGAAATACATTAGAGTAAAATTGGTTCCCACAGTATTTTTATCCGATATTTCACTGGCATCAGCAACTCATTTTTCTCAAATTTTTCCTGTTAAAACTATGTTTAAAACTGATTTTAGTCTTAGCTGTTTAAGTTCTCTGCTTTGATAATTAGCTGTAAATTACTGCAAAACCTTTTGGTGAGTTTTGATAGGGTTTTTAATTTTTTTCACACCTATTTTAAGTCCAAATCCATTGAAATTACTTTATTATCAACGAGTTTAGTATCCCTTTAAGATTGCGGTAACTATAGTAAAATGTCCTTTAATTATTACAGAATCAAAAGACAGTGCAAAAGAAAAAAATTAATATAAAGAAACCTCTGGTTAGTTTTAAGAAGAAAGTTGTCGACGAATTGGTTTCTATAGTTCGAGATTGTCGTCCGTACAAATACTCTCCTTCTAACATCGGTTACCTAACGAAGAAGAATTTACAGCTTCTCAAAAGAAACTTGTTGATGATGTTCTTCCAATTTATCTTGCCCGCCTTGACCGTTGCCTTATTCGGCATCTGTATCGGAGAAAATATTTCTGGGATTAAACTTGCGGTAGTTAATGAAGAAGACCCTGTGTACCTGTCTGAAAATTTACTCAATGAAATGGACGAGTATCCTATCATTAAGGTAAATTGTTTCGTTATATGATCTTAAACAGAGAATGAAGCTGTGCAAGCGATTTTTCTATAAGATTTTTAAAGCCTTGTCTAAGAATGCTGTTAATTATTATGGATTTCGGTATAGATTACCAATTTTGAGGTTTTCCCAATATATCTGTTACTTCTAAACATTGATATCTTGTTGATTCCCATATTCTAAGATAGATGGCGTTCATAACGTTCGGTTTTTGGCGTCAAAATTTAAATTTCAAAATTAAGTGAAAATTAAAATTTGATGTAAATTTAAATATCGCTCAACACCATTTTTAACTTAGGTGTGATTTAATATGAAATGTTTTATTTTAATTACTAAATCAATATTTTTAGGCTTCATTCTCCCTTAAATAATTTTGTCTTTTTATATTTTGAAGTTGAATTGTTTAAATTTTAATTATTTAGCAACCATACCATCATCTGGAAGAGGGTCTGGATTGTGTTAGGAGAGGAGAATGTCTAGCGGCTGTATATTTCCAAGGGGATTTCTCATATTGTTTTCTTCATCGTCTCAATCTTGGAATACTAGTCAACAACGCTACGATAGAATGCTCCAACGTAAAATTGTATATGGATACAACGAGTACGTAATGAAATGTTTTCACTTTTCAATCATAAAATTAAAAAAAATTTGAAATACAAATGTTGTAACGCCGTTCTTTTCATTTCCAGACCAAATATTGTCCCTCAGTATGTTCAACTACATCTTTGAATCGTTTCAACACTTTCACAAGGAAATTCTGATAACTCTCGACGCAACACCTTCTATAGCCAGACTTCCTGTTGAGGTATAAACGCATAACAATATTATAATAAAATAACCTTAAGGGATGATGAAGATGAGGAAATTATTACTAATTATACTATGGAAATATGCATAAATTAAAAACTAAGAAGTTAAAGCTGGTGTTGGCCAATATTGTAATTTTAACGATCTGATACCGATACCAATACCAATATTGCAAAATTCTTTGAACTAAACCGATATGGATACCGAAATTTTTACATTATGAGACCAAACATATATGGTTTTTAAATTGATATAATTATTAATTATAGTAATTGAACCTCAGAGTCAAAATTAAATTTTGTTTCAATTTGAAAAGTAGCTTCACTACAATTAAGAACAGAACATTTTAACAGGAGGAACCAACTAAAACTTATATTAAACGAGACGGATACTTAGTGGAATTTGGGCTTGGTTTTTAATTAGTTTTAATATCTTTAAAATTTAAAAAAATAAAACCTTGCGAGATTTCGGGCCATGGCCCGTTTTTAAGAAATATTGGTCATTTTAATTTAGAAACGTAAAATTGTGGAACCATAGAACGTTATCGTATCGTTTTGGCCAAACTCTAGCAGATATTCTGTCAGTATAAAAAAATAACACATTCCTCAGCTTCATTATCTCTTTAACGAAAAATTAATTATTCTTTTAAATTTATAGTTTCAGAAACCAATTTTTGGAAAAATAAAAGTCAAATATTCCGAGTACATTTCGCCAACAGTCCTCCTAATATGCATACATTATCTGTCCGCTGCTTTAGCTGGAATTACTTTAATAATGGAGCAAGAAAATGGCGTTTTCGAACGACTGCAAATATCCGGAGTGTCTAAACCGCAAATTTTTGCAGCTCAATTAATAACAAATATACTGGTCGTTTTGGTTCAAGTTTTTCTCATGCTCCTCGTTCAATTGACGTTGTTTTTCACTGATCCAAAAGGAAGCGTCTTTTTGATAGCTACTCTCGTTATTCTGCAAGGAATATGTGGATGCTTTTTCGGGCTATTAATATCAGCTTTAACCAATAGCGTCAACACGGGAGTCATGATTGGTTTGGGTGTTATGTATCCGAATCTTGTTACGTGTGGTAAGTCATGTTTAAATTTTAAGAAAAAAAAGCTATCAAGGTGACCACATATTTTATCATTTTTCCAAAATTATCAATACGTTCCAAAAACTACCAAAATGAAATGAAAATTTTAAAATAGACGATGTTCAAAAATATTTTGGAAAACTGGGTTTAGTTTTGTTGTGGTCACCCTGAGCTAATTCCCAGATATAAATGGAAAATCTTTCAGTTTGCAATTTTCTCAGGATTTTTGACTGTATTTTGATTAGTGATTCGTCCGAACTTAAATTTGATATTGATATCAGTCAGGGAGATTGAGGTTACATTTATATTTTATGATAGGTGGCGCTCTTGATGTTTTGGCTCGGAAATTTTTAGTTTAGTGTAAATAATTAAAGTTTTCCCGCCATAAACAGAAAACTATAAAGAAATGATATAAAATCATTCGCGTATCAGTTATGGTTTCTCATTATTTTACAGGTAGTCACTTTGAATAAGTTAAAAAGCTAGATCTTCCATTTTTACCTCGGAGCTTTCTTTTAATTTCAATTCAAGTACAAATAATATTTTTTACTTTCTGTTTAGGTTTCATATGGCCTTTAGAAGGAATCCCATTGTTGTTTCGAAAACTTGCTTATTTTGTACCTGTAACTTTAAATAACATCGCTCTTAGATCATTATTTTCTAGAGGTTGGGGGCTTGAAAATGTGTATGTTTGGTACGGTTTTATCAGCGTATTTGTATGGACTGGAGTATTTCTTATATTCGCGGCAATCTTATTCAGATATAGAAAGTAATCCATACAGTTTATATAAAGTATAATCTTGTTAGTGTAAATAGGTTTTTTTTTTTTTGACATCCGACTATTTTATTGTTATTATATTCATTTTTAAAATCACCGTTTTTTTACTTAAAACATTTCTTGCGCATATGAATTGAATGAATTGGAACCGTTCTTCATATGTTCGCGGATTATTTGATAATCATTTTTCACGATAATTCCTAAGATATTCGCAGTTCCTTTTGAATGAACTCTTACCCGGTGATCCCTCAATGAGGCTCTAAGGTTATTTACTAATTTATCATCGAATTTTGTAAGCATTTTCGGAAATATTCTCTTTAAACTTTGAAAAAGTATTCGAAACTCAGAATGGTATTAAACCTACAATCCTTTCGTAATGGAAGAGCCCTATAGTTTTTAGAGATGACCCCCATAAAAAGTGCAAATATCTACAGGGCAGGGTTGCCACTCAAGAAAAACCTGTTAAAACGAGGAGTCGGATGCTCGCCAAAATCCTGTACACTTTTACTACCATAAATATCAGGAAACTCTTAAAAATTGGACATAAATCAAGGAAATTTAGAAGTTATAATTGTAAACTTCAATGGCACTAAGTTGGTACTACCTTAATCAGTAAAAATGCTCAAAAACTTTAATTTGCACCTTGAAATATCCGGGAAAATTCACTGGTAAAACCTGTTAGTCTGAAATTGGGCAAAAAGGTCTGGGAATATTTTCATGAAACTGTAACCTTGTAAAAATTCTTTATGCCAAATTATTTATCGGAAAAAGTGAAAATATCACGGACATATGGGCAGGGAAAATGATCTTAGAAAGTTAGGGAAAACCTGGAGAAGTCGGGGAATTTTAATAGGAAAGTTTGGTGGCAACCCTGATGGGGTTCTTCCTTATAGACATTCTTGTAGGTTCGATTCCCTTTATTATGACTTTGTAAGTAACCAAATGTTGGAAAAATCGAATTTCATTTAATAGAAACATATTATTTGAAAAAACGATCGAATAACTGTTTTAAAAACGATTCCTTATCAGACAGAATAACCGTTTGAAACAGAATCCAAAATAAAGGTTATTTCAATTAAAATGGGGCTGAAAATAGTCAGTGGAAGATTTTCCTAGTTATTTTTATGACCCTATATCCACGCAGCATGTATAAAGTTAGGCTACGTGTTATTTCCGTAATATGTTTTGGAATGATTACTTAGCAGTTCAAACCAAATTATCAATTTCAAAAACCGAATATACATATGTATTTTTAGAAACAAATAACCAGTTTCTTACACACTGCAAATCATATATTCCCACCTTACCCCCTTTTTGTTAGTAAATTGAAATACTACGTGTAATGTAATCGTAAATGATAGCAAAATCTTTTGTTTGCTCAACGAATTTTAAGCCACCCGATGATAATGGTGCGAGTTACATAGATGTGAAATGGAAATAAGGAATGTGATATATATATATACATATATTGTTTGTAATATGAACTAATTATGTTTAGTTGCAATAGTTTTTTTTATTTTAGCGTCTACTAAGTTATATACAACTGTTTGTATTTATTATATATTGGCCTTAGTATATATATATTTTTTTTTTTCGTTTGAAAATACTTCACCTACAAAATATTCAATGGTTGAAGACTTGAAGTGTTTATATTTAATATTATTGATATACAAGCAATGTATGAAAAAAATAGGTATTTTTGAAATAAATATGCTACAGAAACATAATTTGAAATCATTTAATTTAAATAAAAAATTGAGATAGTATATTTCAGAAAAGTGACGAAACATTGTTTCCTTACAATTTTGGTATTGGCTGGTATTGGTAATAAAGTTTCAGTTCTAACTAATCTCCATATTGCTGGAAGTGTGTGCAGTTAAAAATCGTACTTTAAAATTTACAACTTTATATAAATCGTTTTGGTTTAACATCCACGTGTAAGGTTTGATTTAAAATTCCCGGTCTTAAAAAAATTGATAAAATCCGGTTTATTTAGGTCACGTGGCTTAATTTTCAACCACTTTCTCAAACCAATAAGCGTTGAGTAAGAGAAAGCAGACGATCCTTCTTTTCCATAGCTCTTGCGTTGCAAGCGAGGAGAATTGTCACGTTTAACATGGTAAGTTAGATCTTATTTAATCCTAATATAATTAACGTAAGACTTGTTATTTTTAATGTTTTTCTTTCGGTAAAGGCTGGAGTTCTAATACTAGCAATTTAGTTTTATTATATTGGGCTTAAAAATTACTTTAAAAATAAATTAAAAATCTTTGTTCCTTTTGAACTTAAGCCTAGGCTTTAGGCATTTTTAATTCAGTTATATAGTTGTTTTTTAGATTACCTTTTATTAATTTCTTAATTTGCAGGCTAAAGTAAAAGCCAGAGATCTTCGCGGAAAGAAAAAGGAAGAGTTGCTGAAACAACTCGAAGAATTGAAGCAGGAGCTCGCCGCTCTTCGTGTAGCTAAAGTTACTGGTGGTGCGGCATCCAAGCTTTCTAAAATGTAAGTTAATTTTTTTATACATATGGTTGTGAAAGCATGGAAAAATCGGCATTAGCATTATTGTCGAATGTAAGTTGAATCACCCACTGATTAAAACTGCATCTTGTGTATTTCGCAACCCATTTTGATTACCTTATTAATGATGAACCTTTAATGACATGATAAATCCTATGAGTGTTAACATTGGATCGATAGGACTGATAATTTATTACTATATACATACATAAAATATAAATAGCCAGAAGCTTAATATACATTTTTTTCCAATTTTTAGATGCGTAGTGAGGAAGTCCATCGCTTGCGTATTAACTGTTATCAACCAGACTCAAAAGGAAAATTTAAGAAAATTCTATCGCGGTAAAAAATACAAGCCCATGGATTTGAGGCCCAAGAAGACTCGCGCCATGAGACGAGCATTGACCAAACACGAATCTACGTTAAGAACGAGGAAAGAACAGAAGAAACGCACTATTTGGCCAATGCGCAAATTTGCTGTAAAGAAATAGCCCAAATAAACTTTTTTGATCGAAAAAGGTGATTTTTTGTGTGAGATTTTCATTCTAAAGCTGAAATATGAATCAATAAGTGAATGTTTTATGTGTAAAGGACCAGTTTATTATAATTAAAAAAGTTATAGAATCTTCATAATCTATAATATATATCATAGGAAGATCAAGAACCCTATGTATCTATCCTCGCATGCTTGATAAGGATTCGTGAAAGTTTAAAATCAAAAATAGTCAATAGTGTAGTAAAATTCCAAAATTATGTGATACAAGGTCTAGCTTAGGAAATTTCATAATTGCTTCAGGAGATAAATGAAAGGCCAGAGTGTGTTTTAAGTACTTTTCAGAGATGGAGGAATTTTGGCCACAAGTATGCTAGAATGGTACCGGAGTCATATGTTGTGTTCCCTGGTTCTTGTGTACATTAATGAGTTTTTGATAAGGATCAAGTTGCTTTAGTAAAGGTACAAAAATAATTATAAATAGGAATTATGTAAGTTTTGATCCATGATCGGTTATATTGGTTGATCGCGCTGTACGCACCCTAAATGCGCGTCCACTATTTGCAGCCCTCTAGCGGAAACTTTCGTCTAACCATTTTCTGACAGTGGCGCTTGCGCCGATCAGTTTTCGTCCGCCATGACTTGTCGTTATGTGGTTGAAATCGCGCCGAGAAAACAGCGATAAATTAAACTTAATCGAGTTAATTAGTGTTAATCGCGAAAAGTTCCGAATTTCCGAAGTCGGGTTTCGACGTCAAAGGCCAAGCTGGATAAATTACCAGAGTACTTGCGTGACACGGTGGATTGGTTTATGGGGTAAGCGAGTCTGGCCTTTCTACCGTATTTCTGTTGCTATGTGATTGTTCCTAAACGCTAGTAGGAACTAGGAACTAGGAAGTTGGATGGGAACTTAGGCCTTGTCACAGCTGATTTATCAACCAAAATAATTTGGCCAAAAAGCCCCTAATAACAGCTGTTTGTCCTTTTTGAAAGGGTATAGCGTTTAACATCGTTTAAAATCTAATAAACGAAACTATAGTATTATCCAACAAATTCCCCTAGCATTGATTAAGGTTGTGCAATTATTACACTCTTGAAACTGGGCTTCTTCCTTTCATTAACAACAATTGTATAGCAAATTTACCTAAAAAATGTATTAGTAATAGTACAATTATCATATCATAGTCTGCCATATATCATCAACTAGCGGGGCAGATACAAAAAGTAGAAGTCTGAATATTCTTCTTCCTAGATTTTTATCATTTATCGGCCTCATCTAAATGAGTGTTTCGCAAGAATCAAACTAGGAGAAATTATTTGGCTTGAAAGTTATTATAAGATTTGATAAAGGCAAACCCAATTTACTGCGACTAAAATGTTAGGCTTCTTCGTAACTTGTCATGATGCCAAATGATTTATCTGCACAAAAACATTTCTATCCTAATGGTATCGCGTGAAGCAAAATATGACTATTTAACCTTTTACATTTCATCAACCAAAAATAAAAATTAAAAGAAAAGGGGTGATTGTTATAATTGATGGTCTGCCAACATCCGTTAATTGAAGAAAACAGTTTCGCAGCACCTTAAGGCTTTCGGTACAAGAAGCCCTTCAAAATCCAGATATAACCCTTTTCTTAGAGCGGAATCAACACAGGGTTAATTAGAACAATTTTCGATAATACCATAAGCCCCTAAATTCCGAAATAACAAACTCTTGTTCTATAATTTGTTGGGGAATTAGTTTTTTGCTGGCATGCGATACGCCACGCTTCAACGCATTTGTCTTTTTTTACGCACCTGTTTCAAAACAGTCCTTGCAATGGGGTCATTATTGTTGTTGTGAAATTAAAGAGCTACATAGAAATTTTAAGCTTAAATGATTCAGCTTTAAATAGTTCAGATTGTTTTAAAGTGTTCTACATGCTGTAGTTAATATTGTTATAAAAAGGAGCTTTGACACTCGCAAGTTTTGTGTATAGTACAGTGTCCCACTCCTCGTAGGCTTATCAAATACTTAAATACTTCTGTTGTTATGGTATATTTGAACCTCTTCCCACGTAAAAGTTAATCAAATTTTGAATACAAGGGAATTGAACTTTTGTATTTATATTTAATACTCAAAATTAATATCACGTTTAAAACTAATATAATTTTCGCAAGAAATTTTTAATATAATTTTGAATTATATCAAACGAAAATGGGAAATTTTTAATTTGATATAAATGTAGTGTGTTTTGAAATTGTTAGTTTAAAATCACTGACATTTTCATAGAAAAGTCCATGCTTTTGAAATGATATTGTCAGGGAATAAAAAGACTATTTTTATATCGTCAATGAAAAAGAATTATTAATTTGAAGTTGTCAGGATAAAATCAATAAATTTGAATTTGTAAAAAAAAATCTGATTTTGAAAATGTTAGGGGAAAATCAATGGTTTTGTAAAAGTGATAGATTTAGAAATTGCTAGGGTAAAGCAGGAGATTATGATATTGTTCGGAGGTACACTTATCAAAGATAATTAAGTCCTTAGATATTTTAAAGGAACTATCTGACTATTTTGGGCCCCTTTAAAGTTGCCTTATATCTCTTGGTCAGGGAAAAATCTTGAATTCAAAAGAATGTCAGCTGGATAAACCTGGGAATGTTATGGATTTAGATGTTATGATTTCTAGGGTAGAACCTGTATTTAACAATTATTTTGGGATGGTCAAGAAAATGTTGCGCTCTCTCTACTTGTACCAAGAGTGACCCGCCATAATTTGTCTCAATTAAACCTTCATTCAATACTGATCTATGCAGGACCCGTTTATTCGGATGCGAGAAGAAGCTTGGATTATATTCCGGCTACTTTAGGGTATTTGACTAGATTAATTGCCATAATACCAAACAAAGCGGTTAAATTCACCATATAGCCACCGTGTTATCATAGAAAATATAGTAATTTACTATATTTTCTATGCTGTTATTACGCTATTGTATCTAATGTGATGTAATGGACTACCTGGGATATTTTCGAAGCTCCTAGTATAGACAAAATTCACACGGATCCATCTTTGGGGTAAGAATTGAAATGTCAACAGGCATCTCCCCAGGTGGTGCGCTAAATTTGCTAGTTAGGCAAAAGCTACAGCGCTCCTAGCTCCACCCTAACTCCTCAAAGTAGCTATGCTGGTATACTTTTCAAATTGTGTAAGCTATTCATCCCTTTTTACCCCGCGCTCTGATTGGTGGAATGGCTGCCAAAATACATAGATAATACGTCCCTATATTGAAACCTTTCAGTGGTTGGGGTGTGAATATTGTTATTATGAATTTGACCATCTTGTTAGATTTTGTTTTCGGCAAAAATCCACGAAACCTATATGTTCCTCTCTCTTTCGCTTTTGGGCACCTTGGAATTTAGCCAATTTCGGTGCTTTTAGGATTGAGAAAAGGGGGAGGGGGTGTCTGGCGTGATTATCCTTCGCAGTAAGGTCAAATCCACCGTTATCTGGCGAAGAGAGAAGATGCCTGGGCGAGTATAGTGATGGGACAGAGGTCTCTGTGACGCGTCTTTTCACTGTACTTTCTATTAACTTTTCTCCTCGGGCCATTAACGTTGGTCATCGATTTTGATTAAGACCGTGAGCTCTTTTCTAGGTCAACACCCTCCCTCACTTACTCCTTCCCGCCTTTTCTATAGTTTTGGGCAAATTCTTCTAAGAAAGCGATTTGAATCGCGCTCTTCTTAATATTGTTTTGTTTAGATAATTAAACATAGGAATTTTAATTATATCTCTTAAAAGCGAGACTCAATTTACAATCCAATTTCGTTTAGATCTGATGATTTCAATTCGAAATGTAATTGCCTTCAATTAAAATTGTAATCTTATTAAACCCGAGATATATAATACAGATGGTTATAAGGTTATAAAAAAACCTTTAGTTTTTATGCGAAAGAAACCTTAGTTTGCCACATATCAGGGAAAAGCTTGAAAAAGTCAGGAAATTTGAAAATTGGCCCAAATGGTCGCGGAATTTAAGTTTAATATTTTCTTTTTTTTTAACTCGGTAATATTTTTAAAATAATCTTCTATATTATATTACGGGAAAAGGGTAGATATTGGGGCATTTGTTCATGAAAAATGAGCCAACTTAAATTGTCAGGGAAAACATGGAATAGTCGAGGAATTTTTAAGTCTTATTTTGTGGCAACACTGAAACGCTTGTGATGTAGATGTACTAATGTCAACAGAATCGTTCAATCAATACTAACCAGCGGATGACTAAAGTTTAATAAGATTAGTTTAAGAATTAACGAATTACAAATTTTGGACAAATGTAATGAAGAAATCGTAATGTTAAATTTGATAGGTCATAAATTATTTTTGGACATGGCAAGAGGTATACTCGGATTATTTCGAATTCGGAGTAGAATGTTTTCTTTTTTGAAAAATCCTATGACACCCATATCTCTATTACAAACCACTTTTTTCTCAATATTTCTGTGGTTTCCCCACCTCTCTATATTTCGTAATATTCATTTTCTGAAACGCGGGTAATTTTAGGCCTACGCTCTTGAAACCAAACCGGGCGAGAGTCGGAAATCTCCGCTTTAAAGGTAACATGAAAAGAAATTTAAAATTTCTGATTCAAGATTGTAATTTATATGATATTTAAACGTTCTTTAAGGCGCTTTTTCTACCAAGATTTTGTTTACAAAGATACCAGCTTTTGCGTCAAACTTGGTTGTTTTTCATTTCAATGTGCTCCCATAGAAATCTACTTTCCCAATTTGGAAATTATACCAAAAGGTCAGGGAATTTGAAAATTGCCCCAAAAGTTCAAAGAAACATCAGGGAATTTGAAAATTGCCCCAAAAGGTCAAAGAAACATCAGGGATTTTGGAAATTGCCCCAAAAGGTCAAGGAAACGTCAGGGAATTTGAAAATGAGCCCAACTGGTCAGAGAAATTTAATATCTTGGTACATGTCAAGGAACTGCTTATGATTGGTTGACGAATTAATTGTAACATTTTTCAACTGAAAAAACTGGCCTAAAGATTCAAATTTTTTCTCATTTTCTGAGTAAAATATGTCAAATAAAAAGTGGGAATTGCCAAGAGCTCGCTCGTAAGAATAAATTCATGAAAAAAATATATTTTAATTGGTCAGGAAAAGTCAGGGAAATTAACTTCCAAAATTTTGTACGGACCCTGAACCGTAATTTGACATCAATTTTGGAGTATGGAATCAAAATAAATTGAATTTTTTTTCACATTCCCTTTAAACGTCATTCTATAAAAGCCCACCCTGTACGTAGGGTTTGTTATCCGTGACGTAACGTCGGTGTAGTAACATCACGTTCGATTTATTAGGGAGAGCGTAGCAACCGTACAGCGTTAAAAGGGGCTGGAAATTCTTAGTTCTTTACCTGTCCGCTTAGCGATAGAATGGCGCTAATGTCGAAGGATTTTTTTATTTTATTGGACGAAGATCTACGAGCCTTTTCCGCCCGTTAAATCCTTATGTCAGTTGTGTAGAAAGAACGTAGAATTTGACAGGAAAACTCGCCTTCTCCTGACGATCCCCAAAAAATAATAGGAACGGAGAATTTTCTTTTTATTTATATCCCTAGTTGTCAGATCTTTTAATCTTCGCGACAATAATTTCGCTAAGCCTCGAGTTATGTTTTTTGTTTTTTAAAACTGGATGAGGTTTTTTCTCAGCATGTTCGTGCTTAATTTCGTGTGGTGAGTTGACAGTTTTTACGTGTTGTTTTATTTTAATTTTGACAATGTTTTAGATGACAATGCAATTTTGGTTAGTACTTGGTAGTCTTAAAGGAAACGTGAAACAATGAAACACGTTGGTTTTATTTAATATCCAAATCTTAAAGCCATCAATAATCTTTTATCATTTAAGTAGTAAATTTTAATTGAATTAATTATTCAATTTTAGGCCTAATTCGCGTATATTATTTACTGAATGTTTCCTCGCGAACCGTGATCGATTTGGCAGGCGTTTGAAATTAAGTTTACCAATCATCGGTCGCGACGAACTTTTGGTAAATATATTTCAGATTTTAAACTTTATAATATAAAGTTATTTTAAAACGATTTGCACTGTAAAAATATGCATATATACCTTAAACTCGTAAAAGGTTTCATGATAATTCGTTAATTATTAAATTTAAAAAATTAAAGGCGAGTTTTCAATCAAGATTTTTTGGCAAAGAAACATTAATTAAGCTTTTCGTTTAACGCACGTTAACCGGTTTCAAGTGACAGAGAAGCCAATATCTAAATGAATTTGATGTAAGCTTAATTTTCTTGAAAACGCGAAAGCTTGAAAAAATAAATTGATTGAAAACGGGTCTAAAATGGCTGAGTGGCTCGAAAACATTTAAGATTGAAAAATAGACCAGAATTGCTGATACCAGTGAAAATTCGTCACTGAAATTCTTTCTGCAGCTCGCCAATCAAATAAGAAACTGTTTTAAGAAATAAGGAGGGTTTTGTAGTTAAATTGGTTCATATGCGGTAATTAATAAACCTGTAAACCTCTCATAATTAGCTAGACTAGTTCCTAAATTTGTAAACTTGATATTCGTAAATTCCTTAAAAATAATTACTGATTAATAATGACTACTAATGTCATTTCCTTAGATTTTCCATAGAGGGTAGATAGGGGAGGAGTGGAAAGCAACAGCTTTGGCTCTGCATTTTGAGAGTTCTCGGATTTTGCCTTTCCAATTTTCCTCTCAACATCCTGTGTTTTACTATTGGCTGATTTTGAAACCGTTACAACCAATTACAGCGCAGAAAAAATATCGTCTGCTTCACTGCTTGTTCGGATTTTCGGAAACCGTAGTCATAGAGTCATGTGTAGTGTTTTCTTCTCGGTTTGGTTAAATATCATTGTAGTTTTATTTAATTTTATAACATAATCATTTACTAAGTTATTGGTAAGATCTATAATGCCCAATCCATCGTTTTTCAACATCGATGCCTCAGAAGCAGATGACCCTCTATGGAAGCAGATGACCGGGTGTTAAAAAACGACGCGCGCATATACCGGATGTTCCGTGGAAAAAATGAAAAACGAGAACTCTTTAAGAGCCCCTTCCACTCCTCCCCTATCTACCCTCTATGGATTTTCATACTCTCTCAAATAAGTGCAAATTGATATCTAGAGCTCGGAATTCGTATAATTTTTATTAATTGGATAAAATCTACTAAATTCTGATGTTTGATTAAAAATTGACTATTTTTCATTCGAAGATAAAGTAAAAAACATAATCTATATCCGTTTTTATTCAAAAATCATATGGTGTTATCTTAGAATATTATACGCGCTATACGTTCGGATAAAAAAATTCAAAATTTATTTTCCTGAAAAAGATGATTTTTAATCTTAGTTTCGTTGTTTTATTTATATTCTTCAAATTAAAAGTCAATTTGAAATATTTTTCTTATATTTTAGACTAATTCTGGAAATTTGAATTATCTTATCCATCGTTATACGTTTGAATACGAGTAATTTATTGTTAGATAAAGCACCAAACTCTTATCTTCGGGTAAACATTTTACGTTTAACAATTGTACGAATATACAAATTTAATTTTTTTTAGTTCACAAACAATTTATCCGAAAATATACGAATAACAAGATAATGGATATCCGATTCCGAGCTCTATTGATATCTTCATAATCCCTTTAACTTTAGGATTGTAGGAAGTCATATAGGCATTTCGGTTCACCGTTAAATTTAAGCCCATAGTTTAAACGTTTGTTATCGCACGAAAATTACAGCTTTTTTATGCAAATTAGGTATCTAACGAAAAATGAAACGTAATTATTTCCGGAGTTATTTTTAATCCTTGCATTCGTTTAAGCTTATGAAATAATTAGCTTTTAAAATGCTGGGTTGTTAATACCATACCTATACTACCCGGGGAAATGTCAAAAGTATATTTTAGAAAAGTCTGGCGTGCGTTTTAGTGTTCAGGAAATATATAGGTATATAAAATGGACTCGAATCTCAGGGAACACTGCATTGAACTTTATGAATTTGAATTTTTAGTGTAGTTTAGGAGTTTATAAATAGGGTCAAAATGTTCCGGTAATAGTTGGGAAAATTATAAATTGGACATGAAATTATTTAATTTGAAAATTCGTCCGGAAAAAAAAATCGTCTGAATAAAGTTGATTGAAAAAAAAAAATATTTCGAAATTCGACTTAAATGTTCAGGGAATAAAAACAAATTTTACATTTCAAGGGAGAATGAAACCTAACAAGTGATGTTTTTTTATCCCGTATCGTTTAAATAGACCTAATCTACCAATAAAAAAAATTACAAACAAATTTAAACAAAGAAATTTAAAACTTACCCATTAAATAGGCTTAGCTGGATTAATGGAGATCCTGAATTTCTTCTCATTGCTGAGTCAGCGACCAATCGAATGTCATCGGAAGTCTCGTGGAGATCTCGCCTTAACGACGAGCCTTTGCTCATTGGTCGCTGACTCATCAATGCGAAGAAATTGAGGATCTCTATGAATCCAGCTAAGCCTAATTTCCGGGTAAGTTTAATATTCGTTTGTAAATTATTTTACTGGTGGATTAGGCCTATTTAAACGATAAGGAATTGATAAAAAAAATCACTTGTTAGGTTGCATTCGCCCTTTAAATCACATGTGCATTTATATAAGATGCCTAATTTAATTTGAACTCATTAACCACGAATTAAACGGAGCGCTTATAGATTAATTTGCTAGATTAAAATTTGTCCTGTTAAATGTCATCTATATAATAAATAATCTAAATGAACAAAGGATACATTGTATCAAGGAAGCGACTTGGGTCAAGATAGGATACGTTTTTGAAGTTCTATATGACAAACGAGTTTGTCCGAATAAATAGACAATAAAATAGCCTTGTTTCGTGAGGAGCCGAACGGGCTACCAGTGATTAGTTTCGCTCGGATAATTTTTTTGACCGAAGTAGATAGACCCTTTAACGAACTAGTTTCGCAATACGTTTATTTCCTTCGTCAAAGAACGAGTGTCACGAAAATTGATGGCGTTTCTTTTTTTTTTTTTTTCCTAACGATATTTATTGATCGATGATAGATTCAAAATGGAACAGCTATTGATAGTTTTCGACGTCTTATCGATATGCAACCTGGAAAAAATAATAAATCTACAGATAATCAAACTAAAATTAAAACTCTAGCGTGATATTTTTATTTGTTTGGTTCAGGTTGACGCCTGTGAAATGGGGGGGGGGGGGGAATGAAAATTTGCACAAAAATTGTTGTAAATTCCAAAAAGTGCTAATTTTATTGAATCTGAAAAATCACTCTAGTTTATTTTCAGCTCTTTTTTTTCTGTTTCTTACAATAAATAATTCTTGCCTTTCAATACCATTTTAATATTAAAATATACACAGGGAAATTTATCAGTAGTAGCAAGAATCCATTCAGGTTCCATAAGAATATAGGAGGGCCCCGATTCAATAACCATCCTTCCAAACTTTGTAGCAAAAGTTCGTCTGCTTAGAATCGATTTTTCAAGTAAATCGCTCCTGACATCTATTATTAACCCGCGCCATTAACTACACTATTATACAACTATTAATAATATTATTACATAATTTTATCATTTTTGCGAGACTTAAACTTTAAAAATATTATAAATTTCTTCCGTAGCTTTAGGGCCTTCCCGGATAGTGTCATCATCATCTTTTTTGTTAAAATTTTTTTGGAAAGTGTATCTGTTCTTCCTTTTAAATTTTTTGTTTAAATGCCCTCGCCAAATGTTGTAAAGCTACCGGTTTTTGCGTGATTTCGGGGTTAGTCGACTGTAGCTCCTAAATTTAAACTACCCTACGTTAAAAGATTTAAATTTAACCCCAGTTAATGTGAAACTGCCACGGATTTTTCATGAACTCCAAAATGAAAATTGAGTAACATTTACCAAAACTCGTTGAAAAATTATCGCAACAGAAAAAAATCATATTTTATAATTGCCAGGAGTAGATCACAAAATGTAATTGCTAATTTCGAAATATTTAAAATAAAAATTCCTCGCAATACTACGTCATCACTATGGTCGTGTGGCAAGAATCCATTCAGGTTCCATAAGAATATGGGAGGGCCGCGATTCAATAACCATCCTCCCAAACTTTGTAGCAAAAGTTCGTCTGCTTCGAATCGATTTTTCAAGTAAATCGCTCCTGACATTATATTATTAACCCGCGCCACTAACGACCTTGACATAATATTTTGGGTAATAAAAATGGAGCCGACCGAAAAAAGATCTAAGCGTACAAATGTTGCGAAAACTGCAGACGAACTTTTGTTACAAAGTTTGGGAGGATGGTACCAGAGGCTAAAGCTATGCTCCCATATTCTTATGGAACCTGAATGGATTCTTGCGTGTGGCTATTGTAGAGCCTACAGTTAATTCTCGCGCGTTTTGGCACGTGATAACGTCACTTTCGCGCGGTATTATTTTGTAAAAATCCTTAATCCAGAACGTCTTACCTTTCGTATGAAAATTATCGTTCTTCGTTATATATCGAAAAAACAATTGCCGATGTATTTTTGACATATTCATTTTGAAGTTATTTAAGAAGGCCTTAATTCAGATGGATACAATTTTGAATGTGATGTTTTAATAGTATGATAAAACTAAAAATATAATCCTTAGGCATGCGAAAAAAAAAAAAAAAAAAATAGTAACAGTCTCACTTTAATGATTTTTTTTTTTTTTTTCTTCTTTTTTCTGTTGGTTATTCGCCCTAAATTTGATGAATTAAAACGATAAAAAAGAGAGTTGTAGAATTAGTTCGTATTTAATAGATTATTATAATGAAGAGGAAGCTTATGATAGTGAAACTGTTTTGTTCTTTTCATGGATAGATTGCACCAAAAAAAATGATAGACTTTTTTGTTTATTTGTGCAATTCATCGACAATGGCTTAGGTAAATCGTCCGATCTCTCGGAATAAACTAAGTGTAATGGCCAAAATAAGTTTTCAACTTAATATTAAGATAAACTTATTGTTATTTATTTTTATTTTTTTGTTTTGGTGGCATCAAACAAAACCAATTTCGTATTAGTGTTTTTAACGTAATTGTCGTGTATTGTAGATCCATTTCGTCGAATTCTTGAACCTGGGGCTTCATTTTTTGTTGGTCTTTCCCCGAAATTACTACGTGATCATTAAAGAAATTGGTTAGTCTATTAAAGGGAGTGTGGAAGGATTTTTATCGTATTCTTTAACTCCAAATTTAGGCACTTAATACAAATTATAACACCTTAACACATTTTTTTTTTTTTATTATTTGAGAATTAACAGTAAGGCTAGTAAAAGTGAGGCTTTCAACATTTTTTTCTAATGCCCATGGATTCAAATTTTAGTTATCATACTATTAAAACGTCATATTCAAAATTTTCTACCTCTGAGTTGAGGCGTTCTTAACGAAACTTCAAAAAGAAAATGTTAAAAATATAAGGATTTTTTCCCGATAGATGACGTAGTTTATTTCTGGAACTTAATGATAATTTTTGATACGAAAGGTAGGACTTTTTGGATTAAGTACTTTTACAGAAAAGACCGCGCGAAAGCAACCTTATGACTTGCCAAGCGCGCGAGAACCATATTGATGACGTAGTATTACGTGGAATTTTTTTTTTTTTAAATTTCGAAAATGGTGATTATAAAATAAATATTTTTACTGTTACGGTAATTTTTTTCTATGACATATGTATATATTTTTTTAATCGTTTTTTAACGATCTTTCCGAAAATGCTTCTCAATTTATATTTGGACGTCATGAATTCCGTGACAGCCTCACTTTAATCCCACCCCCTAATTTAGAAGTAATGAAATGAAGGTATTTTTCTTTTTTATCGTCCAATTAAGGATACCCATGCGTAGCATAAAAATAAATATTTCTGGAAATTTACCTCGTTTTCTTTATACCGGAGATTTATGCTGAGTCATATTTATAAACATTTAGGCCTATTTAAGGAAGCGGTAAGAAAACTCGATAGTCAGTTTAGACCAAGCACGCGAAGCTTATACATGTCGACCATTACAGTTAATATATTCTCGGATCATATTAAAGCCTATTTAAAAAAAAGAACGTTAGTCGCTTAGCAACGCATTTTTCTGTTAATTTGGGAAACGTATATCTTGTAGACGTAACTAGAAACGGCCGTTGACCAAAGAAACAGTTAACTGGTCGCTTAAAAAGACCATATCTATTCTAGAACTTTTGCCCCTTGAAAGTCATCTTCACTTATATACTCAACCTAGCTTTGACTGTACAATTTATGGCAAATGTCGTCTGCTAAGAATGAGAAGGACAATTTAAAGATTTCAAACGCAGTTACTTCCTTTCAAGGGACTATCTGCGATTTTGTAAAGCCCATTTAAAGTTTCTTTTCTTGCTTTGCAGACGACCTCTAAGCAAACTCAAAAACCTAGCGCTGCATGTATATGTATCTAATAAAGTCCACTAATTGGGGTAACACAATCAAGAAAACAAATATAAGGGGCACCTTATTGTTCAAGAAACGCTTTTCACGGTTTTCAGGATGCCTAGGTTCCCGAAATGTTTTGTGAGAGCTCGGTTTTCAAGTTGGCAAGAACTCTATTTGATTTAAACATCGCAAAACATTCGCTAAGCTTTCCCAAAAAATCCAGCACGAAGAAATTGTAATTTTCTTTGTGCAATTAACTTCGTTCTTTAACCCAAGGACCCAAAGTAATAGAAAGTAACAGCAATTTTTTTTTAATTAAATCACAAAATCATTTTCAAGGGAACTTCCAATTCTAAAACAAAATTTGATTTTTATCGTAAAAGGTTATCACATGTCTGTTTTTTAATAGAAAATTGAAATGCTTGGTTATCAGTAGCCACGGTCGTTGATTCGTCCGTGATTTCATGAAATTGCGTTAACCCGCGCGTGTCAAACTAATCTAAAATAACCAAAGATTAGATTAAAATCTAAAGGGAGAAACCCACTTAAATCTAACCAATCCGCTTACGAGAATCGTGTTGCCATCAGCTTTTAAAGGCGTGTTTTGATTAATGCCTGAATTATAAAATCCTTTTTTGTTTGGATAAGTTTTATAGTTATATACCCCTGATAATCACAAGTATGGCGCGATATTAAAGCAGCAAATTGGTATTGGCCTAAATTTTGTAATATATAATCAGATAAATATTTAACCCATAACAATTTCATCCACGTTTAAAATCGTCCTTGGTCTGTGTTTAAACAGTAATTTTGGTTTCCAATTGCAATTTTAGAAGATGATTAAATTGTTTGGCGTGTGAAAAATCTCTTTTTATGGTTAAGATTGGGTTTTAAACCATAAATAATTTGTAATGTCTGAAGTTCTACTCTTGAAGTTGCGTAGTTGCAATAGATCATGGAAATTAGGCCAAAACATCAGGATAAAGTCAAGGAATTTAAAAATATCATTAAAAGGCCATTTATTTGTTAAATATTTGGTTTTCAATGTTAATTTGACAATTCAAAGATAATTTTGGACAATTATCGGGCACTCGCAACAACAATTTTAATATATGAATCTAGTTAAAACTTTATGATATTGCTTAATTTTACATACCATGGACGAAACATTACATAATTATTATTTCAAATGTTGTTTTTGAATCTGGAAGAAATAGTCTTATAACTACCTTGAGGTACAGTATAGACGTTTAATAGTTGTTGCTAGGATACCCATAATCAAAACACTTCCTCCTTCGAAGGAGTTTGTTTAGTTTAGGAGGAAAAGTCGATTTTGTCTGTGACAGTGTTCTACCGTGTAAGCGCCATAATGAACTCACCTTGAACCTTGCATACCGAGTTGTGAACTCATTATAGATTAACTCACTGAACTATTTTTTATCTTACTCGAATATCACGAAAAGTATTTCAAAATAACTTAACCATAAGTCATGGTTGTAATTGCCAAGAGTTTATGCCTTTCCGGAGTCAACAAGTTGTTTCTCATGGTTCAATAGATTTTTTTCTTAAAGGAAGCATGAAGTAATGTAATAAATAAGTCTTGGAATGCTAAGAGAGCCCAATTAGTTGACCAATTGTAACCTAGTTATTTTAAATATTTGCCTAAATTATGTTAAATAAGAAGTGGGAATAGCCAATAGCGCGTTCATGAGAATAAATTCGTGTAAAATATTACAATTGGTCAGGGAAAGCCTGAAAATGTCAGGGAAATTAACTTCCAAAATGTTTTACGAACCCTATGTAACTTATATAGTTCTAATATATACTTATGATATTAATTATAGGTTTAGATCTGAACTTAATGGACGCTAAAACGGTTAAGTTTTTCAGAACAAATTAGACTCCTTGTTAGATCTAAGTTGAACCAAAAATTAAAAGCTGTTTTTTTTTTTCTTTTATCAGAAAGCGATTAATCGGCTTTTCCTTTTTCCTGGAAATGAAATTACTACGTTAGTTATGGGTTCTTCCTCCTTTATATATTTTTAGTTCCGTTATCAATCTATTCTAAAAAAAAAAAAGCTTTACTTTCAACTTTTCTCTTTAGCTATCTTCTCTCCTTTTATTTTATCTGGAGAAGAAACGTGGTTGGTGGTTTTTGACGTCAGCGTAACGATACGAGTAAACATTTGCTCGTCGCGCTGGAAAAGTTACCAAATGTTATTAAGTCATATCACGAAATTTTCTCCATGCAACCGGGTAATCTGTTTGCAGCTAGAATATGAATTGAGTCACAATTTCCAGTTTGATCAGAAGTTTATAAAAACTTGGCGGGAAGTTAGTTTCTAAATAAAGGTGGTTTTAATACACTTGACTAAATTCGACCAATGGATCCGAATTTTGTATGAAATAAATATGGGATTAAGCCTAATTTAACCTAACCATTCAACATGACGGCATATATTAGGCATTTCTTAGGGAACCGTATTTAATTTTGAAAAAACCGGGCGTGAACCGCTCTGTACGGCTATGGTCATCAAACTTATGCTATAAGGTGCAGGTCGTGGGTCCATTGATGCGTTAGCTGTTTTCGCGGTCGCAATTAGTTCCGCCTAGACATGATGAATCCGTCGTCTGCTTTTTATAACTAAGGATATTTATCGTTAAGTTGAGTCAAGAGAAAGAGGATATCTGTAGTACAAAGATTACTCCTTTGCTGATAGTATTAAGCTACGGGGCGCTGTTTACTTTTATGGTAATAGACTTTTGGTTAATATTATAGTTTGACGTACCCGTTGAGGGTTTTCTCAAGGTTTCCCAAACTCTATATACTTCTACAATCTATCTCTCCAATCTTTTTTAAAATATTACTTCAATTGAGAATCGTTTCACCAAACTCTTATATGAAGGCGATAGCGGAACCGCATTGATAAGAAATAAAGATGTTACACTTATATGCCTCGGTATAGCCTTTTTACTCTTAAAAGATAATAGAGTTGTTTAAGTTGACGTTAGATAATATAGTTCTATAAAAATTTTAATCTAATCTATTTTTTATATTTTCCTTGACGTTGTTTTTTATTATTATTATATTTAAAAAGTGGTTATGAAATGCATCTATTCGCAGGTTAAAATGGTTAATTAAAAACATACTTAGAACCATTTTCACCAGATCGGAATATAAACCGAGGGGGGGGGGGCGTGATAATCTCATCTGCTACAAAAAAAACTATTACAAAAAAAGTCACGTAACAGAAATTCTAATTCATTTGCATTTCATCATACCTTTATCGTAAAGTTTTATCGTAAAATTCTGTTCTTATATCTTTGTTTTGATTAGAAAATGAGAAAATTGCAAAATCTTTTAAAATGAGGCTACGAATCGTAGACTATTAAAGGGAAACTACGATCCAAAAATGAAATTTTCAGATTCTGAATAAAATAACACTATTTTTAATTGAAAATTTAATGCTTAATTTAAATTCGGAAGTTAGATTTGAATTCAGCGTAGGGTAAATTCGAGCCAATCATGTTATTTCATCATTCAACAGCTAGGCTACCGCTAGGTTCATCTGATTGGTTCGATTTTACATTTATATTCAAACTTTAGAAATTTATTTAAACATCAAATAACCTGTCCAACAATTGTTTAAAACTTCTTATTTGCCCTTGAAGAAAACAACGCCTACCCTTTATATTATCTTTCTCTCAAGCTGCGTTCATACTAGGCCTTGGAATCGATTTAAATCGTTTCAAAACGTTTCACTAGAATCGCGTGAACGGGAAACCATCTTTTCTTGACTCGATTTGATTCGATTTCTCGAAACCGCTTCGGGAACCAGTTTCGTACCGATTCGGTTTCAACAACCGATAAATAAAGCTACAATATATCGATTCATAAAGATAATGCGTGAACACGTGACGCTTAAAACGATTCCTGGTTTTGATTTTACCGTTTCAAAACGATTAAGAAATGCTAGTGTGACCGTAGCTTGTTTAAAATTATTTATTAGATTGACCGATTTAAAATATGTGATACGAAACTCGTATATACCGCATTGCGACGACTTTAAAAATTCTTCTACATTATAGCGTTTGCCAACTTGGCCTTTTCTTTTTACTTTTATTTTGGATGATGATGATGATAATGAAAAAAAGAAAGGGTTATATTCCTACGCTAGCACGTTTGTTATTAGCGGTCACGTCATAAGTTTTATTGCACACGGAGTACGCAATGCGTCTAGACTTTCTTTAGGATCACTTATTACTCTCGTATTAATATAAGTTCAGTTCAAGAGGAAAGAAAATAATTTTTTATGCATCATCAGCTTGGAAGAAATTTTTCAGGTTTAATGCCTGTAGTTTGTAAACAATACTTTTTACCAAAATCGGGTTTAAATTTGTAGTAATCCGCCTAGGCTCTTCCGCTATTTCAAAATGAGTTGATTAAATTCATAGGGAAACGATAATTCTAATTGCCATAAGTTAAAGGGAAACTTGGAGCTAAAAATGGAACCGCTTTTAAATCTGTTTTCGGAATCATAATGCCAAAAAACAAATTCGAGAATTTTCAAAGCCAATTTTAGACACGTTTTTGATGTTTAAATTAATTTGTTATGAATTATTCGAGAACTTTAATTTCATTGACACTGTGTTTAGCCAATAGGAGACATTCTCAGGGAGAGATTTTAAATATTTACAAAATATCTTATCTTATATATAAAAACCACGACGTTCGTTGGTTCGTTCGTCGTTCGTTGGTTCGTTTTTTCGCGGGGGAATTTATTCCGAGCCGTTCCGGCCCCCCACGAGTTCGCTAATTTTATTGCTCTTGGAGAAACACGCCGTCTACGGAACAAAATTTAATCTGGGTTCGTAGTTCGTTTTAAATTAAAATTAGAATTAATTGAAAAATTAAATCTTCGATTTGGTATCGTTACAAACGTTTCAGTGTTTCGTTAATTTTCTTCCTGTTAGGCCTCCGCTCAGTTTAAATTATAAAATTTAATCGGGGTTCGTACCGCTTTTTACTCTTTTTAAATTAAAATTAAAGTTAAAAATTCCAGTTCGATAAAGGCTTCCGTTCGTTAACACGATAATCTGTCGTTTCAGGAGGATGCCGTTGCGGGATGCCTCGCCTTAACGCCGGCCTCCCATTGGTTGATAATGATTTGTATAGTGTAGGGTCTTTTTTTTTTTTCCCCACGGAGGATTGTTAGACGCGGAGTAGTAGTCTTATATATTAAAACCCCGCTTAGCATTACAGGGAGCATTTAAAAATGGAGTGGTAATAAATTTTAAACGGAACCTTTTAAACTAACGGAAAAAGTTGAACATCAAGATGGCCGCCTGCAAAAAGATGAGAGTTAGATGGACGCCTGAAAAAAGATTAAAAGCAAGATGGCCGCCTGAAAAAAAAGGTGAAAATTAAGATGGAAGCATGAAAAAAGATGAAAAGCAAGATGGCCGCCTTAAAAAAGATGAAAAGTAAGATGGCCGCATGAAAAAAGATGAAAAGTAAGATGGCCGCATGAAAAAAGATGAAAAGTAAGATGGCCGCATGAAAAAAGATGAAAAGTAAGATGGCCGCATGAAAAAAAAGATGAAAAGCAAGATGGCCGCATGAAAAAAGATGAAGCAAGATGGCCGCCTGAAAAAAAAGATGAAAATTAAGATGGAAGCATGAAAAAAGATGAAAAGCAAGATGGCCGCCTTAAAGAGATGAAAAGTAAGATGGCCGCATGAAAAAAGATGAAAAGTAAGATGGCCGCATGAAAAAAGATGAAAAGTAAGATGGCCGCATGAAAAAAGATGAAAAGTAAGATGGCCGCATGAAAAAAAAGATGAAAAGCAAGATGGCCGCCTGAAAAAAAAGATGAAAATTAAGATGGAAGCATGAAAAAAGATGAAAAGCAAGATGGCCGCCTTAAAAAAGAAAAGTAAGATGGCCGCATGAAAAAAGATGAAAAGTAAGATGGCCGCATGAAAAAAGATGAAGCAAGATGGCCGCCTGAAAAAAAAGATGAAAATTAAGATGGAAGCATGAAAAAAGATGAAAAGCAAGATGGCCGCATGAAAAAAGATGAAAAGTAAGATGGCCGCATGAAAAAAGATGAAAAGTAAGATGGCCGCATGAAAAAAGATGAAAAGTAAGATGGCCGCCTGAAAAAAAAGATGAAAATTAAGATGGAAGCATGAAAAAAGATGAAAAGCAAGATGGCCGCCTTAAAAAAGATGAAAAGTAAGATGGCCGCATGAAAAAAGATGAAAAGTAAGATGGCCGCATGAAAAAAAAGATGAAAAGCAAGATGGCCGCCTGAAAAAAAAGATGAAAAGCAAGATGGCCGCCTGAAAAAAAAGATGAAAATTAAGATGGAAGCATGAAAAAAGATGAAAAGCAAGATGGCCGCCTTAAAAAAGAAAAGTAAGATGGCCGCATGAAAAAAGATGAAAAGTAAGATGGCCGCATGAAAAAAGATGAAGCAAGATGGCCGCCTGAAAAAAAAGATGAAAATTAAGATGGAAGCATGAAAAAAGATGAAAAGCAAGATGGCCGCCTTAAAAAAGATGAAAAGTAAGATGGCCGCATGAAAAAAGATGAAAAGTAAGATGGCCGCATGAAAAAAGATGAAAAGTAAGATGGCCGCATGATAAAAGATGAAAAGTAAGATGGCCGCATGAAAAAAGATGAAAAGTAAGATGGCTGCATGAAAAAAAAGATGAAAAGCAAGATGGCCGCCTGAAAAAAAAGATGAAAATTAAGATGGAAGCATGAAAAAAGATGAAAAGCAAGATGGCCGCCTTAAAAAAGATGAAAAGTAAGATGGCCGCATGAAAAAAGATGAAAAGTAAGATGGCCGCATGAAAAAAGATGAAAAGTAAGATGGCCGCATGAAAAAAGATGAAAAGTAAGATGGCCGCATGAAAAAAGATGAAAAGTAAGATGGCCGCATGAAAAAAAAAGATGAAAAGTAAGATGGCCGCATGAAAAGCAAGATGGCCGCCGAAAATAAGGTGGAAAGGAAGAGGACCGCCCTTAAAAAGATGAAAATAAAAATTTGAATTAAGTGAAAAATTAAATCTTCTTAAAATTAGAATTAAGTGAAAAATTAAATCTTTTTAAAATTAGAATTAAGTGAAAAATTAAATCTTCTTAAAATTAGAATTAAGTGAAAAATTAAATCTTCTTAAAATTAGAATTAAGTGAAAAATTAAATCTTCTTAAAATTAGAATTAAGTGAAAAATTAAATCTTCGATTTGGTATCGTTACATGCTGTTACTAATTATAACACTGTTCAATCCTTTTCACCTCTTTTCATATGGCAGGCGCGTGGAAACTCAGATTTTAATACAATTTCATTAGGCCCGAAGCAACTGGATGAAACCCGCCCGTAGGGCGGGCTTTCAGCTAGTTAATTATATATTGCCTTCGATAACGTACAGTTTCAAATCTTCAAACCCTAAGTCTTGAATCTATAAGTCAGCGGTTTTAATTTTCTTTTGGGTTTAATTTTGGTTTAAATAATAGCTGTTAAACTACTTGTCATCCACCTTAGATGTTTCAGCCTGCGTAGGAAAAGATAAGGCTGTGTATATAGAAAAGAAAAAAAAAATATTTTAGATGAGAAAATTCTGAACTGTAATATTTCTTCTCCTCCGGAAATTCTTTAATATTTGCCCTGCCCCTCGTGTCTTGGGAAGCAATGCGAAGAAAGACAGGTGAAGGGTAAAACATCTAGTGGACTTAATGGTGTCACTATAGGCTTGTCTCTTTCCCTCTCCGCTTCATTCAGTTGCCTCGTTAAGACAGTACACGGACTATAGCTTAGAGTCAAGGTCTTTCTTTTTATAAATTTTATTTGACCAGTACATTTTATAAAACTTTTGATGTGAGAATGACGTGGAACCATGGTTGATCTATATAGAGGAAAGGGAATGGCATTAAGTGATTGGCCAGACGCGTGGCGCCATCGTTTTGATAGACAAGCTCATCATTTTTAGAGTTTGAAGAATATAAGTATTAATATGATGGTATTTTTTGTCTTGATGCTAAACTTAATATTAATGTCATAAGGCTCAATGAAAGAAAGGGATTATATCCAATATATTTTTTAAACCGCAACTACAATCAAAATAAAATAATATCAGTACTGAGTTATGGCAAATCCTCCCAGCTAATACCTGGTTGCAATATCAACAAGATTGACACAGGTCAGGGATTTTTTTTTTAAATTGGGTGAAAAGGTCATGCTGGCCGGGTAAAGTTTTCAAATTATCGTAATTTTGAAAATTCAGTTATTTAAGAGCATTTACAAAATTTGTTAGTATTTTCATTTCTGTTATTTTAAATTAGGAACTAATCTTTTAAATGCTTCAAGAATTCTTATTTCTGACTATATAACCCCTTCACTCATGAATTTGCATTGTTTTTCATGATGCGCTTTGACCTAACTAAGCTAATTTAAGTTGGTCAGGGAAAACCTTTAAATTCTAGAACAACAGGTAATAAGTGCATTATTAATTTCATCACATACATACCAAGTTGGAAAAAAGAGGTAGATATAACGATTATGTTCCTGAATAACTTTGTGCATAGGTTGAAACTATTTCTGATAAAACGTTATAACACTAGATATTTTGATTAGTCGTACAATTTGCGACCTTGGAGGGTACACTTGACCTATAAGAAATCAATTTCTAGAACCTTTTTAATGATTTTTCGATCTAATAGTCGTTTGTTATTTCAAGCGTGTGTGAAAATTATACAACGGTCCATTTTTTTTTCTTTATTGATAATATTGATTCAGTCTCGTAGCCCGTATATATTGGAAAATATTTTGCTTTTGTGTAGAGAATATAAATGATTGGTATATCAATAAAGTGTTAATTTGAGCTTATTTATCATTGTTATTTTCCAGGAGAGCCCGTCGAAAGGACAAGGATTCAGTTAGTGGAACGCAATTACCCTCACAAACCTCTTCTAATTCGTCTTCGTGGTGCGCCACAGCTTCGAGCGGTTCCGGTATTATATCGGGTGCGGCAGGGGCTTCGGGAAATTCGTCCGGTACCGGAAACGGCGCCAACAAACTCTATGTCGAACCTTCCGTTCTGGAATGCACCTTGCCCGAACCAAAAATTAGAGAATTGGTTAACCTACCCGGTGGACTCGACTATAACGAGTGGCTCGCCTCTCACAGTTAGTTTAAAATCATTTAATTATCTTCAGACCATAACAAATAGAAAATAAGGGGACTAGTAACGTATCTGACGATACAGAACCCCCTTGTTCTGGTTCAAACGTCCCCATAGACGTGATTTTTTGATAAAAGGTTAAGACAGTTTGGGGATCAAAAATATCCACTCGCCTTCAAAACAATGTTTTGTATAAACCGACCCTTTTATATAGCTAAGATTTGCTTCTCACGGGTGGGGGAGCTCAACCAAATTTTTAACGGTTTCAAATTCAACCGAGGAAGTAGTTCCTGTAAAACTTGAAAGAAACGACCGGTTGAGCCCGCTCAACGGCCCGGTTAAAAAGGGTGAGAGAGCTCAACCAAGTTCTTAAGGGTTCAAATTCAACCCAGTAGTTACTGTAAAACTTGAAAAGAAAATATAATTTTTAAATCGTATTTTTCCTGAAATTTGCCCTATGAAATCCTTTATTTGAGCTCATTCATTGATCTATATTTATGAATTCCTTCCTATACCTTCGAGCAAAATTAGTTTAATGATTTTGAATCTAAAGGTCTACGAAGCCCGACAGTCCTATTTATGGCCTTTATAATTCTTAAGTAATAATTGCTTATAGAGAAGCTAACATGGTTTTGGGTGGGCTTCTTTAGCAATCGCATTCTTCGATCACATTAATCTCATCTACGGTACGATCTCCGAATATTGCACCATGTCTGGTTGCCCCGAGATGACAGGACCTAAACTTAGGTCAGCCATGTTTCTTTAATTTGTGCAATTAATTAATGTTGGATCTTCATTTTTAATTTAAAACTATTCTTCGTGATTTAACCCTGGTTGTGTTTAGGTGTTACCAGTGGCAAGACGAGAAGGGTAAAAAGATCAAGGTGGCGGCGCCACAATACATAGACTACGTAATGACTTTTACGCAGAAAATAGTCAATGACGAAACCATTTTCCCAACTAAATTTGGTAATTCTAGTTTCCCTTCGTTTTAAAATAAAGTTTAAATAAAAAGGACGTAGTTTCTGTATCAGATGAGCTAAGACTTTCTGAACCATTACGTTCAGTACGTTGTTGTCTTTTTCTATGTGCTATCTTCGCGATGTTACAATTTTATGTAGTATTTGTCCGAAACCTTCTGCTTTTCGGAGACTCATTGAGAAGTCGCCGGTATGTTTCATTAATTCTTAGGAAACCATAATATTCTCAAATTCCCTAGGGAGCCGACTTGCCAATCAATTCCCTAGGGAGCCGAGTTATCAGGAGACCTTGGTATACCTACATTTTTTTAGCGTGAAACTACGACCTTTCAACTAAATAATCCGCGTAAATCTAATAGGCTTATATTAACGTTATCTATGTTTTCTAACTTCGTTCCTTGACCCGTTAATAAAACAATGATTGAAATGCGTAACAGAAAAAGAGTTTCCAACGAACTTCGAGACGCTTGTGAAGCGGATTCACCGACTGTTATTCCACGTGATAGCCCACCTATATCACGGCCATTTCCGCGAGCTTGTTTTACTAAACCTTCACGGCCACCTAAATTGCCTATTCATTCACTTTATGGTCTTTAACGAGGAATTTGCTGTTATCGACGACAAAGAGACGGACGTTCTCCAGGACTTAGTGCAAGCCCTTAGATTAAATTGTGATCCCGAGACTAAAACTTCTTCGAGTGAAAATCTCGCCTGCGCCGATGGTACGAGCGGTACCTGTTGCGCGGGCTCTGCCGACTGTGGCGCGCGTCATTCGTGTACCAACGACGACGCGTCGACTACTGGTAAATCATCTCCTACGCCGCGGGTCGGCAAGGACTGTTCTCGTTGCGGCGAGAGGGACGGTGGTACGGGTACCGCGCCGGTTCCTTCTTCAAATACGCCGACAAATAGCGGCGGCGCGACCGGAGGAGTAGGAGTCGATAGTGTGGCCGATTCTACGTTATTAGCTTTATCAGGTTCTTCATCCATAACGGCCTTACATACGACCCGCATCGGAGCAGCCGCCGCCATCGCCGGAGCTTCGACTTCCAAGAATAAATTAAACTCGAAGAACTATTCCTCCTGCGCCATGGACTCGGCCATGGTTCATAATTATCCTAATGCGAGTAACAACGCGTCGACGGCGCAGGTAGTGACCTCATCTCGGCAAGCGCGCCAGTCTTCCCAAGCTTCGGCCACCGCGGTATCGAGCGGGATGCTAGGATCCTCCTCACCGATTAAATTTCAATAGTAGGCGTTGAGCTTTAAATATTTAAACAAGTAAATAACAGTATTTAAAAAAAGAGAAAGAATAGATTTAAATTATCCTCATTGAATAATTATCAGAAAAAAAAAACAAATAGCGATCTAATTAAAACTTAGCGACATGAAAATGCTAAATTATATCGTTACGACAAGAAGTTATATAATTACTTATAGGAAGAAGCTAGGTAAAGGTTTTACTATTATATAAAAATGATTAGGTTTTCGAGTAGTTTTTCCTTTTGACAAATAGAATTGGTCAATTTAAAAAAAATTCAGTTACAGAAATATTCGCCGCTATAGGAGGGAGTGCGACAGCGCTAGTGCCCCTTCAAGTAGACGACGCGGCCAATCCCCGTTGTCTGCTTAGGAGACCACTAACCATGCTCCAACGCTGTTGCTCTACTGCCGGCGAAAATCTTCCAAATTCTTTTTTTTTTTTTTTTACTAGGAGTAGCAAATTTTAAAATTAATAGCTTCTTTCTATTTTTAAATCAATGCCTTCTTGTTTTATCGGTATTATTTAAAATAAGTAGATTAATTATAATATTATATACCGTGAATACCTAGGTCTTTGTAATATAGAAACTATACAAACAATTCTTCGGGCTGATTATACCTAAACCCCTGTGGAGACGTATATAAACAACCAAAAATATCATTGGTCAAAAGTTTATTTTTTGGTTAGGCTTAGTTAACTACGATTAGTGTTAGGATAAGTATACTACAAGTACTAAATAATTACTACTACGAGTCTACAACCGTCGTAAGTAATCGAGTGTTTGAAAGTAACGGTAATTAAAGATTGGACTGAAGTATATATATCTTTATGAAGGTATTAACATACGTCACGAGATAAGACGCGGAGATGGATATTTTTGAAGTGATGTTGAGGATTGTCTCAAAATTCTCGAGGCTCCTGAATACTTAAATGTCTTGTCAGAGAGATTTGTGGACAGGCGTAGTAAAATTGGTATTAAGAATTTAAGATTCATGGCAATCAGGTTAAAAAATAATTGTTGTTAAAGCGCCACTGGTTATACCATTTGACGTTAGATTAGGCTTAGCTTCGCTTTTATTTTAAATTCTTTTCAGAAGCCATTCAGTTCTCAATACTAGAATTTCTGAATTTTAAGTTTTAGATAAGAGATATTCGTAACTTCATTCGTCTCGTATATATCTTCGACTAATGACAAAGTTCCTCAGACCTTTAACCACAAAATGTAATATCAAAAATTCATAACAAATTCTACAAAAGTTGTTATCGATAAACCAAAACGTTGACGTCAACTTATATAAACAACTTAAATTTGTTGTTTAAATTAATATTTCAAGTTGGAAGAACTTGTTTGGTTTGATTAGATCATTAGCAATAGGCGAAACTATAACGGACGAATTGGCCCAATGTTACGAACTAATAATTCCGCTGACGGTTGAACATGACCAGGGATATGTTTAGATTAAGTTGGGATTTCCCTGTTTAGTTTATTCCTCCTTGATTTTTCATTACAACTGATTACATACAGATATTTAATAAGAATATTAACTTTTAAAGTGCTTATAATTAAGCAATTGTTATTTTTAATTTCCCCAAGATGTAGATTCTTTGAGTTTAAACAATTTATCAACCTGGGCTAAGAACTGATTGGCATTTGGAAAGCGTGTGTCTCCTTTTTGGACAGCGTGTGTCTCATTATGGACAGTATACAGAAAGACAAGGTTGGTAAATCTTGTTCGTTTCCGTTTAGGAATGGCGTCATAGCCTTTCTGGCCAATCATACAAGGTGTAGCCACCTTATAACACTGTATATATTGTCTATAGTTTATTTTTTAAGCCAAACTAACTTCAAATAAGGTTAACCGCGTGGCATGAGGTTGTTAAGATTTATGAAAAAGAAATACTTGTGATTCACTATCTTTATAAAAAAAAACAAACAAATTGCCACGATAAATATTGAATGTAAGAACTGGTATATAAATTAAGTGTTGAATTAATGCACTCTATTCCCGGACGTGGTCAAAAAAGTGTAAAAGGCAAGGATGTGATATTTGAGAAAGACAAGAGGGTTTGAAAATGAATTTTAAATCGCGTACATTTTGGCCAAAATAGTTTTATTTCCTCGATATATATGATTGGAAAATATAAAACACCCGCAGTAACCCAAAAAACCCTTTCCTTCAACGTTCATAAACACGCAGAAAAGTTTCTGGTGACAGATATATATATACTGGTAAATATGATTTCAATGATTTTTACTGGTTTAAATTGTAATTTTCGTACTATTAGTTACGTTATTTTTATTTTTGCAAAAACACTATCAAGCCAAAACGTTCCTAGTAACCGAAATACGCTGATAAATATATTTTACCTATTTCTATAATTTAAGTACGAATTTAATTTATTCTGATGGCATGGTTTTAACAATACAATAATCCTTGTAAGACTTTGGACAACGTGTTTTTTGCACTTCTCTTCCACTATAGAAGCTCTTTTCTGAATTTTTCTGGAAGTCAATTGATCATCTTATGATCACTCCTTGTTTAATTAGATAAAAACATAAATATGATTTCTCTTGGACAGTTGTCCAGTAACCCTCTTCACGAACAGAAAGGTTTCTACATGTTTTGTCAGTAAGAAACTTAAATGTTTGATAATTGTCTTCTGACCCTTCTAGAAAATGAAAAGGTCATGACATTTTGAACTTATCAAACAATTCACTTAACCCGTATTGTTTTCTGAAAACGTGAATGAGGGCTGACCAAAAAAAAAAAAAAAATGGGACATTGTTATGTCCATCTTATGATCAACTCCCAATCCCCAAAGAGCTCAATAGTGGCAGAAAGGTTTACTTAAAGGGACACAAGCTGCATTTTGGGAAACATCACCCCTTTAAAATCATCTTCCGGTTAGCAATCAGTGCAATTTGAGAGGGGCCAATATCGTCTGCTAAACTAAACAAGGAAGTAAGCCAACTTTAAGGGAGTATAAAGCTCGCCCTAGGTTGTGAAGGTTCAGCTTGACATTCCTGTCACAACGTCAAACAAATGTTCTCTAAAACTGTTAAGAACAAGTCAACGCGCGTTAGCGGACGATAATAATACTCCCTTTAATGGGGGCATATTTCGGGCCCCTTTAATAATGAATGAAGTAACTTGAATCAGGTTTTACAACGTCATTGTAACGTTTTTCCAAGAAAAAGCTTCTGTTTATTTAACATCCTAATTTTCTAGTGAAATTAGCGCCGCTTATAGGACGAAAATTACAATTATATATAAAATTAACTTCCCCATACCAAGAATCCATTCAGGTTCCATAGGAATATGGGAGCATAGCTTTAGCCTCTTGTACCATCCTCCCAAACTTTGTAACAAAAGTTCGTCTGCAATTTCGCAACATTTGTACGCTTAGATCTTTTTTCGGCTCCATTTTTATTACCCAAAATATTATGTCAAGGTCCTTAGTGGCGCGGGTTAATAATAGATGTCAGGAACGATTTACTTGAAAAGTCGATTCGAAGCGGACGAACTTTTGCTACAAAGTTTTGGGAGGATGGTTATTGAATCGCGGCCCTCCCATATTCTTATGGAACCTGAATGAATTCTTGCCCATACCTATGTTCAAAATAAAATCGTTTTAGAGAGAGCGTTGTAACATTTTTGAACTATGGTATCATCCAGTGCTCTTAAAAATAAAAAAACTATCCAGTGTAAAAAATAAAAAATATATATATAAATATATAACAAACAAACAAATATTAAAAAATATAAATAGATGATCCTTAATAAACTAGTATTTACGTACCGTACCCAAAATGCCTCCTTTAGATGTTAAGATTATTTTTTATATAATAATCTTAGAAGTTACCGTCTAAACATTTTTCATTACCTAATAAGTTATTTTTAGGCTTTAAAACAAATCTAAATCTGAAGGTTAGCTAAATTTTAAAGAATAAACATTTTCTTAAAACTGATGTTGAGCTTAATATGGATTGTTTGCCAAAGAAAACGAAAAAACAAATCTGAACCATCTGAAGATGCTGATTTAAAATTTAAATTATTTAGACCCGTGGATTTTTGCGAGAGAGGCTTAAATGTGTTAGTTAACTAAAGGTAAGGTTGAAAAGAAAAATTATGATATATCTTTTAATCACTTCTTTACTCCATAATTAGTATTCAATATTAATTGTTCCACTTACAGACTTCTGGCTAATTTTAGAGATGATCTAAACACTTTTTTGATATTTAAACCGAGGAGTTAGACATTCTTGAATTCGCTGTACACCTGAGTTCACTGAGTTCGAACTCTTATGAACTCTGAGTTCATCTTTGATAATGCGAAGAGTTCAAAAAATTTGTACACCTGAGTTCGCGTGTGTCTGCCCCTCGAGTTAAACTTAATAAAGTTTACTCTATTTTTTACAATTAAAATTATTCAAAATAGTAAAAATTACTCCTGCTTCAAGGGAGAATGCATCCTAACAACAAGTGATTTTTTTTTCTATCGATAGCTTATTGTTTAAATAGGCCTAATCCACCAGTAAACTAGAAATAAATTTAAAACTTACCTGGAAAATAGGCTTAGCTGGATTCATGGAGATCTTGAAATTCTTCACATTGAAGGGTTCCGTGACCAATCAAATGTTATTGGAAGTCTCATGGAGATCTCGCTTTAACGACGGACCTTTGCTCATTGGTCGCTGACTCATCAATGCGAAGAAATTCAGGATCTCCATGAATCCAGCTAAGCCTATTTTCCGGGTAAGTATTAAATTAATTTCTAGTTTAATATTTGTTCGTAAATTATTTACTGGTGGATTTGGCCTATTTAAACGAAAAGGAATGGATAAACAATTTAGCAGAATGAAATAGAAAAATTACGCTTTGATTGGTTGAAGGCTCTGCTATGAGTACGAATTTGATTCAAAATTAACAGTATTTTTAACAATTATAATTAATATATCGATTTTTTCTTTTCACCTTCCCTTTAATTTATCTAAGTTAGTTTTTAATTTAAAATTTTTCCTAGTACATAGCTCGTATCTTATTAGCAATTGTCCCCATTATACCTTTTTGGCACTAGCTTCGCTTTCGAATTAAATTAATTTGGAATCGTAATTTATTTTTAAAACAAAGAAAAAAACGTTTTTGAAAGGAAAACAAACAGAAACCAAAAATATCGCGTTACGTAAGGAGCTGTGCCTTGCTTAATTATATAAATAATGTCTTATTTTGAAATAATGGGAAAAAAATAACAGTTCATATTTAAGATGAAACATTTGAATATTTAGTTCAACGAGTAAAATAACTACGATAGTAATTATCGTAATTAACGAGCCAATTATTAAATTATTTGAAATGTTATAATTAATATTTTTGATCTTAAAATAAAGAGCATAAACATTTTCGAATTGGAATCAAAATATGCTTTAGAGGTAAAATCTATTCACTGAAGCTTTGGTAATGCTAAATACGTACTCAATTCAGTACAGTCAAAGCTACAGGCTTGTACGTCGAATACGTGGAGGCAGCTAATGGAAAATTGGCCAATTAGGGATCGAATAACTCTTTTAGAGATTATTGTACTAATTTGAAATATTTATTGATAGCTTTCCGTTTTCTGATATTAAGTATTTTGTAATTTAACCGACCTTGGCCTTCCTGAAGCGTTGATAATTTAAATTAGCCGTAATTACCATAATTATTATCATTATATTTAAATCGCTAAAAACTCATCTCTTGTATAATTTCAAAACCAAAAATTCTTAAAGGGAAACTACGAGATAAAAATGAAACAGCTTTTGAATTTATTTTCCGAATCTATGAATCAATATTTCTACAATTTTAGGCTTAATTTAAATTCTGAAGTTGGATTATATTTTGAAATAGGGTAAATTCGAGCCAATCATATTATTTCAACATTGATACCTTGCTATCGCTAATAAGTTTGTAAAAAAAAAACTCGTCAGATGGCTAGAGAATAAATTGTAAAATCTATACTTTTGAAGGCGGTATTCGATTGAGTTATATTCAAGCTTAACCAAACTTTGAAAAATTAATTTAAGAACACAAAACGTGCCCAATAATTATGAAAAATTGGTCCAATATGTTTTTGGCATTGTGAATCCGAAAATATTCAAAACGGAAGCTTCATTTTTAGCTATTTTCCCTTCAAAAATTGAATTAAAAAATGCAATTCTGATTTCATATAAATTCACACAAACTAAATGCTTTAAAAATTTATGAAGGAATATTAAACGCCCATAAATTTGACCCAAATTATTCACCCTGTCCCTTTGAAATAAGTTAACTCTTTTTATTCAAAATTTTAACACTTTTCTAAGCCTTTCAATCATCCCTTTATCTGAACTAAAGAAACATATTTTTTTCATAATCTAAAAAAAAACCACGAAAAATTTGTTGAGCTCTGTGTGAAAAGTTTTTGATCTATTGGATAATCCATTTTCTAACTTTAGCATTCTTTTTTTTTTTTTTCTTCTTTTCTGTTTCTATCTTAACCCTTTTGTTCCTGGTTCTCTGAATGGATTTTTTCCGTTTCATTAAAGATCACGTCATAGTATAACCTCACTCCGTTAAAGAGAAGGTGATAAAGTAGTTCCTTACAACACCAAAATTAAACTGAAACAAAATTTAAATTGTGGCTACTGGCTAGTAAGAGAAAAACCCATTCCATTCTGGTTTCTGGATTTAGACTTAGCGGAGATTTAAATTCGAAGAGCGTGCTCTGATTTGTTGAAGGCAATTTTATAGGTTCGACCTTAAAAATATTAAATTATGTAAAATTACTGTGACGTCATCAACAAAATCTGGTAGTATTTCGCCCCATATTTAATTATATAAGTAATCATATTTACTGATTTTCTTTTTCACCCTCTCTTTAATGCAAGAGCTAAAGTTTTGTGGACCTTAAAAACTTTTGGTTTTTTGGGTGTGGTGGTGATTTCTCCACGGACCACGCCTAACTCGGCCAAATCTATCATAAAGTCAGAATAGATGGTCGACGCGTTAGCCTCTTTAATAGAAGATAGAAATCCAATTTTAATCCACCTTCAAGAAAATTCCTCTTCAAAGGGGCTCTAAAACGCGATAAAATGGTTTTAAGGCTCATTTCTTGACCCTAAAAATAGGTTTCTTGAATGGTTTCACAGGGATTATTACATAAAATAAAACTTAAAGTTGACCCAAAATTCAGCCTTTTTACGCTTCACCTTTTTTAGAAAATTGTAATTCTCCACCAACAAATCGAATTTCTTAATTTTTATCCTACGATTATCGAAATATTTTAGAATTAAATTCGACAATTCTTTAGATACGAGTTAGTTTTGATAATTTTCGCGCTTATAAAACATTTTGAAGACATATTTACCCTAATAATTAATTAAACATCTTGCCGTACTCGTGTAAGGTTTATCAGAGATACGCTTTGTCATACAACTCATGGCCTAGGGGCTAGGGCATAAAACGGATCTGTTCAGTAATGCCTCCACCCCCAAACTGATTTTTGGTCTTCCCAACTGTTGTAGAAATACGAAATTAAAATACAGGATCATTGTAAATTACTCCTTTCCTGGCCTGAGAGATTAATTTCTTAATCCTATAATCCTGTCGAAAATTTCAGTCAGTTAACCGTACTCTTTGAAAACTTAATCTTAAGGTTACATTTTAAAATGCGAATTTGATTCTACCATCTAAAAGGAAATTTCCAAAGTATATATTTTATTATCCCTTGATAAATAAATTCGATTATATCATTTTTTAAACTCCCTTTAGAAGTGCCCTAATAAGGTCTAAAAATTTCCTTTTCACTCGGATTGAGAAATACCATCATTACTAAGAGCTTGAAAGCTATTTATAATCCTCCCTAAATTTTTAAAGCATTTTAAAAAGATTCCGTTGATAAACTTAAACAAAATTTACAAAATTAAGTGTAAATACTGTATTTAAATAAAGCAAAAATGTATGATAGTTGAACGAAGGACGAGTTATGAAGAAAAAAAAAAAAAAACTAATGAAAATTCAAACCTCTCCTATGTAAAATTAACACAAAAACTAAATACAAAAAAATATATACACTAAACTTATAAAATAAAATGTAATATTGCACCAATTTCCAAGATTTTTTCGCGTAAAAATCTTGAAATTAAGATTTAAAGAAGTAAAATAGGTTCAAATATTAGGTTGAAATAATAAAAATTAACAAATAATTAAAAAAAGAGGCATGTAAATTGAAAAGTTATAACCAAATATAAGGTTTAATAATCTTGTTGTTATAATATATAGATTTGCAATAGGCCCTAAAAATTACGGAGAAAAAACAATAAATACAGAAAAATATATATATATATAACTTAAAATTAAATTACCGCCAACTTTTGGCGCTGTATGCTGAAATCGCGAGAAATTTAAAACTAAATTCTGAAGGTAAATTGTAGTTACAACTATTATTGAGTGCGAAATATTTAGAATTTTACGCCCTGATATTGTTAGGTCTGAAATTAAAACGAAAAACAAAGATACTGCTTAATAATTAATAACCAAGAATTTGCAAAATTTTCGTTTTGGAAAGAAAAAGTAAAATATAAAAATTTTAAATTTCGAAAACGAATAGGAATCATTCCAAATAATGATTTAATTTTAATATAGTTTAATTATTAGGACATTTTATATAGTTTTTTTTCAGTTTGCAGCTCCACTGTTCCATTCCAGAAAGTTAGTTTTCATTTTTCAATATAGCAGACGTTGTATAATTTAAAAAATAAGTCTAATTAACCATTATTTGATTAGTTTTTGCTATTGTTAAAGCGAATGATACGCTTGTTTTAGAGCCCATGGTACGCGAAATTACCCAAAATGTTTTTAATTCGAAGTAAAGCATTTAGTTTCAAAACTTTAAATTGAATATCTATAGATTGTATTTAATGATTATATTTGTATTTAGTGATTAACACCAAGAACCACGTTTCTTTGCGTATAAAATTTAATATCCTTGTGACTTCGACCATTAGATTTAGTTAGGGTTAACATTTTCGCCCCAGAAGTTAATGAATTAACTAAAATTGGTACTTGGTGAAATTTCTTTCAATTTGGTTTTCATTTATCTTTGTTTTCCCAATCTATATCTTTAATTTCTTTAATCTTCTTTTAATTTTGAATTCATACAAGTGTTAAGCTAAAAATTCTTTGAGCTAATATAACTTAGAAAATTCAATATGTGTTCAAAAACTCACCTAAACCAAGAGTTTTTTTAATTATATGTATAAAATACTTGTAAAATGATAATTTTTGAAATATTTTGTAGTTTTTTTGTTTTTAATTGGGCTTAGTTACTAATTTTGCTTTAGTGATTAATATTCTAATAACGAGGTGGTTGTTTTTTTGTATTAGATTATTATTATAATTTTTTGTGAAGAACTGAATTTATACTGTGATATTTCCGCCTCTGACGTCACTGATATTACAGCAGTGAGTACTAGTCAGCATCTTCAGCAGCGGTCGATGAAGAATTTAAAGTTTCATGAAGAGATGATATATAAATTAAAGAAAAATAGACTATCAACTTGTTTGTCTTTATTTTTCTACTAATTATTAGATACATTTTATCAGGAAGGGATAGAAACTACATTGGATTTATGTATTCATATACCCCATTAGGCGTGGATTTTTCATATTGGGGCGTGCACTTTTGTATTACTAGTACTTAGTCATGTTTATACCTTGAAACGTTAAGCCTCGGTCACTGCGAATCGCTATAATTTTGAAACAACGGCCGGTCGGCGACTCAAGGAAAGGAAGACCAAACCACTCTCAGACTTAAACGTTGAAGGCGCCCAAATCGACATCCCTTAAGAATTCCCAGTGTAACTTCTATCTTTTCTTGGTTTTAATCCGAAAAACTATAGCTAAGCATACTATAGAAAAAAATGTGAATTAGGTTTACAGATATTTTTAATCGTAAATATATTAGTGTCAGGTTCAAACAAACCTGGAATATGTGGAAAAACCAATGAAAGCGTGTTTCTAATTGTTTGAAATTTCCGCGAAATATTAGTCGAATTCTGATTGGTACTCGTAGCTCCCTCTCAGACCATAGCGCCTGTTCACGTGACTCGTATAATTTCGTGATTTCGTCTGCTGTCGTCATTGTTTGAGAAGCACTGAAGCAAAGCAGGAAGGAAATGAGGTCGTTTTGCTCTCCGAGTTTCTTATTTTTAACCCAAATATTTGTGAATTTTGAGTAGTTTAAAGTTTGATTTGTGTGTATTAGATACTTGCCTTTTAATTAATCGAAATGGATCCACCCGTTTATAATCCAGTAAGTTTAATTTTGATATTACGTTCAATGTTTAAAGATTATGAATGAATCCACCCCATCAGACCCCACTAAGCCTTGGTGTCTGAAGTTTCTGTTTTTCTTGGCGTGGGGCCGTGGGCCGTGCTCCGTGGGGTCTGGTTTAGTTTTTCAAGAGTTTAAAGTAGAATATGTATTTTTGATGAGAAATATGACATTGCCATTGATCGAATTCTTAGGCGATTCCATACACGGCTCCTATTATGGGAGGTTTCAATCAAGGTCGAATGCTTAAAGTACATGGTCAAGCTCATCCTGGTGCCAGATGGTAATAACTAAGAATTTCTTTGTTTTGTATACGAAGAAACCTCTAATTAGAACAAATTGAACTCAACAGCTTTGCTATTAACTTACAATGTGGTCCTAATGTCAATCCACGAGATGACATAGCCTTGCATTTGAGTCCAGTTTTTACGTCGCCTCCTCGGCTAGTTAGAAATTCTTTACAGGGTCAAATGTGGGGTCCTGAAGAAAGTTACGGACCTTACTTCCCATTTAGCGCTGGATCAAACTTTGAAATTATGTTACTAGCGGAAAATGATCATTTTAAGGTAAGAATTTGTAATCAACTAATCATCTCCGATAAAATCTCTACCTAATAAACACTTGTGGTAACAAAAGTATATGAAAAATTAAAATGTGAACCTTATGGGCCCCTCATAGAAATTGGTGTCAGTGCTGAGTAATCGATGACTCTTCTGAGAGTCAACGAACCAACCGTTGGTAAACTATTTACTTTAATTAGTAATGTCAAGTGCCCTGAGATAATTTAGGTAGTTCGAGAGAGAGGAAACATAGCTACCTCCTTAGCTTCATATTTTAGATGACTAAACTCGCGAAATGCGGGTAACTGTTACCCTAGTTAATTTTCTGAACTTAAAATATATAAATTTGATTGTAGATTGCAGTTAATGGCCAACATTTCACGGAATTTCACTATAGAGTTCCATCTCAACGAATAACTCACTTAGCGATTGATGGAGATACTATGGTTTCTATGATAGAGTTCAGCGGAACTTCGGCCGTTGTAAGTCGTAAAATTTAGATATTCAAAAAATACTTAAGTAATCTTCAATTGTTAACACTAGTCTCCGGGATATGGTGCGGGAGCGCCATACGGAGCCCCTAGTCCCTCTTTCCCTGGAGTTCCTCCGGTTCCCCCCACTTCTGGCTACAGTTATGGCCCGCCGCCTTTTTCTAGTGGCGCTCAACCCTATCCCCAACAATCGGGAGGTTATCCGTCACAGCCTGGTGGTTATCCAAGTCAACTGGGTGGCTATCCAACCCAGCCAGGTGGTTATCCAACTCAGCAAGGTTATCCCTCTCAATCGGGATATCCCGGAACGGCTCAAGCCTATCCTGTATGTAGTTTTGGTTTTTTATATTTAACAGGGTTTGTACAAGCATGTAAAACAGGGAAATATCAGTAAAGATGATTTTGAGTCAAAAAACTCATGGAAAACCATAATAATTGGAGAAAAATATGATAATAATTACTTGTGCACTCAAAACTATCGCAAAACCAAAAAATGATCAATTTTCTAGCACCTGGAAACTTGTTTATTTAAAGGACCGCTTTAATGTGAAAATATACACAGGGAAATTTTAAAAAGTAGTACTCTGGAAAACCTGGAAATAAAAGGGAAATTAATTTTCAAAATCTTGTACAAACCCTGATTTAAAATTTTATCTTAAAAAGCTTTCTTTTGCTTTTCGACAACCTTGTGTCCGAGTCTGAATATCAACATGTTTTTCATTGTTTAATCCCTTTACGTTCCGTCTCGCTATCAGCATTCTCCCAATACCGCTCATAAGATGGGTTTGGGTGCTGCCTTAACTGGAGGATTAGGGGCCGCGGCGTTAGGCGCAGCTGCGTCTAACTTACTCGGAGGCGGACATCATGTGCGTTTCTATTATTTGTTTGCTACTTTTGCTGTTTTTGTTACTTCTATGTTTTTTCTTCGTATTTTGAAGGTTTATCATTTTTAAAACGTTAAGAATATGAAGGAGAACCAAATTTTTTTTTTTTTTTCAAGTTTTAATTTTACTCAGTTTTAAATGTTTTACCATCATACAATTTTACGTTTTAAGAAATCTCATCATAGAGGAGGAATAGGCGGAGCCCTAGGTGGTCTCCCTTTAGCAGCTGGCTTAGGTGCTGGCATGCTCGGAGGACATCATGGTCATGTTAGTTTTATTAATTTTTTTACGTTTGGTTTTTAAGGTTTATTGGTTTATTACTTTGACAGTTTACTGATTGTTTTTATAATTTAATTTTCTATCGCTAATTATCTAATGGGAACATAAGTGCTTGACCTAATGGTTATAATTTTTACTAGTTTCTTAACTAAATTCATTTTTCTTTTAATAATTAAAAAATAAGCTTACTAGTAAAGGGATAGTACAAACATCAGGTTGAAATTTTAAAACAAAAACACTTTCATTGTGAAAGGGACAATTAGATGGAGAAAATATATCTTTGAATCCCCAAAGATTATTAACCGACGAATCTTTTCAAATTCTCAATGATTAAGGGCTTAATAGTTAAAAACAAAAACATTACTGACCCAAAATAACGTAGTACTACCCCTTTAAATAATATTTTTTCTTAAAATAATTATATCATTAAAATATTTTGCAGAAACACAAAAAACACAGTAAAGCTATTCCAATTGGGTTAGGTGTTGGAGCTGGAGCTTTAGCTGGAGCCGCTTTATTGGGTCACAATCCTGTAAGTACTATTTTAGTTCATTTTTCGTTCACGTTTAAACAAAAACCAAATTTTAATATTTCAATCAAATGTTTGAAAAAAATAGTTGAAACCAAAGAAGTTGAAGAAATTGTATAAACATAAAGGTTTCAAACATAAACATAAGCACGGTTTTGGTTTCCATGGTCGAAGTAGCAGTAGTAGTTCCGATTAAGAAACTAAACTCGGATTTAAATAATATGCCTTTTTTAAAAACATAAAAATTATAAGAGCGTTATTATATTTCTAAAGATTTCGACAAATAAGTACCAATTTTTGATATTATATGATGCGTAAAATTAATGCTCTAGTCTTTGAGGTGATCAAGTCTGTTTTTGCTACATTTTTTTTTTCAAAAAACCAAAAGTAATTAGAATTCGGATTAATTTTTAATTTTCTGTATATATATTTTGTTTAAATATCGTAAGTAAAATATTAATTAACAATTTATGTGGTTGAATTTAATTTTTATTCAACAGGAAGCTCCCTAAAATACCTAGTCCCGATTTTATTTCTAGGTCCTTAAAATACCTTAAAATCAGAATTTGGTCCCTAAAGTACTCAATAATTCAAGGGAATATCTATCGTATGATCTTTTTCACTTTGCGTGGATCGAATGGACCATATTTGTTTGCTATCTGTAGAATTTTGGTCCCTATTTTGCCATATTTTAATGATAAATATACCCGCTTCCCCAATTTTATTTTAGGATTTTGGTGAGAGCTGAATTTTGGATATTCCCAAACCAGCTACTGGCTTAACTACCTTGTTAAATTTCAAAATATTAGTGTTTCAATCCTTTTTAGGATGTGAGGCTTGATTAATCTTCACCAGAGCATAATTCCTCAAGTAAATGCAACACCATTTATGGTAATAACTATACTAAGCTGTGTTAAAATATGAAAGTGGGAGACGAAACATCAAACTGACGTCATTTAAGGGTAAGGGGTCATCCCCAAAATTATGGGGTTATTTCCCCAAGAAAGCCTTGTGGGTTATATTCCTTTTAAATTTGCATAATATTAACTCTTCTTGGCTTTTTTAGCCCCTTTCCTCCACAACTGGCTTTAGGCCTAAATTTAACTAATATATATTTTAAATAAAAGCTTTGAAAGCAGTTCGTTCACGCTTAATAAAAAACCAGGTGTGAAATCCAAAAAAAAGGGGCGAAAAAATATGTTTTTAAAAAACCGCGCGTCTAAGCGCCCCCTTTATGTAGGTCAAATGAACAGCGGGGGTGCTTTTTTTTTTTCATTCAATTTTGGGCGCCGCCATGCTGCGCGCTAAAAGCCCTTTTCATAAGATAGAACACCCTCTTGCCTTAGCACCGACGCGTTGCGCAATTGCCTATAGTAAAATTAAAGGTTAGCGCATAGGAGGAAGAAACCGAAAACAAGATGGTAAAGCCAATGGATGGCTACACCCCAGTTTTCAAAATTTAAGGTCGTTTTTCAAGTAATCATACGCCACTATTTGTTTTTCGTCTTTTTCCAACGGTGGCGCCGGAACGAATGCAATATCTATACCACCAGAAGCCGATGAAACCCTCCTTTGAAGTCTACTACTCCAATGTTCGATATAGCGCTCCTCTCTGTATGGGTAAAATTCCCAATTTTACGAGTTAGAAGGGGTCCTACTTCATCCCCCTTGTCTACGGAAAATTGGAAATTCTCTCTCTCCACAAACGACGACGTTTTTGGACGAACTCCAAGGCTGCTAGAGATATTCGCTCGACGAACTCCCGCTCCGAAAACATCTACCGTTAGGAGGCGTACGAATCGCGCCTTTTGAGAATAACCCATACAGAGAGGGGTAGACAAGACCCGGGAGTAATAGACTTCAAAGGAGGGTTTCATCGGCTTCTGATACCACACATGATAAAATAAACATTAAAAACATGATTAAATAAGATTACATCATTAAAAAATGATTGAATCAGAACACAATTTTCCTTTTCGCTCCAGGGGTCCGACACTCTTGAATTCGCTGTACACCTGAGTTCAGCTTTGACAGTGCATTGAATTCGAACTCTTATGAACTCTGAGTTCAGCTAATTAGATAGTGCAAAGAGTTCAAACATTTTGTACGCCTGAGTTCGCGAGTGTCTGCCCCCTCACTTAAGTACTGAGGTAGTTTTATCTATGGTAACGATTTTAATAAATGCTGTTAAAAATTATGTAGAATACCCTTTGACCCGGTCCTTTTCGCATTCCCCTTGTTTTTTAAAAATTAAGGGGTTTGCGTGTTTTTTAAGTAATCATACCCGATTACTTCTCATTCTTTTCCAACGGCGGCGACGGCTGCGCCGCAAGGAATGCAGTAGCTGCACTATTGGCGTAGCCAAAAGAGTAAAAAATATATATCTGGGCGGATTTTGTTTTCTACGCTTGGCACAGTCGGTTGTTTAAAATCGTGAGCGTCTTGTCCAGTTCGTAAGCGGTCGCCCTTGAAAATAACGTTGGATGTTGGCTCGAAAGGAGGAAGAAACGCGTGTACTATCACGGCTTCGTAATTTCGCGGCAAATTCGCGCGCCAACCTCTGCGCGTCATAAAACGTCACGAAATCAACACGCACGCGAACGTCTTCTGCCAAAATATTGAAGTTTATTTAACGTTGAACTACGTACACAGATGGTTATGCGAATGAAGCTTTTCGAACGATAAACGTCAAGAAGTTCTGTAATTATGGAACCGGTGAATTTTTGGTGAAATATTTTCCAATTTATCTGGAAGAAATACTTAATATATTCTGAATCAAGTAAGTTTTATTTTGATTTGGTTTTTCATGCTATTGTTTTGGGTTAAATAAAAGGGTTAACACAAATTTGAAGTGACGGCGACTAGATGTTTTATAATTTAAAACTATTGTTATAGTTTCAAGGAATTAATATTTTTATTTTTAAGTATTAATATCATTTCAATTTTAATCTCTTTTCACTCTGGGGAAATCAATCGCTAGATTTGGTGTAATATTAGTCAATAATCCCAAAATAAAGGGAGTTTTTTTTTTTTTTTAATAATAAGTAATTAGGTTGTGCAAGATATTTTGACTAGCAAAGAATTTTTAATGACATGATATGGAAATTTTCTTCATCTACATTTTCACCAGATCATTTTCTTAAGGCCCCTTCTGAAAAAAGTTAAGAAAAATTAGATTTTAACTAACATTTGTAAGCCCATTTAGGAATCGAAGAAGATTATGCAGACACATGAAATTATTTATCATAGAACGACTAGTTTCTGTCAATAATTTGACATATTTTTTATGTTCCTAGTTTAATACGGCTGATGGGGTCGGCGAAGCTAAAATAACTGAATTTTTCTGACACTTGAAATTAATAACACGTCGTTGTCATCGACACTTTTTTTCTTCTCTCATTATTGGTCGTTTTGAAGTTAAAATTATGCCTAGATCGATATTTTTATTGCATCGATGACTTTCGATAGTTTATAGTTATTAGATTTAATATTTTTAATATCATATTTCAATTCCCTGTATTTTGACTTCGTGCCAGACTGCTTTTAATTTATAATCATTTGGAGTATAAGTTAAATTCCAAACGGGGACCTTCAACTACGCTTTGGAATATTTGGAAAACATATCGAATATCATAATTTACAAAACTATGTCAGGACACCGTAGAGTCGTAACTTTTAAAGTATAATTTTAAATTCTAAAAAATGGTTAGTTCCCTCTTGGCTTTTTAAAGGGTTTGTCAAATTGTTAATCAAGTAAACGTTACTGCATTTATTCAGTTGTAAAACGTACAATTTCAATCTTCCCTAATAGTCTTTTCAGAAAAGGCGTTAACTATAGCCCGTTTAATCCGATTTAACCGTGGTTTAATCACAATTAACGGATGTTTATTTAAATGAGAAGGCTTAAATCTGATTACGCCTCGTCTGAAGAGGGTACGAGCCTAACTTTAGTCCCTACTCGATGGCATATTTTCTGTAATTTTTCATTCATTTAAAAAAGGGGTTTATTTGAACAAAATTTTGGGTTAGGATATCTTTAAAAATTTTTTTCACCTTCCCATTAAAATGGTATATCGTCAAGTATCCGAAGTTTAAATTTGATAAGTATATTCTTCAAGGAAAAAGCAATTTGATTTATATAGAAAAGATTTAATTTATGCGATTTTAAATCTAGTTCTCCTGGGATTATTTTTGACAGGGTTTTATTAACGTGATTTAAAGGGCTGGTGGAAATTTCTATCGTTTATTTCTTTGCGTTGAAATACCTGCAAAAGGTATTTTTATATTTTAACTATAAAAACTGAACCTAAAACAAAAATTTTTTGACATCTGTTGTAAATGATGAAATTTAAATGAAGAATACATAAATTTGCCTCAAGTTTTTGTCTTGGACTTGAAAGTTTTGTCCGATGAAAGGGTTATGGTTCAAATACACCGTGTTATTTTCAACAAGAAATTAAGGTTCAATGATAAAAATTCAAATTATGACATAACATCCGTGGCGAAAAAGCCAGCGATGAAATTTTTTAGACCAGATCAGGACACAAAGGATGGGCAGTGGGGTGTAAAATACGAGGGGGCAGACACTAGCGAACTCTTTGCACTATCAAAGCTAAACTTAGTGTACTGTCAAAACTGAACTCAGGTGTACAGGGAATTCAAGAGTGTCTGACCCCTCGATAAACTGCACGATTTTAATATGCCGGGCGGGTTCGAATGCAAAAAGAAATTTACATTTAAGTGAAATTTGTACCTTTGTAGACTTGAGGGGAAAATATGCGGTGCGCATTACTCCATCCTGCATTTTCCCAGTGATTTTGTTGTGTTTCTGGGAGATTTTATGTTAGCTTTTCTTACCCAAAGCGTTAAAAAAGTTAGTAGACGACGGTAGTTCCGTTAAGAGTATGTGAATCAATGAGACAAGCTAAAAAAGTATAATAACCACTTCGCTTCCTCAACTTGTGTCTTCATAAGCCTTGCTCATAGACCAAATGCCAGGATAGTTTGTTTATAAAATACTAGATGAACGCATTGCGTAAAATGGCCAACACACTGTTGATGGTTCCAGGAAATTCTTGGTTGCGCGAAAAAGTTGCTGAGACGTTCTTGGACGTTTTAGGTCTGACAAATTTAGGTCTTATTAGTTCCTCTAGATAGACAGTTCCTGGTTTTCTTATACGTACGTTACACTAAGTCTGGGAGTTGCATACTTTTCTGGTGTAAGTTATGAGCTTTTGATATTGCGTTTCTCCTTCACTTTAACGAAAATAATTTATTACCGAATGTTATTACAAGAAGAGGCGTGGTGAGCTTTTGGTGGATCGAAAAAAAGAAAACAAAAAAAAAAAAAAAAAACAGAACCATAATTTTTCTTTCCCACCGTGAATAGAAAAGAGTTCGTTTAGTTACGCATTTAGCCATTATTATTCTAAATTATGGGCGGGTTAATTAACATGTTATTTCTTTTCAAAATATTCTCTAAATTTTCGACTTTAAATGGGTGTTAGCGTGAAGTTTTATGATAAAAAATCTACATACAATTCGAATATTATTATAAAAGTTAGAACCGGTTAGAACATTAAAACATTGTCATTGAAATTTATAATTCTAGGACAGTTCTATTGATGTTTTGACTGATCTTAACTGATTTTTCATGAAATTGGCTAGCATTTTCACAAAGATTGTTAAAAACAATTCGTATATCATAGAAAAAATTACCCTTACAGTAAAAATTCACATTTTGAGATAATCGCGTATTTCGAAATTTTTAAAATAACAATTCCCCGCCATATTACGCATCACTATTATCGTATCGTAGCTTTCGCGCTGTCTTTTTCGCAAAAGTACTTAATCCAGAATGTCCTTCCTACTACGTTCCAGAAATAAACTACGTCATATATCGGAAAAAAATTCCTTTATATTTTTGACTTAAGAACCCGTCAACACAAAGGTACAAAATTTTGAATATTTGTTTTAATAGTAGGATAAAACTAAATCCTTTCTAATTCAAAGGAAGTTTTACCGACAACTTTTGACCATTTGAAGTTTAGCATTGTGTATCGATCAACTTCATAAATTGATTAGTCGTGAAGATCGCAAAGTCTTCTTTAAATTTACATATAAAATAATTTAAAATTCATCGAATATTATTAAAGAAATCCTATAATAAATCCTTAGTCTTACTCCCCCAAGGCCAATTTGTGTTCGAGTGTGAGCTTATCCATTTAATATATTTTTACCATAGAAATTTGAGAAATTTTTCCCCTCTCACTTTTCAATTACAAACGACGTCATAGGGTTAAAGTTCAACGTGTAATACATTCTTACAATGCGTGTAGTTGCTTTTTTAAAATTGGTTCAAATAACCCAAAGTCATCTGTCAAGACGTGTCAGTAATTTAATCTTCCTTATACTTCTCCTGAAATTATTTTCGAGAGAATAAAGATTTAAAAGATTAAATTATTCTCAATTTGAATTTAAAATAACCCCTCCCCTTAAACATCTACATAAAAACTTTTAAACAACTATTCAAGTTTTGATCTGGAGAATATATATTTTTTTGAACAAACGGGAATTCCTGACAAAGTGGAAAAAAAAAATCCTTCGAGTAATGTTTTGTTCAATTTATAAAATGGGTGTAATTATGGTATTGGAGGTATATACCTTTACAGTCTTTATTATTCAAGTCATTAGCCCCGGGTGCCGCGAAAAAATAATCGTTAATGACTCTTATTAACAGGCAATTTCAAATTCCATCAAATATTATAGAGACATTTTGGTTATAAATATTTATTCGATGTGTATAGACCCCTTTTTTTATATCATTAGCCAAGAACCGCTATTAAGCAGCATTACCATTCATTTAATAACATCATAAGTGTCATAATATGTGGCAAAGTCAGAGTTCATATTTAAATACACACCTGTTACAACCTCAATCACTGCATGCGCTCTCATTTTTCTGCGAAGTAGGGTTTATGAAACTTTATAATTTAAATTATAACTTATAGAAGATGGTCATGAGACTCTTGAGGATCAAGAAAAAATATGATTATTACCAGGCTCTTATTTTGACTTACAATTTCCGAATTTCACCCAGTCATAGCAAGGTTAATAGCCAGTTTTTAGTAGTTGATATTTTAAAAGAACTTGTGGGTGTGACTGTTGCTAACTACGTCACGAAATCACGCGGTGTTATTTCCTTTTTCTTAAAATGCTAGGGGTCAGACAACTCGAAAGTCACTCAGGAGAGACCTTACCTTGAGAGCTGACACGGATATAGAAAAAATAAGCTTAAATGTTCGATGCTCACGAGCGCTATGAGCTTTACAAGCTATGACGTAGCTGATGACGTCGACTAAGTAAGCTCCTCCTCGTTTATGATAGTAACTATCAGAAGCCGATGAAACCCTCCTATGAAGTCTACTACTCCAATGTTTCATATAGCGCTCCTCTCTGTATGGGTAAAATTACCAATTTTACGAGTTAGAAGGGGTCCTACTTCATCCCCCCTGTCTACGGAAAATTGGAAATTCTCTCTCTCCACAAACGACGACGTTTTTGGACGAACTCCAAGGCTGCTAGAGATATTCGCTCGACGAACTCCCGCTCCGAAAATAGCTACCGTTAGGAGGCGTACGAATCGCGCGTTTTGAGAATAACCCATACAGAGAGGGGTAGACAAGACCCGGGAGTAATAGACTTCAAAGGAGGGTTTCATCGGCTTCTGTAACTATTTATCTTCAGTTTAATATTTGTAAAAAGAATTCACTTGTGGATAAGGAATCTATAAAAAATACTTGTTGTTAGGTTACATTCTCCCTTTAAATAAACCCCTTTAATTGGTCAAACTAGAAAAGACCAATCTTCGCGTAGTTGAAGAATAATTATTTCCTAGAAAGATACTAAATTTAAGTAAAATACATTTAAGAATACCTTGCCACTAAAAATTAAGCGTAATCATTATTTTAACCTCTTTAACCTTGTATCTTACCCTTAAAGCAGTTAAAACTTACTATATTTTCGAAATAAGGAACAAATTATTATATTAAGGAGCGGCTCTATAGTTTACCAAGAACGAAAGAAAATGCGAGAGGTTCAAATAAGGTTTTAAACCACCGGAATTTCGTAGAATTTTTCGATTAGCCATCTGTTAGTCAATTGAGCCCTTATTTAGATTTAATTAGGATTAAATCTGCCTGAAAATGGATTAATAACGTCAGAGGAATAAAGCCCCCAATCCCTAATAAATTTTAAAACTTTATTATGAACGGGTTAAAAAAATATTTTAGATGATTCATCTTGACAGATTTAATCATTACGCGTTGTCCTTGAACGTCATAACGTATTAAGAAATTTAAAATCATTATATTCGTGTTTAAGAGTAGTTGGTACAACCGAGGTTTGCATTGTATATCAATCCGCCTCAGCGTAAATCATTGTGACAATTAATCTTGAATATTAATAAACAGATCCTTTTTGGATGGAATTCTTTGACTAAATGTTTAAAGGGAGAATGCAACCTAACAACAAAAGATTTTTATCGATTCCAGACCGTTTAAATAGGCTTACATACACCTGTAAAAAATAAATTTAAAACTTAACCATCATAGGCTTAGCTAGATTCATGGAGATCCTGCATTTATTTGCATTGATGGGTCAGCAACCAATGAGCAAATGACCGTCGTTAAGGAGAGATCTCCACGAGACTTCCAATAACATTCGATTGGTCGCGAAGAAATTCAGGATCTCCATGAATCTAGCTAAGCCTATTTTTCCGGATAAGTTTTAAATTTATTTCTAGTCTAATATTCTAATATTTGTTTGTATTTTTTTTTTGTACTGGTGGATTAGGCCTATTTAAACTTGTTGTTAGATTGTATTCTCCCTTTAAAGAATCTTTAGGATGGCAACATCTTTACGCACAAACCAACCTGGTAGATTTCTTCAGAATTTTATCCAATTTGGTGACATACTATCGTTACGCAGTTGTCCAATAATGTTCGCGTTTTTTATCAGATTGTTTTTGACAACCAACAAACTGGTGTCCTTTTAATTTGGCCTCTGAGAGAGTGTTAGCGTGTTAAAAATAACTAAATCAAAATTTTATTTTTCATCTTCTATTTAAGTCACGTGACTCTAGATTCTCCCATAAGATAAAATCCGTATCGAATGGTTTTACTATTATTTCATTTTTTTAAAAGAAAATTCGTGATCAATCGAAGGCGATTTTAATTTTAAATGCTATGCCCCCGACTTTGAAACGAAACGAAAAGCCGTAGGCAGATCGTCCTACAGTCGATCGTTAGCAATAATTAACAATCTATAGTTTAGAACCAAAGGGGCCAACAATGTTTTCCCGAAATATTTTTTTTTGGTCATTTTAAAAATTATTAGAAACATCTGAAATTATGGATAAAATAATAAAAGCTTATTATAAAGGTTAAAGGTTAAAGATTAAAGCATAGACTAAGGGTGAACTCTTTCTTAGTTTATTATTAAAGGGAAACTAGAGGCTAAAAATAGAACAGCCAAAAATCGTATTTTTCTCACACGTTTTTTGTGTTTAAATTAATTTCTAAAGTTTTGTAAAATTTCTATAAAAGTATATTTAAATTCGGGCCAGTCATATTATTTCAGCCTTCAACAGCGCTTGTAATGTCCTAACATTAAAATAATAGAGGGGTTTTTGATTTAATTAATAAGACATTACAAGCACTGTTGAAGCCATGAAATAATATGATTGGTAGAAATTTATGTATATGTTTATTCAAATTTTACCAAACATCAAAAACGTGTGATTACGAAAATAATTTCAAAACCTGTTCCTTTTTTTAGCTCCAAGTTTCCCTTTACGAGTAATATTTCGTCTAAGATATAATAATTTTAATATATATTATATTTTTTATTAATTAAGCTTATTTTAAATATAAAGAATATACAATAATTTCTTGTTAGGTCTAATTTTCCCTTTAAGTTTTTAAATTAAATATAATCAATATTTTTGGGATAATAAATTCGTAACGCCATTATCAGTATTTTTTATTAGTTTTTTTTTCTTTATAAATTTGCTTTATTGACGTTATATTTTTATTTACGTTATAACTCGAACAAAGACGTTCTTTTATGTACAAGCCAAGAAATACAATTCATTTCCCCTCAGTTTCTCAAAATTAACGCGGCCAAAAGAAGCATCGTCATTTAATTCAAAGTCAACTACGTTTATCGTGAACGACGTAATTGTTTAGTCACGAACAAAATAGTTATTATTACGACGATGTTCGCTTTTGCTAAAATACCAGTTCATTATGGATTCTTATTGCCGCGTTCCTCTCGATTTAGTTCTAGTCGCCGATAGGTTGTTCTAGTGTTGTTAATTTTTGGTTTCAATTATACCGACAGGTTCTTTATTTAACGGGTGTGCTACGTCATGACGTCATCGTACCATAAATCTCGCGGTGACGACGGTTGTTGCAACGTTCATTTCTTAAAATATGTTCTCTTCATTTTCAACTTCGTCTTTTTGGTGAGTCCGTAATTTGACTTTTGATTTGTTTAGTTAAAAGGGATGATGGAAAGGTTGAGTTATAGCTTTGAATTTTTATGTATTTGGTTTATCTATTTGATTTCGAATTAATTGTGCACTGAGATTTTAAACGGTAGCTTTAAGGATATTGAAACTGGGTTTGAAAGGTTGGAGATATGGAAATTAAGCTTGGAAACTTGGTTTTGAAGCGGTGTTAAATAGTTTAAAATTTTCAAATTAAGGCTTTGAAGTTCAGTTAAAAGATTGTTGAATAAGACAACCTTAAATTTCGATTTAAAAAGTCGGTAAAGTAGGCATTTTAGTTTGAAATTCGTCATTTTAAAAGTTGGAAAATCCTCTTTGGAACGTACGTAGTTTAAAAGTGTGAAATTGAACCTTAAAGTTTAGAAAATAGGCCTTTGCAACGTTAAAAAATGTGCAAAATTAGAAATTGGGTATTGTAATATAATCTAAAACTTGGAAAATCAGCTGTCTAACGTAGTTTTAAATGTGGTAAATTGAACCTTGAATCTTGGTGTAAGAGGTTGGGAAATTAGATAATAAGCCTTTGTTTAGTAAAAAATATGCAAAAACTAAAATTGGGTATTGTAAAACGGTTTTAAATGTCAAGCTTCGTAACTTCGATTAAAAGTTAAAATATTAGAAATTAGGCGTAAGCTTGAATTAAAAGTAATTCATATATAAATATATATATTTTACACGAGCCAGTTATTTTAAGAGGAGTGGTAGGAAAAGGAGGCGTGTTTTATTTTCCTTACGTGAAACCGGGGTCGTTACCATAGCAAACCTGTATTTTGCCACTTCCGTCAGCAATGTCAATTTAATAGAGCCAATAAGATATAAAGTTGAGGTGTGAATTTCTTCCTAGTCAAATATTTCTTCTGTATTTATATATGAATTCCTGCTTTATCTATTGACCATAATTACAATTTCATAACCATATTGACGCTTGTCTGGAATATGTTTTTGATATTGGAAAGGTGTTTCGCCTTCTCTTTGTACTTAGGAAGCATAAATGTGTTTAGAATTATTCTCAACTCCGTTACAGACGTACGCCCACGGTTTAGAGAGCTTAGAGCCGCTTCGCTTTTAGCATTTAAGTGTTTTTACATCGGGTGAATTCGGGTTGCCGCCTATGATAGTTAAACTTAAAGGACCGATGGAGCCATGTGCGCCCCGAATTTGAACCTACGATTTTTCTTCGGCTTCTTTTCCGTTGATGCTATAAAAGGAGATCCGAATTGCCACTTGATGGCAAAAAACCCTCTAAAAACGAAAAAATATTTCGTATACACTACATAAAAGGGGCGAAAAATATTTCTGCACTTCAAAGTAAAATGAATTGAGAAGTAAAGACAGAGTTAGGAAGAGAATTACGAGTTATGACGTCATCTATAGCTATAATTTTGTAATAGTTAACCAGTATAGGGTTAAACGGCTGGGACTAGTATTCAATCCACCTAGTGAGAAACTTGGGGAAATAAACATAGTAATAATCATATCAGGTGGTTCTTCTCTCTACACTCGGTTAATACCCACTATGGGTTGTTCAGATCATAAATCTATGAAGTAGGTTAATATTTTAATGGGAGACAAGAATCTAAGTAATTGAAATGAAAGCCAGACTTGTAACCTCTAAAAAGGCGTGAACGTTGGTTGAACCGAGGCCTATTAACTACTGGAAACCTATCTTAATAGATAACAAAATCTGGCGTTCATAAGCGTCCTCTAACGACAAACAGTGTCAAAAGTAGGAACTAACAAAACCACGAGCTTATTCTTTACCCATAGTAGCCCGGAACTGGTTTTCTTAGCATTGTTTGCCATTAGAGGACGCTAATGAACGCCAGGTTTTGTTATTCATATTTATCTATTCAGATACGTCTCAATTGTTAAAAGTCTAAGGTAGAACTTACGCGTTGTCCGTCCTTATTCAGACTTAGGTATGGGAAAACCAAACATATGGTCCGGGGAATTTTTAATTTACGACTAAATTATTAGTGAGATGCACTATCTGCCTTCTCCGCTATATTTCTGGTTCTATGTAGAGATTCATTGAATAAACCAAAACGAAATATTCGTCTGCTAACGCGCATGGCCATCTGTTTACTAATTAATCGTAACTTGGCGCAGACATAAGATTTTAAAGAATATTAGTTAGAAGTGGCAGAAATGTCATGGTTAAACGTTCACCTCGGACCAGATGTTTATATTCCCTTTAATGTAATCATAGTACTAAGCTTAAGAAACAAAAATAATTCTTTTTAGTAAATTATACGGTTAAAAATAGACCAAAATCTTCGTTTTCGGCAAGTGGTTGCTATGTAACGTGCAACTCTGGAATTTAGTATTACGAACATAAGGAAATTGTGTTTACTCGGCTATAGAGGGGGAGGGGGGGGGAAATAGCTAAAATTAGCTTTCTTTTAAATTCATCTCGTAAATTTTTTGTTTGCTTTTACAAAAAGTCGATATTTACTCCGTTCAGTGGGTGCCCTAATTTTATTTTAAACAGATTGCTAGTTTTATTTTTATTTCGTTTCTTGCCAATATGCTGCGGAAGAGAACCGGGAATGATTTATGCCCAAAAATTCCCTCATATATAAACGAGAAACCCTCATGTTCAATAGTATTTGTCACAGACTATTTTCGTCTCTGTGATTTATAATTGTGTCTCAATCCGCGACAGCTTTTTACATTACGCCAACTCATCTTGAACAAAAATAGTGTAAAGGTTCATATTTTTACAGAATGATTGAGCAGTATTTTAAAGTGAGGATGTGACGGATTTTTAGAAAGATCGTTAAAAATCGATTCGTGTGATTTGGGTCCAAGTGATTGACTTCGAAATAATCGATTAATTGAAAGTCGATCAATTGTAAATAACCATTCGTATATCGTTTAAAAGTCGATCATTTGGAAATAACCATTCGTAGATCATTTAGAAGTCGATCAATTGGAAATAACTCCTTGTCCATCACTTGTGGCTACACCATGTAGGGTTCACATTAAACAAATAAAATAAAAATAGGCATCTTAGAAATCTTATTTTGTTCTCATTTAATCTTAATATTTCTTTAAAACGCGTCAAGGAAAAAGTGTTAAATTTTGAATCAAGCTTTTTAATAGCATGAAAAGAAATGGAACAACATCACTTGAAAAGATAATAGAAAAATAAGACCATAAATTTATAAAATTTACGATATATTCATGAAGGTAGTGACGTCTCTAAAATTATACTTACCCAATTTATATAGGGGAGTGGGGGAAGGGGCTTATTAGATGGGGTCATCGAATTGGCTTTTTGACATTGCCGAACACCGCTTTGAAGATCTAGCGCAAATTTTTGACCTAAAGTTACCAACAATTAATAGAGGACTCAATAAGGCCCATCAAACTTTCACCGAGCGTGTGCATTTTCAGGGTCGTTTTATTTTTAGTCTTTAAGAGATTATTATTTTTATTGGCTTTAATTTAGGAATCGTTCCAATTTTTTTAAGCCTATTTCCGGGTTTATCCCTGCCCGTACTAATCCAAACCACGGAGGAGGAATAAATAGGAATAGAGACAGATGTGAGGATATAAGAGTGATTTGGAAGCGGTAAATATTCTCGACCCTTTTGAATTTTAACGCTAGACGTTGGGTTCATAAAAACGTTAGAACGAAATGATGACGAAGCGACGCACATTATCAGTCGCGAAAGTTAAAAGAAACACGGAAATATGCCGGCTCAACCCTGACCTAAAGCGTGTAGCATTAATCTTGAACATAAGAGGTGTGGCTATAACTCTGGGCTTGGCTAGCTTGTTTTTCCTCATTCCATCTCTTTTTCTCAATTTATCCCTGATCCGTGTCCAAGACAAAATGAAATAGCATAACATAAAACGGTTCGACACAGAGTTTACTGCAAAAAAGTGTTGTTATATTTCTTTTAATTAAAATTGAAATATAATTAGTAAACATTTATCTAGGCATAGGCATGGTTAATCTCCCAACTACAGCTTCAATAGCCGCTTTCAAGTTGTAATTGAGTGTGTTGTAAACTTGAGTTGATAACTGAGCAGCGAAAGTGTCCGACAAAGCTTTCAACGCTGAGTTCAATGGTCCGACTCCGGTAAAGCTTGATTTAATTACTCCGACGGAAATAAGCTGAAAATTAAGAGTACACGAGTTGAAATTCATTATTTAAAGGTGTTAGAAAGGTACGATCATAAAAGGACTTCAAAGGGAAGCAGGGTTGCCATGGGGTTGGTTAGCCGCCCATATTGGGCTTCTTTCAAAGAATATTTAGGAGGAAGGCCTTTTTTTAGGGGTTCAAGGTTTCTAAAGTTCAAGGTTTCTAAAGTTCGAGCAAAACGAATTTTTGTCGAAAATAGATTAAGAATTCAAATTAAATACCTCGAATTTGGTCAATTTCGGCAAATTTCTGTATCTGTTGGCGGTAACAGTAATCCTAATAGCGGTCCTTGTCAGATTAGCCTTAGCCTTAATGTTGATGGCTGGGACAACGCCGAACTTCGCCTTTCCTTGGTAGTTAATCTGCAAGTTATCAAGAGCTAAGGTGCAGTTCAAAGTCGAGTTCTGCATGTTGTTAGTCCAAAAGGGCGCTCCGCAGTTGCCAAGACGGTAAATTCCGCTCAATCCGGTCATATTTCCTTGACTGTATTCGGTCTTGACATTAACTTTGACCAAGGTAATTTTTTCTTTGAAATCAGTGCTGAAAGTGCTTAATCTGATCGGATCCAATTGGCGAGCTCTAATTTCGTTTCGTAAATGAGGGTTGATGATCGAATCAATGTAGTAATTTGATTGTTGAGGGGTATTGGCCAACGCCGCACCAGCGCCTGTAAAGGGGTTACGGGGAAAAAGTTTACACTTTAGGAGAAGTAGAGTTTAGAAAAAGCCCTCTTCTTGAATTATATTTATTTAAAAAAAATATTTAGAGTAGTATTCGAATTTTTCCTATGGTAATTTTCTATGCATTTTTTCTCAATCTAATGAGCAAAAAAGGACCTGTCAATGTTTCCCTGCTACAGTTTATCCAGCATTTGTGGTTAAGATTAGGACAATCCTAGTTGAATCTTAGATTGTACAATAATTTATAACTTCGTAAATAAGATGATTAAAAAATATTGTTTTGCTCAATGAAACTTTTACTACGAATAAATAAATGATATGTACATTCCAATACTCAACTAAGCTTATTCAAACGGATAATGGGAAGTCAAAGATAACAAATTTCTCAAAATCTATGTAGAATGAAATAAAATTATTATATTTTAATCTAAATTGGAATTAACCAACAAAATTCTAAATATCAATTTGGGTTAAAATCCACGAAGAAACTTAAGTTTAAAATTTTCTTATTCGAATGAATAACTTGTATAACAATTGAGTAGGAATAAAAAGTTTGCCTTACATTTTTTTCGGATAAAATAGAAATATTTTAAAATTAAAATAATCGTATGTTATTATACCATTTTACCAAATATTATCCCATTTAACTAAATATAGAAATAACTTCATATTATTACACCCTTTAAAAATCTTGTAATTTTAAATACAGAAACATAATTATTACTTACAAAAGGCCAAAACTCCAACAATAATTAAATTTTGCATGATTTCGATTCGGTTACTTAACCAACGTAAAGTTAGAAACTAAAGTCAGTGTTCAAAGATTTATTTCGTCTATTTATATACGGATTGAATACGTGTCGTTCGAAAAATTTGTTTCGCGTGAGAATTTCAACAAATGGAGCAGTTATCTAATAATTATCAATATCATTAGGTGTTGCTTCTCTATTTGCAAGAGTGTGCGATTTCTTCACTGGCGAACAGACAAAAATAGATAAAAGAAAAAACAAATTAAAATTCGGAAGTAAATAATTTTTTCTTCTTGTCAATTTGCGAAATATTTCAGCTAGAAAGTTTTTAGCCACACCTCCCCTAGCCAGTTCAATAGGTCCGTTGAGCCGGCTCAATACATGTACTAAATCTGGCCAAAACTCGTGCATCTTAAGCCTAGTCAGAAATGTTTCATTGAAATGACGAAAATAAGCGCGCTTCTTAAACTCTCGTAGAGTTTCTGTAAAGCCTAATTCCCTTGTATCCAGTTAATTAGATCCATTTTAATGATAAGTTAGCGATAAAAATAGATTGTTGCCAGTCTTCATTCTCCCATTAAATTAAACCCTCGTTTCAAAGTCTGAACATGGAGGAATAAAACATCTAGAAAGGTGTTTAATACGGTGTTTCTTTTGGGCACTCAAGGTATACTTACTCCATTGTAATAAAGGCTTTAATTAAGAGCTATTGGTAATAACAGAGTAATAATTAATTTAATATATGATAGTTTACAATACGAATGTGATATTATGTTTAATTAAACACCAGGGTCTCATACAAATACACCATAAATTGTAGAAAAAAGGCGTGGTCATGCTTTCAAGCAAACTCACGAAAAACTTTAAATTCCACTTGGTTTTAAATTCTAGTCAAGCTTGTATAACTTTAATTGTATAATTGAGAAGTTGTCGCGCGTCTTCGTCGTAGGACGAATTAGGTTAATTACTTTTATACGTTTGTATAAGGATTCCGAAAAACCCAAAACACCCACGCTTAAAGATTAACTATAATTCCCTCGTCGTCTCGCCGCCAAAAAATATATATATATTATTGGTCCACTGGACAAAGCTGAATAGAGAGAAGTCTACTTTTATTAGAATTATGTCAGACATTGTCTCGTTTCAATATCATAGCTTCATATTCATCATTAATGATTTTCAGGAGTTATAATTGCGTTTTGAATCCGACGAACGTAGAAACTTTGCTTTAATATTTACAGTAATTAAAGTTGGGGAATGGGATAAAAATTAACCTTGTATCAGAAGGCGATACGTTTCTCCACGAAAAAAAATCGTTAAGTTTTTATAACGAAAACAACGAAGAAAATAATGATGATGTCGCCATTATGCATAGTAGACAATAAAGCCTAAATTTCCTCGCTCTATCACGACTCAAAATATAGAGGACATTGTTGGGCGTGCTTCACGAAGTATAGTAGTACAGTGGAAGGCTGGCGAAGCACTTCGCGTGAAGCGCTTCGGAAGCCTTCCACTGTACTAAACTCCGTGAAGCACGCCCATCTATGACTTAGAGGAACAGTTCAAATAACTGGAGTCAGACAGGGGTGATGACGTTTTTGGTTAGTTTTAAGTGATGGGCTAGTACGTTTACACGGCCCTTTGCTGTTGTTGTTTGCTTTTATGGAATAAAATGATGGACTTTTGATATTATAGATAATCCGTCTAATTTTTCGTAAGCTCTGGGCAAGGGGTGACAGAAGTACTTAATCCAGGAATTACTACCCATATTTTAAAACTTATCTTTAACTAGTATTGTAAAATGTTTAATATTATATGAAAAAGTGAAAAATAATAATAATAAATCGAAGAAAATCGTGACAGCATCAATTCAAACGATCGTCAATGTGTTTTATTTTATAGGTTGCTGGGTGTGTCGTTCTGGGTGTCGGTCTATGGACGGTAATTGACAAACACCATTACATCAGTTTATTGTCGACCAGTACCTACGCAGCAACAACTTATATCTTGATCATAGCAGGAATTATCGTACTTTTAGTTACAGCTTTGGGATGCGTTGGAATTTGGCAAGAAAATCGATGTCTCATCGTTGTCGTAAGTTTCAATCAATGTTTTTCTTTAGCAAGAAGCTACTGAAAAATAAACTCTCTTGAGAGCGTATTTAGGTAAGAATTTTGAAGATGTATTTTATTTTTAAATTTATTTTCAGTATACTTTTCTGCTGTTGTTAATATTTCTACTCGAAGCCGTTGCCGGAGTCATAGCATATATTTACGAAGAACAGGTGACTGTTATTTTATAAAATATTAGTTTTGACACAGGTAAATCATGCTTCAAGTTTACAATAGGGCATATTACGATTGGTATGTGGTTCTGAAAGTTTTGTCGTCAGAGCTTTCGCTCGAAGAGAGAAGAAAATATCCAAAAACGGCCTAGGTACGGAATTCGAAAGAGCTTGTTTCGCCCGGCCGTCACGATTTCGAGTCTGATTTACTCTAGGAGGATGAAGGGTCACGAGTATTATATTCCTAGATTTACTTAGAGAAAGAATATAATGGGCCTGGCCGGCCGCCTTTCTGTACAAATTTTGGAATATACTTAGGGTGAAACCATGGACTGAGAAAAAAAGGACTTGCTTCATTGACACCCGCAGTATGTCGTCTTATAAACTTGAAGGATGATTTACTTGTGGTTTCGACAAAGCTGGTGCTGGTCCTAAAGAGAACTGAAAATATGATATACATTTTTCTAGGTTCTTAATGAACTTCAGTCTTCCTTGAACGAAACTTTCGTGACCGATTATCATTTCGACGAAGTCAGGACGAACGCTATTGACGATTTGCAAAGAAAGGTAATATATAAAGTGTAAGGGTGATTTACTTGCGTTCATGCCGGGATGATTTACTCGCGTTCATGCCGGGATGATTTACTTGCGTTCATGCAAGGCTGATCTAGTTGTTTTCATGCTATAGTAAGCTTGTTAAATCTTCGTGGTCAAATAATTGAATAAAAATACCATTTTTAGGTATGTCGGAGTGTTAAGATTTAAACGTTTTTACATTAACTTATGTTCCCGCTATGTTTATGTTAGTTCTAAATCGGTAATTGACGCGGTAAATTAACATGGTAATATTAATTTAAGCTTTGTTCTGGTAAAATTATCAAAATTTTAAAAACCTTTTGCATTAAAGTGAACAAATTGATAAAATAGATCAAATTTTAACGTTTTAAATCATCTTATACGAGTTTACTTTTCAGTAATTATTAGTTAGGCACCGTTAAGGACATGTTAATGTCTGAGTCACTTTGCTCTATCAGTGGGAACTCAAATTTATCATGAAAAACACATAATTGTAAATACAAATCATTTTGCTAATACCGCATAATTTACCTCCCAAATTACCTTATTATTTGAACTCTTTAATTTATGCGAATGAATTTTTCAGTTCAAATGTTGTGGTGCTGGTAGTTTTTCTGATTGGCGTCATAGCAGATGGTTAACTGAGAATCCCAAGGTGCGGAAAAAAGTGCCGGACAGTTGCTGTCGATCTGAAAACGAAGGATGCGGAGTAAGAGATCATCCATCCAACATTTATCACGATGTAAGTTTTTTTTTATCGATATAGAGTTTGTTTTAAACCTATCTAGATTATTAATCTAAATTTGGACATAGGGATGTGTCACGGCACTGGCTAACGAAATTAAGGACCATTTAAACATATTGGGAGCCGTAGGACTTGGAATATGCTTAGTTCAAGTTAGTATTCATCGCAATATTAATAGTAATAAATTATTCGGTTCAAATAATCGCTGTCTAATTAAGGTTTTTCAAAACTTCTTTTCCTTTAAGCATATTTCTGTACTATAAGTGTACACAAAAGTCTCACTTTATTGCATGGAATAAAGTGATAGACATTTGATGTTCTATGAATGTTTTCGAGATGATTTCACTGGTAATCTAGAACATATTTACCCTACCCATCTTTTGAGAAAAGGCCCCTGCCAATCTCGTTTACATTCATATTTATGAAACTCGCGTGATATTTCACGCAGTTTGTAATATTTTTGTTATAAGAATTCTTCCTTAACGAGAATAATTATAATATTTTGATATATCCAAAGTGAAAAAGTTCAAAAGATTAAGATTTGCTCTGGAATTATTGAAAATAGTGTATTTAGGCAAGAAGGATCAGACAAGGAGAGGAAAAGTAGGGCTGCGTTGAGTTAGAGAGAAGAGCCAACCTCCCACTCGGGTGGAAAGGGGGATAAGAAATTCTCGAGGTAAACTGTTGTCACGTGGTCACTAGCGTCGTTGGCTACTATGAAGCTGATAAAGGATCCATTTTATCCACGAAACATCTCTACCCCCGTTCTCCCAGAGTGGGAGTTTATACCGACGCAGTAGGAACTGCGCCGTCCCCACTTCTCCTCTCCTTGTCTGATCCTTCTTGATTTAGGCTTGGACTTAGAAATAAATGAGGGACTTTTAAGTATTTTCTCACAATTTATTCATATTTTTAAAGGTTTTTGGAATGATTTTCTCGTGCTGTTTGTATATCAAATTGCGAAACTATGAAGAAATTAGGTATTGAAAAGGTCGCTTCTCATATTTTTTGATAGTTCAATGACAACTTCAAAATGAATCATTCAAGCATTCAAAGAGTGTTAAGAGTAACGCTCAACGCAGCGGGTATAATTGGTTGTTAAAAATATTATTGTAAATGTGTTTAATAGCCATCTGCAATCTTAGATTTTTTTATTGTTCGAAATGTAAATTTATTACGAATAGATCTGTTCCAAGGTTACTTTTGAGTAATGAAGTTAATGAAATAAAAATTTAAGTCGTAATAATTTTTGTAATCCATTCCTGAGACGTTTCTAGATTAATCACTCGTAGAGAAAGGGTTTGAACAAATACTAAAAAGGTCCGGATAATATGGTGTGTATTACTTGTTTTACTTATAGGTAACACATTTTCATCGTAAACGTCTATGTAGATTATCCTTAGGACGTGGTTTTCTTTCATAATGATACAGAGATCGTCAGTCTTCGTCGTCGTCCTAAAAAATTTAATTCAAGTATCGTTAGTAATAATCATTGTATTCGTAGCTTCATGGTAGAGCGTTAGGTCACGGATCAACGGATCAGGACTTCGTTTTTAGCTAGACCCAACCCTAGTAGGGTCTAGGTACTGTTTTCACTGGGGCATCGGCGTCGGCGTTGTGCAAGAAGACGAAAAACGCCATCGGACTGAAAAACATTCGTCTTTTAACCACCAGACGTCACGACGTGATATCCGGCCAAGTTGAAAATATATGTATTTCATATGCATGTTTTAGGTGGTCTTCCAGGCTCGCCTCACGCTCGACGTTGACAACTTTACGATCTACCACGTTACCACAGGTTCTTACAACATGAGAGAAAAATCCCTTATATCTTCAGAGGTATACAATACAGAAAACATTTCGTCGTCATTAAGGGGTTGTCGCGAACGAGATAAAAAGGTAGCTTATGAATGTTTCGATTCTAATCGTCGTCAATTTGGCAGAATCGGTCGTTCATTCGGCCAGAACAATCGGCCCAAAACATTTCCCAGATTCTGCTAGACTCGCGACTCGAGATATGGCCTAAAACCATTTTAAGACCTACCTATCAAGGTTTAGTTTTCGACGAATTTTACGGTAAAAACGTTAAAATTAGGGGTAACTGAAATCATTTATCATAATATTCATTATTTTTAATATTTTAACTATAAATGCTTTGTAAAAAAAAGCATTTAAACTAAAATTAACAAAATTTTACGTAATCACTTCACAATAGATGGCGCATTGATGACGCAAATAAAGCTTCAAAATTCAAACTAGCTTTTTCACATATACTGTATATTTATCAAGGGGGTGGATAAAAACCCGATATCTCGGCTCAAAAACGGTCAAAGTTTTTTTAAATAATTCTCAATTATTCTAATTAAACTCCTCTTTCGAATGAGATAGGTTGGCCTAAACGAATTCAACTCATTCCTTCATTAGGAAATAAAATGTTCAAACTTAGGAAAAAACTAGTTTTTTCACAAATTTTATACTATATAAATATCAGGGGGGAACATAAAAAGCCATATATCTCGGCTCAAAAACGGTCAAAGTTTTTTAAATAATTCTCAATTATTCTAATTAAACTCCTCTTTCGAATGAGATAGGTCTAAACGAATTCAACTCATTCCTTCATTAGGAAATAAAATTATCAAACTTAGGAAAAAACTAGTTTTTTCACAAATTTTATACTATATAAATATCAGAGGGGGGGGGACATGAAAAGCCATATTTCTCGGCTCAAAAACGGTCAAAGTTTTTTAAATAATTCTCAATTATTCTAATTAAACTCTTCTTTCGAATGAGATAGGTCTAGTTAAATTCAACTCATTCCTTCATTAGGAAATAAAATGATCAAACTTAGGAAAAAAGTAGTTTTTTCACAAATTTTATACTATTTAAATATCAGGGGGGGGGGACATAAAAAGCCATATATCTCGGCTCAAAAACGGCCAAAGTTTTTTAAATAATTCTCAATTATTCTAATTAAACTCCTCTTTCGAATGAGATAGGTCTAGTTAAATTCAACTCATTCCTTCATTAGGAAATAAAATTATCAAACTTAGGAAAAAACTAGTTTTTTCATAAATTTTACACTATATAAATATCAGGGGGGTACATAAAAAGCCATATATCTCGGCTCAAAAACGGTCAAAGTTTTTTAAATAATTCTCAATTATTCTAATTAAACTCCTCTTTCGAATGAGATAGGTCTAGTTAAATTCAACTCATTCCTTCATTAGGAAATAAAATTATCAAACTTAGGAAAAAACTAGTTTTTTCACAAATTTTATACTATATAAATATCAGGGGGGGCATAAAAAGCCATATATCTCGGCGGGTTGAGACGGGTTGAGAAAGAGTTGAGACGGGTTGAGAAAGAGTTGAGACGGGTTGAGAAAGAGTTGAGACGGGTTGAGAAAGAGTTGAGACGGGTTGAGAAAGAGTTGAGACGGGTTGAGAAAGAGTTGAGACGGGTTGAGAAAGAGTTGAGACGGGTTGAGAAAGAGTTGAGACGGGTTGAGAAATAGTTGAGACGGGTTGAGAAAGAGTTGAGACGGGTTGAGAAAGAGTTGAGACGGGTTGAGAAAGAGTTGAGACGGGTTGAGAAAGAGTTGAGACGGGTTGAGAAAGAGTTGAGACGGGTTGAGAAAGAGTTGAGACGGGTTGAGAAAGAGTTGAGACGGGTTGAGAAAGAGTTGAGACGGGTTGAGAAAGAGTTGAGACGGGTTGAGAAAGAGTTGAGACGGGTTGAGAAAGAGTTGAGACGGGTTGAGAAAGAGTTGAGACGGGTTGAGAAAGAGTTGAGACGGGTTGAGAAAGAGTTGAGACGGGTTGAGAAAGAGTTGAGACGGGTTGAGAAAGAGTTGAGACGGGTTGAGAAAGAGTTGAGACGGGTTGAGAAAGAGTTGAGACGGGTTGAGAAAGAGTTGAGACGGGTTGAGAAAGAGTTGAGACGGGTTGAGAAAGAGTTGAGACGGGTTGAGAAAGAGTTGAGACGGGTTGAGAAAGAGTTGAGACGGGTTGAGAAAGAGTTGAGACGGGTTGAGAAAGAGTTGAGACGGGTTGAGAAAGAGTTGAGACGGGTTGAGAAAGAGTTGAGACGGGTTGAGAAAGAGTTGAGACGGGTTGAGAAAGAGTTGAGACGGGTTGAGAAAGAGTTGAGACGGGTTGAGAAAGAGTTGAGACGGGTTGAGAAAGAGTTGAGACGGGTTGAGAAAGAGTTGAGACGGGTTGAGAAAGAGTTGAGACGGGTTGAGAAAGAGTTGAGACGGGTTGAGAAAGAGTTGAGACGGGTTGAGAAAGAGTTGAGACGGGTTGAGAAAGAGTTGAGACGGGTTGAGAAAGAGTTGAGACGGGTTGAGAAAGAGTTGAGACGGGTTGAGAAAGCAAACTTTTGATGAAGCATCGTTTACGAAATGCGTTCAATGGGATTAGTGTATCTGAGTGGAGTAGTTAAATGTAGGGCATTCAGCTTTGTTCCAGGGGGTGTAGTTATCGATCGGTCGTTCTTACAGGGGGTGTATTTATCGATCGGTCATTTTTACAGGGGGTGTATTTATCGATCGGTCGTTTTTACAGGGGGTGTGTTTATCGATGGGTCGTTTTTACAGGGGGTGTATTTATCGATCGGTCGTTTTTACAGGGGGTGTGTTTATCGATGGGTCGTTTTTACAGGGGGTGTATTTATCGATGGGTCGTTTTCACAGGGGGTGTATTTATCGATCGATCGCTTTCACAGGGGGTGTATTTATCGATCGGTCGTTTTCACAGGGGGTGTATTTATCGATCGGTCGTTTTCACAGGGGGTGTATTTATCGATCGGTCGTTTTTACAGGGGGTGTATTTATCGATCGGTCGTTTTTACAGGGGTGTATTTATCGATCGGTCGTTTTTACAGGAGGTGTATTTATCGATCGGTCGTTTTTGCAGGGGGTGTTTTTATCGATCGGTCGTTTTTGCAGGGGGTGTTTTTATCGATCGGTCGTTTTTACAGGGGGTGTATTTATCGATCGGTCGTTTTTTCAGGGGGTGTATTTATCGATCGGTCGTTTTTACAGGGGGTGCAGTTATCGATCGGTCGTTTTCACAGGGGGTGTATTTATCGATCGGTCGTTTTCACAGGGGGTGTATTTATCTATCGGTCGTTTTCACAGGGGGTGTATTTATTGATCGGTCGTTTTTACAGGGGGTGTATTTATCGATCGGTCGTTTTTACAGGGGGGTATTTATCGATCGGTCGTTTTCACAGGGGGTGTATTTATCGATCGGTCGCTTTCACAGGGGGTGTATTTATCGATCGGTCGTTTTTACAGTGGGTGTATTTATCGATCGGTCGTTTTCACAGGGGGTGTATTTATCGATCGGTCATTTTTTCAGGGGGTGCAGTTATCGATCGGTCGTTTTCACAGGGGGTGTATTTATCGATCGGTCGTTTTTACAGGGGGTGTATTTATCGATCGGTCGTTTTTACAGGGGGTGTATTTATCGATCGGTCGTTTTTACAGGGGGTGTATTTATCGATCGGTCGTTTTTACAGGGGGTGTATTTATCGATCGGTCGTTTTTACAGGGAGTGTATTTATCGATCGGTCGTTTTCACAGGGGGTGTATTTATCGATCGGTCGTTTTTACAGGGGGTGTATTTATCGATCGGTCATTTTCACAGGGGGTGTATTTATCGATCGGTCGTTTTTACAGGGGGTGTATTTATCGATCGGTCGTTTTTACAGGGGGTGTATTTATCGATCGGTCGTTTTTACAGGGGGTGTATTTATCGATCGGTCGTTTTCACAGGGGGTGTATTTATCGATCGGTCGTTTTTACGAGGGGTGTATTTATCGATCGGTCGTTTTTACGGGGGGTGTATTTATCGATCGGTCGTTTTTACGGGGGATGTATTTATCGATCGGTCGTTTTTACAGGGGGTGTATTTATCGATCGGTCGTTTTCACAGGGGGTGTATTTATCGATCGGTCGTTTTTACGAGGGGTGTATTTATCGATCGGTTGTTTTTACGGGGGGTGTATTTATCGATCGGTCGTTTTTACGGGGGATGTATTTATCGATCGGTCGTTTTTACAGGGGGTGTATTTATCGATCGGTCGTTTTTACAGGGGGTGTATTTATCGATCGGTCGTTTTCACAGGTTGTGTATTTATCGATCGGTCGTTTTTACAGGGGGTGTGTTTATCGATGGGTCGTTTTTACAGGGGGTGTGTTTATCGATGGGTCGTTTTTACAGGGGGTGTATTTATCGATGGGTCGTTTTCACAGGGGGTGTATTTATCGATCGGTCGTTTTCACAGGGGGTGTAATTATCGATCGGTCGTTTTCACAGGGGGTGTATTTATCGATCGGTCGTTTTTACAGGGGGTGTATTTATCGATCGGTCGTTTTTACAGGGGGTGTATTTATCGATCGGTCGTTTTTACAGGGGTGTTTTTATCGATCGGTCGTTTTTACAGGGGGTGTATTTATCGATCGGTCGTTTTTACAGGGGGTGTATTTATCGATCTGTCGTTTTTACAGGGGGTGTATTTATCGATCGATCGTTTTTACAGGGGGTGTATTTATCGATCGGTCGTTTTTACAGGGGGTGTATTTATCGATCGGTCGTTTTCACAGGGGTGTATTTATCGATCGGTCGTTTTTACAGGGGGTGTATTTATCGATCGGTCGTTTTCACAGGGGGTGTATTTATCTATCGGTCGTTTTCACAGGGGGTGTATTTATCGATCGGTCGTTTTTACAGGGGGTGTATTTATCGATCGGTCGTTTTTACAGGGGGTGTATTTATCGATCGGTCGTTTTTACAGGGGGTGTATTTATCGATCGGTCGTTTTTACAGGGGGTGTATTTATCGATCAGTCGTTTTTACAGGGGGTTTATTTATCGATCGGTCGTTTTCACAGGGGGTGTATTTATCGATCGGTCGTTTTTACAGGGGGTGTATTTATCGATCGGTCGTTTTTACAGGGGGTGTATTTATCGATCGGTCGTTTTTACAGGGGGTGTATTTATCGATCGGTCGTTTTCACAGGGGGTGTATTTATCGATCGGTCGTTTTCACAGGGGGTGTATTTATCGATCGGTCATTTTTACAGCTGGTGTATTTATCGATCGGTCGTTTTTACAGGGGGTGTGTTTATCGATGGGTCGTTTTTACAGGGGGTGTATTTATCGATCGGTCGTTTTTATAGGGGGTGTGTTTATCGATCGGTCGTTTTTATAGGGGGTGTGTTTATCGATGGGTCGTTTTTACAGGGGATGTATTTATCGATGGGTCGTTTTCACAGGGGGTGTATTTATCGATCGATCGCTTTCACAGGGGGTGTATTTATCGATCGGTCGTTTTCACAGGGGGTGTATTTATCGATCGGTCGTTTTCACAGGGGGTGTATTTATCGATCGGTCGTTTTTACAGGGGGTGTATTTATCGATCGGTCGTTTTTACAGGGGTGTATTTATCGATCGGTCGTTTTTGCAGGGGGTGTTTTTATCGATCGGTCGTTTTTGCAGGGGGTGTTTTTATCGATCGGTCGTTTTTACAGGGGGTGTTTTTATCGATCGGTCGTTTTTACAGGGGGTGTATTTATCGATCGGTCGTTTTTACAGGGGGTGTATTTATCGATCGGTCGTTTTCACAGGGGGTGTATTTATCGATCGGTCGTTTTCACAGGGGGTGTATTTATCGATCGGTCGTTTTTACAGGGGGTGTATTTATCGATCGGTCATTTTTACAGGGGGTTTATTTATCGATCGGTCGTTTTTACAGGGGGTGTATTTATCGATCGGTCGTTTTTACAGGGGGTGTATTTATCGATCGGTCGTTTTTACAGGGGGTGTATTTATCGATCGGTCGTTTTCACAGGGGGTGTATTTATCGATCGGTCGTTTTTACGAGGGGTGTATTTATCGATCGGTCGTTTTTACGGGGGGTGTATTTATCGATCGGTCGTTTTTACGGGGGATGTATTTATCGATCGGTCGTTTTTACAAGGGGTGTATTTATCGATCGGTCGTTTTTACAGGGGGTGTATTTATCGATCGGTCGTTTTTACAGGGGGTGTATTTATCGATCGGTCGTTTTCACAGGGGGTGTATTTATCGATCGGTCGTTTTTACAGGGGGTGTATTTATCGATCGGTCATTTTTACAGGGTGTGTATTTATCGATCGGTCATTTTCGCAGGGGGTGTATTTATCGATCGGTCATTTTCGCAGGGGGTGTATTTATCGATCGGTCGTTTTTACAGGAGGTGTATTTATCGATCGGTCGTTTTTACAGGGGTGTATTTATCGATCGGTCGTTTTTGCAGGGGGTGTTTTTATCGATCGGTCGTTTTTGCAGGGGGTGTTTTTATCGATCGGTCGTTTTTACAGGGGGTGTATTTATCGATCGGTCCTTTTTACAGGGGGTGTATTTATCGATCGGTCGTTTTTACAGGGGGTGTATTTATCGATCGGTCGTTTTTACAGGGGGTGTATTTATCGATCGGTCGTTTTTACAGGGGGTGTATTTATCGATCGGTCGTTTTTACACGGGGTGTATTTATCGATCGGTCGTTTTCACAGGGGGTGTATTTATCGATCGGTCGTTTTTACAGGGGGTGTATTTATCGATCGGTCATTTTTACAGGGGGTTTATTTATCGATCGGTCGTTTTTACAGGGGGTGTATTTATCGATCGGTCGTTTTTACAGGGGGTGTATTTATCGATCGGTCGTTTTTACAGGGGGTGTATTTATCGATCGGTCGTTTTCACAGGGGGTGTATTTATCGATCGGTCGTTTTTACGAGGGGTGTATTTATCGATCGGTCGTTTTTACGGGGGGTGTATTTATCGATCGGTCGTTTTTACGGGGGATGTATTTATCGATCGGTCGTTTTTACAAGGGGTGTATTTATCGATCGGTCGTTTTTACAGGGGGTGTATTTATCGATCGGTCGTTTTCACAGGGGGTGTATTTATCGATCGGTCATTTTTACAGGGTGTGTATTTATCGATCGGTCATTTTCGCAGGGGGTGTATTTATCGATCGGTCGTTTTTACAGGGGGTGTATTTATCGATCGGTCGTTTTTACAGGGGTGTATTTATCGATCGGTCGTTTTTGCAGGGGGTGTTTTTATCGATCGGTCGTTTTTGCAGGGGGTGTTTTTATCGATCGGTCGTTTTTACAGGGGGTGTTTTTATCGATCGGTCGTTTTTACAGGGGGTGTATTTATCGATCGGTCGTTTTTACAGGGGGCGTATTTATCGATCGGTCGTTTTTACAGGGGGCGTATTTATCGATCGGTCGTTTTTACAGGGGGTGTATTTATCGATCGGTCGTTTTTACAGGGGGTGTATTTATCGATCGGTCGTTTTTACAGGGGGTGTATTTATCGATCGGTCGTTTTTACAGGGGGTGTATTTATCGATCGGTCGTTTTTACAGGGGGTGTATTTATCGATCGGTCGTTTTTACAGGGGGTGTATTTATCGATCGGTCGTTTTTACAGGGGGTGTATTTATCGATCGGTCGTTTTCACAGGGGGTGTATTTATCGATCGGTCGTTTTTACAGGGGGTGTATTTATCGATCGGTCATTTTTACAGGGGGTTTATTTATCGATCGGTCGTTTTTACAGGGGGTGTATTTATCGATCGGTCGTTTTTACAGGGGGTGTATTTATCGATCGGTCGTTTTTACAGGGGGTGTATTTATCGATCGGTCGTTTTCACAGGGGGTGTATTTATCGATCGGTCGTTTTTACAGGGGGTGTATTTATCGATCGATCGTTTTCACAGGGGGTGTATTTATCGATCGGTCGTTTTTACGAGGGGTGTATTTATCGATCGGTCGTTTTTACGGGGGTGTATTTATCGATCGGTCGTTTTTACGGGGGATGTATTTATCGATCGGTCGTTCTTACAAGGGGTGTATTTATCGATCGGTCGTTTTTACAGGGGGTGTATTTATCGATCGGTCGTTTTCACAGGGGGTGTATTTATCGATCGGTCGTTTTCACAGGGGGTGTATTTATCTATCGGTCGTTTTCACAGGGGGTGTATTTATCGATCGGTCGTTTTTACAGGGGGTGTATTTATCGATCGGTCGTTTTTACAGGGGGTGTATTTATCGATCGGTCGTTTTTACAGGGGGTGTATTTATCGATCGGTCGTTTTTACAGGGGGTGTATTTATCGATCGGTCGTTTTTACAGGGGGTGTATTTATCGATCGGTCGTTTTCACAGGGGGTGTATTTATCGATCGGTCGTTTTTACAGGGGGTGTATTTATCGATCGGTCGTTTTTACAGGGGGTGTATTTATCGATCGGTCGTTTTTACAGGGGGTGTATTTATCGATCGGTCGTTTTCACAGGGGGTGTATTTATCGATCGGTCGTTTTCACAGGGGGTGTATTTATCGATCGGTCGTTTTTACAGGGGTGTATTTATCGATCGGTCGTTTTTACGGGGAGTGTATTTATCGATCGGTCGTTTTTACAGGGAGTGTATTTATCGATCGGTCGTTTTTACAGGGGGTGTATTTATCGATCGGTCGTTTTTACAGGGGTGTAGTTATCGATCGGTCGTTTTTACAGGGGGTGTATTTATCGATCGGTCATTTTTACAGGGGGTGTATTTATCGATCGGTCGTTTTTACAGGGGGTGTGTTTATCGATGGGTCGTTTTTACAGGGGGTGTATTTATCGATGGGTCGTTTTTACAGGGGGTGTGTTTATCGATGGGTCGTTTTTACAGGGGGTGTATTTATCGATGGGTCGTTTTCACAGGGGGTGTATTTATCGAATGATCGCTTTCACAGGGGGTGTATTTATCGATCGGTCGTTTTCACAGGGGGTGTATTTATCGATCGGTCGTTTTCACAGGGGGTGTATTTATCGATCGGTCGTTTTTACAGGGGGTGTATTTATCGATCGGTCGTTTTTACAGGGGGTGTATTTATCGATCGGTCGTTTTTACAGGGGGTGTATTTATCGATCGGTCGTTTTTACAGGGGGTGTATTTATCGATCGGTCGTTTTCACAGGGGGTGTATTTATCGATCGGTCGTTTTCACAGGGGGTGTATTTATCGATCGGTCGTTTTTACAGGGGGTGTATTTATCGATCGGTCATTTTTACAGGGGGTTTATTTATCGATCGGTCGTTTTTACAGGGGGTGTATTTATCGATCGGTCGCTTTTACAGGGGGTGTATTTATCGATCGGTCGTTTTTACAGGGGGTGTATTTATCGATCGGTCGTTTTCACAGGGGGTGTATTTATCGATCGGTCGTTTTTACAGGGGGTGTATTTATCGATCGGTCGTTTTCACAGGGGGTGTATTTATCGATCGGTCGTTTTTACGAGGGGTGTATTTATCGATCGGTCGTTTTTACGGGGGGTGTATTTATCGATCGGTCGTTTTTACGGGGGATGTATTTATCGATCGGTCGTTCTTACAAGGGGTGTATTTATCGATCGGTCGTTTTTACAGGGGGTGTATTTATCGATCGGTCGTTTTCACAGGGGGTGTATTTATCGATCGGTCGTTTTTACAGGGTGTGTATTTATCGATCGGTCGTTTTCGCAGGGGGTGTATTTATCGATCGGTCGTTTTTACAGGGGGTGTATTTATCGATCGGTCGTTTTTACAGGGGGTGTATTTATCGATCGGTCGTTTTTACAGGGGGTGTATTTATCGATCGGTCGTTTTCACAGGGGGTGTATTTATCGATCGGTCGTTTTTACGAGGGGTGTATTTATCGATCGGTCGTTTTTACGGGGGGTGTATTTATCGATCGGTCGTTTTTACGGGGGATGTATTTATCGATCGGTCGTTTTTACAGGGGGTGTATTTATCGATCGGTCGTTTTTACATGGGGTGTATTTATCGATCGGTCGTTTTTACAGGGGGTGTTTTTATCGATCGGTCGTTTTTACAGGGGGTGTATTTATCGATCGGTCGTTTTTACAGGGGGTGTATTTATCGATCTGTCGTTTTTACAGGGGGTGTATTTATCGAGCGATCGTTTTTACAGGGGGTGTATTTATCGATCGGTCGTTTTCACAGGGGTGTATTTATCGATCGGTCGTTTTTACAGGGGGTGTATTTATCGATCGGTCGTTTTCACAGGGAGTGTATTTATCGATCGGTCGTTTTTACAGGGGGTGTATTTATCGATCGGTCGTTTTTACAGGGGTGTAGTTATCGATCGGTCGTTTTTACAGGGGGTGTATTTATCGATCGGTCATTTTTACAGGGGGTGTATTTATCGATCGGTCGTTTTTACAGGGGGTGTGTTTATCGATGGGTCGTTTTTACAGGGGGTGTATTTATCGATCGGTCGTTTTTACAGGGGGTGTGTTTATCGATGGGTCGTTTTTACAGGGGGTGTATTTATCGATGGGTCGTTTTCACAGGGGGTGTATTTATCGAATGATCGCTTTCACAGGGGGTGTATTTATCGATCGGTCGTTTTCACAGGGGGTGTATTTATCGATCGGTCGTTTTCACAGGGGGTGTATTTATCGATCGGTCGTTTTTACAGGGGGTGTATTTATCGATCGGTCGTTTTTACAGGGGTGTATTTATCGATCGGTCGTTTTCACAGGAGGTGTATTTATCGATCGGTCGTTTTTGCAGGGGGTGTTTTTATCGATCGGTCGATTTTACAGGGGGTGTATTTATCGATCGGTCGTTTTTACAGGGGGTGTATTTATCGATCGGTCGTTTTTACAGGGGGTGTATTTATCGATCGGTCGTTTTTACAGGGGGTGTATTTATTGATCGGTCGTTTTCACAGGGGGTGTATTTATCGATCGGTCGTTTTTACAGGGGGTGTATTTATCGATCGGTCGTTTTTACGGGGAGTGTATTTATCGATCGGTCGTTTTTACAGGGAGTGTATTTATCGATCGGTCGTTTTTACAGGGGGTGTATTTATCTATCGGTCGTTTTTTCAGGGGTTGTAGTTATCGATCGGTCGTTTTCACAGGGGGTGTATTTATCGATCGGTCGTTTTTACAGGGGGTGTATTTATCGATCGGTCGTTTTTACAGGGGGTGTATTTATCGATCGGTCGTTTTTACAGGGGGTGTATTTATCGATCGGTCGTTTTTACAGGGGGTGTATTTATCGATCGGTCGTTTTTACAGGGAGTGTATTTATCGATCGGTCGTTTTCACAGGGGGTGTATTTATCGATCGGTCGTTTTTACAGGGGGTGTATTTATCGATCGGTCATTTTCACAGGGGGTGTATTTATCGATCGGTCGTTTTTACAGGGGGTGTATTTATCGATCGGTCGTTTTTACAGGGGGTGTATTTATCGATCGGTCGTTTTTACAGGGGGTGTATTTATCGATCGGTCGTTTTCACAGGGGGTGTATTTATCGATCGGTCGTTTTTACGAGGGGTGTATTTATCGATCGGTCGTTTTTACGGGGGGTGTATTTATCGATCGGTCGTTTTTACGGGGGATGTATTTATCGATCGGTCGTTTTTACAGGGGGTGTATTTATCGATCGGTCGTTTTCACAGGGGGTGTATTTATCGATCGGTCGTTTTTACGAGGGGTGTATTTATCGATCGGTCGTTTTTACGGGGGGTGTATTTATCGATCGGTCGTTTTTACGGGGGATGTATTTATCGATCGGTCGTTTTTACAGGGGGTGTATTTATCGATCGGTCGTTTTTACAGGGGGTGTATTTATCGATCGGTCGTTTTCACAGGTTGTGTATTTATCGATCGGTCGTTTTTACAGGGGGTGTGTTTATCGATGGGTCGTTTTTACAGGGGGTGTGTTTATCGATGGGTCGTTTTTACAGGGGGTGTATTTATCGATGGGTCGTTTTCACAGGGGGTGTATTTATCGATCGGTCGTTTTCACAGGGGGTGTAATTATCGATCGGTCGTTTTCACAGGGGGTGTATTTATCGATCGGTCGTTTTTACAGGGGGTGTATTTATCGATCGGTCGTTTTTACAGGGGGTGTATTTATCGATCGGTCGTTTTTACAGGGGTGTTTTTATCGATCGGTCGTTTTTACAGGGGGTGTATTTATCGATCGGTCGTTTTTACAGGGGGTGTATTTATCGATCTGTCGTTTTTACAGGGGGTGTATTTATCGATCGATCGTTTTTACAGGGGGTGTATTTATCGATCGGTCGTTTTTACAGGGGGTGTATTTATCGATCGGTCGTTTTCACAGGGGTGTATTTATCGATCGGTCGTTTTTACAGGGGGTGTATTTATCGATCGGTCGTTTTCACAGGGGGTGTATTTATCTATCGGTCGTTTTCACAGGGGGTGTATTTATCGATCGGTCGTTTTTACAGGGGGTGTATTTATCGATCGGTCGTTTTTACAGGGGGTGTATTTATCGATCGGTCGTTTTTACAGGGGGTGTATTTATCGATCGGTCGTTTTTACAGGGGGTGTATTTATCGATCGGTCGTTTTCACAGGGGGTGTATTTATCGATCGGTCGTTTTCACAGGGGGTGTATTTATCGATCGGTCATTTTTACAGCTGGTGTATTTATCGATCGGTCGTTTTTACAGGGGGTGTGTTTATCGATGGGTCGTTTTTACAGGGGGTGTATTTATCGATCGGTCGTTTTTATAGGGGGTGTGTTTATCGATCGGTCGTTTTTATAGGGGGTGTGTTTATCGATGGGTCGTTTTTACAGGGGATGTATTTATCGATGGGTCGTTTTCACAGGGGGTGTATTTATCGATCGATCGCTTTCACAGGGGGTGTATTTATCGATCGGTCGTTTTCACAGGGGGTGTATTTATCGATCGGTCGTTTTCACAGGGGGTGTATTTATCGATCGGTCGTTTTTACAGGGGGTGTATTTATCGATCGGTCGTTTTTACAGGGGTGTATTTATCGATCGGTCGTTTTTGCAGGGGGTGTTTTTATCGATCGGTCGTTTTTGCAGGGGGTGTTTTTATCGATCGGTCGTTTTTACAGGGGGTGTTTTTATCGATCGGTCGTTTTTACAGGGGGTGTATTTATCGATCGGTCGTTTTTACAGGGGGTGTATTTATCGATCGGTCGTTTTCACAGGGGGTGTATTTATCGATCGGTCGTTTTCACAGGGGGTGTATTTATCGATCGGTCGTTTTTACAGGGGGTGTATTTATCGATCGGTCATTTTTACAGGGGGTTTATTTATCGATCGGTCGTTTTTACAGGGGGTGTATTTATCGATCGGTCGTTTTTACAGGGGGTGTATTTATCGATCGGTCGTTTTTACAGGGGGTGTATTTATCGATCGGTCGTTTTCACAGGGGGTGTATTTATCGATCGGTCGTTTTTACGAGGGGTGTATTTATCGATCGGTCGTTTTTACGGGGGGTGTATTTATCGATCGGTCGTTTTTACGGGGGATGTATTTATCGATCGGTCGTTTTTACAAGGGGTGTATTTATCGATCGGTCGTTTTTACAGGGGGTGTATTTATCGATCGGTCGTTTTCACAGGGGGTGTATTTATCGATCGGTCATTTTTACAGGGTGTGTATTTATCGATCGGTCATTTTCGCAGGGGGTGTATTTATCGATCGGTCATTTTCGCAGGGGGTGTATTTATCGATCGGTCGTTTTTACAGGAGGTGTATTTATCGATCGGTCGTTTTTACAGGGGTGTATTTATCGATCGGTCGTTTTTGCAGGGGGTGTTTTTATCGATCGGTCGTTTTTGCAGGGGGTGTTTTTATCGATCGGTCGTTTTTACAGGGGGTGTATTTATCGATCGGTCCTTTTTACAGGGGGTGTATTTATCGATCGGTCGTTTTTACAGGGGGTGTATTTATCGATCGGTCGTTTTTACAGGGGGTGTATTTATCGATCGGTCGTTTTTACAGGGGGTGTATTTATCGATCGGTCGTTTTTACACGGGGTGTATTTATCGATCGGTCGTTTTCACAGGGGGTGTATTTATCGATCGGTCGTTTTTACAGGGGGTGTATTTATCGATCGGTCATTTTTACAGGGGGTTTATTTATCGATCGGTCGTTTTTACAGGGGGTGTATTTATCGATCGGTCGTTTTTACAGGGGGTGTATTTATCGATCGGTCGTTTTTACAGGGGGTGTATTTATCGATCGGTCGTTTTCACAGGGGGTGTATTTATCGATCGGTCGTTTTTACGAGGGGTGTATTTATCGATCGGTCGTTTTTACGGGGGGTGTATTTATCGATCGGTCGTTTTTACGGGGGATGTATTTATCGATCGGTCGTTTTTACAAGGGGTGTATTTATCGATCGGTCGTTTTTACAGGGGGTGTATTTATCGATCGGTCGTTTTCACAGGGGGTGTATTTATCGATCGGTCATTTTTACAGGGTGTGTATTTATCGATCGGTCATTTTCGCAGGGGGTGTATTTATCGATCGGTCGTTTTTACAGGGGGTGTATTTATCGATCGGTCGTTTTTACAGGGGTGTATTTATCGATCGGTCGTTTTTGCAGGGGGTGTTTTTATCGATCGGTCGTTTTTGCAGGGGGTGTTTTTATCGATCGGTCGTTTTTACAGGGGGTGTTTTTATCGATCGGTCGTTTTTACAGGGGGTGTATTTATCGATCGGTCGTTTTTACAGGGGGCGTATTTATCGATCGGTCGTTTTTACAGGGGGCGTATTTATCGATCGGTCGTTTTTACAGGGGGTGTATTTATCGATCGGTCGTTTTTACAGGGGGTGTATTTATCGATCGGTCGTTTTTACAGGGGGTGTATTTATCGATCGGTCGTTTTTACAGGGGGTGTATTTATCGATCGGTCGTTTTTACAGGGGGTGTATTTATCGATCGGTCGTTTTTACAGGGGGTGTATTTATCGATCGGTCGTTTTTACAGGGGGTGTATTTATCGATCGGTCGTTTTCACAGGGGGTGTATTTATCGATCGGTCGTTTTTACAGGGGGTGTATTTATCGATCGGTCATTTTTACAGGGGGTTTATTTATCGATCGGTCGTTTTTACAGGGGGTGTATTTATCGATCGGTCGTTTTTACAGGGGGTGTATTTATCGATCGGTCGTTTTTACAGGGGGTGTATTTATCGATCGGTCGTTTTCACAGGGGGTGTATTTATCGATCGGTCGTTTTTACAGGGGGTGTATTTATCGATCGATCGTTTTCACAGGGGGTGTATTTATCGATCGGTCGTTTTTACGAGGGGTGTATTTATCGATCGGTCGTTTTTACGGGGGGTGTATTTATCGATCGGTCGTTTTTACGGGGGATGTATTTATCGATCGGTCGTTCTTACAAGGGGTGTATTTATCGATCGGTCGTTTTTACAGGGGGTGTATTTATCGATCGGTCGTTTTCACAGGGGGTGTATTTATCGATCGGTCGTTTTCACAGGGGGTGTATTTATCTATCGGTCGTTTTCACAGGGGGTGTATTTATCGATCGGTCGTTTTTACAGGGGGTGTATTTATCGATCGGTCGTTTTTACAGGGGGTGTATTTATCGATCTGTCGTTTTTACAGGGGGTGTATTTATCGATCGGTCGTTTTTACAGGGGGTGTATTTATCGATCGGTCGTTTTTACAGGGGGTGTATTTATCGATCGGTCGTTTTCACAGGGGGTGTATTTATCGATCGGTCGTTTTTACAGGGGGTGTATTTATCGATCGGTCGTTTTTACAGGGGGTGTATTTATCGATCGGTCGTTTTTACAGGGGGTGTATTTATCGATCGGTCGTTTTCACAGGGGGTGTATTTATCGATCGGTCGTTTTCACAGGGGGTGTATTTATCGATCGGTCGTTTTTACAGGGGTGTATTTATCGATCGGTCGTTTTTACGGGGAGTGTATTTATCGATCGGTCGTTTTTACAGGGAGTGTATTTATCGATCGGTCGTTTTTACAGGGGGTGTATTTATCGATCGGTCGTTTTTACAGGGGTGTAGTTATCGATCGGTCGTTTTTACAGGGGGTGTATTTATCGATCGGTCATTTTTACAGGGGGTGTATTTATCGATCGGTCGTTTTTACAGGGGGTGTGTTTATCGATGGGTCGTTTTTACAGGGGGTGTATTTATCGATGGGTCGTTTTTACAGGGGGTGTGTTTATCGATGGGTCGTTTTTACAGGGGGTGTATTTATCGATGGGTCGTTTTCACAGGGGGTGTATTTATCGAATGATCGCTTTCACAGGGGGTGTATTTATCGATCGGTCGTTTTCACAGGGGGTGTATTTATCGATCGGTCGTTTTCACAGGGGGTGTATTTATCGATCGGTCGTTTTTACAGGGGGTGTATTTATCGATCGGTCGTTTTTACAGGGGGTGTATTTATCGATCGGTCGTTTTTACAGGGGGTGTATTTATCGATCGGTCGTTTTTACAGGGGGTGTATTTATCGATCGGTCGTTTTCACAGGGGGTGTATTTATCGATCGGTCGTTTTCACAGGGGGTGTATTTATCGATCGGTCGTTTTTACAGGGGGTGTATTTATCGATCGGTCATTTTTACAGGGGGTTTATTTATCGATCGGTCGTTTTTACAGGGGGTGTATTTATCGATCGGTCGCTTTTACAGGGGGTGTATTTATCGATCGGTCGTTTTTACAGGGGGTGTATTTATCGATCGGTCGTTTTCACAGGGGGTGTATTTATCGATCGGTCGTTTTTACAGGGGGTGTATTTATCGATCGGTCGTTTTCACAGGGGGTGTATTTATCGATCGGTCGTTTTTACGAGGGGTGTATTTATCGATCGGTCGTTTTTACGGGGGGTGTATTTATCGATCGGTCGTTTTTACGGGGGATGTATTTATCGATCGGTCGTTCTTACAAGGGGTGTATTTATCGATCGGTCGTTTTTACAGGGGGTGTATTTATCGATCGGTCGTTTTCACAGGGGGTGTATTTATCGATCGGTCGTTTTTACAGGGTGTGTATTTATCGATCGGTCGTTTTCGCAGGGGGTGTATTTATCGATCGGTCGTTTTTACAGGGGGTGTATTTATCGATCGGTCGTTTTTACAGGGGGTGTATTTATCGATCGGTCGTTTTTACAGGGGGTGTATTTATCGATCGGTCGTTTTCACAGGGGGTGTATTTATCGATCGGTCGTTTTTACGAGGGGTGTATTTATCGATCGGTCGTTTTTACGGGGGGTGTATTTATCGATCGGTCGTTTTTACGGGGGATGTATTTATCGATCGGTCGTTTTTACAGGGGGTGTATTTATCGATCGGTCGTTTTTACATGGGGTGTATTTATCGATCGGTCGTTTTTACAGGGGGTGTTTTTATCGATCGGTCGTTTTTACAGGGGGTGTATTTATCGATCGGTCGTTTTTACAGGGGGTGTATTTATCGATCTGTCGTTTTTACAGGGGGTGTATTTATCGAGCGATCGTTTTTACAGGGGGTGTATTTATCGATCGGTCGTTTTCACAGGGGTGTATTTATCGATCGGTCGTTTTTACAGGGGGTGTATTTATCGATCGGTCGTTTTCACAGGGAGTGTATTTATCGATCGGTCGTTTTTACAGGGGGTGTATTTATCGATCGGTCGTTTTTACAGGGGTGTAGTTATCGATCGGTCGTTTTTACAGGGGGTGTATTTATCGATCGGTCATTTTTACAGGGGGTGTATTTATCGATCGGTCGTTTTTACAGGGGGTGTGTTTATCGATGGGTCGTTTTTACAGGGGGTGTATTTATCGATCGGTCGTTTTTACAGGGGGTGTGTTTATCGATGGGTCGTTTTTACAGGGGGTGTATTTATCGATGGGTCGTTTTCACAGGGGGTGTATTTATCGAATGATCGCTTTCACAGGGGGTGTATTTATCGATCGGTCGTTTTCACAGGGGGTGTATTTATCGATCGGTCGTTTTCACAGGGGGTGTATTTATCGATCGGTCGTTTTTACAGGGGGTGTATTTATCGATCGGTCGTTTTTACAGGGGTGTATTTATCGATCGGTCGTTTTCACAGGAGGTGTATTTATCGATCGGTCGTTTTTGCAGGGGGTGTTTTTATCGATCGGTCGATTTTACAGGGGGTGTATTTATCGATCGGTCGTTTTTACAGGGGGTGTATTTATCGATCGGTCGTTTTTACAGGGGGTGTATTTATCGATCGGTCGTTTTTACAGGGGGTGTATTTATTGATCGGTCGTTTTCACAGGGGGTGTATTTATCGATCGGTCGTTTTTACAGGGGGTGTATTTATCGATCGGTCGTTTTTACGGGGAGTGTATTTATCGATCGGTCGTTTTTACAGGGAGTGTATTTATCGATCGGTCGTTTTTACAGGGGGTGTATTTATCTATCGGTCGTTTTTTCAGGGGTTGTAGTTATCGATCGGTCGTTTTTACAGGGGGTGTAGTTTTCAATCGGTCGTTTTTACAGGGGGTGTATTTATCGATCGGTCGTTTTTACAGGGGGTGTGTTTATCGATGGGTCGTTTTTACAGGGGGTGTATTTATCGATCGGTCGTTTTTACAGGGGGTGTGTTTATCGATCGGTCGTTTTCACAGGGGGTGTATTTATCGATCGGTCGTTTTAACAGCGGGTGTATTTATCGATCGGTCGTTTTTGCAGGGGGTGTATTTATCGATCGGTCGTTTTTACAGGGGGTGTATTTATCGATCGGTCGTTTTTACAGGGGGTGTATTTATCGATCAGTCGTTTTTACAGGGGTGTATTTATCGATCGGTCGTTTTTACAGGGAGTGTATTTATCGATCGGTCGTTTTTACAGGGAGTGTATTTATCGATCGGTCGTTTTTACAGGGGGTGTTTTTATCGATCGGTCGTTTTTACAGGGGGTGTATTTATCGATCGGTCGTTTTTACAGGGGGTGTATTTATCAATCGGTCGTTTTTATAGGGGGTGTATTTATCGATCGGTCGTTTTCGCAGGGGGTGTATTTATCGATCGGTCGTTTTCACAGGGGTTGTATTTATCGATCGGTCGCTTTCACAGGGGGTGTATTTATCGATCGGTCGTTTTTACTGGGGTGTATTTATCGATCGGTCGTTTTTACTGGGGGTGTATTTATCGATCGGTCGTTTTTTCAGGGGGTGTATTTATCGATCGGTCGTTTTTACTGGGGTGTATTTATCGATCGGTCGTTTTTACAGGGGTGTATTTATCGATCGGTCGTTTTTTCAGGGGGTGTATTTATCGATCGGTCGTTTTTACAGGGGGTGTATTTATCGATCGGTCGTTTTTACAGGGGGTGTATTTATCGATCGGTCAATTTCACAGGGGGTGTATTTATCGATCGGTCGTTTTTACAGGGGGTGTATTTATCGATCGGTCGTTTTCACAGGGGGTGTATTTATCGATCGGTCGTTTTCACAGGGGGTGTATTTATCTATCGGTCGTTTTCACAGGGGGTGTATTTATCGATCGGTCGTTTTTACAGGGTGTGTATTTATCGATCGGTCGTTTTCGCAGGGGGTGTATTTATCGATCGGTCGTTTTTACAGGGGGTGTATTTATCGATCGGTCGTTTTTACAGGGGGTGTATTTATCGATCGGTCGTTTTTACAGGGGGTGTATTTATCGATCGGTCGTTTTCACAGGGGGTGTATTTATCGATCGGTCGTTTTTACGAGTGGTGTATTTATCGATCGGTCGTTTTTACGGGGGGTGTATTTATCGATCGGTCGTTTTTACGGGGGATGTATTTATCGATCGGTCGTTTTTACAGGGGGTGTATTTATCGATCGGTCGTTTTTACAGGGGGTGTATTTATCGATCGGTCGTTTTTACAGGGGGTGTTTTTATCGATCGGTCGTTTTTACAGGGGGTGTATTTATCGATCGGTCGTTTTTACAGGGGGTGTATTTATCGATCTGTCGTTTTTACAGGGGGTGTATTTATCGATCGATCGTTTTTACAGGGGGTGTATTTATCGATCGGTCGTTTTTACAGGGGGTGTATTTATCGATCGGTCGTTTTCACAGGGGTGTATTTATCGATCGGTCGTTTTTACAGGGGGTGTATTTATCGATCGGTCGTTTTCACAGGGGGTGTATTTATCGATCGGTCGTTTTCACAGGGGGTGTATTTATCTATCGGTCGTTTTCACAGGGGGTGTATTTATCGATCGGTCGTTTTTACAGGGGGTGTATTTATCGATCGGTCGTTTTTACAGGGGGTGTATTTATCGATCGGTCGTTTTTACAGGGGGTGTATTTATCGATCGGTCGTTTTTACAGGGGGTGTATTTATCGATCGGTCGTTTTTACAGGGGGTGTATTTATCGATCGGTCGTTTTCACAGGGGGTGTATTTATCGATCGGTCGTTTTTACAGGGGGTGTATTTATCGATCGGTCGTTTTTACAGGGGGTGTATTTATCGATCGGTCGTTTTTACAGGGGGTGTATTTATCGATCGGTCGTTTTCACAGGGGGTGTATTTATCGATCGGTCGTTTTCACAGGGGGTGTATTTATCGATCGGTCGTTTTTACAGGGGTGTATTTATCGATCGGTCGTTTTTACGGGGAGTGTATTTATCGATCGGTCGTTTTTACAGGGAGTGTATTTATCGATCGGTCGTTTTTACAGGGGGTGTATTTATCGATCGGTCGTTTTTACAGGGGTGTAGTTATCGATCGGTCGTTTTTACAGGGGGTGTATTTATCGATCGGTCATTTTTACAGGGGGTGTATTTATCGATCGGTCGTTTTTACAGGGGGTGTGTTTATCGATGGGTCGTTTTTACAGGGGGTGTATTTATCGATGGGTCGTTTTTACAGGGGGTGTGTTTATCGATGGGTCGTTTTTACAGGGGGTGTATTTATCGATGGGTCGTTTTCACAGGGGGTGTATTTATCGAATGATCGCTTTCACAGGGGGTGTATTTATCGATCGGTCGTTTTCACAGGGGGTGTATTTATCGATCGGTCGTTTTCACAGGGGGTGTATTTATCGATCGGTCGTTTTTACAGGGGGTGTATTTATCGATCGGTCGTTTTTACAGGGGGTGTATTTATCGATCGGTCGTTTTTACAGGGGGTGTATTTATCGATCGGTCGTTTTTACAGGGGGTGTATTTATCGATCGGTCGTTTTCACAGGGGGTGTATTTATCGATCGGTCGTTTTCACAGGGGGTGTATTTATCGATCGGTCGTTTTTACAGGGGGTGTATTTATCGATCGGTCATTTTTACAGGGGGTTTATTTATCGATCGGTCGTTTTTACAGGGGGTGTATTTATCGATCGGTCGTTTTTACAGGGGGTGTATTTATCGATCGGTCGTTTTTACAGGGGGTGTATTTATCGATCGGTCGTTTTCACAGGGGGTGTATTTATCGATCGGTCGTTTTTACAGGGGGTGTATTTATCGATCGGTCGTTTTCACAGGGGGTGTATTTATCGATCGGTCGTTTTTACGAGGGGTGTATTTATCGATCGGTCGTTTTTACGGGGGGTGTATTTATCGATCGGTCGTTTTTACGGGGGATGTATTTATCGATCGGTCGTTCTTACAAGGGGTGTATTTATCGATCGGTCGTTTTTACAGGGGGTGTATTTATCGATCGGTCGTTTTCACAGGGGGTGTATTTATCGATCGGTCGTTTTTACAGGGTGTGTATTTATCGATCGGTCGTTTTCGCAGGGGGTGTATTTATCGATCGGTCGTTTTTACAGGGGGTGTATTTATCGATCGGTCGTTTTTACAGGGGGTGTATTTATCGATCGGTCGTTTTTACAGGGGGTGTATTTATCGATCGGTCGTTTTCACAGGGGGTGTATTTATCGATCGGTCGTTTTTACGAGGGGTGTATTTATCGATCGGTCGTTTTTACGGGGGGTGTATTTATCGATCGGTCGTTTTTACAGGGGATGTATTTATAGATCGGTCGTTTTTACAGGGGGTGTATTTATCGATCGGTCGTTTTTACAGGGGGTGTATTTATCGATCGGTCGTTTTTACAGGGGGTGTTTTTATCGATCGGTCGTTTTTACAGGGGGTGTATTTATCGATCGGTCGTTTTTACAGGGGGTGTATTTATCGATCTGTCGTTTTTACAGGGGTGTATTTATCGAGCGATCGTTTTTACAGGGGGTGTATTTATCGATCGGTCGTTTTCACAGGGGTGTATTTATCGATCGGTCGTTTTTACAGGGGGTGTATTTATCGATCGGTCGTTTTCACAGGGGGTGTATTTATCGATCGGTCGTTTTCACAGGGGGTGTATTTATCTATCGGTCGTTTTCACAGGGGGTGTATTTATCGATCGGTCGTTTTTACAGGGGGTGTATTTATTGATCGGTCGTTTTTACAGGTGGTGTATTTATCGATCGGTCGTTTTTACAGGGGGTGTATTTATCGATCGGTCGTTTTTACAGGGGGTGTATTTATCGATCGATCGTTTTTACAGGGGGTGTATTTATCGATCGGTCGTTTTCACAGGGGGTGTATTTATCGATCGTTGGTTTTTACGGGGAGTGTATTTATCGATCGGTGGTTTTTACAGGGAGTGTATTTATCGATCGGTCGTTTTTACAGGGGGTGTATTTATCGATCGGTCGTTTTTACAGGGGTGTAGTTATCGATCGGTCGTTTTTACAGGGGGTGTATTTATCGATCGGTCATTTTTACAGGGGGTGTATTTATCGATCGGTCGTTTTTACAGGGGTGTGTTTATCGATGGGTCGTTTTTACAGGGGGTGTATTTATCGATCGGTCGTTTTTACAGGGGGTGTGTTTATCGATGGGTCGTTTTTACAGGGGGTGTATTTATCGATGGGTCGTTTTCACAGGGGGTGTATTTATCGAATGATCGCTTTCACAGGGGGTGTATTTATCGATCGGTCGTTTTCACAGGGGGTGTATTTATCGATCGGTCGTTTTCACAGGGGGTGTATTTATCGATCGGTCGTTTTTACAGGGGGTGTATTTATCGATCGGTCGTTTTTACAGGGGTGTATTTATCGATCGGTCGTTTTTACAGGAGGTGTATTTATCGATCGGTCGTTTTTGCAGGGGGTGTTTTTATCGATCGGTCGATTTTACAGGGGGTGTATTTATCGATCGGTCGTTTTTACAGGGGGTGTATTTATCGATCGGTCGTTTTTACAGGGGGTGTATTTATCGATCGATCGTTTTTACAGGGGGTGTATTTATTGATCGGTCGTTTTCACAGGGGGTGTATTTATCGATCGGTCGTTTTTACAGGGGGTGTATTTATCGATCGGTCGTTTTTACGGGGAGTGTATTTATCGATCGGTCGTTTTTACAGGGAGTGTATTTATCGATCGGTCGTTTTTACAGGGGTGTATTTATCTATCGGTCGTTTTTTCAGGGGTTGTAGTTATCGATCGGTCGTTTTTACAGGGGGTGTAGTTATCGATCGGTCGTTTTTACAGGGGGTGTATTTATCGATCGGTCGTTTTTACAGGGGGTGTGTTTATCGATGGGTCGTTTTTACAGGGGGTGTATTTATCGATCGGTCGTTTTTACAGGGGGTGTGTTTATCGATCGGTCGTTTTCACAGGGGGTGTATTTATCGATCGGTCGTTTTCACAGGGGGTGTATTTATCGATCGGTCGCTTTCACAGGGGGTGTATTTATCGATCGGTCGTTTTTACTGGGGTGTATTTATCGATCGGTCGTTTTTACTGGGGGTGTATTTATCGATCGGTCGTTTTTTCAGGGGGTGTATTTATCGATCGGTCGTTTTTACTGGGGTGTATTTATCGATCGGTCGTTTTTACAGGGGTGTATTTATCGATCGGTCGTTTTTACAGGGGGTGTGTTTATCGATGGGTCGTTTTTACAGGGGGTGTATTTATCGATCGGTCGTTTTTACAGGGGGTGTGTTTATCGATGGGTCGTTTTTACAGGGGGTGTATTTATCGATGGGTCGTTTTCACAGGGGGTGTATTTATCGAATGATCGCTTTCACAGGGGGTGTATTTATCGATCGGTCGTTTTCACAGGGGGTGTATTTATCGATCGGTCGTTTTCACAGGGGCTGTATTTATCGATCGGTCGTTTTTACAGGGGGTGTATTTATCGATCGGTCGTTTTTACAGGGGTGTATTTATCGATCGGTCGTTTTTACAGGAGGTGTATTTATCGATCGGTCGTTTTTGCAGGGGGTGTTTTTATCGATCGGTCGATTTTACAGGGGGTGTATTTATCGATCGGTCGTTTTTACAGGGGGTGTATTTATCGATCGGTCGTTTTTACAGGGGGTGTATTTATCGATCGGTCGTTTTTACAGGGGGTGTATTTATTGATCGGTCGTTTTCACAGGGGGTGTATTTATCGATCGGTCGTTTTTACAGGGGGTGTATTTATCGATCGGTCGTTTTTACGGGGAGTGTATTTATCGATCGGTCGTTTTTACAGGGAGTGTATTTATCGATCGGTCGTTTTTACAGGGGTGTATTTATCTATCGGTCGTTTTTTCAGGGGTTGTAGTTATCGATCGGTCGTTTTTACAGGGGGTGTAGTTATCGATCGGTCGTTTTTACAGGGGGTGTATTTATCGATCGGTCGTTTTTACAGGGGGTGTGTTTATCGATGGGTCGTTTTTACAGGGGGTGTATTTATCGATCGGTCGTTTTTACAGGGGGTGTGTTTATCGATCGGTCGTTTTCACAGGGGGTGTATTTATCGATCGGTCGTTTTAACAGCGGGTGTATTTATCGATCGGTCGTTTTTACAGGGGGTGTATTTATCGATCGGTCGTTTTTACAGGGGGTGTATTTATCGATCGGTCGTTTTTACAGGGGGTGTATTTATCGATCGGTCGTTTTTACAGGGGTGTATTTATCGATCGGTCGTTTTTACAGGGAGTGTATTTATCGATCGGTCGTTTTTACAGGGAGTGTATTTATCGATCGGTCGTTTTTACAGGGGGTGTTTTTATCGATCGGTCGTTTTTACAGGGGGTGTATTTATCGATCGGTCGTTTTTACAGGGGGTGTATTTATCAATCGGTCGTTTTTATAGGGGGTGTATTTATCGATCGGTCGTTTTCGCAGGGGGTGTATTTATCGATCGGTCGTTTTCACAGGGGGTGTATTTATCGATCGGTCGCTTTCACAGGGGGTGTATTTATCGATCGGTCGTTTTTACTGGGGTGTATTTATCGATCGGTCGTTTTTACTGGGGGTGTATTTATCGATCGGTCGTTTTTTCAGGGGGTGTATTTATCGATCGGTCGTTTTTACTGGGGTGTATTTATCGATCGGTCGTTTTTACAGGGGTGTATTTATCGATCGGTCGTTTTTTCAGGGGGTGTATTTATCGATCGGTCGTTTTTACAGGGGGTGTATTTATCGATCGGTCGTTTTTACAGGGGGTGTATTTATCGATCGGTCAATTTCACAGGGGTTGTATTTATCGATCGGTCGTTTTTACAGGGGGTGTATTTATCGATCGGTCGTTTTCACAGGGGGTGTATTTATCGATCGGTCGTTTTCACAGGGGGTGTATTTATCTATCGGTCGTTTTCACAGGGGGTGTATTTATCGATCGGTCGTTTTTACAGGGGTGTATTTATCGATCGGTTGTTTTTACAGGGGGTGTATTTATCGATCGGTCGTTTTTACAGGGGGTGTATTTATCGATCGGTCGTTTTTACAGGGGGTGTATTTATCGATCGGTCGTTTTTACAGGGGGTGTATTTATCGATCGGTCGTTTTCACAGGGGGTGTATTTATCGATCGGTCGTTTTTACAGGGGGTGTATTTATCGATCGGTCGTTTTTACAGGGGGTGTATTTATCGATCGGTCGTTTTTACAGGGGGTGTATTTATCGATCGGTCGTTTTTACAGGGGGTGTAATTATCGATCGGTCGTTTTTACAGGGGGTGTAATTATCGATCGGTCGTTTTTGCAGGGGGTGTATTTATCGATCGGTCGTTTTTACAGGGGGTGTATTTATCGATCGGTCGTTTTTACAGGGGGTGTATTTATCGATCGGTCGTTTTTACATGGATGTATTTATCGATCGGTCGTTTTTACAGGGGGTGTATTTATCGATCGGTCGTTTTCACAGGGGGTGTATTTATCGATCGTTCGTTTTTACAGGGGGTGTATTTATCGATCGGTCGTTTTTACAGGGGGTGTATTTATCGATCGGTCGATTTTACAGGGGTTGTATTTATCGATAGGTCGTTTTTACAAGGGGTGTATTTATCGATCGGTCGTTTTTACAGGGTGTGTATTTATCGATCGCTCGTTTTTACAGGGGGTGTATTTATCGATCGGTCGTTTTTACATGGATGTATTTATCGATCGGTCGTTTTTACAGGGGGTGTATTTATCGATCGGTCGTTTTTACAGGGGGTGTATTTATCGATCGGTCGTTTTTACAGGGGGTGTATTTATCGATCGGTCGTTTTTACAGGGGGTGTATTTATCGATCAGTCGATTTTACAGGGGGTGTATTTATCGATAGGTCGTTTTTACAAGGGGTGTATTTATCGATCGGTCGTTTTTGCAGGGGGTGTTTTTATCGATCGGTCGATTTTACAGGGGGTGTATTTATCGATCGGTCGTTTTTACAGGGGTGTTTTTATCGATCGGTCGTTTTTACAGGGGGTGTATTTATCGATCGGTCGTTTTTACAGGGGGTGTATTTATCGATCGGTCGTTTTTACAGGGGGTGTATTTATCGATCGGTCGTTTTCACAGGGGGTGTATTTATCGATCGGTCGTTTTAACAGGGGGTGTATTTATCGATCGTTCGTTTTTACAGGGGGTGTATTTATCGATCGGTCGTTTTTACAGGGGGTGTATTTATCGATCGGTCGTTTTTACAGGGGGTGTATTTATCGATCGGTCGTTTTTACAGGGGGTGTATTTATCGATCGGTCGTTTTTACAGGGGTGTATTTATCGATCGGTCGTTTTTACAGGGAGTGTATTTATCGATCGGTCGTTTTTACAGGGAGTGTATTTATCGATCGGTCGTTTTTACAGGGGGTGTTTTTATCGATCGGTCGTTTTTACAGGGGGTGTATTTATCGATCGGTCGTTTTTACAGGGGGTGTATTTATCAATCGGTCGTTTTTATAGGGGGTGTATTTATCGATCGGTCGTTTTCGCAGGGGGTGTATTTATCGATCGGTCGTTTTCACAGGGGGTGTATTTATCGATCGGTCGCTTTCACAGGGGGTGTATTTATCGATCGGTCGTTTTTACTGGGGTGTATTTATCGATCGGTCGTTTTTACTGGGGGTGTATTTATCGATCGGTCGTTTTTTCAGGGGGTGTATTTATCGATCGGTCGTTTTTACAGGGGGTGTATTTATCGATCGGTCAATTTCACAGGGGGTGTATTTATCGATCGGTCGTTTTTACAGGGGGTGTATTTATCGATCGGTCGTTTTCACAGGGGGTGTATTTATCGATCGGTCGTTTTCACAGGGGGTGTATTTATCTATCGGTCGTTTTCACAGGGGGTGTATTTATCGATCGGTCGTTTTTACAGGGGTGTATTTATCGATCGGTCGTTTTTACAGGGGGTGTATTTATCGATCGGTCGTTTTTACAGGGGGTGTATTTATCGATCGGTCGTTTTTACAGGGGGTGTATTTATCGATCGGTCGTTTTTACAGGGGGTGTATTTATCGATCGGTCGTTTTCACAGGGGGTGTATTTATCGATCGGTCGTTTTTACAGGGGGTGTATTTATCGATCGGTCGTTTTTACATGGGGTGTATTTATCGATCGGTCGTTTTTACAGGGGTGTATTTATCGATCGGTCGTTTTTACAGGGGGTGTAATTATCGATCGGTCGTTTTTGCAGGGGGTGTATTTATCGATCGGTCGTTTTTACAGGGGGTGTATTTATCGATCGGTCGTTTTTACAGGGGGTGTAATTATCGATCGGTCGTTTTTGCAGGGGGTGTATTTATCGATCGGTCGTTTTTACAGGGGGTGTATTTATCGATCGGTCGTTTTTACAGGGGGTGTATTTATCGATCACCCCCTGTAAAAACGACCGATCGATAAATACACCCCCTGTAAAAACTACCGATCGATAAATACACCCCCTGTGAAAACGCCGATCGATAAATACACCCCCTGTAAAAACGATCGATCGATAAATACACCCCCTGTAAAAACGACCGATCGATAAATACACCCCCTGTAAAAACGACCGATCGATAAATACACCCCCTGTAAAATCGACCGATCGATAAATACATCCATGTAAAAACGACCGATCGATAAATACACCCCCTGTAAAAACGAGCGATCGATAAATACACCCCCTGTAAAATCGACCGATCGATAAATACACCCCCTGTAAAAACGACCGATCGATAAATACACCCCCTGTAAAAACGAACGATCGATAAATACACCCCCTGTAAAATCGACCGATCGATAAATACAACCCCCTGTAAAAACGACCGATCGATATATACACCCCCTGTAAAAACGACCGATCGATATATACACCCCTGTAAAAACGACCGATCGATATATACACCCCCTGTAAAAACGACCGATCTATATATTTTCAACCCCTTTAAAAACGACCGATCGATATATACACCCCCTGTAAAAACGACCGATCGATATATACACCCCTGTAAAAACGACCAATCGATAAATACACCCCCTGTAAAAACGACCGATCGATAAATACACCCCCTGTAAAAACGATCGATCGATATATACACCCCCTGTAAAAACGACCGTTCGATATAAACACCCCCTGTAAAAACGACCGATCGATAAATACACCCCCTGTGAAAACGACCGATCGATAAATACACCCCCTGTAAAAACGATCGATCGATAAATACACCCCCTGTAAAAACTACCGATCGATAAATACACGCCCTGTAAAAACGACCGATCGATAAATACACGCCCTGTAAAAACGACCGATCGATATATACACCCCCTGTAAAAACGATCCATCGATAAATACACCCCCTGTAAAAACGACCGATCGATAAATACACCCCCTGTAAAAACGACCAATCGATAAATACACCCCCTGTAAAAACGACCGATCGATAAATACACCCCGTGTAAAAACGACCGATCGATAAATACACCCCCTGTAAAAACGACCGATCGATAAATACACCCCCTGTAAAAACGACCGATCGATAAATACACCCCTGTAAAAACGACCGATCGATAAATACACCCCCTGTAAAAACGACCGATCGATAAATACACCCCCTGTAAAAACGACCGATCGATAAATACACCCCCTGTAAAAACGACCGATCGATAAATACACCCCCTGTAAAAACGACCGATCGATAAATACACCCCCTGTAAAAACGACCGATCGATAAATACACCCCATGTAAAAACGACCGATCGATAAATACACCTCCTGTAAAAACGACCGATCGATAAATACACACCCTGCAAAAACGACCGATCGATAAATACACCCCCTGTAAAAACGACCGATCGATAAATACACCCCCAGTAAAATCGACCGATCGATAAATACACCCCCTGTAAAAACGACCGATCGATAAATACACCCCCTGTAAAAACGAACGATCGATAAATACACCCCCCTCTAAAAACGACCGATCGATAAATACACCCCCTGTAAAAACGACCGATCGATAAATACACCCCCTCTAAAAACGACCGATCGATAAATACACCCCCTGTAAAAACGACCGATCGATAAATACACCCTTGTAAAAACGACCGATCGATATATACACCCAATGTAAAAACGACCGATCGATATATACACCCCTGTAAAATCGACCGATCGATATATACACCCCCTGTAAAAACGACCGATCGATATATACACCCCTGTAAAAACGACCGATCGATATATACACCCCCTGTAAAAACGACCGATCGATAAATACACCCCCTGTAAAAACGACCGATCGATAAATACACCCCCTGTGAAAACGACCGATCGATAAATACACCCCCTGTAAAAACGATCGATCGATAAATACACCCCCTGTAAAAACGACCGATCGATAAATACACGCCCTGTAAAAACGACCGATCGATAAATACACGCCCTGTAAAAACGACCGATCGATATATACACCCCCTGTAAAAACGACCGATCGATAAATACACCCCCTGTAAAAACGACCGATCGATAAATACACCCCCTGTAAAAACGACCGATCGATAAATACACCCCCTGTAAAAACGACCGATCGATAAATACACCCCTTGTAAAAACGACCGATCGATAAATACACCCCCTGTAAAAACGACCGATCGATAAATACACCCCCTGTAAAAACGATCGATCGATAAATACACCCCCTGTAAAAACGACCGATCGATAAATACACCCCCTGTAAAAACGACCGATCGATAAATACACCCCCTGTAAAAACGACCGATCGATAAATACACCCCCTGTAAAAACGACCGATCGATAAATACACCCCCTGTAAAAACGACCGATCGATAAATACACCCCCTGTAAAAACGACCGATCGATAAATACACCCCATGTAAAAACGACCGATCGATAAATACACCTCCTGTAAAAACGACCGATCGATAAATACACACCCTGCAAAAACGACCGATCGATAAATACACCCCCTGTAAAAACGACCGATCGATAAATACACCCACAGTAAAATCGACCGATCGATAAATACACCCCCTGTAAAAACGACCGATCGATAAATACACCCCCTGTAAAAACGAACGATCGATAAATACACCCCCTGTAAAAACGACCGATCGATAAATACACCCCCTGTAAAAACGACCGATCGATAAATACACCCCCTCTAAAAACGACCGATCGATAAATACACCCCCTGTAAAAACGACCGATCGATAAATACACCCTTGTAAAAACGACCGATCGATATATACACCCAATGTAAAAACGACCGATCGATATATACACCCCTGTAAAATCGACCGATCGATATATACACCCCCTGTAAAAACGACCGATCGATATATACACCCCCTGTAAAAACGACCGATCGATATATACACCCCCTGTAAAAACGACCGATCGATAAATACACCCCCTGTAAAAACGACCGATCGATAAATACACCCCCTGTAAAAACGACCGATCGATAAATACACCCCCTGTAAAAACGACCGATCGATAAATACACCCCCTGTATAATCGACCGATCGATAGATACACCCCCTGTAAAAACGACCGATCGATAAATACACCCCCTGTAAAAACGACCGATCGATAAAAACACAACCTGTAAAAACGACCGATCGATAAATAAACCCCTTGTAAAAACGGCCGATCGATAAATACACCCCCTGTAAAAACGACCGATCGATAAATACACCCCCTGTAAAAACGACCGATCGATAAATACACCCCCAGTAAAAACGACCGATCGATAAATACACCCCCTGCAAAAACGACCCATCGATAAATACACCCCCTGTAAAAACGACCGAACGATAAATACACCCCTGTAAAAACGACCGATCGATAAATAAACCCCTGTAAAAACGACCGATCGATAAATACACCCCCTGTAAAAACCACCGATCGATAAATACACCCCCTGTAAAATCGACCGATCGATAAATAAACCCCATGTAAAAACGACCGATCGATAAATACACCAGCTGCAAAAACGACCGATCGATAAATACACCCCCTGCAAAAACGACCGATCGATAAATACACCCCCTGTAAAAACGACCGATCGATAAATACACCCCCTGTAAAAACGACCGATCGATAAAAACACCCCTTTTTTTGAAAATAAAACACCCCTTTTTTGAAAATAAAACACCCCTTTTTTGAAAATAAAACACCCCTTTTTTGAAAATAAAACACCCCTTTTTTGAAAATAAAACACCCCTTTTTTGAAAATAAAACACCCCTTTTTTGAAAATAAAACACCCATTTTTTGAAAATAAAACACCCCTTTTTTGAAAATAAAACACCCCTTTTTTGAAAATAAAACACCCCTTTTTTGAAAATAAAACACCCCTTTTTGAAAGTAAAACACCCCTTTTTGAAAGTAAAACACCCCTTTTTTGAAAATAAAACACCCCTTTTTTGAAAATAAAACACCCCTTTTTTGAAAATAAAACACCCCTTTTTGAAAATAAAACACCCTTTTTTGAAAATAAAAAACCCCTTTTATGAAAATAAAACACCCCTTTTTTGAAAATAAAACACCCCTTTTTTGAAAATAAAACACCCCTTTTTTGAAAATAAAACACCCCTTTTTTGAAAATAAAACACCCCTTTTTTGAAAATAAAACACCCCTTTTTTGAAAATAAAACACCCCTTTTTTGAAAATAAAACACCCCTTTTTTGAAAATAAAACACCCCTTTTTTGAAAATAAAACACCCCTTTTTTGAAAATAAAACACCCCTTTTTTGAAAATAAAACACCCCTTTTTTGAAAATAAAACACCCCTTTTTTGAAAATAAAACACCCCTTTTTGAAAGTAAAACACCCCTTTTTGAAAGTAAAACACCCCTTTTTTGAAAATAAAACACCCCTTTTTTGAAAATAAAACACCCCTTTTTTGAAAATAAAACACCCCTTTTTGAAAATAAAACACCCTTTTTTGAAAATAAAAAACCCCTTTTATGAAAATAAAACACCCCTTTTTTGAAAATAAAACACCCCTTTTTTGAAAATAAAACACCCCTTTTTTGAAAATAAAACACCCCTTTTTTGAAAATAAAACACCCCTTTTTTGAAAATAAAACACTCCTTTTTTGAAAATAAAACACCCCTTTTTTGAAAATAAAACACCCCTTTTTTGAAAATAAAACACCCCTTTTTTGAAAATAAAACACCCCTTTTTTTGAAAATAAAACACCCCTTTTTTGAAAATAAAACACCCCTTTTTTGAAAATAAAACACCCCTTTTTTGAAAATAAAACGCCCCTTTTTTGAAAATAAAACACCCCTTTTTGAAAATAAAACACCCCTTTTTTGAAAATAAAACACCCCTTTTTTGAAAATAAAACACCCCTTTTTTGAAAATAAAACACCCCTTTTTTGAAAATAAAACACCCCTTTTTTGAAAATAAAACACCCCTTTTTTGAAAATAAAACACCCCTTTTTTGAAAATAATACACCCCTTTTTTGAAAATAAAACACCCCTTTTTTGAAAATAAAACACCCCTTTTTTTAAAATAAAACACCCATTTTTTGAAAATAAAACACCCCTTTTTTGAAAATAAAACACCCCTTTTTTGAAAATAAAACACCCCTTTTTTTGAAAATAATACACCCCTTTTTTGAAAATAAAACACCCCTTTTTTGAAAATAAAACACCCCTTTTTTGAAAATAAAACACCCCTTTTTTGAAAATAAAACACCCCTTTTTTGAAAATAAAACACCCCTTTTTTGAAAATAAAACACCCCTTTTTTGAAAATAAAACACCCCTTTTTTGAAAATAAAACACCCCTTTTTTGAAAATAAAACACCCCTTTTTTGAAAATAAAACACCCCTTTTTGAAAGTAAAACACCCCTTTTTGAAAGTAAAACACCCCTTTTTTGAAAATAAAACACCCCTTTTTTGAAAATAAAACACCCCTTTTTTGAAAATAAAACACCCTTTTGAAAATAAAACACCCTTTTTTGAAAATAAAAAACCCCTTTTATGAAAATAAAACACCCCTTTTTTGAAAATAAAACACCCCTTTTTTGAAAATAAAACACCCCTTTTTTGAAAATAAAACACCCCTTTTTTGAAAATAAAACACCCCTTTTTTGAAAATAAAACACTCCTTTTTTGAAAATAAAACACCCCTTTTTTGAAAATAAAACACCCCTTTTTTGAAAATAAAACACCCCTTTTTTGAAAATAATACACCCCTTTTTTTGAAAATAAAACACCCCTTTTTTGAAAATAAAACACCCCTTTTTTGAAAATAAAACACCCCTTTTTTGAAAATAAAACGCCCCTTTTTTGAAAATAAAACACCCCTTTTTGAAAATAAAACACCCCTTTTTTGAAAATAAAACACCCCTTTTTTGAAAATAAAACACCCCTTTTTTGAAAATAAAACACCCCTTTTTTGAAAATAAAACACCCCTTTTTTGAAAATAAAACACCCCTTTTTTGAAAATAAAACACCCCTTTTTTGAAAATAATACACCCCTTTTTTGAAAATAAAACACCCCTTTTTTGAAAATAAAACACCCCTTTTTTTAAAATAAAACACCCCTTTTTTTAAAATAAAACACCCCTTTTTTTAAAATAAAACACCCCTTTTTTGAAAATAAAACACCCCTTTTTTGAAAATAAAACACCCCTTTTTTGAAAATAAAACACCCCTTTTTTGAAAATAAAACACCCCTTTTTTGAAAATAAAACACCCCTTTTTTGAAAATAAAACACCTCTTTTTGAGATTGAGAAAAATTGAGATTGAGAAAAAAAAATTGAGATTGTAAAAATTGAGATTGTAAAAAAAAAAAAAAAAAAAAATACACCCCCTGTTAAATAAATAATTAAAAATCTTACAAGGGGTACCCTTGTAAAAAAATACACCCCTATAAAATAAATAATCAAAAATTTTGCAAAGGGTACCCCTTGTAAAAAAAAAATAAATAAGTGTAAAATATAATTTTTGATTATTTATTTTACACGGGGTGTATTTATTTTTTTTACAAGGGGAACACCTTGTAAAATTTTTGATTATTTATTTTACAGAGGGTGTATTTATTTATTTAGGGGTACCCCTTGTAAAAATTTCGATATTTCTTTAGATTTTTTTTACAAAGGTACCTCTTGATTGAGAAAAATATAACACTTTTCGAAAAATAAAACACGCTTTGAAAAATAAAACACGCTTTGAAAAATAAACAACGCTTTGAAAATAAAAACCCGCTTTGAAAAATAAAAACCCGCTTTGAAAAATAACAAGATGGTCAAGCCCATAGGAATAGCTAGACCCACGACATTGTAAAGGAGGCTGAAAAGAATTGTTATGCATGCATAAACGCTCTTTGAACAATTTGAATGGCGTTTCGAGATTCCTTTAAACACGAAGTTGCGTAAAGTTTCTCAAATCATGTTTTTCGAATCATGTTTTTCGAATCATGTTTTTCGAATCATGTTTTTCGAATCATGTTTTTCGAATCATGTTTTTCGAATCATGTTCTTCGAATCATGTTTTTCGAATCATGTTTTTCGAATCATGTTTTTCGAATCATGTTTTTCGAATCATGTTTTTCGAATCATGTTTTTCGAATCATGTTTTTCGAATCATGTTTTTCGAATCATGTTTTTCGAATCATGTTTTTCGAATCATGTTTTTCGAATCATGTTTTTCGAATCATGTTTTTCGAATCATGTTTTTCGAATCATGTTTTTCGAATCATGTTTTTCGAATCATGTTTTTCGAATCATGTTTTTCGAATCATGTTTTTCGAATCATGTTCTTCGAATCATGTTTTTCGAATCATGTTTTTCGAATCATGTTTTTCGAATCATGTTTTTCGAATCATGTTTTTCGAATCATGTTTTTCGAATCATGTTTTTCAAATCATGTTTTTCAAATCATGTTTTTCAAATCATGTTTTTCAACTTGGCTACCTGTGAACGCGTCTTTATATCTAATCTTTATTAATTTATCTTGGATACCCGTGTGAAAGCGGCTTTATATCTAATCTTTATTAATTTATCTTGGATACTCGTGTGAAAGCGGCTTTATATCTAATCGTTATGTATTTATCTTGGATACCCGTGTGTACGCGGCTTTATATCTAATCTTAATTTTTCTTTGATACCAGTCTGAACGCGGATCTATTTCTAATCTTTATTAATTTATCTTGGATACACGTATGAACGTGGCTTCATATCGAATATTTATTAATTTTTAACTTAGAATATCTTCGAAAATATCTTTTATATTAAATCTAAGTTTCAGCAACATTGGTTTTTAGATTAAGTTAAATCATTTAGTCTGTTTTAATTTTAATTTAAATGAATATTACGTTTCAATTCAGTAAAAGCTATAACCTCAGAAGGCTAAAATAGACGCGAATCCAAAAGATACTATATAAGGCGTTCGTTTATCATTATAAACTAACACGAGAGTAACGATTGCTGCTCTTCGATGATCTATGGTGGATGTACGTTTACAGCATGGTAGAAGCTAATAACTGTATAAGCGATTTCTATTGGAGGGTCAAGCTCCGTGGGTGATGACGTCTTCTTCTGACGTCACGTACAAACAGATCCTCTCCGCGAACTAAAAGTTCACTCGGACAGGTAAGAACTAGGGTTGGGTCTAGCTAAAAAGTAAAAACCCACTTTGAAAAATAGATTGTAAAAAAAAAAAAAAAAAAAAAAAAAAAAAAAAAATCGATTTTTGAAAAAAAATATCGCTTAGAAAAAACACACTTTGATAAATAAAACACACTTTGAAAAATAAACCGCGCTTTGAAAATAAAAACCCGCATAGAAAAATCGATTTTTGAAAAATAAACACGCTTTGAAAAATAAAACACGCTTTGAAAATTAAAATACGCTTTGATAAATAAAACACGCTTTGAAAAATAAACCGCGCTTAGAAAATAAAAACATGCTTTGAAAATAAAAACATGCTTTGAAAAATAAAAACCCGCTTTGAAAAATTAAACACGCTTTGAAAATTTATGATAAGTTTGCTAAATATTATTTATTTGGGTATTTTTAGTGTTTGTATTTGTCCCACCAACCACCCAAAACAGCTTATGCCCAGAAGTGGATGGAAATTATAATATAGTTTCCATTCCTTCCTGCTATGCCTCAACTCTTTGTTGAAAAATAAATCTGATTAGTAGTCTGAAGGTTGAAAATCGCCAAAAGATAATTATGTCTTCTTTCCTTCGTCAAGTTACGTGCTTTTCGTGTTTTTCAAGTAATCATGTGTTTATTGTATTTCGTCTTTTCCAACGACGCGGGCAACGTTTAAATAATAAAATCTTAAAATTATTGTTTTAAATTGAGATCAAGAAATCGCCATTTCATAAAAGGTACTTTTTGAAAAAAAAAAAAAATTCAAACATAAATTGACATGACAGTTTTATTTTTACAAAAGTTGGCAAAACTCCCCTCAGTACAATATTAATAATTTTGTCTTTCGTCTCTCTATGTCACTACAATTAGAGGCAGGAAGCACAAGAAATTTGTGATTTTTTTTCGTTAAAAAGAGTTTGGTTTTTTGAAGGGGCTAAATAGTTTTTTTTTCTTGGTAGTAGCGTACTAATACATATACACAAAAATGAGATCTGTGGGTCACAAAATCACAATGACTAAACTTTGCAAAATTATGGGGGAAAAAAACAAAAATTAAAAACCCAAACAGAAATTAAATGATTTCTTTTTTTAATATTTTATCAGTTTAATTTTTCCCAAGTTACGCCAATTAGGCGTATTTTGAAACACTCGTATACACAAATCAAGTTTTCTTTCCCTTCAAACCTAATTATTTCCTAAATACTCTTTAGATTTTTTTTAAGACTTGTTTTTTAAAGACAAGGCACACGTCAATATTTTAGCGTTTCTTTTTATAAATACTTAAAAAATGAAAATTTATAAATTAAATTTTTTTTTAGTATTACAGATTTAACGTACAGCTAATGGTTATCATTTATTCATATTTATAGTTATGTATATAAAAAAAGATTTCGGAGAATTACTCCGAATTAATAACACTTCCTGAAATATTTTTTACAAGAATTATTTATACACAATATTCAATTTACAAAAGAGAAACTTGGCTAGTGTGTTTTGTAATATTTTTTGGGATTTTTTTTTGTTTTTAAGCGATATGAAATTTTCTTCAAAATTTAATTGTTCTAGTTTTTTTTTATTTTTGTTTCTCAATTCTACAATTGTAAATGTTTCTCAATTTTGTCAAATCAATTTCTCATTTTTTTCTTAACCTCTCGTTAATTTGATTTTACAAATATTTTCAAAGTTAACTATGATTTTTGAAAATTAAATTCTCAATTTATGTTAATTTTATGAGTATAAAGTGTTCTCCGTAGTAAGTTTAAAATTTATAATAGACGTGTTTTAAAGAATATGGCAACTAGAGGCTTCTTTCACCGTATCGCAAACGTAACATTGCTGGCAGGTTTTTTTTTTTAGTTTTAAAACAATGTCGAAATTCTCGAGAACCATGCCCTTATCAATAACCCAAAAGAAAAACAGTTGATCAAGTACTCTTAAAGACTGCTAACAGCAGAAACCAATGGGACCTGAATACACTTATAAGCCACACCTTTCTAGTCTTTCGTAAAGTAATCTACCGTGGAGAGGACGATGAAAAGTGTGCTTGTAAGGAACCTGCCATTTCCTTTAAAGGAAGTATAGAAAAAAGCGAAATATCGTCTGCTAACGGACGCGAAGTATTGTTACTAAACGTAACTTTCGCCGATTATAAGAAACATTTGTTGGATGTACTGGTAATAATGGCATATATTCCAATCCACCACGGGCCAGAGCTTTATACCCCTTTTAAAGATAATGATAAATCTACAAGAAGTTCGAAAAGTTTCCTAAGAAATCTGTTGAAAATTTTTTCACGAGTGTGACCTCATTGTCTACTACAATTATAGCCTAATCTGTTAGTGAAAAGAAAAAGTTGTTTAACGAAGCTAGTGGGCGAACTTTTACAATGGACTTGGGTTCCAAAAATGGTTACGTTACTGTGAAATAAACCCTACTGGGCCCTACTGATTTTAAAGTACAGTTGTCATTAAAAATAGTTACCATAAAATAGGGGCAATTCCATTTAATGAGAATTGTACCTTGAATTTACTTAAAAATATAATTTAAATAATTTAAGTTTTAAGTTTTAATTTTTTCTTGAAAATTTCTGTTTTAGAAAGCATTTATATCTTGGAATGTTCCTTTTGGAGGGTTTGAATTTTTGAATATCATAGTTAACTTTGAACAACAAAAAACATATCTATGTACTGTAATTTATTTTAATTGCTTAACTAATCTAGGCTGTAATCATTGTAACTCGCAGAGTATTAAGATAAAATAACTACAAAATTTTATTATAGAATTTAGTCGAAATAATACTGATTTTAAATTTTCTAAGCGTATTTTTCTCATTTAATTAAAACTAACAATCTTTAGAAAATTAATTGCCCTTTTTTCCTACAATTTGTTTTACTGTTCATCAATGTTATCTTGAGCTTGAAGATATTACTTCATTTAACTGTTAATTTTTGAGATCTTTCAGGTTCAAATTTTTAAATTGGAACACTATCGCTAGATTGCAAATTTTTATCTTAAAATTTTAAAAAATATTTCCAATTTAGTCTAATATCATTTTTTTTCTGTTATTTGTATTTTGCGAAGTACGGGGTTATTGTGGATTCATTTCAAAGCAATAAAACCAAAATTTAAAACTACGCTTTAATTTACGTTCAATGGAAGAATACTTTATTCAGGCTTTGACGTTAACTATATGTCTGCATTGTCATATTTTTAAGAACCACCTGATAGTGCCACTTCTAAACTTGCGCCATCTCGTGGCCATTTTCATTTAATTCCAACAGGTATTTTACGATTAGCACCTGAACTCGTTAGCTATATTTAATTCCCGGCCAAAAAAAATAGCTCAACTTATAGTTAAAGAATCCGAATCATAAATAATTTTAAAATTAAAATCCGAAAGTGGAAATCTTAAATTCAGAAATTGCAGCGACCATTGAAAAAAAAAAAAAAAATTTCGATAAGTCTATCGCTCAGCGTTCTTGAACCAGCAAGACACAAGTACGAGGCTTTCACCTTCTTGCTCATTTTTATTTTAAATTAAATTGATTTGTATACTGAAAACATATTTACAGTAATTTTGGAATTACCAAGCGAAGCCTAAAAGAACCACCAATAAATTAACATCCCAAGATTAAAGTTTATTCCAGCATGGACCCAAATTAAATCACTCAAACTGACGCCAATAGGCGTTATCTAACGGCAAGCAGTGAATAAATTGTGTAGCTAACAAAAAAAATCATGTGTATCTGCCATGAATTCGAAAGTAGCGCGATTAAAAAGCTGGGAGATCTTAATTAAAAACAATCCATTTATCCTGGAAAACTGATGACAATTTTCAAGATTAAACAATGAGAAGTGAACTGAGGTATGTCTTGATAAATAATTTAAAAGAATTTCACTCAATCGAGTCTTTCCCAACAATAAGTAGCTAAGACTTGGCTACTTTCTAAGACTCATTATAGATCTCATATGGCTGCAGTTATGTTCATTATGACATTCGTAATGATTTAATAAACTAACTTATTTTCATAAATTATTAAGCCCAATCTACCTTTTAAAACTATAAAACTCTGGCCCACGGTAGACAGCAGACATTCACAAATAACGGAACAAGGTTTTGTTAGTTACACAATTTAGCCACTGTTTGCCAACAGAAAATGCTTATGATCAAATAATCATCCTTATCAAAATATCTTTTGTAACTTCAACCGAAATGGGCTCATCATCTAAAAGAAAGATTGAAACCTCATAAAAGTCACTTGGTATTCCCGAACCAATTGCAATGAACTTCAATACAAAACAATTTTAGCTTTCCACAAATTTTTACTAAAAACTAGGATGTTGGAATTCAAAATTTTTTGTAAAACTATTTTAATTATCACTATAGTATTTCGCTTTTTTTAAAACTATATCAAGCTTTTAATAAGCGAGAGGAGTTAAAAAAACATGGTAAAATCAAAATTGGCACCTTTCCTAGTTCATGTTGCTTGTCATTTTGTAAATATTTTAAAAGCGCCAATATCTATTAAATAAAATCGAAATTGAATCGATACTGATATCAAAGGTTCAACCAATAACAAAAACGAATCGAAAAGCCACAAGAATCTTTACGGACACTACTTTAGTCAGCGTCTCCGCAAACGCCTAAGTTATTAGCCCTGCCTCACCACTTAAATGAACTGATAATTAAGATAGCGGTGGTGATGTCGGACCAATAAATAAGTAGTCTTTCTAGATGAAGGTTCTTAGGGAAGCTTCAATTAGTTCTTGCCAATACTGGTATTATAACCGATACGACAAATGGTTTAGATATCATTTTTATTCGATATTCTTGTAAAAATTTCAATGATGTAAAATTTGAATTTTAGTGCTTTAAAATAGAAGTCACGAGCGCCATCTATCTTAGAGTATCGGTTATTTAGTCACGAAACATGGGTTAGGAAAAAATAAACTTTTCAATATTTCATGCAAAATTGAAAAAATTTCACTTCAAATTTCGCTCCGTAAAATGGACGTCACCAGCGCCAACTATCTTTAAATATCAGTAAACATCAGTTTTTTTTAGTTACGGTAAAACCTTTTTATCGGTAACTGATACCATTAATGATTCAAACGCGAAACTAATATTGATCACCATTGATTGTAACGGAGTAGTTTAAAACTAATATTGTTAAAAAACACAAGCCTTCCATCAGTTAAGGGTAAAGCAAATATCTTACGGACACTAGAGTCCCAGAGGGTAAAAAATATATATATTTTTACATAAAGAATTAAAAATAAAGCGAATCTTTACACAATAATTAGTCATGAAATACATTTTAGGGTGTTGGGGTATAAATCGTTGTTTGACGACACAAAGCTCATTAAAGCAACGGGGCTTTTTTCATTTACTTAAATCAAGTTTTTTTTTTTTTGTTTCGTTTCTTTCAAGTCATTTTTTGGTGTAAACTAAGTATTTTTTACGAAGGAAAAAAATTCCCTTGCCTTGAGAAAATGGAAATGATAATTTTGAATACGCGAACCAGCACTTCATTTCAAGTTGAGGCCTTTTTTGACAGTCTGACTATAAACAGTCTTCAGTGCCGGCACAAAAAGGTCCGCAATCTTCAACTTTTTTTTAACGTTTTTAAATGTTTTTTTAACTATCCACTAAAATATGTCTTCATTGTCACTCTACGAAGTCTACCTTCGATTCAATTCAATTTTTATGGCTTAAAAGATAAAATTGCGTAAAATCAGATTAGTTCATATATAATGAATTTTCCCTGATATTTCCAAGCACAAGAAAGGTTTTGAAAACTGTGATAACTATGAATTTTGCTGAAGAAGGCTGTATCAACTTAGTGCCATTGAAGTTTGTTTCACAATAGAAGAGTCTATAAAGTCTGACTATGTCCCAATCTTGAAAAATGCTAACATCTTCCGTAGAAACGGGTTCTATTTAAAGCCTATTTTTGTAAGTTTCAAGGGTGGGTAACGTATAGAAAATGCTATACTTTGAACCAACCTTGAAAAAACGCTAAATTTTCAATATAAACGGGTGCTTTTTAACGCCTATTTTATCTGTTTCTACATTATTGTATATGTTACTTTATAAAACCATCTATTTCCCCTGATCTTCCGGGCAACATTCAAATTCAAGCAAGTGTTCCATTAACAATGGAAAACCAGTTTATCCTATGAATTTCCCCTGATATTTGTTGATTTTCCAAGTTTGTATAAACTTTGATTTTAAGACCATTATTTTAGTTTGGCTTCGAAAATTTCACAATCATTCAATGTCTAAAAGAGCTAAAATTGTGCCCTACTCATCCCTTTAGAGTGTATTGTATCCTTATTATCATCATGACAAGTTTGATATTCGTAATACAAATTACTTTCACATTGAAAATGAAGGAAACTAAGATTAACTTACCATCAATTATGTCTTGTTTCATCTTGTTCATTTCCTTCCTTATTTCGACCAACATCTCTTGTTTTAACCTTTCCATATCCAAACAATCAATTCCATTGCGGAACGAATCTCCATCACCAACAGATTCTAGCCTTTGTCTAAATTGATACAAAAAAAATAATCATTTTACGTTTCTAAAACATTTTTACCCCTTCATTTACAGTTCTGATAAAATAATGCCCCAACGTTTACAGCTCCGTTCAGGATGATCACAACATAAACTTATAAAAATTATTGGAAAATAGGAAATTTTCCATCGATTTATTTTATAAGAAAATATTGGAATATTTTTCTTTTTTAGAAATGTAGGAGAATTATCGAAATTATATGAAATAGGTTTCAAATATAATAAAACTTTTTAATGGGTGAAAATCGCTTTTTCTCATTCTAAAACGAACTCCATTGAGCTGGCTCAACCGCCCGTTGAGTTGGCTCTGTTTTCAGCTACTTTTAGCTCCATTTCCCCAAAACACTTAAGAGCAGCTCTAATTACTTGAAACATTTCCAGCCATTTTCTCAAAATTTTTGAAGGTACATACAAAAACTTGCTTAATAAGTTTACAATTAAATCCATGAAAAAGTAAACCAACTTACTTCCGGCCACCCTTTGGTGATTCGGCACCACTTGACGCTTTACTAGGACTGTTTCCATTCATTGAACTTTGTTTGTTCCACGATTTCCCATCGGAATCCTTCTCACCATCCTTCAAATTTGAACAAATGAAATTAGTGCATTTATTGTAGAATTGAAGAGGGCAATATAAATTAAAAGTGTAAAACACACCTGACTACATTGACTATTTTCCGCTTGAGCTCGCCTACAATCGAAAAACAGTTAAAGGTATCAAAGCAAGTATTATTTTGAACCTGAACAATAAGAACTAACCGTCTGGCTAACGTTTTGGACATCTCTTCCATCATACTAGCCATTCCACCTACTGGTACAGGGGGGCGACCAGCTTCAGCTGGCAACGCATTTTCCATACTCTTCAATTTAAATTTAAACCAAACGAAATTAAATTCAATCTAGGGGGGAGTAGAGGGAATGTAAAAATCTTCTAGACTTACGGGAGTTTTTGGTGTCGACCTTTTTAATTTGGCATTGGCATTAACTAGGGCCGCCGCTAAAGAGCAACTGTTATTATTGTTGTTACCATTGCCATTAGTGGCAGGGCTGTTATTATTGGAGGAACTAACACGTGGTAACGTACAGAACATTCCTGGCATCGGTGGAGGCGCCGGAGGTTCCCGAATGTTATTCGACGGTAATGGAGGAGGCGCGGGAGGACCAGGAGGAGCTGGTGGAGGAGCGGGAGCTGAATTGATGACGGGGATGACGGGAAGAGCGTCGGGTGGCGGTGGAGGAGGAGGTGGGGGTGGAGGAGGCGCAGGAACTCCTTGATTTGGCATGGGAGGCATGGGTGGGGGAGCGGGAGGAGCCGTAGCTGGTGGGGCTGAGGATGTTCGATGATGACCACCGGGCACCGGCGCACCTGCGGGAGTAGGTGGGTGACTGACGCTGCTGTAGATCATGGCTTTACGTATTTAAATATAGAAAAACAAAAACAAAAAAAATGGGAAAAAATTCCGCAGGCATAAAAATACATTCGCACACATTCCAAAATAAATGGAATTTTAATTAACTTAAAAAGAGAAAAAATGATTTTAAAAGGTTACCGTGATATATACTAACACAAATTTATAACTAGCCATTCTATGGATCATAAGTGGACCCTAACCTGGCAAGTCTGAGATTTCTGGGTTTTCATCCCCAACCACAGTTGGATTGGGTTTTCCAAGAAAAACACCTTAAACTTGAAAAATTTCCCTTGGTATAAAAAGTTCATAAGAAGATTTTCTGAAGTTGCATTTGTTGAATTCACAATAAACAAGGTTTCTCTATACTTTCTATGTTTTAAATGAATTTTCCTTAGAAAATTATGTAAAAACATATTAAAAATTTTCTTAACAAACCCCGTTCCAGACTCCAACCAATTCATTGTTCGAACAAAGTTTTTAATTCATTATCTGGCGTGCAAAAAAATCCCTAACCAAAATCCCCAACTTTCTAGGATTTTCATCAAATCCCAGAGTTTTTGCCCCTATTTTGGTAATTTGACTTATCCAGGTTATCCACAATCCGTACAAAACCTAGATGGTTTTCTTATCCCAAGATCCAATTTGCGCCAAGGCTTACGACTTTGGACACTATTTTAATGTATAATTATGAAAATTTATGGTTCATGTTAAGATAGAATGAAATGTAATTGGACCCATTTTCATAATTTAGATAAACAAAATGTCTATTTTATGCATTATAAAATTTACCAGACTTTTGAAATGGATGCATTTGATATTTTACAACATAAATTACGAAATAAAGCAATTAAAATAATCTCACCCCAAGTACAAAACCACCTTTCATCTCTGAATAGGCTAAGACTAAATGAGTTATCATAAATAAATTCATAGCGTTTCGTATTAAAATAATCTAGGTTTGGCATGTCATGAAATTCACGATAAAAATTAGTATTGGTTTAAAAATACAAGCGACAATTTAAACGAGCCAGCCAGCCAGCCATGTAAAGGGACGAGACTAATACTTTTTGATCTAATGTTTAAACCTCAAAACAAAAAAAAACAAAAAATTGTAGCTAATGTATAGAATTAGATTGAAGCATGATTGAACTTCTCAAAGTAATATCACTAGCCATCACCTTTATATTATTTATTTAAAATTAACATAATCGCATTAAAGGGAGAATGCAACATAACAAGTGAAATTTTATTAATTCCTTATCATTCAAATAGGCCTAATCAATCACTAAAAAAATTACAAACAAATATTAAACTAGAAATAAACCTTAACCAGAACTTCTTCGCATTGGTGGGTTAGCTACCCATGAACGAAGGTCTGTCCTTAAGACGAGATCTCCATGACACTTTCAATAACACTAGATTAATCGCTGACTCAACAATGCGAAGAAATTCAAGATCTCCACAAATCCAGTTAAGCCTATTTTACAGGTAAATTTTAAATTTATTTCTAGTTTAATATTTGCTTGTAAATATTTTTAATTGTTGGAAAAAACACTTATTAGGTTGCATTCTTCCTTTAAACATAAACCTAAATTAAATCATCCTGGTTATTAAAATTGAACTAAAAATCACCAAATTAAATTCTTAATTATGTATAATTGATGCGGGATTGATATTAGGGAAAAATAATTGAAAATTCACTTTATAATGAACTCACTCGTATTGGTCCCATAGATGGAGTTGCTTTGATTACTGCCCCTTCTTTCGTTCATATCATTGACTGGCCTAAAAATAAAATGTTAAAACTAATCAATACAGCACATCTTTCAAAAGGTGGATGAGACCCAGGAGGTCAGGGAAGAAGCCGTATAATTAACGATTGGATATACGTAACTTACCAGCCAGGCTGAACTCCGTAATCCCCTTCACTGAGGGAGGCAATGTCCGAGTAAATGACGTTTCTTTGAGAAATTTGTTGATTAGGATGAATAGGGGGAGCAGGCGGGGGAGGCGGGCGCCCACCCAAGGAACTGTTGAAGTTGAGTATTTCCAAAGCTCGGATCATAGCGTTAGCGAAAGAGTCCGCATCTTCTCGGCTGCTGAAGTTCAGGCCATACACTTGCCGATTATCACGCCATTGATGAAACGTGGGGGTGGCTTGGTTGTATTTCAAACCTTTTAAGATGGCACAGTTGATCACAACCTAAAATTTTAAATAAAAAATTAAAATCCTTCATACGCTTAGATACGGATTGAAGACAAGTATTGCCATAAATGCGCAATTTGTCTTGTTCTACTCGTAGTAAAAGAATTGTCACTGGAAAGGTCTACAGCAAGGGGCTAATCACTCTCGGATTTCCTGTACACTGATTATGGATTACGTGTAATCAGTTTAGCACTGTTAAAGGCAGGGATTTTAATGATTACGCGTAATCAAAGGTACAGCCTGTATACCGATTACGCTGAGTGACTGGTCCCTTGGCCTACAGGGACGTTGATCTAAAAAACAAGTGGAGCAAGCCAATTCATATTTTTACAATTAAAATGAGTTCATTTTATATTTTCACAATTAAAATGTGTAAGACTTAGTTTAAAATTTAACATAAAAAGTGGTTCTCTATTGAAATATTTTCTCTAAGCAAGGTTGAATAACGCTATAGTATATTTGATAAAGCTTGTAAAAAAGTATTTCCTCACGAAGCATGGCTTTTTAACAAGGTGATCAAGTTAACAAATTTTTCTAGATACGCCTATGTACAGAAGTTTTGAGCAATATTTATAACAGATTTATGAAGATTTGAAGATTTGATAAGGTTAGTACATATATCAAATCAGAAAGTATCTGAAAGACTTAAAATCTCAGCACCTACATCGTAGTAAATTACTGCTCTATAAGGGACTCTGCAGCCCACACTTGTGCGTACGTTTTACAATATTTAAATAAGGAGATGAAATTTTCTCACTTCATGATCCTGTAGTTTTCGTCCCACCACTCTGAATGTTTGATTGGCAGCGTGTTGGTATATATGCACTTTTGAAAGCCCACTTGAAGTGCCACTGGGTACCCATTTTTTGTTTTGGTCATCGTACACCATCACCGAAGCTCTGGCGGATGCTATAGATTGTTCGCTGTAAATGAAAAAAAAAAAAAAGAACTATTAATCTTTATACCAATTAAACATAAACCACGGTTAAGCTCATTTAAAATTTAATTACCTCATTACTATTAAATTAATCAAATATGCCCTTAAGCCTTGGCTATTTTTCAATAAATTTTTGGAGCTTTTTTAAAAAGTATCTTCCCTTGCCAAGTATTCCCCGGATTATATAAAAGCGTAATCGGAGATAAGCTCGACTTACTACTCAGGCATTTGTTTATTTTAACAGAAGAGAAGATATGGGAGATGCCAGTCAGCTAAGCCTATTTCCTACAAATGGTGAACGTCCTCTACTTTCAACATCCTCCTACTAGGTCTATTTCGAATTGGTAAACAATTTCATTTTAGATTCGTAATCTGGCCGACATAAAGACCAGCACGTTTCGCGAATAAAAATGCAACAATATCGCGATGAAAATTGTGAAAACCGGAAACACCTTTGAAGACTTTAAACAGAGCTACAATGTCACTGAAAACACTAAACACGATAAAGCAGAGATCTCGGACATAACGAAGATAATCTTTAGGCCTAAACTACTGTCATATTTTAAAAATTGTTGGAAGTTCCTCCATGTAAAAGCAGGACATAAGAAACAAGTACAATTACGTTCATGTTCAAGCCTTTAAGGGTCAAACCTGAGTTTACAGTCTTATCGTTTTGTGGAAAGTTTATTATAGTTTAGTTAAAAAAAACTCGTAAAAACCATTTTTAAAAATGGGAAAGCTTCAATCTACTGTGGTTATGGCGCTTTGATACGATACTAAAACCAGATTTAAAAATTTCAAATTTTTAAAGCTCCCCTAGCGAGAAGACGAGTTTATCTAAGTTAAATTTGGCTATCACAAATCAGCGATGGAGGTATGACAATAATCTTACCGACAAACAAACGTTCCATATTGAGGAGTTACACGCACAGCACTAGGCCTATAATAACAATTACACTCTCGTCTCGGCCTTGCTTTGGTAAAATTGCATATTAATCGATAACTACAACCGCACATAATCCGGAGCACATTAAAGGGCGAGAATAATTCTCAAATCTCTTCCTCGTAGACAGACAAGAAACATCAAGAGCTTTGTACTCGTAACGAACAAGTGTCTTATTAGCATTTGAAACAACAGAACCTCTATTTTTTAAATAAGCGTGTTTCCCCAAGATGAATCACACCGACCACGCGGGGAGAAAAATGTTAAGGGGGTTTGAAACATTTGGGTCGATAAGTTAGGTAGAGAAAAAGGGTAATAAAAATATTGAATAACCCATTCGCAACGCATTGGCGAATGTCTAAAACAACAGTTTGTTTGGCAAGAAAAAAATCTAGAGTTCTAGACTTAAGGTTTAGAAACCAAATCGCAGAGATATTTGCCTAGATCAGCTTTGTACGTTGCAAGATCAAAGTGTTCTCAACAACAGACGAATTTACAAACCCTATGATACTTAATAACATCATAGCAACATTAACTACCTTTTAAAAGAAGTTATTGCTTTGGTTTCGAGTTGCAAAGAAAATAAAATAAAAAAACTTTGAAGCCTGAACCAAACCAAAGTTCAAACTTTTTATAAAAGAATTTCCTATTGTTTAGACTCAAAATCTTTCCAGAATGTTTTAATAAGCAAATAAGTCTTATTTTTAATAGTAGAACCACTTCATTTTCCTATCCTCCCTTTAAAAAACCTTAAATACTAAACTGAAACGCTTCAAATTATGGGTTTAAACTATGAAACCAATTTGAGTTTCGACTTTCGAGCAAAATTCGATCTAGAAACCAAACTTGAAAATAAACATACTGCGATGGATTAAAACTTTCTAGCGTTACCTAAGCTTGATGTAGGGGCAAAAGCTGTTTTAATTATTAAATATAATTAGTATTAATGATAGGATGTACAATTTTAAAAGCGCGCGAGAAGTTTGCCAAAGAACGTGATAAGAGAAGCGATCGTTAAAATTCTTTAGCAGCTGAGAGTCCCGTCACTTTTAAATGGCTAGTAACACGCTTTTTTTGGAATATTTAAAACTATGATCAATTCCATTTATATCAGTGACTAAAACTTAATTTCAGTAAAATACTTGACATAAAATGTATTATGAATATTTATAAGATATAAAAGTTACTAAGATTAAAATAAATTGTAAATTATTTCAAGTAGAAATAGTAGTGAAAATTAAGGTTAGTATTTATTTCTCTTCGCCTGGTTCATATCGAAGCTTAATTTCCAGTGTCATTACATAACTATACTTCTAATTTTGGATTAATTAAAAAATCGTGCACCTAAACCTTTAAAACCCTGCGAGATGAGCTAGCTAAGCCTTAGCAGGATGAATGATGCTTACCCCCGTTTATTCTTGCCTCCCACAAATTCGGTTCATTCTAATCTGTGTTGTGGTTGAATAATGGGTATAGCTATGATAAAAGAAAACAATACGAGCTGATAAGCCCCTCCAGGCAGAGAGACTTAGGATGATCAAATTTAAAACAAAAAAACCTATCGTTTGTTTAGTCTGCGTTAGAAAAGGGATCCATGTTCTAAGTGGGATAAAAATTATCGATCTAACTTATTAATAAAACAAACTGAGGCAGGAATAATAACCTAACCTAATAACAAACATACCAAATAAACTAATTGAATTAATTTACCGAAACAACATTATTTGCTGAACTCAAATCTACGACACTTATTTTTTTACTGAATCATCATAACATTCTTGCTTGATATTACGATTTCAAATCTCACCCTTCGGTTTCCATGGAGTTATCACGACTTCTAGATGCAGAAGTACTGGTCGATGGTAAATTTGTCGTCAAAACACCGGGAACGCAACAAAACATTTCCCGCACAACCCAGAGAAATTCCCGGGAAAAACGTCACACCCCCGAGGCGCGATCACAAAAGACAGTACCTTTCTCTCGGAAAACCTCTTTTCTAGGCTTTATTTCTACACAAATTATAATTATTAACGAGAAAAAACTCGTTTATGCCCCTGTAGCAACCGCTGAAGGCGAGAAATTGTCCAAATGAAATTTCACGAAAGAGAATGACGTTGTTCGTAGGCCCAAGAGCTCAGACGAGTCTGGACTAAGGCGTATTTCAACCCCTTCGATTCTCTGGAATTTTGACGCGCTAGGGATGAGGAAGAAAAACTCGAATAGACTAGGGATCGCGAGAAGCTGCGGCCGAAATTTTAGGAGCTCTACGCTTCTCCGAGCATCGAAAAATCGAAAAAGGGGGGAAGAGGAGAGGAAAAGCGAAAAAAGAAATTGAATTCAAGTACGGTACTGTCTTTCGCGTTAGGCCTTGTATTTGGATTTTGGCAAAGGGCCAAGTGATGCTGGAATTTCGCTAGCTAACGGTCGATTCGATTTCTCCATCCATTCTCATTCTCTCCCCCGCGTAGTTTACGACCACGCCCACACTCTTCTTCGTGCCAATAGGGTTAGGAGAGGGAACTTTAAGGCTTATTGAAACTTACCTAAGGCTTAAGATAATGTCATACATTTTTATGTAATAAAAATTAGGGTTCTAATTAGAAAATTATTCGCGACCACCCAAGATCGATGATTTCCGTATTTTTTTATCGGATACGTTTCTGTTAATTATGATTAAATTATAAATTATAATTAGTGCCCATGCGTTAATTTTTCCTCTTCCTATTAACATCAATAGAAAATACCGCGTATTTAAAAATTATAAAGCTACGAAAAATTTGAATACTAAAATTATTCAATGAACTTTATTTGGATATATCTTTTAAATTATTCCATAGACAGTTGGGCATACGATTTAATAAATTCTTCATATAGTGAATAAATTATGGATATGTCGAATTATTTTTCAAGGGAGAATTAAATTTAAAATCAAGCGTTTTTTATCGATTCCTTATCGTTTAAATAGGCCTAATCCAACAGTAAAAAAAAAAAAAATTAAAAACAAATATTTAACTAGAAATAAATTTAAAACCATCAAAGTAGGCTTAGCTGGATTCATGGAGATATCCTGAACTCCCCTAGAAGGACTAGCGACCAATGGCATTGATCGATGGTTTTTGTATGGGGAATACAGGATCTCCATGATCAATGTCATTAGTCGCTAGTCCTTATACGGAGAGTTCATGAATCTCCACGAATCCAGCTAAGCCTATTTCGATGGCAAGTTTTAAATTTGTTTATAGTGTTAATATTTGTTTGTAATTTTATATACTGTTGCAGGGCTCCCAGCGCATAGCTCAGAAAAATTTATAGGTATTATAGGTTTTAAAAGCCAAAAATATAGGTAATTTATAGGTCCAAAAATATCAATTTATAGGACTTTTTATAGTTTTTAGTTTTGAAAAATAGGGGTTTTATAGATAGGTTTCGCTGAAATGTAATGCAATATATGTTCTATAGCCTCTAGGCCTGTCCCTCTGCCTTTCTTTGGCACTACTAGCTACTCATGCCCCTCTCGACAGTCTACCTAACCTCTAAAAAAACTGAGTAATAATTACCAGTGACCTAGGAGAGGAAACCTTTCTGCTACAACTTGGTTTTTTGCAATCATTTGTACTTTTTCAAGCAAAAGTATAATTGTTATAGTTATATAGTTCATTCCTTTCGAATTTTATCACCGAAATTGAAGAAATTCCCCAAAAAAATAGGTATTATAGGTTAAAAAATGAAATTATAGGTTTTTATAGGATCACTTCAGAATTATAGGTAATTATAGGTATTATAGGTGGTCTGGGAGCCCTGCTGTTGGATTAGGGCTATTTAAACGAAATAAACAAACGAAAACAAATTGTTGTTAGGTTGCATTCTCCCTTTAAGCGAGTCGATTTTAATGAACCTTAATATAAAATAAAGGTATTTTAACTCTTTGAGGTTTAGCAAAAACCCGAAATCCATCGAAAAAAATCCTCTCAATCTCTTTGGTACAAATTGTGATAAAAACAAAAGTAAACCAATCATTGTACATGCTACAAACTAAACCTTAAACTTTCCTCCGGACCTTCTCCTTCTCTCCCTAAAAACTTTTCTTTTCATCTTCCAGCAATCGAAACACATAGAATAAGTACTAGAAGTAGAAACCATAACCCCCCTTCCCCTGGTTAGTCCATTATTATCCGCCTCGAAACTTAATTGGGGAGTTCGATTTCCAGGTTTCCCATCATATAGCCCTTTTAAAGGGTGGGTAACACCTGACCATTTTCAGAATCTGCCCACAAAAATATAAAATAATATTTCCACAATTTTACTGCTTAGTTAAAATTCTCAAGTTGGGCTATGTTTGAATTTCAGCGAAAAGTAAAATTCGGACCAATCAAATTATTTGAGCCTTCAACCGCGTTATCCCGATTGAGTTTCTTAAAAACGTCGCCAGATGGCGAGAACAAAGCCGTTAGAATAAAATAGAAAATTTGAGGATGGGGTCAATTTTATATTTCACTTACATTCAAGCTTAACCTAACTTTAGAAATTAATTTAACCACCAAAACGTGTTTAATAATCGTTTGAAACTTCTATAATACGTTTAGGGGAAGGGGGCAAGGTGATACCGAACTGGAGTTTCATTTCCAAGTGATAATTTCCCTTAAAAAAAACTCAATATTATGGGGAAATAGTTGCCCGCCAATTTTTTGCATGATTTTTCAAACTAGAACACCCCTTTGACGTCAATGAAAAATTTCATTATCTCGAAATTTGTCGCTCTCTTTCGTAAAAATGAAGAAACTAAAGATAGCTAGATTTCCGCCGGAACTACAAATCGCTCAATAACTTGACCACGCCCATTTCGTGAAAGCAAAATTCCTTTTCGAAAGCAATCGGGTCAAAACAAGAGTTTCAATTTCTACTTTGCAGGAAATTCAAAAATAGCCCATGTCACCTAAAAATTGAAATATTCTTTTATACCTAGTTTTGTGTGTAGATTCTAAAAATAAATTCAAAATAATTTATATTTTTTACTCGTAGTTTCACCCAACGATAATACTATATATATATATTTTTTTTTTTTAATGTTTGGAAAGACTCAATAGCTGTCGCTATTCGCGATCGAGAACTACCACCGCGCCGCCCTATCGGTCTCTGTCGAAAACCTCAGACGTTTAATTTAAAATAGTGGCTGCGTACCGAGATCACCCACTTAGCAAATGACAAAAGCATCAGGGCCGCACGTCACATAAGCTACGGTCACACTAGCATTTCTAAATCGATTTGAAACGGTAAACTTTTACCGAAATTCAAATCGCCAAGAACGTTTTTAAGCGTTATGTTTTCACACATTATTATTATAAATCGATTTCATGAATTGGTTGTTGAAACCGAATCGGTATGAAACTGGTTCCAGAAGCAGTTTCGAGAAATCAAATCGATTCGAGAAAAGACGGTTTCCCGTTCACACGACTCTAGTGAAACGTTTTGAAACGGTTTAAAATCGATTCCAAGACCTAGTATGAACGTAGCTATAGACTCGTTTAGGTCGTGAATAGGCTTTATCTGGAGGGAATACGTTCCAATACTATCTTCTTACGTTCCTGTGTTTCATAAATTAGTTCTTGCCATGATCTATACCTCTAGCTGAATTCCCACAGCATCACTAGAATCATTTGCTCTTGAGCTTCCCAACTCTCGCTCTCACGCTTCCCATCAGCCTTCGGCGAGCCAACTGTGCCAGGCGGGTTATTCACCTCTTTGTGCCAAGTTCAAGGCGTCTCGCCGGGCGCCCCATCTACCCCCGCTCCTCTCATTCTAAAGATCCGAAAACCTTTTAAGCGTTTTCAAATACACAAGCAGTTTTATATTTTTATATTTCTTATTTTATTCAAGCCAAAAGAGATGAAAAGTGGAAAATTTCTTATCGAGAACATCGAATTCTTTTAGAGTACCTATCCATCATGATTGAATATTTTATGGACCGCGCAAAGTTCAAGTTCTACTTTCATAATTTGTAGAAACGCGTATTATTTCTAAATATTAAGACATCCCATTTGATCTTAACATCAATGTAAAATGTTGCTTTTTTTTCTAGCTTGGTTCAAAGTGTAGGATTTTCTATACTTTACCAGCCTTGAAACTAACAAAAGCTTTAAAGCTAGGGTCACACTAGTTTTAAGCGTCACGCGTTCACACATTTTCTTTATAAATCGATTTATTGTAGCTTCATCTATCGGTTTTTGAAACCGAATCGGTACGAAACTGGTTCGCGAATCAGTTTCGAGAAATCGAATCAAATCGAATCGAGAAAAGACGTTTTGAAAGGGTTTAAATCGATTCCTAAGGCCAAGAAGGATTAGATAAGGAGAGGAAATGTGGGGCTGCGTTGAGTTAGAGAGAGAAGAGCCAGCCTCCCACTCGGGTGGAAAGGGGGGATAGGAAATTCTCGAGGTAAACTGTTGTCACGTGGTCGCTAGCGTCGTTGGCTACTACGCGTCTCATAAAGGATCCGTTTTCCCCACATGACAACAATTTACCACGAAACGTCTCTACCCCCGTTCTCCCAGAGTGGGAGTTTAGGCCGACGCAGTACGAGCCGCGCCGTTCCCACATTTCCTCTCCTTATCTAATCCTTTTTGCTAAGGCCTAGTATGAACGCAGCTCGAAGCTACGATAAATCGATTTATAAAGATAATGCGTGAACACGTGACGGTTAAAACGGTTCCTGGCGATTTGAATATTGGTTTGATTTTATCGTTTCAAATCGATTAAGAAATGCTAGTATGACCGTAGGTATTATCTTTAAAAATCGAGTTTTATTTTTTTTTATTTTTATTTTTGTAGCTTCATCCTTCGGTTGTTGAAACCGAATCGGTATGAAACTGGTTCCCGAAGCCAGCCCATATACATCTGATTAATAAAATGGGTTAAATTATTAATATCAAGAGTATCAATCTGAAATGCAGCCGTAACTGACGGCGTAACAGACCAGGGCGGCGAGTGGGGCAGGGTGGGAGAAATAATGCGCGAATGTTGATATTATAAAAGAACTTTGGATGCGACATCTTGTTCGAATGTTACTAAGTACGTCACGAAATCACGTGGCGTTAAGGTTATACAGGGCAGTTATTTCCGTTTTCATAAAACGTTAGGGGTCAGACGGCTCAGAAGAGACCCGACGGATGTAGAGAAATTTAGCTTAAGAAATACTCGGTGCTCACGAATACTATGACGTAATTGATGACGTCCCTAAGTAAGCTCCTCTTTTATGATAGCAACTATTGGAATTTTCTGTCTCCCCTTCTCTGATTTTCTCATTTAACTATCCCTTTACGTCAAACGAAATGGGTATGGGTATTTTGATTCGCTTAAGGGGCGGATGGATGGTATAGTAAAACTTGCGTTTTAATTTGTAGGAAGGAAGGATATAAAAGTTTCGTTTTATGGCATTTCCTCATTTTCCATTGAAAACTCATAAAATAGTTTTGACTTTTCAATAGAACAAATAATATTGCATTATTTTTAAATGTCAAATTTAAATAATTTAAAACTAACAAGTATTTCAATACTTTCGGTGCGTAATTATAAAGTAATATTAGTCGTGGGAGGAGCTAAGAGACGTGACGTCAACTGGTATTGTAAATGACAAAAAGAGAGAAGAGTATGACATCGCAGTGACCTTAATATTTCTTTCGCAAATTTTCTGATAGTTTTTATGTCAAATTCTTACTCAAAATCTTTTTGAAACTGACACAAAAGATTTCTGGGACATATTAAATATGACATAGTTTTACCATTAAATTAACTGCCAAATTCCAAGTTAAGTAGCATTAAAATATTAAAGTGAGACTGAATTGAAAAGGAATAGTTAAGCCTAACGTTAGACAGAGAATTTCTATTTTAATATTAAGGGTATAGTGATGAGCGTTTGCAAACTTTCCTGGTTGTAAGGTTCGTACACAATTTTGGGAAGTTAATTTCCCTGACTTTTCTAGGTTTTCCCTGACCATTTCTAAATAATTTCCCTGTCAAATTTTAATCTTTTTTTCATGAATTTATTACTATTAGCGAGCTCTTGGCAATTCCCACTTGTTATTTGACATAGTTTATCAATCAAGGTCAATAGTTTACTCAGAATACGTGAAACATTTAGGCAAATATTTTCAGTTTGAATTAATTATGTTACAAATTGGTCAACCAATCATCAACAGTTCCTAGCATGTAACAAAATATTTAATTTATCTAACCATTGTGCTCATTTTCAAATTCCCACTTTTCCCTGACCTTTAGGGCCAATTTACAAATTCCCTGACCTTTAGGGCTAATTTACAAATTCCCTGACCTTTAGGGCCAATTTACAAATTCCCTGACCTTTAGGGCCAATTTACAAATTCCCTGACCTTTAGGGCCAATTTACAAATTCCCAGACCTTTAGGGCCAATTTACAAATTCCCAGACCTTTAGGGCCAATTTACAAATTCCCTGACCTTTAGGGCCAATTTACAAATTCCCTGACCTTTAGGGCCAATTTCGAAATTCCCTGACTTTTCCCTGACCTTTTGAGCGAATTTCCAAATTCCCTGACTTTTCACGGACCTTTTGGGCCAATTTCCAAATTCCCTGACTTTTCACTGACCTTTTGGGCCAATTTCCAAATTCCCTGACTTTTCACTGACCTTTTGGGCCAATTTACAAATTCCCGGACCTATTGGGCCAATTTACAAATTCCCTGACTTTTCCCTCACCTTTTGGGCCAATCTCCGAATTCCCTGACTTTTCCAGGTGTTCCAGGTTGTGTACGAACCCTGTCTATTGAAGTGCATGACAGCGTGACTTTTAACAGGGAGATTATTCCTTTAAAAATAAATCATCTGTGGTATGGAGGGATCAAGCAGATGTAATAAAAAGTTCCCTTCCACTAAGGTCTCTTTCCCTTTCCACCCTGTGTCTAATAATGATATTATTGATCCAAATTATTTACCGTTTGCGAGCGAGAGAGAGAGAGGATGGGGTAGAGTGGGGGCGTATTGGGACTTTTGGGTTCATTTGCAATCGGTGTTCATACTCTTCAATACAAAAAAGTGACTCATTTGGGTGCTTTCATAATATATATATATATATATTTTTTCTGCATCAATAAATATTGGTAAATTTGGCTTTTCGCTTTCATTCAACCAACTGGAAAATGTTACCGAAATTTATGAAGGAAAACTCTTATTTAATTATAAGTCTAATCACGCCAAATTCATAATTAACGAAATTATGAATTCTCAAAGACAAGAATATGATAATTTCTTTAAACCTAGTTTTTAATCCAGCTTTTTAAGCTATTGCTTCCGCTTTTATCCAAGACAAGCTTATATCAAATTAATTTGGAATACTACCCATTAAGGCAGATGAAAGCTTTTTAATCAAAATTATCAACTCCACGCGTAAGGTGTTAGGCTTCAAAATTAAGCCAATCAGGTGCTTCAAGATGTAACAATGAATAAAAGCAGCTCGAAATTATATTCTCTATTGGTAAGAACTAATTTATAGGGGTAAAAATATTCTAAAACTATCCACGCATACTTGAAACGGATTCGTGAAATTGTTGGCTTGACAGATAAATTATTGGCGTGATCGAAAACCATTCGACCGAAATAAAAAACCGACTCTTTCCCAATAAGCCGAAATTGATATTCCCATTCGATCGAAACCCATTTTATCTAGATCCCATTAGATCAAATTTCCATTCGAGCGAAAGTCCAAACGACTTACCAATGAGCCAAAATTGCTATTCTATTTCAATCAAAAGCCGAATCAGGTTTATTACGACATTGTGCCGCTGAGATATAGCCAGAGTCCTAGCTCAAATTGATAATTACTCTGAAGCCACTAATCCTACATCCATCTATAAAGATTAGGATACTATAGGATCACCTAAAAGTTATAGGATTTTATGGGATTGCCTAGAGATGATAGGATTTTATGGGATTGCCTAGAGATGATAGGATTTTATGGGATTGCCTAGAGATGATAGGATTTTATGGGATTGCCTAGAGATGATAGGATTTTATGGGATTGCCTAGAGATGATAGGATTTTATGGGATTGCCTAGAGATGATAGGATTTTATGGGATTGCCTAGAGATGATAGGATTTTATGGGATTGCCTAGAGATGATAGGATTTTATGGGATTGCCTAGAGATGATAGGATTTTATGGGATTGCCTAGAGATGATAGGATTTTATGGGATTGCCTAGAGATGATAGGATTTTATGGGATTGCCTAGAGATGATAGGATTTTATGGGATTGCCTAGAGATGATAGGATTTTATGGGATTGCCTAGAGATGATAGGATTTTATGGGATTGCCTAGAGATGATAGGATTTTATGGGATTGCCTAGAGATGATAGGATTTTATGGGATTGCCTAGAGATGATAGGATTTTATGGGATTGCCTAGAGATGATAGGATTTTATGGGATTGCCTAGAGATGATAGGATTTTATGGGATTGCCTAGAGATGATAGGATTTTATGGGATTGCCTAGAGATGATAGGATTTTATGGGATTGTCTAGAAATTATAGGATATTATGGGATTATCTAGAAATTATCGGATATTTTTATAGGATTAATGAGAAATTATCGGATATTTTTATAGGATAAACTAGAAATTATGGGATGTTATAGGATCATCTAGAAATTATGGGATATTATAGGATTAACTAGAAATTATGGAATATTATAGGATTAACTAGAAATTATGGAATATTATAGGATTAACTAGAAATTATGGAATATTATAGGATTAACTAGAAATTATGGAATATTATAGGATTAACTAGAAATTATGGGATATTATGGGATTGTCTAGAAACTATCGGATATTTTCATAGCATCAACTAGAAATTATGGGATATTATAGGATCATCTAGAAATTATGGGATATTACAGGATCAACTAGAAATTATGGGATATTAAAGGATCAATTACAAATGAATGGAGGATCATATAAAAATCATATGGTTACTGTTAAGATTTTCCAGTTGAAAATGTTATTGAGTTTCTAAAGACTCAATAAGGGAATAAATATTTCATTGGCTGTGCTATCTTTTAGGAGTAGTTTAAATTAGAATTCAAAATTATTAGCTTTCTAAAATCCAATCTGAATTTTTTTTTTTTTTTTTTTAATTACCCTGTGTGCTTGTACCACAAGTTCTAAGTAATCGGGAGTTAACTTCTGCTGGTACATAAAATAACCTAATATTCGTAAGACTTGCCCTTTAAACTTAGTAGTTACTATATATGGTTGAACTGTTAACTTAATGGCGCCTAATTAAGTCATAGAATTTGAGTATATTCTAACTAAAGTAATTAAATCTCTCTATTACGCAAATTTTAGTACTATTCATGTTTTTGTGTTTGTGTTAAGGTTTTTAAGCCTTTTAAGTAAGCGTAACTAAGCTGTTTGTATTAACCTAGTTTCTTCCGTAAACTAAAAGATTTAAATAAAAATTTTATATTAATCGCAACGTGCTTATCATTTTGGAAGATTTCACAATGTTAATACATAAGCTTATTAATTTTACTCTTTATAGCTAGACGATACAAATATTTGATAACGTGAAAACTCTAAAGCATATACAAAAACTTTCATTGTATGATAAAAACATCTGAAAGGCAATGATAATTTTTTTTTGTAACTACACATCTAAGAGTAAAAGATAGTGATCGAAGCTTGACATTAGTTTACGTCAAGAAAATTTCTTATCAACAAAGAACGGGATTATTTGGAAATACTTGCGTTCCAGTTAATGTTATTTCGATGCTAATTCATAATGGAGTGTACATGCTCGTACTTCCACAATCCACTACAGTACATTTGCATTACAATAAAATTTTCACACGATTCCCCTCTCGTGGCAAACAATAATAACTACATCAAAGACATTAGATTTAATAGTCTCTACTAAATTTATTATAACTAAACTTTGTACTAATTTGATTAAAAATGTAATTCATATATTGATAAAGCAAAAGGCACAATTAAGACTTATTGTAAAATAGTTGTGGCAAGGTTTGATGTTGAGTCAGACGCTGACTTTAAGCCTAAGACAATGGCTAACTATTTTTAATTCATATACTGTCATTAATTTTAAATCGTCTTAGACCACTTAATCTTGAAATAAATAGTACAACATTTAAGTTCTTTAGATCCCCAAACAAGGCAATAACGTTTTTCTAACAACGTCATTACGAGTAATATAACGAAACATTTGCGCCAGCTCTTGCAACATGAAATTTCAACACTAACTTAAATGACTTAATTGAATAGCGTAAATACATAATTAGTCGAAACCTAGCCCTAGTTTGATTGGAAGCCAAGTTCAATGAATCAAGTTTCTAATTTTGTCCCTGAGAAGGCCTCTGCATTTTCAACGAATTTAGAGTAACAGGTCTTTAAGATACCGAAGCTTGGTAACTATTATCTTGACACTTTACAAAAACATTTACCGGCCCCCACATTAAAACGTCGAGAATAACCTTGTCTGTTTATCTAATTGGCGACAAAGGTAGCCAAGGTAAAACCCAAGGAGTCAGTTCTCCACCTCCAAGCCTAGGCTTACTGGGGAATATGTAATACAAGGGGGCATAAATTTGCGTTAGGCTTAATAACGACTAATAAGCCCGGAGAAAGACAATGGAAAGCGTTACTCACGTCATGATGAATACTAAGTTCCGCGACGATTATTGTCCAGTTTCAGCGTCTTCTTCGCGTAGAAAACCGCGACTCTTTCACTAATCTAAAAACGCCTTTCTTATTCAAACTTTCCATAAAATCGGAGTTCGCGATAAAATTCATTCACCCTTCACATCAGCGCCATATTGGATACAATGAATGAAGAAAAAAACCGACGCAAGGAAATTAGCGCTTTCTAGCCAATAGGCGCGCGCCTGTCGCCGTCTAGCGGCATAAAGTTTGGCGCGAAATCTGAATAGCTTAATTCCACAAGGTTGGAGTCCGAGGCTTAGCGTTTTAAAATAAAAATGCTTTTAGGTTAGAATTAAAGAAAAACTTTTATAAAATTTATTTTTTAACGTTTATTGTAACGAATTGAGTTTAAATGACACGAAAATTTCCCACCAAAATAATTTATTTACAAAATGGCAGTGTATATTGTTAAAATAATTGTAACTAATGGACAAAAATATTGTTAAAACATTTAGATAATATTTCTACAAATGTCTTAATTGGAGTAAATTAGGAATAAATGTACGTTTGAAGTAAAATTGGGGCAAAATTGTAATCACTCTTATTTGGCGTGCGTAAAATAAATTAAACATTTTTTTCTACGTAAAAAAACATCCGTAGTTAAATACTTTTTTTTTCTTCTTCTCGTGTCATAGTTCGCTTTCTAGTAAAGGTTCCTTGGAATCTTTAGCTTTCGTTAAGTCTTGGGATTTTACGTGGTCTTCGTTGTCATCTAACTGAGCTTCGGGAACGACACCCAAATAATTATTCGATCCAACTGAGTTACGTTTGAACGAAAAAGATTCGGAACTAAACACTGGGCTTCCAACTTTACAGGAGAGGTTGAAACAGCTACTAGACCTATAGAAATTAAATGTATTACGCGATTTATTTATTTTTTGTTACAAAAATAAAGATTACAACTGGAATTAGGCTTAGGTGTTAAGCCTATTTCCGGCGGCGATTAAGAAATAGCGTGGATTTAAGCCAAGAAACTAATATACCTGGCGTCTTGAAACGAAAACCCTTCGAAACCATTAGGGCTATTTCTGTTTTTGAAAAATGTTGGACTCATTTTCTGCTTTTTCCTCGGATCAAGTTCCGGCGTAGTTTGAACCAAATATTGCCGAGGTGATGTTCCTGTTGCTAAATTTTCTTTCGGAAAAGATGGGCTGCTACCGCAAGTATCACGGTGTTTTTGGCACTGAGCTTTGTCCAAACTCGAAGCGCTTTTCCAAAATGATAGAAATTGAAGTTTTGGGAGAAAAACACTCTCGGCTCTCTTGATGAATCTGTGTTCGTTCGTGACCTTGCCCTTCTGTTAAATTAAAACGACAAAATCAGTAACTAATTTTTAAAAAATGAACGAGGTTTTATTATTGAAGCGTACTTTATTGATTATTCTCGGTTGAGGAGGTAATTGAGTAACGTTGGGTTGGGAAGCGCATATTCTTTCGTCAGCTTTTTCCAAAGCTTCCGTAAAATCGATCAAATCATTGTCCTGGAAATTTATAATGATATTCCATTAGTGTTAATTTTTATTTATTAGCCTTATGAAAATTTGTAAAAATTTATAAAATTACGTGAGTAGGAAACTCAATCTGTGAAACGACGGAATTTCTCCTCACTCGATTGACTTCTTTCCGGTTTTCAGATTGCTCGGAATTGTCAAGGACGTCATCATCTTTGTCTAAATCATTCAATTCTTCTTCTCCCATAGTTCCCCTATAAGTTAATATGATACAAATAATAGAATTTAGGTTATTTAAAGGACGTTTTGCTAAACCAAAAAACCTAGATGTCAATCTTACAACCACTCGGAACCCAGCTGTTATAGAAAACAGTTTTTTTTTTTTCTATACTTACGTCGTTTGCAACGCGACGATTTTATCCTTGAGCAATCGCTGACTTTTGCAGAAATTCTCTAGCATCTTCTTCTTCTCCTCGGTGAAGGCTCTTTTCAAACGATTTAGCTCCTGATTGACCTTTTCCAACCAATAGTTCTCCAAATTGCGAATCTGTTGCGTGGCTTCGCGTCGAACTTGCAACACTTCGTCGCGTTTCTGATCAAGTTGTTTCAAAAATTGGTCGCATTGATTTTGAGCTTGACGTAATTGTTCTTGGAAACTTTCATGCTTTTCTTGCAACTCCTTGCGCGATTTGGTTTCTTGTAACATCAAATCTTCCTCCTTCTGTCTCAACATGTTTAACGCTTCGTCGAGATCGTGATTTAAACGCGACAATTCCGCCGTTTGCATTTCCGTTTGACTCTGCAGTCTCCGACTCATCTCGTTAACTTCTTCTTGAACTTTTTCTGTAAATAGTTTACAAGCCGGAAGACGTTGTATCAAGATTATATATAGGGAGCGATTTTAAAATAACAATTTTCAAGTTTTACCCAGCTGTTCGTCGTGTTCTCGTTGAAGTTTTTCTTTCCGTGAACTCCATTTCTCTTCACTAAGCCTAACGACGTTCTCGAGTTCTCTTCGGTGATTAATCAAAGCCACTTCGATAGCCAGGTTATGTTGCCTAGTTAATTCCTGCTCCATCTGTTTCAGACGATTTTCTTTCTCGTTGAGGCCAGCGGCCATCTGGGCCTCTTTGGCGGCAATTAGCCTTTTATTGGCTTCCTCCGATTCCATTAACCGCTTTTGTAATTCGGCATTCTCTTTTTCAGCGTCGCTCATGTTACCACCGCTAGTCATTAATATAGTTACCTTATTTACGTAAAATATGTAATCGTTAGCTTCGCCTTTAAAGGTAGTTAATGTCAATGACAATGGCTTACTTGTTCTAAGAGTTCGGAAACTTTGTCTTTCAGTTCAGCCTTGGTCCGTTCGTTGATTAACGCGTCCCCTTCTCTAAAACAATCAATTATTTAGTCAATTAACTACAATATCAAGTTCAAACACAAACGAATTATAAACAAACTCCAATGACATAAACCAAGGCTTAGTACGGAAACAAACACGTGACTTAACTATTTTTAAATTTGGGTGCCATTTTGTGATGGCCTGGAAATATCAAGAAATGATAGAAGTTACACTGGGAATTCTTAAAAGGCATGGGGTGACCCCTTTCAACTTAGAATTGTGGGAGTGACTTGCAAACGTTTTGAAACATCGTCAATAACGTCTTTTTTTCACGGGAACACCTTTATTTTTCCTCGCGATCGAATAAATAGTTAACCAATCAGGGAAATGCAGAGAAAATTATCCAATAATGGGATATATGTGTGCATATGGATTCCCAGTGTAACTTCCATTCTTTTTGGTATAAACACGGCCCATTTACTCGAGTGAAGTTACAGAAGTCCAAGTGAAAATATAAAACACATATAGTAACCTATGCTACTTCCTTTTTTAAACGCTTTAATATTAGAAACAAGTACAATTACAAAAAATAGTATACAATTTTATATATCAACCTACGATTCTCTGCGAGAATTCCTAGCAACGTTGGCCGCAAATTGTCGGAGATCTGGTTGTTCATCGGCACTAAATCTTCTAAGCTCCAAATGCGTGTTTTGTATTTGCATCTTAGTTTCGTTCAACGCCGTACTAATCGTCTGCAATTCATTCAAAGTGGCATTCAGCTCGAATTTAACTTTATCCGCTTTGTCGTTCAAATCGCGAGATTCTTCTTGGTTAACAGTTTGGCATTCATTTTCTTTTAACGGTCGTGAATCTGTTTGCGATGCTACTCCATTTCTCGGGACCATAGTCTAATAAATTTAACAAAATATTTCCCCCTTTTCTTATTTGTCATGGGTAATAAAAATCGTAATTACCTTCTGTTGTAAACGCCTGAGTTCCGATTGAGTAGAAGACATAGTTTGGTTTAAGTTTTTAGTTTCCTCCCTCATCCTATGAAAACAAGAAGCCAATTTTTTAACACAAAATGACAGTCACAACAGTAAGATTGGTGGTAAAAATAATAATCCAACGGTCTTTAGCGCTGAATCAAAACAAATAACTGTAGTCAAAAATGCTAGGAAACAGAAAACGTAAAAGTGGGAAAGCTCTACGTCATGGGGAGAGTCTCAAGGGGATGACACCAAGGTGAGAAACAGAAGTCTTTGCCGTTTCCAAGGTCACACTGCCACCTCTGTATAATTTGTCTTGATCTACTTGTTTATTTAGAAGAATCGTCGACGGAAAAGTTGATCTAAGTTGGCCCTGCCTCAGAAAACTAAATTAGCATATTATAAGGAAAGATGCTTGACGTTGGCTACTATTAAGCAGTGACGTGTACATTGACGATTGGTTCAAAGTATAAACCATAGTGAGAAATTTTCCGCTAACACGCGTTTCGTACAACGTTTCCTAACTTACGCAGATTTTAGAGAACATTTGTTAGAATATCAAGCGGTAACGTTCGCTTTGGGTTGAGCTTCATTCTCCCTTCAAGAATATTTTTGGGTCTTTATGGAGATGCAGGATTTACTTATGCTCACCTTTTAACATCGGCCTGCGATTCAGTCAATCTTTCGACTAATTCCTTTTCGCGTTGAGTCCACCGAGACCTTTCCGTGTCACTACTATTACAGAGTTCACACTTCTTGCTAGCATTAGTATTGGGGTCATCGACTTTAACACCGTTACCATTAGGGACTGTCTTGTGAGGAGAGGGCGCGGGACTGGGTGGCGTGGAACCATCTTTTTCGGGAATGTCCACCATGTGTTTCACTTTACTGTTCGAAGTCGAGTTGTTGAGGTTATTGGTTTTTGATGAACCGTCACCCTTCCCGACACTGGATTTTTTTCGTAAAATTCTTTCGATAATGTCCAATTCTTCTTCTTTATTTCGAATTCCTCCTTTGCTCGATAATGGCGGACTACTGTCAACGTCTTTAGGGACTTGTTTAGGATATATGCCGTTCGTTAAACTGGAACCACTTAAAGGAAATATTGAAAAATACGAAATTAAAACTGGCTTCTGATAAGAGACCTTTTTCGATTGCAAAACCAATACGCGTACCATGATTTACAACATTGTTCGGTGAGCTTTTTTTCACGTGTCATTTTCAAAGCTTGTACTAATTCTTCTTTAGCGGCTCGTTCTAAGGTCAAAGTTGATTCCAACTCCGTTATTTTGTGTTGCAAGTCGGTTGAAGCGCTAGCCTTTAAATTAACAGAATAATTAATCGCGGACCAGAGAAGATTTTAATTTTTATGTTAGAGACATTTTCAAAATATATGCCTAAATATTGTATGGTTTCCCTACAATATTTCAAAAACATTTAACCACCAACATAATTTTAAACAGTAAGTTACTCAAGAAATAACTATAGATTATATGATTTATTTTCTGACCTTGAAAGAAAAAAAAAATTTATGCTTAATTACTTTAGCTTTGTATTGTGTAATTCTTTGCTTGGTTTCACTAAGTAGTTGTTGTAATCTTTCTTCGTAAGCGTCTTTGAGTGCCTCCATCATGGATTCCTGCTCGTCCAGACGAGCATTTAACGTAAAAATGACCTAAATGGCGCATATAGAGAAATATTTTTTTAAAATCTAATTTGCGTAAAATCGTATTTAAATTGCCCGTATAATAGAAATTCCCCAGTGTAGGTTCTATCAGTTGTTCCCTTTTCAAAAGTTGCCAAGAAAAACCCCGAAATAAATTTAGGCATAGCAAAAAAGAAATACTTCAACAGAGGTAGAAGAGCTTGTAACAGTTTTCTTTTTAGAAAAACCTATCAGCTCCGAGGCTGTGTCACCACAAGAAAACAAAAAACTAAAAAAAAAAAAAAAAAAAAAAAAAAAAAAAAAAAAAGAATACAAAAGCGAAGAAACGCTACCGCCATTGTAATTCTTAACATCTATAAACTATAATTAGAAACCCTTATAAATAGAATTGAGAACTAGGAGCGCGGCAACATTGCGTATATAGTTTATTCGCTTATTTTTACCATAATAAAAATCCTTAAATTAGATCGTCATTTCATAGGCACTACTATATTTTACAGTCTCTGTAGTTTGAAAAATACCTTGGCCTCATCGTTAGGCTTAGCAAAGAGTCTTGCTTAAAATCGTGATAAAAATGGATGGAAAAGAATGTAATTATGGCTAAAATAAATGTAATATACACTTTAGGCTTTTATATGCTAAGCCTAATTCGTCCCCAGTGCTAGGCCTATCGTTAGGCTTAACAATTACTATACTTATCTAGAACGTCTAAGACTATGGAATTGGGACATACAAAGAGGATGATATAGTATTTTTGTTTCTTGGTTTTTACATTTATAAACTTTTTAATTATTTTTTAACAGAACGGGGCAAAATCATTAGTCGCAAATCTTAAATCTAAGCCTAAATTAAGTTTATATATTCATATTGGCTTCAAAATGGTTTTGATTCAATTAAAACCAATTTTGGATACCACATGGTTTAGTTTTGAATGAGTTATAACAATTTAAAAGACTTTGATTTATGGTTAGGCTTAGGGGAATTCTCGATGGAAATCGGAAACGTATAAAAAAACGAAACTAGAATTTCGCGCCAGTTTGACACGACGTGTGGCGCGTCAAAAACTGAAGTCTTTACCGTTTGAATTGAAAAGATTCAGCAAATATTTGGCGTTCCGAAGATATACATAAGGTTTCAAGTACACGGAGCGATATTGCGCCAAAAAAAAATAATTAAAACATAATTTATTTTAACAGCGCTCGCCTAGGCCTTGGTTTCGTCTCAAAACAATAACAAAAAAGTGTTAGTTGACGGCAACTCCTTCGAGATTATGAAAAACGCTTTTAATCTTTTTAGAAAAACGAGAAAAACGCTATTTTAAGCACTGGCCATGAGAGACGAATGACTCACACACGACTTCGAATAATATGTCTTAAATACCATAGTGTTTAACATTCAAAAACTTTAAGGCCGAACTTACTATTAAAGAAGTTATTAACTCTTATCTTTTAAAGGGATAATGCAACCTAACAACGAGTGATTTTTGACCGATTCTTTATCGTTTAAATAGGCCTAATCCACCAATAAAATTTACAAACAAATATTAAACTAGAAATCAGTTTAAAACTTACCCGGAAAATAGACTTAGATGGATTCATGGGGACCCTGAATTTCTTCGCATTGAAGGGTCAGCGAGCAATCGAATGCTATTGAGACGACCTTTGCTCATTGGTCGATTTACCAATCAGAGTCTCCATGAATTAAGCTAAGCCTATTTTCAAGGTAAGTTTTATATTTTATTTATAGTTTAATATTTTTTTGTAAATATTTGCCGGTTGAATTAGGCCTATTTAATCGTTAAAGAATCGAAAAACAAATCATTTTTTGTTAGGTTGCATTCCACTTTTAGGGGATGATGAAACTCCATTGCCGCTTGATAGTTAGAGAGAGGTTGAAAAAATTAGACATGTTTATAATTTGAAGAAAAATTTGCGGAATTAGGAATAGTAGTGTTAAATTAAATTTAAAGAAGTAAAAAAATGTTACTAGCGAATTAAAAATAATAATTTGTCTTTTCGGAAAGATTGCTAAATTACTATTCGAAATATTCTTCGTCATCAAGTTTTAAAAAAACAAATAAACGAAAATCAGTAAAACAAATAAATATATTACAATACTTCATCATCCCTTTAAAATAACCGTAATATTTAAAACTACCCAACAGGAAAATTTAAAAAAAATCGCTTCCTTATAAATATGGCAGAAATTAAAAATTTACATAATGACCATTATAAAATATCATACGCTACAAAACACAAGAAAAACTACTTCTTCCCTTGTAAGAAGAGGTAATTAACATGGTACTGAACTTCTCTGCTAATTAAAGCTATACCTTTATATATTTAAAACGTGTTTCTGACGTCCTAATTCTTTCCCCTTAACTCGTTCATAATTTATTTTAAATATAACCATTATATCTTCCCGATTGCAATTAAAACTCGGAGATACCATGTTAAATTGTTGTTTGACATTATCGCCTGTTATCTTAAGTATCACAATAAGCGAACGTATACGCATGAATGGGCCAAATTATTTAAAAAAATAAAGGGTTAGAAACACAATGTTTTTTCATAGCTTTGTAATAAAAAGCAAAAGTCTAACACTTTATTCCATGAAAGTAAACGACGCTCAGTAGCTTAATTCTATCAGCAAAGGTCCAGTTTTACGTCAGAGACCATCACTTAGAAACAGACAAAAAAGCCATCACCCCTGTCTGGCTCGAGTGATTTGGACTCTTCCTCGACATTTTGAGTCGGGAAAGAGGGACGGAATTTGGCGTGCCGCGCTTGGTTATATTGTCTTCCCCAAACTCCGGAATTTCTCCAAAGAGTGGCGCTTCCAATTTCATTATTTACACCCACTGCGCCAGCTAGAGTGTCTCGAATTAGAATCTGCCGGTATATTTACCTGGACCTTTGCTGGTAGTATTAAGCTATGGGGCGTTGTTTACTTTAATGTAATGTTTTCCATTCTATCATATTTTGTCTCTCTCATTAGACTTGACCTTTAAATGCTTTTAGAATTGCACTTACTATACGTTAGCATACTTAAAGTTTATCTAGATACTTAAGACAATATTATTATTATAGCGCTATACAATTTTAAAAGATTCTTGTACGAAAAGTTTTATGACATAACAGAAACGTGTTACGCCATAAGGGGTGTCCTTGAAAAGAACAGGATTTGCAGGTTGGTGCAAAACATTTTTTCTCTACGGACTTTTAAGAAATGAGCGTAGGGGCCAGATATTTAAATTATCTAAGGGGTCAGATATAAATATTTAATATTTATAAACAAAACTTTTCTTTACGGAAGCGTGGATTTTGTTTAAAAAAAAAATAAAAATCGTGGGTTAGTAATTTAATATTGAAATAATACTTATATGTTTGTGAAACTATCTAGATTTAAAAACTGATTATAAGACCGGTAGTTTTGTAGAAAAAAAAATGGATTTAAATTTTTCGGCTCCCTCAGCACGTCGTTCGCTCCTATATTAAAAACTGCATTCCTTTCTAAAGGCCTAACCACGAAAATTCCGTCGCCTTGGGCTTTTTAACTACAAGACTATACAGTTCGTTTCAAAATAAGGTTCCAACAGAGCCACAACCTCGTTGTAGATATTATTAACTTAGATTTAAGAAGCTTAAAGGTTGGGTGAAATATATATTTAAACTTTCAAAGTATGGAAGTTGGTTAAAGTGAGGCTGCAAAGAGTTTTCTTGTTCCAACTCCAATTTAAGTAGCATTTTCGGAAAGATCGTTAAAAAGCGATTCAAAATATATACACATATTCTATAGCAAAAATTACCGCAACAGTAAAAATATATATTTTATAATCTTCGAAATATTTGGATCGAAATATGCCAACTTTGATAACTATCGAGAAACGTTTTTGGAGTTTTAATTATATTTTTACGAATACTTTAACGCTCTATATTGATTTAAAAACAATATTTTACTCGCTTTCACTATCCCTTTAATGGAAAATTGAAATTCTTCAATTACGTAGTAATTTTCGCATATTGCGCATAAATGGTTCGTTCTAAAATTGCAACCAACAACGTTAGTTCGCGCGATTTAATTGGATTGTAGCCTGGCATAAATTCTAACGTAGTTCAAATAGCGTATTAAGTCTCCGATTTGTCGTCTTAATTCTTTCATATAGACAGGAGTAGATGACAAAGGAGTTTGGGTCGCTAGATTACAGTCTAGAAACAATGCTATCTTGTTACGTCAACTAGAAAAAAAACATTTAGTCGCGTCAACTGTATTAGAAAATTTACTTTACAAACCTAGCCAATAGGGAATCGGCAAAGAAGATATTGAAACGTCAAAGACTTCTATCTCTACTGTCATCCCTCTTAGTGAGGGAGTTTGTAGTCTTCCCTACAGACGCTCCCTCAGTAAGGGGGTTACATTACGACGCCCGTGGTAGCAGACGATTCTTAGTTTTGTTTTAGGAACCCTTTAAGAAATAGATTGTGATAGCCAAAAAATGCAATTCACGTACCCTTTCATATTTTTATTTTTTTGGGGGTTTAGAAGCTTAGAGAAAAGTTATTCAGTTCGTCGGGTATAATTTGTATTCAGAGCTAAAATTAAGCCGCTACGAAAAAGGGGTTAAATTTAGCTAACATTGACTTTTCACTATTTCATATAAAAGCTAAAAGGGAAACTACGAGCTAAAAAACAGGGAACAGTTTTTTTTTAAATTTATTTTAAAATCTACACAATTTTTAGGCGACATTTCAGTGCTTAAATTAAATTCTGAAGTTCAGCGTAGGTTAAATTCGTGCCAATCATATTATTTCAGCCTTCAACAGTGCTATCTCGATTGACGTTCTTAAAAACTTCACCAGATGGAGCGAGGCGCTCGGTTCATGTGATTGGTTGAATTTTTATATTTTTCACTTACATTCAAACTTATCCAAACGATAAAATTTAATTTAAACACCCAAAAACGTGTCTAATAATTGTTCGAAACTTCTCGAATACGAAATTGAAGTTTAATTTTACCTAATATTTTCTCTTTAAACTATTTCATCCTTTTAAAGTCTGACAAGGCTTACGATCACTGTAGATTAACATCGAAACGAACTTAAAACGGTATCAGAGTTGGGCGCTAGAAAAATTAACTACGTTCCTTTATATCATATATTAAAACTTATCTGTACACAAGCGAGAGCTTCTTAAAGGGACAGTAGAACACGTCTACTCTTTAAGTGAAACACTTAAGAGGGACCTTACTTTTCCTAAAAATAAACTTCAAAGCATCTTGAGAAATTTACGACTATACCAGGGTTATAGATGAATAACCAAAACAGTGTAAATAAGCGTCCTCTAACGGCAAACACTGCAGTTACTAACAAATCCAAGTGCGCGTCTGATTATTCGTTATTCATAGCAGCCACTCCCGAGACTACAGCTAGATTAGCTACGATCTTAATCGATTTGAAACGGTAAAATCAAACCGATATTCAAATCGCCAGGAATTTTTTTAAGCGGCACGTGTTCAAGCATTATCATTATAAATCGATTTATTGTAGCTTCATCAATAGGTTGTTGGAACCGAATCGATATGAAAGTGGTTCCCGAAGCAGTTTCGAGAAATCGAATCGATTAGAGAAAAGACGGTTTCCCGTTCTCACGACTCTAGCGAAACGTTTTGAAACGATTTAAATCGATTCGAAGGTCTAGTATAAACGCAACTTTTGTTAGTTCCTATTTTTACCTGCACTGTTTGTGCCGTTAGAGGACGCTAATGAACGCCAAGGTTTGGTTATTCATACCTTTATCCATTAAAATAGGTGTTTATTTTTAATGGTCCTATGTGGTACCATCTCTTTACTTTTCGCTCAGAGACTATTTTAGTCATTCGCGAATCTTTAAAAAATGTTTAGAGCGAGTTTTTTGCGTTTCCCCTTTTATATTCTAGTCCCGTGTGAGATGACATTTTTTATTCAGGGGGATGTTAATGTTAATTTTTTTTTTCTAGTATAAATATTCTGTTGGAATGGAATTTAGGGTATGATAAGGGTTCAATATACTCGTCTTGATGCTGAAATTATTATTATTTTTCGCTCTCTTAGACTCGCTTAAGGACAAGTCTATAAAAATATTATGAAAAAAAATGAATTTTCCGAGTAAAATTCACACGACTCGACCATGTGAATATTTATACTAACGGTTAAAAAACTTCAATTTTCTCATAAAATTTCTCCACCATGACTAATGACTTTTTCGAGATGTCGAACACGTGTCAAAACTCCCTACAATTTTGGTCAAAATCTCAAATTTATAAGTTAAAACTGAAATCCCAAAATCTCTCCAAAAAAATAGATTTGAAATCTCAAAATTTAGACCAAAAATTGAAATAAAATCTTACGTTTCCATAGAGACCTACTTTTTTTTTTTTTAAATTGGGGTGATTATATTATCTTTGCTAGATCCAATTTGAGATAAATTAAGAAAAATATAGATCAATTGATAAATGCCAGTAGACTATTTAAGTTAATGTGCTAGACCACCACAATAAAGTTTATGTTTAAATGTTATGAAGGTAGCTCAGTCCCAATACAAGTACACAACATGCGTTAAAAACTATTTGATTGAAACTTTATACCTGATAATCTTAGACTAATATATAAGTACATAAAATTATACATATGTATTATGAAAGGACGGGTGTGAAACTTATCCCCGATAAATATTGTATCTATTGCTTAGTGACGCTTTGTAAGTTGCCAGGCTTTATAAAAATGCTTTATCTCCTTCCTCACTTGAGTAAATTTGAGTTTATTACTCATATTTTGAAAATGTACAAGAAGTATATCTAGTTTTCGATAAAGGGGCCCCTCTTACCAGCTTTCCATTCATTGTAGGGTTGCCAGAAGCTTGCGAGTACAGTTCAGAACGGATCAGTTCCATAACTGAACTTCTAGCCTTTCTCTCTGTTTCAGTTTGAGCTCACAAGCGCTTGGCAACACTGGGGGAACGTAATTTACCCCCTTTAGTGAAAACTATCTAAAACATCCTTTGTTATCTTTAAATCTTATTGCGTAAAGGCTATCGGTGAAAATCTATACATGTATCACTTTTCTGGCTCGCGAAATGTTTCCCAAGACTTTCCCTTTGATGGAAAATTCCAATTTACATAGGTAACGACTCATCTCATTTTAATTAGCACGTACTAATATTAGCGTAAAAGGGGAATTTCCAACATGGTAAGGCGGTAGCGTTGATATTATGCCAAATTTTCGAATTAAAATGTCGATGGAGAAGAGATGAGATGGGAATATGTCAAAGAAGTAGGGAGGGAACCCGCTGTTTTTATTGGCAACTATATTGGAAATGTTTGCTACTCTTACATCGAAAATAACAAAGATAATTTTATTGATAAGGAGGACTTTTAAAAAAAGGTCGAGGGGCGATTATTTATATAACTATCTTCCGAGATATAGATTTATTATTACACGAGCCCTTATCTGATCTAATGTTTCGTAACATATCAGGGGATTGGTATATTTATTAGTTGCAAATGCAAAATTGCAAAAAAGAAAAAATGTTTTTTGATATTTAGGAGATAAAATTTGAAGTTTCCTGGGCAACTTGAAATTTCTGACGAATAGTACTGAAAAATTGCACTAAAACGTGTTTACTTTACCATTGAGTATTTGAAATATTTGTTAATTTTTACTATGCACTTTTGCATATGTCGTACAAATTGATTTTAACTCCACAATGGTTTTTTCCCCCTTTTTCAACTTCGTATAATCATACTATAATTTCTAAGCTTTTCTGATAACCCCACGCTTTTGTGATATTAAAATTAATTTAAAACAAGGAATCAATTATCTAATGCTCTAATTTTTGACCCATGACCCCGTGTAAGTATAAGAGTAATATCTTCTCACCTTCGTTAATTGTGCAATTTTCTTGGACACTTGATAATGAACTTCCGGGGGAAGTGAGCCACAATGTCTTCCAGGTGTCATTTTGTCCTTGTTCCTATTCGTTCCATCGGGAAATTGATTTCCTTCGGTCTGATTCCATCTCGAAGAAGCCATGGGTGCAACTTTCGACTGCCAAAAACGCACACTATAGCACTGTACACTTTAAAACGCCGATTTTAAGACTAATTCGCGAACGTAAACGTTAAACCGCATCTTCCAAATAGTAATCCAACCCTTTTTTGGTTACGTAAATATTTCGAAACGTTGTTTTTCTTACAAATAATCATGCCACTTGAAAATGAAAGAACCGCACTTTGCAAAAACGATTTCTTCTTTAAACACATCAATCTTTCCGCTCATCTGGTCGAAGTGGTTTTTTGGCGGGGCTTCGGGGGTTGAAAGGTATTTTTAACAAAAAAAAAAAAAAAAAAAAAAAAACGCGGAGGGTTTACTTTTAAGGGGGACGTGGTGGTCTACCTATGGTCTATCGAAGCAAGCAGCCAAACACCGACAATTCCACACCGTGAGAATAACGATTATAAACATCTGCCGCAGTTGAACATATAGCTAATTTGCCGAAAGCTTATTTCATTGTTATCTATACGAGCTTTTTCTTCTTTTAAAAAGAAAGTCATTCTTCTCCGTAGAACAATAGACGCCCTTTCTTATTTTCAAAGATTTTTGTATTTAAAAGATCTCTCCTCTAACAAAACTCACGCTTCTCGCTAACAAGTTTTCAAAAGAAAATGAGGAAATCTTTTAGGCGGCGCGCAAGAATTCGGCTAGAACGCCCGAGAGATGGTGCTACGGATTCATAAATTTTAAAGTTTTTTTTATTAAAGTGTCGCCATCTATTCCGTTTAACGATTTCAGCGGGAGTTTTAAAACCTTAAAACATTCGTGGATGAAAACAAGAAAAATAAACATGACTTAATAAAGGCGGGAAACCATAGATTGCAAAAACGTGATGGAACCCGTTAAATTGGACGCTTTTGTTATAAAAAAAATCGTGATTTTTTTAATAGGAGTGCATAATGAGTAGTTGATTGTTGTTTTATCACATCACACCATTTACATGTCATGTAGTCCTGAATTTTTTTTTTTTTTTTTTTTTTTTTTTTTTTTTTTTTTTTGTGGCAATGATAATTATTGGAGAAGGGCACGAGTGACTGAGATTGCCCCTTAGATATTCTTCATAAATAACGAGATATATATTTTATATTTTCAAAGAATTGAAGCTCCAAAGAACATTGAGAGATAGCTTTAGCCTTCTGATATCATCCTCTAATATACTTTATCGTAAACCGCCGTCTGCTTATTTATTAGCTCCGCCTCACCACGGCCACCTTAGATCGACAAAGGAGCTGATCTAAGTTAGCTGTGATGAGGCTGGATCAATAAGTAGTCAAGAGCTGCCTGATATAGTTTCCTTCAAGGTTCTCAGGGCTTCTATTTGTTCTTGATATATTTCCCATATTTATAATAGAACATGGATAGTACCTGGAAAGTAAAAGTTTGAAATAAATAGACGTTTGAGAATCGGTTTAAACTTTGTATATTCTTTCAAAATAAGGAAATCAAGGATAACAAAGGACAAACACTGAATTTTTAAACCGAAATATTTCTAGAGTCTTTAAGGAGCAAATGTTTTACGAATGGGACCTTTTTTTTTAAACTTATCTCTGTACAAATAATAATTTCGCTTTACTTTATAATTCTTTGAAATACAATTTTTCATTTATGGAGAATTAAAATACTGTAAAAATGATATTTAAAAATAAAACCGCCAAAAAAATGGATCAAAAATGAGATTCGGAAGGAAATTAGAGTCAGATAATAATGAAAAATGAGATGATTTTGGGGCTTATACATAAACAAACATGAAAAACGCATGTTAAAACATTTCAATTTAAACAAAACAATCGCGAAAGGATTTGTTAATTATTTAGTTATTAAAGTTTTTCTTTTTAAACTTAACTTTGGGTTAAAAACCATTTTGTTTTTTTCTTCTTAACAATTAGTCAATAAAGATTATCAAGAAAACTGAGCAAAGTTAAGGAAGGATGGGGAGATTTTTTTAAGAACAAGTTTTATAGGATATTTTTTTACGGATACATTTAAAGCTTGGTTCTTTAGTTGTTCTCATAATGGTACAATTATCTTTACCATTGAAAGGGAGGGGTAAGAGGGACGAGTAGTTTTTAAGTACTAGTTTCACCAGTTCATCGAAAACATTGTAAAAAACGTTAGATTTGTCTTACAAATTTTTTGTTTTTACTTTCTAGTAGAAAACGTTATCCTTGTTTGCAGATTTACGGAAACGGAAGAATGAAAAATGCTGCCTGGTTGAACTACTGACGGAACTGGCTGCCGAAGATGTACTGGAACTACGCGACCTGAGGGATGGAGGAGGGGAAAGACGATTGTTTTCTTGTAGGATGCTCGTTTGAGAAGGAGATTCCGGAATTCCTCGAACAGGTGTCGCGTCGTAAAGAGATGATCCGTGACGTTGGTACAAAAAGCTTTGGGCACGAAGAGGTGCTGGAGATGGAATTTCAGCAAGTTCTAAAGCAGCGTGGCCCCATTGTTCTGCAAACAAATAGTTATGAAGTTTAATTTACATCATTTTATATTAAAATACAAGAAGCAATTGATATATCAATGGATCAAGTAAAACAAGCACAGTGAAAAATCTTGGGGAAATGCAATATTGTTCTAGCTAGATCAATTACGTGTATACAATTGATGAGCTAGCCTATTTAACTGTTTAAAGTATAGAACATAACGGTAAACTTTCTACAATTAAATTTATGGGCTTTACAGTTGGGAAGCATTTTTAACTTACCAAAATCGAGAACGTGTTGTCTAATATGGGCGATCCACCGATAATAATCTACATCACAATCGGCACTGAGGTAATGATCTTGTCTTCTGTCTACAGAAGTTGAAGTAGTTAATTGAAAACACAGCCTGTAGTTTGTCAATGGAGTCTCCGTTTGCACGTGAGTCGTCTGAAAAAATATTTCACTGTATTATTTCTACTGTAAAAGGACTATTATAATTCGTAAATAAAATTTATTTACCTTCGTTAAACCAATAGTCATAATGGGAGGCAATGATTGAGAATCGTCAGCTTTAGCCCAAAATGAAAGTTGAGAATTTCTGAGGGTACACCACATCCTTCGGCATCCGCTAATGTCTCCCACTTGTTGAATTAAACTGAGATATCCTGCGAAACGATCTGAAGTGACGCAATCAGGCTGCGCCGCCAATCGACAACAAAAATGTCCGAATAATGGCAATTGATGTTGAGGATTTTCCAAGTTTTCCAAAACTAAATCGTGAGTTTTGATATCATCTCCAGCATCCGATAACCGTAAGGTTGCGTGAGCTACCAGATCAAATTTTGGACCACTGTAACGTGATTAAATAACAGTTAAAGTAAACTCAAGTTTGAGACAAAAGAAAAAAAAAAAAAAATAATAGACTTACATATCGATAGTATTGAGTTCTTCCTTCAATGTAGCTGCTAATTTTCGACCGATGGTCCGACTCACGGAACTGGAAATTTTTTTCTTGATTTTGCGAGGCGTACTGGCGATGCTAAGATCATTGTGTAGAACGTGACTGTAAACTTCAAGTCGAAATTCAAAATTAGCCGGTATTTGTTGGCTGAAATGATTTAAGAAACATTATTTAAAGCTAAATTTTCGACTTAAACCAAATTTATAATACTTACAATAATACTACATCTTCAAAAGTGATATCCGTCAAACTTCTATCTACATTTTCAACCATCATGGTATCGTAAATTTCGGTCCCAATTTTCAAAAGGCAAAAAACACTGAATCTTCGATAATCTCCTTTATTTTTAAAATGATCCGTGTCTTTCCATATCAAAGGCATACGTATATCTAACAAAAATACACAAATAATACCAATTTAATACATTAAACCAGGCAGCCATCCTTCCATAATCACGTCAATATATTTTGCAAATATTAAGGGAATATTATTAAATTAAAATTTTACAGCCTAATTTTTTTTTTTTGTGAATCCTTGTAATTAAATATAACCTCGTGAATTCCTTCACATTTACCAAATTATTTAAAACTTAGTTAGGCTTAGCAATGCGTTTGAATTAAGCACTAAACTGGGACATGTCGCCTAAAAATTGTGGGAGATTCTAAAAAGCTTTACTTTAAAACTGGAAACAAAAAAATTAACAAACCTGATACTGCTACTTTCGCTTTGCTAGGATCCACTCGAAACTGGGAGCTAAAAATTAAATTATTAATTATTAATTAAAATAGTATATTAAACCAGAAGTTTTGATATAATTATTAACTTCTGATTAAACTAAACATATCCAGGAAGTGAGAATTCTTTATCAAAATTTATACAACTGATTATCTCACGATCAAAGAATATTATCGTAGAACTAGAATTACTAAATTAATCTTGTTTAAAATTACAAGGAAGGATACTTCAAATCAGATAAAGAAAATACAAAAATTAATAATTCAATTACCTATTGTTAAGAGTGGTTTTCCTCTCTTGAACTTTTCTACGTTGCAATTCTGCCATGTAAACCGACATCCTCTCGTTCGAAGTAATTAGTGACTTGGCCGCCTCCAAACTTTGACTGGGATGTTTGCAAGCCGCCAGCAACTTCGTCGTGCCTTCACGCATCTTAATTTCCAGATCTATTTTTTGTTCCAAGTCATATTCCTTTAATTAAAAAAAAATATGATGAGGGTTAAAAAATATTGTATACACAATCATTTACAAAGAATGTTTTTTGCATTGTTTTCAAAAACAGGACTTTTGAACCCAAAGATAGGTCTTATGATATACATAGTTTTCATGAAAAGTTGGGGGTACTCCTGTGTTGTCAGTAACTTTGTCAGTCAAGGACAATGCACTGAGATACGCTTTTGATTAAAACAGACGCGGATTAATCCACTTCTGATTGGAATTAGTTCTAAAGCGGTAATTTAACCAAGGTAATGGTAAATTACCGTTTGCTCCGAGGGGTCAGACACTTGAGAACTCAGGTGTACAAAACGTTTGAACTCTTTGCACTACCAAAGCTGGAGCTCAGCAAGAGTTCAAAATGTTTGCATTACAAAAGCCGAACTAGCATGAACTCAGGTGTACAAGAAATTCATGAGTGACGTCCTCTGCGGTTTTTGCTCTGGTAAAATTACAAAATTGCTTAAAGAGGAATACAAAGTTTTACGTCCGCAAGTATATTATTTTTCAATAGTTATTAGTGTTAGGCGTCGTAAAGGACATGTTAATGTAATTTTTCATGTCCGAGTCACTCTGCCCTATCAATTGTAAAGTCAAATGGTCAAGCGTAACATGAAATAAATTGCATTTTTCTCGAGGGTAAAGGTGGTTTTGTCTGAAATAAGAATTTTGAAGTGTTGGAAAGAATCATTACAACGTAATTCAGAGTGGAATTGATTCGAACAAAACTTGACTCGGAGATTTTGGCAACACTGCAACGTACGCAAAGCTGAGAAAGAGGGGTGAAATTTTCTCTAAACTCTTTTGTAAAAACTATGTTACAACCTACTTATGGTAGTACTTTTAGTAGTATTCACAAACTCAGTGTAATGTAAATTTCCCTAGAGATTTATTACATAAAAACCGTCATTAATTTTAATTCTCTTCAATTCATTTAAAATCTAAAATGACCAAAATAAAAGTTTAAAAGTGTATAAAAGTGTCACCATAAAAAATGATAAATCTTTATTAATGCATGAAGGATACGCTTATAATAACAAAAATATCAAATAAAAAAACTAACCAAACTAGTGTTTGAAGAGCGGGAGATAAAAAGTTACAACAAAAAAAAAATGTTTTAATTATAAGCTTGGCATATATATATATTTTTAAAACTATTGGTTAGTTCCGCGCTATGGAAAACGGGTCATAAGTCAACAAAGATGGAAATTTAAATTACTTCCGTGTTGGAAGTATCTTTACACTGTTTAGATTCCTTTTAATAGCAACACGGATTAAGGCGAGAGAAAAAAATAAGAATTTATGCAGCGGGGCTCTCTGGGTTACATATATTCTTCGATAAACGTAAAGGGAGAATGAAATGCATAAACAATTTATGTTAATATGGTTTAAATACTATGGTCAAATCTGTAAGAAAAACAACTTTATGATTTGTTTATTTGGTGATACCATAAGACTATATTTGCGCGTGTGCATTCAAACACCAAAGGAGAAATAAACAAATGTTTTGATAAACTAATTGAACTGTACATAAAGTTTATATTTGTACATAATTCTGAAAACTTATCTTTAAAGGGTGGGTGACAATCAGAAACCTGACTTTGGCAATCATTTATCTGCATAAGGTCCCGTTTACTTCGAGGGGCTGTAGCTTTGACTGTACTAAAGTGCTTGAGTAACTGACTACGCATTAAGTACTACCAAAGGCTGTAATCATTTCCTTAATCGCGTAATTGTTGTACAGATTTTAGGGAAATTTACTTGGGTTTATGTGATATGTTATAAAAATAATCAGTGAACAATTACAAGGTTGTTCAGTAACATTTCACGTTTTTAGGGGCCATTGGACATTACAATAACACGTGACTGGTAGTTATAGAAATTACAGTTATAGCAAAAATTATTTACAATGGTTTAATTTAGAGAATGGTGTAACAAATATCGCTACATATACGCCCTCCCTTGAAAGAAAACATTTTGGTTTGCTAAAATAAAGAAACACTTCCTGAAAAGCGTAGTAACACCATTCCAATATAACTAATGAAAACACAAATCTCCCTCGCAAAGAAATAAGGAACCTTACTTGCAATTTGTCTCTTAGAGCTCTTACTCAACACAGGCTTCACTAGCAGCATAGAACATGGGGTGAGGTTCTCCTTAATACCCATAGTTTACAAAATAAAACTCCTACGCCAGAAAAAGATGGGAAGCCTGGGTCAGGGCCAAAAACAAAATTGCGGGGGTCGCCGACCTCGAGACTCCGTGATGTTTAACTAAGATTCGTAATACTCTGGGGGCTAGGGCTAACTCGGGGTTGAACCCACAAGAAAAAAAAAAAAAAAATACGAAATAATGTAACTTTTTTTAAAGATCACATAACAGGGTTGCCACAGTTTTCTCAGATTCAAATTACCTGACTTTTCCAAGTTTTTCCCTGAACTTTTCAGGTTATACTATCCAATTTTTAACCTTTTATTTTTTATATTACTTAAAAATAAATATTTTAAATAACATTTGTATGCATATCTTTGTTCTAATCTATACAACTGACATGGTCAGCTTCAAATCTTTTCTGCAGATAATGATTGTAATTTCATGGCTTCTTGAAAGATCTTAAAATTCCCTGACTTTTTTGGTTCATTTTCAAATTCCCCGATTTTTCCCTGTTTTCCCTGACCTGTATCACCCGTGTATAATATAACATCGACCCCTTGGCTCAAAGAAAACCGAGCGGAAAATCGTTGTAAATGTGGATTCTCAGAATTTTAATTTGTATAATTTTTAATAACTAGATAGGGGTAATATATTATTATTTTATCTTACATATAACCTTTAAAACTTCCTTCTCTTAGCCGCTATTAAGTGCTGTGTGTTTAACATATAACAAACTGAGTAACAAACCATATAATTTAGCGAATACCAGCATCAGGGCACCCTCAACGAATTATCAGCTGAAAATTGTGCAATACTACGTCACCACTATGGTCGCGTTGCAAAATGTAGAGCCTACGGTTGATTCTCGCGAGTTCTGGCCACCGTGATAAGGCTGCTTTCGCGCAGTCTTCTTCGCAAAAGTACTTAAGAAAGTATCAAAATTATCGTTAATTACGTTACCAAAGGAAACTACGTCATATATGGACCTTTTCATTTTAAGTTTCTTAAGTATAAAATTTTCAATATGACGTTTTAATAGTATGATAAGACAGACTATAATCCATACGCATTCGAAAAAAATGTTGACAGCCTCACTTTAGCAACAAACAAAATATTTTAGCTTATATATGACCTTTAAACTTCCTTCCTTTAGCCGCGATTATGTGTTAATATATAACCCAAAGTACACCATTATGAGGGAACCCTCAGAGTGATATAACGCCCGCCTAATACCAATTTGTAAAGAAGCGTAGGACTTCAAAAATTATTCGCCACTGGCGTCGAAATGGTGGCCTCCGATTATTGAATATTACTTAAATCCAAAAAAAAAAACACCCACTATAGGCTAGGGTACTTTTTTTTTGCAAAAGTTTATCGACTTACGTAAATTTTGGGAAGGTCAGGGACTTTGCTAGCGCGGTAAAATTGCGGTCGTCGAGATCGCCTTCGAATCATGGCTATTTTGATTCGAATATTCCAAGTTGAAACACTAACAATATTAGGCAGCGGTTCCTTTGTTTTAAATATTAAAACTTATTTGTTTCCAGAAGATTTTTTAGCACGTTCAAGATTAAATAAACAAAATTCTGCTAGTAAAATTACGTAAACTAGTCACATTTTGAATATATTTAGTCCGAAAAATCGCGGTTCTAACCGTCGACAATTCACAAATGTTCAATTACTTACTATCAAAACTTTAATTTTATTGCCACTGACTAAATTATCAGTTATTTTTAAATTAAATAAACGTTTAAAGTTCAAGTTTGCGCACATTTTGATTTCAAAACGAGATATTTACTCTTTCTCGTCTTGACGAGGAGCGGAAATTTTATTGAACTGAACTCTTTGGAGCTCAACTAGGGCTAGCTTTCCAAAAAAATGTGAATACATTTATTTCAGGGTTAGAAAGAATCTTAGCATGCTGGTTAGTACTAGAGAAAAACGTTTCAAGTGTACATATGGGTTAATAGGGCGTACATCGAATTTTTGGCGACCCTCCCCTCTTAGGAAAAACACTATTTGTATACAAAACCGGAGTTTGCGCAGCTTCCCTTAGATTGCATGGAACCCCAAGTTTTACCCCAAACTTTCATTGTACTTCTAAAAATGTTTTCAGTATCCCCAGGAAAATGTTGTCCCCGGACAAAGAAGCCTAGATACTGGTTTCGAACTTTCTTTTGTGATACAAATCTATCAAAAAGATAGAGCAGGAGTGATATGTTTCAAATCTACATCTCTTTAAACGCTCAAATGGTCAGAAAAGTTAGAACATAAGTATATAATTAAATATACTTTCAACAAGGTGGCCACAGTCTTTTTAGATTCAAATTCCCTGACTTTTCCAGGTTTTTCCCTGACCTTTTCCAACGATTTTTCCTGACCTGTTATTGCGTTCGCCAAACTTTTTGCACGCATATCTTTGTTCTAATCTATACAACTGACACGGTTTGGCTCATTTTCAAATTCCCTGACTTTTCCCTGTTTTCCCTGACCTGTGGCAACCCTGTAAAAAATTAATGAATAACTTCGTATATCCATTGATAATTAGGCTTTTTTCAAATATTTTAAATCTCGGATAAATTGTTAATATCCTCGGTTAATATAAAACAAATTATATAAACAGACGTATCAAATGGATACGAATTATCCGGAAATAAAATTTTAGGGTTGATTAATAAACAAATTAGGCGTTTATTCAAACGAATAATGCAATGTTTCTCGAAATCCGTGTAGAATGAAATATAATAATTATATTTTAATCTAAATTGAAAGGAATCTAAATTACTGCATTCTAGCTTCAAGATATCAATTTGGGTTAAAATCCGCCAAGAAATTTGAGTTTCAAATTTTCTTATCCGAAGGAATAACTCGTATCAATTTCCTTTAACTAAAAGATTGCCTTACATTCAGATACGTTAACTCAAGAAGGATCAGATAAGGAGAGGAAAAGTGGGGCTGCGTTGAGTTAGAGAGAGAAGAGCCAACCTCCCACTCGGGTGGAAAGGGGGGATAGGAAATTCTCGAGGTAAACTGTTGTCACGTGGTCGCTAGCTAGCGCGTCTCATAAAGGATTCGTTTTACCCACGTGACAACAATTTACCACGAAGCATCTCTACCCCCGTCTGTCCCCCGTTCTCCCAGAGTGGGAGTTTAGGCCGACGCAGTAGGAGCCGCGCCGTTCCCACTTTTCCTCTCCTTATCTGATCCTTCTTGGTTAACTCGAATAAGAAATGGATATTTTTTAAGGAACTAATAATATCTAATTTCCATTCAAGCTAGTCTTATTCAATTAACAAAAGTAATACGATTTTTTTGTTTAAATATAGACAAATCCGTAAGTTGTGTGCAGATTCTGAAAAAAACTCAAGGGCTGATTCCATTTTTTAGCTAGAGTTAATTTTCATTTAAGTTAATTATTTTTCTTGAATACGTAATGTACTTTTTGACAAATGATAATTATAGGGTAAGTAGTGATTCGTGAAAAGATTATAATCAATTAACACCAAATAAAATTTAATTTTAAAGATAAAATAACGTATGTAATTAACGTACTCATTATTAAAGTAGAAACTGCTTAATTAGTTTCCAAAATGAAAATTTCATTTGAACAAAAACTTCATTCATAAAAAATATCATTTAGAAAAGGAGTCATTACTTTCAATGAAATTATTTTTAATCTAAAACTCGACAAGTCTTCAAATCGAGAAACCCGGAAAATTTTCCATTAATTTTATTATCACATTTTTTTTTAAATAAAAGGGGTTAAATTAACTCTCACCGCTATCTTTCGTTTTAAATATTCCATTAAATTCTTTATAAAACACATTTATTACGTAAATTATCTAGAAACATGACTCTTCCGCAATCCTTTTCCGTCGAATTTCGAAGGCGTTGGAAAACATTTAAACTAAATTCATAGATTTGAAGCAATTTGATATAATTTTTTAGACTTGATAAGAAAACGCAACTCTGACGACCGGATGTTAAAAAGAGGGCGATCATTTCGGTACATCGTATCCGAAGATCATATCCTACTATTTCCGTTTAAAATGGTTTAAAGGGAGAATGAAGAAGAAGTTAAATCTTAAAATTAAGACATTCATTGTGATGAACGGAAATTGTTGATTTTATTTGAACTATTCGTTTAAAAACTTAAAATTTTATATAATTGAGTTAGAAAAAACTTTAAAATGAAGAGCTATTTCAATTTTTATTGTATTTTATTGTATTGCCATTTTTATTAGATTTTTTCTCTTTTCAATACTATTAAACGAGAGCTATTAAACCAACAACGTTCAGGAAATTTCTCTAGAGTAATGACGTTTAGATTGGGAATGGGTGTGGTTTAGCCAAAGTCCCTCCTTCACCGTGTTTTCCCCCTGTCTGGGCGCATTTTTAACACGGAGTTCTTTAAGTCTCAGTCTCCGCCCAGAGGCGGGGGCGAGACTTGTCACACTTGTGACGTGTAGTCACATGGCAAGCGCCACTACTCTATTGTACAAAAAAATCAGAACTTTCCCAATTTTGGTATTCAATTAGGAGATCCTACTACTAATCAAAGGACACCCCACTTTTAGCTTAGTAAAATCCCCGCGACACGTGCAGCGGTACACTCTTTGAATCGCGATCTCATTCTTGATTATTCTCACGTCCACAATTGTGCGTACAACAGCGTGAGTCGCGGATATTTTATGAAGAAAAAGGTGTAGATTCTTCTGATTAGTCGGAGGTTCTCCTTTTATTTGAATGACAACATCTGAATATTTCCTGATTGTATCACGTGGCAAAGTGCGAGAGAATCAACAATGTTTAATTTGACTTTAACTGACCAAATTTCGGGCTGTTTAGTACACCGTTTGTACCCACAATGTGTTGAAAAAGAACTGAACTACGTTCGAAAGCTTCTCACAACATTTAAGCCCATTTTTTTTTAACTATGCAAATTATTACCAGAAGCCGATGAAACCCTCCTTTGAAGTCTATTACTCCCGGGTCTTGTCTACCCCTCTCTGTATAGGTTAGTTTCAAAAAGCGCGATTCGTACGCCTCCTAACGATAGATATTTTCGGAGCGGGAGTTCGTCGAGCGAATATCTCTAGCAGCCTTGGAGTTCGTCAAAAAATACGTCGTCGTTTGTGGAGAGAGAGAATTTCCAATTTTCCGTAGACAGGGGGGTATGAAGTAGGACCCCTCTGATCTCGTAAAATTGAGAATTTTACCCATACAGAGAGGAGCGCTATATGGAACATTACTGTAGTAGACTTCAAAGGAGGGTTTCATCGGCTTCTGTTATTACTTAAATAAATTTACATATTCCTTAACAGCCTCTCTTTCAAGGATTGCAGCCCTAAAGATGCTAGCCACGTGGCTTCCGGCACGTGCTACAAATTTGGCTCGGGGATTGAGAGAAATTTTGGCCCCACCTGACAACTCCTCCCTAGAGTCCCCGTTCGCCTGACCAAAACTGACGAGTGATTTTCTAATTCCTTTTGAAATAAATCTGGCCAAATTAATTTATTTAAATGAAACGTGAGCTGGAATTAGTGACGCTTATCACACACGAGATATAGCTTTTGTTTAAGGCTGAACTCGTCGGAAGATGATTAATGATTTAGACCCAAAATATGTTCCCCCCAAAGTTGCTCAAGACTAAAAAAAATACAAGTTATAAGAATGAAAGACTAACCCCCATCTGCGCGTCCGGTTTAGGCTAAACTGGGGAATATTAGTTTTGTATCATTTGAAAGTGTTGAGTACGTACAAAGCTAGGATTCTTGTTATCCCTATTTGATTTTATCACTTATAACTCATGGTAAGTTTAGCTTAGAAAGCGATAATAGACTTAAACTGATACGGACTACCATAGTTTGCGTTTCTTTCATTCTTCAGCTCGCCAAAAATTGCGCAGATATATAGAACTGCACGTGTTTAAGGTTTTTTTCCTTCTTCTAGTTCTCTACAGCTGAAAAACTGCTGATTTGGAACTCGGAAACAGGCATGGATGGCCCCATGCCTTGAATTTACACTTATAGGGGATGGGGGATGCAAATTTAATTGAGGTTCAACGAAAATTATGAACATATTTTTATGAATTTAAAATTTAAACTTTAACCTCGAATCCAACCATAAATTTCAATTTATTATAGGAATTATGGGATTATATTTTTTTTCCAAAAAATAGGATTATAACTGGACATAGAATTAGGTTTTATAGTATAATCAAGAATTCACTCGGGTTCCATAAGAATATGGGAGGGCCGCGATTCAATAACCATCCTCCCAAACTTTGTAGCAAAAGTTCGGCTGCTTCGAATCGATTTTTCAAGTAAATCGCTCCTGCTATCTATTATTAACCCGCGGATTAACGACCTTGACATAATATTTTGGGTAATAAAAATGGAGCCGACCGAAAAAAGATATAAGCGTACAAATGTTGCGAAAATTGCAGACGAACTTTTGTTACAAAGTTTGGGAGGATGCTACCAGAGGCTAAAGCTATGCTCCCATATTCTTATGGAACCTGAATGGATTCTTGGTATAATATAGGACTAAATTATCTCAAATAAAGGATTTTGTAGGGCTCGACAATTTTTTTTATCGCGAAATATCTATTAACTTAATAATTTAGGACATTTAAAGGAAATACAGTAAAATATAGGATTTTATAGGAATTATAGAACCACAAGGGCTGCCTTCTTTAACCTCGAGTTTGGCACAATACCATGTTTTAACTTTTTAATCGTTATTTCCGAAAATTCTATTCAAATTTAAATAACTTAGTTTTAATAACCTAAAATATTAAAACAATTCTAATAAAAATATAAAATATTTCAATCTATACTGATATAAATTTAAAATATCGTATTGTGGGAAAATTTGAAATAAAAAAATAAGGTTTTGTAAGAAATTTTGATTGTTTCTATCTCATTTAAAATATCAGGGTGTTTACTGGTACACGCTTGTACCTCGATTTTTCCAGTCGATTGTGTAATTTCTTATTATTTATAAGTTATTCTTATGTTTCTAAAAAGTCCTTCAAATCCCGAGTTAAAAATCAGGCTTAGTATTAAAAACAGAGAAAAAAAAAAAACTTTAACTAAAAGAGAGCAAAGAACATTTAATTAACACGAACTAGAAAGCCAGAAATAAAATTTTAATAACATTAACGTGGGAGTTATTATCTAAAATAGGAGCGGCTCAAAAGTTAAATATATAAATATATGATAATATACGCCAGCGTAGACGATAATGAACGTTAACTCTCAAAACTGTAATTTAATTAATATCCGAGCCAAACCCAGCATCGACAAATTGCTGGCATCCGGTATCAAGTATATATTATAACAAACTAAAAGCAATTTTAATTCTACAAGTCGTAGCCTGAATAAAGGTCAAGTGAAATGATTAAAAAAATATATATATTTTAGGGTTAGACATGAAAATTAAAGTCAGCAGATTATTTATCAGAAAGAACTTGATTCTACTAGTTTCAAAAAAATCCCAATATTTAAAACGAGAATTAAAGTATTTAATAAATTGTTTAAAGGGAGAATGCAACTAACAACAAATGATTTCTATCGATTAAATAGGCCTAATCCACCAGTAAAAAAATTAGAAAACTAGAAATAAATTTAAAACTTCCCCGGAAAATAGGCTTAGCTGGATTCATGGAGTTCCTGAATTTCTTCGCATTCATGAGTCAGCGACCAATGAGAAAAGGTCCGTCGTTAAGACGAGATCTCAATGATACTTCCGATAAAATTCTATTGGTCTCTGACCCTTCAATGCGAAGAAATTCAGGATCTCCATGAATACAACTAAGCCTATTTTCCTGGTAAATTTAAAATTCAATTCTAGTTTAATATTTGTTTGTAATTTTTGCTGTTTACTAGTGGATTAGGCCGACATTCAAGTTCCAATTACTTTATTAGTTTTTATCATATTTTTCATTGCTCCTTTAATAACTCATAAACTAAATAAACCATTCGTGGGTGGCATAACGCGGAATATTGTATGAGTCAAGATAAGTTTTTAACGCGAAGAGATATCAGATCCTATTTTTGAACTCCCCTAACTCCGGCTTACGTATGATGGGTTGAACTTTTACATCCTCCCCCACCTTTTCCCTTTGACTTTGTAGAACAACGTATGTTTCAGGACTCAGACAAAGTCATACAATACAAGACACCACCCGAATGGAATTCATCATCAAAGTAATTAGGCCTAACGACATTCCACAAGGAAAGCTGCATGCGTATATATAAATAAAACAATATTTCATACACCACGAGCTCGTTCAAATATAAGGCGGATTGATACACAATTTTAAGCTTCATACTCAAAAAAGTAGTCATTATAAACCTCTTCTTAAAGCTTGAACACGGACCATATCATTATCACAACGGAGGGTGAAAAAGTTAATTTTTAATTGGATTTGGTTCCTTATATCAAAATAGTTATATTAGGCAGCGGAATTTAAGGGAAAAAATGTGGCGGAATAATACACTTTGTTAAATTCTATAAGAAAAATTGTTCTCTTGAACACGAGTAAAGTTCACCTTGAACAGCAGCATTATGCTTCGAATGTTCAAAACTAATTCTTGACTATTGCGATTGCGCGGTGACGTAATGATTACAGAGCGATTACGTAATCATTTCAGAGAGTTTAACACCGATTACGCGAAGTGATCAACCCCTCAGCGTAAACCGGAAATAGATTTAAAATTTTCCATAGTGACGTCAAACTTGAGTGGAACCAGCCAAAACTTCAACTTGGTTTTTACCATAAGTCTATTATTAATAATAATCTTTTGTTTTTACCAGAAGCATGTCGTAGCAATGGAAAATTGGTCGTAGTTTCCGAAAGATGATTTAGTTAACTTTGAATATTAATTTCCGCCTGATTTTTTTTACGATTTTGAAGTAATACATTGGTCAAATTTTGAAATTATAAATTATCTCTAGGAGAATATCTTCTTGTTAACCAATATTAGAAATTAATTTTATTTTCTTTCCTTTTCACACAGCCTTCATTAAACTTTAGAAGAGTTCACGATAAAAGGTCAAATACCCACTTTGTTTAAATCATTTTTAAAGTGTAAGATGATACCGCAATTTTTTTTTAAAAGAAGGGTAATGTCGAGTAATGGCAGGTCTCCGACTTTTATAAGTGTGAGATGGGCATTAATCAGGGTGTGCCGTTTGTGTTAAGGAAAATTACGTGGTCTAGCATAAGAACAAAATTTTAAAAGACGTGAACAATTATTCTCATAAAGTACCGGACCTTAGTTAACCTTTAGAGGAAATAAAACGTTTTGTAAAATTTATAGAGGATATGTCATTTGGAGGAAAACTAAAGAACTGCGTATAAAGAACTGATTTCCTGCTTTTTAAGCATAATTGAGTTTTACGAATTCATTTTTAGCGATTTTTAGTTAAAGAAGTAGTCTCAGATATTGTTAGAGTAATTAAAAATTCAAAGAAATTCAAAACGTCTGAACTGAAAGTGATTAGGATATAATTAAATAATGATTATTTTAGAATTGGGGAATCAAACGCCGGCCTAATTATTTTAATGTTAGGGCATTACAAATACTGTTCAGAAATTAATTTACACACCAAAAACGTTTCTAAACATTCCTAAGAATACGTTTTTTGGCATGGTGATTCCGAAAATAAATTCAAAAGCTGTTTAAGCTCTGAATTTCTCTTTGAATGGAGCCCTGATTTGTGCGTACTGTCAAATCGATGTAAGTGTAATTGCCATTTTCGCGCCAGAAATGTGGGAGGTGTGGATTTAATAATTGCACTAGAGTGGCCATTCTGACTAGAGGCAGCGAGTGAGATAAAAATGGCTGTAATCACATTCCATATCTAATTTAACCATCGAAAAGTCTCAAGCGTAACTATAACTTAAATCGTATGAAAAAGTTGAGCATTATAATCAAATAACCGTGTAAAAACTTTCAACTGTTACAAAATTATCTTTTAAAATCTCGACTTCCCAGTTTATCTACAGACATTTCTTAACAAAACCATCATACGATAGAAAACTTCTTAACTAACACATCTGCGAATGAAGCCACGCATTACAATGTCGAATAATTACCAAGAAATATTGTAAAAAGGGTTGTGATTTTGTCAAAAAGAAAAAAAAAAGGTAAGTTTAAAGCTCTTTTATAAACACGTGCTCAGAAACCTTGATTCCTTCTCTAGGTAATGAGCCCCAGGATGACAATTTTTTTTTTTTTTTTTCCGTCGCTTGTATATACAAAAATGATTAAAAAAACTAAAAAACCTTAAAGGTCGTCTCCGCCCTTTCGAAAAATAAAAGAGCAGCGCCTTTGAACATTTTTATTTTTTCATTAAAATAAAAATGATAGTTAAAGTGAGGTTGTCACCTTTTATTTCGAATGCCAATGGATTATATTTTTTGTTTTATCATACTATTCAAAATTTGACGCGAGGGGTCATACACTCTTCAATTTGCTGTACACCCGAGTTCAGCTTTGATAGTGCAAAGAGTTCAAAAATTGTGTACACCTGAGTTCGCGAGTGTCTGCCCCCTCGGGTTGAAGTTTTCTTAAGAAACATGAAAACGAAAATGCGAAAATGTCAAAAATATATAGGTAATTTTTTTCGTAGTTATTTTCTGGATCGTAATTAACGATAATTTGATACGAAAGGTATAGACTTTCTGGATTAAGTACTTTTACGATAAAGACAGCGCGAAACCGGCCTTATCACGTGCCAAAACGCGCGAGAATCAGCTGTAGGATCTATACAATAGCGAAATCACGCGACCGTAGTGATGACGTAGTATCTACGACATATGTAGATCGTTTATTAACGATCTTTCTGAAAATAGTATTCAATTTCAATTTGGAGTTCATGAGATACCCTCACTTTAAGCCTCAATACATTCTAAACCTCCCACTTCTAAAAATCGTACAGTTGATTTCAACTTGAATTTGCAATGAGTGACGACCATGTAGTTATATTAAATTGATATCGAATCTAAATGAAGGGTGAAAAGTAAGCCAATTTTAATTTCTTAACTTTATAAATTCCACCCGTATGGATTCTTCAAATCATTAAATTTGAGATACATCTATAATATTACTTATTATAGTAAGGCTTAGCAGAGTTTAAATTGAAATAAATGGGTTTTAATTTGTCGAAAACGGTACCCTTTTGATGAAGGCAATATTAAACTGATTCGAATAATAAAAATTAATGTTTTGAACAAAATTTTATCATCTTTGCACCATATCATACCGTAATAAAATTGATTTCGAATTTTATGCCAATTTTGATTTTATCAAACTTAAGACCAGTCTGAGATGCTAAGTAATCTGATTAAGCAATGGTTATTTAGTAATTAGTTTAAAAATTAACACATTAGTTAATTTAGCTAACATTTTTTGGTTTATTTGATTTGGTTTAAAATCAGACTTTTCTTGATTTTTATTTAAAAAATCTTTCAATATAATTATTAATTTAATCTAATTAGAGTATAATTAAGTTGATAATTCTCATTAACCCTTTATTATCACCATTAAATATTTTTGAAAATCATGTCTTTTGAACAAAATCAAATCTTTGATTTAAATCAAACGATTTAGGATTTTTTTTTCGACGTTTCATTTAAACTAATATTAAAAAAATGTTTATTTGTGTTGAATTTTCAGTTTGAAACGAACCCTTTCTCCGTGCTAAATCTTTAAAAACCATTCATCGAGCTACCACAAAGATTTAACTTGAAAAAAAATCCCACTCTTAACGTGTGGGCGAACTTGTATATCAAGCATTATATCATTTCATTTTTAATTTATTCCGTAAGCTTTTTCTAAATTTAAGTAGAAAACGGGTTACGTATCACTTAAGTAATCTGGTTCGCAGCTGTTTCCGTTTCTAAAGTTTGAAAAGTAGATCAAATATAAGGCCTAAAATCGATATATGTCATTCAAAAACAAGGATTTATCTGACATATCTTGAATCATAGTTTAGAATTAGTTAAATGACCTTTAAATGAGGAAGCTATTGCACTTTAAGTGGATTGATTATATCTTGGAAGGAGAAAATGAATTTTATCATCAAAACTAATCATGATAAATAGTGAATTACAATGGTAGGAAAGTAGCTTATTAATCAAGATGTAGGTTACGTTGTTAATGATGACCGTTAATTGTACAATTGACTATACAATTCAAGTACTTGGTCGAATTAATCTGATATAATCTCTTAATATTCATTTCCTTGTGATAATAACAATTGACTTAGAGTATAAAATTATCTGATTTGTTTAAGGAGATAGAAAAGCTTTACTTTGCGTGGCATGTCAACTAAGAGTGTTATTTACTTTAGTTTATTCTTGAATGGTTTGAAATTTTATTTCATATTTGAGATAAGCTCAATGAGATCTTTAAAATAAAACCAACCGCGTTAAAATCGAACCACAAATAAGAAAGTTCATTTTTTTTTTGAATATTCAAATTTGCACGTGACGTCACATTTTTCAAATTTGAATTCTTGTTTAGCCGATAACTCCCTTATTTATGGTTGGATTTGTACGCGATTTGTTTTATTTTGACGCAATTTCTTTGAACTACGTTATTATCACGCACTAACCAGCCCATTATCATCCCTTCAGTCTTAAATTTGACTTACACAACTTTATTTGTCTAGGTGTATTAACTTGGAAACACCTAGCAGTTGTGGCAAAAACTAGTATAATCATTCTGCGATTGTTTTACTTTGAATATAAGCTCTTGGGAAACTGGGTAAGTAACAATGAAACCCAAGAAAACCAAAATGAAAATAATGTAAAAATAATACCTGTAAGCTATGAGCTATTTGTCTAATAAAATACAAGTCCAAATCTTGGATAATCTCTAATTGGGCCGTCGAACCAAACGATCCCAATCGTCGTCTGCTACACGTGTATTGTTCATTAATTTCATTTTGTCCATGTCCAGACAATGCGTCGCTGCTTTTAGAGTTTGAAACCGATGGTAAACGCGGTCTTTGACGCGTCGATGTCGGCGATATCGAACTTTGTCGTTCGGGTGGACAACTGTTTCTTGACCCCGTGGTCAATAAAGGTCCGAAACAAGAGTAATTCATCTTCAGGTTTTGGAACGCGCAAATAAACCGCGTTCAAAATGGTTCTATATTCACTTAACTATATAAATAAACTAAAACATTAGGACGAAAGAAGTTCACGGAAATTAAATACTGGCGGTAATCCAAAACATTTTTGTCTATTTTCAAAGTATTTTTGGTTTACTTAGTATTCACCGTGTTTCTTTAAGACTCGGTTCTTGGTGGATTTAAAACACTTCTTAACAGGCGCGAGAGAGGCCTAACTAACGCGCACCTTACTGTTTTTGATAGCAAACTATGATTAAAGTAGCGAGCAACCTTGCTAGAGTTCCTTTGGCGTAATATTTAGAGGCAATACTGGAAGGTTTCTAACTTTGTACAACTGATAGTGAACAAAAAAATTACACAGCCAAGGAACTAAGTTTTTGACGGCCCTCAAACGCCGGCGGAGAGAGTAGACTAACTTTTTAGTCATGAGAGAAAGAGAGGAGAGAGTAGTATTTCGGTACACCCGCCAGAAGTTTTTTTTTTTTTTTTCTTCTTCTTCCTCTTCCACCCAGCCACCCCTTTGGTGTTAATACTAAGAAGTATTTATATCGTGTATCTGTATGTGTGTCTGTTGACTTGTAGGGTTCTAGAATATGTAGGACCTATGCTTGTTGTTGTAAACTGTATATGGAGTAGTGGTGTTTACCACATGACTAGACGTCATAAGCCTCCTCGTCCCCCACCTGGGCGAAGTCTGAGACCAACAGAACTTCATGTTAAAAATGAGCTTAATAAGCTAAACGCCACTACTATATTGTAACTGACCAATAACAAGGAGGCAGACACTTCATTTGGGCGTAGCAATGGTGGGCAAATCAATTATTTTTCGGGCATGATAACTGAAAAATTCAGAGGATCTATGAATTAAAGTAGACATGCAAAATGACTTGATTAATGTCTCGATTAGGGCCTTGTCAAACTAATCTCTGTCAAATTAGATAATTTAAATATTTAAAAATTTGAAAAATAAATCAATAGATCCAAAAATGGTCCAAAATTATTTCTGAATTCAACGAAAGGTCCACTTTTGTTAGAACTTTTCTCATTGGGAATTTTGAAGCTAGATTATGAAGAAATTGAGATATTTAATGTTAATTTCACAAAAAGAACAGGAATTTTTAGATTTTGGACCAAATGCAGGACAATTTGGTTAAGTGTTTGACCTCTCGCCAATGACATAGCACATTTAAAGCCCTTAGTTTGATTACTAAGGAGGAACACCTAGCAGTCATATCCAACGTGTTGAAGACAAACTGACAAAACATAGCCGACCCATCCCGCCCCAGAGGCAACGACGCGTTACGCGCATGCGTTCACTTTCAACCTACACGCGCGAACACGAGCAGAGCATATAGGACCGACCAAGAAACAACTTTTAAACCAGGATAAATTGGATCTCCCGCTAGGCGAAATCAACCATGATTCAAGCCGGAAACCCAATCGAAGTTGACACCACTGTTAAAACTCTTAACACCAAACTTTGCTTAGAAGAAGCTAAAATGCCATTAAAAACCGGTTTTTGTAAGGAAATAAACGTCCTTTCCAAGTATGGAAAGGTATAATTTTAAAGGAATAAAGCTTCACGTGTACTGTAAACAAATACTGACACTAAATTTACTTCTAGTTAAGAACGGTTTGCAATATAGCTAAAACTGCCGCGGTTTAACACAAAATGTTAAACTACATAAATATGAAAGTAGTTATGTAAACTAGAGTTTTAGTTTGAGTTAAAGTTTGAAGTATTCCCAAACCTAGTTCTCAATGAATTAGTTTCTTCTTTGGGATAGATATTAGTCTAGAACTTCTTACGTATTGAATAAACAAATTGAATTTGGCTGTTGAACAAATTTTTCTGTGGAAAAATACTTTATTTTGGAAAGGAGACGTAATAACAGAATTATTACAGGGCGAGGTTGCGTCAAAATGACGTTAAACGATCTAATATATAAATATATTTTTCTAAGGTACCTAGAATGACGTCAAAGAAAAAATATGGATGAAGAGATAATTCGTTATATACGTTTTTACGAAAAAAATACCTCCAGGGATACATGATACGTCGCGTTTCGAAAATAATTTATTAATGAAATCAAATTAATAAAAGGAAAGTCTCTAGAAATTTAAAGCATTAAAGAGATTATGCAACCTAAGAAGTGATTTTTTATCGCTTCATTATCGTTTAAATAGGCCTAATACAACAATAGAAAAAAAATTACAAAGAAATATTAAACTAGAAATAAATTTAAAACTTATCAAAATAGGCTTAGCTGGATTCATGGAGATATCCTGAACTACCCATACAAGGACTAGCGCCCAATGACATTGATCTAGGGCCCTTATATGGGGAATTCAGGATCTCCATAGACCCAGCTAAGCCTATTTTGATGGTAAGTTTTAAATTTATTTCTTGTCTAAGATCTGTTTGAAAATTTATTTACTGTTGGATTAGGCCTATTTAAACGATAATATATATAACAAATCACTTGTTAGGTTGCATTTTCCCTTTAAAACGGACAGACTAGTATAACTTAAGATATTTTTTTCCCATTTTATTTTGAAGTTTATTATCTGGATTCATATTTTAAAGACTAAATATTTTATTAGACTTGTTCTTTAAATTAAAGCTTTATATGAAATTTGATAACAGAGACTCCAGGCGATTTACCTTGAGCCCGTTTCGTCAAGTGGAAAAAAACCCTATCCAATTTTAATTATACTTTAACTTGATTGGAATTGTTTTAAGTGGTTAATAATATCTTAATTGACTTCAAATTATGATATTTAGGAAAAAAATAGCAGCTAAATTCTTAAACTATCCGCAAAAGCGCAGGTTTTAAGTTATTTTGATTTCTTTAAACTTGTCAAGTATAAGCAAATCGATAGACGAAAAACTAAACAAACGATTTTTAAAATATAAAATAACTTAAACAAACATAATCTTAATATCCCTTCAATATTTCTCGTAAATTTTTAAGTGAGGCTGTCATGAACTCAAAATGGAAATTGAGTAGCCTTATTTCGTAATTTTTATAGATCATGTCAAAGAAAAAATTTACCATAAGAGTAAAAATACATTTTACAACCGCCATTTTCGAAATTTTTAAAATAAAAATTCCCCGTAATACTACGTCATCACTATGGTCACGTAGCTAGCCTATTGCAGAGCCTACAGTTGTACTTAATCCAGAAAGTCCTACTTTTCGTAATAAAATTATCGTTCCCGTTCCAGAAATAAACTACGTTATACATTCGGAAAATAAATTACCTATACATTTTTGACATTTTCATTTTAATGTTTCTTAAGAACGTGTAGAGATCGGGGTTTGGACAAGAAAATTTCTGATTATTTTATCTTTATTCATAACTTAAATTTTTCGAGGAAAGTCTATGATAATCCAATGTAATCGCGAATAATTTTCCGATTATTTTTTTAGGATTAACTGATAGTTGTGGATTATTTTGTCCAAACCCCGATCTCTAAGAACGTGTTAACCCAGAGGTATAAAATTTGGATTATGGGGTTAATAGTATGGGAAAACTACGGAAAACTAAAAATGTATTCCATAGGAAAAAATAGTGATTTCCTCACTTTAATAAAATCGAGAGACGGAAAAATAAACAAATAAACGAAAACAGTAAACAAACAGTTTTTAAATTCTCAATCAAGAAAAATTTGCTTTACATATTTCGAAATAAAGCCCTTAAAAGGAATAATCTTCACGGCTGAAGCGTGAAGAATTATGAAATCAAACTAAAGAAAAAATTCTCCCTGCTTGCCATGATCAATCGAAATATGCACAACTGAAACTGTTACTACGGAGTGGCATTAAATGCTAAACTATTTAGAAACAAAGTAGTGCTTGTCCAGATAATTCTGACAAATGAATATAACCAAAAACAACAGCATAAGTAATAAGATCATGTAAAGTATTCCAGAAATTCGTATATATGGTAAGGCATACATTTTATTTCGGCGCTTCATGGCATTGATAGCAGAGATCTTACAACGCTGCGCTATAGAGATACGCTGCCGCAACTCTGCAGGGGAAAAGTGACTTCTAGAGAAGCGTGACGCCATCTGGAAGACGGGGGATAATCTCTATAGCGCAGCGTTGTAGGATCTGATTGATAGGCTATAGCCGCGTTTATCGATTTAAACTGTCTCGAAACGTTTCGCTGGAGTCGTGTGAACGGGAAACCGTCTTTTCTCGAATCGATTTGATTCGATTTCTGGAAACTGCTTCTGGAACCAGTTTCGTACCGATTCGGTTTCTACAACCGATAGATGAAGCTACGATAAATCGATTTATAAAGATATGCATGAACACGTGACTGTTAAAACGATTCCTGACGATTTGAATATTGGTTTGATTTTATCGTTTCAAATCGATTAAGAAATGCTAGTATGAACGCAGCTATTGTAGCCCTAACCGACTTCCCTTTGACCGTATTAGGTTGTCATGACTTTAAATTAATATTAAAATAGATTGAAGATTATGAAACATCTTACTTATGAATTATTACGTAACTTAAGATACCAAAGAAATATATATATATATATATTTTTTTTTTTTTTTTTTTTTCTTTAAATTTCAAAACGAAAGAGCGCGGGGTATGGCTCTTTGTAGTGGAATAAAGAAACGTCTTTGTGAAACCGGTAAATCCAGTACCCTCCTTCCCAATTTACCCTCAAAGAAACCTCTCCTTGTTAGAGATACGCTATAATACAATTTTTTTGTTAGAGAAAAATCTCATCTTTGTGTCGTAATAACTGTAGTTTTATACGAAATGATAGTATTTAATTATAATAGTTAAACTGGCGGGAAAACTACAAAAGGACTAGGAAAGTCCGCAATAAAAATCTGGAGGACTGTTTCGTGTTTGATTGTATAAACAACCATAATCCCAAAAACGAAAATGTCGGGAAATTTTTCTCCTTGCTTTCTAGAATGAAAGAACACCAGATCGCACGTGCAAAGAAAAGAAAAAAGGCGGGAAAACAAGGAGTCGCGACTGCTGGTCAGATTTAAATTTTAAAGGCTTGTTGAATGTCTTTATACATGATCATACCACAAGTGGTAACTAGTAAAACAGACACCGAGCTGGGATGGGGATTAAATGGGCTCGGACTACGGGCTACCAATCTGGGGTCATTAGGGCCATCAACTAGAACGCTGATGGTCTGGGTGGACCACTTGAATATGGACTACCAATATATGAACTCTGATTCAGGGGGTCACTGTGGCGGGCTGGGATAGGGACTACCCTACGTAAGCCCTCGTACAAAACCAGACGGTCAAAGATTATAAACTTTCCATTCGTTCAATATGGAGGAGATGACAAAAAGTCTGATGCTTTTATTTCTTACAAGAATTGTCCCATTAATAGTGGGGATGTTAATCTATTCGTTCTTACAAAACACACCCTTATGATGAAGTAAGTTGTTCTTTCCCTATTAGTCGTTGGTCATTTCCGTATTGACCAAAGGGTTTAACCACTTTGGAAAATCCTATATACTGATTATGGGACTACATAACTAAAGATTACAGTCGTTGGAAATACTAATAGTTTCGTCATCACTTTAGTACAGTCTAAGCCACATGCTTGTACACCAATCACGCGGAGTGTCTGATCGCGCAACCCCACATATTGAGTTACAAAATTAATAAACATTGTAACCCTCCCTAATTAGACACATATCCAAAAACTGCCATCCCATAAACTAGAAGTGTAAAATTTAAATCTAAAAGGCCTCTTTACATAAAAAAAACAGTTCGCCCGATCTTTAAAACCGTACGATTTAAAAACTTAAAGAATGCCAAAAAAATCTTTAAACGAAGAATACTGAAGAAACTTCAGGTACATTTGTTTTCGGAATCACCAAATTAAAAAATGTACTCGAGAATTGTTTCATAATTTGTTTTTTTTTATAATTTGTAAAATTTGGTTCATTTTTAACTTCAGTGATATGGACCCAACAGCTCCATCTTTCAACAGAACATTCCCTACAACAGCAACGCTATCGCTATCTAGCGAAGTTTGTAAGAAACTAAATCGCAATAACACTGTTGAAGAATGAAATAACATAATTTGCATATAATTACTCTACACTGAAGTTCAAACCTAACTAGAGCACTTAATTGCCACCTAATAATTGAGGAAAAAAGTTTTTTTTTCTTTCTTTTCAAAATTTGGGGTGAAGATTCTCAAATCAAATTTAAAAGCGTTTTTTAGCTCGTTTGTTTTCCACAAGGCCAAAAATTCAATCCCCAAGTTCATTCATCAGTTCCAAATGTAATTTGAGTACGATTTTCGTAAAGATCGATAATAAAAGAAATAAAATATATATATACAAATGGCATATAGGACGATTACCCGAACAGTAATGCCCTGTGACTACGGTTGCTTTCGGGCGGTCTTTTTCGTGAAGGTACTTGAAGTAGACACTCAACCAGGCTCAATTCGGGCCTCGGCAAAATTAATCTCGCGCCAAACACGTGAAGTTCTGTACACGTGATACCGTTGCTTTCGCGCGGTCATTTTCGTGAAAGTACTTTGAAGTAGACACTCAACCTGGCTCAGTTCGGGCCTCGGTAAAATTAATCTCATGCCAAACACTTAAATTTAATTTTAAGAATCGAAAAAATCCCCTAGGCTGTTTTGCAGGCGCGTGACGTCATTTAGTTGCTATTCATTTTAACGTGTTCCCATAAAATAAAGAAATTGGCTTTGCCCAATCAGGATTTTTTTTTAGTTTTGTCAAAAATAGTTCAAATTGGAAAATTTAAATAATATAATCGAACCAAAATAGGTCTCGAGAACTTCTTTTGAAATTATAAAGAACTTTTAAAACAAAACACTTTTTCTCTTCAAAATCTGTTCGAAATACAGATAACTGTACGTAGTCAATAAGGAAGACAAGGACTATTTAAAAAGGGACAGATTTTTGAGGTCATCTAAATCAGTGCAGTTAAGCGTATCCATCAACCTGATTTTATATTTCAACAACGTTTTTATTTTTAAGAAAAACGGCGAAAAAATAAAGCAAACTATATAGATAACATTTAGAACTTTCCCTAGTTTGAATAAAATTGATTGGCATTGAATTTAGAACCTATTATACCGTAAATATAAAAAAGGCTTTAATTTTTCAAGGTCTCTTATCTCTAACGAATAAGGTTTTAGAGAAATAAAAGAAAACTCATTAAGGAGATTGCGTGAAAAAAATATTGCGCTCAAAATACGATACTGGCCCTTCAATTTGTAACCAATTTCTCACTTGGATTCATTTTATACCGTGTAATTTGAAAATGGTGTTAAAAAACACCCTAATTAGTAATTTGCGTTATTTTTTTTAACTATCTGTACCGAATTAAAAATCGTTTTAAAATTGTTTTATTTTGAAGGTTAAATTTTCAGATATATTCTAAAACAAAGAGAGATAGACTATCTAGCCTCTGATTAGTCGGAAAGCCACTTCATTAAAATATAAGCCCAGTGGTAAGCCTAAAATATTATTTTCTAATTTAAATATTTAATCAAAAATTCTAGAGTTTATATTTAATTATTAAAAACCAGGGACGAATTAAAAACGCTAGGAAAATATTCAGTCAATTGTAGAGCTCGGAATTCGTATAATTTTTATTAATTGGAAAAAGTCTACCAAATTTTGATGTATAATATCTGTTTGATTAAAACGTATTCGAAGATAATCCATTTCGGTTTTTATCCAAAAATGGCCTTCTCTTAGAATATTATCCGCGTTATACGTTCGGATAAAAAAAAATTCAAAATTTATTTTCGTGCAAAATAAATTAATAAAAATATGATTTAAAATCTTAGTTTCGTCGTTTTATTTATATTCTTCAAATTAAAAGTCAATTTGAAATATTTTTCTTATATTTTAGACTAATTCTGGAAATTTGAATTTTCTTATCCATCGTTATACGTTTGAAAACGAGTAATTTGTTCGTAGATAAAGCGCCAAAGGCTTATCTTTGGGTAAACCTTATACATTTAACAATTATACGAATATACAAATTACATTTTTTAATTACAAACAATTTATCCAAAAATAAAATATCTGAAAATATACGAATAACAGAAAGTAATGGATATCCCATTCCGAGCTCTAGTCAATTGTCTTCCTTTAAACGATATTAATTCGAGGGTAAAACTCACACCGTAATTAAAAATAATTGGGAAAAAAATAAATCATAACAAAATTATCTTAAAATTATTAAATTCAAAAACTTTGAATTATCCAGCTCTATTTATAAATCTTTGACCTTCTTTAAACGGTATAAATTTGACCCTTGACCTTATGATGAGGGTAACACTCCCACCCTATTACCGTTTATAATACCGTGCTTAAAACGTTTATTTTTATATTAGAAACTGAATGATAATAATAATACTTTGGTGAAAAAAGTTTCCTTATATTTCAACTCTCGAAGTTCTCGAGTTCTTCGACGTTTGTACCCATAAATGTAGGTCGTTCGGAGATCTGAGTTCGACCTTGCTAAACTAAGGAAAAGGGGAGTTTAACGTCTGGATTAATCTCGAGGATATTTTTGGCGCGAACTTTATATTATGGCGAAAATAAAAAATCTCTAGACGGAATTATTGACTTAAATATCAGGAAAGACGAAATTTGTAAAATACGAAAATTAGGCATCACAATCTCGTAATTTACATTCTTTAATTAATGGGGCGAATGTCAATGTATTAATTGGTCAATTAAATTAAATTTAAATCGTTATTAAATGTAAAATTAATAATATATTTTTAATCTGAAATAAATGATATTTAAAGGGAGAATCAAACCTAAAAACAAGTGATGTTTTTATCGATTCCTTATCGTTTAAATAGATCCAACAATAAAAACAATATTAAACTAGAAACAAATTTAAAACTTACACGGAAAATTGGCTTAACTGGATTCATGGATATCACCTGAACTCCCAGTATAAGGATTAGCGACCAATGACGTTGGTGGATGGCTCTTACATGGGGAATGCAGGATCTCCATGATAAATGTCATTGGTCGCTAGTCCTTATGCGGAGTGTTTTGGATATCTCCATGATTCCAGCTAAGCCTATTTTGATGGCAAGTTTTTTATTTATAGTTTAATATTTGTCTGTAAATTTTTTTAATGTGGGATTAGGCCTATTTAAACGATAATGAATCAATAAAAAAAAAAAAAAAAAAAAAAAAATCACTCGTAACGATTATATTGATTAAAAATAGTTAAAAGTTCATCGTTTTGATTTAATTAAATTGTTTTAAGTGAAACCTTTGCTTTAATTTAATGCTTAATTTTGGGAAATTTAACATTTATTTAATTCATATTGGTATTTTTGATTTAGACGTGATTAAAACGTGATAAAGAGATTAATCTGATTTACTCGAACTTATTCCATAACCAAAACAATTATTTAAAGTAAATCTTTAATGCCTTACTTCGCGAAATTTAATATATATTTAATTCATATTGGTATGTTTGATTTAAACGTGATTGAAAAATGATTAAAACGTGATAAAACGATTAACCTGAATTAGTCGGACCTCCCGCTTGGACTTAATACATAAGCAACAAAGAGGATTAATTCCTTGTATCTTTGAAATGTTAATTTTATAATTATTAACTATATAATTTTCAAAATTAGACTTAGAGCTCGGATAACCTTTATCTTAATTAGAACTGTTATTTTTTCAGTTAGAGATCGGGGTTTGGACAAGATAATCCACAAATATCAGTTAATCATTAATAATCAGATAAATATTCGCGATTACATTGGATTTATCAAAGAATATTTGATAATTTCAAATTTTGAATAAAGATAAAATAATCAGAAATATCTTGTCCGAACCCCGACCTCTATTTTCAGTAGATCTATCCAATTAATAAAATTTCGAGCTTTAATTAGATTGCGTAACATTAGACACAAACTCCAGAAAAATACGTGACACCTTCACTATAAAATAATTAATGATATCTTATTTTGAACAAGATTTCATAATAAGAATTACGAAAATTTAATTTAGATCAATAATTAAGATTCTATAAATACCTATTTTGATATTTTTCATCATAATTTAACTACGATTTGTTTTAAGAACCTTCCTTCCTAAGAAAAATTTATTTTTTGATCATTTTATAAATTATCGTCAAGTTGATTTACCTGGTGCGGTAAAGAAGCTAAAAATAATGGTGTGACGAAATAAAATCCCGGAAAAAGGCAAGGTAGTCATGTGAAGAAAAAAATCTAAAGTTATTTTCGTAATTTTTACGGTCAATCTTAAGGGAAGACTTTTAAGTTTATTTGATTAACCGGTCGAAAGGTTGGTAAATTTCAATATATTTAGAAGATTATTATAAAGGTGATGCGGATGATCTGTAAAATTTCCGGTTGATTAAATTGCATCGAATATGAAGTCGAGTTTAAGTTAATTTAGGTCAGGGAAAACCAGATTTTTATTTTGGAAAAACAATGGAATGAATAACTAATATTTCAATTTTTAATTGTTTTTTAATAGCTATTAAATCTTTTAAGGCAAATTTAAATCAGTGATATCATAAGTTTATAACTGATGTTTTATTGCTTTTTTTCGCGTCAAAACGAGTAAGAGTACATTATGGGTCGAAATTACCATTCCATTGTGGGAAATCCACTGAATATTTTTCGGGGAATGGTGTAATATTAATAATGAGTACATAAATTAACCTTTGCATCTTATCTTTTTACTATTAGAAGGTTGGTTCATCTCACATTATAATTAATTTATTACTCCATCGAGTCTTTGCTCTTTAAAACATTCAGCGCGAAGATTATCGTTTAAGCAACTATAGAGCCATGGCAAATTTTTCATGGAACAAAATGCAGTCCCTACATTAATTTCCCTAACTTTTCCAGGTTTTCCCTGCCCTTTTCTAAAAATGTTCACTGACCAATTTTAATATTTTACACGAAATTATTCTTGCGAGCGAGCTCTTGGCAACTCCTACTTTTTATTTGACATATTTTATCACTCAGGGTCGGGATAGTTTACTCAAAATATGAGAAAAAATTATCGTTAGGCAAATTTCAGTTTAAAATAACTATGTTACAATTAATTTGTCAACCAATCATAAACAGTTCCTTGAAATCTACCGAAATATTTAATTTCTCTGACCATTTAGGCTCATTTTCAAATTCCCTAACCCTTTTTGGTCAGTTTCCAAATTACCTAGCTTTTCCCTAACCCTTTTTCGTCAGTTTCCAAATTACCTAGCTTTTCCCTAACCCTTTTTTGATAGTTTCCAAATTCAATAACTTTTCCCTAACCCTTTTGGGTCACTTTGCAAATTCCTCGACTTTTCCAGATGGTGTAGGAACCCCGTAAGAGCATGACAGCTTCCGTTTTCAATCAAAATTGTGGTAGGGGGGTTGTTCTTCTGAGAGTATAAACTATGCCTGCCAACCGACCATAAGTTAGTTAGATACATGCTAATTGAAATTCTTTTACTCTTGTATAAGCCAATATTACTCAATTAAAAACCGAAAGCTTATCTATAACATATTATCATCTTAGACCTTTGCTACGGACAAACAATCCCCCGTAAAGTGATATTTGAATACGCCATGTACTACCATTTATTTCTAGCTACGGTGTAAGAAAGTTTCCCAAAACAATCAAAACAGACTAGAACTAATAAAATTCAAATAAACTTTAAATCCAGAATCACTCGTCCAAAAATAAAAAAAAAAACCATACCTTAGTATTGATGTAACAAAAATGTACAGTTCTACCCCAAATAGCGAATATATAACGATGCATAGTCGACGACATTAAATCCATCGTTAAACGATTTAAGTCTCACACACGCGCGATAATTAAAAATCAAAACTAATAATAAAAACTTTTCAATCCAAAAATGATCAATTACACTTAACACGCACCTCGCTTTATGATTAAAGTTAATTAAGAACTACTAATTATTAAGCAAATATTATTATCTAGCTAGCTAAAGAGAGAGAGAGAGATGTCCAACCGTTCGCCTCGAACTTCAAATCGAAGACTGACAAATGAAGTGTTTCGAGTGAATCACAAAAATGTTAAAAAAAAAAATAGAATGGGGTACTTCTAGTAAATATTTTCACTCTCAATTGGGGATATCTGAAAGGTAGATTTCGTATTTTCGTTACGAGCCATTGCACTCCGCTCTCAGCCGGCACGCGACCCGCACACACTAAAAATGAAAACAACCCGCCTAAAAATTGGAGCACAAAATTAAAATCGCATCCCTTTCCCTTAAAAAAGCTTTAAAGGGGGAATGACACCCGTCCTTCAATTTTTCACCTACGATTAGTATTAAAAGATAAAATAAAAATACTTTTTTTTAGATAATTTTAATAAATCTGGTAACTGAATTCAAAACAGAGTACATATTTTATATTAAGAAGCAAAATATATAATAATATGATGAAACTTAGAACAAGAGTGGGATTTTAATCAGGTTTGGAGTCTTTTAACAAGTTAAGTAATGCTTTAATTGCACAGATTGTAGATTAATTTTAATTCGAATTTATTGTAGATTAATTTTAATTCGTATTTATTGTAGATTAATTTTAATTCCTATTTATGGTAGAGTAATTTTAATTACTATTTATGGTAGATTAATTTTAATTCCTATTTATTATAGATTAATTTTAATTCCTATTTATTATAGATTAATTTTAATTCCTATTTACTATAGATTAATTTTAATTCCTATTTACTATAGATTAATTTTAATTCCTATTTACTATAGATTAATTTTAATTCCTATTTACTATAGATTAATTTTAATTCCTATTTACTATAGATTAATTTTAATTCCTATTTACTATAGATTAATTTTAATTCCTATTTACTATAGATTAATTTTAATTCCTATTTACTATAGATTAATTTTAATTCCTATTTATTATAGATTAATTTTAATTCCTATTTATTATAGATTAATTTTAATTCCTATTTATTATAGATTAATTTTAATTCCTATTTATTATAGATTAATTTTAATTCCTATTTATTATAGATTAATTTTAATTCCTATTTATTATAGATTAATTTTAATTCCTATTTATTATAGATTAATTTTAATTCCTATTTATTATAGATTAATTTTAATTCCTATTTATTATAGATTAATTTTAATTCCCATTTATGGTAGATTAATTTTAATTCCCATTTAATGTAGATTAATTTTAATTCCCATTTAATGTAGATTAATTTTAATTCCCATTTAATGTAGATTAATTTTAATTCTTATTTATTATAGATTAATTTTAATTCCTATTTATTATAGATTAATTTTAATTCCTATTTATTATAGATTAATTTTAATTCCTATTTATTATAGATTAATTTTAATTCCTATTTATTATAGATTAATTTTAATTCCTATTTATTATAGATTAATTTTAATTCCTATTTATTATAGATTAATTTTAATTCCTATTTATTATAGATTAATTTTAATTCCTATTTATTATAGATTAATTTTAATTCCTATTTATAGATTAATTTTAATTCCTATTTATTATAGATTAATTTTAATTCCTATTTATTATAGATTAATTTTAATTCCTATTTATTATAGATTAATTTTAATTCCTATTTATTATAGATTAATTTTAATTCCTATTTATTATAGATTAATTTTAATTCCTATTTATTATAGATTAATTTTAATTCCTATTTATTATAGATTAATTTTAATTCCTATTTATTATAGATTAATTTTAATTCCTATTTATTATAGATTAATTTTAATTCCTATTTATTATAGATTAATTTTAATTCCTATTTATTATAGATTAATTTTAATTCCTATTTATTATAGATTAATTTTAATTCCTATTTATTATAGATTAATTTTAATTCCTATTTATTATAGATTAATTTGAATTCCTATTTATTATAGATTAATTTTAATTCCTATTTATTATAGATTAATTTTAATTCCTATTTATTATAGATTAATTTTAATTCCTATTTATTATAGATGTATTTTAATTTCTATTTATTATAGATTAATTTTAATTCCTATTTATTGTAGATTAATTTTATTGTCGATAAAATTGATTTTAATTACTCGGCATTGTCGATAAAATTTCTTTCAATGCATTGTTGATTAAATATTGCATCAACCACTCATACGAGAGGGCTTTATGTCTTTACTAAAAGTAAGTTTCATTTATCCTTTAAAACTAGTTACCCGGTGGGTAAAAAATTACATATAGGTATGTCTTTTTCTTCTTTTTAATAACTTGGTTAAGGGCTAAATTGGATGAGAAACGTAATCTACGCAATTATCAGTTTTTCAGGGGAAGAAAGATAAAAATAAACACAGAAACACTTTCAAATTTCAATACTAAGATAGATTTTTCTCCAGCTAGGAGAAACCGGGTTTTAAAGAGGACATAATTTCGATCAAACTGAATACTAAAAGCGATTCTCATTACAACGCACTAATAACATTCTGACTGTACGTACATTTCCCTTTCATTGTGTGTAATGGAGTCGAGAACAAACGAGTTCAAAACTGATGAGGGAAACTCACACTAGACTCATTATCATAAAGGAAGAAAAGTTTGAAGTTGCAAATACATAAAACAGTTCATTTTAAAGGGATAGTTACACGATCTAGACAAAAATATTAACTAGGAAAGAATAATTGCATTGCGCAAGCGCGTAAAAGTGTTCAGATCTAGTCTTAAAGAGGCTCATAAATGTAACTCTGAGTGAATAACAATACACCCTTTATTGAAAACTACTTACAGTTTTCATTTAGAAATCAATCTCAAAGATCTGATCTCAAGATTTATGACAATACACGAGCTTGTTAGTCAAAACTGATATTTGGCGCTTTCAAATCAAGAGCCGGATGAAGAATAAATCTAACTTTATTAGTAAAGATTAATTAAAATGAAAATAAAACGAGTAGACTTTCCCAGATATTTGACAATAATGACGTCATCAAATGGAAAAAATTCTAAAATTAAATATATATTTTTTTGGTAATTTTGAGGGATAATCGTAACTGCCTTGATCCTTGAAGTGTTTACAATCAATCGCTATACTATCTCTTTAACAAATATTTCTTTGTGTTTTATCTAAGGGGGAAATTTCGAGATATTATGTCATTAATAAAATATATAACTCAAAATATATATTTTATATATGATATTATACAATTACAATAGGGAATTGAAATGGATAATAGGTTATTAAATTTAATATCTTCCGCGGTTCAGTGCGTCTTGAGGTTAAATGAGAATATTTGGTTTAAAAGGACACTGATTAGAAAAAAATGAGTAAATTTTTGTATTTTATGATAATGAAATTTTGAATTTTTATTTGGGCATTTTACGTTAGATTTATCTTTTAAGCCTAATTTCAAACGTCGATTAAGCCTAATTTCAAACGTCGATTAAGCCTAATTTCAAACGTCGATTAAGCCTAATTTCAAACGTCGATTAAGCCTAATTTCAAACGTCGATTAAGCCTAATTTCAAACGTCGATTAAGCCTAATTTCAAACGTCGATTAAGCCTAATTTCAAACGTCGATTAAGCCTAATTTCAAACGTCGATTAAGCCTAATTTCAAACGTCGATTAAGCCTAATTTCAAACGTCGATTAAGCCTAATTTCAAACGTCGATTAAGCCTAATTTCAAACGTCGATTAAGCCTAATTTCAAACGTCGATTAAGCCTAATTTCAAACGTCGATTAAGCCTAATTTCAAACGTCGATTAAGCCTAATTTCAAACGTCGATTAAGCCTAATTTCAAACGTCGATTAAGCCTAATTTCAAACGTCGATTAAGCCTAATTTCAAACGTCGATTAAGCCTAATTTCAAACGTCGATTAAGCCTAATTTCAAACGTCGATTAAGCCTAATTTCAAACGTCGATTAAGCCTAATTTCAAACGTCGATTAAGCCTAATTTCAAACGTCGATTAAGCCTAATTTCAAAACGTCGATTAAGCCTAATTTCAAAACGTCGATTAAGCCTAATTTCAAAACGTCGATTAAGCCTAATTTCAAAACGTCGATTAAGCCTAATTTCAAAACGTCGATTAAGCCTAATTTCAAAACGTCGATTAAGCCTAATTTCAAAACGTCGATTAAGCCTAATTTCAAAACGTCGATTAAGCCTAATTTCAAAACGTCGATTAAGCCTAATTTCAAACGTCGATTAAGCCTAATTTCAAACGTCGATTAAGCCTAATTTCAAACGTCGATTAAGCCTAATTTCAAACGTCGATTAAGCCTAATTTCAAACGTCGATTAAGCCTAATTTCAAACGTCGATTAAGCCTAATTTCAAACGTCGATTAAGCCTAATTTCAAACGTCGATTAAGCCTAATTTCAAACGTCGATTAAGCCTAATTTCAAACGTCGATTAAGCCTAATTTCAAACGTCGATTAAGCCTAATTTCAAACGTCGATTAAGCCTAATTTCAAACGTCGATTAAGCCTAATTTCAAACGTCGATTAAGCCTAATTTCAAACGTCGATTAAGCCTAATTTCAAACGTCGATTAAGCCTAATTTCAAACGTCGATTAAGCCTAATTTCAAACGTCGATTAAGCCTAATTTCAAACGTCGATTAAGCCTAATTTCAAACGTCGATTAAGCCTAATTTCAAACGTCGATTAAGCCTAATTTCAAACGTCGATTAAGCCTAATTTCAAACGTCGATTAAGCCTAATTTCAAACGTCGATTAAGCCTAATTTCAAACGTCGATTAAGCCTAATTTCAAACGTCGATTAAGCCTAATTTCAAACGTCGATTAAGCCTAATTTCAAACGTCGATTAAGCCTAATTTCAAACGTCGATTAAGCCTAATTTCAAACGTCGGTTAAGCCTAATTTCAAACGTCGATTAAGCCTAATTTCAAACGTCGATTAAGCCTAATTTCAAACGTCGATTAAGCCTAATTTCAAACGTCGATTAAGCCTAATTTCAAACGTCGATTAAGCCTAATTTCAAACGTCGATTAAGCCTAATTTCAAACGTCGATTAAGCCTAATTTCAAACGTCGATTAAGCCTTACAAGATGTTTTTCAGATGTTTAACAAAGGCATAATGTGAACCAAGTTAGAAAAATGCCAGTAATTTTAATATTAACCGTTTTGAAATGTATGTGGTCCTTCTTTTATCCTGAAATGCTCCTTTAATTTATCCGCATGCATAAACAAAATGACCAAGATAGTGTCTATCTAAAACTATACATAAGGGGGCCTCACGAGACCACCATCGCTACAATTAGGGTCAATTTGATAATTCAGTACGTAACAAAGCAAGGTTCCCCTAAAAACCTCAAAGAAACCAAAAACATTGGATGGTTGAGAGCCTATACGTTTCTATATACTGAAACCTTGGATTAATTCTGACTTTAGAAATAATAGCCGCCAATGTTACCCTATTAATATTGTCACTCTTAATTTATGCTATAGAAAAAAAGGCCCCTAAAAGTCTCTCAAAACAAATAAAATAGGAATTACATGGTTCCATTTAACGACGCCAAACTTGAAAAGTATACTTACTAAGTTTACTTAAAATTATTTGAATTGAAAAGTATAGACTTGTAGACGATTTAAAAAGTTAAACTATGACCTCTCTTAGCAATCCATAAATTAACGACTACTCTCTACTAGTTACAACAGCCCTAGATACTTGAAAAATATGAGTATGATGCCAAATCTTTAGTTTCCCTGATATTCCTTGATTTATCACAAATCTTTAGTTTCCCTGATATTCCTTGATTTATCACAAATCTTTAGTTTCCCTGATATTCCTTGATTTATCACAAATCTTTAGTTTCCCTGATATTCCTTGATTTATCACAAATCTTTAGTTTCCCTGATATTTTCTGATTTACGCCAAATCTTCAGTTTCCCTGATATTTCCTGATTTTTGCGAAATCTTTAGTATACCCGATATATCCTGATATTTCTAGATTAATACCAAATCATTAGTTTCCCTGATATTCCTTGATTTATACAAAATCTTTAGTTTCCCTGATATTCCTTGATTTATACAAAATCTTTAGTTTCCCTGATATTCCTTGATTTATATCAAATCTTTAGTTTCCCTGACATATTTCCATATTTTTCATATTCGTATATACCACGAAATAAATTCAGTAAAAAAAGTCCAAAAATCTCACAAAACTATGAGGATGACATAAAAATTAAAAATTAAAAACAAAAAAACAGAAAAAATTAACATTACCTTCATTTTCATTATATTTTAATCCCGCGGCTTTTATCCCGAAGCTTAAATTTCGGATCAATAAATCTTAAATTTCTTTCCAAAAAAAACTATTTAATATATTATAAATCCGAAGAACTAGCAACGAGGCACATGGCCTCGGAGAATTTACGTATATGACTGAAAAATTGACTTAAACATCGTTTTTCCTTCTCAAAAAATATATATTTTTACCTCCCACCCTTCAGTGGTTTATATCGGGACCAAAAACCGTGTAATATATTAAGTCCGTGTATTCTTTTACGAGGTAAAACTGTAGCAAAAACAAACGGGTGATGTATTACGCGGGAAAAATAGTTTCGCGGGAAAAAAAATGGCGCGAAATATTTCTACATGCATAAGATGAGATGCCTCTGGCCAATCACATATCACAGCGGTTTATTTTCAAGTGGATCTTTTACAAGGTGTCGTGATATGTGGAAACATTTACAGTATTTCTTAATATTAGCAGAATGGATATTAATAATTTTCTCTTCTATAAATAAAATCTTAATGACCGATTAAAATGGTGTTTGCATAATCTAAAACGGCAAATATATTTGGTTTTAAATGTTTTCAATATCTCCGGGAGCTAAAATTCACTCTGGTTTTGACCTAGAATAAACTGACCGATAATAATATTGTTTGCTAATTATAAATGACCGATAATAATATTGTTTGCTAATTATAAATGACCGATAATAATATTGTTTGCTAATTATAAATGACCGATAATAATATTGTTTGCTAATTATAAATGACCGATAATAATATTGTTTGCTAATTATAAATGACCGATAATAATACTTTCTGCTAATTATAATAATTATAATTAATAATATCCTAATGACCGACACATTAACTAAAGGGAAACTGAATGGGAACTAACAAAGGAACAGCTTTTGAATTCATTTTCAAAAATATTCGGACGAAACTTGTAGGTTTCCAGAATATGTAGAACCAAAAGTCTATCATTTTTAGCTCTACAAGACTTAATTGCATGGCCCTATAGTTACTGTTACCTAGAACAAGTTAAATAATTAAATGGCATTTTAATTATTTTAAAACACCAAAATCTCTGGCTAAGGTCAAGTTTTGATATGTATCTGATGGTCACTTATATAACACATTATGCGTTATAAAATAAGATTGAAAACCCTTTTGATAATAAAATTACAGCAATTATGACGTCAAGATCTAGAAAATAAAATTAAATTGATATCTAACTCGACCTAACAATAGCTTTCATTTTGATACAATTTAGCAAACAATCATATTTTTCTAAAAATAAATCCAAAAGATGTACATCTCTTTTGGCATCTATGACCGAGTGTAGAAAAGTAACCGGTTTTTCCAAGCAATCTTTATGTCATTCCGAGACTCCTATCATCATCTATTCCTATAACACTATCATATTTATAAAATTTGATATTTCGTGAATTCAGAAAAGCTTTGATAAACTACTTTATGCTCTATTGCGTATAACATTACGTATTAATACGCGTTACCTTTCACTACTTTGCTAACTTATATTGAACAGAATATAGATGTCCGATTTCAATCAAAATTGTAATAAATTTGAATTTATCAAAAGATTGTTGCAAGTTTTAACCGAAGAAATGGATATTTTTCAACTTCTAGTAATTTTAATGATCCTGAAGGATCTAAAACTACAAATGTCAAGATATTTTGGTTATTAATAAAATAAAACCATAAAAAAAGGATTTGCTCCATATTTCTAGACTTTTTCTGACAAAAACATAAGATAAGCGGGAAATATTACGCGCCAAATGTAAAATATACTAGAAAGTCTTTCTTTACAAATTCAAATCCACCTTTTTTTTTTATTCACGATTAATGACCATGGGTAACTAACCTTTCAGTATTCAGTTTTTATTTGATAATTCATAAATATCAAACCATTTAGTTTTAGGTGGGTTTTTGTCCAGCTCTCTTGTCAAGGGTCAAACAATGAATAGGATTTCGCTATAGGTTTAATATTCGTTTCAGATTAATGATTATATAGTATATTAAACGAAAGAAACGTAATAAGTTAGACCCCTTTTATAATAATAATAATAATTTTGGGTATGCACGAATGTAAAAGAATATTTTCAGCAGAGTTTTTATTTTTTCGTGGTTTACGATAAAAGTCACGAATTAGAGGAACGTAAAACATCTGCTTGATTATAATTAGAAGAGGGATCTGAAACTGAAATAACCGTGACGATAAATAACACTGTAGAGAGATTTTTCTGGGTTTAGTGATGGGGGTTTAGGGTTAAGTTCATGATTAACTATTTGAAAGGGTTTTCCCGCAAATTTATCATTTGTCAGATTTAAATTATAAGCACACTTATTTGAATTTAAAATCTGTCACAGTTCAGTTGGAAAGTTTCGAGTATTTAGCTAGAATAATATGGTCTAAATTTAAAGGGATAATGCAGCCCAATAAAAAGTGATTTAGGTAGATTCCTTACCATTTAATTAGAAAATTACTAATTAAGTCCATAGCACCGTTTAACTAACCAATAACTAACTAGTAACAGAAAGAGATACTAGGAGAAGAACGACATTAATCAAGCCAATTGTAATAAGAATCTGATTAACATAAAAAAGGCGAGAAAATTAGTATCATCAGGTTAAGTACATAATAAAGTTGAACCATTTAACCAACAATACGGATAAGTTGGTCATATAGGCTAATGGGAATGTAGGGTCTTCCTTCACATATTATCTCATTTTGCTAATAATAGATAATTCATGTATGGTAACATATAGTTATTAATTAGTGATACATTACGTTGAAATATTTCACAAATAATTAAAGATAATTATCATCACAATAAATAGTCACGTAAGGAACGTCTTCCCGAATTTTAACCCCAATTATAAATTTTAATAATTAACTTTCCACAAGGAGAACCGCACTTGTTTAGTAATAATTGAAATAATTTAATTTTAAGGGCAGTAACCACTCACCACGGGATCTTTTACAATATTTAAAATCGAGGACCAATCATGTTCCTCAGAATCATCAGGGCTAAGGGATGACCGGGCCATTGGACACCAATGTCCACCGTCTAATTTCTTTCGAAAGCCTAATGTTTTACTCCCACGCACCACTTGATGACACTTGGTATCGTTCAACTGGCCATTTCTTATTTTAACTCTACAACTGGCGACTTATTTGAATCTTTGCATTTCAATTACTGGAAGGTTAAACGCGACGGTGCTACTAGGTTAGGCGTAAAATAGGCTTAAACGACTGCACTCTCTCTTAAATCCAATTTTGACATTAGGGCCCTTCCGGCTCAGGCGAGCCGCTGCAGTTCTCGCGAGGAGAGAAAAATCAGGATCGATTCCGTTGTCATGGAAACAACGCGTCACTGGGCTTTCGCCGGGTACGTAAGGAGTTTACTTATCTAAATGCAAGAGAGAGAGGGGAAGAGGTTCAAAGAGCGTCTGACTCTGACAGCTAATATCAAAAATAAAAGAAAATTCGTTGAGAAGTAAAGTTCAAGGAGTCAAGGTTCGAAAAAACAACGCGTTCAACTATGGCTGACTTGCTATTGCTGGCTTTGCCAAGTGACGTCACGTGAACCAATAATATTACGTACAAGAAAGCAAGCAGACCAAAATGGAAACAAATTCCATAACCAAGGCTTAGCGATGTTATTAAAATTATAAAATGTAAACCTTATTAGAAGACTAATCGCAATTCAGAAACTTTTCGCTAACCCTAATTACGAATTGGCTTTTCTACACTGGACTAGGATAGACACGCATATGTTAACCATTACAACCTAAGGCTATGGCTTAACATTCCAGCTCTTAGCCTCTTACGCGCTCCCTTGTTTAATTATAGCCGATAGCCAATGAAAATAAAGGTTTTGTTGGAACGTTTGTGACGTTTTACTTGGTTCTACACCGAGTTAACTGTATTCAACTTATAATAAGTATAAGTATAAATAAAATATTATAGTGACCGTTTTCAATTTTTCTACAGAGCGCCCGCAAGTTGACGTCATCTTCTCAATGGTACATAACTCTAACCCTGGAAAAACTATTTTTAACCAAATTGTGTCATTCTCCCTTTAAAATCCCCACTGCCTTACTCTTCTTTATTTTAAAGGAATTCTTGATTTTATTTTATTATTATTATCATTTTTTTCGTTATTTAAAGAAATCAAATTTCTATTCTGTCTCAAGGAGTCAAGGATGATATATTTAAAATAAGAATCTATCCGAGTTTTCCATAGGTACACGATTATATCCTTCCCGTTATTCCAGAATAAATTATAAAATTCTGTCCAGCTTTGTATGTCCTTACTATTTTTATGTGTATTTAAAAAAAATAATATGGGTTAAAAAAAACAGATTCGTAACATTTTAACTCGCTTAAATGGTGGCATATTTTTTTAAGAAATTCTTTAAACTTATTTTATTTTTGTGGAATAACCTACACCATCTACGCTTTTTTAAATTGCGTACATGCTCATTTGATGGAAAATAAATAATATCAGTATTTATTTAATCCAACTGCCCACTAAAAATATTGTTAACTTATAAACCGCCGTAAACAAATATACTAATTAATGATAAAAGGGATAAACAAAACTGGAGGTTAAAATTAAACTATTTTATGCTATTAATAATTATTCGTAACTATACACACCCACATACTATTCGAATCCAAAGAAAAAAAACATTTGGGGTTTACTAGTCATCAGCGCTAATATGGTTTCCGCATTTCCAGTTTATATTAAATCATAGCTACGTAAATATTGGCTTAATTCACAGCTCTTTTTAACACCCTAGATATTTATGACATAATACACTCAACTTGATAATAGAAAATAGATCGGTAAAAATGAAAAATATTAACCACTTGCCATAGCATACATATATCAAATGGAGGGATATGTCCCTCCCCTAAGAGAAGCCATAATTTTGATGGTCATCATTGGCTTGTGACAAATGACACAGATAGCCTTAAAAATAAAAATTCACTCACCCTTTTAGTTGTGATCCTTTTCTTGATTTTATTTCCATCGTTAAGTGCCCGCAAGTAATCAAAATTGTTGGAATAATTAAGCGAAGAACGCGTTGTTACCCCGCGTCTTTTCAAAGGTGCCATTTTGTAAACCGTTGGAAAAAAAATGAAAACTTTTCGGATCAAGAGCAGCCCTCTGGCGGCGACAAAGGTTAAAGTGCACGCCCGCTATCGTTGGAATTTTGGAATTTTTCCCGCGGCTTCGTAAGTGTTTACATTTAATTTTTTGGAGGTTTTACCTAAAATAAAAAAATAAATTAATCAAGGTGTTTATGAACTCTTTTTTAATAGAGATCCAACTCACCTTGAATATCAATTTCCGCTTGTAAAAGCTGAAATAAACTCAATTCAGAACTGTTAGACTAAGGCCTAATCATTGATCCAAACAATCCGATGACACTTACCGAAACTCCGAATGAATTTAAACTCGACAACCCCCCGAATGACGGAGTTACCTCTGTCAAATTCGGCCCAAATTCCAACCAATTTCTCTTAGCATCTTCCTGGGATTGTTCCGTACGGTTATACGACGTTTCCACAAACAGTTTAAGGCTCAAATATAATCATACAGCTCCTGTCTTTGATTGTTCTTTCCAGGTACATATATAAATGATAACTTAATTCTAATAACAATCTAATAAAAGTTAACTAACTTTTAGGATGCAGTCCACGCGTGGAGTGGTGGTGTCGATCAACAAGTGAAAGTATTTGACTTCAACTCTAGTACCGAAACTGTTGTAGGGTCACACGATAATTCGATTAGATGCGTTGAATTTTGCTCGGACGTCAATGTAGTTATCACTGGAAGCTGGGACCAAACTGTTAAGATCTGGGATCCAAGAGCTCCAACCAATACGGGGTCTTATAATCAACCGGATAGGGTTTACACAATGGCAGTCTGCGGAGATAAACTAATTGTCGGTACAGCCGAACGTCACGTCCTCGTTTGGGATCTTCGAAACATGGGTTACGTTCAACAGAGACGAGAATCCAGTTTAAAATATCAAACTAGGTGTATTAGATGCTTCCCTAATCGACAAGGATTTGTTTTGAGTTCAATCGAAGGTATTTTAAATAAGTTTATTCAAATTTTCAGACTTACCTATAATGATACTTATATTTTTAATATAAATTCATTAGGTCGAGTAGCCGTTGAATACTTCGATCCAAGCGCAGAGGTTCAAAAGAGAAAATACGCCTTTAAATGTCATCGTTCGAAAGAACCGAGTGGAGTGGAATTAGTTTATCCTGTAAATTCTATTAGCTTCCACCATCAACATAATACTTTCGCTACGGGTGGTTCAGATGGTTTCGTTAATATCTGGGATGGTTTTAACAAGAAACGTCTCTGCCAATTCCATAAATATCCAACGTGCATCGCATCTTTGTCGTTCAGTCCTGATGGATCTATTTTAGCTATCGCATCCTCGAATGTTTACGGAGATGATCCAAATGCCCCTCCTGATAACATTTTCATTAGAAGGGTGACGGATCAAGAAACCAAACCTAAATAGCGCTTCTTTTATACATTTTTTATTCATTAAATTTATTTTCTTTCGTCTTTTCATGAAAAAAAGTTGCTTAATTGAGAAAAAATAATAATTGTCATTTCCTTTTTGTATAAAACAACATCATTAAATCAAATATGCGGTAAACTGTTTTTGTTTTTACTTATATTTACAATTATCGTTTTATAACCATGAGAAAACCCCACCGTAGATTTATTGCCGGAGCATTCTTAGTTATAATCTACAGTCTCGTGAAAAATCATGGTTATTAGTTTAGACATAGAAAATCTGGGAGGTATTTACAAAGTTTTAAAGTCACATGAAGCTTAAAACGTTAAAGAACTGGTAGAACTTTAAACTCTATTTAACAGTTTATAGAAGTTTCATGGAGCTTAAAACTTTCACGGATCTTTTTAAACATAGGAAGTACTTATATCTTTTAACGTCACATAGAACTTCAAACTTGTACCTTAAGTTTAAATGTAATTTAAGTTCCATATAGCATGGAGCTTTTAATATTATGAAACTAGCCCAGATTTATGAAGTCAAAACTGGTTTTCATTCAAATTATTACACGTTTTCCGCAGATTATTTATTATTTCAATGACTTCCAATTGATTTCCTTAATTCTGGGTCAATTTTCAAGTAATAATTAGTTTAATTTCAGGTCAAACCACGAGTTTCACAACCATGGAAGATCACATTTCCAGTTTTTTAATAACTAATTAGATAATTATATTGCATTCTAAGACATGGCTAGTTAAGAAGAGTTAAAAATCTTTTGAGTTCTATAGAAATTATAAACTGAATTCAGATTTTTCACGAGACTAGATAAAGTTTAAGAATAAATGAATGAGTTTGAATTTTGGTGTATTATACAATATGACCAATATCTACCTATATTATGGAAGCGGCGTTTTTCTAGAAAGTAAAGTGTATTCTGAAATATATTTAAATTAGTGATAAGAGTTGTTTTTAAAAAGTGATTTGAATGAAAATTCAAAAGGTAAAGATTTATCTGTTTAAACCAGTTTGAACCCTTTAACGGATGACCTTAGATAAATTTAACAATCCTTGGATTAGGTTTTTTTGTCTCATTTTTTAATTTTTATACAAAAGAAAAGACACGCAAATAACTTAAACCCTAAAGTTAAAGATCTAAACTAATTTTTTGGCTTCAAAGAAGCTCTTAAGATGTTTCATCTGCCAGACACCCATGAGCAACAAAATTCCCGTTTGAGCCAAAGACCACCAAAGAACTCTTTGGTTTGTACTCTCGCTAGTTTGTCTGAATCTTTCCTCTCGATACTGTAAAGATTTACGAAGAAAGTTACGTAATTAATTTTCCCTTTAATATAAGAGGTTTAATATATACCCTTTGGTAGTTTTGTTCTTTCGTAATTTGCTCAATTTGATCCAATAATTGACGGACCCGGAGTTGCAGTTCAGTAAGTTTATCTTTCTTGGCCACATTAGGATAATCTACGGCATGCTCACCAACTTGAATGTCAAGATGGACTCTCTGAGATGGATATGGCGATTAATTACGGGTCTAAATACGATGCATATTGAAATTAAGCTCACCAATTGACTTCCACTAAACCATTTACTGGAGTTGGAATAAAGGCAAATGACATGTTCTCCCGGACTATGCGACGTGAATGAAAATTTTCCTTCTGAACTGTAAACTTTCGACAAGATAACCTTATCCTCCGGGTCTCGTACTTCAACGTGCATACCTATGCCCGGACTAGAGGGCATGAAACCTCCGGTTTTTGGATCGAATAATTGGCACTTGTAGTTTCCTAGGGAATGAATTTTAAATTATAATTATTAAGACATGGCGTAAATGACGCTTAAGAAGTTAAGCCATAAGGAACCGGGATAAACGTGACATATAACCCTTAAGCCTTGGACTTACCGACAACTAGCGTATCATCTGGAATCTCTTCGATGAAACATTTTCTTTCCGTTTCGGATATATGGAAGTAAAGACCATAGGACGGTAATACGTACAAACTAATTACAATTAACAAGTATGATAAATATATCTGCTTCATTTTGGAAAAACCTAAACTTTAAAAAACTACGTACACCAACGGGTCGTAAGGGTTTTTGTCACCCTTTCGTCAATTCGCCACGTAAGATTCAGCGTTTTTCGCCGGAGAATAACCAATCAGCCACTGCCATCTATTTGAGACCCTTAAATTAAACCTATCACTAGATGTCTCTAGAGTCTCTATCGATCCATTTTATTTCCCGCTTTAACAGTGGCTCCTGATTGGTTGACTGAATTTTTCAAACTCAGATTATAAACGTTGCCTTTTTTTAAAAGCGCTTTACGCATTTCGCACGAACCCACGCGTTTAAATGACTGCATACCGATGTTTTTTTTAAGTGCCAAATCACTTGAAAATATTCCAAAATTAACCCCCACGCTAAATACTCAACTAAAAATAAAAATAAACTATGACTGATGAAAAAAAATAGAGGTTTTATCTTCAGGAAGTCAGGGAGTGTTAAGCGAGGAAAGGGACGCTGAACGTTAATAATAGTTCCGAAGATCTTTTTTTTTTTTTATTTTTAAATAAAGCGCTGAAAAAGCGGAAATAAGTGTGTCGAAGGGCCGTCTTTTTTCATATAAACCACTAAAACTTTCTTCCAACGAAACCAACTCGAGTAATAAAAAACCCCCAACTAAAACTGACAAGCAATTAGGTGTCAAAAAGCTCCATCATTCTATTTAGAAGGCGAAAGCTGTTCGCGTTTTCCTGTGGATGTCATCAGCAAAACCTCATCTCCTGGATCTCCAACACATTTTTCTGTAACTCTTATTCGCTCGCTCTTATTTAATATCAAGCATTATTATCAAGAATATGAAAGAAATTTCACTAGGAATGCACAAGGCAACTGAGACCGGTCGAGGGCGGAGCCGAACACCTTTCCATGCCTTCAACATGTGCTGCAAGCTACGAAACCCCGCCCACGACCGGTCGCTTCGTTGGCGGCTATATAGGCTTTATTGCGAGACGGGCATTCCTATTGTAATTTTTTATTATATTCTTGTTATTATAGTTTTATCATATGCGTAACTAATGTAGAGCTTCGTAAAGGCTAGCATCAAAATCTATTTTTGCACATGTGTGGTCCAAATGACCTTGTGCCTAGCTAGAGTTTAAAGAAAAGATTCAGCCCAGTCTGTTGAAAGGCGGACGTCAAAAAATGCCACAAACCACTGATATGTTTAACATCATCATGGAAGAACCATAAAGGAAAAAACATTAAAGTAAACATGAATGATTTATTTATAAAAGAACGATTTGCAACAACAACCATTGTTAACCATTTTGATTTTAATAAAAAGTTTAATTAAAACTTTCTATATATTGTCTTACGTCCATATTTAACCCAATAATCGTAACTCAATCCGCTTTAACCTAATTAAGATTAAATCATTGTTATTTGTGGGCCAATTTTGACGTGCATAGTCTTAATTAGTAACTTTCATTAAGCCTAAAAATCAAGTTCCACGAGACTGGCGTAGAATTATTATCTGGAGTGTTTGCATTTCAAAATGATTTAAATGAAGATAATTTTCTGATGGACTGTGAGAAATGAAATCGAAGGCAAACGAGATAAGTTTGATGGGGATATTCCAACAAAATGTAGAAGATTTCTTTAGCTTGCATATGGACTTCACTATATTTCTATAGACATTTTTAGGGGGGAGACTTAAAATCCTAGGCGTTTGTCGGGGTGGATACACTTGGGAAATAAACAACGTGGTCTAAACTTCAACAAGGAGTGCCAAGAGACCACAGAGAAAAACGATTTGACGTATTTTAAAGAGGTCTACGGGGTGACAAAAGTTCATGAACTTTTTACGTGAAGGATACATTCTTGAGCCCGGGAAAACAAGATGTTCCTATATTACACCCCCCAAAGAAAAAGAACTCGATAGTCAAACCCATATTTAGAAGAAGCCATCATGTAAATCCTTTTGGTATAAAACTGACTCAAGTAGTTACGTTACCATGTTTTAAAACAAACTCAAGACTTAAATGACAGAAAGATTTACAACCACAGACGTATACTATACTAGGGTTTGCAATAAAAAAAGGGGTAGTTATTTTATTCGCATTGAACTTCGAAGTCAATGACTTTATGACTCCTGTCAACCCCCGAAACACTTTCCCCCGTTAGTGTTTACAGTTGAAAAGAACTGACTTGTGAGAGGAAAGATGGATAAAAAAATACTTTTTTTTTACCAGTGAAGTCCATTTCAGAGGAGGATGCGTTAGAGACATCACTCGTGTAGTTTAAAGGGAACATGAAAGTACGTGAAATTTGGTTTTAGGAATATTTATTCTTAAATGGATAAAGAACCCAACTACACTGAACACATTAACTCGCACCACACCTGCCTAACTGTGGGCATTCGAGATCGTCACGCACTCGTTATGACGTCAGAATTATTCAGCAAGGGCTGAAAAACTGAATATGCCGTTTTGACAAGCACACAGGATTTCTCCTGTTGTTATCTTTGGCAGATATGGTCTACTTTCGCGAAAAAACCGGGATAAAAAATATTTCTGACGTCACGAGTGTGGAAATATTGAATCAAAATTTTATCTGATTGCAATGATTTCGGATTGGGGCCGAAGGAGTACTTCTCTAAAATAATAAAAAAAAAATACGAATTTAACCCTAGTCTGCCACTACAAGTGGGTAAGAACGTCGGGTTAACACCTGGAAAATTTGGTTAGCGGGGAAATCAACACAGGCCATTTCATTTGAGATCAAGTTAGGGGACCACACATTTACTTCTATGGGTCCCATAAGGTCCTTCTCGAGTTAACACTTATAAGGTTTCAAGCAAATTTAGGGAGCATATATTTGAGAAATAAAATAAACCTACATCTATCAATATCCTGACATTGGGATCTCTGCATTTGTTTTGGGACAGAAATCCTTTGTCAAATTTCCTTCTGTTCCATGCAAATCAATTAAAGAAACCCTACGTCAGACGGACATGATTTGGCGCCTGGAGATTTTGATTATACAGTTTATTTTAGCGTTCACTTTCGCTTGAAAATTATTAGGTTTGAGCGATAATGCACTCTTTAAATGACACGAACCATAAGTTTCGTTCTAGGCACCACAGCGTGCGTTATATTATAGATAGGAAAACCATAAAAAATATCTAACCCTAACGGGGCCCCAAATGAATTTCCCTATAGGGGCCACAAAAAGAAACAAAACCTGAAAATGAGTTTCATTCCCCCGGAACGGAGATTTCTTAATGATGTATTTAGGAATATTAAATTAATTTTAGTGATTTCTCATCAACTATATATTTAATTATCTTGATTTGATTGCCAAAAAGATTTTTGTAATGAAGTTTTTTCATTACCACTTGGAACTATCAAAATAAAATTTAGAAATTATTATTTTTTGGCTTGAAATTTCATATTTTCCAAAGAAAAAAAGAAAAAAATTAAAAATTACCAAAAAGGCTCGATTCCAAAGAAATCATAGGTACGAAACTAGTTTCCCAATTGTGAGATAATATGATTAAACAATGTTATATTAGGCAGGAAATTAAAACTGTCGAGAAACGCCCCTAATGTTTTGCAATATTGAAGTCATAGATATTTCTAAGTACTTTGTGCAAAGCGTGACTTAGCAATTATCAACAATATTTGTGTTACTTTCAATATGTTGTTTGCTTTTTAATTTTGTATATTTGTTTACTTTTAGCGAGGACTTTTAGTCATGTTTTTTCCAAGAGCGGTTTGTAACAATTACAGTTACGACTAGCAAACAAAATCATCTATCGTTATAATTTCACAACAGCTCATTAACATGAAACTGTTTACCCTAATGAGTTCTTATTCAAAATTAAGTGTTTATTTAACTGTATGAAGTTTAACATGATGACAGAACTAAATTTACCATATCTGGAATCCTCGACTCATAAAATTTATTTAAAACTTACTTCAATGAGAATAAGTAATCTTAAACTCAAAAATTGCATTATCCCGTCGTTCGGGGTGAAAAAAAAAAACTTACGACCGCGTGATTATCACCCAACGATTGACCTCCGAGTGTTTCAAACCCGAATTTCAATAAAAAGTTCAAAATTTTTCCAGCCCCTCCCCCGTCCGTCTCGTTCTGCCTCCGCTGGTTGCCGTCGCATTTACAAAATGGTGAAAACTGAAAAGCCAAGGCTTAAAAGACTGAAGACTAGAGAGTGTGACGAGAGGCAGAGGCCATGTCAATGTCCTATAAGGTGGTAGTATCGCGTGGCGTCCCCTATTACCGACTACAACGGAGGGAGTGTGGCGTATTATAAAGAGCCAAGAGGCCCCCGTCCCGCCGAACTCGAGAAAAATTATGCATTTTCCCCCAGCCCGGGTTGTACAAAAACAGGGGCTATTCAACCACTAACTGTAGAACTATAGTCAGATTCAGACGGGAGATTTCGGGGCGCTAAAAAGTACCATTTGAAGGGATAGTCTCACGAAAGGTAATCGTTTCTGGTAACACCAGATCATATAGAACTTTTCATTTTCGACATTTGTCCGATAACTTAGAATTTGTGAAGTAAGTTACTTGATCGGGTTACTGGACAATTTTCCAATGAGAAAATATTCTTATTTCCGTCCCTGGTTACCACGAAATACGCCAAATTGCACCAAAATAAAATATGTGTTGCGTGACAAAATTTCACTGTCATTAGACCATTTTATAACTTAGACGAATGATAAAATGGGTCGCGAACTTGCGACCATAAGTTGGACATAGTAGTTCCTTCTTTAGGTTTATCCCTGATCTTACAACACCCTTTATAAGGAATCTAAGGTTTCTTTTTGACCCGTGTGACCCGAAAAGGTGCAGACATTTTTAGTTTTTCGCCAAGAGGATGCAAGATGGTCAAAACCCTATCTAAGAGGATTCCAGAATTATGTACAAAGAAGGTAGGACTTTTCGAAGTCATCAATAGCTAGTTGTTAGCCTCCATTGGGCTATTTTCTTTAGAACCTAGGATTCCTTACGAGGGGGTATTGTTAAAGACTTGTTACACCAAGATAAAGCTTATCATCTTAAATTCCTGAAACTCCCAAGACACCCTGCCCTAAAAACATAAAGGTCCAGTAAATGCCGTTGCGAATTGAAATTAAAGTTATTTCTCAGGAGACTAGTCCTTTACCACCGAATTTTAGTAATAATTAGTTAGGTATCCACTTAAACAATGACTATAGCCTTGCGAACACAATATTATGTATAAGCTATATATAAAATAACTCTTTAAAATAACCCATTGTTTCGAATCAAATGGATTATGCCAGCATCACCGCCCTAGGGATGAAAATAAATACGATTTAAATTAGATATTAATTACAGTCATTCGGAAAAATACGAACTTCATCATGGAATTTTTCGAGGGTGCATTTATAGGTATCGACGGATTCCCGGTTCTATAGAGAGAACATTTTGATATCAAATTATCAAACGATTATAAAACAATGGCTGACAAATAAAACTTATTAGATTACCTTTAGGCTAAATATAAAAGTTAAAGGGGCAATGTCAGAAAAATATTATTATAGTTCAAACCTTTTGAAAGAAGTTACACTTGGAATTCTACACTATTCTAGTATCATTTTTCCAAACTAGTTTTTGATAGCATGCATGGAAAAATATAAAGGCATAATTATCGTGCAAGTAACTTTTCATAATTGAATTCAGATTAATGAATGAAATGTCTAAAAAGTTCCAAGACTTTAGTAGCCAAAAAAAAAAAAACATACGCGTTATTTGTCTCAACCAAGTTATTTTGTAATGATTCGTCTGTCTTCCTTAAAAGGGAGAATACAACCAAAACAAGTGTTTTTTATCGACTCCTTATAGTTTAAATAGGCCTAATCCACCATCAAAGTAGGCTTAGCTGGATTCATGGAGATCCGAACTACCCATACAATTGATTTCTGGTGGATTAGACCTATTTAAACTATAAAGACTTGATAAAATTCATCACTTGTTAGGTTGCATTCTCCCTTTAACGATTTTAGGCTTAGATCAGTCGACGCTTTAGCTTCCTGGCGTGCGACTCAACAAGGCTAAACCTATTGACGAATTTTCCCTCCTTGTTCCTTCCAGCCACCCAGCCTACTTGATATTCAAAGCATGACTTAAGAGCACGCTGGAATCGCCACCATTTATTGAAAGCAACGGTTTTTAGGGCCGCTTTTTTTATTTCGTTTTTAATATATTTCTTTTTATTTAACACAACCACGAAAGGGTATGAAGACACCCATTATGCACCCCATAAAATTACAAAAATGAGTTTTTTTTTTTTTTGTTGAATTACTGGTACCAAATTGTGTTACACAACGAGTAATTTATTATTTATCTTTTTTTTTATACTTTGATAAAAAAAAAAAATAGGTAATTTTTTTAATGATGGTAAATTTATTAAATTACGTAATTTTAAAGAGGGAAATTAGATTGAAAAAATATATTACCCGTTAAGGAAAATTAAATTTTCGTTAAAGGGAGAATGAACGTTAATCTTTTTTTAATCCAAAAAGTTTTTAACTATAAATTATCATTTGGGTAATTTTACCAGGACAAAACGTAAATTACAGTGACCTTGGTAAATTACCCATTTAGAACTTAAACAACAAACCATGTTTTAAATTATATTTGTCATATTAAAAGTTATTATTTTACGAGTGATATTATCCTTTAAAAAAACTTCAGCATACATAACTCCTTTAAATCAAAAGTATCTTTGTAGAGTTCCAAACTTTATATGAATAATTTAATTTTAAAAACGCGTTTTTTTTTTATCCATAATGAGGGAAATATTAAAACGTGCGTTGGAATCTCGAGATGGAATGGGAATTTTTATTAAAGGAAAAAAAAATAAAAGGGGGAAATAATGATTTTCGGTTAGGCTTAACTCCAGATCGTGAGTATCTCACCGCGAACGCGAGCCACAATTTCACCTGCTTCGAATCACGTGGAGTGATAGGGGATTAAGCGGCATTTTACGCGCCAAAAAAATTGAAGGGGGCTATACATAAACCACGTTTCTTAAGATTTTTTTATCCTTGAGGTTGAAGTTTAACATCACCGTGGATTAAAGTGTCCGTTACACAATAAGGATTGAAAGAATTTGTAGGAAGAAAACCGTAGACACGGGAGAAGGTGTAATTTCATTACTACATTGTTAAAAATTCATAACTTATCCCAGAAAAGTAATTAACTATCTGCAAATTGTACGTCATACGGCCCGATTCCCAAGACTAAAACATTCGCTACCACCCCTGTTAGGCTTAAGTTATTTGTACTCATCCTCGAGATATTGTCTTCTCTTCCTACTCAGGCGAAATTTCTCAATATTTACGCCGATTCCTCAGCACCAAGAGGCTAGCTAAGCCTTGGTTACTTTCTAACTCCCGACAGACACGCGTGAAGTTATGTTAGTTACACAATTTAAGCAAGTCTGTTTGTCGCTAAACTTAATCTTTCTCCCTTTGAGCTACTGAACGTTTGTTTTTAGGCTTAGGTACAACTAATGTTTTCCAAATTTAAAAATCTCGTTACCGACACTTTAAAAAACAAGGAAAACGATTTAAAGGGCCCCTCAGTTCTTCGTTATTCTTTTTTTACGTTATGACCTAATTTATGTTCTTTATTTTGATGCCAGAGTAAAGGATTCACCATGCCATGCCATTCCAAAGGTAGTAAAAAAAAAAAAAAAAAAAAAAAAGGCAAATGAAAGAACACGAAAATTTTTTTCCGAGTCTCAAAACAATGGCGCGTAGCTGTTTTTGCGTGATACGACAGGTTACACCTGTTACTCAAGTTGACAAAAATAAACTTCATAATTTTGATAATTAATGGTAATTCGGACTCTAACAATACAATTACTGTCGCTTTAGTATGGGTTGCGTCTATATCAAGGTGACATGTTTACCTATATATAAGAAGGAATTAGAAGCTCCAGAATTGCCTTACAATTTTTTAGGGACGGGTTTAGTCGAATTCAAGCTCTTGTATCTCTACTTCCGTCTTCCGGTAGCTCTCCTATTGGCGCTAAGTGACTAAGCAGGCGATAAAAATAGTAAAGACTAAATAATATACTACATTTTTTCAGTCTTTGATAAACGAAACATTATAACACCCCCTATAGCGTGGCACTGATCTCGGGAAGTTGATATACCCAGTTTTGATTGGGCCAGCTACCAACTGAAGCTTCTATTCTAGATAAATTACCATAAGAAAACTTGTTAGATTATTTATAAGTTGATAAACTATTTAGGTACACAAATATATTAATGCTTATATAATATGATACACAGTATAGAAAACGAGTACCCTTGAAGTATGAAAACAGCTTTGACATTACCAAATTAAAAATCTGGGCCTGCAGGCAGAAATAAGACAAATTAAAATCAAAGTTTGCAGTTTCAGAAATTTGAAGGGAACATAAAACTCCACGATATGACTTATATCATTTCAATTTCTAAATTTCAATTAAAGTTAGGCTGCCATAATTTATTCGAATGTCTATGGATTATATTTACTGGGTGGACACGTTTTCAAGTATCTTCAAAATTAAAATGCCAGAAATTATTACAATATATAGATTTTTTTATCCCTATATTAATGATTGTGTAACACAATTGACAATAGTTTTCAAATGAAAGGTAGGTCTTTCATAAGTCCTTTCACAAAAAATACTGCTCGAGAACTAAGTGTAGCTATGCAACCACAGTGATGACGTAGTATTGAGTGAATTTTGGTTTTCAAAAGTTTCGAAAATGAAGAATTTAAAATATTAATATTAATTCTATATATTCAAAAACGCTACTCAAATTCCATTCGCAGCTCATGAAAAAATCGTGACTTCGTCCTTGATTTACCGTTTATTTTCTCTTTAAAACCCACAATAACGCCCTCGAACTAATTATAGTTAAATACATATTCCAACCAAGCTGAACATACAAGCGTCTCGCCTCAAGATTGACAAGGCTTAGCTTTTATCTGCTGAAAACCGTTAATAAAAAAACTTTTAAAAATCATTAAATATTTTCCTTTAGCATAACGACAATTTGGCAGCTAGAGTTAACTCTCGACGTAGTCAGTTTATGAATAGAAGTTGATGCACAAGCGTATAACGGTCTCTCCTACTTTCTTAATAGTCTTTTTTTTAAATATCTATACGAAGCCGTGGGGGCTTGATTTTAATTTGGATAGGGTGGTCGTTGGGTTTTTCTTTTTATATTATAGGTTAAGAGGTACGGGTCCATTTATGACCTTGAATAAAAGGATCCTCGTGGTTTCCCACGTTGTTGGAAAACGGCCCAGTAACTGAGATGCTTATCACATTTGGGCGGTGGCCATTTAATAATGAAAAAAAGTTATAAAAAACAAGGAGAGCAAGGCATATTAAACTATTCGTGGAGAATATTATATTCAATTTGAACTGAAGTTGTCAGTACTGACTACACACAAAAGTTTTGCTATTCCATATCCGTAGAAACACATAAGAACATTGAAAACAATATTGTCTGCGAGGTCAAGTGTTTTTTTTTTGGCTTATACCCCTGGACCGTTTTGTGTCTGCGGGGTCAAGATAGTTAAGTTGGTAATTAAAACAGTCGCTGAAATTTAGTTTTCAACTTAATTATCTGGTTTTCGCCGCATTAAGTTTTTTAAGTTAAGTGATACTCGCGTAGACAGCATGGTCATTTGAAGCCGCGGATAATTTAAATTTAAAAAATAGTTAGCAAGATGGGATTTAAAAAGAAATTTTAGGAGTGGAAAAATCTAGTAAGGAAATATACACGAAAAGCCAACATCATGGTGGGGCCATGTTATAAAGTAACCTGACAGCCAGCCAGCCGCAAAGTATCAAAATAAAACTTTTCGTAAAACTAAACGTACAATAAAATTTTATAGGAATCCGCTACAGGCCTACAAGTGTAATCGAAAGTTGGTTGGTTTAGGATTCTTATAAAATGTAAAAAGAAAAAATTTACCAGCCTCAAGGTACGGAAAATGTGAGTTTACGGACCAGACACACCGTCTATTATATTTTATCCCGAAACAAGAAACGAAGATATATGTAGAGTAACTAGTTGGTCTACGCAATTCTACTTTTTTCTTTTTTTTTTTTTTTTTTTTTTTTTGACACAGGAGAAAAATAAAACAAGGTTACCTAAGATTCGCTAAGATTGCTTTCGCTACGATAGGGGATTCTCCCTTGGCAACTAGGCATCTATTTTTAAAACACTGTAACAAATCTCGCTAAAATATGTTGAATAAACACGGGGTGTTACGCGCTGCGGCATGGCTGTTGGATAATTTGACAGACTACTAGAGATATAGTTTGTAATTTAAATTTATGAATATCTTTTTTTAAAGAGAATATGAAATCCAAAAATAGTTCAACGTACTTCATTAGTCCTTTAACAAGTTAAAACCTTACGAATTTCAAGTTAATAGAACAGACCTAAAGGATTGCCTCGTGATGTCCCAAATATTTTGAATTACGTCACATTTCGCTTATTGGTTGCTAATTAATAAATATTAATTGCTATTTAAAATAAACATATTCCCGCGCTTAAATGTAAAAAAATAAAGTTTTACGGTTCTAGTTTAAGAGCAGCTAAGACTAATTAATGAAATACTTCATGGTTTAAACCTCAAAAACTTAAGTTAATTTCCAATCTGCTTAAGCCTACTTTTTTGGCATTTATGAGGTACAAAATACAACTTTAACTCGCTCAAAGATAATCAGTTTTGACTAAAATTCAACCTCTAATGGAGGGTTCCTGTAAAAAATTATGTGAATTCTCGATAGTTCAATCTGTCTTTTGTATACAATATTTAAAAAAACCTACAAAACCTTCAAAATACGGAATAATAATGGCATCGACAACGCGTTAGTTTGACAGACAAGAAAATTAACTTCATAAGCTAGCCATGATTAAAGCCTGTATTCAATTTGTTCATACTATTCTAAAACCTTAATCAAAATATTAGATTTTTAAGTTGAAGAGTTTTCAAGAAACTTCAAAATGAAAATTACAAATAATTTGATGACGTAGTTAATTAAGGATAATTTTCATAAGGTAAGACTTTCTTCATTAAGTAATTTTACGAAAAAAGCGCGCGAAATCAACCTTATCACGTAACAGATTGCGCGAGAATCAACTGTAGGGAAATCAGGCGACCATAGTGATGACGTAGAATCGCGGGGAAATTTTTAAATTTCAAAATGGAGATTATAAAATAAGTATTTTTACTGTTGTCTTAATTATTTTCTGACATATGTATATATATTTTTGAATCGTTTTTTAACGATCTTTCCGAAAATGCTGGTCAAATTCCATTTGGAACAGATGACAGCCTCGCTTTATTTCGATACTTTTTAACAAAACAATTTATTAAAATATTTTCTAAGCCTATAACGCCAGGAAATAATTGGCCCGCGGACTTTATTGTATTACGAAACCCTCAATCTCTGTTCTCTTTATAGAAAGATAATTTTAATTGAAATTTACTCGAGTGTCAAGTTCAAAAAGATAGTCTTCTATTTAATTTTTTTAATATATTTTTTTCTTCAATATTTTCTATGGCTTCAACGCAATTTTAAAGGAAGGTTGAAAAAATATTTTAATTAGGCCTAGATAATTTGAGAGGGGGATAAAAGCCATTCAAAACTCGTCTTTTTATTCCAAAGGTGGCTCTCAATTTTAAATTAATTTTAAATGTACTTAAACTATAATAATTTTGGCTACGAAATCTGAAGTTTTTATTAATTTACCAGGGTATCCATCCTTTAACAAAGTTATTCTCCCTTTAAATACCTCTACCTCATTTCAGTATGACTTATAAATATGACAGAACGAGGGGGAAATAGATGGTATGGTTAAAATCTGCCACTTAATAAAAATGGTAGAAAATCTCCCTCAAGAGGGGGGAAGAGTAATGTTCATTTTAACTACGTTATATTTATTTCCAAATGGGAAGTGCAGCCTCATAAAATTAACAACACGAATATTAAAGGGTGGATGAAGAAGAAAATGAAATAATGTTTTTATTAATTTTGCTTCTAAAAATAAAACACGTTTGAGTAGTAAGATATTCAGGAAATGATATGAGAACTGCATAAAAAATTAGAAACCTTCGGATTTTATTATTCAATTAAAAGGAGAACCTACGACGAATCAGAAGACTCAATTCCTCAGTACCTTTGGCGTAATAAAATCCCTGCAACACGTGCTGCGGCATTCACTATTTGCAGGGGCGTCCTTAGTTAATTGTAAGTGGGTGGGCTGAACAAGTTGGCCAAGACAAAATTCTATTAGGTTAAGTTACCATAGGTTCGACGGTCGAGAGGGCGTGAGTCCCCCTGCCCCCCTCCCGCTTCCAACGCCACTGACTGTTTAAATAGCGTTATATCTAATTATTGTTTTTACGCATACAATCTATTAGAAGTCTTTTGATTGGTCAGAGGATCTCCTTTTAATTGAATGACAAAATCTGCATATTTTCCAATTTTTTGCGCAATTTAGAGACATTTTCCGAATGTTTTTATTCCCCAACAAGTTTTAATAGTAGCATTGATCAAATATCTCTTCATTTCACTCTTCACCCTTCATTTCACTCTTCACCCTTCCTTTACTACCTAACAAGTAATTTTTTTTATTGATTCGTTAATATAGACCTAATCTCACCAGTAAAAACAATTTACAAACAAATATTAAACTAGAAATAAATTTAAAACTTACCCGGAAAATAGGCTTAGCTGGATTCATGGAGATCCTGAATACCTTCGCGTTGAAGGGTAGTCGACCAATGAGCAACGGGGCTTCGTTAAGACGAGATCTCCATGAGACGTCCAATAACATTCGATTGGTCGCGAAGAAATTCAGGATCTCCCTGAATTCAGCTAAGCCTATTTTCAGGGCGAGTTAAATTTATTTGTAGTTTAATATTGGTTTGAATTTACTGGTCTATTTAAACGATAAGGAATCGATAAAAAAAAGCACTTGTTAGGTTACATTCTCCCTTTAGTAAAAAAAAAAAAAATCTGTTTATGAAAAAAAAACTTAGTACACGTCATATTATTTTTATGAAACGTTCGTGTCTATAGTGCGAAACTTGTTCGTCGCAATCGACTTGTCATCTAGGACGTGGTGATCACGCAACCAAGTAAATATACACAATATTAAGGGAAGTTCGAGAATTTTGGCAAAACTGTGGTTTCATTTTCTTGATAACAGGCCAAAAACATCATCGGCTAAAACGTTTTAGATTATCTTTTATTTTCTAAAAATGATTAAGTGAATAAAGTTACCGTAAAAGTTTGATTTTTTTTTTTTTTTTTTCGGATAGATGCGATAAAAACCTAGACTGTTGCAAAATCCTACGTACATTGCGAAAAAATATTTTGGATATATTTGAATATACTTCTGTTTATATAGTAACAAAGCTACTTCATAGTCAATTTTTGACAACTATATATAAGCGTGTTTCAAAGCGTACTGCAAAAACATTTAGACTTAACTCGAGTTAGTCCAAGATTTAGGCTTTTGCGCCAAAACAAAGGTGAATCTAAAATAAACCTTTTCGCTTAACCAACGTTAACAGTCATCAAGTTACAGAGAAGCGGTTATTTAAAATAATATAAGCTTCTCTTGGAAAAAACTAAAGCAAAAAGCCTGGAAAACAACGGGGCTTAACTCTTAACAATTGAAAATTAGAAAAATTATACTTCAAAGCCCTTATGATACATATAGTTCAGGTATGTTGGTTTCAAAGACTTCCCAACAACCCATTTGCCCACGTAAAGCTTACTTCACAACCATTTCGAATACTAGAACAGCAAACGGTATAGAACCGTTAAGCCTACTTCAAAAAGCTTATCGACAACTTCAACTTAAAAAATTATTTTTAACAACTACCAAACGGGAATTAACGCTAGCTTCAAAATCATTTACCAACTACAGAACAGCAATTAAAGCCAGCTTCGAAACCTTTTGCCAACTATAGAACAGCAATTAAAGCCAGCTTCAAAATCTTACCAACTAAAGAACAGCAATTAAAGTCAAATTCAAATCCTTCTGCCAATTACCGAACAGCAATTAAAGTTACATCCAAAACGTTTTGCCAATTACCGAACAGTATTTAAAGCCTAAATCCAAAACCTTGTCAATTATATATGTAAAACCTACTTCAAAAACATTTTTTGAACTACCGAACCCTAAATACTTTCGAAAACGTTTGTCAAATATCGTTCAAAACCTTAACTGTAATAATTAAAACAACAAAGCTTACTTCAAAAACTTTTGTTAACTGACAAAACATCAGCTATTATAAAGGCTATATTAGTTAGTTACATCATACCCTTCACAACAATTTTGTTTCGTCTATTAATCGCAATGTTTGTACGCTTTTCAGGAAGTCGCTAAGCCTAATTCATGCGTAATCCTAGTTAATTTGAGAGTTACGCAATCCCACCAATATATAAATATTTTACGCATCGCAACCGGGTTGATTGCGAGTGATAAAACAAAATTATTCTACGTAGCCCTTTAAACATCGCTCTTTGATACCGAAGTAAATAAAATTCTACAGGTTCACGAACTAATTTCGTTCGTATAGAGTACAACACAATAGATTTTTCTCCTCCTCCATACTTGAAAATGAGCATTACTGGCCCTAGTCGTAAAGAAATTGGAAGTTTCAGCCTTTATAAACAGTTTCGGAGGGGGATTTTTTTACAGCTCCGTAAATGTACGTAAGACCTAACAGGCCACCATCAACAAATGGCGCCTTCTTCCTTTATAATAGTTGGCGTCTATCGGGCCAAGTTTAGAATAAGAAAAAAAAAATTACCAGAAAAACATTTGCACGATGTTTTGGTTTGTACCATTGCAGGGTTCCTGCAGAGAGAAGTTCATATTGCTTCTTTTCAAGACGTTGTTTGCGGGGGAGTAATATGTTTATACTAACTGAAATAAGGTGTGCAAAGCCGAATACATCTTTATTACCTAATTAAAAGCTTTTTCTCCTTCAAATTCAAGTCCAAACATTGCTGAACTTATCAAAACAATTCCGGGGAAGCTAGGAATGTAACTACGTAGGGTCATAGGTCAAATAGAAAGCATCGATGTACCGATTGAAATCATTAAAAGGATCTCGAAACAATCAACATGAAAATGCGTAGTTTTCAAGAAACAAAATGAACCTTTTGATAACCCCATGACCCCGTCAACATAGATTGTAATAAAAATTTAACCTTTATAATGTTTTTTGTAGCTCACAACTTCATGGTTTTTGTCAAAAAATGAACATTGATAACCCATGAACATGTCAAATAGTCCAATAAAAATATACCATAGTGTCTTACGTTTTGGTTGAATGTAAGAAAAGTAGACAATAAATAGAACTGTATTTGTACAGTCGTTGCCATAAGAATAGTATCTATATCAGCATATGTACCCTAGCCCTATCAAACATCAGTATTGAGTACAAACACGTGTCATCAAGAGGCCCTCGACCTCTAAAAATTAATTAAGGCCAAATGAAACCTTTAAAATTACAAATACCTGCAATATTGATGAAGTTTTCCAATTTCATTTTTCCACGTTGCACTTGCTTGAAATTACATCATCGTCAAAAGGCGGGAATTTTCGTAGCGCCACTTTGGGATTTCGACTCATCTCTGCTCTATATCTTCGCTAAAAGCTTTAGGCTGTAATAAAAGCATGACATTGTACAGATGGAATAAGAGAAATAAAATTAATAATCCGAATAAAACTTCTAGAGCTAAAAAGCAAAGCCTTGCGAGGCTTCGTTACAGCTTATCTATCCGCGTGGTTATTATACACGTATTCTAACTTCGAACCACCCCCTCACAAAACTTAAACCTCCCTACAGTCAAAAAACGAATTAAAAGGAATAGTATAACATTGAAATCTAAAAAAAAAAAAAAAAAAAAAAAAAAAATATCTTTCATAAAAATTTACTTTTTAATAATATCAAAATCTAAAACAATTCGCTATAAGATTTTGCTTTTAAGTCCCAAAATTGAAAAGAAATAAGGATAATTCGCTTTGGAGTCTCAAAATTAATAAGAATTAACTTTAAAATATCTTACTAGATATTGTTAACTGGGTGCCGCCGCCATTACGTCCCAACCAATGGGATAAAGGTGACGTTCGTGACGTTTCTCCGAGTGTTTTCTCACCTCTTCTAGCTTTGCGCCGGGTAGAGATTTTTTTCCTCCCGAGAAAATAGGGACGGATGACACGCCCATCGGCAAAAATTCTTGCATTGTTTTTGACCCTCTCTAAAGAGGGTAGGCAGCCCACTGAATCAAACCTGTAAAGGGGGATGATGAGCTCATGCGCAGGGACTTCTGTTTCATCCCCCTTTGCTTGTCTGGTTCTGTGTTTGTCTACCCCTTTGAAGGGGTCAAAATAAACGCAATAGGTCTATTCCCCAAAAATCTCTCGTTAAAAAATGGCTTTCTTACGGTAGAAACTTCATTTCGAATTTCGAAAGGTTGATTCAGACTGGACGAACTGTCGACTAGCGAGAACGTAGAACAATAACGACGGGAAATCTATGTATGTTCTATAACAAAGGGGACCCTCTACATATCACCCTTAGCTCCACTAGTCTGAACAATTTTATGAGGCTTTCCCTTCAGAAAAAAAAAAAAAAAATCAGTAAGACCTAAAAACAATACGCCATAAAGACGAATCTATCTCCACTGTTGAACCCTGCAAACCAGGGGAGTGAGAGAGGCCAACGAGCCAAAATTTGGTGGAAAACCAAGGAGGGGTGCGAGTGGAGGGGGTAATCAACGATTATATACTTTCTCAAATGGTGCGGGACCAGCCGAACAGCCAGGTTTACTCGTTGAAATGTTCACGGTCGTCCTACATGCCTGCGCCAACTCGCGTGGGCGTGGTTAAAACCTACAAAAAACACGAACAGGCCAGAAAAAATTCTATTTGAAAGAAGTGGCCGATGACTTCTTTCTCCCCTATACCAGGTTTAACATTGTATCAATAAGCCTCAACTTCCATAATTATAACAACCTGTTTTATTACAAGTGATACTGTTTTCAATGTCTAGGACATTTTTAGTTACGCAAAAATTTGTTTTTTCGGCAATATAGCGATCATGCCAATGTCTACCGCCCACGCCGACATTCTCAAAGACAGGGGCCTACACGAAAAAAGACTCTTCAATTTTTAGTAGTGAATTTGAATATTTCTGATTTTTGGTTTCCAAAATTTAGAAATTATATATTTTTATTTTTATCGTTATGTTAATTTCCTATATTGCAAATGTATATACATTTCTAATCGGTTTTTCAACGATCTTTCCGAATATTTGGTTTCAATGATCAATACAACAGTAACACCATTACTGTAATGTATTTATACTTCTGTTCAAGAAAAGTTGGAAAAATAGTGAAAGCTGAAGCGGATTAATATACAATGTTAAGTCTATAAGAAAAAAATGAGTCATAATCAACTCTCTTATTCAATATTCATTTAAAAACCGAATGGGCTTTGCTACCTTCGCTTTTAATGACAGGTGGTATTGCATGGAGGAAAAAAAGACAATGTAATATTAGACTTTCAAGGTTAGCCAGATTAGAATAAGCGTTTTAAGTTTTTTTGACAGTGTTAAAGATACCAAGTTAAAGGTCTATTGAAAACGAGTCTCGGGTGGAACATTTCAAGAAGATCTTTAAAATTTTCACAAAAAGTTAGTCTTTAAAAAACAGTAATCTAATACGTTTTTGGCATGGTGATAACAAATCCATGTAAATTTGGCGCAATTGAATATTTAAATTCCCTGTATTTTCCTTAAAATGAGTCTGTCATGAACACCAAAGGGAAATTGAGTAGCATTTTCGGAAAGATGGTTGAAAAACGATTCAAAAGATATATATGTCATCAAGAATCCATTCAGGTTCCATAAGAATATGGGAGGGCCGCGATTCAATAACCATCCTCCCAAACTTTGTAGCAAAAGTTCGTCTGCTTCGAATCGATTTTTCAAGTAAATCGCTCTTGACATTATATTATTAACCAGCGCCACTAACGACATTTACATAATATTTTGGGTAATAAAAATGGAGCCGACCGAAAAAAGATCTAAGCGTACAAATGTTGGGAAAATTGCGGACGAACTTTTGTTACAAAGTTTGGGAGGATGGTACCAGAGGCTAAAGCTATGCTCCCATATTCTTATGGAACCTGAATGGATTCTTGATGTCATAGCAAAAATTATCGAGATTGTTAAAATACTAAATATAATCGCCATTTTCGAAATTTTTAAAAATAAATATTTCCCGCAATACTACGTCATCACTATGGTTGCGTAGCTATTGTAGAACCTACAATTTATTCTCGCGTGTTCTAAGGTTGCTTTCGCGCGGTCTTTTTCGTAAAAGTACTTAATCCAGAAAGTTCTAGTTTTAGTACTAAAAAATTACATGTATAGGAAAAAATATATTTTTTGACAATTTCAAGTTTCTTAAAAACGCGTCAACCTAGAAGAGTATAAAATTTTGAATATGGCTTTTTTAATAGTATGATAAAACTAACAACATGATCCATATGCATTCGGAAAAATTGGGATAGCAATTTTGATGTTTTTATGAATAATTTAACGACCCTATTTACCGTCTTCATCATCCCTTGAGGACTAAATTTCGGTTTAGGAAATATTCTTATGAATAACATTGAAATTAAGGTTTGGCTTTGGTATCGACGTAATTTTAAATATACGTTTTTCAACTTATCAAGTCCTTGGTTAAATATGCGAAAAATAAATTGTTAATAAAAAAGGATATTTGGCTCAAATCATACACATTTTAAAATTAAAAAACATTAATATATATATATATATATGCATAGATTTTTTGATGTATTTTGAATGACTAGAATTTTAACCGGTTTTACTTGAAGGTGTTTTTGGGCCTTGAGAGCGAAAAAAATTGAAATTTAGAAAACTTGAATATATTTTTTTTAATATTTAATAATAAAAAAAATTAAATTAAAATGTAATTTAAAAATAACTTATAACGTAATGAAATGGGTAATAAGGTTTTGGTTAGATTTAACCTATTGATCTTGAATCAAATTAAAGTTAATTTTCAATTGATGCGATTTTAATTCCGGTAACGTTCTCAATTTGAAATAAAAATTGGTGTCTGAATTAAAATAGCACTTAAAGTTAAGTTTCATTATATTTTCTGTATACTAAAAGCATAAAAAAACACTACCCATAATCCAGTCACAATTTTAAGAATAAATTACGACAAAAAAAACGCATCCTCAATTAACTTCATCCAATAAATTAAAAACAACAGGAAGAAAGGTAAATTGAAATAGATACGCGTACATGACGTCACTATACCCTTACCTTTCCTTCCTGTCTTTAGTAATATTGCTTGTAATCAGATAATGAATTGACTATGTAATTACAGAAAAAAAAAATTAGGGGGATATGCTAATTATTAGTCTATTTCATATATAGATAACGCAACACACGCAAAGTTAGGCTTAAGTGTGACCTTAAGAATGCAAATCAATAGAAAATTAATTGAAGCCAAAAATAAACTAAATAACAGAACAAGATCAGACTACCATTAGGAAACACGTTCTTAAAGGCGGCAATAAAAATTAATTTCGATGAAGTAATCTTACCCCGGAAATATCCCGAGTCTCGAAGACTCACGGTCTAGCACAGGCATAGCGAGGAAAACTATCTCTTCTTGTCTCCTCATCTATTTCAAAGCGGTTCGACCAAAATTGCTTCCCTAACGAACCGATTTCTCACATTGATTTGATAACCAGCTAACTATATTCTAAGCTTCAACGAAGAACGAAAAGTATATTACTTTATTCATTAAAAGTAAACAACGCTTCGTAGCGTACAGGCAGAATCTGATTCGAGACACTCTAGCGGTCGTAAATAGTGAAACCGGAAGTTGGGAGGGAAGACAATATAGCCGAGCGCGGGCCGCCTAAATTCAGTACCTCTCTCCCGACTCAAAATATCGTGGAAGAGTCCAAATCACTCGTGCCAGACAGGGGTGATGACATTTTTGTCTAGTTTTAAGTGATGGGCTAGTACGTTTACCGGGCCCTTTGCTGATAGTGATTGACATTTTGTTCCTACTCATAGCCCAAGGGAGAAACTTACTACCCAAACTTCATATCATAATGACTCTCTTGGGAATTGACGTTGCCGACGGGAGTGGCAAAAATATATTTGGTTGCGCTGGTTACAATCTCGGATTTTGCCCTAAAGTATGAACGAGGCTTATATAAAGCTATTTTCGGTTTCTATGAGATCTAAAACAGAATTTCACGTATATAATAATGAATACAAAAACCCACATACATCCACCCCACTCATAATGGCGATATAGACGCGCACATAATCCAATAGATTACCTTGGAATATCTAAACGCACTTTTAACACGCGAGAAAAAGCCTATTTACTTTTTGGCAAGGGAACAGAAAATGGAGGGGGGGGGGGGGAGTTGAAACAATCCTATAGAAGCTAGGTAGGGGGTCAAATCGATATTTTTGACTACTATCCAACATTAAAACGAGCGCCAAGCAGGCTAACGCGTTCAATTCAAAGTCAGGGCTATAATACAGTACTGTTTCCGAAAAGTACAATTAAAGGGGAACTATAATATAACGAGGGTAAAATGGAACAGCTTTTGAACTTATTTTCATAATGCTGGGAAATTAAAGGTAGAATGCAGCCCTAGGAGTGATTTTCAACATATACTTTTCAACATTTGGAAATCAAAACCTTGATTTTTCCAGGTTTTACGAGTAAGAGTTTCTCCAATTTTTTGACACAATTCAAATTCCTTGATAATTCCAGATACGAGCCTTGCTTTTTCAAATTGCTTACACTTTTCCTTTTTTCGTATTTTCCCGTTAAAAGCAATGATTATTAATGACGAAGGCTTACCAAACGCATTACTTAGGGAGGGATAAAAGCCAAGAATCATTTAAATATTTTTCTTTTTCCCACATTTTGGTTTAACGCATTTTAAAAAGATCCAGTACAATTTCGTTTGTAAATTAAACGTATATACGATATAATACACGTGTAAATAATTTTAAAACACGCCAGTTATCAGTCATACCCTTAATAAAATTTCCATACTAGTACTCAGATACCATGATATTACATATTTGTTTAAAAGTTGAGGTATAAATTTTAGATAAAAAAATGATTTACTACACTTTTTACTCATATTCAAGAGGATCGAGATGGCATAATGGGAAAAGCTTAAGATGGATTGATATACAATGTTAAACCTTATAGAAAATAAAGTAGTTGCTGCCAACTCACAACAGTGTACAACTTTGCTTATAGTGAGACTTCAACGTGAAAATATCAAAAATATAGTTTTTTTTTCCGATTTATGACTTTAGGCATTTAAATCGATTTAAACCGTTTCAAAACGTTTCGCTTTAGTCTTTTAATCAAACTGATTTGATTCGATTTCTCGAAACTGCTTCGGGAACCAATTTCGTACCGATTCGGTTTCAGCAACCGATAGTTGAAACTACGATAAATCGATTTATAAAGATAATGCGTGAACCCGTGACGCTTAAAACGATTCCTGCCGATTTGAATATCGATTTGATTTTACCATTTCAAATGGATTAAGAAATGCTAGCGTGACAACTTTAGTTTATTTCGTATGAAAATTATAATTAATCGGAATATATATTTTTTTATTTTCATTTTGAAGATTCAACCCAGAGGTATAAAATTTTGGATCGATCTGGATACGGTAGTGTGAACGTAGCCCCAGGGTAATCATCCATGGATTAATAATTAGCGTACTAATTATTATTAATCGGTGAATTATGTCTCATATTCTTGGTTTGACAAGTTTGGGGTGTGGGTAGATCAAACTCATTGAAATTTTCATATTGATATGACATAAGGCTTATTTTAAACTTCACATAAATTATGTTCATATCTTTTATAGGAAATATTATTTATTTTTGAGAAAAAAAAACAATATTAGGTACATGAAATATGTACATATTTCTCTGAAAGACATCTATTTGAAAAAAAAAAAAAATCTGTACATTGGGAGATTTGTGGATTTTTATTCCGTTTGTTTTTAATTTTTTTTTTAATTTTTCCTGTTTTTTTTTTTTTTTTTATTAATTAACTTTGCAATGAAAAAGCCCCGTTATCTTTTAATTTGTCTCATCTAGGTCTTAATAGATATGGCGAAAACGTTTCTTTCTCTCTCTCTCTCTTTCTCTCTCTTGTTAAAATGGGGATAAAATATATTGACACGCATACATTAAATTTAAACACATTTAAACTGTTTGTTTTTCCATATTTTTTCGACGAAGTGTGAATGTTCACGAAGAGCCTACTTTAGATTTTTATTTCTCCAAAAATTCTTTTGGGTCCGTGTTCTTAACGAATTTAAATTTAATTTTGACTTAAAATAAGGCCAACATTACGTAATATTCTTTGTGAAAATTTGAAATTAGGGAGAGAGTTGTCGAGACATCACCAAAAACGTGATGTCATACGTGATAAGTTCCCTATTATTGTTAATACCCTGTTAATTTAATCAGATATGACGTAATGTTCATTAGTAAGAAATATTAATTATTAAAGCTATTAAGTAACAATAATTTTGGGATCAAAAAATTTAGATTAAATTTTGTCAAGGATAAATTTAAATTCATTTTTATCTTCATTTTATTTTGTCTATTCCACCTTGAATTGTTAGCAATTAGCAAAATCAATCAAGATTTTTGGCAAAGAATCTAAGCTCCTACGTCAAGATAAAGATGAAGTTTAAATCAAGTTTTATGTTCAGCTACACGTTAACAAATTTGCAGTGACAGAGAACCAAATATTTAAAAAACTGATTGAAAAAGGAGCTTTACAGATAACAAATAAGTATTTCTTAAGCCTAAATGGTAAAAACCTTGGCTACATTTATGGGATTTTGTTAATACTATAGCATGCAGTTTCCGCTAGACGGCGCTAATGAGTAATCGCTTGTCCCTATTGTGTTAAATGTCCTTATTCAGAACTTGTTTTGAGAACACAAAGCTTCAGTTTTGATATTTGACTGAACAAGTTTGTGACGTCAGAACGGTAATTATATTCTTACTAATGATCATTACATTAATCTGATATTTAACTAATTTAGTTAAAACTGGCGTAATAGCTGGAAAATGGGCTCACAAAAATGTTAAATATAGCTCAACAAAAATGGTAATACACGGTACAAATACGTAACAGACGTGAATTTAAGAGGAGTAGAGTCAATTAAAATATACAACTAATTTTTAATAACGTTTAAATTTAAAAATTAAGGTATAGGGGGGAAACAAAATAATACACTTCTACGCTGTGCCCTTTTATAGTTACTTTTGTTTTAAGACAATTATGATGTTATATAACTCGACATTACATTCTAATTTAGTAAAAAGGTAGAATTAATCTAATCCTATAGCTTCCTATACCATCGATTTTTTAAAACAGGCCTATATCAAATTACATAATTCGACGTAATCTATAATTACCATAAATATATAACACCAACTACAGATTCGAAGAGATTACGTTAAAAGCTTTATAATGAAACAAAGAACGTCGAAATCGGACAATAAACAAGGAACTTGGAATTTTTTCAAAGTTGAAAGATTCGGTAGTGACGTCATGACTGTTGTCTGGTAAATCAACGATGGAAAAACTTTTAGAGGCTAATAATTTGTCAAATTATATTAAATTATCATTAAAAAACGAAGATAAACTGAATTTAAATAAGATTATATTAAAAAACACGATTTAAAAGGCTAATTTAAAATAAAGTTATGGTGACGTCATGACGGTAATTTCGGAAACTTTGAATTTTTCAAAGTCGTTTATTTATAGCACGATTTTCACGTGATTGGTCTCGTTTCAAAGCTCTTAACGAACTCTATTCGAATCTGATGTTTTTTCTCTTTTACATAACAATCTAAATCAACTAAATTTGAATTTATATATTTATGGTAAAATCATACGAACTCCAATGATTCTCACCTCACTATACTTGTTCGATTTAACTTTTTTGCACATTTTCTAAGTTCAGGTAACGTTAATTTGTTTGTTTTTTTTTAATTTTGTTTTAAAATCCCTCTTCGGTGTCTGCTCAGTTGATTTATTTTCTTAAACCAAAACCGGTGGTATTATAAACAAAAAAAAAAAAAAATATAGGGGGTTGTGGGGGTTATTGAAAACCAACTAGAAATTTTGAGCCTCAAAATAAAGATGAAAAGTATATAAAAAAAAACATTTTTTTTTCGTTATCACAATTTTGAAAATCTTTGATTTAATTTTTTTATGGTAATGTTTTAATTTCTTTATTTAATTTTGGATGGATTTTTCTTCTCATATATATGTATAATATTGGTACCCCACGAGTGATATCTTAATTTGTTTTAGTAGTTTTTCAGTACTTTTTTTGAATTTTAGCATTTTTGTAATAAATTTTTAAGTATCTTTTAATTTCAATTCGGTTTTTATTTATCTTAATGAACTAAGATAATGTATACTAAATTTACCTTGCTTTGTTTGATTGACGTTGATAGATTTAAATTTTTGTAAAGAAATAGAAGTTTTAGTAGGAAAAAACTCTTAAGCCTTGGTCTTTTGATTCAGGCTTCTTTGCGGTTTCCTTTAAACCTTAATTTTAATTAAACTTGATTAAAATATTACACAAATTGAATTATATTTGATTTGTGGATAGATTTAAAGTCAAAAGTTGAGTTTAAATACTAATATTTCCAAGGTAATTTTAGTCTACAACATCTTTGTTTTTTCAGATTTAAACAATTTTTTTTTTGTCCCTCAAATTTTTTATATCCTAGTTTATTTTTTTGGCAGTTTAAATATCGTAATTTATCAACGACATATAATTTATTAATTATTATTTAACGAGCCAAGTTAATTTACGAAATAATACGATTTTTATTATCATTTTTTGTTTTCCTTTATACCCGTGGCCTTTTTTTTTTTAATTTTTCTTTAAATATAATCTTAATTTTTCCAAAAAATAGGGGGTTAATGTTGAAACAAAAATAGTAACAAAAGATATTCTTTGTTTTTTAAAATAAATAAGATTTTCTTTTTCTTTTTAAAGAAATAAAATTCAAAAACAATTTTTTCCGGAGAGAAAAATAACAAAACAGGTTTAAGGATACATTTTTAAGTTTAGCAAGATCACCAGTTTTTTTTATTTAATTCAGAATTAGACTAGGTAGATTTTAAATGAAAGCAAAATAATATAAAATTGAGATAAAATTTAAAAATGCATATTTAATTTTTTTAAAGGGATTTGGGATTATTTTAAGTTAATTGGCGAGATAAAATTTTAATTTGATACTAAAGAAATAAGAATTAAATAAATTATATCGGTATAATATTTTATATATTTTGTATTGAAAATATGAAAATTGTAACGAGATTTTGTTCGAAACAGCCAAGAAATCGAATTGGAATTTCCTTTCCAGCCAGCCAGCCGTTCGACTCAAGCAATTACTTGAGAACTTCAGAAAAGCGCAAAATCAGCCAAATACAGTTCTCAATATACAATTTAACGTATTATTACTATAAATAATTAACTAGCCTGCTACACAATTTACTAAATAAAGTTCAAGGGAGCGTTAGAACCGGTTAGAACATACAAGTTCCTTTTATAGAAAACAAACTTGTATGTTAGAAAGCTCCCCAGAAAGTTTATATTCTATGACTATTAAAAATGGATACCTATCAATTATTAATAGTTAAAGAATAACAAAAAAAATGGCGTTTAAAAGAGTCCTCTAGCGGCAAACAGTGCAGGCAAAAGTAGGAACTACTTATTCTATATGCATAGCAGCCACGCACGAAGTTGTGTTAGTTACTTTTGCCTGCACTGTTTGCCATTAGAGGACGCTTATGAATGCCAAGTTTTGTTTTCAATATATTTATCTATTAAGATAGGTGTCCATTGTTAAATAAACGAATTTCATTACAATGCAGTAGCAGTCTCGATAATAATTAATTTTAATAATAGTTTAATTTCATCACCATGGGTCAAGAAGTTTAGCGTAAAAGAATACAATTTAAAGCTTAAAACAAATTAAAATTTATATCTCGCAGAGTGTAAACCACGCAATCCTCAGATCATAAGATTTTTTAATAATTTTAAAACTGGTAGATCTCGCTTTTGAAGAAAAAAAGGTTTTGGGTAGTGATTTTCAATTTACCGAAATACCTAGAGAAAAATCTATTAGTTTTAAAGCTAAGGCTATCCACCTAGCGTATTAATTAAAAGCTTAATTAAAAATATTTTTTTTTTAAAATGAGGAAGGAAAGTTGAAGTTAAGAATAAAAAATACACCTTTTCCCGACAAAATTAACATTTAAGAGCGTAGTAACATTTTAGCCCGAAATTTAAGCCTTTTTTTCCTTTATAATGGTAGCTTTTAGTAGCTGCCGCTCGCTTATTAACGTAATAAAATTAGTTCTTAAAGGGAGAATGAAACCTAAGTTATTTTTTATCGATTCCTTATCGTTTAAATAAGCCTAATCCACCAGTAAAATGGTTTATTAAAGGAATATTAAACAAGGAAATAGGCTTAGCGGGATTCACTGAGATACCCTGAATTTCTTCGCATTGATGGGTCAACGACCAGTCGAATGTCATTGGAAATCTCATGGAGATGTCGCTATAACGATAGGCCTTTGCTCATTTTTCGCCGACCCTTCAATGAGAATAAATTCAGGATCTCCATGAATCCAGCTAAGCCTATTTTCGGGGTAAGTTTTGAACTGATTTCTAGTTTAATATTTGTTTATATGTTTTTTCCCCTGGTGGATTAGGCTTATTTAAATGATAAGGAATAGTTAAAAACACTTGTTAGGTTGCATTCTCCCTTTAAATTGAGAACGAAAAGGAAGAATTTTTATCGGTTATACTATTAAAAATAAGATTTAAAACAATCGTGAAATGTCTCTGAATTGCGTGTAAAAATTAAAAAATAAAATGAGTACCTCCAACTACACGCGCTGTTGTACTTGCGATTATGCGTGTGAAAATAATCAAGTGTCGCGGGGGATTTCATTAAACTAAAGGTAAGGTATCTTTTGATCCGTCGGAGGTGGTTTTATTTTTAATTGAACCCCAAAATCAGAAGGTTTTCAATTTTTTTGTACAATTCAAAGACAATTACCCGAATGTTTTACTTCTTAAATATGTCTTATTTTTAGAAACAAAAGCAATAAAAAAAAAATCATTATTTTCTCTTCATCCTCCCTTTAACCAATCATTTACTCTTTATAGAGATTTCAAATTCAGTTTTCTTCTTAGTTAAGAATAAATTTAGGTTAATTTTAAATAGAAGGGCCAGTGCTTATTTCCGGTGGGCTTTCGAAGTAATTATCCTTTTAGTTTTAGGTTGTTTTTGTTTTTCTGTCTTGCATAACACTTTAAATTCCACAGGCACACTTAAATATCCACATTTTTTCAAAAAACAGTTAAATTTAGGTTTTGAAATTGGCAGGAGATTTTTTTTTGTTTTTTTTTTTGGGAGAAGGAGGGTTATTATTTTCCATTTTTTTTCTTTTTACACAAAAACCACGGGGATAAAATTTATTTTTGGACATTTCTTATTAATTATAACTTTTTTTTTTTATTCTTTGGGATGGACTCTTTAATTATACGAACAGGCAGTATTTTTTAAAAAAGTCCCCAAAAATGTTTTTACGTTATTTACATTTTTTTGTCTAAAATTTTTATTTTTGTTTTTTTTTTGTATTTTTTTCATGAGGGGCAACAAGGGGGAAGAAGGCTTATTCGAAATAATTGCAAATATTTTTTTTGGCCTTTTTTTTTGTCCAAACTTGTTTTGAGATTGTCAAATAAAATCATAAGTTTAAAAATAAAATTTTGATAAATTTGGGGAAATTCGTTTTTTTGTTTTTAAACATTTATAATTTAAACTTTTAAGTTCACCATTATTAATTATAATTTTAAAATTAATTAAGAAAAAATGTGGTCTATATGTGATCATATTATTACTAATAAATTTTATATTAATTTCATTATTTAAATATGATATAATGGTAAAATTTAAAAAACCTTTACGGTTAATTGTACATATTAAATAATTATTTAATATTATTGTTTTTTGGTTTTTAGCGGGGAATGTTAACGTTTATTGCCAGAAATGATTATTTTGAGATAATGGCAGCGTTATTTGAATGATTTTTAAATTTTACCATTATTCATAATTAATTTTGAAAGGGTGCATCAAGATTTAAAAAAAAATTCAATTTAATTTATATATTTAATACCATAAAAATTTACGCAAAATATCGGTGCAATAATATTTTGACGTAAAATATTTAATAATACTTAAAAAAAAATCTAATACCCGATTAATCCCCAATTAATTTTGTTCAAACTTAAACTCAATCAATGAAATATTAAATTTTGGGTTATTTATATTAAAATTTTGCAATATAAGGATTTTGTTTTTTTTATATCAAGTATGATTAGACCACACATTTTCATAGTAAATTTCTTATTGTTGTTATTTGTAGAAGGGTTGAGGGGGGGGCAGGGAGGGGGGGAAGGTTTTAATTGTTGCTGTTTTTGCCATTTTTTGTTAATTCATTGTCTTATTGTCTTTTTTGTATTTTTTTTTCCTCTTAATTTTTTTGAAAAATGAAGAAGTTGGTTGGTTTTTACGCGGTTTCCGCGAGCGAGAGCCTTTTGGTGCTAATGGCAACTCCACCATCACTGTTCAAGCTCTGAACACTAGAATGATCGTCCGTATCACTATGAACACTGTTGTATCCCAGAATGTCAACTTCGTCTTGATTTCGTGACGATAAGTGGACAAGGGGGTGAGGGCAAAAAAGAACACAAAGTTCTGTTAGATCACACACTAACACACACACACTCTTGGTGTAGTTGGATGGATGTTTTGAGGGGAAAACTGCCTTATTATAACTTAATATATCACGTTGTGGGTACATGTACATGGTACAACCAAATTTAGATGGTTTTTAAATAAGATCTCTCACGAGTGCGGTTTCCTTACGAATTTTACGTTTCGCGGGAACGTAAAGATACTATTTGGAATATTAAGATGTTGGAGCTAATTAAAATTTATTGATTTTATCGACACTTCGTCATGCAATGATTCAATGAAAACGCCACCCAATTATGATTTAATTAAATTAAAACCTGGGGTAAAACTTAACGAAGCCATTCATGATTGCGTTAATTGTTGTCGTATATAACTTAACTTTTTAATTCAAGTATAACAATAAAAATTGAATACGGTCTATATTACGCGCTCTGGGAAGAAAAGTTTGAATTTGGAATACAAATCACGTAGATATTCAAATTTAGCGCTATTTAGAATTATGCGTTTCCTGTTAAGTGTATATGTCGAATTTTTCACAGGAACAAGAATACAGCAAAGTTAGCGAAAGACACATAACAGGTTGAGCAACCTCTGACCGTCTGACGTCAAACACAAAAACAACTAGACTACAGGGAATCGGGACTTTAATTTCCAAAGTGCTACCATTTAAAGGTTTACTGATAATCAAGATATGCTTGCTATGGCATAAGTAGAAGTATTTAAAGGCCTAGGATAACTTCTGCCTGTCACCCTGGTCTTGGAAGGTAAGCCCACTTCCTGTGAAACAGGCAAAGAAATCCTAAGCCTTTAATGTCCTACTAAATTTGACTACTAACTACTTTGTGATTAAACTTTTAAAATGGCCACACTTTGGAAATTCAAGCCAGGACTCCCCAAACAAACACGTGGTTTTGCGACTGACGTCAGAGATCATTTAGACTGTCTCCTTCCTAACCTTGGAATACATTGACTCGTCAACCAACGAGTACAAGTTGACATCATCATCTACAAGCCATATCCACGGCCATAACCTTACTAGTTACGTAACAAAAGCGACTAATTAAAAAATATCTATTTTAACTCCTTGTGTCAATATTTGAGCAGCTGAATATAACCATTCAACCTATGCAAACTTTTGTATCAAGTCTTGGAATGACGTCCAATATTTAAGTGGCTAATTAAACTACTTATCCAGTATTTATCCTCGAGCAACCGTCATTAATTCAAATGAATTCCGGAGAGGTGAATCCGGAAATTTCGAAATCGGAATTTTTTATTTTTTGAAGCATGCAACGCGCATTTATAATGAAAGCGATGTCAAGAAAAAGGTTTTTTGTCCTACCAGTTTCGGATGTGCAGGAGTTGGTGGACGTGGATGTAGAGGAACTGCATTCGCTGACGCTCCTCCTTTTGTGCGTGTCCACCTGGATTCCCAAATGGTCCAGTTTCCTCCTCAGGTACCTTTGTTCGCGCAGCAACGAATCCTTTTGCATTTGCTGCTTTCGCTCCCGGTCTTCAAGATTCTGCAGCAATAAAAAACGAACAACAAGCATTTAATATTAAACTCGCATTGATAAAAGTTCAAGATACAAATATGACCATTGAGTTTAAAATAATGTAAATGTTTCCAACATTTTAATCAATTAGTATTTTAATCAATTAGAACAGTTTCCAGAAGCTCCCTCACATTTCAGTCCTTTATCAAATTCCCATGTGCCTTTAAGTTTAATTTACCAATTTCCCAGATTTTCCCGTGACCTTTTCTAGTACAATTTTCAATTTCCCAGTGACCTTTCTAGTAAAATTTTCAATTTCCCAGTGATCTTTCTAGTCCAATTTTCAATTTTCCACATTTTTCCATGACTTATCTAGTCCAATTTTCAATTTATCAGACCTTCCCCTACCCAATCAAACTAAATTGTCATTTGAATGTGTTAGCTGGGTTGAAAAGGAGTGTGTGTAGGCTAGAGTTTCGACAACTCAACAAAAAATAAGTTTAAAAAGAGGTTTAAAACAATAACGTTTCGTTCTCTTAAACAAAACTGTTATTCTTACAAGAAACTTAAATAGAAATCACTTCATGTAAGATTTCTTAAAATTCCAAATAAAACGATTGAACACAAATACACAATAAGAATTGGATTTTTTTTGGAAGTGAGATTGACGTTTTATCAACGGTTAGAAGCAAATTTCATCAGAACTAAAACAGTTTTAAAAGCATAAACGTAACGATATTAGGTAACGGTAACGGTGGAATTTTGTTTTCGTTAATTTTCTTTTTCGTGAAAGTAGAAATTTGGGTCAGAATGTCAAGTTTGCAAATTCTAGCTGCCATGGTTGTATCGAGGTATTGGTATTACATACCTCCATCCAATAATTTATCCCAAATGGGGTCAAAACTTAATTCACCTTTTTTTCCACAAAAAAAAACCACACTTTACAATATTGCAACACGGTTTTCTTTTTATAATTTCTTAATTTGAAATTGGCAGCAAAAGATATTGCTTTAAAAAAATATTTGCAAGAAGAGGTTTTAAATTTATTTTTTTAACGACGCACTAATTGGGAACTTTTTCAAATTAAACTTAAACTAGTTACGTCGGCTTGGTCTCCATCGAGTCTACGATTAATTTAAATTTTGTACTTAAGTATGCTCAAATTCAAGATATGATCAATTAAGAAACTTTCCATTAGAAAAACCCGTTTTAAAAAATGATTGTTCATTTTCTTTACAGCATGACTGCAAAAGATTAAAATATCTCATCCATTTATAATTTAAAATTTGAGCTTTGAAGTTTGTTTTACAATAGCTGCGTTCATACTAGGCCTTGGAATCGATTTAAACCAATTCAAAACGTTTCGTGTGAACGGGAAACCGCCTTTTCTTAAATCGATTTGATTCGATATCTCGAAGCTGCTTCGAAAACAAGTTTCGTACCGATTCGGTTTCAACAACCGATAGATGAAGTTACAATAAATCGACTTATAAAGATCAAGTGTGAACATTCGACGCTTAGAAACGATTCCTGGCGATTTGAATATCGCTTTGTTTTTGACGTTTCAAATCGATTAAGAATTGATAGTGTGACCGTAGCTTCAGTTAAAATTTAATAAAAGTCATTCATTCAAATGATATATATAATAATATATAAAATAAAATTAAAATAAATTGTAATTAAGGATTAGACAAAATTTTAAATATATTTTTGATAAAGAGAAATATTTAATAAAATTTTCAGTTCGTAATCTTAGAATATATTCAATTTAGGAATTATATTACTACGTCCAAAATGATCTCTCAATGTTAATATTAATGTTTTTCTTCTTAACCAAGAAGTTTAGTATCCAGCTTATGTAAGATTTTTGCAAATTAGCGAAAATAAAAATTTCACTCCTCTTACGCAGCTTTCTCTTTATTGCAGGGTTGACAAGAGCTTTTGTAAGCGCGTTTCAAAACGGATAATTTACAAAAACTGAACGGCTAGTCTTTCTTTCTGCTTCAGTTTGCGCTCACCAGTTGTTGGCAACACTGAGGGAACGGAATTTACCGCAGTTATTGAAATTTGGTATTTCAAATTCCCTGACTTTATCAGATTTTCCTTAAACATATTGGAGCATTTTCCCTGACTAAATGACTATAATATAAATCCCTTTCTTTCCTGGCATAATTTAGTACGAGCTATTCTTTACAAGTAACCCAATTTCGTGCCAAAACATTCTGGCACAATTTTACAATTCCCTGACATTATGACCCAATTGATAAATTCCTTAACTTTTATATGTTGTCAATAACACGTGGTAACCTTAATAGACCATAAAGGGAGAAGGCAACCTAACAATTCGGTTTAAATAGGTCTATTCCACCAGTAAAAAAAATTAAATAAATTTGAAACTTACCCGAAAAATAGGCTTAGCTATCCTGAATTTCTTCGCATTGAAGGGTCAGCGACCAATGAGCAAAAGTACGTCGTTAAGGCGAGATCTCCGTGACACTTACAGTAACTTTCGATTAGTCGCTGACCATCAATGCGAAGAAATTCAGGATCTCCATGAATCCATCTAAGCCTATTTTCTGGGTAAGTTTTAAATTTATTTCTAGTTTAATAACTAATTTTTTATTGGTGGATTAGGTCTATTTAAACAATAAGGAATCTATATGTTAGATTTCATTCTCCCTTAATATTAAAAGTCCACAGAGCTCTCAAGAAATCTCGGCTTTTGCGCGTGTTCTTGAAAACGCAGCACCAGTACATGCCTCAACTATCTCACGTGGCAAAATTAGCGTATACCTGAAGGAAAACATTGTAAAGAGGGGGACTAGTGCTTAAAATAAGAATTTCCTGGAATAGGCCTATTTCCGTCGTAGTGGGTTTGGTTCCCGGAGTTTGGCAGATTATCAATGAAGAAAAGTACGCGAAGAAACCCTACGTAATGACGTTCCAAAAGTCCATGCCAACGCGAGCGGATTATAAAAAAAAACAAAATTGTTTAGAAGACGGGAAGCGAACTGGGAAAGTCACTGGAATAGTAATTCCAAGGTCGAAAATCCCGTTGTAACGTTACCTTGGCCTTAGATTTTAAAACTATATTTAGAGATTAAACAATGATCTAAGCAGATAGTGACGAAATATACACGATACACTAACATCAGATTACTGTCTTTGAATGCAATAAGGCTTATGTGAAGATAACACGGAGTCCGTAATAGAACTGATATACTTGGAAGGGATCTTAATACCATATATTAACCGAGATATCAATGATAATTTGGTGAATAACTTTAGCGAAACCGCTTTCCACGAAATTTCTAGGTTTTCCACAAATATTTCCTTGGAATTTCCAGGTCCAAGACACTATCCACTTTATTTTTTATTTTTCTCGCTTCACATGTTAATTCTTCGGAAAAAGGTTTTTTTAATTATTATCCGATTCTGTCAATAAAATTAAGTGATAACATTGAGACACCCTGGAGTGGTTTTTAGTCTATTTGATGAAACACCCCATTTAAGACCAAGTATGCTAAAACCATAAATTTCACTGAATTCCATAAATTTCACTGAATTCCATGAATTTCACTAATATTTTGAAATTCCCCTGAATTTTTAGTCTTTAATTTATTTCCCTGATATTCCCAGGTTTTCCAGATTTGTTTGAACCCAGACATTAAAAGGAAACTTGATAAAATTTTATTAAAAGTAAATATAAATTCGAACCAATCCTAAGACCTAGGACATCAAACGAAGGCCTATTCTCTTAATGTTAAGACATTAGTGCAAGCACCGTTGCAGGATAAAATAATATGATTGGCCGAAATTTATATTTACTTTTAATCAAATTTAACCAAACTTTAGAAATTAATTTAAGCATCAAAAAACGTGTCTAAAAATTGTGAAAAAATTCTGAAATAACACCGATTTTTAGCTCGAAGTTTCCCTTTAACACATTCTGAATTTCTACATTTATAATTCTAGAAACGTCTCTGAATTGTGCAAAAATAGCAAGAGATTCAAACTTCACTATGGTACTAAAAGAAGAGAACCTCCGATAAATAAAATCCACGCCCACGTCGTGATACTATCCCTTAAAACGAATATTTTAGGATTAATTTATTCATACAAATACCATTTTTTTTTCTTACGAAACGCTACACAACATTTACTTCGACAGCTCGCTCTCTCTCGATTGAGTCACGTGTTAAGAAGAAGTTGAAAAACAAGAAAAAACTATTATTCATAGAGATTTCTAACTATGACTGATGAAACGCATATTTTTGACTTGACAACTTCAATTTTAAATAAATAAGATTGTTAAGTTTTGGTTCGTTCTGAAGTTCGCTCTTGGGTCCTTGTCAGATTATTTTTTATTATTATTATAATTTATACAACTTCAAGCGCTGTACATGATGATATTAATCATAATAATTTTAAGCTATAGTTTATGGGGAAATGATATAAAGTGAATGAACAGCTTTGACAGCGATGGAAAAGTATGAAAAGCCACACACTCGCCAATGTTTGACATGAAAGTGTGTGGAAATGTTCTAACCGTGTGATCTTTAGGGTTAAGGTTCAAAACAACTTATAAGGGGCAGATATAAAGATGAAGAAGCTCATGAGATTGAGACAAATACTTCAAATTAAGCCCCAGCAAAAATCTATCAGCAAAGGTTCAGGTAAATGTATCGGCAAATTATGATTCGAGACGCTCATAGCGTAAATAGTGATATCGGAAGTGCCACTCTTGAAGAGTATTGGTGGGGAAAGGGGGGGGGGGCAATATAGCCAAGCGCGGCCCGCCTAAATTCCGTTCCTCTCTCCCGACTCAAAATATCGAGGAAGAGTCCAAATCACTCGAGCCAGACAGGGATGATGACTTTTTTGGCTATTTTTAAGTGATTTGCTACGACGTAAAACTGGACCTTTGTTGATAGCGTTAAGCTACGGGGCGTTGCTTACTTTTATGGAATAAATTGATAGATTTTTGGCATTAGATATTTTGGATTAATCTTTAACCTCATACCAGGGACGAGTTTGCCGTCAAACTCGTCATCAAAGATTGATTATATTTGCTTACAGCCTATAGTGGGTCTGATTGTACTTTTCTAAAAAAAAATATAGGTGGACTCCGTCAGAGGTTTTACAGTTCTTTTAACCATTAACATTTGTTCTCTATGTTTATTATGGAAAGAACAATTCAACGATATATATTTGGTCCAATTTCATATTTTACATTTACAACTTATCTCTGCGTAATTTTTCAGTTTTCTAAATGTAAAGTTTAAATATTCGATTATATTTGGGGCTGATTTATAGTGCAATCTTTTGTAGGTCAAACGTCTCGCGTGTTACGGGATCCTATTGGTCCTAAACTTTAAAAATAATAATAATAATGATAATATAAAAAGGCTTGCGTGATCAAACTATTCAATCGTAACTATTGATTGATTTACAAAATAAGACTGGGTTCAATAAAATAAGATATTCGATAATAACGTTGTGTGAAATGAAATTAATAGAAACACGCAACAGAGGTGCATATATGAAGGCGCGTTTTCACTTAAGTTTGTTTTTTTGCTCAGAGAATCAAGGTTTTGAACCTAAAAATCAAGCTTTTCCTTTAAAGGGCGAATGCAACCTAACAACACGTTTTTTTCTATCTATTCTTTATCGTTTAAATAGGACTAATCCACCAATAAAAAAATTACCAACAAAGATCAAAATAAAAATTTGAGAATTAACATCAAAATAGGCTTAGCTGGATTCATGGAGATCTTGCATTCCCCACATAAGGGCCATCGATCAATGTCATTGGTCGTTAGTCTTTATATGGGGAGTTCAGGTGATCTCCATGAATCCAGCTAAGTCTATTTTCCGGGTAAGTTTCAAATTTATTACTAGTTTAATATTTAAAACACTTGTTAGGTTGCAATCTCTCCTTACCTTACGTTAACATTCTTCAATTAACAGAGAAGCAGATATCTAAATGAATTTAATATAAGCCTCTTTTGGAAAAACGAAAGCAGACAGCTTGAAAAACATTGATTGAAAACGTGGCTTAAGTTTTATCTCTATAGGGAGGAGGGAATTTAGTGGACAGCTCTGTACTACAACTTAATTTCATCTCGCTATGTTTCTCGGGTTCCACAAGTTAGTTCTTGCGTTACAAAATTTAATAAAAATCGGTTTGTTCATGCGCGCGGAATGACTTGGCTGCGTGAAAAGCAAGGTGGATCTTTTTATAACAACCTTGATTTACCTGCTGGGAGAGACTTGTTGCGCCGAAGTTATTTTTGTTTTCGAACTGTTCTCAGCGTGTCCTCAGCTAATTCCCCTCTCTCTAGAGTAGATAGACAACTTCCAAGACTTAGTTCTACCAGTTTCATCACTATTTCAAGCTTTTAAATACCACTTATAGGACAAGAAAAGATAGATGGGTACATAGACCTCGTTTTGTTCACTAGAGATTTCAAAGGCGAACTTTCTTTGGTACCAGGAATTCAGTCCTTTTATTTCAACCAGAAAATTCGTTTAAAAATTAAAATTGATTAAAGAGTCTGGTATCCCTTATAAAAAATAGATTCTCATTAAACCGAATTCTCATTGGCTAGAAATCGAAAGGGGCAGATAACCCATTAGAAAGAAATTTCCTATTGGACACAATCCCACTCGATAGAACCCCAGCAAGTAATACAATGTAAAATCGTGCTCTAGCGAGCTCGAATGGCCCTGTGGAATAATGCGTAAGAATTTGACACCGAGTTAAACTGATTTCGGTGCGGAAAATGCTGGTTGGGAAGGAAAAGCTAGCACGGTATCGAATAGAACGTAAGAATAATGAATTGTAACTTGATAACTATGTTTTTCCATTGGAATTAAACTAAAAATTGTGCACAAGTCGTGATGAAGAGAATTTAGAAATTGCGAAAGCTAGCTATGGTCATTCTTAAAATTATTACAATATAATGTTTGGTTAGATAAACCCCTCTTGTAATTTTAGGTTGCTTTAGATTATGTTAGTTAATCCTTCAGACTATAAGCCCGTTTCTTTTGTGTAGTTTTGGATTAGGTTAGTTAGGCCTTCGGACTTGCCAGTCGAGTCTATGTCCCTCGAATTAGTTCTTATAAACTATAGAAGCTGGTTACGTTTCGTTTTGATTAACTATAAGGTGGTAAATTTGATATTCTCCAATTAAAATATCAAGCTGTTACAAGGGGCAGACACTCGCGAACTCAGGTGTACAAAACACTTTGCACTATCAACACTGAATTCAAGAGCTCATAAGAGTTCTAACTCAATGCACTGTCAAAGCAGAACTCAGTGAACTCAGGTGTACAGCGAATTCAAGAGTTCTTGACCCTTCGAGTTGTTAACAAATTTTAATTTAAGTTTAATGAGACTGAATCGTATTCGGTAGAATTTGGATCATTACGATGGAAATAGTTGCCTTAGGTCGGTTGAATGAGAATCTCTCGAACGGGAAACGAACCTTCTTAAATTCTTCATATGTAAAATGAAGATTTCGAAAAAGTATGTGAACCAATTAACTATCTCTTTAAACTCTGTCATGGAAAATGTTATTTTTTTCTTTTCTTCTCTTCTCTTTCCCCCGCGGTGCCTTTTTTTTTTTTTTTTTATGAAAGTACAAGGTTACCATTGTCTCTCTAGCCAAAAAACAACCCATCGAATCAAACCTTGGGTTATTTTTTATATAGATTCTTGAAGCTGTAGAAAAAACACGCTTTAGCTGAGGTAAACGTTTGAGTGGCAACTTCCCTAATTTGTCAGTTTGAAGAGAAATGGTAGTGACAAGCGCGAAGGGAAAAAACAAGGAACAACGAAACAACACGCGTTTATCAAATCGAAAGAATCATTTGCTATTCAAAATTAGTTGTTCCGCTGTATGTTCGCACGTCGTTAATAATACAACGATTAACATTATCTCAATAGCGAGAGACAGAAACAAAAAAATGATGATATTAAGCAATGCAACTTAATTGTTTAACTAACAAAACCTTTCGCGTGTCTGCCGTTAGTTAAAGCTTATCCCGTTTAGTGTTAAAGTGACCATTTTTTCCGAATCATGCCTATACTGACGCGTTCTTAAAATTGAAATTGTCACTTGTTGATAGATATATAACGCAATTAACGGCCTGTGTCCCTGGTGTTATTTACCCAAATTACTTCAATAATAAAATTTCATTTCATCAACGTGTTATTTCAATTGCTCAGATTTAAAACTTCATTGGTAAAATTTAGTAAAATTCCTAAGCCTAATTCGTAGCAATGTTGATAATATTTTCAAGTAGTGGTTTTAAAATTTTGGTATAAAATTACGAATCGGAGGGATGGAAAAGTTTCGTTATAAAAGCATTCGCGTGTTGGTTCAAACGAGGAAAAATCAAATTCCCACGAGGAAGGCTTTTATGCATTCAACGCCCGAACGCTACGCCATACAGCAGATGTTTGAAGTTTCGGATAAAACCCAAAAGTAACGGGAGGAGGGCACGTGACTTAAAAAGAGTAAGTACTTAGGCTTATAGAGGTTCGCGTACCCAGAGTGCCACGGGGATGGGGGGAAAAAACGAACTATAACAGGGCCCAATACAAATTAGTAGTCAAACGTCGTCTGTTCTAAAAGCTCTAACGAAATTTGATCGTACTATACGGTTCTAAATACTCAGGCTTTAGGGACTTTGCGAAGTCCACATGCCAGATTAATTGAGAGATATCAGACCAGACGTTTCACGTATATCAAGGTATACATTTACTTTGAAATTCCAAAAGGATCGTTAAGGACATGAACTCTTTCGCCCTTGGGATTAAATACACGCTTCAAACGAAATGTTTCGATTGCAAAATCCCTGACTTTTCCAGGTTATCCCCAACCAATTTTGGGAATTTTTTAGGTATTAGAATAACATATAATAAAGATATTACTTTATTTAAAACCCCAAACTTTCTACGAATTATTTGAAATTCCCAGACGTTTTCTACGAATTATTTGAAATTCCCAGACGTTTTCTACGAATTATTTGAAATTCCCAGACGTTTTCTACGAATTATTTGAAATTCCCAGACGTTTTCTACGAATTATTTGAAATTCCCAGACGTTTTCTACGAATTATTTAAAATTCCCCAGACTTTGTCTACGAATTATTTAAAATTCCCCAGACTTTGTCTACGAATTATTTAAAATTCCCCAGACTTTGTCTACGAATTATTTAAAATTCCCCAGACTTTGTCTACGAATTATTTAAAATTCCCCAGACTTTGTCTACGAATTATTTAAAATTCCCCAGACTTTGTCTACGAATTATTTAAAATTCCCCAGACTTTGTCTACGAATTATTTAAAATTCCCCAGACTTTGTCTACGAATTATTTAAAATTCCCCAGACTTTGTCTACGAATTATTTAAAATTCCCCAGACTTTTTCTACGAATTATTTAAAATTCCCAGACTTTTTCTACGAATTATTTAAAATTCCCAGACTTTTTCTACGAATTATTTGAAATCCCAGACTTTTTCTCCGAATTATTTGAAATCCCAGACTTTTTCTACAGATTAATTGAATTCCCAGATTTTTTCTACAGATTAATCGAAATCCCAGACTTTTTCTACGAAGTTTCATGCAAGTCGTCTTTCAAATGGTTCGTAAACCAAAATAGGTGTTTTTAGAAATAGCGCGCGCATTGTACAATAAAGTTAAATTGTTTCACGCCCCTTTTACAAGAGGGCCTCTCTATAGGCAAAAGTATTTCTTTGAAACTAACTTAGGCTTAGCGAATCCAGTTCGCAAGTTTGATAAATAACTATGAATTACAGCGAAACCTTTGATGAGTTTTGATAGGTTTTTAAGTAAATATTTTAACAGACAAAATAAATTAAAAATAAAAGTTATTTTCTAGCATCCTTTCAATATTTTTGGTACTTTTTTCTACTTGTTGTAAGATGAAAGTGTAAAGGCAGAATTTACCCTAGAACTATTAACAATGAACACCTATCTTAATAGATAAAGATGAATAATGTATCCTGGTGTATTCCTCTAACGGCAAACAGAGATAAAAAAATTAACTAAAAACCACCTGCGCGTCAGTACGTGGTTTTGTAAGTTACTACTTTTGCCTGAACTGTTTGCCATTAGAGGACGCTTATGAACGTCAGATTTTGTTAAATTCATCTTTACCTATTAAGACAGGTGTCCATTGCTAATGGTCCTAGGTTTACCACTTGTTATGTGGAAATATATTATATTGCACATGCACTTTTTGTTTTTAAATAAAAAAAAAACTTCTTTTATGTTGCGTAACTAACCAAGTACTGGTATTAAAAGAGGCGCTCTGTAGTAAATTGAGTGGCTTACCTTTATAAATAGTTTGGCTTCGGTCAATAGACCGAGGGTTGTATGGCGACTAGATTCTGGTCTTAACGGGACCATCTCTTTCAACTTTTCCAGGCAGTTTCGAAGATGTGCCCTCCTTTAAAAAGAAAATAACCAAAAATCAGTCATTTGAATATTTTATCCATAAAAATAAATATGGGTTAAGAAAATTTTTGTGTTTTTGTAATATTTATTGATTTATCTTTAATACACCGCACGATCATTTAAAGTTAGGCTGTCATCATTTTTAATATTAACTAGCAAAAACACGTAAAAAAAAATCAGGGGAGTGACTTTCCTAGACGCTCCCAAACTTTCCTAGACGTTCCCAAACTTTCCTAGACGTTCCCAAACTTTCCTAGACGTTCCCAAACTTTCCTAGACGTTCCCAAACTTTCCTAGACGTTCCCAAACTTTCCTAGACGTTCCCAAACTTTCCTAGACGTTCCCAAACTTTCCTAGACGTTCCCAAACTTTCCTAGACGTTCCCAAACTTTCCTAGACGTTCCCAAACTTTCCTAGACGTTCCCAAACTTTCCTAGACGTTCCCAAACTTTCCTAGACGTTCCCAAACTTTCCTAGACGTTCCCAAACTTTCCTAGACGTTCCCAAACTTTCCTAGACGTTCCCAAACTTTCCTAGACGTTCCCAAACTTTCCTAGACGTTCCCAAACTTTCCTAGACGTTCCCAAACTTTCCTAGACGTTCCCAAACTTTCCTAGACGTTCCCAAACTTTCCTAGACGTTCCCAAACTTTCCTAGACGTTCCCAAACTTTCCTAGACGTTCCCAAACTTTCCTAGACGTTCCCAAACTTTCCTAGACGTTCCCAAACTTTCCTAGACGTTCCCAAACTTTCCTAGACGTTCCCAAACTTTCCTAGACGTTCCCAAACTTTCCTAGACGTTCCCAAACTTTCCTAGACGTTCCCAAACTTTCCTAGACGTTCCCAAACTTTCCTAGACGTTCCCAAACTTTCCTAGACGTTCCCAAACTTTCCTAGACGTTCCCAAACTTTCCTAGACGTTCCCAAACTTTCCTAGACGTTCCCAAACTTTCCTAGACGTTCCCAAACTTTCCTAGACGTTCCCAAACTTTCCTAGACGTTCCCAAACTTTCCTAGACGTTCCCAAACTTTCCTAGACGTTCCCAAACTTTCCTAGACGTTCCCAAACTTTCCTAGACGTTCCCAAACTTTCCTAGACGTTCCCAAACTTTCCTAGACGTTCCCAAACTTTCCTAGACGTTCCCAAACTTTCCTAGACGTTCCCAAACTTTCCTAGACGTTCCCAAACTTTCCTAGACGTTCCCAAACTTTCCTAGACGTTCCCAAACTTTCCTAGACGTTCCCAAACTTTCCTAGACGTTCCCAAACTTTCCTAGACGTTCCCAAACTTTCCTAGACGTTCCCAAACTTTCCTAGACGTTCCCAAACTTTCCTAGACGTTCCCAAACTTTCCTAGACGTTCCCAAACTTTCCTAGACGTTCCCAAACTTTCCTAGACGTTCCCAAACTTTCCTAGACGTTCCCAAACTTTCCTAGACGTTCCCAAACTTTCCTAGACGTTCCCAAACTTTCCTAGACGTTCCCAAACTTTCCTAGACGTTCCCAAACTTTCCTAGAACCTTCTGGGAAAGGTTTCGGACGTACGCACGTACGGACATTGTCAATTCATTCGTGTCTGATTGATATCATTTTATGGTATGAAACTGGTTCCCGAAGCAGTTTTGAGAAATCGAATCAAATCCATTCGAGAAAAGACGGTTTCCCGTTCACACGATTCTAGCGAAACATTTTGAAACGGTTTAAATCGATTCCAAGGCTTAGTATAAACGTAACTTATGTATTTTATCTATTTTGAATCGCTTTTTTAACGATCTTTCCGAAAAATTCTGTGACAGATTCACTTTAATTTAACTTTGGAATTTTATTGACGCGATATTATATTTATGCAAATTGACTGATGTAATGCATAATTCAGGAGAAACCAAAACTAAAAATTAATATTTAGATAAGATAAGCGGACTATTTTTTTATTTTTTTTTTACCATTATTATCTATAATCTAAAAATCACACAAGTTTTTCCACCCCCATTAAAAATCAAAACCTCATATAATAAACTTAAGCCTTGGCTTTAAAAAAAAAATTACATTTACACAATGAAACAATGGAGGAAGCAATTAGGGTATATCGAATGAAAAAATTTCTCTCTAATTTAGAATAATTTCGAACTTAACATTCCCATCCTTTGACGTCATTGAAAAGATTATCGTTTATGTATTTTTATAATCGAATTAAAAATATTCGATAATTTGAACAACTACTGTAACCTCAATACGGGATAACAAACTGTAATGGAGAAAAAAAACCAAGTAACTACAGTTATCATTATTTTTGTTTAAAGGAATGGTGTCACCAATTAACAATTTCTGACGCAATTCAAATTAAATTTGAGCAAGTATTATTTAACAATAAAAAATTCCCTTTTTTCATCTTCATACGTTTAATAATTTTTTCAAATATGGATACCTATTTGAAACAGGGTTCGTACAAAATTTTGGAAGTTAATTTCCCTGACTTTTCCAGGTTTTCCCTGACCATTTCTAAATAATTTCCCTGACCAATTTTAATACTTTTTTCATGAATATATTCTTACGAGCGAGCTGCTGGCAATTCTCACATTTTATTTGACATCGCGGTCAGGATAGTTTACTCAGAATATGAGAAACAATTTGAATCTTTAGGCAAATATTTTCAGTTTATAATAATTACGTTACAACTGATTGGTAAACCAATCATAAACAGTTTCTTGACACATAAGAAAATATTTATTTTCTCTGACCATTTGGGCTACTTTCAAATTCCCTGACTTTTCCCTGACCTTTAGGGCCACTTTCCAAATTCCCTGACTTTTTGGGCCAATTTCCAAATTCCCTGACTTTTTGGGCCAATTTCCAAATTCCCTGACTTTTCCAGGTTTTCCAGGTCGTGTACGAACCCTGTTAAAAGCCCTATCTTCTCTAGAATTTACTCCTTGAAAAACAATTTATGCACTGTTCAATTTGTTATTGCCAATGTAGTCTGCTAGGCAAAAAATAAGGCGACTTTAAAGGGCTCTACAAATCACAACCCCTTTAATATATTATGATGAATAACAAAACATGGCCCTCAATAGCGTCCTCTAACGGCAAACTCTGGCAAAAGTAACTAATAAAAACCACATGCGTGCTGGCTGCTATGGATAGAGAATATTCCGACGCGCAAGGAGTTTTCTTAGTTAAAACTTTAACGACTGTTTGCCGTTAGAGGACGCTTAATAACTCCAGGTTTTGATCGAGAGGTCAGACACTCTTGAATTCGCTGTACACCTGAGTTCAGCTTTGACAGTGCATTGAGTTTGAACTCCAATGAACTCTTGAGTTCCAAAATTTTGTGCACTTAAGTTCGCGAGTGTCTGCCCCCTCGGTTTTGATATTAATATTCATATTTTAAGGTATGTGTTCATTGTCAATAGTCCAAGATTTGGATAGCTTTGAATTTTCGTTTTTCAAATAGTAATTTTGAAGTTTCTTTTAAAAACGTTAGCCCAGAGGTTTAAAATTTTGAATCTATTGTTTTTAATGAATGTTGAGGGCAAAATATTTGCGGATAAATCAAGGAACCTGTCGTGGGTGGGGTTTTATGTCAATGCACCGATACGGATAAAGGTGTTCTTTAGAAGATTGTACACTAATAAAGCAACTACGTATCTAATTATAGCCTTTGATAAATGCTAAATACGCACTCAGTTACTTAATTACTTTAATACAGTCGAAGCAATTGGCTTGTTCACTGATTAAGTGAAGTTATCAGCCTCTGCTCCTCACTTGACACTTGATTGGCTTTTGACGCTTTAATACGCGTACTATTCGACTAACTTACTAACCCTAGATGGGTTCCATGATATATAAAATTCTTATAGCTGAATTAATTGTGCAATTATAATTATCTAGGTAATATCGAATGTTTTCACGAAAAAGACCTAAAATATGATTAAAACATTCTCCCTAATCAGTTGGTTTTTCGTGGTTTCTTCCAGGTCGATCAGAACCTTAATTAAAGGGGGGATGCAACCTAAAAACAAGTGATTTTTTAGGCCTAATCCAAAAGAAAAAAAAATACATATAAATTAAACTTGCCCGGATTCATTGAGATCATCTGAACTCCCCATATAAGACTAGCGACCAATGACATTGATCGATGGCTCTTACATGGGGAATGCAGGATCTCCGTACGTGATCAATGCCATTGGTCGCTACTCCTTATACACGGAGTTCACGATATCTCCATGAATCCAGCTAAGCCTATTTTACAGGTACGTTTTTAAATTTATTTCTAATTTAATTTTGATTTTCAATTTTTTTTTTACTGTTGGATTAGGCCTATTTAAACGATAGAGAATCGATAAAAAGATAACTTGTTGTTAGGTTGCATTCTCCCTTTAAGAATAACAGTAATTAAGTGGGTTAATGAATTATTTCCAATTAAAAAATAATTAGGAAACGAAGTTAATTGGTTTTGGCTTTCAAGCTGTTGTAATAATAATATGTTAAGGCGCTAAAAATATGCATAGGAATTTTTTTGGACTGGAAAGAGCGATGGCATAAATATTTAGAATAAACACGCGCTAAAAATCACGTGTTCCATAAAGTACTGGCGCCAAAAAATTGGCGGCAAGATTTAGGCGCGTTTTGGGGCTCTCTTAAACCATCGCTAGTCCTCCCCCATTCCGCCTTTTAGGAAGAAAAACAAAGTTAATAAACTGTGTCATCATCGGCTAAAACGTATATTTTTTTCACAATTTTTCTATAACCCCCTACTTCCCCGGAAAAACAGTTACCATACTAAAAAATGTATCCAACTGCTTTTTATCCTCAATTTATAATTATAAAATAGATTGCATACCGCCATCACATACCAAAGTAGGTGCTTTTCGTGTTTGTTTTAGTGGTAATCTGACTTAACACACTCATTTCTACAATTCCAGAAATTAATATCAAAAGTTAACTACCCTTATCCAAGTGTACGACTTTCAAATGATAGACAAGGTTTTTTTTATGTCCAAGTGTAAGTCTTGCTAAGGATTGACAAAGTTTTTTGCTTCAAGAAGATGGTTTTGGTGTTTGTTTTAGTGGTAAACCGACTTAACACACTAATTTTTACACTTTTTGGAATTATTATCGAAAGTTAACTACCCTTATCCAAGTGAATATTTTCGAAATATTTGATAAGACTATGTTATATAGCATATAATTAAATACCTTTGATTAAATTGCGATTATTTCTTAAGCTTAATAATATTTCGAACTGAATTGGTTTGAAAAAATCGAACTCCATCTTCAATTTAATGAAGTTGACTAAGCCTAATTCATATAGTAAGCCAAATTTCTTCTTTTAGATGCTAAGCCTAATTGAGAAACCAATTAGATTAAGGTTGACTAGATTTTTCACCATACCTTAAAAATCACTCGCTAAGCCTATAATGCTTTTTAAATAAACTTTTTTTAAGTGAAACTCATCAGTTGCAAAGATTGATAAAAATGCTTCCAAAATCTAATATCAAAGCGACAGTAAAAATATTTAATTTAAATTTATAGCAATACTACGTCATAATTATGGTCACGTGGCTATTATAGAGCCTACGGTTGATTCTCGCAAGCTCTGTCACGTGATATAGTCACTTTCACGCGGTCTTTTGCGTGAAAGTAAATATTTAATCCAGAAACTGATTTTTTAGTTGATCAAGTGGAAAATGAATCTAAATATTTTTGGAAAAGTTGTATAATTTTGAATTTTGAATAAACATTTTGTGAAAAAACTAAAAATATTAAGCATGTGGCTTCGAAAAATAAAATTGTAACAGTTATAGCTATAAAATGAGCTTCTTCAAGCCATTATCTAGAAGATATAATTGCCAAATTGTAATCATTCCAAAGCGGTTAAGCCTAATTACTACAAAACAATGTTCTAATTTGCATTTTTAGAAACTGACATTATTTTCATCCGATTTTTACAAATTTTCAGAAAAGTTATTTTAATGGCCCAAAAAAATTAATGTTCTGTTAAAAATGGGAGCTAGAATATCATTTCATTGACATAAAATTCCATAAATTCGTAGATACGTTCATAGAAAACGAGGGGGTAATCTTAAAATTCGGCTTTATATGTTGTGGAGCTGTTTATTTTATTTTCAAGTAAACTAATAGTAGCGCCATAAAATTAAATTCAAAGTAGAGTTCGTTAGCCTAATTTATCCCCTACCTATATGTGTGTATATGAATAAATATTCACAAACAAAAAGAGGTAATCACCTGTTTTTCTCCAGTTCATTGTGTGTTGTTCTGTGAAAGAAAGAAAAAAAAAAAACATATATATGTATATGTTGATATATATGGATATACGGGTTTTAAAACTAGAGAGAAACAGATATAAAACAGACCACACCACCCTATTTAAGATCTTAAGAAAGGGGTCCAACACTCAGTAAATATTGTGTACAAGAGAATTATCTGGAATTTGGAAATATGGAATAAAAATGATCATACTGAACAAAATTATCTAACGACTTGAATAACTTCAAATTCGATATAATCATGATTTCAGCGAAAAACTATAATTTGATCTAGATATCTCATCAAACTATATTTAGTGATGATCAAACTAATTTTAAACATTTGTCTGACTGAAAATTTGTTTTGCAAGATTTCACACTCGTGAAATAATTACCTTACAATATTAAAGAAATTTAAATAATTTCTAAAATTAACTTTTCACTAAATTAATTGTAATTAAGATTTGTCTGACTGAAAATTTGTTTTGCATGATTCACACTCGTGAAATAATTACCTTATAATATTAAAGAAATATAAAATAATTTCTAAAAATTAACTTTTCACTAAATTGTAATTAAGATTAGCCTAACTCAAAATTTGTTTTGAAAGATTTCACACTCGTGAAATGATTACCTTACAATATTTAAGAAATATAAAATAATTTCTAACAATTAACTTTTCACTAAATTAATTGTAATTAAGATTAGTCTAACTGAAAATTTGTTTTGCAAGATTTCACGCTCGTGAAATAATTACCTTACAATATTAAACAAATATAAAATTATTTCTAACAATTAACTTTTCACTAAATTAATTGTAATTAAGATTAGTCTAACTGAAAATTTGTTTTGCAAGATTTCGCACTCGTGAAATAATTACCTTACAATATTAAACAAATATCTACAAATTAACTTTCACTAATTGTAATTAAGATTAGTCTATCTGAAAATAGTTTTGGAAGGTTTCAGACTCATGAAATAATTACCTTACAATATTAAACAAATATCTAAATTAACATTTCACTAAATTAATTCTAATTATAATAAGTCTACTGAAAAATAGTTTTTAAAGATTTTACGACTCGTTGAAAGAATTTTCTTACAATATTAAAACAAAAATCAAATGATTAGACAATTAAATCCTAATTACTTTAATTAACCACATGCTTTCTAAATAATTAGATTCATGGAAAATGATTTCATCATTTCCTTTAAATATTAAATATTTTAAATGTGATTAGATAAAAGTTGTGTCAGACCCCTTCGAATTAAGATCTCCCTCACAAAAATAAAAAAAGTAGGCTTAACGAAGACGCACAATAATGACAATAGAAAAATGAATGGCTCTGTTTTTCGAGGGCTCAAAACATGCTTTAATTAAGACCTCGACGGCTTCCTGGATAGGGGAGGTATACAAGCCATATCCAAAAAGGCAAGAAAGAAAAATAATAAAATTACATCTACATGATCTATCCAATTTACGGACCAGTTAAAAAAGCGCTCGGGCTTGAATTGACGTTAAAAAAAAATATAAAAAAAAAACGACCTCAAGTTTATGTTACGCTATATAGATATACGGTCTACCCAACAAATAAAATAGGAGAACCAACCAACTGCCTTTTAAAACCGCACCAATTAAATGATTAAAAAAAAAATTGGTGGTTAACGTGATTATAACAACTTATGCCAAAACATTTATAGGAAGACAAGTTAAGCATTATAGCTAAGCCTAACGAGCTAGTAGTGGACGCAATTGTACTCAAGAAAAAGTCTCACCAAATAAGAATTAATGGCAATTAATAAGAATATAATCTTGTTTAAAAGTTTATCCAAGTTTAAAGATTGATCTATTTTTTTGTTCTAGGTCTAAATTTGAATGTCTGCCCAAGTTCTGAATTTAAATATAATGGACATTTTTCCTTTGTAGGTAATGTATTCAAGGAACTCATTCAAGCACATAAGAACCCGGGATTATATCATTAAATCTTTGGTAGCAGCCTCACGTATTTTGTAGCTCAAAATTCGTCTGCTATTCCCTCGCTCACTCCTCAAAAAAGTACTACATTTCATTTGAATCCTGGGGCTAACAGCCAAAGCCTTGTAGTTTAACGAATCCATTTTAAGTATGGATTTAAAATAGCTTAGTCCACATGTTCTTACGTAACTAAATGCCTTCTTGGTGAATTATATTTACGCATGACTTATTCTTTTAATTATAATAAACATCATAAATTAGAAATTTAACTAAAATTTACTGCCATCCTATCGTAAATTTCGTCTAAAATCGTGACGTTACGAAATCGTGAATGAAAATATATATATATCCATAAAATACCCCCATTATTAAAAATAATAAAAATGACATTTAAGTTTTTTAGGGTTATTTTCTCTCCATATGAAAAGATTTGGTTTAAAGAAATAAAATGTTTAATTTAAAATCTAAAAACTGGGTCATTCTCTTACAAAAAGGACCCCCCTTTGATTTTAAAACCCTTTTAAAATAAAAATGCTTTTAACTCAATAAAAAAACTAGTTTTTTTTTACTAAATCCATAAAAATTAGCCCTAATGTTAAATTTGTCCTAACTAGGACTTGACACTGTTAAACCATTATGAAAAGTAGTTCCTTATCATGATAATTATATATTTAATCATTTAACTTTTATCTTACATAAATATAATTACCTAAATAGGCATAACTAGTTTCATTTTTAGCCTAAATAAAGTTTTTTCAATAAAAAGCACTAAGCCTAATCGTGTATACAGGCATTTTATTTAATATAATTTTCTATTATGTTTCTTTCTATGGAAAATAATGACATAAGATGTTAATTAGTTCTAATTGTTACTACCTTATATCATCTATAACTAAGCTTAAATAATAGAACAATTGAATTGTCTACGTTAGTACGCTTTGCTAAATTGCTATACTATCAATAAAACATCATTATATATTTAATAGTAGTTTATAATCATTGAAATAGTCTCACTATATAAATATAAATAATATAAATAGTAGATTAAATTCTAAAGAAATAAAAACCTATTCAATAAAAACCACACGAAGCCAATTTTGAAGGTTAAAAATTCTATAAAAAAAAATCTACAATTAAGCCTAATCACAGCTGAATAACAATATAATAATTTCATCCTTGGGATTAAATTTAGCAGAGAAACCCCGAAATACGACTAAACCATTTTCCATCCTCGGTAAAAAAAGCACGGCTCCCTTACTGTAGTTCCCTCGACTAATATTTCCAAAACAAAGAGCCAAGGCCCGAAAAACGAGTTTTATTCCCTCGGAGCGAAAGGAGATGCGCTTACCTGTTTCCTTGAGATTTCTTTGATTTTGGTCTTTTGCGATTATGATCGTTAGGAAGCGGCATAGTCGAGGCGTAGCCATGTTCCGCCTCTGTAACGAAAACAAGAAACAAAAGCGAAAAATCAGTATAAACAAGGTTTTTTATCGGATTTACGAAGAGCCGAAAAACGCACGACGGTGTCAAAATCAGCTGATCGGACGACGTTTAGCCTAGGCGGCGTCCATGTTGGGTAAAATTCCCCCGTGCGTTTTTGTTTGCCCAAGTCCATTTTAGGCCTAGCGACGGACGACGGAACGGTTTAAAAACATTAATTACCTCTTTCTCTCCTTTCTAAGTATTCGGCGGCTTGTAACAACGCGGCGATGCTCATTTCCGACAATAAAAACGGTTAATCCGGGTGGTTTAAAAAAAGGCGAAACTTCAAAACAACGCCGTCGAAAATAAAAACCGACTTTCCGATGGCGGTCTCTATGGAGTCTGGTAGAGCCTTGTTGTCACGCGCGTTTAAACCAAACGCTAGAGCGCTGCCTGCTGGAGTTTCTCTCTCGACCTACAATCCAAAAGCGCGCGAGAAGCCGTAGCATTAGACGCTTATGACGTCACGAATTAAACTTTTTTTCCCCCATCGACCAATAGGATTGTGTTTATCAAAGCCAAGCCACGCTTATTCCCCACGTGCGTTCTTCTCTCTTTTCCGAGCCAAAGTCGATTGACGCTCGGTTTTTTTTTCGAGGGAGGGGAAGTTGTTAAGATTTTTTTTTTCGTATGGTAAGGGGACATAGGTCAACATACCGATATCTTTTTAATAAACTTTTTTTTTTTTTTTTTTTTTTAAACTCCCAAAAACTAGTTTCGCTTCCAAAAATTCAAAGTGATGGCTTTCTTTGTATTTCTAAAAAAGTAGAACGACCAGATAGACAAAATCTTCCTCCTAAAATTTTGTTTTCTTGTTTAAAATAAACACCAAGCATCCTCATTTTGTTTTCTCTTTATTTTTTCCTTTCAAAAAACTGTTCTTATAATTTCACTTTTTGAGTTATGGCCGATAGTTATTTTCTGTTAAAAATATCGCGACCCCTTTTAACGTACTGCCAAAAAGTGCATTCAACTTTTACATTGAAAATAATTACGTTATGGTTCAAGAACAGTTGGCAAGGTCTATTTTTTTTACTTACGTGGTTAAACATTATGTATCAATACACCCTAACTTTTATTAAAACTAATATTAAACATATTTAACCTACACTAAGTTTGTAAAGATATCGGAGGAATGTTAGGGGAAAGAGAAATACCGGGAAGATATGGTGGAAGGGTAAATTAACACCTAGTTTTCTTAGTACTATCTTCTGGTAGTTGAATGGACTGCAAATCTACATATAATGAGTTACAAACCGATAATATACCTCAACTATTATAAAAGACAAGATCTATAATGGAAAATTAGGTCTTTACCCAAAGTTGTAATTAAGGGAATTTCTTTTTCAAATGATGTTTAATATTACGTATCATTCCGCCTAAGCTTTTCCTACAATACCAACTCCTACACGGAATAGAAGTATATTATATTGCATAATTTTTATTTAATTTAACACAGGTATTAGATAAATATCTGCTGTATTCATAAACCTTTTCATAGATTTCGCTCACCTTTTCCGGCGCCCTTAGCAACAATACATTTGATAAAAAATGGGAAAAATACAATATTAGGATAGATTTTGTGTGTATTGACCCCCTATACTCCCGAGGGAAACACATAAAGGGAACATTACGCATTATAGGGGTAAAAATTTGGGCTAGGTCAGACCCCTATTTTATTTTTTTCTCCACCCTCTCATGCTTCTTTAGCCAGGTTTTAAGCGTATAAAGGGAAGGTCTCGTACAAAATATACTGAAGATTTATATTTTTAGAGAAGCCACAATTTTGTTTTTCCATCTATAAACTTTCCACTTAAAAAACAAATAAGGCCACTATATTTCCGTTATATTATTTTTCAGAGATAGCTGTTGGTTTCCTGGCTAAATTTTACCTTTTTTAAGGCCCTTCTATACCTATTTGAAATTCTTTGACATTACAATATCCTTTAAGATCCTTTTTTAAATTTAAACAATGTTTCAACAATCTTTTAGACCTATTTTCATATTGAAACGATTTTTCAACAATCTTTTAGACCTATTTTTATGTTGAAATGACTTTTCAACAATCTTTTAGACCTATTTTCAAATTGAAATAACTTTTTAACAATCTTTCAGATCTATTTTCAAATTGAAATGATTATCCAATAATCTTTTAGGCCTATTTTCAAATTGAAATGACTTTTCAATAATCTTTGAAACCTATTTTCATGTTGAAATTACTTTTCAACAATATTTTAGACCTATTTTCAAATTGAAATGACTTTCCAATAATGTTTTAGACCTATTTTAAAATTCCATTAATTAAGGCTTATTTAAATTTCCTGAATTTCCAACGACCTATTTTCAAATGAACAGGACTCCATACACCTATTTTCAAATTCTTGTTTTGTAATTCCTAATTATTCAATGACCTTTTAGACCAATTTTCAAGTACCTGAGAGTTCAGGTTTTTTCTCAATCTCTATTTTTAATCGCTAAAACTAAACCAAGTGACTTTTATAAATTTCACGCATTAATCTTTAAATTTTAAACTTGATTTATCAACTTATGAAACGCGCCCTTTAAGGTCTATACCGTAGTAGGATAGACGTCAAAAAAAAAAAAAAAAAATCACACGACTTCCGGTAGCAAAAATGAAAAGGCTTGGCTAAAAGCGGATGTTGTACATGGTGGTTCCACCAACAACGCGTTTTGCGCGCCCTTCGCGATTTCTCAAACGGGGCTAAACTACAAAGTTCGATCGCTTTATACCTTACTTGACGTTAGGCCTAGGTGGCAATGGGGAAACCACGTTTTACTGGAAAGATAATAAGGTTCCTCTCAGCTGTTCCATATTCTATTGATCTCTAGCTCCAAAGTCTCTCCTCGCTATTCTGATCCTTAGCTATAGCGCAGTTTTACGCTCTTTACGCGATCGAATCATCGAACGCGCTCAGAAGAGAGCGGGCCGTTGGTACACCGTCTGTCATCAAACAATGTAAACCACGTGACCTTTTTTTTTTTTGGAAACGAGGTGCGCCTCGTGACTAAATTTAGAAGTATATCTAGGATTATCATTTTCAGAGGTCACAGACATCAAAGTTTGATGATATATTCATACAACTGTATTGAGTCTAGATAGGAAAAAATTCTTATACATGGGGCAAATTTTTTCATATTCCTAAGTTAAACATGAAAGGCCTAGCGAAAAACGTACCAATTTGCGCGTTATTGGAAAGCGCCCTAAAATTCTCATCTTTAATTACTATAGGAAATATTTTTACGCCCATCATTAATAAACAAGATTGTCCGTGGGACGGAAATAAGCGCAGAACACTGGACATATTTTCCAAGTGTTTCATAACTTCTTATTTTTGAGATGTGATTACTACACATTTGTCCAATAAGAAAAAGTATTTACTGATACAGCAATTACGAGGAATTCTTCCAATGATTGATAATTTTTTTAAATGTAAAATAACTTTAAATTTGAGAGAGGGTTACTGAACAAATGTCCAAAAAGAAAATATTCTTATTTCCGTTCCTGTATAATAGAAATATATGGTTTTAGTACATTTAAAGGTAAAGTGTCGAGTGTGAACGTAGCTATAGATTCCCCTCAATCATAGCGCCACCGCACGGAAAAAAACTGAACTATCGCGAGATTTGTCGCGCGTTTTTGTAATAAAATGATTGTAATCGAGATTATAATCAACGACTTTTATCAAATCGTTTTATCATCTATTTGAACAATAAATCTGTGAACGGTTAAGATGTCAAAAATATATACCGAGAAGTGAAATTCAAATTGCTCGATTTTCTTTTTTATGAACAGCAAAGTCACGTTGTTTTGACATTACAGAGACAGGGGGTTAGGCAATCTTTCAACTAACGCGTATGTGGGTTGCTTCATGCAATGCATAGCGTACAATTTCAATTTACAGCCACGAGATTAAGTCAGGTGGTTAAGCTTAGTTTAATCTGAAAGTTACTTTTCGTATTTGACCTAGTTTCAAGAATAGCTTGTGCAAAATTAAACCACCCAGAATTTTTCAAAATCTAAATCAAACCCATATTTAAAATATAAAACTTTAGATGAGTACCCGAAAATAAACACCTATTATAATTTAAAATATCTTATCTGTGGTTTTTCATTATCATTCAAAACTAGTTTTATTTTTCATCCCAGAGAAAAATACAGAAGATTAAAAGAACGGTATTCTGTGCACTGAATTCAATTTAGATCATACGAATATTTGAGTGTCCCTTACTGTACCGAAATTTCAAACATGGTTCCGTTTTACCTCGGCTTATCGCTAAGCCTAATATTTGTTACTGTGAAATAAATTTCTTAAAAATTTCAAATGGTGTTTTAAATTTTTAAAACAATTTTTGGGCCATATATTTTAACCTTTGGGCCTAAAATTCTTTTCTAGATAAGATTCCAGACAATCCCTGGGCAAAATTGAGAAAAACAAAATACCCAGTGGGATATATAAATCGAGGATCTACTGTTTCTAAAAGAAAAACAAGAATCACCTGATGTTCATATCGGTGCAAAAACTCTCGTCTACCCGATATATTTACAAGCAAAAGTCCATTACTTGAAGTAAACATTCAATTTTTGATATTATAAAAGAACTTGTTCTAATGTTGACAACTACGTCACGAAATCACGTGGCGTTAAGGTTATACAGGGCAGTTATTTCCATTTTCATAAAACGCTCGGGAGAGACCCGACCTTGAGCGCTGACACGGATATAGAAATGCTCGATGCTCACGAGCGCTATCAGCTTTACAAGCTATGACGTAGCTGATGACGTCGACGGTAATATGCCCTAAGTAAGCTCCTCTTTTATGATGGCAACTATTGTTAACTATTTAAGATCATATACCATTTTGGAATGAGCGTTTCAATAATTTGGACAGACAGGCGTATCAAACTATGAGCCTCCTCTTTACAGCTATAAATATGAACCCCTACAAACCTTCAGTGTCGTAATAATACTTCATTTTAATTGGGTAAAATTGTACAACGTTTGTATGTTCCATATGTTCATCTTCATTTCTTATGAGGCAATCTTTCAGAATATGTTCATCATGCAGGGCGACCACATTTCCTAATTTTATGGAATTTTTACATCTTATATATTTTATCAAAAGTCCATCACTTTATTCCATAGAAGTAAACAAAGCCCCTTAGCTTAACACTATCAGCAAAGGACCAGGTAAACGTATTAGCCCATCACTTAAAACTAGACAAAAAAAGTCATCACCCCTGTCTGGCTCGAGTGATTTGGACTCTTCTTAGATACTGGTGGATTATTTAAACGATAAGAAATCGACAAAAACAATCACTTATTGTTAGATTTCATTCTCCCTTTAAAGAATTTAAAAATTTTGTGATCGCCTTGATGTGGTGTTAATTTAAGAAACATGATTCCATAGACGATATTGCATAATACTACTTCAATTAATTGACTTCTGATGTAAGTCCTAAAAACACTGATTAAGATACGTTATCTTCAGAAAAATTATTTCGTTTTTGCAGCCCGAGTTTTTTGATCCTAGATATTTCGGAAAAAACATTTTTTTTTTTTTTTCTTTCTTCGCGAGATTAGCTGCAAAATGACACATCCCCCTTTTTAAACATTTATAAGCTCTGATAAACACAATCTGATAATCATTTATATTTTAAGATTACGAGTAGCACCGAGCTGTTAAAATTCTACGTAAATTATAAATGCTACATTAGTCTGAACTTGGCCCGTTTAATACCATGTGGATTAATCAAAGGAACTGTTTCAGGCGTTTAAAAAAAAATGTTTTGGATAAGATAACATTTTGAAGTGTCATCCGAAAATAATACTTAAACTTTGTATTAACTCTTTTGTCTGTGATATTAAAGCGAAACAAACCAGATATTATTCAGGGTTCGTATATACACGACCTGGAAAAGTCAGGGAATTTGGCCCAAAAGGTCTGGGAATTTTAAAACGAGCCTAAATGGTCGGAGAAATTGGATATTTTGATACAGTTTATGATTGGTTGACAAATTAATTGTAACGTAATTATTTTAAATTGAAAATATTTGATTAAACATTCGAATTCTTTCTCATATTCTGAATAAACCTATCTATAAACACTATTAACTATGTTAAATAAAAAGTGGGAATTGCCAACAGCTCACTCGTAAGAATAAATTAATATATTAAATATTGGTAAGAGGAAAATTATTTAGAAATGGTCAGGGAAAACCTGGAAAAGTCAAGGAAATTAACTTCCAAAATTTTGCTATCATACTTTCCTCCAAAAGTGGGTTTACAATCAATTTCTGTAACCCCTAACCTCCATGCTAAGCCTAAATTTAAGGAGAATTTACAACATCGTCTGCAATTCAATTTTTTCCCTTATGGATAACGCCTTGCATTTAATTTAGGATTCAATATACGTTATCCTTACAATAATTATTTTAATTTTTCTTACTCGTAAAATGGTTAAAGTTAAACTATCACTTTAAACTTTTAAAACCAAAATTTCTTATCAATAAAAGCAAGCTTACCTTGCGGTATTAATTCGGAATAAACTGAAGGTCTACGTCTGCGTTTCCCGATAAAAAAAATGATGTAAAGTTCGTCTACTAGCTAGGCTATATGGTTTTGGAAATAATTTTTCAAGATCACCAAGGTTATATGGAGTAGTGTACTAGTGTACTTGGAAAAGCCGAGGGTTAACGGCCAACCTTGACCGTGCAGTCTTGTTTATTCAGTACCGCGAGGATTGTGGGCGGAGTTGGATTAAATATATGGTTAACAGATTGCGAAAAGGCTTAACGATTGATTGTTTGAAATAAAAGAAGAGAATTATATAAAATTTCAAACAGCTGATTCCACAAAATCGCGCGACTCGACGATGTCATCTACATCAACGACTATTCCTAAATAGGCTTGAATAACTAAACGCTCGCTTACCCCTTTTACTCAACGTGGGTATTATCTTGATTGTAGACGGAGAAGGGGAAAAAACTTTCGGGCATTGACGACGCTACGAAACGCACGTGCGCTTCTCTAGTACTCCTACTCCTAGAACGTTTTCAAGTTCAAAGTAAGGCAGGCTTTGGCTAGGCTTCCCTCTCGCTTCGAGGCACGTGGCGGTAGAATCGGCCCAGGATAGAATGATCCAACCACAAGGAAGGCGGAAATTTCAAAACCAAATGTTTAAAAGAAAAAAAAAAATCAATTTATCTGATTAGTATTGACGCCAAAAAAATATATTACCACTTTAAAGGGAAAATTAACGTTTTCACATAGTTACACACTCGGATAGCGCTTATCAATAGCTTTCAAATGAGACCAAGCGCGACCAAATCGGCCCATAAACGGAAAAGATACAAAGATTTAAAAGTTATTGGTTTCACGACATCATGACGTCAGAAGGGAATAACAATTTCAGTGTTTTGTTTAACTGTATTAACTTGGTTCTATCATTAGTTTAAACGAATTGCAGTTCTCAAGGTGGCCAGCCTATAAACTTGATTTCGAATATTTATGAAAAGTTATTACACGAAAACTACGTGACGTCAGAAGGGAATAGCCATAACCAGTACTGTTACAGCTGTTTTTATTAGTTTTAAACGCATTACAGCCGAATTTCTTAAGGTGGCCTCGATAGCTTTCAATGTCAGATAATTTAGCTCTACATTGATCACCGTATACTATGTTATTCGTAAAATATTACGTCATTCTTTTATTCGTCATGACGTCATTTTTTATTTAAACCTTTGTAACATCTTTGTTTATGGTCCAATTTCGACGTGGTTGGTCTCATTTTGAAGATCTACTTAAGACCTATCAGAATCTGACCCTGCTGGGTGTCAAAGATACATATAATCCTAGAAACATAATACATTACACGGTTTTCTTTTGCAATATATATATATATATATATGGGAGCGAAATTACTTCGTTATTTATTTCCGAAATATTAACTTAAATATACAATCATTCCTATAATTTCTCCTTTTGTTTGTTGGCGTATTTACAAATTAAATAAACTCGTTCTGGCTTTTTAATAACCCGAGTCATGTTTTTCCACTTTCTATTTTTGCGTTCAATACAAAACACGTAAAAAGCCAAATTAACATTTCTTTCAAGTTAGGCACGATATTATTTAAGAGCAATATATTAATATTCTTCAAAAACACGAATTTTAATTTTTATTTTATATTTGGGTGGAAATTTAAATTATTTTTCATTGTAAATTTGCATACTAAGCTCGAGGGGGTTATTCCTGTAACACGTGATGATATTAAAAATTAGGCTTAGCGAATAATTTAATTTCCAGTAAGCAAATTACCTTTGGAAACATTTACCCCAAAAAATGGAATGTTTTAAATTATTAGTGAGCTTTCTTTCGTTAGCTCTATATGGCACATTTAAAAATTACACGGCATTTTTTTTACGTCATAGATAATTTTTTTGGTTGTTGGACGTTTACATTTAAGTTCCAGCTCCCACTTTCCCCACAAACTTTGGAGTCAATTATATTTTTAAAGAAAAATCTATTGAATTTAGTCTAATGCCCTAAAACTTTAAGACCTCTAAAAACAAACCCCTCAACATTAATAACTTAAAAACAACATTTAGTCATTTAAGGAACAATTGAAATGTTTTCCCGCCAAAATTGTAATACTGCAACGCCATCTAGTTGGACGTTTCCACTTCTTTTCCCGCAAAAATTTAAACTATTTTATTTACGTCAATAGCTTTAACGTTTAAGAAGCACGCGCCTAATTATATATAGGAACTTAAGGAACATTTTTGGCCTATCAGGGCGCAGGGATCGACGCATTTCCCGCCAAAAATTGTAATATTGCAACGTCATTTATTAGGTCAAACTAGGCTTATAAAGGTAAAGGCTTAAGAGATATTTTTAATGGAGCATTACCATTATCACCGATAATAAAGAATTTTGTAATGCGTAGTCAGGCAATTTTTGAATAGTCGTCAGCAAACTGATTTAAGCCTAGTTCCGAGATGCTGCGAATAAGGTTAAACTAATAAATGCATTAAAACGCAAAGAAATACATTTTACTGTTCAAATCTTTTCGTTTCCTGGCTTTTTTTTTTTGCTAAAGAGCGGAATCTTTGGTTGTATATTAGCACAAAAACAATTAAAATTGAGCAAAAAACTCTTGCGTGACTAAGCAATTTCTCTCGTGCGCTTTTTAATTTTGGCGCCAGCTAAATTCATTTTTATTCGGAGCTCTATATTTGAATGGACTTGACCTAAACCTAACTGGTTATTTACACCAAATATTTACAAACACAAGAAAAAATATATACTTATCGCGTTCCCTGTTTTCATTACGATATTTAAATCCCCTTAGTTTGAATTTTGATAATCGCTAAGCCTAAACGGGGAAGGTTTATCGAGCTACAATCTCAACAAGAAGAACTTTAATTTTCAAAATACGCTAGGTTTTTCATTTTAATTTTCAAAATATGATGAATTTGTTAAACGCTAATTTGGATTAATAATAAATAGGTTCCCCAAAAGTTCTATGGTGCAAGAAAATAACAGGTTTTTCTTAGTCTTATGTCCCGAGCTAGATACATTTCGGTACAAAGTGTGTAACTTTTAGTAAGACGTATCTTACCTAAAATCATTCCGGGTCGACTCGTATCATTCCTGAAGGCTATTTCGCGTAAAACCTTAAGAATTTATTATTATTAACTTACGGTTCCAAATTTTGGGTCGTTCAGAACCACCAATCATTGGTATTGTTGAGTCTTTGCCCAAATACCTAAGTATCCTAGCAATGAGACAGCTTACAGAATGTCTCTAGCTCGGAAGAAACGACTGGCATCGTCAAAGAATATGAGGAAGTTTCAGGATATGTCAGGAATTTTCGCCAAATTCTTTATTGATGGGAAAATAACCGAGTGATTTTTAGTTATTTATAAATAGGTCTATAAGTGACCGCGTCGACTATTCTTTAAATTTAAGCTACGATAATTGGTCGAACGAATTTTCGTCCAAGCTCTGTAGCCAATTAAAAATCATCATATTCCTCTCGTATTTGGTCAAGGGTTTCCCCTTGTCCCTTTCGATGTCCTTAACGGTTAAACTAAGGGTTTTGTTCGCGCCCCTAAAGCTTAAGGAAGAAATGCCTAGCTCCTTCGACAAGCTACTGCGATCCAAATCGCTCGATATGCGCAAGCGCGGCGTCTTTTCTACCACTGGCGGGTTATTGGGGGTGACCTTGGAGTCCTTCCCCGATGTAAGGTTGGCATCGGTCGAGGAAGCCACTTTAGGCGGCGCGGGGACGACCGTACAAGCTGGCGTCGCCGTTCCGCTCGACTTGGCCGTCGTCGACGAAGTTTGGGACTCAGCCGGCGCTGGCGTCTGCTCTCTCGAGTCGATGGTCAACTCGCTCTGGGTCAGACGTTCCAGAGCCTTGTACGTTGATAAAACCCGCCGACGGATGTACATCTGACGAATTTTCTTGTTAACCGATCTACGGGATTGACTATACGGTTAAAACACGGAGGAATCGGTTCGAAGATGGTGGCTATCCGAATATATCGAGTTGGGACGACAAATGCGTTATTTGTTTTTCTTTACATCATCTACGTTTACGTACAGCCGTGAATGGACACCATCTTTTCTAGCTTCTACGTTAAATCAAGTTTAAATCTAGGAGAAGGAAAGTCTCGGTCACCTGATAAAATCTGCGGCGGTAATGGCGGGTGATTCGCCGCTGAGATGTCCAGGGTGAGCCTGGGGGGAGGGAAGCTGCGAAGTGGAAGAGATGTCGCCGACGGCGACCCACGTGGAACAAGAGCGGGAAGTGCATTCGAGGCGAGCCTGGACGGGCAACGTGAACCGGCTCCAACCGGTCAAGGCCACCTCGGAGACCGAGAGCCGAAGATTATCGGCGTCCATCGCGATGTTGTCAATGTCCGAGGTGCTGAAACTTTTCATTAGGCCCAGCACCGAAGACAAGGCCCGACAACTGCGAATCGCCTCCGTCTCCTCCTCGAACAAGATGTCGCCCGACAAGGGACGCCGTTGAGTGCCACCGCCTCCGCCACCGTACCCTTCATTGGGAACCTGCAATAACGCCTTCATGGGGCTTTCATTCTCCCTTTAACCAATGCCTGCTGTCCACTTGGATTTTATACGGTATCGCAAACACCGATGAAAAATAGGATTAATCCTAAATCATCTAAGACAGGACTGGTAGTTTTCATTAAAAGGCAGGGCTTCGATAGTTCTATATATGTGCACCATGCTTCATACTACTTTGATTTATGTATTGACTTTTGCGCGAACTCAGAGCTAATTTGTGTATTGAAAATTCGATCCCCTTGTACACCGTGATGGAATCAAGCCAATAAATTGTATCTAACTATGATTTAAAATTTCCCCTTGAGAAAAAGCCTCAAACCACTACGACTAGGTGCCAATTTCTTACCTGAAGTAAACTATTTCTACTGCCGCGTTGACTACCTCTGGCACTGCCAATAGTCCAGCTACCTCGTTCTAATATGTTGGGACTGCGTCTAAGGGGATCGTCCAAAGAATGGCGATGATGCTGATGATGTGGATGGTCTTCGCTACTGCTGCGAGGACGTTGCACCGTGAAGCGCAGGCGGCTGACCTCGGAGCCCAAGCTGGACAGGGACATGAGGGAGAGGTCCGTGGCGAAAGATTCGTGGCTTGGAGAACGGGCAATACCCGTTCCCGCCGGTTGGCCGGTCGAATTAAGAGGGATGGTTGGTAATGATAAATTCTCGGTGTCCCCTTTCGGCATATCGTTGACGTATTCCGAGATTTATTCCAGATCCCAGATCTAATCGTTTTCAATCATATTCAATCTTAAAAAAAAAAAAAAAAAAAAAATTTAATGCTGTTGCATTTAAAAGGTGAGGCAATAAAACCATAAGTATTTCAGTTCTATGTTAAACGGAACTGTCGTATAGAATTAAGTAACCAGCGATTTATTTCAAGATTTGAAAGGGTGCTATCTGTCATTAAGAGAAATAAATTTTACTTTTGACACCCGTATCTGCAGAATGCGCCTACCTCTCGCAATGATAAACTTGAATACCTCTCCTGGAGGTATTTCCTCATTGGTTAAATACTCTTTCCCGGGAAACGATGGTCAATAGGTGTTTATTAATTAATTTTGTCGCAGAATATTATACAAAATAGGGCCGCGTTGCGTCGCGTATAACGAATCTTTCAAGGACACGCAAAAAATAGCTGGCTTCATTATTTGAAAAATACTAACGTGTTAGATGATAATTAACCAATTAAGTGCTAGACAATCTTTTACTTAGAATTTTGATCACCGATAAAGCGCTTGACACTTCTTACGAATTGCATTTGGACAGGTGCCAAGAAGCGCTTGTCTCTTCTTAGGAATAGCGTTTTGGACATGTGTCAATAAAGCGCAAGACCATCCATTTTATTGGAGAAGTTTCGTCAAGTGCTAATGAATCTTGTACAATATACAGAAGAACTATATCCTACATAATTATATAACTGCGTACAGTCTTATTGTGCATTTAATATGTCTGGATCAATGACAAACTATTGGTCACAACGGCAATCACGTAATTTGAAGGGTCACGCGTTGCTATGACGTCAGAGATATCCAGCGATTCAGCGAACGCCAGAAACGAAACATACTCAGTTTGACCCGCGGCCAAAATTCTCCGAACCTTTCCTACTCTTTATTGTCTATGGTAGAATATTTTGTGTTGTATTTTGGTCACGCATGGCATTAAAAAGTTCTTCTACAACGAATTACCAACAATAAAGCGCTAGACAGAATATTAACCGCATTGTTTTCTGATCACGTCTTAGGTGGACCTTTCTAAGAGTTATAATAAATAAACCTTCATTCAATTTAAACGATATTCGAGGAGGATTTTTTTACGATAGTGGCATCATTTTGGAACATATTTATGACTACTGTGTTTGATGTCTAATTTTTGTAGACGTTTCCACTATGTTTAAACGCGACGCAAAGACGCTACCATTCAGGAAGTAAATGTATTTTTTATCCCGTAGCTCTTGAGGGTGTTTATAATAACGGCTAAGCCTAAAAATACATAACGCCCAGGAAAAAGGGAATAAGGGGTAGAAGGGATGAAAGGAAAATAACGGGATTCTGGGATGATGAAAACATCTTTGGTAAACGTCTCCACAAAAGCGGAGAATCGGAGAGTAACCCCCTACACGCGCCTCGAAGCTTTTCCGTCGTACATTCGGGCCCAAAAAACGATGACATACACGATATAAACGTATCCTATACTGTTATCGATTAGGCCTCAAGCCGAGAGAAAACAAAAAGAATTTCCTTTCCAAGGCCTAACCCCATTTTTACCTCTATTTTAATATAAAAACAAGAAAAATCAAGCCAAGCATTTCCAAATGTCAGAGAATATGTTTTCCCTAGACACTTCTCCCTACTTCAATTTAAAATAACGTCACTTAAAATCGATAAAAATCGCGTAGTCTATCAGAAAATACTTATTTTATACGTCATCTTTCGCGTAACTTATAATCTAGCGAGATGATTAAAGCATAATTTATTCAATCTCGCATTCCGCTGGCATTCTAGCGGTCCATTTATTAAACTCGTAAATAAAAGAGCGCAGAACCCGGAATCGTATCCTTTTACACACCTCCCACCTCTTCTACCGAAGTACCGTTGTTTCTGCTTTTCGCTAAGCCTAATTCGAGGAATTTTTAACGAAAATTTAAAAATATAATTAACTTACTTTCACGATATTTTGAATCCGAATAGCATTTGAAATGAATGGTTTTCGGTTAATTTTCTGGTCAAAAAGAGTTGGATTATCTAAGTTAATGTCGTTTTTCTATCAGAAAATGATCCTGGAGATTTCGGCCATCGCGGGAGGTTCACACGTTGGACTACAGTAGATCCCTAGGCCAGTCGGCGACTGCAGCGGCTTTTCAACACAGATCGTCCAAGAGCTAAAATTAGCATATTTATTCGGTACGGCGCGAAAAAATAAAACGTTCTCTTTTACCGATTCACTTTCTCTACGAGTTTTTTTCTTTGGTTTTAGTAATGTTTTTTAAGTTTGATTAACTTTTCCCGCCTTATTATTGAAAAACGAATGATTGATGTAAATTGAAGATTTATGACCTATTTTTCAAGATTGGAAAATGCGATAACGGTGATAATATTTTGTTACCCCCGTTTTCTAAAGCTTGTCTAAGGTCTAAGTAGGATTCGATTTTGCGGAAGCAAAAGTGGACCGTTTTAGATACGTCACCATATTTGGCGCGTTCACTATGAGATTAAACCAATGTTCAGTTGTAGCTACTCAACTATAACAATGGAGCAGTGGCGTTTACCACGTGACTAGGAAACAGAACTCCTTGTTAAAAACGCTCCCAGACGAAGTAAAAAATAAAAAAAAAAAAACGGTAATGGATTGGCTTAGCCAAACCCCACGCCTAAACGCCACTACTCTATTTCTAGAGATTGATGTGTGGTGTTGGTAAATGAGTATTTGTAGGGTTAAAGGTACTATTTGCGATTTTAGCTTAGCAGACGACGTTGAGCATAGCAAATTGTACAGTCAGAGCTAGAATGTGTGCTTAAGGGAAGAGCATTTGAAAGGGGCAAATTACAGAGCAGATAAGGCCTTTAATCCTATATCGCTTTGATTTTAGTCGGATGTTTTCTATAGTTTGAATGTTACGTATACATATACATTACAATAAACGATTAAATAAATTCTGACTTCGTTCCAATCTTGAAAAAAGGCAACGTTTTCCGTAGAAACGAGTTCTATTTAACGGCTCTTTTTGTTAGTTTCAAGGCTGAAAAGTATAGAAAATCCTATACTTTGAACCAATCTTGAAAAAAGGCAACATCTTCAATACAACGGGCTCTTTTATCCGTTTCCAAGGTTATTTAATAAAACCGTCCATTTAGTTACCCTAAAAATTAGTTTTTCCCTCGCAATCAAAGCGAGTACATTATAGCATGCTTCCCAGCTTGTTTATGGCATCTACGGTACACTACTGCCCTCTATTTCAATTCGTACCTACTACCTAACCTATAATTGCAGACGACGCAATTTATCGGGAACTATTGCACACATGCATGAAGTGACTCAATCGGTATCTTTTTAGTGTTGACATTTTGTAAAATACCAAATATATGATTAAAAAGTGTATAAAACTCGCGTAATTATAAGCAGTTGAAGTAAGTGAAGCTATTTAGCTAAAAAATAACTTGCTTACTAAACAAAAATCATAATAGGAAAACATTTCATTTTTGGTACCAAGGCTTTGGGAATAATGGCTTCTAACTTTAATGAAACAAAAGAACCTGTCATTAAAATGGAAACTGGTGCTAAAAGCACCTATGAACCCGTTGCCAAGGTTCCAGATGGTCAAAAAATACGATCTAATGATGATATAGTAAACGAAATAACCAAAGATTTAGACAGTACCGTAATTAGCGAAGGTGCCACTTCCCAATCAATTAAAGTTGGTGAGGAAGAAAGCAAAATTGTCAATCCATTAGCCGATGAAACTGAAGAAGAGAGTGAAGAAGAGTTTTTCAGTGACGTAGATGACGAAGAACTGAAAGAAAGAGAAACTAGTTTAACAGAGGAAGATAAAATAGTAATAAATCTTAAGATTAAATAATGCATGATGAAGGTTAATCTTTTGTTTCCAATCTAGTCAAGGAAAGATGAAGCCCATCGTTACAAGGAGGATGGGAACAAAATGTTTAAAGAAAAGAATTACAAGGAGGCCCTTACATTATACACAACAGCCTTAAAAACTTGTCCATTAAGTTACACTAACGAAAGATCGATTATGTTTTCGAATAGGGCTGCGTGCCGAGTTAAACTAGTAAGAGTTGTTTTAAGATTTAATACGAAGACACAAATTAATATTTGTAATGTTTTTGGGACTTAATTGCAGGAAAAGAAAGATGAAGCTATAATGGATTGTTCAAAAGCGTTGGAATTGAATCCAAACTATTTAAAAGCCGTTTTACGGAGAGCTTTACTTTATCGGGAAGCGGAAAAACTAGACGAATCATTAGCCGATTATCAAAGAGTATTAGAATTAGATCCAAATATTCTAGAAGCTAGACAAGCAGTTTTAGTAAGTTATTTAAAGAGATACTAGACTCTTGAGAAAAAGTTATTTAAAATCAATTAGCTTAAGAATTAAAATTGGTTCACAACTAACGTTTCTCTGAAGTTTAGTTTGCGACTTTGATAACTGTAAATTACCTCGAATCCTTTGTTGTAAGTTTCGATAGGTTTTTTAACGTATATTATAATCTAAATAGTTTAAAAATATAATTTTTTATAAGAGTCTAGTATCTTTTTAAAACTAAATAGTAAAAATCAAAAAGCTAATTTTATCTATCTTAATATTTATGAACAGACTTTACCCGAAGAAATTAAAGACCGCAATGAAAAATTGAAGACTGAAATGATGGGAAAACTAAAAGAATTAGGAAATATGGTTCTAAAACCATTCGGGCTCTCGACTAATAACTTTAATTTGGTGCAAGATCCAAATTCTGGCGGTTATAGCATAAATTTTCAACAAAATCCTCCTCCAACCTAGAAAATTCTGATCATTTTGTATATTTCATGTTCTATAATATATAATTCAATAAAAAACAATGTACATTAACTTGCAAAAATAGATATTTAATTAATTTAAACGCCTCATTTACTTAAATTTATTCAATAATCAACAGATTTTCTTTTAAGGCAGAGTTCCTACACCTCCTGCCAGATGGAATACTGATTTTGAAACTGCGTTTGCAAGCGCATCAGCCTCTTCCTAGAAAAATAAATTTTACGTTAATTAAATTCACATTTTGAGACGTAATTTATCAATGACGTACTTGTGTAGAAGCTTCGGCATAAATTCGTACAATATCTTCAGTTCCTGATGGTCTTACGAAGGATCTTCCGTCTTTATACTCGCTAACTAACTTATCAATACTTTCTTGTAAACCAGCAGGAGTTAAACATTTTCTTTCCGCATCAGTAGTCGAAATTACGTTACGATCTTTCACCGTGACTTTAACTTGACGGTTGGGAAGGTCTTTGTATATATCATCCCAATCTTTAATAGACCATTCGTTGAAACGCAAAACAGTATCAACGAGTAGCATATCTGATATGGCATCACCGACAGTCTAAAAAGAAATTTTAATAATTATTTTTGAAATATATATTAAATATTTCATTGATTTAAACTTAGGTACAACAGAGCTAAAATTATCGAAAGAAAGAATATCCAATCAGAAAGCTATAATAGAAACCACGAGAACCAAATCAGAATTTAATTTAATGAATAGTAACAATTTGATTGGGTCTTCTGATTGGTTTAATGATTTTAATCCTTATTTTTAAAATATTAGCTCAGTCTCCAATTAAGTTTGAAGGTAAATTTTCCTCATTTCACTCAAAAACTAACTTGATTTATGACATCAATAACGTCAAGAAGGATTTTCGCCGCTTCGTTAGCTGTTTCATTAGAAAATACACTATAAAATTAATTAAAATTAAAATCTTCAAGTTTTAAATTGATCAAAATTTAGAAATTACTTTGAGCCTGCAGCCATTTCTTCAATTTTAATAATGGCATATTCACTGAAAACAACTGTTCCGTGTCCATTCGCTTCAAAATAAACTCCTATATCAGCTTCTTGGGCACGATGGTGCAAATGTTTGACACCAGTTGGTACAAAAGCCACTGGAACTTTCTAGAATTTGGAGGATTTTATTTAATAGCCAAGAGATTAATGTAATGATATAAAATACCAATTCTTCTTGGATATATTTTGTAGAATTTCCATTGGCATACGCCGTTTGTACAACCACGACATTCAAAGTAAGGCAAGCTTTTTTAAGTAAATCTTGAAGGAACTTCATTGCTAAGGCAGAAATTTTATCACCATCAAGCATATGGAACTTTTTATCTCCATCAAGATAAAAATAAATAATTCTATCAGCATCTCCGTCAAATGAAAGGCATCGATCGCCAGAAGATGCATTCAGGCCTTCAGGAGACTTTTGAGCAATTTTAACGTAGTCAGCCCCACACTAAAAAGAAATACAATTAATTTTTGATAATTAAAGTAGACACGCAACCTGACTTGATTCAGGCCTAATGCTGTAAAACTGATCGCGTGAATTTATCTTCAGAAATTGAACAAATTTGCGAGGCTGTCAGGTTAAGTTTCTACTATAATGGCCAAAAATATATAAAAAATAATTATAATTTACCATATAATTAAGTTTTCCAGAAGATCCATCATTAAATAATTCAATATCAAGATGATCTTTCAGATGGTCTTGCAGCAATTTAGCTTTGTTGGCCCCAATACCATTGGCTCCGTCAATTAATACTTTAGGCGTGTAATTTCCCTTAACGGGAGTTTTAAGGCAAAGATTTTTGAAGGCGGTACAGACTTTTGTAAAATATCCTTCTTCATTTGGTTCTCCATATTTTCCATCTGTATTGGCGCATCGTACGATATAATGAAGTTGAGGTGTGGATAGAAATCCAAAATCTTTAGCTTGAGCATTAAGAGCCTTCGTTCCATCTAAAACAGCTTGTACTAAGGCTGGACTACTTGGCCTCGTATCGCAAGCGACATACACAACGGATTTCTCGCTTAATCCAATGTAATGCTCCTTGACAATTTTCTCTAAAGTTGCAGGGACTTCTTCATCTCTGTTTTAAAGAAAATGAATACCAACAATTTTGGAAAAAATATTAACTGACTTACGAAACATTAGCTAGTAAGGTGGCCGATTGCTCCCAAGCTGTTTTCAACATTTCACCCATCGGATCGATTAATTTTAAACCATTATCTTCTTCAGGATTATGAGAAGCCGTGATCATAACTCCAATAGCTAATCCATTTACAGACATGGACCGCAAAGCGGCCACTAATCCCATACGAAATACAACTGAATCCAAATCAGAAGCTCTAAAAAATAAATTATTTAATATTAAAAGAAATCATTATACTATTTTAGCAAAAATATATATGCCTATATTTTTTATTTTAGTTTTGGAACAACGCTAAAACAGGTTTTGCAAGAAACTAGGTAGGTTTCTGAAAAATGGGCACAACACTTACTTGGTTCTAAATCCAGCCGTGCCATATTGTATTTCTCTATCAATAACTTTAGGGTGAAGGCTTGTACCCTTATTTAAGGCATCCAAGAGCTTAGAAATCATCTTAAACTTAATTTAATTGCGATTAGAGAAGAAAGAACACCACAAATAACTCGGTTGCTAAGAGTTGACAGCTTCGCCAGCTAGAGAATTTAAAGCTAGATTGCCCAGACAGCAGTCGACGCGAGTGAATATTTCGCGTCGTTCATTGGTTTAAAGTTTGTACGGAGATCGAATAAGAAACCAGAGAATTCACCCGCTAATGTTTGAACTCCTTTTGGCGTACTCCCAGTTTCACTAATTAAAATGTCGTTAATAAAGTTTAACGAATCGGTGAATGAAGGAAAGCGTTTTAAAAGAACAAGAATTATAACAACCCGTGAATAAATCGAGGAAAAGTTAAACAATTTTCTTTTTACTCAGGCATACCCACGTTATATTAATTTTAAGCCTAATTGTTAGGCCTAATTTAAATTTATATAATGCAAACTTTAATTAGCGACTCAAAAAATTTAGGAGAGTTTGCCACAAACTATTTTTTACCTACTATAGTGTACAATATTTAGGGGGGAAAGATTTACACAACCGAGAACCCAAGAGCATTGAAATAAGGATATACTGCAGTGCCATGAATGTACATTTAACCAAAGATTAACTGCGACTTCTGTATTTACATAAATATACTTGGGAAAAAGGAATCTCCCCGGCGCAGCAGAGTGAAAGAAATGGTAGCAAAAATATTTTAAAACCCTCTGATGACGTTATAGATAGATTTTTGGGGGCTTTCGATAAAAAAAAAGCAGACAATCATCACGCCCATATGTTACCTTTCAAAATATTTGTGTGCTTGCATGGGTACTTGGCGTTAAAATATCCTCATTGATAACCTTTCAAGGTTTGAACAATAAAATTAAACGGGAAAGAAATCATTTCATCACGAAGCAATTTAAAATCAAAACACTCTGGAACTGAAAACTTTAACAACCCTTACTATTAAATAGGTCGACAATCATCGTAAAGCTTATTTCCACAATGGCAGCCAACGGGTGGTTCGCGATTTATTGGTTCAATAATCTGAGGGCCCAACCTTGGAATCGAACATCCGTATGAGACTTTTTCTCATACTTAGTAAACACAAAATTATCCATTTTAGTACTGTTACTCGATATAAAATGTACTAGAAGAGAACTGCTAACTTAAACGTAATCGAACACTAAACTTTCACTAACAGAGATTTGAAGTCGCGTAAGAGAACAAGGAATTGAGATAGAATGTTTCGCGAAATGTGGATTTCGTATATTTTTATGATTATTTTATGTTCAAGTAAGTTTAATTATTTTGGAAGCACGATTTATAATTGTTAGTAATGAAAATTTTCTTAAATTAGCCAACACGGAATCCAACAAAATTTCTGGTCCAAGTGGCACCAAAGCTATAGCTCAACTGAGGAAGGATTTACTCAATGATTACGATCCATTCTCTAGACCATGCAAGTCAAATATTGATAACACAACGGTTACCGCAGAAATCATACTAATAAAAATTAAAAATGTGGTAAATAATTATATATTACTATCAATGGATATCGTTTAACTTGTAGTTAATATTGAAATTTAACAGGACGAGAAAGAAGCGGTATTTCATTTTGACGCCTTTTTAAAAATGGTAAGTAGTTATTAAACATTGAGTTTCTACATAAAAAATGTCACGATTTATAATAAGATCGGGACACTAATCATTTTAAGCGAAAGATAAAAAATTAAAAATACATTTAATGGTAGATTTATTTAATGATCCTTCGTCAGATAGTAGCAACTTGTTTACTAAGTGCAAGTGTAGGTGAAACTAAAATAGTGACATTTACTTCACTGTGAGGCTTGTCACCGAAAGGTTTCAGACTAAATAAAAGTTAATCATATGTATTTGAGGATGTACTGCGTAACAGCTTTTTCCTAAAACAGCAACCGCTGCTTTTTTGTTAATGAGTTTACGAAAATAGCCGTTTCTAAACACTGCGGTTTTCGAAAATAGAGGTTTCTATTCTAAAAACTACGGTTTTACGACACATCATTATGACATGTTTTAATTATGACATAACAACGAAAAAAGGTTTTATATCCGTCAAAATGCCGGTTTCCGCAAAACAGCGGTGTCCGCCAATAGAGATAATCGCAAAATTCAATACAAATCGCTGTTTTAGGTTTTAGGGAAATGCTGTTATGAACTTACGCAAACAACCCTATATTTAATTAGGGCGTTTCGTTTCTTAAAATAAGTGGAGTTATCAAGCGTAGTAGTTAACTATACATGTATATATTTTGTTCAAGAGGAGCTGGTAATGATTCAATTTTGATAATACTACACTAATTCCACTCAAATATTATTGTTTAAGACTTGGTTCGACCTGTCCTTAAGATGGGACCCCGCGTCTTACGATGGGATTGAGATTTTGAACCTACAATCGAACGAAATATGGATACCAGATATTGCCGTTTACCAAGGGTAAATAAAAACATTAGTTTTTGAAATCACACGAGTTTAAAAAACAGACTTAATTCAAAAACTCGCGATTCGTATTTTAGACCGGGCAACGAAGCTTTTCCTATCAAAGCGATGGTGCAAACGTTAGTCTACCCTACGGGTTTGGTTATGTGGGTTCCTCCAGTTTCGATCAGCACCATATGCGGAAATTTTGACTACAGAGCGTATCCGAAAGACAAACAGATCTGTCAAGTGACTTTGGGTTCGTGGACGCACAGCGGTTTAAAAATCGACCTCAAGCCAGAATATCCCAAGAATGATAACGATAGTTCCCTTATCAATAATAATCCAACTTGGAAGTACGAGGCTATGACAATCGAACGACAAGTCAAGTACTATGCGTGTTGTCCAGAACCTTACCCTTCCCTCATCTTCAACTTTACTATTGCTCGCAGAGGTAAATAATTTTAAGTTTGTTAACCAACGTAAGTTTCCCATCGCCACAAACTGGTTTACGGAGACCCATACGTGACTCGAGAGGGGGCAAACACTTGAGAACTCGGATGTACAAAGTTTTAGAAGTCTTTAACTACGAGCAAGAAAGGATACTGGGATTTCTTACGTATCCATGATACATCCCTTGTAGGGTGATGTTAAAAATATGGGCGGGTACTTTTGTATTACAAGCTGTCATGTTTAAACTGTCAACTGTCTCACCGTTTCCTGATGACAGTTAAAAACGTTTGCAATCCACGCCCACATTTCAAACCTGAACATGGTCAAATCGCGTACCTTAAAAATTCAAAGTGCAACTTCTATCCTTCCTTTACAAGGCATTACCAAAGATGAACTCAATTCACAAGAATTCGAATTCAATGAACTGTCAAAGTTGAACTCAGGTATACAGAGAATTACAGAGTGTCTCCCCCCTCCCACGTTCTTGAGGTACTTCTGAAAATGATCTGGAATCACTTTCTATTTTCACTAACAATACGTTCTGTTAAAGTACTTGGTTGCTGTTAGGCCTAACTATAAATGTTTCAATAGGCTCTGAAGGAGCTGCATCGACTACAACGGCGAGGAACACTTTACTGGTTCTTGTCCTGGCTATGTTTTGGATACCAGCAACAAACGGTGTCCGCAAATTGGTTCCTGGAATCTTGGCGCTGATTGGCCATATTGGTCTTCTCATTCAAAGTAGCCTGCTGGTACCGAATTTGACACTAATTCCTTTCGCTCGTAAGTTAGATTTCCTAATGTAGAATATTGTCTTCCTTTTGCTTCAACAGTTTTTACTCATTGAAATCTGTTTACAGTTTTGCCTTTGAATTTGTCGATAATATTCACATCGGCTGCCATTCTAATCGAGCTTCTGGTTCTATCGGTGATCAATATGAGTGGAGACTGTCCACCTCTTGCCACCCTGGGTTCAATGCTCAGTACCAAGTCGATAAAACTTCTAATGGTCAACGCGTGTCAACCCGGTGGCGATGGCTCAAATCACGGCCCATTTTCGACCGAAACCAAGAGTGTTGGGGTATTCAAAAACTGGCCACTGGTCGCCACTCTCATCGATAGAGTATCCTTCTTGATTTTTACCATTTTTTTCTTAGTTATTTGCGCAATTTGGTAAATTATAGAAATGCAACACTCATTGTTAGATATATATATCTATGTATGTAGGGTGTTTGGAGACGCGTAGAACTAGACTGTATTTGCTTAAAACTTCAATAATGTTATCTTTCTACCCAAAATAAAATAAAAATTACGCATTCTTTATAATTGTTTGAAATTGGCTCGGAATAATTTTCAGCAAGCTTTTGAAGATTTTCGAAGATTTAACATCAAAACTGTTTAAAATCTCAAAATAACTCCCAAAAAAATACCTTTTTAATCTTAAATTCATCTGATAATATTTAAAATCTCAAAATCTCATTTTAATATCAATATAATAATCTCAATCTCAATCAAAATGATCCTCAAAATTGCTACGAAATCTCGAAACCCGCACTCAATATGGCGCAATTCCAGGACCGAAATTTTCCATAGATTTGATTTCCTAAGAGCTCACGAACTCTGTATCAATAACTTATTTTCTATAGAGATGATCCCACAATTATACTTAAGAACTTAAGTTACACAATATATAATATCACTGAAGGTTATAGAACATGGAATTAACAAAACAACAAAGAGAACGCGACAAAGAAATCTTTCTAAATCAGCGTCATTAAAATCAAAACAAACTCGAATTGAAAAAACTTTGTAACAAGTTCTTCATTGTAAGAGATGCTTAAAAAATTATACCGACAATCATTACTATATAAGCTTTCTTCCCGATTGGTAACCAACGAAGGGTCCGCCAGATACTCTACACAGTCAATAAGGGACCGACCTTGGCCGCGACCGAGCGTCAACAATACATATATCACACCGTAGATCCGCAATTGGCCATTTTAACTGTGCGATGATTTTAGTATCTGTAAACTAATGCGATGTACAGCCTTTATTCCGTTCTTCGTTGCTCGGAGTCTGACATAACCATTCACCAGCGGCCATAATATCTCACTTTCTGCAATTACAATGGTTCTGTCTTCCCTCAAAACACGATTTCCGTTGGTGCGGAATTAAGACCTCTCTCTCACTATACGCGAGTGAGAGATGAAAACATTTTTTTCACAAAAGGATATGTCACGACCCTGACAGTTTTCAAGTGGCGACTGCCGGCGTTAAATTATTTTAAAAGAGGAGGGTGGAAGGAGTTAAGCGAATGAAGCTAGTTAAGTGGAGCAAAACTATCCGCGCTCACAAAAAAAGAGACAATTTAGAATCGCGTAGGACACGAACTGTCGTTGAGTATTTGTCGGAGAAAGACGATAAAAACAATGTTTCGAGTACTATGCGTTTTGAGTTTCTTCTTGTTGATACTCGTTTTGCGTTCAAGTAAATTAAATTTTAAAGATGGGTACGTTCATTCGCGCTTTAATCGATGATTCTTAATTTAGTCGAAACTGAAGCGAGTACAATATCGGGCGCCACTGGTAGCAAGGCTATGGCTCAGTTGAGGAAAGATTTGCTAAGAGATTACGATCCATTCTCTCGACCATGTAAATCGAACGCTGATAATACATCGGTCAAAATTGGAATCACTCCAACAGCCATCACGCGATTGGTACGTTGGTGCTTACAGTAATTAAGGATTGATTATAACAGGATTTGCTGTTTTGTCAGATTCAAATTCCCTGACCTTTCCATCCAAAATTACCCAATTTTTAACTTAAAAATAAAAAGTTAATCTTTATGGTTAAGTTAAAAACCCTTTTCGAATTGCCTGTGTTCACCAAACTTTTAGATATATCTCCAAATCTTTTCTACAGCGGAAATTCATTTTTTTAAACATTTGTGGATTTTTAAAATATCTTAAAATTCCCAGACTTTTTGGGTTGATTTTCAAATTACCCGATTTTTCCCTAACCTTGGGCAATTATTCATTGTCGAGATTTAATCTTGTAATGGTTCTTTTTTTAACAGGACGAAAAGGACGCTGTTTTTTATTTTGAAGCTTTCATTAAAATGGTAGGTTCTATATTAAATTAATGTATTCAATGCTAGGCGTTTTATCACACATGAAATATCATCTGATATCATGATACAAAGGTTTAACCATCACAAAAGCTATAATTGGTCACAACATTGTAACCATGAAAAATTACAGCAAAATAATCAGTTTTCAATGTAAAATCGGAATGGTTCCATCATTCCAAGTAACTAGGATCATTTCTAGTTGGAACAACTAGGCTACCAGTGGTCTCTATTATTGGTTGAAATAGAGATAGAGGTAGCCTGGATTAACCATTGCTGTTAACTAGAGTTGAAATTAACTATAATACAAATAGTTCCGTTCGAGAGGTGTTGGTGTAATGATAAAAGCTGTGGCGGATTAATATATAATGTAAAACCTTATAGAGAAGAAAGTAGTCTGTGTAAACTCTTCTTGAATTTACAAGGCATGCCATGGTATTTTCGCAACGTTTCATCGTTTTATTTTCATACTTCTTTTAATTTTATAAGTCATGGTACGATTCGGCCCTGCGTTGGGACCCAGCTTCTTACGACGGAATTGAAACCTTACACGTACCACCAAACGAAATTTGGAAACCGGACATTGCAGTTTACACAGGGTATCTTAATATTTATGGGGTTCTAATGTTCAAGACTGACAAAATCATCTAAATAAACTTTACCCACAAATTTTCAGGCAAGGCAATGAAGTTTTACCAATTAAAGCCATGGTTCCGATACTGGTCTACAGTACGGGTAACATTATCTGGGTTCCCCCTAGTTCAATTAGATCCTTGTGCGGAAATTTCGACTACCACCAATACCCCAAAGACGAACAGACTTGTAAGGTAGTATTGGGTTCATGGACGCACAGTGGCTTCAAGATCGACGTACAACCGGAGAATCTCGAAGACAACGGAGCCTTACACGACGACAATCCCACTTGGAAGTACAAGGAAATGAAAGTGGACAGAGAAATCAAGTATTACGCCTGTTGTCCCGGTGAACCTTATATCACTGTGAACTTTAACCTGACCATCGCTCGAAGAGGTAGGATTATCAAGGTAGGTCTTATAATGGGTTAGGCCTAACGAGCAGTTATTTCATATATAGATTCCGAGGGAGATGTTTCATCTACAATGGTCAGGAACACTCTTTTGATTCTTGTCCTGGCAATGTTTTGGATACCAGCGACGGAAGGCAGCCGTAAAGTTATGCCCGGCTTCATCGCGCTAATTGGACATATTAGTCTCTTAATACTGAACACATTGGTGGCTCCCAGTGTGAAAGTTCTTCCTTACGCTGGTAAAGAAATTACCAAAATTTTCAATTCCCTTAACGCATGATCGGGCACGCTATGGCTTAGGCTTATCCAATTTGCTCTCGGTTTAAATTTTAGAACTATCAAAGCTTGATAGCCTGACCTGAGTTGATGGGCCGTATAATTAATGAGAACTTAAAAATCTGTCTCATTGCAGTTCTACCATTAAAAATATCGGTTATTTTCTCAACCGCGGCTATCCTGATTGAGTTGTTAGTTTTATCGGTAATCAATATGAGCGTTGACTGCCCACCTCTGGTCGCTTTGGGTTCCATGCTTAATTCCAAGGCGATCAAAATCCTGGTGATCAACTCGTGTCGACCGAGCGACGGTTCGAACCGTGGACCATCCGTGACCGAATCTGGCAAGGGTGGATCAGACTTCAAAAACTGGCCCTTGGTCGCCACCCTCATTGACAGAATTTTCTTCTTAATCTTCACCGTTTTCTTCGTTGTTATTTGCGCCCTTTGGTAGACTTTTGTAATAACAAGAAATTTAAATGATAATAATATCATTTTGAGGAAGTAGCACACTAAAATAACGTGTATGTATGTATGTGTTTTTTGGAGTAAATAAAGATGGAGTTTACATCTCCTCACAATAATAAAGGTGCTATATGTAAAGTTCAATTGACGCAGGGTGTACACAAAGACCTATCAGAAACAAAGTTTTCCCACTACACAGGAAAGTAGATTACATATATTGAATCTGAAAGCCAAAGAAGACTGTTGTAAACATATGAAGCAGATGTGATGACGCAATTCTATGGAATATTTAAAAAATGAATTAATATGAAGATTGCGTCTGCGTGTAATACCAGTTTTCCCAGTAGAAATTATAAGGGAAAATGAGTTTGAATGATGGCCTATTCGGTGTAATAGAAATTTACAGTTTTTAAATACTCCTAAAATAACTAAAATTAAGCGTTAAAGTTCCAAGATTAAACCAATATAACGTCCGGTTATAAATTCGATTTAAAAATATAGGAATTCCATCTAAAATGTTCGGAATATTTAGGGTGTGTGTGTTTGTAAAAATAGAGCTACTTTTCTATATTTCAAGAGAAATTTGCATAAATTACTTTAATCCACTATGAAATAAACTTTCGCTTAATTTGAAAACTATTCAGATATAATATTGAGTTGGAAAATAAGCCCCTTTTAATTTTCAGCAACTATAAGCAAAACTGCGATGTCTACTATATTAAAGACTTGTACCCTTCAAAATAAAGGGAACATAGTTCAGTACGCGCTGATACTTCAAGGTGGATTGGTGGATAGCTTCCGTATAAACGATGATCATTTCCAAGAAATCAAGGAAATCTCGCAGTAAATTAATGGAAAAATCATTCGAATTGAATTGAAGTTTCGGAAATGTTAAATTCTACGAATTTTTCTCTAGAAGTATCGAAGAAAATTAATAAACTAGATGGGGAACTAGAGGATAACTTTAGAAACCCCAGCTGATGGTTGCGCAGAGAGAGATAGAGAGAGTTAGGCCAAACAAAAATTAGATCAAGGGGTCGGATATTTCGAAACAAGTGTACAGGATTTCGTAATGTAATCATTTCAACCATGATTTGGTAATTTCTTTAATGATTTCATGGTTTCTTTGGTGATTTTATTATTTTGCGATTTGTTAAATGATTTTGTCGTTCCGTCTTAATAATTTCGAGATTTCATGGTTTTTTCCCCTATTTTGTGACTTATTAATTTCTCAACTGATTTCATGATTTAATATTTCGTGCTTTCGTATCAATGGCATCGAAATTCTTTCGCGATTTCATCGATGATTTCATGATATCAAGATTCAATGAGGATTTCGTCCGAACGATCTGCCGATTTCGTCCGAACGATCTGCCGATTTCGTCCGAACGATCTGCCGATTTCGTCCGAACGATCTGCCGATTTCGTCCGAACGATCTGCCGATTTCGTCCTCACGATCTGCCGATTTCGTCCTCACGATCTGCCGATTTCGTCCTCACGATCTGCCGATTTCGTCCTCACGATCTGCCGATTTCGTCCTCACGATCTGCCGATTTCGTCCTCACGATCTGCCGATTTCGTCCTCACGATCTGCCGATTTCGTCCTCACGATCTGCCGATTTCGTCCTCACGATCTGCCGATTTCGTCCGAACGATCTGCCGATTTCGTCCGAACGATCTGCCGATTTCGTCCGAACGATCTGCCGATTTCGTCCTCACGATCTGCCGATTTCGTCCTCACGATCTGCCGATTTCGTCCGAACGATCTGCCGATTTCGTCCGAACGATCTGCCGATTTCGTCCTCACGATCTGCCGATTTCGTCCTCACGATCTGCCGATTTCGTCCTCACGATCTGCCGATTTCGTCCTCACGATCTGCCGATTTCGTCCTCACGATCTGCCGATTTCGTCCTCACGATCTGCCGATTTCGTCCTCACGATCTGCCGATTTCGTCCTCACGATCTGCCGATTTCGTCCTCACGATCTGCCGATTTCGTCCTCACGATCTGCCGATTTCGTCCGAACGATCTGCCGATTTCATCCTCACGATCTGCCGATTTCATCCTCACGATCTGCCGATTTCGTCCTCACGATCTGCCGATTTCGTCCTCACGATCTGCCGATTTCGTCCTCACGATCTGCCGATTTCGTCCTCACGATCTGCCGATTTCGTCCTCACGATCTGCCGATTTCGTCCTCACGATCTGCCGATTTCGTCCTCACGATCTGCCGATTTCGTCCGAACGATCTGCCGATTTCGTCCGAACGATCTGCCGATTTCATCCTCACGATCTGCCGATTTCGTCCTCACGATCTGCCGATTTCGTCCTCACGATCTCGCGATTTCGTCCTCACGATCTCGCGATTTCGTCCTCACGATCTCGCGATTTCGTCCTCACGATCTCGCGATTTCGTCCTCACGATCTCGCGATTTCGTCCTCACGATCTCGCGATTTCGTCCTCACGATCTCGCGATTTCGTCCTCACGATCTCGCGATTTCGTCCGAACGATCTCGCGATTTCGTCCGAACGATCTCGCGATAAGAGTACGGGATTTATCGCAAGTGTCCGACCCCTCGAGCCAGATCGAAGGTAATCTTGAAAGTAAAACGGCAAAACGTCGATTCGGATGAAACTTATCTCCTCGCAGGCTTCCCCGCTTATATATCGCTTCGAGAAACATTTGATGTATGCATCTTTTCCAGGAATAAACAAGAGATAGTATACAGAAAAACAACACAACTTTTCAATTTCCGCTTTACGTCGAAAGAAACGAAAAAAAAAAAAAAAAAAAAAAACTGTGGCGTCATTTCCTTTAAACTTTTAAAGGGATAGTATAAACGTATGAAAAATTGTTCGATTCATTTCATTTAGTTTAATTAGGGGCTGCTTATTTTGATAACTGGACAAAGTTTATACAGAGCCTTAAAAAATCAAATATGTCAAACTCTAACCTTTTTAAAAGCTTCAAATTAAAATACATATAGCACCATTTAAATCATTTTAATGATTAAGGAAATTGGATTTCACAGTTGCATATTTCTTTAGTCTATGAAGAATCCTTAGATAAACCTTCAAATTGAGACCGGATAATTTGTCAAAATCGGACTATAATAAACTTTAAATTAAAATAATTTAAAAACAATTACGTAATTTTCTTTTAAATTAACAAAGGGATAGTGTAACAGAAATTTCCTATCAGGGGAGAATCATATATTTAAGTACTTAAAAATAAGTCCACAAACAATATGTTATCTGAAACTATAATCATATCTATACTTTAAAAATGAGAATTAGTATAAAGATTAGTATAATCTTGGAGTTTCAGGAGATCCACGTAGCCTTCAAATGACTACACTCCGATAACGAGTTATTTTTACTTATTTTGGGACTGTTAAAATTTGACCCTCATTTGATAATTAAGCGCGAATTACCACAAAAACTTTGTTTCGAGTTTTAGTAATATGTTAAGGCGTATTTAAACAATTCTAAATCGATTCAAAATAATAACTTATTTCCAAAGTGTAGTATCCCTTCAAGGCGAAAAGCTCAATTAAAAACAACGAAAAGGTCTCGCCGGTCCTTAAATACTTTCTAATATCCGTTGATAATAAAACCCAATTGGATTTAGGTTCACAGTCAGGGTTCACATCAGTTGTTACAAAAATAGCACCAACACTAGCTACGTTTTAAAACCATTACTGGCGGGGACCGAAAGCTCTTTTTGATTGGCTAGTTCTGAAAGAATCAAAGGGGGTGATGGGTGGGTTTAAGGGAACTTTGAGAAAATGGCGCGCGCCGGGGATTCTCGCGCCAAAATGTAATACGTAATAAAGCTAACGGGGTTTTCTAATCCGAAATATAGAGGTTTCGGGGGAAGGGATGAGGGCGGTGGTTCCGTGACGTCATCTTTGACGTAACGCCGGCCGAAGAAATTCAATCAATAATTGAAGAAGGGAAAGGCTAGCGTCCCCGAAGTTTCGGGGGCTCAACGACACGACCCCGGCGCCCGGCGGGGAAGTTTCACGCCTATAGAGAGAAGGAAAAGAGCCACTCAGATTCGGTGCGGAGCGTCTATACGGCTGAGAGTCTGCCGGGGATATAACAAGGAGTCTATTAAGAATGGGATTGCTATTTCTGAAAAGAAAAAATGAAATAAACATATAGCGCATTGATTTTATAACGCAGATATGAACAGAAGAATATATTGAAAAGAGAAACACTTCTGAAGAACATAGTGTAGGTTAAAATTTAAGCATTTAAAGGAACTAGAATCCCTGAGTTTTCTTCAAAGACTGTATGGAACGACTATGAACAATAGTTCGAAACGTTTCTCATGATATATCCTTGACAATTTGACTTTGCATCGATAGAGCAAAGTGACTGAGACTTTAAAAATTACCTCTTTTTTAGCAATTTGTTCACTTCTATTCCTAAAAGTTTTCAGGGTAATTAATTATTAAGAACACAGGCGTGCTTACGTTAATTGCCAACAAAGAAGGGAAAATTGGACCAGTGGTTAGAGGCGCCACTAATACCGTGTGAGGAAGTTGGATAACATTTGAACCAGCGGCGAGAGTGTGCCCTTGTTTTTAATGCAAGTTCCTTTATAAAGCGTAGCTTCATATATCCTTTGGTTTTCCACCCCCTCCTTTGTCTTAGCGTATTTAACCGTGGGATTAGTGCTTTGTTATTGTGCAGGGGGTAATCTCTAAAATTATGGGTATCTTCCGTGAAGAAAGCCCTGTGCTTCTATTACCTTTAAAGATAGAGTGAAGATTAAAATCAAGTAATGCTTATCGATTCTGCTACCTATAAATAACCGATTTACTCTGAGTAGCACACTTCTCCTATTATCTCCTTCTAACATTATTAAAATTATATTTTTATCCAATTCCTAATTTTATCCAATTTCAATACCACTCCCGTAACGAATACTCTCTGAATCGAGGCCGCCATGGGGGCAGCACCGCCGCGGATCAAGCGGGAATGTAGGAGTATCGCATGGAGAAAGAAAAGGAGTCGTATTCGTGAAATCTCTTTTGGCAAGGCTCTCAAAAAATACTTCTCTCCAACTTTACAAAATTTATTTCACGCGTTAACAAACGTTAAAATGGCGCAATAATTTGGGTAAAAGTTCTCAGTCGTCAAAAAGTATATATATTAATCAATCTAAATTACTGTTACCAAAAGTCTATCACTTTATTCCATCTCCCTCTCTCACGACTCCAAATATCGAGGAAGAGTCCAAACCACTCGAGCCAGACAGGGGTGATGACTTTTTTGTCTATTTGTAAGTGATGGGCTATGACGTAAAACTGGACCTTTGCTGATAGTATTAAGCTACGGGGCATTGTTTACTTGTATGGAATAAAGAGATCGACTTTTGCTGTTACTTAAAATTAATCGTGATGATACGCAAACCCACGATATTGCATTATTATTTTCTCAAATTAAGAGTGCAAAGGGTCCCACGCACGAATTTCCTCATCCTGTAAAATATGTATTGTTCTGTAGATTGTTCAAGTCCTAGTTATGAAAGCAGCTTTAGTCTGTAATTACAAGGAAACAAAAGCGCGAAGCTGGACTCTAGGGCACAGATAAGAGGATGGATGGGCCCCAATTGCTTTTGCTCAAAATGCAAGCCTTAAACTACAATCTTTGATAAAAGTCTAACGCGTTCAGTTTCTCTTTTTAATAGCTTCCTCTTCTAAGAGGCGAACTACCAAGACGATGTCGGATTTAGCGCTCCCGATTTCACAACTCCTTCTCTTTCTCCATGACAACGAAGAGCGCAGAGATCCGGAAGCCTAAGGAAAATACGCGCCGTGCTTCCCAAACGTTCCATCCACCAATCCACGGACACTCGCACCGAGACTCCAAGAAGTTTTTTTCCCAGGCTCGGTTATAATCAAAACATTTCGTGCGCGAGTTTTAATTGGAACTATCTTATCATAAACAAGAGGATTCCCCACCTGACTCGCGTGGAGGTAAAGACAAAAGGATTATCAAATTTTTTATCCGCAAAACGCATCTCCATCGGATCAGACTAAGACTAGGAGAAGGAGAAGAAGACGAAGAAAAAGAAGAAAAACACTATGATGTTACTATATCAGCTATAAAACTTATCGATTTACTTCCCGCGCTTTTAGGGGAAACCTAAAAAAAAATTGTCTCTCGGTGTGACGTTTTAAGTTGAACCTTTAAAGAAACGCGTGAGTGCTTATAAGAAAAATTGAACAGTTCTTTTTGAGTGTTTGTGTATTTTAAACGAGAGAAAATTGGTTGAAAACCTACGTTACGCGACCCTGATTTTCATTATATCGTACGCCCGCGCGAGTAAACATTTTTTTTTATATAATCCTACATACACGGTACACCCTTGTTAAATCGCTTGCCTCCCCGGATCAGCGATTTTCGGGATTTTTTTGTTTAGTTCTTCGGGGATATTTGATTCTTCGACGTTCTAAAATGGACGGAAGCAATTGTACGGAGCTATTATGAATTACTCTTGGATTTTTGAGTATTAATAGGTAAGTTTATTTAATTTAATTTGCATTTAATAAAGTAATAAATTGCATTGCATGGCAGCACGGGGGTACAAAGAAAGGTTAAATGCTATATATTTTTATTTAGCGCTTTTAACTCTCACGCAATACCTACAAAAGAGCTTTTAAAGGTAATAAATAACCACTGGGTTCATACAACATTTGAAATACCAAATTTCCCTGATTTTTGCAATGGATTTCTACGATATTTACTGGTTTTTCCAATGAATTTCGCTAATATGTTAAAGTTTTCCAATGAATTTCGCTAATGTTAAGGTTTTCCAATGAATTTCGCTAATGTTAAGGTTTTCCAATGAATTTTAATGGTATTTTCAAGTTTTACAATGAATTTCAATGGTATTTTAAAGTTTTACAATGAATTTCAATGGTATTTTCAAGTTTTACAATGAATTTCAATGGTATTTCAAAGTTTTACAATGAACTGCAATGGTATTTCCAAGTATCCCAATGAATTTAAATGGTATTCCAAGTTTTCCCTTGAATTTCAATGGTATTTCCAAGTTTTCCCTTGAATTTCAATGGTATTTCCAAGTTTTCCCTTGAATTTCAATGGTATTTCCAAGTTTTCCCTTGAATTTCAATGGTATTTCCAAGTTTTCCCTTGAATTTCAATGGTATTTCCAAGTTTTCCCTTGAATTTCAATGGTATTTCCAAGTTTTCCAATGAATTTCAATGGTATTTCCAAGTTTTCCAATGAATTTCAATGGTATTTCCAAGTTTTCCCTTGAATTTCAATGGTATTTCTAAATTATCCAGTGAATTTCAATGGTATTCCAAGTTTTCCAATGAATGTCCCTGATATTTTCAGTTATTGTAGTGAACCAAAATTTTGCAAACCCCTACGCAAACCGGTTTTAGCTGATTGAGGTCGTTTCCTGAGAGTCATATTTCCCAAACAATCTATTAAATCCTCCCAGGTTTAAAAAAAGAAACACTCGCGAGGACTCCGTATTCTTTAACTACCCTCATTAGCCTGCCTTAAATATTTCTCTGATTTCTGGCGAATCTTTGGAGTTTCCCTGATTTTTAGTCAACATTCTAGTTCATTGAAATTTCTAGATTTTCATAGAAAACAAAAGTGCTTGTCAGAAAAATAAGTGTTAAGTTATTGTCTATAGTGACGTCACTATGTAATTATAAAGCTTCACTTTTAACGTTGCATATTATTTTATGACAGGAGTGTTAGTTTTATGTTCATACGATGGTTCAAATCGGACAATCGATATTGAACCAATAATCTATGTTCCATCGTGACGAAATAAAAAAAAAGAAAAAAAAATGTAAATTGAGTTCTTAACCTCGTTCTTAACACTACGAGCTCTTTACGCGCAATAAAACACTTTAATAGTTCAAGTGTAACGAATTTATTTAAAATATCCAATTACTTCATGGCACCAACCATGGAAAATTAAAAATTGCCAACTATTAAGGGTTTTTATTTAAAGTTGGGAAATATTCGGTGACCTATTCGTTTAGAATTAATTAAGAGCTTTGAAATTATACTAACAATGTGATATGGTTAATAATTCTTGAATTAAGTTTCATTGTGATTGTTTAAAAATATTTGTTTTCCATCTGATTATGATGAAATTCGTCGTAATTTAGATTTAAAAGTATTAGAAATTTATATTCTACAGTTTTATAGTGACGTCACTACCAATTTCAGGGTTATCGAGGTTTTTTAGCAAGTTAATTCCAAAAATAAACGAAATTCCCGAATTGAAATTTCATTTATAACTTTTAAAAGTAATATTTCACTATAGCCGCGTTCATACTAGACCTTGGAATCGATTTAAACCGTTTCAAAACGTTTCACTAGAGTCGTGTGAACGGGAAACAGTCTTTTATCGAATCGATTTGATTCGATTTTCCGAAACTGCTTCGGGAACCAGTTTCATACCGATTCGGTTTCAACACACAATAAATCGATTTATAAAGATAATGTGTGAACACGTGACGCTTAAAACGACTCCTGGCGATTTGAATACCGTTTCAAATCGATTAAGAGATGCTAGTGTGACCCTAGCAATTGTTTCAATATTTTATTTTAAAGGGAGGATGAATATGAAAATAAGTTATTTTTTTATCGACTCTACTACCCTAAAAATAAAAATAAAGTCTGTTTACATTTTAAACATTAAGTTTCCGAATTAAAAATAGATTAAGATTCAGATTATAACATTAATTAAATGCAAGAGCTTCGACCAATCATAAAAGTTTTAGTATTAAGTTAATTAGTTGATGATCTAATTTTATGCGATATTTTATTGTCATAATTACGTTTCCTATTTCGTCTAAAGTGATTTAGGCTTAGCAAGCACATTTTGAATAATTACCAGCAATTGACTGCGAAATAATTAGTGAGTTTTCAAAGGGTTATAACAGTCCACAATGATTAAAAATATCACGATATCAGAGTCCAATATCCCTTTAAAATACGTTCTTACAAATTGATAGTAACTTTAATTAACCCGGACATAGTAAAAACAATTGCCAGATACAAGAGACCACTCGATGCTATCAATGTTATCACGATGATAACTAATCTATTATTTAAAGTTCGATCGTCAAATGTTTATCGATAATGGGATCCGGGACAAGCTAGCTTCCGATTACACTTTATGTGACATCTTGTTTTTCGTACGAGACGACTGTTCTTTCGAAAGGTCTTAAAAAATAAAGGGAAACTTTGAGCTATAAATGGAACAGCTTTTGAATTTATTTTCGGAATCACTATGACCAAAAGTGTTCGAGAACTATTTCGCAATTATTTGACACGTTTTTGGTGTTTAAAGGAAAACTTGCAGCTAAAAATGGAACAGCTTTTAAATTTATTTTCGGACCACTATGTCAAAAAAAGTATTCGAGAATTTTTCGGAACTTTAAGACTGTTTTTGATGTTTAAATTAATTTCTGAAGTTTGCTAAAATTTGAAAAAAAGTAAATATAAATTCGATCCAATCGTATTATTTCAGCTTTTAATGTCCTAACATTAAAAGAACAGGCCGGCGTTTAATGCCTAAGCCCTTGGTGGCCTATTCTTTTAAAGTTAGGACATTACAAGCGCTGTTGATGGCTGAAATAATATGATTGGCCCGAACTTATATCTCCTTTTTTTCAAATTTTACCAAACTTTGATTTAAACATGAAAAACGTGTGTAATAATTGTTAAAAAATTCTCGCATAGATACTTTGGCATGGTGATTCCGAAAATAAATTCAAAAGCTGATCCATATTTAGCTCCAAGTTTCCCTTTAAATTAATTTCTAAAGTATGTTTAAGTTTGAAGTATAAATTTGGGCCAATCATATTATTTAAGCTTTCAACAGCGCTATCACGATAGAGTTTTTTTTAAAACGAAAGCGACGCCTTTAGAATAAATTGGGATATCTGATGGCGGGGAACCTGATTGGTTCGATTTTATACTTAACTTAGAATCAAACTCAACCAAACTTTAGAAATTAATTTAAACGCCAAAAACGTGTCTAAAAATTCCGATAAAATTCTCAAATAGATTTTTTGGCATGGTGATTCCGAAAATTAATTCAAAAGCTGTTCCAGTTTTAGCTCCAAGTTTCCCTTTAAGTACGTCTCTCAATATCCTATCCCCAGCATGGTGCTCTAGAAAAATAAGGAACGCAGCGCTTTTGCACTAGAGCTCTAAATGATAAAGCGGTTTTCTTTTTTCCTTCGTTTTCTTTTTATAATTTTGTTATTTTGCTATTTGAGCGAGTGTTTTGGTAGCGGTAAGCTTAACGGTAAACAAGTAAAACAACACACGTTCATCAGTTATTTCTAAAAGGAATAGTTTACCTTAAAATATGTTGCTTTTTAATAAATATCTATAACTAATAATTTACTTCCTATATTACTCTTAAAAAGGGATATTAAAATTTAATATTTACGAATTATTTGTTTGTTAAATATTTTGGTAAAGTTTAGTTTTATTTATTGCACATGCGCGATGCTTCTTATAAAGGAATGAAAACAAATTATTATAATTTGACCGATCTAATTTTAAGTCTAATTAAAAATAACTTGTTCCCAGAGTGTAGTATCCCTTTAAAGAGGGAAAACAACCTATCAAATGATTTTATATCGATTCCTTATCGTTTAAATAGCCCTAATCCACCAGCAAAAAGATTTACAAACCCATGTTAAACAAGAAATAAATTTAAAACTTACCAGGCAAATAGGCTTAGCTGGATTCATGGAGATCCTGAATTTATTCACATTGAAGGGTCAGTGACCAATCGAATGTCATTGGAAGTCTCATGGAAATCTCGCCTTAACGGGCCTTTGCTCATTGGTCGCTGATACATCCATTTGAAGAGATTCAAGATCTCCATGAATCCAGCTAAGCCTATTTTCCGAGTAAGTTTTAAATTTATTTCTAGTTTAATATTTGTTTGTGGATTTGGAATCGATAAACAAATCACTTGTTGTTAGGTTGCATTCTTCTTTAAGGATGACCCTACAACATCTTTAGAGAAGACCTACAACTCTTCTTTCGCAAAAGAAAATTTTCGTGAACTTTTCCTTTAAAAGCAATTTCTGCTTCTGCGAAGGTTTATTAGACCTAGTTTAGTTTCCGCTTTTCTTTTTTTATGAAATATTTTTTTTTCGAGCCCGTTATGATGAAGGAAATGAGATTTTCGTTTCCTGGTAATGGATTTTAAATTACGTCAATCGGCGTATACAGCCTAACCATTTGTACATTGGATTTATATTCATCTAAGGGGTTCAAACCTACACGTGGTAAGCTGCCTTATATTGAAGGGATTCTTTTAATTTCTCATCAAGCTGAAAGATTAGTTTCAACTTTAGTACCAATTCGTAGTAGGCATAGTACTTTTTAAATTAATATACTTGAAGAAAAAAGCCGTAACTTCATATTTAACCATATACCGTGTTCCGTTTACAGGTTTTAGCCTTAGAGCGAAATAGAGAAAGCATCATGCTCATCAAGGGTATCTACCACTTTCCAAACTGGACACGAATGAGCGTAGCCCATCATGAGTCTTCCTCGACATTCTTCCGGAGTCAGTGTTGAGGCCACCAACGGCCTAACAGTCATGCCCTGCCAAATGCCTCCTTCCACCGTCACTAACATAAGTAAGAAGTACTATATACTGAATATCATGTATAGAGTTACCATAACACACTGAGTATTGTGGTCATTTGCTGATAGATTTATCCTTAACCAAATTGACTACAAAATTGTAGTAGGACCCAAACCATACTGTAGAGGCCCTATAGTTTGTCCTACTACGTAATCTATGTATATATACTGCAACCTTTGCGCCATCTCATACACATCCTACAGCGACCCGAAATTTTAGCAGATAATTTTATTTCCCCAAATAAAATCCTACATGGCAGAGGCGATTTCATCGTGTTTATTCATCATATTTATGCCTGAACTAAAGGACCCACTTATCACTGTTTCTAGAATTTATTAGGCAAGGAATCTAACGATGACAAGTTTCACAATTTAAGGGGAAATGAGGAATGACGCAAAATGAGAACCTTAAAGCGTTAGGTACAGAATAAAGCCGTCTTTGCTGACAGTTAAATGGTCTTTGACCGGTAGGATAAGCTACTGGTCGTAGAAGGGGCCCGAGGTAGCTCTCGAAAATAACATATTATATTTAGATGCCCCCAACCAGATTGGGCCAATGGATCATGACACTGACGGGTCCTAAAGAGTTTTGGTCGCTTTACCTACGATAAAGATTCCGTAAATTGTATACTTTTAGCTTAAATGTGTACTAAAATTACTTTGCAGGTAACCACCTAAAGACGTTTTCTTCGTTAACTCTGGGAGCATTGAAACTACCAAACAATAATTGCGCGATACTGGAGGAAGAGGACCGGGTGGTCGTTCCTGGACTTTATATTCGAGCCGCAACAAATGATGGCCTGGCAGAATTCATGATACAAGCCTTCCGTAAGTATTTAACGCGCAAAGACACTCAATGATAAATCTTACGAAAAACACAATTTTGTCTAAATTATTATCAAGTTTATTTTACGCACTCCCCCAATTTAATTGTAATGTAATTAATTAAAAAGTTTTATAGGATCTCATCTTATGCTTCTGATAAAACCACGATAATAACTAATTCTAAAATATCGACAACTAAATTTTATAAAATAAGGAGATCAGGAATTCCCGAAGAGTAATATTTTAAGGATTACGTCAGGGTGAGGAAATGTTTGAGTTGAGGGTTTTATACTAGATTCAAAGAACTATTCGCATCCACGGATGTTAAAAATTCTAAATATGTATAATAAACTTCCGTAACTACTAACAACCTAAATGAAATAACCATGAAAATGATTGCATTTTAACTAATTTTAAAATAAATCACGACTAATTATTAAATTTGATTTTCAAATCAAAGGGGAAATGGCTTTTCCATCGTTACATTATAATTTCCTTGTTTAAATTATGAAATAAATGGTCTAATTTTGAAGATTTCCAATATAATTTCCGCAGCCCCGGATGGCCAGTTCAACGAAGAAGAAAATCAATTTCCTCGCGTCATGTTCTTAATGCACCAATGGTTTGACACCTCCGAGGGGTTGGCAAAGCGATTGGTTAATCTATATCCTTTTGAAAAATTTCGGTTCAAATGTTATAAAACAGACGATACAACCTTTTAAGTCAACTTGTTAAGTGAAGAGAAGGGATGAAAATAAGGATATTTTCTTATTGGACAATTGTCCGGTACCTGCCCCTTCACAAAATGGAAAGTTATCGGACAATGTCCAGCTAGTGTCCTTTACTTATTTCTGTGCCTGAAGTGAAAAGCCTGCTAAGAGCCCAAAATTATTCAACCGCTAGTTTCCTCTTCTGATATGGCCTACAATTGGACTTAGTCGATCATGCCGCGACAGTTTGAAACCTGACCAATTACAATTGCGCCTCATACGCAATGAAAACGCGGATACGGAAATACAGTAAACCCGCACTGTCAATAATCTCATCTAGTTGAGTTAAAAGTTCTGTCATCTGAACAATAATTAAATCCAAGCTTAAAAATTGTCCTTAACGTTAACCGTAATTACATTCTGGCGCAGCGAAAAAGTGTTCAACTGTCCGCCATTTTGTCGACACACTAAAGACGCCATGTCCAAATGCGAAGTTTACCAGTACAGGTCCCGAGTTTGTCACGCCTTCAGGTATTTATGTTAGCTAATATGGAAATTTGAGTCGCTCTAGTTATCGTTTTCTTTTTTTGGAACCAAACCAAAGATTGTTAACTAATCTAGGAAAATATATATGTGTTATAGGTACTGGATTTGCAACTTTCCCATCCACTTTGACCTCAATTCGACATTGACAGCCATCTTGAACTCGTTCCAACATTCGCTACGTGAAAAGGGTCATGGTGAATTAGCCGACAGAGTGGATATTTCAAAAATGTACGAAGCTTAATTGAATTGATACACAATTACACATCCTTTGTAAAGGGACCTTACATAAATGAAACTGTTAATTTGAAGATGGGTGGTTACAGTCTAACCAATTCTGAAAAACTCTCGATAGAAAGCTCTATTTGCATGCCTTGTTCTACCAAAAAATGTGCCCCATGAAATGCTCAAGAATGAGGAAGTTAAATTTGATACAAATTAGTTTTTGAAAGTGCATGAATTCATTTAGGTACGGCACCAAATATGCTAGTTTCTCTAAGAGGAAAACGTTTATATAAAATGAGCTAAGTTAGTCCGCCGACAATTCTAGCAATGGTCCCTTTTAAGAATTTGATAGGATTTACCAATCGCAACAAACTAAATGTGTATATCAAGGTAAATGTTTTTATTCTGGTTCGTAGACCGTCTTACCAATGGACACGCAACGTTTCGGTTCGCAACCCAAGTATAACGCACACGCGAAAAGAATCTCTAGTCATGGATCTCTTAGAACCACACGAATTGGCCGACCACTTAACTTTCTTAGAGCACAAAGTTATGAGCAGGATAACTGTAAGACTCTCCTCAAATATACTAATCTCAACCTTAGTTTAACATCCATCTTCACAGTTCACAGACTTCAAAGCCTACGCCAACACGGAAACTCCGTTAAATAATCCTAAACTTGAACGTTCCATCTGCCTATTTAACGGCATGACGCAATGGATTCAATGTATGGTACTAAGAAGCAAATCTCCCCAGCAAAGGGCAGAAATTATTGAAAAATTCGTTCAGGTATCCAAGGTAAGTAGTTAATAAGGTGACTAAGAATAAGTTTGGACACGATTAGCCTAATAACATACGGTGATAAGAAAAGGGAGGCAATGTCCAGTTTCACTAAAGTTGAACAACGGGAGTCTGAAAAACATCCCTGTTGGCTTCCCTATTCTACTAATGTACTTCTCAGGTAAGCCTGAAGTGTAAAACAATGGTCATAGGAATGCTAGAGCGGCGGAAAACGCGTACATACCCACCAATCAATTATGCCGCCTTCACTGAGGTTTATCAGACACTTGTTGGGATTTCCCGGATTAGTGTAACCCTTCTGCTAATAATGACCATGCTTTATTGCAGCGTTTATTGGAAACCAACAATTTCAACACCTTAATGGCAGTAGTGGGTGGTTTGAGTCACAGCGCATTGGCCAGGTTGAGCCAGACCAACGTCTTCGTCTCAGTTGAGTCCAAGAAAGCCCTGACCGATTGGAACGAGTTGCTATCTTCCAATTCAAATTTTAGTAACTATAGGAAACTATTGTCCGAGAGCAAGGGTTTTAGAATCCCAGTTTTGTAAGCCTGAATTCGAGTTAATTCACAAACAGACGGTTAAATGTTCTGGTTGTTTTAACAATAGGGCGGTTCACATGAAAGATCTGATTTCGTTAAACGTGGCGCTACCAGACACGGTGGAAAACGGAATGATCAACTTTCGAAAAGTCGCCCATTTATCCGCTATTTTTAAGGAACTATGGGAATTGCAAAATTCCTCGCCCAATATTATAGTCAGTACCGATATGGTCAACACATTAAAGGTATATTCAAACCTAACGTCCTGTTTCTTAGCACCAGTATTGTTCGCTTAACAGAGATCAATTTCCGGTTTTTTCAGTTATCTTTAGACAAAGCTTATACCGAAGACGAGATTTACGAAATGTCCATGACAAGAGAACCAAGAGTCAATAGCTCGGTAAGTTTAAGTTCATACAATGGTCAATTATTAGGAAACTTCTGATCTAGTGCAAGATGGCTTTATATCCAGTCAATGCAGATGTTCAGATCGGTGTGCTACGGCCCATCGGCTGACGCTCCAATTAGACTGCGCGATCTCGCATAGCTGGTTTCAATTTTGGATTGAGCTAAGCTGGATCGCGCGATTCAATTTCATGCTAAATCCAATGGGTCATTGCGCATCTATTCAGTTTCCATTCATAAGGGGAATTGTTAGTTCTTATATTTGAAAAGATAATTTATGTTTAGAGACAGAAATTGCTTAACCCAGGTCCTTAGTAATTAGCTTAATTATCTCTAAATTAATTTTGGTTGTATTTTTGATTGGCAGCCCAACTCTCAGACATCAAAACCGGTTATGTTTGGAGAATGGGTAGCCGACGTAAATTCTTGCGTGGACGATGAAGTTCTCGAACGTCATTTGCATTCGGTCATCGAAACAATTTACAATCGTTATGACGAAAATCGAGACGGATTCATTACTTTCAAAGATTTTCAGCACATCGCCATCAACTTCACCTTCATCGATAGTTTCAACGAGATTGATATGGACCAGTAAGTAAAGAAGCTAACTTTTTTTAAACGCGTTTGATATGGTTACGAAATTAAAATTTGATTATATTTAGGGATGGACGCATAAGCAAGTCGGAAATGAAACAATATTTCTTACAATCAAATTGTCACGCACTTAAATTAGGTTTCAGGCACAATTTTCACGAGACAACATACTTTAAACCAACTTTCTGCGGACATTGCACAGGATTGGTAGGTTTATCCGGTTTCACAACCAATGAAAACCATGTTTTATAATCAATAAACCATCTTTCAGCTATGGGGCATCATCAAACAAGGATACAAGTGTAAAGGTAAGTTTAAATAGCATCCAAGATTTTTCTAAGCCTAATTTAACCCTAAAATCTCTTTTAAAATATGTATACAGAGTGTGGTATTAACACTCACAAACATTGCAAAGAACTGGTAGTAATAGAATGCACTAGATCGGCCTCGCAAAGTTCAAGGTCACACTCGTTCAGCTCTGAACTAAGTAGCCCATGTACGTAAATATTGCGCGAGCTTACAAAAAAAACTGAAAATTGTACTCACTTAAAATTACATCCACAGTTGATAGTTCGACAATCAGAAGTCGATTCCGTAATCTTCGAAAAGTGAACCGCAACCAATCAGAAGGGGGTGGTGAGACGCGCCGGAAGTTAAGTTTCGAGACGCCCACAGGATTTGGCAGCGACTCCATCGAAGAGACGCCCAATACGTCAGACGCTAATTCCTCAACACGATTCGTCGTTCCCACCACGAAATCGACCAATGGTATGTCTGCAAAAGAAAGTAATTGGAGTTAATGGTCAATAACTTTCAATTAATATTAATACTTTAACAAATTTATTTTCGTTCTCCATTGGAAAAATATTTTTTGCAATCATGAAGTAATAACAGAACTCACTTGGGTGGACGCGACAATTGGGTGAAAGATGATCGGATGGTAGGACAACTCGTTGTAAGACAGTTGGGTTTTAGTTGCTCCATGGTTGCTATAACATTTTCCCAATGGAAAATGCAAAACGGCATTGACCAAGAAACCAATAAAAATAAAAATGGTGTTTAAGTTAGTTTCTAATGTTTGGTAAACCATTCTCTTAATGTTAAGAGCGCTGTTGAAGGCCGAAATAATGTTTTCCCCCAAATTTATATTTACTTTTATTCAAACTTAACCAAACTTTAGAAATTAATTTAAACATCAAAATAAAAATGGTGTTTAAGTTAGTTTCTAATGTTTGGTAAACCATTCTCTTAATGTTAAGAGCGCTGTTGAAGGCCGAAATAATGTTTTCCCCCAAATTTATATTTACTTTTATTCAAACTTAACCAAACTTTAGAAATTAATTTAAACAGAACTCACTTGGGTGGACGCGACAATTGGGTGAAAGATGATCGGATGGTAGGACAACTCGTTGTAAGACAGTTGGGTTTTAGTTGCTCCATGGTTGCTATAACATTTTCCCAATGGAAAATGCAAAACGGCATTGACCAAGAAACCAATAAAAATAAAAATGGTGTTTAAGTTAGTTTCTAATGTTTGGTAAACCATTCTCTTAATGTTAAGAGCGCTGTTGAAGGCCGAAATAATGTTTTCCCCCAAATTTATATTTACTTTTATTCAAACTTAACCAAACTTTAGAAATTAATTTAAACATCAAAAACGTGTCTAAAAATTGCAAAACAATTCTCGAATTTAGACACGTTGATTCCGAAAATAAATTAAAAAGATGTTTCATTTTTAGCTCCAAGTTTCCTTTTAACTTTGAAACTGTTTATACTAATATGAAGCTCAGATTTGTGAAAAAGATAAATTAGTTTAACAATACTTTTAAACAATTTACAGCCAAACCCGAATCATTGGGATCCAGCTAGAGTCCTTGAAAAACTGTAGTCACTATGTGACATATAAGGTAATATTATACCCATCGAAATCAAACCACACATCGCGTTATAATTTAAATTATATCTTTACCACGAAACGACGGACAAAAGTCGTAAAAGAAAACAGTGACGTCATCTTACCTATATCCTCAAAAGTATATTTCGAAATGACGTCACTATTAAACGCATATATACTTCAAAACGATTCCCAATTTAAAACGTCTGGTTTAAATTTAAACAAATCAATTAAAATTAACGCAAAACATCGAGGAACTATTTTTAACAAGATTTAAAACAAGAGACTTTAAAAATTAGTCCCTTTTCAAAGTTTAAAATTAATAAGAAATTAAAAGAGTTGAATTCTGGTATTTGCCTCGTAAACATAAACAAACAATTAATAATAGACCGAATTTAACCGAGAATGTTAATTACCGTTTTATCTACTAATTAAACCGCTTAAGATAAAATTATTCGAATAAGAAAATTTGAAAATCTATTTTCTAGCCCAAAAGGTTTAACAATATTTTACATCGGACTCTAATAGTCAACAAAAAACACCTTAAAACAAATAACTTTAAATGGAAGTTAAGAAAACTATTATTTTTCTATTTGCGTTTCCAATTACGCCAATTGAATTGAAACAAAATTAGAAATAATATGGTAATTATCATTAGGTGTAAATCGGTCTACTAATTATAATTTAATTAGTAAATTAAATAATTTAAAATTAAACAGATAAAAAAGACCAGAAACTAATCAATGCCCATTTTTCAAATCATGCAATTTTTACTACCACAATTTATGCGGGAAAAAGTAAGAGAGAAATGAAAAAAAAAAAAAAAAGGAAAGATTTAATTAATATGAAAATTTTCATTCAATTCTTATATAAATATATATATTATACATAAAATATATATATATTAAATATTAAAGACATATTATACCGTACCTCAAACAAATGTTAGATGATCAGAATGTTATAAAGAAAATACACCCTTAAAACCCCACGACTTTATCTCGATTTAAATTTGAAAACCAATAAATCTGAAATTCTAAGTTAGTTTAAACCTGTTAAAACCGATAGAGATTAATGAATTCATGAAATATAATAGTTTACAGATGGCTAATTATCTAAAAAAATGCTCTTTATACAAGCATTGATAGTATTTAATTATTAGAAAAAAATCCTAAAGAACATTAAAATTAACAGACGATATAGAAAAATTATCAAAGCTTATTAACTTAACGAAAAAATAATTAGATAAGACAGAAAAAAAAGGTTGGACTTCTTGCGAAGGCTCTTAAACGTTTTTAAAAAAAATATTCCTAAGGCAAACTGCAAATTTACAATTGAGGACTAAAATTTGATATTTTTTTGAAGTGAGGCTGACACGAATATCTCTCATAAACTTTAATTAGAATTTAACTAGCACTTAAGTAAAGATAGTTAAACCGAAATTAGTTTTAAAAAATTATTGGTACAGTAGAAAAAAAATAACTGCCCTCTTCGAATTTTTGAAAACAAAAATTTACCAAAATATTACGTCATCACTATGGTCACGTGGCTATTGCTGATTTATTCTCGCGCGTTCTGGCACGTGATAAAGTTGCTTTCATGGGGTCTTTCTCGTAAAAATACTTTAGTTATAAAAACCTATCGGCATAGTAGAAAAAAAAAAAGAACTGCCATCTTCGAATTTTTGAAATCTAAAATTTACCTATTAATTTTCGAGCATTATTGTACGTGATAAAGTTGCTTTCACGGGGTCTTTTTCGTGAATGTACTTAAGAAAGTTCTACCTTTCGTTAATTAACGTTAATTACGTTTAACATTTTAATTTTGAAATTTCTTAAAACCGCGTCAAGCAACATGTTTAAAATTTTGAATATGAATTTTTAATATTATGAATAATCTAAAAATATAATACTATAGGTCTTCGAAAAAATAGTGACAGCCTCACATTAACTTTAATTTATTTGAAAAAATCTAATAATTAAAACTTCTCCTGAAAACTTATTATTTCGTGCAAAAAATATGGATCTAGTATTTTAATAAATTATTATTCTTTTTTCTTTACAATCCAATCGTCATTAGGAAATTTATTATCTTATAGAAAAACATTTTTACACCACTAATTAAAGATGCAAACTTTTAGTAATCTTTCTATATCGACTGTTAATTTACTACTGGCATAATTATTAGAAGGATGTTTTAAAATAACCCACGAAAATCTCATATAGTCTGCATATTTGAAACATTTTCGTAGAAATATATTATAAATAGAGCCAAGATTTATAGACCAATCATACATATAGATTCCAAAGCTGCAATAAATGCAAGACATATAGAACATCCCATATAGTAATTTTAGATCAAAGAAAAAAAGAAAAAAAAAATATATAAAAATAAATTTAAACAACGGTTTTTTGAATTTTTCCCAAAACTAGTGAAACTTAAAAAAATAAGTCGAAGTCAGATGGTTTTTGTTATATAACATTTGGCCCAATTTATAACCCCCAAAACGTCCGACTATAAGGTGCTTCTCAAAAAGTCTCGTTAATATATACTGCCTGTGTGTGAGCCAATCACGAGACGGTGGTCTAATTACGTCATAATGATACATCCAACCAGGGAATTGTGTATATACATTTATATAAAACCAGAAGACTTCGACTAAATAGAATTAATGATAATTCCCACCTTTGTATTAAACAAAATGGTCTTCCTATGAAAATATGTTACTTCTAGGCGGGTATTTTTTTCCCATAAAATATTATAACAAAAAACGGCGCTCATTTAAAAGAAGTACTTGGTTTAAATGTAATTATAATTAGTAAATTATTCGGTTAACGAGAATTAATGAAGAGTGAAGTTTAACAACAAGAATTTTCTTTATCGATTCGTATCCACGAAGAGTTTGAAATTTGATGACTCCACAAAAGCTTTGTTCACACTACAGACTTTGAAACTGTTTCTAAACGGTTTGAAAGGTCAAATCTCAATATAATTCGCCACAAAATGTAATTATTTGCCTGAAAAGTTAATTTGAATATTGAAAACGGTTTCAAAAGCTACGATCACACTTGGCACTTTGGAACAGTTTTCAAACCGTTTCAACTGTTCAAATAAACCTTTCAAGATATTAATCTGGTTTCTTGATCAAAGATCTACGCGGGTAATCCCAAAATTTTATAATCTGACCTTTCCAAAACGGTTAAAAACTATTTCGAAGTCTGAAGTGTGAACGTAACTATACAGGGCCCAGGGGTCATTCGCGAAGAGTACATGATTTTATGCATACTGTACTAAAGTGATTAAGTAACTGATTACGTATTTAACATGATTAAAGGTCGTAATGAGTTACGTAATCACGTAATCAGTTCATATATTTTACGAAATTGACTGTAACTTACAAGCTGAGAAAGCAATTTTAATGATATGTAATCGATAAAAAATCATTTGATATCAAGCTTCATTCTCTCTTTAAGTTTATAGTGGAGAAAACAATGATATGGTTTGAAGATAGGTAAAGGTAACGTGAATAATTAATTATTGAGTAAGAAATATTTATTAGGATACTGCTATATTAAACAGTCTTGGTAGCTACAAAAACAGTTGATTTATATTCATGAAAAACTTTATTTAAAAAAGTTAACAAGAAAAAGTTATTTTTGCCAGGAAGACGGCGTAGAATTGAAAGAACTTAAGATTCGTTTGAAATAGGGTGGTTTATTCTATATGTAAAATAATTAAAACATAACAACATTTCACTTTTGGAGTCCCTATATAGCCCTTATATCCTTATTAATCTATACCTAAAATCTTTTTAGGCTAAAATCCCGAATTTTTAATTCATTTTTTACGAAACGTTACCTAAAACGACAAGATATTCACGTTACCTTCACCAAGCATTCATATATAAATATAGAAGGAATATTGGACTTGTCGCATTTACTTTATTCCGATTCATAGCCCAAGAAAGAGTTCCACCCATCAACGCCTAACAAAATTTTAAACAATACCTTATTGGTTCTCTTGAATTGACGTTTCTGACGGGAGAGGCAGAAAACATATTTGGTTACCCTGGTTGCGATCCGGCATAGAAAATTTTGTAAAAATTATTGAAGCTAGAGCATTGCCTGTACAATATTTTGGGGAAGGGTTTAGTCGAGCTCAAACTCTGGTATCTCTACTTCCGGTAGTTTTCCTATTGGTGCCGAGTATCCAAGCAGACATTGAGAAGTCGATGAAAATAGTTAAGACTAAATAATAGACTCTTTTAGTCTTTGATGAACGAAAATCTAACACTCCCTATAGAGTGTCACTCACCTCCGGAAGTTGAATAGACCAGATGGATTTGGACAACTACCAACTAAAGTTTCTATTCATTTTACTATATTTTCTATGACCCCGGTTTCGCCTAAGTAAAATAAGACCCGCCCACTCTTTCCTACCCCTCGTAGAAGGTGGTCCTGCGCTATGACTCACTAAAGCCCGTTAGATATCTCTTCTATATTTATAAATTATAATTACTCCTTCACAGAGTCTCGAAATGTATTTATTTGTAAAAATTATTTTTGTGTTGCGATTTTTAAAGTGTATAACTTATTTAGATTTTAAACCGTGTTAATAACGCTATATATAAATATATATTTTTAATTTTAAAATTTAACGTGAAAATTTAATGTATTTAGTTTAAATCCTAAAAAAAAGAAACATTAAGAAATTGTACCACGTTTCTCCCCCCGAATAACCTTATAACAATTTCAAAGTACCTGACTTTGTACTTTCATGATGATGTTGGAATAAAAAACAAACAAATCTGTTTTCTTATAGTAATTTAATTGGTTATTAAATTTGATTGAAATCTAAAATAGGAGTTAAAGGGAGAATACAAACCTAATAACATAAAATAATTTACAAACAAATATTACACTAGAAATAATTTAAAACTTGACGTAAAATAGGCTTAGCTGGATTCATGGAGATCACCTGAATTTCTTCGCATCGCAGAGTCAGCGACCAATCGTATGTTATTGGAAGCCTCATGGAGATCTCGTCTTAAAGACGGACCTTTTCTTATTGGTCGCTGACCATTCAATGCGCAGAAATTCAGGATCTTCATGAATCCACTAAGCCTATTTTCCGAGTTAGTTCGTGGTTTTTTAACTAGTGGATTAGGCCTATTTAATTGATAAGGAATCGGTAAAAAATATCACTTATTATGTTGAATTCTGACATTTAGTGGTAAACTATCAACTAAAATTTGTAGGAAAAATTTCAAAATTCATAATTTTAGGAGCCGTCATTCCAATGAATGGAGCAACTTTCATAATGACAAGATTCTGAGGAACTAAATGAACTCAGGAACGGGACACAGTTTTAATATAAATAGCTTTATTGAAAGTTAAGCTCTAAAAAATAATCAATTATATTATAAAGTACAATTACAATTTTAAACATTTGGTTTTCGAAGCCTCAACGCATTTGTTAAGAGGTATGTCGAAGAGATAACCTTGGCGGCAGTTTCTAATCAGTGGTCGTCCACGGCAACAACGAATAAATTTGGCGCAATTATCCGGATGAGGGTAAATACCTTTTCTGGTCTTACAGGTAAAGACACTTCTCGTTGAGGTTGAAGGTGTCGAAGCAGAACTATTTGTAACTTGACTTTTAGTATCCGAGGATATATCATTATTTGGTAAGGTAGATTCTGATGAAGTTTCTTCGGAAGATCTCTCCGAAGTAATTTCTTCGCTCGTACTTTCTTCGGAGGTATTGTCCAGAGTAACTTTTTTGTTCGATTTTTCGATTGAAGAATTGTCAGAGTTATCATCGTCGCTCGAACTATCTTCGGAGGAATTGTCCGGAGTTACATCATCGCTCAAATTATCTTCCGAGGAATTGTCCGGAGTAACATCATCGCTCGAACTTTCATCAGATGAACTGTCCGGAGTAACAACATCGTTCGAACTAGCCTCTGATGAACTGTCCGGAGTAACAAGATCGCTCGAAGTTTCCTCGGAGGAACTGTCCAGAGTAACAACATCGCTCGAATCGTCCTCGGAGGAATTGTCCGGAGTAACAACATCTTTCCAACCGTCCTCGGAGGAATTTTCCGGAGTAACAACATCGCTCGAACTAGCCTCGGAACTGTCCGGAGTAACAATATCGTTCGAACTAGCCTCGGAGGAACTGTCCGGAGTAACAATATCGCTTGAACTAGTCTCGAAGGAACTGTCTTCAGTAACAACATCGTTCCAACCGTCCTCGGAAGAATTGTCAGGAGAAATAAGTTTGTTCGAACTTTTCTCCGAGGAATTGTCCGGAGTAACAATATCGCTCGAGCTAGTCTCGGAGGAACTGTCCGGGGTAACAATTTCGCTCGAACTAGCCTCAGACGAACTGTCCGGGGTAACAATTTCGCTCGAACTAGCCTCGGAGGAACTGTCTGGAGTAACCATATCGCTCGTACTAGCCTCAGACGAACTGTCCGGAGTAATAATATCGCTCGAACTAGCCTCCGAGGAACTGTCCGGAGTAACAATTTCGCTCGAACTAGTCTCGGAGGAACTGTCCGGGGTAACAATTTCGCTCGAACTAGCCTCGGAGGAACTGTCCGGAGTAACGATTTCGCTCGTACTAGCCTCAGACGAACTGTCCGGAGTAATAATATCGCTCGAACTAGCCTCGGAGGAACTGTCCGAAGTAACAATTTCGCTCGAACTAGTCTCGGAGGAACTGTCTGGAGTAACCATATCGCTCGTACTAGCCTCAGACGAACTGTCCGGAGTAATAATATCGCTCGAACTAGCCTCGGAGGAACTGTCCGGAGTAACAATTTCGCTCGAACTAGTCTCGGAGGAACTGTCCGGGGTAACAATTTCGCTCGAACTAGCCTCGGAGGAACTGTCCGGAGTAACGATTTCGCTCGTACTAGCCTCAGACGAACTGTCCGGAGTAATAATATCGCTCGTACTAGCCTCAGACGAACTGTCCGGAGTTATAATAGCGCTCGAACTAGCCTCGGAGGAACTGTCCGGAGTAACAATTTCGCTCGAACTAGTCTCGGAGGAACTGTCCGGGGTAACAATTTCGCTCGAACTAGCCTCGGAGGAACTGTCCGGGGTAACGATTTCGCTCGTACTAGCCTCGGAAGAACTGTCCGGGGTAACAATTTCGCTCGAACTAGCCTCGGAGGAACTGTCCGGCGTAACAGAATCGCTCGAACTTTCATCGGAGAAATTTTCTGGTGTATCAACATTGGAGGAACTGGTTTCAGCGTTTATATCTTCAGTACTACTTGGGACAATTGACTCGGAAGTACTTAATGACTGATCTTCGCTGGAAACTTCCGTTTGCAACTCTTGGTCGTACGAGTCACTTGAAACGGGTAGTGGCAATGCGATACTGGTACTCTGTTCAGAGTTAAGTGTACTAGCGGTAATTCTTAATCTCTGAACTACAACGAGAGGGGATGGTACAATAAATTATCTATATGACAAAACCTAAAAACTGTTTATAAAATCATACTAACCACAACCAGGAGATTCAACGCATGTTAGCCTATTGGGATCGAAAAAGTGATTTGAAGGGCAGTCAAACGGTAAACTAACATTTTCCGGTTGGCATTCCCAATACATGGAACAATCGCAAGGGTCCGCGTACTTCGTATCATGTCCGGCGTAAGTGGGACAAACAAATGTCGTATTACCTACATAAATTCACGCATCTCAGATTGATCAAAATAACTCGTCTAATCTTCCTTAACAGAGAGCAAGGACTAATCAACTTACGGCAACCTGATTCTGGGTTCCCCTCCGAGCAAGTACCAGTTTCAGGGTGAAAGAATGTCCCAGTGGGACAAACCACGTGGGATCTAAGACCAGGAGGGTGGCATTCGTAAAAACGATCGCAACGGCAGTGATCGACGTTGTTAGTGTGAACGTTACTATTTATGCATTTGAAACTGATCAAACTCGATTCTATTCAAGACAGCGCGATTGAAATTAATTATCATTGGTTCATTAAGTCTAAATGGTTAAATTTAAGTCACCAACATAAAAGGAAACCATGAGCTACACGGAAATGAAAAACTCAAGTTTTCGAAAAAAAAAAAAAAAAAAAAAAAAAAAAAACGAAATTGAGAATATTTTAGAATTGTTCAGGGAAAAATCGCACTTTTAAGCCTTTCATTTTTGGATAATATACAATACACATTAAAAAGTTAAAATACTACCACTTGGGTTAAAAAAAAATAGTTGCAAAGTCTCTCGTGTAGAGCTCGGAATTCGTATAATTTTTACTAATTGGATAAAATCTACTAAATTCTGATGAATATTTTCCATTTGATTAAAAATAGTCTATTTTTCATTCGAGTTAACTTATTCGAAGATGAAGTAAAAAACGTAATCCATATCCGTTTTTATCCAAAAATGGCCTTATCTTAGAATATTATCCGCGTTATACGTTCGGATAAAAAATTCAAAATTTATTTTCGTGAAAAATAACGAATAAAAAGACGATTTAAAATCTTAGTTTCGTTGTTTTATTTATATTCTTCGAATTGAAAGTCAATTTGAAATATTTTTCTTATACTTTAGACGTTCGAATACGAATAATTTGTTCGTAGATAAAGCGACAAACTCTTATCTCCGGTAAAATTTATACGTTTAACAATTATACGAATATATAAATTTCATTTTTTAGTTACAATTTTATCCAAAAGTAAAATATCTGAAAATATACGAATAACAGAAGATAATGGATATCCGATTCCGAGCTCTACTCTCGTGTGAATTTACCGGTAATATTTCGATACAGACAGCACTATGATTGGTCAAATTTGGCGCTTAAATATAGAAATTTAGAAATTAAATTAAAGCTATATTTTATTAGAAAAAAGTAAATTATAATTATCGAACGTTTGTCTAAGGTAATGGATAAATGGAAACATAAATTTAGGGCACTTTTTAAATTTAAATAGAATAATTTTATCTAATTCAACGGCAAATTAAGAATTCAGTTGGTGACTTAAAGAAACCATGCTCGCTTTCAAAGCTTATACTCACCTAAAAACGGTATGGAGCAAAATACAAGTAAAATGATCGAAACAGTGGCCATGATTAGACCAATCGTAGCGAATAAAACACGATACACATAATTCCAATGGTTTTATGCGAATTTTAAGAAAAGTGGGTTGGCTAAAGTTCGAAACTTATGATTCCTAGTATCATTTTATGTTGAAATGTTAAGTGTTTTTATAAATATTATTTACTGATTAATATATAAAACACATTTTTATGGAGGATTCCTAAAAACACTTTAGAGAATAATAACCCTATATTTTTATCACGCGGATTAGGCCCAACAATCCAAATTAAATCTTACTGATTTTCACAATATACTAACTATTATTATTATTACAAGCCACTCTGATGCCTTTACGAGCAGTTAAGTTCAAATAAATTATTTCCGTCATGTGTAATGCTCTAAAAACGACATGTAGTATCAAAAGAGAGCTATACGCGTGAAGTAAGAAACATGAACATGCAGAATTAAGTCAAAATGATGTATTTACACGCATAAAATGAATTTCACTCACAATTTCAGTAAAATCGTTAAAATGATTAAAATATAAATATACTTAGAGCTTACCGTGGAAAGTGAAAGTATTTAATCCTGTAAGTACCGACGTTTTTCATTTTAAATTATCATTAATCACGTTTTTCCCACATTCCTCCTCATAAAACGGAAAACATTTTAATATTTTTTATATTTAGGACATTTGAATTTGGAAATTTCTTAAATGGAAGGTGAAGAGGAATTTAAGTAATTTTTTTTACTGATTCTGTTTTTTTTTTTAAAAAATGTTTGCGTAGTGAAACATTTAGGAAGTGTCTCTGAATTAATTTATGAATTCGGTAATTTTACCAGAGGAAACAGGAAAGTACCATAACCCTGGTTTGATCTGGTATATTTACCAAAATTATAATTTCAAATTTAATACTTTTTGGATTAAATGTGAAGAAATTGCTAAAAAGAGGCCAAAGTTTAACTTTTTAAAACCTTCTACAATTTACAAATATACCTTTCAGTAGGTATTCTTTTTTGGTTTCTTTATAAGAGCATATTTAAGGGACCTAACAATGTCACGTGATTTTTTTATCGATTCCTTATCGTTTAAATAGGCCTAATCCACCAGTAAAAAAATTTACAAATCTATACTAAACAAAATATTCTTCCAATAAAATTCAATTCATGGTGGCCTGAAAATAGGCTTAGCTGGATTCATAGAGATCCTGTATTCCCCATATAAGGGCCATCGATCAATTTCATTGGTCGCTAGTCCTTACACGGGGAGTTAAGGATATCTCCTTGAATCAAGCTAAGCCTATTTTTATGGTAAGTTTTAAATTTATTTCTAGTTTAATATTAGTTAATAAATATTTTTACTGGTGAATTAGTTCTATTTAAACGATAAGGAATCGATAAAAAATTACTTGTTAGGTTGCATTCTCCCTTTAATGTAATTAATCATGTCCGAGTCACTTTGCCTTATCAATGCAAAGTCTAATAATAGTCAATGGTATCATGAAAAACACTGCATTTTCCACGAGTGTATGGGTTGTAGCCATAAATAAGAATTTTCAAGCGTTTGAAGGAGGAATTTCGTATTTAAAATCACAGAAATTCAATTAGAAATCATTTTGTGTATACCGGTAAGTAATTTACCAATTTTAGGACTCTAGATGTGGGTGAAGTTTTTACGTTTTTGCCCCTCTTAGTCTTGTTTATAATAACATTGTGATCATATATATTTCATCAGATTTGCCAAAGTTGCGCAATCAGGGTCAAAAGGCGGATATTTTGGTTTCCAGATTATTTTTTCAATAAACAAGTTGATTAAAATAGTCGCTAGATGTAGATACCCGAATTGCTTCCTCTATTTTTGTTTCTCGCACACTTTAGCTAGAAAAATAAACGTTTCCTCTTAGCTCTTAGAAGCCTTGAAATTATCGTTGAGATGTACTGGATAGTGAAGCGGAGTGAGGGGGCTATTTGAACAGGATGTAAAAATAGTACTTTTAAAAGCGGCCGGGATATCTTAGATCCGTGTTGAACGATAACAAACATACTACTACTATTCTCGCTACTAAGCACAAAAATCCTGTATTACAGCGAACAGCGAAATAGGTTCTTTATAAAACCATTCCGCTGTTTATATTTAAAGCTCATAACAATAATTTACGACGAAGATGCAGGATCAAACAGTAAGTCCTTAATTTAACTTTCTTTTATCGTAACTTCAAATAAAATTAACAAAAAAGGGCGTTGTCCCGTTTAATAATAATCACGCGACTTGAAATTTAACGCAGTTCTTGTTTATTTAACATATGTAAAGAAAGTCAAACGTTAGAACATATGTTAAATAAGTAATTTAAAATTTTTGATACTTAATAAAATTATAGATAGATTCATAAATTTCAACAGTTGCCTGTTATCATTTCTTGCAAAAGATGGACGGAGTGCCCCTTATATTCACGTTTATCTATGTAAATTTATCTGTCTAAACCCTGAAACAAATTCTAAACGAGAGAAGTCAGTCAGGAGAGCTGTTGTGTAACTTTGCCCGTGTTAAATGCTCAAAAAACTGAGTAGCTACTTCCCTAGTGAAACGCGTAACTAGTCAATCAGTGCGTTGAATAGAAATCGGGGTGGAATGACGACAGACAGCCACATACGCCTCATCCTGACTCGGGTTTGCAGGATTTGGGTCCGATTAATCGACTCTCAAATGTTCAACGGAAATTAATCTAGTTAAAAAACTAATCAATTGGGCAAAACTGGTTGTCGATCATTTGGGAGTCGATCAATTGGGCAAAACTGGTTGTCGATCATTTGGGAGTCCTTCAATTGGGCAAAACTGGTTGTCGATAATTTGGGATTCGATCAAGTGAATCTACGGCGATTAGCAATCTGGAGTGGTGGCTGAGTGATTAAAATTCGCACCTCGCAACAAGAGGGTCCGGTTCGATTCATCTTTGTGGTACCAGATTTAGAACTATGGTTCAACCCCCAACTTCCTAGTTCTCGTCTGTCAAAGTGTTTTTCCAACCGATTCCGTCGGTTTCACCTTTCCATAAACATATAGATAGTGTACTAGAAACGCTAGTGGTTACTAGTAGCATGGGGACTAGCCATCACCTTCCCACGCAGTTTAAAGGGACATTCTTCTAAATCAGCCAATGAGCTAAAGAGGATATCACTACTCAGAAGAACCCTATATTATTACGGGCTAACAGAGAGAGAGAGAGAGAGAGATAATAGTTGATACGCGACACTAGACCCTCTCTGATTGATTACTCTGCCTATAACCTCACAAAAGGCCGAAAAGGTCCATTCATTATATTCCGCGTGTGGTTAATTTAGATCATTATATATTAATTTGAATGAAAATAGGCTTTATTGCCGTTCATAAAGCTTCAAAATGGAGAAAAATCGATAAAAAATTCGGTTTCATTCGAACCTTCAGTAATACTACAACTTCTTGGGGTGCATTTCGATTGACAGACCATCAGCTCGCAACAAGAGCGAAAAGGAATCTTTTTTGGAGACTGGGTAACCGAGGACAATTCTAACGTGGACGATGAAATCGTCGAACGTCATTTGGATTCCGTTATCGAGGCCCTTTACAATCGTTACAAAGGAAATCAGGAAGGATTTCTCACTCCGAAAGAGTTCCAAGAAATTTCTATCAACTTGAAATTATTGGATAATTTCGCCGATATTGATATGGACCAGTAAGTATAGTCGAACGTGTAAAGTCAGAAATAATCATATTTAAGATGATATGATATTAACATTGTTCTTAAACTCTTACTTAAAGGGAGAATGCTGTGATATTATAATCGTTTTAAATACCATAGTCCAACAGTAAAACAATTACAAACAAATATTGAACTAGAAGTATTTGAAACTTACTATCAAAATAAGCTTAGCTGGATTCATGGAGATATCCTGAACTACCCATTTAAGGACTAACGACCAATAACATTGATCGATTGCCCTTATATGGGGTATGCAGGACATCCATGAATACAGTTAAGCCTATTTTCCAGGTAAGTCTTAAATTTATTTCTAGTTTAATATTTGTTAAATGTTTTATTACTGGTGGATTAGGCCTATTAAAACGATAAGGAATCGATAAAAAATAACTTGTTAGGTTTAATTCACCCTTTAAACTCTTAAAGAACTGTGATAGTAATTTTGGGTACCGCGTGACCCTGTCGGCTTTGAGTGCCATCAATAATTGACGCACTCATGAGAAATTTTGACGCTTATAGGGACGGCCTAATCAGCAAGTCCGAAATGAAAGAGTACTACTTGCAATCAAATTGTCAAGCGCTCAAGATGGGTTTCAAGCACAATTTTGAAGCGACAACATTCACCAAACCAACATTTTGTAGACATTGCACTGGCTTGGTAAGTTTACGAGATTCGACTCCCACTCGTACAAAAGTTTAATAAACTATCTTTCAGATATACGGCCTCATTAAACAAGGGCTTAAGTGCAAAGGTAAGCTTAAACATCATTGTTTTTTAAATTCAATTTTACGATAATTTTGTTATTAAAATTTCTACATAGATTGCGGTGTCAGCGCGCATCATCGCTGCAGAGCATTGCTGACCATTGATTGCTCGCGAACAACCAAAGAAAGTAGTTGTTGTACGTATATAAAGCTTATAAAATTTAAAATGTAATTACCTTAAATGGTAACGCCCTTGTTATTAATTACTATCCACAGTCAGTCGATTTCGAAGTATTCGTAAGTCAAAACGCAGCCAATCGGAGTCCATCGAAGGAACTGCAACCACTAGCAATTGATGGTAAATCTGCAAAAGAAATAATTAAGAAAATAATTAAGAAATTATCAAATAATAACGATAAATTAAAATAAACTCGCTTAATGGGCCGAATAAAATTAAATTTATTATGATGTCAAAATTTCTAACAAACCAGAAGCCGATAAAACATTTCGGGAAAAGTTGAAATTAATTTCTAAATTTTGGTTAAGTTTGAATAAAAGTGAATATAAATTTCGATCATATTATTTCAGCCTTCAACTGCGCTTGTAATGTCCTAACATTTATAGAATAGGCCGGCGATTGATGGCCAAGACGTTGGGCATCAAACGCTGACGTATTACAAGCGCAGTTGAAGCCTGAAATAATATGATTGGTCGGAATTCATCATATTTACTTTTATTCAAACTTTACCAAACTTTAGAAATTAATTTTAACACCAAAAACGTGTCTAAAAAATTCTCGAATATGTTTTTTGGCATGATGATTTTGAAAATAAATTCAAGTTTCAATTTCAATCAAGCTTTTTGTTTAATCCACGTTAACGAGAAAGGTAAAGCTTGATTGAAAACTGGGCATAACAAACCACTGAACACACTAGCCGATGTGTTTAATTGATGATCATAGCATCTTTAGTATTTCTTCGATTGTCTTACTTTTTATTATTTGTTAAATCAACCGTGGCAATCACACAATTACTTTTTATTATCTTAATGAAATGAAAAAATGCAAATATGGTCAATTGAACTGGAAATTTGCCCTTTAGGGCCTATTAGGGCCAAAGGTCAAGGGGTCCCTACCAAATTTGGCCAACCGAAGTTGAATTGCATGGCGATAAGTGTTCTCAAACTGATTTAAAAACATTTCGAATCAATTGCAAAGCCTACAATGCATTCTCTTCCCCTTCATGGGTCACATGATCCTCCAGTTTTCTAATTAAGGATATATTTTAATAATTAAAGTCAACATTTTTATTTCAGGTAAAATCAAATCGATTGGATTGCGATTGAAAGTCTGCTAATTCTACGCTACATATTGCCTTATATTAAACAAAAGGATACTGACAACATATCTACGGTATTCAAAAGCATAATTGTATGGATATCATTTATATTTTATATATTTTAAACGATTTTTTTTAAAATAAACTGAATTACAGTGTTATAATAACCTTGGGATTTAATTTGTTAATCTAAATTAATTTAAAGAGGGAATGCAACCTAAAAATAAGTGATTCTTTATCGTTTAAATGGACTTAGTTCGACAGTAAAAAAAATTAAATATTAAACTAGAAATAAATTTAAAACTTACCCAGAAAATAGGCTTAGCTGGATTCATGGAGATCACCTGAACTCCCCACCAATGACATTGATCGATGGCTCTTATATAGGGAATGCAGGATCTCCATGATCAATGTCATTGCTCGCTAGTACTTCTACGAGGAGCTCAGGATATCTCCATGAATCCAGCTAAGCCTATTTCTTGGGTAAGTTTTGTATTGTTTTCTAGTTTAATATTTGTTCGTAAATTGTTTTACTGTTGGATTAGTTTTATTTAAACAATAAATAATCGATAAAATATCACTCGTTGTTAGGTTGCATTCTCCCTTTAACACTTCACCACTTTCAGATATTTTTTTCTTGAAAGCAAAGGTGTGTCTTAATTCGCATCTTTAAGGCGAAACGCTTTTAACATTACGAGAATCAAGAATTTTCGTACAAAATTAGAAAGAATTATTCCTAACCAGGGTACAAATCCCTATTCTTCCAAACGGGCAAATATGTACATGTTTCACTGCGTAATTGGGTAAGTATTTAGCATTACCAAGGGATGTAGTCAATTACATTTTGATCGAATGGAAATGTACGTTTTTGATTTCATATTAGAATATTTTCTTTTTGAACTTATAAGTGACAGATGCTCTGATGTAAAAGCAATGTACTGGTAATAAAGCGAGATACCTTATCAGTGTTGAACGCGAGAGGTTGAACGATAAGAAATGCATACACTAAGCGCTATATAGTTCCAATTCTTCAACGGACCATCAAAATAATAATCTTCACAAAATGTTTGTCGCCAAAATAATTTTACTCTCCACCATTGGGTATGTAACCATCGTTTGGGCCAAAGATAATGCGGCGAATAGAAACAGTAAGAACTCAATTTGATGAAACCTTAGACTCTATAAATCAACTTTCAGCCAATAAGGGCGTTGCCATCTCTTTAAGCGACGTTAGCACCATTTTTTTTCCAAGTTCTAGAATTGCTATCACTTTTCGTACTAAGTTTTAAATTTTAATAAGGTAGAACTTATTTTAGGATGAAAATCCGAGAAATTTTAGATTAATCTAAGGAATGTCTATTTTCTAATGATGCAATCGATTTATTTCTAGGAGATATCGGGTAAAGGTTACGGCCATTTTAAGATAGGGTTCATTTTTGTCGATTTCTAACGGTGAAATAGATATTTGTCTATGAGATGTCGGGTAAAAGTTACGGACATTTTAAGATAGGGTTCATTTTTGTCGATTTCTAACCATGAAATAGATATTTGTTTACGGGTTTGTATTGAAAAATTATACATAAATTGCCTTTCGATTGCATGAAAAATCGGTGAAACCATCTCTTTAAAGTTTCAATTTTTTGGCGAAGGACAACGTTATGACGTCATGTAAAGGGTTAAATTTTGTTAGGCAGCTTAACAAGGATTAATTTATTCTTTCGCGTCCTTTCGAAGTTTATAATTCTGTTTTCTTTGTTTTAAGATTTTGTATATTCATTTAATTATCTATGAATACTATTTTTTACTCTAACAATGAACTCTTTCCCTTAATTATTAATTCCAGAAGAATCTAAGATAGTGTGTCCTCGACTTTGGGAGTACTATCCCTACAACTGCCCGGAAGGATACGAAAGAATTTGCGCCAACGATACCGATTGCGTTCCTCCATTGCTGTGCTGCAGTAACCCCGATAATTGTACTGTACAGTGCATGAAAGGCATTCCTTACAAAGATAAATGGGAATAAAATCTATAGCGTCTCAAATTATAATTAATATTCTTCGTCTCTTGATTAATTATTAACATAGATTTTAAAAAAATGACGAACAATTAAATGACTTTTTTATTGGCTATTCTAAAGAGGACAATTACCGCAAACGGATTCTTCACTAATTAACTGTGGTTATGGACTAATTAGGACCCGGGGAGTCCAGAGAAAATGCTAAAAAACATCTACGACCAGTGAGAAAAAGTTAAAAATTAGGTTGGGTTAGATATTTAAAGAACTGGATTTTAAAATAGAAATTTAAAAATTTCAAAAACCTGAATTGGATTGATAACCTCTTAGAGAAGAGACATAAGTTTATAACTTATCCTCTATAAGTATGTCACTTCCATTGTTTTACATGCATTTTTCTTAATGAGACTTTGTCGCAAGATCGACCATAGAATATGGACCGCCAAACGAAGTCAAAAACAATTATTCCTGTGTTGATTTTTATTAGCTACTAAGAAGATAAGTTATCTTCTTAGTACTTTATAGAGAAAGGTATTGTATTTCACATAAAACAAAAGAATGTACTCGATAGATTTATTGTAAATGACTATAAACGTCATCGTTATAGGGTTATAGGATAAGTAAATATGCCGGTAACAAGACCCTACCCAAGTTAACAGCGCGAATATAATTAAAACCATCAATCCTTTCTAACCATTATCTCGGTAACCTTAGAACCCCCCTTTTTTTTTTTTTTTTTTTTTTTTTTTTTTTTTTTTTTACGTCAGCCTTAAAATATATACGTCAACTAATCCGTCATACTTCCGTGACCATGTGTTTTGTCAGAAAATGATTGAAAACAAGAAATAATTCAGTACTCAGTAGCAACGTTTCTATCTAATCAAGACCGGAAATCCCTTGTTTACTTTTAGTTTCTCCAAAAGTCTATCACTTTGTACCATAAAAGTGAACAAGGCCCCGTTGCTTAATACTATCAGCAAAGGACCAGTTTTACGTAATAGTCCTGGTCGATTTCCAAAACCGGAAGTCTAGAGACCCTCGCGAAAATTTTGGCGGGGAAAACTTTTGTCACGTGATCGTCCGCCATCTTTTTGTAGTGTGAAATTTTCGTCTGCTCTAGTGATCTGTTCTAGTGGAGAGCAACTTGAATTTGGTTCGTGGGAAATAAAATTAGAAATAGACTGGCAGCCTGTTATTACAAAAAGATGGCGGCGCGGCTATGAGACAAGCGCCCATTTCCGGAAAATCAACCAGGACTATAGCCCATCACTTAAAAATAGCCAGAAAAAGTCATCCCTGTCTGGCTCGAGTGATTTGGATAATTTGAGACTGGAGAGAGGGACGGAATTAGGCGGGCCGCGCTTGGCTATATTGTCTTCCCTACCAACTCCGAAATTTCTCCTAAGAGTGGCGCTTCCAATTTCACTGTTTACACGGAGACTGCGATCTCTAGTCTGGACTCTGGATCGCTAGTGTCTCGAATTAGAATCTGCCGGTACATTTACCCGGACCTTTGCTGATAGTATTAAGCTACGGGGCGTTGTTTACTTTTATGGAATGAAGTGATAGACTTTTGGTTTCAACTTAATATTATAACGTATTCCAAAACAGATGTCAGCAGAGCGAGCGCGTCAGTGAGGCTTAACTCGGAAATTAACCAATTTCCGAGAGCTTTCGATAATGTTCGAACGACTTCCGAAACGAACCGCGCATGTAGACAAGGTCACGCGTTAGTGACTTAATTAAACCCTATGTTTCTCCAATATTAAAACGGTACAGCTAGAAAATGACAAAAATCAATGGAAAGGTTCTAGCCTGTTATAACAAATTGTATCCCCCTTAAAGTGAGGCCGAAAACAGTTTTTTTTTTTTTTTTTTTTTTTTTATCAATCATTAGATAGATGAGCGGAATAATTTATTTCGTTATTAACAAATACTTAAAAACATTTAAGGATTATTATAATTATATATGAAAGCTTAATACTAATAACTTAAGGCTCAATTCAGGCGAGATTGTAAAATTGATCTCGTGCAAGAAAGGAATTTCATTTTCAAGAATTGAAAAAAATGCCGAGGTTATTTTTAAAAGCGTGTGACGTCATAATTGTTTTACATTTTAATGTGGTCCCATATAATAACGAAAGAAATTGGCTTCGCCTAATTTGGTAAAAAATGGTTTAATAGGAAAATTACAACATAATTGGATCAAATAAGTCAAGTGAAATAACCTGAATTCATCAAAAGCGGACCAAAAGTCTTTTGTCCACATCTTTGGAATTCAGTTATTTAATTTTAAATTAATTATTATTTAATCAACGCCTCCTATATTTTTTCAAAGCCAGTGCTACGCTCCTGAAGCAGGAGGAGACTTTAAATTGTATAGGTTTGCCGTTTTTTCTCGATAGGTGGCAGGATCATTGGGTGATTTTGGGGACGCGTCTCTACCGTTACCGTGGCAACCCGACATAAAAGGGTTGCCACGGTAACGGAAGAGACGCGTCTATAGTGGAAAATTAGCGAACTAAATTTCCCCCTTTAGAATTTCTAGATTTTTCTTGATTGGGAAAGCCGGTACCTTTCGTTATTATATATGGAAGCACTTATACATATTTTACGAATTCCTAATAACACTGAATAATAAATTTCAACCCTTTAATTCCGCTTTAATTTGATCTAAGCTAAGCCTAATCTTAACTAAGCTGTAAAAGCTTTAAAATTTACTGAAGCTTATATTTTTCCTTTCCAGCACCCCTTTAAAACCACGTAACTATATCGCGTTGCTATAGTAACTACGAAATAAACATTTTTTTTTTTTTTTTTGGCATCGTATTTTCGTTTGGCGACTCGTTTAAACTATTTCCGGCTGTTGACAGCCATCGCTATCGGCGTTTAGAGAGAAAAAAAAGTTTTCTTCATAAAAATGTGACTTAACATGGAAAACCAATTAATAATCTTGTAAAATATCAATTTGTAAGTAAAAATATTCTACAGGGTAGCAAAAAACGTACCTAAACTACTTTCTGTGTCACTGTTACATATCGTGCTAACACTTTTCTGCAAATTATCCCCCTTGTAACTTCCCCCACGCTAAATTATGGAAATTTTACACGCTTTTTCTCGACCAACGGTAATTTGCATAAGTTTTCTACCAAATTAATTGGTTATTTATGACCCGAAACTCAGCCTGCTAAATTCATCAATCAAAATAGAATTTTAGCGAAACTCTTAATTACAAAATACCGTAATTAATAAAAAAAAAACGTTTACACTAATTGTAATCACTGTTTAACCAAGTTTTCATTTTTTCAGTAATTAAACATAAATAAAATTTTTATTTTAGGAATTTTTATTGAAGATTATCTGATTATGACAACAAAAATTTACAGGTAGGCCTAATTGTAATTAAGGATATCAGCTAGGGTTTGTTAATTAGTTTTAATTGGAAGCGGGTATCGCAACGGGGTAAATAAAATTGTGTTTATAAATTTAAAATCCATTTTAAATGAATTAAATTTAATTTTAAGCTCCTTGTTTAACTGAGAATATTAATTTAAGCCTTTGAGGATAATTTTTAAGCCTAATTTATAATTAACGATATTTGAAACTAAAATCCAAGAAGTATAATTAAATTAAATTATAATTGCGCTCTACTGAAATCTTTCTTGAGATAAGTTTTTAATATTTATTAGTAAGAATCTGATTCAGCTAGAAGGTACTAGTTTTATTATTTGAATTATTTGTTATCTTAGATATTTTATAGTAACTCAAACCTTAGAACAGTTAGAGCTTATCAAGAGATGATGAAATATAATCATAAATCAAAAGGAAAAAATACGAGCTAAAAAAATACAAACAAATATTTAACCAGAAATAAATTTAAAAGTTACGATGAAAATAGGCTTAGCTGGATTCATGGAGATCCTGGACTCCCCATATAAGGACTAACAACCAATAACATTGGTCGTTAGACCTTATATGAGGAGCTAAGCCTATTTTAATGGTAAGTTTTAAATTTATTTCTAGTTTAATATTTGTTTGTATTGTATTAGAATAAAGAGCGCTCTCCTCGCCCTAGAGGCACAGTTTTGGCAAGATTTCAAACTCTTTTTGGATCCTTGTTAAGCCTACTTCACTAGTAAAATTATATATAATTTAATAATAGTTTATATTAGAGGTCGGGGTTTGGACAAGATAATCCATAAATATTTGGTTAATCAGTTAAACATTCGCGATTACATTGCATTTATCATAGACTTCACTCGAATAATTTAAAATTATGAATAAAAATAAAACAAACAGAAATTATCTATTCCAAACCCCGACCTCTAGTTTATATTGATATATTTTAAAGAAATAAAAATTAACCACCGCTTAATTATCCCTTTAAAGTGAGAAAATAATCTTTCTAAAGTTGGATCTTCAATATTTTTTGCACGCGTTGAAAAGAATAGTTGATACGGACCAATCAATAGTTTCACATTGATTTCACAAAGTATGCCTATCAATAGTTGGGAAACACATCAAAAAGTCATTTCCTCACGCCTCCCATTCTTATCAGAGCACACCCAAAGAATATGCAACAAGTATTATAGAGAAACGGTATTACTTGAAGAAAAAAAATCAAAGGAATGCAAGCTATATTTAAAGTGAGGCTGTCACCTTTTTTTCGAACGTCTATAGAATATATCTTAACTGCAGGGTTGCCACAGTTTTTTCAGATTCAAATTCCCTGACTTTTCCAGGTTTTTCCCTGACCTTTTCCAACGATTTTCCCTGACCGTTTCAGCTAATTCTAATTTGTCTGTATTTTCCTCGGCCGATATATTTTTCATAAAAAGCGCTATAAATTTTGCAATTGTGTTCGCCAAACTTTTTGCACGCATATTTTTGTTCTAATCTATACAACTGTCACAGTCAGCTTAAAATCTTTTCCGCAGATAATTATTGTAATTTTCTGGCTTCTTGAAAGATTTTTAAATTCCCTGACTTTTCCCTGACTTTTTAAAATATTTTAAAATTCCTTGACTTTTCCCTGACTTTTTTGGTTCATTTTCAAATTCCCTGACTTTTCCCTGACCTGTGGCAACCCTGCTTAAGCTTTGTCATACTTTTAAAGCGCCATATTCATAATTTTATACCTATGGGTTAAAGGTAGAATGCAACCTAACAACAAGTGATTTTTTTTTATCGATTTCTTATTGTTTAAATAGGCCTAATCCATTATTGAAAACATTTACGAAGAAATATTAAACTAGAAATAAATTTAAAACTTACTCGGAAAACATGCTTAGCGGGATTCATGGAGATCCTTTGCTCATTGGTCGCTAGAGCTTACTTACACGGAGGCAATTCATGATCTCCATGAATCCCGCTAAGCCTATTTTCCGGATAAGTTTTAAATTTATTTCTAGTTTAATATTTGTTTGTACATTTTTTCACTAGTGGATTAAGCCTATTTAAACAATAAGGAATCGATAAAAAAAAATCACTTGTTGCTAGGTTGAATTCTCCCTCACAAACTTAAACCCCATTGGAAAACACGTTTTCTATGAAATTGCAATTTCTTGCAACTGACATTGAACCATGTTCTAGGCATTTATTAGGTATATAATATAGTTTTCACAAAATAACACTAAATTATTAGTCGTGCCGGCCGGAGATTTCGATATAGCAATTTACAACTATTATAAGACTCCGAAAGGACTAATAAATCTATTCTAATCTAAATCCACGCCTTGGCTATTCTATAATCCTCACATTGATTAAGAGCCAATAGTGTGCAAGGCAGGGAAAATGGAATTCAATTATACTGGTATAAATTTCTCCTAAGCTTTACATTCTATACTGTATCTATAAAATCACTGAATAGACATGATGATAGACCTAATTATTCACTAGAATTTGGTACAATAAACCAAGGATACTGTGTATGCAGAAGGATTAGATACGAGAGACAAGGGGGCGTGTTAATTCTTTTGCTTGGGTCATGCGCAATTAGAGTTTATGGAGGGGTTGATCATTCAACGTAATCAACCTGTATCTTTAACTGTACTAATTTTATTACGTAACTGCGTAGGTATTTAGCATTACCAAAGGCTGCAGTCAGTAGTTAACACCTAGGGGCTTATTTATTATTAGATTCCATCAAGGGAAGATATTGCCCTAGAAAGTAATTTTTTGGGTCAACTGGTTCTCAACACCTGCCTTTTCCTAGGTTCTGGAGAAGTTTGCAAAATGAAAATTCCGCTTTAAGTCTAGTATAACCTAGGACTACTAACAACGGATTGATTAAGATAACAAAATCTAGGGTTCGTAAGCGCCCTTTAACGGTAAAGAGCGGCAAAAGTAGTTACTAACAAAACTATGAGCGCGTCTGCCTAATCTCTATTCAAAGCAGACACGAACGTGGTTTGGGAAGTTACTTTTGCCGCTGTTTTCCGTTAGAGGACGTCTATGAACGTCAGGCTTTGTTATTCATCTTTATCTACTAGGATAGTGTCGATTGTTAATACTATTGGGAAGCTTGTTTAATTCCATTAATTTTACGAGGGAACTCGTCCATGAGAGGATCGAAACAAGACGTCGTGCTTTTCGAAGATCTCTAAATACCTAGGAGGGAATCCTTCTACATACACGTTCCTTGAATAAACGCGCCAAAATTTCTGTAATGTTTGTAGAGCTGACATTATACGGATTACAAAATAGCCGTAAATTGCAATATTATTGCATTATATTCCGTTCACTAGATTACAAGCAATCAACGCAAAAGACGTGGGAAATTATACATTAATGAATTCACTAGTATTATACTCCCCTCCATAACTTTCACAATATTGTCTCTATACTAGTAAATAGGCGTGCTAGAGTGTAACGTTAAATTATAGATTTTACAATTACTATAATAATATAGATGCGTAACCCCGTCAGATGACGATACTGTCTCTAGAAATATAGTTACAAAGCAAACTTATACGAACAATTCCATCTTCAATTGTCAGAAAGTACAAAGCTACGATTTCCCGTTATCTTTGATATTTATTTAAGAGATAAAGTGAGCCTGGATTTACGTTTGCTGCAAATTCCATGTGAAATAATCTATAAGCCGGTTGGATTTATGGGATTTGAAGGCCATTACGTATAAGTAGGATATAAAGTACCTTCTAAACTTAAAAGTTTAAAATCTACCACAAGCAACTATTTTTTTATGACGAAATAAAACACAGAAGTGAAATCTTAAACGAGCTTTTTTATGGCAATTTTGACAGGGAGCTATCCGTTAAAGAAAATTTGAACAATCAAAAAATTAAAGGTCTGATGAAATATACGAAAACTTATTTGGGGGGGGGGACGCATTCCTATGTAATTGGGGGGAACACATGCCTATGCATTTGGAAAAACCCATTAATAAGAGTTGAGGAGGAATACATTCTTATGACTTTATGGAACTCAATCCTTGGCGTTGGGGGAACGCGTACCAATGCATTAGGGGGCAATGCTTCCCTAAGTAATCCCCCGTGCATTTTGGGTGAACCTATTTTGAATATAGGTTTTAATAGTATGAAAAAATATATATTACAGATCTTCGACAAAAATTAGATAACTTCAATGCTGTATAGTCAATGAAACGTCAGCTTGTACCTTTACCAAACCTTTCTCACTGTGTAATGGTAAAGCCTGGCATAGTTCAGGGTTCTTGGCTACTTAACCTTTTACTTGGCCCGCGTTATTGATTGTAACAATCACGAGATACGATAGTTTTTAACTAAAAGTAAAACCGAATTGATATAGCGTGATAAGGGCGAGCAGAGCGCCCTCAAAGCTCTCGCGGTACCAAAAGTTCTCATAAAATAATAATAAGAAAACAGCAGCTTCACAATAACACGCACAATTGCTTGCACGAGGCTAGATTAGCATTTTTTAAAGGTTCGGTGGAACTGAATACACAAATTAGAAAAAGTTGTTTTAAACCTCTACAAGAGAAAGATCTAAGATCTATTAAATATGGAAAAAAGGATGCGATAAACGCGCCGTAAAAACCTTATGAAATTACATGTCATACTTTTTATTGGCCCTATATTAACATTAGATTGCCATTATGTAAACTAGACTGAACGAAGAGCCGCGGCTTGAAACGTCTCTACCTAATTTTTCTAAAAAAATATTTACATAATTTTATCTCGTCTTATCACGCGTTTTCTTTTTCACGCGTTTTTATTCATGTTTAATCTACTTCCGCGACAATAATAGCAAATTAAACTTTTTAAACACGCAGGGCGAACTCAAATTAAAACTTAAAAAATCTCAAAGGAAAGCCGTTTGAGTTTAAAAATGAAACTCCATATTCGCTTACATTAATATTATAAGCTATAAAGTCTGAAAAGTTTGAATAATAATGAAGGGGGGAAATTGGGCAAATCAAAGTAAACTTTAAACTTTTACCTATCCGGTCATTGTAGAGGCTGCCATTGAGAATGGATTTTATGCATCCAAAATTACAAACTCCCCAAAATCCACAATTTATCTCCTTCCCCACGTTTTGGCGCGAAAAAGGTTTATACCCTTCAACCACAAGTCGCTAGTTTTGTAATTACGGGCGTTCAGTTTGAGCAGACGACAGTTGATTGTTTTTACGTTACCCCCATGCAAGATTAGTAAATATAGACCGGTTAAGCAGACTCTGCCAAGCCACGTGTGTTTGATTTCCAGAGCGCGGTCATTTAAATTTCTACTGACAACTGAAAAGATGTCGCCAGGAGAAATATGATGTGCATTATTGAATGTGACTGCTATTTATTCAGTTATCTGTTATCAGTAGAACTTAAAATGGTCGTGCTATAGAAAATCAAGCCCGGATTACAACAGTTACGTGGCTTTTCAGAGTCTGCTTATCGTGTCGCTTTACAAATCTTTCCAGCGATATCGAATATGAATGGAAACTTTTCTTTAACCATCCCATGGACATTTTAACTTAAATCAAACATGAACAATTCAAAAACAACTCGTTTAACCATCCCTTTAACTCAAAAAGACCCTTATAACCTTCCTTTATATTAAGGTTCAGCGAGCATTCAAGAACCATATAGCGCCTTATAGTCCCTCACGTACGATAAAATTGGACAAAGCAAGACGGGGAAAACAGCTTAGTTTTTTGTCGACGTACAGAAAAATCGAACGCAGAAACCTATGTAAAAGCTTTCCCGAGTGTATAAGGCTATTAAATTGCGTATAATAATTATTTATTTAGTGTGGTTGGTAATTATTAAGCTCCCTTAAGCCAGTTAATAAGGAAAATGCCCTGGTAATTTCCGGGCTTAAATATTAATCTTGATTCCCAGCCCCTAAACACGGAAAGCTCTAGCGAGTCTTTCGCGGCACGGTTAAAATTTCGTATCGATCATAGCGTACAAATAAGTTTCTAAAGAACGCTAAGGTTTTTTTTACGGTGACTTATCGGTTATTTTTATAGAATTCCGATACCTATTTTTCTAAGGTTATGCTTAGAATTGTGTTAACAGCCTTCGAGGCTAAATTTTCATTCGGTTGCGCAATTTGTGCTCCATTTATTATGATTGGTGCGGAGTTAATAAGGTTTTAAAAACGTCAATTGGAATTTGGTTACTTACTGTTGTGTCTGTGTGTTTATTCGTCATCAATGGGTAATACCAATAGTAACGTGACATCCGGGGTCAAGAAGCAGGCGGATACCAGTTCACAGAAGATTTATTCTTTGCTGGATGTCAAAGGAGGAGGCCAACTTATCACAATTATGAAAGAATGTGGAACTGATCGGGCCAGTCTGCAACAAGTAAGAAATAAAAAAAACATTTATTAGACACAAAAATAGTATAATTGAAGCAAACAAAATGGTTTAATAAAGTCAATTCCACCTCGAAATTGACCTCTTATCAAGCTACCTTTGAATAAAAAATAAGAGATAATGAGTATTGTCTACGTTTAACTTTGATCATGTTACCCATTCAAGGTGGAAACGTGTACTTTTCTCTAACAGAAACATTAAGATATTTACCTCATAAACGTGTAGCAATATATATGCCCGTTGCGAATATTTTCCTTTCATTTCTGAACACGATTTAAATCTTTGCACTAAACACTAGGCATAGTACCGATATGTTGCTAAGCCTTGGATTATCTTATTACAGTTTACCCACATGGTCGCGCTTTGATTTACTATTTCGATAACTCGACACTCGTTCTAATCTTATAACTACGAATAATGCCGTCTAATTTCATTAAAATCTGCATTAATAATTAACTACGCATCACAATATGTCGTATATTACATTTAAAACTAGTTAACGAGCGAAACACGCCTGATTATTTAGCCGAACTCGAAAATAAGCAGACAACTATAAAAAACTAAAAGCTAGATGGCTAGTAGGTAATATAAAAACGGCGCGAATTTCGAAAGGTTTAATCGTCAAAATGGCGCGAATTTCGAAAGGTTTAAACGTCAAAATGACGCGAATTTCAAAAATAAACGTCAAATTTTAGAAAAATAAAATACGCAAATAAAAAAATTCGAAATTCACGTGTAACTAATTGAGAGTTATCTGTACCGGTACAAAAGTTTCATAAACGGATAAGCAACCGAAAGACAAAAGCCCGAGCTCCACGTTCCCACAGTGAATAAGTAATCAGTACCTCACGTTAGGCACATGAGACTTTTTCCTCAAATAAAGAATAACTAATCCTACCCAAGTTTTTTAAAAATACGGTTGTGCCTTTGTGAGGGGCTATGAGACGATGACGCCAGCGTGCGTCGCTGAAACAATTACTTATTCTAGTTCATGTGAAAATTGGACATATACGCTAAACAGTAAATGCTGATTTCCAAATGACGCTAAAATTTAAAGTTCGTATTCAATAACGTACACATAAAAATTAGGGCAATTTGAAAATCTGAATTGCTTGTTTAGCACATGTATCGAATAATTCGAACTTTCACCGTTTTCAGTGACGCAAGTTGACATTATCCTTTCTTAGACCATCCTAGTGGCAAAAACAAGCATTTTAATAACATATAACTTTGTTCCCAGTGGCATATTGTCTAACTATTATTATTATTATCCATGAAATGAGATTAACCCCGCAGAAAATGTTCGTGTCAAGTACTATACCCTAATGGCCCAAATAAAATTTCAGTTAGACGAAAAAATCCGCCAACTCGTGGAACCATTCTTATACAACAAGGGTGAGGGCAAACTGGTGCCCATGTCTGATCTGATTCTAATCCGAAATAGAGATCGCCCAAAGAACAAACTGATCACGGCGCCTCGTAAAGAAGCGCCACATCTGCCTATCCCGTCTATCGGGAGCGCCCCCTCCGCTTCCAGACTGACCACCGAATCCCATAAGACCAACTCCGAGCACCATCACCATCAAACTCAACAAAAGCCAGATCAATCGACAAAGAACAGCGAAGTCACGATCAACGGCAGTACCGTGTCAATTACTAACCCAAAAGGTACAAAGTACTTCAAAAGGGTCGACACCGCAATGAGTATACGGATTACTGAATATTTCAGAGCCTTTCCCGTTTCGCGAAGTTTGCTGGGATTTGGAGCAGCGAGGATCGGTTGGAGAAACAGCTATTCATCTATGTTTTCTCAACTCCAGTACCGCGCACGCGGAACTGGCCAAGAGACTGATTAAGGTGTTTCCTAAACTGATCAACGACTACTACGTTTACGACGAATACTACGGTAATTAACTTCCTAACGGGTTATGCTTCCACGCAAACACAAAAAAGAGAGGTCGGGGTTTGGACAAGATTATCCATAAATATTTGGTTAATTATTAATAATAATCAGTTTAATATTCGCGATTGCATTGCATTTATCATAGACTTCCCGGGATAATTTCCAACAAACAGAAATTATCTTGTCCAACCCAGGATCGCTAACCAAAAACAGTCTGGCTTATATAGATTTCGCATAGATTTTAACCCCTTCTTTCAGATTAAATTAAGTTTTCAACAAGTATATTAAGATAAAGATGTTAGGTGAAAAAACTTGGGCCAAAGACAATTTCTAATATCGATTTGACGTCTCAGTTTAAGATCCCAAGTTTAGTTGTACAATAGGCGTTTTTCTTCCTACTCAGTAGTATTTATCTTCCTATACTGCAGGCGTGATTTTGTTTAGAAAGGTGATTTTTTCAGGCGAAAATGCGTTGCACATGGCCATCACGAACGAAGATCCAGCAATGGTAAAGTTCTTACTGGACAACGGTGCAAACTATCACCAAAGAACCGTTGGCAACTTCTTTTGCCCCGAAGACCAGAAGGCATCCCGCACCGATGACTTAGATCATGAGTGGGTAGACGTTACTCCCAAGACCAATTACGAAGGGTACGTTAGTAATATTTTACATGTTTATTGGAAACTCAAAACGCTTGCCATTTTAATTTTTAAGTCACGTGTACTGGGGTGAATATCCTCACGCGTTTGCAGCCTGCTTGAATCAAGAGGAATGTTATCGTTTACTCTTAGCTAAAGGGGCGGATCCAGACAACCAGGACACAAATGGGAATACCGTTACCCATATCATGGTTATTCACGAAAACCTTGTAAGATAGCAGCTAAGTCTCGCGTATTCCGTTGATATTCATTGATAAGATCATTTTATCGATTTGAATTGTTAAAATATGCGTAAAAACATCATCAAAACTCATCAAATGTTAACTTAATTATTTAAATTGCCTAAACCAAACCACAAGTGCTTTTTTTTCGATTCCTTATCGTTTAAATAGTCCTAATCCACCACTAAAATTTACAAATAAATATTTAACTAGAAATAAATTTAAAATAGGCTTAGCTGGATTCATGGAGCCCCTGAATATGGAAGGGTCATTGAGCAATGAGCTAAGGCCCGTCCTTAAGGCCAGATCTCCCTGAGACTTTCAATAAGATTCGATTGGTCGCTGACCCGTGAATGAGAAGAAATTCAGGATCTTCATGAATATAGCTAAGCCTATTTTCCATAGAAGTTTAAAATTTATTTCTAGTTTAATATATGTTTGTAATCCTTTGACTGGTGGATTAGGCCTATTTAAACGATAAGGAATCGATAAGAAAAACCCTTCTTAGGTTGCATTTTCCCTTTAAAACACTTCTTTGGTTCAAAGACGAATTTTCTCCTTTTATCACAATCTGAATTTCTGAGCAAACTTTGACAAACTAACCCCGAATTACCACGGTTTTTTGACGAGTTTGGATAATGTTAATTGTTAATCATATTTGAGCAATTTAAATGAAATGAATGTCTACATCTTTATATAACTACAACTGATTTCAAAGGCATGATATTTACAGAATATGTTTGACATGGTCTACGAGCTGGGAGGTTCTATTGACATAATTAATCTTCAAAACCTTACGCCACTAACTTTGGCCGCGAAGCTTTCTGGAAAAGAAGCAAGTAGACCTAAAAATTTACATTAATAAACTAAATAGGTTGAGCTTAAGGTAATAAAATACTATAGCAAACTCCTTTGAATACATTATTTAACCTCTTAGAAAATTTAATATTTAGTATGAACTTCTCTAAATAAAGGGAATAAGATAACTGGATCATAATACGAAATTTATTACGTTGATTATTAAATGGAACGAAGTTTCCCAAATGAAATTAATATTCATTATACTCAGCAGTTCGGTTTGTTCGAAATAATACGCCCTTTGGAGTTAAAGGGAAACTTGGAGCTAAAAATGGAACAGCTTTTGAATTTATTTTCGGAATCATGTAAAAGAGCATGCTGGCGTTTGATGGCTAAGGTCTTGGGAATCAAACCCCAGCGCGCCTATTCTCAAGCGTTATTGAATGGTGAAATAATACGATTGTCCCGAATTTATACCAGAAGCTGATGAAATCCTCCTTTGAAGTCTATTACTCCCGGGTCTTTTCTACCCCTCTCTGTATGGGTTAGTCTCAAAATTCGCGATTCGTACGCCTCCTAACGGTAGATATTTTCGGAGCGGGAGTTCGTCCAGCGAATATCTCTAGCAGCCTTGGAGTTCGTCAACCAAACGTCGTCGTATGTGGAGAGAGAGAATTTCTAATTTCCCGTAGACAGGGGGGGGGGTAAGAAATCGGACCCCTCCGATCTCGTAAAATTGGGAATTTTACCCATACATAGAGGAGCACTATATGGAAGAGTAGTAGACTTCAAAGGAGGGTTTCATCGGCTTCTGTTTATACTTATATTCAAACTTAACCAAACGTTAGAAATTAATTTTAACACCAAAAACGTGTCCAATAATTGTTTGCAAATTTTCGAAAATAAATTCCGGTAAATAAACTCAAAACCTGTTCCATTTTTAGCTCCAAGTTTCCCTTTAAATTTTTGCACGCGACATTTTTATACGATATTTCATTGGTACTTTTCTTGAGAATTTTTCCAGTCTAAAATTTCTTCGAAACAGATTTAGGCTTAACGAGTCTCTTTGGTAACTTTGATAATTAGTTATTAATTACCGCGAGACCTTTGGTGATTTTTTGACACAGTCTTTACGCGTGTTTTAAATAAATTAAACGTAGCTTATCAGAGTCTAGTATCTCTTTAAAAGAAAGGGATAAATTTTGATACATTCATTCCATAAAAGCTTTTCCTAAGTAGCTTTCTCCATCAATTCTTAATCGCCTTTATTGTAATTTTATTTTTTCTTGGTGGGCGGTAATAGATTTTCTTCCATATCTTGAAACTTCAACGAGAAATTTACTGGCAATTGGGGAGCATCACCTGCACAGCCTATCCCCTCGAAGAAATCGATACCATCAACCAGAAAACTGGCGAAATTAACAAGACTTCGGCCCTCAATTTGGTCGTGTACGGGGTAAGCTAAATATTGTCTTGGCTTCGTGAAGAAACATTAGCCTTTTCATAAGCTTATATTAAAAAGATCCTTATAAGTTTACAACTGAACTAAAAAAAGACCTTCAATTACATTTAAAATAGCAACATAAGTTCATAACCTATTCCTGTTACCCTAACGCTCTAAGCAAATTAAATATTGTATTAGAGATTCGATTAATTCGAGATATCTAGCGGCGATTTTATTCTAAAAGGATTAACTACTATTGCTAAATATGGTGTGTCCCCCCCCCCAAATATATAATTCCAAAACCGGCCGCGGTGTGACGTGACGCTTTACCGGAAACGGAAAAACTAGCTGGCTAGATATTTTAATACGATTCTGTCACAAATTTTTCATGAACTCCAAATGAAAATTGAGTAGTATTTTCGGAAACATCGTTAAAAAAACGATTCAAATTATATATATACATAAGTCATTGAAGAAATTACCGCAACAGTAAAAATACATATTTTAGTTAATCGCCATTTTCGAAACTTTGAAAATAAATATTCCCCAATACTACGTCATCACTACTGGTCACGTAACTATTGGAGAGCCTACAGTTGATTCTTGCGCGTTCTGGCACGTGATAAGGTCGCTTTCGTATAAGTTTTAAATACCACGTCCAAAGTCATTCGAAAAAATGCTGACAACCTCACTTTAACTTATAGGGAGCTAGTAATTAACTAACTTATGATATAAGATAAGAAATAAAACTACTAAAAGGCACTTCATTACGGTTAAAAAGTGCCTTTCAAGGGTTCTTACAATCTTGTAGGGTCTTCCTTCAAATAAATACGAGTCAATTCAATACCGATTTATTCGGTTCGTGGGGTTTTATTCATTACAGGACCGAGCCGGTCATTTGGACATGATAGAAGGACTTCTGTCTGATTTGTTAAACGCCAAATGGAATACGTTTATTAAATTTAGGTAAGATTGCCTAATTAAACGGACGGTGAAGTTTAGATGGCAGTTGGAACATTCCTACTTAACTTTAGAGATTGAATCGACTTAAAGGGAGAATGCAACCTAACAACAAGTTTTTTTTATGGATTCCTTATCGTTTAAAAAGGCCTAATCCACCAATAAAATTTTTTTACAAAAAATATTAAACTAGAAATAAATTTAAAACTTAACATCAAAATAGGCTTAGCTGGATTCACGAAGATCCTGCACTCCCCATATAAGAACCATGGATCAATATCATTAGGCGCTCGCTAGTCCTTATATGGAAAGTTCATAATCTTCTTAAATCCAGCTAAGCCTATTTTGATGGTAAGTTTTAAATTTATTTCTATAGTTTAATATTTATTTGTATTTTTTTTTTTACTGTTGGATTAGGCCTATTTAAACGATAAGGAATCGATAAAAAATTACTTGTTGTTAGGTTGCATTCTTCTTTTAACAACCAAGACTTTTATATATACAGAATCGAATAAAATCTTGAATACAGAGTTATACAGTGACTCCTTTTATGGTTCAATAAATTCAAAGTAATCTATGTAACCGTGTATTTTGCTCAATAATGAGATTCATACACGGGAATGCAGGTTAGACTGAAATATAGTGGTCTCGATCGATTTTATTTGCACTTAGACTGCTAAAGTAAAATATTCCCAGTACATACATAATAAAATCTTATATTGAGATGACTTCTTTTGATATTAGAATTCAGCCAAATCTTAATAAATTTTAATAATATATCAGTGCACTTTATAAGCAGCCATAATCTATGAAAAAAATAGATAAGTGGTTCAATCAAAAGCAACAAGAAAAGATTCTGCCACCGCGCGAATCTTAAGAACTAAAGCCTCGTTCATACTTGAGGGCAAAATCGGTTCCAAAACCAGTACGAAGCGTTTTCCCTTGTTCACACGCTGACAAGACAGTTCGCGACCGTTCGCCCCGGTTCGACCTGAGCCAAGGCTGAGCGTCGTTTTAAAAAATGCCCAGAATTTAAAATTTTTAAATAATTATCTCAAACTAATTAGTAAATCGTGTTTGTAACTCGTTGGTTGATCATTTTTGACAGAAAATATAATTTTAATCGCGTTATTTTAAGATTTATCAGCAAATTTGTCTCCCCGCCTTGTTATTTTCAAACGGGATTGAACCGAAGCGACTTGACCAAATTGCTTCCCGAACCAACACGAACTGATTTCTCACGTTGGTTTGATAACCAGTTATAGAAATCGAAGCGCAACGAAGCGCATTTAGGTCTATGTATGAACGAGGCTTAAGTTATATCCTTTCTTGTCATAAAACTTCGCAAACAGAACTTTCTAAATTTTATACCTGAATAAGCAAACATTGTGGGAAAAAGGTTTCGTTCGAAAAACGTTAACTTTGAGATTACCGTATTTTACGTTTAATCTGAAAGGATCTTTATCCAGAAAGTCCAGCCTTTTATTTGAAACTTTTGGTTAATTACGTTCATGAATAATTCTACGTCATCAAACAAATATATTGATCAACTTATACAATATCCTCCATAAATATTAAAGGGCATTTTAAAACTGGATTTATTTACCTAATAACAAGTGACTTTTTATCGATTCCTTATCGTTTAAAATAGGCCTAAAAGTTTACAAAACAAATATTAAACTAGAAATAAATTTAAAACTTACCCGTAAAATAGGCTTAGCGGGATTCGTGGATAACTGAACTGCATCCGTGTAAGGTCTAGCGACCAATGATAGAGGGCCTGTCGTTCACGCGAGATCTCCACGAGACTGACAATCGCGTTCGATTGGTCGCTAGACCGTAAACGCGAGGAAATCAGAATATCCATGAATCCCGCTAAGCCTTTTTCCGGGTAAGTTTTAAAATTTTTAATATTTGTTCGCAAATTTTTTCACTAGTGGATAAGGCCTATTTAAACAATAAGGAATCGATAAAAAAATTACTTGTTCTTAGGTTGCATTCTCCCTTTGAACGAAACTTCATTGTAGAAATATTTTTTACTAAACTAAATTAACTTCTGATTGCAGATTCTACTCCAAATTTGCTTCCTTTACCCTGTACTTCCTAATATCGATGGTATGTTTCGTACTACGTCCATGGCCTCCAATGCAAGATGGAACAGTGGGCGAGAGTGTATGTAACAGTAGCGGAGATAGCCCCGCGCCCAATTCCAAACCAGTCGTTCCTCAACCGGATCAACCGTCATTCTCACCAGCAGCGGGAGGGATCGACTACGGAAACGATAATTACACCCTGGGCAACAATATCACCTTCCTAACACTCGACCTAATGGAGGGCACACTGGCCGAAAACTCCAGCTTCAACGGTACCGACATTAACGACAGCGAACAGTTCGACTATTGTTATTTGATGAATTACAACACGGAAGGCGGCTTGGTAATGAATAATTATACAAACCGCTAAGACTAAAATCTTTCAACCCTAAACCTAAAACGTTAAGCCTAAAATATTTTGTCCTGATACATTAAGCCAAAAATCTTCAAACCTGATTTCTTAAGCCTAAAACATTAAAGGCTAAAATCTTAAATTCTAAAACGTTAAGCCTGAAGTCTTTTGTCATAATACGTTAAGCCTAAAATCTTTAAACCTGATATGTTAAGCATAAAATCTTTAAGCCTGATATATTAAGCCTAAATTCTTCAGAGTTCAAGGCTCAAAATACTAAACCTAAATTTTTAGACCTGAAACGATTAAGACTTAATAATCTTCTTAAATAGATGAGACTGGTGTTAGAACTGTTAACATTGGGTGGAGCTGCCTTGTACCTCTTGAACGCGGCGAAAGAAATTCAGTTTCTCGGCTATCAGACCTTTTTGGAGAATCTAATGACGGTCCCTTCCAGAATAATATTTTTGTTCTCCTGCTTTCTAATATCTACCATGATACCAATGAGGTTCAGCTGCGCGTGTCGCCTCGAGGACAAAACAGCTGTCTGTGTTATGGTACTCATCGCCCCGTATTTCTTGTTCTTCTGTCGGTAAGGGTCGAATCAAAATGCACCGTTATCTTGTTTCTTGGATTCTAACCTAGGGCCTTTTTACGTTTAGGGGTTTCCGTATGATAGGGCCAATTGTGGTCATGATCTACAAGATGATCCTAACGGACCTATTGTGTTTCGTTATTATATACCTCGTATTTGTCATGGGATTCTCTCAGGGTAAGCCAATAAGTTGAAGAGCATAGACTATGACGGCGTTGTCGTAGTTTCATAAACAATATATACTTTAAAACGATACAAGAAAAGTTTATATAAAATATTCGTTACAAATTGTAAGTCATACTATCACTCCTACATGTGGGGCTATACTGAAAATGTTCTATAATTTTCCTTAATACCTCTATCCCCTAGTTGAGTACTATAAGCCATTTTCCCGCCATAACTATAAATTAATTTAAGTTCATTATTTAAAATGATGTTTCATTTAAATATCGAACTTTAATTAATAAGTTTGAGATACATAATACCTACAATACTGTATATCTAACAGTCACATTCGCCAATGGCGCTACTAACACATTTAAGTTTGTAAATGGTAACGACTTAATTTATATTTTGACGCAGCCTATTACGTCATATTCCTATCGTACAAAGGGGACCCGTGCAACAACTTCTTTAGAACACCGTTTGAAAGTATAATGGCGTTATTCGTCATGTCTTTGACACAGTTTCAAGATATCTACGAGGAGTTTGAGAACACGGACCATCCTTACGTAGCCAAAGTCAGTAATCGCGGTATTCATAAATGAACCTTCACAAACGTGTGTTAAAAGGGAAGTTGCTCAAGAGATGCGTCTCGAGTTGCTCAAGAGATCTATCTCAAGTATAGCTCAAGAGATCTGTCTCGAGTTGCTCAAGAGATCTGTCTTGAGTTGCTTAAGATATATCTTGAAGTTGTCCAAAGTATAAGTCAATGTTTTCGCGAATAATATATGGTTTTAGATTTAGGTTTTTCCCTTCTCCGACGTTTAATTGTGAAGATACTCAATTAAAGAAATCGATGCAATACGATTTATAGATTTTAAAAAGTCCGATGTATATATTTAGGCGATGTTTATAATGTATATGGCTCTTGTCGGAATCTTACTCATTAATATGTTGATTGCTATGATGGGAAAAACATACCAGGACATCGCTTCTCGAAAAAACGAATGGTTAAGACAGGTATTTAATATTTCATAGTTCATTTAAAATCTCAGTGTTAACCAGTTAATTCAATAGTGGGCGAGGATTGTGTTAGTGGTCGAGAGAGGGGTCCCGCCTGAAGAATGTCTGAAACAATTAATGAAGTATTCCCAGCCAATGGCGGACGGTAGAAGGGCTCTGATTGTGCGACAACAACACGATGTAAGTGCAACGAAATGACCAGACACGATAAACGATAAGTTTTTAACCCTAAGTACTTCTTACAGGAACACGAAAAAGAAGAATTAAGAATACTGGACGAGTTGAAAACGACTCACAACGAGAACCGACGCAGACAACAAGCGGGTTCTAATATCTTATCACCGCCAAGCACGCCGCAAAAAACCATAAGTTCGACAAGTCTTTAAAATTTAATACTTCCTAACTCACGTTTAAAATTCGACGCACGTAACGAAAAAACTATAGCCTTTCAAGTCGCGAAAATTCCAAAGTGTTTACAATTCTTCCGAATGAAAAAAAAAGAAAAAAAAAACTGGTAGATTTTTTTGTGGCCTATTGGTTATTTCTTTGAAATATATAAAAATACATCTCACGAAGGACAAGAAAGCGAGATTAAAAAAACTTTCTTTTCTGGCCAGCAGTGCCGCGGGGATTGCTGATGGAAGCTGGAAACTTGTCACGTGACAAATCAATTCCTAGAGTTGTTGGGGTTATTCTAATAGAAAACTAGGACAATGGATACCAATCTTAATAGATAAAAATAGAATAACAAAACCTGGGGATTATAAGCGTCCTCTAACGGCAAACAGTAGCAAAAAACAAAACTAACAAAACCAAGCACGCATCTTGTCTATTCTTTTTTCCATAGCAGCCACGAACGAGGTTTCAGGGAGCCAAGCCATTTTAAAATAATTATATTAAATATAGGATAATTTTTTTCAAAATTTATGATTATACAGGACACAAAATTAGGTTTTATAGGATAATATATGACTAAAATTATCTCAAATAAAGGATTTTGCAAGGCAAATTTTAGCAAAATTACCTTTACGAGAGCTACTCGCTCACAAACGCGATAGCCACGCGGCTCAGTAGAATTTTAGATATTGAACTCGCCTGATTCCTGAAACCGTTAAGAGTTTGTTTGAGCTACACCAACCCCGTTAGGTTGTTCCAGCTCTAATTGTGAAAAGCAATATACAAATCTTAGCTATTAGGGTCTGCTTACGCGAAACATTCAAGTTTTTGATGGAGCAACGATATTTTTGGATTCCAAAATGTCTATTAACTCAGTGTTATAGGACTTTATAGGACATTTCAAGGAAAAACAGGATAATATAGGAAAAATTTGAAAATATAGGATTTTATAAGAATTATAAGACCACTGGAATTACTGAGGTTTTGTCATTGTTTGCCGTTAGCGGACGATTATGAACGACAGATTTCGTTATTCAGTTTTATCTATTAAGATCCAATGTTAATAGTTCTAGCTGAAAACAGACGCTTTACTTGTCCTTTAAAGGAAATGTGAATGTTGACTATCCCATGGTCTATTTACTCGGGTTTGATAGGAGTAGAAACGAAAATATGATTCCAGCAAGAACTTTTCAGCCTAAACGGCAAATATAATCAAACCATAATATCAGATTTACCCGAGCAAACGGACCATGTATGCGCAATTAAAAATTTCTAAAATCGAAATTAATCATATCATATAAAAATATTTAAAACTATCGCTTTTTGAAATTCGTTTAATACAGCGGCAACGATGATACGCAAATATTATAGAAGTAGACATATTTGTTAAATATTTTTGACAATATAGTCAAATTTAGATGAGCGCGAGTAGTAATTACATAGAGCAACCATTTTGAAAACTTCCTTGAACACTCTTTGAACAAAATTTCGCGACCTATAAATCTGTATTCATTTTTCAACTTAACGTTAAAAGTATCTCAAGTTTCGCGATATCAAACGAATTTTGGGCATCTTTTATATATATATATATATATATATATATATATATATATATATATATATATATATATATACAGACTACGAAGCTTAATTGAGCCGTGATGAACAAATTTTTTGCCTCTTTGAACAAAACATTGTTAATTTTTGTCAAATATATATTCCCTTGAAATAAATCTCTTTATTGAAAAATATTAGGAATTATTTTTAATTTAATTAAGATTGTTTAGAATTAAGTTTTTTTTTCTCATATAATCATCTTCCCTAAGCCAATGCCAAAAGATAAATGAAAATTGTTGAATCTTATACGCGAGGAAATCAGGATCTCCATGAATCCCGCTAAGCCTATTTTCCAGGAAAGTTTTAAATTTATTTTTAGTTTAATATTTGATCGTAAATTTTTTCCACTAGTGGATTAGGCCTATTCAAACAATAAGGAATCGATAAACAAATCACTTGTTAGGTTTCATTCTCCCTTTAACATATATATGCATCGAATTTCCATATAAATTAGAATACAGTGACGTTTTTCAATGGCGTATGTTAACATCAACGTCTCTTAGCTACACCCATAATCAAGAACTGATTTTTAATAACCTTGTCCGAGATATTTACTTAACATAATAATCATTAAAGTTTGTCGATATCCAACGCCACACAAGATCATGGATAATAAGAATTTTAACGCACCTCATTTATATTACCAACTAGGAAACATAAACGAACGATATATACAAACAAAATCAATACGAAATTTCAGTACATACAATTATAAACTCTTAATCTATGGGGTTTCAAAGAAATGAGTGAAGATCTAGCATTGAACGTGCTGAAATTTCAACCTGATATTGACTGTATACACATAATCGTGACTATAAACAAAGTTTTAACGAAGAAATAACTGTTTTAGGAGAAATTCTTCATTGTCGATCAATGTCATCTGGGAGTGATAACGATAGAAAAAGAAAGCTCTGGCTAGGGTTTTAAGTACTGACAAGTTAAAACGATTCCCAATGTAGGAAAGATACGCGTGGTATCCGTCATTTATCGTAAACTATCATCCCACCAACGTTCATTTTCCGTTTACAACTTTTAAGGTCGTATTTATATTTTTGCCAGATTTTCTTAGAGACAGACAGTAATAAAATATCATCGGAATTTTATGCTAGTTTAGTTAAAGAGTAACGTGTCATCAATTAAGGTTTATAAAAACTTGTACATATAATGCAAAGATCCTATATTGGAACCAAATCCCAAAGTTCCTACTCTGCGAAATTTAACATTGTGAACAAATTTTGCAAATGTCGGGTTTAAAGCTTATCGTTGGTGACCCACTGAATGTTATATGAGCTGAATTCATACTTGGAATCGATTTAAACCGTTTCAAAACGATTCGCTGATGGAGTCGTGTGAACGATTCGATTTCTCGAAATTCCTTCGGGAACCAGTTTTATACCGATTCGGTTTCAACATTCCAAGCATGATTTAAGCTTCATCTTTGTTTTGACACAAGGAGCAGTAGGGTCTAATGTTTTTTCTTTCTCTCGGCTCTTATACCTAGCTAGTATCATGGATGGATTACTCGCTCATTGAAGGTATTTTATGCGTATATGGACTATTTTAATTCGTTGTCGGGTTTCATTTATCCGTTGAATGAGAATTTGGATATTAGTAGCTTCTTCATTTCACTGAACCTTTAACAATAGTTAATTTAATTCTTGGAAATTACATCTAGGAAAACCCAATCAAACTATAAAGAGGGTCATTCTTAATCAAGAAACAAACAAGTCATTGCGAAAACTCGTTTTTACTACAGTAAATCACAAATTTATAGGGCAAAGCAATTTCCGACGTCTGCTAAACGAATTCTTTTTTCACTTGGCCAACCCGAAAAGCGCCGATTCGGATGTTTAAGACAGATCATTACTGGGAAAAGATGGCTCGAAAGATCTTTGCCTTGTAAATATTTACCACTTTCAACCCCCCCCCCCCTTTCTATAGCTTTCTATCTCCCAATAATCCCCCAAAAAATAGGATGCGGACACAAGATATTATTGAGACAGAAACCAACCCCAAGTTAGGACTTCTTTCTCGGTAATGAGGTCTCTTGGAAGTTTTTCTGTTACTTATAAAGAGGAAGTGAAACGCAATCTCAACTTACAAATATTGGATTATTTACCCCCGAAATATAGGTCATTTAAATTACTGAGGAACTTCTTGTTTCTTGTACAAACACTTAATACTTCAGATTATGATGTTACGAAACTATGAGCTTAAAATGTATTGGACGAGTAATTAATATTTGATTATTTACCAAAAATTAGGCAATTTAAATTTTCGTCGTCTGATAATTACGTGCAATCTGTTTATGCCTAGGTGTTAAAATAAAAAAGTTACGGCCATTTCAAGAGAGGGGTCATTTTTGGATTTTTGCTAGATTTCCATCAATGGCGAAATAGTCTTTAACGAGTGGCTCATGTTAATTTTATTATTTTATATTAATCTAGGAAATACCTTCTTTCTAATGGTGCAATCGGTTTATGCCTAGGTGTTAAAATAAAAAAGTTACGGCCATTTCAAGATAGGGGTCATTTTTGGATTTTTGCTATATTTCCATCAATGGCGAAATAGTCTTTAACGAGTGGCTCATGTTAATTTTATTATTTTATATTAATCTAGGAAATACCTTCTTTCTAATGGTGCAATCGGTTTATGCCTAGGTGTTAAAATAAAAAAGTTACGGCCATTTCAAGATAGGGGTCATGATGCCAATTTTATAATTCGAAATTAATTAAAGGAATGTCTACTTTCTAACGGTGCAATCAGTTTTGACCTAGACAATTGTAGTGAAAAGATAAGACAGGGCCCCAAGCTGTTAATAGAAAAAACGCTTAGACTTTAAAAAATATAGGATTTTATAGGAATTATAGGACTTCTTGCAGCCCTGTTGCACAATTAATAATTAATGAATTAACGTTTCATCATTTCAAGAAATTGATCTGAAAATAAAAAGGAATTCGCGCACTATTCTAGAACTACAACTCTTTGATGTATCAGAAACCACGCACCGATTTAGCATTTAAACTTAGAGAAAAAAAAAAAAAAAAAAAAAAAAAGGATATTTGAAGGACTAAGATATATCCGATCGACCTAAGGTTACCATTCTTCTAAACCTTTTAGTGCGGCAAGCTTTGAAAATTTATGTTGAGATGAAGACGTAAACTTTCTAGGGATTTACGGAGTAATAGCAGAATTACGATTTAGTTCTTTTGAAAAATAGGCAAAGGTTTCCATCGCTGTATATTGAACGATAAAGGGAGAATGCAAACTCATAAATGATTTTTTTTATCGATTCCTTATCGTTTAAATAGGCCTAATACACCAGTAAAAAAATACAAACCAATATTAAACTAGAAATCAATTTAAAACTTACTCGGAATAATAGGCTTAGCTTGATTCATGGAGATCTTTCATTGGTTCGCAATGAAGAGTCAACGATCCATCAAATGTTATTGGAAGTCTTATGGAGATCTCGCCTTAAAGGTGGGTCTTTTTTCATTGGTCGCTCACCCTTCATTGCGAAGAAATTCAGGATCTCCATGAATTCATCTAAGCCTATTTTTAAATTAATTCTTCTACTTTAAAATTTGTTTGTAAAATGGTTTACAGGTGTATTAGGCACATTTGAATGACTAGGAATCGATAAAATTCACTCGTTGTTAGGTTGCATTCTTCCTTTAAAAGCTGCTTTTGGTTTCTAAGGCTATAAAAGAAGTTGACTGATTTTAAACGGAGAATTCGTAATCCTAATGGAAATTCTATAGGAATAGGTAAATCCTATAAAGTGTTTACAAGTGTAAATAACAAGTTTAAGAGAAATGGCTTCCTGTTAACCTGTTAAAAAGAAGGTGAAGAAAAGTAGGCGCCATTTCAAAGACGAACTCTCATGGGCATCAGCAATTGAGTCCTTTTGAAATCTGGCATTTCTTCGAGTCTAATTTCGCAACTTTGATTTAACCGCGAATTACCACGAAACCTTGATTGCAAGTTTAATAAATGTTTTCTACATATTTTAAGTCTAGATTAATTAAAAATAACTTTTCTCCAGAGTGCAGTATCCCTTTAAAAGGGGGATGCAACTTGATTTTTTATCGATTCCTTATCGTTTAAATAGTCCTAATCCACCAGTAAAAAAAAATACAAACCAACATTAAACTAGAAATAAATTTAAAACTTACCCGGAAAATAGGCTTAGCTGAATTAATGGAGATCCTGAATTTCTTCACATTGAAGGGTGAGCGCCCAATCGAATGTTAATGGAAATCTCACGGAGATCTCACCTTAACGACAGACCTTTGTTAATTTTCCTATGACCCTTCAATGCTAAGCAATTCAGGATCTCCATGAATCCAGCTAAGCCTATTTTTCGGGTAAGTTTTAAATTTATTTCTAATTTAATATTTGTTTGTAAATTAGGCCTATTTAAACGATAAGGAATCGATAAAAAAATCATTTGTTATTAGCTTGCATTCTCCCTTAAATGTAATCTATGACCTTTGATTCCTGCATGCGACACTAGGTTTCTTTTTTTCGCCATTAAGTCTTCTCATTAATTTCCTCGAAGAAAAGGTAAATTAAGCCTCGAGAAAAATTAATGAAAAAATAATAAAAGGCTTTTCTAAATGGGGTTAAAAGTACCTTACTTAAAGGGAAACTACAAGATGAATTTATTTTCAGAATTTGCATACAAAATTGATGAGAAATTTAAATTTCATCGTAGTGTGTAAAGCAGGGACGGAAATATGCACAAGCCACTGGACATTGTCCGATAAATTTTCATTTTTGAGAGGGGGTCACTGGACAGTTGTCCGAAAAGAAAAAGTACTTATTAATACAAGAAATCTAGCAAAGTCTGATAACTTTGAATTTGTTAAGGGGGATTACTGGACATTCGTCCAATAAGAAAATTTTCTTATTTCCGTCCCTGTTGTAAAGTCGACCCAATCATTTATTTCAGAGTTCATGATTGAGTTTCTTAAAAACGTCGCCAGATGGCGAGAGCCACGCCCTCAGAATATATTGGGAAATATGTACGGTTTTTGGCGGGAACCGTTGGGTTCATTTGATTTACAGCTGATATTATACTTCACTTACATTCAAAATTAACCAAACTTTTGAAATTTCTTTAATTACCGAACAACACGTGATTTTTATCGATTCCTTATCGTTTAAATAGGCATAATCTACCAGTATTATAATTTACAAAAAATAATAAATTAGAAATAAATTAAAACTGATTCTGAAATAAACGAAACTGGAATTTAATATATAACTAATATTTTCCCTTTAATCATTCGTTTTAAGCCAAATGAAAGCGGGCTTTCCCCCAAAACTACTTTAAGAACGAAAAAGAGAATAAGATAATCAACGTTCAGTCTGTATTAAAAAGAAAAAAATAAATCACTTTTCTATTATTTCGGTTCAAAGGGAATTTGGTCCAATAGTCAATGATATAAACCACGTTAGCAGTTCGGAAAATTTCTCTAAAGGTCAAACCATCATTTAAGAAAGGTCCTATCTCGTTACTTTTTTTTTTTTTTTTTTTCTAATTACAATGGCGTAATTAAAACTAGCGAAAAACAAGTCAATTGAAAACACCGTGTGATCAACAGGTTGGAGTGGGTTTAATAAAGATTCACGGTGAATAGAGAAAGTCTCACGTTTAAGGATTACATTGGACTTAAAGGGTTAAAGGTTATCTTGGAGCTAAAAATGGAACAGTTTTCGAATTTATTTTCGGAATCACCATGCTAGATTTGACCTTTGCACTAATTATGTTCGATTATTTTAATATAAAAGTAATTCCCGACCGAATTAACTTGCTTTATCTTTAATTGGCAACATTGTACAAAGCTTATTCATTTATCTTTAAAAGGGAGAATGCAGCCTAACAACAAGTGATTTTTTATCGATTCCTTATTGTTTAAATAGGCCTAAATCCCAAGTGAAAAAATTTACGAACAAATATTAAACTAGATATAAATTTAAAACTTACCCGGAAAATAGGCTTAGCTGGATTCAATGGAGATCCTGGTTTCCTCGCGTGTAAGTTCTAGCGACCAATCGAATGCGATTGTAAGTCTCGAGGAGATACCGCGTGAACGACGGGCCTTTGCTCATTGGTCGCTAGACCTTACACGGAGGCAATGCAAGATCTCCATGAATCCCGCTAAGCCTATTTTCGAGGTAAGTTTTAAAATTATTTCTAGTTCAATATTTCTTTTGTTAACTTTTTATTGGTGGATTAGGCCTATTTAAACGATAATGAATCGATAAAAAAATCACTTGTTATTAGGTTGAGTCTCCCTTTAACGAGTATACTTTAACCTAGATTTATAGGTGGCGCTGATAAGCTGACAAATTATGGTGGTATAAACTATATAAGTTGTTTTAATTGGCAAGAGTATCTTTACAAAATAATTAAGTTTTATAATACGTACGAAAAAGAAAGAAAAGAGTACAATATTTAGGGCATATGGGAATGTAGATTTAAGGGTATTGATGATGGGGCGTTGATGAGTCAAGGCTAGTAAATTGTTTATAGCTTTAATATGGCGCAAGGGAAACAGTCTATTAAGCCTTGGCCTTTTTGACGATTCCCATCCTTGCTTCAATCTCATTCACCTTGTTTACAAATTGAATATTTTTGGTAACACGCGACTCAAACGAGAACAAGATAATAAAGACATACTTATGTCTACACCCCCCGCTTCGTTAAGCCTCGTTTTAAAAGTTTTTTAAGCTTTTACTTTCACTTTTCTAAGAGAAGCTTGAATCAAATCTATTTAGATATATCTACTTTCATGTCACGTAAAGCCTGTCAACGTAGGTTAAACGAAAAAATTGATTTAAGTTTCAACTTTGTTTTGACCTAAAAAGTAAAAGTTCGATTCTTTATAGATCAAAAAATCTTGATTGAAAACTAAATTGGAAATTACGGATGTTAAAATCCTTCCTAAGGCGATGATAACAATTTAGAAAGCCTTTGTAGTTTTCTAAAAAAAAATCACTAATAGACCTCTTGGTCAAAACTATAGTTACTTTATCGTCTGCTAGTTTTATATATCTCCGAGGGTCATCATTGGTTCTCCAAAGGTGTACTACCCTCCCCATTTGTTAAGTACAGAAACACTTTACGTATATGAAACAATAAGTCAAAATTCCGGGTTTCCTTTCATGTCCTTGCCTCAGCCAATCAAGGAATTCAATTTAAAATAATTTTGTGACTATTTTTTAATTTCAAACTGTGCTAAGCCTAAATCGTTTGGGAATGGTTTAAATTTCTTAATAACTTATGACAAATATTACTATAGACTTTTTGCCGCGCCTTATGAAGAGGGCTACCATTTTTTCCGTTCCCCTTAGTTCCGATCCCCCAATCCACCATTTTGGGCACCAAGGAACGAGATGATAGTTTTTTTGTTAGGCAGAGCCACTACCTCCTCGATTCTTGGTGACAAAAATGGCGGATTGGGGGGCGGAAGTATGAGGAACGGGCAAAATGGTAGCCCCCTTCATAAGGCTCGGCAAAAAGTCTATTGATTTCCAGGATAATCCACGTACAGATCAAAGTTCACATTTCCAATTCATATATATTAAATATAAAGTGTAAGTTTAACAAGACAAATAGGTTATCTGGATACGAGATAAGCAAGCGCTGGATTATCTCAACCGCGATATAATCGAAATCACTCAGAGAAACTTGAAAGATATGGAGATAGGCGGGGATGTATTTGGCGCTAAAAAGGATTGCATTAGCTCCCTTTGGTTTCTATAACTAGGTATATAGGAGGGAGGGCGGCGATATAGGCAGATGGGAGCGACTAAGACATATTGGCTCGGCAGAATGTTTAAACGAAAACCATAACACCTCATAACACACGCTGTTACTCGCCGAAGACAGATTGGTTAAGGCAAAACGTAAACTCACCAAGAGCTATCGCCAAGGAAAGGCAAGCGAGGCGAGAGCGATCAGACTTAAGCTAACGGAAGCAAAAAGTATCCTGACAACGCTAAACAAGAGGATAAAGGCATATTAAAACCATCTAGGTTAAATTACGCTTTCTTGTGAACCCCCTAAAGGTTCCTCCCCATTTCAAAAGGGACTCTAATCAGTAACAAATAAGTATTCATTCATTCATACTCGTTACAAAGGAAGCAGTGAAACTCTTAGCTATTATACAGGGAATACAGTCTAATAAGTTATTTTAATCGATTTTTTAGGCTTAATACACCAGTTAAAAAATTACAAGCCAATATTAAACTAGAAATAAATTTATAACTTACTCAAAAATAGGCTTAGCTAGATTCATGGAGATCTTGCATTTCTTCGAATTGAAGGGTCAACGACCAATGAGCAAAGGTCCTTTGTTAAGGCGAGATCTATATTAGAGTTCCAATAACATTAGATTGGTCGCTGACCCATCAATGCGAAGAAATTCTGGATCTTCATGAATACTGCTAAACCTATTTATCGGGTAAGTTTTAAATTTATTTCTGGTTTGATACGAGTTTGTTAATTTTTTTACTGGTGGTTTAGGCCTATTTAAACTATAAGTAATCGAATAAAAAAATCACCCGTAATTAGGTTGCATTCTCCCTTTAATTTGATTCAGTATAAGTTATATCGGAATTTTCCAACCGAGTCGGCGATCAGATCAATAATCCACAAATTCACGAATGTTTTTCAAAAAGTCAAAAAATCGCATATTAGGGGCTCTAAAAAAGTTACTTAAAGGCGATTAGGAGCCGTGCTAAGGAAAAGGAGAAGTACGTCTCGTATTTAAGATACAATATAAATAAACCTAAAAGGCTAAAAACTAACCAATTTATATCCCACATTGAAACAGTGTCAGGATTTATTATCAATGTCCGCTGGCTCTGAGATCAACTCCAAAGGGTCTCAAAGCCAATAAGAAAGATATAAACACATAAACCTCACGCCCATTGAATAAAGCAAAAAGGAGATGAGGATAAACATATCGCCCCCTTAAAGATTCATTCTATGGATACATCTTCCTGGTTTCAAATTGAGATTTGAAGCGGCTAAAGGTTTTTAACAGTTACATCCCTAGAGATATATCGCGCGGAAATGGTTCCTAAAATAGGAATATTGAAATTCGGAATCGATCGGATATTGTCCGAAGAAATTGGACGACATAAGAATGCCATTGGAAAAGGTAAAGTGTGTAAAATATAGCTAAGTTCGCACTAGAGACTTCGAAAGCGTTTTCAAACCATTCTGAATCTTAAAAAAAAACTTTTCAAATTAATCATTTTATATTTTAACAAATTACCTTTTCAGTTGACCTCCAAATATTACGAGTCAACATTTACAAAACGGTTAAAAACGGTTTCAAAGTCTCTATTGCGAACGTGGCTGTAAAATTTTAATTGCGAAGTACGTTCTATTCCCACTCGAGGGAGAATGCAGCCTAACAAGAAGTGATTTTTTATCGATTCCTTATTGTTTAAATAGGCCTATTCCACCAGTAAAAAAAATTACAAACCAATAATAAACTAGAAATAAAATTAAAACTTAGATGGATTCATGGAGATCACTTGAACTCCTCATATAAGGATTAGCGACAAATGACATTAATCGATGGCTCTGGGGATCTCCATGATCAACGTCTTTGGTCGCTAGTTCTTATATCTCCATGAATCCAGCTAAACCTATTTTGATCTTAAGTTTTAAAAAGTAGGCTTAGCTGGATTCATGCAGATCCTGAATGGTCATCGACCAATGAACAAAGGCCCGCCGTCGAAGGCGATATCTCCGTGAGACTTGCAAGAAGATTCGATTGGTCGCTGACCCATCAATGCGAAAAAATTCAGGATCTCCATGAATCCAGCTAAGCCTATTTTCCGGGTTAGTTTAAAACTTATTTCTAGTTTAATATTTGTTTGTAAATTATTTTACTGTTGGATTAGTCCTATTTAAACGATAAGGAAACGATAAAAAGGGACTGGTTGTTAGGTTGCATTCTCCCTTTAAAGTCAATATATGGCGACGCTGCTCTATGTCCATATTCGACCCCCACCCCCCAAAGGAATGTTCCAAGTAGCGGTATAAACTTTCTTCATCAAATTAAACATCACAATTTCAGAAAGAAAACTATAAGCCACAAACCCAATTTCGCTAAAATGTTTTCCTTTTTCTTTTTTATAGAGTTTTTTTCGGTAGTTTGTAACATATTATATAAGACCAGGCGTGATAGAAATAATTAATAACTTTCAGTACCAGCATTGGAAGGACTAAAATTCGCCTAGAAACAAGACCTTTACATTTAATTTCAAGATCCAAACGAGATTTTTTGGAAAAACCGATAATAAATTATTCGATATATGATACGTTTTCCCAAATGTTTCCCGGCATTTTATACTTACAGGTTAAATTAAATCGATTTAAAACATTATCAAAACTCAAAGGTTTCGTGGTTAGAGTTAGGAATCGGATAATGAATAACTTTGGATATCCATTAATAATTAGGCTTTTCTCAGATTTGTAATCTCGGATAAATTGGATGTTAATATAAAACCACAAATGATATAAACAGACGTGTATTAAATGGATACGAATTATCCGGAGATAAAATTTTAAGCTTGATTAATAAACAAATTACGCGTTTATTTAAACGGATAACGCGAAGATAAACATATGACGTTTCTCGAAATCCGTGTAGAATGAAATATAATAATTATATTTTAATCTAAATTGAAAGGAACCAACTAAATTACTACATTCTATAGCCTCGAGATCTCAATTTTTGTTAAAATAAGCCAAGAAACTCGAGTTTCAAATTGTTCTTATCGGCGAATGAATAACTCGTATCAATTTCTTATAACAATGAGTACGAATAAAAAGTTTGCCTTACATTCAGATACGTTAACTCGAATAAGAAATGGATATTTTTAGCGAACTTTTTGGTCTTATTCAATTAACAAAAGTTATACGAATTCTGAGCTCTATTAACGAAGTTACGAAATTAGGCTCAAAAAAATTTAAGATTTATTTGAAAAGAACTTAATCAACTGCTGAAGCCAATGAGAGTTCGTCTTTGTAATGAAGCGTGAACCGAAAGAGAAGTTTGTTAGAAATAGGGCGCGCTTAAAGTTAAATTGGGTTCAATTTTTACATTTTTAAATTTCTTCAAAACGAATTGAATCTAGTTCACTGCGAAACATTTGGTGAGTTTTTAAGCATATTTTAACCGTCAAAATCGATTAAAAGTAACTCATTAGCAGAGTCAAGTATCCCTTTAATCCATAAAATACAACCTTAATTACCCATCCAGTCCAAAACTACCTCATCAATCATTTTATTTTTTTAGTTTCTTAAAAACGCGTTAGAACAAAGGCTTTTTTTTTTTTTTGTTTAATAGTATTAAAAAATTAAAAATATAATCTATGGGCCTTCGAAAAAATGATGACAGCTTCACTTTAAAAATGTTTAAAGGGATTATAAAACACAAGCCGCGTTCACACTAGAGACTTCAAAATATTTTTTACCCGTCTTGGAATGGTCAAATGTTAAAATCTTGGGGTCAGCTTTTAAGATCCTTTGCTTAAAAATATATTTAATCTAAATTTGGTTTCTCGTGGCTTTTCTTAAAAGTATATTCGCTAAAAATTAAACTAAATTTAGGCCCTCGGAAAATAAATCTAATTACCCGCAAGTACTCGAAAGCATTATTCTACCCGCTCCGATACCCGATAAGAAAAAACTTAATTACCCGACTCGCTCCGAAAACCAAAAATCACTAAGGAAAAAAAAAAAAAAGGTTTTGATCTACAGTAATTGCTTTCATAAATAAAGTATTTATATGTCTTCCGTTACAGATACAACAGAGGTTATTCCATGCCTATTAAATCGACCATTGTTGCCTTACAGAGACAAATACTTGCATTGCAGCGAACAATGGGCAATTCTCCACGAAAACAAGGATAGCAAAACAATTGCCAACTACCTGCCTCTTTACTCCGGTAATACGAGTCGTTACATACAAGAATTTGATTACATTATGAATGTGTTATTTGGACCGCAATCACACGAACTTATCCACCAGTTAAATATTTTACCAACAAACATTAAACAAGAAATAAATTTAAAGCTTAGCTGGATTCATGGAGATGCTGAATTTCTTCAAATTGATGAGTCATCGACCAATGAGCAAATGCCCGTCGTTAAGGCGAGATCTTCATGAGACTTACAATAACATTAGATTGGTCGATGACCCATCATTGGTAAGAAATTCAGGATCTCCATGAATCTAGCTAAGCCTATTTTAGTTTTTCCCATCATCCCATGCAAGCAAATGTGAAAAATTTTGATATACCCTAGTCGGAGTTTTTATAATTGTTTTATACAAAGTTTATTACTGCAATTTTAAAGGCCTATTCTTTTATATTAAGTAAACGATATTCATAATGAATAAAAAACATTCATAATATGGAACTTTTTACCACTCTGTACAGGAATCAACCGTAATTTGGAATGGGCCTTAAAAACGAACGCTTTTTTCCTACAAGAACATCATCAGCATCAAAATCAAAGATCAAATCCGATACAACAGATGCAAGGTGAAGTGACCACAACATCGACCAAAAGAAAAAGATCATGGTCTAGAGCAGTTTTCTCAAACTTACAAAGAAAGGGTTTGGAAAAAAGATTCAATATTCAAAAATACATCACTAAACCCGATCGACGGCAATTGGCAGCCACGTTAGGCTTAACGGATGCCCAAGTTAAAGTATGGTTTCAAAATCGTCGAATGAAATGGAGACATTCGAAAGAGGAGGAAAAATGCAGAAAAAAAACGACTATTGTTGAAAATGTCAAATCTGCTCATAATTTAAAGTAAATTTAAACTGAAATAAATTAAATTATTATTCTTTTTATTTGAAAAACCAATTTTTCGATTTATTTTCATTTTTTTTGTTACAAAATAGCCTATAATTTCTAATAAAAGGCCATAATTTGATAATAAATCAATAATAAAAATTAACTATTTGTAAATAACACTTTTTTAATTTATATCTCATATATATATATATTTGATGGTATCATTATTAATTGTAAAATTGGTATATGTTTTATAATAATACTTCAAGCTCTTTTTTATTTATTATTATTATTTATTGTTATTATTATTTATTTAATATATAATATTACGTCCACCTATTGATATGTAATTGTATATTATAATTATTATCTTTCATATATTATTTTAATTTCCACCAAAAAAATATTTTTTGTTCTTAATTGGCTCGGTTTTCACTGGGTGGGGGGTAATTAGGTTATATATTATTAGTTTTCTATTCATATGTGTCAATTTTAAAAATAATTTGTAGAACTTAAACAGACTATTACAACTGTTTGTCGCTATGGAAATGGAATGAATTAAGCCTTTTTTAGTTCAAAAATTACTATGCCTAATCCCCCAAAATTCAAAACGAAAACTAATCTAATACGTCTAACTTTGATATCTGTTCGGGTAACAGATAAATCTGATATTTTTAAATGGTTCTAAATAGGATAAAATATTTTTTAAACTAATTGCAAGAAACAAATACTGGTAAGAATTTATTTGAAGGAAAATTTGTCTTTCAATTGTGCCTTCTATCTGCCAGCCAAACTATGAAACATTTTTTTAATATTATAATTAGAATTAAATATGTAAATTTGAGTATCGATTAATCTGTAAATATCTTCTCACAAAAACCGAGTAAGTTTGGATAGATAATTAAGACATAAAAAATCGGTTAAAAAGAGATTAAAATTAATAGACATCAAATGGTAAATTGTGAACAGTTTTTATCTGACAATTTATTTGTAGAATATCTGATACCCGAAGCAGATTAGTTAGAAGTATAGGAAAATATAGGATAAATATTCAGCGAATTTATAGGAAAAAAATAGGATATCTTTTAATACGCCGTTGATTTAACATTTTTACCACATACTTATTGCTTTCTGATTTTCTTTAAAATGTTAATCTCTCATGTTTTTGACTAGATGCCTTTCGGTGGGAATTTTTTTATTTTTGAGAAATTTTAAATTATACTTTTATTTGAAAATGAATAACCTGATAACCGAAAAAGAAAATAGGAAAGTATGGGAGAAAACCTTCAATTATAGGAATTTATAGGAAGGCATTGAAAATATAGGAAAAAATTGGAAGTCTGGTCACTCTGGATGTTTTTCTAACTGAAATATATATTAGTTTAAAATTGAAATTACTACCGGGTACTGGAGTAATTAAATAAAAATAAATATATCTTAAATTTAGGTTTCCTTCGACAAAATAAGATCCGAAACTAAATAAGGCTTAATTCCATGTCCATGTCCAGCAGAAACTCAAGAAGATTTAATTTATTATCTAATATAAGTCTACACTCGTGGATAAATAGTTTGTAGTTAATATTTAAATACAGTTACGATTATAAGCTCTCATATTGAAATATTTCCTTAATCCTTTGTCAAAGTCATAGGGGAAATATTTAGGCTTTTAAAGTGAAATAACTTTCAAGGCGATCTTAAGGAATGAGTCCCCCTTAGAGCTGAACCAATTAAATAGGAGTAATTGATAATATTCCGAAAGCTTTTGGGGAGCACATAACCAGCGGGTTAAACGTTCTTTAATTGTGTTTATGTTTAAATTGAAACTTGGAGCTAAAAATGGAACAGTTTTTGAATTTATTTTCGGAATCACAGTACTAAAAAAAGTATTCGAGAATTTTTTCGGAATTTTTAGACACGTTTTTTGTGTTTAAATTAAATTCTGAAGTTTGGTAAAGTTTGAATAAAAGTAAATATAAATTTAGACCAATCATATTATTTCAGCCTTCAACAGCGGTTGTAATGTCCTAACATTAAAAGAATAGGTCGGTGTTTGATGCCTAAGACGTTGGGTATCAAATGCCGGTACAATAAGCTCTGTTGAAGTCTGAAACAATATGATTGGCCCGAATTTAAATTTACTTTTTTTCAAACTTTACCAAACTTTAGATATTAATTTAAACACCAAAAACGTGTCTAAAAATTCTGAAAAAATTATCATATACGTTTTTTGTCATGGTGATTTCGAAAATATATTCAAATACTGTTCCATTTTTAGCTCTAGGTTTCCCTTTAACTTTTTTGTAGAATTTTAACCCTTTTTTTCTGGACATGGCAAGAACGAGCTGTGAGAATGGTTTCACACAGAAAGATCTATTTTATACTTTCGAATTCTTCCGTTATAATCCATAACCAGATTATATATTTTCACTTTCAAAGGGAATGCTAGACCAGTTTTAAAAAAACCACCAAGAAAAAGCCATGTTTAAAACTTTTTTTATTATTTTAATTTAATAAAGGGAAATATATTCTTTATTTCGAATTACTTCAAAAATTATCCAATCACCAGTCTTCAACGTCAGTACTTTCTTACTGGTTCAAATATCTCAAAATATTTACTAACTATTCTTAATCTTGCTGTTCATTAAAAATAAACTACCGTGGGAAAAAATTCTTATGAACAAAAATTAATACTATGTGGAAAATTTTCTATTATAACACATTATCAGACGATGAAGGTTTTTATTGGTGGTTTTAACCGGTAATACCCAACTGTCTTTCTATCAACCCTTTCTATCAACCCCTATTAAAGCATATATTAGTTTAAATCTAATCATGTCTGGATTATGGATTAATCAAGCTCACATGGATAATTCACTCTGGTAAAATGATTGTTCGAATCGCACCCTGGTGACAAAAATTGTCTACACCGGAAGTTTCTAGCTACCGATACACGGGGTGAAATATTGAAGGGGAAAAACTCTAAAGCAGACAATGCTCTCAGGGATTACTTCCGGATTTGTATCGGTAAGGGGATAAAATTGAGGGGCCGGAAACAACATCTTCAACTCCTAGTATAGCAAATCGTACCAGAGTGAATTATCCCTGTGAGGTTGATTAATCCATGACCGGATCATGTTCACTGTAAATTATATCCCTATAGCCATTATATTTGGATAATTGATTAATTCACTCGATATAAACGTATTTTACAAGCCTTCTTAAGCTTTAAAGAGGGCACTATACAATATTCTTAACACACTAGTCTATAATGGTCCCTGGATACCTCGAATACATTTGGCTCTACTAATTCTGTAGCAATTGAGATTCTAAGACTCAATCGTAGATGAGTTTGAAAAAAAATGGATAACCGAATCATTTTTTTATAATTTAAATTTCTGTTGACTCAATTTATGATAAAACTTTTTAACATAACACGAGTTGATCGAACCTGTTGAGTCAAAAAGTTGTATATCGTTTGAACAGATGGTTCTTTAGGGTTTACCTGTAGAACCAGATACGGAAATATTAGTTTCATCAACATATTCTAATTTATAGTCAAACTTTCTAAATGCGGAACTAAATGATTAATCACGTTTAAATTCCAAACTTTGTTGAGTTAACTACGAACTAGGCTTCGCTAATTCATTAAAGGCCGTTTATTTTAATGAAACACACTTTATAATAGTTTAACATAAAGCCTACATGAAAAGTAGTGATATTGTATTAAATAGTTCAAACCCAAATCGTTCGACAGGGGGTTCATAATTTGATCCTAAATGATCGACAAACCAATCATTTGAGAATTTGTTATTATGCCTGACGATTATATGGGAATTTGTTATTGTGCCTGTCGATTATTTCGGATTTTGTTATTGTACCTGTCGATTATTTAGGGATTTGTTATTGTGCCTGTCGATTATATAGGAATATGTTATAGTACATGTCGATTATATGGGAATATGTTAATGTACATGTCGATTATATGGGAATATGTTATTGTATCGGTAAATTATATGGGAATATGTTACTGTACCTGTCGATTATTTGGGGATTTGTTATTGTGCCTGTCGATTACATGGGAATTTGTTATTGTGCCTGTCGATTATTTGGGAATTTTATCATGGGTGTCAATCATTTGGGAATTGGTTATTGTTCCTGTTGATCATTTGGGAATTTGTTATCATCATTCTGTCGATCATTCTGAAATTTCTTTTCTAGCTTGTCGATCAGTCGGGAATTACTGTCGATTATTTGGGAATTGGGTTATATTTCTGTCGATCATTTAGTTATTGGTTATGTTCCTGTCGATCATTTGGGAATTGGTTATCCAGCCTGTCGATTATATGGGAATTTGTTATTCAGCCTGTCGTTTATATGGGAATATAATATCCAGCCTGTCGATTATTTGGGAATTGGTTATGTTCCTGTCGATCATTTGGGAATTTGTTAAGGGTTTGATCTGTGAATTTGATAAGGAGTTTTTTTGATCTTTTGTGAATTTGTTATCGTAGGTGTCGATCATTCGGGACTCTATCAAAAGAACCACAATTGTGTTGACTATTCTAAACATCATTTCCAGATTTCTATCTATTTTTATTGTAGAAAATATTTCTTTAAGGGAGTTTTCGAAACTTTTGCCCCTCTAAAAAACTTCAGTTATACAACCTGCGCTTAAACTTGATAGTTAAAGCCAATAAATAATTTACATTACGCACGCGCGCGGCGAGTTTAAATATTTAGTCAAGAAATGCTTTCTTGTTTTAATTTGGTCGTTTAAACTTTTTTAATGGGGAAGGGCCATGGTTTTAAACTCGGTGAGTTTATTAATTATTCACCGAGCCTAAATTTAATTCATTTTTGTTATTTACGTGTATTTTATTTACTAAACTTTGCCACTGATAGTGGAAATTCCTGGTTCTATTTTAACCATTTTCATGGTATAATCTCCTACGGAATAGCCCGTTTGGGACCCTTGGTTCGTATTGACGCTTAACATTTCGGATTCCAACGGTACGCCAATACCCAAAGTTTTCATAAATGCGGTTCGAATCTGTAAGAAAATTAGCGCATTTATACAAATTTCTTCATAAGAAAAATTAAGAGAAAAATCAAGTTTAAGTAGCGAATATATTTAAAGGGAGAATGCAACCTAATAACAAGTGATTTTTTATCGATTCCTCATAGTTTAAATAGGCCTAATCCAATAGTAAAAAAAAAAAAAAATTACGAAACAAATATTAAACTAGAAATAAATTTAAAACTTAACCTGGAAAATAGGCTTAGCGGGATTCATGGAGATCCTGAATTGCCTCCGTGAAAGGTCTAGCGACCAATGAGCAAAGGTCCGTCGCGAGATCTCCACGAGACTTATAATCACATTCGATTGGTCGCTAGATCTTATACGTGAGGAAATCAGGATCTCCATGAATCCCGCTAAGCCTATTTTGGTGGTAAGTTTTAAATTTATTTCTAGTTTAATATTTGTTTTTAAATTCATTTACTCGTAGATAAGGTCTATTTAAACGATAATGATTAGATAAAAAAAAAAATCACTTGTTGTTAGGCTGCATTCTCCCTTCAAGAGTTAAGAATAATATTAAAAATAACTTGATTTTTTTCCTTGTGTGTCATAAGTTTATAATTTAATATATTATTATTTAATTTATCGCGAGCGGATTAATTAAATATAATTATAAACTAATGATGAAATTTTATCAAACCTGAGGATTTAGTAGAAAATAGACCAATGGGTTATAAATTACGCTAGTCTTAGCGAAAAGGGCGGGGCAAACGGCCGCTACTGGACCAATTAGGTGTCCGTATCCGCAAGAGGCCATGAGAGACACGACGGCGTAAGGAGTCCAGGCAAATAATGTGCAAATGATCATCAAGGTCACCATCCACGTGACTTTTTGTTCAGATTGACTAGCTTTGCTTTTGCCGGACATTTTTGGACACTGCGTAGTCAACGAGACCATTCAGTATATAAATTTCATTTTGAAACCAATTGGGCATATTCCCGATATGGACATTTGAAGACTCATAACTTTAACACGAGCAATAACATTTTTGAGAGGCCTCTAAATACATTTATAGATAACTTTCGTAGTAATTTTCATCAATATTTGTTTTCAAAGTTGTATAAAATATTTTTTACGATTCCAAGTATCTTTTTTTTAGGATTATCCAAGCCCTTATCGTTCTTTAAAATGTTATACGAATTAACCAAAGCTTTTTACGAATTATCTAAAGGCTTTTCCGCTCTCAAATGTTCTTTAAAAAGGATAAAATGGCCATAATTAGATCAATTTTATCGAGGATCTTCAGCTCGCTAGCATAATTTTGAGCATATTTCTATAATCTTCATCCTTTTTCCAGATTATTTAGATATTTCGACTTTTATGTAATCTTCATTTATGGAATTTTACTAATGTCTCTCTCGCCAAATTATCCAAAGGTATCTCTCGCCTTTTTAGACATTTTACGAACTATCCCAAGTTCTCTCTCCTTTTTAGACCTTTTACGAATTATCCAAAATGTAATATCGACTTTTTTCGATGTCTCATATTTTTTTTCTTTCCCAATTTTTTTCATTATCTTCATTATTTCCGAATTATCCAAATCTGGCTCAAAATGCAAAGTATCTTTCATTTAATTCTCCGATTGCCAAGATTTTTCATAACCCAAGGGCCATCGGTAATTTATTTTCCAGATTACTTATTAAGAGTTTCGTTGTTTAAAGGTTTAGCCAATCGGGAATAAAACCTCGCGTGACGTCAAAACGTAAAATTTTCTTACGTTTTTAATGGACTGAATGAGCATAGTGTAGGAATACACGATGATAATAATAGGGCCAACGTAGCCAAAGGCAAAAAGGTAAAAGATATATCCGACGTTAGCTATCGTCGTCGACTCCCAGTCAATCGAGCAAGCGATGCCTGGTCTCTCGATGACGTATCGACTCCAGCCGAAAAGGGGCGGGGCCGCCATTAACGCCGCGTATACCCAGATAGTGGCTATGACCCCGATTGACCTTTGAATCGTTAAAATAGCCGATCGACATGGGGTCGTAATCAACAAATATCTTTCCACCGAAACGGCAGTTACTGTTCCAATGGCTGTCATTCCTAAAAGCATAAAAAACAAACACACCAATTAAAATTAAATTCTATTTTCAATTCGATAGATTGAAAACATTCTTTAAAAATTAAAGGGATAATGCAGTGCGACAAAAAAATGATATTCTATCGATGCTTTACTATTAATTAAATAGGGTTAATTTACTTGCAAAACAATTACAATAAAAATAGCCTGAACGCTGACCTATGGAGAATTTTAATTCTAGTCTAATATGTGCTTCACGCAAAGTAGCAAAAGGATTCAAATTATCTGAATCTGTGATAAGCCTATTTTCCGAAAAAACTAGAAAATATTTCTCATTTAATATTTTTGTGATTGTAAATAGTTTTATTAGTGAATTAGACATATTTTAAAGACCTAAAGGAATCGAAAAATCCACTTGTTTAACTTCATTATCCCTTTAAGATAATTAGGTTTTGGTTGGCGCTGGAATTTTGTAATGAGCTAATTAACAGCGGTAATCTTAATTTAGACCTATAAAGATTCACGATTAAAACACGTCGTCAAGACTAGAGATTAACGATATTATGCAAGGACGGAATTCGGGTTTAAAGTGAAGATGAAACGGAAAATTACTTGCAATAAAATTAAAAATATTATTTTATATTAGTAAAAAAAAACTTCGGGTTAGTTTAAAACTAATCCATAAATTAGGCTTAGCGGAGTTGGTAATTATACTAGAGATTGGTTGAAATTGGTTTATTTCGCGTGAAGGAATATGGTTTAATTATCCCTTTTAATATAAAATGAAATCTCATAAATCTAATGGATAATTCACTATGATAATTATAATCATTATTTGTCGAGTAATGAAGTCCAAACTGATAACTTGTTCCGGCGTTAATTGTCGTTAAATATTGCTTCCGAGTCGAAAAGTATATCATGAAAGATTAAAGTTGCGCATAATTAATACGACTGTTTCCATCTCCATTTATCGACGTAAAAGATTACACGGACTGATTTCGGTTCTAGAATATAATATGTAATTTTCTAGGTTTCTCGAATTTAATTGTTGAAAAGATTACCCAATGATCCGAGTCGAAATCAGTTTAACTGATGTTTTATTTGTATAATAGTGCGCATTGTAATTTAGAATTGTAAGCCGCATTCAATAGAAGTGGACAAATTTTATCTATTTGATCAAATTCGGTTGAAATTAAGAGATTGTTCCTCACTGGGAAAACAGCGATTTCTTTCGCTGGGTTGGTACAAAACTTTGGAAGTTAATTTCCCTGACTTTTCCGGTTTTCCCTGACCATTTCTAATTAAATTCCCTGACCAATTTTAATCTTTCATCATATCTATTCTTATGGACGAGCTCTTGGCAATTCCCACTTTTTAAGTGACATATAGTTTATCAATCCAGGGTTGATAGTTTACTCAGTTTATAATAATTATGTTACAATCAATTGGTCAACCAATCATTAACAGATACCAAAATATTTAATTTCTCTGGACATTTTTCGATCATTTTAAAATTCCCTGACCTTTTGGGGCCAATAATGGTCAAAGCTGATGCAATATTAAACCTCAAAGAGTAAAAGTATGGAGTGACAAATCCTCTCGAAGAGCAAAACAAGAATTTATCTTCATCTAAGAGATTTAATTTAAGCGAGCAATAGAAAAATTTAATTTCCAAACTTACAGACTAAACAAAATTATATTTTAATTAAAAGTAGATTGAAGAAGGAAAACAAAACCTTTTCGGTCTATCCTTAAAATTAGGACTAATTAGAATATAAACAAAATTTACAATCAAATCAAGTTGATTACCCATTAACCTAAAATTCAAAGCTTAATATAAAACTAGAAAAGTTTGGGGAAAGTTCTAGTTTATATAACATATAAATGTCGTATATTCATATTTAGCCACACAGTCTCTCTCTTTCTTACAGGGGGTGGGTGTATGCTCTTGTATTGTCTTGGTTGTAAAGATAGTATTGATGTAGATGTGGAAAAAGAAGAAGATTGGAAAAATGCAGTAACCAAATATCACTAAGAGGCAAAATGAAGTAACTAAGTCCAAAATTGGAAAATTCTGACAGAATTTGACCATGAAATAATCCGAATTTATCAAAATTTGACGAAAGACATTTTAAATTTTGGTTCACTTTTCTTATTTCGTTTTGGTTTATTTCATAATTCTGTTAGAAATTTCCAATTTAAGGCATTTTTGAATCGGAGTCCAGGGGCGTCGGAAGAGGGAGGTAGGGTGGGCTTAATTACCTCGGGGTTTGGACAAAATAATCCACAACTATCAGTTAATCAGTTAATCATAAAAAAATAATCGGAAAATTATTCGCGATTACATTGGATTTATCATAGACTTTCCTCGAAAAAGTTTAAGTTATGAATAAAGATAAAATATTCAGAAATTTTCTTGTCCAAACCCCGATCTCTACCCTCTACCGTCAAGCCTGGGGTAACTGCTGCACGCATAATTTGAACTTGGCCACCCATTTATCGGACATAAAACTAACTTTAACAACGCCTAATCAGATAAAGCTGAAAGACCTTTCAAGGTGTGGTTTTATTTGATGAACTTAGTCATCTTGTTAGCTTCGTATCAAAGAAGACTTTTAACTGCGCGTGGGGGAAAACCAAACAAACGAAAACTACAAAAGCAATTCATGCGTCTAAAATAATATATTACATGCATTATAGAAACCCTAAAACAAAAGTTGTTTGATGTTCGCTAACATTTACGAGAAGTAATAATAAAATCATCGTTAGAAAATTAATATTTATAAAACAGTTCTGATGACGCGTTAGTTTAAAAGTTAAATTGGTTTATATACGATATTTCATTTGCACCAGCAACTCAGTTGTCTCGCGAATTTCTACAGTTTAAAAATGTCTTCTCGACAGATTTAGGCTTAACGAATTCTATTCGTAACTTTGATAAATAACTGTAAATAACCACAAAATCTTTGGTGAGTTTTGATACGGTTTTTACGTATAGAAGTCTGAATATATTAAAAATAACTTGTTATTAAAATCTAGTATCTCTTTAAAGGGAAAATGAAACCAAAGAACATGTGCTTTTTGATCGATTCATTATCGTTTAAATAGGCCTAATCCACCAGCTAAATAAAAATTAAACAAATATTAAACTGAAAATGAATTTAAGACGTACCCGGAAAATAGGCTTAGCTGGATTCATGTAGATCTTAAATTTTTTTCAACCAATAGAATGTTGTTCGAAGTATCATGGAGATCTCGCCTTAACGAAGGGGTCAGCGACCAATGAACAAAGTCCTGTCGTTAAGGCGAAATCTCCATGAGACTTCCAATAACATTGGATCAAAATCAATGCGAAAAAATTCTACGAATCCAGCTAAGCCTATTTTGATGGTAAGTTTTAAATTTATTTCTAGTTTAATTTTTTTACTGGTGGATTACGCCTATTTAAACGATAAGGAGAGCATAAAAAAATAAACTTGGTATTAGGTTACATTCTCCCTTTCATGTTAATACATCTCAAAGGAACTAGAAAAAAATGAACTTTAATATTATTGGGAAAGAAACGGTAGTTATTTTAAAAGGACTGAATTGGACTAAATTCGGTTGCATGAGATTTAGGTCCTAAAGCGATATATAGAATATTATGCGTTTTTACCCTGAACTCAATTTAAACAGGAGGATTTGAAGGGAAAATGCAACCTAACAACAAGTGATTTTCTTATCGATTTCTTATCGTTTAAATAGGTCTAGTCCACCAGTTTAGAAAATTACAAATAAATATTAAAACTAGAAGTATTGAAAACTTGCTCAGAAAATAGGCTTAGCTGGATTCATGGAGATCCTGAATCACTTCGCCTTAAAGACGGGCCTTTGATCATTGGTAGCTGAAGAAATTCAACTCTAAATGAATCCAGCTAAGCCTATTTTCCGGGTAAGTTTGAAATATATTTATAGTTTAATATTTGTTTTTATTTTATTTTTTCTACTGTTGGATTAGGCCTATTTAAACGACAAGGAATCAATAAAAAAAATCACTTGTTGTTAGGTTGCATTCGCCCTTTGAGGTGAAATTTGGGGATCACGTTTCATGAACCCATAAAAGAAATAGAAGCTTTATATAATGCAATAGCTACATACCCACGTACAATGTTTTTTAAATTTTTCAATACCGAAGCAACCTACGCCTAATTTGACACGAAAATTTCATTCTAGTGGTCGTCTTTTTCAATAACAACACAATACAAAGAAAGTCAAATGAAATCTTTGATCGCTGTATTCTTGACGACGCTCAGAATTTCATTTATTTTCTATATACGCTACAGTAATGGCAGAAGCCGATGAAACCCTCCTTTGAAGTCTACTACACTAATGTTCCATATAGCGCTCCTCTCTGTATGGGCAAAATTTTCAATTTTACGAGATCGGAGGGGTCCTACTTCATACCCCCCTGTCTACGGAAAATTGGAAATTCTCTCTCTCCACAAACGACAACGTTTTTTTTTTACAAACTCCAAGGCTGATAGAGATATTCGCTCGACGAACTCCTGCTCCGAAAATATCTACCGTTAGGAGGCGTACGAATCGCGCTTTTTGAAACTAACCCATACAGAGAGGGGTAGACAAGACCCGGGAGTAATAGACTTCAAAGGAGGGTTTCATCGGCTTCTGGTAATGGCTAAATGGAATATAGGAGTTAAAAATGAAACTCCAGTTTTGTTTATTCGAGAAGTTTCAAACAATTATTGGAAACGTATTAAGTAATTTATTTAATTGCAAAAAATATGGAATAGCTTTTGAATTAATTTTTGGAATCACAATTCCAAAAAAAAAAAAAAAAAAAAAAAAAAAAACGTATTCCAGAATTTTTCAAACCATTATTAGACACGTTTAAACACCAAAAACGTGTCTAAAAATTGTAAAACTAATTCTCAAAAACGATTTTTGGTTTGGTGATTCCGAAAATAAATGCAAAAGCTGTTCCATTTTAACTCCCAAGTTTCTCTTCAAAAAAGTGTTAATATATTCTGAACAAGACAGCTTTTTTTAAATCTTTTAGAAATATAAATAAACACATAATATAATGTTGCAATTTTTGTTCCCATAACACTCGCCTATTAATATCTCTACATCACTGAAAAATTCACTAAAAAATGTTAAAAATAAATGTTTAAACCGCACGAGCTCTTGTGACATTGAGCAAATAAAAAATAAATTGTGGAAGTTATTGAATAAATACGACGGGCTTTCTCGACACATTTCTTATACGCATTCTAAGCTTATATTTCATTCAGCCAAGAATCTTGGGTATATTTATATAATATATCTAAGATAATACAACAAAATATTTCCGGAATTCTATATATTTAATGTATCGTGGCTAGATATAAACTTTATACTAACGGTTTCTTAAGAAAAACAACATATAGAGTGCATTCCCCTAGCTTTTCAAACTATTTCGCCTTTTTTTTTTTCGGCAGAGCTTAATAAAAGTATATGAGAAAAAAATCGAAAATGTTGCTTTTGGGAGTGACAAAACATTGCTTTTTCCCCCTTCACAACTTTTTTTAAAGTGAGACTGCCTCAATGTGGATTATATTTTTAGTTTTATCATACTATTAAAACGTCACATGCAAAATTTGATAGCTCTGGGTTGACGCGTTCTTAAGAAACTTAAAAATGAAAATGTCAAAAATATATTTTGATATTTTTTTTTTCCGAATTAACGATAATTTTCATACGAAAGGTAAGACTTTCTGGATTAAGTATTTTTACGAAAAATACCGCGCGAAAGCGACCTTATCACTTGTACCAGAACGCGCGAGAATCAACTGTAGGCTCTACAATAGCGAAATCACGCGACTATAGTGATGACGTAGTATTGCGGGGAATATTTATTTTAAAAATTTCGAAAATGGCGATTATAAAATATGTATTTTTTACTGTCGCCTTAATTTTTTCTATGACATATGAATATATATTTTAAATCGTTTTTTAACTCAATTTCAATTTAAAGCTCATAAAAAATTCGTGACGGACTCACTTTGAGACAAATCTCAACTTCTCGTCGATGAAAAGAAAAAAATTCTCTTTTCAAAGTATATATAGAGAGCTTAATGCTTTTATATTATTTTTCTTCCAAATTTGGGTGTGAAATTTTGTTGAATTTCGAGCTTGGACATCTCTGCAATATTTATTAGTTAAAGGTAAGTTTCGTATGTTTTTAAATAGCTTCCTCTACCATCAGGAGTAAGAGCTTTAAGTAGTCTCCTCAAAACGGAAGTTACTTTTTCAGCATACTTCTGTTCAAGAGGATGGGGAAAACGGAGGCGGATAAGATAAGAAAGAAAAAAGGGTTTTCTAATGAAAAAATAATTTAAAACTACATTCTCTTTGTCACATTCGCTTATTCAAGTTTTCAAAAATTAAGTAAGTTTCAACTTTTTCAAGTAATCATACGCGACTACTATTTTGCAACGCTGCAACGAATGCAATACCTACATCCCACCCCTAAGTGAGGTGTAGCTAAAAAGCCACAGGGGTTTTAAGATTGCCATTTTGCTATTAAGGACATATGTTTAAGGAAAAAAAGATCTTTTGATATCCTCCGGGGTACAGAGATGATTCCCTAGGACTGCCAGCCAGTACCACCTGTTATTTCCAAACCAAGGGTTGCAAAAAGAGAGACAGGAAATGTCCAGTTAAATCTCTTTTAATCAAATTTCAATATGTCTGGCACGATTCTTAGGGAACATAAACCTATTTCACAAAAATAATCTCGAAGCTAAAGTTTAAATAAAAAAAAAATAAGTTTGAGGTTGTTTATTATAAATGGGAGATTGGAAATTCTGACATTCGGAATTTATAATATAGTACCAGAAACTATATTAGAATTCACCCTTGGAAAGTGTAACACTTTACTAATTGTGTTACAGGTTTCCTACAAAATTTTGGAAGATAATTTCCCTGACTTTTCCAGGTTTTCCCTGACCATTTCCAAATAATTTCCCTGACCAATTTTAATATATATATATTTTTTTTCATGAACATATTCTTACGAGCGAACTGCTGGCAATTCCCACATTTTATTTGAAATAGTTTATTAATCGGGGTCAGGATAGTTTACTCAGAATATGAGAATCAATTTGAATCTTTAGGCAAATATTTTCAGTTTATAATAATAACGTTACAATCATAAACAGTTCCTTGACACATACCAAAATATTTATTTTCTCTGACCATTTGAACTATTTTCAAATTCCCTGACTTTTCCCTGACCTTTTGGGCCACTTTCCAAATTCCCTGACTTTTTGGGCCAATTTCCAAATTCCCCGACTTTTCCAGGTTTTCCAGGTCGTGCACGAACCATGTGTAAGTCTACTCGTCTACCACGATAACATCAAGACCAATAACGCCTTTACTACTTTAAATTGTACCACAAGTAAATCATTCTTCAAGTTTCTAAGACGACATACAGCGGTTGACAATGAAGTGAGTCCGATTTTCTCACTCCATGGTTTCACCCGAAGTATTCCGAAATTTGTACAGAAAGACAGCCAAGCCTTATATTCTTTCTAGAGTAAATCAGACTCGAAATCGCGACTTTTGATATTATAGTATTGTTTCGGCCCGCTCGGAGTAGGATTATAGCCCCAAGCGGAGGCGTAAAAAGTTAACCTTTCCAAGGGTGGATTCTACTAATAGTTCGGTATCTTCGAAATTTTTCCCATGAGCTATTGGGTTAACAGTTGAATCTCCTTCGTGTTGTCACGTCTGTAACGGACGTCCCTTCGAAGGCGACACTTTAGGCAGGGGCCATTAGGTATATACAACAAACAAAATAATATTCAATTCAAAAATACATAAAAACTGGAAAAATATAAGCGTGAGCGGCCTTTTGAATTGGCATTCAAGATCCAACTCCCGAGGAGATATAGTTTAAAACTCCAAACAAAATCCCCAAAAATGCAGCTGAAAGTCATAAGTATACAAGTAAAATAGTACAGAAGAAAGAATTTTTGTTAGGGCCTGAGGTCCTAAAAGCAACGAAAATATGTTAAATGGGCAGAGGATAGCTAAAGAAATATGATACTGTAATTTACGAAAAGATACCGGAGAGGGTCGGGATTTAAAAGGGATACTGAAACCTTAAATACATGGTTGCTTTATTAACACCCTATAGCGCAAGTAAATCATCATTCAAGTTTGTAAGACGACATACTGCTGGTGACAATGAAGTCCGATTTTCGCAGTCCACGCTTTCACCCTAAGTATACCGAAATTTGTACAGAAAGGCGGCCATGCCTAGTATATTCTTTCCAGAGTAAATCAGACTCGAAATCGCGATGGCCGGGCTAGAAGCTCCTTCATTTCGCAAGAGAGAGGGGAGAGTTGTTTTCCGTTGATACATTTTCACCCCCGTAAACGTCTAGAAAGTTCGGCGCAATATTGGCACCGCCTACTTAGTTCCAATCTCAACCGCTGGAGAGGGCAATTTCTAATTCAGTATCTCGACCCTTTAGCTCTGACGATAAAACTTTCAGAACCACATACCAATCATAATAAGCCTTGTTATAAAATTGAAGCATGATTTACCTGTGTCCATAGTTATAACCAACCATTTAGTTAACCCCAATTATTTTGAAAATTATACTTCACAAACCTTGGCCAAATAAATAGGGGTTCGTAAAGTTGAGCAAGATATGTTTAGTTGATTTCGGTTTGCAAAGATGATTGGATGAGCTTGAAAATCCAAGCAAAGGTGCAATGGGTTGGGCTTCTCTCTGAACACCGAAGCGAAGTGGTTGGAACACTTCTACAGGCGCTCATTAAAAATATTGATAAAGTGTGAGCCATTTAAAATTTTGCCATTAAATATAATAAATTAATCTGCTTTCAAGCGGTCTTTCAACTAATTATCCCGAAAGTTTACCTTTCATGTTTTCGCACATTCTACGTCATCAAGCGAAAAAATACATATTTATATATTTTTTGAGAAAAAATCCAAAAAAATCATAAATAATGTATTCTTAATTTATATTTGACAAATTAGAAGAGATTTTATTTAAAAAACTTCCTTGGTTTTTTAAAATATTAAGATTTCGAAGAATTTAAACAAAACTTAATGATATCGTTAATTATTAAAGCTTTCTAGTTAATGACAACCCAATTCTAAAACCTTCTTTTAAAAAATATCAAAATTTACAAAATTAAGGAAATTAATTAATTTCCTTTATTTTGGAAATCTTAATGATATCGTTAATTATTAAAGTGAGGCTGTAACGAATTTTTCGCAAACTCCAAATGTAAATTAAGTAGCATTTTCGGAAAGATCGTTAAAAACGATTCAAAGTATATGTCCTAGAGAAAATTATCACAACAGTAAAAATACATTTTATAATCGCCCTTTCCCTCTTGAAAATAATTGCTAGTAATCATATGGTTGCGTGGCTATTGTAGATCCTACAGCTCCTTATGGCACGTGATAAGGTCGCTTTCGCGCGTTTTTTTTCGTAAAAGTACTACCTTTCGTATTAAGTTCCAGAAATAAACTACGTCATAAATCGGAAAAAATATTACCAATACATTTTTGACATTTTCATTTTGAAGATTCTTAAGAACGCTTCTTAATAGTACGATAAAACTAAAAATATAATCCATATATTTGAAGGAAATTACTTTAAAAAAATGAAATAACATCGTTAATTATTAAAGTTTTCTAGTTAATGGTTAATGGGATAATGGCTCGGATAATGGGAATGCCAGTTTAACTCTGTTTTTAGAAATTAAATCTGGACTTTCTTTCCACGTGCCTTTTTCTATATTGCGAAAATCATCAAAGCGAAATAAAAATCTTGTTCAAATAAAAAACAGTCTAAAAATAAAAGTAATATCGCCTTGGCGCAGAAAAAAAAAGTGGGAAATCCTTTAGCTTCTAATAAAAGTTGGAAATTCAAGAGGCCATCTCCAATTCGAAATTATAATATAACACTTATCGTGTTTGGAAAAAAAATATCGAGAAACAAGCTTAAGGGCGCAGAAATCCAATTGCCCAAGCCCGTAACAAGAGTCACACCTAAGCTGCGGTCACACTAGCATCATTTAATCGATTCGAAGAGGTAAAATCAAACTGATATTCATATCGCCAGGAATCAGTTTAAGCGTCTCGCGTTCACGCATTATCTTTATAAATAAATTTATTGTAGCTTCATCTATCGGTTGTTGAAACCGAATCGGTATGAAACTGGTTCCCGAAGTAGTTTCGAGAAATCCAATCAAATCGATTCGAGAAAAGATGGTTTCCCGTTCACATGACTCTAGCAACACGTTTTGAAACGGTTTAAATCGATTCCAAGGCCAAGTATGAACGCAGATAGAGTTCTAAAACTTAAACTAAATATTGTGGAAATTGGTGAATAACGCGATAATATACGGGTTTTCAGAGAATGATTTGTATTTGAATATCCTGTTATTTTAAATGTGAAATTACTCTTTCAAACGTTTCAATTAATGTGTCTTTAACGACGCTAAACACGAAATGGTTAATTATAATTTAAAACATTTCGAATTAAAAGTGAACAAATTACTAAAAGAGGTCAAAATTTAACGTTTAAATTGTCTACAAATCTACTTATTCGTATAAATATTTTCATTATTATTATCACGGAAATTATAATTTAAAAAGTTTAAAAATTAATATACTAAGATGACACGTGATTAGGTAAAAATAAAAACAATAAAAACTGATTTTATTTTAAAAACTGGCTGTGGCAATTGAATAACGAACCACGGTTTGAAACTGTCTCACAGTCAATTTTTAAAAACATGAAAACAGTCGTCAACGTATTTAACCCTTCTTTGGCTTTCGAAAGATAGCTACAATGTTTTCAGAAACTATAAATCGTGAAAAAGTTGGCCCTCCTCCTTTTTCTAAAAATTTAAATTTCTCTCTAAAAAAAAATAAAAAAGGGAATTTCAAATCCTCTTTCCGAGAAAACAGGTAGAATATTTTTCAGCGAAATTTTGAATAGGCGCTTCTATTTACCCATTTATTTATCCTTAAATAGATTAAAAAATAAGTTATTATAGACGTTAGTACAAGTTGCGTGTTTATCCTATCAAATTTATCGAGAAAAAATTCAAATTAAATATTCAAAGAGGATTGAACATCTCAATTTTATGAATGAACTCCCATCAGGATTTAGATATATATCAAAAAAAAGCTTGGTTATACAATAGCCTAGCTAGAAAGTGTTAAGTTACATACAAAGGGTACTGCACGGAAAAAAAATAAGTAAAATCTGGGAAGAAAGGATAGAGAAGAAAAGAATTTTTTTTTGGAGAAAAAAATAACATCAGAATGAGACCCTGACCTCAATCAGTATACAAAGAAGGCACGGGCTATATTGTCACTAAGGGCTCGAGTTTCCAAAAAAAAATGCTTGAAGTCTGACATAGGAGGGTATATTTGAGGATAAAGATGAAACTTCGAAATTGTTTCAAGAAAATATATTTCGATTTCTTATCGAGGGTTTGTGCACTTCAGAATGATAGAGTTGAAATTCTTATACTCAATTGAAATCTTAGAACTAGAGCTCGGAATTCGTATAATTTTTATTAATTGGATAAAATCTACTAAATTCTGTTGTATATTATCTGTTTGATTAAAAATAGTCAATTTTTCATTCGAGTTAACTCATTCGAAGATAAAGTAAAAAACATAATCCATATCCGTTTTTATCCGAAAATGGCCGTATCTTAGAATATTATCCGCGTTATACGTTCGGATAAAAAAAATTAAAAATTTATTTTCGTGAAAAATAATGAATAAAAATATGATTTAAAATCTTAGTTTCGTAGTTTTATTTGTATCCTTCAAATTAAATGTCAATTTGAAATATTGTACTTATATTTTAGACTAATTCTGGAAACGTGAATTTTCTTATCCATCTTTATACGTTTGAATACGATTAATTTGTTCGTAGATAAAGCGCCAAACGCTTATCTTCTGGTAAACCTTATACATTTAACAATTTTTTAGTTACGAAACAATTTATCGGAAAATAAAATATCTAAAATATACGAATAACAGAAGATAATGGATAAACGATTCCGAGCTCTAGATTGAACTAAAATATCCCTTCAATATGGAAAAAAGGTTTCTTTAAACACTCCAATTAACTTTAATCATAATATTAAAGATGAAGACAGAATTCTAAGGATTTTTACGAATATTATAATAATTTAACAAGCAATTTTTTCTACGCTAAAAGGAGTAGGCGTCCGCTGATTGGTTGGAACACTATTGATTTCTAATTTAAAGGAACTCATTCCAAAAAAATAAAAACTATCCAAGAAAATAATATTCTTTCTTTTTTCTACTTTCACAAATCGATAAATAGCTCGAATTCAAGTAGACGCGTAACCAGACTCGATTCGGGTCTTGTCTAATCAGGATTGACACAGATTTTTCTTTACGAAATTCCCTGAAATTTTCAGGTTTTTCCTGACCATCTACCTCGTTTTCCCTGGCCAATTTACTGGTTTAAATCAGTAGCAATGTGAAATTTCAAGTGTAAAACAACTAATATAAATTAAAAAGAGTGATCTACCAATATTTAATAAAATTTTTTGAGCCTTTTAAAGTTGTTTGTTAGGGTAAACAAAGACCTAGATTTCTTGGAGATAAGGTTGCAATATGTTTAGCAAACCCACAATTATACGAAGGCCTTTTAAAACTGTCCTGTATTCAGTCTATTCAGTCTTATACCGTAAATCCAAATGTATCTCTAGGGGAATTAAATTCTCAACTATATTACAAGAGTAATAGCGAATTCGTGTTTAAGGATGTTTTCTTGATTAATTTTTTTTTTTTTTTTTTTTTTTTTTTTTTTTTTGCTCGATTTAGAATAGAAATTTAAACCTACTTTGCTTTTATAATTCTATATTAACAACTTAAAGGAACTTTTTATTTTTTAGACTTTTTTATTCTGTCTAATCCCAACCCGACACTTTTTTTTTTTCGGGGTTAGCTCGGCCCCGGCTTAGACCTCGAGATTTTTATGGACCCTGTATACGAATACAACTCGGGTAAGCCGATTTCTTTGTAAAATTTTAATGAAGGTTTTAATAGAGTGTAAAACTAAAATAAAAATATAATCCTTCGAAAAATATAAAGCCTTGTAAAAAAAATGTTGATACAGCATCATTATATTTTAACTTTGCCAAGGCGTAAAATTTCTACTCCTATTGTTTTATTATGTATGCCTTTACAGCGCATTTTTTCCGTGAAGGAGAGAAAGCCTTCTATATGTAAGAGCTGGAAACGCAAATTGATTATGAATGCGAGATTAATTTGAACCAGCTTAGCTATAGCATAGAATCGAAGCTTAATTACCAAGGAAAAGCATTAACAAGTAACAAAACAGGTTCTATATGGAATATTTTACCCTTTCCAAGATGGATTAGTGAGGTTTAATCCCTAAAATTTATGAATAAGTAGGTATCAAAACCATATTGGGTACATGACCTTTCTTGACTATTATTTTGGCGGGGTTTTTTCAGTCTATATACAGTTGGATATTACAAGCACTACAATAGAGATTCATTGTCCAAAAATGAATTTTTACCTTACTTATTAAAGGGAGAATACAACCTATCGAATACTTATCGTTTAAATAGGCCTAATCCAACAGTAAAATAATACTAGCAAATATTAAACTAGAAATAAATTTAAAACTTACCATCAAAATTGGCTTAGCTGGATTTATGGAGGTCATCTGAACTCCCCATATAACGACTAGCGACCAATGACATTGATCATAAGCCGATGAAACCCTCCTTTGAAGTCTACTACCCCAATGTTCCATATAGCGCTCCTCTCTGTATGGGTAATATTCCCAATTTTACGAATTAGAAGGGGCCCTACTTCATCCCCCCTGTCTACGGAAAATTGGAAATTCTCTCTCTCCACAAACGACGACGTTTTTGGACGAACTCCAAGGCTTCTAGAGATATTCGCTCGACGAACTCCGCCTCCGAAAACATCTACCGTTAGGAGGCGTACTAATCGCGCCTTTTGAGAATAACCCATACAGAGAGTGGTAGACAAGACCAGGGAGTAATAGACTTCAAAGGAGGGTTTCATCGGCTTCTTCATTGATCGATGGCTCTTATATGGGGAATGCATTATATTCATGATCAATGTCAAATCAGGATATCTCCATGAATCTGTTTTAAATTTATTTCTAGTTCAATATATGTATGTAGCTTTTGTTTACTGTTGGATTAGGTCTATTTAACCGATAAGCAATAGATAAAAAAATACTTGTTAGGTTGCATTCTCCCTTTAATAAGTTGATTTAATCATATGAAAAAGGGTTTCAAAAGACTTGACCAAGTGCGAACGTAGCCCAACTCATTCGTAAGAAGACCTTCTGATCGAGCGACAGTGTTTCGAGTCTAATTTCCATTGGGGATGTATAATGTTGCTAGCGAATCAATGTCACGATCGAATAAATTCGAGTAAACCGAGTAATCGTGCAAGGCCGACAGGTCATAGCACATTGGGGAAATCATAATACATATACCTTTATAATCGTACATACCCAAATAGAATTATACAGGATTCAATTGCCTAAAGACCCACGCTTACGCGACGAGCTCGAAATGACCTAGTTGCATCCTGTACACCGGAAATGGATTTTTCCATATACATTTATCACAAGCGAGGTTATATTCGCGTAAGCAATTAGAAAAGGTGTTGCCTTACGCCAAAAGTCTACCACTTTATTCCATAAAAGTAGATAATGCCCCGTAGCTTAATACTATCAGCAAAGGTTGAGGTAAATGTAAAGGCAGATTCTGATTCGAGACACTCTAGCGGCCGCAGTTGGCATAAATAGTGAAATCGGAAGCGCCACTCTTCCGTGAAATTCCGGAGTTGGGGGAGGGGAAGACAATATAGCCCAGCGCGGCCGCCTAAATTCCGTCCCTCTCTCCCGACTCAAAATATAGAGAAGAGAGTCCAAATCACTCAAGCCCGACAGGGGTGGTGACTTATTTGGCTATTTTTTTAAGTGATGGGCTATGACGTAAATCTGGGTAGTATTAAGATACTGGGCGTTGTTTAGTTTTGTGAAATAAAGTGATAGACTTTTTCTTACGTCTATAATTTACAGACTGTATGAAGAAAACGACTAAAAAAGATAAAATAATTAAAGCTAATACAATTCAAATATATCAAAACCTCTAACTAATGCCAAACTTAAATAGGGTCTAAAGTGGTCGTAACGGTTCTGTAGAAAAGTAGACTACTTTTTCCTAACGAAGTTTAACATTGTGTATCAATTCGCTTCAGCTTTTCTCATTTTATTAACATCCCGTGTAACTTTATAACATCCCCGACCGACAAAATAAAAATCCATTTATCAACAATTCGCGTATCTCTTGAGATGATATTTCAAGTCGTAATTTAATGATTATGTAGTTAACCAAATTTAACTTAAAGGCCCCATTTGAGGGAATTCCCTCTAGGATCCATTAATTTGCACAGAACGGTGTGGGAAATATTTTTTAAAGTACTATTGCTATAAACCTTTATCCCCGCCAAAAATGGAATAGTGGATTACAACAACTCCAGCGGGCAATCTCCAGAGAGACGGAGAAAAATGGAAGAATAGAAGTTTATATATTGAAACTTTACGATGAGAAAATTTGCATATTACTCTACCAGGAAGCTTATTATTCCGTACGAGATTTAAAAAGGTGAAGATAGAAATTCTGCATTTATATTTATATATAACCTTACAACCAACCTTTATTTTACTAGAATATGTTCTCAGGTATTCGGGCTAAATTTTAAAATTTATATTTACATAATTGGCGCCAATTAAATCGAGCCAATAAATGGCTCGTTTAAAATGCAAATTCCTCCGAGGTGAATTAATAAAATCATTTTCGAGAAACGGCCAATTAATTTCAAGTAGTATTATAAACTCATTCGAAAATTAGAAATTAAGGTTAAAGAGAGGATGAAGAAGATAATGATTTTTATCAATTCTACTATTTAAAAAATCGGGACTTGTTTGAGTATCAAATCATTTAGGATGTGTACCTCTGCCGTTTAAAAATAATTTCAGATTTTGGAATTAATTAAAAAGTACACCATCCGGCCAGACACAATTGAGTCACGCAAGTACCTTTACCAAAAAATTGACAAGCGTTGTGGCAAACGCAATTTTACCTAAGTAATATTATAAGTATTACCTAAGCCTATAAGTAAATCCTTGTGGCGGCGGACGGTTCTTATTTGGGGGGGGGGGGACATTTTTCGTTAAAGAACTTGGAAACAAGTTGCTCAAGACCAATATACCTGATACCACGCTGAGTGAAGAGTATTATTGGAAATTAAAAACGTCACCTAGTTTATGAATTGAAGAATTATGCGCCTTTTTTTTCTTGCTAAAGTTCAGCCTGGTAAGGTATTGTAAGATAACTCCAAACAGGTTGAGATTATAGACTAATTTTTCTTATAATTCATTGAATTCAATTATATTCTGAGATTAATCAGAGTATTGACTGAACAATTTGGGGAGGGACACTTATATTGGTTGTCCCCACCTGGTTTAATTGAGGGGGGACAATGTCCCCCTGTCCCCACCCGTTCCGCCGCCAATGCCTTTTAGTTGTGTGCAATTTGAAGAATTTTCGAGATTGAAAGCTTTAAAATATACAAGTACCCTGGGTTGTTATTCTAGAAAATTATATTAATATATGTACTGAATTAAATTCAGACAGTATTTGTTTGTTTAAGAGTAGACTATTTAACAATTCAGTTAACTTATCTAAAGATAAAATAAAACAATACTCGTATCTCTTTTTATCCGAAAATGGCAACTTATCCTAGAATATTATTCGAGTTATACGTTCGGATAAGAAACTTTAAATCTATTTTCTTCAAAAATAATAAATAAAATTTAAACCTAAAAGTTTGGTTTTATCGTTTTATTTATTTTCTTTGAATTTTAATATTGTTAAACGTTTTAATTCGAGTAACACGTTAATAGATAAAGCTTCGAACGTTTATCTACGGAAAAACCCTATTCATTTAACTTTTATCTGAATTTATCAATTGCATTTGTTTATTCACAAACCATAAATCCGAAAAAATATCTGAAGAAAATATGAATAACAGAAGATAATGGTTATCCGATTCCGAGCTCTAATTTTGCGAGTTAAAATCAATAAGGCAGAAGAAATAGTTAAAATGGAAAGTTTTGGGGTCAACTGCGTAAAGGGTTTTGTCATAAAACGCAATTATTTGCTCTAAAAATAGATTTGAATATTTAAAAGGGTTTGAAAACAGTTTAAAAGTATAATGTTAACGAAGAATAAGAATAAAATTCCTTTTTTTTTTCGAAGAAAAAAGAGATATCACGTCCTTGCCAAAGCAGATTCTTCTAATTCTCTCGCTGTAGGGAGACAGCAAAGAGCCAAGGGAGAAAGAAAGCTTGACGTCATGGAACCCACTTACTCTGGGAGCGCTTGTAAGGGCGAATAATGTAACTCCCTCACTAAGGGGGATGACACCGAGGTGAGAGATAAACCTTTGACGTGTCAATGTCTCCCTTGCTGATTCCCTATTTTCTATATGAACAAGATCTTACAGCGTAAACCTAATCTGTTTCTATATAGTATACAATTTGTAACTTCAACACGCACGCATGGACGGACCAAGATTATAATTATTATAATTTATTCATTGGAATGCGGATAATCATCTAATTTGCACGTGCCAAGTTTATTACCATCCCAGCGTTGGTATTTACTATTAACATTTAGCGCCCTTAACGAAAATCGTGCGCCGTTAGGAGCGTTAGTGGAAACTAAGCTTTAATACCACAGATTATCTACAGACACGGATTCAATATACATTGGTAATGTCTTTCTCTCTCGTAAAGTCACCTGAGAATAAGTCTGCGTAAAAAAATTGTCAGCGTGAATTATATGAGCGTTATCATATATTTGCGATAAGAGTGAAATAAAGCCCCAAAACTTTACTATTTTCAAGCACACGCTACTTTTCAACCCAGCAATCATCACGGTGATAATTTTAATGATAAAAAAGTCTTTGCTAAGTAGTTAAGAGTATTTCTACCCCATGAAAAAGTAATGGGACCTGGAACATAGGAAGATCAAAGTGGGTATAGCTTAAGTCAAAACAAAATTATCTCGATACTTTTCGAGATGTTAAATATACCAGGAAGAGGTAAAAGCTGGGGTCAAAGGGACACTAAGCCTTTTGCTAGTGGAATTAAATAAGAGTACTTCATTTCTAACTCTTTTCGAAAATTGGGAAGAGCCTAGATCAAAGGGTTACCTAACTCAAACCAAAACAAGTTCCACGGTTAGCCAAGAAATTAAATATTACAAAAGTTAGGCTTGTTAACCTTGACTCTATATTAGTATTACGTGTTTCGAAAATTTATGCTGTCAACTTTTGAAAATTTTAATATTTTCAGTTAATTAACCAAATATTACAATTCCAGCGCCTTAAAAGTTACCAAAACAAACCCAATATCCAAAATATAAACTAAATTTAAAGAAATGATATCGAACTCACCAGTTAATGTCATCATAAATCCGTGTAATTGACATATAATTTCTCCGTATATCCATCGTTGGTATAACGCAGCAACGAAACTGGTTAAACTTCCCAAGAGAGATATGCAAAAATCCGAGATACTGAGATTCATGACGATAACGTTCATGGGTGTCAAAAGTTGCTTATTTCGGCCCAAGAGAATGATGATGGTCAGATTATTGACCCCGCCAATCAACGCGATGGAGAAAAGTATCGCGGCGGTCAAGTGAAAACCCGTAGCGGACAATGTTTCCGGCGCTTGGGTCGCGTTTGACCCCGCTGACGTCACTGTTGACTCATCACTACCGTCGGGTTCTTCTTCCAACGAGGAATTACTCTCGTTTCGTAACATATTCAAAAAACTGAGTAAGTACGGACAATCCGTCATGATCGAGTTTAATTTTTACGATGATCCAATTATTTTATAAATGAACTCCTGTAAAATATTTAAATCAGTTAGGAAAATAATATGGGAATATTAATTATAAATTAAAAAGAGTTAATAATTTAGATTGAATACAAATAAGTTATGGCAAATTCCAACTAAGTTTGCACGCACAAATACAATTGTTAACAATTTCGAAATTGGCGATTATAAAATATTTATTTTATGGTATATGTATATATATTTTGAATCATTTTTAACGATCTTTTCGAAAATGATACTCAATTTCCATTTAGAGTTTATGAAAAAGCAGTGACAGCTTTACTTTAAGCTATTACTATTAAAATTGGACATCTTAAAAGGGAGGGACGGAAATGTGAATTATTTATTTTATTTTTTAACAATTGTCCTGTAACCCCTTTCACAAATTCCAACAAAGTTATTGGACATTTTAAAATTTATCAAATATTGCCATAATTTATTGTACCTGAAAGTTCTTTTTGTTACTGGACAAATGTCTAGTGACCCCACTTCTAAAATGAAAAGATATGGAACATTTGAAATATTTATCGGACAATGTCCACTGTCCAGTATTCTGCGCTTATTTCCGTCCCTCCCAAAGAGCCAAAATTAATTCTCGCGAACGTATTCAATCTAGAACATCCTAGCTTTCGTTTGAAACATCGCTTAACACATTCCAGAAACATTCTACGTCATCAAACGGAGAAAATTAAAGAAATTTTTAAAATTTTTGGGGAAAAACAATGTTTTCAACTATACTATTTCGAATAAGTTTTTCCCGAGAGATTAAAAACTGATTAAAGATTATAATCTTACTACACAAAATTTTAAAAATTAGTATATGGAGTCTTGTTTAATTTTTTATTATTTTTCTTATCAGTATGACTCTGGGAGGATTTTCATAAAAAATGGTTTTTGGGGAAACTCTTTTCGCTTGTGGCTGTACTAACACGGCTTTTAGAGTTTCAGCTCGGATTTAATAATAAAAGAAAGTAAGGTAAAAATATATTCTTTTCCTGGAATTCAATCATTTTGGTATATATCGATACAATTTAAAATATTCAATACTGTAAACTTGGTCAATGATTCAAGACATTTTTGTAGCGTGCATTCCTTAAATAGTTTTTTCTAGAGCCGGAAATTTAATATTAGCAACGATAAGTTTAAAATGTAAGGTACAACTTTCGGGACTATGTACTTCCAAGAAAGAAACCGCGCGAAAGCAAAAATTCATAGAAATACTTCTACGATAAAAATAACTTGTTTTCAGGATCTAGTGTCCCTTTGACATTTATATTTACTTAAACTTGTGAATAAATTCCATATAATTATAATAAATAATTACACGTAACAATGGTTTGTAATTCAAACAGGAACTTGGATAATTAAAATTTAAAATACCGCAGGTAGTTAGAATTTCCACGAAATATTATTTGAACTAAATTATAAATTTCCAGGATGTAATATTTAAACGCTCTTTGGGGAAATTTTTAATAAATACGTTATTTTGCGAATTGAAAGCGAGTGCTATGTTAGTAAATTAATTATAAAGTTGGATTTTGAGTTCATAACTCAACAGATACCCTAATTATGCTTTGGTTAAAACTCTTATCAATTTTTTCGAATGCCTAATTGCCTATGTATTATATATTTATATTAAAACGTCATATTCAAAATGTAATACCTCTTGTTTGAGGCACTCTTAAGAAACCTCAAAGTTAAAATGCCATTATATAGGCAATTCTTTTTCAGATATGACTTGATTTATTTCAGGAACGTCATTAACGATAATTTTGATACGAAAGGAAGGACTTTCTGGAAGAAATTTAGGGGAAAATTTCGTACCCATTTCATTTTTATCCGATTCCTTGCAATTAAATCGGCAAAGATATGAGTGCAAAAAGTTTGGCGAACGCAATTTTAAACATTGGGTAGTATTAGCTGAAACGGTCAGGGAAAAGCGTTGGAAAAGGTCAGGGAAAAGCCTGGAAAAGTCAGGGAATTTGAATCTGAAAAAAACTGTGGCCACCCTGACATTTATCATAGAAAAAATTACCGTAACAGTAAAAATACGATTTTCAATTACCATTTTCGAAATTTTTAAAAATTCTCCGCAATACTAAGTCATCACTACCGTACTACGGTGACGTGGCTATTGTAGAGCCAACAGCTGATTCTCACGCGTTCTGGCACGAGTGATAAGGTCACTTTCGCGCTGTCTTTTTCGTAATCGTACTTAATTGAATTATTTTCATTAACAAAGCTCAACTCAGACTCAAGAGTTCATAGGAGTTTGAACTTCATGTATTAATTATGAAAATTGAACTCAATAGAACTCAAATGTAGAGCAAATTCAAGAGTGTCTGTAACCTTTTTTTTTACATAATACAAAAAAACGTCATCTGCGGAAGAGGACTGGACCTCTAGCAACGCCTCCTGTATTAAAATATAAGAGAAGTTGTCTCTACGTCTAGGTTGCATTCCTACCGGCGAAAATATTAGATTACATCTCACTAGAAAGTAATCTCAATGGCGATAAAAAATTCTATAAATTTCTAAACGAATTATAAACATAGAAAAGCTTGATAAAGATCTCATGGGCAATTTAAAATGCTAAAAAGGGGAGGATCTCTTTGATTTATACTCAATTCATCATGAGATTGAGAATTAATACTGAATGTGTTTACATATTCTCCATTGAAAAATAAACAACCTAACTTTCGGGGAAAATTCTTTTAAACATTTCATTATGAGATGTTATTTCTACCAGAGATAATACAGACATTCGAGTTAAGAATCTAATTTTAGTTACTATTCAAGTTTTAAAAGAATTAGGTACATTTTGACTAATTTTTTGGATATTACATAACAATATTTTAACTGTGAGAGATTCTAATATCACCTAAATTAAATATATATATCCCAACAAATACAATATTTTGGAAGTTAATTTACCTGACTTTTCCAGGTATTCCCTCACAATTTCTAAATAATTTCCCTGACCAATTTTAACCTTTTTCGTTAATCTATTCTTATGAACGAGCTCTTGGTAATTCTCACTTTTCATTTGAATTAGAGAAAATTTGAATATTTTCAGTTTAATATAATTTCGTTAATTGGTCAACCAATCATGACATATGTACCAAAATATTTAATTTCTCAGACCATTTGGGCTCATTTTCAAATGCCATGACTTTTCCCTGACCTTTTGGGCCAATTTTCAAATTCCATGACTTTTCCCTGACCTTTTGGACCAATTTCCAAATTCCATGACTTTTCCCTGACCTTTTGGGCCAATTTCGAAATTCCCTGACCTTTACGGCCAATTTCCAAATTCCCTGACTATTTTAGCCAATTTCGAAAGTTCCTGACTTCTCCATGTCGTGTTAAATTATACACATTTCCACCGATAAAAATAATTAAAACTGAATTAAAAATATTACTAACATTTAGAATTAAATACTGACATTTAAAAACTAAATTTTAAACAATTTTATCCCAACAAAAAAGAAACAAAAACGTTTAGAATAAAAACCAACTTACCAGTTAAATTTTAGATCCAAGTTTCATTTTCCATTACATTTCCATACGGTTTTTATTTCATTCGCCATAAAACTTTTACGTTTTTTTTCTTCTTCAATATTTCCTATTCGCGTCCGTTTTTAAGGATTGTAAATTTTTTGTTCCCGAGCAAAACGCGCAACCGCGTGTGTTTTTCACCTCAAAACTTGGAGCGTTTTAATGGAAAGCCGAACAAGCAGGAGCTCCTGCTTGAAGCATCTCATCTCTATGGTGTCCCTTTTCAGTGTGAATGGATCGAGACAAGTCGAGAGAGAGAGAGGTGTGTAGGGATGAAAGGGGATAAAAGAAGATTCTACGAGAACGTGGAACAGTCATCGGCAGCTTCTAGATTCCAAACGTTCTTTTTTTCTGAGTTGCGTACTGACTAAAAAAATCCAGAGGGGATTTCTTCTTCTATCATTATATGAAAGTTCTTATGATACTTATACGCACACACATACATCCATACACACACACACACACCTTTTGGCGATGTCTCTTCGCAGTATAATAAGTAGGGAAAGGGGTAGGTGAGACTTTAAGAATGGCGGGAAATTGTTGCTTGTCATTTCCCGCTAAAAAGGGATAGTGTCATAGGACGTGTAGTGAATTTTGAGATTTTGAGTTTTTTTGTAATTTTAAAATTAAACACTTTAAAGTGATGCTATACTCTAAATCCGATCTTTAAAACCTTTTCTATCATATTTAGGAGATGTTTAAAAATAAGAGTTGATATTTTTCTTGGGTTTTCGATAACGTAGATTCAGAATATCGTAAAATCAAAAAAAGTGATATAGCAGTTTTCATTTACCCTTTAAGTTTCATTCTCTCTTTAAACTATACAGGAAAAGTGTGGGATTTTTCTTATTTTTTGTCCTCTGGCCTTCTTTTCGTCGCTTATTTTTTATTCTATGGACCTAAAAAATCTACGAAGTTCATTTTATAAAACACACGCATGATAGCAAATATTAATGCTACATTCACACTAAACACATTAAAATCAAAATCCTTTTTTCAAGCAAGTAATTAATTAAACTTTTGGACAATAGAAACATTTCCATTTCAAGCCATCTATATTTATTAACGTTGTTTTAATTGTACTCGTTAAATACTCTCTTCAGACAAGGTTAGTTAGCCGGTTTAATCAGATTTAACATAGCCCAAGTTCTCAGTTCAATAAACTTCGCTTAAGTCGAATTAAAACCTCAGTTAAATCTAACTAAACCCGGTTAATTACACCTCGCTTGAAGAGGATATTACGAAACGGAATGTCACTTAATTATAAATGAGGTTGATATTTTGTTTTTAATTTATGTGATTGTGTTGTGTGTGGATTTAATTTAGGTCATTAAATTGTTACTTAATATATAAAGCTACAAAAGTCCCTGGAGGTAATACTGAGAAAGTCTCTTTGATACCCACAAAGTGGTTTGTCAAAGGCAGGAGCCAATGGGACACACACAGGTACTTAATTCTAAATCCCTCACTTCTAAGATTAATGAATTGATTTTAGTTTGCGTGGGATTAAGCGTCTAGACTAAGAATGTTTAATGCATAAATGTCCTTAAAGGGAGTATGCAACCTAACAACTAGAGATTTCTATATCGATTCCTTATCGTTTAAATAGGCCTAATCCACCAGTAAAAAAAAAAAAAAAAAAAAAATACAAACAAATAATAAACTAGAAATAAATTTAAAACTTACCCGGAAATTAGGCTTAGATGGATTCATGGAGCTCACCCGATCTCCCCATATAAGGGCCATCGATCAATGCCATTGGTCGCTAGTCCTTATTAAGGGAGTGCAGGATATCTACATGAATCCAGCTAAGCCTATTTCGATGGTATATTTTAAATTTATTTCTATATTTGTTTGTAATTTTGTTACTGTTTTATTAGGCCTATTTAAAAGATGAGGAATCCATTAAAAAACACTAAGGTTGCATTACCCCTTTAAAGGTAGAATGCAAGCCGAAATCGAGTGATTCTCTGTTTAATTCGAATTACAAGGCGTTGGAATCGATTTAAACCGTTTCAAAACAATTCGTGGGAGTCGTGTGAACGGGAAACCGACTTTTCTCGAATCGATTTGATTCGATTTCTCGAAACTGCTTCGGGAACCAGTTTCGTACCGACTCGGTTTCAACAACCGATAGATGAAGCTACCATAAATCGATTTGTAAAGATAATTCCTGGCGATTTGAGTATCGGTTTGATTTTACCGTTTCAAATCGATTAAAAATGCTAGTGTGACCGTAGCTTAATTAAATTTCTTAAATCAATTCTCGTTGAGTTTAAAATATTATATAACACACCCCGAGGTGTGATCCTACGTTTTCATCTTGGGGTAGCTGTTTATTCTCCTAATTATCTTTAAAATTAAATTATTATGTCAATATAATAAATAATTTGCGTTGAAAGGAGCCATTAGACAAAAATAAAGCAAAATTCTAATACACTCTTGTTGTATTTGAAAGTTTCATTCAAAATTTTAAGACAACTATGGGAAGTTAGACATCTAATAATATTATTATTATTATTATTTTACTAAATTTTTTCTTAAGTTATTAAAAAACCAGGTGTATAAGTGACTGTCCTGAATTTTTTTTCAATATTGTAATATTATATATTAAAATAAATAATGCAACACAACTTTCTCAAAGTCGCAAAGCTTTCAAAGGTCAAGGTTCAATTTGACAAAGGTTAGAGAAACCAGATTACTTGGTATATAGATAATCAGATTTAAAAATGAATTGGGATGCAGATATATGTAGATTAAATTATATAAATAACCTGATTAATAATTACAAGATTATATTTCCTTGGTCAAGCACGAGTGCAACCGCTCTCGGACCGGTACCGATTCTAAAATACGTTATATTTTCTCACGCGTAAATTGAAATTAAGGAAATTAACGAAATACATTTAGTAAATGTATAAATTAAGCATAACGAGCTTTCTGTTCAAAATTGATGATACCTCGAGTTGACGTCATCATTCATACATCTTAGCCTCTCCCTGGGAAAAACCCGATTTATAATAAATTTGCGCTCACCAGATGGTGACGTTTGTTTCACAATTTTGGGGCTGTTGTACAGCCATATTCTGCTTTAGAAGTCAGTAGAGGGGATTATACTGAAGGTCATCTTCATGTCTCAACCCATGGCCAACTTAGATCAGTTCCTCCGTCAACGAAGGAGCTGTTCTAAGTTGGTCATGTTTAACCTGATCAGCTAATACAGTAATACGCGCAACATGTTTTCTGAAGTTAATTATTTAACAATAATTAGTTAAACTCATTAAAAATGTAATATGAATGTTGTATTAATCTTATTGACTAGTTTTTACGGAAACAAATAATAAGCTAAAAGTTTTAAAATGTTTGACGATACCAAGAATTCAAATTCCTGCCGATGGTGAAAACAAAACTAGAATATTTGGCTCATACCGATTTACTTCAACCAACTAGTGACCTTAAAATAATTGTTTGGTAGAATTAATAACTACAGAAAAATTACTGTTATTTTAAAATAAGGCTTGGAATTGTACGAGATATTTGTTGACAATTATAAGACCAACTGTTCGATGCACTTGATTTTGATTAATCATAACATGAATCTCTGCCAAAATATTTCCTCGCAAACATGCAGTTATTTATATCAGTTTCCCCAAGATATCTTTTGAAAAATTTTGGCATGTATCACAAAAAAAAATTAAAACTAAAGAACAGCGGAAAACTATTTAAATTTAGAATGTTTACCTTCCTATTTAAAAATATCCTTTTTTTTATCCCATGGAAGCCAATATTTTGGCTACAAATGTGCGAGGATGGTACCAGAGGCTTAAGCTATATCCCAATATTCATAAGTCAATAAATATGTTCGTGGTACCACTTCGCAAAAGTTGACTTCCGAATCATTAGCAATAGTTCGACATTAAATGTCTCCCTGGAGATATGAAGTCGTTACAAAAGAAACTTACCATTAGTCGCTTGAAGAAAAATAAAGTACAATCATCCTTCGGAAATATAAGATGAGTTTCTCGAGTATCTCGATGGTCGTTGTTAACAGTTAATGATAAATTGGCGTGAGGGCTTCGAGTTTCAATTTGATGGAATAGTCAAGCTCCAGTTTCCAGTTCATTAATTCTATCGCGGAGAGTTAGTCATAAGTGAAAGTTTTTGGATATCTTTCTTCATAAGTTTCCAACTTAAATGATTTCTCTCGGTTCACTCGCGGCACGATAAAGGTTTGATTACTTTAGGCCTGGAAGAACTACTCGTTTAGAACCCAATATACCAAGGCCTAAGATGGCTGAAAAACGCGTGGCTTCATTTGCGGAAGATGCCATGTTTGATTTAGGGTCCAAGGCTTAGCTACTAACTCGATACTTAATTTACTTTTCGATATATTTATCTCAAGATCCTTTAACCGCACTTGTATTTTATAAAATGGGTTTCAAATCCCTTTTTAGAAAGATATTAAAAACCTAAAACTTACGGTTTACCTTTGTAACATACCATTTTTGATAAAAGAAAAATTGACACATCCGACCATTACCAGAAATTTTGCCAAGAATGGGCTGGCTGAAATTCTGGATTCCCGATTTCCGGGTAAAGTCTGGGTTGCCAGACACGAATTTTATACTTTTTTATAAATTTATTACGAATATCGCCCAAATTTGGCTAACATTTTTAGTGTTTTTTGCTGCTGTTTTCCATGTCTCAAATATTTTTGCAGCTACGTAGCAATAATAAGGAGTCATAGATTTTTTAGAATAATATATAAAATAGTATGGTAAACTAGTAACATTAGTTTCCAGTTTTAATCGCTGCAAGTTTCAATAAAAATTCTGGGGAATTCGCCAAAATTGGGGACTGGTCCAAATAGGGAACCTTGGAAACACCCCCTACAATTAATATTAGAGTAACGATCCCGCCTAAAAGGGGGAAAAAACCGCCAATGACCTTGACATATTGAGACGTTTTTAGAAATATTACACAAAATTGCGAAATTTGATCTACTTAAATACATAAAATTACATTGAATTTGAAAAGAATTTCAAAATTAAAACACACAAATTTAATAAATCTATTTCAGAAACTTTGGTTTTTAATTTATTCTTCTAAAGCAGCAATAAATTAATGCAAACAATCCATCAATAAATTTCAAAAAATTAAAAATCACATTGCGGACAAAGCTTTTTTTTTTTTACAGAAGAGTTTTATTCTTTATTTCCACCATATTTTAGAGGTCGAGGTGTCATAAATAGCTTTGCAATTTCGTCCGTAACTGTTTTTCTTCTTTCTTGATGATCTAAAACGATCTTTTGAAGAATGGATATTAATTCTTTCTTTAAATATCCCGTCAGTAATTCACCGCTGGTGTAATCCTTAAAAATAAAAAATAAAAACCACCCAAGTTGTTAGGTTAACATAAAATTAGGCCCAATTGTATTCTTACCTTTCTTATTTCTTCCAATCGTTGGTCATCTTCGAGGAAAAACTTCAGATATTGATATGAAATATCAACATCACAGTTTCCCCCTTTTTCACGATGTTCTTCAACGGTAGCTCCGCCTCCCGAGAAAGCGTACTTATTAATCTTGAATAAACAAAATAAAATTAATCTTATCGTAAACTAAAAACAAACAGAAATTTGAATTACTTTATTTTTAATTTGATTTGGTGTATCAGTTAGAAAAACGGAGCTATTAGGGTCACTAGCGCTCATTTTGGTTTGAGCACCTTGCAGAGCCGGAAAAAAGACCGAATGAATTAAGGCTGGTTTCTTGTAGCCTAATCTAGGTGCAACATCTCTCGTCATGCGGAAATAAGGATCTTGGTCGATAGCGCATGGAATAAGGCATGGAATGTCTTTTTTCCCGTTAAAAATGAATGGGAAAGATGAACTGAAAGAAGGTGCTGCTTGAATTGCGGGAAAACTAATTTTTCCAATGCAATCGCTGTCTCCAAAACCAAAAATCCCTTTAACTTGATTGAAAGTTACACTACGTTGGACTCGTACCATATTTCGATAGAAATCAGGACACTGACTGATAAAAATACGTAAACTATTATTAAAAAACACTTTTATGCGACTAAACACCAAACTTACCCAATAAAGTCAAAATCACAGAAAATAAAAGTCTTTTCTATGTCGAACCCGAGAGCGATAATGTCTTTAACATTTTCAAACGCCATTTTTCTAGCTTGTTCGATTGTCAGATCCTTCCATAAAAATTTTTCATCGTCTGTCAGTTGAATAACTAATGGAACGTCAAATATTTCTTGTAAAGCTCTGTAATATGACAAAATCTTTAATAAAGAAGTAATTACTAATTAAATTTGAATTTATTACTTGGTAAATATGAAGGGTATTAAATGACCCATATGTAATGCTTGAGAAGATGGTCCTCGACCCGTATATAAGTAAAATGGTTTCTTTTCTTCATGACGTTTTAAAATTTCAAACATATCCCTATAGATTGTTTTATCAAGAGATAATTCAAGGATTTGTTTTATCTTTTTTGTAATAAATTTGTGGATTATAAAATTAATTTACCTATGAGAAAAGAATATGCCTCGTCTTAAGAAATGGTGGGCTGGTTTACCAGTGACAGCTTCGAACCTCTTAATCAAAATATCATCAATTTTGTAGCAACCAAATCTGACTAAAACCATTTTTGGATTAATTACGATTATTGAAAGCAAATATCTCAAAAACCTTTACGATTATCTAAAAATAGTTTTACTCACTACTTACCAATTAATTTATCATAATCAATTCCAGTTGATGAAGTACTAACAACATTCCACGGATCTACCGTATCTTCTAAATTCTCCTTATTTTCATCTTTATTCTCCTTATTTTCTTCCTTAACAGTGACTTCACTTAGAACTTCTCCATTTTCCATTTTTAACTAAGAAATTAAAAGCACCCGCTTCTGTAAGAAAAGCATTAATAATTATTTAATGAACTCCAATTGCAAATATGCAATAAATCTTAGATAAGATACATAATTTTTTAAACCATGCACAAATCCAAATGACGAAATCTCAAACCATGAAGCTAGTGCCAAGGCAATTTGCCAAGCTTTCAAAAAAAAACCCCACCAAGGCCTAAATTAAAAGTACACTGTATTGAATATTACCTTAATTTTGTGATTTTCCTTGAGAAAAATACGTCTTGAATGTAGTAATTTACTCAATAAATTAATAAATAATTATTTTACGTTAATAATTTAAGTTTGCGCCAAAAATTCTTACAAAGGCAAATCCGGTTACTGTCTGACTGCAGACGATTTCATCAGTTTTGTGATGACGTAGCCACGTGGATTTTTTTTTTTTTTTTAAAGGGACACAGTCAGAAAAAACATTTTTAGTGGTATTCTAAGAAAAGTATACAAAATTTGACGAAAACAGCTTCACTGCTTTCTCGCCATCGACGATTTTACATTTATTTATTTATTGGGAAAACCTGCGTTGGCTTTAAGTGATCGGGTAGTAAAAAAAAACAAAACCGTTGAATGAAGTTGTTCCTAAAAATAGAAAAAGCAAAACAAATTGTTTATTGTTATCGTGCTAAATAACGAATTTTAAAAGTAATTATTAGGCATTTTAGTATATTTTCCAGGATAGTTTTCAGCCGCTGCCTTTTAAGCTCGAAACCTCCAATTTTTCCTTAATTTGTTGTCTGTCTTCCTTTAAAAAATATAATTACGCCTGACGTGAACACTTTCGCCATCTAGGATTGGCCACGAGTTATTAGTGTTCATCTCATTTGGAAGATACTATTCATCCAATCAAATTTTCCGATTACAAGGCTATGTTTTGATCTTTTGATCAAGGATATGTTTTGAAACCAAGATGAAGCGTAACGAACTTAACAGGTGAGATACAACGTCGTAGTTTTGATTGCGTAACAACTCCTGAATTGACAATTATAGGAGTCCCCTTGTTATTTTTCCCCCTCTTCGCGTACGGGTACATCCCCGTAAATCCAGTTATCCATTTCGAAGAGCGTAATTTACCCGCCCGCCGGGTGCGCCAATGCTTTTTCCTTCAGGCTGAAAAGCTTGGTAAGACAGCGGTGAGGAGTCTGAGGACCATATTAATTTACGGCAAACCGGACATACGGATTCAAGTTCCGAATTTTTTCAAGGCCTGCAATTAATTCTCATTCCCACGAGTTAAATTACGCTTACGTTTAAGCGCTGAAGGCTATGGCTAAACTGTGACGAAAACGCTGTCGTGTTTGTGACGATTCTCGGAGGAAAAAAGTTGAATAATGAGGATCTATGAAGGTTGATATGAAAAAAATACGAGAAGGGATTCAAGGGACCGTTACGCCTAAGCCTTTTCCATCGAACGTGTAAGTTTTGGAAACATAATAATATGGAACTCAAAGTTTGGGTTGAAGGCATACAAAGGGTAGTTTGCGGAGTTAGCGAAAGTACTACGTGCCAAGATGTAGTTTATGCTCTGGCCCACGCAACTGGTCAAACCGGGAGATTTACATTGGTGGAAAGATGGAGGCACAACGAGCGCTTACTACCTCCGCAAGAATATCCCCTGAAAGTTCTTAACAAATGGGGCGAATACGCTAACGACGTCCAGTTCATACTACGACGGTCGCACAGTGATAAGAAGAAATCTTCGCAAGGAGGGAATAACGCCGTTACAAATGCGATACCCCCTGTTAATCCCAATATATCAAATAACAAAAGACACCACGAACTAAGATCATTTTCACCCACGTCTCCTACAAATACCCCTTCAGCTAGTAGTCATCATAACAAGTTGGAAATAAAGAAGTCTCTTACGTTCAGTGGCAGTCATGGGGGTGGAAGTAGCGGAGAAAGCGGTCACTCTACTCCGAGTAACCTTCCTCCAACGCTCTCGTCACCCAAATCAGAACCACTTCCACCAGGAAGCCACAAAAGCCGGTCTGATGTTCCAAAGGGAGTTGTAAAAGGCGTACAACAACAAAAATCTACTTCGGACCATCATCAACTTAGTCACGATTCGCCTACAAAATCAAAGAGTGAAAGACCAAAACAACCTCCATCTTACGACGAAGCAGTCTCCCGTTCATCTCGTCAAGCGCAATCTAGTCAAATGCATCCTTCACCTCCCATTGTATCATCCCCCATCCCTCCTGTAACGAGCGTGGGTAGCGAAAAAGATTCCCCTACTAGTAAACGTCGACACGTAGCTCAATCGAATCATCCCTCGCAATCCCCCAGTCGAAATCAACAAAATCGTACTGGAATGGGTGAAAGAGTTTCTCGAGAGCAAATAGGCAAACGAGAGAGTCCTGTGGCATCATTATCACCCGTTCGAACGCACGACCAACATAAACAGTGGAGTAATGTTTCCACTGAACCAGCTAATAATTCGAGTAAAAACTCTAAATCGAGGAAAAATTTGGACGCTGCGTTTGATCAGGAAGATAATAAACAAGATCAAAAAGAAAATCAAAACATCGAAGAAATTGGTCCGCAAGATCCCCAGTTTAGAGATTTAATTCGATTGGTTAACTTACAAAGAGAGAAACTAAATAGTCAGCATGCGGAATTGTCTCAATATGATTCGGGTTAGTTTTACAAATAATAAATTATTTGTTTATAATTTCAATGATAATTGATTTTCTTAAATCATCAGAAATTGTTTACTGGGAAAGTAAACTACAAGAACAAGAGGATCGTTTGGCCAGTGTTGAAGAAGAACTACATTTATTAGAAAAGAAGAATGCAGAATTAGAGGATGAATTACGACAATTGGAAGACCACCAACCTCTATTCCTCGAAGCCATCGAAAGAGGAAGACAAGTATGAATCCTTATTTTCTAATCTTAAAACTATTTCTTAAACTAATTTTCTTTTTTAAATTTTTGTCTCAGGACGATAGATCATTACGATCAAAATTATCAGTCATCCGAGCCCAATTAGCGAATTGTGAAACCGAAGCTTTACAATGTCGTCAAAAAATGAGACAGTTATTGGAAGAGTTAGCCGAAGAGCGTAGAAGAGGGGTAGCGGAAAGAGAAGAGCAAGAACAAGAAGCTAAAAGACAGTTACAAGACTTAAATGAAGAGTTAGTCAAACATACCGATGAGAGTGAAAAACAGGTTAGGCTTAAGATTCATTCGATTGTTTTATTTAGAAAGAAGATTTACGAGAAATTTTTAAAATATTTTCTAGAAAACTACTCTTGACAAACTGGAAGAAGAGTTAAAACAATTAGAGAATCAAATGAATGAGAAGAAAATGGACGTTGATAAAGTGACGGAAGAAATGCGAGAAGCCAACTTACAATCGCTCTCCATGACAATTTCCGAAGACATTAAATTAGTCGCCGAAGGAAACTTTGGCAATCGTTCAGGAAGTATGCGTAGAATTATGGGATCACCCCGACAACTTGAAAATGCCGTACCGACTAGTAAAAATCCTCACGGAGTTTGGGTTTAGTTGGAACAGATTTTAATTAGAGCGTAATTATAGGAACAGTTTCAAACTATGCCATAAAAATGATTAAGCATTATTATTTCTTTCGATGTTATATTACGCAAGTTGATATATAGAGTTTATGTGCCAGAATTATATCATGTTTAAAAAATAATGAAAAGAGAGCCATAAATATTGAGATGGTTCTGATTTGTATACATTAAATTAGTATTACTTATATTCAAAGTCAACAGTATTGTTATATTTACCTAGTACAATTACTTGGCTCATTTTTTTTTTTTTTTTGCGTTTTTACCTCAGTGTTGTAGAATATAGTTGCTTCAAATAAAACATTTTGCGAAATTATTGTCTTATTTTTAAATAATTATTTCATCCCTCAATTTCATTAGGCTAGGGCCGCTACGACTAAATCACTCAAAAATTCAATATTTTCTCGATGTTTCCAGGTCAGCATATAGATGGCGATACTGCACACCCAACTAGAAAATTGCGGGCTTTTTAAACTTTTCAACTAAGGCTTATACGTACTACATAATTCTAAAAAGGTTAAAATTAAACGCAATTTAGACACCGCAAGGTTTTAAAAATCCTGACATTACCATAAGTATAATAATTATTAAATAATATTTAATTATAGTACTTTAATTGAAAATGTGCATAAAATATTGAAAATTCTTACTTCTTAGAATTGAATTCTTTTACTTTTATTTGAAAAATCATGTATTTTGAACAATAAAAATACGTTGACCGGAAAAAAGTTCCCGGTATGAGTCGTTGAACGCGGCCCAAGGTGCTTTCCTTAAGTATTTTTCTCTTAGGGATAACACCTTAACAGACAACGATTTGGTCACCACTTAAAGGGAGAATGCAACCTAACAAATTCTTTACTGATTCCTTATCGTTTAAATAGGCCTAATCAAACAGTAAAAAATTTATCAACTAATACTAAGAAAGAAATTTAAAACTTCGCATTCATTGATGGGTCAGCGACCAATGAGCAAAGCCGTGTCGTAAAGAGATCTACATGAGACTTCTAACAACATTCAATTGATTTTGTTTAATATTTCTTTGAATTTTTACTGTTGGATTAAGCCTATTTAAACGATAAGGAATCGATAAAAAAAAATCACTTGTTAGGTTGCATTCTCCCTTTAGTTAATTTTGTATGGAGGTGGTATATTAGTTCAACATTAAAAAAACATTACCCTTAACTTCCGGTGATTGAGAATAAAGTGGATTAGGCCTAAAATAAAAATGATATATTTAAAATATACAATACGCAGTTCCAATTTCTTAACCAAACCATACTTGAATCTGGTTGTAATTTAACGTAAAACAATAGCCGCTGTCACACGCACAAGAATTTGTTATCTACCTTGTGGCATGTGCAGCAACTGTTAGTTACGCCTGATATTTTTGGGATTTAAAATCAAAACCTACCCAACACGACTTTAAAACTTTTCTTTTTTTTTTTTTTTTTTTTTTTTTGAGAAGTGTAACAAGAAGCGAAAACATTTTCGCGATGAAACGATACGCGACTCCCGACAGAGAATGCCGGGGAATTTTAATAAAGATGCAAACGAAGAGAGGCTGAAGAGAAGAAAGAAGAGAAGAGAAAAAAGAAACTCCGAGACCCACGTCATTCCCTCATGACTTCCGGGTTATTTTTATTCTTTATATGACGTGATGCTGCAACTTTGTTTTTTAAAATCAGATCCATTCAATGCGTACGAACGTCCTTAGAACGTCGGTAAAAGCAACTTAAGCGAAAAATAAGTTAAAACACGTTGTAAGGTAATAAATTAGGCGGACAGAAATGGCGTTAAATGTTAAGCCTATAACGGGAGTTAATTTATTATTAAAGCAAGAGGGAAACTAACGGAAAATTTTGAACTTTATTTTCTATAGTCTATGGTTTATTTAAGCAGGGAAAATGTTATTCGTCAAATGTTTGTGTTTCCCGCGGAAATTGTTTTTGCTTTTTACCGCGAAAACGGCCAACTTATATCACTCCTCCGTCGCAGGAGCGTGTGATATAAGTTGGCCGTTGCAAAATAATAGAAAGTTTATTGATTTGCATTGTTTAAGTGTGAAACTTAGGATAAATTTTGCGTAAAACTGTAACGACATGCGAATAGGAATTTTTTTAATTTAAACTCACAAGAACAGGTGAATTGAATTGGAATTACGAAATAGATTGAAAATCTAATCTAATAAATAATACCCTTTTCAGAGGAGTAAATAGCTGTGGTTTAATCAGATTTAACCGAGGTTTACGTAGCCTTCTCAGTTCAATAACCCTCGGTTAATTGTGATTAAACCACGGTTAAATCTGATTAAACGGGCTAGTTACCCCTAGTCTAAAAAGGGTACTGAGTAATTCATTATCCCTTTAAAATCATCAATAGCGGTTTAGACGGATACAGTTTAGGGAAAAAGTGGAAAAGAAAACCCAAAATGTGGGCCTAAACTCCTAAACAAAATCAGTTCATACGTACATTAGGGTCAACACGATTCAAAACAAAGACTGTCTGGCACGTTGTGACGCGTTCGCTCTACAAGAAAATAAGAGCATCTAAATGTGTTTATATTCTTTCTCTTTACTGCGAAAAAAGGCGGCGAGACTTTTGGCCGCATTTTCTCTTATCTTATAAAGGGGTACTGTAAAGACAGTACAATTTTGTTGTTATGATCAAGGCAGAGATGGATACTTTAAAGGGACTATCTGCGATTCTTAAAGCCCTTTAAAGTCGATTTCTTTACTCGCTTAGCAGATGACGTATAACAAACTGTACAGTCAAAGCAAAGATGTGTGCACAAAGGAAGATGGTTTTAAAGGGACAAAGTTCAGAGCAGATAGGATCTTTAAAGGAGATGTTAATAATGCGTACATTGCCGAGGGGTCCGACACTCTTGAATTCGCTGTGCAAAGAGTTCAAAAATTTTGTACAACTGAGTTCGCGAGTGTCAGCCCCTCGTATATTCCCACAAACCAATTTCAATCAAAATAGGTGTGTTATAACTCACACTTCATAGATGGATTGCTCAATTCGTAATTTCCAAAACGGTCCCTCATCGGCCAAAACTTCTTCGAAACTGAGTTAGGCTTAGCAAATTCAGTTCGGATCTTTGATTTTTAATTACCGCAAAAACCTTCGGTGAATTTTGACGATGTTTTTACGCGTATTCAAAACAGTCCAAATCTTTTAAAAATAGCGTATTTTTACAGTATGGTATCCCTTTCTGTATTTTGTAAGTAGTCAAGTTAACGAAGAAGCTAAGAGGAGTGGGTTTCGTCATTCTATTTCTCTCCATCCTAGCTTTAGCGACCAAAACAAACGAATTCCATCGCATCAGCTCACGTTTCGTCGTAGACTGTTTTCATCCGAGTGTTTCGTGTCATCATTTCGGGTGTCCGGAGTGTATTTAGAAAATTGTTTTTCCCTCCTGCTTGTCAAATCATAGCTTGGAACCAGGAGCTGGAACGGAATGGTACCATATAAAAATCACACATTTCCCTCTCGAGCATAAACCACATATTTCTAAAGAAAAATATATATATGATAAACTTTTTGGAGAATTATGTGGAACGTTAGCTCTCGACCAACTTTCTATAGCTTTTAAATTTCGAGGAGGATGTTGGTAACACGCTTGTTTTTGCCAAACATTCCATAAAAGGTTATCTACGCTTTAAAGGGAGAATTCAACCTAATAACATGTGATTTTTTTATCGATTCCTTATCGTTTAAATAGGCCTAATCCACCAATAAAAAGTTTACAAACCAAATATTAAACTAGAAATAAATTTAAAGTTACCCGGAAAATAGGCTTAGCGGGATTCATTTGCCTCCGTGTAAGGTCTAGCGACCAATGGGCAAAAACCCGTCGTTCACGTGAGATCTTCACGAGACTTACAATCGCGTTCGATTGGTAGCTAAACCTTATACGCGAGGAAATCAGGATCTCCATGAATCCCGCTAAGCCTATTTTCCCGGTAAGTTTTAAATTTATTTCTAGTTAATAATAATAGTTCGTAAATATTTTCACTCGTGGATTAGGCCTATTTAAACCATAAGGAATCGATAAAAAAAAAAAAAAAAAAAAAAAAAAAATCACTCGTTGCTATGTTGCATTCTCCTTTTAAAATATGATGCTTTATTTTAAAATGAAGAATGTGTTTCGGTATATGGTAAACATTTCAAGTTATTACAAATCTACCATGCAGTCATTGCATAAACGCAGTATCTTAAGTTAATTATGAAAATTCCTTCAAGAGTAGGTTAAGAGCTAATGAAAACTTAGTTACACGAAATTTAAGTTATTTTTAATTAAGATTAGACAAAAAATGAATTTTAAATCACTAACTGGTATATAAATTTAAAGTTCGCTGATTGGGTGATGGTTCTTATAATAATAGTGAATTAAACGGACTTAAACGTAAATTTGTTGATAATTAATAATGTAGGTTAGATTTCCCTCAGAATTCATAGTTCTAATATAACAGAGCGTTAATTTTGAAAAGGGACAATGAATAATTTAAAAACACGCCTTTTCTGAAAATTCAAATTTCTCTCGAAAAACAAGTTTCAACGGGAGTTTCAATTTTAATTTGCGGTTTAACGGTTAAATATTATTCAGATTTTGTGTTTTTTTACGAATCTAATAAAGATATTAAAATAACATGTTTTGCATCTTAATTATCCCTTTAAAGATTAAAATTAAATGTAAATGGTAACGGAATTAAAAAAAAAAAAAAAAACAATTATAATTTAGAAAACTACGTGCTTTTCGCTTTGATTTAAAAAGACAAGTGAAAAAATTTAATCTAAGGAATCTAATTGAAATCATAAATTTGTGTACCGATATTAAATAAAGTTTATGAATAAAAAGCTAATAACTTACGCAAAGGTTGTGGTAAGATTCTTGAAGAATACGTTTTAATTTTCGTCTGTTTCACTTGATTGTCTCGTAATTCTATAAAATAAAATATGGTACAAAAGAAATTCGGATTATTTCTTTAATTATTAATATTATTTACTATCGTTAGAAGAAAAACTGGTTTTTAAAGAGAACTTAAGCCTTGTTATCAAGCAATTTAACACGACGATGTTGATCTTATTGTAAAATAAGAATCCTATATACATATTCATTCACAAGAATATTTTTTGTTCCGCTACGCACTTTGCAAATTTTTTTATTGCCATCATCCGCCCACTGACACCTTTCGACGCGTTCCCTTATATATACTCGGTTGTAGCTCCCACGCATGCGCACATTTATCCGTTTAATACTCTCTCTTCATTGTAATTTGAAGAAGAAAAAAACCTATCGTTTTAAGTAGTTAAACATAAGTGTGAAATTTAATTTTTTTTTTTATCCTTTTCGCACTCTAGACGTAAGCCATGTTCACACTTGACACTTCAAAACCATTTTTAACCCTTTGGGTTGGTCAAATGTTAAAATTTTGCGGTTAGCTGTAAGGGCTCTTTGTTAAAATATATAATTATTAGTTTAAAATGTTAATTTGAACATTCAAAACGGTTCGAAAATTGTTTTAAAGTCTCTAGTGTGAACGTAGCTTTTGTAAAAACTACTTTTATATCTATCAAGGTTTAACGTTGTGTATCAATACGATTAGGCTTTCGTTACATTGCAAACTAATATTAAATTACAAAATAAAAAACTTATCTTTTGTGGGAAAAATAATATTTAAATTTTACCTTTTGCTATTCTAAATATATTGATTTAAAGGGAGAATGCAAACTAATAAGTGATTTTATTATCGATTCCCCACAATTAAAGTTTACAAAACCAAAATTAAACTTGAAATAAATTTAAAACTTACCCGGAAAATAGGCTTAGCGGGAATCATGGAGATCCTGAATTGCCTCGTGTAAGGTCTCTAGCGATCAATGAGCAAAGGCCGTCGTTCACGCGAAATCTAAACGAGACTTTACAATCGCATGCGATTGGTCGCTAAACCTTATACGCGAGGAAATCAGGATCTCCTTGAATCCCGCTAAGCCTATTTCCCGGGTAAGTTTTAAATTTATTTCTAGTTTAATATTTGTTCGTAATTTTTTTCACTAGTGGATTAGGCCTATTTAAACAATAAGGAATCGATAAAAAAACAATTGTTAGGTTACATTCTCCCTTTAAGAAAAATCAAACACTATCTTGTGTAGTGTTACTTCTGAGCTACGAAACAGGGATTTTGCGTAAAGACTTGCTTAACAATGCATCAAATTTTGTTTGTCGTCAAAAAGACGTCAAGAGAATGACAGGCAAACGGAGACAAAAAAAGACTTGATAAATTTTGCAAGGTCTATAGATCAATTGGAAGGTTTAGCACATACGAAACTACGTTTCCCTTTAATATTTAAAACTTTGCGCGTTTATTTATAGATAAAGGAGCGTATATCGCTTCAATCTTTAACTGATATTCAAATTATAACCTTTTTAAAGGATAAATATTGATAGAACAATAAGCGTTTTGATTTGTAGGGTATTCGGAAATATCTTACACCATAATGTTTTTAACTGAAGTTCAAAGAACTACTTTCTTTATGAGGTTTAACATTGTGTATTACTCTAAGTTTTAGTTATATAAAGTGAGAGCATAGTTCTGAGAGTTTTCGATAAAACTAAAGTGGGAGGAGGTTATAATATAATCAGAAGCCGATGAAACCTCCCTTTGAAGTCTATTACTCCCGGGTCTTGTCTACCCCTCTCTGTATGGGTTAGTTTCAAAAAGGGGCGATTCGTACGCCTCCTAACGGTAGATATTTTCGGAGCGGGAATCCGTCGAGCGAATATCTCTAGCAACCTTGGAGTTCGTCAAAAAAACGTCGTCGTTTGTGGAGAGAGAGAATTTCCAATTTACCATAGACAGGGGGGATGAAGTAGGACCCCTCGGATCTCGTAAAATTGTGAATTTTACCCATACAGAGAGGAGCGCTATATGGAACATAAGAGTAGTAGACTTCAAAGGAGGGTTTCATCGGCTTCTGATATAATTTAAATCTGAACAGAGCTTTTAAAATATTCAAAACTATATATATAAACTTAGTCGATTTCTATACTTATGAGTGGAAAACATGGAAGTCAACATACCCTTCTGAATCAGGTTGGTTCTATTTGTTATTGTAGAAAATTAAATTAAACCTTTAATTTAATTCCGTATGAGAATTTTTCAGACCTTTTCAGACCGTTCCAGAATTTTCCAGACCGTAGTAGACTTTTCTGAAAACTTCTAGAACATTTTGTGAAAACTTCCGTTCTGACATTGTAAATTAATAGTTGACTGATTTTTTGGCAAACTTTTCTTCAGATTCACAGGATATAATTTCTACTATTAGCTACATCTACTATTACCACGTACCGGAAATTTCAAAACTCTAATATCAATTTAGCTTCACATTTAAATATTTATTTCAAATTCAAAGTCTGAAGGTCTAAATATTTAACTTCATTTTATTTATAAATCTTGTATACTCGTATTCGCGAGGAGTTCGCCAAGACTACTTTAACTCTACGAAGTTTAACATTATGTATCAATACGCCTTATCATTTACCATTAAATCAACCTTTCTTATAAATAAGTATATATGGAGAAAAATATAATTTGATTCGAAATATTAATATTTTAAATATTCCAAAAAATAAACCCAAACTTTTATAAATATAAATATATAAAATTAAACTTAAAATGTGCAAGTTTAGTTTATACAACTAGCGAAAGCTGGAGCGGATTCATACATAATATTAAATCTCATAGTGTTTATAATAAAATAGTTGTCAATTTTCAACATCAATTGGAGAGACTTGTCTGTAAAAGACAACCTTGGTATTATAGTGGATATTAAAAGTTTACGACGACTACTTTTTGGTCTATGATGTTTAATATCGTGTATCAATGCGCCACAGTTTTATCCTTAATGAAAATATATCTTAAACCTAAGTATATATAATCACGCATAAAATTATAAGTGGCAAAGTCGAATTAAACTTGGATAGAAAATTTAGCATTATAAATATATCATTACAACCTTTGAATGAACGAAAATCCAATAGAAAACCGGTTTATTTAACGGTAATTAAGTCACTTTCAAATATGTTATGTGGTTATAATATTAGATATTTAAAACAACTACATTAAAGGGGTACTGAAGACAGGAACTTGTTATTACGTTGTGGCGAAAAAAATCGTAAAATATATTATAGTTTTTTATCTAATTTTTATCACGAGTTTAGATTGATTAAAAACAATGCTATTAAACACGAAGGGTTAAACATTATATAATGGATAAAGCTAGTTAAATTGCAAAATAATAGTGATTAAGAGTGTATGAACTTTCAGATAAAAGCTTATCTATTAAAGGGAACTTGGAGCTAAAGATTGAACAGCTTTTGAATTTATTTTCGTTATCACCGTGTCATAAAACGTATTTGAGAATTTTCAAGCAATACACCACTTTGCTCTTCCACTGTGGGCATGCCTGCGCTCGAAACGCTTACTAGTGGCGAAAAAAAAAAACGTTCACTTGGTGAGGCGCGCGTAGTATCCCGCGTACTACCCCATGCAGGTTTTTTTCCCTGACATTTTCACCAAGTGAAAGTTCGCCCTATGCGTCAAGAATCCATTCAGGTTCCATAAGAAAATATGGGAGGGCTGCGATTCAATAACCATCCTCCCAAACTTTGTAGCAAAAGTTCGTCTGCTTCGAATCGATTTTTCAAGTAAATCGCTCCTGACATTATATTATTAACCCGCGCCACTAACGACCTTGACATAATATTTTGGGTAATAAAAATGGAGCCGACCGAAAAAAGATCTAAGCGTACAAATGTTGCGAAAATTGCAGACGAACTTTTGTTACAAAATTTGGGAGGATGGTAACAGGGGCTAAAACTATGCTCCCATATTCTTATGGAACCTGAATGGATTCTTGCCGGCGTTTAATGCCTAAGAACTTGGCCATCAAAAAATAAAATCATTTAAAACTAACAAAAAGTTTAATTAAAAATCAATTGGAAATTGAGTTTATTTCATCCAACCTTTAAAAGCAAAACTAAAAAAAAAAAAAAAAAAAAAAAAAAAAAAGTTAGCGATTCATCTATCGTAATAGCCATTTAAGGCGAGTAGATTATATAAACTTATCAGAATTAATCTAGATAAAATCAAGGGAGGACCTTTTAAACATTAATGGGGTATAAAAATAAATCAGGTGGCTCTCTAGAGCACGTGTTAGATATTGCACGCTTTAGCGAGTTTTATGCTCGTCAAACCGATTCAAGAGGGAGTACAAAAAGAGAGGGGCCAGATAAAGAATATTATAGGATAAAGACTGTCACGTGGGGGTTGTCTGTATCTTTCTGTATATACACCTACAAAAACTAAGCTGAAAAAGATAAATCTAATGACGTAGTTATCAATAGCAATGACGCGAGTTATGACGCAGTTTAATCAGATGGTAGACAAGTTTAGTTTTCGCGTAGTCACTGAATTGTAACAGCGATTGGATCACAAGGGTTGAACTAGAAGTGATATGAGGAGCCAACGGGGAGAAAATATAGATCAGATTAATTTCAAAGAGAGTTATTTACCTTGGAAACTAAACTGTAATTACTATACGTCAGTGATGTAAAGAAGAAATCATGGTATTAATTAAAGAAATGTCCCAAAATTGGATATTCTTTTGAAGAGGAAGGGATATTTTTATTACTGTATTGTTTTATCAAGGAAAACGGGCACTGAGTTTCATTCAGGTTTATAAATCAATTTCAACTTACTCAGAAAGTAGGCTTAGCACGGATGCATAGAGAGATGATATCTCATAGTTAACGAGTCTCCGTCCACCGAGGAAAAGCGCGCGACTTTTAATTAAGCCTATTTTGAACCGTTTCACTGGAAAAAATTAGCGTGTGCTTTTCGCGTGAATCATTAAAGACGAGATATCAAGCTCTCCACGGACCCTTGTTAAGTTTACTTTCAGAGTTGGCGAATTTTAATCTCTAGAAATTGAAAAAAAATCGCTAGGCACTTTTACCAACAGCGTGAAACTAGTTCCCGAAGCGGTTTCGAGGAATCGAATCAAGACGGTTTCCCGTTCACACGACTCTAGCGACACGTTTTGAAACGGTTTAAATCGATTCCAAGGCCTAGTATGTTAAGTAATCGATAAAAAAACCACTCGTGTCGTCGAACTGCATTCTCCCTTGAACTCGTGATGTGTTTTAAATATCCCCATACTTTAGACATAATAAATTGACAAATTGTGTGACGCAAGGTGCTTAAATGGTAATATAAAATAAGGGAAGAGTCCAGGGTGAGAAAAGGTTAACTTTTTAAGAATAAACGGAAGCGCGCTCTATCGGATTTGACAAAAAAGAATGAAGAAAAAAAGAAAGACAGAGCCAATCAACCACGACGAAGAGGATTTTAAAACAAAGAGTTTGGCAAACTAGTAGAAAGATGCGGCGGATTTATTCTTAATGTTAATCTTAATATAGGAGATAAAGTAGTTTTTATAAACTTACATTGAAAAAGATTAATAAGAGGAAGAAGGAGAAGAAACTAAACATTGAGCTCTTTCTTCTTCAGCCGCATGCAGTTATAAAGTTTCTTCTTCAGGTTCCGATAGAGACAAAATTAGAGAACTAGCTCTGCACAGCAGCCATATACAGGGAGAATTAAAAAGATTACCCGGCAAGGTGGGGGTGGGGACTACATAAATTGATCCAATAGGGGGTGATCTTCAATATCGAATGGGACTGCAATTTAAAAGAGAGGATGAAACACGAAAATTCTCTCATTTTCATATTTAAAATATTTTGTCTTATCTAAATAAGTTCTCTATGGTTAATTAAAATTAAAATCACAAAATCTCTCTAAAAAAAAATTCTTTTAAAATGACCCGAAAAATGTGAAATGCCGATTATCCCGCAAGTGTTATTGAAAATTATTTAGAAAGCTTTTCTAACAACGATATATAAAGAGTTCCCTGCAAAATTTTGCTTCTCGACCATTGGACAGAATTCCATTGGACAGAATCCCATTGGGCAGAATCCCATTCGATCCACAATCCCATTCAACCGATACGTTTTCGTAAACCAGAATCCCATTCGACCGAATCCCATTCGACCGTCAATCCCATTCGACCGAATCCCATTCGACCGTCAATCCCATTCGACCGACGTTCACAATCAGAAGTCCATTAACACATTCTAACCTAACCTAACCTAACCTAACCTAACCTAACCTAACCTAACCTAACCATTATCGGCTTAAATTCATCGGGACGCCCTTTTTGGTTTCGGCCCAATCGGAAATTCGGTCTATGGGGGATTCGGTTCAGCGGGATTCGGTTCAGCGGGATTTCGGTTCAATGGGAATTCGGTGCATTGGGCTCGGTCGGCCAAGATTCGGTTGATTGGGACTATTTATTTTTTATTTCGGACCAATGGGAATTCGGTCCAATAGGATTCTATTCAATGGGTATATACCCAAAAGCTTGATGCCATTTCAATTTGATTTTTTGGAAAAATGTTTAATTTATATAAAAAAACTTAAAATTTTAAAACCTATAACTTTCTCCAAAACTATTTAGGCATATTTTTTAAAATTTTCTGTCTTTTCTCAGACATGGATGACCTAGTTTTCAAATTGTTATGATTATTTCCCTTCTGCATGACGTAGTCTATTTTCATAAACTGACTCTTCCCTAATACTCTTTTCAGACGAGGCGTAATTAGCAGATTTAATAAAATTTTATTGAGTTTACGTAGCCTTCTCAGTTCTATAAACATTTGTGATTAAACCGGGCTAATTACGCCGCGTCTGAAGATGGTATAACATTCTGACCAAATATATAAAAAATTAAGACTTTTTTCTGACCTTCTCACCCATATTTTCACACAAAGTTCAACCTTTTCTGACCTTCTGACACAATTTTCAAACACCCTGACTTTTTTCTAGCCTTTTGAGCCAATTTCAACTCCCTTGATCTTCTGACCATATTTTCAAAAAACTCAGTTTTCTCCGTGATCTTCTGATCCTATTTTTAAAACCCTGACATATTGTAAACCTATTTTCAAATTCAAATGGCATTCTAGGACAATTTTCCAATTTTCTGCCGCTTCTCTAGAGGAGGAGGACACTAGAAACTTTTGAAATCTTCGCGATACCATGGGCCAAGAAACGATAAATCCAGGACATGGCTCTTCCCCGTTTGAGGGAATAAAATTCTCGGTCGGCCAAGCAAACAGCCTTCGTACAGCGTGTGACATCATATGACGTCACTTTGCTCCCAAAACGCCACACCTTTGACTGTACAAACTGGACCCCAAAAAACGCGTCATCACGGTACGGTGATGACGTAGCCTGTTTCTTTTAGTAGACGCTAGAGTCATGTCCTGGATTTATCGTTTCTTGGCCCATGGCAATACCAAAGCTATAAAATCAAATTTTACAAGAGTTGGAAATCAAAGCGCTGACAAGGCTGAACTAAGGACTACAACGAATTAAATAAGTCGCTTTCATACTGGACCTCGGAATCGATTTAAACCGTTTCCCTAGAGTCGTGGGAACGGGAAAGTGTCTTTTCTCGAAACTGCTTCGGGAACCAGTTTCATACCGATTCGGTTTCAACAACCGATAGAAGAAGCTACGATAAATCGATTTATAAAGATAATGCGCGTGTGTGACCGTAGATATAGTGTAGGCCTATAGTCCTGGTCGATTTCCAAAACCGGAAGTCTAGAGAACCTCGCGAAAATTTTGGCGGGGAAAACTTTTTGTCCCGTGATCGTCCGCCATCTTTTTGTAGTGTGAAAATAGCTACAGACTAACCAACGCCTCCTATACTTTATCATATAGGAAGTGTTGGACTAACAACTTGAATTTGGTTTGTGGGAAATAAAATTAGAAATAGTCTGGCGCGGCTACGAGACAAGGGCCCATTTCCGGCAAATCGACCAGGACTATTCGGTTTCTCTGACCTTCTGATCCAATTTTTCACATAAAAACCTGAAAAGTTTAAATTTATTTTCGAGCTCCCCTTTAATTTTCCAAGAGACGTGAGACCACTGATTGGAAAATACTCGCCTATTTAGTCGATAAGGGACAGGTCGACAGGGGACTACGCTAAAAGGGTTTTTTATTTGGCACGACCGGCCGGGCCACCCAACTTAAAAAGGACCCGATTCATTTCCTCAACGTTCTTTAAGACTTAACAAACCAAATACTGGTGCGGGGGCGGGTGGTATAGACTAGGACGTTGTGACCGAATTTGTGGGGACCGTTTATTGTACTTTGTAGTCTGCCCATGCTGGAGACCCAGACACGAAAAAAATCGATAGGACAATGATCCTAATATACCATATATGTTCAACGAAAATAGTAACTATAAAGAGAGTTGTAGGTCTACACTACAATTTTCTAAACTTAAAATTCAATTTTCATCTCCTTATTATGATAATAAGTAATATTAAAGGGATGGCGAAGTCGTTTTAAAATATTAAAAACAAGACTTGTTCGAGTATTAAAATATTAGGGAAAAATAACCGCGACACGCGTGAAAATAGTCAAGAACTATTCAAAGAAGCTACGGTCACACTAGCATTTCTCAATCGATTTGAAACGGTATAATCAAAACGATATTCAATTCGTCAGGAATCGTTTTAAACGTCATGTGTTCACGCATTATCTTTATAAATCGATTTATTGTAGCGTCATCTATCGGTTGTTGAAACCGAATCGGTATGAAACTGGTTCCCGAAGCAGTTTCGAGAAATTGAATCAAATAGATTCGAGAAAAGACGGTTTCCCGTTCACACGACTCCCGCGAAACGCTTTAAATCGATTCCAAGGCCTAGTATGAACGCAGATAGAGTGAATGCCATAGAGCGTATCGCGGGTATTTTAATAATCCAAAGGTGTGGCGTCTTTTGATTGGATGCCAATATCTGAAAGGCTCCCGATTTTTTTGTACAATTCATAGACACTTCCTGAATGTTTTACTACGCAAGTTCGTATTATTTTTAAAATCAGAATAAATATAAAAACATACTTCGCTCTCCCTTTACGGCGAAAGTTAAGGATTATGTTAAAGAAGTACTAATTTTCATGAACTAGGGGTTCGCCAAACGTGATGATTTAGTTATTTTAATTTTGTACAGTGGGATTTGATTAAGACTACTTTTCATCCAACGATATATAACATAGTGTGTCAATCCGCCTTCATTGAACAGTAGTATAATTATCTCTGGCTCTTCCTTGCAGACATATGCCAAGATATAGTTAAAAATTAATAATAAATACATTTAAAAATAAACTCCCTGCAGATACAATTTAAAAATTGTTAAAATTCTATAATCCTATAGTCAGGCCTAGTAAAAACGTATGTATATTTTATTATTTAATAAAATTTGCAGCTAGACAAGTCAGACCATGAAATTTCCTATCCCTTTTACACCTAACGGATGTCCAAATACCCCCTTGCTAAAGAGTAAAAGAAATATGGTACAATTTATCCGGCACACACGCACACAATCAAGGTACGGGTTAGATTCTCATCTCCTATATCATTATGTCACGTGTATACCCCCCATTCTTTATATTAAGAGTGGTATTTCATAAAAGCTAACTACAAAGTCTCAAAAACAATTCCTTAATACCGACTCCTCAAAGGAAAAATGAGCTATGTGCCAAGTTTGACTTTTTTTCTGGAACTAGAAAGTGAGGTGAAAGAATTAAAGGGAAAACCCAACCTAATAACAAGCGACTTTTTTCGATTGCTTTTCGTTTAAATATGTCTAATCCACCAGTAAAAAAAATAACGAACAAATATTAAACTAGAAATAAATTTAAAACTTACACGAAAAATAGGCTTAGCTGGATTCATAGAGATTCCCCATTTAAGAGCTATCGATCAATGTCATTGGTCACTAGTCCTTATATGGGAAGTTCAGGATATCTCCATGACTCCAGCTAAGCCTATTTTCTGGGTAAGTTTTAAATTTATTTCTAGTTTAATATTTGTTTGTAATTTTTTTACTGGTGGAGTTGGCCTATTTAAACGATAAGAAATCGATAAAAAAAAGCACTTGTTGTTAGGTTGCGTTCTCCCTTTAAAGGGGTACTAGACCGATTTATTTTTAATCTATTCTGAATTGTTAAAAGATGGGGAAAACTCTAGCAAAACTAACAAGGTTTTGTGGTAATTTAAAGCTACACTTGCTAAGCCTAAATCCGTTTAAAAGAAATTTTAGAATGTAAAGATGTTCTACAAGATGTTAATGTTACTTTCGCGCAGTCTTTTTCGTAAAAGTACTTAATCCAGAAAGTCCTACCTTTCGTAATAATTAAAATTTTGAATATGACGTTTTAATAGTAAGATAACTAAAAAGGTAATTCAGTAGTGTTAGCCTCATTTTAAATAAATTACATTTTCCACGATAACATTCGAATAGAAACATAAGCGTTTTTTACTCGGAGAACATTTTTCATTAAAAACATTCCTAGGAGAAAGGATATTTAGGAATGATCCCTATATTTCGCGTTAAAAAAAAGGGTTAGATGAGAAGATGGGGAGAAGGAATAGGGGGAGGCAAAGCGCAGAGGTATGAGGGCATAAAGACCAGGAGGAGGGTGAATGTCTAGTCTCTGTCTAGCCCCTTCTCTTTCGATCTATCTCTCTCTTTCTCTCTCCAAAATCGGTCCGATCCTCCGAAAGACGCTATGATCACAAGAAAGATGAGAGCAATAGGAATAAGGTATTTTATTGGATACGTGAAGTTGATAATAAAGCGAAAGGTCAGGCGGATTCATACATAATGTTAAATCTGGTAGATTTAAAAGAGTACGCGAGATTTCTTATACACCTATAGAGTTCGTGAAGAATTCATACATTCTAGATCTCCATATATCACACCTGATCTTTATTGGTTTTTCGTGGGAGTTATTGAATTTATTATTATTCAATTTACATTTAAAATTTAATTTTGTATTATTATGGGAATTAAAAATTATAGATTAATTTTTAAATGAGAACTTGGAGCTAACAATGGAACAGCTTCATATTTGGCCTTTTTTTAATCGATTTAAACCGTTTCAAAACGTTTCACGCGAACGGGAAACCGTCTTTTATCGAATCGATACGATTTCTCGAAACTGCTTCGGGAACCAGTTTCATATCGATTCGGTTTCAACAACCGATAGATGAAGCTACAATAAATCGATTTATAAAGATAACGCGTGAACAAGTGACGTTAAAAACGATTCCTATCGATTCGAATATCGGTTTGATTTCACCATTTCAAATCGATTAAGATATGCTAGTATGACTCTAGCTATATTGTTTTGGTGAATGTTAAAAATAAACCAAAAATTTATTTTCCCCCTCTCGAGACAAGATAAAACTTTTCAGAAGCAGACCCTAATTATTACGGGATTAAGTTCGTAGATAAAACATTTTTTTTTAATTAATAATGAGTGGTGTGCTGGGAATATAATCCCTAGCTTATAACTTCTATGTCAAAATACTTTAAAAAAATATATTTTATATTTTAGTGTACGATTTGGTATGTCCCCATTTCGCCCAAAATATTTCGCCCAAAATGATCTATTCCCATTTCGCCCAAGGCATTTTTTGCCCAAAATTATCTATTCCCATTTCGCCCAATCCTACTTTGCCCAATCGCTTTATCATTTGGCCCTAAATTATCTCTTCCCATTTTGCCCAAACTAAAAATTCCTTTTCTCAATTCGCCCAATCCCAATTTGCCCAATCGTTTTATCAGTTAGCCTAGAATTATCTATTCCCATTTCGCCCAACCCAAAAATTTCTCTTCCCTTTTCGCCTAAAACGATTAAAGCTTAAATCTTTTAAAATTTAAAGTCTTAGTAGGCCAAAAAAGTGACTTTTATTTAATTTAGGTTAGGTTAGGTTAGGTTAGGTTAGGTTGGGGGGAAAAAAGTGGAAAAATGTGACTTGGGCAAAATCACAATTGGGCGAAACGAGATTGGGCGAGAAGACATTAGGCCAAATGGGAATTGGGCCAAATGGAAATTGGGCCAACGGGAATTGGGCGAAAAGAAATTGGGCGAAAAGAAATTGGGCCAAATGGGATTTGGGCGAAAAGAAATTGGGCGAAATGGGAATTGGGCGAAATGAAATTGTGCGAAAAGAAACTGGGCGAAATGGGAATTGGCGAAATGAAATTGGGCGAAAATAAATTGGGCGAAATGGGGGTAGACCAAAGATTTAGATGATGATATCGTGATCACAAGAATTCATTCAGGTTCCATACGAATATGGGAGGGCCGCGATTCAAAACCATCCTCCCAAACTTTGTAACAAAGTTCGTCCGCCTCGAATCGATTTTTCAAGTAAATCGCTCCTGGCATCTATTATTAATCCGCGCCACTAACGACCTTGACATAATATTTTGGGTAATAAAAAAGGAGCCGACCGAAAAAAGATCTAAGCGTACAAATGTTGCGAAAATTGCAGACGAACTTTTGTTACAAAATTTGGGAGGATGGTACCAGAGGCTAAAGCTATGCTCCCATATTCTTATGGAACCTGAATGGATTCTTGGTGATAATCCTACTAAACTCCAGTCTAGGATCGACACGCGATGAAGGTCCATTAAAATTTAATAATTTTGAAGTTTCCGGCATCTTCTTTTTTTTTTTTTTTTTTTTCCTTCTTTCTTAAAGGGAGGATGCAACCTAACAACAAGTGATTTTTTTATCGATTCCTTATTGTTTAAATAGGCCTAATCCACTATTTAAAAAAATTACAAACAAATATTAAACTAGAAATAAATTTAATGCTTACCAGGAAAAATAGGCTTAGCGGGATTCATGGAAATCCTGACTTCCTCGCGTGTAAGGTCTAGCGACCAATCGAACGCGATTGTAAGTCTCGTGGAGATCTCGCGCGAACGACGGGCCTTGGCTCATTGGTTGCTAGACCTTACACGGAGGCAATTTAGGATCTCCATGAATTCAGCTAAGCCTATTTTGACGGTGAGTTTTAAATTTATTTCTAGTTTAATATTTGTTTTGTAAACTTTTTACTGGTGTATTAGGTCTAAAAATTACGAAAAAATTCTCAAATACGTATTTTGACACGGTGATTCCGAAAATAAATTCAAAATCTGTTCCATTTTTAGCTCCAAGTTTCAATTTAAATATTTTCAAACGACAAATAAAATTGCATTTCAACTCTATAGGAATATGCAATATACATATACTAGAATACAAATTATAGAATATTTTAAATTATAATTTATTATAAGAAACACTTATAGCCTTTTAGTTTAATTGATTAATTAATAGCAATTGGAAACAATTGTATTAAATCTTCTTCGATTCAGATCACGGATTTACTTATGTTTTATGGGTATAGGTGGGGGAGGAAATGACTAGTACCTGGTTTATCCCCAGTCTACTAAGTGTAAAAAAAAGGCCCCGCCCTGGGAAAACCACAAAAGTCACTATTCCATATACCCTTCTCAAATAAAAACTGCAGAAATTGTTCAGTTCGCACGAAAAAAGTAAAAAAGGGGCATATAATACTGAACTGCAATACATTGAGGAAAGCAGTTAGAACACTTATACAGGCGCAGATGAAATTTAAATAATAAGAATACATGTACTAAGTGTTAATATTAAATACATTAATTTAGGAATTAGATGTAGTTTAATTATAGCTTCAAAATAAGACAAATCACGTCAAAATAGGTCAAAAAATAAGGAAGTTACAAATTATTTCTAAAAAATTATACGCACGCTCGAAATAAGATATGCAATTACTCCGTATTTAGGCTTAGCGGAGTAAATTGAAATTATGGCCGCTGATTGGTTGGCGGTTCTCAATCTGGCCCTAATAAATTAAATGAACTAAAATTTAAGCTATTACTCGGTGTTTAATGTTTAGCGGAGTTGTAAACCGAAAATAAGAACGCTGATTGGTTGGTTTGGTCGTTCTTTAAATTGGTGGAAATATAAATTGAAAATACAGCCGCTAATTTTGAGGCGAATTAACCACGATTAAATTTAGTTTAGGCTTAGCTGAGTTAGAAATTTAAAATACGGTCGTTGATTGCTTGGAAGTTCTTAATCTGGCTACAAATAGGGCTCGCAAAGATATTAAGATAAATTGAACTAAAATCAAAGCATGATACCTATACTCTAGGTTTAGGCTTAACGAAGATAGAAATTAAAAACACGGTCGCTGATTGGTTAGTTCTTAATTTGGACACGAATCGGGTTCTAAGATATTAAAATTAAGTAAACTAAAATCACTTAGCGGAGGTTAAAATAGAATATAAACATACTAATTTCCGAAAAACGCGGATGCGAAGGCAAAATAACTTAAATGAAAGTTATTACAGGGAAATGTGTCGACGTAATGCGATAATACCACTGGGACCTAAATTAAGAACAATAAATTGGGCAATAAAAATTGTTTTTATTTTTACGCTCGTTTTGTTGGCTTTAAATCTCACTAATTCAACCAAAGAACAAACGAAAAAAATGTATATAAATATAAAAAAAACTCTTTTGCAAATAAGCTTTTCGAAAATGGCACCGAAAAACCGAAGGAAACATTACTATCCTCCTGTAAACCCTCGAACCAACCCAAACTAAAACCATTTCAGTAAATTCCCAAAAGAATCAAGGAAGAATAAGAGATCTTTATCCCTTATTCCATCTTTCCTAAGTAATATTATAAGTATTACGTAAGCTATAAGTAAATCCTTTTGGGTGCGCAGTTAAATTTGGATTTGAAGAGTTTTCGAGATTTGTTTTTACCGTTTATTACTTTAGATAAAAATATTCTAAGTGTTATTCTAGAAAAGTATTTGAAAGTAGAGCTTCGAATTTGTATAACTTTTATTAATTGGATACATCTACTGAATGTTACGCGTTTGGATAAAATAAACTATTTATCAATCAAGTTAAAATAAAAAATAATAATATACCACCTAATCTCTTTTTATCCGAAAATGGCAACTTATCCTAATCATAAGAATAAAACTCTACTGCGCATGACGCCAGCGTAATGTCGTCACCCTTTCCTATCTCGTTTCCAATCCTTTTACATAATGCAATATACCTCACAAAATTATAACTTTGAATATCTCTTCCGTAGGAACGTCTCTCATTGGCTAAATATTATTTTCCAGGACACGAGCGTCAAGAGCGTCGCATACTGATTTTGTTTTTCTCCAAGAATTTGAAGAAATCGACGCTTAACTTACAGAGAGTTAGTAATTAACTTCTGTTATGTTTTTTTATGGGGAGGGAGGTGAACTTTTGCAACTACGACAATAGTTTCTATTTACTATATTATCGGAACAAAACCTTCCAAGGGGAACTTGTGTAGGATGGGCGAGAGACGTGGGGGGTGTACATAAGGACAAAGGCGACACAAGGGGGTACTAACAAACGTAATGCCCACGCTGCTCGAAAAGGGGAACTAGACAAAAAATAAGGTAAAAACATCCAAAAAGATCATCGCATGAGCGAACACCAGACTAAAAATTGCTATTCTACGTACCCACTACTGCCCTTTTTTGTCCCTCCCCTGACTGGCAACCATTGGCCGCCTTGGAATACAAAGGCTGTAACTTAATATAAGGTTGAAATCTCAATCCTTTGTAAGAAATATAATTAGAGATCGGAATCGGATATCCATTATCTTCTGTTATTCGTATATTTTCGGATATTTTATTTTCGGATAAAATTGTTTTGTAACTAAAAAATGAAATTTGTATATTCATATAATTGTTAAATGTATAAGGTTTACCCGAAGATAAGCGTTTGGCACTTACTCTACGAACTAATTACTCGTATTCAAACGTATAATGATGGATAAGAAAATTCACGTTTCCAGAACTATTCAAAAATATAAGAAAAAGATTTCAAATTGACTTTTAACTTGAGGAGTATAAAACAACGAAACTAAGTATAATAATAAAAATAATAATCGTATACGAAACTAAGATTTTAAATCATTTTTTTTTTTTTTTTCATTATTTTTCACGAAAATAAATTTTGAATTTTTTTATCCGAACGTATAACGCGGATAATATTCTAAGATAAGGCCATTTTTGGATAAAAAGGATATGGATTACGTTTTTTACTTTATCTTCGAATAGGTTAACTCGAATGAAAAATAGTCTATTTTTAATCAAACAGATAATATACAACAACAGAATTTAGTAGATTTTATCCAATTAACAAAAATTATACGAATTCCGAGCTCTAAATATAATTTAGTTAATTTTCTATTTTTTTAAACACAAAATGTGATAAAGAATAAAGATTTAATTGTATAAGAAACAAATATCTTGAGAATAGGTAAACTAAAATTGACAAATCTCGTAAAGAAACATTATTTCACAAAAGCATAATTTGAAGATCTATCTTTATACGCGAAATTGGGTTTAATCAAGATGGATATATAGGACATCCCAAAATTGGTCTATTTCTCTCTATCCAATGGAAAATTAACGATATTGCATATATTATAAGGTTCCCTACATTCTATCTACTCGTGATGTTTATCCGCCAATAATTATATATAATTGATGTTGGGTGAAAGCAAACTCAAGGGGAATAACACCATAAATTCCCCGGATAATTTATCCAACGATTCTTCAAAAATAATTATCCCACGATATCATTTTAGAGACTTTAGATACAGAGCAAAGATATAAAAGGTAACATCAGAAAGAGATAATATAAAAAGTGTGACAGTGATATCTGATATTATAATAAGTCTGACAAACCTGCAATTCTGCTAAAAATACGACATGTTTGCTTTTATTAAGTGTTTCTGATTTGCACAAAAAACGTAAACCATCTGATTTTGGCTTTGATTTGAAGGGAGAACGCAGCTTAACAAGTGATTTTTATCGATTCTTTATCGTTTTAATAGGCCTAATCCACCAGTAAAAACATTCACAAATATTAACACTACAAATTTAAAACTTAACAGGAAAATAGGCTTAGCTGCTTTCATGGAGATCCTGCATTCTGCGTATAAGAGCCATCGAGTCGGTAGTCCTTATATGGGGAGTTCAGGTGATCTCCATGAATCCAGCTAAGCCTATTTTACCAGGAGAACAGGCTTAGCTGGATTCATGGAGATCCTTAATCTCTTCGAAATGAAGGATCAGGGATCAATGAGCAAAAGGCCCGTCGTTAAGGCGTGATCTAAATTCGATTGGTCGCTGACCCTTATATACGAAGAAATTCAGGATATCCATGAATCCAGCTAAGCCTAACTTCCAGATAAGTTTTAAATTTATTTGTAGTTTAATATTTGTTTGTAAAATTTTCGTACTAATGGATTAGATTTATTTAAACGATAAGAAATCGATATAATTAGGCTATATTCTCCCTTTAAAGGATGTCGCAAAAGGAAAGAGAAAGACTAGAATTAATTGGCAAACGTTTTAAGCTAATTGCGTCTAAGGATGGTCGTACAAAAAGAGAATATTAAACCCCCCTTTAATGTAACATACACCTTACTAAATATTAAAAGCCTATATACGGTACACGAGAAAGCTGAGCTGCGTGAAACGTGGAACGAAAGTCAAAAACCATATCATTATCATACAGTTCAGTATAGAAGGATACCTATATATGGGGTAGGGAAACTTTTCACAGTTTTGTGCCTGTTTGAAGGTTTTTATTCGGTTTTCTTCGGTCTTCCACGACCATTTTCGTATTAGACGCTTCATTACGTACAATGTCAATTTAATACGTCCATCAGAAATTTCACGCACGAATAGAAACAGAACAAAAATAACGCGTGCTTAGTCTGTCGAAAATTCAAACAGATTTTGAGGAATTCGTATAATTTTTATTAATTGGATAAAATCTACTAAATTCTGATGTATATTATCAGTTTGATTAAAAATAGACTGTTTTTCATTCGAGTTAACTTATTCGAAGATAAAGTAAAAAACATAATCCATATCCGTTTTTATCCAAAAATGGCCTTATCTTAGAATATTATCCGCGTTATACGTTCGGATAAAAAAAATTCAAAATTTATTTTCGTGAAAAATAATGAATAAAAAAGATGATTTAAAATCTTAGTTTCGTTGTTATATTTTTATTCTTCAAATTAAAAGTCAATTTGAAATATTATTTTTGTATTTTAGACTGATTCTGGAAATGTGAATTTTCTTATCCATCGTTATACGTTTGAATACGAGTAATTTGTTCGTAGATAATGCGTCAAACGCTTATCTTCGGGTTTTCTTCCATTTCCCTGACTATTCCATGAATATTATTCACCAGTTTCCATAAATATAACCTCGCAAATTATATGCTAAGTGAAATTATTAATATTTGAGAGTGGCTTACTAATATTAGTCCGAAGAACACTTAAATTTCAGAGAGTGATTATAAAAGACAAAAAAAAAGGTTTTTCCATGCAGGCTCGAATTTATTTTTATCTAATTCGTTACGAAAGAGTGACCTCATATAGGTTAAAGCTATAAATTTAACGAGGTCAGGGGTCAATAAGGGTCAAATGACGATACTTCGTAGAGAGAGCATGCATGCCTTAAAACAGTAGCGTTAAAAAGGCGTATCAAAATGCAATTACGTAATTAAAGGAATATGTCCGACACATTTCTAATAAATCATAAAATAGCTATGAATTATCTATGACCAAACGAAGGTTCAATGCACGTAACTATTATTAAAGGGATAGTGACATGCTCTAGTTAATTTAGTCGAAAACACTTTCATTATGAAGGGAACGCTGAGATATATTAAAAATAAATAAATTATAGGACCAGATCTGCCTTCACACGTTATTATAAAGGCATATGATATGGCAAATAAAAATTCATTTCGATGAGGTTATCATTTCCCGGGAATATTCAGAGCGAAGGAAAACTATCTCTCTTCTCTCCGCGCCCGCAGACACGAACCATCTGGAAGCAGGTCTGGATATTTTACTACGTTACAACTAAAGTTAATTGGCAAAAGGTAGGTGGAAATGTTTATTTAATAAATTGTTTTTGCGGCCATTAAGTGGCAGTCTCATTAATTTAATAACTAACACAAACCTGTGACAAATCTAAGGAATTTTCTAGAATTTTCCAGAATTTTCCCGATTTTTCGATATTTGTATAATTTTCCAGATTTTTACAGACCTTTCTAGAACTTTCAAGCACTTTCTAGATTTTTCTAGACCTCTCCAGACTTTTCTAAAATTTTCTAGACCTCTCCAAACTAATCTAAAATTTTCTAGACCTCTCCAGACTAATCTAAAATTTTCTAGACCTCTCCAGACTAATCTAAAATTTTCTAGACCTCTCCAGACTAATCTAAAATTTTCTAGACCTCTCCAGACTAATCTAAAATTTTCTAGACCTCTCCAGACTAATCTAAAATTATCTAGACCTCTCCAGACTAATCTAAAATTTTCTAGACCTCTCCAGACTAATCTAAAATTTTCTAGACCTCTCCAGACTAATCTAAAATTTTCTAGACCTCTCCAGACTAATCTAAAATTTTCTAGACCTCTCCAGACTAATCTAAAATTTTCTAGACCTCTCCAGACTAATCTAAAAAAAAGTTAAGGACGTATACACGTTCGAATATTGTAAATTAATAGTGTTTGATGATAACATGGTCAACCAATTTTGTGTAAATGATTACCTAACTTCGCTTAAGATATTATCGATAATTTAAAAATCGATATTTGGAATAAAATACCCCTTGTCTATCATTTGAAAGCATATCTACGCCTTAAAGGAGATAGCCTATAAAAATATTTCTTTATCCAGGTTACTTTTCTATTATTGACTACCCAATTTCATACGGTAGCCCCAAGAACTAATTTAAAGAGCTAAGTTTTCTTCTGCCTGACATTCCCCCTGGGCTTCTCCTGTAATTTCGTCTTACCAACAAACACGTTTCAGGAGAGGATCTCCAAAAACATGTTCGTCAGTAAGTCCAAATTACAGAAGAAGGCCCGGGGGAAAGTATGACAGGGTGACAGACAGACAAGAAAACAAAGGACTGTAAGGGAGGAGTGAAGAGGAAAATCAAGAGCAAAGGCCAATCGTGCACACGAGATCTTCACGAGACTTACAATGGCATTCGATTGGTCGCTAACCTTGTACTGGAGGAAATCAGGATCTCCATGAATCCCGCTAAGCCTATTTTCCGGGTAAGTTTTAAATTTATTTCTAGTTTAATATTTGTTCGTAAATTTTTCACTAGTGGATTAGACCTATTTAAACCATAAGGAATCGATAAAAATTCACTTGTTGTTAGGTTGCATTCTCCCTTTAAGCAAAAATTAAGATTTAAATTGTCTTTCGAAACTAATTAGATTTAAAACAAAGGCTACCTTAACATCTGCAACTTTGAAACCGTTTTCAAAAACGTTTAGAATAATCAAATATTTAGACAAAGGAACTCTAAAATTCACCCATTCCATTTTGAGCTTTCATAAACGGTTAAAAACGCTTTTAAATCAGTTCATCCTCCCTTTATCTTTATAAAAATTGTCCAAAAGTCTCCCATAAAACATTAAAATATAACCTGAACCTACCCAAACTTTTTATCAAATAAAAAATATTCGTGTACGAGAGGAAATAAGAACTATTTTCGTCCTATGAGGTTTAAAATTGTGTATCATTACGCCTTAGTTTTATTCATTTTGCTTACTTACATACCGAGATTGAGCTTACATAACCCATAGAATTAAGTCTAGCCTCATTACGCCTCCAAAAAAATTCACAAAAACTTTTCGAAGGTATATAATTTAGTTCAAAAGATCGTTTTGCACCAAAGCGAAAGTTACGGTGCATAAATTCTCAATGTTAAAACGCGTAGGGGGGAAAATAGTTTCCTAAACTACTCAAGCGAGGAAAAATTCTTCGCCAAACACCTTGCCTATTTGATAATTCACAACCCTTTCGACACCATGGGAGAGAGAAAAATCTATAAAAAAATTGGTATACACAGAGGAAAAATAAAAATAAGTCTGGTAGACTACTACGCACAGAGAATAAGTAACAGGAGTGGAAAGCTGCACCAAGAACTTTTTTTTTAATTTACATAATTAACTTATTTTTAAAACAGGAAATATATAAAAAAATTCTGTGGTAAAGACATTAAATTATATCACAGCTACTTGCGATTATATTAAATGCAACTTAATATTCAAACAAAACTTTTAAATTGTAAAAATATTGATTTGCAATTATATATTTCTATACTTGAATCTGATCTAATTTTACTTTATATTATTTTTGTATTAATTTTACATTATATTATTTTTGTATTAATTTTACATTATATTTTGACCTTTTTTTATATGTCCCTAAATTACCGCTGTCTTTCTGGTAAATTTTGCAATTTTCCTAAATTATCCCACACATTTTGGCCTATTTTTATATTTCATTCATCATCCCTAGACATAATTTGGCCCATTTTTCTATTTCCCAAAATTATCCAAGTCATTTTGGCCAATTTTTCCATTTTCCTAAATTATCCCACACATTTTGGCTTATTTTTATATTTCATTCAAATATCCTAGTCATATTTTGGACTATTTCCCAAAATTATCCAAGTAAGTTTCGCCCATTTTAAATTTTTTCCAACTTGACCTAGGCATAGACATATTTTAGCCAATTTTTCTATTTCCATAAAATTATCCTAGTCAGTTTGGCCTATTTTTATATTTCCTTCAAATTATTCTAGTCAGTTTGGCCTATTTTTTCAATTTCTATCAATTATCCCAGACATTTGGCCTTTTTTTCTATTTCCCTAAATTATCCCAGACATTTTTAACCCTATTCATATCAATTCCCAAAATGATCCCAGACATTTCCACCTATTTTCCAAATTTACACTGGCATCTTATCAAAATTCCTCAACATTTCCCCGAAAATCAATTCATCTTCATTTGAACTAAACAGGTTCCGTACTAACAATCCAACAACTTAATTATCTCGTGGTCAAACTATCGAAAGATAAAAGGAATTGTCTCTTTTAATATCTGTTTAATAGAGTTTAATTAAAACAAGCAGAGTTCCCTTCCTTCCACAACTTCTCAAAATTTTCCTCGGTGCAAGTATTACTGTAGTCCATCTTTAAGCCCATGCAAACTCGCAAAGTCGGTGAGCTATTTCGTCGGTCGGTAGACGGCGGAAACACTTCACCGGCGGCTCAGTCGGGTCAGCGACCTGGCCCAGCCCGAGCCAGACAGAATCCTCTACCCCCTTTCCACCAATTCCCCTACATTTTTCCCCAATTTCTCTCTAGAGTCTTTCGCTTTACACGTCAACGGATGGAAAGACAGGGGTAAGAACGCAACCATGCCACAACGAGAGTGCGTTGAAATAAGTAATAAACATAAATACAAGCCTATTTTAAAATTTTCTTTAAAATAAAATCAGACAGACTTAAAGGGAGAATGCAACCTAATATAAGTGATTTTTTTATCGATTCCTTATTGTTTAAATAGGCCTAATCCAACAGTAAAAGGATTACGAAACAAATATTAAACTTGAAATAAATTTGAAACTTACCCGGAAAATAGGCTTAGCTGGATTCATGGAGATATCCTGAACTTCCCGGGAGCATAAGGACTAGCGACTAATGTCATTGGTTGCTACCCCTTAAAATGGAGAGTTCAGGCGAGGGGGCAGTGTACAAAATGTTTGAACTCTTTGCAATATCAAAGCAGAACTCAGAGTTCATAAGAGTTCGAACTCAATGCACTGTCAAAAATGAACTCAGGTGTACAGCGAATTTAAGAGTGCCATACCCCTCGAGTTCAGGTGATCTCCATGAATCCAGCTAAGCCTATTTTCTGGTAAGGTTTAAATTTATTTCTAGTTTAATATTTGTTTGTAATTTTTTTTTACTGTTGGATTAGGCCTATTTAAACGATTTAGGTTCCATTCTCCCTTTAAATAAAATTATAAAAACCATGTTTAGCTTTATTATAGTAAACAGGTCTGCGTTTTCTAGGGAAGTTAAGATATTCGGGCTTAAGATTGTTTTAAAACAGGGGGCCTGCACTATTGTAGAATTTCGGAGACAGGTCTGAAAAGGAAAGATGGGAGGGTCCGAAGGAGAGAGAGAGAGAGAGATTTTAGGACAAAAATTATGTCGCGTTTTCTGAGTGTGACAGCACAATAGGGGGAGGTTTAATATATATATATTTTGAAAAAGGGCACCAGTACACTGCAACGTAGTGAAATTAAATATCCCCGTCTAAACTCCTTATCCTTTGATTTATTGGTTTTTGTTTTTCGGTTTAGGGTTTGTTATAAAGGGATACTTCAAAGTAGAGATCGGGGTTTGGACAAAATACTCCACAAATGTTAATCAGTTAATCATAAAAAAATAATCGGAAAATTATTCGCGATTACATTGGATTTATCATAGACTTTCCTCGAAAAATTTTAAGTTATGAATAAAGATAAAATAATCAGAAAATGTTCTTGTCCAAACCCCGATCTCTACTTCAAAGTTTCAAAAATTAATTCAATTTAAAGCTTTGAGCTTCGAGTAGAAACAAATCGGTCGGAATTTCATGGCTGATTCTTCAACTAAAGTTTTACCTATATGAGATCAGCCAATCGTTAATTCGTCGACCAACCTTTTGTTATATACCGAACTTTAATAAACGCGTGTTTCGGACAAGGTGGATGTTACTCTAATTCGTTGTACAACTGAGTTCACTGATTTCAGATTTCACAATACACTGAGTTCAAACTCTTGTAAACTCTGTGTTTAGCTTATGGTAGCTCGCAAAGAATTCAAAAATTTTGTATACCCGAGCTCTATAGTTCTATAACCCGGTAAACCCTTCGGTTTCGGACACCACAAAGGGTTCCAATTTTCAATGTCAACTTCAAAAAAGTTCTTGCACGCGATACATACATTTCGTCATTGTAAAAACTAAAATACATGGGTGACGGTCGACTCTTTGAAGTATGTTCAACGAATTAGATTTAATGTCAATAAATCTGAAGTAATATGTTCATTGTGTTGTATATATTTCACCCAAAAACATTCCTTCATTCGCTATAGAACAAAATAAAATGAATACTGAACTTAAAATACTTAATTCTACGTTTTTAATTCAATGAGATTATTTAGGGTGAAATTAGAAAACTTTAGATTGACGATAGCTAAGGAAATTAACAACTCTAGCTTCCTTATACATTGACTCTAAATGGATAAACGTTGTTGCGGAGACCAATGAACAAATCATCAGTACAATCAAAATCAAAGTCACGTCAAAATGAAAGAGGGTCCATTGTATTACAGCAGAAACCGTTTATACGAATTTTTTGAAGGGCCAAATTAGAGATGAGGCAAAATAGGGGAATAGAAGAATCTTATTACTCTGGAAGATCAAAAGTTAAAGGGCAACTCGTACGAAATATATCAAATTTTATTGCTCAACCACTCAAAGATTTTTTTTTAAGTAATCTTGGTAAGATTTCAACAGCCGCGTTCATACTAGGCCTTGGAATCGATTTAAACCGTTTCAAAACGTTTCGCTAGAGTCATGTGAACGGGAAACTGTCTTTTCTCGAATCGATTTGATTCGATTTCTCGAAACTGCTTCGGGAACCAGTTTCATACCGATTCGGCTACAACAACCGATAAATGAAGCTACAATAAATCGATTTACAAAGATAATGCGTGAACACGTGACGCTTAAAACGATTCCTGGCGATTTGAATATCGGTTTAATTTTAAAATCATTAGTGAAACCTACCAAAACAACCTCCGTAATTCATTTAAAGCGAGGCTGTCACGAACTCGGAAAGATGGTTAAAAAACGATTCAAACTATTAAAAAAAATTGTTAAAAAACTTCAATACCCCTTTAAAAACTAAAATAACTAGAAAGGGGACAGACTTTTCCTTTGAATCACGAAGCATGCCTTATATAAATGTAGATATAGCCACTTTAACAAGTAACTCTCTCATCTCGTAATCGAATAAACTTTGGAGGGGAGGTCTAATAGCTATATAGGGTCATTTAATTCAAAGATGGTTCTAAAAAGGGAAGCAATATATACAAGGATTGCGTAATTTAACACGGGTGGGGGAAAGAAACGCGACAGTTATGGGTCTACTATTTAAAAAATTATAATAAATACGTTAGATTTATTTGAAGGGGCTTGTTTCTGAGCTTATTTCAAATTTCCCAGACTTTTTCCGGAATTTCAAGACTTTTCTAGAATTTTCCAGAACTTCCAAGAATTTTCTAGATCTCTCCAGACTTTTCTGGAACCTTCTAGAACATTCTGGTAACGCACGTACGGACATTGTGGTTGATTGGTGGTTATATTCGAATTGTTTAAAACAAAAATTCCTCCGCAATACTACGTCATCATTGCTAGCGTGGAAATTATAGAGGCTACATGTGATTCTCGCGCGACTTAAGGTCGCTTTCGCGTGGTCTTTTTCGTGAGAGTACTTATTTATAATGTCTGACTAATTTAGTTACGCAATTTCAGATTCCAATTCCAACTATAAACATTTAATTACATTTTATTTCTGAGGAATTAAAGGTACAGACCGGGATAAAAAAAAGTGTGTCTTAAATTATAGAGCGTGTATTAAAACGACTAATATCATATCGCAAAAAATTTAATAGTTAGTAGATATTAAGATATTTACGTTTATTATAAGCAAAAAGTGATCTCTAGTGAACGCCATTTTAGTTTTTTCATACCCTTTCGATGCCTGCTGAGGATCGGCTTCGCCGATTGGTTTATTTCTCACCTAAAGTCACTTGACTCTAGCTGAAAATAGATGCGGGTATAAGCGCGCTCAATTTCTTTAGAGTCAAATAAGATATGCCGGGCCGAAACATAGGCTACTTCCGAAGGATCCCGCGCGCGAACACTAACCCGAAGGTCGGTCGGCCAGCTGAGCTTGTAGTAGTCAGTACTAGGTATTAACCGAGTCTTAAGTTGATTTGAAGAATTAGAAGGTGAGAACTAAACTGCATTCATTAATTACGCAATTAGTCATGTTTTCGTAGAAAGTTAGAAATCACAAAATTACGGGTCTTCTTACGAAGTTACGAACAGACGATCCGACTGCAGCGACTCGAATGGCCTTCGTTTCGCGAATTTTAATTGGGTGACTTAAAGGCCAATCATTGAAGCGGATCCTTATTTTTAAAACTCGAAATGCCGGGAAGCAAATATGGCGTTCTTCTAGGAACGTCAATTTCGGTTTTAAAATGATATTTATAAATTAACCAAGACTTAAATCACTATAATGTGTTTTGATTTGTAGGTTTTTAAGCATGCTCTTTCCAATGGAAGTACTTTTAAAGTTGGGTTGCCTTTACCTTTAAGGTTTTAGAACTATTGGAGTGAATAATTAAAGTTAATATATAACATGCAGGCATCATTATTTGGATTTCATTATCCCTCGAAATTCTCAAAACCAATTAGGGTACAAAAATTCAAATTCCAATCTCTATATATGAAATTATTTGCAAAAACTCATATTAATGATACGGTATCAATTTTATTCGTTCATGAACCGAATAAATTAAAATTATTTGCTTGAAGGAAGCGTGAGTAGAATATATTGATCAATTAATTGGATTTTTTTCACTATTCCAAAGTTCAAAACTACCTTAAGTCTAATCCCCGAATATGCGTTTTACGTTTTCCCCAAATTAACGATAAGTTTGTCAGTTGTTTGAAGTATTTAATTTTAATGGTGGAAACGATTAAAAATTAACTTTTCATTTTCCAAACCCTTACATTAAAATTAATCCTCTGGCTATTCTCAGGTATAAGCCAGACTTCGCCCAAAAACATCACATTTCATTTAAAGGGAGAATGAAAGGCCGAAACAACCTATTTTTAATCGATTAAGAATGCTAAAATAATGAGAAAAACAATAATATTACTCACCAAAAATATTTCGTTATTTTATAATCAATTTCCAAAGTTCCCATGCTAAGCCTAGGCTGCCTAGCTCGGTGAACTAGGCGAGCACGACCTGTATTTTTTTTTTTTAATATTCGCGGCTGTTCTTGTCGCCAATCACGAGCGAGTACGCGTATTTATAAAATACGCGTACTCGCTCGTGATTGGCGACTAGATCAGACGAAAATATTATACGGCTCGTGCTCGATTAGTTCGCCGAGCTAGGCAGCCAAGGCTTAGCATCTGCAAGTTTCGGAACTTTGGAAATTGATTATAAAATAACGAAATATTTTTCTTGAGTTATATTATTGTTTTTCTCATTATTTTAGCATTCTTAATCGATTAAAAATAGGTTGTTTTGGTCTTTCATTCTCCCTTTAATTTCAAAATCAAAATGTTTAAAATATCTAGGTCATTTTTTTCGACATATGACGTAGTTTATTTCTGGGACGTAATTAACGATAATTGTGATACGAAAGGTAGAAATTTCTGGATTAAGTACTTTTACGAAAAAGACCGCGCGAAACCGACTTCATCACTGTGCCAGAACGCGCGAGAATCAACTGTAGGCTCTGCAATAATCACGCAGACATAGTGATGACGTAATTTTTAATGACATAGAGGTCGAGGTTTGGACAAGATAATTAATCAGTTAATTATTAATAATAATAAGTTAAATATTCGCGATTACATTCGCTTTTATCATAGACTTCCCGCGGATAATTTCAAATTATGAATAAAGATCAAATAAACAGAAATTATCCAAACCCCGACCTCTAGAATTTGATTAAAAATGGACTATTTTCATTCGAATTAACTTATGCGAAGATAAAGTAAAAAACATAATCCATATCCGTTTTTATCCAAAAATGGCCTTATCTTAGATTATCCGGGTTATATACGCTCGGATAAAAAAATTCTAATTTATTTTCGGGAAAAGTAACGAATAAAAAGATGATTTAAAATCTTAGTTTCGTTGTTTTATTTATATTCTTCAAATTAAAAGTAAATTTGAATATTTTTCTTATATTTTAGACTAATTCTGGAAACGTGAATTTTCTTATCCATCGTTATACGTTTGAATACGAGTAATTAGTTCGTAGATAAAGCGCCAAAGGCTTATCTTCGGGTAAACCTTACACATTTAACCAATTATACGAATATACAAATTTAATTTTTTAGTTACAATTTGTCTGAAAATATCTGAAAATATTCGAATAACAGAAGATAATGGATATCCGATTCCGAGCTCTAATGACAGGCAAATTTTAAGAAAAAAAAAAAAATAATAATAATAATAAAATAAACATATCGGAGTGCAATATCTCTTTACGGTCTAACATTCAAATACGTGCTTTAACCTATGGCATTTGCATAAAAATTTTAAAACATCTTTTCCCTCTTATTCAAAATACGAAATAATTAAAAAGTTCTTGGTATAGCCGAAATCTTTTTTTGAGGTTAAAGAAAGTACTAAAGAGGCATACGCTGATTCAATCGCAATCTTGGAATTTGATATAAATTACGTAACAAATACCCGTTTCCAATGGGAATTTCGTTTCCTTCCAAAGTAATAAATTATTTTACATATAACCTAGCTTTGTACGCTTCTATAAACTGATTCTAGCAATTAACGAGCGTTTAACTTGGAAATAAGTAAATTCTAGAAGCAAAAACTTAAATCATCTTCCCGCAATAAGAGTTATATACCTTTAGGTATGCGTAAAACGCGCGAATTCGCGGGAAAAGGATCGAAGTCTGGGACTTATATCATTAAAAAGGAAGGGTGAAAATGTGTTTTTAATTAATATAATAATTAAATACAATTTCGTCACCCTTTTAGACGAAAATGATTGGATGCAAGTTCTAATTCGGGGTATTCATATAAGGGGGATATTACCGTTTCCACAGTGTCACCAGTACCTTTGCCAGTCAAGCATAACTTGGAACTGATCCGAACTCAACTTGATTCCCAAATATTCTGACAACATCGAGGGATATGACATTTGAAAAATGAGTATTTCCATTAGACAGATTATTCTCAAATTTTGCCTAAAATTTCCATTGAATCTTCTTTTCAAACAAATTTTGATCTATTTCAATTCGACCTATATTCCCATACATATTGGCCTAACAGGGTTCGTAAAAACTTTGGAGGTTAATTTCTCTAACTTTTCCAGATGTTCTAAATAATTTCTCTGACCAATTTTATCTTTTACGATAATTTATCCTTACGTGCGAGCTCTTGTCAATTCCCACTTTTTATTTGACATAGTTTATCTATCAGGGGTTGATAGTTCACTCAGAATTTGAGAAAACAAAATTTAAATCTTTAGGCAAATATTTTCAACTTAAAATAATAACGTTAATTTGTGAACTAATCATAACCGTTTGGGATCATTTTCCAATTCCCCGACCTTTTTCGGGCAATTTTCCAATTCTCCGACCTCCTTAGGACAATTTTCAAATTCCCCGACCTTTTTTTGGGACAATTTTCAAATTCCCCGACCTTTTTTGGGACAATTTTCAAATTCCCCGACCTTTTTGGGGCAATTTTCCAATTCCCCGACCTTTTTTTGGGACAATTTTCAAATTCCCCGACCTTTTTTTGGGACAATTTTCAAATTCCCCGACCTTTTTTTGGGACAATTTTCAAATTCCCCGACCTTTTTTTGGGACAATTTTCAAATTCCCCGACCTTTTTTTGAGACAATTTTCAAATTCCCCGACCTTTTTTGGGACAATTTTCAAATTCCCCGACCTTTTTTGGGACAATTTTCAAATTCCCCGATATTTTTGGGACAATTTTCAAATTCCCCGATATTTTTGGGACAATTTTCAAATTCCCCGATATTTTTGGGACAATTTTCAAATTCCCCAATATTTTTGGGACAATTTTCAAATTCCCCAATATTTTTGGGACAATTTTCAAATTCCCCGATATTTTTGGGACAATTTTCAAATTCCCCGATATTTTTGGGACAATTTTCAAATTCCCCGATATTTTTGGGACAATTTTCAAATTCCCCGATATTTTTGGGACAATTTTCAAATTCCCCGATATTTTTGGGACAATTTTCAAATTCCCCGATATTTTTGGGACAATTTTCAAATTCCCCGATATTTTCTCGGACCTTTTGGAGCAATATCCAATTTCCCCGACTTTTCCCTGACCAGGTCGTGCACGAACACAGCCTAATTTTCATTGGAACAGCTACTTTCAGACATTTAGGGCAAACTGGCATAAATATTCCTTGTCCAAAACTAAAAACAAAATTCCCCACTTTGAAAACCTTCATTTTTAGACGATAGTTTTCCTTTATAAAGTCAAGTATTAAAATAATCGATTTCGATTAAATATTAATTTGATTATGCCTGGTTTAAGCTTCCCTTTGATGGTGAGAATGCTAAGAGAGTTAAGAAAAGAATTGAAATAGTTGGAAGGAGTCTATCTCGAGGCGGGAGGAGGTTGGCTATTTGAGGGCCAATAGGAGGGAGGAGATGGGAGACGGTTGGAATTTAATAAGAGAGGGACATTTCCGTGGCTTCGCTATTTTTTTTTTTTTTTTTTTATGCCGAAAAAATATAAAAGGGCCTCTTTTAACTCCACTACATTGAAGGTCGCGAACGATCCGTTCTAGACATAGCTTAAAAAATAAGTCAGGGCCCCCAAGATCGAGGAAAAAAATATTTTTGTCAACTATCTAGCCGCTGAAAAAAAACCTTCTCTTCTATCTTATGATTTTTGCTTCCAATTCTGTCTATTCGAAAGCAGGGTGTGACCATATTTTTTTTCCCTTCCCACGTGGCGTACGATTATAACGGCCATTTTGCTTTGGCAAATAGGCTTTAGCTTGCAATTTGACGATGTTTCTGGCGCCTGCGTATTTTAAACAACGTTGCTCTCATGATTTTAAATCAATAATTTATCAATGAAGAGGGGATTTCATTCTCACTTGAAAAGAAATGTATATTTAAAAACAACGGCGGCTTATGTCTTTAATTATTATATAACATATCACGAAACTAAGAATTCTTTGATTTTAAGAATTATTCCGAACTTGACGAGAGCATCAAAATTCGACCGCAAGAAAACTTGTTTTAAACAATAACTAATTATATATTTTGAAATATCTCACGTGAAAAATAAAACTTAAATATTTTCTACGCAATCTGTTACGCTTACAAATCACATTATTTCAAGTTTGAGATTAGAAAACTATCTTTAGACTTTACAATGAACAAAACGCAAAGTTTATCAAACTTTAACAAGTCATAGCTATCTAAATTATAAACCGATCTTAAAAAAAATGGTCAAAACAACCATCTTCAATATTGTAATAGATAAATATTAATACGACTTAAGCCTCGTCATTGTCATCAAAATCTAAGATAAATATAACACTATAAATAACTCCATAGCGATTAGGCTTAACTAGACCAAGGTTACTTTTAAATACCAGCATATTAAACGACAAAATAAACGTTAACTCACCCTTAATTTAACGATCTTCTAGTAGATTCCAACGACGCAAATACGCTGATGAGACAAAACAAAAATCCAAAAAAAATCTAAGGATAAAAAAAACACGCAATGTTTTACAAAATACGCATTGGGCGCTTTCGCGACTGAAAAAAAATAGGACATCCTAAGCCTAAACTCGTAGTGTAACTATGACGACACGTGTTTGCGCCTAGCATCACACTATACGGCCTACGCGCTCTAAAAAGATGCCAGAGACTGAAAATAATAGACGGGACAATGGGGGGGGGGAATAACTTTAGCGTTAGAAAATTGGAGAAAAGGGCCATCCGCATTCACCCAAACAAGAGTTACTTCCCCCGCTGACATTCGGCGTTAGAATAGATGCCCGAAAGGAAAAAGGCCTAAAGCGTCTGCTCTTCGCCCGAGCTCAAGGCTGTCTGACTGACTATGTCTGGACCTTCTCTCGCCGATCGGAGCTCCTCCAGAGTAGTACCGAATACTGCCAACTATTCCCTAATACCCTTCTCTGACACACAAACGACTACGCAATCTGTAGACGCGCCTAGAGAAAAATATTCTAGGGCTATTGACCCGTCAATCGACGGTCCGTCTCAGTTTTAGATTCTGGCGCGAAAAAAAAAAAAAAAAAAAAAACCTTCTCGAATGACCAAAGAAAAAAATTGGCACGAAATAACCGGGCTTTTACTGTAAATATTACGATCTATTTTACCCTTGAGATTACATTGTTACAAAGTTATAGTTTCGGAGGAGTGGAAGGACTATTTTTTTTTTAATTTTTAAAGCCAGAAAACGTGTTAAAAATGTTCCCAATTTATAAAATATTTGAGAAAGCATTTTTTTTTTGTTATAAAAACCGCAAGGTCTTGTTTTTAAGGAGCTTAATTTGACAGCCCACGATTTTGTTTTCTAATCTGTCTAGCAAAGTGACCTTGACGGTTACACAATAAATGATTATCGTGAACGGAAATAAGCGTTGCTTTTTTTACGTTTTTGGCCATTTGTCCAGCATTATAAATCCATTTGTGATTTTAATATGTTTATAATTATAGATATTTAGGGGGAAAATACAGAGGGAGTCCAAATTATTTAAATTTAAATATTTATCGTACAATAAGTGTAGCTCTGATGTTTAATCAGTTTAAAGAAAGGCATATTGGCTAGGAGATTATAGCCCTACATACTCATTCATTTCAAACATAAATATTAAATACGATTAAAAATCGACCTGATCATTTTCAACAACTCATTAGATTAAAATTAATTGAAAAATTGAATTTTTATCAATTGAATGCCCTTATAAGAAAATCTAAGCATCCTTAAAGACGTTTATTGAAATAAATTTTTAATATATTTCTTACCTGCATAGTCGCGGACAAATCAGAAGTATACCATCTCGCTTCGACATGGTCAAGTCAGTATATGATGGCAAATTCCTTACGACTCTCTGTTTTATATCTCGAGGGCTTGAAGAATGCGATAATGCGCTTAGGACCAGATAGAAAAGACGCTCTAGCATACTATACAACTTCCGTAATAGGTTTACTAAAGTCTTAAAAAATAAAAATAAAAAAAGAGTATCCTCCTATAGGGACCTATATACAGAAACTCAACCCTCTAAACTCCTTTTCCTAAACACGCTACTCTCCAGTCTTTACCCTTATGATACCATACAAAAACTCTAAGCCTTGGCGATTACTCGACGCGTTTTCTTGGCTCCCCTATATAAGCAAAAAGATATATAAATCCAATATGTATACGCCACCAGAAATCTACAAACACTTATTGTCTTCACAGTATATCTCGAAAAACTAGACGGGGGTAAAGGTGGAAGTTGCGACTTGGCATTCCTACCACTACGTTTAACAAAACGTCCTCTAAAACCAGCGCAAGTTCCGTTAGGAAACAAAATGCCGCGCAAATTAGCAGACGACTTTTCATTTAGCTTTGTACTCCCTTTAAACAAACTCTGATGTGATTCGCAAAACCACGTGATTGCTGTTAGGAATTCGGACTCGAATTTCCATTTAATAGACAAATATATGGCGCAAGGAGGAGTATTTTGTATCGTATTGAATTTGAGACACGTGGTTTTGTGATTGACGTCAGAATTTGCTCAAATTTAAAGGCACGAAAAGCGGGAAAGGGTTGAAATACGTACACGGATAGATAGTTTTAATTTCTGGCCACCAAATGTTGGATAGTGGAAGCAGAAAACATCGCGCGTCACTAAATCCCTCTGGAAATAATACCAAGTAACTTAAATGTTTTCTTCCTAGGTTTACTTGCCCTTTAACCCATCTCTTTGCTAGTCCCGTAAGAGGCCAGTCTCCCAATAGAAATTTAGCTGAAAATTGAAATGTAAATTATTTTATGGCACAATTAATTCATAAATAATAATTATTAATAAAAAAAATTCATATAATATTCACAAATAACCCGTTATAAATTCAACCATGCAGCATTATTTTAATTGAATACTCGCTTTATTAAAATATTTTAGTATTTCTTGTTTTTAAAAGCGTCAATATCATATTAAGACACACTTCAAAACTTATCAAACATTTTTTAAATTCCTGCCTCGATTTGGATTATATTATTTTCCCCTGCTGCTCGGGAAAAAAAAACAACATCGCCGAAAAAAAAAAAAAAAAAAACCTTGAAAAAATTTATCTTTTAATTTCCTTGAACTCGAAAATATTTATCGAGACAAATCTTCTTAAAGGGTAACAAACAGCTAAATGAAATTCTCCAAACCTAATGAAATGTGTGTAGTGTATGGTCTAAAAACCGCTTATACAAAACATCACTAAAAAATATTCAATCGTTTTCTCGGAAAGAGGATTTGAAATTCGCATTTTTACCAATTTTCGCGCGATTTGTATTTCCCGCCAGAATTGTAGCTATATTTAGAGAAAAGCGCGCGAATTAATTTTTACGAAAGCGCGCGAAAAATCTCGTGATAATTCGGATTTTTTTCCCTTGGATTTATCTGAGTGTCACCCTTTAATTTCTGTTCAAATCTAGTTTGCAGAACTTCTTTTATTCCCTATGGGAATTATGTTGTGTACCAATATGACTCACCTTTCACTATTTTGCAAAGATATGTTGAACATGATTATAACGACATGATTATCATAAGCGTGCGTACCGATAGGACCGAGTGGGCCATGACCTGACCTGAAATTTCAATGGAAGCGATTAAGTCAGGAAAATTTGGACGCAAAAGTCTGAAAAACTTGGGTCATAGAGTTTGCAATGATTAAAGGCGCAAAATATTGGGGCGCCCCGACCTGAAATTTATCTGGGACGCTAAAGTCAGGTAATAGGGGCCCAAAATATTGGATGCAGTGCCGAGATGCGAGGCTTTCCCCAATGTTATTTGCTATATTCTTTTTGCTTCCACGTTTTTTTGTCAATAAGCGGGTGTAGTGGGGTTGCCCCAGCTGTCCTAAAAATGTTGGCAAGACGAGTAATGATTTTTCTAATCAAATCTGACGTACGAAATTATGGAAACCATAATTTATCGTAATAAATTTCTTTAAATATGTCATAAATGTTAAAATTAACTAATCCCTTATAGATTGATTGGACATGAAGCCCCGTTATGTCCTACCTCGCGAGTGTAAGTTGATAGATACATCGATATATACACGGGTTTGAAAAGGTTTCCTAGACGCTGCTTCCTGGTCCGCGCTAACCTTATTTTAATTGGATTAAGAAAACGCTGCCCTCTATTATCGGACGACAGCGTAAAAAATGGTTTAAGTCGAGTTTCCTTGTGGGAGTGTTTCCGATCACCCGTTAACACCCAGTATCCCCGTTGAAAAAGGTTTTAAGGGAGTAAGTTTAGGGGTGGACGCGAAGCCTAGCAAAAGGCTGATGAAGTGTTTTACCAAAAATTATATTTTGCCCAAAGCGAGATACCGAGGCCTAAATTTAGCCCTCGGCGCGTTTTAAAGGCTTAACTCTTTTTAACCCTTATCTTACTTTCGTTTCGCGACTGGCGGCGGGTTGTATAGTAAGAAACAGAAGTAATAAATTAAAACTTATTTGGAATTACTTTTATTCTTTCGTTTAGAATTGCAATATTGATTTCTTATTATACGAAGCCAAAATTTCCAAATACTTAAGCTAAGTTACTTTTCGAGAAAATACATCTATCGCTTTTTAAGTTTTTGGATAACAATATCTTTGGTTAAGTAGATTGTAGTGCAGCAACGGCTTAAAAGAGGGCAACGGTGTATTAAGTTTTCTCACAAAATGTATCCGTGTTTGGAAGAGAAAATGGTGGGTGTTAGGCTTATAACCTTTTAAACATTTAAGTGTGTTGACAATGGTCAGTAGCGCTACGTGACATTTTGGCCCCCAAAACCTTTTGTCCGGCTTTCACAACGCGGGCTTCGACAGCCTGAATAAGTTGCAAGTTGAGGCTCAAATCCACGTGACTTTGCAACCCCTGATGGTAAGCTTCTCGACGCATATTGCAAGATAAAATCGTGTGACCATTCTGCTCGAATTGGAAACAGTCTTGACCTAAGTGGGCAATAAATTTACATGACCTACAATTAGCCCTTTTTAATCATAAATTTAAGGTGCGGAGTGCAAGATTTCATTCCAAATTAGATTAATTACTAGAAATTAATCTATTTATATCATGTAAAATAGGCTTAGCTCTTCTTGGGTACATATAGGACACCGTAAAAAATGATTTAATTTTAAAAAGGGCTTCATTTTGAAACGCAAGAAAACAGTTTAAGTAATATTTTTCAAAGCTTTGTTAAAGAATTAATAACTAAAAACTGACCATGTCCTGTGCAGCATAGTTTCTAAGAACTGCATTGTGTACGAACTCAACTAGATTACGCTCAGAACTTAAATTTTTTGAATTAATATTTACTGGTTTGGCCATGTTAACGCGGAGCCAATGAAAAGACGATTTAACAGTGAGTCAGTGACGTAAAACAGCGAAATAATGACGTATCCAAAAACCTAATATAAATTAGTTTTAAAACTTTCGGGATTTCTACACATTCAAATGTTTCCTTTTGAATAAGGTCAAATAATTTTATACTGGACCTTATCTAACCTTAAATTTCAATAATTTAAAGGAATAAGGTTCAATAAAGAACACGAAATTCACGAATTCATATTTTCCAGCCAGCCATTTTAACAAGCTGGTCACGAATTCATATTTTCCAGCCAGCCATTTTAACAAGCTGGGTAACAATAATAATAGTATTTTCGTGAGCTAAATATGAAGATCATTTGAAATTTATATTTTCATTCACACTGTAAACGAAATAGGGTAGTTGCTACCCAAACCCATGGAATATTTTATGATAATGTGCGAAAAAAATAATAAAAAATGCAAGCTTTGAAATAAAAAAATGCCTTTTTTTCGAACTTTTCTGGCTAAATGACTATGCCGGTTTTTTTTAGCGAATATAATATTTGTATAAGATAACGTTATCGTAAAAATAATTAGAAATTGATACCTCGACAGAAAAAAGGCGATATCCATATTAAATTGAAAATTAGCCAAAAACTCACCAATTTTTTAGTGAAATAACGATACAAATAATTTTTTTTGTTGATGACCAAAATTTTTAAGTTTCTGAAAACATTATTCAAAAAAGTTTCGAAATTTTTATCTACTCTTCAAAAATTCAAAACGAAATTTAAAACGAACGAAAAGCTCGAGTAAATTTTTAAAACCGTATTATTAACTGTTTAATTAATCGTTTTAACCGTCAAAAAGTACGTAATTAAATTAAATATAAGCCTAATTATGCGTAATTTTGACGAAATTTGACTTTTTGGTGAAAAAAAGAACGAAAAATAAATCGGACAGTACAAAATAGGAAGGATTGTGAAAAACAAATTTAATTTCTTTTTCATCTATAAGCAGAAACCAAGGCCTCGTCTTTGCTTCCACATTCTGTGAAGCTACGTTTGTTTGTGCAGGAAATTTATGGAGTGGAAACAAAAAATTATGTGGCGGGAAAGATATGGAAATAAAAAAGTGCAACGTCACAAAAAAAAAAGAATACAAAGTCAAGCGGAGCAAAAAATTAGGCTGATTATTGAAAAATGTTTATATAAGCATCGTAGAATGGTTCATATATCACGGGTCAATTCAATCTAGTCACAGGAATTGACTACTAAAAAAGTAGACAGTTTCAAATTCTGACCTTTTAAAGTCAAGGTTTAAAATTATAACCTTTTAAAGTCAAGGTTTAAAATTATAACCTTTTAAAGTCAAGGTTTAAAATTATAACCTTTTAAAGTCAAGGTTTAAAATTATAACCTTTTAAAGGGAAAGTTTGAAGTTACAACCTTTTAAAGCCAAAATTTCAAATTCCGACCTTTTAAAGCCAAAATTTCAAATTCCGACCTTTTAAAGCCGAAATTTCAAATTCCGACCTTTTAAAGCCGAAATTTCAAATTCCGACCTTTTAAAGCCAAAGTTTCAAACTCAGATCTTTTATAAAGAGTTTCACCTTAACATCTCCCGATCTTTATTTAAAAAGGGCCCAATTTTAAAATTCCAAGAATTGACCATTCAAAGACGAATTTTCAAACTTTTGATCTTACTAAAACAACTGAACCATTCCATTACGCTTAAATAATCATACAACATTTTTTAAATAAAAAAATGATGTTTTTCATTTAAACTGAGCGCTAATTTTTTTTAAAAAATGTAAAGGAATTGATTTTTTTTAAAGATACATGCGCCATCTACATTCGAAATTTTGTATAATTTGTTTCAAATAGCGGCTTACGAGAAACTAATTAAGGTAAAGCGCTTTTTAAACAGTTTAACGAATTAACATCCTTTCGTTTCCCAAAAAAACATTGCTGTAGTTTTAACTTAAATGCAAGCGGAAAAAAGAAAAACAACGAAAAGAATTTGTAAAAAATAAAGTACCTTTTCCATCCCAGCTTTGCCTTATTTTGTAATTTTCATAATGTAATTGTTGTTCAAATTTCATCGCGGCCGAAGCCTGTTCACTCAGTAATTTTTCTTGCTGTTTCAAACAATATTCTTGCTGTTGCTGATATTCGTGTAGTTCCGCTAAAGTCCGTTGCAACGAACTAAATTTCAAACGATTAGTTTAAAATAATATTTTTAAATCCCGAAGGAAATGTCTCTTAGAAATAAAATCACGAGACACGTCCTTCCGAGATATTCGGGTTTTCTAAATTTATAATCGTACTTGTGGTGCGCCTCTAAAGCTTTTTCAAGTTTGCTCAAACACCTAACGGCTCTTAGACGCTGTTCGGCATTTTTCGAGTTGCTTAGTTTCAAGGTATTTTCAAAGCATACCACTGACTTGTTGTAATCCGAAAGCACCTGATATATTTAGATTCAATATCAAATTATTTCTTCGTATGTTCAACGAGTTCTTAAATAATACCAGGTATTCGTATATAAATATAGACGGAATGATCAACATATTCCCTTTACTGTATTCAGATTCATAGCCCAAGGAAGAGCTCCACAACTTAATACTGTATTTTATTGGCTCTCTTGAGTTTACATTTTGATGACATTGCTGACAGGATAGGAGAAAAAAAATGGGACAGCGGCCAAGCCCACAAACTACCACCGATGGGAATAATTTACAAGATACAGAGTTTGTTTTTCAGAAAACAGAGCTACATTTTAAACATTTTCTAAACCTTCAAGCATTATTTTGCGCTAAAATAAATATTTTCGATCATAATCTATTTATAATATTGTAACATTAAGAAGCGTATTGAGCTTAAGCCTGTAGTATCCCTAAAAATCTAAAAGCCGTTAAGAACCTGGATAAACCTAAAACGCACAACTAAGACACTCCTCATCTTTCCTACCCACCTCTAATAGAAGGTGTCAAGGGACTATAACGCACCTTCACTAAAGCCTGTTGATCATTCCATCTATATTTATACAAGAATTCCTGATAATACGTACGGCGTAAATATTTCCCAACGTAAAGTGACAAATTGCGTTATCAGGCGAGATATCGATCGCCGCGTGAACAACGACAGCCGCCTCTTCGCAGAAATTAGCTCGGTGTAGAATATTTCCGAGACTGACGAGAGAAACGTCTTTATACTCTCGAGGAGAAAAATGTAGCGCCCGACGTAAACATTCTATAGCGTTGTCAGCGTCACCTTCCATTCGCCAATAATAAGCGGCCAGATTATATAAAACCCACGAGGTTTTGTTTTCTTTAAGAGATTCGTAAACTAAGTGGCCAAAGAGTTCAATCTTCTCAATCTGAGTTACTGCGTTACTAAGACCTTCTTCGGCGGAAATATTAAGATTCCGCCTTTCTCTAATACCCTAAAATATTTAAATTATAAGATTTTTCTTCCAACAATTCCTTTCAGCAAACTTCGTACCAATAAATGCTCAAATGCGTGCATGCTAAATTCCAAATCGTATATTTTAGTGCAATAGGGTTTATGATATTCCTGAACATCTTCGGCTTTGGTGTCCGATGATATAAAAGCATTTGCGCTGCGTAAATTATATTTAAAATTAAAAGACACGTACACAAAGATGATATTCAATTATTACTTAAGCCCTTTAACATCCAACGGTACAACGGTGCTTAAATAGAGATCAAATTCTGTTAAAGGTTTCCCAGCAGCCATACAGTCGGCGTCAGTCACGTAAAGTTTCTCTTCTAGATTTGTTTCTTTGTCTTCGTTGCGATCAATTTCTTCCTTACGCGCTATCAACTGATCTTTCAGCTCGTCGACTAGCAACGCGCGTTGCTCTTGCTGAATGAGAGCCACCAGATCGTAAGGGTGACGCAACGAAAACACCGAATCCATCTGAAAAACGGGGTTATTAACATTCTGTTTTGATATAAAAGTAACGCAATTACACAGCCCAAATCAATAAAGTGGGTTGATAATTGAGCCTTGGTCAAAACTGAAAATGAGATATAAAAGCTTGAAATACTTTACCTGAGCTTGAACTTTGCCATCTTCGGTTACGATCCAATGAGTGGAACAATGAATAACTTCGGCGGAAACAATTAAACTTAAAATAATCCAAGGAATACGAAACGCAAATGGACCAAAATTCGTCATGGCCAATAGGCCATAGACCCAATTCCTAAGTTTCAAGTTCGATTCAGTTCCGAATATTCTACAGTTCGGGTCATCAATGTGAGAAATAAGAAATATTCTACAGTCCAATATCATGGAAAGAATTCTTACTATATTGACACATTCTGATCGGCCACTTTATAAATGAATAATAGTTTAAATCTTAAAAAGTTAAATTCAAAAAAAAATAATTAAATATTTTGATAAACGACATCATATATTTCTGACGACATAAATATATCTGTTTAAGAAAGTTTTAAAGATGGTCGAGAGACGGCAGTCATTTTCAAATATCACAGCGCGCTTTTCAAAGAAGTGTATCCGAAACAAAATCGATATCTAGGCCTACTTAATACTGATGAGAAGGCTTATAAGTTATAATCAATAAAATCCCACTCGGAAATTCTTTTTTGATGGTAATTAGTAACTTGTAATATTAACTTTATAATTTATGGCCTCTGACTTCGCAAAAAAAAAAATGTGATAGAATCTATATACAAACAATTTTTATGTGTGGAAAAAACTACTTAAATAATATGTTTGGCTAAGGAAGGACGTGAATCTGAAAGAGGGAAAGTTAATCACCAGTCTAGAGTTCCCCTGTTTATTAAATTCCTTAAGAAAAACTATAAAGTATGGGGGAAGGAGAAAAAAAAAAAAAAATCCTTAGAACTTCGGAACTAATTACGGAGCCGCACCCTTGGATATTAATTGATTTTGGGACGTTTCGTATTTTGTAGCCCATGAATTTTAAATGAAAAAAAAAAGAAGAAAAATACCGGGCCCACAAAAAATTTGATAAAATTCTCATTAGCGGAGATAAAAGAATATTTTAATTATTTATAAAACTAATGAATAATATTCCGCCTTTAATTTAAAACTTGGGAAAACTTCAACCCTCATAGAGCTGAATGTGAATTCTTGTTCCATGACAAAATATTAAAACTAATTAGTGGGAAGTGTTAATTGAAAACGATTTGATCTAAATTAAGATTAAAATAAATAGAAAATTACTATAATGGTATCACCGATATGATAGAGCTTTTATTTCCTAGCTGTAGATGGCTGCATTTATGTGAATTCTAAAGATATCATTCGTATTTCACGGGGTATTGAAGTATTTATTAGCTCTTGATTTTTTGAAGTTAGTTTACGAAACATTCTCTAAAAGATGGAACTATTCTTTTCTGAGAGCTACTACTAACGCGGCACAGGGGTCAAGCAAGTCTACGAGTGTTGCGTTTGAAATACATTAAATTTGTTATTTCGTTAACTTCCCTCAACTCTAGAAGTGTTCTTGATATTTTTAAGGGGAAGCATCATGATTTCTTTTCCATTATTCTTATTTTAAACATGGTTTCCTTTGCTTCCAGCTTTACTAAGAAACTTCAGAGAATTATAAAGCTTGATTCACACAGAGCCAAGTTGAAAAATAATTACGTAAAATATAGGCGTCTATCATAATTCAGGATTGTTACAAGTTCTTAAAACTAAATCTATTGTTATCGCTTCGCGTTCGCTCTTGAACTAGCCTCGTGTGAATTAATCTTCTTAAAAATAACACAAAGATGGTTAAATAATCCTTTTAAAACTGATCTTTTAGTTGATTTATTAGATTTGATTATATATATTGTTAATTAATTTCACCTTGATTTGACCAGATTTGGCAACAGTCCCTTTAGACTCCTTACAAAAAAAAAGTTAGCAAAACTTAACGGTTAACCAATCTTTGTACAAATTGTCAGATGGAAAACCACCTATTTCAAGAGGTTATCAAAGATAGATAATAAATAAACACAAATAAACTTCAGACAACGATAACGACACTTATTGGTAATACATACTCCCGCACGGACCCCAAAAAAAGGCTTAGCTCGATAAAAATCAATAATGGGGGATCATAGGAAAGTATCTAAAAACGCAATTAAGCCTAACGAGCGTTTTTTACCTTCTCTCTTTCGTTGGAAAAGATGAAATAAAAAAGAGGGCCAATATTTCTTTCATTAAGAGCGTAGCTAGTAATGGAGGTAAAATAGAGATGATAATAAAAAAGGTTGAATTTTTCGGAGGGAGGCGTGGTTAAACGGAACAGCTGCTGACGGCGTAATTAAGCCCCGATTGAAAAAAATTGTCCCTCCCACTGATTAGGCTTAGCTATTGGAAAGGATGGTGGTAGCTCGCTGGATGGCTGCTTTTTTATACATGGCAGTAATAGATGCTACTAAAAATCCAATAGCTCAATAATGAAATATGTAAATTTCTTTTTCGGGCTTCTCATATCTCGCTCGCTAAAGGATTTTTTCCCGCTTTTTTTTTTTTCTTTCTTCCGCCTCGATTCTTTCTCGGGGGCGCTTGCTTGGCGTTTCTTTTTCTTATACCGCGTTATTACTCGAAGACTAATAATGGATACTCAATCACTTTCAGGACCGCGTTAGATCCGAAAATAAAATTTATTGGTGGGCCTGCCACTAACTCTTTATAGCGTTTTTGGGGCGATGATATTATTTCATATTTTGGAACATTAAAGGACGGTTAAAAGAGAGATAAATAAAATTGATTATTATTATTATTATAGACTTAAACACATACGGTCCTTCAAAGGGAGGGTTAGGACCCAAATTAGTGGGAATGATTACCAAATAACTCCTAAAAGCTACCACCATGGTGAGTAAAGTGGTGCTTAAACCAGGGTGTATAGCAGACGATTTTTGAGTTATAGTGTATCCCCCGCGTCTTGACTTTAGTAAATATGTTTTCAGATCTGACTAACAGCTTAAAAAACTCAGATTATTTAATTGTATATCACACATAGAAAGTATATCTGTTACACAAAGTATCTTTAGATAAGCCAAATTTACTGTCCTTAAATTATAATCCTGTTCAAGATTAGTTGTCCGAACATTACCCCTATGAGATTTAAGCGTTGTATAACAATCCGCCTCAGATTTGACAATTGGGCTCACTAGTTCCCCATGAACAGGAGTAACGGATAATAGTAAAACGATTTGAAAATGATTTGAATTTACTTGCGTAAAGCCTAGTTCCGACGAAGCGAATTGAGGTGTGAACGCTGAGCAAGTTACAGGAATTTTGAATAGTTTTGGAACCTCTGGTAGTTATTGCAGAGAACGTCCACGAAGAATTGGTAAACCCTTTAAAGGAAATATGATTTTTTTATCGAAATATAGGAAAATTTAGGAGAAATTTAAGTAAAATTAAAATAGGAGCCATGTTTATTGTTGCTAATATTCGATATATAATCGTCTGTTTTGTACGCGTTACGCAAAGCGAATTTTAGAATTTAGCAAAGTCTTCAAAATGCCATAGAAACTAGTCTCGTCACCGGTTCATGGGTGGAAGTAACAATTAGAATTAAATGACTAAATTCTATGACATTTTACAGACTAACTTAATCTTAAAGGGTTAAAAATGTAACCTTCGTTGACAAATTACTATATTACCACGACTCTAGAGTTGAAAAATATAGAAGATTATAGAAATTATTAAAATATAGTAAAAAATAGGAAATAAATGAAATGGTTCTCAGTTCTCGTGTGTACAAGTCTTTAAATAGGACGTAGATTTTGCAATCTCATTAGGTACGCTTATCTCCCGTTTATGCTAAGCGATCGAGCTTTAGGCCTAAAAAAAGATTAAGCCATTAAGCCTTAAACGTCTCATTCATGATAGTTTTTTTTTTTGGGATATATACTTTCTTTATTGAATCTATTCAAAAATTTCGTATGAAGCAACCATATATATATTTTTCTCCCTTATTTCCAAGAGTTCTTTGTCGGCATTTCGGCGGCGAAAGCGTGAAATTGGCGAGACCAAATTCAAACCGACAGATTTCTTTTTTTTATATATATATTATTATTATTATAAAAAAAGAGAGCAGAGAGAGCAAGATGGAAAATTGTGGGGTTAAAAGCTGACTCCCTGTTTTGAAAAGGCGAGGGGCGTGACAGCCGCCTTATTAGCCTGTCATTTGGCGATAACTTTATGGCGTCAACGACTTAACGCCTTAAAACCCTCTTTGAAACGGTGAAACCCCCTATCTTTTTTTATTCATTCACCCCGGCTTTAAAAAATAATAATAAATTCACTAAAAACGTCGATTTCAAAATTTGATACTTATTGAGAGACTTTCAATCTTCCCCAGATAATTTTAAAAGTTCTTAAAGACGAAAATAAAAAATGAAATTGATTCGAAGATTTGTTGATTAAGTTTTAAGTTTTTAAATACTTTTAAAAACCCATATTCAAAATTTTACTACTCCGTTTTGAAGCCAGTTTAAGAAACTTCAAAATTTCAATTTAATTAAGGTAAATTTAAAATTTAGGGTTTTAGGGATTATAGGGTTTAGATTAAAAGCAAAAGTCTTATGGATTAGATTAAAAGCAAAAGTCTTATGGATTAGATTAAAAGCAAAAGTCTTATGGATTAGATTAAAAGCAAAAGTCTTATGGATTAGATTAAAAGCAAAAGTCTTATGGATTAGATTAAAAGCAAAAGTCTTATGGATTAGATTAAAAGCAAAAGTCTTATGGATTAGATTAAAAGCAAAAATCTTTCGATTAGATTAAAAGCAAAATTCTTTCGATTAGATTAAAAGCAAAATTCTTTCGATTAGATTAAAAGCAAAATTCTTTCGATTAGATTAAAAGCAAAATTCTTTGGATTATTAGATTAAAAGCAAAATTCTTTGGATTAGATTAAAAGCAAAATTCTTTGGATTAGATTAAAAGCAAAATTCTTTGGATTAGATTAAAAGCAAAATTCTTTGGATTAGATTAAAAGCAAAATTCTTTGGATTAGATTAAAAGCAAAATTCTTTGGATTAGATTAAAAGCAAAATTCTTTGGATTAGATTAAAAGCAAAATTCTTTGGATTAGATTAAAAGCAAAATTCTTTGGATTAGATTAAAAGCAAAATTCTTTGGATTAGATTAAAAGCAAAATTCTTTGGATTAGATTAAAAGCAAAATTCTTTGGATTAGATTAAAAGCAAAATTCTTTGGATTAGATTAAAAGCAAAATTCTTTGGATTAGATTAAAAGCAAAATTCTTTGGATTAGATTAAAAGCAAAATTCTTTGGATTAGATTAAAAGCAAAATTCTTTGGATTAGATTAAAAGCAAAATTCTTTGGATTAGATTAAAAGCAAAATTCTTTGGATTAGATTAAAAGCAAAATTCTTTGGATTAGATTAAAAGCAAAATTCTTTGGATTAGATTAAAAGCAAAATTCTTTGGATTAGATTAAAAGCAAAATTCTTTGGATTAGATTAAAAGCAAAATTCTTTGGATTAGATTAAAAGCAAAATTCTTTGGATTAGATTAAAATCTAAAGACTTAGGGATTAGACTATGGCAAAAGTTTATATTATATTTAATTTATTTTCAACGCGAATTAAACCCGAAGTAACAATTAATAGAGGAGTTTGAATGCGTGAGATGAGTTAAATCACGGGTGGTTGAATGCCAGCCGGCCACTGTTCGTTTAAGCGTGTGAAACTGCGGGCGCGATACATTTAAATCTATTGGTCACGCTAAGGATTTTTTTTTTACGTTTCACTCGGGGATGTTAACTAAATAGCGGAATAACCAAGATGAGCCCCTCTTTTTTTATCCAGATTCAACCGACGTTTTATTATGACTTTATGCACGTGCACTGTTTACTTTACATATTTGACAGTTAGTCACAGTGACGAAATTTCAAATATTTCAAATCTTGAAAATAATTTCTTACAGTATAGAATCTGGTCTAATTCTGCATGACTGGTCAATCGAAAAGCTTAAAATTCTATCAGATCTGGTAGGCCTAAATACACTATAATAAATATTAGAGAATAATTTCTATCTTCTCATGAGTTAAGGCTAAAATTCAGCACAAAGCAAAAACGAAAAAATTATTCCGAAATAATTATAGATGAGAAATTCATCTTAACTTCAATCTGTTTATTTCCGTTTGCGACATAACTCTTTCTGCGCTAATAGAAGCTAGAACTATTAACAAAGGACACCTATCTTAATAGACATGCTTTCAAAAGCGTCCTCTAACGGCAAACAGTGTGGATAAAAGATGGAACTAGCAAAACCACGTGCTCGTCTGTCCATTCTTTATCCATAGCAGCCACACGTCTTGGTTTAGTTACAACTTTTGACATTGTTTGTCGTTAGAGGACGCTTATGAAAGCTAGGTTTTGTTATTAAGAGCGGCGTCCATTTATTTATCATATGACATTGGGTTGTAAAGGAAAGGTTTTCTTACATGGGTGCATATTTGTGGAAATAATATGGATTAAAAAATTCATTTACCACGAAAATTTCGCCAAAAGGCCAAAAACTCACGTTCAATCGCTTATAATATAGTTATAATATAAACTCATTACCCTCCAACACGGGGTCTATTTGGTTTAATATTTTATATGATGATGTAAAAACCGGAATGCCACGATCTTTAATAAAAAATATAAAAACTAAATTCAAATATCGTGGTTAAGACCACCATTTGTGTTGCACCTTGAGTTTCCTAAAGTTGCTCCCAAAATAAATGAAGCACAAATTAATTTAGATGTGTTTAGTTGCAATTATCAGACTACGAATTAGTTAACAATCCTTAACTAATCAATTAAAGGGACAATCGATTTTTATCGATTTCTTATCGATTAAATAGGCCTAGTCCAACAGTTAAAAAAATTGACAAACAAATATTAAATTAGAAATAAATTTCAAACTTACCCGGAAAACAGGCTTAGCTGGATTCATGGAGATCCTAAACTCCCCATATATGGTCTACGACCAATGACATTGGTCGATAGTCCTTAAGAATCCAGCTAAGCCTATTTTGATGGTAAGTTTTAATTTTATTTCTAGTTTAATATTTGTTTGTAATTTTTTTTTACCATTGGATTAGGCCTATTTAAAAAACGTTAATCTAAAATAATAAACACATATAGATTTAGATTTAAGGTTACCTTTAGGGTACCACTCCTTTTAAAATTCATACCAGACGAGTGACTAGCGCTCCAAGTATATTTAGACTTTTAATATTGGAACGCTTCGAATAAGAAAGGGTAAATTGGGATCCCTATACAGTTTCACGTCCCTCTATGATAAAAAATTCCTGATTACATAAGTTACCCCTTTCAAAATCAAAATCGTGTGCAGCTAAAACCCAACCTCACACTTTAACCGCGCAAATGAAGACATCATCTTCGAAAGTTTGGATAATCACGACGAGCATAAAACGAGCCGGGCTCAATTTCGAGCTTGACCTTTGACCTGTACAAAAATCCTCTCTGATACCACTCTATGCCTCTGATCGTACGAAAAAGAGAGTCGTGCCTAACATGCGCCTATTTTTACGCCGTTGGATAAAAAAATGGTTTTAAAGCGTTGCTAATAAGATTGCCCGAGGGGGAAATTTGACTAAAAAAAAAAAAGAAGTTAAAGTTATTTTTTCGATACGAGGTTTTAAATGACCGAATTATAAAAAAAGAGAAGCTTGGAAAATCAGATTGGCTGACTTCCCATGACCAAAGGCCCCGCGCGCAGACGCCAACCCACAACCCTCAGTTAAGGGGGAGGCCGAACACCGAGGGTGAGCTAAGCCTAACTTAGGACTAACGCGGCGAAAATTTAATAATACCTTTAGAGAAACGCTTTAGGCATGATATGGGGGTTTAACATCTCTATTTGAAATGGGAAATAGCCAACTATTTGTACGTATTAATGTCAACACTATGTAATAAATTCTATTCAATTGGAAACATTTTTTTCCTCGCGAGATGGGAGGAGTTCTAGGTTTTAAAATGATAGATGTGGTTTCGCTCTAAACCTTGGCTTACGATTGATTCTTTGAAATATATATTTATGTAAAGGGAGGATAAAATACCGAAAGCGAATTTCAAACGAAAGAAAAGTCTGAAAGATCAACTTACATAATATGCCTGGAGTTTGTATACTACAGGTAATGCACTCTTGAATAAACATTTAACATATATGGAAGTCAATAATTAGAGTACCAATAGGCCTAAATTATATCAAGAAATCACGATAAAACGTTCCCGAGATTGTGTCGAAACTATTGAAGAAACTTTGAAGTAACCAAAATCGATTACTTTCAACGATTACTACTTTGCATATTTGAATGTGGGAAAAATCTGCGCACCAGGCTTTTCTTCCACCCTAAGGTACCAACGGCACGTTTTCACAGCGGTCGCTATTACTAAAATGGAACTATTTAAGGCCTAGGATTACTTCTGCTTGCCATCCTGGAAACAAACTCGCCCTCTATGCTATCTCTTGCCTTGCTACCCAATAGGAAGCTCAGAAGGTGAGCCCATTTCCAGTGAAACAGTCAAGTGACAGGCAGAAGAAATCCTAGGCCTTTAAGAATCGTTTTCAATCAAGATTCTTTGCCCAGAATCGTCCAATCAAAAAGGTGAAGCTTAAAATCAATCTTTTCATAAGGTTTCGAGTGACAGTCTCCATAGCGTTATCGATTTTAATTATCTAATAACTTATAAATAATTAAACTGTTTTGGTCTCACTTTAAACGAGATTTTATACTCCACCCCTACTGAACCCCATGATCCTATAGAGTAAGCCGATATAGGAGCCGTATCACGATTAAACGTGATAATATCACGCTTGAAACGATAAAAAAAGAAAAATTAACTTCTATACATCATAAAAGAATGTAGATTTAAATTCTACGCTTTAGTGTTAAATCGTAATTAATGGCGTGATTAGAACCGCGCATGATGTCAGCTTCGTGTTGCAACATTAATTTTTATCGCGCGCTTAAAAATTTATACAGAGGGTTGTTTTGAAAATATTTTAAAAAAATATTTTTTCACACCTTTAAACAAAAATAAAAAAAAATTAAAACCGCCAAAAATTTCATACGAGGGAGGTTATAATCGTTAATTTTATAGTTAACAAACAAGTTGTTCCGGATTATGGATCCTAAAATTATAAAATTAGTCCAAGAACTACCACCCCTTATGAATTCAATGTTTATATTTAACTGCTTTGTACATGAACGGCTCTAGTACATTTTTTCAGTCCTTGAAATGCAGAGAAAAAGGGGCTAAATCTAAGAAGAACAAAACATGGTTAGTTTTCTTACTGAACAAAAACATTTCCTTAATTTGGAAGCGATATCTACGATAATAAAGCCTAAAAGAGTTCATATTAAATTGAAGCTATCGCCATTTTTTTCTTGGGTCTATAATAATTTTGATTTTACACCTCTGGATTGTCAACTTCAAAATTAAATTAACAAAAATATATAGATTTAATTCTGAAACCTAATCAACGATAAGTTTCAAATTAAAGATGGGAATTTCTAGCTTCAGTACTTAAACGAAAAATACCCCGTGAGAGAACGAGAGAGAATCGACTATATGCTTTATAATAGCCACGCGACCATAGTGATGACATATTATAGGGAGAAACTGATACGTCAGAGGTTTATCTCTCATCTCAGTGTCATCCCCCTTAGTGGGGGAGTTACAGTATTCGCCCTTACAAGCATTCCCCCAGTAAGTGGTTCCATGACGTCAGGCTTTCCCCCTGCTGTCTCCCTATATCGTGAAAGTTTTGTTTTAAAAAATTTCAAAGACGCCGATTATAAAAAAAAATTACCGTCGAACTGTCACGGTATTTTTTAAGTATATTTTGAATATTTTTTTATCTATTTTTCTGAAAATCATACTCAAATAGCATTTGTTACTCGTGAAAAATTCACAAATTACATAACATCTTCACAAATTAAACTTCAAACAGACAGACATATAGTTAAAAGTTAATATTGAAGGCTTACGCAATTAAAGGTCGGTAAAACCCCCTAGATCCGGTATATTATTATTATAAAAACGATTCATTTAAAAATATGGGAGGGGGTAGTTTTTGCCCGTTTCATTGTTTTTATTCACTTTTTTATGCTCGCGAAAAAAACGCCCTGAACCTCCGCAATAAAAAATATATAACCTTTACAAGTTCGCCGATTTATATTTTGATTAATTTTTCTCCTTAAAATTCAGCATTATAAGGTGTAATATAAAGTGTAAAAATTACTTGATTAAGAAGTTTTTACTCCCCGCCTCAAAATTAAGAACCTTAACCGTGGTACCGAAAGAATTTAGGGTTTTCTGGTTTAACTATAAAGCTGCGTTCATACTAGGCATTGGAATCGATTTAAACTCTTTCAAAACATTTCGCCGGAGTCGTGTGAACGGGAAACCGTCTTTTTTCGAATCGATTTGATTTGATTTGATTTCTAGAAACTGCTTCGGGAACCAGTTTCATACCGATTCGGTTTCAACAACCGATAGATGAAGCTACAATAAATCGATTTATAAACATAATGCGTGACTATATAATTGGTTAAGGTCGACGTCGTCTGCTAAGCAAGAAAAGAAGGTGACTTTATAGGGGCGTTAAAAATCGCAGATTTAAAGGGACTCTACTCTGAAAACAAAACTTCACAAATCACCAGATAATGAACTAATTACGCACTTTCAGAGTCTCGATCTGCTACAAAATATCACCCAACACCACCCGGAAACTGTAAATAAATTCAATAACCCAGAACAGGAAAAAAAAGTAAATATTAAAAATTGTCATCCATGAGAGCTGAACTGAAAATAAAGGGCCTATATGGAAATGAAGTTTCTGATGCTCACTTGGCCATACACGTGGATAAAAAAAATATCCTCATACGCTAGAACGAACGCGTAGAGAGAAAATAAGGGTGAAACTGTCTCGGAGAGCCCAGCGGTGACGTCCACTCGATCAACGCTCCATTGGTCAAGCTCAGTCCAAGCACGATGGAAACGGATAGATTTCGGACCCCCGCGTTATACGGAGAAGTTATAGCTAGGGTCCTGAATTCCCCTCGCGCTCCCATACGGTTACATAATATCAAAGGGGTCACCCTCCCTATTTTGTCAGTTATTGCTTTACAGAAAAGACTTTATAAAAAAATATCACTTGACCCCGAAGAGAAAGGGATCGTTCGTAAAGATACATTTACACTCGATTGGTAATGTTGACATTTTGACGAAGTGAGACGGTCCTTAACGTAAAAAATGATGATAAACGTTTCAAATTACTACCAATTTAGCATACGAAGGTACTCTATAATTACCCCATTTTAATTAGTCAATCTAATTATTTACGAATTACCACTGGAACCCCATCTTTCAACCTATCTCGTTGTTGCGTCTCACGTACGGTCTTATACGATGTAAATAATTACATCTACTCGTAATTGTATTTATTGCTAACCTTTCTAGAGTCCGCATCTCACGATTAAACCGCTGTTTGGTGATATTTAAAAGTAACATCGTTGCAGAGTCAACATTAATAGTATAAAGGTCCTTTATGGCTGCTCCTGGTTTCGATGGGATATTGGCCGTAGTTGGTCATGGGGAAAGACGCTATATGGCAAACGAAGCGAGTCGAGCCTGAATTCTTCCGCAGGAAAGGGGCAAAGGCCCTCCTTTTTTTTACTAGCACGGCGTATCCCTATCAGGGGGATTGAGAGGATGGTGAGGGGGGCATATAGACGCATGGTCGAGTTTTATTAACTCGAATCAATCGCCTCCTCTTTCTCAATCAGGGCTCATCCATCAACACGGCGCGCGCACTCGCTGACCAGTGGCTCAACCCCCCCCCCCCCCCCCCCGTCCCTATGCACGTTAGCCACTATATAAGTTTCGGACCTTTACATACTTTACAGCCTTTACGTAATAAAGATAATCAAAATATTGGATTTAAAAATAAAGCTTAATATAATATATCCTATATGCTTGGTGAATCGAATGGAGATCGGATTTTCAATGGTTTCCAGCATGAAATTTATCAAGACAAAACTATAGCTACGGTCACACTAGTATTTCTTAATCGATTTGAAACTGTAAAATCAAACCGATATCCAAATCACCAAGAATCGTTTAAAGCGTCACGTGTTCACGCATTATCTTTATAAATCGATTTATTGTAGCTTCATCTATGGGTTGATGAATCCGAATCGGTATGAAACTGGTTCCCGAAGCAGTTTCGAGAAATCGAATCAAATCGATTCGAGAAAAAGCGGTTTCCCGTTCACACGACTCCAGCGAAACGTTTTTAAACGGTTCAAATCGATTCCAATGCCTTGTATGAACGCAGCTTTATTTGCATTAGAGGCAAATTATTGCTTAATTGTTAAAATTGCAAGTTTTAAAATCGTTAAATAAAGTCCAGTTGATGACTAAAACATTAATCGGATTCTCGAAAGAGAAAAAAAAAGTTAATCCCAACTTTTTATAAGATTTTAAGATATTATTGCAAAACCGAAAAGTGATTCGAAACCCTCCTAAAAGTGGGGGAAAGGCATATAGCTAATTATCTTTTAGCTCTTGAATCGTAATTAAGCGATGGGCGGTGACATAGGTGGCGCTAATTACAGCTTTCCTTACTTTGATTAATGATCCTTTCTGAGCATCGTCAAAAAAGAATTTCTTCTCCTCCCCTAAAAGCTTCTTCACCTACAGTCAAAATCACTTCGCGAATTCATCGCATACAATACCTATTCTCGTCTTCGAGAACAGTTGGCACCAACTATTTTCATTCCTACGAGGCATAACATTGCGTATCAGTTCGCCTCAGAGTTTCCCAATACGCAACTTCTCTTTAACTGAAGTATAATTTGAGTCTCTCTTCGCTATTATATAGCCAGAAGTATATAATAAAAGAAGAATGCCAAAGTTTATCACCCTTATAACACGAGTCGTATCAATTTTACCACTTTATTGACTTACCTAATCATTAAAAAAGTTATTGACCATGCGTTGAAAAATGTGATTAACTTGTACAAATATTATTTAATTAATCTACTTCATGGTTGAGAAAAAGTTAAACAGCTGATTAAATGTTTCTAGAGTACGTTCATCTATGGTTTAAAATTTATAGTTAAAAAACGTAGAATTACTTTTATTTATAATCCACCAGATTTATCATAATCCCATATTAGGAATAAACTATAGTTTAACAACGCAATTGGGTCAATTTTATCCTCGATTTTTACAAAACATTTCCCGCGTTTTGACTGACCTACAGCTAGACCAGAGTATTCCACGATTAAATGTAGACTAAATCATGATTAATTTGATTTGCATGATTAAAAATTTTTAGCGTATTTTCCACTGCATTTATTACTTATAGAATAAATTAAATTAGGTATGATTATCCGGTATGGATGAAATCGGATTAAATTGCATTGTGATTCTGAAAAGAAGTGATCTGCACTTGGTTTTTGCTCAATTTTTATAGCGTTTTGGGTTGGCACAATTTCTTCTGTTATTTTACACAGATATTCCAGCGTTTCTGTACAATTTCAAAGCTTTTTTTATTATTATTTCTTTTTTTTCTAATTTTCCTACATTTTAACTAAAATATTCCCGCGTTTTTGAACCATTTCTCCTGTTTTATTTACACATTTTTGCCGCGTTTTGGCACAATATTCAGGTTTTCTTACACAACTTTATTGTCATTATGTACCTTCTCAAATTATCCCCTTCTTCAGAAAGCAAACCATGGCAAATGAATGAAGGCTATAGCTTTTTAAGTAATGAAAATTGAAGCTGATTCATTATATATCTCTTAGTCTATACCATCTTTGTCGTGACCATACGAACTTCGGGTTAGCCCACTTTTTGGCCATCACCGCGTCATCGAAAATAAAAATAAAATAAAAAAAAAAACACGAGAAAGATCCTTAACTTTAAAACAAGGTATTAATTTCATTAATTACGAAAGATATCTACATTAATTGCCCAGCTAATTTGTCGTTCTAAATCTATGGAAGACCCATCTTACGTCAGATTAAGTTAACACTTCAGGTTAAATTAGATACCGTGGTTGTTAGACCTAAACGTTTAGGTTGATTTAAAATGGATAACCGCATTTGCCGGTGTTACCTTATAAAACATTATCATACGCCCGAGTCCAAAAATATATATATAATTTTATAATCGGATTCAAATTGAGATAACAGTACGTAGAAAGCTAGTCTTACCAGTATTTCTATAGGATAGTGAACGCTAGGTTTGTTAAAAGAATCCGACCTTTAAGCGTACTGATTTTGACTCTAGGGGTAACGAAAATCGCTAACAAGCTGTTGGTATCATTAAATTTTCTTATCGGTATTTTGACCATCATGCGCTGAGAGGGGATATAAAAATTAAAATTAAGACATGTCTAATAATTTATCAGGAATTAAAGTGGAACTGTCACCAATTAAAACACAAGTTCAAAATTTTACACCACTAGGTTCACGAGTTTAAATTTTAAAATTAAGGTGGATTAGAAAATCAAATGATGTTCTATCGATTCTTTATCTAAAAATAAGACCGGTTTGCGTTTTAAAATAAAAGTTGCTATCATAAAAGAGGAGGAGCTTAGGGAATGTTGCCGTCGACGTCATCAGCTAGCTTGTAAAGTTCATAGCGCTCGTGAGCACCGAGCATTTCTTAAGCCTACTTTTTCTATATCCGTGTCAGCTCTCAAGGTCGGGTCTCACCCGCTTGACTTCTGAGCCGTCTGGCCCCTAGCTTTCTATGAAAACGGAAATAACTACCCTGTATAACCTTAACGAAATGTGATTGCGTGACGTAGTTAGTATCATTCGAACAAGATGTCAAACCCACAACTTCTTCCATAATACCAACTATTCGGAAATACCTCTGAACTTGAAAAAAATTAGGCCCGATTTCACCCTCAAATTTAAACATTCAAAACCACGTCCTCTTCTTCCGCCACCGGTAAAAATTGTTAAAACAACTAACTAGGCCTGATAATTTAATACTTACGCGGGATTTTTTTTTCTCAATTAAATTACGTATCAAATTCAAAACTTAAAATAAGCGATTTACCATATTATTCATCATGTACTTTTAAGAGAAAGGCCAAGGCTTCGATGTAATAAGCTTTTTAGCCTACTAAATGAACGATGTATAATACATTCAACAACTCTGGTTTATTTTCACTCTGTAGAAAGTTCGAAATGGCCGATAATATGGAAGAATATGGAGTTAACTATCCGCGTCCTTCCAAAATCGGTATATGCGACGCATCGCGGCCGTTTTAAACATTAGATTCTTAGAGCCAGAACATAATTAAATCCTTATTGACGGTCAATCCCCAGGAAAGAGTGTTTAGCCAATGAGAAACGTTCTTCCGGAAGAGATATTCCTGAGTAAGATTTATGAGGCCTTAACTCCAGTACTAGCCGGAGAAAATATCGTTCTCAAAAGTATTCAATACAACCTGTGAACCTTCAGATCAGGATGATCCCTTTACCATAGTGATGTAAAACTAGAAGAATGGATTGTTTCGGAAAATTGGAAAATATCCTTTTGGGCAAATTAACAATTAGGTTATGAATTTCCATGATAAATAATTTTAAATTTATTTGAATGAGCTTTTTTTTTTTTTTTCCTTATGGCGGGTGAAACGGGTAAAAAATTCCGATAAACGAAAGAAATCTAAAATTTTGTAAAAACATTTAATTAAATTTCATATAATAATAAATTATGCTTTTACCCCTCGAAAACTCATTTTTACGTCGTATGCTTATACTTTTTTTGTTCCCAAGCGACAAATTTCCCTTCCACAACACGAAAAAAAAACCGCTATAGATATAAACTTAAAGGGCAAGTAAAGCGAGGTAGTGAGCTCTAAGATTTTTTCACATTTATCCCTTGAATTTTACAGCCGGCTTTCCAGCTTGTTTATTTATTGTTTGGGTTGAGACTAATTTAATCAACGACTATACACCACTGCCTGATATTCATACGAAAGTCACTAACACTAAATCATAATATATTCAATCCGCCCCCTCGAAAAAGTAAAATATTACAGGTACCAAGTGCAAAAACTTCTAAATCGATATTTTTTGGGGGAGGCGCAAATATCTATAATGAGTTTGATCAATCAAAAACTACGAAAACGAATCAATTTAAAATTGAACCAAAAGACGTTTTGGTAATTTATCGTAAATTTAAAATAATTAAAATGTTAAAATCACTAATATTTAATATAAATCGGTATAAACAAAGTGCTTTGATTTAGCCCATATAACAAATACGTTCACCCTTGAAGAACTTCATAAATAAAAGCTATTGAAATTATTAAAGGTTTTTTTTTTTTGAATTTTCTAGACTTTCCTAGAATTTTCCCAAGGGTCAATTACTCGCCGGAATCGGTGTACAGGCTGTACCTTTGACTGTACTTAAGTGATTACGGCTAATATTTAAACTCCCTGTCTTTGACAGTGCTAAAATAATTACGCGTAATCCGTAATCCGTGTACAGGGAATCCGAGAGTGAATTTTCCAGAATAATCCACAATTTTCTAGACCATTCTGGAAAAGGTTACAGACGTACCGGGGAACGTAGGCACGTAGGGAGATTGCAAATTAATAGTGTTTGACTTTGATATAACGTTATTTATATTCAAACAAGTTTTAAAGTTGTTTTAGATTCCCTTTAATTAATAGAATCGCGTTGTTCATTATTTGTCGTCATGAATAGCTTTGCCACCAACGTCGTGAGCCTATACATTTAGGAATCTTTGCCCATTTAAAACGGTTTCGCCCACTTTTTACTCTATTCATAAGCGATATTTTTTTATAAGGTACCATCAGATAGCTATACGCGTATTCTTTTGTAATATGGGCTGGCAGGGGCTTATACAAAAACGATCTTTCTTTATATATAGAGGGCTTCCTTCTTATAATAATATATTTTTTTTTACCGAGATTTGACGGAGAGATTTTATTTTATTTTCTGTCATGAAAAGAATAAATTAAAGTTCGCAGTCTCGACTAACCGAAAATTAGAAATTGTTGGCATTTTTTTTTTAAATTTTGTTTTTGGATATATTTATGATTATTAAGAATTATATACTGTATGATAAGGACGCTTTCTGATTTAATTAAACGAGAATAAATTTTAAACGAGCGATTAGATCATCTTATCGAGGGTGTGTGGGTTGAAATAATATATATTTTTTCTTCTACGGAATTAAGAAATGAATTTGGCGTTTACATTTAAGAAGATGGATATTATATCTATGGCTAATTTATTTTAAAAGTTGATTGATCACAGAAATTATACGAAACTTCAACTATATGTGGCAGTCTTAGAATGGAGCTTATCTCTTTCCACAGGGCCCCTTTATTTTGAAATAAAAAAAAATTGAATGCCTTAGTTTTATTATACTATTAAAACGCCATATTCAAAATTTTATACCCCTGGTTTGACGCGTACAATTAACATTAATTTATATTTTATATTGACGCAATTAATTTGAGTTATAAGTCACACCCCTATAACCAAGAATCCATTCAGGTTCCATAAGAATATGGGAGCATAGCTTTTGCCTCTGGTACCATCCTCCCAAACTTTGTAACAAAAGTTCGTCTGCAATTTTCGCAACATTTGTACGCTTAGATATTTTTTCGGTCGGCTCCATTTTTATTACCCAAAATATTATGTCAAGGTCGTTAGTGGCGCCGGTTAATAATAGATATCAGGAGCGATTTACTTGAAAAATCGATTCGAAGCGGACGAACTTTTGCTACAAAGTTTGGGAGGATGGTTATTGAATCGCGGCCCTCCCATATTCTTATGGAACCTGAATGGATTGCTATAACTAATAACAAATATAAATTTAGGACGATAAATTTGTAGTCAAAATCCGTTATTACATTGTATTAAATTATTTTTAATATTAAACTAATTTATCGTATAAGCTTATAAAAACATTTTCAATAAAATGAATTTAAATTAAAAACAACACAAGGACGGAGGTCTTTCTTAATACCTAATATATCGTATCTATAAAGATTGATAGTGCATCAATTGCCACATTTTACTCCTAATAAAATATTAATGCTTAAATATATATGTATGGGAGGGACAGGTTAACTCCTAAACCAAAACCCAGGTACGCAAGCTAAAGAATATAAAGAAAAGTATTCATATATAAAGAAAATCTAATAACCGAAAATAGGGAGGTTATCAAGCAATGAATTCTTGATGAAGGAAATTAAAACTCCCACCCAAAAAACTCAATTATTCCATGGTTAATACACTTTAAAGTGTCGGTTACAATGATTAAATGCATAGTACTTAGCGAGTGTATTAGGATCAATAAATTGTATGTTTTGACTGACAAGATAATGACATACTGACGTCATAATGTCTTAAGATCTTTGAAGTGGACTTCTAGGAAAAACAGAGTATATTTTTTTATAAACACACATGGTTTCCACTTTCCACCAAAATTGGAAACTAAGAACTATTTTTTACCATGAAAATCAGGCAAAATAGTGAAAAAGATTTACAGATTCGTGTAAACTGAGTTATTCCTTTCATGGGAATATTTTTAGTATATTAACTCACCCGAAGTGCAAAAAAAATTCAGACTACCTAAAATTATTTAAATTTGGGTACTAGAATTTCTTCTGCCTGTCATCCTAGATATAAACTCACCTTCTAGGCTTCCCCTTGCATTTAGGCTTTTCGCTTGACCCTGTTTTAAAGAAAAACTAAATTCAAGGGGGACCCTAGAAGGTGAGTTTATTTCCTGGGTGACTGGCAGAAGAAATTTTAGACCTTATAATTAAGGGACCAAAATAAGATTTTAGGATATTTTAGGAACCTAATAAAATAAGAGAATTTTAGCTATTTTTAGATGAGAGTTCTGACATTGAGTTTTGTAAAAATTGGGTCACAGACACTTTGAGAAAAAAAAAACCAAACCTTTCCCTTTAAAGGAAAGTTCTACCTCAATATAGTTCTCTTTATTTTTGGATGATTCGAGGCCAATAATTAAGCAGACGCCGTTTTACGATAAAGTATGCGAGACAGAGGCTCTAAAGATATTTTTCAAGGTTTTTATAGGGCCGGACTTCAATACTTTCGTGATAATATTAAGATAGAATTTTCCTTTAAAAAAGAATTTTCATAGGAGGGGCTTTACTTAAAATAATATTACCGGTTACGGGAGGCAATGATGGATTACTCACGTCCACCCCGACACCTAACGGAACACTAAGTCAATTATAAGCCCCAAATATATTACTAAATTACAACTCCCACCCACCATCAATGTTTTACTTCAAAAACCGGGCCCGTGAAAGAGAGGCAACGTATTGTTTTGCACTCCTCCCTTTGCCCAAAAATTAAATTAAAATCCCCCCTTCCCCTGGTTCTATGAACAGTATAACTTGTATAAAACGAGCTAAAGTTGTTATTTTGAATTACGTTTAATAGCATGGTGGTCTAGGGTGGGTGGTCAGGGGTTAAAAGGTCAACGGAAACTCATAAAACATTTACTTTTACAAATTAAAATTTAAGGCTGGTTTAAGTTTACTCGTAGTTGCTCCTCGATAAAGCATTTGTCACGTGACGTGGTTGGTTCTGTCAAAGTGATCCTGACACCGATTTATCACGCAATCCTAATAGAATTTGACTCGACTTGGGCCATGTCGAATTTATTAAATAATCTTCAGAAATTGAGCTTCTTTTTAACCAAAGGCTTAACTAATCTTTAAACTATATAATTTTATTTTATTTAATCTCCTAAAAGTTGTCGAAAACTTTTCAAACCATTTTTATTTTTAATTATTAATTGTACCATGGTTATACTTATGTTTATTATGTTACTTTTGTCAATGGCAATAGGGGTATTATCAAACTTTAAAACTATAACGCCCATATGTATATATACAGTCCCGATTTCTCACGACTAAAATGGAAAACTCCAACTTTAAAGTGAGGCTGTCATCATATTTTAATGTATATTAAATATGTTTATAGCTTTTTTTTATAACATTAAAATCATATAATTAAAATTTTATACATTTGGGTTGGTGCGTTTAATCAATGACGTAATTAACGATACGTTTCGAATGAAAGGCAGAACATTCTGTAATAAGTACTTTCACGAAAAAGACGGCGTTAAAGCAACCATTTCCCGAGTGTCAGAACGTGCAGGAAACAACCGTTGGTTCCATAATAGCCACGCAACTATAGTGATTACGTAGGCTTTTTCTATGGGCTGATTTACAAGAGGGTCCCTTTAAAAAGGATGGTGGATATACCTTGCATTCATGACACTACAACCATCAGCGACCCTACACTAACTATCCCTAACTAAAGCTACGGTTCTCAATCGGTTTGAAACGGGAAAAATCAATATTCAAATCGCCAGGAATAGTTTTAAGCTCCACGTGTTCACGCATTATCTTTATAAATCGATTTATTGTAGCTTCATCTATCGGTTGTTGAAACCAAATCGGTATGAAACTGGTTCCCGAAGCAGTTTCGAGAAATCGAATCAAATCGATTCGAGAAAAGACGGTTTCTCGTTCACACGACTCTAGCGAAACGTTTTGGAAATTTTTTATCGATTCCAAAGGTCTAGTATGAACGCGGCTTATGTTACTCTAATTTCAGTTGCATGGATGACTGCTTCACTTTAACAGAAAATTTCCAAAATTACTCTTTTACAAGTTTTCATAGAGCTCATGAAGACAGATATATTAATATTATATTGAACAGTTTTATACTATTTCCATCGGGGCAACACAGTCAAATAACTCGGAATAATGAGTTCTCAATAGGCAACATATTGGCTTTCTATAGAACTATATAGGAACCTTTGGGAGGTGGGCCCAAAGTGACGGAGTAATTAATTATCAGCGAAATGAAACCGGGAAGGGTGGGAGGTGATTGTGGAAGGGGGGGGGGGTGATATCATCCAATAATAATAAACAGAGAGTTTATAGAGAACCGTTAACAAAACGTTATATAAAGTCATATATATTTAGCGAACTCGGGTGTGAGTTTCGACTTAAAGAGGGGATGGGGGACCTTAGAGGGACCATAGAGCTATAGGGGGACCACCAACTGACTTCCATAGAGTCGAAATGAATAATTCAAGTATTTCGGAACCCGTATATTACTCGTATCGGCGCGTATCCTATCTTTTGTTATGTCTCTTCGTCGAAGAACTGAGTGTAGTTAAAAATCAGTCCGAGTTATCCAAACGTATCAAGGTAAAGTGTCCTTAATCTGTACAATTAGGGGTCTTAAAGGATAGGTATATCTAACTAAACGGGGCTTTCTACAAACATTGCTGTGTATTTTCTTTCAACTACCTTCCAATATCGAACAAACCAGTAATTTTATTTCAGGTATTTTATTTTCGGATTGATTGTTTGTGACTGAAAAATGTAATTCATAATTCAGATAACAAATTACTCGAATTAAAACGTATAACAATGGATAAGAAAATTCGCATTCTTAGAATTCGTGGAAAAATAAAAATATATTTCAAATTTACTTGCAATTAAAATAAATAAAGCAATAAAACCAAGCTTTTAGGTTTAAATTTTATTCTTTTTGAAGGAAATAGGTTTTTAAATTTTCTTATCCGAAAGTATAACTCGGATAATATTCTAGGATAATTTTAATTGCTATTTCAGATAGTCTATTTTTAAGTAAAAAACGGATAATATCTGAATTTAATTCAATAGTTAATCACAATTAATAAAATTTATAATAATTCCATTTCGAGAATTTTAATGAAACTTCTCCTTTGAAAATCCCCAAGTATACCTACAAAACATTCTGATATCTCCGAGTGTTTCAGACTTCAGAATATTGGCTAACACTGCCGTATACGTTATATTGAGAGTTCCGCCTACATTGACTAAGATACTGTACTATAAGGGGCTAGGATCTCCAATACATTGTGTTCGGGAAGACTACTGTTTTGGAAAGCCATATAGAAGATGATTTGGCGCGAGTTTGTCAAATTAGAGTTGAATAGTTTGGACCAAAGTTAAGCGACTGTTCAAATGGTACAGGGCGGGTTCGGGTCGTATACGCGAAGGGCGGGCTTTCGCCACGAGACCAAAATGCAAATTAATAATACATTAAGGGTTTTATATGGTCGTATTTTAATTAATAACGTACGATGATGAATCACTTTTGAAATATTGATATGAAAAGTTTCGTAATTTTCGGCTTTATTTCCAATAGTCAGAATTAAAGCTTATATTAGCTTGTTATAAAGATAATTCATTAATATTCATGAAATTATTAAAGCTAAGCTTAACTTCCGGCAAGGGAAAATCTCGTCTAATATCGTATTTAATAAACAACAAAAGTCTATCACTTTTGTTATTATTAGTATTATTAAAAGTAAACAACGCCCCCTAGCTTAATACTATTTGCAAATGTCCAGTTTTACGTCATAGCCCATCACTTAAAAATAGACAAAAAAAGTCATCACCCCTGTCTAGCTCGAGGGATTTGGACTCTTCCTCGATATTTTGAGTCGGGAGAGAGGGACGGAATTTAGGCGGGCCGCGCTTGGCTATCGTCTTACCTCCCAACTTCGTAATTTCTCCAAAGAGTGGCGCTTCCTCCGTTCACTATTTATACCGACTGCGGCCGCTAGAGTATCTAGAGCTTTTAAACACCAAATCTCGGAGAAAAACGGAGAAAAAATAGAGAAACCACTCTTATTTCATTAAATCTCGATTAAATCTAAGTTCCAAAAATAATACTGGTTGATTACGAGGCATAAAGGATAGGTAACAATTCAAAAGAAAATAACAGTTATATGGGGAGAAATAAAAACCATTTATCAACGTGGCTTTTCGCCTTTTTTTCTTCGGAAACTGTAAAAACTAGGGGGTTTATATAATATGCGTGCCCTATAATGCATTTTTTTCTCTCAATACACGTCTGGTTATAGGCATAGCCTATGATATAACAAAAAAGAAACACCGCGTCTACGACAGACTGGGAGCCCAAAATATTGTACCTAGACCTTAATTTATAGAGTTTCCCCATTCTGTTCAAATAGTAAAGTCATTTGTCACTCGCCTTGCCTCGAGAGAGCCCCCTGTTCTACTACCGTGTAATATACTGCACTTAAACGTCCAAAAAATATCAATGGTTTTAAGTCATTTATTTCTATATTCCCATCACCTTCCCCCACCCCCCACCGAAAAGAGAATCAGAACCCCCATATATTGTGACGTCCTATCAAGATTGTGACGTATTTACTAATTATTAAGTTTTTAAAAGCGTCTGTGATAAGTTTAATAATTTTTGAAAAAAAATATATATAATTTGATTTTAAAGGGCAAAATACATCAAATTTTCTGGCGATATCTACTTTCAAATTTCATATTTTCTCGCGATCGATCGACTTTGAGATTTGAAATTTCCTGCTCGCGATCGACTTTGAGATTTAAATTTTTCACGCGATGGACTGGGAAATTTAAAATTTCCTCGCGATCGACTGTGATTTCAATTTTTCACGCGATCGACTTTGAGATATCAATTTTTCACGCGATCGACTTTGAGATATCAATTTTTCACGCGATCGACTTTGAGATATCAATTTTTCACGCGATCGACTTTGAGATATCAATTTTTCACGCGATCGACTTTGAGATATCAATTTTTCACGCGATCGACTTTGAGATATCAATTTTTCACGCGATCGACTTTGAGATATCAATTTTTCACGCGATCGACTTTGAGATATCAATTTTTCACGCGATCGACTTTGAGATATCAATTTTTCACGCGATCGACTTTGAGATATCAATTTTTCACGCGATCGACTTTGAGATATCAATTTTTCACGCGATCGACTTTGAGATATCAATTTTTCACGCGATCGACTTTCAGATTTAAATTTTCCCCCGCGATCGACTTTCAGATTTTAATTTTCCCCCGCGATCGACTTTGAGATTTAAATTTTTCCCCGCGATCGACTTTGAGATTTTAATTTTCCCCCGCGATCGACTTTGAGATTTAAATTACTCCACGCTATCGACTTTTGAGATTTTAAATTACTCCACGCTATCGACTTTTGAGATTTCAAATATATTGTGCGTTTTAGTCCTTCCCGACATAGAGCTCGAAGAAAACCTTTATAATTTTATTCTCGTAACTGTCGTAACCAATTACGTGGCTATTCTAAAACCAAAAATATTTTATACGAGTGAAGTTCAAGTTTACGCTCCATATTTATGGACGGAGTCCAATCTCCGCAACACCCTTCAGCAACAAAACAACAATTTTCTTACTCCTACACATTAATTATATGCATAATATCCATAAATCTAAGCTCATTATGTGATCATTATAGTAATTTATTAGAGGAAAATATCGTGTAACCCACACTTTATCCGTTATAAAATAATCAAGGCCTAAACGGATAGGAGGGGAGGGTGAAATTTATCGATAATTTATATATTCATTTTTGTCTCCGATTGAAATTTATGCATTTATTCCTCCTATTTGCTAAACGAATTATAATTTTAGAGAAGCAGACAGATGGTACGGCCGCCGATAAGGTAAAAGTTCCACCACTATAGTGCCTATACGGTTTCAACGAGGGTCGCCCGCCGCCCGACAAGGGGTCCAACTTTACATAAGGTTTATCTACCCAAAAAGTAAATATTTAACGTGTTTTATTCGCGTTTTACGTTATTGTCCAATGACAGACATTCGTATCATTAATTATCTTGATTCTTTTTCTAGGACACGGGACTGGGATAGCGTATAATTGAACGGTTGGCTTCAATGGTTACATAGAATCCTGGTTGGTGTAATCATAAACGTGACAATGGTTCTAACATCAGATAGATAAACACGACGCGTAAACCGAAATAGATATAGCAAATAAGATTACATTTTGATATTCATAAGAGCATTATGTATTTTTGGAGTGGGTTGTACGCTTATCTTTGGGATTATGCAAATTTTGAAAGCCTCTAATGTGATATAAAAGTTAAATAATATCTTAAATCATTCTACACGGTCGTTATATGCCATATAATGTTTGTTATAATAAATATTTTACACTTAAAATTGCTTTAGGCTCATTAATTTGATGGAAAAATCCCATTCGACCCAATGCTCTTTAATTGAAAGAGATTCAGGATATCCATTTTTTTTTTTTTTGTGTTACGATATACTTCCAGCCCAATGTTAAAGATTATTTATATATAATATTTTAGTTCAAAGGTCATTTTATCTATATATAATCTTACGGGTCCAAAAATTATATAATTGCCTTTTCCCCCTAATATATATAAGTATTTCGGGTCAAAGGTCACGACATTTTATCAGAGAAGCTTACGTTTAAACATACGGGAATTTCAGAGGCAAAATTAATATACCTAGTTGGGTTCTACAGAACCACGTGATTGCAAAATATGGCCAGTCAATGACGATGACCCAACCTTTAATACTTTAGTTAACCATTTTTAAATAAAATTAATATTATATAGATATAATCTTGATGTTACCTAAAATACAAACCACTCTAATGTTCCAGAAAATATAATTTTAATTATTATTTTCCCCTCCAGAAATATTAGGTGATTGCGATATGATTTCCTGGGCCACAAAAAAATGAAACCCAAAAGAAGGAAAGGTAGGGGAGGGGTGGACTTATGCCTTCACCAGATGGCACGCGCCCTATTGTTGTCAAATAAACGCGCCAATAAGGCAGGGAGGATTTTTTAACCACCAAATGTGAGAGCGCCCTCTTTCATAACCTTCTCTATATCGCCACGCCGTTGTACCAAAAAACATATAAAATAAAATAGAAGATAGGACTTACCCATCTCGACCCCATAATGGTGATAGTGACTACTCAGTGTCCATTTCGTACTTGTTACACAATAGCTTCACGTCCCCGACAAAGTTGTATACGACAGAAGATAATGTTTTCCACAATGAATCGCTAACCGACGCATCCCTGATCATCCGAGGGTTATGTCCGGTTTTTGTCTGTTAAAAAAATAAATTTTGAATAAATTATTTAGTGGAGTCCATAAAATTTTGGATACAATATGATAGGCTTATGTGTATGCGTACATGTACATTCAATATTTCAACTTCGAGAAGATGACGAAGAAATGTAGGGGGAATGAGTAATACTGGGAGATGATCAACTACCACTTTTACCTTTCTTACAATATGTGGGGCTTGCTATCTTATCAAAATTGATTTGACGGTTAGGAACACTCGCATTGATATGCAAATTAGATTTTTTATTTTTAAATTAAATACTGTGCATGCTTGTAAAGGTCACATTATTCGCCCTTTAAATTTAGCACGCATATTTAAAGATTGACAATCTGGTAGTTTTGACATTTGACCGAGTAGCGAATTGCCTCGCCCACTGACGTCACACTGCCTCGCGGAAATAACCCGCTAAAAACAGAAAGCCTGACGTCATGGAACCCCCTTACTGGGGGAGCGCGAATACTGCAATTCTCTCACTAAGGGGGATGACAAAGAGGTGAGAGATAGAAACCTCTGACGTGTCAATGTCTCTCTTGCTGACTTATTTAGGAAATTACTATCCAGGCGTTCAAAGAACACCGGAAACGAAACAACTCACGGGGGCCTGCTTTCCCCAAGCATTCTTCCGTAGATTGCCTATGAGGGCCAAGAAATTAAATTGCAATCACAATTAATTTAAATTCAAATTACATTATTTACAAATATTACATAAGAAATTTTTAAACATACCCTATTATTAAAGACACTTCGGAGTCAATAATTTACTACGTTACTACACAGTGAAAATAATACAGAGCGACCGTTAGGCCCGAAACCTATTTTACAACTGTTTTTGATACGCGCCCCGAAATAAAACATATTTAGAACACGCCCCTTTCAAACATAACGGTTTCATACAGCATGACTAACACTTTGCAGCAGGCTGGGAAATAAGGATAATTTTTAAACTGGACTTATGGCCAGTAGAGCCCAAGCGGTTTAATTAAAAAACTGGACATTGGCCAGTTACAATTTTCACGAGCTTGACAATCTGAAATTATGACGTAGGACTATGAAGTAGGCTAAGAAACAGAACTAAATTTTGGAATTAATTAACTGGCCATGTGGCCAGTAGACCCCCAAGCATTTAATTTTTAAACTGGCCCAGCTAATTTTTAAACTGGACTTTTGTCCAGTAAAACCGCCTTATTTCCCAGCCTGCTATGCAGCATAATTCGACAAAAATCTGATTCGTTGATAAACAAATCCCTTGATAGACATGGTTAGGCCTAATTTCCTCTGCATGGAACGAGAAACGTCGCGTAAAAAATAAACAAGGAAATCTTAATCTTGTCGAAAGGAAAAATTAACACTTACAGCAGGTTCATTGAATGTTGTAATCCAATTAACACATTTTTAGTAAACTTAATTTCACTTAATTGCACTTTTAAACGCGATTGAAACACACTAAATTAATGTAAATTAATATAATCTCGCTGGCACCGAACCGGCGGCCGGCGCATTAATTCGATCTCATGGTCATGGTTTTACAGTTCTAGGCGCATGCGCGAGCATCATACTAGAGGTCACGTGATACGATAATTTAAAAAATATACACTTTAAATTCTAGGGAGACAGTGCCTATGTTTTAAGATTTAATTTCTTAATTTTTAATAAATTTGACCTGGTAATGAGTTAATGTCATGTCAAAGGATATAAAAAACCTCACCAGACAAAAGATACTTTCAAATGATTAATTCCTAATTAATATTGGAAATGAATGATACTTTTCTTTTAAAATATAAAAACGTTTACTTTCTTTAAAAACTCTAATCGCGGCTAGCTTTCCACAAGAGATAATTTCTTTATCGTGAAAAACAGTTTAAGATTTCATTGGAACGAAGATAGGGCATAATTTTATCTCAATGAAAGAGTAAATCGTAGAGAGAGAATGGAGACCACGTTCGCTCGTTCTAAAAACCAAAGACTGAACCAGACTTCATAAACTGGGTCAACACGTGGATAAGATGTTTCACTTAGCCTTAGTATTCCATGGGGGCGTAGCTCAGATGGTAGAGCGCTCGCTTAGCATGTGAGAGGTACGGGGATCGATGCCCCGCGCCTCCAAATACCTCTTTTTATTTTTTGCATAATTAATAAAATTTGGACAAATTATTATTAATTGTAAAATTTCTAAAACAGATTAATTTATAGCGTAATTTACCATATGTCAAATGTTTGTTTTCGGTCTTTTTATACACCCTACACTGAGTTTTGAACGGGAATTATAGGTTTTTTCAAGAGAAGTTTGCTTCATAGGAAAACTGATACACAATGCTAAACCTCACAGATAAAAAGTAATAGGTGTAAACTCCTTCGAAGTTTAAAATACGTGTTAAACCGACTTTAGACCAAGCTTTTCCGGAATTTGAAACAATTATTTAAAAGTTCGTCAAATTAGGTCGGGTTGAAGTGGGTAAAAGAGTTGAATCAGAAAGAAATATTGTCCGAGTGGGGAAAAGAACCACGTGACTATTTTTAAACTCTATTGTTTTCACCAGCCCCGTACTCTAGAAACCTTCTAGGTAGTGTGACGTCAAATCACGTGATCAGGGAAAAAACTTGAAATTTTATAGGAAAAATAGGATATTTAAAGGCGAATTATAGGAGAAAATAGGATTGAAAATTAAAAATTATAGGAAATATAGGATAAATATTAACGAAAATATAGGATAAATATTAACGAAAATATAGGATAAATATTAACGAAAATATAGGAAAAATAAGATTTAACATTTTTACCACATATTTATGGCTTTTTGATTTTCTTTAAATCTTAATCTCTGATCCGCTTTTGACTCGATGCCTTTAGTTGGAATTTTTGATTTTTGAAAATAAATAACCTGATAACCGAAAAAAGTGAAAAAAAAGGGAAACATAGGAGAAAACCGTCAATTATAGCAATATATAGGAAGGCACTGAAAATATAGGAAAAATTAGGAAATATAGGAAGTCCGGTCACCCTGATTCATAATAAATTGTACCTTATTTATTTTATTTATTAATTATATATTCATAATAAATTGTACCTTATTTATTTTATTAATTATATATTCATAATAAATTGTACCTTATTTATTTTATTAATTATATATTCATATTTAATTGTATCTTAATTATTTTATTTACTAATTATATATTCGTAGTTAATTGTACCCCAATTATAATTATACTAGATAGTAGTACCAGTATTAAAATAATTGTATCATAATTACTATAATATATACTGAATATTAAATTTAAATTAATTATTAATATAGTAGTTAATATTGATACATCTAGATTAAAATAGTTATATAGGTGTTTAAGTTCCCCAGACCACCGCGACATTATAATCCATTTTTAGCAAAAATGGCGACCTTTTTGAATCAACTCGTTGAAAATTAAGAAGCCCTAAAACGTATCTTGACCGTTAGCCGACTACCTCGTCAGCTACCCCCGCGAAACGCAAAGACAAAGTCATCTATAAGCCTCGGCCCCCCGTAGATCGTTGAAGTCAAAGATCGTAATCATCAATAAGGCACCCATATCACTTACCCCCAAAAAAATGAAGTTTTTTTAAACTCACCGAATTTGGGGGAACCAAAGAGATTACATCCTAAATTCCAGATAGTTTAGACATCATTTGCTCACGTACTACAAGGATTAACGATATTTTAAACGCGAATTAAACCGAATTTAATTTTAATAAAACACCGGCGTACCGTTACCGAGTCTGGCGCCATATTACTCAAGACGGGGAAGAAGGCGGAGGCCCGAGGGGGCGTAACAAGAGGGCATGACTGGAAATAAGCAAAATATTCTAGAGTCGCATTATGGGCGGAAATTCGTAATAATAAAAATAAATAAATACGTAAAACTATGAATAATTAAACCATTTTGAAGTGTTTTAAAACTAAACTATGTTGTAAATAAACATAATAGTTTTAAAATTTATCCTGACACGCGTTAATTGTTATAAAATGTTTCAAAATTGATAAAAATTAATTGAAAACGAATATTAAACAAATAATCAGGGTACTCATGGAGTAATAACACTAATAGGTATAGGAGTAGAAGGTATAAAAGTTGTAATTTTTAATTTAAATTAATTATATGAAAACCCAGGTTATTTTTGTAGTTTTTAAAGTGAGGCTAATAATAGACACTTTCGCGAGAGACTCTTTGGATTCGAGGCTAGACGCTAAAAGGCTTAACTTATAAACAAAATGATCCTACCAGGGCGACAATCTCTTCCGTTTTTGACTTTATGTCTTTGGTGGGAATTTTTCATTTTTGAGAAGTTTTAAATTATACTTTTATTTGAAAATGAATAACCTGAAAACCGAAAAAATAGGAAAATATAGGAGAAAACCGTCAATTATAGGCACATAGGAAAAAATAGGAAATATATAGGAAGTCTGGTCACCCTGCGTGATTTCTCTTCCCTACTCGGTCTATATTTTACTCCAGATGTGTGAAATCTAACCAATATTTCCGGTTCCGCTCTATTGTGCCACAATCCGAAACCTATAAAGGATCTGATTTGTGCTTTTCGAGATTTATTGGCTTTGAAGTTCCAACAGTAGCGGCCTGTGGCGCAATTTCCCACTTAGTCTAGATATTAATCGCCCTAATATTAAGTAATTAAACTGGCGTTACCATTTCAATCTCGTTCGTACAATTAAGTCGCTCTTAGCTAGTCATTGTCCAGACCAAGAAGAATATCACAAATTCGGCCGAATAAAATGGAGTCAAAGAGTAGTTCGAGTGAGGAAGACCCAAGCCTTTCCCATTTTAACAACAAAATAAAATCCGCCATAGTGGAAGAACTATTCAAGTGCGAGAAGTGCGAGAAGTGCGACAGACTTTACTCAACCAAACATCAATTAAATAGACATATAGCGATAAAACACAATTTCGAATGCGAAAGAAAAGGTTGTGGTGAAACTTTCAGAAACATCAGCTTATTTAAATTCCACCTGAAAAAAATTCACGGGATTCAAAAAACATTCGTGTGTAGTCAGTGCGGTTTCTCGTTTCAGAGAAAAAATGATTTAAAAAGGCATTCTGTAGTCCACATCGTAGACAAGAGCTTGAAGTGCGGAGAAGAACCGTGTGGTAACTCGTTCAAATACGAAAGTTCATTGGGGCGGCATGTACGACAAATGCATCGTGACTCAAAAGCATTCGAATGTAATCATTGCGGTGCCTCATTCGAAAGAAAATCTCATTTACATAGGCATTTATCAGTAGTTCACGCTAAAGACACGCCTTTCAAGTGTGAAGTAGAACAGTGCGGTGAGTCGTTCAGAAGCAAAAAATCATTGGAAAGGCACGGAGAACAAATCCATCAAATATTCAAATGCGATCCATGCAATTCCACATTCGGATCAAAATACTTTTTAAATAAGCATTTAAGAGAAATACATACCGAAGAGGCTCAGCGCGACGAGAGCTCATCACGAGACAAGAACGCCAGTAAACTTGAACCATTTGAATGCGCAAAGACTTACGAAATCGAACCATTAGACTTGTCTTTCAATAGTACTAAGTCAGGAGAACCAACCCAAGAGGATCAGCACGATGAGAACTCATCACGAGGCAACAACGAGAGTATCTGCGACTTGGACAGCGAACCTTTTCGATGCGCAAAGACTTACGAAATCGAACCATTAGACTTGTCTTTTAAAAGTGCCAAGTCAGAAGAGGTACACACCCTAGATCAGCGCGATGAAAGTTCATCAAGAGCCTGCCATGGGAGAAACTTCGACTTGGACAACGAACCATCTGGATGCGCAAAGACTTACGATATCGAACCATTAGACTTGTCATTTAATAGTGCCAAGTCAGGAGAATGAAGAAATACACACCCAAAGGGTTCATCAAGAATAACTCCGACTTGGACAGCGAACCATTTGAATGCACCACAACAGACGAACCCAAAACTTTGTAGTACTATAAGTCAAGCTGATAAGATTGAGTTTAATAGACGGCGAACTTATCTTAAAACGTCCGTTATTTTTCTTAATGAAGTGATATTTTAAATAATTCTTTACACGCGTGATTAATATCAGGAATATTTTACATATATTTATATTTTAAGCTTTTAATTGTAACGAAATATCAAATTTTAAATTTATCAAAATAGTCAGTGGAGTAAAAAACTTTTATGAAATTAAAAAAAATATATATATCTTGTACCTTGTGTTGAATTTCATTCAATTACAGTACTAAAATGCAGACCCGTACCATGGGGACACGAGGGGACAATGCCTCCTAAAAAAAGTTTGGTTTTGCCCCTAAAAGTCCCAGATCGCCACATTACAGAAAGCTTATGCCAAAAGTTTTTGGATCATTGGTTATAGCTTCGAGAATTAATGGTTCCCATGGAAACTTAGCTATAGGTTGGTAATAATCCGTAATCTATGACCCAAGCCTCCAATTAACTTTTTTGCATAATTACCTAAACGGAGCGAGTTTAATTTACAAGTACTTGCCCGTCAAGAGGAATTGGCGAAAAATATTTCATCTTATAAGATGATTAATATAGTGCTCATAGAGATAAGACAGAACTCGTAATTTATTTAACACGCTAAGTTTGAGTTGTCTTTATCTCTTAAAAAAATAATTAGAGATAAAGCCTCGGATAAAGCTTAGTACTTGTTGTAATTTCCACCTGCTTCTTCTTTACGACTCTTAGGACTGCATTAAAAAACCGGTAATAAGAAAATAAGTTGAGCAAGCCACCTATATGGATTTGGCTTTAGGCTAAATACAAAAAGTGGGTCATTCTCGTTTGGATATTATGTACGGTGGAAAATTGAAAATCTATCTGACAGCTTAACATTAAGTACTCGTGGGGGCGTAGCTCAGATGGTAGAGCGCTCGCTTAGCATGTGAGAGGTACGGGGATCGATGCCCCGCGCCTCCAAGTACCTTTATTTTTGTTAATTAAGTAAATTTTTTAAATTATTTAAAAAAATATTAAATATAGATAAGTAATTGTATCAAAAAATTTAAAAAGTGTAGATTTTATTTAAGCTATATCAATAGCTAGTGAATTTTAAATGGGGTTGATAATTGATAATTTTATTTATATCAATAGTAAATTTTATTACGGGTGTTTTTTTTATTCATATAAATATGAATTTTAAATATAATGTTAATTTTATATTTATTTTATTCATATTATTCACAATTACCTCTTTTGTTGCATAATTATTTTAATTTATAACAAATATAATTAAATCACTTAAATAAGAACAATAGTTCCATTTAATGTAAATTTAACTTACGCTATATCTAATCATTTTAATTATTATACCAGGGATAACTTGTTTTGGGGAACAAGTTGATCAAGTCAATCGTTTTATGCCTCAGGTGCAAAATATTAAAGAAAGATTCAGGTCAAAATTGGATCCAGTCAGACTACGTTGTCAATGTTATCCATGGGGGCGTAACTCAGATGGTAGAGCGCTCGCTTAGCATGTGAGAGGTACGGGGATCGATGCCCCGCGCCTCCAATTACCTCTTTTTTATTGCAAAATTAATTAAATTTAAGTAATATACTTCAAGTTAGTTAATGAAAAGTTTCGTTAAAATATAATAATAATTTATAATTCCTTTTTCCAGAAAGGTGCAATAGGTTGGGCTTCACCCTGAACACCGAAGCGCGGTGGTTGGAACACTTTTACAGGCACTTAACAAAATATCATTCAATATATAATAATATTTCACTGGTTTTTGCTAGTTTATGCAATAAAAACCAAGGTTATATCATAGTATTTAATAAGTTGGTCAAGTAAAACGATTATACCCACGGGGTCAAATATTGGTTATTCGATTAAAAAAATCCAGCCTCGCCACTCGACAAAGTTGCCTCATCTTATATATAAAAACCACGACGTTCGTTCGTTCGTTCGTTCGTTCGTCGTTCGTTCGTTGGTTCGTTTTTTCGCGGGGGAATTTATTCCGAGCCGTTCCGGCCCCCCACGAGTTCGCTAATTTTATTGCTCTTGGAGAAACACGCCGTCTACGGAACAAAATTTAATCTGGGTTCGTAGTTCGTTTTAAATTAAAATTAGAATTAATTGAAAAATTAAATCTTCGATTTGGTATCGTTACAAACGTTTCAGTGTTTCGTTAATTTTCTTCCTGTTAGGCCTCCGCTCAGTTTAAATTATAAAATTTAATCGGGGTTCGTACCGCTTTTTACTCTTTTTAAATTAAAATTAAAGTTAAAAATTCCAGTTCGATAAAGGCTTCCGTTCGTTAACACGATAATCTGTCGTTTCAGGAGGATCCCGTTGCGGGATGCCTCGCCTTAACGCCGGCCTCCCATTGGTTGATAATGATTTGTATAGTGTAGGGTCTTTTTTTTTCCCACGGAGGATTGTTAGACGCGGAGTAGTAGTCTTATATATTAAAACCCCGCTTAGCATTACAGGGAGCATTTAAAAATGGAGTGGTAATAAATTTTAAACGGAACCTTTTAAACTAACGGAAAAAGATGAACATCAAGATGGCCGCCTGCAAAAAGATGAGAGTTAGATGGACGCCTGAAAAAAGATGAAAAGCAAGATGGCCGCCTGAAAAAAAAAGATGAAAATTAGGTGTGTTCCCATTTCACCCAAATATTTCGCCCAAAATTATCTATTCCCATTTCGCCCAATTGTTAGGTTAGGTAGGGTTAGGTTAGATTATTTGAGATTGGGCGAAATGGGAATTGGGTCAAATGTTTTGGGCGAAATGGGGGTAAACCAAAAATTAAGATGGAAGCATGAAAAAAGATGAAAAGCAAGATGGCCGCCTTAAAAAAGATGAAAATTAAGATGGAAGCATGAAAAAAGATGAAAATTAAGATGGAAGCATGAAAAAAGATGAAAAGCAAGATGGCCGCCTTAAAAAAGATGAAAAGTAAGATGGCCGCATGAAAAAAGATGAAAAGTAAGATGGCCGCATGAAAAAAGATGAAAAGTAAGATGGCCGCATGAAAAAAGATGAAAAGTAAGATGGCCGCATGAAAAAAGATGAAAAGTAAGATGGCCGCATGAAAAAAAAGATGAAAAGTAAGATGGCCGCATGAAAAGCAAGATGGCCGCCGAAAAAAAGGTGGAAAGGAAGAGGACCGCCCTTAAAAAGATGAAAATAAAAATTTGAATTAAGTGAAAAATTAAATCTTCTTAAAATTAGAATTAAGTGAAAAATTAAATCTTCGATTTGGTATCGTTACATGCTGTTACTAATTATAACACTGTTCAATCCTTTTCACCTCTTTTCATATGGCAGGCGCGTGGAAACTCAGATTTTAATACAATTTCATTAGGCCCGAAGCAACTGGATGAAACCCGCCCGTAGGGCGGGCTTTCAGCTAGTCATTAATAAAACTCTTCAAATCGAGCAAAATGCCCAAAATGGCCCGTATCTTAAGATGGCCGTAACTTTTCTCTACAGTCAACTAGGCATAAACCGATTGCATCATTAAAAAATAGACATTCCCTAGATAATATTGAAATAAAAATACCTTGCCTCGCCACTAATAGAAATCTTCAAATCGAGCAAAATATTAAAAAAGGATCCCTCTGAAAATGGCCGTAACTATTCCCTACAATTTCCTATGCATAAACCGATTAAACCATTTGAAAGTAGACATTCCATGGAATACTTTTAAAAAATAAAATTCTGCCTAGCCACTAATAGAAACTATTCAAAATTTCCAAAAATTACCGATTCCTTCTACACTTCCTCCAAGTTTAAACTAGGGAGTACAGTAAAGCTTTTATTTTGATTTACAGTATAATAAAAGATAGGGTTACCCGTGTCATGCCCCTAGTGTGTTTAAAAGTCACGTGGAGTTTAAATTTTGCGCAATGGGTAGCCCCGAAATCAGCCGATTCGCGTGCCTTTCTCCCTGCTATACCGGTAACAAGAAAACAAGTTGAGCAAGCTACCTATATGGATTCGCCTCTTGGCTAAATACAAAAAGTGGGTCAATATTTCTTCATTTTTATATTAAATCTCAATTAAATCTGAGAGTTTAGCATCATACCTTCATGGGGGCGTAGCTCAGATGGTAGAGCGCTCGCTTAGCATGTGAGAGGTACGGGGATCGATGCCCCGCGCCTCCAAATACCTCTTTTTTATTTTTTTGTAATAAGTTTTTTGTTAAAACAATGAGTCCTTGAATAATTTATTTCAGATGCTAATATTATATATACCAATAAAGCTACCGAATTTTGTTTATATCAATGGCTACTGAATTTCATTGACACCAATAGTCCTTGAACTCCATTTACATGGTTAATTTATTTTAAAATATACCATGGGAAATTCAATTAAGATTTTAGTTCATTTTATATCGATAAAGCTAAGGAATTATTTATAGGTGGTTAATTATGTTTATATCATTAACAAACTAGTCTATTTTATTTATAATGGTATATTTCACAGATCTATAGCATTTTAATTGATTGGAAAACAAGATGAGCAAGTTACATTTTAGAATTTCGCCCCTGGCTATTCTTTCTCCCTGCTATATCGGTAACAAGAAAACAAGTTGAGCAAGCTACCTATATGGATTCGCCTCTTGGCTAAATACAAAAAGTGGGTCAATATTTCTTCATTTTTATATTAAATCTCAATTAAATCTGAGAGTTTAGCATCATACGTTCATGGGGGCGTAGCTCAGATGGTAGAGCGCTCGCTTAGCATGTGAGAGGTACGGGGATCGATGCCCCGCGCCTCCAAATACCTCTTTTTTTGCATAATTAGTTTAATTTATAACAAATTAGTTAAATCACTTAAATAAAAACAATTCCACTTTATGTAAATTTAACATACGCTATATCTAATCATTTTAATTATTATACCAGGGATAACTTGTTTTGGGGAACAAGTTGATCAAGTCACTCGTTTTATGCCTCCAGGTGCAAAATATTAACGAAAGATTCGGGTCAAAACTGGATTAAATCAGACTACGTTGTCAATGTTACCCATGGGGGCGTAGCTCAGATGGTAGAGCGCTCGCTTAGCATGTGAGAGGTACGGGGATCGATGCCCCGCGCCTCCAATTACCTCTTTTTTTGCATAATTAGTTTAATTTATAACAAATTAGTTAAATCACTTAAATAAAAACAATTCCACTTTATGTAAATTTAACATACGCTATATCTAATCATTTTAATTATTATACCAGGGATAACTTGTTTTGGGGAACAAGTTGATCAAGTCACTCGTTTTATGTCTCCAGGTGCAAAATATTAACGAAAGATTCGGGTCAAAACTGGATTAAATCAGACTACGTTGTCAATGTTACCCATGGGGGCGTAGCTCAGATGGTAGAGCGCTCGCTTAGCATGTGAGAGGTACGGGGATCGATGCCCCGCGCCTCCAAATACCTCTTTTTTTGCATAATTAGTTTAATTTATAACAAATTAGTTAAATCACTTAAATAAAAACAATTCCACTTTATGTAAATTTAACATACGCTATATCTAATCATTTTAATTATTATACCAGGGATAACTTGTTTTGGGGAACAAGTTGATCAAGTCACTCGTTTTATGTCTCCAGGTGCAAAATATTAACGAAAGATTCGGGTCAAAACTGGATTAAATCAGACTACGTTGTCAATGTTACCCATGGGGGCGTAGCTCAGATGGTAGAGCGCTCGCTTAGCATGTGAGAGGTACGGGGATCGATGCCCCGCGCCTCCAATTACCTCTTTTTTATTGCAAAATTAATTAAATTTAACTAATATATTTCAAGTTAGTTAATGAAAAGTTTCTTTTAAATATAATAATAATAATATATTATTATTATATATAATAATATGCCCCGCACCTCCAATTTTAATTTGGACACTTAATTTTAATTGCATTAAATTGCAAACATATTTAATATTTTTTGAAGCTTGAATTCCAAGTAGTATCCTAGTAAATTTATAGATAAAATATTTTGCTACATAAAAACCAAATTGTAAAATGATTACTGATAAAAACTGTCTGTACCGTTACCTCAATACAATATGCCTGAATGCAAAACATTCCCACGGTCACAAATATCATAATTGCATAAAAATTAATAATTTTCCGATATATCAATTAAATTATAACTTAATTTCATATAATTAATATTTAAATGTTAAAAACAAGCCGGGTAAGACTGTAATGTTCTTAAATGTATGTTAGAAACCATATTTATTTAAAAAATAATTAATTAATGAAAAAAAATTAATTTAATTAAAATTAAAATTATGATGAGATAGGATTCGATCCCGGGACCATTCGTGTGCAACTCGAACACTATACCAAATGAGCTACCCCCTTCTGTATTCCTCCCCTCTGCATTAAAAAAAAAGAAAAAAAAGCACCCTTTATAAGAAAGTGTAACATTTGACCAGAAATAGGTCAATATATAAGATAGTTCCTGTTTCGCCCCAGGGACGGGCGCCAAAAGAAAGCGGGTTAACAACCACACCCGAAATAAACCCGTCTCGCGTATAGGAAGAAATATTTCCCTCTTGTAGTTTAACAAGATAAGCCTGGAGTTGAGCCAAAACTAGGATTTATAGGGTTTTAACTTGATTGAGTATTGCAGGAATGTAGATTTAAATGTAGTCAACACTCAAGAGTGAAAAAATGAACTGCTCTTTGTCTATGAGCTAGTAATAGATTGGAAAGTCCAAAGGTGACGAAAAAGAGATACGAGTATTAAGGTCATTACGCGTTCCTGCTTATCTCTCTATTGCCTCTTTTTAGTGGACGATCTATAAACGGTTTTAATTATGTTTACCCTAGAACCATTAAGGAGGATTGATACGTCACGTTAAATATCATAAAGAAAAAATAGTACTTGCTAAAAATTTAGACTACCAATTTTTTTTTAATTAAATCTAAGGTATAATTTCCGCCCTTTTATGTTTCATTGGTTGTTTTCCTACTAAAGATAATATAAATGCAATATCTACCAGAAAAGATATAATTTCCGCCACATTTACGTTTCAGTGGTAAGTTTTCTACTATAAACAGTATGAAATAATATATCAATTTATATTCAACTAAGAAGCAGTATAATTCCCGCCATTTTTTAATCCCTTTAGTCGATAATTTAAAATTACAGTCAAGAACGTCCTCTTAAAGTTCAAGTTGTTGCTTTTCTACCATAGGCAGTACAATTCACGCACCCGTTACGACCAATGGTTCTAGAGACAATACCAAACGCTATATAACATTAATAGCCAATTAAGATCATCTCTGCTCCATTTTCGCTCTAGTGGTAGAATTTTTACTATAGACAGTATAATCCGCGCCCAAGTGGTTCTTTTCCTACTAAAGACAGTAAAAAACCCTACACCCTCTTTACATTCAAGTGGTTATTTCCTACTACATATTACGGAATAAAATTATATCGTAATCAGAAACAGTATAATCTCCGCCCACTTTACGTTCAAGTGGTTAATTTCCTACTAAATGTATTAACAGTATAAAATACGATATAAAATTATATCGAAATAAGAAATAGTGTAATCTCCGCCCCTTTACGTTCCAACCAGACTACCAGAGGTTGATTTTCTATTACTATTATAGACAATAAAAAATACCGGATAAAATTATATCGAAATAAGAAACATTATAAGCCCCGCCCCCTTTTTCGTTCCAGTGGTTGATTTCCTACTATAGACAGTATAAAATATAATTCGTAGCCATAAAGAGAGGGGGCGGAAGGATCTGGTTATATTGAAATCAACGGAGCGTCTAAAAAGGCGCATAACTGTCTGCCCCTTTCTTTATATCCGGAGATAATAGTCTGGAGGGGCCCCCAGGGTTGGGGGGGGGATGGGGTAGAAGCGGGCTGATGGGGTTCTACATATAACACAGGGAGCGCGCGCCGGAAGAGCCGCCTTGTCTCATCAACTTATAGACGTCACCACCACGTGGCGCAATCAGCACGCGCCGTTGAACCAAATCGCATTTTTATACCAAAGTTTCGCCTCCCCTATAAAAGCCTCCCTTTTCAGCTTTAACCGCGTACCACCCCAACCCGATTATCTCCCAGGGATTTATACATATACGCGTAGAAACATATAGAACGCAATATCATATGCTAGATGACATTTGGAGAAAAAAGACGTCTCAACTGCCTCCTATTTCCTATTATTATTTTTTTTAAGTTTCATTTGACGCAATGAATTCAATTTTAAATAAACGAATGAAATGGATAAGAAAATATTTAATATTTCTTTATAAATTTTAATCTTACGGTTGTTTCTAAATAGTTTTAAACTACCAGTATGTAGAAACAATTTGGCATTTAATTAAAAGGTAGAAGCTTCGACTAATCAAAAGACTCCCTCCCCTCCCACGATTGGCTTAATAAAAAAAACCCAGCGACACGTGCGGTGGCACACTCTTTGAATTGCGCTAAATTTGTTTCTTAATTATATTCATGCGCAGTCGTGCTTACAACAGCGCGTGTCGCGGATGATTTATGAAGTTAAAGGCGGGAAGTCTTTTGATTTGTCGAAGGTTCTACTTTTAGTTGAGTCCCAAATTATGAATCTTTTTATATATTTTGGGCGATTTAGAGACATTTCCAGAATGTTTTAATACGTATTTTAATGACGTTCGCCTTAATAGGTTTAAAATCATAGCTTGGTTAATTAACTGCAAATTAATGAGAAACGTTTGGGAGTTTTAACAATGTTTTTATGAATATTTTAAAGCTTAGAGAATGAAATATGCATGATTTGAAACGTTAATTAGTTCAGTATAATTTTCCTAGGCTTGTTGTATTTCGTTTTTCAGAGCCTTTTACTCATTCTTATCAGGGGTGATGTATTTTACAACTCATTTTAGTAGCGTCGTCTGCTCGTTTCTCTTATGCAGATTTACCACAATCTAAATATCCTAAAGACTAACCGAAATGCAATATACAAGTCCTTCCAAAGATACCAATCGTCGAAAGAGGTTGGTAATGGATATAAAAGATAAAGTGGATAGGAGTGGGGTGTGGAACCAATCACAGCCAATACAAAACGTTTTACATCGAATCCCTGAAGATAGCATTAAGTCGTTCAATTAGAGTTTCATCAGAAGCACCGGGGAAAGAAAAGCGTGGAGTTAAATTCCCCTCGAGTTGGCAACAAAGCACAAAGATCAGCTCGGGTTATCTCTGTGATTTATTGATTTGAAGAGAGAAGGATGCAAGTTTTGCGCGTGCTGAAAACTCTAGATGGAATTGACTATATACAGAATAGGATAAACCTTAGCAGAATATCTCCCTTAAAGAGAGGGTGAATTTTCTTGAATGGTACTATTTTCTATCTCCTACAAGTAACGTTTGAAATCTAAACATAATTAATTACAAATGTTATAATATTCTTTAAATGTTAAAGAGGTGTAATTTTGAAAATAAACTTTTTTACAGACTGAAAAAGGGCCTAGGCTCGAAACGTCTTGTAAATAAAAGCTTTAGTAGCTTAATACTACCAGCGAAGGGCCAAATGTACTATCCCATCACTTGAAACTAGCCAAAAAAGTCATCACCCCTGTCTGGCTGGAGTGGTTTGGACTCTTCCTCGATATTTTATATAGGAGAGAGGAACGGAATTTAGGCGGGCCGTGCTTGGCTATATTGTTGTCTTCCCTCCCAACTGAGAAATTTCTCCAAAGAATGGCGCTTCCGATTTCACAATTTACACGTCGACTGCGGACGCTAGAGTGTCTCGAATCAGAATCTGCCGGTACATCTACCTTGACCTTTGCTGATAGTAATGAGCTACAGGGCGTTGTTTACTTTTATTGAATAAAGTGATATACCTTGGTTTAAAGTATAAATGTGTTCATTTCAAGCACACCTACAAAACAATATATTAAAACGTTTCCCATGTACACCGTTCGTTAGACTCATTATCAATGGTGTCTTTAACGTCTATCGAATGAAAATTAAATTTCATTTTCATCGTACCTTTAAAACAGAAAGAGCTCTGTAGAGGGAAGGACGTAGATTTTTTTTGGCACGTCTAGGGAAAACAATTGCCAATAGAGGGAGTCCCTAATCGGGAAGGGGGGTCGGTATGAGGTTTAACCACCGCCCAACGCACCCTAGCGGGCAATGGGCTATTGAAAACCCAGTGAAATGAGGGGAAATGGGTCCGCTTTTCCGCGCCATGGAACCAGCTGGCATAGACAAGTCACTTCTCACGACTTTATCCTCCCCCCCCCCCCACATTTCCAGCACTATTACCCCCCAAAAGCAGCGCGCGAGTCATTCGCCCCCTCGACTCTGGAGGGCGCTTCCCCGCGGAGAGAACAAGAATTAATATGCCCAAAAGAGAGGGAGACGAGAGAGTAAAGGGAATTAGATGTTCAGAAATAACAAGATTAAGAAGATAGCAACACGATGATAATAAGAGGACACTATTATAGAGACCCAAGAGAGATCACTCTCAAAAGAGAAAATAACTTGATCTGTAGTATTACTAGTCTCGCGTTGTTTGCAGTTAAAGGGATTGTTTCACCTAAGACTTTTAAGTTACCAAGGTGTGTCCTCTTAATCCTAAGATAAATTTATTAGAGAAATATTTATTTAGCTCGTATTTTTTGATCAATCTTTAAAAATTGTATTTTCTCATTTTCCCAAGAAATGTTTTATAAACCTTTCTGAATGTTTTTTTTTGGGAAATTAAAAACTCTAATTTTAGTCATTAGCGTAGGTTTAATTAAATTAAAATCTTTCAGTTATGATTTATAGCGAATGACAATAACTATTAATTTATTTAAACTCTTTCCTATTAGTAATATTTCCCCTCTAGGAATGATATAAAATTTAAACCCTGTTTGTGGTCTTCTCTGCGGACAGCGGTGTGCTAGTGTTAGAACACTTCTACAGGCGTAAGACGTATAGCCATAGAAAGCCCTTGGTAATGCGGAAACCAAATAATAAATGCGTTTAATTAAAATTAATTTTAAAACAAAATTACAGACTTTATCATCCATATATAAAATTTAAACCCTAAACCTTAACCTTTCCTGTAAAACTAAATTCAAACTTAAATTTATGTCCCCCAAATAAAAAACCGAACCTATCATAAAATAATTTCTGATAGAATATCTAAAGCCATAAATCACAAGAAAAAAAAAAAACGTTAGGCCCATATAAAAGGGTTAACAATACCCGAAAAACCCAGACATTTATCAATGACCCTAAGAATAGAAATGCAGAACTATTGAACCCATCGTATCGTGTTGAAAAACTACATTTTTGCCTATTGAATTTAACACTACGTATCAATACGCCGTATAATGATGAGTTATACTTAAAACATGATGAAACTAAAACCGTTTTTCTTTCACGCGCAGTGAAAGTAAATTCTTCTGCGGCTGAATTTTTAAAACCACCAATAAATTTTGCTCGATTTTGCCGAATTTTTCCCTCTTCTCGGCAGCATCCAAATATGAACTCGATTTTGTCGAAGGGATACGCATCATTTACTCTCAAAATATGGGGAGGTTCGAAAAGAAGGGGGGTACATTTTTACATTATATTTCAGACTGGACCCTAGCGTAACGTCGTTTGCAAAAAGGAAAGGGGGTGCCTTCTCTTAAATTCCAGTTAACCCCCGCGCTTTTGCACCCTTAGGGCCCACTCCCGTCGAATCCTCCTACGCTAGAAAGGCTAACTTGTCAGCGCCCTCTGCTTTCGATCCAAAAAGGGTCATTTCTTATCCAGATTAATGGTCGCCAATGTCAATAAAAATTTTTGAAACTTTATTTCTCTTCTCTGATCCTAAGCCTTGGCGAAATGCGGCTGCATGACTCCTAGCTCTTTTCCTCTAGTTTAGAGTTGATTCCAGTGAGGGAAAAAGTGGCGGGAAACTATGAGCAAATAGCGGGGGCCTATTAAGGTTTACTTCTATTAGTTAAAGGACTATTCCCAGTTGATTATAAATAAGCATCGATAACTTGGTTCCACATTAAATTATCAAAAAAAGGAAGATTATTTTTTAGGCCACAATATATTTCTAAAGAGTCAGATTTATTTGACCTTATTCTAACATAATTCGTATAATAACAGGTAAATCATGCTTCAAGTTTACAACAAGACAAACATGTATTATGATTGGTATATGCTTCTGAAAGTTTTAGTCGTCAGAGCTTTCGCCCGAGTAGAGAGAGAAAATCCGAAAACTCTAAACGTTCGAGATACGTAATACTAAATTGCCCTCTAGCGGTTGAGATTGGAACTTAGTAGGCGGTACTAATATTGCGCCGAACTTTCTAGACTTTTACGGGGGTTACAATGTATAGCGAAACGAAAAAGCGTGTCTCGTCCGGCCGTCGCGATTTTGAGTCTAATTTACTTTAGAAAGAATATACTGGGCCTGGCCGCCTACAAATTTCGGAATACTTAGGATGAAACCATAGACTGAGAAAATCGGACTCACTTCATCGTCACCCGCAGTATGTCGTCTTACAAACTTGAAGGATGATTTACTTGTGGTATAATAGAAGCGCAAAGCATAAAAAACATTTTCTAAATGTAAGAAGATTAAAATTGGCATAGTCTAGGCAATGACAAGAACACTAATACTCGTCCCTCCCATCAAGGAATCCGTTGAGGGTCGGGCTTTGAGCTCGCGACAGCCTGCCTACGTTTTAACGCTACATATCGAAGTACCTGATTGGTTTTTGAAGCCTATATCCTTAATGCGCGTGGAGTGACGTAACTCTAGACGGGTTCCTTGAAAAAAAGCTTTACTACTGTAAATATGTCATGTATTATATTTGGTTTATATAATATAATTAAATTATAATTGGTTCGCACTCGATTTCGATCAAAGGCATTAATAATTTGTACGAAAAACGAGTTAACTGATAGCATCATGTGTAATCAAAATAAGGTAATTTACGTATACATATGCGTCTTTTTACGATCCCTCAACATCACAATGTCCTTCAACGCCGGACATTTTTAATCGCAAAAATTAAACAACAAAAAATGTCCCTATTTCACAGTTTGTCAACACGCATGCACTCTCCTTCTCCTATCATCACTGTGTGGATGAAAAAAAATCTTTCATTTATAACAATAATATGAGGCGGGATATTGACGTCCAATGTAACAAGAGAATATTTCGAGCGGAAACTGGACGAATTTTTGGCAAAAGAAAAAAAAATAAAAAACCCTGGAGGCAAACTCGGAGCAGTGGCGAAGCTAAAAACATCCAGCGAAGGAGGGGTGTTAGAATACGCTCATTTGAACCCGGGGCTCCTATAGCTCTTTCCCTTTAGCCGCGCGCGCGTGTCAAAACTGTCGGAAAAAGCGGTGTTAATACCTATCCGGCCACTGGCACAAGCTTATAATCGCGCAGTATAAGTTCCTATTAAAGGCAGAGTCAAGAGGATAATGAAGCCCTAGTTTTTTATCTACAAAAGATCCTATTGCCAAGGAATTTCAGGGCTGAGCACATTAGCCTTCGCCTAATTATCAACTTCCCATATATTCCCTTGACTTCTTGGCCTAATTATAACCTTCCCTAACCTTACCCTGACCTCAAGACCGATTTTCACACTCTCTAATTTTTTCATAGACTCTTGAAATAATTTATAGCTTTTGAAACTATTCACTGACCTCTTGAAATATTTTTGGTCTCCGAAAACCTTTTTCCGATCTTTTGGCCTAATCTTCTACGTTCTAACCTTTTCCTGACCTCTTGGGTAATTTACAATATACATAGCATTACATAACCCCTTGACATAATTTTTGGTAAATAAATAAGAAAAATAAGTATATGTTTTTCCTTTACAACCTCTCTTTAAGTGCCTCCTCGTTTGGAGATAGAAAACCGAAACGTTTTATTCCCCTTCTCCCTCTATACACTCGATACCTAATTAGGCTGGAGGATAAATAACCAAAAATCTCGATCATCGCAGGAACCCAGGGACTGCAAATGGGGGGTTCGAAGGAGGGTATGGATCCCCTCGGGGACCAGAGGGCGGAACAAATAGGAAAAGACCCGATGGAGCGAAAATGTTTTTTTATCCCCACGCTAACTCGAGCCCCAAAGAAGAATTGGAGGACGCCAAAAGAGGACTTAATTCAAAACCAATCGCAAATTTCACTACGATCAAATCTAAAGCTATTTACTTCCCCCTATAACTATGAGAAACAGAATACTCGAGTCATACCATAAGTAATTTCGGTGAGGCTAAGTGTGACATTGCAAATTCTCTTCATAAGAGTGATAGCAGCAAGAATCCATTCAGGTTCCATAAGAATATGGGAGCATAGCTTTAGCCTATGGTACCATCCTCCCAAACTTTGTAACAAAAGTTCGTCTGCAATTTTCGCAACATTTGTACGCTTAGATCTTTTTTCGGTCGGCTCCATTTTTATTACCCAAAATATTATGTCAAGGTCGTTAGTGGCGCGGGTTAATAATATAATGTCAGGAGCGATTTACTTGAAAAATCGATTCGAAGCAGACGAACTTTTGCTACAAAGTTTGGGAGGATGGTTATTGAATCGCGGCCCTCCCATATTCTTATGGAACCTGAATGGATTCTTGATAGCAGTGCATTATGGGTTTTAACTTCCTGAGGAATCCAAGGAGTACATTTAACTGTGTACATCAAACACGTCAAACCAGACTAAATATCAATAAAAGCTAAAATGGCAATTAGATTATGTAGAGTAACCAAAAACTAATCCCTATCAAAAGGGTACGATTATTAGGTTTATGTGATTGGTCATATTCTTAAAGTTATAGCCCGATAAGTTGCCTAGAAAATTGGTCAGCAATTTTTTTCTGGATGATTTCAATTTCAGCATCTTGACCAATTTTTATTCAAACGAACCACGGGAGGTATCCTTAGTGGGCGCCTCAAATTAGGCTGTTTGGTTTTCGCTCAGGGGATTTCGAATGCTCTAATCTGAAGTGTATATGGTTACAGTCCATCAGGGGAAGGCTCAAAATTAAGGCAATCTTTTTTGGCTGGCCCATGGGCCCTGAAACGGAAAAACTAGAAGACTCGTGTGAAAAGCCCTTTAAAATTTTGATTATCAGCGAAAAATTCTTATTGTTCTTATTGGACTTTTCATACTTCCTCAAAAAAGGGTTCTTATATACACTCCTGATTTAACAGCCTAAAAAAACTTATGACTTGTGTAACTTTTGATCATAATTATAAAATGATATGATGTAAGCACGTAAAACACCCGATATTTCTACCATATAATTATTATACTCTTTGTTCAAGGGGAGTTGTCCCAATGACCAAACCACAGGCGGATTAATACACAACACTAAACGTCGTGGGGAAAAACATAGTTGGACAAATTCCCTTCATCAGAAGTAGCCGGCCTTGACTCTGCGGAAAAATCAAGGTGGAAAAATGATAGATTTAAGCGTACAGCCATCTCCGACTGAATCTGATTATCGTGGTCGCTATTGAAACTGTTTTCGAATCCCCCCTCACCATACACCTCCTTCCACGTCGTCCGCGTTTCGTTCTTTCTATTCTTCTGAAGGTTTAATCCTTTAACGGGATCGAATGACAGTTATATTAAAAAACGAGCTAGACTCCCACTATCCGTTATCCCCAATTTATCATTCTCGACCGATTTTTGCCAGATGAATCAAAAATTTTCTCAGAGGGTCACCATATAAACTCAGCCTAATTGACACGCTGTTTCCCGGGAAGGTGATAATATAAAGAACTGGAATGAATTAATTGTGGCCAAGCTATTTTTAGATATATGCAGAGATTGGCAACACTCGGAAAAAATGTGTAAGAGATTGGTAATCTTATAGAAAGGCTTTCCAGAATTCAATTCAATTCGTAATTTGAATATTTTTATGGGTTTTTAAGAACGAAATAGAATGCTTGTGGGATTTGAAGAATTAAAGATCTGTTTGTCTGGGATTTCAAAAATCGAGGAATTATTTGGTATTTAAATAACTGAAGAACTGTTTGGTATTTGAATACTTTACAAATTGTTTGAAATTTGAGGAATGGTTTCCTATTTGAATAATTAAAGAATTGTTTGCTATTTGAATAATTGAAGAACTGTTTGGAATTTAAATAATTGAGGAACTGTTTGGAATTTTAATTATTGAGGAATTTATTTGGTTTTTGAATAATTGAGGAATTGTTTGGAATTTGAATAATTGAGGAATTGTTTGGAATTTGAATAATTGAGGAATTGTTTGGAATTTGAATAATTGAGGAATTGTTTGGAATTTGAATAATTGAGGAATTGTTTGGAATTTGAATAATTGTGGAATTGTTTGGAATTTGAATAATTGAGGAATTGTTTGGAATTTGAATAATTGAGGAATTATTTGGAATTTGAATAATTGAGGAATTATTTGGAATTTGAATAATTGAGGAATTGTTTGGTATTTGAATAATTAAAGAATTTGTTTGGTATTTGAATAATTAAAGAATTTGTTTATTATTTGAATAATTGAGGAATTGTTTGGTATTTGAATAATTAAAGAATTTGTTTGGTATTTGAATAATTAAATTAATTTGTTTGGTATTTGAATAATTAAAGAATTTGTTTATTATTTGAATAATTGAGGAATTGTTTGGTATTTGAATAATTAAAGAATTTGTTTTGTATTTGAATAATTAAAGCATTTGTTTATTATTTGTATAAAATAATTGTTTATGAGTTGAAGATTTATTTGGTTTTTGAAAGATTTGCAGCGGATTGGTTAAGGACCCTATGAAATCATGATTTATTAATTATTATATATATTGCCGTAATATTAATTAAATATTAATTTAGCTTAAAAATTTTGGAGAAACTCCTATATAGGTTTCTCAGATATTTTAAATGTTCAGTTATTCTTTAAATCGGATCAAAACTAAATATTGAAATATTTAAAATATATAACATATATATACTGATGTGGGTGAAAATTTTCAAAACGTTTATAAAAAAACGCATTAGAACATAGAACTAAAATATATATAAACTATATATTCCGAGAAATAAAGTGAATAAAGGCAATAAATCCAAGCCAGAGTTTTGGATTATATAATCGCGAGAAACTCGAGAAGGGAGAAGGGTAAAGAAGAGAAAATAGCTTTTGAATCAAATATTCAATTTTGAGACCACAAAAGCATTCAATATTATGAAGAGGGAGCTCGCCGAGTCGGTTATTAGCCCTTAAATCACTCGGTCATAAAAAAAAAATCCGTTTCTCCGAATTTCAATTTCTCTCGCTTTAAAAGAGAAACCAAACCAGAGAGGGTTGAAAAGAAAACGAGATCGTCAAAGCAGTCATAAACCCAATAGTTGATATTATAAAGGAATTTGTGGGTGCGAGATCTTGTTCGAATGTTGCTAACTACGTCACGAAATCAGGTGACATTAAGGTTAGACAGGGAAGTTATTTCCGTTTTCATAAAACGCTAGGGGTCAGAGGACTCGGAAGTCACTCAGGAGAGCATCGACCTTGAGACCTATAGCTGACACGGATATAGAAAAAATAAGCTTAAGAAATGCTCAGTGCTCACGAGCGCTATGAGCTTTACAAGCTATGACGTAGCTGATGACGTCGACGGCAACATGCCCTAAATAAGCTCCTCCTCTTTTATGATAGCAACTACAGAACTATGGAATTATTTCCTTAGAACCCAACATTTGAACGTTTGGGTATAAGCAAACCTCAAGTTCACAGTTCACAAAATATCACCAGTTCAATAAACCTAAACACCCCAAGCTTTAAAAAGTAATATTGTTCTCTTTCTTTCAATGGTAGAAACGCGAAGCTATATAGGAAAGGATGGTACGATGTTTTTTGTTTCCATTAGGCGCCGCTAGATGGCGTCGTCTATAAAGTCTTAAACGGCTGGGAGAGGGTCATCACAGTTTTGAAAGTAACTAAAGTTCCCGTAGAAAAAATGTTTTTCAAATGAGAATCAATGTCCCATTTCAAGAATGTAAGCAATATAGGTTTATAGAGAAAGCACCCGACCACGAAGCCGCGATCTTGGGAGTGGGAAGAGGATGGGGAGAGGATGGAAGTCATTGGGATGGCGAGAACATTTCAATATTGAAATGAGGTTGGCGGCTGGCGACATATTCGGCTAACGACCTAGCGTTGAGAGAGAGAGACGGAGAGAGTGGGGATACTTTGGTGCGTGGCGTGGCGCGCGGCTCGCGAGCATCAATATGTAAACTAGATCCTTAAAATACCCCCCATATACGTATCATCTCCTTTTTGCCTTCTTTTTCCATTTCGGTTGCGAGCTCTTCATTGTGGACCTCCTATCATATACACCCGCCCCTCTTCCATAAATTCGATCCCTTTAAATCTATACCAATTTTGGTATAGTAAAAATAGAGGGGACTGTTACTAAAGTGTGTAACTATATTTCGTTAAAGTGAAACTGCCACAAATTATTTCCAAGTCATATAGATATTTATATATATATATATATATATAATTTTATCTCGATTGATGACGTAGTTAAAATATGGAATAAAATTAGCCATAATGTTTTTAGGGCTTACTGGTTTAAGTAATTTCACGGAAAAGACCGCGCGAAAGCGCACGATCGCGTTAAAAACCTAGCTCGCTCATCTTTACTCTTGACAACAAATGCACAACAAGTGAAACACTTTTACAGGGGCTATAGAAATTAACGTTACGATTTCGCGCCTGTAAAAATGTTTCACCTGCCGCGCACCAATGTTGAAGGAAAACACTTTCTTTGCGGTACGTAGAATTAATGTCTACATCGTGAATGGAGAATGAAACGTAACAAGAAGTGATTTCTATCGATTCCTCCTCGTCTAATTGTGGCCTAATCCACCTGTAAAAAATATTAAACTATAAATAAATTTCAAATTTGCCCGGAAAATAGGCTTAGCTGAATTCACGGAGATCCTGAATTTCTTCACATTGAAGGGTGAGAGACCAATGAGCAAAGGCCCGCCGATAAGGCGAGATCTCCATGAGACTTTAAATAACAATCGATTGATCGCAGACAAATTCAGGATCTCCATGAATCAAGCTAAGCCTATTTTCAGGGCAAGTTTTAAATTTATTTCTAGTTTAAAATTGGTTGGTAATTTTTTACTGGTGGATTAGCGCTATTTAAATGATAAGGAATCGATAAAAAAATCCCTTGTTGCTAGGTTGCAATGTCCCTTTGAGTTAATATTACTCGCTTAAATTCTTACAATTGAATTGCAAAATATTCAAGGCAGATATCATTTAAAACTTATAAACAAAAATAATGGAATTGACTTATCAGACGATCCCTGATTCTAAAAAAATATTTTACATGGAACTAGAATATAACTTAGAAGACATTAAATTGGAAAAAGGTGCTGGTGGATTGATATTGGAGTAGGAGCAGGGTGGGGCAAGAGAGACTAGAGAGGGTGGAGCAAAGATTTGGTCGATTTAAAAGGAGGCGGGGTAGTAGAAAGAGTGAACGCGGCACGATATATAAGAAGAATTTGAACTCCATTAGCCTCTCGTTTCTTTCCCATTACAGGAGTTTTTAAGAGGCGCGCTTGGGCGAACGCCCTGCCTCTCTTCCGCCCCAGCATCGTTCTAATCAGGCGGCTGCCTAATGGCCCCGAAATTTTCCCTCGTAAAGTCAAAATGAGCCTGCATCGGCATCGAGGAGAGTGGGGTTCGGGTGTGATGGGAAGCCCAAAAACATTACCCCGAAAAATCTGACTTTCCCGGCATCATCAAACCTTCTCCCTATAAATAGCTCTCTCTTACAGCTCTTTGAAACCGCAGTTATTAACCGCACTTGCAGAAACACTTTGCTTAAAATGAGTTGAAAAACGTGGAAAAAAAAAACTGATAATGATGCTCATAATTTAATGATATTAATTCCATAAAATTAGGAAGTATGTATATATTTATAATAATATATTAAATATTTTATAAAATCAAGAGTTTTCAAGGGATAATGAAGGCATATTTTGTGCTATGTTTTAACTATTAGGGGTGTTAAAATATGGATAAAACATTAAAACTCTTTAAACGTTTCTATTTAAATAAGCTGTCAAAATGAGGCAGACAATGTTTTTCGAATGCCTAACTATTAAAAATTCATATTAAATTGCTTTTACACCTTTTGATTGACGCGTTTAAAAGAAACTTCTAAATTAAAATGACAAAAATAAATAGATTTTTTTAGAGATCGGGGTTTGGACAAGAAAATTTCTGATTATTTTATCTTTATTCATAACTTAAAATTTTTCGAGGAAAGTCTATGATAAAGCCAATATAATCGCGAATAATTTTCAGATTATTTTTTTATGATTAACTGATAGTTATGGATTATTTTGTCCAAATCCCGATCTCTAGATTTTTTACTGATAGATGACGTAATTAAAAACAACTTTCATATGAAAAGTACTTTCACGAAAAGTAAAGCGCGCGACAGTCCATAATCTCGCGATCATAGTGATGACGTAGTATTGCGGAGATTTTTGGTTTCAAAACATTTCGAAGATGGCGATTATAAAATACTAATTTCTACTGTTACGGTAATTTATTAAATAATAAGTATATTTATAAATGGTTTTGTTTTAAAGATCTTTCGAAAATATACTCAAAATTCCATTTGGAACTCATGGAAAACTCGTGAGAGCCGCAATCTAATTAACAAAGTTGTTATAATTTGAGCTGGCTAAGACTATTTTTATTTTCAATCTGGTTCGAAAATCTACAGCTAATCAAAAAGCGTGAAATAAGTTAAGATTAACGATGATTAGGGGACATTTTTTGCTGTATTAAAATTAAGTTAAGTTTAGCTGACTCAAATTTCAAGTTTTAAACTGTAAATTAACGAGAAATGTTTGGCGAGTTTATTAATATTAGGCCTAAATCATCCATATTTTAACTCTCCTAATCGATATAAAATAACACTTAACTCGTGATCATTATCCTTAAGTGCATAAAACCAGGAACTAATGCGCATATCCATGCGCATTTCATAATAATCTTCAGAAAATTACCAACTATATGACAAACTCAGACGTATATATGACGTAACGTAATCGCAACTCACTACATAACGGGAAGAGAAGAACTGGGGTCAGAAACGCAAGAGGAAAAGATATTAACAGTAAGATTCATGTTGAAATTTCAGCAAGTACAAATCTATTCGCAATACTAGCAGACTCTCATCTCTTTCAAAAACTAAAGAATAGCGATAAGACGTGCCGTACCTTTGTACGTGCTGAAATTTCTAGCTGTTTTCGGCTGCAAGGGAGGCAATTGATGGAAGGGGGGGGGGGAGGGAACCAAAGAGGGCGATATATGTCGTAAAGGACTTTTTCCGACAAAGCCATGCTTAAATAGCGGCCACTCAAGAAACCGATAGACCCACCACTGGTCGAGAAGCCACGCAGGACATTGAGAACCATACAGTCTGTTTCATTTTCAAATTGCAACACGCTAACATACCTTATACTTAAGATTGGTGGGCCCTTGCTTTTTGCGCGATGACAAAAAAGATGAAATTAACTGTATTGCATCGTCTCTTTAAGTTTGCAGCACGTACATAGCTCGAACCCTTCAAGTTCAAAGGGTATTAGATTTGCACATAACTCCAACTGCGATTGGATATAAGTTATCATATTAACATTTCATTTAAAATTTGCAGCCCTAAATCTATTGGAACTGATATGGACTAAGTATTTGGAGTAAATCGGAGAAGATAAGCACCATTACAACCGAACCAAACAGAAAGGTTGAACCTGACCCAATTGTCTTGCCGTTCCACGTACAAGTTGGAACTATTTGTATTCCATCTCTATGGAGATTTAACATGGAACGATCCTCGAACCTTCATATTTAAACTACCACAAAGACAAAAATACTCTAGGAATGCGCGTTTCTCCATAATGTCTAACCCTAAATCAATGAACTCGTTGTGGGTGGGGTTTCGATCTTGCGAAGATCTCTACATTTTTACGCTACAGCTATTAATAAGAACCTGATTGGCTTAATCCTAAACCTTGGTAACAAGCTTACAGCTGCCTTGGACATTCCCAGTGAAATATAAGCATAAGGGATCTCAATAAAATTAACTTGAATTTTATATTCATACTAACGCTTAAGCTGGGAGAAGTTTGCACAATAGAGAAAGCCGTGGCGTATTAATACACGATATGATAAAAACTAGTTTTAAAAACTATAGATGTCGCTAAGTATTTTCTCACTATACAATTGCTTCAAATATAAGCCTTATATATTAATATACATAGTTTCAACAATTTGAAATGATCTTTAATCCCCCATAGAAAACCACTTTTTGTATGGGATTTTACGTCACTTCCAAGGTTGTTACATAACATCTAAGCCTAAGGGAAGGAATCAGGGGGTCATAAAGGGTGGGGGTCGACGGCCACCCTTAAATAATAGCTTAGATATAGGTCTGGTCGTCGCGTTTTTCCATTCATCAGCTTGGCCTGTCAACGGCAGCTGCATTTACACGCCAAGGGAGACCCCGATACCAGCGCCATCTACCAGAAAGGGTCGAAAAAGAAACGCCACCAAAACCCGTATTGGATAATAATGGCTGAAAACTCCGGAAGATTTAAAAATATATTTCAAAGGCTATTTATATATATATATTTGGATTCAATCTAATTTTGCAAAACGAGAGCGAAATGAGGCGGATTAATACGCAATGTTGAATCTAATACGTTCAAAAAGTAGTTAACGCAAACAAGTTTCAAATAGAAGTATATCAGGGGGTGAAAATAGAAATCTAGGGTCGTATATACGAGGAGAGAGAGAGAGAGAATTTTGGTACAAAATCGTAAAACTTTTACAAAAATACGATTATTCATCGAAGAAAAATGATAAAGGGTGTCCTGATATTTTTCCGTTTCCACTTTTATCTCCCTCTCCTCCCCTTAAAGCGCTCTGGGTTTCCAGAAAATATTTTTCTATGATTCATGTGGCGGTACTCGGGGTCTAGCGAAACATTTATTAACAGAGACTCCTTGGTTTCCCTTAGTTTAAAGAGGAAAATCAGTTCTCTCTCCATTGAATGGGTGCTGTTCATTCGTGATTTTAGTTCCAACAAGAGGTGGCGTGAGTTTAAAAGACCGAAAAACTATTTTCTTATTCTGTTATTCATATACATATCAATCTTTTTTCGCGCTAAATAAAAACCTGGATTAACCTATATAACCTAAGGTCCCGTTTTCAATTGACGTTTTTCAAGTTTTTGCTTTTGGTTTTCCAATAGTTTCTATCATAAAAGAGGAGGAGCTTATGTTGCCGTCGACGTCATCAGCTACGTCATTGCTCGTAAAGTTCATAGCGCTCGTGAGCACCGAGCATTTCTTATGCTTATTTTTTCTATATCCGTGTTAGCTCTCAAGGTCGGGTTTCTCCCGAGTGACTTCTGACCCATCTGAGCCCTAGCGTTTTATGAAAACGGAAATAACGGTCCTCTATAACCTTAACGCCACGTTATTTTCTTGACGTAGTTAGCAATATTCAAACAAGATGTCGCACCCACAAGTTATTTTATAATATCAACTATTATAGATATCCGCTTCTTTGTCACTCGAAGCCGGTTAACTTGGGTCAAATAACGAAAATCATATAGGGAAACTTGGAGCTAAAAAAACAGCTTTTGAAGTTATTTTCCAATTTTATTTTTTCTGTTTAAATTAAATTAAGTTTGGTAAAATTTCTATAAAATTAAATATAAATTCTAGTCAATCATATTATTTCAGCCTTCAACATTACTTGCAATGTCCTAAGACCTTGATGCCAGACCTTGGGTATCAAACGTCGGCCTATTATTTTAATGTTAGGACATTACATGCGCTGTTCAGGCTGAAATAATATGATTATATTTATTTTATTTTTTGAAACTTTACCAAACTTTAGAAATTAATTTAAACACCAAAAACGTGTCTAAAAATTGTTAGAAAATTCTCGAATACGTTTTTGGCACGGTGATTCCGAAAATAAAATTCAAAAGATGATCCATTTTTAGCCCAAAATGCGACTTTAAAATCGATTAAAAATACTTAATTATCTACTTCAATCTCCCTTCACATGTAACGTAAGGTTCTCGTATTAGGATACGTTTCGCCAGCCCAATGAAGGCATTTGGCATTAGCTATCTTTTCAATTTCATACAGAAAATAAGTTGACCTCCGATAAAAACGAATTCACTAAAGAAGGGTGACAAATTTCCCCACGAAATGGTGTAAGGGTGCGTAGGGGAAGTCGGAAATAGATGGGGCGAGTCGGCGAATAGGAAGATCGTGGGGCTCGCGTAATATTAATTAAGGGCGGGAAGAAAAGTCAAAATACGTATACTTATTCCAAAGGATATTAATAACCACCTTTTTCCAATTCCGCGCACCGCGTGCAACGCGCGTGAAAGCAAAAATTATTTCTACCATCGGATAACCATATATTTTAAAAGTTTTAATTTTGAATCCTTAAACGAGAAACTCGCCAAAAGTACTTAATTTTAAATAATAAATTGATTATAATTTTTGGGAGCTGAAAGATTATTTTTAAAAATTATTTTCACGCCCGAATGACACTCAGTGAGGCCGTAGAAATCAAAATTTAAAAATATTATATCTTCAAAAAATTAATAAGCTAAATTTAAAGAGAATGTGTAAATAATTTCACCGATTTTTTCTTGATTAATAATTTCAATCTGTGGCGAGGCATAATTTTATTATTTTAAAATTATCTATATAATGTCTAATAGGCGTAATATTTGTACGTCTAGGAGATCGTAGAAAAAATTAAAATTTATTATCAAGTAAAAAAAAAAAAAAAAAAAAATAATAATATGATGAGGACTTATTTATATGGACCAACAATAGTTGTTCTAAAATAATTGGGTAAAACAAATCTAGATATTTCCATTTCATTCTCTCTTTGAATGAAAAAGAATCCCAAAAATTTCAAAATACTGGGTAGCGGGTAGCGAAAACAATCGAAATATTGCCCACGATCTTTGATTTCATTCCTTTTCTGAAAAGCAGTCAATTCCAAATACACTGCGATTGGAGGAGTTTCAAATAATGTATACGTGGGGAGAGTAATTTTTGAAAGAGATTCGTTTTAAAGGGGTTCGTGATGAGGAAGAGAAGAGAGACAGAATGAGATAGAGAGATGAAAGAAAAGCGTACCGGGGTTTATCTCTACCTCCCACTAATCCCTCCACCCCATCCCTACACACTGTTCAAAATGGGAGGAGATGGAAACCACGGCACGTTTTGATATAAAAAGAGTGCGTTTGACATCTAACGCCAACCAAAGGAAGAAGGAAAAGGAGAGAAAGAGATATTAAAGGTCGCGTCTCAAATGCGTTTTTAGGAAGGTAGGCAAATGTCTTTAAATTTTACGCTATAGGGAGACAGCAAAGAGGCAAGGGTGAAAGAAAGCCTGACGTCATGGAACCCCCTTACTATAGGGGAGCGCTTTTAAGGGCGAATACTGGAACACCCTCACTAAGTGGATGACACCGACGTGTCAATGTCTCCCTTGCTGACTCCCTTTACAAATAATACAAGGTATGTAAGCTTTTTTAAAGCTCCATATCTCATTCTTAAGCTACGGTCACACTAGCATTCCTTAATCGATTTGAAACGGTAAAATCAAACCGATATCCAAATCGCCAGGAATCGTTTTAAGCGTCACGTGTTCACGCATTATCTTTATAAATCGATTTATTGTAGCTTCATCTATCAGTTGTTGAAACCGAATCGGTATGAAACTGGTTCCCGAAGCAGTTTCGAAAAATCGAATCAAATCGATTCGAGAAAAGACGGTTTCGGGTTCACACGACTCTAGCGAAACGTTTTGAAACGGTTTTAATCGATTCCAAGGCCTAGTATGAACGCAGCTTGATATGTGAGATATATGCCAATATAAAATTTTTATTTTCAAGCACGATTTTTCATCAGACTTTTCCTTGAAAGGGGGACACATTGGGATTCCTTTTGCAAATGCCATAATCTAGAAAACCGAAATGAGGAAAGAAATTTTCACTCTAATTGCTCCCCCCTTTGATTGCGATGTTTATGATACGAGAGGCGCGAATAATGGGGAAAGAGCAGACGGTTTACGTGTCTGTTGTATACTCAATTGTATTGGAATGGAGTGTGGTTTAACTAGGATGTATATATACGACTACGCCAGTGTATAATTAGAGGTTGGCTTACTCTTTACGCTAATTTGATCTCATTGTATACATATACAGGATGGTTTAGATTAAAAAAAATCAATACCTTCTATGGAGGGATAAAATTAACATTGAACTCGTACTAAAGAAATTTTTCATGCTCGAGTTTGAAGAAAATGAAGTGGTCTTGAATATAATTTAAATAAAAAGTTTGTCACTTTAAATCCATAAAAGTAATAACGCTATCAGCAAAGGTCCATTTTTACGTTATAGCCTATCACTTAAAAATAGTCGGACGGAATTTAGGCGGGCCGCGCTTCACCCCAACTCCGGAATTTCTCCAAAGAGTGGTGCTTTCGATTTCACTATTTACACCGTCTGTGGCCGCTAGACTGTCTAGAATCAGAATCTGCCGGTACATTTACCAGGACCTTTGCTGATAGTATACTAATCTAAGGTTGCGTTGTTCACTTTTATGGTATAAAGTGTTAGACTTTGGTTTAAATCTATAATGTTACATGATAACTAAAAATTTGATATTTTCGAAAATGATTAAGAATCAACCAGGACGAGAGATTTTTTAATCCCCCATCAATATATAGTAATAATTAAAATTATTATTGCACATCAGTTAATTTAAAAAAACTCGAGAATACCAAAAAAGTTTCGAACTAAACCCAAGTGTTTTAATTCTCAAAGTATTTAAATAATATCTAACAAGCTCGAAAAGATTCCATGGCACATTGATGGGTAATTAATTAAAACATTTTTCCTAATTATATGGCACATAAAACAATAATTACAATTACTGGATATTATGTAAATTAAAGAATGGAGAAGCAATTCGCGAAAATGAAAAAGAAAAAATGTGTTAATATTCTTCCAATGCTAGTCTTTCTCGAATAAAAGCGTCGAAAATATCGAAATTACGCGTGGAATATACTTATGATGACGAGAATGTAACAAAAACTATTTGTATCCCTCTATTATTTAACATAATGTATTAATTCGCATTAACTTCGCTACTTTATGCAAACTGTTCTATATAAGGCATAAGTTGGCAAGCAGAGTGCAATGTCTTTGGCTCTTTCATTCCATGCACACTATACACTAAGGGACGTCGCGCATCGCACCCACTCCTTGGGTATTTCGCGATGCCACCAGATGTCTCTTAAGAGACAGCCTTGGCCCATCAAACCACCATTAAGAAGGCCCCCCCACCTCTATACTTCTAAAGAAGGCAGGGTGCGTGAAAATGGCGCGAAATACTTGGGAGGTGTGTGCAGGGATTCCTTATAGCGTTTTGGCGCGCTCGTCGCCTTCCCAGGAGTTGACCTATCACCTCCCACACACCAAGCGAGAGCTTGAGAGAAAGCTATATAGGCTTTCAACGATGACACAACAATGAAGGGGATTCCTCTGTCTCTAGAATTCTCTAGATTTTAAGAGCCGTTCACATCACCTTGAGGATAAAGTCAATCGGTTTCAGAATCAAAACGTCAATATTTAATAGAGTTTCAAGACAGACAAATCAAGGAATATTCTGATTTAGTGATTTTCACATTGAATTAAAAGCACGCTTAGTCTCTCCAACCAAGAAAAAGACGCCTCACCTTTGTCTTAATTATTTTCAGGCTCACAATAGAACCTATTGGGGATTTTATTAAGCTATTTACTTGGAATTGGATGAAATCTATACTGAAATATAATTCGATTTTACCCATTAGAATAAAACTATTTTTATATATTTGAGTCAAATTATCCGAAGATTAAATAAAAAAGGATCCGAAAATATTTTATTTTGATTTTAAACTAATTGAAATTAATTTTATTACCCGCTGTTTCATTTAAATACGAGTAGCTTGTTTATTTATAAATTTCAATCTTCGAAAACCAATTTAATCCAAAAATAAAGTATGTGAATTTTTGGAATATAAATTAGTTTTTGTACTCATTAAAAATCGTTTTATTTTTAGTTTCACCCAGCCTTTAAATATTAAAGTTATTGTTCAAAAGGAAAGGCTATATAAGTTATGATTTTAACTTAAGTGTGAACGTAGCTGTATAAAAGGAGCCTGATGAGAAAACAGAGGAATATACAGGTTGGTACAAAATTTCTCTCTCTCTCTCTTGCGCGCGCTGCGTGACCAGGTTGCTCGCCTAACACACCATCATTCGCTCATTAGCAACCATTGTGAACCTTAAGGCTTATACGGATAAGGGTGAGCGCTATAGGGGAAAGATATAGAAGCCGAGGCTTAACGCGCTTTTCTCCCTAGCTCGACAAGACCGCCCGCTCATTGTTTTAAACTTTAGCCGACTCTATTGTTCTAGCATTACCCAAAAGGCTCTAGAATCCCGTGCTAGAGGGAGCCGCGCATCTCTACACCCCAAGCGCGCTCCCGAGAATATCGGTTTGGGCCAAAGATTTCCGGGGGTTGCCAAAATTTATACGGAAAGAAAGCCTGGTATTCCTTCCACAAAAAGGGATGGATAAGAGGGCTTGAAACAAGGATGATACACGTAATAGGAATACTGGATTGGGTCTACAAGAGATTTAAATGTTGTGATACGTTGCGTGCTACAACTCAAGCCTGATTGGCGTACTTATTAGAACCTCCAACCAATCAGAACCAGATTTTGTTTAAATTAAAACTTAACGATATACGAGTCTTTTGATTTTATTCCAATTAGAGAGTACGTTAATGGTTTAATTAAAAGTTATTTTTTGGAGCTTTAAAATTTTTCTATTATATAGATAAATAAAATAATGAACATGTATATTATTTATTTCATTACCAAAAATAATATCTAAATTATCCAAGTTAAGACTAAGAACAGTTACATGTTGTAACAACATGGTGGATAGCTTCACCTTGAACTGCAAAGCGCGAGGTTGAAACACTTTTACAGGGGCAACGTAGGAAATACATAAGATTTTATGACCCTACGAATTGGGCTTCTCTATGAACAACAAAGCGATTCTGTTGGAACATTTCTACAGGCGCGGAGGTTTTATATTTATGGTATGGAACTTCTATCAAAGTCAACCTTTATATTTGTTGTCCTTTCAAAGGAAAACGTATTTGTTTACCTTTCCAAGAAAAACGTAGTATTGGTTGTCGTTTCAAAGGAAAACGTAGTATTGGTTCAATTTGGTTGTCGTTTCAAAAGAAAACGCAGTATTGGTTGCCCTTTCAAAGTAAAACGTAGTATTGGTTGCCCTTTCAAAGTAAAACGTAGTATTGGTTGCCCTTTCAAAGTAAAACGTAGAATTGGTTGCCCTTTCAAAGTAAAACGTAGTATTGGTTGCCCTTTCAAAGTAAAACGTAGTATTGGTTGCCCTTTCAAAGTAAAACGTAGAATTGGTTGCCCTTTCAAAGTAAAACGTAGTATTGGTTGCCCTTTCAAAGTAAAACGTAGTATTGGTTGCCCTTTCAAAGTAAAACGTAGTATTGGTTGCCCTTTCAAAGGAAAACGTGGTATTGGTTTCATACGAAACTCACGAAAACCTTTAATACTTTTTTACAAATTTTTACCAGCGAAAAACATCTAATATCAAATCCAGGGTACATATAGAATAAATCATCCTAGGTTAAAACTTTTCTTGTTTGTGGAAAGGAGAAGGAGAAGAAGAGAGTCAGAATGTTAGCGTCTGGAAGGTTTACAGTTTTAAAAGAGAAATTCGCCCGCTGGATGCTGCAAGCCCATCCGTTTTCCTTTAAAACTAGAACGGCTCGAAGACAAACGACACCTGGTGGATTGATTTGTCGATAATACTTTTAAAGAGGACTTGATGGGCGTCGAGGGCCCGAGGGTGCTTTCTGCTAGATATCTTCCCTCCTCCCATTGGCTATGGATGAGGGTGAGATCGAGAACTAGAGAGTTTTAAAGGGGAAAAAGTTTTGAACTTTCAGACGCGACCATCACGCGGTAATGAGTTTTAAAAATTTTATACCAAAAGCTAGAGCATCTCCTACATCTCCTTTCCTTCTCCCACTCTTTGCATTATACATTGAAGACGTCGCAAAGATAAAGTTTTTTTTTATCATTTTTTGGGGCTTGGATGCAGCGACAGCGTATGTCGTTTCAGTTTTGCATCAATATTAAGATAAACTATTAATGTCTATTTTATTTTTTAATTAAAATTTATAGGTTTTTATCTAAGAGTTAATTTAATATCGACGTATTTACGTATAAATGAAGTGATAATTACATAATACCTAATGAGATATTGCGTAATTAAACTAATATTAATCTTATGATTTTATTAATGCAAAAGTGGGTACACCCTTTGATTGGTCGGAGGTATTGATGTCATTTGAATCAAAATCTTTTACGATTTTTGACTCAATTCGCGAATGTTTTACCACGCAAACATGTCACTCTTCCTATAAAAAAGTTAAAGACCCATTGAAAATTTGGTATAATTATCCTTCAATGCGAACAAAACTGTAAACTGTTGCGTTAAAAACCTTAGAAAAGGCGTGTAAATACCAACTAATCAAAACTTATTATAAAAACAACAAAAACGATTATCACGACTTAATAAACACCCCCTCCAATAAATAAAATAGGTTCCCAATAAATTATTAAAACAATTTCTAATTTCACACCCTCTAAAAATGTTATAAAGTTCATTAAAAAGAAGACAGTCGACCCCATAAAACACAAATTTCTTAAATGGAGAATGAAACTTTTATGATTTTAAAAATAAACCCATTATTGCGAAGAAATTCAGGATCTCCATGAATCCAGCTAAGCCTTATACTTTCAGGGTAAGTTTTTAAATTTATTTCTAGTTTGATATTTGTTTGTAAATTTATTAACTGGTTAATTAGGGCTATCTAAATGATAAGGAATCAATAAAACAAAATCACTTAGGTTTCATTCCCTTTAAGTTTGCTTAGAACGTTACACTATGCTGGGCTTTAATTACTTTTGGGAATAATTAAGTTATGAACTTTTGTCTCTATATTAGGTATAAAACGTAGAAATTATGAAATACTTCTTAGAGCGTTTCAGTATATAAAACAATAGCGTGTCCACATAATGTGGCACTACTTTAAAGGGGAACTAGGAGTTAAAAATAAAACTTCAGTTGCGTTTATATTTTCGTATAACTTTTATTAATTGAATGTCAATCAGATCAATATCCATTTCTTATTCGAATTAACGTATACCTGAATGCAAGGCAAACTTTTCATTCGTACTCATTGTTCTAGGAAATATAAGTTATATTCATTCGCCGATGAACAATTTGAAATTTTAACGCAAATTGAGATTTCGAAGTTATAATGTCGCTGTTCCTTTCAATTTAGATTAAAATATAATTATTATATTTCATTCTACATGGATTTCGAGAAACGTCATATTTTTATCTACCCATTGTTGGTTTATTAACCGAGCCTAAAGTTTTATCTCAGGATAATTCGTACCTCTGTTTATGTAATTTGTGGTTTTATATTAACTAACAATTTATCAGAGTTTAAAATATCAGAAAAATGACTTGTTATTAATGGATATTCTAAGTTATTCATTATCTAATTAAGAGCTAAAATATTTTTAGCTCCAAGTTTCCCTTTATTTAACGAAAATGAAGGGAAATTTTTGGACGAAGCGGCATGCCATGCATGCATGGTTTCACGAAAATTGCTTGAGGGTGAAACATGATCAGTCTCTAGCTTAATAATGTTGTCAGAATTTTTATATTTTTGTTATCAAACATCTTTATCTCGGTCGTTTTACCCCCCCTTACTTTCCTCGTTAATATCTGCTTTATTTCCCCTTATAAAAGAGTGAGTGTTTAATTTCTGTTGGCCTAGCAGCATTGCAAAATTGAAGATCTTCTCCACACCCCATTGCACGACTTGCGCGCCTTTTATAATTCAGCCGCGCGCGTGAAATAGGATACATTACATTCTATAATAAAAGTGGATGAAGATACTTTTTTAAATAGGGAAAAATTATCATCATCATCGTGGAAAATATTACGTAACCATAGGTTATAATTAAAGCCTTGTTGAAAAACCGGGACACTGTATAAAATTAATATATTTGGTTTTATTAAAAAGGTGCTAAAATGGCAATTATATATATTAAGATTTTTTAAGGGAGAAGGCAACCTAATAAGTGATTTTTTTATCGATTCCTTATTGTTTAAATAGGCCTAATCTAACAGTAAAAAGTTTACAAAAACAACTATTAAACTAGAAATAAATTTAAAACTTAAAAGGAAACTAGACTTAGCGGGATTCATGGAGATCCTTAATTATCTCCGCGTAAGGTTTAGCGACCAATGAGCAAAGACCTGTCGTTCACCCGAGATCTCCACTAGACTTACAATCGCTTTCGATTGGTAGCTAGACTTCATACGAGAGGAAATCAAGATCTGCAGGAATCCCGCTAAGCCTATTTTCCGGGTAAGTTTTAAATTTATTCCTATAGTTTAATATTTGTTCGTAATTTTTTTCACTAGTGGATTATTCCTATTTAAACAATAAGGAATCGATAAAAAAAATCTCGTGTTGTTAGGTTGCATTCTCCCTTTACTCTGAAACAAGTTATTTTTCATCGATTTGAACTGTTAAAATGCACGCGTAAAATATTATCTTAAAACCACACGAAATGTTCCGCGGAAATTCTTAGATAATTACATCTTATTTTACAAATTAGGCTCGAAGAAATTTCAGAATTGATGAAGTCATCTTTGTCAACTTAAAAGTTTGGCGCGTACGTGAATTGAAATGATTTAAGAATTGAGATGTTTTAAGAATTAACGAGCGTTTAAATAAGAGTTAACTTGAATCATGAGCCATTTTTAGACGGCCTCTCATTGGTCTCAGCAATTCTGACTTCTATAAAGGATTAATATTTACCGTCTCAAATTTCTTCGAAACGGATTGCTAATCCGTGTAACTTTGATAACTGTTTTTATGTTGTTCTTAAGAATATTTTAACAGCCCCCTTTCCCAGAAATGAAATTCTAGCTACTACCAACTGTGACCCAACTGTAGTTACTGATTCACATATTCTCTAGCTTTTCCAGGGAGTCTCATGGTCATGGCACAGATTTTTAATGAATTTTATAATTTTTATAATATTATAAAAAACCTAGAAGTCGGGGTTAATTTGGACAAGATATTTCTGATTATTTTATCTTTATTCATAATTTGAAATTATCCACTGGAAGTCTATGATAAATCCAATGTAATCGCGAATATTTAACCGATTATTAATAAGGATTAACTGATATTTGTGGATTATCTTGTCCAAACCCCGATCTCTACTCTGACCAGTCGAACATTTTCTTATAGGCCATCATTTAAAATATTCTTTAATTTCTCCACAGTCATACTCTTTATTAAATTAATTTGCAGTCTGCACATTCCCTAAACCCTATTGAATGTTAGAATTTTTTTTTACGATTGCCATATGATAATCTAAAACAGAGTAAAGCATCGTATAGAACCGGTGCTCCGGAAGCTTCATCGCGTATCTGAATGATCCGCGGATACGAACAGCTCCCGGAGAAGATCGGCGCCCGAATGTTCTCAAAACGCAACCGCGAATGTACAAAGATGGATAGGTGGGCAGTTTTAAACGAGGCAAACAAGGAGAGATAAAACCGGTGGTAAAAAGGGGGATCGGCGAAAACTTAACTCGCGAACGGGAAAATGGGCGGGAGTCGCGCATAATGCGGCCTAGCCCGGAACGTTGACGGACCAATGAGACGTTGACCCGATAAAACGCCGCTTTTCCCCCCCACATTTTCCCGCGGGTCTTACATTCATAGGGAGTTTTGGGCGCGAATCGAGCTTTTTTTTTCCTTTTCACGACTCTCTAGTCCCTATTTTCTTTTCTCTCGATCGCCGCGGAGGGCGCGCGCTGACGGTCTCCATAATATTTCCCGCCATATTATGGCGCGAAACGACGGCGGCCGCGAGATACAAAGGGGGAGGAGAGTGAGCTTTTGGATGAAGAAGAAGAAAAAAAAAAAATCCGGAAAACGTTTTCCCGTCAAACAGACGGAAGAGGAGAAAGAGAGAACGGAGTGGTCCGCGACGGGACCCGAAATAAGTACTTTTCGCCACTACCGGAAAACCAATATAACTTATTCTCGTTAAAGAGCGCCAAGAGAGAAAGAGAGAGAGAAAAGGGGGCCGGATTTCTATCCATCCATCGAAGGGGGGAGCGCCGCGAGAAAACCGATGACGATAATAGTGTTAAAAGACGCGACGGGAACCCCTTGGTAGCCGGCAACACCGCTAGCTAAAAGGGGGGTTGAAATTACGGAACGGCCCAACACGGCCAGACAAGAGGGGAAGGAGGGACGCTAACATCCTAAAGGGGGTCGCGCCAAAATCGTATCTAGTTTCGTAGAAAAGCCCGACTCTCATTACGTTATTATTGGGCCCACACGCTACATGTATAATTCATAGGTGGCTTACGGGGGATTAAAAACCCGCGGCGCTATTTACGGTAGTAAAGTACCCCTTTGGGTTCGCGATATACAAAATTATAGGGATCGCGCCGGACCCGCGTCTGCCGAATAAGGCGGTCTAGGGATGAAGATATCACTAACGCCGCCACCGTTATCGGAGGCGATACCCGTCGCGTGGAACTATCATCCTCACGGACAAGTCATGTACCCGGGCCAAGCTTATCCGGCGGCCGCTTTCCTGAGATGTCCCGGTCCCCCGCCGTTGCATCCGGCCTCGGGACAGGCGCCCAATCTTTCACCCGCCGCGAGTCCCCCAGTTTCTGGGACGGCCACCCCGCCCGTCTCTTCGTCATCAACGTCTTTTATGGTCGAGAACTTGCTCCGGGACCGGGCCGCTACCTTGTTGGCCCGACCCGTCCCTTTCAACGCGAACGTCGGTAACTGCGCTGATTGCGGCTCCTGTGCCGGGTGCGCCGGTCCCCATCGCGATCAGGCGCCGGGAGGACAGTCGTCTCCCGCTCCGAACTCGCCGTCGAGTCCCGGGAGTCAGCGGACGACTCCGGCACCGAACGTGGCAGCGGCCGCCGCCGCCGCGATCATGGCCGGTCTTCCCGTCGCGGCAAACAATGCTAAACTCCTTTCGCGATCGTCCCCCGACGAAAACGGAGGGACCAACGTGGGACCATTCCTCAAATTCGGGGTCAGTGCTATTTTGGCCGCCGATAATCGTACCAGCTACTTCAACAATAAACCGCACGTTATCATGTCCAGCGCGGGTAAGTTTCGCAAAATTTACGTATAAGGCATTGTATTAATAAACTTCAATTAACGATACGAGTCATTAATTAAATATTATAGCTAATAAAGTGAACGCTTAGATAACAAAATTGTACGTGTCAGATTGCCGAAAGTCATCAAACACATGCTCCTTAAGTTTTTTACAATGAGGGGTAGTTATATTTATGAAACATTAAAAAAATGTTAAGCACAGACATCTATGACCTATCGCTGACAAAGCTATTCTAGTGTTCTGTAAATTTGCGTATATACAATACGGACAGTAAAAGACAGAAAAACAGTCATGACTGAAAAAATTAGAAATTATTAAAACTTATTGAAGGCGAACATTGGCATAGGTTTGGAACATTCCATTATAGAGCAACGTGGAATTAGTTTTTACAAACATTTCTTTAATTTATTTTTAATTAATTTTTCAATCATCCCAAACCGTCACAATAAAACCAATGACTATCGTGAACTAAATTTAAATAGGATTTGAAAATTATAGAGATCGGGGTTTGGACAAGAAATTTCTGATTATTTTATCTTTATTCATAATTTGAAATTATCCTGCATGGGAAGTCTATGATAAATCCAATGTAATCGCGAATAATTTTCCGATTATTTTTTTATGATTAACTGATTAACTGATATTTGTGGATTATTTTGTCCAAACCCCGATCTCTAGAAAAATATGAAGTTTCATCAAAATATCAAATATATAAATCTAATAAAGAGAACTTTACAATGTAGTCAAAGTAATTAAACTAAAAAATTATATTCCAATAAATTATAACATAAATATAAACCACACCCCAACGTCAGATACATTAAAGGAAGTGCAATACCATAAAACACTCTGAACAAAATTCAGAAATTAATAAGCTATCAGATGATCACATCGATATCGATAGCAAATTCTAATTGTTAACTTTAATAAAGTTAAATATTTAATTGGAAGATAATTAAACCGTCACCTGAAGATAAAGATAATAAGACTAATAATAAATTATGTGCAGCCATCATATCAATCGAAATACATTAACATAATAAGTTATAAAACTTCGAAGAATTCTAATACCTATTATAGAAAACCGATCTTTCTATTGGATTGTGCCTTCCAAGGATTTGGCTGAGTGACTGATTAAATAGAAACAGGGCTAAATTTATACAGGGCATGTAATAATAATAATAGCCCCTGTAGAAGTGTTCCATCCCTCATACACGGGTGCACGCAGAGAAGACGGCACACAGGGTTGGCTAATTTAATGTAGTTTCGCCTGAACGCCTGTAAAAGTGCTTCAACATCGATACACCTCACGAAAGAAACGTATTCCAATACTATGATTCTTCCAATTATGATTATATATTTGACATTTCAATAAAACCCTAATTAAAGTCTCAACATGGATAAATATATAACAGAATAGTTTCACACACAAGGAAGTTTAAAAAGGTAACCCGAAGACCATTTCCAAAAGCCAAGAATATTATAGGAAAATGTAGGAGCCATTTTTGAAGAAATTAAGGAAATTATAGGACAAATTCTGTTGAAATTATAGGAATATATATTATATTATATTCGTACAAAATTTTGGAAGTTAATTTCCCTGACTTTTCTAGGTTTTCCCTAACCATTTCCATACAATTTCCCGGACCAATTTTAATCCTTTTGTCATGAATTTATATTCTTACGAGCGAGATCTTGGCAATCCCCACTTTTATCTGACACAGTTTATCAATCAGAGTCGATATTTTACTCAGAACACGAGAAAAAAACTTAATCTTTAGGCAAATATTTTCAGTCTATAAAAATTACATTACAATTAATTGGTCAACCAATCATGCAATTACTTGGCTTGGATCTAATTTCTCTGATTATTTAGGCTCATTTTCAAGTCTCTTGACTTTTCCCCGACCTTATGAGGCAATTTCAAAATTCACTGACATTTTCGAGCCATTTCAAAATTCCCTGACCTTTTGGGGCAATTTCAAAATTCCCTGACCTTTTGGGGCAATTTCAAAATTCCCTGACCTTTTGGGGCAATTTCAAAATTCCCTGACTTTTTGGGGCAATTTCAAAATTCCCTGACCTTTTGGGGCAATTTCAAAATTTCCTGACCTTTTGGGGCAATTTCAAAATTCCCTGACCTTTTGGGGCAATTTCAAAATTCCCAGACCTTTTGGGGCAATTTCAAAATTCCCAGACCTATTGGGGCAATTTCAAAATTCCCAGACCTTTTGGGGCAATTTCAAAATTCCCAGACCTTTTGGGGCAATTTCAAAATTCCCAGACCTTTTGGGGCAATTTCAAAATTCCCAGACCTTTTGGGGCAATTTCAAAATTCCCAGACCTTTTGGGGCAATTTCAAAATTCCCAGACCTTTTGGGGCAATTTCAAAATTCCCAGACCTTTTGGGGCAATTTCAAAATTCCCAGACCTTTTGGGGCAATTTCAAAATTCCCAGACCTTTTGGGGCAATTTCAAAATTCCCAGACCTTTTGGGGCAGTTTCAAAATTCCGTGAACTTTTCGGCCAATTTAAAAATTACCTGACCCTTTCGACTAATTTCAAATTCCATAAATTTTCGTTTTCTTTTTTATAGTTTTAGTTGTTCGAGTGCCATCCTATTTAAAAACGATTAATGGGAACAATTTCCTACATCGTCAGGCATATTTCCTCCGTCGTCAGGCATATTTCCTCCGTCGTCAGGCATATTTCCTCCGTCGTCAGGCATATTTCCTCCGTCGTCAGGCATATTTCCTCCGTCGTCAGGCATATTTCCTCCGTCGTCAGGCATATTTCCTCCGTCGTCAGGCATATTTCCTCCGTCGTCAGGCATATTTCCTCCGTCGTCAGGCATATTTCCTCCGTCGTCAGGCATATTTCCTCCGTCGTCAGGCATATTTCCTCCGTCGTCAAGCATATTTCCTCCGTCGTCAAGCATATTTCCTCCGTCGTCAAGCATATTTCCTCCGTCGTCAGGCATATTTCCTCCGTCGTCAGGCATATTTCCTCCGTCGTCAGGCATATTTCCTCCGTCGTCAGGCATATTTCCTCCGTCGTCAGGCATATTTCCTCCGTCGTCAGGCATATTTCCTCCGTCGTCAGGCATATTTCCTCCGTCGTCAGGCATATTTCCTCCGTCGTCAGGCATATTTCCTCCGTCGTCAGGCATATTTCCTCCGTCGTCAGGCATATTTCCTCCGTCGTCAGGCATATTTCCTCCGTCGTCAGGCATATTTCCTCCGTCGTCAGGCATATTTCCTCCGTCGTCAGGCATATTTCCTCCGTCGTCAGGCATATTTTCTCCGTCGTCAGGCATATTTTCTCCGTCGTCAGGCATATTTCCTCCGTCGTCAGGCATATTTCCTCCGTCGTCAGGCATATTTCCTCCGTCGTCAGGCATATTTCCTCCGTCGTCAGGCATATTTCCTCCGTCGTCAGGCATATTTCCTCCGTCGTCAGGCATATTTCCTCCGTCGTCAGGCATATTTCCTCCGTCGTCAGGCATATTTCCTCCGTCGTCAGGCATATTTCCTCCGTCGTCAGGCATATTTCCTCCGTCGTCAGGCATATTTCCTCCGTCGTCAGGCATATTTCCTCCGTCGTCAGGCATATTTCCTCCGTCGTCAGGCATATTTCCTCCGTCGTCAGGCATATTTCCTCCGTCGTCAGGCATATTTCCTCCGTCGTCAGGCATATTTCCTCCGTCGCCAGGCATATTTCCTCCGTCGTCAGGCATATTTCCTCCGTCGTCAGGCATATTTCCTCCGTCGTCAGGCATATTTCCTCCATCGTCAGGCTTATTTCCTCCATCGTCAGGCTTATTTTCTCCATCGTCAGGCTTATTTTCTCCATCGTCAGGCTTATTTTCTCCATCGTCAGGCTTATTTTCTCCATCGTCAGGCTTATTTTCTCCATCGTCAGGCTTATTTTCTCCATCGTCAGGCTTATTTTCTCCATCGTCAGGCTTATTTTCTCCGTCGTCAGGCTTATTTTCTCCGTCGTCAGGCTTATTTTCTCCGTCGTCAGGCTTATTTTCTCCGTCGTCAGGCTTATTTTCTCCGTCGTCAGGCTTATTTTCTCCGTCGTCAGGCTTATTTTCTCCGTCGTCAGGCTTATTTTCTCCGTCGTCAGGCTTATTTTCTCCGTCGTCAGGCTTATTTTCTCCGTCGTCAGGCTTATTTTCTCCGTCGTCAGGCTTATTTTCTCCATCGTCAGGCTTATTTTCTCCATCGTCACAAATTTATTCCGTCGTCACAAATTTACTCCGTCGTCACAAATTTACTCCATTATCAGATACATTTACTCCATTATCAGATACATTTACTCCATTATCAGATACATTTACTCCATTATCAGATACATTTACTCCATTATCAGATACATTTACTCCATTATCAGATACATTTACTCCATTATCAGATACATTTACTCCATTATCACATACATTTACTCCATTATCACATACATTTACTCCATTATCACATACATTTACTCCATTATCACATACATTTACTCCATTATCACATACATTTACTCCATTATCAGATTCATTTACTCCATTATCAGATTCATTTACTCCATTATCAGATTCATTTACTCCATTTTCAGATTCATTTACTCCATTATCAGATTCATTTACTCCATTATCAGATTCATTTACTCCATTATCAGATTCATTTACTCCATTATCAGATTCATTTACTCCATTATCAGATTCATTTACTCCATTATCAGATTCATTTACTCCATTATCAGTTATATTTACTCTATGGTCAGGTATATTTACTCAATTGAAAAGGTTCTATTTAACTTACGATATCAATTGATATACACAGACTCTGGCTGGGGGCCTATAACTTATTAAAACTGAATTTACACAACCCATTATTTAACTACTTATTACTAATAAGTTGAGGAATAAATCACGCGTCATTAGTTCATTATTATTCTAGGAACGTTATATTATCTCTACATTAAATTAATTTGTTTCAATATTGGTGATGCTAAAAAACGAGGAATTTCATGAATAATTCATGAATAAATTGGAACCTGCATGTGTATAGCCCATCGGCGATAGTAAAATATTTAATTCAACGGAAAATTTATATATATATTTTTTTCCCCCGCAATAAAACCTTTTCCTTTTAATTCTTTTAATATCGTAGTTGATTTAAAAGACCACGCTTGTGTAACTGCAGAGTCTTTAAAATTAATAACAAGAACAAATTAATGATATTAAGAACCTAAATTATGTTTCCATGAAGCTGTATACTCTATTGAAGGAACCAACTCCAACTTTGAGCTATAGCTACGATTTATGAATCTGTACAATATTTGTGGGATAGCTGGATTTTTTAAAATAAAACAGAACATCTCAGAATATACAGCGAAATTATATTTCCTCGTATATACATTCTATGTTTTGGATAAAGTAGTTCTTGTTAGTAGTAATACCATTTAAAAGATATTGGTAATATAAAGCCTTCAGGGGATTAAAATTGCCAGAGGTGAATGGGGATCGTATATACTAAGGAGTTCCGCCAAAAATAAAAGGGGCTTAATCAAAATCAATTTATTAAGCGACAAATTAGTTGGGATATGCAACATGAATACCAGATGAACCACCCCCCCCCCTCCCAATCTAATCAGAATCGTATTACTGTATACGAAGGAGTGTAATTTAGCCATAATTTCAAAGGAAGAGTATACAATACATTCAATGCAAATTATATCGTTTTTAATAAGGATTTAAAATTGACCTAAATGAGAGCTACAAAATGGGTCAAATTAATTCAAAATAGGACAATTAGTAACGTAAATTCGAATTTTCGTGGGATTTTTAAAGAAATAATTTTGATCATCTTTGAATATGGTCAACTTTATTTCTTGAAGGATTTATTTACCGATTTAAAGGCATAAGCTATAGAATAACAAACGATTGTTCTTAAACTAAGGGAATTATTCTAAATTACAAAATTATATGAAAAAAAAATTGATAATTATGAATAATAACCAACTTAATCGCATTTCATTAATTATTATTATTATGGGAAATCTTGGGCGTAATTTTTATTGGCTGTTTGTATAAATCCGCCATTATTATGATGCTATCGGTTTATGCCTATAGGATAAAGATATGGTCATTTCAAGATATGGTTAATTTTTGGATTTTTGCTCGATTTCGATCGGTGGCGGAATAATCATTAACGAGTGGCTCATATCAATTTTATTAATTTAAATTAATTTATTTCATGCCTTCTTTCTAATGGTGCTGTCGGTTTACGCCTAGGTAATAGTAGAAAGAAATTACGGCCATTTCAAGATAGGGTTAATTTTTGGATTTTTGCTCGATTTCTATCGGTGGCGGAATAATCTTTAACGAGTGGCTCATGTCAATTTCATTATTTAAAATTAATCTTGGGAATGTCTTATTTCTAATGGTGCTATTGGTTTACGCCTGGGTAATAGTAGAAAAAAGATACGGCCCTTTCAAGATAGGGTTCATTTTTGAATTTTTGCTCGATTTCTATCGGTGGCGGAATAATCTTTAACGAGTGGCTCATGTCAATTTCATTATTTTAAATTGATCAATTGAATTAATTTAGTAACCCGTTTAGCGGACAAACCATGAATAACAAAATATGGAAAATATCACGTACTCTTCAGATTATTTAAAGATTATAAAACTGAACTAATCATCTTAGGAGAGTCTCGTAATTGATTTACGATGAAATGCTTGTGGTCGTGTTTTACGCCTTTAATACAGCCATAAAAATTATTCGTGAGACTTTCCCTCCCTTACTTATAAAGGTTTCCAATTAATTATTTTACTTAAAAACAGATTGAATTACATTTCGTTATTATTTTGTGGGGTGATCCTTAAATAAGAGTTATTTTAAAAGCTTGGAGGTTGAACGGCGGTATTCTTTAGAACAGTTAGTTTATGATTAAACCAATTAAAGAAATAATGCAGTCAACAGACACGTATTTGTTTGCTTGCTGAAGCATAATGAAGAGTTAAAACATTGAACTACCGAAAACTATGAAAATTAAAATCTTTTTCATTTCACTAATTAATAACGAGGTTTAAAACTTTGGGTCAAGGAAAGCGGTGATCAATCAGATTATCTCTGAAAATTAAAGCACGCGCTTAGATAATGCAGCTAATAAAAAAATTGGGTATTAACTTAAGTATCCCTTTAATTGGGGAAATAAGATATTTTTAAAAATAAAGAATTTGCTTTATGGTATTTTTTATGGAGTTCATTTGAAGCTATTGGATATACCATCCTGTTTATATTATTTCATTAATTTAAAGTAAGGCTGTCACCTTGAAAGGGAGGGTTAAGCCGAAAATTAAGAACTTTTTTGTCGATTTTGCTTCTAAAAATAAGACATGTTTGCGTAGTAAAATGTCTCCTTCAAATGTTGGCATATAATTAAAAGGAGGAGAATTAATAAATTATATAAATAATACCTAAATTTATTTTAAATATTCTAATAAGTATTTTGATATTTTAAAAGGTTTAAATATAAAAATACTTTTAGTTGTTTCGGTGCCGAGAAATCATTTGCTATTCTGGTATTGAAAAATATCAATATTTCAAAAATCGAACGTTAAAAACTACGTACTATGAGTTTAAATAAAAATTATATATCTACCCACCTCCGACATTTTATGGCTCGTTATAAAAACCGTAAAAATTCAAACATAAAAATGACCTCCCAAATTTCTGATATAAATCAAAATCTCTTTATATATATATGCCTTTATAGAGTTTGTTATAAAATGACTTAAAACCACGTTGTAATTAACGTAACAAGAAATACAAAATTACTGCGCAGCCAGCAAAATATAGCTATAACTTATAAAATATATGAAAAAGAACACTTATTAAGAGTTAGGCCAATCGCACACCACAACCTAGCTTAAATTTTATATTTCCAGGCTTTCCTGATTATCTTTGTTAATTTTTTACATTAGAGGGAGAATGCATCCTAACAACAAGTTATTTTTAGTCGATTTCTTATCGTTTAAATAGGCCTAATCCACCAGTAGAAAAAAATTACAAACATATATTAAACTAGAAATAAAAATAAAACTTACCTGGAAAATAGGCTTAGCTTGATTCATGGAGATCCTGAATTTCTTCGCAATGAAGGGTCAGAGACCAATCGAACTTTAATGAAAGTCATTTGGAGATCTCGCCTTAACGACAAGACTTTATTCATTGGTCGCTGATCCATCAATGCGAAGAAATTCAGAACCTACATGAATACAGGTAAGCCTATTTTAAAGATAAGTTTTAAATTTATTTCTAGTTTTTACGGGTAGAAAATAGGCTTAGCTGGATTCATGGAGATCACCTGAACTCACGGTATAATGGCTAGCAACCAATGACATTGATCTATGGCTCTAATATGGGGAATGCAGGATCTCCATGATGAATGTCATTGGTCGCTAGTCCTTATACGGGAAGTTCAGGATATCTCCATGAATCCAGCTAAGCCTGTTTTGATGGTAAGTTTTAAATTTATTTCTAGTTTAAGATTTGTTTGTAATTTTTTACGGGTGGATTAAGATCTATTTAAACGATAAATCACTTGATATTAGGTTGCATTCTCCCTTTAAATGAACGAACTCGATAAAGTTTGATGGTGTGCGAAGGGCCATGGCGCTATAAAAGTCGAAAATTTACGAGTCCTCAATTAAAATTCATTCTACCCGTAATTAATCCTACATGTATATAAAGTATATAAAGAGAGGGTCCGCGAGCAGCGCGAATAAAAAAAAAAAAAAAAAAAAAAAAAAAAAAAAAGATTCTAGCTAACAAATTAAAAATAATTTTATATATAGCCACTATTATAGCTTCACGGTTATCAGAAGCGGCGAGAGCATGATGCCGCGAGTTTTATAAACTCATTAAATATGAGACTCGCGTGTTTAACTTTTAAAGGCTCCGCGAAAAGATAGGGGGTGCGTTTAGCTTCGTCCCGTGAAATATTCAGGAGAAAAGCAGCCGAAAATCTCCAAAAAAAATATATATATATATTTTTTTTTTGTTAATAGCCATGGGGCAGATACTGTATAAACGGCTAGATAGAAGCGGATTTTTAACACGTCGCTCCGCGCTAATTGCAGCCCCCTTTAAAGAGCGAAAATTTACAAAATATAGCTATAGAATATATAGGGCCACCCCCCTTTTCATTTAAGACAAGGCTTATAGCTCAAATTTCGCCTTAACAAACTAGTTTTTTGACCTTATAATGTATAATATCATACTAATTTTTTGATATAAAACATTTTTAAAAACTTAATGTATGTACTGTGTTTTAAAGGGAAGATATGAGGTTACTTCAAAATTAAATTATAAGTGTTTAAAGGAAGTTGAAGAATACCAATTCTTTTTCCATATATATGACGTTTGGATCAATTTGCAAAACCGTAATTAAATTATAAAATAAGCGAAAATCTGAGGTTGAATTCATTTTTTAAATGAGATACATTTATTGGTATTAAAGCAGTAGTTAATTTTAATCAAGATTTAACTTGATTATAGCTAAAACTTTAATGATTTTAACATTATATTCAATTTAAATTATGTTGAATTATGATATAATCATTATATTCATGTTTAAATTATGTTGAACTATGATTTAATCATTATATTCATGATTACATTATGTTGACTTATGATATAATCATTATATTCATGATTAAATTAGGTTGACTTATGATTTAAATATTTTTTATAATTAAATAATGTTGACTTATGATTTAAATATTTTTTATAATTAAATAATGTTGACTTATGATTTAAATATGTTTATGATTAAATTATGATAAGTATATAATATTTATATATGAATTCCTATTATGATTAATCATATTATTCGTAATTAAACTATGATTAAATTAATTATGAATAATTTTTTTTTAATCATAAACTATGATTAAATCATTTATTCATAATTAAATTATGATTAAATCATTTATTCATAATTAAATTATGATTAAATCATTTATTCATAATTAAATTATGATTAAATAATTTTATTCATAATTAAACTGCGATTAAATCATTTTATTGGTAATTAAATTACGATTAAATCATTTTATTGGTAATTAAATTACGATTAAATCATTTTATTGGTAATTAAATTACGATTAAATCATTTTATTGGTAATTAAAATTACGATTAAATCATTTTATTCGTATTAAATTATGATTAAATCATTTTATTCATAATTAAACTATCATTAAATAATTTTAATCGTAATTAAATTACGATTAAATCATTTTATTCGTTATTAAACTATAATTTAATTATTTTATAATAGTTTATAATTAACAATATTTAATATACTCCAATCTAATCAGGAGAGTCTCGAGAATAGTTTAAAATAAAATAATTTGGAAAATAAAAAAATATTCTTTAAAGGGAGAATTAAGTCTGCAAATAAGAAATAAATATGAATATTTGCAGTTTGTAAATTGATCATTAATTAGCCCAAAATGAAACATCTTAATCTTGGGCATTTCAGCCTCTCTTTAAATGAACTCCCGACTAATTTATAGCTTGTCTCTTATAGAAGGACAACGATTATAATTTTTGTATAGGAGCTAGAGTCGGGTCTAGCACTAATACAAATAACAAACTAGGTAATAATTATAACTTAGAACACACTTGAAATTTTGGTTTTCTCTTTTAACAAGAGTGTTGATTGATCGCCTTAATCGGGATAAAAATTATATCTCTTTTTCTATGTTAAAGATATCGAGATTTTCGATATTTTCGGCCGATAGCCACAAGCAGCCAGATGTCATATCCTGCCCTATCCTTATTAAGTGTGTTTTAAGATTATGATTTAATTATTTAATTGGGATGTTTGCGAAATTACGGGGTTGGTATATATATCTAAGCGGTTAATTTCGAAATGGAAATTAAAACCGTTCAATCTCTGTTAAAATATTTAAACTTGATAATTATAATTAGGTTTTCTTTAAAAGGTTTTTTTAAACTTGTTTGACAAAAAGTGACGAAATAGTTACAAGAGAAATTTACGAAAACTGTATCCAATTTTGCAATTTGGAGTTCGCGAATGACATTTGATGAAAAGTATTAATTTAAAGGAAGACAAACTACGGACTCCAAAAATGGCAGATTTCGAGTTTAAAAGATTGCATAGTAAAAAACTATCCAATAAAAATCGTTTCTCAACAATTTCTTGATGGAATTTTATATGAATACCCCTTTGACGTAAGTCCTGATCAAATCAAAATATAAATATCGATCTAAGTCTGTCTGTCAGACGGTAACGCTAAAGTTTACACGCGACGTTACCATAATGAGAAAAGCTGATACACAAAAGCTGCGTTCATACTAGGCCTTGGAATCGATTAAAACCGTTTCAAAACGTTTCACTCTAGTCGTGTGAACAGGAAATCGTGTTTTATCGAATCGATTTGATTCGATTTCTCGAAACTGCTTCGGGAACCAGTTTCATACCGATTCGGTTTCAACAACCGATAGATGAAGATACAATAAATCGATTCATGAAGAAAATGCGTGAATACGTGACGCTTAAAACGATTCCTGGCGATTTGAATATCGGTTGGATTTAACTGTTTCAAACCGATAAAGAAATGCTAGTGTGACCGTAGCTAATGACAAACTACACTTAGAAAAATTAAACTCAATTAAGGCCGCGAGTTTAATTTAATTTATTTATTTGGGTTTGATTCTTGATTTAGGTTTCGCGTTATATAATATTTTTGCTATACTTAACATGTGTTTAAGTTAAGAAAATTTAATTTTGTGAATTAAATTATCTTTAAGTGATGGAAAACACCGTTTCAAACAGCTGTGGTCGCTATTAAAGATTTGATTATACCTGTTAATTCCCACATCAATCTTTAGATAGCCCTAATTTCCGCCATGACAGAAACATTTTGTATGGATGGTTTTTTGTAAAAAATATTAAAACGTCTATATAAGACGTTCTTCCGTCAGATATATTCGAGGTTTGGTTATCATTTCAGGAGTTTCTAGCTCTCACTGAATAAAATATTTTACCTCCTTCTAATCTTAGAAGAAGCTATAGTGGATGACTACAGAATACGACCTCGTATAATAATTAATTAATTTTTCATTTAAAAATCGAGTTAAATAGAAAAACATTTCAAAAACCCATTAAATCTAAAACGTCAACCATTTCTGCATGAAAGGTCATTTAATTTAAAATAACCAACACACCTATAACGAAATTTGTCTGGAAATTCGATCAATTTCGTTAAATATAAATTACTGGAAAATTCCTCATTTAAATGAACTATTAAAATCAATTTTTCATTTCAAAACCGAGCTATATAAACCCATTTCAAAAACAAATAATGCCAAAACGTCAACATTTTCCCAGAAAGGTTATTTAAAAGATGTCACCATAAACAGTAAATAAACCCCTTAAAAATCTCACCCAATGTCCAAGAGCCTTCGCTTTCCCCGTCCTTAAAATGTTAAAATGTCAAATTTAGTAACGTATGGTCGATGTTTTGAATCGCATAAATCGGGAGAGACCAATAGTATTACCATTTGGATGCCCTACGAACTATATCCTGCAATTTTACTCCAATTCCAAATTGTGAAATATATGTTTTCAGAGAAATTTAAATTTACCGAGAAATAAAGCAGTCTGTTTGATAAATCGGAGCCTAGGAACTAAACGTCTCTTACGCTTCCACCTTCAACCATATCGACCTTTTCTCCCTGCTCTGACTAAAGGGCAAGTCTAGTAAAGAAGTTAAAATAAATAAAAATCAACAAATGATATTCCTATTTCATAATATCGCTAAATTAATTGTTTAGTAAAAACAATTACAAAACAAATATTAAGTAGGGGTGTGAGTTAACCCGTTGGGAGTTGGCTCGGGTACCCGAAACTACTCGAGTATATTAAATCTTTGCTGCTGGGACAAACTATAACTGGTTGTCGTGTTATTATTTGTGAGTTTTAAAAGTAAGAGTAGGCAGGGCTCCCACCAAAATCCAAAAATAAAATAAAATAGGGCCTAACAGAAATCAAAATTCTAAAGATAATAACACCAAATAAAGGCAAGTAAAAAATTAAATTAAATATTTATCAGCGCTTATCCTTTATACGAGTTCGTGAACTTCGTGGCTTCGCTTTTCAAAATAGAGTGCATGTTAAAAGCCTAAAGGAGAGTTTTGAATGAAGATTGTTTGGCCAAAACTCAAACTTTTGCGTGAAATTTAAGTTGAAGCTTAATTTTAATCCAGCTTTTCATTTAACCCCCGTTATCAGGCTTCAAGTGACAGAGAAGCGGATATCTAGGGCCCGTCATTTTTAAGAAATTTAAAGAAATTATACCTATAAAGTGGGATAAATTTTAAGGTATTTGACCTTTACAATACGTTATTTTCAAAAATCAAAAGCATGCACGGGATATATAGCTGCGCGAAATAAGTCTTTTAACGCGTTTTAAACGTTAATCCTTTAACAATTGGGCAATTTAGAGTTCCCGCTTCCCGAAACGAAGAGAAAGGGTCTCAAATATAGCTCCATTTCGGAAATAAAACGAAATGATTCACATTTAAAAATATTTCAAATCGGGTGTGACGTAAATAAAAAGGTCTTTAAAATATTTTGGCCTTTACTTTAAGGCTTATATAGGCGCGAATATCAAATTTCTCCCTTTTGTCACCCTCTGGTTCGCATCTTTTCTCAATTAGCGACTGTTAAAAGCCAATAAAGCGGAGGGTGTCACGGGTAAAAGGGCCGATGAGGCGAACTAGGAATTTATAAGCGCCCGCGAACAGGCGAACGGGGAGGAAACAGCACTCAGCCATCAACGCCCTGAATTTACGGTGGGTGCAGTTATCGTCTGCTTTATATAACTACGTATGTCTTTGTAAAGGTGACCCCCCCCCCCCTTATTTAGCTGACAATTTAACGCGAAAGAGACGCCCTGATAATTTAATGTTAATTAGAATTTTAACGTATAAACTATAGCTGCGACGCGGTACATCAGTGTCAACTGTAACTTACGTTCTTAATTATTTAAGTATTCGTTTTTAGTTCATTTTTATTACAAGAGTTATACCGTATATACTTTACTTTAAAAGTATGATAATTAAATTGTTATATATAACGAGAAACCTTACGTTTTGAAAATAATTTCCTTATAAATAAATTAATTAATTAAATGGAAAATTGGAGCTAAAAATGCAACAGCTTTTGATTTTATTTTCGGAATCACCAAGCCAAAAAACGTATTCGAGATTTTCAAACAATTATTAGACACGTTTTTGGTGTTCCACTTTTAGCTCCAAGTTTCCCTTTAAGCGTTATTTTTTATCAACTAGATAAAATGTAACAAAATCATGTAACATTTTGTCAGCTAATGTTTCGGTAATTTCAATAGCTTCCTTCTCATTAGTAATTTGAAACGAAAAAAAAATAAATATACAAAAGGTGTAATTTTCATCTTAAAATTTGGTATTCTTATTAGACTGGAATTTCCCTCGTAATATCGTCTTGAACCAATCGAACCCACCTACCCCTAAAAAACCTCGTAAAACAGCCCCCCTTATATGGAAGATAGAGCAATTTAAACCATAATTCCACCCTGTAAAATTTAACGGCTCATTTTAAAAATAAAACAACTTAAACAAGTAAAAAAAGGTCGAAAAAAAAAAATAAAAAATAAAAAAAAGCCCACGAAAAAGCAATTTCGGTGGGTACCAAAATTATATATGAAAATATCGTCTCTATTATCCCTAAAGTGGCGCTTTTTTCACCAAAAAAAAATTGGCCCTTTTTCATTATCTTTCAAAACAGCGCCTCTACCGGCACATAATATTTTGCGCTTTTTTTTATTTTATCCCAAAAGTGAGCGATTAGGGCAGGGATTAACTTACAGGGCACCCGGATATAGGCGGCCAAAATAGAGTTTCACTTTTAAAGAGACGGTAAAGCGGAAATATATTTAAATCCAATCTTTATATACACCCTTTAAACGTGGGCTCTAATGACTAATATTAAAAGTGTTCATAATTAATAAATGTCTAGTTATTCATTAAATACATTAAAGGGGCGGATTATTAAAGCTATTGATAAAATGATGTCAAAACTAACAGTAAAATTTAACAAACATTATTAGGTTATTTTAAATATTTATTTAACAGGGTTGCCACAGTTTTTTCAGATTCAAATTCCCTGACTTTTCCAGGTTTTTCCCTGACCTTTTCCAACGATTTTCCATGACCGTTTCAGCTAGTACTGCCCAATTATTTTATTTTTTATATAATTGCGTTCGCCAAACTTTTATCTTTGTTCTAATCTATACAACTGACACGGTCAGCTTCAAATCTTTCCCGCAGATAATGATATTAATTTCATGGCTTCTTGAAAGATCTTTAACTTCCCTGACTTTTTTGGTTCATTTTCAAATTCCCTGACTTTTCCCTGACATGTGGCAACCCTTTTCAATAGCCTCAAACTTCAAGATAATAAGCCTAACATATTTGTTTTTTACATAAAATATTCTAAAACTATCCCAGTAAATATACTTTCAATCATTTTGGTTCGCGCTTTTCCTTGTCAAGAAACGGGCGAAATAAAAATAATTGCGAGGAAAAAATAATAAATGCTTAAAGTAATCATTAAAATAATAATTAAGTGAAAAAATTGTGCAAAGTCGCAAAAAGTCCATAATTGCGCGAAAATACAATAAAGGCGCGAAATCCGGTAACTGCACGAATAAAAAATAAAAGCGCCAAAAAAAAGCGCGGGAAAAAATAGAAACGAAGCCGCAATCCCTGCCAAGGAGGATCAGAGAAGGAGAGGAAATGTGGGGCTGCGTTGAGTTAGAGAGAGAAGAGCCAACCTCCCACTCGGGTGGAAAGGGGGGATAGGAAATTCTCGAGGTAAACTGTTGTCACGTGGTCGCTAGCTAGCGCGTCTCATAAAGGATTCGTTTTACCCACGCGACAACATTTTACCACGAAACGTCTCTACCCCCGTTCTCCCAGAGTGGGAGTTTAGGCCGACGCAGTAGGAACCGCGCCGTCCCCACATTTCCTCTCCTTCTCTGATCCTCCTTGTCCCTGCTTAGCTACAATGATTGAAAATCAGTTTTGCATTGAAACAAAAAAGTTAGGCTTAGCACCTTTAAGTTTGAGGCTATATAAAAAATTAAATATATTACTATTTATTTTAACATTAAGGTATCAATATAATAATCAATTATAAAATGATTTAGCCAATCAAATTTCGTATTATAATAATTTAAAAAACTACACCAATTCAAGTGAAAAATAAAGAGTCTAAAAAAACTATCCATCTTTTTTTTAATTTCATCATCCCTTGAAAAGGGGTGGGGGGGGGGGGGAATGTATACCTAAAAATTAAAGACTTTTTGCTTGTATAAAAAAAACTATTATTATGGGGGCAAATTATTTTCGATGAAGACGTTTTCCACGGCGGGTATATATTATAGCAGGGTTTTTATAAGCTATAGGTGTCGGGTAATCGCTGACATTGATGGCTTACTCTCTTGGCGCGTTCTAACCACTCTTCCCCCTCCCTAAAAGGGGGTTGTATTTTTTGGGGTTACCCCTTTTTGATATGTATGGGCCGAGGATAATTCTTCTTGTTAAATTATATATAACCAAAGAAAAAAAGCTTTTATAATATAGTTTCAAATTACTGTGTTTAGAAGACAAACATTGGCGGTAAGCCTGGCTAGGATGGATAAGGGATTTTTTTCGCCGCCATACTGATGCCTAAGTGGGGGACCATTTCTAAGGGGTCGTTGCTAAATTGAAATTGAATTTTTATAAAGTTTTGTAAAAGAAAAATGGCAAATATTGCAGGAAGGTACTAGGAATCATAATTTGACGACTAAAGTGCCAAGGGTTCGAAACATAACCTACCCGAGGACTGTATATACTAAAGTGATTGCGTATATAGCATAGCCAAAGGCTGTAGTCAGTTAAGAAGTCGCGTAGTAGGTTTTTACGGAAATGACTAACCCCTCGAAACTACCAAACGAAAACCTAAATCAGTTACAAAACTTGAATTAGCATTTTTTGAATTTTAAAATAAAACTATATGATATTTCGTAGAATTAATAATTTTCATAAACTTCAATGACGTTATTTTTGATAAGATTAGATTAATCAATACGACTATAATAGTTTTTGATACTTGTAAATCATTTTCGAAGATGAATAACCCGTTGCTAATATTAAGCATAAACTGTAGGTTAGCCATAAAACGTTACGCGCACTTGAATAAATTTTAAAAATGGCCATGCATCATGAATAGTACAACCGTAATTTCCAAAAACGGCTCAGAATTATACGGCGAAATAAAACGGTACACTAAAGTGTACTGATGTTGACAAACCAAACTTAAAATGTATCACAGTTTGAATAAATAGGTAACGTTTACCTAAAGGTTATGTAATTAGTACTAAAGATAAAAATAGTACTCACCAACTTGGTGAAAGTTGATGGGTAGATCTTGTAGAAATAGCCGGTAAATCCAAATGTCTAAGAGTCCCGTTAGGCCTAGGCCTATTTTCGACATTCATAATTGAGCGCATTTCTTGATGTTTCGGTTTTCATTCGTTACTCCAAAAATATCGCATGTTTCGGAACCAAATCTCGCAGGGTATTAGTTGGAACAGTTATAAAGCTCCTGGTAACAATAATCCAGTCCAGGACGATGTATATTTTCTGAAACGTTATTTTAATTATGAGATTTGGTAATTTCACTAATCGCTGCATCTTCTAAACGCGTTACTGGGGGGTGATGGGCGAGCAGCCTGGTGATCGCCAGCTTCGCGGCAGGGCGGGAAATAAGTCGGCGGCCCCGCGGAATTTAAAAATGACAATTTTGATCATTTTATTTGGTAAATATATTCTCATATATATAGTTCTCAACGTATCTTAGATAGTATATAGAGGTCTCCGGAACCACAAATTAAATTGTTACGCGACAAACTATTAGGTCTTTGCATCTAAATTTTTGGTGTTAAGAAGTGCGCCTAAATTCTAAGAATTATCTCCGTGAAATTATGAATTCCCCGAGGTCTTTCAAGTAACACGCTCGAAGAAAGGAATATTCCCATCACGGAAATAATTTGTAATCTTTTAATGTAGCCCATATGCGAGTCAAAATACTAAGAATTCTAGTCTTCACAGTACAAATTTAAAATTATTCAGTATGTAAATTTATTCTTTCACGGGTAGAATTCTTATTTTACAGTATGCTCATTCTTTCTTTCACAGAGAGTACTCTGTATTAGGTTTTATGAAAGAACTATCAACTGATCACTCTGTTTGTTAAACAAAATCTGATAATTTATGAATTGAGAGGAAATTTCGAGTACGGTCCCTGGATTTAATAAGGGTTCGTGTATTTTGCGCCAAAAAGACGAAAGACGCCTCTTCGTGGCCAGGCGAATCGAGAGTACAGGGCCGCGTGCATGGATATGACGCAGTATTAAAGCATCATTTAAGGCGCCTTTTATCCCCCTGTAATCTAGGGGAGCTTTAATGGCTACTTTAATTAGGGGATTAGAAGCGGAACCCACAAGAAAAATACCCCCAAATATTCACGATCTACACAAGCTAAGGATTTGTTCGCGTGTTCGCATTGAAATATGTACATCTGAGTATTATTAAATGAATTAATTTCAAGTTTAAATTAAAGTTGATGGTTAAAAAAAAAATTAAATACAATTTACCCAGAATTATATATTTACATTAGAAAAATTTAACCAAAATTAAGCATTAAATAAACGTTACCAATTTCTTGAACGTGATATTGATTCGTGGAAGTAATTTAATCCAGAAACTAAACTTTTATTTGAACTCTATTGTTAATCAAGTTCCGGAAACATTCTACGTCATCAAGCGGAAAAATAAAATTTAAATACTTTTAACATTTAATTTTGGAAGTTTCTGAAAAACACGTTAAATTTTGAATGAATGTTTTTCATAAAATAGTAAAACCTCGTTATACCGGAAAATAACTTATTACTTATTAATTTAGAAGACAAACTTTAATTAGAACGAAAATAGTAAAGAAAAGTAATATTTTTCGTTATAGCTATTGACCTTTGCAGTAACTGTATCGTCTGCAAAGACAAGGTCAAGCAAATATAACGAAATGGGTTATTTTTACCCCAGAATTACATTATAACTATATTTTACTGTATGAAAAAACTAATCAATGAGACCTTCGAAAAATGATGACAGCTAACCGTTTTAAAAGTTTTAAAGAAAGCACTGTAACGGAAAATTATTTTCAAACTATCTAAATATATCAATACGAACAAACCATAAAAAAATAAGGACCAATTTACTCGAGAGAATTTTCTCCTATCTTAAAAACATAAGAAAGTAGCTTCCCATAAACGTCTCTTAAATAACACGTTTTGCGCGCTAAAAAAGGAGTGGCTTTATCAAAAGACTAAAAAGAGCGTTACGTTACGTACAAGCCTATAAGATAGCTAACTGCGTGGCAAACTTCACTCAACCAAAAACCGATGACCGTAATTTAACACGAACCAAAGCCATTAGATAATTTGAAAAGAAAAATAATCGCTAGGGGAAATAAAATGATGAGAGAGCCATCAAAACTTCAATCGGGAAGTTTATGAGATTTCATTGGCATCGCCCACAAATTCCCATATAGCGATATGAATTTTACTCAGAGGAGCGTGCGCGCATGCCCGGTTAATCTTCAAGAGAAGGGCAGAGTGAAATTAATCACGCGGCTAATAATTTAATCTAATACAAAATAATCAATTTACTTTCAAAAATACGATGTGGTTATATTTTTTAATCAGATTTAGTCATGATTTAATTTACCACTTAATCATGGGAGTGGCATTTAACAATAAAAACCTAACTTAAGCTAAACCTAAAACTAACTTAATCTAAACATAAATCTAACTTAATCTAAACATAAATCTAACTTAATCTAAACATAAATCTAACTTAATCTAAACCTAAACCTAACTTAATCTAAACATAAATCTAACTTAATCTAAACATAAATCTAACTTAATCTAAACCTAACCCTACTTTAATCTAAACCTAAACCTAACCTAATCTAAACCTAAACCTAACCTAATCTAAACCTAAACCTAACCTAAACTTACACCTAACTTAATCTAAACTTACACCTAACTTAATCTAAACTTACACCTAACTTAATCTAAACTTACACCTAACTTAATCTAAACTTACACCTAACTTAATCTAGACTTACACCTAACTTAATCTAAACTTACACCTAACTTAATCTAAACTTAAACCTAGCTTAATCTAAACCTAAATAAAGTTTGGTTTATGTCAACACCTTCAACGTGGCTATAGACTCGTATGACTTTGGGAAGCGGGCAAAAAATAATGCTTAAAAAATAATCCTCATCCTTCGGGGATCGTGTTGAGCGAATGAGGAATGTTGGTGAAAGAAAAAGATGTAATCGGTATCAGCGCTTAGAAATTTCACTCCTTGTTTGAAATAAATCGAAAGCAGCATCCTTCTCCGTTATGAAAAGGACGCTGAAGAGAGAAATAATGACACAATAGCGCATCATCATCATCATCAGCCTTTTTGATATTAGGACCACCATTTTTCCCTTTTTTTCGCGGTTATTATACACCAAATAGGGCGAGATTTTTATGAAGTTTTTTGAAAGAAAATTGGGGGAGTGGTATAATTCGAAAATTTCTAAAGAACCCGCTAGAATATTCGCCCTAATATCACCCAGTTTTGAAAGGAGATAAATTTTAAGAGCCTTCAAATTTCAAAATTGTCGTTTTTGTTCAATTTGACGATCTTTCGATGACGCCTGATTATTTGAACCAGAACACGACGGGGTTCTATTAATTCGACTTTTCTTTTAAAGAAACTTATACACAATCGAGGCTAGATTTTTTAAATAACGAGTCTTCTAGGTGTCCAATCGTTATCAATGTCAGAATTTGGATTATTACGTATTGATGGTCAGAATTATAAATTTTGATTATTGACTAAAGTTTCAGTTGACTCTCTAAACCGTGGTAATAATCTAATAGAGCTTTAAATAGGTACGATTTTCCGAACTAATTTTGCAAACCAAATCTGCAAATCTTGCTTAAATGTTTCAAATAATGTAGCTGTTTGCAAATTAGTTCGCAAAAATAATTTGGAAAAAGTAGTAATATTGGACAAAGTTTTGTAAATTTGTTTACAAAAATAACGCATTTAAGTTATTGGACTTGTTCCGATTCAGAAACTTGAAACCTCATTTGTCAAATTTACAACATGAAATAGTTAAAAGTAACACCCACCACCCCCTATATAAACCAAGGTGTAATTTCCCATGCAAGTCGCAGTCATTCAGTCCTCTTGAACCAACCATTGAGAGAACCACCTTTCGGCACCACTATACACTTTCCTATATTTATCTACCACTCTAAAACTATATATATACAAGAGTAAGAAAATAAGAAGAGCTTCCGTACAGACGACTTCTCCATCAGCCTAGATATTATAAGGAGCTCTATACTATATAGTATCTGAACGGTTATGACCGTGGCGTATGTTCTGTAATTCTCCCTATACATAAGAGTCTCTCCCCTCTCCTGCGTGGCGTTAATTGTGGGAACAGCAGTTACACGCGTGCGTGGGGACCACGGAGTCTCGCGAGATCTGATTCCCCACCCCCTACGTGTTCGTCTTTTCCTCGATTCTAGGACAAGTCTCGTCAGATAATCGTGATAAAACGATAATTGTACTAGGAACATTTTACGGAAAATACAAAATGTTGAGAAATCGATGGAAAATTGTTTGGAAAACGTTGGGAAATTTATGATAAAACGTTGGAAAAATAATGGGAAAACATTGGAAAAATAAGGGGAAACCGTTGGACTATTGTTGAAACACGAAAAATGTTGGAAAAATATTTAAACATCAATATAATTTGAAAAACGTTGGGAAACTTATGTTAAAACGTTAGAAACATAATGGAAAAACGTTGGGAAACTTATGTTAAAACGTTAGAAACATAATGGAAAAACGTTGGACTAATGTTGAAACATGAAAAACGTTGGGAAAACGTGGGAAAATACGTTGTAAAAATATTGAAACATGAGAAATGTTGGGAAAACGTTAGGAAAATTATGTTAAAACGTTAAAAACTAATGGGAAAACGTTGGACTAACGTTGAAACATGAATATTGTTGGGAAACGTTTTGAAAATATTCAAAACTGATGTAGGAAAAATCTTGAAAAAAAAATCTTCATATTTGAAGCCTTATTAAGGAAAAGCGTACAGATTTCGATAGCTTTCGAAGTAATATTCCCACGAGTGAGAAAATACGATTTTCTTTTTGCCTAATGCCTTATGATGGTGCTTTTCACTAGAACTCCTAGACGAGACTTTTCCTTCAAAAAGGGCGCATGCAACAAATATAATAATAGGATAGAGTGATCTAGACATCAGGGAGAAAAGTCTACCCTATATATAACTGGCCGGGATGTTTCTCCCGTCGCGATTTCATAGAGTGGGTGTAGACTATGGTATACACGCTCGGAGACATTGGGTAAATCTGGGAGTCGGATTACTTCGACACAGCCCGCGCGCGCGCACGCCGAGGGATCGGATAACGACACAAATGGCGCACTTAAAAAAAATACTACGTTTCACCTTCCCGCGATCCCGTCTAGATGTTAATGTTACTATAGTTTCCAATTTATATTGTAGCAGAAGAAAATATTATGAGAAGTGTGATATTAATAGGCAATTGAACAAGATCTGAGACATTTCCCTCCATTAAAGTGAGACTGTCATTATTATTTTTAGTTTCATTGCCAAATTCATAATTTTATAGCCTCTGGGTTGACACATTCATAAAGGGAAACTTGGAGCTAAAAATGGACTAGCTTTTGAAGGTTTGCGTCCGCTTGCGCAGCTTCCCACTTGCGCATTTTCATTTTCGCAGTAGCCATTTGCGCGGTTTCCCATTTGCGCAATTCCATTTGCGCGGTTCCCATTTGCGCGGTTCCCATTTGCGCGGTTCCCATTTGCGCAGTTTTCCATTTGCGCAGTTTTCCATTTGCGCAGTTTTCCATTTCCGCAGTTTGCCATTCGAGCTGTCCACAAGAGGGACAGGCTAGTTCGAGTGATTAACTAACATAACCTAACGTAACCTGCAAATGAACACTGCGTATTCGGCTGAATTTTCTATGCGAATCACGGCGAAGAAATATAAATATAAAAAAAAAAGAAAATCAGAAATATTAAACCATAAATATGATTGTGGCCCATAAATCGGTGGTCCATAGCTCGACAAAACTTGAAATTCAAAGAACGGACTTTCGGATATCTCATTCAAACCCTACCCCTCTCTTTTTGGCCCTCAAAGAGAGGGTGGAAAGGGAATAAAAGTTTTAATCTTTCCCTTATTAATTTAAATCTTGCCAATGACTGGATTTTTATTAAAAATCTAGATTTATTCTTCAACCGACAGGACTCAGGAGGATGTTTTGGAGAAAGAAACTTGCCCCATGTACTTTTAACAGACTTAAAATACGATTGGCCCGAATTTATAATTACCATTTTAAAAATTTTACAAAAAATTGTCTAATACGTTTTTTAACATCCTTCAAAATTAGTTACAAGTTTCCCTTAATTAAATCAGGATTCGCGCGCTATAAAGAATGATATTTAAAATTCTCCATGATGAAACCATTGTAATCTTCCCTTCAAAAACCCAAAGAAACCACTATATACAATAGAAACTCTTAAGGGTATCCGTATAAAGGCGAGCGAGGCAATTCTCTCCCCAAAAAAAGAAACGAAAATATATATTATATATAAAATAAAATAAAAATATAGGAAAAAGGCCATGATTTCCAGATGGTGTGGTTTTTGGGGCTCTCCAAAGACTATAGTAGCTAGCTCCAATGATATTTTAGATTTGTGTGTGTGTGCCTTGCGGAGAATAGGAGGTTTGAATCAGTGGTCACGCAGCCAGCCATAGAAATATACAAAGAATATTTAGGTCTCCCCCTTGAATGTAGTGAAACAATATAAGGGAATGGGGAAAAACCTGGTAAGAAGGTTTCAAGGAAAGCATATTTTCTAAAGCTTTGAAAGGATTGAAGAATTGAATGTAATAGTTCAATATATTCGTTCATCTACTGTATGAGGAAAGAATTGTACAATTTTGTTCAAGAATCATTTTGCATAATGAATAAAATTGAGGCGGATTAATACATAATAATAAATCTCTTACTGAATAGAAATAGATTTCCATATCGATAAAGCCACAGAAATAGTCTGTTTTACTTATTTGAAGCAACAAAGAGACTTATCTGCGTTGTATAACTGAGCAGACTTGTCGATGCCCCCTTTTTAAATGGCTTTTGGGTGCGCGAGTGCTTTTTATTACAGTCCTAGCTTCCTATACTTAAAAGGTTAACTAAAGCCTTTAGCCAGCTTTATCTTATACGTTCTCCCCACACGGAAAATAACCAAAAGTTGCTATTCGCGCTAACTGTTATGCTAATAAGCCTTTGCATAGATATTATATTATATGTTTTTGGTTTCTAGAGTTAGTGCGGTTGATTTAGCACCCAATGTCTTTGTCTCATATTGTTTCCATGCATGTTGAGTCGAGTGTTAGTCGATATCTATGCACTAGTGAATTATTTGTACACCAAAGCTAACAACAGTAAAAAAAATGAAAAAAAAAAATACGTCTTTAATATGTTCCCTTGACTATATAATAGCTTTTAATTGATCCTCGCGGGTTCATCAGGTTATAGAGTTTTAAATTATAGTATTTAACCCTTCTTTTTTCAATTGAAACTTATAGTTAATCACGTTCCAGTAACATTCAACGTCATCAAGAGGGAAAAATATAATATTTTTTAGCATTTTAATTTCAAAATTTCTTAAAAACGCGTCAACCCAGAGGTATAAAATTTTAAATATTTGATTTTTATATTATGGAAAAGCTAAAAATATATTATAAGCCTTAGACAAAATGGTGACAGCGTCGCAATCGTTATAAAACTAATTTCAACATATATAGTTTAGAACACAAGTAAATCATCCTTCAAGTTTATAAGACGACATACTGCGGGTGACGATGAAATGAGTCCGATTTTCTCAGTCCATGGTTTCACCCTAAGTATTCGGAAATTTGTACAAAAAGGCGGCCAGTCCCAGTATATTCTTTCTAGATTAAATCAGACTCGAAATCGCGACGGCCAGGCGAGACACGCTCCTTCGTTTCGCGAGAGAGAGGGGAGAGTTGTTTTTCGTGGATACATTTTCACCCCCGTAAACGTATAGAAAGTTCATTGCAATATTAGCACCGCCTACTTAGTTCCAATCTCAACCGCTAGAGAGAGTAATTTCTAATTCCGTATCTCGACCCGTTACGAGTTCTCTCTCCTCGGGCGAAAGCTCTGACGACAAAACTTTCAGAGCAACATACCAATCGTAATATGCCTTGTTGTAAACTTGAAGCATGATTTACCTGTGTTTATAATATAAGCATGTTTTTAAACGAGCGATTAAATAGTTGAATAAAAATTGTAACCGCAAATTTTAAGGGGTGCTTTTACGTATGCTGTCTATGATATACCGATTCGTGCCTCAAGGCTGAAATAAATTTTCTCTCGCGGAATCTGCGCAGCAGCAAACAGATTAATTTTTCATTCGAGCTTAGAAATTATGACTGTAAATTACAAGTTAGGAGATATGGAATAAAATACGATATTTTTCATAAAGGGAATCAGGCCGCTAGACTACGTGTGCGGTATCACTAAAAACAATAAAACGAAATGGTAGAGATACGTGTAAGCTTTTTTTATCACTGGATGCTATCATGTATTTAATCTCTTGGCTACAAATTGCTACTTTTTATTTATTATTAATGTAAGTATCACTCTATATATCTTGCGCTCTTGAATTTAATAAGGCCTATTATATGCGTGTGAATTATAGTCGTTTTACCAAGAATTCATTCAGGTTCCATAAGAATATGGGAGGGCCGCGATTCAATAACCATCCTCCCAAACTTTGTAGCAAAAGTTCGTCTGCTTCGATTCGATTTTTCGAGTAAATCGCTCCTGACATCTATTATTAACCCGCGCCACTAACGACCTTGACATAATATTTTGGGCAATAAAAATGGAGCCGACCGAAAAAAGATCTAAGCGTACAAATGTTGCGAAAATTGCAGACGAACTTTTGTTACAAAGTTTGGGAGGATGGTACCAGAGGCTAAAGCTATGCTCCCATATTCTTATGGAACCTGAATGGATTCTTGGTTTTACAGATAGGTTTTAATATATTAAGTTTTGAAAAGGGAGTGGAAAAAGAAAGATCTTGCGAGTTGGATTTATTTTTTTAATTATTTCCTGGCCTTATGATAATTAATATTAGGTTTGTTGGGGACAATGGGTTTATTTGGTTAAGTTTCAGGTGTATGTTTAAGGTAAATCTTGGAAGTTCGTCAAGTTTGAGCCTGGGTATATAAGTATGAGCAAGAGTAAACAACGCCCCGTAGCTTAAATACTATCAGCAAAGGTCCAGGCAGATTCTGATTCGAGACACTCAAGCGGCTGCAGTCGTTGTAATTAGTGAACAGAGGAAGCGCCAATCTTTGGAGAAATTCCGGAGTTGAAGGGAAAGACAATATAGCCAAGCGCGGCCCGCCTAAATTCCATCCCTCTCTCCCGACTAAAAATATCAAAGTAGAGTCCAAATCACTCGAGTCAAACAGGAGTGATGACTTTTTTGGCTATTTTTAAGTGATGGGCTATGACGTAAAATTGGACATTTGCTGATATAGCATTAAGCTACGGGGCGTTGTTTACTTTTATGGACTACCGTGAGAGACTTTTGGTATGAGAAATATTGTGGGTCAAGTTGAGTTGCGAGTCAGTGAAATATAGTTGGTCAAGTTTTAGATTAAATATGCAGTTGGTCATGTTTAAGGAGTAAATTTGAAGGTGGTCAAGTTTGAAGTGTTTCTTTAAAGAATATTTTAAAGTTAATCAGGAATGAGGTAAAAATATGAGAATTTTTTTTAAAGTCAGTCAAGTTTGAAATGTATCTTTTAAAAGACGAAAAATTTACTTTTTACTTGTATTGTAATCGATTTTAGTTAACACTAAATTACAAAGGAATATTCGAATCATATTCTTGTAGTATATTTCACAGAATATAATTTTTAGTACCTATAAATCTAGTTTGCGGAACTTTTATAATTTAGATATAATTACAGCGTCCTTTTCAAATATTTCTTAATATATAATATGATCTATTTTAAAACGTAGAACCATTCTACCGATAAAATATAGGTCCAGCCAGTTCTCTTTTAAATTCGCCGGTGGTCTTTAAGCGCCCACTGACCAAAACCGGACAATAAGATTAATGGTAACGCTTTAACCCTAACGTAAAAAATAGCGCCAAAAAACGCCTCTCGAACGAGGGTGTCGTAAAGATCACGTACAAATTCAAATTTCGCCAAAACCAAAATGGCCGTCGAGGTACGAAGATGATCCCTTCATCCGATAACCTTTGAACCCCCGCTACAGATTTCAGTCTATGTCTAATATAATCTTCTCTACCCTTTAAAAACAATCGCGGAAATAATTACAACACGAGCTGTAGTTTAGGAAGAAATACTAAACAAAAAAACCTCTTCATTTTTATGAAAAATTAAAAGGAGTAAAACTAAAGGGCAGAACTCGAGTTCATTCTCAGATTGCGCCAAAAGGGGCGGGGCGCGCACGCGTGAGCTTAAATCACGTGCCGACAATTTGTCAAAATAAACCATAAGAAAAAGAACGTGGTTCCTTAAGAGGTAGACTGTAGTAACATTCTGATTTAGGGGTTTTGGGTTTTTCTATGGACTTGAATTTAAATATTCATAGATTTTTATGGAATGGCGATTATAAATAATCCATAGAATTTATACGGGCTGGAAAATAAATAATTGTAGAATTTCTATAGACTGGAAAATGGAAATTAAATATTCGAAAAATGTAAGATATTAGTACAAAACTTCTATTAATAAAATGTTAGTAGTACATTTTATGTATATTTGTTCCAAGTACATTGTATGTAAATTGGTTTCAAGTTATTCGTAAAATTTCACCCAATAGAAATTAACTGAAAAATATATTTATAATTTCATAGAAACTAATTTCAAAATATACATAAAATTTCATAGAAACTAGTTTGCAAAATATTCATGGAAGTTCTTAGAAACTATAGTTGCAAAATTAACTGAAAAATATACCATGTAATAACATAGAAACTAGTTGAAAAATATGCATATAATTTCCTGGAAACTAGTTGCAAAATAGGCACATAATTTCATAGAAACTAGGTTCAAATTTTCATATAATTTCATAGGGCAAATAAAGTTAATAGAAACTAATTGCAAAACATCCCTAATATTTCATAGAAACTATATCTATAAACTTTTATAGAAATCGGATATTTAAAAACATTTTTTTACAGACTTACAACGTACTTACACGAAAATAACGCGTTGTAGTTTTACATTTATGAGACATTAAAAAGAACCCGGCCATCCCACACGAGAAGTTTTCTTTCTAGGTGTGTTTCTTATACAACAACAAAAAATCAAAAGAAAATCCTCTCATTCTTAAAAATAAGCTTAATTGCATTCGATATATATTAAGTTATATTAACTTGGAAGGAGTTGGCGTAAAGCTGACATGCTTTGTAAAAAAAAGCGAATATAATTGGTTTAAACTCTCTTCTCAACTTTAAAGGGATAATGAAGATGAGGATCATATTATTTTTAATCTATTATGAGTATCAAAGGTTTTTCCCTTAAGTTACAGTTAACAAAGTTGCATTTTGAACCCGCTAAGCCTAACTGCCTCTATTACGGTAAAATTATCAGAACAACTACATCAAATTAAAGTGAGAATGCAACCCGATAAGTGATTTTCCATCGATACCTTATCATTTAAATAGGCCTAATCCAATAGTAATAGTAAATATACAATCAAATATTGAGAAATAAATCAATTTTTAACTTACTATGAAAGTAGGATTAGTGTTTCAAGCGTTTCATTCAAGGAATAATTTTATGACCGGGTTCATACAACACTTGTTAAGTCAATTTCAATCTTTTTTCCAGACTTTAACAATGAATTTATCTAATTGAGTCATTAAAGTTTATAATCAAACATATAAAGAGTTTCCCTGATAACAACATTTAAATTCCTTGATATTTCCAGGTAAAGAAAAGCCCTTTGCTCGTTAACGATGAGATATCAAAATCTCCATAAATCCCAGTTAAGCCTACTTTCCAAGTAAATTAAAATTTGCTTTCTAGCTTAATATTTGTTGGTAAAATTCTTTACTATGGATAAAGCCTATTTAAAAGATAAAAAACACTTATTGTCGGGCTGCATCAAATACAAGCTATGATCTTCATTATTCCTTTTAAATTAGTTTTAACCTCCGCCTACAAAGTATACAGAAGAAATAAAAATGAAAAACAGAAAAAGCAAAGACCAATTTGTAGATCTTTATCAATAAATGAGAGGAGGGTTTGTTCACGATGATCGTATATTTATAACTCTAACCGGAAAGGGTGCTACAAGCATTCATGCCAGCTTTTAATGATTTTTCGATTATTAATGTTTGGTTTTACGGTTTTTTTTTTCGGGTTGTAGGAGGATGTATGCCCACATTCACGTATCAAACGGGGGTGGCGAAACCAGTGCCCAGATCTTTCATGGAGACATGCGCCTTACAGTCAATGGTGACGTCATGCAGGTCGCCCTATCTAACAGCGGCTGTCGCGGCAGCGGCCGCCGCAGCAGCAGCCGGTGATTATCGTAAGTTCAATTTTTTATTTTTTTATTTCATATAATAATTTGTAATGGTTGCTAGGAAAGGGTCATTGCGTTATTTGCATATGACGTCATTCTATCATATTTAACCGAACGTTTTGCCAAAATTAAGCCCAGTCATATTGCGTAATTATATGTATAGATATTGAAAGAAATATAAGATCTGGTGCGTTCAGAACAAACCGAGAACTAAATGTTGTAATATTATTTTTGGGTGATGGTAAGAGTCTTGAGACAATGTTTTCGTATAGCGCGTGCGCGGTAGGCATTGTATCAATCTAGGGAAGAAATTAAACAAATTTTTACGTCATGCTTTTAAGAGGGACTACAAAATTTGAATTATATTTTTACTCAATGCGTAAAAATTCGCCGTAATTAATTAGTCGTGGTAATTAGCAGTTAATTATCAAGTTTGAAAAATAAGTCTCGAAGAAATTATACGAATGAGAGTCAGTCTTTGAATACGATATTTCATTGTTCTCAGCAATTCTGTTTATTCAAGAATTTTTCAAGTCTAAAATTTAATTAAAACGGATTAAGGCCTAGCTATAAGTAGTTAATAATTAAGGATAAATTACCGCGAAACCCTCGGTGAGTTTTGATATGGTTATTACGCATATTTAACAATTCAAATCGAATAAAAAACTTGATAGTTATCAGTTTAAAGTCAAGAACAAATTGAGCCTCGAAGACTATTTCAAGCAGGTTCCCACAAATAATATAAATTGTCTTATTTATTGGATAACTTATATTACCTCATCTGTCCATCTAAGTTGACCGTGGTGAGGTGGGGTAAATTAAGACGAAAACGTGTGCGAGGATAATATAGAGGCTAAAACTACCTTTCAAAGTTCTTAGGGGCTTAAAATCGTGCTTATTATAGTATATTTTTAACTATAAACTCGAGAAATGAATGTATACAAACTACGGAATTGATGGAAATCCAATCTCAAAGCCCTCTAAATAGTTCTAGCCGCGTTATTTGAGCCCCCTAAAAATCGTTTTTCCCATATGAATCTCTCTCTCTCTCTTGTCGGGACAGTCCCCTAAGTAAACCTTCATACCAAAGAACCAAAAGCATAATAATAAAACATCTACTCAATCCAAAAAAAAAAGCAATATATACAGTTGCCAATTTTTTTCCTTAAAATCTATATTCCTTCCCTCGTGCATGATGGGCTCTGTCCTCTATTTGCTCCATCCGGGCTCTTAAATAAACAAATTAAGAGCGAGAGCGAGCTAGTAACGTCACTTACAGCCTCTGTATAGAAAAACTTTTAAATAAGGACCCTTTTAAGGACCCTAGATATGGGAGAGAGCTTGAAGGGGGACCAGCCACGCGGAGAAAATAGAAACCTAATATCTTTTAGGGTTAATTCACGGGGTGAAGGCGAATAGAGTGGAACGTTAGAGATACGTTATGGGTGATTTGGAAGGTCCCAGTCGAAGGGAAGGAGGAAAGAAATTTAAATAACTTATTGGATTATTTATTTATGTTAAGTTTCGCGAAGTTAATTTAAACTGAGATGCAACAAATTTTTACCTGGCATATTTTTTAGAACAATTTTCTAGATCCCCGACGTATATGGGGCCTTATAGAGACATTTTTCAATTTCCTGACCGACCAGATCCAATCACACGAGTTTTTCTGATCTTCCAGCGCAATTTTCGAATTCTCTGAATTTTTTCCTAATCTTTTAGAACGATTTTCCAACTCATTGGCCTAATTTTCCAAACTTTTCCTACTTTTTGTATAACTTTTCAACCAATTTTCCAATTAAATTACATTTTTGCTAAATTTTCTGATTCCCTGACGTATAACTGACCTTTTAGGACCATTTCCAATCCCGCAACTTTTTCCCGCGCAATTTTCAACAAAATTTTCAAATTACAATCAACTTTTCTCTAAACACTTTCCCAAAATATCATACATATTCCATGACCTTTCGTTTGAATTCGGAACCAGGAATACTAAAACTTAAACCTTTTCACTGTTCCTTTTTTTTTAAATGTCTTTTTATCCTGCACTGCAAGATCCTTAATACATATATATGGCTTCATTCCGCGCTCGGGGTCGATATAAGCATTGGAACATCACAATGAATCTCTTCGGAAAAAGGGCCAGTAGCTCCCTTGATGGATTTAAATAATTTTTTGTTACGAGATTAAAGTTACGAATCTATTCTGTCAGTTTTTAAAATGGGACTTAAACGTTTTCTCGGTTGATATCGAATGATTCTCATAAAAGCGGGCGACGCTGGTGGTCCCATGGTCACGTGCGTTTTCTAAATAGAATCCTTGATAACTCTTTTATGTTTATTTAGTGAGATGTTTAACGTTTCTTTTATAGGCTTTCGCGCCCGGCTGTATTTGAATTTCACTCCATTTTTATAATAAATCTATACAGTATTGTAGAATATGGTCTCTATTTTCGTATTATTCTCTATTTTCTGTTTAGAGAAATACTTGAGATATTTGAAATATTTCGAAGATTTTACGAGTTCTGATGGAATGATGAGATCTTTAGTTTTGCACCTGTGTTATTGAGTTAAAAGTTTTCAATAACTATTTTATCCCCTGTATGTTTGGGTTGTAGTTTTTGCTAGTTTATATTAGGAACAAAATTTATTTCAGTTTCCTCTCGAGATGTTTATATCATGAGTATTATTGAATAAGAGTGAAATATTATTTAAGGGAAAGTGAAACTTATAAGAATATTACTTTTACTAAAATAACTATACATTTATTAAATATGAATAGAGATATAAAACGGCATGGCATTAATTATATAAAGATAAAAACTGCGTGACATTAATTATAGAGAGATAAAAACTGCATGACATTAATTATACGGAGATATAAACTTTATGACATTAATTATACGGAGATATAAACTGCATGACATTAATTATAGTGATATAAACTGCATACCATTAATTATAGAGGATATAAACATCATGGCATTAATTATAAGGATATATAATTAGCTGCATTACATTAATTATAGAGTGATATAAACTGCATGACATTAATTATAGAGAGCTATAAAATGCATGACATTAATTATAGAGAGATATAAATTGCAAGACAATAATTATAGAGAGATATAAACTGCATGACATTAGTTATAGAGAGATATAAACTGCATAAAATTAATTATAGGGATATAAGCTACATGAAATTAATTATAGAGAGATGTAAACAACATGACATTAATTATAAAGAGATATAAACTATATGACATTAATTATAGTGAAATATAAATTGCATGACATTAATTATATATAGATATAAACTCTCTATAGATCCGCGTTAATTATGCCCAATTTTCGAGTAAGTTAAAAATTTATTTCTATAATACTATTTAAGAAGCAATTAAATTTTGACTGAAAGAATTATATTTTCTGAGATATATATTTATTAATATACAACATCTATTTCAAATTTAAGTACTCTATCTTCCCTATACACCAACCAAACTCTATTCCATGATTTACCCGGTATCTAAACATACCATCATTTTCAAAAACTCTATCAACATAAAAACATTCGTACAAAAGAGAGGCAATAAAGCTGTCAACAGGCAAGGCAATACCTAAATAGGGAACCATTTGCACTATAGAAATAAAATAGTATTTGCCTTTTCCATATAACCAAAAACGGGGAATGGTTGACCCGCGCGCGAGTTTGAAACCCAATGACCCGCGTCAAGACCTTTCACCCTTCTCACTAGGTGGCGCGTTTTTCACGTTTTTGAATCCTGCCTTTTCACACCTCGATGCTCTTTGGAACCCCACTTGGTCCATTGTACAATTTGTATACAGTTCATAGGGTTCCTTAACTAGCGCCTTACAGTCGTAAATTTTTCACTAATTTTCCCGACATAACTACGAGGTTCCCCTATAGGTTTATAGAATACCACTTTTAGAGTGTAGCGCGCGCAAAGCTAGATCCTTGTTTGAACTCTTTAATTTAATATCTTAGAAATAGACGGGGATGGTAGCCTTATCCGCGCTAGAAACTTAAACTGAAACATCCGAATATAACAATATTTCGTGTGGAAGTTATACCAAAGAAAATATTACACGCCCCTTGTATGTTTTCTTGGAAATAAGAGGGGTTTGTAGGTTTAAGCGTACTAAAAACGTAATCTGAAAATATATATGACTATATTTGGTGTGACGGTGCTGCCTAAAACTGGTTTATGTAGCTTGATAATCTAATAACAGTTAATTTCGAATTTATGGAGTAGAAAATCAACGGTTTTCTACCCGTAATGTTTAACCGTTTTGGTTCTGGGCCTGGGTTTAAAAATATTTAGGGGGTCCCAAAGTTTGCAGAATGTTCATCGCGTCATAAAATCTTTTGTTGTTCGTATAATACGTCGTGCATGGACTGATATTTTTGGGCGCAGCCTAAATTTATATAATATTCATATTATAATATGAAAATGACGTACGCATGGATCTTTATAGCTTAATGTTGGGAATCGTAGGCTTCGTAACACGCATTGGCGCATTATATTCAGTATTAAGTATAAATTTTGGGGCTATAAATTTTGGTTATTATTATACTTTAAACCTATCACGGGGTGTTTAGTTGGGTCTTTTTAATATTTATGTTATAGTTGGGTAAACTTTATAGTGTTATTAAATCGAATTTTACGTAAATAAACCCTATATCAGACGAATTTTGAAATTTCCTTACATGTGATGGAAAGAGAGACGTTATGGGGTTATTTTCTTGTTAGTTATATTAAATGGTCCATGCAATAATTATCGATCCTGAATTTTAGACGAGACTCGAAACTTTGAAAAGTTTAAAAAGTGACTTTATTTTATGGAAAATATTTTAAAAGGTTATTTTTAATCTATTGAAAAGTTGAGGAGTTTTGAAAATGTATCTTAATTTAAAATATACCAGAAAGTCAGGAATAAGGTCACTTCTTGAATTCTTTGTACATCTGAGTTCACTGACATCAACTTTGAATTTTTAAAAAATCAGCTTAGGTAACTGTTCGTTTTAAACAATCGAGTTCTTAAAGGTCATTTAAAAATCAATGAAATTAGCCTAAAACCTTGGGCTATAGGTCAGTGAAGGGTCAATGTTATTAATGGAAAAACCAATAAAATTATGGAAATAAATTAATGAAAATTTTAGTAAAAGGTCAGCGAAATGAAAGCATTTTCCAAAATTGAACTAAAGGTCAATGTTATTAATGAAAAAACCCAAAAAAATTATGGAAAGAAATGAATGCATATTTACTAAAAGGTCAGAGAAATGAAAACATTTTCGAAAAAATGTCGAATAAATCATTAAAAGGTCAATGAATTTCAAAATGAAACTTATAGGTCAAGGGAAAAAGTTGGGGAATTTTAAAATCAGGGTGATCATGGGTCCGCTAATATGCATTCGTAAATACATGTATTCGTAAGACTCCTAAAAAAATTCACAAATGAAAAAGCAAGCTTATGTCCCTAGGAAGAAATGTTCTTTCTGTCTGTTCAGGGAGTAGTTTGTGAATAATGAAAACCATTTGAAATTGATTGATAAATTGCAACTGAACAGCTTGGTTCTGGGACTAGGATCATAAATATACCATTAAATTTGATTTCAATTTTATCGAAATTAAATTTGATATAAAATTAGATCCACAAATAATTATATAATATAAGTATTGATCCAAAAATCAATACCTTATCAAAAAAATAGACTAAAACCTACATAGATAAATCGTTTAAAAATCGTTAGAATACAAAACGATGAAATAATCTCCCCAAAACCACCGATACGGCATTTAAAACCATTTATACACATAATCTCAAATCGGAAAAAAACCCTAGGATTGAAATTTCCCGTAGAATTTCAATGGCAGATTAAAAACCTAGGAAAAAAATCCCCTGGAAATATCGCTTGCAATAACAAGAAACTATCAAAAGAGCAAAACCAAAAGGTTTTTCTAGAGCGGAAATTTGCGCCACCATGGCCTAACCTATAACCGGATTAAGTTGTATAGGCTATAGTTAAACCAGTCTAAGATATCAACACGTGTTAAGGTTACATTTCCATTAATCTCTAATAGAAAAAATAGAAGAAATCTAACTTTAAATATACCGAAAATTCGGTCAGAGTCGGAATAAATATAAATCCCCCTATTTTGTCGAGAAAAATCGACGTTTTTCTAAAAGCCCATTTAATTGAGACATTCAAAATAGCGGTGAGGAGATATAGAATATTTCAACTTAATTTGATAGCGCGTACGAAACTAGGGGTACGGGTTATCTCTCTCAATTTGTATGACTGGACTTAAAATGACCAAACCTTAACGCTTACTATAGAATAAAGATGAAACTGACTTAACAATCAGATCAGTTTGAGAAATCCGTACGTACAAAGCTATAGGCAACATCTTATATTCTCAAAGATTTTATATATTAAATAGTTCCACCCGTCTTTCTCGCGCTGAAATTTCAATTTGATACGAACTGTATTGAGATCGTGAGGGATCAGAAGCATTTAAAGGTCCTTATAATACTGACACTCTGACAGGCAATGTGAGATTTTTTTCTTACCCTATTGGTTGTTAAGCCTGACCGCGTCCAATTCGGGCCTCCGCGCGTTGAGGCCATAATCCCTGTTAACGCCGCATTCAAAATGAGGGAACTTTTCAATATATAAAGCCTTTTTTCTTCCCCGCACTAGGATGGTCTCTAGTTGAAGTATAAAAGATTCTAGTTTGTTATTTTTGGGGTTCATGCGCTATAATAGCGGGAAAACGTTTATATTGAATATAATGTATTACTACAAACCATGGCCTTATGGAGCAATGTATTATAGTGGTATTTAGTATATATTTAAAATACTGAACGTTTTTTTACTGGCCTTATACATTAAAATACGGTATTTGGTCTCGATATATAAGCTTATATATATTGTTTTATATCGAAATAGTGTACGAATATTCCCTCTTATGTATTTCGTAAAGAAAATAATTTGGTTTTTATTCTTATCCAGATATTTCACAAATTCTCTTCTTATTTTTATCATGATATTTCACAAATTCTCTTCTTATTTTTATCGTGATATTTCACAAATTATCGACCTATGTTTATCGAGATATACTTCACAAATGTCCCTCTTATTTTTATCGAGATATACTTCACAAATGTCCCTCTTATTTTTATCGAGATATACTTCACAAATGCCCCTCTTATTTTTATCGTGATATTTCACAAATTACCCTCTTATGTTTATCGAGATACTTCACAAATTTACCTCTTATTTTTATAGTGATATTTCACAAATCCCCTTATTTTTGACGTGATATTTCACAAATCCCCTTATTTTTGACGTGATATTTCACAAATCCCCTTATTTTTGACGTGATATTTCACAAAAATCCCATATAGCCTTATTTTTATCGAGATATTTCACAAAAATCCCATATAACCTAATTTTTATCGAGATATTTCACAAAAATCCCATATAACCTAATTTTTATCGAGATATTTCACAAAAAAAACCATTTAAAGCCTTATTTTAATCGAGATATTTCACAAAAATCCCATATAGCCTTATTTTTATCGAGATATTTCACAAAAATCCCATATAACCTAATTTTTATCGAGATATTTCACAAAAATACCATATAACCTAATTTTTATAGAGATATTTCACAAAAATCCCATATAACCTAATTTTTATCGAGATATTTTACAAAAAACCCATTTAGCCTTATTTTAATCGAGATATTTCACAAAATATCCCATAAAGCCTTATTTTTATCGAGATATTTCACAAAATATCCCATAAAGCCTTATTTTTATCGAGATATTCCATAAATCCCATATATTCTTATAGTTTAAAGATATTTCTTGGGCTGTTCCCGGAGCACTACGAAACCCATTGACGCAATGTATTTTGGATCGCTTCAGTAGCAGTCCAAGCAGCCATTAAATTCCCTCACAGATATTTTATTCGGAAATTTAAGATTCTTCTCTTAGTTTATCGAGATTACTTCCTAAAATTCCCAGTCTTATAGGCAAAAATCCATAAAACTGAATATTAAAACTGAAAATATCTAACACGTAGAGAGACGTTTTTGCCTCTACAACTTAGAACAAATTCAACTACTTGACCCTAATGGTAATTACAGTTCGGCAAACGAACCAAATAATACTATATAAAAGATAAAAACGCTCGAAAGAGGGACTTACCGATTGTCTCTTTGTGTCTGTCATTAGGTCAAGGTGGTGGCGCGCCTCACGGGGGATTAATGGTTAACGGTCTTCACGGTCCTCATCATCATCACCCTGGTCTACACGGGGGTCCCGGAGGACACCACGGCAGCGGCATCGCCTTCCCACTACCGGCCACGTTTCCTTGGGCAGCAGCGGCCAGGGGTAAACCCCGAAGAGGAATGATGCGAAGGGCAGTCTTCTCCGACGCTCAGAGGCAAGGTCTGGAAAAAAGGTTTCAAGTTCAAAAATATATCAGTAAACCTGACAGGAAGAAACTCGCCGAAAAACTAGGACTCAAAGATTCCCAAGTAAGTTTCAATTAGATTTTCATAGCTAATACATTATTAATATATCATATAACTCATTTCAAAGATATGGCTATGATATAGACATAATTATTACCTTTTATCGATTTTAAACAATTTCATTTACTGGTATAGTAATTAATCACCAAGTTTCATACGACGATAAACTTATTCCCGAAATTTTATGTCCTATAATAAAGAGCTATACTAAATTATAAATTGCTGAAATTGTAAGCAAGTAATCAATTAAAGGGAGAATACAACCTAAAAACAAGTGATTTTTTTATCGATTCCTTATCGTTTAAATAGGCCTAATCCAACAGAAAAAAAATGAAAACTAGAAATAAATTTAAAACTTATCCGGGAAATAGTCTAGGATGGATTCGTGGAGATTACCTGAACTCCCCGTATAAGGACTAGCGACCAATGAAATTGATCGACGACTCATATATGGGGAATCTCCATGATCAATGTCATTGGTTGCTAGTCCTTATACTGGGAGTTCAGGATATCTCCATGAATCCTGCTAAGCCTATTTTCAGGGTAAGTTTTAAATTTATTTCTAGTTTAATGTTGGTTTTTAATTTCTTTACTGTTGGATTAGGCCTATTTAAACGATAAGGAATCGATAAAAAAAAATCATTTGTTGTTAGGTTGCATTCTCCCTTTAAGTTTTAAAGCCCAGTTATAAATCGAAATATGCAAAGAATTCTCTAATATTATATTTAAATTAGTACGAGAGTTCATCATACTAACATTCTTCTTTTACCAATATTACTCGGTTCAGAGTTATAATAGGGAATTAACTATAGTTTATTCCGTTTTGAGTTTACAACACGCGGAAAGCTAGGCTACCCATTGTATTTATCTTTTGTTTACTTAAGAGTAGAGGAAAGACAAGTCTTATACTGGCTGCCAATTCGAGATGGAACTGACTTTAAGCCTAAAGCACACTCAAAGCTAGGTCAACCTTTAGCTCTAAAAATCAAAGATAACGTCCATTCTAACATTGTACGTACTGCCAAATCAAGATGGAATAGACTATAGATGAGATAGATGCGATATAATTCTAGCATATGCAAGGTAGGAAGCGTAATTTCACTTCCTCCTCCTGTTCCAGCTCTCGATCTTCCGTTTAAACTGGAACCCCAAAATTGCCTACAATTAATGAGTCTCTAACGTCTAACATTTATTAACATCAGGCGCAGCTAGAATCGGGTTAGAGCGCGAATATAAATTATGAGCTACGGTTTCGTCCTCCCTCTCCGTTTAGTACATATTCGACCAACCCTTTTCCCTCCCTCCGACTCCTAACTTAATAATTGGCTTACAAGCTATAAGGAGATATAAAGGACAGAGGAGAGGAGGCGAAATCGAACATATATATTCGTACTTAGGCGCGTACTTATATAATAATATAAGAGATGATATATATATTACGATTTAACTTTAGAACGGAATACGATATATGTTAAAACTTTATACGCGTTGAAATATTGAATAGAGAGAAAGGTATTCCTAGTTTGCCAAGTGGTTTAATTCAAGGGATAGTTTCACTAAAAACCTTTTGGTTAAATCTGGATTTTATAGAAGGAAATAAAAAGGGAGCGTCATAAGTGGATCATATCTAAAGCCATCCTGACTTTAGCCGCGTTCATACTAGGCCTAGAAATATATTTAAACCCTTTGAAAACGTTTCGCTAGAATCGTGTGAACCGATTTCTCGAAAATATGCTTCGATTCTGTTTAAACGACCGATAGTTGAAGCTATAATAAATCGATTTATAAAGATAATGCGTGAAGATGTGACGCTGAAGATTTGAATATCGGTTTGATTTTACAGTTTCAAACCGATTAAGAAATGCTAGTGTGACCGTAACTTTTGTAAACATTTACAACCGTTTTGGAAAGGTCAAAATATATAAATTTGGACCCAACTATCAAAAAAGTTGATTTGAATATTCAAAATCGATTCAAAACGATTTCAAAGTTTATAGTTATTAAGTTATCACCAAAAATGATATAACCTTGAATTAATCTTCGAGGGGAACGTCTCCCATTGGCTAAAAACAGTTTCCGGGGGAACAACTATTAATTTAATTAAACTATTAAATAAATATTTAAAATAACTGGAGCTGATCACTTAAATCGGTGTATATTCAACCCTATAGTGATTACGTAAATGAGTACGTATTTAACACTGCCAAGGCTGTAATCGGTTACGTAGTCATGTACGAAAGTGGCTATCCATTCGAAGATAAATTGACAACGCGATAAAGTTTTTACCCTATTTCTATACAATGACACACTTGCCCTTGCAGTAAAGGTAATCTCTTCATTATACCTTTTCATTCCCTAATATGAGTTGATTCGGTGAGATTTCTATGTAGGATAGATTGTAGATAGGGGTCGAGATAATTGGCTGGGGTGCAAGCAGGCATATTTACATTTTCGCGTCTTATTAGAGTCGGGGTCGGGATCGCGGAGAGTGGAAATTTCAAATTCCTCTCTCGCCCTCTCTTAATTATATATATATAAGATATATATATATATATATATATGAACTAATGCCGATGTTGATTCGGGTAAATTTACCGTTATTAGCAAACGAAGAGAGTAGAAAGAGGTGAAGGAGGAGATTTAAGGAATGTCGCGGAGAGAGTTCCACATATACCGTTACGAATGAAATGACGTATATAATGATTTCAGTTCAATCTTTAATATACCCTACTTCTAGTTTTCAGCGAACATTTGTTTCGGGTTTAATATATAATATGAGTAATTATTAGTGTTTTATTTGCCACTTATATAATTTATATAAAGCGCGGGACCAAAAAGTTGTTTAAAAGCTTCCAATCTAAATCCAAATAAGAAAAACCAACCTTTTTCAATTGGTTGTAAAAAACTATACAGAATTTGTTAAAGGGAGAATGAAAGGACAAAACAACCTATTTTTTATCGATTAAGAATGCTAAAATTATGAGAAAAACAATAATATAACTCACCAAAAATATTTCGTTATTTTATAATCAATTTCCAAAGTTCCGAAACTTGCAGAGCAGATGCTAAGCCTTAGCTGCCTAGCTCGGCGAACTAGGCGAGCACGAGCCGTATTTTGTTGTAATATTCCCGTCTGATCTAGTCGCCAATCACCAGCGAGTACGCGAATTTATAAAATACGCTCGTGATTGGCGACAAGAACAGCCGCGAATATTAAAAAAAAAAATACAGGTCGTGCTAGCCTAGTTCACCGAGCTAGGCAGCCTAGGCTTAGCATCGGAACTTTGGAAATTGATTATAAAATAACGAAATAATTTTGGTGAGTTATATCATTGTTTTTCTCATTATTTTAGCATTCTTAATCGATTAAAAATAGGTTGTTTCGGCCTTTCATTCTCCCTTTAATAATAAATACTGATCATGACATATTTTCGCAACCGGGTGTATTGTATTTTTAGGAGATGTGATAATTTATTTCGATGATAATAATTACAGATGTTTATAGTTAGTGGCCCATATCATTTACATTAAATTATCTGGCATATTTTGGGTTATAAAAGAATTTGATTAATTTTGGATAATTTACAGTCTAAGTTTAGATTTTACGCATGGCTAATGCAATAAATAAAAATTTGGACCATTTAATTACCAGCAAAATTGTGATATCAAAAATATTTGATTAACTAGATTAGATTTTTCTTAAGAATAAAATAGCGTAATCGAAAATATTTTATTAACCGAGAGGTTAATTAAATTTATAGTTAATTATCAGGCTCGCTCCGATAATTAGTATTTTACCTTAGGGCAGAAAGAAGCTTAATTATAGGGGTAGACGATCTAATGCATTTTCTACCAAACCCCTGTAGAAGTGTTTCACTAGTCGAACAACAAAGGTCACGGTAAAGCTTAAATTTAGGGGCAAATTTATTTATATTTGTTTAGTTCGAAAATAGTGTTTAAATTATGTATTGAAGTATAAATTAATATACATGATCAAGGAGGATTAGACAAGGAGAGGAAATGTGGGGCTGCGTTGAGTTAGAGAGAGAAGAGCCAACCTCCCACTCGGGTGGAAAGGGGGGATAGGAAATTCTCGAGGTAAACTGTTGTCACGTGGTCGCTAGCTAGCGCGTCTCATAAAGGATTCGTTTTACCCACGTGACCACATTTTACCACGAAACGTCTCTACCCCCGTTCTCCCAGAGTGGGAGTTTAGGCCGACGCAGTAGGAACCGCGCCGTCCCCACATTTCTTCTCCTTGTCTAATCCTCCTTGACATGATACGATAAATTTTTGATTGCAAATTTATAAAATAATTAATTTTAAATCAAAAATATGTTTATAATATAATAAATATAATATATCATTTTTTTGCTACATCTTTATAATTTCGAGATTTCAAATATAAAGGAAATTAAAATGTTAAATCTTTCCTATTTCATTCTTATCCACATTTTTACATGAATATTATCCTGTAACTTAAATCAGAATAAAACTTTAAATAATGATATGTCTTTACGCGTCAGAAAAAAATCAAAATAAAAGCCAATCGGTGGTAAATCTGAAAAAACAGCTATAGGCGTAAAGGAGGATAGAGTATTATCGAAAACAAGAAGCAAGTCAAATGACCTTTCACCACCTCACAAATCGAAGGGACCCTTTTTATCGAATTTTCAGTTGTAACAACGCTTCCAATATCCATCCCATATCTTCCCATATTCTTTCACCAGGGCGAAGCGAAAATAGGGCCAAAAAAACAAAACCCCACATACCCGATATAAAACATACATATATTTAGGCGAAGCCGAGGAAAGAAAGAACCCAGAGCACAGATCTTTGGAATAAATATCATATTTTTTCACCCAGAAAAGTGTATACGATAGAGGGGTTCCGATAAGTCCAAATCAATATATAAATATATATATATGAAAACGTCTGTAAGGCAGCGAAATAGAACTGGTTGGGAGCATAACCTTTTTCTTTCCCTCCCATGCGCCTTCATACACACCACAAACGTTGATTGGTTACAGCTGTGACGTCATTTCTATTCACGATATTCAGTTCCAAAGATTTTCCACCCACACGCGAATGAATTGAGCTAAAGGGAAGAGCAGATATGGGGGGAATTTTCCCGCGCAAAAACAGCTCATATTATATATATATATATATGCCCTTTACAAGATGGCGTTCTACAGGCGAGTAAGTGATAATACAATACTTTTGGAAAGTGAAAATATATAAATTTTCCTTTCTACGTATTTTAAACTAACTATATAGACGAAACTTAAGTCTTCTGCAATTTTTAATTGGGTTGAAATGTAGTTAAGCCTAATTTCGAATGTCCTCTAGATAATTAGGCTGGGTATAGAATTAGTTCGCAACCCGTTAGGCCCGATTTAGGGTTAATTGGTGAAAGACCTCGCAGATACTTAGGTTCGTTTAAGAATAACTGTACAAAGTCCTTCTATAGAGTTAGGCCCGATTTACCAATAGGAGTAGTATGGGATATTCTTCGTAGATAATTAGAACCAATTCATAGGGTTAGTGGCGCTAGACATCGCAGAGTGTTAGGCTCATAAGGTTAATTTTGAAAGTCATCGCGTATAGAGTTAGGCCCGATTTAGGGTTATTTCATATAAGTCCTTGAAAGACTTAGTCCCGATTTAGAATTAGTTGTAATTTAAATTTTAACGGAAATATGAAGAGTTACTGGCCACTTTTGCAAAAATCCCTTATACCAACTAATACCAAAGCCTATTTATCTATAGATATATATATCAAGCCAAGGCTTAACAAAATTGAACCGTATTAGTGTATCCACTTACAGTAGGCTGTTGCTGTATATAACAGTACTACTCCGCGGCGTTCAGTGCACACGCGTTTATGTTTGGTTCATGGGTACCCTATCTATAGTGGGCTTTTTACGAACGGGTAGAGAAAAAACCCACCCACCAGTCGATCCCCCTCAACGTTGGTATACATAGGATAGTTTTTCATTTAGTAGGCCCTCTTCTAGGAGGTGTAACCTCCAGATATGAGTGGAGTTCTCTAGATGGTGAAAAAGAGGAGGAGGGAAAAATAACCGTCACGTGTTTTGGATGGCCAGACTAAAAAGCGGAGCTCCCCACATGCATCGTCTATAGAAATATATAGAACGAGAACTGTTAGTTTGAACCAATCGGAGTTTTCAAGAGGGTGGAAAGCTATTTGGTTCTTTTCTAACTATAAGAAAACAAATCGGATATATATTAAAAGGGATGATGAAAATACATTTTAATTCTAGTTTCCTCTTCGGCCTTTATCTTCTCCAAAAACTAAAGAACTTAAATTTAACTTAATTAGAAGTCGAGATATGTTTAGTATTTTAGGATTAATTATTACGAAGCTTTATCTATCTTAAAAAAATAAAAATAACTTTAATTTTACTTAGCGTAATTAGAATTCGATAGAGGAGAGTTAACAATTTATCCAACATATAGGAATTATTAAAATTTTTAAAATATATTATATTTCAAATTTTTTTAGATTTAAAAAATGTTTGATTTAATTAGCTTCGGGTTTGATGAAAATTTGAATAAATTCAATTTCACTATATTTAATTTAAGTTTTAAGTTTGATTGTATTGAATTTTAAGGATGGAAAAAAACTGGGCCAGTCAGAATAAAAAATCCTTAAACATTGATAAAAAGTTAATCCTAGAATTTAATATTATTTTGAAATTTTAGTGTAAGTAGCAAATTATGTTTAATCAGATTAATTTTCAATGCCTCTATTCGCTCTTTACGGACAGTTTATTAATCGCGTCAATCCAAAAGTTTAAAATTTTGATTATTTAATAAAAAAAAAAAAAACAATCGAGTTTATTAAAAATTAAAATTATGTTCCTTTTCATTCTCACTTTAAAATAAACTAGGCTTAACCGTGATGAAAACTAGTAGAGAATCAGACTATAGTAGGATGAGAGGAAAAAAACAGCCGGTACTATATGTTTGAAGCTTTGATTTTGGCTGCACCCCATCCTTATATATACTATAGAGAAGCTTAAACATATGCATCGTCAAACAGTAATACCACGGAGAGAAGGGTGCTTTTCGGTCAGAACAAAAATCTGTTTGAAATTTCAATACATTTCAAACCTATAGCCTACTCTAAACTTCCCGTAAATAAAAACAAAAGTTCCTTCCATATAAGTCACCTGGTATATTTTACACCAAGTGAAATTTCTAATAGAATCGTAAGGGGTTCTTTTTAAAATTCCTAATATTCACTGAGGGTAACATTTGGTCTATCACTCTCACTTTCTCTCGTTCTTTGGCCTTAACATTTTTTTTTGGGAAGCATTTTTGCCTAAGTTAAAGTACAGGGCCATTTGGGCAAAGGTTTGGAGGGTGGATAACGGCTTCATAGCTGGCCAAAGGTTATATATAGAAAATGCCAAGAATATTATGGTGTATAAAGGAATGCAGAGGACTTAATGTTGTTTTTTTGTATATATACATACATACATGTATTTTTATTCCCCACTCCGATTTGCGTTGTATATTTTCCTTTCTGGAAAATGGTTATGGATTATGGGAGTTAACGGAGATATGTAGCAAAAGTGTTAAGGTTACAATAGCTAAAGATCAAAAAGGGTTCTGAATTTATTATGAGGTAATTTGGGATTCAATATAAGCTAGATTCTAGGGGTAATGTTTTATTAGTAGCGTAATTTTAGGGTTAGAGTATGTGGCACGTTCGAATTAACATTTAGAGCTTTGAATCGATATACGTTACTGTGCTAATTTAAAAGGTTAATTAAATTACCGGTGTAATCGTAATTTACAATTTTCTCCGTGCAAATAAAATAAAATCTTGTATTAAATTAATTATACCATATATTTTGATAGGATTAGAGTACTGCAGATGGATTCAATTAGGCCTAACATACTAGTAAACAATACAGAAAATAATCATGAACCGGATTCAGAGTGTGCCGCCGCACGTGTCGCGGGGATTTTACTAAGCCAAGATGAGCGTCTTTTAATTAGTCGAAGGTTATCCTTAAAATTAAATACGAAAATTAGAAGGTTGCGATTTTTCGAATAGTTCCGAGACAATTTCTCAATGTTTTAATACGCAAATAAGTCTTATTTTTAGAAGCAAAATCGATTAAAAAATATACTTCATTTTCCTGCTCACTCTCCCTTTAAAAATATTGTTTCTAATATTTAAATTTTACCAGTAAATTAGGCCTATTTTTTAAAAACACGTGTTATCAGTCATCATTATCAGTTAAATTTAATCCCCATTCCAATTAAATTTTAAATACTAAGTTTATTTTAATAATCAACTTATCAATTAATAAAACAATCATTTAAAAAGACTAAATCAATATTCCCTTATACAAGTTCTAAAAATCACCGAGACTATATAAAGAGATAAAGCGGCCTTAAGCAAACCAAAACATACATGGACGTAAATATATGTAGGTTCATTTTCAAAAATAACCTCCTTAATTTAAAACAAACTGAAGCCGAAAAATGCATCAAATAAGTTATTCTCTATAAAATAGGTTGAAGCTCATGGACTGTGGAGGGCAATAAATCCAATCCATAAGCTGTATGGGGCATAATAAACGTTTATGAGCCTAGAACTTTTCAAAACTAAAGATTAGTTGGGGGCAAAAGGGGGAGAGGGGATGGAAGGGGACAAAAATAAAAATAAACATCCTCTTCCCAACCATTATTCCGTTTATAGTTATAAACGGATAACAATAATTGTATACCTCATTTATAATACGGAGAGAGAAGCGCCGAAATATAAAGCAAGGAATAACTTGTTCTCCCAAATTCCTTCCGGCTAGCTAAAATATCATCCCTACGATCCCCATCTCCGCTCTTGAGCTTCCTATTACTACTATATAATACTACTTTTACCATCTCCTGCAATCTGCAAATTTCAATTCGGGTGCGGAAAAGCGTACATATATATATATGGCGAGGAATTATATCAGGGGCCACTGGAAGCTATGGATGTCAGCTGGCTTTGCCAGGTTTTAAGGAGAAAGTGAATAACCCCCTAAAATTATCGTCTCAGATTCAAGGTACAATACTGATTAAAATGTTTAAAGTTTATACACGTTAGAGATTTAACATTATCATTATTATATTCTGGGAGCAAAAATTTTGTAAAATAAATGTTGTTCGTTATAGATAATAATTTTTGAAAATCTCTATAATATGAAGTAATGTATTATTAAACTTTTACTTTACTTTTAAATAGATAATGAAGACTAATGTTTCGAAAACAGTTATTTCAGCAATTGTCACATTCCACTTCATGCTTAAATATGGTGCTCCACAATCTTAATTAAAGGCAGAATGAAACCTAACAACAAGTCATTTTTTATCGATTCCTTATCGTTTAAATAGGCCTAATAAAATTATAAATAAATTTAAAACTTACCATCAAGATAGGCTTAGCTGGATTCATGGAGATCCCGAATAATTCCCCAATATCATTGGTCGCTAACCCTAATATAGGGATTTCAGGATATCTCCATGAATCCAGCTAAGCCTAGTTTGATGGTAAGTTTTAAATTTATTTCGAGTTTAATATTTGTTTCTACTGGTGTTTTAGGCCTAATTAAACGATAATGATTCGATAAAAATATCAAGTTGTTAGGTTGCATTCTATCTTTAATGTAAAATGTAACACTTTAAGCAAGATTGTATTGTTAAATATAAGAAATTTGTTGAATTTTTACAAGCGTAAAATGATAAAATCTCAATTCTAATATTGTCGAAACCACATTTACTTGCAGAGTTATGATTTTGACGCACTCAGAAACTCAAAATCCGCGAGCAATATCTTCCGCCGTAGTTTCTGCTTGAGATAAATTCTATATTACTACAGTAATATTAGCCTCCATTCTTCCCCTATAGGCTTCCCTTCAACATTTTCCCGCCTTTTGGGTTGGAAAACTTAGGCTCTAGCCGATAGGGATCATAGGAGATCGTGCACTATGAAGCGGCTGGTGCCCGCGACGCGCTACAACTCCAGCGGCGTTATATGTATGGATAGAAGAGAATGTTCGGCCAATTATTGCCGTCGATATAAACTCGAGAATATAGTATATAGTTAGGTAACGAGGCGCCCAAAGCGCTACGCTTTTCACGCCTTTCCAAGTTTCCCGCGCTTAATCGGGCGAGCTTTAAGACATTAACACTCACTCTTGACTCTGGTATTCATCGGCGTCTTATGGCGCGAAGAGAACTAGCCAGTACCAAAGAGTTAAAAGGGAAAAGGTCGACTAGAAATATTTAGAATTAGGTAATATACTAACTTCCATTCTTAGAAGGGACTAATAAAGACATTACGTCTTTCTAACGAAGCTTTTTTATCCAGTTTTGTAAAAACCAATTGGAACGTTGGTTTGTATGAGTATTAAAATTGGAAAATACCAATTATTTCAAAATCTTGAAATCTAATACTGGGAATTTTTTTATTTATTTGAATTTGGAATACTTAAAGTGGGTATAAATTGGTAAAAATTACCATGAGGTCGTAAAACGTTATAATACACGAACTAGAGATTTTGGAGTGGTTTTTGTTTTTCATTTTCAAATTAGAAATTGACCAATCAGATCCTATCGAAAAAAATAGTCCAGGGAAAAAAATATAACTGCATAATGTTTTATATTTTGAAATTAATTGCTTTAAGTGAAATAAATCGGTAAACCTTTCAAATAATGCTGAAAAAGTTCTATAGTTTGACTAGCTGATAGTTAAAAATAGTTAAAAACTGGTTTGCGAAGAAAAAACCCGTGAGAAGAATTTTTTCATTTTACATTTTTTTCCTTAGCAAACCAGTTTTTAACTAATTTTAAATTACCATCTCGACATTAATAGTAATTAAGAACCTTTTTATTTGATTTCTTTAATTAAATTTTATTGAATAGTAATTAAATCTGTAAAGTTTTTGTTATTCAATTATCCTCAAATGACTTAATATTAACGATTCAAATTTGTCTTTTTAGGTCAAAATCTGGTTCCAAAATCGTCGCATGAAATGGCGTAATTCCAAAGAACGAGAACTACTATCTTCCGGCGGAAATCGCGAACAAACCTTACCTAACAAAAACAACCCAAACCCGGACCTGAGTGACGTGGGTGCCAACAGTAACCCTCCTACTAGCAACGGAGGGTCTAATACGACGACACTTTTAGACAAGTCAGCTACGCATCATTTAGTATCGCACATACAACAACGGCAACTGCAACTATTGCAACACCATCGTCGACCCGGAAGTCCCATTAGTCCCGATATGGGATTAGGGAGATCGGGATTACCCGGACATTCGGACTCCGGTTTAAATGGACAAACAGATTACGAAGATTCCGGAAATTCCGAAGAAGAGGAAGAAATAAAAGTGTTATAGTGTAATATTTATAAAATGGTGGTATATTTAACTAAATATACAAACAAATATATATATATATATATATATAATGACGCGATTCTAAATGATATACAAAAACCCACCCTAAATTTGTAAAATAAAATTGAAATCCAGTATTTAATATTCAAATTAAAAGTAGATGAAACGCCACGGATGTGAATTAAAAGGGTTAGGGTTAAAGATTGGTTACTAAATTTTGGTCTAAATGATTACAATTTTGATAAATTATAAAGGCAAGCCGAAAAAAGATATTCAAATTAAGTTGGAAAATCAGCTTTTATTCTCTTGAAACATCATTTTCAGAAATTGCAATCGAAAAAAGATGAATTTAAATTGCAATCATAATCTTATTCCAAAAATATTCTTTGTAATTGATATTATTGAAATTCCAAGAATTATACTAATGTTAATATTTTAATTTAAAATTCAATGGCTCGCTGTTTAATTAATAAAATTAATAATAATCATTAAGACCAATTTTTAAGCCAAAATAAAGTTAAACAACTTAATCTTTTGATCCACCATTTTCAAAAGCCAAATGAACAAAAGTAATAAATTGTACATAATTTAAAATTAGGCGTTCGAGTTCAGCGATAAAATCAGCAATATTAATTATTAAATTAATAATTATTTTGTAAGAGTAACTACCCCATTGTAAATTGGTTTTTTTTTCATTAACACTGGTTGAATCATTTCTACGTAATTCGCGAAGGAAATGAATTGAAATGAATGCGCCCCTACACGCTTGTTTCCCAGTGAACACCGAAGTACTACGGTTAGAACATTTCTACAGGCGCTAATTGAAAATACATAGAAAAATTCAACCCTAAATGTTTGCTTACCCAAGTACACCCTAAAATCAAACCTCTTTTTTTATTTACAATCATATTTTAAAGGGCTAGTCTCGTGAAACTTATTTTAAGATGACAATATTATAAATCTTTTCATCCTTTAAAATTAATTAAAAAATCGGCCAAAAAATTACTGATTAAACTCATTTAAAAATAGATAGCTAACTTTAATTATCTTTGCAAATTCGTTAATTGATCATTAAATGTAGAATACATCCTGCTAGAAATAAATTTTTAACTTTCTCGGAAAGTAGGCCTAACAGGGATCCATGGCTAGTTTGAGTTTTCGTCGTTAACTAGTCTCCGACGAATTAAACTTTTGTTCAAAAGGTGAGCGCTTTACTCTGGATTAATGAGCATAGGCGTAAGTTAAATTCAACATTTAACAGCCTATATTTTCAGATTTAAAAATTTATTTCTATTGTAATATTTGTTTGCAAATTTTTTAATGGGTAAATTTTGCAGTAATTTACATCATTTCTAAATGATTTATCCAAAAATAGTTTTTCTTTGCACTTGCCCTTTAAAATAGAACAAACTGAACCTTAAAGTGAGGCTGTCACTATATGGATTGTATTTTTAGTTTCATCATACTATTAAAACGTCATATCCAAATTTTAAACCTCTGTGTTGCCGAGTTCTTAAGAAACTTAAAAATGAAAATGTCAAAAATATATTGTTATTTTCTTTTCCGATATATGATGTAGTTTATTTCCGGAAATTAATTAACGATAACTTTAATACGAAAGATAGGACTTTCTGGATTAAGTACTTTCACGAAAAAGACCGCGTTAAAGCGACCTTATCACGTGTCAAAACGCGCGAGAACTAACTGTAGGCTCAATACAATAGTGAAATCACGCGACCATATCAGTGACAGCCTCATTTTAAGATCAAATCTATGCAGCATTTTAATTTGTAGCTAATGAGGTTCGAGTTAAGCCAATGTGCCAGCCAAAAAATAAGCAATAGTCTTAATATTTAAGTTAAAAATCAATACCTATCAATTATAAGAAGAAAAAAAAACCTAAGTGAACGTCAATTATGTGTTAATTTAATTTTTAAATTTAAATAAAAATAAAACCCTTGTAAATGTACATAACACTAAAAATAAGTTTTAAAAAATGAAAATTACCCTCAAATTTAAATCTTCTTTGTTTGGTCTCAATATTATTATTATTATTAGTATTATTATTAATCTCTTTGTCTGTATGAGGAAACTTAAGCCGTCATAATTTTAATTATAAAACTAAACTAGTCCTCTCACATTTCGGCAAAAGTTGAAATTAATCAAAAGCGCGGGGCTAGAATATAAAATATGAGTTATTGTCCTGTTCAAAAACATTCTATAAGGGCGGCGCGGCAAAAGCAATTTTAGCATCATTACGAAAACGGTGGCACCTACCTGGAAAGAGCATTAAAGTCCTAATATAAATTCAAATTATGAAAAGAGGAGAGCTGGAGAGGGACAGAAAAGCTAGGGATAAAGGTAGACAAGGCTTAGCTAGAAGGGAACCAGAAACCCTGCAGGATAAGACTTTTACTAAAAAAAAACAAAAGGCCAGCGCTTGTTGATGTTACATTTTTGGGGAAGTATGCTGGGAAGTTTTCATTTAACCCTGGTATTTAGAGGAGATATTATAGGTCTATGTGAAAAATAAACCTAAAATGTTAAAAATACAGCCAACGAAGCAATAGATACTAATGGTGACGCTGGATATAATGAATGGTGATCAATAGAATATTATTTCATGTTGTCTTGATAAGTTTAAACCCGAATAAAAAGTCGAAAACTCCTTTGACGTCATTCCAGATCAAAGTTTAATGTTTAAAATCATCCCCAAGTTTATTTTCCAATAATTATTCGTGTTTGGCATGGTGATAATGATATGTTAATGCAATTTTTCATGTCATTTTCCTTAGCAATGCAAATTCAAATAGTATAATGAAAAATACTTTTTTTTTTTTTTTTCAAGAGTTTAGGAGTAGTTTAGTCAGAAATAATCATTTTCTGCAACAAAGGGCCATGGAAACGCAGTAGCCCATCACTTAAAACTAGCCAAAAAAAGTCATCACCCTTGTCTGGTTCGAGTGATTTGAACTCTTCCTCGATATTTTGAGTCGGGAGAGAGGGACGGAATTTAGGCGGGCCGCGCTTGGCTATTTTTTTTTTCCCCTCAACTTTTAATACAACTTTTAATACAAATCATTTTGTAGACCGGAAAATTACGGTGAGATGGTAAAATACAAAGTAAATTATCGCTTAACTAGGCGTCACTTTCCTAAAACGTAACACAATCACTCTTACGTGACTATGTCTCTTTATTTAAATAGAAAAGGTGGTGGCTCCTCCCTAACGCGGTGCGCGAGTAGAGGTGGTACCAAAGTAACGGCTGGCTAACACTAAAAATGTAACACGTCATTATATGAACTCTTATTGGACGCAGTTGGCTCTTAATTAGCTGTAAAATCAGATTCCCGACACAACAATCCTTTGGACCGTAAACTGCTCCCATTTCCATCCCCCTCATCTCCTCTCCTCTAGAAAAGCCATACCTTCTTCCGCCGTTAATTCTAAAGGCATCTCTTTCTCTTTTACCAGGCTTTTACCCTCTTCCATGGCAACGTGGTATAACGGTACTCCATACAATGGCCTCTTTTCCTTTTGCTAGCTTAATAATTAACGTTAAGCTCTAGCCAACAACTTCCCTATTTATAAGGGCATAAACGACACCCTAAATCTCTCGGCGTACATATCCCGAATTTCAAAAACAGTTTTCCAAACTACTTTTAAGCGCCATAAGGTTTAGTATCGCGTATTAATTCGCCCCTACTTTCGTTGGTTTTGTAAACTGATCTTGTATTAATGTATGTATAGCGTTTTCTCTTTTACGAGAGAGGATAGAGGAGTATTAACCCATCTTTTCTCGTTAGCTCGGGTAGCTTCGCGAGATGAAAATTTTTCCCCTTTCATATATCCGTTCTTTTATGTATAAGGCCATAGTTTGTCCATAGAGTGACGTTTATTGAGAATAAAGGCTGAAGAATTCAGTTTCTAAACGTCAGGTTAAAGGGAAGGTGAGTATACAGCTTCAATTAAAGAATTATTTTTAAATCAACATTAATGGTGGGAAATTCTTGAAAAATCATAATAATATGAATTTGGATATATTTAGATTAATTTGTCATTGAAATAGATGAGTTTTATTTTCGTATTTAATATGCACTTGGTGGAAAGCTTTGTATTCTAAGCGTGCTGCTTCATTTGTTTTGACTTAAGATATAATAGCATGTCTCTTTATAATTAATGTTTTTTTGGAGTGATTATTATTTGATTTTGATGAACACCAGGAATAGTTTCGACAAGTAATTTATTTTTATCGATTTTTGAGCGTTTAAATAGGCCTAATCCACCAGTAAAAACATTTACAAACAAATATTAAACTATATAAATAAATTTAAAACTTACCCTGAAACTAGGCTTAGCTGGATTCATGAAGATCCTGAATTTCTTCCCATTGAATTAGGCTTAGCGACCAACCGAATGAGATTGGAAGTCTCATGGGGATCCCGCCTTAACGTTGGACCTTTGTTCATTCTTCAATTCGAAGAAATTCAGGATCTCCATGAATCCAGCTAAGCCTATTTTCCGGGTAAGTTTTAAATTTATTTCTAGCTTAATATTTGTTTGTGAATTATTTACTGGTGGATTAGGCCTATTTAAACGATAAGGAATCGATAAAAAAGCACTTGTTGTTAGGTTGCATTTTCCCTTTAACCCATATCTTTGAATCTTTCTACGCTGGCCTATAGTCTAAGACACCTCAATTTGGCAGTACATCACAAAGGTCTAGACACTGTAAATCTCTAAGTCAACATATCATAGCGATACCGCTTATAGGTACTGACAATTCAATGTGTATTATATACCAACTATAAGATCATTACATTCACTCTTGGGTTCGTGAACAGCCCAATCTCCATCGTGTTAGCCCGTTAAGCTTAGCTGGGGGAAAAATAAGGTTGGGTTATGTTCGGACTTTAATCACCACTTCATTAGCTTCGAGGAAAAAGCCATTATTTATTAGTGCATGAAAATTAAAGAGAGATATGGAGTTTGGCAAGCTTTTAATAAAGGGGGGTAGGTTTCTCCGGCGCGGTAATAGTATTAAAAGGGTAATTTTTATCGTAAAAAGGGTATGATGAGGGGGTTTTAGAAAGGCTTGTATAAATTATCTTTCAAATTTTAATACCGTATATATGTGAAAAGGAGTGTGGATTTTATGGGCTTAGAATTTCATGGCGTGGTGTTTTTTATGTTGATTAGAACCGTATAATTAAGAGGGTAATTTTTATAATGAGTTTTACGGTGATCGTTTCTTAAAGGGGCCATATGCACTCTTTTTACGAATGGTGTCCAACTATTGGATAAACTAAGTTATGAAAAGCATTAAAAGGCTCGAATTTTTTTAATTAGGATAAATATATCGTCATTTTGACACACCATTAAGATGTTCTTAGATAAAATGTTTTTAAGAGACGATTTTCAATGCCATCTAGTATTTTTCACTAAACACAATTAACTTCGTGACGAAATTCTAATAACGTAATTTAGAGACATTCATAACAGCGGGTGATCAATTTCGATAATGAAAGTTAGGCCTAATATGTGTTAAAAACCTTTTGTAACGGCACGCTAAGCCTAAAATACGATTTTAAAACGGCAAAGGCGCGTGCAATCGGATTCACCCCATCTAATCGTGACGTCGCAAAGAGCTGCTGAAAGGAATTAAATCGAATACACCAATCGCTATAAGGAAATCCTTTTAGAAAACATTCAACCTTATCTAAAAGAAACTCAATGTAAACTAATTTCCTCCAGCCATAATTAGAACAAAACCCCAGTTGAATACGACATCCTAGCATCCTTCCCCTCGTGAGTATACCAGCTATACTCGCGGGCAAGTGGGAACGTTTTGACTCGGGGGTTAAACCAGCTGTTACGCGCGGCATAATCGGCTTAACAGCCCCGCACACACCTCGGCTTCTCCGCAAAAGGGACGAAATACACCCAAGCATGACCCCGCCCCCTCTTCATACCCAACGCGCCAAGTGGGGGAGAAAGAGACGAGAGAATTGAGTTTTGCCTTCATACACCTTTTCATAAAAGCCAAGAGAAAGAGTGCTGGAAGTCGAGAGAGAAATGAAAATCAGGGTCCAAACAATTTTCGTATCATTATTAACAAAAATAAGATTAAAACTACATCAGATACAAACAGGAGGTTATTTCAATGATAATCTTTAAAGGGGTAATGAAACGAGACAATAATTACCAAAATTATAAAAACAATCCGGTCAGCACAGCCTATCAACTTTGAAAAGTATCTTAACGACATTAATTGTAAACTAATTAACTACCTCTAATTGGAGCCACCAATCTATGGCCGATAAAGATATAACCCACTATATATGAACAAAACTTATATAATTTGATAGTTTTCAAACAAATACAGAATTGCCATAAAAAGTTGTATATCAAAGACCTGACTTTTCAGGTTTTCCCTATCCATCTTTGATAATAAATCCCTGGCTAAATGATTAAACATTTCCTTTTCTTCAGTGTCATCATTTGGTACCAGCCATATTTACTGGGATACCAAGTTTGTGACACAACTCCCTGACTTTTTACCCATTTTTTTTCCAGGTTTTCTTTGACCTGTGACAACCCTGAAATCAATCTACACAGTACGAGAACGGTTCTATTACGTTAAATCGAAGCCTTAGTCTCCTTATTTATTAAGGGTGGTGGATTTTACCGCTCTGTCAAGCGAATCAGTAATAAAATCGGTTAAAATCTCTCGAGGTCTATTAATTTAATACATATTGATGAAGGTATTTATTAATATATGCCCTTTTGATACTTTGAATCGATATTAATTTTTAAATTACATTTGAACTTTGAAACGTGAGAGAGAGACAGGGTCAATTCGATAGAAGCGAATTTTAGGCAGCTATTTAAGCGTCAAAATGGGGCAGAAATGGAGCAGAGTTTCGCGCGATATAGGGAGGAAAGAGAGAGATATGGGGGGAGTTTATTACTTGTCCGACAATCTACTCTGGAAGCCTTCGATCAATCGAATCGACGCTTGGAATATATGGATATTGATATTAGACTACTAATCAGGATCTCGCTCGCGTCCTTTAGAGTTAATTACATTAGGGGCTTTTCTCCATGCAATTTACTATAAAACGGTGTAATATTTCGCTTATCTATATTACGATGATTAACTATGCGGAATTTACGCGCGCACGACGACGCCTGCAAGGTCTAGACGATTTTCGATATAATCTTACTCGCGCTTGGATGAACATTCAATGCGTATAAACATATATGAAATATAACCCAATGCCCAAGAACTAATTAAACAAAACCAAGAACAATCAAATATAGATCTTCTGTTTCTCGAAACAATTTCTTCCGATGGTCAATTATTGTTATATAAATGTAGTATAGTGTTAATTTTCCGAAAAAGTAAAACGCGGCAAAATTTTCCACAAATAGGAAAAATAAAAAAACCATTGAATTTTAATTTTTTTTTGATTGGTAGTAAATTAAATTGCTAGTCATAAAACAATAGAAGTCAGTTTCGGACTTTACGCTTCTAATTCGCTATGGATTCAATTTCAACTTCTGTTATAAAACCTTACGACCGTTGGTTAACTAGATTTCACGGAACTTCGTGCTAAACTAGGCTTAGAATCAGTCGAATGACGTCGTTTACTTTCCCACGATCTAATTACTGTAACTGTAGCCTAAAGTAAAAGTAAAACTAAAAACTCTTTCCAAAGTCCCTTGAAATGAGAAACCGAGCGAACGTCGTTCTTCGAAATTCACTAGACCTGCGACCCCCCCCCCCCCCCGTTGCTTTTACTATGATTTTAAATGGGCCTGATCCTAAAAGAAATATCCACAAAATATTATAAACTAATTTGGGAAAAAATAGGAATAAAATGAAAATTCGGTAGCAGAAAAACAATGAAATTTTTCCGGCTTACAACCCTAAATAAATCATTGATTGTTTTAATTAATGTTTCTCAATAATTAAAACAAAAACAAATAAATGGGGAAATTATTAAATTCTCGGAAACCTTTAGGTGTATAGTATATACAGCACGTATCATACAAAAAAAAATAATTGTAATACACAACCATTTCTCGAAAACCAAAAACCACAAACACCCAAAACCTCTCAGACTCTCTACGCGGTATTCCAGCAAAACCAAAACAAGCTGTCGACGTTTCTTTTCCTAGCTCGTTTGAAATCAGAATCTTAGTTTGGAATATACTCGAATTCAAGAAGAACTGTCCCACGTTCATTCCATCTCTTACGAGGTTTAACATTACGAATCAATTCGCCTCGGGTTTGACCATTGTGACAACGACCGTTGAACGTGATTATAGCAGTGGTATAGCGGCTTCGGCGATGGTCGAACATGAAAATTTCAAAAGAACAAGATGTTTCTCACACCCACCTCTCTTTCCAATCTAGAATCTAAGGCCCTCTTTCCTCAAACAAAACCGAGACGTTGTAGGAGATGGCGTAAATCGCGGCCGCTATACATTTCGGCCCTTCCAAAAACCTATCGAGACAAACCGAGAGAATTTCGGCCAATGTACGCTATATTTCCGAGATGAGAGCGAGATACGCGGTGGCGAGAACGTCAAGCTATATGGTATAGAGTTACAGTAAGCGGGGGGTCACTCTTGACCAGCTGTTGACTGGTTGTACATAGTTAGACGTTAGTATACTTAATACGAAGTGTGCTATATATATATTGAGTCGAAATCAGTTGAGGTTACAGCGCGGATAAACCTATATGGTTCCCTTTAAAGGGAGAATGCAACCTATTAGCAAGTGATTTTTTTAATCGATTCCTTATCGTTTAAATAGGCCTAATCCACTAGTGAAAAAATTTACGAACGAATATTAAACTAGAAATAAATTTAAAACTTACCCGGGAAATAGGCTTAGCGGGATTCATGGAGATATCCTGAATTGACTCCGTGTAAGGTCTAGCGACCAATACTCAAGGGCCCGTCGTTCACGCGAGATCTCCACGAGACTTATAATCACATTGCGATTGGTCGATAGACCTTATACGTGAAGATTTCAGGATATCCATGAATCCCACTAAGCCTATTTTCCGGGTAAGTTTTAAATTTATTTCAGTTTAATATTTGTTCGTAAATTTTTTCACTAGTGGATTAAGCCAATTTTAACAAAAAGTAGCATTTCCGGAAAGATCGTTGAAAAATTAACGATCATAGAAAAAATTGCCTCGACAGCAAAAATGCATATTTTATAATGGCAATTTTTGAAATTTTTAAAATAAACATTTCCCTAAATACTCTATACGTCGTCACAATTGTCGCGTGGGTATTGTAGAGCCTACAGTTGATTCTCGCGCGTTCTGACACGTAATAAGATAGCTTTCGTGCCGTCTTTTTCGTGAAAGTACTAAATCCAGAAAGCCTTAACTTTCGTATGAAAATTATCGTTAATTACCTTTCAGAAATAATTTAATTTAAGAAATCTGTAATTGATATGTATGCAGACTGTACACCATGAGGTTGAGTTTTATAAATTTACGAGCTTAGAAGTTCATTAAATTCCCATTGATAACCGATTTTTTATTTTAATTTAGGTTCATTTCAAGGTTGTGATGGATAATATAGAACGTGTTCTTTATTGGCTCATTCTCCACGGTCATGCCATATGCCCGATTTATATATACCGATTTATTTGGATTGCTCTGAAATATGGTTTTCGTTACTATTGCCGTCTTATACTGTTGGGATCCTGGAAATACTTTTCCGTTATTGCAAACGTTCTGTACAGGAGCAGAATTGTGATATTTAGGTTTTATGGTTGTTTCTTTTGCCGGGGGTAAATATAAGGGAAGGGGGTGATGGGGATTTTTCTGTTATTTCTAACTGTCTTACATCAGAAGTGGTGTGTTTTATGTTTTATGAAGGGTTATATTGGTAAAGGCGTAGACATTGTTTTTATTGTTTCGGTCGTGAAGAGTAAGGGAGTTTGATGGATATAAAAAATTGACCAATTAGAAATTAGATATATATCTATATGACGCTATGACGCTAAAAACGTTGCCAATAATTTGACAAGCAGGTAAATGTACTAGATCCATCACTTAAAACTAGCCAAAAAGTCATCACCCCTGTCTGGCTCGAGTGGTTTGGACTTTTATAGGTTGTGATTTGGACAATATAATTTCTGTTTGTTTGATCTTTATTCATAATTTGAAATTATCCGCGGGAAGTTTATGATAAAAGCGAATGTAATCGCGAATATTTAACTAATTATTTTTAATAATTAACTGATTAACCAAATATTTATGGATTATCCTGTCCAAACCCCGACCTCTACATTTAATATTGTTTTGATAATGTTTTTATGCATATATAAAGTCTATCCCTTTGTTGTACGGTTTCGTTATCCCTTTAAGCTAAAAAACATATGACGTCATTATATTCAAAATACTCGTTTTTTAGTGAATATAATATTTTCATGGGCCTTATAGAAGTTATACTGTTAACCAAAGAAGAGTATAATACGCGAGATAAGTATTTTTGTAGATATTCTTCGCTTAGAACTTCAAAATTAGATTAAATAGAAAAAATTGCAGGTATATATATTAATAAGGGAAGCTAACATATAGGCTTATATTTCCCCCATGTATTTTCAATAGGCGCCTGTAGAAGTGTTTTGACTGTCGTACATCAATGCTCATTGCGAAACTCGCTTACAGGGTTAAATGCATTTCCTATGGAAAGTCTGACGAAAGTTTTAACAATGACAATACCCTTTTTTTAGAAAATAATGTGATTAATATAATTGAAATAACTGGTTTTTTCGGTTAATTATATATATAACCTATATTTAAAGTGAGAATGATGTGACTTATATTAATTATTATCGTTAAAAAGGGCGGATATTCACAAGTTACGAACAATTAAGCTAGAAATCAATTTTAACTTACTCAAAAATTAGGCTAAACAAGGATCAATGATAGATTGATTTCTCGCCATTAAATCGCCTCCAACAAACGGGCCTAATTTGCACGTGGCAATTAAGGAGTAATATTTAATTGTTTATTTAGAAATAAATTTATATTTTAATTGCGAAACAATTAAAAACTAATCACGCTGTCTTTATTTAAAGCATTACTCCATTTTACTCAATAGCCCACAGAGTCGTTCATAAATGGTGCCTTATTAGTAGGCAAATTGCTTCCTAATATAAATTAAATCTTCAAGAAAAACGTAGAAAATCCAACCTCAAAACTTTGTAATTTAACAACCCTAGCAACCAAATTAAAAATCAACAGTCTATCCCTGAAACCCATATTCTTTACCCAACCCCCTAAAGGCCTAGAAGGAAAAATGTCTGAAACAACTCTGAATTTTAAAACAGTTACTAAAATTTGTTAATTAAAATCCCAGCGAAAACACCTAGCTCTTTTAAAACAACTTTTTTACGCTAGTGAAGAGGGAAAGAGGCAATTTTCGACGTTAACCCCCTACTACCTCTTTCCCTTCACCAACTCCCTCTCTTTTATATGTAGTTGTCGGAAATTAATAAAGAGTGCTAGAGTATAGGGTAGGCGGACCAAATTTCTTTGCAGGTAAAATGTCCATTCCCTAAACCTCCCTCCACTCCCGCGATCTCTTCCCGCTCTCCTTATGGCGAATAAGGTTGTCGAAATTAAAATTTTCTCGCGTCAGTATAGTCGCTAAGCCTTGGCCAGCCTCTGGAGTCAGGCCACGAGGTTTAGTGTAGCGCGAAAACGCCCGCAAAACCGTTTACGCTACGTTACCCGTAACAGCTCTCTCTCCTCTCTCTTTGCCTTGAGCTAGGAGTCGCCCTACGATGATATCCACGGAGTAACGATGGAATGAAGACTACGCTTTCAATGGGTCGGTTTCTATAACAGCCCAATAACAGTTTTTCTATAACTAAACTTAAATATTGGCTGATTCAGGATTGTTTATTGTATTTGTATAAGTGTGAGTTTATCCATTCGTCGAGAATGAATTGAGTGGAAAGGAGAGGAGATGGAAGTTTTTAATAGGAGATATATACGCCGCTCATACATAGCTATCTTTCTATTGGTTGCTTAAAATGAGTCAATTTCTCTATTGGTCGCTTGTAATGAGTTAATCTTACCATTGGCTACTTAAAACGAGTCCATATGTCTATTGACTACTTAAAATAATTTCATCTTTCTATTGCCTGATTAAAATGAGTCAATCATTCTATTGGCTGCTTAAAATGGGTCTACTTGTCTATTGGTTGCTTAAAATGAGAATATTTCTATTGGCTGCTTCACATCTTAAATTTCTAGCATGAAATTTCTAGGATGAAATTTCATAGCTTGGAAGAAGTTCATCTTTCTATAGGAAGAAGCATACAGCCAAGGGGGAAAGGAAGCTTGACGTGATGTAACCCCCTTACTGAGGGAGCGTTTGTAGGGAAGAATACTGAACTCCCTCACAAAGGGGGTTGACACTGAGGTGAGAGATAGATGCCTATGACGTTTAAGAAACAGAACTAGCAGTCAATGTGAAAAACATTAAAAACAAGTTCAAGACCATTGAGTTTCGAAATTAATATGCGCGACAGGCCTTGGATATCCATCCCCTAACACGGCTCTATTCAGCTTTTTTTCATGAACGACATCAATTTTTCCACCAAAATAGATTTACCTCGTAGCGAGGGGGACATTATTTCTGCCTCGCAGTTCATAGGACTGCTCTCTTTAAGAGATGGAGGAGAAGGGGGTATAGAAACAGGGCCGATGAAAGTAGGATTTTTAGGATTTTTATTAGCTAGGGCTCTTGGCTTTTCCATCTTTTGCTAAACGCGGGGTGGGGGGAGCATTAAATATGCTCTGATGTCTCCATTTTTACATATTTCGCCCTTTTCACTTTCCTATAGATTTACCCCTGATTTTCTATTGGATAAACTCCTTAAAAATGTTCACCGAAGGAGTCGAGGGAGTAAATATTAATAAACAGATGTAATATTAAAAGTTTTTTTTCCTTTTTGTCAAAGTTTTACGATGATGGATTTTATTTAAAAACTTGTATTATGGGTGTATTAAATTTGAACGAAACTTAAATTTATTGCCACTTTTTAAAAAGGGGGTAATTTCATGAAGTAATTGATTTGAATATGTTATCAAGAGATTTAATAAACATTTATATATATGCCCTACCGGGAATCAAAGGTTGCAAACCTATTTCAGTTTAATATAATTTTGAGCAAGGGTATTATATTTTTATATTGTAATTTTGGACAGGATTGTAATTTAAGATTATTATTTATAGAGAAAATCCGGACAATATAGCCAAGCGTGGCCCGCCTAAATTCCGTCCCGACTGAAAATATCGAGGAAAAGTTCAAATCACTGGAGCCAGACAGGGGTGTTGACGTTTTTCGCTAGTTTTAAGTGATGGGCTAGTACTTAATGTTGAATAATATGTTATATAATTTAGTTCTTGTAGTTTAAGTTTGTGCAAAATTATAACTAAGCAATTATTATAATTTTGAACAAGATTATAATTTAGTTATATTTGTGTAACATTAAAATAATTACAGGTAATAGGATAACCGGTTTCTTAGTTTAATTATTTTACCCCGACTTTAAACATAAAGTAATATTTCGCCTTAGGTTTTTAACTAGAATGCAAACTGTTCTCGAATAACAAAAAAACGTATATTGAGGTCGATGAAAATCGAAAGGCAAAGATTTCAATTTTGTTCCCATCTCGTTCAGGCTCTTGCCTATCAAATTCAGTTTTTAGCCTAAGGCATCCTCGAGCCGCGGTGAGATCGTTGGCGCGAAAAATATGACGCCATCATAGACTGTTCGCGCGTTCTCGAGGGCTATAGTTCGAATATGGCAACACATAGAGGAAGGCGTCGAAAGAAGATTAGGATTTTGGAAATATATAGAGACCGCGAGCCACTCAGGAGGACCCCCTCGAGAAGGATATAAAAAGCCGGAAAGAGTAGTTTCAGTTAAAGCTGTTTAAATCCCTTAAGGACAATTTCAGATCAAAAGTTTTAAACGATCTCATATATCCCACGCGCGGATTATAGAAGGAAACATTTACAGTTTGCAGAACGTAGAAAGAAGAAAATTGGAACTGTTTTCGACAATAGCCTGACAGCGTCTAACCCATCTCATATTACAACCATTTTTATATACCTAGTCATAGAAGAAATGATTTAAAAAGCTTCGTATTGTAAAGTTTAGCCTCGATCACTCTGCGAGCTTCGAAACCATTTTGAATGTTCAAATAAAATATATAAATCAATAAATCCAATTTTTGGCCCAAAAAATCTACAGCTGTTCTCGAAATTTTACAATTTAAACTTTCTAAAACGGTTGAAAACGGTTTTAAAGTCTTAAGTGTGAACTGGCCTTTTAAATATCATTAAATTGACTTTTGAAAAATCTCAAATGGGATTCCAATATTTCGATATTTAAGTGCAAGTAAATCGATGAATTCGTACAAGGATTAATTTTTATTTCTGGGGCACCAGAGGCGCTAGTGTTGGGTTATGGAAACTCGTCACCTGAGTGCCTGACCAAGAAGGATCAGACAAAGAGAGGAAAAGTGGGGACGCCGCAGTTCCTACTGCGTCGGCCTAAACTCCCACTCTGGGAGAACGGGGATAGAGATGTTTCGTGGTAAAATGTTGTCACGTGGGTAAAACGGATCCTTTATCAGCTTCGTAGTAGCCAACGACGCTAGTGACCACGTGACAACAGTTTACCTCGAGAATTTCCTATCCCCCTTTCCACCCGAGTGGGAGGTTGGCTCTTCTCTCTCTAACTCAACGCAGCCCTACTTTTCCTCTCCTTGTCTGATCCTTCTTGGCCTGACTAAACCAAATCACTATGTTTTTCAAGATTTTGCTTTCGCTTTATCCAAGAGAAGTTTATATCAAATCAAAAGTCTATAACTTTATTCCATAAAAGTAAACAGCGACCCGTAGCTTAATACTATCAGCAAAGGTCCGGGTAAATGTACCGGCAAATTCTGATTCGAGACACTCTAGTGGCCTTAGACGGGTGCAAATTGTGAAATCGGAAGCGCCACTATTTGGAGAAACTCCGGAGTTGGGAGGAAAGACAATATAGCCAAGCATGGTTCGCCTAAATTCCGTCCCTATCTCCTGACTCAAAATATCGAGGAATAGTCCAAATCACTCGAGTCAGACATGGACACTCGAATCTTGGAAAATAATTACTCTCCCTTTAAAACGATTTAGACATATTGATTTGAAATTTTAAATTTTGGTATTGTCGGTATAGTTTCAAAACATCTGATATTTCATGTTATTTTAATATATATTGTAATTATAAGTCTCAAAACTGCAAATTAACACCTGGAGGTAATAATTATTTTCTTTTTATACATATATTTTTAATATTCTACGCGCAAACAATTTTCTAGAATTTAATTTCGAGGTAGCGTTACACCCTGCGGTATTTTAATTTTATAATTCATAAGAATGCACGCTTGTAGGTGTTCTTTTTTTTAGATTTTTTTCGTGCTCGACAAGGGGGTAGGTGACAATAGATTTAATTAAAATATGTCCCTAGGCTTTCCTTCTTAGAAGTACTCTCTTATAAAAAAAAACCTTACACGCAAAATTAAAATAGTCCAATTTTTAATTAAAATTACTTGCATGACCGTAACGTTTCTTATAATTTTCGTATTTTAGGCTATAGGGAATAGACTTTATTAGTAGCGAAATTTTTAAATGAATTCTCAAATAATATTGAGCTCGGTTAAAATTATTTAAAAGCGCTATAGGAACTGTTATCAAAAGCGTCCAAATATGTTATAATAAAAGAGACGTTAGCAGACGACAGGAAGTGGCCGGAAGCTGCCGGAAGATTATAAAAAGCGTCCAAATATAAAAATAAAAGATGTTAGCAGACGACAGGAAGTGGCCGGAACATTATCAAAAAGCGTCCAAATATAATAATAATAAAAGAGAGGTTAGCAGACGACAGGAAGTGGCCGAAAGCTGCCAGAAGATCCAGGAAAGGTATGCACAACGAGTAATTTACCGACTCGCGGTAAATTACCGGTACTTTCAAAAGTAATTTGTATTTGCATTACTGTTACTTTAAAAACGAAATTTTTCTTTCAAACTCTTCTAAATTCTTAGTTCTAACTAAACAACCCCTACATTCGTGAAGAAAACCAATAGCAGATATCTGCCACCATTATTTTATTACTCCTATATAAAATAAACAGTGTCTCTCTTCGCCTTGCATTTCCTTCTATTTATACTCTTTATTTATTTTGGTTTATTTTCGACCATGGCCATAACCGTCCTAATAAAAGGATGAGGTTATCTTCGTCAAGCCATCGATCTTGTTACCTTTACCATATGAATGCCGCCTCGTTCATCGAGATCGAAATAAAGAAGAGCTAGAGCGATAGCGGAGAATATAGAAAAAAGGCCGAGTCTATAAATTCATCTCGAATTGACAGCTCGGATAAAGCTAAATGATAGTTGGTTATCCGTCCTCTCGATATATTAGTTTATTTAGACATATCACGGTTAGATAATCTTTGTCAGCTATGCCAATTCGAAGTGGAATACACTATAAGATGACCATATACGCAGTGGAGTGATCAGCCCATTGAATGATTATTATCCAAGTTAGCCATTAGAAATAATTTCTGGCATACTAAATTAGAATTTAGTACAAAATTTAAAATTATGCCAGTTAAGTTCTATCCGACGAGTATTGATTATTACATCGTATGCTAATGTATCTACCGCTCAGCGACCCCAAACCCTCAGCAAATATGTTTCTGTATTTACATGGGGAATAATCTGATGTATACAATCCGTACTATACCCAAATCAAGGAAATTCTAAATTCGGTCAATAAGCTGAAAAAGGTAGCGTAGCTTTGCACGTGCTGAAAATTGAAAATGGAACATAATACTTTTATAAAGATGCTATAAGAAAAAGAAGAGCAAGAGGAACACACCTCTCGAAGAAGGATCCCAATCCCATGCCTTATTCAAAGGTTAGCTCGAGAGAGGGGTTTCAACATAGATGGTTGGCAGAATCAGCCACTAGGAGGCGAGCATAAAAATGGGGGCACTATACTCGGAAAGTCGTGGTTTTTCTAAGCAGGCGAGCTAAGCCTTGGCGAGATGAAAGTGAAGATATGTATACATTGGCAGAAACTCAGAATCAGTTTGACGTTTCAGCACGTACAAAGCAGGAGTTATTTTATTCGCTTACAATCTTGGAATGAAGCTAAATTAAGCTAATTGGCGTATTCTAGGACAGTCTCTGACAAAAAACCTCAAATTTTATTGGTCTACAATAGTAGTTACGGGCGCATTAACGTATATTTACCAATAAACCGTTTTAGGCGCGAAAATTTGGCTTAATTCTCCCTCCAAAACATATACCTCTAATAGGCTCAAATATCAGGAATAGTAAACTTCAAAGGACATCTCATTAACTTCTGGTATATTTCTAAAGAAATAAATCGAACCTTAGCATTTTATCGTGATGAAAAATCTAACTGGTTGGGAGTTTTGTTGGTGAAGGACCTCGGTCTGTCGGATAGGGTATTGAAAGGAAAGCCCCCAATAAAAACCTTCAACGTTTTATAGATAGTCTTGAGCTTATAAATATAGAGGAAGACTGCCGCCTCTTTCTTCTACCTCTATATACCCCGTTCCAAGAAAGATAAGACGTATCACATCGTTGAAGGAAATGGCTTCATTATATTGTTATAGTATCAAAATATTAAATTATAAATGATAGATGTAGCTAGTACAATTTATTAACAATGGACACTTATTTTAATAGATAAGACTCGAATAACAAAACCTTAGCGTTCATAAGCGTCAACTAACGGCAAACAGTTGAAAAAGTAGAAACTAACAAAACCTAGTGTGCCTCTATCTATTCTTTATCCAGCGCATGAGAATTTGTGTGTTACTACCTTTACCCTTGTTTGCCGTTAGAGGACTCTTATGAACACCAGGTTTTGTTATTCGAATCTTTATCTATTAAGATATCTAGGTGGGAAATATTTTCAACTTTTTGGGCAAGTATTGCCCCCTTGGGTGGAAACATAACCCGGACTATGCCCAGTGACCCAGGTCATAATGCCTTTGCCTCTTTTTCTCACTCCTCAAAGGGGGGGGGGGGGGGTTACGTTCAAAATACCATGATGTTTCTCCCTCCCAGCCCCCACTCGCTGCGTTGATATGTTACGGATATATGTAAGTATATTTTGCATTACTCTTAGAAAGGGTTGTAGTTCCGATTTCATTTTCTTTTCAACCACTTGCGCAGGAATTTTATAAATTATAAAGACAGACAAAGATCACCGTGTCCACAAACCGGCCATCCTAAAAGTCGCTCAAATAAAAATCCTTTCCATGCAGGGATGCGGAGAGCGAGAGAGAGGAAAGTTGGGGGCGTAAAAAGAGTGCCACCATAATATAGGGATAGGATAGAATACTGAAGAAGAGAGGAAAAATGTACGAACTGAAGGTTTCAGGGGGTAAAAAAGCCTGCTGGCGTGCGCGGGGGGATCTTTGGTTTAATGAGATGGGCTTTCAATAGCGTTTTAACCGACACAGGGCCCCACCCCCTCCACGCACCCTGAAGCCGTTCCCGCACCTCTCACCCCCGCGCGCGCACGCGAGCCCCAAGTTTTATATAATCTCTTTTGTTCCCGTTTGACTCTGAATTGCTAAACGCATACCTGTCAAATTCGTATGTCGGGAGGAGGGGTGCCGATATAGCCGTGACGCCAACACACATTCAAAGGGTGCCTTCAAAAGTCACCGTGAGAGAAAAAATTCATAAAGGAAACCTTGCGAGGGGCAGAAGCTTAAACATCTTAAAGGGAGAGTGAAGTAATGAAATTAGTTGCTTATATTTGAGGGTATTTAATGTTATGCCTAAAAGAATGATGGGAGCGGTAATCGCGTATTTTTTTAATTTTTTTATCTTTGAAATAAAACATTTAAATAGCGTACTGTGATTGGTTTCAACGCGCGCTTAAAACATTCAGGACCCTTTTAAAACGAAGTTGGCCAATCACTGCGCGTATGGAAAACTTTGATAAGTATGTACTTGTTTTAAAATTAGAATTGGAGAAGATGAAAGAATCGATCGGGGTTAACGTCATAGCCTTTCTGAGCCAATCCGGAGAATATCCTCATCAGCCTTCTATCGTATAAATATTCCTCCAACGAAATAGGTCTCGAAAAGAAAGTTAAATTTTTCTTCTTCTTTATGTTCTCTTTAAAAAAAGTGGCACTTCCCGCTTTTGGTATTTCTTAATTTTTTGCGAAGGCGCCTTTAGAGAAGACGGTGCCTGATGCCGGGATTGGAAGAGGCTGCGCGCAGCCACGGGGAGTTGGCCCGGAGGATGGAGACGGGTGTGGGTAACAAAAGAGGGTGATAGGATGAGTTTTTCTGGGAACTACTATCTTATGTTTTCATGGGTAGCCTACGAGGCGGTGCTGGCTAGCTCGAGATGAGCCGCTATATATATATGGGCACGAATATCATCCCCACCCCCACCCTTCTAAAAGATTTATACCTGACAAGGCCCATTCTCCCATATCTTTTCTCTATATTGATGATAAGGAGGACGTGATTTTTTTCTATTAAAGATTTAGTGTATATGCCTATATGGGATAATAAAAAGGAAATTTATTGGACCAGTTTTCATACTACAGTGTATATTATGCCCGGGTAATATTTTTGGGATTACCGAGTTTGTTTAACAGGGCTTTTTTTTAGACCAATAAACAATTTTAAAATAAAAATGTACTAGATTAATAAAACTATAAATGTAACTGAAACTACATTAAATCTACAATAATTATTCCAATACTGTCAAGATTTAAACCAAATTAATTATCTTCCACCTGTAGAAACGATGGGTATTAATTCTACAAAAACCTCTGATACTTTTCAAACCTTATGTAACTTCTGTAATGAGGTAATTAAGTTTCGCAACAAGGGTTTTCTAACTAAAAAATCAATACATAACCTATATTGAGTAATTGTTTGGAACTGCTGAATATGTTTTACCCAGAACTTAATTAGGTCCCTGGTTTTTATTTAATTATTAATTGAATTTTGAGAAATACAAATTATAATAAATGTTATAATTTCTTCGAGATATTTTAATTGTCACAATTATAAACAAGCATTATCTCAGATAACCAAACCAAGATAAAGACATTCTATTGCTATTCTTAAAACACACTACAACATTCCATCGTTTCCATCTCTGCTCAATAGGTAGCAGCACTATGCAGGCAACTCAATATTTTTCACAAACTAGATACGCTACCGCCATCTACTAAATGTTTTCTCAACTAAAAGTATCCACATCGATCGAAATCTCAAGACTAACGGATTAATATTAACGACACACACTAAGCAGCATCGACAGAATGTCACCTCGCCGTAAGAATGATATAATTAATGAATAATGAACTAACTAGCAATTCATCTAATCATTGAATTATTAATTTTAATCGAGGATTACGCTTAGCCTGAAATATAGCCAACTCAACGATATAAATACTAAAAAAAGAACTAACATTAAACTTTCCCTTAGTAGAATAATAAATCTTCATTCTTAAAAAGGCAGGTTTTATAAATAGAAAGAGGAACCCCAAAGGGATCATTTCGAAAAGTAGGTTACGCAAAAAAATGCTTCCCCAGGTGAGGCTCGAACTCACAACCCCGGCATCACTCACAGATACTGTCTTATAAGTACCGTGCGCTAACCAATTGCGCCACTGGGGATGTGGTCTTGGGAGAGCTTGTGAGTTAACAACACGATTGTGGGCACATTTTAGATATTTTTATTAAAAAATATGTCAGATTTATTGATAAGCCTACGTTGCTTTATACTATAAACTATAATTTTAGTTATTTAGGGAAAAAACTGAGAAACAATCAATAGGCATATGGAATACGTTAAGCCTAATCTTCTCGTCTACACTCTACATAATGGAGTTTGGAGGTGTTAAACACTTTTTGCATGCTAGGTGTCTACTGTCTAGACGATATAATGAAGTAGTTTCGAAGGCATATTAAGGACTAACCTTGATACTATTCAAATGACCTAACTTTACAATTGAACGTAATAACAATACATAAACAATGCAGACTAACTGGTTTTAAACGATGGAAGTAATCAAGTTAATAGTTTCTATCCTAGATACTAAAAACGAAAAAAAGTATAAATTCTAGCTTAAAGAAAATACAAAACCACAGATGACGCGAGTGTGCTAAGAATCAAACTATTTAAAAAACAAGTCGTCGGCTAGGACTTATTATCTTTTAAAGTTCAGATGCATGAGAAAAAAGTTCAAAGTACACCCTTTTAAAACGGCGGCTCATCATGAGAGCACTACACAATTCAAAGGGGCTCTCTGCGATTTTTAAAGCCCCTTCAATAAAACGTTTTTTGTTTAGCAGACAACGTTGACCATAACAAATTGTACAGCAAGGCTGTGTACATAAGGAAAGATGGTTTTAAAGGGGCAAATTTCAGAGCAGATATATTGCCTTGCATTTTTTATTTTTTTTTTTTAAAGGGTCTATATGCTCTGAAAATTTTCCCCTTTAAAATTATATTCCCTTAAGCAAACAGCCTCGCTTTAACTGTACAACATCGTCTACAATGTAAACAAATAAGCGGACTTTAAAGGGGCTCGAAAAAACGCAGTCTCTTTAAAGGCCCTATCAGCCCTGGAATTTGCCCCTTTAATATGCTCTTCCCATATGTATACAGCCTAGCTTTGACTGTAAAATTCGCTATGTACAACGTCGTCTGCTAAGCTAGAAAAGAAGGCGACTATAAAAGGGATTTAAAAATCACAGATACTCCCTTTAAAGAGTAAGGGTTATTCTGGAATCGCACAGATCTCTGAAATTTTATATGGGCTTTAAAAGAAAGACAAACATTTGAACTTAAAAACCTAAAAATATGAAGTATGTATTATAAATTTAGTTCTTATAATAAACAGAAAACTACAACACTCCCCACCCAATTCCATTGTTATCAAAATGTCTAATATTAATTGTTATTATGATAAAAACGAAGGAAATAATAAACAAACCGGAACTGGGTCAATAACGTTAATACAATCTCCTTTTTAAATTATCGAATTATATTTTGTTATAAAATCATATATAATAATGCATTGCATTCGGAATTACTATTTTTTGTTTGCCAAATGAACAGCCAGGTCATATTTAATGGTATTAATTTATATTATGATAATAATTAGCTTAGTTCATGGGAATGCGCAGCTGAAGAGAATAATACCAGAAAATTTGTATTCTTTAAAAATTACCGTCATTTGAAACTTGTCACAAGAAAAAAGCCATTACCGGACAGTGATTTTAGAAAAATGGTTTTCAGACCAGCAAAACTCCCCTATATGATCTAGAAATTTCCCTTTTAAAATCATCTTCAATTATGCACACACCACCTATCTTTCACTGTACAATTATGTATGGCCAGTGTCGTCTGCTAAGCAAGAAAAAAAGCTACTTTAAAGGGGCTTTACAAATCGCAGATAGTCCCTTTCAGACTGCAATGAGTGCAAGATACGTAAGTATAGCTTTTGACAATTAAACCAGGATTAAATCTAACCATGAATTTATACATCCCTCATGAATATCCATCGGGCTTATACCGCGTCGCCTCCCTTTCGGGAATGGGTGGAGCCTATGGCGGAAATTTGAATCAGTTTTTTTTTTCTGTTAGATAATAGCAGACGACGTGTTGTTGTTAAATTCCTATCGGCCTCATGTTCCTATTTTCCTAAATGCGCTTTATTTTTACGATTTTAATTGATACTTAAAATTGAAGTTTATAATGAATAAGAAAAGAAAAATGATTCCCAAACGAAATCCACGAATAAGAGTGTAAAAAAATTTAAGAAAAATAAAGAAACTTGCGTTTAGGAGGTCGGGATTGCATTCCGTCATTTTATAAAAATTAATTTCAAACTTTTTAGCCTTTTAATATCTTAATTTTAAGTAAAATCGGTGAACAAATTCAACAAACCGAAACGTACGAAAATATAGCCACTCTTCTATAAGTTCTATTTTTCTCCCTCATAAGCCAGCCCCCTAATATTCCATCTCCGGTTTCGTTTTTATTGGCTCGAGAAATTACGTCACATGACGTCACTTGTTTGGCGGGAAAATTAGGCTCCTCCTATTACCTTTTGGGAATGGACTATGGGGTAAGGCTACAATTGGATATTCATGTGGGATGTATAAATTCATGATCTAACCTTGTAGAATTTAATTAGCATAACAATGAAATCTTCCAATCACAAATCTATTCATAAATAAGATTGATAAAATAATTATATCTTATCCTTAAAAATGATAAAATCTAGAAATTTTCTATTGATATACTATTTATTGTCCGATATGGTCTAGCGTAACTATTCCCGTGCCACATTGTTGACTGTTGATCAACATTTTCAAACAAAATTGAAACAAAAATAATCATGCTCCGATGCCGGGAATCGAACCCGGGCCTTCTGGGTGAAAGCCAGATATCCTAGCCACTAGACCACATCGGACTTGTCTCTAAGAGTCGTAGGAAAAGGCTTAGTTCCAGTGGCGGGATAAATGACTTTTTCCTTATTTTTTTTAACTTTTTGTTTTAAGGCAGTCTCCAGACTTGGGCCTGTGATATTAGTGTTACACAAACATGTGCGTATAAGATTATGCTTGCAGTGTACGGGTATTGATCGCGTGGATGAGCATAAAATTTACAAACCTTTCCCTTTCCCCTACTTATCAATTCATTGCTTCAGATATGTTAAACAAAATATAGATAAAAAGGGCGTAGTAGTAGTAATTTGAAACGGACTCGTTAAGTCTAACAAGTTTAAAAATTCAAGGTCGATTTGTTGTTTTAAGGAATAAAAATAAGAATTGCTAAAGGACAGGTATAATCTAATAGCAAATTCCACTGGGTGCTCTCGAACTTGAAAAATCACTAGTTAATCGGCATATAAGGCATTTAATCCTTTGACAGTTCTCAATGCGCTTCTACCATCTATAATTTCATTTCACGATAGCTTTTCCAACGGATAAATAAACAAAACTGTACCATATAAGAACAAAAGAAGTTTCTGCAGACTGCCTTAGTCTGTTACTTGTTAGTGTAATCTACACGGACTGTGGCTAGACGTAAGTCCTTGGCGTCAACATTTCACATATAGTAAAGTCAATAGTTTATGTTTATCCCCAAATTTCAAAGGCTGTGACGTATGTTTTCGGCCGATATAACTATATACTAAACTATAAATTAGTTTACGGAGAACCGTGCCCCCGAAAATTTCGGACAAAGTTTATTTACGAAAACCACATCTGAAAAGCTCATCAAGTGGGACAACATATGGTTCATCCAACTTTTGCGAAACCGATTTCCCCGAAATTTCCAGGTTTTGGACAAGTATTTCCCTGAAATGTCCAGGACAAAGAACAAACTATCCACTTTAAAGGTGGTCATTATTCGTAAACAGTTTTTTTATAATTATTACACACTTCTGTCAATAAAATGGAGTAATAACAGTGGAAGGCATCCGAGTTACGTTAGCGGAAAACAATCACCCGCGGCAAAAAGTCGCCGCTCGCCAAAGAGCGCGCACGGGCCTTCTAAAATAGCGTAGGTAACGTCTGAACTCACAAGTCTATAGCTGATATGGATACATCGGGTATGCCTCGCTAAGCCTAGGCCCCTCGTGGTTTATCTCAATAGCAGGCTACAGCTTACCGCAAATAGCGCGAAGTTTCGAGACCTTCTGGTAGGGCTCAACTTTCATTCTTTTGGGAACTGTTTCATTCCACATCCTCCAATGGATAAAAATAAGGGGGGAAAGGCTCAGGCCAGATCCACCTCAACTCGTAAACGACGGGACGTTGTCAATTCCAACGTGGATTGGATACAGTGCGAATCTTGCCTTCGCTGGGAACTTTTTGAGAACACTCCATTACAAGATAAGTTTTCCTTTACAGAAGTGGATGATAACACTTCTTTCACATGCACACTTTGTGATATATCCTCGGCGCAGGCTACGCTAACTACGGAGCTTGCTACTCTCCGCGGTGAAACATCTTCGTTACGTAACCGTGATGAAGCGGTTACATCTAGAATTGATGAGATTGATGCTAATATTCAGGGGATTACAAATACTATTGGTACTTTTAAAGATAGTGTCCAGCACCTCGAACAGAAACTTGTCAGCCTTGAGGTGTCCAATAAGGCTCAACTGGATCGTCTGGCAGACCTGCTGAAAACTGAACTCTCCGCCGTACGAGATCAATTTTCCTCAAGCCAAATTACGATTCACGAGAAATTTGACAACCACGCTTCCTCCATTGTGAATACTGTTACGGCACAAATAGACCCGATGTTAAAACAGCAAGAAAACCACTTTCTGGAGTTGTTAAACAACAAGATTGATGCGTCCAAAATTGCTGACACGGTGCTCGAACAGATGGAACCAAGGCTACAGCAAAGGGAGTCGGCGCAACTAGATAAGGTCCACTCTAAAGTAGAAGAGTTGGAGAATGTCCAACAGGAGAGCCTGCGTAGGAACAATGTTCTTCTGCTGAATGTACCGGAGGATAATACGAATTCGGAGGACGTGTCTGGCAAAGAATGCGTTTTAGATCTACTCAAATGTAGTGGCCTCCCTACACACATTCGGTTCTTTCGGCTTCCACGGATTTTACCTACGACTCCTGGCCGCTTCCCTAGGCCGATTAAACTCCTCTTCCATGACGATTATCAAAAACAATCATTTCTACACCTCATCTCAAACAAGCGGCAGGACCCCCACTTTTGTCTCGTCACACGCCCTGACCGTACTAGACCCCAACAAGTTCGTTACCAAAAGGCAGTAGCTGAACTGCAAACGCGACTAACAGCTGGTGAAAGTGATCTCCGAATCAGGAACTATAAAGTTGTCTCTCTTCCCGCTGTGGCGCCAACACACCACCCAGCTCCCTCAAGGCCCCAAGGCCCTCACTCCTCTTCACAAGATTCTCGAGACACCACACCAAAAGTGCCGTTCCTAGTCTACCCTTACTCACGATACCCCGGTCCGCAAGGTAGGCCACAAGCCCACTGCGAAGTACAATCTAACCGCTTCCAGACGATACGTCAGCAGCCGTCCAACTGGTCTCGGGCACAGCACTACTGAAATCTAGCCCCTGTCCCGTTGCTTCCAATTGACGCCCCACCTTGCGCAGGCCCCCTTATAAAACACTCCCTCAACCCTTGTGCACTGGATTTTTTTCCCTCTACAAGGACCCTGCTCAGCTTCCTTTCAACTAACACTGGGTCCTTGATTAATAAAATTCTGGAGCTACGCTCTCTCGCGTGGCAACTTGTCCCGGACTGTATTGCCATCACAGAAACCTGGCTAAACAAAGACATTTGTTCGGACCTCTTTCTTATAGAGGGGTACGATTCCTTCCGTGCAGATTGTGATACTACCAGATGTGGGGGTTGTGTCCTATACTGTCGTTCAGCCTTTGCTGCCACATTGAATCGATCGCTAACCTCACCAAACATTTTAGTCTGTCAACTCAAAATTGATAATCACCTTTTTCTCGTAATATGTTGTTATCGCAGCCCGTCCGCTTCTCTTGACTTTTCTAAGAAGCTGCTGAACACAATCGAACGAGCCAGCAAACTGGCAGCCCGCATTATTGTATTAGGGGACTTTAATATACCCGACATCGACTGGCCCTCCTTCACTACGACCAAAGGGGTGCGTTCGGTTGCCAAAAGATTATTAGACACGATATCGGCCTTCAAACTACAACAGCATGTCACGAACCCCACTCGTCAGCGGGGAAATAATAAACCCTCCCTCCTGGACCTTGTCCTCACCTTCGACTGGGATGCTGTAATTGACCTCGCCCACCTGCCCCCTCTCGGGACGGGTGACCATGATGTTCTCTCCTTTTCGGTTCAACTGAGGAACGCCATTCCACAACCACCAGCCCCACCGGCTCGTTATTCGTACAATCGTGGAGACTATGATCTCTTTCGTGCGGCACTTGTGTCTATGGACTGGCACAGTGTCCAACTGGCCGATTCCTTAGACGCTAAGGTGGACAGGTTCCTCTCCCTTGTATATGAGGCTAGGGATGCCAGTATTCCCCTGGTTCACCATACTGCCACTAAAAAGTCCGGATTACATAGAGAACCGTGGTGGTCCAGAGAAACGGAGGCTCTTATATGGGCCAAGCGCGCCGCCTTTCGGAAGTTTCGGTCATCCCCCTCTGTAGCTTCTCGTCATGAGTTTGCTAAGCACCGTAACAAGCTCATCTCCCACATCCGCTCCGCCAAATATAAATACGAAGCTTCCCTTGTGAAGGAAATACCTCAAAATCCGAAGGCACTCTACTCCCATGTGGCCCGCACTTTAAACCCCAAGAAGCCTCTGGTTGTGATTGTCGATCAAGCAGGGGAAACCCTGAGGGATCCTGCGGCCATTGTTGAAACACTCAATGATTTCTTCCGTTCAGTCTTTATTGAAGAGCCCCACAAGGAGGCGGTTTACATGGGGGATTTCTTTTCCCAAATCGATGACGGTGCCCTGCCCGCTGTGGAAGATCTGTCCCCCTTGGATTTTGGCCTAACATACGTCAACGTGCGCAACTTCCTTCGGCGTTTAAAGATCCATAAGTCACCGGGACTGGATAATCTTCATCCGCGACTGTTACGGGAGGGATCGGCGATACTGGCTACCCCTCTTCTAGCTATTTTTCAGGACTCCTTGGAGTCTGGTCGCCTGCCTGCAATTTGGAAACGGGCAAATGTCACGGCAATACGCAAATCACCCAACTCCAGTGCTTTCGACACCTTCCGCGGGATTAGCCTCACTTGCCTCCCATGCAAGCAACTTGAAACCCTCGTCCGGGACACTCTAGTGTCATTCCTCACTAAGCGCTCATTCTTCTCCAATGACCAACATGGGTTTCTTCTAAAACGATCCTGTTTTACAAACTTACTCGCTACTTTGCAGGAGGTCACTCAGTGGCTCGATGAGGGAGATTCGGTTGATCTCATTTACCTCGATCTACGGAAGGCATTCGACACCGTTCCGCATTCCCTACTTATCCGAAAACTGGAGATTCTTGGTGTACCCCATATGATTGTAAACTGGATTGCAGACTTTTTGAGCGGTCGGCTACAACGCGTGGTTCTTGGGGGAGTCTGCTCTGCTTGGTCAGAAGTTACTAGCGGTGTACCTCAGGGATCGGTCCTCGGCCCTACACTGTTTGTGATCTTCATTAATGACCTTCCTCTGGTTATTCGAGATTCTCTCCTGAAACTCTTCGCCGATGACAATAAAGTTGGCCACAGGATAGCCACGCTTACGGACGCACACTCACTCCAAGGGGACATTGATGCTCTTGAGCGTTGGGTGTCCTCCAATGGTATGAGCTTTAACTCATCCAAATCCATGGTGCTCCACTGTGGTCCAAACAACATTCACTTTAAGTACCGGCTAGGTGGCAAAGCTATCGAGGCCTCAACTGTAGTTCGGGACCTGGGAGTCATGCTCTCTGGGCGCGTTTTGGGCGAATCCCACAGTAAAGTGGCATCTGCCCGGGGAATGAAGGCCCTATACATGTTGCGGCGCTCCTTTTCGGACTTCAGCGCCAACTCCTTTCAAATATTATACCGCACGTACATCCGTCCCCACCTCGACTACTGCTCTAGTATTTGGTCGCCCCACCTGGTGAAGGACATAAACAATTTAGAACGTGTACAGCGAAAGGCAACCAAACTTGTCTCTGGCCTGCGCCACCTACCTTACCCCGATCGTCTCAAGCGCCTCAACCTCATATCTCTTGAAAATAGGCGTCTTCGCACGGACCTCGTGGAAACCTTTAAAATCATTCACTCCCTTTACGACGTAACACCTGGTCAGTTTTTTACTGTCAAATGGACCGGACGTAAGGCCCCCACTATTGTAAAAAAGCGTTGTTGCGGTACGGTTCGCCGTAACTTCTTTACCCAAAGGGTGGTCAATGATTGGAACGGTCTTCCCTCTGCTATCAAGGCTAGATCGTCGGTATCTGCCTTTAAGACTCGCCTTGATAAGTTTCGTGGGTGGGACTGAAGTCGCTTGTCCCCTGTACATATGTATTTTATTGTATCTCCATTTTCTAATTTAATTCTAAATTCACCATCTTTTGTGTTTTAATAATGTTTGTATATTATGTACATATATTGTGCTCATATATTTTTGGTATATTTTATTCCAAAGTGTACTATATTCACTTATTTATTCTTTTTTTTTTGTTTTTTTTTTTTTTTTTTCTTTTTTTATGTATCGTTGTTAGCGTTTGTATATTCTGTACATATATTGTGTTAATCTATTTTTTGTATATTTTACTCCAAGTGTCTCGTATTCATGTATTCCATTTCTTTGTATCGTTGTTAGTGTCCCTTTGCTATGTCAGGGCACAATAAGTGTGTAGCTTTTTCTACCTGACTAATAAAATTATTATTATTTATAACACCCTGGGAAGGTTTTTAGAATATTTTATGAAACAACCAATTTATACAAAATATGGCCAAACCTCAAATTTCCATGAATTTCACTAATATTTTTAAATTTCCCTGAATTTCACTAATATTTTTAAATTTCCCTGAATTTTTAACCTTTAACTTATTTCCCTATGTTTTTCAGGTTTATATGAACCCTGCAACAGTTTGTTTATAAAGGGTTTTAAGAGCTGGTTCGTGTTTTAATTACTTCAAAGAATAACAGTATCAAACTAGAAAAATTAGGCGATGAATATGGTTGTGGGTATTGTAAAATATTATCTAATAATTATGATACTTGTTCTTTAAGCCTTTTTTATAGGACTGGGCATTTTTTTAAAATAATTAAAGTATTTGGAGAATTTCATGGCCGGGTTAATCCGTGGCAGGGTGTAACCGTGTGTGAAAACGGTTTGAAAGTTAAAAAAACAAACAATTATTTTGTTAACAAAAGGTAAATAAAATAAGAGTAAAAGTTAACAGGGTTTATAATCAAATTAGTTCCTCATTAAATTTTGTGTTTAGTAATATTAGAATTTTCTTCCAAACGAAGAGAGAGTATACGAACAATTCATCGTCATGTGACAAAATTTTGTTCGATTACTCAACGCGTATCGTTCTCGAATAAACTGGAACAAGACCAAACCTCAACGGAAGTTCAGCGGAACTTTGTATGACGACGGTATGACATAAATTTAACCCACTCAATCTATTTAAGCGTAAAGAAGTTTAGTCAGTATTTTTTTACGTTTAGCAATACGTATACGTTGCGTAAAATACTCGCTAAAACGTAAAAGATAACGTTGGGGTTTAAAAGTGATATGACTGGCAAATTATCTTTATGTAAGTGACAACGTACGGGCCTTTAAATTAATCATAATATATTAATGGAGAATTAAGCTATAAGTTATTTATATTTCGTTAAGTTAAGAATATATAAGGTTTCATCTTTAATAAGTTGAACGCGGTCAAATCTCAAAACTGATAATTGTTTATCTTTTCACAATGGTGCTGTAAATCTGTCCTGGCGTTAAAGTCACACATTCGGGTATGGAATTTTAATCTCTAAGATAAAATAAAGCTCAATTTTCACGGTCAAATTCTTAGTTCTTTATATTAATTTAAAGTCACAGCTATATACCCATCCTTCAAATTCAAATTAACGTCGCGGCGTCACCCATCCTTCAAATTCAAATTAACGTCGCGGCGTCACCCATCCTTCAAATTCAAATTAACGTCGCGGCGTCACCCATCCTTCAAATTCAAATTAACGTCGCGGCGTCACCCATCCTTCAAATTCAAATTAACGTCGCGTCGTCACCCATCCTTCAAATTCAAATTAACGTCGCGGCGTCACCCATCCTTCAAATTCAAATTAACGTCGCGGCGTCACCCATCCTTCAAATTCAAATTAACGTCGCGGCGTCACCCATCCTTCAAATTCAAATTAACGTCGCGGCGTCACCCATCCTTCAAATTCAAATTAACGTCGCGGCGTCACCCATCCCCTTAAAGTCGCGGCGTCACCCATCCCCTTAAAGTCGCGGCGTCACCCATCCCCTTAAAGTCGCGGCGTCACCCATCCCCTTAAAGTCGCGGCGTCACCCATCCCCTTAAAGTCGCGGCGTCACCCATCCCCTTAAAGTCGCGGCGTCACCCATCCCCTTAAAGTCGCGGCGTCACCCATCCCCTTAAAGTCGCGGCGTCACCCATCCCCTTAAAGTCGCGGCGTCACCCATCCCCTTAAAGTCGCGGCGTCACCCATCCCCTTAACGTCGCGGCGTCACCCATCCCCTTAACGTCGCGGCGTCACCCATCCCCTTAACGTCGCGGCGTCACCCATCCCCTTAACGTCGCGGCGTCACCCATCCCCTTAACGTCGCGGCGTCACCCATCCCCTTAACGTCGCGGCGTCACCCATCCCCTTAACGTCGCGGCGTCACCCATCCCCTTAACGTCGCGGCGTCACCCATCCCCTTAACGTCGCGGCGTCACCCATCCCCTTAACGTCGCGGCGTCACCCATCCCCTTAACGTCGCGGCGTCACCCATCCCCTTAACGTCGCGGCGTCACCCATCCCCTTAACGTCGCGGCGTCACCCATCCCCTTAACGTCGCGGCGTCACCCATCCCCTTAACGTCGCGGCGTCACCCATCCCCTTAACGTCGCGGCGTCACCCATCCCCTTAACGTCGCGGCGTCACCCATCCCCTTAACGTCGCGGCGTCACCCATCCCCTTAACGTCGCGGCGTCACCCATCCCCTTAACGTCGCGGCGTCACCCATCCCCTTAACGTCGCGGCGTCACCCATCCCCTTAACGTCGCGGCGTCACCCATCCCCTTAACGTCGCGGCGTCACCCATCCCCTTAACGTCGCGGCGTCACCCATCCCCTTAACGTCGCGGCGTCACCCATCCCCTTAACGTCGCGGCGTCACCCATCCCCTTAACGTCGCGGCGTCACCCATCCCCTTAACGTCGCGGCGTCACCCATCCCCTTAACGTCGCGGCGTCACCCATCCCCTTAACGTCGCGGCGTCACCCATCCCCTTAACGTCGCGGCGTCACCCATCCCCTTAACGTCGCGGCGTCACCCATCCCCTTAACGTCGCGGCGTCACCCATCCCCTTAACGTCGCGGCGTCACCCATCCCCTTAACGTCGCGGCGTCACCCATCCCCTTAACGTCGCGGCGTCACCCATCCCCTTAACGTCGCGGCGTCACCCATCCCCTTAACGTCGCGGCGTCACCCATCCCCTTAACGTCGCGGCGTCACCCATCCCCTTAACGTCGCGGCGTCACCCATCCCCTTAACGTCGCGGCGTCACCCATCCCCTTAACGTCGCGGCGTCACCCATCCCCTTAACGTCGCGGCGTCACCCATCCCCTTAACGTCGCGGCGTCACCCATCCCCTTAACGTCGCGGCGTCACCCATCCCCTTAACGTCGCGGCGTCACCCATCCCCTTAACGTCGCGGCGTCACCCATCCCCTTAACGTCGCGGCGTCACCCATCCCCTTAACGTCGCGGCGTCACCCATCCCCTTAACGTCGCGGCGTCACCCATCCCCTTAACGTCGCGGCGTCACCCATCCCCTTAACGTCGCGGCGTCACCCATCCCCTTAACGTCGCGGCGTCACCCATCCCCTTAACGTCGCGGCGTCACCCATCCCCTTAACGTCGCGGCGTCACCCATCCCCTTAACGTCGCGGCGTCACCCATCCCCTTAACGTCGCGGCGTCACCCATCCCCTTAACGTCGCGGCGTCACCCATCCCCTTAACGTCGCGGCGTCACCCATCCCCTTAACGTCGCGGCGTCACCCATCCCCTTAACGTCGCGGCGTCACCCATCCCCTTAACGTCGCGGCGTCACCCATCCCCTTAACGTCGCGGCGTCACCCATCCCCTTAACGTCGCGGCGTCACCCATCCCCTTAACGTCGCGGCGTCACCCATCCCCTTAACGTCGCGGCGTCACCCATCCCCTTAACGTCGCGGCGTCACCCATCCCCTTAACGTCGCGGCGTCACCCATCCCCTTAACGTCGCGGCGTCACCCATCCCCTTAACGTCGCGGCGTCACCCATCCCCTTAACGTCGCGGCGTCACCCATCCCCTTAACGTCGCGGCGTCACCCATCCCCTTAACGTCGCGGCGTCACCCATCCCCTTAACGTCGCGGCGTCACCCATCCCCTTAACGTCGCGGCGTCACCCATCCCCTTAACGTCGCGGCGTCACCCATCCCCTTAACGTCGCGGCGTCACCCATCCCCTTAACGTCGCGGCGTCACCCATCCCCTTAACGTCGCGGCGTCACCCATCCCCTTAACGTCGCGGCGTCACCCATCCCCTTAACGTCGCGGCGTCACCCATCCCCTTAACGTCGCGGCGTCACCCATCCCCTTAACGTCGCGGCGTCACCCATCCCCTTAACGTCGCGGCGTCACCCATCCCCTTAACGTCGCGGCGTCACCCATCCCCTTAACGTCGCGGCGTCACCCATCCCCTTAACGTCGCGGCGTCACCCATCCCCTTAACGTCGCGGCGTCACCCATCCCCTTAACGTCGCGGCGTCACCCATCCCCTTAACGTCGCGGCGTCACCCATCCCCTTAACGTCGCGGCGTCACCCATCCCCTTAACGTCGCGGCGTCACCCATCCCCTTAACGTCGCGGCGTCACCCATCCCCTTAACGTCGCGGCGTCACCCATCCCCTTAACGTCGCGGCGTCACCCATCCCCTTAACGTCGCGGCGTCACCCATCCCCTTAACGTCGCGGCGTCACCCACCGATTAAAGTCAGTATCACCCACCGATTAAATTCAGTATCACCCATCGATTAAAGTCAGTATCACCCATCGATTAAAGTCAGTATCACCCATCGATTAAAGTCAGTATCACCCATCGATTAAAGTCAGTATCACCCATCGATTAAAGTCAGTATCACCCATCGATTAAAGTCAGTATCACCCATCGATTAAAGTCAGTATCACCCATCGATTAAAGTCAGTATCACCCATCGATTAAAGTCAGTATCACCCATCGATTAAAGTCAGTAACACCCATCGATTAAAGTCAGTATCACCCATCAATTAAAGTCCCCCTTAATCTGATCTGGTATCATTCGATTTAAAATTTAGAAAAGCAATGTAGGTCACTATGCCTAGTACAAAAAATACTTTAAAATCAAAATCATGATTACTTACAAATTTGCAGATCTCGAAGATGGTAAACTTTATGGTATTATCTCGTCTTCGGAGAAACTTTTTGACAAAGATGACGGCGTATCTGAAATGAAAAGAATAATAATAGGTATATCGTTAGATTTTCATTTTCGAATTCAACATAAAATCATGATAACTTAAATAACATCCCACTGAAAACGAAAAGAATTTGAAACAATCTCGCTGAAAATGGAACAACAAATTTGAGTTGCGCTATAGAGCCTACAATTGATTTTCGCCCATCCTATCACGTGATATAGTTGCTTTCGCGAGGTTGTTTTCGTGAAAGTTCTCATGACCAACTTAGATCTGCTCCTTCGTCGCCTGTCGTTTCTACAGGCATATCTAAGTTGGCCACGAAGTACTTAATTTAGATTTAAAATCGTTAATCACGTCCCAGATTAACGTAATCAAGCCGGAAAAAAAATTAATTAGGCCTAATATATTTTTGAACGTTTTAATTTTGTTTACAAAGATGTGAAAAAAAAATTGATTTAATCTATATATAAGCACTTGTTTTTGGCCGCGATTTTGACAAGTGTCGGACTCTTAAGGATTATAAAAGCCGACCATCATCATTTTCAATATATTATCAAGAATTGAGAAGCTGATTAGATGTAAATTATTTTCATACAGTGTCAGTTACTGGTGGTTTTATTATATAAGAGTCTGCGCAAAAAAAAAAAAAAAAAAAAAAAAATTTGATCCCTTTGAAGCTTATTTTGAAAACACTATATAATATAAGGCTTCCTTAAGTGGATGACAATTTGACACTAGTATAAGGAACAAAAATTTATCCTATAGCTCGCTTAAGAGGCCCATCACGATGGTGGCTTCTTAACACGAAGGGTTCTTGAATCTGCAGTCTATACACAAATCTCATTTAAGGATAGTTGTAAAGGTCAAAAGGGATTTGGACAACTTTTCCTCGTGATAGTAGAGTCACGCGTATTTTGAAAAAATAATTTTCTAAGACATTAAATTCTATAAAACTATTAAATTAACATACAATAATCCCTAAAAATTCACAAGAAAAGGCTAAAGTCACACGCCTTTCAATGTGACGAAACATTACTCCACGTGAGTTTTTCTTAATATTTAGATACAAAATATTATGGATCAAATTCTGAGAGGGAAACTTGGAGCTAAATTTTTTTTCACCATGCCAAAAACGTATTCGAGAATTTTTAGAGACGTTTTTGGTGTTCAAATTAATTTCTAAAGTTTGGTAAAGTTTGAAAAAAGTAAATATAAATTCGGACCAATCACATTACTTCAGCCTTCAACAGTGCTTTGTAATGTTCTAACATTGATTCCTAAGACATTGGGCATCAAACGCCGGCCTATTCTTTTAATGTTAAGATATTACAAGCACTGTTGAAGGCTGAAATAATATGATTGGTCCAAATTTAAATTTATTATGATTTTACCAAACTTTAGAAATTAATTTAAACACCAAAAACGTGTCTAAAAATTGGTTTGAAAATTCTCAAATACGTTTATGGTGATTCAGAAAATAAATTCAAAAGCTGTTACATTTTTGGCTCCAAGTTTCCCTTTAAAGCGAACGCAAGAATCTAAAAGGAAAAATAAATAAAATATCCCCATAGCTTATTGGATTAGATTACTAGTCAAAACAATTCCTGGTGTTCCAGCACTGCTTCTAGCAAACTAAAAACAATGACACAATAAATAATAAACATTCCTGCAAACATTAATAACAAACAAGCATACTATTCTTTGATAAAAGTCAAAACAATCGAACGACAGATAAAATATTATATGAGGATTTAAAAAAAAAAAAAAAAAAACAGAAAAACTTTTCCACGAATTACAGATTAATTACGAAAATAAAACACATCTATTTCAATAACAAATTTAAATTAATATATCCTACTCCTCTAGGTCCCCAATTGACGTAAAAACCGTCTATATTATTACGATTTTTCAATTTTCCACCACTAAAGGGATAGTCTCATACGGGGGGATTTATTAAGCTTTTCCGTTCGTCGAGAGGTTTGAAGCATGGTCACCCTAGCGAGATTGGTAAAGTCAACGGTTTTTAATCTTGAAAACTACTTGGCCCTGATTTCCTACGGTCTTACACTAATACAACATTAAATTTGGTATAGTGGGTGTCGGAATTTTAATGGAATTTCTGAATTTTGAAAATGATATTAATAATAATGATAATGATAAAAAGGTTTAAAGGGAAACTTGGAGCTAAAAATAAAACAGCTTTAGAATTTATTTTCGGGATTTTTAGACGCATTTTTAGTGTTTAAATTAATTTCTAAAGTTTGGTAAAAATTGAAAAAATAAAATATAAATTCGGACCAATCATATCATTTTAGCATTCAACAGCGCTTGTAATGCCCTAACATTAAAAGAATAGGCTTAAGATCTTAGGTATCAAACGCCGGTCTATTTCTTTTAAGCGCCATTGAAGGCTGAAATAATATGATTGGTCAAAATGTATATCTACTTTTATTCAAATTTTACCAAACTTTAGAAATTGATTTAAACACCAAAAAATGTGTCTAAAAATCCCAATGCATTTTTTGGCATGGACATTCCGAAAATAAATTCAAAAAGCTGTTCCCTTTTTAGATCCAAAATTACGTGGCACAATCTCTTGAACTACAGTCTAAATACGAACATGTATAAAACGCGTTATAAACTTCCCGTGAAGTTTTTGACGTCACACGGTCATGCGCATTACCCCCATTTTATGTCGGAAAGTTTCCCCAGCAGTAGCTAAGAACTCGAGTACTTGGGTCTTCTCTCAGTGCCGTTTTGTCCCTCGTAGTGAGAGCGTCTTAGGCGCTCCGTATCTTTTTGTTTTTATTAACTTATTAATTAAGATAGTTAATTTGCTTTTAAATCGGTATCAACGTTTATAATTTAAATGTTGTCGATTTGAGTCTTATCTTTCGATCGGATACCCTAGGATTATCATAATTTGGCGATTAATTTTAATTTCGAATTCGGCCTTTTTAACAACGAAATATTAAAACTATATAATGGGTGCGGATTCAAGGGGTCATTCTGACCATTCTTCTTTGACCTGGTCAGGGATAGCGACTTTCTCGTCAGTAGCCGCCGTTATGGTGGTTGTAATTGTCGTAGTAGCCGCTATCAAATTCCAAAGGTCCAGGGCAGCCAGGAAAATTGGTGAGTTTAAAATTTTTGAAGTTTAATTTTGAAATTTTCATTTTTTTTCCTTTAAAAAATTTATTTTTAAACTCTACTAGAGGGGTGAGATTAGAGGAAATATAACGGTAATATTATTTAAAGTTAAAAATAGGAGATGGGGATTAAAACTAACTTTACAATACGTTTTCAAACATATATGGGTAAATGTTATTACGAAATATATAAAAGTTACTGACTCAAATAGGTAAACACGTACTATTTATTTCCCCTAGTTTCATTAAGTTTTGAGTGTTTTCGAAATTTATCAAGGATGCGGGGTTATTTTTATAGATTTAATTAATATATGATAAAAATGAATCGTGATGTTTTTTCCATATTTCCATTTATAGTTTTAACAAAAATTACCTCTTATCGTTCAGAATCCTAATTTTAATTTCAAATTAAATACCGTCTAAATTTTTATTATTTTCGTTTCACCTTGAAATTAAATTTATAATAAAATGTAATATGAAACTTTTTATTCAAATTTGCTAAGCCTAATTAATTTATAAAGTTTCGTTTTAATTATTCTTAAGCTACATTCACACTAGTTAACCCTAATAATTTCATCTTTAAAAGATCATTCTAAACTGTTTCTTGCTGTCTTTTATGAACGTGGATTAAAGGGAGAGTGAAGTATTTTTTATTAAATCTCTAAAAATATGACATGTTTGCGTAGAAAAATATTCAGAAACTGTCTCTGAATTGTACAAGAAATCGTAAACCTGATTTTGGTATTCAATTAAAAAAAGTAAACCCTCCGACTAATAAAGTAACGCCACTGTACCTTTGGCTTAGTGCAGCGGGACACTCTTTGAATCGTGCGTAAAAGCGCGTATCACGGATATTTTAGCAAGCCAAATGCGTCTTTCGATTAGTCAGAGTTCTCCATTTAGTTGGATGTCAAAATCGTAACCTTTTACAGTTCTTTTCTACGAACATTTACCGAATATTCGAACAAGGTTTATTTTTAATAATAGGCCTAGAATCGATAAAAAACACTTAATTTTCATCTTCACCCTCCCTTTAAGAGATGTCAAACTAACGCAGTTTCGCAAGAATTAATTTTAAATTGATAATTAAATTATAATACGAATAACTAAGTTATAATTCAGAAATAATTATTACATTTAACTTGGCTTCAATTTTGATATAATATTATGTCTAATACTTTAGAAAAATAAGCTGATATCTTATTGGTTCCCCCATTTACGTCGTCGTGACGCATGACGAAACATACATATACAGCTGAGACAACACCCTCCTACGTATCTCCCCCCTCTATAGTGAAGGCTGGGAAACAGGACTCACGGACGATAAAAATGGAGTTCTCTCCCAATTATAATTAAATTAAATCATAATAATAGCCAGTTAAGAATAAAATTAATAAAATTTGAAATTTAATATGTATTAAGCGATCATAGTTATGCCTAGGCCTAAAAACAATGGACACTCATCTTAATAGATAAAGATTCCAATAATAAAACGTGACGTTCATAAGCGTCCTCTGACGGTAAACAGAGGTAAAAGTTAGTACTAACAAAATCTCGTGCGTGACTGATATGGATATAGAATCACGTGGTTTTCTTAGTTACTTTATCCACTGTTTGCCATTAGAGGACGCCTATGAACGGCACGTTTTGTTATTCATCTTTATCTAGATAGGTATCCATTGTTACTAGTTCTATAGAGTCCTAGGTTATGGTTAACTCCATGAGAAAGTCATTGAAAAAATCCAATAAACTGGAGCAATACTCCTCAATATTTTGGGACTTTCAAGCACTTCTTTATCAAAGGTACTTAAAAGAATACAATCAGTTAATCAAAGGAGAATTCCTTGAAGAGAAAAAAATAACCTCTATAGATAAAATATTTGTCATTGATTTTACCCCAAAGACCGAGTTTTCTATAAATATCCAATTGGATGGTAATATACATTTGTCATTAAAAATCTAGTATTCGAGATATATTTCGCAAGGAAAAGATCTCATGTGCTATTTAGATGGGAATCTATATACGAAACAGGGGGTCCTCTTCTTTGCTATAAATTTAGAACTTTTAGTGTGCGATAAAATATTTTTTTTTGAAGAGAGGACGGAAACCAAACTTCAAAAATTTGTATTAAAAAGGTTTGAATAGTCTCGAGGTACGATTACGATTTTGCTAAAATAATAGGCTGAGTTAGGCTTAACACATTTTTTTATTGAGTTAGGCTTAACGCTTTTCTATTTTATTGAGTTAGGCTTAACACTTTTCTATTTTTATTGAGTTAGGCTTAACACATCCATATTAACGAGTTAGGCTTAACACATCCATATTAACGAGTAAGGCTTAACACATCCATATTAACGACTAAGGCTTAACACATCCATATTAACGAGTAAGGCTTAACACATCCATATTAACGAGTAAGGCTTAACACATCCATATTAACGAGTAAGGCTTAACACATCCATATTAACGAGTAAGGCTTAACACATCCGTATTAACGAGTAAGGCTTAACACATCCGTATTAACGAGTAAGGCTTAACACATCCGTATTAACGAGTAAGGCTTAACACATCCGTATTAACGAGTAAGGCTTAACACATCCGTATTAACGAGTAAGGCTTAACACATCCATATTAACGAGTAAGGCTTAACACATCCGTATTAACGAGTAAGGCTTAACACATCCGTATTAACGAGTAAGGCTTAACACATCCATATTAACGAGTAAGGCTTAACACATCCATATTAACGAGTAAGGCTTAACACATCCGTATTAACGAGTAAGGCTTAACACATCCATATTAACGAGTAAGGCTTAACACATCCATATTAACGAGTAAGGCTTAACACATCCATATTAACGAGTAAGGCTTAACACATCCATATTAACGAGTAAGGCTTAACACATCCATATTAACGAGTAAGGCTTAACAAATCCATATTATTGAGTTAGGCTTAACAAATCCATATTATTGAGTTAGGCTTAACAAATCCATATTATTGAGTTAGGCTTAACAAATCCATATTATTGAGTTAGGCTTAACAAATCCATATTATTGAGTTAGGCTTAACAACTAAAGGAATTAGGCTTAACAATTATATGAAATTAAGCTTAACAATCATATGAATTAGGCTTAACAATTTCGTTAAAATAATATATCGAGTTATTAGTTTAAACGCGAACATTGATGTTAAAAACAAGGAATAAACTAACTTAGTTTTACTCTACCTTTAAAAATGAAACGTCATAAGCTCCCATTCCCATATAATACAAATGGTAGCAGATTGCGCCACATACAATCTCAAATTAAATCACACAAATCTTTCGGTACTAAGACGATCGTGGTTCCTATTGTTGATACGTCTCATTTAAGATAAAACTTTTTTATACATATAAAAACCCCCTCAGTTAATTTAAATACTTGTTCGACAAGTATTATTAAGTGTAAAAGTTCCAAGAACGCGATTGTACCTGTAAGATTACATTGTCCGTCCCGGACTATAAACTCGATAATTTCCTAAAATGTTTGACATATTTGAACCAAAGCGTACAACGCTATTTTCTAGCTGGAAACATACCTCGTTCCCCTAACATAGTTCTATTACTTCAAACATATCGAATGAAGTTATAGGAAAGTTAAGATTCTCAAAGGCAACATTATCCCGATCTTATTTCAAAAATCTGACCATCTCTAGAGAATTTTTAGAACGCGTTTTTATATAAATCAGTTTAATTTAAACAATTCTTTCACTTCTCCGTGGGAAATTTGGTTAATTATCGAAACTTTTGTTTTGTTTAGCCTCAAGAGACGAGGAAATAAGTATATGGGGCTCTACGGGTGACTGAATTAAGAATTATGTTAATTCTTGGCAATATTTTTTTAACGGGGGAACAATTTCTGGTTTGGGGGTTAGAATTCCAAATTTAGAAACATATACGTTTAATATTTGACATTTTTCGTTATCTAAATATACTTTAAGCTTTAAAAGAAAGCCTTTTTATTATATTTAAATATTTAAAGTTTGTCTTTTTAAAGGGAGAATGCAACTCATTCTCTAACTTAAAAAAAAATAATAATAGACACATTTTAACTTTCATTTGCATATTAAAAAGTATTTAAATTTTTCACCGAAACTGAAAGATAGATGTAAGGTAACCTAATTTCCGAAGCTTTTCAAACCTTTCATCATTCATAGTTTTAAATAAAAAAAACCTGGCTTCCCAAAAACAAACATTTTTCAAAGGGAAGAAACCTTTTTTTTTTTTTTTTTAAATTAAAGTTTAAAAACTGAATAAAAATTAAAATCACGAGGCCACCTAGATTCCGAGTAAATATCTTGTCGGTTTAAATAAAAACTGAAAGTTCTTGAGAAAACCAGTTCAACCAAAAATCCCTTAAAGATCTCACGAAAAAAGTTCCAAAAAGATTAGGTTACCTATAACCGTTCCCAAAAACATCGCCAAACAAAAAACTTATCTAGAACGCCCGAAGTAGTTTCTCTATAAAAGGGATAATGAAATAATAAAACCTCACCTATTTTCACAAAAATTAACTTTAGTTAAAGATTTAATATGAATCTGAATTGTATAGCGGCACTACCAGAAACCAAAGCTGCGTTCATATTAGGCCTTGGAATCGATTTAAACCGTTTCGCTGGAGTCGTGTGAACTCTCGGGAAACCGTCTTTTCTAGAATCGATTTGATTCGATAACCTCGAAACAGCTTCGGGAACCAGTTTCAAACGAAAGATGATGCTACAATAAATCGATTCCTGGCGATTTGAATATCGGTTTGATTTTACCGTTTCAAATCGATTAAGAAATGCTAGTGTGACCGTAGCTTATGATTATCCGTTTCGACTAAATTTCAACCTACAATGTGTGCGTCCCTGAAAAAGGTTCTGTGCCTATTTCATAAAAAGGCTTAACGTCCATGTTCTTTCCCGCTTCCTAGTGGAATTCTAAATAATCATGCGAATAGTCAATATCTGCTCTTAGGTATAACACAAGTCAATGGAATGCTTAGACACCTTGAGAGGTGTGATGGATTTAACTGTTATTAGGTAACAAATGGAGTAGATACCAAACCAAGTGATTCTGATTGTTATATTTCTTATCTTAATTCACCCTTTAAATGAAAATCCATTAAATCAGACGATAGCTGTAAGACCATGTTACTACCGGAACCAAACATCAAAGCAGAACATTTTTCCGAAAAAGCCAAAGGCAATTATTGCCCGAAAAGAAGATTTACGATCGAATCAAAATGTGTATTCTCCCCGATTCTACCATAAAAAGAAACAGTGAACCTCGGCTTTATAAATATTAACCTCTTAAGCTGAATATCTTCACTCTTTCAGTACCAAACTGGAACTCGGTAATAGTAGTAATTTCAAACTGCAACAAATTTATCATTAAAAACTGGTTTATGTTAATTTATACCCTTTCCTTAGTTTCCTATATAGTTTTAGCCTATGGTATCAATAAAATTTAAAGGCTAAGTCTCAAGAAATTTATAGAAAAATTATAATATATTCATATTTAGGTTTCACGTGACGTCAGTTTCTTGCCTTTACGCGTGTAAAGCGTGACCATTTTAGATTTCAAATTTAATATAATTAACAACCTTAAGTTCGTGTGGAAACTAAGTTACAAATTTTCAAAGATAACGAAATTTAATTTGTTATAGAGCATTATTAAAACTCTGATGATTAATAGTTAATTAACTAATTATAATGACGTCGTTTAAAGAGTTAACTAATTGTAATAGCGTCATTTAAAGAATTAACTAGTTGTAATGACGCCAATTAAGAAAATTCTATAACATTGCGTAATCATTAAGAGCTAAGCCTTAACACTATTTCAAAAACGTATAGTGGCGCGCGTCCCATATGATCTTGACGTCATTGGGAAACTGAGAAATAGTATAGTTTGAGGAGAAATAGACATTACAGGTATTCTAGCCAATGAAAGGTATGTAAGATGGGAATTTTGATTCATGGAGCTTTTTTTCAATTTAGTTAGACGTTCCCTTTGAATTAATTTCGAAAAAAAAGGTGAGATTCCCCATCCTGAAGCAGGCGTCTCCCATTATTCCCATTATGAAAATAATAAGGACGGTGAATTATAGTATTTTCTTACCATAGTGAATCAGTTTAATCTTACAGCGCTTAAAAATATATGAAAACCAAGGCTTAGTACTGTCTCCAAAGTTCCAAACAAATTGAAAACATACAATAAAGGCTACCTAGCGATGAAACTTTGAACTGATACGAATTATTGTGTATCAAACAATAGAAGGGTTTAATATCTTGCCAAAAATATTTTTATTTTTCCAACCCAAAAACGGGTCAAAGGACTTTTCGTTTGCAAAATAAAAACCTTTTTTTGAGTTCCGAATGCGTGACGGATATTGTAACTTAGATTTAATTTCTTTAGCTATTGTGTTACAGGCGATAATTTTTTTTTTTCGTTGAGAAACCCGGACAGGGTCTTTCTATTGTTTAATTGAATAAATCGCTTGATTTGCCAATTGTTATATTATTTTAAAGTACAATATGTTGGATAACAGAGCTAAATCCCGAAAGAAAACTGGTTTTCAAATTGAAATTTAGGTTCCTTCCAAGGTTGTACTAAGTATAGTTATTGTGTCGGGGTGATGTTTTTGGTTTAAAAGACGCTTAGCCACGCACTGCATATTTAATTAAGGTTAACAACTGGGGCTAAAAACGTGCCCCTGCAATTTTAGAAAATCATTTTGTCTAAATGATATACACAATAGCAATTTAAATAATTCATTAAAAATGAACTATTGTTGCATCATTAATGATTGTTTTGAAATTAAGATGGGCCAATTTGAAGCCTATTGTAAAATATCCATTCTTTTTCCGGAGATTTTAAACCGAATATAAATTTTTTCTAAGCCTTTTCTTGATATTTTAAACAAATTTTAAATACTTAAAACTTTTGCAACATATTATAAATAAATTTAAAGTTACCCAGACCTTTAATTAATATTTCAAACCAATTACAAAATTTCCACACATTTGCCTGTAATTTTAAACGAATATTAAAATTCTAAGAAATTTTCCTAATATTTTAGCTCAATTCTCAAATTTGCACACCTTTTTTAAACAATTTAGCCCAATTTTAGAATTTCAACCTTTTTTTAAACATTTTAGCCCAATGTTAAAATTTCACACTTTTTTTAAACATTTTAAACTATTTTTAAAACCTACACACCTTCAACTATAACATTTTAAGTTAAAATTTAGTGGCAAAGAGAGACAAAGTAGTAACTAACGAAACTACGTGAAGTGTACCTATTCTTCATCATAACAGTCACGCACGTGTCATGATTTTCTTAGTTACTACTTTTGCCCGCACTGTTTGCCGTTAGAGGACGTTTATGAAAGCCAGGATTTGTTATCTTTTAAGATAAAACTATAGTTTCCTCAATTTTTTTTTTTAAACAGTACCAAAGTCCAATCAATCTTTAAATTGTTAGATGTGCGAGAAGTTGTTGCGAATCTTAAACAGATCCATGATTAATCACTAAAATTTCGCTCGCGTCAGTCCTAAGTTTCGCCAAGTTCCTCGCAATCCTTCCCCAATCAAAACGATGACTATAGCGGCAATAGCACGTTGCCAAAAAGCGTAATAATCTTTTGTATACTGCGAGATGGAGAGAGGCGTCGTAAATTTGATAAATTTCCTTCCAAAGGCTACTTATAAAAGAAAAGACCAAGGGGTTCCAATCTATAGGACTTTACCAATATTCTGTCAAGTTAGCGAGAAAGAAAACCGATTTACGCCTCAATCACGATTTCGCGAAGAAAGAAAAAAAAAAAAAAAAAAAAAATAGCCAAGCTCACAAATTTTCTGAAGGAAAGGAGTTTTATGAGTTAGTAAAGAAAAATATAGACCCTTCTTTAATTAAACTTTATGGCCTAGATGCTTAGATCGTCGAGCTTTATACTCGAAACAGTTTGAAATTTCAAAGAAGTCAATTCCAGTTGGCAGCACGAACAAACCTTGGTTACCCCTTATCTATAAGATTTGTTGAATAAGAGATAAATGGAGCCTAGCTACGCACACCGTGCACTCCAACTCGAGTTAGAATTGATTGAGCTTTGTAAATACTTCGATAAAACCAACACATGGAGATGATTAAACAGGAGATCCTTGCTTTGGGAACAGTGAGCTCGGACCAGTGAGTGATGTAGTACGTACTCATAATGGTTTACAGCGGGTTTGATGCTATGATCGTCATTTCTTACATATTTGAATCAAATCAAGAACTCGTACTTAAATCTATTGTTGCATATTTGATATTAATTTTAAGATCAAAAATATATCAGTTAAATCCTGAACTATTGACGTAAAACAACAGGGCCTATCTTTTGAAATTAGCTTCTTTTTAGAGGTATAAGAACGGAGAAAATAATATTGGTGTATTTTCTCTAATGAGAAGAAAAGAAGCCGAATTTTTTGGATACAAAGTATGCGAGGTTTTTGTAACAGCTCCGTTTATGCTATATTGCAATGTTCATAGGTTCATAAATGAGTTTCTGAAGTAAATAGAGAAAAGAGCTGACCGAAGGATTGTTCGTGCTGAAAACTAGAACTGTTTCAATCTATAAAAGGTCAAAAGATCCCAAACTTTAGTTTATTTCATCTTGTATTGGCAATAAGTGCAAAGGTAGGCTTCAATCATCTCCAAGTAAACATATAAAAAGGATAGAGGGTATACTAGGTTATGTTCCACTAACAATTTGAGATGAAATATAATTATGGGATGGTCAAGAGCTAAGAAAGACATTGTGCTATTCTTCTATGGTTTGCTTGAGAAGGCGACAAGGGAGACCTTGAAAAGTCAGGTTTCTATCTCTCACAATATTCGCCCTTACAAGCACTCCCTCGGTAAGGGGGTTACATGACGTCAGCTTTCTTTCCCCTTTGGCTCTTTGCTGTCTCCTTATGAGTATTTTTATCACACGTGAACCGTGAAGTTTGTGTATTAATTCCCCCGCTTTCTCCGCGTTGAAACCTATTGTTGAACTTAAGTATTTACAGATGTTTTAGTTATAACAAAGCTAGGTAACATTTTACACCTATAAATACAAAAATTCTTGTTTTTATGCCTATGGTTATAATTTATTTTATAGACCATGCATGCTAGATCTCTAATTTGCTGGCAACACGCGAGCTTATAGCATTTCCAATAATGACAACTCGAGATGAAATTGACTATAGCTTTATAAGTACTGAAAACTTTACTCTATATCAGAAGGTTAACAAAAGCTCGTTGATATTATAGTAGGCTAGTTTTGGGGGAACATTTTATAACCCATAAAACTGTGCCTATAACCCTTAATACATCCTTCATTTTCACTTATGGCAAGAGCTTTCAATTTAGGTTATTCCGAGTAACATCGTAAATATGACATAATAGTGGCCTGTTTATAGAGCAAATTCCGAATGAAGTCTTCAAGAAACATTTCATTTTAAGGGATGCTAAAGCCAAAGGCTGTTAAGAGTTAACCATAACCTTTAAAAAGGGCCTAATTTCGACTTCGCATCGCTTTGACTTCACTACCAACACATCCCGAAACAAATTCCCACATAGAGCGAAGAGCAGATGTTTTCCAAAAATGTTTTCATTTAGGGATTTGCTTCGAATTCCTCGGAGTATAATCTCTGTACCTAACTAAACTCTATATCGTGGCTTTTCGTCGAGTATTCCAACGCATGGTCCTCAATCTTCTCTTTTACTATATGGTTAATTATACGCGGACCCCATTTTGAATGCCATCATAAATAATAAAAAGTTTCTAGAGCAGAATTGAGTTCTGGGAGCCTCAGAGGATAAATAGTTAACGGATAAAAACGACCCCCCATAATTTTTTGCCTCCAGGAAGAAAAGTTTGGGGATCCTTGCAGGGGACTGTAGTTGATATCAGCGTAACTTTTCAGCACGTACATTTCGTCCCTATTAGTACGGTTTCTTTGAGATAAGAGGGTAGATAACCTTTACAAACGTTGACGACTACAAATGATACAGGCTGAAGAATATTTAGCTACGCTTGTACTTATGTTCAAGACAAGTTGTCAAGATTGGAAAGCATAATGCGGAGTGATACAAAATGATTAAATACTATAGAGAAAAGTAGTCTTTCCTTAATCCTCCTTGAAGAAGAGTAAATTCGGTTAGGGCTACGCCAAGAAGTGCTAAAAACTAGCAGAGGGGTGTAAACTATTCGCGTCTGGAAGGAATCCTTTTTTTATTACCCTGACGAAGTGACCCCCCCCCCCCCTCAATCGTTTCTTCCTCTATGGTTTCTTTGTGTTTAATTCTGTACAGTATTGAGGTTCAAGAGCGCAAAATTTTGCGAAACTACTTTTTTAATCCCCAATAAGATTTAACGTCAGAGCTTTCCCTGGTATGCAAACTGATCTAGCCAAAATTAAATTTGCATCAATGTATCATAGATCACAGGCCTATTTCTAGAATCTAGCATTTCTCTATATGTTGCAATTGTGATAGTGTGACAAATCTAGAGGAATTTTGTCTCGAAATCCAAGGGTCTAATTTAATAAATCTATTTTAAATAGCCTTATTTTCCATTTCATCCTTTCTTTAAGATTACAGATCTAGAGGTTTATAGGCCTTTGTAATTTTTGTCAGTATTCAAATATTATGGTTTATTGAGTTAATAATGTGTAAAAAACCAAGGGCGGATTAATACGCAACATTAAACCTCACTTGGGATTAAAGTAGTCTTTAGCAACTCCTCTTTGAACTCGAATATAAATTACAGATCTAGTGGTTTATAGAGCTTTGTAATTTTTGTGAGTATTCAAATACTACGGTTTATTGAGTTAATAATGTGTAAAAACCAAGGGCGGATTAATACGCAACATTAAACCTCACTTGGGATTAAAGTAGTCTTTAGTAACTCCTCTTTGAACTCGAATATAAATATATATGTATATAGCAGGGTATTGTAACTGTTCCCGTTTTACATCGTGTTTCCCTCCAACGCCATGAACGACGGGGTTGTTCTTCCTCGATGGGTGACTGGCATTCTTTAACCTTTAGTTTTCCCTCACGTGACCCTGGTCCTTTTTTTTTTTTCTCATCCCTCTGCATCTCTTCAGCTATTAAATTGGATACTGTCAGGATATTCCCGCATGCAGCGTCATTTCTACTTGACAGTGACGTACATTAACGCCCTTGGTGTGGTTTATACGAAGGATATTGTTAAGGTTATAGTGGGTCACTAGCGTGGTGAGAAGCGAGAATTCGGCATCTTTTGTCAGACGCTCTTGGAATTATTCTACGCGTATTTTAGGGCTTATATTGTTAACGTTTTGTATATAAATGCGATCCCATCGTTTTCCCTCTGGGGAAAAGAATGGTATGCGATAGCTGCGTGGGACAAGGGCTAATCTTCGAGGGAATGTCGCACGCATCCAACAACTTAGAAAATCGATAAAAGGAAATATCTTTGAAATGAGTGTATGTCGAATATCTTAACGTCATCAAATAGACAGTCATATTTATATTTTAAGACCTTAGAATTTGTTGAACATGGTGAATATTATTAAATTATAATTAAATAAATTAACTCGACTGCTAAAACCGAGGGGGCAGACACTAGGGAAATCAGGTGTACAAAATTTTTGAACTCTTTGCACTATCAAAGCTGAACTCAGAGTTCATAAGGGTTCGAACTCAATGAACTGTCAAAGCTGAACTCAGGTGTACAGCGAATTCAAGGGAGTCGGACCCTTCGTGTAAAACAGTTCATTAATTAATTAAACGTTCCTGGAGAAGTTTCAGACTAAACTAAAATTACGCAAAATAATTTTACGTCACACCAATCCCGGAGGTTAGATTTTCGCAACCATGAAATAGCAGTTTTGTTAATTAATAATATTATAAATCGTATCACTCCTTAACGAAAAATTTCAAAGTCGGTCTGTTGATATAATATAGCCCTGACTGATTTCCCTTCACAAATATTAATTCTAACTTTGACTTAGTCTTCGAGCAGCGGAAAATATAATTGTTAATTTATTATATACAAGAAGGAATGGTTAATCCTTAACCATTAGTTTCATTATTGAACAAAATGAGATATTAATTGCAATATCAAAAATCAAAATTAAATTTGTAAATACTAAATTGTAAAAGTTTGGGAACAAGTATATAATTTGTAGCTTGAAAAGTTGATTTGAAATGTTCAAAACATCAACTATATACAATTCGAACGTCACGAAGTAATTTTAGTTACCAATAATTCAAGATTGATAAAAAATTTAAAATTCTCAATTAATTTAAACTCTAGCGCTTCATAATCTTGCTTATCATAGAAATATTTACTCCATAAGCAAAATTTGATTGTTTACCGCTGTAGCTTTAATTCCAATTTAAACTTATTCAACACTCTATCTTAGTTGTGACAGAGTTAAACGAATAAGTTTTCCCATTCCCGTGACAATTATACCATAAACTCAGCGTGAATTCCAACTCCTATTAAACAATATCCAGACTTAGAGGACCCTTAACCCTTGTTCTTCCCTCCCAACTTTAATCGAAGTCTTAATTTAGTCATTCCTTATTTCCCGCGAAAATTCCCCCGACATAACGCGATGCCACCTCATATTTGTCGCCAACTAGACTGTAAATATACTGGATGTAGGCGAAACGTCGCCACAACGAACTATACAAGTTCAGTGCGAGTGAACGAACTAAACTGATATATTTATGGATCAATAGAAATACGGTACACCGATCATTTCGGTTACTGACACTGAACGCGTCGGAAAGAAATTGTAAACCCGTATAACAGATTCTCTTCACATAGAAAATATTGACATTTTGATGTCGCTGGATGGTAAATATATGAGATTTTTTCTCTGCAAAAATTCCAGAGTTGGAATTGAGGCACCCTTAACAAAAATCTCGTGATAAGAACACGCATTCATACGATTTCTTATCAAATATCAATATTTTTTTTCCTTCGTCTTTAAATAGAGAGTGAAAATAAACTTCTATAGCGCGAAAATTAATTTTCAATTTCTATTTAGTGTTTAAATGGAATTAACAGGGGAAATTATTTTAAAGTGGATATGAATTAGTTAATTTTACTAGTATATGATGCATTATGAAACAAAACTTAATATTTATCACGAGTAAATAAACTTTGAGAAGCTGACCAAAGTTTGTTTAATTGGTTTTGAATAAAATTACTACATTAGGCCTAACAAGAACTTATTCAGGAAAGATGAGTTCTTGGTTGGCGATAATTGCTGTGACAGCCAATATTTTTGCCTTTGAAAGGGCAGACAGTAAAAAAGATATTGTCTTTGAAAGGACAGTTAATAAAAAGCAAATTGCCTTTGAAATGACAGCCAATAAAAAAAGAAATTTCTCTTGAAAGAACAGCAAATAAAAAATAAATTCCTTTGAGGGGACAGCCAATAAAAAATTTCATTTGAAATAACAGCCAATTAAAAAACCGATTGTCTTCCAAAGAACAGCCAATAAAAACAAATTGTCTTTGTAAGGACAGCCAATAAAAAAAAAATCAAATTGCAATTAAAAGGACAGCCAATAAAAAAAAATCAAATTGCAATTAAAAGGACAGAAAATAAAGCGATTGCCTTTGAAAGAACAGCTAGTAAAAAAAGCAAACTGCCTCTGAAATGACAGTCAATAAAAAAGCAAATTGCCTTTGAAAGGACAGTCAATAAAAAAGCAGATTGCATTTGAAAGGACAGTCAATAAAAAAGCAAATTGTCTTTGAAAGGTTAGTCAGTAAAAAAGCTAATTGCGTTTGAAAGGACAGCCGATAGAAAATATAGAGGAAGCTGGTTAGCCTTAGAACCTGTTCAATTTAACCGATAATTTAGAGTTAGTTAAATATTTAAAATTTTCAATATTGAATATTTCCAATTTCATATACCCTTTAAATCTGACAATCATTTTATATATTTTATAGGAGGCCCCCTTGCTTTTTTCTTATATTATTCGAAATTTATATTTTCCGGAACATATTTACCAATTCCGGTTTAAAATTGAACAAACACCCAGGCGAGACCCGAATTTGTAACTGGTTCATTTATTATTTTTATTTTATTTTCATTATTTTAGAAGGATATATTGCCAATAAAATGCATAAACCCAAGAGTATAATCCGCCTTTGTGGCGTTAAAAATTGGTTCAAAAGCGTGCTGCCCATTCCAACGGGTTTTTCCGATAGATTGATTAGGTAGACCTTGAATTTTACTTATAAATGTCAAGTTTTTTAAGGGTATCTGAATCTGAACAATACAGGTATATAAAGGTCGATTTCGAAATTGAAAATTTACTCCACCCTTTAAAAAAAGGATATATAATATGACGCAATTATGCTGATGGGAGTTAACGTTTTATAAAACTTGAAATCCTTAAATCAAAAGTGGTTTAAAATGTTATATAAAAAAACAATGAAAGCCAATTAAAACCAAAAACTCAAAGCTTGTTAGTCCTATTGTTACAAAGAAGCAAAACTTTCCATTTAGACATATAAAAAAAAAGCATTTTAAAAATGATGGGCCTAATACCCTTTTCAAACGAGGTGTAACTAGCCGGTTTAATCAGATTTAACCGAGGTTTAATCACAATTAACCGATTGAACTGACAAGGAGATGCAAACCTCTGTTAAATCTGATTAAACCACGGCTAATTACGACTCGTCTGAAGAGGGTATAGTCTATCAAGGACTTATATGAACTAACCCTAAATCGGGCCTAATTTGTATTAGAAATGTGGATTAATCAAAGAGTAATGATGGCCAAGTCCCTCGGTCCATAGAGTATAAGTCTTTGTCACCTAAGCCTAATCCATGTACTACTATAATTTCCATTTTTGAGTTTCTGAGATTATTTTTTGGTTTTTGAGTTTCTGCATTATACCTTTAAGATATTTCCTAATATCGGGATATTTGTCGGGCTGATTTTATCCCTTAAGTATTATTAAGCCTAATCCCGTCATTAGCGCAAAACCCCATAAAATATTCCCACGGAGATACATCTTTCACCAAATTCAAGTTCGTCTGCCGTAAAGTATAATGCGAACTTTATTTACCCATGACATTGATAAGTTTAATCCAAAAGACAAATCTAATAACCAAATGATTTTAATTTTAACAAGGTCAAGTAGTTTCAAGATACTATTCATTTTGATTATAAAAAACCCTTTTTATAACGACCAATCAAGAGGGCTTAATTTTATCATTAAATGATAGCTAGATAGGGAATATATCTAATATCGATTGTTCCCAAGAAGACCAATGTTTATAGTTTCTCTTGGTACCAATATCATATCAATTTGAGTGGAATATTACCTAACATTATATGTATTAGTACAGTCACAAGTATATCATCCTTCAAGTTTATAAGACGACATACTGCGGGTGACAATGAAGCGAGTCCGATTTTCTCAGTCCATGGTTTCACTCTAAGTATTCCGAAATTTGTACAGAAAGGCAGCCAGGCCCAGTATTTTCTTTCTAGAGTAAATCACACTCGAAATCGCGACGGCCGGGCGAGACACGCTCCTTCGTTTCGCGAAAGAGAGAGAGAGGGCGAAAGCTCTGACGGCAAAACTTTCAGAATCACATATCAATCATAATGTGAACTTAAACTGACCGACGCTATTCTTACAAGTAAATAATGAACCAGTATATAGTAACTACAGATATTCAGTTAATTGAATTTTATGTACTAGTACCGAGATAATAATATTTTCAGTGTGCTAATTCCATCTTTAGAACCAAAAAAATTTGACCTTAAATTAGCTTTAAAAGTTCTAAATTAGGGTTTTTATTCTGGTCACGAGTCGTATTTCACGTGAGTTAAAAACCCCGAGAAAAAATTCTCAGACAAGATCTAATTCTATACCCAATTTCAACCTCAAATTAGTAGCGCTTATACTAAGCTAGTCATTTAAATTATTAGAGATAGCCAGTAGCCTAGGTTTTTACACGCTGCCAACTAGAGATGAAATCAACAAACTAAATTTGAAAGAAGAAAAGTAATTTCACATCCGCCATTAAATAAAAATGAAAGGAATCTATTATGACGTATTTTACTTCCGTTCGCCCATTTCCGGTATTAAACCCCTCTCTTTCACGAGATTTTTGGTACAAAAAGAATAAATTGCACGCATTCTTCACCGACTTCCCTTGTCTTATAAACAATAACGTTTTTAAAAAAATAATAATACTAATAAAACTATTTATCAAAGAAAGAAAAATTGGACCATATTTTTCACTTTCAATATATTTTAGACTTTTCATTCTAGTCAGTTTGTTAGCTATAAAAAGTTAGGTCGGACTAGCACGTAAATTTTAACCTTATAAGGAATAAAAGTAGTTTTAGTAAACCATTCCTGAACACCAGAACAAAAGTATTACAAACTATATATCCAGGAAGACAAATCGTCGACAAGTACAAAAAACAATCATCAAAAATCTAAAAATATCATTTTTTCTCGAGTACCATATCTGTTCAGAGGGGGTATGAAAAGAAATATATAAAGCTACGTTCACACTAAAGACTAAAATCGTTTTGAATCGACAAATCAACTTTTCAAGAGCCCTACATGGTCACCCTAGTGTATCCAAAATCGATTTTAAACTAAAATTAAACAGATTATGATATTTAAATCGGTATGATTAACAATGGTTCACGTATGATCTTCATAAATCAATTTATTGCAGTTTCATCTGTATGCTGCTCAAGCCGAATCGGTTTGAAACTGGTTCCAGAAGCAGTTTCGAGAAATCAATTCGTACTAGGCACTTTGATAACCGTTTTTAACCGTTTTGGAAAGGTCAAAAATGGAAAATTTGGGGTCAACTGTAGAGATCTTTGGTTAAAAATGAAATCATTTTGTTGAAAAGTCGATCTGAACATTCGAAACGGTTTGAAAATGGTTTCAAAGTTGCTAGTGTGAACGTAACTATAACTGCAGCGAAACGTTTTCAATTGACTCCAAGGCTTAGTATGAACGTGACTAAGCTAATAATAAATATATATTTTGACAAAAGACCTTTACAGTTGACCTTAAAATTTTTCTAAATCCGCTTTCATACTAGGCCTTGGAGTCGATTCAAACCATTTCTCTGCAGTCGTGTGAACGGGAAACCGTTTTTTTCAAATCGATTTGAATCTCTCACCAAACTGCTTCGGGAACCAGTTTCAAACCGATTTGACTTCAACAACCTACAGATGAAACTATAGTAAATCGGTTTATGAAGATGATACGGGAACAGGTGGCGCTTATTAATACAATTCCGAGCGATTGGTAAATGCTAGTGTGAACCTAGCTAATTTGACCTTTTCCCCCAAATATTTTAACGTAGCTTTAGTTTTGAAATGGCAGTTGATATTTTAGCTACCACTATACCGAGTTCGCCTCAGGTTTTTCTATTTTGACAACGTTACTTGAATAACAACATCATGATAATTTAAGATAAAATACATATGTGATGGCATATGCTATAACCATTTTTCCGAAGGTCTATGAATTACATTTAAAATATTTTTCATACTATTAAAAACTCATACTCGAAATCTTACACCTCTGGGTTTAAGCATTTTTAAGAAACTTCAACATTAAATTGCCATAAATAAATGTAAATTTCATTTTTCCTGCTTGATAAAGTATTAAGGAATCCCCATGAATCCAGCTAAGCCTATTTTCCGGGTAAGTTTTAGATTTATTTAGAATCGAGTTTAGAATAGTTTAATTTGATTGTAATTTTTTTACTGGTGAATTAGGCCTATTTAAATCACTTGTTATTAGGTTGCATTCTACCTTTAAATGTCATTAACTTTAAATAATTTGTCAGCAGTTTAATGAAGTATTTGGTCATAATATTGTAAGATTATTTTCCTTATTATAATCCCTTCAAACACTCGTTTAAAAAAATGCAATCTTCCTCATTCAGTGATATTTCTTATCAAGATATATTTGTAATGTTGCGATTAATTAATTAATATTAAAACTAGTAGTGGATAAAAATAGTGCTTCAAACATTTTTGGAATAGAAATATTGGTCAAGTTTAAAGGCAGAATGCAACCTAATAAGTGATTTTTTTATCGATTCCTTATCGTTTAAATAGGCCTAATCCACCCATAAAAAGTTTACAAAACAAATATTAAACTAGAAATAAATTTAAAACTACCCCGGAACATAGGCTTAGCGGGATTCATGGAGATCCTGAATTGCCTCCGTGTAAGGTTTAGCGACCAATAGGCCCGTCGTTCACGTGAGATCTCCACAGGACTTACAATCGCTAGACCTTATACGCGAGGAAATCAGGATCTCCTTGAATACCACTAAGCCTATTTTCCTGGTTAGTTTTAAATTTATTTCTAATTTAATATTTGTTTGTAAATGTTTTCACTAGTGGATTAGGCCTATTTAAACGATAAAGAATTGATAAAAAAAAATCACTTGTTGTTAGGTTGCATTCTCCCTTTAAAAATCTATCAGGAATAGAATTATAAGAAGTGAAAATAAAGTTTTGTAAAAAGAATATAATTAAAAAAGTGGTACTACATATAAGGAAATAGTTTATTCCAACTATTCTGCGATTGACCTATATTTTAACTTTCAGTATTTTTATATTTAATATTGGTATTTGAAGTAATTTTAATCCCTTTTTTATCTTTCTATATTACTAAGCGTAAATATAAGTTTTTATAAATTTATAAATACAAAAGAATTTCTATTTGTTACGATTTATTTCCCGAGATGTACCTCATTTGATATAAAGCCCTCTAAATTAATTATTCAAGCTTTTGAATAAAAATATTTATATGGTAAATAATTGTGTCAAATGAATATTAATTTTTAATTAATTTAGTCCTAAGTCATTGCATATTGAGTTTAATGAAAGAAGTTTTTTTTAATTAAATTTTATAAACAAATATGGTATCAGCGAGAAAAGAAAAATATATTTCTTAATCGAATAATTTCCCCAAAATTAAGTCTTTTAAAACGATTCAAATGAATAAGTTTTTACTTTCGCGAGGTCTTTATTGCGAACGTACTTCATCCAAATTAAGTGGTACAATTTCGTATCGAAATTATCGTTAATTATGGACAAGAAATAAACTACGTCACATATCGGAAAAAATTAATAACGCCTTAATCCAGATATAAAATTTTGAATAATAATAATATGATAAAACTGAAAATATAATCCATAAGCATTCGAAAAAAAAGGAACATGAAATGGAACAATGGAACATTTTTTATAAGGCTATTTTATAATATAAAAACTGGAGCTACTTGTCCCTGGGGACCAGATTTATTTATATATTTGAAATTTATAAAAAAGGAAAAGGTCACTGGTCATAAGGACGAGTTCCAGGGTTCGTATGGAATCCTGGATAATTCGGGGATTTCTAAAATGGAGGTCATCCTTCGTCAACCCAATATTAATGACCTTGCGCCTAACAAGCCTAAATATTCATATTTATATTTAATCCTTGAAAAAATATAGAAGAAATAGTCGAGCTAGGGGTGCATACATTTAGAAACTCTCTTCGCACACTCTTTGCACTCATGTGATGCAAACAATACACCTTTTGCGCTAGAGGGGTGAGATGGTAGGCATAAGCTCATGCGCAGTGACTTCAATGTTTCATCACCTTTTGCACGGCTGATTCAATGGGTTGCCTACCCCACTTCTCTAGCGCAAGAAGTCTATTCCAAGAATGTCCGCGACCTCAGAAATAGGCATTGATTAGGACATCTGGAAAAGTTGGGGATTTGAACATAAATTCTGTTTCTTTACACAATCGAGGTGAATAACTAATATTATAATATATTAATTAACGAGACTGCTACTTCAAGATTCAGTAAACTCTATTGGCCAATTCCCCCCTCCCTGAAACATACGGAAGAACAAAGCAAAAGAACCACTCTAAGCAAATGTTGCAGGCTAGTTAGTAAACTCTATAGTTAACTATACCTAACACAAACTTTTTTAATTCTAACTATTCTGGTTAATTGTCAACCATGACTCTTGAACCGTAGTTTTAATAAATATTCAGATAAAATCTGATTTACGATTTACTAAGAAAAACAAAGTAACCGTGAGAATTTCGACGTTAAAGATATAGTAGGGCAAGTTAATCATTAATTCATTATACGAGGGAGATAATAGGGACGGTAAACCTTCGCTAGAATATCACGGCTGAGAAAATTGAGTAATAGCGCTCGCTAATATTTAGTATAGTTCCCGCGCAGCATACCGGTACATACGCCACTAAAATACGCAATTTTTAATAAAATGAGAACGGTTTGAAAACCCACTTTCTGTTGGAACAGAAAGTGAGGCGCTTGCTTTATCGCACGGGCCAATAATTCCCGAATTCGACGACGCGTAGCGCGACTAAAGTGTCAATAAAGATAGAGACAGATTATATAGGTTTTTACTATTAAAAAAAAAAAACCTTGCTTGATCAAATACGAAACATATTACAATTTTGGACCGAAGTTAATCTCGGGCAGTCCTCACTGTATACTTTATAATTCCTAAAGGATTTTGACGATTCAAATTACTGTTTATTTTACACGCCGGAAGCGTATGATCGAACCTATACGTAACGTTATATCTTATCTAATAAATGCAAGATGAGGTCATGGATTAATCAACCTCATAGGGATAATTCACTCTGGTACGATTTGCTTGAAGATGTTTGTTTCAAACATGGCGGCCAGACATTTTATCCGGCCCCTCAATTTTACCCCCTGACCGATACAAATCCGGAAGTAATCCATGAGAGCATCGTCTGCTTTAGAGTTTTTCCCCCTTCAATATTTCACCCCGTGTATCGGTAGCTAGAAACTTCCGGTGTAGACAATTATTGTCACTAGGGTGCGATTCGAACAATCATTTTACCAGAGTGAATTATCCCTGTGAGGTTGATTAATCCATGATGAGGTAGTACTCATCTTTTATCCATTCTAGGTATAATCCAGATCAATCTAGAAACTGCTATTCAAGTTCCATATAATTAGGTTTAGATTTAAAATCAGTTTTAAATTGCTTCGAAAAAAATCTCAGTTAATTTTTTTTCGGCTCAGAAGTTTAATCAAATTTATTTAATTACTTTTTATGGAGGCTTCTAATTATCCCTCCCAACTAAATTCTATTTCAATATATTATATTATAGGAAGGGCATATAGGTCAATAAAATTGGTTTTTTACACAGAAGAATGGAAGCCAAATAAAGGGTCCAGTCTTATAATTGGTCTTGGCACCAAGAGACCAATGGGAAGGAGATGATTTTAATTAATTTTAAAGTTTAATCAGGAGGTTAAATTTCTAGGAAAAGGAAGGTCGAATTGAATTTTATTAAATAATCGTGAAAGTTAAAAACCAGGGAAATTAATTACTTCGACGATATTTCGCGAATCGTGACAATATAAGAACCTTGGGCCAATCAGGGCACGGTTTTTTAATTGGTTAACTTTAGATAAGTCCAATTGTTTTCTCTAATTAATAAAATGTTAGTGTTTTAAAAAGCCTTTTATATATATACATGTAAAATTTGCAGTAATTTATTTTCTTTTAAACCTTTCTCAAGTCACAAATGATAACGTCGGATTTAAGTTCAAACTTTTATAATTTTCAAATTTTTTTATGAAATAAGATTGCTCAAATTATCTAGGGTATAACACCCACAGGTTCAATACTTTAAGTTGGGCGTAGGATGAAGACAGTTATCAAATTTCATTTAATATGGTATTTTTAAAATTAAGGGTATGACGCGTAAAATTAATAATTTATGCGTGACCCAGAATTAATACTATAGAATTAATTGACATTCACCATCGAATGTTCCTCTCAAAACATTCCTGTCATATCCGAATATCATTAAAATTGATCTAATTTCTCCGGATTATCCAGTGATGCGTTCTATAACCTTCGGTACATAAAACTTATCCGGAAAAAATAGGCTTAGATTGATTCATGGAGATCTTGATGTGTCAGCGACCAATGAGCAAAGGCCCGTCGTTAAGGCGAGATCTCCGTGAGACTTAAAATAACATTCCATTGTGGTCGATGACCCATCAATGCGAAGCAATTCAGGATAGCCATGAATCCAGCTAACATTGGGACACCCTGGAGTGGTTTTTAGAATATTTGATGAAAAATCCCATTTAGACGAAATATGCCCAAACCTCAACTTTCCCTGAATTTCACTAATATTTTTAGCCTTTCATTTATTTCCCAGAGATTTCCAGGTGTTTCAGATTTGTATATGAACCCTGCCGTCTTTTGTTAGAATTCCCTACATTACTGGGTACTTAATTAGAAGTAATTTTGAATTCATTTTAGTATTAGGATCTAAACATATTTCATTTAAAATCAAATTCTGTTGTCTGCCTAATCTTTTGACATAAAAACACCATATGATCATTAATAATATTTTTAAAGGTCAAAACACTGAACGATTAAGAACAAGCGTGCCATCCATATCTCTCTCGCTCTCTATACAGTAAATGTTACAAATTCCACGGCCAAATATTAAGGAAACCAGTAAAAAAAACACATTGCCCTATTAGACCCCAATTTTAACGGAATAAGAATTAAACGTTGAACTAAAAACGTGTCAGGAATTTGGGGCAAACCTAACTTTTTTCTCTCTCTTTCTCTCTCTACACACTTGATGAAACAATGGACATATAAAAATATTGTAATTAATCGCCAAATAAAGCTAAAAAAATTACAGCCGCAGCTAGCGTTCCGCATTAGCAATCAGAAAAAAATAAAATAATGGAGTAGTCTCACAAATAACTTTCAGACTACAAAGGTAGCTATTAATTCAAAATTCAAACGATATGAAATTAGAAATCGGACTAAGGAGTATTTGAGTAATAATGACAATGAGTATTACGTTAAACCCGTAGCATTTTTAATTTATGTTTAGAATTTCGGTTATTCCAACTAATTCATGGAATACTTCAATTATTCTTTAGTTTTTCCTTAATAAGGGAGAATGCAACCTAACAACAAGTTAATTTTATCGATTCCTTATCGTTTAAATAGGCTTAATCCAACAGTTAAAAAAATTAAACTAGAAATAAATTTAAAACTTAGCCAGATTAGCTGGATTCTGAGCTTCCCATAAAAGAACTAGAGACCAATGACATTGATCGATGGCCCTTAAATGGGGAATGAAGGATATCCATGAATCCAGCTAAGCCTATTTTGATGGCAAGTTTTAAATTTATTTCTAGATTAATATTTTATTGTATTTTTTTTTTAATAATTATAATAATTATATGGATAATAATTTTCACTAAGGGGGTAAATACCGTTCCCCCAGTGTTGCCAACCACTTGTGAGCGCAAATTGAAGCAGAAAGAAAGGCTATAAGTTTGGTTTTGGAACTGATTTGTTCTGAACTGCGCTTACAAGCCCCTGGCAATCCTGTAGTTAAAGGAAAGCTAGGAAAGAGGGGTGGAACCTTTTTGCCCCTTCATCGAAAACTATGTATATTTAAACGATAAATAATCTATGAAAAAATCACTTGCTATTAGATTACATTTTCCCTTTAACAAGTTCGCAAAAACGCAATGATTTCTGAATTAACCGCTCACTTCCCCGGATCTTATGACGTTGATTCTGATCAAAACTACTTAACTGATTATTTCGTGAGACTTTTACTTTAATTCAAACATGTAGTTGAACTATCTGACTCTTCCCTTCTGAATTAAAATGATTGCCTCTGATCTGTTCCGTCTTTACTATATAGGACTATGGGATTCAAAGAGGGTTTTTCTATAAAGGCGCGTGGGGGGTTAACGAGGAAATAACATGGAAATACTTCTTTCGTAATAAGTTCTTTCCTTTTTTGAAATACATATACATATAAAAAAATTAAGGGTAATTTTTGTAATGGGACATATGGGTCCAATCATATTTTGATATTTGTATTTTGTTATATTACATACGTGATTTTCAAGGAATGGAGGAGTTAAAAATTCATTAATTACCAAAAGCTAACGAGGGACGAAATTTAATTGAAATTAAAACCGATATAAAGGCCATTTTTAATTATTTTTACGATGGGGGCTTCGAGAGAATGTTTATTTATGAGATTGGCTAAGTTCTGGAAATTATGTTAATTGATATAACCTAATTCAATGAATTATTAAAGGGAAACTTGGAGAATTTATTTTCTGAGTCACCATGAGAATTTTTCCCAAATTTTTAGTGGCGTTTTTGGTGTTTAAATTATGAAAAAATTGTCAAATACATGGTTCCGAAAATAAATTCAAACGCTGTTCCATTTTTAGCTCCAATATCCCTTTAAGTTTATTTGAGAATTTGGTTAATTTCCGATGAATTTGCGAGAATTCTCCGAATTAATTCGCCAATTAAGCGATGCTCATCCAACTCACGTGTAGCGGTAATAATGTGGTATAAATTTGCATATTTGGTGCTGTAGTAGCGGGGATATGACTAACGATTATCCTATAGTCTCCTATAACTCGAATGAACAGATTCTTAGAATTGCAATCCAAACATGGAAAGTTAGACATTAAAACCGTAAGGGCGACCATTGAACCCAAACTTCAAAAAGGGAACCAAAAATCAAAGCCTAATTTAAACATGTACCATTTTCTCTTTTCCCATTCCCTGCTCTCACTAAGTCCATAATACAACGCAACACCCAAATGTAAGAAAAATAAACAAAATCTCGGCGTCACCCTCAAATTTTATACAAATTCAAAAGGGGGCCTTTCTAAAAATCATTGAACCAAAAATAAAAATCTAGCTCCAAGTTAGCGCGGAATCAGTTCTTTTATATGAAGTCCAAATGCCATCCCAAGTTTTTCAAACTTCTTTCAAATATTTTATAAACATTATTTTTCACATTATATTAATTTTAAAACCGGTAGCATTTAAATAACTTTAATATATAGAAGTAATATTTGACATTAAATTTAATTAAGGAGAACTCCATGACTGAACGTCAAAACAAAACTTTATACATATCTTATTGGTTCTCTTGAATTGACATTGCTGACGTGAGTGGTAAAAAAAGGCATTTGGTTGCCCTTACTTACGACCCTGGTTTCGCCTAAGTAAAATAGGGGTCGTGGGAATTCCTACCTTAAATTTAAGTAATTTTAAATACATCTCATAATAGAGTGTGGGTGAAAACTAAGCTTCGATTTTGGAGGCAAAATGTATATGACCAAAGAATGTCTATTAGGATCGCCCTTGATATGACCTTAAGATAGCCGCAGCAGGAGCATAGAGGAAAGCCAACTGAGCCTTTGAGGGGTGTAAGGAGGTTTTGGACGAGCAACTGCTGTAATACGCGGCGCTTATCAACCTTTTTCACGGTAAAATTAGGGATAAGCTATATTTGTTTTACGTATCACAGTCAGGGTCGCTGCTGTCAGCAAGACTACCAGTCTCTTAAAGGGACTGTCTGCCATTTTTAAATCTCCTTTAAAGTCGCCTTCTTTTTTAGCTTTGCTTAGCAGACGACGCTGACCATAGCAAATTGTACTGTCTTCCACAAGCGAAGAGAATTTTAAAGGGGCAAATATCAGAGAAGATAGGGCGGGATTCTGAAGGCGATTAGGCGAAATGAACCACGTTCATTGGCTAGAATACCCTTGACGTTTTATTTCCCCCTCAAACAATAATACTCTATTTCAGTTGCACTTTCGGAAAGATAGTAAACAGAAACTTAACTTTATCTCGCATATAAACTTTAAGGTACTAAATTTTTCACAATTACATAATCTTAAGAGTACAAGTCAAGTATAGAAGCGTTGTACGGTCTTCTTAGCCCTCAAATCAAGCGTGGCGAAACTCTTAATCGATAATTTATAAGCGCTAAATATTACTTCAGTTTACTTTGACATGAATTTGTTTTTTCCCCCAATAAATAAATAAAAAAAATTGAGGAAAAAATTCCAAGTTCCTTGTCCTTTTGAGATACAAAACCCTGGAAATTTAATCAATTTATGATCGATATTATCACGGTTTAAGAGTTTAATAACATTTTACGTGAGTAATCACCGTTATGCCGAATCAAAACGCTATTAAATATATGCTTTAGTTAGATATACTTTGAACTTAAAAAAAAAAAAAAAAAAAAAAAAAAAAAAAGGGAGTTTAACTATTACGTTTGCTACATTAAAGTCGAGAAATTACCTTTTTCCTCAACTTTAAAAGGGAGTATAAATATCTGGCCCAAGGTGGAAGATTCAGCTTGATATCGCGCGAGTTACGACAGAAAACAAGACGTAGCGCGCGATGGCAGACGATTTTCGATTTAGTTTATACTCTATGTTAATTACTTCATTAGGCTCATGGTTCCCTTGAGTATAGTTAACGTAATTTTCTAGCATAATATAATTTTCTAAACCTAATCAAATCTTTCCGTTTTGTCGCTATCTCCCTGAATAATTTTTCGAGTATTCTAATGACGTAACGATAAGGGCATGAAGGGTGCGCCACTATGGATATTTTTGGAAAATAACTCTTTGTTAATACAATATGAACCAGCTTAAAATAAAACCCGTGAAAAATCACGGGGAGTTTCCAGAATACTTCAGACTTTTCGGGAGAAAAAGTTACGGACAGACATTTTTATTATGTTTTGATTGATGATTAAGAATAATCGTATATTTTCACCTATCCTTCAATTTACATTTTCGTCTAAAACTTGGTGATCAAAAAGTCTAGGCCTGTATTTTTTAACTATAAGATACTAAATTAAACATTCTAATCACGAACCACGTTTTTAAATCACGAGTAATATTACTATGAATTTAATCACGAGCTATCACGTGATATTAATTTTAATCGATATAAATTATACGATTTTTGAAAAAAAAAAAAAAAAAAAAAATATGAGAAAATTCTGTAAAAAACCTGTTTAATCTTCTTTTTTAAATTTTCTCTGATAAAGTTCTACTTTTCATTCTTTCTCATGTGGAATATTTAAACGATAAAACTAGTTTTTGTAAGTTTAATGTGTTCCATATTGAGTTTTCAACAGTATTTTTTAACTATAGTCTGTTTAATGGTTTCCACTTCATCAAGTTTGTTGGCAGCAGGCACCAAACTAGGCTTCCTTAAGAAGACACGCAACCTAGCTGACTCGATTCGGGCCTTGCAAATTTAAACTTCAGAAATTGAAAAAAATTCCAGGGTTATTTTAACATACGCGTGACGTCGGTTTTACTTTTCATTTTAATAGATAACGAAAGATAACAGTTTCTTTCTCCACTGAGGAAAGATCTACGTTGATCAAAAATGATCTAAATTTGAAAATTCCAAAAAGAATTTGACCAAATAGACGAATTGAAATAACCTGAATTCGTGAACCAAATTTTAAAATGCCATTGGTCTACTTTTGAATTCAAATTTAGTTTATTACATTTGATCTATTTGGTCTAATTCTGCTGAAATTTTATAGATTTAACCAAAATAGATTTTTCCTCATTGGGTAAGGCGATTAGTTTCGTTATTCTATAGAAGTACATTGAAATGAAAAGTAAAACCGACGTCACGCGTATGTAAAAACAGCCTAGGGGAATTTTTTTTTCAATTTCTAAAGATTAAAATATAATTAATTTAGCGCAGTGCTTAGCGAGATGATTTTGAAAAGTCCCAAAATTCCAAATCAAGTCAGGTTGCGTCTTTAATTTAGCTACGTTTACACTTGACACTTTGGAGCCGTTTTCAAACCGTTTCAAGTTTTCCAGTTAATCTGTCTTGATCAAAGATCTAAACGGGTGACCCCAAAATTTTATAATTTAACCTTTCCAAAACGGTTCCAAAGCTTGTAGTGTGAACGCGGCTTCAGTCTAAGAAATCATATGACAGAGATAAAGCGTAGCCTAACTTTCCACGTGTAGATAATACGAAGATAAACTATAAAACACCTAGTCAGGGATCTAGTACTCCAAATACAAGAGATAGCTTTATACGTATTGCCAACTCAAGGTTGGTACAATAACTAAAGATTAAGGGAAAACTTCGGGCGTTTCAATATAATAAATAATTGTAACTTTTCAGCACGTACGAAGCTACGTTTTATCTATATTCCTAAAAATTTCATAGAGATAACACGAATCTTAACTTTCTACCTACTGTAAATTTGAAATAATGACTGGATCCTACTATTCACTTTGGGTTTACCAAAACTACTTTATGTCCTAAGAAGCTTAACATTATGTATTAATCCGCCCATTTAAGAGTAGTACGCAAACTGATTTTGAACCTAAATTATATTATATCTGACGTCAAAACGGAAACCAAACTGGTTCGTAAAAAAAATGTTCATTAGTCAGTTTTTTTAGTTTTAAAACAAACCCATGTTTTTCTACGTATACTTTTAATGACTTTGTCGATTCGTTTTTAATGCATTTGCCTCCAGGAATTTTTCATATTCGTGATTATTATGGTATTTTTTGTGCCAATTATATATATCTTTATGTTAATTACATCTATGCTACTGTACTTGAATTAAAATGAATGTGGGAAACTTTTATTATTATTGAGGTATGGGTGTATATTTAATGAAGTATTAAATGTCGGGGGACATCTAACCTCAGGCCCGGAAAGGTTATGAAATTCCAGTAAATTGAGGGCATTTAACTTTTATTTTTTTTTCTTACCAGTATTATTCAAATTTAATTTTCATAGTGAATAGAAGCAATAATTGAAAAAATAACAATGCAACCTAACAACAGTGATTTTTTTTATCGATTCCTTATCGTTTAAATAGGCCTAATCCATCAGTAAATGAAAATTGGAAACCAATATTAAATTAAAAATATATTTAAAACTTACCTTGAAAATAGGCTTAGCTGGATTCATGGAGATCCTGAATTTCTTCGCATTGAAGGATCAGCGACCAATGAGCAAAGGGGAAACTTCCAATAACATTCGATTGGTCGCTGACCCATCAATTGGAAGAAAATTAAGGATCTACAAGTCATGAATCCAGCTAAGCCTATTTTGATGTTAAGTTTTAAATTTATTTCTAGTTTAATATTTGTTTGTAATTTAAACGATAAGGAATAGATAAAAAAATCACTTGTTGTTAGATTGCATTCTTTAAATGTATCTCTGATCGAAACTATACTAAAAACTACCATGGTACCCAAAAGCTTCTATTTAATTAAACTACAGTTAATTATCAAAGAAAGTTTAGAGATTTACGAAACGTCTCACAATATCTGGTGACCTCTGTGGTCGGAAGCAATTTTATATTGCGAAATAAAATATCTATTAGGGTTAATTATTTAAAACAATTAGAAGCTTTCGTATACAATTAAGTCACCCAATTTATATTAGAGTTATTTATCAACAATTGAACTCGTACTTAAAGGAAATTCAAGATTATTATTTGTATCAATATTTTGCAGATTTAAAGGTACCATCTGCTAAAAGATAGAGCCCCTTAAAAAAAACTAACGTCGTCTGCTTATTTATTAGATATTTTCGTTCGTTCATCTTCTCTTGAACTCTAAGCCTAATTAGAACCCTTGTATTTGGCCAATCGATGGTTAGGTCAAATAAGCAGACGACGTTTAATAACCAAAAGGGAAGAAAAAATGAAAGCGACATCTTTACACCCTACATATTATATAATAAAACGCGGGAAATATGAAATAAAATGTCACGTGGTATCATCTACAAAATGAATTGGATTTACTAAGAATAATTTAAAACCATCCTATCCCTCACGCTGTGAAATAAAATAAAATTTCTAATGGATGAAGACATTCCATAAATTATATAATAACCAATATTTTACGGCCATGTTCAATATGGCAAGCAGTCACGTGTTTTACATAAAAAATATTTACAGAAATTTGACGCTTTTGCGACAAATGCCTGGGGGATATGTCTGCTTTTAAACAAATTCAGGATCTCTTAAATGATCTTCTCTAATCTCTATCTTAAAACTTTTGGAAATAAAGAATACACGTTGCATCTGACTTTAGCCATAACTTTGCAATCACAGGAAACAGGTGGGCTCATGGTAGACTTCAGATCCAAGGGGAGGGGGGGGGGGGGATATAAAAAACTACACACCTATGGCTGGTACAATATATAAAAAAATCTTGACAAGAGATCCTAACCTTAAGCATCTGGCCCCTACCCAAATTGTATCAGGGATTAGATTCTTAGACAGGAGGAGTCTATCCTGTGCTTAAAGGAAACCCATAGATTTTGAAGGGGGATTGGAACTAGGGGTAATACGCCAGCTGGTAGATGACCACCTTTCGTGACAGCTGGCGTACCTTTAAAATTTCGAGCTAAGAACCGACCTTTTGGGTCACGTTACTACTTCTGCTACATTGGAAAATAAATAATAACAAAGGAAATTCAAACTAGACCTTCTGGAACTCCAGTTAATAAAGGGGGACTTAAAACCTCTTGGAATAGGTGTAGTATTCTTTAAAATGTATATATATAGCGTTTTAACATTTGTTCAAAGTAGTGGCAGGAATGTCAAGCTGTGCCGTCCATATTGCGCCAGAGCTTCAAACAGCCTTTAAAGGGAGAATGCAACCTATAAAGAAGTGATTTTTCATCGATTCCTTTATCGTTTAAATAGGCCTAATCCACCAGTAAAAAATTACAAAAATTATTTAACTAGAAATAAATTTAAAACTTACCGGAAAAATAGGCTTAGCTGGATTCATGGAGATGCCGCATTCCCCGTATAAGGGCAATCGATCAATACCATTGGTCGCTAGTCCTTATACAGGGAGTTCAGGATATATCCATGAATGCAGCTAAGCCTATTTTGATGATACGTTTTAATTTATTACTAGTTTAATATTTGTTTACAATTTTTTCAATGTTAGATTAGGCCTATTTAAATGATAAGGAATCGATAAAAAACTCACTTGTTAGGTTGCATTCTCCCTTTAAATCTAAATTATGATCGGAATCTGTTCGAACTTACAATGATTATAAAGTTAACTGTATCATAGTTTAAAAGAGACCCAAGGTAATTTATATTTTTCACACAATGCAATAAAAAACTAAAGTTGCCCTTAATTTGGAGTCTCATTCAAGGATTTGGATGGGGAGAATCCCAGTTTAAAGAGTCTATAGACTCTTGCCAGTTCGTGTGTACTCTAGTATCTTAAAAAAAAAAAAAAAAAAAAAAAAAAACCTTGGCAAGTAAATGTATTGAAGACCGAATAAAATATCTAAGACCTTGTTCTCCTTTATAATTTCAATTTATAATATAATTCATCTCTAATACCAAAATAATAAAGGGCCAGTCACGTGACTTTTAAATTTGTTTTAGGGGAGTTAATGATATCGATGAGAGCGGAGTATAAAATGAGAATAATAATATCTAAATTGGTCTACATTAGGAGTTATTTAATTTTCAAAGATTGTTTTAACCGTTCACCCGACCTCGCATTCAACTTAATGTTAATGAAAATTTTAAATTGTAAGGGTTTATTTTTTAGAAATAATAAGTCCCGCTAAAGCATAGAATTTTTTGGAGTTCCAAAAAGTTTTTTAAGATTTAAAAACTTATTTGTTATTTTTCCCCGAACTTTAATATCATTGATCACATATTTCTGAATTTATTACTACTAAACACTTTCCCTTTATATATAAAAGAATCATGTACTCACCGATGCATTGTTTTTGTTTCATTCAATTATAGATCCACGTTCGTTAGCGACGAGAGCGAGATTATTTTCCCGGGATCGACTGGACACGACGGAATATATGAATAACTTAGCCACATTGGATCGTAAACTGGCCATGGATGAAATTTTGGAAAAACGACGAAGAGTTATTTTTACTCCAGCCGTTTCTTGCGAACTTCGCGGTGGACCGGATGACGTATTCGTGGATGTTATTGGACCCATTGATCTAGTAGATGATCATCGATCTTCGCTAAGAAAATCAGAACCATGGACAATGAATTAATTTTTTTCCAATTAGGGACTATGAAAGTATTCTACAACAATTTCCACCCCCCTTCTTTCCCCAATAAGAAAAAACTTAGTTTTATATCGAAATATTTAAAGATAAATTATTTTTCATGATATACTAAAATAAAAATAAAAATGACTGAGATAAGGGGTCTGATAACGACTATTTTCTAATAATTGGCTAATTATGTTTCTTAAAATTTGTTTACTTCGATTAAAATACTTATATTTTTCAACGTGAATGCTTGACTAACATTTCTAAAACAGCTATCGATGTTTTAAATTTTAATTTGTTAATCATAAACGGCTACGCTAAAGATCTGATTAGTTTTATGTTCTCAAAATTTTTAATTGAGAGCGAATATGATTAACAATCTATATATTAATACTATGGATGTTTAAACAATTTTTTTGGTGTTAAAAAACTTAAAATTCCAACTCAAGGCTCGCTAACACGAGTAACAGTTTTCATTAAACTGTTATTTAATTTTTTAGTTTGTTTTACAGCGTGCTATTTTTTACACTCTTGTAATAAGTTCCGTGTATATATTTAAGTATTTACTTTTTTTAAAAAAACGATGACACAAAAAGTTGGGAGTCTAAATGCCATGCCAGCCATGTACTTTTATCTTCGAAGTACAGAAAAAAAAAAAAAAAAAAAAAATAACCATTTGCATTAAACCTGAAACTACGGTTGAAATTTTTGAAAAGAAAATGTTGTATATATCGTAATATTCGAATAAAAAAATCCTTTTTTATATTTAAAATTGGCTATTATAGTTCCAACGTTCATATCACAGAATCCATGAAATTTTGCTATCATTAAAATCCCCAAAATCAAGGTTCATTAGCTTTTATAACTACCCTCCGCAGTCAGGCAAGTTTTTTTTTATTATTATTTAATAGCCATCTATGATTATGTATCAACCTCATTGAAGCTAACCATTAATAATTTTTATTACGTTTCTTAATACTAATTGCAGGACAACTATGGGAGCCATCTTGATTCATAAAGGGTCAAAGGTGTATTTTTTAGACCCTAAAAAACCTATATAATTGACCTACCATGAGTGTGAATCCATTTCCATTACACTGATTACAATTCCAGTTAGTTAAATAAAAACCTCTTTCGAAACTTGAGAGACTTTGTCTCGGAATAGTACTAAATATTTTTTATTCTAAGTCAATGCAAGCCATGCTTGAAAAGTTGGAAATATACCTATAATACTCGTGCCCCCCTCCTTCATCCTCCTAGAATAAACCACTTACACTTGACAAAGAAGCCAAGGCTTAGTGATTATTCCCCCCAACGGCCAGCCCCTTTTTATGCTTATCAAATGAGAAATAAAAATTAAATACTTACAATAAATGGGATTTTTTTTCGTTCGAAATATCGCAATAAAAGTTCACTTCCAATTAATTTTAACTAAACTGTGTTAATTAGTCATAAATCAAAACTTTCGTAAGAGCTGAACGAAACAATACCATCTCATTTCGGTGATTCCACAAAAAGAACTAGCCTAACGAGGCTGACGACTTCAAAAAAGAAACCCTTTGACCTTCCGGCCTTCACTGAATCACTGCATCAAGAAGGTCACGTGTTCAAATGGAAGAATTGTAAACCGGAAGGACTGTTACTTTTCAGTATGAAAAATATTTATTACATTATTATTTTGACAACTGTGGGTGTACCAAGAAAACGTTATTTTTATTTTAAAATAATGCAATATAAGGCTCAAAATTAAAGTTTTTGTCTAAAAATGTAAACGGAAAGTGGAAAAACGTACTCCTAAGTTCAAAATGGATGGAAACAACTCACATTTCAAGCAGACCAATTGCTAGTAGCGCCCTCATGAAGTAATACTAGTAACTAAAATTTCAATTAGGAGTTTTCCTCAATAATTTTTAAAATTTTTTTTTATTAGTTTAAAATATATTTTAAGCAATTTTATTTACAAATTTTATTTCATTGAAAATGAAGTTATAAACACGACTCTGTTATTTGCCAACTTACTTTACCCTTCAAGGTTGCACGTTGTAATTTCTGCAATTTATAATAATCGTTACACAAAAGAAACCTAATTAAATTTGATTTTAATAAAAAAATAACCTTTTGAAATAAATAGGCCATCAATCTGTGGGTTTGATTTAGTTCTTGCCGTAGCTTTTGCCTTTGAGGTTCGTAAGATTCTGGTAATCTTCGATATATTCTAGAAAATATTAAATTTGTAAAATTTGTTTTTCTTTCAATCCAAACTGATTTACGTTAAAATTCAATCAATTTATCAAACCTTTCTGTTTGTTGCCTCATTTCTTTATGAGTAAACGATGGACAATTTCCAATATTGTGCGTAAATTTGGCCGTAGTTTCAGTTTTGAAGTTTGCCGAAGTCGGACGAATTGTAGAAACAATTGAATTATTCCTTCTCATTCGAACTTGAGCTAATTTTGGAAGTTCTCGTTGCCTTTGCCTTGAATTTTTTATTATATTTGTGCAATTTTTAAGAAATGCTCTCTAAAATTATAGTAAGTAAAATTACTTCCTATTTTTATCATTAAAAAATAAGATTAAAGTTTTACCTGTAAACTTAAAGTTTGATCTTGTTCTTCGTGATGTTTCTTCAAAGATGTAGAAAATGGAACAAACCACGCTACTGCTAAATCCTCACTTTCTTCTTGCTCTTCCGCTTCCACGAGGTCACCAGCTCCCAAGTTGGGTGAGGTTTGAGTCGTAAATTCGCGAACACTTTCTGTCGGTCCTCCAACTCGTAAAGGTTTAAAATAAGTTCGAGATTCCGTTAGCTGGTCGTCAACGTAGAACTGCTGATGCTGGTCATGAGGTACTTCAGGCTCTAATATGGGTATATGAAGTTGAGCCTGTTCCGTTACTTCATTACTCAGAGGATAAGCCAATACATCGTGATCACTTTGCAAACAAACTCCGCAAGGGACAAAACGAATTGACTCTTCAGTGGTTCCGTCTTCGCTGTTGGTTGAAAGAGTAGGGAACAACGGAACCGTGATTTTATTTGGCACTGTGAAAGAATATATTAAAAATTTAAAACCAAACACAGAATAAGTGGGTTTATGCGACAAAAAACTTACCAGCTTCGACTGATTGGTATTCTGGTCTCCAACACAAATAACAGGGGACTAAAGTTAACTGAGAAGTTCTTATATTCACTTCGGAAACGCAAAATGAGACAGTATTACTCGCGCGAATACTGGGTGATGTGGTATTAGGTTGGTGGCAAGTGGAACAGGGAACAAAGGTTTGAAGATTGTCTATAGTTTGAAAGGGTAGAGTTATGAGAACAGGGCTTCCCCCTTGCGTTCCTTCGTGAAGACAAACTGGTACATCGTGAGAAGGGTTTGCAACATTTGGTATCACAGGTGCAGTTTCGTTTTCAGTGTCGAACCGGTGGTTGTCATTCAATGATGCTCGAGACATAGATCTGTAAAGGTCTTCAATGGATTCATTTTGACGTTGGTAGTTTTGAATAAATTCCTCTCGCGATTCTGTCGCTGCTGTGTAGAAATCGTTTGGGGGTTCGTCACTGTGATTACCTTTAAAGAGCAATGATTCATAAATACCAAAAAATGTTTAAATTCAAGCTTACTATATAAAATCTAATCGTTTTACAAAATAACATAGGTAATTATCTAATCATGGGCGAATATAACATTTATTTAGATATAATGATTAATGAACTGTCTCAAAACTCTAAAGACATTTCACTGATTCCAGCAGTGAACTAGTTGATTAGTTCCATGATTCCAGAGAATCCAGACTAATAACTAAGTAATTAATTAGTAAACAAATCGCCAAGGGTTACGTACTGTTCAATGAATTATCACTTCCAGAAAATCCCACGTTGGTAGTTTGAACCCCAACATCTTCACTAAATCGAGATAAACCTTCCGGTTCAATTCTTCTACCGTGTGCCATTAAATACTTTATAAATTAATAAATAAAAAAAATCAAGAAGGAAATTGCGAAACTACCATGCCCTTAACTTTCGCCTGAAAAGTGAAAACCGTTACGACGACTTTTGAAAAATTGTGGGGGAGGGAGTCAGGGACATGGACGGAAATAAGCACAAGTCACTGGTCATTGTCCGATAAATTTTCCAAATGTCCGATAACTTTTTATTTTTAAGAGGGGGTCACTGGACAAATGTCCGATAAAAAAAAAAGTACATTTCAATACAAGAAATGTAGCATTGTCCGGTAATTTTGTTAAATGTCCGATAACTTTTGAATTTTTAAGGGGGGTTACTGGACAATTGTCCAATAAGAAAAATTCCTTATTTCCGTCCCTGGTCAGGGACATACGTTTAGGGACAGACTTGGAAATAAGAAAGTTGGGGAGGTTCGAGGAATCCTACCGGCGTCTGCTCGAGGAACAGGGAGAATTTATTCCCGCCAAAGTTAGCTTTGAGTCCTTGTCCTTTACTTGACTACCGATTTGATGTGTGATCCTGTACCTGTTTTAAAAATTTAAATAATTAATTTTAACTTAAATTCTAACTATATATAAATTTATAAATATTGACAATGAGTAATTCATCTGAACGAATTGTAATACTTGTGGATATGGACTGTTTTTACGTTCAAATAGAACAAAAGTTAGCTCCAGAATTCATGGGTAAACCCTGCGCAGTTGTCCAATATAACGCGTGGAAAGGAGGAGGGTATGTTCTTAGTTTTAAATACTAGTAATGATGATAGTTAAATATTTATAAACGTGAACGTTATCTTGTAATACAGTATAATTGCCGTCAATTACGAAGCCAGAGCGTGTGGTGTCACTAGAAGCATGCGCGGAGATATGGCTAAGACAAAATGCCCCGAACTTCATTTATTTAGAGTCCGTGAAGAACGAGGGAAAGCAAATTTAGACAAGTATAAACCCCAATCCAACCTCAAAAAAAGCTGAAAATTCATTCTCACTTCATTATTAGGTATCGTGATGCCGGATCTCAAGTGATGAAAGAACTTTGTCAGTTTAGTGACATAGTCGAGAGAGCAAGTATCGATGAAGCGTATTTAGACGTTACTGACATTGTATCTACCCGAATGGAAAAAATTCAAGACATTACGCATGAAATGTTGGATAATACCTTTGTGGTTGGATTTGAATCTGTCGAAGAGAAAGTAGATGATCCGAGAGCTGCGGGAGTCAAAAGATGGCTTGAAACTTCGTGCATTTTCAATCACACTGATAAAAGGCTGGCTGTGGCTGGAATTTTAGCTGAAGAAATTAGAGAAACCGTCTATAAAAACACAGGTTATCGATGTTCGGCTGGTATCGCCCATAATAAAATGCTCGCCAAATTGATTGCTGGATTGCACAAACCAAATCGACAAACTATTTTGCCATTTTCTTTCATCGCTCATCTATATAAAACTATACCAATACATAAAGTGTAATGCGTTTTATATTACTTTAGTTTTAAAATCTTAATTTTTTTTTTTTTTTTTTTTTCCCATTTAGTCGAAGTTTGGGTGGAAAATTTGGAGAAGAAGTCAAAGAGAAATTGGGAATTGTAATGATGAGTGAGTTAGCAACATTCAGCGAAAATGAACTGCAGAAGAAATTTGGAGAAAAAAATGGGTTTGTAACTTTAACTTTGTAATTTCTACAAAAGTATTTCAATTCTTACATCAAAGATACAATTTTCAATTAAAAATTCAGTTCGTATCTCTTTGATTTGGCTCACGGAGTTGAAAACGATCCAGTGACAGCCAGACAACTCTCCAAATCGATCGGTTGTGGTAAAAACTTCCCAGGAAAGACTGCGTTAGGCTCAAGAAGTGACATTACCAAATGGTTAACCTTATTGACACAAGAACTGATTGAAAGATTGAATAAAGATCGTGAAACTGTAAGAATTAATTTGAAAACTAATCATGTCTTAAAAGTAATAAGTTTTACTTTGAAAAATAGAATCAAAGACAAGCGCAACTTCTAACCATCTCATTTCGAAGACTAGGTGATAAACAATTAAGTTCAATATCACGATCAGTTGCTTTGCATTCTTATGATATTGAAAGATTGATAACTGAAGCCATGAAAGTTTTGGAGAAGTTTAGTTTGAACGGCGGTTTATGGAATCCACCTATTATAAATTTATCTTTATCTGCGGGAAAGTTTCAAGACACACTCGTTTCTTCGAGTAATATAGTATCGTATTTTACCAAATCCAAAAAGCCAGATGAAACGCTGACTACATCCGTTAAACCTAATTTTGAAATTGAAATGGAGGATAGTTGTAATAGTGTTAATTCGATTGCGGATAAAGTTGAACGAAATACATCACCTCAAAAAGGTTTCTTTGCTTTGAAATGTGAACAAAACATTCACGGAAAAGAAAATATTCAAAATGAACCGGAAGTAGTTGAATCTAAAACAGACAAGTCTCCGATAAAGGGTTTTTTCACAAAAATGAACCAGATTGAATCCGATATAAAATCTCCAATTAAAGGATTCTTTGCGAGAAAAATGGAAGAACTAAACTCCAACAGTTTAGACGAAGATCCACTGACCAAAAGCAATGAAGTTAAAGAACTCGTTAACAAGAAAGTACTTAAAATTCTCAGCGATGATAGTTCATGTTCTTCCGATTCTCGGAGAGGATTTTTTGCTAAAAAAATGGAAGAAATGAAATTAAATAATCTTAATTCAATAGCTAGTACTTCCGCCTCAACGGCATCTATAGACGTGCAGACAAACTGTGATAATGATGAGAATGATGTAGACAATATGCCCAAATACAAAGTTGATGACGGCGAATTTTACGCATGCGATGATTGCAATCAAAGAATTGCACTTATTGAAGTTGAAGACCATTTAGACTTTCATTTTGCCCAAAAGTTACAAAAAGAAATGAGAGCTCAAAGTTCCAGCTTATTTCAAACTAGTAAAACAAAACCAGTCACGCTTGCAAAGAGCGGAAAGAGGAAACCAACTGCTAAATCAAAGAAAAATGAAATTAAAAAACCTAAAAATGGAAATAGAACTTTAGATTTTTACCTGAAATGAAATTTTTACTGTTAAGAGTGTAAATTAAAATTAATATCATTTATTTATTCGTAATCCAATTATTTTTAGGCTTAGATAAAGATGATGGAATTAGTGCCCCAAGTTAAGCTTTAAGAACAAAATAATATTAATATTACGAACGGGGAAAATACCATTTTATATTAGTTGAGACGGAATTTTTGACTTTTAAAATACAAAAATTAGGCAGAGCAACTAAGAGTAATTTTCTATGAATTAATCATTGTAAAACTGATTTAAAAAAAATTACAACTATTACTGATCTACAAATCAATTTTTAATCTTTTTGGAAAGTAGGCTTAACAAGGATCTATGGAAAGTATAAGATTCTCGAGCCAACAAACAAAAGCTAGTTTGAAACTACTCTCGGAATAAAACTTGCGCTTCTCGCATGATTCGCCGAAGATGAGATTTTAAAACTCCATGAATCCTTGTTAAGCCTACTAAAAGAGTCGGTTAAGACTTAAGACTCGGATTTCTTTAAAAAATTACTATTGAATAAGGTCCATTTTTAACACTATGGAATCTATAGAAAATTACTTGTCAGATCAACGAAGATTTAGGAAAAATTTTAAATATTTAATGAACAGTAAATGTTAAAGAGAAAAGTCACTATTTTTAAAGGTATACTAGACTAGAACAAATTATTTTGAATTGATTTGCTAAAAGTTAACAAAACTCACCAAAGGTTTCGCGGTAATTGGCGATAATTATCAAAGTTGTGAAGAAATGTCAAGATTTATTTCAAATAAAACTTATTTGTTGATGCTAATTAGAGTCAGTCTTTGAAATGGTGCATGAACCTAAAGAAATATTTGATAGAGAGCGCAGTATAGTCAAAATGGTTGACAATTTTTCATTGGCATCAGCTACTCAGTTTTCTAAAACAAGTTTGTCTATAACTTCTTTGAAGGCTTAGAGGCTGCTGCTTGACTTTGATAATTAACTGTAAATTACAGTGAAACCTTTGTTGTTTTGACAAGTTTTAAAGCATATTTTCACAGTCGAAATCAATTAAAAATAAAAGTTGTTATCAGAATCTAGAATTCCTTTAATATTCATTTGAAAATTTGAATAACCGAAGTGACTTTAAACAAATATCGTCTCAGTATTCAATCAAATTAAACAAATGCTTTTTCTAAATAAATTTAATTTCCAAATTTCATTTCTTGAATTTCAACCCAGATTTTTAAAATCAAGCCAGAACCGTTTGCGTAAAATGTTTGAAATATTAAAAAAATTTTGTTTATAGAAAATTAAAAATGTTATAAAAGACTAAGGTGTAAAAAAAAAAAAAAAAATCGGTAGTTATAAAATCATCTTTTAACAGTAATCGCTAATAACTGTTGGCATTATAATAATATCATAACCAGTGGGAAAAAAAAGCTACTCTTTTAAAGTAGTATTACGGCGGGTTTATGATTTAATTGACGTACAGTAAGTCTGCGCTGGCATTTTTCTTCTTGTGCCAATTTCGAGGCAAAGGAGAATCAGGCGTACGAGATAACAATCTACTCGTAGGAGGATTGGGTCTTTTTATCGACGTAGGCATATCTTGAGGTATTAGAAATCCTTGAGAATCTTTAAAATGTTCTTTTCGATCTCGAACTGATTTGGAAGCGATGGCGTTACGTTCGAAAGTACCTAACTTAAGAACCGGCGAAGCTTTAACAGAATTATGAACTTTCTCAATGGTGTTGTATAGATGAATCGAAGCCAGAACTTTACCGGCGTTCATTTCTCGAAGCTTGATGATCGAATCTCTCTTCGAACCTTGAACGTCGTCATCTTCTTGACTTTTGTTGGAAAAGGCAAACTCTGCGCCATCTTGCCACTTAAATTGATTAAGATTGGACGGAGTAGAACTTTGAATGACTTTACTCATTTTGGATCTTGTTCTCGTGCGCGGCTGGCTCAAAGGTATGGGTGATTCTATTGGTGTATTGAATAAAGCCGAAGTAACGTTGCTTTCAACGTTTTTAAGTTTCTCATCTTCGAACCCTTCCGATGAACTGCTATGATCTTCTATAGTTAATGGAATAGATTTTTCGATGTTTCGATCCAAAAGAGGAGAAAAACCGAGAGAACAATACAAAATATTTCCATCTTCGTAAACATCCTTGGATTTTGAGTCAAAACTCGGTGAGAAATCGAGCCGTTTTTTGACAATCTTTTCGTCGCTTTGTTTCGGAGTTACTTCCTCAGCCACTGAGAGTGAATCGTCCTTCTTAAGTCGTAAATCCAAAACTATATCAGAATTATCTGACGTAATGGAATCCACTTCAGTAATGGAAAAATTTGATGAACTTCTCGAACGTCTCGCAATTTTAATTTTCCTAACTGAACTATTCTTGTAAGAAATGGAAGAGTTTGATCGTACTTTAGGTTTACGAGTAGCGCTAAGTCCCGTTTTGATGGTATTTGGCCTTCCTCGTCTCAAAGTAGCGCTTTTTGAAACTTTTGAGCGATAAATACTTCCAGATCGTCGTATCGAAGAATTTATACTCATTCTTGACAATTTGGTCGTGACTTCTGTAGCGTAAGTCGGAGTTATACCCAGTTGATTGACATCAAAATCATCTGATTCCGCAATATCAGTGATTGGAACAAAGTTAATGGCACTTTGAGATCTTCTTTTCATGGATCCTAAGGGTTTAAGATCAGCGCTTGAACGATGTTTCATTAAAGAATGTGATTGCGATCTTGTAATTGGTGTACACTTATTGATATCGATAATATTGTTTTCTGATATTATTTGTTCTTGACTTTTCTTGAAAGACTCAGTTCGAGTTGCGGTAATTTGTACTTGTTCGTGAATTTTCTTCACTGAATGCGATCTAGTCACGGGAGTATTAATATTTAATTTGACATTACTTTTATCCTTTTGTTTGGTCATCGAAGATTTAAGTATCGGCGAACAGCAGGAGCTAAAAAAGGTTTTAATAATATAAAAATTTTAAATGAAACTAAATTATAAGTTTGGAGGAACTATAGTACCTTCGAGGAGTTATGTCTTCTTGTTCCTGTTCTTTTTCCAAAATTTTAGCCTTTTCAGCTTCAAGTTGAGCTATTTTACTCTTGGTGGTGTTCAAATCGCCTTTCTTGGAATCTGTATTATGCACGAAAAACTTGCCTTTAGCTCTTTGAGATTTTCTAAAAACAAGAAGGAAAAAAATATATGTTAATCTTTAAAATTTAAACCATTAATGAAATAGAATCCACCTAAGACTCTTTCTTCTTGAACTGTTGTTAAGAGCCGGAGTTTTGTCTTGATTAGTAACCATTTTCTTAATTTTGCATCCCACCAGTTCGGTAAAACCTTTTCAAAAACAAAAGAGAAAGAAAAAAACGAAAAAAAAAAAAAGTTTGAGTAATTATTTTTTATTTGATCAGTTTTAAAATATATAGCTAAAAGATACATGCGATAAAGATTTATTATAGAGATAAAAACTTTGTTACTTTAAAAAATTTTAAATATTCAATAAATTCATTCAATTGTTCATGCATTTTTTTTTTCAATCAAAAGAATTTTGCACAAAGCAAGACATCAAGCCCGAATTACGAGAATTACCTGACATACTCTTTCGGCGCTTCTTTCTCGTCAATGTTTCTTCTTCCGCTTCTAATGAAGCTATTTCTCGTAAGGAATCAGGTAGCTTGGAAATTTCGTCAGCATGCTCGATCATCCATTGCAATAGATTACGTTCATTTCCTTCTTTCTCTTTTAAAACTTGGGCGCTGAAAAAAAAACTATTTGTTACTTTGAATTGGTTCTAAAAATTCGTTATTAATTGATTTTTACCTGGCTTTTTCATTTTTAACTAAGCGACAATCACCTCTGATCAAATTAGGTCCAAAAACTATCGATAAACTTTGACTATCCATACAGTTGGCTACGCTATTCCAAGCTACTTTGGCTAAGAAGTTAAGCAAATACTTTAGGGTGTCTAAATGTGGTTTTGGCAATAGGGAACAAGCTAGGAGTAATGGATCATTTGTTTTGCTTTCGACAGTCATTTTGTGGCAACTGGAATTTTCAAAAATATATATATTTTAAAATTATCTTCACAATCTCACTCTCAAATTTTACCAAAGGATAAAATCATGGAACTCATTAGGAATAACTGGTACTGGTAATTCTCTAAGCCACGCTTTTATTAATGTAGCCACATCATCAATAAAAACAGTCTCATCGAGTTTGTCACCAGCTTCAATACGCTCCTATGGAAACTATCATTAGGCTTTTTTGTTTTGTAATCTTAAAAACTACACATATTTATAGTGGCTAAACTTACTCGCAACCTCCTAATTCGAGAGTCTTGCCCACGTTTGCGAAAAAGGCATTTGTGGTTTAAATGCGGTATTAGGAATGTCGTTGCCTCAAGTAGAAATCTATAAAATAAACATTAACAATGAAGGAGTGATAAAATTAATTAAGAAAGTTAACGAGTGTAGTCTTACTTTGGTATAGTATCATTCCCATTCTGCTCAGCGCAAAGTTGTTGAGATAGCAACACCCCAAACACTTTTCCAGGAGGTATCTTGTGACTCTGAAATTATGGTAAAATTTGTTAAGGTCTTATTGGTAAGGTGGAACGCAGAGTTTGTCAGATGAATGATTACCTGTTTATAAACCTGGGCTTTAACTTTCTTTAACTTGGGGATGGCAACGCCTAATTTAGTTAGACTACTAATTATCCAATCTTCAAGCTCTTCGGAAATATTTTCACTCATTGTCTTTGTTTAGTTAAGTTTTCAAGCATAGCATAAATGAAAGCTGTAAAAAAGTGTAAAATAAAAATACAAACTCAAAATGCATTATATTTTAAGCCAAGGCTTAATAATTTCGACATCTTTTTCCAATTGTATAAATAAATCTATCAATATTCAACAATATTTCAAACGAATATTTTATTAAAACTCACCTTAGAATAAAAGAACGCTTTTAAAGAATAAATCAAAAAGGTAAGAAAACTAACTAAAAGATGAAAAACATTGGCGATCGTCGTTTTAGTCGTCTACGTCTCTCAACATTCAAAAATGAATTATCAAGGAGCATCACGATTTTTATTGGCTGAGATATTTGAGACGTTACAATGTTATCCAGTACCACCTATTGAGTGAAGCTGTTACAAAAGGGCGCGGTAAAGTTGAAGCATAATTTTGCACGTGATTCGAAAGAACCAAAGATTTTGTTATTCGTTAAAATTAATCTTTGGTAAATATTTATTTGCACTTTTCAAACGCAGTTCTCTGGTACATTGAAACATGTTTATATATATTTTTTTATACATTTATATAATTTATCCCCCTTTTTACGCGGTATTCGGTCGGACTCCCGAAAAGAAAAAACAATTAGATTCTTAAACGAACAAAACAATACACCTATTAACTTCGTAATTAAATATATAACAATATATATCACAGGGATTTAAGTTTATTTTAAAAATATTTATAGAGAGTGGGATTTAGTTGTTGTTTTGGGAGAGAAACCAAATTCATTTATATACGATGTTGTTTAACCTTAAATTTACCACAATATCTTATCAGAATGAGATAAAAATAAAGGCGAAAAACAGTTCCAAAAGAGAGATGACATTTAGGCCTATCTCCGCGCCACCGTATTGCGATAAATTTAGAGAATGTAGTATACAGTAGTAATAGTAGACTCGCAAGGGAGAGATAAAACTCTCCTTATTTGCTTAAAATTGTCAGTAATCGCGGATATTAAGGACAAGGTTCAATGAGGCCATCGTTTCATGGGATGAAACTCTCCAAATCCTTCGTCAAAAATATCCTCGTCAAATCCCCTCGAATCCACTTCCGGAAACTTCCTCCTTTCGCGTTCTTCAAAGGGCATATTTCCGCCTTCCTGTAATCCGTACAATTCAATGGGAGCCATTCTAATGCTCATCAGAGGAACAGGTAGCGTCCCCCTTTTCGTTCTTTTGATGGTGTCTTCCGCATCGTTTACACTATCCTTCTTGGCTTCTTCTAAAGACGTCACTGATTGGTCGTCCGTTAGACTGATTTGACCTTCGATGGGGATACCGGGCCCAGATAGATAAACCCTATTCAATTTGTCATAAACGATAGGAGAATGACGATTTTGTTGAGATTTCGATTCAGGTTGAGATCTGACGGGACCAGCTTGGCATTTAGTTAGAAATGTCAGAATGGCCAAAGATAAGAGTGTCAATAAACGAACCATTCTGGAAATACAATTTTTCGTACATATAGTTTAAACACTCCCACAATCTTCACAAAACAGACGCCAATAAAATCACGATTCAACGTAATAAGCAATCAAAAATAAATTATGGCAAAACATACAAACTTAAATTTGAAAAGAAAGTAAATTAAATCGTAATAAATTTTTGGAAATAAATAAGCTTTATTGGTAAAACGAGAGCACACACAATTCTGGACTAAAAGAGGGAAGAGAAAGATAATCTATTCTCCCCATTAATTGTTCAAACAAAACTTTACAGGTGAGGTAACGTTTGGGATGGTTGCGAAGAAAAGTTACTGAATAAACAAAAAATTCTTCTTCCTTTCTAAGATTACATTAAAATATTTTGCAAACTAGCTGAAGCCTGGGCTGCTTAATGCACAACGCTAAACCTCTTCGAAAAGAAAGAAGTTGTTGCAAACTGTACTTGAATAGGAATATGTAGTTTCTGTGGTCGCAACGCGACGAGAAATCAAAAGCGACTCGTTTCGTATTTCTTGGTATAACCAAAACTAAATAACTATGCTACAAAAGCCGATGAATAAAGGTTTAAACTACAGACAGTAGAAAATCAGGTAAGAAAACGACTACTTGTACCTTATCCTTTATTAATCGTCTCAAAAGGGATTCCACACACAAAACCAAAGTTGGTTCGATTTCTTTTACGCGCCCCTAACTTTAATATTCCCAAATCTCTCAGGAAGAAAACGCAGCCCTCATAAATAAAGATTTATAAATATTTCAATTTCACTTTTTTTTTTCTCACATAGAGACACACATATACATATAGTATACATACAAACAAGAATATGGTAGAAAATTACACTACGAATGCCCATCTCACGCGACTGGTAGTGAGATTTAGGTAAGGTGAGGGCGGTAAGGCTTTAGGCTCCGCCCTTAACTATTAATTCTGTTTTATTGTAGTTAAATTTAAATACAAACTCAACAGCAACGAGTAATTAAAAATGGAGGCTGCAAAATTATGCATGGATATAAGATTTATCATAGAAGACTAATTTAATTTAATTAAAAAATAAGATCAGAAAATCTTTCGAGTTTCTTTTTCACGTAACCTTTAAATATTTCCTCGGTAAACCTAAAATTTTTGTTCGCCACTTTAAACGCAAATGAATAAAGTTGTCAAAAGGGTTTTCGTAATTAATTCAGGGGCAAGATAAGGTTTCAAGTTAGTGTCTATAGGGAATAGGTTAGTATTTTTTTTTCTCCCATTCTCAAAATTTACTTCTTAATGAAGTCAACTTACTTCCAGAAGTACTGTATGATATTTCAATTTTATGAGGATAAGTAAATAATAAATGACGTTTTTCTCGTGAAGATGTAAAATAACAATTAGGGCATAACTATAGATAAACTCTTCTTTAATTTATTAAAGTTATACGTAATTAGTCACTGGAGGGTCTTAAACCGAAAGTTTAAATATTCATAAAAGAAGTGGTATTTAAAATATTTTGAGAAAAGGTTAGTTCTTATAACTAGATGAAAGAATATTTTTTTTGCATAATTGATTTCCTAATTAGACGTACTAGATCATATATGAGAAAAATATGAGCTAAAAATCGGATTTATTTCTATATTTGGAAACAATATTATTTCGGTAATTACTTAATTTATAATGTACTAGAGCAGTGTTTCGCCACACCTTGTTACATTGTCCGTGGCTGTGTGGTGGTGATGATAATCGCGATGTTGAAAAATGCGAAAATATGAAAAATGAAATAAGTCGCTGTAAAACGTACGTAGAAAAATAACTTGCAGCGAAACTTGAACTTTTTGTTAACCTTTTTTCAACATTTTTAATTAAAACTAAACTTATTAATTTAGTCAAGTTTATCGGAACTGTCACTGTAGTAAAAAGCGACGTCTAAGGTCAGTCATACATACTTTTCATTAAAGGGGGTGATTAAATGCGGTGTTTCCAGCCACTTACGAGTGCAAACTGAAGCAAAGGCTATAGTTAATTTTAGGAACTAATCACATCTGAACACAAGCTCCTGGCAGCCCTGCTACGAACGTAAAGCTGGTGGATTTTTATTTATTCGCAGAATCGCGACCCAATCGTTTCAGGTGAACTAATACTAGGATCTGACCTTATGAGATTTTAGAACTGAGAGATTAGTATAGTGAGACAGGAAAGAGCCAAAGGGAAAGAAAGCCTGACGTCATGGAACCCCCTTACTGGGGTCGGCGCTTGTAAGGTTGAATACTGTAACTCCCTCACTAAGGGGATGACACTGAGGTGAAAGATATGAACCTCTGACGTATCAATGTCTCCCTTGCTCCCTCTTAGCTACGAATAGGACATGATATGAAGAAATTTGTAATGAAGGGCGTCTTTGCCCGCAAACTTTGTTATTTTTAAATATTCTTAAAATAAAGACACGGATTTAATTTTATGAACTGTTTAATTTTGTTAAAAATTCAATTTTAAATCGATATATCACTTCTTGCTAGCTTGTCTGCGTCGATTCGGACTACGCGATCTTTGGGTCGCTTGTCGACGCGCTTGAGTTGGTGAAGGAGGTGCTGCTGCGGGAGGACGGATTCCAGCAGCAGATTCGCTAGTAGTATGAGTACGAGTTCCGCGGCTATTAGGTGGACGAATTCCACTAGTAGGAGGACGAATTCCACTAGTAGGAGAACGAATTCGAGTAGCAGGTGGGCGAATTCCGGCAGTCGGTGGACGAATTCCGGTAGTCGGTGGACGAATTCCTGTAGGAGGTGGAGGAATTCTGGTAGCCGGTGGAGTAATTCTGGCAGCGGGTGGAGGAATTCTGGCAGCGGGTGGAGGAATTCTGGCAGCGGGTGGAGGAATTCTGGCAGCGGGTGGAGGAATTCTGGCAGCAGGCGGAGGAATTCTGGCAGCAGGCGAAGGAATTCTGGCAGCAGCCGGAGGGATTCTGGCAGCAGGCGGAGGAATTCTAGAACCGGGCGGAGTTATTCTGGTAGTAATGGCGGCAGCTGGCGTACGAATTTTGGAAATTGCTTTACGGATTCTGCCAGCTGATGAAGTCCCGCTTCCTGGAGTACGTTTTTGAATGCCGAAAGTTCTTTTGGGAACTGTACCAGTCGTTGAAGTTACTCCGCTGTCAGTGGCATTTGGCACGTGAAACTTAACTCTCTTGACGGGTGGCGCTTCCGGGGAAGGGGTTTGCGCGAGCATGATTCTCCTTGGCGTTAACCCAAATTCGGTAGAAAGATTGGAAACCTGGTCGCTAATGTCTTGAAGTCTTTCTCTAAAACTTCGATCACGGGTGATGCTATCCTCTTCCGCTTGACTGACCACGCGTACTCGAATCGCGTGTAGCAAGTCCAAAGCTTTCATTTTGTTATAAAATAGGAAAATCTGGGTCATGACGTACCGTATGGTCTGGTACTTAGGTACTTTTTGAGCGGGATCGAACGCGTCAAAATTCATAAGGCTCGCCAAAACTTCTAGCCCATTTGAGGCTTGGAAAAATGCCGCTTCGAATCTTGGGTCATTACCTCCTCGCATCCGATAGTCTTCCTCTAATAAGTTGACCATGTGATTGAGCGCGGTAGCCTTGGGTCGGAGGAACGACCTGTAGATGTCGATGAACGGAGCGTAAAATTCTAGCTTAAAATCTTCGATGAGGTTTTCCAGTAAATAATGAGCCACTGTCGTCACGCCTATCTCCGCTCTTCTCGGTACCATTTCCAGTTGCGGTTTCAACGCGTTAGCTAAACTCTCGTACTTGATCGTCGCTCTCTTTACTAACGGTTTCAGAGTCAAGTAGACGTATCCGACATGATGTTGAGACTTAAACTCGTCGGCAACGGATTTCATCTTTGAAATTTGGCGAAAGATATTTTTCGTGATGATCAAATGTTTGGCCCATGCCCAGTCGTAGGTCTCGTAGATATCGTATAAACGTGGCATATTGGTACCGAAATAATTTAGAAGTTCAAAATTTATAAATTTAATATTAACAAAAATCTAGGCTTACGAAAATTTTAAATCCAATTTTTAAAAATGAAGCCGCGAGATTTTGAGTTTAACGCGCGTGGAAAAGTTCCTTATTGAGAAAGCGCGAGAAATTTAAAGATAAAAGACCAAAAGACGAAGCGCGAGATTTTGGTGCCTATTAGCCGCGTTTAGCGACTCATATCGGAGATACCAACTATTTAAAATTTTTTTTAGGAGTAACCCATTTTCGCGCCAAAATGTGGGGTGACACAGCCATTTTAACGTGTTTGGGCGGATATTTTTGAGGATCGTAAAAGTGGAGAAACTCGGCACGTGTTTCTTAATAGTTTCGCTTTTCTAATAATAAGAAATACTAAGGTCTGTCGATGTTAATAATTTTAATGTTAATTAAATTTTCTCAATTTTATTCTTGTATCTTCTACCTGTCACCAAAAGTATATAGAAAGAGATTATAAGTCTATATACTTTTGCTGTCACCCTGTAAAGAAAATTTTACAAGTAATTTGGGCTTACCAACGAACACACGTTCTTGAGAGTGAAGAAGATTTCTAAAACATGTTCGTCGGTAAGCCAAAATAACAGGAGAAGCTCCGGGAGACAGTATCCGTACAGGATGACACGCAGAAAGAAACCGTAGGCCTTTAATTATCATTTTAAGGCTTTTGAATGGATCAAAGGAGTCCGTATTATTCAACTTGGTCTTTAAAGGTTGGGACAAGAAGGATCAGACAAGGAGAGGAAAAGTAGGGCTGCGTTGAGTTAGAGAGAGGAGAGCCAACCTCCCACTCGGGTGGAAAGGGGGATAGGAAATTATCGAGGTAAACTGTTGTCACGTGGTCACTAGCGTCGTTGGCTACTACGAAGCTGATAAAGGATCCGTTTTACCCACGTGACAACATTTTACCACGAACCATCTCTATCCGCGTTCTCCCAGAGTGGGAGTTTAGGCCGACGCAGTAGGAACTGCGCCGTCCCCACTTTTCCTCTCCTTGTCTGATCCTTCTTGGTTGGGAGTATATATAAAACGGGCGAAAAATAATAAAAACCACGGGAAACATTCTTGAGATTCTCCGTAACTGGGCGTCAATAGTTTCAAGTTTCTGTCATTGAATAAAATCGGGTACCTTTTAATTATCTCTGAAATAAATCACTGGCTACATTATTGAATACGACCCGCGCAATTTAGTTTTAAGTACTTTATGTTATTTTGTAATAAGATATTTTCCCAAGGTATCGAAAATATATATATATTTTATTTTCCTTATTTTTCCCTTTAGTTTTATTATTTTATACGTTTTATTATTTTAAAAAATATGGATCAATAACGTCTGGCGATTTGGAGGAGCAAAACTAAGTTTGGCACTCAACTCAATACGCCTTCTTATCTTCCTTTTTCTCGGTTGCATTGTCGAGGTTAGTGAGCGGCCGAAAAGGGAAAAACCACAACAGGTGGTCTATTTTGTAAGCGAATTTGAACAGATTTCTTCTACCTTTTAACCTCTGTCTCATTTTTTAGCCACAATCTTTCGAGTTTTCTATATTTTATCGGCAACGAACGCCACGCGGAAAAAAATAAATAAACTAAAAACGGACATTATTATCTTATACATTTTAGAAATAGTCTATATGTTTCTCTTTCGAAAGAGAGGGTGAAAAATGAGTAGTGTTCTGGTTCTAGTTGCGGGTCAACTAAAGGAGCGAGCCAACCGCGTAAGCAGCGGGGGAAAATGGTATTTGTCGATGGGCTGAGCAGTAGTTTGTCGATGGGCTGAGGGTGGGGTGTCCTACAACTCACTGTAAAACGTTCATGTTTTAGAGAAATTCCTATCTGTGTGTAGATGTTTCTACTGGACCAAGTTTATTCCTATAGAGTCCTTATTCGTGCAAGGGATAGGCAGGAGCAAAACAAGCCTGAATCTCTAAGGAGAAGGCATGAACCCCTAAAATGTGAGGGGTAATCCGTAAAGATGTTAGGGGTCATAACAAATCTCAGTTTTCAATTGTAGACCGATTTGCACCTCGATGAGCTGTATTAGGTGGCATACTTTCAGATATTAGTCTAGATAAAACGTCTGCATTTCAAGGTAAAATGGAAGATAGATGTACATAAGTCCATAGCCAACTGAACAAAAAGGCTCAAGCTTCGCAGCAGGCTTCAATAACTCTCTTATTTAAATGTGGTTTAACGAGATAAGTTGTTTTTACGAATATTTTAACGCTCCTAATCGACTTAAAATAATACGCGAGATAAGTTGTTTTTACGAATATTTTAACGCTCCTAATCGACTTAAAATAATACGTTTATTATCCCTTTAAGTCAAACTGATACAATTCGGAAAATGTAAAGCATTTAAGGTGCATAAATATGAGCCTCCGTTTTGATCAAATTTTAGTCCCTAAAATAGGATAATAAATATTAACACGCCGTTAGCTTTACATTGTGAGGTTGAATTAATTAACATCTGTTCTGGCGGTCTAGGGAAAATTTCAAAATACCGAAAGATCCGAGAAATTAATACCCATTGTTAAACCTTGGGTTACAGGGTTATATATTTTCTATCTAATTAGAGTAAAGCGAAACAGTTTTACGGGCCGATTTAAACTCTGTCAAAAATCGGAAAACATACGAAGTGATTCTGATTCTACGGTTGAGTGATACTTTTATGAAGGTTCCAATATTTACCAGTACCTTTCATAGCTAATTGTATATTGACCCTAGTATTAAAGGGAGAATGCAACCTAACAACAAGTGATTTTCTTTATCGATTCCTTATCGTTTAAATAGGCCTAGTCCAACAGTAAAAAAATTAACAAACAAATATTAAACTTGGAGGTAAAAATGGAACAGCGATTAATTTTCGGAATCACGTATTCGATGCCAAAGAAGATTTGCTACTCGATGAGCAGTATTGGCCGGCATTAAAGATACTTTCAAACATCAGGTCTTTTATCCCCGGTAAAATGGAAGGTAGATGTACAAAAATCAAATTAACATCCTCAAATCATCCTATTTTTGGTGGTCATTAGAGATTAGACATCCACACGAGTCACAAACAGTCAACCCTTTTTCTTGGAAATAAAATGATAAAAGTTCTGCCCACGACAGAAGTCCCGCTAAGATATCAACCAATTATGAGAGATGGACCTTATTGACAGAAGTAAAACGCGGGCCTCGTGGTCGCCTTTGGTCAGCTTGAAATATTAATGGAAAATATAAACCGAATCAAAGTATGACGAAGAGACGCGCTCGAAACCAGGAACCTTAGATAAAAATGGTCCATGAAATACCCTTACAAAGAATGCTCATAGGTTTAGTTTTCGGGGAGCGCGAAGAAAGACTATAAACGCATCTATTCCAAAAGAGAAAAAAAATAAAAAATAAAGAAATCTAAGGGGAAGCTAAATTTATACCAGTTGAAAACAGATATACTAGTTCCTGTTCAGGAGCAGTTTTCAAAATAAAATCCCAATGAGGTTTAACATTGTATCTTATTCCGTTTCAGTTTTGGCAAGAGTGCAAACTGCTCATTTTGAGCAGAACACTTCGGCTTCTAACGGAAAAACAAATGCCAGAAACAACCGATTCTATCAAAGAGGTCAAAAGGAAATTGTTTCTACGATACCACAGTTCGAAAGATTACGTGGTGTACATGAAACAATTCCGAATGAAGCGAGGATAGGGGAAGATGTAAGAAAACGTCTAAGCCGATTCTTCTCAACTTCTTATAGCCTTCCACTTCACTCACAATCTCACTATGAAACATTGATGGACTGCGCAATCACCGACATGAAAAAGAGACGAATGAAGCTTTCTTTTAAAGGAGTAGTCTTATTAAAAATGTAAGCCGCGTTCATAATAGTCCTTGGAATCGATTTAAACCGTTTCAAAACGATTCACCAGAGTGGTATGAACAGGAAGCCGTCTTTTCTGCTTTGAGAACCAGTTTCTTACCGATTCCTGGCGATTTGAATATCGGCTTTATTTTAATGTTTCAAACAGATTAAGAAATGCTAGTGTGACCGTAGCTTATTGACTCGTTTGTCCTAGTGTTAGAAAAGCATGTATTAAGGCGCACCTTTCCCATAAAGAAGGAAAAAAAGACCATCAAAGCAAAGTTCCTATTCCCTATCCACCACCAAAGATTACGCATACATTTTGGCGCGAAAATGGTCTATATTTGGATTGGATATAGCTATAATTAAACCTATAAATAAGAACGTTACGAAATAATATATTTTTTAAGATAAAAGTTTTCAATTAAATCGGAAAAATTAAATGATTTCAAAATTATCAAGAAAAATATGGTATATTTTCGCACATATCTTTTTATTTTCAAATGTCTTTTATTATCTCCTTATTTAACCATCTTTGAAAATGAGTATAAAACTTCATTTTACGACAAATAAGACGCAAGATTTTACGAGACTGTCCCTTACGGAAGCACTTTGCAGAGAAAAACGCTTTCGCTGTAATAAAAATCACTCGTCGAGCTACGTACAATATTATTCAGATTCTACGAGTGGATATATCTTTGACGAGTTACGAGAAATATCCAAATGCTTCTGGTGGATATTCGAGAAAAAGAAAACGAAATAGATTGACTCGATCTCTCAAGTATCAACCACGCGAGACAGAAAGAATGTCTCTTGAATAATTAATCGAGAGAATTTACTGGTAAGGTTTTTCGAACCGCAAAAGGCGAAAAACGACCGTCAAGAATTGCAAAAAATGACGTATACCAACCAGTAGGGAAAAGAGACCGAATAGGGAAAAATAAGCAGTGCATATAGGTTTATATTATTTAAATAGTTTACCATAAGGTGTACGGATTTAATTATTTATTTCAGATTAAGTCCAGTAGAACCAGGCTTTTAACCACCTCCTGCCGTTAATATCAAATTTCCAAGAAACATTCTAGCTAGAAGCTAGTGTGACCTAACAGCAAGTCCTCATGTATACAGCCTTGCTTTTGATTGTACAATTTGTTATGGTCAATGTCGTCTGCTAAGAAAGAAAAGAAGTCAACTTTAAAGGGGTCCCTTTAACCGAAGTTTAAAACTCGCGAACAGCAATATTTTGACGCTCACTAAGTCACTAACATGGTGGTGAATTTCTTAATAAATGGTCTGTCTTTTGGTTTTAACTTCATAATTAAATCATTAAACAGTGTATTCCTTCTCATATTATCAATTACTTGTAATATTGGCTCAAAAAATATATAATATCTAATGAAGGTACCTTTTTCATTATTCCAGAAAGTCACCTGTTACTGAAGTATACACTTACAATTAAAGTTTGCCAAACAAAGAACCCTTGGTGCGGATTAATACGCAATGTTTAACCAAATAAAAATAAAAATAGTTCTTAAAGATGAATATGGAATATTGAATATTATAATATTCGTAGCTTAATAAAACCTGTCATAAAGGACCTGGCAAGAATGAGAAGATAAAAAAAAAAAAACTCCCTTGAAGTTTGCAGAACTACTTTTTCATCCTATGACGTTATACATTGCGTATTACTTCGCGAGAATTTGGTTCGCTAGATAGTTTTATCGAACCTTTTTAGAAGAAATAAAAAGGACAAACTCTGTAGGTTTTTTATTGGGTATTATAAGTTAATACGGTTATTTCTATCGTATAAAAGCAATGTTATATGACTTCAATGACCATCTTTGTTGACACCGCGGAAAAAGTAGGGCTTCCGGTTATAACGTTTGATATCTTTGAGGCAAATGAGAACTTATACCATTGTAGGAACTGAAGACTGAAATATGATTATGGTTATATAATTGGAAGCGAGACGTTTTATGTTGGTATAAGGGAGACGTTGTTTTTTAGGGTTATGATCTTAATAAAATGAAACTGACAATTTCAGACGACATTTCTAGACTCTAGAAGTTTATATATTAATTATTATATAGGATATAACCTTACAGGTACTTGGTTTGGGTTTACCGTTATTTTTATTTTCATTTTTATTTCTTAGAAGGATAAAGATGTTTATAGGTTTCGGAAACGGGAAAACCAATATCTTAGAATTTTTCATGATATAATTATTGGATATAAATTGTTTTGGCTAGTTTTATATGAAAACTACGATTTTTTAAAAATTTTCACGAATGATTAGGCACCATTTTGTTCGAGGCTTATTGAAAATATTTTTACACCTTTGGATTTTGAAGAAATCTAATTAAAATGCCATAAATATATAGATTTAATTGTTTTCGAATAATGAACTAGAATTATTCTGGAATGTAATTTACGGTAAGATTCAAATGAAAGGTTGTACTTTCTGGATTAAGTGCTTTCGGGCTAATATGCATATCACGTGCCAGAATGCTCGAAAAGCAACTGTGGGATCTATAATAGCAACGAGACCGTAGTGATGACGTACAAAGTGGGGAATTTCTCTAAGATGCCGATTATAAAACATTTTTTCAAACTTTAGAAATTAATTTAAACACCAAAAACGTGTCTAAAAATTCTGGCATGGTGATTCCGAAAATAAATTGAAAAGCTGTTCCATTTTTAGCTCTAAGTTTCCTTTTAAATTTATTTGATTTATAAATCAAAGTTAGTTTCAACCACACAGTTGTAGAAATGTGGTCACGATAAAGAAATAATATATATAAATTTGGGATACATTTTGATTATTATTATTATTATTTTAAATATCTAACCCAATATATTTTTCATTTTTCGTTTAACTATCTTTCGTAACAAAATATAAAAGCTACGTTCACACTAGATACTTTGAAATCGTTTTCATATCGTTTTGAATGTTAAAATAAACTTTTTAAGCAAATAAATACAATTCTAGCAAAGAATTTTTAAAGCTGACCCCAAAATTTTACAATCTGACCTTTCTAAAACAATTAAACACGGGTTTGAAGTACCTAGTGTGATCGCGGATTACATCGACGTATCCAATCAATATGCGATTTATTAAAATATTTATAACTTCGATTTTAGACTAAATAAAAGAAAAAAGACAAAATGTAATATATAAATATATATTATTATATTGTATATTTCACTTTGATTTCATAGTACGTACAAAGCTAGTCTACCGGTTATCTTTGCGTTTATCTACAAAGAGATAAATATAGCCTAGCTACGCGCATGATCCCAAATAAAGATGGAATATTAACCAATTAAACTAAAACCATTTCATTCCTTAAATAAAATAAAAACCCAACTAAATATTAAATTATTCATAGTGTTTTTAAAGTTAAAGCTTAAAAAAGGGAACAGCTTTTGAATTTATTTTCAGAATCTGCAGACAAAATTTCGAATAAAATAATATTTCATTATACTATACATACTAGGCCTTGGAATCGATTTAAACCGTTTCAAAACATTCCGCTAGAGTCTTGTGATCAGGAAATCGTCTTTTCTCGAATCGATTTGATTTCTCGAAACTGCTTCGGGAACCAGATTCATACAGATTCGGTTTCAACAACCGATAGATGAAGCTACAAAAAATCGATTTATAAAGATAATGCGTGAACACGTGACGCTTAAAACGATTCCTGACGATTTGAATATCGGTTTCATTTAACCGTTTTAAATCGATTAAGAAGTACTAGTGTGACCGTGGCTTTACATTCAAACTTAATAAAACTTTAGAAATTAATTTAAACATCAAAATCGTGTCCACTAATTGAGAAAAACGTCTCAAAAACTGATATGGTAGCGTGATTCCGAAAATAAACGAAAAACTCCGGAGTTATATTTTTAACTCCAATTTTAATATATAAATATACACCATTCTCGAAAATCTGTATAGTAGCATGAAGAAATTACAATACCTTTAAAATTTATGGAATATAAAATAATAAACTCTATAAGAAACATGGCTTTAAAGAGGAAATGAAAAAAAGAAAGTTGTTGCTTTTATTTGATCAAGTATTCTGTCAAAAACGTAAAAAAACCAAAACACGGAAGTGAATGAATATTTAAACAATTTAAATTAATGCTATCTAAATATCTAGAGTTCGATTGCATCTTCTGATCTTCTAAAATTAATATTATGCACAAAACAGACCCTATATCTGTTTTGGTAATTAAAACAAATCTATCCTTATCAAGAGTTTCGAGAAGTTTCTTTCAAGCCTACAATTGACAATTTCAAAAAAGTCTCTAAAAAATTATTAAGATGTTTTGGTTTGTTTTTATTTTATGAAATTAAAGCAACTTGTTTCATTTCTTCATGCTCCATTTAAAAACTTCGGATTCATTTTAAATGAAATCTTCAACGAATTTATTATTTTTCCAGGTTATTCTGGACTTTAATAACTGCTTGCGGTACAAAATAAAGACTACTTTGATATTTATATTACGTATTAATCCGCCATAACTATCGTTAGTTTGAAATCTAACTTTGAATTGAAGCGTAAAGTTTCTTCACTCGTCATATCTCTGTTCATGACTTTAACACTTTTCCGTATAAAAATTGCGTAAGATGCTAGAATCTTTTCAGTTTGAGAAGTTGAATGATTTAATAAGCATATTTCATATTTTGACCTAATTAAAAAAATTCTTCCAGGTTTTCCCCGAGTTTTAACTAACCTGTGGATATCCTGTTATTCAATCAATGAGGAGAAACCATAATAGAACAAAAGCTGCGTTCATACAAGGCATTGGAATCGATTTAAACCTTTTCAAAACGTTTCGCTGGAGTCGTGTGAACGGGAAACCGTCTTTTCTCGAATCCATTTGATTCGATTTCTTGAAACTGCTTCGGGAACCAGTTTCATACCGATTCGGTTTCAACAACCGATAGATGAAGCTACGATAAATCGATTTGTGAAGATAACGCATTAACGAGTGACGCTTAAAACGATTACTAGCGATTTGAATATCAGTTTGATTTTATCGTTTCAAATCGATTAACAAATGCCGTAGCTAAATTGATTCGAGAAAAGGAGGTTTTCCCGTTCACAGGACTCTAGCGAAACGTTTTGAAACGGTTCAAATAGATTCCAAGGCCTAGTATGAAGGCGGATAATGTGGAATTTGGACGGAATAGATAATATAATCATTCGGGTCTTCTTTAACAACTCCTCATTCGGAAAAGCGTACTGACTATACCTAGCCTAATACCTCGGAGAAAAGCCAGAGCGAAAATTATTTCGATTTGAATAAAATGCTGGGCACGAGAGAGAAAAACGCGAAAAAGCAGAATAAGAGTGCATGAATAATTAATTGGCAAAGCCAACTGGTATGCTATATGGCTTCTCGCTGATGCTTTAGCTGATGTATACTTTATATAAGAAGTAACGCCTGATTTAAAAAAAAACTATATTATTTATAAAAGATAATTTATTTCCTTCTTGATTACGAATTTTAATGCGACAGTTTTATTAAAAGTAACATTTAAGTTTGAAGTGGTTTTATCCATTTTAAGGTTGCTTATCATATTTTTCGGGTTGGAAATCAAAATTCGTGTTATACTAAGTCATTAACGTAAATGCAGTATCCTAAACCTCTAGGCAAACAAATATTTAAATTCATAATTCCCAAATAGATATACAAATCTATAAATCCTAAACAATTCTTCTAATCTTCTAATACTCTAATAAATCTTAAAATCCGAAAGAAATCTTTCAAATTCAGAACGAAACTTGTACGGATACGGGAAGCTATTAATTTAACTAATTTCGAAACAATAATTACAATTATCCAATGCAAAAACAAATTATCATAAAAGATCTAAAAAAATATATCTTTAATTAGAAATAGTTAAATATTAGTTTGACTTTGAATCAATATTAGTTTGACTTTGAATCAATATTAGTTTGACTTCGAGTCAATATTAGTTTGACTTCGAGTCAATATTAGTTTGACTTCGAGTCAATATTAGTTTGACTTCGAGTCAATATTAGTTTGACTTCGAGTCAATATTAGTTTGACTTCGAGTCAATATTAGTTTGACTTCGAATCAATATTAGTTTGACTTCGAGTCAATATTAGTTTGACTTCGAGTCAATATTAGTTTGACTTCGAGTCAATATTAGTTTGACTTCGAGTCAATATTAGTTTGACTTCGAGTCAATATTAGTTTGACTTCGAGTCAATATTAGTTTGACTTCGAGTCAATATTAGTTTGACTTCGAGTCAATATTAGTTTGACTTCGAGTCAATATTAGTTTGACTTCGAGTCAATATTAGTTTGACTTCGAGTCAATATTAGTTTGACTTCGAGTCAATATTAGTTTGACTTCGAGTCAATATTAGTTTGACTTCGAGTCAATATTAGTTTGACTTCGAGTCAATATTAGTTTGACTTCGAGTCAATATTAGTTTGACTTCGAGTCAATATTAGTTTGACTTTGAGTCAATATTAGTTTGACTTTGAGTCAATATTAGTTTGACTTCGAGTCAATATTAGACCCTTGGACCAAGCATAAGAGTCTTTTATTTTCAAATTCCACTTAACCTAACACCCGAGTAAGTATTCGCAGTTTTCTATTATATAATAAAATTAGTAAAAATCAAAATTTATCTTCAACTGATGAGTTTGAGCTCATTGTGGTCTATTTTTGGCGAAAATAATTCATTAAAAAATTACCATTAATTTTGCAGAAAATGTCTAAGATAAAAGGTTCGTTCGTGGCATACTATTTATGTACGATAACTTACTTATGGTAAATACTGTGTTTTACTTAAGGAACCGTCTAGGAACGAGTTTGAAATGGGAGAGAACGAAGGCGTGCCTTATCAGCATATTTGATATTAAAACCAGGTTGGTAAGGAGTATTTTTACAAGTTATAAATAAAGTCGGTTACGGTCTACGTATGGTTAAAGCTTTAAATATACATTTTAAATTAATATCTTATACCCTTCTAAGAAGCTTCCCAAGTGGTAGGTCTGTATAATATTGTACGAGCGAGAGGGTTTTGCAAAATGTGTGTCTAGAGTATTCATTAGGCCTTATTTCTTAGAACCAGAATACGATAGATAATTACGCTAGAAATGCCCAAGGCAGATAAAGATTTTTATCTCCCTTGAAATATTTATTTAGAGAACAATGAAGTATATTTAAATTAATATTTATACTTAATATAATGAAGTTTAATTATAAATTTACTTAAATATATTTTTTATTTATTAATATTATAATAGGGAATATACTAGTAAATTAATTATTATAATTGCAAACAAATTTTAGCTATAATTAATCTATCTTTTAGGCTCTATGGAGAAATAGTTACGCGAGGGGCTAGCCACTTGCCAAAATAATGTACACCTGATTTGTAATTCTTCGATTTTTTTTGGATTACTAGATTTTTTGATTTTTTGACGATTTTTTTAATATTTTTCGAGATTTTTTGTTTTTTTCGAGATAATTCGATTTTTTTCTAGATTATTCGATTTTTTCGAGATTATTCGATTTTTTCGAGATTATTCGATTTTTTCGAGATTATTCGATTTTTTCGAGATTATTCGATTTTTTCGAGATTATTCGATTTTTTCGAGATTATTCGATTTTTTCGTGATTATTCGATTATTTGATTATTTCGTGATTAGTTGATTATTTTGGGATTATTTGGTTATTTTTGATTATTCGATTTTCGCCATTATTCGATTTTTTCGTGATTATTCGATTTTTCGTGATTATTCGTTTTTTTTTTTGTGATTATTCGATTTTTTCGCGATTATTCGATTTTTTCGTGATTATTCGATTTTTTCGTGATTATTCGATTTTTTTTTTTGTGATTATTTGAATTTTTTCGTGATTATTTGAATTTTTTCGTGAATATTTGATTATGATTATTGATTTTCTGGAAGTGTACACCGGATTATCTGAGTGACTAACCCCTCGTAGTTATGATTATCTATAATATTATTGCTTAGAATAATGGGTAAGGTGATTTTATATTATATAACAATATTTATTATACTATGATGAGATCTGATACCCAAAAATGAATGACATATATTCAATATCTTTTCTATTATTCTCCTCCACGCCCTGTATATATGATTCTCTTGTTAGCGTTAATGCTATCATCTAGGGGCAAATGCTCTAATGTATTTTCTATATGACCCCTGTAGAAGTGTTTCAACCGTATCACTTTGGTGTTCATGGCAAAGCTGGTATTCAGTGTTTAAATAAAAATTCGAAATAGAGATCGGGGTTTGGACAAAATAATACACAACTATCAGTTAATCAGTTAATCATAAAAAAATAATCGGAAAATTATTCGCGATTACATTGGATTTATCATAGACTTTCCTCGAAAAATTTTAAGTTATGAATAAAGATCAAATAATCTGAAATTTTCTTGTCCAAACCCCGATCTCTATTAAGTTATGAATAAAGATAAAATAATCAGAAATTTCTTGTCCAAACCCCGATCTCTACAAACTAACAAATTTACATACTGCTGCTTCTTAAAGGGAGAATGAAACCTAACAACAAGTGATTTTTTATCTATCCCTTATCGTTTAAATAGGCCAAAAATTACAAACAAATATTAAACTAGAAATAAATTTAAAACTTACCCGGAAAATAGGCTTAACAGGATTCATGGAGATCACCTAAACTTCCCATATAAGGACTATAGATCAATGTCATTGGTTAATCATAAAAAAATAATCGGAAAATTATTCGCGATTACATTGGATTTATCATAGACTTTCCTCGAAAAATTTTAAGTTATGAATAAAGATAAAATAATCAGAAATTTTCTTGTCCAAACCCCGATCTCTATTAAGTTATGAATAAAGATAAAATAATCAGAAATTTCTTGTCCAAACCCCGATCTCTACAAACTAACAAATTTCCGTACTGCTGCTTCTTAAAGGGAGAATGAAATCTAACAACAAGTGATTTTTTATCAATCCCTTATCGTTTAAATTGGCATAAAAATTACAAACAAATATTAAACTAGAAATAAATTTAAAACTTATCCGGAAAATAGGCTTAGCTGGATTCATGGAGAACACCTAAACTTCCCATATAAGGACTATCGATCAATGTCATTGGTCATTATATAGGGAGTTCAGGATCTCCATGAACCCAGCTAAGCCTATTTTGATGGTAAGTTTTAAATTTATTTCTAGTTTAATATTTATTTGTTAATTAAGGAATCGATAAAAAAATCACTTGTTGTTAGGTTCCATTCTCCCTTTAAAGATTTATTGAAATTGCTAATATGTAATGTAGCCTAATTATGAAATATCAATTTAAAGTTTTCGAAACATCATAAATCTTAACCAATTTATATTATATATCAAATGAGAAACGTTTATCTCAATTTTCTCAATAATAAGATTAGTTCAACCATTGAAAACCAGGTCATATTTCACATTACAAATTAAAATATAAATCGAATTAATAATAATTGATAATAAAATTATCTATTCTCTGCGTCTAAAACTATTATAGACCGTAGAGTGTAAATTCGAAAATAACTTAGGCTCAAATTATTTACCGTCTCACGCTAATTAACCTAAATTCACAAAATAATTTGTATTTGATTTTCTTACTTCAGACTATAAATAACCCTAATGCTTGACCTTTGGACTTTGCATTGAAAGGCCATAAAAAATGGCATTAACATGAATAACTATTGAAAGGTAGACTTATAGATGATTTGAAACGATAAACTTTGACCCCTTTTAGCAAAATAGTTCACTTTTATAATTCAAATAGTTTTAAATTATAAAACACAGGTTTTGATAATTAACCAGAGAAAATGGTAAACTACGATAAATTACATTTAGAACTATATATTATAGACTAGCCTCAATCGATTGAAAGATTGAGGTCTTTCGTGGCTTGTTATAGTTTCAGGGACGTAGAAGAAGGCCGCAAACGTTAGACCTATCGGCTAAGCGTGGCTAAGGAGCCCCAAACACGAATTATTAATATCATCTTACTCGCTACTATGGTTACAAACTCCTTCAATATTTATTCCCAAAGATGTGATGTTTTTGTTTCGGAATTACAGACATTTTATGGTTTGAATCTTTTGGGTATTGGGGACTCTTTGCCCTGTAAGTAGGGGTCCCAAAAGTAGCAATGGCCTTTATAGAGAGTTCGTTCCTACAACTCTACCTAAAGATTAATCTATATTTTCAGAATTTGTCCGGAATGGTAGTAAAGTATTTCTACTGATCAATGAATTATATCTCCCTTTGAAACGAATAAATATATTTGATTTTTAAACCTGCGGGAAGTATTCGTTATCGATAAATTTATGTTTCCCGGGTCTCTGTCAAAATTGTAAATTAAATTGTTACAGTAGCCTTTTATCATTTTCTACTCGGGTTAAAATATATTACTTTTCCGATAAACTTAAGAGTAGGAGGATAATACGCGAATGAAAACGTTACAGCCCATTTCTTCGTTTATATTCAATTTGTATTTTCAAAAGGTATTAGGTCGTGACTTAATTTGATCTCTATGTAACCTACAATTAAATCGAAGGCCCAAATAGCTTTCTACGTGTTGAAACCTTAAAGTGAATACGAATAAGTATGGAATTCCCACGGTATTTTCCCTTCCTTATCAAATATTCGTTTGCTAATCGGATTTTCGAGACAAATAAGTTATTATTCATCATATTCTGTTTGGTTGATTCGGTTTTACATTTTAAACGTTTGATTGGGTTTGGGTGAATCGTATATAAACGTAATTTATCAAATTCCACCATATCGGACTTCGAAATCAATGAGATCAAAGGTAAAGTCGAGTTCATACTAGGCCTTGGAGTAGATTCAAACCGTTTCAAATCGATTAAGAAATGTTAGTGTGACCGTAGCTTACATTCATATACAATAATATATTCCCATGTTATTTCCTCATAGACCTCATCCCAATACCCCGCTGTCAATAGCAAGGAGACGATATTATAATATATTGAGCCAACGTATATTACATTTCATCTTGAATTTGGCAGCACACGCATACCTGTTATCTCTATGATTTGTTTACTTAATAACTGGACTACATGGGTGTTCTGCCAAAACTTTAAATATAGGTAAATGGGAATTTATAATTACATATTATAGGGATAATTAAGACGAGTAACGTCGTGTAATATGTATCAATTATTAGCTTTAAAATATTTAAAAAAAAAACTGTACACCCGAGTTCACTAAGTTCAGCTTTGACAGTGTATTGAGTTCGAAACTCTTATGAACTCTGAATTCAGCTTTGATAGTGCAAAGAGTTCAAAAATTTTGAATGCCTGAGTTCATGAGTGTCTGCCACCTCGTCACCAAGGCCTATGCACAATATTCAATTTTTTTTCTGTTGACGCGCTCAAAAGAAACTTCAAAATTATAATTAATTAAATATAGATTTAATTATTTTCTTTCCAATATACGCCGTAGTTTTATTCTGGAACGATAAGTTTTGAATGAAAGGTAGGCTTTTCTAGAATAAGTACACTTTCACAGAAAAAGCCCGCAAGAAAGCAACTATATTACGTAACAGAACGTGTGAGAATCAACTGTAGCCTCTATAATAAATAGCCACGTGACCATAATGATGATGTAGTATTGCGTGTAATTTTTTATTTCATAATTTTCGAAAATGGCAATTAAAAAATATTTTTTTTAAATGTTAGTGTATTTTTTCTCGTATTCCATTTGTAACTCATGAAAAGTCGTGTTACTATCACTTTACATTAAGTACACTAATACTGAAGTATTTTTGAAACCAATTAAATTTAGTTGAAAATTACATTTATTTGGTTAATTTAGTTGGAACATATACCAAAGTAATGTCATCAGAAAACCTAGAATTTGGTGTTAGTATCCCTTTAAACTCTACCTAACACAAAATGTGGAGCGTGAAATACGTCAAAATCAAAGTGAATTTCTCAAAATGTTTATATTTTGGCCTAAATTTCTTAGGAAACGCCAAAACAGATGGTACAAATATAAGTAAACGTTACAGGCTTTTAAATTTAATTTAAAAACACCGGGCTTGAAATATTTTTGGTGTTGAACGAATTTTAGTTATAGTTCCTTTGAATTGAACAAAACCATTTTTAATGCCGTTTTTGGAATATATTATTATACATTTAATAGGGACACTATACTATGATGTCAAGAAATTTTGAATAAGTTTATATATATAATATAAATGGCCTACTTTTCGAATATAGGTTATTTTAATTTTTAAGTTTCTTTCGTAAGCGTCAACCCAGAGATACGAAAACTTTGAATATTGGTTTTAATATAAATAATTATAATATTAAGGATAGGCCTTCTAGAAAATTTTAACAGCCTTACTTTAAGATAGAAATTAACTATAACTTACTCGGAAAGTAGACTTAACAAGAATCCACGGAGAGTTTGAGATATTGATGTTAAACAGACTCCCGCCTATCACGCGAGTTTAATTCCGACAGTAAAACGTTTCAAAAATAGGCTTAACTTCGAGATATACGACTAGCCATAGATCATTGTTAAGCCTAATTTCTGAGTATAAGATAAAAATTGATTTATAGCTTAATGTTTGTTTGTATAATTTGTTTAATTATAGTCATTAAGGAATCGATGGAATATCCCTTATGGTTGGGTTTCATTTGGCATTTAATCATTTTTGATTCAATAGTCAAAACCTAAGAATATATATAAGGGTTAGAAATTAATCTAAATTGAATGTAGAACATCGAATAATTGGAAGATTCAAGAATGTAACTTCATTATCTGCCGTTCATTATTATATTTTATTGTTGTACCTCGGTGAAAAATAAAAAAGTTAAAAACCTTAAAAATAAAAATGAAAACTATAAATTGCCCAAAAAAAATATATTCTGAAATTTGGTTTTCAAGGGAAATCATTGTTTACAGGATGGTCTTGTCTAGTGGGATTCAAAATATAGGAGTAGCTTGAAAAATACATAGTATTGTACTTGGTTTTACGCCAACACTTTTTCAACTTAGTGTCAAGATTTTCTAGAGATCGGGTTTGGACAAGAAAATTTCTGATTATCTTATCTTTATTCATAACTTCAAATTTTTCGAGGAAAGTCTATGATAAATCCAATGTAATCGCGAATAATTTTCCGATTATTTTTTTATGATTAACTGATTAACTGATAGTTGAGGATTATTTTGTCCAAACCCCGATCTCTAAGATTTTTGTCGAATTTTCAGTTTCAAATATGAAACAAACATCTGTTCGTCCGTGAAATGGTTTTTAACCCACAAATAGATTCAACTAACGAGGTTAAGCCTAACTCGTGAAACCACTAATCGAATGGCTAAAATAGGTCAAAGATAATTAAATTGTGTCAAGGTCAGATTAAATGAAGTTTCTAAGCCGCCTTAATTTGTAAATGAATAATGTAGTTGCTAAAACTAATATTAAAGACCTATGGAGATTAAGTCTAATATGACAAAGACTAATGGAGTTTCTAGGCCTAATATTTCAGTCAGATTAATCAAGTTTCTAAGTCTAATATGTCAAAGACTAATAAAGTTTCTGAACCTAATATTTCAAAGAATAATGGAGGTGCTAAGCCTAATATGTCAAAGATTAATAAAGTTGCTAAGCCTAATATGTCAAAGATTAATAAAGTTGCTAAGCCTAATATGGTCAAATATAACCAAATCAAGTTTCTTATAAAAAGTCAATTGTCAATTAATGTACAATGAAAATTTTATGAAAGTCATCAGAAATCTTTTAGACAAAATCAAGAGAGATCTAGCATGCAGACGCTATATAAGAATAAAAATGGGTCCCTACAAATTTGAATTTTGAAAACTTTAAAATATTGTAATTATACAATTAATTTATATTCACCTCTAGGATGTACTCTCTTTCTAAAATACTAAACTTTGAAAAACCATTATTTTCTCTACAAGTTGCACTCAACGCCCGTAATTTTACTTTTCGAAGTTTTTAGACTCGATTCAAATACTAATATCGTTGCTAAAAATAATATTCACAAAGTGAAAGCGTCTAACCTTTTTTTCTTAGTCGGCACATATTCCCCGAAAAGCTTTCTAAATCTTCTTCCAAAATCCGTAACAAAACGAAAAAAGTCTAGGTCCCAGAAAATCTAGCGAGGTCCTAAGTCACCCAGAAACAATTTGAAGAGACCAAATGCGAGTGCAAAAGGGAATTCAATGATATTCCAAAGAAAATCCGAAATATAATAAAATGTAACTTTCAAAAAACCCAAGAGGGAATACTTCCTTTTTTCTTCAAACTACAGTGGTATCTATTTTCTAAAATCAATTTTAACATTTTGGATACTGGTACGAATGAAATAGTTATATTAACAGTAAAATAAGCTTAACAATACTTTCAAAACGTTACAAATTGGTATAAGTGCTTCAGTGTGTTTACGATCAGATTACTCATATGCAGAAAAGTGTTTCAGTCACATTTTATTTTATATTTCTTAGTTTATTCATTTAAAATCAATATTTAAAATTATATACCTTTGGATTGATGATAGTTTTAAATCGGTAATTTACTGTTAGCTCTTTTTGGAACAATCTTTTTGGAACAAATTGATAAAAATAGGTCAAAGATTAACGATTTATATCGTCTACAAGTCTGCTTTTCAGAAGTTATTTGGTTTTGGCGTCGTTAAAGGGAGAATGCAACCCAACAATAAATTATTTTTTAATCGATTCCTTATCGTTTAAATCCAACAGTAAAATTATTTACAAACAAATATTAAACTTAATAGGCTTAGATGCATTCATGGAGATATCCTGAACTCCCCATATAAGGATAAGCGACCAATGACATTCATCATGGAGATCCTGCATTCCTCATAAAAGAGCCATCCATAAAATGTTATTGGTCGGTAGTCCTTACATGGGTAGTTAAGGTGATCTCCACGAACCCATCTAAGCCTATTTTGATGGTAAGTTTTAAATTGATTTCTAGTTTAATATTTGTTTGTAAATTTTTTTATTGTTAGATTAGGCATATTTAAACGATAAGGAATCGATAAAAAATCACTTGTTTTGAGGTTTCATTCTCCCTTTAAGGGCATCTTAACGTAATTTTTCTTATCTGAGTTACTTTGCCCTATCAATTCAAAGTCAAAAGGTCAAGAATATCAAGAAAAAAATTGCATTTTCAAGACTCGGACTGTAGGGGACGATAGGGGATGTTTATAGCGATTTGGGTCCACTTGATCGACTCCCAAATGATCGACAAGAGGTCCACTTGATCGACACCCAAATGATCGACTCACAATTGATCGACTCCCAAATGATCGACAAGAGGTCCACTTGATCGACTCCCAAACGATCGACAAAGGGATCAAATGATTGATGCCTAATCCCAAATTACCGACAACAAAGGGTGCATTTGATCGTTTCCCAATTGGTCAACTTCGTAATAACGATTATAAATAGATTAACCAACCTAACCTAACCTAACCTAACCTTACCTAACCTTACCTAACCTAACCTTACCTAACCTAACCTTACCTAACCGACAAACGAGTACTCTGACCCCATTTTCACGGAATAATTATTATTTGAATTAGTTCTTATTTATATACCATAATTTAACCTTTAATAGTTTCTTGCAAAAAAACTTTGCCCTATACTCGTTACTCGCTAAAAAACTGGGCTGTCGATCAATTGGAATGGCTTGTCGATCAAATGGGAGTCGATCAAACGGTAGTCGATCAAACGGACTCCTTGTCGATCAATTGGAAGTCGAGCAAATGAACCTAAGCCGTTTATAGCCACGAATTATATTTTGGAAGGGGTTGAAATAAGAATTTAAAATTTAAAATAACACAAATTCAAATACAAATTTTAAAATTAAAATGCCAAAAATATATAAACTAAATAATGAAGATGATTTTCAATGGGAAAAGCATATTTCATATTTAAAGTTTTCCTCGTAATAAAATATTTATTGTTTATTTGTTTGTTTGGCTAGAGGCGCTAAATCAAATTAGAAACTTTGCAGAAATAATTAAAGTTATAATAATAACCTTTAAAACTTATACTGCCTTCACCTCAATCGTATACTGCAGTAGTACAATTCAACGCGCGCTAACTTAAAATGTTAGTATATAATATCAATTATGGAATTTTAGCGTCAAAGGATTTGCCTATGGCTTTGCGTTATCATTTGATAATATATTTACAGTCAATTTTCATTCGACTTATTTGAGACAATATTGTGACGTTAGGTTGACGAGAGAAGTCAATAGAAAAGTGTTTATTAAAAAATACTCTTAACTTACAGCTTTGTATATATTGTTTCAAATAAGTTAAACGAAATACAAGATTTATTGATTGATTTAAAGGGATAGTTTCTGATGATTTTAAGTACATTTTATCTATGTCTGACCCTTTAATGATCAAGATGATGTTTTGTCAAAAATTAACTTTCTAATTTCCGAATTTCGCCCATTTGATGATAACTAGAAACTTAACACGTTTGACTTTGTTCGGAGTTAAGTAGGCTTAACCGGGATTCATGGAGAATTGTTTTTCGCCGTTAACGAGTCTTTCAACAATCACGCGAGAAGGGCGGGCTTAATTCCAACAGTATATCGTTTCAAATTAGGTCCTTTTAAAGTCGCTTTCTTTTTTTTTTTTAGTGAGCAGACGATGTTGGTCATAACAAATTGTACATTCAAAGCTAGGCTGCGTGCATAAGGAAAGTGCAAAATGGATTACTATAGGTTAATAATTGTTTGTTATTTTTTATTACTAGGCCTCCTTACAAAAATCACTTGTTGTCGGGCTGGATTTTCCCTTAACAAGTAATTTTTTTATCGATTCCAAATCGTTTAAATAGGCCTAATCCACCAATTAAAAGTTTACAAAACAAATATTAAACTAGAAATAAAAAACTTACCCGGAAAATAGGCTAGAATTCATGGAGATCCTGAATTGTCTACGTGTAAGGTCTAGCGACCAATGAGCAAAGGCCCGTCGTTCACGCGAGATCGCCACGAGACTTACAATCGCGTTTGATTGGTCACTAGACCTTATACGCGAGGAAATCAGGATCTCCATGAATCCCGGGTAAGTTTTAAATTTATTTCTAGTTTTAAATTTGTTCTTAATTTTTTTCATTAGTGGATTAGGCCTATTTACGATAACGAATCGAAAAAAAAACAAATCACTTGTTGTTATGTTGCATTCTCCCTTTAAAGAAGTCCGTCCAAGTACAAACGGAGAGTTGTAACGTCTGTCTCTTTAGTATAATCTGGTTTTACTAAAGGCGAAACGCCTTTGGCAAATTATAACTACTAGAAACTTTGAGGAAACGTGATATATCCGAATACTTGCTGGTCATAAGGAGTTAGGCGTAGGATTATATAGACTTTAGTAAGCCACAACGGCCAGACTTAAAATCCAATTAGTGTATATCAAAATAGGATTGCGTACGTACATATACATGTATAGGAAGAACGTAATTAACCCTAATTAGAATTAGAAGTTGGTATAAATTCAGAATTGACATTTATCTTGAAATTATATTATTTAATCGTCGAATTTACTTTACGTAATCATCAAGTCCATGTCTGGCACAAAAATGACACTTGGAATAATTGTTTCAAACTACAATTTACCATTATTTTAGTTAATTTATTTAATATCAATATCTTAAATTGGCTTGGAAAATTTAATGTTTGTAAAAATTGCGTTTTTATTTCATTAGGTAAATAAAATAGGATTATAGGAGTATTTTAGTAAATCTAAAGCTTAATGAGTCCAAGGTTCTAAAAAACATAATTCTCGATGGAGTTTACTTACCAAGATTATTCTTGGAATTACCCGGAAATCTATCCAATTTATATAATCTCTTTATAAACATTAATTGGGGGGTATAATTGTATACTAGAGAATATATTTCCTAATCCCAACTATGTGTTAAATTTAAACCTATAATTACATATCGTATTAAAGGGAGAGTGCAACCTAAAAACAAGTGATTTTTTATCGATTGCTTATCGTTTAAATAGGCCTAGAGATAAATTTAAAATAGGCTTAGCTGGATTCATGGTGATTCTAAATTTCTTCGCGTTGAAGGGTCATCGACTAATGAGCAAAGGCTCGTCGTTAAGACGAGATCTCCGTGAGACTTCCAATAACATTAGATTGGTCGCTGACCCATTAATTCAAAAAATATATTTAAAACTTACCCAGAAATAGGCTTAGCTGAATTCATGAAGATCCTGAACTCGCCATATAAGGACTAGCGCCCAATGTCATTGATCGATTGCTCTTATATGGGAAGTTCGGGATCTCCATGAATTCAGCTAAGCCTATTTTCCGGGTAAGTTTTAAATTTATTTCTAGTTTAATATCTGTTTATAATTTTTTTTTTACTAGCGGTTAGGCCTATTTAAACGATAAGGAATCGATAGAAAATCACTTGTTGTTTGGTTGCATTCTCCCTTTAAAGACTTCACGTCTGTATTCATTAAAAGTATATTTTCTTCTTGCATTATCCCTTTAAAAATAAATTCAATCCACGAAGCCCGTGCTTATGAGGTATGGTGGTGGATTTATTATTTTACATATAGATTTTTCTACTCTTCTAGGTAAATAAATATGAAAAATTGTTTTGTGGATGATGTGTGGGTGAGAGGTGTACATTAAATATAATTGCTGAATGTTTATAACATAACATTAAATATATTCGTTGTCATAACCTAAGTTCAGAGAACAAAAGGGTTTTATTTGGATAATTACTACGATATGAACTTTAGACAAATAATATCAATCAATGCAATTCTACAACGGAAATCTTATGTTTCCAGAAAGGCATACGTTTTTATTTTCTAATTCTGAGCCTATTCCTCTAACATTATAAATTACTCTTGGAAGTTGTTGAACTTTGTTTTTGCTTTCCCTTATGTAGGGAGCGAATAACTGAATTTCACTAATTGCTTCAAATGGCTCGTTCACACCAATCCAAGTGCGTTGTTTCGCTTCGATTTAGATAACTGGTTAACAAAGCAATGTGAGAAATCGGTACGTGTTAATGGTTTGGGAAGTAATTTGGCCAAATCGTTTCGGTTCAAACCGAGGCTGTAAGACAGATTTGTTGACAAATCTTAAAATAACACGATTAAAATTCTAATTTCCAACAAAAATAATTTAAGCGAGGATTTTCTGGATTAAGTACTTTTACGAAAAACGCCGCGAGAAAGCGACCTTATCACGTGCCAGAACGCGCGAAAATGAACTATAATAGCCAAGCGACCATAGTAATGACGTAGTATTGCGGGGAATTTTTACTTTAAATTTTTTTTGAAAATGACGATTATAAAATATGTATTTTTATTCTTAATGTATCTTTTCCTATAACATATTTAAATATATTTTGAAGCGTTTTTTACGAGGTTTTTTTAACTATCTTTCCGAAAATGACATTCAAATTAGATTTGGAGTGACGGCGTTTCACTTTAAGCAACATGTTAGAAACACGATTAACTTATTAGTTTGGGCTAATTATTAAATTCCAAGCCTCTTTTAAAACGACGCTAAGCCTTGGCTATCCGCGAACCGATTCGATAAGGGAAAATGGAAAACGATTCGTACCTGTTTCGCAACCGATTTTTGCCCATCCTCAAGTATGAACAAGGCTAAAGAGGAAGGAACTTGTTAACCGTCGTGGTGGTCAAAATATTTGCAGATAGGTATAGGGAAAACTCTAAATTAGGTGGGAGGGTCACTGCATACACGCTTATTACAACATTAGTACAAATTAAAAGCCATAAATATTCCAGTGATATAACCGATCCTCCTCCTGATGATGAACTATATAATTATGCAAATTAGAGCTTTTTTTTATTTGCGGTGATTATAATTCTGATTCTTTAAAACTTTTAGAACATAGGACTTTCGAAAGCAAGTCCATGCCAGAAGGCAAAAAGCACTAATCGAATCGCCATTCTGAGAACTGGCATTAATCTTAATAAAAGGATAAAAGGGAGAATGAAATGGATGATTAAATAATTTTAATTGATATGGACCTAGCTTTAAACGGTGTGAGTAACCCCCTACCCCTACCGGTAGCGATACCAAGGAAATAGATCTCTGTGTATTTGTAGCTAGAGCTTGCTAGTGGCTGGTTATAAGTGCTATATCTAGAAAAATGGTGAACTTTCATTAAGCCTTGAAGGTTATACTAATTTAATGTAATTCTTTAATTAAACGATTATTTCATTAAAAGGATGGGCATCGAATTTTTTTTATTGTTCAAGATTCAAGATTTTTTAATGTTATTATTAGGCGATAAATATAGAATCTTGAAAAAAAAAGATAAAATCTAAGTCTTAATTGCGATTTTGCTAATTAAAGAATTATATTAAAGGTCCCATTTCAATGAAAAGAATCAATTAAAATAATTTAATCAACCATTTCATTCTCCATTTAATTAGGATTAATGTACCGTGAACGTTAACATAAAAAAAACGTAGCAAATAAAATAAATTATTTGTACCAGGCAATCTTTGGAATAGACCGAACCTAATCTAACATAATTAAATTTATTATTCTTCTTTATCTAATAAGATAGTTGTCTTAAAAATGATGATAGCATTATTTAAAAGTTTAAATAAATAAATAAATAAAACTGAAATTAAGATCAAAGGAAACTGGAATAACTCTCTAAAATAATAATACTTTTAATTTCATTCTACCTTTAAAAAGCTAGTATCCAATTAAAATCGAAAATGCTCGTTTCAGACTAAAATTACCATTTATTCAATTTCAAGTTGATAGGGGGAGATGTTAGAGGAAAGGAAAAATAATGGAAGCTAGATAAACCAAACATATATAGCTTTACTAATGATATCTTGTATATTTTTGTTACAAAATATTCTTAATTACGAAGAAAGAATCAAAATAGCTAAATTTGATTTGAAATCCTGATGGGAATTGACTGACTTCTGAGAATAAACCCAATAATTATATTTCACAGCTGGACTGACATTTAAAGTCATCAAGAATTCTAGAACGAAACACCCCACTCAAATGAGACGAAGATGTTCACAAAATGCTTTGGATAAGAACTCGAATATTTCCATTTCCATGGAGCAAATCTCAATTCAGTATCATTGATGATTATTTGGAGAGGAAAAGAGTTATTTGAATCAATTCATTTGAGTTTGAATTCCCCTAACCAAAGACAAACCTAAAATAAACATTTTATAAACATTGTACCATTTAAATACTGATGATATTAAATTCAAATGGAAATTACCGCGACAGTAAATTTTATAATCGCCATTTTCGAAATTAAATATGTAATTATAATTCCCCGCAATACTACGTCATCACCATGGTTGCAGGTCGCTTTCTCGCGGTCTTTTTCGTAAAAGTACTTATAAAAATTAGCGTTAATTACGTTCCACAAATAAACTACGTCACATATTGGAAAAAAATGACCTAAATGTTTTTGACATTTTCCTTAAGAACGCTTCAAACCAAAGGTATAAAATTTTGTCATTTTAATAATATGATAAAACTAAAATTATTATATAGACACTAAAATAAAATGATGACAGGTGTCTATGGGGTGAATTCATAATAATGCAAGAAACTTAAGCCGATTAATTTATTTTTCCCTGGTTTAGAGCTATGAACGAACTAGAAGATAGAGATGGACGACGTTGTCCTAAAAACTTGTAAAAGATAGCACAGTGGAAGGCAAGATTTATGAAGTTTCGCAAAAATTATCATAAATTGATTAAATGTGTGTTATAGTGTTGACAAATATCCCTCCACCCCTTGACAAGGCACGATCTTGAACTATATGTTTTGATATTTGACACTAGTGTATTATTTACACAGATGCTGGATGGTCATCGTTATCAGCCCAACATTTCCTTATCTCCGAGAACCAAGTACTTAAGCCACAAGGTATAACTTGAACACGGTCAATTCTCAAACTGATAAGAAGATTTTATCAATACTTGGAAACCAATAAAAAGTAAAAATTTCAATTACAATTCATTATTCGCTGTCCGATCTTGTTCCTGAGAAGTTGTCCAGTTAATTTATCACTATGACGATCACCGAAAACCACCAAATGTTTGACTTGGTTATTATAGTAGAGAATGAGCGTTTTAAAGCTCACAAAGTTATTATATCTAGAGCGTTACCTTTTTTACGCAATTATAAGGAAAATGAGAGCGAAGGCGAAATAACTTTGAATAATACAGTGAAGAGTGAATCATTCCGGGTAATTATGGATTATCTTTATCTACCCAGCTTCGACGTGAAACGCTACGTAAATTCCGAAGAAACCTTGCTCTTAGCCTGTTATCAAGCCTGGTATCTGGGAATGGAGGAGATATGCGTCGAATGCGACAAATCGCTTTCGAGTTTAAAGGATTACGATGTCGAATTATACCCCATGTCGAAAACATTCGGATATCTGGATAACGAACATCGAATGAAATCGCTGCTGTTCCGACATTTGGTTCCTATTGATATCAGAGATCCTCCCGGCATTTTGGGTCCTTGTAATCTTGATTTTGGAAAGATTCCTTACGAATTAATGGTTGACACTCTCCACCTCTTCACGATTCCCGAAATAACTCTCGACTACGGTTTACGCCATGCGTGGTAAGTGTCGGATTAGTCTTTTACAACTATTTTAAGGACATTAATTCTTCCAATCTATTATATTGAGAAGAAAGGTTTAGAAATTAGAGGCCGTATTTTTAGAAATACCAGGGTTAATATTTGATATTAAGTCTTTAAGTTGTAAATTTAAAATTAGTAACGCCACCGCGGAGGTATATTTAAATGCGGGTTTAGTTATATAATTAGTTATTTTCAAGATAGAAACCCTACACTAGAAATTATTATTATTTTTTTTTTTCAATATATTTCTAGCCACAATTAAATTTTGAGCTTCAATTAAGTAACACATTTTTTGGATTGCAGCGTATAATTAAGACTAGCGATTCTCATCGTTCGAAATGATCAATGATAAAATGCCCAATTCTAAATATTGCATTTTATTTTTATTTCAGGTACGTCCAAGAACTAGGAACCGTAAAGAGTGCCGAATATCGGTTCATGGCAGTCGTCTTTTGGATCGAAAGGCATCCGGAAGTGGAGCTAAGCGTACATCACACGATATTAGACTGCGCCGGTATTAGAGAAATCCCGCACAAGGTAATAAATCAATGGATTCGCAATTTACACGTTTGGGGCAAACCAAGAATAGCCGAAATTTTTGAAAAGAAGCGAGATGATATCAACGACGAAATTATGAATTTGAAAATACGCGCCACCTGGGTAAGAGTTCACGGAAAAGAAATGGATATCGCTGACCTTTCCCCGGAGAAAAAAATATGGATTCATCATCGTTTCCGATTCATTCACGCCGTGAAACTATTCGCCGTTGATCAAAACATCATCTACATCGTGACTGAGCAAGGTTGCCTATTCTTCTACGATATGGAGAAGACACCCTCGACCTACGCCACCTTCATCGCGGTTTTGCCTGACACCTTTCGCCTTTTGAACGCCTACGCGGACAATCACGTTCTTTACCTTTACGGAACGGATATTATCATTCACAAAGTCAAAATTATAATCTACGAAGAGCGAAAGCCTGGAACTTCGCAATATAACTTCGAACATAATTCAATTCATTATAATTTTCCATCCATGACGGTCCAGGAAGGACTTATCTATCACAAGTATGCCGATAAGGTTCTCGAAGCCAATCTGCAAACCGGTGACCTAACTTACATCATCACCTTGCCACAAACAAACACGGAATTGGACCGCGCACCGCACTTGGTAAAGTTTGGAAACAACTTTTACGCCTTCGACGACAACGGACGATACATCAAAGACGTTGTTGGCAACCGAAATGTAATTCCGTCCCCCGAGATTTTATCAGTTGACAAGTCGTATATTCGGTACTCTCACGCTTCCGCTTGCGCCACGGATGAGGGTTTGTACGTGGGCCTTTGCAACATCCCTAGTCAAAGTCGTCCAGGACCTTTCAAATTGATGCGAGAGTCAGAATCGGGCGAATTTCAATGCATAGGCTACGTGTCTGATCCTAATTTTAATTCTGTTATCTTCGATGAGTCAGCGAAATTAGTATTGAGGAAAAATTACGGATCATTAGTATGAAATTATACATAAAAAAATATTTTAAGCCGGTTTGGGGAAGAAAAAAAAATCTCGTGATATCTTCGTAAAAAACCTATCTACATATATATATTTACAAATAATAAATCCTCATATTTAAGAAAAAATTATACAATATTTAATTTTATATATTTTAAATTTTAAAATAAAACTTATGCATTTAATTATTTATTTTTTATATTAATTTCCGTCAATATTGTAAATTCGTATATTATAATAAAAAATATTAGAATTTTTTTCTTATGTAACTAATTTTACTTATTTTATAAAATATAATCCTATTTTATATTATCAAAATGTGCCTAGTTATTTATCATTTCAATTTTGCCTTAAATACGCAAATCTAGGATACCTAGGGGGTAAGAAAATTATGACGAGTTTGACGTCAAACTCATCGCCGGGGTATTTACAGTCCCTTTAAAGGGATAACCTAACAACAAGTGATTTTAAATCGATTCCTTATCGTTTAAATAGGCCTAATCCACTAGTGAAAAAATTTACGAACAAATATTAAACTAGAAATAAAAAAACTTACCCCGAAAATAAATTTAACGGGATTGGTGGAGATCCTGATTTCCTCGAATATAAGGTCTAGGCGACCAATCAAACGCGATTGTAAGTATCGTGGAGATCTCGCGTGAACGACGGGCCTTTGTTCATTGGTCGCTAGACCTTACACGGAGGCAATTCAGGATCTCCGTGAATCCCGCTAAGCCTATTTTCCGGGTAATTTTTAAATTTATTTCTAGTTTAATATTTGTTTTGTCAACTTTTTATTATTGGATTAGGCCTATTTAAACGATAAGGAATCGATACAAAAATCACTTGTTATTAGGTTGAATTCTCCCTTTAAACCCAGTTGATAAGTCGTTTTACCCCTTTGATTATAAACATTCTAGCTAGTGATGACGTCCCCACTATACCCGCTCTTTAATAGACTATAGAGGCCCTTGGAAACGTGTATTAATATCTTCAACGGGTAAATAAAATGTTGTGAAAAGCTCCTAGTATAGAACAAGCTCATTATGAAAACATTAGGCCTTTAGCGCGGAGAAATTAACTATCTTTAGAAATGTGTTAATAGAGAGAGAGGAAGAAAATATACTTTAAACGAACACAGTCGTAAGTCTTTAAGTCTGTGCCAATAAGATCTCAAACTCCTAAAACATTATTAAACATTCCAAATTAGCATCCATTGGAAGATGAGCCGCGGGACAAAGTTTGAATGCTTTTAAGTGTTTAATTAGCATATTTTATTCCACATTGAAATATGTCCATTTTAAAAGGGTTTGGGATAATTATAGTTAAAATTAGTTTACAAATATAGTCGGAAATTTCTCGTCGGAATGGTTGTATTAAAGTTTCGAAAAAGGAACTTAAATATTATGTATATTAAGCCTTGGTCAATCATACGTTTTACTCTAAATGAAAAGGAGCGAGTCTAGTTTGCGACTTTGATAATTCACGATGCCAAAAAAATATTATTGGACACGTTCTTGGTGTTTAAATTAAATTATAAACATCTTCAATAGTACAGAAACTTAATCACTTCGTTGAAGGATGAAATAATATGATAATATACCATAGGTTGAAATTCAAACTTAACCCAATACCCGTATTTAAATTAAGCATAAAATTGTCGCCTAAAAATTGCGTATATTATTTTATTGTGTGCAAATTCTGAAAATAAATTCAAAATCCATTTTTATGTGTTAGTTTCCCTTTAATTATTTAAATTAAAGTGACACTGCCGCCATTTTTGTCGAAGGTCTAAGTAATATATTTTTAACTTTTTATTCTATTGAACCTATATTCGAAATTTCAAACCTTAATAGGTAATAAAACGTATTTTCCCGGAAAATATTATTTCTAATTTCGTCATTTTTATTACTAGTTAATGAGGCTTATTTTAATTAAAGGATTAGGAATCGATATAAAATCAGTTAGGGTACTTCATTTTCCCTTTACGAGGACGACGAAAAGGAAGAATATGAGGCTGTGTCTCTATATTTTTCAATTTTTCATTGAATAAATAAGAGTCATATTGTTGACCAGTATTTCCACATTTTGATAAGAAACCATCTTTATTTGGTTCTATATTTAAGAAAGGTGATAAAGACGAACTTAACTTTGGTACATTTTGAAATATATGGATAATTTCTTTCCGTATGCAAATACTGGAGTTCAAAACCGAAATTCCATTTCTTAGCACAAATAAATTTCAAGCTGATAAGGAGGTTTTAATAGTAATCGGAACGTAAGTTTGGGGACCAATAAAGGAGGAAGTTCCCAGTGTGTTTTATAATTTGCAGTCCAAATTTGTTCCTAAGTAGTTGTCCAGAACTGTAGCTATAGAGCTTATCTCGCTGTCATTTAGCCTTATAAAAAAATCAGTCAGTTACTAAGAACTATTTTCTCTACTTTGAGTAGAAATTATTTTAGTTTTTACTGAGTTTAGTTAAATTAACTAATAACGTCATGACAATTCATCAAACGAAGGATTTCGTTATTGTAGGCGGAAATGCACGATTCAAGGCCCATAGAACCGTTATGGCTAAAGTGTCACCATATTTCCGAGATGTTTTCCTGGTGATTTTGTATTATCTTTACAAAGCCATCTTCAAAGTCGATTTCTACCTAACTTTCGATTACGATTTATGCTACTCAAGGTAAGTGTTTTTGTTTAAAAATTTGGTACAACTCTAAAATCCCTTAGGTTCCTATAACAGCGCGTTCTTTCTTCCGCTCCCGCCCCATACAAGATTAGTCACGAACAAAGATATAGAGGCATATTGGTTGAAATACAATGTTAATTTTTAACATTAAGTTTGAGTTTTAATTATACTTTTGAGCGGCAAACTAGTAAAACCAACACCATGGCAGAGGGATTTTTTTAGAATTGATCATTTTTCCAAAGGACGCAGGCTACGTTTGACAAATGTATTAAATTGTGAAAATAGAAGGTCTAATTCTAAAAATTGTACTGTTATTTTTATCCAAGGTTCGCCCAAGAACTCGGATCATCGAAGTTATTCCGTAAACAATTCATATCCGTCTTATTATGGATAGAAACCCATCTCGACGCGGGGCTACATAAACACCACAAGCTCTTGAACCTCGTTAGATACGAAGAAAACCCTCATAAGACAAATCGATGGGTTCGTAATATCAACATCCTTTCCAATCCAGCAATCTGCCAAGTCTTAGAAAGAAAACTAGGCCGAAACGACGATAAAATCCAAGATTTTAACATACGCGCCACCTGGGTACGAGTTTTTAACGAAGAAGTTGACATTGCCGATCTTTCCGCCGACAGAAGAAGATGGACCCACCATCGATTACGATTCGCGTATGACGTGGACGAATTTGCTGTCGACCAAAACTTGGTATACATCGTGTCGAATGAAAGTTGGCTCTTCTCCTACGATATGGAGACACCTTCTACACAGGCCACCTTCCTTGAACTTTTGCCCGAAACCTTTGGCCTGATGAACGCCTACGCGGATAACCACGTCCTCTACCTTTACGGAACTAACTATATCACCGGCGAGGTTAACCTGATTACCTACGAAGAACGAAGCCATAGAACCTTACAATACAATTTCGGACTTTTTTCGATTCATTGCCGTTTTCCCGCCATGACCGTCCACGAAGGGTTAATCTATTTCAAGTTCCACGGTAGAGTAATCGAAGCCAATCTCCAGGAGCAAGCTCTACGTTGCGTCATCCTGTTGCCGGAAACCCACACGGATTTGGACAACGTACCCCATTTGGTAAAGTTCGGAGACTATATGTACGCCTTCTCCGACAGTGGGCGGTACATCAAGGACCGTGACCGCAACCGTGAAGTTTCGATCGATCCCGAGATCTTGTCGGTGGACGAGTCAGAAACTCTATATTCTTACGCTTCCGCCTGTGCCACGGATGAAGGATTATACGTGGGGCTTTGCAACATCGCTGTAAATCGACCAGGATCGTTTAAGCTCATGCGAGGATCGCAATTGGGAGGTTTTAAATGCGTCAGTTACGTGCCTAACCCCATGTTTGAAAATTTCTTGTTCGATGATTGGACAAGTTTGGTTTTGCGGCCGAATTACGGACCTTTAAGTTTAGTTCCCACTTGATCAAAAACATGACTGCGAAAAGACCTTTGCGCTAAAATTTTAACGCGCAACAGGATTTAAATCACTCCTGGGTCATTCCATGGGAAATCGACCAGTCATGACACCATGGGTCAGCCGATTTTTATGAAACTTTCAACATATGTTTAGACACCCAAAATAATAGATTATCCAAAGTATTGGCCAAATATTTTGATTAGATCGCCTTTTACATTGATTTAAAAAAAAAGCCTGATTTTCGGTTTTCGCCGTTGCCCTTTTCGGTAGCTTTCAGAAAAGTTTTAATATTTAAATTTTGAATAAAGCTACACTCTCGCAAATTTAACGCCTTATATAAAATGAAGCGACAAATACGATGGTATAAAATTCGAAAACCTTCGATGAATAGATCTTTCGTAATTGACGTGTAAACTCAAAAATATATTTTTCGGGGGGGGGGGGGTCCCTTCTAAGGCCCGTGGTCAAAAAGGTGCAACTTGAATTTTTAGAAAATGGACATTTTTCAATAGCTGTTGGCAAGGGCTTTCAGAACATAATAATATTGATATAGTTATTAGGGTCCTAAGAGGAGTTTTTTTTTTTGTTTTTCAAAAAATTAAAATAATGTTTTTTTAGTTTTTTGCATATATTTAATAAAATGTATACAAAAAAATACGTGCAAATTATTATTATTTTTTTTTTAAAGGTAGTTTGCCTTTTTTAATTCTTTTGATGAAATTTTAATAATTTTAATAATTAAGCCAAATTTAATGTTAAGGGTCAATGGGAGAAAATCGTCTGTTATGTTTTTTCTTAAATATTTGCGAGTGAATAAAATAGTTGTTTTGAAATTAGACTCTAAATCCTATCAGATTGCGATTATAATTACATTTTACGTTTTAAAGAAAATTTAACATATCTGTCACTTCAGACATCCGAAATCATAACAGGTCTTTCTGGGTCTTTGTTCACAAAGACATTTTTGATATTATATCTCTCACTTCAGCCATCCGAAATCATAACATGTCCTTCTGGGTCTTTGTTCACAAAGACATTTTTGATATATGTACCTTTCTCGAACAACTTTGACGACCCCCAAAAAAAATTACTTCGATCTTATAGCCTATCTCTTGTACGTGATATTATGTTTCACAATTTCCGGGTTAATTTATATAAGGGCAAACAAAATTATTTTAAAATAAAAACTTCCCTAAAATATTAAATTACTCAAAATATTAAATTACATAGCTTATTTCTGGAATGTAATTGACGGTAATTTTCATGCACTTTAGTATTATCACGTGCCAGAACGCGTTAGAGTCCAGCTAGCCCCCTTCTACGAGGGAGGGGGTAGAAAAGAGGAGCCGAGTCATAGCAGCTCGCTAACGTTTAATCTAAATTTCTCCAATACTTTTATGGATTTAAATTATCGGTGGTAGATGGCACTTTTCAATCTGACTTGATTCAACGCTATCTATCGTCGGTGAGTTTTTAAACATAGTACGTTATACGTGAATTAATTATGCCTATACGATGGTTTTTGCACACGATTATCTGGTCAAATTGTGTGACTTCAAACAACATTTGGCCTATTGGAAAGCGCTACTAGGTCTACAGATCGCGATCTACATACGTACTATACGCGTAAACTTCATCACTATTCCTCCGAAAACTTTCCCTAAGCAATCTGGCACCAACAATCCCTCTTAATCCCCTAACCTTGCCCTTATGATAAAGTATTAACAATGACTGCAGTTTCGTAGTTGGGGAAGGGGATTAATTCAACATTTAATCCCTTTACTATTACTGCACGCCCCTATACTCTATATCTACCCACACTATACCTGTTTACAAATCCTGGAAAAGAAGAATTTAATCAGGCCCAAATAAAAGGCAAATTGTTTGAGAGTTGCCTTTTATGTTGAAAAGTAATTTACAGGTTTTCTAGACAATTTAAACGCTCTAAATCTTTAATTTGTTTTCATTACCAGCTTTATTTTCTTGGGTTAATCGATATATGGTTTTTGAAGGGACTGATGTAACTAAAATATTCGGCTAATGTTCTGTAGTAATTGCAATTTAGAACGTGAGCGCCCGTAGGGGGAAGGAAATTGCCCTCTCCTTGGATCACAGCTTGTACCGCTTAGCTTTAGGTTTCAATTTTAAAAAAAATAATAAAAGGAATAATTTTTTTGGAAAATATAGCCCAAATAGTACTAACTTTAATCTTTTTAAATGGATTTCTTCAAAGAATTTGCTTTTAATTTTTTTATATCCAATAAGGAAATGATAGAGATAGTAGAAAGCAAAAGAAAGTTATTTTAATAGTAGAGGAAGCCTCGAGACTGTAGACTGCAGATTCGTTTGAACCTTTCAATGTTATTTTTACGCAAGAGTGACGTACAAGATCAAGAATTAAGCGTGGGAAATATCGATTTCTTAGTTAAACACTCATGCTCATGCAATTTTTCTTAATATATATATATATATATATATATATATATATATATATATATATATATATATATATATATATATATATATATATATATATATATATATATATATATATATATATATATATATATATATATATATATATATATATATATATATATATATATATATATATATATATATATATATATATATTTATATACATATATATATATATATGCCTCAGGCTTAATGACTTCCTGAATATAAATTTTTCTACCGTTTACTGGTTGATTCAATCCAAGGTTCATTAAAACTCTGTAGAGATCGGGGTTTGGACAAGAAAATTTCTGATTATTTTATCTTTATTCATAACTTAAAATTTTTCTAGGAAAGTCTATGATAAAGCCAATGTAATCGCGAATAATTTACCGATTATTTTTTTTATGATTAACTGATTAACTGATAGTTGTGGATTATTTTGTCCAAACCCCGATCTCTAAAACTCTGTTAAAAGAAACGTTATAAAACATGTAGGTATAATCCACTCGGTTTAAAATCGCGTTTTCTTTTGGGTCAAGAATTTATTAACGTGAACCTTAAATTAAGCTTTTCGTTTAACCCACGTTAATAGGCTTCAAGTGACAGAGAAGCTTATATCTAAATGAATTTGACTTGAAAGGGGCAGCAAAAGCTAGAGAAAATGCTTATTGAAAGCGGTGTTTAACATCAATAGCTGCGAAAATCGCCAAATTAATCCGCTGTTGTGGTGCATTATGAAATTAAAATATAATGTTCATTTGATCAGGTTATATAATTGCCCAAAATCTGATTATATTGCTAAAAGATCACGTAATACGTATACCGGAGCAAATTAATAAGATTTCTATACGAATGTAAGCGAGCGAAGATTGAATGAAGTGATGTTACGAGAATTTGACCAATCGCGAAATCTTTAGATTATATATAAATTCGTAAGTTATACCACCATACACTCTATTACTACTTGAACACGCACAGCAACTAGCGGGTACTTGTGTTCCGTATACAAGCCTCGCTTGTACATATATACACTCAACCACGATTGGCAAAATTGAGTCTTCTACATATTTACCTAATTTGACCAAATTGAAGTCTGGGCCCATGCGGCTTTCCGTTTAGGAGTTTACTAATGATATTTCTAAATTTTATGAGAAGGAGGGGAAAGATTGGGGTATGGGGCAAAGTTGGTGTTACAAATTCACGTAACGAGCGATATAACGTAGTGGAATTGAAGAGAGATTGAAAAGGAAGAATTTAATACAAATATATTGGTTTGAATATTTTATCTAACCTAATAACAAGTGACTTTTTTAATAGGCCTAATACACCAGTTTTTACAAACAAATATTAAACTTGAAAATAGGCTTAATTGAAATCACAGAGTTTTTGAATTTCTTCGCATTGATGGGTCAGCTACCAATCGAATGTTACTGGAAGTATCATGGAGTTCTCACCTTTGCTCATTAATTTGAAGAAATTTAGGGTCTCCATGAATAGGGTTAAGCCTAGTTTTAAATTTATTTCTGGTTTAATATTTGTACTGTTGGATTAAGCCTATTTTAACGATAATGAATCGATAAAAAATCACTTGTTAGATTGCATTCTCCTTCTAAGGAATTGATTAACAATAACACTAATTCATTTTCACCCTGCCTTTAATCTAGATATGAAGGGAAAATAGCGAGTATAGGTTGTAAGTGGAACATCTCAAACAATTAGAGCTATACTGTATAGGGAGAGGTAGAGTAAATCCAAATTAACTTGTCGTTCAGGTCGGCTCCCGGAAGAGATGCTCAGTATGTGTTATTTAGGTACTCAGACACACTGCACCGCACGAGCGTCCTTTAAAATCTCATCAAACACTAGAAATCCGAGGTTTGTATATAGGGATATATAAATATAACATATGGAGGGGAATTTCAACTATCATTTTCAGCTCTATAGTTATCCAAATTAGAAAAGGCGGATTATTTCCCAGATGTATCAGCAAAAACGAATACGTCATTTTCCAAATTGATATAATTTACAAATAATGGGACAGGGGCCTAAATCATCACACTTCTCCCAGAATGGATGACTAGTTCAGCAAAGCTTTTAGAAAGCTCAGCCGCGAGTCCTGTGAGTTATCGTTTTTACTAAAAGGGATTTTTCATTTCTAGTCACAGTTTGCCATTCTAGCTGTCCACAAGAGGGGCAGGCTAGTTGATTGATTAACTAACCTAACCTAACTTATAATAAGAGGGACAAGCTAGTTCGAGTGATTAACTAACCTAACCTAACAAATGAAAAAAGCGCAAATGGAAACTGAGGAAATGGAAACCTGCGCAAATGAAAAACTGCGCTAAAGGAAATGCGCTTGTGGGAACTGCGCAAAAGGGAACTGGGCAATTGGAACCTTACCGTTTGCCGTCTGATAAGCAATGTATAAAGTCATTACAAATTCAGCTAGAAGCGTGGGAATTTTCAGGAATTTACCATGGAGCTCATCCTTGATTAAACCGCGAACGCTTTTCGCGTACTATGGAGAGTGGAAAGCCTAACAATTTTGATCTGAGCCAAAGTTAAGTTTTTTGAGTACAATAAGCTGCGTTCATACTAGGCCTTGGAATCGGGTGAACGTGAACCGTCTTTTCTCGAATCGAATTGATTCGAACTAGATGGTCAAAATCAAACACACGAAAAGCTAAACATGGTGGGGCCAAAGAATTAGAACGCTATGTCTTTCCAACGAAAGCATATATCAACTTATCCTTTTAAAGAAGGGGGTATTTTTCGCCTTTGACAGTGCGTAACTAAAAAGGGCCTATAAGAAAATATTTATATTTCTAAAGATGTTTTGGAATGCCTTGAAAATTTTAATTTTGATTTAAAGCGTATTTTATTCGGCGTTAATTATACATATTGCCAGAAACCTCAAAACAACCCGAGATTCTTATCCAAAACACCAGACATTGTTGAGGGCGTAAATTCTTAACAATACAATTAGCGCGACAAAACAAAGTCTATATAATTAGAACTATTAATTCGGTAAGTACACCTTCGGAGTTTTCGGCTATATACCAGAATTCTAGGTCGAGGTTTAACGAAGCGATGCAAAATGAATGTTTAATATGCGGATTAGATAATCCCTCGGCCAACAATAGAAACAATAAAAAAGATACTCTAGAAAGATAACCCTTCATTTTAAAACGCGCCTTCATTGAATTATTTCTTCTAAGAAAGGGAGATTAATTTTGAAATAATAAAGAAACTTAAAAATAAGTCTGTAGTTCGTATTAGAGATTGCGTCAACCTAACATCAACCTAAATAAACTTTTGACATCGGGTACTGTTCAAAGACTGTGGTACTTTAAAGTTATGATGACGAGAGCCTAAACTCTGAAGGTGTCAAGCAGGTAAGCAAATTTAAAGAGCGCGTAAAACAGCAAATCAAGGGATATTAAATTATTATATTATACTGTATCAAAAACCGATGAAACCCTCCTTTGAAGTCTACTACTCCAATGTTCCATATAGCGCTCTTCTCTGTATGGGTAAAATTCCCAATTTTACGAGTTAGAAGGGGTCCTACTTCATCCCCCCTGTCTACGGAAAATTGGAAATTCTCTCTCTCCACAAACGACGACGTTTTTTGGACGAACTCCAAGGCTGCTAGAGATATTCGTCGACGAGCTCCCGCTCCGAAAACATCTACCGTTAGGAGGCGTACGAATCGCGCCTTTTGAGAATAACCCATACAGAGAGGGGTAGACAAGACCCGGGAGTAATAGACTTCAAAGGAGGGTTTCATCGGCTTCTGACTGTATATACAAAACTTTCTAACATTGACCTACAAATTTCACGAACCACAGGGGGAAAGTGAAAGGCAAGCGTAAGGTAGAGAAAATATTTTCTATTTATGACGATTTTGAACGAGACTCAGTTAGGGTTGTTTATATACCTCAATTAGTTAATTTTTTATCGATTCCAAATAGTTAAAATAAATAATATTGTTAGAATTAACTTACTCGGAAATTAGGGTTTACATGGATTCATTGAGAGTTTGAAATCTCTACGAATCACGTGAAAAGCACGCATGTCATGTACTAGTGTTAAATCTACTTTATGAATATGTTAAAAATTGATTTAAAAGTTAATATTTAATTATAAGCAATCGTTAGAAAATAATTTATCATATTTCATTATTCCTTTAAGTCTAATTTCTAACGTCTAAAATTCTATCTTTTTCCAGCGCTTCCCTCTGTTGGATTTCAAAAACATCAAGCTCCTATTTTGACTGAGAAGCCTTTGATGTCATATCATTTTTACGTAAATTTATCAATATTTTTGCGGCTGATTTTCGCACTTTGAAAGTTTATTGGATCTCCAAATTAATTTAAAAAATATTTCAGCGTAGGATAGGATTTTTCTAGGAAAATATTGAATTTAATTTTAATTTCCAGCCTACCTTTAAAAATAATTTAGCACACCTGCATTTTCTCAATCATAAATGAATATTAATGAAGTTCTCGTTCCTTTCAACTTTGGAAAATAAAGAAGAGATAATAATGGGACAGATAAGCTTTGAAGTTTTCCATAAAATCATTTAAAATTTAAAGCAAGAAGTACAGATATTTCAAGTCAATCATATATAAGATCCAATTTCAATCATATTAACAAACCAATTTCACTTAAGCCGCGTTCATACTAATCCTTGGAATTGGTTTAAACCGTTTCATTGGAGTCATGTGAACGGAAAACCGATTTTTCTCGAATCGATTTGATTCGATTTCTCGAAACTGCTTCGGGAACCAGTTTCATAATGATTCGTTTTCAGCAACCGATATATGAAGCTACTATAGATCGATTTATAAAGATAATGCGTGAACACGTGACGCTTAAAACGATCCCTGGCGATTTGAATATCGGTTTGATTTTACAGTTTCAAAACGATTAAAAAATGCTAGTGTGACTGTAGCTTTAGATTATACAGGACACAAAATTAGGTTTTATAGGATATATATTATCCTATAAAAACAATTTTTGTGTCCTGTATAACCCTATATTTTGAAGAGTAAAAAATATTTAACTGAATTCCTATTAAAAAAAAATAAATAAAAACAATTTCCCTGATATATCCCAAAATAACTAAAAACAACAAATTCTTTCGAAGTTATTAATTGAAGTAAAATAATAAGATAACCCCAAGCAGATAAATACGCGCTTTTACAAATAGATGAACTTCATCTGTAAATCTGTCCAGTAACATATCAACCGCGAATTTTCTAGAGTGATTCGTAAATTCCAAAATCCTATCTGCTCATCTGTGTACGAAGTCGTCAAAATGTCTGTATACCCCATTCCTACTCCTCCTCCTGACATTATCATTTGTTTTTGATTTTTTTTTTTAGTATTACTAGTAGCACTCTAGAGAATACGGTTGGTATTTATACTAATGAAAAGGAGTTGGAAAATATGACATTTATATATAGAGAGCCGTTAATCTGATAAAAGGGGCTGAAGCCCGGGCACCGAGACTCTCTCCTATTCGTGCCTTTTACAACGGTGACTAGCTATATGACTAAAAATCGACCCGTGAGTGACAAAATATCGTAAGGACGGAAAATGAACTTGAAAGGGATACTTAACAATGTAAACAAATTATTTCTAATGGATTTGGAATGTTAAATTTTTGCCTAAATCGTTTTTTTCTGAAACGTATAATTTCAAGTAGCGAGAAACTGCGTTTTTCGTAAAGGTCGGGGTTTGAACTAGATAATCCATAAAAATTTGGTTAATCAGTTAATTATGAATAATAATAGGTTAAATATTCCTGATTACATTGCATTTATCATAAACTTCCCATGGATAATTTCAAATTCGTTATGAAAGTTAAAATACTCAACTTTGAATTGTTCTCTTTCGATTTCTAAAGAGACACAATTTTTAAAATAGTGCACTAATTTGAAAAAGCCCAAAAACTAAATTATCAAAACCACTCCCACCTAATTCCCAAGACCGTCTTCGATAGACCATAACACACCCAAATGGTTTTCAAAGTCTAATATCCCTTAGTATATAAACTTTGAGTACAAAACTCAACAAGTAAAGCCTGGAGAAATATTTTGGTTTTAATGCTTTCAAATTATATCAGGAATTCATATATAAATATAGAATGAATATTTGACTTATTTGCCTTTAATTTATTCCGACTCATAGCTCAAGAAAGACCACCTTTAAAGCGTAACACAACTTTATCTTATTGGCTCTCTTGAATTGACGTTGCTATGATAATGATATGCCTAATCATATAAATAATAATATTAGTAATTTAGTGCAATATGCTTCACTTTTTGACAAATTCATGTTTAATAGACAATTATATGGACGATAGATGCAAACCAATAGCTACGAACTGAGATACTATATATAAAATTTAGGAGTTTCGACTGCTAAATGAGATTTAGCAGACGAAACTAATGGTTTCGCTCGTGTTTAGCAGACGATTTTTATTTTTATTTTCATAGTGTACCCCAGTCCGTTGCCAGGGTTCTATAGAGTAAGTAATAAACAAACAAAAAACCTTGATTACTCAGGAGATAATTTACAACTGATAAAACTATTTATATTTAAGAAAATATTTCGAAAAATTAACCATGTCTGAGTTTCTAGCAAAACATAGATAATACGTTCTTGCATGGGGTTTGCCACACATGTGCCAATCCCGGGTAGAACCCTGTTAAACTTTTCCCAGGGCTTCTGAAGATCCTTTTGATGAAAAGAAGGGGAAAGTTGAACTATAGATGGCCTACAGAGTCCCGGTCGGAGCTCTCAAAGGGATACTTATAAAGTATAAACTCTTAAAAATGTATTTCGTGGTCTGTGGCGTCTAAATTAAATGGTTAATTTAATTGGTCATTAAAGATTAAAAATCTTTTATCAGTTTAATTAAGAATTAGATATTTTAATCGTGATTTAATCCAGCGTGAACTGCCACTATGTAAAAAATATATTTTGTTGAAATAGTTTTAGTATCCCTTTAACCCTTTCCTACTGGGGCTGTCTTTCTCTAGCTGCTCTCTACCTCTCATACGCCTCGATAATTTTAATAGGATAAAATTTATCTTTACAATTAACAAAACTAGATATCCCCTAAAGGAGCGTGAGGATCGTGCTTGTTGGAGTTTCGCACTAAACTCATTTGTCTCAGCCAGAGTTTTAACACTACTTTTGTCATTTTTATTAGAAGACCAATTTACACGTTTCTATCTTTCTATCTAATTGAGGGAGCATTTTTGAAAGAAAAAAACGATAAAAAACATACTAGGTCACGTGGCTAACAAAATTTTGGAAGTTAATTTCCCTGACTTTCCCACTTTTTCCCTGACCATTTCTAAATAATTTCCCTGACCAATTTTAATATATTCTTACGAGCGAGCTGCTGGCAATTCCCACATTTTAATTGACATCGGGGTCAGCTGATAGTTTACGAGGAATATGAGAAACAATTTGAATCTTTAGGCAAATATTCTCAGTTTATAATAATTACGTTACAACTGATTGGTAAACTAATCATAAACAGTTCCTTGACACGTACCAAAATATTTATTTTTCTCTGACCATTTGGGCTAATTTCAAATTCCCTGACTTTTCCCTGACCTTTGGGGCCACTTTCCAAATTCCCTGACTTTTCCCTGACTTTTTGGGCCAATTTCCAAATTCCCTGACTTTTCCAGGTTTTCCAGGTTTTCCAGGTCGTGTACGAACCCTGAACAGCTGTTTCTAGCGCGTATTGGCACGTGATAAGGTGTGATTTCACGCGGTCTCTTTCGTGAACGTACTTTATACAGAAAGTCTTACCTATTCAATCGAAACTAACCGTTAATGACGTTTTTATCATATTCAATACGTCATAAAGTGGGGAATTAAAAATACAATTGCCATTTTAATCTTAGAATTTCTAATAGAATAATAGAAGGGTCGACTCAATTGGAATATAGGTTTGTAATAGAATGAAAAAGCTAGAAATACAATCAATAGGTCCTCGAATGGTGACAGCTTTAAGCAAAATAAGAAAATCTAAGTTCTTAGTTGCGTAAGTGAGTTCTTACTTTTATACTCAATATCAAACTGAAAATAAAATGTGTGTATAAATGGGACTTATTATTCGAGAAAAATCAGACTTGAAAGGAAGTGATAAATTAATTATTTTGAATGAATTTGTTTTGTAGTTTTAAGAAGAGTTAGTAGGACATTATGTGACTATAATTAAACGTTTGTTGTTTTAAATTCCCGACCTATATAGTTTTGTTCAAGTTCACATGGCGGAATGGGAAAAGTTGAGACCGATTGGTACATAATGTTAAGCATATTAAAAAGATTTATGTTCGCAACTTACACCTGAATTAAATATTTAAAAAGAAGGTAGATGACACACCAAAACGGGTTACGAAACACGTTGCCTTACGTATATATTTCTTAGACTAAAGCTACGTTCATATTACTAGCTTTAATAATCGATTTTAATCGATGAAACTGATATTTAAATCGCTCAGAATCGTTTTAAGCGATTTATAAATCGATTTACTATAGTTTCATCTGTAGGTTGTTGAAGACGAATCGATCTAAAACTGGTTACCGAAACAGTTTCGAGAAATCGAGTCAAATCGATTCGAGAAAAGCGATTTCCTGTTCACACGAGCCGCAATCATATTAGGCCTTGGAAAATATTTAAATCCGTTTCAAAACGTTTCTCTAGAGTCGTGTGAACGGGAAGCCGTCTCTTTTCTAATCGATTTGATTCGATTTCTCATTTCAACAAGCGATAGATGAAGCTACGATAAATCGATTTATAAAGATAATGCGTGAACACGTGACGCTTAAAACGATTCCTGGCGATTTGAATATCAGTTTGATTTTACAGTTCCAAATCGATTAAGAAATGCTAGTGTGACCGTAGCTACTATTCAAGCAAAAGGTTTTCAAACGATTTGTATCGACTCCATGACCTAGTATGAACGTAACTTAATTTGTTAGGCGTAAAAAAGTTTAAATTACATGAAGGTTAAGCCTCACATCGGAGAAAATAATCCGTGTTAAATCCTTTTAACTAAAAGTATAGAGTTTTTTCAATCCACCATCCTTCAACTTATTAATGAAGCTGAAATAAAATAATAAATTCATAGTGGTATGTTTACGATTTTCAAAGTGGTTGAATGGATTTTTCTACTCTTATATATTATTCAGAGATTTGGTATAAATAAGCCGAGAATATCTTTATCTATTATTAATTTTAAAAAATGTCAATTCCATGGTTAATAATATAGCAAAAATTCTACAAGAAGGGTCTTATGCACGTGGCAGTGCGTGCAAAAAGAAATTCAGTTAAGTTAGCAACTCAGTGCTAATTATATACTTAACCATTCTATTTTAAATAGTTAACTTTTAGATCTAATTTAAGAGGGCCATCAATTTAAAGAATCTAATAATAACTTAAAATGATACGGTCGTCATTTTTGTCGAAAGCCTCTGGTAAATTTGCAGCTTTTCATATTAGTAAAATTTGATAAGACACTTCAAAACTTAAGAGTGACAAAAATATATAACCCTAACAACACTTGATTCTTGCACGTTTCGTCACTTCCTACAAGAGACTGGGTCTTTAAAAAAAAATCGAGGAACAAGTCTAGTGAATAATTGGGTTTTATGTTTCAGCCTTTTTTTTAGAAGATGCTATTTTTTTTCTTTAAAAATAAACTACCAAGATAGAATCAATCATAAATTGCATCACTGGCGAGGACAGAATCTGCATGCACATTGAATCTTTTGTTTTTGTTTGAGAGTTGAAATGGTCTGTTTTTTGTTTGAATTGTATTGACTCATACACAAAAGCTACGTTCACACTTGGCACTTTGGAACCGTTTTCAAACCGATTCCAATGTTGAAATCGACTTTTCAAGATATTAATTTTGTTTCTTGATCAAAGATCTTCACGGGTGACCCAAAAATTTTAAAATTTGACCTTTCAAAAACGGTTAAAACCGTTTTGAAGTCTGAAGTGTGAACGCAGCTAAAGCTACGGTCACACTAGCATTTCTTAATCTATTTGAAACGGTAAAATTAAACCGATATTCAAATCGCCAGGAATCGTTTTAAGCGTCGTGTGTTCACGCATTATCTTTTCCATCGATATATTTGCCAGTGTTTATTCAGTTAAGCTTTTTATATTTGCATTTCCAAACAACATTTTAATATTAAATAAGAGCTTAATTAATAATGAATTACTGTTCATAAGGGTTTTGAGCTTTTATCCCTTTTTTGCGGCAGATTTATTCCCCGAAACCCTGTTACAACTTTATAGCGTATTTTTCGAACGACTTCATTTTGGTTCGCGATTTAAATAATTTCAATACGTATAATTTCATTTCGAAAAATCTGTTCGTCATGAAATATTAATCAAAAAACCAAAAATTGCTTCCAAATGATGCCTTTAAACATAACTAATTTAAAAACAGGATAAATTCCACTCATAATCATCTATATTTCCGAATATTCATAAATATTTTCTATTATTCATAGATTTGTCCTAATATTCATAGATTTTCCTAACATTCATAGACTTCCCCAACATTCATAAAAATAGATATCCCCAATATTCATAGATTTCCCCAACATTCATAGAAATAGATTTCCCCAATATTCATAGATTTCCCAAATATTCATAGGTTTCCTCAATACTCATAGATTTCCCCAATATTCATTGATCCCGTCTAATATTAAATATATAATACATATTTTTTCCTCAATATTATTTCCATAAATAAAATAAAATTATTCTCTAATAATAATTAGCTTTTTCCTAATATTAACCTATTATTACCTAAAACTAATCAAACGTTTCTCCAATATTAATAATGTTTTCTCTAATATTTAAAAATATTTTTCCATGTATTGAAATATATTTTCCCATAGAATTTTGGAATTTTTCCCATAATATAATTGAATTTTTCCCATATTATTGCAAATTTTTCCCATAATATAATTGAATTTTTCCCATATTATTACAAACTTTTCCCATAACATTCCTAACTTTTCCCATAATATTACTAACTTCTCCATAATATTACTAACTTTCCCATAATATTACTAACTTTCCCATAATATTACTAACTTTCCCATAATATTACTAACTTTCCCATAATATTACTAACTTTCCCATAATATTACTAACTTTCCCATAATATTACTAACTTTCCCATAATATTACTAACTTTTCCCATAATATTAGTAAATTTCCCATAATATTACTAACTTTTCCAATACTATTACAAACTTTTCCAATACTATTACAAACTTTTCCCATAATATTACAAACTTTCCCATAATATTACTAACTTTCCCATAATATTACTAACTTTCCCATAATATTACTAACTTTCCCAATACTATTACAAACTTTTCCCATAATATTACTAACTTTTCTCTTAATATTACTAACTTTTCTCTTAATATTACTAACTTTTCTCATAATATTACTAACTTTTCTCATAATATTACTAACTTTTCTCATAATATTACTAACTTTTCTCATAATATTACTAACTTTTCTCATAATATTACTAACTTTTCTCATAATATTACTAACTTTTCTCATAATATTATTATACTTTTTTCCAAATTTACCCATAAAATTTCTAAAAAATTCCACGATGACAAACTTTCGGAAAGATGTATAGGTTTCCCAACACACGAAATAAGAAATAAAATGTTCTGCAGCCTTTTAAAAGCTTCATTAAAATAATGGTGTAAATATATTGACAAAAATATTACATCGGGTACTTATTAACATTAAAGTCATTAGTTTCGTTATTATAGAGCAGTTTTTGATGCATGAAGTAGGGTTTCGATCGTAACGTAATTAACTTCACTCAAAATAATAAACGGAAAATGAAGTTCTTCGCCTATTATTAAAATTAGACGTAATTCACACATATTAAGGTAGATTTAGTCGGCACAAACCCAGAAAAATGGTTTTAAATCTAAATGGATTCCTCACAGGGCAGGATTAAGGGGCGGGGGTGAGGGGGCAACTGCCCCTGGGCGCTAGCCAAATGGGGGCGGCCAAGAAATCTGGTGATACCCAAATCCGAGCGATTATTTTACTAAAATTTGGAAAAACTTGACGTTAGTTATTGAATTTGAAATGATTTCTGGGCGCAAACCGATGAATTAAAGTCTTTTCCCCGAGTGAAGGCGTGATGAAAATTGAACTTTCAAATTAGGGGGCGCGTATAAATTTTACCCCGTGGCACTAAATCGCTTAATCCGGCCCATATTTCTCAATTAATATTAATTGGTTTGTTGTTTTGTTTACTCGCGAAATTGTGGTCTTTTTTAAAGACAAAGAATCGATAGTTGCTAGACTTCATTATACCTTTAAAATTATTACAAAAAACATTAGTGGCGAAGTGTTTACGACTCAAATCACGCTCTGAAAATGTCATTGGATACCGTTTTTATCACTCAATTATTAGTACTCTCGTCACCATTGTCCATTATCAACCCCAGATCAGCTACACCACAATTAAGTCTGGAAATTTACATATCGAAGTAAGAGATACAAGCGCAAGAAAAATAATACGACTTGCCATGATAAAAAAAAAAATCAGAATTGTCTATTTTATTGTAGTATATCATTTCGCGTAATAAGCAGGTTACCGGATTCTTGAATTTATTTTGAACTTGAAATTTTGCAAGATCAAACTCTTTTAGCATCGAATGAATCTTTCAAATTAAAATGCCAAAAATATATAATTTTTTTCAGCTTGAGCTCCTTAATTGTGAGGTTGTACAGTTATTACAACAATTCTAGATTAAATCTCAGCACTCTGCCCCAATTCTTTCTAATTAATACGTTCTCGAAGGTAATAAGTTCTTGGTTGTATTCGGCGTTAACCGCGAAAAGTTCTATAAGATGAAATTATTCTACCGATTTTTGGACTAGTCTCAAGAATGATATAATTTAATTTAACATTCTACTTCAAAAATCTTCTTTGATAATTTAAAGCAAATTAAGTTTGTAAATCTTGGAAATAACCTAAATTGCCATAATTTAATAGGAAACTTAGGCCCGTACCAAGATTTTTACCATCTATAGTTAAGCATATTAAATTCAATTAAAAATTTAGTTTACACCCAAAGTTTGAGCTATCGTCATGAAAATTTATTTTATATAAAAAACTCCTAACTTTTGACCTTATAAATATCATTATAATGTTATATGTCCTTCGATGATTTTGTTTTAGAAAGTTGTCAAACTATTTACATAATGAATGATATTTATTAATTTACAATGTTAAGCTCATATAGGGGATAAACCCGTTGCTATAATGCTTCCCAACATGGCTTATACCATCTGTAGCAAAAATATAAAGGTACCTGGAATATATTTTAAGACTTTAGAATTTAAAATTTGAACTTTACAGTTTGCAGTGTTAAAATATTAAATTATATATATATATATACGTCATAGAAAAAATTACCGCAACACAACAGGAAAAAATGATATTATTATAACAAAATTCCCCGCAATACTACGTCATCACTATGGTCACGTGGCTATTGAAGACCCTACAGTTGATTCTCGCGCGGTTTTTTTGGTAAAAGTACTTAATGTAGAAATAAAATACTTCACATATTATATTATATTTTGGACATTTTAATTTTGAAGTTTCTTAAGAACGCGCATAAAATTTTGAATATGGTGTTTTAAAAGTAAAATGTACTAAAAATGTAATCCATACACTCTCGAAACAAAATAAAAAAGGTGTGAGCCTCACTTTAATAAAATTTTAAACAAGATTTTACTGTAAAACAAATTTACTTTATGGCGACGAGAGTCATTTTTGAACACAAAAAGGAAAGCTATTAACTCAAATGCCATTAACGCTAACCTTACATTTACTTGAACTTTACGTGATCTTTGAAAATATTATAATGGCTAAATATCAGTTCGTATACCTTTATTATTTTTCCATACAATCTAGGTCATAATCTTTTAAAAATCACGTGAAATTATAACCTTTGATATACAAAATTAACTTATTTTCCCGTGACTCTTCGAATAAAATTTAAAATTCCCTGACTTTTCCTTGATCTTTGATTAGGATTAATATTGAAATTTGGAATCCTAAACTTTCAAAGACTTTAGAAGGATTAAAATTAAATATTCTTTAACTTTTAAAATAGCTCAATCCCTGTAAAAGGGTTCCAATTGTTAAATCAGTCACTCTCCTTTGGATTGGATTGAATAATTTTGAGCCCTGAAAGCGGGCTTTGTTCCAATTTCCCTGACTTTTTTCCTGACCTTTTAGGCCAATTTTCAAATTAGCTGACCCTTAAAGCCAATTTTCAAATTCTCAGACTTTTCCCTGACCTTTTAGGCCAATTTTCAAATTCCCCAACTTTTCCCTGACCTTTTGGGTCAATTTCCAAATTCCCCGACTTTTCCAAGTTTTCGAAGTCTTGTACGAGCCCTGTGACATGATTTTAAAGTAAATATATTCACGCTTTGTGGTTTAAAATCATCGCGTGCATATTTTAAAATTTACTTAAAAATCGAGTTCCCTGGTTACATCCTATACAATTCGGTTCACAAGATTAATAAACAACCAATACCTATTTATTTTTACGAGAAAAAAATGGCCCTCTTAATATAATCCTTTTTCAACACGACACAACATCGCTTGGTTATTTAAATATTTAGAACATACAAAAGAATTCCATATTCCAAGTCTTAGAATGTTACAAATCCTATAAGTTAAAAAAAAAAAAAGCTTTACTGCGCGCCAAATATAAAAATAAAACTAATCCTCGGATTTATAGTAGCACCTTAGAATACCTTAAAACCCTATATGTTAAAAACATGGTTTCCAACGCGAGTATGGATTCCTTCTAAGTTTACAACCGACTATACCATAGAGAAATGTAAAATATTTATATTGTAAGAAGCTTTAGTGAAAAAAAAATCTGAACAAAAAAGCGTCAGGTGTAAAATAATAAAATTCAACGAGGAAAATATGAAGAAAAGAAATAATTTAACAAGCAACGAACGAACTAAAGATCAACGGATATTGAGACATCTTTGTTTCTAAAATTAACTCACCCAGTAATTTTCATTTCGATTCAAATTAACTAATTATACGGTTGCAAAAATAAAGTTATTTCCCGGGGGAAACAAAAAATATGTTTCCTTTCGAGGCGTTTTAATTCTATCAACTTGGTTAAAAAACTTTAAAGTTTTAAGAGGCTGAGTAACTTTTCTTTAACGGTGATGGGTTGTAAAAGCGTGAAATTCGTTCTCGGCCGGCGTGCACGGTTTTAGATTTGGGGGAACTTGTCGGAAGAGAGAGAGAGAAAGAGAGTAAGAGAGATAGGGAGGAAAGATACTTATGTAAAAGTTCTCGACTGTACGATTAACCTGTGGAGGAGATATCCCGTCCCTTTTGCCCGTCCTAGGAAAAGGACGGCACGCTACTATTGGTCGAAAGATATAGATGGTTGTCATGGTGACGCTAGAAAACGCTTCTTCTCCTCAACAGTTCCCCTTTAACCTAAAATCCCCTGGCTTTTCAAAGACAGAGGCGCTAATTTTTAAAAGCGCGGGATTGGAGAAAAGAACGAGGTTACCCTACCCACCGTTAAAAACTTTATATTATCTATAATTCTCTCGAATAACAGTTTTAGATTGTTTGATACGAGCTTTGTTTTGGCGAAGTGGCCCGCATCAAAACATGACAGACCTACATTGAAAATCCTTTCAGATTGGAATTGGTCGTAATATGGCTACGCTGAAAAAGTAAACTTTATACCATCAAAGGCATTCAAGGTCAAATTATAAGGTAAATAACTTGATTAGGATCTGTCCCCTCCCCTCGAATCTATCCCTTGAAAAAACGGTTCTACCCCGATTCGCCCAAAACATTTGGCCCAATTCCCATTTCGCCCAATCTCAATTGGCCCAAACTCAATTGGCCCAATCCTAACTGGCCCAATCCCAACTGGCCCAATTCCCAATCAGCCCAATTTATTAGGCCCAATTCCCAATCAGCCCAATTTATTCTTATTTCGCCCAATCCACACCCAAGGCATATGCGAACAAAATCCTCTTGATCGGTTCCTTCGTCCTGTTTAATTATTTCTACCTAACCTAACCTAACCCAACCTAACAATTTTAGGCGAAACGGGAAAAGGAATTTTCGGTTGAGCGAAATGGGAATAGATAATTCTTTACTAACTGATAAAACGATTGGGCGAACTGGAATTGGGCGAATTGGGACAAGGAAATTTTGGTTTGGGCGAATTGGGAATCGATAATTTTGGGCCAAATGATAATACGTTTGGGTGAAGTAGGATTGGGCGAAATGGGAATAGATAATTTTGGGCGAAATATTTGGGCGAAATGGGAACAAACCGAAAAGACCATCTTCCCTTACACAGCCTAACTTTTATTGTATGAATGGTTAAAGCTAATGTCGTCTGTTAAACAAGGAGCTTTACAAATGGCAGATTGTTCATTTACGCATCTACTGTCCCCCAAATCGAAACAAGGCTGTCTCTGTGGAAATGGAAGCTTCTAAACTTTACGCGTACTTTTATAGAATTCCTTGGTCGCACCCACATCCCATAAATTTAAAGTCACATCACTCATCCCCTAAAATGAAATTAAAATCACCCTTCCTTTAAAGTTAAAGTTACAGCATCATTAATAACTTAAATTCAAATCAGTCCCATCGATTATATTTGCAGCACCCCTCATCCCATAAATTTAAAGTCACAGCAACACATTTCCCTTAAAGTCACAAATCACCCATCCCTTAAATGAGTATCATAATCGCATGTACTTAAATCTAAGTACATTTAAAACCTATGGAGAAACTTAATATAGATATTCTGGTATCATTAGACCAAAAATTAGGCTTAATCTAATTCGCGGGCAATAATACACTTTTTGGAGCAAAAATCATAATTTTAAGTACTTACAAATTTTGATGATCTCGAAGGCGATGAATTAATCCTTGGACGCACACAAAATAAATTCGTATTAACGCGCACAGGTTTAAAAACGCGTCGCGAAACTATTTAGACGACTTTACTCGTTGGGTCATGGCGGACTTATTCAATAGTTTATAGTTAAAAATTTTGACGATCTCGAAGACGATGAATTAATCCTTGAACGCACTCAAATTCCCATTACCGCGCGAAACTATTTAGGCGACTTTACTCGTTGGGTCAAGGTGGACTTATTGATTAGTTTATGGTTACTAGCGATTTGGGCTAACAAATAAACAGTTTGTACTTTTTTTTTGACTTTGTGGTTTTGGTATCACATGGTTTCCCAAATTTAATTTCTCGTAATTATACCGCTGATTAAACTTGATCATGTCGTTCAAGCGCTGTTTGGCCTCTCGCCACTTCAGTTGGCGAAAAAGGTATCTTCGGAGACGTTTTCATGAGGCTGATCATGTCTGATGATGATGTCACAGGATGAAATGATGTCTGAAATAAAAAATAAGTCATAATTAGATTTAGATTTTCAAACGAAACATTTTTATACGAAACTGATATCTCCTCAAAACTAGTCCAAATAAATATTCGATGCTAATATGTTTCTTTTTTGATATAAATCATGCACTTTAACAGGGGCAGTCTGGCCATGATTCGAAAAATACAGAAGGCAATGGATGAAACCATAACACCCACAATTTATTTTACAATTACTTAGACAATTTATTCCAAAATATTTTCCCAACCAGGTTTTCCTACAATTGCATATAATTCGTGTTTGGGAGCTTATTAGGCTCGTGTGAACTGTTGGGCCTAATGTCTATACGGGTCTCTCCATGCACTCTCTTTCAACATTCAAACTATGTGGCCACATCGTAAAAATATAACTCTACTACTCGCTCGCCTATGGAGAAGAGAGCTGACGGGGGCTGTAGAAAGATCTTATCAAGAGTTAGAATGCTAACGTGTTACCGTTTTTCTGCTTTTTAACCGAAGCGAAGACCAAAGGCATAATTATTAGCATTACGAATGAGAGCAGACGCTCGCTATAGATGCAACTTTGAACATTTTAACTCTTCGTTAATTATTACGCGGAATGAAAGGAAACTGAAAGCTAAAATCTCGACTACTGACTTAAAGGCAATAGAGTAAAGGATGCCAGCAAGAGAGAAAGACCATTATCATACGATTACTCTCTCTCTCTTTCTTCCTATTAACTCTAAGCCAATGGACAGACAGAGAAAACACGCATTGCATTAGCGTAAGTAAAATTTTCTCCTAATAGACCAGCTACGATTAAGGATTTCCTTCTTAATATATATTTGGTGAAAATAAGTATAAAACCTCAAATACACTACACTCATCTTTTACGGGAATTAAAATTTTAATGTTAGGCTCGTTTCATAAACTGCTGTTTGCAGCGAATAATTACGATCTTAAAACTTTTATTTCCCCCATTATGTGTACTTATTCATTTTAAATGCAAAATTATGGTTTAATTTATATACAGTATGGTTGTCTGGTTATTGTATGCAAGTATGAGATTTTTACAGTCGCCTGATCAATCTTTTTTAGTTACGCAAAACAAGTTTTGAATCACTATTACGTTCTTCGTACTGCCAAAGCCAGGGATTTACAAGAAAAATGTTTTCTCTCTTATAAGACCCAGCGTTCAACCTCTATGGCCCCAGCGTGTTGGCTTTATTGCTGATATATTTTCAAAGGGGCTCCTCCAGAGCGGCCAGATGCCACTAAACAACGCATTTATTTTTATTTTTTTTTAATTTTATTGTACTTTTGCCCAGCTCCCCTCTAGAGAGCCGCCCCTATTCGAAAGGGTGTACCAAAGGGTACGACACCCAAATAAATCTGATAACCTGTTGCTTTAAGCGGAAAATATTCAAAATAATACTAGAAAGTTGCGTTTTGAGCAATCGCGAGCAAATGCTTCTAAATTTATTTCCCAATTTATTTCCCAGGAATATTTGTGAAAACCTAATTCTCTCCCAAATAACATTGTTTCCCTTTCAAGTTTTACCTCCACTGTTACGAGTTTCTGGAAGTCTGCTACTTCAATAGGCATTGCCCTTATTTAACTACTTTTATACAGTATATCTTAACATTTGTGATAACCGAGCTGTAAGGTCCTAGGACAAATAGCTCTTTAAAGGGACTATCTGCGGTTTTAAAATCTACTTTAAAGTCGCATTTTTTTCTAGCTTAGCAGACGACGTTGTACATAAAAAATTGTACAGTCAAAGCTAAGCTGAGTGCAGAAGGGAAGAGCATTTTAAAGGGGCAAATTTCAGAGCAGATAGGGCCATTAAAAGCAATGGGGGAAAAAAAGAAAGTAACTGGTTAAGGCGTCAATTTAAATAGGTCGATTAATTGATTTTGGTGGTTTTGTTTTACATAGCTATCAACATAAAAGCTATATACGAGGAGAGCAAGTTTCCGTTTTTGATGTTTTATTAAATTGGAATGACACATCAGCGGATCAGCTACCATATTTTCGGGGTTAATGAGAAGTGACGTTTCGAAAGCAGAGCCCCGCAATGAATATTAAAGATTGTGGAAAAATTTGTCCACTTTCAATCTTTTTACACTCGCGCTTCTTGAAAGCGATCCAATTTCCGAAATGGGATATGTAGAAAACAAGGAATTCTATATCGTACATTGTCTTTCCGAATTTCTCTAAAACTTTTGGGCTTTTGTCGACTTTACTAATGGTTCAAAGCTTTTACACAGATATTCTTTATAAGATTGCGAAATCTTGGAACCAGCCTCCCTGAATTTCTCATCTTCAAATGGATTGTATGACGTCATCGATTAGAGAATAATTATTTGGTATATTTATCTAACTTATGTTAAATGTCAAAATGTTTACAACTATTTTAAAACTAAGGGTAAATGACTTATACAATCTACACAGACTACATGTATTGACAAGAATAGGTGTGTTCATTATAATTAATAAGGCATTTTTTATGATTAATAGATTGACCAATGAACTTACTATTTGGGCGATTTCCTTAATCATCTACATCGTTATAAGAAAAATAAAATATATCATACATCCGTCAATATTTTATACATCCTAAAAACCCTAGCTCTTTAACTGACTATGGAAAAAAAATAAACGTAACATTAGGCCTATTTTAAGACTATTGTAATAGTAATACAAAAGATTTCCTAAGCCTTTCCTCAGTTAGGAACATCGGTTGGCTATAGTTTAATATCTTCTAATTAAAAGAAAAAAAATTAAGCTTACTATAGAACGATATCTTCTTAGTTGAACAGGCAGCTGTTACATATGATGTTTTGAAGTTGCTAATTCCCATATTAATAATCAAACTCCTTTTTAACAAAATAATCCCGCTTTCAGCACTTAAATTATGACGACATAAAATAGGCCAAACGCACCGACATAGCGCGTTTACCTTGGCTTTACTCTTTTGTGTTTTCTATTTAGTTGACGAGCAAGGTCAAAAGCCTTACAGCTCCAGTAATAGGTTACAAACTGAGTTCGTTCCTTGAAATGGCGCACAGAGCGGACCACCACAATATCATCTTTAAGAACATTCCACAGAGTCATAACGCGACAAAAAAAAAATAGTGCTTTAGCGGGTCAAAGGGGTCTTTGCGAGAAAATTGATCAGCCAGTTTGTGGGATTGACCCCTGGCCCCGTGAATATGGGGGAAGGAGACGCGGGCGAAATATTCCTTGTCAAAGGGAAGAGCCAATGGACCCACATACACCACAGAGAATAAGTGTATTCTCTATGCATACACTTATAAATCCCTCCCTTCTGCCTTTGGTAACTTGGTAAGGTAAATTAATTGTATAGCAGAATAGCGGCCATTTAGGAGAGGCGCCAGTTGCAACTTGGATGAATTACGATTAATCGTAATTCATCCAAGGTTGCAACATGGATGTATAAAGAACTATTGGTTCTTTATACATCGATGCCTTGGTTGCAATAAGACAGATATAGAAAAGATTTGTTAAGCCTTTGCTCAATTAAGGCCATGATTTGTCAAAAGTTTAATATCTTATAATTAAAGAAAAAATAAGCTTACTACGGAACGATATCTTCTGTTTAAACAGGTGGCTGTTACATATGATGTTTTGAAGTTGCTAATAACAATATTTATAATTAAACTCGTTTTAATTGTCGTACAAAATATTCTTGCTTTCTGCACTGGAAATGTCAAACTATGACTACATAAAATAGGCTAAACTAAGCTACGTAACTTCCTAATCCACCTGCCGCCATCTATTGGAGACCCTGGTTTAATTTTTAAAAAATTTCGTGTTTTTTATATCACATATTTTTTAATGTTCATCACAGTTTATCCAACATTATTTTTCACAAAATTTTTACACCAAATGATTTTCGCCATAATTAGACTCAAATAGAGATTAAATAAACTTAAATTGCTAATCAGGCTTTTTTTGGTAATCATTTTTGATTAATAAAAAATAAGGATGAAATCAAAATTACAGAATGCCGTAACGTTTTTTGTTAGGCGTCAAATTAAGAGATTCCGCCGTTTCAGCGAAATTAATATTCTACTAAGTTAAGTCCAGATATTAAGAGTGTCAAAATATTAAGAATTCTTCATTTAATAAGGGGAAAAAAACATTTGCAAGTTAAAGGAATAATTCTTAGTATTTTTTTACACAATTGGCAACACTTTTGTCAACAAGTATACCTTAATGAGAGAGAAAGACAGAATGGAGAACTCGATAGAAGCTAAAGAATGATCTTATAGAACTTCGGAAATGGTGGGATCACTCTCTTTAACTCGAGGGAATTCTGGATCCCACCAATGTAATACATGAATGCTATCGGCTGGATTAATGTCTATCACATTAGAGAAACCTTTGTGACTGTTTCTGACTGAAACAGCTTGCGCATTGTTGTAAATTCTGTTACACTCGTAACTATTGGCAGTGAAGAAAAGTTGAATATGTTGGCCCCTTAAATCTCGGCTCAACGAAGTTTTTACCTCGGCTAGCCGCGCTCCCATGACAGAAGGAGGAATGTCTACAAAATGGTTGCAACTAATCCGCAAAACCCGAAAACCCTCATCAGGGTTGGCAACAATCCCGCTACTGCGAAAACTAGCATCCCAATCGAGAGTATCATTGTCCCAACTATCGTCGTCAAAGTCCAAAGCTGGTAAAGCCCAAAAATCACGTCGAACTTTTTTAACGGTGTCAAACTTGAAGAAAAAATGCCATTTTTGCTGATCCAAAACCTGGCAATGCCAAACTGAGCTGCACACCAATTTGATCAAACCACTACCAGTCTCGGTAGAGTTGGATGTTATATGCATGCTTGGACGATTGGTTCTTTTGATAAATGGTGGGTAGATGTAAAATAATGCTCGAATTACGTTCGCTTTGATACAGTTTGGTCGGTCAATTTGAATAAGTTGTAGATGATCTGGTATTTTTAGTTTTGGGCTGTAATACCTTGAATTAAATTGAAATACTTGTGGTCACAAATCAAATTACTTTGAGTATTATAAATATTTTATAATAATAATTATACCTCTTATAAAGAGAAATCCAAAATTTATACGTAGAAGTTACGTAATACGACGTTTTACATATTGAAGCAAAAACCTTTATGTCTTCAGGTTGAATAAAACGGCCCAAAAGAAACCAAATGTCTACTGGATAAGTTTGACCTTGGAAACAATCTTCTACGGTAGTAGAGCTTTGACGACGTCTACGTCGGGCTTTAACTAAAAAAAGAAAAACAATTTTATCATATGATCATTTAACAAATAAAGCGCATTTCCACTGCATTCATAAGGGTTATTAAAGTCTTATTAATTACCATGTTTAGGAGAACCACTCAATTCGTTTTCCGAGTCAGTATCTTCCCATTCATTTGGGTCAGTAGTAGTACACTCCTTAACTGAATCCAAAAGTAGCTTTGCATTAATCATATTGTACTAGTCAAATAAGGTAATCGCGTTACCTTCTCTACTTATGGAATTTGCAGCTGATTTTCTGAGACGCTGAGTGCCCTTTTTAGCATTTGCAAAGTCTTCGAGTGTTATATCTTAAAATAAAATTGACTTCTTTATAAACGAACCCACTGGGTTCAAGAACTTCAAGTTCAAACCAGCTGATTAAGACCCTTAAGCCTTGCTAGCATTACCTGATTGAGATGGTTCTTTACGAATATTTTTTATATCAGCTTTACCCTTTCTTGGCATCTTACGAAACAACTAGAAAGCATTGATTTTTATAAAATAAAAACATTGAAGTTAAAAATCAATTACAAAATTGAAATTTTAATCGGAAAACAATGCTATTAATTTACCTTGCGTCCCTAATCAGCTGACGACAGACGCGAAAGAGAGAGGCACAGAGCCACCTAGAGGCTGGTCCGTGACTAATTTCACCACGTGACGAGCAATTTACGTAAAAACGTCTGCGCAATTTTAATTATTTTTTCAATTAGGCTTAGGCACAGTTACTGTTACATGTTTTAGAAGGGCAATGGGAGGAAAATGGAACTTATCAACAGTAAAATTATTTGTAAACGAGCTAAAAAGTCCCTACGTCGTAGCAAAATTTCAAAATTACTTTGGAATTCATAGAATTAATACTAATATTAACTGTAACGAAAACAATGAAATCTTGGCAAGGCCTAGTATCAAAAGTGCCGGCTATATTATCCAGGGCCAAATTAATGGGTGTGTACCCCAAATTAATGGAATCATCAGTAATGGTTCGGTCAGTCACGATAAGGGGATGATGGGCTCATCATCGAGTTTAGGAGTTCCCGAAGTTAGATCCCGTCACCTACGAAATGTCAGCAATGCTAGTAGCATTGGTTCTTCTAGTGGCGACGAGTTGGTGTCCGATTCCGAAACAGAGCTCCGTCCGCAAGTGGATTATACGATAGACAACATGTTTTGGTATTACCTCTTCAGCTTCGGGGCCAGCTTGGGTTACGAACTCTTTTACGCTTCTTTCTTTCCCTTTTGGTTCTGGAACATCGATGGGTAAAAAAATTAAACCATCTTCTCTAGAGTAAAACAAGTTTTCACGTTTTTTTTTGTTTTTAATTTCAGCGCTGTTTGTCGGCGAGTTGTCAATGTTTGGGTGTTTGTCATGTATATTGGCCAAGCTTTAAAGGATATTATTCGATGGCCACGACCTTCAGCTCCTCCTGTAGTACAATTCGAGCCAGAGTACTCTAAAGAGTTTGGTATGCCTTCAACGCACGCTATGATTGGTGTAGCTGTTCCCTTCTCTCTTTTAATTTTCACTATGCAGAGATACGAGGTGGGATTTGTGTTGAATTGGTTCTCTTTAGTAATTTCTACCTTGATGTAGAAGTTTTTTTTAAATTGCCATATACATTTATATTTTTTCCAGTATCCATATTATATTGGCTTATCAATAGCCATTGCATGGTGTGTTCTAGTCTGTTTGAGTCGTTTATATTTGGGGATGCATACAGTTCTAGTACGTAGTTGAAAGTCAAATTTTTACATTCCAAGAATATTTCTTGATTAACGTTATAATTTCACAGGATGTTATCTGCGGTTTGGTTCTAGTTATCATTTTGTTGCTTATCGCATTTCCATTGGTTGATACGATCGACCATTTTCAATTAACCAACACTTATTCCCCTATCTTCACTTTCACGATACTTTCTATTTTGGCCTATTTCTATCCGCATTCCGATTGTTGGACACCAGCCAGAGGAGATACTACTACTATCATGGCGACTGGGTAATAATTACTTTGAAGATCAGTGGGTTTAAGTAATTAAGGTAAATAATGTTTCGTTTCTAGGGCTGGATTTTCCACAGGTTCGTGGTTAAATTACCGACAGGGTATTATTGGACAACCGGGTTCTCCTCCGCCTTATCAAATAATTTGGCCAGATTATAACGTCATTGGTTTGGCTTTATTGCGCGCTTCAATTGGAATTTTGTGCATCGTGGCTACCAGGGCTTTTGTGAAATGTTTTGTTAGCGGTTTAGTGTGCTTCATCATGAAACTAGATCCGAGAGACGCTAAAACTAAACAGAAACCGGTGGTTGAACTTCCAACTAAATTTATGACTTATTTTTGCATGGGTATCGCTATTACCTATCTCTGCCCTTTTGTCTTTCGTTTATTACGAATTGAAAGGATAACTATGTACACCGAAGTTTAAAGTAACTAAAAGGGACTATCTTGTACTTATTTTTGGTACAGTTTATTTAAAAAAAAAAATTATATATCTCCCTCAAAATTAAACGATCTTGAAATTTTTTATACCAAAAACTTGTATAAAATATTAAAAATAAAAAAAAAATCTATAAAGCTTAAACTATTTTTCTGTAAAACTGGTTAAAATTTACTATTATAGTGTTAAAGTAGAATGTACATATGATATTAAAATGGTCATGGATTTGAAGATCAAATTTGAAGCATTATTAACTTTTAAGGAAATACACCTCTTTCATTTATTTTGACCCCCTCCAAAGGGGATAGGCAACCGCAGAATCAGAGAGGCGAAGTGGGATGAAACATCATCGTCACTGCGCATGAGCTCATCATCCCGCTTTATGTCTGATTCAGTGGGTTGCCTACCTCCTTTGGAGTGGGTCAAAATAAATGAAAGAGGTCTATTCCTTACTAAGAAATATATGATAAGATTTATAAAAGCATAAAGTCACTATTAATGTTAAAATAGAAAATACGCAGCATTCAAATCTTTGTAAAGATTCTCCCACATTTTTAATAAAATGCTTAAAATTATTTATCTTATCAAGACATTTTCACAACAACATTTCATTGGACATAAAGTAGTGATATTTACAACTGAAAATTTTGTTTTGCATAAATAAAGCAAATTTTCTCCCATCGAAGATAGTTTAGTTAAGACCACCAATGTATTAGGCTAATAATTACAAACAAAAAAACAATAAAAAACTAAAATTAAAGTCGATATGTTATCAATTTTTATATTCTTTTCTTTTGTAGAAATAATTTATAGCGTTGAGTGATATTGTAATTTAACTGATAGAGATATCAAGGGTCAACAGATACCGATATGACTAAATTAATCAATCCTAACCAATATTTTGGGTTTAGAGTTTTACCCCAAAAATTAAAAAAGTTTTAGGAGAAATTCAAATTTTGCCGTTCAAAAATTAATGTTGCTGGCCAGCGCTTTCTAACGGTACCAATATTGAATAAATATCAATTTAGAAACGAAACTGATAGGTAAAATAAAATTACACGTAGTATATAAGAACCCCCCTTTGGAATGGTAGTATGAAACATTTTAAAAATTGCAAAAACCCCATAGCTTTGCCATGAAACTCAGGGGATTGAGTAAAATCTCGTTACAATGAAATTCTGGGGGAAAATCATTCATCCGTAATTTTACTAATTTTGTTATAACAGCTAGGGCTTGGCCTTGCGGCCGATACCAAAGGGGGTAAAAGTTAACCCATGATATCAGTAAATGACACTGATATCGTATTACAACAAAAAAATAAATTGAATAAATAAGAAATTATATTCACCTGTTTTTTTTTTTTTTATTTTATCTTTTCAGTTTTTGTCTCAGCAGATACCCATTTTAATTTTTCTACCGAAGGTGTTTTTGGGTGAGTGAAAGGGCAATTTGTAGTCTTACAAAAGGATCCGTATCGACACAGCTATTCAAAATTTACGTGAAAATTATACATAATCCAAGATAAATTAGATTAGACTCAAAACTTACTTTCGGATGAATAAATGGGCACGATGCATTCTTGCAATGAGGGAAAAATTTACACAGTGTAGTAACAGTGGGTTTAACGACAGGTGCCAGGACTGAAATGTATAGATCATTTAAAATTTACTAATTTATCTAAATTTTCCCTGTAATGGTTGATGCATATCATACGCCTGCTTTTAATAAGACTTTAAAGGGTTAGTCGCACCAAATTTGTGGGCCATTATTTTTTTTCACTGGAATCAGTTTATTTGCTTCTAAATCGAATATTCAACAATTTCCTTACTGTTTAAAACTTTGAATAGACCTAAACCACAAGTAAAATAAATTTACAAACCAATTCTAAGCCAACAAACGAGCAAAAGATCACTCCCCTTTTAAATATTCTCACATGATTGGGTGGTGCTCTATTAACTACGAGATATCAAACTCTCAATTTATTATTGCTAAGCCTCTTTTCTATTGGTTTCAAGCTACGTCCTTTTTTTTTTTTTAAGTATAGATTAGGTCTATATAAATGATAAAGATTAAGCGGTTTAAAAATCACTTGCAAGGTTGCATTCTCCCTTAAAACATAAGCAAAAAGAATTGAAAGGATCATTTCCAGGAAAATAATGTAACTAGCCCTTTAAACTTAAAAATAAGCAGATGATGAATGATTACCATTAAAGGGTCAAAATGATGTATTTGAATATTACACTTTGGTTTCTTGACGTGAATTTGTTGAGGAGCTGAGTTAACCGCGTTTCTTTTTGATGCGTGAGTGAAAGGACAGTCTGATCGAGTACATTGTGAGTCAAACTTGCAATTGGGATGAATATTAATGCATTTTGATCCAAAATTACACGAAGGGAAATTTCTGAAATTGTTTAAAAAGTAGGAAAAATTGAAGATTAGCCCTCTGTCCCCATCCATGATGATGACCTCGACTTAAATCTCACCCTCTACAACCCAAAATTTCTGTAAAAAAATTACATACTTGCACGGTTTTGAAGGATGAATGTAGGCGCAACTATCCCCTCTCGAACAAGCGGGCCAATACTGACAACGTACGTTCTTTTTTTCTAAAATTTCAGACTCTTCGAAAGAGTCTTGTTGGAGAAGATTTGTAGGTATGAGAATATGATTTTCTAATGAGGGAGATGGGGCAAAAAAAATCAAAAAAAAAATCAACCCATTTCTTAACATGGAGGCAAACTTTTTTTCCGCAATTCAACTTACGATCATCGTAATCCATGATCATCCGATCATCTTCCTCGTCTTCTTCTTCTAAGGACATTGTTATTTCATCGGGATCATATTTTTCAATCAACTCTAAATCGTTATCGTACATTTCTTCTTCGACTATCTCGGGCGGTGTCACTGGTGTAAAGATGCGTTTGGTTGATGTTGGTATCGCCTCAACAAGTTCAGACTTTGGTTTTTTGAATAAACTGGTAGGGTTAACTCCGTCTAACGTGACTACGAATCTGGTATGTGATGGTGGTTCAGGTACTGGTAAAACTCTGGTAAAAATAAAAATGATGTAAAATTAAGGACTGAATATTAACTTTTACTACAGCAAAACCTCGTTATAACAAAATGCATTGTAACAACATTTTTAGTTTTGGGTAGAGGTGAGACTTTGAAGATTTACTAACGTTTCTATCAACACTTCTTCCACGGGTATTTCATCTTCTATCTTTCGTTTAACTCCTTTATTTGGACTAACAATCACAGTTTGAGAAGCTTTGAGTAAATTTTCATCCAAGACATCTTGAATGACTGGGTGGGTGACCAAAGTTTCTATGCGGCGCTTAGTAGGACTTGGTTTCTTCATGGGGGAAACAATTTGCACCATTTCCGTGGGAATTTCTGGTTCCGTTTCTTTCAAAACGTCATCTACCATCAGTTCCTTCTCGTTAGTTTGAACAGCTTTGACTTCTTGAGGAGGAGGAGTCGTCATTTTCGCTGCTGGTATAGGTTCGATTGGCGTTGGTTTATAGGGAGCTACGCGGGCTTAAAAAGACATTAGATCAACGCTGTTAGAAAAATAGTTAGAAGGGAGAAATAAACTTTTTCTAGGGGCATGTGAGTCCTGTTTTTGAGTTAAGAGTTGAGTCTCAAGTCATGGCAAACTAGTCCGGGTCTTTAAGACGTAGTTTCAAAATTTAATTAGCGTGCCTTTAAAGTACAGTCAACTTTGAATTCAATATTTTATGGGCAGTGCCAAACAGGAGTGATCAATAATTCATGTTAAAGGATTTTTAAGTTAGTGATAGCGGTTAAAGGTAAAGTGAACTAAAAGTATATAAATCGTTGGAAAAATTTGGACTCGTCCTGTATTTATACCTTTTTTCCCAGTCTTCCTAAAAAACATGTTGCAAGTACACGGATATGCAACCCGGTACTTGCACAATGCACACCACTACTTTTTTCACATAACTTATTAGTCTTACCAGATCCTCGAACGCTGGGTTTCTTGGAGAGAGATTTATTCGCATCTTCAATTGCCTTGAAGAGCAGCAATTTGTTGGCTTGCAACTGAGGAGGTATACTCGATCTTCTTTCCGTGACTCTAACAACGCTGGCAACCGATCCAACAGCCGGTTTACAAGGATCATATTCTTCATCCTCTTCGCTGTTATGAAGACCTCTAACTCTAGCTGGTTTGCGAATCACCGAGCTTACAGTCGAAGACAGCCCTTTTCTTTGAAGCATGGGTCGGATTTTAATCGCGGCTTTAGCAGAGTCTCGCTTTGGAAATGATATTGGTACTCTTCTGTTCAAAGTTTCGGGTGATTTTGATCTTGATCTAGACCCAGATCTTAATCGATCAGAAATGGTTTTCTTTGATTTAGCGATTTTAGGTGGACTAAGCTCTTTCTCATCTTCCTGTTGCAATTCTTTGGTAAGTACATCGTCTACATTATAAAAATATTGATTTAAAAACGGATTAAAATGTAAAAACAAAGATATACCCGATAATAGTTTATAGTTTTTACCAGTTTCTGTTCTAAAAGAAATAACATCATCAGTTTCTTCTCTAGTGTCTGTCGAGGTAACAATATCTTTTTCTGGGCTCTTAGACTTTACTTCTTTTACTAAGTTCTTGTGTTTTATTTCTTTTTCCAAGTTCTTGTGTTTCACTTCTTTTTCCATAGTCTTAGATTTATCTTCCTTTCGAAGTGGTGATTTAGATTTTGCCTCTTTTTCCAGAGTTTTATCTTCACTCCTTACTTCTGGAGCTATAGATTTAGGTTTTGTGGTTGAAGTTGGTTTTTCAATTTCAATCACTTTCCATTTGTCTTTATTCGCAATTGGTTCTTGCGGCTGAAGTGGAGGAGATTTCCGCTTCTTTTCCTTCTTTTTCTCTTCAGGCTCACCTTGTACCGTTTCCAAAACTCCATGCAACCTAAAGATTGTATTTATAAACCCCTTAATTTGTAACGATAAGAAATGATAATGGGCTGGCAAGTACTAACCAAGTTGTAAAATTTCTCGTATTAGATCCAAGGAAAAGGTTAAGATCATTAGTCATTTGAGCATGAGATTTCTTGTTCGCAACCATGACCATGATGTAGTCTGGCAACTCTTCGTCAACGTAAGATCCTAGTTCAATGAGTTTGTTGGTGATGGCAGTCTAAATATTTTCAATCAATCATAACAAAACACAAATAAATTTTAAGACCGTTATGGACAAACAAATTTCGGTATAGGAGTTGGCAAAATATGAAAAATTATGCTAAATCTCGAAGGAATAAAAGTAGTTAAATGCCAACTTTCCTGGCTTGTACAGTAAGAGAAAGTAAGTTTGTCAAATTGTCACTAATTAAAATTTAACCAAGGCTTAAGTAGATAATTATAAATTTGATTTCATACCTTTATCTTCTTGGTTACATCATCGACAGCAATTCCACTTTCCATATCGAACTTTAAAAAACCAAACTAAAATCCAAAAATTTCAATAGCTGAATTGCGCGAATTATATTAGTAATTAGGTAAAGATTTCGAGACAACCCGGCTGAACCCAACGTCTTTGCTTCTTGCAAAAACTAACAACCAAACCTTGACCGGAAGATGCGTAGTCACGTGATTCATTCAGTGCATCTGATTGGCTGAAATTGAAGGCGATTTTTTTGAATGGTTTAAAAAACACGTGGATTAAGGTTGAGCCTCATCATTTTGCTTATGAAACAATAAAAGTCGAAACAAACTGGTCAGGAATTGTATTTCTCATTCTCTATACACACTTCCAAGTAAACAACAGTGAAATTCATCTTCATTCATGAATTGGTTTCCTGTACATCGCAAAGGATTCCATTTAAAAAGCAAAAACTTAAAAACTGATTACATCAACTAAAAATTAAGATTTTTTTTCTTCTTACGTTGGGGGTAAAGGAAGTGATAGAAAGAGCTGCATTTTTTTGGTTTTTTTTTTGTTTCGTACAATTTACACACCAGAATATATATAACAACACCATCAATACAACAAGGTTGTTTTGTTTTCTTAAATGTCTCGCTACCTGTATAATATCTCCAAGTTACGAAAAGCCAGGCATTCAATTTTTTTAATAACATTTTTTAGCCATTTTTTATGATATGCTTATAATGAGTTTGACATATTTTTGAAGGGATCCTATTCATATTAATTAAAAATAATAATTTTTCATGGCTATTTATATAGTTTTTTTTCTTCTTATGCTAAAAAAAGATATTTTCTTGATTATATTTGGTAGAAATAATAATTGACTCGAGAACCCTGGGTATCTTTTACGTTTGGTTTTTGGCAATTCTACATTTAAATATATTAAAATAAATACAACAAAAGCAGCTTTTGCGATAATATGTTTTTTCTACAATTTAATATTTACACGTATTCTAGCGTGTGTGGTGTGTATTCCACGCGAATATACTACACTATTGTAATTATTACAAAAATTGAGCGCTATAATTCAAAAACTCACTGTCTCACGTGAAGCCTAAATATGTAAATATATATGAATTACATTTTAGGCTTGTTCAACTCGTTATTAATTTAGTAGAATCGTCACTATAGTAAAAGCCTGGTCGAGTAGGCCATGACGACATAGAAACAAGTGGAGCAAGCCATTTTAATTTTACATATTTACCTATTAACTAAATAATATTTGAATATATTGAAAATTAATATAAATCAGCTAAGACTAAATAAGCAAAAATATCAGCGGTGCACAAAAAATATTGCCAAAAATAAATTCAATATTAAATTTGAAAAGGCTACGTGTTTTTTTTCTTAAATTAACTTGAAAAAATACTAAAGTAACTAACAAATAATACCTAATAAATAAGCGTCATAAAAATATTTAAAAGATTCAAAAACAAGCAATAGACAACTAAAAATCTCAATATACTATAGCTACTAAAACCAATAAGGTACTTAAACTAATTATATAAATACAATTTTGAATTGTTTTTACATTAATAATTTTGTTTTATATAATTCCCCAGGGTTCTGTTTTTAAACACACCAAATTGATTGTATTTTTTCTTATTATTAATATTATTGTTATTTATTATAATTTATTCATTATGAGGTATTGTGAAAAGGTCAATATCACTAAATTAAAAAAAAAAATGGTTCGATTTTTCTTGCTTAAAGCACGCGCATGTTTATAAATGTAATGGAAATGTTGACGCGAAATAAAAATTAAAATAATATACATTAACTTAGTTACGTAATTGTTTTGCAATAAGAAAAAAATAAGATAGTTGACTTTATACAAGCATGTGTCTGATTTAAATATACTTAGTAAAAAAAGAACGAAAAAGATGTGTGAAAATAATGTATAAAAACTCCACAGTTTCTCATGCGTTTAATATAGAACACCCGTTGACTTTTTTTGGCATTCCATATATAAGCGCGTCTCTTTCAAGTAGAGTATCTGTATAGACCGAGTACAGCCATAAACAAAACGTTACGTCAAAGTTTATAGTTCAACTTATTGATCATGAAGCAATTCTTCGTAAATGTATTCAATTAATGCGTAACACATTGTTTCCAATTATCAGTGAAAGATGGCGTTTTACTTTATATCTGGTGCTGTTTAGCGCTATCTATCACCAATAAGCCTAAACAATGTATTACACGTTGGCAGAAGTACATTGGAGGAAGTGGTTATCCTTGTCTTTTTGGGGAGATGTCGCTTTCAATTTTTGCGCTTGTGCTGGGAAAACTCCAGGCGCGTGGTTTCCAGCCAAAAGCTAGATTCAAAATTTTGAGGTTCAAGATCTGGTTTTAGGTGTAAGGGAATCTTCCACAAATTAAACTGGAGCTTATTTACTTACTAATCAGTATTTGCAGTTTCCCAATGTAGCTCTACCCGGAATATTACCTGCAGCTATCTCTAATTTAAAATGTCACATTGTGGTCTCTAACTCACTAACCAACTCCACAATCATTATTTTGTCCCCTACCTCCTCCTGTTTTTCTTAAACTAAAAATTGCGCTGGCTTTGGGAAGCAAGTGTTAAAATCTATGAAGGATTACATAATAATTTCCTGGTCAACAAGAAAAACTATAGAATTTTTTTACATCACATTTCACCTAATGGGCTTACTCGGTTTACAAATTCTTTACTTTCAAGTATACCTTGTACGCTTTTTAAAATTTAATGTTATTTGAATCCCCCCACAATTAACAGCTGCATTAATTAATTTTCATTCGCATTAGAAAAAAATAAAATAAAGGTAGAATAAAAATCAATTGATTAGGATTCTTGATTAAATCGATAATTTTTCTTTTTCTGAATATATGTTTACTATACAATGGAGGAGGGGTCGAAAAGTCAATACCTTGTTTTTTTATGGGTTTATGTTTTACGTAGTATTTTTTAATTAGTTTTTAATTTTTTTTTTTTTCTTTTCAAGTTTTGGAAGCATATAATACTAAACCCCAACACTTTTTCTGTTTCCCCGCTTTTTTTTTTCCGTATATTATTATAACTTTTTTTATTTAACTCTGATAGACTTTTGTCCATTCAAAGTTTACTTTATTATTTCAAATATTTAAATATTTGCGTTTTTTTTTCGAGCCCCCCTTCTCTAATTTTTTTACGAAGACTAGCACCAGTCTTGGGACTTTCCATTTTATTTCATTTCCCCCACTTCATTTTTTTATTTATTTTTTAATTTTTTTACGACACACACAATTTTTAATTTCTAATTATTTTTTTGGTTAAAGAAGGCATTTTTTCATATACATGTACGAATTCTAATTTTTATCTTCCGTTATTCAATATTTATCATCACAACTTTTGCAATATTTAAAAAAAAAAACGAAGTGTTTCATATCGCGCTCCGTTTCTTTGTTTTGTACTAATCCAAAAAGAGACCCTTTTTTTTATCCTGTTGTAATTAATATAAAACTGACAAATTAATTTAAATTTCCCACTTTGATTTAATTATTTGAATATAATTTTTCTTTTTGAAGTGACCTATAAAATTTCTCCCTTGAGATTATATTTAAATAAAGGAATGATCCAAAAATTGCATGAAGATATGGCACAGAATATTTTTTCATATTATTAGTTTTTTCTTGAATAAATTAGGTTTTAATCTTTATTGTTTTAATTATTATTAAAAACTATTTAAATTTTAGATGATAAGCGTCATGAAAATATATTTTAAATATTATTTTTTTTTTTTGCTCAAAAATATCTTTGAAACCATGAGGTCAGGTAGATAAGGACTGAGTAGTTGTGTTAAAACCTAACTATAACCGTAGCCAAACACTCTTTTAAACAATGCAGTTGGATACAGGCTTGAAGCGAGTCTTGGCACTCATAAGGGGCATAGTTGTTTTCATTCTAATCTTAACCATATACAATAAATAGAAGGATTACAAGGAATGGCCTTTGTTGCTCATTGGTTCGATTATGACATTCCTCAATTTGCGTATGTTCCAGATTCAGTGGCTGACTATTGACTAAAAGGCAATGACGTCATTTAAAGTCACATGATTCCTATGACGCCAGAGGTCATTCAGCGAGCGACTAATACGGAACAAACCCAGTTTGACCCATCACCGGATTCCGCATGCCTTATCCCTTCTGTTTATTGTCTATGACTTGACAAAAAAATGTCTTTCCAAGTCTGGGGAGGAGTTAAGTGAATCAGTCAACTCCTCCTACTTGGCTATTTGTGAATCTGTAAGAGCTGACACTTGATTTAAAGGGGGAATGAAATCAAACAAAAAGTTATTTTTTAATGTTCCAAAAAATCTAGGCGATATCTCACTAGGCTTAAGTCGGTTAAATGGGCTACTTTGATTATAATTTTTAAAGGGAGAATAAAGTCTGAAAAAGGAGTAATTTTCCATAGTTTTCTTTCATTTCTTATTCACTATTACTAAAACTAAGCTAGAAATCAATTTTATCTTGTAAAGAAGTCCTAACAAGGGTACATGAATGGTCGGATTTCACATCTCTTCTTTAAACAGTCTCCGGTTAACAAGCGAAACATGTGCCTCTTAAGCCTAGTTTGAAAAATTTTACTGTTGGAATAAAGCACGGGCTTCTCTCTTGATTCAGACTGTTTATTTGTGAGATTTCAAAAGTATATACACGAGTCTATTCCACGTAAAAAATGATTTCTAGCTTAATATTGTTTTTTAATGTTTTTAATTAGTGGATTAGGTCTATTTAAAAATCAATATGAAGGGATAAGGTAACTTTTCATTCAATTTCATTCTCCCTTTAAAAGGGAGCCTTCATTTTTGTGTGTTTTTAATTTTCAGGGTTGGAATAATTTAACGAGTAAAGAAAATTGAAAATCCATTAAAATAGTTAAGTTAACTAAACCTAAAATTTAACACCTTGAAAATCTATTTCCCCATGACATCACAAAAAGTTTTGTTTGTCTAGTGGACTTCATTTGACATCAATGGATTGATTTCAAAGCTATGTTTAAGCTAGATGTAGTAAAAATCCCACCATCCCTGACGAGGAGGAGAAGGTTCTGAAAAAAGTGGCCAAGAAATGCAGACATTTGCTATTGGTAGGTTCGACTGTTTTACTTTTCATTTAAATATGCTTCCATGGAATGCCAAAAGAATGGTCAAATTGCCCTGTTGGGAAATTGAGACAAGGCCCTTCCACTCTGAATTTGGATAATGAGAATTTAGTGACGTGTACGTTAACTATTAAACCACAAAGTTTTTTTTTTTTGCGTTCACTCGTAGAATTCTAACCAATCACTGAGTATTATTCTAATAGCCAATAGAAAATGTTCGCACCATTTGGATTCCACAAATTCACGAAACCTTGCGACTCTGCTTATGGGATGCTGTCAACTACAACTAGATTTGAGTTTATTAAAAATTCAATACCTAAAACACTTATTTTCATGACTCTTATAACCATTTTATGCTGCCATTCATTCAATAATTAAGAAACAAAACATAATAAAAGAAGTTGTTATTTCATTCCCGTTCAATCTGTTTTACCTGTACTTTTGGTTTGTTATTTTTCATTTAAATACTTTGTTTACTTGTTTTTTTTCCCTATATTTGATGACTATGAAGATAGTAGGATGACGAGAAACAAAAAATAATCTTTGGCATCGAAAATCACAACACAGGGGATTTTATCATCTTTTTTTCTTATATCCTTAATATTATTATTTCAAACTATCAATGGCAGTGAGAAATGTAGATTTCATTAATTCCTAACTTCATTTTTTTTTTTGTTTTATGTATGTTATACATTTTTTTTGTTGTTGTATTTTTCTCTTTGAATTTCACAAATACGGTGATAATATCCTCGCTACTATATACTTTTGGTTGTTTTTTTTTTTTTTTTTTTTTAATTTTTATCGACAAAGGTGATCTCAATTATTTTAATCTTTTGTTGTTTTACCGTAAATTTTTCATAGGTGAGCTACGACTATTCGAATGAGCAAATAACACACACCATAAAAAAATTAATACAAAACAGCACGCACAAGATATTATAGTTTTTTTGTTTTTTTCATGTCTCGCATATATTTTTTATTTCGCTAATTGACATTTTGGTCCTCAACTTTTTGGGGGGTACAAAAAAATTAATATTTAAAAAAATGTACCCATTTATGTTTTTTGTTTTCATAACGTATACTATGGCCTTCTCGCATTAATTGTTTGGCTCGAAAGACGAAATACGTACATTAATGAATTACGTTTCATTTTTATCAAAGGGATGAAATTTCTTTTGCGGGAAAAATTGTATCGGAGAAGAAATTGGTTGTGTAATTTTTTTTTTTTTTTCTCTTTAGGTTTATACCAACCAACATTATTTCTCCTACGATCAATAAGTATAACAATTATTTTTTATTACATAAACTAATTCACTTTATGTTTTTTTTTGGTACTTTTTTAAATTATAAAACGTTCTTTTTTTGTAAAATTATTTATAAACTGCGTAGCTGCGGGCAACTTAAACCAGTCTATCTCCGGGAACGGTGTTTCCGTGTCCCGTTCCTGTAGTTTGCCTTTGCGGAGGTGCCTGTTTGTTTTGTTTTTTACATTCATAATCATTTATTAATTTAAAAGTTAAAAAATAATGTCTATTTTGTAATTTAACTAATAAAAAATAATGGAGGGTTTTTTCTTAGGAAAAATTAAAAAGTACACTGCACGTGAAGAACGTAAAAGCTAGTATTAGCGAAAAAGGCGTTAAGCCTAAATAATAATAGACGATCACGTAAATTAAATATATTTTGATTTATCAGTTTATAAACAGGATATAAAGTAACGAAAAAAAATTAGATACGAAACACAAGATACGATATTTAAAATAAAAAGTCTGGCATAACCGTAGGTCTCATGACACATTTATATTTTTTTCAATTCGAAAAAACAAACTTGATGCCAACTATCAGGATTGATTTCTAGCCTAGAAAAATACAAACAGGGAATACGGGAAATTTTGACAAGAATTGGAACGTTTTTAAATAAAAAATTTCACATTCTGGTTGAATGGGTTACTACTAATAGCTACGTGCGTTAACTTTGTTGCAGGAATTTTTTTTTAAAGCAAGCTTGGATTAAAGTTAGAACCATCACCAAGATGATGGCTTACGGTCGCCGGCTTAATATTATGACATTCGTGATAATTATTTCTTTTTAACTCTAGGGTAGGGCTAGTACTCGCACCAATAGAGTTTAGTACTCTACTCAGAACTCAATTCACTTCATTTTACTACTCGTAACAAGTATCATTTTGCTACGCTACCCGGTGGGTATTACCCACTACTGTAAGAGAATCTCGCAAAAGCTAAACAGTAGTTATTGGTCCTAAACTTTAAACGTAAAAGGGGCAACGTAAAATGAAAAGTCAACTAACACACCAAAAGTCTAGAGAGCCAATCTTTAAATAATTGCGAGTACTCGGCTGAAATAATCTTAGTATAATATAAGCCCCACTTCCAGAAAAGGGAAAGCAATTTTTTCTTTTCACCCCCCCCCCCCAAGACATTATCGGTTTACTTAGGGAGCGTGGCTTAATTTATTTACTTTGAGGGTGCGGCCTAATATGTAAATTGGTTTACTTTGGAGGTGTAGCTTAATTCTTTTATTTTATGCAAATTTATTTATTTTTTAAGCTGGTGGAAGGAAAATTTTGCTTTCCCCCTTTTCTGGAACAGTAGGTTTATACTACTGGCTGAAATACATGCGTGGGTCGTATGAATAGAAGAGTCACTTAATATTCTTATAAACTTTTAATTAGCTTTTAAATTAGTTCCCAATTAAATAACAATATAATTTAATTTATATAAATAAGGTAATAAACAGGAGATCCTGAGTTCGAATCTCGGCGGTGCCTCCATTTGTAACTGCGTGGGTCGTATGAATAGAAGAGTCACTTAATATTCTTATAAACTTTTAATTAGCTTTTAAATTAGTTCCCAATTAAATAACAATATAATTTAATTTATATAAATAAGGTAATCAACAGGAGTCCTGAGTTCGAATCTCTCATTAAGTCCCACTAGTTACGATCTGCCTTCATGTGTAAGGTTCTCCTGAATATATAGCTCCCCCTGGTCACGTGACATCCCAGGCGACATTGAACTATAGGTGGTGCCCTCTATAGAAGGTTTCCTCTGGGGTTGCAAGCATGGCTAAGCCCCATTCAACAGCATGAACTTCATGAACCTAGGTAAGCTCTTTGGTCTTTCATTAAATGTATAAAGGGGTCCCCATTACACTAGGCTGAAAAAACCCAACTACTTGACACTCAATTTGAACTTGTATACTAGACAAGGACATTTTTTGAAGATGCCTTACTAGTGGTACTCGCTCAGTCCTTGCTAAAAAACTCTAAACCAAAAGGTTTCAAATATAAAAATAGTCAACTAAGCAGACGACTGATGAACGCCATGTTGGGGGTGGTCTAGGTCTAAAACTATAATTTAATATTTACTTATTTTGCAATTTTTACATAAAGTATCAATCATTCGTGCCAATATGAAGGATACTAAATCATCGCCAATTAAGAATTCTAGGATTCAATGTTTTCATAAATTAATTACAAAAGATTTTTTTATGCATTCAACTACTACTTGTTACTTTTAAGCTAACTTATCAATGCATTGCGTGCGAATAATAGAATAGAGTTTAAAAAGCAGTTCTAAAGAGTGTTTATACAGAGGAAACGTGAATTAGCTAAGAACCATTACCATAAGGATTTTTTTTGGTGCAGAGAAAAGTTGAAGGAAAAAGTGGGTTCACAAGTCATCAAAAGTGATGTATCTTTGATCAACATGACCACGTTTAAGTGAGATCTTGGAAGAAACTAGTCTCTAACTAAAACTAATTGCTAGTTTGTTAACCCTATAGGTAAACGAATTAAAAAAGGTTTGGCACTTACCTCGTCTGGCTTTCTGTCTGTTGCCTTTAATAGAAGACCATTGAAATTGCTTTCCAAGACTTGCCTTGCCTGTTACGAAACAAAGAAAAAAAAAAAAAAAGAAAGGTTTAAAAATAATATGGCGGCAACAAAAGTTGGTAAATGTTTTTGCTGAGCAAGAACTTGAATAGCGTAACTCAATTAAAGTAAACGATAAGACTGGTCATTAATATTAGGCTGATTACCAAGAATAAGTTTGGGCAAGAAGGGATAGAAGTTACACTGGGAATTCTTATACACCCATAAATAAGGATGATTTTTCAGATTGTTGCGATTTTAAACCGTCATGTTTAAACTGTCAACCGTCTCACCATTAACGGTGTTTCCTGATTGGCTGTTAGCATCAAAAACTATCGAGATATATGCCAAAATTTACGCCTTGGATTCGTTTTTTTGAACCACTAGTAAAAATAAAGAAATCAATTTACCTGAACATTTTGGGTGGGTATTTGCAAAGCCAGCGCCATTGCATTGTGATCAAAACTGTCATCTAAGGCAATGAGGGAACCGTGGACTCCTGACTCTTGAAGATTATTTGCATATTCTTTTAGACCAATTGAATCGAGCCATTTAATCACCCGATCATTAGACCATACTAGGACATCTAATAATTGGAATAAATAAAGAAACCATTGCATATTATAAAATTTATATATAAACAATTTAACTATCAAATACAAACCTTTAATTTCAAATTCACTGCTTCTACGCCTATCTTCTAAGGCTTGACGATCGTAATTCAACCTTTTCAGGCAGTTGATTCCATATTGTAAACTTGTTCTGGTTAACAAAAGATTGAAGAAAAATTATTTATTGAACAGTATTCCGTAAAAATTTGAGATAATTATTGATTATTAAGATAATAACCTATGGAAACTGTCGACCATTTTTAAATGAACGCGCAAGTCTTTCTTTGTCAAATGATCGAGCATTCTAGCATCAACGAGGCACTCCATGAAAGTTGAGCGGTATTGGGAGAGTCCCAGAGAAGGCAACCACTCATTACCAATCCATTCGTGATTCATTTCTCCAAATGCTAAACTCTATTTAGAATAACAAAAGCCAAAAAGCGTAATTGTATCAGAGAATTTGAAAGTGTAGCCAATTAGCCATCTATTGTTTGCTCAAAATATAATATGAAAAACTGAAGGCTTAAGACAAATATTTTTAGCTTATAATAATTAACATTACAAATCAAACCATAGCCATTTATTTTTTCACCAAAAAATAATGACACTGACTTTTCCTTGCTTTTCTTGTCACGATACTACATAATGCATTGTAGTAATTAACTTCACCTACATTCTGTTTCCCAAACTCTCTATTATACGTAACTCATTTCTCTACAAAGAAGATAAATAAATTCTATAAAGCGACTTACAGTTCGAGATGGCTTAGGAGCCGAAGGACTGGTTAAAGCCACCATTTCTTGAATAGCTAATCTCAGCTTCAGCCTGTGCAGTGGATTACTGATGCCAATTTCTCTTTGGATTTCCGTATCGGACAACGCTGACATGATAGCGCCACTCTTAACATTGGCCCTGCACGCCGCTACATACCAAGCCGGCATTCCAACCCATAACTGCAAAGCAAAAGGGGTAAATTTCACACATTCAACGAACTACAGAGTCTCGAATTAGAGATTAAAAATTACCTCTAGCCACGCTACAATCGTTGGTCCATTCCACAAAGCGAAAGGCGTTCCAGCCTTCATCGCTTCAGCCAGCAACTCGTGTCTGAAATAAAACCTATCCCCAAGGTTAAAACTCAATCTTACAACAAAGAGTGATTTCAATAATTTACTTTTTTTTCGTCCTCCTATCGTATTCAGACTTTTGAGTCATAGTCGTGGGTGTTCCAGCCGTATTACTTGGACCAGCCACGCCACTTCCTCCACTAGGCCCCCCACCACTTGCACTACTGGTTCCCATGTTCTGTTCAACCATCACCATATCGCTGTCCATATAACCCGCACCCCCTTTTAAAAATAAATTTACAAAATTTAATTCAAACGAGTCAAAAATTGGATGTTCATTTTTTTGGAAGAAAAATAAAAGTTTTTAACGAACAATATTCACCCTGGGGCGTTAAATACTCCTTCCCCATGGCCTCTTTAGCTTTGGCTTTGTCTTTCTTGCTAAAGAAACGACCCAAGGAAGATTTGAAACCCTTTTTCTTCGGAGGTGTTTTGTGCAATGAGTCTTGGGAAGAATTTGTGGAACTGAAAAATGAAACATTTTTAGAGAGATAGGGTCGATCAACGAAGGAGTAAAAGGGTGGTAAATTAATATTTAATAAGCTAGGTTTATTCTGTTTCAAAATACAGTAATAAAGATATAAAACATTTGGGTAATTGAGGCTAATGTGGTGAATGTTTTTGGAAAACGTCAAGCTGTTGTTATAAAACGAGTTAAGTTTTATAACAAAACCAATTGGATATTAGTTTGCATATTTAATAACAAGTGGCGCAATAAGTAACCTAGAGGGCGCGCTAGTCTAGTACAGAGAGCGAGAGAAAAGGAAGGAGAGAAGATGACTAAGTTTCTCTGTAAGAAACTTGAGAATTTCACAGTACATGTAGTAAAAATAAAAGTTAACTATAGAAATAATGTGCCTAATTAATTCTACCAACAAACACAACAAAGATGGTATTGGAAGCCACGTGGGTAAGTGACACCAAACTGGGTCTGCTGCCGTAGCTTGAGTCCCTTTAATTACCTTCGTAGTTCTTCGGAACTTTGGGCTAGTGCTTGAGCCACTCTCTCGAGCCTTAGGGACCTAGGAGTCGGAGGACTAGATTCTCTTCGCAGTAAACGAATATCGTCTTTCGATTCCATCGGAGGTGGCATCTAAAAAGAAATTAAAATCAACCGGTTTAACTTTATGTATTAAGTTGCAATAATAAAAAAAGCCCAAAAACTATTGCCGTTCTACAATTTCATAATCAAAAAGTGACGTTATTTTTGCCCATGCTGTAAACCATATTTGTTAATCAGCAGCCAGTACATATTATCTCGAAGCGTCATTAGTCAGTATACAAGAAAAAAAAAAAAAAATTGCAGAGTACTTTTGTCTTTGCAGAAGTAGAGAAAAAAGCCAACAGTCAAATATATAATCAGAATTATATCAAATTAACGGACTTTCACGAAGATGTGCGTTAAATATTTTGCATATTGATAATTTGAACTAAAAATAAACATATTTATTTATAAAAAAAACTTTACGGCTCAATACTGAAGCGGTTCAGCATAGCAAAAAAATTAAACCAAATAAAACACTACGGCTGTATTTCTTCAGTTCTATAATCTACGATGACTATTAAAAAATTCTATTCACAATAATATCAATATCCACACAAGAATTTCAAATGGCTGTAACTTTGTATACACGCTAGTCCAAAAGGGGAGGGGCTTAATGAGGGGCCTTATCCCCCTGTAAAGTGCACTGAATAATACGGCCCAAAATATCAGATGGCTATAAACTTGGATTTCGAACCAAGGGAATGAGACTAAGTAAATTCTCGATTTCCTACATGAAAAAAAAAAAAAAAAAATCGCTGTTCATGTGACATTTAAACTATCTATTTTTGTATCCATTGTACTTAAATTTTTGGAATACTAGGAATTTATTTTGATAACACATTTTATGACCAATGTGGACCTGATCAGGGAAATACCTTTAATTTTTTAGAGAAAAATTTGATATTCATAGGTGAATTATAGTAAAATATAGGAGAAAGAACACTAAAATTATAGTAAAACAAAAAAAAAAAAAAAAAAAAATTGGAACGTTTGGTTACCCTGTATAAACTAATGGTGCTCTTTCAAAAGCACTATGAGGAGAATAGCTCTAATAGTAGTAAACGCATGAGGATCTAGGGTAAAACCATGAGCCTTTCTAGAGCCCCGATATTTTTTATCAAGAGATCTTTCTCCTCTGTTCGTGCTGATAGGGTATAAATCTCATAACTTAATTTAAGACAGAGCAAACAAGTTTCCCCCATTTCTGACCAGCGTGATACTGGGATTATAGCGTACAGTTCGATATTCTCGTCTAGATATTGATCTATTCTTGATACTAATTGAAACATCAAAAATGGCGAAAAGCACACTGCTCGAATTGGAAAAAAATTCAAAAAAAAAAAAAAAAATTTCAAAAACCTGTTACCAACGTGTCTAATTTTTTTTCAAAAAGGGAATTGATAAAAAAAAACGCTTCGGTAATTCGCGCAAAATTGTATCTAACATTAATTGTAATTTTTAATGTGATATTAGTTTTCTCTAGATATTAATTAAAAGATAAAGGTTTTATGCGGTTTGGTTATTGATTATACAATCGTTAATTGATTCTAATCTAATTTACTATCGCGAATTGGCTAAAGAAATACACCTAACCAAAGAAAAAAATGATAACCAAAGGCAAATACACCAAAATAAATCAAATATAACAAACTGCCCAATTAGTTTCATAGCGAATTGTTAAATTCGGTATTTCGTTATTTTGTTAAACAAGCCGCTTTTTTTTTTCTCGAGAATATATTTAATTTATAGATTAATTTGTTTTAAACGTAGTCTCTTCCAACTTACGCGGGAAGAATAACCTTGATCGTACATTTGGGGTTGATTACCGGAAGAGTACAGGTACATGAGGCTCAGACTCATGGAGGCCGGAGCCTGAAAATTAATACCACCACCTTATCTTAAAATACAATTTATCTAAGCGTTAACGACGTAAACTAAATAGTTTCTTAAATGGTTAATTAAGATTAAACAATACTTAATTACATTTGGTTTAGGCCTAACATTTCTATGCGCATATTTTTATATATTACAATAATCGGTTCATTTGGCTTACAATTATTATAAATTAATATTGGCACGGACTTTGTAAGAGATTAAGCATCAAAAAAATTAAAAGAATCTTACCGTATGGTATTTCTGTAAGAAATCCCTTTGCGGACTATGATGGGCCTTAGGGGTCGAGCGCCCGCTTTGAGGGGGCGAACTGGTGTGGTCAAACGAACGTCCTCTCGTTATTAAACCCATAGTTTCTAAGCTGCCAACTCGAGATTCGAGTTCTTCCGCTCGTTGTTCCGTGCTTTGCTTCTCCTCTTGAATTAGTCTGTTGAGAAAAATTTGCAGGATACCATTTTCATCTTATTTTTCTCAAATAGGGAAAGATTTTGATGAAATTCATAGTAACGAGAAAGGTGGGGCGTTGTGCGCAAGTTTTGTGGTCGAAGTTCAAATGCAATTAGAAATTTTTGTATACAAATGATAAGAAGTAAAAGACTCGTAACAGATGGCGCCCCTGTCTAAGAGTACGAGAGAATGAAGGGCCATAGGCAGCAACATTTACTCGAGCTCTGGACCTGCTAAGGTTAGTACACTTGTATTCCTCTCTAATTGTTTAACCCTAACCACTTATAATAAACAAGTTAATGTTCTAAGCGATCATCCTTATTATTACTGACATTACAGAAATTCATTCAATACTTCGAACACAGGTTTAAATCACGAGATTGCGCCCAACGACGACCATCTGAAAATCTAAAATTTTGTTTATTTTTTCAATCGATGGCAAAATTCGTTTGTTGCAAGAATTTTGGTGTTCAACGTTTATGAATTACACCAACATATTATATAAACCAAACATTTGAAGGTAAAAGTAGTAAAAACTTACCGTATTTCATTATTAATGGCGTCTAGTTGCTCTTGTAACATCAAGGCTAAAGTTTGCGCGTCCGTGTGCCCGGAAGGAGAAAGCATATCCATAGCTTCAAAAATGCTTTCGTTATCGTCCGTTTGACTGCATTCGGTATCGCTGGCATCGAAAGCTTGTTGAACGTTGGCGATGACGTGAGCTTGTTCAAGTTTTTCCCAATCCTGTTCACCCAAAGTTTTCACCTTTTTCGTTACGTTTCCAGTTGAATCCATTTTTTTTTTCAAACAACAACCATAACACCACCATAAAACGACAAAAACACCGAACCACCAAGCCCCCGACAAAAAAAAAATAAAATAATGAAAAGAGAAAAACAAGCACTTTTAGTGAATAAAAGCGTGCTTTGTGAATTGGAAAGCTTTAAATTAAAATTTATACTAAACGAAGGATAAACAATATAAACAATGAAACAAATCAATTTTTAATAATTCAATTTACCTTGCCGGGATCTTCTTCTAGTTGCTGTCGGGCCCGAGCGGCTCGTCTATGCACAGATCCCGTACCAGAATTGAAATCTAGCCCTGGAAAACCGGAATTAACTGCTGCGGCGGCGCTAGCAACGATGGAAGCGGGATTGTCTAAGCCAAGAGCCCTATTAGGAGACGTTAATCCAGCTGCCACCGGAGAAGACAAACTTCCACGTGACGGTGAAAGTGGGGAAGAATGTGTGAATGTGTTTCTCGCTCTATGGAAAACGAGATTCAGTAAAAAAAACATGAGAAATTGAACAAAGAACGGGTAATTATAGTTACATTCACCAATTCGTCAGTTAAGTGACAAGATTTGTTCTATTAAAGGTTTAGCTACACGTACATATTCTTTGATAGATTTCTCAAACTGCAGTTTAATCTACCCCTAAAAATCGAACATTAGACATTGATCTCTGAGGTTTTCATCAAAATTGTTTAAAGCAGTTAAAAAGGTCTGGCTCGAACGTCTGAGCTTTGGCCTCCACGGGAAACATCGTTTAACTCTTAGATCTTATATACCCGGGAATTTGGTTCTTCCACAATATTTTTTATTTATAATAAGATAAATAATGCTTCATATTTTTCCAAAATATGTTCAATTAGTTTTTTAATTAAAAATTAAAATAAAATTTAGTTGTAGGCAGACGATGAAAAAGTTTCGAAGAAAAAAACATTTTGGTCTAGAAATTCGCGTTTGCGTCTGATGTTTGATTTTAATTAGTTGCTTAAACTCCTAATCTTTACCTAGCGAGTGTTTCGGCTCTGTAGGATTGCATATCATGCCTAAGGCCATCCATTTCTTCCCGCATGGTTCCTAGCTCGGAAAAGATTTTATCCTTTTCGGATTGCGTCTCTTCCAACATTTTTCTCGTTTTTTCCAAGTCTTGCGCCAAGGAATTCTTTTCTTCCAGAGCGTGCATTCTTTCCTTTAGATGTAACTGTAGCCTTTCATTGGATTCGGCTAACAATTTATCCACAGTGGCCGCTAGCCTTTGATTGTGATCTTCATTCATCTTTTCCCTTTGACGAGCCTAGAGGGCAAATATTTTTACAAAGGCTTAAAAAATTAAACTTTTGATAATTACTCTTAATAACTCTCCAGATTTTTCATCTAACTGAGCTTCTAGCCTGTTTATCCTTTCTTCCACCGAGCCATGTTGGGCCTAAATTAATTATAAGATTGCTTGACCATCAATTTTTAAACATTAAATCAAATCATTACAAAAGGGAAACATACGGCCAATCTCTGTTGCATTTCAGCTTCGGGTAAGGCATCAACTTTACGCGAAAACTGAGCGAGTTTCTGTTCCGCCAGCTCAAGCCTTTCTTGTAGAGCAGCCACTTTCTCTTCGCTCTGAATATAAATTAAAAAAAAATAATTAAATTTCTAGATGTTTGAATCGAGTTAACCTAAACTCACGAGCTTCAATTGGGCTTCTTTATTATTCAACTCCTGCTCCAACTTTTCGTTCAGATCGTGCAACGAAGTGGATTCTCTTTGGGCATTGAGGTATCTTTTTTCCAAGGTGGAAATTCGTTCTTCCTGGTCTTCTTTTTGAGCATTGTTCTCTTTAAGATCTCGGGCAAGCCTGGTGTTTTCATCCTGCAACCGCGTCACTTCCTTCTGCGCTGCCGTCAAACTCTCTTCCAATTCGCGAACTTTAACAGACAACTCTGATAATTTTCCTCGAGTTGTGCCAAGTTCGGATGCTTGCTTCTCGACCGTATCCTGCAATTCGACAACCCGGGAAGCTTCCGCCGTAGCTTCAGCCGATCCGTTAGATACTCGAGAATCTTTCGAAGGCGTGTGATCCCCATTCTCAACTATTTTCTTCTCATCAGATATACTAGGCCCTTTTGTCTTGTACTGCGTAATCTTCCAAAACAACATAATAGCACATGTATAAGTTTTGTAATACTGAAAATACATTTAGTGGTTTAAAGCGGTCGCAATATCTAGCTTATGTTAAATTAAAGAGAAACATATTTCAAACTTGAACTATATTTCTGTTCAAAGGTAGTTGATAAAACAAGGAAAAATTTTTAATATTTAATTTTTAAGACTTTAACATAATAATTGACGTAAACTATAAAATATATTAATTACGTAAACTATAAAATCCCTTAATTACGTAAACTATAAAAGCTCTTAATTATGTAAACTATAAAATCTTTTAATTAGGTATGTGCTATAAAATCTCTTAATTACGTAAACTGAATTTTTTCTAAACAAAATTGGAAAAATTGTGAAGTAAAGCATAAACGGATACTAGACTCTGATAATATTTATTTTTCATCAATTTGGACAGTCTTATCAAAACTCACAAAAGGTATCGCAGTTGTTTACTGCTTCTCAAAGTCGAGAACTGGGCTCTCAAAGGATAAATCCATTTCAATGACATTTATAAAATAAAAATTCTCGAGAAAGTGAGTTGCTGATCTCAATGAAAAGTTGTATAAAAATGGCCAGTGAATCAATTTGACTAGCATCCTATTATAACAAACTACTCAGTCGGTTCATGCTCCATTTAAAAAAGGGCTCTCATTAACATCACCAGTTGAGCCCTTTTGAAGTTAAATTGGAAACTTTATTAATTGACCGGGAATTACCATGAAACCTTTGGCTAGTTTTGATAATGTTTTACAAGCATTTTAACAGTTTAAATCGATTAAAAAATTGTTTCCATAATCTACTATCCATTTAAGTAGATATACAGTGTCTCCCTTCTACTAAGGTCTCCTTCTGATAAAATTGAATACCAAAGGAAGAAAGAGGTCTATTCTTTAGTTTCAGTAATTTTGCATTTGTCGAATGTTCCAAACCTCTTACTTTTAGTGTTTTTATTATATTTTAAAATCTAGATTTCTAAGTATTTTCAAACGAAAATTCGTTATAGAAAGATTTGTTATATAAGTAGCCTAAGTAAAATTTAGATCAACTTTAAAGTTAGAATTTATATAATTAAGTTGTAACTAAATATTTACTTCGGAAGAACTATTTTGAAAATAATACGATTCCATATGATCTCATTTGAATAAAATAAGAGATGGCTGGGAATAGACCACAACATAAAGCAGTAGTCCAAAAGTAATTTTGGAAACAGGCAAAAATAAGAAAAGAGAAAATCATCTTTATGTTCATTCGGAAAAAAAACTGGCAAATTTCGGGGAGACCATTACTCGGAGCAGCAATTTTGAAAGAAATATAGAGGAAGAGGGAGAGAAAAAGAGGAAAATTGGTAAGGTGGATACTTATGGTCAACATTACAAATTTATAATGCAATTTTGCTACGCGGTGAAAAAGACCCAGCCACCTACAGTCCGTTTGACTTATTTGAATTAATAAAGTGATGTTAGGGGAAGAAGAAAAAAACTTGTGAGGAAATTCACCCAGTAATAACTTCGTACCCATTAACTCAAAATGACTGCCAAATACTCAATTTTGCATCACACAATTGTATATAGTAAATCCACTGGTTTAGAAGCAATAGAGAGAAAGGCATGGAGAAATAAAGGTGGGTAATGTAGTAAATACATGTATATTTCTCCCTGCCTTTCACTGCATCGCATCTATGCTAGTAGACAGACTAGCAAAAAGAAGATAAATGACTTTTTCTACGCATGACAAGCCGCCATGATAAGGGGGCTTCATTTTTAATACATATGCGAGAGAAAAAGTGGTAGGCAAAAAGCTATGTTTTAACATGATAAAGTTACTTGGAGAAATTTGAAGATTTTTTTAAATTGGTAGAAAGTTGAAAAAAAAAAAAAAAAAAAAAAAAAAAAAAAAAAAATTTAAGGGGGAAGAGTATGCAGTTTATTATGTTATTAAAATATTCCATTCTTACCTCCTCATTGGCTTTTATTAATTCATCCTCTAGCGTCGAAACTCTTTCTAAGGCAACTCTTAAACGCTCTCTGACCTAATAGGGAAGGAATATGACAGTAATTAGACAAAAATAAATTAATTATTCTGTAAAATTTGCTTAGATGAAGCCTTTCATAAAATACGAAAAGTAAATTAATATGAATTTACTTTTTCATCCAATGCTTTATGATGTTCGAACAGAGATTTCAGAGCTTTGAGAACTTCAACTTCGGAGGAAACCCCTGCTGGAGATTGCGCTTGTCTTTTGACAACTGTCATTCTCAATGAACGCTCGTGTCTAGATACCAGACATTCAAGGTGCTCCAAGAGTAACTAAATAATATAATCTTGCATAAATACTAAATATTATTGGAAGAAAATTAAATATATGATAAAACCTTGCATAAGTACTAAATATTATTGGAAGAAAATTAAATATATGATAAAACCTTGCATAAGTACTAAATATTATTGGAAGAAAATTAAATATATGATAAAACCTTGCATAAATACTATAATATTCTAGATAATATTATCTTACATAAATACAGTGAGATAAAATTAAAATATACTATCCTGTGTAAATATAAAATATACTAGAATTAAATTATATACCATGGCACAAATATTTAAATATATTATTAGCTCAGACGGGTTACGTAAGTTATATACTCTAAAATAAGATATATTTGCTTATGCATATTCTAAAATAAAATTACATATTTGCTTACATATATATGTACAAAAGTCTATCACTTTATTCCTGAAAAGTAAACAACACCCCGTAGCTTAATACTATCATCAAAGGGCCGGCCGGGTAAACGTACTAGCAGATTATTTAAAACTAGCAAAAAAAAATCATCATCCCTGTAATTTGGACTCTTCCTCAATATTTTGAGTCGACCGGAGAGAGGGACGGAATTTAGGTGGGCCGCGCTTGGCTATATTGTCTTCCCTCTCAACTCCGGAATTTCTCCAAAGAGTGGCGCTTCCGATTTCACTTTATTTACATCTACTGCGGCAGCTAGAGTGTCTCGAATCAGAATCTGCCGGTACATTTACCCGGACCCTTGCTGATAGTGTGAAGCTACGGGGCGATGTTTACTTTTATGGAATAAAGTTATAGACTTTTGATATATATTAAAATAAAATAATATATGCATATAATTAAAGAAAATAAAATATACTAGACCTTTCTTAAATATCTCAAGCGTTTAAACTACCAAAAATCATTAAAACATTGTAGGTCAACCAAAATAATAAAATTCAACTTCACTCGGAAGTTGATTAGAAAATATGTGAATAAAATAAATTTGAAATTTATAAAAATAAAATATCAAAACGTGATGGCTGATTGTACCCTCGTGTTGTTCCGTTCGGCTTTTAGTTCTTGAATTTCTTCCTCCTTTTCTAGAAGCTGTTCCCTGGCCTGATTGAGTTCTTTCGTTAGAGTTGCAAATTCCTAATGAAAAAAAGGTAAAATAAAATATAATTAAAATATAAATCCAATTACAAAAGTCATTAAAATTTTATATTACCGTGGCTTAAAATATTATGATTAAATACACGATATACACAGATAAAATAAAGCCCTTGAAAAATATACTCGAGTCATAGGGATAAAAAGTTCCCAATAGGACATCAAACAATACGGTGCCAAATTTTAGATAAAATAATATCTTTAGTTTTAAAATATAACGCAATGTTAAATCTTTAGAACTGAAATAAAACTCCTCTTGTACAAAAGTTATACCACAAAATAGTTACACAAATTTAGGAAATATAAATGCCACCCCCTTTGAAGAAAAGTTTCTGACACATATTCTAAACTTAAAATTGTTTTGCGTTTCTTTAAACAATTTTTATGCAATAAAAGTAGTAAAACTTCGTTAAAACTAACGAAATTAGTAGCCAGAATTATTTAAATAAAGTAACAGAAAAAATAAACAAAATATAAATACATAAAATGTGCTCTTTTGTTTCTCAGTTCTCATAGTTTTTATTTCTGGTTTTTGGAGGGAGGAGAGTAGAAATTGGTACGTGTTTATTCAAGTCACGCGTGAACCCATCTTTTTCTCCCCAAGAATGAGGAAAGGCAAACGGATACACGTACTTTTTCTGTAATATTACAGGAATACTGCAAAAAGAAGGAGAGGCGTATTGGGAAATGTCTATTGCCCTTATAGACCAAAAGACTATCCCCTCCCAAAAAAAAAAAAAAAAAAAAAAAAAAAAAAAAAAATCTAATTTGATATCGAATACCAAAGTTAGTTGCTCTCTTAGAAGGGACCATTTTGTTAAAATCAGTATGAGAAAAGTTTAGCTAGGGCCCCTCTGTTTCTAAGATAAAGGGGCCAAGATTCGTAGTAAATGAAAAATCAAACTGTTTCTAACAAAGTGATCTGAAATTCCGTTAGAATGAATTGCAGAGAAGTTGACTATATCAAATCTCTATCAAAATATAATGCTTTCAGTTCAGAAATGGGAAAGGCTTACGCGACTTGTTTCACGGTGTTAAACCACATGGAAAAAAGTAGTCATTGTCAACTCTTCTTGAACACGAAAATAAAAAAGAAACAGAAGAAGGTTTTAGTACCGAATTTTCTTGCACCTTCTTGGATTGAAAGTCACGAGAACAGCCCTCGTACGAAAAGCCACATGGATACAAAGTATCCTACTTTCAGAGAGGGGGAAATATAGACTAAGAGAGTACCTAGACCACTAAAATACAATAATAGACCAACCGAAATAGGCCTAAGAAGTGGGTGAATGATTGTATGGAGTTGAAATTTTTTCCCAACAAAATGAAAAATGATTTTCTATATTACTATATGCGCCAATATGACAGTTTTATTTATCAATATACTTATTCAGGGTTTAAGTTGTCGACGCGTACGATACTAAACTCCCTTATATCGCTACGATTTAATTTCGTAGAGGAAGAGTCATTTGCAGAGTAGAGTTTTACTTATAGACGTATTGTAAACTAAAACTTCTTGGGACCAAAGTTAATAATGAAAGAATCCCTGCAAAGACTGTCTCAAGAACTTATTAAAAAAAAAAAAAGAACCATTGTAGTGCTTTTATAAAAGATAAAAATCGATTTTAACCTCTTTACAAAATATTAAAATTTTGTGACTAAAAGTGACATCGTTTCTAAAATGACTACACACATTATGATATATCTGAAAACGCCTCTTATTATATAAAAGATGCAGTGTTCTAAGAGGAAAATAAATATGTGGTTAAGCCTAACTTCAAATATAAAATGGAAGGTTTCATCTCCAACTTAATTTCCGACTTGGTTCCCTATTCGCGACCTTATAAAGTGAGTATGAAAACTTGTTTTTTATAGAATTTCTTTGCCCTTAAAATTAAGCCCGAATGTAGGTTAGAATGTTAGGCTTAACATATTTTGAAATCAAGAAAAGCGCAGGAAGTAAAACGCATTTCTAATAATTTCTAAAGAATCTGATATTTGTTAGAAGAACTTTGTTAGAAATTTAACTCTTGAAAAATAAAAAATAAAAATCATTCTCCCTTTGAGGATCAAAAATAAAATAAAAAAAAAAGTTGTTTGTTCTGGCTGAAAAACCACTTAAGACGTCACACAGTGAAAAGTAGATTTTTCTTTCTAGCCCACCCTTCTCTAGAAATTTGCTAAGCTCTATCAAATTCTCAGACTTGAGACAAATTTAAGAAACAGATCGAATTTCACGCTAAGCCTATTTTGCCTATTTTTAAAAGGATATCTAAAAGAAAAAAATAAATTCTTTTTTTAAGCCTTTTCTAAATCATCTTTAGTACATACTTGTTTTCATTCCACTAACATAGTTTTAACCTTAAAAGGATAAGAATCAAAATCATTTCGTAGTATCCCTAACGATTCTCGGTATTTTCCAACTTATTATATTGATGTTTTAAACTTAAGTTTCTCGGAATAACTATACTACATTACCAAACCGAACAAAAGATAAAAATAATACCATCTAAAAACTAAAGATCAAAATTATTCAATGGCTGTATAGACTTCATTTCTATAAAACTATAGAAATATAAACTATTCAGACCTAATTTGAAACCACAATCTGTTTCAAGGGAAATTGACATAATAGTCAAAGTTGAGGAGGATTGATACAAAATAATAAACATCATAAGGAAAAAAGTAGAACTTAGGACAACTTCCCTTGAATATGAACATAATACAGTTTGTCAACTAGTTAATCATTAAGACCTTGTTAATTTCAAATAAAAACCCATCTAATTTAAATTCGCACCTAGCCTAAATAATAGACTTATACCAAGGAGGATTAGACAAGGAGAAGAAATGTGGGGACGGCGCGGTTCCTACTGCGTCGGCCTAAACTCCCACTCTGGGAGAACGGGGGTAGAGACGTTTCGTGGTAAAATGTTGTCGCGTGGGTAAAACGAATCCATTATGAGACGCGCTAGCTAGCGACCACGTGACAACAGTTTACCTCGAGAATTTCCTATCCCCCCTTTCCACCCGAGTGGGAGGTTGGCTCTTCTCTCTCTAACTCAACGCAGCCCCACATTTCCTCTCCTTGTCTAATCCTCCTTGCTTATACTATCTGATCAGATATCAGAACCCTGCGATCAAGGCCTATATTTGACAACCAAAAACTCCGGTTAGTTAATTATTCCTCCTTAATTTCTGTCGCCGGAAGTTAGGCTTAAAAGAAAAAATTAAATGATAATTCAGCTACTAGACAATATAAAAATAAATTAAAATCTTTTAAGCCTAAGTCAAATTTAGGCTTAACGAAATCAATACGCCATATACTTTAGTTCGATTAAGACTTGTGCATAATTCGCGTTACTGGCTGTCTAGACTTGTAAATTGTGTATAAAACATTATACGTCTACCTATAAAACACGAAAGGTGCGCTTTAAAAGTAGTTGTTCTCAAAACGCAGTCAATAAAAACAACATTTATAAACACCTAATGATAAAGGAAGGAAACCGTGTCTAATTAATGTTATTTCAATAATTTAATTAAAACAATAGAGAGAAAGTAAAGGAGAAGAGGTGAAAAAATAAAGAGGAGAAGTGTAATTGAAAAAGTAATTATTCAAATTTAAACGATTGATAAAAAATTCTATATATAGATCTTAATTCTAGTATCACTGAATGACTGAAGTTCAAAGGATTAGTGGTGTGTCCTCCTAGTTTTAATTAAAACATTGCGTATGCGCTTTCTAAATTGAGAATCAATGTGTAAGTTGCAGTTCTCAAAATTAAACCCAAAGGAAAGAAGAATTCACAGAATCTAACGACGTCAATGTAAGGCCTAAAAAAGTGGTGTCATTAACTCTTTAACGAGTAAAAGTTTGAAAGGAGAGCTAAGCCTAAATAGAACCAAGTATAGGAAGTTCCATTTATGATCTTCGATTTTTCGGTTGAGGGATGTTAGGGTCAAACTTTTAGGGTTATTTATCCAATGACACTGCCTCATAAAGAGGTCGTAAAATGGCGCCAATTTCTTGGTAAAGAACTGGGTATACGTTACTATTCTTATCAACGAAAAGCCAAAAGGTGGGCAGAGAGAGAGATGCCATTATTAGAAATCGAATAAAAGGAAAGACCGAGCCAATAACATTTTTGTTCGTTACCCCAAAAAGGTGCGAGCTAGATAAGAATAAATTATATTTTCTCATTCTACCCTTCTCGCGAGGTCTCTATTGGTTTGTCATTTAAAACCAAAGGAGTAATTGTAGCCTGGATTTATAATGATTTTTCTTCGAACCCAAGTTTTACAAGATAGCGAGTTAATTAAAACTTTTTTCAAAGGGGAAAGCAAAATCTTTAATGCTAGTTTTACGAAATAAGAGATAAATGTTTTAATTTTTTACGGTATTCTAGCTGTATTTATTCCAGTACAGTACAGTTTTTACGTGTATTGCAAGCTTTAAGACTAAATAAGCGCACCGTCTTTATCGTTCAATGGGCCCTATTCTGTGACCATTTGAAGTCTAGTTTTCGATCGAAAATGGTTAGAGAATAGAGCTCTGGATTGGGATAATATTGGGTGATTGTCTCCTACATGTGAGCTTTCCCAGCAGCATTGGTGCTCGACGGTTGAAATATTTCTACAGGCATTGGGTAGGATTTACTTTATGAAATTGTCGCCTACATGTGGGCTTCACCCGTAACCTCGGTGCGCAACGGCTGGGACACTTTTACAGGAGCACAAAATAAAACTAGATAAACTAATTTTCAAGAAAAGTTGCCACTTCGTTCGAGAGGAGTTTTCAATTGCTAGAGTATTCTTTTTTCCATGTGAGGTTTAACGAAGTGTGTAAATTTTGCATCTAAGCCAATAATTATAATATATAATTAACTTTAGAATATTTCTTAAGTTAATTTGAGCAAATTAGACATAAAATTAATATGAAAATTATGATCATGATTAAAACGATAATATGAGATATTTTTACTTACTCGAAAATTAGGCTTAACAAGGGTGTATGGAAAGTGTTAAATCTCGCAGTTAAACAGTCTCAGGCCAATGAGAAAAGGTGCTAGCTTCTTAAGCTTAGTTTGGAGCGTTATTAACGAGATATGTAAACTTTCCATGGTTTCCAGTTAAGACTATTTTCCAAGTATGTTTAAAATTGTTTTCCATCTTATTATTTGTAATTTTTTATAAATTAATTAGATAAATTTTAACGATAACTAATCTCCAGAAAAAAACTTTAAACAAAGGTACAAAAATCTCCCTTTGAACCCTTCATTATATTATTTTAAAAACGGTATTAATGTTATATTTTTAAAACAATAAACCGGATAAACGTCTGTCATAAACGTTCGTAAAAAGTTTCACGTATATTAAGAAAAAAACTCTAAAAAAGATGACAGCATTTTTTTTTTTTTTTTTTTTTTTTTCACTCTTAAGCAAGCAGGACGTGTTTATATAAAAACAAAATCTCGTCCAAGCTCTATATACTAGTCCACGAGCGTATAAGTCTTGTGGAATTTAGACTTAGAGTAGCACTAAATATTCTACTAGCCGGAAGGGAGAGGGAGAGAGAAAGAACGTTCGAAGGCATCATTTATTTTAACATACACTCTCTTTCATATACACACGGTTTTTGTAACCTCACAGCCACGTTTCTCCAATACGTGGGGTGAAATAATCCCTGGACAAAAAAATATAAGTAAAACTTTGACTGATAGAGAATCGATAGAACGAAAAAGGTATATAGAATATATTCGCGATAGATCAGTTAATAGAACGGAAGTGGGAATAGTGATATTAAAGGTGTATAAGGTTAACAATATCTTCAAATAACCAAGCTCTTCGCGAATATTATTGCCCAGAGGTGCAAATACATATAGGAGAAATAGGAAAAGAATTCTGTAAGTCGCTGTAAGATAGAGTCGGAGTTTCTTTTCTGTATATATGAAGGGGTCTAGGTCTCGTCAAATAAGTCAGCGGTTCCCAGATTTTTTTCTGTTTTAGATTGAAAGAGAAAATAGGTTTTTTTAAGCGGCTTTAACCCTAGCACCTAAAGCGAAAAAATATTATTTTAAAGAGGTCTCCTAAAGGCAAAAAGCAACTAGTTATAATTTAGCTATTTTGAAATTATACTCTCGACAATTCAATAATTTGAAATTAATTGCAGACCTTATTTTGAACAAATTTTCAAATTGTATCTTCAAAAACCTAGCTACATGGCAAAGACACCCAAATCACGGATAAAACATTATTCACTGATGTTGATTTTGGTTTTTATATAATTTTTCCACGTATTCAATCGATAATTAGATTCTTTGATTGTGGCAAAACTTTGGGCCGAGAATAAGAACAATTTTTACAGCTTAATTACTACACTGTATTTAACGGATAAAACATTATTCACTGATGTTGATTTTGGTTTTTATATAATTTTTCCACGTATTCAATCGATAATTAGATTCTTTGATTGTGGCAAAACTTTGGGCCGAGAATAAGAACAATTTTTACAGCTTAATTACTACACTGTATTTAACATGTTTGAGAGGTACATACTCAAGAGCAAAATTTAAATAGTAATGATAATCTCAGAACTTGGGTTTTAAGCAGATACAAGGTTTTTGCCTTTACAAGACTGAAAGCGTCGGATGGATTAAAGAAGACGAACTAGACGTTTTTAAGTGGCGATTTTTATACCTTTGGGATGATGACTTTGCAAAATTTATGGTTTTTAGCCTTTTAGGGCTTTGCTTTTAGTTTTCCAATGAATGATAATTAAATGTTTCTGCATGGAGGAAAACGAGGAGTCAAAACTCCGCCTTTAAGCTTTGAAAACTGATTTTTGAAACGCTACAAAAACTGCCTTCTAATGAACTCACGAAAAAGTTTGGGTTTTTATCTTTCCGAGTCAATTATGTTCACAGAGAGGCTTTACTTACGACGCTATGTTCTTGTCTGTGTTTCTGTTGTTCTCGGCTTTCGCATCGGACTTCCTTCAACTTGGGAATAATGTAATATATGCAGTGCTACCAATCAGTTTTCTAGAAATCTTCTGAGTTGGCTCTCCTTGTTCTTCCTCCATGGTTTATATTTCTAGCCTACCTTTGACTATATAATTTTAACGTCCTATTCAGGAGATACAAGGCTATCCTTAAGGAAGATCCCCTAATTGTTGGGAATGATCACCAGAACAAAACCTTGACCAGCGATAAAATGAGCAGATACGAAAGAAGGTGTGCAAAACATTTGAATGTTAAGGTGGCGCAACTAAAGTTATAACATACATTACACCTAGGACTATTAACAATGGATGAAGATGAATACCCAAACCTGGTGTTCATAATTGTCCACTAACGACAAAATTAGTAACAAAACCACGTGCGGGTCGTTCTATTTTTTATTAATAGCACGCACGAGGTTTTGTTTGTTATTACTTTTGCCGTTAGAGAACGCTAATGAACGCCAGGTCTTGCTATTCACTTATATATTTAGCTAGATTTCCATTGTTAATAGTCCTAGAATACACTTTCTGGTGGTGCATTATTGCAAATAAAAATAATACTTTAGAACTATATGGAAACATTTTTTTGGATTTGTGAATATACCGGTATATTTCTGAGAAAAAAAAATGGGAAGATTTTCGAATATCAGTTAACAAAAATAATTTTTAGAACAAAAAAAAAAAAGTTTCTTGGAATAAAAGTATAGGGACGAGCAAAGTAATTTTAGATAGGTTCCTAAACCACATCTTTCTGTATATACCCAAAGGTATTAAGAAGAGAAACTAAAACCGTGGAAATAAAATTCAAACAAAACAAAAAACAAAAAAATAAAACCAACCAAAAAAATCTATTTCAAACTAGAAAACGTTTTGTTTTGTTAAATGGTCCTGAAAATAACTAGTGCCATCAGAGACAGACCATTTTTTTCTTTAAAAAACGATAAAGGATAAGAGATAAAATTGGATACGACTAAAAAATTGGTCTAATATATATTTTTCAGATAAAATTCTAAAAAATAGGTCAAGAATAATACTAGAAGATGCAAAATTTACATCACTACTCTTATCGTTATTTGAACTCGGAATAAAAAACCCAAATGGTAATTTGAGGCAGTATTTAATTTTAAAAAAGTGGACATTTATAAATGCGCAGGATTTCGATATCTATCGTGTTTAAATTAACAACTGACTTCTCAAGATTTACTTGAACTCTTACTGTTTTCAAATGTAGATTAACACTAAAATTAAGTGAAAACAGTAATTAAATACAAGCAAAAAACTACTCAAAAGAAACTTTGATTAAAAAAACTGTATTTCAATCAGAGCTGTTTTGAGTTGAGATAATTTATGCTAACTAAATAGTACTTTATCCCAAGTTTCCTTTGAAAACATGAAAGAGTACATTTTTTAATAATGGTAGAAATAAGCTTTCAAATCCCGAAAAACGTAACAGTAAGATAGAAACCTGTTGTATTTTTGAGCGAGAGTGTTAATTAATTAATGTAAATCTATAAGAAAAAACTAAATCAGGAGGAATTGGCAAAATTGATCTGGAAATATAAAGCGTTTCTATACATTACGTTAAATTTCATAGTCGTTGCCAACTCCTCTTGAACGTGGTTTTGACAATGAAATCTATTCTATCATAGGTAGCATAATCTAGAAACGTGAATACCTGCAATAATACCAGGTGAACTATACAAGAACAGGGCTTAACTAGGCCATTTTTCACGAATGTGACGTTGGAAAGCATGTGACGCAGTGTGCACGAGTTATTGTTATTCTCGACATCGGCCGCCGACGTAACAGTGGCGTTGCCGACGACCCTTCCGTTCACCAGATTTTCGTTGTAATTGGCGCAACAAGGCAAATTATCGCGCCGAATCTCGCGACTCGAATTCTCCCGGCTACTTCGGCCTGATATAATTGCCTTCACTTTCCAGCCCTGCATAACACGCCAAGAGGTTTACGCGCCGAATATACGCTATATATACACTCCGAAAGATACTTTTGTCGTCTTCCGATTGGTTGTTGGCGACAGATGGCCGACGTTTATAATAGAAGAGAAAAGAGAAGAACGGAAAAGGGTGTCCACGCGCGCCAAATTTACGCGCCTTTTCCGCGCGCGCGAAAACACGGAATGAACAGTGTCACGTGACTAAGGGGTTTTAGGGATGAGAGTTACATTTCCCTCGAAGGTAAGGAACTAGTATACTTTACGTCGATGAGAAATTTCCGCTCGACAACGAGTGTTAAGTCGGGCGCGGAAAACACTTGGATCACCCAACCGGAAGTAGAGTCGCGGAAAAAGGAAACGGAAACAAAATTACAAGTCGGAAGCTGGAGCATAATCCAAAAAGATGATTCGATAGTTTTTTCGGGCGTTTTCTTTTGATTTGAAATATTTTAGAAAATCGGATTAAGAATTCATCGTTTCAAATTGAGATTTGTAGCTTTACATCTTTTCCTTAAACAATTGATATAAATATTAAGGATCAAGTTGTTAAGGTTTAAAAAAAAGCTTGGCGTTTAATGTTTGCAGAAGTAATGATTCAAGCCATTAAAACTCGATCGCTTAAAATTCTACTTCGCGAACGTAACTCTAAATCAAGGTTCAACTTAAATTTAGTTTAAGTATTTGAAACATTTTAGCATTTTCCCCGGGTTATTTTGTGGTAAACTTTTGACGGCGAAAAGTTTTCATTAGCTGTAAGCACGATTTGCCGATTACGCGGTCAGTTTCGCATTTTACGATCTTCGCCGTTTTCCAACTCGAGACTCAAGAAAGAGAGAGAGAGAAAGGGATTCTTAGTTTAATAAATAATGTTTTAAACAGCCCTACTTTAAGACGAGGCTTAGGTTCATTTATTTTAAATAAAGTATTCCGTCCATTTTAAAACCACCGGGTTGACGGTTTACTACCGCAACTGCAACCATACGTAATTATTCAAAGCAAAGACGGATTTTAGAAGTTACACGTACCAACCACCCAATTTTTAAAGGGATTGTAAAACATTTATATTTAATATTATATTGATTTTATCGTCACAGCCAAGCGTTCAAAATTCTAAGCCTAAAGTATTTAGATTTCTCGGATATGCTAAGCCTAATGTTCCTGAACCAATTATGTTTCTCGGTTATGCTAAGCCTAAAGTTCCTGAACCAAGTAAGTTTCTCTGATATGCTAAGCCTAAAGTTCCTGAACCAAGTAAGTTTCTCGGATATGATAAGCCTGAAGTTCATAAAGCAAGTAAGTTTCTCGGATATGATAAGCCTTAAGTTCATAAAGCAAGTAGGTTTCTCGGATATGCTAAGCCTAAAGTTCATAAAGCAATTCCTTGAAAACGATAAAAGCCTAAACTAAAAAAGATTCATTGAAAACGCTAAGCCTAAACTAAAATTTTTGATTGAAAACGCTCAGCCTAAACTAAAAGTTTTAAACGTGAGACCTACTTCTTGGAAACGATAAGAAAATTTGGTATTTAACACTGCCCCTTTCCTTTGAAATAACATGAAAAATACTCAATACTTTTTCAGAGTAACAGAAAATTGCGTTACTTCTACACTAGTGGGGAGGGGAAGAAATAAGGATATTATATATCTATACAGTACAAACACAATGATGTTGATTTAAAGAAAAAATAAAAAATGCTTTTAAAGGGATAATGAAAGGGCGAAACAACCTATTTTTTATCGATTAAGAATGATAAAATAATGAGAAAAACATTAACAAAACTCACCAAAAAGGTTTCGTTAATTTGTAATCAATTTTCAAAGTCCCAAACTTCAAGCTGCTAAGCCTTGGTCGGTAAATGGGGCGAGCACGACCTGTATTTTTTTTTAAATGCGCGGAGGCCCAGGATCCAATCACGAGCTAGTACGCTTTTTTTATTGTCAGCCACTCAGAGCGCGCCCTGATTTTCTACTTGATTTTAGTCTGGTTCGATTGAATTCTCGCCTCTTTTTCAAGTTTACAAACTAAAGTAAGTTGTTTTATCATGTGAATTTTAATTTATTCTATTTTATAAATCAATCTAAAATATTTACTGATATTGGGTGAAATTTCTAGGGATTATTTAGCAACTACATGAGGTGAAATGATTTAAAAGTCCAAGGCTTACACGCTATGCTATAGTGGCTATGCTCTATACTCTATAGTCTTCAAACTTCAAAGATTAAAAGTTCAAAACTTGCGATAAGTTTAACTTCTACTTAAACTATTATTCAAGATCGGATTAGTATTATTTTAAATGCTTTCCAAGTCCCAATTACTTAATTTCGACGGCTACGTAGACTGTAGACTCATTAGACTACTCTCTCTGAGATGAGTTCGATCCAACCTTACAATTTTGAACCTTTGGTAAGGGATCAACCACTATCCCAGCCCCTACTATCAGAATCTGATTCTGAAACCGAAGACAGAAATGAGCAACAACCAATTAACGCTGAACGTGTGGGAAATATAAACTGGTGCTCGTGCAACAATTGCGAGGTAATGGATACAGAGAGAGAAAGTTTATGCTGTCGCGAGGTGCCAAAAGTTTTGGAGAAATTGCATTGTCTACCTTGCGTTTTACTTTGGCCACGGTTTATTAAAAACTGTTTAGATTTAGATGTATTGGAGCCTGCGTACGATCGTTATGTACAAGAAACGAATGACAGAAATGACTACGAGATACATATGTAAGCCCAAGATTTATTATTATATTGACTAAAGTTACATGAGGTTTGGTAATGGAAAAGTGCGCTCCGCTATAGTAATCTTAGAGCCCTTTTGTAATGGCGCTCATTAAGAATTACTATTAGCGTGCCGCTTTTAGAATTAAAACAAGAGATGAAAGGGGTCGAGTTTATCAAACGTAAAATGGCTAGCAAATCTAACATTACGCAACTCTTCTTCATTCCTAAGAGAAGTGGGCTTTTAGCAGGCTTTCAAACCCATGTTTACAATCTTCTATTTATTTTTAGGAAATATAGATACGTTGCCTACAGGCAGTTTGTTAGCATCATTTACCGGAAATTAGGGAGAAATAGAAGAGTAATCCTTCCAAGTTGCGTGATTAGCAAAATTAGAGACACTTTTCCAAGCGAAGAATATGCGGGATTTAAATATCCCCGTTACTAATTTCAAGATTTTATATATGTATATAATGATACTTAAGTTCCACACGTTTTATTCTAATAAATTTATTTTAAAAATCTCTTTTTTTTCTGTGCAATCACATCACTTTTATTGATATTTAAAGAAAGTTTATCTGATAGTTTTTCGACGTGGCAAGCTGGTGCCATTAGAGTGTAACTGGCAGATGCATTTGCAGCATTTTCGTAAGTTTTTTGCATTAGTAATTCCACATATTCTACAAAAATAAGCGTAATTATCATTACGTGATAAAGTATTGTATTTATCCAAAACAGTTCCTAATTAATCTCCTCTTCCCAAAATTACTACAGTAAAACCTTGATAAAACAATATTCCAGGGAATAATTTTATGTTCTGATTTTCAGTTAGTGCAGGTAGGGCTTGCAAATTATAAGGCGGTAAATTTAAAAATATTTGTTCTAAGTAGGGGTGTACGAGTACCCTGTCGCGAGTCCGAGGCGAGTCGGGACTCTCAACCTGTTTCTTCTGGACTCGCGCGAGTACCCAAGTCCTCCATTAGGGCTAAAACATTACTCGAGAAGGACTCAAAAAGAGGTGTAAATACAAAAGGAGTCCAAATTTTTGGGCTAGTCCATATTTTTACAACAGTTTCTATCCTTTTAGTTAACTTACTTAACCTTTAACCACTGTACTACTAAAAAAATTCTTTATCATGGAATATTCCAATACAATAGTAAATAGTATAGGGTGGTGGACATCATCTTTGTTTTGGCCACAGAAATTTTGGGCTCGTCTTGGACTCGAAACCATTTCTTAAGGACTCGAGGACTCGGCGAGTCCTGTTTTCAGAGGACTCGGCGAGTCCTGTTTTCAGAGGACTCGGACGAGTCCGGTTTTCCAGGACTCGGGACTCGACTGGAAACCCAAAAAAACAGGACTCGCACACCCCTATTAGAAGCAATATTTTGTTTTAACGCGTTCCGTTACGATATATTAGGGAAGAGGTGATTAATTGATATAGGGCAGGAATTAAAGTATAGAGTTGTGCAAACCAAATGTACTGTCTTCTAGTAGTTTTTTTGCACTAGCTTCTCCGCCTTTGCCTTTAGGAAATGCCAAAAAGTAAACTTCCTCGCCATGTTCATCAACGACTTGTTCTTTGTGCCCATTTTCATTAAAATGCAACACTGCCAGAATAACTCTACAACATTACAACGTACCTTTTATTAATTTTTATGATAAAAAATATTCTTACGATAGTTTGAAAACTAACCTTGATTTCATAGAATCTGCAAAAAAATGTAACCTTTTCGGACAGAAAGAGTTCAAAACCGAGTGAAACACTTCCACCGAATAAGTTTGATAATCGTTGGATAAATTTGCGATACCAGAAAGGGTGTAAGGAGAGTTTACTATTTTTGAAATTTTGCAATATAAATCTGTACCTGTAAAATATATTTAATTATATTAATATATTTTAAATAATATTAATAAAAGAAAAATTGCGCATTACCATGCTCAAGCCAAACTCTTATTTCGTCTTCGGGGATTTGTCCATGAGCGCAACTAGGAAATAGTTTACTGTGACCTTGATGTATGTTACACATGTGATTTAATATTGATCTCCATTTCTCAATTTTTTCTTCTTTTGTTGTTGACGAAGAGGCCAACCAGTATATATGATTAATAATTCCTTTTATCCAAAGTTTCAACTCCCCGCACCCTTTTTGATTAGCGATGCCATTTAGTTTTGTTTTGACGTCTGTAAATAATAACAAATTAGCTCCGCATTTATTCGCAATTAAATTTGACATTAGAAAGATTCCTAGTTTAGGGCAAAATTTCATCTAAGATATATTAATTACTGGAAAATCATTGCCAAGCCTCGGCGCAGTAACGTTAATCTTACTTTAAAACTTCAACCCTTTAGATTTATCGTTGTTGATAAATACAAATAAAGCGTTCATTTTAACGTATTATATTCTCAACAAATTCATCAAAATTGCCACGTTTAAATTGACGAACATATCAAAAATTTAATATAGAATCGCTACTCTTCATCCAAAGGCGCCGAGCAGACTACGTTTAACGCGTAATACTAGTACGGCTTTTATACGATAGATGGCTATGGCTATACGCGTATTGGCCAACTTTATTAGAACATTGAGGTTTTGAAATAAAATACATTACTTTTTGAAACGTGCCAGTTATCAAGCTCATGGACAATATCTTCATGGTTGTCTCGAAGGAACGCCAAGATCGACGGGTGTTTATCCGTGACAACTTTACAAATATTTAATCCAAATGACTTCAAAAAAGTAAGCCCGCGTTTTAGACCTTCCAACTCCATCGCGTTAGAACTTGATACCTCCGTTGACTATAATTTTTACGCTATTGTTAGAAATTTTAAAATTTAAATTAAATAAAATAAATTGTTACTTGAACTAGCTCAATGTGCAATATTTTATGGGACTTGGCTTCCATAAAAGTATACGTTCCGTACTTTGCTGAGTAGCCGGGGCTATCAGCTCTGCCATCACCACATATGGTTATTGCCTCTGACAAGGAGGCAGCCAAGAGTTTTTCTTGTTCAGAAGACCACACCTATGAGATAATAATTAAGGCTTAGTCCATAATTTCAAAATTTAGCCAATTTTTGACTTACTCTTTCAATAACGGGGTGGAACATTCTTTGATAATTAAAGTACATTCTGACGCTAAACATTTTCATCTTGAACTGCTTCAACGCGTTGATACACTTGGTTGGAAAAAGTCCCGAAAAGTAAATTGCTGCGGCCAATAAATAATTCCCCCATGAAGTTGAACCGCCGAATCGTGGTTGACTGTCCCATTTGAAACAACATCCATTTAAACATTCCGTAATAATGGTCAAACTTGTACCCGAAAACTTTTCTGTTGTTTTTATAACTGGACTTGTATGGCAAGCGTGGCAAATTTTAAATAGCAGGAGTAAATTAGAGGCAAATACTATGTATTTATCTTCAAGATGAGGTTCCTTTTTTGATGGGAACTCTCCCCTGTAAAAAATAAAGATAGTTGAAACCAAAATCTCAAATTTTAAAAGAAAAGTCATACTCATCAGACGCGGAGTCGCTGCTATCCAGTTCCTTTTCGCACTGACTTCCTGATGGATCGAAAGAAGAATCAATATTTCCTACTTCGCTTTCAGAAGTCAACGAAAGAGGCTGTGACTGTTGTGATTCTACCATCGGCGATGACGATTCATCTAATTGTTGGATATCTGATGACTGCGAGAAACCTGACTGGGCTGAATATGAAAAAGCTAGTGCAGCTGTATAGGAAATAGGCTTTTCATTCCATGACTTCTCCTGAGAAAACTCTGGTGATGATGAACTACTATACTGAGTTTCTTGGTCAACTCCTTCAAAAACATAATAATTAAATAGAATTTATACTATATCATTAATATACTTACCACGGATAGTTTGAGTACATTTAGTTCTAACAGAAGATATGGTTTGCGTTGAATGTGACTTAGTTTTGATATTCTATATTTGAAGAGGAAATTATGCAATCAATATATGTAGATCTTTGAATAAAACTTATTAGACCTAATCTTACAGTGGCTGAATATGTATGGAAAACATTGCTGGGATCGCCTACAACTCTATCATATAACTTAGTTTCAATTTCCAAATTTTCTTCAATGTATGATTCATTAGAGGCTTCATTCGCGTTTGAAGTAGTAGGATTCATAGTTGCTTCTAACGAGCATGCCGCTTCTGTTACATTTGGTTCAGTTTTTTCATTAGTTCTGGCTATTTTAAAAACCGTAGGATCTACAATACTGGGAATCGCTGTTCGCTTAATACGTCGTTTCTGTGCTTTTTTTGTTCGCGGTAAAAAACATTCTGTTGTAAAATGTACTGAGCAAACTTTTATCTTTGTTGATGGTTTCCAATCTAAAGGTTTTCCTAAAGCTTCAATCCATTTGGTTCTCAGTTCTTCATCAGAGGGAAACTTAAAAAATGAAACTCCTTTGGACAATACAGTGTTATCGCAGTTGTACACGCCACAACGAACCGACATGTTATACTACTAATCCGATCTTGAATAATAGTTTAAGTAGAAGTTAAACTTATCGCGAGTTTTGAACTTTTAATCTTTGAAGTTTGAAGACTATAGAGCATAGCCACTATAGCATAGCGTGTAAGCCTTGGACTTTTAAATCATTTCACCTCATGTAGTTGCTAAATAATCCCTAGAAATTTCACCCAATATCAGTAAATATTTTAGATTGATTTATAAAATAGAATAAATTAAAATTCACATGATAAAACAACTTACTTTAGTTTGTAAACTTGAAAAAGAGGCGAGAATTCAATCGAACCAGACTAAAATCAAGTAGAAAATCAGGGCGCGCTCTGAGTGGCTGACAATAAAAAAAGCGTACTAGCTCGTGATTGGATCCTGGGCCTCCGCGCATTTAAAAAAAAATACAGGTCGTGCTCGCCCCATTTACCGACCAAGGCTTAGCAGCTTGAAGTTTGGGACTTTGGAAATTGATTACAAATTAACGAAACCTTTTTGGTGAGTTTTGTTAATGTCTTTCTCATTATTTTATCATTCTTAATCGATAAAAAATAGGTTGTTTCGCCCTTTCATTATCCCTTTAACATAGACTCTAATATATACTCCCACACATAAATGGAAACACGACTGTGGGAGGAAGAGAGGTCCCGGTTACCCCCGTTTGCCTGCACTGTGTTCCACCTTTAACGTTGTCGTAACGTCTCTGCATGTCAAATTCAAATTAAGACTTGGTAACTCTAAGCTTCCCTTTCGGTAGTATATACATTCACGCGGCCGTCAGCTAGACTCGTCAATAGTTTTCCTTTATCCAATCATAAACAGTTACTATATGTCGCGCATTTACCTTTAAAGGGATACTAGGCTTAAAGGGTAACACGCAGCTAAATCGAAAGAAAATGATATATTTTCTGCTAGAAAGATAGAGTTGAAATAAAATCAACGTAGAAATATATACAGCATATAGTTTTACTTAATTTTAAATTAATTTTCTACCCTTAAAATGTCAGTACAGCAATAATACAAATTTTGTGAGGGGGTCTGTTTCAAATTGACCCCCTCAGTTTCTGTTGGTGAAAAGTCAAAAATTTCTTCGAAACGGATTTAGGCTTAACGAGTTCAGTTAGAAACTTTGATAATTAAACTCGTACTTAGGAGAATCTGAATTGTGATTTACGCATATTTTTACAGTAAAATAACTAAAAATCGATCGAAAATAACTTTTTCCAGAGTCTAGTATACCTTCGCACTTTTAGTTTATCGGATAAAATATATATATACTTCCATTACTTTAATAAATTGTTTGACATAAATGGTTTATTTATTAACTAATCTGTCGTTAGTTAACATTTTGAATATATATTTATTAATATATGATATCCTGATTATTCTTTACCTTTATATTATGTTTGTAAAAATAAAAACACGTCTATAAGTCTATTAAAATAAAAAATTCCAATTTTCTATTTTTGAAGGATTAATTTAAAATTCCTGGCTTGTTATAACAACTAATCATTCGTGTTATTACGCCCAGATTAGGCTCTACCTCATCTAGGACGATTGTTATTCCATCCACATGATATAGGCCTTTCGATAAAATTGATAAACAATATTAATGATATACAAAAAAATCAATCTCACATGTAAACCATTTATTACGTATAAAAATCACTAGTTTAAGAGAAAGAAAAAAATGTTATTTCGATCGAGATCTTTCAGAAAGTTTAACAAATATATTTATCGACCCAGATTAATATCTCCTAGATAGTAAAAACTATCTTCTTACAAGAATTAGTATCTGTAGAGAGAGAGAGAGAGAGGGAGAGATAGAGAGACAGAGAGAGAAAAATAATAATAAAATATATCAATCACTTACAGAATTGATATCGATAAGCGAGTTATAGAAGTACAAATATATCTAAGCTATTATCTATGTCGCAGGGATAAAAGGAAGTTAATAAATTATATGATAATATTTAATTTAATTTCAAAGCATATTGTCGGAATTACTATATTTAGACGGTTTTTAGCAAATTCCCATTCCCCACTAGCTTCCCTATAAGTTTATATAATTTCTAAGCCCCTTAAAAAAAGGTTGCTATAAATTCTTCACTTTCAAATTGTTGGTATTATAAATTAATCTTGGAACCAGCAAAAATATACGTTAAAAAGTACCTGTTTCTACGGAAGATGTTGCCTTTTTTTCAAGGTTGGGACGAAGTGAAATTTTATAATATTAACTATTCCCTTGACTTTTATAGGTTTTCCCTGACCATATACATAATTTTTCCCTAAACAAATTTCACGTTGACATTAATAGTATCCATTTCAAAATTGTAAGTGTAAAAATAATGTGTACGGCTGAGTAAAATAAACCATACACGTCCCTGAATCTACGGCACTAATCAGAAACACCCTGTATATACAACAATTTCCAATATTTAATAGAAATTACAGGAAATTCGGGAAGTGGGAGAGGCTATTTACTTTGTAACAGTGCTATGTTATACTTATTCAAGTAAAATCAGGAAGTTGAACTAAGTCATCGAGTCAATTCCCATATATATCGAAGCCTGAAGATTTTTAGTTTTGTTTTGTTTATAAATAGCAATATATACCAGTACTGTTACAACACCGAAACACGGTGCCCCTAAATCAATCACAATTAAAATACGTTGTAGTCTGAAGCAAACAAGGAGAAAGAAGGGGTGGGGATGTGAGAATAAGAATTTTAAAAGGTCAGAACTATACAAGAGGTTATATTAGCCGATTTAAATCGAAGTTTATGTTCACTGAGCTTGACTGAATGAGAAACATAAGGTACTCTTTCAATATGCCACATGATTTAGCAGGAAGATTTATCCTTCGATGCGCCACATTTCTAAATAGAGGTGGCGTCAAAATCCTAAGAATTCTTTCAGTGATTAATTTTAACAAGTATTTGTAAGAATTCTTTCTTTCACCGAAAGAAATTTAAGTATTTTGACGCGCTTGATTTTAAGGACATAGAAAACTGGGTATTTAAAGGACGCATAGAGTGGGAGCCCTGAATTTCCGGAATTCTGATATCTTGATTTAATTGTCTAATTAGGTGATTTCCCCCTTTAATTAAAATTTTTGAAATTTTCAGTCTTGTTCAATAATCTATCATATACATTTTCCTTAAACTTCCTTTCATTCGCCTTCTTTACTAGAACGAAATAAAGTCGGTGATAAGGTTTGAGAGTAACAGGGATTTTCAATTTGCCTTTATTTACTCGAGCTACGAACGTGACACAACAAAAGTTCGATTTTTGCTTCCTCTTCCCGCGCCGGTGCACGAATTAGCGTCATTTATATATTGAACGAGAAATCAGAAAAGCCTTGAACCCCCCACGAAGGTTGGAAGGGGTCGCGGGGAAAGGGTTTTAGATTCAGATTGATGACTTTCACTTAAGGCATAGAATTAAGGGAAGCTGGAACTTTTAATAAGATTATTATAGGGTAATTTATTCGATAAGAGTAATAATTACTCTCCCTATTCACTCTTGAACAATGTTTGATGGTAATGCAAGTATACGGAGAAAGAAGTTATTTATCTTAGTTTAAAAACAGGGCAAACAAAATTAGGGCTTCTAGTGACAGGTAGGTAGCGAATGTTTTAAAGGAATTCAGTATTAAAGTGATGGTGTCACTAATTTCTTAAGAAAACCACATGGAATTTGAGTAGTATTTTCGGTTAAATTATAATTGGCGTCATCAATATGGTCACGCGACTTTTATAGAGAACTTAACAGTTGATTCTCGTGCATCTGGTACGTGAAAGTACTTAATCCAGAAAAATATAAATTTACATATTTTTCAATTTCAATTTTGAAGTTTCTTAAAAATGCGTCAACTCAAAGCTTGAAAATATTAATATGAAAAAAATATATATGTACATATAGACCTACGAAAAAATTATTTAAATATAAATCAATATGTTAAAAGTAACGTATCTAGGGCATTGATTAAAAGTGGGCTATAAAAAAAAGGACATTTATAGCTAGTATATATTACAATGAAAACAGGTGTCAAACCCGGATACCAAAATAAAAAAAAAAATCCTCAGTCTCAGGTCCGAGACTTTATCGATTCACAGGGCTATCAAAATTGTTAAAGACAAGAACGAAAAGAAAGAAAGAACCCCAAGAGAGCTCGAAACTCCGCCTCTACCCTCCCCTCCACCACGTGCTTAGCTAAGCCTCGCTCTTATCCCCATGTATATGAACAAAAACCCCGGTCGGGCCATACGCTAAAAGGTGAATGTGACCAAAAGAGAGCCACGATTTCCACCTAAGGCTAAACTAATCCTTCGGCCAATCCCCTCCCTGATGGGCCGACCAAATCGCCAGACAGACCTACAAGGCAAAGGGGGGCCCTTACTCTACAAGCAATATAACTCGAGCCAGATAGAGGTTTCAACACGTGCAATATTAGAAGTTTCAACTATCTTCGTGTTTTAAAGTACAAATGCAACAATTTTTTGTGCAGCCTATTTAAATTACACTTGGGGGGCCAATAATGACCGTTCCCAGAAAGAGCCAATTCAGGTCAATTTCTCAGTTACCAAATGATTTATAAGGGAGGCCCTTAATTAAAAATAGCGGGCCCATAATTAAAAATAGAGACCCCATAATTTAAAATAGAGGGTACATTCTAAAAATATAGGGGCCCATAATTTTAAATAGGGGGTCCATTGTAAAAATATAGGAGCCCATAATTAAAAATAATATGCTCCTGGGCTGTAAAAAACTCTCTCACACAATTAACAAATAAAGTTTATCAGGCATTAGAATTAAGGCTTAAGTTTAATACCATTCAAGTAGACAAACGCGAGAGAAGTTTGTTCATATTGATAGATCCAATAAGTTCGCCAAATGATTATAAATGAATACTTAATTATTCACTAAGGGGCAAAAAATGTTTGCTATTAATCTTTGATAATTGAAGGCAATCAAAAAAGTAATTTTATTGGTTTCATGTGGACTTCAAGAGCTTAGTGTAGCATTATACGTGCTGAATTCTTGAATTGTTTCAGACTCTGAACAGGCAGTTGTAAAAGAAAGGAAACTACAAGGTCAGATGACGAGGGAAAAGCCCGGAGGCTACTCTCATTAAGGCCATCCATGTTAGGATTTCCCCATCAACCCTAGAACCGCCTAAACCGACTCTACGATGTCTGCCCAAAATTGATGAGAAAGCTCTCGGCCACCGCTAACCATAAAACGTTCGTTTTTCGTGAGATGATGAAGCCAAAGGCAAGTTTCGGGTATTTTATCTGCCCACCTTGATAAAATATTGCGGTTTTAAATTGTCGAATGATATTTCGTGAAATACAACGTTCCCATTCAATATATATGCCTATTTAAGAAACTTTTGACGTGGTTCCCATTTTAAAATTGATTATTCAAAATAATCGTTGTATTTCTTATTCAAACATCAAATAGATGATCCCAAGATTTTATTATAGCTAAGTTGACCCTAGGCAAATTGAATTGAAATATCTTCTAAAATTTTTACGAGCATCAAAAAAATAACAAAGAACGTAAGAAGAGAAATCCAAATAACTTTGAACCTTTAAGGATTAAAATGTTTAAACTAACAGTAGAACAACAGTTTAAACATAAGCTTATAAACTACTATAAACTAACAAGTACTGATCCTTCTACGAAGCGCGAACTCATGAACCATAATATATTTTATTCTATTACCCCGGTAAGCAAGAACGCGATTGTCACGAAGTTGATTTCGTGTACAAAACAATACAACCATAACTATATAGGTCCACTATTCCCATTCAAGGTTTGATAACTATGAACTGTAAATGGTAAAGCATTCTTATATTGTACCTTCAACCTGAGATAACGTTTATTTACGGGAAAGCCCTAAAGAAGGGCCTATAGCATCAAAACGTTTTTGATTATCGGGTAAACTACGGAATGGCGGAAGGGTCGTAAGATAAAAGAATCACTGGTTATACATGTGTTCAAGAAAAGTTGACAACTACTTTTTTTCCTACGAGGTTTAATACCGCGTATCAATCCGCCTTAGTTATATTACTTTTTGTCAACTGTTTATCCTTTCACAATGTTGCCTACGAATTTCATAAGAGAGATACGAGGGTTATGTGGCCTTTGCTAAAGCTCTTACGCTGGTGTGATTTAGAGATGAAAGTGAAAAAGGAATAGGAGATAATTGAGGGCAGTCACTATACATCGCCTAATACAATTTGAATTGTCACCACGAGCAATACTGTTAGCTCTCTTTATCTAGCTTTGAACCCGCTGACAACACAAGCTGGAAAGAGACTATATCCAGAAACAATTTTAATTTTCTTCCATCGCTCCTTGTTATTAGTTTTATTAGAGGTACTGGGAGCCTATACTATTCAATGTACTGTAAATTATTTTGGATGAAGCTTTACTCTTGCTAAAAAAATTATATATATAGATTTAAGCCTGTTGCTTTTATCCAACGGAAATCAGGAAATCCGTCTAGTCGAACAACAATTACGACGCTGTTACGTGATTATGATTTAGTTAATTATCCATGGTTCCCGATTTATTGATTTAAAGCGAGGCTGTCACTAATTAATCTTGAAAACAAAAGAACATAAGGGCATGCCATATCGTCGAGAAATTGTCAGACTGCTTGACCCCTGTCAAGAGGGAGCTAGTGCGAGACTGGAATAAGAAGGCCGTCCCAACTCCCAAATGAACCGTCTAATATAGTATTTTCAATATGGCGCCTGTAAAAGTGTTTCAACCGTCGTACTTTGGTGTTCAGGACAGAGCTGGTATTCAGTGATAATAAATATGAGATGCCATTAAAGTTGGAAAAGCTGAGGCGAAGCAATACACAATTTTAAACATTGCATAAAAAGTATTCAATCTCAACTCCATTTGAAAATGAGTATATATATTTAAGGATATATCATAATTTTTTTGTTTTAACGTGTAGGGGACACTTCGAGGATGACGAAAACCAAATTACTGGTTGATTCACCAAAGACTTTTTAAATTTAGAATTTAATACATTTGATGACGTCATAGCATTGTCTCTTCAAAAATAAACTTTTAAATAAATGCTAAAATATATAAGGTAGATCTAACACTTTTCGACTGTCTTATTATTAACATCGATCGGTACTTTAAACCTAAAAAGTTCTAAAAAAGTTAGGATGAAACAAAAAAATGCAAATAAAGTATTTTAATTTATTTTCACCTAAAATCTCGTTTACCTAAATTTCGAAAACAATTTCAGAGAAATGCCGATTCCAACATATGCTAATTTCAAGCTGCATTCCTACAGACACCCTCTCTCATAATATATATACCTCTGCTATAGAGGGGTTATGGTAATGGAAAAAGCTAAGGCGGAATGATCCAAAATTATAGATCTAAGAAAAAGAAACTAGTCCGTGCCAACTCCTCACTCGAATATGGATTTACAGATTTGCATCTCCTCCAAACACATGCTCTCGCTTAGAAGCTTAAAACTCGAAGATACAACGCAGATGTAAACATGCCGTAACGCTAGAGATACAATCGGAATCGGATATGAAACAACACGGATATCCCTTCATGCACTTACACTCATCCTCAAATACCATTCCCATGATTACATTGAGTCTCCCCTATAGCCTGACTTTGATAAGTCGTCCACAAAAAAAAAAAAAAAAAAAAAAAAAAAATCGAAATGTAACTAAACGCTATACTTCAATTATTTAAAAAAACAGTTCAGAAGCTTATCATCTCACGAGATTTAGGAACAGTTCAAGCTATAACAATTAACATTCAAGGCTAAAATCAAACCTATTTTTAAATGTAATTATTATTTGTTTCCTCTAAAAAAAAGGGTGGTAAAGAATTCTTGCACGTGTACGTAGTTTATTTGATTATCCTTTTCGAAGAATTCCATGCAGGAAGTAACTCTTGGTCTATACAATATAGGTACGCTAGAACACAACTCATCCTCCACACGCAGCATCCGGGAAAAGTGACCTATCCGGCCTAGCTGTAAACTTAGCCTTCTTGTATTATTTGTTCGCGATGACCGTTCTTCGAAGCTATTGGACGTTACACTAACTCTGAATTATGGCTTTTACCTGGTTCGGCTTTTTTATTGGTTAGAAGGAGGAATGGGTGAAATGAGAACAGTATCTGTAGTACCTCTTTTTCTTTTTAATCTATTAAAGGGGTTTGCTTTGAAATACGATTTGAGTTTTCAGAGAGTAAAAAGCTACATACGCTAGCCGTTCTATCTCAAAGGCTTGTTTTCTATTTAAAGAGATAATGAAGTCTAACAACTGATTATCTTGATTCATAATATGTAAATGGATAGTCGACTTGAAATCTACGTTCATACTAGCTAGGCCTTGTAATCGATTTAAACCGTTTCAAAACGTTTCGCTGGAGTCGAGTGAACAAGAAACCGTCTTCTCTCGAATCGATTTGATTCGATTTCTCGAAACTGATTCGCGAACCAGTTTCGTACCGATTCGCTTTCAACAACCGATAGATGAAGCTACAATAAATCGATTTATAACGATAATGTGTGAACACATGACTCTTGAAACGATTCCTGACGATTTGAATATCGGTTTGTTTTTACCGTTTCAAATCGATTAAGAAATGCTAGTGTTATAGTAGCTTTATTGTAACGTTAACGGAATAAAGCGTGCGCTTCCCACATGATTGGCCGGAGCCTGTTTAACGGATAAATATCTCCCCATCAGCCCTTGATAAGCATCTTTACTTTATTATTATCCAAGAAAGCTAAAAATTTCTGATTGATAAATTAATCGTGTATATTTTAACAAGAAGGAGATGCGGAGAAAATTGTCGTATTTCATTCTGACTTTAAAGAAAGAAGGGGTACCCAGTTTTGAACCCCATTTCTCCATGCTTATTACATTCTGAAAACCAGAACTGATATTTTTGCCTATATGTAGCGAGAGAGAACCGACAGTTCGTGGCCTGTCCTATAATACAATCATTGAATTTTTTATTAATTTTTTTATTTTCCCTCTTTTTCCGTTCTCTGGCACGGATAAATTTTATGTTTTTTCGATCGGTGTTTTGGATGTTTGTGGAAATTCTTAAGCGATGTTTATTGGGATGGTATTTTGATAGGTTCTAACAGACGTTAAGATTAACGAGAGTTATAAAGGAGTTCAAGATCGGTTTGAAATCACTACTTTTAGCCACATATTATCTTTATCATCGCGTATAATTTCGCCTCAGCTTTCGCTAGTTTTGCCAATTTGTCTTGAACCAAAATTTACGCAGCATTGCGACTAGGAAATTCCATCGAAAATTAACATTCAGATACTATAAGCGTCTGTTTCTCAATGCCTCTAAAGATAAATCAAACCATTCTCGTATACATTTTCCTCACGACTTAACGCATACAGAGAATGCAATATCATATTAAAGTTTAATGCTGCGAGTATTTTTTTATTTTGAGCGTTGCTCCTAGAAAGTACCAAATTCATTTAAATTTTCACGAAATCAATTTTTCCGAGGAAAATATAAACTTATATAAAGTTTCGGAAAAAAAATTGGGGTTAAACTCCGTGGCCAATCACGTGTTTTGATAATTCATTTCGTGACACGTAGGGATTAATTACTTCGAATATAAGTTAAAGGGTAACACGCAGGGACGCAGCAAAATATATTTTGTACAAACCTATTTAAATGGGTGTAGTATTGTATAATAAGATGGCCAAGTCCATAAGAGAAGCTACACCCTAAAAGGCCATCATATTTTTGAGATTTTGGGATTTTTTTTTTTTTTTTTTGGAATTTTTTGTGAGACTAGATCTATAAATGGAATAGATCTTAATTTATTCGAGAATTTTTTCAGAATTTTTAGACACGTTTTTGGTGTTTAAATTAATTTCTAAAGTTTGGTAAAATTTCTGTAAAAGTAAATGTAAATACGGACCAGCCTTCAACAGCGCTTGTAATGTCTTAACATTAAAAGAATAGACCAGCGTTTGACGTCTAATACGTTGGCCATCAAACGCCGGCCTATTCCTTTAATGTTAGAGCTTTACAAGCACTGTTGAAGGCTGAAATAATATGATTGGCCAGAATTTATTTACTTTTATAGCAATTTTCCCAAACTTTAGAAATTAATTTAAACACCAAAAACGTGTGTAAAATTTCTGAAAAAATTCTAAAATACGTTCTTTGCCATGGTGACTCCGAATATAAATTCAAAATCTGTTACTTTTTAGCTCCAAGTTTCCCTTATAAGTCTTTGGAAATGATTGTTTTTTTTTTTTTTTTTTTTTTTTTTTTTTCCCCGAGACTATATGTTCTAGATTTTGCTCCTAACCACGCGATTCTTCTCTTTACTTTCCTCATTCTCTGATTTCACTCAATACTTTCACTCTATAAAGTCTAATTCGCCGTAGAAAAAGGGTGTCTAAAAATAACCTCATCCATTGATAAGAGTCTTAACAAGGCCCTCGTTGCAACTTTCCCCATTAATAAAGCCGAGATACAAGAGGCGGGATGACTCTTACATATAACGATAGTAAAAACTACACTTTGTAGCCTTTTATATCCCTTTTCTATATACACTGGATCACCTACGGTATCACAAATCTAACATAATTGCCCCTGAGGGCTGGCTCGAGGAGGAGATTTGACGAGCAACAGCTACCTATATATAATCTCGTGTTTGAGAGAAGTTGGTATAACAACTACTTTAGTACCGTTCTAATTTAACATTGTGTATCAATCCGCGCTAGCTTAAACAATTTTGTGAACAGCTCTGAAACGTATTTGTATAACTTTTAAACTTGTTAATATACTTAGAACTTGAAATAGTTAAATTAGTATTCCACGGAGCCGCGTTAAAAGTGGAAATTAAAATCAAAAGAAACCGAAAAGGTGAAAATCAATTCGTACCCAGTCTTAGCAAGAGTTATTTCATACTGTTTTTGTACTAAACTTAATATTTAGTTTTATTACGTGATAAAATTAAATTAATTTGACCTCCAAATTTTGCACGAACGCGTAAAAATGTTTACGCGTCTTTCGTGGCACGATCTGCGCATGAACACGCGGGAAAATTTCGCGGGAAATACAGTTGTGTCGTCTGCTTAAATCGTCATTATAACTTTAAAAACTTGTAGACGTAATTAACCAAAATTGAAAAGAACTCTTTGTTCTTGAGTTTTAAGTTTAATCGAGAATCGTACTTGTACATATAGGAAGATTGAAAAAAACTTTCAAAAGTATGACTTCGTGGAACCTGTTTCTATAAGTTCTCGAATCTCATTTATACGACTTTTAGAAAGAAGTAAAGGAGAATTTGGCGGGAAAAATGTTTACCAGAGCGCGTTATTGACGATGTATGGAACAGTACATTTATAAAATATATTACACCGTTTTCTATCCGACTCACGGGAGTTTCCGGACCAGAGAGCGAAACGCCTTTTATACGTTCATGTATAGCGAGCATAAAAAAATGTTTGAGTCAATGTTGTACCTAATATATTGAAAGGGTTAGAGACGCGATTGTTTCAGTAAACTCTAATAACACTTTGAAAACTTTCTTAAGATATTCTAAATCGTTTTTAATCTAAAGTTTCAGAGCTGATACACTGTTTAGAGTTTTTGGATTTTTACCTATATCCTAGGGCGAAAGCTTTGATGACAAAACTTTCAGAACCACTTAACTTGAAGCATAATTTAGGTGATAATCCATAGGTATTCGAAAAAAATGGTGAACGACTCCCTTTAAAAATTATTTAGAATATTCAAAGCTAACAATAGGAGGACTTTAACCCTTGAGAAACCACTACATAAAGCCTTGGTAATGTTTTTTCTTCCTCCTATTTAAAGAACATTATACAGGACTTTCAATTAAACAACTATACACGCGTCTATTGTTCTTGATTATTTAAGGGGGTCGCACTTTTTCCCCTAGTCGTTGGGTTTATTGGATTAAGTCGGAATAAACGTATTTAGAGCGGAAAGTATAAAGAGAGATTTCCACGCTATACATGAGTACATGTTAAAGGGAAAATATGAGGAATCGACATGCTAAAAAAGGTTTTGTTACAACTTAGCTACGAACACATCTAGCATTTCTTAATCGATTTGAAACGGTAAAATGAAACCGATATTCAAATCGCTAGGAATCGTTTGAAGCGTCATGTGTTCAAACATTAGCTACGGTCACACAGCATTTCTAAATCGATTTGAAACGGTAAAATCAAACTGATATTCAAATGAATCGTTAAGCGTCACGCGTTCACACATTAATCTTTATAAACCGATTTATTGTAGCTTCATCTATCGGTTGTTGAAACCGAATTGGTATGGAACTGTTTCCGAAGCAGGTCCAAGAAATCGAATCAAATCGATTCGAGAAAAGACGGTTTCCCATTCACACGACTCCAGCGAAACGTTTTTAATGGATTCCAAGGCCTAGCACGAACGCAGTTCTATTGTATGGACACGTTTTTGGTGTTTAAATTATTTTCTAAAGTTTAGTTAAATTAGAATTTCAGTATAGTATCAAATCGAACCAACTGCATCAGCCTTCCCAACATATTCTGATAGCGTCGACTATTTTTTAGAAACTCAATCGCGATAGCGCTGTTGAAGGCTGATATAATATGATTGGCCCGCATTTACTCTGTGCTGATTTCAAAACTTCAAAATTTAAGCATTCAAATGTCGCCTTAAAATTTTGGAAATAATATTTGATTCATAATTTTGCCCGCTGATTCTGAAAGTAAAATCAAAAGCTGTTCCGTTTTTAGCTCGAAGTTTCCCTTTAAGTATAAAATCAGCCGGGACATACATCAGCCTGCTATTATTTTAAACGCAATAACTGTAATTACGGCTGAACAAGTGATTATATAACTGTATAATATGATAAAGGCGTAATTGGGAGTGTTATTGAATTGTAATCTTGAAATAAATAATACTTAGTAATTCCATTAATCGTTTCAATGAATACATTTAGTCGGATTAAATCGTCTAATCACAGTTTATTATTGGAAATTGGTATAATCCCAATCAACTTATCGGTGACGTATAGTGACGAAGGAGCAAAGTCCGCGACTGCGGCTAAGGACATTGTTGGGGGGGGGGGGGGGGTCCCTGATATTTCGCGTCGTTCCTTCAAGCGTTCAGTAAGATACTGCTTTTGACAATAAACACTTAAATCCTTTATCTCCAATAAAACTATCGAAATATATCACTACCATGGAGTCCAATTCTAGATAATTCAACGTTAATAGATTATGTCTATAGTTATATTCTTCCATATAACTAGGAGTAAAAATAATTATGCTAATGCCGATTCCTTGTACATGTACCTAAAAACATATTTGGTCGAATGAGATTTCCATGGGACCTGAAGGTATCGTAGATACAAATGTAAATACTAGTGATAAATATCTTAAAATGACTTGGAAGCTTTTAATCGAGTTTAAAGATAAACCTGAAACCAATACGTCTTTGATAAAATTTACAAACAAAATTTCGTGAAACAAAGCGATAAAAGCTAAGATATACCGAAATTAAAATTAATAATTTTTTAAAAATGTTTTAAATATATTTAAACGTTTTAAATAATAATTTTATTGTGCCACGATCAGGTTAATTATTGTCTAGTCGTGATTTTATCGGACTAATCGAGGTAAAAAATTTAATTCAATAGCGATTTAATAATTTTAATTTAATTTGACTAATCATACCAAGAATAGTAACGTTCCTAAGTAAACTGTTGAGCTTAACAGTCTTATACCGCGCCTTTCTCAAGTTCAAATAAGTAAACATCTGACTATCGAGAGCACATTGTGACATCTCTCAAAAGTTAATGAAAATTAATTTAAATAAAGAGGGTAGTTAGAAGAGTTCGACCGGATAAAACATATTTAATAATATTTAGATTGTCGGTAACCACAGAGGCGAGACGTATTCGGGGTAATTTCGGGATTTTTTTTATGGAAAATAAAAAACAAATGCATAGTTTTACACCCCCCTTCATAATGTATTTTCCAATAGATTGAACCTCACGAAATTTCACGCGAAAACCAATACTTGTTAGATAGTCATCATATGACAGTATCCGTCGCTAACAAAACCCCGCGGGGCGGAATAAGAATTCTGCAAATCGTCGATATAGTAAAATATGACGAATTTGCAGCGGATCAATATATTAAACGCCAAGCTTTAGGTACTAGTCGAACCTTAAACAACAACAAAACATAGGATACATTTTTTGGAAAACAATGGAGCCTATTTCTCCGGTAGAAAAATCCTCAAACGCGCTCAATTTTTACGCCCCAATTTTTTCAGGGAAAACAAGATAAAATTTAAAGGCGCGAAGAAGCGGGTGGTCTTCCCAACAACGCGCGTAATGCGAGACCGTCGCGCTGGTGATGGAAGCGCAGACACAACGCGTCACACAAGCTATCCGTAGAGAGAGAAGAGATGGAGAAGGCGTTAGAGAAGTTCAAGAGCACAGCGCGCGTGGGAAAAAAAGAAGAGACATCGCGACTAACAGCCGGCTGTACACAGTTCACTATTAGAAATGAGCCAAGGAAACTAGAAACGGGAGATCTCCGCTATACATGGCGAATTTTACCTCCCCCATCTAGTTACAATTCTAGTACCCCCAAGCTAGAGAGCTAATAACAAGGTAAATGGAAGTCTATGCGTCTAAGAGGAGAGAAACTTCGAACGCGATACTGGCATCTACCGACCAATACTGCAGTCGGAATCATTCGGAAAAGTCAGTTAAACTAAAAGAGGGGTAACGAATATTGTAATAGAAGTTTTTACGGCTGAGTACAAGTAGCTCGGACTAAGGGTATTATAGCTATATTCAAAGTGCAAAAGGCTTAATGTGTTACCAAAACCATACTTGAAGTACAAATGGCTCACTGCAACACTACCAAAACCGTACTCGAAGTATAAATGAGCAATGAACTGGAACACTATCAAGTATAAATGACTCAATGCACTGGAACACTATCAAGTATAAATGGCTCGATGCACTGGAACACTATCAAGTACAAATGGCTCGATGCACTGCAACACTATCAAGGCTGTACTTATAATGACTCAATGCACAGCAATACTATCAAATCGGTACTCGAAGTACAAATGATTCAATGCACTGCAACATAACCAAAGCTGTACTCAAAGTACAAATGATTCAATGCACTGAAACATAACCAAAGCTGTACTTAAAGTATAAATGGCTCAATGCACTTTGAACTCAGTGCAGTAATGAAAATTCTAAAGCTATATTCCTCAACACCGAGTAAGCAAGTGGCTTAAACTAAATACTCTACATATGAAAAATAATTTTCTAAATCAACTATATATGTCAAAACTGTGTTTTGAGTACAAATATTTCTGCTCAATGCACCGTAAAATGTACGGTTTCTTAACTTTTTTAAACTTTTATTATAAACTTATTTTATGGAAATAATAAAGAAGCTAAGTTTTGTACGTGTTGTGTTCTCGGTCTGATTTGGGATCATATTCCCTTTCTTCCTATATAAATACTCTCTCCTTCCGCGTTAAATAGGAGTAAACTTCAGTAAGGGAAGAATGGCTCGTTTTATTTTAAATTTAAAAAGCTCCCCAAAAACTCAATGGAGTGAGATAATTTGGTACTTTCGCGGTGTTGAACAAAATTGGATGGGCTTCTTTTTTAAATAAAAATTGAGAAGTAACGGAATGGAGAGGGGGGTTTGAAACGGTTGAAAAGGGGGAGTTGTTTTTAATAAAGTTGGTATAAATGTATGTCCGGCATATTTAATTATAATATTAGTTTTAAGGAAAATAATCTTTTGTTTAGGAGCAGTTAAAGTGAGGCTGTCAAGTATTTTTAATGTGCTCTAAATGGATTTTGAGATAGCATTTCGGGAAAGATCATTTAAAACGATTCGAATTATATTTACGTATGCCATAGGAATAATTACCACAACAGTAAAAAAACAAATTTATAATCAGGCATAAATATTCCCATTAAGAATATTCATTATGCCTCTAATAGATGTCTTTCTATGAACATTAAAATTAATTTTCCAAGTTTTGAACATTACTGGAAGAGGCAATTATTTTAAAAAAAAAATTACTATACGTGGAAGCTTGTTTCTTTTACACTTCTTTTAAAGAAGACTCCAAATAACACAAATTGGTGTAACGCCTTGAATAAATTTATCGAAATTTAAAAAAACTAGACCTGGGTTTCAAGCCCTTGGGATTAGGGTTAAAAATTAATCTCCAAAAATGAAAAGAAAGGTCTTAAGATAAACAGATAAAATCAAAAAAGAGTGTTAAAAAAATGGCAAGCCTTAAAAATTACATTTTAAAGCGATGCTAACACCAAATTTTGGAGGTCTTTGAATTATACTTTTCGCTTTTTCAAACCATAAGAAATCTGTATTCCAAATTATACTCCAAACTATGGATTAACATATTTTTAAGAAAAGATGTGGATTATAAAATACAATAGGGCTATATCTACTCTTGTGGTAATTTTTAAAGCATATGTATAAACAGGGTGTTTCAATAATGTTAGTTGAACCGAACTACAGTGGGTTCTATGGGTCATTTTAAGTCGAAAATGTTTTACGAAATTTTGTAGTAAGGAGTGTTACGAAATTAATATTGTATGGATGACCCCTTAACGTCTGAATATCGTAATTCCCCCGATCATGATTAATTTTAACGATTATATTCGTAATTAACATTAAAAACAATTGTTGGCTACTTAAATCGCGAGGTCGGGGTTTGATCAGGATTATTTCTGTTTGTTTTATCTTTATTCATAATTTGAAATTATCCCCTGGAAGTCTATGATAAAAGCAATTTTATCGCGAATATTTAACTGATTATTGTTAGTAATTAACGGATTAACCAAATATTCATGGAAATCTTGTCCAAACCCCGACCTCTAGAACGAAAAGAATTGCGTTTATAACTAGTTTTTGAAACTAGTCAAAACAGGCTTAGCGTTTGATTGTAACCGTTTTTTCTCGTTAAAAGCCATTTAAACGATATAATTATAATTTACGTAACTAATTACGAGGAAAAAAAAACAAGTCAGAATCAAACAAATTCTCCAAATAATTCACTGTCTTCGCCCCATGGGGATTTAACATGGCGAATAAGGATTTTAAATATTTAATTTTCACAAAACTGATCAACCAATTGGTCTAAACTCGCTTTAATGGAAAAAGGACTTCAAAAGCAACCGAAATCCACCAAAAAAGGTTCCAGTTTCGAAACTTTATTTTTGACATTTTGGGACCCCTCGAAAAACTAAAAAATTTCATTTTCCCTTTTTTTCGATTCTTCAAAAATGTACAAAAATAAAGATTCGAATCTGAAACTTTTTTTGGTGGATTTCGGTTCAATTCTTGGTCATATTTTCATTAAACCGAGTTGAGACAAATCCGTTATTCAGTTTTCCAAAATAAAATATTTTAAATCAGATTTCGCCATGTTAAATCTCCACAGGGAGCCATTAAGGTATTATTTGGAGTATTTGGTTGATTTTACCCGGGTTTTTTCTGGTTGATTTTCCTCGAATTCATCATAGAGTTTTCTAATTTGGTCGCTTTTCCTCGACCAAATATATATTTTAAACGGTTTTTAGCGATATTTACGAAAATGAATGTTACTCAAATTATTCGAATTGCGTGAAAACCATTGACAGCATCACTTTAAAAACGATCTTTCCCCAAAAATAGCAGAATCTTGAATCTTTACTCGTGATCAAGAAGAGCTGGCATGTAATACTTTGAACCCTATGAGGTTTAACATTTTTGTATGAATCCGCTGCAGAGTTTCTCATTTGGTAAACTCCTCAAAAATAGAAGTCGAAGTACCAAATTAAAATTATTCAGAGCAGAATATTTTCAGGAGGTCTACCCTTTAACTTAACCATATACATACCGTATTTACAGACCGACAGAGACTAATTTAATTAAATTCTCTAGGAAAAGTACCTCGTAAAAAACATCCTAAAAATACTAATGGAAAACGCTAACATCCGCAATTTAGGCTCGTATATTGCCGTTACATATATTTCCCAAAGGTACTTCCGGTTATTTGCCTCGGTTAAAAAAACCTAAAAGTTCTAATTTAAAAGTTATGATTCTACAACCAGGTTTTAAGTTGTCCTGAAGGATTTGAAAGTACGAAAACAAAAGTCATAGATTAATTTAAAATTATTGCGGGAAATGCTACGCCGTTACGAGTCCCTCGAGAGCTTTGAAACTCAAGTTTATTGGATTGTACCAAAAAAAAAAGTGGTTAGAAAGGGAAGGGGAGGGACAGACATTTATTGCTATTGTGACAGACCACTCGATTTATTTCGAGGCACCACACTTGAATAATGTCAGCTTGTTTGCAGTTAAAGGGGTAGTACCACGATCTGATGTCGCATTCAAACTAGAGACTTTGATTTAAATATTCAAAAAAATTTTCAACTTTTCAAAGGTATAGTAATATCATTTTTGACAAAGGATCTCTACTGTTGACCCCGAGATTTTAGAATTTGACCTTTCCAAAACGGATAAAAAGTGTTTCAAAGTGTGAACCCGCCTTTAGAAGACGAAGAAACTAAACGGTTGTCCCTCAAATTATAATTCCCCTTATATTAACCGCAATGATCTGGAAAACATTGACGACAATACTACGACCTCACGATTTTACGAGTTAAAACTGAAACTTGGCCCATTAAAATAAAAAGCAGCATAACGAATATATCTTTTTAAGTCGTCAGTCCGGGCTTAATTAAAAGATACACATAACTAAAACCTCGAAGTTTGAGTTTTCGACGAGTTACAATGCTATAACGTCATCAAAAGGGTAAAATTTGCAAATTAGAAAGCTAATTTTTCGCGAAAACCACCGTGATATTTAAAGGCTTACACGTCAAAATAAAAATACGTGGTCAAAATCACGGGGACGTACTATTATATTAAGGGGAGATTGCAACCCAACAAAGAGTGATTTTTTATCACTACCAATATTAAGCCTAGAAATCAATTTTTAACTTAATCTGAAAGCAGTCTGATATATCTTGTCGTGAGACTTTATTCTCCCTTTAACAAATCTAATTTATCCCCTCTAAGGATAAACTTTATATATCAATCCGCCTTAGCTTTCGCTAGTTTGCTAACTACTCTTGAACCCAAAGTCTAGATCTGGATGGATACGGTTCATTGCATTGTTATTCAATTCCGAGGGATGTTCTAAAGAACAAAAAATCTATTAACTCCCGGGCCAGGGCCCAAATGATATCTTAATCTCTTTACGTTCGGTAACTTGTGGTTTTCTCCTCGTAAGGAGGGTGTAAAGTAAAATCAAGATATATTGAATTAAGAATAATTGGCAACGATTACTTTTGTATCAAAGAGGTTTAACACTTCCTTCAATTATTCAAGCCCCTTTGGAAGTATACAGTCGCAAAGAAATACAGATTAAGCGTGTTACTTCTAGAAAATATTTCATATTATTCTGAACTGAATTTAATTAAGATAAAATGAAATCACTTAATTTTCTTTGTGACGCTCCCTTCAAGAGTGACAAAAAATAAATGTTTTTTTTTATGGAAATAGAAATAACACAGAAACCGATTTTTCTCTGACTATTTTATCTAGTGTAGCGTAAAAAGAAAGGAAGGGGAAAATTAAATTGAGATTTGATTAAAGATTCAATGGGATGATGTAATATAAGTAATGTTTTTATAATTGAACAGTGTAAATGGCACAATTTTGAAATTGTGGAAATTTGTTCACAGTTAAAATTTTTTAATTTAGCCAATTGGAAAATGTTGGGTAGTGTTAAAAAACATTGGAAAATACTGGTCATACATTTTTAAAACTAATTTCCGTCATATTTGCAAGTTTTTCCAGTGAATTTTCCACAATATTTAGAGGTACAAACCAAATATTTTCAAAAACCCTAATAAAAACCGTGGATAAAGCAAATTGAGGTCTTGCCAACTTAATGCTATTGTCTATATCTAGAAGCTTGATACCCAATTAACATTTTCGTCCAAACATTATAGAGGGTTTGTACAAAATTTTTTAAGTTAATTTCCCTGATTTTTCCAGGTTTTCCATGGCCCTTTCTAAATTATTTTCCTGACCAATTTTAATATTTTACACGACTTGGAAATTCCCACTTTTTATTTGACATAGTTTATCAATCAATGTCGATAGCGTACTCGTAATAGGAGAAAAAAAATTAAGCCTTTGGCAATTATTTTCAGTTTAAAACAATTACGTTGCAATTAATTGGTCAATTTTTAAATTCAATGATTTTTCCCTAACCTTTTGGAACAATTTCAAAATTCTCCGACTATTCCAGGTTTTCCAGGTCGTTTAAAAAACTTGCTATATTTGGCATATTCGGGGCAATAAAATAAATGTGCACCCTTTTTTTTAATGTATGCTAAATATTTATAGTTTTCCTAATATTTCCATAATTTTTTGAGAACATTAAAATTACGTAATATATTCGGTGTTACCAGGTTTGTATGAACCCTGAATATATCATATTTATTTTCTCTAAGTACTGGGAAGTAGAAAAATACCTCACAAAATAGGAGAGAAAAAATAAAGAAGAAAAAGGTTGAATTATAAAGCTGGAAAACGGTCACAATGTAATTTTCAACAGGAACTCTGGATCATTTTTGATCTTTTAAACGAGAAAGGAAAAAGAGTCGGCCTAATTTGCATTTTTATAATTTAGGAAAAAAAAGGTCAGGTTACAAATTGAGCTTAATGATACTTTGGTAACTCAAAAAGTCGGGTATCATAAGGTCCGATAACAATCTTGTATTAATCTTGCCGAGATTAAAATCTTGCATTACGTGTCAAAATTTAGAGTATAAAAATATCAAACTAGAGTTTCATTAAACCCTTTTAGTATTTACAGCGCAACGAGTGATACCACGAAAAGGGTATATTCGTTAAAAAAATGAACGACCTGGTTTAATTACTCGGTTAAATTTAAAACTTGAATTCATCAAACAACATATTCGTCATTCAAGGTAAAGGGTTTTCAGTAGCTTTTATAATTTCCTTCTTTTTATTATTAGGACTTGTACATTGAAGTTAGAGAAGTTGGAGTTAGTTTGAAATTTCAGCAGGTTTAAAGCTATTTCTTAAGTTTTATTTTTTATTTCAAAGAGATACGTTTTAAACGCACTGAAATATAAACCCATTTCTGTTCTATGATAAACTCAACGTGGAAGATTCTATATATATTATCAAAAGTAAATCATCCTTCATATTTATAAGACGACATACTGCGGGTGACAATGAAGTGAGTCCGATTTTCTCGGTACATGGTTTCTCCCTAAGTATTCCGAAATTTGTACATAAAGGCGGCCAGGACCGTATATTCTTTCTAGAGTAAATCAGACTCGAAATCGCGATGGCCGGGCGAGACACGCTCCTTCGTTTCGCGAGAGAGAGGGGAGATTTGTTTTCCGTCGATACATCCCCCCGTAAACATCTAGACAGTTCGGTGCAATATTAGCACCGCCTACCTAGTTCCAATCTCAACCGCTAGAGGGGGCAATTTCTAATTCCGTATCTCGACCGTTTAGAGTTTTTGTTGGGGAAAGCTCTGACGACGAAACTTTCACAACCACATACGAATCATAATATGCCTTGTTGTAAACTTGAAGTATGATTTACCTGTGATATTATTATAGGACGCAAAATTATTCAGAGAGAAATGAAATTTTATATTCAAAGTGCAGCCAATGTTTCACCCTGGGTTTCAATTTATTTTGCCTGGCTCTTTCGGAACTCTTATATATAGTTCATAGAGATGGGCTTACTCTTGGAGGAATTGTGGGCCAAAATCCCCACGAGAATATCATCATTATCATTAAAGCTAGCGACTCATTTATAAGGGGCAAGCTAAACCCCGTGAGAATCAAGGAACAAGGCTTTTCTATAAAGCTGAGGCTCGACGCATCTGCAACATAGACCTGAACTTGTTTATAATGGAGAATATATTTGGAAAATAAAGTCCGGGTTTATATGGTACATGGGGGGAATGGGAGGAAACCTAGTCAGTCTACAGACGCGGGTCAATTATGTTCATGATTTTAGTAATTAAAATTACAGCCTGTATTTGAATGTTGTTGACATGAACATTGATTGATCTCCAAGCTTTCATAGTTCGTATTCAAAAATGCAGCAACTAATCTCTTCCCAAATACATTTAGCGCGCGATTCAGGAGAATGTGTCTAACCCCAAAAATGATAGTCTTGAATGACTCTTCCAGAGGAACGTCTCTCATTGGTTAAACACTGTTTTCTCCGTTTAACAAATGTTAAGCGAGGTTTATTTTATTTTTCTTTCTGAATCTTAAGACAATAATGGCCATGGTACGTCGCATATATCGCATTTTTCAAGGACACGGAAAAAATAAGTCTGTTTAATTTATTACGAGATATATTATATCAATTTACGATGTTCAAGCCAATCACATCGCCAGCTCCATAGACCTGGTTCCGCGGAAAAATATGGGGGACGCTATTTACAGAAGAGGACTGAGACCAAATCCCCGGTCTTAGGAGTTTCCTACCCATATAGTCGGTATCCTTCTATTCTATAGAAGATTGGTGTGATAAAGGAGCTGAGGAGGGAAATTTCGGGGGAGGACGAGTTGCAATAAAAACCTATTGTCGAGGGAAACATCCTAAAGAATGACATTTTAAAAACAATCAAATCTTCTCAATATCTCAATGATTCCCCAAAATTAAATGAATCTGCATTATAAGAGGTAGAAACAAATATTTCTCGTAAAAATATATTTAATATTAACGAGTTTATTTATCTCGTTTCTGAATTGATGCCGGAACCCGGAACATGTTAGCTATGTTCATACTAGGCCTTGGAATCGATTTAAACCGTTTCAAAACGTTTCGCTAGAGTCGTGTGAACAGGAAACCGTATTTTCTCGAATCGATTTGATTTTATTTCTCGGAACTGCTTCGGGAACCAGTTTCATACCGATTCGGTTTCAACAACGGATAGATGAAGCTACAATAAATCGATTTATAAAGATAATGCGTGAACGCGTGACGCTTAAAACGATTCCTGGCGATTTGAATATCGGTTTGATTTTACCGTTTCAAATCGATTAAGAAATGCTAGTGTGACCGTAATTGTTGTTTCAAACAGTTGCGAGAACGTTTTATAGCTATCCAATAAACATGGGGTGGAAAACGAAGTGAAAGAAAGATAACATCACACCCATGCATATAACACACTATTCTGTGATATATTTTCATGTCTATACACTTGTTACATCGGTTTCATTGGGCAAAGGCAGCGATAGAGTCGAGACTCGCGTTTCCCAGAAATACTACGAAGTTACCTAGGCCTCTTTATAGGAATAGATTCAGGCATCGTCGTACGACCATAAAGGGAACCCCTGCCAAGCATAAATCGCTTCTTAAGACACGGATAGCGCATTAAAGACCGACCAAACCTCGAAACCCGAAAAAAATAGAGAGCGAGAAAAAGGATAGACTTCACTCGATCCCACCAAGGTGTGTCAGCACGCGTGATACTAAGCTCCCGTTATCTCTAAGTAAAAATTAATTGTAATAACGTTTAGCCTAACTTTGGAAGCGCTGAATATACTAGTAATAAGAGACAACGGTGGCAGGATACCCGCCGACCATGGACCAAAAAATAATCGACTGCTACTATAGTTTATCCACCCGGTAAGAAAGAATAAAATGGAAGGCTTTAGAAGAGGATGGCTTTCTAATCGGAGCTTAAAGTGAGAATGCCACCTAACAACAAGCGATTCATTTCCGTTTAAATATGCCTAATCCAACAATAAAATAATTTACAAACCAATATTAAACTAGAAATAAATTTAAAATTTACCATAAAAATAGGCTTAGCAGGATTCATGAAGATATCCTGAACTCGCCGACCAATGACATTGATCATGGAAATCCTACATTCCCCATTTGAGAGCCATCAATCAATGCCATTGTTCGCTAGTCCTTATATGTCGGAGTTAATGTGATCTCCATGAATCCAGCTAAGTTTTAAATTTATCTCTATAGTGTAATATATGTTTTTAATTTTTTTTTTACCGGTCGATTAGGCCTATTTAAACGATAAGGAATCGATCGTTTTTAGGTTGCATTCTCCCTTTAAAGGAAGGGTGATAACTGTTTTTAAAACTTAATAACTTAATTATAGCTCAAAAAAGGCACATATGATCAAGAGGAGTTTCCGTAATGGAAAATGATGAGGCGGATTGATATACAATGTTAAACCTCATATAGAAATAAGTAGTCGATGTTAACTCACTATTAAACACGAGTATAATATTTTATCAATTAAAAATAAATTCAAAGGTACCCTTTTAAAGTTCCAATATTTCTTTAATTTATGGTAGTTATACTATAATAAAATCCCCCCCCCCCTTAAATTAGGTTTTAACATTTAAATTTATTTGTGAACACTAAACCTGGTACGCCTAATTTAAACCTTGTAATGTAAATACAAATACACGGAAATAGAAACATAAATCTCGAATAGAGGTCGGAGTTTGGAGAAGATAATTTGTTTCTTTTATCTTTATTCATAATTTGAAATCATCCACGGGAAGTCTATGATAAATCCAATCTAATAGCGAATATTTAAATGATTATTATTAATTATTAACTGATTAACCAAATATTTATGGAGTATCTAGTCTAAACCTCGACATCTAATCTCGAAAACACTAACCAGTATCTATTGCTCTTACTTTATTCTCTGTGGTACTATTCGGGTCAATAAATAAAGAAAATAATTTACTAAACAATAAATTTGATTTAACTTTTTCCATCCTCCCTTTAGCATCGAATAACATGGCTTTATTCCGGCTTGTTTAGTGCGCAACCTATCCTATTCCTTCCTGGATATTCTATCTCTTAGGCAGGCGGGCGGAAAAACTTCTGACAGTTAAAATTAATAACCGAAACAAATAGTTTTGGCAGCAAAAATCACGCGGAGAAGCGCTGGGTTTCTTGATAGGGCGTCCCCACTATAAAGCTAAGGATAAATTGACTTCAAGGAAAAAAAAAAAAAAAAAAACCAAGGCTCGTATAAACCAGGGAATACGTTTTGGACCGTTGGTTCAAACCAGTTTATGGTGTTTTATTTTATTTTTTAAACGGTGTTGAAACGAGAGTTGAAAATTCTTTGTTATAATTGGCAAATATGGTTCAAAATGATGATATAATGGTAAACATATACTCGCGCACACTCAGTACCGTCCAAGAAACTACACGTTAATATTTCACAAAAGATGTTCAGTAAAAACCGTTCATTAATAATAGCAGAGCTCGGAATTTGTAGAACTTTTATTAATTGGATAGATCTTCATAGGCCTATAGACCTTTGGCGGATATTGTAGACTGGGGGGTCCCCATTACCTCCCAACCAATGGGATAAAGGTGACTTTCGTGACGTTTCTCACCTTTTCTAGCTTTACGCCGTGTATAGAATTTTTTATCCCGCGAAAAAAGAGTGGGATGACACGCCCATCCATCCGCAAAAAGTCTATAAGTCTTTTTCGAAACCTTGAAAATTCAATTTTTTTAAGATTGCCATTCCAATAAAAACGAGGGAAAATATGGGATTTCCGGGTTCTCTGAAGTATCAAGCTCCGTATCACGTTCCCCCAGTAATGAGCCCACGCCTCCATAACTACCACCGTCCACAAAATCGTATCCTTATCCTTAAAAACATCAAACATGACGCCAAATTTTACGATCCACCATGTGTATTCCCCCGTTCAGAAAGACTCCTCTTCCCTAATTCAAACTCTTAGAAGTGAAGAGATTCAAAATTCGCGTGTTTTATTGGTGGAGAGCGATTTACCCGTACCAAAATAACGACCTTGTACATTAAATGTCTTCTGTGTTGTTACTATTTTACTCCCTCTCAATAAATCTATTATTATTATAAGCTCAGTGGTAAGCCAAAAAAAATGTTCAAATATTATTTTCTAATTGAAATAATTGATCAAAGATCGTGAAAAAAATTACATTCTCCCTTTAAGGCTTCATTTGTCAAAACCAATGCCAAATTTTCATTTCACTTGGAAACACAAGTTTTCGCCAATATACTAAAAACTATTAAAACGCAAGAAGTTCCTCTTCACTGCTGACAGTTTTTGAGCTGCACAGGTGAAACACTTCTACAGGGGCTATGGGAATTAGCATTACATTCTCGCGCCTGTAAAAATGTTTTACCTGCCGCGCACTAAGTAAGTTACAACCTACAAATTAACACTTTGACTAAAGGTTGAAAGGTATAGATTTTCTAATAGATTACTCTAACTACTCTACAACTAACCGTTAATTGCGTTAAAAATATGATAAATCTAGCATAAACTCTTTTGAGCTATTTGGTCACGACGACGTAAACTGGGGCAACCAAAAAGATAGTGGGCTGCTATTTAAAGTGGTATAGATAGGGTTAAAATTGAAGGAAGGCAAAAATCTTCTAAATGTAATAAGGTAATTTTCCGTTTTTATTTAAAACGATATGAAGGATTTATTTTCGACTTTCATTACAAAATGATCGAAAATGGTTATTATTTACCGAAACTGAGGTACGATAATTATCTATTAATGAAGTTATATTATTTCACCGCCTTATCAAACGGGAAACTTTTATCTAAACGCCGAACCCTTGGAAATACTTAGGATATTAGTCCACGACACGTGTTTACAAATCATATATTTTTCATAGATTTCGAGTAATATCGTTAAACCTTGAAATATAAATATTACGTATACCAGAACCTATGGACTCCTTATGAGGTATTTATTTAAAGGGAAGGTAAAAAGGAAATAAAGTAATAATTGATTCTGCGACTAAAAGTAGTGAAACATTCAGTAGGCGTCTCTGAATTCTACAAAAAAATCGCAAACCTTTAGATTTCGGCACTCAATAAAAAGAACAACCTACAACCTTCGACTAATCAAAAGGCGACCAGCCTTTGACACGTGCTGCGTCAAACTCTTTGAATCGAGATAAATCCCGTTTTTGATTATTTTACCAAAAGCGCGTGTCGCGGATATTTTTTTTAAAGTTTTAATAGAAGATTTTCGTTTTTTTTTTTACAGTTCAGAGACGATTCCCAGGGTTGCCACAGTTTTTTCAGATTCAAATTCCCTGACTTTTCCAGGTTTTCCCCTGACTTGTTCCAATGATTTTCCCTGACCGTTTCAGCTAATACTATCCAATTATTAGCCTTTTATTTTTTATATAATCGCGTTGCCAAACTTTTACAAGCGTATTTTTGTTCTAACCTATACAACTGACACGATCAGCTTCAAATGATCGTAATTTTCTGACTTCTTGAAAGATCTTTAAATTCCCTGACTTCTTAAAATATCTTAAAATGCCACGACTTTTTTGGCTCATTTTCAAATTCCCTGACTTTTATGGTTCATTTTCAAATTCCCTGACTTTAATGGTTCAATTTCAAATTCCATAACTTTTATGGTTCATTTTCAAATTCCCTGACTTTTTTGGTTCATTTTCATATTCCCTGACTTTTTTGTTCATTTTCTAATTCCCTGACTTTTCCCTGTTTTCCCTGACCTGTGGCAACCCTGTTCCATTATGTTTTAATACAAGAATAAGTTTTATTTTTTTTAATCCTCTTCACCCTCCCTTTAAGAGACAATTTACGCAAGAAAATACGTGACTGTTCGAAATCCTGGATTGAATTTCCAGAGTGCGACCAATCAAAAGGTTACTGAAAAGACGCCAAAAAATACTTGTGGTATAATGCCATCTATTAATTGTCAGCGAACTTGTAAATGACCACGCTATGGAAATTCAAGCCCCGGATTCCGAAGAGTCACGTGGTTTTCGATTTGCTTACTATCTTTGGTATACAATACTCTTCTTAGATAAGGAAATAGCTTCCAATCTCGAATCAAAACACGGTTACTGTGTACCAGTACCGTATCGAGTCAAACAAGTGATAATAAAAATGTAAACGAATTTCATTAGACCGAAAAAAATATCAGAGAGAGAGAAAGGGCAAGAGGTGAATGGGAAAGAAAGCTTAAAAAGCTTTTACGTGTTTCTTGAGTACAATGACGCCATAATGGCTATAATACTAAAAGTATATAAATGCCACCTTCATTCTAATTGACTCTACAGTGCAGGTAATAAGATTTATATCCGAAAAAAATAAAAAATAAAATACAATGGAACAGGGGTATACGATGATTAAACCCAGAAATAAATCTTAAAGGAATAATGAAAAAGAAAAATAAGGTTACGTACGCGCGGATACTTCCGGATTCTATAAAGCGTTAAGCTTTTAAGTACGACAATATTTTTAAAATCAGAGGATTAAAGGGAGAATGAAGACGGATAAAAAGTTACTTTAAAACCACAAGAGGTCCCAATTTCATCTTAATACAATATAATTTGCACCCTCATTGTCTCTATTGGTTAATCGCACGTGCCAGAGCAGGTATCGCGATGGTTTTATTAGCTAAAATGTGATTGGTCGGAGAGGTTATTGCCTACCACATTTTGGAGATGTTTCTTGAATGTTTTGCTATTCTTCTTTTTAGAATCGATAAAAATAATTTATTGTTCGCCTTCATTCTAAAAAGATGGTATATTTACAAATTACCTTGAATTATGATACGTCAAGATTAACTATACCAACTACTTTACTGTAGCGTTCTTAAATTTATAAAGCTTTCCTTATCATCTAAAAACATATCACTTTCCCTATACCAAGTTAAATCGCCATTAGCATTAATTAACTTTTTACTGAATTCTCTACAAAGGTCAAAACCCAAAGTTCCGAAGATAAATAAAAGACCAATTTTGTAATTCCCAGACCAGATTACACCAATTTTAAAATTTACCAGACTGACTAGACCAATTTATGAACGGTACTTCCTCAAATAAAATATATCTCAACCAATACAGGGTTTTTCCACAGCTTTTTCAGATTCAAATTCCCTGACTTTTCCAGGTTTTTCCCCGACCTTTTCCAACGATTTTCCCTGACCGTTTCTGCTAATAATAATTTGTCTGTATTTTCCTCAGCGCTACAAATTTTGCACGCGTATCTTTGTTCTAATCTATACAACTGACACAGTCAGCTTCGAATCTTAGAATGAATTTAATTTCCTGGATTCTTGAAACATCTTTAAATTCCCTGACTTTTCCTGACTTTTTAAAATATCTGAAAATTCCCTGACTTTTTTGGTTCATTTTCAAATTCCCTGACTTTTTTGGTTCATTTTCAAATTCCCTGACTTTTCCCTGTTTTTGCTGACCTGTGGCAACCCTGCAATATACTCGAATATTTTTTAAAAAGCTCGACTTCCTGGACAAATTTTGAGAGCAAACATTGAATACATTTTAACTACAGATTTATTTAATGATTCGAGGCTGCACATAAGGGCCGGTATACTTAATTATAATTAAATTTAAACGAAAAAATAAAATCCAAAATATAACTCTAACCTTCAGTAAGTTAAAATCGTGCATCGAAGAGCTTCGCAACTCGCGTCTTTACAGATCAGCAAAACCACAGACACAATGACTGAACAAAAAAACAAACAAGCTGAAGCGAAAGGTCAAAGTGTCGTGACGCAAGGCATTTATTTGATTGCTACACATATATATGAGCAATATGTAATGGCCCACGAATTACTAACATTGTGTATCATTCCGCCTTAGATTTCGCTATACTTTGCAAAACTGCTCTAACTTCTAAGTGCTCTTGTACAAAAATGAAGTTCTAGGTTAGTCGAAATTAAAGTGCTCATTCAGACTAAGTAGAGTACAAGAAAAGTAAGACATAAATTAACATCGCCTAATTTCTTAAATGTTAGTATTAAAGTTTTAGAATGAAATACAATTACTTTTTTTTTCTGTACTCCGATTACGGGATTACGTAACGGATTACAATCACTACGTAAATAACGTAATTGCGTAAATTGCCAGGAAAAATTACAGATTTAGAACTATAACCCATAGCTATATCTCACTCGTGTTGAAGAGATATTGTCAAACACCTTTTTCCCCGATATGGTTTAACATTGCGTATCACTCCGCTTAGTGTTCCACGCGTTGCCAACTCCTCATCAAACATAAAATGAGACACTATTAGGCGATAAAGCAGTCTGTAGACGATTTCTAAAGGTCGAAAAGCTTTCAAAAAGTAAATGATATAATAGTTTGGTATTTATATTGGTTAAAAAAAAGCCACGTGCTTTTTTTATTGTTTTGAAAGGGTTAATGGATTTTTGTGATAAACAAATGCTAAGTGCGCTAGTAAGGCGTTTTACGAACAATATATCTGGCTAAAAATAAGTTTTCCTGCCTTGTCGGTGAAGCCGAACTCCATATGTCAGGTGGGACGAGAAAAAGGCGGCCAAGTAATAGGACCAAATTTAATTTTAATAAGTATATCTGTTCTTTCGCAATTAATATTTATTTATATAATAAATAAACACGGCGGTTCATGTCACGCAAAAACCAAATATAATTTTCTTAAAATGTCTAACTAAACCCGGAAATGGAAATTTACTTGGAAAAACCCAAGTGTTAAACCTTATGCCCTAAAATCGGTACATCGATATAGCGATTACTTAACTGATTACAGCCTTTGGTAATGCGAAATAATACTCAGCTACGTAATCACTTTAGTACAGTCAGGCTTATACACCAATTACGTGGAGTAATCAACCCCTCGGGAAACTCAAACCTTACGTCGTTCAAAAATATAAAATTTTAGCCGAAGGGTTTCGACACTTGGGAACTACTGGGGTGTAGATATTATTCGAACTCTTTATACAAAGGTAAAAGTTAAAGTCACGTATATTTATTTTGCTTGTCATCCTCCGGGGCTTCTCCAGTAATTTGGGCTGCCTGACGACCATGTTTTTTGAGATCTTCTCCAAAACCATGTTCGTTGGTAATCGAAATTAAATGAGAATACCTGGAGGAAGCATCTACACAGGGTGAGAGGCAGAAGAAAACCAAGGTTTTTAAGAGTTATTTTTGGAAAACTCAATAATGCGGAACCTTATTCAATAACTCTAAAATATTTTGTCGAAATCAAAATAGTTGATTTTGAATCATCATTCACTTTGATTAAGATCAAAATTCTAATACGTATCTTTTATAAAAATCATCACGCAACTGAGGAAATAGAGGTCTCTGATTGGTCGATTTGAAAATGATTTTAAAAATTAATTAATAATTAGACACCAATCGTCCATGCCAAAAAAAATCGATATATTTTGTTCTTTTTTACATAGAATTAGATTTAGCATCTGAATCAAGAGTCGCACCCTTTTGATTTTATCTTATTAGTTTAAATAAAAGTTATCAAATAGATTTTACCTGCAAAAAATGATGCAAACACTGCGACCCGTGAGTTTTGAGAATATTCTGCAGGTTTTCGACACCGTATCGGCGATAATCGAGGCCATTATTGGCATTAACCATGTTATTATTGACGTTATAGAAAACGTTATTATTTAAATTATCCGCCATGATCGCGAAAATGATTTTTTGTTTAACAATCAAATCAAATCGTTTAGAAAGTATATGTCATCCATTGGAAAACACGCGAGGAAGTATATAAAAACGTTGAAATTTCTCCTCCGAAACATCGGAGGAGGCGAGATTCTACGTCCGGTTTTGAGAGAGGAAAGTTTTCCGACTGCTGGCCAGTCAGGGAACGGCCTGTGCCAGTCCCGCTCGGACTCTGGGACCTTTCCCATTTGAAGCTATAGAGTTTGGAGCTCGAGTCGCCTTTCAAAGACCTCGACTGAGTCTGCTCTGCCCCGTTTTTTTTTAACCCAACTGCATGGGGGTTTAAAGAAACTCTTAGCCTAAATACACAAAAGCTTTTTCTCTATATAGATTATACTCTCGTTTCCCATAAACGGTATAAACAGAGTAGTATTTTAAGAGGGGGCCTTCACAAGCTCACGAGAGCCACTCAAAGTGATCCTGTCACCAATTTCTTATGAAAAACAAACTGAATTTTTGAGAACCATTTTCAAAAAGATATTCCTAAGAACTCATTAAGAACCTAATATTACAATGCGGCATAAGCCTCTGGTACCATCGAAGCCTAAATTCGTCTGCTATAAGCTCGATTCACACATGATATTTTTACTTTTGAAGTTATACCCACCCAAAGGTATACAATTTTCTACACAGACTTTTTGCAGGCTATTGGCGACTGAAGTCCGCCATTAGCTCCCAACCAATGGGATAAATGTGACGTTAGTCACCTTTCCTAGCTATACGCCGTGTATAGATAATTACTTCAAACAAAAAAAATTGGGAGTAGTCAGCCCAGCCTCAAAAAGTCTATACATTATATATATTTGGGATGAAAAAGCTAAAAAATAATCCATGGGCCTTGGTCAAAAATGGTAACAAGGGTCACTTGAAACTCCTTGCCATTAGAATTTCTCGTGCGATTATCAATGACTTTTATTCTACAGCGAGGAACTAACTCGCAAACTTAGTTACCACCAAATGATTTATACAGGCTAATTTTGGTACTTTCCAAACTGGATATGTTGATAAAACTGAGTATATTTCGAAAATGTTTTACACCCTATTAAGGATTAGGCGCGATTATTTGTGATATTATGCTAAAATATGCGTTGCTTTCGTGACTATTTTGGGTTTTTCTTATTGATTTTCCAGTTATAAAAAGTGCTACACCGTGTATTTACGCGAATGGTTCCACAGATTCCTATCGAGTCTTGGTTATTTACATTCGAAAAAAATGGGGGAGGTAAGTGCGTTGTTATATTAATACCGATTTCTAATAAAGAGTTCCACAAAGTTTCTATTCAATCGCCTATATTCCAAAGGAGCTCGGTATCACGGGGGGGGGGGGGGTGAGGACGGTATATTTTGTTCAAGGGATGAGACTGAATTAAACGGAAGGCTTAATTTGATTTTATATTAAATGGATAATTAATACACCGCTTCATTCGGATATAGTTTCGTATATTTCGATAGTTAAAGGGCGTATGCAACCTAGTAACAAGTGATTTTTTTATCGATTCCTTATCGTTTAAATAGGCCTAATCCAACAGTAAAAAAAAATACAAACAAAACAGGCTTAGCTGAGTTCATGGAGATGCTGCATTCCCTATATAAGAAATAGCGACCAATGTCCTTACATGGATTAATCAACCTCACAAGTGAGGTTGATTAATCCATGGTCCTTATGTGGGGAGTTTAGGTGGATGTCCATGAATCCAACTAAGCCTATTTTCATGGTAAGTTTTAAATGGATTTCTAGTTTAAAATTAGTTTGTTAAATATTTTTCTAGTGGATTAAGCCTATTTAAACGACAAGGAATCGATAAAAAAACACTTATTAGGTTGCATTCTCCCTTTAATTTATTTTATTTTCTTATATTAAATAGGGCACGAAACAAAGCTTAAAGAAATGGAGAAAGCCAGTATATGCTGGATCTAAGATATTCACCTACACTAAAGGGCCTTTCCACCATATGACTTCATTGCTTGGTCATGTACATGGGCAAACACGCGTGTTACACGCTTCATTTAAATGTCTACGCGAAAAGTGGTATTCTCTTTTGTACCAAGTAAAAAAGACTGCATATTTCGGTTTTTCTTTTTCACTTTCACCTATCTGTATTTATTATTATTATTTTTTTTTTTATTTTTTATTTTTTTTTTTTTTTTTTTTTTTTTTCGTTCTAAATTTACTGGGTTAAGTTTTGGGCTATTGGCTTGCCTTGCATCAATAGGGTCATTATACATAAATGTTTCGAAGGTTCTGACCAGTGACCATATATTTTTACACTATATATTTTAAGTATTAAAAAAAAAAAAAAAAAAAATGGGGCCGAAGGCTATTCTTGAAAATAGCCCCAATCCGTTTGGTGACGAATTACACTAGTAATTATTCTCACGTCTAAATTGCGTAAAAACCAATCTCTGGCTTTATAGTTTTGATTCTAGGCATAGTTCTGGTTGGGAATAAAGGTCTTAGATAAAAATCAAGCCGAGGACGATACGAATGTTAGATTTTCAAATTAGCCCCCTCCCCCCAGGCGCAAAATCACTTAATCCGGCCCTGTTCACTGATAGATAAAAGTGGCTAGTGTGAAAGTAGCTTAAGTAATCAAATAGGAATCGAAATCGGTATGAATCAAACATTTCTCGTTACTCGGTTACGATATTTCAAAAACTCTCAATATTTATATTATTCTTATTTTTCATTGAAGCTAAGGAAACGCACGGAATATCATAATAAACCGGAAGAATCTATTTATTCTTATAAACATAGTCTATTATATCAAGTTAAAACACAATCCCGAACATGGTCTAACTCTATAAACGCGCAAATGTATCACAGTGACATTTGGCCAAGGGACACAACTAAGTCGCGTTCTCACTTAAAGTTCTTAACCGTTTTGGAATGGTTTAATTGCAAAATTTTTGGGGTCGATGTAAACATCCTTTGTTAAAATATGAAATTATTAGCTCGAAAAAAACTTAAATAGTTTGAAAATGATTTCAAAGTCTCTAGTGTGAACGTAGCTACAAAGGATTAGGATCTGACGAGAGAAAAAGGTTTTTCGCTACAATACCAATCTATGGGAAAACTCGCAGATGGGACCAAAAGAAGATCCGATTTCCTGGCAACGACAACCAAAATGTTTCGGGTTTTTCGCTTAAGGATTCTTAAGTAGAGACCGCTAGAGAAGTTACTCAATTTTAAACGCATCCATCTTTAACCCAATCCTTTCTTTAAATAGAAGTCGAAAGTTCATCTCATCTAGAATGTTCAACACTATCGAAAACTAGAGCCCAACTGTTTCTTCGCCTGATTTTTATTCATCTTGATCATTAATCGAATCTTGATCCACTTAAAATTCCTCTAACAAATACTCGAACGAACTTCAGAAAAAAGTAAATAAATTTTTAATCTCCGGAGGGTTCTCGTTGATACGATTAAAATCATGATTTTTCTCTCGTTAATCGTCTAAGGGCGCTAATAATGAATTATTTGACGAATTTGGTCATTTTTAATCAAGTGTTACTTTGACATGATTAGTTACTTTAATTAAAATTAAGTTTATCTAAATTTGTTTCCATATTATTACGAAAATTAGGGTGATCATTTCATAAAATAGTTACTAGCAACCATATGCTAGCAAGCACCTTACTAATGGGAAAACCCCCTGTGGCGACGTTTTAATTTCCAAAAAAAAAAAAAAATCATATAGTAGACGAAAAATAGATCAAACAACTTTCAGAAGGCCTGTTTATATCCCCAATTATTAAACGTCTGGTGCCCGAAGGCAATCTGTGTGGAAGAATCCCATACAAAAAACTATACTATTCTTTAGGGGTTTCTATTTGGCAGCATTGATAAAAATTGCAGAGCCATCAAAAACACCTGTCAGCTCTAATTGAATCACCTAAGACCCAAAGTGAGCGAATGAGAGCGAGGGAAGGAAAAATAACCCCCTTTTATTCAGCTTAATCACCCTAAGGATAAAAGAGAAAGTTTTTCAGCGCTGATAAGGCAATTTTTCTCGCCTCACTGATTTCTTTTCACCACTGCTGATATTGTGCATTAAAGTTAGGATTAAAACGATTCGCGTTAATTGCGTAATGCGCGTTCGATATAAAAAAATCGGATGTAAATTGACGTACATAAACAGAAACTACCATAAGCCTTCCAAAAAGTTGGGTTTAAATATTTGGTAAAGGGGATACTCTGGCGCCATCTAGGCTTATTTAGTTGTATACAGTAATTGAAATTTTTGTTGTTTAGATTTTTTTTCTTTCCTATTTCCTACAGTCTAGTGACCTACCCATTTAAGGGAAACGAGGAATTTTTCATGATGAGTTAGCGACTTTAACCCAATTTGATTTGAATTATAGGGAGTGTAAAAATATTGTAACACCCACAACATTCCTCACATTTTTTTTATACCAAGTACCTGCCATTTATCCAAAACAACTTATAATTTTAAATTTGGCACGCATGCAAAAACATTAAGAACTAAGTGGATTAAAAATAAGGAAATGTCTTGGTTCATTACCTGAGGTAAATTGGCTTGTAGCTGCCGTTGAAGAGAATCTCGTTCTTTCTCAATGTCGGTTAGCTTCGACTGAGTGTCGGCTAAAGTTTCTTGCGTTTCGCGTAAAGTATCCATGAGCTTATCTCGCTCATCAAGCATGTTAACCATAAGCTGCTCGAAGTTGGCTTCATCTCCGGAGAATTGGCCACTACGTTGGCTAATGCTGTCTTCGGAAATTGTTGGCATCACGTCGCACATCATGTTCCACATTTTTAATTAATATTCGAGAACCACAAAAAATAATATATATATTTATACATAAACCGCGAAACTATTCCAGACTATTTGGCTTCTTGGTCCTAACCACGAATGACTAGCTCTCGAGTCTTAAATATTAAAAAAATCGTCAGTCAGCTGCTGTTAATCCAATTTTTATCAGGAACTAAACACCGCTTGACGTAACGCAACTCGTATTTACAAATAAAGTTCCGGGGGCCGCTAAATGGTGGTCCACCCGTATGGAAAAAATAATTCATGATTTTATTATTGCCAATGTTACTTGTGCGGAATTCATCCAAGACTTGACACTATTAAGGGCCTTGGTGTCAAGTCTAAGACAGACTAAGAGGGAAGAAGCAAATGAAATCTAAAGAGGCCTAGGCTTCACGGATATTAAGCTTGGAGCAAAAATTCTTCGGGACGAGGCTTAACTCGGCGCGAACGTTTCACGCCTCTTGACGCGAATCTTGACTCGTGGATTTGTATTTTTTCCATTTCATATGAATGGAAACTTTGTTTTGCGTGGTTTTTTTCGAAATTATCCCTTGGAGCCGCATTACTTCGGGGGAAAACCGTTTGCCGCCTACTTTAGCGCCTTAAGCCTTGGTTGAATACACGTCAATAATTTACTGCTTAGTGGCATGTTTAGGTGAATTATAACCGCGCAAATAAAGGCAATAGAACTTAAACTCACGAAATTAATGTAATCCAACCAGTTTGCGGCTTAATTATAACTCCTAAAACTCAACTTTCACGAAACACATAGCGCTGGAAAAACCCGACGTTCACTTTCTCACCGCCATAGGCCATATTGGATTTTTGCCTAGCGGAAGTGCTTGAGGTTGCCGGAAGTAGGAAGACGCAACTTTTATTTTCATCAAATCAATCACGATCAATGATAGGCCTGCATTACGTAATATTAAATTCAAGTTGGCCGTGCCCACGCGTTCTTCCTTAAATGGCGTCAAGCTTTCAGAAAGTTTCTAAACAAAAAGAATCAACTATTCCAGGAACAAAAATTTCTATTCAAAATGCGCAGCTCCTAACATCAACTGGAATAACTAACCTTGATTATTATTTGGGTAATTTAAATATATCGTTTAACTGATTTACAACGTGAAAACCCAATTTATAAAACCTTAAGCCTTTGCTCTATGTTATAACTTGAGAAAACTAAATGCCTTCCTTTTAATTAAGCCTTTGACTGTCATTTTACCCCCTTCCTTTCCCCCATTTTAAACAGGTGGTGGACTACCCATCGGTACCATCCTATTGATAGGTATGTTTAAAAAAATAATAATACTGTACCGCATAAAGTAATACAATTATAATTGACAGAAGAAGGAAGCGAAAATGCCTACCCAAACTTAATTTTGAAGTATTTTGTGGCCGAAGGGGTCATCCACAAACACGCTGTATTTTTAAGTAGTTCCGAAACACCTAGCCAAACTATTCGAAAGAGTTTACCAGGAGTGTCAACCACTGAAATTAAAAAAATCAACTGTGTTGAGTCTGAGCCTATGAAAATTGCGTGGAGGTACCAGGATTTACCTGTCAGCAAGGTAGTACTCGAAGGGATCATATGCTCTAGAAAGAGCCCCTTGAAAAGTTTCTTCCTACCTGTTTAAACTATCTTGTCTTCCATTGGTTATGAAGAAAATTCAGCACGTAATGTTGTGTGGGTTAGAATCCTTTTAAGGGGCTCTTTTGTAGTTGAAATTTTCTTAATTAAAACTTAACCTTCAGGGAAGTACACCACGATTGGGTGATAAACCTCATTCTTTCAATTTGAGTCAAAAAATGGATGAAAAACTGATTGAAGAAAGCCATATAGTAACTCACGATGTTGGTGGTGCTAATCTACAGAACAATTTCTCTCAATATGATGAGTTATTAAAGCAATTAGTACCCGAAATCACAAAATTCTCAGTAAACTCTCCTCCAAAGGGTCTTCTTAGAGTCGCAATAAATGGATTAGGAGGTCCACTATGGTATTCCAACAACTCTGACAATGCAAAAATGTTACTAAACTTCTTATACAATCTCCGAAGCTTAGCCAGGTTTTCTTACGCTGTTTTTCTAATAACAATTCCAACAATAATCTATCAAGTAAGAATTAAAAACCAGTTTAGACTTGAAAATACTTGTTAATATTTCAAAAATCTTTACAGGAGCTTGGTTGCGTTAACAAAATTAGATTATTTGTGGATTATGTTATCGCTCTCGAACCTTTAACAAAAGTTGATGACAAAATCAACCCTGCCTACAAAGACTATCACGGCCTTTTTTACTTTCGCAAAAGAAGCGCAATCAATTCAGTTACTAATTTTGTAATTGACACATCAGACTTAGTTTTCAAATCAACAAGAAAAGGCTTCGTAATAGAGGTTATTGTTATTAAAGGAAGAATGAAGCCTGACAACAAGCTTTCTTTTATCGTTTTAAAGTAGACACGATAACTGACTTAATTTCGGCCTTGTGAAATTGATCTCTCAACAAGCTCACGAATTTCACCTTCAGAACTGTAGAAAATTGGTTTACCTAATGAGGGAAAAATCTAATTTGGAAAAAATGGCCCAAATTGGAAAATTCCTTCTGAATTCGACCAAATTAAATACCCTGAATTCAACAAAAGTGGACTAAGGCATTTTAAATTTTGATACGCGAGATCAATTTGAAGAGGCCCGAATCATGTCCAGTTGCGTATCTTGCTTGTTGTTTCATTTTTTACCAGTGAATAATAGAAAAATTACTCGTTATTAGGCTTCATTTTCCTTTGAATGTGCTGTAAGCTTCTTTTTTTTTTTAAGACTTATTAATTTCCTTGTTACAGAAACTTCATTTACCGCCTGATCTAAGTGAAACAGTTAGCCGCTCTAACGCTGACCCCAAAATTACAAAAGAAAGAATTAAAAACTTGGCTTGCGGAGCCCCAAGTGGACATAACAAACTAGATTTCTAAATAAATCTGTTTAAAAAAAAAAGTTTATTTATGTATTTTTATACGCTTTTCTTTTGGGTTTTTTTTGTACAGGGAAATATAAGATAATTTATAAACACCCTTAAATTGACAAAAAAAAAATTATGACAAAGTTTTTTTTTTTTTTAAATAGTAAAGTGATACAGAAAATCAAACGAGCTTTTAAGTCACTCTCACGAAGTTGAAATATAAAATAAATAATATTAAAAGCCAAATGTTGAATATTAGTATACATGTGTTCCCAAAAAACTAGGATGAAACTTAAGATATATTTGCGTTAACAAAAGGATTTAGTCAAAAGTCTATGGTATAGTAATAATTTGCAAGTATTGAAAAACCAGATTTTTTTTTATCATTTTCTATGCAAATTACCTCATTGAAAACGATTTCTAATATTGTAATTTAAGGGAGAATGAAGTTCTCTGCTTTTATAAATTAATTTTACACTTGGATCTAATGTCCGGATGTTAATTAACGGGATACTAACTGTGGAAACATGTTATTTTAATCGATTTGGACTTTTCACGAAACAGATCTTTTAACATTAATCTTTTAGTGTATATAAATTATTTTAACAACTTTTTTTTGTTTAATTTTCCTGTAAAAGGAATTTTTGAAAAATTTGCTCCTTTCTAGATCGATTCATTAATAGAAAGGATTATAAGATCAAAAAATCTCTTATTAAAACTATAAAAAGCTTCGTAAAGAATGTAGAAAAACTTTATTTGAGCTGAAACATCAAAGATTAATTTATTTTGTAAAAAATAAAAATAAACTTCGTTTCGTCTTTGAAATGATGCGTGAACAGAGAGGTTTGTTAGAGTCACATCAGCAACTGACTTTCCTCGAGAATTTTTACTTTGTTAAATTTCTTTGAAACTAATTCACATTTAGGCTTTGATAACTCGAAAATACCACAAAACCTTTGTTATTAAAATTCCAAAATCGATTAAAAATAACTTATCATAGTTTAGTCTCCCTTTAATCATGATCACCCTTGATATTAGAGTTTCTCAACCTAGTATGGAGCATTAATTAATATAAAAACAACTTTTCAACAAGAATATTATATTTAATTACAACGAAAATAAAAGGGCATGGCATTAAAACTTAAGAGATTGAGATATTATTCTAAAGAAGGCTGTTTCACGTACGGACTAGTGTTTCTTTATCTATTAATCCTCCTTATGCCTGAACCATCCAGATCTGGATCTACGTACCATCATAAGGCACACTCAATTAGATCACGCTATCTAGCGTGGTTTATTTTAATTTTTAAGCGAGCAAAGTTTTTAATGGTGAGATTATACGAGAGACCTAAGCTTCGGTCAGGACAAGCATGCAAGAGGAAAGAATAAGAGTAATTGGGTTCGCCATTACATCAGATTTTGGTGATCTGGAACCAATATAAGAAAGACTGGGTAGTCAACGCTAGAATCTGGGATTTACACGTTAAAAATGGGTTTGCGAGCTTATTTAAGATCATAGATACAAGCTAATCACGCTATTTGATTGGATGAACCGTACAGATCAGGCATAAAGAGAAGAATAAAAGTCAAGTTGCCCGTATAAAACTGAAAGACAGTTTCTTTTGACAAGGATTCCACTTCCCATTTCTTAGAATAATAAAATTAGCATTTTAAACGTGAGCCCGTGATGTTATTTAAAAACCGGGCTGTGCAAATGATTATTTTGAGACATTCAAAAGTGACGATTTAGAAAAATTGGAACTACTGTAGAATAATAAACTATATACATGCGGTACAAAGCGCAAGTTGGCACTTAAGGATTTTTTTTAATACACAAGGAGGTGCCAGGTGAAATTGAAATTTTGAATATATATATATACTTTATACAAGTTTTATAACCCTCTTTTTTTTCCTCAAAAAATTTGAAGATGGCCATTTATAATTAAGATAACTGCGGCACTGTTTTGAGAGTCTGATAGTCAAGGTGAATTAAAAATCCAAACACAATTTTTTGCCATTTATTTATATCTCTCTCTCACGCATTCTCAAATTTCAAATTTTCGAGTGACTCATTAACATTTAAAACATTTGGCAGGAGTGGTCTAGTTTCTTGTGCGCTTTCGCGGTACATATATATTTTGTGGTCTGTTAGTATACACGCGAAACCAACGACAGAGGGGGAACCCGAAGACTAACGCATTAAAGGGGGAAATTAGGTTTTGGGTAATAAAGGCTGTACTAAGTTTCGTATTTAAAATTTACTTCGGGATGATCTACAAGCTGCGCGGCTAATCCATTGCTAGAATGCATTGAATCCGAATCGGAACCAGTTTGAGAATCTCCGCACATTTTTGGTAATCTATTACCCATTTCGTCGTATTCATCTTTGTTTGATCCAGAGTGAAACCTTCCACCTTCTCCTCGTATCCTGTTCATGGCATGACGGTGACGAGATTCGTGTAGATATTTCTGAAATCAATAAATAAAATTATGTTGATAACTAGGTTTATTACTTCTTTCCGTAATATTTCCATTTTCATTATTACCCTTCTTTCTTTTGGGATTCGACCTTCAGCTTCGAGTCTGGCTCTTGCTTGTCTTCTTTTCAAGATCCTGTGATATTGTTTGGCATTGACGTAGAGAGGTTCTTCTTCCAATAGTTCGGCGCCTGGCAATGGGATTCTTTGCAACCCTTGTAAATTACTAGCAGAGCCTGGAACAACCATGACTATGTTACCTCCCTGCATAGCTGGTACTGCTCCGGGTATTTGAATGGCTTGAGCCTGTTGATTCTGCGCCGGTGGTGGAGATTGAGGAGGGGCAGACTGCGTTTGAACTATCTGGGGTTGTTGAGCTTGCATAGCGCCGGCTGGAATTTGAATGATTCCACCTTGAGTTTGCAAGAAATTTGTTCCTTCCATTGCCATCGGTTGATAGATTAGAGTTTGCCCATCCGCAGTTTGAATGATTTGACCTTGTTGGGGTTGTTGAATGATGATCTGTTGACAAAGCTGTTAGATCTCGAACTTAAATTAAAAAATGGTTGTCCAGAACTATTAAAGGTTAGGCATAACAACCAATGAGACTTACTTGTTGAGCCTGTCCTTGTTGACCTTGTAATTGTCCGATGGGAATGACTTGTATCTGTTGGACGGCTTGACCCGGTTGACCTTGAATTTGTATCGTTTGATTTTGAGGAATTGATTGCAGCATTATTTGCTGACCCCCGCCTGGTTGCGTCACCTGAATCATTTGCAAATTCTGATGCGTCTGCGGGAAACCATTATTCAGTAATCCCGGCTGGTATCCATTGACCGTAGTAAAGGTCTTATTAACCTGCTGTTGCTGGCCAGCTTGCTGAACCTGAAGATTCTGAAGCATTTCCGCCGTCACCCCTGTGGATGTGATAGTAACTGGACTCGTACCCTGAGTTGTTGCCATCTGAAATTGTTCCATGTCAGGCGCAAGGAAACTAGAAAAATATCATATGGCATTCCACTTTGCCTTTTAACAGTTAGTTCAAAGTAAGCCTAATCAAAAATTAAATTTGATTGAATTCGAAAAATACCATTTTTGAAGTGGGATATATAAGGGTCTATTTTAGCTGACATTTTCTTAGAACAATAGATGCGAGAGTAGCGAGGCACTCGCGCGGCGCGCCTGTTGGTAAAGTTTCGAGGAAAATGGCAGCGGGTTTTCCGAGGAATTTTCGTTAGACTCGGTAGTGTCAAATGAGTTAAAAAGATGGTACGCAATCAGAAAGTGTGATGGGACGTCTTAGGACGATTTTATTACGAACTGGCCCTTTCGGATACGTCCAATAAACTTTAATTTATTGATTCGCTCGACGAACCTATAGTTTAGAGGAACGGCCCAACGCCCCAATCCAATAAGATTTCTGTCGTGGGCATTGGTCGACTGCCAGCGTATGTTACGAAAGCGCGGCAAAGGGGATTTGGCTTGAAAGAAAATCGCCCGCCATTTTCCTCCACGTTTCAAGGCGACCGAAATTTCCCGTTTATAGCCAAAAACTAAACTAAAGAAGGTCTTATTCTGATTGCAAATTAATCAAATCTAGAATCTACATCAAAACGCTGACCGCGTGAGATAATTCTTTAAGCTTTTTAATAAGAGATAAGGTGAGAAAGAAAAAGAATGCCAAGTAGTGTTTTTAGGTCATTGTTTTCAAGGTTCTTTGTCGCCATTAGGCAGCTTTGAGGAATTATTCGCATTATTTTCGAAGCGGGGTAGTAAATTTTCTATTTTACCGCTTAATTAAAACAATTAATTCGAATTGTCCAAATTATTTGTCGGCGGCATGAAATCGAACGTAATTTGCTAACTTACTTTACAAAAGCGTAGCGGCTCTTTTCCCTGATTGGGGCACCACGGAGAGCGAAGTTTCGCAAGTCCAAGAGAACGAATCACCGTGGCTCTCTATGATAAAAACAAGCGCTTGCCTCGCGTCTATTGGAGCCTAATTAATAATCAAAATTATCCAATGAATATCACGCTCGTTTCGGGACAATTTTTTAGTTCAAACTTAACAAGTTAAAATATAATTTCCAATAAAATAAAAGGCTTTTTGATTGAAAAAAGTCTTTTGGATAATTTTTTGAAGGAACTCGGTGCGGGGATAATAATGTAACAGCCTCGCCTTGAAAATACGTTAGGCCTAACTTTATCGACTACATTCGTCACTCACGTGAGTAACGTAAACTCTTCGTGGGGGAGGGGCGAAATTTACGCGCGCTATTTCGTTTTCACTGTTAGCACGTGCTTATGACACCTGCGTTCGTCTTGGAAATTCTATGAACGCTTTATCAAGTAAAAATATTCTCCAAGTATTTTCTTGGGTACGATTTTCTGAGCAATATGTTGGATATTATGATTAATAATTTAATTCTAATAAAACATTAGGGAGCAAATAGTCATGGTCAACTAGGACAAGGGGACGAATTAGATAGAAGTCAGCCTAATGAGTGTAAAACTTTACTTTCAACTAATGTTAAATACATAACTGGTGGAGGAAGCCACACAGCTATCTTAGATGGTATTAATTGTACTTTGTTAACTTTCATGGTGTTAAAGTTTAACCATATTTTGATTTTACCCATTTTAGATCAGGGTAACTTGCAAAGTTGTGGATTGAACAAACAAGGTCAAATTGGATACAAATGCTCTGACCACAACAATACCTTTAATCTAGTTTCTGAGATAAGACCCCACGTTGTGAAAGCAGTAGCTTGTGGTTGGGATTTCACATTAGCCCTGTCAGATTTAGGCCGCGTATTTAGTTGGGGCAGCAATGTATACAGTCAACTTGGAGTAGAAGAAAACATACCAAATTCTGCCAAACCCCTGAAAGTCACAAAGTTGGATGGTAAAAATGTAATCAAAATTGCAGCTGGATTGAGGCACGGAGTTGCTATAAGTAAAATTCAAAGTGAAATTTATTTTTTTAATCTTCTAACCTATTCTCTGAACATTAGGTGAAGAATCAATTTGGGCTTGGGGAGAAAATCGAAAGAGCCAATGCGATGCTCAAACTTTTGATAAAATTATTAAAACTCCCTTAAAAATTAAGTTGTCAGTTGCCAAAATTAAATTAAAGTCCGTCAAATGTGGCGGCTTTCATGCTCTTGTTCTTTCAAGTATGTTTTACTCTTTTAGAAAATTTTATTTTTAATCGCCCTCCTTTCGGCCTATTTTTAGCCTATACAAAATTTAAATCTGCACCAAATTTACAGCCTCAGGTGATTGTTACGGTTGGGGGAGTAACAATAAAGGTCAACTTACTGCTGACCCACTTATCAACAAGTCTTTAGCCCCATTAAAACTAAGCGTTCCTAAACTAAGCCATGTTTCTTGCGGATGGACTCATAACACTGGTCTAATAGGTATATTTATTATCCTATAAATCATAATTAGTATAACCATAAGTTTCAGAAGATAAATTATAAACTAATGATATTACTCTTATTATTTGTAGAAGAAGAAGGTAGTGTTGTATCTTGGGGTAGAGGTGATTATGGCCAACTTGGAAGACCATGTCCATCATCTGGTTATGATTTTATTCCTAAATTAATCGAAATTAAAGATTGTGTTACAAAAGTATTATTAATTTTATTATTTTAAATTTAATTAAAAACCTAAAATGTCCAATTTAAAGGTATGTTGCGGGTCTGAACATTGTCTAGCATTAACTGAAAGTATGTAATTAATTTTGTGAACCAAAAACTATATAAACTCAGGTTTTAACTATAATTCAACATTCCAGAAGGAAAACTTTACTCCTGGGGTTGGAACGAACATGGAATGTGTGGTCAAGGTCATGAAGAAAATGTACTTTCGCCGACAGAAATACCTTATTTTCAAAACCAAAATGTGATTAACATTGGATCCGGCGCTGGCCATAGCTTTTGCCTAAGTCATAAGTGAATTATTCAAATTAATAATTAGGAAAAATATCAAATATATTGTTAAAAGCATTAAAATAAGTTTAAAAAAATGAAAAAAAAACTTACTTCAGCACTTTAAACCGGCCGCTTTACAATTTTGATCTTCTTGATTGGGTGATTTGTACCATGTGATATAAGAAGGAGAGAGCCTAAAATATTTCAAGGTCGGATAACACACAAGGACTATAGAACATTTTCCCTAAGCAGACTTGTTTCTTGTAAGAGGGTGTATGGAAATTAGAGCTGCGAGCTTTCATTCTCAAACCATTCGAAACCAGTCCATTTAGAGCAATTGTTCTGCATCGTTCGGAAAAGTGTCATGTGAAAAAAAATCGACGAAAACGTCATTACGTCACTTGATTTCCGTGGAAAGTATGTGGTGCAATGTCTGTGCTAGATCAGAGCAGTTGATTTAGGTTTTAGCATATTTAAGTGTAATTTAATAGTGATTTTAGGATAATTTAGGCTGTGATGACAAATGAACTGTGCAATTACTTCGATTTATGATTGTTAGAAATTAATAGAAAAAGGTATACGAGATATTTTTATTATTAAATTATAAAGGCCGAATAGGGACCTGGCAAATCCTTGCCTTTGACTGTATTAATTCGAATAGAGAAATAACATGGTTTGCCGACTCCCTATTATATGCATAAGTACAAGTCCCATTGTTTATCGTTTGGCGTCACACGCCTCACAATGACTTGTGTTCCGTGAGCCTTGAGGCTTTGTTGTGGGAGGTAGAGAGTAATGACATTGACGATTTAGTGTTTATTCATACGACTATACCATTCAGTTTAACCAACTGAAATGAATCTAATTCATAATTAACAGAATTCGCCATATTTAAAGGCAGCGCTATGGCCATGTTGCACCTTCATTTACTGCCACTTGCGGCTTTCGTGATCTTGCCATCAACATTCCTAATAACGTAAGCTAAATCGAATCAAATATTGGGAGGTTTGAAATATAACTAGAGTCAATCTATTAATTTAGATATATTATTTCAATCTTGCTGGGCCATGTGGAGGTAGAATTTCCTTATATCAGCGATACTGGAGCGCTTAATCCTGAATCAAATATTTTTGGTCAGCTATTAAACATTGGATCGTTTATAGGTTAGAAACTCGAGAGCATATACGGATAATTAAGTTGTTTCTAAATCTTAATTTTGTATTAAGTTGGCACTACCATGTACGTTCGTTACAAACAAATCGAGCAGTATTATCGCGATCACCTTTCATCCGAATCTGTAAAAATTTTGAGGCTAAATACCGCCGCATTGTGGATTGGTTGGCTCGCCACATTTGGCATGTCATTAGTAGCTAATTTTCAGGTATTTTTAGGTCTGTCATAAAGTGTTGTTTTAAAACTGAAATTTACGTGAATCAATAGGAAACAGCCGTACTAGAAGTGCATTTGATCGGAGCCACGATGCTTTTCCTTTTTGGAAATATATATATATGGCTTCAAACAGTTATGTCTTATTACATGCATCCTTTGTTGAATAGTTTGAGAATGGCCAGGATACGCTTGATTCTTTCGATACTTGCATCTATTGGATTTGTCTTTAGTATCCTTTAAAATTAAAAATAGAACCTTGAAGGGAGTATAAAGGAAATGTGACTGCTTAATTTCTATTGGAACTATCTCCAGCTATGATAACTTGCAGTAATTAGATGATATATTCTAAATTTGGATTTTTATACTCCGTTAAAAAGATACTAGACTCTGGAAACAAGTTGTTTTTAATCATTTTAAACATAATATATGCCTAAAAAAATTATCAATACTCGCAACAAAAGTTTTCCAGTTAATTTTCAAAGTGGCAAAATTAGGCTTGATGATATTGCCAATGCCATTGGGGGTTTCTTCTTTGACTTGGCGCGTAAATCAAAGAAACAGCATGGTTCACAAGCCATTTTTATACGATGGCAAATTCATTGGCATCAGCAACTCACTTTTCTCAAGAATTTTTCTAGTCTAGAATTTCTTCTTTACAGATTTAGGTTTAGGGAGTCTAGTTCGTGACTTTAATAATTAACTCTTAAAACTTTTGATATGATTTTTACGCATATTTTAAGAGTAAAATCATTAAAAATAACTTTTTAAAGTCTAGTATATATAGTTTATTAAGTAAATTGTAAAATGTAAAGGGATAATGAAATTTAAAATTTTAAGTTTATTCAAATTTGTAGTTAAATTTAAAGAGACTCAACCTAAATGGTTCAAAACAACAAAAAAAAGTTAACTATTAAAATAGGTAGACTCGAGTATTTCATCGTTCCTTTAATGAAACTAAAAAAAAAATGCAAAAAAGGAAAAATATTTTCTTAACAGTATTACTATAGCAACAATATTTGCGGCCATATCTTTGTCACGATTTCACGGTGACAATAAACGAAAATGGCATCCTACGGATGGTGTAAGTCCCTCATCTATATCTATACGATAAGTTGTTGCAGAATTAGAATAATCTTGGTTTTTAGCAATATTTTTCTAATTCTGCAACAATTGCATGTAAATCGTAACCATGATCATTTTATAAAACTGAATGACTTGAAAATAACTTCATTTTAAGGGCTTTGCTGCTCATTTGGTCAGTACGGCATCCGAATGGATAACAACTATGGCATTCGACATTTTTTTCCTAACTTTTGTTCGAGAATTTCAAAATTTTGCCATGGAATCTCCTAAAGTATTGACTAGACAATTGATTTAATAGTTTGAGAAATTGAACGAAGAATGCCTAGCTAACATAAATAATTTTTATTGCAGCTCCTTAAAAAATATGTCCAAATGAATTGTAATAGTACAGCTTTATACGTTCTTCGCGCAATTTTTCTTACAGTTTAAATTTAAAATGACAATGCTGCCCAACAAAGTGATTTTCTATCGATTCTTATAGTTTAATTCTCTAGTAACATTTACTAAGATTATTAAGCTAGAAGTAGGCTTAACAGTTTGATACCTCCCCATGATAAAAGTGCTCCTTTTTAGCCTATTTTGAAATGTTTCAATTTCAGAATAGAACATGTTCTGATTCGCCATAGCGTCATTAATGACAAGATATTAAAATCTACATGAATTCTTGCTAAGCCTACTATATCAAACTCTACCTAAATCCATGTTAAGCCTACTATACCATCAAACTACAAGGATCCTTGTTAATTCTACTTTACTATCAAACCCATATTTCCTTGCTAAGCCTACTTTTCAAACTAAATGAATCCATGTTAAGCCTACTTTTCAAACTAAATGAATCCATGTTAAGCCTACTTTACAATCAAAATACTTTACTATCAAACAATACATGGATCCTTGTTAGGCCTACTTTACTATCGAACAAAGTATACATGGATCCTTGTTAATCCACTTTAAAAATTGTTTTCTCTAGCTTAAACTTGTAGTGAAGTATTTAAACAAAAAATGAAAAAAATCAATGGAAAATCGCTTATCGGGTTGAATTCTCACTTTAAATAAAGAAAAGTTATTCTTAATTAAACAAAAAATTATATTTGTGAAAAGGTTCTGTTTTTAACGCCGGAAGAAAACAGTTTACCAACGACGAGTGATTTTTACAATAGCGAAGATCAAGTAGAGATTACTCATTCTCACAATTACGGGACGGAACGTTCTCTAGAAGCAGTTGACCCAAAATTAAGGCAAACTATAACTGCGGATGTTCATAATAAATAATGCGAATTACCCATTTTAATTTAATTTACTTAAAAAACCTTTTTTTTTTTTTTTTTTTTTTTTTTTTTTGTACTGGTACAGGAATTTTTTAATTTGAAATTCGCTCTGCGTTAAACTAGTCAGAGGGATAAAAAATGTTCTATTTGCAAGACACGAGTGAATTGACGTAGAAGGGGTTAAGAAAATAAATGAACTATTATCGTTAAGTCTACATTAGATGACCTTATCAATATTTTAGGTTGTATAAATTTTAAATTGCTTATAACTTTTGTTTAAAGTTAAAAGGTGCTTGGTTTGTAATTTTGAAGAGATATATTTTTGATTTTTTAAGCGTAATTAGAAGTCTTATTTTAAATTTTTTATGAAATGAAAAAAAAAAAAAAAAAAAAATTTACGTTATTGAGGTGACCACGTGAATATAATTAAATTATATTAGAAAGTCAAAATATGTATAAAAGATGCGAAACATGACAAGTAATGTTAAAGAAACTAATTTTGTAATTGCCTGCCTTAGATAAAAGTTTAAAAAAAAATTTAGTACAGAGAGTTTTAAAGGGAGAATGAAGGGTTGAATAAACCTATTTTTTTATGAGCTCAGAATTATTGTAAAATAATGAGAAAAACATAAAACTCATTTAAAAATATTTTGTTAATTATTAATTATATGATCCATTTCCAAAGTCACAAACTTTTAAGATTGGTCAGTTAAAATTAAACGCGAGATCTACAAGCCAATCAAGAGCCGTTACACGTATTTTATTGTCTCTTCTTGCAAAATGATTTTTAAGAATTTGTTCGTTGGTTGAAGTGCGAAATTTGACAAGAATTAATTGTATTGAGAAATCGCTATCCGAGTAGTGTATACTCGCTCTTGATTGGCTAGTACATGTAGATCTCTGGCATGTTTTAAGGCTTAGCTTCTTTAAGTTTGTGACAAAATATTTTTGGTGAGTTTTGTTTTTCTCAATATTTTATAATTTTTAATAATAAAGAAAAAAAAAGGTTGTTTCGCCTTTCATTCTACCTTCAAAAATAGATAATGCGCCAACTGTGATACCATAAGTTTATAATTTATTTCAAAATTAAGGTACATGTACTCAAAAACTCAATTCAAAAGATAACTAAACATGTTTGATTTTGGCTTTTAACCGATACTTAAAAGTTATAAACTTATGGTACAGCCAATTATTATTCAACTTTCTGACTTTTCACAAAAATAAATGAATCGTCAACTCTCGATTGATAAATCAGGAATTTGTACCTGTTAGTAATAATATTGTGTCTTATCCATACACTAGCTCAGAATTTTTTTCACGAAATTTTATTTTCTTCAAATATCTTGCGATAACTGTTTATAAAATGTCTTATGTAATAAAAGGGTGTGGCTAATTGAAATCTGTTATGAGCGTAGATCGAAAATTGAACGTTTTGACGCTGAGGTAGCAGAGATGTGTTCCAACCCTAATAAATTAACCATGGGACACGCAACACCCTAATTTTAAGTTAACTTATAAAAGTTATAATCCATCTCTGGGGAGATAAATTAATTCTTAGCAACGGGTATAAATTCCTGGGTTAATAACATAATATCATGAATATTATTTGTATGCGAAGATTGCGAACTTGAATATCTAACTGTATCATTGACCTTTCTAAGAAATCATGTTGTTCGAGAATGGGCAGTATATTTCTAAATCATCAGAACCAAATCAGCCAATTGGAACAGTTTTGTACAAATTATGAGGTGTCTGAGATTTTATTTCTACTTTAAACTAAGGATTTGTAATTCGCAGATTGTTTTAAAGGAATACAAGCTAATACTGCCGTCACAATTTGAAAAACGTCACACGTGAGCGTGACGTCATGTATAATGATGTTCAGAACAAGGTAGCACTCAGTATTGGTCAAAATGAGAAACCAAAGAAGTAAACTCAATAAAAGCTCCCCGTGACATTTTTTAAACTGAGTCCGACATCTGAGCTTGTTTAAATTAGGAATTGTTTTCACAAACTAGCTTGAATTCCTGTTTATAGTTTGAGATTATCTTCTGTCACCTTTTACCCATATAATTGGGACCAGTCTTATTATTTTTAATAGCACTTGTTTAACTGTGGAAAGCAAAGAAAACAACAAGGAAACCTCTCCCATCATTAAGAGTTAATATAACTAGTTATATATTCATGTGGAATGAATAAATTCATGATAAGAGTAATAAAAATAGCCCTTATATATTATACAACAGCTTTTTCTTAAAATATTCAATTAATCATATATCATAAAAATTGAATACACTTGCTAGATATTAGTGTAGATCAAAAATTGTGTTAAAAAAAAAACGCTCCCCAAAACATTTTGTAAAAATATATATGAATCTCGTATTTTGCTCAAGTCACTTACAAAAAGAGTGTTGCTTGGGAAAACAATTAAAAATAATTGGAAGATAAAACGTGGTGTTTTTCACTTTTTCTTCACTAAACAAGTACATTATAAATGATGATATTATCAAACTTTATTTTAGTTATAAAAAATTAACACTACATGTTTTTATCTTCTCGCAGTCTTCTTATTAATGATAGTCACGGTTAGAGGTAATCCTTAACATTAATTTAGAATGAAATGAATCCAATTAATTTTAATCTTAAAAGTTTCTATCTAGAGTTCTAGACCTAGTCGTACAAAAATGTATTCAAACGATAATTACAATTCGTATTTTAGTATATTTATTAAGACCTCAGTTTAAATTATAAATTTAGTTAAAATTAGTTTGAGGGAAAAAAACCATATAAAAAACTGTTTAATGAGTTCTTTGCATTGCTTAATGTCCTCTTTCATTCAAAATGGGCAGGCATCGATATCACATTTTAACATTTTATTATTATCGCCTATGAGATTTGAATCTAACAATTCAGACTGGTTTAATTGTGAACAAATTATAAGTAATTTGAGATTAGCTACGTTACATATCTATTAAGCTCATCATTGATTGCCTATTTAATCAGTGCACGTTATCTATCATTTTGATTGATAGATTTGACCAGACATTTTTCAAATTATATAAGAATTAGGGGTACACATTTTAAACTGAAAAAGTTAAATCACCATCACCTAATTTTCTAAGTTTTAATAGCATAGAGGTTTGGTTTTTTGTACCAAGTGTGTTAACTAAGTTTAAGCAAACGGCAGGTCTGATAGTGTCCCTAACAAGCATGCTTCTTGGCTACACTGTAGATTTAGCTTATTAAAGGCAGAAGGGGTGGGGCTTATAAGTTAAAAGCGTATCAGGTCCTATTGGCTCCGGCCTTTGGCAAACTGTATTTGGCGTACAGTAGGAAGAGACTTTCACAGGGGCACATTGAGGACCTGATAATTGCTTTTAAGGACCAGAGCCGCAGCTCCGTAAAAAATTCTCAGTGACTCTGACACTAAAACAATACTCTTCCATTATAAAGAATGTGATCATTTTCAAAGCCCCACTGCCAGTCCTTACTCTAGTTTTTTCAACCCCTTAATGGGTGTTTCTCCGATGAATGTGGGCTTGCAAAAGGCATCCATACTATTTGGTCTAGGAAATATTATATAAACTCATAAAAGATACAAAACAAAAATTTAAATGTTATAAGTCATTAGTTATAAAGTTAATACCGGTACAATGAAATCCCTGTAAACTCGCCTCACATTACAGATACCATTAAACGCAGTATTGGCATGATGTGATTTAATCATACTTAGTATTGTATATCAGTTTTTGTACTATCAGTTATTGCCTTTCACACTGAAAAGGAGGATTTGAGATCTTTCGCACATGCTAGCAACATTTAGTGGTCCGAATAGTAACGTTTCTTCAGAGTTCGGTATTTTTTGAGCATATAGAGAGCTTCCAGCTCTTTGATGATATAGTTGCCACGAACCAACAACATTTCAAGTTGAGCTGGATCTTTCACATCCTTATTTTTCATGAAAGCTGTTTTTAATCGGTTACGGAAATAATCATATCCTTTAGGGTAGTCCCGCCCCAAAAACAATAGCTAGAAAAAAAGGTTTATTAGGACTGTAGGTGGGAAACTTTCAAGCGCCTTCATTTTCAAATGTTGTACTTACATTTTTATACAAATGAATTACCCTAGTGCGAATGGAAGGAAGACCAGACATGGTCGAGGATAGTTAATTTAACTACGCTGATTTAACTTCAGTTTTATATAATACTTATCTTTCCCAAGAAAAACGAAAAAATGCCTAGTGTCTATACTGCTCACGTTGCCCTTCGCGATAATCTTCCAATTGAACTCGAGTATATATATTTTGAACTCTCACGCCTATTGCACTTTCACTTCCATAACCAGATGAAATCTTACAATACTTGGTCAAATAGTAACTGCCAATTTTAATGATGTTTATCTTATCGAATCTTAAGACCGTGTACGGTGTAATTTTCCCTGTTTTTAATGTTATGTTTACTTTTTAACAAATAAGGTCAAAGACGCAGGAAAACAAGACGATGACTCTGGTATACGTGACTATAAACACGGGCCGTGTAAGCAGACGAAACGTCTTGCACGTACTACCGTAGAGATTAGAGAAGAGGAGTAGCAGCTCCCCCCCCCCCCCACCCAAAAGCTTAAATAATGATGTTGCTCCAAAAGATCCAACACTTGAGTTTCCGGTTAGTTGGTATATTCAGAAACGGAAATACCTCGGTTTTGAGCGTATATATAGACATAACTAAAGGGAAACAATTGCCAACAAAGGTGCCTCCATAGATTGTAGCCCCTCAATGGTGACCCGGAGTTGCTAATCTTCTTCTCTATTCTTTCTGGTACTACAGAGGGGTGATCTTCTCCCCCCTATCATTTAAGCGTTTAGTTTATTTTCCACGTGGAGCCTTGTCTTTAGAGATCTTGAAAATAATCTATTTCGCTACCTTTCGACGCTATTTAAACCATTTTAAAGATTTTAATTAAAACTAATAAATTGTATTGATTTATTTATAATTTAACAAGTTAAGTATAAAAGGGAAATTTATTTAGGTAGGGTAGAATACGATCATAATTGTAGATGTCGCTGTATAATGAACCTGAAAAAAATTTGAATTTTAAATGGGTTACGTTTTAATATTGTTTGTCTGGGGAGCTCAGAAAAAATAATAAAAAATCTCCGACCACCGGAAGTTTGAGAAAAACGTATTTGAAAATTTGAAATTATAGGAAATATAGGATAAATAACAGCGAGCTTATAGGAAAAAATAGGATATCTTTGAATACGCCGTTGATTTAACATTTTTACCACATATTTATCGCTTTTTGGTTTTCTTTAAAATCTTAATCTCTTCCGTTTTTGACTCGATGCCTTTGGTGGGAATTTTATATTTTTGAGAAATTTGAAAATAGACTTCAATTTGAAAATTAATAACCTGATAACCGGAAAAAGTGATAAGAAATAGGCAAATATAGGAGAAAACCTTCGGTTTATATAGGAAGGCATTGAAAATATAGGAAAAAATAGGAAATATATAGGAAGTCTGGTCACCATGGTATTATTTAGATTTCAGAACGCGTTAATATAAAAGAGTAACAAATAACGAAGTTGTTTCATGACTCTAGTTTTGATTATCCTTATCCCGTAATAATAAAGGTATTATTTGGAGTATTTGGTTGATTTTAACCGGGTTTTTTCTCGTTAAAAGACATTTAAACGATATAATTATAATTTACCTAACTAATTACGAGGAAAAAACCAGGTCAGAATCAGTCAAATCCTCAAAACAATACATTAACCGCGCCCTATGGGAATTTACATGGCTAATCTGGATTTTAAATATTTTATTTTGGAAAAAACTAATTGTCTCAACTCGCTTTAATGGAAATAGGACCCCAAAAGTGATCGAAATCCACCAAAAAAAGTTCCAGATTCAAAACTTTATTTTTGACATTTTGGAAATCCGCGAAAACTTCAAAACTTCATTTTCCCTTTTTTGGTTTTTTCGAAAATGAGCAAAAATAAAGTTTCGAATCTGGAACTTTTTTTCGTGGATTTCGGTTCCTTTCGGGGTCCTATTTCCATTAAAGCGAGTTGAGACCAATCCGTTTATCGGTTTTGTCAAAATAAAATATTTTAAAATCATATTTCGCCACGTTAATCTCCATAGGGGGCCAATAAAGTATAATTTGGAGTATTTGGTTGATTTTTACCGGATTTTTTTCTCGTTAAAAGACATTTAACCAATATAATTATAACTTACGTAACTAATTACGAGGAAAAAACCAGGTCAGAATCAGTCAAATTCTCAAAACAATACATTATCCGCGCCCTACATGGCGAATCTGGATTTTAAATATTTTATTTTGATAAAACTGATGAACTGATTGGTCTCATCTCGCTTTAATGGAAATGGGACCCCAAAAGCAATCGAAATCCACCAAAAAAAGTTGCAGATTCGAAACTTTATTTTTGCTCATTTTCGAAAAAACCAAAAAAGGGAAAATGAAGTTTTGAAGTTTTCGCGGATTTCCAAAATGTCAATAATAAAGTTTCGAATCTGGAACTTTTTATGGTGGATTTCGATTGCTTTTGGGGTCCTATTTCCATTAAAGCGAGATGAGACCAATCAGTTCATCAATTTTATCAAAATAAAATATTTAAAATCCAGATTAGCCATGTAAATCCCCATAGGGCGCCGATAATTTATTGTTTTGAGAATTTGACTGATTCTGACCTGGTTTTTTCCTCGTAATTAGTTACGTAAGTTATAATTATATTGGTTAAATGATTTTTAACGAGAAAAAAATCCGGTAAAAATCAACCAAATACTCCAAATTATACCTTATTGGCCCCCTATGGAGATTAACGTGGCGAAATATGATTTTAAAATATTTTATTTTGACAAAACCGATAAACGGATTGGTCTCAACTCGCTTTAATGGAAAGAGGACCCCGAAAGGAACCGAAATCCATCAAAAAAAGTTCCAGATTCGAAACTTTATTTTTGCTCATTTTCGAAAAAACCAAAAAAGGGAAAATGAAGTTTTGAAGTTTTCGCGGATTTCCAAAATGTCAAAAATAAAGTTTCGAATCTGGAACTTTTTTTGGTGGATTTCGATCGCTTTTGGGGTCCTATTTCCATTAAAGCGAGATGAGACCAATCAGTTCATCAGTTTTATCAAAATAAAATATTTAAAATCCTAATTCGCCAGGTAAATCCCCATAGGGCGCGGATAATGTATTGTTTTGAGAATTTGACTGATTCTGACCTAGTTTTTTCCTCGTAATTAGTTACGTAAGTTATAATTATATCGTTTAAATGTCTTTTAACGAGAAAAAAATCCGGTAAAAATCAACCAAATACTCCAAATTATACCTTATTGGCCCCCTATGGAGATTAACGTGGCGAAATATGATTTTAAAATATTTTATTTTGACAAAACCGATAAACGGATTGGTCTCAACTCGCTTTAATGGAAATAAGACCCCGAAAGGAACCGAAATCCACCAAAAAAAGTTACAGATTCGAAACTTTATTTTTGCTCATTTTCGAAAAAAAAAAAAAATAAGGGAAAATGAAGTTTTGAAGTTTTCCCGGATTTCAAAAATGTCAAAAATAAAGTTTCGAATCTGGAACTTTTTTTGGTGGATTTCGATTGCTTTTGGGGTCCTATTTCCATTAAAGCGAGATGAGACCAATCAGTTCATCAGTTTTATCAAAATAAAATATTTGAAATCCAGATTAGCCATGTAAATCCCCATAGGGCGCCGATAATGTATTGTTTTGAGAATTTGACTGATTCTGACCTGGTTTTTTCCTCGTAATTAGTTACGTAAGTTATAATTATATTGTTTAAATGTCTTTTAACGAGAAAAAAATCCGGTAAAAATCAACCAAATACTCCAAATTATACCTTATTGGCCCCCTATGGAGATTAACGTGGCGAAATATGATTTTAAAATATTTTATTTTGACAAAACCGATAAACGGATTGGTCTCAACTCGCTTTAATGGAAATAGGACCCCGAAAGGAACCGAAATCCATCAAAAAAAGTTCCAGATTCGAAACTTTATTTTTGCTCATTTTCGAAAAAACCAAAAAAGGGAAAATGAAGTTTTGAAGTTTTCGCGGATTTCCAAAATGTCAAAAATAAAGTTTTGAATCTGGAACTTTTTTTGGTGGATTTCGATCGCTTTTGGGGTCCTATTTCCATTAAAGCGAGATGAGACCAATCAGTTCATTAGTTTTATCAAAATAAAATATTTAAAATCCAGATTCGCCATGTAAATCCCCATAGGGCGCGGATAATGTTTTGTTTTGAGAATTTGACTGATTCTGACCTGGTTTTTTCCTCGTAATTAGTTACGTAAGTTATAATTATATTGTTTAAATGTCTTTTAACGACAAAAAAATCCGGTAAAAATCAACCAAATACTCCAAATTATACCTTATTGGCCCCCTATGGAGATTAACGTGGCGAAATATGATTTTAATATATTTTATTTTGACAAAACCGATAAACGGATTGGTCTCAACTCGATTTAATGGAAATAGGACCCCGAAAGGAACCGAAATCCACCAAAAAAAGTTCCAGATTCGAAAGTTGATTATCAATGTAAGTTGGTAGCGTGCGCAAAGCTTTATCACGTACAAGTTGGTGCTTAAATCATTAACTCACGTAAGTTGTGAGATTTTGGGAGAGAAGTTTTCCTGCCGTTTTCAAAATACCATACACAGGTATTTAACTATAATGAGATTAGATTAGGTGTTTATCTACTCTCATTAAAGTTATATACCTATGTATGGCATTTTGAAAACGTCAGAAAAACTTCTCTCCCAAAATTTCACAACTTACACTAGTTAATGGTTGTTAATTGTAACGTGGTAAAGCTTTGCACACGCTACCAACTTACGTTAATATTTAATTTTTAACTTAAAAAATTGTCACCCTAAATTTACGAAAATTTGTTAGGGAGATAATATAAACTAATTTGCAAAGCATATAATTTAATTGTGGCTTTTAAAAATCGTTATAACCGTGAAAAGGGCCAAATTCTTCGTTTTGTGTCAGTTTTCCCCCTTTGAGACGTGCATCAGTTTGGGGGAGTTTTGCAAATCTCGAGAATTCATTTATTCACGATTTTCGGTCGATTGCCCAGGCTTCTATAGCGCGAGCGCAGCCGAAGCGCGTGATCGAGGAGGCTATGATAGTACAATCCTTGCGCATGCGCTTATCTGAATATAAGCGGAATATTTTTTAATGGCCGCCGCAGCGGTCCGCCAGTGACAGATTCATTATTGAAAAGTATGTACTTTTATATTTAACTATAATACTAACCTTTAAAAAAAAAAAAAAAAAAATATTTTAGTTGTTAAATGTATTGTACAAACCGGTAAGCCAGAAGAAATTTTAAATAATCTTCAATTTCCATATAAAATCATAAATTAGGGGCCAAGGCTTATTTAGGGGCCATAAGTTAAAGTTGAACAGTTCAATTCAAAGAAGTTAAGTTGAAGTTTTAACTTGTCTTGGCTTGGCCCTTGGGCCTTATTAAAGGGCTAAAGAGAGTAAAGGCTCACAATTTACTGGCCTAGATATGGTCAAGGCTGAAGAATCTTTGATAAATAATTATGGATTAATTAATTACTTGTTAATTAATTCATTACGTGATGGCAAATTAATTTAAGCTACTTAAAAATTTAAATCCCAATCCCGAATGCCTCTTTATCAGCTAATTTAGCAAGAATGTTTGGACTGGATATTGCTTTAACTGTAAAGTCAGGTCTGTGTTAACAAATGTATTGTTTAATCAGTTAAGTTAAGGAATCATGACTGCTAAAGATGCAGAAGAATGTCGCAGAAGCACAGCTGCCCAGTTTTTTATGGATGACGAAGGTGTTGATCCTAAATCAACTTATGAAAAGGTACCCTCCAATATCTTTGCAATGCAATGTATATTCAAAAAATATTCCAGAAATATTAATATTTTCAGGTTGTGGAGTTAATTAATCACGCATCCCTTGCAACTAAAGATACTGTTAAAGCGGCAAATCTTAAACAAGTCCAGGAGTTAATAGTTCACAAAGAGCCCAATTTGCTGGATAACTTTCTCGATGTAATCGTCCTATACTATTCTTTCTGGCACTTTTTCTGATTTAGTTTTTGTAGGAAATGCTTGCTTTTCAACACGACAAGTCTGTGGAAATTCGTAAATGTGTGGTTGGCTTTATCGAGGAAGCTTGGTAATTGAACATTAAACTCTCCAATTGAGGTTTTTGCATCTAAATACTTCAATATTATTTACAGTAAAAAAGATCCAGAGCTTTTACAGAAAGTCATCGCTAATTTAAATATGATGTTGGATGACGAATCTCCAGCCGTTCAAAAGAGAATCATTCAAGCTGCTACTCACTTATATAAAGTGACCCTAAAGGTTGGATTACTTATTACGAAAAGGAATCCATGTTCATAAAACTATAAAATTGTATTTTAAATGGATTTGTAGTGGCTTAGTTCAGCTAAAATGATAGACGATATAATGGAAAGTGTTTGGGCTTATATGGTTCAAATTAAAGAACGTATCGTAGCACTTTTAGAGAGCGACAATGATGGGTAAACTACTAAACTTAACTAAATAGTACAGAAGTTAAAACTTAAGATTTATTTTCAGAATCCGGACTCATACGATAAAGTTTATCGAAATGCTTGTTATTTTACAGACTTTTCCAGTAATTTTTAAGAAACAATTTAGTTCTTAATTGAAGTTAATCTTAATTACTTAAATTGCTCATTGAAGGACAGCGATAGCCCCAAAAAATCAGAAAATGAGTTTGCACTGGATGATGTTCCTTTAACTCTTAAAATAGCAAAACCTCGTAAACTGGAAGAAGATGCTAGGAGATTATTTGATTCTCTCGTTATTTTTCATGGCACACCACATATCTCTAGGTAATATAATATATAATAATCGTAATAGTAAATTTCTTGATTTTAAATTAATAATAAATTCCATACAGTGTAAATTTAATGACATGTATGCAGACATTAACGTTTATTGCGAAATATCGATCAGAATTTCTATCCAAAGTAATTCAAGCTCTTGAAGCACTACATGCCAATTTACCCCCTACCTTAGCAAAATCCCAAGTTACGAGTGTTAGGAAGCATTTAAAAGTTCAACTCTTGACGCTTATCAAACATCCATCTTCGGTAGATCATCATTCGAGAATTCAAACGCTTTTGGTCGATTTGGGAGCCACGCCCCAAGAGGTGAACTTTAATTAAGAAAATTTTTTTAATATATGTTAAAATTGAGTAAACTAAACTCTTAATTTCTGTAGATAAACAAATGTCTCCCAAAAGCGGACGAAATTCGTAAAAGAACTCGTCAAACCGACGAATCGAACCAATCTTTGAAAAGACCAAAAATGGAAGCACAGAATGAGGCTGATGATGATAAAGACGACGATCCACCCAAGAAAGCCGAACCTGCTAAAGTATCGGCTGTAGCGGCTAATACCGCTATCGATATCACTGCTGAAGATCTTCGAACCAAATTAAACGCCATTAACGTTACGGACTTAGTATTAGTCTCCATGTTATCGTTGCCTGAGCAAATGCCACCGCAGTTTCAATCTTCTTACACCCCAATTGCCGTAGCTGGCACGGATACTCAGATTAAGCATTTAGCTCGACTTATCGCCACACAATTAACCGCAAGTGGTATTGGAATTGGTGTGGAACAAATGAGCAAAGCCTTGGAGGTGTGTATGTTTAATCCAGTTTTAAGGGATTATTAGTTGAAATAAAGTAATTTTTTCTGATTGTGAAATTTTCACATAATAATCATTGTTTAAATCATTTTTATTTTGAAATTTATTTTAACTGTAGGAAGCGACGGCTGAGGAAGAAGCATCGTCTAGACATTCGATTAAAACTCTTGTGGGGGGGAAATTGGGATTGGAAAAAAAGAAAGAGAAAGCTCCAGTTCTCTTACTACCGACAGGAACTCACGTTTCGGCTAAAAAGAGATTGAAACAACTAAATTTATCAGAAATCACTAAACCTATACCGGAAGAACAAGCTACCAAGATGGTTTTAATGACCGTGAAGCGCATTATGGATGCTGAACGTAAATTCTGCAATGTTTATCAAGTTTTTCTTTTCAGATCAATAGTTTTAATCAATAAAATTAATCTGTCAGGTTTAGCTACCTTAGGTGGAGTTTCTCAGACACGAATCAAAATTCTTGCGTGCTTAGCCACTCAGTTTCGTGGAGAAATTGCTGAAAGTACTGATTTTAACTTTGCATCGTTTCTTTAGGAGGTTTTGAAAGTATTGAATCTAACTTAAACCATTTAATAGTGTTACAGAATTTTATTTTTGAGGATCTTCGCAACAGATCTGAACTAGCTTTTGCCTGGCTATACGAAGAATATGCCACCTATCAATGTTTCAACCAAATGTCTGCGTTATTTGGCAAATCCACCTTAGAACATTATGAGAATTGTCTTTTGGGCATATTATTACGAATCGCGCAAAAAGCAGATCATAAGGAAAAGGATCAGTAAGTGTGGCGTAACAAGAATGAATTATTTGGCCTTAGTAGCCTTGAGGCTATTGTGTTCCAAAATTTGGGCCGTAAAAGCATCAACCTTATATTTTAAGTCTTTATCTTCAATTTATTAATTTTTCTAAGGCTTCTTACGAGATTCTTTTTGGAAGTTCCTTGCGTGACAGAGAGTGCAGTTGAAATTTTAACGACGTATTGTCAAGACGAGGTTGGTCATATTTATATACACATTGTAGTTCCTGTCATTTAATTAAACCACGTATTGTCGTTTTTTCTTCTTTAGACTTCGGTTACTCAAGGCTTATATGTTGTGAAAGCTTTAATTGAAAAAAGGCCGCCAAAACAACTGCTATATCTTTGCATCCTCTTAGATCTGGGTTTAAACGAAAGAGTCGAAATTCGTAACCAAGCCGTCAAAGTTGTTAAACAGTTACATGAAAGAGGAGATCTCAGACCGTTGATTGAAGTATAAATTCTTAAAGGGATAATGAAGATAATGTTATTGTTTAATATATTGAGTCTGCTAAGCCAAATTACAATTAAATTTAAAGATAATGAGAAAACTGCACCTAATCTTTAGTTAAAACTCTGGGTTGCTTTAGGGATCATTTGGTAGGCAGGAAATATTTTTATCCATATGAAAATTGAGTTAGACTTAGAGGGCTCAAATTTCGACTTTAGGTCAGTTTAGTTTTTATGCATTGTTTTATTGAAATAAAAATAAAATATTCCTCATCTTCTTTATCCCTTTAATTGATTATGAGTAAGCTAGTTTTCAAATGAATTAAATTAAAGTTATGATTTCTTTTCAGACGTTTGCTTTAAAAACATTGAAATACCTCTTAGAACCCAGACCTCCCTCCGATTTGTTCCCTAATAAGAATGACCAGGTTCCTGAAGCTTGGCAAGAAGAACATACCAAAATTTGCTTACATCTTTATCTATCCCTTCTCCCGTTAAACCACAAATTGATTCACGATTTGGCCAGCGTTTATGTCGGTACAGTAGCAGATTTTAAAAGGACAATTTTGAGAGTTCTTGAAACCCCCGTAAGTAGTTTTATCTTTCAATAGAAGGGAGATGTGCAGCAAAATAAAGTTTAATTATTTTGTTCGCATTATTCAGGTTAAAGGTATGGGAATGAGTTCACCGGAACTGTTATTGCTTGTCGAGAACTGTCCTAAAGGGGCTGAAACACTCGTGACTCGCATTATTCATATTTTGACTGACAAAGCGCCTCCCTCTGCTGAACTAGTTTCCAGAGTACGTGACTTGTATCATAAGAGAGTTCCTGATGTTCGGTTTTTGATCCCAGTTCTAAATGGTTTGACTAGGGTATGATATTAATATTACCTTGAACTTATTGAAGTCATGCTTACGAAATTATTTTGTTTCCTGCAGAAAGAGGTGGTAGCTGCTTTGCCCAAATTGATTAAATTAAATCCTATTGTTGTTAAGGAGGTCTTTAATAGGCTACTTGGAACGCATGGTATGAATAACGTGGTTTTTAATTAAGTTAAAGGTATAATGCCCCTACGTTTGTTTAGTTGAATCAGGAACCAATTTTACTAGTCCATTGACTCCCGCTGAATTACTTGTGGCGTTGCATAATATTGATCCCTCAAAATGTGATATGAAAACTATTATTAAAGGTAAGCCTTTATTTAGTTATCACTAATTTTTGGGTCAGAACAGATCAATCACAGATGTCAGATCTTTGGGTCGAATTATCCAGGAATCCAATCATACCTCTGGTCAAATTAATCCACGGGTCTTTGGGTGCAATTACCCATGGTCCAATTATACCTCGGGTTGTTGGGCTCAAATATCTCCCAGGTACATTTATCCCTGTGTATTTGAATTATCCCATGATTTCAAGTTTTATTAATCTTGCAAAAGGCAGGTTCATGTTTTTGGGTCCATTATCTCTAGGTCATTTTAATATACCTATAAACTTGCTCAATTGAATGTATTTCTAGCGACGTCAATGTGTTTTTCGGAGAAAAACATTTACACTCAAGAAGTCCTTGCAGTAGTTATGCAGCAACTTATGGACCATACACCTTTACCCACTCTTCTAATGCGAACCGTCATTCAATCTCTCTCCCTTTACCCGCGATTGATCGGTTTTGTTATGAATATATTACAACGTCTCATTCTTAAACAAGTTAGTTATAACAAAAAAAACTATATATTATAATCCAGAATAAGAAAACTCTCTCAATTTTTCAGGTTTGGAAACAAAAAAAAGTATGGGAAGGGTTCATAAAATGTTGCCAGCGAACGAAACCGCAATCTTTTCAAGTCTTATTACAACTTCCCCCTGCCCAATTGAAAAACGTTTTTGACGTATGCCCTGAACTTAAGGAACCTTTATATCAACACGTCAATACGTTCACGGAACACCAACGAGCTCATATTAATCAAGCTATTATGGAATTACTTCAGACCGTGACTGATGCCCCTCCGGGTACTGAAGGGACGCTTCTCATTCCTAAACAAGAACTACCACCACCACCCTCTTTGCCATTACCAAGAATAAATGTTCTAGCCACGCCTGAAGGAGTTGAACCTCCACCACCTGGTCAGGAGTTGGAGACAATTACGGAAGAACCAAATGAAGAGACATAAGTTAATTAAGTTTGTTTGTCCTTAATTAATTTCTTTTAATTAGCTGTACAATAATTGTTCACAATATTTTGATATAAAATATTAACTATTTAAAATCCTGGATCCCAATCGGTTTTTTGATCAATTTTAACTATCTCATAACAAATTAAAATGTCATTGCCTTGGAATCTAACAGTTCCATCTTTTAGTCTTAGCCCGCATTCAACTTCTTTCTTTATAGACTCTACTTCATTTTTAATATGTCGCATTGATTCTAGAGGACCTGTAATATCGCGTTATTACTCAGTATTAGATTAATGATAACAATAACAATTTAAATAATTAGTTACCTTCGTGTACAATTTCTTCTCCACGTACAAGACGGAATAAAGCATAACGTTTTAATATTCCTTTTGTGCATCGACAACCAGCAACTGGTACTTTCTTTTTACCTTCAGTTACAATGAATTCTTGGAGTACATTGGCTTCCCCTGAAAAATTTAAATTTAAATTATATTCAATTATTTTACATTACTCTTTCAACTAACCTATTATTTCTTCCTTATCTAACGGAGGTAATTTCTTGCTAATTTCTTCTTTAAGATTATCTATTAGTTTATAAATAATGTTGAAATCTTTTATTTCAACTTTTTTCTCTTCCGCCAGTTTCTTTATTGCGGGTGATATATGAACGTTGAACGCGTAAACAATTCCTGAAATTTAATATTTAAGGTTAGGCCAGTTCAAAACGAAAGGATGAAAAATTACTAAAAAGTAAAAACCCACAAGTACTCGAGAGTATTTAGGCTTACTACTCAATAGTATGTGCTCGTGAATAATGGGCTTAAATACTCGCTAGATTGAACTATCGAGTAGTAAAGTTACTCAATAGTCAATACTAATTACCAGAAATAAAATAGGGTGAAACGACTACTGAGTCGAGAATGAGTACTTACCAAGACTGATTTATAAAAAAAAAAAACATACCATTGAAAGTTTCAGCCAAGTCTATATCAGTTTCAGTGACTTCTCCTACTCCGTAATGTATAATATCCAATTCACATGCTTGATGAGATTGGTAGGTATCGATAATATCCATAATAGCTTCGACTGAACCATCAACATCTCCTTTAATCACAATTTCTAGCTTGGGATGGTCACTTTCGACTATTTCCTTTTCTCTGAAGATAATCTTCTTTTTACGACGTAGTTTGCCGATAGATTTTCTTTCTTCCAGATCCGCCTTATACGTTATTAAATGCTCGTCCAACTTTCTCTGAATTTCAGGGAGATCAGATTTTTGTTTCTCTTCTTTTTCTACTTCTGTACGATAATCTACAACTTCTTTAGCTCTTTTCTATGGAAGAGTTATAAATTACAGGGAGTAATATTTTTTAACTAAAATTAATAAATAATTACTTCATTTTCAACTTCGAGCAATACATCACCGGCTGCCGGTAATTCTTTCCAACCAATAACTTGCGCTGGCATTCCAGGTGAGACTAATTCGAGAGTTTTACCCCATTCATCAAACATGGACCGTACTTTTCCCCAGGCTAACCCAGCTGTAATGAAACGTCCTTTCTTTAGAGTTCCTCGTTGAACCAGAATTGTTGCTAGTTTCCTATATTAGGAAAATCAAAAATTCATTTGGAGAATTCAAAATATTTTTGGTTATAAGTGCTTTTTTTTATTATTATAACGAGGTTTATACTGTATAAAATGAAATAAAAACTTTAATTGTGCGTACCCTCTTCCTTTATCCATTTTGGATTCTAAAACTACTCCTTCAACTAAACCTTTTGGGTCGCCTTTAATTTCTAATACTTCAGCCAAAGTCAAGATAGATTCGAGTAGATGTGGTAGATTTTGACCCTAAAATACCGCAATAAGTTTAATATATATATATATATATATATATATATATATATATATATATATATATATATATATATATATATATATTTATTTATTTTTTAAAGTATAGAAAAGAGGTTAAATTACAGTGGCTGCTGATATTTCGACTGATTGAACTTCGCCTCCCATATCCTCCAGCTGAACTCCATTTGCGATTAGACCTTTCTTCGTGTATTCCTAGTAGAAATAAATTTAATATTATTAATTAAACTTAAAGTCCCTTTAACCACAATGATCTTACTATATCGATCTTAGGTTTGTCAATTTTGTTAATCGCTACAATCATTGGAACTTTAGCATCATTTGCAAATTTAATGGACTCTACAGTCTGTTCCATGACTCCGTCATCAGCTGCCACCACTAAAACTACTATATCTGTAGCTTGTGCCCCCCTAGCTCGCATAGCCGAGAAAGCAGCGTGTCCTGGGGTGTCTAAAAAAGTTATACTGTTTCCATTTGGAAGTTTCACTGCAATAAAATAACATTTCTGATTTTTTGTATATATTTATGTTATTTTTCTTTAATCGACAGTAAAAATCACCAGAAAAGGCTCCGATATGTTGGGTTATTCCTCCAAATTCTTCTTTAACAACAGATGTTTTTCGTAAAGAATCCAACAATGTAGTTTTGCCATGATCTACATGACCCATTATCGTAACCACGGGTGGTCTCTTTATCATGTCCTTAGGGTCTGCTGGTGATCTATCATGATGAGTCAGTAAGTTAATCAGTGGCCTGGTTTTGATTATGACGTTATTACCGTTTCACAGCATCTTTGTTAACAATTGATTCAAATTTTTCTGTACCAGGGGCATTAACTAATTGACACCTGAAACCCAATTTTTTTCCAATTTCATGAATTGCCTTTAAATCATCAATTTCTGAAAGCAGTGTTCATTAATGAGATGCTAGATTTTTGGATATTGGACGGTGTAAGAACTCAAACAAATAGTTTTAAGTATAGTTAAATTCTACAATGTATTTATCAGGTGTCATGATTCGCTCTTTACATATAAGTTATTTGTTTGAATTATACTCTAAACTTGGTGTTTTACTGGAGTTCTTATTATCATAGTTCTCTGTGTTTTGTACATAAATCATTGCTTCAAATACGTCATCTGAGAAGATGGAAATTCATTAGTTAAAAGTATGTAGACAAAATTGGATTTAGTTTTTACCTAAACTCCTATTACTGGTTTTAGCAAGGTCAGCAACTGTCATATTGCGCCAAATTTTAATAGTCTTTGCCTTTGGTTTGATTTTTTCTATGATTTTTGGCTATACACGAGCTAATTACCTTTAATCACATTATTTAACAAATAAATAGAGAATAGAAATACCTTTTTCTTCACCATACATTTGGCATTTGTAATAGATAGATATCGTTTATATACAGAAGAATGGCTTGAATTTGGAAGAATATGTGTTGGGAAGGTCCTGCATGCAACACTTTGCTGAATAACTATTTTTCTAAATAATTTACTGTAATTTCTAAAAGTATTTATTATGTTCGCAGCTTTTATCATTTTAGATTACTGTTATAAAATTAAATTATATTCATATTTACTATTTTGAAGGTTTTTAAGTTTGTTTACGATTGCACCAGGCTTTTTAAAAAAGCACGTGGATTACTTGCAGTAAAGCTTGCAGACGAATTTTAAACATGATAAATTTCATTGGATGATTCAACCGGAAAACCTCCCGGGTAAAAAGAAGACCGGGCTCTACATCCGGTTATTTCAACCAATCGTGTTCATTTTTAGTATTTTTCAGTTGTGTTTTGAATGGAGCTCGTATTCCGTATTTACGTTAAATTAAAAGATAATGGCAATTAAAAAATAACGTGATTGTGTGTTAAATATCATCAATTACTACGAAAAGAATACTAATATCATAAGGTAAGTTCTTTTTTGTCTTATATAAAAGTTTTCAAGAAGCTATGGCAAAAGATTAGAGTATGTCAAAGTATAGGGCCTTGGTCTTGAAAGTAAAGAATAATCGCGGAAGTTGGCAACAATGCTGTCATTACGGTCGTTTAAAATGTGGACTAGAACTTTTATCGTCCTGAATATTTTTAATTTACTCGTCGGAGTTGTACTGTTGTTTTTAGTAATGTATTACGTAGTTTATTTATTGGATCATTGGTTTCCTTTCGTTGGGGATAAGTACACTGACAAGAAATATTTGTATGCCCTCCTTTTTATGCCTATATCAGTCATGTTTGTATTAGCATTGTTCAACATATCTGTATCAGTAATGCGTTTGAATATGTATCAAACAAACGTGTCAGAAATAAGCACCAAAAGACGGTATTTTTGGGTTGTTCCCGTAGCTGTTGCTATTATCGTTATAAGTTCTTGCTTAGTTACTATCTTCTACACGTTGCGAAAAGACAAACTCTATAGTTCCTCTGAAGAAGGGTTGCTGTTGGCTATCAAAAGCTATCCACGGGGTAATCAGAAATATAAGTCCTCTTTGGACCGACTACAAATTGCTTGGCAATGTTGTGGATTGAATGATTATCAAGAATTTCCCGAGTATGTTTTTGAAAAACTAATAACTCCAATTTTAGCAAAAAAATTGTAAAATATATCCTTCCCAGGTTGAATGGTGGTGTAGCTTTCAGTTGTTGCAAAAGTTCATTCATGGGTCCTTGTACCAAACCAATTTCACCTAAATCTATCCATTCGCTTGGTTGTTTATCATATTTTTTAAAATACTTTGATAGTATGGTTATGTATCATATTGTACTATCATGGTTTGTCTCCACCTATCATGTAAGTGTTAAGGGCCCGGGTAACTATCACTGAGTTAAAAAGGGGCTATTTTGAACAGATTTTGATCCTAGTAATCTCGATTTGCCTACAAGCTGCTTTAAATCGTCATAAAATTGTTTTCAAAAGTATCCCTTTGGTTGAAGGTGAAAACATTGAACTATTGGATATGAAATGATTCAAATGAATATACTAAAAAAAAAACTTTATTTTTGGCAATCACACAATCTGGGGGTGATAAATAACATTATATAATTCCAAAAACTGGTGGATGTACGCAAACTTCATCCATGGCTTCTTTGATGGTTACAACAGGGATCTTATCTTCGCACATGTTAACCAAAGTGTAGAGTTGACGCAAGGCATAGGCATTCTATGTAAACCAAAATTTATTTTGTAAACTCAATGTACTATATAAAATGAAAAAATTCCAATATACCTTAGAGAGGCTGAAACATTCTTGATTAAAGTATTGACGAACTTCATCGTAGCATTCAAAATCTTTCAACTGGTGTCGTTTGTTCAATAAATGAGCTTGGTTTGATCCACCAGTTGCGTAGGTTAGAATTCCAACCACTTTGTTGGTTAGGAAAACACGGTTCTATATGATAGAAATACATTTTAGAGCTCTTTGTTATGGTGTCATGTAATCAGTCGCTAGGAAAAAAAAAATACCCTGATCATCTTTTTGATTTGCTTTTGTAAAGATTGTTGTTGTTGGGGAGTCTTGGCTCGCAGAAGCTTCTGTTGAAGAATGGCCAATGGTACGTCTGGGCTTGGAACAACATCCATCTATAATTTGGTGCGTGACCATAAATCCAAACATTAGTAACTCTCTAGGTACATAGTCTTCCTATATTTTACCTGAACTTTAGGAGGGATAAAAACATTGGCTGCTGGCTTCTGACCCTGGAACTCGCTAACGTGCAATTTTCCAATACTCAAGTCTCCAAATTCTTGAACATGGCTAGTGTTAGTTTCTTTTCGAACGATTTGGAATTGTTTTTGAAGAGTCTCCGATTGTAAATTCTCCTATATAATCATAAGTCATTATTTTCGCAACAAATCTTGAGAGCTTTGTTTTTAAACTTGAAAACTCTTCACTGTGACTGATTATTACTGATACCTTATCAGAATCTTCCATCCAATTTACGCTGTAGACATCTCCTAAATAAGTTCCTCGTTCCTCATCGTAATAGCAAGCGTAGGAGGATTCCTCGCCGTTAGCAGCCGTCGTAGCAAAAACTGAGTAAAAATTACGCGTTAGTTTTTTGACTTTGTTCTCTTACTTTACTTGGCAAGCAAAAAAAATTACCGTTGATGTTATTGGGTAAAATGTTTTCAAAGATAGAACCAGATTCGCAGGCTTCAATGTAAACCACCAACTAGTATAATTCAAAAATGTTATTTAAAGCTAGCCCACATGCATCCTAAAATTTTACTGGCTTAAAATACTGAAGACTAATTTTAAACACAATTAAAGCACCTAGCGGCAACCCTGTGAAACTCATCTCTGATACTTGCCAAAGGCAGGAACTAATGGGATCTGCCTTTGGCAAAGTAAATGAATTGTGTAACCGAGAAGGGACTTATGAATGAAACCAGAAGGTCATAATTAAAACTTCTGATGAAACTTAAAATTTCATAGGAGAATAAAGTCGCATTCAAATATAGTGGCAGGGCTGCAAGAGGTCCTATAAAATCCTATATTTTTTGAAAGTGTACTATATAGTCCTATAGTTTTACAAATAGTCCTATAAAATCCTATAATTTTGGACAAAATCTGCAAATTTTCTGAACTATGGCTATGAGGCCAATTAATCTGGGTGGTTCTATTCCGTTTAAAATAGTATCATTTTTTAGGATAACCCTTGTTTGTATAGTAAGTCTTCAGATTAAATTCAATGATTTGTTTTAGGTTTTAGTTAAGTTCTCCTCTGTCTCGTCTTGTGATTATAATCCTGAAGAATTTAGTTCATTTTGAATAGTTCAAATTTACGGAGAATCTTAACACACGGCGAGACATACGAGATTATATGCCACAATTTAAACCTAATGATTATGAAAATTAATTAAATTTAGGTTTATTTAAAACTGATTTAAAATTGACCATAATATCTGAATTAAAAAAAGGAAGCACTGGAAAAACTAAGTTAAATAATCAAAATGGCCTAAATTCTTGAGGAATCTAAGCACACGACAAGACAGAGGAGATATTAAACTTAAATTTAAGCCTAATCGTCATTAAATTTAATCAAAATTAAACGCTTTTATAGTTAATAAAAAAAAAGATGTTAGACAGTATGACGAAGATATTATTTTCACATTAACTATAAACGCGTTTAATTTTGATTGAATTTAATGATGATTAGGTTTAAATTGTAGTTTCATCTGGTGATTAGATTCCTCAAGAATTTAGTCCATTTTGATTATTTAACTTAGTTTATGCAGTAATTTCTTTCTTAATTCAGGTGTTTTTGTCAATTTTTAAATCAGTTTTAAATCGACTTAATTTTGATTCATTTTTATAATGATTAGGTTTAAATTGTAGTATAAGATTTTGTCTGTCTCGTCGTGCATTAACATTCCCCGTAATTTGACTCCAAACTTATTAGACAGTATGACCAAAATATTAACTTTTAGTAACCTTTTTCGAAGAAAGTAACTTGTAGTAGAAATAGCAACTTAGTATCAATTAAATCTATTAAAATTTACTCATTATTTTTCTACCATCTTGAGTTTACTTATGGTATAAAACTAGCGAAATATGATTAACTGTCCTATATAATCCAATAATTTTGCCAGAGGAATCCTAATTTTTCCTATTAAAATTTTCTTGATGAAGTGTAAATTGGGATGGCACGTGGGCTTTAGGAAAATTAAGGGTTTTGGAAAACAATATACCTTTTTGTACATGTTTTTCTTGTGCATAAAAGTAATAGCGTCATTCAAATCCTTGGCAGACAGTTCCTATTAAACAAAAACCAATTTAGCTACCTTGAAGTTGGCTGTAATTTTAAGTTTGCGTTGATTTTACTTACACTTGATGGAAAACCAAGAATACCTGGAGCTCCATGATCGGCAAAGAAAACGAAAACATTGTCGTTGGGTCCACTTTTTAATACTTTGCCACTGCCAACTCCTTTCAATCCTTGTTCGTCTCCTTTCAAAACTTTGATGAAGTTTTCTGGAGTGACATCCTTTGATTTGGAGATAAAAATATTAAAAACCATTATAAAATAAAGAGTATAATCAGAAGTTAATAATTATATCAATGATATAATTATTAACTTCAGGTATAATTTTCTTTTAAACCTCTTTTGTGTAATCCTTAACAACACCTTTGTAGACATCCTTGCCCTTTGGGTGGTTAATAAGGATACCTGGGGTCGGATTCCTGAAAGTTTATAAGGTTTAGAATCAGGCCACATCACAAATTAAAATTTATTACGGTTGATCTCAGATTTTTTTCAACTTACTCAGGGTCTTGAGCCAAATCGTCATACATCAAAACAATGATTCGCTCATCAGGGATTCTAAAATAACAAAAAAATGTTTATAGTTTTAACAATTGGATAAAACTTTTAGAGAAACAAACATACCCATGTTGGTGCAAAATTTGATAAGCGTGACAAACATCAGCCTAAAAAGTTCTCAGGGTTAAAGCTAAACTCACTGTGATTTTTTTTTTTAAATGATATTACCTGATGTCTGTAATTGTAATAATAGTTCGAACCGGCAACCAAAACGGCCCATATATTGGTTGCATTGCTCGATACCTCATTAAGCTGTTGTTGCGCGTAAACTTGTTTTAGAAAGTCTTCGGGCAAGGCAAAAGCAGAGAGGCAACAAAGTGCCAAAACTGATACTATCACGGCGGAGTTCATCTTTCTGAAGTATAGGCTACGCAAATGAGGCGTAAACTAATTTGAAACCTCGATTGCAAAGGCCTTTATACTTAAAGATAAAATTATTCTTAATTTAGTATCTTATCACATGATGTTACAGTAACTGATAGTGAACCACTTAATAAGCAGTCACCAACGCAGTTCGTTGATCATTTTTGAGGAATTGAAATGATATTGCTAGGAATGAGAGTCGTTAGGTAAGGGTGATCCTTAGAAAATTCGCCTTCTCCATGCTTTGAACGTGTTACTTCAATGAATTTAGGATATATGAGGGAAAAAACAAAATATTGGTTTCTAAGAATTAAAAGTCATGCATCACATCAGATCACATGCATCCCCTTAAATCAATTATCATCATAGATACAATGAAATGTTAAATGAACAATATCTAAACTTAGAAAGGTCATATGCCCCTCCTTTTCAACAAAAAAAAAAAAATGTTCTCGGTTTTGTCTTAAATTTTGAAAGCTTAGCACATTATCTGTGATTAGAAATACCCCGATCATTAAAGTTTTTTCATTGTTAAGAACAATGTTCCCATTATTGAATATTTTAAAACTAAAATCTTCATGGGAATTTTAACTGGAAGGGTTGGGCTGGTTGCATCATTTCATTTTAAAACTTCCTTTGGGTATAATCTAACCAACCCTCAAAAAGGAACGCAGAGCCCAATCTGGTTTTATGCCCTGAAATTAATACTAGGAGCTGCAGGGCAATTCTCTCAGTTTTCGGTAATTTTCGTAATAAACTTTTATAACTATCACCATGAATTTATACATCCCACATAAATGTGGGATGTATAAATTCATGCTATCACTTATTCAAAAGGTACTAACTTAGAGTGAGCCTGGCCAGCTCATAAACTCTGTTCATGACCCTGTGTATCACGAGTAGTCCTCAGGAAATCTGAACACAAAGGGGTTGTAATTTGGATATGCAGTTCTGGAGCATAGTCAAAAGTTATCTGCCACAAAATTTCGCATTTAAAAATACCTGATGCTTGCAGGTTTTCCCTGACAATCTTTGAATTTTTTCCATGACCAAATGATTATACAATTATTATTTTTTCTTCCGTGACAACATCTGGCACAGGCTATCTTTAAAGAATACCAAGTTTCGTGCTACAATTCCATAAGTTTTACAGCCGTTTTAAAATTACATCACCTTTTGGCCCAATTTTCAAATTTCCAGGATTTCTGACCTATACGCAACCTCGTTATAATTTGACCTTGAATGCCTTTGATGGTATAAAATTGGCCCTGCCCCTGCATAGCCAAATTATGACCCCTTCAGGGTAGTTTTTTAGGCCAGGGAGAAAAGTCTGGGTGATTTAGAATTTCTCGCCATTCCCATATCATTTTTTCTTTCCGAATTAGAAAGTACAATTGACCAAATATGATCTCTCTAGTGATTCTTGAAACATGATGCAACTAGCCCTTTATTTAAGGGGTTTTGAATACACACCCTATATCTCTTAAATTTGATGGCGCTTATTCTAATGCTCTGTCAAAATTTAGTTGAGATGTATTGTGCTCACAATGTCAGTGGGAATTCGCCTTTAGACTAAAAACCACATGATTAATTTTTTTTTTTTTTTTTATTAACTAAAGACCAAAATTTATTTAGCGTACAAGAAAATCTGCGACCATTTTTACAGCGTGATTATTTAAGGAGCCACGCGCAGGTAAAGCCCAAGGGGTTTGAACATTTATAATACTGCAGTGAATGTTATAAAAATTTTACATTAAAAAGGAGTATAGAACTTAAATTTTGATTTGAGAATGTACGAGCTACTGCGTTCCTTAATCTTTTCTATAACCAACATATTGACTAGAAAATAACACCTAGTTTAGACTAAATTTTTAACAAATCATTGCACAAAAAATGGTAGGATAAATTACCAAAATGAGGGTGTTCCAGTTGTAAAATAATACATTATTTACATTTATATTTTACAATTTTAATTTTGAATTCAATGGAGCATGAAGTAATTAAACAAGTTGATTTTGATAGATTGTGCTAAGAAATATAACAATAAAACTTTCCAAAACATGGTATTTTAATGAAAAAAAAAAAAAAAAAAAAGAGAAATTCTAGTTTTAAACACGCATGCATGATTAGCATTATTAAACCAATTGCAAAAAGTTTCTCAAAGAAACTCTTCTGACCTAATATTTGATATTTCAAACATTATCAAATTCTGGTAAGTTTAACTGTTATCTTTTGACTTCTCTTATCAAAGAAATAAAAGTAGCGTGTTATTACTTCATGCTCACTTTAAAGGGCAAGTGTTAGAAACAAAAATTAGGGAATGGTGTCATTCTTCCTTTACAATTCAGGAGATACAAAAACGTCACTGTAAAGCCGTGTTTTCAATCAGCTCTTCAAGCTCTTCCGTTCTGAAAGAGAAGCTTATATCAAATTCATTTGGATATAGACTTCTCGGTCATTTAAAGCTGGTTATCTTCATTTTTATGCAAAAGCTTGATTCAAGCGTCATTTTTGTTTGTATGCAAAAACTTTATTCAAGCTTCATCTTTGATTCTTGCGCATCAAATCTTGATTGAAAAAGTGGCTTTACGTGTCTTTAATCCGGTTTTATGACTTGATCTTGGATGAGTATGTAATATTTATACTCATCAAAGACTTGATAATGTTTTTATTTTTAATTATTATTTTCAATAAATTCTTAGAGAATAAGATTTTTCTTCCTCTTGACATATATTTTATTCTTTTCATTTAAAGTAAATTATATTTTCTGATTTTTGGGAATTTTATTAAAAAATGTGATACTTGCCCTTTTATAAAACGCTGCATCCAGAAAAAAAAAAACATTAAAACCAAAACTGATCTTCCAAGTTATTCTTAATAATTTATAATATTTACAAGACAGTTTGATAGCCCATATATAACTGGTTGTGATTTGAAACACACTCTCTCAAACACAAGTGCATTTTTTATTATTTTTTACATCTACGCGTTATTTAATACCAGGAAAATCCTGATAAATCTTCTTGTTTTTCTTGAAACTGGTTTTCTTTCATACTTTTATATATGAAATTTACACTAAAAATCTTCTTGGTTTAAAATCTCTTTTAATTTTGCCTCGAATAAGTTATTTAAATAACTTAAATCATTAATTAATCTAATTAAAATCATATTGCTCGTCTAATTTCAAATAATCTCTGTCAAAGGGTGGGGTAGAACTTTTTAAATATTACTTTCTCTTAATTAGTCTTTTCGGTCTTTGTCAGCTTCTTGATATGTCGGAAAATTAATAGGATCTATTTTTTCAATAACTTTGTACGAAGGATATAATCCTGATTTGTGAGTCCGTCTGTTAACGCCTTTCGAATACCCATCCCAATGGTTTCCGGCTATACCAATGACATCTCCCGCATTCATTTCAATCTCGATACTTCGACGGGGTTGATGATTGTACGCCGCTATTTGATTGTGATCCTTTTGACCTCCAAAATAAAATATATCATCCAAGGATTGATACCAACTCGAAGCGTCTGGGTGCATCGTTTGCATTATTTCGTAGGAGACTCTGCAAACCTGCAAAAATATAAAACTTATCATTTATAACTCCGGTGAAATAGTTTTTAGTTAAATAGGGCTTTGAACACTCCATAATTTCCTTGTCGAGTATTTCAGCTCAAGCAGACTCGCCAGAGCTAAGATTAATAAAGAAGCTGTTTTCTGGATATATCTCTCGTACCAACATTAGTTAAATTATTAAAACACACGACGCAGACACTAAGTAATAAAAAATCTCAAGTGCCACCGTTAATTTTTATAATTAGAATTTAGGCGGATTCTAACACGTGGTCGTCTAACTTGATATATTGGTCCTAGAATGAAAAGTTAGTCGCGCACCATTTTCTGAAAGAGTAATATATCCAGGAAGCCTTAGCTTCTTTGTAACTGGAATAGGAAAGGGTCAAAAACTGAAAGAGATTTAATCCAACACCAGACAGAGTTGGGAAAACTGACTAATTTTTACGGATGTAATCAGGCTTGGCTGTACTAAATACACGCGTCAATACTAAAGATAGGCCTTAGTCAATTTTAAATACACTCATCCAATTATTAGCTGGTATTTTGACTTTTTCCTTAGTAGTTGACTACATTTAATTCTGCTAGACCTTCTCAACTTTTTAAATGTTCAATTAAAGCAAGAAACTGTCAAGTTTTAAAATTTAATAGTAATATTTAACCTAGACTTTGCAAGTTTCAATAAAATAACTATGAAGTAACTAAATTAATGGAATAGAGAAGATAATGACTCAACAAGTTACTCGCCCAGTCCTAATTATAAGACCAAGTGATCATAAAATTACAGATACCTGTGAAGAAAATGTGCAAACTAGATAATCGCATTGCGCTAGCATTTGAATATCAAAGATGACTCCTTTGAGGGAACTTGAAGAGTATCGATTTGAAACTGAGGCACTCTTGGCTATGTTAGGGTCTCCAATAAATACATAATCAGGGTATCTAATGGAAAAATTGAGTATTAGACAGAAGCAATCATCTAAAGGCAGCGTTATGATTAATTAGTACTTTTTTCGAGCCTCTTCTAAGACATTTGGATCATCTGTAGCCAAATAAACTCTTCTAGCATCCACACTTTTCTTTAGACCAAGTTCTAATTTCTTGTAATACTCTTCCACAAATTCCATGTATTCGCTCAATGCGTGAAATGAGGCCTCTGTGCCTATTTTGTCTGTTCTTCGAACGTGTATCCTATGAAATATATTATTTATTAATGATCGACAATTAAATCTCAGTAGTTAATTGCTATATTACCCCACTATAGGTTTTTTAAAGTTCAACTTCTTTTCAGAATCATGAAGAAAGTCTTTGAGCTCTTTTTGAGGACGCAAAAGATACTGCACGAATTGTCCTATCCACCAAGCTCCGGGATTACCATGCAATCGAACCAAACGTTCGTAAAGATCTTTAGGAATATCCAAAGGTAAATATATTGGTTTTGGTTTAACGTTATCTACTATGGGGAGATCGATGACTTGAACTTTATCAGAACCTACATATGTAAAAGTTCAAATTTAGGTTTAAAACTTAATAAGCCAAAGAGATATAGCTAGCATACCAGGCCAACTCTCGCGAGGAGTTCCCGAATCAACTGTGCAAGTCTCACTTAGAGGTTGGAATACCGATTCCCAACCATTTCGAGCGTATCTCCAGTTTTTCGAATGTAAAATTAGAGTTCTTTGAGTACCATATGCCACAATCAGACAATAAACCACGTGATGTAGTTGACACCCATACCCGCATCCTTTGTTGAGGTTGCAAACTAGCTTTTTAGCTTTATTGCAATCTTTAGGGTTCTACATAACATTGGGTAGAATTAATTTCAATTATTGGAAGGAAACTTTGTTAGATTATCATACCTGTAAATGCAATATTCTATTTTGAACTATGGCACCCAATTCCTTCATTTCTTTTTGACGCCAAGCTTTCATGCCATCTAAATCTTTTAAATGTTCCAGATCTAATTGAATTACTCTAATGGATTAATAGTATTAAGTTAATGACTATTAGATTAATTTAAAACTTCATGAAGTAGTATACCGTTTGTGGTCAGTACAATCTTCGAGCATATTTGTAAGAGTTCGCATAGCTTCCGCATTTCCAATCAAGCTTTTATTAAGGCCCTTCAATTCAGACCGTACGAAATACCAAAGCTCCTGAACTCCTCTTTCTACGTTTCTCCTTGTTTCTTCAAAATCTAAGGACGGTTCTTTGGCCGAGACCAAAGCGGTAGATTCTTTACTGGCACCACCCACATTTTTAGAACCTTCTTTAGATCTACTTTCCGATATTGCTGGAGATCTTGAACAAAAATTGGATATGGTCAGGAAGATCTAGTTATATACTAACATTTTTTTTAAGGTCATATTTACTTTAAAGACGTCAGTAAAGCATGTAACTCCTCGTTTTGTTGCTTCAAAGCTTCAAGCTCATTTACTGCTCTCGTTAATCTAGCTAATAATTGTTCATCCGGTTCATTACCGTGAAAAAGTGGACCGCTAAGCAGAATTATCACCGCTAACCATACTAATAATAATACTAGCACTATTTTTCCTATGCTTAAACTCATTTTTGACATTGTTTAAATATTAACACAGGCAATGAGCATAGAGGTGCATTAGTTACCGCTGTTTACTTCCTGACCAAGGCCTAGCTGTAAAAACTGTTTTGTAAGATTCTCGACTAAAATAAAAGCATTAATTTATAATAAAATCATCTAAAACCCCGTAAACAACTTTCGAATCTTTTAATAATTTAAAACTAATCTTTTAATTATTTACTAATAATACTCTTTATGACGAAGAAAAACGTCACCCAACTTCCATTTTAAAATTTAATGACTCCTTTCAATAAAAGACAACCTAGGTGGCAGTAGTAGACAAATTTTATAAAACTAGGCGCTAAATTCAAATTAAGCTGGTTTTATTTTCTCTTGGCAAAGGCCTGGTTGTAAACTACCTGTCAACAATAAAATGTTAATTTATAATAAATTCATCTAAAACCCTGCTATCAACTTCTAATTCGAATTCTTTCATAGTTTAAAATTAAATATTTAGTTATTAAGTGTTTACTAATACTGTATTCTTTATACCAAAGAAAAACATCACCCAACTTCCCTTTTAAAATTAATGACTTTTTCAATAATAGAACCACCTAGGTTTAGTAGTAAGAAATTTTGAAAGAACGAGCTGCCAAAATCAAATTAAGGCGATTTTATTTTTTATAAGGGTAATATAATAATATAAGAAAACAATTAATGCTCATAGTTGTACATTACTTAACACGGTACAATAATTTTCTTTGCAAGCGATATTGCATTTCACCACGTCTCATCATGAAATGCAAAACTTTGCGAACAGCATGATCTGGATAGTTTTGTTTTACAAAGGACTGAATGATGGTTTGCTCAGAAACTTGGGTTCCAATAGCGAATCGTTGCTTGAGTTGTTTCTCGATTCTTTGAAACAACTGGTGTTCTTCTTCTGTCGTAAATCCTTCAGCTCCGGACAAATTTCCTGACATAGCCGCTTCTAAAGTTGAAACTTGGAACAATCGCAAAGCTTCGTCAACATGGACTTCTGTAGCAAAGGCTTTAAGTTGCATCTTGGCCAAACTTTCAGATATTCTTATTACCGCTTCTAATTGTCGCACAGTAATTGGAATGGATGACCTCTTTTCAGTCTCCAATTCGTGTTCCCTGGTGCCATTTCTCATCAAAACATAGCGATTCTTGAGTTTTTCTCCAGCTTCAGGGTTTAATCGTGGTCCACATTTACGGCGGCAATAAGCAATGTACTTTTGTAGCAATTTGATTGACAATTCTCCTTCAGCCAATTCTTCATTAGTTAACAAAGCATTCATGTGAACATTCATGATATGTTTCGCCAGAGTTTTATCCCTGTTTTCGTCGTGTTCATCTTTTACAATGAAAATCATATCAAATCGGGATAAAATTGTGGGCATGAAATCAATATTTTCCTCCATCTTACTATCATCCCATCTACCAAAAACGCTGTTGGCTGCGGCTAAAACTGAACATCTGGAATTCAAAGTAGTTGTGATACCAGCTTTGGCGATTGAGATAGTTTGTTGTTCCATGGCTTCATGGATGGCTACTCTATCATCTTCCCTCATTTTGTCAAATTCATCAATGCAAACTACTCCTCCATCAGCCAAAACCATAGCTCCTCCTTCAACAACAAAATTTCTGGTTACAGGATCTTTGATGACTGAAGCTGTCAAACCGGCAGCGCTGCTTCCTTTTCCAGAAGTGTATATGCCAATAGGTGAAACTTTCTCTACAAATTTCAAAAGTTGACTCTTGGCTGTACCAGGATCTCCTAACAGCAACATATTGATATCCCCTCTTCTCGTTAAACCATCTGGAAGACGTTTTCTTGATCCACCGAATAATAGAGCTACAATCGCTTTCTTGATGTCTACGCTTCCGTAGATTGAAGGAGCAATACTGTTGGTGATGCGTTCGTATATATTGGGACTGTTAGCTAAATTCCTTAGCATCTCTTCTTCTTCCGTTGAAAATGTGAAAGAGGCAGTTCGACCAGAACCATCTATATCCACGTGTATTCCAACTACTCTTAGATAAGGTTTTCTGATTCCAGCATTGGCATTGTCTCCCCCTCCTCTGTTACTGCCAGCCATCTTTTTAATAGAATAGATACCGATGATGGTGACTCGATTGCCAGGTACCACTCTTTCGCAAATAAACCTATCACAGTAAAGTTGTAGATGCCGTGGCATTTCTCCATGGGGTACATCTTCAGGAGCTTCTTGTAACTTTAGCATTTGAAAATCCACGCATTTGCATTTGTCTGGGATCACGAAAAACGGATCTATGGGGCATCTTGGTTGATTTGGTTGATCAGTGTTGCATTTCCTGGGTAAAGCGTAACCTTCCAAACCAGGCTTGACAGCGATATTGGGGATTGATTCTCTGCAGTTTCTACATTGAATGGTAATTCTAGTGGCCTTGGATCGAATTCCAGAAGCGGAAATGATGATTCCAGGAATTTTAACGAGTTTAGAGACTTGATCCGACTTTAAATCTCTAAGATGCATTGGATTAGCATCAGATGTTAAAATAATTTGAATGTCTTCCATCTCTTCTTCACCTTCAGGCCGGGGCCTAGTTATTTCATCAGCAACTTCTCTAGCCGCTTCTTCAAACAATGGGAGATGTTCAGTTGGTAGTTTGTTTAATTTATCTGCCAGAGTTTCATCAAAACTACTCAAATCATCAATTGAAACTTCTAGCCAGTATTGACCCAAATTATAATGATGTTTCAGTTGATCACGATATCGATATTGAAAATTTCCTTCATGAAATTGACGGATAAAATCTTTGAATCTCCTTTTAACAGCTTGCAATGTTGCATGATCTTCAACCTGGTTTGGATTATCCCCAAAGTTATCACTAAAGAAAACACCAGGATCATCAAATCCAGCCATGTTCTAGAAAAAAAAAAAAAAAAAATTATATAATGTTGCTAAAGCCATCTTAAATTTGAAATAATTACAATATTCTAAAATTATATTTAATTCCACCAACGCACAGACAGAATAATCTTTGGTTCCTTTTCCGAAGTTTACACTAAACTCAAACAAAAGAAACTTTATGGCGGGAAACGTGTGTTAAAGGGCAGCACTTTGGCGGGAAACTTTCAGCCAATCAGGGAAATTTGTCCCTTTAATTTTTTTATTCTTTTTTTTTTCATATTTTTCTCTTGTTTTAGTTTAAATCAAAAATAATCCACAAATTTTAGTTATATTTCTGATGTTTCATATATTATTTATTTTTATTTAATTGCTTTAAAAATTTTACTCAAAAACAATCAATTTTTGAAGGTCAGGAAAGGACAGACATAGTCGATTTTTCCTCTTCCTTATGACCTTATCTCTTTCGCGTCAGCTTTCGTCGAGTACAGTTCGTGTTATAACACCGGCTTCTTTAGGAGTACTAATTGTATTCAAGTCTTTTGCCGTCAATATATTAATATAATAGAAATGGTGAGCTATGTAACATTTTCATTACATATTACTTACAAATTAATCGTTACTTGCATCAAAATTAGTTTATTTGTGATAGAAAACATCTAGAAAAATTTCGCTTAGGCTTGGTTAGGCTTAGTGTAAAAGAATGGGGCTGCTATAAAAATGTCACATCACACCAGGATATTAGAGGAATTAGTTTTTGGCCGCGGAACTAAATTCCAAAGTCTATTAATAAATCAAAAAATTATTCACAGGCCGAACCTGTAAGAGTATTAGTAACTGGCGCAGCTGGACAAATTGCCTACTCTTTGCTCTTTTCCATTTCCAAAGGGGATGTCTTTGGTCCTGATCAGGTATATAGCTATTTAACATTTTTTTTGGTTTTTTGGTAAGTGAAAAAATTAAGTTTTTTTTTTTTGTAGCCAATCATCCTTCATTTGTTGGATATTCCCCCCATGATGGGAGTCTTGGAAGGTGTTGTTATGGAGTTGATGGACTGCGCTTTTCCCCTTCTTCGCGATGTTGTTCCAACTTCCGACGAAAAAACTGCCTTTACCGATATTGAATCAGCTTTTCTAGTCGGGGCAATGCCCCGAAAGGAAGGTATGGAAAGGAAGGATCTATTGGCTGCAAATGTCAAGATTTTCAAAAGCCAAGGAAAAGCCCTTGACCAATATGCCAAGAAGACTGTAAAAGTTTTGGTTGTCGGAAATCCAGCTAACACTAATGCTCTAATCTGCAGCAAATATGCCCCATCAATTCCCAAAACTAATTTCTCCGCCATGACTCGTTTAGATCAGAATCGTGCTCAAGCCCAAGTACGTGTATAGTTTTTAAAACTGGATTTTTATTCACTTTGCAGACTAAACAATTGAACAATATTTAGATTGCAAAACGAGTGGGTGTTCCTGTCAATAATGTTTCCAACGTTATCATTTGGGGAAATCATTCTTCAACCCAATTCCCTGATATTAGCCACGCTACTGTTGTAGCTGCTGGAGCTACTCATAAAGCGACTGATGCTGTAAAAGATGATGCTTATTTGCAAGGAGAATTCATTTCTGTAAATTTTTCTTATTTATAATTCTCAATTGCAGTCATAGAAAGTATTCAGTTTCTGGTAATTTTCTGTATGAAATATCTCTTCTGAGATTGCAATAAAATAACTAGTAAAAGACTAGGATCTGAAATATAACTGCAGATTTTTATTTTTATTTTTTATTTAGACTGTGCAAAAGCGAGGCGCTGCTGTTATCGCTGCCAGAAAACTTTCATCCGCCATGTCAGCTGCTAAAGCAGCTTCTGACCACATGAAAGAGTAATTATTTGCTAACTTTTATTTTAAATAGTGTTTTTAAATTAAAATTTAAATAGTTGGTGGCAAGGAACCGCTGAAGGTCGTTGGGTTTCAATGGCAGTTATCTCTGATGGATCTTACGGTGTAGCTGCTGACGTCATGTACAGTTTCCCTGTTCAAGTGGGATCGGATCGTAACTGGAGTATTGTTCAAGGATTGGAAATCAGTGATTTTGCCCGGGAAAAGTTAGACTTGACAAGCCAGGAATTAATCGCCGAACGAGAGGAAGCTCTCAGCGTTTGCCAAGATTGACGGAAAGGTTCGCCCGCAGCCAAACTCTGAAGGAAGAAACAAATAAATTAAAACATCATCTTGGTTGGAGATTTTTAGCTTGGCTCTTAAGTACCCTTTTTCTGATAGTAAAACCTTTAGAAAACCCAAAAAAATTAAGTTTAAGATTTAACTTTTGTTTTTTTTTCTTCTTTATCATTTTATTTCAAATCCATATATTTTTTCTTCAATTTTGTGGGGTATAATTAAATTTAGTAATTGGGATCAACGCTAGTGCCTCTACCACGTGCGAAATTACCGAGAAATTTGATGAAAAATAGCAATTAGGGCTTTGAGAATAAAACGCCAAAATAATGCTTATAAAATATTCCAAATAAAGACCCTAGGTTAAGTAACCCTTAGGAAAAAGTTTCTAAACCTAAAGTCCTTAACGCACTCTTCTCTATTTGTAGAACTTCCCTGGTATTTTAATTATTTACCTCTTAATTTTGAATGTTTAAGTTTGAAAAAAAAAAAAAAAAAAAATTTGATTTCTTTTAGGCTGTAGGCAAAAACCGCAACACATCATTGATATTATTTTTACCCCCATTTATTTTCTATAAAATATTGTTGTATTTTTTTAGAGACACATTGTTGTAAAATTGCAATAATAATAACTAAAAATAGGTACTATAATAGACCATTTATCAGCTCAAAACTTTGTGTAATTTTGTCTATGAAGGCTTATTTTGGTGGCTTGAAAGTTCATAACTAAAAGGGTACCGTACCAGGAAACTAGTATTTTCTAAATGCTCTTGCTTTTTACCCCCCACAAATTTTTTTCAATAGTGGAAACCATTGGCTTTGACAAAAATAACTAGTGTTACCCATGAAAACGAATGGTTTGAATTTGGTGTCATTCAACGTGATTTCCCCTTTTTTTCTCCACCGAGTCTCAATAGTAAATGTTTGGCCTTAAATTAGTGTTGGCCAAAAGTTATAAGTTCTTATTCTAGTTAATGGTGCTCGTGACACTGATAATTCACCTTTCTTTCGAGTTGGGTGGACTAGTATAACACACTGGCGACACTTTAGTTTCCAATGTTAAAAAAATCTGGTGCAACACCTCTGCTCATGATTTGATATAGTGTAACACCTTGGATGAGTATGTATTTATACTCATCCAAGGTAACACCGGTCAGAATGAATAAATTCGCATTTTTAGAGCCAATGGTCTTCCAGTAGTATCCCAGCCTATTGTGAGGAGGGTATGCTATGCCCTGCTGTACTAAAAGCATTGGCACCCCCTGAGAGCCGGCTTACTTCAGTGGGCGAAGCAAACCCTTACTAGGTATGCAAGATCAACATTTAAAGGGGTTGCAAATCAAAAGCCCCATTTGCTCTGGAATTTACCCCTTTAAAATGCTCTTCCCTTATTCGCAGAGCCTAGATTTGACTGTACAATTTGTTATGGTCAACGTCGTTTGAAATGAAGGCGACTTGGAAGGGAATTAAAAAAGCGCAGGTAGTCCCTTTAAAGGCCCTATCTGCTCTGAAACTTGCCCCTTTAAAATGCTCTTCCCTTACGCACGCAGCCTAGCTTTGACTATACAATTTATTATGGTCAACGTCATTCGCTAAGCTAGAAAAGAAGGTGACTTTAAAAGGAATTAAAAATCGCAGATAGTCCCTTTAAATGCATTCGAGGTCAAGTTAGAAGGCAGATAAATCTTGATTAAGCTCCGCCCTACATAAAGGAGCCCTAATGACTGCAACGTACAAGGTCACATTCGTAGATATATAATGACTAGGCTACGTCCCTGCAAAGGTTCATAGCCCAAGTATTATTTTTATTAGTGTAGAAACTACTAGGGTTGAGCTAGGAATAAACTATTACGGGAACCAAATATTAATCAGTTTAAGGCTTTGCTGTTGGTTTAAAAAGAAGCTAATGCTAATTCGGAGCAGGGTAATACGAATTCGAGAAAAACCACTTTAAATCGTAAATTAAATTTGGCGGGGCTAGAAAACTTAAAAGCTTGTCGCTAGATGGCTCTTGTCTTTGAAAACTTTGACAACGCGTGAGGCCATATTGTATGTATTTTATCTCTCGGGTACTTTGCGTTTCTAAAAATCAAAGTCAGCGATTATCTCTATCTTTCGAGTCAAACATTTACCTAAGATTGGAAAATTTTCGGTGGTATGGAAACTTAAGGCAATAATCTATCTGTTTCGAGTCACAATTTGCGTCAGAAAGTCCTTCATTTTAGGTTTTAAAATTTTCAAATGTTGATCAGTCTATGACCAAGCCTTAGTTTTTGAGTTACGTTGTTATTGTTATTATTGCGAAAATGATCTTCAGTTCGAGTGACGTTTTAAGCGTAGGTCAGCTAAAAAGGCTGGCCGAACACAAATACAGCACTTCGGGTTCCACGTTGCTCGATCCGATTATGCAACCTTTTTGGAATTGGTTAGTTTTGAAATTCCCTATCTGGGTTGCCCCCAACTTAATGACCATCGCCGGTCTCATCGTGAACATTATCACGTCCCTAATACTCGTATATTACAGTCCAGATGCTCGTCATAATGTAAGTACTTATTAATTTATTGATTTTACTAAAGTTTCTGCTAGACTAGACTACGTGTCTTTTAAAACTAGGCTCCTTGGTGGACTTTCCTTCTTTGCGGACTTGGTTTGTTTATATATCAAACATTAGACGCCTTAGATGGTAAACAAGCTCGTAGAACGGGAAGCAGTTCCCCTTTGGGTGAGCTGTTTGATCATGGTTGTGACTCTGTATCTACAGGTAATTTTGATAATTTGAAACCTTTTGAAATTGAGCATAAAACAAGACTTTTTTCCAGTTTTTGTTACGTTGGGTATCTGTATCGCCGTTCAACTTGGATCGTACCCTTCCTTGATGTTTTTCCAGTGTTTCGCTACAATAAGTTTATTTTATTGCGCTCATTGGCAAACATATGTTTCAGGCACATTGAGATTTGGAAAGTAAGTTTTATTTTCAACTAGGTTTGACATAACTAAAAGTAATTTAAACCCGGTTAGATTTGATGTGACGGAGGTTCAGTTTTCTGTGATAGGTGTGCACCTTATATCAGCCATATTTGGGCCTTCATTTTGGAGCACGCAGGTAAATAAGAACATTTTTGAGAGATGTTGGTTTTAAAGTTTTTGATTTTTTTTATGGCTGAGTTTATAATTACAATTAACGTATTTTTTTTATTATTTGCAAGAAGATTATTCTTAGTTCATTAAATCTTAATCAAGTAAATTTTTCTAACAATTGCGCGATAGATTCCCTTTATTAACTTGGAGCTCAGATTTGTTCCATTCATTGGCCAAGTCATTGGTTCGACTGTTGCCTTGTGCAGTTATTGCTCAGTTATATTTACAGGTGGAGCTGGAAAAAATGGCTCTACCGTAGCTGTAAGTGGATAAGTTAACCCACTCTAGAGCCACAGAGTTCGAGAGCCAATGCTTTTGCCGCCGCTTTATTAACAAATGCAAAAATATTACCATTAAATAGGTTTATCCCCGCTTAAATCCTATATATTTATTTGCTTATGGTTGAGGTTATACTAACGCTTTTTATGAGAAATTATTTGAAATAACTATTTTTAGATAAAGGGTGAATGAAGTCTGATAGTTATTTTTATGTATTCCTTACTTCAAAAGTATGCGTATTTTCTGAGTGTTGCTTTTTTGTGTGTACCGTAAAACCTTGTTATAACTAAACGTGCTGTGACGAAATATCGCTCATAACTAAATTTTTGGAATTCCATGCGGTATCATCTGCAAATATGATTAAAATAAATTTAGGCCTATTTTTTAATTCTTGTCAGACTTCATTCTACCTTGAAGATGGGTGTTGGTTGCAAAATACTTTAGATCTATCAAAATTTTAAACAAACTGCTTTTTTCTCTTCCCTATTTTTCTCGTTTCTGTTTCGAACATGTTGCAAAAAATTGTTCTTTGATGATCTCCCCAAAAACAAAATCACAACTCCGTAGATTCCTTTTTTACATGTGGAATTCCGGCTTATGCCAGTGGTGTTGGCTCTGTCCGTCACTTTCTTAATGTGCTACAATTACATAGCGGTCATTCTGAGCGGGGGTGTGGGCAAAAATGGCTCGACTGTGGCCGTAAGTTTTAATATTTACGCAGTGGGCGCGACTCTTTTTATTGCTCAAATCATTTTAGAACCAATTAGGTTTGAACTTTTATCTAATAATCTTTTCTCCCCTGGACCAATGATGACTTTTGTAGGGCACAAGCGTATTATCACCTTTTATTCCGATGGGACTAGTTGTATTACCCGCGTTTATAATTTACCAGAAATCAAAATTTAACGTATACGAGAACCATCCGTGCCTCTACATTTTGGCATTTGGCTTTGTGGCAGCTAAAGTCACTAATCGTTTAGTCGTAAGTAATATAGTAATAGTAGCCTAAATTCATCTTTAATCGTAAATTTCTTATTGTTTAGATCGCTCACATGACAAAAAGCGAAATGAGCTACCTCGATTCTGTACTGGTTGGTCCTGGTATGCTCTTTTTGAACCAGTACTTCAATTTTTTTATCCCAGAATACGCTGTATTGTGGTTGTGTCTGGTAGGTTTCCTTAATACGAATACGGGCTGAGAGAGTACTGATTTCAATCGAGTACCAAGTTGTACTCAATTTGTTGTTTTCTACTCAATAAGAATTTTGAGGAACTTTCAAAGTCTTAAACAGTAGTTATTTATATTTTTTTTATGCTTAAAGGCCCTATCTGCTCCGAAACTTGCCCCTTCAAAATGCTCTTCCCTTACGCACGCAACCTAGCTTTGACTGTACAATTTGTTTTGTACAACGTCGTCTGCTAAGCTAGAAAAGGAGGCGACTTTAACGGAGATTTGAAAATCGCAGATAGTCCCTTTAAAATGGGTTTTTCATATGATAGTATCACTTACAATGAAATTTGGTTATATCGAAAATATTGCTTGTAGCGTAACATTTTGCCTCTTATTTTGTTGTATCCAGTTTAGGACTAGTTTTAGCAGATAAACTCTGGTTTTAACGAAATTTCACTTAACATTTACCTTTTCTATATATCGAATTATAATTAAGCCTATTTCGGGCCTTGTCTTAGCAGACGAACTCTCATTATACTATAATCTTGAAAGAGAAAAGTAGAATGGAATGGAAAACAGTGTATATTTACTGGCATACATAGTGGTTAACCAGGGCCCAGTCTTTTAGTGCCTTCTTGTAGATGAAAAAACCAATAAGCTCTGCTGTGTAATAAGTTGATTGCAATCACGGAATAGATGGCTCTACAACCTTAGACTCTAGTAGTAAAATACACTGCCGAATGCTGATCATGACCCACCCTTTTACCTCTCCAGAATCACAAAAAATACCTCTTAAAGTGAAAATTATTTTTCCTTGTAACCATTGACCGTCCGTGACCCATCACTGTCGTCTGCAAAGCCAACAACATTAAGATTTAACAAAACAGATTCGTTTTCCCTTAGAATTTCTTTATAACTAGGATTGTTTTACTGTATTGAATGATTTGAAAAGTCACTCTGAACTTAAATTTAAACTTAAATATTTAACCAAGGCCCAACTACTCTACTGGAGAACGAATAGTGGACTCTGTACTCGATAATGAAATATTTTGGCAGTACTGTCCCACTTCTTATCAGTTATCAAGCATTGAATAATTTTGGTCATTTCCAGGTTTACGCTGGAGCTGATTTACTGCATTACTGCTTCATAGTGTGTAATCAAATATGTTACCATCTTAATATTCATTTGTTTAAAATCACGCCAAAATCGGCCACGGCGGCATCCAAATCGGAAACAATACCTATAAACTCTCCTCGAGTGGCCAACGTATTGAACACATCAAATGGTATGAACAAGAGAATGAATCGTTCTCATAAACGCTGATTTATTTTTGCCAAGCCCTAACCTACCAATTTTTTAGCGATAGGCCTATTTTTACTACTAGTACCTTAAAGAGATTATTAGCTATCTCTTTTTTTTACGAGTCTGAATGACTTTAATATCTCAGTTTCTCAAATCGTGAATGAAAAACTTGAGATATTAATTTAAAAATTTTAATTCTGTTCTAAATATCTAACTCAGTTTTTCATCTAAAAGTTTCATTTCTGGTGCTAATTTAACTTGGGTTTGCTTAAGTTAAAAACTTACGAAACTTTAATACCAGTTAAAACATTTAATTAACAAGGTAAAATTTTGGGGGAGACTTTTTTAACACATTAAGAGATTAGACTGAAGTGTTTCAGTCAGTAAATAAAAAATAACAAGACTCAGAGTTTTTAACGCTACAATTTGATAATTGGTTTTCTTAGAGAGATAAATGTTTTGTACGCGTTGAAAACTCCAAAAATTATTCTATAAAGGCCACAATGTTCTAATTAATCCCGAGTAAATTATAATTAAAAGAAAGGTCTCATTTAAAATTTCATACTTGGTTAGCGAGAGATAAAAGTTCTTTAAAATGTCTTATGGATTCCGCTATTCCTCTCTATGTATTTCTGTTATTTAAGTCCCCTCACACACCCCTCCGCGTCCCTGTAAAAGATTCTTTGCCTTCTTAATTAATGAATCCATCAATAAAATATTGAAATTTCCACACAATCATTTTTAAAACTGGCCCTTAGCATTTTTTATCTTTGAAGATTCGTGAAAATTTTATTTATAGTCTGATTTTGAAGTTCTAGTCTATTTAGGGTTATTACTTATTAGAGTATTTGGGAGGGTACATTGTGAAGGAGAAGGGAAATATAGAACAGAGAGAGTCACCAAAAACGTGAATTTAAATGAAACCTTTCCTTTAATTTTAAGTATGTTATTTTTATTTAGTATTATTTGGTTAAAATCCACCTTTTCCCATCTTTTGGGTCTCTTTAAATTAACCTAAATTTAACACAATTTTTTTTTTATTTAATCATTTAAAAATTAAATGATTTATTGTTCTTTTAATCACCCTTTGAGCCTTATTGCTGGCTTCTGAACAAAAATTAACTATGGGGAAACATTCTATATATATATTCGAAGCGAGTCACAAGTTATATAAATAGAAAAATCACTTTAATTTGTGATTTAGATGAGTTAGGACTAAAATCACTAAATTATAGACAAATCTCGTGAAAATTGCAGTTAATGGCATATGCAGGATATTTCTGAAAAACTCAATAAGAGTGTGAATTTATTCATATACAGCCATGACTAATATGGAACTAATAATATACATTCACCACCATTGCCAAAAAGAGGTTTATCGCTAAATCCCATCTTAAGAAAGCTAATTTGGAATGTGTTGGTGGTTGGTAGCTCAGTTGCTAAGAGCATGGGAGGTTTTCCTGGAGGTTGGTGGTTCAAATCCCGTGAGCTGTTGAGTTATCTTTTCACCTACGGATTCATCCTTAATGTTAATTCTCAATACCGTGAATGATCTATTCCCTCTTAACACTAATTACAACCTATATTTGGCATTAAGGTAGGTTAGATTTGAATGTCCTTGCCCCCAAAACTAAGGTGTTATCCCTGTGGAAAAAATGCATGTTTTTCACAATGGGTTTAGCAGATGGCGTTTTGGTTGCGAATAGACTTTATTTCTATATAAATTGAGGATGGAAAACTGGTTTTGAGGATGAAGAAATAATTAAATTAGCAGGTTTAATCAGAATTAACTGAGATTTATTGAACCCTGAGAAGGCTATGTAAACCTCCGTAAAATTTGATTAATCCTGCTAATTACGGGTCTTTTGAAGAGGATATTAGCATACCATGCAATACCCAGAGTAGGTTATGCCTCTCTTGTTTCCTAGCCCAACTGGGGTTGTGAAATAAGTAATATTATAGATTCATGAAAAAAATGAGTCTCTTCTGAAGTTGCAAAAACTGGCAATCAGAGATATTTATTATTTAGTGACTCGCTGCGATTAATATTTTTATAATAACAAACTACTAACTAGGTAATTTCTTTTTCCTCCCCTCTGAACTACAAATTTTCCCATTAGAGGTTGAGTTTAATTACAAAAAATCAACGCAATAAGTTGTTTTAGGATGGGGACTACTTGTATTTTAGTTCAGAGGGTGAAACTTAAAAAGTTCTAGAAACGCTTTGGTGATTGCATCTATGTGCCAAAAAATATAAAACTATTTGATTAATCCTTAAATTTAATCTTAAATTAACTTAACTATTTAGCTTTCTCGATTGAGTCTCGTGAATTTAATCCCCAAAGTTCCTGATATCTCTAACAAAAATCCCCGTAGAAAACACTAGATTCCAAAGAATTAAACCCTTATGTTTTTATTTTTTTCGACTGCATGTTGAACTCTGCAGGATGATTGTGTGCGGAAATTTAGAAAGTAATTTTCTTAGAAATTAAAGACAGTGCCATACTGCCATTTGAACCGCTACTAATTGATTTACGACCAAAAACAATCCCGATTTAAAAGAAAAAAAAACTGCAGTAGAACTTTACGCTTTAAATTTTATTTTTTCATAACCACGCTGGTTATTTTTCCTGCAAAACAATTTTTTTGTGATGGATCCGAACTAGTATCAATTACTGATATCAAAGTTTTACTGTTATATCTATTGCCCATCTTTAAAGTGATATTCTAAAATAGATAGCGCTCGCGACGGTAATGTTTGGCGCCAAAATTTGAATTTCTCTCCAAATTTTTTTAAATTTTAACAGGGAAAAATCTAAAATAGTGAAGTCAAGACCAAAAAATAACGTTTTAGGTTTTGATTCAATTTTGTCATGTTAATATCGGTTAAATCTTGATATCAGTAACGATATCGGCCAACACTTTTTATTTTTCCTCTTTCTTTAATGGGGTTGTTAATTGTGTGATAATTTACCGTAATTTTATTTTAATTTATATACATATATATAAAAAAAAAACCTCGCGCGTTCCTGCTTTGAAATGCCACAATATTAAACAAAAAACTAATTGAAAGTTAAGTTTTTATCATTGAAAAAAAGATTTATTTTATATCCCACATCATATCGGCATTATTTTTTATCGTATTTCAGTTTTTTTGGAACACAATCATAGATAAGGTTTTTAAGGTTATGTTTAAATATTTTAGTAATGTGCGAATAAATAATTTTGCAATAATAACTCCCAATATAATACAAAAGACAAATAATATTTGTTAATTGATTAATCAAATATATGATTAAATATAATATACATGAAACATTTTGTAATTAGCTAAAACCTAGCTTCCATAGTCGTCTATAATTATAACAGCAAAAACAATGAAACAAACGAGGTTAGATAAGGCCTGGTTGATGACTTTTGGACTTCGCACATTACTATTGAGGGTTATAAAGATTAGGAATGTTTTACATGGGGAGTTATTTAAACAAAATCAATTGGAAGTTTATAAAAGAGCTTATCGAGCGTTGTTGTTACGCATTAAAAACTAATAGGAAAAAATACAAAAATTGGCACGCATTTCTCTGTAGCTTTTTGCTCAAATTTTGTAATTTTATACAGGTTATATCATATGTATATAAATATATTTAGCGTAACAACTCGTATAGCTGCAAAATCCTTAACGTTAGAAGTAATAAAAGGCTTAAGTTATAAATTGTAGTAAATATTAAGTATCGGGGAAAACTGGTCTAAACGCTCGTGGCTTGTAAAAAAAATAACAAGTTTCAAATAATTGTTCCAAAGTTAAAATTTTTAGTAGAGAAGTTAGCTTCCTTTTTTAGGATAAACATGTTTACATATTAGTTTTTTTTATGCTCGAGAAACTTCATAGCGCTAGTCAGTAGTTTTGTTCAATCAAAAAAACAATAAAAAAAAAGCTCTAAAAACAATGATTGTACACAAATAAAAGTGTTTTTTTGGATGAAAATCGTCCTAATCATTAGGGGTTAAATACTTTTATGCGGATATCAATACAAGATTTCCATGGGTCAGGGAACAACTGGAAAAATCAGTAAAATTGAAGTGCCAGATGAATTCGTGGAATATAGTATAGTTCTTTGGTTATGGAAAATGATCACGGCAATTGAAATACATAGTTTTGTGGCAACTTTGATGGGCATTGCTATATTTCGCGTGGAAGAATCTAATTGAGTTGATTTAATTCTGATTAGATTTTGGACGAATACTTTGTTTCTAGTGTCTCTACTGTGATTACTTTCTAGACTAAATGTTAGGCCTAGCTGTAAGCACTGGAACTGAAAGTAATCAATGTAGTATGAATTTAAAACCCTTTCCAATGCCCCTACGTCTATTTCGTACATTCTTCACTTAGGTCAACAAGGGCAACTGAAAACACTCAAATCACGATCTCCGGTGCCCTAAGTTAAGCCTAAAATTACACGGCTAATTTTGGTATTAGTAGGGGACTTGAATTCTCCTAAGCTATGTTAGGTTAGGCTTAGGTGGAAGTAGTCAAATGAAGCCCATTTAAAAATTAGTAACGTATTGTAGTATGAATTTAAACCCATCTACAGTGTCCTAACTTCATATACTCTTCGCTGAAAACACTTATCTTCAGTGTCCCAAGTTAGGCCGGAAATTAGTATACAGTATTATTAATAAAGGTTTTGAAGTAAAGTTAGGGCTCGTAATTGTTGAAAAGGGTGCAAAAACAAATTTTTAAATTTCATCTGATAGATTTTATTTTATATTTTAGACCCTTGCGAAATATTGGACCATGATACTGCACCCTATCAACAATTGAGTCCTAATGATGATGAGAATATGGATAATTACGATGATCTGGAACAGGAGGATACTCACGATAGGCAACATTTATTACCCAAGTGACGTAGAAGATGGACCACTATAGTCATTTTCTTTTTTAACGTACGCAAAATGTCAAGCATTTAATTTATACCCATTTGTAGCGCAAAAAAACAAGACATTTTGCAAACAAAAAACAGAGCTTTAATGAAACAAAACATATAAGGGTATTTTTAAATCGTAGCAAATTGATACAGTCAATAATTGTTTAGTTTGTTAAGCTTTTAATTTAAACACTTATTTTTTCTAGTTGATCTGATTTGCACATATATTTTTCCATTATATTATAAGTATTAATTTTTTATGGTTAAATATTATATTTTTTCCTTATTTTAACAAAGTATTAAAGTTACTAACATACCGGTAATTAATATAGAAACTAGTAATGCAAACTTGGCTTATAATAATAGGATTATATTTTTGTAAAATATTTTGCAAAGAAAAAGAAAATAGCAATTCCATATACCGTTATAACAATAAAAAGATTACGTAGCCAAGCCCGACATTTAATTTTTATCATATTTTATTTAATATTTTGGGCATATTTATTTCTTAATTTAATAGTGTACGAATCCACCAATATAAAAAGTTTACAAAACAAATATTAAACTAGAAATAGATTTAAAACTTACCATCAAAATAGGTTTAGCTGGATTCATGGAGATCCTAGCGACCAATGGGCAAATGCCCATCGTTCACGCGAAATCTCCACGAGACTTACAATTCGATTGGTCGCTAGACCTTATACGGGAGGAAATCAGAATCTCCATGAATCCCACTAAGCCTATTTTCCGGGTAAGTTTTAAATTTATTTCTAGTTTAATATTTGTTCGTAAATGTTTTCCCCATTGGATTAGGTCTATTTAAACAATAAGGAATCGATAAAAAATCACTTAGTGTTAGGTTGCATTCTCACTTTAAGCCCTGTTTTCAATCAAGTTTTTCAAGCTTCTACTTTTGCTATTCCAAAAGAAGTTTATATCAACTTTATATGTGTTCACACATATTATTTATGAATCGCTTTATTGTAGCTCCAGCTATCAGTTGTTGAAACCGAATAGGTATGAAACTGGTTCACGAATCAGTTTCGAGAAAAGACGGTTTCCTGTTCACACCAGTCCAGCGAAACGTTTTGAAACGGTTTAAATCGATTCCAAGGCCTCCCTTACCACAAAAAGTTAGTCTGATGTGAAGAGGTCCTCAAGAACACTAAAAAGGTCTTGGGGAAGTCTTTAAGACCTCCCCAAGAATTCTTAAGACTGCATAAGACTCCCGAAAGACTTCCCCAAGACCTCTTAAGACGAACTTTTTTCAGTAAGGGCTAGTATGAATGCAGCTTTAGGTATCTGCTTTTCTCTTAGTTGAAGCCTGATAATGTCAGTTAAATGAGAAGCTTGATTTAAGCTTCAACTTCTTGGCCAAAAAATCTTGATTGAAAACGCGCCTTTAGAGATACAAATTACAAGAACAGTATAGAAAAAAAAAAATAAGTTGCCATCTTCACAAAATTTGGCCATAAAAAAAATTTCCCCACATATGGTCCCAGCATGGATATTATAGAACTAACAGTTAAAGATTCTCTCGCCTTCTGGTAAGTAATAGTTGTTTTACTTGGTCTCTTTTATAAAAGTACTTAATACAGAAAGTCTTACATTTCATTTTAAACTTAATCATTTAATCAAGTTTTTGCCACATTTATATACTTATGACACGGTTACAGTATAACTTTAATTAAGCCTACACTGATAAAGTGATAATTAAATGTTATTTATACAGTTAAAGTTTAAAGATTGTATTGTGAAACTACCAAAGATGTTCTGGTAAGTTTCAATGACTATAAGGAGCTTTTTTTTGCAGATTTTGTAATTTTTATCAAAGGTACTTGTTTCATTATCCCTTTAGAGGGAATATAACCAGGTTTAAAGAGATAGTATCACGTATTTTTTTAACCCCACCCCCTCCTATGGCTGCGTTGTTTTTGGTGATATACACTGTTACAACCTTGGAAGGGACCAAAAATTGCCATAGATACAAAATGAGGGTTCACCAAAGTGGGTGTTGATCCCTCCTAATAATCAATCGCCTTGGAAGTTATATTCCCTTTTAATGACAAATTTGTAATTTCCATATTTGTTTTTACAGTTGCATAATTTTCTTTTTTTATTAAGTTTTTGTTGACTACTAAAACCAACTTTAAGAGGCATATCACCACGTTTCTTCATAAGACAAAACTTAATCATTCAAGCTATTTGCCATTCCCTAAAATTAGAATGACTTCCAATTTTAAAAACAAACAAATCAATTAAAAATTAAACATTATTCAAGAGCCCCTATTATTAATATTATAATTATGCTTCAAGCTCATGTCGGTGGAATATTACGTCACACTCAGCCTTGCAATACATATGTAAACTCCTCCTATTTATTTAGTTTTAACAACAACATCAGGTTAATCTTCTGATATTACTAAATTTTTTTAGAAAAAAGACAAAATTTCTTTGTTTAACCACACCTGTGGGTGGTCTTTTCTATTATGTCTTTTTCTTTTCCTGAAAAGTTTTTAAGAAACTTTTAATCAACAATGATCTTTCTACGCAAGTAATTAACTTTTCAATACTTACGTCTTTTTCTTAGTTCGTGCTTTCACGGCCAGATCAGCTTGAAGAATTTTTATAGATGATAGTTTAGGACAATTGTCGAAATGCCTACGATATCGTAGATATTGGTTGGTGGGGGATCCTGCCTGCATTGTTGTGGTCTTCTTCGACTACACTTTCATTTGTATATTGTCCGACAGTAAATTAACGTTTTCCGCATCATTCTATAACAAAAACCGTTAGTTGCCAGCATGAAAGTTATTTACATCCGATGCCGATCAACCTGCTCTCCTAAAGAGTCCGAAATGAAAGGCTTGATCAAGGGTAACACTTATAATTCAGAACAAGAATACTCGCTAAGTTAAGTTTTTATATAGACCAAAAAGGTTCTATAATGCTGCAAGTTAGGTATGAATTCGTTCTTCAGAAGCGGTAAATTCCCTCGTCCCGGGCTAGAGAACCAATCAGGGCGGAGAACGTAAGTCTTGTGATAAGTGATGCAACTATTAAGCTGGATTTACACTGATAAAGTTTCTCGTTTCATTCGTGGGCGTATAGAAGTCTGAACGTGTGCGATAAGGACTAATTGAAGAATTAGTCAGTGTGCATCCGCCTTTCAATTAGAATATATAATATTTTTCTCTCTACTCCAGATGCTGTACACGAAGGGAAATCTAGGAGGAGAAAGGGGAGATTACTCAGAGGCAGTTTATTTAGATAAGGGAATAATAATACCTTTACAATATTCATAACAGTATGTGTTGAACTTGTTAGCAAGTACGCAGACAATCTATTATTGGAAAGAGGCGAGTCTGGGCGAGTATAAGTATAAGCTTGTTCAATTATGCGCCCTTCAGTCTCAAACTGATTGACTAGCTCTTTTTTGTTGCCGTGTTAATTTAATATAACTTGAGGTATTAGGAACTTTCAGCTGTTTGTTATTGTTATCACCATAAATTTAGAAGATAAGTTATAAACTTATGTTATCACCAATTTTAGGATGCACCAACAGAAACTTCCTGTTTACTATTATCAGAGGGATATAATAACCCCCTTCGGGGGGAAGTATGAAAGCCCCTATACTACCAATGCTAAAAATCACGAACAACAAGAGCCCGCTGCTGACTATCTAGGCACTAGCTCGCGCTGGACTTCTCAATGTCGCTACTCTAGTAAATGGTCTTTGTATAAACAAGACGGCACGATTTGTGTTTAGAACATCATGTCTCAGGAGTCAGGCTGTCTGTTAAAATGGAGTCAAAGGTTGACTTCAGCTCGCAAGTTCCGGAAGTGTGCGTAGGGAAAATTTAGTGAGGTTCAAAATGGTGTAACTATTTTTTGGGAGTAAAGCGGTGTGTCGATCCGCCGCGATTTACGCCGGGCACTTGTTGTTCGTCAATTTTGCCTACCTTTCATACTTCCCCCCGAAGGGGGTTATTATATACCTCTGCTATTATCATGCTATTATTTAGTCTATGACGCGACTGTACCAGGCATTCCAGACTGTACTGATTATTTACCACTGTAGCTTGATAGGGAAGTTTTCCTTCTGTTATAATATTCTAAAATCCGAAAATTAAAGAATCCTTGTGTTTTAATTTTCCAGTTTTTATATTTATTTCGAAAACCGAAATGCCTTTCGAACCCTCCATAACTTCAAATCTTAATCCAAAAAACTTGAATTTCTAAGCAGCTGAACTATAAGATAGCACTATAAGTTTATGCTTATCTTCTAGAATATAAGTTATAATCTTATAATAGCAGGGGCGTCGGAAGCGGGGGGGCAGGGTGGGCTCAAGCCCCCTCGACCGTCGGACCTGGGGTAACTGAGCCCCATATAATTTGACCTTAGCCAACTTGTTCAGCCCACCCACTTAGTAATAACTTCCGACGCCCCAATAGCAACCGAAATAGATATTTATAGCGCGCTATAAATTATAATCACCGAAATATTCGTAAGGCTTTTCCTTTGGTAAAATAAAACTTGGACCTTTAGCTACGCCCAACGAGCTAAGCCGAATTTAAAATGAAATATGAATTGTGACTACGCAATTTTTAAAACAAAACGCTAAATCTAAATCTTTTTGGCAAACAGCCAATAAACTAGACTTTTCATGACAATTTTCCAAATAGTAAAATAAAATTTGACCTTCAGCAGCATCAAATGACACGCTAAGCCTAACCAGAATAAATAGCAATAGTTGCCATGCAGATCTTTTAAAACAAACTAAAACCACTTGGCAACTCAAAGATTTTTTAATTTGCCCTTTCTAATCCGACTAGGTCCATGCTTGATTTTGCCTGTTCAAATTTCCCTCGCTTGCGAGTTGCGTTGTACGTCATCAGTCTGTGACGTCATCATAGAGACATGTCTTCCGTAAGTTCCGTGTGTAGTAGTGCCGTCATGTTGCCGTTGGATATTTGATAAACCCCAGAATTTGAAGTAAATAACTTAATTAATTTTAATCTGGATAATTATACTCAAAAGTGGTCGTTTTTAAGCTTACATATTGATCATTACATAGTTTAACTCTAACCTAGTTGTAGTAATGGGATGTCAGTTTCTTTATGTGTTTTTATTAAGCCTTGGTTTACTTTGTTTACCTTTTCGAGCTCGGCAGCTGGAGCTGGGCTTCTATGTTGCATAGTCTAGCCTAAAAACACAGTGGCCTATTTTAAAACTCATAACTACTATTCAATATTTTAAGAGAACCAATTTTTTTGGATATATTAGGTAATTGGAGAGAAAAATGGCAACCCTAGATAATGCCGTTTCTAACGGCTGCCGAAACACTGGGGGAAGAATGAACGTCATGGAAGGAGTAGGTGGTCGAGTAATGAGAGGTCCCGATTGGAAATGGGTTAAACAAGATGGTATTTGAATTTATATTATGGTTGTCTTTGTATTGAGACATGGTCCAAATTACTTAACTCTTCTATTATTAGGTGGGGAAGGCCATATTGGTACTGTAAGGAATTTTGAATCACCGGAAGAAGTTGTGGTTGTCTGGGACAATGGAACAGCGGCTAATTATAGGTGTTCAGGAGCTTACGATTTAAGGATAATTGATAGCGCACCTACAGGTATTTATTAATATAAAAACATCAACTTTCTCAACATTCTCAAACTAATGCGTTTTTATTAGGAGTTAAACATGAAGGTACAATGTGCGATACTTGCAACCAACAACCTATTTTCGGCATAAGATGGAAATGTGCCGAGTGTCCCAACTTTGATTTATGTTCCATGTGTTACCACGGAGATAAGCACAACTTAAGACACAGATTTTTTAGAATAACTTTCCCTTCAAGTAGTAATGGGCCTCAAAGTGAAAAGTAAGTTAAAATTTTTACTTTTTTTTTTTTTTTGAAAACATAATTAAATCCAGTCTAATTATTTTTAGGGTGCTTCTAGAAACTCGTAGGAAAAGTAAGAAAATTGCTATTAGGGGTATCTTCCCGGGTGCTCGAGTAGTGAGAGGCGTTGATTGGCAATGGGAAGATCAAGATGGAGGAAACGGTAGAAGAGGTAAGGTTACCGAAATTCAGGATTGGAGCGCAGCTAGTCCCAGGAGTGCTGCTTACGTAATTTGGGATAATGGAGCCAAGAATCTTTATCGAGTTGGATTCGAAGGAATGGTAAGAAATTTAATATTTCAAACATTGATGCGATAAAAAAACATTTTTAACCTTAAATTTAGGCTGATTTGAAAGTTGTCAATGATGCTAAAGGAGGCACAGTCTATCGTGACCATTTACCCCTGCTCGGAGAACAAGGAAAATTAAGCACCCCAGTTTTTCAAATCGGAGATCTAGTAAATGTTGATTTAGACTTGGAAATTGTGCAATCTTTACAACACGGCCATGGAGGATGGACCGAGGGAATGTTCGAATGTTTGGGAACTACTGGAACTGTTATCGCTATTGACGAAGATCACGATGTTTTTGTTTTATATCCTAGTAATAATAGGTAATAGTATTATTTACAACATTCCTTAACAAGTTAAAGAGTTTGCTCTCTAATGAGAAGTTTTTATAGGTGGACCTTTAATCCTGCAGTTTTAACTAAAATTGGTTCCTCTCAAGCATCATCTTCAGGTGCCTCAACTTCGGCTGTCGGAGGAGCTACTGGTGGTGCGGAAATCGCATCCACTTCCTTCGTTGTTGGAGATTTGGTTCAAATTTGTAATGATTTAGAAAGAATTAAGATTTTACAACGAGGTCATGGAGAATGGGCCGAAGCTATGACGCCCGTAACTATTTTTTTATGTTAATAAATTGATATGATTTTACTTCGAACTAGTGTTGGGCTGAAACCGATACTGGATCAGTATTAGTACTGATATTGGAGTTTTTTCTGATTTACTGATATTTTAAATACCTATACCGTAATTTTTTAAAAGATAGATAGCGCAAAACTCTTGCCAAACTTCATCGAATAAGAGTGCATTTCCGTTTTTGAATTCATAACTAAAATAAATGGCTTTTAAAATATCGGTATCGGTTAAACTTTGGGTATTGGATCAGTAAACTTACAATGTCGGCCAACACTACATAGAACCTAAGTTTTATTATATTTAACATCAAAGTAAAATTGTATCGATTATATATTATCGGATCTTCGTAATCAATTTAATAAATGATCAAAAATGTTTAGACTTTAGGAAAAATTGGTCGCGTTCAACAAGTTTATCATGATAATGATTTGAAAGTAGACGTCTGCGGAACTTCTTGGACCTATAATCCGGCTGCTGTAACCAAAGTTGTCTCTGATTCAATGACTGGAACTACAAGTGGTGGTAAGATTTATTTTTATATTTTATAGTCGTTAATTATGGAAAAAAAATTGTTTAAGTAATTGAGTATTGGCCAATTTCATAATTATATCTATCAATTTATATATATATTTTTTTGGTTTAGAACGTTTAAGCGCTTTATTGAAGAAACTCTTTGAAACCACTGTTTCTGGAGACGTAAATGAAGATCTAGTTAAATCTGCCGCTAGCGGAGATGCCCAGCGTTGCGAAGAAATTTTAAAACGTCAAGACGCGAATGTAAATGGAGTTTTTGCCAGTCATACGGCTTTGCAAGCTGCCAGTCAAAATGGTCACATTGAAGTGATTAAGATTCTTTTGCGACACAATGCTGATGTTGAAATTGAGGTAATTATTGCATATTTCAAAGTTATGAAGCCGTTTTCATATTTTTAACTAAAATTAACTAATTTAAATTTAATATTAACATAAATAGGATAAAGACGGTGATCGTTCCGTTCACCACGCTGCTTTCGGTGATGAACCGGGTATTATGGAGCATTTAGTCAGAGCTGGCGCCGATTTGAATGCTAGAAATAAACGCAGGCAAACTCCGTTACACATTGCCGTTAATAAAGGACACGTCGGAGTCGTGCGCACACTTTTAGAGATGGGTTGTCATCCCAGTTTACAGGTAAATTTAAAATATAGTTTAAATTTCGCGCGTTTTTATAAAACCACTAGATGGCGATCATAGGTTATACAAAAACTAAAGACAAGCTTTGTTGAAAGCTTAAGCCAATAGATGGCGAAACTGCAGTAGGAAGTAGATGCAGTTTGCCTTGAAATGCGTTGAAGCCGCGTTTTTCGGCAATCTTTTTATATTTTAGAAAACTTATTAAAAGAGATTATAGACTGATAAAAAAGTTATTCTTAATCGATTTGGACTGGTTAATTTGAGTGAAATCCATATCAAAAGTCGCCAAAGATTTCACGGTAATTTACAGTTAATTATCAAAGTCGGGAACTAGGCATGCTAAGCCTAAATCCATTTCCATAAAGAAAAGTGAGTTGATGACAAAAAATGAAATATGGCGCTTTGACCCTTGACCAATTTAACTATAAAGCGCGCGCCATTTCTAACGAACTTCTCTTTGAAAACCAAACTGTAAGTCCTTTTGGTCAAATAGTGGTCATGGCCATCTTAAAGTAGACAGTAACCTGACTAAATTTGGGCCTTGTGAAATTGATCTCCTGCCAAGTTAGCGAATTTAATCTTTAAAAATTGAAAATACTTGTGAAACTGTTTTTACATACGCTACACTTGCTTGTCTACTTTAAGCATTTAACTTTTGACTTTATAGGATGTATTTGAAGTTTTGTTACTACTTCTTACTTTTTTGGTAAGTTTTTGGTCAAATAGTGGTCAAGGTCGATTTAACTAAACTAAATATTAAAATTAACTTGTTAAAGGTTATAAAGCTCTTTTTTTTAAACTGACGTTTATATAAAATTTCTCTTCTTTCAGGATTCGGAAGGAGATACTCCTCTTCACGATGCTATTTCAAAGAAGAGGGATGATATGCTTACTCTTCTTTTGGATCACAGTGCCGATATCACATTAACGAACAACAATGGGTTCAACGCTCTACATCACGCAGCGCTCAGGGGAAATCCGAGGTAGGACCCTTTCATTTTAGAGTTTGTCTGTTGAGTTACGTATGTTTAATTCTCATTTCCGTGGTATTACCACACCGAAGAGTTATTTTATATTTTTATTTGTATGTCTACTTTGTGTTGGGTTTTGTGTGGTTTTACTGATTTAGATATTTAAGCCTACCGTGTATTAAGGAAATTTGGTGTTTCCAGGGCTCTCACCAGGTCCCTAAAATACCCAAAATGTTTAATTTGGTCCTTTAATTACCCTACCTTCAATAATTCCAAGCAATATTGCTCAAAACACTAAAAAATCTTCCCACCAAAGGAAGAATTCAGTATTAATTATTGTTTTTATGAAAAGAGTACTTAGTATTTGGATGTTCTAGTTATTTAGAAAAGTAGCTGCGTTAAATTCATGAACTGGGATAAATAAGTCATAACATTAAGTTTATAACTTATCTACTATAAGTATGTCAATTAGTTCAATTCCTTAATGAGACCTTGTTTCAGAGCTGATGACACTGTGACGTCAAAACCATCCCTAGTAGCCAAAAATTAGGAACAACGAAAGTCCCTTTTCCCCTATTCTATATTATTTTGGTGGGAGCCCTGTGTTTGGGAAAGTCGCATTACATCAATGTTTCAGGAAATTCGCGTTACGTTTAAGGAAACCAGCGCTACATCATTGTTACCGCGTTTTGTAACAAGTTATTTGGAACAAGGGAGAATATTCAACTGTTTTCTACGGAATATTGTAGTATTTTTCTTTTCAGATATTAGTATTATATACTCGTTTTTCGTAATGTAGTACTAGGGTTTTTATAGTATTGGGGACCCTGGTAGTACCTTATCGTAGTACCTATAAGGTATTTTAAATTTAATTTATTTTTAGTTATATTTTTCTACGGCTACAATTTTTATTTTTCTAAGTTTAATATTATTTCTGCAAAAAAAAAGTACTTAATTTTAGTATTCTACTCACTATCATTGGGCATCAAATCCTTGAATATCTGTGGGTTTTATCTCACTTCTACTCTGCAACTAAACTTTATTTCTAACTAAACAGTTCATCAACCATTGAATTCTATAGTTTTTTCAGGTGAAATATTTAAGCCTTCCTTATAAATCAATCTAAAATTAACCATGGGGTAGGACATAAGTTAAACTTGCGTGAAGTATTTCAAAATCATTTTTCTCTAGATTTCTTGATTTTAATTTTTTTTAGGATTTCGTAATTTTTTACCAGTATGCAGATAATATTCTCAAGGCCATAAACCCCTATTTCTAATCCAAAATAGCCCCTCAGAAATAATCATAATAATTTCCGTTGCGAGGTACAAAATCCGACATCATTGGTTTCTATATTCAAAATTTCAATATAGCCTGATGTTGAAAACTTAATTCGTTATTTACCAGGTGTTTTTACCATCATATCAAACGTATTATTAACTTAACCCCCTTAATTATAATAGCTGAGTTTGGAGATACCCTGACCACCTTTATGCTCTTGACCGAAATCAATCTCAGGTTTTTTGTCCGATACATAAGTATTTTAATATACAACCACTTGAAATTAGTTCTTCGAGATGAAACACATAATAGATGATTGCATTTTTTAATAGAACCATTGATACCGCTTCTTGTAAGGAAGTCTTACATCGTGTCTAGAAAATCAATGACTCGTAATCAGAATCAGCTTAAAATTTCAGAGCGTACAAAGCTACGCTTGGTACTACCTGAAACCTTTGTCTCTAGTTTCATGTGTTGAAACTTCAACCTGATTCTGACTGTAGTGTCAATTCTGTCGCCTATAAATAAGGGTCAAATTAATTTTTGTAAGGTCATGGGTCAAAGATATATTTTACTACTTAAGCGCCTATTTGATTTATAAATTTTTCAAAGAAAAATAAGAAAGAGATGTATACTTTTAATGTTCCTATTAAGAAAAAATATATATATATATATTGTTTAACTACCATAGGGAGACAAAAAGACAAAGTAGATGGGTCAAAAAGTAGAGCAAGCCAGCTGTCTTAATTTCCAAAGCCGGCCCCACCCTGGGTATCTCCTAACTCCTCCTAAAGGGCTTGCCCTTAAAGTGCAAGTCTTTCGTGAAGAATTGCTTTTTTTGAGAATTAGTTCAAATTAGCTGAAAAATTAATTAAAACTTTAAGGTCAAATAATTTTCCAATTTTTGTGTTGTGCCACTGAAGAGTTAACCACGGGTCAGGGAAAGCAGGGAATTTTAAGATATTTTAAAAAGTCAAGGAATTTGAAGATCTTTTAAGAAACCAGGAAATTACAATAATTAGCAGCAGAAAAGGATTACCTTGATATTGAAAATATTTATTTTTAGTCATATGTAAAAGGTTAAAAATTTTGTAGTTTTGTCAGGGAAATCCTGGAAAAGTCAGGGTTTGAATCTTTAAGGAACTGTGGCAATCTTGAATCGGTACACCAATTATGATAAATACTTGCTCAAACTATACCTACAGTTATTATTCCACCTTGTTAGCTTTTTCACCCGGTAGAAAACGCTATTTGAATTAATATTAAATGTTACAGTTTTAATTCGAGCCATTTAGAAGATATGAAAAATTGTAATACCTTTATTTGGTATGAGGTGTAGTTTTAAATTACCTCAAACTCGTCTTAAACCATGGTGGGACATGGGCGTGAATTATCTAAGCTCTTATCCTCTGTCTGCGAGACTTTTTAACAAGGTGTTCTATAGCTCCCAGACTCCACCCAGATAGGGGGATGAGCTAGTGACGTCTAGTCACGTGGTAAACACCGCTACAGTACAATACTGAGTCAACAAGGGAAATATTGATACATCAGAGCTTTCTATATCGCACCTTGGTGTCATCCCCCTTAGTGAGGGAATTTCAGTATTCGCCCTTAGAAGCGCTCCCCCAGTAAGGGATTCCATGACGTCAGCCTTTCTTTCCCCCTTGGCTCTCTGCTGTCTCCCTATTATGTAGTGACACTTGATCTTTGAAGGCCGGGCATCGCGTAAAGGTAATCTCATATTTTATACAAAATCACTAAAGGGGTTTCTCGTATCCTCTCTTCAGCAACTATAATGAATCATAGATTAGTTTTTTTTTGTCTTTGGCTACTCTCTCTCTTATTTTTTGACATGTTAATACTTTTTTTTTTCCTCGAGAAGCTATATTTCACCTTCTCTCCATAGGAGAGCCCGTGTTGGCAATTTTCTCGTTCCATCTCTGCCCTTTTTATGGCCGATCGAGCTACCTGCTATACGGCGCTAAAGTTGTCTTAGGGTTATTTCCCCGGATGGTTTATGCGAGTTTTGACTTTTGGATGGGCGACCTGAATCTAAAGGGAAGGTAAAATGTATCCAATAGAGTTGTGGCGTTTAGGCGAGGTTTAGTTGTAGTTAAGCCCCTACTACACCTTGTTTTGACCTCCGTCCCTGAAGCTACGGTCACACTTTAGCTACAGTTACACCAGAATTTCTTAATCGTTTTGAAACGGTAAAATCAATTCGATATTCAAATTGCCAAGAATCGTCTTAAGCGTCACGTGTTCACGCATTATTTTTATAAATAGATTTATTGTAACTTCATCTATCGGTTGTTGAAACCGAATCGGAATGAAACTGGTTCCCGAAGCAGTTTCGATAAATCTAATCAAATCGATTCGAGAAAAGACGGTTTCCCGTTCACACGACTCTAGTGAAATGTTTTAAAACTGTTTAAATCGATTCCAAGGCATAGTATGAACGCAGATTCAGTTAAACTTTTTTTCCCTTTAACAAAAACCAGTATAGTAAACATAGTAATATAGTAAATCTAGTTTCGTACTCTCTTTAAATATCAAAACAACCTTTATATATTGAAGCTCGCGTATGCTACTACTTGTTTCTTTTTTGTTATGTCCTTTAACCCCCTAAGGAGCAAATTCTGCTTAGACTATTCATCCTTATTTGTCCATCTCTGGCCTTTGCTTCTCCTTGGTTTTTCTCGTTGCCTTTCGTAACTTTAGAAGACTGACTTGTATATATTTAGAGAAGGGGTTATTTGTTCTGGCAAAACAGAAGGGGGCTTCATTTTTATTAGAAAGTCTTACGCAATTTTAGGTCAGTCTCCCGAAACAATATTACAGATCACGCTCAATTTACTTTGGGGGGGCCCTGGCTAAAATTCACATAAAGATGAAAAAATATTTTTGATTTATTTCGAGGAGAGAAAATAGGTAATGTGAAACTCCAAAACGGGAGATTTAAAAAAAAAAAGGGGGGGGGGGAGCCCATTATTGACACTGAAAAGAATACTATTAACAGAACCCTATTTTAGAATTAATAAAGGTGGCTTCTCAGGTTGGGATCTCCTGTACTGATCAATAAAATTAAAAATTCAGAATATATAAAAGCTAAAAAAATGGCTAAAATCTATTCGTAATATTTCAGTTTTATTTAAAAGTTTGAACCATGTAAACGAAATTAGTTTTTCACTGTGCCTAAATGTATATCTTTAAAGGAAGATTTAAATTTTTTATCTATTCCTGATCGTTTAAATAGGCCTAATCTACTTTCAAATTAGATAAAAATATAGTTAAATTTTATTCTACACGGATTTCGAGAAACAGCCCTTCCTTATTGTTTAAATAGGCCTAATCCATTAGTGAAAAAATTTACGAACAAATATTAAACTTGAAATAAATTTAAAACTTACCCTTAAAATAGGCTTCGCGGGATTCGTGGAGATCCTGATTTCCTCGCGTATAAGGTCTAGCGACCAATAGAATGCGATTGTAAGTCTCGTGGAGATCTCGCGTGAACAACGGCCTTTGCTCATTGGTCGTTAGACCTTACACGGAGACAATTCAGGATCTCCATGAATCCCGCTAAACCTATTTTCTGGTTAAGTTTTAAATATTTTTAGTTTAATATTTGTTTTGTAAACTTTTTATTGGTGGATTAGGCCTATTTAAACGATAAAAAATCGATTAAAAATCACTTATTAGGTTGCATTCTTCCTTGAATAAAAAAAATCACTATCCAGGGCTAAAATTTGAAAACCATAAAAATAGGGTCGTGTGTTAATCTTCGCCAGGCATACGAAACATATGAGATTATAATATCTTAAATAAAAAAATTACAAGTTTTTCTGACACTCTTTTTACATTAAGCCTCTCTTTAATATCATTTTTTCACCACTTCCGCATTATGTTTTATTCGGTTATGAAAGAGAAAAAATAAATAAAAACTAATTATCTATACGCTATGCTTAGCTTTTTGGGTAATATTTCACCCTAGTTTTAATCTCTTTAAAAAAAAATTGGAGGGTTAAAATAAGTTTTTGCGAAAAAATCTCGTCCTAATGCCTAGAATTTAAATTATTTTTCAAATCCCTTTTCAACACCCTTTTGTGATTAATTAGGGTGAAAGCGAGACTTCCTTTTTGCTGCTGCGAAATAAAAAAAAATTCTCAGCTCCTAGGATTCTTTTTTAAATAACTTTATCCCGTTTCTTTTAACCTAGTACAAAAAAATGTGGCTGAAAAAGATTTTTTTCCTCGCATCTTCTAAATATAAAACAGAAAGTATTTTAATTTATTCAAAAGGTTCTATCGATTTAGTATCCCTCCCTCCTCTTCTTTTTCTATTAAAGTAACGGTGGAATATAACTCGAAAAGATTAAAGGGCAACTTGGAGCTAAAAATGGAACAGCTTTTGAATTTATTTTCGGAATCACCTTCCTGTTTGGAATTTTTAGACTCGTTTTTGGCGTTTAAATTAATTTCTAAAGTTCGATAAAATTTGAATAAAAGTAAATATAAATTTCGACCAATCATATAATTTCAGCCTTTAACAGCGCTTGTAATGTCCTAAACCCAAAAGAATAGTTCAGCCTTTTGACGCTCAAGGTCTTGGCCGTCTAACGCCGGCCTATCTCTTAATGTTAGGACATTACAAGCGCTGAAATAATATGATTGGTCGAAATTTATATTTACTTTTATTCAGACTTTACTGAATTTTAAAAATAAATGTAAACACCAAAAACGTGTCTAAAAATTACTTGAAAATTCATGAATATGTTTTTGGCATGGTGATTCCGAAAATAAACTCGAAAGCTGTTCTATTTTTAGCTCAAATTTACCTTTAACCTTTATATATCCAAACATACACACTGAATGAAACGATCTGGCGCAGTAGCGCAGCTAAAATATTCCATGGCGCAGCTGGAGAATTAAATGGCGCAAACCAATTCACTAGGTCAGTTGGGGTTATTTGCGCAGAATTATCTTCATCATAACAGCAACGAAACCCCAAAAAAATTTAATTGAGCAACAAAACAAAGAAAAAGATCATAGCTCTAATATTGATTCTTCATTTCGTCCTTTAGGTTATTCATCGAATTTCTTTTACTCTCATTAAGTTGCAGTCTCATTATAATTTAAAAGCTTGTCACTTACACTTTAAGATTGAAATTTAGCTTTTTATATATTTTGGATCGTTTCTTATATCTCTACCACTTTATTTAACCTTTTGCTCCTGTAAATAAACTTTGCCTTGCACACCGCTGTACGAATGTTGAAACACTTTTACAGGCTCCGTAGAAAATACATTAGAATACTCGCCCCTGGAAGATGGCCTCGCTTTTAAGTAGTAGGATCAGAAACGCTAGGCTTTCCACGCTCAATGGTACACTGCAATCGAACGCTATCTTTTTAGAGAGCTTTGGAAAGACGGTCCGTTTTTCTAAGGTCAAGCTCACTATCTGATAATTCCCATGCTTCACCAGTAGGGGATATACTCGTCTTCAAGCGGAGTATACAATGACTTTATACGAGTTTAAAACATCGCAAATGAAAACGCCTCATTTTATTTTTATTTTTTCTCTCATTTTGCAAACTTCTCTTGATCGTGAGAATCGGCTGCCGTTTATTTACGGACCAAAATAATAAAGATAAAATCATTCACTTTCTGAAGGCAAGATTAAACTCCATAAAATAAACTGTACTGCGCATGGCCCAAGCAAAAATGACACCCACTTTTCTCTCTCGTTTCTGATTCTTCTACTTAAACAATCCTTTATTGTATCCCCTTTAGAGTTAAGAAAGAATACACCGAAATATTTTAGGGGATAGTCCCGTTATAAGAAACAAACCCTATATACATAGCCTCAATATCTGTAAAGACTCTAACGACCCGAAGAAAGCTTAAAAAAAAAAAAAAAAAAAAAAAACTCCCTTTCACCCTCCTTAATTCACTCTTTGCAGATAAGATTTGCGATTTTTAAGAGCATATATCGCTAAAAATCGTATAGCGACAAAAACTTCGTATATATTATTAGATGAATAAGCTGGGATTAAACTCGCGGCTCATGTAGATCTAAAGATAAAATCCGTCTACCTTAATCGCCCTTGACGTTATAGATAAACTATTAAGTTTCATCTTAAAAGTAGACTACAGTTAATGCTCTTCATGGTTTTGTGTAATATATTAAATGTCTTTGACTCTAGTTGATTATTAGCTTGAAAATGTATATACAGGGGTGGTCCAGGTTTAACCACTGAATGGTATAGTGTTTAAAAACGAATCTAAGGGATAATGAACAAGAAATATCTCGCGATTTTTTTTTTTTTTAAATAACGTTTTTATTTTATCTGATTTCTTCAAACGTTTCACTTTTAATTTTTCGATGCCTTTAGATATATTTAAAACTAAGAGTATTATATGGAAATATAGCTCACTAAGAGATTGGGTTGGTAATGCTATATAGATCTACTGACCACACACACATAAGCAGGGTGCATATAATCCTTGAAAATCTGTAATTTCTGGAAATATCATAGAATTTGAATCCCCCCCCCCCAAAACTCATAAAAATATAAATCAGGGTTTATACAAACCTGTAAATCTCAGGAAAATAAATTAAAGGAAAAAAGTCAGGTAAATTTAAAAATATTATTGAAATTCTGGGAAATTTAAAAATATTATTGAAATTCTGGGAAATTTAAAAATATTATTGAAATTCTGGGAAATTTAAAAATATTAGTGAAATTCAGGGAAATTTAAAAATATTAGTGAAATTCAGGGAAATTTAAAAATATTAGTGAAATTCAGGGAAATTTAAAATTATTAGTGAAATTCAGGGAAATTTAAAATTATTAGTGAAATTCAGGGAAATTAAAAATATTAATGAAATTCAGGGTTTAAAAATATTAGTGAAATTCAGGGAAATTTAAAAATATTAGTGAAATTCAGGGAAATTTGATCTAAATGGGTTGTCACCAAATAAATATATATAACAAATCACCTAAATTAAAAATTTCTGTTAAATATTCCGTAACAATTACTTGTGGAATATTTTTTACCCTTCTTTTAGAGGGTTTTATGCGGGAAAATGCTTCTGCTCTGCTAGAATCCTCAACTCTGTTATCATTGGTCAATAAATTGGGTCTAGGAGTGGCCTAATCGATTAAATCGATTTCAAAAAGGAACTCCCGAGTCAAGTACCCAGAGACGTTCTTTCTCTACCGCCCCCTGCCTGGTTCACGACCCCCTACTTTCTAAGGGTCAATTCTTTTGTTATAGAGTAAAAAGGTTAAGCTTTAATTGTCTTTTAGAGTTTTTTTTAGTCTTATATACCTCTATCTCCGCCCACTCTTTAAAAAACCATTTCGACCCTTTTTTTTTTTTTTTCTTCAATCTTTTCTTATTTTTTTTTTAACGGTCGGTATAATTGAGTTTTCTTCACATTTTATAGTGTGAGTTGCGAGAAAAAGAACAAGCCTACTCCTCATACTAGTTTATTGTCCTGTAATCTTACCTATCCTAGGTGAAATATTTTTCCAACGACCAGTCCACGCAAGATAGCGTCAAGTATTGTGTTTGATGGTAGGAAGATATATCGCGTTTCTTCGCCATTGCGTATATGACCCTCTCGAAGGAAGGTTAATTATGTTACCCATGGTTCTAGACACTCTAGCGGCTGCAGTCGGTGTAAACATTCAATCGCTAAGCTCCACTCCTGAGAAAAAATGCTAGGACAATATCTCGAACCGAAGCTGCCTTAATATCACTGTCCCCCACTCTCAGACTCCAAATCTATCGGCAAAGTTAAAAGTAGATCTTTTTTAGTGCTGACTTGAACAATTTGCAGTTTGATGATAGCGTTACGCCATCCTCGCGTTAATTACTTCTCTGGAATCAGTAATAGACTTTTGACAACACCCACAGAGCAGACTGTTTTTCCCCCACCTAAAAAACTAAACACTTTTGTTTTGAATTACTAAGGAATGTCTAAGATATTACCAGGGACACTTTCTTTAGCTTGATAATTTTATACTTGGGAGCGAAAGTTCCTTATCTCTGTTACAACACCATGGAATCAGTTTTTATGGGTGTTTTTCTCACCGTCTTTTTCCAAACTTTCGGGCCTAAATGCGTTTTTAATTATGCCCCCCTTAATATTATACCTATATTATCTATTGTACGTACTGCTTAAATTGGGTATTTTTTTCATCAACCCCTGTTAATTATTTCATAATTAACAACGAAGCTCGTTAAGATCCTGGTGGGAAATATTTTCGTACTTTTATTCCGGCGGTCCCTTTTAAAAAAAATCTAGGATATTCTCTGGAGACTAAATTTAGATTGGCCAAAAGCCCACGACGAAATTTTATTTTAATTTATTAAATTACTCATTAGATTTCTATTAATTACTCAAATGATAATTTATATTCTTTAATAAACATTATAAATTATAGTTTACTCTATCATACATTCTAAATTAGAGTGTATGTCGTACATAAACGATTAATCCAACGCACCCATTAATAGAAAGGGTTTTTAATTAATTCCAATTAGATTGTTTTGCAATTTTCTTTATTGGAAAATTATTTCTACATTGCCAGTCTTTAATTATTGGACATTAATTATTCCAACTTACTCATTCATAGAAAGGGGTTTTAATTAATCTTATTCCTACTTGGGTTAATTCCAATTAGACAGTCTTTCTATATTTATTGTCTTAACCGACGAATCATATCTTCAACAATTATTCCAATGCACCCATTCATATAAACGTTATAACTATTTATGCAACATTGGATCGAGAATTAGTCGTTGCTTAACTCCTCGTGAACTTTAGTATAGGCTAAAGCCACGTTTTCAATCAAGATGCTTTGGCATAGTAAATGATAACTATAGATATTCACCTAAGTTAAAACGAAAAATTACTTTTTTGGCAAAAAACCGTGATTGAAAACGCGCCTTTATACTAGTATATATTGCTTTAAATTTACAGCCTCACACTTTTGTTCAAAAGAGCAATTTGCAATCTCAGGCGGATTTATACATTGTTTAACCTCATTGGGGAATAAAGTAGTTTAACAAACTCCTAGACATTATTTTTATTTCGATCAATTTATAGCCTCGGGAAAAAGAACTCTTGTAAAACCCCAACGGTTTTAGCGCCGTCGGAGAGCTAGTTAAAGCTTAGTTAATGTCGTCCAGTCTCCAAATACCACCTACCTTCCCCCTTTTCCGAATTCCCTAAGCTAAAGGCCCCTTACTACGCCCGAAACGAAAACCCCTTTTGTTTCAAGCCTCTAATGAGAGGTCGATGCTCTATTAGCCTCGTTTTCGCGGAAAGGGAAGGTTGCTGAATTTGCTAGGGAGGTTGGTGTATGTCTACAACAAGGGGATAATTCTGGCTACAATGGTGCCAATATTTGAAGGAAGGCTAATTTTGGGATGAATTCGATCCGATGGGTAAAACACCACATCTATACCTGTCTTTTCCCTAGAAGGATTGTTTTAGGGCCATATGGGTGTTAAAGAGTAAAAATATATTATTAATTCGCTACAATTTCGTACAAAACCGCAAAAAAATATATCTTTAAGTAAAATTTATTTGAATGGAGAAGTATTACAGGATTGCCCCATTTGGCAATTGGATAAATTTTTTTATCAGTGTAGACTAAGGCGTGCGTTTTCAGTACGCTCTGATAAAGTTCAGTGACGTTAACCGAAGCATCCGGTAGGCTACCTCTTAATGTATTTTCTATAAGGGTGGTATCTTCGGTATGCGTCGCTGAACGCATCTAAATTGGCGCACCGTTAATTTTACTGAATTTTAAAAATGCCTTTCATGTCTGGATTTCATCCGAAGCTCGAGAGGTAAATAGTATCCCACAAAAACCAAGCTCTCACTTTCTAATCAAAAACGTATATACATCTTCTCACAAAACAGCCCGTAACCGTCGTGAAATCAAATTATGGTCAAGGTCTAGATGTGTCTGCCCATAAACATCGTGTGCCTATCACATCACTTACTTTGCGCGGCCTAAGTTGTTTTTTTATTTGATGGCAAGTGATGTGACCTTAGAATAAGATTAACATGTTTTGAAAACTTCCCTTGAATAATACCGATACATTGTGTAAGCCCCCAATTCTATAATATGTCGCTGGAATTTCCAGGGTAATCGGTACTTGAATTATTAAACAACTTAGTTTATTGATTAGTTACCCCTATAGATTAACGTGTCCTGAAGTCTTCCTGTAAATAATACCGATACATCATGAAACCCCCACTTTCATGATATGTCGCTGGAATTTACAGTAAAATCAGTACATCAGTCATTGAACAACGTAGCTAATTGAACAGGGCTATGATTTGTTACCCCTTAGATTAACGTGTTCTGAAATCTTCCTGTGAATAATACCGATACATCATGAAACCCCCACTTTCATGATATGTCGCTGGAATTTACAGGAGAATCAGTACATCAGTCATTAAAAAACGCAGTTAATTGAACAGGGCTATGATTTGTTACCCCTTAAAATGTTCTGAAATCTTCCTGTAAGTAATACCGATTCATCATGAAACCCCCACTTTCATGATATGTCGCTGGAATTTACAGGAGAATCAGTACATCAGTCATTAAAAAACGCAGTTAATTGAACAGGGCTATGATTTGTTACCCCTCACAGTAACGTGTTCTGAAATCTTCCTATAAATAATACCGATACATCATGAAACCCGCACTTTCATGATATGTCGCTGGAATTTACAGGAGAATCAGTACATCAGTCATTAAAAAACGTAGCTAATTGAACAGGGAAATGATTTGTTACCCCTTAGACTAACGTGTTCTGAAATCTTCCTGTGAATAATACCGATACATCATGAAACCCCCACTTTCATGATATGTCGCTGGAATTTACAGGAGAATCAGTACATCAGTCATTAAAAAACGCAGTTAATTGAACAGGGCTATGATTTGTTACCCCTTAAAATGTTCTGAAATCTTCCTGTAAGTAATACCGATACATCATGAAACCCCCACTTTCATGATATGTCGCTGGAATTTACAGGAGAATCAGTACATCAGTCATTAAAAAACGCAGTTAATTGAACAGGGCTATGATTTGTTACCCCTCACAGTAACGTGTTCTGAAATCTTCCTATAAATAATACCGATACATCATGAAACCCGCACTTTCATGATATGTCGCTGGAATTTACAGGAGAATCAGTACATCAGTCATTAAAAAACGTAGCTAATTGAACAGGGAAATGATTTGTTACCCCTTAGACTAACGTGTTCTGAAATCTTCCTGTGAATAATACCGATACATCATGAAACCCCCACTTTCATGATATGTCGCTGGAATTTACAGGAGAATCAGTACATCAGTCATTAAAAAACGCAGTTAATTGAACAGGGCTATGATTTGTTACCCCTTAAAATGTTCTGAAATCTTCCTGTAAGTAATACCGATACATCATGAAACCCCCACTTTCATGATTTGTCGCTGGAATTTACAGGAGAATCCGTACATCAGTCAATAAAAAACGTAGTTAATTGAACAGGGCTATGATTTGTTACCCCTTAAATTAACGTCTTTCTGAAAATTTCCAGTAAATAATCAGGGTCTAAAAAAATCTAAAAGTCAGTTGCTTTATGGGCAGACACACCAAGACACCATGGCCAGCTTATATCAACGGAGGAGCTGATCTAAGTTGGCCATGATAAGGCTGCACCAAAATATAAGCGGATTTCGTTTTACGATAGTCTCTGAAACCTAACAAGTGATTTTTTTTCTTATCGATTCATTATCGTATAAATATTTTTCAAACAAATATTGAACTAGGGATAAATTGAAAACTTAAAATAGGCTTAGCTGGATTCATGGCGATCCTGAACTCCCCAAATAAGGACTATCAACCAATGACATTGGTCAATGGTCCTTGTATGTGGAGTTCAGGTTCGAATTTGAAATTATCAATTTATTTCTAGTTTAATATTTGTTTGTTAATGGTTGTACTGGTGGATTAGGCCTATTTCGATAAGGAATCGATAAGGAATCGATAAAAAATCACTTTATCCCTTCAATTGACTACAGTCTATTACTATTCTTAACTCAAAGAAATCTCAATGTTTGTGTGTATGACTCCTTGTTTAATTTCTTCATGATAAGACTTTGATGATAATTTTATTTAAAGATATATCGTTTATAAACTTATTACTCGAAGATGGTTGGAAGAAAATGGTGGTATCGCCAGGCTCCAATGTGGTTTATATTTAGCCCCTTCTGGCTACCTTGGGGATGATTATTCCTTAAGAATTATAACCCCCCTTTTTTTTATTCATATTTTCTTATGTTTTATTTTTTCTTTATAGTTTATTTCGTTTTTTTCTTGGGTTTTATTCGAATTTTATTTTATTTTATTTTCTCCTCTTATATAGTTTGCTCGTTTAGGGAATTGGTTGTTTCTTTTTATTTTATTTAGAGAATGCCAGGATACCGGGTACTTGAATAAAAACAACCTTGGATGGTTTTTATATACGTGGTATCAAATTTTAGCTTTTATTTTTTAAAGGGAAAGTACCACATGGTTTGAGAAAGCCAATATTTTTAATTTTAACGTGTTAGATAAATATTTAGGTTCCTGAAAGTGTAACCTCAAAATTTCCTGTTTCTTCGCCAAAAATCAACTGTTATTTCTAAATTTTACCAGAAACCGATGAAACCCTCCTTTGAAGTCTATTACCCCCAGGTCTTGTTTACCCCTCTCTGTATGGGTAAGTCTGAAAAATCGTGATTCGTACGCCTCCTAACGGTAGATATTTGCGGAGCGGGAGTTCGTCCAGCGAAGATTTCTAGCAACCTTGGAGTTTGTCAACCAAACGTCGTCGTATGTGGAGAGAGAGAATTTCCAATTTTCCGTAGGCAGGTGGTCTGAAGTAGGACCCCTCCGATCTCGTAAAATTGGGAATTTTACCCATACAGAGAGGAGCGCTATATGGAACATTAGAGTAGTAGACTTCAAAGGAGGGTTTCATCAGCTTCTGATTTTACCCAATTGATGACTATAATGAGTGGCGTATTTTGGGTTGCTAAACTGGGCATACTTTAAATTAAAAGAATTGGAGCTAAAAATGGAACACCATTTGAATTTATTTTCGGAATCACCATGCCAAAAGCATATTCGAGAATTTTTTCGCAATTTTTAGACACGTTTTTGGTGTTTAAATTAATTTCTAATGTTTGGTAAAGTTTCTATAAAAGTAAATATAAATTCTGGCCAATCATATTATTTCAGCTTTCAACAGTCCTTTTAATATCCTAATATTAAAAGAATTGGCCGGCGTTTGATGGCGAAGACCTTCTTCATCCAACGCCAGCCTGTTCTTTTAATGTTACGACATTACAAGAGCTGCTGAAGGCTGAAATAATATGATTGACCGAATTTTTATTTACGGTTTTTCCAAATTTTACCAAACTTATGAAAATAATTTAACACCAAAAACGTCTCTAAAAATTCCTAAAATAAATTCAAAGACTGTTCCATTTTTAGCTGTTTCCATTTAACTGTCTAAGTTATAAGAAATTAATCTTGTGTGTATTTATTTAATCGCCTTTTTTAAATTAAGTTTTAGAATTTAATTACCCAGTTAACCAAAAGTGTCATTCCACGTTACACATATTTTTGAAGTTATATTACCCCAATAATTTGAAAGGAAGTGAAATATTTGGGGAAGGGACTTAATCTCCTCCCCCGCCGAAAAAGTAACGGAAATGATCCATTTGGTGTGCCAACGTAGGGTTGCCACTGGTCAGGGAAAACTCAGGGAATTTTAAAATGAACCAAAAAGGTCAGGGAAAAAGTCAGGGAATTTTAAAAGAAATTACAATCATTATCCGCGGAAACGGTTCGAAGCTGACCGTGTCAGTTGTATAGATTTGAACAAAAAAAAAGTTTGGCGAACGCGATTATATAAAAAATAAAAGGTTAAAAATTTTGTAGTATTAGCTGAATCGGTGAGGGAAAATCGTTGGAAAAGGTCAGGGAAAAACCTGGAAAAGTCAGGGAATTTGAATCTGAAAAAACTGGCAACCCTGTAGTTGTTGCTTTTGACTGGAAAAATAGCTGGCCTTAGGTACATATCGCTCCAACACCATTGCTTTTTATTTTTAAACGTAGTTCGGTGCTTTGCATTAGGGGATGCGCAAATTGGAATAAAATATTATATTAGAATTTTGAACAGATTGTGGCCCAATCACTTTAAGTATAGGTCTTTGAGAAATTTTATTTTACGCCTACAAATATTATTTATTATAAGAACACAGTTGCATCCTAAGAAAGGACCTCAATAAGAATTGAAAATCGTTTTTTATCAATCGGAATTTAGGTTAATTCCGAGGCAGGAACGATAGTAAACCTTAAAACCTAATAAAGTGCCGGTGAACTGGAATTTATGGATTTCAACCTTAAAAAATATATGTAGGATTTTATTTTTACGGTGACTTTTATGGAATTGCAGAAGAAAAAGTCCACTACCTCTCACAAGGTGTTCTATGCTTTTTTTATAACAGTAATAACTGCTCTCGTAAAAGCTTAGATTTTCTTTCCGGTTGGTTTATTTTCGGAATTCAAATATCAAAAATATTGAACGCTTTATAAACACGATTCGCAAACTATTCCAATATAAATGTATATTTAATAATCCCAAAAATTAAACTCTTAAATGTAAATCTATAATTTTATCAAGAATGTGATAAATAATTGCATATAGCAAAATAAACCTTTGACCCGTAGGCAAGACAACAATCCCCCCAAAACTCGCAATTTCTCGTCTCCCACGCGTTTTGGCGCGGAAAATTATAGTGTATAACCCTTAAATCAAGTAACCTGTCGTTTGTGGAGTCTCGAGCTCGCTAATATCTAACTATAGACATAGACTATAAGAAAGGGTTTCACCGTGGACACGCGACGTGCATCTATCTCTGCCTTCCACCGTATTTTGCCAGATTTTTTAAAAAGTTAGGATCTTGTTCAGTTCAGTTACGATAGTCCCTTTTGAGACAGGGAGGCTTGCCCAGAAGGGGAGCACATCGTGTATAGTAGGGCAACCTTGGTGGGGCAGTTCGCTGGCGCCTCTAGCGGTCATCAAGCCAATTATCGTAAAAATGGTGGGAGACGTATTAGGGCTGCCTCTATCGGCAATAACAGTTACTAATGACGTAGGGAGCACGTAGCGTGTCTAGGGTGAAACCCTTTCTTAGTCTATGCTATAGGCCTAGTTCTCACTTTTTTTTAAGTTACATGTCGAACAACTTTATTATATAAATTAATGCGCCTGGATTGACTTATAACCCTAACTGGTTCCTTGATCCAAATTCTCACCTTTGTCATGGTTATTCCAAGTTTTTAAATTTAAATATCATATTACATTATTTGCATAGGGTTTCCAAAGGTTAAGGAAAAGTCAGAGAATTAGAAAATTGCGCTTAAAGGTCAGGGAAAAGTGAGGAAATTTAAATGACTCATGTCAGATAATGTGTTTTAAAAAAAGGGAATATTCTATAGTCATTTGGTCAGGAAAAAAAAGGTCATAGGTGGCCAAGGAAAACCCTGAGAAAATATGGAAAGTTTTGTGTGAACCCTGTTGCAGGAAATAAATAATGTTTGAGGTTTTGATGTACATATCTGTTAAAAGTTAACCTTGAACTCGTTATAGACTCTTCAGACGACGCGTAATTAGCCGGTGTAATCAGATTTAATTGAGATTTACGTAGACTTCTCAGTTTTATAAACCTCAGTAAAATCTGATTAAACCAGGTAATTACGCTTCTTCTGAAGAGGGTATTAGGAAGGATGGCGAGTTTTTATTACTATAATTGAATCAAAGCTGATTTTTTTTTTCATTTTATAACCCCTTTAAAAAACTTAAGCCGTTAATTAAGTTGGTACCTAAATCCCCCATGGGTTTTATGCTAAATTAGAAAGTCTATTAAAAGCCCAAATTTGCATAAAAATGAGTTTATTTTACGAGCCCCCGATGAAATGAATATGTACTTTACTTTTAATATTTGAGTCGTTAGTCTTTTAGTTATATTCGTTGAGCATGGAAAATTTATGCATTTTTAAAATCTTTTCCTTTACATTTTACTAAATTTGCATTAAAATGTCTTATTTTTGGGGCTTATAAGACTATTAAAGTGAGAGTGAATTAATGTTTCTGTCGATATATTATAGTTAACATTGGCTTTTTTATCAGTAAAAAGAAAAAAAAATAGTAAGAAATATTACGGTAGACATATTTTTTAACCCAATAGAAAAGTAGGCTTAATAATGATAAATGTAGAGTTTAAAATATTGGCGTTAAACTGTTTCCCGCCAATCACGTAAGACGCATACTTTATTCCGATAATAAATCGTTTCAAAATAGTCTTAAAGGGAGAATGCAACCTAACATGAAGTGTTTTTTTTTATCGATTTCTTATCGTTTAAATAGGCCTAATCCAACAGTAAAAAAATCACTAACAAATACATTTAAAACTTGCCATCAAATTAGGCTTAGCTGGATTAATGAAGATTACCTGAACTCCCGATGTAAGGACTAGCGACCATTGATCGATGGCTCTTATATTGGGATCTGCATGAATCTAACTAAGCCTATTTTCCGGGTACGTTTTAAAAATATTTCTAGTGTAATATTTGTAATTTTTGTTTCTGGTGGATAGGGCCTAATTAAACGACATGGAATGGATAAAAAATCATTTTTTGTTAGGTTCATTCTCCCTTTTTAGAGGCGGAAGCTTTTGTTCGTTTGTCGTAGGCAAATTAACGGCAAGATAGAAAACTTTACATTGGTCCTATTTTTCAAGTAATATTGAGTTGTAATTTATTTCATTTGAGAATAAGACCTATTTTAACTATATATGTAATAAATTTTAAATCATTTCTTATCGGGCTTTATTTTCCCTTTAAACCACCTGCTCCCATTTTTTTTAATTTAATTCCTTTGACCTTAAACTATTAGTAAAGGTCATATTCATTCGGACGCTTCATTAGCAACTGTTGTGCTTATTTACTGGACTTATTATGATGCCCAATTCTTTTTAATTAAAGAATGATCCTTTTTCTTCACCTTTTTTTCATAATTCGTTCCTGTTCTTAAAGGTATAATAACCCGATCTGGTCCAAATTTTAAATAGGGCGAAAACACTTTCATAATGTTAACAAGCCCAAGATAATGAGCATTATTGTCATCAGCGTAGGTTAGTTAAAGATAAACATGTTGTATTACAATGCTGTTACGTCATCATATTAGTGAAATTGATGAAACGAAGGTTACTAAAATCACGTTAAACTATCCCTTTATCGAGTTTTCAGTAATAGAACTTGACAGCGCTAAAGGTGTTAATTCAATCGCATTTCACGTGATATAATCCCCGTCATACCATTCAATGGCACCTCGGATCGTGTTTCTAACACCGTTTAATCATTTCGTATTCTGTCAGAACGAAGCTGTCTTCGTGTATCCAATATCCTAATGTTACGACCTTATGCCCCAATCTCCTTATAGTTTTAATACAATACATATATTGCAACATGGCGAATGATGTTATCGATCTGAATGTTTGCGAAGGAGTGTGATGAATGCCAATTTTCAAATCATAATTAAACGTTCCATAAAATTAGTATCCTAAAACTCATGTGAAAGATCTTATAGTATCCTAAAACTCTCGGAAAAAGTCTTACCTTAAAAATCTCGTGAAAGGTCTTATCTTAAAAATCTCGTAAAAGGTCTTATCTTAAAAATCTCGTAAACGGTCTTATATTAAAAACCTCGTAAACGGTCTTATATTAAAAACCTCGTTAAAGGTCTTATCTTAAAAATCTCGTAAAAGGTCTTAAAAATCTCGCAAAAGGTATTATCTTTAAAATCTTGTAAAAGGTCTAATATTATTCTAAAACTCACGTAAAAAGTGTTATATTATCAGAAAACTCTCGTAAAAGATCTTAAAATATCCTCAAATCCATGTAAAAGTATTATCATAATATTCTAGATAAAGTAAATAGTGCTAACCCATAAAGCAAAAATTCCCAAAAGTACCAAATAATCTATAAATTTCTATAGGTTTTTTTTTTTTTTTTTTTTTTTTTTTTTTTTTTTTTTTTTTAATGAGAATGGTCATATGGGATAGTTAATACACTCTTCTCAATAATCGGAGTATTTCCTATAAATTATTTTAAAAAATATTGGTTCGTATTAATCTTCGTATGAAATGAGCAAAAGTATTGAATTTTCACCAGACTTGTCCCTTAAAATAACCTATTTTGAGTCCGTATTTAAAGATCAAGGCCTAAATCTGATCCAATTTCGAAGCAACGTGGTAACGAGGTGGGCTTGTGGTTTGATCAAAATCCACTTTGCGTCAAATCCCGATTTATACCTCAGCTATATAGTCTTGGTCTTTTCATATCGCGTGCACGAGCCGGGAGAAAATAAACAGGATGGCAAAGTCCGTAAGAGAAGCCAAACCGAGGCCATGTTCATGATGTGTAATCTTGCGAAATTCCCAAATCTGTATCGAAATTCCTAAATCTCTAGTATCCAAATCATTCACGCGAAACACCCATAAATTTGTTGGATTGAATTCTTCCTTTAAGTATAACCCAAAGTCTAATCCAGTTATTCGCGCCAAAAACATAATCCAAACCATGCAATTGTAGATCTGTAGTAAATAGGTGACACCCGAGGCGGACGGATGACAACTGTCTCGGGGTGGGCTTGAACCCCCTACCACGCGCTCAATGGCAATTTTATCCCTCAATAGGGTCTAAAACACCCTGTACATACATACATACTACAGCCAAGTACAAAATAGTAGCCTACACCCCCCAAGGGGTGTGGCTAAAAATTTCCTAAGGCTATCTCTACACTCTCCCCTGCTCGCTTGTCATTGTAAATGTAGGGTGAAGGAACCCTACATTTAATGGGAACTTGGTGTCAGGTGATATCGGATATCCATACAAAATATATACAGGTAGGCCCCAATCGAGGCAATATCTTTTTATAGAACGGACTGGTATAACATTATCTTCCTGTCGGCGCTCGTGGGTGGTAGGGAGGAAAGAATGAGGCTGTAGCAGATACAGAGTAGATGCTTTGTAGTCCCACGATGACACCCCTGGGGACAGTGGTCACTCAAAATATTGACTGGCCATGTCTGTTACAGAAGGTATTGTCCATATTAGGGTTGAGGTTGAATGGAAAAGATGTTTATAGTTCACTGGATTCTTCAAATTACCTTGAAAAGCAGTCTGATAAACTGATTACTTGAAGACGTGTTCTTTTTTAATCGAGCGTTAAAATATGCTATTTAGTTTTACTAGTTTGCCTAAATATTTTTGAAAACTTAATCTGCAAAGCTTCCGCAACTTTTCGAAATCCTACGAACCTTTCCCTAATCATAGTTAAATTTTCTCAAATTATAAATGCTTACCAAATCCGCAAATTTTTAGAAGTTGGACTTTGCAAGATTATATTGGGCAAACTATAGGTGAAGGAATTACATCAGCTTTACCAAACAGTTTACAAAATAACCTTCAACGGTTGTTCTAGAATTTTCCAAGACTACGAAATCATACCTAAGCCTAATATTATTTTTTTTCTCGTCTCCTTTGTTTGAAATAAAACAATTGCATTATCTTTATCGGAGCGAGTTTTTTTTTTTTTTTTTTTTTTTTTTTTTTTTTCGAAGATGCCTCCATGTTCAGTATTTGCCTTTGACCCTTTTAATCTTGGCTAATAAACCTATATCGGTTGCCCTACGTAACCTCTAACATACATGACCCTTCCCTTTTTATCACGTGGTATTTTATTCGGCCAATGAGGTGATTCCTTAATCTATTTGACCCTTATAGCCTTTATTGAATGTTAGTTGGTTGGGTTATCCCTATGTAGGGTAAAAGTTGTTTCGCGGTGGAGTTGATGGAAATGTCTTGATTTTTATACGGTCTGAATGGTACGTGATTTATTGTACTGGATTATTTGGTTGGTTGTTTTCTCGAACCTTTGTTCTAGGTTTTGTTTCTCTGTTTATTCTGAGATACTTTAGGGAATATTTGAAGTACTGTTTTGAACTCGGCAAAATTGAAAGTGAAATTGTTACAGTTGATTTCTGTCTATAAAGCAGGGTGACCACTTTTCCTATATTTCTTATTTTTTCCTATATTTTCAGCTCCTTCCTATTTTCTCCTATAATTTAATGGCAATTCCTCTAATCTCCTATATTTCTACTCAAAATCTCTGGTTAAGGGTAAAATTATAAATCATATTGTCAGCTGTGGCTGTATAAGATTATTTTAGCTTAACTGTACATTTTCCAGTTAAAATAGTCTGTAAAATTCCATACTATTTAAGCAATTGGATCATATTAATACCATGTTTAAACCGGTGGCGAGAGTTGTGATGCAATAATAAACATGGTTCCTACTTTTAATTATTTTCCTATTTTATCATATATTTTACACTTATTTCTTCCTAGTTTATCCTATATTTTACATAAAATTCTTCCTATATTTTCCTATATTTCGCAAAGAAATTTTCTATGTAGGATTTTCACATTTTCAGTGGTCACCCTGATAAAGTGATATACAAATAAGCAATCATAGTTTCAAAATTGAACCTAAAGGAATGTATAAAATATGATTCAAAGATTTAAAATAATGGCGAAAGGAGTAGGAAAATTGGACCTAAAGCTTGAATATTTTACTTAAAATGTCAGGCAATTTGCAAATTGTACCTTAAAATCACGGAATCTAAAGGTCAGGGATGAAAGGGGAAGAGATTTTAATATTTTACTTAGAGGTAATGCAATTGCAAATTGGAATCTTAAAGGGAAACTTCGAGCTAAAAATGGAACAGCTGTTGAATTTGTTTTCGGAATCACCATGCCAATAAACGTATTAGAGAATTTTAAAGCAACTTTTAGACACGTTTTAGTGTTTTAATTAATTTCTAAAGTTTAGTAAAATTTCTATGGAAGTAAATATAAATTCGGGCCAATAATATTTTTTCAACCTTCAACAGCGCTTTTAATGTCCTAACATTAAAAAATAGGACGTCCTTTGACGCATAAGACGTTGGCATCAAACGCCAACCTATTCTTTTAATGTTAGGACATTACAACCACTGTTGAAGTATGAGATAATATGATTGGTCCGAATTTATGTTTACTTTTATTCAAATTTTATTAAACTAGAAATTAATTTAAATTCCGAAAAAATTCTCAAATTCGTTTTTTGGTATTGTGATTCCGAAAATAAATTCAAAAGCTGTTCTATTTTTAAGCTCCAAATTTCCCATTAAAATCACAAAATTTCATATTGTACCCAAAGGTCAGGAGCTAAAGGGAAGGAATTTTGAAATTGGTTCTAAAGGTTATGGGACTCTTCAAATGTGTGATAATCAGAATTTACCCTAATAAAAATAAGTGTAAATTATATTCTCTTTTTAAAGACATGTTCGACGTAAACTTCATATTATAATTTTCACCTTCATTGAAATATCGGCTAAACATAAATGTAAATTCATAAATCATGTTGTTTGTAGAGCCACGCCTGTAGAAATGTTTCAACGGCCATATGATTATGTTGTTATCGAAGTTGACGCGAAGGGGTCAAAATTTAAGCTATTTTTAGCTTCGCCCCTGTAGAAGTGTTTTAACTGCCGCGCTTCGATGTCCACGGGAAAGCCCACATGTAGAGGTTATTAATTCAATCCCTAAATATAAATCTTAAGTTTTGCAGTTCTAAATCCAATATAAAGTTAGATTATATTTTTATAAATAAAACTTAAATACTTAATTGGAATGGGATTTTAAGATTTTGAAAGGTATTTTGGTATTTTCAAAAGTATAGTGGGAGTTTGATTGGCATTTTTAAAAAAATTGGTAATGTTTTGAAGTTATATACAACGATATGGAATCGATAGAGAATGGCTTGTCTGATTTCATTCTCCCTTAAAACTCTCTAGCAAAGCTTAAACTATCTATATAATCTGTTTCCGCGTTTTAAACTCCTATTTGCTCAATATTGCGAATGCTAGTCATGGAAACAGTAATGCGTTACTTTGATGGCTTTTACTAAAATGTCTATTGTAGGTAGGTTTATATCTTTCCCGTATATCTATAATGGAACGCTAATTTTAATGGGGGGGTTTAAAATCCTTTGAGTAGTTTACTGTCGCTTTCCGTTAGGCTTTCCGAAATAATCCCGAGGAGCAATAACAACTTAAAATGTAGTTTTCTCAACGTTGTCATATCCTAGATAATTTCCGAAGCGAAATCTAAATGAAATCTTTTTCTCTAATTGAAATTAGTGTTTACTTAAAGTGGGACAAACACCATTTTTGTTTTCGAAGGCTCGCGCATAATACTTTTAAAACAATATTAAAATACCCAAATTTAAACTTTTACACCTCTAGGTTGAAGTTTGTGTAATTAGATTTATTTTTTTTTTTTCCACTTGATGACGTAGAACGATTCTGGAATGTAATTAATGATAAATTTAGAATGAAATTATATTTTTACCGCCCTGGGTTGACGCGTTCAAAAGAAACTTCAAAATTAAAATGACGAATTGATTCTTATATATGACGTAGTTTTGTTCTGAGCCTATTAGTTGCTATCATAAGAGGAGGAGCTTAGGGAATGTTGCCGTCGACGTAATCAGCTACGTCATAGCTTGTAAAGCTCATAGCGCTCGTGAGCACTGAGCATTAAGCTTATTTTTTTCTATATCCGTGTCAGTTCTCAAGGTCGGATCTCTTCTAAGCCCTCTTACCCCTAGGGTTTTATGAAAACGGAAATAACTGTCCTGTATAACCTGAACGCCACGTGATTTCGTGACGTAGTTAGCGACATTCGAACAAGATATCGCACACACGTTCTTTTATAATATCAACTATTTACGTTAATTTTTATAAAGAAGATAGGACTATTCTATGTTTAATACTTTCAGTAAAAAGACCTCGTGAAAGCAACCATATCACTTGTCTCGATCATATTGATGACGTAATATTGCGTCAAATTTGGTTTTTAAAAGCTTTCTATGATGGCGACTATCATTTTTTATTTCTACTGTTGCTATATTTTACTCATTTGCATATGTATTGAGATTTTGACTTACTAAGCTTGTATGTACACTCGTATTCGATATAGATTTCATGAAAAATCCATGACAGCCTCACTTTAAGCCATGTATTATCTTTCACCTCTTTATAATCCAAGCTCCGCAAATCCGATGCTGCAGTGTATTATAAATAATCTCTGACGCATCCCGCGTGGAATACACCATTTGTTAATTAAGTAATTACTGGGAATAAGCATAGAGTGACGTAATCTCGTTTCCCATTTATCCATTACAACCCTTTAGCCCGCGCGCCAATTCAATTAGAAACTCCGTCCAATTAGAGCGTATTATTATCGTATGTAGGGAGATCTTCTAAATACGATAAATTAAGTAACAAAGCGTAGAGGGTGGAAAGAACTCTTAGATTTAAATAAAGAATCAGGAATGTAATATCGAAATCTCAAAATAATCTTATTATTAATATTTAAAAATCCAAATACTATTATGAAAACTTAATTTATAAATATTTAAATCTCAAAATACTCTTAGGAGTATTTAAATCTCTAAATACTCTTAGGAGTATTTAAATCTCAAAATACTCTTAGGAGTATTTAAATCTCAAAATACTCTTAGGAGTATTTAAATCTCAAAATGCTCTTAGGAGTATTTAAATCTCAAAATGCTCTTAGGAGTATTTAAATCTCAAAATGCTCTTAGGAGTATTTAAATCTCAAAATGCTCTTAGGAGTATTTAAATCTCAAAATGCTCTTAGGAGTATTTAAATCTCAAAATACTCTTAGGAGTATTTAAATCTCAAAATACCCTTAGGAGTATTTAAATCTCAAAATACTCTTAGGAGTATTTAAATCTCAAAATACTCTTAGGAGTATTTAAATCTCAAAATACTCTTAGGAGTATTTAAATCTCAAAATACTCTTAGGAGTATTTAAATCTCAAAATACTCTTAGGAGTATTTAAATCTCAAAATACTCTTAGGAGTATTTAAATCTCAAAATACTCTTAGGAGTATTTAAATCTCAAAATACTCTTAGGAGTATTTAAATCTCAAAATACTCTTAGGAGTATTTAAATCTCAAAATACTCTTAGGAGTATTTAAATCTCAAAATACTCTTATGAGTATTTAAATCTCAAAATACTCTTATGAGTATTTAAATCTCAAAATACTCTTATGAGTATTTAAATCTCAAAATACTCTTTTGAATATTTAAATCTCAAAATACTCTTTTGAATATTTAAATCTCAAAATACTCTTTTGAATATTTAAATCTCAAAATACTCTTTTGAATATTTAAATCTCAAAATACTCTTTTGAATATTTAAATCTCAAAATACTCTTTTGAATATTTAAATCTCAAAATACTCTTTTGAATATTTAAATCTCAAAATACTCTTTTGAATATTTAAATCTCAAAATACTCTTTTGAATATTTAAATCTCAAAATACTCTTATGAATATTTAAATATCTAAATTTTAAGATACTCTTGTGGAAACTTAATTTTTAAATATCTAAATTTTAAGATACTCTTATGGAAACTTAATATATAAATATTTTAATTTTAAGGTACTCTTTTTGAAATTTTAATTTGTAACTATTTAAACTACAAGGGGAATTAATATTGAAATCTAAAAATTAATATAAAACCTTCTTATTGAAACCTTTAAATACTCTAGAATTCTGAAAATCTCCCCGAAAAGAGCTTTTAAATTATAAAACTCCCTTCGAAATATTGAAATCGGTATATGTAGTGTTTATCTATCGTTTAATTTTAATATAATCCTCATTGTAAGTTTTTTTGTTTTGTTTTTTTCAAACACTTGTACAATTTTGGAAGTTTTTCATGCTGGTAATCCTTTTACGGCAAAAATTTAAAAACATAACACACAATTCACTTAATTGAAAAAGAAATCCGTTGGTTTAACAGGCACAATATAACATATATAATTAATCCATCTTCGTGTTTGATCGATGACGTTGTCACTGTGTTGTTGTTGTTGTTGTTGTTGTTGTTGTTGAACATGCCAACTACAGCTGGTTGAAGGGGACCAAATGCTTAAGCAAAGGAGGACAATTTGGGCCGATTTCAACCAGCTAAAGCAGTGCACTGTTAAAGAAACTTTTTTTTTTTGCCAAATTTGTTTATCACAAAAAAATGCGCGGTTTTAACGTAAATCCACTTAAAATCTTGAACTTCTTAGTACCGTAATCCAATGTTGGAGAATATTCGTTATTTCACCTAAAAATATAAATAAATTTAAATAATAATGATTTTGAATATCAGGATTATGGTTAAAACTTCAAACCAGAAGTAATTGGGGGAGGGGGGGATAAAGTGTGATAATCCTCTGAGCTTTACCCCAAAATTTGTTGTTATGCCTATTTCAAACTTCCCTTTAATCATATCCTCTTCAGGCGCGCCTAATTTCGCGGTTTAATACATTTTAGCCGATGTATACGTAGCTCATCTCCGTTCCAAAATAATGACTTTAATTCTTATAAACTCGCAATAAAATCGATTTAAACCGTATCCCATGAAAAGGATATAATATTTGCAATGTTTTAAGGGATTGCTATTTATAATGATTCATATCTTAACTTGTAAGATACATTTACAATTTATTTATAATTAATTTACCATTATTTACTTTTATATTTCATTTATAATTAATTTACCATTATTTACTTTTATATTTCATTTATAATTAATTTACACTTATCTACAGTTATAATTCATTTATAATTAATTTACACTTATCTACAGTTATAATTCGTTTATAATTAATTTACACTTATCTACAGTTATAATTCATTTATAATTAATTTACACTTATCTACAGTTATAATTCATTTATAATTAACTTCTCTACAGTTATAGTTCATTTATTATTAACTTCTCTACATTTACAATTCATTTACGCTTATCTACATTTTTAATTCATTTACGCTTATCTACATTTACAATTCATTTACGCTTATCTACATTTACAATTCATTTACGCTTATCTACATTTACAATTCATTTACGCTTATCTACATTTACAATTAATTTACGCTTATCTACATTTACAATTAATTTACGCTTATCTACATTTATAATTAATTTATGCTTATCTACATTTATAATTAAATCACTACTTAAATTTTGCTTTATATATTTCGTATCCAAGTATACTTTTTCTCACAAACTAAACTTGTCTAATCTCACCTTTTGTAAACCAACAAAAAATTGCCTATCTAAATATAAACCACTACATTATAGGCATCATAAGGTTACCCAAAACTCTTTTACGTCGTCTGAGTATATTTTAAGAATCCTAATCCTCGGTAATTGTTACCGCGTTACGGAAAACGAATCAATTTTGTTGAAAATCTCCCCTCTCCCCAAAATAATAAGGGAAAGCTGATGGGGACGCGTGAATTTTATGAAAGGTCGACTAAATTTGTTTATATTTTGTTATATAATATAATACCGCCAACAACTTTATCTCGGTAGAGAAAAAATGTCTCTTATACTCAACCCACTCACATTGTCAACGTCCAAAACACTTCGCTGACTGGTCGATACCCTTCTTTCCAAAAAGCTTGAAAAATATATATATTTTTTGGGTTTTCTTATAACTCCAGGCATGCAAGTGAAAATGTTACTTTGTTTGTTACTTATAAATTTAGTTAAATCGACCACCCCTTCACAAGGAGTTTAAGATCTCATTTAACTAGAGTTGCAATAAAGCAGAAATTTTCCTCAAAATAAAATGACTAAAAGCTCAACTATTTACTCTTCATATAATGCTATAAACATTTTTTAATTGAAACATTTAAGATTGATTCTAAGTATTCAAAGCATTTAATTAGAATTTATATATATAAATTTTTGGACAATTCTAATTTATTCAAGTTACACCAAAGACAATGGTGCTTTTAAAAAATCTATAAGGTTAACTGTTCAAACGATAGTTTCTAATGAAATATTTGATTTCCTTTTTTGTTTGATTTATCAATTTCTTTGCAACTGAAAAACGGTCACTTCTCCTATATATGTCATTATTGTTAGTTAGCCTCATAGATCTCAAAGATCCCAAGTGTCTCTCTGCCAGGCTCCGAGACATTGAGAGCAAAATTTGGCCCTTTCATAGACATACAACACAAAACAGAGTGGTGGCCCATGATGCAACTAAGATATAATCTATAATATATCCACTGTGTATTATCGTATACAAAGTGAAAGGCAGGAAGAAAGAGACGCATTCGATAACTTTCTTTCTATAATGGCATTCGCCTTCCCTTTCTACTTATTGCGTCTAATTCCATGGACAATATAAGCCAGGAAAATAGCGGGGGAGGGAGGGGTCAATACATTGTCCTTTTATTGCGAACCATCTCCCTTTTCCTTAGGATATTAGGACTACCCAATGTATGGCTCCTATTTTAGACAGCAAGATACCCTCTGTCCTATTATATAAGAAGTATTGTAAGATACACCCTTGGAATGGACTCTGAGTAAAGTTATGTAAAATATTAAATATTGGTTAGGGAAATTATTTAAAAATGGTTAGGGAAAACCTAGAAAAATCAGGGAATCTTCATTTCGAAAATTTGGTTTGAACCCTATAAATTAGTTTGCATAAACTGTACCCTAAATTATTATTAATACTTTTTGTCTCAGACTTTTTAGATGAGATTTTAAATTTTAAATTAATTTCTAAAGTTTAATAAAGATTGAATTTCAAAAAAAAAAAAAAAAAAATGAGAGAAATTGAACCAATCATGATAGTTTCGTCTATGACAGTGTCGATAACACTCGAGTTTAAAACCTCGCTCGATAGAAAAGAAACTCGACCTCAAAGGATGGCCCATACTGATTGGTCCGATTATTAATTATACTAAAATCCAAACCTAACTTTAAAAATTAATATAAACATTTAAAATCTCGTCTAAAGATTCGGACAAAGTGTTTTATATTCAAGGTGAAGGTAATATAAAATAACTTTAAATGAAGGACTAACTTAAAAATTAATTAACTTAAAAAATAACTTTCAATCTTAATTTAAAATATCCCTATACTTCATCCCATTCAAGAGTGCAACTTGTGTTAAAGAGTGTGTAGTGCTGTAAAAGCTGGATCCCATTGCTTTAGAAAATAGTGATCTTTTTTTTTTCTCTTTTTATTATTATTTTTTAAGAAGTTTTTTTCTGCCATTCTTCCTTGTATATACTGGTCCAAAAGAAACGGTTTTGTATCCCGGACGATAAATAGTTTTCTTTTAAGCCTTGTCTATGCTGCTTTTCTTATAGTTAAAGAATGGTTCTCCCCACCAACCCTAACACACAAAACAATGTATAGCCTGGTTAAATTGAAAACATTGAAACGGTTTTTTCTCCTGTTTTGTTTTTATATAGCTTATATAGTTTTATATGGGTTGTAATGTTAGGGTTAGTTTAGACATTATCTTATAGTTGACAGATCTTAAAGATATCCAATTTTCTCGAGTGATGATGATAGAGAAATATTTTTCTGTAGAAAACATCTTTTCATGTTAAATTTTACACTAAAAATGGTTATGAAGCGCTAGCCTTTTTTTAAATTTTACTTCGTTTCCTATAACATATGGAATTGTTCTTCCACTTTACTCATTATAATCTCAAGTAGAAGTAAGGAAAATGATACATCTTTAAATTCCCGTGAGATTAAACATTGATTTAATATTAATTCGCCTCAGCTTTCACTAATTTTTAAAACTAGCCTGCTTTAGTTTTAAAGTTCTCTTGACAAGTTCCTATATCGTAATGCAACCTTTAATTATTCTGTCACTTTAGTAATTGGTTCCTTTCTGAAATTTGTCTTTTCTAGTTAAATTCTAATTTTGGTTTCATTATCTAGCAAATGGGATTTTATCACAAGTTTGGCTAACTTAGCGAATGAGTGCGGTAGAATTTTGATTGCAATTATTTTTCTTAATTATAATTGCAAAAACAAAAAAAATTAAATAATAGGAGCTATAGAATGGTACAATATTCTATATGTTAAATAATTATGTTTGGGTACGGTACGTAACTAAGTTATAATAATTAAAATATGCATCTTCTCCAATTATTACATCTCTAAATCCTAAACCATTGCATCATGATACAAAAATAAGAACCTACAACTTTCCCTAACTTACTATAAATCCTACAATAACTTTTTTTTACTGGATTATATTAAACTTCCGGTATGCAAATCTGAATCCATAGCATATACATTTGTAAAACAAACTCCTTCCAAAGGAACATTGTTAAAACTAAGGCATATAACGAAATTATAGGAAAATAGGGATGATTTCTACATGCACAGTATTCAAATTCCTTAATTTTAAAAGTATATTATTATTAAAAAAAACTTTGGGGTGAAGTTTCTATCTCGCGAATTTTAATGAAAACATAAACTTTTATTTCGCGTAAAGCCGCGTTTTCAATCAGGTTTTTTTGGCTTAGAAGCGAGCTTTGACGTCAAAACAAAATTAAACTTTTCCTTTAACTGGATTCAAGTAGCAGAAAAGTAGATTCCTAAATTAATTTGATATAAGCATCTTTCGGAAAAGCAAAAGCTTGAAAAACGCTGATTGAAAACGAGGCTTAACGGAAAACGTGCCATTTCGCCATTTTTTAATATAAATTCGTTAATGAATTCTTTCTACAACTACGAGACATTTCATTTTTCACAACATTATACGCTTATAGGGACTTAAGAACTTCATCCTAAGTTTTTATGCACTTCTGATATTATTCAATAAGAACACTAAAGTTTACGGTCGTTAGATTGTACTAAATCACTGGAATAACAGAGTTCCCGAGATAATATCACTATGCAAATATGCTTAAATGCTTCATAAATATGATCATTTAACGCTAAATAAACCCATCATAACTGAACATTGTATCAAGCCCGAGGCTTAAACGTTGATTAATAATAACACAAACATTCTAATGGATTAAAATATAATAAATACACAATCCCCCTTTCATATTATATATAAATACTGAAATCTTAATAGCATTTCCACTAACCCGGTCTCGTTCGCTATTTATAATACATATACAACAAACGTTTAAAATTTAACCCTATACTCTTTAAACTCCTACTCTAATTTATAAATAGTTAACCCTTTTTGGAAACTATTGAGAAAGACGTCAATCAGAATGAAAAATATCAATTAAGAAATCCATAAACGGCATCCTTACATATATATCTATCTATCCGAAGTTGTTATCCGACCTTTCTAAAAATTCCAACCTCCCCTCCTTATCATATCGGCCACTTTTAACTCCTGTTATTTCTATAACAGACTCCAGCGTAGGCTTTACTTTGATACGATTTTATTAATAAAAGCCAGCTTCCACATACCTATTTAATAGCGTCAGGCGATCTTCGGAGTACGTGTAAAAATCCAGTAGAGACCCCCCTTTAAGGCAAAGAGAATCGAGAGGAAGAGAGAGAGAGAAAAGAGCCAGAGGAGAGAGAAAGAGAGGAGGTAGAGAGAGATATTTCGTGGGGGTGTGTCGTTTCCCGGCACCTCGATCTGTGCTGCAGTGAAAACGCGGGAAAAAAATGCGGGAATAAAAAAAATCGTAACCCAATTTTTTTTCCCCGGAATTTAATTTTAATTAATATTTATTTAAACTTAAGGGTTTTTATTTGATAAAATCGCGATCCCACAAAAAAACCACCTCGCGTTCCTATAGGGAACGCCGTTATCCGGAAAAACGGCGGCGTTGGTCGCCTTTTCCGAAAACGTAGTCGATTGTTGGGGAGCTTTCTCCGTGGTCCATCTCTCTCTCTCTCTCAGCTTCCCGTCATCCTTCGCGCGCGCATCCCCAGGTTTCTACACACACAGGCAGCCGCCATTTGCCTTCCCCCCAACATCCCCTTTCCTAGCTAAATTCGCGGGTGGGATGACATTGAATGGCTAGAAAATGGGGGAAAGATTCCTAAAGGGGGGAATGGATGCCTTTACTCTTCCCCCTATTCTCAGCAGCGAATATCTTGGATAAGTTGGCTTTCTCTCACGCTCTCTTTACTCATTGGTACTGTGTAAGGTCGCGCGATAAGAATTAAAACGTCGTAACTACTTTTCGTTTTGGGGAAATACGTTTCAATACGAATGTTGACGAATAGTTCAATAACGGGTTTTCGTTCATAACGAATCTAACACTGCCCATGACGGTTTGTTTTAATAGGAACCTTAAAATATGGAGGATAAAACATTTTTAAGTGGGTTTATTTGAATTACAACGATATTACTTCTACAGGAGCTCGTGTACAGTGTTTCCGATATAACGAAGCTAGTTCCCGGAGCTAATCATGTAACTGATTTTCTTCCCTAATTAATTTCGTTATAACGTGTTTTGTATTGAATTGGTCACATGATGTTTTATTTACTAAGGGTATGATGCTGACAATGGCTTGTACATGTACCTCATGTACTTGTTCAAGAGGAGTGTTCAACATTTAAATTTTAGTTCATCCCTGCTTTACTATTTTTTAATTTTGATGAACATCTGTGTATTTAATTGGTCAGAGAACATGAACCTAATAACACTAACCATTTTATCACGTGATCTATTCGTTGCCACGTTGCATTAGAAATATGATATTCAAAACCTCCCTTAAATGTAAAATGAATTTTTAACATTTTCAAAATTTGTGTACTTAAGCTCTTCGATATCCTAATTAAATATCCTTTTTGGATTTTTAATATCTAGAGCTAAACTTGGCTAATTCTCTCGCGTTAATAATTAATACTTTACTGAAATTGACTTATAATTTTTCGAATAGAAATAAGAATATATGTACCTTAAAATGATATAAATTCTTCCGGACAAGAGAATTTGACAATATTAGGAAAGCTAATGCGGATTAATACACAAGGTTAATCCTCGTAGGAAAAAATGTAATCTTTTCCATCTAAAACCTGTTACGAACTATGGGCATAGTATAATTTTTAGTTTTGGTGGTTTAATTCTTTATTAATTGCCTCTTAAATATTCTTAAATTAAAAAAGGGATTCTTAAACGTCACAAAAATATTTAGTTCGAAGGATGCACCAAATCGTTTGAAATTTTTACCAACTGTTTTTCTTCTATGAAAGTAAAATATGAATTTTTTAAAGTTTCATCTTTGTTTCAAATTAGAGATTTGAGATTAATCACCATTTCTAATCGTGGATTTTTGATAATTAAAGCGCTATGGAGAATAATATCGTGTTACGTGGTGATTAATTGCTCCAAATTTATCTAAAAGACCTCGCACACCATTAAATTTTACATGAAATTTCTCTCAAAAAAAAAAAAAAAAGATAAAAAGTTGAAAATTCGTATCATATATAGAACAAGAGATTTTGTTAAACTTTCAGCGGATTTGGTAAGTTAGAAGTAGAAAGGTCAAAATTAAAATACTCTATGGAGCGTTTAAGTATCCTCTTATCATTATTAAATTCAAATGAAACTTCAACATTAAAACTGAAGTTTTAAAAGTTTTATTTTAAACCACCAAAAGCAAAATATTGAAACTAAACTTTTAACCTTTTGTTATTGAACGAATTATTTTACTCGTAGTTACGACATTTTAATTCTGATGTACCTTATATACACGTAACGTATCCCTTCTTACGTATAACTTTAGCTTGCGAGTGAAGAATTTTCTAGGGTAGACGTCTGTCTGTCTCTCTCTCGGTTCCTTTGGCTGCTCCTCAGTTTCTCCTTTACTCTCTGAAACCTTCTCCTATATCGGAGGGAGGGAGATAGATATATAGGAGAGGTTTTCGTCGTATGATAGTTGAGCTCTCAGCTGATAGTTCGCTGTGATGTGGGATGCCCCGTTCCTATAGCCAAATAAAGACAAGATGCTGAGGAGTAGAAAAATACACTCTTCCATGCATACGCGTGCTCTGGGTTTTCTCCATCTCTGCCTTTTCGAGGGAGCCTTCGACTTTTTAAATTATTTTTAACTGATGGGAGAGTATCTTGTTTTTGTTACTTAAATATCAATTAACTCGTTAAGTATTTTAGAAGGATTAAATATACACGCAGCCCTTTTTTGTAAATAACAGAGATGGTGGTACTCTGATAATTTTGGCTAATGTCAAGGTGGTTGTAATTAGATATGGTTAATTTAGGTTAAGTTAGTTAAGTATAAGTTTTTAAATCTCTTTTTTTCGTTATAGTTATATATTTAACTTAATCCGAACGATTAGCTACATATAGAAATAGTCTAATTGTTGTACTTTAGTTAAAATATTGGTTATTAATGTTAACCATATCAGTTGAAAGAATGTGTAATTGTAAGTTCAAAATGGAGGTTTTTATCGAATTTTTAAGATCCAACTATAATTATTTCCATTCAATTTTAAGTCAGTCTTAGATTTAAATTAATATAAACTATACTGTCTATTCTAGAAATTAGGTTTACTTATTAAATTTTATTTAGATTAAGGTTATATCTGTATAGGATTACACTCTTGTTAGGCACTAACTACTAAAGTCACCAGAAAGGAATTTTTCAATGTCTATACTACAATTTATGCTCCTCTAAGAATGTAAGGGTATATAGATAAACATATATATTTTTTAAATTGCGGCATTTTTAATGTGATAATTATTAATTAATTAGGGATTATAATTAATTTATTATAATTGGGTATATATTTATAATTGGGCCTATTCTGAAATAACCTAATTGCTCAGTTTAATTAAATTAATATACTAATCAGATTAATTCACCAAAAAGCTTTTAAATTTTAAAAACCTTTAAATTATAATTTCAAGGTCAAATTTAAACCGAGGCTGCACAGGTATTTTCTAAATTCTCTCGCAATGAACCAAGTCTTAAAAAAAATAATAAATCAAAACTTACTTTTCGGTTATAAATACCAAACCTTTTTTTGCATAAATTAAATCCCCATCACCAAATATATCCAACAAAAAACCAAACAAAAAAAATTTCAAAATTCCGCTTCGCGTAAAACATATACGATAAATTAAAGGCAGAAGTATTTCTTCCCACGGTAAAGTTTTTCGCGTCGTCTGTCAAAAAGATCCCGTCCGGTGGTTATAAAAGCGCGGCCCCGAAGCGCGAGTTCAAATAAGTTTTGCTCAAAAATTGCAAACGGTACGCTGAGTGTATTCCACGGTTATATTTTTTCTTTTAATTCTTCAGCAGCGGTAAAATGCTTTTTTAGTTTTAATCTTTTTTCTTTTTCTTTTTTAAAGCTGGAAGGAGTAACGCTTATGTTTGGCCCCCTTTTTAAGAGTAGCGTCTTTTCCAAAGCTATATTTAGACCTTCAGGATGAAGAGAAAGTTCTATGATCGGGATGATACCCGTTAGATATAATTGGCAAATCTACGTCGCAATAATACTTAATAATAATATCCGCAGAGAAAAAGTAGTACATTTATTTTAAGAAATGACTAGTAGTATCGAGAATATATTCCGTCTCATTTTGAGTTTTCTATACGGTACGAAGGGGGATATCATTTTATATCTTTACGTGATTTAGTTCCTCAGCTATTGAGATATTTATGAAGTTTTGTAAAATCTACAGACAACTCCGAGTGAATTATTCGACCTTAGAGGAAGGAGGAGATCTTCGAAGGATGCTGAAGTTTAATTTAAACCACCGTAATTCGTTAAACGTATTTGAAACAACGCGAACAAAACTGGATCGGGTACTTTTTCACGCTCAGAACATACCCAATTTTTATTTACTACCGATAATATCGCTTTATTATATCGAATTAACCGAACACGCTGTTATTTGCTTGACATTTTTGAAGCAATATGTACCGGTATGATTTTACTTTAGTTGTCGTCATTACCGGCTTTCCTAAATCACCCAATATCGCTTCATTGCCTCTAAGGTCGAACGAACTTAAGGGAAGATCCGGGGATGTTTGGATTTCGGAGCCAGTGTTTGTAAGGGTAAAAGGGAAGGGGGTTGGCAATCGACTATATCCTGTTACTCTCTTTAGTTATTTGACTTACTATGGACGTATAAGAAGAGAGCGTGAAACTCGGCCGCTCTTTCGAGTCAGCCACGTTTACCACGTCTGTCGCGCGCGCAGCTTGTCGTCTCTTTTGGCTCTACACTCATAAGAGCGACGCTCGAGTTTGGCGAGCTTATTTCCTCTTCCGTTGCGGAACTTTTTACGTTTTTTGGAGGAGAGGTGTATATTCTCCCCTCTTTTAAGGTCAAACCTTTTGTCAGTTTTTCCGTCATTTTAAAACGCTCGGTTTAATCCCGGCTTTATTTTAAATATGTGAGATGATTTTAAGCATTTTAAAGTGATAACGAAGACGAGTAACTCGTTAAAATATGCGTAAATACGTTATTAATACTCATTAAATGTTTCTCGTTAATTTACAGTTAATTAACAAAGGGTTTATTAAGCCTAACTTCATTTTCAGACTTGTACAAATGTCATAATGTCCTTAATTGCGAATTTGTTTCGCCTGAAATATTTTTAATAGATTAAAAAAATATATAAAATGTTCCTCATCTTCATTATCCCTTTAAGAAGTTAGTTACATCTTTATTGTAATGGAAACTTCCAGGTTCTGGAAACTAGTTCATTTCTTGAGGCATTGCATATAAAAGTCAGTTGGTTTAGTGAAGCGACGTTGGGGGGGGGGGGGGTATTAGATGTTTTTGTTACATCATAATTGAACTTTTTATTTAATTTCGTGATGTAAACGTCGTCTGCTATGGAAAAAATACATTGTAATGAATTCTTTCCATAGGGATAGCCCCTTAGCAGACGGTATTTCGGTCACGAAAAGTCTAACTTTAGAATACGTTTTTAACCCTGCCGTATATTTCCTATTTTAAACATGCCATCTCCAATAATTAAAGGGAAACTTGGAGGTAAAAATGATTTTATTTTCGTAATCACCATGAAAGAAAACGTATTCGAGAATTAATTTCTGATTTTTGTAAAATTTGAAAAAAATTAAATATAAATTCCGACCAATCATATAGTTTCAGCCTCCAACAGCGCTTGTAATGTGCCAACATTAAAAGAATAGGCCGGTGTTTGATGCCCAAGACCTTGGGTATCAAACACCGGCCTATTTTCTTAATGTATTGGATATTAAAAGCGCTGTTGAAGGCTGAAATAATATGATTGGCCCGAATTTATATTTACCTTTTCTTTTTTCAAATCTTACCAAACTTTGGAAATTAATTTAAACACCAAAAACGTGTCTAAAAATTCAGCTTTTAGCTCCGTTTCTATTTTTGAACTCAGTTATTTTATAAGAACACACTAACTAGATTTGTGTGAATAAGTTCCTTTTTGAATTTTTTTTAGTATTGTCTATAGAAAAAGTCTATTGAAAACTATTTCTATATTGATTTTTCTGCTTTATCTTTTGAGCAGAATATTTCATTTTTTTTTTATTTAGCCGCGTGTCATCCTTTAAGAAAGTTTTTTAAAAGTTTTTCCTACCGATCCTAGGCTAAGGTTGCCATAGAATCCTTGTATAGCCGGGCTTAGGTATTTAGCTACAGAGGCGCGCTTCTCGGGAAGAGAGTTTTAAGGATTAGGGACCTGTAAGATTTAGTTTCAAGGGTTTTGAGCCGAGGAGGTAGGAGAGGTAACCATAAAGGCGCACCCGTTACGTAATTGGTGTCTAGGTTTAAAAATGGGCGGGTATTTTTTTTTTTTTTTTTTTTTTTTTTGTTGCTGAATTTTGTTCCGCGCTTTTAAATTACAGTATATAATCTACCTTGAGTGGCTAAATATAGATTTCAAACTCGGATTTTTTTATCCTAAGTTTTAAGTTACACAATTCAGTGAAATAAAGCAGCTTAATCCCAGCTTTGAGTTTAATTTCAAATGAAATGGTACTGGACTGATACTGTTATTTATCCTTGCGGATTCTCGGTCTGTCTATTAAAGGGAGAATGCAACCTAAAAATAAGTGATTTTTTTATCGATTCATTATCGTTTAAAAAGGCCTAATCCAACAGTAAAATAATTTACAAACAAATATTAAACTAGAAATAAATTTAAAACTTATCCGTAAAATAGGCTTAGCGAGATCCATATTTCTTCGCGTATAAGGTCTAGTAACCAATCGAATGCGATTGTAAGTCTCGTGGAGATTTTGCCTTTGCTCATTGGTCGCTAGACCTTACACGGATGCAATTCAGGATCTCCATGAATCCCTCTAAGCCTATTTTCCGGGTAAGTTTTAAATTTATTTCTAGTTTAATGTTTGTTTTGTAAAGTTTTTATTTGGGGATTAGGCCTATTTAAACGATAAGGAATCGATAAAAATCACTTATTAGGTTGCATTCTCCCTTTAATTAACCCGTCAAATCTTAAAAGTTCGCTTATACTATTCCCTCTGTAATATATTTTATGGATGTCATTTAAATTTTTCAAAGCAGTAACTTTTTTCTTTCTTCTAATAGAAAAATGGTTTTCCTAAATTTTGCAATTTTATTACATTACTTAGCAGCCATCCATGGATGATGGTTCTGTTTCCTCTCAAAATTTCTTAATTTTACATTTGGCAACTTCAAAGCTCTTAGTTATATTTAATTTATTCCTTTCTTGCGGAAAACGTGTGGTCTGTATATAAGACCATTTTGATTCTCATTTAAAAGTGTAAAGAAACTTTCGTATATACTTAGCGCGAGTCGGATAAAAAATATAACTGTCGATATTACAGCGGAGTGAAACGCAATGTTTAAAATTCATAAAATACAAAGTAGTACTTGCTTTTGTAGCCTCGCTCCATACGTGGCACAATCCTTTACTAGGAATTAAAGGGGTGGTGAAACGAAAATCTAGTTAAAATCTATTCATTTTCTTAAAATGAGGTCTAATTATCCTTCAAATAATATATTGACTATATTCTAAGCGCAAACCCTGACCAGATAAAGAAGGCATGTCTTAATTAATAAGGAATTGAAATTTATGGATGGGCCCCTTACATATCTTACTCGCGGCAAATTTTCCTAACGACATATTTTCCTTACGACTTCCTTACGACATATATTCATTACGGCATGTAGATTTGCACCTCTAAAATTGAAAAATATATTCCAATAATTGTATCTTACAAGGAAGAAAAAATAATCTTGCGCATTTCACTTTCACTTTACTTTAGAGAAAGGCTCGCCTCGAAAAGAGTAGTTTTAACTAATTAGAAAAAGAATGGAGGAAAAAGGGGAAAACTACTGTTTCTGCTCATTGCTATTCATTCCATTCCTTCGTTTGAAGCTCCCCCCGCTTACACTTTTCACCAAAAACCAAAGCATCAAGCGGAAGGATACCTTTACTATTTTCACACAGGGAAGAAAGTAGCGCATGTGTACCCGACATGTACCTTAAGGAGGATAGTCCTTCTGTTCCTCGTTTACCTTTTTTATATTCTTCCGTCAGGTTTTCCTTCCTTCCTCTTCTGATTTCCTGGCGTATACCCGCACCCCTACCAATCCCGACCCCAAACGGTCCACCGTCCCTGCTCTGTATGTCAGGAGATTGACCATAAAACAGCTGATTGCGCCCAATTTTTTTATTTTATCCTCGATCCGAGTCGTACGTGTTTTTGAAACTAATGCGTAATTTGGGTTTTTAAAAAAAATTCTAAGCTGGTTTTCTGATGATGGAGAGAGTATCCTCCTCTATTGAAGAAGTTCTACCAATATAGGTTCATTCAAGTTGTCAATATACCACATTATTTGTGAAGATGTAGGAACTGTTCCATTGAGATAGTAGTGGGAATAAACAACCCTACTCATATTGGAGTCTTAGGTTTTATTTGTCTTGTGTAATCCAAAGGCTGCAGACATTTTCTATTGGTTATTCGAATAACTCCCCTTGTTTGCCTAGAATTCTAAATTAAAACGCGTTATTTGCATATTTAAAAATAAATCCAATCTTATACTGGTGGGTAGCGAACCATTTTCTCATTATAGTTTCACATATCGTAAGGAATATAAACAATAGCATTCTTCTCTTATTATCTCATTATGCATTATCGTCTCAAAATCTCAAATTATCGTCTCAAAATCTCAAATTATCGTCTCAAAATCTCAAATTATCGTCTCAAAATCTCAAATTATCGTCTCAAAATCTCAAATTATCGTCTCAAAATCTCAAATTATCGTCTCAAAATCTCAAATTATCGTCTCAAAATCTCAAATTATCGTCTCAAAATCTCAAATTATCGTCTCAAAATCTCAAATTATCGTCTCAAAATCTCAAATTATCGTCTCAAAATCTCAAATTATCGTCTCAAAATCTCAAATTATCGTCTCAAAATCTCAAATTATCGTCTCAAAATCTCAAATTATCGTCTCAAAATCTCAAATTATCGTCTCAAAATCTCAAATTATCGTCTCAAAATCTCAAATTATCGTCTCAAAATCTCAAATTATCGTCTCAAAATCTCAAATTATCGTCTCAAAATCTCAAATTATCGTCTCAAAATCTCAAATTATCGTCTCAAAATCTCAAATTATCGTCTCAAAATCTCAAATTATCGTCTCAAAATCTCAAATTATCGTCTCAAAATCTCAAATTATCGTCTCAAAATCTCAAATTATCGTCTCAAAATCTCAAATTATCGTCTCAAAATCTCAAATTATCGTCTCAAAATCTCAAATTATCGTCTCAAAATCTCAAATTATCGTCTCAAAATCTCAAATTATCGTCTCAAAATCTCAAATTATCGTCTCAAAATCTCAAATTATCGTCTCAAAATCTCAAATTATCGTCTCAAAATCTCAAATTATCGTCTCAAAATCTCAAATTATCGTCTCAAAATCTCAAATTATCGTCTCAAAATCTCAAATTATCGTCTCAAAATCTCAAATTATCGTCTCAAAATCTCAAATTATCGTCTCAAAATCTCAAATTATCGTCTCAAAATCTCAAATTATCGTCTCAAAATCTCAAATTATCGTCTCAAAATCTCAAATTATCGTCTCAAAATCTCAAATTATCGTCTCAAAATCTCAAATTATCGTCTCAAAATCTCAAATTATCGTCTCAAAATCTCAAATTATCGTCTCAAAATCTCAAATTATCGTCTCAAAATCTCAAATTATCGTCTCAAAATCTCAAATTATCGTCTCAAAATCTCAAATTATCGTCTCAAAATCTCAAATTATCGTCTCAAAATCTCAAATTATCGTCTCAAAATCTCAAATTATCGTCTCAAAATCTCAAATTATCGTCTCAAAATCTCAAATTATCGTCTCAAAATCTCAAATTATCGTCTCAAAATCTCAAATTATCGTCTCAAAATCTCAAATTATCGTACAAAACATGAAAAATCTAAAAATGTGTCCCAAAATCTACGCCTACTTTCATTTTTTCTTTTTGTTTTCTGTTCAGTATTAGGGATTATTTTATTTCCCTCGAGTTAGAGCTAGTAAATAAATAGAGATGGATATTTGTAGTGCGGTTTATTAGATCAAAAGAATAACCCCTGAAGTAACCTGTACGATTATACATGAATATATTGGCTCCATCCCAGCTAGGAGATTATATAGTTAGGGCGTGTACAGAAAAGATAGGTGTTTATTTAAACATTCCAGCTGTTGCCATGCGTATATGCTTCATGGATTTGTGATTTTTCATCCTATATTTAGCCAACAATGGAATTTAAGGGATACTTGATACGTCATCTTTTTGGTCAACTTTTTGGGGGTGGGATGGGGGGGGTCGATGATGTCTTCTGGATCGTTTGGCCTCTGATTTATTTCTGTCTTGATACGATGATATTTAACAATGAATTCCGTTCTGCTATTTACTAGGATATCTGTAGAACAAAATTATCGATCATATAAGTACTTCATATTAAATAGACCCAAAAAAAAAAAAAAAAAAAAGTTTTCCAAAGATTTAAATCGAGTGTTTAATTTTACTCCTCAATGATAATCAAAATAACCCCAATTTTTTTAATAAGTTATATATTAATAACTCTTTCTTTTAGCCATTGCCTTGGCCACTATATACGCGATCTTATACTGTAATCATTTTTATTTTTCTTGAGATTTAGATTAGGCTAGATTATGTTAACTTGATGATGACTTTCTTTCAATCGACAAATTCCCAACTAAATTTTTACATTTCACTAAAAATTCGCCTAATCTTCTAGCAATTGTTCCATCTTTATAATTAGTGAATTATAGCTTAGAACAAATGAAGCTAATAAAATTATGAAATAGCTAAAAAGTTTCTCGGTTTATATTTCAATTTAGAATTTTTTTTTTTATTCCATCTTTTTTTATTATTATTTATTTTGTAAAAATTTGACTATAGGCCTAAAACCAAGCTGTCTCTTTCTACACCAACCAACCAGAAACCACGAAATTCGTGTTGTAATTCCGTCCGGAATGTGATACGATCGGGCACGAAGGCTGGAAAAATAAGGTCAAAAGGCTTAAAGTAAAAAAAAAAAAATAATAGAAATGGGAGTGAAAAAAAAACTCCAGTAAAATTTTGCATATAGCGGAAAAAAACGTTATACGGTACACACAACAGATCGAAAATGTGGGGATAAAAATATGTGGAATACAAAGAAGGATGAAACTTCTCGAATAGGCATATTTTTCGCTCGAGAGAAAATATCTCAAGGAGATATCCAGTAGAGACTTGAATGATATAGCGACCTCTAGACCCCGTTTCAAAAGAAGATTACATAACACAGTGTATTCCATTTTGGTGTGGTAGTAGTATAGCACGAACAAAGCTAAGCTATTCCGTTATCTCAACTTTTTATTTTTTATTTTTCAAATATTTTTCTTTTTTTTTCTAGCATTTATAAGAGAACCTAGCTTTGTGCGTACTTAAAGGAAGAATGCAACCTAATAAGAAATTATTTTATTCGATTCCTTATCGCTTAAATAGGCCTAATACAACAGTAAAAAAAATCACAAACAAATATTAAACCAGAAACAAAATTATAACTTAATTACTATCAAAATAGGCTTAGCTACGGGATTCACGAAGATCCTTAATTTATTTCGCATTGATGGGTCAGCGACCAATCGAATGTTATTGGACTTTTTTAGAAATGTCGCCTTAATGATAGGTCTCTATTGATTGGTAGCTGGCCCATCAATGCGAGGGAATTCAGAATCTCCATGAATCCAGCTAAGCCTATTTTCAGGGTAAGTTTTAAATTCGTTTTTTAATATTTTAATGGTGGATTAGGCCTATTTAGCCGATAAGGAATCGATCAAAAATCGCTTTATTAGGTTGCATTCTCCCTTTAACAGTCTAAAACTCTAAATCGATTAAAAATAACTAGTTTTCAGTGTCTAGTATCCCTTTAAAGAAAGGTCTCGTGAAAACTGATAAGAATGTCATTTTTCGGGTCAGACTTGTACTGTTAAGACGCGTGAATAGTGTTCGCTCTACACTCGAAATGAGATGAACTGAGAAATTTAACGGATCGTACGAGAGATTCGGATAAAATTCCGAAAATGTCGGCGGAAGTGAGGTGTTCTTTCCGGAAAGAGAAATCGTAGATCAAGTTTCGCGAGACCCAACTGGGAGATATCGTCTATAAATATCTATGTGAGATGGAGCTGAGACTAGTAAGACACTCGCTCAATTTCTGAAGGATAAATAAAAATCACACTTTTTTCGGTATTGTGATCACGTACGTAAGAGGAGTTCACACTCGATACTTTGAAATAGTTTTTAACCATTTTGGAAAGCTGAAATTCAAACCTAACCCAACTTCAGATATTAAATTAACCACTAAAATCTCGCCTAAAATTTGTGGAAATATTTTATAATTTTGTATGCAGATTCGTAAAATGAATTATTCAATTTTTAGCTTGTAGGTTTCCATTTTAAATATTTCACGTGCGCTGACCGACCCCTAGAGCACGCTCGAGTTTTTAAATTAGCTAAAGATTTCTGTCGTTTTGCCAGAAATTGTTAATCAAATTGCAAATGTTAATTAACTTTAAATTGGTAATTATAAATCATATTTTGAAACTCTCCCTTTACGACATACTGCTTCTTTGAAGTGATAAAATTTAGACTAACTCGAGTTTACTTTTTGCAACAATCAAAGGTTAAAGGATATCAGTGTCCGTGTATTACTTGTCTGGAAACTCAGGGTGGATGCTATACGGTCTCAGGGGTTGGGAAAAAGGGGCGCGGCTATAGGATCGAGATTTCTGCCGTCAAGACTTGAGAAATGAAATAGTAGGGACGTTCTCCATACCAATTTTCTAGTGGATAAAATATTGAGTAGTCTGACCATGGAGCTATAGAGGTAGTAGTAGTTGTAGCAAAACGTAAAATCCACCACCTCTCATAAGAAGTCCAAGGCTTAATTTGGACTGTGTACTTGAATTTCAACCGTTCTAGTATATTTTCTTCACGCCTTAAAGGGAAAATGCAATCTACTAACAAGTGATTTATCGATTCCCTATTGTAAAAAATTTAAAAACCCATATTAAACTAGAAATAAATTTAAAACTCGCCATTAAAATAGACTTAGCTGGATTCATGGAGGTCCTGAACTCCCCATATAAGGACTAGCGACCAATGAATTTGATCGATGGCTCTTATATGGGGAATGCAGATCTCCATGAATCCAGCTAAGCCGATTTTGAAGGTAAGTTTTAAATTTATTTCTAGTTTAATATTTGTTTGTAATTTGTTTTATTGGTGGATTAGGCCTAATTAAACGATAAGGAATCGATCAAAAACTCTTCTTGTTAGGTTGCATTCTCCCTTTAAATGGATGCTAGACATTATCAAAACTATAATTTTCTTATCGAGGTTAGGTGATACGATTGTTGGCTGCATTTTTACAAAACTGGAAGTACAAAGGCCTTTATATACTTCATTGAAATATTTCTTAGAGGTTTAATTTTAAGTATAACATCAAAAACTTCCTTTTAAACAATATAATCCAGGCTTGTAAATGTAAGCAAAAGGTGCAATGGGTTGGGCTTCTACCGGAACACCGAAGCGTAGTGGCTGGAACACTTTTACAGGCGTTCATTCTTTTTTTAAGAAATGAAGCGAACGTTTTAAACAACGAAAATGAATTTATTATTATTTCTTATGGGAATTCAAAACGAATTAATGGGAGAATGAAACCTAACAAGTGATTTTTCTATCGATTCATTATCCTTTAAATAGGCCTAATCCACCAGTAAAAAAATTTACAAACAAAAATTAAACTATAGTACTTTATTTTTCAACTTAATCGAAAAATGCTCTTAGCTGGATTCATGGAGATCCTGAACACCCCGTATAAGGATCATCGATGAATGTCATTGGTCTGTAGTCCTTATATGGCTAGTTCAGGATCTCTTTGAATCAAGCTAAGCCTATTTTCATGGTAAGTTTTAAATTTATTTCTAGTTTAATATTTGTTTGTAATCTTTTTTTTACTGGTGGATTAAGCCTATTCAAACGATAAGGCATCGAAAAAAATATTTTTGTTAGGTTGCATTATCCCTTTAAGAAAATTTAAAAAATGTGTATATATCAAAATTTAAAAACTAATTACACAAGAATGAAATCAAATGGGTGAAAAATTTGTTGGACTATATCGGAATTTCGTTAACACTTAACTTTTACTTAGGTTGATGAGACTCATCAGTGTTACCCTTTTCCAGTTTATTTATCTCCTTCTGTTGATATTATCACAAATAATGATTTTTCTCGTTAATTGTTTTAAAAACTCATACTCTATTCATATTAAACGTAAAAAGCCTTTTACGAACGTTCATTAATACGCAACACATTGGGTTCGTTTGCTCCAAGTTGGTTTATTCAACGCCGTTAATTTTCATTAGCACGCCTTTAATTACTAAACACATAAATCTTAGTTTTTTGTTCTCGTCACCGCCTGTTCGTGGATACAACGCCTAAAGGATGACCTTATATAAGATTTTCCCTCGCTATTCTTTTCGAATCTTATACATACATAAGCGCTTTTTGTAATGTAAATATTTTATCCGCTTTATCATTTTTTTTTTCTTCTTCCTTCACCAATCCTCGGGTTTCCTTTTGGTTGGGCCTTAAAGGGAGAATGCAACCTAACAAGTGATTTTTTTTTATCGATTCCTTATTGTTTAAAAAGGCCTAATCCACTAGTGAAAAAATTTACAAACAAATATTAAACTAGAAATAAATTTAAAACTTACCCGGAAAATAGGCTTAGCGGGATTCATGGAGATCATGATTTCCTCGCGTATAGGCCTAGCGTCCAATCGAAGTCTCGTGGAGATCTTGCGTGAACGACAGGCCTTCGCTCATTGGTCTCTAGACCTTACATGAAGGCAATTCCGGATCTCCATGAATACCGCTAAGCCTATTTTCCGGGTAAGATTTAAATTTGTTTCTAGTTTCATATTTGTTTTGAAAACTTTTTATTTGTGGATTAGGCATATTTAAACGATAATGAATCGATTTAAAATAATTTGTTATTGGGTTGCATTCTCCCTTTAAAGGAATCATGAAGCACGAATAGGCTTAAAAGATTATTAGTCGAAGCTTTTTTTTTTTTTTTTTCATGGTCCTTGTAGCCGACCTACATTCAAACTTAAACCAAATTTTAGAAATTAATTTAAACACCAAAATAGTGTCTAATAATAGTGAAAATGTTCTCGAATACGTCATTCGCATGGTGATTCAAAAGCCGTTTTATTTTAGCGTATAGTTTCCCTTTAAACTTAAATTAAACAACTTCGGAAATTAATTGAAATTAAATAATGAGAAAATTATTTTCGGTACTTTATCCCCCCTTTAAGACATAGTACATGAAAACTCGTACCTTTGAATATTTTAAAGTTCCCTAAAGAGAGATTTTTGGACGTTGGTTTTGGCGGGCGGAGAATACGGGTCATCTCTATATTTTTAAGATCAAGATTAGTTTACAATACTATTCTTTTATGTCCTTATGATATTTAACATTATGTATTTAATCCAGCGTAGTATTTGCTAGTTTGCAAGCAACTCTTGATCGCGTTTGTATCGTCAGAATATTGAGAATAAGTTTTGAGTTTTCTGGCTTCTAAAGTTACGCTCCCTGGTGTATCTTTGGTATAAAACAAATCGAGGGAGAGAGAAGACGTCTGTAAAGTTTTACGTGATGCTAACTCGAATGTGGTTTGACTCGTGTAGTCTCTTTCAATATGTAGACTTGTAAAGGCTGTCGTTTTGAGAGAGCGCATCCAGGGCGGGTCGGCTTTACCGTGTACGAAGCGAGATTACTTCTCGTATAAGCATTAATTTCTCCCATTTTATATCATTGACTTTTGACATTTTTAAATAATTTATTTCACTCGCGTGTTTCTTATACGCCGCGCGTGTAATGTCGAAGGAATGGCGTAAATGCAGTCGTTGTGACTTCATATTTTTATTACTTAAAGGGAGAACGAAAGGCCGAAACAACCTATTTTTAATCGATTAAGAATGCTAAAATAATGAGAAAACCAATAATATAACTCACCAAAAATATTTCGTTATTTTATAATCAATTTCCAAAGTTCCTATGCTAAGCCTAGGCTGCAAGTTTCGGAACTTTGGAAATTGATTATAAAATAACGAAATATTTTTGGTGAGTTATATTATTGTTTTTCTCATTATTTTAGCATTCTTAATCGATTAAAAATAGGTTGTTTTGGCCTTTCATTCTCCCTTTAAAGGGAAACTTGAAGCTAAAAATGGAACAGCTTTTTTTTAATATATTTTCGGAATCACTATGCCAAAAAACGTATTCGAGAATTTTCAAAAGATTATTTGACACATTTGTTGTGTTTAAAGGCCCTATCTGCTCTGAAACTTGCCCCTTTAAAATGCTCTTCCCTTACGCACGCGGCCTAGCTTTGACTGTAGAATTTGTTTTGTACAACGTCGTCTGCTAAGCTAGAAAAGAAGGCGACTTTAAAGGGGATTTGAAAATCGCAGATAGTCCCTTTAAGTTTGGTAAAGTTTGATAAAAAGTGAATAAATTTGGGTAAATATTATTTCAGCTTTCCACATTGCTTGCAGCACTTTGTCCTAATATTAAAATAATATGCCGACGTTTGATGGCCCGCAAGGTCTTAGGCGTCAAACGCCGGCCTATTATCTTGATGTTAGAACATTACGAGCGCTGTTGATGGCTGAAATAATATGATTGACCCAAATTTGTATCTACTTTAATAGAAATTTTATCAAACTTTCGAAAAAACCAAAAACGTGTCTAAAAATTCATAATTTCATTGTAATATAAAGTGAGACTGTTTTCATGAGCTTCAAATGAAGTTTGAAGAGCATTTTCGGAAAGATAGTTAGGAGCTATTCGAGAAATACTTACGTAATAAAAAAAAAAAAAAAATTACCGGAACGGTAAAAATTAATATTTACAATCGTCATATTCGAAATTTTTAAAACAGAAATTGGGTATTATTGAGGATCCAATACTCGTGTTCTAGGCCTCTGGTACGTGATATAGTTACTTTCTTGCGGGCTTTCTCGTGAAAGTACTTTGGCGTAATCTAGAAAGTCCTACTTTTCGGAATCAAACTATTTCCCTAATCGGTAAAATATAAATATTTATATTTTGGCTACTCTAATTTTGAGAATATAGGCCTCACTTTAATTATTTAATTAATTGGTAAAGATGGAATCGATAGTTTTATAAACGATTCTACTAGGTTTTGAAATTAAGACTCGTTTGAGTTAAAAATTTAGGACTTATCTCGTGTCTCTTAATTGTGAAAGAACATTTTTTTTTTTTTTTTTTTTTTTTTTAATATTTAGATTTTGGCATTCAATTAAAAATCATGGGGTGATTGAAATTTTTCCAATCTATTACTCTGAACGTTGCGAATATTTTAATACTGCAAGGATTACTATAATCTTTAATAATGCATCGTGAAAATCGTAATACCTAAGCAAAGTTCCGGAAAAAAATTTTTTTTTATACATTTTTCAAGTTCCGTTTGCAAACTAGTCAAAACTGAGATGGATTATGATTAATTCATATGGTTTAGCATCTTATTGGGTAAGGAAAGTACGTTTTTATACAGTGGGGCGTAAATTTAATTTAGAATTTAGTTCTGATCCGCGTTGTGTAAGACCGTAACCGAACTAGGCAATAATTTGGCCTATACATAAATCTCCTCTCATATAGTCTTTCCCTGGCAACTTTATCCAATAATCTTTTCCAATCGATTCAGTCGGTTTTCCGCGCTATATTCGAATTTCTACAAGAATTTTTCCATTATCAAACCGATTTTATTTTCCAATTCTCTGATTTTGAAAGATTTCGCGAGCAAATTGTGTTCATAAAACCGGCGGATAGCGGTTGCTTTAGTATTTTCACGAAACGAAATTGAATGAAGAATTTAAATGCGAGTGAGAAAATATTCAAAGAGAGGATGAATTATATTTTTTTAAAGGGAAACTTGGAGCTAAAAATATAACAGCTTTTGAATTTATTTTCGGAATCACCGTGCAAAAAAACGTATTCGAGAATTTTTAAAATAATTATTAGACACGTTTTTGTTGTTTAAATTAATTTCTAAATTTTGGTTACGTTTGAATGTAAGTACATAAAAATTCGGCCAATCATATTTCAGCTTTAAACGGTGGATGTAATGTCCTAACATTAAAAAATAGTCCGGTGTTTTATGCGTAAGACCTTGAACATCAAATGCCAGCCTATTATTTTAGTGTTAGGACATTACAAGAGCTCTTGAAGGCTGAAATAATATGATCGGCCAGAATTTATATGTATTTTTATTCGAACTTATCCAAACTTTAGAAATTAATTTAAACTGTTTAAATTGTTAGCTCCAAGTTTCCCTTTAAGAAATCAATTAAAAATATCTATTCTTTTTCACCTCGCCTTTAATGGGCGATCCTTTAGAAATCAATAGACTGGAGCAATGTACTCTATTCAGTTTTGAAAAGGTTGATATCGATAAAATGCTTTTGGCCCACATAAGACTCGCTTTATTTCATTTTTTCTGTCTCTTCCCGCTGTCTTAATATTTTAGAAATACCAGCTTTCAAGTTAGACACAATCGCGTTACTTTAAATGACAGAGCATTTCAACAGAAGCAGTATTAAAATTAAAATTACTTCTTATTCTTATTCCCAATTCTACATATACAAAACCGGCCATCCTTTTGACTGTAGGCAGCCAACGTTTACCCCATAACCCCCTTTCGTTATGGCTCTAAAAAGCTTTTGGTAAGGATATATATCTATTTCATTGTATATCCGGAAAAGGAAATATAAACTTCCGCCATCTCAGTGCCGGGTACGGATGAAATCTGTTCTGAGAGTGCGCGGAAATTCATCTTAAATGGTCTATTTACGTCATTTCCATCGGATTACAAAAAGAAAAGTAGAAAGAACTGAAAGAAAATATTTTTTAACTTTTATTTGACAGTACGGTCAAAGCTAGTTTCCTATATATCGGAGCAGAAAACAATGGAGGTAATAGAAAGCTTAGCCTCGCGCCTGTTGCCAAATCAAGGGGAAATATACGCAGTGTTTAGAGCTGGAGATACGTCCCTTCAGATTTCGACCTATTTCTTAGATGTGCTGGAAAAACCGTAAAATATTGCATGGATCGCCTATAAAGCTAGAAGGAGAATAGAATGTAACATTAGAAAGGGTTGTTTCCTCCCATGGGAAATCGATTTTTCATGTTAAACTCAACTGGTTCTAAGTCTGAACTTAACTACCTCTTCGACTTCTCTGTTTTCTTAGAGACTGAGGGTATATACATATATATATTTTTTGCGCCAAAATGTGGGCGCAACCATTGTGGGTGGAAAAGGGGAGGAACTCGACCTTGGCTGTTTATTATTATGCTCCTTAATGGCGGAATGAAGCCTGATAATTGATTTTCTATCGCTTCCTTATCGTTTAAATAGGCCTAATCCAAATTTAAAAAAATAATTAAAAACCAATATTAAACTAGAAATAAATTTAAAACTTACCATCAAAATAGGCTTAGCTGGATTCATGGAGATATCCTCAACTCCCCATATAAGGCTTAGCGACCAAAAACATTGATCGATGACTCTTATATGGGGAATGCAGGATCTCCATAATCAATGTCATTGGTCTGTAGTCCTTATAACGCCTTATATCGGGGAGTTCAGGATATCTCCATGACTCCAGTTAAGCCTATTTTGATGGTAAGTTTTAAATTTGTTTCTAGTTTAATATTTCTTTGAAATTTTATTTACTGTTGGATTAAGCCTATTAAAACGATAAGGAATCGATAAAAAAATCTCTTGTTGTATAGTAAAACAAATTTACAAGCATGATAAATCTCAGGCCTTTAACAATATCTGGTAACTAGCAAAAGTACGCGTCTCTTAAGTCTAGTTTAAAACGTTTTACTGTCGTAAAAAATATCGTGATTCTTACGTGATTGACTGTAGACTTATCGCCGGGATCTAATACTTACCGAGTAAGTTAAAAAATAATAATATCTATCTAAATATTTCATTGTAATTTAATTTAGAGTATTAGGCTTATTTTAACGATAAGGAAGCGGAAAAAAATCACTTGTTCTAAAACTTAAAGCTTCATTCCCCCTTCAATGTTGGCGCTTTTCTTATAGGGCCTTGATTTATACCGATAGTGAAATCTCCAACGGATTTCTATGCTATATTTATTTTCACGAATGGTTTACAAAACTACTTCTCTTTCCTATGAGATTAATCATTGTGTAATTTTCCGCCTAAGGTTTCTTTAGTTTGCAATGTTATCTTGAACAAAAGTATATTTTTTTATCAGTTATATTATAGGACTGTTTATTGTTCGCTTAATACCAATCGTAAACACCATTTCCGTATAATCTCCTTTTTATGATATATTGGCTTCTCATTCAGTGACGCAATATGACGTCATTTTGGGAATTGGTGAATTGGTGGATCATCTCATAAGAGAACTTTCTAAGAAAATTGTTTCTCAAAATTTTAAGGGAAGTTGAAAAGTTGTAGGATGATAAATTTCTTTATGTCTTGATGGTAATAATTAATTTTTTTAATTCACATTAACTTTATCGGCTAGGAGGTTAAATTAAAACAATTAAAATTAGAATTATTTTCCACTCAAAATATCCACAATGGTTTAGTGTGCGGTGTCTTCAAAACCTCTCCTCTTTTTCTCTAAAGCTGCGTTCATACTAGGCCTTGGAATCGATTTAAAGCGTTTCAAAACGTTTCGCCGGAGTTGTGTGAGCAGGAAACCGTATGTTCTCGAATCGATTTGATCTCGTAACTGTTTCGAGATCCAGTTTCGTAACGATTATATTTCCACAACCGATAGATGAAGCTACAATAAATCGGTTTATAAAGATTAATGTGTGAACACGTGACGCTTAAAACGATTACTGGCTATTTGAATATCGGTTTGATTTTACCGTTTCAAATCGATTTAGAAATGCTAGTGTGACCGTAGCTTAAGTGAACATAATTGACTCAGAGAAATCAAAAACCCGAGCCTTTCCGCAAGTTCATCCGATGGTACTGTAGCCTTACAAAAAATTTTTCAAAACTCAAGGCTTAGTTTACTCTCCTTGTTTTGCTCCATGGCTGTATAAATCTCACGCACAATGGCAACCTCAATAGATGGAAAAATTGCCTTTATGAAAAGATTTATTGAATAAATCTGAAGAAAAAAGGAAATTTCTGCAATTTATAGAATTTATATTTTTAGACGAGGAAATGTCACTCTCCCTTAGAATAAAATTTCCCGGAATTGTTACTAGCTATAGTTTATTTTTTATTGTCTAGCTGTGTAACGGTTGACTTTCAAATGGGACACAACAATAACGTTGCTGTCTCATTCCTTTTCCGAATCTTCTTGCTCGATTCGCAAGAATTCTTTTTATTTCATCTTATTATTACGTATTTCTTTTTTCTTGAATTGGAAACTTGTTTTTATTCGGTTTTCTTTCGCGAAACGCGAACCGGTATTCGTAAAAAAAAAGTAACATTTACGATGATACCCTCTATTTCTCTCTCTTCGGAGCTTAAATTTAATACCTGAAGTTGTAAAGTATAAAGTGAAAAGTTGTAGCGGGAACGCTGTCGCTATCTAATAAATGGTTTTCTCCGTCTTTGGCGACATCCTATAAGGGCGCCCGGTTCACTTTTTACTCTATTAATCTTTTACCAGAGATTCCTTCAACCTTTGCCTAAGCTTCAAACCCCGTATGTACGTTGGAAACCCGATCCCTTACTCCGGGTTCCTTCCGCCTATCATTGCACCTGAACCCCGTCACGTGACCCCGCGGCCCCCGGGGTTGAATTATGGAAATGTGTTAAGTCGGAGAAAAGGGTATAATTTATGGGAAAATAAGAAAATTGGTTAAAAAGAAACAAAATCGCCTGTAGAAGTGTTTCATCCGTATTGCAGCCTTGTTTTGAGTGAAGATAGCTTTTAGGGGCAGTTTTTAAATTGAAAGTTATAATGATGACCTCTAGCAGAAGGAGATAATACGTGAAGGGAGACAATGTTTTAGTTGTTCGAATTATTTTCTCGGGGGGGGGGGGGAGAAATCGATTATTGTATATATCAGACCCAGATTAAGCGGCATTGGAGCTGGGTTCAATTTGAAGTAAAGCAGAAAAATCAACCAATTTTAAAATTGGGCCAAAAGGTCACGGGAAAATCAATGAATTTTAAAATTTGGTCGAAAGTTCAGGGTAAAGTTAGCGAATTTGAAAATTAGGCCAACAGGTCAGGGAAAAATAATGGAGTTTGAAAATTGAGCCAAAAGATCAGGGTAAAGTTAGGGAATTTAAAAATTAGGCCAAAAGGTCAGGGTAAAGATAAGGAATTTAAAAATTAGGCCCAAAGGTCAGGTTAAAGCCATGGAATTTGCAAATTAGGCCAAAAACGATTCCTGGCGATTTGAATATCGGTTTTATTTTACCTTTTCAAATTGATTGAGAAATGCTAGAGCGGGAAACTTTATAACTTTTTGTTGATTATGAAACAAAATACGTCAGGTAGCGTTACATAAAGTTTTGTTTTAAATAATTCATCATAGCGACCTTGTTTTTTTCTATTTATTTTATGCGCGCTCTTACAGAATAAAAATATCATTCTTGTTCACAAAAAGTAAGCTCAAAAATCCCTCCCTTGACAATATTAATGTCGCTATTCCTCCATATATTCGTATAGTTTCTGACTCGAATTTCTTTAGTAGAAGACGACAAGAAAACAAAACTAAAAGATATGAAGATACATAATTTATATACCATTTCTCGTCTTCTCTGTACATCTCTCTTGAACTTGTCACAAAAGGGAAAGTTAATGCGGCTTGATACGCAATGCTAAATCTCGTATATGTAGCCTTTGCCAGGTACCCTTGAGTACAAGTTCAGAAAAAGACGGAAAATACCCTGGCTGGAATATCTTCTACCCCAACGCGTTCTCAAATTATATATAGCGCCTCCAAACGTCGCATTGCGATACTAAGCCGACATCTTAACCTCCTAGTAGAGACAAAATACAAAAAACAAGCATCTCAATTATCTTAGGGTTCTGATTTTTTTTTTTTTTTTTTTTCTTTTTCATAAATCATTGAATTGAAAACCTAATGGAGCTTCGAAAATTAAGGTGTTTTAAAATATGAAAAAAATTTAAGAATTTCACGTTTGAACTCAAAAGTCTAAGAAAGATCGTGGAATATTTGAATGTCAGTGAAAACTAAACTAGAAAACTCGTTTAAATTATCGAGAACTATCAGAATTGTTTTAAAATATGTATTAGGTTAAAATTTAAAGGGATATCGTGGAAATTTCAAAATTGATCCAAATAGCCCATGAATATTTTGAAAGTTATACAGTTCGTCTGACAGATTAGGAACTCATAGAAATCTCGTTTAATTCAAATTAAATCCAAAATTTGCTGGAAAATCACGGTTATTTCAATCTTAATCCAACGAAAAATCTGGGTTAATTCAACTTTAATTCCAAAATATCAGGGAACTCCCTCTGTTAATACAAATTTAGTCCAAAAGTTTACGAATAATTTCTGTTAATTCAATCTTAATCCAAAGTTTAACTGAAAGACTTCAGGGAAAATCTCAGTTAATTAAAACTGAATCCGTAAGTTACAAGATAATCCCAGTTAATTATATTTTAATCCAAGAGTTCAGTTTATGGCAATTTAACAAATTAGTTCGTACAAAGATCAGTGAGAACGGGAAACATTTCATTAAAATGGAGTCAAATTGCTAAAGAAATTATAGTTAAATTTCGTTGAAATATCGTAGCTTCAAAAGCAATTAAAGATACCGATAATTTTCTATTAGTGTTAATTGTAAAAGTAAGAAATATTTACTCCTTCGAAGAAAAGGAGAAATCCTGAAGATAAGTTATTTTTGCTCTGAAGTTATGGGGTTGATATATAGCAGCCTTATTGAAATTTAGCCAAGATAAGGTGATATTTGACTGGTCCCTGTCTTCAGTTCCACCATGAAAAAATGATACTGTAGAGGAACGAAGGAAGTAATCGCAGACACCATAGGATTTTTCCTGGAAAATAAATTCCCGGACATAATTTAGATTGCTGTAGGACGCATATGAGATGGCGCCACGATCGTAATGATTAGTCGAAAGGAAAGAAGTTAAGTTGAAATATGGGACAAAAAACTAGAGGGCCTCAGATCGAAGTGCGGGGAATTTTGGTGCCATTTCTGTGGTTCCCTCTTCAGTATACTTGATCCGTGGTTCCATTGGCTTTATTTTTTATATATCACATAAATATATATAATATGAATTTACACCACGTACAAACTACGGCAGTGAGTGTCCATAAGAATTGAAAAGCTTGGCATTTCATAAAATAGGGATTTACTCTTTTTTTTACTGAGAAGTGTGATTGAAAAATATTGTTTTATTCCATAAAGTATTTGCAGTACAGAAAAACCTAAGTAACATCAAAAGTCTATCACTTTGTTCCATAAAAGTAAACAACGCCCCATAGCTTAAGACTACGGTCCAGTTTTACCTCATTGCATATCACTTAAGAATAGTCAAAAAAGTCATCACCCCTGTCTGGCTCTAGTGGCTTGGACTCTTCATCGATATTTTGAGTCGGGAGAGAGGGACGAAATTTAGGCGGGCCGCGCTTGGATATATTGTTTTCCCTCCCAACTCCGCAATTTCTACTAAATGTGGCGCTTCCTCCGTTCACTATTTACACCGAATGCGTCCGCTAGAGTGTCTTGAATCAGAATCTGCCAGTACATTTACCTGGACCTTTGCTAATAGTATTAAGCCGGGGTAGCAAAGTTAGGGTTGAAAAATCAATTTTAAATAATTAATTTTTTAACCATTTTTTTAAAAGTGTAAAATGATTCTCTACGTTTTTAAACTTGTCCCATCATATAGGATCAAATAATAAGTTTAGATTTAACACTTTAATTGTTGAGGACTATAGATACAGATTACCGTGTAATATTCCTAGGGCTTGTTTCGAGCTTAATTCTGTTGCATTCTCATTTTGGGATGAAAGTGTATTTTTTAAAGAATAAGCGAGCTTTCTTTGTAGCGCTTGGCTCGTTTTCTTCGAACGTTTTCGGAATATTTTTTGGCTTTTTGCGTTCCGGGCACGGGGGCCTTGGCATTCTAGATGATTTTAGGTTTTTTACTGTGGGAGTCCCGCGAGGATAATCCCGGGCCTTCTCTATCCCAACGGCCCCAATTCCCTCGAATCCCTGCTCTTTCTCCTACAGTTTCGCTGCCGTAACAGTATTTTTCATCCCAATAGGTTACTGTAGCTTAAAGTTACTGAGAATTCCCCAATTATTTAAAGTACGATTTTAATGGGAGGGTGGAAAGGAAAATGAAGGATTTTTTTTTATTTATTGATTCTGCTTCTAGAAATAAGATATTTGAGTAGGAAAACATCAAGAAAGTGTCTCTTAATTCTGCTAAAAATTGGAAACCTTCTGATTTTAGCATGGAATTTAAACGAGAACCTCCGACTAATCAAAAGACGCCCTGTACCTCTTAGTGAAATTCCCGCGGAACACTCTTTGAAACGCCCTAAATCTCGTTCTAGATCATTTTCACGAGCAATCATGTTTACAACAGCGCGTGTCGCGGATATTTTATGAAGCCAAAGGTGATCAGTCTTTTGATTAGTCGGAGGTTCTTCTTTTAATTGAATTCATATTTGTTTAATCATGAATTTATTTAAGATCTTCGAGTTTTTTGCCAGTTAAAAATATGCCTAAAATAAAAATAGTTATTTAATTTAATACAAATAAACAAATATTGACAGACTTTGTAAAATAGTTGTTTTAATTAACTCCGTATTAGTTTTTCGTTTTACTTTCCCTTTAAAGTGAGGTTGTCACGAATTTGTCATGAACACCAATTGGAAATTGAGTAGTAGATTGTTAAAAAACTATTCTAATTATGTCATAGTAACAGTAAAAATATATATTTAATATTCACCATTTTTAAAATAAAATTCTCTGCAATACTACCTTCATCACTATGATCCATAGGCATTCGAAAAATAAAAATGGTAACATTCTCACTTTACAAGAATATACTTTTTAGCTTAAAAAATTTACTCTCGGGTTTTGAATCTTTGGCACGTTTAGCCGCAGTAACCTTTCAAGGTGATAAGCGTTGTGTAGAAAAATCCAAGTTGGCAGGATAAGTTGGCGACGGTTAATCTCCTCTCGATCTGCGTGATCTTCTTCTCTAGGGTATTTTATTTATACCGGTACATATATTCAAATTCCTATCGCTCTTTTTAGATCGGGTTACTCTTCCGTATTGGCACGCGGAAACTCCGCGTTATTTCATTTCGATCTGTCGCTCGGGTCCATAAGAGAGGTGAAGGGTGAAGGACGGGTTACGGGGTGGGGCCAAGGATGGACTGCCCTGTAGAAATACTTCCGTCCCTTTTCTTAGGCCGAATAAATCCGAGGGATTGAACTTCGCCTTGAAGGCAAAGATTTCTTATATCTTGGCGTATATTTTTTTTTTTTTTTTTTTTTTTTTTTCTCATGAGAAATTAAAATTAAAAAAAAAAAATAGTAATTGAACGAAACTATTGAAATTGTAAGAAAGAAATTAAGGCAATTATTCTATGAAGTAAGGGGAGTTGGCGAGGATATGAAAGACTTAATAAAATGGTTTTTCAATCTATGCTTGAGGAAATATAGTTATATATAAAATATACCTTTCAAGTCCAAATGAATTGTCAATTATGTAGAGGCAATGACCTGCACAAACTGACCTCCCCATACACTAAATAACGATGGTTATGGACTATTTTGTACCCGGGAAGTTCAGTACAGCTTGACATACGTCTAACACTTTTTCTATAAAAAGTTACGTTAGGAAGCGAGACATTGCGAGTGTTAGCAGACGATTTTTCGTTTTAGTTTATACTACCTTTAATAGATAATGATGGATCTAAAGTTTGGCGTTCATAAGCGTCCTCAAACGGCAAACCATGCTAAAAATGGTAAATAAACTTCAAATAAACTCTCGTGCGGCTCTGCAGCCACGCACAAGGTTTTGTTATTTGCTATGGGTGCCACTGTTTGCAGTTATACGCTTATGAACACCAGCTTTTGTTATAGTCCTGGTCGATTTGCCGGAAATGGGCGCTTGTCTCATAGCCGCGCCGCCATCTTTTGGTAGTAACAGGCTGTCAGACTATTTCTAATTTTATTTCCCACAAACCAAATTCAAGTTGTTAGTCTGTCGCTCTCCACTAGAACAGATCACTAGAGCAGACGAAAATTTCACACTACAAAAAGATGGCGGACGATCACGTGACAAAAGTTTTACCCGCCAAAAGTTTCGCGAGGGTCTCTAGACTTCCGGTTTTGGAAATCGACCATAGCTATTCATCTTTATCCAGAGTTAATAGTCCTAGCTGAAATCATAATCATTTTATTACGCATAAATAGGGACAAAATAAACTCGAATATATGAAAATTTAATTTTTTTAAAAGGTCTCAATGTGCATGTGAATTTTCAATACAATGCTTTTTACAAAAAAGTCATTTTTGAAATTTTTACGAACACAGATCAGAATTCTCTCTTATTTTCCCCAAATGCATTCATTCAATATATTTTCGTGAACCAAGGATCGAAGAAAGGTTTGAAAATCTTTGGAGAAGAAATAATCAATGAGTAGCTGTTTTATTTTTTTGTCCATTTCCTTGGGCATACTCTTTTCTATCTTGGCCTTTTTACGTGCCTTGAAAGGTTAACATCGGTTTAGTAAGGGTACCGTTTCAGGGACGGTTTATGTTCAGCGCGTTCTTTGTCAGACTTTTATCGATGGTGGGACTCCTCCAGTGATTGCATTTAGTTTCGTGGTGGTTTAGGCTCTTGTTAGTATATACCAAAGCCGCGTAAAAAGGTTCCCTTTCAATAGATCATGATTTAATTATGATTATTTTGGGGAAAGGATTCAATAGAAAAGGCGTTTAATTCCGTTTTGAAAAGATTCGATAGAAACTCTGTTCACACTTGAAACTTTGAAACCTTTTTAAACCGTTTTGGGAAGGTCAAATTGCAGAATTTAGGGGTCAAATGCAAAGATTATTTCTCAAAAAATATAATACCCACCTCAGTTACGATTCGGTGAAGAACGAAATTCAATGGGCAGTTCTGATATTACATGATAATCACAATGCCCAGACAAATAACTATTTAATTAGAACCAATTAATACACTGGTCACGTGTCCATAGATTGTACAGCGCATGCGTATATAGATCCTACAAAAACCCTTATTCCACAGGGGGGAGGGGCTTTATTCCAATATCCTTATCCATGGCTACGTGCCATTTTTATCAGTTTTTCGGTCGGTCGCCCGGTCAACTTGCTTTACTTTTAGCCGTCCTGGAATAGGAAACCTTTTTTTTATTTGGCCGCTCTTCCTAATGTCGGTCGTCAGCGTTAAGTAGAATTACAAGCGGCGATATTTTAACGGCCATTTGCCCAACCTCCGTCATCCATTAACCCTTTACTGCCAAACGGAATGCGTCGATTCTTCTTGCAGAACCCTTTTTTTTTTGCCCATAGGCTTATAGTACCATTCCTCCCTCTCTCGGGAAAGAAGAAATCTTGACTTCGCTATAGGTTCGCTCCAAATTTTTCTTTCTTTCTCTCGTTTAAAGGAAGGGTGACACGAAAAATAATAGTATTTTTAATAGAAAATTTGACATAATTAATGGGAGAATGCAACCTAACAGCAAGTGATTTTTTTTTATCGATTCCTTATCGTTTAAATAGGCCTAATCCACCAGCAAAAACATTTAAAAAATAAACAGTACAAAATTTCCACTCCTGCCTTATCCCATTGATCATGTGAGATTTTCCCCAAACTAAACAGTTATAGGAACAAATTAGTACAATATAATATAATTTAAACATTAAAGATGGTTTTTCTAACCAAATTTCAGTATTTTTGGGGTGGTTAGCCATCGATTGATATTTCAAATGAAACCACCAATTAAAAAATTCAAATAAACAATAAAATCCACTACTCGTGGTAGTTTTAATTTAGCTTAATGTTGAGAACAACGCGAGTGTCTGCAGTGATAGGCCTTTTTTCTATTATAAAATTAATATTATCCATTTAATACAAATTTTTCGTTTTGTCCTCCCTTTAACCCAAATTTTTTCTGTTTCTTTATTTCTGGAATTCTCTCGTTTCCTTCCTTTTTGGGGTAAATTGCGTCGAATGAGGAGTGTGGAGGTGGGTGTCTGGGGGGGGGGGAGTCTTGGAAAACTTTTAAGTTTAATCATCTGTGTAATATCTTTCGATTAGGTACTTTATTAGGCTATGGAGCGGGCGCGTCTCCTTTTTCCCGCCTTATTTCCTTCCACCTACTACTTTTGAAACTTCCCTCCTCTTTTTGCGTGGTCGATAGGTGGATTGAGGTCCGACGGCCAAATATTTCGGAATGGCGAGAGTGTTTCTCGGGCGAGAATCGGAAAAATCTTTTCAACGTTGTTTTTGTCGCTCGCTTTTCCAGTCTGTTTCTTCCAGCCGGTGCTTTATTCCAAACTTCGACTTCCTTTCCACTTTTATTTCCCCATAAGTCAACGAATAGGAATTAATTTCGTCTCATTAACTATCAACTTTTATTTCTATTTAAACTCTGAAATTGCTTCAAAATGTAATTTGATTAGAGAAATACTTGTATTTTAAAGAACTACTAGACTCTGATAACGTGTTTATTTTCCGGCAATGTACAGTTAACGGGTTTATACGCGACCTGGAAAACCTGGAAATTTCAGGGAATTTGAAAATTGGCCCAAAAGGTCAGGGAAAGGTTAGGGAATTTGGAATGGCCCCAAAAGATCAGGGGAAAAGACAGGGAATTGGAAAATTAGCCCAAATGGTCAGAGAAATATAATATTCTGATACATTTCAGAAACTGTTTATAATTGGTGGACCAATTAATTGTAACGTAATTATTGTAAACTGAAAATATTTGCCTAAAGATGCAAATTGTTTCTCATATTCTGAGTAAACTATCCTTATCCTGATTGATAAACTCTGTCAAATAAAAAGTGGGAATTGCCAAGAGCTCGCTCGTAAGAATAAATTCGGGAAAAAAATATTAAAATTGGTCATGGAAATTATTTATAAATGGTTAGGGAAAACCTGGAAATTATTTTCCAAAATTTTGTATGAACCCTGAGTTAACTGACGAACTAAATTCGCTAAGCCTAAATCCGTTTCGATAAAATTTTAATTATTCAATTATTAAATTTGTTTCAATTGAGGTTAAAAACAATTAGACTATAATTAAGGAAAATTTATATTATATTTTATTTTAGCCCTGTTAGATAACTAAATTAAAAGTTGTTATTAACCCCCGAATTAAATTATTGACCTAATTTAATCCAACTAAATGTACTACTAAAAGAATCTAGTCCTGGCCCCCATCACAATGCCATATTTATAAGCATGTCTAGCTAGTCTCTGAATTCCCTGGACTTAAATAGTCTACAGTCAAGTTCAACCTTTTTGAAACAGTAGAGATTAACGCGGGAAATACCGATATGAGAGAAGTTAATAATTTTCAGAAGGTGAATTCACTATATAAACTTCCGGGTTTATAGTAGTGGATAACATCAAATTATTTTTCAGATTTTGTTTGGTTAAAAGGCAGGACTTACAAGCTTAAGCTTCCTTTTAAATTATCTGATAAGAAAAATGTTTTTCCTCAATAATATGTGATATATTTCACCTTGAATTGACATCGTACAAAAACTTGGCTCCTTTTATATCTATTTCTAAGAAAAGCTATGAAATAACCTGCAACGTAGCTTTGTAAGTGCTGTCATTTTATTGTTTAAAATACGCTATAGTAAAAGATATAAAAAACAATCTTTACAAGGGTCTCTATAGCTCCAGACACACAAGAGTGTATACTACCTTCAATTGACAACACTTACAAACCTATGCTAACGTTCTTTGTAATATGTTTATTTAAAGAAAATGGGTAGCTTAGCTTTGTCCGTGTTGCAAATTCGAGGTTAAATCGACTACATTTTTTTGTTGAAGTGGATTTGGAGCGACTACTTTTTTCTTCTTAAGGTTTAATATTACGTATCAATCCGCCTCATCTTTCTTTCTGTTGTCATTAATTTCTGAACAGATGTATAGCAAGTATGAGGCCCTGCCCTTGCAAACGTAATCCCTAAATATAATAGGATATTTACTTTTTATCTAATTTTTTCCCTTTTTCTATTTTTTTTTTTTTGGCCCCTTATCCATTCTCTAACGTAGCGTTTTCTAGCTCTTTCATAACTCTTTTTCGTCGTTGAAGATCATAATAGCCAGTCTTTCCCGAAATTAATTGTCTTTTGCTTTTCCTCCTACTCCTACATCAAAAATAGAACGCTAAAAGATTACTCGAGTTCATCACTTTTAATGGTTCCACGCAGAGGTTGCCATTAAATACAATAGGCTAGAAATAATATATACCAATGACCCATTTTGCCACCAATAATAAGTCTCTTCGTTAACGATCGACAAATATGGTGTGAAGCGAAATGGAAATGACATTTCGGAGAATTTTATCTGCCTTTATATATCTAGTATTTATTAGTCTAATTGTAAAATTTACCACATATGATAAGGTATCCAACGAGGGGCTGACCACAGGCGTGTAATCGGTGTACACTTCTGTAGCTTTGACTGTACTGAAGTGATTACGTAACGTACTACCAAAGGCTGTAATCATTTCCGTAATTGGTGTACAGATTTTAGGGAGTGGTTAGCCCTCTGTATCCAAGGTTTATATGTAACTGTGTACTTTAACCGTTCTCGTACATAAAGGGAGAATGCAACCTAACACAAATGATTTTTTATCGATTCCTGGTCGTTTAAATAGGCCTAGTCCATCAGTTAAAAAAAAAAAAAAAAAAAAAAAAACTTTCCATCAAAATAGGCTTAGCTGGATTCATGGAGGTCCTGAAGTCCCCATATAAGGGTTAGCTATCAATGACATTGATCGATGGCTCTAATATGGGAAATGCAGGATCTTCATGGATTCATCTAAACCTATTTTCCTGGTAAGTTTTTAATTTCTTTCTAGTTTAATATTTGTTTTTAATTTTTTAATTGAGAGGTTAGGCCTATTTAATCGATATAGAATCGATTAAAAAATCACTTCTTACGTTGCATTCTCCTTTTAAACGAAGACAGGCTACTTCAAAATTTTATATCATATTCAAGTGATATTAAATTTTAACTTCCAATGAATGCAATAAGTTTTAGAATTTAAAATGGAACCAAAAAATTTTAAACCTTTTGACTGTGTTTTTTTTTTTTTTTTTTTTTTTTCCTCCAGAGTTAAATTTTTGCATTTTTGAATAAATTTCCATATTTTATAAATTTCCGGAATATTAACCATCTTTTCTCTAGGGTATATTTCTTCGCCTTCTCAACTTTCTTCTTGATTCACATGGCTAACGCGGATATTAGAACAAATTTTATTTCTTTACTACATTTTGTATAAATATTACGTACAAGCAACCAAGGCTTAGTAAAACTTATATAATGGGCAATGAAATAAGGATCCAACTCCATTTTCCAAAAGAGTCTACTTGACTTTATTCGGTTTCAGTCTATGGACAGACTGTGATATCAGTTTTCGGTGATGTAGTTGACTGGACCCTGTAATAGATGGCGATACTGAGCTAATAAGGGTGTCAGTTTTTTAGCTCTCAGCTTAAGGGGTTTTCTATAAAGTTAAGATATTATCAGCGTCAAAATTTGCTTGATGGTTTAGAAGTTTCAAGATTAACGGAATTATTTCCAACAGTACTTGAATTGATGATTTGAAACTCCAAAAACCTACGAACTTCGTAGTAGGAAAGTAATTATGAATACTGATGTGGTTTAAAATGTTTCGATTTAATTACATAAATCATATTAATCCAATAATTACATAATGAGATAAAACTTTTTGTGATAATCCAGAGATCATTTCATGCGTCAGAAATATGATACTCTTTTTATAACTATAGCAATATAAAATTATTAAATGACTCACATCTTTTTGTCCGAACAATCCTCTCGGAAACTATAAACAATCTTGATCAATAGTTAAGCCTTGGCTATCAAAAAAACCTAAAAATAAATATACTTAATTTAATTGCGAACATCCAGCAAGGGTTCAAAAGGCGCTTAAAAAGAACTCCTCATAAAAACACATTCAAACACTTGGGTACGGGATTTTGAAATTTTCGCAGAGATATTGATAATTCAAAGTTCATTTTGAAATAAATTAAGGCTATCAAAGTGAAAATAATCTTAAGCCTTTGCCATCATAAAACCTTCAAAGATAAACGTGTTTAATATTAATCTAATATATTATCCCAACAATAAATACTGTTGGGGATCAAAATAGGCGCCATAAGAAACATAAAACCAAATTAAACCAAAACCATCTTGTTGGGAAACAATTTTAAGCCTTGGCTATTATGAAACCTTTTAAAGAAAACATCTTGAAAAAGTAGTTAAAAATTAACAATCAATTGAAGTAACTTTTAACGACTTTATAAAACTTTCACTACTAACTTTTGATCCGCCCCCTTCAACTTAGTATTGGCAACTAGCGTAATCCATTCTTAGACATTACCACGGTATAAGTTATAAAGTGCCATTAGTCTTTATCCTCGTTCTAACGCGAATTCTCAATACGAGAAACACTAAGTACTTTAAACGGCTTTGTCAAAAAGCAATAACAACTTGGAAATGGTACTCTGGCTGTTGTAAATTCCCCCTGGGACGAGGGGTGGCAGTTTATATACAAGAAAAGAGCTTGCTTTTAAAACGTACCATTACCGCAGAATGACGTCCCATTTAAGAATATCTCTCCCCTTTTACGTTATGAGCTACTCATCTAGCTGTTGGTAAGCGTATGAAGAGCGAGCCGACCGCCGGGGTGATTAGTGGGTCGAGTTGAAAGCGAGCAAAGTGTTACCGATATATTTTGGGGAAGTTTACAATTCCGACTGCGTGTGACCACGTTTTCTTATTTTTATATCGAAATTCGTGGAAGAAATGTTTGAAATAAACATGGTAAGTGTTTGGAACAAATATGGGAAGCGTTTTTTGAACAAATATGGGAAGCGTTTTTTGAACAAATATGGGAAGCGTTTTTTGAACAAATATGGGAAGCGTTTTTGGAACAAATATGGGAAGCGTTTTTGGAACAAATATGGGAAACGTTTTTGGAACAAATATGGGAAACGTTTTTGGAACAAATATGGGAAACGTTTTTGGAACAAATATGGGAAGCATTTTTGGAACAAATATGGGAAGCGTTTTTGGAACAAATATGGGAAGCGTTTTTGGAACAAATATGGGAAGCGGTTTTGGAACAAATATGGGAAGCGGTTTTGGAACAAATATCGGAAGAATTTGGAAAATTGTATCACGTACAGGAAAATATCTCAAGAAATTGGAAGCTATGCAGTATAATAAACTTAATCCGTGTAAAATACGACAATTAAGCATATTTTCCAGGGAAAAAATGAAGTGATTGGAAAATATGGGTTTCAGGAATATCTTGGAATATTTAGGGAAAATTTTTAAAAATCAAGAAAAATAAAAAGTTGAAAATAACAAACTTGATCCTCAAAATCGTAGCACCCTATAACTAACATAAATATATCATTAGCACTCGGCCACCTAGTAGGGACGGAGGATGGTGAGCTTTTGGTCCTGGCCAATTGGCTTTAATTAAAATCTTCTCTTTCAGGCCCCTCCATTCTATCCCCCCCCCCCATTGGGGTCTTTACTATCCTGTGATTCTTGTAGCACGCGCACGTTGGAGCAATTAGTGTATAACCCTAGATGGTCTGGCTTTGCTTTGCCATCGTCGCTCGATATGGCTAGATCCTCATTTCCGTTATCACTTCCGGTGGTCTAGGGTAATGTTTCCGACTTTCCGATCACGCGCCCTTCCCCCTCTCTCTTTCCCCGTTTAAACACGGATCCCTAACTGTTGCCCGAGTCTCTTGATCCAGATTAGGGCCTCCTTTCCCTTCGACCAGCGCAGTGTGTACTCGTTTACATTTGGCTTTTGATTAATAATGTCGTCGACATTATCAATTTATTCCGTTTCACTTCGTGGAATTACGCGACGATGGAAACCGATTTCCCAAAATTAGAAAATTACAATTATAGGCTTCGTCGATTCCATTTCATCAAATGAGGGATATCGAGCCTTATATATACACCCGAGGGTCATTTTATAAATTATTGAAATTAGATGATAAAGTAATTAATTGCGATGGAACCTTTTGTATTACGTAACTTAATACTCGGAATATTTTGACTTAATATGAAATAGGATTATTTTGACATAACAGGAAATTCTTTAGGATTATTTTGACATAACAGGAAATTCTTTAGGATTATTTTGACATAACAGGAAATTCTTTAGGATTATTTTGACATAACAGGAAATTCTTTAGGATTATTTTGACATAACAGGAAATTCTTTAGGATTATTTTGACATAACAGGAAATTCTTTAGGATTATTTTGACTAAATAGGAAATTCTTAAGGATTATTTTGACTAAATAGGAAATTATTTAGAATTATTTTGACATAATGGGAAATTATTTAGGAACATTTTAAATTTAGGGCTAAAAACTCAAAAATGACGTCAAGCCTAAGGCTCAGAAGTATCGTGATTAAAATTTATTTTAACGTTGTAAAAGGTATTTAACCTGGTAGGATACATCCTTAGCGGAGCTAAAGAAAATAAAAACCAATAATGACCAATAATGTAAGCCAATGAACGTGCCATAATACAGTGCACATGAATTTAACATCCTCAATTTTGTAAATCATCTCAAGAGGGTAAAAAAAAATCTCTAATTCCAAAAATTTTAACTTTTAAACTACACTTACGTAGAAAGATTAAGTAATTAAACCCCCAAACTTTTTGTCCCTCCCTTTCCGTTCCCAAAAATAAAATAACAAAAAAAAAAGTGAAAAACATACGGAAAATGGGCGCTTGAGGTCTGGTTTTTAAGAGTTAGCACACGGGCGCTGTCTTCCAGCGCACATAACGGTCGGGAGGAACCTATTTTTACCCATCGCGCGCGCGGATGAGGCGCTGGCCACGAACTATGACAAGATGGTTGCACTTTCCTCTCCCTTGTTTATTTCGGGTAACTTTTTAGGCGCCTCTAAGGCGATATTTCTATACTACATGTAGTACTGTAGCTAAGCCTAAAAACTACATACTAAATAAAGTCTTAGTAAGTCTGAGATTTCAGCCAGTAAAAAGTAAAAGACCCCTTTTATATCTGCGATTTTAATTCAAATGAAATAGAGGCCAGCCTATCTATCTACGTGCTGAAAATTCAGATTGACTCAAAAGTAGCTGATGTAAATTAAGGCGGATTGATACATAATGTTAAAAACAGTATTTAAGAGGCTAAAGTAGTTTGTTAAGAACTGATCTTGATTGAAGGGATAGTATCACATAAGTCTGTTTTAATTTACGAATTTTACCTTTTGATGACTTCACAACATTGTCACTCGCCAAAAAATAGAATTTAGGATACCCTGATTTTTAAAATGATCTATTCTTTACCCATAGTTTAATTTGAAAGCGCCAAGATTCAGTTTTGACAAACTCGTGACGTCATTCTTATAGCATTGTCAAAAATCTATAAATTTCTTTGCTGTTGATTAATAAGGAATGCAGCTAATGTTTTGTGGGACAACCAAATGTTTTCTTCTTCCTCTAAGCATAGTTAATACACCTACCTCATTTTAACGTTGGGAATTAAGGACTGATAGATAGGGTACTCTATACTCTTCAAATAGATCTAAACATCCTGAAAGGCAGCTGCTTTGCACGAAAATACACTTTATTCTCAAGAGAGTGAAGAAACCATTAAGGGGTGATAAACTGTGCAAATTATTTGCGTTAATGTCGTTAAATATTAATTGCTGTAGTCTCCGCTCATATAAGAACTGAACTGAATTGAACCCAAATCTCAAAGACATTTAATAATAATTGAAAAATATTCTAGTTGTGACCAACCACATTTATTCTAATCCTCATTCTCTAATTAAGTGTCCGAATTAAAAATTTTATCAGCTCGTGATACTATCCCTTTAAATGAAAATAATTATATTTCTGTTCAATATTAGTTTGAAGAATAGCGGAAACTGTGGGCGGACCTATACATTATGTTAAACTATTGGGAGTTAAAGTAGTTCTTGTAAACTTTATAGATAATATATATTTATTCAAGAGAAGCTTGGAATGTGGGAAAAGCTTATGCGGACTGACACACAATATTAAATCTCATAGATTAAAAAGTAGAGCTTAAAACAATATTATTTGCGTCCGAACCTAAATCAGTTGGTATGTACTACTTTATTCTCTATGAGGTCTAACATTTTGTATCAATCCTCGTCAATTTTTCTAGCTATTACTACAACTGTCCTGAATTTTTGAGCTTTGACGTGCTGATATCCTAGACAGATATTATAGACTTAGACCCCACCTTCTTCATGAACCCCCTTACTATGAATCCACACTCAATTGTTTTATTGTTTTTTGAGGGGGGATGTGTTACGTCATTATTTAATGAATAATTGTGTATGTTTGGGAGAGAAATATATGGGAATATTATCTCGAAACTCAAACACTCCATAGTGACGTCATTTAGTTATATAATATTCATAGCTAAATTATTTATCAACTAATTTTGATCAACCTAGTATCGTCTACAAGTTTTAATCATAAGCTTTAAATAAACTATAAACAGAGCCTTAAGTATTAAAAGTTCGGTTTTATGCTTTTATGCATTCTATTAGAAAGTTTGCTTCATTTGCAATTAAAATATTAATAGCTAGTGAAAGTAAAATTAAAATAATTTAACTTAAAATTCTGAAACTTCTAATGAATTTTAATAATTTATCATCTAGTTTTGATTAGTTTAAGTAGGTTTAATGTGTAGATTTATCATTTTGATAATTTGATTAAGACTAAAATATAATTATTTTAAAGAAAGAAATTTGTAAGATAATATCTTATTACCAAATAATTTTGATTCTGCAAACTTTCGTATGACTGCATTCTTAAATATGATTATAAGCTTATATTGAAAATAAAATTTAATTTTTATTCATAATTAAAAGAATAAAGATATTTTATGCTTATTGCTTAAATTTATTAATAAAATAACTAAAAATAAGCTAAAAATAAACTTTACTGTTTTAAAATTAATTCCAATCATTATTACCAGAAATTAAACCTCAAATTTTCAAAAAAAAAGCATAATTAAATTCTTCAAATATTAATAATAACTTTCATATATAATTAACCCTAAAATTAATAGTTAAAACGGAAGTTCAGAGCCTTAACTACCTGTACTTTACTAAATTAATGTTTTCAATCATTAAAACTCAATTAAAATAACTAATTAAATTAGTAAGGGCGTAAAAAAATTCAAACGTTCGTTTCAAACCATATATCTTTATTTTTACAACCATTTTTTAACAGTTACACAAAATTGAAATGTTTATATGTTTATTTTAATTAACTAACTAAAAGATATCATAAAATCACTTACCAATGGTCATTTCCGTTTTAAAGCGGTTATGTTGAATTCGCCACCGGAACTCCATACTTCTTTACATTCCATACGGCTAAAAATTGCAGCTATGGGAAGTAACGAAGTATGGGGACCCAAGGGCGCGTATCGAGTGTCAAATCTTGTTCTTCGTCTGCTTCAGGGAAAAAAATGAAATCATTGAAAAAAAAAATATATTCAGACCATAGTTATCAATCTTCCCATCTCCTATATTCTTACGATTTCGTCACACATAATTAAGACTAACTTTAAAGAGACTAATGGGTAATTATCGTTACGTACTTAAATTTATGCGCTTATGGAAGTGGTTCAAAGTATCTCTAAAAGTTAAATTCACCCAAATAATTTTTCCTAAATTATATCAATCAAAGAATGGTCGAACTTATCTACCCTAATTAAAATTAATTTGACCATTAAATTTCTACATAACTTGATGTTTTTAATCTGATATAATCTAACCTAAACTAATTTTAACACCTCGTTTTCACAAATCTATATCATTACCTTCAAAAAGGTTCGTTAGATAAATTAAAAGAATATAAATTTAAATATAAAAAAGTCTAATTTAAAACCTTTACTAGGACATAAACCGCGCAATTTTAAAATTCAAGTTTTCCTCCAAATCTGGTATTTGGAAAGAAACCTCGAGGAACTCTAAGTTTCTTCGTAAAAGTTTCGCGTGGACATCGATCCAAGATGGTATCCTCGTCATGGTGGGGATATCGTGAAGCGCGTTTTCTTTAGACGCCGGCATCCCATGCAGTTTTTCGCGCGAAGAACACGTGCTATCCTGATGTGATAAAAATCCCTAGAAAACGACGTCTCCTCAGTCGCCGGATGAAGGAAGTAGTTTTTGCGCGCGTTTTGAAAAAAAAAAAACTTTCCCAAAACGTTAGACACGGCTACGGGTTAGGGCCGTACAACCCCGAAAAAGTTTGAGGCTCTTCTCGGGACGAGGGAATAGAGTCGGAAAAACGTTTTACATGCCAGGGTTTTGATGGAAGCTTTAGGAAGAACCAACATTGCCAACGAACTCCTCTTGGATATCATTTTTAGAGAGCGACGTTTCTCTAACGGCAATCTAAACTGTATTCCGAAAGAGCCCTGGCCCAGCCTTGCCCTTATATGGGGTGAACCCCTCCCGACCCCGTTTCACACCCCCTCTTGACATTTTACCCCTCCCCTCGCTCTACTACAGGCACTCGGGCCCCTTTTTTTCGTAGTGGGGGAGGGGAGAAGTAGGCTAGGAATCCTAGGATAACGCCGAAACCCCCTGGAACAGTCCCACGAAGATGATTCCTTCTTGGAGCTAGTAAACTTACCCCCCTCCGAATATCTTCTCCTAGCCGAATTTAACTTCGCAGACCTCTCCTATCCTGGTTACTGGAGAACCATCTTCGGGATGACGTTCGCATCTGGGAATTTTTACTCCTCAAGAATAACTTTTAGTTTTTGGCCCGAATTACTAGTCAATCTCACCTTAGACTAGTATTGAAGGGTGGAAGACCCTCTTATCTCAATTTTAACAGTCGCTGGCAACGTTTATCCCCGTAGCATCGTTATAATGATAATAGTAACATTGTTTTCTTCTAAGAGTAAAATGGTTTAGATGATGTTTTTAATGGACCTTGTTTAACTATTTTCTCATCATCTTTTAAGATCATTTCGGTACAGATACTTTTTTCCGAATGTGTTTTAACATCGCGTATCAATCCGCCTCATTTCCGGTCATTTTGTAAACTTCTTTTTAACAAAAGTATTATACGTAATAGGTTAGTAGGTGTGCTATTCGTAGATAACGCTTTTAGGTTAGGCCTCTTTGCTCAAATGGTTTTTTCTTTGTATATATTGTATTCGCAATGGATGTAGGTAATAGAGGAAACATGTGTAAATGTTTATCAGAGAGAGCTAGATAACTTTGTAGGTTTGACTATTGTGGGAAGGGGTGGGGATGGGTTTAGTTATAATTGTATCATGTGTTTGAGGTTTAGATTGTCGGTGAAGTTTGCCGCCTTTAAGTTTTGGAATTGAAGCAAAACCAGAGATAATAGACTATTTTAAAAATGATATTTCATGAAATACGGAGAATAGAGCTGTTAGTAGAGTTAAAGGTGAATTGATTCATTACCATTTGGAGCATACATTATTAGCACACGATGCAATTTATTAATTCAAGTCAAAGATTAGCATTTTTACAGTCATTTTTCTTTGAAGTGACTTTTGATGTTTTATTTAAGATTTGTTTGACGCTATCTTATAACTTACAATGTACGCAACAAATTAAGTAAAATTCCTTGTTTGAAATGAAATTTTGAAGACGAGGCGGATCCTACATGGAAATTAATCATTTAACCCCATTTTTTTCGGTAATCCTATTTATCAATGTATTTAACGTAAATTATACTAACTCTTCATTGTGCAATTTTACAAATTTGTATTTTAGACCAAACTTTAGTTCATCTCCGACATATTCTCGACCACCTTCAATTGAATATACCACTCAGTTTTCACGTTCAACCTGAGCCAAGTCTAACCTATTTTCCAAAAACATAGTAACCTATCCAAGCAATCCTATATTAATCGTGATAATTACTATGCGAACGGGTCCTTATTTAGGATATAAATATATAAAACTACAAGTACATAGTGGGGGTATATGTTGGTAAACTAAAGCTTGGATTGTGGGTAGGGAAAAAAAATAACGTAACTGAAAAAGGGGGAGGAGGGTGTGGTGTTATAAGGGCCGCCCGTTCGCCTCGGATAAATGTTTCGGTCCCTTTTCGGGGAAGCCAACTTTGGTCTCGTTGCTTTTCTTATTCCCTTCTATTGGGTTTCGCTCCAAGACGGGCTAAAAATACCCGCCAACGCCGAGGACTATCGCGAATCTCAACGCGAAGACACCCCTCCCATCGTGAAACTACGTAATGTCGTTCGAGCCTCTTTAGTTAAGCAAAGTTTAAGGACTTAGTCTTAAAGATATTCAGTTAGGTAGCGAACCAACGTGGTTTCGGTCTTCGGAGTTGTCTTTTAGCCTTCTATAACCGACGCGAAAATCGCGTTGGTCCGTAAGGTTTAGTTATTAATTTTTTTGATATAGCTAGAGATTAGAGACTGCGAAGAGACAGAGCGAGAAAAATTGATGATATACGCAAGGGGTCTGTTTGTCTTGATACGTACAAGCAGCTGTATCTAGATCAGGGACACACACGTGTAGTTTCTTGTAATGTTATTCGCTATTATAGCCTTGGCCAAACACGTAATATCAATTGGATATGAGGCTTAGCTTAAACTCTGTCCAATTACTTATTGGAATTTTGGATTATGTTTCTCATTTTTGGCTTAAGTATAGAATTAGGTTTCATTCATTCATAGTTTCAGTAATAATTTTTTTTAATTTTGAATTTTTAATTCATTTTAGACTCTCTGTCCAATTACTTGTTAGAATGTGGGATTATCTTTCTCAGATTGCAGTTTGTATTTTTAGATTAGATTGAGTGTTTTTAATTTTTACGCGCCCTGGTTAATTTTTTGATTGGGTTTCCAAACTTGGGGTTCTCTGTCCAATTACTTAATTGAAATTTTGGATTATGTTTTTCACTTTATCTTGAATGTAGAACTAGTCTGGTTTAAATTATTCATATTTGCAAACGAGATGTGATTGAATTATTAATGCGCTAGTTTTTTCACAGTAAATTAACGAGAACGTTCCTTTAAATTTAGGGTAAATTTCCTATGAAATGTGAAATTGCTTTGAAGGCTAATGAAGAACTTATTTTTTACGGGATCATAGCTGTGAGCTTTTAAAATAAATGCATATATAATTATAGGCTTAAGCAAGGTTTTCATTTCTAAAGTGCGTTTGCCTAGAAACATTCTTAACCGTCATACTTAATACTTAGCGTTCCGACTGAAGGTAGCCATTAAGCGAGATTTTAACATATTTCTGTATGATCAAACAATTCGTATAGCCTGCATTTTTTTCCTTATTTTTAACACATCACTCCATAGACCGAAAGTAAAGGTTTAACCAGAGAATTTCACACAAATGGATAAAATTAGGATGAATATACAAATAAAAATATTTTTATCGATTATTTACTCTAAAACTAAGACCTGTTTTCGAGATAAACCTTTGGAAAGTGTTTCTGAATTGAAGGAATTGCTGTTAACTCAATACTTTTTATTTCCGCAATTCAGAGAATTGTTTTTCCTTTTCACTATCCCTTTAAAGTGAGGTGATGACCGATTTTTCATGAACTGCGAATCAAAGTTGAGTAGCATTTTCGGAAAGGTCGTAAAAATCGATTCAAAATTTATATACATATGTTTCTTAAGAACGCGTCAACCCATATGTATAAAATTTTGAATATGGCGTTTAAATAATTTTAGGAAAATAATATATAATCCATAGTAATTCGACGAAAATGGTGACAGCCTCACTTTAAATGCTCTTAGGTTTCTAATGATGATAATAAGGAAATACTTTCAAAAGGAACTTATTTCCTCATTGGAAAACCATTTATTCTTTGTTAATTTTGACCCCTTTCAAGGTTGCAATATAGTAAGCTGTGTTATCTTAGATTAAGGTCTTTGACTGCTTGCTGTAAGTAAAAAAAAAAAAAATGGAATTCCGTAAACCTTTCTGGATTCCATTTCCGCTGATGAATTCAAAAATCGGAGTGACGTTAACGGATAAATTTAGAACTGTATACCCTTCAGGCGAAAGACAATAAGCAAAAAAGAAGTTTTAGACATCATATAGAATCCCTTTCCTACCCCCGTCTAAATTTTTAAACCCTCCTTGTAAAAACACTCCAAAATTCCAACGGTATGTCTGAACCGTTTTGCTAGCATCCCTTAAAGCATCTGGGACATTACGTTATAGCATATTCAGATTTAAGCCCGTCGCATCACTGTTCTTGTTGCACGCGTAATTGCATTTACGAGTATATTGACAAAGTGCACTACACTGCAATGATGTATTTGGTGCCTGATTAGAAATATAAGAGGCTTACGGCACTATTGATACTATCACAGAAGATTTCCTTATCGTTTAAATAATCCTAATCCAACAGTAAAAATAAATTGCAAACAAATATTAATCTAGTAATAAATTTAAAACTTACCATCAAAATAGGCTTAGTTGGATTCATGGAGATATCCTGAACTCCCCGTATAATGACCAGCGACCAATGACATTTATCATGGAGATCCTGCATTCCCCATATAAGAGCCATCGTTCAATATCATTGGTCGTTAATCCTTATATGGGGAGTTCATTAGATCTCCATGAATAAAGCAAAGCCTATTTTGATGGTAAGTTTTAAATTTATTTCTAGTTTAATATTTGTTTTTGAAATTTTTTACTGTTGGAATAGGTCTATTTAAACGATAAGGAATCGATAAAAAAATCACTTGTTATTAGGTTAAATTAAAGTCTACATTGGAGGGCTTCTTTTTGGAATGTTTTTTATTGCACAGCTTTAAATGGTTTAAAACTGCAGGAGGGGTCCCAATTTCTCCCTTAAATTTATCATTTAGTCTGAATTTAAAACCAGAATTTCATTATTCACTTACGAAATTAATAACCAAATTAATTTATACCCTCAAAATAACGATTGATCAAATTTAGTATCTGCATATATTTCTCATTTAAATTCATAGTGAGCTGTTTTTGGATATATGTCCAGGTATAAAATTATTTGTTTTCGATTGTAGACAATTTACAGAATTAATGAAATTTGGTCTTGAATCCAACTGGCTATGTTCGGACTCGGGCGCGTTTGAACGTTTTAGATTTGGGGGTACAGCATAAATTTAATTTTCGCACCCCATTGATAAGCTCTCTTTCGATCGAAATCTTCGTATCGAATTGCTTAAAAAATAACCTCCCTCTGTCACGTATATAAACTTGTTCCGTCTAGGCTTGAAATCTGGTTTTGTTTTGGGCCCCTTACCATCACATTGCGCAGATCTAATGACCTGGTGCCCATTAAATGATTTGTTATCGGTCTATATACCAAATGAACTCCCAAAGGGGAGGAATGGACTAAGGGGAAACGTTACCTCGAACAAGACGTTAGTCCTACACCCTTCCTCTAAGCTGTCACTAATTAATCCTATTATAGTTGCTATCTAATTGATGGGGCTGATCATTAGCTCATTAGCGCAAAATAAAGAGTAAAATTTAGTTTAGCAATTTATGGGTTACATTCTCGTAATCTATATATACCTATATTTATCAAATAAATAATTTGATTGTCGATATTTGTTTTGGTCTAATTTTAGAATATTTGTTTCAAAACGCCGACTGGACTGTTGCGGTGTTGTTCCTATAAATCACTTGGTTGTATCCTTGTTACGTTTTAGCAAAAGTATATAATACGAGAGAAGTGAGGTACTAATCTAATAAAATTTAATAGGAGGGAATCAGGGCCCGGATTAAGGGGGCAGAGGGGCACCTGCCCCAGGGCGCTAGCCAAATGGCGCCCAAGAAATCTTTTGATACACAAATCCGAGCGATTATTTTACAATTTGGAAAAACTTGACGTTATTGAATTTGAAATGATTTCTGGGCACGAAGCTATTGAGGGACGCGATGAATTAGTCTTTTCCCCGAGTGAATGTTGGATTTTCAAATTAGGGGCTCGTCTAATTTTTGCCCCCGGGCGCCAAATCGCTTAATTCGACCCTGGAGGAAATTGATTTTAAATAAAAAATCTTCGCAACACTACGTCATCATTCTAGTCGCGTGGCTATTGTAGAGCCTATAGTTGATTCTTAAGAATGCCTCGACCTAAATATATAAAATTTTAAATATGGTGACAGCCTCACTTTAAATATCTGTTTAAATATCGCGAAACTTTGTTGTGAAATCAAAATTTTATATTCGCTGCTATCGATGACGATATAAAATGACCGAAGTGCATGTTGATAAGATTTTAATTTCGCCTAGAACTATTGATTAAACTCATTCATAAAAATAATACCAATAGTACTGCATTAAAACTAATTATTATCGAATATATTAGACTAAAGTCACGAGACTTAAATGAAAAAAATAACCTCTCCATAATATTAGCTAAGCCTATTTTTAAGTTATAATGTGTTTTAAACAATTTTCAACGCGTGAAGCAATTAGATCATTCATAAATTATCTGCAATCCGATATTGATCCCTTACCAATTTTCCCTCTCTATCTAAATCGAACCAATCACATCGCGAAATTATTTGAAATCTAAACGGTTTCTAGGAACCGTTACTAAGCCTAATCATTCAAGCGCATCAAGATAAACGTTTGCCTTTACTTTCCAAGTTAAAAATTAACCATGTTTATGACACGACCGTATCTTTTAATTAAAATATCGAAATTAGAAAATTTAAAGTGTTTCTGATTAAAAAAATATAGCCAAGAGATGAAGTAGATGTTAAATCTTGAAGCATTTCAAACAATCTAACTTTGCCCTTTTCAGAAATTTTCTACCAATCTAACTTCTAATTCATTTTTGTTTTAAATTAAGCCTTAAACCTTAAAATTGGTTTAATTAAAGATATTAATATCATGAAATATCAGCTAGTTTATTATTTAAACTATTAACTATGGTTACTAAATTAAATATAAAAGATAAGCCTTAAGTCTTTTTATAAAATTGTTATACCAATCCATTTACGTCACATTTAATTAAAAAATAGTAAATTAATTCCAACCCTTTTTTAGATTTGAACAATATACGTAAATCAAACTATATAAAACCCACAAATTTTCCGTTTGAATCTTTTAAATTCCATTGTAATAAAATGGCCGCCGATATAAGTTAACTAAACAGTTGATATCATCATCAAATCCAGTACTATACGTATATGTAATCCCACCCATAGATCACCCACACGCGTTAGATCATCCCAGTTTAAAGCCACGTTTTCAATCCAGATGTTTTTTGGCCAAGAGTCTAAAAAATGAGAATTTACCATATTTTTAACTCAAATGTCTGATTCTTGGCCAAAAAATCTTGATTGAAAACGCGCCTTTACATTATTAATCTAAATATACAAACCTATACATTATATTACGATATATATATTATATATATACCAAAATAACAACCAATCTTTCCAAGAATTTCAAAACTTCGGCTAAAAAAGTCGAGAAACACATCCGTTTTAGAAGAGAAGGGTGCGTGGTACGTTGTGGTAAAAAAATAAAAAAGAAAAAAACGTTTTATAACGTAAATAAATCCACCGATGATAGTTCCTGAATCTCTGGAGAAGTGAACTTTTTTTTTTTTTTTTTCTATCCCTTACTTTCCTTCTACACTTTGAAACCCCTTCGTCATCGTGAAAAATTCGAGAATCTCGGGGTTCATTTTCTATTTTAAGAATTCAAGATGGCCGCCTAAATCTACATCAAACGTATTAAAACGAAAAAAGCGCGCGAGAACGAATATACACACCAGCATCTCAGAGCGCCCCGTCAAAATTTTTTTTTCTTCTTATCCTTTGAGATTCTTCTTAAACGAAAATTATAAAAATAGTTTTATAACTCTACACTCCTTGGGGTTGATCTCGGTAAAGATTTTTCCCGTTTATATATCTATTTTTAACTACTGTTAAATATTTTTTGCTCCGTAACTATACGTTAAGATTTAAATCCGACATTTTCGATTCCGAAAACAAGCTTTTTGTCCGTTATAGAAGAAAAATCTATCTTCAGTTGCGGAGACTGAAGGCGATAACTATATGGCTCTGTATTTTACGAATATGATGATGGCCTAAAATGGACCAATTACCAGTTAGTGACAAAATGATGACGTCATCAGACTAGACCGTCTTGTACAAGGGACTTTCTTTGATAACTAAAATATATGTAATTTTTCTCTCTCTCTCTCTCTCTCTCTCTGGCTTTTTAACGTTCCCCTCTCTACAGGACTGTCACCCTCCGCTCTGGGTCGTAGTGTAGATGAAGTTTTTTTCACGTACCAATTGGAAGATTCATTGAATATGAAAGTTTACGCCTCCGCTTATAAGATTTCTTAAACTACAATTTAAGATACTTTTATAAAATCTACTTTATTATTCTAAGAGGTTTAATATTGCGTATTCATTCGCTTCAGCTCTCGATTTAGTTTGAAAAATCGCATTTAAAGATGTAGTTAAGTTTAGATTTGGTTATATTTTTAATAGGGATATCGAAATACCTTTCATTGAGTTGAGGGGGACATTTAAAGGGCTTAGGGGGTTCTTTTTCGTACTTTGAATACGGCTGCTAGTTCTGAAAAGCCAAAAAAAGGGTGAGCTACCTATAGAAAACAAGCACAAAGATGTTGAGAAATTTGACAATACTATTACGTCACGATCATGGCTTGTTAATCAAAAATGAAGGTTGTTACTTTCAAAACATGCGTTGAATATTCATTATTGTAGGCTTAATAAAAATAAAACAATGAAAAGCTTTCAGTTCTGAATATGACGTCGTCAAACGGACAAAAATTCAAATATAATAAAATTAAAATTAGTGTCGAAACAACAAAATGTGCTCTGCTCGAAAAATTCTGTATGTGTTACTATGCCTTTTATCTCTTATTCAAGACTTTTTCTTTATGAAGTTTAACATGAGGTAGTCATCCACCCCAGCTTACATTTTAGTTCAAAAAATTCACTTGAAATAAGGCCAGATTGGTACGTTCTGAAAATTCTAACTGATTACGCACTATATTGTTTCTTCCACGTCCAATTGACATCACTGGCAAATATATCTTATACCCATTATCTTTTGATGACGGTTGCTTAGAGATTAAAGCAGTCTTAACTTTGTACATTCTGCCAATTCGTGGTGAAATAGATTTTATATATCCCGCCCCTACAGTCGTTCTCTTCGAAGAAGTCAACCACTTGGTTTTCGTCGGAACAAAAAAAAACGTTATGTTCGTAGTTTTTCTTGTTATATTTGTGTCTAGATGAATTGGGCAATTTACCAGTGTTGACTACTTTTTTCTATGATATTTAACATTATGTATCATTACTCGTTATCCTCTCTTACTATCTTACATTCCTTTTGACCAGAAATATTGATTCGGTTGATTCTTATATAACAGTTTGCCTACCAACGAAATATGAGGCGAATTGATATACAATGTTAAAATGTAATGGAGTTGAAGTAGTTTTGTAAACTTTATGACGAGGCATATCTATAGGACTTTCCCATTTATTATTATTGTACAGTATGCCTAGAGCTTTGGTGTTTTAAGCGATTTTTTTTCCATCACATGGCTGTCTTTAATCATATCTTGCTATTACACCATTTTTATTTTAGTGTCATTGGCGTTTGGTGTGGCTCGGGTCATTGTTTTAAAGATACTATTACCAATTTTTCTTTCTAGTCTGAAGAATAAATGGATTTTTTAGAATTTTTTCACCATTTCTTTTCTTTTTCGTAGTTTTTCAATAATATTTTAGTTTTGGCTAAAAACTTTACGAAAATTTCTCTTCACAAGAAATACTTTGATGATATTTTTTCGTGAACTATACATGTATAGTTTCACACCAAAAATATCCTAAAATATAAATTTGCTCCTTAATGTACCTTATTTTCAATAATTCCAAGGAATATATAGCAATAGACTGATAAGTCGGTCAAAATAACTTAAATTCTTCCTCCACAAGAAAAAATTCGCACAAATTAATGATTTTACGAATAGAGTAGTTATGATTCTGACTCACTATATATTTCGAAAGGGAAAATGATAAGTGATAATGAAGATCTCATTTTGGTTTTTAATTGGTCCCTATTTAGTTCCTATCTTTAGAATTCTGGACCCTATTTAGGGACCAAATTTCTAAAGTAGGAACCAAACTATTTTAGAGTTTTGGTTCCTACTTTAGAATTTTGGTCCCTATTTGGTTCCTCTTTTAGAATTCTGGGCCCTATTTGGTTCCTACTTTATAATTTTGGTTTCTATTTGGTTCCTACTTTAGAATTTTGGTTTCTATTTGGTTCCTACTTTAGAATTTTGGTTTCTATTAGGTTCCTACTTTAGAATTTTGGTTCCTACTTTAGAATTTTGGTTCCTATACTTTAGAATTTTGGTTCCTTTTTTCCCAATTTTATTTTAGGATTTTATTGGGATGAGCCCTGTACACGTTCTTTATTAGATGAACATCCTATAAGAAGAGAGCTTAACAGTTTAATTCAGTATGGTTCTGTTCAGTTCTTTGCTCATTATGAAACTGGAAAACCTCCACTGAAGGCAAAGCTGATAACGAGGAATGGAATTTTGTCTCTTAGTGGAAACTTTATATAATAAAATTCGGTTACAACGAAAGGATTTTCATTATATTAGAACTTGACTGTAATTTATAGTTTTTGTGTTTTTTCTTTAAGTTGAAATTAATTTAAAACCAGCCCCTTTATAAATATACATACATTTTGTTTACGAGTAACGCGAGAAGTATATTGTTTAGGGATCTTTGCTTAAATGTTTTCGGCCCCAAAAAAATCTTAGCGAAAATTGACTTTGAAGATTTGAAACTTTAGTGGTCTTTTTTTCTGTGGAATGTTTTTTTTTTTTTTTTTTTTTTTTTTTTTTTTTTTTTTTTTTTGGTTCTTTTCTTTCTGATGAAAAATGAGGATTTTTAGTTTCGTTTATGTTGCGAGGGATTTTGAGAGTGATATCTTAGAAAACTTTTCTATCCGGGAGTTGCTGCCCGAGATGTTGGAAATCGATAGACGCCGTCTTTACCCGCAAAGGATATGAGATCTTTTTTTATTATTATTTTTCTCTTATGATGGGAATGACCTTATAGTAGCTTTGATTTCGATTTTTATTGTAAGGCATCTAATATATATATCTAGTTTATGATATATAGAATGGGAAATTTTAGTTCTTTATAGGTTCTTAGAATTTGTAATTTTACATCTTTAAGTTTATAGAATGTTGTATTTTTAGAATTGTTCTTTAGGTTTTTATAATGGAGAATTTTAGATCTTACGTTTTTAGAATGTAGAATTTTGTGGTTTCAGTTTTTAGACTAATCAATTTAAGTTGTGTAGGTTTTTAGAATAGGGAATTTTAATTATTCAGGTTTTTAGAATAGGGAATTTTAATTATTCAGGTTTTTAGAATAGGGAATTTTAATTATTCAGGTTTTTAGAATAGAGAATTTTAATTATTCAGGTTTTTAGAATAGGGAATTTTAATTATTCCGGTTTTTAGAATAGGGAATTTTAATTATTCCGGTTTTTAGAATAGGGAATTTTAGCTGTAGTCTTTCATAATAGGGAAATCTAGTTCTGTAGGCTTTTAAGATAAGGAAACCTAGTTCTGTAGGCTTTTAAAATGGGGAAATCTAGTTCTGTAGGCTTTTAGAATGTGTTATTTTAGTTCTGTAGGCTGTAGGCTTTTAGAATAGGAAATTTTAGTTCTGTAGGCTTTTAGAATAGGAAATTTTAGTTCTGTACTCTTTTAGAATAGGGAATTTTAGTTCTGTACTCTTTTAGAATAGGAAATTTTAGTTCTCTACTCTTTTAGAATAGGAAATTTTAGTTATGTAGGCTTTTAGAATAGGAAATTTTAGTTCTCTACTCTTTTAGAATAGGGAATTTTAGTTCTGTATACTTTTAGAATGGGGAATTTTAATTCTGTAGGCTTTTAGAATGGGGAATTTTAGTTCCATAGGCTTTTGGGAGATGTGAATTTTAGTTCCGTAGGCTTTTAGAATGGGGAATTTTTGTTCTGTAGGCTTTTAGAATGGGAAGTTTTACTTGTGTAGGTTCAAAATAGGGATAGTTTAATTTTAATAAATTTAAAATGGTAAATTTACAATTAATTTACATGCTTTCAACTCGCACGCGTTTCAAAAGTAACATTATTGAACCATAGTTAACCATTAAATTTCACGACCTCTTTACCGGTACACAAGTGACAAAAATATAAAACCCCCCCAAAGCTATTTAAAACGAATAATTTTCTCATCCCCGCCTTCCCATTCCACGTTCAGTTAGCTCCTAGATTAAGCTTATTTAAAATTAAATCCCCCTTGGCTCTTGAAAATGAAGTCATTAAACGTAAAAGCATCAGATGCGGCTTCATTTCCTACTTCACTACACTAAAAAGGCTTGCAAAATGCTATCTGCATCGGTACTCTAGTTTCTTGAGCTCTTTGCAACGTTATCAAATCTGAGGCGGATTAACGCGTAACGTTAAACCTTGTAGGATTTAAAGTAGATTATGTAAAAATGCGTTTTGAAAAGTACGAAAACGAGTGCGACAGATCGGGATGAACTAAAAAGTAAAGAGAAAAAAAATGATGAAAAAAGTGGTTTAATAAAGCCAGCCAAATTTTTCACTTTTTCCCCGCGCTTTTCCCCCATCATGCATCTCCTAGAAAAATTACGTTTATATTTAGATAAGACATAGACCAATAACAGAAAACCAATTTTCTGTAAATATAATTCAACCGGTCTCTTGTTTACAAGCCTAAACTTATTTACACAGGCTCTTTTAATTGAATATTACATTCAATATAATATCAGAATATATGTTAATGGGAGAATGAAACCCAACAAGTGATTCTATATCGATTCCTTATCGTTTATGTAAGCCTAATCCACTAGTGAAAATAATTACGAACAAATATTAAACTAGAAATAAATTTAAAACTTACCCGGGAAATAGGCTTAGCGGGATTCATGGAGATCCTGATTTTATAAGGTCTAGCGACCAATCGAATGCGATTGTAAGCCTCGTGGAGATCTCACGTGAATAACGGGCCTTCGCTCATTGGTCGCTAGACCTTAGACGGAGGCAATTCTGGATCTCTAGATCTTCTAGTTTTAATATTTGTTTTGTAAACTTTTTATTGGTGGATTAGGCCTATTTAAACGATAAGGAATCGATGAAAAATCATTTGTTATTATGTTACATTCTCCCTTTAACACTCTTCGCGAACTAATCGAGAAACTATTTCCTACCAGCCAATAACATATTACCAACCATTTTACCATATTTTCAACCACTAATTTTCCAACACTTTCCAACCATTTTCAAACATTTCAAGTCTTTTTCCATCATTTTACAACGGCCCATCCAGCAACCCTTCCAACATTTACAAACACTTTCCAACATTTTAAGACTTTTTACAACCATTTACATCATTCTACAGCCGTTTTCCAAAATTTTTACAATTTTCAAATTTTTATAACATTTTTCAACATTTATCAAACTTTTTTCCAACATTTTAAACCTTTATCCAACATTTTCCACCATTATATAACATTTTCCAACCATTATCCACTGTTTTTCCAACACTCTTCGACATTTTCCCAAAATGTATCTCAAACTTTAAAGAAAAGAAGCTTTAATTAATTTGAATTAGGAGTATAATTTTTTCTTCATCGATTTTTTTTAGGCATTAATATCCTTCTGGGAAATAATTTGTCTAAGGATAAGTTTCTAAGGAAGTTAAAGTTTAAGAAAAAGAAAAGAAAACGCTGAAAATTATTTGGATGAGAGATAGAGTGAGAAAGAGTGTCGGCTTGTAGTGACGTCATCGTTCCCGCCAAAATGTCATTTGGTTAGCGAAAAAGATAGGGCCAACAGAGTAGGCTTAGGTCATCAAAGATGCTATATAGGAGAAAATGGAGGGCTTGTTCCACTCTCTTCTTATTGCCAAAGTACGTCCATGGAGTTACGCTTAATACGGACGAAAGCTTTAGGGGAGTGAGATTCTAAACATTCGCCTAGGGGGTATTCTCTCCTTTCACTAATATTGCTGAATATAAGCCTTGTTTCCAGTACGAACAAATTGTTTATCCAAAGGGGAACTCTGAATATGTTGAAAGTCAAGTTACGGTCAGAATCAGCTTGAAATTTCAACACGTACCAAGATAGATCAACTCTTCTATTTTTGCTTCGGTTTCAAAGATTATAGAACGGAGTTTAGAAGAGTAATCTCTTGAAATTTCCAAGATGATTTGTATGTGTGATGTAAATTTAAATTGCTTGAACTGTTTAATATAAACAGTACTCTCTTATAAGGAAGTTTTAGTCACCTATGTAAGCTAGGGTTTATAAATGGATGTTGGCTTAGATGTGATGCTTTTAGGGTTAGGACAAATTTTGGAACCGTATATTTGCAACATTTTATAATATTTTACTTACAAACTATAATACAGAATTCGATTTAGGTGATTGTCTATAAAGCCCTTTTTTCAATCAACTTTTTAAAGCTTTAGTTTTCGCTTAAAATTCCAATTTACATATCGGCTTCTTTGTCAACTGAAGAATATTAACGTGGGTTAAACGAAAAGTGTCATCTCTGTTTTGACGCTAAAGCCCGATTCTTGATTGAAAACGCGTCTTACATTTAGAGCCTGAAATTTCTTCGAAACGGATTTTGGCTTAGCTATTCCAGTTCGCAACTTTGGTTAATTTACTGTAAATTACTACGAAACCTTTAGTTAATTTTGATAAAGTTTTTACGCGTTCAAACGATTAAAATTAAGATGTTATCAGAGTCGAGTATTGTGGGGATGTAACCACCAAAGCTGTCTTGATTTCTCAAGATGATCAAATTTATCTTAAAAAACCTTTTTAACGATTATTCCGAAAATGCTTCTCAAATTTCATTTGGAGCTCTTGAAAAATCTGTGACAGCCTCACTTTAATGTACAGTCCATCTTGAACAAGCAGCGCTGACATAGCATTGATCTCTAAATAAATAAACCATAGCAAGGATATGATATATAATTACATTACGAATGCCCTAGGCAGTTAAACCCTTTTTCCAACAAACTCGTCAAGGGTGGAGCGGCTGGAGCCCAACTCCTTTTATTTCGTTAACGTCACTCCTCGCGTTAGGCTTCAAAAACCAATCAGATCCTTCGACATGTAGCGTAAAAACGAAATCAGGTTGTCAAGTACTCGAAACCCCATCCACGACAAGTTGCTTTATTTAGGATTATAGGTTCTATGGAGAGAGCTAGAGCGAGGCCAAGAGCGTATACACTTAATTATGGAAGTGTATTAAAAGAGTTCTAGATCTTTAATTTACGATTGGCTCTTGTAAAATTATCAAAATGATAATTTATAACTTAAAACTCTTTGGATTAAAAGTAAACAAATTGCTAAAAGAGGTCAAATTTTTAAATTCAAGTCTACTTTGCAATAGTTATTCGTGTTTAAGGACAATGTTAATAATATAATTTTTCATGTGACTCACTTTCCATATCAATAGAAACTCAAAATGTCAAGCTGATCATGAAAATCGTTGCATTTTTCACGTGGGTTGGGATTGTTTTATCATAAATAAGAATTTTAATGCGTTTTAAATTTAAATTCCGCGTTTAAAATAACAGAAATTCAAATACAAATCATTTTCGAATGTTACGGTAATTTGAGAACTCTAGTTTCATTAAATTTTGTTTCGTGGACAAACAGATAATTTCCTATTGCATGCTTATATGCATTCTTCTTTTGTGTGGCAAATTTTGGCGCTATGCCCACTTTGTCACACTACTTGCGTCATTTATGTTGTGTATTGCCTCTCTAGGGACTTCATGGACGACATATTCATAAAAGTCTCCTTCGAAACTAAAGCTCCCTTCAACAGTTCTAGTTTCACGCTTCAAATTCGAAACGAAATTAACTAGACAGGGAAGGGTTTAAGCTACTAATACATTGAAATCTACGACTGAACGTGACTATACCTTTCCCCCCTCTTTAGAAAATTCTTAATGGTTAGCACGCAGTTGAAGGCATAGATATACCATACGTATTCTTAGAACCCGGTAGGGTTCTATGTTATGGGCCCATCATCATCTGTAATGCTATTTTGATTTCCTTAAAAAAATGGACCTTTAGCCAATCAGAACGCTCCATTTCCCCATTGAAATAACATTAAAATCGACTCTTTCGAGGACATGTCCCTTGCATCGCAGAACTAAAAGAGGAATTATTTGTTACGGTTAAAATCAATTTTAAGTGGTAGAGCAAGGTTCGAATGTTGAACTTTTCAAGTTTCATTTAAAAATATTAAGTCTAAGTATTTTAAAATTAATTCTAAAGTTGACCCTTTTTTTGGTACTTAGCTGGTTTCGCGCATGGCCAAATTCGTAATGTTATTCTATGGGATTTGGTTTTTTGAAAGTGGCTTACCTTTCAGATTTATTTTCTAATACTTCCGGATATTTTTCAGACTTGGATTTTCCGTGTGGTATGAATTAAGTTTCAAGCTTTATTTTAAGACTAATTTCATAATTTTGCACCGATTAGTTGGCCCACAATCTATTTATGAAAACGGACGAAAAAGTAAGGCGGAGAAATAGATTCGCCAAAAACCTAAGCCTAATTTGACAAATTAGGCTTAGGTTTTATATGGCTTTTTAAAATCACGTGCAGGAGGACTCGTAGAGGAGCGCGCTTGATTTGGAGGCTATGGGTATTGAACTCTGACTTAATTTCTCCTTCTTCATATTTTTGCCGTTTATGAAATTAGTCTAAAACTAAAGCCCGTAAAATATCTGGAATCATTAGAAAATAAATCTGAAAGGTAAGTCTCTTACAAAAAATCTAAATCCCATAGAATTACATTAATTTTCAATTTCTCCGCCTTAAAACTAAAAAGTACTCTCCTTTTTAAAAATGTGAAAGTCCGAACGACTTGGCATTTCGAACGGCTATAAGGAAGGTATTAACATCCAAAATAATGAAAAAAATATTTTAAATTTAGTTTAATGGGTAATGGGAAAAATATGAAGATTTCGCTGCGGTTGACGGAGGTATTAACATCAAAAATGATGAAAAAATAAATTTTAATTGGGATTAAAGGACACTGGTAAAAATGTAGAGATTTGACTGAATCAAGTGCAGCTGCCGCAGCTATTAACATCAAAAATTATGAAAAAATTAATTTTAATTGGGATTAAAGGGCACTGGTAAAAATGTAGAGATTTGACTGGAATCAAGTGCGGCTGCCGGAGGTATTAACATCAAAAATTATGAAAAAATTAATTTTAATTGGGATTAAAGGGCACTGGTAAAAATGTAGAGATTTGACTGAATCAAGTGTGGCTGCCGCAGCTATTAACATCAAAAATTATGAAAAAATTAATTTTAATTGGGATTAAAGGGCACTGGTAAAAATGTAGAGATTTGACTGGAATCAAGTGTGGCTGCCGCAGCTATTAACATCAAAAATTATGAAAAAATAAATTTTAATTGGGATTAAAGGGCACTGGTAAAAATGTAGAGATTTGACTGGAATCAAGTGCGGCTGCCGGAGGTATTAACACCAAAAATTATGAAAAAATTAATTTTAATTGGGATTAAAGGGCACTGGTAAAAATGTAGAGATTTGAGTGGAATCAAGTGCGGCTGCCGGAGGTATTAACATCAAAAATTATGAAAAAAGTTATTTTAATTGGGATTAAAGGGCACTGGTTAAAATGTAGAGATTTGACTGGAATCATGTGCGGCTGTCGGAGGTATTAACATCTAAAATTATGAAAAAATTAATTTTAATTGGGATTAAAGGGCACTGCTAAAAATGTAGAGATTTGACTGGAATCAAGTGCGGCTGCCGGAGGTATTAACATCAAAAATTATGAAAAAAATTATTTTAATTGGGATTAAAGGGCACTGGTTAAAATGTAGAGATTTGACTGGAATCATGTGCGGCTGTCGGAGGTATTAACATCTAAAATTATGAAAAAATTAATTTTAATTGGGATTAAAGGGCACTGCTAAAAATGTAGAGATTTGACTGGAATCAAGTGCGGCTGTCGGAGGTATTAACATCTAAAATTATGAAAAAATTAATTTTAATTGGGATTAAAGGGCACTGGTAAAAATGTAGAGATTTGACTGAATCAAGTGCGGCTGCCCCAGCTATTAACATCAAAAATAATGAAAAAATTAATTTTAATTGGGTTTAAAGGACAATGGTAAAAATGTAGAGATCTGACTGAATCAAGTGCGGCTGTCGCAGCTATTAACATCAAAAATTATGAAAATTTTTATTTTAATTGGGTTTAAAGGGCAATGGTAAAAATGTAGAGATCTGACTGAATCAAGTGCGGCTGCCCCAGCTATTAACATCAAAAATAATGAAATTTTTTATTTTAATTGGCTTTAAAGGGCAATAGTAAAAATGTAGAGATTTGACTGAATCACTTTTTAAAGGGCTAGTCTTTTAATATAGAAGTTAACACTTTCGTGCTAGACTGAAGTGACAGATATTATATCAAAAATGTCTTTGCGAACAAAGACCCAGAAGGACATGTTATGGCCTTGAATGTCTGAAGTGACAGATATTTAATTTTCTTTTAAAACATTAAATTTAAATACAATTAAATTTTCTTTTAAAACATGAAATTTAAATATAATTAGATTTTCTTTTAAAACGAAATTTAAATATAATCACAATCTGGCACGATTTAGAGTTTCAAATTTCAAAACAACTGATTTTATTCACTCGGAAATATTTAAGAAAAAACATAACAGACGATTTTCTCCCATTGACGCTTAACATTAAATTTCGCTTAATTATTTTTCAGGGATTACGTGTCAAACAAAACGAAACTTTTCGTTCGATAGAAAAATTTACTTAATTTAGCTTTGGCTTTAGGCGTAGAATCAAAGTTCTATGATCTTATCTCATACCTTAATTGGATAATGTTTTCTATGGATAATGTTTTATTATAACTCCTCGACTTTAGTCGAGGCAATTCGTTCATGTTAGCTTATGAATGCTTATACATGGAATTTAAAGGGAAAAAAATTCCCCATATTTAAATTTTTAATCTAGGTTGCAAACGAACAAACCTAATCCATGGATAATGTTTTATTACAACTCCTCGACTTTAGTCGAGGCAATTCGTTCATGTTAGCTTATGAATGCTTATACAAGGAATTTAAAGGGAAAAAAATTCCCCATATTTTAATTTTTAATCTAGGTTGCAAACGAACAAACCTAATCCATGGATAATGTTTTATTACAACTCCTCGACTTTAGTCGAGGCAATTCGTTCATGTTAGCTTATGAATGCTTATACAAGGAATTTAAAGGGAATAAAAATTCCCCATATTTTAATTTAGGTTGCGAACGAACAAACCTAATCCATGGATAATGTTTTATTATAACTCCTAATAACTAATTAGTGGTCCCTTATGGAAATCATCATTTAAATTGTACGGTTTTAATGAAAAGAAAAATGAAAGTATTACAATTTATTTAAAAACCTTATCCGCTCTAAAATTCGTCGCTTTGAAGTTCTCTTCCCTCGCGCGCGCAATATAGCTTTGAAAGTACAAATTGTTATGGTTTGCGTCGTCTGCTAAGTTAGAAAAGAAGGTGACTTTAAACGGGCTTTAAAAATCACATTTCCCTTTATCATATACCCCTTCCAATAAACCGGCGAGTATTTTTAACGATCCGTTCAATTGCGAGTCGTGGAAATTCGGGTTAAATTTAGAAAACAAAAAGTGGACTCGCGTTATACTGAAAAATAACAGTTCAATACACGTTTTCCCTGAAAAATAATTAAGCGAAATTTAATGTTAAGCGTCAATGGGAGAAAATCGTCTGTTATGTTTTTTCTTAAATATTTCCGAGTGAATAAAATCAGTTGTTTTGAAATTTGAAACTCTAAATCGTGCCAGATTGTGATTATATTTAAATTTCGTTTTAAAAGAAAATCTAATTATATTTAAATTTCATGTTTTAAAAGAAAATTTAATTGTATTTAAATTTAATGTTTTAAAAGAAAATTAAATATCTGTCACTTCAGACATTCAAGGCCATAACATGTCCTTCTGGGTCTTTGTTCGCAAAGACATTTTTGATATAATATAATCAGGCCTGATTCGAATTTAATGATATCTATGGTTGAGGGACACAAATATAACGTTCCAGAATTGTATTATTTCCAAACCCTATCTCGGGTATTCAACTACATGTTTGTTTAGAACATAGTTTGATGTTCAAGCTGATTTCATTAACAAAAACATGGTACCAAATTTTATATATTGAGTTTATTTATTGTAATTTGGATAGTTATTCTTCGCCGGATTCATTTATATTTCTTAAAGAAAAAATATTTTTAAAAATAATTATTAATTTAAACAAAATAAACAAGTCACATCAAATAAATTCTGTTTAAAATGAATTCAATTCTAATATCATACCAGGAGATAAAATGAGAAGGTTGAGGTAAGGAGGCAATTTAAAAAGAGTTTGCCTTTAATTTCAATACGACCATTAAACGTATTATCGTTAACGCCTACAAATTAAAAACAGTACTTTTTTGTTAGTTCTTACTTTAGCCTCTGTTTGTCGTTAGAGGGTGCTTATTATTATTATTATTATCAGGGTGGGAAATAAGTATTTTTTTAAAGCGGACCTATGACCACCGACCGCCTAGCCTTTAAATAAATAAAATGGTTTCATGAGGACCATGACCATTGGTCCATTGACCACGGCTGCTAGGCTAAATTGTTTTTTTCGAAATATTTGAGTTAATGTTTGGTAACTCTGTTTACTCTGATAACTACTGATCGCTTTGTACTAATAACTACACATTTTGTAATACAAATTTTGTAGTACCAAAACTTCCAAAGTCCAAACAAACTTCCAAATATTGAAGAATCAAGAAAAGTTTTGAAAAAGTCATTGAATTTTCCCACGCTGGTTATGATATCGCTTCCCCTATCTTTCTGGTCTCTACCTTCTTGCCCGAATCAACGCCGGTCGAGAAGCGCGTTATTAGCCATCCATATTTGAATTATCTGTGGTGTCTCCTTCTGATCATACTCATTGACTGAAAAAATAAAATAAAATAAAAAGCAATTGTATACAGTATAGGCATACATTGTTGAATTCATTTTCCAAAGAATAATGAATGTTTTCAAAGTATAAATATTCGTGATACTTCTCCTTTAAGTAAATTTTTGAATTATATAACTCGCTATATTTCCGAGAACGCTATCGTAGTGGTATCGTTCTTAGGGTTATTGGTTCGTTTCAATGGTTTCCTTTGTGCTTCCTTGATATTTTTTCCCCCCGTTTGAAATTTTTGGCTCGAAGCCCAGTTTATATTCACCCCTTTCCTCGCCACGCCTTCCCTTCTTCAATTTTGCATTAATTAAGAAAAAGGCCTTTGATTTAATTTTAATAGGAGCATCTCGTTCTATATTTCCTTTCCCTGTATTTGGAGATACGGTGTTTGTTTTGGATTTTTAGTTAAATTTGAAAACTTATCGTTAATAATGTAATTTTGCTTAGAGTAAAAATTTCCACTGAAAACCTGGTTTTCTGTGTTAAATATTACTCTTAAGCAAGGTTGCGTATCACTATGTTTAATTTTGATTTTATTCACTTTGAAAATATAATGAATGTTATTGAAATAATAACATTTGAGTTAATTAAATCTTAAGAGTGTACGATCGATAATTGTTTCTGAAAAATATATAAAGATTATTTTGAAATTTTTAGGCTTAGCCAAATAGCTGCTTTATTATATTTTATTAGGCTTAACATTTCGCATAGGTTTATTAGGCTTAACATTTCGCAGAGGTTTATTAGGCTTATCATTTCGCACAGGTTTATTAGGCTTATCATTTCTCACAGGTTTATTAAGCTTAACATTTCTCACAGGTTTATTAGGCTTAACATTTCTCACAGGTTTATTAGGCTTAACATTTCTCACAGGTTTATTAGGCTTAACATTTCGCAGAGGTTTATTAGGCTTATCATTTCGCACAGGTTTATTAGGCTTATCATTTCTCACAGGTTTATTAGGCTTAACATTTCTCACAGGTTTATTAGGCTTAACATTTCTCACAGGTTTATTAGGCTTAACATTTCTCACAGGTTTATTAGGTTTATCATTTCTCACAGGTTTATTAGGCTTATCGTTTCTCACAGGTTTATTAGGCTTTACATTTCTCACAGGTTTATTATTTAGTCTTAACATTTCGCATAGGTTTATTAGGCCTAACATTTCGCACGGGTTTATTAGGCTTATCATTTCGCACTGGTTTATTAGGCTTAAAATTTAGCACAGGTTTATTAGGCTTAACATTTCTAACAGATTTTTTTAGGCTTAACATTTTGCACAGGTTTATTAAGTCTTAATTTTTTAAGATGGTGTAAGGTCTACGTAAACGTTAATATAATAGGCCTAACATATTAAACCTATGGAAAACCATATTAGTTCTTAAAGATTTAGAATATTTCACCTTGATTTATCAGCACGCATTCAAATGAGTTCTATTTATCTCCAAGCAAATAACAAAACCTAGCTTTAAGTTTGTACTAACCGTAAAATAAGTGTTTTAGACCACGCATTTCCCCGCAAAACTCACCCGTCTATGAATAAAAACCAAACCGAAACGTTTATTCGCAAAAAGTTACTATACATCCGTTTTCCATTAAGTATATCTTCACACCCGTCTTGGCGAATAAAAATTCCCACACATAAAAATGAAATAAAACCAGGAATAAGATATTGCACGCGTAGAGTCATATTTATAACCCATGTTACCACGGATTTAAATTATAACATCCTATATGCATCATACTAAAAAATTCCCAAAACGTATAGTAAAATAAAAAAAAGTTCCATAAAATATTCTATCTCTCATTGAAGATTCGGTGCGATGTTTGCTAACTTATCTTCGTGTAATACGTGCAAACCTGGAAAGGGTGAATTTATATATAAGAATGTTCTTTATCCATTTCCTATATAACATTATTTCCATTGGCTTAAATGAGTCGGACGGGACTGTAGAGGATGGAATTCCGGTTGGCCTCTCTGAATCCTACAACGAAAAAAAAAAAGGAAATAAAAAAGATTCGTTTTATAAGGCACCAAACTTTTTCTTTCGCATCTTCTTTCCATCGAGGAATAGGCGCGAGGGATAGGAGGCCCCCTCTGCTAATCCCAAAATCCTATTTTAGGAAATAGTCCTAAAGAGAAGAGAAGGCACGCGCTCGCGCCTTTTTTTTTTTTTTTTTTTTTTTTTTTTCTTCAAAAGTTCTCCTTAGTCTCCCTCCTTCCATATCGAAGTTACATTCACACTATTAATGAATTAAACAATCAAATCGTACGTATTAACACATTCCTAATGCTGTCTATATTGGACAGAAAACTGACCTGTAATTTGCCCAAAAAGCCTGGGAATTTCAAAATGAATCTAAAATATTAGGGAAATAAAACATTCCGTTACCGAACCAGAAAATGTGGTTTATGATAGGTTGCTCTTTAAATTGTAATAAATAATTATTTTAAGCTGAAAGTATTCAGTTTTTTCTCTTATTCTGAGCAAAATATTGACCCTGATTGATAGAGACTGTGTCAAAACAGTTATAGAAAAGTCTGCATTGACAACAGCTCGTGAATATGTGTAGAGTCGTGTAAAATATTAAATATTGCTAAGGGAAATTATTTAGAAATGATCAGGAAAAACCTGGAAAAGTCGAGGAATCTCACAACGAAAACTTTTTACAAATCCTGGCTAAACTCAGGAAAATTGGGGTGCAGTATTCTTTAAAACTAGGGGCGTATTATTAACTAGCTAAAACCAGAACCTTCTAGACCTTTCTAGAACTTTCTAGCACCTTCAAGCGTTTTCTAGACCTCTCGAGACTTTTCTTGGGATTTTGGGGGAAGGGGAGAAGGGCGTACGGACATTGGATTATATTATTATTATAACATTTCGTCCTATTAGGTAATCAAACACGCATACTCCTAGCTATGTGATCAACCATTATTCTAGAAACACCTAAGGCATCACCTCTCATTTAATAAAATGGTTCTCTTTTACTTTTGTAGTCAAAATTAGACATACATTTTTTTGGCCAATTAACGCGCTATAGGATTGGTTATGGTTTTTCTGCGCAGCATCGTTAATTCTGCGCTGAACACTGATAAAATAATTGTAGTTCTAGATGATTCCCGAATTATGTATGTTAAAAGTTTATGATTTCGCGAAGTCACCATTAGTAATCTTGAAACTCCTAAGTGGTGTTGTAGTTGACCGAAAAGTGTAATTTAACGTCCTGTTTTGAATTAATTCAGAAATTATTTAGAGCAAAAATCACGTTTGAAAAAATGTAGTGTGAACGGAGCTTGATTCTCTTTGCTCTTGAGCCTCCCGAATGATGCAGCCAGAAAAGCGAGAATTATATGTATTGAGAGAGAGGATGGGTTTTGCTTTCTCTGTCCCCTTTTTTTTTTTCAGCAATCCATTGCCGTATTTTCTCTCTCTCACTCTCGCTCTCAGCCCGAGCGACGAATAGCCTTTTCACCTCTCCTCTTTACACCCATCTTTTACCGTTTCTCCCTCTTCGTTTTCTCTTCCCCTCCTCCATCCCTCGGCAATCTTTTACCTTATAATTTTTTTGGCCTCTTCTTTAAAGGAACCGCGAATACCCGACCCCCATTTGAATTTCTGATTCTTTTCAATTTAAATCTTTCGCGTAGTTTATTAAATTATGAGCATTATTTAGTATATGATTTGAATACTTTTTAGTCAAGAGTTTTAACTATGCTTGATCTAAAATTAATTTCATATTCCATAAAATTGTATTCTGATTTCCTTCAAAATAAGGCGAGTTGTCGCGTCATCGCGCAATTTATAAGAGTTGATTGTATATAATTATTTTGTTAAAGGGAGAATGCAACCAAACAACAAGTGATTTTTTTATCGATTCCTTATCGTTTAAATAGTCCTAATCCAACAGTAAAATAATTTACAAACAAATATTAAACTAGAAATAAATTTAAAGCTTACCATAAAAATAGGCTTAGCTGGATTCATGAAGATATCCTGAACTCCCCGTATAAGGACTATATATAAATAATGGAGATTCCCCATATAAGAGCCATCGATCAATGTCATTTGGTCGTTAGTCCATATATGTGGAGTTCAGGTGATCTCCATGAATCCAGCTAAGCCTATTTTCCATGTAAGTTTTAAATTTATTTCTAGTTTAATACTTGTTTTTAATTTTATTTTTCCTGTTGGATTAGGTTCATTTAAACGATAAAGAATCGATAAAAAATTGTTTTTAGGTTACATTCTCTCTTTAAAGGCTCCTGGGATATCAATATGTAGTAGTTGGGTTGTGGGAATTTAGATTTTGTTGGGAATATATATATAATTTTGGTTTTATTATAAACTCGTAAAGATTATGGTTTTTCCGAATTTATTTTAAAACCATAAAAGTTTGATTGAAAGGTGCACGGGTGGTCAGGATTCATTTTCGGTGGATTGTTTTTGGACGTTTCAGTGTTAAATCTTTCTTTGCGCATGGTTACTCCCGAGTGTTCTTTGAAAATCGAAAAGAGCATTTAATTGTAACCTATTGGAAAACTGCATATAGTTTCGGGCTTTAAGTGTGAAATGATCCACTAATTGCCCTAACTAGTCAATTGAATAGTATCGGTTTTGGCGGGAAATAAACGTCCTCGGTGTTCTAGTCATGACCCTTCACTCGCCCGCTTAATGCTACGTGTGCCAGCCCTCCTTTAGAACAAAAAGATCTATTAAAAAGGAAAATAAAACATAATTAGGCTTAGCATTCCTATATTGCGGGAGATAAAAACTTGTGTCGCACGCGACGTAACAGGCCCGTACCTACCACAATTCTTTTCGAAGCAAAAACCTTTTAGAGGAATGAAAGTGAAACTTGTTCGCTCGTATAATATGCAGAGTATAACTCCAAGAGTTTTTATCGCCGTTCTTGGGGGTTAGAAGCCTTACTCTTATGGAAGGACTTTAGGGAGGTCTAAAGAAATAAATTCTATATCGCTACCATGGTGATGGGGATACCCTTTTCTAGTTATTTTGGGGATTTTTTGTTTGACGCAAGTTCGTTCTGTCTTCCTCGCATCATCATCTAGGGGCCGAATTAAATCTCTAAGAACTAACAACGAAATAAGATAAAAAAAAGTTTCTTCCAATGGTTTATCGTATTTTGGGTGGATTTTCATATACCTGTACTCTTGGCTAATGGATTTTCCTAGCGATTATTAAACATATGGGAATTTCTGTCAAAATTTTAATTAAGATGCAAATTCAAAACTGTCTAATTATTCTAGAATGTCCCGGGATAATTTAATTTTCTCCACTATATTTGTGTTTAAGGGAGGTTGGCACTGACTATATTACTCCCTGTGAGATTTGACATTGCATAACAATCCGCTTTAGCTTTGCGAATTACTCTTTGACTGAAGTATAGTCTGCTCTCGTCTATTTCCTCTAACACCGTAGTCGTATTTTTTAAAGGAAAATAACAGGACATATTTACTTTATAAGAAATACCACGTTTCAATACCAAGATGTTGTAAAAAGTTATCATTTCTATGCTTTGAAAACTGCGATTAAGATGTTTGAGAAGTTTTCGAAACATAGTTTATTTGTCAGCTGTCTTTGACTTATGATTTCATTTTGAAGGTACTACGTATGGGAACCTTCATTAATAAAGTGTTACTCTTTATTTAATTGCTGTGACAATTAGAGAGAATGACATGCGTAGAATTAAAATAATTCAGCTTTAAACATAGTAATGTCAACTAAGTTGCTATTTACAAACCGGTCTTAAACGAGAGTATAAACATGGTTATTAAAGGGCGTATCTGCTCTGGAATTTTTCTCTTGAAAATCATCTACCCTTATACGAACACAGCCTAGCTTACTGAGTTTCCTTTGGTCTTCAACTAATTGATACCAAACACCTTATGTAAACAAAAGGTTTACAAACTATCTATAATTCAAAGATCTAGTCAAGATTTAGTTTTAAGGGAGGATGGAACCGTAACTTCGATTACACTAAAATTTTCGTTAGCATTGCCTTTAGTCTTCTTATTAAATTACACAGTGACATGGCTTATAATGGCTATGATAGTTCAGTAACATGATATGCAATAGACTTACTACAGATTTGATCTGAAAATCTTTTGATTCGTCTACATTTATGTAGATGAAGATATTGACTTGATATTATAAAAGAATGGTAGGGGTTGGAGATCTTTCATTCTTATCCTTTTGGTATTTATGAGACTAAATTTGAATATTTTTTTTTTCTTTTCTTTCTCGCATAGCGCTATGAGGATTCTTCTGTCAAAATTACCTCGACCGTGGATCGTGGACGAAAAGAAAGATGATGGATACACGGCTTTGCATTTAGCCGCTCTCAATAACCACGTTGAAGTCGCTGAACTACTTGTCCATCAAGTAAAACGACCCTCTTATCTTTTTGGAAAACCCTCGTGTCCCCTTACTTCTTCTCTTTGCCAAGAAGAATTGTCCATTTAGGATTTAGCGTGGCTATTACAACCTAAATTTATTTTCATTTAGGGACGAGTTAACATGGATTTGCAGAATGTTAACCTACAAACTCCATTGCATTTAGCCGTAGAAAGGCAGCACGCTCATATAGTCAGGGTAAGTAGTTTTTATTTACTCATTTCAGTGTTGTTCCGCTTGTTAGTGACCATCTGTAAAGAAAGCCTTCTAGGGTCGATTCCCAAACTTAAGAAAACCACTTCATCCACGCATTAATTTACCAATAATTTTAATCCCACAGCTTTTGGTCAGGGAAGGTTGCAACTTGAACATCCCGGACAAAGATGGTGACACTCCTCTTCACGAGGCTCTTCGTCATCATACATTGTCCCAGTTACGTCAACTTCAGGACATGCAAGAAGGTGGTAAAGTCGGAGTCCAAGCTCCATCCGCCGAATCTCCACCCCATTGGGGTAACGAGGTTATTTGGTTTTTTGATTATTTTAAATTTAAAATTACCAAGATACCATTGTTTCTATAATATTTCGTGTTCCTTAGCTATTGATGGGCTTGGGAACTCAAGGTGCTGATAAGAAGAGCAGCGCCTCCATCGCTTGCTTCTTGGTTTCGTACGGAGCCGATTTGAACATTAAAAATAAGAAAGGCCAAACGCCTTTGGACTTGTGTCCAGACCCCAACTTGTGCAAAGCTTTGGCCAAATGTCACAAAGAGCGAGCTAGCGGCCAGCATCCTTTGCCAACTCACATAATTAATCAACCAAACGAACAAGACTCCCTCGAAGAATGCATGGTCTGTTCCGACATGAAACGGGACACCTTATTCGGACCTTGTGGACATATCGCCACATGTTTTCTCTGTTCCCCCAGAGTTAAGAAATGTCTCATGTGTAAAGAACCAGTTACTTCACGAACAAAGGCTAGTATAAAAGAATTATTTTCATCATATTTTGACTGTTGTAAGTTAATTTTCATTTATAATTGTAGATTGAGGAATGCGTTGTTTGCTCCGACAAGAGGGCTTCAGTTCTTTTTAAACCATGCGGACATATTTGCGCTTGCGATGGTATACTTATTAATAAATTTTTCTTTATGATAAACTATTTAACCAACTCTTTGCTGTTATATCTATAATTTTAAATTAATTCCTTTTACAATAATTTCAAAGGATGCGCTGCGTTGATGAAAAAATGTGTTCAATGTCGCGCCTCAATTGACAAAGTTGTCCCATTTATCGTTTGCTGCGGTGGAACTGGTAGGAAATATCTTTTACTATTTAATTTTTTGTTATAAAAAGTCTCACGGTGCGTTTTATAGTTGTTGTAGCTCCACCTCCGCCAGCACCAACCCCTCCTCCAGTGCCTAACAACAACCTGCTCATTAATCACAACATTAACACGACCCCAGCCCCAGTGGTGGGTCTGTTGAACAACGGAACCAAAGACACTAGTAACAACGATGTTCAGAAACTTCAACAACAGCTACAAGATATCAAAGAACAGGTAAATCAACTCTTATAAAAACAAAGCTGAAGCTTCATAAAGCCTGAGTTTTTCTTCTCGTAGACCATGTGTCCAGTATGCTTGGATCGCCTGAAGAATATGATCTTTTTATGTGGTCACGGAACCTGTCAAATGTGTGGCGATCGTATGTCCGAATGCCCTATTTGCCGTAAATCGGTTGAGAAGAGAATTCTTCTCTACTGAAATTTAGAGAGTATAACTCAAAATAATATTTAAAATAAGATAATTATTAATCTACTAATAATGAAATTAGTGCCATTTCAGCTGAGATTTCTGGAAAGTTTTAAAAAATTTAACCAATTTATACAGTGGCACGTTATAACTATCAAAATTAGTCAATGTTATTCTCTCTTTTTCCTGTTAAGGTTATATATTTCGGTAAAGTTTGTATTTTTACCGCATTTTAGTGGTTAATTATCTTAAAACTCGCTACTTTAGTGTGGACCTGGTAAGACTAATTTTAGTGTTAAGTATCCCTTAGTATCCTTTACAAGGCTTAGGAAATCCAAGTAACTGTTAAGCCTACGGGCGCCTACCTCCGCGCAACTATGTTTTCTAATTATAATATTAAGGTTATTTTTGATGTACGCCTTTGATCGTAGATTAAATTTGGATTTAAAGGTTTGCTAATAGTTTAATTTAAGGTTTCTAAGACTACTTAACACTCTTTCCATTAAAGAGATAATTATTAGCTGTAATGAAGATTTTTATTTTTCGTATCCCTTGAATTTTGTTTCACAATTTGGAAGAATAAATTCTATTATAACAAGGGGGATCATCATCCTTGATTATAATAGCTACAGTGATGAGACAGACCAATCAACAGTCGTATTGAAAGAAAGACGTAGTGTCTAGTTTGTGTGTTCCATTGAAATATAATAAATTATCTCGTGGTGCCCTGTTTTTCAGGTTCAATTACTACAATTTCAAAATTAGGCTTAGCCTAAATATGACCATTTATTTTTTGAATTCACAAGCTTTTCGTCTGTTTTATTTTATTAAATTGGCTGAAAAGCCTGGTTTTTACACCAGCTGGACCTCTAGAAGCTCGCAAAACTTACTATCATAAACATTCTTTATTCTAGAACATCACGGGTTATACTCTAGCTTATGATTGGTTAGTAAGTCAATTCATTACGATAGAAGCCAAGCATTGCTAAAGCTAAAAAGTCTCAGAATTTCTTTGGTATTGAAATGATTTATCAATAATTGTGAAAAAATTCCACAGTTTATATTCAATTACAAAAAACCAGTCTTCTAAGGTGTGCCTAGAGAAGGTTCTAATTTCGCGCCTTTATATAACTCGTGGTATGACGCTAGAGGCGCTGTAGTCGGTCACTTTTTTTCTGTCGTCTGCCCTCCACACTTGAGTTTTAGTCTCTCTCTAAAAAGTAAATCCATTGTCTTAGTTTTAATCGTGGAGTTAGCTTTTGAAGTTTTGACATGAATTGCTCGCAATTTTAATTAAATTTAAGAGTATTTATTTTATCGAAATGAAGTCTAATCGTGATAGTACGCCTAGGGCTGAGTCTTCTCCATCCACTCCAAAGTCTCGACCTTTCAACAAGCAAATGTCGTTTGAACAGTTGCATGCCAGATTAATTGAAAAAGTCCAAAGTCGTGGGCACATAAATGAAGTTAAGGCGGAACTTCGTAACAAGCTAGTCAATGACCTGTTCGATATGTCATCTCAACTAAATTTATCGCGGAAAGTCTTGCATAACAGCGAAACCTCAAAACTACCACTTCAGGTTGGTAAACTTAACTTTGTCTTTTCTGGTTTGGTACGATTTACTTTGGAAAGTAATAGATAGTAGATAACTGAATTCCTTGTGTCCTTTTCTGATATCTTTGGATGGGTGTTGTTAAAATTACATTTTCTTTAGGTCACGCATTGGTTGGTTTGTGACTTTTTAAGAAGAGAAGGTTACGAATTTACTATGTCAACTTTTCTGAGAGAATCGCATCTCGTTACTAGCCCCGAGTTGACTTTCACGATTGATGATATCCTGCACATATTGGCTGTTCCTAAAAACTCAAATATGCGCAAGGATTTAATCCAAATGTATAATAATGCTGAGGAAAGGTGCCTAGTGTATCATATTCTCGAACGACTCTTCAAAGAAGTGCCTAGTGATATTTCTAAAACTAACGCTGAAACTAATACAAATCCTGTTTCTATGGGTAAGGGCTTTGTTAGTGATTTTAATAAAGTGTTAATTGACTTAATTTTGATATTTATTTATTTTTAAAGATGATACAAGAGTTTTTAATCAAAAGGAAGAATATTTTCGTAAGCGTATTGATGCCGAGATTCGTAATAGATTGAATCTAGTTCTAGCAAATCAAACGGTTCCTGAAAAAGAAACTGATGATGGTAATTACGATAAAAATTACTATGATGATCATGATATAGAATCAAATAAGGTAAGTTTGTTTTAGATATTTACGGTCAAATGGGTAATGGATTTAATAATGTTGGATCATTAATTTTTGGGCTGTAGATAGCTGATGATGATCGTAAGATTGCCAACAACGAAAAAGAGAAAGATTATAAGCCTAAAGCTGAATCTGAAGCAATCCCCACAAATTTTGATAAAGAAACTTATTTATCTAAACTCAAAATGGCAGAGAATGAAGTTCGCATTACCACTTTAACCGAACAAAATAGAATTCTTCAAAATCAAGTAAATTCACTGTCACAAATCATTGGATCTCAGTCGGATTATAATATTGTCAAATCAGAGCTGGAAATGGTCAAGCAAGAACTTGCAACTACCACTAAATACTTCCAAGAAGCTCGAAGCAAACAATTGGAGCTTAAAAATTCATTCGAAGCTAAAATATTGGAATTAACTATGGGAATGGCTACGCCTTCTACAGAACTGCTCAAAGCCCATCAGGAATTGAAGAAAATTGAATCGACTTTCAGACAAGATCAAGAAGCCATGAATCATCAAAATATTAGACTCTCCTGCGAAGTTAAAGACTTGAAACAAAACTACGAGAAAGCCGTTAATCGCATTAATGATCTAAAATATCACATCTCTTCCCTCAATCAGATCATTGAAAGATTACAATCTGAGATTCAAAGCGCGCGATGGTTGCAGGATGAAAAAGAAAGGCAACATTTTCGATCTAAGAGTCACCCCAATAATGTAGAGTACCAACCTGGTCCTCAATACTCCAACACAGCTTTTCATTACGCTTCCAACACGAATCCTGTTTCTCGCAGACCGGAAAACCAAAGTTCTTATTCTTCATCTGGAAGTAGCGGTCTTCTTAAACCACCGAGTTTTATTCAAGAAGCTAAAAATCGTCTGGATGTGATGGAAGCCGAAGCCAGGAACTTGGAACGTACTTATGGACGTGTTCTCGAGAATCAACTTAGAGCCCCCACTATTTCCTCTTGTTATCCTTATCAACTCGATGCCCAGTTGAAAATGGCCAAATCAGTACCTTCTTTAAATCAAGATGACACCCAAATTTACCAACAAAAACGACAACGTTACGCTTCTACTCAAGGACTTAGCAACAGCCAATCTCAACAAAGCGATAGGCCTAATCAAGAAGTAAATTATGAACATCATTACACTTCAATGCAAGATCTTCGTCTAGATGAAATTCAACGCAATAATAAAAGTACACGTGAAGAATTTCCAGTTCGATACACATCCTCTTACAAGCGACAAGAACCTCCTCAACGTAGCGTTAGGCCTAATACCAATTTAATCCACGATGACCAGAGAAGAAAAGCTCACCATGCCTCCTCTAGTCTTTTCTCTGACGAACCCCAACGAAATATTAAGAGTGTCCAAGATAAAACTCTAAAAAATCAACGTGAAGAATTTCCAGTTCATTACAAATCGTCTCGCAAGCCGGAAGATGACCCTCTACAAAGAGTGAGGCATAATGGATCATCTCAAGATCTTACCCAAATTGGACTACAACGAAATATTACTAGTGCTCAAGATTTGATACAGAAAGTTCATGGTGTCGAATTTCCAGTTCGATATGCATCATCTCCTGAACTAGAAGATATTCAACCTGAACGTCCCAATTTTATGAGCGAGTCTGGAGATGAAATTATGTTCTTGATCCAAACCAAAACTCAAGAAACCCAAGAAATGGGGAGTTATAATGTAAAGTATAACGATAAAGAGAGGAACTTTTCTATGCAACGTAGCATTGAGGAACCAAGGGCTACGGTTTTATCAAGCCCAAATCCAGTTGAAAAAGCTGAAACTCTTGAAAAATCGCCCAACAATCTTCAGGATGTATCTATGCCTAGTTTTAGGATGATGAATTCCATTAATGAACTACCGGAGGGGAATTTAAACAATGAGGAGAATCTCAAAGACACGAACCCTCATCAAGCTGATGATAAACAAAGAAATTCGGAACCCAAACCAGAGTCCGCATTAAAACCCTCGCAATCCTTAAATTTTGAGCCATTAAATTACTCCACCCCAGTCTCAAAAGTATCCAAAAGCAAACTGCAACAGAAGGATCTCTCCACCCTCTATGAAAATGAAGATCAAGAGGATATAATCAGTGAAAAAAGTGTTTCTCTTGGCAATCAAAATGAAGATAATTCTAATAAGTCTGATGAGTTTTGGTAAATTATATAAATTATGTGTTTTTCGTTTTTTGTTTTTCTGAAATAGTGTTTTATATTTAACTGTTAAAATAAATTATTTTTCCACTTTGAATACAGGGCGATTTTTATCATTTCTCCACAGAATTATTAAGGTACATTTACGGGGTAAGAATAGAAGAAAGGGCTTAGAAAATCGTTATTAGAATTAGGTATAGGGCGAATCGAGAATTGCATCGCCGTTGATGTCACAATTCACTATTAGCGGTGCCTGGCGCCCAAAAACGCTTGAAAACCAAAACTTTTCACTCTACAATCATTAAAGATTTTTTTCAGAAGTTTAAAACCTGGCCATTCAAATTTTAGCGATAAAAGTATCAAATAAGAAAATCGCTTTGCAATTACTATCCTTGCAGTAATTTAGCAAAATTAATAAGGCTTTTTGCTGGTTTTACTCGCCAGGTATCTCTAGTGGCGCGCGACATCATTGTAGGTAATTTATGGGAATATACTGCATCACTTTAAATAAAGAATCCAAAGAAAATGGCACCCCTATTACCCAACTTTCCCTCCATTGCAGGGATGCTAGGAGCTTGTGAGCGCCAGTTGCATAACTGAACTACCAGGTTTTCTCTCTGCTTCAGTTTGTGCTCACAAGTGGCTGGCAACAATGGAGGCGCTAAATTTTTCACCTTTAGTGAAAACTGTAATGGAAGAGCACCAAAACTTATATTTTCACGCGTTATTATGGTGAGGTCAACTCTACTGATTTGAAATTGAAGTAATTATCATTGAGTTGTGAATTTATTCAGAACTCAATGGTATTTATATAACCAGAATATTTATCTTCAAAAAAAATTATTATCCAAGCCCCTGTGTAGACCCGAGTAAACATACTCTGAAAAGTACAGGTGGGAAAGAAAACGCTCAGGGTAAGATGAAATAATTTCGCGCGTAATCGAAATTGAAGGCCTTGCGGGCGAAGGACGAAGCCAGCCTGAAGGTAAAGGCAGTAAGACATAGAGAGGAGCTCAGCTCAGCTGGGACTGGGAGAGAAGCCAAGTTGAGTCGTGGGTGGAAAGAGAAAACGAATATTGCTAGGTACATAAATGGGAGAGATGTAAATATGCAAATCTCTCTAGGAATTTTAAATATAGAATTCATAAATTCGGCGAATGCGGGTTTGTGCCCGTTTTAATTGAAGTTTTACATCATCTCTAGCATTGTCTTTTCTTTTAGAATGGGGGTGCATAGCGAATGCGTAAGGCTTAGGCGAAATACATAATTTTGACAGTTCAGAACTTCAGAGAGAGAGATTTGATAGGGAAACCTGGGTGAAGAAGCCATGTTCAGGGATACTTTAAATAAATTTAAAGTTATTATTTCGGTTACCAAAGAAGGTGGAGGCGAAATTTATTATAAGGTAATATCTTTATTTTTATGGAAAGGGAAATATAATATACTAATATTCTTAAATTAGAATGATGGTGAAAGATTTGATACAAAAACAACAGTCAAACTGAATGTAGATACCACTTACGTTTTAAGCGTCACTGTGAGACCACCTCAAACTTTAGAGTAATTTTTTCACTAAATTTGTTTCTTAAATGACCTTACTAACATATCACTTTTCCTGATAGAAAAGTTATGATAATAGACGAGGTGTTGCAAATCAAAGAAACGAAAATGGATGTGGATAAAGCTCAGTACTCTGCTTCTTGGCCTGTGCTGGGTTTAAAAACGACCCAACGAACGAAACGAGACAAAATACCAATGACCATACAGGTAAACTAAGTATAAAACCAAAAATGGTAACATAATTATAATTTTTTTTCTCTTTTTCAAAGATGAAAGAATTAGGAACGCTCAAATTAATACTCCAAATGAAATTTTATAAAGCGAAAGATATCGAGCACGCTACATGGGGTGCAGCTTTGCACCAAATTGAGCTTGAATGTGAGGCTAAAGAAGGATTATCGTACGTAGATGTTGTTAAAGAATCGTATCGTTAAAATTTTAAAATTCTAAAATTTTTACATTTTATAAATGTTGGTGGTTGCGTCCTTTCCCTCCTAAATCTCCCCTTAATAAATTAAAAAAAAAAACAAAACAAATGGAAGATTTTTCCGAGATATGCGATAAATAATCCAGAATCCAAACATAGTCAATTGTTTTTAAACTCGGTATGGAAATCCGGAACCTCCCACCTCCATTTTTTATCTGATACCCGGTGAGATTAGTCAAGAGATTATTTAGCTAAAGAAAATAATATTTTTTTATTTTTCCATGACAATTTATAAATTTATATAAATACCGGTAGCTAATATCAAATCGAGTCATTTTTAAATCAAAATGTTTTTTAAACAATTTAAACCAAGAAGGATATACCAAAAATATTTATTTGGTAGCAAAAAATACTCCCTCCAACAACGAATAATAAATTATTATAAGCTTGCCCAAATGATTGCCAAAAAAACCAATATAGTTCAATCGCATTACTCTCGACTATGTTCCAGAATAGTAGATGTATTTTTGCCAAATATTCTAACTTTGTAAGTGCGGTGACAAAATTTTCTAACATACAATTTTAATTTATATATTTTGTGAATATTTTCAATGTCACAATAATTCCCGGAGTAAAGGCTGTTATAAAATTACTAATGGTTAAATCTTTTGCCCAAAAATAATTCAATTGTTAATTTGAACAATCAAAATGGTTTCAAAGTGCTTAGTATGCAACTAGCTTATTTGAATTTTTGAAACCATTTAATTTTCAAAAGCCATTATTTAGACCATTGCTCTCTTTTAGCAATTAGATTAACTTAATTTTAATTCTGAAAATATGTCACTGACACTGTAATTGATCTCTTAGATAATGTATTTTTTACGTACAGGCGCGTACGTATAATATTCCAGATCTAATCAAAGGTTGCCTAGTCATGACATTAATGTTTTAAAGACTTTTTGTCTATTTGTTGTTATCGATAGCTCTAATAATAATATGTTATAATAATATTTGTGGCTTAATAATATATAAGTAATGGTAAAAGAGCTTTTTAATATGTTAGAGATTTCATTGGAGAGACTGAAATAAAATCATGTGCTAGGCCAGTGCCACTAGATTTTAAAATAAAATTGTTCCTTTACCTTTAGAGCTGCTAAAGATGGAAAAGATGTTCTAAATGTGTAATATTGTAACATTTAAGGTGTTAATTTTATTGTTTAGGCTTAAAATAATTAATTTTGTAATGTTTTATTAAGCTTCTAAAAAGTTAAAATAAAGTTAAGTAATCATAGTACTTTACAGAGATTGATTTTAAATTTGGGGGTTTTGTAGGAGCTGGCTAGTGATTGGAGGAAAAGTTGTAAAAAGCTGAATAACTGGAAGAGGTCAAAAGTCATTTAGTGACCCGTCGAATCATCGAATGTTACTAGTTTCTGTTATTCTATGGTTAGGCCAGGAACGGGCAATTTGGAACCCAAGTCTTTCGTTTTTTAAACTTAAAACAAATGTTAGTTTATTGTTGATACTTCTGGACATCATTTCAGCAACGAAGGAAGAATGGGAACAAAAGACTTAAAAGAAATGTAAGTTCTTAAGAAGTCAATTTTCCATTTTAGATTTTTGTTGCTAAGCCTATTTTACAAACTTTCCGCGAGTTCTATGTTCATAATATTTGGGCGCTGTGATTGGTCACTGGTGGCTGACTTTTATCTATACAGATTTTGCATGTATGTTGTAGAAATTTTATCGTCTGCCTCAGCATTTTTGGAACCTAGCACGGGATTCCCAGAAAGTCGGTGTTATATATGGTAATTAAGGGTTTAATAAGTTTAAATAATATTTAAGTGAAAAACTCGTTTAGTCTAACCCTAAAAACCATTCATTGCGAAGTGACAACTTCTGGTAATATCGCTAAATCAGGGTATAAAAGGGTGATGGCATTCTTTAAACCACTAACTGGTGCTAGTAGGGTGCTGTGTTCGAATATCAATCCAACTTCTTTCTTAAAACTAAAACTCGATTCAAGTATTTCGAACCGTCTTTTGTATAGTACTGGTTCTTCAGCGGTTGGTGTAGAAATGAAGGGACAAATGATGAAGTATCAAAATAAGCTTGAGAGGCTTCCCGTTCCTCCTCTTCAATCTACTTTAAATAAATATTTGAAATCTGTTAAACCTTTGCTAACAGATGAAGAGTTTCTACTTACTACGGAAGCCGTAAAACGCTTCGGGGCACCAGGGGAAATAGGGGAAAAACTTCACAGCTTACTAGAACAAAAGGCTAAGACGACTGAAAACTGGTTGTATGACTGGTGGTTAAGGAGCGCTTACTTCGAGTTTCGAGAGCCACTGGTTGTTAACTCCAGCCCTGGACTGGTTTTCCCTCCTCAAGAATTTGCAAGCACGGAAGATCAGTTGAAATACACTGCAAAATTAATTTGCGCGGCACTGGACTTTAAATTGATGATTGACAATGAAGAATTACAACCAGAAATGGCTGGTTCAGTCCCCATGGATATGTCGCAGTTTAAAAAGATTTTTTCTACTTGTCGCATACCTAAAAAGCTATGCGATGGTTTAGAACATTATCAAGAATCGAGACTTCAACCTCCTCCACGCCATATAATTGTTGTACACAACAATAATTTCTTTGAAGTTGATGTTTTTGGAGACAATGATACTCCATTGAATGAAAGTCAAATTCTTAAACAGCTTCTGGTTGTCATGGAGCAGTCCCAACATCGCAAAGAGCCTCTTGGTGTTTTGACGACTGAGCACCGAGACATTTGGGCACAGGCTTATAAACGTCTTTGTAGCAGTAAAATAAATAAAGAATCCGTGGAAACTATTCAACGCGGGATCTTTGTAGTTTGTCTCGATAATGCTCAGGCCTTGCTTGAAAGTGGATCGTATAATACCAGGACCCGAGCTGGGTTAATGACACTACATGGTAACGGTGCCAGCGTTAACGCCGGCAATCGGTGGTACGATAAGACTGTCCAGTTCATAGTCAGTGAAGATGGTCTGGTTGGTTTAACCTACGAGCATTCGCCAGCTGAAGGCCCACCTATTGTCTCCGTTATGGACTATATTTTGGATTATATTGAGAAAACTTCTGGTAATTCTTGGCTCCCTGCTATCAATGCTCAACCTCCTCGAAAGTTAAAGTTCAACCTTTCTGAAGATACTATGTCAGATATCAATCAAGCCGATGAAGATTTACAAGCCCTAATCGAAGATCTCGATCTCCATTGCTTCTCCTTCAAAGGATACGGAAAAGATTTTATCAAAAGTCAAAAACAAAGTCCCGATAGCTTCATTCAGATGGCTATTCAGTTAGCTTATTACCGTATACACAATGAAGTTGGAGCAACTTACGAATCGGCTTCAGTGAGAAGATTCTTGCATGGACGTACCGAGACAATCAGATCTACTTCTATGGAATCAAAGGAATTTTGCGAAAATATGCTCAAGAATGATATTCCTGTCAAGGTTAAAGCCGATTTTTTGAAAAATGCTATTGGAGCTCATAAAAAATACACGGTCGATGCCGTTAATGGCTTAGGAGTCGATCGTGTTCTTCTGGGTTTGAAAAAAATAGCTATTGAAGCTGGCTTAAATGTACCGGAATTCTATTTGGACAGTGGCTACACAATTAGCTCTCATTTTAAATTGTCAACGAGTCAAGTACCTTCGAAAAACGACGCTGTCATGTGTTACGGACCTCTGACACCCAATGGCTATGGATGCTGCTACAATCCTCGAACCAAAACCATCAATTTTGGGCTTTCAGCCTTTAACAGCAATCCTGAAACTAAATCGACAGAGTTTAGGGATGCTTTGGAACTTAGTCTAACGCAGATGCACGACATTCTTCTTCGAACCCAGAGCTCTAAGTTGTAATTAAAAATAATACCATTGCTCTACAATCTACAATAATGAGATATTTCTTTACACAAAATCCACTGACCATGGTGATTAATTTATAATATTATAAAATTAACGAGACTGCTACTTTATTGTTGAGAAAAAGTTTAATAAAATTACACTACATCAGAAAACTCTCCAGAAACGTTTATTTAATAAACCTTTTTCTCAACCATGAAGTAGCATTCTCATTAATAATATAATGAGATATTTAGCTTGCCCCTGTCCTAAAATTAAAAATAACCCTCATATTGTATTTTACTTTGATAATCTATTTTATACCTGTTAGAAAAATATGCTTTATTAACAAATTATATATTGATTACCGGTAACAATAAATCAATGATTTTTAAAGTAAGCTCCCCTGCCTTTTTTTATTTCTAAAGTCGAGGTGTTTTTTGGTGTAATGGTTGCATAATATTTTAAAATTCCCCTGGGTAATATGGTAAGAATAATTTGCACAAGACTTTTATTTAAAACGACAGGGTTTATACAAACATGAAAAACCTAGGAAAATGATTTCGAGTCAAAAACTTGGGAAAATTTCAGGGAAAATGATAATTATTTGAGAAAATCAGGGAAATTTCTTGGAAAATGATAATTATTTGAGAAAATCAGGGAAATTTCTGGGAAAATGATAATTATTTGAGAAAATCAGGGAAATTTATATGATAAAAAACTTTTGCCATCATTCAGAACTGTAGCAAACCCCAAAAAGGGCTATTTTTATAGATCATAAGCTCCCAAAAACAGAACTCTGAATCTTGTTTATTTTCTGCCCTAATTTTCTATATTTCTAACATTATTTTTTCTTTTAAAGATGCCTTCAATGCAAAAATATACTCAGGGAAATTTAACAAAAGTAGACTAATAAACCTGGAAATATCAGGGATATTCATTTTGGAAATCCTGAACGAACCCTTATTTTCCAATTGAGTACTATCAAAAGTCTATCACTTTGTACCATAAAAGTAACCAACACTACGTAGCTTAATACTATCAGCAAAGGTCCAGTTTTACGTCCTAGCTTATCACTTAAAAATAGCCAAAAAGTGATCACCCCTGTCTGGCTTGAGTGGTTTGGCCACTTCCTCGATATTTTGAGTCAGGAGAGAGGGACGGAATTTAGGCGGGCCGTGCTTGGCTATATTGTCTTTCCCCCAACTACAGAATTTCTCCAAAGAGTGGCGCTTCCTTTGTTCACTAATTACACCGACTGCTAGAGTGTCTCGAATCAGAATCTGACGGTATATGTACCTGGACCTTTGCTGATGTATTAATTTACGGGTAGTTGTTTACTTTTATGGAATAAAGTGATAGACTTTTGGTGCTATTGATATTTTAAACCCAATATTTTTAATCTTTCATAAGGTCTTTAGAATAACTCTTGGAGAGTTTTTATTCTTCAAATTATTTGTTTTATATCTGCTATAGAAAATAATTTGGTTTTCAAGATCATTATTAATAAATTATCATCTCTTTGTCGAAGGAGAAAAAAACCAAAAACTTCTTGAAATAATTTAAATCTTTAGTATACCCAAGAATTAATTAAATAGCTTTTATTTTTTTGTTACGGTTACCTCGCTAATAATCAAAATATCGTTAAACAGATGAGTTTTCCCAGAAGTTTATTAATATAACCCGTAAAATATCATCCATTAGTCAAATTGATGCAACCATCCTATCTCTTCTCTGTTCTCTCCGACTATATTTACTGTGGTAAGGTAATTCTGCACCCCTTTGTACATCAGTCAAGGCTGAATTATGCCATATTAGGAGAGGTTAAGATCTCTAAGCTATTTTTGTATGAAAGTCATCTCCTTATTCTTCTACTGTATACAGTTTTCATCTATGGATAGACATGGGTGCGTGGTTTAAAGTTTGTTCGATATATTTGAAACAAGGAACAGAAGCGTAAAAGTGTTGTATTTTTTTAAAGGACAACTCTCATGAAAATTGGCAGTTTAGGTAATAGGCATATGTATTTTATATGAGTCAATGCCAACTTTTTAGTTAAGCTAGAACTTGTTTTCGCAAAGCCACTGTCACTGCCGATTGCTTAACGAGAAAAGCACTTAACTCTAATATATATTTGTTTTTGGCAAACTTTTACCAAGAGAGCAAGTCGCCTCTTTGAGACTTTGAGTAACTACCGTAGCCCCACGCAGTGCTCCCAGAGTACTTCTAATATCTAGGAATATCTATAATTCGCACTTGAACCCATAATTCCCACGTGATCATGTAATTCTTATATTTAGCCTATGAATACCTTTTATTTTTATCTTGGTTTAATTTCAAAAGGCAGTTTGAAAAGTTTTTCGACTTTTCATTCTTTGGGCCACGACGAGGCACGTTTTTCGCCCTTGAATTGAATTTTCATAACACTTTCCCTTTAGATTAGCCTCTTCTCCGTCGCTTGCCAAACCTTCAATATGCATTGCTTCAAATATCTCGAACAGCTTGTAGATATAGTGGCATTAGGTAACAATATATCGTTTGATGCAAATCAACCTGAAGCCATCGGGAGAATTTGATACCTTCTACCTAGGCTTTCATCCAGATTGATATTTTCCCATCCTCTTTGCCTCTTCCTGTATTAGGATGCAAAACATATTTTTGATTGAAACAAGGACCTGATTGAAATGGGTTGAAAAGTGTAGTTGATCGGGAAAGTCGCGTATAAGAATGGAGTCGAAGCTTCGTAAAGAAATAGGTTTTGTTGTCGCGTTGTTTGCAAAGCAGTTGTGGCGGATTGATATCTCATATGGATAATAGAACTTTTGTAAAACTAATTCTGACTAAAGCGACTAGTCCTCGCGATAGTTCTTCTTTCCATTTTGTATTTCTTCTTTAGATTGAATAGCAAAGGTATTTGGTATCGAAAAACATTTTAACAGAATTGGAAAATTGGGGAGAAAGAAAAAACTCTTAATCATAATTAGAGTGGCTTTATAAGTTAACTTTGTCGCTATTTTTATCAAGAACGTTAGTTTAATACTAAGAGAGAGAGGGGACGGGAGATTGTAGGTGACATTTCTCCAATTTAAACTGAAAAATAGGTGGAAATTGCGTTTGAAATAGTGTTAGTTCGAAAGGGTTTATTCTTTTAGTGTCGTTTTCATGGGATTTTAATTCATATAGTTAAAGGGAGAATGCAACCTAACAACAAGTGATTTTTTTATCGATTTATTATGGTTTAATAGGTTTACGAACAAATATAGAAATAAATTTAAAACTTAACCAGAAAATAGGCTTAGCTGGATTCGTTTAGATTCTGAACTCCCCATATAAGGGCCATCGATCAATATCATTGGTTGCTAGTCCTTATATGGGTAGTTCAGAATCTCCATGAATCCAGCTAAGCCTATTTTGGTGGTAAGTTTTAAATTTCTTTCTAGTTTATTATTTGTTTGAAAATGTTTTTACTGTTGGATTAATTAGGCCTTAGGTTGCATTCTCCCTTTAAATTAAACCGTGAAGTATGAGTTTCATTAATTAAAATAATTTAAATAACATCTAATAGTTAGTTTGAGAATCTTCGAAAAAACTTTCGTATACAGGATATTAGAATTTTGAAGAAATTTATTGATAATTTTCCCGCCAAAGTGTACGGAATTTTGGCAAATGTTCGGATCCCTTGTTTTTTTTGCAATGAAAATAAAAGCGCTATTAGTCTAAATCCTCAAATAAAATTAACAATAAACGTTGAGATCTAAAATATTGGCATCAAATATCATTTATAATTAGGATATTATTAAATGAATTATGAAGAAAATGGAAAACAATTTTTTTTGCTTATAGCCATAAAGTATATGAAAACTTCTCTGATTGAAATTATATCCAATATGAGATTTAATACTGTGTAGAAGTCCACCTCAGCTTTCGCCATTTTGCAAATTGGCTTTGAGCCAATGATTGGTACTCACAACCCTAATGTAACCCGATAACCCTATCCTCTAAAGAATCTCTCGCTATATGGGTAAAATCAATTATCTAATTCGACCAAAATTATCTTCTAATAACTCTCATTCGAATCGTTCGAGTTAACAGCGCGAATGCCCTGCTGAATGTCCTCCATATAACCCTATCTTTACTATCAGGAGTACTTAAGAACCCCCACGTTACCACTTAGGAATCGAATTGAGATCGTGATCCTACCGCGTGTGTGTGGGTCTCTTTCTTTTCAATGAGACTAATCAGAAAAAAATATCACTTGATTATTTTCATCTTATTTTTGGCTCAATGTGAGTACCTTCTTTCACCCATCCTTCTCTATAAACCATGAAAAAAAAGTAACCTTACACTGTTATTCGAATGCCAAAACGTAGTAGCTGCAAAAATCTTTGGAGTAAAATATTAAAGAAACGATTATGAGACTACAGTTTGAGGAAATTTCTAATAATAATTGTCAGCGAAGTTAAAAATTAATCCAAAATGTTTATAAACATTTATAAAGTCAGGAAATTTCAAAATTCGTCTAAAAATGATGATTGATTTTATAAAGTTTTACTAGTAAACCCTAACAATAGACAGGAATGGTTAAAAATAGTGAATTTATATTTTTTCATAAGAAAATTATAAAATGATATACTAAAATCCAGGAAAACATCTATATAGTAATCTATTCAAAAAAGTAAGCAAAGGTTAGGTAATATTATATTTGTTCAAAGGTTAAAATAAAACCACGAACATCCTTAAAATCGAGGAATAAATCATTTTAAACTTAATCCAAAATGTCAGGCAATTTTAATAATAATTTGTTCGGAACACGCCAAATCTGACATATTATTTCAGTTAGGCATAATTCATGGAATGTAACATTACTTCAATTCAAATTTGATCCTAGAGTTAAAACCTCTGCTTGATTAAATTTATATTTTATCCATATAATTTCTGTAATATTTTATTTGAAATGACTGATGGATGCTTTGTAATCTGTAATTGACGGAGTTTTTGCGTCATTACCAACTTTTATCAATCAGATACTCTCTGATAGAGACGGTATAAAAGTCTGAATAGGAGACATCCACCTTGCACCCACGAGTAGAGAGACATATAGAAGAGGGAAATTAAATGAAAGTAAAAGCGAAATATAGTGTGGGGTAGAGAAACTTTCTTTTGTGCTTTTTCATCAATAAAATGAGCCTGATTAGAAAACTGGGTCCTGGTTCGGGGAATTTCAAATGAAATAAACCGAAATACAGACACAACCGCCCCGTGGTATACCATCCTTGTAAAGAAAAAACTTGATTCCCGAAAAATTGGAAACCAAACTTACCACCTCCCGCAACCCCCCTCAACGTCGTCATTCTCCTTCGCTATATAAATGTTTAAAACCTGCCTCTGACTTCCAATCTGTTCAAATTCGAAACTTACATTAGCCATAATCATACTTCTTCGGTAAGAAATTAGAAATTGGATACTTGACTTCATACGTGGGGAGAAGAAACGTTGCCTGTCGTACACCATGCCATGCTTATTCATTTTTGGGTCGGGCGGGCTAGAAATTCCGCGTCTCCTATTGGTCGATCGTTCTCGTACCACGTGATGTTTTGTTGGGGATACTTTTGTCTATATAAAGTTTGGGGTACCGCGAGATTTGCTTACATATATACGATGGCTGGACACTTTATCGGGTCTTCCGTGTCTTCGGCTTCCGGCACATCAACGACTACTTCCGCCGATTTTTTCGTCGATGGATATTTACTTTCTCGTAGACCACAGGTTGGTTTTTGGTTCGAGATGGTTTTCTTTATCTAGTTTTCGATCATTTTCGTTAATTTTAACGCGTTTAGTTTGTTTTTAATGTTCATTTGTTTAGCGTCGTAATCGTACAACATTCACTCCTCAACAATTAAACGAGCTGGAAACCGTTTTTCAAAGGACACACTATCCCGATGTTTTTCTACGGGAGGATGTGGCTCGAAAAATTAACTTATCCGAAGCGAGAGTTCAGGTTCAGTTGCTTTTTATTCCGATGTCACGATGTCATGTCATGTTCTGACCATTAGAATGTAGAAGAATCTTAGAATATAGCTTGTTGTATGTTTTTAAACATGATGTTTTCCCCAAGAAGGAAATATTTCCTGCAAAGATACTTTGTTTTCCAACAAGAATGTTTCTTTGCACGAGTTGATGATGACATTTTATTTGCATTATGAACCATATTGGTTTCAATATAGTTTCATTCGAGAGTTCATTAGTTTGGTATTCAGTCCAAAAAATGTTTCTCCCGGAAGTATAGTTGATTGCAATGAAATTCAATTCAGTTGGTGTTGCACTGTTTGGAATTCGGTTAAACCAGTTCGTCCCACAAGTACTTAGTTACCATTTAGTTCAAAATTGTTCATCCCAGGTTTTTGAATTCAATTCAAGTTTGTTTATCCCAAGTTTTTCATTCAGTTTTAACTTGATTATCACATGTTTTCCATTGTTATCCCATAGATGTTTTGCATTTAGTTCATGCATCGATTTTGAATTAAGTTCTAGATCATTTTTCCCAGAGAATTATAGCGTTGGGCGTGTAGTTTTTACATTCAGTTCCACATTATTTTTTCCCAAAAATTTATTTTCATTCGTTCTTCAATGTTTTCATTGCAACCTGTTATTCGTTTTTGCGTTCTTTTAATTATGGAATTTTGCTTTCCTTTTGAATTGAGTCGATTGGTTTTTGCACGGCGAGGAATTGAGATTTTCCGATATCTCGGATTTACAATGTTTTCTTGAACAAATTCAAATTGTCATGTTCGTAGGTTTGGTTCCAAAATCGAAGGGCTAAATGGCGGAAATTTACTCGTATACAACTCTTGCAAGACGCCTGGCGATTCCGTCAACTCGATGTAGGTCCACAATCCACTTCTAACAGTTTGTTTCGGCCTAGTATAGTTCGCGGTAATTTATACGGACAAACATCTTCGCTTAACATCCCCTCATCACCTTCGGATCGTCTTCATTTTTCAGCTAAGTACGTTACTTATACGGCCTGGCGTAAAATAATGGTCAACTAAATCGTCTTACTATCCAAGTTAAGCCTTCGTTATGTAAGATTCAAACTACTTGTCTTTCCAGTATCTTATCCCAAATTCCTTTCACGTGTCAGCCTGGATCTCGACCAATCAGGCCGTTAGATACTGTTAACTCATCGGCGTACTGTCCGTGTACGCCTTTCTCAGTTTCTTCTCCATTTCATAGCCAACTCGGGCGACCTTTTTCGCAACCACTGTTGTCGTCACCTCTTTTTCACAGCCCCACCGACTCCAGAACGTCTAGAACGGTCCCAACGACGGTAGTTATACCGGAAACGGAAAATAAAGACAGCCACAGTAGTAGTTCCTTAGATTCGACCAAAAGTAACCGAAGAACGCCATAGGAAGCTACAAGAAAAGTCCGAAGGGGGGCATATATACTCGCAGAACTTAGGTGTACAGAATTTTTGAACTCTTTGCACTAACAGTGCTGAACTTGAGTTCATAAAAAGTTCAAACTCATATGCTTTGTCAAAGCTGAACTCAGGCGTACGCTTTCAGAGTAATTGCCCCATCCCCCACGGAAAAGTCATTGCGACGTCATTCTCTTTTATTATCTTTGTGCTAACGACCATAATGGAGGTTTTGGTGAACTTCAACATTCGCTGTACAAAAAATAAACACCAGATTTCGTTGAACCTCTCACAAGCAATAACATTATATTGCTATTTTAGTACTGAACTTCATTTTCCATTTGTAAAATGATCATCTCCAAAATTACGCATCGTTTGGAAAAGGCGAAGAATTTGAAAATAAGGCAAAATGGTCGAAATGGAAAGTGATTGGATTAGTAAACTTTAAGTCATGGAAAAATCTGAAATTGTAAATAGAAAACTTTCTACCCAATTTGTTTGTCTTAGCAGAGGGTTCTTAAAGGGATAATTAAGACGAGTATCATAGTTCGCTTGAAGCGCGTAAAATGCTATAAAATGTTCTTAGACTATTCTTATATTTGTATTATTGTTTTTATCAGTATGAATATTTAATTAGACTAAACAGAGTCAAATAACCATTTTATAAATTAACCATCAAAACCTTTCGTTTATCTATTACCCCCTTTTAAAGGTTACATAAATTGGCCATATACCTTCCTCATAGTCGTGTTACGGCATGTCATTTAGCATATCCAATAACATCGCGCGATCTTGCTCTGTTCGTTCTAAAACAAGTCTAAATCGCGCCATCTGATTGGAGATGCCAAATGGAAAGTTGGAAACTAGGCTTAAAACCAAATTGAAACATCGTCTGCTAACTCTCCTGATATATGGATTCCAATAGCGCCACATTAAAATCAAATTTAAAAGAACATTCCCTGGACCAAACTGTTTGGTTTTACTGAAATATTTGGAGTATTAATTAACTGCGTCAACCAACATTCTCGATAATCTTTACCACATTGAGTTGATAATTTTGAGTCTATTTGGGGCATGTTGGAAATTCGAAGTGGAAATAGACTAAACATTATTCATGGTAAATCTATTTTGAAGCCGTGCAGGTAAAAAAAATTGATATTTAGAATGTAATTTTATAAATAATTGTGGACCGACAAATGTGCCCGGCAAACGCGGCTTTCAAAAACTAAGCGTCATTGGATTTGGTAATTTCGGTTGAATAAAAAAGTTGTATGTATCCTGTACGATTATCGAGCCAATTACCGGTAGTAAAATTGTAAAAATGTATATTCAAGATATATCATTTAATACATTATGTAAAATTATATATAATTAGATACTAATTAATTAATCGCAATAATACTTAATCTTAATTTCTATCCCCAGGTAATTTATCCTCGTTGGAATATTGATCGCTAGACGTCGCAAAATGCGTTACATCCGCTTCCCAGAGCTCGTCTGTTCGGCATTTTCGAAAGATCGATGAAGAGTAGACGCGCTTTTGTTGAAAATTTTCTTAAAGATTGGACTCCGGCTGACTACAAGCGTAAATGTTATGCGTAGAATGAAATTCTATTCCCGCCCTTCGCTAAATTTATGTGCCCGATTTCGGCCAATGGGATTCGTTAGCTCCTCGCTGGCCCTTCATATTTTAACCCTTTTTCTGGGTTCGACGTTGGAACGTTCATTTAGGCCTAACGCGGAGGAGTGGTCTCTCGCGAACTTGAACTGGCAACCCGGAAAAACACTCCCACTTTTTCTGACGCGTAAACCCACCTCGGAAGTTTTAAACTCGTAATGGCGGACGCCGCAGAAAGCGTGTGAAGACTGGGCCAGAATGAATTCAATTTATATTTTGCTGTTTTTTTTGGCTGCAAAGATGGAAAACAATTCCGAGGGACGCTACACCCAGCTATTTCGGCTTTTAAAGTAAGAGTTATGACTAGTTTTATTTATTTTTTTATATATTTTACTCATACTTTGCGTAAATGCACGTTACATTTAGAGTTATTGAGTTTTTCAGGGGTGGAAAGGGGGTTTATTGGATATCGGCTTAGAACGTAGGAGTTTTAGACCTTAAATAGGCCTAACGTTGCATTTTTAGTATCAAAGAAAAAGCGTCTTTGACGTGGAGATTATCTTTGAAAATACGAGTTACCTATCCGAGAGGCTTAGTAATGCCTTTTCAAAGGTACATCAGACCATTTTGCAGGTATAACTTATAGCCTGCTTTTTCGGAATAAGGTGTTTACAGTTTTGTAGGACTGTCAATCAAATTGAGTTAATTTTTTCTTTTTTAAGTAGGCCTAACGTTTTTAGTCTTAAATATATTTTGGCTTATTTGATCTCGCAAGCTGCCGGTTTGGAAGTTAGGGTTCAGATAAACGTTCCGAAAACATAAATTATTATATAATATCTCCTAATATTAAAACTTAGCGACATTAATTATAATTGGGAATTAAATTTAATTTTAACGCTTTAAGTTTCTATCAAACCTTAAGTGTACAAAAAAACCTTTAATCGTTAAGCCTAAATCGTGCCTACATCCTCGAAAATCAATCTATCTACTTTAAAAATAACAATTAGGCTTAGAGTCCCTTCAAAAAATTCACTGACAATTTTCCAATATAAACTCCAGAAGAAATTAGCGTGGGTGAAGAGGATAAATAGAGGAGTTTTAAAAGAAAGAGTGGAGAAATATATAATTTTTGCATCGCGTTCGCCCCCGTGATTTAGTATGAGAAATGATCGCCAGGGGTTCATTTCGAAAAATCATTTATTTTTAAAACGGCGCGTCTGTTTTTGACATTTCGCATTTTTCCGAGAGCATTTCCAAACCATAGGTCTCTAAAGCGCGCTTCCAATGAACCCCAGAATCCCCCTTACATGTACGTTTTCCCCTCATACACACCAACGAACGAATTGCCAAACTATACGAGAAACCCAATTTATCCTTCTCTATATACCGATGTCGAGAGAAAAGGAATGAGAAAAGTAATGAAAGGTATGAACTAAACAAAATTAGACCTGCCAGTATATATACAAACAAAGCCAGTTCGCATTTGACCGAAAATTATAGCTCCAAATATTACCATTATAATTTAACTGAGGCTGAATCGTATAAATTCATGTACTCAAGAGTGCGCAAAGATTCCCATAAAATTAAAAACACTCGTGGCACAATCATATTGTTTGTAGAAAATGAAACCTCCGAATGAACCCAATTATAGTTCGTATCATCCCAAGAATTCAGCTCGTTCGAAACCTAGATTCCCCCATATTTCTAAAGATACCTTTATAATTGGGATGGATTTATTCCGTACTTAAATATCACTATGTATATTTAATTAGGAAGGTATAAGCATCGTTTCTTTCATTGAAATCTCTATCGTATATTTAATATGAAATGTTTAATTTTACGCGATGCAATCTCCGATTGACTCTGAATATGAGATGATTCAATCAGAGATATCAAAAGATACGAAGCCAAGTCCTGTTAGTTTCATTTAAATTATTACACATAGTTTTTCGGATTTGATTCCAATGGGATGATCCAACCAGATAAATCAAAAGATACTAAGCTAATCCCTAAGTCTATTTCATTAAAATTTCTCTCATATAAATTTAATATGAAATTTATATTTGATTGCAATGAAATCTCTGACTGATTTTGACAATTGAAAGTTTCACTATGAAATGTCTGCGCGAGCAAAGCTAACCCCCCATCTAGTTCATTGAAATGTCTTAGATTACATCGATATAACAACACAAATCTCAGTTATCCGTGATGGAATTTGTAACGAAAGATTTGAAACATAGGCCTGGGTTTGTTAAAGGCGAAAATCAATCCTTGATATTAACACATATTTACCCTCCTACGACCTCGCCATAACTCACAGAATTTTCACTCGGAGCTAGATGAGGGTCTGGCCTCCGTGATGAGATTTCGGGACTAATTCTTACTAGTAAAGATGGAACTTGTACGCGAAGCTTCTACGCTATAGCCTGGGGCAAAATGGCTGACGTTAAAATCGACCGGTGGATACTGCTCTTATTCGAACAGCCTCTCTTATTTCTAGCCTGCAGAAGAGCCTCGACTCTCTCTCCCTGTAAAAGCGGAAACACCGCTGCTGGCGATTTTCTATAGCCAAGGCTTAAGTTTTCAAAAATCCCAGCTGGAACGTCGATTAATCATAGGTGTAGGGTGAATATGCCTATAACTTTTGGTATATATCGTGCTTTTGTTTAGCGTTAAAATGGGAATTTGGACGGCTTAGGGGCATATATAGACCGATTTTTCTAACATTGATTTTTGCTTCGCTTAAGGCAAACCATCCTTTCTCACCCCCTCGGTAGTTTTCGTAGGTAAACTCCTTAGATGCCATTAATTTTTGTAACACTTTGGAGTACGGAGGATTTGACTGTTTCCCCCCCCCCACCTTGTTATATGGGGGGGGGGGGGGGATATTGGAAAGGGAAAGGTTAAAATTTTTAAATTAAATTAACCCTATATGACGTAACGTTTGAGAGTAAAATTGATTATCCTTCTGTTGGCTTAGTATATATGAGGGAGGGAAGAAATTTGAACAGTAATTAATGCTCGTATAAGCTCATGAATAATAACAAGTATACCGTACCAACTTGGCTATTGAAAATCGTAAATATATAATCCTTTCGCACCAAACTTATGGACCATGGTGATTAACTTGGAATATTATTAAATTAATTAACGAGACGCATGCTACTTCATGGTTAAGATAAACAGATTACTAAATAAACTATTTAGAGGATCATTCGGACGTAACCTCTCCCTTTTAAATTCTAAATCTTTAATTTATGTTTTTCTTAACCCTGAAATAACGGTCTAGTAAATTAATTTATTAATATTCATCGTATATATATATAATTTATGCCTAATATTCTATCTCAATTGCTATTTATCCCGAAGAACCCTCTATTTTATTACATTTTTGTGTTGCTAGTTTGCTACCGGTTAGTGAAATCATAAAAACTTGTAGTAATCATTGAATTTTAAATTATGGACTAAAAATATAGTTTAGGAAGGTGAAAAATAGTTCAAATATGTCTTTGAGAATTTAAGGAAGTGTATTTTTTGTCAATAAAGTCCTGGGAAATGGGAAATTAGGCCATAAGACCCTGGAAAAAAATAACGGACGTTGGAAATCAGGCAAAAATATCACAGGGAATTCATGAAAGATGAAAGATAGGTCTTGGAAAAATCAGGGAAATTGTAAACTAAAGTCTATAAATCAGGGAAATTGTAAACCAAAGTCCATAAATATATTCATAAAATTGTAAACTAAAGTCCATAAATCAGGCAAATTTAAATTTAGGTCATAACGTTTTGTAAAAGTACAAAAATTGTCTAAAGTACCAATGAAAATTGGTATCATCAGTTGTAGGCTTGGAATCGTGTTACCTTAACGCTCCAATCAGTATTATGTTGTGATATCGTACACAAGTGTTCTGGAGACAGAATGCGTTTTTTTTTTTTTTTTTTTTTTTTTTTTTTTTTTTTTTTTTTAAATTCAACCTGTTTTTGACAGTGATGGAAATCGTATTCATGGATGTATATGAATAAATTCATGAAAAGACCTATAGGAAACTCTTAACAATATAAAAAAACTATCTTACAAAACTTTTGCAAATTCGCGTCATCTTTATCCCAAAACTTCTCACTTCCAAATACTTAGAGCGAACTCCTTTTAAATCCAATGTCACACCCAAGTCCCAACACGTTCTGGGAAAAATGGTACTTGAAAGCGAAAAAACGCGAGAAGGGAATCTACGGAAGAGAGAAATAAGGACATATATATATACATGGAAAATTTCATCTAGCCAAAAACCTCAAGACCGGATATTAATTCTTGGGTAATATCTTCCGGCTCCGACCTCCGAGCCAGAAAGACCCCTTCTTCTTCTTCCCTTCTACGTAGTCAGTTGTAATCTTAGATGAACCAAAGATGAGACCTACTCCATCATAGTAAAACGCCTTTTCATATGGGAATATATATGGTCTTACCAAGATGGGGATTAAGTATATTCACCCCGTGTAGAATTCCCTATAGTCAAAAGCTAGAGACGGGGGATAGAATTTTTCTCGTACTCCGCAATCATCCCGCCACAAATATGTCACCTTAAAGGGAGTGCAAAAAAGAAATATCTTCATAATCATACGGTTTCCTAGGTTTTGATGTTTTTTTATATATTTGGACAGTTAAACAGTCGATAGAATTACACAAAGTGAATTCTTATTGGTCCACTCCTTATAATGAAACTTGTTTTACTTGTCCAAACAACGATTTATAATAACGTGATTATATTTTTCACTCTCCCTTTAACCTTTGGCCTCATATCAAGAGGAGAGAATTTCTTTTTCAATTTGAACTCGCCTTCTTCCCGTTTAATATTTGAGATGACTGTGCTCCGAAAATTGTCGCGACAAGGCGTTAAGATTTGTCATTTTTTTTTTTTTTTTCTGATGCACGACAAAAAGTTTTATTTATTTTTATTTTATTTTTTTGGCTTTCTTGTTTGAGCTTGTTTTTCAGCCAATTATTTTATGTTTCTACTGTCTCCATAATCTGATACCGAAGGTTATGGTTCTAGTTTAGACTTATCGGTAGTATTTGAAGATATTTGGAAAATTACGCACTAAGGGCTATAAATTGAATGCCAACGTTTTTACATTAAATATACCAATTACAGTTATTTTTATAGTTCTTCCGAACGATTAAGATTTTATCAAGTTTAAAAGACACGCTCGCGAAACTCAGTTCAGGTAAAGACCCTTTTAGGACTCCTTGGCAGTTCCATACATTGATATTTTTTCGAAGTCTAAAAAAGTTATTATTAATCTAGTTTGGTCGTGGGGTTATAAAATTCGTTTTCTAGAAAAAAGTCAATGAAGACTTAATTTTCATAACAAAAAAACAACATTGCGATATGAATCTAACACGTAAACAAGTTTTTTACATTTTATCTCTATTATCTTTACTTCCTGAAATTCTACTTCTATTTAACGTTAGTGACGGACAACGTATGGAGAGTTATGTAGTTTGATTCTACTTATATTAGTGACCTTTTTTGTAGTACCTTATAACTATATATATAAGATTTTTTCCATACCCATTCTCTAATTATTAGCGTTAGGTACGGACAACGGTCACTGTTACCAAGGGAGAGTTATGTAGTTTGATCCTTTATATATTAGAGACCTCTTTTGTAGAACCAACTATATATAAGATTTTTTCTATACCCATTCACTAATTATTAGCGTTAGGGACGGACAACAGTCACTGTTACCTATGGAGAGTTCTGTAGTTTGATCCTTCATATATTATTGACCTTTTTTGTAGAACCTTATCGTTTTGCTATACGCATTCACTAATTATTAGCGTTAGTGACGGACAACGATCACTGTTACCTATGGAGAGCTACCTAGTTTGATCCTTCATATATTATTGACCTTTTATTTTTGTAGAACCTCATCGTTTTTCTATATACATTCCCTAATTATTAGCGTTAGTGACGGACAACATTCACTGTTACCTATAAAGAGTTCTGTAGTTTGATCCGTCATATATTAATGACCTTTTTTGTAGAGCCTTAGAACTATATATAACGTTTTTCTATACCCGTTCACTAATTACTAGCGCTAGATTCCCAATTAGTAAGAAATTCGTACTGCTGAGCTTGGGGTAATTAGCTCAAATCTTAAAAAGACTAATTAGAGTATCCTCCTTATATACCTCCTCCTTTTCCTTCACCTTTAATTTCTCTTGTGTAATTCTTTTATAGAAACTGCCACCCCATGCAACCTTAGCGCTGCACGTATTTCTATTTTCTATATATAGTTTTACTCTTTTGAAAAATCTTTTGAAGTCGAAAAAGGACAAAATAAAAAAAGGGAAATAAATACACTTCGTTAAACTTAGATGAAGCAACGTATACGATATTGAAAGGGATGAATTTAATAAATGGAGAGTGAAAGGAATTTTTAATCGATTTCTTTAAAATACAAAATGGTTAAGAATTTACACAAAAAGAGTAAAAATAAATGTTTTGAAAATAATAATCCCCGAAATACTACGTCATCAATATGGGCGCATCGCTATTATATAAAACATACCTTTGGTTCTCTCGCGTTCGGTCACGTGATATGGTCACTCTCACGTGACCCTAATCTTCTTTGGAAGCTATCGTTAATTACTTTTTATAGAATCATAAAGGCTATAAGTTTATGGCATTTTAACTTTGTAATTTATTAAAAACGAGTCAACCCAGAGGTATAAAATTTGGAATATATATTTTTAATGATCTGAATGTTTTTAAAAATGGGACAGACTCACTTTAAATGGAAACTTTTACTTTTATTCAAACTTAACGAAACTTTAGAAATTAATATAAACACCAAAAACGTGTCTAAAAATTCTCAAATACGTTTTTTGGCATGGTTATTCCAAAAATAAGTTCAAAAGCTGTTCCATTTTTAGATTCAAGTTTCCCTTTAATTCAAAACCGTAGTAAAGTTTTCCTTTTCATTTTCACTTTTATCATTCTTCCTCTGCCCTGCATGGCTAAAGTTATACTCCTTCCTCTAATGTTGAGGCACTTTTTCGCCCGTTACTAACCCAGCCGGGAGCCAGCTAAGCAATTTTCTAAGCTCATAACAGTCGGAGCTAGGAGAAGGGCCTTAATAATTAGCTACCGAAGGTTCAAGATGCGCTATATGTCTAGGAAACCTTTTTGACACCAAAGGCTATCATTAGATGAAAAAGAGTTTTTGGAGAGAGAGAGAAATTAACCCCTTCCTCAAAGGGGTGCGTGTGTGGCATCTATTTCTTTGTAGTTAAGGTACATATATTGTTTGAAGTTTTTGTGAAAAGGAGTATATACTGCCTACTTCATAATTGATTTGGATCTTTTCATTTCAATTAGTTGGAATTCTTCCGCGTTTCCTTTTCTTTTAAGGTAATTAACTTTAATCTAATAATTAGCCAGTTAAACTTTTCTTTTGGAAAGTTGTAGTTTTTTTTTTTTTTTTTTTTCATTCTTTGATCGCTTTCGTATACGGGAGAGGCTACAAATTGGCTCTTCTAATACTGATTTATTTCCTAATATCAGTTTCTTTATAAGTACCCATTGCTTATTGAAGGAGGGTCAAAGATATTCTAAACGCTTACTCGCATAACAGGGTTGCCACAGGTCAGGGAAAAGTCAGGGAATTTGAAAATGAACCAAAAAAGTCATTGAAAAGTCAGGGAATTTTAAGATATTTTAAAAAGTAAGGGAAAAGTCAGGGAATTTAAAGATCTTTCAAGAAACCAAGTCTGCAGAAAAAATTTAAAGCTGACCGTGTCATAGGTTAGAACAAAGATACGCGTGCAAAAAGTTTGGTGAACGCGATTATATAAAAAAATAAAGGGAATTTCAATCTAAAAAAACTGCGGCAACCCTGAATAATATATAATAATCTATATAATTTGATTCGCTTCTTCGACTCCCAATTGAGTGACTAAGTTTTTTTTTATCGACTTTCCAAATGATCGGCAATTTGTTAGGCTAGGTTAGTTTATTAAATAGATTCATGCAAATGGACACAAATTTATAGAGATGTAAAATTATGTACGAAAAAGTATTTCATAGCGAAGCCACCGATAACTCGTGTCTGCCTCAACTTAGACTAACTACTCTTCTTAAAATGTGAAAGTTTTAACTCCTACGTTTTAATTACTACTCCTAGATAAGGTTTGAACTTATTTTATGCTAGGCGCATATGGAAATTTTCCAACCTACGCGCTTCGAAGTTCAAGATGTAGCCCAACCATAGGCGCTTTGATTCTAATGCTTTTTCTATTAAACCCCTGTAGAAATGTTTTGGCCACAGTACTTTGGTTCGCCGTGAAAAGCATACATTTTTCAGATAGAATAGAACTCATTAAAACCATTACGAACGAATCACGCGAACCCACTTCAAAAAATATTTATTTTAATAATTAACTATGATTTGTGTTTTATTAATTTATTAAAAACTCAAGGGGATTTTGTAATGAAGCATAACTATAACTTAGCGTGTACATAGCGCGCGTTCCTCCGCGGACAGACAGTCAAACAAACTTACCTAGATAAATTTTCATTTATATCAATTAGTTTCATTTTTTAAAGGGAACTTGTAGCTAAAAATGGAACAGCTTTTGAATTTATTTTCGGAATCATCATGCCAAAAAAACGAAATCGAATTTTTTCGGAATTTTTAGACACGTTTTTGGTTTTTTAATTAATTACTGAAGTTTAGTAAAATTTGAAATAAAAAAAGTAAATATAAATTCTGGCCAATCATATTATTTCAGCCTTCAATATCGTTTGTAATGTCCTAACATTAAAAGAATAGGCCGGTGTTTGATGCCTAAGACCTTGGGAATCAATTACCGGCCTATTATTTTAATGTTAAGACATTACAAGCGCTCTTGAAGGCTGAAATAATATGATTGGCCCGAATTTATACTATAATTCAAATTTCACCAAATTTCGAAATAAATTAAAACACCAAAAACGTGTTTAAAAATTGTTTAAAAATTCTCGTATACGTATTTTTGGTATTCAAAAGCTGTTCCATTTTTAGCTCCTAAGTTTTCCTTTAAATAAATTCGTCAATTTTCAATATTTCTTGCAAAGCCCAAATAAACGAGTAAAATCAAGTCGAATATATAATAAGTCGTTGAAATAACCCTTAGTAAAACTCTCTCATCCAAACGAAATTGAACTTTTGGCCTTTTTAATCCCTTCGGGGCTCGCACCAGGAAAGTGGAATGTACCACTCGCTCCTTATTTTTTTTATTCATACGAGTTATTACGAGTTTTATTGGGGCGGAGAGAGAGAGATGAGTTGGAGTATGGATGCTGGGAGAGAAACTTTTTTCATTTCGCTTAGTCGTCGATTTCTGCACTTCGGGGTGAGGGGGAGTGCCTGGTAGAGCCACGCATGCTTATATCTCTTTAGCCAGACTTCTAATTTAACTATATGTCCTATTGATTAGGTCGGTTCTCCAACCCCCGAACTTTTACTAATAACCAAGTTTTTTTTCTCCTCTCCTCGCCCTCTTTTTCCATCTTTCTGCTTTTTCGCTTTACCTTTTCGAAACACCCTTACTAGATTATAATGTATATATATTTATATATATAAGACTTGTCCCTGTATATGACTCTCAACGCATTCCGCTTCGACAAGCTTAATTTCGGGGCTCCTTCTAAAATTATCTTAGTTTAGTTCGGATATGGGGTTTTGTAATCCGTTTATTTATATTTAATTTATTTGCCACTTTGCGTTTCAATTTTTAATAGGAGTTTTTAATATTTTAATATCTATGATTTGGAGTGGTTTTGGTTTTAGTTTTATGATGTATATATAGTGTATGGGCTGTTTAAATTTTTAGTCTTTCGTACGATTATATATAAATAAGCCTTTGCCTTTAAATTTTTAAATTACTCGAAAAATGGTTTTAACTAAATTACCCAGGGAGAGTTTGAAATCTAGTTAAGTTGGACCAGCCTTCCTTCATCCTATATGATGAGATCTTTGCATAGAGTATAAATCCGCGTCTGGTTTTCACAAATTGACAATTCTTCTTGAACAGAAATTGAGGAAAGTAGTCGTATCAATATTTACTATATAAAATATTCATTATTTAATGTATTGTGTTGAAAACTACCCTTTAGAGCCTTGAATCACGCTAGAATCCCATTTAAAGGGATGATATTATCATATTGTAACAAAATTTTAATTTGGAAGAAAATTTCATCGTATACTGGGAACAATTAGAAGAAAATAAATGTAGGTTTAAATGTTGAAAAAGAGTTGACACAAACTTCTTTTTTAAAATTGTATCAATCCACCTCCGTTGTTTTTCATTTCTTTTATTCATCTTGAACTAAGAAATTAACTAGAAAGATCTTGTAAAATGTTTTTAGAGAAAACGGAATGGTATTAATAGAAAAACTTTCTTTTCGAGCAGGGGCCATTTTCAATCGATCTTTCGTGATAAGGATTGCTAGGAAATAATTAATTTATGTTTCTTATAATTAACGCCTGACTTGTATATACTTTAAAAATTAAGTTTCATTAATTTTATTGTTAGATTTACAAAAATTTAAAATTATTTAACTCGTTGACTTTTTATTGATAAATAAATTTAAACTAAAATAACACTAACGTTCGACTGAAGAAACGTCTCGTAAATAAAGTTTTTCTATAAATACCATATTGAAAAAACATAATTTCTACTATATTTTAACTATGATAAATAACAAGTTTAATGTATAGAAAGATATAGAATGGAGGACAATGCATCGACGCCACGAAGGTGACAGGTGTCAGTCAAAATTAAAGCTCGGTGTTTTAAATTTAAGTTAAGAATAACAAACGGAACATTTTAATCATTATCCTAGACTTAATTAAAATAATAAACGTAACTGTATAAACTCCTAGATATATTTTTTTTGCAAGTAAAAAGACTATGACGTCATCAAATGAGTAAAATTTGAATATTATTATACAGTTTCTTCGTCGTGGAAGTGAGGTTTAATATAAAAATATTTTCCAAATTAAGTGTTATTTTCCCTTTAATTTCAAATTTTATTTTATTTAGATATTAGATATACTTTTGTAACAAATCAAAACTAATAATAAGCTTACTTTCCGCACGAAAACAAAACCGAATAAATAAATATTAAGTTTAAAGGGTAACTGTGAGTTAAAAATGAAACTACATTTTCCGAATCACCATATACTTTTCAAGAAATTAAAACCTGACACAAAACTAAGCTTTTATTTCACATTGAAATAAAATTAGAATAAATTAATATAAACTAGATAAATCTCTACATTTCAAAATTCAATTAATCTTAATGAACTTGTTTTTTTTTTTTTTTCGTTAGAAAAAAACTTTAAATTTAAATCCTTCAGAGGCAAAAACCTGTTAAAATTAAACAGAAAATTTAAAAATTAGATCGAAAAGATCACTGAAAATTCTAAGCATTTGAAATATGGGGCAAAATTTGACTAAATGTAGCTTATGGGGCAAAATATCAGGGAATTTGAATTATGGAGAAAAATATCAGGAAATTTGACATTTGAGGCAAAATTTTCCAGGAATTAGAAAATTGGTTGATATCAGGAAATTGGAAATTTGTGGGAAAATCTTCTGGAATGGTCATCAGGTAATGAAAAACTTGAGCTGAAAGTTAAAGGAAATTAAAAATAGATAAAAAATTGGGCCCGGATAAAGACAGGGTAGAAAAAGTCAGAGAATTTTAAATATGCCGCAAATGGTAAAGGAATTTGAAAATTAGTTTAAAATGTAAGGTTATTGAGTGATGGAACTCGATTATCGCGAAAATAACTCCTTATTTTAATTACTTTCTCAAGATTCGATGGAGTTTTTTAAATATACAATTTTGATACGAACCATTTTTCACCAGCTAGTCAAGATAGAAAAGCGCAATGCGAACTCGTTGAGCAATATCGATTTGGTTGAGAGAAGGATGAAAGAGGAGTGGGAGAGGCTGTAGAGGCGTGGGGATGGTTGGGGCCCTTATTAAGAGTGTCACGCGCTGCCGTTCATCCCATTGGTCTGTAACCATAGCAACCACGTGACGGAGAAGCGAAAAGCCCTTCTCGGAAACGCTGCTAGGCCTTAACCGGCGCTATACCTAGCTAGCTAGCCGGCTCATTCTCTTCAATTCTCCCTTCCTCCCCGTCACCAATCTTCTCTTTGCCTCAATCCCCGAACGAACCCAAGAACAGTGTGTGTAGGGGGCGGAGTAGTTTCGATCCTATATTAAACCCCGTTCTTAGTTACCGCGTTAATAGAGGAATATTAGAGGGAATGGAAGTAAATAGGGTTATTGGGTGATTAAAGGAAAAACCTCGCGAAATATATAATATCATTTTGTGTTTAATCTCGTATTTCAGGAGTTGTTTTAATTCCTAGGATTTAACATTTTCTCGCTTATGAATTCCCATTTTTTATAAACTTATCTTGAACTCATCAATGTTTTTTTAAAGAAATAATTTGGTTTTTCTCTTTTAAATCTTCATCTTGAATTAATTAGGAAGAATAGTAGAGTAGAAGTGGGTTTCTTCTTTGCCTTTCTTTTTTTAAGGATCTACATCCGGGTTTGATCATTTACTTATACTTCTTTTGCTTGATGAATTGTGTCTTCACCAAAGATTCCAGGAACACATATATGCCAGGGAACATTTAGCGAAGGAAAATTATTTTAAACTTGAATCTAAGCTGTGATATGAATCACCGAATATAGAAATCTAAATCTCAAAGGTATACCCTCCAAGGCTCATTATTCTACTCCTCTTATATAGTCTAACTTATAATAAAGCCTGACATAGAGGATCTCTAGTACAGTTCGAGCATATGTATGGACAAATTTCATCCACATATCTTTTACTCACACTTCTAAAAAGTGTCTACCGTGACGATTCATTTCTCTCCAGGAGATAATTCCTTAATCTAACCCTTGTATTTCCATGTCAATAGTTTATTTAAAAACTCTCTTGAATCTATATTAAGTAATCGAAGCAGATTTTTTCAATATCTTAAGATGAATAGCTGCATCTAATTGTGATATTCTGCTGTGCAATGGATCCCGTTTCCAAAAAAAATATATGTATATATATATTTAAGCGTGAATAAATAGTTTCAAGGTTTCAAATTAATAGAAATTTCAGTTTTTACCATTTTTTTAAAGTATCCAAGTCTGATTGGTTTATATGGTGACTAAAGTAGACCAACTATTGAAGCCAAATACTATAATAGTCCTTTATCTGATCTTTGTAATGAAGAGAACAATTTAATGACAGATCGTTTAAGCAGACAATACTTATCGATGAATAAAGTAGAACTTGAATGAACTCGTTTTCGAACCGAGGGCTCCATTTACTTTAAATTATTCAGTAAATATTTATTAATTTATCAAAAGCTTCAATTAAAGCTCTCGCTACGAAAATTAGTAGTAATATAACTTTAAATTAAATCCAATTTCAAATATATTATAATCGTGACGTCACAGCCGATTCTTGTTTACTTGGGATTATTTTTAAGCTTTAATTAAGCCAAATACCCTCTTTAACCAGTTTAATCAGATTTAACCGAGGTTTATTGAACTTAAAAGCCTACGTAAACCTCGGTTAGATTCGATTAATTACGCTCGGTTATGTTGTTCGTCAAAAACCTGGTTTTAAGCTAGACTTTCCCTTTAAAGAAACTACCCACTGTAACTTCGAACTCTATTCATAATAGGTTCACGAATGAATGAGTTCTAAGCCTCGTCTCTTCGTATTAGAAAATAGTTAGGGGCTTGGAGACTTTATCAAGCGAGTACCCGGTCCCAGAAACAATATAGAGGCAAATCAGAACGCCCTCTCTCATTCTCTCTCTTATTTTTTTCGTTGAATGGAGAGTAAAGACAAAGGCGGGGTTTTCGTTTCTAAATTGAGTACCGAATTTGCTGGTAGTTAGTTTTGGGCTTTGGTTTAATTTTATCTCGGAAAATACATACCTACATCTATATATTTTTAGTCGTTTGTGAGAAAGATATTTCATTATAGACCGTCACACGTACGCTTCGGAATTTTTCTCCAGAATCTAAAGGGGTGGATAGAAACTATCCTCCCACAGGACTTTCCCACTAAGCGAGAGCTCATTATAGATATATTTGCCTCTCTCCCACGGAGCTACGGAAATTTCTACCTTTAGTGCCTAAAGACGTTAAGTATAAAGATACGGATAATTGGGATTTCAAATTATATTATAGGACTATTAAATCAGTAAAAAAAAAACTCCTAAGTAAATAATCAAACCTATTCATACATTTTTCTCGCGTACCTTAGCGCGAAGAGTGAATTTAAATAATTAAATTAATATTTAATTATATAGGTTTTTATTTAAAACGTTAATTGTTGCGTGGAGTTGGGATAAAATTCGCGAATTTTAATTGTTTACAAATTAAGTTTTTGATAGATTTAATTTTAGAAATAATTCGATTTAAGCCTCGTTATTAGTAAATAGAATTATGTATTATTTGTATTTTGTTACGAAAATATGTGGGCGATATAAAATTTTAAAATAGTATAATTTTCATAAATAATTTTGATAAATTCAAAATGTTGAATATTGCAATAGACATGCCAATGTTCAAAAGCAGTTGGCGTTATAAGGAAAGGCTGTTGCAGTTCGATATGTAATGTTAAACCTAATAGAGGAAATAGTAACCTTTTTAAATCACCCCTGAACAAAGAGTATGACATTTTATTTCAAAATAAGACTATTTTAAGATTTATTTCTATCGTTTTTTAAACACTTTCTCCACACTTGTACTCAAATTGTATGAGAAATCATAGAGCTCTCTATGATTAACATCTAGTCCAATGTTAATTTGCGTTATCATAATATTATTTAAGATAATTATTAAGAAATAATAATTTTCAATTTTTCTCGAAGATATATTTTATGTTTTACATCCTTGGGTTGATGCGTTCCTAAGAATATTCTTTCGCTAATGAGAAAAAACTTGACTAATGATAAGTCTAGAAACTTGTATGTTTTTCTAAACTTTCCAAACATGGGGAACTAGGTTGTTAACAATTTTGGTCCTAAACTTATGAACGCATAGTGGACTCAACTCTGTTTTAGGTACCTAAAAATGTTTTTAAAAATACAGAAAGCTCATTCAAGATAAAGCATATTTTTTTAATAGATTTTGAGCAATATTTTAGAAATTCAAAGTCATATTACCAAGAATCCATTCAGGTTGCATAAGAATATGGGAGCATAGCTTTAGCCTCTGGTACCATCCTCTCAAACTTTGTAACAAAAGTTCGTCTGCAATTTTCGCAACATTTGTACGCTTTGATCTTTTTTCGGTCGGCTCTATTTTTATTACCCAAAATATTATGTCAAGGTCGTTAGTGCCGCGGGTTAATAATAGATGTCAGGAGCGATTTACTTGAAAAATCGATTCGAAGCGGACGAACTTTTGCTACAAAGTTTGGGAGGATGGTTATTGAATCGCGGCCCTCCCATATTCTTATGGAATCTGAATGGATTCTTGATATTACGTAATTTGGTTTTTATAATAGAACAGTAAATATAAATCAAACCAAAAAAAATCTAGTTAACACGTTTTTACCCTAAAAAATTTTCAAAAAATAATTTCTTTATTTTTCTATAAACTTCCTTATTATCTTATTTCGGAGTTTTCAATTTTAAAAATTGTTTAAATTGTTTCTCTTTCTCCCTTTTAAAACTTTTACACCTTGGAATTTTCAAAATTTTCTGTGCAGATAGGGAAGGGAGTTCAATTAATCTGTACCTATAATTTCGTAAAAGGGGGGAAAGTTCATTATATAACATAGTGATGGCGCATAAACGGATTCTGTATAGCGTGAGGACGGTAACGTTCTAATTCAAAAGGATGGCTACGGTTTTAATTAGTTTTAAATCCGGTTATTTTCGGGGGTTATGACACCGCCTGTGGGGGAGATAACGCTCGTTTATACGCCTGCGTGCGTCTCTTTCGTAAGATCTTTTGTTAGGTTTATATAAATATATATACCTTAATTTTATAATGTTATATTTTTGAATATACATATATGCTTGTGCCAAGACTTTGTAAGGGAAGATGACACGCTAGTTTTTTCTCTATATCGAGATCTTATTAACATATTGATCATTAATCTCAAAAGGGAGTCAGAAACAAGAAAAAATTGACGATTTTAAAGGGAGAATGCAACCTAACAACAAGTATTTTTTTTTATCGAGGCCTAGTCCAACAGTAAAAAAAAATTACTAACAAATATTAAATTAGAAATAAAACCATCAAAATAGGCTTAGCTGGATTTATGGAGATCCTGAACTCTCCCCTATAAGGATTAGCGACCAATGACTTTGTTCGATGGCCCTTATATGGATGAATCCAACTAAGCCTATTTTCTGGATAAGTTTTAAATTTCTAGTTTAATATTTGTTTTTTAACTGGTGGATTAAGCCTATTTAAACGTTAATGAATCGATAAAAATCATTAGTTAGAGGCTTGGTTTAATGAAATCCCCGCGACACTTGCTGCGGCATTCACTCTTTGAATCGCGGTAAATCTCTGATATTTTATAAAGCCAAAAGTCTTTTGACTAGTCTTAACTTATCTAATCCAATAAAGGAAACTTGTAGTATCTACCTTTTTCACAATAAAATTAGGGGGCTACCTTATTTTTAAAGTATGCAGCTAGTATCGCTGTTAACAGCAGGACTACCAATCACTTTACAGAAAAAAGGCTGAGTTAGATCTTCATACTTTCATCTATGTAATCGAACTTCATTCTACCTTTAAGATTTGTGAATCAATCCAAATCAAATCGCCGAAAATTATATATTATCCCTAATGACTTCAATAAACATAAAGTTAGTTTCCCGTATCAGTACGCGTTCTTCGTACTATCAATAAAGACGCGATAGATTAAAGAAACTCGCTGCTTATAGATAACAACCTTAGTTTGGTGGTAACATCCAAACATTGCCTAACTTCTTATAAAATAAAAGTAAGGCAAAAAAAAAAAAAAAAAAAAAACTCGAACGACTGCATTTTTGAAGTTCCATTCGTGGTTTCAAATATATTTTTCGATACAATTTTTTATATAATACCAGCAGAGGCTAGTTACCACTGGACTACAAGTTAAATCTTCCTTGGCCCATTCCTTTGTGCTCAAAATCTACAAGTTATCTACTATGTGGGTTCATTATAATGTTTCTTTATGATTACAGATGTCTAAAAATGCCTAATTTTAAATTTTTGGCGCCCCTTCTGTAGCTACTTCGCCCCTATTGGGAGCGTTAAAAATCTGAACTTTAGATGCGTTATACATTACACTTATTATTGTTAAATAAAAAGTTTCGTTCCGGTTTCAGGTAAATTAACTTACTAAAAGTTGAAATTTATTCGACTCTGACACCCATCTTTGACCGTACGTTTCACAAATTTTCGTCTTTTTGGGCGGCTGATATGTTTTCAAATAAATCTTATCTATATTTGTAGCAAAATTCGGAAAGATTAGGCATGTGACTGTGGTTAATTTTTAGAAAATGATTTTGAACATCTATCATCATACGAAGATAATAATATTTATATCGAAACAGTAAATAACTTGTAGAATTTTGGTCACACATGGAATCAATCGCGGCTGTTCTTGTCGCCAATCACGAGCGAGTATACGCGTTTTTTTAAAACTAGGCTTAGCATCGGAACTTTGGAAATTGATTATAAAATAACGAAATATTTTTGGTGAGTTATATTATTGTTTTTCTCATTATTTTAGCATTCTTAATCGATTAAAAATAGGTTGTTTCGGCATTTCATTCTCCCTTTAAGCCTCGTTCAGTCATAGACAAGGCTTAGCGTAATTTCAAATCAATTATTGTTTTAACAGACATTGGAATTTCATTCGCATTATTTTAAGAATTGTAAGCAACATCTTGAACCCCACCTAAAATCCTTCTCGCTTTTAAGACGCTAGCGCCGTGCCGAAACTCCGTTTGGTAGAGTTCTATTTGCCCCGTGCCGTATTGGTACATTGTACAGGAGAAAGGCTTGCAGTCCAGTGGTGGTAACTAGTCTCTGGTACATTTCTTATATCTATATAGTAACGAGAAAATACATTTTGTCAATGCCTCTTAAAATCTACTCCTTTTTTTTCTTCTAACTTCTCCCCACCAAAGAGGATGGTCTCTCTTATTACGAGAGATAAATAATAGGTCTGCCGAAAAAAAAAAAAAAAAAAAAAAAAAAAAACTTTCTAGTACTTTTTACTTGTAAATTTCAAAACTACCTAAGGCTTTCAGTACGGATTAACGAGGCTATATTCTTCATTGACAACGCGATAGAGTTAAGTTGATTTTTAGTAGAGTTTTACTCCCATTTTTGGGCTTTTTCGGTTGAAAAAGACGATGGAAAAGAGAGAGAGAAAGAAAAAAAAAAAGGGAATTTTATGGCGTTTCTTTAGAAACTTATTTGAACGAGGAGGGGATAATAAGAGATGGGTCCCAACGCGTGGGTTTTATAAGTATATTGCCGGCGTTTCACGTCCTTGGAGAGAGTATAGGGCCTGAGTTTTTCGACCCAAGTTGCCGAGCTTCGGCTAAGAACTTCTTCTGGACTATATAGTCAAGGCTAGTTTTCTCTCCTCCGTCTTCTTCTATATAGGTTTAATACCCTAGAGTCACTATTACCGCGCCCCTAAGCTGACAGCCAATGCTTATAGGACGGCCCAAAAAAAATAATTCTACTTTTAGAGAGGGGTTCCGTTCGTATTTCTATATCAATATATATTTGATTTGATGTGGGCGATTTTGGTTAAGGATTAGAATTACTTTTAAAGTGAATCTGTCACAATTTCTCGTGAAAACCTAATGGATTTTGAGTAGCATTTACGGAAATATCGCTCGAAAACGATTCAATATGTACATACATGTGCCATATATGTAAATTACCTCGACAGTAAAAAAAAAATATTTCATAATAGAAAAAACCGGATTTTCTACATCATCACTGATATGGTAATATGCGGTAGTTGATACTGGGGTATTTTTGGCATATGATTTGGTTTCTTACTTGGAGTTAAGGGGAAGAGAAAACCTTGATTTTTGGCATTCAATGAAAAGCAGAACCTCCGACTATTCAAAAGACAATTTTTATCGGTTCCTAAATCGTTTAAATAGGACTAATATTAAACTAGAAATAAATTTAAAACTTACCCGGAAAATAGGCTTAGGTGGATTCATGGAGATCCTGAACTCCCCCATATAAGGAGTAGCGACCAATGACATTGATCGGATACTTCCATGAATCCAGCTAAGCCTATTTTTCGGGTAAGTTTTAAATTTATTTCTAGTTTAATATTTATTTGTAATTTATTTTAATTGGTTGATTAGGCTTATTTAAAAATAAGGAATCGATAAAAATCACTTGTTGTTAGGTTTCATTCTCCCTTTAACACCTTCTTTTTCATATTCCTTTTAAAATATACCATTCAATTGGGTCTCCCGTGATCGTGTAGATAAATAATATATCATAGACGGGCAAAAATGACCCACTTTTGGAATAGCCTCCTTTACACCAAAATAAATCGCTGTTAAATGAGATCCATCTATATCGATCGTTCGCCCTATTTTGCTTACTACGTGACGTGATCTGTATTTTCAAATTGATTTGGCATCATGCTCAAAGCCAAATTGCGTAGATACTTCCTTTATTTAAACCTTTTACACGCGGAATAATAAAGATGGATGATCTCAATATAACGTTATTTGTATGTTGAAAATAAATAATTTATTAAAGGAAGAATGCAACCTAACAACGCGCGAGAATCAACTGTAGGCTCTACAATATCCACGCTACCATATTGATGACGTAGTGTTGTGGGGAATTTTTATTTTAAAAATTTTGAAAATGGCAGTAATTTTTCTTTGACATATGTTTATATGTTTAGAATTGTTTTTTAACGATCTTTCCGAAAATGCTATTCAATTTTTCATTTGAAGTTCATGGAAAAATCCGAAACAGTCTCACTTTATGAAACTGACTTTAGTTCGTCCCAGATCGTATGTGCAACATGAAATTACATAATAGAGAACTTCAGATATTCTTAAAGCAAGAATCCATTCAGGTTCCATAAGAATATGGGAGCATAGCTTTATGGTACCATCCTCCCAAACTTTGTAACAAAAGTTCGTCTGCAATTTTCGCAACATTTGTACGCTTAGATCTTTTTTTCGGTCGGCTCCATTTTTACTACCCAAAATATTATGTCAAGGTCGTTAGTGGCGCGGGTTAATAATAGATGTCAGGAGCGATTTACTTGAAAAATCGATTCGAAGCAGGCGAACTTTTACTACAAAGTTTGGGAGGATGGTTATTGAATCGCGGCTCTCCCATATTCTTATGGAACCTGAATGAATTCTTGGTGATGTTTTATCGATTCCTTATTGTGTAAAAAGGCTTAATCCAACCGTAAAAATTTTTGAAACTTACCATCAAAATAGGCTTAGCTGGATTCATGAACTTAGCTGAACTCTCTGTATATGGATTAGCGACCAATAACATTAAAAAAATAAATAATAAAATAGGCTTAGCTGGATTCATGGAGATTCTGCATTCCCTATATAAAAGCCATCGATCAATATCATTGGTCGCTTGTCCTTATATGTGGAGTTCAGGTGATCTCCATGAATCCAGCTTAGCCTATTTTCCGGGTGTTTTAAATTTATTTCTAGTTATTAGGTTGCATTCTCCCTTTAAGTGTAAGCGTGATTTCCTAGATTAATGAATGAATGATTTATTTACCAAACTATCTATACAAATGATCCATGTTGAAACTGGGAGGAGCGGTGCTCTCTGGTACAGTCTAATTTTATACACTTGGGAAAACATAGAAAATACGTTTAAATAAAATAAAATGCAATAAAAATAGATCATTAATGTCCAGCAGGAAGAACATATCTACAGGCGTTAGGTAGAAAAAGCATTAGGAGTTTTCCCCTAGTGGTTAGGCTTCCTATTGATCTTTGAAGTGCGATGGATAGAATACTTCTACAGGCGTCCAATATAATTTCATTAAGCCATATGAATTGGATTTCTGTAAACTGTATATTAATTTATTTAATTGGTGGAAGGATATATTCATTTTAATATGACCCAAAATTTGACTTTGATGCAATCTTCTTTCTTTGTCTTGATATCTTTCCCTAGTGGCTCGCTCAATTTTATCCTTTTTAATTTAATAATTAGAACCTCTCTTTTTCAATTATGCTTTCGGTTTTTAGCTCCGAACCCATTGTCAAAAGATATGCTCAGTTTAATATGGTCTCAAATTGTCCATCTTCTTTCGGTGGCTTGATATCTTTTCTGAGTTCTTATTCAGTTATATCCAATGGTGTTTTCGGTCTTTATCTGGGAACCCAGATCAAACTTTGAGCTTTAGGTCAGGTTACGTGAGTTTTCTTTTACTATTAGATTACACATAATTTAGTGACCAAATCAGTTAGGCCTCGAGACTTTTCGAAAATTGTTGATTCGCGATATTTAATTATAATGTCGATTATAAATTATCAGGGCTGATTTCACCTCGGGACCTCGGGCCACTCTTACTAAATGTTCATCAAATTACAAAAAAAAAATTTTTTTCTCCAAAACAAATGTATAATCTTTAAAAGTTAGTCGTACATTTGCATTTTATCCTTCATCGTTATAGCTTTAATCCTATATATTGTTAGCCCTAATCTAAAAGTTAAGCCTAATCTAAAATGTAAATGCCAAGGCTTAACTAAACCGGAAACCCTCTAAACCTCCTCTTCTTCTCTCCCTCTGTTTCCCATAAATATTCCCAAAATATTTCCACATCATCTGAAAATTACGCGAAGCCTTGGCTTCCCTATATATAGCTTTGCTCTATATCTAACATTAACTGATAAGGCTGTGATAGGCGAGATTTCATTCGTTCTTTCCTCCTCATTGGTTCGCCCATCCATCGGCCCCAAAAGAGAAAAACTGTCAACCAATCTTTTAAAAATAAAACCCATTAATTCGAAATGCGCGCGATCGTTTAATAATCAAAAACGAGGCGAACTTCTAACGCTATTAAACAGACAGTGACTACTTTTATCTCCTATTTGTTTTAACATTGTGTATACGTACGCATACAACTTTCTCTATACTGCAAAGTAATATTGGTTTAAGGATTTCCAACGAAGAAGGGATGCAAAAGTTTTCGTTGGCACCAATTCTTTCATTACTATAGAAAATTGGAGGGAAAGTTAGGATGTAGTGGCAATGTTCCATATACCAATATCAGTGTTAACTAGAGTCAGTGCTAGTACCATATTGTTAAAGGGACAGTGAAAAGTAAAATCATTTTTTTTTATTTAATCGATTCAAAGTATTAAAATATTAAACCAATTAACATTATTATTTAATTGAAATGACCGTACGCTAGATTTTCGCCAAAATATAATTAAAAGTAAATTGTATGGCCCTGTTTTTGAATCCAAAATTGAAATTGAAGTTGTCACAGCTGGTTTTTGAGCTACAAATTGAATTTGAGTGGAAAGATCTTTAAAAAAACATTCCAAATATATATACTTATATGATAGAAAACAATTCTGGAACAGTAAAAATAATTATTTTAATGAACATAATTTAGAATTTTTAAAATAAATATTTCCCGAAATATTTCGTTATCATTATGGCAATTATGGAGCCTACACTTGATTCTCTTGCAGTTCTAACGTGTACGTGATACGATTACTTTCGCGCGGTATTTTTCGTGAAACTACTTAGTCCAGACAGTCTTACATTACAAATGAAAATGACCTTTTATCTGTATATTTTGATTTTAATTTCGATTTTTTTTTTTTTTTTTTTTTTTAATAACTCGTCAACCCAAAGGTGTAAAATATTGAATATGTCTTTTTAATAGATATCCTAAACTAAAAATGTAATCCATAGGCCTTCGGAAAATGGTGACAGCCTCATTTTGAATTTTTAAACTTGAATCTTAACTATAATACCAGGTTTATAGGAAAATTCAGAATTATCATAATTATCTATCGCATATACGTTTTATTATCACTTTGAATTTATCAGCGTGTGATCTTAACTAGGGTATAAGCATTAAGATAATACTTTACACGTGGAAGATTCGTTTTGATACGGAATATTGGCTCGATTTCGCTACGGAATTATTGAAGAATCAGCACCGCCTGGTTGTGTATTTAACTACATCCTTAGAAAGATATTAATTTAGCGTGAAAAAAACCACGCGAAATATGAGAAATTAGTAGCTTTCTTAGGCTGCAAATCTCCGTGATGAGAAGGACAGAATGAACGGGGAGATGGCGAAAACGAAACAGCTACCATAGAAAGAAAGAAAGCAAAAAATAAAAAAAAGGAAAAATAAATTATTCATGTATTGTCGTTGGATGCGGGTTTTCGGGCTTAATTGCTAGGGTTCCCTTTCTTTATTTGAGGAAAATGAGCCAATAAAGATAAAGTAGGGTCTCCCAAAATTACGGATCCATTTTAAATCTGATCCCCGCCTATCATATCCATTGACTCGATTTCAATAAATGTATCCACAGCCTCGAAAATTACAGTACTTTTAACGTATTTGAACTAACACGTATAAAGCAGTCAGTGTTCGGTTTCCTTAAGAACTTTCTTCGCCTTACTTTTCTCCTTCCTCCAACATTACTTCATTGTATCGCGTTAATTCATCGAATTCAAATCGATCCCATTCTGAATGTACTATTCATTTCTAACAATGATTCGCCCATTGTTTTTGTAATGGTAATAAAGATTGAAGTAACTTTACTTCAGTAAATTGTACTTTAGTTCTGGGATGGATGAAATTGGATACAGGGAATGATTTCAGCTTTGGTTATACGTTAGCTTTCATCACTTATAATGTGGGGATGTCTCAGTTTCTTATCGATACCATTCTTCTGTTCGAGAGAGGTTATTATTGTTAAAACTAGGGCGGAAATATACCGAATGATAAGTCTAATAGAGAAAACGTAGTCTGGACAACTCCGCTGAAAATTAGAGTATAGATTGAGGAATTAGACGATTTTTCAGAAATGGAAGGAATTTGAAGCTTTAACTTTAACAGAACTAATGTTATGACGTCATTCGCTTGACCAAAGTTTGCCGTAGAAGGTGTAGAAGTAGAGTTTTACCAATTGTCTAATATGGTGGCAATCCAATAGCTTTGTACGCGTGGAAATCTAAAACTGATCCTGCAACTCTAGCATCGATTTCTCTCCGAGTTGCATTTTTCCACTCCTCTCTTTTTGCATCCATCTTTTTTGGTTCTTAGTTTTGTCGCTAGATGTCGTCCCTGTAATGGGTTTCCGTTGCCAAAAATAGAAATGTTTTGCCTGGCTATAGCCGTTATAAAAGGGGTCCCCAATCTATCTCTCTTTTACTTGTACTCTATACTTTTTACGTTGAAATTTTAATGTCATTTTGACTACCTCTGTCATGTCCTCTTTTTTTTTAGGGAGAGTATAACCCTTATATAAGCCCTTTTTCTCTCCTCTCTACTGTTTGATTTAAAGTTATCTAAGGTTAGAATATATTGAATTCTTAAAGTGAAGCTGTCATCATTTAAATTAATTATTAATTGGATAAAATCTACTAAATTCTGATGTATATTATCTGTTTGATCAAAATTGACTATTTTCATTCTAGTTAACTTATTCGAAGATAAAATAAAAAATATAATCCATATCCGTTTTTATCCGAAAATGGACTTATCTTAGAATATTATCCGTGTTATACGTTCGGATAAAAAAATTCTAAATTTATTTTCCTGAAAAATAACGAATAAAAAGATGATTTAAAATCTTAGTTTCGTTGTTTTATTTATATTCTTCAAATTAAAAATCACCTTGAAATATTTTTGTTATATTTTAGACTAATTCTGGAAATTTGAATTTTCTTATCCATCGTTAGACGTTTGAATACGAGTAATTTGTTCGTAGATAAAGCGCTTATCCCGGCCCTTTGAACTTAACAAATTACTCGTATTCAAACGTATAACAATGGATAAGAAAATTTAAACTAACCGAATTAGTCTAAAATACAACAAAAATATCTCAAATTGACTTTCAATTTGAAGAATATAAACAAAACAACGAAACTAAGATTTTAAATCATCTTTTTATTCATTATTTTTCAAGAAAATAAATTTTAATTTTTTATCCGAACGTATAACGCGGATAATATTCTAAGATAAGGCCATTTTTGGATAAAACGGATATGGATTATGTTTTTTTTTACTTTATCTTCGAATAAGTTAACTCGAGTGAAAAATAGTCTATTTTTAATCAAACAGATAATATACATCAGAATTTATTAGATTTTATCAAATTAATAAATATTATACGAATTCCGAGCTCTATCTGAAATTATAGTTCGTTTTCATGAGAAATCTATGATAGCATCACTTTAACATTAAAAATATGTTCTAGCTAATTTGAATAATATTAATGAATGAATCAAAAATTTTCTTTGAATTTTTCGTTGGGTTTTGTATATGTATATGATTGATTTTTTAATTTATGGAAATAATATTTGAAGAGGCAACTTCGCGGTGAATAAATCCTGCTTTAAAAAAAATTCGGTTGGGTTATTTTAATAATTTTTGATTTTTTTAATCTTTAGGATTCTTTTAATCATTTCTAATTTTTATTTATAAACGTTAGGGCCCTCGGTTAGGGCTCTTTAAATAAATAGGAGTTAATTAAAACTTCAGGGGGTCTTCGAATAATTCAAATAATAAGAGTTTTTGTTTAATTTTGAGTTGAATATTAAAATCGTTATCCATTATTCTTCAATAATCTGGAATCGTTTTTGGGTAATTATAATTCGCTTATTTATTAAAACTTTATATGGTTTTAAATATATGACGAAACGTTAAGGGGTATTTGTGTAATTCGTGAAATAATAATGTAACCATTGGGTTCTTTGATTAAGACGGGAAATGTTGACGTTCTTTCAATTATTCAGGAAATAATAATGAAACCGTTGTGGATCATTGGATAATTCGGGAAATAATCATTAAGCCGTTGTGGGTCTTGGATAATTCGAAAAATAATAATTAAGTTGTTTTTGGGTCTTTGGATAATTCGGGAAATAATAATGAAAACGGTGTGTTTTTGAATAATTCGTTTAAATGCAATGAAACTTTTGTGTTCATTAAATAATTCAGGAAATAATAATGAAATCGTTGTGGGCCTTTGGATAATTTGGAAAATAATAATTAAACTATTGTTGGTCTTTGGATTATTCGAGAAATAATAATTAAACCGTTTTGGGTCTTTGAATTATTCGAGAAATAATAATTAAACCGTTTTGGGTCTTTGGATAATTCGGGAAATAATAAAGTTGTGTTGGGTCTTTGGATAATTCGTGAAAAAATAATGGAAAACTGTGTGTGTCTTTGAATAATTCGTTTAAAACAATGAAAGCGTTATGTTCATTAAATAATTCTGGAAATAATAATGAAACCAATTGGGGGATGATTCGGAAAATAATAATGAAACCAATTGTGATCCTTTGGATAATTCGGGAAATAATAATGAAAACAACTGTGAGCCTTAATTTGGATAATTCGGGAAATAATAATGAAACCAATTGTGATCCTTTGGACAATTCGAAAAATAATAATGAAACCAATTGTGATCCTTTGGACAATTCGAAAAATAATAATGAAACCAATTGTGATCCTTTGGACAATTCGAAAAATAATAATGAAACCAATTGTGGGTCTTAATTTGGATAATTCGGGAAAAAGTAATGAAACCACCGGGTTCTTTGAATAATTTGGGAAATAGTATTAATGAAACAATGTTGTTTAATTTTCTAAGAACATATTTTAAATTAATATATAAGCTATAGTCCTATACGTCAAAATATTTTTCAACATTAGTCCTAAAGAAAAGTGTCATAAGAATTGTCAGAAATACCAGCGATACTTATTCTACAAGCATTAAAAGATATATCACTGTTAATGTTTATTCTTATAACAGTAGTATAACGTACCAAGGTATAGAAGACAGAAAGAAAGAGCCTAACTGGAAGCCAACATGTTGCAGTCTGTGAGCTGTATGTTCCGAGTGATTAATCATCATTAAGGAGGATACCGCGTGTTCCGTGGCAATTTTATGTGCCAGATTAACAAATATAAACTACCCCCTTAAACCTGCAAAGGAAAGGCTTACATCGAAGCACGTAGAAATAAAATGGCCACCTATATATATACACGCGGGTTTGGCCAAGGCTTAGCTTCAAATACGAGGCTTAAGTATATCCTAGTCTGAGTTATATTCAGTCAGGCTTGGAAGAAGGTAGGATTTCTTCACCTAGATTTGAATTTATACCTGGGCTCAGTTTCGGAAGATATACTCTTATATCGGATAGAGGAGAGTCGATTTTTACGAGTTATCTCGGGATTTCAGGACACCCCTTCCGGGCCTTCCCTCAATATAGGAAGATAGGCTTAAGAAGGATACTAGCATTCGTTGGACGCTCTATACTGTATATATGACGCAAGTAGTTAAATGTATATATTTAGGGATAACCTTTCATCATTTCACGGAAGTTTAATTCCAATCGCGGCTAATAAAAAAATTTGATGATATATTTATTTAAGCCACGTTCGCCTTAGAGAATTTGGATTTAAGAAAGGGACCTCTTTTTATGTAACTTTGCCCAAATATTGCATTTGAAAATAGGGCTAGTTGTTTTAAAAATTATAGATTACTGTCTATTAAGTACAATTTTCTAAACGTGTTTGATCTAACGAAATTATAGAAGTTGTTTCATATGAGAAGCAATGAAAATCCTAAAGGGGGCGCAATTTCTAAAGGTGCGTTTTAAATCAACATTTGTTTGCGTCAAATCAAAGGTGAAGCTCTAATTTAACCCACGTTATCAGGCTTCGATTAGGTGACAGAAAATCGAATATCTAAAAGAAATTGATGTAATTAAGCTTCTCTTGGAAAAACGAAAGCAAAAGCTTGAAAACGTGGCTTAATAAACATCTCTTACGGCTCAAGCACCATTTCAAAGTTTCATTGGCGTGAGCAATTGAGTTCTTTTGATAGAAATGGCAATTTCTTCGTGCCTAATTTCGCAACTTCTGTAATTAATCGTGAAACCACGAAACCTTCGGCGTCTTTTTGTAATGTTTTAGAGCGTATTTTATCAGTTTAAGTTGATTAAAAACCTTATACAATACTATTTCCGTAACGTTAGGGTTAACCTCCACAATAAATCACTAACTATAGCGGCAAAAAACTTTTTAACCATTCCGAGGGGCGTAAAATACTGAAATCGCGAGTGAAAAATCATTGAGTTGGGACTATTTAAATATAGAGATATATTTTCTTTTTTTGAAACTGGTCGTTGCACGAGACAAATCTTTTCAGATTGAAAATTTAATAAGTTTACTATTAATGTGACATTGCACGCGATATACTTCAACGCGCGGTGATAATTTTGACGAATGACACGCTCCTTTCCACTGAATAAATGATAATAAAGATATAGGTTCGTTTGTAATATATTAAATGTCCGGCTGCCTGAGCGTCAAGTGAATTGTAACTCTAGATATATAGAGTTAGATATGTATAAAAATGAAATTAAATAGTATTTCCTGATTTCCTCCAAAAGTGTAGGGGCATGGGTTGCTTTTCCCTGAACATTGAAGCGCGGTGGTTAGAACACTTTTACAGGCGCTTTGCCTTTTTCCATTAACCGCAATTTCTTGTTAAATAATAAATACCAAAACAAAGCATATTCTTGGAGTTATAATGGCTACTGTACTTGTTTATTTAATTAAACTCCATTCAACTTGTGATAATGACATTCCATTCAACTCATGATATTAATTTAATTCCTTTCAACTCATGATATTAATTTAATTCCTTTCAACTCATGATATTAATTTAATTCCTTTCAACTCATGATATTAATTTAATTCCTTTCAACTCATGATATTAATTTAATTCCTTTCAACTCATGATATTAATTTAATTCCTTTCAACTCATGATATTAATTTAATTCCTTTCAACTCATGATATTAATTTAATTCCTTTCAACTCGTGATATTAATTTAATTCCTTTCAACTCGTGATATTAATTTAATTCCTTTCAACTCATGATATTAATTTAATTCCTTTCAACTCATGATATTAATTTAATTCCTTTCAACTCATGATATTAATTTAATTCCTTTCAACTCGTGATATTAATCTAATTCCATTCAACTCGTGATATTAATCTAATTCCATTCAACTCGTGATATTAATCTAATTCCATTCAACTCGTGATATTAATCTAATTCCATTCAACTCGTGATATTAATCTAATTCCATTCAACTCGTGATAATTTATTTCCATTCAACTCATGATAGTTATTTAATTCCATTCAACTCGTGATAATTTAATTCCATTCAACCCGTGATATTTAATTTTAATCTTTCATTCAGCTTTTAAACTTCGATTTAGTGTTGTTTACAAATTTTAAGATGAATTTAATCATATTTAAACTCTTTCTTTAACAACAACGCAATAAATATCTCTTGTTACACCCACCAATTAATCTTAATAAATTCGACAAGCTTCTTCCCTTCAAATATGTATTAGTTGACTACTATTATTATTATTATTAAAATTGAAATTTCCACCATGCAATTCAAACAGATTTATCGTATATTGAAATCTCTTAAAATACCATTTTAAACAATTATAAATGAGGTCATCACGCTATAAAGGCTGTCGTCATTAAAACCAATGCATGGTTGGGAACGTGTTCCAAGATATAGAGTACGTGTAAAATGGAAAAGGACTGAAAGAGAGAGAGAGGGGGAGGGAGAGGAGAAGACAGTTTTATATTTATAGCCCTGGATTAGTCCATTATCGATTTTTTGGCGTTTTAAGAAATCAGCCTTATAGATATCTTTTTGGTCCGCGCTCTCTGCCTCGCTATAACGTCTTATAGCTCGGTATGTCTCTATCTCGCTATCTCTACTCCTTTAATAATGTAACTAGGAGAGATTGGGCCATCGCCCCGACTATCTTATATTACCAATCCCATCTAACTTGGTAGTGAAGTGAAAGGTTTGGATTGGCTTAGTATTCTTATAGGGATTTGTGTCGAGTTATATTGGGATGGGTTTTCTCTGGTGCATGATCTCGATCGCGCGCGCTGCTAGCTATACAGGTTTAACCACGTGAAAGCGTACAGGTTGCGAGGCAAGAATTATACGTATGAGCAGAAGGAGATGATAGGAGAAGGAAGACACTTCTTGTCTCTCTAATATTTTAGTTGCGTGTTACAAGAGTTTGACCAACTCTCTGGCTTTACTACTGAAAATTTGCCACTCCTCTTTTCTGAAAATTCAAATTTCTCTCTCTCTCTCCTCTCTCTCTCGAAAAAAAGGGTAAAAACGCGAATTTCAAATCCTCTTTCCGAGAAAACTGTAGAATATTTTTAAGTGAAATTTTGTTTAGGCGTTTTTTAGACCATACTTCACCCATTTCAATACGTTTGGACAAGATAATTTCGTTTTGTTTTATCTTTATTCATAATTTGAAATTATCCACGGGAAGTCTATGATAAAAGCGAATGTAATCGCGAATATTTAACTTATTATTATTAATAATTAACTGATTAACCAAATATTTATGAATTATCTTGTCGAAACCCCGACCTCTAGATTGGATGCAATTTATTAAGCTGAGTGTTAATTTTTAAATGTTTCCGGATAATTTCTAGCTTTTCAATCCATTTATAAAGATTTTTTCTTAGCCGTGTAGTTGATTACTAGTCTCATTAATTAATTTAATTACGTCATATATCAATTGTAGTTCACAAACTCCAAAAATTGGTTTTGCCACGAAGCTTCTCATCCGCTGTTTTGATTGGCTTTAGCAATCTATAGAAAGATTTCCCAACCTATAAATAAATTAATGGTACATTCATTCTTCACTGACATAATAATAACCAAATCTTAAATTAGCGAGCATTTGTGACAAGGTGATGAGAGTGCTTTCATTTATGGAAGGCCCCCTTACGCCGATAGATAAACCAAGAAGGGGAAACCCTGATGGCGTTAAGTATTAAATATTTCATCGAAGGAAAGATAGAATTCATCATTTCTAATATACCTTGTCTTTGACTATGTATCATTTTGAAATATAAACATATAGGTTAGCTATATCTTTTTTTGAACAAAATCTTTCACTGTGTAACTCTGTTTTGGCTGCAATTGGCAATTGCGAACCTTTATGCTAGGCCTAACTAAAAAGATGCCATTGTTTGTAGAGTGATCGCTAAATCGGAGTCGAGCAAGGAACCGAAATAATTTTTTGGTGATTAAGCTACAAAATATTTATAAAGTTGAAATATACTGCTCCCCAACCTTACATTTAACATTGAAAACAAGATGGGAAATTCAAAATAAAAGCCACACCTTGAAAGGTTTTTGTCAGCTTGGTGGAAGTGCTAGAACTTTGAGAACATATTCACTTTATCGAAAAAATTAGAAATAGAAAATTTATAGTCGTATTTGGAGAGTCATATAACAAAATTATTCAAAAATGTTAATAAAATAAAATACTACGAAACTATCAAAATCAGCTATAACGAAATTATTCAAATCAGATAAAACGAAATTATTCCAATTAGATATAACAAAATTATTCCAATGAGACAAAATAAGATGTAATAAAGTTTATAGAGACACGTTGTACGAAATTTAGTGACATATATAACGAAATTTATAGTCATATATAACGAAATTTATAGTCATATATAACGAAATTTATAGTCATATATAACGAAATTTAGTCATATATAACGAAATTTATAGTCATATATAACGAAATTTATATCTAAATTTATAGACAAATATATCAAAATTTATAGACATGTAACGAAATTTAGAGAGTAATATATCACAAAATTAAGAGAATCAGATATCAAGAAATTTTGAGAATCAGATATCAAGAAATTTTGAGAATCAGATATCAAGAAATATTGAAAATCAGATATCACGAAATTTTGAGAATCAGATATCAAGAAATTTTGAGAATCAGATATCAAGAAATGTTAAAAATCAGATATCAAGAAATGTTAAAAATCAGATATCAAGAAATTTTGAGAATAAAATATATATCGAAATTTAGAGAATCAGATATAACGAACTAATTTTGCTTATCATTTAAAGACTCTTCAAATAAGCACCTCACTTTAATTACTCTTAAAAAGCCCAGAATATCTTCGAGTACCAAGAACCCTATATATTTGCTGAATTAAGTATTCAATTAAACATAAATCCCAAAACAAAACTAACTTCGTTGAGCTAGACAATGAAAAATAAATCTTTTCATTATTCGTCCTTTCAATATCCAAATACTCGGCTGTATACGAAGACTAACTGTAAACAGAACGTGCCTTTTAATAAGAGTTAGACATGGGGGTCTACAGTCGAGCTATATATAACATCATATTCGATATATTTTAGGAGTAATTGACAACGAGTACCTAGAGTTCTACTAAGGTTTTAACATTGAGTATCAGTGACTCCTAAGTTTTCACTCTTTTGTCAACTCCCTTTTGAATTCGAATATATGGGAGTTAGTCTCGTGCATGTAACCCCCCCTCCTGTATATTTTTACCCACGCACAGAACCATATACATAATTCGTGTCAAATAGGGTTGAATTATAATTTTTCTATATCCAAGCAGATATAGGCGTTCCAACGCGAAATCTCTATATATAATATAGAATTTCTTCCCTTTTATTCCCCTATTTGAATCCACCCCCGTTTTCGCGTTCTGTATGAGACGGGAATAATCGCAATGGCGTCTAGGCTTAGCGTTAAAGAGGCCCTAGCAGCCGCTGGTACGGCGCGAAAGTCCTTGCCTGGCTAGGTTCTGGTCCTCCTGGTCGATATCGTATCGATCGTCTTTGCTTTAGCGTTGGGGTACTGAAAAAGCTTAACTATTTGGCAGATCCGGCCATTGCGCTTGCCCCATTCTTTCGTTATACGTTAAACTATCGCGCGTGCGCCAAACCCTTATGCTAATGAGACTGAAGGGAACCCGTTGGTCGTAGCACTCGGTCGTTGGTCCACTGTTAGATCATCTTTGGCATCGAGCATTCGACTGAGCAAGACTTTTCTCAACCGTAGTCCTCCGAATCTACGGCGAACTTAGCAAAAACCGATCGCTGGTTTTTAGGGGTTACAATTTTTCCTTCAATTTTTTTCTCTCCCAAATACCTTCGTCTTCCTTCTTCGCGTTATTATTCTTATTATACGGAGAATCAAAATTGTGGTAATTCGGTTTATTTTAAAAGTTGAAATTTATCGCGTGATAGTGATTTTTAAAATGAAGTGCAAATTTTATTATATTATAATAATATTTAAATATCGGTTTATTTACTAAATTTTATAAAATCGCTTCACACCTCGACAATATACTGGTGAGTAAATGATTTTTATTTGGAAACCCACGCAGTCATGAGAGAGAATTTTTGATATTTTTCTATTCTTTTGTTTTCTTCTTTTCAAAAACCAAATACCATATTACCAAGCACGTTAGGTATAACCCCATCTTTGGATCGTAAACCTTTTTTCAAACCCTATGGAGTGAAATTAATATTAATGAATTGTATATGATATTAACTTTCAATATACCGTCATTATGGGAATTATTTTTTTTAATCGTTCCTTGTAAATACCTTCTCAATATAATCTTGATAACCTTTCACAAATTTCTCCAGCATCTGTGTTTTTTTCTTCTTAGATATATTACTCAGTTGTTATGGTGTAACGTATTTTTTTTGGAAATATAATATTGTTATTATTTTTCAATTACTTTTGGTAATTGATAATTTTCTATCGTAGTAATTCTACGAAGGAAATAAATTAAATTAAGCGGAGTAGGGATGGGGGGAGTTTTTTTTTCTTTTTTTTTTCATCTCGCTCTTCTCTTTGGAAGATGCTGGGAAGAGGATAGTAGATGGGGATGCGAAGGATTCGGAGAAGAGAGAGAGCCGTTATGGATTCATCCGCCATAGAACGAGAATCTCTAGCTGGTTCTCTCTCCAGCCTCTTCTCTCTCTGTCTCTCTTGATACGTTGCCTCTATGGCTCTTTCATCCTACTCTTTCTACTCTCAGCATCCCTAGGATGGAGGAAATTGACGCCATCTTGGATTTTGGCCCTTTTTTTTTCCAGTTTTTGTTTTTTTTTCTTCTCATTTAATTTCCGTCACAAATTGAATTAAGAACGAATTAATAGTTTTCTATGGGTTAATAATTAATTTTAATATTAAGTTTCTTTAAAATATCAACTTATCAAGGAAATAGAAAGTAAACAACACATCAAATGTTACAAAATTATGGTAGCAATCTTTTATTATTGAAAGTAAATATTTGAAAAAGGGCAAAATTAAGTATCTAGTTTTTGTGTTTTATATAAAATTCATAAGATATATTTAGTAAATGACAAAAATAATGTCTCGTTTAGTTTTAATTAAACTCTTTAGAAATCCAAAGTTTTAAATTAGTTAGATTTAAGCTCTTTAGATTAATTTATTACGATTTAATTAGTACGTTCAATCTTCAAATATTAATTTCAGGCTGTAGGTATAGGAAGTAAAATCAAGATTAATTTAAAATATATTTTATAAATGCTGTTTTTAGAAATCTTAACCTTTAACATTTTTAATAATTAGCTAAGAAACGTGAGAGTAGATAATTCAATTCCTTGGTTTGATATTTTAACAATTAACATAATATTAAAACTTTTCGATTAATAACCTATAACAGTTTAATCAATTATTAGACATAAGTTGCAATTAGTGTAATAGTGTTAGTCATGAATTTGTTGAAATGTATTTTTTTTAATAAGACTTTCTGACTAAAATGTACTTTATAGTACAAGCTTGAATGATGTACATCACAAAGGTTAAGAATTTAGAAATAGAGGGAACATATACGTGATTAATTAACGTCATTAATGGTTTATTCGCGTGATAAGACAACCATAATTTAATTGAAAACCATATACAAATTAAATATTAAAAAAAAAATTATTATCTTAAAATAGAGTAAAAACCAAATATATTTATCTATCCACAAAAATAAACTGCGCTGTAAAATGAAGCCTTGATAATGATGACGTCATACCTATAGCTTGATAACAAGCAGAGACCTATAGTAGTGACGTCATATAACTGGCTCCACTGGGCGCATTCGCCGAGGGGCTATTTTTGTAGATTGTGATACTGATATAAATATATATTTATTTAACATTAATTATCTAGAAATAAAATATTTTAGGTAAAATTTAACTTGAATTTAGACCGAATTTTTTTTACTTCAACTTAGCATTCTCCATACTGCCATTAATTAAAATTAAATTAAAAACTTAATAATAATGTAATTTAATAAGTAAATAAATAACTTTCAAGTTTCAATAAGCGATCAAAAGAACATCTCTTGAAAACCAAAACATTTGACGCTTTGAAAGCAATTTTCCAATAGTTTTGAAAGATAAAATCGACTAATCAATATATTAATTTCATTCCTTAATCAAAGATATACACTTGGTGACCCCAAAATTTTATAATTTGACCTTTCCAAAACGGTTTGAAAGCCTCTAGAGTAAGCACGGCTTATATGACATTGAACTAACCTCTATATAACCCCTTAGAATAACTGTACAGATGGTGATATTCACTATATACCACAGAAGAGAAAAAAATTAAACTCTAAAAATATTATAACAATTCTAAAGCTGGTTACACTTCGAAAATAAAGAATGAAGTTTTTTTTTAAAACCGTCCCTTAAAAGCGAAAAAGTGAAACTTTAGTCCTTTTTTTTTAAAGAGAGCTGCAGATTGAGGGTCCTATAGCATTATCAAAAATGCACCCTAAAGAGGACAGCGTGAATGAGCTAGAGTTAGGAGGGGAGAATCCCCATTTTTATATCAAAAATAAGCCAATGTCGCCAATGAAATCTTCGGAGATTTCACCACTGTAAAGCCAAGCGAGTCCATGAAATTCGATTATTAAGAAATATAAACGATATAAGGTAGATTTAACTTTGTACCAGCTGACAATTCGGCGTGTTTCAAACTACACCCTCTCCTTCTCTTTACACCACGATCGTTCGGCGCGTGCCGCTTTTCAATTTTTATGAGTCACCCTTGTTGCGGGCCAGCCCCCGTTAAAGGGGGCCTTTCTCCGTAGCATACCGTTTAAGTCACCCTAACCCAAAAGCGCTAGAAAAGATATCTGGATCCATTTTATTTCCCTTATCCCAATATGATAAAACATTGAATGGTAGTAAATATATGTCTCTCTCCCTCTTCTCCAACGATCCCCGGTCTCGACTATACAGGCTGGGGGTGGATCTAGTGCAGGAAGTGTAGAATATCTTTGGGGTGAAAGCTTCTACCCTGGAGCGCACTGGGGCTATTGTGGGGCAGATGTTAAGTTTACCCTGGTTTACGAATCTCCCCGATTCAAATATTTTTCTGGATTAAATATATATGTAAAAAAACTCCCTTTCAAAGTTTGTGCTTTCGCTTTTAGGATTTATTTTGTCGAATCGTTTTGTAGGATTATTATGGAATTTTTCTAAAGGGAAGGTGTAAATTAAATTTAAGTTGAAATTTATTATCGGACAAACTTAGGCCAGAATGTTCCTTTAAACCGCTACACAAACATCTAGTTAATCAGAGAAAAAAATTGAATAGTTGAAATTATAAAAGAACTTGTGGGAGAGACCCGACCTTGAGAGTTGACACGGATATAGAAAAAATAAGCTTAAGAAATGCTCGGTGCTCACGAGCGCTATGAGCTTTACAAGCTATGACGTAGCTGATGACGTCGACGGAAATATTCCCTAAGTAAGCTCCTCCTCTTTTATGATAACACCTATTAACTAAAATTTAGACTTAGCAGAGTTTGAAATTCAAAAAACCCGCGCTTTCGTTGAATTGTCTTAATTGAGAGGTCCCGACAGTCGCCAGGGGTAATATTTAAGATTTAGTGAGACATACCATTATTTCCCTTCATTCCGTCAAGGAGGATCAGAGAAGGAGAGGAAATGTGGGGACGGCGCGGTTCCTACTGCGTCGGCCTAAACTCCCACTCTGGGAGAACGGGGGTAGAGATGTTTCGTGGTAAAATGTTGTCGCGTGGGTAAAACAAATCCTTTATGAGACGCGCTAGCTAGCGACCACGTGACAACAGTTTACCTCGAGAATTTCCTATCCCCCCTTTCCACCCGAGTGGGAGGTTGGCTCTTCTCTCTCTAACTCAACGCAGCCCCACATTTCCTCTCCTTCTCTGATCCTCCTTGATTCCGTGATCAAGGGAATGAAACAGGCGCTGTATGACTTTAGGAAATATTAAAATCCGATAGATGGCCTCGAAAAAGGTCCAATAAAGCCAAGGCTTAATAAAGATCGTAAACAGAATAAATCTGTTTAAGTGACGTCAATGTTCCACGGAATTGGGCCTTAAGCAATTTGGTTGAATGGACTAACTATATGAGAGATAAGGCGTGATGAATTCATTATGCAGTTCCCCGTCTTCAAGGATATAATGAGTTAATTTGAATATAATATTAATATATAAATATTTAAATTTTAATATTTAACTAAATGCGGGAAATACGGCATATTTACGAGATTAGGGTAATATGTCGTTAAAAAGCCCTGGTCACCCAGTTTAATTAGCATTGAAGGGTCATTAATTCTCACTAGTTTAGTAAATTCTCTAATTTAAGCATCTGTTTCTCTAAAGTTTTCGTATACGGTATAATGATGGGCTTAAGTTATGTTAATGTTTATAAATATTCAAAGCGAAACACTGTTGTTGTCAGGGTATGGGTGTTTTAGAAACCTCAAACCGTCTTGCTCAATGATTGGGTCAGAGTATATATTTATCTGATTGGTTCAAAAGCCTGCCCTCTTGTTTTGTGTCGAAAGCTGTCGTTAGATGGCAGTAGCTCATTGTTAAATTCAATTATCAGGGATATTTATGGAAAACAAGATGAAAAGACTTCATTCCACCATGATTCCATTTCATTTTGGAAAAGATTCATCATTAGAACCTTATACTTAAAATCTATCACTAAATGGGTTGTTTAATTTAGGACTAGAGTTCATGAAGATAATTGCATTATTAGATCTTGATTACTAATTATATTAAATTGAAATAATATCAAGATAACCAATAATGGTTTATATATGGTTTCCATTTTTGAACTAGACATATTCTACGAATGAATATTTGGTTGAACAATCGCTCTTATTTCTACACATACTATTACAATTAATATTTACGCAATTATACAAAGTACCCCTAAAACACTTAGTGAAATATACTCTACGAAAGATAAGTTTACCAAACTACTTTTATATCCGATAAAAGTTATCACAGTGTGTTAATCCGCGTTACCTTTGGGACTAATTTTACGAAGTGCTCTGTAACCAAAGTATATGTATTATCAAATTATCTATTCTAAATTAGTCACGCACGCTACGCCCCATGATTTTATATTTATTTCTGACGGTTAATCGGTCTTTTTATACGAAATAATAATGAAATTGACATTAAATACAACCAGGAGTTAATATTTCCAGGAGTAACTAAATATGAATTTTCCCCCGCATGCTTAGCTTGAAGCGGGGTACGGAACCGAGGGGTCAGACACTCTGATGTACAAGTTTTTTTGAACTCTTAATTTTCATCCGTTTCCAGACTGTACTCAGAGTACACATGAGTTTGGAATCTTTAGGCTCTCAAAGCTGAATTTAGTGAACTCATTTGTAGGACAAATTCAAGAGTTCTTTCCCCCTAGTACGGAATAAGGGATACCAATGCCACTGTTGGGTAACTACCGGGAAACTATTTGGAATATATTGTGTAGTAACAAAAATTTTCAGGCACCTATGACTATTATCAAAGAACGCCTATCCTAATAAATAAAGATGAATAACAAAACCTGGCGTTCATAAGCGTCCTCTAACGGCAAAAACAGTGCGGGCAAAAGTAACAACAAAACCTCGTGCGTCGTCATGCTATGGATTAAGAATAGACAGACGCGCACGTGGTTTTGTTAGTTCCTGCTTTTGCCTGCACTGATTGCCGTTAGAGGATGCTTAGAAACTCCAGATTTTGTTATTAATTTTTATCTATTATGATAGGTGTTCATTGTTAATAGTTCTAGCATTGACCAAGACACACTCATTCGTGCAAGGACGATCCCCATAGTTTTAGGGATGATTCCCCACAACCAATTGGCATATTCCCATTCAATCGAAAACCATGTTGGTCCCATTCGACCGAAAATTCTTTTAAAAATTGTTAGTTAATATTTATTTTACCAAGGCCTATTTGCATGAAAATAAAAATATTCAGTTTATTGAGATTTGGGTGCCAGGAAAAGCAGTAGATATTTTAAAGCCGCACATTTGGGGTAAATTCGGTCGAATCAGATTTGTGTCCAATTGACCCGAGACTAACAAATCACTAACAAGCCCAAATTTTCCCAGAGAGGTTGGCGAATATTTTGACGTAAGAAAAATAACGGGTTATATCCCTTAAACCCAAAAAAATATGTTTTAGCGAGATGTTAGATAAATTTCTTGTCACAAAACGCTGGTTATATAAAAACTGTTCATATCTATTTACTCGGGCGATTATTGACTCCTGATACAACTGTTGTATTTAACAGTAATAAGAAACGCCTTCTTTCAAAGATAATAGAAATAAATATGAATTAGATTAATAAACGAAAAACAGAAAAACTGTATATTCAAAAATAAACATTTCAAAATTTCAAAGGATTTGTGATTATATACTGAGAGTTGGCAATAAGATTAGTAATTTTGTGTTTTCAGCGCGTACAAATCTAAGTATCGTTCCATGCTCTCAAAATCAATCCGCAAATGAAAATGAATCCAAATTTTGTACACGCTGAAAAATATTGAAAACTGATTCAGACTTAAGTTCAAATTGAAAAGGATTTCAATGAGTACTTTTTCGTCTATGAACTTTAACATTGCATATCAACGAGCCGCTAGTTCTCCACTCTTGCCAACCGCTCTTGTAACGAACTATATAACTATTGTAGCGTCCTATATCTATAGTGTGAGAAAGACGTATACATGGTTTTTTCCGTAAATTGTGAGGGGAGAGAAGTTATTATGTCGTCGTGCACGCAATTCGATCGGTTATACCATGATTCATCCTATTCACTCTCTCCTTATTATAGAAGTGGTCAATATTTCAACGCGGGGGTTGGGTTGCGTTCTATTTTTAAACACTCTGCTTGGCGCTCTCCCATTGTCCATTTTATCGCGAAGGGACAATTTTTTTATTGGATAGTAATCTAGACCCCCCCCCCTTTTGCCATATAGAAAATACACTGACTAAGTAACAATACGACCATTGGTATCAGACATTTATGAAGCTTTTTTACAGTATAATTAACTATTAATTGTAAGAATTTATTATTTAATTAATTTCGATCAAATTTTGCACATAATAAGATGAAATATTCGTATCTAACTTAGGAAACGTTTTCTTCATGAAAATTTGGATAATTTAGGTATTTAAAAAATACAATTTGAACCATTTCTTCTACAGTGGGTCCATACGCGTAGCGATGGGGTCGCTAGCTGAGGTCTTAAGAGGACCCTTTTCATCTGCGTTTTGTTAGGAGTCTATCACAAGAACTATATCTCTTCTTGCGGGGGCTCAAGATTTGATGCTATGCTTTGAGGAGGACAACAAAATAATAGTTTTTCTCTTATTATTTGAATAGAATTAATTGAAGCACTAAAGAACCTTGTAGGATACTTTTTCAGACTACTTTATCGTAAAACGGCGTCTGCTTATTGATTGGCCCAGCCTAAGGTCGGCCATTATTTCAAAAAATTATGGTCACTGGTCCCTGCATAGTTTATTAATAATAATTAATTTACTACAGATATTAGGGGGACTGCTAATCGGACCAGTTTATTTATTAAAGACACCAGGTGGTCACTCGTCCAGATTACTAGTTGTAGAAAAACATTAGTTCGAAGCCTGACTTACATCATCTCCTCTGTTGATCTAAGTTGGCCGTGCTGAGATGCTGAGGCCAGACCAATAAATAAGCAGACGCTGTTTTTCGATAAAGTAGTCTAAGGCCTATTTTCTTAGTATCTTCAATTCGTTCTTGCCTTCTTGGTGTGGTAATATTGATTTTTATTTAAAACAGGATCCTAATGGTTTTTGTATTAATGTGGCCTCGGGCGATTTAACATAGAAATCAGTATTTCGTAACTTTAAATGATAATAGGTTTTGGTTATTTTTATACATTTGAGGAACGTAGTGTAGTAAATGATTATCTTCAGGCATTTTAAATATAGTTTTTATTCTTTCTCGTAAATATCTGATTCATACATAGTTTTCGATAAAGGGACAAAAGAAAATTATACCCTTCTTTCCCAGCTTCTCTGTCATCGCAGGGTTGCCAGGAGATTGCTTGTGAGCGCAGTTGAGAACAGATTGCAGTTCCAAAACTGAACTGCTAACCTTTATCTCTGTTTCGGTTCGCCCTCCCAAGTGGCTGTCAACACTAAAGAAACTTCATTTACCCTCTATAGTGTGCGAAATTAATGGAAATAGAACCTGCAAGGTTTTAGGAATATCCAAAAATCTCTAAACGTTCACTATAGCTACTAGCATTTCTTAATCGATTTGAAACAGTAAAATCGAACCGATATTCAAATCGCCAGGAATCGATTTATCGTCACGTGTTCATGCATTATCTTTATAAATTGATTTATTGTAGCTTCATCTATCGGTTGTTGAAACCGAATCGGTATGAAGCTGGTTCCCGAAGCAGTTTCGAGAAATCAAATCAAATCGATTCGAGAATAGACGCATTCCTGTTCACACGACTGAAGCGAAACGTTTTGAAACGCTTTAAATCGATTCCAAGCCTAGTATGAACTTAGCTTTTGTGAAATTTCAAAATCTCTCCCAGAAAAAATGATTAAAATATTAAGATCTCTTGATCTTGTACACAATAATTACAAATTCCCGATCCATCCCGTATAATTTAGCTTATTCTTGAACTTTCTATTATTATTTGAGCCTTCTATTATTATTTTAGACGTCGTCTTCCTCTATACTACTTTTAACGTATATTTAATTTCTATTATATATTGAGACTTAAAATTATATAGAACTAGGTATATATTATAATTTAAAAATAGAACTTTCATCACATTTATAAATTCAAACTTGTGACCTTAATTATCGCGTGAATAGCGGTCCCGCCCTATTATATGTATAAACGATATATAAATTAGAACTTTAAAATCCATTCTGTTTTATAATATCATAAAGAATATATATGTATCAATTAGAAGTATGCCACATCGATCCTAGAATAGTAAATTAAATACCAGTGATTCATTTTCAAAAATATTCCTAATCCACCTTGATACATATCGAATGATGAGATTTTGCTATCTAGTAAAAATTAGTATTAGCAATAATTTATATATGTACATGAGAGAAATTATATTCTAAACCAATCCTCAGATAGATACTTGATATTGAATCTTGAAAATTTAAAAACTATTAGCCTCAGGAGATAAGTGCGCTCTAGTACTTTATCTGTTAACACGCAAATGGCTTAAAGTATGCGAGGATGGTACCAGAGTTTAATGCTCTATTACCAGCTTCTTATGCGCATAAATGTGTTCTTGGTATTAGCAGCGACTCGTACACTTAAGAGGGAACGTTTTAGTTTACAATATAAGCCAGGTTGTCAGCTCTAAGATCGGCTAAGCTCCTCCCAAAAAGAAAATATATCCTCTTTTCTAGCGAAAATTGGCATCTCTTATAAAAATACGGACATTGTAAAGGGAGACCAATAGCCAATGAATCTTCCTTCTTACATTTATTAGTGCTCCCTAGTGTTAGCAAGGTTAGCATCAAAATTTCATAATGTATTTGGCTCTGTCGTACTGGAGCCGATTGATTTGAGACTCCCAAGCGGCTGCAGTCGGCGTAAATATAGAAACGCCTCCCTCCCCGACTCAAAATCTCGAGGAAGAGTCCAAATCACTGAAGCGTAAAAGGGGTGGTAGGTACATTTTTCCTCTCACCCCGACTCGAGCTAATTGGTTATCTATGACGTAAATATTTAAGTTTGCTGAGAGCGTTACTCTATATATACTAAGCCAAATTACTTTTCTAGATTCAGTTATGAACATTTGATAGGACATATATTTTATACCATTCCTTGGCGCTGCAAAGCGGTGTCTAAGTATAAGCTCGTTCCTAAAATAAAATAAAAAATCGATTGCTTAAAAATCAGCATTTAAAATCCATTTATCCCTTATTAAATATTAAATACGAATTTTATGCGTTTTATACGATTAAACGGGTTGATATTTAGAATGTTAACCCATTTACTGTTTTTTTATACCGGTACAAATTTATGAATGCGTAGAGCCGTAACACTTCCGGGCTGGTCATTTAAATTGGTAAGAGCCTAATCTTTGAGTGTCCCAAAATAGAATTCATGAACCTAACAACTCTAAACTGTCCTTAGCACCCCCCCCCCTCCCGACGTTTAGGAGAAGAACCGTGGTTAACTTAAAGGGCATGTCTGTATATAATGACCATATTCGAGAGTACACCCGTGTAGAAGAGTTTAATATGACTAACGTGCGCCCATATTCCACTACGCCGTCTTTCAAAGGGAGAGTGAAACCATAAATAAAAATATTTCACTATTGGAAGCCTAATTTGACTAGCACTTCTATTAAGTTGCCAAATATAATAGACCACTCATTTAAACCTAACTTAACAACACTCATGTTAAACCTATTTTGGTAGCACTCAGTTTAAACCTAATTTGACAATATTCAGGTTAAGCCTAATTTGACAAAATTCATGTTAAGCCTAATTTGACAAAATTCGTGTTAAGCCTAATTTGACAAAATTCGTGTTAAGCCTAATTTGACAATATTCATGTTAAACATAATTTGACAATATTAATGTTAAGCCTAATTTGACAATATTCGGGTTAAGCCTAATTTGACAATATTCGGGTTAAGCCTAATTTGACAATATTCGGGTTAAGCCTAATTTGACAATATTCGGGTTAAGCCTAATTTGACAATATTCGGGTTAAGCCTAATTTGACAATATTCATGCTAAGCCTAATTTAAACATAACTTTTGCTAAGCATACATAGCATTAATATTAAGCCTGAAATAAATTTCACTTCTGCTTTAAGCCTAATTCTATAATAAATCAACATTTTTCAATCTTTTGCTTTCGCTTTTCCAAGAGAAGCTTATGTAAAGTTCATTTAAATATCTGCTTCTCTGTTACTTGAAGCCTGTTAACGTGGGTTAAAAGGAAAGCTTGATTTAAGTGAAGTTTTTCACACTAAAGCTCGAGTCTTGGCCCAAAAAATCTTGATTTAGAACGCTCCTTAATTCTATTTTAAATATTAAGCCTAATTTAAATATGTGTAGCCTAATTTAACCATTTGCTATAGCCTAGTTTGACCATCACAAACATATTAGACCACTTTTGATAAGCCTATTTATACCATCACTATGATAAGCCTATTTAGACCATCAACTCTGATAAGCCTATTTAGACCATCAACTCTGATAAGCCTATTTAGAACATCACTTCTAATTCTATGATCCTTATTTCTTCAAACTTATTTAGACTCCACTTCTCCTAATTCTATGTAGATCATCACTTCTGCTACTTCTATATAATAATCCATAAAAACTGCTAATTAATATTCATTAAGCCAAATTTAAAATCCCTTCAAATCCTAGTCTGATCATAACTTATTCTAATGGATATCTTTTTTATTAGGCTTTATTACAGTTTTTGGCCAAGCCTAATCTTACTTTTACTAAGCCTAATTGCACTGCTTGCGCATCTCACTTGTGCTGGTTATCTACAGTTTCTTAACTTAATTGCTATTGACAAAAGCGATCTGTTGGGCCCGAATTAGGGCCTATATAAAATAAATCAAGCTTCATAGAATTGGTTGGTTTCACTTTCTCTTTAAGCGTTTTTTGATGAAGAAGGGGGAAGATCTAGGTCGGGTCTACACCCATAACCACACCCTGAACCTCGCGTCGCCTTCGCCCTAAAAATTGATAATCCCACTGCATATCCAGCGCTTTCTGAATTCCCAATTTTCGATGTCTTTTTATTATACCGCTCTTCTTTTGCGAGGATGACTCACCCGCTCGTTGTCCCCTGCCCCTTTCAGAAACGGGGGGGTCTACCCTAATAACAAATAACTACTTTCTGCGCGTGAGGCGCTTACAAAGTACCGCAAAAAAAAAAGAGTATATTCACTTTACATTGTCTTTTTTATACAGGTGCATTAAAATACCCTTTTATAAGCTGGCGTAGATGGTCCTAGTTATAAGGCGGTCAATATGGGGTAAAAACTAGATTGGTCACCAGGGGTTTAGATTTTAGCCGTTGTAATACTTGATTGATTTAAATTAAAGTGTAGTTATCGTATATCATGTCAGTTTAGTCGTAGCTATATGTCGTAGGATAACTTTATTATTATTATTATGAATTTTATGTCCTCCCATTTGTTTATAATTTGACATTTATCTTTATGAGATGTTGGAAAATTGAATATGATTTTAATCTAGGTGAATGGAACGTTTTACATATCAGATTTAACTTAAAATAATTATAATTTAGCTATTAGAAAGGTTTCAAGATTTCGACGATATTTGGCAGGGTAATAAATATCATCTTAGACTCGAAGGGTTAACATAGTACTTATTATTAACAATGGACACCTATCATTAGGTAAAGATGAATAATAAAATCTCGCGTTTATAAGCGTCCTCTAACGGCAAACATTGCAAAAATAACTAACAAAATCACGTTAGCATATCTGCCTATTCTTTATAAATAGTCTGAGCCTCGCACGAGGGGGCAGACATTCGCTGAACTCAGAGTTCATAAGAGTTTGAACTCAATGCACTGTCAAAGCCCAACTCGGTGAACTCAGGTGTACAGCGAATTCAAGAGTGTTTGACCCCTCGGCTTCGCACTATCATTTGCCACTGTTTGCCGTTAGAGGACGTTTATTTATCTTTGTTAAGATAGGTGTCCATTGTTAATAGTCCTATGTTAACCACTTCCTTAAAATCTATACACCGATGCACGTGAATTGCGCGTTAGATAGCTAGATTTCAAAATCTATCTCTCAAGTTTCTTGCTTAATCTCACGGTCTTCGTTCAAATAAACACGTCATATTATTTTACTATACCATTATTATTTAATGTTGGGAAAAGACAATTGAACATACAATTACCATTTTAAATTATACTTTGTTTCATTTGTTTTTAAGGATTTCGATCCTCCTATAGTCTAGAAACGCCTCTTTATGAGAACTAAGTTCCAAAAATAACCTTCAAACCACGCACATTTCATAAATATATAGCAATCTCTTTTTATATTTTGCAAATATAATGATTTACGTAATGAAGTCTAACGCGTTACTAAATATATCATAAAATAAACATTAATATGAAATTTATATTCATATGTACTTTTGTTTCAAAGCAGTTTGCATAATGACGCGAAGTATTACTTAAACTTAATTTGTAATGAAATTATGCGATTTGATTTTGAAGAGGAACTTAATGCGAATTCAATTACAACCGTTGAATTAAAATAAATTCGCATACCATAACCGGTTTTTCTGGTGATTATGAAGACGTCTTCCAAGACTGTAACTAAAGCTGCGTTCATACTAGGCCTTGGAATCGATTTAAACCGTTTCAAAACGTTTCGCTGGAATCGTGTGAACGTAAAACCGTCTTTTCTTGTATCGATTTGATTCGATTTCTCGAAACTGCTTCGGGAACCAGTTTCATACCGAATCGGTTTTAAAAACCGATAGATGAAGCTACGATAAATCGATTTATAAATATAATGCGTGAACACATGCCGCTTAAACACGATTCCTGGCGATTTGAATATAGGCTTGATTTTACCGTTTCAAATCGATTAAGAAATGTTAGTGTGGCCTTAGCTTTTATAGCCACTTAATCATAGCTGATGACATGGAAAGTTTAGGTTTTCAAAATTACATTTTTATTTTTGTTTCTGTTGTGGTAATTTTTTTAAATGGCATATTTAATTTTTAAATAGTTTTTAATGCAATTTCTTAAACTGTGAGAGCATCACTTTAAATCGCAAAATACTCGCAATAGCGTGCATTTGTAGAAATACATCGTACAAAATCTCAATTCACTTAGTAATAAAAAGTCGAGGCCACAAAAAATCAATGATATAAATATATTGATTTAGGTTCAAAGAGCTGATATTGACTTTGAAGTTCCATTTCGTTCGCAACAGAGTGACGTTTATTTACCAGTTTCGCAAGATTGAAACAAATTTAAACTATAATTATTGTTATTAAAGTTTAATAAACTCAATTTCCCCAAAATAAATCCTTGAAGATTATTTTTACTTAAATTAATATAACTATTTATATATATTGTTATTTTTATGCCCTTAATTGCAATTCTATGGGAGTTGGTAATTGACTACTTTTTATCTACGAGATCAAATATTGTGTATCATTGCGCCTTCAGTTATACTATTACTTCTATAAATATAAAACTGGCATTTTAAATCTAAAACTAAATTTTTGTTTTTAATTTCTGTTTCCTAGTTCATAAAAAACTAAAGGTTTTAATTAAAAACAGATTCTTCCAAGCTTGCAACTAGCAGTTCATCCCACCTTGTATTTACAGCTTATTTGAAGCCTATATAATGCCCCGTTCGTGCGAGACGAACTTGGAATCTAACGTGAAGCAATAAATATAGGAGATATAATATCAATTGTTATCTCCTATTGTTAGTTAATTGTTCAAAGTAGTTCTAGAACCTAAATTTCCTATTGTTAGTTAATTGTTCAAAATAACTGTTCTAGAACATAAATCTCCTATTGTCATAGTTAATTGTTCAAAGTAGTTGTTCTAGAACCTAAATTTCCTATTGTTAGTTAATTGTTAAAAGTAGTTCTAGAACATAAATCTTCGATTGTTAGTTAATTGTTCAAAGTAGTCGTTCTAGAACTTAAATCTCCTATTGTTAGTTAATTGTTCAAAATAGCTGTTCTAGAACCTAAATCTTCGATTGTTAGTTAATTGTTTAAAGTAGTTGTTCTAGAACTTAAATCTCCTATTGTTAGTTAATTGTTAAAAGTAGTTCTAGAACATAAAACTTCGATTGTTAGTTAATTGTTCAAAGTAGTTGTTCTAGAACTTAAATCTCCTATTGTTAGTTAATTGTTCAAAGTAGTTGTAGAACCTAAATCTAATATTGTTAGTTAATTGTTAAAAATAGTTGTTTTAGAACCTAAATCTTCGATTGTTAGTTAATTGTTCAAAACTTAAATCTTCCAATTTTTTTATTTGTTGAATATTGTTTTTCTAGAATATAGATCATAAATCTCATATAATTATTGATATGCGATTGCTCAAAACTAAACGATTTAAAACTTTTCAAATCCCACGGGAAAGGTCTAAAATCAAAAGGAAGTTGATATTTCTGAACGTACAAATCTAGGGTACCAATACCACTTATATATCTTTGAAACCAAACCATGCAGGGTAATAGTTAGAGAACCCTCACTTCGCACGTGCTTAAACTACTAAAATTATAGTTTTATATTTTTCGAAAATACAATAAAGATTATAAAGCACAAGTACACTTTCTAGAGTTTTTTTTCTACACATGCACGTATCTGCGTGTATTCTACCCAATTCTATACACCCCCGCAAAGTTAGGCTCTCCCCCGCGACTGGTGAAATGATCCAGGCCCTTTAAAATCGATTCTCTGGTTGGTTACAGCTCGCGATTGTATAAAGTCGATTTTAACTCCAGTTGGTTACACGCTCGAAGGAAGGATCCCAATATTTCTAAGTTAACAATCAAATAGATAACGGGTGTCCTACCTTTCGCGCGTGTTACCAACTCGAAGTCACGAGATGGAATTATATTTTTTTTGCCCTACTATTACTAGATTGTTGTAAAGGCTACGACGATTTCCCCCAGCAGTCTGGCTTTTCCGTCTAGCTCTGGATATTTGCCATTAATGATACGTAATTACAATCTTGAAAAAGACCTATATTTCCGTAGAAAATCTAGTTTTTCCATTGAAATTTAGATACCTTCTAAGATTGTAAATAAAATACTTCTTTCTTGTCCTCCTCTTCCTCTTTTTCTTTTCTCCCTTCTTCCGAAAATGAGTTTTGAGAGACAGTCGTTCAGTTCAATTGGAGTTGGCAACTATTTCTTTACTTCTATGAAGTTTAACATTATATATCAATCCGCTTCAGCTTTGGCTACACTCTAAACATTTACAAAAAACCCAATTTGTTTCTTTTGTCGATTTTTTTTAGAATTTTAGAAGCAAGAGATAGAAAGGCAGGAAGAAATATATATTCCTAATGACATTATTAGCTTTTCTCTCTTCCCTTGCCTTTGATATCTATTAGTTTCAAGAGAAAGGACGAACTGTATAGATTGAACGAAAACACTTACTTTTGTTCAGAAGAAGTAGGTACACAATGTTAAACATCATAAATAAGATATAGTCAATGCCATCTCTTCTTGAACCTTTAAGTATAAGACAACTTGAACTGGCCAGTTTTATTTTTCAGCGTGGGCTAAAATAGATTGTACTTTATATCAAAGAAACGTAATCGTTTAGATTTCGAATGATGTTTACCACCCATGAACTGCTATTGCGTCTTACACCGGCCTGCTAATATATTTTGAAAGGATTCTTTTTATACAAAAAAATCTGTGTAATTGTGGGTTTATTATCTTAATTCAGTGAAAAACATAGGCTTTTCTTATTGTATTAACGTTGAATTTTCTAGAATTAGACTCCATGGTAGTTATGTTATATCTAAAATTAATTAGAACAGAAATTCTAAGACCTGCAGATTGCCTCTGTCAGCAGAAAACACATTTTTCAAGTCGCGTGATATATCCAAACTTTAGTCTTAAAGTTTTTGGGCTATGTTTCAATATGATAACGGAAAAATATGAAGAAACCTTTTCAAATATTTAGATTGCAGTAATCTTTACTCTTTAACATATAGAAAATCCGGTTGAATGACTAACTTGTAAATTATTGCGATTTATGAATCAAATAAGTTGCATAATAGAGTAAAAATTTACATATCGAATCGATTTTTCTATTTTACGTTAACCAAGGTTGCAGAGCACTTTAGCTAAATAAGTTCATTTTATTTTGATTTTGCACAAATTTGAATAATATAAAGTGCATGTATAGTAAAAAGAATAGGGTCCCCGATTTTCATATTACAATATTACGTGATATAATATTTACTCCGGTGTAGTTCGCGCACGATGTTGTTTAGTGTCCTGTAACCCCGCTTCACAAATATAAAGTTATCGTACATTTTAAAAATTTATCAGATTTTCTGTACCAGTATTTTTTCTTGTTGATTATCTCTCAAAAACGAAATATTATAGGACATTTATTGGACATTGTCTAGTGTATACTTTAAATCGATTTAAACCGTTTGAAAACGTTTCTCTGGAGTCTTTTGAACTAGAAACCGTCTTTTCTCGTATCGATTTGATTCGATTTCCCGAAGCAGTTTCGAGAAATCGAATCAAATCGATTCGAGAAAAGACGGTTTCCCGTTCACACGACTCTGGCGAAACGGTTTGAATCGATTTCAAGGCCTAATATGAACGCAGCTTTTACCCAAAATTAATAGCTGACATATTGAAATTGATCAGTATATTAAAACACAATCAATTAAGGGGCGATTTAAAATGTCCTCAATATGTAACAAATTTTACCATCTGGATTCATACGTTTACAATATATTAAAAGGATTTGAAAAATTACAAGTCATTAGCCGCGATGTATAGGGTATAGCGAGCATCCCCCCTCAAATTCGTAAAAGAAAAAATAAGAATTCGACGGATACAACAAAGAAACTCGTATAACCATCGTATCGTAATACTATATCATCGAAGTGTGTAAAAAATTCACAACTGGTGCACCCGCTAGAAAGATCGTTCAACGAACCTTTTGACCCCGAAACCTTGATCCCCTCTTCTCCCCAGTTAGGCCTAAAATGAACACATCCCCTGCCTCTCCCCATAAAAATCAAGTCAATTTATATAGATATATAAAACCAACTATAGGGCGATAGATGATAGAAAAGAAAGAAAAATCTGACCTATAAAAATTACATCTTATAAACCCAGCTCTGGGGAAGCGGCGACCAATATCCCCCAAATTTTATACATCCGCCGATTTCGTGCGTTATATTAAAGTGATACTGTCACCATTATGACGTGGTTTATTTCTGGAACGTAATTAACGATAATTTTCATACGAAGGGTAGTACTTTTACGAATAAGACCGCGCGAAATCAACTTTATCACTGCCCATAACGCGCGAGAATCAACTGTAGGCTCTACAATATCCACGCTACCATATTGATGACGTAGTGTTGCGGGGAATTCTTATTTTAAAAATTTTGAAAATGGCAGTAATTTTGTTCTATGACATATGTATATATATATTTAGAATCGTTTTTTTTTAACGAGCTTTCCGAAAATGATACTCAATTTTTCATTTGAAGTTCATGGAAAAATCCGAAACAGTCTCACTTTAAGAAACTGACTTTAGTTCGTCCCAGATCGTATGTGCAACACTAAATTATATAATAGAGAACTTCAGATAATCTTAAAGTGAAGGTGAAGCATCCATATTCGCTAATTTTAATTAATAGTTAGAATTTAATTTAAAATATAAGTATGAAGCTTATAAATGTTTAATATTATAATTTTATTTCAATATAAATATTATTAACCAAACAGTAAAATCATTTTAATAAACTTAAGTTTAATTGAAAAAGGAACCAAACGGAGTGGGAAAATGACTTGCATAGGTTCAAGATTATTTTACAAAATGTTAATTGATGAAAAATTATTTCTGCAATTTGTTTAATGTCTATATTTAAATAATTTAATAATTGAAATAGTTACATTCGCGCGGAAAAAATATTTCAATACGATAATTTATATTAGAATGTAATTACTTCATTACATTATTTTTTGGTATAAAAAAATAATATTTATTCAAGAAATATCAAATTATAATATACATAATTGAATTTTAATGAACCATAACCTCGCTCGAATTAGGATAACTAGAGTCCCATATGAAAAATTGCCTTCTGTACTACAGATCCCTCACCTTGGTACAGAATTACAATGTAAAGAACTTTTCTTTCGACATTTTTTTGTTGGCCATAGTATATGGTGTCCATTAGACCCTGGTTTTCCAAAAACCCCTCCATCTAGTCGCGTGGCAGACATCACCGTGTTTGTCCCCCAATCCCCCCCCCCCACAAACTATTCTGATATCCTTCCTCAGTAGATTCTCTTATAAACCACCCTATTTTAGCCACCACCTTTTTCAAATACATACAAGAATTGCGTCTACGATAGGCTTAAAGTGGCAGTGACAGTGGCAAGGACTAAGTAGATGATTAGATAAACCTAATTAATATTGTAATCCGTACATTCATTCCAAAGCTAAACCTAAAATTAAACTTTAAGAATCATTAATTTTAACGCTAACACTAAATATAAAGATTGATAATCGACTTCGATAAGCTTAATCGAAAGCCAATCCTAAATCAAAATGATAATGAACTCTTAATTAATGCATCGCAAGGTCTATTAATGATAAATTGCGATATAAGCCTAATTAAAATCAAAATCAGTAATTTAAGATGCGTAATTAATTTCAAAGTTAAACTAAATATATACTTTCATAATCTTAATCGAAATTAACCTTTATTCCAAATCAAAACTTAACGAGGCATAATTAATTGCAATGTTAAAACTAAATCAAATCTTAATTGGTAAGAATAATTAAATTAAATAAATCTAATTTAATGCAGCCTTAAATCTAAATCAAATTAATTTAACGAAACATAATTACTAAATCTAAATGACATCCAACAAATTCATTGCAAATATAAATTTAAATCAACTATTTGATAATATTAATTCATTGCAAAATTAAAATTAAATCCAGTCTTTCATCAGCCTAATTCATTGCAAAATTAAAATTAAATTAAGTCTTTCATAAGCCTAATTATTGAAAAAATAAAATTAAATCAAGTCTTTCATACCCCTAATTATTGAAAAAATAAAATTAAATCAAGTCTTTCATAAGCCTAAGTCTATGGCTAATTAATCTAATATATGATTCTAATTAAACATTTAATTAACCTCAATGCTTGATTAATATGATTTATAGTTTAATCAATTTCAATTAAATTAGATTAAGGAATGCTTCTAGCTATTTGTTTTTCAAAAACTGATATATTATCGGTACAATTTTAATCCTAATTAAAATAATTAAAAATATATCTTGATTAAATTGGATAAATAATTAAGATTTTCCAAAATACCGTGTCACTGACACCTTAACCCCTCTTTTAATTTTAACCCCCCTTAATTTTTTGGCAAAAATTGGAACCCCTTGAATGGGCAGGGTTACGTACGGGCACACCGGTTCCCGTTGAAAACAGATGGTTAGGCTGGGAACCGGAAGTTGAGGGGTCGAGCGAGCGAACCTTTGTTGTCTCTTTCTCCTCAACGTGTTTTATATTAAGCTGGTTTCATTCGGTTCCTAGTTTTTACGCGATGCTGGGCTATAGCTCATTCTTGAAATTTTCATTTCTTTTTTTTGCGTAACGTTTCTTTTTGATTCGTATATAGAAATACCCCTCCCGGTTTTTAAAATGAGAATCAATTTTTCTGACAAGTGAAAAAAAAATGCTTCGTTCTGATACTTAAAGGTTTGGATATAATGTTATAAATTGGATTTGGTTTATATATATGGGTAACTTAACGAAGATTGGAATGCTAATATTTGTTCTTAAGACCAGTATAACCAGGAGTAGATCACAAAATGAATTGCAGCAGGGTAGGATCGTGTTTAGTTTCAACGTGAATCGTTATCCAAGAGATTTCAACGGTGATTCATTTTTAATTAATTATTAACCATATTATAAATATAAATTAATGAAGTCGTTAACTGAATTCAACTTAAAAATTTTGGAGAATATTTTAATTTTAATGGAATTTGCACTTAGTTCGGTAATAATTTATTAGACCAGTTTTAGTTTTGTTAAAGCATCTTTTATGTTTCTCCTTTCTTGAATTATTAATAATTTTGATATTGAAAATGGCTTTATGATCTTGAACTTATATAAGAATGAATTTTTTGATGGTTTAAATTAATTTTGAAAGTTTAATTTAAAAGTTGTAGAGTTATGATAGTTATTCAAGCAACCAATTAGATTATCTTCGCAGCCTCGGGACAAACATATCACTCTTGATTGGTCAGTTTTAAACTCATTAAAATTAGTTTGTAGGGCTAAGCAAATTTTAGAAATTAAATTTCTAGCCTTAAAATTGAATGAAACATTTTAATATTAAAATTATAGTGTCTTGATTCAAAGATTAAATTAAACAGATGTTCCATTTTCTATCAAAAATTTCCTTTTTTAAAATTGAGGGATACTTTTTATCTCTGCACATTTCACTAAAGTGAATATTAGCAATCAAGAACTCATTGAACCGCATAAGAACATGGGAATAAATACGCGCACACTTTGTTGACAAAATTCGTTTGCTATTTTCTATCTCAGATATTTAATAATCTACAGCTCACTCTGTCGTTTCATTTTACTTTTAATCTAAGACACGGTTTGTTCTCTCCTTAAATATTTAGATAAAAATCGAAAAATGATAAATCATATACTTGTAATTGAGATTAGAAAATTACATCTTTATATTTAATTTGAATTCAATAACTAAATCTGATTTACTTAAAAAATATACGCGAGGTTAGTTTATCATAATTTGCCTGCGTCCAAATCTGGTGGTAAAGATCATTTTTCAACTTTAGTAAGGTATTTTAGCTCATCGAAGCGACGAACCCTCTTGAAAAATATAGTTAAGCAGGAAATTCACGTGTCTCCATCCCTGCTTGATTCCCTCCGCTGTATTTACAATCCCGAAAAACACGTTTATCGATCCTCACCGATTCTTTCTCTCTCTCGCTCTCTCTCAAAAATCACATCCCTAAAATTCATCTCCCTAGTCCTATAAATCCATATAACCAGCACCCTTTCCGCCGGTAAAAAGTCCACTCCCTGCTCAAAATCCCTAAAGTGAACCAAACTTTTTCCCAGTCACGTAGGAAGTAGACTACGTTTACGTCAGAGTTTCCCTCTCGACGCCCGGGTAAACCTAGAAGCCGTATAAGCGTCAAAGGACGACAGTATAGGACACACGCGTAACACCGAAGTCTAACGAACTCTTCTCGATATAGGCGCGTCTGATGGTCTCCGCCATCGTCAGGGACACTTAGCAGAACCCCACTATACCTATATCTCAATCGCTCCAGCCTTGATCACGATGAAAAAAAAAAAATAAAAAATTCTTGTTCTATATACATTTTTGTATATCCTAAAGGGAACTTAGACTCGTGCCCAGCGCGTGCCGCGGTTACAATACCCTCAACCCCGATGCGCCCCCGGTACACAGACACAATAGAACTAAGGAGGGGAAATGAATGGGTGCCGAAACCCGTCCGGTTTCAAAGATGTAGAAGGGGGATGAAGGGAGGTGTAGGACCGGTACTAGGGGTCCCGTCGATTTTGGTCTTTTGAATCGAATCTTCTATTGGATACGAGGAGGCTCTTCTTTCTTTTTTATTTTTTTTTTCTGAACGCGCGTGTGTATGTGTGCCCTTCTCCTCCCGAGCCTTTCCCCGTTGCCGCGAGTCTCCAACGTCGACGTGGCGTCTGCGCAGTACCGTCTTGCCCGATTTCGATCCGTTTTGGAGAGTACCCGGCAGCTAGCTCTTCCAGAGGGGGATGCTGGCCAGGATGCTGGGAACTCTTGGGTCCAGAGAGATGCCAGTCGCTTGCGAGAGACGGAAGAGTACTTCCCGCTTCGGCCCCCGCTCTCGGATTTTACCTTCTACCTTAGTCCGCCATTTAGGTTTAAGTCCCCGGGAACCTTCAGTCGGGAAAAAATACGGACACCCTTTCGCTACTTCAAAACCCCTTTAGTAACCGTGGGAGAACTTCGTCGCTTTCCGGGCAGATTTCACGATTCAGTTTTAGTTCAGATTCGGTCGGTTTTCGCTAGCCCTAACGAACGTACTTCGCGGATTTTGTGATGACTCGGTTGGTTTACGGATTCGCGATACAAGGATATTCCGGGACGAATTTAATATTTGGTAGTATGGTTTTTGAAATTCCCTGGTTTTGTCGCATGGTTTTGTCGTACTTGGTGTTTATTTTCGTAAATTTATTGCTTGCTATATTTTTAGTGACATATTTAAAGCTCTTTTTCGTGGCTTTTGTTCGTCACTTTTAACTTTTTCATCTATGTTCGGCACTTTTATCTTTTTCTTATGTTATGTTTAGCCTTTCTTGGTTTGTTTCTGTTCCGCACTCGTACTCTGTTTTAACAATTTCTTAACTTCTGGTTAACGTTTCTTCCTAGTTTACCGTGGTTATCTTTAACTCGTGGCCCACGGAAGGTGCTTTGACTTCGAGTATTCTTTCAAAATTTGGGAACCGCCAATTCGCGCTCGTTCCCTTGTCTGACTCTCCGTATTCACTGTAGGCCTTGATGTGTCTTAAAGTATCCATAAGGCACGCGGTGAATGCCAAGAGAAAGACTCTTTAAAATCATCCTAGAATTTCTCTTTCGAATCTCTTTCGTCCTCGTACATGTCCGTCCATCGATTAACTTGCTCTACGCGTTTCTACCAGTGTTCACCCCATCACTGCGACTCCTAGCTCTGGAAAACATTAAATTACTCCTTGGAAAGTTCTGTAATAGGAATTTTTCCAAGCTTAGCAAAATATCGCGGCGTTTACGTCTGAAATTTTCGCGTTTTTGGACTTAAAACGGCTTAAATATTTGTTTGTGTAAAACCGGTAAAAACGATTTACAATCAAAACCCCGCTTCAAAACAATGGATAATTTCATTAACCAAATATTTCGATTAATAGTGTGGATTAGGCTAAATGTTTCAAAACAATGTGTATAAATTGTCCATGATTGAATAAAATGAAAACATTTGCTTTAACAAGGTATTTTTAATTAAAATTTTACATTTACTCACTATAATATTTTCGAGGCACATTTTTCACATGTTTATTTAATGGAGCTCCTTATTACTTATGACTAGCCCTTTTTTGGCCTATCTTCTAAACTGGCAGCGTTTCCCTCCAATTTTGTTGTCTGCTTATGTTTTTCAGAACGGACGGTTTCGGACTTCAGTAACGCGTAATCTCCCCGTATTAAATCTGTTGAGATTATATTAAATTTTAGCTAATGTCATACAAATTTAGTTTTAAAACGTAGAAAATGGACTAAAGAATAAGTGGTGACCAATATTTTATCTCAACAGCGCTTTATTTCTAACAAACGAGGATTTTTGTGTCGGACGCCGTTTTCTACAAAAGATTGAATTTTACCGATGATTGGCAATGAAATGGCTCGGATCGAATCGATTTGGAAAACAAGTAAGTTCTTAATTGTTTTTTAGGATTATTATTTTTTCGAAATATTGATTAGTATACTCCAGCGTAACGTGTAAATTTTAGGGTTTTATTATTTAGTCCGAAATCTCGGAAATTACGTTTTCTCTCAGGCGCCATATTTATTTGTAGTTGGGAAGGCTGCCACTAGAAGGCGCCACTGCCTTTGGTAGTCTTCTATTTTAAGTAAGGTCAAAAGTTCATAAGATGGGGCTGTAAGTGAAAAGTGCTATTATATGTCTAATTTTAAACCAATACATAATTCGGAAAACTTGAAAATAATTTGAAAACATTTTTAGGGAATATGAACTAAAATTAAATATGTTTGGATTTTTATGGTACGTTAATCTATATTTGGGAGTATATTGACGTAGGAAATTTATAAACTTGGGAGATTTGTAATTTGCCTAAGCTTATTAGAAAAATTATAGTTAAATTGTGAAATAATTCATCGTGGGCTTGAAATCTTTATGCGCAAAAGTAATTTTGGCTATTTTGTAGAATAGGGACTGCTTCCTCTAAAGGTAGCTAGTGACGAGTGTCGAAACTTAGAGGTGTTGCTATGCCAAATTATTAATATTTAATTCTTATCCTTTTACTGATAATTATGCCGTTGTTTTAAAAAATTACCTGTTTGATAAAATAATTATAGGAAAGATAAATTTGCTAATTAGTTTTTAGTCATAATTTAGATAAGTACAACTCATTTTTTTAGAACCATATTTCTTTTACTATGGTCAAATCTAGTAATTTTAAAATAATTCAGCTAAATTTTAGTCTGCGAAACGTTTTGAGGCCAAATTAATATTATCTTCAAGTAGACAATAATCATCGGGGGGAACAGTTTTGAATTTTAATATTGATGAAAATTGATCCAAATGTAAAACGATAGTTTTAAGCTTTTTCGAATGTGTCCTCGTACACTCAACAAACACTACCCAAGTTAAACAATAAGTTTTTGAAAGATTTTAAACTGGTTTAATTCCAACGAGAAACTAGTTAAGCTACTATACGTACGAATTAGGTTAACTATTATTATCTATAATGGTGAAACTAATTTGACTCAATAGATATGATTTTACTAACCAGATTTAGTTGGCTAGGACCCAATTTGAGTGCTTGGGACTTGCGACTAACTACCCTTTAGCTCGAACTAGGTGTATGTTTTGAGTTTAACTTAAAAGTGGGATCCAGACCCTATATTTTGAATAGTTTAGATAATTATTATTATCTGTTGATACAATTTTTATTCTTGAAATATTTGAGCCATTTTTGAAAACCAGTCCAAACATTAGTCAACTACAGTAAGCTCAAATACCCCAACGTAATGTAGCTTTGTCTGTACTAAAGTGATTTTTTTGAAAATGACTACGTATTTAGCATTACCAAAGGCTGTAATCAGTTAAAGTAGGCATGTAACCAGAGTACATTTTGGCCAGGCTCGCGAATTTAATCTTAAGAAATTTTAAATATTTCCTAGTCTGTTTTTACATACGCGTAACGTCGGTTTTACGCTCCCATAGAATGACGAAAGAAATCTTTCCCAATGAGAAAAAATCTTCTAATTTGATCAAAATTGGAAAATTTCACCAAAATCCAACCAATAGAACAAATTGAATAACCTGATCTCAACAAATGGGAACCAAAATTTAAAATGCCTTGATCCACTTCTGTTGAATTTGTATTCTTTTCATTTGACAAATAGTCTTCGAATTCAGAAGGAATTTTGAGGAAATTATTTTTCCTCATTGGGAAGCCCCGATTTCTTCCGTTCTTCTGAAGAAACGCATTGAAATGGAAAGTAAAACTGGCTTCACTCGAATCTCTTGCTCGTATGTAAAAAAATAATAAACGTGTGGATATTTTTTTAATCTCTTAAGATTAAATTTGCCATCTTAGCGCGAGATCAATTTTATTAGGCCAACTAACTGTAAGTAATCGCGTAAGTACTCAATTGAGTGCATTTTTTTTTTTTTTTTTTTTTTTTTTTTTTTTTTTTTTTTTGAAACCTGGTATTACGAAGCGGTTCATTTAGCAATTACTTGATATGGGAAATGACCTCAATCAGCTAAATCCCTAGTGTTTATTATAAACGTATTCGAGAAGTTTTTCACATTTGTAGATATTTTTGGTGTTTCAAATAATTTCTAAAGTTTGGTTAAGTTTGAATCAAACCAATCAGCCACGGATACAGATTTTTAACGGCGTCGCTTTCGCCATCTGGCGATCTTTTTATGAAACTCAATCGCTTTAGCGCTATTGAAGGCTGAAATAATATGATTTTGGCCCGTATTTGCCCTACGCTGAAATTCAAACCTAACCCAACATCAAAATTCAAATTAAGCGCTAAAATGTCGCCTAAAAATTGTGGAAATATTATTTTATTGCATAATTTTTCGTGCATATTCTGAAAATAAATTCAAGACTGTGCCATTTTTAGCTTGTATAGTTTGCTTTTAAGGTTTTTCTAAACATTTGTGACTCCTAGAAAAATATCGGGGAAATTATTTCACTGGTAAAATGGGGGAAATATCAGGGAAATTCGGTTTTCCATATGTGTATACGACCTTATGAATCCTACCGATCTATGAACAATAGTCAGGGACAAAGTCTGCAATTGCCCAAAACTGTTGTTGCCGTCTTAAAGACCCCGCTTTTCTGCTCTTCACCACATAAATTCGAGTTCAAGTTGGGAATTGTTTCTGAACAAAAGTGCGCCCTAAATTTCTAAACCTATCAAACCCCAGTAAATTTCAAACTATCCCCCCATACCCAGCACTAACCAATTAACCAAAAGCCATCATTGTGACTTTATATAGTCTTTCTAGAACTCCCCTAAATGTTAACAAAAAAGAGTAGAGGTCGATCTTTATTCCATTCATTCTAGTTTACGTTCAAGATTTCCCTTTAAATTCCTATTTTGAATCTTTCCTTCTCTTCCTCTCTTCACCGCTATTGTTGAAACTCTAGAATAGAGATCCCCCCCCCCCCCAAGCCTAAATTTGGAAATCAAGCAGGGGCCCACAATGAGAGGGGGAAAAGGTACCGAAGGAGTCGAGAGAGTGTTAGCTATATAGGTGATGAGCTTCTCATTGTCGATGAATTAGCTGGGCTATAGTGCATTCATTGATTTAGAGGCAATACACTGAAAGGCAGGGAGGAATGAAATACGTTTTAGTTGTACCCAATATAGGCTTAGCATTTTATCCCCTACGCTTTTCATCAGTATTGCCTCCGTGTAAATGGATGAACTTTAGGAGAACGGTAGATTGAGCTTCCCCAATTTTAATTCTTATCAGGGGAAACTTTCTAGCATTGAGTTTTGGGTTTCCTTCCTTAATCCGCCCACCCTACGTAGCAACTTTAATCAGAGCAGTCGGAAATTTCACTGTATGCGAACTTAAGTTACTTATTATTTCTATATTACTTCGTTGCCTAGCATCTTCAGAATTTCACTCGGAGGTTGCAGTGGGTTTAATCATTCTTACCCCTGCCAGGTATTACGAATTTAATATCGGAATTATTGAACTATATAGCTTTCTTTATACTGCAAACTCTGATAATTATTAAAAGATGGAATTCTGTCGGAGATTGCAGTATTTAGAATTATATTGTTCTTCATTCACTTGGTTTATATTTCAGAACTAATTTAGACAAAAATGTATCTAAGCTTTTTAGGCCCTTTATGTGGTGTAATTTACCATTAATTGGTAAATGAAATTTTGTAAAATTCAGATTCGCGTCTTAATTAAGGTGGAATGGAATATAATTATCAATGTACTGAATTTACAAAGTAACTTATTCGGAGTTGACCAAGTTAAATCGTATTGAAATCTAAGACATATTTAAAGTCAATTTGAGATATCAATGTAGGGTAATTTTCCGCTATTTCTATTACCCAAGTTTCTAAAATACACCGAAACCTGTCTTTGTAACTTGCACGCGTTGAAATTTGAGCTAATAGTAATGTAAGTATCAGAACAAAGTGGAGGCATCGCCCACGGCTAGATATCAACACTTTGTTTTGTCACTAAGAGTGAATCTACAATCTGCTTTAATTTCTAATTAAACAAATTAATACATATACAATGGTTTGCCCAATTATGTGCCCGCTGCAATTCGAGACTGAATATACTAGAATCTCTGGAGAATTCCGATAGGAAAGGCCCAATTCTCTCAACGAACCCTAGTCCCGAGCTAAACCAAACGAGAGCCAAGGCTTAAAGTTTCGCGCGTGGCACTAATGCTCCCGCGCTTTTGGGCAAAGAGGTGACATAATAGCCGTTCACAATCCAATTAAACTTTTAGGTATAGGCTCGAGCTAGCCTTTCCTCGGTATTGGGTGTCCTCCACCGGCCTAACTTCGCGTTCGGAGAGATATATCGCCATCTCCCTTTATTATTAGGTGGGCTCTCGCCCTCTCGGCTTTCCGTTCGTCCTTTACTACAGACTATCCTCGGCTTTCTCAACTAAGAGTTCATTTCAATATTGAGAAGATAACGCTGCAATGATGGGGGACGAAAGAGATACTGGTATGTGAAAGACTACAGTTATGTCTTACGCACCCCTAAGGTCAGAGTGTTATTATCTCGATGTTGAACGCTCTGTAGAATTAACGGTCTTTTCAGTCGCTTTTCTGATAAAAGGTTTTCCAATGAGTTGTAAACTTTAAAAGGCACGGCTCAGCGTGAGGGATATACTCCAGGTTAGGAAGTTTTGGAGCGAGCCATTGTTTGAACTCCAAAGTTCCCCTTGTAGGATGCGAGTGTGTTTTAGTTAAAGGTTTGTGGGTGTTTGAAACTTTTTTGATGGTGATGGTATAAGGTTCAATGGCTAATATAATGTTTGAAGTTTCTGGGAAAAATCTAGCCTTAATTGTTAAATTCAAAGGAATACCCTATATATTCGTAATTTTGGATGATGTTACACAAAAGGGGGCGAAATTGGTATAGTAAAGGCTTTTTAATTATCCCAAAATTACTTTCGAAGTCTTAAATAACATCCAAATTAGGCTTTCGAACTATATTCGTCCTTAGTAGTATCTCTTCAATTGATTTCGTTGGCCACAGTCTTAAATGTTGTTGTTTCTCACTTGTTATAGCTATGCCCTTCATGGAAAGTTATTCGAAATTAAACCTGGAATTGAGAGGTTAGTTTGGGTCTCCAAAATTAATTAGAACTTCAACATGAACTAAAAGAGTATTTCTTAATTGAATCGGCATGTTAGTTTTAGATATTCACGTGGATCAAAATATTACCTTTGAATTGAGATGTTAGTTTGAGTTCCCGAAAGTATAATTAGCCCTTCATCCTCGGGCCAATTGGATTCTATTTCTTTGTTTCTTCATTGTTCAAACTCAATGAAAGTATGTGGGAAAACAGTACATCTATCGTCACGTATCAGCTCTCAAATCTTGAAAGGAAAATAGGAATTAAATTTTTTCAAAATCTCGGTGCCACACAAAAACGTATTCGAGAGGTTTCAAACAATTATTGGAGATGTTTTTGATGTTTCAATTAGTTTCTAAATGAATGAGAAGTATAAAATCGAATTAATCTTATGAATCCAACAGTTTCCGCCTTCAATAGTATAGATTTCCCAATTTATTCGAACGATGTCGCTTTCCTCATCTGGCGAGGTTTTTAAGAAACCCAATCGCGCGCTTAGAGCTCGGGGTTTTTACAAGTTGATCCATAAATATTTGGTTAATCATTTATTTGTGAATAATTAATCGATAATAATCAGTTAATTATTCGCGATAACATGCATTTATCATAGACTACCCGTGGATAATTTCTAATTACCAATAAAGATAAAGCAAACGGATATTTTCTTGTCCAAACGCCGAGCTCTAATCGCGCTACAGCTGCTGAAAGGCTGAAATAATATGATTGGCCCGAATTTACCCTGCTAGCCCAACTTCAGAATTTAAATTAAGCAGTAAAACTTCGCCCAAAATATGAAGAAATATAATTTTATTCAAACTATTCCAGTTTTTGGCTCGTATGTAGTTTCTCTTTAAATTATTACGTAATTGACTTTTATATTTAAACCGTTTACGTCATGGCGTAAATAATTTACGGCGCACCATTTTTATTCTATTAACCCAAATTTTAAAACTGCCACAATTTTTCTACTTATTAAATGGTTTCCAAAAATTGCCTTTTATATTAGAGGTCTTGATATAGCTAACGTATTAGCAAAGGGGTTGGCTCGTCCCTGGCACCCCGCGATCCCACCACGCCCGAATTTGTACAAGATATAGAAATAACCCCCTTTTAATATAGTTTTGAAAAGAGGCGATGACGTAGAACCCAAGAAGGTTACCGCGCGATGTCCCGTGATCCCTGATGGATCATTATCACGCGAATACTCCATCACGCGACTCACTCCCGAGAAAGATAGGAAATTGAACCATTTTTCAACCTAAAATTGTAGCCTTAAGCAAAGGCGGGAATATAATATTCTTAAGCCATGGTATGTTTAGAGTTAATTGTACCTTTAGGCTTCGGTAAACTTTTAAACGGAAATAAAATGCCTTAAGAAGAAGATTCGTCCGCGGAGCACGTCGAATTTTTGTTGATTCCTACATATTTTTTTTCTTTTTGCTTCGCACGCCTTTTTGCAGTCGTCGAATCTCCACCCACTCATTTTATTACCCACCTTTTAAAGGAAGAGTGCAACCTAAAAACAAGTGATTTTTTATCGTTTCCTTATCGTTTAAATAGGCCTAATCCAACAGTTTACAAAACAAATATTAAACTAGAAATAAATTTTAAACTTACCTAGAAAATAGGCTTAGCTAGATTCATGGAAATCACCCGAACTCCCCATATATAAGGACTCCGACCAATGACATTGATCGACGGCTCTTTTATGGGAAATGCAGGATCTCCATGATCAGTGTCATTGGTCGCTAGTCCTTGTACCAGGAGTTAAGGATATCTCCATGAATCCAGCTAAGCCTATTTGATGGTAAGTTTTAAATTTATTTCTAGTTTAATATTGGTTTTTAATTTTTCTTTACTGTTGGATTAGGCGTATTTAAACGATAAGGAAGCGATTAAAAATCACTTGTTGTTAGGTTGCATTCTCCCTTTAATGTAGTTGTTACGTGGACTCTTATATTACCAATAGAAAGCCAAGAGAAAGTCTTCTTTATTGATGTTTGGTGTACAAATTAGCTTTTGATTTTTGAATAAATTATTTAAAGGTAGCCTGGAGGAAATGGAGTGTGAAATGATATAACTTAATTTTTAGATCTCTTAGACGCTAAACTAGTTTATCTAAAATCTATCTAAAAGGGTTTAATCGCGAAAAAATGGAATTCTCACCTCCATTTTCAAGATTAGTGGGTCTAGTAGACAAATTATTTCCATTCTAAGGTACTTCATCTTGTTTTACCTTTTTTATGTCTCGGGTCTATACTTTGGGATGACCTACTTTGAGTTAGAATAGACTATATTCGCATGGCAACGACTATTTTCAGTTTCTATTAGATTTAACATTTTGTATCAATCCGCCTCACCTATTACCATATTACCAACTCTTCTTGATCAGAAATATATATATTGCATCAGATAATGTATACTTGTTTGACTCGATCGCTCGTTCGTCCTAAAGCGCTCTTTTAATGAGTTTACAGGTGGCCGACTGGCCGTGTACAGTATAACTGTGTTTACGGAACTTCTAAGGATTTATTACATAACCGAAGGATGGGTTATTGACCTCCCTACATCCATCTTCCCACCCACTCCCCGTTTTACACTTTACTGTCATAAGTAACATCAAAGTTCACTATATAAGTATAATATCAAAGTTCACCATATAAGTATAATATCAAAGTTCACTATATAAGTATAACCAAGAAGGATCAGACAAGGATAGGAAAAGTGGGGCTTCGTTGAGTTAGAGAGAGAAGAGCCAACCTCCCACTCGGGTGGAAAGGGGGATAGGAAATTCTCGAGGTAAACAGTTGTCACGTGGTCACTAGCGTCGTTGGCTACTACGAAGCTGATAAAGGATCCGTTTTACCCACGTGACAACATTTTACCACGAAACATCTCTACCCGCGTTCTCCCAGAGTGGGAGTTTAGGCCGACGCAGTAGGAACTGCGCCGTCCCCACTTTTCCTCTCCTTGTCTGATCCTTCTTGGTATAACATCATAGTTCACCATATAAGTATAATATCAAAGTTCACCATATAAGTATAATATCAAAGTTCACCATATAAGTATAAAATCAAAGTTCCCCATATATTATCCTTGCTTTGGGATGAAAACATTATCAAGGTCGGGTCTCTCCCGGGTGACTTCTGAGCCGTCTGGCCCTTAGGGTTTCATGAAAATGGAAATAACGGCCCTGTATAACCTTAACGCCACGTGATTTCGTGATGTAGTGAGCAACATTCGAACAAGATGTCGCACCTACAAGTTATTTTATACTACTTATTGATAAGTTATCGCTCATCTCGTTAGACACCTATCGTTACAATTCTAGTCCAGGGAATGGGCCTAAAGGGTGTTTGGTCATACTTCGGGTGTCGGGTTACTTCTGCTATTATCTCTAAACACTGGTCGATATATCGTTTCGTGTGTTTATTTGCTAGCAAACGTTATATCTCGCAAATTCGATCGTATATAGGGCGCTCTCGCCCTGTTAAATTTAGTGGAAATGAGTCGAACGATCGTAAATCCTAAGATATATTATTGCAGTCATCCCGCAACTATATTGAGGGGTGTGGGTGGAGAAGATGGTTGCTTGGAAACTCGAGGTTCGACGTCACGAGGGATACGAGGACTTTTAGAAATAGCAAAGGGAGTATTGAGTGATTTATCGCGTGTCATATGATACAAGAACGGTGGTTTAGAGAGTATCATTTCGTCAACCACCGACTAATTTAAAAAGCAATTTTCATCTTAATATTATACGGCCGACGACCATATTTAGTCTAGATTCTAGACCTTTGTTCCTCCTCCTTGTTGAATAAGGCGTGACATAATCCGGAGACGTTCGCGCAAATATTTTTCTCAAATTCTGCATCTATACCGCAATCTAAGTACTAGTGACTCTGACACGTTATATGGTTGCATTCGCGCAGTCTTTTTCGTGAAAGTGCTTAAACCCAGAAAGTGTTATTTTAAACTTTAATCACATTTTGGAATCACGAATTGGAACTCAGGTGTGCCTGTCCTCTCGAACTCTTCAACCTGGAGATGTAAAATTTTGAATATATTGGTTTCTGATAGTATGAAAAAGCTTTAAATGCAATCCTTAGACTCCCGTAGAAGGTTTTATTCTAAAATACTCTCATTCCTAGATGGCGTTTAAAAAAAAAAAAAAAAAAAAAAAAACCCAAAGCCTTACGTGAAATATATCACTTGGTATCCAATTTTTCATATATCGTTTTCAATATCAAATATCAATATAAGTTAAATCAAATCATATTTGAATCGTACGATCGAGTTATTCAAATCGTATTTGCCAGCCACCCTAAATCGTTTTTCTCTCGCTAGCTGCCAGCCTGCATCATGAACCCGTGTGTCTTTTCCGCTTTCATATCGAAAAGTGTTCCGTTTTTTTTTGTAAAATATGGATGGTGGAATAACTCTTTCTGACACTTTTAGGCTTTTGCTGGGTTCCCCCAAAATATCTATAAAAAATCTTAATATAAAATCTCTTATAGTGGCCAGCGGAGGGACCAAGGCGAGGGGGCCAGGGGCTGTGACTGAAATAGCCATATATAGCCAAGCTTTCGAATCGAATCCATTTTTCTTGTTTCTAATCTCGCCTAAAACACCTTTTCCCTCAGATTTGAAAGAACTGAGAAATTTTTATAGTTTTTTTCTGTTCTCAAAGGGAAAATAAAGTGGTTAAGTGGCTAGCATTTGTGGTTTCATTTTAAAATAAATCGACCACAATTATAATTCAAAAGGTTATGTATTATGAACACTCCGATTTGTATGCGCGTTATCTTTACTTTTGAAGAAAATAATCTCTTTTGCTTGAAGAGAAACAATGTACCCGTTGTTGAAAGTGGGGTTGGCACCGATTTTTTAGTCCAAATGGAAACATTTTCGGAAAGATCGTTAAAAAACGATTCAAAATACATATTTTATAATCGCCGCCATTTTCGAAATTTTTAAAATAAAATTCCTCGCAATACTACGTCGCGAGGCTATTGTATAAAGCCTACAGTTGATTTTCGCGCGTTCTGGCACTAGTGATAAGCCCGCTTTCGCGCTGTCTTTTTCGTAAAAGTACTTAATCCAGTATCCCACCTTTCGCAAATTAACTGAAATTAACCGGCGCACTAACGAGATACGCAATATTAAACTTCATATAATCTAATTGCATTCTCCTTTTGATGAACATGAACATGATCAGTTTAAAAAGCAAGCTTTTCAACCTATTATTGTTGATACTCGCGCCGTCTAAGGTCGCTTTCGCGCAGTCTTTTTCATAAAAGTACTTAATCCAGAAAGTCCTACCTTTCGAATGAAAAACTAGTTGATTACTTTTCAGAAATAAACTACGTCATGAAAAAAGGACCTATATATTTTTCACATTTTTATTTTAAAGTTTTTTGAGAATGAATCAACCCAGAGGCATAAAATTTTGAATATGGCGTTTTAATAGTATTATAAAACTAATAATATAGTCCTTAGGCATTCTAAAAAAATTGTGTCAGCCTCACAAATAACTTTAAAATAATTTTTCACCAAATCTTTCGTAGTTATTTCATAAATTTGGCTGCAAAGGAGGTGTTATCAGTAAATGTATTCGATAGGGAAAAGTCCACTTTTCCAATCCTTACTGCCTTCGCAAAGATATATAAAGTTAGTTACAGGCTAGATATGAAATCACTGTGAAATTTCCTTTATCGAATTTTAGGAAAACCACCCATTTTTCATAATTTTTAAACAAAAACAGAATTTAATGTATGGGGAAACATTTTTAAATGGAGTGTAATCATTTCACTTATCCTTTAAAGAGGTAGATGGTGGGGTGGGGAAGGGGTCGGATCAGCGTTGGCAGAGGTTTAATACATTTCGAAGGTAAAGAGTTTGAAGGCTCATAAAGTTGAGCTCCTACTTTTCCTATACTTTTCGGGAAATGGCCGAGTAGAGGAAGGCAAGGGGTCCACCTTTTTTTTTTTTGGGGTTTTTTCTTTCTTCCTCTGTTGAATGCTATAAAGCATGGAGGAGAAATAAAAAGAAGAAAAGTTGAAATCGCTCTCGGGAAATCGAAAGTCAGTCCGATACCTATACTCCCTCTTTATTTTTTATCTTATTTTTCCTTTATACGAAGTCGAAATCAGGTTTAAATTTCAGCGGGTGTTAAACTATAGTTATCATATTGTTTCTACGCTCATAGAGTAAAGATGATTTTAATATCTGCTGCAATTGTAACCCGAATATGACTACAATCCTGATAAGATTGAAATTACAGTACATATAAGACTTGTTTTTTCTTATAACTATGCTCATAGAGATAATATGCTAATAGAGATAATACTTCCTAGGGTATGAACCTGAATCTGATCGTAGTTCGAATCAGTTTAAAATTGCGGCACTTACAAAACTAGTTTTTATGATTTTTTGTGCAATATTAATCTGATTTTTACTGTAGTTCGAATCAGTTCGAAATCGTAGCGTATTTAAACCTACATTTTATATTATCTATATGCTAATATAAATAAGATGGAGTCTGGGCCTTTATATGCCGCAACTTTAACCTGAATCTTACTGAAGTTCGAATCAAATTGAAATTGCATCGCATACCAAGTTATTTTGTCTGTTATCTCTATTTTCGTAGAAATAAGATGGAGTATAAGCTTGCTACGTGTTGTAATTTAATCTGAATCAGGCCTAATGTTACCCTAACCTGATTTAAACTTTTTTCTCAGTCTCGGTTTCGTTTGATACGCAAAAATGGACCGAATCGAGTTGATACAATCGGAAACTTTTAAAACTCCTGGTCGCCCGATAAAACAAGAAAGGGCCAATTTTCTTGGCTCCCCAAATTTAAGATATTTTTTTCTCTCTAACCTTTTTTTCTGCTTCTTGCCTCTACTATATCGGCTTGATATTTTGGTCTGGCTTATGAGTTTGGTCGGTTTCCGATAAAACAGCTTTTCGATCCTTTACTGTCTATAGAAAATCGATACTTTTCTTCATAATTGTTATTTGTCGGAGGTGTTTAGTCGCGAAATCTCAGGAACCTAATTACTATTAGAAAATATAGTTAGTTGCTAACAATTTGCGCGAAAGATAGAGATCGGGGTTTGGACAAAATAATCCACAACTATCAGTTAATCAGTTAATCATAAAAAAATAATCGGAAAATTATTCGCGATTACATTGGATTTATCATAGACTTTCCTCGAAAAATTTAAAGTTATGAATAAAGATAAAATAATCAGAAATTTTCTTGTCCAAACCCCGATCTCCAGCGAAAGATATTGTATGGTTAAAGAGTAGACAACGATCTTCTCAGGTGCACAAGAAATAGTTTATTTTGAAAGATATTAATTAAAATACATTTTTTTTAATATTAGGTATATGTTTCCGAAACTAGTCGGGTCCCTAATGTTAAAATATATATATATATATTTTAATTAATATCTTTTAATATAAACGATTAATTATTGTGCACCTGAGAATTCGGTGTCTATACAGTACTTAATTACTACTTTGCAATTTAGGAGAGGTGTTTAAGACTTACGATTCCTATAAAATTATCCTTTTATATAAACCTTTTAATAAAACCCTCGTCGAAGTCATAACATGACAGGGAATTATATGACTAATGAATTTCAAGCAAATTAATATTCCTATTGAAATAAAATTAGATTCCGCGCACACTTACGAAGGTTTTTTGATATTATTCGGTTTCTTCTTTGTATATTTCTCCGTTTTGAAGTATAATTACTAGATTTTACACCTCTGGGTTCACGCATTATCATCATAAATCGATTTATTGTAGCTTCATCTATCGTTTGTTGAAACCGAATCGGTGTATGAAACTGGTTCCCGAAGCAGTTTCGAGAAATCGAATCAAATCGATTCGAGAAAAGACGGTTTTACGTTCACACGATTCCAGCGAAACGTTTTGAAACGGTTTAAATCGATTCCGAGGCCTAGTATGAACGTAGCTAATGTGTATTTTCTGTGGCTGTATGGGATGACTTGTTTAAATTGGAGTTTTGGTTCCTTTTCAACCTCCTCTCCTGACCCCTCTCTCGCTCTCCTTATCCCGTTCTCCTGATCGAATTCGGAGTTGAAGCGTTTATCTCGAAAAAGAGATTCGAGGAAAAAAAAAAAAAAAGTTGGGCGACCGTAAAACACTCCGATTTTTTTTATCCCCCGTTCTACCAGCATCGTATCCTTTACTTTATACTCTATATTCTACCTTCTCTCTATTCTTTCAAAGTCACTTAATGCGTCCGCGATACTTCTTGGTAAAAAATAAAATCAAATACAAAGTCGTATTTCTATGGGAAAAAAAAATAAAAATAAAAAAATCTCTTGAATTTCAATCCGGTTTGGATATTCGATTTCGTTTCGAAAGGATAAAAAAAATCCAAGAATTGTTAAAAAATATATCTTGATAGAATATCAATTATGTCTATAATTCAAAATCCTTTGCCAGCGCATATGCCGAGCCAATTAGAAGAGCGACAATTAGCAATAACTAGAGCTCGGAATCGGATAATGAATAACTTAGGATATAGGTTTTTTTTCTGATATTTTAATCTCGGATAAATTGTTTGTTAAATTATAAAACCCCAAATTATATAAACAGACGCGTATCAAATGGATACGAATAATCCGGAGATAAAATTTTAAGCTTATTTAATAAATAAATTACGCGTTTATTCAAACGAATAACGCGAAGTTAAAAATACGATATTTCTTAAAATCCGTGTAGAATGAAATATTATAATTATATTTTAATTTAAATTGAAATGACCAGCGACTAAATTACTACATTCTAGCTTTGGGTTAAAATCCGCGAAGAAACTCGAGTTTCAAATTGTTCTTATCGGCGAATGAATAACTCGTATAACGTATCAATTTCCTATTTAACAATGAGTACGAATAAAAATTTTGCCTTACATTTCTTAACTCGAATAAGAAATGGATAATATCTGATTGACATTCAAGATGATCGTTTTCAATTAACAAAAGGTATTAAAATTTATTTCAATTATTATAAGACATTATACACAGAACTTTGACAGTTTACTTTAAGAAAAGGCTAACTCAATTAAATTTCATAACCCTCCTCTCCTGTCTCAATCCACCCCCAAAACGTGATAACTGTTAAAATGTAATGTAAAAATTTTGCAAACTGTCAAACCAAGATCGTGTCTTGTTTTAAGGCTTAAAAATTTCCCCCGCATTTAGGGATAACCACAACGCCCTCTCCCTACCAGAATCTATAATCGTTTGGTGGTTTTAAAGTTCACCTACGAATTCTAATTGCGTTGTTATACTCGATTTAGCTGCACACAGCGTCGGCTCTTTTTATAGTCTTGAACTGACAGCACGAGGAAAGCGAGACAGTCCGTTATCTCTATGATTACTTGACTTTGAGATAGATTGAATCTAGGTTTACACGCGCTGCTAACTCGTGGTGGAATATATAATATATGAGTATATTATGATCGTGGTCTTAGAGGCGAAGAACATTTTAGTTTTCCTAGGGGACCATTACTTAAAGTAGATACGCAACCTGACTCAATTTGGGTCTTCTCAAAAGCTACGGTCACACTAGCATTTCTTAATCGTTTTGAAGCTGTAAAATCAAACCGATATTCAAATCGTCAGGAATCGTTTTAAGCGCTAAGTTCATAAATAACGATTTATATTATTATTATAAATCGATTTATTGTAGCTTCATCTATTGGTTGTTGAAACCGAATCGGTTTGAAACTGGTACCCGAAGCAGTTTCGAGAAATCGAATCAAATCGATTTGATAACAGACGGTTTCCCGTTCACATCGACTAAAGCGATACGTTTTGAAATGGTTTAAATCGATTTCAAGGCCTAGTATGATCGCAGCTTATCGGTTGTTGAAAGCGACTATTTAAGGGAGAATGCAACAAGTGATTTTTTAATCGATTGCTTATCGTTTAAATAGGCCTAATCCATCAATAAAAAAATTGCAAACAAATATTAAACTAGAAATTAATTTAAAACTTTAATTCATGGCGATCTTAAACTCCCCAAATATTATGTTATTGGTCGATAGTCCTTCTCAGGATCGCCATGAATCCAGCTAAGCCTAATTTCGGGGTAAGTTTTAAATTTATTTTAGTTTAATATTTGTTTTGTTAACTTTTTATTGGTGGAATAGGCCTATTTAAACTATAAGGAATCGGTAAAAAAATCACTTGTTATTAGGTAGTGGCGAACACTGACTAAAGTATTAACTAAAAAAAAAAAAAAAAAAAAAATCAAAAAATTTCTAAAGTAGCCAAATTTTAGACCGATTGAGAGAAATTCTTCAATTTAAGTAGTGGAAAATTATATCTTGTTCGACTATTATTGTTAAATATTAGTGTCAGGTATTGTCTAGTTCGTAATGGATTTTAATTTTTCTTGTATCGAAAGGTTTTCCACCTAACGTATTGGTCCCTAGAAAGTCGTCTTATATAAGTACTTATATATTGGCTCTATTTTTCCGGACACAATTCTAACATCTTCATTATTTCTCGGCTAGCTATCTCCCGCGCGGCTTCCAGTCTCTTCCCAAAAACCCCCTTCATGCCTGAGTTTTGGGTTCTCCTTATATTTTACTCGTATACCTCTATCTCTCTTTGCAAAATGCCTACGTGACAAATTCGAGAGTTTCCGAACCTCTGGCGAGATTGTCATAAATTATGGGACACCAACTTTCTCTCCACATACTTCCTTATCCAATCGATTCGAACCAATATGAGCAAAAGCCAAATGTGGTGAAATGTCCGAATAGATCCCACCTACCTTCAACTTACTCTTCTTTTCCTAACACTACTTTAAGTTCATTACAACGTAGAAATTGAACAGATGCCTTGTTCACTGGGTTTTCAGGAGTTTTGCTTCTCCTCTTTGCTATATTCTGTTCGTGTAATTTCAGGCAAGGCGTACAATGTTGAGAAGTGGTGTTTTGTGTCACGAGTGTTATTTAACCACTTTCCTCCTTACCTGAACGTATTTTCGTTGCTTCGTATTAAACGAATGAACTGTAGTATCCCTAGTCGGTGTAGTGGGTTGACGCTCATTAGTTTTGGGGTTTTATCCGATGATATTCGAATCATTTGAAGCAATATTCGTTTGAAGATGGATAATGGCTTACTTTTGAAGGTTACTATTACTGGATTTTCTCCTTTCCTCCATTTTAACTATGTTGCTTCTAATAAGTTGAACAGTTACTAGTACTTAAGATGGTTCGAGTAAGGGGGATTCGGGCTTTGCTTGTACCTCTAAAATAATTTTAAAGGGAGTGTGTGAATTTTACGTTGAAGTATTTTTGACTAATTAGTAAGAGTGCACGTCATAGTCCATGACCCCCTTCTATGGGAGGGAGGTAGGAAAAGTGTTCTTTTTCGTTGGCTCTCTCGAAAAAAGTGGCCAATCAGCGAGCCCTCGATAACATTGGTACAGAAAAACCTTGCTTGACAATGCTCTGACTCGCTCATTAATTGGAATTTAAAAATTGCTCCTATAGTATTTCTTTTGCTCTAGAGCACACAGTGGAATTTTCTATTAATTAGCCTCATAGATCAGATCGTATAAGCAGACGACGTTAAATAGATTTAGATTCGTTTTTTAGATTAGTACCAGTTTTATTTATTAATTTCGACCTTTTTTTAGAGTTTTAGACAAGGATTAAATTTAAGATTTATTTATCATTTTCTTCTTCCCTTTAAGAATATTATTTTACTATTTTGGTACGGTGTAATTTTGATGGTCGTGTTTAACAAGAGTTAGGCGTAACTTCACTTTTACCGCCCCAATGAGCTATGGGAACTTTTCTTATGATATAAATTTTCTCATGTTGTATACGCCTTTAAAACTTTGTTAATTTGGTAAGATTTTTATTTTATTCCCGATGGTTTTAATCACGTTTCTATCGGATTTTCTTGGAGCTAGTCGCATCTAATGATTGATTATTGTGGTTTTGATTGAATATGGTGTTGTACCCAATGTCGAATAATATGTTATCACAGGCTGGCTAGTTGATTAATTGGATGCACTGAGTGATTTTTCATTAAAGTGAGGGTGTCACTTTTAATGAACTGCAAATAGAAATTGAGTAGCATTTTCGGAAAGATCGTTAAAACACGATTCAAAATATATATACATACGTCAATGAAGCAATTACCGTGGCAGTAAAAAATACATATTTTATAATCGCCATTTTCCAAATTTTTGAAATAAAAATTCCCCGCAATACTACGTCATCACTATGGTCGCGTGACTATTGTTGAGTTGATTCTCGCCCTATCTAAGGTCGCTTTCGCGCCGTCTTTTTCGTAAAGGTACTTAATTCGTATGAAAATTATCGTTAATTACGTTCCAGAAACAAACTATGTCATATATCGGAAAAAGAAAAATATCTGTGTATTTTTGACATTTTCATTTTGAAGTTTTTTAAAAGGAGAATGCAACCTAACAACAAGTGATTTTTTTTATCGATTCCTTATTATTTAAATAGGCCTAATACACTATTGAAAAAATTTAGGAACAAATCTTAAACTAGAAATTAATTTAAAACTTACCCGGAAAATAGGCTTAGCTGGATTCATGGAGATCCCCTGATTTCCTCACGCATAAGGTCTAGCGACCAATCGAACGCGATTGTAAGTCTCGTGGAGATCTCGCGTGAACGACGGGCCTTTATTCATTGGTCGCTATTCAGGATCTCCATGAATCCCGCTAAGCCTATTTTCCGGGTAAGTTTTAAATTTATTTCCAGTTTAATATTTATTTCGTAAACTTTTTATCGGCGATTAGGCCTATTTAAACGATAAGGAATCGATAAAAAAATCACTTGTTATTTGGTTGCATTCTCTCGTTAAGAACGCGTCAATCCAGAGGTATAAAACTTTGAATATGGCGTTTTAATTGTATGATAAAATTTGAAATATAAAATAGAAATGTTTGGATGAAAGTAATGTTTGTGGGTAGGTCAACAGTTTTTTTAAATGTCATTTTTTCCATCATAAAATCGGGGATATCGTCACTTTGGCCCTTTTATTATTATTTTTATATATTTTTTCCATGAAAAATAAGCGCGCAGCAGTGTTATTTTTATATAATTTCCATTATTATTACGCTATTTATATAGGTTTCTATTTTATTTTTCCAAGGAGATCTGGGAATCATATGTACGCTTCTATGGGTAAATGGGGTGGAGATATATCTGAAAGATGATAGAATATATCTAGACCCGATTCGGATGAAAAATGTATAAGTATCTTTTATACCCCCATGAATCATATATATTCAGTATAAATATCCCCAATAGGGAATGCTATTGGTATTCGCGGGAAGGTCTTGAGGGGAAACAAACCTTGCCTTGCTCTTTTTTTTACGTATCTGATATGATACTGGAAAAGAGAAGCCTTGGAAGAAAGGTTTGAAAGTGAAATCCACGTTTTGGGGAAGGAACCGTTGATATCATAGGAGCGTGGTATTGGTAGCATCTTCTACAAAAATACCCACACAAAATGTAGAGAAAAATAGGCTTCGTTTACTCTGTCCACGGAATGGAATATATTTGTTTAACCTAAATTTAAAAATTATACACAATGAACCCATTTTATAAATTTTCCTATATTTTCAATGTGTTCCCATAATTTCCTTTATTATTATTATTTTTTTTTTTTTTCAAGATTTTATATTAGCTCATTTCTACTCATGTTTTAATAGAGATGGCACTCTTGGCACTCCACTATTACCTAGGCATAAATTAGAAAGAAGACACTCCATAGATTATTTAAAAATATTAAAATTTACATGAGCCACTCGTTAAAGACTATTCCGCCACTGATAGAAATCGAGCAAAAATCCAAAAATTACCCATATCTTAAAATGGCCGTAACCTTTCTCTACAATCTCCTATGCATAAAGCGTTTGCATGATTAGAAAGATGACATTCTCTAGATTATTTAAAAATAATAAAATTGACATGAGCCACTCGTTAAAGACTATTCCGCCACTGATAGAAATCGAGCAAAAATCCAAAAATTACCCCATATCTTAAAATGGCCGTAACTTTTCTCTACAATCTCCTAGGCATAAACCGTTTGCATAATTAGAAAGACGACATTCTCTAGATTATTTAAAAATAATAAAATTGACATGAGCCACACGTTAAAGACTATTCCGCCACTGATAGAAATCGAGCAAAATCCAAAAATTACCCCATATCTTAAAATGGCCGTAACTTTTCTCTACAATCTCCTAGGCATAAAACGTTTGCATAATTAGAAAGATGACATTCTCTAGATTATTTAAAAATAATAAAATTGACATGAGCCACTCGTTAAAGACTATTCCGTCACTGATAGAAATCGAGCAAAAATCCAAAATTACCCATATCTTAAAATGGCCGTAACTTTTCTCTACAATCTCCTAGGCATAAAACGTTTGCATAATTAGAAAGATGACATTCTATAGATTATTTAAAAATAATAAAATTGACATGAGCCACTCGTTAAAGACTATTCCGCCACTGATAGAAATCGAGCAAAAATCCAAAAATTACCCCATATCTTAAAATGGCCGTAACTTTTCTCTACATTCTCCTAGGCATAAACCGTTTGCATAATTAGAAAGATGGCATTATCTAGATTATTTAAAAATAATAAACGAATAATATGAGTATTATTTTAAAATAATAAACGAATAATATGAGTATTATTTTAATAAATGAAGACAATAAAGAAAAATATGGGTTTAAAAAATGGGTCGTTTTCATAAAATTCCAAATTTTTTGAAAAACCTATTGAAAATAGAAAAATATAATTTAATACCTTTTTTTTTCAACCTCAACATGGTTTCACATTGGACTTTATTTTTAATACATTACAAACGGTAATCCGAAATTCCGTTCATCATTCCGAAATTCCGAATAGAGTTGAAGTTTCGTGCTATCATAACTATTTTCCCCTTTGTAGTTCCCTTTATATCGTTTTCTTCTACTTTGCAGTTTGAAAAATGTTTTACATCCTCTTTGGAGTTTATCATTACGTAAAAATCCGCCGAAGCTCTCTCTATTTTACAAACTTGCTTTGAAGTTTGAACCAAAGTATATAGGATGAATACCTATCTCCCTCCGTGTGGTGGTTGCCGATGGAAAAATAAATCTGCTTATCATTTCTTTGGAAAGGAAAGCCCCCCCCCCCCCCCTGCTCCCATCCTGACTCTTCCTCCATCTTTTGAAATAAAATGCAAAATATTTCCTCCCTATCTCATATTTTCTTCAAAAGCGAAGGAAGTGGTTATATACGACGTTACCACCTTAGTAGGGATCCAAAAAAAATTGTTTAAATTTTGTAATTTAACCTCAGTTCAACGCGGAAAATTAATTAAGTTTTATTTATTTAACTTTTCACTTTTTTATATGTCACATCCGATGGGACCCTTTAGTTTGAAATTTAGTAGTCTATTCAAATCAGGTTTTCAGCTTTACATGTTTATTGGTGTGATGCACCCAATGATACATGGCAGCTTCAAGCTGTAATCTAGTAAAAAAAAGTTACAAATTGAATATATTAAATACAATAGAGAAAAGTTACTTTAAATATTGAATATACAATTCAAATTTATATACACGTTACTAGCGCTAATTTGCCCTACACCAATCGGGATTCTTAGCGGTGTCACATGTTGAGGATCTTCTTCCCAGGCAAGCTTAATGCGAAGTAAGCGTCTACGGGGCGTAACATGGAGCAATAATTAAGAAGGATTCTGGTTTTGGATCAACAATCTTGAACAATGTAGATTTTAACTTTTTTTTTTTTTTTTTTTTTTTTTTTTTTTTTTTTTTTTGAACTGCTCCGACTGCTCCTAGAGCACTACAAAATATATTATGCCAATGGCTTTTGGAGTGGTACAGGAGCTGGCAGAGCGCTCAAAAACACACTATAAATCTCCTGTAGTCTACTATTGCTCAATGTTTCGCTCTGCAGGTACTCCCTGCGCATATTCGCCTCTTAGAAAGTCTTCCAAAGCATTGCCAAATTGTTTTGACACCATGTAGTCCTGGAAGGCCGCATCGCCTTCTATCATTCTACGTGAATGTAGAAATGTGCCTACCGAACATGGCTTTCGCAGGATTAAAGATGAAAACGCTAATAATAGATTTATAATGTTCAATGTATCGCAGTGCTTGTTTTCAAAATTTATCATCGCAAACTTCTCATTGGTTGTGAAATCTAAGAATTATATCATCTTGTTCAGTGTTAAAAGTTCTATAAAATAAAATTATTTCCCTCATTTTTGGATCTTCAGTTTGGCCCAAAAATTTTTTTTTTAACATTTTGCTTAACATTGGAAAAATGCAGAGTTTTTGGAAATTTTCGTACTTACCAAGGTTGCTACGATTGTTCGCGTATATCGAGTGTGTGGTATGTGCAGCTTATCCTTTCTACTTTTTTTTTAGTTTATAAGAGGCTGATGCCTTCCCTGTAAAGTGTTTGATGTCTGTCACGCGTGGTAAAAGTTTGAGGTGTTTTGAGTGATATTTTGAAAACCTAAATTGTTTTTTCGTAATCGGCTTTGTCAGGTTTTGAGGAAAAAATGTATTCTTCAGGTCTGATAGTTCAATGCCCCTTCTATCTATACAATTCTGTTCAATTTTACTTCGCAAAATACTGTAAGCTTTCGCGGATTGATACGTAATCTGAATAATGGGTTGAAAAGTTTGTTTTGTAAACTGATCATGTACATCAAGAGGAGGATGCAATTCGATTATAATTAGCTTCTATATGAAGTTTAATATTATGTATCTCGTTAATACTCCAGTTAATTTACGAAAGTTGGGGTACTGGATTAAGTACTTCTACGAAAAAGACCGCGTGAAAGTGACCTTATCACGTGTCAAAACGAGTGAGAATTAAGTGTAGGCTCTACAATAGCCACACGACCATAGTGATGACGTATTGGCGGGAATTAATGTTTAAAAATTTAGAAAATGGCGAGTTTAAAATATTGTATTTTTACTATCATGTATTTTGAATCGTTTTTTAACGATCTTTCCGAATTTGTTACTCAATTTCTATTTGTAGTTCATGAAAAACCCGTGTCAACCTTACTTTAAGTATGCTCTTTGTATTACGAGTCCTTGCAAGCTAGTGTAGGTTCATGGAATGTTTGGGTTGAAAAAGAGCGTCTGCTCGTAATGTTTCCCACAAATTATTGTTTTGAGATTCAAACCATGACGTATCTGTCTCTTAACTTAAATATCTACGTCACCATATTTTAAAAATCGTACTAAATAAAAATCATAAATTATTAGAATTGGATAGCTTCTTCGTGAATTAGGTACTCAAGTGGCAACTTGTTCCCAATCTCCATTCCCCCCTTTCCAGTTTTTCTCCGATATTTTCTCATGTCTCTCTATCTCTCTCTCTCTCTCTCTCTCCATTTTGCGCATACTAATGGCGATTTTGAAAGATCCCCCAGCAGGTTGGTTTCCACAGCATCCTTTCCTCGTTTTTTCTCTTTTCTTTCTTTAGCTCTTCTTCTAATAAAAAGCCCTTCCTTCTATTCCTTAAAACCCTAAGACGCGAGGAAGCGGGAAGAGAAGGTAATACAGAGTTTGCCATCGACGTCCAGGGATCAAAATCGGATTTGGGCTGGCGCTTAATAGCCATTCCACTCACCACCGTTCCTTCTCTACCCACGCCTGTATATCTCCAAGGGTAATAATAAGAATAAGGATAAGATCGACTACCCATATCGACCTCTTTCCTTCTTTAAGGAGTGTGTCAAGTGTGCCCGCGCTATTAAACTTTCATTTTTATTTTTTTACGATTGTCAATAAAGCTCGTAGAAGGATGGTTTCCAATTGGGGGCGTTTGAACCGGGGGGGGGGGGGGGGCAGGGGTCCTTTGAAGGTCACCAAATCGGTTCGAAAGGGGTGCCAAGAGCCTATTAATGTCTAGAACTTAAAATTTAGAAATTAAAATTTTAATTTCGGTGAGAAATCGGTATCGGTGACAGCATTACTTTAGATCATCAAAATTTAATGAAGTTTTAATTTGTTTCATTATGCTAAAATTAACAAAGTTTTTATATAAACTAGGAAACCCCCACTAAAAAAGCGCGGGCTCTCTTGACACATTCGATCCGCACCACCTTTTTTCATTCTTTTCTTTCAAAATCCATAAGAAAAAGTATAAGAGAAATTTTTCCTGGCTCTAGATTGGTTGAATTTAGTCACGTGAGGATCTAAAAACCCGTGGCGCGACTCCTCCCTGATAGTATATACCTTTATTCTTGGATTATCTTTCTATCCTTTTTTTTTTTTTTTTTTTTTTTTTTTTTTTTCGTATCTTGGATGGTTTCCAATTATAACGGATTTAGGGTTAGGAAGGTGGTTTTTCTGATCGAAATGGCGCATTCCCTATATAAGTACGCCCGAATGGATTAAGCGGCGTAAGCGAGCATCGGGTGAGACGATCGAAAATTAGTGAATATAGCTTTGGGATAAGTGTATATATACCAAAGGATTCTAAAAGTATTACTATATCGTAGTATGATTAGTTTTGTTTTATCTTCACCGAACCAGGCTTTTTTTCTTTCTATGGGAATAGAAACTTAGATCGGTTTTCTATTATTTATATTTCCTAGGACGATTAACAATGGACACATATGTTCATAATTAAAGGGAAACTTGGAGTTAAAAATGGAATTAGCTTTTGAATTTAATTTCGGAATCACCATGCCAAAAAACGTATTTGTGAATTTTTTCGGAATTTTTAGACACGTGTTTAAATTAATTTTTGAAGTTCGCAAAAATTTGAAAAAAAGTAAATATAAATTCTGGCCAATCATATTATTTCAACCTTCAACAGCGTTTGTTATGTCCAAACTTTAAAAGAATATATCTGGTTTTTGATGTCCAAGGTCTTAGACATCAAACACCGGCCTATTCTTTAAATGTTTGGACATTACAAGCACTGTTGAAGGCTGAAATAATATGATTGGCTCGAATTTATATTTACATTTATTAAATTTTTACCAAACTTTAGAAATTAATTTAAACATAAAAAAGTGTCTAAAAAATTTTTTAGACAAATTTTGTAAGATTAAATTGACATGTCCATGGAATCAACCGAAACAAATGGTCAAAACACATAGTTATATATAAGAAGGTGTAATATATCTAGCCATTTCCGATCAGATTTCGGCCTGATTCGATGCATATCGTATAGAATTTGGTGTGAAACCAAAACTTTTGCCAATTTCAATTTTTCTCAATTTCTCTTGAACAAAATTTATTGTGTACTATAAGGTTATCAATACTCTTAAATCATATCGCAATTTATTACGAACATCTTGACCCCCTGTGACATCTTGCATTCATGCACGTGGAATGCATCCTCCTCTGAAGATTTCTTTTTAAAAAGAGCAGAGAGAGCTTTTCAAAAAAGATGAAAAATATCAATTTCTTCATCGTAAAAGATTTTTAAAACGGGGCCATAAAAATCGTGACATTGAAAAATGGCATTTTCTCGAATGTCAAATAGCATTTTTTTTCAACCCCACTGCACTGTCTTATGTGCCCTTTAATATTTATATTTTTTCTTCTCCTTGGCATTTGAGCCCCCGTTTTTTGGAGCTTTAAAGTTTGGATCGAGATATCGGGGTTCACCATCTTCCTAGAACCTTTTTACATATTCTTGTCTTCAAAATAAGAGTATACTTTTTCCGCATTTTTCAACATTGTGTCTTAATCCGAGCTAGTTTAACTTTATCTATTAAGGTATGTGTCCACTGTTAATAGTTCTAGATTGTATACTTCTTTTAAATTTAACACGAACACTTGCTAAGCGAGTAGTTAGAAATAAGATAACCGATTTTTACCGATATCCTTGAAGAAAAAGTCTGTAAAAGGAAAAAGTTATTTCTTTTCACGTAGACTCTCCATTTTGATGCTGCGTGACATCTCTCTTTTGATTTCTATAGCGCTGTTTTTGGCCTCAGTCTACCATACTATGATTTAAAATCGTGTCTTTTATGTTTGTTCTAGCTCTGAACATTTGCTGCGAAAGTCGAATTTCTTTTTTAGGCATTTTAGTTTTACTTGACTGAACTATATTATTAAATATAAATATAAAAATGATAACGAACATCCAATGGAAAAACACCTTTTTATCCTTATTTTTCATAAAGATGGTTATTATCTTCGTTTTAGGCAGACCAACTAAAAAAAAAGTTATACTTTTTATATCTTTAACTAAATTTTAACATTTTGAACATCAAAATTAAAATTTTATTATAAATTATCTATCTTCACCAGAGCTCGGAATCGGATAACGATTAATTTAGGATATCCATTGATAACTATAGGCAGAAGCCGATGAAACCCTCCTTTGAAGTCTATTACTTCCAGGTCTTGTCTACCCCTCTCTGTATGGGTTAGTTTCAAAAAGCGCAATTCGTACGCCTCCTAACGGTAGATATTTTCGGGGCGGGAGTTCGTCGAGCGAATATCTCTAGCAGCCTTGGAGTTCCTTAAAAAAACGTCGTCGTTTGTGGAGAGAGAGAATTTTCAATTTCCCGTAGACAGGGGTTATGAAGTAGGACCCCTCTGATCTCGTAAAATTGGGAATTTTACCCATACAGAGAGGAGCGCTATATCGAACATTAGAGTAGTAGACTTCAAAGGAGGGTTTCATCGGCTTCTGCTATAGGCTTTTTTCAGATAATTTAATCTTGGATAAATTGTTTGTTAATATAAAATCACAAATGGATACAAATTATCTGGAGATAAAATTTTAAGCGTGATTAATAAATAAATTACGCGTTTATTCAAACGGATAATGCGAAGATAAAAATATGATGTTTCTCGAAATCCTTGTAGAATGAAATATAATAATTATATTCTAATCAAAATCGAAAGACACCCACTAAATTACTTCATTCTAGCTTCGAGATCTCAATTTGGGTTAAAATCCGCGAAGAAACTCGAGTTTCAAATTGTTCTTATCGGAGAATGAATAACTGGTTTAACGTATCACTTTCCCATAACAATGAGTACGAATAAAAAGTTTGCATTCAGATACGTTAACTCGAATAAGAAATGGATATTTTTTCTCGAACCCAATTAACAAAAGTTATACAAATTCCGAGGTCTAATCTTGACAATAAACCTATAGTATTTTACTCACCTTTAAAAATGATCTTCTTCCCTTCCATCCTATAGTTTTAAATCGTAACTTTTTTAAGAAAGCTTTGAGAAAACACGGGTTTCTTTTTTTTTAAACGTGATCTTTCATATAAGATGAAATTATTTTGATGCTGAACTCTTTCTTTAACGCGAAATTCGAATTACTCTGACCATCCATCTTCCAACAAAACAAAGTATGGTTGGAAACGTGAAACATTGGCCATCAGGTGTATAAGAAACGATCAAACTTAATCTTTACCTTTCTTTGTTTAGGTACTTAGAAATACGTATATTTTGTTTAAAAACAGTTTGCAGTATAACAGAAACTGCGCGCGGATTGTTACGTAATGTTGAACCATATTAAAATAAAAGTAATTGTTGCAATTTAGAATTTGGCCAAAAACTACTACACAAAACTCCCATATATTTTCTCCTATCATTTTTCAATCCATAACTTACCAAAAGTAATTTATTATAAAAACCATAAGTTTGACACTCCTCCGATTGCTCATTTTGTTGCGTAACAAATTATTCTGTTGAAATATATGCCTATATCTTATTTTTCTTAACGCCAAAACTTATCAAACCAATTATTCATTATTTTGAAATATATTTTCCGATAACTTTGCGGGGCGTGTTTGTGTTCAGCTTCTCGTACCGGAAGGCAACACCTAAACTATTTTCCATAGAGGTGGTATCTCTTGTACATGTCATTAATGTTAAATCGGAATAATATTCTTAAGCCTCGAACGTGGTGGGTTTGGTAAATAAGCCTATGTTCAAGTGCCCAAAATATATTCCCATAAACCATATACTTATGACTTTACGATACTTATGGCAATACTGTAAGCATTTATTCTTCTTTTCGCCTCGAAAACTTTGAAAACTTCTAACCAAACTCTTCTACGAAGGAAGAACCAGGTTCGCCTTATCGGTCTTTTGGATATTTTAGGTAAAACGTGAGAGGTTGATGTTGTGGAGGACGGGACAGGGGGGATTGATTTGGACGTAATTCGGGGTTTCTTCCAGCGATAAGGTCATTGCTGAAGAGGGTTATGTTTCGTTTCTCTTACTTCAGTCAATGCGTGCCAAACTAGAGCTCTTTAACAAGTTGAACTTTTTTAAAGGGATACTATAATCAGTTAATTTTAATCCATTTGGATTTTTAAAATTGATCAAAACTCAACTTGCTAAGACTAAATCAGTTTCTTGAGAAGGCGGCATTTTTAAGGCCAATGAGAGACTGTCTAAAAATGGAGCTTGAATCAATTTGGGTGTACCCTATAACAACAGTTTCTCAAGACAGCAGCTACATTCTCCATAAAAAACTGCTGCTGCCCTGTAGAAAACTGCAGCTGCCCTGTAGAAAACTGCAGCTGCCCTGTAGAAAACTGCAGCTGCCCTGTAGAAAACTGCAGCTGCCCTGTAGAAAACTGCAGCTGCCCTGTAGAAAACTGCAGCTGCCCTGTAAAAAACTGCAGTTACCCAGTAGAAAACTGCGGCTGCCCTGTAGAAAACTGCGGCTGCCCTGTAGAAAACTGCGGCTGCCCTGTAGAAAACTGCGGCTGCCCTGTAGAAAACTGCGGCTGCCCTGTAGAAAACTGCGGCTGCCCTGTAGAAAACTGCAGCTGCCCTGTAGAAAACTGCAGCTGACCTGTAGAAAACTGCAGCTACCCAGTAGAAAACTGCAGCTGTCCAGTAGAAAACTGCAGCTGTCCTGTAGAAAACTGCAGCTGCCATGTAGAAAACTGCAGCTGCTCTGTAGAAAAGTGCAGCTGCTCTAAAAAAACTGTTATTTTGAGAATGCAAATCTCATTTTTGACTGATAATAACTAGTATTATTATAATTATTAAATGAAGTTATATGGTATTTCACGAGGCTTATCCTTTGAAAACCTTGTAGCTTTCCATCCTTTTTATTCTTGCCCAAGCGTCGCTTCATTAACTCGGATAAGTGGAACGCATTCTAGCCGATAGGCTGTCCGTGCTCCAGGGATAAGGCTATAGGCGAGACGGGTTAGGCGCGTGAGGGGTCAGTTGGGTCCTGACTAATGATCAGTCAACCCCTTTCCGCTCAATCCCTACCTTCCGCGCTCACGTATAGCTCGATACGCGTTTACTACCTTAGGAGGAAACTAAGTTCTCATTGAAACCCCGATTTTTCTTTAGATATTTAGGAATCTTCCTAGATTTAGACTCGGTATATCCGTCTCTCTTGCCAGGTTCGTGTTATATTGTCCGCGGCGCGCTGTATCTCGCAAACCGAGATTTATGAATTTGTTGTCTATACAACGTTGGTCAAGATGAGGAGAAGGGAAATCCTTCATTACGACCCCTAGGCCTAGTGCCCTCTACAATATCTTCCGGAGGTGCTTCGAAGTTTGACGCACCGCTGCGCAGTATATATGCTATCGCAATTTGAGACTCACAGTCATGCAACATCACAGAATACAAAGTCGAGGGAAAGATAAGGGTCTCTGGGAATGTAATGTTATAGTAGTCATAGCTGACACGCATTGAGGGCAAGTTTAGATGACACGATGACCGCAAACGAACACCCACCAAATAACGATGCTTATGAACTAATTAGGAGTCCGGGAGTTCGGAAAAAATATTTAAAAAAAATTCCGATCAGCAGAAATTCGAGAAAATTTTGAAAATTTCTCTATTAAAATCCCATAGTTTCCAACCTAACGATACCTAACCCATTCTATGCGATTTTAACATGAATATTTGATTTCAAATACGTTTTTTTTCATACGTTCGCTGGCCTAGATTTTTTTAACTATTTTTTCTGAGCTCCCAATGTCCTAATTAATCCATAACCACCGTCATTTAGTGGGGGTCCGTTTGCGGTCGTGTGAGAAAACGAAATGCAGACCAAGTTATATCAGAGGATGAAGGCTTATACTGTGAAACAAATGTTGTTAGCTCCATAAATGATAATACCAAGAATCCATTCAGGTTCCATAAGAATATGGGAGCATAGCTTTAGCCTCTGGTACCATCCTCCCAAACCTTGTAACAAAAGTTCGTCTGCAATTTTCGCAACATTTGTACGCTTATATCTTTTTTTGGTCGGCTCCATTTTTATTAGCCAAAATATTATGTCAAGGTCGTTAGTGGCGTGGGTTATAATAGATGTCAGGAGCGATTTACTTGAAAAATCGATTCGAAGCAGACGAACTTTTTGCTACAAAGTTTGGGAGGATGGTTATTGAATCGCGGCCCTCCCATATTCTTATGGAACCTGAATGAATTCTTGATAATACTAGTTCTGTTATGGTTAAGTTCCTACGAGGAGCTATTCTGCACTCGTAAATTAAGCCTATACCTTTAGTGGATGAGATTAAATTATATTATCTTGATTAAATCCGTTTATTTGAAACAAAGTAATCTGCCCCTCAGGTTTTGATGAATTTTGAATGGATTCAATTTTTCTTTGGCCTAAACCCCAACAAGTAAAATATTAGTCTGTTGATGGTAGAAAAACTAAACTTCTCGTAATTTAGTTACGCGATGACAAATGTTTTAATAAATTGTATCTAAACCGTGTGCCAGATGCCTACGAAACCAAAAAAAAAAAAAAACTTAAAAAATAAAAAATTGTTACGAAGTTAAAATTAAATTAAATTTCAAGTTTTTTTTTTTTTTTTTTAGAAATACTCAGAAATTTTCTGGTATATACTAGGAAGAGTTATAAAACAAAATAAATAAAATGAAACTTCCTTTAGTAATAGTGGCCGGGGTTCTGTTCCGAAGCCTTCATGACCCCGCGCTCAACCTCTTCTTTCAACTACATTTTTTTCATATTTCCAAGTATTCTCATTTTCTTGACTGCCTTTTTTTATTTTTCTTCTCATTCTTCCATAAAAATCTTGACACTTTTTTCTTCTTTTTTCTTTATCACAAGAGCCTTTTATTCGAAAGCTTTTTTAGTCATAACCAAAATAAGTGTTATAGTGTGGCTATTGTATGTTGATTGACGAAGGCGTTGTCGGAAGAGAGATGAAGTCGGTTCTAAACTTTACTGGATTCGAATATGGCTAACTTAGATCAACTCCTCCGCCGCCTGTACAGATGATCTAAGTTGACCATGCTTCGAATAAAGACTGTCCGAAAGCTCTAGTAAAACTTCTCTCAGAGAGACAAAACCCCTTCCCCCAAAATCGTGTGACGTAGTTTATGGACAGTCCCGAATTGAAAAAAATCACTAGGCTGTTTTTACACGCGTGTGACGTCGGAGTTGCTTTTCATTTCATTGTACTTCCATACCTTAATCAAACAAATTGGCATTCCCAAAGAGAAAAAATCGCTTAATTTGGAAAATTCCAACAAAATTGGATCAAATTGACCAAGTAAAATAATCTAAATTCAACAAAAATGTACCAAAATGAATAATGTCTTTGGTCGAATTCTGTTGGATTCTAAGTTAATCACCATGGTGTAAAGGAGATATATTTAATTTAAGACGCAATCAATTATAAAATTACATAAAAATTAAACAAACTGTGCATATTATATTACTTCTATTGGGTGTAGTATTATGGAACCTTGGTATTCTTGTTTGTATTTTTTTTTTTTTCTTCTACTTCTTTATGGAAAAAAAGAGGTCTTCTCTTCCTTTTGGTCTTAACACGCTTCAACGAATCCTTATAATAAAGAGATAATTCTAAAAAATTGCTTTCGGGGTTGGAGTCAACCCTTACGTATACCCCCTTGTCCTTGCTTGACTCTAAAATTTCATCAAATGATTAAAATCTCCAAGTTATTACTCCTAGTCGAGCTAGAGAACGACCGAGGATGAAAAAGAATTATAAGCGTATGGAAGAAAATATTCCAAATGGCGTATTAAACTTGATTGATCCACTTTTAAGCCCCTTCCTCAACTTCGCTGTTTTTAATCTTTTAATTTAATTTTTTTTTTACGGAAAGTATAATTTAATAATTTGGGTGAGAGTATAATAAAGAAATAATATGTTAAAATATATTAAGGCCCTTGTGAGTTTTAGACATTTTCTTCAAGCCTATTTAAGCTAATTTCGAAAAAAGATATCTAACTTATAGGTTAGTATTGCTAATTGATGAGGCTACCTTGAAAATCGGGGTCAAATTTGCAAATGATCACATCAAGGAGAATAATTAATGCATAATATTTTTAGTTTTTTCATAATTTCCAGAATTAGTCTAAAATATATAAGCAAATTATTTCAAATTGATTTTTAATTTGAAGAGTGCAAATAAAACAACGAAACTAAGATTTTAAATCATATTTTCGTTCATTATTTTTCACGAACATAAATTTAGAATTTTTTTATCCGAACGTATAACGCGGATAATATTCTAAGATAAGGCCATTTTTTGGATAAAAACGGATATGGGTCATTTTTTTATCTTCGAAAACGATAACTCGAATGAAAAATAGTCTATTTTTAATCAAACAGATAATATACAACAGAATTTAGATTTTATCCAATTAATAAAAATTATACGAATTCCGAGCTCTAGTTAAAACCGTCTGTAAAAAAACGTTTATCCGCGACCTAAACGTCGTCTGCTAAAGACCCGGGGTTCATACAATCTTGAAATAGTCCTGGAATTATCAGAGAATTTGAATGTTGACAAAAAAATTAGAGAAATTCGAAAACATTGCCACAAATCAAGAGAACTGCGAAATTTATGAAGTTAGAGTACTTGGGCATCAACTTCTTGACATGTTTAATGATACTATAAGTATCGGAAGTAACTAAATAAGCTAAATCAATAGTTTTCATCGCGTTGATCAACGACACTAAAATCAAATCATTGTATTTCGTGTAAAGCCGACGACGAGACTTTATTTCATTTCGAGAATATAGGGATTTGGGAGCTTTCCTAGAAGCGATTTATATAATAGGGAGTCAGCAAGAGAGACATTGATACGTCAGAGGTTTCTATCTCTCACCTCTTTGTCATCCCCCTTAGTGAGGGAATTACAGTATTCGCCCGTACAAGCGCTCCCTCAGTAAGGGGGTTCCGTGACGTCAGGCTTTCTTTGCCCTTTAGCTCTTTGCTGTCTCCCTATTCTGCTAGTATCCAACCTTAGAATCCAATCTTATTATCCCACCATTGGTGTTTATTACAGCCAAAAACGGGAAATGCCTCCTGAGGATAATGTATACCCTATATTGCGGTGATCGAAAATAAATTTAGCATATTTTCTACCAAATACCTTAGATATCACTCCTCTGACATAACCCTATCATATCCATATCCTGAAACCGATAATTCTGAATCGCTACGATTGTGGGAGATGAAACTGGAAGCCTTACTGAAATTCGAAGAGGCTTGTGTCATAGCGATGAAGATGGAACACTATCGAGGTTCTTTGATCGAAGGTAGTAAGTTACCCGATCGAATTTTTTAGTATGAGGTTTAGTATTAGGTATCAATACGCCTCAGCTTTGACCATTGAGGCAATTCCAATTGAAGAGTTTTATAATCTTTACTGTTTTGAAAATAACAAATTTCCCGTAGAAAAACCGGTTTTTCAATGAGAGTTACGGTTCCTACTAAGATTGTTACTAAGTATAGTGAAAAGGAATAAGAGATGGACCATATATATTGTATGGAGAAAACTATGTTTCGGCTCATAGTCACGCTTCGCCGATAAGCGGATTAACATTAGCTAGTGAGACAAACGGTGAAAGGGAACGAATCCGACTGAGATTTCGGCACGTTCAAAGCTACGGCCTGATTACAAACTACAATGACTGTTTCTTCGAACTCGGAAACAGAAGGCATCGCCGCCTATGAACATGGTGAATTCAAAGTGTTCGTTATCAATTGCTGAACCTCCCAGTTTTCACGATCCTCCAGTAAGAAAGGTTGAGAAGTACGAGGGGGATTTATTGTACTGATGGAATTGCATCTTTTTGTAATGTACAAACCGCGTATCTCAAATGGGAGGGCATCAAATTTGTATAAACGCGTGTGTATGTGGGTTTGTTTGTACCAACACCGAAACAATTTTTTTTTTGTTTTTGTTTTTAATTTAAAAAAGGTTAGATTTCTTTATGAATTTATTCGGAAACCCGAATAAATTAAATTCTATATTTTCACCTTTCGGGATTTATCGCCTATTTGGATCCATATTTCACACGTACTTGATTCTGTATTCCTAACCCACTTGGACTCATTTCTCATCCATTTGGATCCATATTTCACATCCACTTGGGCCCATATTTCTCGGCCACTTGGGCTCATATTTCACATCCACTTGGGCCCATATTTCTCGGCCACTTGGGCTCATATTTCTCGGCCACTTGGCTTCATATTTCTCGGCCACTTGGCTTCATATTTCTCGGCCACTTGGCTTCATATTTCTCGGCCACTTGGCTTCATATTTCTCGGCCACTTGGCTTCATATTTCTCGGCCACTTGGCTTCATATTTCTCGGCCACTTGGCTTCATATTTCTCGGCCACTTGGCTTCATATTTCTCGGCCACTTGGCTTCATATTTCTCGGCCACTTGGCTTCATATTTCTCGGCCACTTGGCTTCATATTTCTCGGCCACTTGGCTTCATATTTCTCGGCCACTTGGCTTCATATTTCTCGGCCACTTGGCTTCATATTTCTCGGCCACTTGGCTTCATATTTCTCGGCCACTTGGCTTCATATTTCTCGGCCACTTGGCTTCATATTTCTCGGCCACTTGGCTTCATATTTCTCGGCCACTTGGCTTCATATTTCTCGACCACGTGGGCCCCTATTTCTCGACCACGTGGGCCCTTATTTCTCGACCACGTGGGCCCCTATTTCTCGGCCGCTTGGGCTCGTATTTCTCGGCCGCTTGGGCTCATATTTCTCAGCCATTTGGACTCACATTTCTCAGCCATTTGGGCTCATATCTCTTAGCCATTTGGCTCATATCTCTTAGCCATTTGGCTCATATTTCTTAGCCATTTGGGCTCATATTTCTTATTTGACAGCCACTGAAGAGCCAATATTGCTCGCTCATTTGTTCCAATATTTTTCGATCATTAAATGTTCCAATATTTCTGTTCCATTTGGGCCCACCTTTTCAACATAATCATGTCTTACCTGAGTCAACATAAATCAGTATTTATTTTACATTGTTCCTAGTACATTTCGCGACATCGAACCACATTTAAGTCTTGGTACATTTAATGCTATATTTATATAATATATAATTTCATGTCGGCGTTCTCCAACTTGACGCGAAGTGACGTGTCCCCTCTTATATTGTCACTTACGTCCTTGTGGCAATTCGCCCACTGAAGCGCGTCTTTCTTATTATCCTGGGCATCGAAGCGGCCAGTTATTTCCATGGCGAGATGAGAAGAGAACGCCGGAGAGGAGGAGTAGGCTTGCGGTTTAGCCTTATCCGCTTACGCTTACCTATTTCATCCTAATGAACAGGGATGACGCTCTTCCAACCGTTCTCAATATTACGAATCATCTTGAGATTTCTACGCTTCGAAATCTAACCTCCATCGCGTCTCCGAGAAACCTAACGATTGAGGTTGAGGAGTGACTTAGCGTATTACTATCGGAAAACTTAAACAGCTTATGAATATTGCTCGTTCTCCCGTGGTTTTCACGCGGAACCCATCCCGTAAGATATCCGTATCTTTCTCGTTTCTCTCCAATGTCAGCTTCGCTTAATTCGCTAAGCCTATTTTAAGCCTAACTTAGGCCTATTTCGGGTCAAACTAAGCAGGCAACGTTCTATGACGGTTCGTTTCGGTTGGGAGCCTGTAGTAACGGTTCTCATTGACGCGTAGGGAAATAGGATATGGTAATATATAGGCTCAAAACCACCTCTCTCTATACACACCTTCACCACCACTTTTGATCACAAACCTTCTAATCTAGTTAACTTTCGTGAAATATTGCAATTTGAAAGTTTTAGTATATCGTCTACCCCTTTTCCCCCATCTTTCTGAAACCTATAAAAGACGACAGAGATGCTTTTAATAGAGTTTTTTTTTTAACTTTTTTAAGTTCAATTTTGTCGTAAATTATTTTGATATTAAAATACCTAGAAAATTTGAAAGGGATTGTGAAACGAATATTTTTCAAATTTTTGTTGTTGGTTTTTTTTGGAACATCGTTGCTTAGAGGATGAAACACTCTAATGCCCTCTTCAGACGAGGCGTAAATTAACCTGGTTTGATCAGATTTAACTGAGATTTAGGTAAACCTCGGTTAAATCTAATTAAACCGGGTAATTACGCCTCGTCTGAAGAGGGTATAAGAATAATGTCTGATTTTTAATTTTCTAGATGGGTAATTAAATTTATATTGGCATTAATATATGCATATTTCAACTATTACCTATTCTTATAAAAATATATTAAAAGCTAAAACACGGCCCTAGAGATCGACGTCACAAGAAGATGTACGAACTAAGGTTATTTAAGGTTTCTTGCTAGAATTTAGAAACGAAATTTGAGATGAGACCTACTTCAATTATCTTTTAAAAATTTAATTTTATATCAATACCTTGCTATACTTGAATTTAATCAGCCTTTAAATTTAATAATAATTATGTAAATTCGATTTTGATTCTAAATTCCTATAAGTTGCTCTAAAAATTAAGTAGAACTTTACTGAAAAATTTAAATATTTCGCTTCGTACGTTTTCTTGTAAAAACATTACAGGCTGCTCCTGAATGTATAGGCACTTGCTGCCGGTTATACTCCGAACAGGACCACCTGGAAAATAAAACGGCAGTAAATTTAATTAGTTTTCTAGAGCCGGGCGCCTAAATGTGATTATAGCCGTAATGCCGCTCTTCTTTTCGTATATATGCCGTGTTACAACTTGCAGCGTGCATGGCACTGTCTTACAGCAATTGCCTTTTATACATCCCTTCGCGTATATAGTTCTTGCCATATGGTTTGGAAGAGAGAATTTAGATTACGTTCGCGTCTTAAACTGGCAACAGTCAGAATCAGCTTTAAATTACAACACGTAAACATAGGGCTCTACATATAGTAGTAGTAGTAGTAAACATTCAACACCCCTTACTCATTGCTACAATCTCAAATCTATGTAGGGATTTTACTTGAAAATCTAATAGAGTTTGAGATTTTAGGAATATTACTTGGAAATCGATCAGAGAGTTTGAGAATGTAGGAATAATATTCGAAAATCTATTAGAGAGTTTGAGATTGTAGGATTAATACTCGAAAATATATTGGAGAGTTTGGAAATGTAGGAATATTACTGGAAAATTTAGTAGAGAGTTTAAAAATGTAGGAATAATACTCGAAAATCTATTGGAGAGTTTGAAAATGTAGGAATATTACTGGAAAATTTGATAGAGAGTTTGAAAATATAGGAATAATACTCGAAAATCTATTGGAGAGTTTGAAAATGTAGGAATATTACTTGAAAATGTAATAGAGAGTTTGAAAATATAGGAATAATACTCGAAAATCTATTGGAGAGTTTGAAAATGTAGGAATATTACTGGAAAATTTAATAGAGAGTTTGAAAATATAGGAATAATACTCGAAAATCTATTGGAGAGTTTGAAAATGTAGGAATATTACACGAAAATCTATTGGAGAGTTTGAAAATATAGGAATATTACTCGAAAACCGAATAGAGAATTTGAGATTGTAGGAATATTACACGAAAATCTATTGGAGAGTTTGAAAATATAGGAATAATATTAGGAAATCTAATAGATAGTTTGAAAATGTAGGAATGATACTCGGAAATCTATGGAACGTTTGAAAATGTAGGAATATTACACGAAAATCTTTTGGAGAGTTTGAAAATGTTGGAATGATACTCGAAAATCTATTGGAGAGGTTGAGATTGTAGGACTAATATTCAAAAATCTATTGAAGAGTTTGAAAATATAGGAATAATACTCGAAAATTTAATATAGAGTTATTGTATAGGAATATAATTCTTAAATTTAATAGAGAATTTGAGAATGTAAAAATATCATTCGGAAATTTAATAAAGAATTTGAGAATGTAGGAATATCACTCGGAGATCTAATAGAGAGTTTGAGAGTGTAGGAATATTATTCGGATATCTAAAAAAAAGTCTGAAAACGAAGCAATATTAATCGGAGATGTATGAATATTACTAGGAAATCTAATGAGTAGTTTGTGAATGTAGGAAAAGTTCTCGGAAATCTAATAGAGAGTTTGAGATTGTAGGAAAATTACTAGTAAATCTAATAGAAAGTTTGAAATTGTAGAATATTACTTGAAATCTAATAGTTTGTGAATGAAGGAATATTACCCGCAAAGTTTGAGAATATAGGAATATTTCTTGGCTATCTAATAATGTAAAACTCTATCAGATTTCTAAGAAATATTCCTACAATATCTAACTCTCTATAAGATTGGAAAGAATTATGCCTATAAAAGTTTCAAGTGGTAAGCAAATCTACTCTTCTAGATATTACTCTTTTTTTTTTTTTTTTTTTTTTTGACTCTTCAACCGCTTGAGGTGTGGGGGGATTTTTGCTTACACTTAGAATCCACATTGTATCTGTGCTGAAATTTCACCATGATTCTGACTAACTTGGCTAAGCTTGTATTCCTCATATTAATATATAAAACTATATATAGGATAAGGAAAGGTTCCTTTCCACCATCTTATGAGACGTAGAAGAGTATCTAGCCAGAGTGAGAGCGGTTATTAAATTTTTCGTACTAGCATCCTCTATCCTCCAACTCTTTTGGAATTCTTGAGCCGTGTCTTGCAGGGTAATTACTGTATATTAGATTCGCCTCATCATGGACGAATTATACTGCCGTTAAAAGACACAACGAAGAAGAAATAGCTTCAAAATAAAGTTTTCTTGAAATTCTAAATTGCTTAGTTGGGGCACTCAACAAACATAAAATTTCCTTAAAGATATCCAATTCCAATTCGTGAAATTGTTGACAACATCTCTTTAAAGGGGGCATGCAACCTAACAAGTGATTTTTTTTAATGGATTAGTTATCGTTTAAATAAATACCCCCAAATAAAAAAATTCAAACAAATATTAAACTAGAAATAAATTTAAAACTAAGAAAATAGGCTTAGCTGGATTCATGAAGATCCTGAATTTATTCAAATTGATGAGTTATCAACCAATCAAATGTTATTGGAAGACTCATAGAGATCTCGTCTTAACTGACCAATCAATGCGAAGAAATTCAGGATCTGCATGAATCCAGCTAAGCCTATTTTCCTTGTAAATTTTAAATTTATTTCTTGTTTAATATTTGTTTGTAATTTTATTTAACTGATGGATTAGGCCTTATTTAAACGCTAAGGAGTCGAAAATAAAATAAAAATACGTGTTGTTAGGTTACATTCTCCCTTTAACATTTACACTTTAAATCGTGGTACTATCATTTTAATATAATTTCGCCAAGACTTGCTTTCTCTCGTTGGCTTTGGGGTTTCTCTGTTTTTGAAGCAACGCTGTTCGTGATTTTACTTTTGCTATGATGATCCATTTAACCCGGCCGTCACCCTAGAGACTTCAAATCGAACTTGAGTTGAATTTCGACTCTAATAGAAAACCAAATTTTAATCCATGCTTTTTTATACTTTCCCCCCTCTGAGAAAAAATGAAATATATTTTTTACGTGAAAATTTTCTCTTGAAAAACGTGGATATCGAAAAATTTGAAGTTTCAGCGAAAAATCTAAATAATAAAAGATATGATTCGAAGGAGAGAGAGGCTAGTTTTTTTTTCTTTCTCTCTCTGGGAATTTCATCAGAGATATCGGGACTGAGGTGAAGAATTTTCTTTATTATTGGTTAAGGGAAAGGGTAGAATTTTTTTCCTTTTCAATTTTTAGGATGGCGCGTGGTTGAAATATATTTCTCTCCGTTTCTGTATTTAAAGGGGCGATGAAATGGTCAATTTATTTATTTTTTGTTGGTTTTTTCCGCGGTGTTTTCTATTGTGTAGACTTTTCATCGCTTTGCATATCTGTATCTCGGATTAAAAACTACCCGTCAGATCGGGATCGGTGATAAAAAATGAACCAGATTTTGAATTTATTTTCTGAATCACCATGCCAAAAACATAATCTAGAATTTTTTCTCGGAATTTTTAGACACTTTTTTGGTGTTTAAATTAATTTCTAAAATTAGTTAAAATTTGGATAAAAGTAAATTCGGGTCAATCATATTATTATTTCAGCCTTCAACAGCGCTTATACTGTCCTAACATTAAAATAATAGGCCGGCGTCTGATACCCAAGGTCTTATGCAGCTAATACTAATTTGTCTGTATTTTCCTCGGCCGATATATTTTTCATAAAAAGCGCTGCAAATTTTGCAATTTGCGTTCGCCTAACTTTTTGCATGTATATCTTTGTTCTAATCTATACAACTGTCACAGTCAGCTTAAAATCTTTTCCGCAGATAATTATTGTAATTTTCTGACTTCTTGAAAGATTTTTTTAAATTCCCTGACTTTTTAAAATATTTTAAAATTCTATGACTTTTCCCTGACCTTTTTGGTTCATTCTCAAATCCCTGACTTCTCCCTGTTTTCCCTGACCTGTGGCTACCCTGAAGTCGATTAAAATTAAATAAAAATTTACTTTTGTTTTTCGGCCTCTCTTTAAAAATAAAAATGTGCGCGCAAAATAAGAAAAAATAAAATAAAATTTGGAGAGATTGGCTGAAGAGGGAGCCATGGCCGAAATGTTTGCAGTTTCAATTTCCATGACTAAACAGCGAATCAATTTGAGATTACCATTTTAAAAGGAAACTGTATTGGTTTCTTAGCTCACCCGCTCTGCAACCAAAAAAAAGTATATAAAAAAAAAGCAGCAATGGAAAACTTCTACATATATTAAGAACTAGAAAGGGGAAAAAATATCTATATCTTTGAATTGAATTCAAAATAGATTTCCCAAACTTTTGAAAAAGAAAGTGGCATTTTTGTATATGATTTTTTTTTTTTTTTTTTTTTTAATTTTGAACTTTTGCTTTATTATGTTGGAAATTGATTGATCATTTAAAATTTGTTACGTTTTTACTTCTTAAAGGAATAAGAGACTCCGCTTTTATTTTTAGTTTTATCATACTATTAAAACGCCATATTCAAAAATTTTAACATCTGGGTTGAGGGGTTCTTAAGAAACTTCAAAATTAAAATTTCAAAATATATAGGTCATTTTTTCTCGATATATGAGACGTAGTTTTATTTATTGGACGTATTTAACGATTATTTTCATACGAGAAGGACTTTCTGGATTAAGTACTATTGTAAAAAAGACCGCGCGAAAGCGACTTTATCACGTGCCAGAATTAACCCGCGTGAATCAACAATAGACTTTACAATAGACACGCGACTCTATAGTGATGACGTAGTATTGCGGGAAATCTTTATTTTTAAAATTTCAAAACTGGCGATTATAAAATATACATTTCTACTGTTACTATATTTTTTTCAATGACATACAAATATATATTTTAAATCGTTTTTTTAATGATTTTTTTCGAAAATGATACTCAATTTCCATTTGGAAATTCTTCGTCATCAAGAGAGAAAAAATGAATTTACGTTTTAATTAATTTAATTATTAAAAACGCTGCAAAAGGTTTTTTTAATAGTACCTTAATATAATTTATGCACCTTCGAAAAAATTGTTGACAGCATCACTTTAAAATATAAATTTTTGGGAAGTCCAAACATTTAACGCGAGGGCCTCTAATTTAGTAAATTGTAACGGACCCTAGCTCCACATCTTTCTAACTTTCTTATCATATGAATGTTGGATGAACTTCAGTTTGCTGTTTTGGTATCATTAGAGTAGGAAGTTAAAAAGTAACACGAAAGGTTGTACCAAAGACCGTTTATAAAATGTTTTTCCTGACCGAATCGTGGTATGCTAAAGTCTTATCCACATGGATAAAATACATTATGTATTTTTTCGAAAGGGATAACACCTTAGCAGACGACGTTTCGGTCGCGTATAGTACTAACCGGAAACCCAGAATTTCCAAACATTCCTCATACTGAACTGTTCATAATATACCAAAAGCAAATACCAACACTCATAATCTTCTGGGACTGTTTATTCCCTATCAGTGCGGGGGAAAAAAGTATTACTAACTATAGCGTACGGAAATCTTCAATCCGTTAGGGATAGCTGTTTCCGCCAACCGTTCGCTATCTTGGTTCGCGAGTCTTTCGACGTTAAGCCTTTAAAGTTGCTTTCACGCAAGTTTTAGTTTGTGGGCTGATAAGGGTTCGTATTAACGAAGGTAGTAAAAAACTGAAAACGAAAGGAAAGTACTAATTTAGACCAAATCATGAAGGAAGCTTCACCATTGTAAATAATAAGTTTAATATATTCTAAAAATAGCTTCAATTGAACATATTTGTTATAGTAGTAAAGCCAGAAATCATAACAAACTCGAAACCCAAGTAGGAATGAAGGTATAAGATCAACATCTCCAATGTAAATTTCTCCGTGATTAAAATAATCATAAGTCGTACGTACTCTAAGGGCCTGAACTACCACTGGGGGCCCAATGTTTTGTAAGAAATAATTTGCAGAAGTCTGACCCTTCTCAAAATTTACATTCTGGCCATACCAAAACATTGTACCCAATATTTGCTTGGTTGTACCTAATATTTGTTTGGTACTAATTATAATGTTTGCGCATGTGACTGCTCTGACTAAAATTGGGGGCCCATTTGACAAATACTCTGAGATTTGCCAGCGTAAGGTCTATAGTTTTAAAGGCGTAGTATTACTTCTGCCTGTCACCCTGGGAACAAACTCATCCTCCAGGCTTTCTCTTGCCTTGCTACCCAAGGGGAAGCTCTGAAGGTGAGCCCACTTCCAGTGAAACAGGCAGAAGAAATCCTAGACTAGAAAAATCAAAATGTGATGTGAAAGAACCTTAACTCAGTGCTCAGCACCTTATCCCATTCCGTGAACATTCAATTCTTTCTGATCGGAAACGCGTCTTCGCCGAGGAAACTGTTTTACTTTTGGTTTCCTGATTCCATATTTACCCTACGACCTATAGCCCCTCTCACCCTTCTCCTAACAGTGATTCCACGGTGTTAAAAAGGTGTTTAGGCCTAAACTATCTTTGGCTACGTGTTACGCCGTCCAAGCGAGAGTAATATATATTTATTTTTTCATTCTCGGACATTACGGGGACCTGTTTAGAGGCTTCTCTATAGTTTTTCTTGTACAATACCTCTACATTTGCCTTGCAATTTTTTTTAGTTCTCTTTTTTATGGCTTCCCAGCACGACATCGCGTTTTTTGGTATCTTTTTTGCTTAGTATAGTGTGACCGAAATAGTATTTTTTATCTTGATACCTCGCGTTTTTGATATTTAGAATGCTTATTTTATTTTTTTGAGTTTCATATAGTTGTGATATTTGTAAATTTCATGAAAATAGGCGCAATTAAATTTTTTCTTTCCTAATTTTATCGTTATTTCAGAACTTAACTTGAAGTTGTTTTAGTTATGGATAAAGAATAACATAGCGCACTAGGTTTTGTTAGATACAATTTTTGCGTGCACTGTTTTGGGCCGTTAAAGGCTGTTTATGATCACCAGGTTTGGTTATTCATCTTTATCTATTAAGATAGGTGTCCATTAGTTGTTAATAGTCCTAGGTTATAGGTTTATTTTGTTGCTTTAATCAGTGTCTGAACTATAAAATCTTTAAATTGTCCATTATCAAACCCTCTTCTTAAACAAAGTATATAAAATCTTTTGTTCAATCAAGACCAGTTTGTAGCTCAGCGAACTATATAGATCATTAATACGCAACGTATAACCTCGTAAAGAAAAAAATAGTTTTGAAAAACAAGCTTGAAAAAAATGGATATAAAATGAAAATCGTAAAATACCCGGGCCATTTTAAAGGTAAAACCGGATAAAACCTTTTTAAAAGCCTAGCTCTTTTACAAACGCGATTAATCACAAATAGCACGTTATCCCCATCATCTTACATCCACGGACCTTAATCTCGTGTACCAGGATAGCTATGATGTACTACTTTTTTCCTATGAGGTTTAATTCATCACGTATTATTCCGCCCTATAGTTTTTTCAACTATTCTTCAACAAAGTATAGATATCGTAACTCCTTTTAACATGATTATAAAACTTCATTACGTTAAAATGGCATAAAAAGATCTCATTGATACCTCTCTCTCTCTACTAGGTTTTTTTCTTCTTCTCATTTCCATCCATCGCGTATCAGTATCCTCTTTCTTTTATGGACCTCTAAACGGCGGGGAACCCCCACAAAATTCGTCGTATTAGCCTATAAGATTTTTTTTATTCTCTATCTCAAACAAGAGAGAAAGAGAACGCAGAGTGTGGGAAAAAATCACCTCGCGCTAATGTTCCTGGTCATAAGAAATAAGAAAAAAAGGAATAAAAGCTATATAAGGGACCCGGTTAGGTCATTACTTGATTTTAGTATTCACGAACTATATATACGACTTGCATTAAAGAAATAGGAACTTTTTACTTCTTCTCTTTGAACTATGACTCGTGAATTACGGTGATTCGTCCACCATATCACGCCGAATAGAGTCGATACGAGATTTTATTTTGAAACTAATAATAGACAACGAAGCGCAGTGTTTAACTTCATAGGAGTTTAATTACGTCGAAGTTGTCAAATGATTCAGTACTTAAAAGTGTATTTATTTACCTGGTTTTTGGCAACTCTTGTAAAGTTATATACCGTTAATTCTATACGAAATTAAAGTGAAAATTTAATTACATATATCAGTTTTGCTTAGTTTTTTCCTCCTCCATGCACTTGAACTCTTTAAAAACATGGGAGTTATTTTTTGATATCAAGTTCATTTAATTTTAACTCTAGTTAAACTTAGTTCAGCTTTGATATTGCTTTCCGTTCTAACTTCTATCTGGACTAAGAGGTCGGGGTTTGGACAAGGTATATCCGTAAATATTTGGTTTATCAGTTGATTATTAATAATAAACAGTTAAATTTTCGCGATCATAGACTTCATTCGAATAATTTCAAATTATGAATAAAGATAAAGTTATTTTGTCCAAACACCGACCTCTAATCTGGACTTAATTCCTGCAAATTTGACATTCCAATTAGTTTTAATTGATAATTCAAATGAGTTCAACATTTGCCATTGCATTACGTTCTTCTGTAACTCAACATAGTTGAGCTTTAACATTACATAAGAAATTTCACTTCATATTGCCTAGCCAGGCATCAAGGAACCCATTGTGAGTTGGGTTTCGAGCTCGCGACGCCCTTCAGTGGAGTGATGTAACTTTTAATGGGTTCCTAGATAAATAAAAAATGCTCTTAGCGTTCGTACTGTATTTATATTCTTGGTTCTAAGCTTTGAAGTCGCATTGTTTTTCCTCTAAAAGCTTCATCGATAACTTCACCTATATGTTTTCTTATCGAATATAAAAACCTAGTTTCACACTCACTAGGCTTCCTATAAGCTATCCATTTGGTTTAATGAGCAAGTAGGTTTTTAGGAGATAAGCAAAAGGCGATTTTAGGGAACCCGAGCATCGTTGCCTTTTAGTTCAATAGGGGAAAGCGCTAGGTTCTTTTCGTGGATACTCAATCTTCAGGGCAACCAATGATCTTAGAATGCTAAGTAAGCTCGAACGGCCTCCCTCCGTCTTCGATATAGCGCCTTAGAACAACACCCACGCGCGTATATATGTGGGAGCGACGGACTTCTACGTATTGGGAGGCCGTTAGTCAGTCCCCCATCAACAGAAATAAAGGATGGTGCTAAGGAACCAAAGGGGGAAACACCGAACACGGAGCTCAACCCTATTCATAGGAAAATACCAGAAATTTGGAGGTTGTTGTGGTGTACCTCAGATAAGAAAGGGGCTAATGGGTTTGCTGAGATTGTTTGGCGGGATTTAGAGGTGATAATAACAACATTACATATATGTGCTTTGATTTAAATTGTAACCCATTTTCATTGAACCTATAGTTTAATATCAACACCATTAGGTTTTTAAAACCTTGATTATTATGATAGTATCAGGCTTTAAAATCGATAAAAATAACCAAAGTCTAATATCTATTTAAGGTGAAGCCCTGAGCGTTTTTTGCTGGGCCCTACTTTAGACACGATTTTCTTCGCTTCTAGGGCTATCAGAACTATTTCCTTACTTGCTAATGAAACTAGAGACAATTCTAAGTAACTTCTTCGAGAAACATTTTCAATTACGGTTATACTTTAATTTTAAATTAACTTATATTTACTTTAAGTATATGTACTAAAATTTTGTCTATAAGAAAGATTTTAAATACAAGTAATCTTCTATATTGGAACGTTTCCTCCAAGGCCCTCTTTCATGACCCGTTTACTACTTTCATAATTAAAGCTTTTTAAATTTTGTTTTAGTTCCTAAATATACCTATTGAATTTTTGAGAAGAAGCTAATAATGATCTTGTAGAAGAATCTAAAGAATGATGTTAATTTGAATTTTCCCCAAAAACACTGTCTGCTCATTTATCCCTCTTTTTTCGAATATAGTTGCTAATTTGAATTTACCTTAAAGACATTTATTTCGAAGTTAGAACTGTGTTCTTTAAGCCCCTTATTTTGAATATTTGTTAATTTTAATTTGCCTCGAAAACTGCGCGTTTTAGCCCGGCCCACTCCCCTTTGTTAGAAATTAAATACGCTCTTAAACAAGATCTATCAATTTTGTATCTGCCATTGAATTTTGTATAAAAAAATCAACTCTAAAAGCTAATGTATAATTGCGCAATTCTTGCGCGAAGTGAGTCGCAACTTGTTTCCTTCGCGTACGTTCCCAATCGCGCTCCATCGTTCTCCTTCTTGGGTCTTTGCGATCTCGCTTCAGCATCCTAGAAGAAGGAGAACCATCCATCAGAATGACGCCCTGACGTGGACAAGTGCTACTTGCCTCTTTCTAGCTATACTCTAACCCCATTCGCGCTTCACTCCCTATGATAAGATCTCGCACTCTGTAGTTTTCGCCTTTCGCCCCTTTTTTGGTAATTTTGCAAATAGGGTTTACCCCGAGCGTCGTTCCCGAGGAAAAAAGAGAACGGTATAAGAAAGAGAAAAAGAATGAAAGTTTTCTTGTCGTGGTGATGTATTTCTCTGACTGTTACATAACCCAAACTCTCGCGTTTCTTTTAGAGATACGCGCGCCTTACGCGAGATGGCGATAATGTTCAGTTTTAGAGAAGCGATATTATGTTAAAAATGAACTTCTGGATCTGAAAAATGGAACATAATTTATAGGGATCATAATCTCCAAAGCCATTTTTTTTACAGCGACTTTAGTTTTAGATGTTGTCACCCGCAGCTGAACTATATATATCAACCCCTAATTTTTTTAAATTATAACAATATTATAATCTACATCGAATCGGCATCACTAAAAATAAAACAAACTAAATGTCTACGATAGTGTCACCGAGATGGAAAGGTCTTCTTTGAGGGATAAAAACGTAGTAATATCGAGAGCCCCTACAAAATAGTTCATGACTTTGGGTGCGGAGAGAAGAGAGATAGTTTTACTCATTCAGACTTGAGTTATTCCTGGGTAAAGATTACCTCATCAAAATTGATTTTTATTGGCTGGCTATATCACGTGTTTTTAAGAAGTTCTTTCCTACAGTTTAGTCCTAGACTTTGTTAATTTATTTTTGGCAGCATACACGAAATAAACTATAACATGTTGACTATCATTAACAATATATTTCATATTTTCATTTCCCATTTATTCAACTCAAGATTCGAGTAATTGGATTTTTCGTTCAAGATTACTTCTACCCCCTTAAAGTATACACGCAACCTCACTTATTTCGGGCCTCGTCAAATTGAAATCGCCCCCCAAACACGTGAATAAAACACCAAAGCCACTAAAATGAACAGTAAAACCGACGTCACAAATCCTTTAGGGATTTTATTATTCAATTCTTGAAAAGGAAATGAGTTCAATTTAAAGAGACCCGCATTAAGTGTCTACTTTTCCCGGGATGTTCTTCCCTATATGTCCAGTCTTTTAAAAAGCATATATAATTCAGAATTCTCCCTATAGCGTAATCCCACTCGAAATAAATTCAACATTTTATCTCCTTGGCTTGTTCCAACAGTAAAATTCCTCTTCACCCTAATCTCTGGCAAAATTCTCCCTCATTTCTTTGATTAGGTTAAAGGGCAATTTCACCCTTTTACACCCACACGCGTTATATTTCTTTTTATCGCTAGGACAATTTAGATTCGCTCGACGACAGATAAGGGGCGGTGACGGCTTGCCATGCTCGAACTATATGTAGAAACGCTTTGGGCTTTCATCAGTAAGTAAACAAAGCCTCTATATATCCTTACAAAACAAATTACGGAGTAAGGAATGACCCTATAGCTTTGCGTGTAATGAATTACCATTCTGTGTTCGCGAGGGGGAGGGGCCTTTAGGGGTGAATCGAGAATTGTCTAATAAAATGGTAATAGTTATAGGACTTTCTGAGCATTATATATATATAGGGTTTACTTAATTAAAGTAGATTGTCGTTTCAGATTGCGGCGGAACCAGTTTATTTGCTTTATTTCGATTGAGATAGGGTTCTACGATATCTTTGAGATTAAGGTTGATCCATGGGTCGACACTGAATACCATAGAAGGTTAAAAGAAGGTTATTATTAAAGGCAAATTTCATCTTTCTATTTCTTTGTTTTTGAAATACGTTAGTTATTATGCATAGTTTTAAAATAGTATTAAAAACGTTAATTCGGAGTTGTACACATGGGTTTACTCAATTTTATGAAACTTTCAAATTAAAATGTCAAAATATAGATTTTTTTCAAACTTGATGACGTCAGAATGATTCTGCAACCTAATTATCGATACGTTCGAATGAAAGGTGGGAGTTTCTGGATTAAGTGCTTTTAGGAAACAAGGTCGCGTGAGAGCCAAGCATATCAAGTGACAAATCGTGCGAATATTAACTATAGGCTCTATAATAGCCATGCGACCATAGTGATGTTGTATATAGAATGGTGGGGAATTTTAGTTTTAAAAAATATTTAATTTTACTATCTTTTCCAATTCATATGTATACTCCTAAAGCAGATGAATTTCTAACCGGTTTTATTTTCCTCCCCTAGCATATCTTCATTCGTTACTGTTTCATGTACATATTCTATTCAGTATCCATGGCGATAAGGTGAATACAATAGAAGTATGTATGGATTAATCTTGAATGACCTTTTATCTTTCTGCCCTTGGCTTCATTCATTTTGCTAACTTGTTTGTGTTGAAATTGCATCGAAATTCAAAGTTAATTGGCTAATTCTAAAACTTATATACGAGATAATAAGCTTAGGAGTGCTTTTTTTACGCTGAAAGTAATAGGGTTGTTGTTAAATAAGATTGGAGTGTTGATTGTACAAAGATTTATGTCCTAAAGGCCGTGTGACGCAAGTTGTATTTTTTGTGCTACGCCTGTAGAAGTGTTCCAACCTTCGCGCGACAATGTTCAGGGGAAAGCGAACGCCTAGGGGAAATATCGAGTTATTCCAGAAATCTTGAAATCTTTCAAATACCAAACAAATCTTTTAAATTCCTAGCGAATCTTTTAAATCTCGAACAAAGCTTCACATCGTTCAAATCTACAACAAATCATTACAATCCCTAGCAAGGTTTTAAAAATCCTAAACAAATCTTTCAAATCCCGAACCAATTAATCTGTCAAATCCCGAACCAATTAATCTGTCAAATCCCGAACCAATTAATTTGTCAAATCCCGAACCAATTAATCTGTCAAATCCCGAACCAATTAATCTGTCAAATCCCGAACCAATTAATCGGTCAAATCCCGAATCAATTAATCTCTCAAATCCCCAACCAATTAATCTTTCAAATCCCGAACCAATTAATCTCTCAAATCCCGAACCAATTAATATTTCAAATTGAACACACATCTTTCAAACTGACAACAAATCCTCAAATCCCGGAAAAAATTCAAACCATTTAAAATTCTTCAAATCCTGAACATATCTTTAAATCCGTATAAAAATCTTCCAAATCTTAAATTCTCCGTCAAATTTTCAAATCTTAAATCCCCAATAAATCCCAAACATCTTTAAAATTCCAAACCCGAACAAATCTTTCAAGTCCCCAAATTCCCAAAAAATCTCTAATCCCAAACAAATCCGAAATAAATCTCGGACATATTTTTTCTAGTATCGGACCCCTTATCCATTCCCTACCAAAAGGTTGCTTCTAACCGCCTAAAGCTATCACTGAGAATGCTTAATCTTGTGGTCCAGTGGATATGGTTAGTCTCTATTTAACCCCATTCATCGCTTCTAAAAAATAATTTAATTAAAAAAAAGGACCTGAAATCGTGAAAAAACTTTGCCAGATATTAAAGCTCGAACGAATTTCACGCTTCCTCTCATTTCTTAGTTTTCTTTTCATATCCTGTGCCTATAAAAACCTCCTAATGGCGTGGCGCTTTGGCCTTCTCGCGGCCGGTACACCCAAGCTCGCGGTTATAACAAAGAAAATGCTGATTTCAGCATTATTTTTCCTGCCAAGTTTGCGCCCATTCCCGTCCGCCGCTTCGGGGCCTTTAAAAAAAAGGCAAAAATCTCAGAGACTGCTAGAAAAATCCTACAACAAGTCCATGATCCAGGCAAAAAAAGCAATAACCCGGGAAATCGAGTATAAGATCCAAAGTCTCTCCTTCCCTCCCACCCTTTTTTCTCTTAAAATTCCGATGAATAGGGAACCATCGATTTATGTCACACTTGGCAGCGTCACCCTGTTTCGTTAAACCCTCTTTTTTTAAAGGAAAGAGTCAACTTTTATATATTAAAGGGAGAATGCAACCTAATACAAAGTGATTTTTTTTGTCGAGTCATTGTTATTAAAATAGGCCTAATCCACCGGGAAAAGAAATTACAAAGATTACTATAGAAATCAATTTAAAACTTACCCGGAAAATAGGCTTAGCTGGATTCCTGGCGATCACCTGAACTCTACATATAAGGGCCATCAACTGATAACCATTAAATTCGGAAAGCAGGATCTCCATGAATCCGGCTAAGCCTATTTTTCGGATTTTAAATTGATTTCTAGTAAAAAAAAAATTTACTGGTGGACTAGGCCTATTTAAACGATGAAGAATGGGTAAGAATCACGTACTGTTAGGTTGCATTCTCCCTTTAACGACGGGCCTTTGCTCATTGCTCGATCTCTCTAAGCCTGAGTGTAATAGTTCACTCGAATGTCGAATACTTTGTTTATTTTATTAATTGGCCTAGGCAATTAAAATACATTATCAATTCAAATGAAGTTCATGGTTGTTAACTTTGAGAATGAATCATTGAAATTTGAATAAATTTTAAATTAGGAATTTCTTCGGTTTATAGATTAAATTAGAAAACATTTGCGGTGTGCTATTCCTTTTAAAATATTGGATGACCGTGCTTTTTGCTATCGCTGTAAAGTTAGACGGGGTTCATTGCTCCCCCTTCCTGTGACGTCCCATCGACTTGCGTGGGGTGGGGGGCGCAAAATATTTGAGTTTAAGAGATTGGAAGCTATCTTTTTCCCGTTTATTTCAGAGCGCATCTCACTCGCCCCCCCCCCCCCCAAATATTTCAGGCTTTCCTCACATCCTAAAGTTTTACTGAAAGTTGTCAAAGCTTCGGGGGTGTCATCTTGGTAACCTTTTTGTTGAATTTCTTCTTGATGAATATTTGGAAATTTTGAAATAACGTTTAAATTGTAATTTCGGTGGAATAGTAAGGCTCAACCTTCGATTTTTTTGGTTTTTCGAATTGGGGATTAAAAATTTGCTTCCAAGAATCCATGACCATTTAATTATGATAGATCGCGTTTTCCTCCGATAGAATTAATTTTCCTCCGATAGAATTAATTTTCCTCCGATAGAATTCAGTTTTTCTTCCGATAGAATTCAGTTTTTCTTCCGATAGAATTCAGTTTTTCTTCCGATAGAATTCAGTTTTTCTTCCGATAGAATTCAGTTTTTCTTCCGATAGAATTCAGTTTTTCTTCCGATAGAATTCAGTTTTTCTTCCGATAGAATTCAGTTTTTCTTCCGATAGAATTCAGTTTTTCTTCCGATAGAATTCAGTTTTTCTTCCGATAGAATTCAGTTTTTCTTCCGATAGAATTCAGTTTTTCTTCCGATAGAATTCAGTTTTTCTTCCGATAGAATTCAGTTTTTCTTCCGATAGAATTCAGTTTTTCTTCCGATAGAATTCAGTTTTTCTTCCGATAGAATTCAGTTTTTCTTCCGATAGAATTCAGTTTTTCTTCCGATAGAATTCAGTTTTTCTTCCGATAGAATTCAGTTTTTCTTCCGATAGAATTCAGTTTTTCTTCCGATAGAATTCAGTTTTTCTTCCGATAGAATTCAGTTTTTCTTCCGATAGAATTCAGTTTTTCTTCCGATAGAATTCAGTTTTTCTTCCGAAAGAATTCAGTTTTTCTTCCGATAGAATTCAGTTTTTCTTCCGATAGAATTCAGTTTTTCTTCCGATAGAATTCAGTTTTTCTTCCGATAGAATTCAGTTTTTCTTCCGATAGAATTCAGTTTTTCTTCCGATAGAATTCAGTTTTTCTTCCGATAGAATTCAGTTTTTCTTCCGATAGAATTCAGTTTTTCTTCCGATAGAATTCAGTTTTTCTTCCGATAGAATTCAGTTTTTCTTCCGATAGAATTCAGTTTTTCTTCCGATAGAATTCAGTTTTTCTTCCGATAGAATTCAGTTTTTCTTCCGATAGAATTCAGTTTTTCTTCCGATAGAATTCAGTTTTTCTTCCGATAGAATTCAGTTTTTCTTCCGATAGAATTCTGTTTTTCTTCCGATAGAATTCAGTTTTTCTTCCGATAGAATTCAGTTTTTCTTCCGATAGAATTCAGTTTTTCTTCCGATAAAATTCAGTTTTTCTTCCGATAGAATTCAGTTTTTCTTCCGATAGAATTCAGTTTTTCTTCCGATAGAATTCAGTTTTTCTTCCGATAGAATTCAGTTTTTCCTCCGATAGAATTTAGTTTTTCCTCCGATAGAATTCAGGTTTCCATTATCTTCTGTTAAAGGTAAAGGCAACCCAACTTTAAAAGTACTTCCATTGGAAAGAGCATGCTTAAAAACCTACAAATCAAAACACATTATAGTGATTTAAGTCTTGGTTAATTTATAAATATCATTTTAAAACCGAAATTGACGTTCCTAGAAGAACGCCATATTTGCTTCCCGGCATTTCGAGTTTTAAAAATAAGGATCCGCTTCAATGATTGGCCTTTAAGTCACCCAATAAAGATTCGCGAAACGAAGGCCATTCGAGTCGCTGCAGTCGGATCGTCTGTTCGTAACTTCGTAAGAAGACCCGTAATTTTGTGATTTCTAACTTTCTACGAAAACATGACTAATTGCGTAATTAATGAATGCAGTTTAGTTCTTACCTTCTAATTCTTCAAATCAACTTAAGACTCGGTTAATACCTAGTACTGACTACTACTAGCTCAGCTGGCCGACCGACCTTCGGGTTAGTGTTCGCGCGCGGGATCCTTCGGAAGTAGCCTATGTTTCGGCCCGGCATATCTTATTTGACTCTAAAGAAATTGAGCGCGCTTATACCCGCATCTATTTTCAGCTAGAGTCAAGTGACTTTAGGTGAGAAATAAACCAATCGGCGAAGCCGATCCTCAGCAGGCATCGAAAGGGTATGAAAAAACTAAAATGGCGTTCACTAGAGATCACTTTTTGCTTATAATAAACGTAAATATCTTAATATCTACTAACTATTAAATTTTTTGCGATATGATATTAGTTGTTTTAATATACGCTCTATAATTTAAGACACATTTTTTTTTATCCCGGTCTGTACCTTTAAGCATGTGTGTCGAATTTTCACAGGAACTAGAATACAGTGACGTTTTCATAGACACAAATTAACGTCTCTAAAATTCCTGAAATTTTGATGCCTTTGTTTCATGTCCATGTACAATATAATTGGTTCATTGACAAACATATCTATCATATCTTAGATAGATATGATACGTAAGAATCATAATCTTATAAAAAAGTACAGTTAATTTCATTTTTACGAAAGAAACATTCCCTGGTTTTATAAAAAATATGTCAAAAAACAGAATTATTCCATTTAATTAAAAATTATAAATTAAAAATGGATAAAAAACATTATCCAATCAACCGTTAAAGGTTCCCTTTTTTCTCTTGCTTTAAAAAAAGCTCCCCCTTTTAACGTAATCGAAAAATTCCCGATATGAAAAATACGACATTCGGAGCTTCTTATCTAAATTTAAAATGGCCATCTCTCCTCCTATCTTTATCTCTCCATCGTTAAGAATGTATCGAAAGAAGAGGGGATGTATAGAAAAAAGAAGATTAGGTTAAAATCGCGGAAAAAAAAAGAAGTTTCATAAAAAAAAAAACTTTTAGCGTTATTAGTGTCGTAAATCAAAATTTAATAGTAGACGAAATTAACGGCTTTTTTCCAGCCCTCCTAAAGAGGGAATTTGTAAAAAGAAGACCCGTAAATTTCTAGCAACTTTTCACTCGTTAAATTTTTTTAGTTGTAAATTTTTTATCGATTTTGACCTTCATCATTTCTTAATAACCTTGCCAATTTTTATAGCGAGGGTAAATCGTTTGGTTTGTGGCAAATTTTGTTAGGTATTATTGTTATTTTTAACCTCATAGCTTGATTTATGGTAAACTGTTGCAATGTCCGTTGATTTAATTATCTTTATTTAATATCTAATTAATACTTTTTTTTTTTTCTTTTAAAGATTTTACTGAGGATCTTGGACTGTTCGCCGTTGGATTAGATATGGGTATGTACTGGTTTTTTTAATGTAATTTTATGCCGATTTGATTGGAATTTGTTCAGGGGTTGTGTTGTTAATATTAATTTAAATGGTCAAATGATCTTACATAAAATGGGGACTTAATAATTAAGACATAATAATTAAAATTTCAAGTTATTTAAAATTCAAAGGGTTACGTTGATCCATTATAAAGCCTAACTGAAATAGTTATTAATATCTTAAGTAATTGCTAAATGGTTTATATTAATATAAATACCCTAATTATTGGTGATATGATTAAATTAGTTGTTTAAAAATCCATAATTAAAACAAATACCTTTACACATAATTTATTGACCATGGTGATTAACTTATAGTAAAAGTAAATTATGTATTAAAGAAACAAATAGCTTTAGGTCAAAGGGCACTTGATTAATTAACCTAATTTTAAAAGGTGGTCATTGGTTAGCTATAAAATAATATGTGAATATCATCTTTCTACACTTGTTACACCCAAGAAACAAAATTGAAAGGTCAAAAGGTCAAATTTGATTATTTTAAATTGAAAGGTCGAACGGTCAAATTTCTTACGTTTATTGAAATGTCAATGGCCTAAACTTGTGACTAAAATGTCTTGACCTTAAAATCAAAGTATGAAATTGATTTATTGAAGCCCTTTGCATGGTTAATCTAAATGTCATCGTAATTTCCAACGCGTTGTTAAGATCTCAATCTTCAAATAAAATGGGTCGATTTGACTGTAGTTTTACTGAAGTGTTTTTCAAAAGAAAAACATAAATCATTACAACATAAAAATTGACAATTCCAATTTCGAATAGAAAATTACAGAGGCTAGAATAGAATTACAGGGTGACCAGACTTCTTATATTTCCTATTTTTTCCTCTATTTTCGGTTATCAGGTTATTCATTTTCAAATAAAAGTAGAATTTAAAATTTCCCAAAAATAATTCCCACCAAAGGCTTAAAGTCAAAAACGGAAGAGATTGTCGCCGTGGTAGGATAATTTTGTTTATAAGTTAAGCCTTTTAGCGTCTAGCCTCGAATCCAAAGAGTCTCTCGCGAAAGTGTGTATTATATTATCCTCACTTTAAAAACTACAAAAATAACCTGGGTTTGCTTATAATTAATTTAAATTAAAAACTTTTTTATACCTTCTACTCCTATAGCTATTAGTGTTGTTACTCCATGGGTACCCTAATTATTTGTTGAATATTCGTTTTCAATTAATTTTTATCAGTTTTGAAACATATATAATTAACGTGTATCAAAGGATAATTATAATTATTTTCAACCTTAGTTTAGCTTTTAAACTTCAAAATGTTTTAATTATTCATAGTTTTACATTATTACGAATTTCCGCCCATAATGCAACTCTAGAATTTTTTTTTGCTTATTTCCAGTCATGCCCTCTCGTTACGCCCCCCCCCCCCCTCGAACCTCCCCCTTCTTCCCCGTCCAGAATAATATGGCGCCTGACGGTAACGGTACGCCGGTATTTTACTAAAATTAAATTCGGTTTAATTCGCGTTTAAAATATCGTTAATCCTTGTAATACGTGAGCAAAGGATGTCTAAACTATCTGGAATTTAGGATGTAATGTCTTTTGGTCCACCCAAATTCGGTGAGTTTAAAAAATTACATTTTTTTAGGGGTAAGTGATGATGATTACGATCTTTGACTTCGACGATCTACGGGGGGCCGAGGCTTACCTATAACTTTGCATTTCGCGGGGGTATGTAGCGAGGTAGGCGGGTAACATCTTAGTAAATTCTATAGTAATAGTAGTAACCTTGGGCGGGTATCGGTCAAGATACGTTTTAGGGCTTCTTAATTTTCAACGAGTCGATTCAGAAAGGTCACCATTTTTGCTAAAAAAAGGATTATAATGTCGCTGGGCTGTGGGCGACTTAAACACCTAGATGTAAGGACATAATTATGATATAATTATAGTTTTTAGATGATAAATTTTAGTTTTTAAATGATAAATTTTAGTTTTTAAATGATAAATTTTAGTTTTTAAATGATAAATTTTAGTTTTTAAATGATAAATTTTAGTTTTTAAATGATAAATTTTAGTTTTTAAATGATAAATTTTAGTTTTTAAATGATAAATTTTAGTTTTTAAATGATACATTTTAGTTTTTAAATGATAAATTTTAGTTTTTAAGTGATAAATTTTAGTTTTTAAGTGATAAATTTTAGTTTTTAAGTGATAAATTCTAGTTATTAAATAAATATAGGGAGTTGATTAATAATATAACTATTTTAATCTAGATGTTTCAATAATAATTACTATATTAATAATTAATTTATATTTAACATTTCAATATATATTATAGTAATTATGGTACAATTATTTTAATACTGGTACTACTATCTAGTATAACTAGGGTGCAATATGAATGTCAATTTAATTAACTGCTAGGAAATTTAATTAACCTCAAATGGTAATAGTGCGAACTCTTGAAACTAAATTCAAAAATAATCATTTTAATTGAAATATCTTGGTAAAGCAACACACAAAATTTCTAGAGGTCAGTCACAATTCTTTCTCATCACAAGAATAGCCACCATCTTTGACCTCTCTCTCTCTCTTTACCCCTGCGATACGATGTTCCTTCCCACCCCCAAACCAAACCGTCGAATCTTATCTCAAAGACACTAAAACTTAAAACTCAACCGCTCACCCATTCTCTGAGGATTAAGCCCCATCCTTCGGCTATAGTTTTATCAGGATACTCAAAGCCCCGAAACATTATCACCTCGACCATTCTTCGCTACAATAAATCCAAAGCATTCAAAAAAGGGGGAATGATGGCCGGGCCGTTGTAAGAGAGTAGAGAGGGTAACGGTCTGTAACATTAAAATCTTCCTCTCCAAATAAAAAAAAACTACGTATCTTTTTATATATATGAACCTTTTTTTTAGTTTTAATAGATCGTATTTCTTGGGCAAAGGTTTTTAGAACCTAAATGGAAACTATGGGCTGAAATTGAAACAGAGAGAAACGTCTCTCTTGAATTCGTTGTACACCCGAGTTCACATGACAGTGGTTGAAAGAGTTAGCTTTGGTAGTGCAAAGAGTTAGAGTACCTGCCCCCTCCATTGAACCTCAATTTTTTTTTTTTTTCATTTATAGGCTCCTAACATTTGAATTCTAAGTTGTACTTCAGTTTTAGTATTCATTCAATAAGATAAAAACTACCCATCAGAATATAATCACCTTGAACTTTTGCTTCAGGTGCATAGTCATTTTAGATAGTGTTAGCCAGCCGACGGTCGGCGTTTGGACAAGATAATCCATAAATATTTGGTTAATCTGTTATTTATGAATAATAATCAGTTAAATATTGCGTTTATCATAGGCTCCCCGTGGATAACTTCACATTATGAATGAAGGTAAAGAAACGGGTATTTTCTTGTCCAAACGCCGACCTCTAGACGAGTCAAACATATGATTGCTTCATCCTTATTATAAAATACGTCATTTCCAATGGAAATGTAGAGGTTTTTATCCCCTGAAGCATAACATTTAAAAGATTTACCATTTCGTCTTAGGATAAGTGGTGACAAAGTTTCACAAGAAATAGAGTACAAAGGTGCATTTTTAAGTATTTATACTCGTCACCTTTGCGCCGCCCACTTTGCAAACCCTAATTAAAAACCCTTTAGTAAGTTATAATCCACGATGAATTCAAAAAGGCTTTAAGCTTTTTTGGTTTATCGTACCCCTTTAAAATTTTACACCCGAAAATAGTACGAGGCAGCACTTTGCGAGAAGTTTTTACGATACCTTGGGTCGAAGGCTTTAGTGCAGGGTCTGCCAAGTCAATCACGAGCCTTGGTCGTTTTATATCCTTGATAGCTTAACCTTAAATGTTCCCACGCATACTTGTATACTCTTTACTTTGGATATGCAATATCTTATCTGGAGTTTGCAATGGTAACAAACTCTCTTATTATGGGACAATGTTTCCCTATAAGTTTAGTTCTTTTGAATTGTAGACCTGAGATGGATTTATTTCTTAAACCAATTATGTTTTAGACGAACTCAATTAATACCCAAAGTTTAGCCCATTAATTTCAAATTCACATTGCGTGAAGTATTGCGTAGTGTAGTTGAGGAACGTAAGAAATTAGGTAAAATTAAACATGTTTAGAAGTTATAAACCATTTATTTATGCGACGCAAATAGACAAAGTTGAGGTAAATTCGTTATTGTTCATTTTAATCCATGTGTAATATTAAATAACAGGGCATAATCCTTGAACAATATAAATGATTACTAGCCTTTTTTAGACGATACAATCACCATTTTTTCCTAACCTAACATTGTATGGAGACTCTACTCCTCCAAACGTGTACAGTTATTCGTGTTTGGCGTCGTTAATGATATTTATATGTAATTTTTCATGCTTGATTCACTTTGCCATATCAATCATGGAAAACAGCATTTTTCACGAATATAGAGGTTGTTTAGTCAGAAATAGGAATTTAGCATTAAAATACTGTGCGAAATTGTCAGCCTCGTCTTGATATGTAGGTTACTGATTACATCCTTTTAGTAATGCAAAATACGTACTCAATTTCGCAATTAAGTACAGTCAAAACTTGAAAGCTATACTCTGTTTCAGTTGAGACATCAGCCCCTCGGAAAGAAATAACTTCACGCCAAGTACAAAACGGTTCCCGTCCCTGAATAGGTATAATGCAATGATATATTCTTGTTAAGCAAGGTTTTATTTTAAATTTTCTCCAATGATAGCAATTTGGTTTCCGATTTTTTACTAAATACAGTTGCTAGTCCATACTGATTATTGGTCCTTGTACTTTGATATCTTCTCCCCGCGAGTCACCCTTTCGCTTTATAGGTTTTTATACCGGTCGCTTCTAATTTTTACGACGTACTTTTCTCGGGTCGTAATTTTTTTATCGCTCCGGTAGCTGGCGGCAGTTTTTCGGTTTATGCCAGTTTCTGCCTTTATCTTCTAACAAAGGGAAATATACGAGGAACCTCGCGTAAAAAGTCCCTAAGGGGTACTAAAAAATCTAAGAGTCGTGCCAGCTAGGAGAAAGAGATGGGGACTATAGGGCTAAAAGAGATTTGGGATGCTGTGGAAGAGAAGGCAAAAGGGTGGCAATGAGAAATGCTCGGACCTAATACGGGTTGCTACGTCCGCGTTGGTTCGTGGTATAACCTTTCCTCTTTCCATCGCCCTTCCATCCTAAGACTGACTTATGGGTTTGTTGGGATGTTTAGTGTCTTGGTTTATACGATGGACCTTTGGGGGCCAAGTTTTTAGCTCCTGTTGGATGTTAGGCTACAGAGCAGGTACGTTTATACTGCCGCGTATGGGGTGCACCGGTTTTATTAGAGATTGATTGGGCCTAACTGAGAGGGGTAAGAATCGGACACTGCGGGATGATTGCGATTCTTACCATGTGTTGGAAACTTAAATTGATACCGAAGTATATCCTGGCAAATACGTCTTTGTTATACTTATGATTAATTTCATTTAGTTTTGTTAATTTTTCGTTATACTTATGACTAATTGGTGTTAGGTAGATTGCAAGCGTCGAGTTTTTACGGTACTCGATGGGCTGTATGTGACAAGAGTAGCTAGTTCTATTTTGTTTAACGTTTATCCAAAACTGTCTGCACCTCTCAAAGGAGGAATTGTCTCTTCGTTCTATCGATTCCTTATCGTTAAAATAGGCATAGTCCATCATTAAAAACATTTACAAATATTAAACTAGAAATAAATTTAAAACTTACCCGGAAAATAGGCTTAGCTGGATTCATGGAGATTCTGAATTTCTTTGCGTTGAAGGGTCAGCGATCAATCGAATGTTATTGGAAGTCTCATGAAGATCTCGCCTTAATAACTGGCCTTTGCTAATTGGTTGATGACCCGTCAATGCGAAGAAATTCAGTATCTCCATGAATCCAGCTATGCCTATTTTTCCGAGTAAGTTTTAAATTTATTTCTAGTTTAACATGTTTGTAATATTTTTTGGTGTTGGATTAGGCCTATTTAAACGATAAGTAATCGTTAAAAAATCAATTTATTAGGATGCATTCACATTTTAATGAAATTTCAATCTCATAAACAGTTTTGATGTTCTTTTATGCGAACTATTAGCTATGATCCCCATTTGTTATTATAGGAAACAGTAGACCCTAATTCTCAAAAATCACCTTTTACTTACTCGCGGTATATAGAGTGTTGGTCTGTTTATAATCGAATATTTCCAAATATAACAGTTTCCCAACCCCATCCCTCATCTTTATAGTTGAGTGTTATTTTCAAAAGAAGGGCTAAACGAATATCGAAGGTGTTTGATTGGTTGGTTCAGCGTCATCTATAGGTGGCGCCCTTTTTCTGTATTACTTTTTTCATTTCAAACCCAGCCCCTGGTGCTTTGGGAGCCCCTAGTCCATTTTGGTCTAGAAAAATAGACTATAGGCTTTAGGGGTGAAGAAAAAGAAATTCTTTTTCCTTTTGCTTCACTAGGAAAAAGTGATGGTTTCTTGATTTAGTTAGCTAGCTCCGCGAAAAAGTTTCAACGAAAAGTTTTTCAACTTTTTTCTTCGTAAAGGGAATGTGTAAAGAAAAAAATTAAAAAAAAAAAAAAAAAAAAAAAAAAAGGGAATTTCTTGACAGAAAAAAGGACATAAACGCTCCAAATGAATTTGGTCAAGCTAAAGCCAAATATCCTCTTTAATTTTAAAATAGGGTAGTAGACCCTAAATTCTTAGTTTTGCTATACCACAAGTAAATCATCCTTCAAGTTTATAAGACGACATACTGTGGGTGACAATGAAGTGAGTCCGATTTTTCTCAGTCCATGGTTTCACCCTAAGTATTCCGAAATTTGTACAGAAAGGCAAATAGGCCCGGTATATTCTCTCTAGAGTAAATCGGACTCGAAATCGCGACGGCCGGGCGAGACACGTTCCTTCGTTTCGCGAGAGAGAGGAGAGAGTTGTTTTTCGTCAATACATTTTCACCCCCGTAAACGTCTAGTAAGTTCGGCGCGATATTAGCACGGCCTACTTAGTTCCAATCTCAACCGCTAGAGAGGGCATACCAATCATATTAAGCCTTGTTGCAAACCTGAAGCATGATTTACCTGTCACCATACGATTAAAACGCCATATTCTGTTTCAAAATTAGACGAGATTTACAGGTATTCTAAAACAATGGTGGATTAGGCCAGATTTGGTAGTAAAGGATCTATACTTGAAAATAATTATTTAATTTCAACCTCCCTTTAAAGTGTATTTCTTTCTATTTGCTGGTGCGGGGTCTTCTGGGTAGTCCCGTTATATTAGACCTTCGAAGTACGAACTCGGAGTTTTAAAATCCTCTGATGCTATTGAATTTTTTAAGAAGGCTATATATAAGGTTTTGCTATTGAATAGGTCCTCAAATTGCTTCGAAAGCTTCGACAACTTACTATAACTATATACGTATATTGTAGAGATCGAAAGCTGAGTTTTCAAAGACTACTTTAGAAATCAGCTTCAGATATTTCTCATTTTATAAATTTTTGAAAAATCTTAAATTTTACTTTTCGAAAAACTAGGAATTAAGGAAATGAAATAGAGATGGTTTCTGACGAAAGTTATCGAAGTTTTTGCTCTAATAAACCATAATTGAGTCGTTCAATTAAAGACACAAAAGATGGTTTGAGAGTGTAGATACAATTAATCCGATTTTCAAATAATCGATCAAGGCTTAGGTTAGTTTGTTTAACACAATTCATTTCCGTCGATTATTTAATAGTCGAACACTTGAACCCCAATAAATTTGAACCCTCAATTTATTTCATAACAAGATAGTCCTTGGGACCACGGTAGTTACTTAAACGTGACTGGAAGTTACACCTGATCGTAGTTTTGCTTAACTAAAAAGCGGCTAAAATTACCTCTTTCACGATCTAGCTTCTCATTGGTGAATAGCCCTTACTATATCGTTACCTAGGTAACAGTATAATATCAAATTTATCTCTTTCTCGCTCCGTAATGCTTGTACAATGGGCAGTATTATTACCCAGAGTTCCTCAAAATTATGTCTCCGTGTTAGTGAGGGTTTACAAATTACTATTAAGTATAAAGAAAGGAAATTCTTCAAACCCCTTTATTGCATAAATACCAATCCAGAAATGAGGTATTGTTCATAACTTCCAGCTGCTAATAAGGGAAACTCTTCCAGTTTGGTTAAAAATGGTCCAAATTTAATAATACAACAAAATTCGACCAGTTGGACCAAATTGAAAAAATATAAATTCAACAGAAATGGATCAAAATGGAAAATGGATTTTTTGTATTTATTAGGTACAACCCCCCCCCTCCCCCCGTGATAAGAAGTACTCTTTGAAGCTTTAAAATTTCCTTTTAAGGCTTACCAGTTGTAGAGTACGATAATTTGGAACTTTTATCAAGTGGTCTACCTAATTTACAGACTTATTCCGAGTAAAACGTGTCTTGCGCGCTCTGCTAAGAAATCTTATGGATTGGAGAATTTTTCTCTTTGATCTTATGTAAGGTTCTTTTATGTGTCAATATACTTAATTTAGATTTCTTTTCTACTTTCGGTCAGGCATGCCAGGTAGGCTTTTAGTACTATATTTTTTGGCGGTGCGCTTTGAATGAAAAATACTTTGCGAAAGAGAGGTAAAATTTAGAAAGCCCATCACCCTAAGATTTAGCCGGCGAACGTGGTCTGTGATGGACAAAGTTACATCCAATGTTTAAGGGAGAATGCAACTTACCAACAATTATTAAACTAGAAATAAATTTAAAACTCGGAAATTAGGCTTAGCTGGATTTATGGAGATCCTGAACTTATTCACATTGATGGGTCAGCAACCAATGAGCAACGGCCCTTCGTTAAGACAAGGCCTCCACGAGACTTTCAATAACATTCGATTGGTTGCTCATTCATTCAAATAAATTCAGGATCTCCATGAATCCAGCTAAGCCCATTTTCCGGGTAAGTTTTAAATTTATTTCCAGTTAAATATTTGTTTGTAAATTTTTTTTCTGATGGATTAGGCCTATTTTAAACGATATAGAATCTATAAAAAAAACCTTGTGGTTAGGTTTAATTCTCCCTTTAAAGGGCTCTTTGAAGTCTCAAGAATAATCTGTTGCCCAAGTTTGTTGGATAACTTATAGTTGGATTGGTTTAATTGAATCATAAGTTGATGACTATTATAGTACCTAACTCCCGAAAATCTGTACACCGATTACGGAAATGATTCCAATCTTTGGTAGTACTATATGCGTAGTCAGTTACGTAATCATTTTAGTACAGTCAAAGCTACACCGATTACTCGGAGTGGTCAGCCCCTCGATCTAACTTGACCTTCGCTACGTCGTTTTTATCCTGCTTTATTAAAAGTAGAACACACTATTATGCAAGATAAAGTTTTGAGTTTTATCTTTAACTCAAAACTTAAAGGGAGCCTAAAGAAAATGGAGTGTAATATGCAATATATGCTTAATTTTCTGTTTTCTTTGACCCTAAAATATGATGTTTAGTATAGAAAAGTATCTGAAAGAGTTAATTGCGAAAAAACAAGGGGGATTTTAAATATTGCAAAAATATTTTGATTTAGCTGCTCCTCACTCTTTAAAGATGGAATAATATTATATCGATTTAAGATTGATTTAATAGTAGATACATATAGCTTTTATATTTTTTAAATGGATTTAATCGGGTAAACATATTATCGATTTATGTTTGCCCCTTTATCGATTTATTTATTTTATTTTATTTTTTTTTTTTTTTTAAGTGAACTGTAAAAACTTAAAATGATCTAAATTCCCATAAGAAACACTGTTTTCTATGGCAATTTAGCGTGTAACTAAGTGTAGTTAGATTTCTATGCTTATATAATTTTTAAGTAAAATTAAAATATGGCAACTTATTTTCTTAAAAAACAGAAGTGTTTGAAAACTATATAATATTCCAATTGTGAAACGAATCTGTTTCAAACAAAAAAAAAAATGTAAGATTGTCAATTTTATCTTCCTCAATCTTTTTCTAAGGAAATATACTTAAAAATAAAAAAAAGGTAATTCAAAATTATGACAGATTGACTTACGCCAAAAAAAATATTCTGAAACATAAGAATCTGATCGTATTATAATATTATAGCCACCTTCACACTAGAAACGATAGCTGCGTTCATACTAGGCCTTGGAATAGATTTCCCGTTTCAAAACGTCTCGCGGGAATTTTATGAATGTATTTGATTCGATTTCTCGAAACTGCTTCGGGAACCAGTTTCATACCGATTCGCTTTCAACAACCGATAGATGAAGCTACAATAAATTGATTTATAAAGATAATGCGTGAACACGTGACGCTTGAAACGATTCCTGGCGATTTTAATATCGGTTTGATTTTACTTAGGGGCAGACACTCGCAAACTCAGGTGTACAAAATTTAAGAGCTCTTTGCACTATCAAAGCTGAACTCTGAGTTCATAAGAGTTCAAACTCCATGCCCTGTCAAAGCTGAACTTAGTGAACTCAGGTGTACAGCGAGTTCAAGAGAGTCTGACCCTACGGATTTTACCGTTTCAAACCGATTAAGAAATGCTAGTATGCCCGTAGCTTTTGAAACCATTTTTAACCTATTTGGAAAGATCAAAATGGAAACGTTTGGGATCAATTGTAAAGATATTTTGTCAAAAAATGGATTTATTTTCTTGAAGAAAGCTACGGTCACACTAGCATTTCTAAATCGATTTCAAACGGTAAAATCAAACCGATATTCAAATCGCCAGGGTTCATTTTAAGCGTCACGCGTTCATACTTTATCTTTATAAATCGATTTATTGTAGCTTCATCTATCGGTTGTTGAAACCGAATTGATATGAAACTGGTTCCCGTAGCAGTTTAGAGAAATCGAATCAAATCGAGAAAAGACGATTTTCCCGTTCACACGACTCCAGCGAAACGTTTTGAAACGGTTTAAATCGATTCCACAGCCTAGTATGAACGCGATTCAATTGATTTTTACATTGGAAACGGTTTCAAAATGATAGTATGAACGTAGCTCTTATGTCGAAGAACGAGAAAATTGTTAAATCGACGTAATATCATAATAACATCCCTTGCTTTCTTTTCTTAACACCCAGATACATTTTTTTTTTTTTTCATATGAATACTAAAAAGAATTTCGTATCAAAATGTGTAAGGGAATTAGGACGGGGAACAAGGAAATGACTCTCGAAACTATATATAAAACCATTCGGTGTGTTTGAAGTTACTCTTCTGTTTCAGAGCAGTTAACAAAATGAGAGAATATATGAGAAGGATTGATGCTATATGTTAAACCTTATTGAAAAAATTCGTCTTAAACATACCTATCGCGCACCAATTTTTCTTTGGAAATTTTGCTGACTCATTGTGGGTCGTATTGAAGATTTTCGGTACCGTATTAGTCGCAGATATTTTATAAAAATGACTGTTGCTTAGGCTGCTTTCGTACTAGGCCTTGAAATCGTTAACCGTCTTTTCTTGAATCCATTTGATTCGATTTATTGAAACTGCTTCGGGAACCAGTTTCATACCGATTTGTTTCTCAACAACCGATAGATGAAGCTACAGTAAATTTATTTATAAAGATAATTCGTGAACGCGTGATGCTTAAAACGATTCCTGGCGATTTGAATATCGGTTTGATTTTAACGTTTCAAATCGATTAAAAAATGCTGGTGTGACCGTAGCTAAAAAAACGTCCTTGCTTCTCTTGATCCATTTCAATAATTCCCAAAATCACAAATATTTGTTTTTAATAGAAAACCATAAATTCGGAGTGTTTGCTTCGTTTTGACTGGTATCTGTCCTTCATTGCAGCTAAGACGAGTATTATTTTGTAGCGCTTCGAAAGCTTTGGCGGAGGGATACTAAATATTTCAAATTTATATAATTTATATACTCATTATCATAATATTTAAAAGACCCAAAACATTTTTTTAAATAAATTGTATAGAAATAGGAATAGGCTTTGCGACGGGCTTTGCTTTTTTTGCGACAGTACAGAACTTATATTATTCAGCAGAGTAAAAGCTAGGCTTTATTTATCTCTAAATAAACAGTTAACGGAGATGGAAGTTCAACCATGCATCCTACATGCTGAAAATTAGAGTTGAAACAAATTAGAACTTTGTACGATGAAATCTCCGGTTGTTTCCGAATTATAACCGAATACGTTCTTCATACCATTTTAATTTTACAATATGGTCATAGTAAGAGTCCTTCTTATCTCTTCGTGATAAGATATCTTAGAGATAAAGGTTAACGTATCTTCGTACGTGTTGACAAATCATTGTGGGAATAAAGCATACCGTTTTTGATTCGCTATGTGCTGCAGAATGTAATCGCTATTATCTTTTATCAAAAGAAAGAATAGAAAGAAGAAAAGCTTTGGCGAGAAAAACTTCCTACTCCTAGTTGCTTCATGCGAGGAGGATCGCCCTCGCATCTCGGGTTGGCGGGTAAATTTCATAGCCGAAACGAACGAGTTAACTGAAGCGTAATAATAACGCTAGCTCGCCTTAAAACTTAAGAACTAGAGCTGAGAGAGAAAGAGTTTCAGAGGATCAATTTCAAAGAGAGACAGAACGTCGAGCGGATTTTTACTGCGTGGGATGCTGGGATGAGGAATAGAGGATGGGGAAAGAGATCGTTGGTCCGTATCACGCTGCCTTAAATAATTTTTCGAGATTGGTACAGTTCTTATAAGGGTTTTGGCACTTTCAAAATATTCCTTCCTTAGTTATTGTTTAATATTTTTAATACTGTGAGTGTAAGTTCGTAAAAAAGCTCGAATTAACGCGTGAACCAATTTTTTTAGGAAGCTATATCGCCATATTTTACATAGAAAATTCTAAATGTATTTTAATAGACAGTGGTCCTATAATCCTATAAAATCCTATATTTTCAAATATGTCCTATATTATACTGTATTTCCTTGAGTTAAGACATTTTGGGGATCAAAAATATCCACGCTTCGTCAAAAACAATGTTTTTCATAAAATTTACCCGTAAAATAGGCTTAGCTGGATTAATGGAGATCCTGAATTTCTTCGTATAGATACGTCAGCGATAATGTTATTGAAAGTCCATGGAGATCTCGTCTTAACGACGGGCCTTTATTCATTAGTCGCAAAAGTAGTAACTAACAAAACCACATGCGTGTCTGCTATGGATAGAGAATTGACAGACGCGCTCATTGTTTTGGTAGGTGCTACTTTTGACAAAGTTTGCCATTAGAGGACTCTTATGAACGCCAATTTTGTTAATATTCTTCAAATTTTGAGGTTATTCCTTTAAGAATAATTTTGTATTGATTAAAATATTTTAGGCATTTCATTATCTCTTAAAATTATCGGATTTGTGATTCAGATGTGAAAGCGGTACGGGCTTGGAGAGATAATGGGGTTTTGTAATGGGGAATGGTGCCAGGAGGAGTGAGTGAGTTCGATTTGCTTTTTAAATCGAATTGTTTTCCAAGCCATTTACTTTTTAGGGTAATTAAAAGATTAAGACTGAGTGAACTATCTCGTTTTTTCCCCACCAATTTAACGACTCTAACGGGTTTTCAGATTTTTACGCGCCTTACAAGTTCGGGAAATTTGTGCAATTACAGTTTATACAATTTGGATTTAGTTGTAAAATACGAGTTATTTATGGTTTTTTTTTCTTGTCAATAGAATACCTGAAATATAAAATTCCTTAATTGTAGCCACGATTGCTCTTTAATTTAGACAAAATACTAGAAATAAGTTTGTGGCACATGGTGATTCCGAAAATATATTCAAAAGCTGTTCCATTTTTAGCTCCAAGTTTCCCTTTAAATTATCATATTATGCAACTTTCTCAAGCGAAAACGACTCTGTAATCCCCAAATGTGCATATATATGTAGTTATAATCACGATTATATTCTCGTGTTTTTACGCGATGCTAGATAACCATTTCAAAAATTAAAAAATAAGCATTATTGCCCAAAAAAATTTCGCTTAAACCTAAAAGATCCCTGCCATTATCCCTGGCATAATCGTTCTTAATTAAAAAAAAGCCCTTGCTCTTTCTAACTAGGAATCTCTAAAACTCAAACTTCTAGCATCGCCCATAATATTATAAAAGTATATATATATATTATGTGAAGGGGGGCGAGCGCCAAGCCGCGGCTAAAAAGAGAAAGAGCCGTTACGCTTACGCAGGAAGCAACCGATTAATTTTACAGATAATCATCCTCCATTAATTAGGGAGGCGCTGCAGCGGCCCGAGAACAAAAAAAGGAGAAAAAGTTTCCATAAAAATCGATCTGGTTTATCACGGAGTCCGTCCCAGTTAAAGGTTACAATGCAAGTCATGCTAAACTATTTGTGGCGCTGTAGTCGACTTGGTTGGTGACATGAAGCGTGTTAAAAACTGCTAAATATCAGTCGATTTCAGTTTAATATAGTTTCTTCAAAGATTTGGCGCCAAATATTAGCCGATGCCTGTTTATTATAGTTTCTTCAAAGATTTGGCGCCAAATATTAGTCGATTCCAGTCTACTATAGTTTCTTCTAAGATTTGGCGCCAAATCTCAGTCTATACCTGTTTTCTTTAGTTTCTGCAAAAGATTTGGCGCCAAAAATGGAAGATGATTTATACATAGGTCTAAATATTACGAGTCATAAGGACAAAATACTTAAATTTCTTTAGAAGAATAAACATAAATGTAAAATATGATTAGCAATCTTATTTTTGAAATTTTTTTAGTTTGAGCTAATGAAATTCTTAATTTCCTTATTTCAAAACCTAACATTTTATTAACTTTTTTCTCCCAAAATCTATATTTCCGTCCTACTTAGAGGAAGGGAAATTTTACGTTCTAAAACTACATTTTGAAATTTTCTTGTAAAATAATTATTTTTTAATCTCGGATAAATTGTTAATATAACACCACAAATTATATAAACAGATGCGTATCAAATGGATACGAATTATCCGGAGATAAAATATTAAGCTTGATTAATAAATAAATTACGCGTTTATTCAAACGGATAACGCGAAGTTAAAAATATGATGTTACTCAAAATTCGTGATAGAATGAAATATAATAATTATATTTTAATCTAAATTGAAAGGAACAGCGACTAAATTAATACATTCTCTAGCTTCGATATCTCAATTTGGGTTAAAATCCGCGAAGAAACTTGAGTTTCAAATTTTCATATCGGCGAATAACTCGTATAACATATAAATTTCCTATAACAATGAGTACAAATAAAAAGTTTGTCTTACATTCGGATACTTTAACTCGAATAAGAAATGGATATTTTTTTCACGAACGATTAATATCTGATTGAAATTCACGATGGTCTTTTTTAATTAACAAAAGCTCTACACATTCTTTTATTATCTATTAAAATTAACATTTCATCTTAAATTACCCCCTTTTTTAGCGATTTTAAAATGATTCATCCGTATGTATATACTTTTCATTATATCAAATTGAAATTTGCTTAAATTAATACTCCAATTTCTAACACGTACGTGTATTCTTGGCATCCAATCATCAGGTTCTATTGTAACCTTAGCCTCAAACGATATACCGATATACCTTCTTTCTCCATCGTTCGTTAGAAAACCCCAATTTATTTATTTTTTGTTCCCTCCCTTCATTATCCGTGAGCAAAACTCCATCTCTTCTCTCTCTCCATCTCTCGCGTGCTGCTCCTTTTCCTCTCCCACTCTCGGTTCGTTTTCGTCCACCTTCATCCCTATCCCCGGGTACCAAACCTCGTTAAAACCCGAGACTGTAATTTATAAGCCTCGCGCCTTAAAACTTGTTAGAAATAGAGCTCTCTTATTTTGTCTTCTAACGCCTTTTGGTCCTGCACCCCGTGATATAGAGAACGGATGAAAACGACCGATGGTGTTTTGTCTGACCCATGAGCCTTTAGCTCTATGCTCCGTGAGAAGTTTATTCCACCTTTATTTGTCAGTATATAGGCAAGCGAAACTAGAATCTCTTTATCAATAACTAAAAATAATTATTAAGCCTTGGCTTTTTTCGTACTGACGAATCAAGCAAGGCAGGATTTTAATTTTGGCAGAAGAGGATAATAGGAGAAGTGTGTCACTTTAGCCGCGTTCTTACTAGCCTTCGGAATGGATTTAAACCGTTTAAAACGTTTCAAAAGATCGTGTGAACAGGAAACTGTCTATCGATTTGATTCGGTTTCGACAACCGATAGATGAAGCTACAATAAATCGATTTATAAAGATAATGCATGAACATTATCTGGCAATTTTAATATCGGTTTAATTTTACCGTTTCAAATCTTTCGCTGCAGTCGTGTGAATGGGAAACAAGTTTTCTTGAATCGATTTCTAGTACATGCTTCGGGAACCAGTTGGCTTCAACAACCCGCAGATGAAATTAAATTAAATTGGTTTATGGAGATGATGTGTGAACAGAAGGCCCTGTGTGAACGATTCTGGGCGATTTCAATATTTTACCGTTTAAAATCGATTTTGATACGGTAGTGTGAACGTAGCTTTTAGTGTTGCGTCATGATCCTTCGCAATTTATTCTTGTGTTGTTGTCTTACCTATCCAATATCATCGTTTCAAACACCCCGAGCTGTGGTATCTAACTACCAACAAGGAGCCCGATAAATGATATAGTGTGTATTTATTCGCTCAATTAAAATATTTTTTGAGACGGAAAATCCAAAAATAGAACCAATTCAAATTTCTCTTTTTTATGAAAAAATATATAATAAGAGAAGTTTACAAAATAAGGAAAGTTACAATATTAAATTTAGTAAGAAAAGTACTGTTGCCAATACCTCTTGATATCGAGACAAAGTAAAACTAAATTCATTCCAACTTAAACTATATTTAATTATAATAATAATATATTCCAAACATTAAATGTTCGATTACAAATCTTTAAATGAACAAAATTCCCTTTGAAAGCTAGTTTTCTTTGATAATTTAGGTCCATTTCCAGGTAGTAACTTGGTCCCAATATTCACTACCCAACTTCAATCAAAATTTATCAAAATGGTTGAAGAAATCCTAAAAGGAAACCCCTTTTTTTCTGAAAAATCCCCAAAAAATAAACTTATAGACATTTCTACTCTGTCTTCTATAGACCCTACGTACTCAAACTTGTACTGTTATATAACGCGAGAACCCAAAAAAAGGAGAGGAGACGTAAGGGGGACCTAGAAATAGTTCAGGATCGAACCGTATATAGAACTTCAAATTCAATCTAAGAATAGAGCGTGTGTAAGCTTAGACTCAACTTTCTTTTGAGAAACCATAGTTCTCTAAAGATAATAGACCATAGTTGGTTAATACCTGCTGTAACTTTGCGTTGATGCTGGAATAAGAGGGAGATATGTTTGAGAAAGGAGGCGGGTACGCTACAGCTGCTTCTGCAAAGCTCTATATAGTTCAAGGATCAGGTTAAGATTTCATCATGTAATGTAGTATGTACGTCTGCGCAAGTATGTTTAAAAGGATAGCGTCATAAGTTATGTACATCTATAAATTTGAAGATAGATTTATGAAAAATTAAATATGTTGTTGCTTGTCACGAAGAAGTAAAAGTTTAAAATCACCTTTTCTCTTAAGGAGGTTATGTAAGGTTCTTAAAACCTAAATACAATTGTTTACTGTATACGCATTCCATAATAGGCTATGCCTGTGTGCTTGCCTACAACTTCGTTGTAAATAAATATTAAATTATATAAGAATATTACACTGAATCTACAACTGATTGCAACCGTTGGTACTCACAAGTCAGTTACGCAATCACTTTAGTACAGTCAGTGTTAAATTCTTGTATACCGATTTAATGAATTAACTAGTCAGCCCCTATCCAACCCACACCCTTAGGTAATCTAATCTAAAATAATATTCGGGAACTGATTGGATACTCTGAGAAACTATTTCCTAAGCCTAACTGTAATAACTTTTTATGTATTTACTTCTAATTACACTTTTACTTAGTCTAAATTTTAATATAATATTAATTTATCAACACGCGTGGTTTAGGAACAGCAGAGAAAAATATTCGACAGTGTTTCATGTGCACAGTTAAACGAAAATCTCAATACTCTTTACCACTGCAATGACTAATTTTCGCAAACAAATCAACCTTAAATTTTATGATATTGTCTGCGATATGGTTAAAGTCAAACCATTCGCTGGATAAAGAATCTAACGGTTTATCATCAACGTGAACCTAGTTATATGAAAAATAAGGCAGTTAAAACTCTCTCATAATATATTAAACTTTTTAATGTGACTGCTACTTAATCATGGTTGCGAAAAAAGTAAATATTAAGAAATATTTCTTGAGAGTTTTCTAAATTAAAATAAACAGGCAAAATACTCTGCCGAGGAATCTTGGGAAAATCACATATCTGTGAAGGATTAAACCTCTTATTTTTTGTTATTTAATTTGGCGAAACTCTGATAAAAAAATATTTAGGTTTGATCCTAGGTATGTGTTACTGACATGTTATTATAAAAAAATCAAATACTGCAAAATTATATCAGACTATTCCTTTGACGAAAAAGTGGATAAAAGTTTAGTTTAGCTTCGCGCGTACTGCAAACGAAACTGGTTCTTATTACAGAGAGGAGGGTTTGAAAGAGTAAGGAGGGGGGAAGAGATCGGGTCTCTGGGAGTTCGATGATGTAGAAGACAATAGCTTGGGCGGCCGCCTTAGCCTTATAGTCTAGGATGTACAACGCTAGCTAGCTAGCTGGCAGGCAGGCATAACGGTTCGCGTTGGCGTGGATTTTTGGGATGTGAAAGCTAAAGGCGATGGAGATGTAGTTGGGATGGAAACGCGCTCGGGAGAGGGATGGTGGGAGAGAGAGAAAGAGCCAAGATTGCTCTTGCTCTTCCCTTTCACCTCCTACTGTCTCTCCTCCCATCTCCATCCACAGCATCTTTAGCGCGTGCGCGGATTCGAGAAATGCCGCAAAGGAATTCCGCAGTATTGATCCGACTTATGCGGAGGAGAGAACGTCCCCATGGTAACGGGTTTCGAGAGATAAAGGGAGGAGGAGCGAACGATGGAGATGGGGATGAAAAAAATTGACCGCGTTGATGATGGTGCGAGTTAGGAAAAGTGGCGAGATATTTTTTATATTCGTTTTATTTCGTGAGTTTGTTATGGAGTTAAATTGGAAGAGCGTTTATTCATTAATAATAAATTAAAGTTTTAAGTTTTATCAATTATGGTAGAAAATGCTTAAAGTGTTGTTGCCACATTTTATTTTTACCCCGAAGGCCTAAATGTAATTTATTTCAGTTTTTTCATATTATTAATAACAAATATTCCATATTTTAACACCTCTGGGTTGGCGTGTTTTTAAGAAAATGGTAATAATAAATAGATCAAATTTTTTCTCGCTTGATGACGAAGAATGGTTCTGGAACGTAATTAATTATACATTTTTAATTAAAAGGCGGGACTTTCTGGAAAACACCATGAATGCAATTACCGTATCACGTGGAAAAACGTGACCATGGTATAATGACGTAGTATTTCGGGAAATTTTTATATTTTAAAAAATGTCGAAGATAGCTTAGACAAGCTTTTATCTAAATCAAAACTGCTTCTTTATCAAGTTTTAAGAATCAAAATAGAGACAAAAATACTAGCTTAAGACCATCTTTTATTTCGATAAAAGGAAATTAAAACACGCAGTACACGTATTTTTACGGGACAATTTCAAAAGAACAACTTGCAGTTTTAATTTTAAAATGCAAAACTTCAAGAGTGAAAGATATAAAATTTACAATTCAATATTATGGACAAAATAATTTCCAAAGGTTTGGGTAGTCAGTTAATTTATTCACGAATATTTCCGATACGTTGGTTTTATGATATAATCATGTGGATATAATATCTGATAATGGATATAAAAATAAAATAAGAGTATATTATATATTTCAAAGGCCTAGAACCGTATTAACACGTGCCCATTGCGTACCAATTCGCGTATGATTTTCCAACTCTTCTAAATTACTCGTAGATACTTTTAGATTTAAAGGAATAATGAAGACAAGTAACGTGTCATTTTTAATCCAATCAAGAGCATTAACATGTGCATTAAAACGTTACTAAAGCTAACCAAAGGTTTATGGAAACGATTAACAAAGTCACGATTTGTTTTGAGCAACCAATCATAAATTGATAATACAAATGTGATAATAGTCGTGACTAATCAAAGCGTGTTTTTCAGGCTTTGCTTGACTATCCTGGATTTTTTAAAACGCCCTTTGTTTACGCTCGATTATTCTGGCAATTTAATATTGTTTTTATCTACATGAAAATAGAGATAGGCTTAGCGATGCTCAAATCTCGATTTTCTTAACCTGAATTTAAATAAAAACCTTTAGTGAGTTTTAACCTTTTTTATGAATATATTAACTCTTCTTAAAGATTAAAAAAACACAAGGTACTCGTCTTCATTGTACCTTTAATTCTAAAAAATCCGCCACTTCGGCAAAATTTCTTTCTATTACTCGTTCGTTTATGAAGTATCCGCCGTCATCCCTATGTCCCTTGTTCTCTCGTTTTCTCCATCGCTCGTCGGACTCTCGACGTTCTTTCATCCCAGGCCGCGTTGCTATGGAGATGAACGCGAGGAGGGTATAGTGTGGAATCTATAAAGGAATGAGGGGGTGTTGCTAAGAGTGAAAGACAGACAGCGGGTTCGGTACTCTGGGGTTATTTTTCTTTCTCGGAGCTCTATACTCTCCGTCCTGCCCGCGTTCTGTCTGCTCCATCTTCTAGAGAGCGCTCTGATGTTTTTCTCTTACTTCAACTTATATGTGTGAGGATAAAAATAGGCCTAAAACTGGCCTACGAATTACTATAAACTGACATTGCATCAATCTTAACTCCGGAAAGTTTTCTTTTTCCTTAAAGGGATATTGAAGACGAGTGACGTGGTATCATTTGTAAAAATCACTAAACATGTCTCGTTAATTTACAGTTATTTAACAAAGTTGCGATTGGAACTACGCCCGCCTCGATTACGTGAAAACTACTTAAATTGGTCGGGGAAACGGGTACAGTAGGAAAATACTAACTCTTGAAAGTTTTTACCCCATTTATTTTCCAATTTATTTGAACAGAATGCCGGGTAATCCCTAACGCCACCTAGCGAGCTTGTAATTCCCAATAATGAATTCCCGCCAAAATATTAAAGAACAAAGAGCTTAAAACAATCGTTAGAATGAAATGTTCACATTTAATCTTCCTAATTGTAGACCAATTATCTTGGACTGGCTTTTTCCGAGGTTGAACACGACGTGTAGAAAACATTTAATCACCGTTAAGGGCTCCAACCTTTTCCTCTATCAAAATTGATAATTTAATTTTCAAGAAATTCCCAAGGCTGTTTTTACATTCACGTGACTTCATTTTCTTTTCATTTCCCATAGTATAATGAATGAAATTGGTTTACGCAATGAGGAAAAATTGCCTAATTTGGTTAAAATGGTCCAAATTTTAACAGAATTTGACCAAATAGACCAAATAAAATGACCTGAATTCAACAAAAGTCAATCTATAGTTACGGTCACACTAGTATTTCTTAACCGATATTCAAATCGCCAGGAATCGTTTTAAGCGTCACGTATTTACGAGTTATCTTTATAAATCGATTTATTGTAGTTTCATCTATCGGTTGTTGAAACCGAATCGGTATGAAACTGGTTCCCGAGACCTTGGAATCGATTTAAATCGATTCAAAACGTTTCGCTGGAGTCGTGTGACCGTAATAGCTCTAGAGTCAGGTTGCATATAATTTATAGTCTTTTGATTAGCGGAAGGTTTCCGATTTTTGGTACAATTGAGAAATTTTCCTGAATGATTTTTAAAACCAAAGTCAATAAAAAAATCATTTCATTTTCCTCTTGAACCAGATACGTTTAGGGAGTTATCTTTTTATGAATATTTTAACTTACTAAATCGATTAAAAGTAACATGAAACTCATCTTCATTATCACTTTAAGCTTAGTTGTTGCTCAAGGAGTGTTTTTTGTTATTAAAAGTTAAAGACGAGTTGCTTTCAATTTTGATAGAATGTTTGTTTTTAATTAAAGCTGGATTAATTGGAAAGACAAACACCATGCGTTCCTTGATGATGTTTTCAATAAAAGTTAGTTTCGAGGAAAGTTTAGGATTTAACCCAGATTCAAGGGTACTCTGAAAAGCCTGCGTTTGTTATGTATGTCTAACTTTGTTGCGCTATAGTTTGCGAGTAATTCAATGTAAGCTATGGCGTTTTAATCCAACGGTGCGTAAAAGTAATTTTTCCAAAATGATCTACTTAAGATTCGAATGTTAAATTTATAATTCATGTTTTATAACTAAAAATGACTGATTTATTTTAAATTAGGCTTAATGAAATCTCTTCGCGTGTTTCGAAATTAAACTCAAACTCGAGCAGATTTTGCTACGAAGTTTAACGTAACTTATCTAAGATAATGTTAACTCACTAAAATTTGGAATTTGCCTTTAAAAATGAACTTAAAAGAAAGTATCTTCATCGTTATCTAAAAGAAATATTTTAAAAAGTAGCGCTGGTTGCACAAAAGCACGAAAATAGTTTAGGCTCAAAAGTTGCTAAAATAAACTTTTTTTTTTCTCCAAATCCACAAATTTCTTAAACACCCTACAGCCATTCATCTCTTTCGTCTTTTATACATCCATAGCTCGATTCTAAAAAAAAAAAAAAAAACTTTGTTTTTGCATAACACGAATAAAGAAAATCCGTACAGTACAGCTTAAAAAGGAAAATGCTTTAGGGGAAAGCTTTTTCTTCAAGATTTCCTATTCCTGTATTTCTTGTTCCGCATAAGTTTTATTTAGTGGTTCAAATTGTTCAAATATACTTCAAAAAGAAAATTAAGACTTGGATTTTTACAATTTTACATATTTAAACCTATATGCAAGTCCCATTGAAGAGAAATGTGTTAGAACTACTTTTTTATGTTAGTTTAAAATTGCGTATCAATCCCCCTCGAGTTTCGCTAGTTTGTCAAATTATTTTGATATTACGATTTACGAATTTAGTTGAAGATTCAGTAGTCAGTACATTAATCACAAGGGACCTAGGGTTAGCCGCAACCCATTGCCTCAATTATTTGTGATGCACACTATTCTTGTCTTCTAAAGGTCACACTGTTAGAGGGCATGACTGAATAAATAAAGAAAAAATGGGGGAAAATGACAAAAAGTATACTGATTTCTACTTCCTCTTAGGCTATCAGAGAGGCAGGCTGCTCGTTATGCCAAATTTTTGCTTTTTGCGCCGTTAAGTTGATGCGCCTTGGGCCTTGCCATTTCCCCCCCATTTTCTTAGTTTTTTTCTCTTCTGCCATTCCCATTCCACCGCTTTTGTTTTTTAGGCTTAGGCATAGTTGGTTTTTCTCCGAATTGCTAGCGATTCTTTGCCAACTCGCTCCATTTTTAAAGGGACGATGAAATTTAAACGGCTGCATTTTGTTTGGTGTAAGATTCTTGCATATTATTTAATTATTCCTAACGATTACGATGAATGCGGTTATTGAAATAGGCCTAACGATTACGATGCAATAACTTTACTTAATTATGCGTAAGTATTACGATACAATAGCTTCACTTAATTAGGCTTAACTATTACGATGCATATTTACTGAATTAGGCTTAACTATTACGATGCATATTTACTGAATTAGGCTTAACTGTTACGATGCATATTTACTGAATTAGGCTTAGCGATTACTATTCTAGTTTCCAGAATTAGGCCTAACGATTACTATTCTAGTTTTCACAATTAGGCGTAACGATTACTATTCTAGTTTTCACAATTAGGCCTAACGATTACTATTCTAGGTTTCACAATTAGGCCTAACGATTACTATTCTAGTTTCCAGAATTAGGCCTAACGATTACTGTTCTGGTTTTCACAATTAGGCCTAACGATTACTATTCTGGTTTTCAGAATTAGGCCTAACGATTACTATTCTGGTTTTCAGAATTAGGCCTAACGATTACTATTCTTGTTTTCACAATTAGGCCTAACGATTACTATTCTAGTTTTCACAATTAGGCCTAACGATTACTATTCTAGTTTCCAGAATAAGGCCTAACGATTACTGTTCTGGTTTTCACAATTAGACCTAACAATGATTATTCTGGTTTTCAGAATTAGGCCTTACAAGTTCAATGCATGTTTAGCCAAGGGTTTGGGTAGTTTTAACTGCATAAAAGTAGGCTTAAGTATAGACTGTTTTAAAATGACAGAAACAAACATTCAAATTATTAAAGGATCGACATCATTATCATTTAAACCAAAATTGTATATTAATATAATCGATATTGATCTAGGCTTAATTTATATTATATAAAAATTCAATAAAATCAACTTATTTGTGCTCATTTTCATCATCTCTTTAATCTGGCTAGTTCCAAACTCTCATTTTCCCCCTTTTTTAAAAAAAAAAAAAAAAAAAAACCAACATTTCTCGATAGTAAAAGATGAGAATCGATGCCCAATTCTCTCTTCACTACAAACTTGCTTCGTCACCCTCGTCTACTCTAAGCCTAACTTAAGCCTAATTTCAACTTTCGTAGATAGCGTATTCGCGAGGCTTTACTTTTTTCCGATAGATATTTTTCTTCTCCCTTTTACCTTTACGTCGATTGATCGTCGTTTGGTTTCGGTAGTTGACATTCTATCCGCTAGGGGTCGTAATCTAAAGACCAGCTTATCGAAAAGAGGCTAACCCCCTTACTTTTTTCCCTATAGCTTTAAATGTATATTTTTTTAGATATTATATGCCATGAATTTTCAAACGGAGTTTGCAAAACGCCCAGTGGTAGAGCTTCTTTTACCCTTCTCGTAGATTTGTTTGATGTAATGAAGACAAAACCTCTTTTGGGATGTAATTAAAGGGAGAATCCAACCTAGCAACAAGATATTTTTTATCGATTCCATATCATTTAAATATGCCTAATCCACCAATAAAACAAATTACAAATATTAAACAAGAAATAAAAACTGAACTCTCACATGTAAGGACCATCTGTCAGGATACATGCCTATTTTACGGGTAAGTTTTGAATTTATTTATAGTGTAATATTTGTTTGTAAATTTTTTTAATGATGGATTAGACCTATTTAAACGATAAGGAATTGATTGGTTGCCTTCTCCCTTTGAAGTCATATGTTGACGTTAATTATATGATTAGTACCAACCGATTTTTCTTTTGATAGTATTACGAGACGATTTTTCTTTGAATATTGGAAGATAGGCATGGGTATAGAAATATATTTGGAGTATATCTCCATCTCTTTCTTTCTGCAATATATACCAAGCAACCGTATAAAAATCCCCCTGGTTTAAGATAGCTCTTCGTTTTTAATTTACGACTTGGAGTATAACCTTTTTTTTTTTTTTTTTTTTTTTTTAGGATTCTAGAGGTCTTATCTTTTTTCTTTTTTTCTTTTTTGTTTTTTAATGCCAGCCATATCACGTTTTTTAGTATCATCAGTTAATACAGGGTTAAAAATCGTCAAATTTTTAAGACTCTTAACGTGTCCCGAATATTTAATGTTTAAGGTATTCAAATTAGAAAGAAGTTTTAAATTGTTTGATTTTCAATTAATTTAAAAGTGTTTACAAAAGTGTTACGTCATCAGTGCAAGGCCTACAAAATAACACGCACTGATAACAAAATAACATTTGACCTAAAAATAGAATATAAAAGGTTATGTCAACAGAGGTCAGTCTGTAGCAGCTCTCCAAATGATATACTCAATATTTTAACAAGATTAGTAACACGCGACTTATTGTAAATATTTCACGTCGTATTTAATAAATAGTTTTTATCGTGAACCGAGTACTTCCTTCAAATAAAACCCACTACACATCAATGGCGACGGAGATGGGATTTTAAACTACACGAAGATCAACCTGTACCTGCAACCAGACGAACTTGCCAGTTGTGACGGACTTCAGCAAGATCACGTTTTAAGTACCTCAACTACTGCTACACTAAAGTTTAAAACCTACCACAATGGCATCCATCGGAACATTACCTACATTCGATGATTGTGATCAACCCTTCTCAATCTATGCCGAGAGAATGGACTTGTACTTCGCTGCAAACCAACTGGACGACGAAGAAGACGCTGACCGAAAAAGAGCAGCTTTTCTAACCTTGATCGGATCCAAAACCTACACAACACTACGAGGTCTAGTCAAGCCTGCCAAGCTGACGGATAAGACTTACGAAGAACTGGTTACTACATTGAATAATCACTACGATCCTCCACCATCAGAGATCATGGAAAGATTGCGTTTCCAACAAAGAAATCGTTCGCCTTCAGAAACAGTAGCTGCATACTTAGCTCAATTAAGGAAGTTAGCCGAATTCTGCAACTTTGGCAACAATTTGGACGACGCCCTGCGAGATCGATTCATTGCGGGTATTCAAAATGAAACAATACAAGCGCGCCTACTGGCTGAATCAAAGACCCTTACACTCAAGAAAGCCCAGGACATCGCTTTGGCGGTTGAATCGGCGACAAAGAATATGCGGGAACTAGCCACGTCTACCCCAGCACCTACGGTCAATAAAATTTCGCACCAACATCGAACCTCACAGTTCCCAAGAAAAACTACTGCACCGTCCACGAATCACACTGCACGTAAGAAATTTCAAGATCAAGGCCCTAACAAACCTTCATGCTATAGATGCGGCGATCCTTCACACCGGGCGGATTCCTGCAAACACATTAGCACAATTTGTAACCATTGCTCGAAACGGGGACACCTTGAAGCCGTTTGCCGATCAGCAGCTCAGAACTCGAGGCGCGACACGTACGAACAGAAGCCAGCCTGGCATACACGGAGAGGAAAATCAGACAGACGACCGCGGCAACAAATGATTCGTAACGTTCACACCTCACCAAACTCACAGCAACCATTCGATGACGTCGGATCTACTGGTCAAGAATATCACCTTTTTCACGTGAGCTCGTTACCTTCAGCACCAGATCCTTACTATTATGACTTCAAAATTAACCATCATTCTCTTCGAATGGAAGTAGACTGCGGAGCCGCTTACTCTCTTATTTCTTTGAAGACCTACAACACTAATCAACAACGCTGTTGCCTGCCAGAAATTGAACCGACCAAACTAATGCTACGCGACTACAACGGCGGAATCGTCGAAACGTCAGGATACATAATGGTAACCGTACAATACAAAACACTAATCAAAGACTTGCCTTTGGTAATCGCAACTCAAGATAGACCAACATTATGCGGACGCAACTGGATTCGCCCTTTCAATCTAATGAATTTGCCATCTATGAACATTCATCAAACTTCTGATGTAACGTCAACATCGAACGAGTTAACGACCATCTTGAACTCGCATGAAAAGTTGTTTACTCCAGGACTAGGACTCATAAACAACACGAAGGTTCATTTACACCAGAAAGAAGGTATAACACCAAAATTTTTCAAAGCCAGACCAGTTCCGTTTGCCTTAAGACAAAAAGTCAACGATGAAATTGATCGTCTACAAGAAGCTGGAATCATTGAGCCAATCGCAACATCGGATTGGGCTGCGCCAATCGTTCCAGTCTTGAAGCCAAATGGAACTATTCGTCTCTGTGGCGATTTTAAACTCACAGCAAATAAAGCCACCGACGCTGAGCAGTACCCACTGCCGAAGATTAGTGAACTGTTCGCAAACTTAAACGGAGGTCTGAAGTATACGAAACTGGATTTCAAAGACGCTTACAATCAGCTCGAATTGGACGAAATTTCACAGCGCCTACTGGTTATCAACACAGAAAAGGGTTTGTTTCGTTACAAACGCCTACCATTTGGAGTTTCCTCAGCCTCAGCGGCATTTCAAAGAACGATGGAAGTCCTGCTTGCTCGTCTTACCAGGATAGCAATTTTCCAAGACGATGTCCTAATCACCGGTAAAAACGATGCAGAACACCTCATGACTCTGGACAAAGTTTTAACACGTCTAGAAAATGCTGGCGTCAAGCTAAGAAAGGAAAAATGCGTGTTCATGGCTGAACAAGTAGAATACTGCGGTCATGTAATCGACTCTAAAGGACTCCATCCTTCGCAAAAACTCGTCCAACCAATCCTAGACGCTCCCGAACCAAAAGATGTCGGCGAACTTAGATCTTTCCTTGGACTCGTCACGTACTACGCCAAATTTATACCGAACATGTCGACCTTGCTCTCTCCACTCTACGTTTTAACTCGCAAGGAACAAAAATGGACATGGGGTATAGAAACCGCTCAAGCTTTTAAGACCGCAAAAACCATTCTGGCATCATCAGCAGTATTAACACACTACGACTCCGAGAAGAAAGTCATGGTAGCCTGCGACGCTTCACCAACAGGAGTTGGAGCGGTTTTGTCACATATAGAATCCGACGGCAGTGATAGGCCAATAGCTTTCGCCTCTAGAACTTTAAGCTCCGCTGAGCGTAACTACAGTCAAATCGAACGTGAAGCTCTCGCCATCGTCTTTGGAGTGACGCACTTTCGTCAATACCTTCTTGGAAGACATTTCATTCTAATTACCGATCACAGTCCATTAACAGTCTTACTTTCACCTGACAAGCAGATACCATCAACTGCAGCAGCCAGAATTCAAAGATGGGCGATTACTCTAGCGGCATATTCATACGACATAAAATTCAGACCTGGCGGCAAAAACGGAAACGCCGACGCAATGAGCCGACTTCCACTACCAGCAAAAGTGCAAAATACTCCTCAACCAGTCGAATATGTACTCTTGATAGATTCTTTCGCTTCATCACCAGTAACGACCGACATGATTCGTGAAGCCACAGCATCAGATCCGGAAACTGCTGCCGTAATCAAACATATCAAGACAGGTTGGCCAGAAGTACCAACGCTTGAAACGAAAGACTATTTCTCGAGAAAACACGAACTTTCAACGCTTGACGGCATAATTATCTGGAGCTCGAGAATTATCATACCCAGAAGGCACAGGAAAGCCATATTAGAAGAACTACATCAAGGACATTTTGGTATGACGAAAATGAAAACCTTAGCTCGATCAAAGGTTTGGTGGCCTAAACTTGACGGAGACATAGAAGCGATGGTAGCAACTTGCAACGCGTGTCAGAAACAAGCGCCCATGCCAAATCAAGTTACTACACCGAGAGACCAATGCAGAGAGTCCACATCGACTACGCAGGACCAGTAAACGGTTCCATGATCCTTGTCTTTGTGGACACATACTCAAATTGGATCGAAGCCTTTCCTGTAAACTCGTCGAATTCCACAACCACTATAGACACGCTCAGAGATATATTTTCAAGATATGGCTTACCAGAGTGTCTTGTCTCAGATAATGCCACAACTTTCACCAGCGACGAATTCGCAGCCTTCGTCAAGCAAAACGGAATTAAACATATTACAAGTCCACCATATCATCCTGCTTCGAACGGTCCAGCGGAGAAAGCCGTAAACACGGTAAAGACAGGCATTTCAAAAATTTCAGAAGGAACGATGCGATCGAAGCTAGCAAAAATTCTTTTCTCGCACCACATAATCCCAAATGAGCACGGACATTCACCAGCCTCACGCTTTCTCAATAGGGAACTACGAAGCAGATTGGATCTTTTTACACCAAATACCAAAGACTCCACCATTCACAAATCAAATCAAAAAGCACTCAATGCCACACAGCAAATAGGAGATACAGTCTGGTGTAGAAACTTCGGCAAGGGAGAAAAATGGATCGAAGGAATTGTCATCGCTAAATTGGGAAATGCCATGCTAGAAATTCAAACCTCGAAAGAAGTTGCTCGAAGACATGTCAGCCAAATTAGAAAACGCCTAATCGAACCACCATACCTCCAGTTCGAAGCGAAATCATCTGACAACAACGAAGGAGCTGCAGACGCCAATTCGACTGCCGCAACTATCATTATACCAAACGAAGGCAACGCAACGACAAGTACTAGGAGATCAACTCGAACAAGACGCATGCCGCAACGATTCGAATCCTAATTACTTCTCATCTAATTCATGAAAGGGGAATGTTACGTCATCAGTGCAAGGCCTACAAAATAACACGCACTGATAACAAAATAACATTTGACCTAAAAATAGAATATAAAAGGTTATGTCAACAGGCCTAGAGGTCAGTCTGTAGCAGCTCTCCAAATGATATACTCAATGTTTTAATAAGATTAGTAACACGCGACTTATTGTAAATATTTCACGTCGTATTTAATAAATAGTTTTTATCGTGAACCGAGTACTTCCTTCAAATAAAACCCACTACACATCAAAAAGGATATAATAGGAGACGGTTGACACTAAGTAATTATTCTGCAACATAATTTAGAGTTCGTGAAAAATAGATGACGGCATCACTTTAAAGGGAAACTTGAAGCTGAAAACGGAACAGTTGTTGAATTTATTTTCGGAATCACCATACCAAAACACGTATTCGAGAATTTTCAAGCAATTTTTAGACACGTTTTTGGAGTTTAAATTAATTTCTAAAGTTTGGTAACATTTCTAAGTAAATTAAATTCGTGTCAATCATATTATTTCAGCCTTCAATAGTGTTTGTAATGTCCTAACATTAAAAGAATAGGTTCCCGTTTGATGCCTAAGACCTTGACCATCAAACGCCGGCCTATTATTTTAATGTTAGGACATTACAAACACTGTTGAAAGCTGGAATAATGTGATTGGCCAGAATTTATATTTACTTTTATTCAATTTTTACCAAACTTTAGAAATTCATTTAAACACCAAAAACGTGTCGAATAATTGCGAAAAAATCCCCGAATTCGTTTTTGGCCTGGTGTTCCATTTTTAGCTCCAAGTCTCCCTTTTAGCTAAGTGACGTATCAATGATTCTTTAAAGGTACAGACCGGGAAAAAAAAAAGAGTGTCTTAAATTATAGAGCGTATATTAAAACGACTAATATCATATCGCAAAAAATTTAATAGTTAGTAGTTATTAAGATATTTACGTTTATTATAAGCAAAAAGTGATCTCTAGTGAACGCCATTTTAGTTTTTTCATACCCTTTCGATCCCTGCTGAGGATCGGCTTCGCCGATTGGTTTATTTCTCACCTAAAGTCACTTGACTCTAGCTGAAAATAGATGCGGGTATAAGCGCGCTCAATTTCTTTAGAGTCAAATAAGATATGCCGGGCCGAAACATAGGCTACTTCCGAAGGATCCCGCGCGCGAACACTAACCCGAAGGTCGGTCGGCCAGCTGAGCTAGTAGTAGTCAGTACTAGGTATTAACCGAGTCTTAAGATGATTTGAAGAATTAGAAGGTAAGAACTAAACTGCATTCATTAATTACGCAATTAGTCATGTTTTCGTAGAAAGTTAGAAATCACAAAATTACGGATCTTCTTACGAAGTTACGAACAGACGATCCGACTGCAGCGACTCGAATGGCCTTCGTTTCGCGAATCTTTATTGGGTGACTTAAAGGCCAATCATTGAAGCGGATCCTTATTTTTAAAACTCGAAATGCCGGGAAGCAAATATGGCGTTCTTCTAGGAACGTCAATTTCGGTTTTAAAATGATATTTATAAATTAACCAAGACTTAAATCACTATAATGTGTTTTGATTTGTAGGTTTTTAAGCATGCTCTTTCCAATGGAAGTACTTTTAAAGTTGGGTTGCCTTTCCCTTTAAGTAGAAGGATGAGAAACCATAGATCTAGAGTTTCTTCTTGATTTCACCGAGATCACGTCTTTCCCTAGAAAGTGAATGCAATGACCTTTTGCTTTGAGGTCTTTAAATTACTTTAAATGATATTTATATTGTATACTTTATTTCGACAATATTTTAAGTAAAAAAGCCTACATTCAGGGTATTTCGTTCCCACATATTTCCTATTGGACGCCTGTAGAAGTGTTTCAACCGTAGTACATCATTGATCAAGGAAAATATAGCATATAGGGGAAACTCGACTTATAAACCTACCATAAAATATTCCAATGAATAATAATAATAATTAAAAAAAAAATTATAATGCAGCCTTTAAAAGTGCCAAAATTAAATAGAAATTTCAAAAATTGACTTTTAAAATATTAAATCACATACTGATAGCTAAGCAACGGGCTCAGATTCACATGAAAGAAGTCCTTTCATTAAAATCAAAGAATAAGTCAGAAGATGAAAATCCTCTCGGTTGAATTCTTGAAATCGTCCAATCGTTACTTGTAATTATAGTCACGTGACTTGAATAATATTTAACCGTAAGCGAAATGCAAAGTTTTTGACGAAGTTTAAATTATTACTGCGTTTATGGGTGCTCCCAAACTTGACCTCTGATTGGATCGGGCTCTTGCCAATGGAGATTTCCACCATCTCCATGGACCGGTGCTAAGCCTTTTATCAGAAAATATTATTAATTTGTAAGTTGAATAACTATTGACTTAGGCATTTCTTTCTGGTATGAGGATGAGATGTATAATCATTTATCGTGATTAGACTTTATTCTACCTTTAACTTAAGATTGTAACTAACAATATGGTCGCTCTTAAAGAGGCGGGTGGTTTCAAAGTATCGGAAAATAAAACCTTCAAAATTCGTAAAATTTCGTGGACAGAGGAAATGCGAAGGGGTCTATATAACAACTCTAGGCAGAACTAAAATATGGGTAACAAAAGAAGCCACCAGAGAATGAAGAGACACGACTTAAGGGGGATAGATGAGACGAACGGGGTGATAAAATAAATGGAAAGAATTCATGTACTTTAAGATTAAAATATCGTATCTCATTAGATTTTAAAAAGTCATTTTTCATCAAGTTATGAAATCTGACCAACCCCCCTTTTATTAAATGTATGTCTTTGCTCTTGAAAATTGTATAGTGAACCAAATACACTACTCATCATAAAGAATTCAATCTAGCGTTACCATGTAAAGGGATGGTAAAAATGATCTAAAAATAATTCAGGAAGTGTCTATATCTGAAACCTTCGGATTAAAAAAAAAACTTGCGACAAATAAAAAGATACCCAAGCTTTGGCTTAGTAAAATCACTAGAGGTCGGGGTTTAGAAAAAATAATTTGTTTGTTTGATTTTTATTCATAATTTGAAATTTTCCGCGGGAAGACTATGATAAAAGCAATGTAATCGCGAATATTTAACTGATTAACCGAATATTTATGAATTCAAACCCCGACCTCTAAAAATCCCCGTGACATGCTTCGGCTCACTCTTCGTATCGCCATAAATCGTGTTCCACTTTATTTTCACACGCACAATCGTGCGTTGCAACAGCACGATTGATTTCCTTGACTCATCCTGGTTTCTAACTGTGTCAAAATAATTATTTCAAAGTTTTAATTAATGAAAGACTACACCCTTAATCCAAATTTTAACTGTAATCTTGACATCCGATGTTTTTATCCCAAGATGATGGAATGAGGGGCAAGATCGAGGACGAAGAATTGAAAAATATCCCTTTTTAAAACAAGAGCGAAAGTGGGGTGTGGGGGTGTGTGCCCCAGGAATTAGGAAAGGCCGCCGCGGCCGTCCGATTTTTCGCACTTTTGAAATTCCTGGTTGGCTCAAAACTATTTTTATAACGGGCGTTTTGAGATTGTTGGAAAGGGAGAGCTATGGAGAGAGAGAGAAAGAGTAAAGAGAGAGTAGTGGTAGGGTGATGTTTGAAGTTGATTGATGACGCTAGCCAGCTTAAATGTTTAATGGCCAACTCCCGGAGTTTCAACGGACGCCGCCAACTTTTAATTCCCCCGAAACTAATTACACTCAGTATCCCTTTTCTAGGATAAAAAATTATTTTCAAGAATCATACCCTCCCGTTCTCCCCCATCTCGCTATTTTTAAAGGAAAAGTACACCTTAAAATATATTTTCACACGGTCATTGGTTTCGATAAAATAAGGGATAATAATTTGCCGGAAATGGGCGCTTGTCTCATAGCCGCGCCGCCATCTTTTTGTAGTAAATTAACAGGCTGCCAGACTATTTCTAATTTTATTTCCCACAAACCAAATTAAAGTTGTTAGTCTGTCGCTCTCCACTAGAACAGAAAGCAGACGAAAATTTCACACTACAAAAAGATGGCGGACGATCACGTGACAAAAGGTTTCCCCGCTTATATTTTCTCGAGGGTCTCTAGACTTCCGGTTTTGGAAATCGACCAGGACTATTAAGTAGGACCTGGAGTAGCGGATAAACTAAATGGCTTTATACAATTAAATAAAAAATACTGGTACTCCGTAAAATAATTATTAGACACGTTTCTGGTGTTTAAATTAATTTCTAAAGTTTGGTTAAGTTTTTGAATAAAAGTAAAGTATATAAAGCCTTCAACTTACAGCGCTTGTAATGTCTTAACATTAAGACCTTGAGCGTAAAACGCCTTTTACAAGTTAGTGTTAGGACATTACAAGCGCAATTGAAGGCTGAAATAATATGATTGGCCCAAATTTATACATACATTCAAACTTAACCAAACTTGCGAAATTAATTTAAACGAAAAACGTGTCTAATAATTGTGAGAAAAATCTCGAATACGTATTTTGGCATCCGGTGATTCCTAAAATAAATTTAAAAGCTGTTCCATTTTTAGCTCCTGCCTCCAAGTTTCATTTAAGTCTAAAAGAGATGCCTTATGGGGTGCTTATTATTCATTTTACGTATTAAAAATATTAGGTTATATCGTCTTTTACTCTCAGCTCTTTAGAATTTTTTTTTTTACTTTATAAGTACCTTTTTAATTTTTATCTTGAAAATAGGATTATATAAGATAAAGTCTCGTGCTTAGTGGAGAGTGATATTTGATATTTATGTATGAGATAAAATTGGTAACTGATATTATTTGAATTAGCTCTTTTAAAATAATAATGGTTGAGTAATAAATTTTGTGAGGAAGGAATTTGTTTGCTAAGTGTCTGGGATGTTGGTCTTTAATTTTATGTTGATGTCAGTTTTCAAAGTTTTAGCGATCCTTAAGCCTTCGAGCAAACTCTAGAATATTTTGATGTAGTTTTTCAGTCTATTTATATGAATCTTATATTTATTTTGATGGACGAGTCTCGAGTTTTTGACTAAATTAAAATGTAGAATATTTAATTATAACACCAAAAGCTCCTACAAGTTCTAAAATCCAAACCTAAGAAAAATGATTTAAACCGTTAATCACCCATTAATTAATTTAATGAAGTATGACGGACTCTTAGTAAATTTTATACCTCTGGGTTGAGGAGTTCTTAAGAAACTTGAAAATGAAAATGTCTAAAATATATAGGCGATTTTTTTCCGATATACGAAGTGTTTATTTCTTTAATGTAATTAACGATAAATTTCATACGAATGGTAGGACTTTCTAGATTAAGTACTTTAAGGAAAAAGACCGCGCGAAAGTGACCTTATCACGTGTCAGAATTAACGCGCGGAATCAACTGTATGCTCTACAATAACCACGTGACCATAGTGATGACGTAGTATTGTTCGGAGAGTTTTTATTTAAAAATTTTCGAAAAAGGCGATTATAAATATTTTTTACTGTCGCGGTATAGAAAACCAATTTTCTTAACCAATACGTTTTAATTTAAGTAATTTGTTGTATTTTTTATTCACAAACAATCAATACGAAAATATCTGAAAAGACATGAATAATAGAATATAATTTTATCATATTCAGATTTATATAGTTAAAATATTGATTATTTAGTAAAGCATCTCTAGTAAATAATAATACCACAAGTAAAGCGTCCTTCAAGTTTAAAAGACGACATTCTGTGGGTGACAGTGAAGTGTATCCGATTTTCCCAGTCCATCCTAAGTATTCCGAAATTTATACAGAAAGGCGGCCAGGCCCAGTATATTCTTTCTAGAGTAAATCAGACTTGAAATGGTGACGGCCGAGCGAGACACGCTCCTTCGTTTCCGTCGATACAGTTTCACCCTCGTAAACGTTTAGAAACTTTAGTGCAATATTAACTTGGTTCAAATATCAACCGCTAGAGGGCAATTTCGAATTCAGTATCTCTACGGTGGTAATCATAATTGTTCTAAATATGCTTTTATGAACAATTTTGGATGACCACCAGCTAAAACCTGATGGTAACCATTGTTAGAGCCCTGCGGTTTTCCCGTAGTGATTTAGGCTGTATTTTAGGCCCTTTCTTAGCAATATTTTATATTTATCGCGCATATTTTCTCTTGAAATAAGCGAAATAACAAGCATGCATAACCATAAATTTTTAGAACGGTCTGTAGGTTTACTCAGCGGAAATTTTCCTCGGGTCTCAGGACCCAAATAAAAATATAGCATCCATGTTTATACACGACTGCAATGGCCCCTAACTCTTAGATACGTCTACCGCATCGCGTATACCGGTATTCAAATAATAATAAATCAGACCCAGACCACTCAAACAAACTAAGAAAACCCCTACACACACAATAGAGCCCATCTACGTAACGTCAGCTCTATCCTTCTCCCAAAACTCGTCTGGAATTCAGGTCAGATTCCATGCATAGGAATATATATTTTAAAGGAACGCCGAAAAGAAATGTCAAGTTTATGATTTTATCAAAGATTATTCGTGAAAACCAAGTGGGATTTTCGATCGAATGGGATCGATATGGTGTTCGATCGAATGGGATCGATATGGTGTTCGATCGAATGGGATCGATATGGTGTTCGATCGAATGGGATCGATATGGTGTTCGACCGAATGGGATCGATATGGTGTTCGACCGAATGGGATCGATATGGTGTTCGACCGAATGGGATCGATATGGTGTTTGACCGAATGGGATCGATATGGTGTTCGATCGAATGGGATCGATAGGGTGTTCGATCGAATGGGATCGATAGGGTGTTCGATCGAATGGGACCGATAGGGTGTTTGATCGAATGGGATCGATAGGGTGTTCGATCGAATGGGACCGATATGTTTTTTGGAACGATTGGGACCGATAAAGTTTTCGATCGAATGGACCGATATGGCTTTTGATCGTATGGGACCAATAAGGTTCGGATTAATTTCAGACCAATTTCACCCAGGGAAGGGCAGCTATTATGCTCAAAATCGATGCTCCATTATTTTTGGTCGAATGAAAATATAACATTTTCGGGTTCCTACTCCAACTGATGTCGTTAGATAATATTATCTACCAGTTTCCCTTTAGTAATTATGAAGAATCCATCACCATTTTCCTTTTCACTTGTCCTTTAAAGGCTTTAAAACGGCTTTTAAAAGAGAACTGGGTGGCAGTGGCTTGGACTGGGTGTTCAGTCATGAGTATGAGGCGAAGAGAAAGACAGTGAGAGGGGGGCTCCAAATACACAGAGGTTAGGCGATGAATAATTTATAATAGAAAGGTATTATAAGAGCGAGTAGGAGCGTGAGAGTTCAATGTTCCGCAGCCTTTGGATACGCGCATGGAGTTGGCCGCGTGTATATGGATCCAACTGGTTAATTAGAAGGGGATTCCTTTACCTATACTCGTATATTGTACGTAACTCGAGTAAGATGTTCAAGGAACAGTGCCGAATGAATTGTACGCTTTAAATGGATGATTAGAAAATTTTCCCAAAAGGCATTCATTCAAATCTTCTTGGTCCCATGAATAATAATAATACTGATTACGATGAGACATTATCATCGAGAAAGCTTGTCTGTTAGTTTCCGCTTAAATAAGTCCCTCCTTGTAGGTCTTAATAAAACTCTTTTAAAAGTTTCAATATGAAGAAATAACGCGACCAGTCTCGTACACGAAGTTAGAAACAAGCAAGATCAAAATTAAAAAAATAAATTTAAAATATATATTTTACGATCAAAAGATAGAGCCAAAAATATACAAATATCAGAAGCCGATGAAACCCTCCTTTGAAGTCTACTACTCTAATGTTCCATATAGCGCTCCTCTCTGTATGGGTAAAATTCCCAATTTTACGAGGTCGGAGGGGTCCTACTTCATACTACTCTGTCTACGGAAAATTGGAAATTCTCTCCACAAACGACGACGTTTTTTTTTGACGAACTCCAAGGCTGCTAGAGATATTCGCTCAACGAACTCCCGCTCCGAAAATATCTACCGTTAGGAGGCGTACGAATCGCGCTTTTTGAAACTAACCCATACAGAGAGGGGTAGACAAGACCCGGGAGTAATAGACTTCAAAGGAGGGTTTCATCGGCTTCTGCGAATATGTATACTTTTAGTACATTGAAATTCAATTTCTTAAATTCTTACCCTTAATTACAAAAACTAATGTTAAACCGAAAGTAGCCGGCAATTTTCAGTCTATTTGAAATAGACCTCCAATGCCCCAAGGGAAAAACTATCTCGAGGTTTTCGCCCACCGAAATTTAATCGCTTCTTTTATTTATGGCCTAATTTTATTCTAGAACGAAATTAACGATAATTTGTATGTAAAATTGAAGATTTTCTGAATTATTTATTCATTTTCACGAAAGAGACCGTGTGAAAGCGACCATATCACGTGAAAGACAGCCCGAAAATCAACGCTTTAGGGTCTATAATAGCAACGCGACCATATCGATGTTATATTAATGTGGGAAAACGATAGTTTCGAAGTTTGCGATTATAAAAAAAAAACACATTTAGAATCGTTCCAAAAATGCTGATCAAATAAAGATCAAATAAATAAAGAAAAAATAAAGATAATAATGACCACAAATAATTTGCATAGAGAAAAGTAGGCTTAGCGTATTTTGAAATTAATTAGAAATGCGCTCTATTAACTTTCACGAAAGAAAATATACTAATTTTCGTCTGCTATTGCAGCTATTTAGTTTAAATACAATTCGAGGCGAAGTATGATTTAATTGCTCCATAAATGCTGAAACAAATTTCATTTGGAGCACTGCACAGGCTCACTTTAAAGCTAAACATACCGACGTATCAAATTTGTGCTCCTGTCTTGGCATCAATAATAGGTATTTTTTGTGAATCTAATGGGTATAAAGTTGTAAAACAGAAATGGTCCTTTTTGATTTAAGAGTACTTTAAATATACAATTATGGTTCCATCATCGCATTAAGACTAATCAACAAGATATAATTAAGAATCTCTCAACCAAATAAGAAGAAAAAAATAAATAAAAAAAAAAGATTAGTTTAATAACCCGTCCAAATTCCGCGCACTGACACTTAGAAACTTCCGTCATGCAGAATTCAAAGTACAAGTCTTCGAAAAACAACAAAACAATAAATTTTGTGATTCTGAGATTAAATTTCTACCTTAATAATAACATAAGTGACATAAGATCTCCTACTACTTTCCGGACGTGACGTCATATACATTTTTTTTTTTTTTTTTTTTTAATTTTTGACGGGAACTTTCCATAGACTAAATATCAGATTAGACCAGACTTTGTTAGTCTGTATTTTATGGATCGTGTAGAACAAGCTCTTGGTAAATATTTTGTATGGAAGAAATCCTTATTGGCATACATATGTGCATTATGTTACTTATGATAATAATTTCATTAGCACAAATTAAAAATAAATTAATTAACCAATGGTAATAATCAATTATTATACAAATTAAATTATAGACGAAAAGGACCTAAATTTTGCGGGGGAAGTCGGAGTTGAATAATTAAATTTTGGTTGTAGAAACGTAGTTTGAAGAAGGAAGCTTGCTGGTATTGAAATCGTGAAGTGACAGTCCAAATATGAACCTTTTACTTGATTGTGACGATTTGGAAAAATTAAATAAATAATCTCGAGCTTAAAGTCTCTTGCCGTTGAAGCAAGACGCATTGCTTCCTATTCATTTAAGTTCTAAAATTGAATTAAGATTTGAATCTCAGCGTACGATAAATTAGGGTCATTTTTCAACAGCGCTATCACGCCAGATGGAAATTTAAGTCTTAACACGCATTTTCACGTGAGACTCTCCCTTTAAGCTCATTGACTTCCATCGCGGTTCTCATTTCTCCCACGGAACCCGAAAATTCCGCTTAATAAGCCTAATTAGGATAAAACTCGGAAACAAGGCTAAAAATCCCAAACTTAATCCTTCAAAACCCATTAGTTTCGGTAACACAACAGCGGAGAAGAGAAATAAAGCCTCCGCAACTGCTACTAACTTTTGCCGTTCTAAATAGCCTCAGGTTCGAGAGCAACAACGAACCAGAAAGGAGAAATAGAAAAGAAAAATGTTCATCTATATCTATGCTTCATAAAGTGGGAAACACAGAAAAAAATATAAAAACAAGATGATTGGGAGATATTATTATCCCCTTTTTTTAACCAACTTATCTATTTTAGGACTAAGTAACAAATGATGCATTTTAGGACAATGAAAATGAATAGGATGTTATAAGATATTAGGTTAGATTCGATCATTACAAATAAATTTAATTTAATTACCTTGAATTTATTGAAACACGAAAATTCCATCTTAATTTTACAATTTCGGAAAATCTTAATTGACAGTCAGACGTTTTTGCTTCGGCTTTAAATTTCCCTTAAATTAATACCAGCCAGATGACGATAGTACATAAGACTCGCTTCTCTCATTGGTCCAATATTGCCGCCATCTTATCAACGTATTTTAAAAATAAAAATACTTTGAAATTTTTAAGCGGTCTTTATCAAGCCTTCGCGTGACATCACTTCCAGCCAACCGTAAACAACCAAATCAAACCCCTTTGAAACTTTCATTTCTGAGGGATTAAAATATAGAATAGAGGGTGGAAAAGTTTGGGGAATAGCTGGCTAACGAGGCAAAACCTCGTATATCGTTTTCGGTAGAGGGGTGGGAGGAATAAAAAAGTATAGAAAAGAAAAGAGAAAGAGCCAAAGGGGGCATTAGAGAGGGCTCGTTAAAAGAGTTATCACCGGGTTCCATCTATCGGAGAAAAATAGACGGACAGTTTCTCGTAATAAGGGGGCGCTCGCTATATCCCGGCAAGCAGCCTATAGTCCCTTAAGCCTAGGCCTATCCCGCGTTCTTTTGAAAAACATTTTCCCCTAGAGAAACGTTTTTGTTATGGCCCAAGTCGTTATTCGCACCTGGGCCTTGGTCCTATTACTTTTTTTCCCTCTTCCTCTTCTATCCTCCTTCTGGTCTCTCCTCTTCTCTTCAACAGTTTGGTCCGTCGTCAATCTAACAATGGCACTCACCCCCTCCCTTCTCGATCTACTCTTATAGGTGGCTATTTTGTAAAGAATAGATATATATATATATATATAGCCAAGTTCCTAGCTCATGGTCTCTCTTTGGCTTTCTTTTAAAAATTGTATCGTACAGCTTTTCAAGGACTGTATATATGGACGGTGGTCGAAGTTTGGACCGAGGTACGCTTCACTGGATGTAATATACTATGCGTTCAATAGATTTCTTTTCGAAGTGCTGTAAGACCTTGTCGGTAGACTTGGTAACTATGAAGGGGAGTGAATCTTTTTGGGGGGCTTGCAATACGTTCCAAAGGGTGAAAATTACACTTGTATGAAGTTTCGTTATTGGATGTTTTCTTGAAGTTAGTCGAGCAGTCCTTATTAGTTGAATCATGAACGTTGTTTGTTAGGCCTTGGTTCGTGCTTTGAAACGTTATTAATTATGGTACGTTGAGTTAATGAGTAATAATTGTAAGTAATGCTTACATTTTTCACAGTGAAAACGCTCGTAAACGATGGTATCGTAACATTTATTAGAATATTGGTGTCATACCTAAGGGCGTTATACGAGGTCATGTATTCTTTATTCCTTTGTCCCGTTAACCATCAGTTATAAAAACTGTTATAAAAATCATTGATATTAGACCAAGCCAAAATAATATCACTAGCCGTAATTTTAATCTAAATAGAACATCGTTTATCCAAAAACCAAATCACCAGTGAATATTCCATTCTGATTTCCTTTTACATCATTAGGCTATTTCCTATCGCGTCAAATTGCCCTAAGGTCATATTCTTATCCAAAATTAGCCTATTATAACCCATTATCACCCACTCCCTTCATATTATCCCTAAAATACACCCATATATTTAGGAAACAAACATCAAGCCAGTGCGTGCGTGCCTTTAACGACCAATTCCAAGTATCCGGCACCACGTCACATCAACACAAAAACTTAATATCCCCTTAGGCCTAAATTACGAAAATAATGGAAAATAAGGCCAAAAAACCATTGATAAAAAGGCTTAAAAGGAAGATAAAACTGATAATAATAACTACAATAACCACAACATGAATTGCGTAGAGAAAAATAGGCTTAGCATATTTTGAAATCAATTTCGTCTGCTATTGCAGTTATTTAGTTATGTTATATTTGTCAGGTCTTAATTTCTTCCGCGGTTTCAATTTCACGAAATGAATTGCAGATGGCGCTTGTTTATTGGAATTTTTAAGCCTTTGTAAGAAACAGAAGTATTCGAATTACCTTAATATCCGCGCGAAAAAAACTCAGAAATATCAGTAGAATTTTCGCGCGCTTTTGTAAAATGAATGAATGAATGAAATCGAGAATCATGTGCGCAGAAATTCGCGCGTTTTTCTGGAAAGATAGCTACAATTTCGGCGGGAACTATAAATCGCGCAAAAACTGGCCACTCCCCTTTTCTGGATATTAAGTTTCTCTCGAAAAAACGCAAATTTCAAATCCTCTTTACGAGTAAACGGCTAGATATTTTCATGTGAAATTTTATATAGGCAATATTTGGACAATACTCCACCCATTTCATTGGGTTTCGGCGAAAATATTTAGCTTCGTGTCACCCTTTAAGCCTAAATTAAAAGATTATCGAATCGTCAAAATGTACTATATATCGTGTATACTTTGCACCCTCCCTTTAACCATTTGAACCCTTTTTCTCGCGTCGATCCATAGAGAAAACCATCCATAGAGGAAATCGTGGTCCAAAGCGCCTGGGAGAAAAGGGAGCCTCCAAATCTACGAAAGAGAAGGAGCTGAACGAAAGGAAAAAAATGGTTAGAAAATCATCCATTGTTTCTAGGTAGCGTCCACTAAGACACGTATATATAAAGCATAAAGAAAGGGCTCCCTTTTTTGCCCTAAAGAGATGGGGAATGAGTACTATGGAAGAAAAAGGGGTCTACGGTTTTCTACAGGCTCTCTGAGAACGTCCCTCGAGATGTTAGATCCCATTATCAGAGCACACCAGATGGCTAAAGGAACAGGGTCTTTCTAGGCCGGGGGTAACCTACAGAAAGTAAAAAAAAATCTCCGGGGACGATCCTAAGCCTTGGTCTAAAAAAAAAAAACCTAAAAAACTAAGAGAAATCTACCGTCGAAGTAGAAAAAATATATAATAAAATGGATGAGTATTTACTATCTTTGAAGCAATACAACGCAAATAGGGGGAAGAGATGCTCCTAGCATCCTCATAATCCCAGGTTTTATTCCTTCATCTCTTGCCCTTTATTGCCTGCAAAATGTGCTTAGTTTCATCCTTAGAAAGAAAAGAAATTTTCCTAGAAAAAAGGGTTTTTTAATGGACATTTAGATTATTTCCGAGGTTGAATTTAAGTGTAGTACATAGGAGCGAAAAGAAAAAAAGCTACTGGATAGCGGGCTAATTTCGCTTCCAATCAACGAGCAACTTGGCCCTAGCAACAGTAACTATGGTTACGACACTCTTTTTCACTCGACTGTGTACTCCTGAAAATTTTTGGTCTTCAGACCCTGTCATATAAGAGGCAGTATGCAAGGCTCTGGCAATCATCACACTCCTTTCACTACGTATGACTGAACACTATCTCTCTCTCTCTCATTATTTCCACGATAATTAGTTTATGGATACATTTTTCTAAGCCCTAATTTCCTTGGAAAAGCAACGTATAATAAAAAGTATAATTATGTTTGTTTGATTACCTGCGCATTGCATTTTTTTTTTTTTTTTTTTTTTTTTTTCCCATGGACTAAATTTATTTTGATAACGAATTGGAAAAATATATTGTTATTACTATTTAAAGAAAGACAAACTGGTCCCCTCAAAAAAATGTAATTATCTCTAGATTTGTCTCGAGCTTTCGTAAAAAGTAATAAATCAATTGAAGTCGGATGCACACTAAGAACGCAATCCTTTCTAATGTCCATGTTCAATCTAATGTTTTGCTCTGCCTTAAACTGTACAAATTCCACGCGCCACAGTGGGACATAACTCCCAGTTTAGTTTTATGCAGTGAATGGCTAGGATGAGCTCGAGAATCTATTTTCTATATTTATTCCGTTTTTTGCACGAGGCTGTTAGATATTGTAGTTAACTTATAACAATACTATGTTTAAATATGATGCACACAGACTCATATAGTGAATTCAACTGGGTGCTCTAGAGTAAGATTATCACTCTGAAAGCAAGTAATATATTAAACAGAGCGACTCTGTGCATTATGGAGCAACTTCTCTTTATTTTCCACTGATAAAACTTTTTTACTCTGTCGTTTTCGATAGCGCTCGGATATTCTGTTTAAAATTTGGTTGAGACCATAGCGATTTGAACTATTTCACTTAGGCCTACATAGCATTCCATTCGACACAAAGCTTTACACCCATGGAGCGTAGTCTGTAAATTAAACAGACTGCAGTGTCTCCTTGTGGATTTACATAAATGTATTTTACCAGCAACAATTAGAGTAGTTTTAAAATTATTACTAATTATGACAAATTGAGATTAGAGTTGAGTTATCTCTCCTGGAAAAATAAATTAGAGTAAAAATTCATTAGCAGACTGTTTAGTTCGCGAAAAAACATTAAGGAGGCATGCAACGCTAATTAATAAGTATATTAAAAACTGTAATAGAAGATTCTCGTGAATATATAACATAACCATATGTTTACGACTTTACTCGAATATTCCATGAAAACAAAATCATTCATTTTTATTACGTAAATTTAATCCCCACCGTACAGAGTTTCTAATTAGGAAGGTCCTTAAAGTCCTTCAATTAAAACTCCGGTCTTAATTTTTCCAAGTTTTCCTCTCGAGATTGTTTTGGCAATTTTTAAGAGTCTAATCAATTTGGCTTTTTCCTTAAGTAATAAGTTTCCAAGCTTTCGCAGTCAATATCAAATTTCAGTAACTTCAGTCTTCTCTCAATAACTTAGAACATTAATGACAAAAAGCGGATTTATTTTGAGAGACCTCTTCTAATATTTTAAAGGAAGATAAATAAGTGATTACAAAAATTTAAGATTTTGAGTATATTTAAGAAAAATATATACTAGAGATTAAATCAAAGCCAATATATAGCGTGAAATCGTTGCCCGCCGATTTCTTAAAAACGTGAGACTGTCACGGATATATCATGAACTACAAATAGAAATTGGGTACGATTTTCTTAAAGATCATTAAAGGGAGAATGTAACCATAAACAAGTGATTTTTTATCTATTCCTTATCGTTTAAATAGGCCTAATCCAAAAGCAAAAAAAAAAAAAAAATAAAATAAAACAAATAATAAACTTACCCTAAAAATAGACTTAGAGAACTTCCCATATAAGGACTAGCGACCAATGACAGGGAATGCAGGATCTAAATGGTCAATGTCATTGGTCGTTAGTCCTGATACGGGGAGTTCAGGATATCTCCATGAATCCAGCTAAGCCTATTTTTCCGAGTAGATTTTTAAATGTATTTCTTGTTTAATATTTGTTTTGTAAACTTTTTACTTTTGGATTAGGCCCATTTAAACGATAAGGAATCGATAAAAAATCACTTGTTATTAGGTTGCATACTCCCTTTAAGGGAATTTCAAACAAACATTCCTCAAAAATAGTCCATGGCAAAGTTAATGGGAGTCTGAAGGAAAATCAAAAGCCCTAATTTGTTGATAAAACGATAAAACAGTAATACAGTAATAAAAAAGTACCTTCCACCAGCCAAATATGTTTTCCCCCGGTATGAATCAAACTACATCATAATCGGAAAAATAAATTTATTTCTGTATTATAAAGCTTCTTTTTGAACGTGTCAACCCAGAGATGAAAATGTTTTAAAATGGCTTTTTAATAGTATGAAAAAACTAAAAATATAATCCAAAAAAATGACAGCCTCACATTAAATAAGATTACGTGATGACAGAACAAGAACAGCAAGAACTTTCCACCCCGCTTTTTTTCGACAAAAATATTTTTCTTTCATTTTCTGTCGTCTGCAGTTTCTCATCTATATATAATAAAACGTATTTTCCTTTAATTAAAATCAGCGTTTTTCCTGCCATGACCAAAAAAAAAAAGACAAGAGAGGGGAATGTGTTTCATTCTCTCGAAAATTTTCCTTCCCTCGCCAAAGAAATAAGGAAAGACAAAAAAAAGAAAAAAAAAAATCTCGGGAAAAGGGATAGAGAAAATTGTTTTCTATTTCCCTTTGCTCATAGACGTGGAAGATCAAGATGATAAAGTCCAACAAAGTGCCCCTATTATGTCGGGAAAGTTTTAGGCTTAAACTCAAAACCCTCTAGAGCTGCAGTTTGGGCCACTTTTGTTTTCATACCGTGGAAATCGGTGGAAATTGATGGCGTTTTTAGATTTTTAAAATGATTTCATCTATATCGAGTTGAGAACGTTTGAGAAAAATTTGCCAATAGATCAGGGAGAAGTCAGGAAAATTAATTATCCATATAACTAATGGCATGTATATGATTTTAATTTGAATAGTAGTAATTTTCAGACTCACAAATTTTGTTTTGCCAGAAAACTTGTCCGAGGTTCTGACAAGGCCTATGTTACAGTGATATTACCCAAACTCCTTTTGAACTGCGTTTTAGACCTTGTCTTCCTCATCACTCAGACTCCTTTTGAACTGTACTTTAGGCCTTGTCATCCTCATTACCCAAACTCCTTTTGAACTGTATACTTTAGGCATTGTCTTTCCCAATATCCAAAACTCCTTTTGAACTGTACTTCAGGCCTTGTCTTCTAGATTACCCAAGCTCCCTTTGAACTGTAGGCCTTGTCTTCTTCATTACTCAAACTCCTTTTGAACTGTAGTCTAGGCATTGTCTTCCCCATTACCCAAACTCCTTTTGAATTGTACTATAGGCCTTGTCTTCCACATAACCAAACTCTTTTTTTGAACTGTACTTTAGGCCTTGTTTGTTTTTATTAACTATGCATTATTATTAAAAAAAAAGATAGCTCAAAAAAAATATATATATATATTTTCATCCTTATTATTCCAGCCTCGAAAATAATTTCCGTTAGTTCTATACGCTATAAAGTTTGTTTTTATAGCTTAATATATAAAACAATAAGAACGTAAATATATAACAATAATCCTTATATCCTTGTATTTTCTTTGCTATAATATTATGAGAGTCTGAGTCACAACTGAAATTAATTATATTTGTATAATATATGGTATATAAGTTATATATTAAAATCACTATAAAGAGAATATAATCTCTCAATTTTTGGAGCGTATCAGGTTGAAATACCCGCATATTTTGATTATACTGATAAGATAGCTTTACATAATGTTCAATGTTAAGGATGATTAATACACAATTTTTAATCTTATAAGAGATACAAGAAGTTTAAAGAAACTCACGAACAGTAGAACAATATAGTATATAATCTATTTATTATATATACTGTCTCCTAAAACAAATAAGAAAGAATGAAAGAAAGATATAGAGAGTAAAAATGTCCTTTTAATCATAACATGTCTTTTTCTCCTCGCGAACAGAATTCTCAACTCTCGGCGTATATCTATACACGTAGAAGGGCAGTGCTGCAGAGCTTAACATCGATTTCTTCGTGCTCCGCCATCCAAAAAAGATGGAAGAGGTCCAAGATCCAAGGATTCTAAAAGGAGAGAGAGACAGAAAAAGAGCGGGCATCTTCTTCCGTGTCTTTGGACTCTCCTCTTCCAGTTTTCCCGCTTCCTCCTCTTCTCTTTCGCACATCGATCTGAGTTTTTACGTGGATGTGTACATTAATACTCCAACACTTGATGGGGCGATGTAAATATGTTTGTGGGTATGTTAAGCATCATATTTTATTTTTAATGATACTATGCTAATATGAACGTTTTATGCATTTATGTAAAGTGAGGCAGACACGGAAGTTTTTATGATTTCCAAATGGTATTTGAACAGCATTTTCGGAGAGATCTTTAAAAACAATAATTCAATATATATTTATACATATGTCTTGGAAAAAAATCACCGCAATAGTAAAAATATATACTTAAAAAATTCCAAATTTTTCGAAATTAAAATTCCCCTTCCACGCAATATTGTCACTGTGAGCACGTGTTGATTTCTCTAGAATATGACACTAATAGCGACTGTTTAGCGAAAATCAACGCGACATTATGGTTTATTTTGTATGAGGTTTACTTTAGATCATCACGTGGTCCTTAAAAGACCAGTAATAACTTAATTGCGGCTTTAAAAATTGCTAATATTCCAATTAGAGATAACCTTGAAATCCCCCTCTTTTTTTAAAAAAAAATCTGATTGGATCGTGAGTGGATCAGTAAAAAACCGCAGAAAATTAACGTAACAAGAAAACAATATTGTAGCGTTAAAATGAAAATCTATGCCACAAAAATCCGATTTTGTCGCGTCAAAATGAAAATCAACGCGACAAGAACGAAAACATCACGTTAAAATGATTTTGTCAGATTATTTCATTGGTAAACGCGGCCCCCAAAACCCCCTATGAGATTCTGATTTGCTTAATTAAATACCTAGCTAAATTTAACGTCACAAAAACAAAATCAACGCAACAATTTATTTTTTGTCACGTAGATTTGTCTCGAATGTGACGCGAATGGCTATTGTAAAGCCTACAGTTGATTCTCGTTCGTTCTGTCACCTGAAATGGTCGCCCTTACGCGGTCTCTTTCGTGAAATACTTAAACCAGAAACTCTGCCTTTTATTCAAATCAATAATCTCGTTCGGGAATCATTCCGTGGAAAAAAAAAAAAATTTACAAATTTTTATCATTTTAAATTTGGATTTTCTTAAAAATGAGTCAACCCATAGATTTTAATTTTGGATATTGTTTTTAAAAACCAAAAGTATTAAACATTAACCTTTAATGTGATCTAAATGCATAGGGTTTTAAATAGATTTTTAATTACCTATTGTACACGAAATTATATCGCTACATTTAACCGTTTGAATCTTGTTTCTTCCTTTTTTTTCGTACATAGGTTGGCTGATCTACGATAGAGGCAGGGTTCTACACGACTATATACGACGGACGGAAGAACGCGGGGAAGAGAGAATTTTCGACCGGAAACGGAAATAGCTCTGGCCCTTTCTCGGAATCTTACAGACCCCGACTGGATTCTTACACGGTAGGAAACTATGTAAGCTTACTAAAGAAAAAAAATAAGGAAAAAATTCAATTTCTTTTCCGTATATGGATAGAATCCGTTTTGGCTTTCAGCACGTACATAGCTAGGCTCTATTTTCATTCCAAAGATGCCTAATCGTAAATAATGAAAGCTAAAGCTCGACTTTTACGTGCTGAAAACTCGGTGTTATGTTGGGTTTTTGTAAGGTCGACATGTATCTTTATGTCATACGCTAAGGGAATATGGTTGCTATGTTTTCCGCGGAAAATAATATTCTATGGTGACGAGCCTACTGTGGTGTGGTCTCGTTTCAAGGAGAAAATGGGGGTTCTATATCAGCCCTATATCAAGGCTGAAATGTAATAATTCCAGTAAGCCGTATTCACGTGTTTACTTACTTTAGTTACTTTAGTCGCTTCGCTTCAGTCGTGTTACTTTAGTTACTTGAAAAATATATTCAAAAAACTCAATCAATCAAGCATATACGAAACTAAAATTTAACTATAAATATTTAAGAAATATATTCATATTTCTTTCAATACAAACATTCAATCTTAGCTATCTATTATCAACGAAATATAAGTCAGATTTTGAACACAAACATCCACGAACAATATTAAATTTTATCCTAAAACATCTACGAAAAATTTACCCCAAAACATCTACGAAAAAAGAAAAATCGATGAAAAAAAAATATTTTCAAATTTGAAGAAATATCAATTTATATGCTTTAATTGCAATTAAGCCTTATTACGACTTTTGAATCCACCCCTTTACCGAGGAAATTCCAACGGTGTAATTACACCCTAGCTAAATATCGGTATCCCTTTTAGCAATTACTCTTAAGTAGTACGGTAATACCATCGTATCTTTGAAATTAGGTCAGGCATATTTAAAAATTGGTACTCCTCGTTTAATCATGAACGCGTACGCGATTTAGTCGTATTAGAAGATTCGTTAAACTGTTAGTTGCATATTTTTTCTCAATCTCTAATATTATGCTGGTTGAAAGAAACCAATTTTGCAGGCAAACCTTCGAGCGAGGCTAAAAATTGTGAATCAATCAGTCTCAGCTTCCTAAAATTACTCCGGGCCTCAGTTAAACTTATTCCGGGCTTGTTTTCAATGAGTTGCTGATTCCCAGGCAGATAAGGGCATGCTTTTAACACGACGTGTTTATCAATTCGAGTAATCGATGTACAATCCTGTATGTTTGATTTCGTAACTGAGTATGGTATACATTTACCAAATGCTGCAACCGGCTACGTATAATCACTGAATCGCTGTACAGATTTTATGGAATTGTTTAGCCCCTCGCTTAAACCGTAAACGAGACTTTCCTACACAACTCCGCTCCTCTATTGGTCGGTTTAAATTTAATTTCAAATATTTAGCCGAGCTGCGTGCCAAATATCTTATGTAGAAAGCTGGAAACAGGCCCTTTAATTCCTCTCACGCCTTCGAAATCGGTATATTCGTACAATCCGAAGTCTATTAAAACTCCACTTTGGCCCGGAGGAAGTTCCTACCTCTCTCGAAATGTAAAAACTTGAAACATCAAGGTCTTGTCGGTGACTCAAGAATTTACTAACGAGCTCGCGTGACTAGCAACGTAATCTTTGTAGAACGGTTTTGTCAGTTTCGAACCGTTCGCGATTGTATTTCGAACAGTCTTATGGGGTCATGATTTTTTCAGAATGGTTCTGAATAGCGAAACCTGATGATTTTAATGTAAATATAATTCTTAATTATATTAGGCCTTGGTTGTAGCAGACGATAAATTATAATATTTGAGTAGGAACTGCTTAGGAATTTAAAAACCCAATTAAGGAACACTTTGCGCGCGAACGGTGCACTCTTTGCACTATACCAATAATAATAGAACTCAATGCATTGTCAAATTAAGGACTTAAAACTGATCACAGTGAATTCAAGTGTACAATGAATACATGGTTGTCGACCCAATCAATCTACGTTCATACTAGGCCATGAAGTCGATTCAAAACGTTTCGCTGCAATCGTGTGAACGGGAAACCGTTTTTCTTGAATCTATTTGAGTCGATTTCTCGAAACTACTTCGGGAACCAGTTTCAAACCGATTCGGCTTAAACCACTATAGATGAAAATATAATAAATCGATTTATGAAGTTGATACGCGAACAGATAAGTCTTAAAACGGTTCCCAGCGATTTAAATATCGGTTTGATTGTATCGATTAAAATCGATTGGGATACGTTTTTCAATTCAGCACGATTGAAACTATGATGTTTCATTTAAACACGTGAAGTAGGAGCTTTTACCTTCCCGAAGAGGGATTTTAATAGATTTCTGGTATATACCGTTCATTGAATTACCTATTTAGATATAATTTAGTCGGCTAGACTATACGTAATATAAAATGGAGGGGAAATTTAGAGGCAGCCAGTATAATCCAGACACGAGTCCAGACTCTCTTATAAGACTTTTCGTCTATTGTTAGGTCTAAGTTCAAAGTCTGTTAACAGTATTCCGAAGTTTTTATTCTTCAGAAACTTGTAGACATAAACCATAATTTGATCATTGTGTGAAGTTGAATTTTTTTTTATATTTTTTTGAAAATGTTTCTATGTATTTTGATGTGGAGGACATGATTTCCTGATTATTTTCTAAAGGCATAATGAACATGATACGCGTGTAATTTAAAATAGATGCAGGGCGTTAAATTATAAGTCAAAACATTAATTTACAGCAAATTAACAAAGTTGCGATTTCAATCCGCTAAGCACAACTCTATTATTATACAGATAAATACATGGATACAAATTAGGGGGCGTACGGTAGTGTTTTTTTCGATTTAGGATTGTCTATCGGGTAGTTCAAAGTTAATATAAATGTAAACTTTCGTCTCCTAACTATTATAGAATTTTTTGAATTCTAAGGGAAAAAGTTAAACCAGAAAATACGCTTCGCTGGAAAATTTTACTCTTTCCATTATGGATGGGTGTCGAACAAGAGTTGTCTGTCCAAGTCTCCCATCTAGTTGTTTTGTATCTCCTTGAAGATATGTGTATCGCATCTCCTTCTTCCAAATCCACGTACTACTTATATACCATCTACTGTCGTAATTTGGAATTTTCCAGTCAGTTTCCACTCCATAAATAAAAACTCCATTATCACCTCCTATTAATCAAATATCACATTATAGGCCTAAATTTTCCCAAAAATAATAAATATTTGACGGACACTTTATACCCGTCCTTAGAGACCCTTCAAAACCGTGGAATAAAAATGCCTTCTTTTCTTTCGTTATTAATACGAACGATGAAAATATATAGTAACAAGAACTAATAAGTACAACCTGAGAACATTTGACGTTATAATTGAGTGCCGAGATGTCAGGTTTTAAAACCCTTGCCATATGCTCTCTGTACTCCTTTCTAGAGCCTAAATTCGCGGCTTATTGCGAGCTCTATTGAATATTTCTATGAATTCCATTTCACGGAACGTTGCCTATAGTATTCGAGTATTTTTACTTAATTTAAAATAAAATTATTTTAAAAATCATTCAAAAACTTGTTTTTTTTTTCGACGATTTTCTTGGTCAATTTAAAGTTTACTTTCGAATGTTTCATGTAACGTAAGCCCTTTATGCTAAGATGAAATATATGTATCTAGAAATAGCTGTTTCGTACTTGGTGCGAAGTCATTTTTTGCACTTTCTACCAAACCAAGGCTTACCATTTTGCCCACGTTGCATAATTTATAAACTAGAATTTCTTTAAACACTTCGAGATAATCTTCTGACACGTTTATTTGAATTAAAACGCGTGGTATATCAAATTAACAACAAATGTTCTTATTGGTTGATTTTGCTCTGACGATGTAGATAGCGTACTAGATGGGCGTGCTTCACGGAGTTTAGTACATTGGAAGGCTTGCGAAGTGCTTCGCTAGCCTTCCACTGTACTACACTCCGTGAAGCACGGCCATCAATGCTAGATAGGCAACGCCCATTTATGACCATTATGATAGAGTTGTTTATTCATGTTAAAATAAATAAATTCACGATAAACTGATTCGTAACTAAGATCACGTTTATAGTTGGCGACAGCAGTCTCTTAAAAAGTGGGCGTGGCCCAGACGTTATAGACACATGTACATTCTCGGGTTTTATAAATTAGTTCTTCTTAGAAACCAATAAGGATCAAGCTTAAAAAACCGGGCGCAGGAAACAGGACGGGATGGGGTTGGAAAGAGAGCCGTGGGGGAAGGAGTTGTAAGGCCTATCTAGAGTTTATTCCCCATCAGGATTAGCCTCTTTTTTGGTAGTAAGCCCTCGGGGGGCCTTGTAGAAGATCGCCTTACCTTCCATATAAATACGCATCTCGAGGAGAAGTTTAATTCTCTGGAGGTATTATTTATTTAAAGACGAACTAGTGTTTAGATAGTATAAGGCCCGAGTTCTTTTTTCTATTTCCAAAAATAGCAGTATTTATTTAGTTTCACCCACGTGATAACTAGTAAGAAATACTGTAGTTGAGACTCTTAACAACTTAATTCGTACTTTTAAGTTGTCATGGTATCGTTTTCAGCGTGACAAGTTGTACCAGATACGAACAAAGTTTGAGTGAAAGTTTAATCAAATATCAGAACATCAAAGCTTCGCGGTGCCTTGCTTGTAAGCAACGTAATTGTATTATTTACCGCAACATATTTACCCAGCGACATATTTATCAGTTTAATGCAGAAATGATTTATTAGTACCCAACAGCCTTCAACCTAAAATTTGCACTTTATTACTTCGAGCTCAGAAGTTTGGTTAATTAGATTTGGTAGCCACAATTTTAGTAAAAATTAATTCGAGTTCACAAGCGAGCGAGAAAACGAAATACGTCCAAAAAACCGAAGCAATTAATACGTCTGTGTGCATCCGGCTTTAGAGTCGGAAGAAATTAAGTCTTAGACCCATAGGGTACCAACTGGTACCGTCCTCGTTAGTTTTATTTTGAACCTAAAGTTTTCACTGTATTTTATCCAGCTTCGAATTTTGACTGTTATCCATTTCAGATATAGTAATGTCTGTACCCTTAGCCAATAATAGTCGTGACATATCTGTCCATGTCAGTTTGAGTAAAAATGAAATGTATCTTAGAACCAGGGCTGGAGAAATCCTTATGTTCCAAATTGCCAGTCTTGTTAAGCTTTTGGGTTATTTTCGCTAGCCAAAGCTATTTTTCGCGGCTTAAACTTTCTACCGAAAAGGGAAAATATGAAGGATTATTTTTCCAAATGCTCCGTGCTATGTAAAACTATAGAAGAAAGAATATCCAGGGCTAAAAGCGCTCCGTTGCGTTACACGAACCAAATTCAATAAAGACAAGGCTTATACACCCGTTTTTTCGGAAATTTGAGGCTTAATTTTACTTTCAACGAAATCCCAAACTGGAACAAAGTATTTTTATGGGGGTGTTTTTCCCAGAAGACTTTTTTCCAATAATGGGTAGCCTTTTTACCTTTAATAGTGAACTGTGTTCACGGAGCCGAGTGAACGGAGTTTTTGTTGTAAAACTGTGTTCACGGAGAGGCTTTGTTGTAGAACTGTGATCACGGAGAGGTTTTTGTTGTAGAACTGTGGTCTACTTTTGACCAAAAGCCAATCAACATGACTAAATTTCTCCTAACAAATTTGGTTAGGTATAGAGTAGGTTCTCTGTGAGGTAATATTTTGATTTTTCAATTTGTTTATTATTACAGTTTATGGGTTAAAAATGTAGGTATAATTATTTTAAAACTTTAGATCTTTCTTATATTAATTGGGTTACTTTGTATTCAATTTGAAACAAATTTGACGCGTGAATGTTGGGAATGGTTAGACGTTCTTATTTCTTCTCTCTGGAAAATCGTTTTCGTTCTTCCGTTACGTGAGGGTTTAAAAATGTCATGCATATTTTAAAGGTTGTATATTCTTAAGCTTAAACTAAAAGCAGAATTGATGAGACGCCATAAGGAGGGAATGATTGCTTAAGAAAATTGCTTTTCTTAAGCCTAATTGGAATCCTTTTACCTCCACGTACGAATAATCTAGCCATTTAAAATTTTAATTCAAATCTGTTTTGTTTGGTCTTATAATTAGCTCCTTATATTTCGTTAAAAAGAAGAATACTCTTGAAGTAGCAGTATTTCTTTCGATTCAAATATCTCCAATTTTAAACAAATTCTATAGGATATTAAAAATCAAAATGAGGCTTTAGATAATCAATAGTCCACTCAAGCGACAGTGAAAATCCGAGAAAAGACCTAAATAGACTAAGGATTTCTCGCTGCATTAGTGATTTAAACCGGGCGTAAGAGTGGGGTTACGGTCGAGTAGCTTAAGTAAACCTCCTTAAGCCTTTGCTACTTAAAAAAAGAAAGAATGCTAAAAGACGCTTGAGAAGAATCAAGAATTAAGCATTCCGCTCAACGAACTTAAACTTCTAAATTATCTTTAATCCTTTTCCGCGTGCGGCCCAATTTATAAATCGGCTTCTCCGATTAAGAAAATAGTCAAAGCTTGGGACTTAATTCTCGATACAAAAACGATAAGGCGATGCGGTGATAATGTTCATTTTAAGCTTTCATTATTTAATTTACTAAAATTAAAATGGAAATTATATTGGGAAGATGCTCTTGGTAAATTAATTTGGAAGAAACGATGTTCTTGTTAAATTAATTTGGAAGGAACGATGTTCTTGTTAAATTAATTTGGTCGGAACGATGCTCTTGTTAAATTAATTTGGAAGGAACGATGTTCTTTTTAAATTAATTTGGAAGGAACGATGTTCTTTTTAAATTAATTTGGAAAGGAAGCTGTTCCTTTTAAATTAATTTGGAGATGTTCTTGTTAAATTAATTTGGAGATGTTCTTGTTAAATTAATTTGGAGATGTTCTTGTTAAATTAATTTGGAGATGTTCTTGTTAAATTAATTTGGAGATGTTCTTGTTAAATTAATTTGGAGATGTTCTTGTTAAATTAATTTGGAGATGTTCTTGTTAAATTAATTTGGAGATGTTCTTGTTAAATTAATTTGGAGATGTTCTTGTTAAATTAATTTGGAGATGTTCTTGTTAAATTAATTTGGAGATGTTCTTGTCAAATTAATTTGGAGATGTTCTTGTCAAATTAATTTGGAGATGTTCTTGTTAAATTAATTTGGAGATGTTCTTGTTAAATTAATTTGGAGATGTTCTTGTTAAATTAATTTGGTCAGGAAGATGTTCTTGTTAAATTAATTTGGTCAGGAAGATGTTCTTGTTAAATTAATTTGGTCAGGAAGATGTTCTTGTTAAATTAATTTGGTCAGGAAGATGTTCTTGTTAAATTAATTTGGTCAGGAAGATGTTCTTTTTAAATTAATTTGGAAGATAAGATGTTCTTGTTAAATTTATTTGGGCGGGAAGATGTTCTTGTTAAATTAATTTGGCCGGGACGATGTTCTTGTTAGATTAATTTGGGCGGGAAGATGCCCCGGTTAAATTGATTTTGGCGGGAAGATGCTCCGGTTAAATTAATTTTGGCGGGAAGATGCTCCGGTTAAATTAATTTTGGCGGGAAGATGCTCCGGTTAAATTAAATTTGGCGGGAAGGTGCTCCGGTTAAATTAATTTGGAATGGAAAATGTTCTTGTTAAATTAATATGGAATGGGGTTGGTCTTGGTAATTAATTTGGAAGGGAACAGATGATATTGGTTAATTAATTTGGAAGGGAATAGAGGATATTGGCAAATTCTTCATCCTTAGTACAGTCATGTTTCATAATCCTTATTTTTGTAAACTTCCCATTGGTTCAACGCGTTGAGTATAGAAAAAAGAAGAAATTATTTTGTTTAAATGGAGAGCCAAAGCTTCCAAATTTTAACATAATCAGAAACTTTCCACTACTTCTTTTCAATTTGATCAACATTACTCGCTCGCCTCTAAACAAGATAGGAAAAACGTATACGAGTGTTTCTTAAGCCTCGGTCGCCTCATTAGGCTTTCATTTGTAAGTGTTGGTGGATGGAAGGGAAGGTAGTCGAGTCTAATGCCGCGCAGGGAACGGGGATGCAGAATGCCAGACTCATTCTTGATTTATGTCAAACTAAGTCGCTATCTTTTCCGCTGCCTTCTCTTATTTCGCGCGAATGAAGGCGCCCATGCAGATACTAACGAATTCGTCTCATCACCGAATTACTAAAGCGTCCGAAGCTACTATGCTCGCTATCCCTCGTAGATTAGTTATTCTAGGAAAACAGTGTCTTATTAGCTTCGTCCCTAATGGTCCGTCAGTTTAGGGTCACTTTTCTGGTTCTATATTTAAGACTCTTTTCGGACCACTGGACTTAAGATTGCTCCTGTCACCTTTTATTCTTAGGGCATCGCGTATACTTATGTTTTCTATAGAGAACTATAGCTATATTTAAGTGTTCATGAAGGTTCGTTATATATTGTTCCCATTTATCGCCTCTAGGGAACTTCTATCCTAATATATTATACGTTTTAGCGGATAAAGATGTCAATACGTTCGTTTTGGTGTTTTCGGTTTTTGTTTTAATACTGTAATCGCGAGGGAAATAATGACACGTTGTTTTAGAAAGGTTTCTCTAATTGGATAAAGTGATTACCATTCGCTACTTTATTCGAGAGTTTGTGGAGTGAGGCTGAGGAGAATTTATACGTAATGTTAAACTTCATAAGCATTTAAAGTAGTTTTACAAATTAATGTACGTTGTTTGAATTATAATTACATTTATAACAAACATTTATAAAGGATTCAAAGTTTTGGGTCTATATCGAACTTTTGTCTTAGTATTCAAGTGTAGTTGCCAATGAATACTTTTATTTCGTTAAGAAATAGCATTTCTGTTCGTCCGCCTTGGGCTTTCTTTATAGATAATAGTGGGAAACTATTGGCTCTAAAGTGCTTCACTTTTGCCCAGTGATATACGAAATCAAACTATATTGGCACCAGTATTGCACCAGATTTTTCACACTCTTTGCCAGTGTTTTTAAACATTAGCTTCCTAGTGTTACTATACTCGACACAACCCGAGATTATCAGTGTCGCGAACGTCATTAGCTATAATAAAAAAATGATCAAATTAAAACTTTTGGCCAACACTAATTACACTTTTATAAGGTATTTAATTCACAAGGCGACACTGCAATTTAACTAATAAATATCTTTATTTATATAGCTATACCTTCATCTTCAGGTCATTATCTACATAGGTAATGACACGAAGATGAAGCTATAGCTTTGAAACGCTGTCGGAAAAAATAATAGTTCAGTTCAGTTCGGTTTCCACTCCCTATGTTAGGTCCCTTTTGGATCAGGGAGGCTCACTAGATAGACTAGGGGCACAGTGGATAAAATAAAGCACTACCACGTAGCGCGTTTTGTGGGTTTTCTCAATGCCCACCATTTATATTAGTTAAATTGCAGTGCCCCCTTGTGAATTAAATACCTTAACTGCATAAAGAATAGAGATTTTAAAACTAATTACACCATGGAACAATAAACGCTGGTGAAACATGTATCAAAATTTAAATTTCTAAATGTATTTAAAATACAATTTAAATTAATCCCGTATATCAGGACATTGTAACTCTTCTATTTCTCAACTAATCTATTTCTTTTTAAATAGCGGAAAAAGTGTTCTTGCTTGTTTAATTTAATTATAAATACCAGGAAATAAATAGTGGTGACAACATGTAAGTAGTAAATAATAAAATTTATATGAGTCATTATGTAATTACACCTCTATTTCTACAATTGTCCATTTGAAGCCGGAAGAATGATTTTTGTTTCACAAACATATGAAAGTTTAATCTAAAATGATGAATATATGTTTCATCAATTATTATTTCATCTAAAACTAAGGTAGAAGTTGCGTGTTTGGCAATGCAACTTCGATTTTATGCCAGGTTTTGTACCCCAAAGCAGATTTTTGCAAAGAACTAAGTCGAGAGGAAAGCCTTAATATTAGGTGTAAGCTGCATAATTGTTTTCATAAAGTACGCCTGTAGATGTGTTCCACCTGTCTCGCAATTATGTCCATGGTGAAGCTACCATTCAGGCGTTTATACTCTACGTAGAAAATAATTTTTTAAAAGCTTAATTATCGATTACCAACGCTTAATTATCGAATCCCAACTTGCTAACGTAATTATAAAGTCATTTTCTGTCCCAGAAGAGTACTTGCTTTTAAAAAGAGCAGTTCAAAAATTTATAATTATGCAAAGTGCCCCCTTTTAAAAAAATAAAAAATGAAAAGAGCCATTTCTCCCCCATCACTTCACTCAATATTAAATTATGATAATGAGAATCTACCAAAATTTTACCAATTTAAACAATTTGAATACCACTTTTCGAAGGCCTATCGCACATATTTATTTAAGTCACGATTTGTATCGTGCCTAAGTCACTATAAACGCAAATTTTGCTATTAAAATTCAGTATTTAAGAAGTAATTAATAATGTAAAAGCCTAGAGTTATGGAAAATACGTATAGACATGATATTACAACCATTTCCCTTATTTATTCCCACCTTATTGACTCTAAATCATTAAACAAACGGTATATCTACGGAGTTTGCGTAATGTTAAAAACCTAGGCGGATTGATAATCAATGTTGAAACTCATATATAAAAAGTAGTACGTGTCAAGTCCATTTGAATTTGAACAGCAATATTATATGCTTAAATTCAAGGGTGAATGAAACGTACCAATCAAAATATGATGATGAAAATGGTTCCTTGAAAATTGCACTCCTTTATAATTACGTGTCAATTTTCTTTTCTAAAATTTTCCGAACTCTTCACCCCACCGAAAATATATATATATATATATATATATATTTTGTTCACTGGTTTTGATCTTAACGAAGTGGCTGTCATTCTTAAGTAAGAATATCGTAGATCAAGAAGCGTAGATTTTTTTTTTTTCGTTTTTCGTTGTCGTTCTTACAAGAAAGACCCTTCAGCAATAAATAAGGCAAATTAATGGCGACGTTGTTCCTTGCCTTATAATAAAAGACTCACTTTAGGCAGGGAGCTAGAGCAGCCCCGCGTAGAAAAGAACTGGAGTGCTAGCTTGGCTTGACTGGGTAGCGCAATCTCGTGTTAATATAACTTTGTCCTTCTTATACCCGCGCTGGTACTTGTAAAAATATTGGCAAAGAGAGTAATTGGAGTTCTATTTCGGAGCAAAAAGCGTGTAACTGATATTTATGTAGGCTTCTTATTTTAAAGTGAAGCTGTCGCAGTTTTTTAATCAGCTCCAAATGTAATCTTAGTAAAAATAGAAGTCGGGGTTTGGACAAGATTATCCATAAATATTTGGTCAATCAGTTAATTATTATTAAATATTCGCGATTACTTTGCATTTATCATAGAATTCCCGCGGATAATTTCAAATTATGAATAAAGATCAAGCAAACAGAAATTATCTTGTACAAACCCCGACCTCGTAGGATTTCATAAAAATACTTAAAGGGAGAATGAAAGGCCAAAACAACCTATTTTTATTCGATTAAGAATGCTAAAATAATGAGAAAAACAATAATATAACTAACCAAAAATATTTCGTTATTTTATAATCAATTTCCAAAGTTCCGAAACTTGCAGATGCTAAGCCTTGGCTGCCTAGCTCGGCGAACTAGGCGAGCACGAGCGAGTACGCGTATTTTAAAAATACGCGTACTCGCTCGTGATTGGCGACCAGAACAGCCACGAATATTAAAAAAAAATACAGGTCGTGATAGCCTAGTTCACCCTAGGAAGCACGAGCATTATATTCCTAGGTTCACCGAGCTAGGCAAACTAAGCTTAGTTTTTGATGTTCAAATTAATTACCAAAGTTTGGTTAAGTTTGAATAAATGTAATTATAAAATCGGGGCAATCATATTATTTCAGCCTTCAATAGCGCTGAAACATTAAGATTTAGGCCAGCGTTTGATGGTCAAAACCTTGGGCGCTATTGAAGGCTAAACTAACACAAGAAACATGTATGTAAATTGTGGAACAAAATCTCGAATACATATTTTGGCATGGTAATTCCAAAAATAAATTCAAAAGCATTTTTAGCTCCAAGTTTCCCTTTAATTAACTTTATTCTAATTCATAGCCCAAGAAAGAACTACACCCGTCAACGCGAAATAAAACTTTATAAATATCTTGTTAACTTTCTTTATTTTTCTTCGGATTGTAAGTGAATTTAAATTACTTTAGTTTTTTTCCAAGAAATGTGAGTTTACCGATCCGTTGAATATTCCTGTTCAATGTCACTTAGAATTGTCTACTTTATTTATACCTGATTTAACATAATGTAACAATCCGCCTTACCTTTACTCTTTATGCTAACTTCACTCGAACGGAAGAGTGTAGTACTTTACGTTTTAAAATGACAGACAACTCTCTCGATATCATGGTATTCTCTTGGTTCTGAAATACCGCGATGACTTCTATTTAGCAGATAGAGGCTCGCGCTCGCCTCTTTAAGGCCTATTCCTCATCATTCCTGATAATTTGCGCCCCCATGGAAAATATATTCAAAAGCTCTTGGGGCGCAGGCAATGGATGGAGTCTTTACGCAAATAAGGGAACAGGAGGTGGTAGAAGGAGAAGTGGCTTGTTCAGGGGAATAAGGGCGAAGGGAATGTTTCGGTGACAAAACCTAATGAGCCAAATTTGGGAAGACAGTGCGCGCGCGCCAAATTTCTCGTTAATGTTTTTTTTATGCTAGGCCTAAGCCTTTTTTTGGAGACGTTGCTATAGCGACGTTAAATTACCTTTGAAACCCACTTACCCCAATGCCCTTAAGCCTAATTGCAGTTAAGCCTAATATTCGGCTAATTATATCGCCTTAAAAGGTTTAATACTCCATGACGTCACGAACACGTCACTAATAATTACTCAATTAGCCTCGTTTAAGACGTACTTGCGATACATTTGCTTTTTCATCGTTTTGCTTAACGTTAAGGAAGACAATTCACGAAACCCTGAGGAATTTTTTAAATTCTTGAAAAGGAAATTAATATTTTTGGCTCGACTTCAATTGGACGAGGCTCGAAATGAGTCAGGTTTCGTGCCTAATTTAACACTAAGAAAGACGCGCAATCTCCATGGTTTGCCGTACTTATACAATTTATGAATGACCCCTTTTAATTCACGAAATTGCTTACACTTGCTTCGTTTCATTCGGTACATCTTATTGAAGCAATGCTACCTATAACCAAAATAAAATAGCTCGACCCAATAACCCGAGGCTGAAAAATTCTCGATGGAAAAATTCTAAGTTCCGTTTTCAATACGCGAGCTTGAAAATCAAGCCCCGAAGAGATCCCAGTAAACACGGCCTAATCGTAAATCAATTATAGGGGGGTTGGAGAGAACCGAGTCGGAGTGATGGGATATGAGGAGAGAGAGAGAGGGGCATATAGTGGATCGTGCTGAGGGATCACCCATCCTACTCGGACGGTGCTTAGTGAATTGGGGCTTTCCAAACTTATATAAATTTCAAACCCGCCAAGTCGCTTCGATAAATTAGTTTTAATTCCTTCTCCAAACGACTGCGCTATAATCAATTAGGAACATTTTTTTTTATTCTCCTTCTTTTCGGCCCGCCAAGCAATTCCTGTAAGTTCCTTTGTCCACCTAAAGATCCGAATTAAACCACGTTAGAGGAGAGAAATAAACAAACTCTTGTTGGCAAGAACTACTTTATTCTCAGAGCAGTTTAGCATCGTGTATCAATCCATCCTTAGCTTTTCCCATTAAGAAAACTTCTCGTGAATCGAAATATAGTAAGATGTTTATGTATTGTACATCCTGTACTGCCTTTCAAATCTATTCGGTTTTGAACGGTGGATGAATGACTACTAGATCGTTCACGAAACAACTACGGAATAAAGCAATGATAGGGGGAGAAGAGAAAGCCGGTAATTGGATGATTCAATGCCTGAAAGCGTGAACCACGTAACTGATTTGTCCTCCTCTTCGAGAGAAAAAAAAATATTTTTTAGCTATTAGTAAATTCTTAAAATAATAGTTGCGCAATTAAGTTTATTAATATTTTAACTGAAATTAAGACTCTTAACGTTTGATAGTTTAATATTATTGAAATTATCTTTAGGTGTTATCTACATAATCATATAAATTCAAGAAAAATAAAATTTTACACAATTTATAAAAACCCATATTCAAAATTTTACACATTTAGGTTGACGCGTTTTCAAGAAACTTCAAAAATTCGATTTACTAAGTTTTGTTCTTGAACGAAATTAGCCATAATTTCAATACGAAAGTACTTTCACGAAAAAGACCGCGTTAAAGCCAGCTTTTCACCTGCTAGAAAGCGCGTGAATTAATAATAGACTCTATAATAGCAACGCGACCATATTGATGACGTATTTCGAAGTTGGCGATTATAAAATATATATTTTTACTGAAGCGAAATACTTTTTTCTATGGTATATGTATATTTTTTTATCATATCTCCTTTGGAAGTCATGAAAAATTAGCGACAGCCTCATTTTAAGTATTTAATTACAATTTGGTAATAAAATAATTATAATTTAATATTTTAAGCCATCGACATCAAATCTCGATTTATCGAAACAATTAACATACCTAAAGAACAATTTATTTATAAAAACAATTGTTTAAGTTGAGTTACTAGATTTTTTTCCTCTTGTGACATTAGTTTAGGAATGAGACCCCAATTCAGTTTTATCTTTTCAGCTTCGCACGATGAACCAATAATTTAGTAATGAACAAGAAACAAAACCGAATGTAAAAATATTTGAGGGAGAAGATAAAACCAGTAAAGAAATCAACACCTTAATATCCGCCTTAAACTTAATTCGGCTTTGATCCCTGGTTACATAGAAAGTCTGTAGTCCGATTTGAGTCAGTCCGGGTTTGTGGGCACGCGAGACGGAAGACTGGAGACTAAGCGGGAGCCAAAAGGGCCGAAGCCCAAAAGGCCCTGTCAAGAAGGTAGTTAAATATGTCAGGATAAATTCAAAACTGTACACCAGCAACACCCCCTCGTCCATCCTCCCGCGAAGGGGCGCGTTTTCAATTCTGCCGGGTTATAATTTCATTACAAATCTGCCCCTAACTCGTGGGCCCGAGAATCATTTATCATTTTTCTGGCCATTTTACGCGAGCTGCGTTAACTCACGGTGGTTTCTAAACACGAAACGAGATTGAATGGACCGTAATTACGCTTAACAGAGAAAGTCCCTGGGCTAAGAGATTGCGTATGTATCTTCTACACTATTCGCTCCGCTTTGATTGGATATGCCAACTGGGAAAGACTAATGTTTTGTTCGTGTCTTTCTCGTTAATAAAGTCGATACTTTTAGTTAAGTATAGATAACAGTGCGCTAACGTGAGGGTAAAATTGTCGTAACTATATCTCTGGTTAAATTTAAATTAATATAACTCAAGATTTTATTAAATTACAATGCTGGGGTGTTCATGTTCGAATCCTCGATCTGCTAGCAAAAATAAAAAGTCCTATTGAAATAATTTAGCCAGCTATTTCCTCATTGTTACGCGGTCGTTTTTGACATTAGATTATGCATCAGATTAAATCAAAAATAATGAAATATCTTGCTGCCTTTTTTCTCCGGGAAATAGTTTAGCCAATGAGAAACGTTCCTCCGGAAGAGATTTTAATTAGGTTATCATTTCGTGAGATTGACGTCGAACAAGTTATTCCCACTGATAAAATTAAATCACATATTTCTTGTACATGTGTAACTTACGCTTCAACGCACCACAATTTCATAAAATAATTTGGCTGATAATCTCAACACCCACCCCGCCGTGACCCAGCGGTAGGGTACATTGTAACTAGTAGATGACAATTGAAGATGTTTTTAAATATATAAATGTCAACTGCGAAAATCATCCAAGTTGGCTATAGAATTGAATTTGTTGGTTAGACAATTTTTGTTTCAATCTATGTGTGGCTGGATGCAATAATTTGGGCTTGAAAAGGGGGAAGGAACTTTGGGTTTCACCGTCTCATTATGGTGTAATGAACGATGGGTATGGTTGCTGGTTACGGAGTTGATTTTTCTATAATCGAACAAGAGTCATAATGAGATAATATTCATGTTATCTGCCTATTTGATTATTCTTAATGAAGGTTCCCTTTTTGGCTCACGGCATAGCCTGGTAAAAGGTGCGTGACGTAGGCTTTAAATCGATGACGTCTACAGTGACAATTCTGCAAAATAAAAATTGGAACTTGGTTTAGTTTAAAATATTCAAAATTTAATTAATATTATCAACCGAAATTCAAAAACTTTTGTAAGACAAATATTTCTAGTTACGATAATTTAACCCTAAAATTCCTTCAGTCGCAAAGACGAAAATTCTCTCATTTCGCTTCGCTTCTCCGTTCATTGGCTCCTAAATGGATAAATACTTGATAATAGCCAAAACTGCATGGGGGACTAAATCAGTCGTGTGACCCGTTTTGACTACGTCGTTGCGATATAGCTTTAAAATATATGTTTATGTCCTTCTCTGAACCCTCTCTTCTGTCTTAATTTAGTATACGGTTGCCTGAACGGATTATATGGGAAAAGTATATATTTCATTCTGCAAATCTACCCAAGGTTTCTCTCCGCTCAGCCGGGCTTTGTGTGTCTCTTATTGTTTCGGAAAGGACCCCTGCTGGTTTGGGTCTTTGGAAACCTCCTCTTATTAACTAAATTTGGATACCGGAACCTTTTAAAGTATCAAAAGGTATATAAGTTTATAAGCTATACTATATATATGGTACAGGGTTGTTTATTACTTAAAAGTTTCAAATTTTTCCCGAAGTTTTAACGGTGTTATTTTAGCTAATGAACTAACTTTTGGAGGGGGAAACTTGGATACTTTGGTTTTATCTGGGCGCTTTATCGAGATCTAATTTATGAAACCGGAGAGTTTAGGAGGATGAGTTTTGATGTTGTGACCAAAATTTTAGTTTTTGGATCAGTCGGATAACCATCGATGTCTGTTATTCAATAGTTTTAGGATAATTGTTAAAAGAATAGTATTTATTCGAAGATATGCATTTTTAAAAGTGAGATAATCCACTCGAAAAGTATGTCTCGCCGCTAGATACAAATTGAGAAAAAAATCCAAAAATGACCCCTATCTTGAAATGGCCGTAACTTTTCACTACGATCTCCTAGACCGAAACTGATTTCACCGTTCGAAATTAGACATTTCGTTGACTAATTTCGAATAATAAGATTGAGATAAGCCACTCGAAAAGGATGTCTCGCCACTAGATACAAATTGAGCAAAAATCAAAAAATGACCCCTATCTTGAAATGGCCGTAACTTTTCACCACGATCACCTAGACCAAAACTGATTACACAATTAGAAATTAGACATTTCGTTGACAATTTTGGAATAATAAGTTTGAGTAAGCCACTCGAAAAGGATGCCTCGCCACTAGATACAAATTGAGCCAAAATACAAAAAAGACCCCTATCCTGAAATGACTATAACTTTCCACTATGATCTAGACCAAAACTGTTTGCGCCGTTAGACCCGCTCTATGTCGAAAAGAACTGTTATTGTAATAGTCGATCACGAGGAAAATTGAAATCTCAAAGTTTATTGCGAGGAAATTTGAAATCTTAAAATTAGATCGTCATTGGAAAAGGTCAGCGAGCCCTGCTTTGTAAGAATATAGAACCGGAAATACGCTAAGCTCATCTCGAAACCCTTCACCCCCATATCCATATATTCAGAAGGGTAAACCCCCTTTAACCTTTGTAGAAATTAAAGCGATAGTAGTAACGGGAAGTCTATGATTGTGCTAGCGGAAATATCTGACTGCTTCCGGCTGACTGTAAAAGTAGTAAAAACGAAAAACTAAAAAAAAAATCCTATATTGTATTATATGAAAGCAGTTTGGGATATCAACTGTTATACAAAACTAGGTTCCACAACTTTCTAATCTAAAACAGTAGAAATAGGAAGTATCCTGACATTCAGCACAATGAATTTTCCAAACTGAGACGGTCAGAGTCCTATTACCGAAACAAGCGAAGCCTTTACCCGCGAATTACAATTACCAATAGCTCTAGGGTGTAATAGAATTTTACGACGTAGTCTTTCGTATTAGAAAAGATGCACACGGCTCGCCCTTAGAACAATACAACCCATCTCCGACAAGGCAGGCTAGAAAAGAACTAATTTACGAAATCCAAGAACGTATACAAAAGAGGATCATGTTTCAGTGGAGTCATTCTTTTTAATTTGTTAAAAAATCTTATAAGGGTGTTATTATTTGATGCGTTGTTTTATGATACATGAAAATTTATCGTATAGAAAAACTTTCAATCGAGCAAAAAATCGTCAAAAACGACAAGTTTTTGAATGATTTTCAAAATATTGCTCAATAAAACCAATTAAAACACGCGAATACGTTCTGTGAAATGTATTTTATGGAAAAACTCCAAAAAATTCGCTAGCACATGAATTTTGATACCTTGATGTCATAGTTCACTAAGTTACTATAGTTACGTTCCTTCGATTTGAACTCTTACTCTAGATTTTGAGTTGGGTAGGGAATGCTGGAATAATAGGTTGAAGGAAAGAAAAAACTGATATCTCAGCACTAAGAGTCAATTCTATCTTCCTATGTTCTCGGCTTTCGCAAATTAGTTCTTAGCCTAAAGTATATAGTAACAAGGATACAACGTAACAATATTGAGTACGTCTATGGCCCAGTTGGAGCAAGTTGGAGTGCTTGGAAATAAGTCCGTTTGACTTACTTCAGACTATGTGCTGGAACAATACGGTTCAAGGAGTCCCTTTCGAAAAGGAAACGTTAACGAACAACTTATTTAGTTAAATATACGGTTACAAATTACTGTATTTCAGTAATTTTAATACGCGAATTTATGTTTAAACCTTTGTAATTTAATGTTACGATTTAAACTGATTACCATTAAGGGCAATGTGTTTTAAAACGATAATATGAAATGTTTACAAATGTAAGATCTTGTGAAAGGTGCGAGGTTCAAAAGGTGTTGATTCCAACTTTACATTCTTCTATGTAAGGTTTAACATCGTATATAAATCTATTTCAGCTTTTCTCATTATGCCAACTCCTTTTGAACAAAACGGATTAATTTCACGACTGCATTTATATATTATTTATAGATTTTGATTCGGTTAGGATGTAGTGAAAGATTTATACTTAGTGTCAAGGTAATTTATGGATTAATTATTCATACTGTATAGCAAGTGAACACAATTAGCATCCTGACTAAGCTGATTAATTACTCGATAGAAATGGCCCAGGTAACTGAAACCCCTCTATGGGTTACGTCACTCCACACGCATTAAAGGGAAGGTGAAAAGGAAAATTTTATAAACTTGACATCTTCGTAAAATTGACTCTGAAGATTCAGTTTTTGTCATAATTAAACATTCACGTTTCCTTTATAGGTTTTTCGAGAATTGCTTCGCGTTCCTTCGTCGTGGTTTAATTAACACGAATGGGTCGAACGCGGACATTATAGTCTGATTCACGCAGAAACTTCAGAACGAAGTAGTTTCATTCCCTTCTCTCGTTCTAAGAAATGAAATCATCGAGTTTCGCGACGACTATAGGTTTTACGGGTTCAGAAATCTGGAACTGATTCTTTTTATATAGTTTGGGTATATAGAATCGCGCCTTAGGGGGTTGACGAGCGCCAATCGGAGCCCTACCAGCTGGGACGCAACCTAGCGTTAAATGAGGCAGCCTCGTGGCTATACCGTACACCCGTGGCGCGCGCCAAATGGTGGAACACGTCTCGAGTTCTTCGGCAACCAGCCACCCAGCTAAGATTGCCAGAGATTGCTCTATAGGCCTATATCCGAGCGCGGCCTCTTGATTAACGAGTTTGTTACGAGAATTCCAATCCTATATATATATAGAAGTAAAACGGGACTTGGAGGAATTGAGGGTGGAGTTGTAGTGTATTGTATCCAGGGGGGATGGTAATAGGAGGATCCTTCTTCGAAGAAAATACTTGTATCGTTTTGAACCGAAATTCCGTAACTGAAACTGAAAGTTAAAAACGTGCATTTTGTTTGTGCATTTGTTTTCATAGATTAAACTCTTGTGTTATGTTCATTTGACACGACTGAAGAAGCCCAATAATATCTATATGACCAAAGGTTTTTTAAATTAGCTTTCGAAGGGTCGGACAACAGAAAATTTTAACAGATTTAAGTTAGAGATTTTAGGATTTAGACCAAAGTGTAAGAGATTTTAAAAAGTAAGGTTTTTAAAAGAAGTTACTCATGGCCCTAAAAAACATTAATTTTATGTAAAATAAAGGTACAGTATATCAGAGAGCTTTTAAAAAGTAGCTTTTTAATTTTACTTACGAAAGAGGTATTTCCATATCCTCTTAAACTTAAACCTTTAAACCTAATTTACAATAATTTAAGCCATTGTTTTAGATATGATAAGGTTAGTTACAAGTAAAAAAAAATAATATTAAACCGTCAAATTAGATAGACGCGTCTGAAGAGGGTATTAACCAGTTAAATTATAGGCTTAGGGCCATGCAATTGGTTATCGACAACATTCTCGGTCAAGATATTACGTGCTATAGATATAAATCAAATTATGATATTAGAGGAACTTGTTAAAATACTTATGACATTTCGTTTTTTCTTTTTTAAGTTTAAAAGTAATTCTTCAAGTTCAAATTCAATCAATTCAATAGTTATCAATATATATGTAATAGTTCTCTTCCCTTTCACAAATATGGTGACATATATTCAAAATCATCTTATTGAGCTGTATCCATTCATCTGAATTTACGAGTTCATTAATCTAGCTTAAATCATTAATTTCTTAATACGAATTATAACTGTCTAAAGCAATTAAATGTTCGTCGAACTATATATATATGATAAATATATATTGTTAATAAATGATATCTCCCTCAATACCGATGGCCAATTTTCCCCGAAAATCCCTCGACGACATCGTAATTTTCATTATCAGAGACTCCTTATAACGCGGCCAATAAGATCTTTTCTCACCTTTTCCCTCGTAACAACGACACATCCAATCATCATACGTCAAATAGCGTCCTCATCGTCCACGTAACCTCGTATACCTTTATAGCTCGACTACCTGCCAACGTAACAGCTAGGTCGAAATAGGGGGTGAAAGAATGGGGAGTGTTTACTTTCACGACCTTTTCCGAATCATATTTTCCGAGAAGATTAAACGAAGATAACCAAAGAAAAGAAAGAGAAAGATGAAAACATCCTAAAGAAAATCTATCTTAAGATGTGTTTTCATGGTCGTAGACATTTTTTCACCATTCGCTAAAAGACAATGTAAAATATTTTGTCGTAACGCCAGTATTCTCTACGAATTTTTAACACATGGACTGATAACACCGAAAACCCCTATTGAAGCTTAAAGGTCATCTAGGCTTCATTAATGATTTATTATGCCCCTCCCCCTAAACCCATAATTCCTCGTTTGGGATATATCCCTAGCGTCGCTAGTACCTGACGTGATTCCAAAAGGCCACAATAAACCAATTGGCCTTGCGTCACCTTGAGGTAAATATAAACCAGATGATGGAGCCTATTAATTACCGTGACTTATGATGACTCGAGTTCTTTTGGCTACAGGCCTAACATCAACTGATACAATTTCAATCTCTTGCCAAGGATAAAAACTGATCAGTATGAAACAAATTTCGGTAATCAAGACCATTTTAAAATGTTGCCTTGCATTGAAAATTGTTCGGGCTAATCAAAATGAGGCTCATTAGCTTTCTACGATTTTGGATTCGTCTTTCATTTATTTCGGGCCTTGAAAATTATGGAAATTTAAATCAGCCGTGCAGTTTTACCAAATAATATCAGTACTTCGTGAAAACTCGCCTTTAACCTAAATATATAAGGGCAGGCCATTGAAAATGGGGTCGAAGTATTTTCTCAGGCACTCGGAGAAGCTTCTAGGTATTGAAGCGAATAGGTGGGCTTTTAGGGCCCAGTTTCTGTCGTTATACTTTACCAGATCCAATGAGGGCTAAATAGGGTCGCCTCATAAATCAAGAACCCCGCACGCGCTGGTCCCCTAAAGCTACCTGCACATCCTATAGAGTTCTATATATACGAGTTCGATTTCGGGCGTTTGGCTATTACCCTGACAATAAAATTGAGCTCCCACGTCCCCTAGGCCTGAAGCTATAGAAACGTCTTGCAACGTGAGAGGGAAAATGATGCAAGTCTAGTTTTTAGCCTTGTCAATGATTGGAAGACATTCCAAAGAGCATTTTTCTGGGCTAGGCCATGTTAGGTTTGATTTAAAGCATCTCTTAGTTACTCTAGCTAGAGCTACGCTCCTTGAAGTTATCTTCAAGGACAGTAGCTCTGGGGTAACTTCAAGAACCGAAGCTCTAGAATAACGTCAAGGACCGTATCTCTAGGGTAACTTCAACGACCGTAGCTCTAGGGTAATTTCAAGGACTGTAGCTCTAGGGTAGCTTCAAGGACTGTAGCTCTAGGGTAACTTCAAGGACCGTAGCTCTTGGGAGATATATTTCTGGGACATTTCCAGGACTTATAGATACGTATAACGCAGAGTTGATACATGTAAACTTTCTTGGGTTGCCTCATGAAGTATCTCTCTCTGTCTCTGTCTCTTGGCAACTACAAGTACATCCATATCTCTTAAGCAACTTCGAGACATATCTCTATGCCTCGCTCTAGGCCCCTAATCCTGTTTTGGGAGTTCCGTAACACCGCTCGTATATTTGAAACTTAACCCCCTTGTATAACCGCATTTTGAAATAGTCTTAAAAATAAAGTGAAGATACGTGTCAGAGCACGTTTGGGAACTAAATACACTCGCAACCAGTTTCCACCCTTTCATTTATTTGGAAGATCCAAATCGAACTAAATATCTTGGAAATCTTCGAAAATATAGAAAATAAATCGTCCTTCGAGCTCCGCTATGGTATTGGGTCCATCAGCGAGGCTTTAAAGAGAGAAGAGTTTATTGAGGGTACGTGTCCCGCGGGTTTCAGCTATCCCAACTTGTAGATTAAGCGTTGTAAAGTACTTGCTTCCAGCAATATATATATAGAGCACAGTCCAACTCAATCTCAACATTTTCTTATTTTCAACAGGGCTTTCTATTTTTATATTATATATTATATATATATATGTTCATGTTCTTCCGGGATAATGGAATCCCAGGAAATAGCTTCCAGATATTGAGTAGAGAATAAAACTTCCCACCTACCCTCAGATATTAAAGGGAAGATGACCCGATGACGCCCGGAAGTAACCTAGCTCTCTTTTTATTGGTTTTCAAAAATTAATAAGTTAGACAAGTGGTTTTTATCTATCATTCGATACCCTTAAAATAGGCTGAAAGGAAAACTAGCGGCTTTTGAATTTATTTTTATAATCTGTACACAAACTTGTGAATATAAGAACTTTAACACAGTTTCTAGACGATATTTCAAGTGGTTCAAATTTTGAAGTTTGGTTACTGTACTATTGCGATTGAGTTTCTTTAAACGTCACTAGATGGCGATATAGCGATATCCTTGGAAAAATGGAAAATCTGTACAGTTGAATCATGGAGGCCATTGCGTTCTTTTGATTGGTCGGATTTTTCATATCATTAAAATATAAAATTAAAAAAAAAAATTAAAGCACCAAAAATATGTAATAATTGTAGCCCCCTTCGAAATTGAATACTATTTTAAGCTAACCTTAAAATTGTCATTGAATTAAAATAATTTGTCGTTGGACTTATGTATCCCTTCAAGCAAACCTTATGAAATTTGAATATAATTGTCGGAAACAATCTTTAAAAACTTAAGATACTACATCATCATCGCTGGCAATCGCTCTACCTCTTTCGCAAAAGTACTTAATCCAGCAAGTCTAGCTGCCTTTCATTTGAAACTGATCGTTAATCACGTACTACATCGAAACCGAATTAAAATTAATATTTTTCATATTAAGTACCATAAAATCGAGTCAAACCAAAGGTGTGAAATTTTTAATTTCATAAAAAAAGATACAATCCACAAATCTTTAAATCGTGACAGCATCACTTTAAAGCTGCTTTCATACTAGAATCGATTTATACCGTTTTAAAACTTTAACGGGAAACCGTCTTTTATCGAATCGATTTGATTTGATTTCGTGAACTACTTCGAGAACCAGTTTCATACCGATTCGGTTTCAACAACCGATGGATGAAGCTACAATAAATCGATTTATAAAGGTAATGCGTGAACTCGTGACGCATAAAACAATTCCTGGCGATTTGAATATATGTTTTATTTTACCGTTTCAAATCGATTAAAAAACGCTAGTGTGACCGTAGCTTTTGTTTCATATTATTAAGTATGTTAAATCTACGATGAATTACACATGTTTTAATGCAGTGAAATTTAATTAACAAAAAAGTTAATAAAAAAGTATAGGCTAGCGTAAATACTATATAAAACCAAAAAAAATTATGGCTCTAATAATACACTTAAGCCTTTCCTTTAAGTTTAATTTTGATTCAATTTATTTGTTTTTCATTTCGCTTGCCCTTTAGGATTTAAAATATAGTTCCTATTGTGGGTAAGCCTTAAAAATAAAAAATTCACAAGTGATAGGAGTGAGTTTAGGGGGAATTGGAAGAGAGTCAAACTCAATGTTCAATCGCTTTTTCTTCCCTCTTATTTTCCCCATGCTGGTAATCATTATCAATTTTAATTTTCAACAGGCTCAAACCTATTTGCAATGTATTTGATTTGTTATTTCAAAGACAATGGAGCAAGCTTAGCTTCGTACGCGTTGAAATTTCAAATTGACATTGACCATATAGTTCCTAACCTACCAGCTCGGGGTGGGGGAGTGGGAGGGGGTTCGCGTGAAATTGGAAATGCTGAGATTTATGGACTACGATTTCCGTTTTAGGTCTTTCTTTATTTATTTTTTTTTTTTTTTTAGATTTCGATTTTCTTACCTAGAAACTTTATTTTTAGTGATAGAAGAAAAAAATATAAGTGCTTTAACTTTATCTTTGTTTTTTTTTTTTTTTCGCCTTTATTTTCTCTTCGACTCCGAAACGAGAATGAAATCTTCCAACCCAAAATGACCCTCTTTCTAAAGAGACCCTCCAGCGTGACAAACCAAACTATTTGATTTCGATAATTTACTAACTTCAGTTAATACTTTTGTTCAATAGTAGTTTATAAACTATAGTAAGATACGGCGGATTAATACACCGTGTTTAACCTCGTAAGGTTGAAAGAATTCGTTGTCAACTGATTTTGATTCGGATTGAAAATCGAGTTGTAGAAGCTTGAAAAGAAAATGAACCATACGTAAGTTATTGGACAATTTTTTCAGTTCAGGGCCATCATTGTCAAATTTTATTGTGAATATATATCAACAATAAAAATACCCGTAATCACAACAAAAAGGAGAACTAAGCCTTGTTTACTCCATACAAGTTTTTGAATCACGAATTCTAATCTAAACCTTTTTGGTGACTCAACCAAGTGGAATAAAACAGTGAATAAATCGTGTATCTGTGGTTGCCGAAAACTAGCCAAGGCTTAGCCGATTAGTGTAGTGTTATTAAAGAGAGAATGTAACCTATCAGTAAATGATTTTTTATCGATTACTTATCGTTTAAATAGGCCTAATCCACCAGTAAAGAATAAAAAACAAATATTAAGCTAGAAATAAATTTAAAACATTTTGCAAGGAAAATAGGCTTAGCTGGATTTATGGAGATCCTGAATTTCTTTGCCTTGATGGGTCAGCGACCAATCGAATGTTATTGGAAGTCTCACGTAGATCTCGCCTTAACGACAGGCCTTCGCTGATTGGTCTCTGACCCTTCAATGTGGATAAATTCAGGATCTTCACGAATCCAGCTAAGCCTATTTTCCGGATAAGTTTCAAATTTATTTCTAGTTTAGTTTTTGTTTGCAATTGATCCAAGTTGAATTTGGTTTTCTCTCTGAACAATTGAGATTATAGTTTTGATATTAACGCTGGGGATAACCACAGCAATACCATACGGACGGGGACCAAAAAAATAATATCAGATTTTTCCTTTTTGTATTCCATATCTGTCATATTCGTTTGGCGTTTTTTTTTTTTTTTTTTTTTTTTTTTTTTTTTTTTTTTTTTTTTTCACGCCAGCCCGGGCCACGATCTTTCCATCGAAAGCTATTTTAGATTTAGAGAACGATTTCCTGGACCCTCCATACCATTTCGATCCCCCCCTCTTTTAAAATGGAAAAAAATAAGAAAATCAGTGGCGTCTTCAAAATAGAACGCTTATATTTCGAGGTCTTGTCCTATTTATAGACTTTTTTTTGGCAGATATGGCCCGGATTTCCAACTCTCATCAGAATTTATTCAACGCATTTTAGACTTTTTATATCGTAGTTTCGGGTGGGAAATGTTAAAGGTAGTTTATGTCTGTCAGGATGTATATTAATGGCTTTGGCTGTGCTCCAAGAGCAGTCGAAATAACGCCATAGGAAAAGTTTTAATTGGCTATCAAAACGAATAATCAAGTGGGTTTGATATTGTCAAACGATGATTGGATAGTTTTATAAGGTTCATATAAAAACAAAATATTTCATTTTGTATTTAATTTAATTTAGTAACTTTCCACTAGGCGAAGTTTTAGCGTTATAATAATTTCCTTTTGTTTGATCTTTATTCATAATTTGAAATTATCCGCGGGAAGTCTATGGTAAAAGCAATTTATTTAACTGATTAACCGACTATTTATGGATTATCTTGTCCAAACTGCGACCTCAAAAGTTTGTAGGGTTCTTTTAAATTGATTTATATATATTTATATTCTCTCCGACACAAAATTGAGTTTGAAAAGTATGTTATTTCTTCTCTCTTATCTCCCACTTTGAGGTCCAATTAAGTGGTTTTCTTCCGTTCTCTAACGTGATTTCTTGTTTTAGTCTTGAAAACTTGTGGCAAAACTTTTTCTCGATTCTTTTCTTCTAAGTGTATCTCTTTGCGAAAGGGTTTTTACGTAATAAAATTCCCCGAGTAGGCCTAAGCGTAATACTATGCAAATTGGGATTCTTCGCCCGCATCCTCAACCTTAATAATAGAGGGAATCTTGCGGCTGTGAGGAGAAGAAATGAAGCAAAAAACGGTTTGTATCCCCAGGGAGGCACCGCGACTTAGCCCGCGAAGAGAGTATGGGGTATACGGTTCTACTCTAAATTCGGTCGCACTAGTGGCGCCAAATCTTCGCTTTTTCTTTAGTTATCCTTCATTTTTTGTTCTTTATTTCATAACACAGTTCTGGAATGATTATATCTTAAGAATATATGGATTTCTAAATTTCACTTGAAGGGTATATATAGTCAAGAAAAACTATTTTATACACGTTAAGTAATTTGTGAGTATTTTTAAAGGGCGGCTGTCACTGATTTTTCATGTTGAGATAGTTAAAATCGAAAGTCCCCGCAATACTATGACGTCACTATGGTCGCCTACAATTGATTTTTCCGCATGTTCTGTCACGTGATTGACAGAAATAGTTCCATTTTTATATTAAAATTAATTAAAACGCGTCATCAACCCACAGATTTAAAATTTTTAATATGGGTTTTTAATAGTAAGAGGCCGGCGTTTGATGGCTCAACGTCTTAGGCTTCAAACGCTGGCCTATTCTTTTAATGTTAAGACATTACAAGCATTGTTGAAGGCTGAAATAATATGATTGGTCCAAATTTATATTTAATTTTATAGAAATTTTACCAAACTTTAAAAATTAATTTAAACACCAAAAACGTGTCTAAAAATTGTGTTCCATTTTTAGCTCCAAGTTTCCCTTTAATCCAAAAATACTTAAATTGTGGCTAGGTGAACGTCTAATATATATCATAAATCTATATCTATTTAGAATGGACACCCATAATATTATCCATAGGAGCCATGCACGTGGTTTTGTTAGTTCCTACTTTTCCCAATGTTTGCCGTTAGAGGAAGCTTATGAACGCCAGTTTTGATTATTCATATTTATCTATTAGGATATAGGTGTTCATTATTAATAGTCCTACCATAAACATAAACAGCTATCTGCATAATAAATACCATTTAGATTTATGTATATAAACCCTTATAAAATTCTTCTTGGCAAAGAATTTGAAAGAAAAGCAAAGCCCACGAGAAAAATCTTCCAAATCTGAGATTCGAGTTTTCCATCGTAAAATTAAATCGAAAACTTCTTGAGAGGGAAAGAAAAGAGAATGAGGAATCCGAAAATAAATTTACCCCTTGTTGTTCGTTCAACAAAGATAAAATAACGCTACGAAAGCCTAAGAAAGTGGTTTTGTTAGGGATCCATCTTGTTACCCGTTTCCTCTGTTATTCGAAGTCCCCCAAACATTTCTCCAATATCTTCTCGAATTTAAATGAACTGCATAGCTATTCTAATTTTGGTGGATGCATAATTTTTTTTTTTTTTTTTTTTTTTTTTTCACTTTTCTTTTCTTTTCCCTTTTGTTTCTGGTATCCACCCCCATACTCTTAAAACCTCTAACTAAACGCAAAACAGTTGTAACTTACCATAAACCTGAACGATAAATGATTTGAAATACGGCCCTGAATAAATAATCAAGCGTTTTATTTAACAACGCCAAAAGAAATAAAAATAGCCATAAATGTCTAGTTTAAACTGATTTACTTGTAATGAACTCGGGGAACTCAGGTGTACCATGAACTCGGTGAACTCAGATGTACCGTGAACTCATGTGTACAATGAACTCGGTGAACTCAGGTGTACAATGAACTCAAGAGTGTGTTCCACCTTGGTGTGAAGAGCCGGGCCCCTTATCCTAATGTGACTTCCGCTAAACCCTTTTTTGAACCTTCATTTAATTGCGCTCATAGGTTAAATTCTATTGTTCAGATACTATAAAGGGTTGAAGACCCTTCGACTAATGCAAATTAATTCTAGTTTAAAATATTAGTTCAATTTATATCAAATTGGTAAATTAAATCTGACTCTACTATAATTTCGGTTTATGCCAATATCGCTGCCATAATCAGTAAACTACATCTGAGTTTACTGAATTGAACTTTGACATTACGTTGAGTTCGAACTACCATTAGCTCTTAAGTTAAACTTTGGTAATGCAAAAAGTTAAATAATTTTGCACACCACTGTTCTCAAGATTCCTCCAGATTAAATCTAAACGTCCAAATAAACATTTTTCTTAAATGAAATGCAAACCATATATATTCAAAGATAACGTATTATTCCACTCAGGTAGTATTGGTTGCATCTGTACGCCACTACCCCTTAGTGAAAAATTCTTTCGTTTTATTTCAGAAACGCAGTTAAAATGCAGAGGCGCCAATTCCATTTCGTATTCCCTTCCCACGCGTGTACTCCTCCCATTCCATTGCCCCTGTAGGATAGGCCTTGGCGTACTTCACTCCGCTCCAATTCCTAGGTGAATTGAAAGTTGAAAATTTCTCTTTTTCTCGTTTTTCCCGCAGTTTATACTCGTTTTATTCCGAGTTAACGAAGTAATGTTAAGCCAATAGGAAATAGCCGGTACATTCGCCTATTCTAAAAATAAACCCCTTTGTAGTTTTGCACTCCTTAACGAAACTGACGCGAATGCATTCATACTGTAAGCACTCCTTTTTTTGTATGACTTCAATTTAAATTGTATATTCTGACAGTTCTTTCTTCTCCTTTTCTCTCACTTTAAAGTATATCCCACCTTGAATTAACTGCGCGTACGAAGCTACATGCTTCTTATTTCTAAGTAAACGAATCGTGAGATATAATGGGATTTCCTAGCTTTGAATGTGTTGCTAGTACTACTGAAATCGGCTTTCGATTTTCCTTTCAATCGGAGTTTACAGAGTCAGTTAAAGGATTGGTTGCAGTTTTATATTCTGGAAACTCTAAAAAATATATATTTAAATTGGTTTAATGTTGATTCTTAAGAATGGGAATATGGGACCATACTCTGAAGAATGGGAATATGGGACCATACTCTGAAGAATGGGAATATGGGACCATACTCTGAAGAATGGGAATATGGGACCATACTCTGAAGAATGGGAATATGGGACCATACTCTGAAGAATGGGAATATGCGACCATACTCGAAGAATGGGAATATGCGACCATACTCGAAGAATGGGAATATGCGACCATACTCGAAGAATGGGAATATGCGACCATACTCGAAGAATGGGAATATGCGACCATACTCGAAGAATGGGAATATGCGACCATACTCGAAGAATGGGAATATGCGACCATACTCGAAGAATGGGAATATGCGACCATACTCGAAGAATGGGAATATGCGACCATACTCGAAGAATGGGAATATGCGACCATACTCGAAGAATGGGAATATGCGACCATACTCGAAGAATGGGAATATGCGACCATACTCGAAGAATGGGAATATGCGACCATACTCGAAGAATGGGAATATGCGACCATACTCGAAGAATGGGAATATGCGACCATACTCGAAGAATGGAAATATGCGACCATACTCGAAGAATGGAAATATGCGACCATACTCGAAGAATGGAAATATGCGACCATACTCGAAGAATGGAAATATGCGACCATACTCGAAGAATGGAAATATGCGACCATACTCGAAGAATGGAAATATGCGACCATACTCGAAGAATGGAAATATGCGACCATACTCGAAGAATGGAAATATGCGACCATACTCGAAGAATGGAAATATGCGACCATACTCGAAGAATGGAAATATGCGACCATACTCGAAGAATGGAAATATGCGACCATACTCGAAGAATGGAAATATGCGACCATACTCGAAGAATGGAAATATGCGACCATACTCGAAGAATGGAAATATGCGACCATACTCGAAGAATGGAAATATGCGACCATACTCGAAGAATGGAAATATGCGACCATACTCGAAGAATGGAAATATGTGACCATACTCGAAGAATGGAAATATGCGACCATACTCGAAGAATGGAAATATGCGACCATACTCGAAGAATGGAAATATGTAGAGATCGGGGTTTGGACAAAATAATCCACAACTATCAGTTAATCAGTTAATCATAAAAAATAATCGGAAAATTATTCGCGATTACATTGTATTTATCATAGACTTTCCTCGAAAAATTTTAAGTTATGAATAAAGATAAAATAATCAGAAATTTTCTTGTCCAAACCCCGATCTCTAGAAATATGCGACCATACTCGAAGAATGGAAATATGCGACCATACTCGAAGAATGGGAATATGCGACCATACTCGAAGAATGGGAATATGCGACCATTTTCTGAAGAATGGGAATATGCGACCATTTTCTGAAGAATGGGAATATGCGACCATTTTCTGAAGAATGGGAATATGCGACCATTTTCTGAAGAATGGGAATATGCGACCATTTTCTGAAGAATGGGAATATGCGACCATTTTCTGAAGAATGGGAAGATATGCGACCATTTTCTGAAGAATGGGAAGATATGCGACCATTTTCTGAAGAATGGGAAGATATGCGACCATTTTCTGAAGAATGGGAAGATATGCGACCATTTTCTGAAGAATGGGAAGATATGCGACCATTTTCTGAAGAATGGGAAGATATGCGACCATTTTCTGAAGAATGGGAAGATATGCGACCATTTTCTGAAGAATGGGAAGATATGCGACCATTTTCTGAAGAATGGGAAGATATGCGACCATTTTCTGAAGAATGGGAAGATATGCGACCATTTTCTGAAGAATGGGAAGATATGCGACCATTTTCTGAAGAATGGGAAGATATGCGACCATTTTCTGAAGAATGGGAAGATATGCGACCATTTTCTGAAGAATGGGAAGATATGCGACCATTTTCTGAAGAATGGGAAGATATGCGACCATTTTCTGAAGAATGGGAAGATATGCGACCATTTTCTGAAGAATGGGAAGATATGCGACCATTTTCTGAAGAATGGGAAGATATGCGACCATTTTCTGAAGAATGGGAAGATATGCGACCATTTTCTGAAGAATGGGAAGATATGCGACCATTTTCTGAAGAATGGGAAGATATGCGACCATTTTCTGAAGAATGGGAAGATATGCGACCATTTTCTGAAGAATGGGAAGATATGCGACCATTTTCTGAAGAATGGGAAGATATGCGACCATTTTCTGAAGAATGGGAAGATATGCGACCATTTTCTGAAGAATGGGAAGATATGCGACCATTTTCTGAAGAATGGGAAGATATGCGACCATTTTCTGAAGAATGGGAAGATATGCGACCATTTTCTGAAGAATGGGAAGATATGCGACCATTTTCTGAAGAATGGGAAGATATGCGACCATTTTCTGAAGAATGGGAAGATATGCGACCATTTTCTGAAGAATGGGAAGATATGCGACCATTTTCTGAAGAATGGGAAGATATGCGACCATTTTCTGAAGAATGGGAAGATATGCGACCATTTTCTGAAGAATGGGAAGATGTGCGACCATTTTCTGAAGAATGGGAAGATGTGCGACCATTTTCTGAAGAATGGGAAGATGTGCGATCATATTCTGAAGAATGGGAAGATGTGCGATCATATTCTGAAGAATGGGAAGATGTGCGATCATATTCTGAAGAATGGGAAGATGTGCGATCATATTCTGAAGAATGGGAAGATGTGCGATCATATTCTGAAGAATGGGAATTTGTGCGATCATATTCTGAAGAATGGGAATTTGTGCGATCATATTCTGAAGAGTGGGAGAATACGCGACCATATTCTGAAGAATGGAAATATATCTGACGCATAATTTTACAAAAATTACCCTATTTTCGGATATAAAATTGTAAAAACAACCCTTTAAAGTTGGAATCTATTTTGCTTCTGTCTGTTTAAGGGGTAAACCCAAGGCTCGTAAAAATGGGTAACGGGTAAATCGGAAAACGTATCTATGTATCTGATGAAAATTCAGGTTGGAATTTTGTTGACTTGACATACCTGTCGAGAAAGCTTTTTAACAGTTGTTACTGGGCTCTTTCAGCACTGCTTTCAGCTTTCTTTCTTTTTAATTCATTTTTTTCTTAACACTTTCGTATCTCTGCCGGGTTTTCTCGCGCTTGAAGTAGCATCTCTTTTATATCGTACAAAATTGTCCTGTCTGAAAAGGTTATTCGGGTTGGAAACGTTTTAAGCGGGATTTGTTTGGTTTGGGGAGTGTGTGACTTTGCGAGATTTTGGCTTATATTTGTAGTTAAGTTATATGCTCTTGTTGAAGTTTTTGTATTTACGAGGTACACAACAACGGGATCTAAAGTTTGCTCCCCTCTAGGTTCTCCTTTTAATCGAATACCAAAAATCTGAAAGTTACCAATTATGGTACAATTCAGAGACATTCCCTGAACGTTTTACGGTAATTTTTTACTATGACATATGTTACAAGTAAATCATCCTTCAAGTTAATAAGGCCGATGAAGTGCGTCCGATTTTCTCAGTCTATGATGATTTCACGCGTATTCCGAAATTTGTACAGAAAGGCGCCCAGGTCCAGTAAATTCTTTCTAGAGTAAATCAGACTCGAGATCGCGACGAGACACGCTCCTTCGTTTCGCGAGAGAGAGGAGAGTTGTTTTTTGTAGATAACATTTTCAACTGCGTAAACGTCTTGACAGTTAGGTGCAATATTTCTTAGTTCCAATCTCGAACGTTTGGAATTTTTGGATTTTTTTCTTCGAGCGAAAGCTTTGATGAAAAAACTTTCAGAACCACATACCAATCATAATATACCTTGTTGTAAACTTGAATCATGATTTACCTGTGCATATGTATATATATTGATATATTTTTAACGATATTTTCGAAAATGCTACACGGTTTCTATTTGCTTCACTTAATTTTCCTCTTCACCCTCCCTTTGAAGAACGAGCTGCGAACTAGGTCTTTAAACTTTGAGAATTAATGTTGATGGTATAAGTGCAAAATTTCAATATTCGCAAACCTTTAAACCAATAATTAAACGTCAAAATTCCAACTGCATTGGGTGTTTGAATATAATTTTGGAGCAAGAGCCGTCCTATTCGAAAACTTGGAAGTAAACCACCAACGCTGCAGTCTCGTGTATATTTATCGAATATAGAAACCCATTTATTTTCACAATTTCGGTTTAGTCTCACCACTGTTCGTATCCACGAACCAATACCGAATGAAGCTAAGTATGAGTGCCTATGTACAGGGTTTAGTTCCATTAGCGGCTATTAGGAATTCTACGCCCTTAAGCCGATCGTGGAGTAGCACTTAATTCGGCTTTTCCCCAATGGATATGTTATATGTGCTCCATCCAAATCAAGCTGAATAAACCAATATTTGTATATTAAGTTAAACATTTTAAAGGTAACGTGAAATCGATCAAGAGGAGGTAAAGAGGAAAGTCAAGTGTTTTTTATCGACTCTACGATTAAAAAATATGACTTGTTCGCGTATTAAAACGTTCGGGAAATGTTTCTGAATTGTGCAAAAAATTGAAAAAGGTTCCGATTTTGATAATCTGAGCACCTCCGACTAATCAAGACTCCTCGCCCATTGGCTTCGTTAAATATCCGCCATACGCGTTGTTGTGTGCGTGATAGTGTACACGCAAAAATAACGAGTGCACACAGACCTAGTTTCACGCGTTTCACACGCTCGTGCGCTCATAGAAGTAACATTAGCGCGCGAACCTGAAACGCGTGAAAATAAGTCTGTGTGAATCCGGCTTAAGACAAAAGCTGCATTCACACTACAGACTGTTTAGGAAAGGTCAAATTATAAAAAATTTCGGTCACCTTGTTGACCTTTAATCAAGAAACCAAATTAATATCTTAAAAAGTCGATCTGAACATTCGAAACTGTTCCAAAGGGTCAAGTGTGAACGTAGCTAAAGATACTGGCAGTCTTTTGATTAGTCCGAGGTTCTCCTTTCAATTGAATGCCAAAATCAGGTTTCCGAAACAGTTCCTGTTTTACTGCGCAAACTCATCTTATTTAATAGAAGCCGAACAATAAACATTTACTTCTTTACCCTCTCTTTAATAAAGCGCTTTCATACGAATCTTTTATATGATTATTAAACCATTTTTATACGATATTTCATTGGCTACTCATTTTTCTCGAGGATGTTTCCAGTCTAAAATTTCGTCTCGGCGCGTTTAGGCTTAGCGAGTCTAGTTCGCGACTTTGATAATTAACTGTAAATTATCAGGAAACCTCTTTCGTGAGTTTTGATACGGTTTTTGCGTATATTTTCAAGTTTAAATATATTAAAACTTACTTTCTTTTTTTCAGAGTGTCTAGGATCCCTTTAAATTAAAGCACTCAGAATTTTAACGGGTAGTTTCTTAAAAACCTACTTCTTGTTCGTTTCCACTCCGTTTGTTTTTGCTCCATGGATATTGCAAAGCCAATATAATCGAAAGATGGGCGAATTGCATTCTGGAAATTCTGGAAAGGGGTTAGAGTATTGATCGTGTATATCGGGAGTGGTTGCCGAATGGTAATTGATTGTTGATTCCCAAAATCAGTCTTCTAGAGCCGCTCTCTCCGTCCATTATATTGAATAGAGGGCGGCCAATTGTAAACATTTGAAATGCATGGGGCTTCCGAATCCTGTACGCGTACAATAGAGCGAAGCCGGAAGCCAGAGCGCTGATGTAATTGCCAAATCAAACCTTCAAAATTGATTTTCAAGTTCTCCTCTGTTTCAGAGGGGCTCACGCTGACTGTTGTATCTAAGCTTACAAATTAAGACTACCTATATACTGAGAGCTACGTGCTTATATTGTAATATTATTAGTTTAAAATGATGAAATTTCTATATATATGATCTACCTTATATGAAATTCTAGGCCCAGATCTCTGCATTTATTAGATTTTTGGGTTATCTTTTACCATTTAGTAAAGTACCATTGAAAGTAAAGCCTCGTTCATACTTGAGGGAAAGTTCCGAAACTGGTTCGAAGCGTTTTCCCAGTTCGCCCCAGTTCGACCTAAGCCAAGGCTTAGCGTGGTTTCAAAAAATTTACGGAATTTAAAAATTATAAAAAATATCTCAAACTAATTAGTAAATCGTGTTTGCTTAATTATTTTTGACAGAAACTATAATATTAATCGTGTAATTTTAAGATTTGTCAGCAAATTTGTCACCCCGAACTGATTTCTCACATTGCTTTGATAACCAGTTTTAGAAATCGAAGCGAATTTAGATCTATGTATGAACGAGGCTTAAGAGGGTCCATTTCCTTTGTTAGAATATTATTCAATCAAGGGTTCGAAATCTGAGTTTATTATCCATTTAATATATTTAATTATTCCTAAAAAAAGTAAAATTTCATGTCTAGTCCAAACTTCTAAACATAAAATTGTTATTTATACGAATGATTGAGCAATTTTATGCAATATTTGCTTTCTACAAAATTGTATAAATGCAAAAGAGCCTTATTGAACAAATCTATGATTTTTTTGCTAGTTCCACAAATTTATTAAATCATCCATTCTGTCCAATTAACTTCGATAATCTTGTTACTATCTAGCTTTATCTTCAGTAAATTTCGTACTACTCGATATATTTTTCCCTTAATAAAATCAAATAACACTTTTTTTTTCCCCGGGTGCGGATCTCGGAGGAAATGCTTAAGTCCGCGTATTTTTAAAATTTGGTAAACTGTTTTACCCATACTTTAAATACGTGTTTTTTTTTCTCTCTTCGTGAGAGAGCTTTTTCTACTATGACATTTTTACTTGGCCATAAAAGATACGGGCTGAGTAAAGCATCTTCTATTTTTATCTCGCAGTCAAGTTTCCTTGACTTTTACGAGCTCCGGATAAAAAAAGCCCTTTTCTAAAATTCACGTGGGGATCTCCCTTGCCTTCTCAAAATGCGCATTCATTCCAAACTCTTACCATTTCCATTTCTTGAAAGAAAACCCCCTATTTTTTACTCTTTTTACTATATTTTAGCCACAGAATCCGGTATTGTATCTATTATTTTGAATCGTGATGTAGTATTTTGTTGGAATGGTTTTAGAGCAGTTGGTATACGCGTTCGAGCCGTATTCTTTGGATGTAGTATGTTGTTGGAATGATTATAAAGCTATTAGTACAATTTCGGTTGCGTTGCAACCCTATATACGCTTTGGAAACACAAGTTTTCGAACCATTTGCCTTAAAAGCCAATAATTTCTAACGAAATGCCTTGTAATACGCATGATTTAAAACCACGCATAGTCGGGGTTTGGACAAGATGCTTGTTTTATCTTTATTCGTAATTTGAAATTATTCGTTGGAAGGCTATGATAAATGCAATGTAATCGCGAATTTTTAACTGATTATTATTTATAATTAACTGATTAACCAAAATGTTATGGATTATCTTGTCGAAACCACGACCTCTAGATTTGAGAACCTTTATCTTTCGAAACATGATTTTTAAATTTCATCTTCGATGGTTTTAGAACCAATTTGTTTTGAACCATATGATTCGGACCCTTTGGTTTCGAATCGCACTCATTCCTTTTGCTTTCGAACCATTTGGTTTTGAACCAGAAGCTTCCAGATCATAAATAAATGCCCTTGCACTTCTAAAACATTTGTTTCATCCCCCAAAACTACATGAATGTTTTTCAGTATTGGCATTTTATTAACCTTATTGTAGAGGTGCGGTTATTACGTGCCCTTAGACATCTTGTTTCATCCTGAAATCGTGAAGTTTTTTGTTGCTTCTCCCTTTTTCTTCCGGATAAAAAAAATCTTCGTTGCTCGTTTTTATAAGATGGACGTAGAAATTGAAGGAAACTCGCCAACGTAGGCACGATCAAGCCATAGCCTACTTTTTTTTCACATCGTAAGGGAACTAGGGAACAAGATGCTCCATTTTTAGTTAGGGGTTTTAGGCTTTGAAGAGCTTTCATCTTAGTTAACATTTTTTTTATTTGCAAAAAGATTATAGAAAAGTCGTATTAGCTGTAACTAAGTAATTTGAGATCTAATGGTTAACTAAAACTTTACTTTTTAATTGGTACCCTTGGCCAATTAATTATTGGAAGATTAATTGCTATAGAGAATAATTTTATGAGATATTTAAAAAGTGTGAGTTTTTTTCGTTGAGAATTTAAAGTTTCATAGACTTAAACCTTTTTTTTTTTTTTTTTTTTTTAATTATTTGAGGTTTAACTTTTGTATTCATACGCCTCATATTTTAACCATTGAGACAATTAGTCTCAAAAACTCCCAAACAAATTGACCAAATTTTAGACAATTCTTCTGCGTGGCGGATGTGTCTCCATCTGGCAACGTTTTCACGAGACTCGACGATACCCTAACATCCCTTTGTCAAAGTAAACCCTGTTGTTTCGACCCGAACTTTTGAGTCAAACTAGCCCTGATGATACTAGCTCGAGTCTCCATCCGAGGAATTACGCCTTTGGTAATGCTAAATACGTAATCAGTTACTTAATCACTTTAATACAGTCAAATCTGTACAGCCTCTCGTCTCCATCGTCATATTGTACCAGTACGTAGTTAAATTTTCGAAACGTTAAACTTGTTAATTCACGAGTGGGATTGCGCAAATAAGAATTTTGAAGAGTTTTAAGAAATTCCGCGTTTAAAAGAACTCTATATCTGATCATAGTTTACGAGAAATTAATGAAAATATCAAACGATCGGAACGCACGCGACGCAACGCTTCTAAATAGGCTAATGTGAAGTAGGGCTTTAACCTTTTTCCTCGAAAGAACGAATTTAAGAGTTGATTATAGTCTTAACCAATCAAACTGAATGGCAGCCTCCAGAAACGAGGAAAATAGCCGATGGCAAAAGGTTTATATACTATAACATTGTACAGACACCAACCTCGAAACCAAACCCACCATGACCCTATTTTGATAAAAAAAAATCCGAATAAAAATGGAACCAAAGGGAATATAAAATGTAGATGAAAAAGGGGAGGATAAGAAAATCTTAGGTATAGCAGCACGAAGCAGAAAGATACTATAAAAAGAGAAGCTAGAAGCGCGCGTTATAGGAAGTCCCGCGTGCGATATAGAAAGACGGAAGATGGAGGATGTTTAAGCGTAAGCCGTGTTTTACATGCATAAATAACCCGGCCCTATCTCTAGCCCATTTATCATAGGCAGCGCAGTTTCCGGTAAAGATTCTGTAACGTTGGCTCAGAATTCCGGAAATTTCGCATTTTCGCGCTATATAGCTACCCACCCGTTTACTCAGCTCGTATATATCCTAGAGGCTCGGCCACTTTTTAGCCACACCCAAATTCAAACGACCCTATAGTTGCGTTTTTGTGTCTTTTCCATCCGTTGTCGGTTGTATGAAAAACAGGATGATCTTAAAATGGTAATACAAAATAAAATAAAAGCACGTTAGTTTTATTTACCTTTATTTGAATGAATCCCCTAATACTCTCCATCTATAGCTTGATACCTCGATCGTCGTTAACGCATTACCTAAAAGGTTTTAAACTATGCTTAATCAAAAGCGCGTTCGCAAAGCAATTTTGATCTTCTCGTGCTAGATAATCAGGGTGCTTACGAACATTGGCGCGAGATTAGCTTTTATTCATTTAAACTCGAATTCGGTTGGAATTTTCAAATTTAAACTGTTTTTAACCAAAATAGCCGATTTTTCCTCATTGGGGAAAGCCAAAATCATTCGTTATTCTATGGGAGCACATTAAATTTAAAAGTAAAACCGACGTCACGCGTATATCCCTGCTACCTAAGCCTACTTTCCAATAAAGTGAAAAATTGATTTATAAGTTTAAAGGGAAACTTGGACCTTAAAATGGAACAGCTTTTGTATATATTTTCTGAATCACCATGCCATAAAACGTATTCAAGAGGCCGGTGTTTGACCACCAAGGTATCAAACGCGAGGCTATTCTTTTAATGTTAGGACATTACAAGCGCTGTTGAAGACTGAAATAATATGATTGGCCCGAATACGTATTTTGGCATGGTGATTCCGAAAATATATTCAAAAGCTGTTCCATTTTTAGCTCCAAGTTTTTTTACTGTTGAATTAGATCTATTAAAACGATAAAAATCGATAGAAAATCACTTAGAGGGTGTGGCTATTATTCAAGATCTTCACTGCTTGTTTTATACGACATTTAAGATATATATTCACTATTTTCTTCTACACATATTATAGGTATGAAAAATCCAGGATAGATACGTGAGGGGGGTGAGGGCTGGATTGGTTAAGCCTCGGTGTATACACCCTATACCCTGTAAGAAATTCTTGGGTATCCTTTTCGTTTTCTTCTTCTATCCCATCTAGGATAGGATAGCGCATGCAGGGAGCACCGACAGTTTTCGAGGGATATAAGTGTTATTAGGGGGTATTATAAGGGTACTTGATTTCGAAAACAGTCGGGGCAAATGGGCTGTAAAGCGATAGAAAAGATCCTTCTCTTTTCGAAGAATTTCTACTGTTAGGGTTATAGGGACTGTCCTATAGATAGTTTTAACCTTTCGCGATTTTAAAGTTCATCGGTTTATTGATTTGATATTGATGACTTGAAAATGGATTTTAAGTCTTGCCTCATTGCACTTTTTGGAAAACCTAAGTCGTAATTGGCTAATTGTTGTTGGTAAAACTGCTTCATATATAACCCCTTTTCCTAGATCGGATTTTTTTTTTTTTGTTCCATCACTGTAGTCCACCATTGAGTATGGACTTAATACATCAGCCAATCCCCTCTTTTGCCTCTCCAAATTTATGGCCTGAAACAAAGGTTTATACACAACAATGCCATCTACAGTGAAATTAATTTCATCCACAACTCCTTGAACATGACTTTTAAACATATAGTATTTATTTTTTGCACCATTTCGAAAGAATTCGTCTTTGTTAAAGGATAACTTGAAGCTAAAAATGGAACAGCTTTTGAATTTATTTTCGGAATCTCCATGCCAAAAAACTATTCGAAAACGGAATTTTTAAACAAGATTTTGGTGTTTAAATTAATTTCTGTAGTTGGTTAAAATTTGAAAAAAGGAAATATTAATTCAACGGACCGGTTGAGCCAGCTCAACGGACCGGTTGAGCCAGCTCAACGGACCGGTTGATCTGATATTAAATAGGGTTTTAAATTTTATTTTACCATCTTGTTTTCCGCTTTTTTCTGATCACTGGCCCGCTGTTGGTAAAAATGGTTCCCATCCTATCTAAGAAATATCCGCTTTAGGGACGCCATGCTCCAGAGATATTTAAAGGCACCTACATAGCCCCCCCCCCCTCCCGAATTTTATAAGTTGAAATATATTTCCATAAACATTCCCGTCTCTTTTTCTCTAAAAAATCAGTTTTATTTTTGCCTAATCGAGCGACTCTTGTATTACCATTTTAATATAAAAACAATGGGGAACTCCATACTGTAGCTCGAAATGGGTTATTTTATATGGGTTATTTAGTTTTAAGAACTTGGGTAATATCGGATCAATCTTTTTCTCTTTAAGGATGATGGCATCAAAATTGTTAAACGGGTTTTTCCAGTTTTATAGGGTGTTAAATTGGGCTTATTTTATAAGTATGTAGAAATTTTCTTTTGCTACAATTTTGAAGATTTTATGATACGAATAAAATTACATTTCAAGAATATAGGCATTAATGTTTTTAAAGACACGTTCTCATTTTTATCCCTTAAACAGATCCTTATATCCATCCTGCATGCCCTAACGACAAATCTGAACCCTCCCTCTTCTGAAAGATATGTTCAAGAGTCCCACACAACTTATTTATTGCACAACTAAATATATTATTAAGATATCCAAAAAATTTCAAAATAAAGCTACCATATCCCTTGAGATAATGCGCTAGAATCAACTGTAGCCACGAATCAATTGATAATAATTAATATAGGGAGACAGCGAAGAGCCAAGGGGGAAAGAAAGCCTGACGTCATGGAACCCCCTCACTGGGGGAGCGCTTGTAAGGGTGAATACTCTAACTCCCCCACTAAGGGGGATGACACCAAGATGAGAGATAGTAACCTCTGACGTATCAATGTTCTCATTGTTGACTCCCTAGCTATTACTGGATTTTTTTTGTTTTAAAAACTTCGAAGATGACGATTATAAAATATGCATTAAAGCGGTTGCGGTAAATTTATCAATGGCATATGTTTCAGAAAAAATTTGTTGAAAATCGTGAAAAATTCGTGACAGCCTTACTTTAATTAAAATTGTACAGGAATTTTTAGTGATAACTTAATTGCTTTTATACCGGTACGTAAAATTCTAGTAATTTCACCACGGGGTCAATAAAGTCATAAGGTCACGGATGACCTGGCCTTCCTGCTCTTTAAAATACACGTTTCACTAAACCGAAATTAACCACGTTCGTCCCATCGTGCGTGTGGTATTTTTAAGCGAAAAATTTGTTTCGCGCCATAAACTTTTAATAGCCTTTAGCTACGGTTGTATACTTTAATTACTACCACCTTCACAATTTTTAAATTACCAACCTACAATAACATAAATAAATTTAAAACTAAGCCTTTTCATCTTCACGTATAATAAATTTAATTGAAGAAATATAAGTTAACCTTAAAAACCCCAAAAAAATTTGGGTTTTATTTAATGAAATCATGTACTGTATAATACGCATAGTGGTTCTCAATTATTCTTAAAGAGAGACTGAAGGAAAAAATCGACATCCCTAGTTTTTGGAGAAAACAGTAATACAGTAATAAAAAAAAGTTTGCTTCCACTCAAATATTTTTTAATTCCGCTTAATTACTCCAAAATTAAAGTTTAAAGTCAGCGTTTTACCTCCACCAACTTATTTAAATCGTAAACTATCTTGTTCCATATAGAAAAAGAGACTTGACGCGTTTCCCATAGCAACGGGTGTAATACGTGGATAGGTACGAGAGCGAGAGATAGTGAGGCGCAGGCGCGCCATCTATTGTGATAATTCATTATTATATTTGTACCCCAATGGTCGTAACCCCTGGAAGTTGGTTAATGAGTATGGGAATTTCGAATCCGTTTAGATACATTTCCTGAATATTTAAATATGGAAACAGATAAGCCTTATTTGAACAGTAGAATCAATGAAATCTTTTTACACTCCCTTTAATGATTAAAAACATTCGTTAAAATCCGTGGATTTAAAATTTCAATTTCTCGGGTGTTTTTTTTTTTTTTTTTTTTTTTTTTTTTTTTTCCCAACTGTTTCGTGAAAATATCATGTTGTTGCTAGGAAAAAAATCATTTTTTCATTGGTGCTAAGTTATCCTTTTGGTTGTGGAAAAACGAAACTAGAGAACAGTATCACGTTGGTAATACCATCACGTACCTTATAATAAAATACCCTCCCCCCTCAAAGCTACCTCAAAAAAATTGATAAATGTTAATGCTAGAATGTGGTAACGAGAAAAAGTTGGATTTTTATGGAAATATTCTTCAAATAATAAAAGATTTTGTAACCATCACGTCACTGAGTTGGACAAAAAATTGTAAAAGAATAGTACATATAATGAAGTATTTCATTTACAAGATAACTGCATTAATTACTTTATAATAATTAATCAAACCTGCAAGAATAATTGGGATTTTCAAATAAATTATGCAATAATTCGATAACAATTTATTTAAATGATAATTTTACAGGGAGACTGTAGCCCGAGTACAATCAGGGCTGGCAAAAAGCCGGCTGTTTAAAAAAAAAATTATAAAAAAGGAAGTTCCCTTTAACATGTGATTTTAACATGCGGTTAAAACCACATATAAAAACTTGGATCATTTTTGATCAAATTAGATTTTTTTAGAGACAAAATATTCCACAACTATCAGTTAATCAGTTAATCAGTTAATCATAAAAAATAATCGGAAAATTACTCGTGATTACATTGGATTTATCATAGACTTCCCGTGGATAATCTCAAATTATGAATAAAGATAAAATAATCAGAAATTTCTTGTCCAAACCCCGATCTCTAGATTTTTTCCTCATTAGAAAGCTAGTTTGAAATTTTTACTTTTTCTATGAAAAAGTACATTGAAATGAAAACTAAAACTGACGTTACGCGGATACAGTCTCGGTAATTTGTGAAAATGATAAATTCGCGAGATTGGGCGAGATTCAATTGTTTATTCTTGTATGTTAGCTTTCGTCTCTTCTCTTGTGAATAAGAATATAATATAATTTTGTTAAATTAATAGACTGTATTCAATTTCTTAATTTTTGCAGTTATTTAAATTTTTTATTATTTTGTTTTCTTTCCAGAATTTAACACTGGCTACTTAAACGTGGGAAATCAAGAACTAGGGTTGATTGCAATAAAATCTAAAGTTCAGTGAGTGCAACAGTTATTTAAAGATTTTAGTTGAAAAAAGGTTTTTGAAAAACCTCGGAAAACTGTATTAAAAATCACTCCAAAATTGTGTGGTCAATAGGGAATAGGCACACCATGTTATTTCATTTTTCTAATTTATATAGTCAAAGGCAGGGTACTATCGATACTTATAAGGTATAAATTAAATTAAGGCTATTACCATTTTTTTTCGAATGATTATGCATATAATTAATTTTTATAAAATTCTATATCCAAATTATACACCTTTTGGATTGACGCGTTCTTATGGGAGAATGCAACCTAACAGTGAGTGATTTTTTTTTTATCGATTCCTTATTTACAAAAAAATTATTAAACTAGAAATAAATTTAAGACCATCAAAATAGGCTTAGTTGGATTCATGGAGATATCCTGAACTCCCCGTATAAGAATTAGCAGCCAATGACATTGATCATGAAAATCCTGCATTCCCCATATAAGAGCAATCGATCAATGTCATTTGTTGCTAGGCCTTATACGTGAAGTTCAGGTGATCTCCATGAATCAATCTAAGCTTATTTTCCGTGTAAGTTTTAAATTTATTTATAGTTTAATATTTCTACTGTTGAATTAGGCCTATTTAAACGATAACGAATCGATAAAAAAAAAAAAATTCTTGTTAGGTTGCATTCTCCTTTAAGAAACTTCGAAATTAAAATTCCGAAGAAGTAAATACAAAGATTTGAAATCTTTTCCGTTTAACGACGTATTCTTGGATCGGGGTGGTGGCAGAGATGACGTAGCCAAAATAAGTCTTTGAAAAAACCGAGTTGCAATAATTCGGCCCTAAACGTTGTTACGAAATTTCAAAGATCTCATGACTACCAGAAAAATAAAACAGAGCATAATGATTTTTTTTTTTTTTTTTTTTTTTTCATAGAACGAGAAAAAATAGTAAGAGGGGTAAAAAGCTTTACATTGTAAAAAAAAAACGTCATCTAAACTCGCTAGAAATTTAATCTTTTTTCCGTTGCTAGGTTTATTTTTGGATGATTTTTTATTTTTTAAGGGAGAAAAAAAAATATTTTAGTATGTAAGGTACGATCTAGAGTTAGTTTTTCTCTTCACTATAACTTGCTTTTAAATCCGCTCTGGGCTCTGAGTGATAGGCTATAGGCTTCAGAATAGCCATAGCAATAGGATAAGACCTAACGATAGTTGGCAAAGACTTCCTTCTTCTCTACGATGCTTAACATTATATATCAATACGCTCCAAGTTTCCACATATTGCCAACTCAAATTTTACGGAAATATAGCCCTGATTTAGAGCGACATGCCCGGCCCGCTAAATTGTTTGAAAATGCGACACCATCTCCGCAGTGGCTCTCCCTGGAGGATTTTAGCGGAAGTTTCCTCTCCCTAACTTCCCGCCATTCTCTCTATAAACCCTAAAAAAAGGTGGGAGTTTTCTTTCTTACGGGCCTAACCTTACTTATACCCTCATAAATCGTAGTGTGTACGTGGGATATTTATTTTATATATATATCCTATAACCTTCAAAAAAAAAAAAAAAGAGAAAAAAGACGAAGTACAGTTGGAATGTGGATAGGATTCATTTTCAATGTTTTTTTTCTTTTTTCTATACAATAGTTTACGCTTTAGGGAACTTTGGGTGGGTTTTGGTGAAATTGTTTTTCTCCCAGACATCGGCTCTGTTGTATGTTGTATTTTTTTCGAAACATTTATAAAACTTTAACTTCAGTTTATTGCTTTTCAGAATTAACGTGATATTCAGTCTAAAATATATTTGCTTAATAATATTATCATAATTATATTGATAATTTATAAATTAATTCTATAGTGTAGTTCTGCTTGTAAGCTGATTTATTTTAAATTTAAGGGAATTGGTAGAAAAATACTTTTGTTGAACTTAGCTGCATTCTTTGAGAAACTTTTACTTAAGGCCATAAAATATTTATATAAAAATGAGGCTGCCGCAATTTTTTTTTTTTTTTTTTTAATGATTATATTTTTGTTATATCATAATATTAAAAATTTTATTTCTCTGGGTTGAGGTGTTCGTAAAAATCTTCAAAATGAAATTGTCAAAAATATATAGGTCCTTTTTTTCTTCGATGTATGACGAAATTTATTTCTGGAACGTAATTAGCGATAATTTTGATACTAAACAAGACTTTCTTAAGTACTTTAAAGAAAAAGATCGCACGAAAGTAACCTTATCACGTTTCATCGGCATGTATTTATTTATTTTTTCACAAAACAGACCTTTTATTTCCCTCTTAATAGTTTGAAAAGTTCCTAAAAATATAGCCAATCAATAGGTCAAAGCCTAATATTAAATCTTCACAGTTCGCACAGTCGTACGGTAGATAAAACACATTTACAGGCGCTCGTTGAAAATACCTATCAAGCTTTGCCCCTCTTTATCGCTTCCCCGTGAACATTAATGCGCGACGGCTGAAACACTTTTAAAGGCGTTTTCTAGACGTAAAATAAAATCCTAGTAATTAATTTATCAATTCAAAACACTTAAACTTATAATTATAAACACACCCCCTTAAGTAAAATCCAACAAAATTTGGCATTCATTAAATTTTCCCTCAACTCGTTGTAGAAACTCCAAGAGGGAGTCGGGTCCTTCCGAGCTATAGGGAAACCTTTTCATCTTTTCTAAAACCAAAAATATTCAATAGACGACTTCAGCGAGGAGGTTGCGAAGCCTCTTTTGCAAAATTTTCGCCGACTTTAAATTAACGCCTGAGCGTAAACTGCTTATCGGGCAAACGAACGAGCTAGAGTAGCTCCCAGAAAGCAGAGACCATATTCCTCCTCTCACCTTGTCTTCGTCCTGCTTCAAAATCTAAAAGCGCCAACTAATCGAAGATATGTATTCATTCCAAGCCTCTACCTTCCTCCTCCTTCTTCCTTTCTTTAAAGGTCATTTCACTCGAGCTGCGTTCATACTAGGCCTTGGTTTTGATTTAAACCGTTTCAAAACGTTCCGGTAGAGTCATGTGAACGGGAAACCGTCTTTTCTCGAATCGATTTGATTCGATTTCTCGAAATTGCTTCGGCAACAAGTTTCGTGTCGATTCGGTTTCAACAACCGATAGATGAAGCTACAATAAATCGATTTATAAAGATAATGTCTGAACATGTGACGCTTTTAACGATTCCTGGCGATTTGAATATCGGTTTGTTCTTACCGTTTCAAATCGATACCGTCACACTAGCATTTCTTAATCGATTTGAAACGGTAAAAATCAAACCGATATTCAAATCGCCACGAATCGTTTTAAGCGTGACGTTTTCACGCATTATCTTTAAAAATCGATTTATCGAAGCTTTATCTCTCGGTTGTTGAAACCGAATCGGTATGAAACTGGTTCCCGAAGCAGTTTCGAGTAACTTAATCAAATCGATTCGAGAAAAGACGGTTTCCCGTTCACACGACTCTAGAGAAACGTTTTAAAACGGTTTAAATCGATTCCAAGGCCTAGTATGAACGCAGCTTCTGAAATGCTAGTGTGACCATGGCTTATGAAGTTTAATATATGATAGGCCTTCGAATACGAAGTAGTTAAGATAACATATGGAACAAAATTTATTTTGATTTTATTTCTTATCCTAATTTTCTCGAAATCAAACAATTATCTTTTAATTAGTATAAAGCTTTATATTTACCAATTTATGCCTGGGTTAATTTTCATAAAACATGTGGATGCAAATCTTATGCTTATATCTGTATCTGATTTTTAAATATCAGTACAAACTAAGCTTGGTATAATTGATGTTTATCTAGGTTGCCTTAAATTTAATTACTTAACATTACGGAATATGCGCCACACTTCTGTCATTATTAGATTGAGTTTTACAGATTGGTCTCTAATTAATCAAATGTTAATTTTAAAATTTAATTTCGCTGATGAGTAGAAAAAAATTAATTTTCGCTCTCAAAGCATGTTAAATTTAAGTAAAAACGTTCAAAAAAATTGCTTTTGTCACCCTCATTATTAAAATTTCGCCTTATAATCATTGCAAACTCTAGTAGAAACGTCTCTTTGAAAATCTGCGAATAGTCGGAAGAGAAATATGGTGCCAGAACGGGGATGAAATCGAAAATCCGTCGCCAAAAGCTTTTGGAGTCGAAATTTATTAACGACAAAGCTATATATCCCATTCAATTAAAATGAAACAACTAAGTAACAATATGAGAACTATGAAAAACAATCGTAGGTATCCACTAAGTGAACGGATTCGTACAAAAAGCGCATTGCTTCGAATAAGTTGAACAAAATTTATAGAGCATGAGATGCTGAGGAGGAGGGATAGAAAGATAGGATGAACGGAAATATCGTATAGATCAGAGAACCCTATGCCGACACCGAAAACAAATACCCGTGTTTTGGCATTCCTAATTAATCATATAGTCAAGAGAAGCCAGCTAGATGGGAGGTTTTACGATAGAAATATTAAGCGGGGGGATGGAATTCAATCGCTAATGTTATGGTAGACGTTGTTATAGCAATTTGTCCTTGGATATATCTTTCGGTTGTTATGAGTTGCTTCAACAGAACTGCCAGACATATATGAAAGGAAATATTTCTAGTTAATTTTCCCGGCAAATATTGTTGGAAAATAGCGCCAAAAAGCACCGATAATCAGATAGATTAATCTTAAAGGGAGAATACAACCTAACAAGTGATTTTTAATATTCCTTATAGTTTAAATAGGCCTAATCCAATAGTAAAAAAATTACAAACGAAAATTAAACTAGAAATAAATTTGAAACTTACCATCAAAATAGGCTTAGCTGGATTCATGGAGATATCCTGAACTCAATGTATAATGACATGGAGATCCTGTATTCCCTATATATGAGCTATCGATCAATGTCATTGGTCTCTAGACCATAGTTCAAGTGTATTCTATGAATCCAGCTAAGCCTATTTTCCGGTAAGTTTTAAATTTATTTCTAGTTTAATATTTTAAAGGATTTTTTATAAATATATGCGCAATAGTGTACATGAATAGTTAAACCCCATTTTTAATCAAATGATTTCAAGCTTTTGCTTTCGCTTTTCCATAACAAGGCTCTTATATAAAATATTAAATATCGGCTTCTCTGTCATTTGAAGCCTGTTAAAGGGAGAATGCAACCTAACAAGAAGTGCTTTTTTATGTAGGGCTAGTCCAGTATATACTAGTTAATAAAATTACAAACAAATATTAAACTAGAATTATATATTTTGAATCAATTTTCAGCGTAGATGCTACTCAAATTCTATTTAGACTGCGTGAAAAATTCGTGACATCTTCATTTAAAGTAAATTTACCAGAAATTTAAATATTTAATTACAAATACATCCACAATAGTTAAAAGGCATGCATTTGAACATTATTTCAAAAATTAATTTTCTTTTCTCCATATATTTTGATTTAAATCGATTGATAAAATACGACATCCATTGTCCCAAAACCAGCCAAATAGTCCCCAAAAACCGCCAATGTGGCAACTTCGAGTGAAGCCAATCTGACCCAATCACAGACTCCACATATATGATGGTGGAACGATTTTTTCATACGAGGGGTCCTAGTTCCCAAAAAAGTAGGAACCCCCAAAGGAGTCATTCTTTATGTATAGTTTATGATTCCCGCTCTCTTTCTGTCAAGTCCATTTCAGTTAGAATGTTCAATAGAACTTAGTCTTTACACCATCTTAATTCTCGAAATTCAACCTTTATGTTCAGTATTCAAAGTGTCGGTGCCATAACTAATTCCCGCAGTCGAGTAACAATTTCCATTTTGTCAACTTTAATGTTTAATGTGCTATCAATCTAAATTATAATCTAAAATTATAATTAAATAAATTGAATATACCATACAAAGTATAAAATTATAATAAAATCAATGTATGGAATTTTATATAAATTTTATGAAATACCGATATATAACATTGGTTTAAACTAATATTTTAAAATTAGAATTTTTTATACAAGTCTCAATTTTTCATGAATTAATTTGATTTATAACAATCCCTTGTTACTGTCACTTTAAGCTAGAATTTAAGTCGAAATACTTCTGAGTTTTCAATACGTACAAAGTTCAGCTACGTCTTATCTCAATTATTTTGTTTCTTTAGAGTTAAATCTAAGCCTAGCTTTGTAGATATGTTGAAAACTGCGAAGCAATTCTAACTATGTCACTGCCCGTGATGTATTCTGAGTCTGGAACGTAAATGTATGAACCCCCGCCATCTACGCTCTCCTCTTTTTGACGAGTTGGCCAACCGTAACAGCCCGTTTGTATGACGTAATTGAGTTATCTGTCAGAAGCAGAGTCCTGCGGGCTTGCGCGCCCAAAAAGAAGGCAGGAATAAATAGTTTTTTTTTCTTCTCTCGTGATATTTCTTGGACAACTTTGATTGGGTGTCCGTCCGGTCAGTTTTCTTTCCTTTTCGGGGAGCGCAGAGAGAGAGAGAAATTGCTGGAAAGGCTATTTTTTTATCCATGGAAGCAAGTTGAATATAATACAAGGCTTAGCTCGAGATTATTTTAAACTATGTTTCTCTTTTTCCTCCTTGCCGTTTCATTAATCATTATCGGGTGAATAAGGACAACAGTTTATCCAGGATCCAAAACGGAATAAAGAAAAGCGCACAAAGGGATAGATTTCTTTGAAGGGAAGGTGAATAATAAAGACACTTTTTAATTTTAATTTGAGTTTTCCATCAAAATTAGGCTTAACAAATATTTCAACAATTCGCGAGATAATAACCTGAACACCTATGAGTTAGGATTAACAGAGTTTCAAATTCAATAGTGTTTGCTGATGTGATTGGTGGAATAAGAATGTTCTTATTCGGATATGAAACAGGCTTTTAAGATAGTAATGTTAATCTATTTTCAAATTACAAGAGGAAGACGTACTAGAGAACTGACCAATGAGGAGGGTCAGGGTCAAGGGTTTGGGGGGTTTTAGTTTTTAGTTTTTTTAAATTCTTTGCGTTTAATAGATAATTTCCAATTTTAGTTTAAAATATTCTAAGCCTAATTTTCTTATCCATTGTTATACGTTTTAATTCGAGTATCTTGTTAATAGATAAAGCTTCGAGCGTTTATTTTCGGATAAACTTTTATCTGAATTTACGACTGTCATTTGTTTATTCACAAACAATAAATCCGAAAATAAAATATCTGAAAAAATAGGAATAACAGAAGATAATGGTTATTCGAATTCTGAGCATTTTCCCTTGAAGCAGAAGTATGTTCACTATCAGTTTGCAAGCTTTAGGTTAGACTGAGCAAATTATACACTGTGTTAAACCTAAAATATAATAGAAGTAGTTTTGCAAACTTAATAGACTTGGATCGGAATTTAACGTATCTTTATTCATTCTTATTTTAAGGGCTAACTAATAACTATCCACGATGCAAAATTGAATTAAATGGAACGTTGCGATGGTGAATTTTTATCCTAAGATGGATATCAGTTAAAATTGCTTTCCTTGATATATCTTCGTACGTGAATTCAGCCTGAACGGATATACAAGTTTCTATTGCTTATATATATCATATATTTTCTTCTCTGAAGTCGGGCCGTTAAACTTATTTCCTGCTGTTTGTCATTTTTTGGGGGGCGCCACTGGCGTCTATCGTCTATAAAGCAGCTTTCACACTATATATAGTTACCAAAAAACTCTTTGAATTTGGAAAAGCAATTACATATATATTAGGAATAGTTAGCTCTACCTGGTCACTTCCTAACTACGTCACCCGTTCTTTACTACCATGACGATTCAGGGTAGCTTGGTAAAATTAATAACTTGAACGAAAGAAAATTGCTATTATCTACATAAAAATATTTGTTAATAATTTGTTGACTAGATTCAAATAATTGGAAAATGGTTTTGGAAATAAATTGTAGTATAATTGGGAAATATATGGAAAATAGTTTAGGAAATAAATTTTAATATAGTTGGGGAAATATATGGCAAAATAGTTTTGGAAAAAAATTCTAATATAATTGGGGAATATATGGAAAATAGTTTTGGAAATAAATTCAAATATAATTGGGAAATTGTTGGAAAATAGTTTTGGAAATAAATTCTAATATAATTGGGGAATATATGGAAAATAGTTTTGGAAATAAATTCAAGTATAATTGGGAAATTGTTGGAAAATAGTTTTGGAAATAAATTCAAATATAATTGGGGAATATATGGAAAATAGTTTTGGAGATAAATTCTAATATAATTGGGGAATATATGGAAAATAGTTTTGGAGATAAATTCTAATATAATTGGGGAAAATATGGAAAATAGTTTTGGAAATAAATTCACATATAATTGGGAAATACATGGAAAATAGTTTTGGAAATAAATTCAAATATAATTGGGGAATATATGGAAAATAGATTTGGAAATAAATTCAATATAATATGGAAAATAGTTTTGGAAATAAATTCAATATAATATGGAAAATAGTTTTGGAAATAAATTCAAATATAAGTTGGAAATAGTTTTGGAAATAAATATAAATTGGAAATAGTTTTGGAAATAAATTGAAATATAATTAGGAAATAACTTTGAAAATAAATTCAACTGATTGGAAATTCGTTGTGAAATAGTTGGAAAATAGTTCAGGATTTAATTGGGAAATCGTTTTGGAAATAAATTCAAATAATTGGGAAATTCGGAAACTAGTTTGGGATATAATTGTGAGATAGTTGAACCAAAAAGTGCGGAATAAATCTATATAAATTAAATCATTTCAATGAAATATAAAATATAATTAAATAAATGACAAATTTAAATTTACTAGAAGATAATATTTTTATACCGTTTTGAAATGCAAATCTCAAGGTGCGTGTGAACGAAAATGGAGACATTGTAGCGTCTGCTATTTCTCTTTCTGTTGGAATGGTATATTGAACTTTTTATGGGTTTTTAGGCTTAACACGTCACGTAGACCTTTAAGGTAGAAAAGAGTAAACTTTTCTAACTAGCATCGATGAAGGTATGCGATGGTGTGTGTGCGCCTTTTTATTTCTTTTTTATTTTTTTTTTATCATCTGGAGCGGAATCGCTTCGAGGTAGTGAAGCAGTCAACGAGAAATTAGGGGAGCTTCTTTTCTACCGAATGCATGCTACCGCTGCTGCTACTAAATAAGGGCTGTTTTTTTCTTTTTATGTTACAAAGTACAAACGGTTTGTTTGTGTTGTTTTAGAGGCTGATGTTATAGTTTCCTTATTTTATTTCAAGGACTTAAATAGTTTTGGCAAAGTTTTATAGAAATACTATTTGATTATAGAAGCTATATAAAAAGGATATTAAGGATCATTTTCTAATTCGCCAGCGGATCAAATTCATATTTACTGAAATGTCTTGAAGATATCGCTATTCAAAGTAAATTAAGTAGTGAAATATATTACCTTTATGATAAATTAAGTTATTAAATAAATATCGTAATTTACATTTTAATAGTTTCTAAAGATAAAAGAGAAAATTTAATTCGTATATATTTAATTTTGAAATTCGATAAAAATTGCTTAAAAATACATCTAAAATCTTCGTTATTGATTTCCCGACTTAGCTAGACGTTAAAGAGAGGCTTTCACTGCTTTTTCATGAATTACAAGTGAGAATTGAGTGAGACTGTTAAATAACGATTCAAAATTTATATATACACATGTCATAGAAAAATTACCGTGACAGTAAAAAATACATATTTTATAATCGCCATCTTTGAAATTTTTAAAATTAAAATTCCCGGCCAAAACTACGTCATCAATATGGTCGCGTGGCTATTGTAGAGCTTACAGTTTATTCTCGTGCGTTCAGGCACGTGATTAGGTTGCTTTCACGCGGTCTTTATTGTGAAAGTACTTAATTCAAAAAGTCTTAACTTTAGTATTCTGACATTTTCATTTTGAAGTTTCTTGAGAACTCCTCAACCCAGAGCTATAAAATATAAAAATAATAAAAACGGGAGAAGAAAATTATTTAACCTCTAACTCACGAACAATTCGTGACAGACTCGTCGAATTTTGAAAATAAAAATAATAAGATGGAATTTTTCTTCCAACTTTCCCATGCTATTTTTTTATGTTAAGCCTAAATTTGACATTATAAAAAACACTTTATATAAGCAACCCCCTATTATTTAAAACCACCGCATCATTAATATTTACAAAAACTTCCTTAAAAACCGCGCAAAACAAAGTTTAAACTTAAAATAGTCAATTTAATCTAGTTGGCAGCGTGATCAAACTTATATTTCCTGTTATCTATATGATTTCTTTTATTTATAGATCATGGATCCTAATTTTGTACGTACTGCCAACTCGAGATGAAATGAACTATAGTTTAGGGAAGAAACGAGCGGACCTTTAACCTATAATAATGCAAATTAAGTCGGATGACACTTAGGACCCCAACCCCTAAAAAAATTGCGCCATCCCGCGAGTCCCCAAAAAATGTAAATGAAAATAAAAAAAAGCCTTCTAAACAATTTGGGTAAATACTCTCTACGCTCTCGCTGCTGCCGTGCATGGTGGTTTCGTTCTTGTATAGTAAAAATATGCTAATCTTAACGAACGAATTTCCCTAAGGCGATTTCTTCCTTTAAGTTTATCCTCTTAAAGAGCAAGTGCCATACGCATAAGCTATCAACTATTATTGATAACTTCAAAATGACAACAATTTCAACAAAATTTCCCCGGATCTAATATAGTTAAAGGAAGAATACATCCTAATACCATTTCAAACGATTCATTATTGTTTAAATAGTCCTAATCCACCAGTTACAAATTAATATTAAACTAGAAATAAATTTAAAACTTACCCGAAAAATAGGCTTAGCTGGATTCATGGAGATCCTGAATTTCTTCGCATTGAAGGGTCATCGACCAATGAGCAAAGTACTGTCGTTAAAGCGAGATCTCCGTGAGTCTTACAATAGCATTCGATTGGTCGATGACCCTTCAATGAGAAGAAATTCCGGATTCTCCATGAATTTCTGGTGAATTAGGCCTATTTAAACGATGCGGAATCAAAAAAATTACTTATTAGGTGAGGCCCTCACCATTTTTTTTGGAATGTCTGTGGATTATATTTTTCATACTATTAAAAAGCCATATTCAAAACCCTCTGAGTTAACGAGTTTTTAAGAAACTTCAAAATTAAAATGTCAAAACATATAGATTTTTTTTTCGTGTTGCGGTAATTTTTTTTCTGATATGATTTTTTTTTGTGTGTGTAGATATATTTTAAATTTAACGAATTTTCCGAAGATGATACTCAAATTTAATTTGTAGCTCTGTGTCAGTTCATTCTAATTATCATTACCCTATCTTCTAGGACTTTAAATGGACAGATATAACTTAAATTTTTGTAATGGACATTTTTTATCGAAAGTTTCAGATCATCAAAACATTTAACTTATTTTTTGCACGTTTTTGTCATAATTTCTCCCAAAACTGGTCTCATTTTAAAGCTTAACCAGAATCAATTTTTTCTTAGTATTTCAAATTGTAAATTGACTTTAAATGGATAAGATTTGCACTTTAAAATGAAGTAAAGCACTGGCAGTAACCACCACGCGCCTATAGCGTCTTAGTGGGCGGCGAAGAAACTAATAGCCCTACAAGGGGATTAATGCTAGGCCTAGACCAAGGCCATTTGTTTCTCAAACGCCCGTATCCCTTATTTTCCTCCCTTTCTCCTTCTCCTCCTTTGAGCCTTATACTTTAAGAACGATGCAAGCTGGCCTCCTAATGAGCTTGAGCGTCAGAAATGGCGCACCTCCTCTACTCCATTTCTCCTCCTTCCTCAAAGCTTCCTCCTTCGTCCCTTAGTGGAAGCGATTTCTGTAAATTACGGGCTTTAAACTTTTGCTCCTGCCCCAAATGACATCTTCTTGGGGTCTCCATTCTTTCACGGGATAGGCTTAGTCCTACGCCGAGACTTAGGGGCGTATAAGAAGAAGAAAAAAAAGTTGCCCCTCGCCGTTGCTCGCCTTCCTTCTCTCGCTGAGAAGATGGAGCTTCGAGCATGGATGATGTATACCCAACTATACCCTGGATGGGTTTAGGTTTAGTTTAGTCGTATCAAGGGTCGTAGGGGTATAGGTGAAACTGATGGGACCTTATTGTTGAAGATTTATGTCGACGTTTTAAATTAGGAGTTTAAGATTAAAAAGGATAAGAATATAAGGATACTACATTATGAAGATGGAAGAAGGTTCCGTAAGTTTAATTAAGGACAGATTCGGGTAATATATTTTATAGTTAACGGTAACTAAATATATTTAATTAGTTTTTTATAATTTCAAACGCAATCTGTACTTGTAAAAACCATCAGCCCTGTATTGAGTAGTAAAATTATAATTAAAACTTCATCTTTTGAGGGCGCCAAATTTTGAAGGTTGTGTACCTTAAAGTGTGTTTATTTAAAATATTATTTATCTTTAATCGAAAAATGGTTTCTTTAACCTTATTTTACCCCGGTTTAAACATCCGGGGTATTTTAGTATGTATCATCCTTGCTTTTTCCGGGATGCTGCCAAAAAAAGTGTCAAAAAACTAGGCAAAAATGTAGTTTGATAGGGGGGAACCGGCGAGTAATCTTTCACTGCGTAAGAAATTTTCCGACGTTAGCGTCACCGCCCCCTGCACAGCCTTTCTTTCTCTCTATTTCTCCGATATACAGGCACCCTGAGCTCCCTCCATCTTTGGGATTGGGAGAAGGACCGTTCTTGGTACTCTTCTTCCGTTGGATTCGGCTCCGGTTCGTTCTCTTTACGCTCGTTCTAACCTTTAACCCGTCAGGGTGACACTCGTACTTGCTCCGTGATAAATTTCTTCCAACTTACATAGGACTCACATTTGTTCTTTTACTATAAACCTTTTTTTTATTCGCATCTCTCCCGTTTCCTGCGTGGCCAGTATTTTCCCCTCAACGCGAAACGTCCCTTTGACGCTATTTTTATTTTATTTTCTATATTTTTTTTGGTCTCGTCTGTTGACTGAATGTTTTCAAACGTGAATCTTATTGGGATTGACCTTATTATGATTTAGGTTTCGTAGGTGTGTACTTCGCTTGTTTGATGTACGCAATTTTTTAAAGATTGAATTTATAATTAGCATTAAATTCATTAACGAGAATGCTAAATTAATGGTTAAGAAAAAACTTTCAAGCCTTGATGTAAAATTTTAAGCTCCTGAAATCATAAAATGAGCGTTAAGTTCAGTTTTCAATCAAGAGTTTTTGGCCAATAATTTAACGTCAAAACCAACGTGAATTTACCATAGATTTGACGCGATTTTTAAGCTAGATTTTTAATTGAAAAAACGCTTTCACGATTGCCCAATAAATGATAATTTTCTAAATTTTGGGACAGTCGAAAGCTGGGCATTGATTTATTTCTAAAGATTAGTTAAACATCGCTTTATCAACCTTACCCTAAATTATACCTAAGGAAAATTTTCAAATCAAAGAAATCATACCAAAACATAATGGCTAGTAAATTCGAAATGGTCAAAATTCTTGGTTTAAATCTCAAAACGTATCTTTAACCCAACTTGTTTCTATTCCATATTTATTTCTTTCCTCTTCCACTTCCCTCAGGGTTTTTTTTTTTTTTTTTTTTTTTTCAGGAAAGTACAGGGTAGAATGAGGGAGGGGTATACTATTTTTTTTTTCTTTTAGCGCGGGCAGTATAAATCGTATCGAATAATATAGCAAACGGTTTTTTCTTCCTTAAAGAAATAGGATAAGCTGCTCTGTGGATATAAAATACTGGCGTGCCAAGTGTAATTTATACTCAGAGCTCGGTATAATAAGTAAGATACCACGAAGCGGACCTTAGCGGGGATGGTATAGGGAGTGGGACTATGGGAGGGGAGGGGTCAGAGAAATGTATATATGTATAAATAGAGAAAGACGCTATGGACCTTACCCCGTTGAAATGGAGATATATGACGGAGAAAACGTCTCCGAGGCTCTATAGCTTCAAAGGTTCTTCCTTAAGCGGCAAACGCGGCCCGCGTGGCTACTGTTAGACTACCAAATTAATGGATGAATTTTAGGATTTTTCCAAAAAGGAAAAATTGTTTGTATGATTCTCACGACCGAAGGTAAAGTCTCGTGGATTCAATCCCGTTTCGTTGAAGGGATATTGAAGACTAAATGCGGGCGGAAAAGATAAAAAAATCATTTTCACTTTAGTGCTCGACAAAAGGCGAAATTATACTCTATGCTACAGAAAGTCTATTACTTTATTAAAAGTAAACGTAGATGTACGGCAGTTAAAACACTTCTACAGGCGCTCGTAGAAAATACATTAGCCACTCTGCCCCTACAAGCGAGCTCTATCATCAGCATTAAAGTAGCATGGATGGAACATTTCTACAGGGGCTCATAGAAAATACACGGGAAAACTCTTTTCATACTCTCGAATATCACTATAAACATTGCATTTCATCAATACTTTCCCCCCAAAGGCTCAAAAGTGTGGAACCTCCTTGATTGGTTACAATTTTGTTGAAATTGTTAGTAGTATTGGGTCACTTTAAGTTGGTCTAATTGGAATCTAGGCTCGTAGCATTATCAAATTTTGAATGATGCATTTAGTTTACGATTTTAAACTTGTAATATTATGGCAACTTCAGCGTTTATCTTTAAAATTTATTTATTTTAAACTTAAGAGAGGCGTCAGATTGCTCTGTGGTCGCCACCAGAACTATGAATTAAAATTTATCCCCAGTGGTAACTTTCTAGCCAATTTTTAGTCAACATTCTTATACATTTTCACGATACTTGCACTTTAAGGTTAGGTAAGGGCGAAAGAGAGTCTACATCATTTAATTTTAGGGTCCATTCCATTTGGAGCAAAATCTTTGGCGTCTCTGATATCATTTATATCGAGAAACGTCACCCAGGGATGTTTATTTCGTTTATCAAAATATATCCTACGCCATATTTTTGAAAACATATATGTATGGCTATAACTTGAGATTTCGAGAAAAGAATCGAGTTAAACTTGTAGTTTATTAGCTTAAATTTCTTTCTCCGTCATGTCTTAATTTAATAAAATAAATGGTGTGGATTTTGAACGATTAGTCAAATGAATTTTCATATATTTTGAAAATATGAATCAAAGGAAGCTCGAAATGAAAAATTAATTTGATGATGCACTATTTAATTGTAAATAATTGAAAATATAAGAATATAGATGACTCTAATTTAATTTACAACGGTTCAAAGGGAGTTTACAATAAGTAAAAATCTGTGGCGGATTGATATACTATGTTAATCCGCATATGATAAATAAAATAAAACGTTGCCAAATTCTCCGCTTGAATCTTCATTTTATTTTTTTTTTTTTTTTTTTTTTTTTAATTTTTGACCCATTTAAACAAAAAAAGAGTTGTTTAAAGAGTCTATCCATCCTAATTTTGTGGTTAATTTCTTAAATATAATGGAGTTCAACTCACTCTCAATAATTCGCAACACATCGCGTCTGGAAAATTTTGCCAAAACTAAGTTTTAATTCAATTAAGTAATTGTATTTTATTATAATGTCTATGATTCAATTAAATAATAACTTCGTAACTTACATAATTAGGCACGTTCTGGTATATATTTACTTTCACAATTTTGAAGTAATTCCTCTAAGTAAACTCGTACGTTGTAACTAACTCTAAACTTCCGTACATAGCAAAACTCAACAAACGAAAGTTTTAAATTGAAAGATAATTTCCATATAGACTAAAAACCGAGCCACCATGGCAACTTCACGAGTGGCTCCCGGACAGAAAGTTTTCCTTTTTAAGCTCCAATTGGCGTTCGTCTTTTAGAAGATGTTTTGTTAGCCCAAGAAAAAATATACAGTGTAAGGAAAGGGGGGGCACTAAGAACTAGCTAGCGTAAGGGATTCTCTCGGCGGTAAAAAGGGGATCTGTTGTAAATATCAGCTCGAATTGTCAATCTTTCCCTCTTATCTCTAAGGAGAAAAATCCTAATGCAGCCTTGTTAGAACTGAAAATTCAATTTGATATAGACTTTAGCTCCCGAGTTAAGTAGAATAAACAGAGTTTTCCCAAGCAATTGCGAAATATTTGTTCACCGCTAACGCCCCATGCAATCTCTCTCTCTCTCTACGAAAGAGAAAGTTTGTCTAACTTTTGCATCACGTCGCTTGAATTGCCCGTGCCTTTCCGTGAAGAGCCGCTAGATAAAAAGACTCGTTCATCTAGTTTCTTTGAATGAAAAATAAATAGGGAACGAAAGATAAACTAAGGGTATACTACTTGGTTAAGTGTCTTCGCCATGTTCATTGGGATATCACGAATAGTTAGGGTATGTAGCTTAGCCATCGTCAACTATTTTTTTTTTTTTTATTGAAGTCTGTCTAAATGTTTGAACCCAAGAACGAATGATAAGCACGGAGCAGAGGAAGGATGGATATGTTCTGGGCTAGAAGTATTAAGGAATAGCATTTTCTAGCTATTCGATAAAAATATACCACTAGTTGTTTTTATTTTAGACGTTTGATACTATTTTCTGATATCTCTTCGTATTGACACAATTAAATTAATGAAATTAATTAGAGAAATATTTCTAAAGGATTGATTGACTGTAGCCCCAGGACTTAAACCTATATCCCTCAAGAATAAATTATAAAATCACAAAGTAAATAGTGCTCATTTAATCAACACAACTGAGTTGAAAAACATTTTTTTTAGAAACAATCTTTCCATCAGAATTTTAGAATAATACCTAATAAACTTAAGTTTCATAAAAATATTTCTCTTCACGACTCGATGCATCCATTTTTTTAAAATATTAAAAGAAGCTAAGCCTACTTTCATATTTCATCCCTTCTAGCTCTCGCCAAGAAAAAATATTAGGTCTGGCACCAATTTGTTCCGTTAAATACAATAATAAATAGGAACCCAATATGTTCTCTGAGCAACGTTATAGTTACAGGGCTGAGTATTGAATGCTCCTAAACCCTATGCTCATTTTCATCTTTGAAAGTAAGGAAAATTTCTATATACAGTCCGATTTTTCAATGGAAATTCTAGGCCAATCCAAGGCTGTATTATAGAGAACTTATATATGTAACGCATGCCGTCGCTTTTTAGTGTTTACGCAAGAGCATCCAATCCAGCAGCTAAGCCTTGGCCTCTCCCTGGTTTCCTGCTTCTAGGCCAATATTCTCTCCTCTTCTCCTCTATGCTGGGATGAAGATTATCGATCAGAAAAGCTCTCTGGGCAAAGAGAATGTGGAGAGTATTGTATACACATTTTTACACTCTTGGATTGGATTTTTCACTTTAAAAAATCACTCCGCCATGCCTTTAATATTTGGTAATTCCCAAGGATGTAAATAGAGTATAAGGAGGTTGGGGAGAGTCTCTGAAATCAGAACCATGTATTGGTGACGCTCTTAAAATAAAATACTGCTATTTTTTCACGATTTTCTACTTTTAGTTTAAGATTTCCATTTTTAACTGTCAACACGTACAAACGTAGGCTGCCCAGGTATCGCTATGATTTGGTTATTTTAGAGATCTATGTAGCCTAACTTTCTACGCGCTGAAATTAAAGATAGAATATAATTTAGTCAATATCAGTCCATAGATTTTAGTTCCTACAAATCTAAGGCTACCGTAAAATTCAATCATTTTAAACTTATGGTAATCTAGCTTTGTTACCTATTGAAATCTTAGATAGATTCTAACTCAGGTCAGGATCAGTTAGAAATTGCAACACGTTCTTTAGACTTCTTGTATCTTAGTTACTATGAAATACACGGGAGTGTAGCTTTGGGCGTTCTGAAAACTGGGTTTTTTCAGAATATCCGCCCCCCCCCCCCCCAAGCCACCTCCAATTGTTTTTTGCCCTTTTTCATTCTTCTACATAGCCCTATTTCTTTTTAGAAAAAAACATTACCCTTGGAAAGTTTTTAAGGTATTTATTTTTTATCTTTTTTGGCTTTTTCTAGCCTCGTTTATTGGATTTATAAAAAAAAATTTAAGCTTTTTTTGGGCTTATCGTGATTGGAGATGGTGTCTTTTTATATAAATAGGGATTAGTTTTTTCCTTAAGTTTTTAACGCCTCTTTTAACAAACTAAATTTAGTAAATTAAATTTCACTTTTTATAGACTTTTCTGAACCGAAAACTTTATTTCTATGAATCGGAATTCGCTATGTGTGAGAGTAAAACGTAGTAACTGTCATCAATTAACTGTCCTAAATATGACCTTGTACTTGATAAACCTAACCTAATTTGACGAAACTTTAGTAAAGTCTGGTCCAGAAGTGGCGAACGTGTAACAATAATAATAGGACATTTTGGTTCTGAAACTGCAACAATCTTTAACAATGTGGATACTTAGATCTACCGTACCAATCGTTTGGGAAAAATCGGAATATTTAATTATTTAAGTATGCTGAAATGTACACGCAAAGTTAGATGTTATACTTCATTGCAACTCGTGGAAATTTTGTTTCAGAAACTCGCGGTTCATCATATCGCAAAAAACGTCGATTAAGCCAAATTTTAAACGTCGATTAAGACTAATTTAATACCTCGATTAAGCCTAATTTGAAACGCCGATTAAGCCTAATTTGAAACGTCGATTAAGCCTAATTTCGAACGTCGATTAAACCTAATTTTAAACGTCGATTAAGCCTAATTTTAATCGTCGATTAAGCCTAATTTTAATCGTCGATTAAGCCTAATTTTAATCGTCGATTAAGCCTAATTTTAATCGTCGATTAAGCCTAATGTTAAACTTCGATTAAGCCTAATATTAAACGTCGATTAAGCCTAATGTTAAACGTCGATTAAGCCTAATGTTAAACGTCGATTAAGCCTAATGTTAAACGTCGATTAAGCCTAATGTTAAACGTCGATTAAGCCTAATGTTAAACGTCGATTAAGCCTAATGTTAAACGTCGATTAAGCCTAATGTTAAACGTCGATTAAGCCTAATGTTAAACGTCGATTAAGCCTAATTTCAAATGTCGATTAAGCCTTACAAGATTATAAGGTTTTTTGCGATGAACTCGAGAAGTTTCAGTACTTTTAATATATAACAAATTTGATTAATCCACAACTAATAAAACATTTATTTATTTATTTAAAAAAAATCTTTAAAATCCATATTTTTTGACGTGAGACTTTATCTTCAATAATTTCATTGTCATATATATTCCTTCAATGCCCTGGATTCGCGAACTTATATTCCCCTTTCCCGTAATTTCTCCTCCCAGTGCAGTTGGCATCTATTTCGTTGATCTTTAAATAAAATCGGAACCGGCCATTTAAGCCCAAATCCATGACGTAGGGGAACAGTAACTATTCAACGGAGATTGGGGTATAATACCATTCAGGAAACCTCGTAGACGGTAAAAGTGTTACAGACATTCAAAGCCGTTGCCAATGCAATGCCACGCGCCACGGAAGAGTCTATCTTAGATATTACTGCTTTATAGGGATGAAAACTGGAAAACTAGGATTCCAGGACGCCCATTAAAGAAATAGTCTCACTATAAATAGATTATAAATGTTGTCAACTCGGACAAGACCTTGACACGGAAACTTTGATTTAAAACAGGATTTTGCACGATGCTCTCTTGTAGAGGTTTCATACGAATCAAAGTTTTTTAGCCACACCATTGTGAATGAGACATTTACATCTTGCAGCAGGAACAAATTCTTGAATAGTTCCAAGTATTCATTCAACTATATAGCTATGAATATGATACCTTAAGTTTTTTGCGAGTCTTGAACTTTAAAACGAACGATTGAGGGCTCCCCCAAAAAAAAGGGAGATAAATATTTGAAGCCTATTTCTCGCTCAGTGCCCGCGCGTTTTATGCCGAATGACAGCTAAGCCTAACTGCCTGTCGAATTTTAGAGTCCAAGCCGTATATAGCTCTAACGCTTAAGGCAAAGGAAAGCATTCCATCTCTTTTTTACCCGCTTTTTCCCTTCCAATACCCTCCTTCCCTAAATTACTACGAAACCCCCTCTTACCCTACCGGTCTTTTCACTATACAGTCATAATCAAAGTTAGAATTCAACGTTTTCAAAGCCCAGTTTCTATCTAACTCTAAGAAAAATTATCCCGTAGGCTTAGTACCGAGCTCTGGTTCATACTTGATGTAATCTAAGACTAATTCAGACAATATACGCACTTCCACCATCGCAAACTCTGTAGCCCTGGAGATTCACATTTAGCTTAGCTTCGTTGAACGCTGTTACCTCAACCGTAACCGTAACCATGGTTACGCCATGATGACGTCAATAGATTCATCCCTCGATTCCTCTTCCTCCACACTCGCTCTCTCTCTCCTCTTCCCAATCTACAGACCTTGAGACCTCGGCCTGACATCGGAATATATATATATATTCCTTTTTACCGATTTTTAGGCCTTTTTTATCGATTACTTCACCATTCTATTGGGAGGATGACGCATAATGAACGTAGATGGCGGGCAAGTGTTATGGAATGAAATGATTCGAGGTTTTTACTACTCTTGTATAAGTATTTAGGCTTATAAGGGGGGAGGGTATTTTCGATAGACTTATGGCATGTTCGTCATGTTAAACTAAATATGAAAGTTGTTTTAGAGGAAATAAAACCTCTAGATATGAAAACACCCGTAGTTTTATCAACAGAGATTGAGAAATAGTGCGAAGAACGCATACTCATTTGCATTTACAGTGAAACTTTAAAGGGAAACTTGGAGCTTAAAAATGGAACAGCTTCTTCATTTATTTGAGGAATTACCATGCCAAAAAAACGTATCCGAGAATATTTTCGGAATTTTTAGATATGTTTTTGGGGTTTCAATTGATTTCTCAAGTTTGGTAAAATTTGAAAAAAGGAAATATAAATTCGGGCCAATCGTATTATTTCAGCCTTCATCAGCGCTTGTAATGTCCTAATATTAAAATAATATGCCGGTGTTTGATGGCTAAGACCTTGGGTATCAAACGCAGGCCAATTCTTTTAACGTTAAAACGCTGTTGAGGGCTGAAATAATGTGATTAGCTCGAAATTATATTTACTTTTTTTTTTTTTTTATTTTTTCATATTTTATCAAGTTTCAGAAATTAATTTAAACACCAAAAATTTGTCTTAAAATTGTTTGAAAATTCTCGAATACGTTTTTTGGCATGGTGATTCCGAAAATAAATTCAAAGTTCGTGACTATAACGTCTTGTAGAAGGAGTAGTTGCGTATGAAAATCTTGCCTTGTGCCTATGAAGTGTAGAAGGTAAGGTTCTCAAGCTATCTAATAATTTATTCGTAATCAACAATAGTATATTCTACATATGCAGAATAAAAACCAGTAGCGATACTGTGAAGCCAATTCTGTAAATATTTGATTTGCCCGTGTCCAATTCTATAGGTCCAATCCTCTAGAACCTCCTTTCTTGGCAAAAGAGGCTATAGTAACAACACCGAATATATAGTTACGTATCTGGAATATTGGTTCCCGATACCTTCTTTCATTCGTTAGTTCTTAGTCGTTATACTAATTCCCTCGTGTATCGAAATAGATTAGACAAGTAGAATTATGTTCGACCGACGTATATATGTAACAAAGTTTTATTCCTTAACAACTATACATAAAAGTTAAACTAGGGAAATGGAAAACTCTTGTAAAACTTCTCCTTCTTTTTGGTGTTACAGATTTTTTTTCCTCTTCTCCCGTCTTTTACGTGGACACACTGTTGGAAGCCGTTGTAACTTTCTCATTGCCGAGGTAACGAGATAAATCGGAAGTGGCGGTTGACAGTCTTTCTTCGCCTCAAGAAGAGGAGAAAGTTTCCTTTTTAGTGGATGAACCAAGCCTGGCCAAATCGTATATGCGAGGACGAATAGAGGGCGCTGATATCCTAGTCTGACTTGTGTCCGCGCCAATTTTCAACTTACGTCATCAACGTCCAACTTTTAACCCGAGTTGGGTTGCCACTTCGAGAACTTCCGTACTTCACTCGACCAAAAAGGTAAGAGTTCCTTTCCTCCTCCCCCATTTTTTTTTTTCTTTTTCTTTTGCTTAATTAGATTTTGTTTGGTGTCGAGATAGTCTACGTTCTTTCCTTTTCGCTTTCAGAATCCTCTATTTAACTCGGTTACCCAGAGAATCAAATCTAGAGACCCGGTTTCTTGTCTAGGGTTAATTAAAAGGGAATCCAAGGCCCAATTTAGGCTTAACGAAGTTGCGGTTTTTTACATTTGTTTAGAATTTTTTATTTGATAATTATCAACATTTTCTGATACGTTACTAACTTGGCGTTCTTCTTGGAATGGAATTGAAGGAATTAAATTTTACAAATAAGATGAACCACCAATGTCGTCGTCAGACTCCGTTGCTAGGCTTAAATATATAAACTAAGTGTAAATTTATGGACCTAATAACTAGTTACAAAGTATACCCTAAATTTCAAACCTACGAATTATGCGCAACACACCCTTTAAATCGAAGTTTTGTTATATTTTCCATTATTTTTAATTATAAAGTATGAAATATATGAAATTACATAAGAGCACGATAACGACGAACGCGTAGGGGCAATCTTTTAATGCTTTTTCTACAGGACCCCTGCTGAAGTGTTCCAGCCGTAAAGCACCTGTGTTGAGAGAAAGGTCAACATTCAGGGTGTTTTTGTTTTATTATCCTTTTAGGCCTTATTCTACGCAATCAAAATTCCAAAACTAAGTACAATATTCGTAATTAACATCATTATACTAAAAAGCTAAACTGCGACTAAATGTTTAGGTGGTGAATTTAAAATGAAAAAGGCCCGAATTAGGCTTAACAAAGTTCCATTAAAGTTAACAGGATTTTATTTTCTTTAAAAAAGGTGTTATAGGATATTCAACCGGGCACAATACCATAGAATAAATAAATTTATCTTAAGCCTAATAGAGATTACTCAATTAATTTGGGAATTAGGTTGTCTTTTTTTTTTTTTTTTTTTTTTTTTTTTTTTTTATGGGAATGAAAGTTGTCCTATCGACCATACCAGATGCTAAAGTAAAAGAAATTTCGTTTAATTAGTTTTCCGTTTGTATAAAAACAAACGACCTATTCTTATCAAAAGTTTCATTTTTGAAAGAAAAAAACCGTCTTCTGGAAGCTTGCTAGGCTTAGTGATGGTGAAAAAATTCCTAATTTCATTAGAGCTACCGAAACTAAAACTAATAACAAAAACTAAATAAACGCAAAAGGGCAAAGGAGAAAAGTAAAGAGAGTACAGTAGCTAGGAAGAGGCGAGAGTGGAGAGGAAAAGAAATTGAAAAAAAAAAGTGTAATCTCGAAAAGCGGGGTCGGATTTTTCGGGATACTGGTATAAGGCTAGGAAAGAGAAAATAACCCTACTTCCCAATTAGGGGAAGCGGAACCTAGCCTTAATTAACAATTTTTATACCTCTTCTCTACCCATTCGTACTCGTTCCCTTTTGCAAAATGGCAGCGCCCTTTTCTCGAGGCCCCAGCTTCCAATAGTCGCCTTGCACCGTTATTTCCGTTATCTGATCGCGCGGCATGGAAGATCTTACCAAAAGGGTGACTCGGGAACAAAAGAGAAGGATATTTCCCTGGTGAAAACCTTTCCTTTTAAGGCCATTGATTAGAAATATTCCAATTTCGCTACAAAAGCGTGAAATATTCATTTAATATTATCTGATAAATTTATATTTGCTTTTCCACTACACGGGCTAAAACTATAGATCTTCCCGAAAATATTTGAATCCCCTTTAAAATCATTTCAAATTACAATACGATACTGACGGTTACGGATAAAATAGGGAAATTTTCCATTTTTTTCTCTCGATTTTAATTTCCTATCAGTATTCTTTTCTACCTTTATATTATCTTATCTGTCGCGGCTTTTAAATACTGATGTCCTCGTACATCCGTTTCCGGTTTTGAGCCCGCTTCCTTTTCCTCCCGTTCTCTCTTGGACCGGAAGTAAATAGAGAGCTATATTGCTTCCGTTAAGAGTTTGCCATTTTAAAATTAAAACGTCGAGTTTATCATATCGACATGGGATTTGAAAGGGAAAGGGCCCAGCTAGGAAAAGAGGTTTTTAATTAAAATTTTGATTATCTTTTTGACTGTCAAATTTGAAGTTTATGGATTTATTACGAGAGTAATTACGATTTGGCGTTTTGTTTAATTTTGAGGGAATATTATTTTAACAAATGAATTGATTTAAATTATTGATACAGGAATAAATATCATCAACTATGAGCCTTAACTAACTTGTCACGTGTAAGAATAAAAACTAAAATCGGGTCCTCGATTGCTTAAAGATTGATTAAAAACACAAAATTTTAATTCATTTTGAGAAATGATTAATTGTAAAGTCAATATGCAAATGAAGAAATCAAGGTTTATTTTAAAACCTGTTATGCAAATTGTCGCGTGAATTCGTAGAAATGTCTACATGACTACCCTGGCTCCATCTTTACACTCCACATTTTCTCGCGAAATACATTTGTAAAGATTATATGCCTACAGCCAAGTCATTTTGGCAGACTCACACACACAGAGAGACAGACAGATACTACCAGTGTAAAACTTCCTGAACTAAAGTTCAGTTGGGGAGGTAACAAATTTGTTATGGTCAACGTCGTCTGCTAAGCAAGAAATAAACTAGGCGTTTTTATGGCTCGCAGATAGCTCCTTTAAGGAAATTAATGACAATTTCTTATTAATTTGGACAAATTTTATGTAATTATTCGTCTATGATTTTAATAAAAGTTATATTGAATTTAGATATTTCGTTTGAGCATGGGAGAAGATAGTCGAATGTCAATCTAATTCTTAATTATGCTCAAGTAATTATTAGTTAAATGGCCTCGTTGTAATATTATTGATACCACCAAGAGTCTATAGATCTATTGACTCTTGATACCATCAAGGAGGATTAGACAAGGAGAGGAAATGTGGGGCTGCGTTGAGTTAGAGAGAGAAGAGCCAACCTCCCACTCGGGTGGAAAGGGGGGATAGGAAATTCTCGAGGTAAACTGTTGTCACGTGGTCGCTAGCTAGCGCGTCTCATAAAGGATTCGTTTTACCCACGCGACAACATTTTACCACGAAACGTCTCTACCCCCGTTCTCCCAGAGTGGGAGTTTAGGCCGACGCAGTAGGAACCGCGCCGTCCCCACATTTCTTCTCCTTGTCTAATCCTCCTTGATACCATCTTCATAAAAATTCATTAACCGAACCAATTTCCAATTTTTCCAATTTCCAATTTAATTTATTTCTATTTTAGATGATTAAATACATTACGCTATTTATTAAGGCCAAGTCAGGACTGACTTTTTCGATACGAGTCCCTGAACGCCGCCCATATTGATTAATGTTGAAAATTATGCTGTTTATAACACTTAAACATTACCAGATAATATTCAGAAAAACGTGTTGAAAGGAGTTCGGAACCTGTTTATTTCCCGGTTAAATTTGAAAACTTAGACCTACATGGTTTGTCTTGTCTGACACGAGGTGACGCGATTTACGTTAGTGGCCGGTGGTTCTGGAGAAAATGGCAACGAAACGGTTAAAACGGATTAATCTTGTTTTTAAATAATATACTTGAAAAATAAGCGTAATTTATTAAAATTATTAAACTTAATTTAATTTTATCGGGTATGAATCCGGAAGAAAGAAGGCCATCGTCTTCGGTAATGTAATATCCGTCTTTATTCGGATTATAATGGGTATGGGTTTCTATAAAAGCCTTGGTCATAATTTTTGACGTAGGCTTTTCCCCCAAAAAAATTGGGATAAGTTTTTAAGCAAATGCGTGGCTTTAAAGAGCCTGTATTTAATGATTTATAGCTACCAGAAGTAGCTGAAAGTGCTAACGCGAATAGAAGCAATGGGGACGATGAATTTGGAGATTTCGAAGAGTCTGAGGTGAATATCATAAGTATTTGCCAGTCACCCTGTTTGCTGAATCATTACAAAATTTGACACTGTTCTTCTTCTTATTAGGATGTTGCTATCGGCAATGTTTCTGCCGCGGCTGCTGGTCCTTCTCCATGGGCAACCTTCCCGGATTTACTTCCAGTTCAAACGAGTCCCGCTAACGCTAGTGACGAGGTCGCTAGTTCGTCTCAGGCCACTGACCAAGAATCGCAACCCTGGCTGGTTAATGTCAGTGGACCGAGTATAGCCAGTGGTTCGGGAGCCTCGGCTCCTTCTCCTCTCTGCGTGGCTGCGTCTTTCGCCTCTGTCTCACCTAGAACTGGAAACCCTCCTGATATTTCAATCGTTAGTGCTTGCGGTGTTTCATCATCAAGCAGTAATTTTAATGGACTTGGTAATTTTTCTGATACTGAGATAAGTTCCAGTTTATTATAAGCTTTTTTATCGGGTACTTAAGATCCTGTTAGTGGTGATCCGTTACAACCATCGATAGTATCAAGCTCTGGCGCAACTGGTCGACATCAATTTGAAAGCGCAGCGTTGGCATCGGAGCTAAGGCAACAAATTGATGCTTTAGCTTCGCAGAGATCTCATTTAGAGCAACAATTAGCTTGGGTTAGTCGAGAAAATGATCGCTTAAGTGGAGAACTGGCTGCCAGTAATAGGAGAACCGCTGAACTACAAACGCAAATGGAAGAGAATCAAGTATAAAATATTTCTCTGCCTTTTATTTTTATTATCGTGACAATGAGTCTAAATAAATTTAAATAAAAAGGAGCAAGCTCGTAATAACCAAAGTGCGCAGGCGAGTGCAAGTTGGAATGGTGATAATTCTTCCCAGCTTGCCCAAATTCAGGTAAATACAGTAATAATATATTAAGTTTAAAACAATAATTTTTTTTTTTCACGGTTACTTTTATTATAATTTCAGAAAACTTTAACGGACATTCAAAATTCGCAAGTTGAAAACCACGAAAATTTAAACCAATTAAGACACAATTTTGAAACTTTAACAAATTCGATGGATAGCAGAATGAGAGCCATTTCAGACACTTTGTCTAAGAATTGTTCCGACACTATTGATAGATTTACGCAAACCACTGTAGAATGCACGCTACAAATGCAAAAAACTATTCAAACTACCTTAGAGAATTGTATGAAGACTCAAGGGGAAGCTGTGGCTTCATCCATGATGGTATTTATATTTTTAATTATTAAAGTAGACACGCAACCCGACTTGATTCGGGTCTTTTCAAATTGATATCGCGCCAAGAAATTGGAAAAGTTCCTTAGGCTGTTTTTACATTCGCGTGACTTCGGTTTTACTCATTATGCTCTCATAGAATAAGGAAAGAAATTGGTTTTCTCATTGACAAAGAAATTTCTAATTTGGTCTAAAATGTTCCAAATTGGAAGATTTCAATTCCATCAAGTAAACCAAATGAAATATCCGGAATTCAACGGAAGTGGAGTAAAATTTAACATTCCTATAATGATTTGATCCACCTTAGTTTGAATTTTTAATTTGGACTATTTTTGACTAAATTTCCTCATTGGGAAAGCCGATATCTTTCGTTATTCTATGGGAACATATTGAAAGGAAAAGTAAAACCGACGTCAAGCGTACGTAAAAACAGCATTGGGAATTTTTTTAGTTTCTGAAGAGTAAATTGGCGAGCTTGGAGTGAGAACAATTTGACAAGGTCCGAATTGAGTCTGATATTGCTTGTCTACTTTAAATTATTAGGAAATAGTTGATAATATAAAAAAGGAGGGGATTAACTGGAAAGTGTTGTTCTCTACGTCATAGCTTGTGAAATTTCTAGCTTAGCACACAAAATCTAGCTTTTTTCCCCTTCATGCAAAGGTGAAAAAGAACAAATTAATCGTGCTATAGTGTAAATAATCTTGAATCACGTGATTTCGTGACGTCAAAGCAAGATTTCAAAAAGATGTTTGAACACCCACTCTTTATTTTATAAAATTTATAAAGAAAATTAAATGAAAAATTTGGTGAAATTGTAACATTGAGCTCGTAATTTTTCAGGAAACTATGAGAAAAGAATTTCTCGGCCAACCGTCATTGCAAAATGATGGTTTTATGGCACAATTTAAAGCTGACATGGAAAGTTTCGTTAATGAAAATAGACAGGTATTATAATTTTTATTAATTCATACTATATATGCGTTAAAATTTACTTCCGCAATTTAATGTGATTGTTTTTAAACTACGATAAAATAATTTTTTAATACTAGCGCTTTTATCTTAGTTTAAAATCAGTTAAAGGATGTGTTTTAATTGTTACAGATTTTAGAGCGAGAAAGGAGAAATCATTTAACCTCGCTAAGTCGAGCGTTGCAGTCGGCTTTAACGCAACTTTCATCCTCTTTAAACAGTATTGACTCCGAAATTAACACGGAGGAAAAAGAACGACCAAATAAGTCGTGACAACGAAATGTTTTCATTTTTGCTCCGCGCGAACTTTCCATAATATAAAATATTCAAATTATAAATACAGATACACCGAGAAGTAAAAGAGAAATAGATCTATTAATCTACTTAAAGAAGATAAAAAAAAAATCCCATTTTTTAATCAATAATCCAGAATTATTTCACGATATATAGGTAATCTCGAATGTTTGGAGAAAATCCTATCAATTTTTTTCACCACCTCCCCTTATACCTTGAGAAATAAGCCTAAGATAGGGAAATTGATTTATTTGAATTAAAACAAAGAGAAAAAGATCTGTTTCCTAAAATACTGCTTTTATTTTCAAAGTGTTATTTTATATGCTTGCACAAGAAGAAAAAGTAATAAAATGTTTATTTAAAAAAAGCCCGCCCACTTTATTTATTTGATAACTTTGACATGTATTCTGAAGTGGTAGTGACACGATTTTTAAAACTTGTTTAAGGAATAGGAAGTTTACTAGATAGATTTTTCCCTTTATGAGGTTTAGCATAACATAATTTTCAATAAAAAGCGAAAGAAAATTCGGCCCCTCTTACCCTGTTTTCCCTTTATTGTGAGCACAGTTCCATAACTGAACTGTTAACCATTCTCTCTGCTTCAATTTTTGCTCGCAACACTGGGGGAACGACATTTACCCCCTTTACTGAAAACTATCTGCCTTGAAAGTTGAAATAACACCCCTTGAGCAGGTTTACATATAAGACAATTGCTTGGACCAGTTTTTTTAATTTAAAAACTGAAGGTCACTGGTCCTATAGACTAGTTTATTAATTCTAATATTTTGGAAGTATACTAAGGTGGATTACTATTCGGAACAGTTTAGTTAATAATAATAATAATTTATTCATAAAAGTTTTATTTTTTATCCAAGAATTTCATTTAACTAACCCTTTAATTATCTCGGTTTATTTTAATTCCATGTGCATGTTCACGTGATAAGGTGGGCGTGAGCGTTTCTGTTAGAGGAATTTTAAAAATGGCGATTTGATTTCCTTTTACTTGGTTGACTTCGTGGCGTTTTTAATTTTTAGATTCGATTAGTTTTTAATTTAACAATTCGCGTTAATATGACAACTTTAGCCTGTTGTAAGAAATTAGTTAAATCGAAAAGTGGTTTGAGAATAGTATCGAGTGACGAAGCCGATCACAGTTTGTTCGAATTGAGCGAACCCCATTGGATTGCTGATAAGGAAGTAAGCCTCGGTTTTTAATAGGTTTTTAAGACAGAATTGCTGTCATTTTTGAATTCTTATAAAGTTTTAATATTATCTTTAATAGTATAATTTTATTTTTAATATTATAGTGTCCCGCTTGCAGAAATTGCCAAGTTAAATTCGATTTTTTAACTCGTCGTCATCACTGTCGACGATGTGGTTTAGTTTATTGTAACCAATGCTGTTTGCGAAAATTGGTATTGCCAAGAATGTGTTTCGTTGACCCAGTTAGACTTTGCGATACTTGCGCCAAAACAACCGCTAAAGAGAATGAATTTTACGAAACGCATCTGAAAGCTTTAATGTCAGGTAGATATATTAACTCGTTAAGTGTTTCTCAAATGATTTGTTGTTGGATCCAAAATAACCAATCTGATGACTCTTGTTTTAACAAAAATTGTTAGTCGGATATTTTGGGAAAGACGTAAGCATTTGTTAATTTATTGATCTAATGAGTATGAAATTTGGTTTCGAAGGGGCCAATTTTATCCTAGAAGAAGTGTCTTCATCTAGTCCTGAAAAATACCGTTCATTTTTCTGTCGGCTCTCTTCCAATCATCGAGAAATTTTATTCGATGGTGGTAGCGTTAGTCATCACGATCCTCTTCCTTTGTCAAACATTGTTACCATAAAGAGAATTAAAAATACGGATTTTCTGAGTAAGTTTAAGTAATATATTTCCTAAAATTTATACCAATAAAGTGATAATGAAAAGGATAGGTTTGTGATCTAAAATTATCCCTAAGTAAGCGGATGTTTCCTTCATTTATGGAAAGTAAAAATATTAAAACCACTTTTCAAACAGTTACAGTAAACTCTCTTTTTAGAGAAATATTGAATGTAACAAAATTTTCCAGATTCCCGCCAAAATTAGATTAGTTCTACAAGAAATTGCTTATAAGTTGTAACTTTCGGTTACATTTTAGATGAAAATGATGTTGGTGGTGTTGACGTATATTACGGAGATGGAAATAACAATCTAAATTTGAAACTCGTCGTGCCTTCTGTACCAAATCCTAAACAGTCCACTGTTTGGATTACAGCTTTATTGAAAGCGTTAAAAATTTTGAAAGAAATGCAACAACAAGAATTGATTTAAAAATATTTTTTTTTTTTGGAAATTTCAACAATTTTGCTGAAATTTTGAAAAGAGCATGAAATATATATTTTTTTAACATTGAGAAAGCGGGCAAAGTCTAAAACGTTTCGCTTTGAATCTGAATCTTTCATTAATGCCATATAAAATATTATTATTTCAATTACGAAGTTGTTGGTTTTTTGAAATTTTTCCGCTTTATATATTGTATATATTGTAAATACTAAAAAGAACGTAAAATTCGAATATCGAAACAAATTTCTTCCGTACCTGAATGGGTTCAGCCTCTCTACAATTTACATTTATATAATTCATATTAATGATGATAATATTTTGGATAGTTTAAAGCCTATTTTCATGAGAGCGATATTTCAAGAAGAAGGAGGTCAGATTTCCTTTACAGGGTGCTTCGAAAATGGTGGTAGGACTGAGCTACTGTGGGTTCTATGGGTCATTTTAAGACGAAAAATGTTCTATGACATTTTGTCATACGGGCGCTGTTTAAGAGTTACGAAATGAATCATGTGCGGATGACCCCTTAACGTACATTAATAAACGTATACTCAATGATAAAATACGCTTAATTACTTAACTGGTAAGCGCGCGATTTATAAAATGTTCCCTTTTCAATTGAGTATATGTTTATTTATGTACCTTAAGGAGTCATCCGCACATGACTCATTTCGTAACTCTGAAACGGCGCCACGTACGACAAAACGTCATAGAACATTTTCGTTTCAAAATGACCCATAGAACCCACTCTAGCTCGGTCCTACCACCATTTTCGAAACACCCTATATTTTGCTTTATTTTTTTTTTCAATGCCTTCATGTAAATTCTTATTTAAGCTATGGTTCCATTGACTCCACTGTAGTTATTTGTCAACTCTTTTTAATTGAGCTATTTCAGAATCAAATATGAAAGATTCGGAAAAATATTTAAGAATGAAAAATAATTCAATAGGGTAGAATTTCTGTTTAATTGTAATCCCATGTTGGTTCAAGCGTCAAGTACTAAAATTTAGTGTAATTAGCCCAAGAACCCTATTTTTTTCCTATAATATCGCTATTATTTATCCTAAGTTCTCCTATAAATTGAAAGATTACACTCTTATATTTCATCTTTAAATATCCTGTTTCATAAAAGTTTTTGGAGGCATTTCCCTGGTCACCCTGTATTTGAAACGATTTATCAATGAGCGGTAACACTGAACTCATTGAACTGAGAGATTCAAAATCAAAGTAAAATAGCTGCAAAATCTCGCGCTCTTGCAATATTTTGTGGTTTGTTCGCAAATTTCTCTCATGGAAAGCGGCTTAAGTGATTTTCCACCTTTTTTGTAGATTTTAAATATACCAATATATCAGATCTGTTATTATAAACTAAGTTAAAAGTTAATTTTTAATTAACTTAAAATCACGTAAAAGTGCCTTTCATTATTTAGAAGAACCAAGCTTGTTATTATTTTTTCACGTTATGAAATAAATTATAAAATCTTTTCAAATACTGATCTTAGTTTAAAATACTAAAATGTTTTTTAATTTTTGAAAGAGATGTAAAAGTAGAAAATCATTTTGTTGCATTCTCATTTTTTAGGCTTATTTCCTTAAATAGTGTGATAAATCTTAATTTTTTTAAAGGGATACTATACTAAAGTTATTTTTAATAGAATTTAACTTTAAAATATGCTTATAGAACCAAAAACCTTATCAGAACTCAACCAAAGGTTTCGCGGTAATTTACAGTTAATTATAAACGTTGAGAACTAGATTCGCGAAGCCTAAATCACTGTTGAGAAAAAATTTTAAACTGCAAAAATTCTTGAGAAAGCCTAGATGCTAAGGACAATGGAAATATCGTCTAAAATGGCGAGTTATTTCTAAAAAAACATTTTCGGGTTTATTTAATATTTCAAAGAAACTCTTATTAAAATAAATCTGAAATGTTTTGGAGCCAAATTAGTAATGTCGCAACTTAGATAATTAACAGTATATTGCCACGACATATTTTGGAAGTTTTGATAATATTCTTACGCTTATTTTTAGTTTAAATTGATTAAAAAAAACGTTTTTCAAAAGTCTAGTATATTCCTTAGAGTTTGTGTTATTTTACCTGAAAAAAGTGTATACTCTTCCTCGTTTCATTTGCCCTTTAATACCCGTTTATAATTATAAAATAGAACACTCCAAAATTTGCATATTTTAGTTAAAACTTTTATTTGGCAGAAAAGTGTCTTTTCTCACAAAATATTTGCTTAGAATGCAAATATACTCACGTGTAAAATTATACAAGGCTAGAATTGTTTTATTTTCATTTTATTTACACAATCGGATTAGTTTGTTAAAAAATATAATAACAATTCAAGGTTGAAGTTTTTTGTTTTTCCTATCATCGCAATCTCTAATCAAAAGAGATTTCAAAGACCTTTGCCTTAGGAACAGAAATACGGCCAATAAACCGCATGCCATGAAGACAACAATCAGTATTAATACACCCGTGATAAAGCCGCCTTGTGGCAAACAAATGGAGAGAATACTTTTTTCTTGAGTTTCCCTTATGTTGTGGCTTTCCGAATTGGTATTATTGGCGTCGTTGACGCTTTTTATAGATCTACCCACCCTGACGTTTCTTACTGGTTGATAATGGAAACTATGTAGCGGGTGGTTGGGTGGCGCGTTACCACTCCATGAAGTTTTACCACCAGGGATTGGTCTTTCTCGATCGGGTCTATCTGGTAGAGTGGGTATGATCGGTGGCTGGTCTGGTCGCCGCGTCGGTCGGCCGTCTGGATACAATGAGCTGCCCCCGGGTCTGCTGGTCGGTTGATATGGCCCTTCGGATGGCTCGGTGGGACCTCGAGTAGGTTGATACGGACCTCTTGTTGGTCCCCTTGTTGGTTGATAAGGTCCTCTGGTTGGACCCTCGCTTGGTTCGTAGGGACCTCGGGTTGGCTGATACGGGCCTCTGGTTGGCTGATACGGGCCTCTGGTTGGCCCTTCGCTTGGTTCGTAAGGTCTCCTAGTTGGTTGATAAGGACCTCTGGTTGGTCCTTCGCTTGGTTGGTAGGGGCCTCCAGTTGGTTTATATGGTCCTCGCGTCGACCCTTCGCTTGGCTCGTAAGGCCCTCTTGTTGGTTGATATGGACCTCGCGTTGGTTGATACGGCCCACTTGTTGGTCCATCACTCGGTTCGTAAGGTCTTCGGGTTGGTTGGTAAGGTCCTCTTGTTGGTCCTTCACTTGGCTCGTAAGGGCCTCTTGTTGGTCCTTCACTTGGCTCGTAAGGGCCTCGGGTTGGTTGATACGGACCTCTTGTTGGTCTTTCACTTGGTTCATACGGACCTGATGGTTGTGTAAATCTACCATCTGGGTATAGAGTACTTCCACCTGGTCTTGGAGTGAATGGAGGTAATATAGTTGGTCTTCCCGGTTTTGTGGTTCCTCCGCTTGGACGTATTGGGCCTTTTGTTACTGGTGGATAAGTAACTGGTGGTCTTGTAACGGGCGGATACGTAACCGGCGGTCTGGTGACTGGTGGTCTCGTAACGGGGGGTCTAGTTACTGGTGGTCTTGTAACGGGTGGATACGTAACCGGGGGTCTGGTGACTGGTGGTCTCGTAACGGGCGGCCTCGTGACTGGGGGTCTAGTTACTGGTGGTCTCGTAACGGGGGGCCTAGTTATCGGAGGGTACGTAACGGGAGGCCTGGTGACTGGCGGTCTCGTAACGGGGGGCCTGGTCACCGGCGGTCTCGTAACGGGGGGCCTAGTTACTGGGGGATACGTAACTGGAGGTCTTGTGACTGGGGGCCTAGTAATAGGTGGATATGTTATCGATGGTCTTGATGTTGGTCTTACGGGGCCCTTTGTAACGGGAGGATATGTAACTGGAGGTCTAGTAACGGGTGGGCGGGTTACCGGAGGATATGTTACAGGTGGTCTAGTCACGGGTGGACGTGTTACAGGAGGATACGTCACGGGTGGGCGGGTTACTGGAGGATATGTTACTGGTGGTCCCGTAACGGGTGGATACGTAACCGGGGGCCTGGTGACTGGCGGTCTCGTAACTGGGGGCCTGGTCACCGGCGGCCTCGTAACTGGGGGCCTAGTTACTGGTGGTCTCGTAACGGGGGGCCTAGTTACCGGTGGTCTCGTAACGGGGGGCCTAGTTACCGGTGGTCTCGTAACGGGGGGCCTAGTTACTGGAGGATACGTAACTGGAGGTCTTGTGACTGGGGGCCTAGTAAGAGGTGGATATGTTATCGATGGTCTTGATGTTGGCCTTACGGGTCCCTTTGTAACTGGGGGATATGTAACTGGAGGTCTAGTCACGGGTGGGCGTGTTACTGGGGGATATGTTACAGGTGGTCTAGTCACGGGTGGACGTGTTACGGGAGGCCTAGTGGGATATGGGTCCGGTCGAATTGGTCCTTGCGTTATTGGTGGATAAGTAACTGGTGGTCGAGTAACTGGCGGTCGAGTAACTGGCGGTCGAGTAACTGGCGGTCGAGTAACTGGCGGTCGAGTAACTGGCGGTCGAGTAACTGGCGGTCGAGTGACTGGTGGTCGGGTAACTGGCGGTCGCGTCACGGGAGGCCTAGTTGGATATGGGTCCGGTCGAATTGGTCCTTGGGTTATTGGTGGATAAGTAACTGGTGGGCGAGTGACAGGTGGTCGGGTAACCGGCGGTCGTGTCACGGGAGGCCTAGTTGGATACGGGTCCGGTCGAATTGGTCCTTGTGTTATTGGTGGATAAGTAACTGGCGGTCGAGTGACTGGTGGTCTCGTAACAGGTGGGCGCGTGACTGGCGGTCGTGTCACGGGAGGCCTAGTTGGATAAGGGTCCGGTCGAATTGGTCCTTGTGTTATTGGTGGATAAGTAACTGGCGGTCGTGTAACTGGTGGTCGAGTAACCGGCGGTCGTGTCACGGGAGGCCTAGTTGGATACGGGTCCGGTCGAATTGGTCCTTGAGTGATTGGTGGATAAGTAACTGGCGGTCGAGTGACTGGTGGTCGGGTAACTGGCGGTCGTGTCACGGGAGGCCTAGTTGGATACGGGTCCGGTCGAATTGGCCCTTGGGTTATTGGTGGATAAGTAACTGGCGGTCGTGTAACTGGTGGTCGGGTAACCGGCGGTCGTGTAACTGGTGGTCGAGTAACCGGCGGTCTTGTCACGGGAGGCCTAGTTGGATACGGGTCCGGTCGAATTGGTCCTTGCGTTATTGGTGGATAAGTAACTGGCGGTCGAGTGACTGGTGGTCTCGTAACAGGTGGGCGCGTGACTGGCGGTCTTGTCACGGGAGGCCTAGTTGGATAAGGGTCCGGTCGAATTGGTCCTTGTGTTATTGGTGGATAAGTAACTGGCGGTCGTGTAACTGGTGGATAAGTAACTGGCGGTCGTGTAACTGGTGGTCGAGTAACCGGCGGTCGTGTAACGGGAGGCCTAGTTGGATACGGGTCCGGTCGAATTGGTCCTTGGGTTATTGGTGGATAAGTAACTGGCGGTCGAGTGACAGGTGGGCGCGTGACTGGCGGTCGTGTCACGGGAGGCCTAGTTGGATAAGGGTCCGGTCGAATTGGTCCTTGTGTTATTGGTGGATAAGTAACTGGCGGTCGTGTAACTGGTGGATAAGTAACTGGCGGTCGTGTAACTGGTGGTCGAGTAACCGGCGGTCGTGTCACGGGAGGCCTAGTTGGATACGGGTCCGGTCGAATTGGTCCTTGGGTTATTGGTGGATAAGTAACTGGCGGTCGAGTGACTGGCGGTCGAGTGACTGGTGGGCGCGTGACTGGCGGTCGTGTCACGGGAGGCCTAGTTGGATAAGGGTCCGGTCGAATTGGTCCTTGTGTTATTGGTGGATAAGTAACTGGCGGTCGTGTAACTGGTGGATAAGTAACTGGTGGTCGAGTAACCGGCGGTCGTGTCACGGGAGGCCTAGTTGGATACGGGTCCGGTCGAATTGGTCCTTGGGTTATTGGTGGATAAGTAACTGGCGGTCGAGTGACTGGTGGGCGCGTGATTGGCGGTCGTGTCACGGGAGGCCTAGTTGGATAAGGGTCCGGTCGAATTGGTCCTTGTGTTATTGGTGGATAAGTAACTGGCGGTCGTGTAACTGGCGGTCGTGTAACTGGTGGTCGTGTAACTGGTGGTCGAGTAACCGGCGGTCGTGTCACGGGAGGCCTAGTTGGATACGGGTCCGGTCGAATTGGTCCTTGGGTTATTGGTGGATAAGTAACTGGCGGTCGAGTGACTGGTGGGCGCGTGACTGGCGGTCGTGTCACGGGAGGCCTAGTTGGATAAGGGTCCGGTCGAATTGGTCCTTGTGTTATTGGTGGATAAGTAACTGGCGGTCGTGTGACTGGTGGTCTCGTAACAGGTGGTCGGGTAACCGGCGGTCGTGTCACGGGAGGCCTAGTTGGATACGGGTCCGGTCGAATTGGTCCTTGTGTTATTGGTGGATAAGTAACTGGCGGTCGAGTGACTGGTGGTCTCGTAACAGGTGGGCGCGTGACTGGCGGTCTTGTCACGGGAGGCCTAGTTGGATAAGGGTCCGGTCGAATTGGTCCTTGTGTTATTGGTGGATAAGTAACTGGCGGTCTAGTGACTGGTGGTCTCGTAACAGGTGGTCGGGTAACCGGCGGTCGTGTCACGGGAGGCCTAGTTGGATAAGGGTCCGGTCGAATTGGTCCTTGTGTTATTGGTGGATAAGTAACTGGCGGTCGTGTGACTGGTGGTCTCGTAACAGGTGGTCGGGTAACCGGCGGTCGTGTCACGGGAGGCCTAGTTGGATACGGGTCCGGTCGAATTGGTCCTTGTGTTATTGGTGGATAAGTAACTGGCGGTCGAGTGACTGGTGGTCTCGTAACAGGTGGTCGGGTAACCGGCGGTCGTGTCACGGGAGGCCTAGTTGGATACGGGTCCGGTCGAATTGGTCCTTGTGTTATTGGTGGATAAGTAACTGGCGGTCTAGTTACTGGTGGTCTCGTAACAGGAGGGCGCGTGACTGGCGGTCGTGTCACGGGAGGCCTAGTTGGATAAGGGTCCGGTCGAATTGGTCCTTGTGTTATTGGTGGATAAGTAACTGGCGGTCTAGTTACTGGTGGTCTCGTAACAGGAGGGCGCGTGACTGGCGGTCGTGTCACGGGAGGCCTAGTTGGATAAGGGTCCGGTCGAATTGGTCCTTGTGTTATTGGTGGATAAGTAACTGGCGGTCGGGTAATAGGTGGTCGTGTTACGGGAGGCCTAGTTGGATACGGGTCCGGTCGAATTGGTCCTTGTGTTATTGGTGGATAAGTAACTGGCGGTCGAGTGACAGGTGGATATGTAACTGGCGGTCGAGTAACTGGTGGGCGCGTGACTGGCGGTCGTGTTACGGGAGGCCTAGTTGGATATGGGTCTGGTCGAATTGGCCCTTGTGTTATTGGTGGATAAGTGACTGGCGGTCGAGTGACTGGTGGATAAGTGACTGGCGGTCGAGTGACTGGTGGTCGTGTCACGGGAGGCCTAGTTGGATACGGGTCCGGTCTAATCGGTCCTTGTGTTATTGGTGGATAAGTAACTGGCGGTCGAGTGACTGGTGGTCGTGTCACTGGTGGTCGGGTAACTGGCGGTCGAGTGACTGGTGGTCGTGTCACAGGAGGCCTAGTTGGATACGGGTCCGGTCTAATCGGTCCTTGTGTTATTGGTGGATAAGTAACTGGCGGTCGAGTGACTGGTGGTCGTGTCACTGGCGGTCGAGTAACTGGCGGTCGAGTAACTGGCGGTCGAGTGACTGGTGGTCGGGTAACTGGCGGTCGCGTCACGGGAGGCCTAGTTGGATACGGGTCCGGTCGAATTGGTCCTTGTGTTATTGGTGGATAAGTAACTGGCGGTCTAGTCACTGGTGGGCGCGTGACTGGCGGTCGTGTCACGGGAGGCCTTGTTGGATACGGATCCGGTCGAATTGGTCCTTGTGTTATTGGTGGATAAGTAACTGGCGGTCGAGTAACTGGTGGATAAGTAACCGGCGGTCGAGTGACTGGTGGTCGGGTAACCGGCGGTCGTGTGACTGGAGGCCTAGTTGGATACGGGTCCGGTCGAATTGGTCCTTGTGTTATTGGTGGATAAGTAACTGGCGGTCGAGTGACAGGTGGATAAGTAACTGGCGGTCGAGTAACCGGTGGGCGCGTGACTGGCGGTCGTGTCACGGGAGGCCTAGTTGGATAAGGGTCCGGTCGAATTGGTCCTTGTGTTATTGGTGGATAAGTAACTGGCGGTCGAGTAACTGGTGGATAAGTAACCGGCGGTCGAGTGACTGGTGGTCGGGTAACCGGCGGTCGTGTGACTGGAGGCCTAGTTGGATACGGGTCCGGTCGAATTGGTCCTTGTGTTATTGGTGGATAAGTAACTGGCGGTCGAGTAACTGGTGGATAAGTAACTGGCGGTCGAGTAACTGGTGGATAAGTAACCGGCGGTCGAGTGACTGGTGGTCGGGTAACCGGCGGTCGTGTCACGGGAGGCCTAGTTGGATACGGGTCCGGTCGAATTGGTCCTTGTGTTATTGGTGGATAAGTAACTGGTGGTCGAGTAACTGGTGGGTAAGTAACAGGCGGTCGAGTAACTGGTGGATAAGTAACTGGTGGTCGAGTAACTGGAGGATAAGTTACTGGCGGTCGAGTGACTGGTGGGCGCGTGACTGGCGGTCGCGTGACTGGCGGTCGCGTGACTGGCGGTCGCGTGACTGGAGGTCGCGTGACGGGAGGCCTAGTTGGATACGGGTCTGGGCGTGTTGGTCCTTTAGTTATTGGTGGATATGTTACTGGTGGTCTGGTTACCGGAGGTCTTGTGACTGGTGGCCTAGTTGGATATGGTTCTGGCCTGACTGGATCTTGAGTTATTGGTGGATAGGTCTCTGATGGCCTTGTAACAGGAGGTCGTGTTACTGGTGGTCTTGTTGGGTATGGTTCTGGTCTTACTGGTCTTTGCGTAACTGGTGGATACGTTATTGGTGGTCTCGTAACAGGGGGATATGTTACAGGCGGTCTCGTCACTGGAGGCCTGGTAGGGTACGGGTCTGGACGAAGAGGACCAGGCGTAATCGGTGGCCTTGTTACCGGTGGATAGGTTATAAGTGGTGGCCTAGTAACTGGCCGTCTAGTAGGATAAGGATCTGGACGTACAGGCCTTCCGGGCTCCACCGTTAAAGGTGGCCTAGTGACGCTGGTTGGCGTGGTAAAACCGGGTGGCAAGGTTGGAGCAATCGGTACTACTACGGGTCGTTCAGATTCTCCCGGACAACGATAATCACACTTATTCTTGCAAACTTCGACGTTGCACGTTAGGAAAACGTCGGTTGTTTCGGGAAACCTAAAAGCTTTAATAGTAGTGAAAGCTATGATGCTTGCGCCCGTAGTTCCAGTATCTAACGTTCTACTCCAGTAGTCTATAATTTTAGTTTTGACCGGACATCCTTCGGTGTCTGTCAGTTGCAAACGACTCGTTTGACTGTTCTCGTAATCGGGCGAGTCGTAAGCCCAACAGTCACGTACTCGTACATCAAAACTGTTATCCTTGTCCCTGATGTAAATGACAACGGTCAAGTCTTCTCCTATCTTGATTATCCCGTCAATTGGCGACGTTGAAGGGAAAAGTCCACGCTGAACATCCATCCAACAGTCTAATTTTTCCTCTTGAAAAGATACCTGTTTAAACCGAAAAACCCCGTCAATGTACGTTCTTTTAAAATGTTTCCTAAATACGCTTAAACTTACGGTAACTACGTCCAACATATCGACCATGAACGGTTTAAAGATTACTGTCTTTGATAAGCTCTTGGTTAAGGCGCAAGAGATACGTTGAGCTGAGTCCCAAGCTTCTTGAAAAGCCGGGTCATTCTGGAAGATCAGTATGCTCTCGTAACCAGAGTTAGACGAAACGTCTTGCAGATTCGGTTGCGTACCGCACCCTTCGTATGGAACTACGAATTGGTACGTTGTTGAAGCCGAATTTTCTTGCACGAATCTGTTTATGAAAACAAAGATAACAAAAACCAAATGGAGAGACAAAATTGTTTCGCCGTCATTAATGTTTTTGATTTAGATACATTTTATTTTAGGAGGGTTTTAACAGACCTTTTACAGTATAAACGGTGTCAAGCGAAAAGCTGAATTTATTTAACTATTAATATATTTTTAATAGATTTGTAGCTTAATAACTTATACCTTTCTGGTTGTCGTTATACTGCAAATGGTCATTTTCATTTTTTAATTACCGTATTAAATTCATTTACCCGTTTTAATTTTGTAAATTTTTTAGATTTATTTCACGATAACTTTATTTTTTATATATATATTTTTATACAAGATATACATTTTGGTCTCCAACCATAAAGACCCATTGTTTGAAAAACCTTTTTATACACTGTTTAAACCCGCGCGGTTTTATATATTAGCATTGTTTAAGGGATGCGATTTAGGAAAACCGTAATTACCTTTAGTGTAAACCGTGATTATACAATTTTAGTAAATTTTAAAGTATATATTAGGCAGTTTCTTTATTTTATATATAAAACTTAGTTATTCATATCAAATTTAGCGTTTTTCCGCGATTTCAAGTAAAAATAAACTGTTGTCATTATTGCGAAACAAGTGAGAGTGGACATAGCTATCAGGACGCTCGCGAAATTAGCCGTTGTCAAGCAAACCTCGCCTAATCTCAAATCGTTCAATTCCGGGAAATCGTCGGCAGACACGACCACGAACGATTTCAAGAAATTGACCGTGGCGTTTTGTCCATTCGCGGGCGTGATATCTCTCCTCTTCCTACCACCTACCCTGGTTCTAAATCTACCAAATTCTCCGTGGAAAGCGTGGAAAGCGTGAGCCTTGTGAGGTTTCGGAGTTTGCGTCAACCTTCCCGATGAAGGGGCTGCTGGTATCGGTAATCTTGCCGTAGTTCTGGGTTCGGCTAAATTATTTCTACCAGGAGGCAAGAGGGTGACTGGATTGGGCAGGTTTTGAGGTTGAGGATAATATTCCCGTCTGAGTGGGGTTTTAAGGGTAACCTGACTCAATTCTTCGGGCTCTCGAGATCTTGGGGGTAAAGCCGTTATCGGTTTGGGTATGTTTTGAGGTTGAGGATTATATTCTCGACTTTTCGGGGTTTTAAGGGTCACCTGGCTCAGTTCTTCCGGTTCTAAAGATCTTAGGGGCAAAGCTACGATAGGTTTAGGAATATTTTGTGGTTGGGGATATTCTCGTCCGTTTAGCGGCTTCAAAGTTACCTGACTTAGTTCTTCAGGTTCTCTTTGTTTCAGGGGCAAGGCCGTAACTGGTTTAGGAATATTTTGAGGTTGAGGGTATTCTCTTCTATTTGGAGTCTTAAGGGTAACCTGGCTGAGTTCTTCCGGGGGCTCTCGCCGCTTGGGTGCCCTGGTGGGTTCGATAAACCTAGGGGTAGTGCTATGGGGTAGAGTGACCAAACGAACTATAGCGCGCTGGCGTGGTTCGGCGGTAATTAGTATGGTATTTGGAATGCCCGATTTCACCCTTTCCCCTGAATTTTGTATAGATTCTTGTCCCGAGGAGCCTATTTGTTCAGTTTGGCATTGATTTATACACGCGCCTTTGCAAACTTCGACGTTGCAAGCCAGGAAAACATCGTTCTTCTCCGGGAATTTGAAGGCATTTATGAATCCGTACGCTATGACCGTCGCGCCGGTGTTACCGGTGTCTTTCGTTCGGTAAAAAGTCTCTATCAGTTTGTCCTTTAAAGTACAACCATTTTTATCGGTCAACTGTATCGTTCTAGTGGACGGGTTATCGAATTCGGGCGAATCGTAGGCGTAACAGTCTTTGACCGAGATGTCAAAGACTCCTTCTTCGTCCCTGGCATATATGACTACGGTTAGTGTCTCCCCAATTTTGACTACCCCGTTCAGAGGCGACGCGAAGGGACCTTTTCCTCTTTGTAAATCCATCCAACAGTCGATCTTGTCTCCGCTGAAGGAAACTTCTTGCACTTGCAACATGTCCACCGAGTAGGGGGCAAAGGTCACAAACTTGTCGAAACGGGTCGTCCAATCGCAAGTAATTTTTCGAGCTGAGTCCCAGATCTCTTGGACGACGTTGTCATTTTGGAATATGATGGTGTTTTGGAAACCTACAGTCCCAATAGTCAAACCGTCGTTTTTCAAAGTTCCGCAAGATGCCATGGGTATGACGAAATCAAACTGTTTGCGTCCGCTTCTCGGATCGATGGCGGTAGTTGGATCAACGTAGCTTTTACGCGTGAGTTTTTAGTTTTCGATTGGTATTTTTAGAAAAGTATTTAAAAGGTGGGAAGGGTTTGTGTTTAAGAAATAAAAACGGACGGGGTTGATGGGGAGAAGAAAAGGGGAGAAATAAATCTCCATTAGTGACGATTTTAATTAAAAGTTTTAACTTCGCGACTATTTAGTGTCGTTTAGTGCAAAAACAATCAAGGTTTTATTTTAGGGAATGTTTTTAGTAACGGGTATTATAATTGGAATTTATGTTTAGGCCATGCAACTATGGCTTTATATTATATGATCGGCAAGGACTACAGGGTCTACTGGTTGTTGCGTTGGGGATAGGAACATGTAAAAGCTTAAGTAAATCGTAAGATTACAACTTATGTTCGATAAGTATGACGTTTTAAACTAATCATTTCTCAAAATGACTTTCGTATTATGGATTATACTTTTACGATACTGCTGGTCAAGTGATAAAGCTTTAAAATGAAACTATTTCTGACCAAGTGACCAAAGTCCTCCTAGATATTATCAGTAATCAAACTAGATCAATCGTTAAAATACTTTAATGGTATAATACTGGTAGCGTTAATTATTTTAATTTAACTAAGCTTTATCTAACCAGATGTGATCTTTACGTCGTCTGCTTATACTCCTTTGTCTCCGCAACGCAGCGACCCAAAGCGAAAAATCTCCTACGGACGTTCGTAAAATTCATTATTACGAGTATTGAGTTTTATGACATGTTTATGTTTAATTATTGTATTTGTGGTGGTAGTGCTTTTCTAGAAACTATCCCAGTCCTATCTTTCTCCTTAGTCTGTGTTTAGTCTTTTCTATGTCAAGCTCTCTTATACTCTCGTCAGACTTATGAATAATAGTTATAAACTTATGATAATAATAGATAAAGTGCTCCAATATAACTTACCGACACGATGGTTCGTTAAAATGTCCCTTGGAAAAGACAATGCCATTGAATGGATTGTCAAACTCTACTCGAACTGTCATCCCCGATTGGGCGCATTGCACGTCAAGCTTCGTTATGGTGGGTACTATGGCGTCCACGCCGACGCTCAATAGTAACGCCTGAAAATATCAATATTAAGCTTAGTTATAAGGTTTCTTAAATTCAACAAAAGTCTATTTTCATTTTTACGAATAAACTTAACCTATCCAATGATAGTAAATATCAATTTCTATCAGGTGTATAATGATATTAAGCCGTGCAGTTGAACTTAAACCTATATGACCATTGGGAAAATTATTATAGCTATTGAAAAGGGGAATGCAACCTAACAAGTGATTTTTTTTTTTTTTATTTATTAACCGATTCCTTTTCGTTTAAATAGGCCTAATCCACCTTTAAAGCAATTTGCGGACAAATATTAAACTAGAAATAAATTAAAAACTTCCCAGAAAATTGGCTTTTAGCTGGATTTATGAAGATGCATAATTTCTTCGCATTGATGGGTCAGCGATTATTGGAAGTTTCATTGTGCTCTTGCCCTAACGACAGGCCTTTTCCTCATTGGTTGCTGATCTATCAATGCGAAGGAATTCAGGATGCCCATGAATCCAGCTAAGCCTATTTTCTCTACATTTCAGAGACACTTCCTGAATGTTTTACTAAGCAAACATGTCTTATTTTTAGAAGCAGAATGAATAAAAAACACAGCCGTTTTCTTCTTCACCCTCCCTTTAAGTTGTTTAACGATAAATACATAGTTACAATTTTAATCTATTTAATTTTAATTAGGCCAAAAAGTGCTCCACTAATCAAAAGGAGAAACTACACCTTAATAAATATAATTTTTAAATATCTCCAAAACAATTTGTAATTATAAGTTAACCAGAACCCACTTATTTAAATGCACCACACGCAACTTCCAAATTAGATCGATATCAAACTCCATCCCCCCGTTTTCCGGTATCGCATTATCTTCCAATTTTAAAACTAGTTATGAAGTAATAACACCATCGACATCTTCTACCGGTTTTCACATTTATATATTCTTAATAAACCCTAATGGCAAGATAATGATTTTCCCGTTAATCCACTATAATCTTTAAAACCCCCTTTTAATCGTTCTATAATTATTTCCAATGGTTAGCGAGCGTAACGTAAAAACCAGAAAAGTAAGTGTTTGATTAGTATGGCTAATTATTCCCTTCTTATACGATGAAGCTCTATCGCATTGATACTCGGATAAATTTACATTTTTGTTTCCTTAACCCGTTCGTCGTGATTGGACCCGGTTATGTCCAGGGTGGGAAGGAAGTGGAAGAACACGAGATGGTGGCCAATAAATGTTTCCGAGACTTATAACGATCACGATATGGGTCATTCATGTTGCGACCTCTCTTAACTAACTTGTTAAGGTTTAGTTCCCAAAACAAAAAATGATGTGCCATTTATATTCCCCTTGTTTTTGAACCCCTTCGCCTTTTAATGCCATCAATGAAAGAAATATCGTCTTTTTTCTTTCACGAAGATGACTCTTTGAGGTTAGGTTTCCATACCGACTCAAGGATCACAAGATTTTTTTTTTAATTTTTCAACACTTGTTCACCAGATTCGTTTTTCATTTTAGTAAAAATTATTTCTCAATAGTTATGGGGTTTTATTCTTATATTTTCTGGAGAACGGTACTAGGGTCAAGTATGACTAGCGCAACCTTTAACTAGAATATGGAATAGATGTTTTTAAACGAGTTTAATATCGAACACTTTTATTGCAAAGGCCACTTTTTTTGGTTTTTTTTGTTGGCGCAATTCAAATTCACAAAACAATGACACCTTTACAGGGTTCATAGAAACCTGGTATACCTAGACTTATCAGGGATTTTCAATGTTGACACAAAGCAGGGAAATAACACGGAAACTCTTAAAAAACAATTTCGCACGGCTAGTTGATTCAAGCTTCTGTTCATGTTTTTTAATGTTTTTTTATTCTCTGCTAAACTGCTTTCTACAGAAACAAAATTTTGGCATTCATCAAAAACGTATTGTGTATTTCATTACTCCAGAGTGCAATACTCATAGTTCTTCTGTCCAAAGCTAGTCTCTTCAATTGGCTCATCATAACTCAATTTTTTATTCCTATAATACAATCATTACCTGAATTTAAATCCATAAAATAAATGTTTTTTAGGTCAAATTGTTGCACGACGTACAATTTTCAATTTTATTTTATATATATATTTTTTTAATTTCGAGACTTTGAACTCTTAAGACGAATTAGTAAGGCTTAATTTTTAAATTAAATTAAACGTATATATGCATGCACTTTCATCATTGTTAAAAATACAAGGCATTTTTTTTTTTATTTAGTAAAAAATTCTTTGAAATATTTCAAAAAACGTTATGGTAATTTGTGAAATTAAATTATTAGAAGAAGATTAATATTTTTCCTTTTGTTGAGCAAAACTAGCTCTCCAAGATACGTAAGTAGGTCTAATTTAAATCCTTTTCATATTAAACTCGTTTTACTAAACGTGTTTTATTAATATTACGGTTTTAAAAATATATCTTGATCTGTCATCGCGTAAGAAGCTAAACTACCGATGACTGCGTGTTATTTGATAAATGAAGTATCTTGCAAATGAGGGATTCAGCTGACCCTTCAATGCGAAGAAATTCAGGATCTCGAGGATGACTCCAGCAAAACCTATTTTCCTGGCAAGTTTTAAATTGATTTCTAGTTTAATATTTATTTGTGAATTTTATTAACGATTAAGAGTTTTTAATCTTGATTTGGAAATAATTGTACTAATTTTTAATTCGAATCACAGAGGGGATTCCTTCATTTATTTTAAATTAGAAATAAATTATTGAACGTCGAATTGCGGGATAGTACCGGTTTTAATGGTATATTCAAAATTAAAATGTAATTTAAATTTTATATGGAAATATCATTTTTGAGGTTAAAATTTATGAAGGCACTTATTTCATCATTAATTAATTCTCGGCTTCCATTCGTTTTAGTCATAAGATTTAGGTAATTTATTATAAACGTCGGAAAGACAGCCTCGTGTGATTAATTAAGATGTGGCCTAGCATTTACCTTAATTAAATTAATATTAGGAAAACTTAATAGACTGGTTCTCATAAATATGAGAATCTCGTTTCAATTTGAACATAATTTCAGTTTTTAAGATTTTGGAATAATATAATATTTTCAGGTTAAAACAAAGAGTTTGTATTCTATTTAAATTAACATAAAAGTATGCGTCACTATGGCTGAAAAATATTTTAAAGGGAGAATTTCTTCGAATTGAAGGGTCTGCAACCATGAGCAAAGGCTCGTCGTTAAGCTAGATCTCTATGAGACTTCCAATAACACTCGATTGATTTTTTCTCTTCTCTTAAAACAAAGACCCCTAAATAATGATTATCACGTTACTTATTATGATAATATTAAATACATATCACCCTCATTAAATTCCCTATTAAAAAAATGCCGGTTGTCTTTCAAAATCGTTAATTTCAAAACCATTAATATAACTCTTCGTTGATAAAATTAATTAACAACGTCATAAAATTTTAAAACAGTTCAATAAATTGTTCTTCTGGCTCATTCTTCAGAGAAAAAAATCACTTATCTATAGCAGGAATTTAATTAAAAAGAAGACAAGTACTTCCATTAAATGCAGATAAAATAATTATTTATCGATCCCTTGTTAAAAAAAAAAACTATCTCGCAAAGTTTAGTTAGTCTGTCTCACTGCCTCTAAAACTTATCACTTAAGTGTCGTTGACAAGATTGTTACTGAAATTTAAAATTATTATTTTTATAGAAAATATATTTAATATATTTATATATTTTATGAATCATTTTTTAACAATCTTTCCGAAAATACTAATCAAATTCCATTTAGAACTCGTGAAAAATCCTTGACAGCCTCACTTTAAAGGGAGAATGCAACCTGATGGCAAGTAATTTTTTTTTATCGATTCCTTATCGTTTAAATAGGCCTAATCCACCAATAAAAAGTTTAAAAAACAAATATTAAACTAGAAATAAATTTAAAACTTACCCGGAAAATAAGCTTAGCGGGATTCATGGAGATCCTGAATTGCGTCCGTGTAAGGTCTAGTGACCAATTAGCAAAGTCGTTTACGCGAGATGTCCACGAGACTTACAATTGAATTCGATTGGTCGATAGACCTTATTCACGAGGAAATCAGTATCTCCATGAATCCCGCTAAGCCTATTCCCTGGGTAAGTTTTAAATATATTTCTTATTTAATATTTGTTCGTTATTTTTTTTTTTTTTTTTTTTTTTTTTTTCACTAATTATTAAACAATAAGGAATCGATAAAAAATTACTTGTTGTTAGGTTGCATTCTCCATTTAACGAATTTCGATATTTTTAGTATCTTCATTTAAGCATAATTAAACAGATTAAAAATAGCGTTAGTTAAATCATATTTGGTCTATTTATAATCTTACAATGCACCCTATAGTGTCAAGTGCCTTTTGTTCATAAATAGTTGCTCCTACAAACAAATCTATAGAAGTTTACAACCAATTTTTGAAATTTAATTTAATCTCTATTCTTTTCACAGAGCTGTTAAATTTGTCAGTTATTCAGTGGGGATCGTGAACTTTATTTGGCAATAACTAATTAGTTTTCATTCTGAAAATGCACGTCGTGACACCGACACTTTAAAATTTCTAAAATTCTGAACGAGGAAGTGGGTCAATCGAAAAAAATAAAAAAATTGAGATGAAGATGAGCTGCTCCTTTCTAACTTTCTCTTATCCCCCTGAGGCCGTGTAACGAAACTTAAGAGATAATCTTCTCATCATTTCATCCCTTGGTTTAGGACGCTCGGTTTAGGACAACTGGTTTTTTTCTCATCATATCTTAAAAAAAAACTACAACTTTCACCGCTTGGGGTTAAACGTTATAAAAAAAAGAAAAAAAAAGAAGACACACTAACCAAAAGTATATAAAATTATTTTAACGATTCACAGCCAAAATAAAATTGGGTTCAGTGGGTCACAGACTGTGAAAATGTTATAAAAGGGGCCCTTTTTTACCTTTTATACGCCCCCATAGTTTTTCTAAAGGTCACGAAGGTTATTTATATTTTTTTGGTGGAAACCGAATGGAGAAAGAAGGCCCAGTGAAGATTTTGATATTTGATAGTGAAAGGAATTCTATAAAAACAACGTCAACCAGAAGCTGTATTGTTTTAGTATGGCGCTCTTTTATAGCTCCTAGATAAAGATAAATAACAGAACCTGATTTTCATAGGCGTCCTCAAACGGCAAACAGTGGAAAAATAACTAACAAAAGCACGTGTGTGGCTGCTGGATAGAGTATAGGTAGACCAGTACGTTGTTTTGTTAGTTTCTACTTTTGTCACTGTTTGCCCTTAGAGGACGCTTAGGAACGGCAGGTTTTGATATTCATCCGTATCTGTTAAGCCAAGGCCCTATATGCCTTAAAATTCGCCGCTTGAAAACCATCTTTAAGCACACAACCTAGCTGTATAATTTTGTTATGCTGCCAACGTCGTCTGCTAAGCAAAAAAAGGCAACTTTAAATGGGCTCTACAAATCGCAGATAGTCCCTTTAAAGAGACATCAAATCTAATTTTACGATAAGCTAGATTTCATTTTCATCGTCCCTTTGAGGTCTAACTAAAACTAAACTTATTTTACAATCAAGGTTGAATGATGTATTTTGATAGAAAATATCTAGGACTACAACTTTTTTTTTAACAACCCACCTGTTGTGAACCTTTTGGCTTTTCTGAACCTTTTGCTGATTTTCAATTGAATTGTACCGATTTTTGGTATGTAAATTGGGTATGTCTAGGATTATTGAATAGAACGTCCTCTATAAGCGAGTATGGAAATTGAATGTGAATTCGTGAAATTTTTGTTCGTTTCTTTAACTTTGAAAAAATTTCTCAACTCTGGCTGCAATCAAGCGTGAAATTGAATAATTTCTAGCTGGTTTTAAAAGTTGATTTAATTATGTTTGGTTTAGTTTGGTTTTTCTGATGATTACGAGTAATATAAAAAAGGGCCAATCGTTCAAATAGTTGAAGGATTCGAAAGCAATACCTGATTCAATTATTTGATGATTTGAAATGTTTCGAATACGACAATTCTTATTTTTTGAAAAGGGAGGGAAGTAGCTAGAAAATGTTGCTCTCTAAGCACGAAACATTTGTGTACGAATTTGCATTACCAAAGGCTGTAATCAGTTTGGTAATCGCGTAATCGGTGTACACATTTTTACTGATGTGATTAGTCCTTTTATTAGAAAGCACAAAACACTAAACTTGAATTTTAACTGAAAAGATCATGACATCATAGCATTGATGTAAATTTCTCAAGATATTTGCGATTGATTTCTAGGGAAAATAACGAATTTTTTTTGGGTCAACCATTCATTTTATTTATTCCTCAGATCTTTGCACAATGAAATAATTTTTGTTTGAATTAATTAATGTTTTTTATTACCAAATCGTGATACTATCTATTTAAGATCTAGAATTGCGGAAACAATTATTTGTACATCTTTCAAATACAAAACTATTTCTGAATCTGGCACCGCTAAAGTCATGATAATAAAGAATAAAAATAAAAAACCAAAAAAAAATCATGATTTTATTTCCTTCCGTGTTTTGGAAAAGGTTTTGACCTAAACTGGTCTCTCTGTAGATTATAAAATAATGCTTCGCAGATTTTAAGGAAAGACTAGAATTATGTATTTTACTCCCATCCATTATTATGATAATCGTAATAATGAGAAATAACTGGCTTCTGGTTATCAACGAAGAAGTTTTTATCTTAAAAACCAGGATTTCTTTGAATGAACGTAAATAAATGGGTGATTAGAGGTAAAATGATGGATTAAAGAGTTGTTTTCAATGTTTACAAGCTTTCAACAAAATTTGTAAAAACAAAATAGATGTAAAATAATGATTTTTTAAGCTTTAAATAATCAATAATAAATTTTAAAATTAATATATTATTTCTAGTTTTAAATAAAGAACAGGCCTGTGTTTGATTCTAAAGATCTAAGGCTTCAAACGCCGGCCTATTCTTTTAATAATATGACATTACAAGTGCTGTTGAAGGCTGAAATAATATGATTGGCCCATATTTAAATTTCCTTTTTCAAATACCAAACTTCAGAAATTCATTTAATTATCAAAAACGTGTCTAAAAATTCCGAAAAAAATCTATAATACGTTATGACGTGGTGATTCCGCAAATAAATTCAAAAGGCATTTTAGCTCCAAGTTTCCCTTTAAATTAACCCATATTTTATAGATTTAATGAAAGATTTCGAAATTAACAAAAATTTAAATATTTTGTTTTCTAGGACGGAATTCTATTTCAAGAACTCGACCTACGTAAAGGCAAGGATGAGCTTAAATGTTTTAAAATTATACCAAAAATAAAACAAAGAAAGCCAACCCTTCAGAGAAGTTAATCAAGACTGGACACACTCGTTAAGTCAACTAAAGGATTAGGAATTAAGGTGTGTCTCAATTCTCCTATTATATTCTTATTTTATTGCGTGTGGTTTATATTAATTTTAACCTCGTTTATCATGGATAAAAGTGAAAACCCCAAGGTATTAAAAAATTTTAATTTTTTAAAATTAAATCCCACTTGAAAAAAGCGACTTAACCTTAAGTTCCCGGTTCATATCCTTTAAACATAAAATGTTATAAAAAAAACATATTTGATTTCCTAATATCCATAAATTCCACAACGTTTTTGAGAATCATATGCTAGGGCTCATCACGAACTTTTACTTAAAAACCTTTCTCTGCCATACATAAAAGAAAGATGGGGTCAAAATGGAACCATAGCATTGAACTTTTGAATCATAGTTTTAATTTTAAAGGCAGAATCAAATGGACAAATCGATTAATTTGTATCGCATTCTTAGATTATGTTTTCCATGATATTAAGTGTAGTCTTAATCTTATGCACTTAGCTAAAAATATACATTGCTTTGATCAATTGATTTACTATGAAAGACTCTCAGACCCAATGATCGCATTCTTTTTTAATTTAAAACGATGCTAAGCCTAACTTTCATTTAAGTGTTTTTATTGATCGAAATGAACAGAAGTTTCTTAGGGATTATATCATTAATATTTTGTGGTAAAATTTAATTACTTATGGTCGTGGTAAAGGTAAAGAATCCTTCTTAAGGCATTTTTTCCCCGAATTACTTTCATTTCCTTTTCACCCTCACTTTAACTACTAGTTTAAATTATTTGGCCCCGACTGGGCCAATGAAGGACGTATTTTTTAGAAGCAATTAACGTTTTTATGTCCATTTCGTGGGTTTTTACACGGACTATTTGAATTTCTAAAGAAACTTCATGCCTTTTTCGCTAATGTATGTCTCTTGTCTTGCCATCTGAAATCTAGCAGACATGTACGATTGATGATTGTCTTACCTGACATAACAGAACTCCTAGCAACCACGGAGGTAACCCCATGGCTCTGGATCTTGGCCTCTGAACCTGGAGTGAAAAAAAAAAAAAAACAACGAAAAATTAGGTATGCTAGGATTTTGTGACATTAATGACAGTTTTGTTGAAATATGACGAACAATTTTTTGGTGGGTTATTTATTATGATTTTAAGTTTTTAATAATAAATCATCAATATGATTGGCTGATTTTCATGGTCATCTATATTGAAATGTCGTGTTTTTTCGCGGATGAGAAGTCCACCCACATATCAGTCATATTACTGATTATTGAGGGACTGTAGCTTTTATTTCTAAAGATCAAGGTTGAAAGAAGATTACCAAGTTAGGGAGCAAAAACTTGATGTTTCTAAAAAATTGTAACTCTAATCAATCAAACACTTGACTTTTATTAGTTAAACTTTAATCCCCAAACTATTAATCAAAGTTAAAAAAGTTTCAAAAGTTCAAAACTATATTGTTGAATTTAAGTCTAGATAAGTACAATTGTTTTGTAGAATTTAAGCCTAAAATAAGGTCAAAAGTTAAATTTAATTTAAGCCTAGTTAATTTCAAAAATTTAGTTCAATTAAGCCGAAAGTTTAGTTCAAGTTTCGTTTGAATTAGGCCTAAAATAAATTCAAAAGTTAGATTATATTTAAGCATAAAATAAGTTCAAAAGTTTAATTGAATTTAACCCGAAAATATTTAAATGATTTGTTCAAGGCTTTGAAGTTTTGAAAGATTTGTAGAAAAGTATACTTTCCATAATCCAAAAATTATGAAATTCACTTACAATTAAACTTAAATTTAAATTCAAACTAAATAGTTTTTAATTATATATCAAAAAACCCTGCAAACTACAAATATCTTTCATCCTTGAACCTTTATCCTTTAAACCAACAACCTACAAATCAAATACAGATTCATCCTCAGACCACAAAATACTCGAACGATCAAGGGGAGCTCGTCTATAACCTCTTAACCCATTGATACCTCATTTTAACCAATTTCATAAACTAGAATTATGCAAATTATGTAAATACCGGATAAAACAACATATTCCGGTTTTATATGTAACACTGAAGAAGAATTAAGAAACAATATAGTAAAAATATTAATCTAAAACTAATTTGAAAGTTAAATATTGGCGACCATTTCATTTTCTTTAATACTTTTTGGCTCGCGAAACAAGTCTGAACGGTTTAAATATTAAGAAAAAAGCTAGGTAAAACACCATCTCGTAAATCGAAAGCGGATGAGGTTACAAAAACGTCCTAAAACAGGACTGGTCTAACCGTATAAACTTAAGTTAATGTTTAATCTGGCATAACGGGTCTTTAAATCGGGATGATAATAATTTTTGTTGTGGGTGAAGAGGGCCGCGCTGTAGGAACACCCTAGATTTTAGATTCTCTTTCTCTTTTGGATAGAATTTGACCCGACACGGATTCAACCGGTTGCCATCCCTAAACCATCATCTAACTCCCTTATTTAGCTGCCATATTCGACCTCGCCATGAAACTTTTATAGTTTTCCTAATTTTTTCTTATATTCACAATTTTATATAAAGAGTTTCTTTTGTACCTCACATCGAGATTTGAATCCAAATAGGGGATATGATAAGATTTATTAAAGACCATATATATGCAGCTTATAAATTGTGTCCACGACTATTCATAAATTAAAAGGGGTAGTAATAGTGGTTGGAAACTATTTTTAAAGGGAGAATGCAACCTAACAAATGATGTTTTTATCGTTTCCTTATCGTTTCCTTATCGTTTAAGTAGGACTAAACCACATGTTAAAAAATTACAAACAAATATTATACTTGAAATCAATTTAAAATTTACCAGAAAGGAAGTGTCTCTGAAATGTAGAGAAAATAGGCTTAGCTGCATTCACGGAGATCCTGAATTTCTTCGCATTGAGAGGTCGGCGATCAAGCGAATGTTGTTAAAAGTCTCATGGAGATCTCGCCTTAACGACGGACCTTCATTTATTGGTCCTTGACACATCAATGCGAAGAAATTGAGGATCTCCATGAAACCAGTTAAGCCTATTTTCCTGGTAAATTTTTAAGCACACACTCTAAAAGTTTGAGACTTGGAAAACAGAATTCCAATAAAAAAGTAATAAACATGGTCTTTAAATGTAAAAATAAAAATTATTTTAACACGTTATTTTCTACTCTTTTTGTATTGAGGTGGTTACTATAATCCGAAAGTTTTTTTTTTTATTTACCTCTTTTTTCTTTTATACTGGTACTTTATAGGCTCTTCAAATACTTATCCCAACGCGAGTGTCCGATCTCTTGGGCTATTTATAAAATAGAGGTTTACATACTTATTGTTTAAAAGAAACAGGTAATTTTAAATTTAGTTTGCTTCATCATATATGATTCTACTTTATCGTGTTTGCAAAGGGTATTTTTATTCAGTTACTTCCAAAATGAACTTTAGGGGTTAAATGGTTATATTCAGACACCATGAAGGTGTAAACAGTTAATTGGGTAAAGAATTTTAACAATATACTTCCAGTACTTTTTGTATCTTATAATAATAGAGAAAGAGTAAATATAAGTACAATTTAGGTTGAGGAAAGATTTTAAAACTTTTTTCGTTTCTATTGAAATCTCGTTTCATGAATTTGAGTATTATTTTAATCAAAAGTCCATCGTTTTATTTCATAAAGCGAAGGTACCGTCAGCAAAGGTGCCAGATAAACGTACTAGCCCATCATTTAAAATTCAAACAAAAATAAATAATTTAAAATTCACATCGAATTTTTTTTTTTTTTTTTTTTTTTTTTTTTACATTTGATATTTTGACACTTTTCATTTTGAAGTTTCATAAGAACGCTTCAACCCAGACTCCCAGAGGTATAGAATTTTTAATACGGTGTTTTAATAATCTGATAAAACTGGTAATATAATCCATATGAATTCGAAAATAGTGATGACAGCTTCGCTTTAAAGTTTTTTTATGTTAAGTTGAAGCTATAAAGACCTTCATTTATTTTCATCAGTACTTAGATCATTAAAAAAAATATATTTAAATTCTAAAAGTGATTGAACTCTACTTTATTTATTAGTAACCCGTCGGGTTAGATGTCAGAATTTCAAACAGGCTTTAAAAAAGTAAAAATAAATTCAAATTTCTTTTATAAGTCTGATTTGGGAAAATCCCAAGCCTGAAATTAATCATCAGATTTAACGCTATTTTTTAAGCGTAAAAAAAAATACCACGAGTTGATCTTAGTTCTTTAAAGAGAGAATGCAATTCAATAATCGATTGCTTCTCGTTTTAAAGGGAGGGTGAAAAGGAAAATAAAGTTTTTTATCGTTTTTACTTTTAAAAATAAGAATTGTTCTTCGCACGATTTTGCGTCTGAAAATAATTAAGAACGTGATTTAGCGCGATTCAAAGAGTGAATACCGCAGCAAGTGTCGCTGGTATTTTACTTAGCCAAAGGTGAGGCGTTTTTTGACTAGTCGAAGGCTCTCCTTCAATTGAATGTCAAATACTTACTTGGAAAGTAGGCTTAACAAGGAGAAGTTTTGTTTGATATGTTGGAGTTAAAAATTTTGAGTCCCCAGCGAACTAGGTCGTTAAGCCTAGTTTGAAACGCGTCATTGGTCAGAGACTAGCTAACTCTTCGTGGATCTTTGTTAAACCTATTTTCCAAGTAATTTAAAAATTGATATCTATTTTTATTATTATTTTTTACTAGTTGATTAGGGTTATTTGAACGATAAATCTCTAAAAAATCACCTCACTGCATTCTCCCTTCAACTCCAATATATGCAAAAATTATTCTAGTTTAGTTTTTTAACGAGACTTGGATATCAAAGGGCAATATTTTAATTTTGTAATTTTAATCAAAAAAATTCATTTTGTTATGGTCGTTGAATGTAGGAAGGCTGGATCTATATGTCTCAATTTAAGTGAATTTACGTCGAATGTAACACCGAGTCACGAAATGGCGAACCGTAAATAAGGGAATTTGTTTGGAATAAATTCAGTAACCGGATCTTAAGGCTACCGGTGAGTTTTGTAAAATTTTATTTTGAATTTTATTTTAGTTTATTTCCTTTCGCAAATATTTATATGGTAAATTTGAATTCGTGACATTTTGAAGGCGCCCTGTTATTTTTTCGGTTTTTAAACGAAGCGTATCTTCTTTCTAAATTGGAATCTGAGAACGCATTTTTAAAAGAAAACCAGTTTTTTCGTTCGAAATTTAGTACTATTTAGTACTGAAGCTGTAGTTTAAAGATAATTTGTTCATTAATATTTATTTTTCTTTGACAATATTGACCTTTAGTCAATTGACATTTTTTTCTTAAACTATTTTAATTTTCTTAACCCAGAATTTGAACAAAGACTTCAGTATATAATTTATCTTGAGGTGTTGTTCTATAAATTTTGGTATAATTGTACCGTACGTCGTGGTTAACCTCAAAACGTAGATTTACCATCTGCGTATATTTAATTTTTATTAGGAAAATTCACGTTTTACTTTTACTAGGTTTAAGTTCACTTATTACCTCTTACCTTTGCTTTCTTACAAAACTTAAGAGATTTAGCCACTCTCCCGCCAATATTTGGATTTGGCGGGAAAGTGGCTGTTATAATATTTTCAATTTCAATGTGTGAACTTGTGAAGTTATACTTTCCTGCCAAAATTGAGTTCAAAGGTAGAGCTGCCCTTTTCCCGCCAAAATTTACTTCAAAGGTAGAGCTCCACTTTTCCCGCCAAAATTGAGTTCAAAGGTAGAGCTCCACTTTTCCCGCCAAAATTTGGTGTCTATTCTAAAGATAACACCACTTTCCTACCAACTATTGGCTGTAAATAGAGAAACTTTCCTGTTATTGTACACGTGTTTTGTGTCTAAACCATTACAGAGATACATTTTCCCGCCAAACTTTTGAGTCTTATAAATCAGAAAATGGACCACATTCTCGCCAATACTTGGTTTTAAGCGTTTTTCATTACACGTTTTTGAATTTAATTTGCACGTGCCATTAGATCTATGACGTAAGAGTAACAATTTCTCCTGTTTTATAAAACCAGGCATTCTAGTAATCTAAAGATAGAGCTTGCTACTTATGCGAATTAAAACCCACAATTGTTTTAATATGTAAGAAATTATATGAACAAAATAAAAGCCGGATTTACAAGGTCAAGTTTAGAGCCCAATCAAAAAGATCTTAATCTCTAAATCCGGTAAATATGGCGCTCGTCTCTTACAATAATCATTCCGAACAGAAAAGAAAAAAACATTATTAGTTAAACCCCCGCGAAAAAAGAAAAACGCGTAAATTAATCGAGCTAAACTGACCTTTAATATACCGTTAAATATAACTAGTTCCTCTGGCTTCAGAAAGAGCCTTCATCAATAATCACGCTTCTATGTATACCTTCAATAACTCCCACCGCAAGAAGAAAAATATATTTGAATATTTTAAAAGGGTTGATGAAACTGATAGTTAAAGTGAGGCTTCACGGACTTTTCATGAAATGGAAATTAAGTAGTATTTTTGGAAAGGTCATTAAAAAACGATTCAAAATATATACACATATGTTATAGAAAACATTAGCGTCGCAGTTAAAATACATATTTTATAATCGCCCTTTTCGAAATTTTTAAATATTTCCCGCATTAACTACGTCATTATTATGGTCGCTATTATGACTAGTGTAGAGCTGACAGCTGATTCTTGCTCGTTCTGGCACGTGATAATGTCTTTTTCCTGAAAATACTTAATCCAGAAAGTCCTAGCTTTATTAAGAATTTTAAATTGCATCAAAAATGATTAAGGCTATTGCATAGTCTTTTGTGATTCACTGATTCGTTAATTTTCTAGTGGAGTGAATACTTAAAAATAATTATATTTAAGTGGACATGTTACTTTAAGTGAATACTTAATTAAATATTAACTTTTCAAGAGCGACTTAATTGATTATGGATGTATATAAGGGTCATCAAAGAAATTCCTAACTTGTTTAATTAAAAGACCTTATTTGCTCGAGAACACCTTCCATTAAAATCATTTTCCATTATGTACACAGTTTAGCTTTGAAGTAGACTTGCAATTTGAATATGGATATATTGTGTAGGTATTTCGGTCGCCATTCTGGTATTCCACCAATCACAGCGCAAGTGGTAAAAGTCCAAAATAATATCATCCACAGTTTAAATAAAGAAGAAATATATCAGCTTAGCTAATTATAGTTGGAGTTACGTCCGTATTATCAGTTAAAAATGGAACAGACCATGTATTAGAAAATTAATATACATTACACCAACCCTTTAAAATTTCGGTTCTTCTCAACACCGTTATTTAACGAGGGAAAATTATTTTTCTTCATTTTCTCCTCTAAACCTAATATTCTAATCTCTTACTAACCCTGTTATTAGATTTTTCGCCCCATACAGTCAATTCGTTCCCCCCATTCTGCCTTACACTAATATTTTAGGGAATTTTTTGGCTCGATACAAAACCCAGAAAAGTAACTACCGTTCTATGTTGGTCAGGGAAATTTAGGAACTTTAAAATTTAGCGTTATTTAAGTTTAAAATGTTATTGGGAGCCTCTCTCTATATGCATGCTTATCTATTTACTGTGTCAAGGCCGGCTCCTCTTCTTCCAAAAATTTTGCCCATTCCTTTTGAATCGTCCGAAGGTTTAGAACTAATAGAGGGACCTTTTTCTTTCTCGTGACAAACCTGTCTATTATTTTAATTTATAACTAGCGATGGTGGATACCTGCTGGGAAATTGGTCTTCGGGCAAGGTTGAATTTACTAGTTATCTGCGAGATTTGCGAGACTGTTATAGTCGTATCTTTGTGTAGATAGAAATGACGCTTACAATTTTTTATTTAATCATCTTGATTATTTGATGTAATTATCCTTATTCTTCTAATCGAACCTCGAACTGCAAGACCTATAGATCGTTGCCGACCCTAAAACGATGTGCTAATTTCTTTATAGTTTTCCATTCTTAACTAAGGATAGTATTTATGTCGCTCGTTGACATAGCCCCTAGTTTACAACTTACGCTAAATAAATAATTAAATTGAATTTAAAATGATTCATCGCTTAACCTGTTTTATATAACCTGTGGTTATAGAGGCATTTCATTGGGACTTAGAATTAAACAACCAATTCATTATAGAGAGTATAAAAGTGAACTAAAATCATCAGCTAACGCGTGGCTTCCTGTTTGGCTGTTTCCTAACGTAACATGAGCCGATTTTAGAGGACATTTGTTAGACGTATGTCAGGAATATGAAGCTACACCTATCTTGGGCCTGAACTTTACTCTCCCTTTAAAGCCATGACGCAGATTAACAAACATTTGATTTTAAATCAACTGAATTATGCAAAAATGCAATATTAAATAAAAGTTGATATAATTATGAATTATAATTAACTTTTATATATTTTATTAATTTAAAATGTGGCTTATTACCCTGTAATGTTAACTTTACCTTTAAGTAACATTGGACCTAGTTTTTGATTGGCTCTGAAAAAGATAATGCTAGTAAATATTGTTTTTATTCTTAACACTAGCTACTTCCACCAATCCTTGCCAGTATTGCTCTCCAATATAGATATCTTGTGTGCGTTTACTCTTGAAATCTTGATTCAATTAGTTCAAGATTACAACTAAATTAGTTCCATATTAAAATAACTGATTTACTATTTCATTTTAAGATAGTGATGTTGATCGAAATATTTGCTATCCTATCGTTTCATTTTGTTTATAATTAACCATTTAATTGAAGACAATGTATGCTCCAGAATTTGGGCCTTAAAAATCATCTTCCCTTATTCACATAGGTTATAAGATTTAGATTTAAAATTTGTTTTTCCCAACGTCGGCGGCTAAGCAAGTAAAAAATGCGAATTCAAAGAATAGATAGTCCCTTTAAAAATGACACTTTTGAGTTTATTATTAGGGAATTCTTGGCTATTATAAAGTGAATGATAATTCTAACTATAGCTAGACAGTTTAAACATATCTAACAGTAGTAATTAACATTCAAGTTCTATCTTCAAAAAAATAAAAACCTTGAATTTACTTTTAATTTCAAATTAGTAAATTTTACCAGACAAAAGTCAAAGTTCGAAATTCCATTACATAGAATACCTCGTTAAACTTTAATTACACTTCAACTAATTTCTATACGCATTAAAATTTTAATTAATGACGTAATTTTTAATTTCAATGTAGTGATTAGTTAAATTAATGAATCTATAAAAATATTAAAAATTATCAAATTTAGCCATTATGAAAAAAGATTTTGAATTACGTAAAAAAATTAATTGATTCACCCTCTTAGAATTAAAAAGGGTATAATTTAACCCGACCAATATTTTTTAAAAAGACACAATTATCAATTCGGATTTTCTATATATTTTTCTTAATTATTTAATCTCTTGTTTTTTGTCTGGAGTGAATTTTTTAAATGCAATCACAAAGAAACCAAATTCAACAAGCGGAAAATTAAATATTTTAAACCCAAGGGCTATCTAGACATTTTATCGAATCCAACCCATCCTATCTCAGATTACCTTATAGATTATATCAAACTTTCTCCCCGCTGAAAGTAGTTTACGAAACTACTTGAAGTCACTACAATTTTTCTTATTGTGTATTTATCCCCCTTATACTTCTGTCTTTGTTAAAAACTGATTCAAAGAGATAGTAACACAACCTAGTTAAAATTTATATTGGGATGACAACACTCGAAGGAAGAAGAAACATGAATGTTCCTCAAAATTTTATCTGCAAAAATCTTCTGAAATTTACACCAATACTATGCCGTCACGTGATTGGATAACCTATTCAGACGAAGAATAATTAGTCGAGGTTTAATTAGATTTAACTGAGGTTTATTGAACTGAGAAGGCTATGTAAACCTCGGTCCAATCTAATTAAACCGGCTAATTACGAGTCTTCTGAAACGGGTATTAGTCAAACCTATAGCTTAATATTGGTTTTTAGGTTTGCGCGCCTCACTGAGCGCCACTAGTAGGCGTTTCGAGCGCGGGCATGCGTTCAGTTTAAGAGCTAAATGGTGTATTCTGTATTTTTTTAAATTCAATGCTATGACGTCAACTAATGGGTAACATTTGGAAATTAGGAAGTAAATTTTTCCTACACTTAAAAAAAATAAAATTGCGAGCCCAAATATTTTGTGTTACAATCCCTTATACCACTATTGTGTGCTTCCCAGCACGGTGTAGGGGTATAACAACTTTATAAATAATGTTACAATCCCTTTAAATAAGAAAACTAACAGTTCCTTCATTCTCAAATTTGATTAAAAAGACTGCTGTTGGAAAAAAAAAACATATTCAGAGACTTTTGCAGCTTATATCTTCATCATGAAGTAGTCATATGAATTGTTTGCATTACAATCTTCCAATCATCTCCTAGAAATTAAACTTTATCTCGTGAGAGAATTTTTAAATTTCATCGTAATAGAATTTTCTTCCTTTTTAAGAATGAAAGAGTATATATAATCTTAGTCAAGAACCCTTTTCAAAACTATTTTTGCCGCTAAGGAGGTTTAATATTATGTATTAATCCGCGTCTACTTTAACTATATTGCAAACAACTGTTGAAAATTAAAATAAAATACCGTAATAATAAAAAAGTCACTATTTCTCCCGGCCTTATTATCTGCCAATCAACGACTTTTCGCTTCAGGGAATTTTGATTATCACTTGTCTTAGCAAACTAGACTCTTTTTCTTTTTCATTTTAAAAGACATACAATTTTTACTCAATCGTTACGAGTAACTAGTCTGTGGTCTCTATTATTCCAAGATTGCACTACATACAGAGCTAGATTCATTTTTTAAAGTAATATTGTTGCAAATTTTTATCGAATGTCGATGAATTGTATTTTTAGCTAAATAATTTAATTCTAACTCTGAGAATTTTTCATTAGATTAGCGGATTTTTTTACAGGCAGCCCAGTGGTCCTCTAATTCCTATAAAATCCTGCATTTACAAATATATCCCATATTATCTTGTATTTCCTTGAAATGTCCTGTAAAGTCCTTTCATTTTGAGTTAATTGACATGGGGATCAAAAAAATAGCCGCGCCTTCAAAAAATGTTTTGCTTAAACAGAGCATATTATGTAGCTAAGATTTGCTTCTGACAATTAGAACCGGAGCAAACTAAAGGGGTGGGGGAGCTCAACCAAGTTAACTGTTTCAAATTCGACTGACGAAGTAATTCCTGTGTTTTTCCTGAAATTTGCCCTGTAAAATCCTTTTATTTTCAGCTCATGTTAGTCGTATATTATCCTATAAAATCTAATTTCGTGTCCTGTATAATCCTATATTTTGGAAAAAGAATACTATAATTCCTATAAGAAATTGAAATTTCCATATCTTCTTGCTGATAATTATCCTTTAGTTTAGGGAATTAAAGAATATTCCGGAGATTTTGAGTTGTTAAAGCTAATTTTGGGGGATTATTTTATTTCAATCTTAATTTCCAATTAATCATAGATTTTTTTATATATCGGCCAGTGTTCAGTTAAAATCCTCTATTGCAAATTTTAAACTTTAAGTACAGGATTAAATTGTAGGCAAAAGGGTAGCGTGAAATAATCGTAGACTTAAGCTTTCTCCATTTTGCAAATTACTCTCGAACTTAATTAATGCTTTCATATAATTTTAATTGGATGTTATATAGCTTTCTTCGCTTTGCAAACTTTAACAGAAACTGTCTATACAAGATTGACTTTCTTTCGGGCGACATTTTAGTTGATTAATTTTTTTTGGATTGTTGAACACCCATTGTTTGATGATGTTAGACATATATTGTTACTGGGAACAAGGGTTGCTATTTTATAATTGTGTTAAGTTTCAACCAGTTTCGTCCAGCAATTTTTTTATTGAGGATTTATTTTGGATATTAGTTTCCGGATCTTGCATTTTTTTTATTTTTGGTTTTAGTTTATTCAAATTTTTCCTCTTTTAATTGTTTTATTTTAATCACCGTTATAGTACTAGTGGCAATTCTTAATTTAATTAGATTTTTATTTAATAATCTAATCATTTTTAGATAAATCTTTGCCAAAAAGGCATTTTCAATTTAGATAACTTGTTGTTATAAATTTAATCAAATTTAATTATTTTTTGAAATTTCCAGTTATGTTAATTTAATTAAAGAGATACTAGGCTTTGAAAAGAAGTTATTTTTATACGATTCAGGCTGCTAAAATATGCGTAAAAACATTAACACTATTACTGATTCCAACTACTCAAGGAGATAGACTAGTTTTTAATTACGTTTAAATCAATTTAATTCTAAAGTGCGGGCTATTTAAAAAGTATTTTGGTTTAAGTACAATCTTCAAAGACGAATACTCCTTGTCGTCAGCAATTCTGGTAGTTTTTATTTCTATAACTAGCTGAATATTGCAACTCAAAATCTTTGTATACGGTTTTGATGCATTTTTAAGTGTGAATTAATTTTAAAAAGTAACATATTTCAGAATTAATTTGAAATTAATTTACAATTTTGATATTTTATGATTAAGTTGGTAATGAAATCATTTTTAGGTAAATTTCTGGTGCAAAGAACACATTTTCCATTTAAGGATAAGTTGAGAACGACTTCTTTATTCCTACAATAGTTTTAGCATTTGGTAACTTAACTTTCTTCATTATGCCAACTCTTCTTCAAGAGTATAAAAATCTTCTAGAATTTCTCTTATATTTAAATTTACTTAAATCTAGATATTTGATGCAATTAAATTATCATAAATTTTCATAAAATTAAAAAAATCTTAGACCGTAGTATCCACACTGGCTAAAAATAAAAATACCAACGAGTAATTCTAGTTTCTATGTGGAGCTCGAAGCCCTTAGTTTCCACCTGTCCTGTAGTTACATTTTAATATTTGCATTTTTCATTCTTGGCAGTGTGCCCCTACGCGCGTGTTTCTCTGTGTAATATCTGAGTTTTGCGGTTTAAAAACTTTAAGCGAGGATAAAATAATAAGTACCAGGATTATCCAACAATATATTTATTTCTAACTAGTTTAAATAAATTTTAGAATAAACTTATATTTTTCGTACAGAATTTAAGATTTATATTCGTAAATATAAAGACAAGATTCTTCTCTGGATTATTAAATGGCCCTGATTGGTCACCGAGTTTTATCTCAAATATAAAGAAAATTTAAGAATTATTTTAATTTTTATTTAAATTCAATGGATTTGATAGTTTTAAGTGCAAATTCTGAATCTTAAGATTGATTATGATTAAGGAACGGTATTTATAAAAAATGAAAATTTAATTTGGATATTAATAATAGGATTTTAACTCGTCATCAAATTTCCAAACCCAAATAAATCTGGTATAATGACGTTAACCCAAATCTTAGTTAAACCCTTAAACACGCGAGCATACACGATTGAACAATCAAAGCTCGAGACCAAATCCCATAATCCGTTAAGTAATCCATCGGTAGCTTGACAATAATCCTCGGATCAAAACTATTCCGTCAAAAAGAGTCAAATTTAAAATTGTTTTCTTACCTCTTAAGAGTTTTAGAGTCCAGGACCGCGGGAATGAATAAATCCCAATCTTTTTTTCCCGCGAAGAGATGAAGTTTAAAAGTAGAGAAGAGATTAAGAAGGTGAACGAGTGAGAGTGATGATGGTGTTTTAAGATGATGGTGAGACGAAGTTTCAGAGTTCTCTCCTCCGCTCCGGGGGCAAACGCTGTCCTTTTTATACCTGCCTGACATACTTTCGCTTTTTAGACGCATCGCCCACCATCACAAACTCGTCTTCAGTATCGCGGTGTCTTTTTATTTGAAGATTCACCTCTTGGAGGAGGCTCCAAACGATTAAAAATATTTTTATATTTCGTGGAAGAGAGATATAGCCATTTGGGTGTGATCCCCTATAGACCTTATTCTATGATTTTTAAGTTACGTTCACACTAGACACTTTAAAAACAGTTCTCAAAACGTTTTGTATGAATTTTCACATTTATCAAGAGCTTGGAATCGGATATTGAATAGCTTTTTTCAGATATTTTAATCTTGGATAAATTGTTTCTTAATATAAAACCACAATTTATAGAAACAGACGCGTGTCAAATGGATACAAATTATCCGAAGATAAAAGTTTAAGCTTGATTAATAAACAAATTACGCGTTTATTCAAACGGATAATGCGAAGATAAAATATGTTTCTTAAAATCCGTGTAGAATGAAATATAATAATTATATTTTAATCTAAATTGAAAGGAACAGCGACTAAATTTCTACATTCTAGCTTCGAAATCTCAATTTGGGTAAAATCCGTCAAATATTTTAGTTTCAAATTTTCATATCGGCGAATGAATAACTCTTTTAACGCATTAATTTCCTATGATAATGAGTAAGAATAAAACGTTTGCCTTATATTCAAATAAGTTAAAATCGAATAAGAACGGATATTTTTTCGCGAACGGATAATATCTGATTGACATAGACGATAGTCTTATTCAATTAACAAAAATTATTCGCATTCCGAGCTCTACATTTGTCCCAATCCCATAAATGCCAATTTCCACTTTTTAGCGATCTCCGAAAGTCATTTATCAAAATTCCTTCATTCCCCAAAACAATATGTAATGTTTTACGCTCATTCTCTCTTAATAATTAGACTAAAATTTCGTTTACCTAAAGAAAGAAAGAAAAAAAACTAAAAGTTTCAATTACCCTACTACAAAACGATGATTAAATAAGTTATTCATTTGAAATTCGTACTTGAATGGCCGGTACTTTCAAAGCCTTTATTTGACTTCACCTCTTATTCTTATTACTTTTTTAATTGGTTTTGAGACACAATTTTTGAGACATCGGTACTTTTTTTGGGATATGGTATAAAATGATTTTCAATATCCAACTTTCCAATTAACCTCGAAATTTTATATTTTATCACTTCGGTTAAAAACGTAGTATATTGCGAATGCGGCATTTTGATTCTCAGGAGTAAGGCAGGGTGGGCTGTAGCCCCACCCGCTATTTGTATCAGGGCACTAAATTTATGGAAATTCGGGCGGAACATTCGGGAAAACTATAGGAACATATATGGGTCTAGCTTTGGCCGAAATTAAAATAATCGGGTGGCCCTGCCTGAAATTTGCCTAGGGGGCCTTAAAGGCCCTATCTGCGCTTACATTTTCCCCTTGAAAATCATCCTATCCATTATGCAAGCAGTCAGACGCAGCCTAGCTTTGACTGTATAATTTGTTATGGTCTGCTAAAGAAAGAAGTCGACTTTAAAGGGGCTTTACAAATCGCAGATAGTCCCTTTAAGCCAAAACATTTGTGGTCAAAATTCTTGGCAACTAGGATCGCGGTGATAATAAGGCGTCCCGACCTGGAATTTTTCCGCGTTAAAGTCGGTTAAATTTGGACGGAAAATAATTCTGCAAAACTAGGGGGTCGCAGTTTAAAAGGGGCATAAAATAATGGACTGTCTTTAAAGCCTTCGCGCGTCTATACGTGAATGCAGCTTTTTGTTCAAGAAAGATTTGCGAAAGTCTTTCATTCGTATAAGATATAAATATTACCAAAAGTCTATCACTTTATACCATAAAAGTAAACAACGCCCCGTAGCTTAATACTATCATCGAAGGTCCAGTTTTACCTCATAGCCCAGCACTTAAAATAGCCAAAAAAGTCATCACCCCTCTCTGGCTGGAGTTGTTTGGACTCTTCCTCGATATTTTGAGTCGGGAGAGAGGTACAGAATTTAGGCGGGCCGCGCTTGGCTAAATTATCTTCCCTCCGAACTCCGGAATTTCTCCAAAGAGTAGTTGCTCTACCGATTTCAATACTTACACAGACTGCGGCCGCTAGTGTATCGAATCAGAATCTACCGGTACATTTACCTGGATCTTTTGCTGATAGTATTAAGCTACGGCGCGATGTTTACTTTTATGGAATTAAGTGATAAACTTTTGGCATTAAGTAAAACTTCTCAACTTTACTTATTTGGCAAATAGGTCTTGAACAAGCTGTTTTAAACCGCTACATTGATTTGTGACTTTTTTTATTTTTATTTTGAACAAAATTGGTTTCACGTTAACGTTTTTAGCCCTATCATATATGTAGTCTGGTTGGCTTTCAAGTTTTCACCCTTCTCCCCGAAATCGTGTTTTATCTCGTCTTTGACTAAGTGACGTCTATAACTGCCAAGGATATATTAAGATTCTGGGACATTCTTGACACTACATTGAGAATGGGTCGAGATTTATAGTACTGGTATTAAACGGCTTATAAAATGGATGTTGGAATTTCGGCTCGAATGAAAAGTAAAACTTATTTTTAATAAATCTTATTTAAAAGTTAATGAACTTTATTGGTAGGCCTAATTCAAGGTTACTAAAATCGCAACTGATCCTGAATTCTAGTTTCGAAGATATATGTATAAATGTGGAATTTACTTAATTTACAAAAAGTACCTATTCAATTAAATTGGGAGTAACGTGATATTTAGAAGAGGAGGGAGTTCTGTAAGATTAAAGTAGGCCTAAGATGTAACTACGCCGGGGCGGAGTCTAATAGTTATCTATCTACCAGAAAAAAATGACCTCGAAAATTTTCAAGGTGTAAAAAAGATTTAGGGCTTTAGGAATAACACTTTTTTTGTGCATGCCACCGGTAAGTTAATAACAGTAAAAGTCCTCGGTAAAAATGGTAAACGTTAGGCTAAAGTTATGGTGTATTTTGATTAGTCGGAGGCTCTCCTTTTAATTAAATTACAAAATTTAAACTTCCGATTTTTTTGCAAAGTCAGAGACATTTTTAATACATGCACAAGTCTTATTTTTAGCTAGACCCAACCCTAGTAGGGTCTAGGTACTATATTCACTGAGGCGTTGGCATCGGCGTTGTGAGGGAAGACGAAAAACGCCATCGGATAGAAAAAACATTCGTCTTTTTACCTCTCTGAGTGAACTTTGGTTCAAGGAGAGGTTCTCTCTTGGTCGTGTGTCCGTCGTTCGTGGTGTTCGCAGCTAAGTCTTCGGAACTTTTTCTCAATCTCAATTTTTCTCAATCTCAATTTTTCTCAATCTCAATTTTTCTCAATCTCAATTTTTCTCAATCTCAATTTTTCTCAATCTCAATTTTTCTCAATCTCAATTTTTCTCAATCTCAATTTTTCTCAATCTCAATTTTTCTCAATCTCAATTTTTCTCAATCTCAATTTTTCTCAATCTCAATTTTTCTCAATCTCAATTTTTCTCAATCTCAATTTTTCTCAATCTCAATTTTTCTCAATCTCAATTTTTCTCAATCTCAATTTTTCTCAATCTCAATTTTTCTCAATCTCAATTTTTCTCAATCTCAATTTTTCTCAATCTCAATTTTTCTCAATCTCAATTTTTCTCAATCTCAATTTTTCTCAATCTCAATTTTTCTCAATCTCAATTTTTCTCAATCTCAATTTTTCTCAATCTCAATTTTTCTCAATCTCAATTTTTCTCAATCTCAATTTTTCTCAATCTCAATTTTTCTCAATCTCAATTTTTCTCAATCTCAATTTTTCTCAATCTCAATTTTTCTCAATCTCAATTTTTCTCAATCTCAATTTTTCTCAATCTCAATTTTTCTCAATCTCAATTTTTCTCAATCTCAATTTTTCTCAATCTCAATTTTTCTCAATCTCAATTTTTCTCAATCTCAATTTTTCTCAATCTCAATTTTTCTCAATCTCAATTTTTCTCAATCTCAATTTTTCTCAATCTCAATTTTTCTCAATCTCAATTTTTCTCAATCTCAATTTTTCTCAATCTCAATTTTTCTCAATCTCAATTTTTCTCAATCTCAATTTTTCTCAATCTCAATTTTTCTCAATCTCAATTTTTCTCAATCTCAATTTTTCTCAATCTCAATTTTTCTCAATCTCAATTTTTCTCAATCTCAATTTTTCTCAATCTCAATTTTTCTCAATCTCAATTTTTCTCAATCTCAATTTTTCTCAATCTCAATTTTTCTCAATCTCAATTTTTCTCAATCTCAATTTTTCTCAATCTCAATTTTTCTCAATCTCAATTTTTCTCAATCTCAATTTTTCTCAATCTCAATTTTTCTCAATCTCAATTTTTCTCAATCTCAATTTTTCTCAATCTCAATTTTCTCAATCTCAATTTTTCTCAATCTCAATTTTTCTCAATCTCAATTTTTCTCAATCTCAATTTTTCTCAATCTCAATTTTTCTCAATCTCAATTTTTCTCAATCTCAATTTTTCTCAATCTCAATTTTTCTCAATCTCAATTTTTCTCAATCTCAATTTTTCTCAATCTCAATTTTTCTCAATCTCAATTTTTCTCAATCTCAATTTTTCTCAATCTCAATCTCAATTTTATTTTCCAAAAAGGGGGTGTTTTATTTTCCAAAAAGGGGGTGTTTTATTTTCCAAAAAGGGGGTGTTTTATTTTCCAAAAAGGGGGTGTTTTATTTTCCAAAAAGGGGGTGTTTTATTTTCCAAAAAGGGTGTGTATTTATCGATCGGTCGTTTTTACAGGGTGTGTATTTATCGATCGGTCGTTTTTACAGGGTGTGTATTTATCGATCGGTCGTTTTTACAGGGTGTGTATTTATCGATCGGTCGTTTTTACAGGGTGTGTATTTATCGATCGGTCGTTTTTACAGGGGGTGTATTTATCGATCGGTCGTTTTTACAGGGGGTGTATTTATCGATCGGTCGTTTTTACAGGGGGTGTATTTATCGATCGGTCGTTTTTACAGGGGGTGTATTTATCGATCGGTCGTTTTTACAGGGGGTGTATTTATCGATCGGTCGTTTTTACAGGGGGTGTATTTATCGATCGGTCGTTTTTACAGGGGTGTATTTAGCGATCGGTCGTTTTTACAGGGGGTGTATTTAGCGATCGGTCGTTTTTACAGGGGCCCCCTGTAAAAACGACCGATCGATAAATACACCCCCTGTCAGGGGGTGTATTTATCGATCGGTCGTTTTTACAGGGGGTGTATTTATCGATCGGTCGTTTTTACAGGGGGTGTATTTAGCGATCGGTCGTTTTTACAGGGGGTGTATTTATCGATCGGTCGTTTTTACAGGGGGTGTATTTATCGATCGGTCGTTTTTACAGGGGGTGTATTTATCGATCGGTCGTTTTTACAGGGGGTGTATTTATCGATCGGTCGTTTTTAAAGGGGGTGTATTTATCGATCGGTCGTTTTTACAAGGGGTGAATCTATCGATCGGTCGTTTTTACAGGGGGTGTATTTTTCGATCGGTCGTTTTTACAGGGGGTGTATTTTTCGATCGGTCGTTTTTACAGGGGGTGTATTTTTCGATCGGTCGTTTTTACAGGGGGTGTATTTATCGATCGGTCGTTTTTACAGGGGGTGTATTTATCGATCGGTCGTTTTTACAGGGGGTGTATTTATCGATCGGTCGTTTTTACAGGGGGTGTATTTATCGATCGGTCGTTTTTACAGGGGGTGTATTTATCGATCGGTCGTTTTTACCGGGGGTGTATTTATCGATCGGTCGTTTTTACAGGGGGTGTATCTATCGATCGGTCGTTTTTACAGGGGGTGTATTTATCGATCGGTCGTTTTTACAGGGGGTGTATTTATCGATCGGTCGTTTTTAAAGGGGGTGTATTTATCGATCGGTCGTTTTTACAAGGGGTGAATCTATCGATCGGTCGTTTTTACAGGGGGTGTATTTTTCGATCGGTCGTTTTTACAGGGGGTGTATTTTTCGATCGGTCGTTTTTACAGGGGGTGTATTTTTCGATCGGTCGTTTTTACAGGGGGTGTATTTATCGATCGGTCGTTTTTACAGGGGGTGTATTTATCGATCGGTCGTTTTTACAGGGGGTGTATTTATCGATCGGTCGTTTTTACAGGGGGTGTATTTATCGATCGGTCGTTTTTACAGGGGGTGTATTTATCGATCGGTCGTTTTTACCGGGGGTGTATTTATCGATCGGTCGTTTTTACAGGGGGTGTATCTATCGATCGGTCGTTTTTACAGGGGGTGTATCTATCGATCGGTCGTTTTTACAGGGGGTGTATCTATCGATCGGTCGTTTTTACAGGGGGTGTATCTATCGATCGGTCGTTTTTACAGGGGGTATATCTATCGATCGGTCGTTTTTACAGGGGATGTATTTATCGATCGGTCGTTTTTACAGGGGGTGTATTTATCGATCGGTCGTTTTTACAGGGGGTGTATTTATCGATCGGTCGTTTTTACAGGGGGTGTATTTATCGATCGGTCGTTTTTACAGGGGGTGTATTTATCGATCGGTCGTTTTTACAGGGGGTGTATTTATCGATCGGTCGTTTTTACAGGGGGTGTATTTATCGATCGGTCGTTTTTACAGGGGGTGTATCTATCGATCGGTCGTTTGTACAGGGGGTGTATCTATCGATCGGTCGTTTGTACAGGGGGTGTATTTATCGATCGGTCGTTTTTACAAGGGGTGAATCTATCGATCGATCGTTTTTACAGGGGGTGCATTTATCGATCGGTCGTTTTTACAGGGGGTGTATCTATCGATCGGTCGTTTTTACAGGGGGTGTATCTATCGATCGGTCGTTTTTGCAGGGGGTGTATCTATCGATCGGTCGTTTTTACAGGGGGTGTATCTATCGATCGGTCGTTTTTACAGGGGGTGTATTTATCGATCGGTCGTTTTTACAGGGGGTGTATTTATCGATCGGTCGTTTTTACAGGGGGTGTATCTATCGATCGGTCGTTTTTACAGGGGGTGTATCTATCGATCGGTCGTTTTTACAGGGGGTGTATTTATCGATCGGTCGTTTTTACAGGGGGTGTATTTATCGATCGGTCGTTTTTACAGGGGGTGTATTTATCGATCGGTCGTTTTTACAGGGGGTGTATTTATCGATCGGTCGTTTTTACAGGGGGTGTATTTATCGATCGGTCGTTTTTACAGGGGGTGTATTTATCGATCGGTCGTTTTTACAGGGGGTGTATTTATCGATCGGTCGTTGTTACAGGGGGTGTATTTATCGATCGGTCGTTTTTACAGGGGGTGTATTTATCGATCGGTCGTTTTTACAGGGGGTGTATTTATCGATCGGTCGTTTTTACAGGGGTGTATTTATCGATCGGTCGTTTTTACAGGGGGTGTATTTATCGATCGGTCGTTTTTACAGGGGGTGTATTTATCGATCGGTCGTTTTTACAGGGGGTGTATTTATCGATCGGTCGTTTTTACAGGTGGTGTATTTATCGATCGGTCGTTTTTACAGGGGGTGTATTTATCGATCGGTCGTTTTTACAGGGGGTGTATTTATCGATCGGTCGTTTTTACAGGGGGTGTATTTATCGATCGGTCGTTTTTACAGGGGGTGTATTTATCGATCGGTCGTTTTTACAGGGGGTGTATTTATCGATCGGTCGTTTTTACAGGGGGTGTATTTATCGATTGGTCGTTTTTACAGGGGGTGTATTTATCGATCGGTCGTTTTTACAGGGGGTGTATTTATCGATCGGTCGTTTTTACAGGGGGTGTATTTATCGATCGGTCGTTTTTACAAGGGGTGAATCTATCGATCGGTCGTTTTTACAGGGGGTGTATTTATCGATCGGTCGTTTTTACAGGGGGTGTATTTATCGATCGGTCGTTTTTACAGGGGGTGTATTTATCGATCGGTCGTTTTTACAAGGGGTGAATCTATCGATCGGTCGTTTTTACAGGGGGTGTATTTATCGATCGGTCGTTTTTACAGGGGGTGTATTTATCGATCGGTCGTTTTTACAGGGGGTGTATTTATCGATCGGTCGTTTTTACAGGGGGTGTATTTATCGATCGGTCGTTTTTACAGGGGGTGTATCTATCGATCGGTCGTTTTTACAGGGGGTGTATTTATCGATCGGTCGTTTTTACAGGGGTGTATTTATCGATCGGTCGTTTTTACAGGGGGTGTATTTATCGATCGGTCGTTTTTACAGGGGGTGTATTTATCGATCGGTCATTTTTACAGGGGGTGTATTTTTCGATCGGTCGTTTTTACGGGGGGTGTATTTATCGATCGGTCGTTTTTACGGGGGGTGTATTTATCGATCGGTCGTTTTTACAGGGGGTGTATTTATCGATCGGTCGTTTTACAGGGGGTGTATTTATCGATCGGTCGTTTTTACAGGGGGTGTATTTATCGATCGGTCGTTTTTACAGGGTGTGTATTTATCGATCGGTCGTTTTTACAGGGGGTGTATTTATCGATCGGTCGTTTTTACAGGGGGTGTATTTATCGATCGGTCGTTTTTACAGGGGGTGTATTTATCGATCGGTCGTTTTTACAGGGGGTGTATTTATCGATCGGTCGTTTTTACAGGGGGTGTATTTATCGATCGGTCGTTTTTACAGGGGGTGTATTTAACGATCGGTCGTTTTTACAGGGGGTGTATCTATCGATCGGTCGTTTTTACAGGGGGTGTATTTATCGATCGGTCGTTTTTACAGGGGGTGTATTTATCGATCGGTCGTTTTTACAGGGTGTGTATTTATCGATCGGTCGTTTTTAGAGGGGGTGTATTTATCGATCGGTCGTTTTTACAGGGGGTGTATTTATCGATCGGTCGTTTTTACAGGGGGTGTATTTATCGATCGGTCGTTTTTACAGGGGGTGTATCTATCGATCGGTCGTTTTTACAGGGGGTGTATTTATCGATCGGTCGTTTTTACAGGGGGTGTATCTATCGATCGGTCGTTTTTACAGGGGGTGTATTTATCGATCGGTCGTTTTTACAGGGGGTGTATTTATCGATCGGTCGTTTTTACAGGGGGTGTATTTATCGATCGGTCGTTTTTACAGGGGGTGTATTTATCGATCGATCGTTTTTATAGGGGGTGTATCTATCGATCGATCGTTTTTACAGGGGGTGTATCTATCGATCGGTCGTTTTTACAGGGGGTGTATCTATCGATCGGTCGTTTTTACAGGGGGTGTATTTATCGATCGGTCGTTTTTACAGGGGTGTATTTATCGATCGGTCGTTTTTACAGGGGGTGTATTTATCGATCGGTCGTTTTTACAGGGGGTGTATTTATCGATCGGTCGTTTTTACAGGGGGTGTATTTTTCGATCGGTCGTTTTTACGGGGGGTGTATTTATCGATCGGTCGTTTTTACGGGGGGTGTATTTATCGATCGGTCGTTTTTACGGGGGGTGTATTTATCGATCGGTCGTTTTTACAGGGAGTGTATTTATCGATCGGTCGTTTTTACAGGGGGTGTATTTATCGATCGGTCGTTTTTACAGGGGGTGTATTTATCGATCGGTCGTTTTTACAGGGGATGTATTTATCGATCAGTCGTTTTTACAGGGGGTGTATTTATCGATCGGTCGTTTTTACAGGGGGTGTATTTATCGATCGGTCGTTTTTACAGGGGGTGTATTTATCGATCGGTCGTTTTTACAGGGGGTGTATATATCGATCGGTCGTTTTTACAGGGGGTGTATTTATCGATCGGTTGTTTTTACAGGGGGTGTATTTATCGATCGGTCGTTTTTACAGGGGGTGTATTTATCGATCGGTTGTTTTTACAGGGGGTGTATTTATCGATCGGTCGTTTTTACAGGGGGTGTATTTTTCGATCGGTCGTTTTTACGGGGGGTGTATTTATCGATCGGTCGTTTTTACGGGGGGTGTATTTATCGATCGGTCGATTTTACGGGGGGTGTATTTATCGATCGGTCGTTTTTACAGGGAGTGTATTTATCGATCGGTTGTTTTTACAGGGGGTGTATTTATCGATCGGTCGTTTTTACAGGGGGTGTATTTATCGATCGGTCGTTTTTACAGGGGATGTATTTATCGATCGGTCGTTCTTACAGGGGGTGTATTTATCGATCGGTCGTTTTTACAGGGGGTGTATATATCGATCGGTCGTTTTTACAGGGGGTGTATTTATCGATCGGTTGTTTTTACAGGGGGTGTATTTATCGATCGGTCGTTTTTACAGGGGGTGTATTTATCGATCGGTCGTTTTTACAGGGGATGTATTTATCGATCGGTCGTTTTTACAGGGGGTGTATTTATCGATCGGTCGTTTTTACAGGGGGTGTATTTATCGATCGGTCGTTTTTACAGGGGGTGTATATATCGATCGGTCGTTTTTACAGGGGGTGTATTTATCGATCGGTTGTTTTTACAGAGGGTGTATTTATCGATCGGTCGTTTTTACAGGGGGTGTATTTATCGATCGGTTGTTTTTACAGGGGGTGTATTTATCGATCGGTCGTTTTCACAGGGGTGTATTTATCGATCGGTCGTTTTTACAGGGGGTGTATTTATCGATCGGTCGTTTTTACAGGGGGTGTATATATCGATCGGTCGTTTTTACAGGGGGTGTATTTATCGATCGGTCGTTTTTACAGGGGTGTATTTATCGATCGGTCGTTTTTACAGGGGGTGTATTTATCGATCGGTCGTTTTTACAGGGGGTGTATTTATCGATCGGTCGTTTTTACAGGGGGTGCATATATCGATCGGTCGTTTTTACAGGGGGTGTATTTATCGATCGGTCGTTTTTACAGGGGGTGTATTTATCGATCGGTCGTTTTTACAGGGGGTGTATTTATCGATCGGTCGTTTTTACAGGGGGTGTATTTATCGATCGGTCGTTTTTACAGGGCGTGTATTTATCGATCGGTCGTTTTTACAGGGGGTGTATTTATCGATCGGTCGTTTTTACAGGGGGTGTATTTATCGATCGGTCGTTTTTACAGGGTTTGTATTTATCGATCGGTCGTTTTACAGGGGGTGTATCTATCGATCGGTCGTTTTTACAGGGGGTGTATTTATCGATCGGTCGTTTTTACAGGGGGTGTATCTATCGATCGGTCGTTTTTACAGGGGGTGTATCTATCGATCGGTCGTTTTTACAGGGGGTGTATCTATCGATCGGTCGTTTTTACAGGCGGTGTATTTATCGATCGGTCGTTTTTACAGGGGGTGTATTTATCGATCGGTCGTTTTTACAGGGGGTGTATCTATCGATCGGTCGTTTTTACAGGGGGTGTATTTATCGATCGGTCGTTTTTACAGGGGGTGTATTTATCGATCGGTCGTTTTTACAGGGGGTGTATTTTTCGATCGGTCGTTTTTACGGGGGGTGTATTTATCGATCGGTCTTTTTTACGGGGGGTGTATTTATCGATCGGTCGTTTTTACAGGGGGTGTATTTATCGATCGGTCGTTTTTACGGGGGGTGTATTTATCGATCGGTCGTTTTTACGGGGGGTGTATTTATCGATCGGTCGTTTTTACGGGGGGTGTATTTATCGATCGGTCGTTTTTACAGGGGGTGTATTTATCGATCGGTCGTTTTTACAAGGGGTGTATTTATCGATCGGTCGTTTTTACAGGGGGTGTATTTATCGATCGGTCGTTTTTACAGGGGGTGTATTTATCGATCGGTCGTTTTTACAGGGGGTGTATTTATCGATCGGTCGTTTTTACAAGGGGTGTATTTATCGATCGGTCGTTTTTACAGGGGGTGTATTTATCGATCGGTCGTTTTTACAGGGGGTGTATTTATCGATCGGTCGTTTTTACAGGGGGTGTATATATCGATCGGTCGTTTTTACAGGGGGTGTATTTATCGATCGGTTGTTTTTACAGGGGGTGTATTTATCGATCGGTCGTTTTTACAGGGGGTGTATTTATCGATCGGTTGTTTTTACAGGGGGTGTATTTATCGATCGGTCGTTTTTACAGGGGGTGTATTTTTCGATCGGTCGTTTTTACGGGGGGTGTATTTATCGATCGGTCGTTTTTACGGGGGGTGTATTTATCGATCGGTCGTTTTTACGGGGGGTGTATTTATCGATCGGTCGTTTTTACAGGGAGTGTATTTATCGATCGGTCGTTTTTACAGGGGGTGTATTTATCGATCGGTCGTTTTTACAGGGGTGTATTTATCGATCGGTCGTTTTTACAGGGGATGTATTTATCGATCGGTCGTTTTTACAGGGGGTGTATTTATCGATCGGTCGTTTTTACAGGGGGTGTATTTATCGATCGGTCGTTTTTACAGGGGGTGTATATATCGATCGGTCGTTTTTACAGGGGGTGTATTTATCGATCGGTTGTTTTTACAGGGGGTGTATTTATCGATCGGTCGTTTTTACAAGGGGTGTATTTATCGATCGGTCGTTTTTACAGGGGGTGTATTTATCGATCGGTCGTTTTTACAGGGGGTGTATTTATCGATCGGTCGTTTTTACAGGGGGTGTATATATCGATCGGTCGTTTTTACAGGGGGTGTATTTATCGATCGGTTGTTTTTACAGGGGGTGTATTTATCGATCGGTCGTTTTTACAGGGGGTGTATTTATCGATCGGTTGTTTTTACAGGGGGTGTATTTATCGATCGGTCGTTTTTACAGGGGGTGTATTTTTCGATCGGTCGTTTTTACGGGGGGTGTATTTATCGATCGGTCGTTTTTACGGGGGGTGTATTTATCGATCGGTCGTTTTTACGGGGGGTGTATTTATCGATCGGTCGTTTTTACAGGGAGTGTATTTATCGATCGGTCGTTTTTACAGGGGGTGTATTTATCGATCGGTCGTTTTTACAGGGGGTGTATTTATCGATCGGTCGTTTTTACAGGGGATGTATTTATCGATCGGTCGTTTTTACAGGGGGTGTATTTATCGATCGGTCGTTTTTACAGGGGGTGTATTTATCGATCGGTCGTTTTTACAGGGGGTGTATATATCGATCGGTCGTTTTTACAGGGGGTGTATTTATCGATCGGTTGTTTTTACCGGGGGTGTATTTATCGATCGGTTGTTTTTACAGGGGGTGTATTTATCGATCGGTCGTTTTTCAGGGGTGTATTTATCGATCGGTCGTTTTTACAGGGGGTGTATTTACGATCGGTCGTTTTTACAGGGGGTGTATTTATCGATCGGTCGTTTTTACAGGGGATGCATTTATCGATCGGTCGTTTTTACGGGGGGTGTATTTATCGGTCGGTCGTTTTTACAGGGGGTGTATTTATCGATCGGTCGTTTTACAGGGGGTGTATTTATCGATCGGTCGTTTTTACAGGGGGTGTATTTATCGATCGGTCGTTTTTACAGGGTGTGTATTTATCGATCGGTCGTTTTTACAGGGGGTGTATTTATCGATCGGTCGTTTTTACAGGGGGTGTATTTATCGATCGGTCGTTTTTACAGGGGGTGTATTTATCGATCGGTCGTTTTTACAGGGGGTGTATTTTTCGATCGGTCGTTTTTACGGGGGGTGTATTTATCGATCGGTCGTTTTTACGGGGGGTGTATTTATCGATCGGTCGTTTTTACAGGGGGTGTATTTATCGATCGGTCGTTTTACAGGGGGTGTATTTATCGATCGGTCGTTTTTACAGGGGGTGTATTTATCGATCGGTCGTTTTTACAGGGTGTGTATTTATCGATCGGTCGTTTTTACAGGGGGTGTATTTATCGATCGGTCGTTTTTACAGGGGGTGTATTTATCGATCGGTCGTTTTTACAGGGGGTGTATTTATCGATCGGTCGTTTTTACAGGGGGTGTATTTATCGATCGGTCGTTTTTACAGGGGGTGTATTTATCGATCGGTCGTTTTTACAGGGGGTGTATTTAACGATCGGTCGTTTTTACAGGGGGTGTATCTATCGATCGGTCGTTTTTACAGGGGGTGTATTTATCGATCGGTCGTTTTTACAGGGGGTGTATTTATCGATCGGTCGTTTTTACAGGGTGTGTATTTATCGATCGGTCGTTTTTAGAGGGGGTGTATTTATCGATCGGTCGTTTTTACAGGGGGTGTATTTATCGATCGGTCGTTTTTACAGGGGGTGTATTTATCGATCGGTCGTTTTTACAGGGGGTGTATCTATCGATCGGTCGTTTTTACAGGGGGTGTATTTATCGATCGGTCGTTTTTACAGGGGGTGTATCTATCGATCGGTCGTTTTTACAGGGGGTGTATTTATCGATCGGTCGTTTTTACAGGGGGTGTATTTATCGATCGGTCGTTTTTACAGGGGGTGTATTTATCGATCGGTCGTTTTTACAGGGGGTGTATTTATCGATCGATCGTTTTTATAGGGGGTGTATCTATCGATCGATCGTTTTTACAGGGGGTGTATCTATCGATCGGTCGTTTTTACAGGGGGTGTATCTATCGATCGGTCGTTTTTACAGGGGGTGTATTTATCGATCGGTCGTTTTTACAGGGGTGTATTTATCGATCGGTCGTTTTTACAGGGGGTGTATTTATCGATCGGTCGTTTTTACAGGGGGTGTATTTATCGATCGGTCGTTTTTACAGGGGGTGTATTTTTCGATCGGTCGTTTTTACGGGGGGTGTATTTATCGATCGGTCGTTTTTACGGGGGGTGTATTTATCGATCGGTCGTTTTTACGGGGGGTGTATTTATCGATCGGTCGTTTTTACAGGGAGTGTATTTATCGATCGGTCGTTTTTACAGGGGGTGTATTTATCGATCGGTCGTTTTTACAGGGGGTGTATTTATCGATCGGTCGTTTTTACAGGGGATGTATTTATCGATCAGTCGTTTTTACAGGGGGTGTATTTATCGATCGGTCGTTTTTACAGGGGGTGTATTTATCGATCGGTCGTTTTTACAGGGGGTGTATTTATCGATCGGTCGTTTTTACAGGGGGTGTATATATCGATCGGTCGTTTTTACAGGGGGTGTATTTATCGATCGGTTGTTTTTACAGGGGGTGTATTTATCGATCGGTCGTTTTTACAGGGGGTGTATTTATCGATCGGTTGTTTTTACAGGGGGTGTATTTATCGATCGGTCGTTTTTACAGGGGGTGTATTTTTCGATCGGTCGTTTTTACGGGGGGTGTATTTATCGATCGGTCGTTTTTACGGGGGGTGTATTTATCGATCGGTCGATTTTACGGGGGGTGTATTTATCGATCGGTCGTTTTTACAGGGAGTGTATTTATCGATCGGTTGTTTTTACAGGGGGTGTATTTATCGATCGGTCGTTTTTACAGGGGGTGTATTTATCGATCGGTCGTTTTTACAGGGGATGTATTTATCGATCGGTCGTTCTTACAGGGGGTGTATTTATCGATCGGTCGTTTTTACAGGGGGTGTATATATCGATCGGTCGTTTTTACAGGGGGTGTATTTATCGATCGGTTGTTTTTACAGGGGGTGTATTTATCGATCGGTCGTTTTTACAGGGGGTGTATTTATCGATCGGTCGTTTTTACAGGGGATGTATTTATCGATCGGTCGTTTTTACAGGGGGTGTATTTATCGATCGGTCGTTTTTACAGGGGGTGTATTTATCGATCGGTCGTTTTTACAGGGGGTGTATATATCGATCGGTCGTTTTTACAGGGGGTGTATTTATCGATCGGTTGTTTTTACAGAGGGTGTATTTATCGATCGGTCGTTTTTACAGGGGGTGTATTTATCGATCGGTTGTTTTTACAGGGGGTGTATTTATCGATCGGTCGTTTTCACAGGGGTGTATTTATCGATCGGTCGTTTTTACAGGGGGTGTATTTATCGATCGGTCGTTTTTACAGGGGGTGTATATATCGATCGGTCGTTTTTACAGGGGGTGTATTTATCGATCGGTCGTTTTTACAGGGGTGTATTTATCGATCGGTCGTTTTTACAGGGGGTGTATTTATCGATCGGTCGTTTTTACAGGGGGTGTATTTATCGATCGGTCGTTTTTACAGGGGGTGCATATATCGATCGGTCGTTTTTACAGGGGGTGTATTTATCGATCGGTCGTTTTTACAGGGGGTGTATTTATCGATCGGTCGTTTTTACAGGGGGTGTATTTATCGATCGGTCGTTTTTACAGGGGGTGTATTTATCGATCGGTCGTTTTTACAGGGCGTGTATTTATCGATCGGTCGTTTTTACAGGGGGTGTATTTATCGATCGGTCGTTTTTACAGGGGGTGTATTTATCGATCGGTCGTTTTTACAGGGTTTGTATTTATCGATCGGTCGTTTTACAGGGGGTGTATCTATCGATCGGTCGTTTTTACAGGGGGTGTATTTATCGATCGGTCGTTTTTACAGGGGGTGTATCTATCGATCGGTCGTTTTTACAGGGGGTGTATCTATCGATCGGTCGTTTTTACAGGGGGTGTATCTATCGATCGGTCGTTTTTACAGGCGGTGTATTTATCGATCGGTCGTTTTTACAGGGGGTGTATTTATCGATCGGTCGTTTTTACAGGGGGTGTATCTATCGATCGGTCGTTTTTACAGGGGGTGTATTTATCGATCGGTCGTTTTTACAGGGGGTGTATTTATCGATCGGTCGTTTTTACAGGGGGTGTATTTTTCGATCGGTCGTTTTTACGGGGGGTGTATTTATCGATCGGTCTTTTTTACGGGGGGTGTATTTATCGATCGGTCGTTTTTACAGGGGGTGTAATTATCGATCGGTCGTTTTTACGGGGGGTGTATTTATCGATCGGTCGTTTTTACGGGGGGTGTATTTATCGATCGGTCGTTTTTACGGGGGGTGTATTTATCGATCGGTCGTTTTTACAGGGGGTGTATTTATCGATCGGTCGTTTTTACAAGGGGTGTATTTATCGATCGGTCGTTTTTACAGGGGGTGTATTTATCGATCGGTCGTTTTTACAGGGGGTGTATTTATCGATCGGTCGTTTTTACAGGGGGTGTATTTATCGATCGGTCGTTTTTACAAGGGGTGTATTTATCGATCGGTCGTTTTTACAGGGGGTGTATTTATCGATCGGTCGTTTTTACAGGGGGTGTATTTATCGATCGGTCGTTTTTACAGGGGGTGTATATATCGATCGGTCGTTTTTACAGGGGGTGTATTTATCGATCGGTTGTTTTTACAGGGGGTGTATTTATCGATCGGTCGTTTTTACAGGGGGTGTATTTATCGATCGGTTGTTTTTACAGGGGGTGTATTTATCGATCGGTCGTTTTTACAGGGGGTGTATTTTTCGATCGGTCGTTTTTACGGGGGGTGTATTTATCGATCGGTCGTTTTTACGGGGGGTGTATTTATCGATCGGTCGTTTTTACGGGGGGTGTATTTATCGATCGGTCGTTTTTACAGGGAGTGTATTTATCGATCGGTCGTTTTTACAGGGGGTGTATTTATCGATCGGTCGTTTTTACAGGGGTGTATTTATCGATCGGTCGTTTTTACAGGGGATGTATTTATCGATCGGTCGTTTTTACAGGGGGTGTATTTATCGATCGGTCGTTTTTACAGGGGGTGTATTTATCGATCGGTCGTTTTTACAGGGGGTGTATATATCGATCGGTCGTTTTTACAGGGGGTGTATTTATCGATCGGTTGTTTTTACAGGGGGTGTATTTATCGATCGGTCGTTTTTACAAGGGGTGTATTTATCGATCGGTCGTTTTTACAGGGGGTGTATTTATCGATCGGTCGTTTTTACAGGGGGTGTATTTATCGATCGGTCGTTTTTACAGGGGGTGTATATATCGATCGGTCGTTTTTACAGGGGGTGTATTTATCGATCGGTTGTTTTTACAGGGGGTGTATTTATCGATCGGTCGTTTTTACAGGGGGTGTATTTATCGATCGGTTGTTTTTACAGGGGGTGTATTTATCGATCGGTCGTTTTTACAGGGGGTGTATTTTTCGATCGGTCGTTTTTACGGGGGGTGTATTTATCGATCGGTCGTTTTTACGGGGGGTGTATTTATCGATCGGTCGTTTTTACGGGGGGTGTATTTATCGATCGGTCGTTTTTACAGGGAGTGTATTTATCGATCGGTCGTTTTTACAGGGGGTGTATTTATCGATCGGTCGTTTTTACAGGGGGTGTATTTATCGATCGGTCGTTTTTACAGGGGATGTATTTATCGATCGGTCGTTTTTACAGGGGGTGTATTTATCGATCGGTCGTTTTTACAGGGGGTGTATTTATCGATCGGTCGTTTTTACAGGGGGTGTATATATCGATCGGTCGTTTTTACAGGGGGTGTATTTATCGATCGGTTGTTTTTACCGGGGGTGTATTTATCGATCGGTTGTTTTTACAGGGGGTGTATTTATCGATCGGTCGTTTTTCAGGGGTGTATTTATCGATCGGTCGTTTTTACAGGGGGTGTATTTACGATCGGTCGTTTTTACAGGGGGTGTATTTATCGATCGGTCGTTTTTACAGGGGATGCATTTATCGATCGGTCGTTTTTACGGGGGGTGTATTTATCGGTCGGTCGTTTTTACAGGGGGTGTATTTATCGATCGGTCGTTTTACAGGGGGTGTATTTATCGATCGGTCGTTTTTACAGGGGGTGTATTTATCGATCGGTCGTTTTTACAGGGTGTGTATTTATCGATCGGTCGTTTTTACAGGGGGTGTATTTATCGATCGGTCGTTTTTACAGGGGGTGTATTTATCGATCGGTCGTTTTTACAGGGGGTGTATTTATCGATCGGTCGTTTTTACAGGGGGTGTATTTATCGATCGGTCGTTTTTACAGGGGGTGTATTTATCGATCGGTCGTTTTTACAGGGGGTGTATTTAACGATCGGTCGTTTTTACAGGGGGTGTATCTATCGATCGGTCGTTTTTACAGGGGGTGTATTTATCGATCGGTCGTTTTTACAGGGGGTGTATTTATCGATCGGTCGTTTTTACAGGGTGTGTATTTATCGATCGGTCGTTTTTAGAGGGGGTGTATTTATCGATCGGTCGTTTTTACAGGGGGTGTATTTATCGATCGGTCGTTTTTACAGGGGGTGTATTTATCGATCGGTCGTTTTTACAGGGGGTGTATCTATCGATCGGTCGTTTTTACAGGGGGTGTATTTATCGATCGGTCGTTTTTACAGGGGGTGTATCTATCGATCGGTCGTTTTTACAGGGGGTGTATTTATCGATCGGTCGTTTTTACAGGGGTGTATTTATCGATCGGTCGTTTTTACAGGGGGTGTATTTATCGATCGGTCGTTTTTACAGGGGGTGTATTTATCGATCGATCGTTTTTATAGGGGGTGTATCTATCGATCGATCGTTTTTACAGGGGGTGTATCTATCGATCGGTCGTTTTTACAGGGGGTGTATCTATCGATCGGTCGTTTTTACAGGGGGTGTATTTATCGATCGGTCGTTTTTACAGGGGTGTATTTATCGATCGGTCGTTTTTACAGGGGGTGTATTTATCGATCGGTCGTTTTTACAGGGGGTGTATTTATCGATCGGTCGTTTTTACAGGGGGTGTATTTTTCGATCGGTCGTTTTTACGGGGGGTGTATTTATCGATCGGTCGTTTTTACGGGGGGTGTATTTATCGATCGGTCGTTTTTACGGGGGGTGTATTTATCGATCGGTCGTTTTTACAGGGAGTGTATTTATCGATCGGTCGTTTTTACAGGGGGTGTATTTATCGATCGGTCGTTTTTACAGGGGGTGTATTTATCGATCGGTCGTTTTTACAGGGGATGTATTTATCGATCAGTCGTTTTTACAGGGGGTGTATTTATCGATCGGTCGTTTTTACAGGGGGTGTATTTATCGATCGGTCGTTTTTACAGGGGGTGTATTTATCGATCGGTCGTTTTTACAGGGGGTGTATATATCGATCGGTCGTTTTTACAGGGGGTGTATTTATCGATCGGTCGTTTTTACAGGGGGTGTATTTATCGATCGGTCGTTTTTACAGGGGGTGTATTTATCGATCGGTTGTTTTTACAGGGGGTGTATTTATCGATCGGTCGTTTTTACAGGGGGTGTATTTTTCGATCGGTCGTTTTTACGGGGGGTGTATTTATCGATCGGTCGTTTTTACGGGGGGTGTATTTTGATAGATTTGTCTGATAGCTAACTTATATTAAGTAATATAAGAGACCAAATAAAATAACGAACTGTTTATTAAACGAGTGATAGAGTGAGTGAGATTAAAGAGAATACAACATTGCTATATATAGCAGTTATAAAAAAAAGAAAACAGTATTAAAATAATTATAACCAACATCGTATATTATTAGGTTACAGAGTTATTACAAACCGAGTAGATATGAGTCGATTTCTCCAACACCCCTTCTCGATGAATATCGATTAGTCCGGCTTTGGTCATCAGGCGTTTGAGTTTATCCCTTGTTAAAGGCTTGGTTAGCATGTCAGCGGTCATTTCTTCGGTTGGACAATACTTGATTTCGATCGTGTGGTTCTCTATCATGTCCTTGAGGAAGTGGTGTCGGACATCTATATGTTTTGTCCGGGCGCTGATCCGTTCAGACAGACACATCTTGATACAACCTTGGTTGTCCTCAAATAGACAGGTTGGAGTTGTTGCCGGAAAGCCAACATCATCAAGAAGCTGTCGAAGCCATATAACTTCTTGAGCGGCATGAGCTGCTGCGACATATTCGGCTTCTGTTGATGAGAATGAGACAGTAGACTGTTTCCGACTTGACCATGTTATCGTTCCCTGTCCGAATTGGAATAAGTATCCGCTCGTAGATTTACGGTCTTGATGATCACCAGCATGATCTGCATCAACGTAGCCTAGTAATTCTGGTGTTTTCTTCAAAGCTGGTAAATGAAGTCGGACGTCTTTTGTTCCTTTGAGATAACGCATAACGCGTTTTACGGCTGTCCAATCTCTTTCTCTTGGCTTTGAAACTCTCCGGCAGAGGAAGCTGATGCTAGCTGCGATGTCTGGTCTCGAAATGGTAGCGATGTGTAGAAGTATTCCTATTGCTTCTCGATACCGATTGTTATTGGGTAGGACATCTTCGTCTCCAGACAATTTTAGATAAGCAGGATCCATAGGAGTTCGGGATATCTTCGCATCTTGCATGCCGAAGTCTTCAAGCATGAACGCTATTTTGGTTCCTTGATGGATTGTAAAGCTTCCATCAGTTCCTCGTTCGATTTGGATTCCGAGATAGTATGATGCATTTCCAAGGTCTTTCAGCTCGAAGTGCTTGTATAGTTTATCGTACAGGCTGTTGATAGTGGTTTCGCTCTTGTTCAATACCAACAGATCATCTACGTATAGTAGAACATACGTCCAACTACCGTCTTGTTCCACTTTGGAGTACAGTCCGGGATCTGCCTTACTGCGATTGAACCCTTCAGCTAGTAGAACTTGGTTAGCTTTGAGGTTCCAAGCCCTTGCTGATTGTTTCAATCCATATAAGCTGCGTTTGAGTTTGCAGACTTTCTCTTCCTTTCCTGGTTGGATGAAACCCGGAGGCTGTTCCATGTAAATATCTTCGATTATGTCTCCATGAAGAAAAGCGTTTTTGACGTCATAATGTTTGACTATTAAGTTCTCGGCTGCAGCGATACATAGTAGAAGTCTTACGGTGTCGTACTTCACGACAGGTGCAAACGTCTCGTCAAAATCTTTCCCAAACTTCTGAAAATAGCCTTTGGCGACTAATCGGGCTTTATATTTGCTGAGTTCTCCGTTTTGATCGTGTTTAGCTTTAAAAATCCAACGACACCCAATAGTTTGTCTATTTGATGGTAGGTCTGTTAGATCCCAAGTATCCTTTTCTTGCAACGATGCAATTTCTTCTTTAGCAGCATCTGTCCAGTTCTTCCTTTCTGTCGGATTCAAGTCGGCGAGATCTTCCCATGAGCTTGGTTCACGAGGATATTGAGTCGTAGCCTTGTATGTCAATTTCTTTGGTGGAATGCCTTTATTATCCCTTTCCGAACGTCTTGGAAGAATTGGAACTGGTTGTATTTCCTTGGTGTCTTGTTGTATTTCCTTGGCGTTTTGGTCTTCATCATATGATGACTCGGATTTGTCCCTTTTTGGAAGTGACGTGATCAAAGAGTCAGACGATATGGACTCTTTTTCCCCTTCTGGTTTTGATATGATGCTTTCTTCACCGATATTGTCGCGTGTGCCTTCGTTGAATGTAACAGAACGACTGAAGTGAACTTTTGAAGTCTCCGGATTCAGAATACGATAACCTTTCGTAGCCAAGCCATACCCGACCAGGACTCCTTTTAAAGCTTTGTCTTCGAATTTTACTCGTTTTGTCTTGGGAATGTATGAATAGGCTTTACTACCAAATACACGGATGTGTCCAATACGTGGTTTTGTCCCACTCCAAAGCTCATAAGGTGTTACGTCAATAGCTCTGGTTGGTAGACGATTTTGAAGATAAGCTGCGGTCGTGACAGCTTCACCCCAGTATCGGTTCTCTAGCTGTGCATCTAAGAGCATGCATTTAGCCATTTCCGTCAAGGATCGGTTCTTCCTTTCCGCAACTCCATTTTGTTGTGGATTATATGGTACGGTCAACTGGTGTTCGATGCCGAGTTCCTTAAGATAGTCTTCAATTTCATGGCTGATATACTCTCCGCCGTTGTCGGACCGAATTGTCTTTGGGTATCTCTCGAATTTGTTCCTTGCGGATGCAATGAAATCCTTGAATATTGTTAGCATGGAGTCCTTAGTTTTCATCAAATATAGTTGCGTGAACCGTGAGTAATCGTCTATGAATGTCACGATGTATCTATTGCCGCTCGGCGTTGTCGTTGGCATTGGCCCGCATACGTCCGTATGGATTAGTTCTAGAGGTTCCTTGGTCTTTGATGTAGAGGTTGGGAATGGTTTAGATGTCATTTTTCCCTTTAGGCAACACTCGCATATTGACTCTCGCTTGCAGTTGGATAGCTTGATACCATCGGCAAGATTCTTCGAAAAAAGTGATTGCACCGCATCTATGTCCCGATGCCCTAGCCGTCTGTGCCATAGGTGTATGCAATCGGCTGAATGTGAATTGCTAGCGACTTTTGCCATTTGCTTGGTTTGAACTTGATAAAGGAATCCATCCATCTTGGCAAAAGCTGCAACGTCTTTACCTTCCATTATTTTACATTCATCACCTTCGAAGATAACTTTGTGTCCGGTTTGCGTTAAACGGTGTACAGAAAGTAAGCTGCCTCCTAATTTCGGTACGTAAAGGATGTTCTTCACAGCTATACAGTGCACTTCTCCGTTGGGATCGAGGCAGTCAATGATGCCATCGCCAATTCCTTCCGCCATTATGATTGAATCGTCGGCGAGATAAATCTTCTCTGATTTCGGATTCATGAATTTAAAATTCTTCCGATCACTGGACATGTGACTAGTGGCCCCGGAGTCCACGTACCATGAGTTCGCGTGTGAACCATTTGAAGCCTTAAAAGCTGTATATTCTCGACTCGTTCTCTTCTCTACCGCTGCTTTACTTCGCTCACTTCGGGATGTAGCATGCTCTCGGTCCAGCTTATCTTTGTAATTTCGGCAGTCCCTAATGTAGTGCCCCGGCTTGTTACAATGATGACAGACTCCCCTGCTCGGACGACGTTGATGATTATTGGATCTTCGACCTTTGCTATGATTTGAAGTCTGTAACGCTGTATCGGTCCTAGAGGACGCTGCTCTAGTCTCTCGGCGACGATTGAATTCGTCCAGTACTTTTGCTTTTACAAACTCTAATGTCAGATCTGCTTCCGGTCTCACTTCGAGGGCAGTGACCAAGACATTATACGATTCCGGAAGACTGCAGAGTAGTATGGCAGCGACATGTGCATCAGGTAAATTTTCTCCGATTCCACGTAATTTTTCGACGATCTCCAACATGGATCCTATGTGATCTTGCATGCTTTCATCGCCTTCCGAGAAGCGCATTTGATGCATCTTCCGTAATAGGAATAATTTGCTTGTTATGTTCGCTTGCTCATGTAGCTTCTGAAGCGTCTTCCACATTGAATGGGCAGTCTTCTCGTGAACGATATGAATCAATTGATCGTCTTCTATAGAAAGTGCTATAGCAGCTTGGGCCTGCTTGTCTCTCTTGTCCCAGTCCGCAGGAGGTTCCGCAATAGGTTTTGGTTTCTCTACAACTTCCCATAGATTGTCTCTGGTCAGTACCATCTTGATTTTGAATTTCCATAGTTGGTAGTTAGTATTATTCAATTTCGTGACAAGAACCTTGAAGTCGCTTAAAGCCATCTTGTTCGTCTTGACGAAGGACTAAAGACTGAGTCTAACTTTAATACTATATTAAACTGAAATCCGACTGTACTAACATAAGAAGCTAGACGTGGCTGAGCCCATAACCTGATAGATTTGTCTGATAGCTAACTTATATTAAGTAATATAAGAGACCAAATAAAATAACGAACTGTTTATTAAACGAGTGATAGAGTGAGTGAGATTAAAGAGAATACAACATTGCTATATATAGCAGTTATAAAAAAAAGAAAACAGTATTAAAATAATTATAACCAACATCGTATATTATTAGGTTACAGAGTTATTACAAACCGAGTAGATATGAGTCGATTTCTCCAACATATTTATCGATCGGTCGTTTTTACGGGGGGTGTATTTATCGATCGGTCGTTTTTACAGGGAGTGTATTTATCGATCGGTTGTTTTTACAGGGGGTGTATTTATCGATCGGTCGTTTTTACAGGGGGTGTATTTATCGATCGGTCGTTTTTACAGGGGATGTATTTATCGATCGGTCGTTCTTACAGGGGGTGTATTTATCGATCGGTCGTTTTTACAGGGGGTGTATATATCGATCGGTCGTTTTTACAGGGGGTGTATTTCTCGATCGGTTGTTTTTACAGGGGGTGTATTTATCGATCGGTCGTTTTTACAGGGGGTGTATTTATCGATCGGTCGTTTTTACAGGGGATGTATTTATCGATCGGTCGTTTTTACAGGGGGTGTATTTATCGATCGGTCGTTTTTACAGGGGGTGTATTTATCGATCGGTCGTTTTTACAGGGGGTGTATATATCGATCGGTCGTTTTTACAGGGGGTGTATTTATCGATCGGTCGTTTTTACAGAGGGTGTATTTATCGATCGGTCGTTTTTACAGGGGGTGTATTTATCGATCGGTTGTTTTTACAGGGGGTGTATTTATCGATCGGTCGTTTTCACAGGGGTGTATTTATCGATCGGTCGTTTTTACAGGGGGTGTATTTATCGATCGGTCGTTTTTACAGGGGGTGTATATATCGATCGGTCGTTTTTACAGGGGGTGTATTTATCGATCGGTCGTTTTTACAGGGGTGTATTTATCGATCGGTCGTTTTTACAGGGGGTGTATTTATCGATCGGTCGTTTTTACAGGGGGTGTATTTATCGATCGGTCGTTTTTACAGGGGGTGCATTTATCGATCGGTCGTTTTTACAGGGGGTGTATTTATCGATCGGTCGTTTTTACAGGGGGTGTATTTATCGATCGGTCGTTTTTACAGGGGGTGTATTTATCGATCGGTCGTTTTTACAGGGGGTGTATTTATCGATCGGTCGTTTTTACAGGGCGTGTATTTATCGATCGGTCGTTTTTACAGGGGGTGTATTTATCGATCGGTCGTTTTTACAGGGGGTGTATTTATCGATCGGTCGTTTTTACAGGGTTTGTATTTATCGATCGGTCGTTTTACAGGGGGTGTATCTATCGATCGGTCGTTTTTACAGGGGGTGTATTTATCGATCGGTCGTTTTTACAGGGGGTGTATCTATCGATCGGTCGTTTTTACAGGGGGTGTATCTATCGATCGGTCGTTTTTACAGGGGGTGTATCTATCGATCGGTCGTTTTTACAGGCGGTGTATTTATCGATCGGTCGTTTTTACAGGGGGTGTATTTATCGATCGGTCGTTTTTACAGGGGGTGTATCTATCGATCGGTCGTTTTTACAGGGGGTGTATTTATCGATCGGTCGTTTTTACAGGGGGTGTATTTATCGATCGGTCGTTTTTACAGGGGGTGTATTTTTCGATCGGTCGTTTTTACGGGGGGTGTATTTATCGATCGGTCGTTTTTACAGGGGGTGTATTTATCGATCGGTCGTTTTTACAGGGGGTGTATTTTTCGATCGGTCGTTTTTACGGGGGGTGTATTTATCGATCGGTCTTTTTTACGAGGGGTGTATTTATCGATCGGTCGTTTTTACAGGGGGTGTATTTATCGATCGGTCGTTTTTACGGGGGGTGTATTTATCGATCGGTCGTTTTTACGGGGGGTGTATTTATCGATCGGTCGTTTTTACGGGGGGTGTATTTATCGATCGGTCGTTTTTACAGGGGGTGTATTTATCGATCGGTCGTTTTTACAAGGGGTGTATTTATCGATCGGTCGTTTTTACAGGGGGTGTATTTATCGATCGGTCGTTTTTACAGGGGGTGTATTTATCGATCGGTCGTTTTTACAGGGGGTGTATTTATCGATCGGTCGTTTTTACAGGGGGTGTATATATCGATCGGTCGTTTTTACAGGGGGTGTATTTATCGATCGGTCGTTTTTACAGGGGGTGTATTTATCGATCGGTCGTTTTTACAGGGGGTGTATATATCGATCGGTCGTTTTTACAGGGGGTGTATTTATCGATCGGTTGTTTTTACAGGGGGTGTATTTATCGATCGGTCGTTTTTACAGGGGGTGTATTTATCGATCGGTTGTTTTTACAGGGGGTGTATTTATCGATCGGTCGTTTTTACAGGGGGTGTATTTTTCGATCGGTCGTTTTTACGGGGGGTGTATTTATCGATCGGTCGTTTTTACGGGGGGTGTATTTATCGATCGGTCGTTTTTACGGGGGGTGTATTTATCGATCGGTCGTTTTTACAGGGAGTGTATTTATCGATCGGTCGTTTTTACAGGGGGTGTATTTATCGATCGGTCGTTTTTACAGGGGGTGTATTTATCGATCGGTCGTTTTTACAGGGGATGTATTTATCGATCGGTCGTTTTTACAGGGGGTGTATTTATCGATCGGTCGTTTTTACAGGGGGTGTATTTATCGATCGGTCGTTTTTACAGGGGGTGTATATATCGATAGGTCGTTTTTACAGGGGGTGTATTTATCGATCGGTTGTTTTTACAGGGGGTGTATTTATCGATCGGTCGTTTTTACAAGGGGTGTATTTATCGATCGGTCGTTTTTACAGGGGGTGTATTTATCGATCGGTCGTTTTTACAGGGGGTGTATTTATCGATCGGTCGTTTTTACAGGGGGTGTATATATCGATCGGTCGTTTTTACAGGGTGTGTATTTATCGATCGGTCGTTTTTACAGGGTGTGTATTTATCGATCGGTCGTTTTTACAGGGGGTGTATTTATCGATCGGTTGTTTTTACAGGGGGTGTATTTATCGATCGGTCGTTTTTACAGGGGGTGTATTTTTCGATCGGTCGTTTTTACGGGGGGTGTATTTATCGATCGGTCGTTTTTACGGGGGGTGTATTTATCGATCGGTCGTTTTTACGGGGGGTGTATTTATCGATCGGTCGTTTTTACAGGGAGTGTATTTATCGATCGGTCGTTTTTACAGGGGGTGTATTTATCGATCGGTCGTTTTTACAGGGGGTGTATTTATCGATCGGTCGTTTTTACAGGGGATGTATTTATCGATCGGTCGTTTTTACAGGGGGTGTATTTATCGATCGGTCGTTTTTACAGGGGGTGTATTTATCGATCGGTCGTTTTTACAGGGGGTGTATATATCGATCGGTCGTTTTTACAGGGGGTGTATTTATCGATCGGTCGTTTTTACGGGGGGTGTATTTATCGATCGGTCGTTTTTACAGGGAGTGTATTTATCGATCGGTCGTTTTTACAGGGGGTGTATTTATCGATCGGTCGTTTTTACAGGGGGTGTATTTATCGATCGGTCGTTTTTACAGGGGATGTATTTATCGATCGGTCGTTTTTACAGGGGGTGTATTTATCGATCGGTCGTTTTTACAGGGGGTGTATTTATCGATCGGTCGTTTTTACAGGGGGTGTATATATCGATCGGTCGTTTTTACAGGGGGTGTATTTATCGATCGGTTGTTTTTACCGGGGGTGTATTTATCGATCGGTTGTTTTTACAGGGGGTGTATTTATCGATCGGTCGTTTTTCAGGGGTGTATTTATCGATCGGTCGTTTTTACAGGGGGTGTATTTACGATCGGTCGTTTTTACAGGGGGTGTATTTATCGATCGGTCGTTTTTACAGGGGATGCATTTATCGATCGGTCGTTTTTACGGGGGGTGTATTTATCGGTCGGTCGTTTTTACAGGGGGTGTATTTATCGATCGGTCGTTTTACAGGGGGTGTATTTATCGATCGGTCGTTTTTACAGGGGGTGTATTTATCGATCGGTCGTTTTTACAGGGTGTGTATTTATCGATCGGTCGTTTTTACAGGGGGTGTATTTATCGATCGGTCGTTTTTACAGGGGGTGTATTTATCGATCGGTCGTTTGACAGGGGGTGTATTTATCGATCGGTCGTTTTTACAGGGGGTGTATTTATCGATCGGTCGTTTTTACAGGGGGTGTATTTATCGATCGGTCGTTTTTACAGGGGGTGTATTTAACGATCGGTCGTTTTTACAGGGGGTGTATCTATCGATCGGTCGTTTTTACAGGGGGTGTATTTATCGATCGGTCGTTTTTACAGGGGGTGTATTTATCGATCGGTCGTTTTTACAGGGTGTGTATTTATCGATCGGTCGTTTTTAGAGGGGGTGTATTTATCGATCGGTCGTTTTTACAGGGGGTGTATTTATCGATCGGTCGTTTTTACAGGGGGTGTATTTATCGATCGGTCGTTTTTACAGGGGGTGTATCTATCGATCGGTCGTTTTTACAGGGGGTGTATTTATCGATCGGTCGTTTTTACAGGGGGTGTATCTATCGATCGGTCGTTTTTACAGGGGGTGTATTTATCGATCGGTCGTTTTTACAGGGGTGTATTTATCGATCGGTCGTTTTTACAGGGGGTGTATTTATCGATCGGTCGTTTTTACAGGGGGTGTATTTATCGATCGATCGTTTTTATAGGGGGTGTATCTATCGATCGATCGTTTTTACAGGGGGTGTATCTATCGATCGGTCGTTTTTACAGGGGGTGTATCTATCGATCGGTCGTTTTTACAGGGGGTGTATTTATCGATCGGTCGTTTTTACAGGGGTGTATTTATCGATCGGTCGTTTTTACAGGGGGTGTATTTATCGATCGGTCGTTTTTACAGGGGGTGTATTTATCGATCGGTCGTTTTTACAGGGGGTGTATTTTTCGATCGGTCGTTTTTACGGGGGGTGTATTTATCGATCGGTCGTTTTTACGGGGGGTGTATTTATCGATCGGTCGTTTTTACGGGGGGTGTATTTATCGATCGGTCGTTTTTACAGGGAGTGTATTTATCGATCGGTCGTTTTTACAGGGGGTGTATTTATCGATCGGTCGTTTTTACAGGGGGTGTATTTATCGATCGGTCGTTTTTACAGGGGATGTATTTATCGATCAGTCGTTTTTACAGGGGGTGTATTTATCGATCGGTCGTTTTTACAGGGGGTGTATTTATCGATCTGTCGTTTTTACAGGGGGTGTATTTATCGATCGGTCGTTTTTACAGGGGGTGTATATATCGATCGGTCGTTTTTACAGGGGGTGTATTTATCGATCGGTCGTTTTTACAGGGGGTGTATTTATCGATCGGTCGTTTTTACAGGGGGTGTATTTATCGATCGGTTGTTTTTACAGGGGGTGTATTTATCGATCGGTCGTTTTTACAGGGGGTGTATTTTTCGATCGGTCGTTTTTACGGGGGGTGTATTTATCGATCGGTCGTTTTTACGGGGGGTGTATTTATCGATCGGTCGTTTTTACGGGGGGTGTATTTATCGATCGGTCGTTTTTACAGGGAGTGTATTTATCGATCGGTTGTTTTTACAGGGGGTGTATTTATCGATCGGTCGTTTTTACAGGGGGTGTATTTATCGATCGGTCGTTTTTACAGGGGATGTATTTATCGATCGGTCGTTCTTACAGGGGGTGTATTTATCGATCGGTCGTTTTTACAGGGGGTGTATATATCGATCGGTCGTTTTTACAGGGGGTGTATTTCTCGATCGGTTGTTTTTACAGGGGGTGTATTTATCGATCGGTCGTTTTTACAGGGGGTGTATTTATCGATCGGTCGTTTTTACAGGGGGTGTATTTATCGATCGGTCGTTTTTACAGGGGGTGTATTTATCGATCGGTCGTTTTTACAGGGGGTGTATATATCGATCGGTCGTTTTTACAGGGGGTGTATTTATCGATCGGTCGTTTTTACAGAGGGTGTATTTATCGATCGGTCGTTTTTACAGGGGGTGTATTTATCGATCGGTTGTTTTTACAGGGGGTGTATTTATCGATCGGTCGTTTTCACAGGGGTGTATTTATCGATCGGTCGTTTTTACAGGGGGTGTATTTATCGATCGGTCGTTTTTACAGGGGGTGTATATATCGATCGGTCGTTTTTACAGGGGGTGTATTTATCGATCGGTCGTTTTTACAGGGGTGTATTTATCGATCGGTCGTTTTTACAGGGGGTGTATTTATCGATCGGTCGTTTTTACAGGGGGTGTATTTATCGATCGGTCGTTTTTACAGGGGGTGCATTTATCGATCGGTCGTTTTTACAGGGGGTGTATTTATCGATCGGTCGTTTTTACAGGGGGTGTATTTATCGATCGGTCGTTTTTACAGGGGGTGTATTTATCGATCGGTCGTTTTTACAGGGGGTGTATTTATCGATCGGTCGTTTTTACAGGGCGTGTATTTATCGATCGGTCGTTTTTACAGGGGGTGTATTTATCGATCGGTCGTTTTTACAGGGGGTGTATTTATCGATCGGTCGTTTTTACAGGGTTTGTATTTATCGATCGGTCGTTTTACAGGGGGTGTATCTATCGATCGGTCGTTTTTACAGGGGGTGTATTTATCGATCGGTCGTTTTTACAGGGGGTGTATCTATCGATCGGTCGTTTTTACAGGGGGTGTATTTATCGATCGGTCGTTTTTACAGGGGGTGTATTTATCGATCGGTCGTTTTTACAGGGGGTGTATTTTTCGATCGGTCGTTTTTACGGGGGGTGTATTTATCGATCGGTCGTTTTTACAGGGGGTGTATTTATCGATCGGTCGTTTTTACAGGGGGTGTATTTTTCGATCGGTCGTTTTTACGGGGGGTGTATTTATCGATCGGTCTTTTTTACGAGGGGTGTATTTATCGATCGGTCGTTTTTACAGGGGGTGTATTTATCGATCGGTCGTTTTTACGGGGGGTGTATTTATCGATCGGTCGTTTTTACGGGGGGTGTATTTATCGATCGGTCGTTTTTACGGGGGGTGTATTTATCGATCGGTCGTTTTTACAGGGGGTGTATTTATCGATCGGTCGTTTTTACAAGGGGTGTATTTATCGATCGGTCGTTTTTACAGGGGGTGTATTTATCGATCGGTCGTTTTTACAGGGGGTGTATTTATCGATCGGTCGTTTTTACAGGGGGTGTATTTATCGATCGGTCGTTTTTACAGGGGGTGTATATATCGATCGGTCGTTTTTACAGGGGGTGTATTTATCGATCGGTCGTTTTTACAGGGGGTGTATTTATCGATCGGTCGTTTTTACAGGGGGTGTATATATCGATCGGTCGTTTTTACAGGGGGTGTATTTATCGATCGGTTGTTTTTACAGGGGGTGTATTTATCGATCGGTCGTTTTTACAGGGGGTGTATTTATCGATCGGTTGTTTTTACAGGGGGTGTATTTATCGATCGGTCGTTTTTACAGGGGGTGTATTTTTCGATCGGTCGTTTTTACGGGGGGTGTATTTATCGATCGGTCGTTTTTACGGGGGGTGTATTTATCGATCGGTCGTTTTTACGGGGGGTGTATTTATCGATCGGTCGTTTTTACAGGGAGTGTATTTATCGATCGGTCGTTTTTACAGGGGGTGTATTTATCGATCGGTCGTTTTTACAGGGGGTGTATTTATCGATCGGTCGTTTTTACAGGGGATGTATTTATCGATCGGTCGTTTTTACAGGGGGTGTATTTATCGATCGGTCGTTTTTACAGGGGGTGTATTTATCGATCGGTCGTTTTTACAGGGGGTGTATATATCGATAGGTCGTTTTTACAGGGGGTGTATTTATCGATCGGTTGTTTTTACAGGGGGTGTATTTATCGATCGGTCGTTTTTACAAGGGGTGTATTTATCGATCGGTCGTTTTTACAGGGGGTGTATTTATCGATCGGTCGTTTTTACAGGGGGTGTATTTATCGATCGGTCGTTTTTACAGGGGGTGTATATATCGATCGGTCGTTTTTACAGGGGGTGTATTTATCGATCGGTTGTTTTTACAGGGGGTGTATTTATCGATCGGTCGTTTTTACAGGGGGTGTATTTATCGATCGGTTGTTTTTACAGGGGGTGTATTTATCGATCGGTCGTTTTTACAGGGGGTGTATTTTTCGATCGGTCGTTTTTACGGGGGGTGTATTTATCGATCGGTCGTTTTTACGGGGGGTGTATTTATCGATCGGTCGTTTTTACGGGGGGTGTATTTATCGATCGGTCGTTTTTACAGGGAGTGTATTTATCGATCAGTCGTTTTTACAGGGGGTGTATTTATCGATCGGTCGTTTTTACAGGGGGTGTATTTATCGATCGGTCGTTTTTACAGGGGATGTATTTATCGATCGGTCGTTTTTACAGGGGGTGTATTTATCGATCGGTCGTTTTTACAGGGGGTGTATTTATCGATCGGTCGTTTTTACAGGGGGTGTATATATCGATCGGTCGTTTTTACAGGGGGTGTATTTATCGATCGGTTGTTTTTACCGGGGGTGTATTTATCGATCGGTTGTTTTTACAGGGGGTGTATTTATCGATCGGTCGTTTTTCAGGGGTGTATTTATCGATCGGTCGTTTTTACAGGGGGTGTATTTACGATCGGTCGTTTTTACAGGGGGTGTATTTATCGATCGGTCGTTTTTACAGGGGATGCATTTATCGATCGGTCGTTTTTACAGGGGGTGTATTTATCGATCGGTCGTTTTTACAGGGGGTGTATTTATCGATCGGTCGTTTTTACAGGGGGTGTATTTATCGATCGGTCGTTTTTACAGGGGGTGTATTTATCGATCGGTCGTTTTTACAGGGGATGTATTTATCGATCGGTCGTTTTTACAGGGGGTGTATTTATCGATCGGTCGTTTTTACAGGGGGTGTATTTATCGATCGGTCGTTTTTACAGGGGGTGTATATATCGATCGGTCGTTTTTACAGGGGGTGTATTTATCGATCGGTCGTTTTTACAGGGGGTGTATATATCGATCGGTCGTTTTTACAGGGGGTGTATTTATCGATCGGTCGTTTTTACAGGGGGTGTATTTATCGATCGGTCGTTTTTACAGGGGGTGTATATATCGATCGGTCGTTTTTACAGGGGGTGTATTTATCGATCGGTTGTTTTTACAGGGGGTGTATTTATCGATCGGTCGTTTTTACAAGGGGTGTATTTATCGATCGGTCGTTTTTACAGGGGGTGTATTTATCGATCGGTCGTTTTTACAGGGGGTGTATATATCGATCGGTCGTTTTTACAGGGGGTGTATTTATCGATCGGTTGTTTTTACAGGGGGTGTATTTATCGATCGGTCGTTTTTACAGGGGGTGTATTTATCGATCGGTTGTTTTTACAGGGGGTGTATTTATCGATCGGTCGTTTTTACAGGGGGTGTATTTTTCGATCGGTCGTTTTTACGGGGGGTGTATTTATCGATCGGTCGTTTTTACGGGGGGTGTATTTATCGATCGGTCGTTTTTACGGGGGGTGTATTTATCGATCGGTTGTTTTTACAGGGGGTGTATTTATCGATCGGTCGTTTTTACAGGGGGTGTATTTTTCGATCGGTCGTTTTTACGGGGGGTGTATTTATCGATCGGTCGTTTTTACAGGGGGTGTATTTATCGATCGGTCGTTTTTACAGGGAGTGTATTTATCGATCGGTCGTTTTTACAGGGGGTGTATTTATCGATCGGTCGTTTTTACAGGGGGTGTATTTATCGATCGGTCGTTTTTACAGGGGATGTATTTATCGATCGGTCGTTTTTACAGGGGGTGTATTTATCGATCGGTCGTTTTTGCAGGGGGTGTATTTATCGATCGGTCGTTTTTACAGGGGGTGTATATATCGATCGGTCGTTTTTACAGGGGGTGTATTTATCGATCGGTTGTTTTTACCGGGGGTGTATTTATCGATCGGTTGTTTTTACAGGGGGTGTATTTATCGATCGGTCGTTTTTCAGGGGTGTATTTATCGATCGGTCGTTTTTACAGGGGGTGTATTTACGATCGGTCGTTTTTACAGGGGGTGTATTTATCGATCGGTCGTTTTTACAGGGGATGCATTTATCGATCGGTCGTTTTTACAGGGGGTGTATTTATCGATCGGTCGTTTTTACAGGGGGTGTATTTATCGATCGGTCGTTTTTACAGGGGGTGTATTTATCGATCGGTCGTTTTTACAGGGGGTGTATTTATCGATCGGTCGTTTTTACAGGGGGTGTATTTATCGATCGGTCGTTTTTACAGGGGGTGTATTTATCGATCGGTCGTTTTTACAGGGGGTGTATTTATCGATCGGTCGTTTTTACAGGGGGTGTATTTATCGATCGGTCGTTTTACAGGGGGTGTATCTATCTATCGATCGGTCGTTTTTACAGGGGGTGTATTTATCGATCGGTCGTTTTTACAGGGGGTGTATCTATCGATCGGTCGTTTTTACAGGGGGTGTATCTATCGATCGGTCGTTTTTACAGGGGGTGTATTTATCGATCGGTCGTTTTTACAGGGGGTGTATTTATCGATCGGTCGTTTTTACAGGGCGTGTATTTATCGATCGGTCGTTTTTACAGGGGGTGTATTTATCGATCGGTCGTTTTTACAGGGGGTGTATTTATCGATCGGTCGTTTTTACAGGGTTTGTATTTATCGATCGGTCGTTTTACAGGGGGTGTATCTATCGATCGGTCGTTTTTACAGGGGGTGTATTTATCGATCGGTCGTTTTTACAGGGGGTGTATCTATCGATCGGTCGTTTTTACAGGGGGTGTATCTATCGATCGGTCGTTTTTACAGGGGGTGTATCTATCGATCGGTCGTTTTTACAGGCGGTGTATTTATCGATCGGTCGTTTTTACAGGGGGTGTATTTATCGATCGGTCGTTTTTACAGGGGGTGTATCTATCGATCGGTCGTTTTTACAGGGGGTGTATTTATCGATCGGTCGTTTTTACAGGGGGTGTATTTATCGATCGGTCGTTTTTACAGGGGGTGTATTTTTCGATCGGTCGTTTTTACGGGGGGTGTATTTATCGATCGGTCTTTTTTACGGGGGGTGTATTTATCGATCGGTCGTTTTTACAGGGGGTGTATTTATCAATCGGTCGTTTTTACGGGGGGTGTATTTATCGATCGGTCGTTTTTACGGGGGGTGTATTTATCGATCGGTCGTTTTTACGGGGGGTGTATTTATCGATCGGTCGTTTTTACAGGGGGTGTATTTATCGATCGGTCGTTTTTACAAGGGGTGTATTTATCGATCGGTCGTTTTTACAGGGGGTGTATTTATCGATCGGTCGTTTTTACAGGGGGTGTATTTATCGATCGGTCGTTTTTACAGGGGGTGTATTTATCGATCGGTCGTTTTTACAAGGGGTGTATTTATCGATCGGTCGTTTTTACAGGGGGTGTATTTATCGATCGGTCGTTTTTACAGGGGGTGTATTTATCGATCGGTCGTTTTTACAGGGGGTGTATATATCGATCGGTCGTTTTTACAGGGGGTGTATTTATCGATCGGTTGTTTTTACAGGGGGTGTATTTATCGATCGGTCGTTTTTACAGGGGGTGTATTTATCGATCGGTTGTTTTTACAGGGGGTGTATTTATCGATCGGTCGTTTTTACAGGGGGTGTATTTTTCGATCGGTCGTTTTTACGGGGGGTGTATTTATCGATCGGTCGTTTTTACGGGGGGTGTATTTATCGATCGGTCGTTTTTACGGGGGGTGTATTTATCGATCGGTCGTTTTTACAGGGAGTGTATTTATCGATCGGTCGTTTTTACAGGGGGTGTATTTATCGATCGGTCGTTTTTACAGGGGGTGTATTTATCGATCGGTCGTTTTTACAGGGGATGTATTTATCGATCGGTCGTTTTTACAGGGGGTGTATTTATCGATCGGTCGTTTTTACAGGGGGTGTATTTATCGATCGGTCGTTTTTACAGGGGGTGTATATATCGATCGGTCGTTTTTACAGGGGGTGTATTTATCGATCGGTTGTTTTTACAGGGGGTGTATTTATCGATCGGTCGTTTTTACAAGGGGTGTATTTATCGATCGGTCGTTTTTACAGGGGGTGTATTTATCGATCGGTCGTTTTTACAGGGGGTGTATTTATCGATCGGTCGTTTTTACAGGGGGTGTATATATCGATCGGTCGTTTTTACAGGGGGTGTATTTATCGATCGGTTGTTTTTACAGGGGGTGTATTTATCGATCGGTCGTTTTTACAGGGGGTGTATTTATCGATCGGTTGTTTTTACAGGGGGTGTATTTATCGATCGGTCGTTTTTACAGGGGGTGTATTTTTCGATCGGTCGTTTTTACGGGGGGTGTATTTATCGATCGGTCGTTTTTACGGGGGGTGTATTTATCGATCGGTCGTTTTTACGGGGGGTGTATTTATCGATCGGTCGTTTTTACAGGGAGTGTATTTATCGATCGGTCGTTTTTACAGGGGGTGTATTTATCGATCGGTCGTTTTTACAGGGGGTGTATTTATCGATCGGTCGTTTTTACAGGGGATGTATTTATCGATCGGTCGTTTTTACAGGGGGTGTATTTATCGATCGGTCGTTTTTACAGGGGGTGTATTTATCGATCGGTCGTTTTTACAGGGGGTGTATATATCGATCGGTCGTTTTTACAGGGGGTGTATTTATCGATCGGTTGTTTTTACCGGGGGTGTATTTATCGATCGGTTGTTTTTACAGGGGGTGTATTTATCGATCGGTCGTTTTTCAGGGGTGTATTTATCGATCGGTCGTTTTTACAGGGGGTGTATTTACGATCGGTCGTTTTTACAGGGGGTGTATTTATCGATCGGTCGTTTTTACAGGGGATGCATTTATCGATCGGTCGTTTTTACAGGGGGTGTATTTATCGATCGGTCGTTTTTACAGGGGGTGTATTTATCGATCGGTCGTTTTTACAGGGGGTGTATTTATCGATCGGTCGTTTTTACAGGGGGTGTATTTATCGATCGGTCGTTTTTACAGGGGGTGTATTTATCGATCGGTCGTTTTTACAGGGGGTGTATTTATCGATCGGTCGTTTTTACAGGGGGTGTATTTATCGATCGGTCGTTTTTACAGGGGGTGTATTTATCGATCGGTCGTTTTACAGGGGGTGTATCTATCTATCGATCGGTCGTTTTTACAGGGGGTGTATTTATCGATCGGTCGTTTTTACAGGGGGTGTATCTATCGATCGGTCGTTTTTACAGGGGGTGTATCTATCGATCGGTCGTTTTTACAGGCGGTGTATTTATCGATCGGTCGTTTTTACAGGGGGTGTATTTATCGATCGGTCGTTTTTACAGGGGGTGTATCTATCGATCGGTCGTTTTTACAGGGGGTGTATTTATCGATCGGTCGTTTTTACAGGGGGTGTATTTATCGATCGGTCGTTTTTACAGGGGGTGTATTTTTCGATCGGTCGTTTTTACGGGGGGTGTATTTATCGATCGGTCGTTTTTACAGGGGGTGTATTTATCGATCGGTCGTTTTTACGGGGGGTGTATTTATCGATCGGTCGTTTTTACGGGGGGTGTATTTATCGATCGGTCGTTTTTACAGGGGGTGCATTTATCGATCGGTCGTTTTTACAGGGGGTGTATTTATCGATCGGTCGTTTTTACAGGGGGTGTATTTATCGATCGGTCGTTTTTACAGGGGGTGTATTTATCGATCGGTCGTTTTTACAGGGGGTGTATTTATCGATCGGTCGTTTTTACAAGGGGTGTATTTATCGATCGGTCGTTTTTACAGGGGGTGTATTTATCGATCGGTCGTTTTTACAGGGGGTGTATTTATCGATCGGTCGTTTTTACAGGGGATGTATTTATCGATCGGTCGTTTTTACAGGGGGTGTATTTATCGATCGGTCGTTTTTACAGGGGGTGTATTTATCGATCGGTCGTTTTTACAGGGGTGTATTTATCGATCGGTCGTTTTTACAGGGGATGTATTTATCGATCGGTCGTTTTTACAGGGGGTGTATTTATCGATCGGTCGTTTTTACAAGGGGTGCATTTATCGATCGGTCGTTTTTACAGGGGGTGTATTTATCGATCGGTCGTGTTTACAGAGGGTGTATTTATCGATCGGTCGTTTTTACAGGGGGTGTATTTATCGATCGGTCGTTTTTACAGGGGGTGTATTTATCGATCGGTCGTTTTTACAGGGGGTGTATTTATCGATCGGTCGTTTTTACAGGGGGTGTATTTATCGATCGGTCGTTTTACAGGGGGGGTATTTATCGATCGGTCGTTTTTACGGGGGGTGTATTTATCGATCGGTCGTTTTTACGGGGGGTGAATTTATCGATCGGTCGTTTTTACAGGGGGTGTATTTATCGATCGGTCGTTTTTACAGGGGGTGTATTTATCGATCGGTCGTTTTTACAGGGGGGTGTATTTATCGGTCGGTCGTTTTTACAGGGGGTGTATCTATTGGTCGTTTTTACAGGGGGTGTATTTATCGATCGGTCGTTTTTACAGTTGGTGTATTTATCGATCGGTCGTTTTTACAGGGGTGTATTTATCGATCGGTCGTTTTTACAGGGGGTGTATATATCGATCGGTCGTTTTTACAGGGAGTGTATTTATCGATCGGTCGTTTTTACGGGGGGTATATTTATCGATCGGTCGTTTTTACGGGGGGTGTATTTATCGATCGGTCGTTTTTACGGGGGTGTATTTATCGATCGGTCGTTTTTACGGGGGGTGTATTTATCGATCGGTCGTTTTTACGGGGGGTGTATTTATCGATCGGTCGTTTTTACGGGGGGTGTATTTATCGATCGGTCGTTTTTACGGGGGGTGTATCTATCGATCGGTCGTTTTTAACGGAGGGTGTATTTATCGATCGGTCGTTTTTACGGGGGTTGTATTTATCGATCGGTCGTTTTTACGGGGGGGTGTATTTATCGATCGGTCGTTTTTACGGGGGGTGTATCTATCGAGCGGTCGTTTTTACGGGGGTTGTATCTATCGAGCGTCGTTTTTACGGGGGTGTATCTATCGATCGGTCGTTTTTACGGGGGGTGTATCTATCGATCGGTCGTTTTTACGGGGGTGTATCTATCGATCGGTCGTTTTTACAGGGGGTGTATCTATCGATCGGTCGTTTTTACAGGGGGTGTATTTATCGATCGGTCGTTTTTACAGGGGGTGTATTTATCGATCGGTCGTTTTTACGGGGGGGTATTTATCGATCGGTCGTTTTTACGGGGGGTGTATTTATCGATCGGTCGTTTTTACGGGGGGTGAATTTATCGATCGGTCGTTTTTACAGGGGGTGTATTTATCGATCGGTCGTTTTTACAGGGGGTGTATTTATCGATCGGTCGTTTTTACAGGGGGGTGTATTTATCGGTCGGTCGTTTTTACAGGGGGTGTATCTATTGGTCGTTTTTACAGGGGGTGTATTTATCGATCGGTCGTTTTTACAGTTGGTGTATTTATCGATCGGTCGTTTTTACAGGGGTGTATTTATCGATCGGTCGTTTTTACAGGGGGTGTATATATCGATCGGTCGTTTTTACAGGGAGTGTATTTATCGATCGATCGTTTTTACGGGGGGTATATTTATCGATCGGTCGTTTTTACGGGGGGTGTATTTATCGATCGGTCGTTTTTACGGGGGTGTATTTATCGATCGGTCGTTTTTACGGGGGGTGTATTTATCGATCGGTCGTTTTTACGGGGGGTGTATTTATCGATCGGTCGTTTTTACGGGGGGTGTATTTATCGATCGGTCGTTTTTACGGGGGGTGTATCTATCGATCGGTCGTTTTTAACGGAGGGTGTATTTATCGATCGGTCGTTTTTACGGGGGTTGTATTTATCGATCGGTCGTTTTTACGGGGGGTGTATTTATCGATCGGTCGTTTTTACGGGGGGTGTATCTATCGAGCGGTCGTTTTTACGGGGGTTGTATCTATCGAGCGTCGTTTTTACGGGGGTGTATCTATCGATCGGTCGTTTTTACGGGGGGTGTATCTATCGATCGGTCGTTTTTACGGGGGTGTATCTATCGATCGGTCGTTTTTACAGGGGGTGTATCTATCGATCGGTCGTTTTTACAGGGGGTGTATTTATCGATCGGTCGTTTTTACAGGGGGTGTATTTATCGATCGGTCGTTTTTACAGGAGGTGTATTTATCGATCGGTCGTTTTTACAGGGGGTGTATTTATCGATCGGTCGTTTTTACAGGGGGTGTATCTATCGATCGGTCGTTTTTACAGGGGGTGTATTTATCGATCGGTCGTTTTTACGGGGGGTGTATTTATCGATCGGTCGTTTTTACGGGGGGTGTATTTATCGATCGGTCGTTTTTACGGGGGGTGTATTTATCGATCAGTCGTTTTTACGGAGGGTGTATTTATCGATCGGTCGTTTTTACGGGGGTGTATTTATCGATCGGTCGTTTTTACAGGGGGTGTATTTATCGATTGGTCGTTTTTACAGGAGGTGTATTTATCGATCGGTCGTTTTTACAGGGGGTGTATTTATCGATCGGTCGTTTTTACAGGGGGTGTATCTATCGATCGGTCGTTTTTACAGGGGGTGTATTTATCGATCGGTCGTTTTTACAGGTTGTGTATTTATCGATCGGTCGTTTTTACAGGGGTGTATTTATCGATCGGTCGTTTTTACAGGGGTGTATTTATCGATCGGTCGTTTTTACAGGGGGTGTATTTATCGATCGGTCGTTTTTACAGGGGGTGTATTTATCGATCGGTCGTTTTTACAGGGGGTGTATTTTTCGATCGGTCGTTTTTACAGGGGGTGTATTTATCGATCGGTCGTTTTTACAGGGGGTGTATTTATCGATCGGTCGTTTTTACAGGGGGTGTATTTATCGATAAAAATACACCCCCTGAAAAATTACACCCCCTGTAAAATTACACCCCCTGTAAAAATACACCCCCTGTAAAAATACAACCCCTATAAAAATACACCCCCCTATAAAAATACACCCCCTGTAAAAATACACCCCCTGTAAAAATACACCCCCTGTAAAATTACACCCCCTGTAAAAATACACCCAGTGTAAAAATACACCCCCTGTAAAAATACACCCCCTGTAAAATTACACCCCTTGTAAAAATACACCCCCTGTAAAAATACACCCCCTGTAAAAATACACCCCCCTGTAAAAATACACCCCTATAAAAATCCACCCCCTGTAAAAATACACCCCTGTAAAATTACACCCCCTGTAAAAATACACCCCCTGTAAAATTACACCCCCTGTAAAAATACACCCCCTGTAAAAATACACCCCCTGTAAAAATACACCCCCTGTAAAATTACACCCCTTGTAAAAATACACCCCCTGTAAAAATACACCCCCTGTAAAAATACACCCCCTGTAAAAATACACCCCCGTAAAAATACACCCCCTGTAAAAATACACCCCCTGTAAAAATACACCACCTGTAAAAATACACCCCCTGTAAAAATACTCCCCCTGTAAAAATACACCCCCTGTAAAAATACATCCCCTGTAAAAATACACCCCCTGTAAAATAAAACACCCCTTTTTTGAAAATAAAACACCCCTTTTTTGAAAATAAAACCCCTTTTTTGAAAATAAAACACCCCTTTTTTGAAAATAAAACACCCCTTTTTTGAAAATAAAACACCCCTTTTTTGAAAATATAACACCCCTTTATGAAAATAAAACACCCCTTGTAAAATTTTTGATTATTTTACAGGGGGTGTATTTTTTTTTACAATGGGTACCCCTTGTAAAATTTTTGATTATTTATATTACAGGGGGTGTTTTTATTTTTTTTACAAGGGGTACCCCTTATTGAAAATAAAACACCCCCTTTTTGAAAATAAAACACCCTTTTTGAAAATAAAACACCCCCTTTTTGAAAATAAAACACCCCCTTTTTGAAAATAAAACACCCCCTTTTTGAAAATAAAACACCCCCTTTTTGAAAATAAAACACCCCCTTTTTGAAAATAAAACACCCCCTTTTTGAAAATAAAACACCCCCTTTTTGAAAATAAAACACCCCCTTTTTGAAAATAAAACACCCCCTTTTTGAAAATAAAACACCCCCTTTTTGAAAATAAAACAGCCCCTTTTTGAAAATAAAACACCCCCTTTTTGAAAATAAAACACCCCCTTTTTGAAAATAAAACACCCCCTTTTTGAAAATAAAACACCCCCTTTTTGAAAATAAAACACCCCCTTTTTGAAAATAAAACACCCCCCCTTTTGAAAATAAAACACCCCCCTTTTGAAAATAAAACACCCCTTTTTTGAAAATAAAACCCCTTTTTGGAAAATAAAACACCCCCTTTTTGAAAATAAAACACCCCCTTTTTGAAAATAAAACACCCCCCTTTTGAAAATAAAACACCCCCCTTTTGAAAATAAAACACCCCTTTTTTGAAAATAAAACCCCTTTTTGGAAAATAAAACACCCCTTTTTGGAAAATAAAATTGAGGTTGAGATTGAGAAAAATTGAGATTGAGATTGAGAAAAATTGAGATTGAGATTGAGAAAAATTGAGATTGAGATTGAGAAAAATTGAGATTGAGATTGAGAAAAATTGAGATTGAGATTGAGAAAAATTGAGATTGAGATTGAGAAAAATTGAGATTGAGATTGAGAAAAATTGAGATTGAGAAAAATTGAGATTGAGAAAAATTGAGATTGAGAAAAAGTTCCGAAGACTTAGCTGCGAACACCACGAACGAGCTTTGAAAATAAAACGAGCTTTGAAAATAAAACATGCTTTGAAAATAAAACGAGCTTTGAAAATAAAACATGCTTTGAAAATAAAACGAGCTTTGAAAATAAAACGAGCTTTGAAAATAAAACGAGCTTTGAAAATAAAACGAGCTTTGAAAATAAAACGAGCTTTGAAAAGAAAACGAGCTTTGAAAAGAGAACGAGCTTTGAAAATAAAACGAGCTTTGAAAATAAAACGAGCTTTGAAAATAAAACGAGCTTTGAAAATAAAACGAGCTTTGAAAATAAAACGAGCTTTGAAAATAAAACACCCCTTGAAAATAAAACACCCCTTGAAAATAAAACACCCCTTGAAAATAAAACACCCCTTGAAAATAAAACACCCCTTGAAAATAAAACTCCCCTTGAAAATAAAACACCCCTTGAAAATAAAACCCCCCTTGAAAATAAAACACCCCTTGAAAATAAAACACCCCTTTGAAAATAAAACCCCCTTTGAAAATAAAACCCCTTTGAAAATAAAACCCCCTTTGAAAATAAAACCCCCTTTGAAAATAAAACCCCCTTTGAAAATAAAACCCCTTTTGAAAATAAAATCCCCTTTGAAAATAAAACACCCTTTGAAAATAAAACACCCTTTGAAAATAAAACACCCTTTGAAAATAAAACACCCTTTGAAAATAAAACACCCTTTGAAAATAAAACACCCTTTGAAAATAAAACACCCTTTGAATATAAAACACGCTTTGAATAAAACTAGTTTTGGATTTTTTTTTTTTTTTTTTTTTTTTTCCATTTTTTACCTTTAGAAAATAAAACAAGCTTTGAAAATAAAACAAGCTTTGAAAATAAAACACGCTTTGAAAATATAAAATTCCTTGAAAATTAATCACGGTTTGAAAATAAAACACGGTTTGAAAATAAAACACGCTTTGAAAAAAACGCGCTTTGCGCGCTTTGAAAAAAACACGATTTGAAAAAACACGCTTCGAAAATAAAAAAGGCTTTGAAAATAAAACAAGCTTGAAAATAAAAGTCGGTTTGAGACCATTTCATTCGCTGTCAAACCAGTTGACGCAATAAATTAGAGATATCGTAAAATTTCAATTTGAATCATATTAGATTCTCTAATCGGTAAACAAAATCGTTTCTATACTATACCGTCGACGTGACAAACATTTATAATTGAAATTATGGCAAGAATTATTTTAATTCGAGTTTTGCTCGAGTTACTTTATATTACTCTGAAAACCACTACAGCTGATGATCTTACAATTAAAAGTATGACCGCCGTTGACCGGAATTATTTAAAGGCCCATTCATAAATGGATAATTAGGTAAATTATATTGTTAGATCATGGTAGTAGCAGAAGAAAATAGAGGAAGTGGATTGCTTGGCCTTAATCGCGAGGCGTCCCGTTTCGTTTTTTTCGCGCCATTTGCTACCCCGGGGGTAGAGACAGACTGGGATTTTATCGCGCATTAACACGCGAGTGACGTAACATATAAGGGGCTACGCCGCTTCGCATTATAAAGATAATGCTGAACGCGTGACGCTTAAAACGATTCCTGGCCACTTGAATATCGGCTTGATTTTCCCGTTTCACATCGATAAAGAAATGTTAGTATGACTGTAGCTATTTTGGTCAAAACTGTTAAATCAAACCGATATTCAAATCGCCAGGAATCGTTTTAAGCGTCACGTGTTCACACATTATCTTTAAAAATCGATTTATCGTAGCTTCATCTATCGGTTGTTGAAACCCAATCAGTATGAAACTGCTTCCCGAAGCAGTTTCGAGAAATCGAATATAAACCGATTCGAGAAAAGACGGTTTCCTATTCACACGACTCCAGCGAAACGTTTTGAAACAGTTTAAATCGCAGCAGTTTATGAACGCAGCTCTTGAAATATTGATTACAACATCCGAAGTGTCTAATGTTTACGTAACTTATGTTTATTTCCTTAAAAATGGCGAACTGTACGAATAAAATGGTTTTCATAGTTTGCAATTTACGCATTTTTCTTTTCAATTTTCGAAATAGTTTACTTATAATTATATCCGTTTAGCGATACAAAATAATTAAAGAATAACCGAATTTAATTTGGCAATTATTTAAAATATTATAAAAAGGGTTAATAGACTAGTATATGTTTTGACCGGTCAAAGAAAACTCGATTCAAACCGGCGACTATCGGTAACGGTGGGAGGATTTCGAAACAATATCCATTAGTAATTAGATCGTAATTAGATTTTTTGCCCGCGTACATGACGGATGCAACTTGAAAGATGTGCCGGATTGTACTGGCAAACCAGGATAGAAACGTATTTTTACTTAAGGAAACGTGAATGACGGGATGAAAATAAATATATGGATAATCTTTTATCTTTCACATATTTTGTACTTACAAGTGTTAGTCGTGTGAACTAACTAATCGGTTTGATTCGATTTCTCGACACTGCATCGGGAACCAGTTTCATGCCATATTACCCTGGCTAAACCATCCATATTGGATCAAAACAAAAACAAAATAGGCACAAACTGCGGGGTAAATATTCTTACAATAGACTCTTCACTCAGCGTGGTAAATTGGTCTTGAGCAACGTGTTTCCAAGTTCTTAAACGAAAAATGTCCCCCTCATAATAAGTACCGTCCGCCGCCACTGTACTTCCCGGTCCCGGAAGACTATGAAGTATATGTATACAGACCAGTCCAACCCCTTAAACAGACTGGCTACTACGACAACAGCCACAGTTACCCATTTTAAATAGAATATAACTTTAACTTTAAAGAACTAACCAGGGTTAAATTTCAGTCATAGATCTTGTAGCAACCACCCATAGACTATGCCTAGGGTTCTAAAATGACCATTATTTTGGAAATTAGTAAATTACGCAGTGACTCCTTAAAAGTGGAATCCAACCTGAAAACAAGTGATTCTTTTATCGATTCCTGATCGTTTAAATAAGTTAAAATAACCATTTTGTTATTTTTAACCAAAAGTAAACCAAAAATTAGGAGGGTTAATTACCGCTTTAGAGCTCTAGATATGTATCTATAGCAAGGGTGACAGACACTTGAGAAAGTAACTCAGGATGACCACAACAAAAACCAAAAAAATATAGGAAAATTGGAAGTGATAAACTTTTTTAGAAATATATAGAACTATTGAAATTATATTAAAATATAGGTTTCAAACTCAAGGGTGAAAACCGCCTTATTTCTCATTCTAAAACAAATCAAAGTGAAGATGAAGACACTTGACCCAAATTGTCAAAAACGTTTCACTGCATTTTTGAAGTTTTTAAGCATCATTAATATTAAAAATGTTCATTTCATATTTGTAGCTTTTACGCTCCACATATACAGGGTGTTTCAAAAATGGTGGTAGGATCGAGCTACTGTGGGTTCTATGGGTCATTTTAAGACGAAAATGTTCTACAACACCATTTAAGAATTACGAAATGAATCATGTGCGGATGACCCCTAATCGTGCATTAATAAACTGCTGGTTCTCGCTTTAAGAACAACCGACAGCGAAAATTCTATTAAAAATATAGCAGTTTAATTTAAAAACTAGTAGGCGGATTAACATTTCACTTATAACAGTTTAATGAACTTAATTTTACGCGTATTTATCTCTGAAATTGTTCTTTCTGTCGCCGCTCCTTTAACTTTTTTATCTGATTCTTTTCTTAAAAGACTGCTTAAGCTTCAGTAAATTCTTATTATCCTTTTCTTCAGTTATAAATTAAAATTATAGATATTATATTCAAGTAGTCAATTTTAACTACAAATGACCGCAACGTCTATAGAAGCGAATCCACGACGTCCGCTGGTTAAAGGTCTTATGTGCTCTGAAACATACCTCTTTAAATATACATTTATCCCTAAAACTTGGAAAATAGGCTTATTTATGGACCAAATTTTGATTTTAGGGTGGTTTATTGAGCAATAGCAACTTTAGTGAATTATAGGGAACAGATGTCCTACGATTATAATGCAACAAGGCTACAGGTGAAACACTTCTTTTTTCCAAAGTTTTATTAATGTAGCTATCAATTTCAGTAATACCGCTCAATTTTGATCTACTCAATTCTATGTCTCTTATTTCCATATTTTTAGAAAATTATACGTTGCTGCTGACCTTTATGATATATACAATTAGTAAAATATAGCCATTTAAGCATTAATAACTTGGATTAAACAGTAGTTAATTTCTCCAAAATAGAAAAACAATAATCAGAAAAAACTTACCATAGCGTTGTATTAATCAAAACCCAATAAGGTGAAATTAATCCAATGGATAATTGTTTATATTTATGACGTAACTATCAGCTTCAAATTAAAGGAGATCAAGAAAATAAGACGATTCCATAAAGTCTATGTCCCAAGTCCCAACCTTAAAAAATGCTAACATCTTCTGTAGAAACGGGTTCTATTTAACGGCTATTTATGTTAGTTTCAAGGTTGGCAAACGTATAGAAAATGCTATTCTTTGAACCAACCTTGAAAAAACGCTAAATTTTCAATATAAACGGGTGCTTTATAACGGCTATTTTATCTGTTTCTACCTTATTGTATATGTTACTTTATAAAACCATCTATTGATTTATTATTAAATATATTTGTTGTATTAAAACTAACTATGCCCTTCAGCCAACATATATTATGAAGAAGAACAGTTACTTGCGCGACCATAAGTAACGTAATACAAATATGATTGCCAATAAATTTAAAATCTATACACAAGGAGAGTTTTTAAAGAAAAGCATTATATCAGTCTTCAGTTTGATCTCCAGCTTGGGCCCGTGACAGTGAAAATTTCCGTTGAAGAACTTAACAAAACGCGAATTTTAAAAAGTTTTTAATTGACAAGCCGATACTTAAATAGAAGCCAGAGTATACAGGGTGGAAACCTTCGCCGGCGTCCAGTCGAGATACTTCCCCTTGCGCATTGTTGTTATTCAGTGAAATGTTAAGGGATTTACAGGCGCTATTGGGATCAGTTCACTTCAGTTCCACTTAATAATCAAAGGTTTCAGTTTTAATGTAGAGAAATGAAATGCATAAGTGAAATCAATGACGGATTTAATTTAATTTAATTAGGAAAGAAAAGATGTCACTTGCGGAAACCAAATAGCCCAAATTGAAGTTAATCAAACATTTCCAAATTTAAACATTGAACTCTTCAAATTCATTTTTAATAACAAAGCATTACATTAAATGTTCAAAATGTCTTCCGTCGACATTGACACACTGCCGACAACGGAATTGCCAGTTTTCTCTTTCGCGAGTTAACATCACGGGAGAAACGAGAGCAGCCGCTTGCTGAATTCGGTCTCGAAGGCTATCAAGTGTTGGTGGCTCAGTGGCGTACACAAGGCGCTGGTACCAGACCCGTCTTCGTTCTGCTAAGGGAAGATCGTCTAGGGCATCGGACACTACGGTGTTTAAGAGATCAACGTAACGATCTCCGTTTAGATGTTCTTCGAGAAAAACAGGTCCAATTACCCGATCACCTAACAATCCACACCAAACGTTTATCCTCCAGTTTTCTTGGTGATGATTCGCCCTTAGCCAATGGGGATTTTCCCTCGACCAGTAGTGCATGTTGTGGCGGTTAACTGTACCGTCCCGGTAAAACGTACACTCATCACTCGTAAGTACGTGGTTTAGGAAATTTCCATCGACTTCAATTTGGTCCAATACCCATCGGCAAAACTCTACGCGTGGTCCAAAGTCTTGTGGTTTAAGATGTTGGTGAAGATGAATTTTGTAGGGGTGAAATCCTTCACCACGAAGAATTTTTAAGACCGTTGTATGAGAACAATTTAATTCCGCTCCGATTGCCCGTGAACTGGTGTGGGGGTTTTCTACGTTACGCCTTACAACTTCGTTTCGTCTGCCCGCCCCGTGTCCACCTCCTTGTACAACTGGCGGATGATGTTGATGTCGCACTGGTGCATTGCGTCGAATCACCGTGCCTCTTTCAAGAAATCGGGTTTTTACAAAACAGTCTAGGTCATAATCAAACAACAAAAAACGGACTGCTTTCTTCAATGAGAAACATTTAACCTTTGTTTCGCAGTCTACGTCATGCACAACAAAATTCTTATTTTTTAAAACAATAAAAATCCAAGACAGTAAATGCGAAACAAAGGCTACATGTTTCTGATTGAAGAAAGCAGTCCGTTTTCTAGCTTACATCTGGTAAAACATGGCTGAAATTGATTTGTACAGTTTTGAGGATTACCTTGAAATGTTTTTCATTTACGGAGTGTGTCAGAGAAACGCAAGGTTTGCTGCTAGGACGTTTGCAGAAAGGTTTCCGAACCGGCCACATCTGGGGCATCAAGTAATTTTAAACGCAATAACCCGATTTCTTGAAAGAGGCACGGTGATTCGACGTAATGCACCAGTGCGACATCAACATCATCCGCCAGTTGTACAAGGAGGTGGACACGGGGCGGGCAGACGAAACGAAGTAGTAAGGCGTATCGTAGAAAACCCCCACACCAGTTCACGGGCAATCGGAGCGGATTTAAATTGTTCTCATACAACGGTCTTAAAAATTCTTCGTGGTGAAGGATTTCACCCCTACAAAATTCATCTTCACCAACATCTTAAACCACAAGACTTACAACTTCGTTTCGTCTGCCCGCCCCGTGTCCACCTCCTTGTACAACTGGCGGATGATGTTGATGTCGCACTGGTGCATTGCGTCGAATCACCGTGCCTCTTTCAAGAAATCGGGTTTTTACAAAACAGTCTAGGTCATAATCAAACAACAAAAAACGGACTGCTTTCTTCAATGAGAAACATTTAACCTTTGTTTCGCAGTCTACGTCATGCACAACAAAATTCTTATTTTTTAAAACAATAAAAATCCAAGACAGTAAATGCGAAACAAAGGCTACATGTTTCTGATTGAAGAAAGCAGTCCGTTTTCTAGCTTACATCTGGTAAAACATGGCTGAAATTGATTTGTACAGTTTTGAGGATTACCTTGAAATGTTTTTCATTTACGGAGTGTGTCAGAGAAACGCAAGGTTTGCTGCTAGGACGTTTGCAGAAAGGTTTCCGAACCGGCCACATCTGGGGCATCAAGTAATTTTAAACGCAATAACCCGATTTCTTGAAAGAGGCACGGTGATTCGACGTAATGCACCAGTGCGACATCAACATCATCCGCCAGTTGTACAAGGAGGTGGACACGGGGCGGGCAGACGAAACGAAGTAGTAAGGCGTATCGTAGAAAACCCCCACACCAGTTCACGGGCAATCGGAGCGGATTTAAATTGTTCTCATACAACGGTCTTAAAAATTCTTCGTGGTGAAGGATTTCACCCCTACAAAATTCATCTTCACCAACATCTTAAACCACAAGACTTTGGACCACGCGTAGAGTTTTGCCGATGGGTATTGGACCAAATTGAAGTCGATGGAAATTTCCTAAACCACGTACTTACGAGTGATGAGTGTACGTTTTACCGGGACGGTACAGTTAACCGCCACAACATGCACTACTGGTCGAGGGAAAATCCCCATTGGCTAAGGGCGAATCATCACCAAGAAAACTGGAGGAAAAACGTTTGATGTGGATTGTTAGGTGATCGGGTAATTGGACCTGTTTTTCTCGAAGAACATCTAAACGGAGATCGTTACGTTGATCTCTTAAACACCGTAGTGTCCGATGCCCTAGACGATCTTCCCTTAGCAGAACGAAGACGGGTCTGGTACCAGCGCCTTGTGTACGCCACTGAGCCACCAACACTTGATAGCCTTCGAGACCGAATTCAGCAAGCGGCTGCTCTCGTTTCTCCCGTGATGTTAACTCGCGAAAGAGAAAACTGGCAATTCCGTTGTCGGCAGTGTGTCAATGTCGACGGAAGACATTTTGAACATTTAATGTAATGCTTTGTTATTAAAAATGAATTTGAAGAGTTCAATGTTTAAATTTGGAAATGTTTGATTAACTTCAATTTGGGCTATTTGGTTTCCGCAAGTGACATCTTTTCTTTCCTAATTAAATTAAATTAAATCCGTCATTGATTTCACTTATGCATTTCATTTCTCTACATTAAAACTGAAACCTTTGATTATTAAGTGGAACTGAAGTGAACTGATCCCAATAGCGCCTGTAAATCCCTTAACATTTCACTGAATAACAACAATGCGCAAGGGGAAGTATCTCGACTGGACGCCGGCGAAGGTTTCCACCCTGTATAGACTGGTTTGCTCTTGTCATTATTAATGTTAGATTTAAACTCGAGGAATTTTACATTAAAGTTTTCAGGATTCAACGGTAAATTTCATTGATATCGAGTTTTCGGCCAAGGTTTTCGAAAATATACAAGTGTAAAAAACCTTTGTTCGAAAACATCGCCAGTTCCTATTAAGTTTTTGCTGAGCTGCGAAGTAATTTCTATAGTATTGTAAGTAAACTTAACTAAGAAAATACGACAATTTAAGAAAGCAAAATGTGATGTTTAATGCGTTAATAATAAAGTTCATTACAATAAAATTAGTGAAATTTAGTGGATTTCAAACAGAAACGCAACTGAAAATAGAAATAAAAATGTTTGTTATTAATAGATATCAAAAGTTAGGATAGAGCGTGACCATTTAGTAACCATTACTAGTAACTGCAGTTAAATTTCACTGTTTTTTCGTTTATTAGTAACAGTTTAGCAACTCTCACCACGGGAAGGTATGGCACTCCGTCTTCGAGAGTCGGGGCAACCAACATGCATTTCGCTAAACAAAAACTGAAACACCACCTAAATTTCTCAAAGTTGGTAAATTACGAAGAAAAGCGTTAAATAAGATCAAATGAAATTAATACAAAACAAATCGATTTAGGACATGGCTTACGTTTTAAAATAAACTAAAACGAAGCGATAGATATCATTCCCGTTTTCTATTATAAAACCTCCCCCCTTCCTCCCAAATATTCCCCAATTAAAACCTAATCTAATACTGTAGGACTTAGAGTGCTAGGGCGCCACAATTGTTCTTCAATGCTCAACAAGAAACAATAAGTAAGAGATGTTAAAATTCAACTTATCTCTATTTATCATTCCTCCATGGGCAGTTTAGATCAATTGTAAAGATTAGCCAACATTAACTACAACCAAGAAGCAATAATAATGAGAAACGAAGGTATCTTAGTATCTCAGTATTATTCCTCAATGGGCGAAGTTTTAGACCAATCTGAAACACCCTTGATGTTAGCAAAGTTTGGATAAAATGATACTGAATCGAAAATGAGATCTATTTTTGACCAACTACGATTTGCGTTATATTAAAGACATTTGAAACAGTATTTAACACTAACCAAACGCAATTTTACCAACTTTGAAGATTTTGAAAGGTGAATTAGTTTTTTAAAGGGATAATGAAGATAAGTTATATCTTCATTTACAAGTCACTTTATAGCGAAAAGTATCTTTGATTAAAATAATATTGAGGGCATATTATTTAAATATAAATATTTAAATCTTCGCACTAGCCTTTAATTATGGCTAATATTCAACTCGTTTAATTTAAGTAGCCAGGCAATTTAAATAAAGTGCGGGTTAGGCTTTCTGTAGCAGACGAAATATTAATATTAGTATAATTATTTTATTAGTAGCAATTGCTTGACTTTCTACCTTAACCTAAACTTCACTAATGTATTAATATTATTATTTTATTAGAGTTATTGAAATTAAGCAACGCACTTTGCATAAGGCTTATCTAAACTAAATAAATACGCTATGTTTTTAGTGCGAATTACGCTTATCTAAGTTATAAAAATTAACTAAACATTTTTAGGCAAGTTAGTGAAAGTGGTTGCTAGCTCGGTATATTTCCATTGGTTAGTAAAGCAACGCACTGTGTCGGATGCATGAAATGCTAGGCCTAACTTATTTTTAAAATTAAGTGCGAATTACGCTCGTCGAGCTGATTTTGTATTAATTTGAGTAATTAAGTAATATTAAAATACAATTTAACTAAACTAAAGATTTCTGCAGCTGAAAAAAATTTAAAAATGGAAATTATGAAGCTGAAACGAGAAAAAAAAACCATGATTATGGTTAAACACTCAACTTATATTAAAAAGCTGTAATATTAATATGAAGAAGCTGTAACGAAAAAAAAAACCATAGTTAACACTCCAAAAAAATATTACTTAAATTATACACAATCAAAAAAAAAAAAAAAAAAAAAAATTACAAATCATCTAAATGCACGAAGTGCAAAACCACAGCAAAACGCGAAAATTTACAGCCACGCGAAATACAAGTCAACTTACAAACTACATGTATATCTTACAAACTATGTTATCGGCTGAGAGGGGGGGGGCATTAAACCTAGCACGCGGGATTATCTATGCCTCTTTTAAACTCAAGCCTTTGAGGAAAGGATTTTGTTAGTCCATCGTGTACAGTTTGAAAAAAAGTAATGGAGACCAGTGACACATCATATTTGCATTGAATTATTCCCATTATCACCATTTTATTCCAACCACCAGCGCAAATAATATCAAAAAACCAACCCACCAATAAAACTAGGACATCTAAGTCCTGTAGGTATTTGTTCGAACGATCCAATTTACGTATGCTAATAGCACGGTCAGAGACTCGATATTATTACCATAAGAAATTAAATCTGGACAGGCAATGGCCTCTACATCGAACTTGTGGAAAATAAGAGTAGGAGTAGGTTTGTGTAAGTAATTCAGACCAGAAGACAACTTGAAGTCGACGAGATCCTAGCCTATTGGGGGTTTAAAGCCCGCTAAAGCTGGTACTTCAACCTGGCACCATTCCAAGAGGTTATGCCGAGAATAACGGTATCTCGTGTAACGGTACCAAATTGAAATAACGGTACGACTTTAAATGGTTCAAACGCGCGCGCGAAGCTTAACCATAACTCGTAGAAATCCAGTAGCCACGCCGTAAAAGGATTTCGTTCGTTATGTATTTGGTTAGTCAACGTACGCTTGTGTTGCCCGCACCAAGGTCTTGCAACCCGCATCGACCACGCGACCATAGTCAACGCTGACTGTGCAATGGCCACGAGGAATCTCTCCTCCCTAACCCAGTCCCTCACTTTACTAGGAAAGGGAATCACCGAGACTCCTTGTCTTTTGAGGGAAACAAGATAACATTTAAAACAAGGACGGCACAGGGTAGCCTTAGTTGAGACAATCTGCGAGTTGACAAGCCTTCCAAATACAAATGCTGAGTGCGAATACTGACATAAAAAAAAAAATCGCGAATCTTAATTGGGCAAGATAAAAATGGGAAAAATAAGTATGCTTATAAACTAATGGCTTAACCAAATATTGTGGGGCAAAAATCAAGATCAAAGTAATATTCTTGTAATTCAACGGATTTTCCAACTCTTAACCACGCAAGGTACTTGTAAACTTAGTATCCTTGCATTTGTTCGAGTTTTAAACTCCGAGCTAATGCGTCTTCAATGTTTTTTTTTTTTATTATTATTATTTACTAGCAATTACACAATATTTAGAAAAAGCTTGACGCCATAATGGCCTATACCAGGAATAATTTAAGACCTAACTACCGCGAGTCCTGGTAACTTGTCTTAAGGACTTATGACGCATGATCGTATTAGTATTGCTTTTAATAAATATAAGGTACTTGAAAAATAAAATTAAAATTGTCTTTAAGAGACTTAAGAGTTGTCTTTAAGAGACCTATGTCAAGGGAACAAGTTCGATTGACGTCTTTAAGAGACCTTGCTTTTAAAATCAAAAAATAGAACTAGCTAGAAGTACCAATTAATTTAAATTTAAAATTTACACTTTGGAAAAAAAAAGCTCTTAGTTGGCAAAAAAGAGACCACTCACATCCCTTTTACCAAACTAGAGTTCCCTAGGCCATGTACAGGCGAGGAGGTCCTTAACAGAAAATGTGTAACCTTTCACGCATGTGCCTATGAAATAAAAACGCCAAAAATTAAAGTGGTCAGGTCCTAGAGTTAATCTTAATCTTATAAATTACGATTAACTTTCATGTAGATTATAAAAATCTACTTCGAAAAGAAACTAATGATAATTAAGTATTAGATTCGGTTAAGGTTAAGGTTAAGATGAATCGCCAATAAATGAAAATATTTCCTATTTTATTTTAAATAAACCAAGTTTCAAATAATTAGTTTAAGTTAACTTAGAAATCCCCGCCTTAGCAATAAGGGGCAAGTTGGTATCTCGCCTACAGCTCTAATCACCCAGCATCGTAACAACGCAAAACGTAATGCCAATTGCTGACAAACCGCAAATAAGATCCTGTTCTAAACTGAAATTTATTTTAAAGGGATAATGAAAGGGCGAAACAACCTATTTTTTATCGATTAAGAATGATAAAATAATGAGAAAAACATTAACAAAACTCACCAAAAAGGTTTCGTTAATTTGTAATCAATTTTCAAAGTCCCAAACTTCAAGCTGCTAAGCCTTGGTCGGTAAATGGGGCGAGCACGACCTGTATTTTTTTTTAAATGCGCGGAGGCCCAGGATCCAATCACGAGCTAGTACGCTTTTTTTATTGTCAGCCACTCAGAGCGCGCCCTGATTTTCTACTTGATTTTAGTCTGGTTCGATTGAATTCTCGCCTCTTTTTCAAGTTTACAAACTAAAGTAAGTTGTTTTATCATGTGAATTTTAATTTATTCTATTTTATAAATCAATCTAAAATATTTACTGATATTGGGTGAAATTTCTAGGGATTATTTAGCAACTACATGAGGTGAAATGATTTAAAAGTCCAAGGCTTACACGCTATGCTATAGTGGCTATGCTCTATAGTCTTCAAACTTCAAAGATTAAAAGTTCAAAACTCGCGATAAGTTTAACTTCTACTTAAACTATTATTCAAGATCGGATTAGTAGTATAACATGTCGGTTCGTTGTGGCGTGTACAACTGCGATAACACTGTATTGTCCAAAGGAGTTTCATTTTTTAAGTTTCCCTCTGATGAAGAACTGAGAACCAAATGGATTGAAGCTTTAGGAAAACCTTTAGATTGGAAACCATCAACAAAGATAAAAGTTTGCTCAGTACATTTTACAACAGAATGTTTTTTACCGCGAACAAAAAAAGCACAGAAACGACGTATTAAGCGAACAGCGATTCCCAGTATTGTAGATCCTACGGTTTTTAAAATAGCCAGAACTAATGAAAAAACTGAACCAAATGTAACAGAAGCGGCATGCTCGTTAGAAGCAACTATGAATCCTACTACTTCAAACGCGAATGAAGCCTCTAATGAATCATACATTGAAGAAAATTTGGAAATTGAAACTAAGTTATATGATAGAGTTGTAGGCGATCCCAGCAATGTTTTCCATACATATTCAGCCACTGTAAGATTAGGTCTAATAAGTTTTATTCAAAGATCTACATATATTGATTGCATAATTTCCTCTTCAAATATAGAATATCAAAACTAAGTCACATTCAACGCAAACCATATCTTCTGTTAGAACTAAATGTACTCAAACTATCCGTGGTAAGTATATTAATGATATAGTATAAATTCTATTTAATTATTATGTTTTTGAAGGAGTTGACCAAGAAACTCAGTATAGTAGTTCATCATCACCAGAGTTTTCTCAGGAGAAGTCATGGAATGAAAAGCCTATTTCCTATACAGCTGCACTAGCTTTTTCATATTCAGCCCAGTCAGGTTTCTCGCAGTCATCAGATATCCAACAATTAGATGAATCGTCATCGCCGATGGTAGAATCACAACAGTCACAGCCTCTTTCGTTGACTTCTGAAAGCGAAGTAGGAAATATTGATTCTTCTTTCGATCCATCAGGAAGTCAGTGCGAAAAGGAACTGGATAGCAGCGACTCCGCGTCTGATGAGTATGACTTTTCTTTTAAAATTTGAGATTTTGGTTTCAACTATCTTTATTTTTTACAGGGGAGAGTTCCCATCAAAAAAGGAACCTCATCTTGAAGATAAATACATAGTATTTGCCTCTAATTTACTCCTGCTATTTAAAATTTGCCACGCTTGCCATACAAGTCCAGTTATAAAAACAACAGAAAAGTTTTCGGGTACAAGTTTGACCATTATTACGGAATGTTTAAATGGATGTTGTTTCAAATGGGACAGTCAACCACGATTCGGCGGTTCAACTTCATGGGGGAATTATTTATTGGCCGCAGCAATTTACTTTTCGGGACTTTTTCCAACCAAGTGTATCAACGCGTTGAAGCAGTTCAAGATGAAAATGTTTAGCGTCAGAATGTACTTTAATTATCAAAGAATGTTCCACCCCGTTATTGAAAGAGTAAGTCAAAAATTGGCTAAATTTTGAAATTATGGACTAAGCCTTAATTATTATCTCATAGGTGTGGTCTTCTGAACAAGAAAAACTCTTGGCTGCCTCCTTGTCAGAGGCAATAACCATATGTGGTGATGGCAGAGCTGATAGCCCCGGCTACTCAGCAAAGTACGGAACGTATACTTTTATGGAAGCCAAGTCCCATAAAATATTGCACATTGAGCTAGTTCAAGTAACAATTTATTTTATTTAATTTAAATTTTAAAATTTCTAACAATAGCGTAAAAATTATAGTCAACGGAGGTATCAAGTTCTAACGCGATGGAGTTGGAAGGTCTAAAACGCGGGCTTACTTTTTTGAAGTCATTTGGATTAAATATTTGTAAAGTTGTCACGGATAAACACCCGTCGATCTTGGCGTTCCTTCGAGACAACCATGAAGATATTGTCCATGAGCTTGATAACTGGCACGTTTCAAAAAGTAATGTATTTTATTTCAAAACCTCAATGTTCTAATAAAGTTGGCCAATACGCGTATAGCCATAGCCATCTATCGTATAAAAGCCGTACTAGTATTACGCGTTAAACGTAGTCTGCTCGGCGCCTTTGGATGAAGAGTAGCGATTCTATATTAAATTTTTGATATGTTCGTCAATTTAAACGTGGCAATTTTGATGAATTTGTTGAGAATATAATACGTTAAAATGAACGCTTTATTTGTATTTATCAACAACGATAAATCTAAAGGGTTGAAGTTTTAAAGTAAGATTAACGTTACTGCGCCGAGGCTTGGCAATGATTTTCCAGTAATTAATATATCTTAGATGAAATTTTGCCCTAAACTAGGAATCTTTCTAATGTCAAATTTAATTTCGAATAAATGCGGAGCTAATTTGTTATTATTTACAGACGTCAAAACAAAACTAAATGGCATCGCTAATCAAAAAGGGTGCGGGGAGTTGAAACTTTGGATAAAAGGAATTATTAATCATATATACTGGTTGGCCTCTTCGTCAACAACAAAAGAAGAAAAAATTGAGAAATGGAGATCAATATTAAATCACATGTGTAACATACATCAAGGTCACAGTAAACTATTTCCTAGTTGCGCTCATGGACAAATCCCCGAAGACGAAATAAGAGTTTGGCTTGAGCATGGTAATGCGCAATTTTTCTTTTATTAATATTATTTAAAATATATTAATATAATTAAATATATTTTACAGGTACAGATTTATATTGCAAAATTTCAAAAATAGTAAACTCTCCTTACACCCTTTCTGGTATCGCAAATTTATCCAACGATTATCAAACTTATTCGGTGGAAGTGTTTCACTCGGTTTTGAACTCTTTCTGTCCGAAAAGGTTACATTTTTTTGCAGATTCTATGAAATCAAGGTTAGTTTTCAAACTATCGTAAGAATATTTTTTATCATAAAAATTAATAAAAGGTACGTTGTAATGTTGTAGAGTTATTCTGGCAGTGTTGCATTTTAATGAAAATGGGCACAAAGAACAAGTCGTTGATGAACATGGCGAGGAAGTTTACTTTTTGGCATTTCCTAAAGGCAAAGGCGGAGAAGCTAGTGCAAAAAAACTACTAGAAGACAGTACATTTGGTTTGCACAACTCTATACTTTAATTCCTGCCCTATATCAATTAATCACCTCTTCCCTAATATATCGTAACGGAACGCGTTAAAACAAAATATTGCTTCTAATAGGGGTGTGCGAGTCCTGTTTTTTTGGGTTTCCAGTCGAGTCCCGAGTCCTGGAAAACCGGACTCGTCCGAGTCCTCTGAAAACAGGACTCGCCGAGTCCTCGAGTCCTTAAGAAATGGTTTCGAGTCCAAGACGAGCCCAAAATTTCTGTGGCCAAAACAAAGATGATGTCCACCACCCTATACTATTTACTATTGTATTGGAATATTCCATGATAAAGAATTTTTTTAGTAGTACAGTGGTTAAAGGTTAAGTAAGTTAACTAAAAGGATAGAAACTGTTGTAAAAATATGGACTAGCCCAAAAATTTGGACTCCTTTTGTATTTACACCTCTTTTTGAGTCCTTCTCGAGTAATGTTTTAGCCCTAATGGAGGACTTGGGTACTCGCGCGAGTCCAGAAGAAACAGGTTGAGAGTCCCGACTCGCCTCGGACTCGCGACAGGGTACTCGTACACCCCTACTTAGAACAAATATTTTTAAATTTACCGCCTTATAATTTGCAAGCCCTACCTGCACTAACTGAAAATCAGAACATAAAATTATTCCCTGGAATATTGTTTTATCAAGGTTTTACTGTAGTAATTTTGGGAAGAGGAGATTAATTAGGAACTGTTTTGGATAAATACAATACTTTATCACGTAATGATAATTACGCTTATTTTTGTAGAATATGTGGAATTACTAATGCAAAAAACTTACGAAAATGCTGCAAATGCATCTGCCAGTTACACTCTAATGGCACCAGCTTGCCACGTCGAAAAACTATCAGATAAACTTTCTTTAAATATCAATAAAAGTGATGTGATTGCACAGAAAAAAAAGAGATTTTTAAAATAAATTTATTAGAATAAAACGTGTGGAACTTAAGTATCATTATATACATATATAAAATCTTGAAATTAGTAACGGGGATATTTAAATCCCGCATATTCTTCGCTTGGAAAAGTGTCTCTAATTTTGCTAATCACGCAACTTGGAAGGATTACTCTTCTATTTCTCCCTAATTTCCGGTAAATGATGCTAACAAACTGCCTGTAGGCAACGTATCTATATTTCCTAAAAATAAATAGAAGATTGTAAACATGGGTTTGAAAGCCTGCTAAAAGCCCACTTCTCTTAGGAATGAAGAAGAGTTGCGTAATGTTAGATTTGCTAGCCATTTTACGTTTGATAAACTCGACCCCTTTCATCTCTTGTTTTAATTCTAAAAGCGGCACGCTAATAGTAATTCTTAATGAGCGCCATTACAAAAGGGCTCTAAGATTACTATAGCGGAGCGCACTTTTCCATTACCAAACCTCATGTAACTTTAGTCAATATAATAATAAATCTTGGGCTTACATATGTATCTCGTAGTCATTTCTGTCATTCGTTTCTTGTACATAACGATCGTACGCAGGCTCCAATACATCTAAATCTAAACAGTTTTTAATAAACCGTGGCCAAAGTAAAACGCAAGGTAGACAATGCAATTTCTCCAAAACTTTTGGCACCTCGCGACAGCATAAACTTTCTCTCTCTGTATCCATTACCTCGCAATTGTTGCACGAGCACCAGTTTATATTTCCCACACGTTCAGCGTTAATTGGTTGTTGCTCATTTCTGTCTTCGGTTTCAGAATCAGATTCTGATAGTAGGGGCTGGGATAGTGGTTGATCCCTTACCAAAGGTTCAAAATTGTAAGGTTGGATCGAACTCATCTCAGAGAGAGTAGTCTAATGAGTCTACAGTCTACGTAGCCGTCGAAATTAAGTAATTGGGACTTGGAAAGCATTTAAAATAATACTAATCCGATCTTGAATAATAGTTTAAGTAGAAGTTAAACTTATCGCGAGTTTAGAACTTTTAATCTTTGAAGTTTGAAGACTATAGAGTATAGAGCATAGCCACTATAGCATAGCGTGTAAGCCTTGGACTTTTAAATCATTTCACCTCATGTAGTTGCTAAATAATCCCTAGAAATTTCACCCAATATCAGTAAATATTTTAGATTGATTTATAAAATAGAATAAATTAAAATTCACATGATAAAACAACTTACTTTAGTTTGTAAACTTGAAAAAGAGGCGAGAATTCAATCGAACCAGACTAAAATCAAGTAGAAAATCAGGGCGCGCTCTGAGTGGCTGACAATAAAAAAAGCGTACTAGCTCGTGATTGGATCCTGGGCCTCCGCGCATTTAAAAAAAAATACAGGTCGTGCTCGCCCCATTTACCGACCAAGGCTTAGCAGCTTGAAGTTTGGGACTTTGAAAATTGATTACAAATTAACGAAACCTTTTTGGTGAGTTTTGTTAATGTTTTTCTCATTATTTTATCATTCTTAATCGATAAAAAATAGGTTGTTTCGCCCTTTCATTATCCCTTTAACATAACATGTTTTGAATAAAAGTTAACCATCAATACTTTTAACTACTTGTGAAAAAAAAACTAAAAACTAAGACAATTGTCTCGTCCAACCAACGCAACAGGGCTGGTGAATTAATACATTCTGATTGGGTAACCAAGGCCGCAGGATGGAAATACCATCAAACCCACTATAGAACTAACGCGGCAATTACCTTAATTAACCAAAGACTAAATATTTAAACGCTCAGTTTACGTAAAATAATCTAAGAAATAACCCCATTTAGTGTCAATCCACATTGACCTTTAACCTAAACGATAACGTAATCTAACAGCGGATCTAAGCGATCTCAAACTTGAACTTATGTAATTGAGCTAATAATTGGTGTGGCGTTGTTTAAAATAAAAACCCCGTTTAACGATACCATTAGATGATCTAGATGATAAAGTTCAGTCATGATCGGTAATCCAGGTGATAACACGCACAAATAATAAGTTCAGGTAAAAGCACGCACAAATAAGAAGTTCAGGTAAAAGCACGCACAAATAAGAATTTCAGGTAAAAGCACGCACAAATAAGAAGTTCAGGTAAAAGCACGCACAAATAAGAAGTTCAGGTAAAAGCACGCACAAATAAGAAGTTCAGGTAAAAGCACGCACAAATAAGAAGTTCAGGTAAAAGCACGCACAAATAAGAAGTTCAAGTAAAAGCACGCACAAATAAGAAGTTCAGGTAAAAGCACGCACAAATAAGAAGTTCAGGTAAAAGCACGCACAAATAAGAAGTTCAGGTAAAAGCACGCACAAATAAGAAGTTCAGGTAAAAGCACGCACAAATAATAAGTTCAGTTGATGGCAAGCACAAGTAAATAGAATTGACAGGACGGAAAGTCAAGAACCACTTCGGACAGGAACCACTTCGCACAGAATCCATTTGATACAGGAACCACCTCGCACAGGAACGACTTCGGACAGCATAACATCGTTTAAGATCATCGTGCTCAATCGAATTAATCCTCGATAATTAATGAACTCTTTAATACCCTGCAATACGATTTTATTCATTTGAGAAATCGACCTTTGGATTTAAGACCGTTAAAGGTACAGACCGGGATAAAAAAAAGTGTGTCTTAAATTATAGAGCGTATATTAAAACGACTAATATCATATCGCAAAAAATTTAATAGTTAGTAGATATTAAGATATTTACGTTTATTATAAGCAAAAAGTGATCTCTGGTGAACGCCATTTTAGTTTTTTCATACCCTTTCGATGCCTGCTGAGGATCGGCTTCGCCGATTGGTTTATTTCTCACCTAAAGTCACTTGACTCTAGCTGAAAATAGATGCGGGTATAAGCGCGCTCAATTTCTTTAGAGTCAAATAAGATATGCCGGGCCGAAACATAGGCTACTTCCGAAGGATCCCGCGCGCGAACACTAACCCGAAGGTCGGTCGGCCAGCTGAGCTAGTAGTAGTCAGTACTAGGTATTAACCGAGTCTTAAGTTGATTTGAAGAATTAGAAGGTAAGAACTAAACTGCATTCATTAATTACGCAATTAGTCATGTTTTCGTAGAAAGTTAGAAATCACAAAATTACGGGTCTTCTTACGAAGTTACGAACAGACGATCCGACTGCAGCGACTCGAATGGCCTTCGTTTCGCGAATCTTTATTGGGTGACTTAAAGGCCAATCATTGAAGCGGATCCTTATTTTTAAAACTCGAAATGCCGGGAAGCAAATATGGCGTTCTTCTAGGAACGTCAATTTCGGTTTTAAAATGATATTTATAAATTAACCAAGACTTAAATCACTATAATGTGTTTTGATTTGTAGGTTTTTAAGCATGCTCTTTCCAATGGAAGTACTTTTAAAGTTGGGTTGCCTTTACCTTTAAATTTACTACGAAGAAGCTGTAGGCAAGTTTTCAAAATTTCGAAAAAAAAAAAAAAAAAAAAAAAAAAAAAAAACTATTATGATGTAGGCCTAAAAATACAAATTATTAAAGTTTTTAACTCGAGGAGGACTATCTTAAAGGTTGAAAAATAAATTTTTTAGGTTGATTTTGATGTTTTATAGGAAATCTATTTATTTAGTTTACATTATTATAACAACAGTTCATAATATTTTTTTAATTTTATTTCTATATATATTTTTAAAATGAAATACAGGAATAGCCACGCGTAATTTTTCTTAATTCTACATACTATTTTAACGGCATATATTAAAACCGTCACGTGGTCACCAAAGATCATGGCACGATCTGTTGTTACGTTAAGCGCAAATATGGCCATTATTCCAATTCATAAGCTCCAATATATCGCGAAACTTTGACAACATTCTCTATTCCATAGAGTATAGACCCTAGCCTCTGATTGGTCATTAAATCACTTCATTAAAATGGAAGCCCATTTCTCTCAAGCCAAAAAAAGATTGCTAATATTTCTTAATGAAATAATTGAACAAAATGTTTATACTTGATTAATAAAAAAAAGGGAATGCTTCCTCAAAGTCGATTTTATTCTAAACGAAGATTCGCAATAAGTGCATTTGAAAGGCTTAATTCCTTCGTGTATTAAGATATGGGCATTTAATATTGATTTCAATTTGAAGCACGCTTCACATTTTGAACATTTGAATGGTCTGTCTTTGTTATTATACTTTTTGTGATTTCTCAATTCGAAATCCGAAGCGAATGATTTATATGTCAACTTTGCCGATTAGAAAATTTCCTAATTGTCATACTTATAGAAGATAAGTTATAAACTTATGGTGATAAACACACTTGGAGCCGAAAAGAACCCGGGCTCTAGGTCCTGGGTGCCGCCCCGCCCCTTTTTGGTAAGCTTCAAAGTTCCAAGTGATTTGCAGAGACTAGTTATCGTGCCGATTTAAAATCTCTTAAAATTGCACTCAAATTGGATTAAAATCGTTGTTACCCAAAGAAAGCCCAGACTGTGGAGCGTGCCAAAATGCGGCGTGGAGATTCAACGAAAATTCATTTTCAAAGATATTTTTAAGTATTAATTTTGGAAGATCGGAAGCGAGGGGTCCGACATTCCCAAAAAAAGCGTTCGTGATTTCGCGATTTCTTCAATTATTTCGAGATTTCTTCAAAGATTTCGTGATTTTGTATGAAAGATTTCGTGATTTCGCGAGAAGCGTAGGGGATTTCGTGTAAATGTCGAACCCCTCGACATTTCGTCTTAAAATGACCCTTATAGAACGCACTATAGCTCGGTCCTACCACCATTTTCGAAACACCCTGTATATTAACAAGATGGTCAAGTTTGAGTTAGCCACACCTTCAAGTTTAACCTAACCTATATGTTAGAGGTAGGGGTTTGGATAATATAATTTTTGTTTGTTTTATCTTTATTCATATTTTGAAATTATCCACGGGAAGTCTATGATAAATGCAATGCAATCGCTAATAATTAACCGATTATTTTTATGATTAACTGATTAACCAAATATTTGTGGATAATCTTGTTCAAACCCCGACCTCAGATACTTTATGTTAGAAGCTTTAGATTGAGCTAGCTCAACGAGCCGTTGAGCCAATCTAAAAAACATGGATGTCAAACTTCATAATCATGGAGGATGCCATGGAAAATGTAAAAGTTTGTCGTGCAAAATGAAAAAGTTTGTCACGCAAAGTGAAAAAGTTTGTCAGGCAAAGTGAAAAAGTTTGTCACGCAAAGTGAAAAAGTTTGTCATGCAAAATGAAAAGGTTTGTCATGCAAATTGAAAAAGTTTGTCATGAAAAATGAAAATTTTTATCATACAAAATGAAAAGTTTTTTCATACAAAATGAAAAAGTTCATCATGCAAAATGAAAAAGTTAATCATGCAAAATGAAAAAGTTTATCATGCAAAATAAAAAAGTTCTTCATGCAAAAACAAAAAACTCGTCATGCAAAATGAACAAGTGTCTTGCAAAATGAAAATGTGAAGTCAAAAATGTGGTTGAAACATGCGAAGTGTCAGGAGTGTAGCTATTATGGACTTGCCATCTTGTTGATTCAGTATTCACGGTTTCTTTAAATCATCTTTCGTTCTTCGGACTATATTATTCAATAAGAGTTTGCACAATGCCCAGGCTGGGGCAGATTAATACAACGTGTTAAAGCTCGTAGAGAAAAACGGAATCGTTGGAAACTACTCGATCGTTAACACGATTAACGAGTATAGAAGTGAAAACGAGGATTTTTTTTTCTGTCTGGAATTTCAGGTTTTTAGATAAAATTCTGGAATGAAAAAAAAATGTAATTTAGGATAACCGTCATTTCCAGCTCATAAAATGCCAGGGGATGAGTTAAGAAATATTTGAAAATTAAAAAGGCTAAATAAAAATCCCGTTTTTCTTTTTAAAATAAATTGTCGAATATTTATCTTTTGTAATTCTAAAATTACTCCAGGAAGTGATATGTGTTACTTTCTCTAGCTAGGCACAACCCTTTTATGGCGAAATTAAATATTTGATAGTTAATTTTCGGGTTTTTTGTCTGTTTGTTAAACTTTGAATTTAGTTTCACTGGAATATGAACGTAAATATATATATATATATCAAGAATCCATTGAGGTTCCATATGGAACCTCAATGGATTCTTGTATATATATATATATACTAATGTAGAATGATTTTCTCATGAACTATTTTTATGATTGAATAATAATGCATTATCGATGATCTATGACTAATATTATTTTATGAAAAAATAATAGAACAATTACAGAAAAAGCTTAAATAATAGATACTCTTTGAGAGAGAAAAGTGAGTGATCCTGGATATAACACCCTTTGCGATTTGCGAAAAAAAAACAGCTATTTGCGAGATCAAAAACCAAAAAAATCGCGAGACCGCGTGATATCGCACTTTTTCACACTCATTTGAGTCTCGCGCTTGATAAATCGCTTCAAATATCGTTCTCATTAAAGGGACTATCTGTATTTTTAAATCCCCTTTAAAGTCGCTTTCTTTTCTAGCTTAGCAGACGCCGTTGACCATAGAAAATTGTACAGTCAAAGCTAAGCTGAGTGCAGAAGGGAAGAGCATTTTAAAGAGGCAAATTTCTGAGCATATGATATAGGGCCTTTAAAAATCCTATCTGCACTCTTTAAAATTAGACATCGAGGTTTGGACAAGAGATTTCTGATTATTTTATCTTTTTTCATAATTTGAAATTATCCACGGGAAGTCTATGATAAATCCAATGTAATCGCGAATAATTTTCCGATTATTTTTTATGATTAACTGATTAACTGATATTTGTGGGTTATTTTGTACAAACCCCGATCTCTATTTAAAATGCTCTTTCTAGCTTCGACTGTACGATTTGTTATGGTCAACATCGTCCTCTAAGCAAGGAAATAAGGCGACCTTAAACGTTCCTACAAAAAATCATGTCAAATCTATCACGAGACTATTTTCTATTTTTTAATTCGGTTTCAAAACTTTATGCGATCTAATAATAACGAATGGTTTTTAAAACAGTTAGCAGTTTATATGAAAGGGCAAATTAAATTAGTCAAAATGAATAATGGGATTTTAGTTGAAGATTTGGTTATTCGCACAGCATTGAATTCATATAATTATAAACCTCCATAATTACCATCAAAGTAGCTGTGAAATAGATGAAAAATCCACAATTTCTCTTCTTAAAGGTCCTATCTGCTCTGAAATTTTCCCTTTGTTATGGTCAACGTCGTCTGCTAAGCTAGAAAAGAAGGCGACTTTAAAGGGGCTTTCAAAATGCAGATAATCCCTTTAATTAACCATACAGAATGGATTATACACTGAAATGGAACAGAAAACTATTTCTCTAATACCAGGCAAGACGGATTATACTCTGAAAGGTTTATTAATCACAGTTCTTTATTACAAAACAATTATTTTTGGAAAATAGTGAAATCGAGTGACATGAAACCATTGAATTGACATTAACAGACTAGAGTTCCTCGTGCATTCGGTTATGAATGGCTTCATCGAGTTCAGATGGTGGAGTAGTGCATAAGGCAGGGGTAGTAAAGACAAACTGATATTCGCAACGATTAGGTTCTGAAGTAGATATTAATTGATTATCCAGCCCGCATTGCAAAAGAACTCTAACGCTTCGCGCCGGACCATTCCAACAAACCATTCCACCTTCCAGTAGCATTTCTGAATATTTGTTATCTGATGGGCCAACCCATTTACCACCGCGTCCCAAACTGACTTCACCTCCTCCACTTTTGGGTACTTGAGCAGCTCTTTCAAAAGGACAGAATTTGTACGTGTATTCTCTCTCGGAAAGATCAAAACACTGATCTTTCAATGTAGCAAATTCTTCTTCAGGCCCAAAGTCAGTTTCCATACTTTCTTCCAAATCTTTGATATCATCTTTCAGCTTCCTCATATTGTTGTCAGCCTCGTGATAGTCATCCCTGGCCTTTTGGGCTTCATCTATGATAGCTTGAGACTCCGAATCGTATTTTACTTGCTGTGGTTTTTTCTCTCGCTCTGGATGTTCAAAACCACCGTCTTCCGGTGGAGGCGGAAATTTTGGGGGTTCATCTAGTTCTTCATCTTCATCGTCAATGTGATCTCTTCCAGCATCGGGATGATAATCGCCTTCATCCTCAGTTTCACTAACTTCGTCTATATCGTCGTCCTTGCCCGGTGCGTTAATCTTACTGAGCATGTAAATCGGTTTCATAACCATCCATCCAGTGGTTGTGAACTCCTCCAAATCCATTTCATCTTTCATATGAAGAAAAAACTTGGCTTCATCTTCGGAAACAGTTCCATCTCGATTGCTGTCAAAAACCGAGACCCCTTGCAGCTCGGAAAAATGAAGAATTCCATCACCATTCTTATCCAGCTCTTTGAAAGCGCTGACAGCGTTATCCTTCTCTTCTATATGACGCTTTTCAGTTTCTTCAACTTCTTTCTCTTTCAAGCTTAGCTCTTCTAAATCTTTGTAACGATCCAAAACCACCTTTTCTTTCTCTTCCGCTTCCCTTTTGATTACTTCTTTCATTTCCTTATCTTGCTGAGCCGAGTGCTCCTGACTCTTCAATTCCGTTAACTTAGATTTAAACTCGTCTTTTCTTTGTTTCCCTTTTTTAATAAGGTCTTGACGGTATTCGTAACCCTTTTTGTACAGTTCAGCTTGACGTTCGGCTTCTTCCCTAGCACTCTGTCCGAGTTCTCTACAATTACTAATGCACTCGGCTGTACTATTAAATTCATCACTCGCGTCGCAACAGTCACATATCATATCATTAACTCTAGATGAAGGAATGTACTGGGGAACGTAACCAGCATTGGTGCAAAAAAACACCCCATTGGTGCAAGCAGCTGTTCCTGGTTCATCCGACCCATCTAAGAAATACATATTTTTCTTACTAAAAACTTAAAATGTATATATATATATTTGTTACCTTGACAATCACAGTAATCGTCATTCACAAAATGAAAAGGAACGATAGATGATCCATCCAAACAAGAGAAATCTCTGCTAGGGTCGTAGAAAATCTTCTTAGACAATGGGACGCCTCTTGGGCGAAGAACTTCAGTTCCCAGAATTTGCGTGATCAACATTGATAAAGTGAATATTGAGAAAGAAAAACTTTGCATATTGATTTTTCCCCATTTTTTAAAAGCCATTGTCAAGCCTTGGATTGGAGCGTGGAGTTTCAGTTTTGAGTTTGACTCTCTAAAAGAAAGAGAAACAATTACGGGTTGGCTTCATAATAAACCTAATCGACGAATAATAAGGTAAATTATAATTTTCATACCTTAAATTGAAATTCAATTATGATCAAAATATCTGTCGTAACCGCATCATCAATGAGAAACCATCAAATTTTAGAGGTTTTAATTATTAATTCTCCTTTTGGTATTGCTCTTACCAAACAGCGACACGTCTTTTGACCCTCTTCACCTCTCTAAGCCTGATAGCCCGGCGTCTAGGGCTCTAGGCGGAAGCCAGGGAGGAGCTTGCCTCAAGGTAACTTCCCAAGTTCCCACCCAGTAACAAAAGAGACAAAGTAAGCAGACGCTACCAAGCCACGTGACCGGCTGACTGCTCGGATTCAGAATTTCAGATCATGTGATAAATTTTGCCATATTTAAAGTTTTAATTATTCCTATAAGTTATATATAATTAATAATAAATTTTTTGAGATTTGGATTAGTGTTTCTTAATTTATTTTCCATTCGCTGTTTTTCAAAAACCTTTTGCTATGTTGGCAAAACAATACTTGGTGCAAGGTTTTTCAATATGTTTTGTAATAACCATAGTGGTTATTGCTGTTAAATCTCAATCAGAAATGTAATTATATTTCTTTTTTAACAGCTTAGATTATAAATTATTTTTTGTTACTTGATTTTTAACATAAAAAATTGCAGAAAAAAAAATGTGACATGGGACTATTTTGTATACACGCAAGATTGGCCTCCCGCAACTTGTTACGATCCCAAATCTCAAAAAGTAATTCAATATTAGGCAGTTTTTTAATTTCAAAAAATAATATCCTATCATAATCTTTAATAATTAAATCCAAGTGTATATTGCCTGAAAATCCTAAAATATGGACTATACACGGCTTATGGTAAAATAAAAAGTTAAATATCAATTTCATAATAATGAGATAATTATTTAGGCCAGATCGAAAGGATGGGAAAGATGTCCAATTTTGTAATCAGTCTTGGAAATTTGACATAAATGAACTTGCAGTAAGGAAAAGTAATTTTTAAGGTGTCACGAGTACCACTTTGGGTAGATTGTAGAATAGCTACTGAAAACATTTTGGAGGTGAGATGGCATTATTTGGAAAGAGAAAAATGAGAAAAAAATTATGGTGCAAAAATTTTTGAGCGCAAACCATTAATTAAAAAGTTATGCACGTTTCAATTATTGTATACATTCCTAAGCAAATTAGCACCTTAGTGCTAAAAGCTCTATAGTGAATACTGAGACCTCTCCATGGAGAAAAGAATCCCCGAGCCATTAAACAAAAATTTATTTTGTAAAATAGCAAATAATATTTAAGATTTTATTTATTTTAACTTGGTTTGGTTAGGTTAGGTTAGTTTAGGTTAGATTAGTTTTGGTTAGGTTAGGTTAGTTAGGAAAAATGCGTGTAATTCTCGTAATAATGGTTTGCGAAATATAATTTTGGCGTTACACGTATAAAACATACATTTTCCCTTCTTTCCCCTACCCCCTCCCCCAAAAAGTTGAAACCCTTGTAACTTTGTTAATAATGGTTTGCCCCAAAAAATTTTTGTACCATAAAATTTGTCTCTTTTTTCTCCTCCCCTCCCACCCTTCCTCCCCCCCAAAAGCCTTCCAGTAGCTATTGTAAAAAACTCCCAAAACGTTTTCCATAGTCAATCAGGGATGATATGAACTTGAAATGGCCAAGTTTAGTCGGAGAAAAAGGTTCCATCGAATTCTGGTATTTAAATAACAATATTTTACCATTGCTGTAAAGAACAATTGAATAATTGTTTTGTTGGAAAAATTCCAGGGAACACGAATGGGAGAAACACGGAACTTGCGCTGCCCAAAACCAAAATTTCAATAGTATATTAAAATATTTTTCAACAGCAATAAATTTACATGATCAGTATAATATGGTTAAGTAAGTCAATTGTAAAATGTAAATTATTACTATCAAAGTTTAATTTTAACTCTATAAATTAAGTTTAATGGAAAAAGCTGGCTTTTTACCAAATACCAAAACGATTATTGAGGTAAACAAATTAATTTATAATCCTATGGTCTTTCGTTTTTAATCACACTTCTTTATCCTACCTTTTTAAAGACTGATGACTTAGTTAGCCAACTCTCAAAAGCTGTGGGCAAAAATGTGACAATAGAGTGCGCTAAAATGGATGTAAGTATGACCAGGGTCCATTTATTCGGGCTGGGGCACAATTAGGAGGAGCTTTGAAAATATATCCACAATTTCAACTGCAAAATGGCAAATTGTTCAAGGCCATAAAACCACATTTCCTGTACAACAGAATGATGAATTTGGCTCTTGTTTTTGTTCCTGAAGTAGTGGGAATATTTTCAAAGTTATTTCCATTGTCCAAACCCAAGTAAATGGACCCTGGGTATTACTATAAAGCAGGGCTTCCATTTGTGATTAAGTATTAAAAATTAAGTAAATTAGGTCAGAAAAACCTGGAAAAGTCAGGGAATTATGTCATGAATTGGTATAATGGTATCAAATTAAAGGGAAAAGGTGAACTATCAACAAGTTATTTTTTTATCAATGCCTTATCGTTTAAATAGGTCTAATCCACCAGTAAAAAAAAATTACAAACAAAATAATAAAACTTCCCCGAAAATAGGCTTAGATGGATTCAAGGAATCTATAACTTTTTGTCAGGTTGCATTCTCCCTTTAAAGATGATGCAGCAGTTATTTTGGCGGAAAACTCAATATTTTTTGCAGAATTCGTTTAATTGTAAGAAACTTAGGTTTTGTTGGTAGCCCCGCTATGTTTATGTAATACTATAATAATCATGTAATTTTTATTTAGGAAGCTCCAACTTCAGCTCTCTCCGTGGTAGAATTATTTTTCGATAGCAATTTACAATTAATTGATTCGACTAAATCAGGAAATTTAGACTGCAAAAAAACCTTAGTTTACTGGCCTTCTACACCACAACGCGCAGAACTGTGATTACGTATACTGGAACTTAAATCATGATTATCAAAATGAAATTGTATTATTATACACTACCAATTTTAAGTTGTTATTTTGTGATGTTGCGCTTAATTATTTGAAATTTCAACGAAATACGAGACTTTTTATTGAATCAAGAGATTAATGTTTTAAGAGATTCCGCCCATTGTGATTAAAGGGATAATGAAGATTAGGAATTCCATTTCCAGACTGGTAAAAATGACAGAATTAAGACACGCAACCTGACTATTTGGTCTTTGTCAAATTATTCTCACGACAAGGTAGCAAATTTAAATTCTTCCTCACTCCCCTAGTTCCCGAAACTCTATCTATAGTAGTTTTAACCCTAACAGTATGAATAGTGCAAGGTTACCAAACAATCTTATGTTTAAGAGGGTGACCTTCAATTTAAGGCGCCGCAAAAAGTCTATAGGAGTTTCGTAGCATTGTAAATTAAATTTATCTTTCAAAATATCGGTATCTGTAAAATTCCAATATGGTTTTAATGTTTTTATGCTTATTTTCTTGCTCCTAATCTATGAAAAAATAACTTTCCTCGTCTTCATTATCCCTATAATAGATTATAAATAAAACTCTTTAGTGATTCCAATCAAAAATTATACTTTATTGTATTTATTTGAATAATAAAAGATATACTGTACGCAAATAATTTTAGAAAACTAACGTCTTAACCTTTTTCTTTCCAAAATTTGATTTAAATTCAAGTGATAATGAAACTTATAAAATAATAAGAGAAGCTTCCCTGATACAGGGCAACTGACTTCTAATAATTGTAAAGATTTTTAATTTAAAATGTTGCATTAAACTTCCTTTCTTACTATTAATACGGCAGATGGTACCAAACCTGAATCAAATACAAGCACAAAAGGAAGGATAAAGAATTATTTTTTTTGTAGATTCCTTATTGAAGTTATTGTCAAAACTAAGTTTAATTCATAGATTTATTTTTATGAAACTGCTCTTTCTAAAATTGTAATCTGATTGGAGTTGTCAATATACGGGCATTAGCCAAAAGACCAAAAACTAAAACATTAACAGTCATGATCTTGTAACCTCACACCCTTCTATCTCTTAACCCCCGCAGGGTACATTTATAATATCCAAGTGTACTCAGATGGGATGCGAGACATTTTGCTATCATCCCCTCCTCCATAACTGTTAGCTCCCTATGGGTATATTACTCTTGGATCCCAGCTAAGCCTATTTGTTGGAATATGTTAAAGGTAAAATGCAGTCCAACAACAAGCGATTTTCTATCAATTCCTAATCTTTTAAATATGCCTAATAGCGTAAAAAAAACTATCGATGAGATATCAAACTCTCCATTGCTCCTTGTTGAGTCCAATTGCTTGAGCATGCTCAATATTTATTTGTAATTTTATTTACTACTGAATAAGTCCTATGACGATAAGAAATTGGCAATCTCTTGTTATAAGACTGCATTCACCCTTTAATTTATTAATTTTATTTCTACTTAATAGTCCTTTATAATTAAAAAATAATGGGCTAATGAAGGGTTCCTAATTTTGCATTAAGGAATCGATTAGATCTAGCCATGGAGTTGGAAATATATTTTTTTTATAGAGTTCCATTTAGATTTTAACTACTCTAATCATTTCTTAAATAGACAGGACAAAAGTCCATATTTTTCGCATATTTGGAAAAAGATTGGTTGTGAACTTGTGACGCACCAAACTTTGTCACGGTGAATGCCATTTGCTTTAAGTAATCTAGGGATTAAATTTACTATTTGAAAATAAAATCTGCTGCCAGGTGCATCACAAGTAATTTTGAAGAGGGTGGGCTGAACAAGTTGGCTAAGGCCAAATTATATGGGAGTGTGTTACACCTGTTCCAATGACAGAGGGGGCTTGAGCCCCCCTGCCTGCTATAAGGTGAAATATGAGCTAGTTTAAATACTCCCAACTCAATTGTCTATTTAAAAAAAGGAGTAAAATAAATGCAGGGGTAGCCTAGACAAAAGTAATTTAGGTGTCCTAAAAATTGACCTTGAGTGCGTTTAATAATGATATAAAAAGTTCCACCCCATAATATCCAACTTTGAATAAAATAAATACATATTTACCTAAAGCACTTAATGGTTTGCACATATCTTCTTCCGTGAAGATTTTCTTTGGAAAACTAGTCATTAGAGAAAAGGATCCAGTTTGTCCGTCAGTCCGATTCATTTCGACGAATAACCTAACAGCCGCTAGTTCTTCCTGAGGTTTGAAAGATTGGGTTAAAGCTTGACCATTTGGAAGTCTAATCTGAAAATTTAATTTTTTAGATTTTAAAAAGTTTACAGTTTAAAGTTGGTTGATTTAAAAGTTTACTTGAAGTCTGCATGCGTCGTAATCTTTCTTAGGTTGAGGCTGGGCATTTTCTACAGATTGTAGAAGAGGTTTAGGTGGAGTAACTTCAGTTGCGCTATTAGCAGAAACAGCGCCGCCAAATTTCTCTTTCCTGGCTTGCTTATCTCTTTCAATCTGTTCCAACACTTTTTGACGAGCTAATTTTTCTTCTAATTTTTCGCGACGTTTTTCCTCAGCAACTCTTTTCATTTCTTGTTCTTCCAACCTGATTTTGTATAAGATTAATGTAAAAGATAAAAGCTATATCCTTCACTTAAAAATTTGAATGTTACTTTTGCTTGGCTAATGCTAGTTCTTGACCCATTCTGCGTCGATTCTTTTCTAATTCAATAGCTTCGGTTTTTTCTCTTTCTAGTCTCTCTTCTCGCCTTTTTTTCATTCTTTCTTGAATACTAAAGCAGTAATGCATCATTTTAAGTATCCATTTTGATAATTTAAGGTGTAAAAAGACCCTTTACTTTCTCAGTTGTGCGTGTTTTTCTTCTTCAGTTAAAGGCCGTATGTCATCAGTTGATTCTTCAAAGTTAACGTGTCCAGACTTGACAGCGTGAAATTCCAAATCAGTATCAGACTTAAACTGCTTATTACAACTGTAATTCCAAAAAAAAGTTATTTTTAACTGTATTTAATTGTAATTGGATAGCAGGCTTACTCCAGGCATTTGTAAGATTTAACTTCGGTTTCATCAATTTTTGTTTCAGGTACTGCAGCACCCGTTTCAACTTCCATTTCAACATCATCATTGTGCTCAAGTAGCCATTCCATAGCCGCTTCGATACCCATATCACCCGAAGCTGCCAACGCCTTTTCTCTTTCGTAGGAAATAGGATTTTATTGTAAAATTATTTAATGAAAACATTTTTAATATTCATAATTTAACTTACGCTTTCACCCTAGTAAAGCCCATCTCCAATAATGCGTTCAATGTTGTAGACATCTTAATGAACCTTTTTAAAACAACTTTAACAAGTAAAGGGATCCGATTCCGAATCTAGGCTTTAGATCTTAACTTTAATCTAGAAAGTAAACCAAGGCCTAAACTGTAGTGAAAATATAAAGGATGTTCAGCTCAAATCACCTGAATTAAACGATATAACTAACCTCTTGATTGATTTGGATAAATTATTATTAATTATAAAATTAAGAATACTAATTATTACGGACTATCGGTATCTTCAGGAGTCAGGACTGAGGCAAGCTAGAGAGTGGCTAGAGCTAGTGCCTAGAGAGGAAAGAACTTAGTTTGATCCCGCACGATGGCGCAGGTGTTATTATTTGTCCGGATACTATACAACATAAAGGAGGGAAAATTCAAACAATCACAAACATGTGCTTTAATATAAATTTACTAATTTAATGAAATTTCTTTCAAAATGGTGACTATACTTTTCCGAACGTATTTCGTGCCTAAAGGAGCTCACAAAGTGGGATCGGAGTGAGAAGTTAGGCTTAGCATTAAAAATGTATATTTTACACAATTCAATGGTACTTTATTATCGACATAGTCGGGCCAAAATATAAAAAATAAAGCGAGAAAAGGAAGGTAATGACTAATGCCCGATTCTCAATTAATTAATTTGATATCAATTTGTTTAGGTCCTTTTCGAAAACAAAAAACGAAAACAATAGATATGGCTATCGGTGTGATTATAACATCTAAATACGATAGTAATTAAGAATCACGGAAGTTGACGAAACGTGACAACTAACCAATAATATCGCGCTTTTTTATTTAATTTTTTTTTTTTTTGTTTATATCAAAAAGCACCAAAAACTAAGCCCCTGTGTTTCGCGCTTGGCCCAAGAAAAGTTTTTAATTCTTTTGAGCAAATCTTAGAATTCAAGAGAAGAGACATTCTATATTCAATTCACATTCGCGTACTCGGCGATGGTTACGCTGTGATCAGTTTAAAGGAAAAAGACGAGCTTCAGTTCTCCTTAAACGCGGCAGTGACAAACATTCATAGTAGTTAATTCGGCGAAAGTCATCAGGGACTTATAAGGCGCAAAATCACGTGACTAGGCTAATGTTAGGTCCCGCAGTGGCGCCCGGCGCCAAATTATTCTTAATGGACAGAGGTCTTTCCTGACCAGCGTTTATGAACAATAAACTACCGGAGGTGGAAGAAGACACGTTAGATAAAGCAGACTCGTCGTTGCTGGTCGTGGAAGTGACAGAGCCGTGCAACGTCTGCTTCATCTTGACTTGTTGAGCTTCTAGAGTGGCTTGCCTAATGGCTTCTTTGTAAGGTCCGCGTTTTTTGCGATTATATCGACTTTTGAAATCGAGCAAGAAAGGGGAAAGTTGTTGACAAGGCATCAGAGACGAGGTTGAGGACCCGAACCAGGCTACGTGAGCCTGTTGACTGATGGTCATACCATTATCGCGTTGTGACACGCTCAGAGCCAAGACTTTGCCAGGCCACCATGGAAAACCGTGTATCTTACCCCAAACAATGTCTCCTACCACCATTTCTCGACCGCCGTCCAGCGAGCAATGCGAGACATTGTGAGTCGTGATCCTCATCATCAACTTTGTCTGCTTCGCCCCGGTGTTGGTCGTCGTCGCGGAAGTCAGAGTGACGGCCGTATGCGATCCGTCTTTGGACTTCAAAGCAGGAGGTTCGTGTTTAGGAAAATCTGGAACTTCTTCGGTATCCGTATCCTCGCTGGGGGAACCAGCTGCGTCATACGCCGCGCTATCGTCTCGTTCCGGGTAATGACCTGGTGACCGACGTTGTTTGGGACTACAACGGGCGTAGGCTCTGGCACTGAGTCGCTTCAAACTGATCGAAAGTTTCTGCCGAAGACAATTGTTGCGAACTTCTTCGTACAAACCATCGGAAGGTCTGATATCGGCGACGGTGAAGGCGGTAGTTTTTACCATTCCCCAATCGTCGTCGATCAAACGATTTTCATCTTGCTGTGACCCATCGTAAGAGTTGCCGTTCCCTGAAGAACTGTCGTCCGAAAAAGTCCTACGACGTCGCTTCCGTTTCACTTTATGGTGTTTGTGATGTTTGTGTCGCCGAAGCGTATTTGGGGGTGCCGCGGCTTGGCTATTGTTCACGCACATACTGGGACTATTACTGGTGGCTTCTGACAAAGGTGAAGGGGACGAGCCGGGATACGAATAGGTCGACGGAACTAGAACCGAGTACTGTTGCGAGAGTTGGGGCGGGGGAGGAGGAGTATAAAGAGTGGAGGCCGCACCACCACTTAGGGAACTCGCTTTTCTTTGGGCTTCTTTTTTGGCTTTCTTCAAAGCTTTTTTGGCCGCTTTGGCGCTGGCGTCACTATCCGCGTGTTGTGATGGGCGAGCCGGGATCTCTACCACTGTATCGTGTCCTTGAGGATTCGCGAACGAAATTTTTATAACCGGTCGCCGTTGACTCGTTGCCACGTTTTCCGCTTCACTCGTCGACGTGCGATTCGCTTCGTCGTTAGCGGAGTGGTCTACGTCGCCGTCGGTCGTTTCCGGTTCCTCTTCTTCCTCTGGTTTTGCCTCCTCCTCTTCTTCTTGTATATCTGGAACTGCGGGATGAGCTCGAGTGGCCATCTTGCATTCTCTGACTGCGAAGTCGTCATCTTCGTCGTCATCGTTCGGCTTTCGTTTGCGGAGAATCATTCGACCGGGAACTCCGCCAGCCGACCGTAAACGATACTCCTCGACGTTTTTCTGCCGACTACTGACGTTCGTTTGACGTTTGCTTCGAAAATCCAGAGGATGCAAGTCCCTTTTGGGATAAGAGCTCTCTTCCGCTTCCTGTTTCTTACTAGTATCCGTCTGTTATCGAATAAAATGTATAAGGAACACAATCAGAACACTTCATTTCTGACAATTACTAAAGGACTATGTATAACCATAGTAAAATAAGTATTCGGTGGAACCCCTAGCCTGTAACTTGTACAACTAGCCATTCGTCTCTTACCTCTTCGTTTTTCTTGTTTTTCGCGTTGATATTCTGCACGTTATCGGAATTTTCGTTGCATATTGATCGGCATTGGGAGCAAAGTACTTGTCGAGGTCTGAGTCTTCTCATGCGAACCCCTTGGTCTCTGCCCCCACCGCGACCGGCCGCTCGTCGTCCATTCTTGCCTACGATCCCTGAAGACGAATGTAAGTGTAGAGGAGCGTACAGGGCAGTGGTCTGTTGCTGAAAGTACGTGAAGCGCTGCTTGAGGGCGTGGTACGGGTCTTCCGCCTCCTCCGTTTTCGTCGACCCTTTACGATGAGCATCATTGTTCGACCCTCTTTTCTTCTCGGTGACAAAATCTGGCTTCTCACCGGGAAGTAATTGAGTAGGGTCGATGCCGAAGGGGCAATTCCTGGTTAAATTAAAATTAATCACAGTTTTAAGTTTCGACAAGGAAACAATAACGAGGTATTGGGCAGAAGTGGGACGCCTTTAAAAATAATGAATAGATTTGTTACCTCCCCGACTGAACTTTAGTTCAGGGGGAGGTGTTACACTGATCGTGTCTGTGTGTCTGTGTGTGTGTCACTTCTCACTTCCTGTGTAAACGGAAGTCACGTGACCTGGCTCGTGGAGCCAAAAGTCTAGAGACGTAATCATACCAGCTTATCGTTCAATTCCGGAGAATTACCTCCTTTAAGCGTGGCTGCCACATAGAGTTTCAGGTGTCGTGCAAAGACATACAACAGGACGTCTCCCATTGCACATCATCGCCTTCCACCATCCACTTTATGGTCGAACCTCGATGCTGAACAGGCGAAGGCGATTACAAGCAGTGGGACGTCTCCCACTGTCATAATCACCTATGACCATCCCCACAACAAGGTCCAACCTCCAGTTTCCGATCTCAGCGTTCCATACTAGCGAGGCGTCCCCCACTAGTACAGTTCACATCAACCTTCCACTGACTCCAAACATCGCCCCACCAATGGGTAAATTGCGTCGCCAAGCGCCTAGAGATCAAGAATCAGCAAGACATTGAAAGGGGGGGGTTTTCCCCCTAACTTCATGGCCACCACGCACGGTTACTTCAATTAATATAGGCCTTCGAACGGTTTATATAGCATCTTTTTGGAACGAATGCAAATTAGCCTCATGGTGTGATATCGATAGGGAAATGAAACACAATATTAATTTATATTATAAATAAAAATATCGGGATGGTTAAATTTAATCTAATTAATAAGAAAGTCGAAAAATTAATTTAAAATTCGAGATAGTTTAGAAGTTATTTGAGAATTTGTGCAAAAATTTAAAGAAATTTGACCGATTAATGGCAGTTTGAGTTGGCAGCATGCGCCTAAGCTATTTTCCATATATATCATTTACTCGAAAAAGCAAAGGTATAACGGGTAGTATAGGCTTATCTCTGGTGCAAACTTAGGGTGGATTGAAGAATATAAATAAAGGTGCGTTTACACGGGTATGGAAGATTGAAATGACATAATTTAGATAAGCGATAAAGGCGCGTTCACAGGGATAAATTTATGATTATAAGGACATTGGAAATTGTTATTAATATATTTTTGGTTCATTTCGATTGAATTATAAGGGAATCAGCTTTATTTACCGGGATAAACTGTTTTCTTCTAGCGAAGTTGGAAACAGTATGTAGGAACTTGGCTATAAAAAGAAGTTTCTAGCTCGCATTTTCAATTAAAGTTTTTCAATTTCTCGCCCGTTTCCGATACTGCATAAAGCACTAAAACTTCGTTAATGAGTTCGATTTCTCGCTCATTTGCGAAAATGTCGCGTGTACGTGAGGGTATAATTCACGAGAAACGCTGGATTTGCAGAAAATTCTTCATTAATGTTTGTAATTTCTCGCCAGTAAATGTCTAAGTGACTTCCTTGCCTCTATCTGTTCATTAGTATGCGCAAAATAAAGTCGCTTAATCTGATTGGATATGTCATAAATTCGCGCCAGACTTTTATTTTGACGTTTAATTTCGACCTTTAGAGTATACTTAAAAACGAGGCAAATGGTGAGGCAGGGTTAAAATTCTAATTAATTGATTGGAACTTAATAAGAGCTTCGATTTTACTCGATTCAACTTTAACCAGTTCAAGGGGAATTGCAATACACCATGGTGTATAAGATTTAAAGGTGAGGCTGATTGATACAAAATGTTAAACCACTTAAGAAAAATTATAGTCGTGAAACTCTCCTTGAACAGAAGTAGAGTAGGTTTCACGTGTATTTGTGACTAGCGTAAAATCGAGTTTGCCAGCACGCGAGTATGTTTAACTCCCTAAATTTAAAGTCGGAAACCCTTTTCTCAAGAATATCAAAATCGCTTTGATATTCTTGGGAGAATCAGCTTTATGTATGGGGAATTACTGTAATCTTGGGCAAACTTGCGAACAGTAGCGTAAGAATTGGTTTTAAGAACTAGCACGGTCTTTCAAATTATTTTGTAGAATTCTCGCGCGTGTGCAGATCGAACCAGGTAATTCGTGCCATAATTTACAGTTGACGAACTTTCTTAAACCGGATTGACATTGAAATTTCTCGTGTTTTATTTGGTATATCTGATATGGTTGACCATAGAGTGAAATGTAGAAAGAGTGGGGAAGAGAGTCATGTGATTGGATCTCTTAATAAGTTTTAACTAAATTTCATACATTTCTGCACATGAATTTAATGTTAATCTCAGTAGAACACGGCTTTTAAGGCCTACTGTCGTGTATTTCCGGGAACGTTTTAGCTAGTGTGGAGTCACGTAAAATGACATTTGTTTCACAACTTGGTATATTTTTACTCAGGTCCACCCTGTCAGAAAAAAATTATAAAAAATTGATGGTGGGGCCAAAAAAGAGACATCCCTTCCTCACTCAAAGCATTATACCTCAAAAACATGCGTTTTAAGACGTGGGCTTATAAGGTATCTGTAGGTCGTGTAGCACCAAAAAGCGAAATTGTACGTCACAGTCCGTAGTATAGCGTGTTATGCGGAAAGCTAATTCGTTAATTGTTTTTTATTGAATGTGTTTACTTATTGTTATTTAGGCGATACCGAGGTAAAACTTGATTTTGATCAAACATTTTGCCTAATAGCGTTACTTGGGCGACAAATACTCTAGTTTTCTAAACGGCGATATGTTTTTACTGGAAGACCTTGACCTTGCTTATCTAAATTTAAATTTATTGAACGTTAAATCGTTTCATTTTTTTTTTTGAAATCTTCGACTAAGCTTGTTCTCTCGAGATTTTGCTGGTTGAAATTTTAAACTGAGTTTCATTGGTTTGAATACGATTTATTGGTAAGAAAAAATTTTGAATTTGAATTATTTTTTTTAATGTTATAGATTTTAATACATTAAAATATCCATTTCTTAGGATATTTCCGTTCAATCGAGTTGTACAAAGATTACCCTTTATTGAAAAATTTAAATTTGTTATATTATTATTCTATTGTTTTGAACTCACTCTTTAGTAGTGGTAAGAGACATATTTTTGATTTGTTTTACTTCGTTCATTTGATATTTTATTTGATAATTTTTCTGCGCTTAAATTGTTTCGTGTAAAGGCTAATTTTACACATTACTGAAGATTGCTAATTTCATTTGTTTAGTTTTAATATTGTTTTTGGGACTGGAATATTTATTTTGAAATCAAAGCGGTTATCCGATTTATTTTTCCTCTTATTTTCTAGTTAATTTTGGTTTTGCGTAGTCAGTAATTTTACGCATTATTGAATCTCCGATTTATTAATTGATGGATTTGAATATTTTACCTCAACCACCTTGATAAAATAGTAGGCAAGTTTTTCTCCTATTTTGAGATCAATTTTTTTAAACTTCTATATATTAGCGAGATTCGGGACTCCCTGACTTAATTTCGCTGTAGCCGAGGCGTTTACGCTGGGGTGAACACTCTCGCTTGTGCGAGAAAAATAAAAACTTGCTCGCTCCTGCCAAGCGAGATACCGTTTTTATTAAAGCGAGTTTTGTCAAGGTTAGTTAAAACCTTTTTGGCTTCCAATGTTAATCTTGCTCCCTATGCACAGACACACTTTTCGTCAATTTTAATAATGTAGGTAAGGTTAGGTTAGATCACGTGGGTGTCGGGGAGGTACTATTTTGGTTTCCCAACTTGTTTTAAAAATTATTTCAAATGAGACGAAATGTTGTGAACAAAGCGATTTTGACAAAGTGTTATTATTTTTTGAATGTCAAGAGGATAAAATTAAATTTTTGATGAAATCGAACGCGGTAACTAAGTAAAAAACATTAAACTTGACTTAAAAATACTACAGGATAAATTTTGAAAAAGGATATCATGGAATAGATTTTGAAAAATATAAAACTATATAGGATATATTTGGAAAAAATATATAAAATCAATTTTGATAAATTCGATGTTATTGGATAAATTAATAAAAAATACAATTTTATAGGATATATTTTGAAGAAATAGGATAGAGTATAAACTTTATTTCGAAATAAAAGGATTGCTAGGCAAATAAAAAAAACATATTTCACAATTTTAATAGAGTTGTTATTTCTAATAAGAACCCAAATAATAATATTTACTTAGAATTTGAAACTTGTTCGCCCCTATGCCCGCCCCCCCTAAAAATAAAATACATTTTAAGTATCTACATTCCTCGAAATTTTATTAATGAATAATAATAAATTCTTAGGATCTTGTAAACAAGTTAAGCATTTCTCTATATATGGTACTTGAAAGCAGTTATCAAAAATCCCCAGAATACCCTAAAGCAACGAAGTGGTGCCAAGAACCCAACCCTTCGAGTGACTTCTGTTCAAAATTAATTTAATGGAATTTTCCAAAAGAAAAAACTAGGAGGCCTGATTGATACACAAATAACCTCGTAGGGAAAAGAAGACAGTTGCTGCCAAGAGCAACAATCAATTTGAATTTTTAATCATGGATTTGAAATTGAGTTGTGTTGGGATTGAGATAACTCACTTAACTTATAATAAAATTTGAAATAAACCTTAATGTGGCGGTCTGGTATCATTTACTTAAGTTAAATGGTCTATATCATCTGTTCTGTAATTTGTTTGAAATATATGTTTCAACTCGGAGCCAGGAAAATGACTAACGGCGCGTTTTCAATCAAGATTTCGAAGTAACTTTTTCGTCATAACTAAGGTAAATTTCTAAAGTTGCAAGAAAAAGAAAAAAAAAAAAAAAAAAATGATTGTAAAAAGGGCTTAAAGATCCTATCCTTTAAAATGCTCTTCCATTATGCACACAGCCCAGCTTTGACTGTACAATTTGTTATTGTCAACGTCGTCTGCTAAGCCAGAAAAGAAGGCGACTTTAAAGGGCTTTAAAAATCGTAGATAGAATAGAACTTTGAAGGAAAAGTGAAGAAAAAATAAAGTGATTTACTATCGATTAAACAAGATGGTCAAGCCCATAATAGCTACACCTCTTGCGGTTGTATACGCCTAGAGTCAATTGGGTTCCAGGTTTCCAAGTATAGCTAAAAAAGTCACGTTTGCATATTGAAGATTCAATAAATTTCTCTGAATTATGCCAAAAAAAAAAAAAAAAAAACACGAAAGATTCAGATTTTGGCATTCAATTAACATCAGTTCCTCTTGTTGTAGTTGTTTAATACATAATCGTAACTGTTTTTATCTTACCGTGTGTACTATTACTCTGATTATTAACAACCGACTAATGCTTATTTCTGTCAGAGCTAAGGTCACCTCCTATCGGCTGGCCACTTATCGGTAGCTTTCCTCTAGCTGCGTTCATACTAGACTTTGGAATCGATTTAAACCGTTTCAAAACGTTTCGCTAGAGTCGTGTGAACATGAAGCCGTCTTTTCTCTAATCGATTTGATTCGATCTATCGAAACTGCTTCGGGAACCAGTTTCATACCAATTTGGTTTCAACAACCGATTGATGAAGCTACAATAAATCGATTTATAAAGATAATGCGTGAATACGTGACGCTTAAAACGATTCCTGGCGATTTGAATATCGGTTTTATTTTACCGTTTCAAATCGATTAAGAAATGCTAGTGTGACCGTAGTTTATGTGAAGTGCATTTTGCCCCTATCAGTGACATACACAACACATTTAACTAATAAAGACTTCTCACCTTTGGCTTCATAAAATAATCGCGACACACGCTGTTGTAAGCACGATTGTATGGGTGAAAATAATCAAAAACGACATTAAGAGCGATTTAAAGACTGATATTTTATGTTCAAAAGCTAGTGTAGAATAAATACAGAAACAGTTCTAAAATGAATAGATGATATTATAAAAGAAGTTGTGGTTGCGATGTCTTTTTCAAATGTTGCTAACCACGTCACGAAATCACGTGAGCAGAGAAAATTTCAGCCTCACTTCTCGTGGCCGATTGACCAGCCCTGGAGCGCGTGCACGGTCGCTCTTTTGTTAAGTTTTAAGGTTTATTGACCCAACAGCGGTACTGCTACAGGTGTTCGATGACTACAAACGCGTAAAAAGATAAGAAAATCAGTGAAAGTGTTCACAACTACTATGATAGAGGAACCTTCTTTGAACCTAAAACAAAAGAGCGACCGCGCACCTGGATATAGAAAAAATAAGCTTAAGAAATGCTCGTTGCTCACGAGCGCTAGAGCTTTACGAGCTATTACGAAGCTGATGACGTCGACGGCAACATGCCATAAGTAAGCTCCTCCTCTTTTATAATATCATCTATTGTAGAGCTTTAAATGCCAAAAAACCAAAATATTGCAAATCGAATGAAATTCTGTGAAGGTCTTCTATTTCAAATAGATCCCTACAACTCGGTGTCGTCACACGGAAAAATCCAAACTATGCTATCATATGATATTTGGCGTGCGCTTTCGTAAAGATGAATGGAATCAAGATTAGTGCGCGCTTTGTTCGAAATACAGATAGAATGCCGACGCGACAGCCAAAAACGCGATAATTTGGCCACTGAACAAATAGTTCGTATTATAAAACTTCACTTCGTTTCAACCTTGAAAAAGGGCTACATCTTCAATAGAAACAGGTTCTTTTAACGGCTCTTTCTGTAGGTTCTAAGATTATTTTATAATGTAAGAACTATTGTAGAGATAATTTTCAAGGGGTACATAAGGCCTTTAAAATCACATTTGCATGAATTCTTCACCAGTAAGTTTGAGTTCCCATAGAGCCCTTCAGGAGAGACAGATAGAAATTTGAAGCCCTACGCCACCTCGCGGAAAAACCTAGTTAATTCTCCCTACCCCACCTCATTCTTCTTGACAGGAAACAGGATGTCCCAGCATGCATTGGGAGAGTTTCAAGCTACCAACACTAGATGGATTTGAGTTGAAAGACTGGCCAGTCATTAGCTTAACGCTAAAACGATCCTCGTTTGTAACTTACGAGTGAACTAATAGGCTTATGGCCATATATATCTATAATTATAAAGAAAGCGAGAGTCGAAATGCGAGCGTGGGCATGGATAAGATCTCTGCGGCACGATGTCGGAAAAAAATCTTTTGGGAGGGGGGACATGGACGGAATCGTGTTCCGGCACCCCATTTACTGCCAGAAACTACTATAAACCTTTTAAAAATAGGGTGCATATGATATATTCTTCACATTTGCCAAATTCGTTAAATAGCTCGAATTTTGAACGTACAAAAAGTATGCATATATATTTTCTTGCAAAGCTTTCTACACCCTATATTTTATCAAAATCTCAGATTTTTGGGATTTAGTGTCTGTTTTCCTTTAGAATAAAATCTAAACTAACAAATACTAAGAAAACGTGGCATTATTTTAGAATAATGGCTATAGATTATGATCCGAGGGAAAATATAGGGTATGCCATTTACAGAAGGGCAAATCTGTCAAATTTAGCAGTTTCCTACTGATATTATAGTATTTTATATATTATTAATCACTTAAAGACACTTTCTGCTCTGAAATTTTCCCCTTTAAAATGCTCTTCACCAGAAGAAAATATTTTTCTTCTGTCTTCACTTATGCACGCAGCCTAGGTTTGAGTGTACAATATTTTATGGTCAATGTCGTCTGCTAAGCTAGAAAAGACGACTTTAAAGGGGCTTTAAAAATGAAGATTGTCTCTTTAAAGCTTCTTGAGACGGGGCGAACTGACGAGAGAACGTGGAGCAATATTTATAGGTCCTCTTTCTTCAGATCTGAAAAAACTCCTACACCATATGTAGATAAGAGCCCCTCCCCCTCCAACTCGGCGAAATTTACTTTTCTGGAATAAGTAAGGACCTTTTGGTTTTTCGTATTAAAAAACTAGTACTCTGCAGTGAGAACTAGAGATTAAATGTTATATTTATAATGTTAAAGATATGACATCCTTGCCTAGATATCAGTATTACCAAAAGTCTATCACTTTATTACCATGGCTTAATACTTTCAGCAAAGGTTCAGTTTTATGTCATAGCCCATCACAAATAGCAAAAAAGGTTATCACCCGTGCTTGGCCGCTTGAGTGTCTCGAATCAATCTGCCGGTACATTTATCTAGACGGGGCGCTGTTACTTTCATGGCATAATGTGATAGGCTTTTGGTATTACCAGAATCTCGTTCATCACCCTAGGAATATTACACTACTAGTCCTGTAAACGAGCTTTACATCTGCACATGCTTGCGGAACACGTTTATTTAAGGTGGACTTTAGGCGAAAAAGCAACGAAGTTCACTCGAATATGGACGTTTATGCCATGGCGTTTAAAAATTCATATTTTCCCAAAAGATATCTTATAATCTTGAAATATTAAGAGTACATTATGAAATTAATTTTATATTCAAAGCGTAGAAAGCGAACATTAGTTCAAACGGGTGAGAAGAAGTCATTTTCACTAATCGCCGCCGATTAACACTTGTCCAACATAGGGTTGCTTAACGCGTAAACTCAACCAAGCCAATAGACATCTTTCATTTATTTTGAGCCCCTCCGAAGAGGGTAGCCAACCCACTGAATCAGACCTGTAAATGGGGATAATGAGCTCATGCGCAGTGACGGAGATGTTTCATCACCCTTTAGCTCTCTGATTCCGTGGTTGCAAATGAAAGAGGCGTATGCGAAGGGAGACGTCTATAATGACTCGAAACCACAGTCCTTGTTTTTTAATGCATAAAAATGCAAATAACTTTTTATAATGGTTTCGAAATTATTAAAACTTTCAGTTTTTTCTTCTACATTTAAACATGGTTATTATTTTTTATAATATTCGGCTTCTTTCCTTTAAACTTTAAAGGGAAAAAAATGAAAAACGAAACTCTATAGTTCCGTTTATTTTCAGAATCAACGTGTCAAAAACTGTATTCGAGTAGTTTTTTTTTTTTTTTTTTAAGAAACTCAATCGCTATATGTTTAAGGCTACATTAAATTATGATTGGCCCAAATTTACCCTACGCTGAAATTCAAATCCAACACAAATTCATAATAGAAATTAAGCACTAAAATGTTATTAAAAATTATGTGGGCAGATATTTAAAATAAGTTCCATCGCAATACCCTTTAACCTTATCTTGCCGAAATTCCTAAGGGATGTTCTTTCTTTTAAAGGGAAACGCGGAGCTAAAAATGGAACAGCTTTTTAATTTATTTTCGGAATCACCATTTCAAGAAAAGTATTTGAGAATTTTTTTGGAATCTTTAGATACGTTTTTGGTGTTCAAATTACTTTTTAAAGTTTGGTAAAATTTCTATAAAATAAATAAAAATTCGGACCAATCATATTATTTAAGCTTTTAACAGCGACTGTAATGTTCTAAGTGACTTCTAACATTAAAAGAATAGGCTGGCGTTTGATGCCGAACGTCTTAGGCGTCAAACGCCGGTCTATTACAACTTTTTACAAGCACTGTTGAAGGCTGAAATAATATGATTGGTCCGAATTTATTTTTTCAAATTTTACCAAACTTTATAAATTAAATTAAACACCACAAACGTGTCTAACAATTCTGAAAAAATCTCGAATAGGTTTTTTTGACTCGGTGATTCCAAAAATAAATTCAAAAGCTGTTCCATTTTTAGCTCCAAGTTTCCCTTTAACATTCTCCTTTCTTGTCTATGCCAATATACCAGCTGGGATAGATTATGGAAAACCAGTTTAGGGGAAAAGAAGGGGATGACTGAGAGTTGGCAAGCATTATTATAGCGGCAGTGCAACAAAGTCCAATATTTCAAATATAAAAGAGTCAGAATTTTATTTGGAGGAAACGAGGGTGGCTTTGATAACAGGGCCAACGGATTTTGTTTACGACTCTGATTTGGTTCATTACACAACTGATTTTTCCAAATAAAACAACATAGTAATATATACTTAAATTGCAGCAGAAGTAATTAAGTAGGAAGCTTTAGAGCTCTAATTTTTAAGTTGCAAAAAAAAAAAAAAAAAAAAAAAAAAAAAAGATATGGGGAAATAACTTTGTATTTTAAAGTGAAGCTGTCACCATTTTTTTAGTTTTATCGAAATTTCCATACTGATAAACCAACTTCCATGGGCTACGGCCATTGGGGTACAAATATAATTATGATTTATCACAATACAATACAACACTCTCGCACCTATCCACGTATTACACCCGTTGCTTTGAGAAACGCGTCAAGTCTCGAAGCGTGAGGGGAGGGGTTACGCCAAGTTTGTCTCTCTCGTCATAGCTTAGCCAATCAGAATAGGATCAGAATGGAAACTACGATAGTGACATCTCTTAACAGATCGGCACGTAATCAGGGTTGCCACAGTTTTTTCAGATTCAAATTCCCCGACTTTTCCAGGTTTTTCCCTGACCCTTTCAGCTAATACTACCCAAATTTTAACCTTTTATTTTTTATATAATCGCGTTCGCCAAACCTTTTGCACGCGTATCTTTGTTTTAATCTATACAACTGACACGGTCAGCTTCAAATCTTTTCTGCAGATAATGTTGTAATTTCCTGGGTTATTGAAAGATCTTTAAATTCTGTGACTTTTTTAAAATATCTTAAAATTTCATGACTTTTCCTTAACATATTTGGCTCATTTTCAAACTTCCTGACCTGTGGCAACCCTGGTTAAGAGTGTACCCCAATGGCGCGCTGCCCCTGGAAGTTCCTCTTCAATTTCGAATTCGTCTATTAAACGCCATATTCAAAATTGTATTACTCTGGGTTAACACGTTCTTAATAAATGTATAGGATTTTTTCCCCGACATGTGACGCGAAAGCGGCCTTATCATGTGCCAGAACGCACGAGAATCAACTGTAGCCACACGACCATGGTGATGACGTGGTATTAAGGGAATGTTTTTCAAAAATAGTTATTATATAATATATGTATTTTCTGTTGCTGCAATTGTTTCTATGACGAATGTATATATATTTTTAATTGTTTTTTAACGATCTTTTCAAATATGCTATTCAACTTCCATATGGAATTCATTAAAAAAATACGTGACAGTCTCACTTAAACCTCATTCACACTAGAGACCAATTTTGACCGTATTGGAAAGGTATAACATTTTCGGGTTAAAACGCATGTCAAAAATGGAATTATACCCTTAAAAAGTTAGTTTGAACATTCAAAAGTTCAAAACGGTTTCTAAAGTGGCGTTCACACTATAGACTTTACTTTGAAACTGTTTTGAGCCGTTTTGGAAAGGTCTAATTATAAAATTTTGGGGTCACCCGTGTAGATCTTTGATCAAGAAATCCAATTAATATCTCGAAGAGTCCATTTGATCGTTCGAAACGGTTTCAAAGTTTCAAGTGTGAACATAGCTTAAATCTCTAGCTATGATGTAATCACGAACTGACTCTACAACAGAATATTTTTCGTGATTAAACAAAACTAATACAAGTGAGATTCAAAAACGTGTTATCTATATAAATGTTAATTTCGCACATATTTTTGAGATTAAAATATTCTGAAAACGGAGTAAACAATGAATATATAAATAAACGGCGGCTGCAAGTCGCCGAGAGAAACAGTACCGTTTCAACATTTTCGACTGAATCGTTATTTTTATCTTTCAAAGTCCATTTAACAAGGTTTTACCCCACCTTAAATTGAACCTTGAATGATAGTTCTAAAGGGCAAGTCTCATAAACATAAGAATTTTATACCTTTTGGGAAATTATCGTAGATTTAGATCTAAAAACCACAAACAAAAATTTTAATTACTGTTTCTGTTCAAAAAGTGTTGTAATAAATAATAAAGCGTAAGCCAACTCCCCTTCAATAAGAGTACTACTTCTCCATGGAAATTGAATTCTGTTTTTCTATGAAAAAGGGGCAAGTCTCATATATGTTTCAGGCCTGATTATACAACAGGGAAGACGCGACATCAATCAAAATAATCGCTTGCATTAGCTCCTATAGTCAGGGCCATATAATGGGCCCAGGCTGGGGGCCCCATTCATGAGCCAGAGCTTTTATGCGGCACTCTCAAATGTTTCTTTGATGAGAAATTTTACTTTCTCATTAAAATTAAGTAATACATTTTAGAAATATTCAATAGGAGTTTTAAAATTAAAATTGAGGGGTTTAAAAAAACTGAAATCAAATGAGGTTAAATAAAATTATCCAACATAAATGAAACTCTATTTAAAAACATGATTCTCTACAGCAAATTAAAGTGTTATTATGCCTATGCGTATATAGAAATAACATATTAACTGATTTAGAAGAAATCATTATCTCAATATTGGTGAAATCAGACAAAACCAATTGATGCTCAACAACAAAGTCACTAATAGTGAAATAGGTTATCTACATAACTAACAATTATTACTTGTGGTAACTAGCTGTTAAAAGACTTAATTCATGTAAAAATAAAATATAATTTTTTCCCATATTTGCTATTTTTATAATTATGTGAATAATGAACCTTACAAAACTAGATAACAACTAGCAATGATTATAATAATACTGTACTATGTTGATATAAATTCATTATGAAAACTATAATGACTGATTATGATTACATTGTCAAAATATTTATAGGGTCAGAGCAAATATGAAAATTATTAAAGTGTAGTTATCTAGTACAAAGAAAACGAGTTTCTTGGAAAATTGTTTGCTGAAAGATATGTAGGCCAGTTTGGACATCTATCTAATTTAAAAGCTTTACTTGAATTCTTAATCGTCTAAAAAACAACGCTTAATTTCCCTATAAGATTAGAATTTAAGAATTTTATGAGGAATGCGTTTTATCAAGCTATCAGAAGTAGTACACAGTACTACAGAATTAGATTCTAAAAATACTCAGGGTTTTCAAGGACTCTTATTTTCTATCAAAAAATAATATAGGTGAATACATTTGAGAGAAACAAGGCACATAATAATACCGAAAAAGTAATTCAAAACATGATTTTAGTAATCCAAACGGCTGGAAGTAAAGGGGTGCCCCATATGGACCCCTAAAGACATTCCTTTGTTCTCAAACTAAGCAAATTTGGTCATTTGGGCAAAATCTTTAATTTTGGTCGTAAGAGAACAAACGATACATCGTTGGCTAGGTCTTGACCTCTACTTTTATTTGGCGTTAGTTTTATCAAGATCGGACCAGCGACCCCTGCGAAATCGAGTGCAACAGGGTCGAGCGTTTAGCGGCCAAAACTGGACCCCGTGGAAAAATCTTCCAAGCAGCACGCCATTACGAAGGCGTAAAATGTAAATATTAGGAACTGAACTTACTTTTTTCCAACATCCAAGAGTGCACCGTGAAAGACGTGTTTCCCGAAATGAAACGCAACGACAATTACGTCTAATAAAGCTTCTTCAACATTCACTAATATTCTCGACCCTTTCAATTGCCTCACGTCAGCCATGTTTTTCAGCTTTCCTCCTCATTATATCCTCTCCAACTCTCGCCATATACATGTGTTCGATCCATAATTTCTATAGAGTTTCGTAGAGGAACGACGCCAAATGGTAAAGATAGCTTCACTTTGAAGAGCGGATTCCAGTGAGTAGGTTGCAGCCTGCTGCCATCTGGAATGGGAAAATAAAACGTTTCAAAATAGAAACGGGGTTTGACAAGAATATAAAATTTGAATTATATTCGCTAATTAGCGCGAATAGACAACTTTAGAAATTTGCTATAATGTCGGGTGTATTGGCGTAATCAGTTTTTCTTGGAAAAAATTCTAGATAAACCATTTTATACATGGCTAGTTATGTATAGTTGGCTGTTTCAATCATTTTTGATCGCCAGATTTAATCAAAGGTATTCAAGGTCAAATTATAATAAGTAGATAATTATTGACTTCCCTACGCTACGTCCTGTAGTTACTATACGACCCCTTAAAGTTGGTTTATCTTGGATTTGAGGGCAAATAGGCCGAAAAAACACTAAATTTAGAACCGTTTCTCTCCATTATAATTTCAATATTTTAAAATGAAAGCTTTAAGAAAAACGCTAACCATAAATGCAAGTAATAAAAAAATTTATCCTTCTTTAAATTTGTTTGTATATTTACGAAATTTAGATGGCACCAGTGCTCACTTTTCATTCCAGCGCTAGTTCACAATGGATTTATATTCTACATATTTGGAGCCATACACCAATTCTCTAGACTTTTAAAGACTCCTGACTAATCCATTGAGAGTGCGCAGTTGGGCAATATGGAAAAAAATGGCTGCCTTCAAAGATTCTAAAAAACCCATTTAAATTTAAGGTTTATTTTCCCAATTAGTTTCGATTTAAATCTTAAGAGCGTTAATATCAAAATAAAGCCCGTTTTTCAGGCTTTATATTGGTATTAAAGTTTAAGCCTAACGCCTTGGGACTGTAAAGTATTTTGATGAAATACCAAGGTACAAGGGTACTAGAAAAAGGGGATGGGTAGGGGGGAAAGTGCGAGGGGGGTCAAAATGGGATTGGACCTAGAAAAAAAACATCATTAAGAGTCACTTTGTAAATAAATGATTAAATAGCTCCTGTTTTAATTTATCGATTTTCGCAATAAGATAAAAAAAAAAAATTAAAATATTCAAAAAGAAAAACTCTTTTTATTAGAGTTATTTTATACAATTTTAAATATCTTAATAAGATAAATCTGTACAAAATCAAAAATATCCTTCAATGATGGCATAAATTAATGAATTTATAAAGAAATAAATTTATTAATTCTTTCGTACGTTACGTAGGCACAGATTCTTTCGTTTGTAATTTTATTAACTCGTTACTACTGTCAACCAGTTCCGAAATTAGAACTCTCCCTCTTTGACGAATAAATTTGGCAACTGATTGCAATTCCTCATTAGTAATAGAAATAAATTTTCCACGGTCATCAATCACCCCAACTAACTGTTCTTGTTCTAAAAGAGCTTGAACTCTGTCAATACATTCCTGTAATAAATAAAAAAAAAAGTGAAAAATCTAAGATTTATATTAGATTTAAGACTAAATTAAATTCATACCTGAGTCTTGAGTTTAAAATGAGCGGCTAGCTCTTCTAATAATACAACTTTTTCAGTCTATAAAGGAATTTCTAGTGTTAATTGTGATTATCCCAAAAATTAATGATATTTCAAACATTACATTAATATAATTTATGAATTCTTGAAACTTGTTTTGGGCCTATAATATATTATTACATATATTAGCATCTAATTATAGGTTAAACTTAAAACCAAATAAATAAAATCTTACTTCAGTATCATTTTCATTTTCATCGTACCCCTCTTCTTCAACAGCGAAGGCTTCCTTCATTTTTAAATATTCTTCCAATTCTTGCTTTTCCTTTTCTTCTTTCAGTCGCATTTCTTCCTCCTCCTGATTTTTCAATTTCATTATGACTATAGTTGCGAAACTATGTTAGATCAAATGACAAACCTTCATGGCTTCTTCTTGCTTCGCTTTTTCTTCCTCACGCTTTCTCATTTCTTCTTGTTGTTCTTGACGTTGTTTACGTTCTTCTCTTTCTTCCAGATCTCTCTAAAATTCTCTGATTTTAATAAATACTGTAGCAAGGATTAATTAGTAGAGATTACTTCTCTGGCGGCTCTTTTCTCAGCTTTCATTTCAAGCTTCTTTCGCTTCTTGGCACCAATTTTTCCATCAGGTAAAGCTATCTCGTCACCCAAAGAATCAATATCTTCATCTGAATAAAAAATAGTCAGATATTGATGGCGTTTTATTAAGTTTTAAAACATAACCTTCGCTCTCGGGTTCTGGTCGTGCTGCCGCCACTCCAGCTCTCATGCGAGCTCCAACATTTCGTCGTTGACGTACTACGCGTGGTCCTTGTTCACCGCCGGCTCTAGCTGCAATCGGTCTCGCCGCTGGAGCCACCGCAACCTCGGCTAAATGACAATAAAATTATTGTATTATTTATGTCGAATGAAGATTTCACAACCACAGTCCACATCTATTCCATAGCATGCTGGGACCAAGGCTTAAAATATTCTCACCATCTGCATCTTCTTTTTTCTTAAATAATCCTTTATAAACTAACAATCCTATAAGTAAAACTGAGAAAAATGATATTGCTACCGATAAAATCAATACTGCATCACTCATAATTATTTAATAGGGCTAATAATTGCCCTAATTAAACACCAATCAACACAGCTAGCAGCCACAACGAGCTAAAAAATAACAATAAGCAGACGATGAGTTAAACTCGCCAAATCACCAAACGTCAAATTACGTAAGGGTCAAATTTTGTCACGTGCTATTTTTCGCGGGAATCACTGTCAAACATTGCCACGTGTTTTCGCTTTGTGCTTGGCTTCTTTGTTTATTAAGTTTCAAAATGGAAAATAATTCTAAGATTAATTTTAAGTTTCCCTTTAAACCGTATGACGTTCAAGAAGCATTCATGCTTTCGCTTTACCAAACGTTAAATGAGAGTAAAGTCGGAATATTTGAGAGCCCAACTGGAACTGGTAAGTCTTTGAGTATCATTTGCGGTTCACTGACCTGGTTAAGAGACTTCAAAGAGAGCGAAAAGATTAAGCTGGAAGGTGAAATGAAAAAATTAGAAATCGTAGAAGAAGATGAGAAAAACGATTGGATAGAAGCGCATCACAAGAGAATGTTAATGAAGACACAAGTGGATGAATACAAATCTAAGCTCGACATTCTCAAATTAGAATGTGAAAGAATTGAACAACTTAAGAATCAATCCACAAAGAAACGTAAGAGAGAGGAGCAACAGTTCCGTGAACTAATGAGGTCAGCCAAAAAATTCCAAGACAATGGTGCTCAAATCCAAGAAAATGAAGATGGATATGTTAGTGATTCTGAATTCCTACCTCAAGATATAAATGTTATACGTGACTACAACGATTATAGTGATGATGAAAAGGAAGAAACTGAAGAAAAAAACAGCTTGAAGATATTTTACTGTAGTAGAACTCATTCTCAGCTAGCCCAATTTGTACGAGAAGTTCAAAAAAGCCCATTCGGAAAAGACGCCAGAGTAATCACCTTGGGCTCCAGGCAAAACCTATGCATTAATGACTCTGTTAGAAAACTAAACAATTTGTCATTAATCAATGAAAGATGTACAGAAATGCAAAAGAACAAATCCAAAGAAGATTGTGTTGATAAAGTTAAAAAGAAAATTAAGAAAAACAGTGCCAACTGTCCCTTTTATAAACGTTATGCCATGGAAGAGCTAAGAGATTTTTCTTTGGTCGAAGTTCAAGACATTGAACAAATAGTAGATAGTGGGAAAGAAATGAAAGCTTGCCCCTATTATAGCATGCGACTTGGAGTAACTGATGCAGAAATAGTTGTTTTACCTTATAACATATTATTGCAAGAATCTATGAGGAAAGCTTGCGGAATAAATCTAAAAAATAATATAGTAATTGTTGACGAAGCTCATAACTTGCTAGAAACCATATCAAACATTCACAGCCTAGTTCTGTACGGATCCCAAATATCAAGTTGTTACAATCAACTAACCCACTATCTAGAAAGGTTCCGAAGTCGGTTAAACCCCTTCAATCTTCTTTGTATCAAACAGATTCTAACAATCTTAGCTTCGTTTATAAAAATATTAGGAGGTTCAACCAAAAACACAACCACCACCAAACTACCAAAAGAACAACAAGTCACTACCATTTATAATCTTATTCAATTCTTGACCACCTCTGGAATAGATCATTTCAATTTTTTTGACATTCTAAACTACTGCGAAAAAAGCTACATCGCTCGTAAATTGAATGGGTTTTCAGCTATGCAATATCCGACAGCAAGTTCTACGGTCAATCCAGATAATCGCACAGCTTTGGCTAAGTTTTTGGAACAACAAAAAAACCAGAAAGATATGCCTAATATTGAACCGGTTGGTGTATCGAATGAAAATCAAGAATTCTCTTCAACCGCGTCATTTACTTCCATACAGGAATTTTTAAAGTGTTTAACCAATGCCAATAAAGATGGAAGGGTTATAGTTGACAAGCAAGAAACCTTAAAAACTTGCTCGCTTAAATTTCTACTGTTAAATCCATCAATCTACTTCATAGACGTGATCAAAGATGCTCGCTCTGTCATTTTAGGTAAATTTACACATTGCAGCACGTGAAGTGCAGATATAACATATTGTTAAGCAATTAAAATAGGCTAGCATTTCTCAGTAAAAACAATACTACACACAACATCAGGCAACAAACTTGAAATATAGCTTATAAGTTATAAAATAACATTTTGAGTCCTGTTTTGTTATATCTTGGTAGATATAGCCCTAGTTATAGCAGACGAACATTGGTTATAACGAAATTTACCTTACTCTATCGAAAATTCGAAATACGGATAAAACGAAATATGTTTTTTTCCACAGAATTTCGTTATAACTAGGTTTTACTGTAATATAATTACATCAAGCAATGAAATTGACATTATTTGATTTCTTTCAGTTTTGTTATATCTGTACTTTACGCTTGTAAGGGTGAAAGAACTCTGTAAATAATATTAATTTTATTTTTAGCTGGAGGTACCATGAGCCCCATAACAGATTTCACTGAAACCCTTTTCAAAGCTGCAGATTTAACTGAAAATGATATCAAATTATTTTCATGTGGCCATGTTATTCCGAAAGACCATCTACTTCCCCTAATCTTGGAAACAGGCCCAGGGAATATTAGATTTGACTTCACGTATAAGAACAGAGATAATCCTAAGCTTATCGAAGAGTTGGGAAGACTAACTGTCAATCTATGTTCAATCACGCCTGGTGGAATTATATTATTTTTCCCTTCGTACGATTACGAACAAAAAATTTACACCCAATGGGAAAAAAGTGGGGTTATTTTCCGATTAAATGGGAAGAAGAGAGTTTTTCGAGAACCGAGAAATTCTTCTCAAACCGACAAAGTTTTGAACGAATATTCTTCTATTATTAATAAACCCAACAGTGGTCAAAATGGCGCTATACTTCTAAGCATCGTTGGTGGAAAAATGAGTGAGGGAATAAATTTTTCCGATAATTTGGGTCGTTTGGTTATTATGGTGGGATTACCCTATCCTAACATTGAATCACGGGAGCTTAGAGAAAGAATGAAATATATTTCGACCAGCGGTAGAGACTCTAAGCAACTGCCAGAAACATTATGTATGAGAGCCGTTAACCAGTCAATTGGTCGCGTTATTCGTCATAGCAAAGATTACGCCGCAATTCTTCTTTTAGACGAACGATATCGAAAAATCTGGGTTCAGTCAGCCCTACCAAAATGGATTTCAGGACATTTACAAAGCTACGATAAATTTGGTTCAATGTTTTGCGTGTTAAGAAAATTTTACCAAGATAAAAAATAGTTTTTCATTTTAATATTTTTTAATAAAAACCATCTTTTTTTTTTCACTTTTCTCTCTTAATATAAACCTGTATAAAATTTTATCTTCATTACGAAAAGTGTTTTTCAATTAAAAAAGGTAATGTATTTTGAAAAAATAAGATTCTTTGTCTCCCCCAACTTTTTACCAGTAGATTTGCATAGAGATTCAAGCCGTTTTCATGAGAGCAGCTAGCGAGAAAAATAAATGGCTGCTATCTGACGTTTATTTTGTCGCTCTTACTTCAGCAATAACTCTCATTGTTCAATTATTTCAAATATTGCTCTCATGAAAACGAGGCTTTAAGATCTTTAGCTAGCACACTTTACATTTTTTGTATGATATATACAAAAATACAACCAAAATTATTAAAAACGTTAATATCTGAAGAGTATAATGCTATAGTTATCTAAAAAAAACCTAAAGTTAAGATTAAGTATTACCAGAAGTCTATAAAGAGCCCCATTATGGGGAAGTTACTAAGTCATTGGTTTTAATGAAACACTAGGGTTTCAAAAGCAGGGTTCTAATTTTCTTTATGCCAAAATATAGTGTGTGTGTGAGCTGCCTTAAGGCATTGATATGCTGTATCTAACTCCATAAATCAATATATCTCTAAGAGTAGTAAAATCTCCATCTCTCATGACAAAAAGCGGCAACAAAGCCTGACATTTGCTATTGGTTCTTTTCAAGAGCCACGTGAACCAAAAATATTATATGGAAGGAAATACTGTGAAGGAGAGGATTGTACACGATGTAAAAAAACAAGTCTAAATGGCTTATTGTACAATTACCCTAACCTAAATAACTAGATAGCAAGTTTTCTCTTTATTCCTGGGTTAAGCTAGCCAAGTATAATCCTCCTTGAAGCCTGTGCAAGTTTTTAAATATTTACTTTTCCGCTAGATGATGTTAATAATAATAATATTTATTTCGCTACTACATAGCAGGCAATATGTGGTTAATGTCTGTCTCTTGTAGGAACCCCATGGATACTTAGGATGAAAACCTTGGACTCCGTGTGGGAGGCGCTGTTTATTACTACTCCTAGCGGTCATCATTAAGTTTAGGGTTAAGTCAACAGAAGGGTCTTTGATGTTTAAATATTTTATCATTACAAAAATTGGGTTTTAGTAACTTCCCTAAGACTTTTTTTATGAACCTCTGGTACATATTTATGATAAAAGTGTATGAATATATGGTATTTCTAATATGTTTGAAAAACTTTATAAATGGTATAACAAAATGACTATGCAAATGGACGGAGATTCTTGGCAACAAAATTCAATGTTATTTTAAGTTAACGCCAATACTAGTTGTAGCTAGTGTTAGTATATATTTGGAAATATTTTTCTACATGATTATGAATGATAAAAAGAGTCACTTGGACTAGCCATAATGGAATAGATTTTTTTCGGACAGTTTATACTCATTTGTTTGAATTAAAATCCTATTTTTTATATTACCTGTATTGAGATAAGAAAATTTTAAATTTCCAAGAACTTGTATTACGGGTATTAAAAGTAAATTATACCATGTTCTCATAAGTATATTCCACAGAAACTGTGCATACATACACTTGCTCAAGTGGAGTTGGCTAAATTAGGTTCCATAATTTCAATTAAAACACTTAAGCCTTTTTCCACTAAGCCTACCAGCCAGGGGGGAGTCAATGGGCGTGTTTTATATCGAAAATTCGCATTTCACTGTAGTTTTGGCAGAAGTATTTCGAAAGCTAATCCGAGAAAAATATAATTCGGGTGCGTGAATTTGAAAAAACAATTTAGATTGTCGCTAAAAACTGTATCTTAAAGGGACTATCTGCGATTTTTAAATCCCCTTTAAAGAAAATTTTACCAAGATAAAAATTTTTTTTTTCATTTTTAAAATTTTTTAATAAAACCATTTTTGTTCACTTTGTATAAAAACGTCAAACTTTTCTCTCTTAATATAAACCTGTATAAAATTTTATCTTGATTATGAAAAATGTTTTTCAATTAAAAAAGGGAATGTATTTTGAAAAAATAGATTCTTTGTCTCCCCAAACTTTTTACCAGTAGATTTGTTGAGATTCAAACCTAGTTTTCATGAAAGCGTCTGGCGAGAAAAACACCAAAAAATGGCTGCTATCTGAGGTGTATTTTGTCGTTCTTGCTTCAGCAATAACTCTCATTGTTCAATTATTTCAAATATTGCTCTCATGAAAACGAGGCTTTAAGATCTTTAGCTAGCACATTGAATTGTTTACTTTACATTTTTTGTATGATATATACAAAAATACAACCAAAATTAAAAAAAACCTTAATATCTGAAGAGTATAATGCTATAGTTATCTAAAAAACCTAAAGTTAAGATTAAGTATTACCAGAAGTCTATAAAGAGCCCCATTATGGGGAAGTTACTAAGTCATTGGTTTTAATGAAACACCAGGGTTTCAAAAGCAGGGTTCTAATTTTCTTTATGCCAAAATATAGTGTGTGTGAGTTCTAAGCTGCTAGTTCGCGATCTTGTTAACAAATTCTTTAGTCAACAGAAGGGTCTTTGATGTTTAAAGATTTTAACATTACAAAAATATGGTTTTAGTAACTCCCTAAGGCTTTTTTTATGAACTCATGATAAAAGTGTATGAATACATGGTATTTCTAATATGTTTGAAAAACTTTATAAATGGTTGAACAAAATGTATATGCAAATGGACGGAGATTCTTGGCAACAAAATTCAACGTTATTTTATGTAAACGCCAATACTAGTCGTAACTAGTGTTAGTATATATTTGGAAATATTTTTCTCCATGATTATGAATGATAAAAAGAGATTTACATGTACTATTTAGTATCTATCTAGAGATTTCTAGGCACTTGGACTAGCCATAATGGAATAGATTTTTTTGGACGGTTTATACTTATTTGTTTGAATAAAAATCCTATTTTTTATATTACCGGTATTGAGATAAGAAAATTTTTAACTTCCAAGAACTTGTATTACCGGTATTAAAAGTAAATTATACCATGTTCTCATAAGTATATTCCACAGAAACTGTGCATACAATACACAGGTGGCTAAATTAGGTTCAATAGTTTCAATTAAAACACTTAAGCTTTTTACACTAAGCCTACCAGCCAGGGGGGAGTAAATGGGTGTGTTTTATATCGAAAATTCGCATTTCACTGTAGTTTTGACAGAAGTATTTCGAAAGCTAATGTGAGAAAAATATAATTAGGGTGCATGGATTTGAAAAAACAATTTAGATTGTCGCTAAAAACTGCATCTTTAAGGGACTATCTTTTTAAATCCCCTTTAAAGTCGCCTTCTTTTCTAGCTTAGCAGACGACATTGACCATAACAAATTGTACAGCCTAAGGGAAGAGCATTTTAGAGGCCCTATCTGCTCTGAAACTTGCTCCTTTAAAATGCTCTTCCCTTACGCACGCAGTCTAGCTACAATTTGTTTTGTACAACGTCGTCTGCTAAGCTAGAAAAGAAGGTGACTTTAAAGGGGATTTTAAAATTGCAGATAGTCCCTTTAAAGGGGCAAATTTCAGAGCAGATAAGGCCTCACTTAGGGAAAAAAGTTAGTTTGATCTGAAGAGGTCTTCAAGAATGCTACAAAAGTCTTGAGGAAGTCTTTGAGACCTCCCCAAGACTTCTTGACGTAATGGAAGACTTCCCCTAGACCTTTTAAGACTAACTTTTTTCGTAAGGGCTGTAACAAACAAATTTGCTTAAGGATATTTCAAGTTAAGAGGTTGTTTAGGTATTTCTAAGTGATTAGTCCTAACTTTGAAATTAATTGTGTATTAGAATATAAATTTGCTTGAAAATGTAATCCTTATAAAATTGAATAGTTGTTATCATAAAAGAGGAGTAGATTACTTATTGAATCCGTGGAATTCATTGAGGTGGAATAGATTATACCCAATATTTTTATTGGATATTAATTTCAGTTATAATATACTAACAACTAGGTTTAGAACTGTGAAAACACTGTTTCATACTTATGAGAACCAAGTATCATATACTTCTGCTGTTATTTTTCATTCAAATATCGCAATTTTTAAGTATCATTTGTATTGTGTAAATACTGAGCATGGCTATCTTCTATTTTATCACCGTGTACTTAAAATTGTTAAAAAATATTTCAGATCTAATGGGTAGGTTTTCATATACGCTTTTTGAGGACTAGGTGGGGCGAGATAAAATACTCGAAAGAAAAATATATTTGTCATGAGCTGATTTGTTTTTCCCCTCAAAATGAGTGCATTGAAAAACCCCGATTATTCAGAGACAGGCCTGAAATTACCAGAATTTGGCCAAATAAACCAAAAATATTACCATAAAACTTACATACGATATTTGTTTCACGTCTGCACCAGCCGTACAGTCCACTAATCTAACAGATTTAACGAAACTGGGCCCTAAATAAGCTCTATAGTCTCTTTTTTCTTCGGGGACAGTTTTTAGCATTTGAGTCGCGTCTTGGAATATTAAATCGTGGTAATTGTCGTCGGATACAAACATTTTAAAAGTAAAGTCCTCGCTATATTTTGACCCGTAAAACTGCTGAGCGTACATGAAGAGGGTTACGTACGAGTCTATTAGCTCTTTGCTTTTGTAGCGCAGGGTCATGATGGCGTTGGATGCCACTTTACCCAAATTGCAGCTCTCGTACTCATTGTACCGAGCGCGAGTACCATCTCGGCACAAGAGTTCAAAGTCATCGGGCATCATAGGCCGAGACCACCAATCGGAATTCTTTCCCGCTGTATTTTCTAGAATAGTGGTGTGTCGTACAAAAGCAACGTCACCTCCACCTTCCACAATACATTGTAAGGCCCCCGAATCACCGTAAAATGGCTCGTGGCTATCGCGAGCGCAATAATAGCTGCTACTACCGTGACACAAATCACAAAGGTTGTCATTGCCCCACTCTCCATAAGTATACTCTCGAGATAACACACCGGGTACGCAGCTCTTTTCAAAAAATTCTGACGCAGCTCTTACCGAATTACAACCATAGCTTCTCATACGTTCGCTGGAAAGAAGGAATCCCATTGGAATCACCCATCCAGCTGCGGTCCCAATTCCAGTGTGACATGATTTCTTTCCTAAAATACAATTTTTTTTATAAATTCTGTCTGATTTGTAAGGCATAATTTGGGCCTGGAGTTAAACCAATCAGAAGAGGCTATTTAATTTGGGAATAGTCAAGAAGACTAGAGTTTAAAGTTTAAACCAATGAAATTTAAAACTAAACAATGAGTCCAGTTAGGGCTCCTATTGAGCGAAAATCTAAGTGAAGAAGAAAAACCAGTCAATTGGCAAAATTTGAACAACAGTGCCCCTAGATAAGCTTAAATAGAAACCAAAAAACACCAAAAACTGACCTTTCAAATACAATAAATCTGTTTCTTTATCAGGCTGTTTGGCAACGGCAACTACGTAATAAGAAGGTTCATCCAAATCATATTTTTCAGCAATGATCGGGATTAAATCATACAGCCTAAGTTTAAAAATTAAAATAAGTTATCATTAAAGATTAAACTAAACTGTAGTTTGATAAATTAACTTACTGCCCAGCTTTGTATATATCTCCAGCATCCATGACCGCCAAATCAGCGGCATTATCTCGTATCAATGACATACAACTAATTTGACTGTCAACTTTGATGCAACTGAGATCCGGTTTAAGCATTTGCGCTCTAAAAGCGATCTAACGAAATGAAAAAAACGAACATAAGATGACTTGGTTTTTACTATACTTAACAAATAATCATACCCTCATTCGCAGGCATTTTTCGTACTCCTTATCCGAAACAACGCAAAGCCTAGCTGGGGGATTAGGACACATTCTTTGCCTCCTAATCAAGTTTGAATAATCGCCTAAATATCCTTTAAATGTTTGTCGATTGTCGCTAATTGGAAGTAAGGCAGTTGTTGAATCCAAAAATAAAAGATCAATCCTCTTTCCATAGCGGTAAGAAGAAAAGAGGCTAAAATTTGCCAATAAATCGTCAGTTTCGTTGAAAGTTCCATAGTCCGCTTGGCGACTCCTTCGATTCCAGTTATAGGGCGATTCGGTGGTGGTTCTATCCCAGCTGTAGGGAGTACTTCTGTTGGCATTTCTGTCCCAGTTATAAGGAGATTGAGTCGTGCTACTACGGCTACGATCCCAGTTGTAAGGAGATTGAGTCGTGCTACTGCGGCTACGATCCCAGTTGTAAGGAGATTGAGTAGTGCTGGATCGACTTCGCTCCCAGTTGTAAGGAGATTGAGTAGTGCTAGATCGACTTCGATCCCAGTTATACGGCGTACTACTTTGATTGTAAACATAATTTCCCCAACGATCCGTTGTTCGATTCAACGGGGCCATGGTTGTACTATAATAGCCTCGATCTCGATTGTAATCTGAGCTTCGATCTCTATTATAATCGTCATATCTATCTCTATTATTGTTGTTGTTACGAGAATCATATCTGTCTCGATCAGAAATGGTCCCATTTTGACGAGTATTCCAATTGTAGCTACTTCTATCTCTGTTATTCCAATCGTTAGTCGAATAATTGCTTTTTCGATAAAATTCCTCAGCAGCGTTCTATAGAACATTAATTTTAATTAGTAAAAAAAAAAAAAAATTGGAGAAAAATATTTTTTCAGACCTGTAAGAATATTTGCAATTTTTTTCGTTTTTCTGGTAACACTGCTGAAGAAATAATAACAACGTTTGAAGGAACATAGCCCCAGTTGCAAGTCCGGTATTGGTCTAGAGTAGACTGTCTCCCATCAGGGCAGAGAAGGCTAAAAAGATCCATACGAGGTCCTCGATACCACGGTTGTCTCATGACCTCTTGCACTGTATCGTGTTTAATAAAGGCAACCTCCCCGCCTCCTTCTACTAAACATTTAAATGCTCCTTCAAATCCAGCGTAAGGATCTCCACCTGAGCAGCGAGATCCTTTGCCTCCTTTACACAAGTCGCACATCTTCATGGGATTGTCGCCTAAAAGCAAAAATTTAGATATTGGACATGCATTTATTAATAATACAATCAAAGTTAATGAATTCTTGGTTTAGTCAATTGTTGATTAAGTGTCAATAATCATTATATTTGTCAGGGGAGTGATTTTCGTATTTTGGGGTGGGCAGACCTTTTGGTTCCCGCTTACAAAAACAGTTGATGAGCACCAATCAGGTATAAAAGTTACAATACAGGTATAAAAGTTGAATATCTAACAGGAAGCGAGAATATAGACATAAAGTATACCAGGCTCTCAAAATGTTAAAATACTTTAATGAATTAAAAACTAAATAATAATAAGACAATTTTTCTTTGAATTTCCGTTAAATTATTGTATTGCTTTTGGTTTACATGTATCTGGGAAAATGAAAAGTCTATCCCCACAGCAAAATGACTAAAATCAGATTTTCCATTTTGTTTTCTCTCTTCTATTTATTACTCGCAAAGAACTCAACAACAAGATTCAGTTTGCCATGGGTAATGGGTCAGCAAAGATTTACTGTTCAAGTAGTTATGGATAATCTGAAATTTCATTTTTGGGTATAAGGGTGGGAACCTAAACCAACATGCAAACGGGTACCAGCACATCCCTAGTAATCATTAGACCTTGAATTTGACTATAAATTAATACATAGTGAGCGGGCAAAGGTGGGAGGACCCAAAAACTTACAGAAAAAGATCATTTTTAATTTTTATGTTAGGGAAAAATTGATAGGTACTAAAAAAATATATATTTACCAGATGGATTATATTTATCAATCAGGCAACCCGGTGCGCAGCTATTACCAAAAAAATTGGAAGCTGATTTCACCAGATTGTTGCAATCACTAACATTCATGACATATTGCTCCATTAAAGTAACTAAGGGTACCACCCAACCGGCTAGCTGAGCTACACCGGGAAAACAAGCGGATTTGTTTTTCAAATCATATAAACTTCGGATTTCGTTTCTTGAGTGAACAACTGCTACTGAATAGTACCCGGACTTCTTTTCTATAAAACAGAAATTTAAAATTCATTATTAGACATTTTTCCTAACTATAACACTGCAGAAGTTACCTGGTCCATAGCGTTCCTCCATTATCGGAACTAAACTGTGATACCTGCCAGCAACGAATACCTCACCAGGATCAAGAGTTGTAATATCGGCAACCCCATTCTCAATATATATCATGCATTGTTCTTTATCAAGCGCGGGTTTACACAACAACTCTTCCGCTAATGGTGTTCGATTTGCTAACTTCACGGCTTTGGCAAAAGCTTCACATTTTTTTTGTTCTTCCACGCTTATGGTGCACCAAGAAATAATTCTCGATGACACTGGTGGTTCAATAGTAGGATTGTAGGCGTCGTAACCTGTGAAAATAGTAATTACGTGAATTAGGTGTGGTCCCCACTGGTCCATAATGAGCCGAGGCTTAGTTAAATTGTAATTAACAAATCTTTCAATTACTGACCTGAGAGCAGTATAATTTTAATAAATACGAACGCTATAGCGATATGGTAACTGTTCTTCATTTCGAAAGAGTTATTTAATCGCTAATTGAAAATTTTAAAACTATTTACTTCGCTAATTTAAAATTACTCGTACACCCATTTCGAATTCCAACGCAAACCGGACACAACAGAGCCACGTAGTGGTTGTGACCCGTAATTAGTTTTCGCGCGAAAATAAAACTTTTGACCCTTGAGTAGGAGGAGAAGTACCCCCTTCTGGGTGATGTTATTTTAAGTTTATCTTGAATTTTTCTTCAAAGATAATGTAATTAAGTACATATTTAGCACAACCATAACTTGAGCCTTTGAAAAGGTCTATGTTACACTTCAAACAAATTTATTTTTCACATATCTATAAAAATAAATATTAGAGCCTTGGCGAGGAGTAGGTCCAGCAGTTTCTCTCCTGAAGAAATTTGACCCAATTTTAAATTTGCATAAATTAGGCGAAATAAGAGAGAAATTCAGTTTTTGATGTTTTATTTAAAAAAGGAACTGAACTGACTACTCGAAACAAAATGACATTCGTAATCAATGGATAAAATTACAAACGAGAACGTAGAAAGAGTGATGAATAAAAAAGAAATACATATTATAGGGGTGGGTTGAACACAAAATTATCTTTGCGCAAGAGAGAAATCGCAATTTTTTTAAGCACATCAAAAACACAGGCGCAACCAGTTGGAAATGTTTTTTGCGTCGGCTTTATCATTCGTTGCAGATTTGCATTGAAGCAAAAATCGTTTTGTGTCCTAGTTGATGGTGCAGGTTTGCTCGAAACTACAGTTAATATTTTTTTTTTTTACTTCCAAAAGTTCTCCTTTTTTGTTTTTCTTAAAGACATTCTAAACATGACGGATTTATCTTTATACATACGAAATGAACTTTTTTTTTCTTTAAAAAATTACATTAACTCTTGTGATTTTTTCAGGATATTGATCACTACTTCGTGCTCTGGAAATTTTTCTCGTCGAGGCGGACCTTTACTCAGTCCTGACCACAGAAGGGACCTTTTACCAGAATCATTCACAAGAGTTATTTCGAATGAGTTTCGTCGCGGCTTGGTTGGATTGATTACCGCTTCAATACTTGGAAATACATTTTTTAAAGCAGCGATCAAACCAACAGCATTTTTCTTGTAAACATGTCACGATGAGCTATTTAGAAAAAAAAAAAATTAAAATAAAATAAATTAGATATTTATATAAAAGTAAATTTGTAAGTAAAAAATGGAATTAAAAATTTGTTGAAATTTTATTTTAAGGAAACCAAAAAAATTATATTTAATAATTATGCATTGTCATTTATAAATTATATATTAAAATTTAAACCTAAAAATACGGGATTTTTAAGAAAAAAATAATGGTTACTAAAATAATTAATAATTACAAATTAGAAATTAAGCATTGTCATTCAAAAATTATACATCAAAAATTTCATAAAAAAATGGGAGAAAATATCAAGGTTATTAGCTAGTTAAAAATGTGGGTGTTTACGTGATTAAAAAAAAATTCAATAAAATTACCAAGGCCCGCGTTAATTTTTAAGGGAAAAAAATCAATGGTTTTTATTAAGCTGCAAGCTAAGCTTAGCCTTGAAAATAGTAACGTGCAAAACATGGCGACTCACCAGTGCTCCACCTCGACCTTTCCCCCTTTCCTAGCTTCCTTCTTGACGGCTTCGTCCTCGTCGGCCGATTCAGGCTTCTCTTCCTCGGCATCAGACTCTTTCTCCTCGTCGGCAGACTTGTCTCCGTCCCCGTTAGCAACCTCGGCCTTCTTCGGAGGACGGCCTCGACCGCGTTTCGACTTGCTGTCGTCGCTCTTCTTGGCGGCGGGAGCAGTTTTCTTCCTCGGCGAAGGGGCTGCTTTCTTGGCCGGTGGTCGGCCCCTTCCTCGTTTCTTTTCGGCGGGTCTGAAGTCGTCATCTTCGTCCCTATCATCGTCGTCATCCTCTTCTTCTTCCTCTTCGTCGTCGTCGTCCTTGTAGTTCTTTTTAGTTTTATTTGCTCTTACCGGTACTTTTCTGACTGGTTCGCCGCTACCCTTGCCTTTCTTCTGTCGGCCACGGCCTCGTTTCGCCGCTGGTTTAGCTTCTTCTTCTTCGGAATCTTTTTCGGCCTCGTCATCTTCCGATTCTTCCTTTTTCTTGGCTTGGCGACCCCGTCCTCTCTTTGCCGGCGGCTTCTTCTCTTCCTCGGCGCCGCTGTCATCTTCGCCGTCGCTTCTATCCTTGTCGGCGGTGCCATTCGTGTCTTCCGAAGATTCGGTTACTTTTTCCGTCGCGCCTTTGTCTTCAATTTTTTCATCCATGTCTTCGGGGATTCCGTCGCTTTTTGAACTCGTATCGTCCTCCACTTTTGACTTCTTTGGGCCGGCTCCTCCGCGTTTAGCGTTTTTGGTCGCGCCTCGTTTACCCGCCATTTCTGTCGATACTAGCTGCGCTGTTATAATTCAAAGCGCTGGTCTAAACACCGATATAATCGGATGATGACAATGGTCGCGATACGGACCTCTCAACGATATTTAAAAGTGGGAATTCAATTAAGAAATTCCCGACAAATCTATTAAACTGTCCTAAAAATTAATAAAAGATTTACGTAATTTAAAATAATTCAGTGCCGCTCTCTGAAAAACAATCAAATGGCGAAGCTATCAGCGGCGGAGGTGGAATGACAAAGAACGACTAGACAGGCTTTGCCGCGTTTTTCAGCGAGCGGGAATATAGCGAATCGGAGGGCTGCGCACAAGTCGCATTTTCCACCAACGGAGTTCCTAACCGGCTCGAGCTGGTTCTCTAATCACGTGTTTACTCTGTTTTGGCGGGAAAATCCAACTTCTAGCTTTTGTGAGGCTAATATTGATCACGTGAGGTTTGAATTTTGAATAGTTACGCGCGGATAGTTCCAGGTGGTTTTTGGTTTCTGTATGAGGGAAAGCGTTATTGCAAGGGGAACTCTTGGAGTAAAAATTTTAAAACTTATTTTGAGCGTTTTGAGTTTCAGTATTTTTTTTATTTACCTAAAAACGATTTACAAATTTAATATCATAAGCCTATTATTAAATATGTAATAGACTTATGGTAATATTTATCCGCGCTTGTATTTTTCTTCAAGTTTTCTCTGTTTTTCTTCCTTGTCTCTTTGAATTTCATCTTTATATTTTATCAAAATTTCACCCATTGCATTATACACATCTTTCTTATTTTTAGCTATTTCTTCTTCAATATATTTCTTGTACCATTTGTAACTAGGTAAAGAGTTTGATAAATTAAATATTGAATAGGAAGTTCTTTCCAAATCTGCCACATAAGCGCACGTATTTAAATCTATATCAAAATGAAAATTAATCAATTTTATGATTAGTTATTATACACATTCATTCGCAAACCTTTCCCTAAATCAGAAGCAAATCTTTCTACGTTGAAAGTACCACTAGCCCTTATATCTGCAAAGAAAAAAAATTTATTAGTTCCACTTTTAAATTAAACTAGTGTATATAAAAACCCCAACTCGTACCAAGTTCTAAGAAAGGTGGTTGAAAATTAGTACAAACAGCTTTGAAGAGTTCTACTTCCACTTTCTGAGCTCTTCTAATCAGCTTATATTCTTCTGGTTTTACATCTTTGAACCATACGTTAGTTGGAAATATATAATAAGGTGCACCAACTTTAAGTTTTTTGCCAAGATAATTTTGCAAAGCTTTATTGACCTGATCTATAGTCACGTGATCTGAAAAATTGAATATTTAAGACAAATTGACAAAACCAGTGCCGGATTAAGACTCTTGAGGGCCACTGGGTCACGGCCCTAAAAAATCTTGGGGCTATAGACAGCTGCCAAATTCTTAATCCATTACTGGACAAAACAACATGCAGGGTAATAAAAAAAATTTGTACCAAAGGGTTTTTCATCTATAACTTTTCCTAATGAGCAAGAGGTTTCTGTTTCAGTTCCTAGTTTCATGACAACGTGATAACTCTAAAATGAACACATCACCATTAAAGCTCATCCTTCGGACTACAAAGAGCTTTACCTTTTCAGAGAAGAAAAATAAGGGTTTCTGGATAAACGATGATCCAATATAGCAAACTGGAAAACAAAGTGATCAATACAGATTACATAATTAAAGGTAGAATTTTACCCATCACTCCACGAGACATTGGGCTCATGGAAGAGCCGTGAATCAATTTTTTTGATGTAGCGTTTTCAATGTTACAACCAAGTTCTAGGGAAGTTATAATATAAACAATAATATGATTAGGATATGTATTAAGAAATAATAGAGAACTTACCATCTTCAAAACAAAGATGTATGGATCGAAAGACATCTTCCATTGAAAGACCTTTCTCTTTTATAATTCCGAAAAAGCCATTCAAACCTTTCAATTGCTCCTGAACGTTTCTAATTTTATTTTTTTTGGATATTCTCGGTAATTCTTTAAGACAAAACCTTCGAACCCCGTCCAAAAAAACCATCTTTCGTAGTTCCGTAGCACTTGAACCTTAGCTCGCATGTCAAATGTCAAATACATTGTGTAATATATTGACGTCACGTGATCCATTTCATGGCCAACTTAGATCAGATTCTATGATGGAGGAGCTGATCTAAATTGGTCATGATTGATGAAACCGAAAATGGCGCTACATTTTAAAATTAAAACTCCACGTGACTGACAAGGAATATTATAAATTAGTAGTTTAAGTAAACATAATATTTAATTTAAACAAAGAGGAGGGATATTTAATTCTTAAAATATCGATATAAATAATAATAAATGTGTTTTAACTCTCCTTCAGTCAAGATTGATCAGGAAAGATTGTTACCAGAATGGGATACATTTATTTTAAAACTTAAAATGTTTGAGCAGACCAAGGCCTAATTGCAAGAGTCATTAAGTTTTCAGCTTAATTCAGAGTAATATGAGAGTGGTAGAGTGGAGTTCGTTGCGGGAGCGCATTAGTGAAAGCGAATTACATTGGTTGCTCTACAACAAGATAAATCACTCTGAGACTTAAAGCAAGTTTCCAATTTCACTCAGGCGAATCAGAACATTGCAGAACAACATTTTTGTATTCCACTAATCCACTGGAAAATTTCGCAATGTCCGACATGTTTTTAACATGTACAATACACTTATTTCCGTCCCGCATATCCTAAGCCCTAAAGAAATTACGTCATAGTCGTCATCACCAATAGCGGGATGGCAATGGACACGTTCCTACGCTTATAGTATAAACGTGCAAGCCTTGGCATATTTGTAAAAAACTATGTTGAAAACTTTAAAATGTTGAATTTTGAAAGAGCATTTATTTCTTGAATTAATTATATATATTTTATTAATTAGGCCAAGTACTCTTTTAAACTAGTTTTATCACCATAAATTTGTTTAACTCTAAATAACAGAAGCATAAAGGTTTGCTAGTTTTTTGCATTCAATTTTCAAATATTTGGCTCTCATTCCTTCCTACCTTCTTGTAAGAGAAGAAAGGAATGAATGGAATCATTGCTAGACATATTTAAAGATTAAAAAATAAAAGTTTGTTTCATACTATTTTTTATAGGCTCCTGAGGACGTAAACAGTAAACACTATATAAAAAACATAAAACTAGCCTTGATCCTGCTAATTGTTTGTCAAAGTTGACAAAATGGTCAAGTTATTTTTCTTAGGGGTCTATTATAAAATGCCGACAAAAGCGGTATATCTTAAATCCTGTAGTGATGTTTCCACGTTTAGTTTCTTTCAAAGATCCAGGTAGGCTCAACTCAAAAGGGTACTACACACTTGGGTCTCCTTTTCTTTAAAAGAAGGCTCAAGCAGATTGCCCCTTTTACCCAAAATAAAATATATAATTATGTTTTCAGTGTACAAGAATTCATGCGGTTCACAAGTCAGGTAGTGGTTGAAAGAACAGTATCAGGCACGCGATCCTCAGTCCAAGAGAAAGAATACACTTGCCATTGTTATGTCAGATCGGATAACTTAGCAGGAATAGTTATATCTGATCAGGAATATCCCAATAGAGTAGCTCATACACTCTTAATGAAAGTTTTAGATGATTTTGCCTCAAAAGTCCCTGAACACGTATGGCCTGAAGGCGAACAGAGGTTAATTAAAATATTTTAAGATCTATATATACAAGAATTTTAAAAATTAAAAACCAAATTTTTTTGTCTAGTGCAACACCGTTTATCGGTCTTGATAAGTACTTGGCCACATACCAGGTAATTTCTAATTATTAGTGGAAAGATAACATTAGAGTAAAATAAAATGGTTTTCATTATAGAATCCTAAACAAGCTGACGCTATGACCAAAATCCAAGAAGATCTCGATGAGACAAAAATTATAATGGTAACATTTTGAAGTCTCATTAATTAGTACATTCATGGGTATAAATACTATAAAAATATTTCCAGCACAACACGATAGAAGCTGTTTTGCAACGGGGTGAAAAGTTGGATGATCTTGTCAAAAAGTCAGATGACCTGAGTGAACACTCTAAAGCATTTTATAAAACGGTATATAAACTGGTTTACAGTTCTTCCATTGACTTAAGATTGTCTTACAATGTCTAATCCAATGGAAAGAAAATCTTATGATAGAGTTTTGGCCTTTAAACCCCTGGACAAGAATCATAATGCTGCCATACCAAAGTGGAAAAAAGCAGAGAAACTTTCCCTAGATCTTTTAGTACCCCTCCCCCATTTTTAAACCCCTAACAAGGTTGCAATTTCTCTGTGTGCCTATCAAGGGTTCCTCCTTTTTCTCTCTGTTCTTGGTCTAACTTTGGCATGGCGTAAGTTTCTATAACAAGGCTCCCACCCAAAACGCTTCTAAATAAAATAGAAATCAGGACTTATACAAGCAATATTAGTGAATGTGTGGCCAGTGGTTGGACACTTGCCAAAATCCCACACTTCGAGAGCCAAATCATTTCCAAAATCGCAAAATTACTCTCTTAAAATTCAAATTCAATCCTTGATTTCAAAATCCCATATAAATTTTTGCATATCCCCTTTATGCGTGGGACTGGGAACCCTGCTATTCGCAGACTCTCTGTGAAACCTTAGGAAGGTGCCATTGTGGTATAAGGAGTCTTTTTGCTAGGTTCAGCTCTTACCTTAGTTTAGACTTAGAGTCACATTTGAAAAGAAAAATTCAAATCATTATTTTCTTTCAGGCAAAGAAAACTAATCAATGTTCGTGTGTCATATTGTAAAAATAAAAAAAAAAAAAAAATAAAAGTATTTGTAACGTCTCATTTGGTTCAAATTATCAGTTAATTTTTAAACCAAAAGTTTTTTGACTCCTTGTATAAACAAAAGTGTATTTTTGTCGTAACTAAGATAATGATTTAATCTATTACCCTGATTTTTTACGGTTTTTGAAATGCAGAAATTAAAAAAAAGTATATACTATATGTTATATCACTGGTTTATATTTATTTTTTAGATATTAAATCCTTTTCAAACAAGAGTATAAAATTAAATTACTTTCAAAGCCATAGATGACATTAAAATTTCAACCTTTTGAGTTTTGATAAACTATATAAATTTATAAAACATCAAAACTATAAAAAAAGTGTTGGCCAACTAAACCAATTCTAATATTGAATCCACTCTCTAGTCTCTAGACTCTCATCACATTTTTTTTTGTTTTTTTATCACTAACTTCATTAGATACAATCCTATTAATCCGTAGTTTTAGTTTTACTAGTTTATTAAATTTAAATGCGAACCGATAAATCCGTTATTTACTATATTTATATGTTAACTGTTTAATAACTTATTTTTCAAAATTTTTAACGAATAGATTAATTGGTTTTAAAGGGAGAATGCAACCTAATAACTTAATAAGTGTTTTTTTTATTGATTCCTTATCATTTAAATAGGCCTAATACACCAGTAATAAAGCATTACAAATAAATTTAAAACTTACCCAGAAAATAGGCTTAGTGGGATTCATGGAGATCCTGAATTGCCTCTGTGTAAGCCTAGGTCTAGCGACCAATGAGCAAAGGCCCGTCGTTCATGTGGGGTCTCCGCAATTCTTATAAACGCCTTCGACTGGTCGCTAGACCTTATACGCGAGGAAATCAGGATCTCCATGAATCCCGCTAAGCCTATTTTCCGGGTAAGTTTTAAATTTATTTTAGTTAAATATTGTTCGTACATTTTTTTTCACTCGTGGATTAGGCCTATTTAAACAATAAGGAATGGATAAAAAAAACAATCACTTGTTGGTAGGTTGCATTCTCCCATTAACTTATTTTTGAAATTTAAACATGCTCTAATTTAAGTTAATTAATCAATCATTCACTAAACTAAATTTATACATTTATTAATCAATCATTCACTAAACTAAATTTATAATTTATTAATCAATCATTTACTAAATTTATATATTATAAGGAAGCTAATTAATAAATCACAAAACTATATTTATACGTTGATTAATCAATCATTTACTAAATTTTATTAAATTAATAAACCAATTAATCTGTACTTTACTAAATTTATAACTGAACCAAAAAATAACCAAGGTGTTATGATCAACGTCGTCTGCTAAGCTAGAAAAGAATGGGACTTTAAAAGGGATTTAAAAATTGCAGATAGTCCCTTTAAAGGAACTATATGCGATTTTTAAAGCCCCCTTTAAAGTCGCCTTCTTTTCTCGCTTAGCAGACAACGTTGACCGTAAGAAATGTACAGTCAAAACTATGCTGCGTGTTTAAGGGAAGATGATTTTAAAGGCCCTATCTGCTCTGAAACTTGCCCCTTTCAAATGCTCTTCCTTACGCAGGCAGCCTAGCTTTGACTTTACAATTTGTTTCGTAAAACATCGTCTGCTAAGTTAGAACAGAAGGCGACTTTAAAGGGGATTTGAAAATCAAGCAAATTCTAGAGCAGATAGGGCCTTTAATCAGTCATAAGAAATTGTTCATTTGATTAATCAGTCAAATATTGCTCATTTATAAGTGAACTGATTTACTAAACTTAGATTAATCGGTAAACTTGAAATATTTATACCTCTTATCAGTCAAAGCCCATCACCAAAATAAAAAGTTAATAACTAGCCTGTTTTCTTCATCTCATCCACGAATTCATAATATTATTCATTTCATTCCGTTTATTGGGATTTCCGACATTGACAGTTGGAATTATCTTTTTGGGTCGTAAAAACTGGACAAACGTTTTAAGTTCATCATAGCTTGAATGTTCGCTGTACGGAATACCTAAAGGAAAAAATTTAAAATGAATGCAAGTCAGAAAAAATAAAAAAAAAAAAAATAAAAATATCACCATAAACTGAAATAGCCCCGCTTATTTTGGGTTTAATGTTTCCTAGAGTGGAAGAGCTACTTCCAGCTCGATATTCCCATCCAGTCGGTTTTATTGCAAGAATTGTGCTAAAAGTTCCTTTGAAATTGGTCAAATGAACTTGAAGAGACTAAAAAAATGTTTGAAAGGAATAGTATCACATAATGTTCAGCATTATCCTCAAAGTTTACATATACCTTAAAATTCAATTGATTCATTGGTAAAACATGAATTTGAGCCACATTAGGATTCTGCGTCAATCGTCTGCTGAGAATTTCATTCTCAATACATCCAAATATTCTTAGTTTTTCTCTAGAAGCCCAAACATTCAAATTCAACTTCTCCGCAATCGCTATAAAAACTCTTTCCTTTCCTATAGTATAGCTACCACAAACGAATAGCGTTTTTGGGTTACTTCGAAAATTATCTTTAGCCAAGGAAACAACAAAGTTAACGATATCTTCTTGAAGAGGAAAAGTATACGTTGGATTAAGATACCTATAATTTTAAATTGAATTTTAATTAAATATAATTTTTCTTTTTGTTTAAATATTATCAAATATTTTTTTTTTTTGATATTATAAAGTATATTACGTAGTATCTAAATATAATACGTCAATTTTACTCTTCTTTATATCAGGATACGATTGCATTTTGGTATGAGCTCGGAAATCTCCAGTGTGAAGAATATTTTGACCATTAGGAAGACGGAAAAGAAACATAATCGAACCTGGGCAACTAAAAATAAAATTAATGACATTTATTCTCAGTACGATGAATTAATATAATTACTGATTAGCATCAAGAAGCTTGATTTCTACCCCATCTACAACGCTCGACTCAACCATAGGGAGTATATTTAATTTATCAAATGGAATTCCAATTTTAAGAGTGATCAGCTTTCCCGTAATCTGTAAATAGAATCAATAGTTATCAACCTATTATTAAATAAATTCAATTACATAAACTTTTGAACATACACTATTGCAATAAATTTTGCCTTGAAACTTCTTAGTTAAACCTTGATAATGATCGTAATGAAAATGGCTAAGGAAATAGTGATTTATTCCTGGAATGTTTCCGTAGTTAAAGGCATCGACAGTGAATGTAGTTCCCGGAATTTTCTTGTAGAATGGGCAATAACGTTGTCTTTTCCATGTTGATTCATTTGATGTGGTTGATGTGACTTCATTATCAATGGTTGGTTTATCAGCGAAACTCGCTGATTTGGATCTTGGTTTTATTACAGGCACTACTTTCTCTTCTACAAATTTTATGGGTACTTTGCACTTGCTAATATTTGAACCAAAATAAGACGTGATTGATACTTGTTTCTTTGGTGCAAATGATTCGACTGGAGCATTTTGCATTGAAAATAATCTGGTCTTAATTATGGGGGATATTTTTGCCTCAACTTCCTTCTTTGGAGTTTTCTTCATAAGAAAGTTCCATTTTTCAGGAGATGACTGTTTTTCCTCAAAAACCTCTTCACCTTCCGATATGTCAACTATATCAAGTTCGTCTTGAACTTCAGTAACCCTCGGTTCCAGTTTCTGATTATTGCACCTTTCTTTTACATTTTCATCAGGGCTATCTTTAAAAATGTCCGAGCTAGTATCACTGTGAATGCATTCTAATGGTATTGTTTCTTCCTCGTCATCAAAAACATTTTTATTCCAGTAATTTGCATCAACATCACAAATTATATTTTCAACTTCATGAACTTCTTCCTGCCAAGGATAATGAGTAACAGGCTTCTTGGATTCTTCTAACAATTCAGAAGACTTATCTACTGAAAAAAATGAGTCTATAGTCCTTGATTTTGAATTAGACTGGCTATTTGAAGGTGATTTTAATTTATTTGGGGAATTTTTGGTTGAATCTGGTTTTCTCATCTTTGAAAGTGGACTGGCTAAAGTTGAGGACCTTGTAATAACTCTTTTTTTGGGGGATTTCCGAGGGGATTTCAACTTCATCAGTTTTAAATGCTGAGCAAGAACATCGTGAGAAAAGTTTATATAATGACCCGGTAATGATGATGTGCAGTTAATCCCTTTGCAACACTTCCTTTGGGCTTTCTTTTTATTTTTTTCATGCCACTGAAAGCATTCTTGATTATGTAACTGCAAGTTTTCCCCTAAATCAGTCAAAGCCGACAAAGGCACTTGGCAAACTTGGCATCTTTCTCCAATTTGCTTAGCGTATTCCATAATTGTATTAAATCAAATGGAATTGTACAAAACTAAGTAATTAAATTGTTTAAGTTAAAATGCCTCTTCATTTGAAAAAATTAAATAAACTTATCAAAAAGAAACTACGTTGACAAATGCATCCATGTCTTCCATGATGAACCTTCTGTCAAGCGTGTCGACTGCTAACTTGTTTTGCACTGAAGCTCGTTCAGGCTACTGTATCATCCATATCAGTTCACCAGTTAAGTATGGTGAGTAAGAAACCGGTTACTTTGATTTAAAACACTAAACGTTGAAAATACAAATTTTAGCGGGAAGCAGCCTTCATGATGTGAACTTTTGTGAAGAGGAAAAGTCTTAATTCTTAACTGTTAATTTTTATCTAATTCATTGACAAAATAATTTTAGTTTAGTTGGGGCTCAAGTATAAGTCCACAAATTATTATAGTAGAGATAGCATAATTTTTACCTGGAGTTTAAAAACGCCTGTTTTTACTTATGACCATACAAATGGCAAATTTTTCAAGATCATGTCAAGAATTCTATTGACTTTTAATTACACCAGAATAGGGCTTCTGCAACCATTCAAAAATTGATTATCTCTGAAAGACATAGCTTAAGAACATAAGTTTGTAACTTATTTAGATAAGTTATACACTTATGATAAGAACTATGAGGTAATCCGAAGTATCATTAATGGGCCAAAAGGGGATATCCCCTTTTGATGGGCCCTGCATATATTACACCAGAAGTTAAATATTTCCTTCTGACAAAATATAATATGGAACTTCGAGTTTTCAGGCATGTCATGTTAAAACTTCATAGGATTTTGGATAAATAGAAGTTGCCTATTAATCAGTCACTCGTTAAAAACAGTGCACTTAGGAATGATTTAATTCAAAACACTAGTTCCTTTAAAAACAACTGGACTGATATATTCTTATAAATTTGAAATTAAAACCATTTCAATTCTGAACACCATGATAGAGTATTAATTAAAAATAAATCTTTAAAGTAGGAGACCATGCGTCTCATCCTTTAAATAATGAGTTTTGATCAAATTTATAAGCCTTTCTTAATACAAACATTCAGATTTAAAGCTTTGATTCCACATTCATTTTCTAATTAGTCAGGTTGAGACTCCTTTCAATCCCTTTAAGCCAATACTTTACAATGAATTAAATGAAATATTTAATAAACTGTAATTTTTATTAAGAATGTAGTTCAATCGTAAACCAAACATTACCTACAAAATTATTTAGTTTTATCATTTTGAACAAAACCAGTGCGTTTTTCCTTCGCCTCTTGAAAATATTGTGAATTTTAAAACTTACGTTAAAAACTTAACATTAATGATTATTACATTTGTTACGCTAGTTAATATACAAAACTTATTCATAAATCGTTGTAAACAGAATAATTTAAAACGAAAATGTACTAATACTATAAACATGGTATTTAAATTTTTGAATCTAATTTAGTTCTATCTAATCTTTTTTTGAAATCGGCCATATTCAAGTACTATGAAACAGTTTTAAATTAATTTCGTTTGTTTTCATGCAAGTTTTGAACTGCCCTACATGAGAAATACTATTAATTATTAATATTATCATAAAATATAATTCATTAGGCTAATTATGCCAACGCTGGACTTTTATATTTACAGTTCTTTTGTCGCTTTTTTAACATTACAAAAACATCCGCGAAATATATAAAACAAAATGGAGGGAGATAAGTGAAAAATTAAACTTGTTATTTAAAACTTAAAGTTGGTGAAAAACAATTACGACGGTTTAAATTAGTCAAAAAATATATTTTAGAACTGGAACGAAAAAAGAATTTAAAACTAAATCTGACAAAATGGTTCTCCAACATACGCTTTTTAAATATTTTTTACACTGCGTTTGAAAGCGTTTTTGTTTCTTTATAGGGGGATTTATTTTTGAAAGACTTTCGCGGAAAGCAATATAATTAGAAGCAATTCCATTTTATAGGTGCTTTGTTTATCCATCGCTTTTTGTAGGACTATTAATGTGGGATTGTTTTTGGTTGACTTTAAACTATTATATTAATAATTTCAAGTACGTTCGAACCTGGCAATGAGATCGTCATAAACACGACTAAGTTCTTCGTATTCTTGTTCCTGAATTTTGTAGATACAAAAAATTATTAGAGCATGATCAACATTTTTCTTAATTCTACCCATATCCAAGGTTAAATACCAATATTGATATTTAAGTTTCTAATCAGACTGATATTTCAGTAATACGTATAAAACTATTTTGAGAGCTTATCAAGGTATGCTGCGTTAATTCTCCTCACATTTTTGACTTCTAAAGAACAAAATTTACTTCTTGCTTTCAAGCTATCACCATTTCGAAATCTGAACTTTACTAATCGACATTTTTTTCTAATTTAAACTGAAAATTGTCTGTGTACTTAAGAAAACAATTTTCATTGACTTAGTTTTCCTCGCTGTCAGTTTTTCGACTTAGCAAGAAATTTGGGTTCAATATTATAGGACGACGGTACTTTTAACCAAATTTACTAGAAATATGGTGATTAAGGGGCAAAAAAAAAAAAAAAAAAAAAAAAAAAAAAAAACTATTTTATGGTGATTTAGGGACCAAATCATGATTTTATGGTGGTTTAGGGACCTCAAAAAAAAAAAAAAAAAAGTAGGGGGTTTTAGGTATTTTAGGGACCTGGTGGAAGCCCTGCTAATGCCATTGACACGTTGACAATATATTAATATAACTCAATTTCCACCTTTGTAATTTGTGAAGTTAGTGGAGAATTGTCCAGTAACACCCATCACGAATTCCAAGTTATTGTACACATTCTAATGTCCAACCCCCTCATGAAAATGTTGTGGGAAATTTGAAAAAATTATCAGCTTATTTATCCCCAGCTTATATACGTCCCTAATTGGTATGGCCAATTTATATAGGCAGAACTGATATATCAGCAAAAACCTCAATATCAATAACTTTCGGATTTGGACAAACACTAAATATAACAAAAACTCACTTTTTGGACTAAAGTTCTTTCTAAACTGACAACCTTCATTTCGGATTTCTTTAGTTGCGCACTTAAAACGGCTAATTCAGAACTCCCAGACTTCTTTGCATTTTCAATTTCAACATTGGCACTGATGAAAGGTGAAAAAAATAAAATAAAATTGTATTGCAAGGGTAATATTATAGGGAGGAAGCGATTGGTCCAACAATTTTTCCCGATTAGAACAAAAAAAAAAAAAAAAAAATACCTATCAAGTTGTTCTTCAGTCCTAGTTCGAAGTGCCTCGTACATTTGCTCCTGTTTACGTAACTTTTCTTGGCAATCCATCAGTTCTTCTCTTAATTCATTCTCTTTTTGTTTGTACCCCTCTAAGACGGCTTTCGTTTTTTCATAGCGTTTATGCAGATCACCGAAAGCTGTTTCTACACTCTGAAGGTCTTCGAGAGCCTGGGAATAAAAAATGTTACGAAGAAAAGTCTTTATACTAACGTCCAACTTGTACCTGATCTCTTTCTTTGGTTTGTTCAACTCTTTCCTGTTCTTTATTTTCCCTCCATATTTTGGACATTCGAGTAGTTTCGTTCAAAAGTTTTCTCGTACAACTTATACAGTCAGCTTGGAGTTTAACGTGCCTTTGAAGTTCAGCTATTTCAGCCTTAAATGACTGTTCCTTCTCGGAGCCTTCCTTCTCTTTTTTCAGCAATCTTTCTTGATACAAGAGATCGTGAATTTGGAGAGCTTTTTTCATATCTTCTTCAGTGAAGAATTTTCCAGGCTCAGTCTGAAATAATGATTCAAGAACATTTCAAACAAGAAAAAGTTTCTAAACAATAAACAAGTTATTTTCAATTGATTTAGATTTATGTGTCAAAACATTATCAAAACTCGCCAAAGGTTTCATCTTTCATGCAGGGATCCCACTCTCACTATTTGCACTAAAATTAAAATTTTTTTCCTAACCACCCTAAAACTACAGTTTGTCACTAAACTGACTTTTTTTTACAAGGAAATTCCAAAAAAACTGAATTTTTTTTAAATAGTTGTAAATAGAATAGACGATTCCATAAAGTCTGACTATGTCCCAACCTTGAAAAATGCTAACATGTTCCATAAAAACGGGTTCTATTTAACGGCTATTTTTGTTAGTCTCAAGGTTGGCAAACGTATAGAAAATGCTATACTTTGAACCAACCTTGAAAAAACGCTAAATTTTCAATATAAATGGGTGATTTTTAAAGGCTATTTTATCTGTTTCTACATTATTGTATATGTTACTTTATAAAACCATCTATTTTACAAAAAAAAAAATTGAATTCGTAGTTATATATTTTAATTGACAAGTCATTCATCTATTAAATACATTTTAATTGACTCTCTGTTAAAAGGCGCAAAGCTCTATGAATAGTTAGTGTCATACAAGAGCCAGGGCTCCTCAATTTGGGTTGAGAGAAGATCTGGCAATAGCTAGGTCTATTTCTAGTTCATTATCGTCACCAATTTGTTCTTATTTCTGAAATATTGGTCACTATTTTCACCTAATATCGCTTGGACAGGCAACTAAAGCACTTTTACGAGTGGGAATCCCATTAATGGTTATATGCAGTTAATTATCAAAATTAGGAAATTAGCTTTGAAGAAATTTCAGATTAAAATTAATTTGAGTCTAGTTTCCCTTTAAAAAGGACACAGATTTTAACGTTTGCACATTTTACTATCACGCAGCAATTCACTAATCTAAATTCCATGGTGAATTTTCATAAGTTTTTATGCATATATTTCAAGTCCAAATTGATTAAAAATAACTTTAGTATCCCTTTAAAATTGGCGTAAAATTAATAATTTTTATCTCGCGCAGCACATTTTTTTTTTTTTTTTTTTTTTTTAAACTGTGCTACAATATGTATAAATTAAAATTAACACCACCCTCATTTTTGAGCTGTTAAAAGAAATTAAAACAAACCTGATTGTCTTGGAGCCTCTGCACCGGCTCAACTGGCACCATTTTTGGTGGCGTCTTTTCAGCCTTTACATTCTTCGGCGAATCAAACTCAATCAGCTTGCTGCTATTGAGGTTCTTTTTACTCTCCTTAGCCGTGTTATCCAGTTGATCCGTTTTTTTGTCAGGAGTCTCACTATCTTTAGAGCGGGGAGTTTCAGGTTCTTTAGCGGATTCAGTTGGAGCCGGCGTTTTGCCTAAACAGAACAAATAAAACCATTTTTAATTTTTTTTTTTATAAATAAAAAATTGCAATTTATACACACCTGGTATATTGTCTTCCTTTTTGACTAAAGGATCAAACTTAACATAGAGAGACAACCTGGAGAGAGTGGATTCCTTCAAAACTTTACTACTTCCGGCTCTTAATAAAAAGTCAAAGTCAGCCGGATCTTTAAAAACTTCAGCGGCTGAACGAAATTCATCCTCCGTAAACTGAGCAACTTCTGGTCCGGCTTCGCTATGATTAATCAAAGGAGCCGATGCTCCTAGAGACAAATCAGGACTCGAAGTACCGGATAAGGTTTCGTTTATTAGGTTTGCGTGCGAAGGAGAGCCGGGTAACGAATCTACTGGAAGGCTAGGGGTGGATTTCCTAAAAGTACGTCTATTTACAGCCGCAACCCCGACCTATTCAAGAAAAACAAAATCACGATTAAAAAAAAATCAGTGCAAGTAGGTTACATTCACAATTATCAGGATTAAAAAAGAGGCAAAGGCTTCAAGATTAAGGGTATCAGGTTTTTATTACCTTTTAGAAAAAGAAGCCCTTAAAGTTAGGTTGGGAACTGATGGAGTGTCAAGAACTATGACGGGAGTAATTTATCTATATAAATCGACATATAATATGGGGGGAAATGACTAATGAAAATGGATCTCTACAACCAGCCAGCCTGTCCTACAATAATATTTGGCGACTAGGTAACTGTAACACTTCCCAGCCTCCCTCTCCTAATTCGCTATCGGCGCGCTGTCAGTAACCATGGCAACGGACCCTTCACAACCTCAAAGGAGCCCGCAAAAACCTTGACGCAATGAAGTGAACTGTGAACCTCATGTCAAAATTATATACACAATCCCTTAGGCGAAAAAGCATAGTGAGGGGATGAAAAGAGGGGGTGCTTCCTGTTCTTTAAAAATTAAAGGATAGCGTGTTTCGTGACAATAGAGAATACTATTTTCTTAGAATATTTGTCATAAAAAACTTCTATTGTTTTTGGGAAAAGATTAACCATGCTTGAAATCCGATCACACATTAAAACCATTTCCTCAAAGCTTATTCTAAATCATTCTTTTAAAATATGAAGCGTCATAATAAAATATTTGATTTAAAAAAAAAATTCTTCATTCAAACGATTCAAATAGTTGCCAAAAAACTAGCCTATTGGTTTCCCGCCAAAACGCAAACTTTAGCGGGAAAATTCAAACACGAAATACCACTAAAACACCTAATTTATTTTTAACACTTGGTCAAATTAATAGGAAACTTTCCATGAAGTTTGAAGATTTGAGAAAGTAATTGCGCAATATTTCTGCATAAAAAAGTCAAATATTCTTACTTTTATATTGCGCCGACTGTTTCTCATAGTTTTAAGAACTTTTCACACTATTTTCACATAAAGGGGGCCTGTTTTGGTTAGAAGATGGTTGAGAGACCAAATTATACCATTGTAATTCAAAAAAAGAGGGTGAATAATATTATAATTTAATCCTCTAAACTTGTGTTCTAATGAATTTCACGCCAAATAAGCACTTCGCACGATTGTTTTACAGAACTAATTCTTTTCAAAAAGCATATTTTCATAGCAATACCTCTTACAAAACAAGTTTTGCCCACGGTTTTTTCTTTTTTTGCCTTTTCATTAGAGGGGAGCGGTTCTATCTTCTAATATATCAAACCACGCAAAAACGAAAGTGAAAAGTTTTTAGAGTGGGAAGTAATGTTGAGAAAATACGGCATTTAAAGTTATCTATGAAACAAATCTTATGAAAAATTTTAAAAGCTATTTCAAGTGCGATTTTCAACTTATTCCAGGGTCTGTGCTTAAAGTAAGTTTTTTTATTACGAGTTCAATGGCTTTTTATCAGATTATTGGATTTTATCTTTAAAGTCATTAAGAAATTAGTAGGAAAATGGGTGTAGGACTAATTACCTCCTAAAGCTTATGACTTATGCAAAGTGGCAAAACCATCCCCAAAACCTAAAAAAACAAATACTACTCACTTCAGCTTCCACTTTTCCATCGCATTTTGTTTCAATGTGATCGCATATTCCAGAGTCTAGGTTTTCAGCATAATCCTCAAAAGCTGTGGCAGCCGATGCTAAGTTTTCCTTTTCACTATCAAATGTAATACCCTCATCTTCTTCCAAGATTTTTTGTTTTTCGGTATCATCCCCGGGTTCAGTCTTAGTTAATGGCAAAGGATTCTTTTGGCATTGAGTAGTGTTTGTCATTTCTGTTGATTCAAAATTGGTGGTTTGAGAGGCTATGATATTTTCATTTTGTTCGCTCCTCGAGCCCAATTTGCATTTACTTTCAAATGGATTGATATTTTCATCAAATTCCATTTTAGGTTTGTCTCTAGAGATTAAGAAACTATTGTTTTGAACATTATCATTCACATAATCAGTATCAGCTAGAGTTGATCCGTTTTCTTGATATTCTCTCTCTGGGTCAGCCACTGGGGTTGGCATTGGTGCTGGTGAGTCGAGGGTCACAGGTGAAACAACCGATGGCACTTCTTGCAAAAATGAAGTTGGACTTCGTAAGACAGAAGATGATGGTGGTTGACAGTCTTGTTTAATGGCAATTCCTTCGGAGATTACTTCTTCGTTGCAGATACTTAAATCCGCAGTCTTTTTGATAAATAAAGGTTTAGAGGTATCTAGTACAGATTCTTCTAAACCAGGGGAAGCTAGATCTTTTTCAATGAAAGAGTTTTCCTTTGGCACATCTACTTTATCCTTTAATGGAACTGATTGGCTAGGGCTTTCACCTGATACTTCAAGGACAGAAGTTTCCTTGGCCACGCGCAATTCTGAAACTAATTTGCTCGCAACAGATGTAGCAGATTTATTCGAAGTAGCTTCTTCGACACTGGGCTCGTCGCAGGATATCTCAGGTTCTGTGGTAGGAGTATTTGAAACTGCTTCTTCAACTACAGGCTCTTGATGATCAGACTTGAAAAGTGTATGTATATTTTCTCTCTTGGCAATATATTGTAGTGGAGATTTATCCACAGAGGATTCTTTTAGAGATTGCAAAGATTTATTCAAAACCGACTCTTTTGCTTTAACTTCTTCGGAAGATAGCTCAGATTTATCCAATGAAGGTTCTTCTACAACAAGCTCTTCCGGCAACACCAAAGATTTATCCAAGGAAATCTTTTTGACAATTGGTTCTTTAAGAGCCAACGAAGATTTATCCAAGGAAGATTCTTCGACGACTTTGTTTGGAGATGACAAAAACTGATCCAAAGTAGAGTTTTCTATAGCAAGCTCTTTCGGAGACTGCAAAGATTTGTTAGAAGATTCTTCAACAACTAGCACCTTAGGAGACAGCAAAGATTTATCCAACAAAGATTCTTCAACGACAAGCTCTGTAGGAGGCAGGAAATATTTATCCAAGGAAGATTGTTTAAAAACTATCTCCTTGAAAGAGAGCAATGACTTATCCAAAGATTCTTCTACACCGAGTTCTTTGGGAGGTGGCAAAGATTTATCTAAAGATTCTTCTACAACAAGCTCTTTCGGAGATGGCAAAGATTTATCCAAAGAGGGTTCTTTGACAAGTTCTTTCGGAGATGGCAAAAATTTATCCAAAGAGGGTTCTTTAACGACCAGTTCTTTCGGAGATGGCAAAGATTTATCCAAAGAGGATTCTTCTACGACGAGTTCTTTGGGAGATACCAAAGATTTATCCAAAGAAGATTCTTCTACGACGAGTTCTTCGGGAGATACCAAAGATTTATTCAAAGAGGATTCTTCTACGACAACTTCATTGATAGACAGAGATTTATCCAAAGATGATTCTTCTACAACAAGATCTTTGATAGACAGTGAAGATTTATCCAAAGATGATTCTTTTACAACGAGTTCTTTGATAGACAGTGAAGATTTATCCAAAAATGGTTCTTCTACGACAGGCTCTTTCGGTGACAGAAGAGATTTATCCAAAGAGGATTCTTCCACGAAAAGGTCTTTGGGAGAAGATTCTGATTTATCCAATGATGATTCCTGGGCAAATGTTTTAAGAGAAAGTTCAGGGAGGTCCTGGAAAATTGGTTCCTTTATTTCTACTTCCTGTGGATCTTGCGGGGTCTTTAAAATCACTCCCTCAACTACTGGTTCCTCCGATTCTAAAACTGTTTTATCTAAAACCACTTCTTGTACGGCTACAAAGTTTTCTGTTCCAAATTTCAGAGCCAGAGGTACTACATTAATAAGTTTCTCCGGATAAGATGAAGCTTCTTTAACAATGGAATTATTAAATTCAGGTTTCAAAGGGTGGTCTTCAACAAATTTCTTGGGGCTTAATTTAAAAGACTGCTCTTTGGTCAATGTCTTTTCTGGATCAGATTTCAAAGGCTGCTCTTCGACCAAAGACTTTTCTGGATCAGATTTCAAAGGCTGAACTTCGACCAAAGACTTTTCTGGATCAGATTTCAAAGGCTGAACTTCGACCAAAGACTTTTCTGGATCAGATTTCAAAGGCTGCTCTTCGACCAAAGACTTTTCTGGATCAGATTTCAAAGGCTGCTCTTCGACCAAAGACTTTTCTGGATCAGATTTCAAAGGCTGCTCTTCGACCAAAGACTTTTCTGGATCAGATTTCAAAGGCTGCTCTTCGACCAAAGACTTTTCTGGATCAGATTTCAAAGGCTGCTCTTCGACCAAAGACTTTTCTGGATCAGATTTCAAAGGCTGCTCTTCGACCAAAGACTTTACTGGATCAGATTTCAAAGGCTGCTCTTCGACCAAAGACTTTTCTGGATCAGATTTCAAAGGCTGCTCTTCGACCAAAGACTTTTCTGGATCAGATTTCAAAGACTGCTCTTCGACCAAAGACTTTTCTGGATCAAATTTCAAAGGCTGCTCTTCGACCAAAGACTTTTCTGGATCAGATTTCAAAGGCTGCTCTTCGACCAAAGACTTTTCTGGATCAGATTTCAAAGGCTGCTCTTCGACCAAAGACTTTTCTGGATCAGATTTCAAAGGCTGCTCTTCGACCAAAGACTTTTCTGGATCAGATTTCGAAGGCTGCTCTTCGACCAAAGGCTTTTCTGGATCAGATTCCAAAGGCTGCTCTTCGACCAAAGACTTTCCTGGATCAGATTCCAAAGGCTTTTCTTCACCCAAAGACTTTCTTGGATGAGATTTCAAAGGCTGTACTTCGCCCAAAGACTTTTCTAGATCAGATTTCAAAGGTTGTTCTTCGACCAAAGACTTTTCTGGATCAAATTTCAGAGGTTGCTCTTCAAATAATGACTTTTCTGGATCAAATTTCAGAGGTTGCTCTTCAACCAAAGACTTATCTGGATCAGATTTCAAAGTCTGCTTACTGGTAATTGATTTTTCAGGATCAGAACTCAGTTGTTCTTCAACGAATGATTCCTCTGGGCTTGACTTTGATATAGATGATTCTAATAAGGATTCAGATTTATTTTCGTCTTCCCCAAATGATATATCTGAATCAAATCTCAAGGACGCTTCCTCAAGAAATGACTTCTCAGGACCAGATTTCCACGAAGCTTCTTCAAGGAAGGATTTCTCTACAGCATTTTTTGAAAAGTTATCTTCGAGGAAAGACTTCTCTAGCTGAGATTTTGAGGCTGCTTTCCGTTGAAGTAATATTTTTTCAAGAAAAGACTCTTCGGAATTAGTACTCCTTGTAACCGATTCTTCGATAACTTTTGCTCCTACAGAACATGTGGGTTTTTCTGCACAATCTTCTATACTTGTATTTTGGGTCAGCAAATCATTTATTTCTTGAGTAAGGCTTTGAATACGAGAGGTGACATCCAAATTTGGTGTAGATTTTGGCAAATGATCCAATATATCCTGAACTTGGGCTCTGCTTAAATCAGTTGGTAAACCGAGAGATTTTTCAGATAATTCCAAAAGAGTGTCTGGTGACAAAGATGTGCGAGATGTTTTTCCAATTTCAGCTTGAGTCGCTAAATCTTCGATAGAAGTAAGAGTAGACTGTCCAAAAGGTTTCTTTTCTTCCTCAAGATGCGGAGAGACGGATATAGGTGGAGAACACCCACGTTTCGGGGTTTTGTTAGTGTTAAAATCCTTTACAACGAATGGTGACGAATGGCAATCTGGACCAAGAGGTAGTGTATCACTGCATTCAGAAAAGTCATCCAACTCTTCTGTTTTCTGAAAAAAAAAAAAGGTGAAACATTTCTATATATACAAACACACATCTTTTGGTTTCCCACTCAAAATAGCATTGAAATAAAAGAATTTAGTGACCTCTTCAAGCAATATTATGCGAAATTAGTGGCCAAAATTATGAAAAATAAATAGATCTTGCCTACTCTTCTCACAACACATACGAAACCTGGATCAGTCCCGAGTCTATTCTAAGATCCCCAACTGACTGGAAGAACAAAAACTTCACCTTAATTGTTCTTATTTTATACATAATTTCCTCACCTCCTGTTAATCTCTGTATTCATTGAACCACCCCCTGATGTGTCAGGCCCTTGGCTTTTTGTTGGAATAGTAACATTAAAATAAAGAACTGCTTTTATCATCTAGTGACAATATGTTATACAACTGATGAGAATTGTGTTTTAGTGACCAAAAAAAAAAAAAAAAAAATAAGACTTTTAGTGAAAATAGTGAACAAGTGGGAGCCCTGTGCCTTTTTAAGTAATGGCGTTTAACCAAGTAAGCCTAACTGATAAAGATCGTTCAATAGCCAATAAGCTAAGCCACAATTTTACATCAATGAGATTGAGATGAACTTCAAATTTGTGTTTCTTCCCTACACCAGTGAAAGTTTTAAAAGTATGCGAAACAAAATTCACCAAATCAGTTGGTTCTTCCAAGCCAGAATCTTTTCCGTCATCAGATATAACACTGTTCGTAGCAGCAGAGCTTAAGCTGTCGGGACTACTTGGTGATATTGATAAGGCTGATTCTGAAGGCCTTTGAACACTAGCAGGGTTTTCAAAACTGTCATAGTTAAGTGCAAGTGTCAGTTAGAGAATCAAAAATAACCATGATAAAATGAATACCTACCAGGGTAAATTATCTACCAAATCATTAATGATATTATGAGCTATGTCAGCATTTTCTTGATGTTGATGAGAAGTTATGACAACGTTCCTTTCTCTCCACTGTGTTGGATCATTCAAATCAATTGGTGTACCAAGAGGTTTCTAAATAAAAATAACCCAAATTCTAAGTTAATTTACAAATTGATAATTTTAAAAGTAATCCTAACTAGTACCCAATAGAAAGGAGTAAAGCCTCCTGGCAGCGTTAAGATTAAAAAAGGATTTGTTAATTTACACTTTGATACATTATTTTGAAATTAGGCCTAACCAACTTTAAAGGATAACTTATTGAATGAAAAATGATCTTCGAAACATACCGGTACCCTGACAATTGGATTCGACCGATTCTGAACATTAGGATGTTGATTCCCCATCGAATTTAGCTTTTTTGGTTTTTAAACTTGTTCAAATTGAATAATTCAGAACATCTAATCTGGTTAACGGCTTCAATAGTAAGGCGCATAACACTCAAAAACAGCTGAGCAAACCATTTCCCCCACTTACTAAAATATCTATAAATAGTTTTTGGCAACTGAAACCAATGAGGTCTGGCACCGAAACCCATTTAACGATGAAACAGAGATGTTACAACAACAGTTCCCCGCGCAATTTTTTAAGACAGACACTCAGACAGTTATTTACCTTAGAGTTGGCATTTGCGAATGCGGTGGCACTAGAGACTGGTGTCTTCAATGGGGATTTTTCCTGCTTGCGTGGACTAATATGCTTGGAATCGACAAAATCAGGCGGAATATTTTCCCAATTCATGTTAATCGCAAATCTGAAATGGTAAAACTGAGTGGTTCAATTACTGCAACATAGTAAATTATCTATAAATGAAGTAGACACTAGACTATACAGTAGACAGGGCTACACCCTTATCAAAAATACTAAGCCTTTGACCACAATGTCAGAACCAGTTGTCAGATTTAACTTAATTCAAAACTTTTATTACACTAACCTTAACGCGCTGTTAAAAAACAAACATAAATCTAATTCTTTTACAGAAAAACTAGACTGAAGCGAAGAACTGTTTGGTTTAAACGTTGAGATCGAACTAATAATTTAAACCAACATTCCCGCCAAACGGTTGCGGGGTTTCGAATTATCAAAGAGAAGCCAATCAAATTGTAGTAGACATTCCTAAAAATTACACCCCTATATTCCCCCACCCCAACATATCAGTAATGTTTATGCATTTTTTTAAATAGTTAAAATATAATTAAAACATTCTGACAGTTAAACGATAACATCCAAATTAATAATATATATTTCTAAAAAAATTCTATATGTTTTACTATTTTCTATTACAAAGCTAAAATATCAAGGCCTATTTCGGGCCTAATAATATGTTTTGTGATCCTAAAAATTGTTGACTTAATAAAAATATTTAGATTTTTTTAATGTTTTACTCACCCATATTTGCGAAATTTATCTGTTTTTCATCCTAATATTTGGAAAACTATACCTAATTTCGAGACGAAAAAATAACAAACTCAGCGGATTGCTGTCTAATACTCTAATTCGATGACCCTTGTGGGGAATGACATAAAAAATTTTGACCCCAAAAGGAATTTGTTATTGTTCTGTCACGTGCTTACTTTGACCAATTAAAAAACAGACATACAATTTTCCAGCCCCCAAATCATAAGCCTAAAACGCACGTGGACGTCATATTTTTTACCGGCGCTAGAATTGAACTTATAATTCTATAAGTTAAATAATTAATTCGTAAAAAAAAATAGAAAAAATAATGGTTTTCTTCGTGTGCGATGCATGCGGAGGCTCTTTTAAGAAAAATCAAGTAGAGAAGCATCTTTGGTCGTGCAAAAGATCTAAATCTCTATCATGCATAGATTGCAATGTGGTGTTTTGGTAATAATTTAGACATACTGTACATGATTTGTTAACTATAACAACTGAATTTCCTTCTTGAATACATAACAGGGGTGACGATTACAAGACGCATATTAAGTGTATATCCGAGGATCAGAAATACGGTGGAAAAGATTACAAACCTAAAGTGTCGGCTAACAAAGGCGAAATGAAGCAAAATTCTTGGATAGAGGTTTATTAAATTTATAAAATTCTTTAAAATTAGATTTATATGATCTCTAACATTCTTTTTCTATTGAAGACTGTGCAATCTGTGATAGATGAAAGCAACTTGAAACCTCATTTGGTTCACGTGATGCAGGAGATTTTAAAACAACCTAATCTTCCTCGAAAGCAAGCCAAATTTCTGGTATATAAAAATGACTAAAAAATGATAGATATTTTAAATATTAATGATTATTTTGACAGAATTTCATTAAGAATTCCTTGAAACATCAAAATCCACAAGTCGTTAATGATGCTTGGATTATTTTCTCGAAAGCGCAGGAAAAATTTGTTAGTTCAATACTTAGTATTAGACGCTGTATAGCCCATTATTAAAAATCTATTATTTCAGAAGGAACAAGCTACAGCGGCAAAAGAAGCTCAGCAGAAAAGTCCTAGCAAAACGGGTATAAAGGAAGATGAAACTGAGGAAACTATTCCGTTAAAGCAAGAACCTGAAAAAATAGAAAATGAAGTTAATGAAAGTATTGAAACTGAGTTACAGAATGGGCATTCCAAACCCAAAAAGTCAAAAAAGAAGAAAAGGAAAATGATGGACAATGCTCAAGACACGCCTGATACTACCCAAGTTAAGGAAGAAACAACCGTAGTTGTTAAAGAAGAAATAGTAGATGAAACGACTGAAGTTGTTGAAGAAGAAACTAGTGGAAAGAAGAAACGTAAGAAGCAAAAGAAGCAAGAAGTTAAAGAAAATATCTTGGAACAAGTTACGGACAATCTAGTTTCGGAAGATTTAATCTCCCCAATCTTAATGAAATCTTCGCCAATCAACCAAGAAGAGGTCTTAGACAAAGATGAATCAGCCAGCCAAAAAAAGAAAAAAAAGAACAAAAAACGAAAGAATCAGCTACAAGTAATTGAAGAGGAGATTGAAATGAAGAAACCCAAAGTGAATGATGATGATGAAAATGTTTCTGTAAAGGAATCAACAGTAATTGCTAAGCGTAAAAAAAATAAAAAATCCAAATCCAAAAAGGATGAAATTAATGGTGAAGAAGTGTCTTTGAAAGAAGATGATAAAGTTGAAGAAATTTTATCTGAAACATTAGTTAAAAAAAAAAAGAAAAATAAAAAAGCTGTCATGTAATTATGTACAATAAAAATAAAACTCAGGAGTTCAATAATATTTTGATTTTTCTAGTACATTAAATAAAGGGAAAATGAATGAAGACAAGTAACGTGTATTTTTTTTTTTTTTTTTTTTTTTTTTACAATTGGAAGCATTTCTTGTTAATTTACTAAGTTGTTATTCGAGCCTTCTTGGGTGACCATTCTTACTATCCTACTTCTTTCAAAGCCCATTCCTACAAATTCGACCTCTCTCCTGATTTTTGAACTATACTTGAACCACCCATTACGTGTTTATATCTGATAAAATAAAAAGAAATGAAAAAATAAAATATTTTGCTTCTGATTTTAATTATAGTTTTACATTAGTTAAAATGTATAACATCAGAAACTTTAAAGAAAGAATCGACAGTTTTCTGGCTAATGGATATGTAAAAAGGCCCTGTACATTTTATAGGACTAATGGACAAATGTTGAAATTAAATGTCCCGCTCGAAAATGAAAGTCTTGCGCGTATTTCAGGCCGTGCCTATTCAGGGAGCGCTGGAAACCAGACTTGGACATATGGTTATTTTAATTTTTGTTTTTTTCCAGCTAGGGTCCTCTGAATTCAAATAATTAGTCTAATTAATAGTCCCCATTAATATATTTCTAAAATATTAGAATTAATAAACTAGTCACAGGGACCAGTGATCCTCAGAATTTGAATTAAAAACTGCTCTAAGAATTAATGAAATCGAAATGTTTTTAAATTGTAGACTTGTATTATTTCCAAGTCTGTCGGGATTCGGGAAGTGGCAACTAACGTGAATCGTGATTATATGTGAATAATGATTCAATGAATGATTAAATTGATTATGCTAGAAGAATACAACGCAAAATATGATGCAGAAATGAAATGATGGGATGAATTTGAAGTAATAATATCAAATATAACAACATGGCTAGCTCAAATAAACCAAAAGATGTGGATTCCCGCAAGAGGAAGTTTAGTAAGTGCTTAGTTAAACTAGGCCTTTGTTTTAGATTTTTTGGGAGCTAACAGTTAGGCTGCGGCAGGAGGTGACGATGAGGATGACCATGGTAAACGTCATGTCACCCCTCTCGGTACATGTATATATTATAATTGTAGTGTACATAGCCCTAGCGTAGGGGGATGACGTTGTGACGTTGAAGGATTAGGACTGTTAGCTCTAAATTAGATTTTAAATTTATTTATACTTCTTGAACGCTTCATTGTTTGACTGTTATTTTGAGTTCAAACCAGTATAAATTCAAAGTAGGTGATATTGAAATTTCTTTTACCTTTCCAGATGAAAATCAGTCAAAAATTCAAAGCAATTCAGTCACGAATAAACCTAGTTCTCGGGTATTAAAACCATCTTCATTAACCAATCTAGTCGAAATGGTTCGAAAACACACTGTTTATGTTCCACGAGGTGAAATATCAAATGGTGAAGCCTTGGAGGGGTTAAATTTTGTCAAATTTCTTCAACAAAATTTGAATATTGTAGAGACACCAATCACATTGAAAGCTCAGGAACCTATACCAGTAGAGAAACCTGAACCAAAATCAGTTAGCTTGAAACAAAATAAAATAAATGACAATGTTGTTAAGATTCCAAAGCCTAGTGAAAAAACTGGAATGCATCAACCAAGAACATCTACCCCTGAACCAGGAAAAAAAATGGTTCAAAAACGTAAAGCGAATAAAGAGTTTCAGGAATTGTGTATCAATAACGAAATAGAATATGTTGTAGCCCAGTATGATCCGATTGAGAGCAACATAATTAATATTTTAGAGCAAATTGATCTTGTTCAAGATAAAGTTGCTCAAAACATTGTAAAGAGCAATTTTATTTCAGACAGCAGTGAAAATAAATTTGAAACTCTTAACTCAGTAACTCCAGCTGTGAATTTAGCTGAAGACTTCATTACAGGATCAGTTGAAACTTCTGTGTATGTAGTTAAACCGACCTGCGCAGAAAGGTCACCAGAAAAAGTGGGTATTGTCTTGAGCGAGTGCTTTGTTGAAGAAGATCATGAAAAAGTTGTTGGAGAAAAAAATGTGGAAACTAAAGAATCAGCCAATAATGGAAATGCCCAGGATATCATAGAAATTAGTCTGAGAGATGATCATCAAACTATTAAGAGCAACAAAATTCATGAAACTAATGAAGCTATCAAATATCAAGAAATTAATGATGCGTACTTAAATGAGGAAACAAACTATGAGAGTGACAAAAAAGAAATTAATTATGATGATGATAAAAATAAAGAACCCAGTGATGATAACAAAAATCAAGAGACTAACAACGAAGGCCAAAAACCCGAAACCACCGAGAATGAAGTTGAAAATAATGTAACACACGATGATAGGAATGAAGAAGTTGTAGAAAACTACAATTGCGAAGCCGAAGAGGAGTACTATGAATACGAGTATGACGAAAATGGACGTGCTTATTACTATGACGAGAATGGGGCTCTCTATTATTATGATGAAGAGACTGGAGAATCATACCCTGACAATTCTGAGGAATACGAAGAAGAGGTGCAAGTAGGGGACTCTGCTAAGGAGGAAAATGAGGTAGTTTACAAAGAAGAACATGTAGAAGAAAAAGACCAAGTTGATGAAGAAGACAAAGGAGAAGAATATGAAGAACTAGGAAATGGTCAAGAAATTATAAAAAAGACTTTTAAAGAAATCACTATTGAAGATGAAGAACTTGAAGAAGAGAAGGCGACCGGAAAAGAACCAGAACAAGTTTTGGGAGACATTCAAGATAATAAAAAGACTTTCGTTAAAGAAATCACATTTGAAGAGCAGATGACAGCAGAACCCGAACAAGTTCAAGAAAACAAAGAGACGTTTGTTGAAGAAATCACGCTTGATGATGAGGAGGAAGCTGAAGAAAATGAGGCGACTACGGAGGAACCCAAACAAGTTCAGAAAGATATTGAAGATAAAAGAGAGACTTTTGTTGAAGAAATCACAATTGAAGGTGAAGATCTTGAAGAGGAGGAAATATATGAAGAGGAAGATGATGAAGAAGAAGAAGATTATGAAGAAGAGGCAACTGCGGAGAGACCTGAACAAGTTCCGGAAGACATTCAAGATAAAGATAGTTTCATTGAGGAAATTCGATCTCCTGAAGGGGAACATCTAGAAGCGGAAGATGATCAAGAAGAGGAAGAGGAGGAGGTAGATGAAGACGAAGAATATGATGAAGATATTCCATGCATTGACCTGGTTGATGGTGATGATATTGAAAGAGAAAATGAAAGAAACTCACCCCAAAAAGAGTGTAACGACAACATTCCGAGTAGTCAGCTTGATGAAACTGATGTAAAACCAACAATTCCACTCTTGAAACTGAATTTAGACTCTGTAACAAGAGTGATACCGGATGCGAATGATGAAACCCCTAAAATATCATCCTTATTAAGTGTTGAAGCACGAGGTTTAATTACACCCACAAAAAATGAACTATCCATCAATACTGATTTCAATAAAAGCTTGGCTGACCCATTTTCGCAATTGGATGAGGAATACGTTAAAACTTTAACACCAACACTAACTTTGCACGATGAAGAAGTTGAGGAAGAAGAGTTTGGTTTACAACCTCTAATAACCGAAGAGGAACTGAGTGAGAAAGAAATCCCTGCTAATAAACCTCTAGTGCTCGAAAAGTTGGCCCAAATTAAAGACGAGGATTTGGATGGAAAAAGTAGTAGCAATGAATCGTTTAATGTAGACCCGGAAGAGGATTCAGATTTGGAAGAACTTCATCCAACATTTCGCGCTGAAAAGGCCGAAAGCATTCCGTCACCCAGAACATCATATGAACAAACCATGCGCATCCTCAGAGCCAATAAATCTTTCTCAGAAAAAGTGAAAGATGTTGAAGAAAGATTTATTGCTCCGATTCCCCATAACAAAGTTGAACAAGACTTTCAAGAATTTTTGGATGAAGATGGTGGACAAGTTTTTGTCAATCGAATGTCTGAACCAGCGCTGGGCTTTAAAGTTTTCAATTCATCCAAATGTTTCGCCTATTTTAATTATAAACATCTCCCATATCTAAAGTGTTTCCTATTTGAAAAATCTGAATCTAACGTAGAAAAGCTCTTTGCGAATATGTCTTGTTGTGATCTACTATCATCTATGTTGATTGAAAAAGGGATTCAAGAATTCTTTACTAGTCTTTCTGAGCAAAAATCTGAGGAATTTCTACTCTTTTTGTGGAAAGTCGCATGTTGCCATCCTAATTATCAAATTGTCACAAAAACTGTGGAATTCTTTAAATTTGCTAATCAAGAATTACCTCTGACGTGGAATCCAAATTTAGATCTCATCTTGGAAACACTTATAAACTTCGGTACAGTACTAAAATTTTTTAGCTCAGTTTAGACCATAAACTCTAAAAATCTTATGTATTTCAGGTTTAAACGACACTGATAATAATTGTCCATTCAAACCAGAGTTTGAAGCCATTTCGTCACGCCTTAGCCAAGAATCTAATACATTGGAAGAGCTTGAAGAAAGCGAGGCATCATACCGAATACAAATTCTAAACAAACAAGATCTTTCAAAATTACCAGTCAATAACTTGGCTGCAATGTTGGAAATTTTAAGCTTCTCAATCGATAAAAGTTTGCAGTTGGAGGACATTTTGGTGTTATTAGTTTGGGTTTCTATGGACCCCCAAGTTAGAGCAATGAACCTGAGGAGCAAAATTCAAAAATGCATTGAAAATGCAATTCATAACTGTCCAGAATTGTTCTTTGGAAATCGCATTAGAGACTTATCCAAGAGATTAATAGAATTATGCGTAAAACATGATGACGCTTTGTGTTTGGTGCGAGGACTACCACCAATCGGCAAAGCTAGGGAGCTGCAGAAAATAGTATCAATGGGGGTATTGAAACTATTGTTAAACGTTCAAGATGGCGACATTATACGGGATGATACTGTAATCGTCGTAATACGAAAATTGCCTTAAATTAATAAACTAAAAGATTTTTGTTTCTAGATTGAAGATTTGGTTTTGATTCTACACCAGTACAAAATTACTCCAAAAATGGATTTACATTTCCTACACTCCGTTATATCATTGATAGAAATATTTGTTGGAAATGATGTTTCACCGACTCAAAGAGTTCAGTATACTATAAACCTTTTTAACTAATATAAGAACTACGAGTACTAACAGATTCCTTTATCCAAATAAAGGTTCCTCTTAAGCTTCTCTCGCAAATTCTCAACAGATCATTTGCAAAAGTAGCTGACAATTACATCAATCCTGAAAATTCTGCCTTGAAACTTCACTTGTTTCTAATTAAAAGCAAATGGCAAATAGTGGGGCAATCGAACTGCGATGAAGTAAATTGCACATAAAGTAGTTTAAATTGTTAAGCACTTTATCAATTACCTTACCCTTACATTATTATTTCAGTAGGTTTCACTCAATTTGCTTTGCCTGGAAGGTTTTAAGAATTAAACAAATAAAATACTTTTTTGATATGAAAACCTTTTGTACTTGGAAATAATTAAATTTTTAAGCACCTAAAAATTTAAACTTTTTTTTTTTTTTTTTTTTCACAAAACAAGTCTAGATGTTGTTCCCAGTTTGTAGAAAAACTAGCCCAGCATAAAATCAACAACTCAAGTGTGAACATCGACCCACAGAAAAGATATTTTTCGGTCGCGAATAGACTTTGCTGTTGGACCCAACCACTCTTTTTATGAAGGGTGGGTATGTATCTACATGGTGTTAACCTAGAAAAGTTGACTGAGTCAGTGGTGGCCCTAGTCAACAATCTATATAATTAATAACAACTTAGTGTGGGACCCAAATTCATATAAGGATGGATTTAAATTTCAATTGGGAGTTTGGGTCGCAACTTACAGGTCACTAGCAGCTTTGTTTAAAAACAGGGGAATGCTTTTTTGTGGACAGATTATACCAGAGCCCATGATTTTACTTATAGTCGCTATATGATTTTGCTGAGAGATTTGTGCCCCACCAGAGGCTTGCCTGTAACTTTTCTTTAACTAAGAGGATGACTGTCTTAGGTTAAAAAAAGGGGGCGGTCTTCAAGTATCTGTGATATCCCTTTAAATGGAGTATAAACTAATTCGAAATTATGACGTCACGCGCATGTCAAAACGGCCTAATGAATTTTTTCAATTCTTGAAAATGAAAATTTGATGAGACCCGAATTGGGTCATGTTAACTACAATATATTTACTTAGGTTTGCGAACTCTTAAATGTCTGAGTTAATTGATTTTTGTGGTTGGGCCTCTCCCCCTCACGATTACTAATAGTACTATTGACAATAGTACAATTTCAATTTTTCGCACGTGCCATGTTCCCTATGATATTTAGTCACTGAGTTTTGAATTATAATATTCACTACTCACCTAGTGAATGGCTATAGGGAAGGAGTATACGTATAACAAACGTCCTTTTGGTAAGTGGTCGGTGGATCTCTTTAACTGCATAGGATCATTATTCTGAACACAATGCATAGGACTCGTGCTTAATCAAGGTTGTCTCAACTTGTCCTTAAATACGGACAGCAACCATTAGGTTTTCCAGCAATTCGACTTTGTGTAACTTTCCTATAAATTATAACTTTAAAAGCAACATTTTAACTTATAAAAATATAAAACTCAATTTATTCAATATAATTTAAAGTAGATCAGAAATAGAAATCTGATTCATATTATTAAAAAGGGTTGGCAAACGAACAATACACGCTACACGTGTGGCGCCCCCGTGAACCGGTTGGTCTGTAACACGCACTATAGTCACCTCCGAAACCTTTTGGCAACGCGTTCCAATATTTTAACAATAGCCATTAAAAGATTGCCGATTTCGTTCGCGATTAATCTACCAGTAATTTTAAATTGGCTGGAAATCGTACAGACACCACTTCGATTTAAAGAAATATCTTTCAGTGAAGCGAAACCGATTGTTAGAAATAGTCTTGGCAATGTAATGCTATATTTTGGCAGTATTATTGGAGTTTTAATTTATGGAAAACAAAACTCAGGGTGTAAACAGTGAAGTGGTTTAGTTGGTAAAACCTAAAACGTTGTTGGTATTAATATCAACTTGGGGGAACGCTCTAAAAGAGAACGCGCACTGAACTTTGCAGACATCATCCTTCAAAATGGCCTCCTTGGAGAAAGATGAGGCAAGGTGAAAACAGTTGTTGATTTTCAAAGACTGGCAAATGGGCTGTAATAGGGGGGGGGGGGGAACTACTAATTAGTTTACTCGAAATCAAATTACTGGTTAGTTTCCTACGCTTCAGTCACCAGCCACCTTTTCCAATCTTCGAACATGCATAGGAATCTGACAGCCTGCTTAAGCTGAACTTCAGACCACGGACGCTCGTTTAAGCCAAGCCTTAGACCCTCAGCAACACCGACCTTTAAAACCCAGACTCATGCGTAAAACAAGCTTCAGACCACAGACCCCGAATGCTAACTTAATTCGAACCTCACACCACTATGGATGACACCGAACCTTAGACCACAGGCACTATCTTAAGTCAAACTTCAGTCTCTGGATAACTCATTTAAGCCAATCCTTAGTTAGTGGACAAATCGATTGCTTACCCCTTCTTTCGTACATGTGCACATAACACAGGGTGAAATTCTCTCAGCATTTCCGACATCGATGGTTATTCGATCCACGGTACACGTGACCCGTTCTTGAAATAGGTCGAGATTGAGACCAGGAAGGCTGTTACAAGCTACCCTTGGGTTTCTGTAATATAAAAATTATTTAGTATTTTAAGCTTAGACTAAACAGTTTTAACTTACAGAAATGGATCTGGTAAGTCCATAGCTTGTCTTTGTATCGTATCTATGGTGTCCGAGTTCTCACAGATAATTTTAGCTAACGATAATCTACGAATAGACGCTAATTGGGCTTCAGTAAAGCGAACCAATGGATTGCTTGTTTCGTACCAGAACCTATCACAACTTCTCAACATTTGGAACTGAATACCCAAAATGCAACCGAAGGTTGGTCCAACCAAACCTCCGTGTAATGGTGTTTCAATCAGACCACCGGTGAACAAATCAATGTCGTTTACGTTTCTGAACGATATGGATTGATATTAAGCTCAATCAGACCAAACATTAGATTAAGAAACGTACTCGTAAACGTTCTTTAGTCTTTCCACCAAATGCTGCGGGATTTCGTTGTTCAAATCGTCGAAATTCCTAGCCCTCGATAGATTGCAGGCTTGTCGGTAATCGTTGTAAGACGCCAGACCATGATCACGTGCTCTCTGTAAGTTGAGCGAAGCCAAATCCATACCAGAGAATGGAATGCGAGAATCCTCGAACAAATGATTGGTTACTTCTTGCGTAATGGTATTATCTAGTGTCTCCATACTACTCGTGACCAAACCACGCATTATATGGTCTATGGCATGGGCTGTGAATTTAAGTAGGTTAGTTTCTAGAAACTTAATTAGCTTTGAATTTGTAATATCGTCATACTTGTCATAAGCATATCCGAGTTGAAGAAACCTTTGCGTAGCAGCAATGGGTCGTTCATAAGTTTATAACTCCGATCGTATCGTTCAAAAACGGGTTTGATTAAACTATGTCCGAATCGAAAGGCGGCTGAACCGAATTCGTTCAGCATAGTTGGATTACAACGAGGATTATAACCGTTGTAATAATTTTCCGTTTCAAGACGCAAGTTAAATCGGCTTAAGAAATTAAGACCCAAAACGCGGGGAAGGAATTCGTTGTAGGTGACGTGTTGTTCCAAGGCAGATAGTAGACGTCGAGCTTAAATCCAAATACATTTTTAGAAAATAAATAATTACAGGTTTTAAGTCGAACCTACCATTCTGGTAAGTTTGTTCATCATTCCAATGCGGGTTAACACGAGCGAGCCCATCAGCGATTCGGTTATGTTCTCTCAAAAAGACTGTATGTATAGTAGCCAATGCAGGCTGTTCGCTGGCACGATTATCTCCAGCATCGAAACAGAGTCTAGAAGGTGCCCGACACGACTTGTGGAAAGCGGTTTGTGGTAATAACTCTCGCGTTCCTCTGCTAGGATTGAGAGTCGAGTTCATGCGTCCCCCAACGAAAGCCCGCAAGACTTTACCATCGCAGTTATCGGAACCATAAACGTTAGACGCGTCCAAGAAGGTGGTCACTTGATTAAGCTGTTCTCTGGGTCCTAAAAATTGGAATAAGTTTTAACATCTAAAGAGGCCATAAGTAGAGAAAACTAGTTTTTACCTAGTTTCAATTGTCCAGCCATGGACCTTACGAAATGCAGACACTTGGGGCGACCAGTGTTCTGATCATTGGCTGGGTAAAAGTTGTCGTTATTTGGGATGGGAATTGGCAGACACTCTGGATTGACGGTTCTTGCTGAATCGCAAGGCTTGCAGTCAAGCGCCGTGCCACCAAACCCTTCGTTCATGGGCGTAAAGGTCAAATCGTGATCCAAAAACTGACCCCATTGCATAACCATCAAGGAATAACGAACGTGAGGCACACTAACGTCGTAATGTACCGCCGCTGAAACGGTCCTGGGGCTTGGTAACGGGTTACCCGAGACCCCGCGAGTCCTTGGGGAACTCATACCTTTAAATAAATAACCGTGGTTAAAGTTTTGATATTAGCTAAAATCATTGAATTAATTACCATCATCGTATCTAGCTGAGATAATTCTATTGAACGATCGTACGCTCTTGCCCCAATCAGGGTTGTTCAGATTATTGCACCAACCAGTCATGGTACGGAAACGGGAAGTATGGTCGCATGGGAGCACTTGGTCATCACAGTCCAGGACTTTAGGCAAATCTAAAAGATCTGTAACGTCAACTTTTGGTAGGGCGTTCATAAGGTCGTTGACGTTGTTGGGTTGACGACGACCTGATCGATCTCGTTTCTGACGAAAATGACGCCCGAACTCGCTGGCTGGTTCTCTGAGATTGGTCAACAAAGTTTAAAGCAGTTCTACAAGAAGTAATTAATGATGTGTGTACTGCTTACGGGTTGAGAAAAACGTCGGCAAACCCTTGCGAAGCCAATTCCAACACCAATGATTGGTTGGAAACTATACGGGCCATTCTTTTGGGTCTCAAGAATCCTAAATGGGCGCCTTGAGGGCTCTTGTTATCAGCAACGCCAATTCCTTTAAAATTTGAAACAATTGTTGGTCCAAAATCGAGCAAACACGCGATGAAAAACGAACGTACTATTATGGAAGGATTCTTCTTCAACTTGTCGTAATTCCGCTAAATGTCTCTTGGCCCGAACCATTGACTCTTCTAGCATTTCTTCGGGTACTTTAAAAACTGGTGTAGCTAAATCCCCATGATAATTAAATGAGTTTCCTTATTTTTTTTTTTTAACTAAGTTTATCAGGAAATTACCAGTTTGCCATTTTGTAAGATCAATTTCAGGAATGTCAGGTGTATCACAAGACTGATAAGCGTTTCTGAAAATTATTAATGATGTAAGCTACGCGTGATCTACTGTCAGAAATGATTATCTTACAAGAAGGGATCGGATAGCAAAAAGGTCGAAGGTTGCATAAAATGAATCTCGTTAGCATTGTTGCAAATGACTCTGGCCAAGGTTGATTTACGCAATTCGGCTAACTGCTCTTTAGTGAACGATGACGGTGGAATATCGTTCTCGTACCAGAAACGATCGCCTTTTCGCAAATAATGAAATTGTCTGGCCAAGAGACAACCGAAAGTCGGTCCTACCACGGCACCAATGATCGGTTTCTCTGCTAAACCACCGGTAAATAAGTCGATGTCCGATACATGCCTAGAATTACGTAAAGCCTTTGATATAGAGAAAGTTTTCAACTACACTTCCACTTCCAGAGTTGTACCAAGTGGCTAAAACCTACTTGTAAATTCGGCCCAATTTTTCCACGCTATCCGCCGTCATAATGGCTCTTAAGTCACGGAAGTTCTCTATTACCGGGTCAAGACGACAAAATTTTCTCCATTGAATATAACTAGGTATACCATGGTCCCTGCCTTGTTGAATGGTCATGGCAGCCATATCGGCTCCCAATCCAGTTTTAGGATCGGCGAAAAGATTATTGGTCATTTCGTTGGTAATAAACTCGTCTCGAGACTGCGCTTTCTGACTGATCATGCCCATGACGTACTCGTCGAATTTGTCACCCTGGTATAGGTCACTTGGCTGGAAAGACGTTTCAGACATCATACGAGTCCCAACTTTCTTCAGTTGATCGTCGTGGGCGGTGACTAAGTCGAAGTGTGAAGGCATCATAGAGAATATGAACCCTAGCACGGCAGAACCGACAGAGTTGGCTATCCCGGCGTTAACGTTGATGTCGTAGCCCATGAAATGCCCGCTGGATTGAATTTGCAGGTCGAATTTATCCATAAGCTCGCGACCCAGCGTGGCTGGCAGTAGTTCGTTGAAGGTGACGTGCTGTATCTGTTATTTAAGATTATGTTTATGGATCTGAGCCGCGGATCCCGGATTACTCGCTCGTTTGAATGAATTATATAAACCTACCTCGGCTCCTATGATTCTTCTAGCTTCCTCAAAGATTTCGTTGTCCTTCCAATGAGGATTGATGCCTGACAGGGCTCTGGCAATCCTGTTGTGCTCCCTTACCCACAATGTATGCATTACCATCAATGGTGTATTTTCATTTACTCGAACATCGCCTGCGAGAAATATGGTACACACAATACTTAAACCACGTAAAGGTCTCATTACAATGATGTACCGCGATACGTATTATTCTCAAAAACCAACGTACCGGCCATGAAACACTTTTTTCTGCCAATGCCACCGCGGCAGTCCTTATTGTCATCATCCGCAGGTAGTAATTCTTTCCCACTCTGTGATCTTTGCGTTTTCAACATTCCACCGCGAAACGTTCTGAGAAGATTAGATTCCTCAATCGATGACCCATAAATTGTTGAAGCGTCCAAGAATGAAGTGACCTGGTTGACCTGTTCTCTAGGTCCCAGTGTGCAAGCGATTCTTGGTGCGGTGCAAGATCGAGTATAATCCATGCAAGTCATTCCAATTCGACCGTAGGCCGGGTCGTCTTCTGGAACCCGAATGGGAAGACATTCTGGATGCACCTTATCGGTAGGAACGCCGCAACACTTGATTCTGTGTCCGTGGAAACCAGCAGATTGTGCGCTGTGTGCGATGTCGTGAGAAACGAACTCACCGAAGATAGCTAACAGGGCGGTCAAGTGAGGGTGCGGCCTATCAGAGTCCCCGTGAACTGATAGACTCACTTCTCGACCACTGGGTAAGTCGCCGCCGTTTACAGATACCCTAGGTATACTGATTCCTAAACCGAGATTCAAAATAATTTTAAACGATTGTCTTTGGGAGAGAGGATGGCTAGAAATCACGGGAACGTACCATCGGCGTAGTCGGGTGGTAAGTAGCGCAAGTATCGTGTATTAGCATTACCCCATGTTGGATTTTGTACGTTGTTGCAGTAGCCACTGTATTTACGATATTTGCCAGGTTGACAGGGAAAGTCTACTTCGAGAGGACAGATTTGAGAAAGGGTCGTACCTCGGATATCAGCAGTGGGTAGGCCAAAGGTAATTTCTTCTTTACTCAAACCAAAACTAAAATTAATAATATTAGCAGAAGTCAATTATCCGGAAAGTTTTGGTCGGGTAATTTACATCTCGCCAAAATTTATGTTCGTCTCTTTTCCTTGCCGATACTTAAGACAAGAAACGAAAGTAAACCTATTTTACTAGTAGAAAGTGTAAAAACGTGGCTACTTCCCAAGCGCAACGAGAAACTGGCCAATCAGCGCATTGAAAAGAAATCGGGGTGAAATGACTTCAAACAGTCACCCATTCCTCACCCGGTTTCCTGGGTCTACCATCGGCTAAAATAATTCAAACGCGATCTGAAGCCCCCCTTAAGACTCAGCACGAGTAACGCTTAAACTGATATTTCAAACCATTTCTCGCACGCGACAATCAGCTTAATCTATTGCTTAAAAAATTTGCGGCAGTAATCTATTTGCGAGCAATCGTGAAAAACCGGATTCACACAGACCTATTTACACGCGTTTCACGTTTGCGCGCTAATGGTACTTTTATGAGCGCACGAGCGTGAAACGCCTGAAAATAGGTCTGTGTGCATCTGCCTTTAAGCCCCATTTTCATGGTCGTGTGTACGCTAGAACTAGCGTGGAGAAACTGCTAGAGTAATGTTTTCGCTCGTAATTCAGCAGCGCTCGAAACCCTGGTGTGCGCGTGAAATATCTGTTTCGTTTAGATACGGGCGTGTAACGTGTAAACATCTTGCGTACAAGCGACCATGAAAATGAGGCTTTAGGAGTCGCACTAAAAGGTACCGCTTGACTGATTTCTTGCTATTAGTTTATGTTAGGTTTAATAATTGGGGTCTATTATCTTTCAATAAATATCGTAGACCTCATGCCGGAAGTTAGTTTCCAACTGTCTCAAAGGACTCAAAGAAGATAAAATTCTCAAGGTGACCCATAAGAACATTTCCCAAAATGAAAACGGCAAACAAAGATTGTTGTTTCGGGACAATCTTCTCTCTTTGCCATAAGTGTGGGTAAATTAGGCTAAAAGTTTCCATCTATTTTATCAATATCCCCTATAATAAAAAGCCAAAATGCATAATTACTTTCTAGCCACCAATCTCGTTGCTTCTTCGGCAATGAGGGCTGGCCGAGAAAAATTCTTAGCAGCGATTTTGGTCTTGCCCATAGCGGCCGCGAACCACGCTGGACTCCCTTGTTGTTGAATAACCCCTTTAGAAAAGAAAAGAAAACCAATTCTTAAGTCAAAATAAAGTCATTATGACGTAACCAAGGTTACACCCCAACCGGAAAAGATTCTTTCGTTAAAAAAATTCTTCATCGACAAAAGATATTTCCATACAAGTAGTTTAATGCTGCATTTTAAAAAACAGCCAGAAGTGATGTTTTATTAAACATTACCGTAAAATCTAAGTACGCTGTTAGGGTTACTGTGACAACGTCACGCCCATGCAAAGTATTTAGAATAGAAAGAAGAAAATTTTCAAGTTCATTTTAGTCTCGTTTGAGAATCCGAATTTTAAAGGGTAAATGAAACCAATCAAAGTTTACCACTCACAAGGAACGATGAAATATATATACTGTAGTTTAAGATTATGCGCACATCAATAAATTACTAAGAATAACATTCACTAGAATCTATGCAAACTAATATATTTAGAATTTAAATAGGAAAGTCTAATAGTAACAAAAAATCAGTCAGGATTGCTTTGCCCGAGCAGATATGGGGGAAAAGAGACTACTTCCGTAGCAAAGCTGACCAATCAACGTGTTTAAATAAATATGACTTGATAGACACCAGATAGCAAACCTCTCACCAGCCCCCCCCCCCCCAAATGCAGGCCACCAGTGAACTCCCTTGACTGATTTCTTGTTAACTATTAGTCTATTATCATGAAAAATTATGTGTATAATTTGTCCATGCTATTACAGGGTGGACACATTCACTATTTATCCTATTTCACTTTCTTCCTAATTTCACATATATTTTAATAATTCCAAAAATATAGTATATTTCAACTCGAGAGTCGAGTAATTATAATTTTCAATGAAGAATGTCATTTTACCCCTTCAGATTAAATTAGTCTATGAAGGCTAAATTCATTCGTAGAATTTTGTCACTTCGTATGAACCCAAAATTCGCGTTGCTAAAGGCGTACAAAACAAACGATTTGATATATAGTTTTTGCAACAATAAACATGCTTCCTAAATTTAATTAAAAGCTTAATTTATTCTTTTCATATTTAGCCTATATATTTTCCTATTATTTTACATACATTGCTCCTTTATTTTCTTGTTATTTTACATTTATTGATCCTATGTTTTAAAAAATTTTGCTGAAAAAATTATATATTTCCTTTATTTTCCGTGGTCACCCTGCTATAACTTTTTGATATAAAATTAAATCAACGTTACAAGAACTTTTCAATATATTTTCATAAAATATATATTGAAATTCCCCTTAAAGCTCATCGTTTTACGCGTGCAAACCAAATTGCTCGTTTTAGCATAGCTCAATTGTTGAAAAATGTGAAACAACTACGCCAGACCGTTTGGATGCCCAAAAATAATTGCCACAAAGTTATCAAAATTTATAGTTTTTTATGGTTGCTACAACTTTACTAGGCTTCCGTTTCTCTGTCTCTTTAATAATAATTTCAAAAGTTCCGACTCCACCTAAGCACGTTTTCGAAAATATTTCAATGCCCTGAGGTATTAAGCTTACGATTTCCCCTATCTTCATTGCGGAGAACGTCGTCCACGAATTTACGAAAGTAAAGCTAATAAAGCCAAAGGCAACGCGTCGTCAACACATGTTTAATTGTGTTTTTATTTAATATATCTTATCTATCTTCGTTGTCATTGAATCTATGGTTTTTAAAACGTCTAAACAGAAACGTTTACTTCCCGGTGCATCAAAAAGCTTTTCTCCGTGAAGAAGTCGAAACAAATTACGACTAGATATGATCAATGACTTACCACTGTTGAAAATGTTGGGTTCCAAGTTTTTCAATCGGGAATCCACTATCTCGGCTGCTTCATTTATAAGTCTCTTCATGTCGTCCATGGTCATGCGTGGCATATTGACCCTTGGATTGTCAGGAATAGGGTCTATAATCCGATTGGTTTGTGGAGGATGCTGGGCGTTTCGATTGGTCAATTGCCTCTTATGGAGTCTCGATTTCGTCGTCACTCCGGAGACACCGTCATCATGATGTTCCGCCGTGTTGTTCGTTGAGACAGTGGACGATGATGCCAAATCTGATGAGTTCCCGGCTTGAAGGGTAGCGAAAAGAGTCACCGATAGTATAACTATGGTGAATAGCCATCGTGCTAGCTTTCTATTTTGAAAATAAATTAAATTATTGTTAATTACGTACCACCGTTGTATTGAAATCTCAAAATCTGTTAGGTTACATTTTGGAATTTGGATGGAAACATTTTTCGGAAGTTTAAAGATATAGGTAGGTTGTATTATTTGTCTAACATTTTTAATTATTAATTTTCAAATAGGGTCGATCTTCCAAAACTGCCTTACACCTCCCAAAGGCGGAGTTGGCTTTTCATACATTTTTCCGTGACTATAGTTTCGAAAAACCAGTTTTTGCGTAACGCCTGAGATCTGAGAAAGTGAATACAAAGCATGATGTATTACCAAGTTCCTAAGTACTTGAATGAGTTCTTGGTCTTATCAGTAAATGTTTTGGTATATACCCAAGGGGCATTTAAGTAAGTAATTAAATCAGATTGATAAAATAAAATTTACCCTTTTTTAAATTACCCGATTTCCATTATCCAGGAGATATTATCTTACTATTCAAGGATAACGGTATATATTTAAATATACGATATGTAATAAATTTCGGATTAAATGTTTAAAATGTCTGATCATTTGCAGTAGTTTTTATTATCAATGTTTTTACCGTTTTATTTTGAGGGGGGTTAAAACAATCCATACTGGGTGGAGAAAGATAAAGAGAAAACGAAAAGAACTCCCATGTGGCCGGTGCGTCTTAGAATATCTTTTGTATATCGTTCTGAACTTCTGGGCTAGTTTTTTGTTTGCTAGTTTATAAATTAATTGACAAACGGACTAATTTGTCCGAAAGCTCCTCCGAAAACGTTTATTTAATAAACAGTTTTTCTCTACCGTGAAATATATAATATTACACCTCATATTGGAATTACTGATAAATATGACATAACAGGAGGAGATTATATATATCTATCACAGTTTTAAAGAGAAAACATAGTAAAAGGAACAGAAGCTTAGGCGGCAGATGTCCCAATCCTAACTGGATATATTCAACTTTTGAAGATCAAAGCCACGTTATAAAGCGTGTCATATTTTCCATCCCGCAAGACTAAAAGAGCTGTCTATTATTTAGTTTTATCAACTGTTCTATATCTAGAGCTCGGAATCGGATAATGAGTAACTTCAGATATCCATTGATAATTAGGCTTTTTTCAGATATTTTAATCTCGGTTAATTTGTTTGTTAATATAAAACCACAAATGATATAAACAGACGTATCAAATGGATACGAATTATCCGGAGATAAAGTTTTAAGCTTAATTAAAAAACTAATTACACGTTTATTCAAACTAGAGATCGGGGTTTGTACAAGAAAATTTCTGATTATTTTATCTTTATTCATAACTTAAAATTTTTCGAGGAAAGTCTATGATAAATCCAATGTAATCGCGAATAATTTTCCGATTATTTTTTTATGATTAACTGATTAACTGATAGTTGTGGATTATTTTGTCCAAACCCCGATCTCAAATTCAAACGGATAATGCGAAGATAAAAATATGATGTTTCTCGATATCCGTGTAGAATTAAATTTAATAATTATATTTTAATCAAAATTGAAAGGAACCGACTAAATTACTACATTCTAGCTCCGAGATCTGAATTTTGGTTTAAATCCGCGAATAAGCTCGAGTTTCAAATATTCTTATCGGCGAATGAATAGCCTTATTCAATTAACAATAGTTATACGAATTTCGAGCTCTATATTTGCTCGGTCAGGAGAGCTACCGAAAGTATGGTTACCCCAGTTTTTAAACCCGACGAAACCCGTCCCATGAAATTTGTAGAGAGAAGGTTGAAGTTTATACTCCTTTTATTATATTTTCTAAGATGGAGCAATTAATAGCTACAGAGATCAATATGCCCACAAAAAGGATAATCCTGATTTCCATTTTTTTTTTTTATTTCGAAATAAATTTTGAATTAAAATCTACTATTAGTAATATTTGATACGGCTAAACGGTTTCGACATTACTTTTTTCAATTTTCTCAAAATAAATCTTACATAAAAGATGATTTATTACAAATTATATATTATATATACAATCGAGCTTTAAACCCCTCTTTTAAAATCAAATTAAAAATCAATTTAAAAACCAAACTTCGGCCGTCTGGTATTAGCCAATCTGGTAATTTTATTTTTATTTTTAAAGGGACCGTAAAAAGAAATTTTACTATTCATTCGAAAAATTAAGATAGAATTATAATTTTTTTTAATTTAGTTAAATACTAACAATTATCCTTAAAATACATTTTTATTATATATAAGAATACTCTAATTCCTGTCAAAATTCTAAGAATATTAATTAAAATTAATTGTCGAAATACTAAATATATTTTGAAGTTCTTAAGTATGTTTTCAGATCGGAGTTTCCCTTTAAATGGACTATCTACGATTTTTAAAGCCCTTTTTTTAAAGTGAATTCTTGGCTTGCTTAGCACACGATGTTGACCATAACAAATTATATAATCGAAGCTAGGCTGTCTGCAAATGATAATTTTAAAAGGGAAAAAAAAAAAAAAAAAAAAAAAAAAAAAAAAAAATCAAGAGCAGATAGGACCTTGAAACAAATAAATAAACGTGGTTTTTTAATTTCTAAGCCTAAATATTAAGCTAAAATAATATTACCTAAGGTGAAATCAATCTAAAATTGGTTCATTTCAGTTGGTCATGGAGAAAAATCTCATCCTTAGGGTAATTTAAATAGCTTAAAATTATGACCGTGGGAATTCCTTTATCAATTTACAGGGTTGCCACATTTTCAGATTCAAATTCCCCGATTTTTCCAGATTTACCTTGACCGTTTCAGCGAAAAAACTATCGAATTTTTAACCATTTTCCACTTATCTTACTTGAAAATAAATATTTTCAATAACAAAGTTATGTTTTAAACCTTTTTATTGCGTAACAACGCCAAACTTTTAGTTAGTTTTTCCGCTCGTTATGCATACATATCTTTGTTCTATATTCTTCAAATATTTTCCTCAGATAATGATTGTAATTCCCTGGCTTCTAAAGAGATCTTCAAATCTCCCTGAATTTTTTGGTTCATTTTTTAATTTCATAACATTTTAAATAATCAAATTAAATTTAAAAACTCAATAGTGTTCGATTTTCCTTTTCATTTTTCCTTGAAATCAGCAGAAGCGAGGAAAAGTTGTAGGTCGGGATTAAATAATCCATACTATCTAGAGTTGAGCACAAAAGTGGTGTTCATCTCACGTTTTAAAGATAATAGGGTGAAGGTTGCCGGAACGAGCGGGTCGCGCGAAATTACGTGAAATTTCGAAGAGAGAGGGTTTAAAAAAAAATACCAGACAAAATGGACTCTAGTATAAAACTTGTAAAAATATTATTAAATAAGATGCCAAGGACATCCGATCATTTTCAATAGATAATTATAAATGCAAGTCTTTTAACAGAATACTAAAGGGGAAAAAAATAGGAAATAAAAAATATATAATACCGTAAATTAAAAACCTGCACTTCTGGATTTATCGCGACCATAGGATTGATTAAACTTTGCAATTAATTTCTTAGAGAGTTAATTAACGGAATAAATTATATTTAAATGCAGTACGGTAGGTTTTTCTAATTTCAAATTTCTAGTAACTATTTGCCAATATTTCTAGATTGAATAACAATCTTATTTTTAAAAATTTAAATATTTGTAACAAAACATAAGGTCGTTTTCTTTCGGATGGTTCCAGATTAAAATAAAAAAAAAATAACTTGTTCTAATAAGACCGGTATTGATTTTAAAATTAAACTTTTACGGAGTTCGACGTATTAATGACGACAAGAGAAAGTTCATTAAATTAATTGCCAAAAATCCTGTTTAAAATATAATTTTTAAGTTTACAGAATTAAATAATTCAGGTAATTCGGTATATGGGATATAACTGACTTGTACAGGCCCAGAATAAGTAGATCTGGGGCACTGGGGACAATTTTTTGTAAACTTGTGGGGCCTCTAAAAATATTTAATGGTATAATTCTTATATTGTATAACTGATGTGAAATTTGCAAGTAAAAAATAAAAAATCTAAAGCATGCAATAAGGATGAACACTTCTAAAGGGAAAATTAGACATTAAATGTTTTTTTACCTGGTCTTAAAGGGAAAGTAACAAAATATTAATTATAAATAATAAATTTATTATTATTAAAACGTAGAAGGCGTGGAAAAAAACGAAAGTTCAATGATTTGCTTTCTTTTTTTGCCACCAGAGGCTTGTTAATGGAAGTTGGAAACTTGACACGAGAACGACAAAAATCAAGATATTTTTAATAAAGAGGATTGCATGGAAAATATGATACGAATAGAACATAGAGCTTAGCTACATGCGTGACAGTGTAAATTTGCTGGCTAACAAAGTGTTTAATCAGTTGGGGCTTAGTCTTTTAAGTGCCACCTTGAGCTCTGCTTCTGAGTATGTTGTTTCAAATCGCGGGATAAGTGGCTCTACAGTCGTACGCCCTGGTAGTCGATTGCATCTTGGGTAAAATACACGGTCGTTCATGGCACACCGTTTTACCTCTCCTGCAGAATCACAAGCAATATCTACACCATTTCCAGGCGAGGCGTAACTAGCCGGTTTAATCAGATTTAACCGTGGTTTAATCACGATTAACCGAGGTTTATTTACCTGAGAAGGCTATGTAAACCTCGGTTAAATCTGATTAAACCTCGGTTAAATCTGATTAAACCTCGGTTAAATCTGATTAAACCTCGGTTAAATCTGATTAAACCTCGGTTAAATCTGATTAAACCTCGGTTAAATCTGATTAAACCTCGGTTAAATCTGATTAAACCTCGGTTAAATCTGATTAAACCTCGGCTAAATACGCCTCGTCTGAAAAGGTTATACAAGCCTACATTTTGGTTTACTGAAACTGTAGATCTCCTTTAAGGATGTGGTACATGTCTATGTAGAAACTAAAATGTTACCGACAACTTTTAAAACACCGGTATGCTAATGTTTCATATTTATAATAATTTTCATATTATTATAATTTCATTTTCTATAAAGCTCTTTCTTAAAAGATAATTAATAACGTAGTCTAGCTGTCAGACTTTTACATCAAAACGAAAAAGAATGAAAGTTAGTTCGGCGACTGACGAAACACCGTGGACGGACATACAATGTTATTCCTCATAGATCATAAACAGTACGTATATTTTTTCGGAGAAATAATGATGGAATCTGAAAGCAGCGTGAGTGTCGTCATAAAGCCATAGCGTACTCTCAGATTTTCTTTTAAATTACCGAAATCTCCGGGTATTTAATTTTTGAAAGCGAAAACAGTGTCTTTGTGTTGATTTAGTATTCTTATGTTTAAAAGGAGTTGGCATAAAGCAAAAAGATGGGGTGAATGTTACACGATGGTAAAACCATATAGAGAAGAAAGTTAGTTGGGACAATTACTCGTGAACTCGAAATACCCAGAAAGAAGAATTAAAAATGACATTTTTACGAGTTTTTGTTGAAATCGAGGTTAGCGAATATATTTACAGCATGTTCAATATACAGGGAACTTACAAATAAGAAGCGACGAAGTGGGGGTCAGTTGACCTATTTGGAACCGCATTTTGGAGTTCATCTTGGTGGGTGGTTGGAATTAATATAATTTTTCATAATTCATCTTAGCAGATAGTACCTGTTCCTCATCTATTCCCCTCCTAATATACTTCTAAAAGATAAAGGGATGGGATATAAGCAACGCCAGTCGTTTCATATTGTTTTATTCTTGACTATCAATAGTTCCTACTAACAAAAGGTGATGTAATAATTAAGCTTCTAGTAGTATAAAACATCAAAAATGACTGGCTATAAAATGATAAATAACGGGCTATTTTATATTAATTAGTTGTGGCATAATCATATACGTTATACATTAAAATAATTGAAATTTCTCTTACTTTGCTTCAGTTCTTTCTTAGCTAAAAATCGGAAAATAATTTCTATTCAATATCATATAATATTCTAAATCATATAGCTTAATAATTAAAATTAGGCCTTGTTAGGCTTAATCAACGTTTAATATGAAGCACGTGACCACTTGAGTCTCGTGAAATGCGTTCCCAATTGACAGACAGACAAACAAACGTACCTAAAGAATTTGATATATTGATGGTGGTCGATTAATATTGATTAAAAACTTAAATTGTTTAGGAAAAAGTTTGATTAATTATCTTAAAATATGATTTTCTTTAATAACAGGATCAATTGGGCCTAATTAAAAGTAACAATTAAATCCTATTACAAATTCCCTTTCACCCGACCTTTAATCACCTTTAATGCGAGATGATGCTCGAGGAAGGAATGAATTACTCTCCCTCTCTGCATTCCTTTCACCCAGAATTTGACCAATCTTGCACGACCCCAATTTTAAGGACATACACTAGAGTATTTAATGTTCTCGAATATTTTATTTTTGTTATTTGTAATGTTGAGGAAACTTTATAATTAGTTTTTGTTTACCATATTATTTTGTTTATTTTTAGGCTTGTTTAAAAAAGAATTATTACATTACGAGACCCAAAACTGAAACTAGTTTGTCCGCAATGTTAAGTAGTTATCCCGGACATAACCTATAAGTTTTGTCCAAAATGTCAATTGTTACAGACCTAATTAAGTTTGTTTTGGATCTAGCCTATATTGTGTTCACAATACCATGCAGTGTTTCGGGACTTCACATTAGTTTGTACACAATGTTAAGAAGTTGCCCTGAACCTTTGTTCAAAATGTCAAGATATTGTCTCCAACCTTTGTTCACAATGGCAAGAAATTATACCGAACCTAAACTAGTTGTACAAGAAAATGTACAAGAAAATGTACAAGAAAATGTACAAGAAAATGTACAAGAAAATGTACAAGAAAATGTACAAGAAAATGTACAAGAAAATGTACAAGAAAATGTACAAGAAAATGTACAAGAAAATGAACAAGAAAATGAACAAGAAAATGAACAAGAAAATGAACAAGAAAATGAACAAGAAAATGAACAAGAAAATGAACAAGAAAATGAACAAGAAAATGAACAAGAAAATGAACAAGAAAATGAACAAGAAAATGTACAAGAAAATGTACAAGAAAATGTACAAGAAAATGTACAAGAAAATGTACAAGAAAATGTACAAGAAAATGTACAAGAAAATGTACAAGAAAATGTACAAGAAAATGTACAAGAAAATGTACAAGAAAATGTACAAGAAAATGTACAAGAAAATGTACAAGAAAATGTACAAGAAAATGTACAAGAAAATGTACAAGAAAATGTACAAGAAAATGTACAAGAAAATGTACAAGAAAATGTACAAGAAAATGTACAAGAAAATGTACAAGAAAATGTACAAGAAAATGTACAAGAAAATGCTGTACAAGAAAATGTACAAGAAAATGTACAAGAAAATGTACAAGAAAATGTACAAGAAAATGTACAAGAAAATGTACAAGAAAATGTACAAGAAAATGTACAAGAAAATGTACAAGACTAGTTTTATTTTGTCCATAATATATCTTAATGTTAAGTTTTTGCCCTAGCTCTAGCGTAGTTTGTTCACAATTTTAACAAGTTGTTCACGATGTCAAGAAGTTGCTCCGTACCTAATTAAATATAGTGTTCCCACGAAGTCAAGTAGTTAGGTCTGATAATATCAGTCAATGAACCTCCTTAAAGAGTGATTGGAATTCAACCAAAAATTAATTCTTGTTAATCGATTAGGATTCAGCCAAATAGAAATACGCCATATGGACTCGTATACTCATGGATAATTTAAAATGATATCGCAAAATGCAAAATCAATTTAATTTAAATCTAATCTTTACCCCAAATATATTTCATTATCATATAGTAAATGCTGTCTTTTTACAACCATATTCAACCCCACACACACAATGAGGTCAGTGTCATAAGAATTTTAAATATAGATAAACATTGAAAACTAGCTAATTAAAAAACTGGCTTAATTACATCTTACCAGCCAAAGGATATAAATGTAGTAATCATAACAATTAACTTCCGAATCGTCGCGCGACACCTAACACGAGTTCCATTATAAGAGGCTATCGAACTATGACGATGAAGAAAAAACTCTTTCCCGCGCATTTGCATCGTGTTACACGGAACGTGGGCGAAAATTTCGTTAGAATAAAGTATTTTAAACAAAACCCTTCAAACCTACGCCTATAATTTCGTAATTTGGTTACTAATTTTAAATTTCAAGGTGTACAAGGCTAAATTCCATATAATTTTTGTACGATTTGAGCTGTTTGATTTGAAAGGGTGAATTGTTTTAAACGTATACTGATATTCCTCTAACAAGCAGCCATTATACTCTATGGTAATATACTGACAGATCAATGATAAAACACAAAAGGGTTACAGTCTTAATTTTGTAAAGGAAATTAAAAAATAAACGTTTGAAAAACTTCCTTGAAGGTTTATTTGGTTAATTTGGAAGTGTCGTTAATTAACCATAGATATTTAATAATTTTAATGAATTTTTAAAGATTAATATATGTTTGTACAAAAATGTACGAGAGCTCATTTACGAGAAAAAAATCATGGAGTAATAATAAAGGGAGAGCCTGACATAAAATCATAGACGCCTTTTAACTAACAAATTAACAACTTAATTAACTTTGGCAGCGAAAACAAGTCGTCACTACCGTGGCCACTGGCCAGTCTTCGAAATAAGCTTAATATTTCAAGTAATCCCGGGGACCAGTGGCCCCTGATGTCTCGAATAATTAAACCGGTCCCGTATATGTTTATTAATTCCAACAATTCATAAAAAAATAAGTCCCACGGATCAGTGACCCTCAGATTTTGAATTAAAAAAGTGGTCCAAGTAATTAATAAACTGGTTTTTGACTTGAGGACTTGTCTTATTTCGCAGACTGACCGTGGCCTCACGGACCATCTTGTTCTATAGCTGCCAAACAACTACATTATTGTGCGAAAAACATTGGATAATAATTTCGTAACAATTATTTGAAAGTATTAAATCATTTCTATTTTTATCTAGATTACCGTGTAAATTTAATTTTAAATAACTTATTCTTAGGTGTTTCGTGCCTCTTATTATATCATGGACTCTCGACCACTCAAGCGTCACTTATATAAATACCCTCAACCAATCACGCTCGTGTTTATTTGTTAATCGTGCGTGAGGGGTCAAAAAATTGCCACTTTTGATTTCGAAATTAATTATAGAAATATTTAGCTAAGTTGAGAGTAAAATAAAAATGAATTGACTTTAAATTAACGATATTTCACGTTTTTAAAACTTCAAAAACCTTTTTACCTCCCCGACTGAACTTTAGTTCAGGGGGAGGTGTTACACTGGTCGTGTCTGTGTGTCTGTCTGTCTGTGTGTCTGTCTGTGTGTCTGTCTGTGTAAGCGGATAGTCACGTGACCTAGCTCGTGGAGCCAAAAGTCTAGAGACGTAATCATACCAGCTTATCGTTCAATTCCGGGGAATTACCTCCTTTAAGCGTGGCTGCCACATTGAGTTTCAAGTGTCGTGCAAAGACATACAACAGGACGTCTCCCATTGCACATCATCGCATTCCACCATCCACTTTACGGTCGAACCTCGATGCTGAACAGCCGAAGGCTGTTAAAAGCAATGGGACGTCTCCCACTGTCATAATCACCTCCGACCATCCCCGCACCAAGGTCCAACCTCCAGTTTCCGATCTCAGCGTTCCATACTAGCGAGGCGTCCCCCACTAGTACAGTTCACATCAACCTTCCACTGACTCCAAACATCGCCCCACCAATGGGTAAATTGCGTCGCCAAGCGCCTAGAGATCAAGAATCAGCAAGACATTGAAAGGGGGGGGTTTTCCCCCTAACATCACGCACGGTTACTTCGATTAATATAGCCCTTCGAAAGGTTTATATAGTATCTTTTTGGAACGTATGCAAATTAGCCTCATGGGGTGATTTTGTTTGATATTGTTTAGGGAAATGAAACGCAATATTAATTTATATTATAATTAAAAATATTAAAATGGTTCATCTTAATCTAATTAATTAGAGAGTCGAAAAATTAATTTAAAATTCGAGATAGTTTAGAAGTTATTTGAGAATTTATGCAAAAATTTAAAGAAATTTGACCGATTAATGGCAGTTTTAGTTGGCAGCATGCGCCTAAGCTATTTTCCATATATATCATTTACTCGAAAAAGCAAAGGTATAACGGGCAGTATAGGCTTATCTCTGGTGCAAACTTGGGGTGGATTGAAGAACTTAAATAAAGGTGCGTTTACACGGGTATGGAAAATTGAAACAACATAATTTAGATAAGAGATAAGACAATAATAACTTCGATTATACTCGGTGAATTTTTAACCAGTTCAAGGGGAATTGGTGTATAAGATTTGAAGCTGAGGCGGATTTATGCATAATGTTAAACCACTTAAGAAAAATGATAGTCGTGAAAACTCTCCTCGAACAGAAGTAGAGTAGGTTTCCAGTGTATTTGTGACACGTGTAAAATCGAGTTCGCCAGCACGCGAGTATGTGTAGACCACTAAATTTGAAGTCGGAAACCTCTTTACGCATGGAAAATATCAATGTGATTTTTTTTGATATTCTTGGGAGAATCAGCTTCATGTATGGGGAAATATCGTAATCTTCTGGCAAACTTGCAAACAGTGGCGTATTTGGTTTTAATTACTGGCACGGATTTTCAAATTAATTTTTTTATAATTTTCGCGCGTTTCGCAAATGTATTTCGTGCGAAATTGTGTACATGCGCAGAGCGAACCAGGTTAACGCGGATACACACAGACCTGTTTTTACGCGTTTCACGCTCGTGAACTCATAGAAGTACCATTAGCACGCGCGAGCGAGGTGCAAACCACTCTAGAAAAATTTTGTACACCTGATTCCAGATTCATTTGATTGTCAGTGATTCCGAATCAATTCGCGTGATTCCGAATTGATTCGTGATTCGCGTGATTCCGAATCGATTCTCGTGATTCCGAATCGATTCGCGTGATTCCGAATCGATTCGCGTGATTCCGTATCGATTCGCGTGATTCCGTATCGATTCTCGTGATTCCGAATCGATTCGCGTGATTCCGAATCGATTCGCGTGATTCCGAATCGATTCGCGTGATTCCGTATCGATTCTCCTGATTCCGAATCGATTCGCGTGATTCCGAATCGATTCGCGTGATTCCGAATCGATTCGCGTGATTCCGTATCGATTCTCCTGATTCCGAATCGATTCGCGTGATTCCATTTAGTTTGTACACCTGATTCCAAGAGTGGTTTGCCCATTGCCCCTCGCGCGTGACCGTGAAAAGCGTGAAAATAGGTCTGTGTGAATCCGGCTTTAGTCATGCCACAATTAACAATTGACGAACTTTCTTAAACCGGATTGACATTGAAATTTCTCGTGTTTTAATAGTCATGTATGATATGGTTGACCCAAGAGTGAAATGTAGACAGAGTGAGGAAAAGAATCACGTGATTGGATCTCGTGATGACTGCTGGTTTTAGTTTCACACTTTTTCATACATGAATTTAATGTTAATCCCAATTAAGTATAATAGAACCAGGCTTTTAATGCCTACTGTCGTGTATTTCCGGTAACATTTTAGCTAGTGTGGAGTCACGTAAAATGACGTTTGTTTCACAACTTGGTATATTTTTACTCAGGCCTGCCCTGTCAGAAAAAAAAAATATATAAAAAATTTATGGTAGGGCCAAAAGAGAAACATCTATTCTTTACTCACAGCATTATCACCAAAAAACGTGTTTTTAGACGTAGGCTTAAAAGGTATCTGTAGGTCGTGTAGCACCAAAAAGCGAAATTGTACGTCACAGTTCGTAGTTTAGCGTGTTATGCGGAAAGCTTATTCGTTAATTGTTTATTGAATATGTTTATTAATGCCTACTGTCGTTTATTTTCGGTGACGTTTTAGCTAGTGTGTAGTCACGTAAAATAACGTTTGTTTCACAACTTGTGTTGTATACTGAAGCCATGTATAGGTTCAATGTGATATAACATTTTGCCTTTTCACGTTACTTGGTCTACAAATACTCTACAACCGTCAAAATTCTGATATGGTTTTAAAAGAAGAACCTTGACCTTGTGTATTTAATCTCATATCGAGATTAAATGTTTTTCGCATCTAATTTTAATTGGTTTATCAATATGTTATTTGTATATATATTTTTTTAAGATTTTATATTTTTTAGATTAAAATAAATTTATTATTCCAGAAGATTTTGTAGAATCTAGTTCTCAGGATTACCGGTGTTGAAAATTTATTTTGCTAATGTTATCTTGATGTCTGTGTTTTCTGCCCGTTATTTGGTAGTGGTAAGATTAATATTTTTAATTTTAATTAATTGACTTATTTGGCGTTTATTTGATAATTTGCTTTACTTAAATTGTTCGTGTAAGGGCTATTTTACATATTACCAAAGGTTGCTAATTTCAGTTGTCTTAATTCTGACTTTTTTGTTTTAATACTGAATTATGGACTGGATTATTTATCTTGAAATCTATGTGGTTATATCTTATTTATTTTCCTTTTTTTCTCTAGTTAGGTTTGGTTTTAAGTAGAGAATTATTTAGGGTTGTGTTGGTATACTGAAGAAATGCTTATAGGTTCAATGTGATATAATATTTTGCCTATTGGCGTTACTTGGTCTGCAAAAACTCTAGAGCCTTCAAAATTATTATATGGTTTTAAAAGAAGAACCTTGACCTTGCTTATTTTACTCGATACGCATTTATATTAAAATTCATTCATTATTCAGCAAATTTTTTTTCCGACTCTGGTTCTCAAAATTTTATTTTGAATTAAGTTTGATTCTTTTGCATTCAAATTTATCTTGATAAGTAGTATATTTTTGATCTGAATTATTGGTTTAATATATTTGGTGTTTAATTGAGATATTATTTCTTTTTGCTTTCAATCTTCGTCTTCCACAAATGCCATAAATTTTAATATTTTAGGTAAGGTTAGGTTAGTTAACATCACGTGGTTGTCGGGGAGGTAATATTTTGGTTTCCCAACTTGTTTGGGGAGCTTTCGATCACAACAAGTTCCTTTACAACCCAAGGAAGTTAATTAAATAAAAGTTAATTATATTTATATTTTACCATGGTTAATAATTTTAATATTAATGAAATATTAATTGAATTCCAAAGTTTATTTTTAGGTAATATATAAGTTTTTTACGATTTAAATTTTACTTCAAGGGAAAAAGTTGGGAATTTCAATGCTAGTTTCAAAAATTCAAATCGAGATTGTGGGCTCTTTTGACTAGCTTTCCAGTCATCTTCTATTAATAGTTTTTACGCTACTATAGAAGATATATATATGCGTATATTTTTTATGATGCTACAGATGTTTCGTGATGATACTGCCGTATGCAGGAAGAAGATTCTAACTATAAATCCATTCACCCTCTTAACAATCAACAAACTCATCTCGAACACGAAGGCACGCAGCTAGCACGAATAATTACACATCTCAAATTCATGTAAAAATAAAAACGCCAGTTTATAAAAATAAACTTGACGGTGTTCGTGCATTATCCTTGGCGTTATCACTATATCCACCGAAATATCCACTCTATTCTCTCATTTTACTATAAATTTGTAATAACATACGTGTCATCTTTTTTTCAAACTAATATTAAAGAGATAGTTTAGGTTCCAAAAACCAAAAATTTCAAAACGTAAAAATAATTCAGATTAAATGTTTGTTTCTGTAATATCATAAGTGGATTATCTCTAAAAGCGGGTTCACATTAAAGATTAAACATTTTCGAAAGGTCATATTGTAGATATGTAATTGAGTTCAGCTGTAAAGATACATAACGGCAATTATGGACTAATTAGGACCCTGGGAGAAAAAGTGTTAAAAAACCTCTGACCAGCGCAAATTTTAGAAAAAGCTATTTGAAATTTTCAAATTTCCATATTAACCTAACTAAAAAAAAACAGCCTATGGGATTTAAACACGTATTTCTCACACTTCCGTTGGTCGTAGATATTTTAGTATTTTTTTAGAGCTCCCCGGGTTCTAATTAGTTCATAGCCATCGTTAATTAGTGGCGGGGGGGAGTCTGTTTGCGGTCATTGCACCGCCTAAAAGGTTAATTTGAATCGATTTAAAGTGTTTTTTAAGTGTCTAGTATGAACGAAACTTAAATTACACAGTAAAGTAGCCAGCAATTTCTTTCAAGATATGAAAAAGGCGCCCTCTTGTATTCAGGGACAGAATTATTATATATATATATATATATATTTTTTTTTACATTTGACGCCCTTTTCTAGAAAAAGCGCCTACCCTTGAAAAATCACCTTATAACACCTCTTCCGGAGGAACGTTTCTTATTGGCCAAGATTAGTATCTATACGACTTAACCAATAAGAAAGCTATTTTTCAAGGAACTAGTATTAGTTATTAATGGATAGAAATTTTGAAATGTCAATGGTACTAAAATTTTAACTATTTCTCGAAGGTCTTAACCATTATTTCCCACGTTTTTCGTCAAGATCTTCTAAACCTTAAAACCAAATTCGTCATGAAACAATCCCTTTAAACTAGAATATAAGAAAATTGTACAAAGGTGCCTTCGGACAGGAGAATCTTCCCCGTCAATATTAATTACACTTAGAAATTGCGCGCCAAAAATAAATTTTAAATCAGTTAAAAAACCAGATTTTTTTTCTCGTTAATCGTTGAAAACTATAGAGAGGATGATGAAATCACTTCCTGGTACACCTTACAGATTTATCTATTGTTATATCGAAATGTGATTTAAATATCCGTTATTATTATCTGTTTTCTATCAAAGAGAATTTTCTTTTAGAGTAAATAATTATTTTAATTCGTGTAGTTATGCACCAGTAGCTGATCAGGATTTTAAACAAGGAGTTATTACTCGAATCATCTTGTAATTTATGAAGGTTTTCTACAATACAAGATGTAATTTGCTGATTAAGGAAGTATACGGTTTATTTTAAGGGGTTTGTAGTTGTTCTTGCGTTTAATTGACATTCAAAGATAAGACTTGCGTAAAATCATTTTCTTTTTCTTTTATAATTTAGTAATCGGATATCTAAAGCTACGGTCACACTAACATTTCTTAATCGATTTGGAACGGTAAAATCAAACTGATATTCAAATCGACAGGAATTGTTTTAAGCGTCACGTGTTCAAGCATTATATTTATAAATCGATTTATCGTAGGTTCATCTATCGGTTGTTGAAACCGAATCTGTATGAAACTGGTTCCCGAAGCAGTTTCGAGAAATCAAATCTATTCGAGGAAAACGGTTTACCATTCACATGACTGTAGCGAAACGTTTTGAAACACTGTTTAGAACGATTAAAAGGCCTAGTATGAAGGCGGCTATAGAAATATTTTATGTTTAAAGTGAGGCTGTCACCTTTTTATTTAAGGCGCCTATGGATTATATTTTAAGTTTCTCATAGCTTGGATTAATTAATAGTACCTAATCCACACACATCGTATTTAAGTATTAAAAGCCATATTCAAGATATACAAACCACTACCCAGTACTAAAATTATCAGAGATTGCGTTGGAAACATTTGAACCTTATGGACGCGCAAGAAAATTAAAGGGATAATAGAAATGTTGAAACATTCATGTAAAGATTAATAAAACTAACAAAAGAGTTTCTCCTTAGTAAAAAATTACACTTTTCATTAGAATTAATTTATAAACTTCATATATCAGAGGTCCTAAATTTATTGGCATTGATGGCTCAGCGACCAATGAGAAAAGGCCCGTCGTTAAGACAAGATCTCTATACGAAACTTCCAATAACATTCGATTGTTCGCTGACCCATCAATGCGTAGAAATTCCGGATCTCCATGGATCCAGCTAAGCCTATTTTCCGTATAAGTTTTAAATTTATTTCTAGTTTACTATAGCTGCGATCATACTACGCCTTGGAATCGATTTAAACAGTTTCAAAACGATTCGCTTTAGTCGTGTGAACGGGAAACCGTCTTTTCTCGAATCGATTTGATTCGATTTCTCGAAACTGCTTCAGGAACCGATTCGATTTCAACAACCGATAGATGAAGCTACGATAAATCGATTTATAAAGATAATGCGTGAACACGTGACACTTATAACGATTCCAGGCGATTTGAATATCGGTTTGATTATACCGTTTCAAATCGATTAGAAATGCTTATTTGTCTGTAAAAATGTTATTGGTGAATTAGGCCTATTTAAACGATAAGGAATCGATAAAAGATAACTTGTTAAGTTGCATTCTTCCTTTAATGGATCGACAATGGCTTATTTTAACTCAGATCATTTTAAAGTCATCATTTGGATTTTTAGTAAGAAACAATCGGAAAAAAAGTAGATAATGGAAATCTGAAGCCGAACTTTAAATAAAATAACTTTTTTTTATGTCGTCGCGTGCGGCGTGCATATATTCAAATATACATAGATATTTTTGAACACCAGAATCATTTTTTTTTTTTTTTTTACTGAGAAAAATTAATAACAGACGATTTAAAAGAGAGAGTTGAAAAAGGGGGGTTATTATCATCGTCATCAAAAAAATATCTAACAGGGGAAAACTTTCATAGTAAATGATAAATTTCTCTCTTTTCTAAAGAGGTGCAAGCATCCGTGAAAGCGGAAGCAAAGACAAGGCGAATTTGATAATAAAACAGCAGAAGAGAAATTATTTTGAAGTTAAGAGAGGACACCAAAACTGGGTTTTAAGGGTAGATCATAAAAACTAGAGCTCTTAAAAAGAAGTGTGAAGCTTTCAAGATTTTTAATTGGGTATAAAACTAATTTAATAGCGAGCTAAACCTTTCGGGTCGCCATTTAAGGTTGTGGGAATTCACTGAGATCATTTAGCATTTTTTTTTATTTTATTAAAATAGGAATAAAAGGGAGGATGAAAAGGAAAATAAAACTGATTTCTGTACTCGAATCTGCCACTAAAAATAAGTCCTGTTTATGTAGTAAATCCTTCAGGAAGTGTCTCTGAATTGCGCAAGAATTAAAAGCAATTCCTCTGACCAATCAAAAGACTCCAGCTTTGGCTTAGTAAAATCTCAGCGACACGTGCTGTGGCACGCGCGATTATAAGATAATAAATAGAAAAATTACTTTTTTGTTAGGCTGCATTATCCCTTCAAGAGCCCCCGAGATGAAAGTGATAGCGCGATATTATCGCATTATCAATCTCATAATGGCATCACGAAGCTCCAACGAGAAACAAACAATGAAGAAGCTTCAGAAGCGTATAAATCACTTTCCGTGGTAATATTTCAATCAAAAACGAGGCTCGGTTAAATAAAGAAAAACCATGATGATAGACATTAAGACATTTTTTTCCCATTGACACGGGCACCCATAGGTTAGTAGGTCAGTTGGGGCCGCTATATATTTAGAGACACCTAACGAACTCGTCACCGATTGAACAATAGAAAACTATTCATCTTTCAAAGGGGAGAAAGGACTGGAAGTATACAGAAATTTACAAGAGTTAAAAGAGTGAATTTTTTTTTTAATATTGGACTTTAATAAAACAGGTTTGGGTGTTTTAAAGAACTTAACTATGTGCCTATATATGCTTTCTTTTTTTGGATGCTCACGCGCGTCAGTTTGGTGGGGATTAATCAAGATGACGATATATTTATATTTAGATAATTGACTTGTTTTTAAATTTAGTATATATTTACGCGGTAGACCGTTGATAGTAAATTAATTGAAGTACGTTTTTACTTTTCAATATCAGATAAAAGTATAATTGATAGGCATCCTGGTATTGAGACTTTTGTCGTATATAATACTGTGAAATGTTATTAAGCTGTATTAATTGCATCTGTGGAATCTCAATTGTTCGAACAAATAATATAATTTGGCGTTTCAATACGACCAAATAAAATAATTTGTCGTCCTCATACGACCAAATAAAATAATTTGGCGTTTCAATATGAACAAATAAATAATTAGTGGTCTTGATAAGACAAAATGAAATAGTTTGGCGTGTGAATATGAACAAAATAAAATAGTTTGACGTACCAATTTGACCAAAATAAAATAGTTTGGCCGGTCAATATGACTAAAATAAAATAGTTTGGCGTGTCAATATGACCAAAATAAAATAGTTTGGCCTGTCAATATGACCAAAATAAAATAGTTTGGCCTGTCAATATGACCAAAATAAAATAGTTTGGCCTGTCAATATGACCAAAATAAAATTGGGATTTAATATAACTAAATAAAATAATTTGTGGTCTTGAGACAAAACAAAATAAAACTTACACCCATTAAAATAATAACTTGTCACCACACAATCAGAGAATATACAAGTTATCAAATAAATATTGATAAAAGATAATATTGCTCGGTAATAAAAAAAAACAAAAAAAAAACACATTTTTATTTACAAGAACGTACGTGAGACACTTTAAACCTCAACTCGACATTCAGGCATTTTTTGTTCTTGTAAATTAAAATTTAAAAATTCTTCACGGCCATCAAACCAGTATTTTTTTATAACGGTATCGAAATGATATTAGATTAAAACGTATTTTTAATTCACTTGATATTCTAGTCGATTTTTGCAAAAAATTAAAACTTAGCCAATGTTTAAAATACATATACTTTTAAAACTATTTATTCTTGATTTTATTAAAGGGAAAATGCAGCCTAATAAGTGATTTTATATTGATTCCATAGCGTTTAAATAGGCCTAATTTGATAATAAAACAAATTACAAACAAATATTAGGCTAGAAATCAAGGATCCATGAAGAATTTAATAACTCGTCGTTAAAGAGAGGGTGAAGAGGAAAATTAAATGATTGTTAATTCTGCTTCTACAAATAAGACATGTTTGCGTAGTAAAACATTCAGAAAGTGATCTTATTTTTGCATTAAATTAAAAGGTTGACCTTCAACTAATCAAAAGATGTCCCATCTTTGGTTTAATAAAATCCCCGCGACATGTGCTGCGGAATTTTCTCTTCGAATCGCACTAAATCTCGTTCTTGTTTTTTATCACGGATATTTTATGAAGCCAGAGGTTAAAAGTATGTTGATTAGTCGGAGGTTCTCATTTTAATCAAGAATCCATTCAGGTTCCATAAGAATATGGGAGCATAGCTTTAGCCTCTGGTACCATCCTCCCAAACTTTGTAACAAAAGTTCGTCTGCAATTTTCGCAACATTTGTTCGCTTAGATCTTTTTTCGGTCGGCTCCATTTTTATTACCCAAAATATTATGTCAAGGTCGTTAGTGGCGCGGGTTAATAATAGATTCAGGAGCGATTTACTTGAAAAATCGATTCGAAGCAGACGAACTTTTGCTACAAAGTTTGGGAGGATGGTTATTGAATCGCGGCCCTCCCATATTCTTATGGAACCTGAATGAATTCTTGTTTTAATTGAATGCAAATTACATTTCCTGAATGATTTAATACGCAAACAAGACTTGTAGAATAGATAAAAAATAACTTGATGTTCCTCTTTATCTTCCGTTTAAGGAATAAAAGTGCACGCCTCTGCCATATTAAAGCGCGTGATTAGCCGTAGACTCGTTAAAGACGAGATATCAAACTCCCCATGGATCCTTGCTAAGCCTACTTTATAAGAAAGTTATAAATTGATTTCTAACTTATATTTGTTTGCATTTTGGTTCTACTAGTGGATTAAGCCTATTTCTACGATAAGGAATCGATAGAAAAATCACTCGTTAGGTTACATTCTCCCTTTAAATGAAACTATTTGGACAAACCAAATAAAACTGAAAATAAATATTACCTGAATTCCATTCGACACGAATTTTATAAGAAAACGTCACGCACAATAGTTGAAAAGGTATATTTTAACTATATAATTCTATAAAGCAAGTAGTTAATGATTTTCTGTCAATAATTTTAAAACTTTTGTTTAAAATAAATATCAACGTTACGATATATTTAAAATTTAGAAAACTACTTTAATAAAATTAAAAATATATATTAAATTTGTTTCGTTTCAATATAATTCGAGTTAAGCGATAATAACGGTATACTGGCTATGATATAACGGTGTTGATCGCGCTGGGTTCATCTTAACCGCGTTTCTACGCATCCTCTGTCTCCGAGCTTATCTCTCAAACTAAAGAAACCTTAAGAAGAACCGCAAATTTTAGTCTCAACTTCTCAAGAGATGAATTTCTTAAATTTCAATATCTCCGTTCGCGCTGACTATCCTCGTCTGTGGCCTGAACGCCGCTATAACAGGTTAACCCACACCACTTTGCCCAAAATCTCGTCTGTCCGGAAAAGGGGACTCGTCTAGGGTATAAATATTAAATAAGAAGGTAAATTTCAAACTCCGCGAACTTTTAAAAAGCAAAAGCAGTTGCGGTTTCTTTTTTTATTACCCCTAGAAATAAAATTTAAGAGCTAGCCAGAAGGAAGAAAACCAGCTTTTTCTTCACAAAATAAATCTCCGCAGGGGAAGAATCTTTAAGAGCAGAGATGGGGTGGGTGGTTTAAAAAAAGGATAATCCCGCCGCGGCTCTATCAAGCGTTATCTCGGGATTTAACGGGACTTACAAGGCGGGTTGAAACGAATACTAAATAAGTTAAATTAATTGGAAAGTACAGACATAAAAATTACCCTAGTGAAAATGGGATTACCCTACAAAATGGAATGTTGTAGCATTTTCGTTAAAAATCCATTGAAATTAGCTGTGTTCATACTAGGCTTTGGAATAGATTTAAACCGTTTCAAAACGTTTCGCTGGACTCGTGTGAATAGGAAACCGTCTTTCCTCGAATCGATTTGATTCGATTTCTCGAAACTGATTCGCGAACCAGTTTCGTACCGATTCGGTTTCAACAACCGATAGATGAAGCTACAATAAATCGATTTATAAAGATAATGTGTGAACGCGTGACGCTAAAACGATTCCTGGCGATTTGAATATCCTTTTGATTTTACCGTTTTCAAATCTATTAAGAAATGCTAGTTAAGCTACGGTCACACTATCATTTCTTAATCGATTTGAAACGGTATAATCAAACCGATATTCAAATCGCCAGGAATCGTTTTAAGCGTCACGTGTTCACGCATTATCTTTATAAATCGATGTATCGTAGCTTCATATATCGGTTGTTGAAATCGAATCGGTATGAAACTGGTTCCAGAAGCAGTTTCGAGAAATCGAATCAAATCGATTCGAGAAAAGACGGTTTCCCGTTCACACGACTAAAGCGAATCGTTTCGAAACTTTAAATCGATTCCAAGGCCTAGTATGAACGTAGCTAAAGTGAAGAAACGTTCACCGCCGAATACTTCATCTATTAAGGGATGGTGAAACGATCGATCAGAAATAGGACGTCACTTTCCGCCATTTTTGTCAGTATTTTTGATCTATCACAGAGTTTATGAGCAAATACGTCACCGCCAATTAAAAAACATATTAGGGGCATTATGACGAAATTGAAGGATAACGAATCAGAAAGGTTTCGAGAACGTGGTCGCAGAATCTTGCCTATTATTACTACATCTTTGAGCTTCATGCACATCAAGTTTATTTTGATAATGCAAGCTTCTTCACATATAATTAGAGCTCCTTTTTGAAATAGGGTGGCAAACTGAAGTTATTTAGTTAACCCCTTCTACTAATATCTACTTCTGATCATATACATAAATCTATCGAATAATAAAACTAGTTTACTTGAAAGCCATTAAATTATCCCTTCAAAGTGATGGGTTTGCCCAAATAATTTTTTGTTGTTTACTAAATATTTGTTCCACACCTAGTTTATAAAAGACAAATTATACTTTTGAAACCTAGCTATCAAAACAATGTAATTGAAGGGAGGTCGAAACGTTTTTTATTGATAATAATAGGGTGAGGAGGATGAATGTGACGTCACTTTGCTGATTTTCCGCGTTCCTATAGCTGATTCAAATTACGAGAACTATTTTCCTGTTAAAGGGGGAGATTCGAGCTGGTCCAAACGACTCTAGCGAAACGTTTTGAAACGGTTTAAATCGATTTCAAGGCCTAGTGTGAAAGCACTGCAAAGCAGCCGAATTGTTTCTTCCGATAAATGACGTAGTTTATTTCTCGAACGTTATTATCGATCATTTTCATTTTCATACGAAAGGTAGGACTTTATGTATTAAGTACTTTTACGAAAAAGACTGCTCGAAAGCAACCTTATCACGTGCTAGAACTAACAGTAGGCTCTACAATAGCCTACAGTAGTATTGCGGGGAAATGACGATATCCTAGCTCACACTGCTGACAAACAGTCCACTTTTTATTACAACTTCAGAACTCAGTACTTTAGATCTTATTTAACCAAGGATATTTTAAAAGGGTGAAGTTTTTATAGCCAAGTTGGGCTAAATTATAAAGCGCAAATCCAGTGAAAAATAATAATTGATACGTTGGAAAAACTATTAAAGCTGACGCCAATTCTATAAAACGGGACGAGGACACCTTGCAATATCTAGCTTCGTACCCAATTATTAGTTTATTACGTAGTCGGATGATTTAACAATTTCAAAGAGCCGCGAGAGAAGTAGAAGCGCCGATGACCGTTCAAGAGACCGAGGAGTTCCGAATTCTATCCTAGTAAACCGTTAAAACTCATTAAAGAAGTGAATTTAAATGAAAGCACGCCACAGCCAGAGGATTGCTTAACCTAGATATTATCAGGGTTGAATTAAAGCGTTAGTTACGACCAACGATTGGGAATTTTATCTACATCATACTTGTGTTGAAGAGGATTTAGCGTAATAGGAGAAGATTAAGAGGATTGATACACAATCTATGGAGAAATGGACTAAAACTGAAACGAAATGGGAATAATTAGGGCGAAATTGGCAAGAACAAAGCTTCGAAAACATGTATAACTCATCAAAAAAAACTAGCTCATAATTTTTGAAAAAGGTGCAATGCCTTGAATTCAGAGACAAATTATAGGAAAATAAAGGAGAAATAACACCAAAATTACAGGAAAATATAATGGAAACATTGACGAGGGGTCGGACACTAGGCCCAAAATGATTTCATGATTTCGATACTCATTCCAAAATCACTTTATGGTTTTGTAAAATAGCAAAATCCCTTGTTTTTAAGAAGCCTTCTTTATAGTATGAGGTCAGAACACTCTTTCGAAGTAGAGCTCGGAATTGGTATAATTTTATTAACTGGATAAAATCTACTAAATTCTGATGCTTATTATCTGTTTCGTTAAAAATAGCCTATTTTTCATTCGAGTTAACTTATTCGAAGATAATGTAAAAAACATAATCCATATGCTTTTTTATCCAAAAATGGCCTTATCTTAGAATATTATCCACGTTATACATTCGGATAAAAAAATTCAAAATTTATATTCGTGAAAATAATGAATAAAAAGATGGATTTAAAATCTTAGTTTCGTTGTTTTATTTTGGTATATACCCATTGAATAGAATCCTATTGGACCGAATTCCCATTGGTCCGAAATAAAAAATAAATAGTCCCAATCAACCGAATCTTGGCCGACCGAGCCCAATGCACCGAATTCCCATTGAACCGAAATCCCGCTGAACCGAATCCCGCTGAACCGAATCCCCCATAGACCGAATTTCCCATTGGGCCGAAACCAAAAAGGGCGTCCCGATGAATTTAAGCCGATAATGGTTAGGTTAGGTTAGGTTAGGTTAGGTTAGGTTAGGTTAGGTTAGAATGTGTTAATGATTGTGAACGTCGGTCGAATGGGATTGACGGTCGAATGGGATTCGGTCGAATGGGATTGACGGTCGAATGGGATTCTGGTTTACGAAAACGTATCGGTTGAATGGGATTGTGGATCGAATGGGATTCTGTCCAATGGGATTCTGTCCAATGGAATTCTGTCCAATGGTCGAGAAGCTTTATTTTTATCCTTCAAATTAAAAGTCAATTTGAAATATTTTTCTTATATTTTAGAGTGAATCTGGAAATGTGAATTTTCTTATCCATTGTTATACGTTTGAAATTGAATAATTTGTTCGTAGATAAGGTGCCAAATGCTTATATTCGGGTAAATCTCATACATTTAACAATTATACGAATATACAAATTTCATTTTTTAGTTACAAACAATTTATCCGAATAATAAAAAATCTGAAAATATACGCATAACAGAAGATAATGGATATCCGATTCCGAGCTCTATTTCGAAATTTGGATTTTACATTAAAATTGATGAAAAAAATGGCGCACCTAATCCTTTAACGGTGGCGCTCCAACTATACTCAAAGAAAACGTCTTAAAGCTGTGGAAACAAAATCCTCGAAAAAATAATTCATTCCTTTTCTTGAGTGATTTATCGTTTCGAAAACACATTCCCAATTTTTAAACGGAATAAACAATTTAGTGAATTTTTTCTCGTAATTAAATAAACGAGATACGATCGTTATGATGTCAGAACTCACAACCCTGGCGCAAAATGTTAATATAAAATGGGGCAATACATGGCTGGAATTTGGACTTATAGAAAGGAAATACTACACGAGACCATTCAAGATGCAGGAGTATTCAAGAGGGAGTAGTAGACTTTATTAATATTATGTTTTATTTAAAAGTATTTTGAAAAGGGTTATTACTAGAAACATGTTACCCATCACAATAGACCATGATTAAAGGGAAACAGGCAAGCTATTGGGGGTCATATGATTGGTTCGATTTTATTCTACACTTACATTCAAACTTAACCGAACTTTATAAATTAATTTTAACAACAAAAAAGTGTCCAATAATTTTGAAAAAATTTTAAAAACATTTTTTAGCATGGTGATGTTTGAAAAAACCTAACATTTTCCCTTTAATCGTATTATAAACCAATCAAAATGATTCTCAAAAATCGCCTCCTTTTCAGGAGTCGTATTTAAATAATTAAATATTTTATAAACAATCTCAATTAAATGGATGGTGGTCAAAGGTGTTTAGTTGGGGAAAGTCTCACACGCCTGCCTCATCGCGGTTGTGGTGACGTATGTAGTGTGAAGCTTGGGTCTGCCTTCCGGCTGCAACTCTTTTAATCAATGGACCCGGGGCCAATGGTCATTTTGGGTTGATATTTGAGATCCTTATCTACAAAATTAACCAGCAAGATACTACCCAATATAAAAAAACTTAATTTTCCGAAATGCTCGTTAAATTTTTAAAATATGCGCGTGGCGATAGCACGTATCATTATTCACGCCGATGCATTAAATTAGTGTCAAACATGACTAGAAGGAGACCCAAATACTTCCAATTTTTAATGAATACTTTTCCCGATAATCGTGCGATCCAATTTAAATTTATCTGGAAGTTTACACGATGGGAGAATGCAAGACGGATTAATACACAATAAAATACTTAAAGGCTTAAACCGATATTCATAAATTAGAAGATAAATATGAAATTAAGTATAGATAGATGGAAGAGTTTTGAAAAAACAAAACAGTTCAAATTAAAAGAAAACTTGGAGCTAAAAGTGGAACACCTTTGAATTTATTTTCGGAATCACCATGCCAAAAACCGTATTCGACAATTTTCAAACAATTTTGCGATAGCTTTTTGGTGTTTAAATTAATTTTGAAAGTTTGGTTAAACTCAAAAAGTAAATATAAAGTCGGGCCAATCATATTATTTCAGTCTTCAACAGCATTTGTAATGTCCTAACATTAAAAAAACATGCCGGCATTTGACTCACAAGGTCTTGGCCGGTCTACTCTTTTAATATTATATCATTGCAAGCGCTGTTGAAGTATGAAATAATATTATTGGCTCGAATTTATATTTCCTTTTTTAAAATTTTACCAAACTCCAGAAAATCAATGGGTCTAAACATTGTGAAAAAAATCTTGAATTCGTTTATTGGCATGGTGATTCCGAAAATAAATTCAAAAGGTGATCCACTTCTAGCTCCAAGTTTCCCTTTAATGATCATTATTGTTTTAAAACCATTCCGAAGGTAACTTCGAACAGCTTATCCTGCGTACCGGACTACTTTCTTATGTGAATCGTGTTGTAAAAATGATGGAAAATGGTTGAAAAAGACTAAAAAAGGTTAAAAATAGGTGAGAAAAAAATAGGAAAAGGTTCGAAAATGTTTCGGAAACAACAAACAAATGGTCAAAAAGTGTGATGAAAATTATAATTCTAGTGGGCATAATTCGGTTAGAAAATTACCGGAATCAAACGAGTGCAAAATTCCTATTAATTTACAATTAGTAATGGTATCAACCTCAAAGAGATATTATTTGAATTATTTGAATAATAATGAGGCCAGTCAAATAGTTTCAGGAATCTACTGCTAAAAAGTGGGCTATTTAGTTGGCTATAGTGGACATTTGAGGTTTCCTTAATTTTTAAATAAGTAAAAATTGATTTTATAAAACCCTCACTTATGGGGATTAACTTTAATCTATCAAATAGCTTGAGGAACTTGCGTTTAACAGAGAATTAAGCTCTACAACTTTAATTTACAATTCATATAGTTAAAGTCCGATGCATTGTTTTATTCGGAAAGTAGGCTTAACGAGGATCTACGAAGAGTTTGAAATCTAGTCGTTAAGCCTAGTTTGAAATGATTTAATGACATTAGAATAAAGCTCGCGTTTCTCACGTGATTGGATGGAGACTGTTAAACGAAGAGGTTTAAATAATAATATCTAGATTAATACTGGTTTGTATTTTTTCTTTTGAACATTGGCTATTTTAATGATAAGTAATCAATAAACAAATAGGTAGTCAAGCTTCATTCTCTCTTATAGAAATTTTTGAATACTAATAAGATTTATTTTTCTGATTACCGGTTTGGCCGATTTTCGTTCCTCTTCCTAATTACGTCGCTTTAATATTCCTTCTAATTTCGCATACAAATAAGTATAAATAATGATGCCTTAGAAATTAGACCGCTCGCGTGGCGACACACAATTTAATAACACAAAGTATTAATGTTTTGTAATAATATGTTCAAATTAAAAAGCGACCATGTTCACTAGGTTTCAACTCGATCGTACTCGAGTACAAGTGTCCTATAGCCCAGAGCTTAAATCCTTGGATGTTACGCGCAAGAAAAGCTTTATATTGTTTATCTATAATAAAAAGGCGATTTCGTTCAAAGTACTAGTCTTAACTGTTTTAAGGGGCATTTTCAATCAAGATTTTTTTGGCCAAGAATAGTTGATATTATAAAATAACTTGTGTGCGCGACATCTTGTTCTAATGTTGCTAACTACGTCACGAAATCACGTGGCGTTAAGGCAAAACAGGGCAGTTATTTCCGTTTTCATAAAACTATAAGGGCCAGACGGCTCAGAAGTCACTCGGGAGAGACCCGACCGCGAGAGCTGACACTGATATAGAAAAAATAAGCTTAAGAAATGCTGGGTGCTCACGAGCGCTATGAGCTTTACAATCTATTACGTAGCTGATGACGTCGACGGCAACGTGCCCTAAGTAAGCTCCCCCTCTTTTATGATAGCAACTATTGGACTTTAACTTCAAAGCAAATGTGAAGCTTAAATCAAGCTTTTCCTTTAACCCATGTTATATAGGGAGACAGCATAGAGCCAAGGTGGAAAGAAAGCCTGACGTCATGGGACCCCCTAATACCCTCTTTAGACGAGCTGTAATTAGCCGTGGTTTACGTAGCCTTCTCAGTTCAATAAACATGGGTTAATTATGATTAAACCAATGTTAAATCTGATTAAACCGGCTAGTTAAGGCCCATTTACAAAAGAGTGGAAAGCTGAAGCGTAATCTGATGCATGGAGCAATAACAACAGGAGGCATAGGTTCATACATCGTTAAAAAATGAGATTTTGGAACCCATGCCTCCTCTTGTTATTGTTCCATGCATCGGCTTACGCTTAAGCTTGCCGCTCTTTTGTAAACGGCCTTAACGCTTCGTCTGAAAAGCGGATTACTGAGGCAGCTCTTGTAAGGGCGAATAAAGTAACTAACTCACTAATGGGGCTTGCAACGAGGTGAGAGGTAGAAACGACTGATGTATCGATAGCTACGGTCACACTAGCATTTCTTAATCGATTTGAAACGGTTAAATCAAACCGATATTCAAATCGCCAGGAATTGTTTAAAGCGTCACGTGTTCATGCATTATCTTTATAAATCGATTTATCGCAGCTTCATCTATCGGTTGTTGAAACCGAATCGGTACGAAACTGGTTCCCGAAGCAGTTTCGAGAAATCTAATCAAATTGATTCGAGAAAAGACTGTTTCCCGTTCACACGACTCCAGCGAAACGTTTTGAAACGGTTTAAATCGATTCCAAGTCCTATTATGACCGCGGCTTTAGTTAATCCCTTGTTCTAATATCTCCTTCTGATTATATCCGTAAAATCAAATAATAAAACTAGTTTATTTGAAAGCCATTAATTCTAGAAAAGACGGTTTCCCGTTCACACCACTCTAGCGTAACGTTTAGAAACGGTTTAAATCGATTCCAAGGCCTAGTATGAACGCGGCTAAAGTCTCCCTTCAAATGACAGAGAAGCCGATATCTAAATTGATTTGATACAAGCTTATTTTGGGGGTTCTTAAGTGCCCTACTGAATCAGATACTTTCAGTGGGGAATTGTAAATTGAACCAAAATTTATAAATTATCGCGAGTGTTATCCTTTAAAAAACTATCATAAAACACATATTAGGTAACGGGTGCCGAAGAAATGTTGCGAAATCTCACGAAGATCGTGGACTTTATAAAATGTAAACTTAATAAATGGGAAACAAGGAGGGAGATGCACGATCGATGAATATAATCTTAATATTTGTTTTGAAATATCACGTTAATTTAATTTTCAATTCAAAAAGCAGCCGGATTATTTCAGAAGCTATTGGCTTCTCTTGTAGTAAAACTAATAAATATGGTGCCTCTCGTGCTCCTAATTAAATTGAGCATTAAATAATGAAACAAGTCGTTTTTATTTGATAGCACTTGGTAGCCTATGCTAAGAAAATTCTGAAGTCATCAATAAAACTTGTTATGGTGTCTTCTACATATTAGCCCGTTTGGAGCCTTGCGTTGCGTAGCGCAATCTGATCAGAGTTCACGAGCTTACACATAATGTATACGTTAAAATCATATATTTCACATTCATTTCTCCAAACGCCCTGATATTATAAGCAGACTACATTAACCAACCAAAATTCCCCTCAATACTACGTCATCGCTATGGTCCTGTGGCTATTATAGAACCTACTTCTCGCGCCCATCTTTGACTTGATACGGTTACTTTCGCGGAGTCTTTTTCGTATAAGTACTTAATCCAAAAAATCTTATATTTCAAATGAAAATTATAATTACTACGTCATCAATCGTAAAAAATCCTTTTGTCATTTTAATTTTTTACTTTTTTAAAGACGCGTCAACCCAGAGGAGAAAATTTTGAATATGGAGTTTTAATAGAATGAAAAAAACTAAAAAAATAATCATATGCATTCCAATAAAATGCTGACAGCCTCACATTAATTTTAACTACCATCTTTAAATTCCACGTCTTTTCTCTGCCTTTTTTTGACCCTTTGTAATAATTTCAAATTTCCTATTCCATTTTTTCTCCAGGTATAGTGTAACAACCGCTGGTTTAAATAAAATTGCTTATCCTCGACATTTTACGTAATATGGTTCGTAACTTCAGACAGACACGAACTACAAATGTCATAGATCTGAATGAAAGGCCTACTTAGTTTCGGCGTGATAACCCGTTAACAATACAAAGGGGTGAAATTTAATTTAATGGGGAGCTGAAATACGCCAACAGCGGCAGAAATGACAGTGGCCCGAGGAAAGAGTGGGTGGGAGAGAGAAGCGGTTGTGAGCAAAGAGAGAAAGCTAATGATGAGAAAATGGGATGGCCTCGATCGAAAACGAGAGTCCAAGACAAAATTGAGCGAGCGAGCGGCTCATTTCGCAAACACGAACTTTTGTTACAATTCTCTTTCACGAAAGAAAACCTTATTAAAAAGGTTTTTGAATGAACCAGTTCAAACCGTAAAAGAAACCGCCTTTTACGAGATGATATATTCCACCCAACAATATCAATACATTTTTTTTTCAATTAATACATTTTTCACGAAATATTTCTACTCCATAACCCAAATTAAATAAGGGATTTTAATTGGGCATTCAAAAGAAAACGCATTTGTCGCAATTTATCGCTTCAGACAGTATATAAATTCGATAAAGGAAGATTTAAACATCCCCCCGATCGAGTCTGACATATAGGTCGGCGTTTGGATAAGATAATCCATAAATATTTGGTTAATCTGTTATTTATGAATAATAATCAGTTAATTATTCGCGATAACATTGCATTTATCACAGACTTCACGTGGATAATTTCAAATTATGAATAAACAAACGGATATTTTCTTGTCCAATCGTCGACCTCTAGTCTGACAAAATGATTAAAACATGGAACAGATATTCTAATTTCAAAACTTCAAAACGATTGTGATTACTGAAAATTTAAGTCAACCGCTTAATTTAATAAACTTAAAATTGGTTAAAATTATACTAGGCTATGAAAACAAGTTATTTTTAATAGATTTCGAGTGCTAAGATACGTGAAAAAAACATCAAAGCTCACCAAAGATTTCGCGTTAATTTAATTAAGCCTAAATCCGTTCCGAGAAGTCGTTATTGCTGATGCCCATGAGAGTCAGTTTAAAAATAAGCGTTAACTAATTTAAATCCAAAGCGAGTGATTTCTTTAAGGGGTAAGAGAGTGAAGAGGAAAATGTTTTTTTTTTTTTTTTTTTTTTTTTTTTTTTTTTATCGATTCTATTATTTAATTTAGAATTACTATCTCTTAATTGTAAAAAAAAAAAAAAAAAACGAAAAGTAAGAGATTTTCGCATGCAATTAAAAAAAGAACTTTCCAATAATCGAAACCCCCCTTTTAACTTCATAAAATATCCGCGACACACGCTGTTGTACGCACTATTTTGTTAAAAATCTCGTAAATTTTACCAATTTCGAAAAAATAAACAGGTTTAAAAGGACCAGCTAACCCAAAGTAAATCGTCCTATAAATCACTATTCTATCAAGTAACGTAAAAAAATAATGAACATCATAACTTTCTTGGTGGGTTTGTAAAAACACTAACGAACTTTTTCTCACATTGTTAAGAAGAATATTCATATAATTTCTTTTCTTCCCTTTTTTTTTTTTTTTTTTTTATTCAAAGACACGCGCCGCTCCAGAAACAAGAACGACCAGACGAGAATATTCAATGATTCTCCCCATAACCGTTAACTTCTCGACCCGGTGGAGGAAATAGAACAAGTATAAGAATAAGTGGGGACCGAGGGTGGAAAATTATTTAAAAAATATATAAAAACCAAAAATAAGAAAAAATTTTGGACAAAGAACGCATTGTTTAACAGATTGAAAATTAACTTATTCACACTCTATTCGTATTCTCATTTCCTTAATTACTAAAATATAAATTGCTTTCAATAAATAACATTTTGAAAAGTAGATTGTTCTAAGAAACTAAAATCTTTGGGCATATTGATCAACTAAAAAATTTGAAGTATAATAATCCACTACAAACTTTGAGGGAAAATGACTCCAATTCAAAACGTCCAAAAAAAATCTAAATTTTGGGATGAATTGACCAACTCAAAATTTGGGGGCAAATCTCGCAAAAAATAACAAACTCAAAACTTGATCAACTTAAAACTTTGGGGTCACACCGAGGGGTGTACAATCTTCAATTCACTATACAGCTGAGGTCACCAAGTTCAGTTTTGACAGAGAATGGAGTTTAATCACCGTCAGTTATGAATAGTTCAGTGTCTAACCTCTCACTCAAATGCACCAGAAAATCAAATCTTGGGGGGTAACAATGACCAGCAACTGTGTAATAAAATTAGCAGCAAACTCGAAACGTCGGGGCAAACTGCCCAACTCAAAAATTTCGGGCAAAATGACCTTATGCCTTATAGAACATATGGAATCTTAATCCTTAGTGTCTGTTTTAAATCGAAGAGTTTTTCTGGAAACGAAGTTGTACCCTACATAGGGAGTTCAAGGTTCCGAATACTTAACAGAAGTGTTCTCGTACCAGGGTAGATTTACTTATTAAGGTTGGGTGATATTACTCAAAAATACGTTTTGTAGAAACGATACGAGAAATAATCGTACAATAAATGATTACTCAACTTCACGATAACTCCAATAACGTTTTAAATCCAAACCTATAATTATACGGACTTGAAAGCATCCTATAGGTCGAAAGTTTCTAATTTACGAAAAGAAGAGACCCTCGAGGCATGAGCGTTAAATGTAGGTTATTAGTTTAGACTTTAATTTACGCTTCCATAATATAACAGTTATGAAACAATATTAATTCCAAAAGAAGCTAATTATGCAAGAAATAAATAAAAAATGTTTTAATAAGAAAAAAATCGTGAGTTTAGTTAAGAAGCGCTAGATAAGTCGGCCCTTTCGAATCTGGGCAAAGGACATCTTGCAAAGAAAGAGTGGTCAGATTTCTTATACAATTTTGGTCAAGGACGATTCGAATCGGAATCTAGAAGCGACAACATGTTTTGTTTCTAATATTCGAATTGTATTATTCCATTAACCGCAGCGCGGTAAATGAATTTAAAATAAAACAAAACTTTCGAGCTTTATAATTTAACAAAATACATTTAAAATCTATAATATTGCAAAATTCTTTCAAAGTAAAATATTGGAAATTAGGCGTTTGTGATAACCATATTTAAAGGATCAACCTCATTTAAACGTACGTTTTCAGTTATCAAAACAAGAACATTTAAATCTGCAATATTGCAAAATTCTTTCAAAGCAAATCATTGGAAATTAGGCTTTAGTAAAAATCATATTTAAAAGGCCATTTAATTCACGTTTAGTTATCAAGATAATGAAATATACCTCATTGCAAAGCGAGCGACAAAATTAGGCAAATGACTACAAAATTGGGCCTTATATAACAAAGTTAACGGATTTTCAATATTGACGAATTGATAAGATTTTTAATTAACGTTGGTCTCATCTCGAAATGTTCTATAATTTAATTACAGACTTGACAAATAATCTAAATTCCGGCGATTTTATAATTTATATATAAATTTTTGTTTCCTTCCAAGCTGGTTTTAACTAACGTTATTATAAACACCACGGATGGTTAATCGCTTTCAGAACGATATAAAACACACTAATTAACGATAAAGTGATAACATTAGTGAATCTAAGTGAATCATTAAGTTACAAATGTCGTATTCAATAAAGTAGCCAGCGATTTCTTCCAAGAAATATGTGCCCTCTGTGATTCAGTCAGAAAACATTCTTTTTCATTGAATCGTTTCAGTGCTAGTGACACAGCCCCGCCCAGGAGACTGCTCAAAGTGTCCTCTTGGAAGGTCGGCGTCTGGACCTACTCCAAGCCTTGGACAGGACATTGCCAAACTCTCAAGAACTCTTATGGGCCCTTGCCGCGATTTACAGCGCCTTACTTCAAGCGGCGATTCGGGAATAAATTATATTTTTGGATTTTTTTTAACTCTTACTAATTGTCGTGAGTATTGTTCCAATCAAGGTTACAACTAGAGGCGTCCAAGTTAAGCCTGCGATAGTAAAAATATAGCTAGTGCAACAACGCAGTAGTAAAAATTGAGCACGCGTCTGGAGTGTGCATATTGTGATCGCCAACTTCCACACACACCAATTCCCGCCTAATATAATTTTGACCATACTACTTCCCGAATTAATAGCCTTAAATTTTCTTACAGAGGAGCGTCTTCCGTAGGCTGTTTCCCGGAAAACGAATGTCAAGAAAGTTTTTTACTTTTTTTCTATCAGTATACGGAAGACATTACTGGCTACATAATTTGAAAACTGTCTTTAACTTATAGTGAGCTAGTAATTAACTTATGGTGATAAATACGAACGTCGTGCCTTTTTTACATTTGGCGCCAATCTTAAAATTGAAGTTGGCTCGATACAAGAGGTATCGAACTATTTATGCTAAACCTTAATTAAAACAGAACCCAGTCAGATTTTCGAGCGATAACGGTATAAAATATCGGCCAGGGGTCAAAGGGCCATCCGCGGAATACACCCCTCTAACTCATGATTGAATAAAATTCGGGTCATGGTCTCTGGGGAATGATTTTCTAGCCTGATTTTAACAACGCGGGCGAAAGAAATAATTTTCAAACAAAATTTACTTTCGTCATCGTAAATACTACTAATATCACTGTTTACACGGATAAACGTTTTGTTCCATTATACCAAATAATGCGGGATCTTAGATTTTTTTTAAAGGACAAGTCTATTTTAAAACGGTCTTTAAGATACTGAAATAGAATTCAATGAGAGCTTTCACGCGGTTTTTTTCGTGAAAGTACTGAATCATCCAAAGTCTTGCCTTTCAAATGAAGATTATAGTTAATTGGGTTTCAGAATACGTCATCAATGGGAAAAAATAATTAAATTTATATATTTTTGTCATTTTAAAGCAGACGACAATAATGGGACCCATGTAATTTTAAATTAATGGGCGGAGTCACATCCTTTCAATAGTAATAATTTAAACTCAAGGTCACTGAAAACTCTTCGTTTTGAAGTTCCTTAAAAACCTCTCAACCCTTAGTTGTAAAATTTGAATATGAATTGCCAAAAAATATATATATATATATATATATATATATACACTTTCTATCCCCTTTTGATAATACATAAGCCTTCGAAAAAAATGGGGATAGCCTCACTTTAAAGGCACACTCCGGTTTTTATATATTTCATTTATAATAACTACAGAAAGGGAAATTTTGCTGTGCACTTTTAAAATTAATATTACGCTAACATGAGTATGTAACTATATCATTAGCATTTCTATCATGTTGTTCAGAAATGGCCTGTACCTTTCTAGATCGTCAGAACCAAAACAGTTATTCCGAAAAGCTATAGTAAGATTTAGGAAAAACTAGCTAGAATTAATTTTAATCATTCGATGGTATCTTCTGACGAAATTCTTTTGTATTAAATTTAAACTGTAGGGCTATTTTGAAGAATAGCACCTACATTCTAAAATTTACCGTGGCTGAAGGGCCCAATCTTAATATGCCACGTAAAAAGAACGCTTCTCTCATCCGTGCCGTTTATATATTTATATAAAATGAATAAATTCATGCCGGTCTTGTTTGTAGGTAGATTTTCATGGCATTGATATTGTTGTTCTCACTTAAGAGCTCTCACTGAACTCTACTAAAATACTTTAGCGATAACCTAAATTTTACTGAGACTTGTCCTTTGAAGGTTAGTTTGAAAGCTTAAAATTGCGTAAATCTTTTTCACTGATTTTTATTTGACGCTATAACACGCGGGGGTTAACGCTTATTAAAACTTATGATTAATGGTTTTGTCGAGAGGCGATTTCTAAAGAAGCCAGCGGCCAACATAAGGATCGTCCTTTATTCGACCTCATTAAGAAGAAATAAAATTGTCCCCCCATTTTTTGGAATTAATTTTGGAAGAATAATAACAATAATTCTAACTGTTCGCGTAATAACACAAAAATATACATTTTAAATACTAAGATACTAGGTAATTTTCAAAATTAATCCACCGGGCTGGATTAATTGAAGTTAGTTCTCAGTCAAGAGCCTGTTGGGCAGCGCAGCGCCCACCAACTCCACTATAGATTAATTCAGCAGCTAAGATGAACAATTAAGAGAATTTTTGACCAATTCTCATATGAGCGGTCTGGCGATATTAACGTTTACTTAGGGCCATCATATATCATGAAATCCTTAGGTCAAAAGTGAAATAGAGAGTTTGTACAGTTGTATGCCTACTTCCCTATTCGAAATAATGGAGTCCCGATATCGAGTCATGGACACATTATAATCAACCCACAAAATAAAAAACTAACGCTATTCACTAAAATATGTTAAGTTAAATTGGATTAATAAAGAAGCTTGGCTATTTTACTAATCCCAAGGTAAGGTTAAACAAGAATGTAAAAGACCAAGGCTTACTTTTAGCTTATCGGTAAATTCGCTTCGGTGCCTCCATAGTCCAGAGTCGATTTTCAAAGTAAAGAAATTCAATTATCCATATTCGAAGTATTCATTAATCAAAATATCTCGACTATTTTTACAAAGAGCTAATTTTTAATAATTTACTTTAGCATCCAAAAAGCGCATCAAACACACTTCTTCAAAATCAACGAGCGAAATAAATTCAGTCGACACGTGGCACAAGTGGCGCCGTCTATAATCGTTTTTTCTTCTTACGTAGCTTTTGGTCTATTTTGGTGGGAAATTCAAATACTTCAAACAGAAACGATTTGAACTTGTAACAATATTTTATTAATTACATATTCAGAAATTATCACTGACTATTTTAAATCAAACTATCATCATCTAATATCGATCAAAAATTATTGTAATAATAAAATTTTTAAAAAATTAAATCTGCGTAGCCAACTCTGACAACTGAGTTAAGGCTAAAATAGCTTCTTGGGTTCCAGCGGATAAATGACTCAGGCGATCAGTTATTGCCGAATCTACAACCCCAGTTGAACTAGTTACAAAGGTAATTGGCGCCGTGTCAGTCGTAATAGGTTCCATCATAAAGTTCTGATTCGGTATTTGATTTTCATCCGAAAGAGGTTGGGAATCTTCGGAAATATGGGGTTCTAGCTCTGATTCTGGTTCCAAATCCATCAGAGGCACTTGATATCCTTCAACACTGTCACTTTTACCCTCTAAGATTATCGTTGGGATAGAAGCGCTCTCTATAATTTGCACCTCGGGTTCCTCGACAACCGATGGTGGTTTAATCACATTCTTCAAGTATTCAGTCTGAAAATCATTGCTCAATCTAGCCAAGGATATTTTACGTCCATGGTCCTCCGACGTTTCCGTCGTAGCGTTATGTTTTTGCTCAGCCACTCTAATCGCCGATGAAATTAGTCTTAAAGTTCCACTAGCGTTTTCTGGACTGCTAAGTTTGGTAGCTTGGCTTTGTGCTACGACAGGTTTAGGGACTGACGTAGTAGTTTTAATTTCTTTACTACTGCCGTTATTTGATAAGGGAGGCGGTTTCAAGAATGTAATCACTTGTACTTTTCTTGCCCCATTGGTTTTTGTAGTACTCGTTAACTGAGCCAAACTGGTTGCACCTCGTGGATTTATCAAAGACTGTCCTCCAGAAAGTGACGCTACAGTCACTGTACTAGAATCTGATGGTCTACTTGGCGGGGCTTTTACGTAAGTCGTAGTTCGAACAACGCCACTATTAATGTTAGAATTTTTTTGAGGAGTTCTCATGTATGTTCTAATTCTCTCATTTTGAGATTCAGACGAGGTACTTTTAATCAAGGACAATGGCGCAGGCAATGAAGAGCTATCGTAAGAAGGTTTTTGTTGTTGAATGTGAGCCGGAGGAGGGGGAGTACTTCTGGAGTTAGCTAGAATGTTTGATAGCATCGGATTAGCCATTGTAAGATACGAAAGATTCGAAGAGTGTTGTTGATTAGAGACTATTTTCTGAGTCGTTAGTACGATGGAAGAAGTTGTAGTAGATGGCACGATTCGCTTCCCATAAAGAGGGTTTATCGTTGTAGAAAATATTTGAGGCGGCGCTTTAGGTCTAATACTGCGTGTCATAAAGGGTTTCGGACTCGGTGGTTTCGGAGACTGATGGATTGATAACATTTTTTCATTAATAAGTTTGTATATAAAACTTCTATTCTAACACAGTTCTTACCTGCGTTTGACGCATATTACCCAAACTTGATAAAGAACCAATATTAACGCTTAATCCCGGTGGGGAATTGCCTTTAGGTAAAACTAAATGTCCAGAGTTTGAAATTGTTCCTTGAAACTTGGAAGGGGAAGGAGCCGCTTGTAAAACAGTTGCAAAAGTTGACGCTATGGAAAAGAAAGAGAAATCAAGACCTTTACAGATTAACATGTTTTAAAGCATCGAGTGCCAACATTCGTTTTAGTAAGAGACAATTCATAGACTTCATTGATAAGCTTGGAAACTCTTATCAACAACTATCTATCCCGTAAAAGGCTTCACATTTTCCCCAATCCCTTTTTAATTTTCTTGTAACTTACTGCTTGTCAATGGCTGATTAATATGACTAGTAAAAATTGGAGGTGGAGCACTCGTTATCGGATTTAAAACAGATGACATAACGAGGGAAGTTGCGGTCGATATACTAGGGCTAATAACAGGTAGCCCTAGCTGTTGAGAAAAGAACAACGCCTTTTCTTCCCTTTCGGCGCAAGTTGTAGGAGGTAAATCAATAGGCATGAAAGTCGGTCCAGTTGAGGAAGGAATCTTGACCAGATTTTGTATATTTTGAAGATTAGTCGATAAGTTTGTGGTTGACATGGGAGGATTCGAAATGCGAACATTTTTGTACACTTTTTCCACTAATTAATGATAGAGAAACAATGTTAGGAATGTTTTATATCATTTTCTTACCATCAAAATTATTTAAAGGGAAAATGCAACCTGACAAAAATTGATTTTCTATCGATTAATTGTTGTTTAATTAAGCTTAACAGTGATTTAATGGGAGTGTGATATCTTGTTTTGAAAATGTAGAAGTCTCTTAATACTTGTTTGAAACATTTTACTGCATGAATAATGCATACGTTTCTCAAGTTCTCACGCGACTCGCCAGACTCATTAACAACGAGATATCAATCTTCTAATTGATTTATAGCGTAAAACTTGTTATTTTTTAGGCTATTTAAACAATTGTAGGCACTTATTTAGGCTATTTAAACAATTGTAGGCACTTATAGAGTCACTAGTGCAAACTTATAGCCAAGTAGGAGGAGTTTAGTGGCCCATTTAACTTCTTCCCCCCAACCTTGGCTAGAAATTTTCTGGTTCAGTTTCGCAGGAAAAACAACCTGCCCATATGAGAACCTAGACTAGCTTTAACCAATTGATAGAAAATCACTTGTTGGATTTCATTCTCCCTTTAATAAAAATATTTTCTATGTTTATAAGGCAAGTATTTTATTTTATTAATCATTGTCTGATAATTATTCAATTTATTCTATTTCAAAAATATAAATAATTTGATCATTTCAATTCAAAAACTAAGAAAAACTCAATAACAAAATACGAATAAAGAATAAATAATTATTAACTTTGTGGAATAATTAATTTCAATAATTTCACCATTTTCACAATCAATTTTTAAGTAATTTCCTATCTTACGAAATTATTTACCCAATAAACATAGAAAATTTTTCTAGGAAAGATATCTTCGCAACCGTGCCAATTTTTTTTTTTTTTTTTTCAACTTTTTGATTCTGTTTTACTCACTGAGAGATTCGCCAGCGCTCGAAGTCGTGCTCGACGATTCTGTGGTTGTCGAGCCAGGGGAAGACGGAGAAACATTACCGGAAAAAGTACTCATATACGAAAAACTCTGTAAGGATTTCGAGGGCTTTTCATGAGCCGGTTCCAAATTTTTCAAGCTAAAACGTACATTCTTCTTGACTTTCGGTTTAGGAACAAAAGTCGGTTCGTAAGGGGGATCAAAAGTGGACGCGGATTTCCTCTTCCTTTTCGGAGCGTCCAATTTACTAGCCTTCTCCGATAACAATTCAGCTGCCAATAAGCTCGAATGGTTCAATACTGTCGCCAAAAAGTTGTACATTTCATCCTAAAACGTTTATAGATACACTTGATTATGAACTATAACAATATGACATTCTTGACAATTTCCTTGTTTGATTTACAGTTTTCTATACTGCATACTATAGCACAAAATTGAACCCTGGATTTAAATAGGATCAGGGTTCGTAAAAGATTTCGAAAATAAATTTCCCTTTTATTTCCAGTTTTTTTTTAAACTTTTGTTAAAAGCAAAAATAGTGTTAGATATTTCGAAAAATATGGCTGGAAATAAACAATAGTGAGAGCTCGGTTTTCAGATGCTATAAAGTTTTGAGTGTTATAAGTTTTTTATCATTTAAATTTCCGATTTTCTCAAATAATTACGATTTTCCCTGAGTTTTTTAAACCCAAAATCATTTTCCATGATATTTCCAGATTTTCTATGTTTGTAAAAACTCTGAGAATTCTTATCAAATTTTCTAAATGATTTTTCCTGAATATTTTAGGGGAATGACAACAAAATGACAGTCAAATTTTAAAAGCATGATACTAATACTAATTAGAGTATGATGACCATAAACTGACCACCCAATAAAAAGTAACGTACGGCAGGTATAGATGATGAGCCCAATCTTTTTACCATTTGACCCTTTGTACATTATGATTATCAAAACATTAGCAGACTGTCAAATCAAGGTGAAATTGTCTAAAATAGTCAAATTAGTTACGTACAACGATACACCGGTCGACTATATTTTGATTAATCCCTTCCAGTTGCTTTTTCATTCGACAAACTCTCAAATGATCATCAGCGCCCCCTATTACGACAAGACCACTTTCAGCTCGCATTCTTTCCCTAAAATCTTCAATATCATCGAGGGAACACATGCTTGCTTTTTGTCCAATTACGAACAAAGTTGGAGTGCGGTTTTCGAGTAAAGGGTCATCTAAATCCTGTTAAGTAAATTAAATGATATAATAAATCAAAATTCTACCCTGCAAATTGCAACTATTCGTGATTAATTAATATTAGGGGTGTGCGAGTACTGGCTCAAGTATCTAGCCTAGTACTCTGATACTTGAGGGTACTTAATTTTGGTTCGATTTCAACTTTTAGACTTTTAGTACTTGATAATTATTTGAAGCCATGGCCCAGTTATTCGAGCAGTTTGTTTAATTACAATGTAGAAATAATTTTAACATTAATACTCAACTTAGTTTAATTGGGAGGTAAAATTGAGTAATGGCTGTCACAAGGGAGTGCCTGTTTTACTTTCTGAACTTAACCAAATTACGCGTTGGCCAAGGCAAGGTGAAGTGTTAACTTGGCTAAGTTCACAATAGTTTATCAAACCACCATAGTACTATAACCAAAGCCAAAAATTGTCCAAATTTCAATACTCGAACGAGTTTTCAGCATTCGACTCAGTCAATACTGAATAAGAAAAATCTGGAAATATTTTGTTCGAACAAAAAACAGACCCACACATCACTAGATAATATAAGTACATGTAATAAATACCCCTCTAGAGCCATTAACTCCCGTTAGAGGAAAACCGAGGCAAACTATCGCAGATATTGATTCGACTAAGGCAACTTGGCAAGCTATTAGAGCTCCGATAGTCCAACCAACTAGAATTATAGCTCGATTCGGAAAGTTCATCTTCAACTAATGAAAAAAAAAATGGAATATTACATATATTACACATTAAAGATAAAAAGAAAACTGTAAAACTTGGATCATTCACCTCCATGACTTCGTATCTAACAGCTGTTATAATAGCGTCCAAACTATCTCCTATTGTAACTCCTTGATTAACTTGGGGATTAACGGTTATTAGTTTCCCTAAATTGGATAACTGAGAATGCCAAAACTTCATTCTACGAGAAAGGCCAACGCAGCTATAAGCCGGATCACCGGGTGTCCAAACGATTAAAGGATTTTTCGGTAATCGTTTCTGATGAAAAGTTAATTAAAATTAGCGTACATGATTATTACTCTTTAAGAAAGTAATCAATTTAACAAATTACCACTTTATGTTGGCTTAATAAAGAAGATATTGGATCCCACGGTCGTTTCAATAAATGTTGTAAACTCTCAATATTTTTACTGCCAATTAACATCTTATCAACAAGTGTTGGTGCCTAAAATACATGATTTGAGCTTTAAGGATATATGGGGGAGTAAAATATGACAAGTATTTTGGTTGTTCAAAATTACTTTAGATTTGAGCGTTTGCAATACATCCAAATACTGGGATAAAAAAATTTGAGGTAGAACGTCGCATAATGTTTGATGAAGCCATTGAAGAAGTGTCATGTCCCAAGATATTGACGCAAAGATGTACCGGAATCGGCTAGACATTTTGTCAACTGCCAAACGTCGCAATATAGGTTCATTAGCATTCTGATGATTAGCTAAAAGAGTCAGCCTCTCGGTTTGAAGGACTTTTAAAACTTTATCGAATATAGATTTCTGAGCCGCTGACCAAGTTACTCTACAGATACCAATTAAAACATTGCTATAACTTTTGAATATGATAAAATTTATATTAAAAACACTTACTTTGAGATTTTCTCTTCCCAGTTCTCTAGTTCCGAGTCATCTTGATTTATATTAATGAAACGTTCACACTCTTTCATAGAAATTTTAGCTTTCGTAATGTCATAAGTCGGAATAGGTTTTGGTTCCGGAGTCTCAATGTCTATATCTTCGTCATCTCTAAATTACGTTGATTTTTTTGTTATTATAACTAGGTAACATGTTTTATTTTGAAAATATAAATTTCATTTCGTACCTATACACATTTTCTATTGGGTTGAATAACACTCCTTTCATGAACAGAATCTTCGCAGGCCTAACATGGTCAGCTTCTGGATGCAAATTCCAAGCTTTTGCGTAGCAATGATCGAGGTACACACTTTCTGGAAGAGCATCAGAAGTGCTCAAATTGTGAAAGATGCTTTGAGTTTTGAATTTGGGGTTGCTGCCAGGTTCATCAAGAAACAACTCTGGTGTATTTAGTTCGCTTATTATAGTCTCCATAACAATGGTACTATGATGACTATTGCTGGTTTTAATTTGGGTTGGTAGTCATTTGGCCGGCGTTATAAACTTAAAACGTTCTCAAGCATTATTTAAATTCCATTGATCCAATTTCCAAAGAACCAAACATCCAGGATGGCATCTAAGATGGCATTGAGATTTGGGATGATTCAACAGTTCGTAAGCCTTGGTCAGCAATTATTTTCTTATTAAAATATTCATTCCAAGGCTCAAAACCAAGTATTTATATTATTTATATATTTTACAGCGAGTTGGGAACCGTAAAATATAAAATATACTAACTGTACTATAAATTAACTTAAATTTAATTACGGATAAACACTCTCCTTGTTCAACGCGTGAAACACGTTTTGCAAACTTTACTTCTTTGTGAAAAAGTGAAAAACTTTAAAAAGACGATTTCTTTGTCAACAGATGGCATAATTTTGTTGACAAGGACCAATCACATCAACGATTTCTTAAAGCAGACTACACTTAAAACTTCACGTGGTTATATTTTGAAACCTGATTTCAGTTTGAATTATTTATTGTACGACCATTTATAATGTCAAAATTTAATTTAATAAAGTCTCTTTGTATTCATCGAATTCGAGTACAGCTTGGTAATTTAAAATTGACAACAAATAACCAATTTTTAGGTGCAAACACATGCATCAGTGTACGGAGTGCAACTACGAATCCCGAAGAACAGAACAAAGAAACGTCCAACAATCCTGAACTTAAAAAAAATAAACCAATATCTCTGCTAGGCTTAGGAAACCCAAAAAGCGCTCGTTACTGGAAGTACCAACTTCGAAAAGCCAACAAATATGGTAATGAAACTAATGATGAACTTGTGGACGAAGCCATCAACCAAATACCAACTTACCTTCGATTAGCTTATGAGCAGTCTCCAGAGGAAGTAAAGAATAGTCATCCAGAAGCTTTTCGAGTAATAGAAGCTCATAAACACGAGCAAAAACGTGAAGATTATAAGAAGGCTCTTGAAGATGAACAAAAAGCTCATTTTCCATTTCAAGTAACAGAAGGTACGACAAAACTTTCCAAATCTAAGGGGGAACAAGAAGCGAGCAAACCAAGTAACTCCTCTGTCATAAATGTGGAAAAATCTGTGTCTAATTTAATGACTATCGTTGAAAAAAAGCAGAAACTCTTAGGAAATGTTAACTATGATGATGATGATGATGATGAAGATCTTGATTTAAGAACCGAAATTTGGAGAGCTAATTACGGTCAACCTAACCCAAATATCCCACCAAGTAAAATACCTTGTGGTGGTTGCGGCGCAATGTTGCACTGTGCAGACACTTCAATCCCAGGATACATACCGAGTGAAAGATACGTAGGACTAACCCATACGCAATTACGAAAAGAAATTTGTCAAAGATGTTTATTTTTTCATCACTATAATATCGCGTTGAATGTTACTGTCCCGCAAGATGATTATCCCAAGATTTTATCTGCTATTAAAAATCATCCTTCAGCTTTGATAGTTTTGCTAGTAGATTTAACTGACTATCCTTGTAGTATATGGCCAGGAATTGTACATTTAATCGGAGAAGAGAAACCATTCTTTGTTATTGGGAATAAAGTTGATCTGTTGCCTCAAGATTCACGAGGATATTTGGAAAGAATGAAGGAAAAAGTGAACAACGCCATGAGTAAAATTGGAATTGAAAAAGGAAAAAATTTGTTGTACCTTGGACTAATTAGTGCCAAAACTGGTTACGGCATAGAATCACTGATAACTAAACTACAAAAACACTGGAATCAAAAAGGCGATGTTTTTATAGTTGGATGTACCAATGTTGGAAAATCAACCCTTTTTAACACCCTCTTACAATCAGATTATTGCAAGATCAATGCTGTTGATATTGTTCAAAGAGCCACGACATCAGTCTGGCCCGGAACAACAATCAATCTATTGAAGTTTCCTATATTGAAGCCTTCAGGAAAAAAAATGTTTTTAAGAACCATGAGACTCAAACAAGATGAAGTCAGATACAGGCAAGAAATGATGCTACGCAAATCCCTCTACAAACAAACCCGCGATGCCAAGTACGCTACTCTCATCGGTAGAATTGGACTGACATTTAAGAACACTGATGAAGACTTTAGAAGTGGACTAGCCAAAAAAGCCTTCGATCCAGACCACAAAGACTTTAAGGATGGATATTTCTGTTTTGATACACCCGGCGCTGTTTACAGGGATCAAATTCTAGATTTATTAACCATCGAAGAACTAGTCAAAGTCATACCAAAAGAAATAATTCACCCAAGAACGTTTGCTCTTAAACATGACCAAACTTTGTTTTTAGCTGGTTTGGCTCGGGTTGAAATTGAGGAATTAAAAGCAAGTATACTAATAAAATTTTACCATTTTCAACTAATGGTTACAATCATGGATTTACTCCGACGATTAATTATTTTGAATACCTAGATGAATAACTGTCGCCCAATATTCGGCGAACTGTCGCCAGGGGCGTAGGAAGTGGGCAGGTAGGCTCCCTCGGCCGTCGAACCTGGGGTAACTGAGCCCCATATAATTTGGTCTTCACCAACTTGTGCAGCCCACCCACTTAAAAATAACTTCCTTCGTCCCTGACTGTTGCCCAGTATTCGGCGAACTGGCGCCAAGCGTTCTTTTTTTTGCTAATTTCTCTCTAATTTTCAGGGTGCTTTCAGTGTCTATATCACGGTGTTCGCGAGTCAACATTTACCAGTTCATATAGTTCCCAAAACTGATGCCGAAGAATTTTACCAAGATAATCTTGGAACGTCGCTTCTGGCTGTACCTAAAGGTGGTCCAGAACGTTTGAATTCTTTTCCACCATTGGCCTCAAAGAACTTTGTATTTGATGGAATGGGTCCCACTGATAGTTGCGGAGATGTAGTTCTATCATCTGCTGGTAAGAAATATATTTTTTAATATAAAACCAGTTTAAAATTTTCATGTTCTTTGCAGGTTGGATTTCCGTAACTATGAAGCACAAATCTAACTGTACTCTGAAAGTTTTTACTCCCGAGGGACGAGGTCTTCATGAAAGAAAGCCAGCTTTACTTCCTAACGCAGTCATGTTTAAAGGACAACGTATTAAAGGAACTCCCGCTTTTGAAAATAAATATTGTAGCTTCTTAAATGCTTAATTAAAAATGTTTTTTTATTAAATAACCATCACCCTTAATTGTTAAATAAAATGTTATAAAACACTATTTCAAGTTTCTATTTTCACTATTTTTCTAATTCCTGTACTCGTTGGGCGAGTATTTTGGTCATAATTTCTTGTTGAAGTAGAGCATCAGTTCTATCGCACACCTAAAATATTTTAAAATAAATCAATCTTCGTTTAAAGTAATAGCCTCATTTAAGTTATTTTTGTTTAATGCTTCTGCTAAAAATCCAAAATGAGAACAATCCTTTTAAATATATATTCTAAAATATGAAGAAATATTAGTTAAAATATGACGAAAAACTAGCTAAAATAAGAAATAATATAGGCCAAAATATGTCGAAAAACTAGCTAAAATAAGAAATAATATAGGCCAAAATATGAAGAAATATATAGATTTAAATGTATGCCTGTTTTGTACGCATTTTTGGATTTAGCATAGCCTTAAAAATGACATAGAAAATAGTCTTGTCACTGGTTTATGTACATGTAGTAACAAGAAGTGCTTAAACTCTATACAATTTCACAGACTAACTTAACGTAATATTCATTAAAAGAATAGGAATTATTATTGAGATATATGAGAAAATAAGAAGAATGTAAAAATATAGAAACTATAGGAAATGTGGTCGCCCTGAATTTTTGTAAGACATTGTTTGGAATTATGTATAAAATAAATACACAAGGTCTGATTTTATAAAAAAAAATATACTTACAATATCAACTAATGAATCTACAGCTTCATTTTTATTTCCCTGTTTCCCACGAAGTCGAAGTAAACTACTGAGTCTTTTGGTTCTCGAAAATAAATCTAGAAATTTACATTATAATTTAATTTAGAATTTCAGATTTAATCATTTATCATAATATTTAATTACCAGGTTCAGAATGATCCCTCAATAAAAGTCTTTTGGAAAGCATTTTATTTCTTTTCAATTGCTCTTCAAACGCGTCTCTGTAAAGTTGGCAATGCCTTCTTAATTCGTTTCGTTCATCTTCTAATTCTTGAAGCTATATAAATTAAATTGAAAATTAATTATTATTCCATGGGAGAAAAGGTCACGGTCTGCTCCTGTAGAAGTGTTTCAACCTTCGCACCCCGATGTTAATGGATAAGATACAGGGGCAAAAAAAGTTCCAACTTGAGTTTGGAGCACTCAGAAAGTTACGGTACTCTTATTTTTTAAATTCGTGAGACTAAAAAGTTTAATCAAAGCTTAACAATAAGACTAATTATGAAAATTATGTTAGTTTTATTGCTACACGAAAATTATTCACCAGTGATGAAATGGTCTATCTGTAGTAAAATCAGGTATCTACACTTACCGTGTTTTGTGTTTGCGCTAGTAATTTATGTTTGCTGCAGGCAGATTTAGCGCAGACACAAGGTTCCTGAGTAGCTGTCCGACATTTGCATGCTCCCAAAATTCCTAACTTGATTAAAAATTTACAACGATAAAGCAACCAAAATTTTGGATTTAAAAAAATGCATACTTCAATCGGGCCAACGTCATCATTTCCTGCGTTAAAAGAATTAGATCGTTGATAAATAATTCTTTCTTTCGCGTCTTGCATGGCTAAAAGTTCCTCGTTTTCGCGTTTCAAACCTGTCACAAAGTTCAGGTCATTTAGAAAACAAGCTAATAATGGCCTAATTAAAATTTAAGAAACTTACAAGCTTTATCCAATGAAAACTTCCTCATAATTATGGCTTGCTCATGAACTGTTGTACTCAAATCGCTGTTTTCTTTAACCAAACTAAAATTAAACAGTCAAACACGGAAGGTTAGCCGTGTAATGGTTAACGACAGGTATCGAGATTCAAAAGTTTAAAATTCCAACTATAAAGGGGTTATATTTGCTAATCCTTACGAGTTGAATCGATCCAACCAAGTTCTTTGAGCATCAGTTAAATTTCCTTCGGTACACATTAGTTTAAACTGGAGTTCGTTGATTTCTATTAAATAATAATAAATGAACTCGCCCAAACATTTGTACTTGACCACTTGTCAGTTATTCATACCTCTTTGTCGTTCTTGATTCTCCTTTTTCCACTTCTCTTGCCATTCGTCGTGTTCTTGAATAGACTGGCTCAACTAATCCAAAATTACGCAAATAGAAATGGAAACCCGAGTTAAATCTGTTATAATCGTCTACCACAAAAAATCTACCATTATGTATCGATGGCCTCAGAAGAAAATTAAATTAATTAATTTTCTTCTGATAAAATATAATATCAGTAAAGATTTATTCTTGATTTTTGGTTTAGTATAGCTAAATGAGTATATTAAAATTATGAAAGAGTTAGAATACGGTCGAATTCTTTCGACTTAAAGGCCCTATCTGCTCTAGATTTTTCCCCTTTAAAATGCTTTTTCCTTATGCACACTGCCTGTACAAGTTGCTATGGTCGTCCGCTAAGCTAGAAAAGAAAGGGACTTAAAAAAGATCGTCCCTTTCAAGGCCCTATCTGCTCTAGAAATTTCCCCTTTAAATTCATCTTCCCTTATGAATAAAGCCTAGCTTTGACAATTTGTTATGGTCAACGTTGTCTGCTAAGCAAGGGAAGAAGGAGACTTTAAATGGGCTTTGAAAATCACAGATTGTCCCTTAAATTTTTTAAAAACTGTTACCAAGAATTGATTTAAACACAGAGAACTACTACGTAGGTTCAATTTTCATACTAGAGGGAGAGGGAAAATGAGGTTATTTTTTTCTACAAAACGGGGGAGGGGTGAAAGAGTGGAGATGGGGAGAATGACCCATGGAAAAAGGTTTATATATAAAACAAGTTCACAACTACACCCATAAATTGGGGAAACCAGTAAGACATGTGGCTGACCTTGGGTATCATAATAGATGGAAGGCTAAAAAACTTTCAAAATGTAGTAATCCTCTTTGAATTAGAAATAAATAAATTCTGGCTGTTAACTAATACAAATAAAATAACGAAGCTTACCTTATGTAACAACACTTCAGAAGCTTTATATTTCCCGTATAATAGCTCTTGATAGATGTCCAATTTACTTTGTAGCATCTCTATAGTCTAACATAATTATAAATAAAATAATTATTATGTACATTAAAAATAAATTCAAAACTACTATGGTGACTATACTCAATTCCAGCCTTGGTGGGGATCAAAATTCCCAATTTGAAATCAATTTCAATAAAAACTTTGGTTCCTACTAAGATTGTAACTGAGTATAACCACCTCCTACATTGGATATTTGAGGTTTCAACTCCCGTTTTAATCTAAACTTCATTTTCTCCATTTCGATAAGGGATAAGGTCCAATCTAAATTCAATTTCTCAAGGGCTTTTTCGACCATAAAACGTAAACGCGTAAGTTTGGCTTTCTTCTTTTCCATTTCATCGAATAATGAACACCCTACTAAAACACATTTCTGATCATAAAACCCGAACTTTTCCGGTTTGGCTGAGCCTTTTATCCCCACAAACATATAATAGAGAGATAGGACAAACACCTGTTGACAAGTACGCCTAATTTCACAGTAGGTCCCTCTATATAGGCGTTTTCAGGAAGTCTAGATACCCTCAGGATGGGACTTAATTCCGCGTCTCACTACACTGGGAGTGTTAGAAAATGGCTGTCAGCGAGAGAGCATGTCAGCTCCCATTCAACACATAGTGGAACAAAGTCTACACTGATTCTTCTATTACGATTATTTTTTTAACAAAGGGCATTGACTTTGAAGAACGATAACTGCCTGAATATAACGGATAATTCTCTAAAACTGTTTAGGCGAAAATAATAGATCTGACTCACTTCCTGAGCATGTGACAGTTCCGGATTTTCAGTTTCCACTAGAACAACAATGATTATAATTTGTAACTACATATTCAAATAGGATTTGAATAGTGTATTTACGAAGGGTAGTTCATTGCCTTAATTTGCGGAGACTCACAAAAGGGAAGGTGAAGAGGAAAATTAGGTGAATTAACATAACTATATTAATTTCTAAAAATATCTCTTTGCGTGTCTATGATTTTGGATACTCAACCAAAACACACCACGGGTTTGGCTTAAAGTGAGGCTGTCACCATTTTTTTTAAATTCCTGTGGTTTAATTATATCACACTGTTAAAACGCGCTATATTCAAATATTATACCTTCACAAGAACTTCAAAATGAAATTGTCATTGGATTTTTTTTTTTTTTTTTTTTTTTTTTTTTTTTCGATATATGACGTAGTTTATTTCTGGAACCTAATTAACGATAATTTTCGTACGAAAGGTATGGCTTGAATAAGTACTTTTACGAAAAAAAATAGCGCAAAAGAGACCTTATGACCGGCGCCAGAACGCGCTAGAATCAAGTGTAGGCCCTATAATAACTACGCGACCATAGTGATGACGTAGTATTGCGGGGAATTTTTGTTTTAAAAAATTCTAAAATGGTGATTATAAAATATGTATTTTTACTGTCGCTGTAATATTTCTGAGGCGAAATGAGCTCTTTGCGGCAAACAGGGTTTCTTTTAAGAACAGTTTTTTGTTTGTAAATGAAAAAAATAAAAAAAAACACTTGATTTTCCTCTTTACCCTGCCTTTAAAGGCAATAAATCCTGTTTTCTCGCGCTCTCACAAATGTTTGCTATTCCTTCGTCTATAGATTAAAATGAAATTTAAATTTAAAGGATTTGGACACTTGTCAAAATTTATTAAAAATAAAGACTGATTTCTTGATAAATAAGGCCCAAGAAACGGTAAAATTGATGGGTGTGTCGTAGTAAAGCTAAAATTATCATTTTGACACGATCAAACGCTATAAGAAGAAAAAAAAAAAAAACTTAAATGACATCGCTGTAATCGAAAGTTAATTTATTGCAGAACAGTAACTAACCCTAACCGTAAAGGAGCAAAGGTAAGTCTCTTGGGGGATTTCTTGAATATGGAAGGAAGACAATATTGCGAAACTCTGCTACTCTAAATTCCGACACTCATTAAAGCCCCGTTTTCATGGTCACGCGTACGCTAAAACTAGCGTGGAGAAACTGCCAGCGTATTTTTTTCGCTCGTAATTTAGCAGAGCTCGAAGCTATAGCGTGCGCGTGAAATATCTGTTTCGTTTAGATATTCGCGTGTAGCGTGTAAAAATTTAGCTTACAAGCGACCATGAAAATGAGGCTTAAGGGCTTAGAATTTCTTCTGCCTGTCACCTGCATTTTGCACTGGAAGTGGGCTCACCTTGGCGAAGCGAAGCCTGGAGAGTGAGTTTGTTTCCAGGGTCAGAGGCCTCTAAAGGTCCTATCTGCTCTGAAATGCGCCCCTTTAAAATGCTCTTCTCTTATGCGCACAACCTATCGTTGACTGTACAATTTGTTTTGGTCAACGTCTTTTGCTAAGCTAGAAAAGAAGGCGACTTTAAAGGGGAAAGCCCCGCTTTTAATGAAAGTTTTTCAAGCTTTTGCATTCGCTTTTCCAAGAGAAGCGTATATGAAATTCATTTAGATATCTACTCCTCTGTCACTTGAAGCCTATTAACATGAGCTCGATTCTTGGAAAAAAAAAAAAAAAAAAAAAAAAAAAAAAAAACTTGATTGAAAACGCGACTTTACCAGACTCAAGTTCGCGATTTCGAGGAAGAATCCAAATCACCCGAAGTGTAACGGGGGCGGAAGCTAATTGTTTACTCCTGCTCCCGCTCGATCTTGGTTATCCCTAACATCAACGATTGTTTTTGCTGATAAAGTAATTAGCTACAAACAGAGCGTTAATTACACTCTGAATTAAGTCATTAGCTTTTTGCTATAAGGCAGTGTGTCCAAGAGCAGATTATCAAAACTATACACGTATTATTCCTTTCTGGTTTAGCATTATGTATTATATAACATTTCTAATGTACACTAGTTGAAATGATAAGCTTTTTATTATAGGCCTTTAAGTTGCGGGTGATAAAAACTTAACACCAACCTATTCTTGCAATCTTGTCAAAAGATAATTTCATTCTGTACTACGTAATCTCGAACCAAAATGGTGAATTGATCAGGGAAAAAAAAAAAAAAAAAAAAAAAAAAAAAAAAACCTTCCCACTTTTAATAATTTGGTGACAGTGTCCAAACCCCATCAATGATGGAAGAATTCAAAAGAATACCTCCAGCGGTTGATTCAATCGTCACCGGCTCTTTTGACGTCTTCCATATAAACTTGCGCAGAAAATTCGCGTAACGTCCGTCTACCAAATTACTTTTATCCAAGACCGAAGCTTCTCTGCTACACGAGGGAGGTACTTTTAAATCATCCAGTAACGTCGAATTCACTTTCTTTTCGCATAATTCCACCAAGGATTTTCGTCTTTCCAATATGAATCTTCGTTTATCACCAACCGTGGTACAGGAATTCGTCGTTGACCCATTGGAAGTTGAGTTCCTGCGTCCAGATGACCTTCTCCGCGCTAGTATGGCTCTTATATTCTGATGTTCCCGATTGGATCCTAAAGACCCGGGTTTCAACCCGAGTCCTAAGCCTAAATCACCAGCCATAGTCCAATCGTCATCTAAGACTGCGGGAACCCCAGACATTTCCAACCACACTTTCGCGGAAAAAAATTCGAAAAACAGATAATCCGGGATATTTAACACAAGGCACAAAAATTGATAATTTCTCGTAAATTCTATTTAAGGGGATTATATTGAAAGTCCGTAACGAATATTATTGACGTCACACGTTTTATGATTATACAACTGAGCAATCACACTAAGAATAAATAAAACTAAAACTTTACCGAGAATGATTAATCAATCGAAACTTTAGCCGAAATCGCGTTGTATTTTCCATCTTTTAAAGTATACTTGGGATTTTGAGAGTTATAAACGTAGATAAAACGTCAAATAGGATTTTAGATGAGTATTTGTTCACCTGTCGCCGGATTAGATAGATAACTATTAGAGTACATCGTGGCTAAAACTAAACTAATATTTTGAAACTACACGCATTACTCGGACAATGGTCAGATATTACTCGTAAAATAGGTTTTATTCACGACTTATACCTTACATTTATACTAAAGTTTAGCCCGAGTGAAAGGTACTAGTACAGTGATGGAGGACGGGCCTACTGACCCAATTTTTCCATAAATTGGAAAATGTAATACGAGGTCTAACCACGGATTAGATTAATGCGCGTTTTTGTCATTGTACATAGCGTATTTTAACCAAGGCCTGACGCGTAGGGTATGTTTACTACGGTAAGGGCGGGAGCAAGAGATTCAAAATATAATTTCCCAGATGTTTTCGCGCCATAAACAAAAATGGCGCAGTTAGCGCAACGTATATAATAATATCATATCAAGTAAAGAGGAAAGGGAGAATAAAGTGTTTTCATAAATTCTACCAAGAATATGATAGACAATTACACAAGGGGTAGGGGTTAATCACTTCAATAAAATCTTATACAGGGCGTTTACGCGATTATAGGTAATTATTTACAGACTTTGGTAAATATATACTAAACACCAATGACTTGGATTGATCAGACAGTCGAAATCGAACTAGAAATGCTTGTGGAAGTTGTGGGTGGGATTTCGAGCTAGCGATGACTTGCAAACGTTTTTACGCTAAATGTCGAAGCACATGATTTGATTTTGAAGCCTTTAGTGGGTGGAGTAAAGTTTGGCTCAAGGCCTCAACTGGTCTGTTCGTGAAAAAGGCTTTCTGTTTTGGCAACCACCAAGAATAAACTTACGCCTCTGTAGTTGCCTGCATATTTGTGTGATAAAATATTATTACTACCAAAAAATAATACTTGGTTGAATACTTAAACATTGCATGAGCTGTCTAAACTAAGCAAGAAGTCGTAAAAGATTCAGTTTTTGTCAAGAGCTCCTCTGACAGAATCAGATTTTTTTTTATATTTTTTCGCAATTCAGAGACACTATTCGAATGTATTAGAAAGCATTGGGAATAGAATCAATAAAAAAAATGACGAACGGCTTCATTCCCACTTTGAAGTTCATTTATTTTAACATTTAGAGACGCTATATGCGCACACACCTTTAGTCACGCGTTTATAGTTATATAAATTTAACCTTTCGGTGCTGAAGTAATAAGATCGTGTCGAAACTATTCGTTCTGTTCTTACCCGAATAAACGTACTCTGTAGTAGACTACGGTTGTCATTGGCTTGACTAACAGGAATTTAATATTACGTATGAAACGTTGCGAGGGTTTATCCGTATTTTGGATTATCATAAAACGCGCAACGCGAAAAACGTGTGTATTTCCGAGAGCACAGGAAACGACGTAGAAGTATTATTTAAAGTGAGGTTGTCACGAGTTTCAAATAGATTTAAGTAGCATTTTTCGAAAGATCGTTATATAAGGATTACAAAATATAAATACCGAATACGCAATGTGGAAACAATTACCGCTACAGTAAAATCAAATCTTTTATAATCACAATATTGGAAATTTTTTAAAATCAATACTACGTCATCACTAACTATTCTAGAGTCTACAGTTCATTCTCTCGCGTGATACGATTGCTTTCACGTCGTGTTTTTCGTGAAAGTACTTAATCCAGAAAGTCCTACCTTTCGTATGATACGTATCATTCATTTTATAAAGCGGAAAAAATTAAATCTATAATTTTGTCATTTTAATTTCGAAGTTTCTTATTAAAAACGGGTCAACCCAGAGACGCAAAATTTTGAATGGGTTTTTAATAATATACAAAAAACTAGAAATATTATGTATAGGCCTTTGAAAGAATGGTGACAGCCACACTTTAACGTAACTATTCAATTAAACAATTTTTTTCTTTTGATTAGCTTACTCTAATTTGATTGTTCATAAACTGTACTGGACAGATTTAAGTTACAAAAATACATAATTTCGACTTTATTTTTAATTGCAGCTAATTTTTTTTATTTTTATTTTCATTTTTTTTTTTTTTTTTTTGGTAAATGATGCTGTCACCATTTTTCTCGAAGTTTTCTGGACTATATTTTTAGCTCTATCAAAAAGTGGGAGGACAGAAAACTGGTTTGGGTTAGAGGAATCAATGCACTAGATGCTTTAAGGAGAGAGTGTTATGGAGGGGAAAATCGCTCGGGGAAAATGCCATACCTTCCGCTCATTTGGGTGGGTGTGGGTACTTTGTAGAAACTGAAGCATAAGCAGACGACGTTTTAATCGAATAGAACTTTATTAGCATATACTTCTGTTTACTTATTGTACTTATATCGACTTAGGATATATGCTATGTTAATTATAAGATAAAAATGACGTTCTATCTTAGAACATATATCCAGACATTAAGGAACTCGTTGTGGGTGGGTATAGGAGATCGCTACGACTACCTACTACGACTACCTACGTGGTTTACGGCACATATCGAAGCACCTGATTGATTTTTGAAGCCAATTTCACCAGCAAAAAGTTTGGCCCGATTCTAAAATTCTTCAGACAAGGCTTTCAGTTGACTTGGGAATATAGTTTAGAATTGGTCTATCATATTCTTGGATATGTGAAGGTTTTCTTACGTTTTTAGACCAGGATAATTAAATTATATAATTAACATAGGACTGTATAAAAATTGACTATCTATATAAATTTATAAAATAAATTCTCTATAGTGGTTTTTAAAGATTAATTATCTGTAAATGCCGGGGCGCAAAGGAGGTAAACGCAAAGTGGTGAAAGCCACAGGCCTTCGATTTTACGATAAGTAAAAACTATAAAAAAATCACGTGAAACTATTAAAACAAAAATTAAATCGTGAAAGGAAACGCAGATAACTTCGTTAATGCAAGTTTCTTTATACAGTTCACGATTAATCATAATACGTGATACCTAGTAGAAATGTGCAAACCTTCTATTATAGCACCCTAATGGTATGTAGGTTTAACAGCGCTTTCCTATATTAGCGATTCTCAAAACTATACGTTACCCCAAATCACACAAAATATATATTAGCGATTCTAAAAACAACGTTACCAAATCATACGAAATTAGGGTGGATTACGTTAGGTTAAGTTATTTTTAATAGAAAAAGCCGCTGTTCTAACACCACTGGCCTACTCATAAACCGTTAAAATTGAAGGTATAACCGTAGTTATATTATTATACGTACAAAAGAACTATACCATAACTTTGAAGTTCAAAAACAGTACAATTCGAAATACACCTTTTAAGAGCCTTAGATGTTTTTAAATTTAATTTAGTACCAGCAGAGAACTGAGAACTCATGAGTACAAAGTTTTTAATTGAGAATGCAAGAAGTGATTTTTTATCGATTCCTTATTGTTTAAATAGGCCTAATACACCAGTAAATAAAATTACAAACAAATGTTAAACTAGAAATAAATTTAAAACTTATCGGGAAAATAGGCTTAGCTGGATTCATGGAGATCCTGCATTCCCCATATAAGGATAAACTACCAATGACATTGATCGATGGCCCTTACATGGGGAGATAGGATCTCCATGAATCCAGCTAAGCCTATTTTCCGGGTAAGTTATTTCTAGTTTAATATTTGTTTGTAATCAACCAAAAACTAAAGAAATATAATTTTGCCTAATATATGATAAAATAAATCATTTATTAATTTAAGAAAAACATTTCTGGTCGTTTTAGAGGAGATCGGAGAAGCTAAATTTTTATCTAACATGTTGTACAAGCCTGTACCTTTCAGTACTTAACTGGCTACGTATTTAGCACTAACAAAGGCTGTAGTCGGTGCACAGATTTTAGGATGTGGACTTGAAACAAACTTGCTAAATTTTACAAGTTTGTTCTAGTTCGTTTTAAAGCGAATTGAAATAAATATTATTACGAAAAATATTTCCAGAGGCGATGGAAAAAGGTTCAAAATCAGTTTGATATTTTAGTAGGTAGAAAACAAGGTATCAGAGTATACGCTTCGCTTTGGTTTCAAGGAGATAAAAGTGAATATGTCTTTGTACGTGCTGGTATTTCAAACTAATTATGACTTTAGTCAATTGACGGATTAAAATTCACGAATTTTATGAAGAATAATTATCTGATCTTTCAAAAAACTTCAAAAGACGAAGTCTTTTAATTAGAAACCTTACTTAGAAAAGTAAACTTTAACCCAATCCAAAAATTTATCTAATTTGGAAACGATTCACGTAAGCCTAACTACCTAAATTCTTACAACTCCTTTATCATCATGTGATAACTTTCTTTCCCGATTTTAAAATATCACGGGACTTGTGGGGTTGAAGAGAAAAAACATTTTATGTTTGGATAAAAAACCTCTGTTCAATAGGAGTTGATATTATATGAAAAAAGTTAAGGCGGATTGATACACAATTTTAATCGTCATAGAGAAGAAAGTTCTCAATGTCTACTGCCCTTAAATACTTCACACTTTTAAATTTGACTTTAATGATTCAAAGTCTAGTTATCGAATTAAGCTACTAAAAAGGATTAAAAAGTTCTTCTGTACGGCCATAATATTAGCATACTTAGGTTGAAGTTTTAGAATAAATATCGATTTTAAGATATTAAATTAGGAAACTGGTTTTTATAGAGATAAGTTGGTATAATGGGAAAAGGTTGAGGCTAATGAATATACAATGTTATACCTAATAGATAAGTAATTATTCAGTGCTAACGTTTCTTGAAAAAATATATAGTTTTAACTTTTTTCTTTCAAGTTTCAGAACTTGAATATCAACAAAAAATTAAACATTCTGGGCATCTATAATATAAGTAACTGCCTGCATCTTTTAAAACTACTTTTGTCTCATGTTTAACATTAGATTTCGCCAGAAAACGATCTTATATCTGAATTCAGACGTATCGGTCATGCAAAAACGTTAATTATACCCTTTCAGAAATAATAATTTGCAATTTATTTATTTTTATTGCGCTATTTGTATGCTACTGTACGCACTAAACTGCAGCTCAAATTAGCGTAATTTTTACTTTGAAATAGACTGTTTATAATAAGCTAAGCATTTCGTTTAAAATGAATATTTTAGTGGGTATATTATTCAGGGTCGCCAGCTATTTTTTATTTTTAAATTCCTTGACTTTTCCAGGCTTTCCCTGACCATCTACATCATTTTTCCCTGATTAATTCTAACCCAGACCTCCAGGTCTAACTTAGAAATTCCCTGACTTTTTGGATAATAACAAAATTCCTCGACTTTTCCCAGACATTTGAGACCCATTTTGAAATGAACTGACTTTTTGAATACAACTGTTAACTTATGGCGTCAATATTTAATTAACTTACGACAGTAATTTATTTTGTTTCAGGAGAAATATGTATTATTTCTCCATTCTTTTACAAAACTAGTTTCTCATAAAAATACAAATAAAACTTGTTAAGTTTAAAGAGTTAGGTAAAGTTGTTTAAAGAGTTATGTAAAGTTGTTTAAAGAGTTATGTAAAGTTGTTTAAAGAGTTATGTAAAGTTGTTTAGCGAGATAAAATGCCATGAACGACCGCTAAAACTTTGGAGCTCACAGGCGAGCGAAATGAAATGGGCGGTTTATAGTGGACCCAATCTTGAATACCAACAAGATTTACTCCATGAATTCCATGAATTATAAAATGTACTAGATGTGTGGAGCTTGATAGATAGTAAAAAATTCCAAGACGATAAAGAAAAGCCAATAAAATCAAAGAAGGCTTTTCCGGGCTTCAAATTCCATCCCTCTTTTAAAGTAGACACGCAAACTGACTCGATTCGGGCCTTGTCAAATCACGGCTCACGGATTTAATTATTAGATATTGAAACCTGAATTCCACAAAAATGGATTAAAAGTGAAATCCAATTTTATTGAATACAGGTTGTTTCATTTAGTCTATATTTGTATAACTTTTGTTAACTGAATAAGACCATCGTGAATGTCATCCGTGAATGAATGTTATCCGTTAGCGAAAAGATATCCATTTCTTATTCGAGTTAACGTATCTGAAAGTAACGGCAAACTTTTTATTCGTACTCATGTTATAGGAAATTGATACGTTATACGAGTTATTCATTTGCCGATAAGAAAATTTGAAATTCAAGTCTCTTCGCGCATTTTAACCAAAATTGAGATCTCGAAGCTAGAATGTAGTAATTTAGCCGGTTCCTTTCAATTTAGATTAAAATTTAATTATTATATTTCATTCTACACGGAGAAATTCGCATTATCCGTTTGAATAAACGCGTAATTTGTTTATTAATCAAGCTTAACATTTTATTTCCGGATAATTCGTATCCATTTGATACACGTCTGTTCATATAATTTGTGGTTTTATATTAAGAAACAATTTATCCGAGATTAAAATATCTGAAAAAAGGTTATTCATTATCCGATTTGGTTGAATTCTGTTGAAAATATCCTATAAGGGTCAATTTTTGACCAAATTTGAAGATCATTTCGTCTTTGTGAAAGCCAGTTTCATTCCTAATTCTGTGGAAACACAATAAAATGAAGTAAAACCGACGTCACGCGTGATAGTTTGGCGCGAGATCAATTTGGCAAGGCCAGAGTCGAGTCAGACTGCGTGTTAACTTTAAACAAGATACACGCGGTTCTTAAATAAAAATAAAATAATTATACTACATGTCTAGATTATAAATTAAATTTCAACCTTTTTTATTAAAAAAAAAAAAAAAAATAATCGGGGCGTTTGAAAATATAAGAGGTGTATTCGAGTTTTTTTTAATCCACCGCATAGACTGGAGATGCCTTACCAGATACCGTTCAAGTTTTTCTAATATTTCGGTTTTTCGCGCGTCCTTCACTCATCGATTCAGTTGCATAGCTACCCCACGGGCGCGATGTTACCCACGGAAGATCCGTCGGATGAAAGCAAGAAAGTCCTCGTGGTGGACAGTGCCAGTTATGGGACCATTTCGATGAGCAAAGTCCCAGACGAGGACACTAGGCTGAGACCCGTGGTTGAATCAGATCCCCTTAAATTACCCCCGTTAAAGTGTAAAGACTGGTGGTTATTGTTTTCACTGTGTTACGCGCAATTTTGTTTGGCAGCCTGTGTTTCACTACAAGCACCGTTTTTCCCCAAAGAGGTACGATAATTTACGATTTCATTTATATATTTTTTTGACTCTCACTATCAAAACGGTTGCTGTTTTAAATTATTTTTGTTATATTTAAAACTAGGCATAGTCGGCGTTTGGACAAGAAAATATCAGTTTATCTTTATTCATAATATGAAATTATCCACGGGAAGTCTATCATAAATGCAATGTTATTGCGAATATTTAACTGCATGAATAACTGATTAACCAAATATTTATGGATTATCTTGTCCAAACCCCGACCTCTATTAAAAACTACATCACTGACAATTGGGGAGTCTATAATATTGGTTTCAAGTTGATTCAAGTAGTTTGATTATTAAATTGTCACCAATATGGTATAGTCATAACCAGAAGGAACTTTCTTTTTCCATGGGTGACTCCATAGAAACATGAAAAGTTTTTCCTGGATACTATTTAATACTCCTAAAACAGGAATTTTTGGCGGTTAGATGCTTGGAAGGAAGTAGTAATTTTTAAGGTATTTGCTAGAAATAATATAAAAATCATAAATTTCTTTAAAAACTCCAGATGTAACTGTTCAATTTTATATTAGTAAAATATGTATTAACTGTGTAGTAAACCTTCTTGATACTCCGGCAAAAAACCTGCACATTCTTAGAAACCAATAAATTACGTCATCGTGCCGCTAAGAATTAAAATGATCTGATATAGCGCATGCTATAGTTTATGATCACCCTATGGCTCATGCATTTTAGGCGCTTATACCTTGCGAAGGCTTAGAAGTCGATTACAAAACCCTTGCGCTGAATTATAGTTCAGGGCATATTTCTACCATTTCATTATAATATCATTATGCTTTCATTATGATATCATTATGCTTTCATTATGATATCATTAAAATTTCATATTTCATTAAAAACTTGTAGCCTCGGTAAATTTTTTTCGATTTCTATAGATTAAATTCGCGAGCTTGGGGTGAGATCAATTTGAAGAGTCCCGAATAGAATCAGGCTGCATATAAAACTTACACAATCGACTAGTTTGATTACTTCCAAAGTAGTCTGTTTTATATGCCTTTTGCATCGAATATTTTTGAATTTAGAAAATATTTCATGACGACTAAAATACAATGGAATTTTACAGACTATCTTAAGTGGGAATTGAAAATTTTCGTTACAGAATTACAATTACTTGATTCTTGAGTTGAAATATTAATTTTTTTTGCGACTGGGCCTGATCACCCCCAACTTTTCGACGGAGGGGGGCAAAAAATCTCTACACGGCGTAAAGCTAGAAAAGGTGACATACGTCACGAACCTTACGTTTATCCTATTGGTTGGGAGGTAACGGCGGCCTCAATCGACAATAAGTCTTCAAGCGATTAATTATTATTCAAATATAGGACGAGATAGGAAGGATGGAAAATATAGGAAAATTACAAATGAATCTTAAAAAGAATAAGCAATCGAATATTTGGCCGATTATTTTCAAGTATATTCTATAGATTCCTAGATTTAAGTAAACCGATTTTGTCAATTTGACAATCTAGATAAGTAACTTTTGAACGATTTTATATTTATCAGTGGACTTTTGTTCAAGTGATAAACCAAAAACATTTGTTGTGAAAGCATGCCCGGAAACAAGGCGTGAGAAATATAGTTTTAAGATTCTAGATTTTTATATATTACTAAGCCAAATTAGATTATTCATAAATACTGAACTATTTCCTTAAATTTGGTAGATTTTTAAGTTCGTCTACTAACTTAGAAGCAATGGGGATTTAATAAAGAAACGATCAATGATCTCTCAATTTTTTTTATAACTCTCTTGCCATAAACTATTTCCTCTTGTTCAAGAAGAGTTTGCCAGGACTACCTTCTTCAGTGAGGTTTAACAGTGTATCAATCCTCCACAGCACTCTTTTTTTTTTTTTTTTTTAATTAAACAAACACCGCTTGAATATAAGTACGTAAAATAAAGAAACTAAACTAAATTATTCATATTTAAATTAGCAATTTTAATACGCTATTAAGAGTAGTAGTATTTCAGTTAATATAAGAAAGCGACGCAGTTATACAAACCGCATAGCTACCATGCAGCCCTACAGATTGAATTTTCAGCACGTTGTAAACTAGAGCGTAGGGATAAGTGTATAGTATATAATAGCTTCTGAAAACACGAGAGGAATTTGGCTAATTAAATAGCAAAACTATCAATACTCGCTATCAGATCATCGTATCAAGTTTCAAAATGTAGGCATATATATAAAATAAACATTGATTTTCAATATTTTGGTCCTCTCAGTGTGCGCCCCTTGTAAAATTAAATTAAACATGGATCATTAATTCATATAAAAGACTTCCTTTTTCTGATATCGGAACTTGAAAGCCAAAACAAATAAAGTCGCTTTCTAAAAAACCCACTTTTAGAAAGGACATTTTTTCAAAATTAAAGGGAAACTTGGAGCTAAATATTTTTAGACACGTTTTTGGTGTTTAAATTAATTTCTAAAGTTTGGTAAAATTTGAAAAAAAAAAGTAAATATAAATTCGGACTAATCGTTTATTTCAGCCTTCAACAGAGCTTGTGATGTCCTAACATTAAAAGAATGGGCCGGCGTTTGATGTCTAAGACCTTGGGTATCAAACGTCGGCCTATTCTTCAATGTTAAGATCGACATTACAAGCGCTGTTGAAGGCTGAAACAATATGATTGGCCCGAATGTATATTTACTTTTTTTTTTTTTTTTTTTTTTTTTTTTTACCAAACTTCAGAAATAAATTTATAGCTTGAAATTCCTCGAATACGTTTTTTGGCATGGTGATTCCGAAAATAGCTTCAAAAGATTTAGCTCCAAGTGTCCCTTTAAGGGGAACTAGCTTCCATTATTTTTAGGGTTGAAACAACATTTGGAAAAACCAGGGTTTCCCAGTGAATTTTCCCTGATATTTGCAGGTGCACCATTTGTTTCGAAAAAGCCTATTAAAAACAATTAATTTAGCTGATAAAGGTCGTACCAATTTAGTGTTATTCAAGTTTACGATGAAGTACTCCTATATTTCCATAAATTTCCCTGGTATTATATTGTATATTATCATATATTTCTTATTATTTCCATGTATTACAGCTTTTCCGTGAAATCTGTATTTAATATTTGTATATTTTAATTTTTGCATATTTTTTCCCGAAAAAAAAAAAAAAAAAAAAAAAAAAAAAACCTAAAATTTTATGAAAAATGAAGTTTTTAAATATTCCCACACAAATTCATTGTTTTAATTTCAATTGGATAATAATTTAATACACGACCGACGCTTAAAAACGAGCATGTGCTTTTTCGGCTCGTAGAAGGGAGTTCAGAAAGGTTCAAGTTACGAAATTCTAATTTTGTTCTCAATCTTCTTAGGCGGGCCTCAAAGGGGCTTCGGCTACGATCTACGGACTGGTTTTCGGCGTATTCGAACTCGTGATAATCATAACTTCTCCCATTTACGGAAAATTGGTAATATATTTTTCATTACCATACTTTTAATCTCGACTTAACCCTTAACCTCTATGATTTAAAGTAAACAAAATGTGTTCAGCTGCAACTCCAGTGAATCGATTTGAGCAGAACATATTTTATTAAAGTGAGGCTGTCACGGAAAATTTGTAAAATATATATTCCCCGCAATACTACGTCATCACAAAGGTCGCGTGACTATTGGAGGGTCTAGACATGAATTAGACGTTCTAAAGGGCTCCTCACACTTCAAACCCAGGAATAACTTGCGTTTTTGTCGCTTGCTATTGACTTTCCCTAAAGATGGGTGGGTTTAACTTAAACTTCCCAATAGTGGTTTATTCTCTTTAAAACGTAACTTAGACATACAGATATATACGCATCTAATTCAAGGTAAACCATTAATTACCTTGAGGCTCGACCCGATCAAGAATGTGATCCATTAGACAGATCTATCTTGTATATTGCTTCTTAAAGGGGTACTAAATTCTAGAAACAAGTTATTTTTAATGAATTTATCATGTTGAAATATAGTTAACGGTGCCAAATTAGGCTTGAAGAAATTGCAAATTTATTTCAAAAATAATCATTAATTGCTGATGCCAATGAGAGTTTGTCTTTGAATTGGTATTTCGTGAACCAAAACAGATGTTTTTAGTGCGCGCTTTAAGAGTGAAATTGGTACCAGCAACTAAGTTTCTAAAATTTCTTTGAAACAGATTTAGGCTTAGGGAGTCTAGTTCGCGTCTTTGATAAATAACTAGAAATCATCAAGAATTCTTTGTTGAGTTTTTACGAATATTTTAGTAGCACAAATCGATTGAAAATAACTTGTTATTGGACTCTAGGATCCATTTAAAGTGAGAATGCAACCTAACAACTAATGATTTTTAATCGATTCCTTATCGTTTAAATAGGCCTAATCCAACAGTAAAAATTTTACAAACGAATATTAAACTATATATAAATTTTAAACTTACCATCAAAATAGGCTTAGCTGGATTCATGGAGATATCCTGAACTAGTATAAGGACTAGCGACCACTGACATTGATCAAGGGGATCCTGCATTCCCCATATAAGAGCCATCGATCCATGTCATTGGCCTCTAGTCCTTATACGGGGAGTTCATGTGATCTCCATTAATCAAGCTAAGCCTATTTTCCGGGTAAGTTTTAACTTTATTTATAGTTTAATATTTGTTTTTATTTATTATTTCTTACTGTTGGATTAGGCTTACTTAAACGATAAGGAATCGATAAAAAAAAATCACTTGTTTTTAGGTTGCATACTCTCTTTAAAGAAATATTAATTCTTTATATTTTTATTTTTGAAATCCGATGCTAATAGGTAATTATATAACTGGATAATTTAACGTAATCGTCATTGTATAGTAAAAGGCAGGCAACGTACGTCTGAAAATAAGTTTGCTTATAAATGAAAGACCATAGAAATCCTGAATGTCTTCGCATTGAAGGGTCAGCGAACAATCGAATGGAGATCTCGCCTTAACGTCGGACCTTTGCTCATTGGTTGCTGACCCTTCAACGTGAAGAAATTATCTATGAATCCAGATAAGTCTATTTTAAATTTATTTCTAGTATATTTTAAAATTTTTACTGACAGATTAGGCATATTTAAACGATAAAGAATCGATAAAAAAATCAGTTATTAGGTTGCATTCTCCCTTTAAATCTATGTCGAGTAATAAATAGTTAACGTTTTTTTATGTAAACTAACTGGTTTTGGTTTAAACTCTTAGGTGAAATGGGTTGCACCAAGTTTTATGGTTACGGCCGGAATATTTCTTGCAGGATCTAGCTGTGTCATATTCGGGTAAAAAAATCTAAATATTCATGCTTAATCTTAATTAGTAATTCCAGAATAAATATTTCGTATGCTAATTGAATACTGGCCGGCCTTGGTCAGAAACATTTAAAGGCCCAAAAGTAAATTTATATCACTCACAATTAAATATATCTAAATAAATGTATCATGTAATATTGAACATCACTTTTCAGATTTTTTTAAAGTTTCTTAAAAACGCATGTTCCAATTTTAGCTCCAAGTTTCCCTTTAAGAATTTATCGATACAGGAGTTTAATTATATTTAAAACATTTTAATCTCGTTTAATCTATTGTTTGTAGGTTTTTAAATCGGGCACCTTATGGCACACCATTTATCACGTTGGCGTTCGTCGTTCGTATAGTAGAAGGTTTAGGATGCGCTGCAGTAATCACAGCTAGTTTCACAATCGTAGCGGGAGAATTTCCTACTAGAATTGCCAAAACATTCGTAAGAAAACTATCTTAATAAAATGATTAAAACTAATAAACATTAAGTATGTCATATGAGGCAACCAGTGTTGCGAAATATCTTAATTTCATCCATGATATAAGGTCAAAGTTTGGCAAATGCTTGTAAAAGAATCAAACATCGTTAATAACAATACATTTCATACGATTAATGAAAATCAAACGAGTTCCTTACATAAATAATGGCATCATATCTTAGCAACGTTCACACTACCGTATCCCATTTAAATTTAATCGATAAAATCAAACCGATATTTAAATGGCTCGGAATCGATTTAAGTTCGCCATCTGTTAACGCATTATCTTCACGAACCAATTTATTATGGTTTCATCTGTACGTTATTGAAGCCGAATCTGTTTGCAAATGGTTCCCGAAGCAGTTTCGTGAAATCGATTCAAGAGAAACGGTTTCCCGGGCTGCAGCGAAACGTTTTGAATCGACTCCAAGGCCTATTGTGAACGCAGTTTGAGAATAGCCAAGCGGAGTTTTAAAAAACATTTTAAATTGCATACTTAATGCGTATTAGTATGTTTAAATATCAGAACTTTTAATTTTCGAGAATAAACTCGTGATCATTCTCGTGACCAATTAAAAGCAATTATATATCACCACCCTTGTACTTATAGTCAGCCTTGGAAACTAGCTTCGGGTTAGGTTTGATCGCCGGACCAACCATTGGAGGAGTACTTTATGAAGTAATATTTCTAACTTATATATATTTCATATAACAGATAATAACCCTTATATAATAGGCCCAAGGTTACACACTACCGTTTTTGGTTATGGGTATTCTAATGCTAATGGGATCCATTCTTGGCTGTCTCGTGATTCCAGAATCAAGTTGGTATCGTCATTATTGGTATTATCATATTTAAAGTGAGGCTGTCAAGTATTTCAGTAACTTTTTTTTGGAAAGATTGGAATTCAAAATTCTCGGCCTATTTCCATGAATCGCTTCATTTTGTAAAAATTTTCAAAACATAACACGTCATCGTTATGGTCTATTGGCAACTAAGCGCGTTCTGGCACGTGACGTAGTTGTTTTCGCGCGGTCTTTTTCGTGAAAGTACTGAATGCAGAAAGTCCTACAGTTTATACAAATTACGATTCTGAATGAAACTGAATCATCAATTAATATATTTTCTGAGTTTAATTTTTAATGTACGATTTTCACTAGTTTGGAAAACTAAAATATTACCATGGGGGGCTTCGAAAGAAATGATGACAACTCACTTTAAAATATCCTACATTAAATTTGAGGTATTTTTAAATGACTAATTTTTCTTTTTTTACCATTAGAACCACCGCCTTTACATTCGGGTAATTTATTCAAATACGTCGGCGAATTTGGCGTCGTTCTAGACGGTTTGAGTTTAGTTACATCTTTAACCTTTATCGGATTCAACAGTGCCACGTTGGAACCACATATAAGACAGGTCAATATTAAAGTTTTAAAGGGATACCTACTAGACTATAGTAAAGAGTTGTTTATAGTATATTATGACTGATAAATTAGGTTAAATTTGGACAAATTAAATTTCGATAAAATAGGAAAAAACTTGGACAAATTAGATTAATTACATTTCGATAAAATATGGGATAAATTTGAAAAAAAAAAAATAGAATAAATTGGGAAAAAAATAGAATAAATTGGGAAAAAAAAAATAGAATAAATTGGGAAAAAAAAATAGAATAAATTGGGGAAAAAAAATAGAATAAATTGGGGAAAAAAAATAGAATAAATTGGGAAAAAAAAGAATAAATTGGGAAAAAATAGAATAGAAAAACAGGATATTACATGACATCTCGAAATGATAGGAATTATAGAACTGGGAGCCCTACGAGGGGTAGACACTCGCGAACTCAGGTGTACAAAATCGTTGAACTCTTTGCACTATCAAAGCTGAATTAAGAGTTCATAAGAGTTCGAACTCAATGCAATGTCAATGCTAAACTTGGTGAACTCTGTTGTACAGCGAATTCAAGAGTGTCTGACCCGGTCTGACCCCTCGGAGCCCTGTTTTAAAAACAAACTGAACAACTTGACGCCCTTTTTCAATATTTACTTATTATTCCCAGGCTACATCAGCTGCTCTAATATAATATATACTTTTGGTTTTTACGCAGTTCAACATATCACCATCATTAATCGGTTTCATTTTCGTCATTACTGGTTCTATTTACGGAATAACTTCACCCATTTGGGGATGGTTATGCGACAAGGGGGTAAGTTTAAATCCAGCCTTCAATATTTGTTGAACCACGCGTGATTTATTAGTGATTGAACTAAAAAATGATCTTCAACAATAACAAACTGCTATTTATCTCTCAGATAAAACTGGAATTCTTAATCATAGTAGGGTACCTCTTACAATGCGTTAATTTAGTATTCATTGGTCCGGCACCCTATCTGCCAATAAATACGTAAGTTTCGTATACTGACGTCATTCCGTTGATCTTGTTTTGAAATTTGATCATTGTTTAGACAACTGTGGTTGGTAATCGTCTCATTAGTTTTCGGAGGTGTTGGTATCGCGGCAAAAGTGGTTTGCACTTTTATACACGCATTACGTTCGTCAATGTAAGTATTATTAAAATTGTAATTCAAAATGTATCTAAACTGATCCCTATAACTTTATTTGCCAGAGATCGAGGATTCCCTAACGACGTCACGACACACGCTATGGTATCCGCAATGTTTTCCTCGTGCAATTCTTTAGGGTAAAGTCATTTAAATTATATTAATGTTTAATTTTAGGTAGTGGAAAAGTTGGGTATTTTTGAAATTAATTTAAAATGCAGACAAACATTTTTATTTTCTGTCTTTCGCGCGTTGTTTTTCGTAAAATTGCTTAACCAGAATCAATCTAATCCGTCATAAATTGGGAAATTTAAATCTATATATTTAAAGGCAAACTTGGAGCTAAAAATGGAACCAAAAATTAATTTGAACACCAAAACCGTGTCTAAAATTTGCTTGAAAATTCTCAAATAAGTTTTTTTTTTTTTTTTTTTTTTTTTTTTTGGCAAGGTAATTCCGAAAATAAATTCAAAAGCTGCATTCCATTTTTAGCTCCAAGATTCCCCTTAAAATATTACAGTACCCTCTGTTATATAAAACCAGTTACTCATTATCAATTTCTAATTAGAGCTTTCATCGGTCCTACTTTTGGCGGTGTAATGTTGGATACTCTCGGCTATCGTTACGGAACTCAAATATTATTGGCAATGGAAGGAACTGTGGTAAGAGTAAACCAATTTTTTACTCGTATCAAATAGAAAAAGCGCACCGCTCTATAAAATTCATAATACTATAAAACAAGTTGGGAAGCGAACTATTACCTCTCTGAATACAAACGTCTTACTCCTATGACCTAGCCTCGAGAGACCAGTCACTCACCGTAATCGGCGTACCTTTGAGTGTACTAAAGCGTAATCTTTAAAATCCCTGCCTTTGACAGTGCTAAAATTATTATTAGTAATCCGTAATCAGTGTACAGGGAATCCGAGAGTAATTAGCACCTCGCCTGGTCTAACCAAATTTGTAAGATAAAAAGTAGTGTATCCATTGTGGATTTGTGTTTAAAGTGGGAATTAAAAGTATTGGTTAAATAATTTTCCAATAGGCCTTTCTATAAAATAATCTTAGAAACGGATAAAATACTCGTTAAAAAGCACCCGTTTGTATTGAAGATGTAGTGTTTTTTCAAGGTTGGTTCAAAGTACAGGATTTCCTCATATAAGGTCTAACAACCAATATCATTAGTCGTTGGTCCTTATATATATGGAGTTCAGTATCGCCATGAATTAAAATTATAAATTTATTTGTAGTTTAGGAAAACACTAGTTTGTAATTTTTTTACTTGTGGTTGCATTCTCCCTTTAAAACACAAATAAACACACACACACACACACACACACACACACACACACACACACAAACGTCGATTTCAAAACCTATCCGTGAAGTACAGTAACTACTGAAATTCCGATTATAGTAACAACGGTTTCGCTTCGGTAAATCTCGTTGAGAAAAATAGATATATATCTATATAAATCTAAAGTAGGATTCGATTCAAATTTTTTGATATAGAGGAAAGGAAACAAAACGATGTGATAAAAACGGATAAAAAGGTTCCGGTCTATTTTCTTTATTAAACAGTCGTCATGTTTCCATCATCCACGCCCTTGTATAGATTGATTTTAAAAGCTTAATAACATCCGCGAATACCGAATAATTCGATTAAAAAGTCTAGTGCAACAAATATTTTAGAAGCGCGTTCACTTTTAAAAGAACTAAATTACTAATCAATATTCAGAGTATAGAGCAATTTCCACAATTTTATACGTATATTTTTGTTTTACAGATGATTCTCTCTATAATATATTTTTTTTGCAAGCCAAAGATTGGTTCGCTAGAAAACCTTAAGCCTCTTCCCATTACACTAGCCACTCAAGAGGCGATGATGTACAAGACTGAAGCCATAGGAAGACTTATTAGATATCGTAAGACTGAAAAAAACGACGAAAGTATGAGCGACATTGATATCGATCCATTATTGTCAATAGGGCCATGATCTTAATTTTAAGATAATTTTACCTTGTTTATCATTTAGTTGTTTTTGAAATAAAATTTTTTAAAAGTTATAAATCGTAGATAATTACGAATTTAATTGAGTTTTAAATTCCCTATAATTATGAAATTAACTGATTTTTGCTAAACAATTAGAGCCTATTTAGTTGTATGCGAGTTAAAATAATTATACCAGGCTTTAATTTAATTAGATATAGTATTGTCTTCTATCAACTACTACATGGCCATCTTATTGGCTACATTACCAATAATGGTTTCCTAAAAAGAAAATGCATACAAGATTGCATAGATGGGCGTGCTTCACGGAGTTTAGTACAGTGGAAGGCTTGCGAAGCGCTTCACGCGAAGTGCTTCGCTAGCCTTCCACTGTACTACACTCCGTGAAGCACGCCCATCTATGCAAGATTGTACCGTAATGTGAAGATCCATACGATTAAAATATAAGCAGGAATTTTTTTTCATATCGTAAGGGCAGATATTTGTTCACCAGCGCACGGAGGTGAAACGGAAAAAGATGGACAGTTGGTTATTAATTGAATAGTTTCGAGTTTACATAACATGTGTAATTCATATTCCTATAACATTTAGTGTAATACCGACGCCCGTGTTGAAACTAGGCATCATCATTTGACCTAGCTATACGAACCGCAGTCAGTTAAAAATTGAAGGAAAGAACAGCCAGGAATCTTAGTACCCCATAGGTTCTAAGAGACTATATGGGAGCGACCCTTCCCACATAACAGTGGCACACGAAAAATCAGACGCCGAGCGGAGTAATTTAGCCAGAACTTAAAACTATCATTAAAGGGAGAATGCGACCTAACATCAAGTGATTTTTTTATCGATTCTTTATCGTTTAAATAGGCCTACACCACTATTAAACAAATCGACAAGCAAATATTTAACTAGAAATAAATTTAAAACTTAACCGGAAAATAGGCTTAGCTGGAGGGCCATCGATCAATGTCATTGGTCCTTATATGGGGAGTTCAGGATCTCCATGAATCCCGCTAAGCCTATTTTGATGGTAAGTTTTAAATTTATTTACTTTTGAATTAGGCATATTTATACGATAAAAAAATCGATTAAAAAAATCGTTATTAGGCTGCATTCTCCCTTTACGTTAGACGTGTCAAATATATTCAAACACGAGGTATTTTTTATTTTCCGATTTTTTTATAAAGCAGATACATTTATGCCAAGGACGTTCAAGGCACTTAAAAAACTTAAAACTATTTCCCATCCCAACAGAAAGTTTTAAAACTCTCCCTTGCTTGGCAAATTGAAAATCCCTAATACTTAAGTAGGCACCCAACCTGACTCGATTAATTAGGGTCTTTTCAAAGTAGTATCGCGCAAAGCTCACGAATTTTAAAAATTAAAGGAGGATGCTTTTACCTACGCGTGACATTGGTTTTACGGTTCATTTCAATGTGCTACCATCAGCTTTTTTGGTCAAAAATGGTCCAAATTATGAATTAGACCAAAAATACCAAATGAATTCAACAAAAGGGATCAAAATTTAAAATATCTTTGGTCCACTTTTGTTGAATTCAGATTATTTCATTTGGTCTATTGAATTTTCCTCGAATTCTATTGAAAATTTACAATTTGGACCCTTTTTGACAAATAAGATTTTTCCTCATTAAGAAAGTCGATTTCTTTCGTTATTCAATGGGAACACAATTAAATTAACAGTGAAATCGATGTCACGCGTATTTAAAAATATCCGGGGGAAATTTTTATATTTCTATAAATTAAATTCGCGAGCTTGCCGCGAGATCAATTTGACAAGGTCCGAATCGAATCAAGTTGCGTGAGTACTTTAAAAATAAATTAATTGGGTCTATAGATTATCAAATAACTTTCAAATGTTTTTAAATAGTATAGAGATACGTGTTTTAAAAGCTACTTTGAAAATATGAGAGGCGTATTCGAGTTTTCTTAATCCATCCCATATACAAGAGATGCCTAAGGAGATATCGGCGAAGTTTTTATATAAGATTTAAGTTTTTCGCGCCCCCTTTCACAAATTGATTCCAGTTAAACAGTTACCTGACGGGCGCGATGTTACCCGCGAAAGAGCTGTCGGAAAGAAGCAAAAAGATCCACGTGGTGGACAGTGCCAGTTATGGGACCATTTCAACGAGCAAATCCCTAGACGAGTACTCGAGACCGAGGCTCGTAACAGAATCAGATTCCGTATCCGTGCAATTACCACCGTTAACGTCTAAAGACTGGTGGTTACTATTTTCACTATGTTACGCGGAATTTTTCTTGGCAGCCTGTGTTTCACTACAAGCACCGTTTTTCCCCAAAGAGGTACGATAATTTACGATTTCATTTATATTTTACTTAGGTATATCAATTTGGTTTTTCATGTTTTGTATTAAAACACTACATTATGTAACAATTAAAGGGAAACTACAAGCTAAAAATGATACAACATCCGTTGAATTTATTTTTCAACTTGGAGCTAAAAATGGAACAGCTTTTGAATGTATTTAAGGAATTAAATTCTAAAATTTGGTAAAATTTGAAAAAAAAAAAAAAAAATTAAATATAAATTCAAGCTAATCACATTATTTCAGCCTTCAGCAGCGCTTTAACATTAAAAGAATTGGCCGGCTTAAGTCCAAGGTCTTAAGCATGAAACGCGGGTATATTCTTTTAATGTTAGGACTTTACAAGCACTGTTGAAGGCTGAAATAATATGATTGGCTCGAATTTATATTTACTTTTTTCAAATTTAACAAACTTTAGAAATTAATTTAAACACCAAAAACGTGTCCAAAAATTGCTTAAAAATTCTCGAATACTTTTATGACACGGTGATTCCGAAAATAAATTCAAAAGTTGTTCTATTTTTAGCTCCAAGTTTCCCTTTAAATTTTTATACAGACCAAAAATTATTTTAAACTTCGGAAAATAACATTATTCGCATAAAATAATTTAACTATTACTACTGTCAGAACTAGTGACGAGTGGTAAATCAATTATGTCAGAATCGTTGACTTCATTGCTGTGGGGCTTTCTTCCCACGTCTAAAAACACCATATTTTGCTTTTATATTACGAAAATTGGTAATAGTGGAGAAAATTTCATTGGTTTTGGTGTTATAACTGAAGCAAAGAGCACCCATAAAGGAAAACTATAAAAACTCAAATGTTCCCTCTTGCTACAGTGAATCCCTGGTATGAATATAAAATGTTATCGATTTTATTTTTATTGAAGAACGATTAATATTCGACCGACGTTTAAAATGAAAATGTGCTTTTTACGGCACCACGGCACGTAGAAGGGAGATCAGAAAGGTTAAAGTTACGAAATTCTAACTTTGTTCTAATTCTTTCAGGCGGGCCTCAAAGGGGTTTCGGCTACGGTCTACGGACTGGTTTTTGGCGTATTCGAGCTTGTGATAATCATATCTTCTCCCATTTACGGAAAATTGGTAGTTTATTTTTCGTTACCATATTTTTAATAACGCTTTAGTAAATTTATTATTGACTTAACAGCGCGTAAAATGTGAGGCTACCTTTTAATACTTATGATTTCCAGTGAAAGAAATGGGTTCATCAACTCAAGCAAAACAATAACGTAAAATAAATAATTTTTAAAAAGCTAAAAGCTTATTTAAAATAAATAATAAAAAGTAAACCTCACATAAAATGAATTAACAATTTGCTCGCTTCTTAACGAAACATTATACCTTAAATTTTAATTGACATTAAGTAAATTAAATTAGCGTCAAGTTACGATAAACCGAATCACAACTATTCGTTGAATTAATTTTATTTGACTTTTGTAGAAGTCAAAAAATTGCTTAAAAATCTCAAAAAAAAAAATGTAGTTAGTTTTTTTAAAACAATTATATAAGTTTCATTAGAATTATTTCCTTTCCAAAAACATCCCCTCAGTGCTATGACGACTGGCTCCCAAATGGAGGCCAATGAGAGTAGATTTCACTGATTAACAGCCGATATCGAGCCGAAGATCATGTTTTGGAAGGGAAATAGAAGCAACTAAACGAATGGAAATTAAATTTAGTTTAAATTCTAAGTCGAAAAAAAGTCGAAAATGCGGACTAACTGGTTTTTGTTTAAACTCGTAGGTGAAATGGGTTGCGCCAAGTTTTATGGTTACGGCCGGAATCTTTCTCGCGGGATCTAGCTGTATCTTATTCGGGTAAATAAAAATATAAAATTCTCATACTTTAATTAGTAATCTATCACTAATTTCTACTAAATTTGTATTCATACAAGTTTTGAATAGTGGAGGGTCCTCTTCAGAAACATGAAAGGTTTTTCATTACAGACCCATTAAATTTAAATTAAAATCACCCACAATTTAATATAATAACTTCTTTACACGAGAAAAAAATTAAAACGGGAAAAGTTTCCCTCTAAGATGATGAATATGAAATATTATGTCAGTATTTTTAAACAGATGCTGTAGCATTTTCGGAAAGATCGTTAAAGATAGAATGCAACTTACCAACAACTGATTTTTTTTTTATAGATTCTTTATCGTTTAATTATAGGCATAGTCCACCAGTAAAAAATTATAAACAATATTAAACTAATTTAAAAGGCCTAAATTTAAAATTAAGCATAGCTGAATTCATGGAGATCCTGAATTTCTTCGCATTGATGGGTCAGCGACCAATGAGCATGGTCCGTTGTTAAGGCGAGATCTCCATGAGACTTCCAATGACATTTGATTGGTCGCTGACCCTTCAATGGGACCAAATTCAGGATCTGTGTGAATCCAGCTAAGCCTATTTTCCCGGTAAGTTTTAAATTTATTTCTGGTTTAATATTTGGTTGTTATTTTATTTTACTGATGGAGTAGGCTTATTTAAACGACAAATAATCATTTGTTATTAGGTTGCATTCTCCATTTAAAAATTATTCAAATAAATTTATTTAATAATCGATTAGGCGACAGGCCGTTCGTTGTGCGGGCAAAAACAAATTATCAAAGAACAAAGACCAGGAATATTGGTTTTCAAAAGTAGGAAAAAAAGAATAATATTATTCATAGACCTTCGAAAGAAAACCTTACTTTAAATAAATATCTGCAATTAAACTTAAGTGTTGGTCCATAGCTTCCGACTGAAAAATTTAGTTTAATTATACTTTAACGAGTTTATAATCTTGTTTAATCTATTGTTTACAGGTTTTTAAATTGGGCACCTTCTGGCCCACCATTCATCACGATGTCGTTCCTCGTTCGTATAGTGGAAGGTTTAGGATACGCGGCAGTATTCACCGCTAACTTCAAAATCATAGCGGGAGAATTTCCTAATAGAATTGCCAGTACATTCGTAAGAAAACTATCTTAATAACAACATTATATCATAAATAACGACAGCTGGCCAATTTTGCCTGAGCAATCAATAAAAACATTTACAAACGAATATTAAACTAGAAATAAATTTAAAACTTACCATCAAAATAGGCTTAACTGGATTCATGGAGATCCTGAACCGAGGAGGCAAACACTCGCGAACTCAGGTGTACAAATTTTTTGAACTCTTTGCACTATCAAAGCTGAACTCAGAGTTCGAACTCAATGCACTGTCAAAGCTAAGTGAACTCAGGTGTACAGCGAATTCAAGAGTGTCTGACCCCTGGTCCTGAACTCTCTATACAAGCATCAGAGACCAATGACATTGATCATGGAGATCCTGCATTCCCCATATAAGAAGCATCGATCAATGCCATTGGCCGCTAGTCCTTATATGGGGAGTTCAGGATATCTACATGAATGCCGATTTTATTTCTAGTTTAATATTGGTTTGTATTTTTTTTTACTGGTGGATTAGGCCTGTTTAAACGATAAGGAATCGATAAAAAAATCAAATGCTGTTAGGTTGCATTCTCCCTTTAAAATGAGAATGCAACATATTAATAATTCTCTTGTCCTATTAATACCAATTATATATTTAGTCAGCCTTGGAGACCAGCTTCTGGATGGGTTTGATCGCGGGACCGACCATTGGAGGAATTCTTTACAAAGTACTATTTTTAATCCTACATACATATTACGTATAATACATTTATCTTGCAATAGGCCCTAGGTTACACACTACCGTTCTTGGTTATGGGTACTTTACTGATAATGGGTTCCATCCTCGGCTCTATCATGATTCCAGAATCAAGTTGGTTTCGTTCACCTCTTATTATATTTAAAATTGTAATAATAATTACTGCAATCCCGAGCCGAAAGAGATGACCCAAGAGGTCGGTGCTGGTTCAAGACAAGTGCACCACGAATCAATTGTCATCTTTCGTCTCGAGGTTGGCAGGATTTATTAACATCTCTGCAACTGGGAATAATATAGTTCTTAACTATAAAAGTCACCAGAGTTTAATTAAGAATAAATTATAGCGAATACCACTGGACCACTCTCAGGGTGCTCTGAATCAAAAAGCAACTAATTTAAAACCTAACTGCTCTTACCCTCGCGCGTTTAAGAGCATCGAGCAGTGAAACGTAAAATTTGAATAGATTGCATCTCCCAATCAAAACAGTGAAAAATCGGTTGCTCTTTAGAAAAAAAAAAAAAAAAAAAAAAAAAAAAAAAAAAAAAATTGATTTCCCGTGTAATTCAAAAAAGTTACTGCTTTAAAGCATCCAGTGGAATTTGCTACTATTGACATTTTAAATTAGGTCTACCAATTATTTTTTACCGTTAGAACCACCACCTTTACAGACGGGTAATTTAAAGAAGTACGCCGCCGATTTTGGCGTCATGCTGGACGGTTTAAGTTTAGTTACATCTTTAATCTTTACCGGATTCAATAGCGCCACGTTGGAACCACATATAAGACAGGTCAATATAAATGTTTTAAAGGGATTATAGCTTTATATAATATCAAAAGTATCGCTTTTAACCATAAAAGTAAACAACGCCACCTTAATACTATCAGCAAAGGTCCAGGTAAATGTATCCGATTCGACACACTCTAGCGGCCGCAGTCGCCGTGTAAATAATGAAATCGGAGAAATTCCGGAGTTGGGAGTGAAGGCAATATAGCGAAGCGCGGCCCGCCTAAATTCTGTCCCTCTGTCCCGACTCAAAATATCGAGGAAGTGTCCAAATCACTGGAGCCAAATAAAGGTGATGACGTTTTTGGCTAGTTTTAAGTGATGGGCTATGACGTATAACTGATAGTATTAAGCTACGGGGCGTTGTTTACTTTTATGGAATAAATTGATATATTTTTGGGGGTTTTATACAGTTCAACCTATCACCACCATTAATCGGTCTGATTTTCGTCATTACTGGTTGCATTTACGGCATAACTTCACCCTTTTGGGGATGGTTATGCGACAAGGGGGTAAGTTTAAATCCAATCTTCATTATATTGAACTATAAGGTTAGTTCTTCAACAGTAACCATATTATTTCAGGTAAGATTGGAACTCTTAATCATAGTAGGGTACCTATTGCAATGCGTCAGTTTAATATTAATTGGGCCCGCACCCTATCTGCCACTAAATACGTAAGTTACGTATACTGACGTCATTCCGTTGACCTTGTTTTTGCTAATCTTTATATAGACAACTGTGGCTGGTCATTGTCTCATTAATTATCGGAGGTATTGGTATCGCGGCCAAAGTAGTTTGCACTTTTATACACGCATTACGCGAATCAATGTAAGTATTAACGAAATTGTAATTAATTTAAAATGGATCTAAACTAAACCATAAAACTCTGTTAGAGATCGAGGATTCCCTAACGACATCACGACACACGCTATGGTATCTGAAATGTTTAACTCGTGTAATTCTATAGGGTAAAGTGATTTAAATTATATTAATGCTTAATATTGAGAGGCTGATCTCTCCGCGTAATTAGTATGGAAGTATGTAGCTTAGATTTCACTGAAGCGATTAAATAACTGAGTAGGTATTTAGCGACAGTAAAAGGCTGTAGTTAACCAATCTGGCGATTTACAGTAATTGTATATACAGTCAATATATACTTATATAAAAATATATTCAAGCCCCTGTTTTGAACCGCTCGCTGGCAAATTACCGGTATTTAGTAATTAATAGCGGTAATTTACAGTTATATAAATTCAGTGTTTGAATCTATGCGGTATTTGGTAAATTACTTTTAAATTACAGCGATATTTGGAAAGTTACTGGTAAATTGAGACTAGCATCTCTAAGAATATCACAATAAACAGAACCAATTTTGCAAACACCAGAATGCCCTCTTCAGACGAGGCATAATTAACCAAATCGAGGTTTATTGAACTGAAAAGGCTATGTAAACCTCGGTTAAATCTGATTAAACCACGGCTAATTATGCCTCGTCTGGTATCAGCCTAGTTTTAAGTCAGTTAATCAATTTCTAAATTATTCAGAGCTTTCATCGGTCCTACTCTTGGCGGTATTATGTCGGATACTCTCGGATATCGTAAAGGAACTCAAATATTATTGATCATGGAAGTAGTTGTGGTAAGAATATACTAATTTTTTTCTATCTCCCTGTCCCCAAAAAAAAGCATACCCCTTCGCACGCGCTCTATAAAATTTATAATGATATAAAATTACTGAAATTCCCATAATAGAAACAACGGTTTCGCTTCGGTAACTCTCGTTCGATTCAAAATTTCGATATAGGATAAAAAGGTTCCGATCTATTTTCTATTACACTATCGTCACGTTTCCATCCACGCCCTTATAATTATATAAACCGTTATAGATTGATTATAACCGATTAATAACATCCGTGAATACCGAATAATTCGATAAAATTACAAAATTTCATTATATTTCAGAAGCGCGATCACTTTTAAAATTTGAAATTGGGTTAAATTTAAGGCACGTTTTTAATCACACGCGTTAAACTGATTACAGGCTTTGACAATGCTAAATACGTAGCGAGTTGTGTAATTACAAGGCTCCCACCTAAAACGCCTCGAAAAAATTAAAATATGGGCGTATTCAAGTAATAGTAGGTGACCAAAAAACTAGTAGTGCACTCTTTGTTTAATTTCCATTTTAATTAGACTATTAGTGACAAAAAAAAAAACCCTGGATCAGTCTAGAGGCACGTTCACACTACAGACTTAAAACCCGTTTAAAACCATTATGGAAATTTCAAACTGTGAAATATCTGGGTCAACAGTATCATAAAAATCTTTAAAACGGCTTGATAATTTTGTAATTTAATCGAACTCAGTTCAGAGCAACTTCCACAATTTAAATTATTTGTAATTTTTTTGTTTCGCAGTTGATTCTCTTTATAATACATTTTATTCGCAAACAAAAGTTTGAATGGCTTGAAAATATTCTAAAGGCCAGTCAAAAGACGACCGTGCACAAGAGTGAGCCGGAAAACAGATACGCTAGATACCTTAAAACTGAAACAAACAGTGAGTGTATTTCATCGAGTGAGGAAGAAAACGAACTTGAATTGTCAATAGGATCGTGATATTAATCAGGGTAAATTAATCATTTAGTTGTTTTGAAATAAAATACATATATATATATTTTAAAGTTGATAATTACAAATTGATTTGCAACTCCCTAATTACGAAACTAATATTATCTGAACAATTTGAGCTCATTTTTATGTATGTTTAAACATTTCAACGTGTCATTAGTACCAACATCATCATTAATTAATATACTATATAGGAAAATATATATCATAATATATTTAATAGATTTTGAATATTTAAAATGTACAGGAAAATAATACACAGGGTTTTAAATACTGTAAATTCACTTCAAACAAATATTGGTTAAAATCATTGTATTGAATTCAACCAAAAATACTATTAAGTATTACAAAGACGAACAAACCCATAACGTAATAGACTATACACTTAATTGTCTTTCCGTTTTGGTATATTCACAATATACTTAGATAATTAATCCATGGGATCCACCGTAGTTTCTTCCACCAAGGAATTGAGTTGAGCCTCATCAGCAGCCATTTCGCGACAAGCTCGCATATCCACGAACCTCTTTTCATCCACCAATAACTTTTCGATATAATCCTCGGCCATCTTCCTATCGACTGCTAAATACTCGGCCTTCACTTCGACTTGAGGGGAAATCGGCGTGGGTTCTTGATAATCCGCCTTTTGACCATTGCCGTCCACCTTGGGTCTCGCAACCGGTGAACTTTCGGGGCTATCTGAAGATTCGGAAACGGTCATTTGAGGAGGGGGTCCCAAATGGGCTAAGCGAGACTTGCAACTAGGTCTCTCCGGTCGGTTGGGGCTTTTCACCCTTTGGTTGTAGCATTTTTGTTGTTCGATCCAAGGAGGGCGTGTCTGGGGGTTCGCGATCCCGGGACCATGCGGAGGCAACGAGTTCAATACCGCTTGTTGCCCCAACCAATTGAGTAAACGATCCCGACGTGCCGCGTAGGGTCCTAAACCGGATTCCGAACCCGAACCGTAACACTGGCAGGCTTCGCGGGCACTTAGGACGCAAGAACCCAAAGACACGAGGCAACTAACGATAGCCAGGACTAATAAAGCCCCATTGCAAGCGATAGCCGAAGCTAAGGTCGAAAATTGGCCCAAAAACATCACGGGTTGACCTTTGTCGTCAACGTAGAAAGAATCCGGGGCGTTGACGTCGCTAGCCACGCCAGTAGCGCACAAAACAATCACCAATCCGCAAGTCGCGATACCGAACAGACTAAAAATTAGGAATGCCACGATTCGGACCGATTTCGATGGACGACGACTGGCTAAGATCCCGATGACCCCAGTTGATAAAATCAAGGCACCGCCCCAGACTCCACCGCCTAGGTACGATAAGGACGCGTCAACGAAGATGGAGACGATGCCGAAGATGATCATTAAGGTCCCGCATAGGCATTGGGCCATCGAGAAGGTCTTGACCAGTTTGGCCGGGAAGAAAGCTCCGCGCAACATCAGTCGACGTCCTTCGAAGTAGTCGAAGTCGTCCTCGTTGGATTTCTTGAGACGGGCCGGGTAGAAAAGGGACGGTTGTCCCTTGTAGAACAACAGTTCCTCCAAGGAAGACCGTTTTGATAACCGGTCATGGGAGGAGCCCAAACTCTCTGGTTCCACCATAATTAGAGTCACTCAAGCTTAACCCTAATTAAAATAATTTTGATAGAAGAAAAAAAGTAAACGCGAGTATTTTAATCCTCACTTTCCCCGATTTCTGACAAATATTTGATTAATCCAAATTAAAATTATCAATTTAAATTCTGATTGACTATATTAAACCTTGGATCCTTACGAAAAAAGTTTAGCAAACAATCTAATCCTTACTTTTTCCTAGATTGCAGACAAATAAATATTTGATTAATCCAAATTAAATTCTGATTGACTAAGTCAAACCTTTGACCCTTTATCTAAAGGATAAAACCTACAAATTTTATTTAGCAAACACATAAAACGATCCATTCTTAAAATCAAACATCATCACAAACCTTGTTTTGAACACTTTATGGATTCAAATATTTAGAAATATGCGTCAAAAGCATAATATAGTAATACAAACTACCACGATTAAAACCAACGTTATCTCATACGAGCACCATGATCCAGAGATCAAACATCCCCTCAATTACAAGTATATTTCCTTCCAAAAAAATTAAAATACGTAGCTATGAATAGAAACCGAAATTTCACGACTTTCACCAATTGACATGTAAATACAATCACGATAATATCTTCAAAAACATGAATTCGAGCATGAATTACAACTCTAACGTCATAAAAAGTAACTTCGGTCTGCAGGTTGAGGTTTTAAATCATCCCTGTCCTTAATTTCGAGGGTATAAATAATATGGAATAAGATCAAACTGGGTCTCGCGTGAGATAAGAAATACCAAATCTGGTTTTTATGATTAGGCCCGGGATATAAATAGAAATCGCCACGGAGAGGGTAGAAAATTTAAAGTGAGGGTGGTATAAATCACAAATTATTGAAACAAGCGTAGTATTAAGTATTTAATTAAGCTTCTTTCGAGTGTTATAACCTGTATTTTATTGCTTTGCAACCAATCATTCGCCATATTTTGTATCTATTTCTAGCCAGGTAAGCCTAAATTTTAAATATTTAAATGCGAATTCCACTGGGTGCTCTAGAGCATGAGAAATCTCTCTGACCGGGACAGATCATTGTCGAACTACTGGGAAAATCGAGTACTCTCGGGGCAACTTTAATTGCTCTGTCTTTTTGAAAAGAGAGCAACGGAAAAAAAGCACTTTTTTAAATGATTTCATTTGGGGATTAATCTTTTAAAATTTTTCAGACGAGTTTTTGTTTTGTTTGTTAGTTTATAAATGATTTAATAAAGGACCTAGTACGTCGGAAAGCTCTTACGAAAACGCTTACTTAATAAAGTTTTTCTTAACCATGAAGTTGCAGTCTCGTTAATTAATTTAATATTTAAAAGTTAATTACCATGGTCAATAAATTATGTATAATTTTAAGGTATTTTCATTTGAAATTTAATAATTACTTCATCGCTTACTTATCTGCTAAATTGATAGATTATTTTCTAGAACTTTATCTTCCCTTTAAGAGCTCCATTGTGTTTGAAATTTCCTAGGGAAGGTAATCGGTTATTTATCAAAACCTATAAAGAAACTGATTTCCCCGCCTCATAGCCACAATTATAGTTCTTTTACAACGCATCTCTCGAATTAAAACCGAAAATACCTTCCTCCCGCAGAGATCTTGCTCGATTCGTTTCCACAAAAATAGGTTAGCGTGTCATGTATTTTAACATGGCGCATTAGAGACAAAACTTTAGCGAACATATTTTAACGCGATCTCCTTCAGACATTTAATAATAAAAATTCGCGAATTGGGGAGCGGAGGGAAAAGAATACGATTTGCCATTTTGTACAACAATGAATGATTACCGTACAATAATTATTTTGAAATTTAGAAATCTGTTAACGACGAGGTTAAATAAATATGTAAAATTACCTTGTCACGGTTTCTTCGTAAAAACCCAAATTAAATTTAAGTAACATTTTCAGAAAGATCGTTAAAAATAGATTAACAATATCATTAGCCAGTTATCATCTAGATATTTCAAAATATTGGTCCTATCGAGACGCTGCAGACTAGATTTCTATATCGGTAATTAAATTGCCTTTATAATTTACAATTTGCTCTGCTAAAAATTAAGAACATAGTCTATATTTTAAAACTTCTTGGATTAAAAGGGAAGGTCAAAGTTTAACGTTTCAATTCGTCTACAGTAAAGGATAAAATATATATATAATATTTGACGAGTAATCATGACGTATAACGTGGAAAAATCATTAACGATTAGCAAATTAAAATGAAAGCTAAAACTATCTGGATTATATGACGTACTTTCACGAAAGAGACCGCACGAAAGCAGCCATATCACGTACCCAATTTGGTTTTTCATTTTACTAAATTGTAGTCATTTTTATTCGGCATCTTGGATCTTTGCTTAATTTGTATCTAATCCTTTCGAGTGGCGAGGCATAATTTTATTATTCGAAATTAATGAACGGAATGTCTACTTTCTAACGGTGCAATCAGTTTTGGTCTAGGAGATTGTAGTGAAAAGTTACGGCCATTTAAAAATAGGGGTCATTTTTGGACTTTTGCTTAATTTGTATCTAATGGCGAGGCATCCTTTGCAAGTGGCGAGGCATAATTTTTATTACTCGAAATTAATGAACGGAATGTCTACTTTCTAACGGTGCAATCAGTTTTGGCCTAGGAGATTGTAGTGTAAAGACACGGCCATTTAAAGATAGGACAGGGCCTCAAACTGTTAATTGAAAAAAACGCTTAGAGATTTTTTTGTGGTTGTGGAAATTACGGATAAAGTCCTAAAAGATAGGATTTTACAGGAATTTAGGGCCTCTTGTAGCCCTGCATATGCTGGATACTATAAATTTTTTGATAGATCATTAATCAGTTCCACTTAGTGATTTCAATGTGTACGGAGATTCAAACTACATAACCTTTATCTTCCATTGGTATCAAAATTATAAGAGCTACAACGGTACCTGTTGAATTCTCGAACCGATTTGGTATAATAACTTATACATGGTTGAACAATTATAAATATAAAGCCGGTTTTAAATTTCTTTTCTGCAGTTCCAAGGGATACAAGGATGATGGCATAAATCACGATTTGAGATAATTATAGCAAAAATAATTTATCTTGTATTCTAGGTAGGTTCAAAAAAATATATTTTAAAATGAGATCCAAGGATATCAGAATACATCAAAAATTTTGTTGAAAAACAAATTATATAAGATCAATTACTAAACGCTAACAATTTGGGATGTAATCTTAGTTTTATCACAGGGCATTTTTAAACACTATTATCCTTGGTATCATTCTTAAATCGAACAACCAAAAGGCTAATATTTAAATTTAACTTTTTAAAATATCATTATCTATTACTTAAAGGGAGAATGCAGCCTAACAAGTGATTTTTTATCGATTCCTAATTGTTTAAATAGGCCTAATCCATTAGTGAAAAAAATTTAGGAACAAATATTAATCTAGAAATAAATTTAAAACTTACACGGAAAATAGGCTTAGCGGGATTCATGGAGATTCTGATTTCCTCGCGTATATGGTCTAACGACCAATCGAATGCGAGTGTAAGTCTCGTGGAGATCTAGCGTGAACGACGCGCCTTTGCTTATTGGTCGCTAGACCTTACACGGAGGCAATTCAGGATCTCCACGAATCCCGCTAAGACTATTTTCAGCTTTAAATTTATTTCTAGTTTAATATTTGTTTTTTAAACTTTTAATTGGTGGATTAGGACTATTTAAACGATAAGGGATCGATAAAAAAAAAAAAATCACTTGTTATTAGGTTGCATTCTCCATTTAACCAGTGAATATTTTTTTCCAACGAGTAATCTAAAAATAATCCCAATATTTACAAATTTAACCGGTTGAGTAAAATGATTCAAAAATTGTTTTTAAAGGCCCCTTGAGCTACCTTTCACCTTTGAAGAGAATATTTTTTCCCATAATAACTCTCAATGGGTGACCTAGAAATAGTTCAAACCGGCTTCGCGACGAAATTCAAGAAAGGGTGCTTAAATTATAAAATATAAATTCCAGTTTTTCACGAGGAAAGACTTTAATAGATAAAAGAGACCCGTTTCGCTAATGATTATCCATTTCTTATTTTTAAACGGAGACAAAGACGTCATACAATCTTAAAAGATAACATCCTTTCTTCAGAAAAAAGAAAAAGTTTGTTATCGAAATCTCGTATACTTTAAAAGTAGATATTTAATAAATTATAAAAATAACTGAAGATTAAATTCTCCAAAACTATTTTTCAATGGATTAAAGGGATAATGAAGAATTCTGATATGTTATTTTTAATCAATTTAGGAGAATCAACCTAATAACAAGTGATTTTTTTATCGATTCTTTATCGTTTAAATAGGTCTAATCCAACAGTAAAAATTCAAACAATTATTAAACTAGAAATTAATTTAAAAGTTAACAGGAAAATAGGCTTAGCTGGATTTCTGGGGATCTTGAATTTCTTCGCGTTGAAAGATCATCGACAAACTGAATTTTATTGGAAGTCTCATGGAGATCTCGCCTTAACGACTGTCCTTCGCTCATTGGTCGCTGACCCTTCAATGCGAAGAAATTCAGTTAAGTGTATTTTAAGGGTAACTTTTTAAATGTCTACGTTAATATTTGTTTTAGGGATTAGGCGTATTTAAACAATAAGGAATCGATAAAAAACACTTGTTAGGTTGCATTCTCCCTTTAAAAAGCTTGTTCACTTAAAGTTGCAAATTCCCTGCAGGCTCACTTTGTTAATTAACTGTTAATTATTAAAATATAATTGTCATGGTTTTAATTATCTCTAAGCTATCCTCTTTATTTAAAACATTAAGGGGTTAGCTAACGTTAGATGTAAAATTAATTAAAATATTTCGATTTATTTCAGACCTGACATACTGAAGTGTTTAAAACATCCTTGAAAATATTTTCTTAGGGCAAATAACCACTTTCAAATACGTTATTAAAATGAAAAATCGATAACAACATTGTAATAAGGAAAATTCCGATAAAAACTGGGCAATTATATACAAGTTTCGTAGAAAACAAACCTTTGAAATGTCACAGGAATGTTAGTAATATTTATACATGTTTATACTTATACGTGAAATTATCTTTTTTTTATGCCGATCGACCTCCAAACAGAAAAAGGCTTAATAATATACTTTTGTTCAATAGCAGTCCACAAAATGGGAAGCTAAGATGATACTATCCACAATAGTCGCGTTCCTTTCCCAGTGACTTAAGATACGGTCACACTAGCATTTCTTAATCGGTTTGAAATGGTAAAATCAAACCGATATTAAAATCCCCAGGAATCGTTTCGAGCGTTATCTGCTCACGCATTATATTTATAAATCGATTTATTGTAGCTTCATCTATCGGTTGTTGAAACCGAATCGTTATGAAACTGGTTCCCGAAGCAGTTTCGATAAATCGAATCAAATCGATTCGATAAAAGACGGTTTCTTGTTCACATGAGTCCAGCGAAACGTTTTCAAACGGTTTAAATCGATTCCAAGGCCTAGTAGGAAAGCAGCTTTTGAATTCGCTAGTAATGGTGTTGGAAAGGTCAAAAGAACAATGTTTTTGGCATTTATGACTTAATTAATATCCAGCCTGTAGCGGTCCTAGCTGCCGAGATCAATTGAATTACCTCCCCAAATGAAGGTGAAATAGACTAATTCTAGGTTAATCCCGAGATTATTCTATATTAGAATATGGTGCGAGGTTAAATTTTTTTTGTTCTAATCCGCTTGAATATTTGATATTTGGCAAACATTTGTCCCATTTTAAAGAATCAAGGAAGCTTATTCACATTTTTAAAGGGGTCCTTAATTCTAATTCGCGAATGCCCTCGGGTTAAAATAAAACAATAACACAAAGAAATTGCGTGACAATTTCACATATATCAACAGTTACAACTTTGGGACTTGAAAAGGATCCGAGTTAAAATTGCCATAAAGAATGATCTTTAATTGAAATTTAAATACATTCCAAGAGTGTATTGTATCCTAAGAGGTTTAAAATTGCGTATAAATCCGCCTCAGCTTTCTCTATATATTGTTTCAAATAAATTATCACCTAAAATCTCTAATAAACTCTTTCCATACGAAATGAACCATCTTCCTCGCTTGGTTGAACTTTGACAGACGTTAATGAAATAGGACAGAGACTATAGTGCTTAGCGATATAAAAGTTTCAATGGAAATAGAGGTATTATCCGCGCATGATCTGTTTTTGTTTGTTTTTCTTAAGGGATGAGTTTAATTGAGATTTAATTATGGGAATCTTTATTAAAATGACCATCTTTTAATTGGAACTTATATCTCGAACGATACGAGATAAGAATTTGAGGAAATTGACTAGATATATTCATGGCTTCAACGAGTATAATAACAACGGGTTTCCTTGGGCCGATTTATTTGGGTTAATACGAGAAGTTTCTGTAACACGCGGAGGAAACAGAACGTAGTACATTCAACTCTCGATTAGAGATTTTCGGGAAATGGAAATTTTCCCAGGGAAATTACCATCTTATATAGCCAATTTAGTTTTGATTTGGTAGAGATACAATAAAAACCTTTTATAAAGAAGGTTACATACGAATTTCGCTATTGTCGATATAATTTAAGGATAGCAAGATTCTTTTAATACCGTATGCTACGAGAAGTTTTAAGTCAACAATGAAATTGACCCGAATTGACCATAACTTATCCTATTTAATGATTTTTTTAAGCATTTTATTTTATATGTAACTGAGAATCTTGAAGGGTCCAAGATTAAAAATAAGATTTTTGACGAACTTAACGAGAATTTTACGGTAATATCTATACTAGTTTTTGGTCTTCTAAGTTTGAAATACCCCAAAATAACCTTCGAATATAATCTATTTGAGCACTGGAGGTGAACCTCACGTTACTTAATTATTTTTTCCCCATGAATATTTTACGAAACAACCTCTTTTGACCTGAAGGTCAGTTTCAATTAACCCGGCCATTGCTTAGATAAATTCTAATTATAAAATCTTTAAACAAACATGTTTTATAACGTGTGAGTAAAGAAGTCTTAAAGAGAAGTGATTTTTTTATCGATTCCTTATCGTTTAAATATTCCTAATCCACCAATAACAAAAATTACAAACAGATATTGAATTAGAAATACATTTTCAACTTACCATAAAAATAGGCTTAGCTGGATTCATGGAGATCCTGTATTCCCCATATATGGGCCATCGATCCATGTCATTGGTCGCTAGTTCTTATTATATGAGGAATTCAGGATCTCCATGAATCCAGCTAAGCCTATTTTGATGGGAAGTTTAAAATTTATTTCTAGTTTAATATTTGTTTGTAAATTATTTTACTGTTGCATTAGGCCTACTTAAACGACAAGGAATCGATGAAAAAAAAATCACTTGCTATTAGGTTGCATTCTTCCTTTAAGAATCAAATTGTTGAGCGCGACTAAATTGCAGAGTTCATCTGTATTTAATATCCGGGAAAACTTTCTATTCGAAATTTACGCTAAAGGCACTAGAAGCACCATTTAAATTTTTTATGAGATAACGTTGGTTTTTATAAAGTTCTGAATAAATTTATTATAAATAAATAATCACTAATCCCTTCGTAATTAGGCATTACGAAAGAAACAAGGCATGTGATGATGCGAATTCTTTACCACTAATTAATACCTAAACTCAAATAATCCCAAATAAAAAGAAATCTTACTCACCAACTTATAATCAAAATTGCACCAACTTCTTAAATTAAATTAAATAAATCATAATATCATAGAAGAACGCTAGCGGAGTTGCTAACGTCTATAATAATTAAGATTTAATTAAAGAGATGTAAGGAATCCGAGAAGATCACAGCCTCACTCTCTGACAGATCCGTCGGTAATAAAATACATTGTATAGGGAACATTTCAAAACTTTTTCTGACTAATTTTTGCTTGAGCGATTCGAGATCCCCCTACTATTCCAATGACCTTGATATTTTTGTTTTGTACCACTTTTGAAGAACGGGAAACCCACGTTCGATACACGCACCCAAGCGGCAAAAACCTAATCAAGAAGCTATCTAGCAATTAATGACAAAAAACAATTAGAAACTAAATTACCAACACAGTGAGAAACATTAGAAACAGAATAATTATTTCCCCAAATCAAGAAGGTTTTCCTTACTCGTCAATTATAACTATTTTCAAAAGGTCAAACCTTTCATTTTTAACACGCATTCCCCAGGAACGTATTAAAGGGACTAAAAGAACCCGCATATACCCCTAAGGGCCCTACAATTCTTTGAAACATACTACGTGCATTGACGTCACACCCCCTAAGGGGGTAAGCAATATTACATACTCTGATGACGAGTTTGACACGTGATTTTTTATCAAAAAAATGGGGGGTTAGTCGGCAGATTTACAATCCCTTTAAAAAGGGGGCCCTAGGGAAAACGGACTCCAGGTAAAAAGGGCTCCTCAATATCGAACCTATCCCAGGGCTCTCACCTATTCCCAAAAAAATTTATATTTTTCAAATTATAGGATAAAAATCTTAATATGATGTATATTGGGTCAAAATAACAGATTTATATGATCACTTTTATAATTGAAGCAACGCCATATTGCATTAAAATTATAAATTAGGCCTAATTTTTTAGAAGAAATTGAAAAAGATTTGAGAATAAAATAAGTACGCTTATTTTGGAGCCCAGAAAAACAAACCCTATCGATCTGTATTATCCTTGATTTCTATTAGTGGCAAAAGTCCTTTCGCAAATGGCTCGTTTCAATTTTATTATTTTAACATAATCTACATGTCTCCTTTCTAATGGTGCAATCGTTTAACGACCTCTTAAAACCACAAACACATTTAAACACCTCTCTACGAGCACAAAATGTTTAAAAGAGGTCTTAAAGTGAGAATGCAATCTAACAACAAGTGGTTTTTTTTATCGATTCCTTATCGTTTAAATATTCCTAATCCAACAGTAAAAGTATTTAGAAACAAATGTTAAACTAGAAATAAATTTAAAACCTACAATCAAAATAGGCTTAGCTGGATTCATGGAGATAACCTGAACTCCCCATATAAGGACTAGCGACAAATGGCTTTGATCATGGAGCTCCCCATATAAGAGCCATCGATCAATGTCATTGGTCACTAGTCACATACGGGGAGTTCAGGTGATCTCCATGAATCCAGCTAAGCCTATTTTCTGGGTAAACTTTAAATTTATTTCTTGTTTAATATTTGTTTGTAATTTTTTTAACTGTTGGATTAGGTCTATTTAAACGATAAGGAATTGATAAAAAATGACTTTTAGGTTTTACAGCTCCCCAGAGCTCCCGAAGAAATTTAGGTTTTGGCCAAGTAGTTGGACAGAAAAATTCTTCAAATATTGTCAAAACTGAAGTATTGCTCAATAAAAATTGTTATTAACGATGAGAAGCAAAAAAGGTGTTTCATCAAAACAATAAAAATTGATATTGGGAGGTTAGTGGGGGATTCTTCAATTATTTAAACAGAAGCTTGACATTGAGAACTAAGGCATATGTTTTTGATTTCCAATTCTTATATTGCCACTCAAAAATATTCCCATCTTTTTCAAATTTTATTTTTCCAACCAGTGATTTAAATAAAATGTATCACGGTTCCAGAAATATAGACCCTTTAGGCTTCACCATTACATAACATTCGTTTCAATCATCTTTTTCGTTAACTCAAAGGGGGTTAAGAACTAGCAAAAGTTTATAACTTATTCCAGAAAAGTAATTAACGCAAAAATAAATAAAAGGGAAAATGAAGCTAATTTTAAATTCATTTCTACAGTATGGTAAAATTCTATAAAAGTAAATAAAAAGGGTCAATCATTATTTCAGGCTTCAACAGTGCTTGTAATGTCTTAAAACTAAAAGAATAGGCCCAGCGTTTGATGTCTAAGACCTTGGGTATCAAACGCCGGCCTATTCTTTTAATGTTAAGACTTTACAAACACTTTTGAAGGCTGAAATAATCTGATTGGTCCGATTATTGAACAACAAAAGTGCCTAAATTTGTTTGAAAATTCTCGAATACGTTTTTTGGCATGGTGATTCCGAAATTAAAATAAAAAGCTGTTCCATTTTTAGCACCTAGATTCCCTTTAAAGGTAGTCTGCCAATAGAAAACACGTTATATAACCAGGCAATCAAAATCCATTTTGATGAAGTTATCCGTCCCGGGGAATATCACAAGTCTAACGCGACCTTAGTGATGACGTAGTCATTGTAAAAATAAAATATATTTTTACTATCAATGCGGTAACATTTTCTATCACATATGTATATATTTATGCTACTTAATTTCCATTTGGGGTTCATGAAAAATCCGTGACAGCCTCACTTTAAGACTAACGCCATTTTGGAAATATTTAATATTGATAGAATCGATAGAAGTCGAATTAAAAATGTGAGAAATTTGAAATATTCCTTTTTTGTAGACAGTGAAAGATCGCGTTTTTCGGTTTCAAAATTTTAAGATCAATATATACGGAGATCACGACAAGAAACTAACGCTTCAAAATATTTTATTTATATATATATATTGATTGATTTTTATACAATTGTACTTTTATAGTTTGTTGTTTTGTCTTCTATATATTTTTGTAATATAAATTTAACAATGTGTTTCTTAATAGTCATATTTCATTAAAAACATACATTAAATTTCCCTGAGAAAAAAAATATATATATATGATAAATGAATTGCTAATATATTGTTGCTTTTTGATTATAAAAGGGCAAACCTCACGTTTTTTCAATAACTGATACGCTCAATTAGTTTTAAAATTAAATTAACTAGTTTAAAATGAAATATACCTTTTCAATTACAATGTAAAAAGCTTTTAAAATTACTATCTAATTAATTTAAATTAATAATTTAATTATTTTAAAATGATATAAAATTACCAATAATTTTTTAAAAAGTAACGCTGTCACAATTTTTTCGAAGACCTATGGAATATATTTTTAACTTTTTCATAATACCAAGAACGAATTGAAGTCACTTGTGAACCTTGAAGATGACTAATTCAGTCAGAATCCTCGTCTACTTCACCGTCATTTTATTAATTGGCGTTGCCTCATTACGGTCAACTTAAATCAGCTCCGTGATTAAGCGGCCAATAAATTAGCAGACGCCGTATTATTATTAAGTATGTGGGGATGATACTTGAGGCTAAAGATATCTTTCATGATTCTCAGTGGGCTTCAATTTGTTCGTGATACTATCAAAAAAATAATTTTTACACCTTTTAGGTTGGGGCATTTTTAAAAAACTTCGATATTAAAATGGCTAAAAATGTATAAACTTTCTTCTCTTACTGATGTAGAATGTATGGAAAACGTAATTTAACGTTCATTTAGTAATGAAAACATAAAATTCTGGATTAAGTATTTTCACAAAAGAAATCAAGTGAAAGAAACCTCATCAATGTGGCTGAACGCGCGAGAATCTGGTTTCTGTACATACGGGGTTTGTACAGATCCTGAATAGGTCAGGGATTTACAAAATGGGATCAAAAAGGTCAGGGATATCTCCTGGATTAAAAAATTTCACAGAAAGTGAAGGATTCATTTAGGTCAACCACAACGCGCCTCTCCGAGTAATAAGAGTATTTTTTTTTTTTTTTTTTTTTTTCGTTAATTATAAGCTAACTTTAAAAAAAAAGCCACAAATATAGTCAGGGATAAGCTTGCAATTTTTAATTCAAAAACTTCGTACGAACCCTATAATAGTTATATATATATGATGTCAGGAACTTCCGATTATTATAATTCCTATTTGATATAAGATGCTACACAAACTACTTAAAGTTTTCCAGAGAAATCAGTGACAGCGTAACTTTAAATCAATTTAAATTTATCTTAAAATAAACGTAACTAAAATTCATGAGTTTTGCCCTTTAACTTAAAAGTATTTGCATGATAATATCGGTTGATCACAGCATTTTTTAATTTATTGGTTTTTGTACCAAATAGGTAATAATTTTTAAGCTAATTTATTTTTACGGACAGGCAACATTTACTAACTCTCTTCGGTATGTAGAAAACAAAACTACTTCTAAGGGCGTTATTTCATTTTATACGTGATACTCTGTAGATCCTATTATATACAATTTTGTACAATTTATAGCTGATTTTGGGGGTTTTTATTACATAAAAAACAACAAAATATAGCATTATATATATGGATGAATAATATCATAAGTCAATAATAATATTGATGTAAAAATATCCACCAAACCGTGGTTAAAAGAACCGTAAATAGAGTAATTAATTGTAAGTATGCAATTAAGCCCATATCAAATAATGAGTGTTGAGAACATTTATTCACTACTGATCATATAGTGGACTACATCGCCACGTGATAGCAAATGTTTCCCCTTAGGAATGCATGCGAAGATTTTACATGCACTTGGGGTAATGTAGTATAAGCAGACGACATGAAAATCAGTTCTCGTCGAATAAAACTATATAGGCATACTTATGTTTAATTATTGTACTTACTGTAATGCGAATCTTGTAATAACACTACAACAATCCGCGTTTATACCACAAAGCCGTTCAAACCCTTAATTATTAGATTTAAGCTAAGATATCTTTAGATAGCGGATTCTAGGAGAATTAATAATGAGGGGTCAGACACTTGCCATTTTTGTGTACGGGATTTTAAGATTTTGAAGAGATTTTAAAGATATTTTTGGTATTTCAATGCTAATTTCCCACAGAAAAAGTTTAAAGATAATGGGATTTTGGCCAAAATATATGTGTTTTTGGCAAGTGTCCGACCAGTAAAGCAATAAAAAGTATCCCCTCACAAGGAGTCGAAGGTTCTGAAGCAGCTTTCAAAGGCAGACATTTAATATTAGTGGACAAGGACTTAAGGAAGACTAAATTACTGGCTTAGTGATGTTACAATCAGATTTGAAATTTTTTAATTTTAATCATATTTAGAAGACTAATTATGAGAGAAAGATATAGATCTGTTTATTAAAAAGCATATAACGATTTTTAATTTAATAATTATTACTGCACAGGTGCGTAATCGAGGCAAGGATCAATTCACTCTGGATTTGGTTAACATTACACCATATGGTGCTCAATGTTTACATTCTTTCGCATACTCTTGAGAAATTCCAACTATTCAAACTATTATTCGAATACATAATAAAATATGTCTAAATTACCGAGGTTAATAGAAACTTTGGAATCCTTCTGTGAGGGGGCTGTTTATTACTAACGAGCTTCAAATGAGAGCAAAGAAAACTAACTGAAATAAATTGGCCTGAAAAAATTTAATTCTAAAAAGTAACTTTCAGTTAAAGGGCAAGTAAAGAGTGGTAGATAGTTGTGGAAATCCATACTAGTATTGCTTAGCGGATGTCGGAAACTTGTCACGTAAGCAATCAAATCACTACCTAGGAGGCCTTTTCGGTTATTCTGTACCTGAATATGTAGCAGGGTTCGTACAAAATTTTGGAAGTTAATTTACCTGACCATTTCTAAATAATTTCCCTGACAAATTTAAATATTTTTCATGAATTTATTCTTACGAGCGTGCTCTTGGAAATTCCCACTTTTTATATGACATGGATTATCAATCAGTGTCGATAGTTTACTCAGAATGAGAAAAAATTCATCTTTAAGCAAATATTTTCAGCTTAAGAGCTTAAGATAATTATATTTAAATTATTTGGTCAACCAAGCATAAACACTATACAGTCCCTTAACATACAAAATATTTAATTTCTGATATTTTCAAATTCCCTGACACTTCCAGGTTCTCCAGGTCGTGTACGAACCCTATGCAGATTCTCCTCAACACTTTATACTTGTCCATTAATTGAAATATTTTTATTAGCCTTGAGCCAGTTCTAGCCATATGTCAAGTTGTTTAAACTTTGAATATAATTTTTTTTTTTTGATTCTGTACCAATTTAGATATAATTGGGGTCTCATTTGAAAGCTCAATGGTATCTGAAATCCTCTAAGATAATTTTTTCCCCTTAATTTATATAAAAATCATATTTTTACTCTGTATTTTTGAATATTTTAGATAAGGTTAAGATCTTGAAAGTAAATTGGGGTGCTTGTAGAAGATGAATAAAATCTGAACATTCCTCATATTTTTTTCACTTAATGTGACCAAGATTTTTTGAAAGGCTTTTTTGGTATTCACAAAATTAAAACATTAAGAACAATAACTGTGGACAGAAATTTTGAAGCTTGAATTCGCTGATTCCGGATAGTAAAAATTCATTTTTTTAATGAATCATACAGTGTTTTTAGAAATGCTGATTTGCCCCTTCTCTTTGTCTATTATTGTTGCAAGTGTTTCAAGTCGAATATTTCGATCAACAAAGGTTCAACGTCATTGGGATTTACATCCAATAGTATTCGTATGTGATTTTCGTTCAAATCTTGCAATTCTTGCAATTTCTGAATCAGGCGCAAGTAAATAGTTTTACTATCGCAAGGAGGGTAGATAGTTTCAAGGTATCGTCGCAGTAAATAATAGTACATGCACTGTTCCATTTTTATGGCATCTTTGTGAACCGTATTTGGGCGAGTGGCCGAAAATAAGGTGATGGCACTCAGAAGTAGCATAATGTTTTCATTTGACCTCCACAACGGGTCAAATGACATAATGAATCTTTTATGTTCTTCATATAAATTTCCCCGAGCTTCTTTCAAAATATCCACTTTTATGGAGCTGCAAGAAGGACCCTGTAAACCTTGCCAACAATTTTGCTCCTGATCATATATCATAGCTGATCGTAATATCATCAATTCTATACAACCGCCTTTCAACAACGCTATCTGATCTTCCTGACACAAAGTTTTGAAACTTCCGATTCTTTTGGACATTTTAATCAGTCTTCGAATGGCATGATCAGTCATATTGATGACGTCTAAAAGGCTAGGGTCAAGGACCTCGCAAATTACGGGAATTTTGAGCACTTCATTAGCCACGACCAATTCATCCAATTTACTTTTCTCCAAAGGAGTAAGTTGAACCGAGTTCCAGCTTGCTGGTCTAATGGCAACCGGCGTCATTTCAACTTCGACGGCGATATCTATCACTTCTTGAGCAATTGGAAGGTAATCTTGCTTCGATTGATAGCTAGATTTTACAGTTACGGGACTACCCGCCCTCGAAGTAGAATTATCCGGTGTTTGGGGGCTAGGAGTTGGCAATGACGTGTATTGCATTAAAGTATTAACGGGCGACGTTGCTCGAATCAAATCCCCCATGATGCCGGATGAAGAAGCTTTTGATAACAAATCAACCGAACTGATTTCTCGCTTAATTCTTATCACCTCCACCTTTTTCACTACAGAGAGAGCGTCTTTCTCTACTTCTTTCGAAACGTTAACGACTAAACCCGAAGGGCTGGGTAAGCCATGGACATTGTTTTCACTCTCGTCTTTCACTGGAATTGGACAAAGATCAATTTCAGATGCGTCATCATCTTGGGAACAAGTTGAGAAAGTACGTGATCTTTTAGAAGGAGGCTGGCTACTACATTCGCTTTCCGAGCACATAGAAGAAGTGTCTTGAGAAAGCGTCGACATTTGAGCCAATTCAACGGCAGAAACTGAGGGAGGTGGACTCGAGAGAGAGGATCCACTGGGAGAGAGTAAAGATGCCATCGATGTCGAGGCTTTTCGAGTCGATTTGTGACTAGGTTTCTTTTTATGGCGGTTTTCCTCTATTTTGGCTCTTTTGACTTTTTTCTCCTCCTCCGTCATAATCCATTCTTTTTTCATTCCAATATTGAAACATTTTTTTAGACGACACTTTTGGCAGAAACGCCTCGTGACTACGTCTACAGTGCAATTATCACTGAAAGGGCATTTGAAGTCCTTTCAACGAAGAAAAAAATGGATAACCAGTTAGGGTGTTTTTTTTTCCCAACTTTAGCGAAGACAACAGAGACAATGATGAAAGCGAATACGACAAATCCAATGACCAATGAAAACAACCAGATGTGTGCGGATTAACCATCAAGGGGGGATAATTCCGTTAAGTGACCCCCTGTAGCGAGTGCGGATTAGAACTCAGGGGCTCTTGTCATTCTGCTAAAGGTGGAGAATATCGGGACTTATCGAGGGGTCCGTTCAACGGAATTCATGCCCATCAAGATATTGATACCACTACAAGCAAATGAACTAGTGTGGAAAACTATAGCAAACCATGGGATTTTTAAAACAATGCCTTAGTGTGTTACGTAACGTTGAATGGTGCAGTATCAAGCAAAAAAAGTAGTATTAAAAGTGCGGATGAACCATTGCAATGTACAAACTATTGGTATGAATATGTGAATATTTGAATGGTACTAAATTGTCTGGTATTGCATTGCGATAAAGGTTACTATGGAAAATAATATTCAAAGCCTACCAGTCAACCCAATAAAAAAAAAAAAAAGGAGACAAAACATTATTCCAACAAATTAGGAGGAATACGAAATAAATTCAAAGACTTTAACTATAAAGATCCATGCAAGACATTGAAAAAACTTAAAAGGATTAGTATAAACTGATTTTTAAAAAACATTCTTGTGCGACCGTTAGCAAGTTGCACACCTTTTCCGATCGATCACACTCATTCTTGAGAGTGAAAGATCAAAATTGGTTTAATTTTCTCAAGTCTGAGAAGTGGTTTCAAACTTAGCTCTATTTGTAAGCGACTCATTCTACCGTGCTTGAGACCATAAACTGCAGTAGCAGACCTTAATTGGTCTACAAGAGACCAGACAAAACTGAGAATAAACTCTTACACGGTCTTTGGCATACAAAGACCAATTACAAAATATATCTTAAAAATTAACAGGTGATCATAAATGTAATGACATGATCAAGCTCAAAATTCACCGCAAAGCAAATGCTAGGTAAAAATTACAACTTACCTTAGTTTTCAATGCATTCCGTCTGAAGAAAGCCTTGCAAGACTCGCAAGTAATAGCGTTAAAATTGTATCCTAGAGCCCTGTCTCCGCAAACGCCGCAAATTTTAGAATCAACTTTACTCGACGCAGTAGAGTCATCTGACATGGTCACAGATCATTATAAAGTTCTGTCAACCTGTAATTAACAATCCAATTTCTATAATGTTCAATTATTATAAGAAATCTTGAACAAGAAAAAAAAAAAAAATGTCTAAAGTGTGTAACATGATTAAATTTTGTTCTATTAGAGGCTCTCTTTATCACGTATCCAGATGATGTCATAGATATTCTTATCTACAGCTTTACTGTGATAATAATTACGCTACCCGAAGCCTTTTTGGATTTTTTTTACTAACGTAGATCCTAAGCAAATTTAATAAAAGCCCCCAAAAAAAAAAAAAAAAAAAAAAAAATGGGGGGGGGGGGGGGGGGAACCCTAGTAAAACTTGTTCAGAAAAAAGAAAAAAATCACATCAGGGTGCTTGAAATTGGGCTCTATGAGCAAAATTAGAACATGGATATCAATTCAATGACCAACCAAGGTTAGTAACTAATACAAAAAGGACTTTGACCGTGAAATGATTTCCGTCACCTGTTATCCTACTTAAGATTAGCAACTATGATTATTTTACGAGTCTAAGTTTGAGATTATAATTCGCTACGAGCAGCGTATGCTGACTTAAAAAGGTTATTTAACCACTTAACTTGGTTGGTTACAAACTGTTTAAAAGAATAATGGTGCGTAAAACCAATGACATTATACTGAATTTTTAAATATATTATTATAAGCTAATTGCAACAATTAGTCAATGAATTTCATTAAATTTAAAAGCTAATGCATCTTGTCACATTGGCAATGACGCCTTCATAGGATGTCTACTCATTTTTTTTTTTTTACTTTTGAAGCATCTACATCATAAATTAACTCTAAAAGAATACACAAAAGGTTGATTACCATATAAATAGAAATGAAGAAGCAAGGAATTTTTAGAATTGAGATGTTTTCAACCACACTTCAAGCCAGTGTTTTTGAAGTAACATAGTCGGTTTTAAAATATACGGGTCCATTATTATTTGACTGGAAATAGGGAGGTCTGTAAATTAAACGCATGATATAAATTGAAAGAGAAATAAGAAGGAAACAAAATAAAAACTGGAAAGAAATAACCTTTTTCCTTTTTGCCTTTGGGCGCTAAGCCAAGGCTTAAAGAAAATGATGCGTATTTACAACCAGGCAACCACGTTTATAAAGTACTACAATAATACTTACGTTATTTCAGTACAATCGTAGAACAATGATAAATTTAATTAAATAGTTAATGATAGAGGAATTATGGCGTATTTAAGTTTTTTCGTGGTTGACTCGGATTTAAAAATCTTAAAATTTGTACAACACCATTTTTTTGAGCTCTTCTTGTTGAATCCTGAAATGTAACTTCCCGATTGCTCTCGCGTGATATCCGCGAGAGGGCGTAGTCTGAAAGGTGGGTGGGGCCCCCAGGCGTTGGGAAATAAGCACATGGCATGACTTCTATTCATATTTAAATTAATGGAAACAAAAATCATTATTTCGATACAAACATCATCGATTAAATATTTATTTAACAACGATATTCCAGACAGGCGTAACATTTTTTTTATTTGTATATGTCCACAAAAGTGATACCCTTATGACCAGCATCACCTTTTTCAACGTCACGAAAAACCAAAGTAAATCTGGGGTTCAGAATTTTAAATTTAAATTAATTAAAAATAAAATAATACCATGAGTGAGCAAAGCAAAAAGGTTGGAGGATATTATTATCTAGCTCCACCCTTGACCTCCATTTTGGGGGAATCTCTGGACGATGAGGTGAGGACCATAACTCCTCCCACCAAGCCTACTCCCATGCTTTTTTGCAAGCATTTTTTCAACGTTTGCTTTCATAGTAATAGTTGTTGACCTTGAATCCTTTTGATGATATAAAATTGGATACGCCCCTCATATGCTTTTTAAACAAGGATTACTTTTTGCTGGATGGGCGTGTCATCCCCTCTCTTTTCACGGGAGGAAAAAAAAATATCTACTGTCTACAAGGGGTAAAGCTAAAAAAGGTGAGAAACGTCTCGAAAGTCACCTTTATCCCATTGGTTGGGAGGTAATGGCTGCCCCCCAGTCGACAATATCCAGCAAAAAGTCTATAATATATTATGGAGTTTATCTTATGGCTGCTCATGAGACTTGCCCTTTTAAGATAGATAAATTTAAGAACCACACAAAGTTTTTATGGTGCCTTTTATTAAAACTCTTAAATTATACCACCTAAGCAAATGCATTATTTTCAATTTAAAAAGACATTATTTGTAAATTTTTTTGCTCCAATTTTCGAATGCTTTTATAGTTTGTTAATCTTCTTTAAAGCAAATCATCGAAAGTTTTGCCCACGTATCCCACATTAGCTTTATCCAAATCTTGGAAATTTATGTACATCCTATGAAGCACCGATAAGTATCAATAACACTTTAGGGAAGATGCTAGTGTGCAGCGACTTTCAAGAGTTTTATATAACTTACTTATCACCAGATATTCCAAGCTGCTTTTCAATGTGGGCAAACAAAGCAGCCGAATGTTTTTTGTTCTCTTCGGTCGATATTCTTCCAATGCTGCCCAACTGTCCATAAGCGCAGGGATCCTTTCCACCCCCGAAACCGATTATTTGACCAGGATTAACATGGACAACCACATACTGGAAAAGTGTTTTGGCTTCATTATTATTTGGGCAATAACCAAGACCAAACTATGTATACATGTACATACCGACAATGGTTTTCCAAGCGTTTTAGCAACAACATCAGCCGTTGTTTTCACAAAATTCTCGGGAATTTTATCGGCTGAAAAACAAAACATTAAACCACCAATTGAGGGCTGAATAACGATATTAAACCAATTTTGGAATACTTGTACCTGGTAAATTTGTAATCAAAGTAAAGACCGGCATGGCTAAAGCGGCGAGGAGTGAGAGAGTCCAGAAAATTAAAATTGGTAGATAGACAGCAATATACCAAAACTTACTGATAATTCGTCTAGACTTTATATTCCGACTTATTATATTAATTATCTCGAAGTCGATAATGAGATAAACGAGCGCGAAAAAACCGAAGGCCACTTGGCTCGAAAACAAGATGCATAAACAAGGTTCGCCATCTAGTGTTCAAAAATATCCAATTGAGATCTGTTTTAAAGGGAGGCTGAAATGCAGAATATCAAAATTATATTTTGTCTGTTACTTGAATTGGCAACGGTTTGTCTATAAATATCAATTCGTTTGGGAAGTTCTTAAAGGCCCTATCTGCTCTTGAAAATCATCTTCCCTTATGCACACAACCTTGCTTTGACTGTACAATTATGATGACCAACGTCGTGATTAATGAGCTCAAAGGGACTGTCTGCGATTTTAAACCCCTTTTAAAGTCGCCTTCTTTTCTAGCTTAGCAGACGACGTTTACCATAACAAACTGTACAATCAAAGCTAGGCTGTGTGCATTTTAAAGGTACAAATTTCAGAGCAGATGGGGCTAGATCTGAAATTTGCCCCTTTAAAATGCTCTTGCCTTCTGCACTCGGCTAGCTTTGACTGTACAATTTGTTATGAAAAAAGGCGACTTTAAATGAGATTTTAAAACCGCGATAGTCCCTTTAAACAGACTATCTGCCTTTTTTAAATTCCCTTTAAAGTCAGCTTCTTTTCTAGCTTAGCAGACGACGTTGACCATAGGAAATTGTACATAAAGGAAAAGCATTTTTGAGGGGGCCAAATTTGAGAGGAAGTATAAAGCTCTGGCCCAAGGTAGGAGGTAGAGCTTGACATTCCAGCCACTACATCTAACAATATGCTCTAATAATGGGTGTAAACAAGAAATCACGCATATTAGATGAATTTTAGTTGAGGTTTATACTTCTTTCTTACTCTGAGTACTCTCTTCTATTTACTTCTGCAATTTAAATTATCACTTCACTTTCTTTGTAACGTAAAATTAACGAAATTGATTAAATTTCAACTTTTAATCTTTAATGAATGAATTTAGATAATATTACTACTTTCACTCATGGCTTGTACAAATAGTCAAATACATTTTAACTCTCGTCAGCGAGTCACACGCGACAATTTTCTCATAATGATACATTTTGTATAAAAAAGTTCAGTTTGGCCAAAAATAAACCAAAAATTACATTTTGTCATTTCACTGTTTAAGAAATTAAGAATGTTGGAAGATTCTAAATATTTGTAATAATCTTACCTCTAACTTAAACTCAAAATTTTGGGAGGTTTAATATCTCATATGTTAAAAGTTTCTAAGCGTAACGTACATATCAAAATATTTTTTTCCTTGACTATCGAAAAAAAATGGAAAACTGCTCTGGTAAATCAAAATTCAAAATGCAGTATCTTTTATACAAAATAAACTCTCGTTCGACTTATGAATAGTTTCATTCTAATAAAATTAAAGGAAGAATGCAACCTAACAATGATTTTCTATCAATTTAAATAACACTAATCCACTAGTAAAGAAAAATATAACCAAATATTTGGTTTTAAATTTGTTTAGTAGAATTGGGGCTTATTTAAAGATAAGGAATCGATAGAAAAATCACTCGTTGATCAGGTTCTATTCTTCCTTTAACGCTTTAAAAGAGTAGAAAATTTTATTTGTGTTCATCGTACTCTAAAAAGAGATATTGCTGGATACTAGTTGGTATTGGTAAATCTTTAATGTGTCTTAATCGCTTATGTCCCATTGAAGTTCTAATAGCGTAACGACAATAATGTTGTAGAGAGCGCGGTTTAGAAGCTATTTCCCTATACCATTCGTATTTATTCCTAAAACTAATCGATCTAGAGCTATTTTGAGCACTCTCCGTTGCCCCGCGGCGATTCGAATTCGAAGCTGCGGCCCAATTGTTACCGGGAGCATCTTCTCCCCCAAATTCTTGAAATCTGTGCCTACGAAGACCGTCGTTATTTACGCCTCCGTTGTCGAAAAACTCCAAATTAGGATTTTCATTCTGATTATGGTTCCAAAAGGGAAAACGGGGTAAGAAGTAATTGTGATGAGCCAGTTCATTATGATTTTGCGCGGCAGCGGCTGGCTGCAAATGGGGAAATTCTTCCGGTGGTGGATTTTGCCGTTGATCGAAAGGACGCGGTGATGTTGGAGGAACGGTCAAATTAAGGGAAGACAATGGAGGAATGTGCAAGGAACTTTTGATGATTGCTTTTAATATAGTAAGATCCGTATTTCCTGGTCTCATTTCTGACTGAATCAACGTATAACCTCGTTGGTTGCAAATGTTGAAATTGGAACCGCATGATATTAAAAAGGCAGCCAAATCAGGCCTTCTTCGGAAGCGTACGCCATCGCTGAAACTAACATAGTGAAGCGGAGTTAAACCTGGAATATGAAGAATAAAATAAAATGAAGGAAACATAATAATTTCAAAACAAATTTAAAGTAAACATGGAACCTGACTCGAATATGGCTTGTCAAATTTATCAAGCAGAAAACTCGCGAATTTAACCATAAGAAATTCCCAAGGCTGTTTTAAAGTGTTTTTAATTGGCGCAAGATCAATTTGACAAGGCCAGACTAGAGTCAGGTTGCGTGTCTAATTTAAAATAATTGGTTTGAAAAAATTACGATAATGACCGGCGTAATCCGGCAAATTAACGTCGCAATTGTAGCCTTTCAATACTAGAAGTTTAAGTATCTCCGGAACCACGGCTTCCATTTCAAGATTATAAAGGACTGCATAGTCCAGAGAAGAGAATCCCGAACAATTTCTTAAATTAACATCAGAGCCGTGTCGCAAAAGTTCTTCCACACATTTTACCAATCCATGCATGACACAGAAATGCAATGGCGTATCTCCTACGCAAACACCGGGAAATTTTATAAATCTTTAATGTTTTATTAAAAAATTATGAAAAAAAGGATTCTAAAATCTTACCAGACTCTGAACCGGGTAGAGATAGGATATCTCTACCAATGGCATTGTGCAAATGGGCTAAAATGCATTCTTCCAACCCTCGTTCAGCGGCGATGTACAGCGATGTTCTACCCTTTTCATCAACAGAATTGTAATCGGCACCATATTGAATAAGTTCTTTAATACAAGCTGTATGACCATTAGCAGCGGCTAGGATACCAGAAGAAGATATTTAATAAGAATTAATGATTTTTATCTTTATAAAAGCTCACCATACCTAAATGGAGAGGCGTGCTCCCACCGAGAAAAGGGACAGCTGGAATAACCGAATACAAATTCAAGTGGATTCTTTTAAATTTGCGAGGATTTTTGTTACCAGTATAACAGCCTTTTTTGGAATATTTTGTCGAGACGCAACAGTCCGCTCCCGCATCAAGAAGCATTTTCAGGCACTCGTACTGGCCATTCTCCGCAGCCATATGAACTAAATTTAAAAAGTAGCCAAACTTAACATGGATAATAAAATAACTTAATAGACTAAATAGAGTAAAGTTTGACGTACCTGCAGTTACATCAAATCGATCCTTGGCATTTAAATCAGCTTGAATTAATGATAAATATTAAATCCCAGCTCCTGGTACAATGTTTTATACCATAATTTAAAAAGAAACAAACTTACCCCCATATTCGATTAAGAGTTTCAAACATACAGCATGGCCCTTTGCCGCTGCTGTCTGACACGGTGTTAAGTAATTTAGAGACATGTAGAATTGAGATTTCGTATATTCTTCCGCATTTACATTTACGTTTGATTCTAATAGACTCTTTAATAATAGAAAATTACCATTTTCTGCCGCTTCAACTAGGCTTTTACCCCTTTCAATCTGATTTGAATTTCTTCGATTATTATCAACCTCCATTCTCTTCGATTGCAAGGAAATAAATGAAAAACCGAGACCAGACTCTTCAAACTAAAACTAAGCCTACTTTCAAAACTCCAGATGGCACTAAACGCCTTTTTTATTCAGGAGCCAAAAGCCGCGAAATATAAACTACCTTTTTGCGTGTTTTATTTCCAGCATAGCGGGTAGAAAGAATAGTAGTAGAAGGCCATGCTCTAATTGGTTGAAAACCAACCAGTGTAAGGAGACAAATTTAACTAATAAATGAAACAAGATGGTCAAGCCCATAGGAATAGCTAGACCCCTGACATTGTAAAAGAGGCTGAAAGGAATGATTCTATAGCAGGGGTGTGTTATGCAGGCATAAACGCTCTTTAAACAATTTGAATGGCGTCTCGAGATTCCTTTAAACACGAAGTTGCGGAAATTTCTCGAGCCGACTATATGACCGTGATCGTTTTTATGCGATATATTGAAAAAGACGAATATCCCCGCAGTCATTGCATTCAAATAATGTTTTCCAAATCATGTTTTCCAAATCATGATTTGAAAAACATGTTTTTCAAATCATGTTTTTCAAATCATGTTTTTCAAATCATGTTTTTCAAATCATGTTTTTCAAATCATGTTTTTCAAATCATGTTTTTCAAATCCTGTTTTTCAAAACCTGTTTTTCAAAACCTGTTTTTCAAAACCTGTTTTTCAAAACCTGTTTTTCAAAACCAGTTTTTCAAAACCAGTTTTTCAAAACCAGTTTTTCAAAACCTGTTTTTCAAAACCTGTTTTTCAAAACCTGTTTTTCAAAACCTGTTTTTCAAAACCTGTTTTTCAAAACCTGTTTTTCAAAACCTGTTTTTCAAAACATGTTTTTCAAAACATGTTTTTCAAAACATGTTTTTCAAAACATGTTTTTTATTACTGACAGACTAGAACTCAAAACCGCATATGCTCCCTTCGCGACGACTTGTTTATTGTTTTCGAGTTTTCATTACTGACAGACTAACACTCAACACGCATAAGCCCCCTTACTATCTCGTTCGCGACGACTTGTTTATTGTTTTCGAGTTTTCATTACTGACAGACTAACACTCAACACGCATAAGCCCCCTTACTATCTCGTTCGCGACGACTTGTTTATTGTTTTCGAGTTTTCATTACTGACAGACTAACACTCAACACGCATAAGCCCCCTTAATATCTCGTTCGCGACGACTTGTTTATTGTTTTCGAGTTTTCATTACTGACAGACTAACACTCAACACGCATAAGCTCCCTTACTATCTCGTTCGCGACGACTTGTTTATTGTTTTCGAGTTTTCATTACTGACAGACTAGAACTCAACAAGCATAAGCTCCCTTACTATCTCGTTCGCGACTAGTTGTTTTCGATACGATGACGTTTTTCGTCATTTCTGGGACACCGACTTCAGACTTCAGACTTCAGACTTCAGACTACCAGCACGACTCAAAACACTAGCTAGAACCTATACAAGTATAGGGTCTAGCTAAAAATGCGAAAATTCTAATATTGCCTTGCCAAAGCAAGGCTTTCTACTCCTCTTCTTTTTACTCTCTATATTTCCAGTGACCATCGGAATAATAGAAAATCATGTAGAAAAGAAAAAAAAGACCAACTCGTAATTTTTCTTTAAGAAATTTATTCATTATTAAATCCTACATTAGTTTCTTATAAGTGTACCTAGAATTCATTGTACTAAACCCAACTCCACGATTCACCCTGAGAGTTCCCCTTCTAAAAATGGCCACATGATTAATATTTAGAAATATTTAACACAGTTTCAACTTAGTAATATCATCATTTTGGCCAAAATATTGTTCGATAGTTAAGCCTATTTATGGCAGACTTCTCGCGCCGGTCTTGCCCATAGATATCGTATATATAACTGGCTAGATACATTTCCCTGGGTTAGGCCCGAGGAGTAAAACGCGGAGGGGACAAATAGCAGACGACGGCTATTATCTGGGGAAAAATCTGAACAGCGCCATCTATATTAGATACCTGGAACCTCTAATTAAGTGCTTTTTCAAAAACCCGCGGGAATTTTTGTTTCTTTTGTAAAGAAACTATAAGAAATAAAACTCGGCTATTTTTGAAGCAAGTGTTTTTTTTTAATACAAAATGGTTAAAACCTGTTCGTTTTCACATTGCCGTAATAAGTTAACCACTAGAAAAGAAATATCTTTTCACATGTATGAACAAAACTACTCAAGAATTAAGTAAATTAATAACTAATATCATGCAAATTTATAGATTTCCCATATCCAACCCGGAATTACATGCCAAATGGATTGAGGCTGTTGATTTAGATGATTTTAGGCCTAATTCCAATTCCTTCATTTGCAGCGAACATTTTTTGGAAAGTGATATTGTCCACCGAAATGGCAAACGATTTCTTTCAAAGCAAGCAATACCTTCCAAGGTTTATACTTAAGCAATTACACTTTTTCGTAGTGTTTAATCAACAATTTTTTATTTATACGAAGAATCTGCAAAAACCGACGTATTCTGATGTTTTACCTCTAAATTTTGATCATGAAACTTTGCGTGTAGGTAATTTAATTGAATCTATTTGAAAAGTATTACGGTTCCCTTGTCATGCAAAGTCAAAATATTCACCCATTTTGCTCGTCTTGTAGTCAGTTCTAGAACTTGTATCGTAATTGTAAGCAGAGTTAAACTGAAATTCCATTATAGAGAAGGCCAAGGGTTAGCGAACCAAATAATATTTATTGATTTAAATAATATATATGTTATATTTACCTTTTAAAAATTGATGGATCATGTAAAAAACAACTTTTTTAACACGTTTTGAGCCGATTTCATTCTCTTCTGTCGAATAATATTAAAAAAAAAACATTTTCTGGCCGAAGCGGGAAAATTAAACTTCTCGCATTTTGAGCTTTCCATTTTCGGGTATAGATGGCGCTGATCTGATTTTTCCCCAGCATTGTAGGTCTCCATAGCCGTAGTCTGCTATCTATACCTCCCGTATTTTCCCTCGATTTAATACGGTATCTAGCCAGTTATATATACGATATCTATGGTCTTGCCTTGGCTTCCATTCGATAAAATATTTTTAAGTTAATAAAAAAAAAAACCTCCAAAAAGGAGAGTGTAACAAAAAAAAAAAAACAAACTTTATGGAAATCCGAGGGTACATTTATTCGGGTATGGACACAAAGATAGAACTTCATTAAAGGGACTATGTGATTTTGAAATCCCCTTTAAGTCGCCTTCTTTTATAGCTTAGCATACGAAGTTGACCATAACAAATTGTACAGTCAAAGCTAGGCTGTGTGCACAAGGGAAGAGCATTTTAAAGTGGCAAGTTACAGAGCAGATAGGGCCTTTAAAGGGAAATAAGCCCATAAATAAAACCCAGGCTCTACAGTCTATACGTAAACAGCGCCACCCCTACCTCAAGTTGGCCGTTGCATTAACCTCAACTAATTATGCATTTCTAATCGAAGTTTTCTATCTTTCGAGAAGTAGTAGATATGCGAAGCGTTCGGGTGAAACTATTCCAATCGAGGCTACTGTTCCGTAACTATCCCTGCAACTTTATAGTACAATTTTGGTGGAATTCTGGAGCTAGGATAAAGTTAGAGGGGATATTTACGATAGCCCGGCTTATCATCAATACCCGAATAAATGGACCCCATGAGAGAAAATCCAATTTCTTTTCTTCACCAAACAAAATAGTCCTTGGTCGATCTACAATTTCGGGTACTACCACACCATCTCGTTTCCCTAACAGGGGGGCATTGTTTTCCACCCGGTTGTGGGTGTTTTAGTATTTGTTTGTGTCTGGTTGACTCGCCGAAGGAACACGTCTTGCTGCAGGGACTCCATTCGGACCATTCACTCACTTTACAAGGTCTGGGTAATTTTGGCTCTGGATCAAAATCAAATTTAAAAGACGAGACGTTTTTTGTAACCATTTGCATAAAAAAGTTAAAAAAAACGTAACCTTCAATCAAAAAATAAACCGTGTCAATTTATAAAAGTCAAGATTTTATTTAAAATCTAGGCGGAAAAAGGGTTGTACTGTGATAAGGTCAAAACTTTCAATAAGAAAATATTCAAGGGCGATACTAACCAAAAATTTAAATTGAAAATATTTGAATATTATAATAAAGATCAACGTTTGCTTCAATCCTTCAAACTGACATAAAGAGTTGCTAAACTGGTAATAACTTGGGTTATTAGAGCAATAAAATCAGCTTCAGAGGTAGAGTCAAGCGAAACCACAAGTAAAATCGAGGCTAGGATTAGACCACTGGACTAATTATATATAATTCGTCCATGATCGACCCAATAAATGAAAATGTCATTTTTTTCCGCTAATGGGAGGGCAGTCTTACTTTAAAGTTAAAATAATACAATATGAAACTTAAAACTTACTCTTTTTAATTTTATTTCTTCTATATTTCTTTTTGGGTTCTTGGTCATCCAGGGCCGTCGGGCTCGATACTTTATCAACCAATTCCCGCGCTAGGCCGTCTCGAGTGACGACGTCATTGTTGACCCTAGAGCCCAGATTCACTTTAGGAGGTGAAGTAACAGCGGTGCGTCCATCGTGTACCGCCGTGTCTCTCTGAAGACCCAAGAGCCTCTTCAACTCAAAATTATCCTCCTTCTTTACAAAGTCTAATTCCTCAGTTTCAACAATACGCGCTTTGTTCTTATCGTGTCTGTGATGATGCGAACCCACATCCGTCAGTTTGCTATAGGTTAGACAAATACACCCGAAAGAAGTTACGGATAAGTAAAGAAAAAGGTGGAAGGACAGGGCATCATCCGAGGTCCCAAATACCTTTGAGCCCCGATGGGTTTCTTCCTGGTTAAGGGGATTAAGTGATGCACGTCGTACGTCTCTAAGAGCGTCAAACGGACGAGTGCTAGCTTGGGAAGATTCTTCTTGTGGGGGTAGAAGAAGGAATTGGCAGGGTGGCTCGGGAAATGGGCCGTGATGCGTGTCATCTTAGTCCTGGGCACCGTGTCCCAATTGGGCGCAGTAAAAGTGAACCCGTTATCAGTCCCGCCGTCGACCAGTTCCGAATCAATTTGAATCGATTTCACCCAATTGTGACGCCCTTCGTGCGAAGGACAAAGCTCCAAACTGTCCACTCCCACGAACCAATCGGGACTGGGAACGATTCGACTCATCAGCGATAACTAAGTGAATTCAAATAAGCTTAATCACGCCCAAAAATACAAAAGAATAAATTTCAGGTATAGATAGAGCATTCTTGGCGTGAATGATTCTAATTCCAAAAACCATTGCAAAATTTTGTTCGTGAAAAACTACAAGCGAATTTAACTTAGTGCTCTAGAGTAAGAGAAATCACCCTGAAAGCAAGCTTTATATTCCTCTGAGCGAGTCAGTCTAGACCATCGTCTAGCAACCTTTTTTTGTTCGACTCGCTGGGCAACATTTTTTTTCTGTTTTTGTCGAGATAACATTGAAAAAGAGCATTTTATTATTTAAAAATTGACTTTCCATTGCTCTATATAATATTGAATAAGAGCAAATAAACTTTCTGCAAGATTAAATGGAATTCGCTATAAACGAAAATAAATATATACAATAACCAATGAAGATAAACAGATCATTCTGATATTTACACATTGTTATTGAATGACTGTTAAAAACCCGAACTGCGGCGTACTCGTGTTTAAAGTGAAAATAACTCTATTAATGCTAAAGAAGTGTTTCATCATATTTGCGCATCATGTCACTGTGTTCATTGCGAGAAGTCATATATCTAATAATTTGAAATTACTTTCAAGGTTTTCGGATGGTTCCCCAAAAATGACCAATTGATATAGCATTTCTGCAATTATCAATTTAATAAGCTTTAATAAGTATTATAAACGGCCGTTTATAATCTTTAAGCCATTTATAATCAAAACAATAAGGTGTTTTTGACTGCCAAGAATGCTCCGAATGTCCGTGTTAGTTTCTGTTATTACCCTGGTATGGTTCGTATCGACCATGAACTCTGATTCCGATATTCCCGCGCCTTGCTGGATTTCAGGCGAATAGAACTCGTCAAGTATGCCAGAGTGTCCACCTTGGGCCTCTTGAACCAGGCGATCCGTTTTACCCGTCTCCAGGAACAGTTTCATGCCGTCCGAAGCCGTACCTCCGATCCTCCATAGTCTATATTTGTTATCGTGGCTACGACCTATAACCGAGACATGATACGATTAAGGTTATTTTCCAAGAATTTTAAAATTACTCTTACACCTGTTCGGGGAAACTTCGAAAAACCCTTAATTTACATAATTTCCGTTACGCTCGAAGCTTTTTACCTCACGATTTTTTCTGGAATTTTGATTTTGAAAAAGGCGCAGGGCCAATAATAGCGTAACGACTTCGTACTAATAGTAGATGTTAAATTATTTAGAAGTAGAAAAATGAAGTTATATCAACAACAGACTAATTTCTGAGCAATAGTGGCGTTCACATTTAATCGAAACTTTGAAACCTTTCTCAATCGTTTTGGAAGTTAGGTCAAACCGTGAAATTTTGAGGTTAACTGTAGAGGTGTTTCGTCAAAAATGCCCAGTGTGAAAGTAGCTTAAAGGCCTCATCTGCTCTGACATTTGCCCCTATAAAATCATCTTTCCTTATGTACACAGACTCGCTTTGACTGTACAATTTGTTACGATCAACGTCGTCTGCTAAGCAAGAAAAGAAGTCGAATTTAAAGGGGCTTTGAGAATCGCAGATAGTCCCTTTAAAGTTCTAGGATTACTTCTGCCTGTCACCTTGGAAACAAACTCACCCTCTAGGCTTTCTCTTGCCTTGCTACCCAAGAGGAAGGTCATAAGGTGAGCCCACTTTCAGTGAAACAGGCAGGTGACTGACAGGTAGAAGAAATCCTAGGCCTTTAAGAAAATTAATATTTCGAATAAATCCGTCGCAGTTTTTTTCCCATTTGGTACACTCAACTTGATTACTTGAACATATGTGAAGTCAATAAAGAATAAAGTGTCCCAAAAAGAATGGCTACATGCCCTGGCTCGTCAATAATCTGGAGCAAAACAAAATGGCAACTACTTCGAGTTGGCCTTCCCGTTATCCCTAATGATTTATTGAGTCCCAAAATAAAGGTAACCTAGTTTCCTGCCAACTCGAGGTGGGATATAGACTATTATCAGAGATAAATTCCTGTCGAAACCAATAATTTAATTATCTAAAAATTCGCCGGATAGATAGAATCTCTAATGCGTGATACCATAAGTTATAAACTTACGATGATATTGACAAGAAAGGAAAGTGTATTATTCTCCAAGAGAAGAGGTTGTAAAAAATAGGCTACTTTCTCGCTGGGATGAAACAAATCTAGTTAAAGGGCAAGTAAAACGGAAAAGAAGATCTACCCTTTCAGGTAGAATAGCGCACAAACTTCTAGCAACAGCAAATAGTTTACTGTTGCTTAAATAAACTATTCTATTTGTAGTTACAGTTTATATAAATCATTCTCAGCAAAACTGGCGCTCATCACTTCTCTCGCGTTCGAACATTATCACTAAGTCTCTTGTGAGTTATGAAAAAGAGGGGATTTATTCTCCCGAGTTGCGAATGATTTAAAGAGCTTCGCGTTGCGTTAACTTTGAGGAACTTGGGATGAAAAACGTGATAAAAGTTGAAGTTTTTCCTCGGTTCGCTGGTCGTTTAAAAGAGGGGGTGGGCGAGCTAGTCAGGGGAAGAGGGAGTGGTAATTATAGTCAAGACAAGCCGGCTTAAGAGGGTTTTATATTTTCCCCCTATGTCAGGGTTTAACAAATTATATGACGACCGGGAGGAATCTTCCGTTGGGCCTAGGCCAATTTAGTTACTTTTTTCTCCTTTCCCTCCCAAGTGTGTATAACAGTGAGACGCGTAACACCGTGGAAAGTAAATGTATCTATCCTTTTAAACAAGAAACATCTCCCAGAGCTCCCGATAAAACATACTACGAGTTTCGATTTTCAGGGATTATCTCTTCAAATGAATACCATCTCGAACTAGACTGTAGCCCTAATAGTTTGTTTTGGTTCAAATTATTTTACGTGTGCCGTAAGACAATTATCTAATAGGAAAAAAGGATACAATGGAAAGAAATACTTATTTTTCTAACTTCAAACTACATTCAAACTCATAAAAAAAAATGCCTAAAACAAAGTCAAACAAAGTTATAGGTCTAAATCCTATTCATAAATAAACAATGTAATATGATTTAAATGAACAAAGAGCCAACATGGCTTAAACAAACTAAGATCAATATGGTTTTAACACATAGAGTAATTAATCACTCAGATCAATTACGCGGTTTAATCACTCCGGAGTAATTATATGGTTTAATCACTCGGAGCAATTACATGGTTTAATCACTCGGAGCAATTACATTGTTTAATCACTCGGAGCAATTACATGGTTTAATCACTCGGAGTAATTACATGGTTTAATCACTCGTAGTAATTACATGGTTTAATCACTCGGAGCAATTACATGGTTTAATCAGCCCGAGCAAATGCATTGTTTAATCACTCAGCCAATTACGAGACTTAAACAAACAAAAAATAAATATGTAATAAGCATTCGAAGATACAATATGTTTTAAACAAACTGAAACTATAAACAAACTCCCATAAACGCTAAAATAAACAAAGACAAATATCAACTACATATATAGCTGAAGAAATCGAACGAATATCAATGTGGTTTAGACAAACAAAGACTAAATATGGCTTAAACAAACAAATACTAAATATAGCTTAAACAAACAAAGACTAAATATAGCTTAAACAAACAAAGACTAATTATGGCTAAAACAAATACTAAATATGGCTTGAACAAATACTGAATATGGCTTAAACAAATACTAAATATGGCTTAAACAAATACTTAATATGAATTAAACAAATACTAAATATAACTAAAAACATTAACGTGCAGTGAATGAGTTATATGGCTTAAAACGTGCAATATAACATGGCTTAAATACATCGACCCTCGGGGCTGACTTGGATAACACACTCTTGCACGGTAGCAATAATATATCTCATATCCACACAATACCGAGGGGTTAACCACTCGTAAAATCTCTACACAGATAACGGCTTTACGCGATTACAGACTTTGGTAATGCTAAATACGTATCAGTTTCGTAATTACTTTAATACGGCAAAGGTACATGCTTGAACACCTCACGATTACACGGAGCTATCAGCTTCTCTTGCTAAATAGGAATATCAACAATACACCGGAAGCTGATTAGGGAGATGCTTAGCTGACACCTTTCAAATATCAACTTTTTCTATTAAAGGAGATCGTTTCGGGTTTCATTATTCCTTTAAAATAAAATTTTATAGTCCGCTCCATCTTCAATGTCCTAGCTACGTAAGCTATAAGAGTTATCTAAAATATACTGGCAATACGTGATATAATAATAATTGATTATATGAACTCTGAAAGTTGTTTCAGGAAGTTTTTGGGATTTGTTTCGGCTACAATCGCCGAGCTTATTTCTTGAAAAGCATCGTGTTTTTAAAGGCCAATTAGGCTTTTGACGCGGTTATAATTGAAAACTGTATACTCTCCGCTCTCTCTGGGAGTCAAACTCCTGGTTTATACGTCTGGGAGATAGTTGTCGCGCTTGGAATGTTTGTGTTTGATGCGCAGGCGAACGATATTAATCACTCGAAGGAGACAATGCCACTATAACCAAGTTCAAACTCTTTCTTCGCGATGATTTCCTAACACGCGGTTGTGGAGGCAGCTTTCTACTTTCCTAAATTAGTTTATCAAATTCCGTACCTCGATCCCCTAGAGTGACGTCCGTAATACTGGCTCGCGTCCCATAAGAAAATAGGCGCAAACAAAAATAAATAATTAAGCTAATATTTTTAATGAGTTTAGACAAATCAACTTATTAATTAGTATAGTTTTTTTTTTCTACCAATTAAACTTCAGGTAAAGTTTTTATTGAAAAGCTTCATTTGCCCGAGAAAGCTTTGCTTTCAACCACGGAAAGTCTTCTTCAATCTAATCTGCGCAGTAGAAACTTTTAAGTTCGTAATTACCTTCACCATAAGTACTATAATAAAACATATTATGATAGTATTTCGATTTCCCATAATAATGAATGTATAATTGCTTCACTACAGATCAAGTAGCGGACTATGCTACGGACTGTATAGTGATCTTTAATATCGTCAGAATAATAAGCCTTCCACTGTACTAAACTTCGTGAAACATGTCCATCAATGTGTGTCGGATAGAGTTTAATTGGCATACTTATGTTTACTTATGCTCCAATCATTTCATCATTTAATAAAATTTTCAATATGTAGGAATATAAAGTTATAAATACTATGGATTTTAAATCTAGAAAATCCAACAAATAAAACTCTTTCGCTATAAAGTGGGTTGTTCCACTTTTGCAAATAGATCCAAAAATATATATTTCATATTAAATTTTTCTAAATTTTTACAAAATTATCCTCTAGATGGGATTTCTACTCATCTTATAATCGTGTTTTCAGTTTAAAATACCTTAATTATATCCAGACAGATTAGATTATAATAGCTGATTTTACTGCCAAGGGACTTGGAACTGTCCGTAATATGGGCAATCACTACATATATATTGAACTATTTAGTAACTATAGTTGTGAGCAATATAAAGTTGATAATTATTGAAAGAAAAATACTCATATTATTACCATATCATTTTATAATACCACTTAAGTATTATCAACTTTAAATTCTTCTTTAAGATGTAATTTATATTACATTCTTCATTAATGACTAAGGTATCAGCCAAAGTTCAATCAAAATTCCAGCGCGTTCTTAATTTTGCGATTTAAACTTTTTTTCTTCAATTTATTTACTCTGAATCAATTAAAGATTTGAGTTTTCTACGAATAATCGACAAAGAATTTGATTTTTGTTTTAAAGACTTTGATTTAAAATTTCATTTCTTTCAAACAAAATTTAGTAAAATATTTAATTTATTCATCAAACATTTTGTATTTTTCAAATCTAAAGATTTAGTTCAAAATTAAATTAGTTAAATTTAAGCTTTTCCCGAATTTGTTTTTTTTTAAACGAAATTTTTCTTTCTTCAAATATTTTGTCTAAAATTTCGTCTTCATTGAAAATAATAATTTTTACTCCAGACAACACTTTATAGCGAGTTTTGCGCTTTTTAAATTTTTCCAACTTTTAATTAATTTGAATTAAATATTGGAAAAAAATCATCTCACCAACTATAGTTGACCACTGTGCCCGTGGTCTCCATTTGGGATAATGTTTAGGAAAGCGACTCTCCGTCCACTCTGTAATGAATTCCATTTTATACAAGGCTGCTTGTTGACCGACGTCATCCTGACATCCGCATTTGACCGCGCGAATCAAATGCAACAATCCAAGAAATAACACCAAATTTGACATGACGATTTCGACAAAATTAAAAATGTATCTATCTTTCCAACACGAAGAAATTGCGACGTAATTAATCCATTTTTGTTTCGATATTATAACCAAAAATTCGAAGATTAATTTAAAATTTATCCCGGCTGTTGAGGAGTCGCGAAATTGACGAATTTCTCCATCATTTCGCGATATTTTAAGAAGGGAAAAAAACCCGCCAAATTTTATATAATCGCGAAGTAAAAACGCGGGAAAAAATCTTTCAGCGAACTCGTGAGAAGTCTCGCGCCAAAAAATACTAATCTCCTTCGTTCGGTATCTTTTTTTGAAAAATTTTCGCCACCGGCAGAGATGTAATGCGAAAAAAAAAAAAAAAAGCAAAACGATAGAAGCGCCTCTAGTTAGTAGCGAAGCCCCCCGCTTCTTTCAAAACGATCAAAAAAGTTGCAAAACATTTTCTTTCAACAAAGTTTCAAGTATAATTCAATCATCAACCGTTTTTTCTCATTTCTATATTACCTTTTAAATTTCGGGAAAATTAAACTTTAAACACCCACTATTTCACGCTGATGTAATTTTTATTACGTAAAACCGCTTTAATTCTAAACAGCCTTGTCAATCTTTATTTAAATTTAGGTTAATTTTTTCCCCCCACTTTCTTTGTTATTTTTAAGATTCTTAAGCCTTTTTCGGATTATAAATTATCGCGTGATTAGCGTAACCCTTTCTTTCCATTGTGTTTTGGCGGGAAATCCGCCTCCTACATTATTACTCTCAAACATAAGCGAGGGATCATATTTATACGGCTGGTTTTATTTTTAGCCTAAAAATTCGAGACGTTTTCTTACAAGAGCTGACTCACAGACTAATACGTTAAACACACAAGGTTTTCGACGCGAAAATTTGTTCGTGAAAATATTCACGCATAAACCTGACAGTAGCCGACTTAAAATAACAGAATTCAAACCTAGATACTTTCAAGAATGACGGTGCAAAAAAACAGCTCGTCGCGATGATGGACAGTGTTTTTGCAACACGAGTGAGACACGCGTAAGGTGATTCTAGCCTTAATATTTAAAGGTCGTGTGATATTTTTAAAGGTACTTTTTGCTTTTGCGAAATTCATATTATTAATATCCGCCTGATGTGGCTAATTATCTTAACACGTGATCAAATAAAATATATGATATCGAAATAAAATTAGCATCGCATTGGCAAATTATACTCGCGCATTTTTTTAACGCATTAAAATCAAACTGTAGTAAAAGGTTGTATGGACTGACGCTGACACTGTCGCGAATAAGTCATGGGATCTAGATTTCGCGCCAAAATCTCCCGCGTTTTTTTTTTTTTTGTTTTCTTTGGCGCGCGCATTTTCTCTTTCTCTAACAAACGCGCTAATTTTCTCGACAGATTTCTTTAGATTGGAATTAACGGTATTATACCCGGGGGGTTACGGCTATCAATAGAGAGCTTCTTCTACAATAATAATAATAATAATCTAGAGCGAAAAAAATAGGGACCTATTTTTTTTGTTGGCCATAATAAAAGAAGGCCCGGGTTTTTAGATCCGTGCGCTCGCTTCTAGCATAGTTGCTGCAGGAAGTCATCTATTATAGCCGTTTTGCAGCAATTGGAAAACCGCTGTATCGCTATGTCACTGGTTTTGGTAGAAGCGACTTAGCGAGTTGATTTTTTATACATAATCTAGTTAAAGGGAAGCTGAAACGGAACTAAATATCGTAATATTTTAAAATCAATTACTTAAAGGGACTATCTGCGATTTTCAAATCCCCTTTAGAGTCGCCTTCTTTTCTAGCTTAGCAGACGACGTTGTACAAAACAAATTGTACAGTCAAAGCTAGGCTGCGTGCGTAAGGGAAGAGCATTTTAAAGGGGCAAGTTTCGGAGCAGATAGGGCCTTTAACCCCTAAATCTTAATAAGTAATAACTAATATACATGTTTAGGTTCGAACGTCGAAATTTGTGTTCAATAGGAAAGTAACTTGTAATCACGGTGGTTTGAGTGCATTTAGCTTCCCTTGGAGTTAGCTTCTCCCGAACACCTTTCGGAAAATTTTAATTTTGTAACTCTCAACGGTGATGTTAATTTCTTAGATTTTCTAATTATTACTGCACTTTAAATGTAAAAAATAATATGTTTTCAATGGGAAATTCTAATAGGTTTGCAATCGTGTTGAGGGTCAATGAAAATCAATTATCATCAACCCCTGGTGGTCAGCTTCACTCTGAACATGGAAGCGCTACTGTTGGAACACTTCTACAGGCGGCGGCAAATTAAAAATATACTCAAATGCTCGTAAAAACCACTTGAAATAGCCTCGTAATTCTGATGTGCTCGAGAATTGGTGGTTAATATCAAGTTTGTGAAAGATCTGTCCTTTGGCAAAGCTTCCAAGGGACTACTCACCAACGCCAACAATACTAACAGTCATAGAAGGGGTGAGAAATATTTAAACATTTGAAATTCAAACACAAGACCAATAATTAATATTAAAATATTTACGAAAAATTAAGTAACCTCTTGTGAAACATTCTATGCTAGTTAGACCTCTAAATAGATAAATGTATATAATGTAAAGCAAAAAACACAGAAGTTACTTCTAGCGGACTCTTAAGATTAAAGTTATCATTTAATTTTCCAGTAGGGCTTAATTACCGGCGTGCATATAGCGCCGACAGGGCCCAGGCTTTAAAGGCCCTATCTGTTCTGAACTTTGGCCCTTTAAAATACTCTTTCCCTGTCTGATAACATAGAAAATAAGGCGTCTTCAAAGGGGATTTGAAAATCGCAGTTAGTCCCTTTAAATTGACACCTTGTAGAGGAAAAAAACGTCATGAGCTCCGCCTCGGAAAAAATTGTAACAATAGTACGCCTTGGTCGTTCGAATGCATCTTGGGTAAAATACTATTTTTTACAGACAAATCTTTGGATACAAATTATGCTAGTATGGCACCAATGTTCTTTCTAAATAATTTCCCTGACCAATTTGAATTTTTTACACGAATTTATTGTTACGAAGCTCTTGGTAATTCCCACTTTTTATTGGACATAGTTTATCAATTAGGGTCAATAGTTTACTCGGAATATTTGCAGTTTATCAATTAGGGTCAATAGTTTACTCGGAATATTTGCAGTTTATCAATTAGGGTCAATAGTTTACTCGGAATATTTGCAGTTTATAATTATAACGTTTCAATTAATTTATCAACCAATCATAAAAGGTTCCTTGTCATGTAACAAATATTTAATTTCTCTGACCATTTGGGCTCATTTTCTAATTCCGGACTTTTCCCTGACCTTTTGGGCCAATTTCCAAATTTATTGATTTTTTCCTGACCTATTGGGCCAATTTCCAACTTTCCAGGTCGAGTACGAACCCCGTTTAATTTTCATTTTATCTTCCCTTTGAACTTCGGGTTGACTTATAGTGAAAGGATGAGAAAAAAAAAAAAAAAAATGATCGTAAACGATATAACACCATGCTTTGTTGTTATTGCGTAAAATAAGTCACCCCTTTTTCTAGAGAAATCCCTCCTCTCCCCCTAATTTGTAGAAAGTGGTTTGAAAACTTGGGTACGTTTAACCTACTTGGGCCCACACTGTCTAGTAATAATCGGCAGTTTTTTTATTCTAAAAGATTCTGGGAGGAAAGAGGTTTTGATTTTTGAAGCTGTCAAACCTATAACATTTTTTATAGTATCTGTCAAAAGTTTTTTTCGGCTTTGAACCAATTTCCTGAAGGGGATATCCCAATTTTGTAATTTTTTTATCTTTAGGTCTTAACGGTACTACTTGTTACTTTTTTTCTTAAACTACGAAATATTTATCATTCGTAGTTCCGTTTTGATATCGCCACATTACGCGCAGATGGTCGAAAAACGGACCTTACATTTACAACAACTCCTTTAACTCCAAGCAACGTGTAAAAAAACGTGACGAGGGAGGTTTCTTAAGCGTCTATCTTTATCTCCTTCCACCATTGTAACTTAGTTTTTTATTGCCAAACATGTAGAACCATATTTGTACGGATTATAATAGTTTATAACTTCAAACAAATTCTCCATTGAGTTAAACTAGTCTCTTAGATGTAAATAAGGGTATAATAGGAATTTTATTAGGGTAGAAGAGTACTATATAACCATAAGTAACACGTTAGATAAGTATGACAATTAATGAAAAACCAAGTAATGGTGTGTTTCGAAGTACAGCACTATATCCGCGGCATAAGGGTATGAATGGTGGCCGTATAAGGGTATTTTTGGGGCCGTATAAGGGTATGAATGGGGGCCCTATAAGGGATGAATGGGGGCCCTATAAGGGTATGAATGGGGGCCCTGTAAGGGTATGAATGGGGGCCCTGTAAGGGTATGAATGGGGGCCCTATAAGGGTATGAATGGGGGCGCTATAAGGGTATGAATGGGGGCCCTATAAGGGTATGAATGGGGCCCTATAAGGGTATGAATGGGGGCCCTATAAGGGTATGAATGGGGGCCCTATAAGGGTATGAATGGGAGGCCCTAAGAATATGAATGGTACCGTATAAGGGTATGAAAAGGGGCTCTATAAGGGTATGAAAGGGGGCCGTGCAGGGTATGAAATGGGGACCTATAAGGATATAAAAGGGGGTCGTGTAGGGTATGAATGGGGGCCATATAAGGGTATGAAAGGAGGCAGTATAGGATATAAATGGGGCTGTATAAGGGTATGAAAGGGGGCCATATAAGGCTATAAAACAGGGTCGTATAAGGGTACAAAAGGTTAAGTATAACTACCAAAATAGGCCAAATAAGGGTATAAAAGGGGCAGTATAAAGGCAGATGTACACAGACACATTTTTGTGTGTATATGGGAATAAAGTTTTTCTTATAAGTGTATAAAATAATCCATACTACATTTTTCTTATGATAATACAAGAAACTTTTAAGATAAAAATAAGGCCATATCAGAAAAAACGGTACTCAAGCTAATGTAATTGAATTGAAGTTACTTCATTATTAAGTTAAGATTTTTAAACTGAGTCCACCGCCATAGCTTGAGTTTCTTTAATCAGTCATTTATAATAATCTGAAGGTTTAAGACTTAAATCGGTGTACAATAGTAAAGAAACAAATTATCAGTTAAAATTTTCGTAACTAAGTGAGAAGGCTCCCAAAAAAAATGTAGCACTAACGAAAAAATAGCTTATTATCAATAATGGGCTCTAGTTTTTTTCAGTCAATATGTGTCACGAGTTATTTGGTTAAATTATATACTTTATTTATATAAAATTTTTATACATATCTTGTAAATATTTCTGTAAAGAACTAAAGGATAAGAAGGAATTATTGTAACAAATAAACATAAAATCTAGTTTCAATTAAAACCGTTAATCTCGAAAGCTACAACTTTTTAATTAGTGTACTTCAGCAGAATAATTTACATATTTTTTTTAAAGATCACGAAAAGGCAAATCTGTGATTATTAATTTGTTATTGAAGATTACATCCGCTCGATGTTTTGGGGTCATTTGGACTTTGATGTACTGCGGCTTCCTTAACAGGTGGTAGTTCTCCTTCGACTTTAGCAGCTGCTTTGGAATTGGCCGCATCAAAAGGGTTTTGCTTGACACCATCAAAGGCGGCGTATGCTGTGGGTGTCCAGTTGAGACTTCTCGATGGGAAGGAAAAATCCTCGGGACTAACTAATCCGTAAGTCGCCTTTAATTCCAATTCGGGTGGTGTAGTTGGTACTTTCTGGTGATATATAAATCCATTTTCTCTCTGACATTTCTCTAAAGTACGATGTACGACCGGTCCCAGTTTACGAAAGAAAGAGTGTTGATCGACTTTAGCACCCATCCCAACTCCCTTAGCTTGAGTATAGTCTTTGCAAAGAACTTCAGCCTGTTTGTGGTATTTTTCACTCTCCAAGAGAGCGCAAACGGCGTCCCCACATTTTTCCTGAGCCAATAAATTCTCACCGCAATAGCAATAAGCGAAACTCAAGTAGAATAAAGACTTCATTTGCAAGTACTTCCTCCATTTTCCGGCTTTGACAGCGTCGTATCTCAGCAAAGATTCCGAAGCTGTTTTAAACATCCTCGAAGTTTCATTAGCCAAAGCCGAAATAAGACTAGCGGCATGTTTAAGCTCAACTGCTCTGGCTAGTGTTACTTCTTGAGCTTCAGCTGTGCATTGGTCAATGTAGGCGTTGATTATATTTGGGTCTAAATCAGATCCAAATTCCCCTTTATCTACTAACTCTGGCAAATATTTATCTCTAACAGTGGTAAACATTCCAGCGGCTTTTCTCAAGCAGGTATGAACTTCTTTCGCCTCCTCCATAGTTATTTCATCTTTACCAGCAATCATAGCGGCGTGTTTCATATACCAAATTCCCACATCTTGAAGTAGAGATACTAGTTCAAAAACAGAGTCTTGTTGGGCCAGGGGCGTGTTACCCATTAGTGTTTGGGTCCAGCGAAATCTTACAGTGTATCTTAACTTGCTTTCTACGTTACTGTCATCAGGGGCTTTGATGAATCCTTGAAACAAAGCCAAATAGTTGTTCAGGGCTTCAATCACTGTCATGGTTTCGTTATTGGGGTTCTGCAGTTTATCCAGAAGAGCGTTGCGACTAGCTTTAAGCTCACCACATAATTTCATAGCTTCAGTGTCAACCACAATCATTTTTACATTAAAGTTAACAATGGCTGTGGCTTTGAGAGGGTTTCTATGGTACCAATATGCCATAATGATTCGGACTCAACGAGTCAATGACTCACAATTAAGTTTTTCAGAATTTCACAACTCTGGAGTCTGAACTCAAAAAAAAAAAAAAAAAAGGTGTATTAGCAAACAAAGGCTTACCGTTTTGACAGTATTTAAACTTTAAAACTTTTCGGGATTAACTAACACGGCAAACTATATTTATAGTTTCAGAGTTGACAACGATTTATCAATTATTTAAACGTAATTAATCCTATATTTAACACGTCTAACAGTAAAACTTGCGTCACGTCACAATCACAAAACATCAATTTTGGACATATTCTGTGATTTCGACTTCGAGATGTCGCGTACATCGTAAATTTGGTCAAAGGTTAGATGTCACGTCATCTGCTGGAATGATAATGTAGTTGAGTTGGCAGGCTGAATTTAATTCGCGGATTGGTGTTACCATAGTAACAAATTAGTCAAGTTTTTATTTATTTAGCCCCGTTTAATTGAATTTACATCTCATTTATGTTATAAGTAATTCGGAAAAACCGAAATTAATTTTCTTATGACCGTGAGAATCGATGAATCAATTTCAGTTTAAAATGTTCACAACAGCTGTTTTAGGGATTATGTTAGGGAAAACCAATTTAACCCATTTCTTGGGTCTTCGAACTGCGTAAAAATTAATTATATCACGAAAAGATAATGTATTGGTAAATTTTTGCAATTCCAAAGTTGTATAATGGAAGAGGTAGAGAAAACAAAAACCCCCCCTTCCGAACGTAATAAAACTTTGGACCCGCAAAGCTCTTCCGTACCTTGTGAGAGTGATGATATAGCAAATAAAATGCAGGATGATGATAACCTTCGTCCAACTGAAACAGTACCCAACAGCGAGGCAGGTGGCATTAGTAGAAATGTAGAGGAAGAATCAGACAAGGATGAAAAAAACTCTGCACCCTCGAATGAAATTGGAACAAACTCTCAAGTTATAGGTTGTGAACCAAATGTTAATGAAGATAATTCAAGTAGCGAATCGCCTAATATTGATACAGAATCAGCGGATGAAATGCTTTCCAGCGAGGAAAGATTATCAAATGCCGGTTTGACGGAGGATGAAATTAGATCCAACAATAGAACACCCGATGCCAGGTCAGAAGATAATATATCATTAAAATCATACGGAAGTAGTTTAGACAGAGCCTCTGCTCCAGACCCAAAGTCCGAGGATAATTTATCATTAATATCCTATGGAAGTAGTTTTGGGGGACCAAGAAATAACATTTTCGCGGAAAGTACAGGAGATGAAGATGAACTACTATCCGAGCTGGAATCGGAGCTACAAAATTCTCGAAGTGAGAAAACACACACACCCAGTCATCAAAACTATAAAAAAGTGTCAGGAGAAAACAAAAAACCCTGTACCAATGATACTTATTTGATTCAAATTGATATTCTTCAGCAAAATGTTACCCAGTTACAGCAGGAATTAGCAGCATCAAGGGCCACTTTAGTTAGTCAACAGAATGAATATAAGGAAACTTTAGATAAAATGAAACAGGAGTTTTCGAGCAAGACAACCAAGTTATCTAAACAATTGGATGCGGCTATTAAGGATAAAGAAAATATGGTGTTACGGTATGCGTCGAGTGAGAGAGAAGGTCTCGTACTTAAAAAATCCAAAGATGATATGGAGAAGAAAATGAGGGACATTGTTAAAGATCGAGAAAACCTGTTGTTGAAAATCAGACAACTACATGCTGATCGGGTTCGAGCTTGCAGCAGCTTAGATACTAAACTTGCGGAAATGGCCCATATTCAACGAGAATTTGAAAAAATGAGGGACGAACTAAACAACAGGGATATCAAGATAAAATGGGCGCAGAACAAGCTAAAATCTGAAACGGATGCTCACAAAGAGACGCAAACTAAATTAGAACAGACTCTCCATAGACTACACGAGACGAGGGAGGAATCTGAACAGATTAGAAAAGATTGCCAAGAAATGATTCGACGTTATCAAGAAGCTGAGGAAATAAAATCAGTTTCTTTGGATATACAACTGAAGGAAAAACTGTCGGAGTTAGAAACGCAAAAACAGGAAAGATTTGATCAGGAAGAAGTGTATGGAATGTTGCGCCAGGAACTAGATGGACTTAAAAAACGCCAAAAAATTAGCATGGAAGAAAATAATGCTCTTACTGTCAAAGTAAGATTGAGAAGTAGGGGTGTGCGAGCCCTGGAACTTTTATCAAGTGTTTGGCATTGGGTTAAAAAACCCTGACGAGCTTTTGAAATGTCTCTTACTGAGCTTTGATCGGCTTGATTGAGTGCTTGAAACATTTCTAGCCCTTGCACACTTAAAGAGAAGAAAAAATGAGATTCAATAGATAATTTTTTTTTTCTAATTAAAATTTGTAGATTCAAGCTTTGGAAAGGGAACGTCTGGAATACGAGCAAAATCTCAGCAAATTAAAAGATTCGCAAAACACATTGCGTCAAGAGGTTGTAGATCTAAATTCAAAATTGTCAGAAATGGAGAGTTTGAAACAACAACTCGAAAGGGAAAAAGAAAGGGTTACTGCGGCTCGAAACGAAGCAGAAAGAATACGACAAGCCAATATAGAGCTGCAAGCTGATATGGACGCTTGTCACGTCAAAGAGGGCGAATTATTGCAATTTACGGAGAAATTAACCTCAAAAAGTGTGCATTTACAGTCAGAAAATAGTCAACTTGAACTGAAAGTAACTGATTTAAATTCGTCAAATAATCCAGTTTTAAAAGTAGAATTTTCTTCTTTTTTAAAAGGTACAAAAATTTGAAGAAGAAACCATTCAATTATCAAAAAGAGTCGAAGATTTAGAGCAAATGCTGGAACAAATTAGATCCGAACTACAAAACGAGAAAGAATCGAGAATGGGAGAGACGCAAATCTTAGCGAGGAAATTGGCCGAAAAAACTAAATTAGGTATGGGAAGAAAAGAATTGGGCATGAAAAATGTTGTTTACCAACCCAATAATTCCAAAAATATTTCAGCCGAAAGCATAAATATCAAACTAGAAGAAGCTTTGAACGAAAACAAGGTCATGAAACGACGGCATTTAGCAAGCGTCAAAGTCAGATTTGTTTTGATTAAAAGGATTTTCTATCAATTTCTTAGTTTAATTAGGTTAGGCCTAATTAAGAGTAGGAATCCATAGAAAATCTCTTGAGTTGCATTCTTTCTTTAAGACAAGAAAAAATCCCTTAACACAAATTAAAAATATTTTTCAGGAACTCTCGAGAGAATTATATCACGCAAAAAAACGACTAGACAATTACGAGGCAGTCAGTCAATCAGGTTCGGTGCTAGGAATTGAAACGACTAGTTTAGGTTCTCGAACGAGTTCCTCAAATTCTTTGGACATGATGGGTCACTCGTCCAACTTACAAAATGGATTAACCTCGACGTATCATTTATCAGGAGCTTCCAACAATCAAAGATTCTCTCCTCCGCAGGTCAGTTTCAGCGGGGTGAAACCCGGTAACGAACAACGCAACCAGAATAAGGTCAGGCATTTTTCTTTCAAGCAAATTATTAAGGATTTCTTGTCGACTCGAAAAAACGTAATGGAAAAAATACAATTTGGGAATAATCCCTTCTCTTTGGACTTTCGCTTTGTTTTTCTAACGCATTAATTTTCCCTTTAGTTAATTAACAAAGCTAATAAAAGAGTACCTAGCAGGAAGGTTCGGGTATGTTATAACCGCTCAAATTTAAACCACCCTCCCTTTTTTTTTTCTCTTTAGTTTCCTTTCTATACTTTCTAATATTTCTTTGTTTCTTTTCATGGGGAATTTTTGGTTTCTTTTACACTTTTTGTTTGTGCCATCCAAGTATCATACTCATAAATTAAATATTTTGAAAGCTAAATTTAAGAGGGTAAGAAAATCTTTTACAGCTGATTAAAAATGAGGGGTTTGACACTTTGGCAGGGACGGAAATATAAATATTTTCCTGACAATTTAATATGCCACTTCGATCTCTCGTAGCTTATCTTGTACAGAGAGAAACGAGATTTAGGAAAGATATTAAAAGACCAAATTTGGTTGAATGAGGTTTTACTTTAGTTATTTACTCATTTTAACAAGGAATCAGTTAAAATTTACTCGTTGGCAGGCTTCATTTTCTCTTTAATCGATTGTATGACTCGTTTAGTCTAGGAAAAAGTTATTCAATTAAGATACAGTGTGCTTTAGGAAAAAGTATATAGATGTCATCGTGTTGGTAACTACACGGTAACTTAAAGGCTCCTCAAAAGTGTCAGACCCCTCTCCTCATTCGTTAGTTTATTCCGACTTATCCTATTGGCTTTCGTGTGTTCGTCACTGGGCTTTACTTCAACCTATTTTGGTGGTAATTTTTACTAAACGTCGTACAAGTGTCTATTATAAGTGTATAAACTCGACATTACATTTTTGTAACTCAATTTTTATTAATCTAGGACCAACATTCCAATTCCTCATCCAACCAAAACTCGGCTGGTAAAATAAACGGGAATTCTTGCCCTCATTGCGGAATCAACAACTTGCCTACTAACAACAACTCTTCCGCTAGTCAAAGTGGATTCGAAATAGATCGTCAAGTTTTGATAGAAAGGATTTTTAAATTGCAGAATCAATTGGCCAGAAAAAATGAGAAAACCGAGTTTCTCGAGGAGCACAATAATCAGTTATTAGACGAGATAAAGAAAAAATCCAAAATTATTCAAAAATACATTCTCGAAAGCGAAGCGGGGGCCTTAGTTTCATCTTCTATGGATCAGAATAAGGTACGTGTTTAGTTTTATTATTTTTTTTAGGATATTAAGTTTAAAATTTGCATATATTTTCTTACAAGCCTTCTAAAGGAAAGTTTAAGGTATTTTTTTTCGGTTAAATTAGTTATTTTTATGAGGATATCTGTTGCCACATTCTTAATAATAACATTTAAACTTTGCAGGCGGAATTAGCAAAAAAAGGTGGAGGAGTTATGGCTTCCGTATACAACAATCAAGTAACGGACAACCATTTGACGTTAAAGCTATCTTTGGAAATTAATCAGAAGTTACAAGCTGTTTTAGAAGATACCTTGCTTAAAAATATTACTCTTAAGGTGACTACTTAATTATAGGTCTATAATTTAGCGCTAGCGAATGTTCAACAACAAATCTTAAACCTATTTATATTGTAATACAAAATTTCAGGAAAATATTAACACTCTGGGTGAAGAAATAGCCAGGATAACGAAAGAACAACGGGATCTGCAACAAGCTTGTTCCAAAGGTTTCAAATAAGGATGATCTCTGTTACGGTGTAATGATGTGTGCATTTCTCGTTTTAAACGTTTTTGTGTTGTAAATATCTATTATCTGTACAGTAACTTATCAAATTGATGAAAAAGTATTATGAGGCTGAAGACAATTTTTTTCAGAAAATAAAAATTGCGTTTAAATAAAAGGTTTTTTAAATAATTTCATTGAAGTAGTCTTGAAACCTGACTCGTTTCTGGCCTTGTCAAATTGATCTTGCGCCCAACTCGCGAATTAAATTACGAAGGCAGTTTCTACATATGCATATGTTGGTTTTACTTTTCATTCCAAAGTGCTCCCAAAGAATAACGAAAGATATTGTTAATAAAAATGGGGAATAATCCAATTTGCTCCAAAAAAATGGTCAAAGTTGCAAAATGTCAACAGAATTCCACCAAATAGACCAAATGAAATAACATGAATTGGACAAAAGACAATTAAATTTTGATCCACGTTTGTTGAATTCAGGTTTTTAATTTGGTCAGATAATTTGGAAAATTTTTGACCAAATTGGGTAAACCAATTTATTTTATTATTCTATGAACTGAAAAGTAAAACCAGCATCACGCATATCTAGAAACAACCTCAGTAGTAATTTCTGAAAATTAAATTCACGAGGTTGGCACGGGATCAATTTGACAAGGCCTCAATCAATTCTACTAGACTCTGATCACGAAAATTGGGCCTAACCGAACCTTCATAAATTTTGATGTCTTACATTTTTGGGCCTATATCTGCAGAGGCTTCTATGTACACCAAAATTTGGGTTTAATTATCATTTAAGCCTAAAATTTAGTCGCCACCATGGCTGTTATTATCTAGGCCCAAATATATAAAGACTTAAATATTTGGCGTAAATAACAACGGCCTTATTTAATCATTTTGACTATAATAATTAAATAGAAAATCACGAAAGAAAGGGAGTATTAAGTGTGTAGTTAATGACGTTCATTGCTAAGAATCTACGTGTTTGGCAAAAGAATGTAAAAGAAACCAAATTTGTTTATTGAATTCTATAGAAAAACGTATCATAATTGCCCACAATTTAATTATTATTCCCCCCAACTCCAGCGTCAATATGCACCCGAAAAGTGAGGTGATATTTCATTTCACATTTTACCGGTATCTGCGTACATTCTTTTCTGACTAGCTTTTTTTTTTACTGTTTCGGATTAACTTTTATGCTTTAATATTAATACCATTTTTTTGTCTTTCAGAATTGGGTTTTAAAAAAAAAACAAAACATAAGCTCTAATTATCTATGATACATTTAATATTAATATCATCTATTGAACAACTGATATGCCTTTCTTTAAACGTTTCAATTTTTAAATTTCATTGAATTAGGGGAAAAAAACCCAAACGAAACGTTTCATTTTATTATATTTTAATAATTAACTATAAATAGTTAATTAAAATAAGTTATTAACCAGGGGTGTGCGAGTCTGAAGCCATATAAAACTTATTTCTTTATCAATTTAAAGGGAATATAACTCTCAAAGCTTTCTTTTAGGGACGATCGATTCACAAACCAGCGTCCAAATGCGATTAGGAGGTGGATGTGAAAAATATTGAACCTTCCGGGGGAGAGTAACAAAACTGGGGCTATATTCCCTTTAAAGGCCCTATCTGCTCTGAAATTTGCCCCTTTCAAACTACTAAGCCCCCCCCCCCCCCCTTTTTTTTTTTTTTTTCTTATCCAAATTATTTCTTAACCTGGAAAAATAAATATGGTTCAAATTTTCCAATAATTTTCTGATTTTCTTAAGGTAGGAGCCAATTTTTTTTTTTTTTTTTTTTTGGTTTTCTTAAGGTCGGAGCCAATTATTTTTAAATTTTCAAACTACCAAGCCAAATTAAAATTTCTTAAGCCATGAAGCCAATCATTTTTTAATCTTAAGCTATGAAGCCAATTATTTTTTAATCTTCTTATGCTAAGAAGCCAATTATTTTTAAATTTTCTTAAGCTAATTAAGAAGCCAATTATTTTTTAAATTTCTTTAGTTTAGAGATCGGGGTTTGGAGAAAATAATCCACAACTATCAGTTAATCATAAAAAAATAATCGTGAAATTATTCGCGATTACATTGGATTTATCATAGACTTTCCTCGAAAAATTTGAAGTTATGAATAAAGATAAAATAATCAGAAATTTTCTTGTCCAAACCCCGATCTCTACTTTAGTTACAAAGCCAATTATTTATTTCTTGAGTTAGTGGGAATTGAATTTGAGTGAAATCTCAAGATCTAAAGCCAATTTCCTATCATCAACCCCCCCCCCCCCATTTTGTTTTGAATTTACTAAGATTACTCTCAAGATTCAAGAGAAAGTTTGCGTCTTCGGACCCTATAATCAAGTGGGACATTCGGATATAAGCACTTGAAACATTTCAAAGCTCGCAACACCCCTTATTAACAAATCTACCACATTATGTATTTTTTTTTGTTAGTTTTTTTTCTTCATATTTATAACTTGGTACAAAACTTTTGTTAACTAATTTTCATATTTATAGCTGTTTATATTATACAAATATGAAAAAAATAATCAAATTTGAAATAAGTTTTGTTATTGCATTGTTTTCTTAAAATTTTGCCCGTTTTTGAGTTTAATTTCAATTTTATATTGAAGTAAAAAGTTAAAATGATAAAAAGTTAGTTGTATATGAATCATTTTATTTTAATGTAGATCGTTAACGAGATTCCTAAATGAGATTTTTTTTTTTTGCGATTTAGCAATCGGAAGATCTTTAAAAAAATCCTTTAAATGGTTTTATAGACCTACTATTTATAGGAACCATCGCGCAACTTAAAAATGACGGTGTTTTAAAAAACGAATTTTAAAATTATTAATAACTATCAAACCTAATTTAAAATCTACTATATTTTAAATGTAAATATAATACTCTTTAGCCTGTTATAATCTCTTAATTAGTACTAAATGCCTTATATAAGGATGTAAAAATCAAATGTTAAGCCATAAAAATAACCGGTACTACCGGACAAAAAATTTCAAATAAATATATATAGGTCAAATCTTAGTTACCGGTAATCTTTTACAGTCAAAACCGGGATCATACCATTTACCCGTTAATAATGGGAAAATAAAACGTTTTTTTCTTCTGATATGCGTGTTTTTTTTCTTTTCAAAACGAAAAAACTAAATCCCCGCATGGTCGTGTTTCCGTTAAAGTTTGTATCAAAACAAAAGTTACATTTAACGGAGAAAGAAATGGAAGGGGGCTTAAAATGATATATATTTATATGTAAGAATGTTAAAAATTGTCATTTTAGAAAAGTCTGGTTTCCACCAGCCAAGAGATGAACATGGAAAAGTTGATTCCCGCAAATATCCCAAGTATAAGAAACAATGATGCCATCATTCCGGCATAAGGAGCATGCTGAGGCGCTACGCACCTTGCATAAAAAACACACAAAGACATGTAATACGCTTGTGTTTTAAAATAAGTAGTGTAGGAATGCAGTTTTCTCGGGTTGTAAATACTTCTATCGTCAAAAACTTGGATAGCTTTCAGCGTCCTAGCACCTTAATAATAACTAAAGTAGTCAAGTAACCCGTGGAACCTAATTAGTGACAGTTTGCAGACAAGATCTGGAAAAAGTTTGCTGACAACTCCTCTAACAGGATTTCGTTATACCACGAGATTACCAATTCAATTTTCGAAGTAGTAGGTAGAGTCAAGACCATAACAAGTTTCTGTTTTGAATCAGCAAATTCTGGTCGGGGGCAATTCAAAATTAGGGAGGATGTCAACTTCAACGTTCAACACAGAGGTTAACGAAAACTCTGTCTGGGAACTGTCCCCAAGTTAGTAAGTAGTCTTACTAATCTCACTTATGGGTTCCTTTTCACTCAAATTTCAAGATTAAGTTAAGTATCAAGGCCTTACTTATAAGCTCATTGATTTACAGATAATATTTTAAAATGCAATGGGTATAAGGAAGTGGATTTGATAATTTACAGCATGTGGCTGAAAGTTGGAGCAAGAAGGATCAGACAAGGAGAGGAAAAGTGGGAACGGCGCGGCTCCTACTGCGTCGGCCTAAACTCCCACTCTGGGAGAACGGGGGACAGACGGGGGTAGAGATGCTTTGTGGTAAATTGTTGTCACGTGGGTGAAACGAATCCTTTATGAGGCGCGCTAGCTAGCGACCACGTGACAACAGTTTACCTCGAGAATTTCCTATCCCCCCCTTTCCATCCGAGTGGGAGGTTGGCTCTTCTCTCTCTAACTCAACGCAGCCCCACTTTTCCTCTCCTTATCTGATCCTTCTTGGTTGGAGCCTCAGATTTTCTACAAATTTATATATATATATCTAACAACAACAAAAAAAAATCCCGAAGAGTACACTGAGGCTTGATGAATATAGTTTAGATTCGGGCTACCTTAGGTGCTACCACAAATAGATTTTGTGTTAAATCTATTCTTGGTGGTACAAAATAGTACTGCCTTATGTATAAAACCAATGTAAAACTATTATAAATTACTTACTTTGGTGCGTACATCATGGCTAATGAACTAAAATAGCCACTGCTCAGTCCTAAGAAGGCCCCTACGCCAAGAAAGGCCCAATCTTGGTCGATAAGAACGGGCAATACTCTTTTGTCAGGTTTATAATTGCACAGCATGAAAAATGGGATCAACAAAGCTCGAAGCAACACAGGCAACCACAAAAATCTCGGACCCGGCTTTAAAATAGTAATTCCCGATTAAAAACTTAAATTTAACACAAATATTACGTTAATCCATTTCAGCCACGCGGTTATCACGGTGTAACACATTTCCTTTGTTCGACTTTGTGATTGCCAAACGCGTTCAGCGACACGTACCGGAATTACCACCATCCCCAATAGAAAATACACATTAGCCGGTGCTTTTCGGTACGTGAAACTGAACCGGAAATAAAAAGCACTGAAGTGCTGCCCTCTATTAGCCCCTGACAAAACTGTCATTTCTCGATTGGCTGAAATATATTAGCGCCAAAATTGAATCACAGAAACAAACGTGGCCTACAAATCTGATCCAGTTGGGGAAAATATTGCCGATCATGGCAAACAAGTTAAAATTGAGGAAGCAAGCGACAGAAGTGAAATATTTGGCTGAAAATTTGAACAGAATTAAAACTTGAAAAGTAATATTTGGTGTATGAGAGTAAGATCGATAAACTTACGCGTAAAGATAAAATGGCTATCAACCGCTTTGACGTTGGCTTGCACTGCCGGAAATATGGACAGAGTGACGAAAAATATGAAAAAGACATTGAAGCATTGAGGCCAAGTCTGCGTAAAGTCACGAAAAATATGATTATGAATGACTAAATGACTGATGAAAATGGATTTGGATTAAGAACCTTTTTAAAGATCTTCCAGTAAGGAGGTCTGCCTGAGTATCCCTGACTTCCGCCGGAAGTAGCGGCCTTTTTCGCTAAGCGATGATAATAGCGATAGTATCTCTGAAAGAAAAAGGGCGGAATATAGTCACATCTATCCTTTCATCCCACAACGAAAACTTCCTTCTATCATTATTTAATAATGACAGATAGAGGAGAAAAAAAAAATAACTAACCGAAAACGGAAGCGCGAAATAGGTGTCGAAACAAGTGAGCAAGAAGAATAGGGCCGTCAGAAAATAGTAAATAGCGGCTGTCCTCAGATTAGGTGACGCTAAAACGGTCACGATAACGAAATATGTCACGATAAAGTTATAGCTTGTAGTGGTTCAAATGAATTAAAAATAAACCTCAAGGAAGCTAGGTCTTACAAGTAAAATCAAGGTAAATTCCTATAACCTCGCCTATAACCATTGTGCTGGGAAAATATAATAAGAGAAGAATTTCCCAACTCAAAGGAGCCTATTCAACTTTTTCCTGATCGATTACTTAAATATGGTTAATCCCATTTTAATCTACGTACAAAAAATAGTTAAGCCTATTTTAATCTACGCATCAAGAATGGTTAAGGCTATTTTAATCTACGCACCAAAAATGGTAAAAATGTTTATGACGGAAGTTATAACTCCACTAATGTTCTGTAAAAAAATTTAACGTTACATTATAACTAAGTTGTATTTAATAATTCTTTGGATTTGTTATAAAAGAGAAACTTACGGATCCAAATATAATCGCGTTGGTATATCGCATGGGTAATTTGGCCGCCAACCCAAATATACTACTTTGGTATACTCCAGATGCCACTATATTTATTATAATAAACGTATATCAATTGAAATAAAATTTGATAGTTAAAGATCCTGCTGTTATGGAAAAAAATAAAATATATTTACTGTTTAGAACCACCACACTTGCCAATGTGATATAGAAGAATATTCCAGCCCCTGGTTGTTAGGATATTAAACAATAAACTTACTACAAATAAAGATTATTTTTTATATAAGAAATCAGGCTTACATGACGCGGTATCGAGCATGGCGAGAACAACGGTGAGAACGAAGATGACCACTTCCACTAAGATGCTAGTGACGATGCGAAAAGTGACACTCCCACCCCTATAGAAACAAAATACAAAAAATGACAGTAAATAAACAAAAAGAAAAAGGTGTTGAAAGGTTATGATTTGTCTAAGAGGGTTATACATTCGCTGAAATATAACAGAATGTTTTTCTATATTCCCTTCCAAAAATCAAAGTCAGTTTCACATTGCGTGCCAAATCAGTTCAGTTAAAAGCTTCAATATAAATGGAAAACGAACTACAAGGCTTTATATATGTAAGAGTCCCATTATTTTAGGGAAAATCCTAAACAATAAACCTCAAACTAGCGGCAAAAATTAGCATAACAAAGTAGTCAGTGGCAAACACTTGTACCGAGAGCCCAGTCACTCGGCGTAATCGTTGTACAGGCTGTACCTTTGACTGTACGCGTAATCTTTAAAATCCCTGCCTTTGACAGTGCTAAAATGATTACGCGTAATCTGTGTACAGGGAATCATCACGGGTCGCGTAATTTTACTAAGCCAAAGCGGCTCGTCGTTTGATATAAGTGGGAGGTTCTCCATTAATCATAATGTTTAATTTTATCGCCATGGTGTTATGTAATATTATATTTTTTTTTAAAGACGGTTACTTCATGGTTGGTTTATTTCGGGAGCTTTAGATCCATGGTCTTTCTCAAAACATTTCAAATCTATCAATACAATTCTAAAATGCAAACATAATCACTTTCGACCTTGGTTTCCAGTGTTCAACAGTTTCTATTCCCAAGAGACACTTCATGAATGTTTTACTAGGCCTACACAAGTTTAATTTTTAGAAGCAGGCAGAAACAATAGACAAAATGACTTCATTTTCCTCTTCACCCTCATTTTATTGGGAAAGGCTTTAGAAGAATTGATACCCAACTTTTTGAATTTACAAAGTTCAAACACAAAAATACCTTACACCATCAAAGAAACCTTTTTCTAATTTAGAACCCAAAATTTAAAAGGTTGAGAGCATTATCTATAGCTTTGCAATTTTTTGAAACGTAATAATGTAATAGTGTAGTTTGTGAACAAAACGTGCTATATCTCTTCTAAATCCATAAAAAGGTTTGAACTAATGAACTTCCCATAATCATATACATTTCTACCTGAACTGTACGGAAATAATTTAAATTCATGGGTATATATAAATAATTGATATTGAAATGTCTGCCTATCGAAGCGTTCTTTCGTTCATCATTCCATAATCTTCGTTCCAAAATTGTGAAATGTTGGCTTTGCCCTGAGCACCGAAGCCAAAAGGTTGGAACATTGCTACAGGCATCGTGTATTAATAGAATTGGATAATTATACCCTGAAAATTTCGCTTCTCACTAAAGAAGAATTCAATACAGAACACACTTTCTTCGGCGAGAAGATAAAAAGTTTTGTTTTAAATAATTTATCGTCTGTATTAACAGGGTTCGTACGACATTGGAAAACAAATTTCATACTTTTTCAAAATTTGAACGTTGAATTTAGCATGTTTTTCAAAGTGTGAACATTGAATTTAGCATGATTTTCCATGGTTTGAACATTGAATTTATCATGACTTTTCAAGGTTTGAAAATTGAATTTACCATGATTTTTCAAGGTTTGAACATTGAATTTACCATGATTTTTCAAGGTATGAACATTAAACTCAGCATGATTTTTTCAAGGTATGAACATTAAACTCAGCATGATTTTTCAAAGTTTTTTGAACATTGAATTTACCGTGACTTTTCAAGGTTTGAACATTGAATTTACCATGAATTTTCAAGGTTTGAACATGGAATTTACCATTTTATTTAAAGGTTAACCAAAGTTTTGAAAAAACCTGATAAAAACTTAATTTAGCTGATTGAGGTCGTACATATTCTAAATTTTTGTTTTCCCTAATATTTCACATTTTTTGTCAACATTTAAAATTCCCCCGAAATATCTAATTATTCCAATTTTGTATGCTCCATGTGTAATAAACAAGTATTTGAATGTAAGTTCATGATACCAATTTTAAAATACTGTACTCTTTTGTAAATTACCGTGGTGAGCTACAAATTACCAGTAACTTTCCACCTACTTTTATTCGTAAAGTTTTTAAATATTCTGGTCAAAAATAAACAATAAATTATCGGTAAATTACCGATACAATAATTTCACTTCTCTCGGTCTTTTATGTTTTTTTACACCATTGAAGTCGACAATTAATTTAATAGGTTTTGCCTTATGGTCGCCTGTAATTTGATATTGCGATAAAAATAATATTAGACTAACCCAATTTGGACGAATAAGTTGAGTGCGTTACAAATGACATTTGGTAATTGAGAAGCGATCCCCACATACGACAAGAAGTTCTTGCTGTACTCCTCCGTCGCACCGTCGGTACTATTAACCGCCAGTTTATAGTCAACGAAATACTGAACAAGAAAAAGAATTAAACATAAACATTAATTAGACTAATTAATTTTAAATTTAGAGAAAAAGCGATATAAGGTAAATCCTTATTTGAACTCCATAAACGTTTGAACTTAAAAAAAAAATGAAAACATAAAATTTGAGTATATTTGTAATTTCAGAAATTGTGCGCAGTTATCAAACATAACTGAAATATTTTGGTCAATTTATTTTAAATTTAGAGGTAAACCCTTATTTGAACTCCATAAACTTTTGAACTTAAAAAATAAATTTAAAACGTAAGAGCATATCGATAATTGTGTCTGACCAGTGTGTGACTGATGTTAAGCGACATCAGCTAAGTAAAACTAGTGTTAACTATGCAACTCTACGAGACATACAATGGCGACTGAGATGGGATTCGAACCCACGAGGGAAATGTTGAAAAGCTCGCTAAAACGTTTATTCAAAGGGAGAATGCAACCTAACAACAAGTGATTTTTAATCGATTCCTTATCGTTTAAATAGGCCGAATCCACCAGTAAAAAAAACATATAAACAAATATTAAACTAGAAATAAATTTAAAACTTACCAGAAAAATAGGCTTAGCTGGATTCATGGAGATCCTGCATTGAATTCCCATGTAAGGGCCATCGATCCTTACATGGGAAGTTCAGGATCTTCATAAATCTAGCTAAGTCTATTTTGATGTTAAGTTTTAAATTGATTTTTAGTTTAATATTTGTTTGTAATTTTTTTTTACTGTAGGACTAGGCCTATTTAAACGATAAAAAATCGATAAAATATCCATTTAATATCAGTCTCTTTAATATAAGTTTATCACCATGGTAAATCAGTTTCGTGTAAAAGATTTTTAACAAATCTTTAAAAAAGAAATTTGTCTAGACAGTTTTCAACGTTTTAAAAAGTAGCCTTTCATATAAGATGATTTTTTTATGGTGAATTCTTCTTTTAAAGTCGGTAACTGCACCTCTATACAAATAAGGATCAATTTTAACAGTCACCCTGTATAGATGAGAAGCTAAAATTATAAACTCGCAATGGAATTAAGCCTGGCCATTCAGATCACGTAGCTCGGTGGCGCGTTATTTTAATATAATGCTGAGCTCGACCAAAAAATAAATCAGGCATAAAGCCAAGTCATTCCATTATATATCCTAACACCCATAAAAAGTATAGCGGTATATAGAGCAAAATCCCTGTTTTTAACCTTCCTATTATCAGTTTGTAAATTCGATTAGAAGGAGCTCATGCACGTCTCAAAATAAATCTCGCCGTTTTGCTCTCAAAATTCTACTTTAAAGGGGCTATCTGCGATTTTTAAATCCCCTTTAAAGTCGCCTTCTTTTCTGTAGCTTAGCAGACGACGTTGACCATAACAAATCGTACAGTTAAAGCTAGGATGTGTGCATAATGGAAGAGCATTTTAAAGGGGCAAATTTCAGAGCGGATTTGGTCTTGCTTTGACTGTACAATTTATTATGGTCAACGTCGTCTGCTAAGCAAGAAAAGAAGTCGACTTTAAAAACCAGAGAGTCCCTTTAATAGGCATACATTCAAATATATAAAGAAATTTTACATATTAAATCAGTATGAATGAATTTCATAACTATAATTGATTTTTTATTACAGACTTCCACTGTAGAAATTTTACGCCGCAGAAAGAGAGATGTTCTTCTGATAGGGGCGTCGGACGCAGAGGGGGCAGGGTGGGCTCAATCCTCCTCAACCGTCGGACCTAGGGCAACTGATCCCCATATATTTTGGTCTTCACCAACTTCTTCAGCTCACCCACTTAAAAATAACTTCCGACTCGGCGCCCCCTTATTCTGTGGTGTTTTGTAGTTTTTTTTACAGTGAAAGGCGCGCATGAGAAAATATTTTCTATTTCTGACGTTTTTCTTCGACGAAAATACATTTTAATTTAGCCAAGGATATGGTGAAGAGCCTAGTTGAAATTAAACATTTTTACAGAGAAAACTACGAATAACTTTAGTTACATAGTATAACTAACGATCGACTAGAGATCGGGGTTTGGACAAGAAAATTTCTGATTATTTTATCTTTATTCATAACTTAAAATTTTTCGAGAAAAGTCTATGATAAATCCAATGTAATCGCGAATAATTTTCCGATTATTTTTTTATGATTAACTGATTAACTGATAGTTGTGGATTATTTTGTCCAAACCCCGATCTCTAATAATTGGAATGACTATCGAAATTTTGTCCTAACAGTTATTATGATTTTTTAGAATCAATTAGTATTTTCCACGCTGTTTTAACAAACTTACACAGGCTGTTATAATCTTTAAATAAACTAATAAAAGCGGCGTAGTTTTTCCCAGAACACCAATCATTTATTTACATCGGGGAGAAACTCAAATATAACCTCTTTTTTTTTTTTTTTTTTGTTCAGATAAAAACTTTCTCGAGTTTATTTAACTTTTTAATAGCTTTTTCATATCCTGATGCTCTTTGAAAGCGGAAAAGCAAGAGCAAATATTTTACTCTTAATTTATGTCATCCAAAATGTTAAATCCCTCGATACATCTTTATAGAGTTGAAAGAGGAGAATTTATCTTTCATCTTATCTTTGGTTCTATAAACGTTTGTTTGTCTGGCAAAGGCTTAAAGTAAAAGTCTTTAGGCCCCGACAACATATTGGTGTTTAGGGAGAAGCTACCTTCCAGGATGAAGTAGAGTTAGAATGAGTGTTCACCACGTAAAAAGATAACGCTGCGATGTAAAACTATTGGTTAAAACAAAAGGCTATCACTTTATTCCATAAAAGGTAAACGTACTACCCCATCACTTAAAATTAGCCAAAAAAAAGTCATCACCCCTGTCTGGCTCGAGGTAATTGGACTCTTCCACGATATTTTGAGTTGGGAGAAAGGGACGAAATTTAGGCGGGCCGCGCTTGGCTATATCGTTTTCCGAGTCCTAACTCAAAATTTCTTCAAACAATGGCGCTTTAGATTTCAATCCTTACACCAACTGCGGCCGCTAAAGTGTCTCGATTCCTCGAATTAGAATCTGCCGGTACATTTACCTCGACCTTTGCTGATAGTATTAAGCTACGGGCGTTGTTTACTTTTATGGAATAAAGTTATAGACTTTTGGTTAAAATCATAGAGGGTTAATTGAGACTATCTTTATACGCGCTGAAACGACAAACTGATCCAGACCATAATTTAAGATAATATTTTGTTTAAATTAAGTTTTTAATGCTCATGGCACAAAATAATTTCCGAAATGTATATATTTAGAAAATAAAGAACATTTATAATTCATAAAAGTGAAGTTATAAGCCTAATATATTAAAATAAGAAAATAAAATCGTCATACTGAATTGGCATTGATGAACATGTTCCAAGGCATAAGGGTCCCGATTCCATGAAGCATCAGGATCAAATAGACTACGTTACATCTGAAAAAAATATAAAATACATCACAAATAAGTTTAGTTTGAAAGAATTGCGCTGTAAATACAGTTTACAAGAAAATAAACAATTTTAATGTTATTGAACATATAATTATTTATGGGTCTCATGTACATTTCACAGGATAGGTTTAAAGGGTTAGTAATCATGATTTTACTAATTTGGAAACATTTTTTTATATTTCAGCGTTTATACTTTGAAGATCAAAATTTCTGATGGTTTCGCCAAAAAAAGACTTTCTAATGTCGTAAGTTTACCCATTTGATGACGTCAGAGCATTGTCATTCACTAAGGGCAACTACAGGGCAAGTAAATCGTGGATATGGATCTATGTTTACATATAGAGTAACACAAACTTCTGGTGAGTGACTGTGATTTGGTAGGTCACGTGATAAGCTTCCAGCTTCAAATGTCGATGGCCAACTTAGATCAGCTCTTCCGTCACCTGTATCAGGCTGATCTAAGTTGTCAAATTCTCATTGAACTTTAATTTTCATTTTAATTAACTTTCCATTTTAGTATATCTATTTTGTGAGTGAATACAACTTTGGTTGTGAAATAAATCTAAATTATTATTATATAACACTGATCCGTAAATGAATTTCCACCACCGCTTTCCTAGCTTCACTTGCCATTGGTATGATTTCATTTTGTCCTAGACACAACCAATAAAATAAATAAGAGGCTTAGGATTGGCAGGTCTCTAGGCGTTTAAACTTTAAATGTTCTCAAAACGTTTTACTCAGCAGTATTACTATTTTATTGCACGGACTGTAGTTATATTTTGAAAAAGAAACTTGGAGAAACTTCGAAACGACTTCAAGGATTGTTTAGTTTATATCGTGAAACCCATAAAAACCCTAAACAGTTTCCATAATATACTTTGAGGAATTTTTAGAACAGCATGTGCGAAAGTACTTTACACGGATTACCCGAAAATTCCAATCTATCCAAAAATCTCATTATACTAAGTTCAACGACCCCATTTAGGCCCAGTACCAAAAAAGCTGCGTAATAATTTAATTTGGCGAGCCGGAGATACTGTTAAAATTTAACAGAAAAGGTAAAATATTCTTTATAAGTTGTTCTAAACTATTATAGAAATTGAAAAATCGTACTAGGAACGTTTTACAGATAATTTTAACAAAACTAATGCCTTCACGTGACCAAGGCAATGCGCATGCGCGCATTCTTTGCAAACAATAGAGCTTAAAAGATCCTCTTTAGATGATAAAGTGCTACGAGCTCGAACGCTCCGGTTTTAGTGAATTCAAGTTAAATTTTTAACTTCCACGAGTAATTCTTCTATTGTGATTATTTTTAAAATAATCTAAAAATTAATATTTTCTACATTTATAAGGACCCACATCTAGCTGCCACCATGATGCCTAGACGAGTCACGAGTGCTAAAGTTAGCGCTGGTTACGTTAGGAAACAAGCCGGCGCGTGTAATTAGCAGACGATTTTTTTATTTTGTTTTTATTCCCTTATCGTTCGATGATTTGCCCATTGAGTTTCGCTTAAATACATCGTGAAACGTTTTTGTTAAATGTTTCCGTCTTTATTTCCAATTTTTAAAGTTATATAAATGTTAAAACTACCTCTTTTCGGTAAGGGGGGACGGTACTTAGATTCCTGCCACTTCTTCCAAACTATCCACTACTACCCGCTCGCCTTTTAATACCGTGTCCGAGAATGGTGGTGCGGCCCGTAAATTAATGATAGTCAATTAAGAGCGTCGCGAAAGCGCACGTGGCCCGACTATTTAAACCTCTCAACGCTATTATACACCTATAAACTTACCTATCGATGGGCGGTTTTCTAACAGGTTCGGTACTGGCAATGCCATCCACGGCATCGGGACTTTCAATGGGTCTATAACCCACTTTGGAACCCGGGCTGGCCCCGGGTCGAAAAGACACGCGTGGAGAACCGTTTATATTCAGCTCCTCCATGGAAGCCAACGGGATGCGGTCTTGGGCCTTGGCTAAAGTCGTCATGTTGATGCCGGCACCGACGTTGTCGTTTCAACAGCCATAGAAGAGGAGGGGAATGATATCCCGGAAAAATAAACCAAACACGCGCCTCGACGAGTTTTTATCTTCCAGAGAGCAGAAGGAAAACTCTAAGGTCAAGGGGTCAGTTGGCGCGCGCGCCTTAGCTCGCCTTTTTTTCTTTTCTCGCCTCTTCCGAGACTCGTTCCGAGTGATGCGCGGACTAACGAAACTCACTAGCTAAAGTCTATACCGAGAAGAAGCTGAGGTTAGGGTGAGAAAAACAGAAATTTTACGCGCGCCGTCCTAGGCTTAGAGAAACGCGTCCATTACTGGGATCTAAAAGAGAGATCTTCGGAGAGCGCCAGAGCCGCGGCTAGGCTAGAGAGACGGAGCGGGCGGAAGAGGAGAGTGGAAGAGAAACCCAAAAATCAATGTCTAGTTGGAGCTGGAATAGCGCGAGCGACTTTAGTATAGAAGCGGCGTTGGAGGACGCGGGGAGGGGGGTCCAATTTCAACCAATCACAACGCGTTCTTTTTTAAGGCACGCCAGGATTTATATATATATATATATAAGATTTTTTGTCCGCGAGCGTGCCTTATAACTGCCGCTATTCGGGATAATGCCGCTATTCTTTGAAGGAACGCTGAAAAGAGGCTGAAGATATATCCGCGTTCTTGATGCCAGAAACTTTCTCCGATTCGTCCACTGCGCCGGGGTTGAGGGATTTTAGATGAATCTCACAGTTCCGTGGATTTAACGCGGGCTATCGAACCGCCACGATTCGTATACATGTTTCAAAACTCCGTAAAGAAAGTTCATTCCAAAGGAGGTTGCAACGATGGAAATATTTGTATTCGTCGATTGCATTTTAGATGCGATTATACCAGTTGTGTTAAGTTTATAATGCTAATCATTGAATGGCTTAAGTATAGGTTGATATTTATGATCTGAATTAAAATCCAGCTAGGAATTACTGTTTACCAACCAATAAAAGTTTCTTTACGAATGGACGGACAATAAAAAGTTAGCAAATTAAGCAGAGGTCGCCCAGGTTAAAACTTTCTTTAAATTTTACGATTGCGACTGCAGTTTCAATATCTGACACGAAACATTATTCATTTTAATGATCTTTAGTCATGAAAAATGACAAAAACATTTAAATACTCCATTTTCCATTTATATAAATGTTTTGTAATGGGGGTCGAGAGCTTAATGCTTCCCTTATCTTGAAATATGTTCCTTTAACAATTTTTCAATTTTTAATGATTTATTTTAGGAAACCTAACTTATTATGGTCAGTTCTTCAATAACACTAGGCCAATAAAATAATGATAATAATAAAGGAAAAAACATTTCATATAAAATATTTCATCAGCTGCTTATTTTGGAGTGGGTTTGAGAGCTTTACACTCTATTGTGTTTTCAGTTTGAATTCATAGACCGAAAAATGTAGAGAGGGGGCAAATGAATCGAATGTTTTTTCGTTTCTTTTTTAAAAAAAAAATAAAAAAAAATAGGCTTAACGTTTTCTAAAACACCTGACTGTATAAACCTCCTGAAACGTTTTTGTTTTCCTATTTCTCCCTCTCTTCCGTCTCTCGTCAATAAAGGTGCCTTCACGAAGACGATATAAACGGATGAAACCGACTAATTTGAGTCGAAGGGCAATGAAAGCCTTGACATGTTTTTTTTTAGATAAATATACTTGTTGTTGGGTTGCATTCTCCCTTTAACCCAGAAAAAGCTTCGAGTTTCTATTAAACAAGAATGAACAATTCAATGGGGGAAAAGAAGCACGTGATCGAGCCATGGTACCACTGTCTGTTTTTGTTCTATAGTTTCCCATCAGAAGAATTGAATGAAGCCTCGTACAACCATTCTTTTAATCCATTCTTTCCATTGATTTAAATAAATATAACTCACGTCAGACCGCGATACTTTTCTTCCCCACTATGTAATGGCCAGAACTAATAACCAGAAATGAAAGCAATTGCATGATCACTTTTTAACCCACTCGCTTTAATAGTTGATATTATAAAAGAACTTGTGGGTGCAACATCTTGTTCGAATGTTGCTAACTACGTCACGAAATCACGTGGCGTTAAGGTTATACAGGTGAGCTATTTCCGTTTTCATAAAACGCTAGGGGCCAGACGGCTCAGAAGTCACTCGGGAGTAGACCTGACCTTGAGAGCTGACACGGATATAGAAAAAACTAAGCTTAAGAAATGCTCGGTGCTCACGTCGATGGCAACATTCCCTAAGTAAGCTCCTCCTCTTTTATGATAGCAACTATTGTCTGGTAAAACGATATCAAATGGAATGGCGGTTAACTTTCCCATTAGGTTTAAAGCTATGATAAACAACACCAGGCCTTCGTGGTCTGTCCCCAAATAATAATATTTTTTAAACTATTTTACAATAGCTGTAACTCTTTATCATTCGGTTTATAGTTTCCGCTTTTTGACAATGAATTTCTGGGATTCTGGTAATCTTGTTTAGGCACCCTAACTTCGCCGCTTTCTCTCTTGTCTCCTCTACGAAAATAAAAGTTTTTTTTTACACCATCTCCCCGTGTACCCGCAGCTTCCTGAAAACCCCTTAGGGATGGCAAAATTGCATTTAAAATCAATTTCGTATTGAAATTCGATTTATTTATTTTTTACGTCTTCTACCATTTTTTTACTTCCTATTCTTTTTTCCCTCAAAGTTTTTTCACCAACTGTATGGAACAACTGATGGGTCGAAGTTTGGGCTTAACTAAAACGAAAGAGAAAGTAAAACTGCGTGAAATAAAAAACTAAATTAACATATCTTTGTCACTAGTATTTTTTTCTGTTGAATTAAAATACTTCTTTGTTTTAAATTTCAATTTTTTTGGTTTGTAAAAACTATCGCTAATTTTCAGCAGGCAATTTTTCGCCGCGAATATATTTCCTTCCGCCACAAATATTGTTAATATAACTTATAATACCACGAAATCACTAATATGAAATCGAAAATCCCACGAAAAATTCAAAATCACTAGAAAAAATCCCCGTGAAATCCAAAATCTCTAGTAAAATTAGATATGAAATCAAAAAAGTCACGAGAATTTCATTATTTCGGAATCAAACTGATTCACGAAATCCTGTACCATTTTCTTATAATCTGTCGATCGACCTATGGGCTTATTAACGGAACCCGGGAATGATTTAAAAAGATACTTTGTCACAACGTATAATTTCTCTGATTAAGATGAAAATGAGAGACAGTTAGGCTTAGCACCTTGAAGTTTGAGACTTTGAAAAGGATTTAAAAATTGATCAAAAATATATATTAAATTTATAATTTACCGTGGTTAAGATATAGAGTTGAAATTAGAGGTCGGGGTTTGGACAAGATAATACATAAATATTTGGTTAATCATTTGTTTGTGAATAGTAATCGATAATAAAGAGTTAATTATTCGCGATAGGATGTATTTATCATAGGCTCCCCGTGGATAATTTCAAATTATGAATAAAGATAAAACAAACTGACATTTTCTTGTCCAAACGCCGAGCTCTAGTTGAAATGACGTTTTAATACAGAGGAAACGACATTGTATTTTCATTAGTCTTAGCATTGAACTACGATGTAGTTTTCTCTTTAATTTTCAGACGAGGCGTAACTAGCCTGTTTAATCAGATTTAACCGAGGTTTAATCAGATTTAACCGAGGTTTAATCAGATTTAACCGAGGTTTAATCAGATTTAACCGAGGTTTAATCAGATTTAACCGAGGTTTAATCAGATTTAACCGAGGTTTAATCAGATTTAACCGAGGTTTAATCAGATTTAACCGAGGTTTAATCAGATTTAACCGAGGTTTAATCAGATTTAACCGAGGTTTAATCAGATTTAACCGAGGTTTAATCAGATTTAACCGAGGTTTAATCAGATTTAACCGAGGTTTAATCACAATTAACCGAGGTTTATTGAACTGAGAAGGCTATGAAAACCTCGGTTAAATCTGATTAAACCACGGCTAATTACACCTCATCTGAAAAGGGTACTATATTACTGATTTTGACCTAATTTTATCAATTTAAATCGATTAAAAATTGGTCTCTATTAAATTTAAAATCCCTTTCAGCCTCCCTTTAAGCGGGAGGATTGAATTGAGGGTGGATATATAGGGTGCAGAAAAATAGGATGACATCGAACTGCGCTTTACCATTTCTATTCTCCCTTCAACCCTCCTCCATCAGTACAGTAGTATCTACGTTCCAAACATATCGGAGCTGTCTCGGACTACTTTTCTCTTTAGGTATAAGTACACTACTAAACACTTGCAGCCAAGGTTCGGCTTTAATGCAAACTTATAGGAGACGTGTTAAGTGTATAAAGAACCTCTAAGCGAACGAACACCTGCTCTACAACGTCACAACACGATTGGTTTCTATAGTATCTTTTCGTGTACCAGTTTGACTAATATTATACAATCGTATATTTTGTAGCCTTATATACACGCTTACGATTAATCGAAAGATATTTCTGCTGAAGTTATACAGAGGTTTAATTAGTAGAATACTTAATTAACAGCGTAAATCAAACCTTATCCCGCAAAGAATGCAATACAGTTTCCACTAGGCTATGCCTCTGTGGCTGCCTGAATTTTGGCGCGAAATAAATATTATTACTAAAAGGGCTAGAAATATTCCACATCTCTTGATGCGCCAAAAACTGAACTGAACTGCTAGCATTTCTCTCCGTTTCGTGGAAAAACTGGCAGCCGGTATTTTCCGCCTTTAGTTATGATATTAAGATTTAAAGTGTATCATCTCTAAGTTACACAGGTAGAATAAATAAACGAAAACTGATTTTCAGATAGTCTGCTTATGCTCCAGTCACCCCAGCGCATTGGCCACCCATCGACCCCAAACGTTAGGCCTAATGTACCTTTAAAAAACCTCCCCCAGGTTAACTTTCCAGCAGTAGTACTGGTTTTTCTATTGGAGAGAGAGGGTAGAGAGTGGTCCCCTATGCATAGTCTTAAGTTCGCCGCTTTTTGCATTTTTGAACCGCTTAACCCTGGATTAATTAATAGGGAACCTATTAATTAATACATGGTTCAAAGTTAACTGCATACCTTAACCATGGTCGATAATAAGTTTAAATTAAAGGGAGAATGCAACCCTATCAATACATGATTTTATCGTTTCCTTATCGTTTAAATAGGTCTAATCCACCTGTAAAAAAATTACAAACAAATATTAAACCAGAAATAAATTAAAAACTTTAATTCATGGCGATCCTGCACTCCCCATATAAGGACAATCGACCAATGTCATTGGTCGATAGTCCTTATATGGGGAGTTAAGGTGATCTCCATGAATCCAGCTAAGCCTATTTTCTGGGTAAGTTTTATATAGTGGATAAGACCTATTTAAAAGATAATGAATAGTTAAAAAATCACTTGTTATTAGGTTGCATTCTCCCTTTAAAATTAAGGAACCACTCTTCATATTATTCTAAGAGTTTTGCCTTAAATGTGGCACGCGCATGTAGTACTTAATGTACTTTGAAAATAATTTTGTATTAATGTACATGGAAATTTGGGGGAGAGGGGGCTGTCTCTTGTATATTGTCATGACAACTATGTTATGGTGGCGTGACGTTAACTTGGAAGAATCATTTTCCTGGAAATGAATTACGTGGCTTTACAGTCGGAGTCGCGTCTATAACGACACGGAATTAACTCTTATAAGATCGTTAGCTACACCTTTAAGCGACCGCCAATGTATGATTTCCTGAATAGAAATTTACTCGTGCTCTTTAAACTATACGCGACCAAAGTGAAACCCTGGTCAAACTAAGTACTAATTTTGTTCAAGAGTGGTTTGCAATTTAGCGAAACCTGAAACGTATTTACACACAATGTAAAACATTATAGCTAAAAAGTAGTCGTTATAAATTGTTTTTGATATGAAGAATAAGAATTGATTTTGGAAGGGCTAAGCCTAACACGTGTTCAAGAGTAATTTTGACGTTAAAGGAAACTATGGGTGGATTGATATACAATATTAATCCTCGCATAAAGGAAAATTGTCGGTGTTAACTACTCTTGAACAACTGCATTTTTGTTTATTTCAATATTTGAGGACTCAAATGGTATTATATCAAACTTGATATTATACATTTGCGTGTAAAACGTTGAATATTATAGCAAATGAAACCTATGGAAACGATTCCCACATTTTTTAAATGTATACATTCTAATAGAAAGTTAGAAACTCTAAAAGTTTTTAGGTATTTTATATATTGTAAATATTTTTCATAGTGTATGTAAATATTTTTCAAAGTGTATGTAAATATTTTTCATAGTGTATGTAAATATTTTTCATAGTGTATGTAAATATTTTTCATAGTGTATGTAAATATTTTTCATAGTTTAGGTAAATATTTTTCATAGTGTATGTAAATATTTTTCATAGTGTATGTAAATATTTTTCATAGTTTAGGCTAGGTAAATATTTTTCATAGTTTAGGTAAATATTTTTCATAGTGTATGTAAATATTTTTCATAGTGTATGTAAATATTTTTCATAGTTTAGGTAAATATTTTTCATAGTTTAGGTAAGTAGAAACTGTCGCGCATCTGAATTCAAAAGAAATAAACGCTACTGACCTATCAATCGGTGGTTTATCTGATATGTCATCGTCCTCGTTATTAATTGGTGTTCCTTTTGGTCCTGGAGTCCTAACGTTGCGAAAATTGAGCTCGTCATGAGGGGCATTCCTGGACTCCCAACCGGGGGCCAACTTGACGGGTCCCGGGTCCCCGCGTCTAAGAGTCGGAGGAGTCGAACGCAACAGGGCTTCTCTTTGCTCCATATGACCGACACCCAAATCTACGAAAAATAAAATCAATAAAAACATTATTAATATTTTATTCCATAGTTTCACATTTTCAAAATTTTACAGATAAACCTAGTTTTAGACTTCAAAATTCATTTATTATAACAGGAGTATGTAAAATATGTTATTAGACAATAAGTTCACCGTTGAGGCAACTTCTTCGCGGTATAAGTAAAAGGGACCATTATTAAGAGATCGCCGAATTTCAGTCACCCCAAAAGGTCAGAGACCTCTAGCTAGTGGTGATTAAATATTACTTTATGTAAATATCGCAAAGCTATGCCCCAGAAAGTGGACATAAATTTAGGGTCTTAAGGTGGGAAAGAAAGCACTCTACACAGGTATAGTAGGTGTCGTTATAAAAACAAAATGGTTCACGTACTACGTCAGTTGAGCAACGAGACTTTTAATTAAAATCGTGGCCAAAGTTACAAATTTAAAAAAGTTGCAAATTTTTGAGTTAAGCAGTTTTCTAGTTTAAAAGACAAATTATCCTGGTAACGAACGATAGCGTATTTTCTTTCGTAGGCCCCTGTCGTTGACAGTGAAGGCGGAGAGGAGCAAATGGGCAAATTGGAATAGTTTTAGGGTAACTTAAAATGAAAAGAATGTTGAAATACTATCGTTAAAATAACAAGGGCTGATTATAAGAAATGGACTTTACTCATGTTTGCTTCTTTTTTGTGGGGAATTCTTCAGTAATGTTGGAAATAGATTTGAGTTATCAAATTCGTTGTGATAACAGCTTTTGAATTTATTTTCGGAGTCACCGTACCAAAAAACGTATTTGAAAATTTTTAGAAACGTTTTTGGTTTTTAAATTAACTTCTAAAGTTTGATAAAGTTTGAATATAAGTGAATGAAAATTCGGGCCAATCATATTATTTCAGCCTTCAACAGTGCTTGTATTTTCCTTACATTAAAATAATAGGCCGGTGTTTGATGCGTAAGACCTTGGGCACCACACGCCGGCCTATTCTTTTAATGTTGAGATATTACAAGCACTAATGAAGGCTGAAATAATATGATTGGCCCGAATTTATATTCACTTTTATTCAAACTTTATAAATTAATTTAAACACCAAACTAAAAATTGTTTGAAAATTCTCGAATACGTTTTTTTGGCATGGTGATTCCGAAAATAAATTTAAAAGCTGTTCCATTTTTAGCTCCAAGTTTCCCTTTAATAAAAAATAAAATGCCAAATGCAGTACGGAAAAGGTTTCAATATTTAAATTAATGTAAAAAATGTTTTGATTTCGATCATTCATCTTTATTTACAATTTAAACCACCTTAAATTGTCAGCACCTACAATACTAGACTATTTATTATCTTGGTAAATAATTCCTTTATAGATAAAGGAAGCCTATCTTTGTACACGCTGCAATTCAAGATGGAAAAGATAATATAAAATCCGAGTTCAAATTAGCATAAACATATTACGCCTATTCCCCTTCTCACGTTTACATACCCAACCGTGAATATATTTTTGCCTGCCATTTTCCCTTTAAAATACGCTTGACTAGAGGACACTGATGCTAACATAATCCTGATCGTGATGGAATGCGGTTATTCATTGTGGCCAATGACCAAGAAAAGAGACAAAAAAAAAAAAAAAAAAAAAAAGAGGAGGAGGAAATGGAGAATGATGGCTAGGAGGAAAGGAAAATAGATGGATGAGTCGCGAGCCCCGATTTTTTTAAAGTTTTTCATCCCCATCAGTGCGAGCCAAATATCAAACGCCTTTTCCTTGTCCAAGTTAGAATGGTCACCCCCTTCTCACTCTCCATCACCCACTCTTTGCGCGAATCGGAGAATACATAACAGACGATACTAAAAGCAAAGTTTTTCGCAATGATTAAGGGTTAGGGACTTCATTTTTTGCAAAAGTGTTTCTTTTAAAATATTTGATACGAATATCATCCATTTGAAGGGATTTCTGTAAAATCTCTCCACCAATTACGCGATTACGTAACTGATTCCAGCCTTTGTTCATGCAAAATACGTACTGAGAAAAATTCTAATGATATCGGCAGTGAACACGAACTAAGCCTAAAAAATCGTAGTTCATATGGCATAAATATTATTTAAGAAAAACGATTTTAGTTGCACGCGCCATCTGATCGTTACGTCAGCCAAATTCAACTACTCTATAAACAAATTCTGCGATGAGTTTGCTAAAAAACGTATGTTTTGATTAAAAACAATTATAGCGCTATATTCTGAATTCGCGAGACTTTTTGTGAGACATTGTAGTGAGACTTTCTATAGAGACTTTGTTGTGAGACTTTGTTTTAAGACTTTGTTGCGAGACTTTGTTTTGAGACTTTGTTGCTAGACTTTGTTTTGAGACTTTGTAGCGATGGGTCAGGCACTCTTGAATTCGCTGAACACCTCACTGAGTTCAGCTTTGACAGTGCATTGAGTTCGAACTCTTATGAACTCTGTAGAGATCGGGGTTTGGACAAGAAAATTTCTGATTATTTTATCTTTATTCATAACTTAAAATTTTTCGAGGAAAGTCTATGATAAATCCAATGTAATCGCGAATAATCCGATTATTTTTTTATGATTAACTGATTAACTGATGGTTGTGGATTATTTTGTCCAAACCCCGATCTCTAGAACTCTGAGTTTAGCTTTGATAGTGCAATGAGTTCTAAAATTTTGTACACCTGAGTTCGCTAGTGTCTGCCCCCTCGCTTTGTAGTGAGGCTTTGTATAGTGAGACTTTTCTGTGAGACGTTTTTGTGAGACTTTTTTGTGAGATCTCTCTATTGAGTCATTTTGTCAGACCTAGTTTTGCGTACCTAAAAATGTCAACATTTTGAATGCCTGAAAACCAACTCCAAAAAAAAACTTTTTCTAACCGATTTTTGATTTCTTCTAAGATTAAAACTGTAAAGCAACTATGAACTATATTTATTTTCAAAATGAATTGACAAAAGGGATAAATGCTGATACACAATATTAAACCTCATATGTAAAAAAAACTTGTCGTTGCTAACTCCCCTTGAACAGGACAGAAGTATATAGCCACTAGCGTAATGACTTTTCCTATTAGTTTCCCATATGACCGCGGGGGAGGGGGACAAGGGTAAGGAGAAGTGTTGCGTGTAATGGAAGCGTAATTATAGACGCCACATAAAAAAAAAATCACCCACATACTCAACCCTGCGGTCGGTTCAACCTCTCTAGAGAAACTTAGTAATGAATTTATAAAAATAGGTCGATAAACGAAGACAAAAATTCCGAACATAGTCCCTGTCTTGTAAGATTGAAAGAATTATTAGAGTATTTACATCATTTGGAGTTGTAAAGAGGAGTATGGTTTATGAGAAAAGTCGGATAGAGAAAAAAAAAAATCATTTGAACTAATCTTGATTACGAGCTAGTACATTAACTTTTTACGAAAGCTTTAATCTAGGATTAATCTATTAACTTAGGACAAAATGTGACGTATATCCTGTAACGAACGTTATTTACGCTAAAAAAGATTTATCATATACGTGGAATTTATTTGAATAATGAAATACTTTTAATGAAAGAGAGTTACTTCATGGACAATTGACTTTTAATAGCTTTAATGAAAACTAAAAAAATTACAAACCGACTGCTGTTTCCATTAAAACTATTAAAAGTCAATTGTCCATGAAGTAATTGTCTTTCATTAAAAATTATTTATTTTTACACAGGCCCATATATTTTTTTATAATTGCAGTAATTTTTTCTCATTTGCTTGGCGGTTGACCTGGTACCGAAATATTTAATTTTCTGACCTTATGGGTTCATTTTTAAATACCAGGACTTTTTGGGGGCATTTTTAAATTAATTTATTTTTACAGGTATCGCTAGAGTCGTGTGAACGGGACGATTTCATTCGATTTCTCGAAACTGCTTCGGGAACCAGTTTCTTACCGATTCGGTTTCAACAACCGATAGATGAAGCTACAATAAATCGGTTTTAAAAGCTAATGTGTGAACACGTGACGCTTAAAACGATTCCTGACGATTTTAATATCGGTTTGATTTAACCGTTTCAAATCGATTAAGAACTGTGACAAAACTGTCCAATATTGGTCTCTTTAAAAACCTATGGCGCCTGTAGAAGTGTTCCAACCTACGTACTTCGAGGTTCGGGGTGAAGTCAAACCCGTAGGAGGTCGTAATAAAGTAGGAATGATTTTTTTGGGGGAAAAAAGAGAGAGGCGCGTCAAATTTTGGCGTCTTTTCAAGAAAAATAAAATAAAAATGGAAACGACGATGTGGGATTTAGGTGAAAGGGGAATAGGGAAAAAAGGAAGCAGATGTCATTAAAATGCGGCATACAGTTGTAGGTTAAAGCATCGGCTACGGAATAAGAAAGACACGCGACATCTCGTTGAATAGAAAGGAAGGGTAGGTCGTGCAAGGGGCTTTGGACGATTGACGAGGAATTTTTTTCTTCCCTTGACGCCCGCCAAAGTTGTTAACATAGCTGGGAACGCCGAGGAACCGAATTAGCCCCGGAAAGAGACCGGGAGTTATTTGGCCAACTTTTTCTACACACTCTTTTCTTTTATATGTCCGGACATAAAAAGGTCTAGAAAGATTGGAACCACAGTTCGTCTCACTCCCAAGCTAATTCAACGAGGTCGGAGATACTCTAAGCCATCCATATCTGACGAGCCAGTGCGTATGATAAGTTTCAGAAAGGTTATTTAAACGTTGTAATTAAAGTTCTAAATCGGTAAATTACCTAGAGTTACATAGTAATTTACGGTTGGCACAGATAGTAAAATTAATAAAATAATAATTTATAATTTAAAAGTTTTTGACGCGCTTTTGTGATTAAAAATGAACTAATTGCTTATGAGGTCAAAGTTTAGAGGTCGAGGTTTGGACAAGATTTTTTTCATAGAGATCGGGGTTTGGACAAGAAAATTTCAGATTATTTTATCTTTATTCATAACTTAAAATTTTTCCTGGAAAGTCTATGATAAATCCAATGTAATCGCGAATAATTAATTCCGATTATGTTTTTATGATTAACAGATTAACTGATAGTTGTGGATTATTTTGTCCAAACCCCGATCTCTAATTTTTCATTTCATAATTTCAAATTATCCACGGGAAGTCTATGATCAATCCAATGTAATCGAAATATTTAATTGATTATTATTAATAATAAACTGATTATCCAAATATTTGTGGATTATCTTGTCCAATCCCCGATCTCTATCAAAGTTAATCGTTTTAAATCGATAACAAGTCTACTTTTCAATAGTTATTCGCTAAAAACATCTTAATGCGTAATTTGTTAATGTCCGAATTACTTTGCCCTATCAATGCAAAAGTCAAATGGTCATGAAAAATATAAAACATAAAAATAACTGTTAATCACTGAATTTTCGAAATTGTAACTTTTTCATTTAGTAAAGGTTTTTTAGAAGTCCCATTACCCTGAACTCATGGTTAAGTCATTTTGATAACCAAAACAATCTTCACATTTCAACCAATCAAGAGAGCGTAATATCCTCATTTACATAATGATGTTGATGAAAGTTAACTAATTTAGCATTTCGGTCAAAATCAAAATCAAATTCTATTAAAATAATTTTATTATTGATTTTGACAAAATATGATAGAATAAAGTATCATAAAAACCTTTAATTTTTAAGTTCAGAAACTAATGAGAACGATTGAGGAATTGAGAAACGATTTAAAAATTAACAAGCCACTTCGACAACATTAAACATTAAAACCAGCTGGTTAGAATGAATACTACATCCACTTGGGACGAACTACATGGAGCTGCAAAAAATAAAACTTTGGTTTTTCTAGTCCTTTTTTGTTGGAACCGCTTTCGGGCTTTTAGTTTTCAAAGGAATAAAAAAAAACTTTATCCTTTTTTATTACTCTCGTATAAAATCGAACGAAAAGTACTTAAGGGCAAAAATATTAATGTTCTCCTCTCTCTTTGCCATCACCTAAGTACTCAGAATACGAGCTCATCTTCATTCTCAATACAACCAGAAGGATATAATAGGAGAATAGACTTTGTTCCGCGAAAAAAATGGGGAACACCAGCATCGCCCTTCGTGAAGTACATATGGTGACTACAGGTTAAAGGACAAAATATACGACGAAACCGCAGCGACCAGACTATTAACAATGAACAACTCTTAAAGGGAAACTTGGAGCTAAAAATGGAACAGATTTTGAATTTATTTTCGAAATCACCACGACTAGAGAATTTTCAAACAATTTTTAGACACGTTTGGGTGTTAAAATTAATTTCTAAAGTTTTGTAAAGTTTGAATAAAAGTAAATTTAAATTCGGGTCAATTATATTATTTCAGCCTTCAACAGCGTTTGTATCGTCCTAACATTAAGAGAATAGGCCGGCGTTTGACGCCATAGACCTTGACCATCAAACACTGGCCTATACTATTAATGATAGGACGTTACATACGCTATTGGAGGCTGAAATAATATATTTATTTTTACTTTTATTCAAACTTAAACTTTATAAATTAATTTAAACATCAAAAACGTGTCTAAAAATAGTTTGAAATTCTCGAATATATTTTTTGGCATGGTGATTCCGAAAATAAATTCAAACGCAATTTTATTTTCAGATAAAGATGAATAATAAACCCTGGCGTTCATAAGCGAACTCTAACGGCAAACAGTGGCAAAAGTAGGAACTAAAAAAACCTCGTGTGTGACTGCTATGGATAAAGAATATGCAGATGCGCAAGTGGTTTTGTTTGCCTGCAATCTTTTGCTTTTAGAGGACGACTATCAACGTCAGGTTTTGATATTTATCTTTACTTATTAAAAAGGTTCCTGCATGCGATTTGAATATCGGTTTGATTTTACAGTTTCAAATCGATTAAGAAATGCTAGTTTGATCGTAGCTATTAAAGCCAAGACTATAGATACGTTCACATTAGCATTTCTTAATCGATTTGATACGGTAAAATCAAACCGATATTCAAATCGCCAGGAATCGTTTTAAGCATCGAGTGTTCACGCGTTATCTTTATAAATCGATCTATTGTAGCTTCATCCATCGGTTGTTGAAACCGAATCGGTATGAAACTTTTTCCCGTAGCAGTTTCGAGAAATTGAATCAAATCGATTCGAGAAAAGACGGTTTCCCGTTCACACGACTCCAGCGAAACGTTTTGAAACGGTTTAAATCGATTCCAAGGCCTAGTATGAACGGGCTTATATGTTCTTGGTTATACAACTTTCCATAAAACTTCTTACCGTCGGCTTATAGTTATAGATAGAAATAACATTTCAAAAGCATCGTCTTTTCGCTACGTAATACGTTTACATATAGATAGAAATAAAAATCTTATATATTTTCTCATACTATGTAAAGCGACTTTACAAGCTACGCCAGAAAAAAAAATCCCAAATCGCTTTGAGCTAAACGTCTCCTAGAAAATAGGCACAAAATGGGAGCCTCGTGATTTGAGGGCGAACAGAAAGGCTATAAATGTCTATACCACACAAGGAGGAATAAATTCAAACCGAAGCATTAGACTTTTTTCTTTTCATCCCCATAGTGCGATATTTTTCAGGAAAAAACCTCATTTTTTCAGATTGTCAGTGTCAGCGCTGATCGGCTGAGAGAAAAATTTAACACAGATTGAAAACGGGTTCTTTAGGGAGAATTTTACTCATTTGTAAAGCATCAGATCATTATAATCTAACTATTTAAAGGAAAGTTCCATCGTAATAATTTAAAATCTATAATTGCTTAAAAACCTAAAATTCTTATTATTTTTTATGGCTTAGAAGTAAAATAAAATTTAACTTCTAAGCCGAAAAACGGCGATTTTGGGGTTTTTAAATAACAACCAAAGTATTTCAAAAATATGAAAATTAAGATGAATTATTTTACCTGACTTCTCTTCTTACTCCAGGCGGTAAATAAATAAATAGAGCTTGAGGTTTGTGACATTTAAATCATAAGCAGATATACAGAATTGTTAGGGTATCGTGACCAAAACAAAGCGACTCTGCATGTTCTTTCGGTTGCGTGAAGCAAACAGATGCTTGTTGAATTTTCTTTCTCAACAATTTTTTTTCCTCGATCTATTTTTTTTTTTTTTTTTTTTTTTTTTTTTCGTTCGTTCATCACGCATTTGGGTTAGTAAGACTCTAGGATGAGGCTATTCCCCTTTTATCTTCTTATTTACTCCGTTATAAAAAAAAAGGTTCAAGGAAAACGTGAGAGGCCCCTCAGTAACGAGCTAAGATCACGCTCACCATCTATCTCTGTCAAAACAAGGTGCCAAATTGGTCGCGGGTTGATTGCGAGCCGCCAAAACAAACCGCGCGTTCGCTGCGAGCATCTCGACCTCTCAAAGGTCGCCTATTCCTTCAAACCTCGAGCCTTTTCGAGACGTTATATACCGGAAAGCGACGGGAACGTCTTGAGTGCCTTTTACATCATTCGCTGGACAAGCTGCTAAGCCTAATTTGAGCGTGGTGAAGAATGAAGAGAGCTATACGTGCCTTCCAACTCGAAACTCGCGACAAAGGAGCTTCAGTTTATATATACGCGAGTGTTCTTAAAAGGGTAAATACTCTCTTAATCTACCTTACACTATCAATCAGACGAATTAGGCTTAGTAACAAATCATCAATGGCGATTGTCAAGGCGCATGTGGGAGTCATAAGGGCATCCAGTGTTTATTAAGCCTAGAATCCTAGATTGCATGAGCAGAAAACAAATCTTTAACTAGAATGTGTTTAAATTGGTGATAAATCGAATTAACTTAACTGTAATCAATTATAAACTAGCTAATCCTTGCCTAGATTACCTTCAGTGGAGCTATAACTTCTAAGCATTGATCATGATCAATGGATAGAATCGGTTAATCTATAAGTCGATGTTGTGGTCTAGTGAGCGTCTATGTTTAGAACAAGCTTAATAGATTTAGGATTAAATTGTGGTCAATGAACCTCAACCGAGTTCGTGAAGATTAGAAACAATATATTGAGAGTTTCGTTTTCGCGTTTAATTTGATAGAATACAACAAAACAGCTAGTTTTCAAAATACGTCTTTGTACTCACCTAACTCTCCCACTTTCCTTCTAGGCGTAGTACTGCTGGGTATTCGCCTTCCCATGCTGTCCAAGTGATGCATTGGCAGTGTTTCGCTCCGCCCCAAGTGATGATACGGTCCAGGGTGTTGATGATGGTGGGGCGTCCTTAGGGTCGAGACGCGGGGTGAATCCCTAGGATAAGCGATATCCTCGTCCGCGTACAGAAGGCGCTGCTGTTCCGGTTGCCGATAAGATGATCGCGGTTCGTGTTGCCTGTAACTCTGGTGGTGTTCCGGTTCTCGACGATAGCCGTGATGGTCCGGTTGACGGTAGCCCATGGGCGGTGTTCCCGAAACGTCCCCGTAAGGGTAGACCGGTCGGTAACGGCCCTGGTGCAACGACGGCTCTTCCGCGATATACGGGTTCCGGTAGTGACTCATGACTGATCGGCGACCCTCCTCCTCTTTCTTCGACCCCGTTTGCGCCCACCGCGACTGGAATGCTTATGGAGGAATGTCGAACCAATGCCCTCCGAGGACATTCGCTCTCAAGAAACTGACACGGTCATCGCCGAGTTACGCGTGCGCGGCTCAATTTGTGGTACCGATGACGTTCACACTCTGTCAAAGAGAAAAAATCCAGGTTTAGTTATTTAGACTTTTTATTAAATGAATTTCACGCGCTGTCAATTAAAACGAGGTGTCAAACACTCTTGCGTTCCCTGTACACCCGATTTATTTGAGTTCAGTTCAAACTCTTATACGGAGAACTCCAAGTTCAGCTTAGTTATGATTAGGGTAATTTAATAAATTGGTAAATTTACCGTTTAATTTACAGTCCGACGATAATTTACCGGTATTCACAAAATGATTCGCCAGAGTAAACTATCATTACCCTGGTAATTAACAGAGCAAATTACCGATTTAGAACTATATTTCATGCACCATTGTAGTCTGAAGTCGCGTTCACACTAGGCATTGGAATCGATTCTAATCGTTTGAAAACATTTCTCTGGAGTAATGTGAACTATAAACGGTTTATTCTGGAATCGACTTAAAACTGGCTTCCGGAATCAGTTTCAAGTTGATTCGGCTTTAACAGAGAGAGAATCGATTTATGAAGATGATGCGTGAACAGATGGCGCTTAAAACGATTCCCTGGGGATTTGAATATCGGTTTAATTATAACTTTAGAAAAATCGATTTAGATACGTGCAGTGTGAACATAGCTTCAAAAACTCATCTCGAATACAAATACGAATACTAAATCAAAACCTAAAATAGCCAACAACCTGGCATCGTTATACTGTACATTTTAATTATACATTTATATGAAGAAACATTCCAGTAAAATGGCACAGTGGCCGCGAGCAATTTCTAATTTCAAAGGACTCCAATTTCCGGAGAATTTATTCCAAGAAAGGGAGAAACTTTAAAACGAAAGTATTAAGAGTATCCAAACAAAGACGAGTATATAGTGGAGGGAGAGACATCTTAAAGAATAATTAGAGAAACCGCTCTCTCGAAAGTGAAATGGAGAAAGACGAAGAGTCGCATCAGTGAAAAGTACAGGCAAATAACCCCAGGTGTTCTACACTCAGATAGATCTGAAATGATTTCTTTATAGCATGGTTTTGAATATATTAATTTTGAAGATTTAGAATCGCTCTTTTTAGAAATTTATATAATGATTTGGCGTAGATTTTAAAATTATCGGTATTTTGAATGGTTTGACTAAATATCAAATTAATGCTACGCCTAGGCCTATTTATAATTTTTCCGGAGAATTTATTGAAAGAAAGGGGGAAACTTTAAAACGAAAGTATTAAGAGTATCCAAACAAAGTCGAGTATATAGTGGGGGAGAGAGACATCTTAAAGAATAATTAGAGAAGCAGCTCTCTCGGAGGTGGAATGGAGAAAGACGAAGATCAGAGAAAGGTAGAGGCAAATACGCCCAGCTGGAAATCTACACTCGAGTGGGATATTTTGAATGGTTTGATTTAATATCAAATTAATGCTATTAATTAAAATTTTTGAAATGATTTGTTTATTTTGGAAATTGGATATATTTTTAATTATTTGATATTGATATTTTAGATATTTTATTTGGTCATTATTAACCTATACTTGTTATTGTTGAAATTGTTCGTTGATTTTGAAACTATTAATTATTTTAGATATTATTTGTTACTATTTGCTACTTTAAAATATTTTACAATTTTGAAATATAAGCGTTTTTAATGTTTTGAAAATGTATTTGATATTTGAAAATTTTCAATTGATCATGATTATTTTTGATATTATGTTTATTTTTATCTATTTCTTATTTCGCACCTATTTGTAATTTTTAAAAATTGTTATTTTGAAAATATCGTCAGAAATATAATTTTTAAATGAACTATTATTTAAATATTACTATGATGATACGGTATTTTTGAAATACTGGAAATATTTGTTTTTCTTAATTAAATGTTATTTCGATACAATTATTTTAATATTTGAATAAAATTTCGAAAATAACAAACTATTCTAAAGCAGGATTCACACAGACCTATTTTCACGCGTTTCACGCTCGCGCACTAAAGGCGAAAGCACACAGACCTATTTTCACGCGTTTCACGCTCGTGCAATAAATGCGGATGCACACAGACCTATTTTCACGCGTTTCACGCTCGTGCACTAAAGGCGGGTGCGCACAGACCTATTTTTACGCGTTTAAGTGGTAGTTTTACGAGCGCACGAGTGTGAAACGCGTGAAAATAGGTCTGTGTGCATCCGGCTTTACGTGGCATAGTACGCGACCCTTGAGAAATTTGCCTCTAGCGTGATGATCGTTATTAAGTACGAGAAATTAGAGGAGAAAACCAAGTATTATATGGATATATATACCTTTCTAAGATTCTCTATTCCACAATATATATTTGCCACTTTTGGTTACTATGGTAACCGAGAGGGAATCCTCTTCCGCAACTTCTCCTCTAGCTACGCTATTTTGAAAGGGACGTGTTTCCTATCTTCGCTCGAAATAAAAGGGATTCCAAGTTTCCTTAGAAATCCAAACGGACTCTCTGAATCCCTTAATGGAAATTAGAAACAACTTTTAAAACGTTATTCAAACGACACGAGGACGTTTAAATTCCGTGGAAAGTTAGATACCGACAACCGATATGTAAATTAGAAGTATTATATCACCCGAGTATATTTGTATTAATATTTACCCGTTAATTGATCAGTCTTGGGAGATATCATTATTATACAGGTTTAAAATATTAAATATAATGGTTCTTAAACCAAATGCATTTATATTTAGACATCACACACAATACACTACGATAATGGAATAATGCAGTAGCGTGGTGTTTAATGAAAAAATATATATATATTTAATTGCACACTATAGCTATGGTCAAACTAGCATTTCGTAATCGATTTGAAACGTTAAAATCAAACCGATATTCAAATCGCCAGGAATCATTTTAAGCGCCATGTGTTCACGCATTAAATGCGTTCATACTAGGCCTTGAAATCATCTTTTCTCGAATCGATTTGATTCGATTTATCGAAACTGCTTCGGAAACCAGTTTCACACCTATTCGGTTTGAACAACCTATAGATGCAGGCAGCTACAATAAATCGATTTATAAAGATGAAAGCTACGGTCACACTAGCATTTTTTAATCGATTTGAAATGGCAAAAATCAACCCGATATTAAATCGACAGGAATCGTTTAAAGCGCCATGTGTTCAAGCATTATCATTAGAAATCAATTTATTGTTGTTTCATCTATTGGTTGTTGAAACCGAATCGGTATGAAACTGGTTCCCGAAGTAGTTTCGAGAAGTCGAATCAAATCGATTCGAGAAAGGAAGGTTTCCTGTTCACACGACTCTAGTGAAACGTTTTGAAACGGTTTAAATCGATTCCAAGGCCTAGTATGAACTCAGCTTTTGTTTCATCTTCATAAACCGATTTATTATAGTTTCATCTGTAGGTTGTTGAAGCCTAATCGGTTTGAAACTAGTTCCCGAAGCAGTTTCGATAAATCGATTGAAGAAAAGACGGTTTCTAGTTCACACGAATCCAGCGTATAAAGTTTTGAAACGGTTTGAATCGATTTCAAGGCCTAATATGAAGGCGGTATTTATAGATTAATGAAAAGGTTAGACTAACTATAAATAAGGGTCGCCGACTATCTGTTTTCACTTGCATAACTCGTGTTAATTTTAATATATTCGGAAGCAGGATGTGTAGCCACTATACAACGTTTATTAATTAAGCTGTCCTCAGCCCAAAAATTGATGTCTTTATGATTGAAAACAAAAAGCAGATTCCAATTAGGAAGAAATATAAATACATATCCATGTATATATCTTCACTGTTTCTTAGTTAAGAGAGCTCGAGATTCGCCTTCGGGGTCTCAACAGCTGTCACTGTGAATATCTTATCTTCTTTACTATTACAAACCAAACCCACGCTATAGCTGAGCTCGGTTGTGCAGGCTATAAGCGACCTCTCTATCTCTCTCTCTCTCTTTCTCCACAGGACTACAGTCTTTAAAGGATTTAATTAAGTCGAAAGAACAGATGTTATTGTTTGGTTTTCTTTTAGGTCGGTTCTCTATAGCGAAGCGAGGGTGAAATTTGTGGGTTATCATGAACCTATACATCTTATCAAGAAGAGACTTTCGCAAAAACTACTTTATCTCAATGAGCTTAAGCTATGCGGTATTAATCGACTTCGGCTTAACACATTTTACAAACTGTTCTTGAAGTACCACTAGTTCATAAACCCGCGTTAACACTACAGACTTTAAAAAATGAGCCTTTAAAGAATGATCAAAAACCGTCGAATCATGGTTATTAGAATTTGTGAAAGTTTTGAATAGTTTTGGAAAGGTCTGTTTGTAAAATAATCCTGACATTATCAACTGTAGAAATGTTTGACCAAGAAATTCAAATCCTTTTTTAATTAACCGATTTAAAAATCGAAAACGGTTTGTGAACGATTTCGAAGTGAAAAAAGGTACGGTCGCACTAGCATTTCTTAATCGATTTGAAACGGTAAAATCAAATCGATATTCAAATCGCCAGGAATCGTTTTAAGCGTGACGCGTTCACGCATGATCTTTATATAAATTGATTCATTGTAGTTTCATCTATTGGTTGTTGAAACCGAATCGGTATAAAACTGGTTTCCAATCAAATCGATTCGAGAAAAGACGGTTTAAATCGATTCCAAGGCCTAGTATGAACGCACCTCTAGTGCTACGTGTGAATGTAGCTTAAGAGATTGGTGGGACTCTTTAAATCTAGGTTTCTACACGCTTAAATTTCAGTAAACGCATAAGTTACAACCTTAGAAGGAACCTAAATTTTATAGAAACCCGGTTTTTCAAAAAATATTTTGTCTACTTTCCATGATTGTAATTGAGTATATTGCAGACTTTAACAAGCATTTTTATTGAATACCTCTCATATGCTTTGAAAATTTATATTTTTCGTTTGTATTCAATGTTAAAGAGATTTCAATTACTACTTTTATTCCTATGAGGTTTAAAATTTCGAAATTCGAATACATCCGCCGTTAGCTTTCACAATATAACAAACTCTTCCACACAGTGAAGGTTATGTAATATATATATATCTCTTGGGAACACTTGAATTCTCTCGAAATTCCTCAGTTCCCGTAATTCTCATCTCAAGGATTAGATTATAAAGTAGAATTAAAGACTAAACTATACGAATTCCCTTATTTTCGCTGAATTTCCAAGCTTTCGTTACTTGTATCGCTTGTATAAGTGAGATAGGGGATTAAAGGGAAAGGCCATCAAGAAAATAAAAGTATTGCTGTTAATGTAAATGCTCAAAAACCTTCTAATTAACGAAACTTTCTATTAACGAAAACGTTAAAAAAGGCGAGCAGCTACACTATCCAGTTACGTTTTCTGTTACGAACGAGCTTACTGCCCGGCTGTTTTAGATATATATATAGCGCTTCCTTGGAACCAATGGGAAATCACGCTACTGGTGACTCTCGTTTGATTCAAATTGTGAGACGAAAATTTCACAAGTCCCTCTAACTTGTTAAATAATTAAACTATACGATAAATAGAAAAAAAAAAATGTGTTTTAAAATAGGGTATTTCAATAAGTAGATAACAAACATGAGTCTCGTGTTATTTTTAACCGATAAGAAGGCTGAAAATTTGCATAAAATCATAGTTAAAATTCAATGAACGTTTCTGGTTAATTTAAAATTAATTATCTAAGTTCAGAGTCAAGCTCGCTAAGCCTAACTTAATTTTAATACTGATAAATTAGAGACTAAAATATATCTTGATCGTGAAGAGTCGGACGCAAATGAAGGATCGGGCGCAAATGAAGAGTCGGACCCAAACGAAAAGTCGGACCCAAAACGAAAAGTCGAACCCAAAACGAAAAGTCGGACCCAAAACGAAAAGTCGGACCCAAACGAAAAGTAGGACCCAAACGAATTGCCCGAATTGCCAAAATTGCCCCAATTGCCCGAAACGAAAAGTCGGCCCCAAACGAAAAGTCGGACCCAAAACGAAAATAATAAATTAATAAATAAAAAAATGAATAGTCGGACGCAAATGAAAAGTCGGACGCAAATGAAGAGTCGGACGCAAATGAAGAGTCGGACGCAAATGAAGAGTCGGAGACAAATGAAGAGTCGGAGACAAATGAAGAGTCGGACGCAAATGAAGAGTCGGACGCAAATGAAGAGTCGGACGCAAATGAAGAGTCGGACGCAAATGAATAGTCGGAGACAAATGAAGAGTCGGAGACAAATGAAGAGTCGGACGCAAATGAAGAGTCAGACGCAAATGAAGAGTCGGACGCAAATGAAGAGTCGGACGCAAATGAAGAGTCGGAGACAAATGAAGAATCGGACACAAATGAAGAGTCGGACGCAAATGAAGAGTCGGAGACAAATGAAGAGTCGGACGCAAATGAAGAGTCGGACGCAAATGAAGAGTCGGACGCAAATGAAGAGTCGGACGCAAATGAAGAGTCGGACGCAAATGAAGAGTCGGACGCAAATGAAGAGTCGGACGCAAATGAAGAGTCGGACGCAAATGAAGAGTCGGACGCAAATGAAGAGTCGGACGCAAATGAAGAGTCGAACGCAAATGAAGAGTCGGACGCAAATGAAGAGTCGGACGCAAATGAATAGTCGGACGCAAATGAAGAGTCGGACGCAAATGAAGAGTCGGACGCAAATGAAGAGTCGGAGACAAATGAATAGTCGGACGCAAATGAAGAGTCGGACGCAAATGAAGAGTCGGACGCAAATGAAGAGTCGGACGCAAATGAAGAGTCGGACGCAAATGAATAGTCGGACGCAAATGAAGAGTCGGACGCAAATGAAGAGTCGGACGCAAATGAAGAGTCGGAGACAAATGAAGAGTCGGACGCAAATGAAGAGTCGGACGCAAATGAAGAGTCGGACGCAAATGAAGAGTCGGACGCAAATGAATAGTCGGACGCAAATGAAGAGTCGGACGCAAATGAAGAGTCGGACGCAAATGAAGAGTCGGAGACAAATGAAGAGTCGGACGCAAATGAAGAGTCGGACGCAAATGAAGAGTCGGACGCAAATGAAGAGTCGGACGCAAAGGAAGAGTCGGAGACAAATGAAGAGTCGGACGCAAATGAAGAGTCGGACGCAAATGAAGAGTCGGAGACAAATGAAGAGTCGGACGCAAATGAAGAGTCGAACGCAAATGAAGAGTCGGACGCAAATGAAGAGTCGGACGCAAATGAATAGTCGGACGCAAATGAAGAGTCGGACGCAAATGAAGAGTCGGAGACAAATGAAGAGTCGGAGACAAATGAAGAGTCGGACGCAAATGAAGAGTCGGACGCAAATGAAGAGTCGGACGCAAATGAAGAGTCGGACGCAAATGAAGAGTCGGACGCAAATGAAGAGTCGGAGACAAATGAAGAATCGGACGCAAATGAAGAGTCGGACGCAAATGAAGAGTCGGAGACAAATGAAGAGTCGGACGCAAATGAAGAGTCGGACGCAAATGAAGAGTCGGACGCAAATGAAGAGTCGGACGCAAATGAAGAGTCGGACGCAAATGAAGAGTCGGAGACAAATGAAGAGTCGGACGCAAATGAAGAGTCGGACGCAAATGAAGAGTCGGACGCAAATGAAGAGTCGGACGCAAATGAAGAGTCGGACGCAAATGAAGAGTCGGACGCAAATGAAGAGTCGGACGCAAATGAAGAGTCGGACGCAAAGGAAGAGTCGGAGACAAATGAAGAGTCGGACGCAAATGAAGAGTCGGACGCAAATGAAGAGTCGGAGACAAATGAAGAGTCGGACGCAAATGAAGAGTCGAACGCAAATGAAGAGTCGGACGCAAATGAAGAGTCGGACGCAAATGAATAGTCGGACGCAAATGAAGAGTCGGACGCAAATGAAGAGTCGGAGACAAATGAAGAGTCGGAGACAAATGAAGAGTCGGACGCAAATGAAGAGTCGGACGCAAATGAAGAGTCGGACGCAAATGAAGAGTCGGACGCAAATGAAGAGTCGGACGCAAATGAAGAGTCGGAGACAAATGAAGAATCGGACGCAAATGAAGAGTCGGACGCAAATGAAGAGTCGGAGACAAATGAAGAGTCGGACGCAAATGAAGAGTCGGACGCAAATGAAGAGTCGGACGCAAATGAAGAGTCGGACGCAAATGAAGAGTCGGACGCAAATGAAGAGTCGGAGACAAATGAAGAGTCGGACGCAAATGAAGAGTCGGACGCAAATGAAGAGTCGGACGCAAATGAAGAGTCGGACGCAAATGAAGAGTCGGACGCAAATGAAGAGTCGGACGCAAATGAAGAGTCGAACGCAAATGAAGAGTCGGACGCAAATGAAGAGTCGGACGCAAATGAATAGTCGGACGCAAATGAAGAGTCGGACGCAAATGAAGAGTCGGAGACAAATGAAGAGTCGGAGACAAATGAAGAGTCGGACGCAAATGAAGAGTCGGACGCAAATGAAGAGTCGGACGCAAATGAAGAGTCGGACGCAAATGAAGAGTCGGACGCAAATGAAGAGTCGGAGACAAATGAAGAATCGGACGCAAATGAAGAGTCGGACGCAAATGAAGAGTCGGAGACAAATGAAGAGTCGGACGCAAATGAAGAGTCGGACGCAAATGAAGAGTCGGACGCAAATGAAGAGTCGGACGCAAATGAAGAGTCGGACGCAAATGAAGAGTCGGAGACAAATGAAGAGTCGGACGCAAATGAAGAGTCGGACGCAAATGAAGAGTCGGACGCAAATGAAGAGTCGGACGCAAATGAAGAGTCGGACGCAAATGAAGAGTCGGACGCAAATGAAGAGTCGGACGCAAATGAAGAGTCGGACGCAAAGGAAGAGTCGGAGACAAATGAAGAGTCGGACGCAAATGAAGAGTCGGACGCAAATGAAGAGTCGGAGACAAATGAAGAGTCGGACGCAAATGAAGAGTCGAACGCAAATGAAGAGTCGGACGCAAATGAAGAGTCGGACGCAAATGAATAGTCGGACGCAAATGAAGAGTCGGACGCAAATGAAGAGTCGGAGACAAATGAAGAGTCGGAGACAAATGAAGAGTCGGACGCAAATGAAGAGTCGGACGCAAATGAAGAGTCGGACGCAAATGAAGAGTCGGACGCAAATGAAGAGTCGGACGCAAATGAAGAGTCGGAGACAAATGAAGAATCGGACGCAAATGAAGAGTCGGACGCAAATGAAGAGTCGGAGACAAATGAAGAGTCGGACGCAAATGAAGAGTCGGACGCAAATGAAGAGTCGGACGCAAATGAAGAGTCGGACGCAAATGAAGAGTCGGACGCAAATGAAGAGTCGGAGACAAATGAAGAGTCGGACGCAAATGAAGAGTCGGACGCAAATGAAGAGTCGGACGCAAATGAAGAGTCGGACGCAAATGAAGAGTCGGACGCAAATGAAGAGTCGGACGCAAATGAAGAGTCGGACGCAAATGAAGAGTCGGACGCAAATGAAGAGTCGGACGCAAATGAATAGTCGGACGCAAATGAAGAGTCGGACGCAAATGAAGAGTCGGACGCAAATGAAGAGTCGGAGACAAATGAAGAGTCGGACGCAAATGAAGAGTCGGACGCAAATGAAGAGTCGGACGCAAATGAAGAGTCGGACGCAAAGGAAGAGTCGGAGACAAATGAAGAGTCGGACGCAAATGAAGAGTCGGACGCAAATGAAGAGTCGGAGACAAATGAAGAGTCGGACGCAAATGAAGAGTCGAACGCAAATGAAGAGTCGGACGCAAATGAAGAGTCGGACGCAAATGAATAGTCGGACGCAAATGAAGAGTCGGACGCAAATGAAGAGTCGGACGCAAATGAATAGTCGGACGCAAATGAAGAGTCGGACGCAAATGAAGAGTCGGACGCAAATGAAGAGTCGGACGCAAATGAAGAGTCGGACGCAAATGAAGAGTCGGACGCAAATGAAGAGTCGGAGACAAATGAAGAGTCGGACGCAAATGAAGAGTCGGAGACAAATGAAGAGTCGGACGCAAATGAAGAGTCGGACGCAAATGAAGAGTCGGACGCAAATGAAGAGTCGGACGCAAATGAAGAGTCGGACGCAAATGAAGAGTCGGAGACAAATGAAGAGTCGGACGCAAATGAAGAGTCGGACGCAAATGAAGAGTCGGACGCAAATGAATAGTCGGACGCAAATGAAGAGTCGGACGCAAATGAAGAGTCGAACGCAAATGAATAGTCGGACGCAAATGAAGAGTCGGACGCAAATGAAGAGTCGGACGCAAATGAAGAGTCGGAGACAAATGAAGAGTCGGACGCAAATGAAGAGTCGGACGCAAATGAAGAGTCGGACGCAAATGAAGAGTCGGACGCAAATGAAGAGTCGGAGACAAATGAAGAATCGGACGCAAATGAAGAGTCGGACGCAAATGAAGAGTCGGAGACAAATGAAGAGTCGGACGCAAATGAAGAGTCGGACGCAAATGAAGAGTCGGACGCAAATGAAGAGTCGGACGCAAATGAAGAGTCGGAGAAAAATGAAGAGTCGGACGCAAATGAAGAGTCGGACGCAAATGAAGAGTCGGACGCAAATGAAGAGTCGGACGCAAATGAAGAGTCGGACGCAAATGAAGAGTCGGACGCAAATGAATAGTCGGACGCAAATGATGAGTCGGACGCAAATGAAGAGTCGGACGCAAATGAAGAGTCGGAGACAAATGAAGAGTCGGACGCAAATGAAGAGTCGGACGCAAATGAAGAGTCGGACGCAAATGAAGAGTCGGACGCAAATGAAGAGTCGGACGCAAATGAAGAGTCGGAGACAAATGAAGAGTCGGAGGCAAATGAAGAGTCGGACGCAAATGAAGAGTCGGACGCAAATGAAGAGTCGGACGCAAATGAAGAGTCGGACGCAAATGAAGAGTCGGACGCAAATGAAGAGTCGGACGCAAATGAAGAGTCGGACGCAAATGAAGAGTCGGACGCAAATGAATAGTCGGACGCAAATGAAGAGTCGGACGCAAATGAAGAGTCGGACGCAAATGAAGAGTCGGAGACAAATGAAGAGTCGGACGCAAAGGAAGAGTCGGACGCAAATGAAGAGTCGGACGCAAATGAAGAGTCGGACGCAAAGGAAGAGTCGGAGACAAATGAAGAGTCGGACGCAAATGAAGAGTCGGACGCAAATGAAGAGTCGGAGACAAATGAAGAGTCGGACGCAAATGAAGAGTCGAACGCAAATGAAGAGTCGGACGCAAATGAAGAGTCGGACGCAAATGAAGAGTCGGACGCAAATGAAGAGTCGGACGCAAATGAAGAGTCGGACGCAAATGAAGAGTCGGAGACAAATGAAGAGTCGGACGCAAATGAAGAGTCGGAGACAAATGAAGAGTCGGACGCAAATGAAGAGTCGGACGCAAATGAAGAGTCGGACGCAAATGAAGAGTCGGACGCAAATGAAGAGTCGGACGCAAATGAAGAGTCGGAGACAAATGAAGAGTCGGACGCAAATGAAGAGTCGGACGCAAATGAAGAGTCGGACGCAAATGAATAGTCGGACGCAAATGAAGAGTCGGACGCAAATGAAGAGTCGAACGCAAATGAATAGTCGGACGCAAATGAAGAGTCGGACGCAAATGAAGAGTCGGACGCAAATGAAGAGTCGGAGACAAATGAAGAGTCGGACGCAAATGAAGAGTCGGACGCAAATGAAGAGTCGGACGCAAATGAAGAGTCGGACGCAAATGAAGAGTCGGACGCAAATGAAGAGTCGGAGACAAATGAAGAATCGGACGCAAATGAAGAGTCGGACGCAAATGAAGAGTCGGAGACAAATGAAGAGTCGGACGCAAATGAAGAGTCGGACGCAAATGAAGAGTCGGACGCAAATGAAGAGTCGGACGCAAATGAAGAGTCGGAGACAAATGAAGAGTCGGACGCAAATGAAGAGTCGGACGCAAATGAAGAGTCGGACGCAAATGAAGAGTCGGACGCAAATGAAGAGTTGGACGCAAATGAAGAGTCGGACGCAAATGAAGAGTCGGACGCAAATGAAGAGTCGGACGCAAATGAATAGTCGGACGCAAATGATGAGTCGGACGCAAATGAAGAGTCGGACGCAAATGAAGAGTCGGAGACAAATGAAGAGTCGGACGCAAATGAAGAGTCGGACGCAAATGAAGAGTCGGACGCAAATGAAGAGTCGGACGTAAATGAAGAGTCGGAGACAAATGAAGAGTCGGACGCAAATGAAGAGTCGGACGCAAATGAAGAGTCGGAGACAAATGAAGAGTCGGACGCAAATGAAGAGTCGAACGCAAATGAAGAGTCGGACGCAAATGAAGAGTCGGACGCAAATGAATAGTCGGACGCAAATGAAGAGTCGGACGCAAATGAAGAGTCGGACGCAAATGAATAGTCGGATGCAAATGAAGAGTCGGACGCAAATGAAGAGTCGGACGCAAATGAAGAGTCGGAGACAAATGAAGAGTCGGACGCAAATGAAGAGTCGGACGCAAATGAAGAGTCGGACGCAAATGAAGAGTCGGACGCAAATGAAGAGTCGGAGACAAATGAAGAGTCGGACGCAAATGAAGAGTCGGACGCAAATGAAGAGTCGGAGACAAATGAAGAGTCGGACGCAAATGAAGAGTCGAACGCAAATGAAGAGTCGGACGCAAATGAAGAGTCGGACGCAAATGAATAGTCGGACGCAAATGAAGAGTCGGACGCAAATGAAGAGTCGGACGCAAATGAATAGTCGGATGCAAATGAAGAGTCGGACGCAAATGAAGAGTCGGACGCAAATGAAGAGTCGGACGCAAATGAAGAGTCGGACGCAAATGAAGAGTCGGACGCAAATGAATAGTCGGACGCAAATGAAGAGTCGGACGCAAATGAAGAGTCGGACGCAAATGAAGAGTCGGAGACAAATGAAGAGTCGGACGCAAATGAAGAGTCGGACGCAAATGAAGAGTCGGACGCAAATGAAGAGTCGGACGCAAATGAAGAGTCGGACGCAAATGAAGAGTCGGACGCAAATGAAGAGTCGGAGACAAATGAAGAATCGGACGCAAATGAAGAGTCGGACGCAAATGAAGAGTCGGAGACAAATGAAGAGTCGGACGCAAATGAAGAGTCGGACGCAAATGAAGAGTCGGACGCAAATGAAGAGTCGGACGCAAATGAAGAGTCGGAGAAAAATGAAGAGTCGGACGCAAATGAAGAGTCGGACGCAAATGAAGAGTCGGACGCAAATGAAGAGTCGGACGCAAATGAAGAGTCGGACGCAAATGAAGAGTCGGACGCAAATGAAGAGTCGGACGCAAATGAATAGTCGGACGCAAATGATGAGTCGGACGCAAATGAAGAGTCGGACGCAAATGAAGAGTCGGAGACAAATGAAGAGTCGGACGCAAATGAAGAGTCGGACGCAAATGAAGAGTCGGACGCAAATGAAGAGTCGGACGCAAATGAAGAGTCGGACGCAAATGAAGAGTCGGACGCAAATGAAGAGTCGGAGACAAATGAAGAGTCGGAGGCAAATGAAGAGTCGGACGCAAATGAAGAGTCGGACGCAAATGAAGAGTCGGACGCAAATGAAGAGTCGGACGCAAATGAAGAGTCGGACGCAAATGAAGAGTCGGACGCAAATGAAGAGTCGGACGCAAATGAAGAGTCGGACGCAAATGAATAGTCGGACGCAAATGAAGAGTCGGACGCAAATGAAGAGTCGGACGCAAATGAAGAGTCGGAGACAAATGAAGAGTCGGACGCAAAGGAAGAGTCGGACGCAAATGAAGAGTCGGACGCAAATGAAGAGTCGGACGCAAAGGAAGAGTCGGAGACAAATGAAGAGTCGGACGCAAATGAAGAGTCGGACGCAAATGAAGAGTCGGAGACAAATGAAGAGTCGGACGCAAATGAAGAGTCGAACGCAAATGAAGAGTCGGACGCAAATGAAGAGTCGGACGCAAATGAAGAGTCGGACGCAAATGAAGAGTCGGACGCAAATGAAGAGTCGGACGCAAATGAAGAGTCGGAGACAAATGAAGAGTCGGACGCAAATGAAGAGTCGGAGACAAATGAAGAGTCGGACGCAAATGAAGAGTCGGACGCAAATGAAGAGTCGGACGCAAATGAAGAGTCGGACGCAAATGAAGAGTCGGACGCAAATGAAGAGTCGGAGACAAATGAAGAGTCGGACGCAAATGAAGAGTCGGACGCAAATGAAGAGTCGGACGCAAATGAATAGTCGGACGCAAATGAAGAGTCGGACGCAAATGAAGAGTCGAACGCAAATGAATAGTCGGACGCAAATGAAGAGTCGGACGCAAATGAAGAGTCGGACGCAAATGAAGAGTCGGAGACAAATGAAGAGTCGGACGCAAATGAAGAGTCGGACGCAAATGAAGAGTCGGACGCAAATGAAGAGTCGGACGCAAATGAAGAGTCGGACGCAAATGAAGAGTCGGAGACAAATGAAGAATCGGACGCAAATGAAGAGTCGGACGCAAATGAAGAGTCGGAGACAAATGAAGAGTCGGACGCAAATGAAGAGTCGGACGCAAATGAAGAGTCGGACGCAAATGAAGAGTCGGACGCAAATGAAGAGTCGGAGACAAATGAAGAGTCGGACGCAAATGAAGAGTCGGACGCAAATGAAGAGTCGGACGCAAATGAAGAGTCGGACGCAAATGAAGAGTCGGACGCAAATGAAGAGTCGGACGCAAATGAAGAGTCGGACGCAAATGAAGAGTCGGACGCAAATGAATAGTCGGACGCAAATGATGAGTCGGACGCAAATGAAGAGTCGGACGCAAATGAAGAGTCGGAGACAAATGAAGAGTCGGACGCAAATGAAGAGTCGGACGCAAATGAAGAGTCGGACGCAAATGAAGAGTCGGACGTAAATGAAGAGTCGGAGACAAATGAAGAGTCGGACGCAAATGAAGAGTCGGACGCAAATGAAGAGTCGGAGACAAATGAAGAGTCGGACGCAAATGAAGAGTCGAACGCAAATGAAGAGTCGGACGCAAATGAAGAGTCGGACGCAAATGAATAGTCGGACGCAAATGAAGAGTCGGACGCAAATGAAGAGTCGGACGCAAATGAATAGTCGGATGCAAATGAAGAGTCGGACGCAAATGAAGAGTCGGACGCAAATGAAGAGTCGGAGACAAATGAAGAGTCGGACGCAAATGAAGAGTCGGACGCAAATGAAGAGTCGGACGCAAATGAAGAGTCGGACGCAAATGAAGAGTCGGAGACAAATGAAGAGTCGGACGCAAATGAAGAGTCGGACGCAAATGAAGAGTCGGAGACAAATGAAGAGTCGGACGCAAATGAAGAGTCGAACGCAAATGAAGAGTCGGACGCAAATGAAGAGTCGGACGCAAATGAATAGTCGGACGCAAATGAAGAGTCGGACGCAAATGAAGAGTCGGACGCAAATGAATAGTCGGATGCAAATGAAGAGTCGGACGCAAATGAAGAGTCGGACGCAAATGAAGAGTCGGACGCAAATGAAGAGTCGGACGCAAATGAAGAGTCGGACGCAAATGAATAGTCGGACGCAAATGAAGAGTCGGACGCAAATGAAGAGTCGGACGCAAATGAAGAGTCGGAGACAAATGAAGAGTCGGACGCAAATGAAGAGTCGGACGCAAATGAAGAGTCGGACGCAAATGAAGAGTCGGACGCAAATGAAGAGTCGGACGCAAATGAAGAGTCGGAAACAAATGAAGAATCGGACGCAGATGAAGAGTCGGACGCAAATGAAGAGTCGGACGCAAATGAAGAGTCGGACGCAAATTTGCATGTATTATTAAAATAATAAATAAATAAATAAATAAATAAATAAATAAATAAATAAATAAATAAAAAAATGAAGTGTCGGACGCAAACGAAAAGTCGGACCCAAAACGAAAAGTTTATGTTATCGGCATATTTCGTTAAAAGTCAAGAAAAGGTTTTTATTAAAAAGCGGTTGAATTAAACTTTACGGCACTTATTTCTTAATCAAAGGCGGCTTCACACGTTTAATTCCGAGGCCTATCAATTACATTCTAACATCGTGTAATCCTTCTAGCCCTGCACACATCTTGGAAGAGAAGTAGTAAAACGTACAAATAAGCTATCAATGTTTGTCGCCACTCAGAATCGCCCGAAATGCCCGAATCGCCCGAATTAGCCGAATCGCCCGAAATGCCCAAATCGCCCGAATTGCCCGAATCGCCCGAAATGCCCAAATCGCCCGAAATGCCCAAATCGCCCGAAATGCCCGAATCGCCCGAATTAGCTGAATCGGCCGAATCACCCGTGCTTATGCGTGTTGGATTTGAGTATGTCAGAAATAAAATATTTGATTTGAAAAACGTGATTTGAAAAACGTGATTTGAAAAACGTGATTTGAAAAACGTGATTTGAAAACCGTGATTTGAAAACCGTGATTTGAAAAACTTTTACGCAACTTCGTGTTTAAAGGAATCTCGAAACGCCATTCAAATTGTTGAAAGAGCGTTTATGCATGCATAACAAGCCCCTGCTATAGCATAATTCTTTTCAGCCTCTTTTACAATGTCATGGGTCTAGCTATTCCTATGGGCTTGACCATCTTGTTTTATTCTGCTTTATCCAATTTAGGCTTATTTTGTAACCTAGCATCTTAATTTCCCGTTCCTTTTTCAATTAGGGAAATCACAAGTCCAGAAATGCCAAGCACAATGTTGTTAGACCAAAAAAAAAAAGGCTATAGGCGAACATTTCTTCCTGAATTTCGTATTTTATTTTTGGGTAATTCTTTAAACTTAAAGGAAGGGTGAAAAGGAAAAGCAAGGGATTTATCGATCCTTCTACTATTTATAAGACCTATCCGAGGAGTTAATCATTTGGGAAACATATCCCAATGATTTTAAATATAAAAATAGATCCAGATTTCACTGTCCTTTTAAATTGACACCTTCCAACCAATCGCGTAACGCCCTGACTTCCAGCGAACATAATACGAGCTATGTCGCGCGTCACGTCACATTATTTATTATAATTGCTCTCGATATAGCGCTTGCCACGAGTATTTTGTTCGCTAGAAGGCAAGGCGTTACGCGATTGGTTGGAGGGTGCCAATTTAAATGAACAGAGAAATCTGGATCTATTTTGATTTTTAAAATCATTGGGATATATTTCACGATTGATTAACTACGCGGATATGTCTTAGAATTAGTAGAAGAATCGATAGACACTTCATCCTCCCTTTAAAAGAGCTAATGCCAATATAAATAGTGGTCTTTCTGGAAAATTGAAGATGAAATTGAGAACGCCGGCTGCTTTTATTAAAACCAAGAGGTAAATTTCACCTTAGACTATTAGTAAAGGCTCAAAGAACATTGAACCCGCAACCTCTTAGTATCAAGTGACGTTGACCACGAATGTAAAGTAAAATTTAATCTAATATAATAAAGGTTTTACACAAATTCTTGGTTAAGTTATATACTGTCACATTACATATTAATAAAAATATGTATATTTTTGTATATTATAGCTTACAATGGTTGAATGAACTTCAAAACGGGCGAAATAAAAGAGTTGGAGAAGAACAGAAAGGAATTCCTTTTAAAATAAGTTTCAATTAACATACCAGTCTCAAAATATTACTTTTGAAAGGGATACTAAAGTTATTTCAGTTTAAATTATTGTGATTGGATAAAAGTATATCACGCCCATTGGACGTACACTTTTTGTCGTCTGACGTCTAAATCATATTTAGGAGTTTTTTTTCCACAATATACAAGCATATCTCGATCACGAACAGAAAAGAGAATCGCAAATCTTGAGTGGAATAATAATCGAAAAATAACTTAAAAGCCATTTTTTATCAATAATTTGATAGAATATAAATTTAACTCATATCAAAAGTTCATAACGTATTTTGCGAAAGATAGTCTGTGTAAAATAATCCCGTAAAGGTGGTGCCACCACGTGGAAAAAAATCAGAACTATAGCAAGATTTGATGTCGCTTTCGTAGAAGTGAAAAAAATTAAGATACAATTCCAGCGTGAAATACAGTTGCCAGGATAATTTGGCCACAATCGCTCCTACATTTTCACAATCGCTCCTATATTTTCACCATTGCTCCTATTCTTTCACCATTGCTCCTATTCTTTCAAAATCGCTTCTACTCTTTCACAGTCGCTCCTATATATTCACAATCGCTCCGATATTGACAATCGCTCCTATATTTTCACAATCGCTCCGATATTGTCACAATCGCTCCTATATTTAAAATTCTAGTAAAAAGAGTTTATTTCAAATCTTCTTTAAGAGAAAACGGTTAAATATTTTTTAGTAAAAATTTGTTTATACGGTTTTTACACATTACCAAACCAATTCCAATAGATTTGGACAAGATTCTGACGTAATTTTTGTTAATTTGATAACAAATTAACAATTTTTTTAATAAATTAAAAAAAATTGTAGTATCTAACCCTTTAAAATTTGAAGAATATAGGTTTTAGTGGACATTTGAGAGTACATCGAAAACAGTTTTATCCGGAACGGGGAGGCTCGTATAGTACAATTATTTTGAGATCAACTAGAGCTATAAATAGATACGTTCATGTTATAACTATTTTTTTTTATATTATCTTCGAAAGTAGCCCAGCAAGTGAGCCAATCGTAAAGTCTATAAAGATTAAAGATAGTCGATAAGTACCCTTATAAGCTTCGAAAGATACTTTGATGGCAAGAACATGAGAAGAAAAAAAAAATCTCTAAAAGAAGAAAAAGATTGGAAAGAAGTAAAAATGAGGTGAAAGTCTAAAATAGCGATTTGATGTTCAGCCTCGGTAATAGGAGAAGAAATTGGGCTTTTCCAAGAGTCCGAACAGATAAGGCTTTTTATCGAGCAGAAGAAAAAAGTAGCTGCGGAAGAAAGATGGGAAAAGGAAGTCAAGAAATCAAATCCGTAGTTCATCCCATTTATGATGTGCAGTTGCTTTTAGATTCACATATAAGTGGCTGTTTCGAATGGGGTTTCTGATCGACATACAATGTTATACAGGATTAACCCATTACGTCTATTTGCAATGATATGGACTTAACTCAGTATTCGCGTTGGGTTCAATAATAGGATTCGATTTTAGGAAGGAATTACAGACGAGTTCAGACTCAGAGTGAGGTTGCCAAACAAGAGGTGGGTCAGTGACAGCCAGTGCTCTATTAACATAGATTCAATCTTTAATAAAATGATGAAAAGTTTAAACGGATTAAATCAATTAAACTGATTAAATGGTGATTAAAAATATTAAACTGATTAAATGGTGATTAAAAATATTAAACTGATTAAATGGTGATTAAAAATATTAAACTGATTAAATGGTGATTAAAAATATTAAACTGATTAAATGGTGATTAAAAATATTAAACTGATTAAATGGTGATTAAAAATATTAAACTGATTAAATCATGACTGCATACTAATTAAAAATATTAAATCATGATTTAATATAAAATAAAAAGATTAACTGATGATGAACATGACTTAACCGTAGATAAAATGATTAAATCATGATTAAAATGACGTCATTATTCCTATTGCATACATAAATAACAAAGAGGCATGTAGACTTATTTTACCTTAAGACACATACTATTTAAGCAAAAGAAAATTCCACAAGGAAACAATATACTTTGTTTAATAAATCAAAAATTATTTTTTGAAGCAATAGGTTCATCTTCAGGTCATTACTGATGACCTGAAGATGAAGCTATTGCTTCGAAACGTAGTCTAAAATAAATATTTTTTGATTTATTAAACAACGTACAGTGTCTCCTAGTGGAATTTTATTTTACTTAAATAATGTTTACCTGCAATAAGATAAAATAATACACATAATATTGTAAAAATTTAAACTAACAGCGATGTCTTTTTTACAACACCAATGCTATTTATTTATTATAAATTATCATTTAAGTCAAAAGTTTTACGTAAACTAAATTATTATATTCAGTTCTATTCCATCAACATTACTAAAATTAAATATTCCATACAAGAGGAAAGAATTTAAGATAGATTTTCACATTTCGCCGCATCTTTCTCTTCCTTTCAGCCACCTCCGCGCTAAAAGTATTCTATGCCTTCTCCTACATTAACCATGATCTTACGAACACATGGGAATCTTACCCGGAACAGTATAACAGTCAGGATAAAGAAGGTTTTTGGGAATAAGGTTGGAATATATGTATACTTTCTTTCGCAATCTTAGCGATCGCGAAACCGATTTTTACCAGTGGGGGTTACCAAATACCATTGTCAACGAGGTTCCATTCTCCCTTCCCCTTTTTATCTGTCTTCAACATATATAGGTTGACCAAAGACTACTTTTTATCCTATCAGGTTTAACCTTGAGTATCAACCCGCGTCAATTTCGATCATTTTGACAAGTCTTCCGGAAAAATAAATACATCGTTCGTTTAACTTTTTCGAACTAAAACGACCGATAGTATTATACAATAGGGGCATGATTTTGTATTGGTATAAATATACCAGTGATGTCTTCTTTCCCTAACATCACTACATTGGCTCAAATCAATCGAGCAAATTGTATTATATATAAAGGAAGAACTGATGGAGAAGAGACTGCTGAGAAGAATAGAAATCTCATAGCAAGATATATAGAATGAATGCAAGAAGTTGCCAGGGGTTTCTTCTTAAGAACAAGTCTCGTGAAAAGACAATTTTTAAAGGGAAAACTGACTCTGATTACAAGTTTTTTTAAAAGGAGAATGCAACCTAATAACAAGTTGTTTTTTTTTCTATTCCTTATGGTTTAAATACCCCTAATCCACCAATAAAAGTTTACGAAACAAATATTAAACTAGAAATAAATTTAAATCTTACCCGGAAAATAGGCTTAGCGGGATTCATGGAGATCCTGAATTGCCTCCGTGTACGGTTAGCGACCAATAAGCAAAGGCCCGTCGTTCACACGAGATCTCCACGAGACGTACAATCGCGTTCGATTGGTCGCTAGACCTTTTTCACGAGGAGATCAGGATCCCCATGAATCCCGCTAAGCCTATTTTCCAGGTAAGTTTTAAATTAAAATCACTTGTTCTTAGATTGAATTCTCCCTTAATCAATATATACTGTTAAAATATGAGTAAATATCGTATCAAAACTCACCTAAGGTTTTGCGGAGATTTTTAAAGTTAATTATCTCGCTAAGCCTTGGTCGGTTTCAATTTAAACTTATAAAATTTTCCAGAAAACTGAGTTGCTGATGCCAATGAAATATGGTACACAAATAGACTCTTGTGCCCACCATTTTTTAACAAACATCTCTTTCGGTTCACGAAATTCCATTTCAAAGATGAACTCTCATTGGCATCAGCAACTGAGCCCATCTGAAATAAATCTGAAATTTTTCTAGCCTAAATAATCGCGAATTACCACGAAATCTTTGGCAAGTTTTGATGTTTTTAGAGATATTTTAAAAGTCGTAATAGATAACTTGAATTCAGAGTCTAGTAAAGGCAGAATGAAGTTATTTTTTATCAATTCATATCGGGGAAACAAGCATATTAATTAGGTTTCTCGTTGTGTTTATGCCATGGCTCTTATGTTACATGTAATAGCACGCGCCTGATTGGCTTTTGAAGCCTATCGCCAGGAGTGACGTAAGCGCAGTTAGATGGGATCCACCCTTGAAGGGTTTTTATCAAGAAAAAGACTTCCATTTGACCTAGTCCTAGTGTAATTGTTTTTCACATTCTTGTTCCAATCGATAAAAAGAAACTTGATTTCAGAGTATATCAGTTTAAATAATTTATCATTTTCACTGTTACACTTGTACTTTAAAACTACATCTTCTATAAACGCTCCCTTCTTCTCAACTTCTTCCGATAGGATGGAATTTCCAGGTGAAAGAGATCGATTTGGATGAGAAAACTCGTTCTATCTTTCTCACTCTCTCTCGCTCGCTAGCTCTCTCTTGAGTCGAGTTATAAGCGACGAGAAATATACCAGATACTAGCTCTTATAGCAATATACAGGAGTTCCGCGCCAATAGCTTCATTTCGTAGTTATTACAGTCCCCCATAATAGTACGGACATACCGGAAAGTTATCTATATACTGTTCTAAGATGGTTTTAGTTGCGGGGATATATCGGACGGACGGATAAACGGAGAATTATAACTGTACTCTCGTAACTGCTGGTAATAAAAGTTTCGTTTTACTTGTTAAGTTGTTTTAACGTTTCCAATGAACTTTTGACCCTTATTTATATCCAGAAAACCGATATTCAATACTAAAAGTATTCAAGTTGAATTGCTTAGAGAATGGAACTTATTTTTTAACTTGTAAGTCTAGTTTTATTTCACGGAGACCGGAAGAGACGTTATTTTGTAATCATTGCAGGATTAACAGCTTTGGGACCCATAGGCAGTACTATTACATGGATGGAGGCCCCAAACACCTCGAGGCCCATAGACAGTTGGCTGCCTACTTGGTCTGTTTTGTGACTCTGTTAAGATAAAGTGGTTTAAACTTTTAAGGGAAATTTCATGTCTTTTTAATTTATTTTCCCAAAATTACTGCATCCTAAAATATGATTAAATGTTTTCTTTTTTTTTTCTTCTAATCTTTGGACGGGACTATTTAAATTACTTTAAGTTAGGTTCGACTTAAATATCATGAAAATGATAAATCGAGGCAATCAGATTAGTCGGTTTGTCGATTGATTATCATAAAAAAAGCCTTGATTCGTCCTCTTAAAACATTAAAATCTCTTCTAAAAATTCTGAAAAAACATTGTTTTAATCATCCTTCTAAAGATGCAATTGTTTTTGAGAACAAATAATATAACACATGATTCTAGAACATATCGTTTAGTCCCATAGAGTTCTAAATGGGTAATTTATGTTGGTAATTGGGATTAAATGTGAACAAATTACTAAAAGATGATTAACGTTTTAAATCGTCTACAGGCGTCGTTATGGACAGATTAATGTAATGTCTGAGTTACTTTGCCAGGTCAATGAAAAGTCAAATGGTCAAGCGTATATATCATGAAAAACATTTAATTTTTAGTAGAATAGGGATTGTTTAGTCAGAAATAAATTTTTTAAAGCGTTTGAAAGAAATTCCGCATTTAAAATAACAAAAGTCCTGTTATTTACCAATTTCCAAAATTTCGATAATTTTAGAACTCTAGTCTCATAGCTCGGAAAAAAACCACGAAATTTTAAGTAGCTTATTAAACAACACAAAAACTCTGGCTTAATTATCTAGCATAAATACTAAATCGATTTACTTGTTTGGGGGCGCAGGAGGGGGGGGGGGGCAAAAACTATCACGGGACGAAGAACACATACAGAAGACTGGCGTATTGGGAAATTAGAAGAGTAGCTCTCGCTTGGTTGTAGGAGAAGAATTTGAAAACTTTTTAACAGCGTTTGGCAACCGTGTTACTCTCAATTAACAAGTAGGTAATTAGGGACGAAGAGACACGCCCGGTCTTTTCCCCTTCTTCGTTCTTGTGGATAACTTAAACACCCCTGTCTCCCCCTTTTCTATATAGTTTGAGGCTCATTAGGAGAAGTTTTGGGAGAGGGGCAAAGAACTCCCCCTATATCTTAGCTTGTATTATAAGACGTAAGCGCGAGGGTGGTACAGAAAGACGCCCAATCTGGTTAATCACGGTTGCTAAGCAACAGCTTCTTCGGATGCCCGAAGTAATCCAACATCACCCCTTATATATATATTCATCCTCCTCCTGAACTTCACCTCCATCTTGTTTCTTAAAACTTAAAGATAGGGTGAAAAGGAAAATGTTTTATGATTTAAACACGCGTTTAATTTTTAACGATTAATTAGATCGTTTCTCGTGATATTTTTAGACATACGATATTTTCATTTTGACAAATATGGTTGTAAAAGGGAGAATGCAACCAAACAACAAGTGTTTTTTATCGATTCATTATCGTGTAAATAGGCCTAATGTACCAGTAAAAAATTACAAACAAATATTAAACTATAAATTTAAGACTTTCCCGGAAAATTCATGGAGATCATGAATTTCTTCCCATTGATCGATGGGTCAGTCACCAATAAACAAAGGCCAGTTGTTAAGGCGAGATCTCCATGAGACTTCCAATAACATTCGATTTGTAGCTGACCCTTCAATGGGAAGAAATTCAGAATCCCGCTAAGCCTATTTTCCGGGTAAGTTTTAAATTTATTTCTAGTTTAATATATGTTTTGTAAACATTTTATTTTTGGATTAGGCCTATATTAACGATAAGGAATCGATTAAAAATTACTTGTTTTTAGGTTGCATTCTTCCTTTAAAAGGAGGGTGGAGAGAAAAAATGTGTTTTTAATTGATTCAGTTTAAAAATAAGACATGTTTGGGAAGTAAAGCATTGAAAAGTCTCTGAATAGTACAAGAAATCGAAAACACACTGATTTTCGTATAGAATTTAAAGGAGAACCTTCGACTATTCAAAAGACGTCCCACTTTGGCCGTGCTGCAGCGCTAAATTTCGTTCTTTATTCATTTCACGTGCAATAGCGCGTGCCGCGGATATTTTATGAAGTCAAAGGTGGAAACTCTTTTGATTAGTCGGAAGTTTTCCTTTTAATCGAAGTGTAAAATCGATTTCCGATTGGTTTAAAGCTGGGTTTTCAAAGGAGCGGGTATAGCGGGCAAAAATCCAGCGGGTGCGAGAAAAAACTGAAATATCTCGCTCCCGCTAAGCAAAAGACCGTTTTCATTAAAGCGAGTTTTTGCGCGAGAGAGTGTAAATCGCGGGAAAGAGGGTAAAAAATCGCTACCCGCTCCGATCTAACTCGATTAGATATTCTCGCTCCGCTTTCATTTTCTCGCACCCGCTGGATTTTTGCCCGCTACCCGCTCCTTTGAAAACCCAGCTTTATACGCGTCTTTATTTTAAACAGTATATGGAATCGATAAAATAATCATTTAATTTTCCTCTTCCCTTTGACATTCCTGAAAAATAAAATGCGGAACGTTTCCCCGAAATTTTCCGAAAATCGTCAAAAATGCATGCGCTTTATCCTACAGCGATTTTTCACCCTGGAGCGGTTGATACGCGGTCCTTAATTTTAAATTCTAACTTAATCAAACATTTATTTCGCACTCTCTTCAAAAGTAAATAGCCACGCGCCATGGGGGGAGGGCGGCGGGGAACGCTATCCTTAATCCGTTCCCAGATTTTCCATTTCACGTCCCCTTGAAGGCGCGTACAACAGAGGTTTAAGACGCTTCGGAATTATGATTAAAAGGGAGGGGTGGAAGAGTGGGGATATAGGTGAGGCTTTGCGGCCGCGCGAAGAGTTGCGTATATTTGCAGTTATAGATCAAAATTCATCAGCCTCGCGCTATTGTGTCCTGAAAAGGTGGTTAAGTTCCTTAGCACTAATCGAATTTAATATATGTATAAAGCAAGCAGGATGAGTTTTGGATTGCAACAACGAAGACCATTAATGAATAAATAATTTATATATAAATTCATACCTTATTTTCATTCTTTAGTATGCAAAAAAGTGAAAACTAATGAAAAAAATAAATAAAAAAGGATGAAAAATATATAATTAAATATTAATAAAAATTAGAAAATTTAAACAATGAATTTTAACCCTTTTAAAAACCATCGTAATTTTAATTAAACTAAAGTTAATATAATGGATTATTCGCTTTTTAATTAGGATTTACGTTAATTATTAACTATCAATTTTAATAAAGTGTTTAAATTATTCTTTGTTCGATTGGAGTTAAATTCACCGCCTCAATTAAATTCAAGTGCGCTTTAACTAAATTAAATACGTATATTTAATTATTTAAATAATAATAAATAATTTATATATTCATAGTACTATAACCATTTGATTTTAATTAACTTTAAAATCATCTCTAGTCTCGTTAGTAAATTTGTATCAATAAAATCTAAAGTCTATTATTATCTCTGATAAAATTATGTAATTTACTTTGAGTACTATTAATGCGTTCATCAAATAATCTTAGTACGCTATTCAGTTTAGAGTTTAACTATAATAGAGATCGGGGTTTGGACAAAATAATCCACAACTATCATTTAATCAGTTAATCATAAAAAAATAATCGGAAAATTATTCGCGATTACATTGGATTTATCATAGACTTTCCTCGAAAAATTTTAAGTTATGAATTAAGATAAAATAATCAGAAATTTTCTTGTCCAAACCGCGATCTCTAAACTATAAACTCCATTTAGTATTAACATTAACTTTGAAATTGTTTTCAAATGAATATGAAATGACATTGTTTTAAATTATTGTCTGAAAATTATTTAGTATTAAAAACTCTAATAAATATAAGTAAAAAAATCTATTTGATTTAATAACTAATACAGTAAGATTTTAATTTATTTTGAAATTTTGGTATGTTTGAATTGTCAAGAAAAGCCACGTTATAGGGGGAGATGTTCCAATGTATTTTCTATCAGCGCCAGTAGAAGTGTTTCAACCTACGAGCACCGGTGCTCAGAGAGAAGCTATCAAATAGGAGCAAATCAAATAATGCATTTTGTAAGGGATGCCCCAATAAACAATTCTACTAGCAGAATGAATTAATAGTTTATTTACCGAAGAGGCCTCTTTTGAATCAGGGCAGAGTCCATATGACTCGTCGATTATAGATTATAGTTACAAGATATGAACTGGCAAGTAACATTTGGTGTAAAAAATTAATACAAAGTGCATGCTTGTACAAAGGAAAGCTAAAGCTATAAGTATTAATTTAAATGAAACCATTTTCAGACCCTTATCCCAAAAACTTTATATTACAATAGCTGCGTTCATACTAGCCCGTGGAATCGATTTAAACCGTTTTAAAACGTTTCGCTAAAGTCGTGTCAACAGGAAATCGTCTTTTCTCGAATCCGTTTTAATTTGATTTCTCGAAAAAGCTTTGTGAACCAGTTTAATACCGATTCGGTTTCAACAAACGATAGTTAAAGCTACAATAAATGGATTTAGAAAGATAATGCGTGAACACGTGACGCTTAAAACAATTCCTGGCGTTCATACTAGGCCTTGGAATCGATTTAAACCATTTTTAATTCGACTTCTCGAGAAAGCTTCGGAAACCAGTTTAATACCGATTCGGATTCAACAACTGATAGATGAAGCTACAGTAAATCGATTTATAAAGATAATGCGTGAACACAAGACGCTTAAAAGCATTCCTGGCGTTATCGATTTGATTTTATCGTTTCAAATCGATTAAGAAATTGCTAGTGTAAAGCTATTAAGCCTGATAAACATTAACACCCTTAGATCCATTAAATTCCTACCCAAGGCTCTTAAACACCAGTCAAATCGACTCGGTGTCTTATTTGGAAGACCTAAATTGAAGTTTTCGTGAGGGAGGTAGGTAGTGAACTATTTTTTTTTTTTTTTTCTTCTCGAAGCTATGGTTAATAAACACTTACGAACTAAACTGAATTGAATTGAGATCGCAAATTTGAAATTCACAGGAAATCAAGACGGATTAGGTTTTTTTTCCTACCACCTTTAGTTAAAGTTAGAATATCACGCGACAAAACAGTACCAATGAAAATATTTTCTCTTTAAATTAAACTAAATTAATTCTTGCCAGTACTAAGAGGTAAATAAAATCTTATAAAGAAAGATTAAAAGTAGAAAAATGAGGTTTCTCATCACTCTTATAAACTTAAATAACTGGTCTGCCGCCCCGGGGGAATTTTGATAAGAAGGCTGAACAAGGAAAAAGTTAACAGTGTTGTCCACGGACTCACGGAGCGAGGTTGAATAAGGAAGGTCGCTACAAGAGAGGAAAATCCAAGCTTCGGGTTATTTTTATCAAAAGTTTCCCCATTCGTTATAATTTGGAGCTAGTCGGATATAGTATCGTTTCTATTTCAGTCTTAGAATGGACTAAAAAAAGGCCGTTAATATTAACTTAAAATAATAAAGACACTTTAAAGGGAGAATGCAATATGGCAACAAGTGATTTTCTAAAGATTACTTTAAATAGAGCTTAATGTATTAATATCAAAAATTAAAAAACAATATTAAGCTAATAATCAATTTCTAACTAATAACAATAGCCCAAAAAGAGTTTGATATCTCGTAGCTTTAATTCCATGGTGAAAAGTTTCAAATTAGGATTAAGATACGCGGTTTTCTTTCACTCGTTCGACGGAGACTCGTAAAATGATTGTTAAGCCTGTGAAAAAATATGTTAATTTCGCGCGCCTTTTGATTTAAACTTAAAACCTTTCGTTTCACAATCACTTTAAAACTTTAGCAATATTCTCATTTTTAAAAACTTGCCAAATTCCATTTCAAAATTGTACATTTTCCTTCCATTGTCAAATTTATTTTATGTTTTCATGTATTCATTGTATTCATTGTATTATTTATTTTCAACCTTCTGTAAATTTTATTCTGTTGTTAACCTTAAACTTTTTGTAAACTAGATAAATCCCAAAAACCCGAACACCTGGCATTTCAACATCCCTATCACCACGTGTGTTCCCCCCCCCCTTTTTTAGCCAATCACAACAAAGATAGTCACTTGTGTTCCCCCCTAAATTTCATACCTAAAAATAAAAATGTTCCAAAATAAAATAATAAAAAAACATTCGACCAAAAACCCTCGTTTCAATTACTAGCCCAAAAAAAGGGAATCTACCAAAAGTAGAAACAAGTTCAAAGGAACTTAGAAAAATTCTAGCTCAAGAAAAAAGAGAAGTTCGTTAGATAAAACTAAAAACAGTTTTATTTAGTAAAATCTTTAGAAAAGTACGCGAAATTAGTACTATAGTTAGTTTAATTGTTTCAGTCCGGTTAGACTAACTCAAAAACTTGCTCTCCCCTAAGAACCAGTAGAAACCAAAACGCAAGTTTCTTCAAAGCCTAATTTTGGGGAAGGTTAAAAATATTTCTAGTTTAATATTAGGTTTAAAGGTAGGTTGTCACATTTTTTTCATGAATTTCAAATGGAAATTAATGAGAATTTTTGGAAAGATCGTTAAAATAAATAAAGAATTTTTTTGGTCTAACGGCTTTTTTTGAGCCCTCTAAGAATAAAAGTGACTTTTGCTCCATGTGGACGTGTACGAACTTGTAGAGAGAGATACGAGGGTTAGATGATCCTTTTTTACAGAGCCCCGGTCATCATCATTGATCATGGTGGTTGGCGAATTGGTGGAGGAGAAGGAGAAGTGGGTTAGAGAGAAAAAAAGAAGGATGGAGAAGGTTCAAAAACTTTCCCCAGCCCATTTCTTTTCGTCGAAGCGTCGTTGCAAGATTTGTCGCGAAGATTCCCGTTGAAAAATGGATTTTTAGTTCACTCGTTCCGGGAAGGGGAAGAAGTTAGTATCGCCCACCAACCACGTCCTTGTCTGTCTATTCGTCGATAAACTTTTCAAAAATAGTTTTCAACAACTACTTTTTATCTCTATGAAATTTGACATTGTGGATAAATCCGCCTCACCTTTCCTTCTTGATGATAACGATTCTAGTTTCAGAATAAGTTTTGAGTTTTCAGTGAGGAAGAAGCTACGCTCAATTTATCCATCTGATTTCGGGGTTTTGAGGGGAAGATATTTGGTTCTACCATATAATTATTTTTAAATTATAGCAATGCTTATTCGTTACAAGTCAGTGCCAATATCGTAATCAAAACGGGGCCCCAAATGTTTTCACGGAAAATTTTTAACTGGAGAAAGGAAATAGAAAATTTATTTCCATGAAGGGTTAAAATTAGAGGTTCTAGGAAGAGGGTAAGTAAATAATTAATAAAAGTCAAGAATTAAATGGAACCAGGTCCGTTGACCTCATGATTAGTTATAATAAGATTAGAATAGTTTAAGTATAAAATTAAAATTTCTCAAAAAAATTAAATTCTATAATATTTAATATTTCTGACGTCAAGTTAAATTTCTTAGGACAATGCAGTTGTTTCCTTGAGTAAAAAATCATATATCTGATGACTTTTCACACTTTTTCCCGATTAACTTTAAAATTCCCTAACATTTTGGTCCAATAATAAAATTTTCTGATGTCTAAAAACTTGTTTGTGTTATTTTCTAGACTCTGATTCTCAATACACTCTAGTTTAAATACCGTTTGAAAAAAACTACATATTTATATCCAATTAAATCAAGGGCGCCATTGCGCATTTATTCGCCTCACAACTTTCGCTACTTTGCAAACGGATCTTGGAGAAAAGAAACGCCCAATTTCGGTTGGCTTGGGAGGTTGCTTCTCTTTCCGACACTAACCAAAAAGCTTACTTTGTTGCTATAAATGAAGATATCTCGCCTCGATATGGTCGGCAAGTCCTTTTTATTTTGTACTCCCTCTTTTTTTATTTTGGGAAGTTCTTCCTTTTATTTTTTTCGGGAGACGATATAAAACGGTTGCTTATATATAAAGATATTCCACGGCGGTTTTACAGTACCCTACAAAGCTATACTGACTGAAAGTTTTTTTAGGGGTCGTTCAGTAAGAGTTATGGGAGTTACCTAACGTTCAGAGAGGGGAATTGGTGGATTAAGTGCTTTTACATCAGATGTGTTACTTTCATCGGTTGAAACATCATGGATGGCCTCTTTTTTTACTGTTTCTTGGAATGAATTCCCACGATTTTTCAAATCGTTTTTATTCGCTTTATTTTATTTGTATTCTTAATGTACTGCTTTTCTTTTTTTCCAAGTGAAATTTTCCGAATAATTCCTCTAATTATATATTTCCAATGTTTTCTGAAGGTATTTTCAATAAATTCTTAAGTTATTTTCAATATATTCTTAATGTTTTTCAATAAATTCTTAAGGTATTTTCAATAAATTCTTAAGGTATTTTCAATAAATTCCTTAAGGTATTTTCAATAGATTCGTAAGGTATTTTCAATAAATTCGTAAGGTATTTTCAATAAATTCGTAAGGTATTTTCAATAAATTCGTAAGGTATTTTCAATAAATTCGTAAGGTATTTTCAATAAATTCGTAAGGTATTTTCAATAAATTCGTAAGGTATTTTCAATAAATTCGTAAGGTATTTTCAATAAATTCGTAAGGTATTTTCAATAAATTCGTAAGGTATTTTCAATAAATTCGTAAGGTATTTTCAATAAATTCGTAAGGTATTTTCAATAAATTCGTAAGGTATTTTCAATAAATTCGTAAGGTATTTTCAATAAATTCGTAAGGTATTTTCAATAAATTCGTAAGGTATTTTCAATAAATTCGTAAGGTATTTTCAATAAATTCGTAAGGTATTTTCAATAAATTCGTAAGGTATTTTCAATAAATTCGTAAGGTATTTTCAATAAATTCGTAAGTTATTTTCAATAAATTCGTAAGGTATTTTCAATAAATTCGTAAGGTATTTTCAATAAATTCGTAAGGTATTTTCAATAAATTCGTAAGATATTTTCAATAGATTCGTAAGATACTTTCAAAAAATTCTTAATGTATTTTCAATAAATTCTTAGCGTTAAAATATTTAGATATATAATGGTCCCTAGCAAAATACCAAAAAGATAATTCTTGAAGACCCCTTCATCCTTATTCCTTAAAGACAAAATGCATTGCCAATCTTTTTTATATATATATATATATTTTTATATTGGGATGAGATATACAAGTATCGAGCGCCTGTTTTTGATCGTAATAAAACAGCCCTGGTGGCCAATTTAGAAAAGTTTCTTCTTGTTTGTCTTGACCACCCTCTTTTCTACGGTACCACCCCCGCACCGTCACCCTTTATGTTCTATTCTTCCAATTTTTGGCGCCTTTTTTAGGTCCCTGTAAGCGCGAACCACTTTAAGACTTGATTGGTGAAGACTGAGGATCGTAAATATAAGGCAGGGTGTTAGATTTCAAAAGAAACTCACTTTTTTTACATTGGTTTTTCTCTCGAGGAGTAAAGAAAAAAGGGGGTTTTTGGTTTCTTATTGAGGATATTCGGGAAAAAGGCTTTTAAGGGTTTTATCATTTTAGTGCATTCCGTTACGGATAGATTCGATAGAAGTTTCCATATGTATAATGTTAAGTTTTAAGTCATTATAAAAAGGGGTAAAGGAATAGTATAGGAAGGAAAAGAAAAATCAAGGAAAGAAACCATTTTAAAGGAAGAATGCAACCTAATAATGTGTTTTTTATCGATTCATTATCGTTTAAATAGGCCTAATCCACCAATAAAAAGTTTACAAAACAAATATTAAACTACTAATAAATTTAAAACTTACTCGGAAAATAGGCTTATAAAATATAGGAAGAATGGTCATACAGTGCGAACGTAGCTTATATTGAATTGGTGCGTGACATAAGGCTTAAACATTTTTCTCGAAGCGCACAGAAGTTTAAAGATTTTTGGTTCAACTTTCAAAGACTGTTAGATTCACTTAGCGGCTTTGTGGTTAACGTGTATGAACGTATTGAAGCTAATTTGTAAAATATTTGTTTCCCCGCATATCCTATATCAATTTTCCCTAATTAAAAATGGTTCTCTTAATAAGTGGCTATAGAATTTTAGACTCTGGACCAGACGCCTCGGGATCAAATCTCCACAGTACGTTGAATTTAAATCAATTTTTATATTTTTAACCAAACACTAATCAGAATTTTCACCCTTAATTCACGCTCGGGTGGTTTTGCTTTAAAATATTAAAATAATTTCGCCAGAAATAAGTTTATAGTTTTCGATGTTAACCCACTTATTTATGACTGAATTAAAATGAATGCCTCGAGATGCGAGCGCGTACAAGCTACGCTGTCTCTTAACACCAAGTCATACAAATCATAGAGATCATAATTGGTAACTATGTAGCATGATGTAGCTATGTAGGTTTGAATATGTTGCGAACTACAGGTGGAACAAACTTTTATACGAAAACTTTTCGTGGATAGAATAGAGTCAAAGGATGAGGGTTGCAAACACTATACATCGCTCGATGGGGTGCACGCAGCAAAAGTTCTAAAAATTTTAATTGGCTGCCTTCAAAACAGGAGCTCTTTTCTCTAACTTGATTTCTAAGGCAGATCGCGCACTATTATAAACAATTTCAAGCTCAAAAGGATCGTGTGCAAACGAAGTTGCGGGTGTGACCTGTTAAACTAAAGGACTCTAGCTTCGTTGAAGTTGTATTTTGATTTTTTTGTATAAAATACACCAAGTCCCAAGGCTATGTAAAATAAATTTCAGGAGCACCATGATTGTACGACAAAGAGGAAATTAAATCGAACAAGGTATGTGTACTAAAGATAGTTAAAATTTGGGCGTCTATACTATCTTGGTAAAAAAAAAACTTTTCACTCAAGACAACATTAACCACAATTAACAGAGTGGAGCAGCCTATTTTTATATATGTTTTGAAGTTACCTAAATATGTCTTGAAGTTACCTAAATATGTCTTGAAGTTACCTAAATATGTCTAGAAGTTACCTAAATATGTCTTGAAGTTACCTAAATATGTCTAGAAGTTACCTAAATATGTCTTGAAGTTAACTAAATATGTCTTGAAGTTACCTAAATATGTCTTGAAGTTACCTAAATATGTCTTGAAGTTACCTAAATATGTTTTGAAGTTACCTAAATATGTCTTGAAGTTATCTAAATATGTCTTGAAGTTATCTAAATATGTCTGGAAGTTAGATTAGGTTATATAAAAGTACAATCCTTAGATTAATGTCGTGTGAAACAGGCTTACAAGAAACCAAACCATAGAAGATCAAAGGAGCTTAGTTTCTACTAACTGAAATCTCCGACTTACTCTGAACATCAGCGTATAATATGTTAGGAGAGAAGGGATATAAATCCTAGCTAGATCGTTTTAAAACAGTTTCCTTTGGCATGCGAGCGAGCTATTGTTTCTGCTGCTTAATCCCTTTGTTGTTGGCCTCAGTGATTCACTGGAGACGGGCAGCCCCGACTCTCAAAACTGATTCTTACACCAGTTCTGTTTAACCTGTTTTAAGCCAATGAGTACGAAGCTAAAGGGGTATAATTTTAAAAAAGTGACTCTGTCACCATAATGAATCTATTAAAAAATTTATAATTTTTACATCTTTAAGTATAGATAGGTTTTATGAAACTTTAAACTTAGTGAAATACAAAAATTATACAAATACAGTTCCCCCGTTGATGAATAGCGGCAAAACGCTATTGAATGATTAAGTACTTTGACGAGAGGGGTCACCGGGCGAAAGTGAGCTTATTACGTGTCAGAACGCACGAAAATCAACTGTTTTCCTCTCGGCCTTTCTCCCCGTCTATATATAGGGAGTCAGCAAGGGAGACATTGATACGATAGAGGTTTCTATCTCTCACCTCAGTGTCATCCCCCTTAGTGAGAGAGTTCCAGTATTCGCCCTTACAAGCGCTACCCCAGTAAAGGGATTCCATGACGACAGGCTTTCTTTCCCCTTAGCTCTCTTCTGTCTCCTTATAGAGGGTGCCATTGGTCGTGAACTTTAAACAAGAAATACTAGAACCCCGCCGAAAATACACTCTTTCTACTCCTCGTCCCGTGTTTTGGCGCTGAAAAAGGTTTATACTTTATCCAATTACCCTACTTTACCCTGACCTTTCATATTAATTTTCAAATTACCCGACTTTTCCCTGTTCTTTAGGGTTCATTTTAAAAGTCCCTGACTTTTGGGCCTATTTCATAATTTCCCTGACTTTTATTTGGTTTTCCAGGTCGTGTACGAACCCAGTGTCACTTGAAAAACAGTTTATAGCCATTTCCAGCGCTTCCTTTTAAGATCATTTCATTGGCTCTAATAAATTCAACGACCATGCGGGGGAACTTTACTCCTAATTAAGCGCCAAGAAATAATTCAACGCCAGCTCGGTTTATATATACGTTTAAGAGGCGGTACTGGATAAGACTGAAGAGCTACCTATCCTATACGAATAAAAAGTTTCAGGTTCAGTTTATACAACGTATACAAACCTAAGCTTACTTCTAGCTCTCATTCAATGCTCTCTTATTTATAGAGGGTTGATAGCTTCGTAGGCGCTTTAAACTCCAAGTGATTTTGAATATAGTTGTATAGCAGGTAGCAGCCGGGCTTTCTTACTTTGACACACGTTGCCTAGCAACCCTTCGTAAATTTACTCAAGTACACCCTGAAGGTAATAAGGTAGTAACCGAGTAACTAAACTGATTTTTTTTTTGTATTTTTGGAAGTTTCATTTTTAAAGAGCATATCCAACGAAAATTTACCAATTGGATAGGAAAATATATGCTAAGTAAAGCATAAATCTTAAAATTTAGACCAAATATGTCGAAATATGTTAATATACAAGAAAAACATTTTGTGGGGTCTCTTTCGTGAAAGTACTTAAACTAGAAAGTTCTATCTTTCATTTTAAACTTAATGTTATTCGTGTTTTCCCACATTCTACTTGAATCATTATATATTTAGAGGTATTTCCCTTTAAATGGAGAATGCTGCCTAACAATAAGTGATTTTTTATCGATTCCTTATTGTTTAAATAGGCCTAAATCACTAGTGAAAAAATTTACGATCAAATATTAAACTAGAAATAATTTTAAAACTTACCCGGAAAATAGGCTTAGCGGGATTCATGCAGATCCTGATTTGCCTCCGTGTAAGGTCTAGCGACCAATGAACAAAGGCCCGTCGTTCACGCGAGATCTCCACGAGACTTACAATCGGGTTCGATTGGTCACTAGACCTTATACGCGAGGAAATCAGGATCTCCTTGAATCCCGCTAATCCTATTTTCCGTGTAAGTTTTAAATTTATTTCTAGTTTAATATTTGTTTTTAATTTTTTTACTGGTGGATTAGGCCTATTTAACCAATAAGAAATCGATAAAAATCACCTATTAGGTTGCATTCTCCCTTTAAAAATAATCTTTATCATAAAACCGGTGTCACTTGTCCTTTGAGTGGGTTTAATGGAAAGTTTAGTATTACACGCTTTTATTTATGATAAATTTACAACATTTTACGTATATAATACATCACTTTGGTCACCTAAAAGGAAGCGAAACTTTTATGTTTACTTTTAGTTTAGGTCTTTTAAGAATAATTTTAGGCTTGTATGATTTCATACGTCTTTTAAAGCTGTTGCGCCCCTAGCTGTTTACGGGCAGTTTTCAAAACTATTTACATCCCCGAACAACTTTTCCCTGAGCGCAGAGTTTGAAATATTTTTAGAGGTGAGGTGATAATAACTTCGGTAGTGTTATATTATTTCATTAGCACTTTAATAATAACCTTAATCACTGATAAAGAAAGATACTAAAAAAACATGACCTTTGTAACGCGAGTTTAAATTGTCTAAACTATGAGTATAAAAGGATATCGAACTTGATTCACGCGGGCAGATTAAATGTAACCCTAAACGAAGTAGAACAATAAACTTTACTAAGATAACTAATTTAAACTTAAAGAGTTATTTATTACGTTACAACATGGTGACAGAAGTGGGATTACGCCTAGACTGAAATTAAAAAAGCTCAAGAACCAACGATGTCATCATTTAAAAGCCCAGCGCCTTTTAATCCAGGTACAAATCCAGCAGCTGCATGGAAGGAATATAAAGAAGAATTCAAGATGTACGCCTTGGCAACAAGATTGGGAGCAGAAACTCACGAAACCCAAATAGCCACTTTTCTCTACGTCGTAGGACCCGTTGGCCGCAAACTCTACGACACATTTAACATCGTACTCCCAGCAGCAGTACTTCCTGAGGTCCCCACATTGACACTGGATCTGATTTATCAAGCATTTGATGATCACTACGCCCCGTACAGAAATGTAACAAACTACAGGAACTCATTCTTCGAAACTAAACAAAGTGAACACCACTCGTTCGAGGAATATCTAACCGAATTGAAGTCGCTAGCCAAGTATTGTGACTTGGGCACACACACTGATTCTCTCACCTGCACACAGCTTATACGAGGGATCCGGAACAACGAATTACGCAGACAGATGTTATCTCGTTCAAATATCGACCTACCCAAGGCTATTGCTATGTGCCAAGCTGATGAGTCATCCACACGCCACTCAACTTCTATAGCCAGATCACAATCACGGGCCTCAATACCGGATATTGCCACCATTGATGCGCTAAAATATAATTCACGCTCAAGACCACCAAGTAGACATAATCCGGGAGAAAATCGAGGTCGATCACACTCATTTTCTCGAGGTACATCAAACCAAAGGCATGACCAACGCTCAACGTTCGACAGCTTTCGACAATCACGCTCGGAAGGACGACATGAAGGCTCAAGAAACCATAACACTCAACGCTGCCAAGACTGCGGCCTAGTTCACCGCACACCCAATTATTGTCCAGCACGCAATTCAACGTGCAACCAGTGCCATCAAGTTGGTCACTGGAAAACTGTTTGCCGTACGACTTACGCTTTGCAGGAAACCAGCCCAATAGCCAGAAGCGATTACCTTCAACCACAACGAACAGCAAGCCACGACGCCCCCGAATTGCAAGGTTATGATGACGGAACTACAGATCTCCAGCTGTACAATCTATACTGCAACATGACCGATGTAGCACACCATCTAGAAGAAGACTGGCTTGATACCATTACCATAAATAACACTAAAGTCACCGTCAAATTAGACACAGGTTCACAAGTGAACATTATACACAGCGAAATTTATGACATACTCAATAACAAACCTCCATTACAACAACCCAGGCACCGGGTAATGGCATATTCAGGTCACCCCGTCGACATTATTGGTGTGATTGACGTTCCATGCTCGTCTGAAGTAGCAACGGAGACATGCCGATTTTACGTAACACCTCATAAGACAACTCCTATCCTCGGCGCTCGATCTTGTACAGTCCTGGGATTTATCCTCCGACTAACAAAAGAACTTCATCGCGCTAATCCAAGCCTACGGAACTTAAAAAATAGCCACATCACTAACACACCGAACCTAACGGCACACTACTTAGCATCGCAAGATCAAGTCATCGAACCTACACTACTTACACAAGCACCTACGAATAGTGATCCAACAAGCATAACGGACACTCAACGACAAAGACGACCACCGCCATCAACATCACCTTATCAAACCCCGGAAGAAATAATACAACAATACGACGACGTCTTTGATACTATGGGCAAGCTTCCAGGAAAACACGCTATAACATTACATCCCAACGCCCAGTCTTCGAAAACGGCGGCTCGAAAGATTCCACAAGCTCTCCGAAAACCGGCTTATGAAGAACTCCAACGAATGGTAAAACAGGGTGTCATAAAACCAGTAACGCAACAGACCGAGTGGGTGCACCCAATGGTTATAGTACTAAAACCAAACGGAGACCTGCGAATTTGCCTGGATCCTCGGAAGCTAAATAAAGCAATAAAACGAGAAAAATTTCCAATGCCAACCACGAAAGAGATATTTGCTGATCTACATGGCTCCACTGTCTTCACCGTACTTGACGCGAAAAGTGCCTTTTGGCAAGTCGAACTCACGGAAGAAAGCTCGTTTCTATGTACGTTCGCTACACCATGGGGACTATTTCGATTCTTGCGATTACCATATGGTATAATGACTGCATCGGAAATATTCCAACAATTTATGCTAAGCCTGTTTCCTCCACATCAATATCCGTTCCTCCATATATCGACTGACGATTTCCTAATAGCAGCAAGAACGAGAATACAGCACAACGAACACCTGATTAATACTCTAGAGCGAGCACGGGCGGTAGGCCTGAAATTTAGCTCTCGGAAAATACAGTTAGCACGCTCTCAACTGAAATATTTGGGTCACACTATCACCCCTGAAGGCGTTTCCATCGACCAGCATAGAAAACAAGCGATAACTGCAATCCCGACACCAACTGACAAGAAGAGCCTACAACGTTTTCTGGGAATGATAAACTACGTCGCCAAATTTATTCCAGAACATTCTCAACAAACGGCATCACTACGACTACTCTTAAAAAAAGAAACTGTATTTGACTGGACTAAAAGTATGGATGCCGCCTTCCACCAACTAAAACAAGCCATTACAACCTCTCCAGTGCTAGCCTTCTTCGACCCAAACAAACCATGCGTGGTATCAGTTGACGCAAGCCAAATCGGCATAGGAGCAGCATTATTACAGGATACACACCCTATTGAATATGCATCGTCTACATTCAATTCCACGCAACAGAACTACGCCCAGATAGAGAAAGAACTTTTGGCGATCGTATACGCATGTGAACATTTTCGGTATTATCTAGTCGGAACACAATTCACAGTGGAGACAGACCACAAGCCTCTACTTGCGATACTACATAAACCGATGCACTTATTATCACCCCGTCTCCAACGACTCGTTCTAAAATTGATGCATTATTCACCTAAACTAATATACGTGCCTGGAACGCAACTCTACATTGCGGACACGCTATCACGAGCGCCGAGAAAGCAGGAAGACATCGATACGGATTACTTGAATGGTCCTTATGTTGCACTCCACTCGCTAACGGTCATGTCAGAAGAAAAAACAAAAGAAATGAAACTAGCTATTGAAAATGACGTAGAGAGCCGAACCGTACGATCCTATATCCGTGAAGGTTGGCCAAAACACAAGAACAACGTACCCAAAGAGATACAATCATATTGGCCACACCAGGAAGAACTTTTCGAGGACGATGGAATGATATTCCGAGGCAACACCTTACTAATTCCAAAATCACAACGGCAAGACGTCATGAGACAACTGCATTTAATACACCAAGGAACAACATCTTGTCTTTCAAAGGCAAAATTACACGTCTATTGGCCCCAGATGTCAACAGACATTACAAACTACATAGCACAATGTTCAATATGCCGTGCACGAGACAGGATGAACACGCCATTACCAATAAAACCACATCCAGTTCCAACATTACCATTTGAAGCAGTGGCTACGGACCTTTTCCATCTAGACTCAAAAACCTTCATAATATTAGTAGATTATTATTCAAAGTATATAGAGGCGCAGGAGCTTAAAAGTACTAACGCAGAAGCCATTATAAAATTCCTAGCCGAAAACTTTTCCAGGTATGGCATACCTCGACGAATGGTATCGGACAATGGACCACCTTTCAACTCCCACATCCTCAAGAATTACTTAGCACAGATGAACATCGAACATATCACATCAAGCCCATACTATCCAAGATCTAACGGGTTGGCAGAACGAATGATACAGACCCTGAAAAACTTGATGATCAAAGGAAAGACTGAAGGCCAGGACCTACAAGATATCTTACGTGAACATCGTTCTACTCCAATACACCAAATCGGATTCTCGCCAACCGAAATGTTGATGGGACGGAAAATCCGCACGCCGCTAACGACAACAGTAGAATCATTACAACCAGCCTATCCTACGACAACATTTTCGGAACGTCTCCATAAAAAACACTGGCAAATGATTCAGAACCAGAGGGTCCAGATTAAAGAACCAGAGCCGATGCATTTGGGTAGTGCGGTCTACTATAACAACGGCCCACGCACATGGCTCTCAGGAACGATCGTAGCCAAAGCCCACGAGCCACGATCGTATCTAATCGAAACTAACAATGGCAAAATCACAAGACGAACTCTTCAACATCTAAATTTGAAGAAGGGTAAAGGAACTTCGACTAGACAAACGCCACTGACTGAACCAAACAACATAGAACTGAAACAGAGAATACCAGTACAGCAAATCACGAGGGACCCAGTGGCAAGCTTTAGAATTCCCAAGAAACATTATCACAACCAAGTGATGAACAACAACCAGATCAGACCCATAGAACCTCAGAACATCCCTGTTGCTGAATCTAGACCACAAACAAATGAAAGGAACGCTGAAAATCCACAACGAGTCGACATACAGTCCAAACAGCCACAGGCACCCCAGATTCTGGAAGATGGCGTTACTTCACAACGACACGATCAGTTCGACCCTCCAAGACTCGCACACAACAGAATCACGAGATATGGTAGAATAATAAAAGACATAAACCGATTAGGTATAAATTAAAAAAAAAAAAAAAAAAAAAAAAAAGGAAAAAGTTGTTATATTATTTCATTAGCACTTTAATAATAACCTTAATCACTGATAAAGAAAGATACTAAAAAAACATGACCTTTGTAACGCGAGTTTAAATTGTCTAAACTATGAGTATAAAAGGATATCGAACTTGATTCACGCGGGCAGATTAAATGTAACCCTAAACGAAGTAGAACAATAAACTTTACTAAGATAACTAATTTAAACTTAAAGAGTTATTTATTACGTTACAACAGGTAGAAGTGTTCAACACTTGTATACCGTACTCATTGAATAGAGTGCTAAAATTATACCGTAATTTTGGAAATTGGTAAAGTAAAAGGTAATTTACCGGCATTCATAAAATTATTTATATTTGAATTACATTTGAATTTAAATGCGTATTTCCTCTTCAGGGCTCCCACCAAAATCTTAAAAAAAAAAAAAAAAAAAAAAAATAGGGAAATAGGGGATTTTTCAGGCTAGAAATAGGGTGAAATAGGAACCAAAATGTTTAAAATAGGTAGCAAATAGGAACCAATTTAAGAAGAAATTAGATCTTTAATTTTCACAAAATGTTTTTTAAAGTATTATTTTTTTTTTTTTTTTTTTTTTTTTTTTTTTTGGTAAAAGCATTTTATCACAAATCTGACTTTAATTTTATCACATTTTTTCGTGATATTATATCATACTGACTTAGTCAGTTTTTGTCGCTGTCAGTTTTTCAAATTAGCATAAAATTTGGGTTCAATATTATAGAACAACGGTACTTCAGTTGTATCGTATTGACAAATGATTCGTTTGAATTCCTTAGACTCGAGGGATGTGGCCAGTAGTTTTTTATATTTTTTTTAAAGGGAGAATGCAACCTAATAACAATAGATTTTTTATCGATTCATTATCGATTAAATAGGCCTAATCCAACAGTAAAAAGACCACAAAACAAATATTAAACTAGAACTAAATTTAAAACTGAAAATAGGCTTAGCTGGATTCATGAAGATCCTGATTTCCTCGCGTATAAGGTCTAGCGACCAATCGAATGCGATCGAAAGTCTCGTGGAGATCTCGCGTGAACGCGGGCCTTTGCTCATTGGTCGCTAGACCTTACACGGCTCAGGCAATTCAGGATCTCCATAAATCCAGCTAAGCCTATTTTCCGGGCAACTTTTCATTGGTTGATTTGGCCTATTTAAACGATAATGAATGGATAAAAAAATCACTTGTTATTAGGTTGCATTTTCCCTTTAATGCATTTACACTTTATTTACATGAACAAGTGGATACAAATATTTAACGCCAGCATAACTACTATTAAATTTTTAGGGAACACATAAAACTATCATTATTAGTTAACTTTGTAAGTTTTTAAAAATTTAGTGAACTTAGGTTAAATATATTATTGTTTCTTGGTTAATTTTTTTGTTAAAAATGTTAAAAATCATTACTTAATTAGTTGCGTAATATTTAGTGAACACGCGTCAAAAAATAAAATTAACTTGGTAAGATTTTAAAATTAATTGACTAGAATTTTAATTTATTTTGTGAAACAAAATGATAATTTATGTTTCAATTATCGATAGGATTTTCTAAGAAAACATAATTTTGTAGTTACGTCATTTTAGCGCGGTATTTATAACCTAACTCGGTCCCCTCCATCGGCTGTCCCTGCGCTTTTACGCGCCATTTATTATTGGAAAGGGCCAAGCAAGCCCGGTTTTCAAATTAAAATTTTTGACAGCATCGAATCCCCCGCGGCGCAATTTTTTTTTATCTCTTCCTCTTCGTAACACTAGATACCTTATTGTTTTAAGCCCTCCAGCACCCCCCTTTTCCTGTTAAATTATCAAGGACTTAAGGTAAGCTTATACAAGTATACAACGGATCAGAACGCCCTAAAAAATTAACTGAACTGAACCGAATGGGGTCCGGTCCCCTTTTTAATTAAAATTTGCGCTGCTATATACTCGACAATGATAGGCTATGAATATTTATATATTACAGTCTGGATATAATAGTCGCATTCATTTTAATGGAGAGGACAGCTTATAGTTTCTATAAGATTCGTGGATTATATTTTGGAAACACGCTCAAAAGAAAAGTTCGTCTTAATGTTTTTAGCCACAACTTCCCCTATGTAGGCTCTTTTATAGCCCGTCTGCTCTGCCGTCTGTATTTATTTATGTTGTTTTTGCAAATTGCTTTAAAATCTCAGTCCGTTAATTATTTTTAGTCTTAAAGGTTATATAAAATTAATTTAACTTTATATATTATTTACCACATGTGGTTAAAATATAGCTGATTTTTTTTACAAAGAAAATGTTTAACGAAAATGGATTTTATGAGAATTCAAATATGTTCAGCGAGAAAAAAAAGAATAAATAATGACTACCGTGTTAATTTACGAGAATTAAAATGTAACTGTGTTAATTTACGAGAGTTAAAATGTTACTGTGTTAATTTACTATAATTAGAATTACTTCAGAGATAATTTGCAATAATTCAAATGGCTTCACAGATAATTCATTGGAATGAAATGACTTTAGAGATAATTTACGAGAATTTAAATGCCTTCAGAGATAATTTACGAGAATTTAAATGACTTCAGAGATAATTTACGAGAATTAAAATGACTTCAGTGATATTTCACGAGAATTCAAATTAGTTCAGAGATAATTTACGAGAATTCATTCAATGACTACCGTGTTAATTTACGAGAATTCAGTGACTGCCGTGTTAATTTACGAGAATTCAGTGACTGCCGTGTTAATTTACGAGAATTCAAATGACTTCAGGGATGATTTACGAGAATTCAAATCGAGCGATTCAAATGCCTTCAGAGATAATTTACGAGAATTAAAATCAGTGGCGGCACCAGGAAGGCTGAGTTAACTCAAAGGGGCCTCAAAATCCTCTCAAAAGTAGCCTCTGACGAGCAAAAAAAGTCAGCTACGTCGAAAATGGGGGCCTCTAAAAGTTATCAGCCTACGTGTGAAAGAATTCAAATTAGTTAAGCGCGATTTAGAAAAATTAAAAATTAAAATGACCTCAGAGAGCATATCTAAAAATTAAAATGACCTCAGAGAGCATATCTAAAAATTCTAATGACCTCAGAGAGCATATCTAAAAATTCTAATGATTTCAGCGAGAATTGCCAATATCAAATGATTTTATTGAGTAGAGATTGGGGTTTGTACAAAATAATCCACAACTTTAAGTTAATCAGTTAATCATAAAAAAAATAAACGGAAAATTATTGGCGATTACATTGGATTTATCATAGACTTTCCTCGAAAAATTTTAAGTTATGAATATAGATAAAATAATCAGAAATTTCTTGTCCAAACCCCGATCTCTATTATTGAGAATTGCCAATATCAAATGATTTCAGCAAGAATTGGCAATATCAAATTATTTCAGCAAGAATTGGCAATATAAAATTATTTCACTGAAAATTGCCAATATCAAGTTCCGCTAGAATTCAAATTACTTCAGTGATAATTTACAAGAATGTTAATTATTTCAGCGCGATTTTACTAGAATTAATTTATTTTGCAAGATTAAATTTAATAGAGGAATGGATAGAAATATTTTGAAAAACATTTCGCTCTCTCTTTATGGTTTTTAAATTATCATTCCTGAAGCGGACAAACCCAAATCCTTTATATCTAAATAATTTCGCGAATAAAAACGAGCATTATTTCATTCCGATTCGAAACGCAAACGGTTTTTTTAAAAAAAAGGGAGGATGGCTGCGCGGTAAATTGGATAAATAAAGGTTCAACAGCCCCATTTGAAACCCGTTCCTCAAATCTGAGAGTTTATCTGAGTCACCTGCCACGCACCAGACGAAACGCTAAAAAAAGCCAGGTTAGCGTTAAAGACATTTATACGTTAGGGGTAGCCGCTGGATTCCACCCCCAACGTGAGAGGAGATGATAGGGAAAAATTAAGATTTAATTTATTCAAGAGAGAAGGATTCTTCTTTCTAAACGCATCATTGAACACGCGACTCGCGCTGGGAATATACTACAATAATGATATTGAATGCAACGGGAGGCTCTATCCATTATACATATATAGCAGGGAGAATATATTAAAACGAGTGGAGAGTACGAGCCATAAAATATTTTTTCTTAAAGGGTTAGAGACACCATTTAAAAACAAAAAATCCTCGCCAAGTCATTACTATGATCTGGCAGTAGTATTTGAGCGTTGGGTTTTTATACGCTTAATATGTAAACCTATAGATGATTCTCGCGCGATCTATAACGTTTTCACGTGGTCTTTTTCGCGAAAGTACTTAATTCTGAAAGTACGTAGCCTTTTAAAGACTAATAATAATTACAGTTTCTCTAGTAACTTTAGATTTCTGATTGAAAATTGATAATGAGCATATTCGTCGGTGAAGAGAAGCGTGACTCCGTTTTATCATGGATCCTAAAAGTAAGAAGGACCAGAAGCGAGCGAGAGAAAGCTGATTCCGATTAGCTTTGATCATGCGCACTAAAATCAAGTATGGATTAAGTCTGTCGGTTTTTTTCAAGACCAAATTATGTAATCGTATTTATGCTGAAAGCTAGCGTACACGCCAGCTTAAGAAATGTTTTAAGAAATGGTTCGTGTTTTAAACAATAGAGCAATGGTGTTTTAAACAATAGAGTAGTGGTGTTTTAAACAATATAGTGGTGTTTTAAACAATAGAGTAGTGGTGTTTTAAAAGCGAAACAAGACGTCGCGTGTTCAGAACTTCTCTAAATCGCTAGAGTTCGAGTGCCCCGTGGACAACAGCTTTTGGTCCCTCTTACTTATAGAGTCCTTGGTCTTATTGGAAGTATTGCGTTTTAAATATTTTTAAACTTGTACTTTCTACTCCTTTACTTTAATCTCCGTAAGTTTCGAGTCTATGCTGAGTCTGCCCCTTCAAAGGAAATTTATAAAACACACCTTTTATAGGCTGGTCATAAATCGCGATGGCCAGCACTACTCCCCAGCTAACAGTGGCAAAAAGCACGAATTCCGTCACGCCGCTCCTCCATTTTAGAATGGAATTTTTTAAATGATTAATTTGAAAGGCGGTTATATTTCTCGCCTAAGGACAATTGTAATAGTAATTATATAGATATATAACCGGATTTTGTTGTCATTTTAAACGCTTTTTTAGATTTGACTGATACGATGATGGCATTTTTCTAATTTTAGCCGTTTTGAATGAGGTTTCGCGGTTTAAAACATTAAAAATTGCCGAATGTTGAGATATTAAATTTAATTGTTAATTATTAAGGATTAAAGGGAGCTTGAAGGAAAAATTAAAAGCCCTATTTTAATATTTTTTATTCTTGAGCTATTTTTGTAATTAATTGTGGTTAGTCGATTTACGAGCTCATCGTTAAAGGAATTTTCAAGTGATTCAGTTACCATTGTTTCTATGGATTATATTTTTAGTTCTTTCTTGCTATGCAGGAGGATATATTTTAGATTTGGTAACACATATTATCGTCTAGTTTGTGAGTACTTTATGTTTCACCTTCTCCTTCAATTACAGCAACCAATCACGTTTTTTTTAAAAAATGAAAGGTCTTGTTCGTACGCGTTGAGAAAGATTGTCCAACCTGTTGGCGTATTTAGTTTTAGGTTTATTTATAGGGGAATGCAAGCTAATAACAAGAGATTTTTTATCGATTCCTTATCGTTTAAATAGTCGGACAAGTCGGACAAGTAAGTCGGACAAATCTAACAAGTCGGACTCGACGCTGATAACTTTACGATAGAGTGTCGGACGCCCTACCACGTTACCACAGGTTCTTATGGGCTTGGCCATCTTGTTATAAATAGATCACGGCCAAAAATCTAAATCTAAGTCTGTCAGGAATGAAAACTCGAAAACAATAAACAAGTCGTCGCGAACGAGATACTAGGGAGCTCAAGTCGGACAAATCGGACAAGTAAGTCGGACAAATCGGACGAGTCGGACTCGACGGTGATTACTTTACGATAGAGTGTCGGACGCCCTACCACGTTACCACAGGTTCTTATGGGCTTGGCCATCTTTTTATAAATAGATCACGGCTAAAAATCTAAATCTAAGTCTGTCAGTAATGAAAACTCGAAAACAATAAAAAAGTCATCGCGAACGAGATACTAGGGAGCTCAAGTCGGACAAATCGGACAAGTAAGTCGGACAAGTTGGACTCGACGCTGATAACTTTACGATAGTGTCGGACGCCCTACCACGATACCACAGGTTCTTATGTGCTTAACCATCTTGTTATAAATAGATCACGGCCAAAAATCTAAATCTAAGTCTGTCAGTAATGAAAACTCGAAAACAATAAACAAGTCGTCGCGAACGAGATACTAGGGAGCTCAAGTCGGACAAACAAAAACAGCTTCTTTGGGGAATCGAACTCTGGCCTCTGCAATCACCAGGCTAGTGCGTTGACAACTTGGCAACTTTCTGATTGAGTAAATAAGCTTAATTTTTATTTTAGTTTCATGACCAAAAAATGGTATGAAAATCCCAGACCCAACTAAGAGTGTCCAAACTTTAACCATCGATGCTGGACAATCCGGTGTAGCTAGGGAAAAGTGCCCATTTACAATTTTGCTCCTTTAACTAAGCTTAACAATATATCTCAATTTAAAGGAAATCCGTAGAAAGCCAAAACCCATAGAAAGTGTGCCATCTCCTTTGATAGGTTTTCCACTTGCGTCTGGAAAAAATAAAAGCTACAGACTTCAGGAAAAATTGGGGACATGCGCAGAATCCCATTAATAGGCGAATGGTAATATAACCACGAATAAAATTTTAATTAATAATAACGAGCATAATCATAAGTATAAATCAAATATAATTAGTTATTTAGTCACGTAAAATACATATCCCTTTTAATATTCATCATCATAAACAAACAAGTGAGATTAAGTAGGTTTATAAATATTCCGAATAAAGATAGCGCTCGGAAACCATGGCAACGACAAGACCTCAAAAAGTCAGCCAAGAATATAATCTCTTTTAATCTTAATAATCTAGAATGATGATGTATTTTCTCGCGCCCCGGCGAAAATCTAGGAGAAACCGGGGGGGGGGGGGCGAGAAGATCGAGCAAAAAGAAAGGCGCCCAAACACTCCCTCCCTATCGTTTATATCATCAGTCTACGTCACTTCCGGCCTATCATATGGCAGCGTGAAAATAGCGGGAGGTCAGGAAAGATGGGGGTGTTTAGGGGGTCCCGCGCGCAGTTGCGCCGGAAGTCAGTCGGTGACGTCGAGAGAGATGGAGATAAAAGAGGAGGCCAGAGAAAACTATAGTGCTGGAAAACACAAGAGAGTGCGGCGAGTTCCGCAGCTGCTTCTGAATATCAATCATTTTTCCTACATTTCCCTCTTCCATACCCTCGTAAAATAGTACTAGAATGGCCTTATACCTCCCTCACGCCATTCGTTCTACAATAAGGGTCCAACAATATTTCGAATAACGTGTATTTCAAACGCAGCGCTCTGCATAATCAACGTATTTCATTTAAAGATTCGAAATTAAAATAAAAATTCGCGTTAAATCTGCATAATTCAACTTCTTCGATTTGGAATTTAAATAGCGCTTCGAATGTTTGTTTTAAAATACTGGAAACAAATCATTTATTTCAAAATAATGATTCGAATACTCATATTTAAAAATAATGAATCATATACTCATATTTAGAAATGGTTCGGTTAATCATTATTTAAAAAATAATTCGATTAATCATTATTTAAAAAATAATTCGATTAATCATTATTTAAAAAAATGATTCGAATACTCATTATTTAAAAAAAAAATTCCAATACTAATTATTTTAAAATAATTATTTGAATTCTGACCATTTTAAAATAATGAGTTGAACATTCTTAAACTAATGGTTTGAATACTCATTATTTAAAACAAATTCGAATACTCATTATTTAAAACCAATTCGAATACTCATTATTTAAAACAAATTCGAATACTCATTATTTAAAACAAATTCGAATACTCATTATTTAAAACAAATTCAAATACTCATTATTCAAAAAGTGATTCGAATACTCATTATTTGAAAAAATATTCGAATACTCATTATTTGAAAAAATATTCGAATACTCATTATTTGAAAAAATATTCGAATACTCATTATTTGAAAAAATATTCGAATACTCATTATTTGAAAAAATATTCGAATACTCAAAAATATTCGAATACAAAAATGATTCGAATACTTATTAAATATATTCGAATACTCACTATTTTAAAATAATGATTCGAATACTCACTATTTTAAAATAATGATTCGAATACTTATTAAATATATTCGAATACTCACTATTTTAAAATAATGATTCGAATACTTATTAAATATATTCGAATACTCACTATTTTAAAATAATGATTCGAATACTCACTATTTTAAAATAATGATTCGAATACTCACTATTTTAAAATAATGATTCGAATACTCACTATTTTAAAATAATGATTCGAATACTCACTATTTTAAAATAATGATTCGAATACTCACTATTTTAAAATAATGATTCGAATACTCACTATTTTAAAATAATGATTCGAATACTTATTAAATATATTCGAATACTCACTATTTTAAAATAATGATTCGAATACTTATTAAATATATTCGAATACTCACTATTTTAAAATAATGATTCGAATACTCATTACCTTAAAATAACCTTGTTCGAAGTTACATATCCCAATTTTTCATAAAATCTTGCTACGATCAATGTCGATATCAAATCGCGAAAAATCCTTGTTAGAATTTCTGAATTTAATATCAGAATCGTAACAGAATAAAAATAAATTTCAATTTTTGGCGTCTTCAAAAATACGGTTTCAATTTTGATTTATTAAAAACTAAACTGGAAATTTTGCGCTTTATGATCTGATGTCTGACCCCTCAAGCTACATTGCGTAGTTAAAGTGGCCTTAAAAAGCAAACGGACCAATATATCAGAACGGGCACACCACCTCCTTTGTTTACTATTTTATAAAGTACTCCGGTCGGAGAGTTTCTCATTTTCTTCGTCGGCTGTCCAAGACGAGAAAATTGCTTTGTCCTATTTGTTTTCTACTTTCTAGTGTCTTCCAAAATATGATTATTATTTCTATTCGGGAACGTATATTTATCCGACAAGATAGGCTTTGGGGTTTAGGGAATTGAATATATATTACTGCGCTATCATACTAGCCAATTGAAAACTGTTCATGATGATTCTCATATATCATAATATACGTTACGACCCATTGTTTTGAAAACCATATAGACTTTCTTATAAAAACTAGAGCTCGGAATTCGTATAATTTTTATTAATTGGATAAAATATATTAAATTCTGATGTATATTATCTGTTTGATTAAAAATATACTATTTATGATTTCAGTTAACTTATTCAAAGATAAATTAAAAAACATAATCCATATCCGTTTTTATCCAAAAATGGCCTTATCTTTGAATATTATCCGCGTTATACGTTCTGATAAAAAAATTTTAAATTTATTTTCGTGAAAAATAATGAAAAGATGATTTAAAATCTTAGTTGGTCGATGGTCCTTATATGGGGAGTTCAGGATCGCCAAGAATTAAAATTTTAAATTTATTGCTAGTTAAATATTTGTTTTTACTGGTGGATTAGGCCTATTTAAACGATAAGGAATCGATAAAAAAATCACTTGTTGTTAGGTTGCATTCTCCCTTTAATACTATATTGATGTATCTATGGCGGCGACACTTTTCAAGATTTGAAAACTTGTGTCGCCTTGAATTTTTCATAATCTAGTAACTTCATTCATTATCCACTCACTGATCGAATTTCAAATCAATCTGTAATATATATTTTAGAGTCTAATTGATCTCAAAGTTCAAAAAAACCTTTAGAATGTAGCAATCACTATTACAAGATAATGATGCAACATTTAGTTCCTTCGAACAAGATTAAGAATCAAATTATATTGATGAAAAATAGCCCAAAAAAGTATAAGAATAAATATTCATTGCCAAGTCCTATAAGAGAACTAACGTCATTTGGTACTAACAGGAATCCATAAATAAATAAATAAATAAATGTGATTGCGCGACATATAGTTCATGACACCTTTCTATGTATAGTAATAGGAAAAAATCAAGCTAGTTCTTTTCCCTTCAGCAAAACGGGGATCGTAACCCAATAATGTTTATCAATTTTGCTACTACCGTTAGCAACGTCAGTTCAAAAGAGCAAATTAGATATGTATAAAGTTTTGTTTGGCACTGAGGGTGGAGTTATTCCTTGTGCTATGAGTCGGAATATCATCCCTATCTGGCTCGAGTGATTTGGACTCTTCCTCGATATTTTTAGTCGGGAGAGAGGGACGGAATTTAGGGGGCCGCACTTGGCTTCATCGTCTTCCCTACCAACGGGTGGCGCTTTCTCTGTTCACTATTTACACCGTCTGCGGCCACTAGAGTGTCTCAAATCAGAAAATGCCGGTACATTTACCTGGACCTTTGCTGATAGTATTAAGCTACGGGGCGTTGTTTACTTTTATGGAATAAAGAGATAGACTTTTGTACTTATTTATGAATTCCTGGTAGTAAAAAAACCCCGAAAAATATCAGGAAAGATCTGTCAGCTTACGTATAACTTTTTTTTTTTGTAAACTTTGAGGGTTTTCCTATTCTTCACCCCAAGGAAGACTTGATTTTTTACAATTTCATATATGTAATCAAGACGATTCGATGCATCATGAAAAATTCATATTTAAGAAAAGTGATTTGGTTTCTAGGTTAAATCCTAAAAATAAAATAAAAAAAAACTTGTTGTTTAAGTATCTCATAAGTTCATGGACAGATTCCGTCAACGACCCAGAATAGGCTATGCCTCAGTGGATGCCTTCCACAATTTGTCGAAAAATAAATTATTATTGTTATATATATTTTTTTTTTTCGCCAATTCAAAATTTGCTGGAAATATTTTTATCATACTATCAAACTAAACAAATGAAACCAATCTCTGATGATTGGCTTACAGATTAAAATCATTTTAAATATTCTATTGTTTCTAAAGCAAACCTCGACATTTAAGTCAACTCATATCCAACCTTTTTTTTTTTTCTTGATTTACTATCTAGCCCTAAAACCAACTTCCCTCATATTTCTATGAAGGGTTTTCTATATATTAAAACTGAATAAATAAAGTATGATAAATGACATACTGATTTGAAATGAAAACAATTTACAACTTATCACGAGTATTTTTGACGGGGCCTATAACTAAACATATTACCAGAAGGAGATAAAAGGAAAAGGAAATCACTCCCTAATGGTTTGTGTATCGAAAGTCAGACAAATAAATAGTTGTAAAATGAACTTAACTTTGGAAATTGCTAAATTACTGTCTCACGGTAATTTACCGGTATCCACATAATGATTTACGTGCTTATAAATGTAGAATTTCCCTTTCAAACGCTTCAAAAATTCTTATGTCTGAATAAACAACTCAGGGCTCCCAGCGCATAGCCCAGAAAAAATTATAGGTATTATAGGTTTTAAAAGCCAAAAATATAGGTCATTTATAGGTCCAAAAATATCAATTTATAGGACTTTTTATAGGTTTTTAGTTTCGAAAAATAGGGGTTTTATAGATAGGTTTCGCTGACATGTAATGCAATATGGGTTCTATAGCCTCTAGACCTGTCCCTCTGCCTTTCTTTGGCACTACTAGCTACTCACGCCCCTCTCGACAGTCTACCTAACCTCTAAAAAATAGAGTAATAATTACCAGTGACCTAGGAGAGGAAATCTTTCTGCCACAGCTTGTTTTTTTGCAATCATTTGCACTTTTTCAAGCAAAAGTATAATTTTTATAGTTATATAGTTCATTCCTTTCGAATTTTATCACCGAAATTGAACAAATTCCCCAAAAAATAGGTATTATAGGTTAAAAAGTGAAATTATAGGTTTTTATAGGGTCACTTCAGAATTATAGGTAATTATAGGTATTATAGGTGGTCTGGGAGCCCTGACAACTTCTACACTTACGAAAAATGCAATGTTTTTCATGTTACGCTGGACCATTGTACTTCGCATTGATAGGGCAAAAAAAAATTCTCTCACATGAAAAATTACATTAACATGTCCTAAATGACAAAAAGCAGACTTGTAAACAGTATAAAACGTTACACCTGGCCTCTTTTTTGCAATTCATTCAATTTTGATCCAAAATATTTTAAATAATATTGGTAATTTTACCAATGCAAACAGTAAATTACCATTATCTCATAAATACCAGTACAAAATACCGATTTAGAGCTCTACAGACGATGTATTGTGCGGGTTTGTGTTGGGCCTGGGGCCCCATGCTAAAGTATAGTTAATGGGGGCATCTCCTCATGGTCAGTTAGATCTGATTAAACCTCATGGTCTTTTTGCAGTTTTTCACCTTTTACGGAGGTTGGTTGGATTTTGGTTTCAATTGCTTATTAATAGATTAAGCTTCCAATCATCTCCTTCCGGTATTATATAATAAAACATGTTTCATTAAATCCTTGATCCAATCACCATGGTAAAGAGATTTCCTAAATAATTCCTCGTAGCATCAGGTATCAAGGTACGTAATAATAAGTTAAAAAGAGCAAACAAATTAAGCTCGCTTTTCTTCAAGCTTCATCATTATACAAATATAAAGAAGAGATTTGGGTTAAGGCTCGCGCGCCGCCAAAGAAAAACAATTAACTCCCAGCTCCCTTTGCCTCGTAAACCGTACAGTAATTAAGCAAAAGGCTACGTACACCAACGAATAATGACTCTGGATAATTATTCCGAGAACGGGGCGAACGAGAGCGCGTCACGTGTAAACGCGTCGATGGACTTATTGAAGACGAAAGGGGAGCAACGAGAAAATGAGCAAATTAACGTACGGTTAACGTCGCTATCATTATTAAAGCCAATCAAATATAGGTTACTCTCATTAAAGATAAGCGAACATACAACGCGTTATTAAAACATTATGCATGCCGATTAAAATTAAAATTCAAAGTACAATGACCTCTTACATATGACAAACAATTAAACTGAAGCGTGTACTATTTTCTATGACATATGTATATTATTTTTAAATATTTTTAACAATATTTCCGAAAATCATATAATTCTTTTCCATTTGGAACTCGTGAAAAATCAGTGGCAGCCTCACTTTAAGCAGAGCTTTAAGGATATCTTATAAAAAATTAACTGGTTTGGTACCTCATATCATGCCAAATTATCCAAGCACCAGGTTTTGATTGTTACTACTTTTGCAAATGTTTGCCGTTAGAGGACGCTTATGTACGGCAGGTTTTGTTATTCATCTTTATCTATTAAGATAGGTGTTCTACCCTAAACTACTAATATCCCAACACACTGGATAATAATTGCATTTAAGTAGACGAAGCGTAATTAGCCCGTTCAATCAGATTTAACCGAGGTTGATACCTTTATCAGACGAAGCGTAATTAGCCGGTTTAATCAGATTTAACCGAGGTTAATAGCCTCTTCAGACGAGGCGTAATTATCCAGTTAAATAAGTTTTAACCAAGATTAACGATAGCCTTCTTAGTTCAATAAACCTCGGTTAAATCTGATTAAACCGGCTAATTACGCCTCGTCTGAAGAGGGTATTACACTGTCTGAAATATCCAATACAATGAAATTCTGTCAAATATGTCTGAAGGGTATTAGGGTTTTTTGATTATAAATGTGTGTGTACATTTGAAACATTATATCGGATCCTAACCACCCCGTTAATTTGGGTAGCCATGTCATAATATTTGTTTGGTTAAGTTAGAGCAGCCGAACTTATAGGAACAAGCCCATGAACTAAACTGACTTACTTGCTATTTGTGAAGCATAATTTAAAAATATAATTATTATAATACAAAATTTAGATTTTAAACTCAGCAAAATCGAGAGAAAGTATATTTCGAAGAGTGGCAGCAAATTAAAACTTGTAAGTTTATATGCCGTTGGTTTTATATCTCGTAAATATCATACGAAGAACTTTCTTTGAAAATAAAAATATAGTTTTTTCGCTTCAGAAAACGAAATATCTTCCGGAGTAAACGCTTCTTCCCACGGTCCATTCCTTTTAATATATATATTTTTTAAAAAATCGACCTCGTACTTTAAAAAGATAACCAAGCTATTTCTAAGTCTTCCAGAGTTCCAGCCAGAAGTAAAGAAAGTTTAAAAAAATTCTAGCTAAGGTTTGCATTTCATTCCTCGCATAAATTTAAAGCGGAGGTCCTCGGCCAGAGAGAAAGTCTTTAAATCGAGCAAAAAAAAAAATTCTACTTTTCCGTAAGATAATCCCAGTTGGGCCTAACGTGAAATATCCTAGCTTACATCGCTCGAAACCTATTTCGCTTTACATTAAAGCCAAAGTTTATATCTTAAAGTCTATTCTTAGCGCCTAGAGTCAAGTAATAATGGTATAAAGTATACGGAATTGGCTAGAAGAAAAAAATGACGTCTTTGGGCCGAAAAAATATCAATTTACATTCTTGGCGAGCGCCGAGGAGGATTCTTACATCGGGGAGGCCTAAAAGTTGGTCCTAAGTCTAATATACAATAGGGCCAAACTCGGATGTACCATTTAATTCAATATTTATTCGCACAGGAAAAGTAAATTCGTTTCCAGCTCGGGTCAAAATTTGAAAATATAGAGTAAAACTTGAAATGGGATTCTATAGAACATAATTTCGCGTCAAATTGCTAGAGTAATATTTTCTGTTATGACCTGATTTCCGCGCTTACTATCTAAACAAGTGATGGACGCTGTAATCTCACGTATAAGCGGCGTGAAGGATTATTAGTGTGGGTTAACTGGAAAATAAATAAAACTATTCATACCCCGCAATTAAGAGTTGATTTCATCTCTCATATACAGAATATTCCTCTTAATGATAACATCTAAAAGCAATAGCTTTGATACATTAATGCAAGACTGTTCAAATGATTCAGGGACCTTGCTTATTGAGTCAATCATTGTGTCTAAACAGTAACAGGGTGACTTCAAAATTAAATGCCGAAAATTATGGCAACCTGCATTTAAGAAGCGTTTTAAATCTAATAGAAGTTTTTCTAATTTTTATAGAGATTCGAGATTTTCATAGAGTTTGGAGATTTTGATACAGATTCGAGATCCTGGGATTTTCAGAGATTTGAGATTTCAGGATTTTTATAGGGATTAGAGATTTTAATACAGATCTGAGAATATGACTGAGATTTTCGATATCTCGAAATTTGGATATTATTGGGTTTTGAGAGTTTAAAGTGATATTTCGGAATTTGGCCAAGATTTCGGGATTTAAAAGATCTTTTGCAAAGATTCTTAACGACTGGGATTTCGAAATTCTAGCATTTAAAAAACTTATTTTTGCTCTTAACGTGTACGAGATTTTGAAGAATATCCGACCCCTCTGGAGCCAAGATAAACTACTAACAGCTCGTTAGTACTAAATAATATTTACAATTCTAATAAAATGTTATCAGATACTCATTACATTTCTAATAAAATGTTACCAGATAACCATGGCAATTCTAATAAAATGTTACCAGATAACCATGGCAATTCTAATAAAATTTTACCAGGTAATATTACAATTCTAATAAAATATTACCAGATAATCATTACAATTCTAATAAAATGTTACCAGATAATCAAAACAATTCTAAATAAACTTTAAGAGGAATTTTCAAGATGGAACGGACTTGATGTAGAGAAGAAGACATATCTTATCGGGGCGGCAAAGAAGTATATCACGAAAGAAAAGAATTTTCAGACTAGGCTATAGCGTCAATACCGGGGATAGTTAAGAAGAGAGGAGTTAAAGGATGACTTCCGGTTGAGCGCTCATCCGCTCAACAGTGGAGTAGGGGCGGAACGGTTCGGGTACCCGGAGTAAAGTCTGGTTTTCACGAGACCGAAATTTTAAGGCTGAATGTCGCATTTCCGCCGCGAAATTCCGTCCGTTTTCGCTTACGCGACGGCGATTGGTTTTCACGTAACCATTTTTGGTGAACCGAAAATTTTTGGTTTTACGATTTTTAACAATTGTCTATGTCCTGTCCTTCATAGACATGTATATGTCTATGTCTTCTCCTAACTATATCATGTATCAGGTATTTACTCGGGTATTTAAATACATGCCCTTTGTAAAATAAAATTTAGTTACTGCTGCCCTTTGTAAAATAAAATTTACTTACTGCTAAGTCCGAATTTCGTCCCTATACTGGACCAACAGTTATCCTTCATGGTTGAGTCTTTATACTCTTTTAAACTCCCATCATAAAGAAATCTGTTTCCTTATTTCTTCAATAAATTCTTCGTTGTCAACAGCTTTTTTCGATACTTTCGACATTCGAGCGTCCGCCATTTAAAATCTACTCTAGAATCTCGGAAAACCTCGCCAACGACGAGATCTCGCGTGGGAAAATCCAGGGGTATGATTGGCTGCGGAAAGTTTCGGCCGCTAAAATATAGAACTTTTCTCTAGTCGCGCGGAAAGAGACTTTTCGTTTCGGCCCGCCGAAATATTTTCAGCCGCGGCAAGTTTTCGCCCGGTTTTGCCTCAATTTCCGCCCCGTGAAAACCAGCCTTAATACCGCGAGACGAAACAAAAACCTTTTTTTTTTTTTTTTTTTTTTTGGCTAAACTTCATTTCAGTTTTGAAAATTGACCCATTGTTTTTCAGGAATTTCCATTTTGGTATTTATGGAATTTCTTTTGTGGATGTCAAATGATGTTATACTATTTTTACAAAGGTTTTTGGTTAAATTCAAATGAAACGACGAATTTATTTTGAATTCTTGTATTATTATCATTAAACATTTCTGGAGAAAATAATTAAGATTTTCATTTTAAAGAATTTTAATATTACTTTGGATATATTAGCCTTGATTATGTAATAAGGGGCAAGACCATTAAAATAATTGTAGATATTATATTTAATTGTTTAAATGTTATTAAAGTGAGGCTGTCATCAACTTCAAATGGAAATTGGGTAGAATTTTCGTAAAAAATTACCGCAAAAGTAAAAATACATATTTTACACTCGCCTTTTTTGAAATTTTTAAACTAAACATTCCCCGCAATATTACGTCATCACTATGGTCGCGTGACTATTGTAGAGCTTACAGGAGATTCTCGCGCGGTCTTTTTCGTAAAAGTACTTAAAAGGAGAATGTAGCCTAACAACAAGTGATTTTTTATCGATTCCTTATTGTTTAAATAGGCCTAATCCACTAGCGAAAAAATTTACGAACAAATATTAAACTAGAAATAAATTTAAAACTTACCCGGAAAATAGGCTTAGCGGGATTCATGGAGATTCTAATTTCCTAGCGTGTAAGGTCTAGCGACCAATCGAACGCGATTGTAAGTCTCGAGATCACGCGTGAACGACTGGCCTTCTCTCATTGGTCGCTAGACCTTACACGGTAACACGGAGACAATTCAGGATCAGCATTAATCCCGCTAAGCCTATTTTTAGGGTAAGTTTTAAATTTATTTCTAGTTTAATATTGGTTTTGTAAACTTTTTATTAGTGGATTAGGCCTATTTAAACGATAAGAAATTGATAAAAAATCACTTGTTATTAGGTTGCATTCTTCCTTTAATCTAGAAAGTCCTACCTTTCGTATCACAATTATCTTTAATTACTTCCCAGAAATAAACTACGTTGTATATCGGAAAAACAATTACCCATATATTTCCGACATTTCGTTTTGAGTTTCTTAGGAAGGCGTCAACCCAGAGGTATACAATTTTGAATATAGCCATTTAATACTATGAAAAAACTAAAAATATAATTCATAGGCATTCGAAAAACATGGTGACAGCCTCACTTTAACAAAAACATTCAATTGTCTGAAAAAGGAGGGCGACCGTCCCGCCCCTGTAACTTTTCCTGTTGCGAACGAAACTTTCCGACGGCTTTAGATAGGGCTTTCGATACATTATGACGACGATTTCTAATGTCCATAATTAAAGAAAATTTAGAAAATTAAAGGTTTTGCGTCTTTTGAAATGGCTTAAAGGTTCAGTCTTGAAAAAATTCAAAATTTAACCAATCGCAAAATTTCAGAAAGCTATAAGATAAGTTCCAACAAGATTTCAAAATTGAATTTCCCTGATAATTTCAGATTTCAATGACTACTTTTGTTAAATTTCCATATGTATATGGTCTTTAAAAGCAAAAATAATGTTAGAAATACAGAAAAATAGGGCTGAAAATAAGCAAGCCCATTCTTACGGGTTTGCTACAGTTTTTTAATCATATTTTCCCAAATTATATCAGTTCTTTATGATTTAACCCAAAATTTCCCTGAATTATTATTTAGATTTTTTTTTTATTAAAAATCATTTCCACTGATATTTCTAGGTTTCCCATGTTTATACGAGAAATATAATTTCGTTGTATTTGATGTACTTTTAAAATCGCGTTTTCAATCAAGGCGCGTTAAATCAAAGTTGAAGCTTAAATCAAGCTATTCGTTTAACCCAAGATAACATCCTTCAAGTGCCAGAAAAGCGGATATCTAAATGATATTGATAAGAGGGTCTCTTGTAGAGATCGGGGTTTGGACAAGAAAATTACTGATTATTTTATCTTTATTCATAACTTAAAATTTTTCGAGGAAAGTCTATTATAAATCCAATGTAATCGCGAATAATTTTCCGATTATTTTTTATTATTAACTGATTAACTGATAGTTGTGGATTATTTTGTCCAAACCCCGATCTCTATAGTCTCTTGGAAAAGAAAAAACAGAAGCTTGAAAAACTTGATTGAAAACGGGGCTTTATGCTCGGGGCGAGCCTGTATATATACTCTGTGTAGAAATAATCTAACCTTATTAATTTATAGCTCCAATTGATTAAAAAATAATAATTATAGACTTATCCTTTGAATTTCGTCCTTCCCCTTAGCTCTTGGTAGATTTATAGTTGTAAAGCGAGAGCGAGAGATAGGAGGAGGGAGGATAGGTTGCCTAATAATTTTCTTGGCGTTATCGTTGGAAGTGGCGTTTTAAGTGTTTGTTAAGTACCCCGAAGGGTTTTCACTATGGGCCTCCTATTAATTACATAAATAACCGCTCTTTCTCTAAGAGTTTAGACTTATAGCTCGCTCTCAGGAAGTCGAATTCTCCTCCCACTTGCCGAATCTTTTAAACTGACCCTGTCATCGATTTCACGTGAAAACCAAATGGTTTTTAATAGAATTTTCGCAAAGATCGGTATTAAATATCATAACGTTCAAAGGAGAAAAAAATAATTACGTACCCCTTTTAATTTAAATACTAATTTATAGAGATCGGGGTTTGGAGAAAATAATCCACAACTATCAGTTAATCAGTTAATCATAAAAAAATAATCGGAAAATTATTCGCGATTACATTGGATTTATCATCGACTTTCCTCGAAAAATTTTAAGTTATGAATAAAGATAAAATAATCAGAAATTTTCTTGTCCAAACCCCGATCTCTACTAATTTAACTCGTTCTAAACTTAAATAACCAGATTTACTGGATAGTTGAAAGTTATGTAACATTTCCTTGCGCAATAAACAGTTAAATCATGCTTCAAGTTTACAACAAGGCATATTGTGCTTGGTCTTTGGTTCTGAAAGTTTTGTCGTCAGAGCTTTCGCCCGAGGAGAGAGGAAAAAAAAAAAAAAAAAATCCAAAAACTCTAAACGGTCGAAAAACGGAATTCGAAATTGTCCTCTCTAGCGGTTGAGATTGGAACTAAGTAGGCGGTGCTAATATTGCACTGAACTAATAGACGTTTACGGGGGTGATAATGTATCGACGGAAAACGACTCTCGCCTCTCTCTCGCGAAACGAAGGAGCGTGTCTCGCCCGGCCGTCGCGATTTCGAGTCTGATCTTCTAGAGAAAGAATATACTGGGCCTGGCCGTCTTTCTGTACAAATTTCGGAATACTTTGGGTAAAACCATAGACTGAGAAAATCGGATTCGCTTCATATGTCGTGTTATAACCTTGAAAGATGATTTACTTGTGGTATTACTATCATAGATTTTAGACAAAAATGTTGAGACAGAGTTACTTTAAAAATAATTTTTCAAAAGAATTCAGAAACTCTTCTTGGAGTGCCTCGTTCTTTCGCTCCGTCCTCGATAATAATCATTGGGACAAAAGTCTTCCCTCTTCTCTATTATATCTCCATAAACGTTTTTCTTGTTCTCTTCTTATCATCTTTAAAGATCAACCAGTTGATATTTTTCCCCAGAAGGCCATACACGAATTATTTTCCTTATTGACTATAAGCTTAGCTATAAGCCTCTAAGGACGTAAGGCTTAGAGTTTGTTTTTCGTGAGCCTCTGCTAATAAAATTTAAACGATATTTCTTCTCATGTTTGTAATAAATCATTTTGAAAAGAAGGTGAAGGGAACAATATTTTCCCTTTAATACTCTCCCTTTATTATACCTAATCCATGATTTTACGTCTGGCTCTCCCTTTATTATCCCTGATCCATGATTTTACGTCTAACTCTTCCTTTATTATCCCTACTCCATGATTTAACGTCTGGCTCTCCCTTTATTAACCCTACTGCATGATTTAAAGTCTGACTCTCCCTTTATTATCCCTAATCCATGATTTTACGTCTGACTCTCGCTTTATTATCTATAATCCATTATATACCGTCAGACTCTCCCTTTATTATCCCTAATCCATGATTTTACGTCTGACTCTCCCTTTATTATCTATAATCCATTATATACCGTCAGACTCTCCCTTTATTATCCCTAATCCACACCACGATTTTACGTCTGACTCACCCTTTAATCAATGATATACCCTCTGACTCTTCCTTTATTATCACTAATCCATGGTATGCCATCTGACTCTCCCTTTATTGCCCTAATCCATGATATAACATCTGACTCTCCCTTTATTATCCCTAATCCATTTTATAACATCTGCCTCTCCCTTTATTATTCCTAATCCATGATTTTACGTCTCGCTCTCCCTTTATTATCCCTACTACTGGCTCTACCTTTATTACTACTCCATGAATTTTGGCGCGAGTAACCTCTCTCGGAAGATTCTTTTAGTCTTGACAGTTTAGGGTAAAGAATCTCTCCCTGACATTTTCGCGTCAGTGGCGACGGATAGAACGTAGTGACTTAAAAACAAGTTTTCGAGTAACTAAAAATGACGGGTTCAAATTGACCTTGATGTAAGAAAACTTAGGAGAATGTAACAACTATAATTTGGTCAATGTTTAGGCATTTTTCCCCAGTGTATAGGCTGTTTACTCAGAAACAAGAATTTTTCAGCGTTTGAAAGAGGAAATCCGCATTTAAAATAACCGAAATTCAAATACAAATAATTTTGTGAATTTCAGTAATTTACCGTAGGACTGTAAATTCTAATTGTTATCCACCCCTCCTCTTTTTAATGTCCAAAAGGACATGTGCTCTCCGAGCAAAGGCTTAACGCTTAGATAGGACTCGGCATACTAAGCCTATGTTATTATATATGTACTTTAACCTTTACACAAATAAAACAAACGATTTCAGCGTAATTTACCGATTTTTCCAAATTAAGTATTTCAGATCTTTAGATTATTTCCACGGTTTTCGAAAATCGAGTTCGAAAACCGCAAACTTTTAACATTCTCCTCGTGGAGGATAAAATTATTTGCTATAAAATTGGTGTTTTTAGTGTACGTGTTTAAAATTAAACTATAACTAGAATGTGATGAAAACTATTCTCACCATTTCAGACTAAACAATTCTGCCAACTTCAAACCTAACAATAATTGTATATATTTCTATATTGGTCGCTTTTGGCTTTGAACCGTCCTAAAGCTGGTACTACGGGAAGCAATTAAGTAAATTGGTAAAGCGCGACCCGTAGCGGAGAATACCACGAATTCGTGATGTTGAATTTTCGATTGAGCCGCCTTATCAATTTCATTAATTGATCAAAGCGGAAATTCCGGAAAATGGAAAAGTGGAAGGAAATACACGTACGAGAGGGAAGAGAAAGAGCTAGAAGTGTTTGAGGTTAGAAACTCGACCGCATATTCTTGGTTAAGGTCTAATTAAAGGGAAACTTGGAGCTAAGAATGGAACAACTTTGGCCAGAACGCTGAGAATTAACTGCTGGCTCTATAATCAGAGAAAATATACTACAGGAATAGACGGAGCGATTTAATATGGCACGAGCGAAAGATGATCCTTTTATTTCCGGTTATGACGTCCATCAGAGGTAAGCAGTGCCATAGGCCAATGAGAGACAACCGGAACATAGGAAATCCCTTTTAATACCCGTACTACATTTTCTCTGCTATAATAGCCACGGAACCGAAGTGATATCTTGGATTTTGAGTTTCCAAAATTTCGAAAATAAATTTTAAACTTTTTAGTTTTAATAATATTGTGGCAGTTTGCATAAGGCATATTTAATCACTTTTAAACGATATTTTTGAAATTTTTACTCAAATTTCATTTGGATTTCGCGAGGAAAACATGACATCATCCCTTTAAAATTTGAAACGTGACTTATCGTGTCTTTCAATATTTTCAATATAAGAAGGTTGAACGGGAATCTTTCACCCGTAACGCGCGGATATCAAACAAAATTCATCCGAAAGTTTTACGGATCTGGATATAATACGGGCCTGGGGATTTATAATAAATCGCTTTATGCGTAAAGAATCGGATCGAGAAACCAGGAGAAACTAACTCATCCTCATCTCTCATCTTCATCCTTTGAAGAGAGATAAAAATTGAAAAATTTAAGGAGCTTAACATATCTAAAAAGGAAAGAGAGATATATTCCACCGCTTTTTATCTCTTTTGTCAAAAGTTCATAACTTATTAAAGAAAAGTATAATTAAGGTCCAGTAGCTTAATACCCTCTTCAGACGAGGGTTAATTAGCAGGTTTAAAACGATTTAACCGAGGCTTACATGTAGTCTTCTTAGTTCAAAACTTTTCAATTAACACTTAGTTAAAGGCCTGCGATTCCTCTCGCCTTGCTTCACAAGTGGAAGTCCAGAAGGTGAGCCCACTTCCACTGAAACAGGCACGTGACAGGCAGAAGAAATTCTTTAGGCCTTTAATTCTGATAAAACCGCGTTAATTATGCCTCGTCCGAAGAGGCTATTGCGATCTAAGGTTGGGAACCAACCATTACGCTAGAATGTTTTGAAACAATGCTTTTAATTCTGATGGTTTAACTACTTTTCTGGAATAAGTTATGAACTTTTGCTACTATTTGTCGCCTCGCTTTGAGCGTGTTGACAACTCGAGCGAAGTGAAATATACTTTTATATATAACAAGAGCGGGAGAGAAAAAAACCCGAGGAAAAAAAGCAAAGAAAAAGATGAAAAGAAAAGAAAAAGGGGTTTAAGACTTTTAATCTAAGATCTGATGGCGAGATCTGAGGAAGTCGGCTCCCAAGCCGACATAAAATCAAAAACCATGAACTATATACTATATACTCGCCTTCGAGGCTGTTAAAATTGACTACTTTTTATCCTATGAGGATTAATATCAAGTATGAATACGCCTTAGTTTTTACAATTCCCTTTTTGAAAGAAAGATAAAAGGGAATTATCATATTTCTCAAGAGAGGAGTTCCATCATCTCGCTACTTAATGGGATAGTAAATCATGCGGCTGAGTCCCCCAATATTTTTGAAAATGTATCATTGCCGTCAATCTGACGAGTTTGACGTCAAACTCGTCGTCAGAGTATCTTACATTTGTTTACCACCTTAAGGGTGTGACGTCAATGACAAGTGATTTGTTTCTAAATAATGTTGGGGAGCTAAACCGAAGGATTTACAGTTCCTTTAAAGGTATAAAATGCATCATTTTGGGCTGATAGTCAAAGTTAACCTAAAATTATGTGAAAATACTCAGAATCGGATTAACGAGTGTGAGCTTAGGGTCATGAGCGCCAGCCAAATGGGGGCACTTCAGTTTTGAGATGGGTTTAAAACAAACTTTCCCAATATTAGCCAAAAAGGGTGCCCAGCTCAATTAAATCTTTCTTCTGAGCAGTAAGCAAACATCCTAATTAGAGATAGAGATCGGGGTTTGGACAAGAAAATTTCTGATTATTTTATTTTTATTCATAACTTAAAATTTTTCGAGGAAAGTCTACGATAAATCCAATGTAATCGCGATTAACTGATAGTTGTGGATTATTTTGTCCAAACCCCGATCTCTAATTAGAGATGCCAAGCTATGACATTTCTTTATAAAGGGTAAAAAAAAATCATTGATTTTCTACAAAACCTATTTCACTATCTCTTTATTCCAGTTAACCCATATCGGGAACGGTTATTAAATATTTAAAATAAGAGAATCCCACATTTCCTTTCAAAAATCGCTTCCCATTTACGCTGCGTGAGAGATGTATCAATAAAGGAGCCTTATAACCCCCTCCCCCTTCCAAAAACAAAAGTACAGGTGCATCGGCACGAATAACGAACGATCTATAGTTCAATCTTCAATCTAGGGTTCAACCATAAATTCATACGTACTCGTTTTAAAGAGAAGTTGGGCAACGAATTACGCTTCAGCGTTTGCGTATTACGGCAACACGGAATTAGATTTTAGTACTCAGCAAGTACAAAGCTACAAGTTCCTCTTTATTTCTATGATCTCGTTTCTTAGGGAGAAACCAAATTTGCACGTGTTGAAAATACAAAACCGATTCTTAAAAGGAAGAGTCTTGTAAAAAAAATCACGTTTAAAGGGATAGTAAATTGAATATGAGGGTTGAGGAAATTACTGTACATGGAATTATTACTAGCTTTAACTTATGGCCACCAGAGGTGGAAGTATTAGAAATTATCACGTGATCGACCAATAAAAAGGAAAGGGAAATAATTGTCCAATAAAAATTAAACAGAAGTAAATTGCCACGTTTGGAAAAATATCAGAATTGACACGCATCAAATTTTTCGATTCAATCGTAATTTAAAAGAAAAAAATTAATAAAATACAAATATACATTATGTTGAAAATGGCGAAATATTTTTCAACATACTATGAAAGTAGGCTTCACAAGGATCCGTGGATTATTTCTAATCTCGCCAAAACTATTGGATATAACTATTCACGAGAGGAGGGAGTTAATCCTCGTTTAATATGTAGGACTTTAATATGTAGCCAACTTCAATCATCTTTGAACCGATTTTAGAATAATTGGATTGAAATTAAACAGGGTTCCTACAAAATTTTGAAAGTTAATTTCCCTGACCATTTCTAAATAATTTCCCTGACCATTTCTAAATAATTTCCCTTACCAATTTTAATATTTGACGTGAATTTATTCTTGGCAATTCCCACTTTTTATTTGACATTGTTTATCAATCAGGGTTGTTAGTGTACTCAGAATATGAAAAACTAATTGAAACCTTAGGCAAATAGTTTCAGTTTAAAATAAATATGTTACAATTAATTGGTCAATTACCAACCATAAACAGTTCCTTGACACGTACCAAAATATTTAATATCTCTGATCTATTTTCTCGGCTCATTTTCAAATTCCCTGACCTTTGGGGGTCAATTTCCAAATTCCCTGATTTTTCCAGACCTTTGGGGGACAATTTCCAAATTCCCTCACTTTTACAGGTTTTCCAAGTCGTGTATGAACGTAACGGACCCTGTTTAAGTTCTCCGTGAACTCTACTCCTATACCGTGAGAATTGTCCTTTAAGGAATATTTTTTACAAAAGAATAAAGCCTACATAGAGGTGTTTAGTTTTACAATTCTGTTTCCCCGGTACAATTTCGCTACCTCAAACAAGACGAACGAGAGTTGCGTGGTAATATTTTAACATTCATCAAGCAAGCTATAGTTTATAACACACAAAGCATCCAGCCACGTATAAATCGGCTTTTTTTCCAAAATTCAGGAAAAGCTGCAATGCACGAGAAGCTTTGCTATTTGCCTCACTGCACTGGCTTCTACTCTTCACTCCCCCCTCCACCAAATCCCGCGTAAAAGAGAAAGCAAGGGGCAGGGGGAAGTATTAAGCGTAAAAGTGGACGTGAGGGGTAAGAGAGGTAATCCGAAAAGAGAGGGGAGGGGGGCGAAGAAGGGAGGAAAAGGAAAACTTTGATCAAAACCGGGAAGGGGGGAAGAGTCCATTTTCACCCATCAGAGGGTGGCGGAAGCAATTACGCAATTCCCATGAGAAAAAAAAACGGGGTACAAATTTTGATACAAAAAAAAACAACACGATAAACTAGGCCTAACCTATTACTTCTCAAAAACGAGAATTTCCCTGAGACTAGCTTTAATTAAAATTTTGTCATTTATAAATCCCACACCTGACTTTTATCGTATATATTGATCACACCACCTACGTATCAAAAGTTTCATAAATTTGGCGCGATCAAGAATATTATCAGTTCCCGTAAAGTCAACGAGAAGCCTGTGTACAGTACAGTACGCGCACTTTTGATAGTGCAGACATCAACCAAATACATTATCAAAGGTATAAGTTATCATACACGGTGAATTTTATAACAAATTTTCCTACATTTAAAATAAAATGGCATGTAATCGACACTCATGGAGAATAAGAGTTACGGTGCAAACAATATCAACTCTAAATACTTTTGAGAGTGTTCAAAATAAACGCGTTAATTTTAAAGAAACAAAAAACTTTGACGGCTCAATTTGTAGTTGCTAAAATTATAAAATACGCTGAATATTTTTGGTATATTTTGGATACAAGTATAATGTAGCGCGGGAAAAATAACAGCGTTAGGCTTAGGCCTAGGTCGATATTTTTATATCTCTAGATTATGTTCATGTTTGAAATAAAAGGCGTTGATAGCGACGGTTGCATGGTCTATACCCGTTTCATTTTTTGGTCATATCGAGACTCGATATATAATTATACCCTACTTTCTTTCATTTACGTTTTTATACACGAATACGATGCCGAAAGAAAAAATAGGCCTACACTTACTCGAACAATAAAACGATAGACACAAGCCGGCTACTATAGTAACATAAATTACGATTCATTTGAAGATACAAATATTCTTACTTGTATCGGTTGACAAAGCATCCGTCTTGAAGGGTGAACTTTTGTAGGTGGCGAAAACGAAGAATGTCTTTCGGAGATCCAACAAAAAGAAGCCGCCGTTCAACAACCGACGTCCTTTCACTAGCACATCACAATCCGACTGAGAGGCAGACTGTAAGCGCGCGCGCGGTCTTGGTAAATTTTTCTATGTGGAGAAATGACCCCGAGGTCACGTGTCGACGATGTCGCTTTCGCCGATATATTAACACTAGTGTGAAAACGAAATCATTAAGAAAAAAGTTGAAAACAATGCTAATAAAATTCTTACGTATATTTCATTTTGTTGCTTTTTTTAGACAAGAGTGGAAAAGATATTCCAATTTAATCAATTCCCAGGACCTATTAACATATAAATTATGTCATATTATATTTATGTTTCGTTTTGATGCTTTATTTGTTATGATTATACTGTATTTAATTATGTTGCTTTATATATATTATGATTATATTTAATTATGTTGCTTTATATATATTATGATTATATTTAATTATGATGCTGTGTATAGTATGGTTTTATTTAATTATGATACTTTAATACGTTTTATATCAAGAAAAGAAAGATATCATTTCTTGATATTAAGCTTCTTTATTGATTACAATTGGAAAATATATTATACTACTTTATAGATTATTGTTATATGCAGATTATAGTCCTTTATAGACTATAGCTCTTAATTCATGCACAATTATATACGACTACGCTATTTTTTATGGAACAAAATGAGTTTGTTCAAGCGTGTTTGTATTTTACCTAGCCTTACCTTGGTTTAAATAGCAAGTTATTTGACTTTTTTCTCTCTCGTCGTTTGGAATTATGCTGTTTTGATTAGTATGTTAGTGCGTGTTGATAAATAAACAGATTGTTTGACTCATAATTGAAAATTTTTATCCTTTAGTTCCCTCCACTATTCGTTTTCTCCGAATCCTTGAAATCCGAAAAAATATTTTAAACTTTCAAATGTGGTTAAATCAAATTTATTATCTCAAAAATTACCTCAGTTTTGCCATAGATACATTTATATTTAGCTTGAAAATAGTTAAAACATATTTGAATGGGCTCCGTGTCGCCATCTACAATAAATTATTTTCATAGCCTAAATTCGAAACGAGCCCAGTAACGCCATCTATACATTTGTTTTTCTAAATATTTTCTAGGTCTATCATTGGTTAATATGACGTGACTGATAGTTCCCAGCTATGATTGGTTAGAAAAGTGTTCCCCTTCTAAAGTGTTTCCCAATTTTTTTTTCTTTTTGTGTATCATGTAAGGTTCGATTCAGTGCTGCATACCGAAGACACCGCTTCCCTAGAAAATACATTGAACATAGAAACCGGACGCTTCGGTATGTGTCGCTGAACATGGGAAACGTTTTCTGTCTTCGCATCGTCATTATGATTTGGGAATAACGCAGTGCTAGCAGTTTCACTGCCCCTAATAAATTCGTTTCAAACGTTTAATCGTTTTTTATATTTATGCAAACTTGTATGCTTACAGTTTTGTAGACATTGAAAAAGAGCGCCAAGAGTTTGAATACGGGGGGGGGGGGGGGGATTATATGAGGTTTATAGGTCCTAAAAGCGGAAATAGAGGAGGGTCGTATGGAGAGCCGTTTCGGGATTGGCTGTCTTACTTGTCCACACAGTCCACTATTCAGTAGTCATAGAGAGCCTGTGATTGAACAAAATTTCCGGTTTTTGGTCCTTTTGGAAAGCGGAAGATGCGTGGATGCTAGGCTGCGCAGCTTTTTGTGAGACGCCATAAATTTTAGGGTCAATCAAAAGCAATGAGTTTCTGGATTTTGGGTTAAAGCCCAGTTTCTTTTTGTAATTTTATTAGTTAACCTTGAAATTTAGTCCAAGATTCGCTAAAATAGCAATTTAAAGTTTATTAAAAATTATGGGGAAACGTCGTAGGTGAGTAGTTGTTTCATTACACCAATATTTTTAGCATTATGTTTCTGGTAAATAATGAAACGCGTCGTTTGGCACAGGGCACCAAGAAAAAGAGGCCTGACCAATGAAAATAGTAGTAAAAGAGAAGGTCAATCTAATCTTCAAGGTCATGACGCAAACTCAGAAATTACCCAAATTTTGGATAGGATTAAAACTGAACCTCTCGAAAAACATTTTGATGTTGTAAATAAAACAAATGGTAAATTAGATGAAGAAAGTTCTGGATTGAATCGAGTAGAATCTGGGAAACAAGAATTTTTAATTAATTTCAAACAAGAAGATGATGTGAAGATCTCAGCAAGAAAAAGGAGAAAAAAGTCCATGTGGTCCCAAGGGGTTGTACCCAAAAAGAAAAAGAAAAGTTCAATGGTAACCAAGGATATTTCAAAAAACAGTTTGTTCCTTCAGACTCCAGAAGTAACAGATCTTGTTACACAAATTCAGCCTCAGGAATTTTCAACAGTTGGAGCAGATCCTTATACGCCCATTCAGTCTCTGGAAATTCCAGCAGATGCTGTAGACCCTGACACACCCACTCAGACTTGTTCATTTTTACCCGCAACTCCAAAAAAACAAACTTCATCTCATAAAAAAAATAAACCAGGGGCAAGAAAGTCTGTAAAAAACAAAGAGAGAACTATCAAATCTATTAAGAATGAAGGGAGAGCTATCAAATCTACTAAAAATGAAGGGAAAACTATCAAATCTAGCAAAAAAACTGATTTAAATATCCAAACAGAGGAAACTATCAAATCTAGTAAAAAACCTGATATGAATATCCAAGCAGGGGAAACTATCAAAGCTAGGAAAAAACCTGATTTGAATATCAAAACAGGGGAAACTATCAAATCTAGGAATACTCGAGCAAGACCAAATAAGTTTAACCATGATTCAAACATTGATAAACCCCTTTTAAACAAATCTGTACCCAGACCTAAGAATAAATTGGTTAAATCTCATAAACCGGTTAAAAGCGCTAAGACTACTGAAAACTTACCCGTAGAAGGTGTAAGTACGACTATAGATGAACTTGGAAGAATGGACTTTGAAATTCCTAAACCTATGACTGATGTTGAAACTGAAAGGGAAAATGCGATTCTCATCACTTTGAATAAAGAACATTTAGATGATGAAATATTTGAAGATAATGATGCTCTGAATATCGTGAATAGTCTGGCCAATGAACTTCCTGAAGAAGAGGTGGTTGAAAGGTCATTCGTTGGTTTAAAAACTGTCAGAAATATTGTTGAAGACCGTGAACTCATTGTTGTAATGTCCAAGTTGAGCCAAGAAGAGATTGAAAAGTGGACCCGAAGACACTGCATTCCTACACCACGATTGTTGGATGACAATTTCTTTGATTCGTCCTTGATCATGAGTAGCAGCGAAGATTCTTGTTCCACCCCTCCTGAGCCAATAGACCCCGATTTCAATCCTTACGCCAAAATAAGTGCTCAGGCTGAAATCGCTTACTATTCTGTCAGGAAAAGAAAAGCGAAGAAAAAAACCAAAAATAAGCTTCTAATTAAGAACGTAAAAAGTCTGGCATCAAAAAGCAAAGCAATAAATTTAAATGAAAACCAGCCAGAAGATAAGAAAGAGGATGATGAGTCAATTTTAGATGGTTTATTACAAATACCAGTTGAACCTGAGGATGGTGCATTAGTTGCAACACAGTTATCAACTTTTTCCAAACCTAATTTCAAGAATGGCAAACCCATAATACCAAAACTAGTTTTAAAAAAGAAATTGGCCAAAGACCCAGTAAAAGTTCCTCGGACTTTACCTACACCTATTTTGCCTAAAGAAAATCCGTCTCAGGTAACTCCACCTGATCCTCTTCAAAATGAAAAGGCAAGAAACCAAAAGCCAAAGAAATCCAAAAAGTTGCTGGTCAAAAACCCATCACCTCCAAAAATACTGCCAAAATGTTCAGGATCAAAGTTTATGGCTTTGATGAGTCTAGATTACTTAAGCCCAAAAGGAAAGAAGCCTAAAAAAAAGAGGACAATATCACTCGCGCCAGCGACACAATTTGTTACTGTAGAAAATACTACTTTGCCATCACTCACACCTTCGAAAGCCAAAACTCCACAGTCGTACACTAAATCTGGTGAAGATGAAAGTATTTTGCCATTGAGTGTAACTCCAATAGTTAATTCGCAGCAATCATTGCTCAAACCAGCTGAAGGTTTAGATGATGATGTCCAAATCATAGCTTGCGTTCCAAAACCAAAGCCTAAACCAGTGTTTGAAATTGATTTAACTGAGGATTTGGTTAGTTCACCGGCTAAAATAAGTTATCCTCTTAACAAGCCCTTGGATTTTGAACCTCGAAACCCATCTGAAGCCTTATTTGGTCAACCAATGGTGGAACAACCGGGAAGGTCTAATGCTACGAGTAAAACTAGACCTCAAGCTTCAGTTAGACCACAAGCTTCGGTGAAACCACAAACCTGTGTTAGACCGCTGTTATCAAACTCTTCCCCTAACTCAAGGAATCCAGTCTCAGTTGTACCAACGAAAGATTACTCAGCCGTTGTCAATGTTGATGGAAAAATTTTAATCATACCCTTGGAAGCTTTAATGAACCAACAAAGAAACATGGTCATATCCAATACACTTGCTGGACTAACAGCGAATCAAAGTAGCTCTTTATCCATGGCTAATTTAATCTCTGAGCAATCTGGTTTACCTAAACAAATGACGCAATTAGCTCAATCAAAGCCCATCGATCCTAGTACAATGCCAGTTATTGTACCAAACTCTGTCATAACAATCAGTACAAGTCTTCAGTCACAACAATCAACTGCTATTGCTGGGCATTCTAAAGAAAGGTCAAACTTTATAGTGCCGAAAGCTAAAAGAGCTAGTTTTGCAAACAAAAGTCAAGAGCAAATCTCTGAAATTCATATACCAGATCATTATCCAATACCAGAAGATACATATGATTTGTTAGAAGCAGTCTCGAGAACGACTTCAGAGAGTTCTCCAACTGTAGTCACAAGCTCGGGTATCTCCGCAATTACAAAATCTGGGCTTACGTCAACACTATCAGCATTACTGAACACAATGTCATCAACTATCAGAAAGGCACGAACAGCTATACCAACAAGTTCCTCTCAAGCTAATTTTAGTACAGAAACAGTTTCATCAGTAATATCCACGACTAGTTCACTAAAATCGGTAATGACCACTTGCCGTTCTCAACCCAATTCTTTGACATCAAATTCAATCAAATCCATGATGAGTCAAGCTGGTCTCGCTTCGACGAGTCAAGCTAGTCTCGCTTCGACGAGTCAAGCTAGTCTCGCTTCGACGAGTCAAGCTAGTCTCGCTTCGACGAGTCAAGCTAGTCTCGCTTCGACGAGTCAAGGTGGTCTCGCTTCGACGAGTCAAGGTGGTCTCGCTTCGACGAGTCAAGGTGGTCTCGCTTCGACGAGTCAAGGAGGTCTCGCTTCGACGAGTCAAGGAGGTCTCGCTTCGACGAGTCAAAGAGGTCTCCCTTCGACGAGTCAAGGAGGTCTCCCTTCGACGAGTCAAGGAGGTCTCCCTTCGAGGAGTCAAGGAGGTCTCCCTTCGAGGAGTCAAGGAGGTCTCCCTTCGAGGAGTCAAGGAGGTCTCCCTTCGAGGAGTCAAGGAGGTCTCCTTTCCACGAGTCAAGGAGATCTCGCATTGACGAGTCAAAATGGTCTCTCTTCGACGAGTCAAGGAGATCTCGCATTGACGAGTCAAAATGGTCTCTCTTCGACGAGTCAAAGTGGTCTCTCTTCGACGAGTCAAAGTGGTCTCTCTTCGACGAGTCAAAGTGGTCTCTCTTCGACGAGTCAAAGTGGTCTCTCTTCGACGAGTCAAAGTGGTCTCTCTTCGACGAGTCAAAGTGGTCTCTCTTCGACGAGTCAAAGTGGTCTCTCTTCGACGAGTCAAAGTGGTCTCTCTTCGACGAGTCAAAGTGGTCTCTCTTCGACGAGTCAAAGTGGTCTCTCTTCGACGAGTCAAAGTGGTCTCTCTTCGACGAGTCAAAGTGGTCTCTCTTCGACGAGTCAAAGTGGTCTCTCTTCGACGAGTCAAAGTGGTCTCTCTTCGACGAGTCAAAGTGGTCTCTCTTCGACGAGTCAAAGTGGTCTCGCTTCGACGAGTCAAAGTGGTCTCGCTTCGACGAGTCAAAGTGGTCTCGCTTCGACGAGTCAAAGTGGTCTCGCTTCGACGAGTCAAAGTGGTCTCGCTTCGACGAGTCAAAGTGGTCTCGCTTCGACGAGTCAAAGTGGTCTCGCTTCGACGAGTCAAAGTGGTCTCGCTTCGACGAGTCAAAGTGGTCTCGCTTCGACGAGTCAAAGTGGTCTCGCTTCGACGAGTCAAAGTGGTCTCGCTTCGACGAGTCAAGGTGGTCTCGCATCGACGAGTCAAGGTGGTCTCGCATCGACGAGTCAAGGTGGTCTCGCATCGACGAGTCAAGGTGGTCTCGCATCGACGAGTCAAGGTGGTCTCGCATCGACGAGTCAAGGTGGTCTCGCATCGACGAGTCAAGGTGGTCTCGCATCGACGAGTCAAGGTGGTCTCGCATCGACGAGTCAAGGTGGTCTCGCATCGACGAGTCAAGGTGGTCTCGCATCGACGAGTCAAGGTGGTCTCGCATCGACGAGTCAAGGTGGTCTCGCATCGACGAGTCAAGGTGGTCTCGCATCGACGAGTCAAGGTGGTCTCGCATCGACGAGTAAGGCTGGTCAATCTTCAACATGTATTACAACCACAATTGTTTCATCCTCTTCCACTAAATCTCAAACCATTCCACCTAAACAACCACCAACAACAACAGTGGTGCCATCTACTTTCACAAATACCCTAACTGCGCCTACATTATCATTAGACAAATCTTCAAGCCCAAAGTCCCAAAATTTTACATCTCCAGCAACAACTTCTGGAGTGCACAAAGGCTTGCCATTAATGATACCAACACCTGGCTTTGGCAAAGTAACAAACGTGTCAATGCCATTCAGTCTAGTGAATTTAACACAGAAAGGGCCTGGCATAGGTATACTGATACCCACCAGTAATTCTTTTCAAAACCATTCACCACCACTCCTGATGTCTTTAACACCTACACTTTCCACTTCTACGGCAACTTTAGCCTCAAATAATGAAGTTGTGACTGGGTTTAAAACTATCACAACGGATTCCGACGTATTTGGTAGCTCAAATACTTGTACAACATCAAAACCTGGTACTATTTCAGCTAATGTAGTTCACTCTGTCAATAACACTGCTAGGCAAAAACTTCTACCAAAGTTTATCCCAAGAGGAAGTACAGTGAATCAACCACCGTTTTTGAACTACACTGGACAAAGCGTTAATTCCATAACAGTCAACAGACCAGGAGGCAACCCCCAGAATTTTTTCTTATCTAGATTTAGAACTGCACCAAGAATTATTTCGAAAAAATCCATAATGGCTTCTGAACCCAGATGCGCTACTATACCAGATATAGTGGTAACCCGACCTCATAATGTAAATTCGACCACCAAAACCTCCTCTTCCAAAAACACCAAGGTTTCAGCTTCATTTGTACCGGTACCCTCGTCTGAAGGATCAAGCTCCCGCATTGAGATATTAAATAAGAGTAAAGTTCAAGGATTACCAGCAATAACTGCGGTGAAGAAGAATGATGGCCCCATATTTTCTGGGAGTGCTAACCCTATGAAAATAAAAGATTTGCTTAACACCCAGCCTAAGCTGAAACCAGCTGTAATTGATTTGACAAAACAACCTGAAGGTTTTCTAACTAATTTAATCAAAACGTCACTGCCTGTCGCCCAAACTGTAGAGAGTGCAGCTTCAACTTTGTCAATTTTAGCTGCCAACATATCAAAATCAGATAACAAATCTGTCTCAGCCAAAGAACAACATATTGGACAGCAGAGACGCGTCGTATCCAACTTTTCAAATTCTAACAAAGAAGTAATAACTATCGTCGATAATGAAACAACTAATAAAAATATAAACAATGAAAGATCTTCTACCTTCTCTGTAGTTAAAAATATATTGGGTGGGGCTATCTTTAACCACAATCTTATGCTGCAGAAACAACAGCCAAAAATGACACAGTCTAATCCTTGCGCAATTTCTCCCAAAAATCCCTTGGAAATCTCTTCTACTAACCAAAGCCTAAGATTTACAAACAGTACACCAGCAAGAATAGCACCAATAATTCCTCACATTGGTTTACAAAACCCCATACTCGCCAGGCAGCTTCAATTACCTCCCACTACCCAACAAGGGCCTTCTAAACTAAACACCCAGACTCAACTGCCACAACCAGTCGCTATAAACTCTCAAGAACTATTTCAACCAGTTCAAATGCTACCTAATCAGGATAATAAGCAAACTCTCCCTCAAAATTGTTCCAAGCCAACCTATTTTATTGCCACAAATCCTACTACCGGGCAACCAATAGCAGTGTCTGTAAGTGAAACTTCTGCCGAGCGATCTCAAATCGTTTTTAAAGCCACCATGGAGGGAGGTAAACGAGTATTACAACCATTTCTGGTTTCAGCAAATCCAAATTCTTCACCTCAAGTTGTAGTTGAAGAGCAAAGTTTTATTATACCTCAGAAACCACTGCAAGCTGCGAATACTGAGAAAGTTTTATCCCCGGTTAAACAACATAAACCCCAAGAACCGATTCCCTTTGCCCTAACAAACAGCGTTCCTCAGCCTATGGCAACATCTTACAGTTCAAGCGTTGGAACTTCTCCATCCTTTAAACATCAGCTTAAAGAGTCCAGAGTCGTTACGACCAAAACTCCAAACGTTATATCTAATCAACATACGAGTGAATTACCAATTAAAATTACCAGCGTTTTTTCAACTCGATCTATTAATTATAATGATGAAAATCCTGACTACCAAATGATAAATAATTTAAATCCCCCTTCGAAACAAGATTCTGAGTTAGACAACGCGCTTAAAAAATTATCCATGCGAGGCATTCAATTAAGCTACAGGCCAAATGAATATCTTAATCAGCCTATTTCAGAGCCTGAAATAAAATTTCCCGCAGGCTTATCTGTAACTTGTAGAGAGGAGCCTTTGGATTAGAAAAATTCCCCATATAATATAGTTGTATCGTAGATAAATAATTGAACGCTTCCTGGATATACCACTACAGCATTCTTATTCTATCAGAACGCAGCATTTCAAAGCGCTATAATGTTTTTGTTTTACATTTTATGGTGGATTATGAACTAGTTTCAATTTTTTTCCTCAGATCCTACATCGTTAGATCGAACTAGTAGTTATGGAATAGATGGGTAGTTTTTAAGGTAGTGCTATGTTCAGGAAACATTCGGTTATGTTTCCAAGTATGGTAATTTCAAGATAAAACTCTTGTATATATTTTAATTATTTCATTGCAATTTCTTATTATTTTTCCAAGAATGGAAATTTTAAGATATCTGTTTATATTTCTGTCAATTGAATTTTAATTTTATAAAAATCTGTAAAATCTGTTTTACAATAAACTTTCTGAAATCTAAAATTTCTTTCGTTTTTTTTTCACTTATATTTGAAGATGAAAGTACAAACATTTTAATCATAAATGATTTATTTCCTTTCCAAAAAGGTCCAATTTAGGTTTCACCATCAATCTCTTTACCCCAATCCCTCATTTTAGCCCCCATCATATAATTTTCATTAAAAACTCCAGCGCTCCAAGATGCATCTGGCGCTTCTTCGATCGCATCATTATCCTTCTCTTTCTTTATATCTTTTGATTTTAAAAGGTCCAAAAATGCCCCTTTATTAAGTGATTTCAAAACTTTGTCCTTTTTAACTTCCGAAGGTCCAGCATCCTTTAATTTTGCATCCAAAGTTCTTTGATGGGTTTGAACGGCGTTGAACAGTTGCACGACTCCTTTCGTACCAATCTTCATCAGCGCTCTTTCTTTCTCTTTATCAAGAGGAGAAGGTTTGACACGTCCCATTTTTTCCCATTCTTTCTTTTTCTCTTTACGTTTAATGATTTCGGATACAGTCTTTTTTGGCTTTTTAGCTTTAACAGGCTCATCTACATCGGCTAATTTATTTCCATCTTCTCCCACAATCTCAACCTCGCTATTTTTCTTTCCATCTTTAATAATTATGTCCTTGTCTTTCTTAGCTTTAGATAAAATTACTTTATTGGCTGGTCCTTTAGATCGAAGTACTTTAGCAATAGCGTCAGCCCACGCTGGATTGCCTAACACTTGGTCGTCGTTAGATTCTTGGTCCGAATTGGAGTTAGAGCTATTCGAATCACTATCATTTTTAGATTGAGAATAAATATTTTTTACTGCCTTTTCGTTAGAAGAATTATCTTCTGATAAACTTAATTCTTCCGAATCATTAGAATCATTTTCCGTAGCCCTGACACTCACGCGTTCTTTCCGGGTAGCAGACGCCATTATTTGTAATTCATGATATTTTCAGAGAGCAGCACCAGACGGCAGCACTAATAAGTGCTGCTGGGTTACTGGGTCAAAGTTGAAACATAACTTTTGACATACCGCGAGTTTTGAACAACGAAACACCAAACACTAAACCTCAGTTAAATCTGATTAATTAACCAACCTCCTAGAAATATTTTAAATTAAAATATAAGAAAAATACTTAGCTTATTTTTAGGCCTAAAATTTCTTCTGACTGTTTCACTGGAAGTGGGCTCACCTTCTGGGCTTCCCCTATGGAAGCAAGGCGAGGGAAAGCCTGGAGGGTGAGTTTGTTTCCAGGGTGACAGGCGGATGAAATTATAGGCCTTTAGGAGTTTAATTTAACCTAATTGACCCCCTGGCTATTATTTCTCGAAATTTTGTTATACAATTCATAGAAATTACGAGAATTAATTATTAGCAACACGAAGCTTATTTCTGAATCTCTAGTTAATAATTATGATTATAACCGTAATTGAAAAATAAATATGGGCGGAGTCTAGGCGATTGTTATCTGCTTTATAATTTGACCTTGAACGTCTTTGATGGTATAAAAGCTTCGGAGTCCCGCCTCTTCATAAACTAATTCCGACCCAATTAACAATAAGCAAATAAAATTAAAAAAGTGGTTTTATTAAAAAATTATCAGTTTTTCACAGAAGCTAATGCAGTAGTGGCGCCAGGACATTTTCCCACGTAAGCTGATAACTTTTAGAGGGACTTGTCGAGGTCGTAGCTGACTGTCCATATTTGATTTTTTTTCTCGACAGTAATTTGTGACCGTTTTGTTTGAGTGGATTTTGGGATCAGCTTGAAATTTACACTTAGGCCTACCCCCTGGCGCCGCCACTGAGCTAATGACCCAATTCAGTGTTTTTTTTTACAATACTCCAACCATGTTCATCGCCGAATTCATTACAGAAAGCGCCGAAAATGTTATTATCCCTTTGATTTGATCTTTCATCATGTCCATGAAGGCTGAAACCCCGTAACTTGCCATAGGGCCCCAAATTGGCCCTAGGCTTACAATGCTAAAATAATACAAAAGTAGTTGAAGACCCTATTATTATAATTTGAAAAGGAGTGGAGAATAAAAGCCAGCGATACTTGTTAATGTGTTTTGGCAATATTAAGGAATTAAATACCTAGGGTTCGGTTTTCCCATCATAGTTATTGAAAATCTACTCAATATCGGTGGTAAACCCGACGAAGATCTGTTTACCAGATCAATTTCAGCTAGAACGTTAGGCACTTGAACTTTGACTACCATAAAAAACCTGTAAAATCATCGAATTTAAAGTTAAAGAGCCGTATATTCCTTACCATTAAAAGTTAGGCGTATCTCTTTGCAGACCAAGCCAATCGGAAGTAGATTAATGTAGAAGTAGTAAAGCTTTAATGAAGCGTACCATTAGAGGACATATTTTTCAATATAAATCGAAAGATCAAAGTTACTTAGCTAGACCTAATCTTTAACTTGAATTTATTATTGTCTTTGGACGTTTATGACTTATCTTCGAATATAAGATATAAACTTATGCTGTACCGGTAACCTTGTTTCCTGTTTCCCCCTTTTCATTGGGTAAAGACTAAGCCCTTTTAAATAAGCCACATACCTGAATCTCCGGGACTGTACCATAGCTCTAGTTGTCAAAGTGTAGTTGGGTATTATAACTGGCGCTGTCAAAATTGGTCTGCCTGGTCGCCGAGTGTGGTCAAAGAGTATGGGTCCTATTCTTTCGATACCTGCCATTCCCTGAACCGTACCGTTGTAAAGCGTGTACGATAGAGTCACGGGTTGATACATCAAGCGAAAGGTCAAATAGTCTCTCATTCCAAACTGAGGAATAATGACGTGGTCGTTCAGAGAGGTTAAGTAGGACCTGACACTGCGCGTAATACGGTCAAAATATTCGTTTGGGCTCGAAGGAGCTCCGGGAGATACTACATTCTGGATTCCTTGCGTTTTGAGTTGTCCAAACGTAGCAACTAAATTAAATAACCGTTTCAAATATTAAAAGGTCTAATCTTGTACAGAATATATTATAGGAAGTTTTTATTTTGTTTGTTGGTTTGTTTGCTTTCGATTTGATACACTTTCGAAGGGAAATTTTGTAGGGTACTCTGTCAGAGGAAAGCTTTCTTCAGCCTGCTCTTAGCTCCTCTACTGCTTCTAGAGATAATTTCGATTTTCAGTTCGCAAATCATTTATTAAAAATACTAAACTTAAGTACATTTTTATGACTTATTCATAGAAAGGCGGATTGTCACGCTCCAATCTTTATCATTCACTTATTTAAACTTCATTGATATTATATATAGCTTAAACATTACCAACTCAAAATAAGATTTCTATTGGCTATACTCTTCTGAAATAAGATTTCTATTGGCTATACTCTTCTGAAATAAGATTTCTATTGGCTATACTCTTCTGAAATAAGATTTCTATTGGCTATACTCTTCTGAAATAAGATTTATAATAGCTATACTCTTCTGAAATAAGATTTATATTGGCTATACTCTTCTGAAATATAAATTGGCTAATAAATTTATAGTTTAAGGGAATAACTACTATACTTACATATTAAAAGCACTGCCAGTTTCATTTTGAATCGGGTCTCGCAAATAAACTTGAGCACTTTAATATCTCAGATCAAATCGGAATAAAAAGGTTCAATCAATTAGCATAGACTTATATAGTTTCAGTTTTGACGCCGTCGGTCGCGTCATTGCCTGAGCAAATACTGATTTACTAATTATATGGGAAGTGATTTTCAATGGTAATCTTGAAAATATGAATTTTAAATGTATTCCAACTGTTTATTTAAAAATCAATTTTACTGGCCATCAATAAACGCAACCAGGAAGTATTTAACCTGGAAAATTAGCTCGTTGACCCCCAGTAATTGCTCAGTATTGTTTGAATATACCTTAAAGGGAGAATGTAACCTAACAACAATTAATTTTTTTTATCGATTCTTTATCGTTTAAACAATTCTAATCCAACAGTAAAAAAATTTACAAACCAATATTAAGGCTTAGTACCATTGGATCGAAATTCATTTGATCGACACAGGGTCCATTAGATCGAAATTCAATGGATCGACATGCAGAACCAAATGATCGACACTTAAAAAAAGAAGACTCAAATGATCGACAGGTAAAAAAGATTGAATGTAATAGACATGCAGTACCATTGGATCGAAATTCATTTGATCGACACAGGGTCCATTAGATCGAAATTCAGTGGATCGACATGCAGAACCAAATGATCGACACTTACAAAAAGAAGATTCAAATGATCGACAGTTAAAAAAGATTGAGTGGAATAGATATGAAGTACCATTGGATCGACATGCAGAACCAAATGATCGAAAATATCAAATAAAATTCAAAAAGACTTGATACTGCATAGATTTAAAAATCGATTAGTTAATTTAAAACCTATCGATTTTTAAATCCATGCAATATTAAGTATTTTTAAAATTAATTTAATAACCTAACCTAACCTAACCTAACCCTACAAAACGCAATAATTTTATATATTAACCAAATAATTTCGATTATTTAACACACCATTTTCACGATGAGGATTCAAACTCAGTATCTTTTTACAATCCATGCTGGCTACCCTTTCGGGCAACGGGTCACGGCATCTCAATTAAAACGAGAGAGACTGTCGATCAAATAAATTTCGATCAAATGGGGCTATTCCGTCGATCAAATGAGACACACTGTCGATCAGATAAATTTCGATCCAATGGACCCTTTGTCGATCGAATGAATTTCAATCTATTGGTAAAAAACGAGAGAGACTGTCGATCAAATAAATTTCGATCAAATGGGGCTATCCCGTCGATCAAATGAGACACACTGTCGATCAGATAAATTTCGATCCAAAGGACCCTTTGTCGATCGGATGAATTTCTATCTATTGGTAATATCCCCAATATTAAATTAGAAATATATTTAAAACCTGCCTTCAAAATAGGCTTAACTGGATTCATGAAGATAGCCTGAACTCCAAAACGTTGATCATGGAGATCCTGCATTCCCCATATAAAAGCCATCGAATATTTGGTCGCTAGTCCTTATACGGGGAGTTCAGGTAATATCCACGAATTCAACTAACCCTATTTTCCGGGTAAGTTTTAAATTTATTTCTAGTTTAATATTTGTTCGTAAATTTTTTTACAGGTGGATTAGGCCTATTTAAACGATACTGAATCGATAAAAAATTATTTGTTTTTAGGTTGCGTTCTCCCTTTAAATAAGTGGTATAGCGGTTTAAATTAGTGAAATTAAAGGTTACCCAATTTGACCCAAACATTCGTTTATCAGGGTTAATTAGATATTAATTAATTATGTCTGGATTTGTGAGATTATCCTAAAAGACTGAAAATCGGTGGGAATTTGTTTTAGTGCTTGAAAAAATACTTAAGAACTTTTAAATTATGAATAATTATCCCAATTCATTATGTTATTCTTCGTTCAAATGATAAATTACGGGGAAAATTCTTTCAAAATTGATAACATATCGGAAATGTTATTATTTCAACATATTGATAAGGGATGAACTTCTATTATTCTCTGTCGAATTATTCTCTAATCAGATGTCGTAAACAATTCCTTATTGAATATTCTTACGAAAACCACCCTCCATTCAACTTTTATTTATGAGATTACTCTTAAACTTGTCGTAACGAGAAAATTTGCAAAATGACTGCACCAGTTTTCTTCAAAATATTTTTAGGTAAATATATACAACCAGACAAAAATATTTTGAGAAGTGAGACTCGATTCTTGTATCTCCATAATGCTTTAGTTCGATCATAAGTTAATAAATTATCTTCTAGAAGATAAGTTGTTATAATCTTATGGTTTGATAAATGAAATCTCTGAGATTTATAGAGCTCCTGGTTATGTCTTAGTTTGGGACCTCCTCCGATTTTTGAAAGTTTTTAGTCATTCAAATTCAATGGTCGGCTTTTCAGCTAAGCCTCGAGAAAAGTGGGAAAACGTAGTTTCTTAATTTGGAGACATTATTCACGATAACAAAGCGAACAACACTTGTAGACTTTTTACGGATGGGCGTGTCATCCCTCCTTTTTTCGCGGGAGGAAAAAATTATCTACACGACGTAAAGCTAGAAATGGTGAGAAACGTCACGAAAGTCACCTTTATCCCATTGGTTGGGAGTTAATGGCTGCCCCCAGTCTACAATATCCGGCATAAAGTCTATACGCACCTAGAATCAGAATTCAAAATTTAATAAATGCGCTATGTTTCGTGAAATAAGGTTTGCCAAACTTCTATTATATTTCCATATATTGATGTCTCTCTTCTCATATTATCAGCTCCGTGTTATTTAAACAGGGTTACCACAATACTCGAATCATCATGCTAAAATTTATGTTGGGAAATTTGTATTTCAAAGCTCTTAGATATTTATGGAAATATAATTTAAAAGATTGTGGGAACCCTTAATATTTAAAATATCGATTTAAAATAAAAATAATGAATGTTAATAATTGTAGTCACGTGCCTCATGGTCGTCATGAGTTTTACATCGGTGTTTGGTGATAACCAAACCGAGCAACCTGATTCGTTAACGCAATTCGATGCGATAATTAACGACAACTTGATTGCTTTTCAAAATAAGATGTTAAAGGGATTGCCCAATTTGAACTTAACTGGTTTTAACCCTATCATTATGGGGCCACGAAATTTCAAGGAACAGAATGATATGGTTGCCGTTAGTTTAGATGTAAAACAGGTAATAGCTGATACTCGTTTCTTCAAGAGATATTTTTTTTTCCTCGCCTTAATATATAGTTGACCTTGCAATAGATCAACATTTTTGGATTAATTTCTTTCGGTTATGAAATGAAGAAAAGCGGAAATAGTTCGATAACTTTGGATTTAAGTTACCCTTACCTGACTACCCGAGGTTTATACACAATGACTGGCAAGACCTTCAAAGTCTTCCCTCTTATCGGTACAGCTAGATTCCTACGTACTTTATTTCTTAATCGATTTGAAACGGTAAAATCTAACCGATATTCAAATCGCCAGGAATCGTTTTAAGCGTCACGTGTTCAGGCGTTTTCTTTATAAATCGATTTATCGTAGCTTTATCTATCGGTTGTTGAAACGGAATCGGTACGAAACTGGTTCCCGAAGCAGTTTCGAGAACTCGAATCAAATCGATTCGAGAAGAGACGGTTTCCTGTTCACACGACTCTAGCGAAACGTTTTAAATCGATTCCAAGGCCTAGTATGAACGCGGCTTTTTTGAGTGAGTTCGTGGTCTAAGAAATATTTTTTAGGTGAAGGAAGCTACGAGGTTAAGATCCAAGGAGCTAAAATGAATTTGGAGGGAAAATTCTCCGAAGTTAATTCCAAGGTTATCTTCGAAGCCGGTGATATCGAATTCGATTACGAAACGTTGACCGTACGATTGGAGAACTTTGGCGGGGGTTCTTCCGTTTCCGTTTTGGTAAAGACCATTCTTCAGGCTTTCGGCAAGGACATTTTAACATATATAGAACCGATCATGAAAGCCAGGATGAAACCAGTTTTAAATCAAATGTTTTACGAAATATTGTCAAAAAATGAAGCTCAAGTTCTAGCGAGAAACCTCTTTTTAAAATGATTATTTTAAAACAATTTGTATTTAAAAATTGTCAAGGTTTTGTGATAATTTATTTTAAAATCCCAATCTTCCAGCGATACCAGGAATAAAAGTAATCAAAACGTTTCTAACCGAATCTTTTTGCAACTCCGAATTGATTAGTTTTGTCATCCCGCGACTGGCCAACGCCATAATTTTAGGTTTAAACTCTTGGAAAAAGGTTTTTCCCAATCCTGGTAGCATTTTTTGAATTTGTGAGCCAAAATCTCCTCCGCCCAAGAAATCACCTGTTAAATTTATAAAAATGTTAGAACTGAACTGAACCGAATACAAGGTGAGCGGGAGTATATAACCCTCAAAGATTTCTTTAAGGAAGATAGCCATCATTTTAGGGCCGTGACCCCATATTGAGCCTTTAACCTAAACTAAAATTCACATAGATTAAACTGATGGCAAACTTTGCAACTCGTTTTGGATGGGCTCAAAGGGGCGGGGGTATACTCCTTTTAAAGGGACTATCTGCGATTTTTAAAGCCCCTTTAAAGTCGAGTAATATTCTAGCGTAGCAGACGGCGTTGACCATAACAAATTGTACAAAGCAAGGCTGTGTGCATAAGGGAAGATTGTTTTAAAGGGGTAAATTTCAGAGCAGATAGGACATTTAAAGGGAGTATAAAGATCAGCTCCTGTCACTACAAAATATTCACTAAAATCTTTAAGGAAAAAAACCTCGTGCCTGTAAGCAGACGATTTTTCAAACTGGTTTATACTCCCTTTAAAGAAATCAAAGACAATAAAATGAAACTAATTGAAAAAAGACGAACCTAAATTTAAATCCAATTGGTCCCACTGCAAGTTCAACTCGAGGGGAGTTACGATGAGTTGTTTACTCTGGGTTGTTAATGTTGTTTTGGCCCCTATTTGAATTGCCGTGATTTTTACCTCGTAGTTTCCGGTTCCATAAAGCGGTATCAACTTGAAAAATTTTCCTGTCAAATTGTATGACCCAGAAATGACCAAGCTGGGCAATTGTAAGCCCGCATCCACCGTCAGGGTGTTGAGATTTGCTTTCAGTTTCTCCACTTGGAAACTCGATAGACCCACAATATTTATCTACGATCATAGATTAATCACTTACATACGTTCATGGAAACAGAGCTAATCAGAGCGAGGTAATATACTTCGTGGATATCGAGATCTAATTCCACTTGGTCGTTTCGAACATGTATCTGTTCGTTTTTCATGTTTAGCGGATCAGCCGGAGGTAGTTTTATCAAGGGTATGCCACCTGTCATTTTATTGTTATTATTATTATAGGGTCATGGACAGTTTTTCTTAAAAATATATATATACATATATATATATCAATGTTCCCCTGGCAGTAAGACTTCGAAAAATATCTAATTTTAAGCCTAGATTAACATGTTTTCCATAATAAACAAACACCCTAAAAAAATCGTGGGAATGGTAACCAGTCATGTCAATTTGAGCGAATTAAATTAATTAAAAAAAGTTAATTCCCAGAACTGTAAGAACACACCCCTACCTTTCATTTGTAGCCGAAAATTCTCCAAAACCCCTCGTAGAAATTGACCCATTCCATCGAACTCGATGTCCTCGTAGTTTCCATTCCGAATGTCGGAAGGCCATTTTATTTGACCTAGATGTGGACCAATCAAAATATATAATTTGGTTTTCCCTGGACTACAGAATCTTCCCACGATAATTTGTAAAACTAAAATATTTAACTTTAATTACCATTGACTGACGCTGCGAGGAGAAAAGGCAATATTAGAAAGCCAGTATACATCTCGAAGTAAATGGAAATTAATCCTTGTGAAAATCTTTTTTGTGGCCTCGATAGTATGACTATACAATATTGATACGGATCCCTAAATAGATAAGAAAGTTTCTAGTTAAATGTGAAGAACCGGGTGTTTTTAGTCTCATAATGAATCTATAGTAATTTTAACTCACAATGGCTCCAATCAAGTTATAAAGATCTTAAGGGCTACGATGATAAGTAATCGGCGATATTCAGCACGTGTAATTAACACACGGAAAGTGATAATAGATTAATAAGACAATTTTTATTATTTTTATAATATTCTCATTATTATTTTACTACATCAATTCGTTTAAAAATTCAACTATCCAGTGAGAGCCGGAATAAAATTATTCAGTGCTTTTTTCACTTCTTCTTTCTGCAACTCGGAATTGATTATTTTTGTCAACCCGCGACTGGCCAGCGCCATAATTTTAGGTTTAGACTCTTGGAAAAAGGTTTTGCTTAATTCAGGAAGCAATCTTTGAACTTGTAAGGCAAAATCACCTCCGCCCAAGAAATTACCTGTTAAATTCGTAAAAACCCAAGAACTGAAGTGAACCGAATAAAGTCAGATACGTGAAGTTGTTATGGGGAGGGAACCAAACTTTTAAGGGAGCAAGGATTTTTTGAAGGAAGGTCCCCATAATTTTAGGGGATTGAACCTTTAACCAACGCTAAAATTCACATAGCTCGATTAAACTGGTGGGAAACTTCAGAGCCCTGGACCTTTTTGAAACGAAGAGGGATCGAGAGGGGGGTTATATAAAAACAAAGATTAAAAAAAGAAAAGGCACAAACCTAAATCAACTTTAATGTCTTGCCAGTCAAGATCGAGAACCAATGGCAAAATAACAAAATCCTTCCCGTTACTAGTTAAAATCGTTTTTGCCGCCATTTCAGCCCCAGTTACCTGTAATGTCCTTCTATAAATTAATTTCGGGTATACTTTAATCAAATTATACATGTATATTAGTTCATAATCGTTATTCAGAATTCATATATTTGTATATAAGCCCCTTGTTAAGGCGCCAGATTTTCATACAGATTGGCAGTTGGAACCATAGAAAATATGGTAAAAGGAATAGAATCTTCAGTTGGTAGCTGTTCCAATCCAATCTGGTTTATTCAACTTCCTGAGATCAGTGCCTCGCTAAAGGGTGTCATATTTTTCGTTCATAAAGACTAAAAAGGCCAAGTCTATTATTTAGTTTTTTTTTTTTTTTTTTTTTTTTTGAGCTGATCAATGCATGACTGGTTACTCGGCTCCAATAGGAGAGCTACCGGAAGTAGAGATACCAGAGCTTAAGCTCGACTAGACCCGTCCGCAAAAAATTGTACAGGCAATTAATTCTTACGGTTCTATTCCTTAGACTATATATGCTATGTTGGAATTGAATTCTTGAGATTGAAAGTTTGTGATATAGCCTACCGTAATTTTATAGCTCCCATCTCCGTATAGGGGTATCAATTTCATAAACGTTCCGTTAACTTGATATGATCCAGATAAAGTCACGCTTGGTAATCGAAATCTAGCGTCTAAGGTTAAAGTTCCGAGGTTAGCATTCAGTTTGGGTACTCGGAAACTGGAAAGTCCAACAACCTTGATCTGTTATGAGTTATAGATTTGGTTTAGTGGCAAAATAAACTCATGATAACTCTTAAGTATATACGCAACACTGAATGAGACCATGTCTGTCCTAATGGTAAATACCATTTTTTTTTTTTTTTTTTTTTTTTTTCATTCCTTGCGAACGACCCATGGCATTACGCTTAAAGGGGCTATATATGATTCTAAAATCGCCTTTTTTTTTTTTTTTTTTTTTTTTTTCTTAGCGCGCAGTTGACTTAGACCATAACAGATTTTATAGTCTAAGCTAGGCTGTAGGCATAAGGGAAGATGCTATTATAGAGGCAAATTTTGTAGCAGATGGTGCCTTTAATAGTCTGCGTCACGGGGTGTTTAGTAACTTACCTCGTGGAGTTTGAAGTCTAGTTCCACTTGGCTATTATTAACTTGGACCCGTTCGCTTTTCCAGTTTAAAGGGTCAGCTGGTGGTAGCTTAATCATAGGGATACCGACTTTTATATGTTCTCGCAAATTCTCCAAAGTCCACCTCAGAAACCTTTCCAAAGCTTCGGTTTTTAAATCACCTTCGTAAATTTCAGCCGGCAATATAAATTTACCTAAGGAATTAATTTTACCCTAAGTATTCAATTTGGTTGTGAATATATAACCAATAAAACCTTCTGATTAACGAATATTAAATCAATGGCATGCTTTAGAAAGTCAAAACACCTTGAAATAAATTGCATCCATGACTTCAAAAAGAACCCATTTATATATTGTATACATTTAACACTGTGACAAACAAGCAGACGATGTGTCAACGTACCATAGGATGATACGACCAGAAAGGTCAATAATATAACCACGCTTTTCATCTTGGATGCTGTAACGTCAGTCTCGGAGCTGAAATTGAAACTCATGATCTGTGCTCTATTTTATATACCACCTAAAAATCACCTTGATCAAAACGCGCTCAACAGATGTTTTTTTCCAAAACGTGAAAAGTGGCCAGTCACCTAAAATAAGAGATATTTATAAAAATGACAAAATGATAACTTTCCAAAAATCGTATCCTTCAATATAACAACCCGACTGTCAAATTACTAATAATTGAAACTGCATGTACTCATTAGAAAAAATATTTTTTCTAATTGATAACAAAAAGGTATAAATCGAGATATGTTATCGTTATTGGAACAAACGAATGGCCCACTAAATTTATATACAAGTTGGGAAACCAAAACCTAACCCTACTTTAAATATAAAGATGAAAAGAAGCGTGTATGTTTGTAGATTATTGGAATAGGGCATTTGTGTTAACAATCTACGTTACAGAGTATAAATATACTTCTCGCACTAACCTTGAGTAATCACTGAATCGAAAAGTGCCCGGCATGACATTCTACCATTAATTTATACGTGATAGGTTCAAAGCTAAGTCAATAGAAACACAAAATAAAAACATTATTTTATTTAAAGTAAATATGTGGTATACAAATCCGAGGGGTCAGACACTCTTGAATTCGCTGTACCCCTGAGTTCACTGAGTTCAGCTTTGACAGTGCATAGAATTCGAACTCTTATGAACTCTTAGTTCAGCTTTGATAGTGCAAAGAGTTCAAAAATTTTCTATACCTGAGTTCGCGAGTGTCTGCCCCCTCGTACAAATCCTTGCAAAATAAAAAAAAAAAAAAAAAAAAATACAACTGAATCATTCGACTGTTTCCCTTTACCAAGCAACTGATTTGATAAAGATGAATGTATCAATCGGGAGTGGCAAAGAAGAAAAAAAATAAAAATAAAACAACGGAGATTCTGCAGAAAGTTCGCTTGGACATGCCAAAGACATATCATAAGTTATATATGATATATATGGCTCGATAAATGGAATTTCAGAGATTCATAGAGCTCCTGGCTATTTGGTAGTTTGGGACCTCCTCCGATTTTTAAAAGTTCTTAGTCATTCAATGGTCTGCTTTTCTTAATTTGGAGACATTATTCACGATAACAAAGCGAACAGCACTAATAGACTTTGCGGATGGGCGTGTCCATCATACCACCTTTATTCGCGGGAGGAAAAATTCTCTACACTGCGTAAGGCTAGAAAAGATGAGAAACGTCACGAAAGTCACCTTTATTCCATTGCTTGTGAGGTAATGGCGGCCCCCCCGTCGACAATAACTTGTAATACATTTGCATAACAATATTGAAACGGATCACTAAATAGATAACAAAGTTTCTAGTTAAATGTGAAGAACCGGGTGTTTTTAGTCTCATAATTAATCTATAGAAATTTTAACTCACAATGGCTCCAATCAAGTTATAAACATCTTAAGGGCTACGATGATAAGTAATCGGCGATATTCAGCACGTGTAATTAACACACGGAAAGTGATAATAGATTAATAAGACAATTTTTATTATTTTTATAATATTCTCATTATTCTCTTACTACACCAATTCGTTTAAAAAATCAACTTTCCAGTAATAGCCGGAATAAAATTATTCAGTACTTTTTTCACTTCTTCTTTCTGCAACTCGGAGTTGATTAGTTTTGTCAACCCGCGACTGGCCAGCGCCATAATTTTAGGTTTAAACTCTTGGAAAAAGGTTTTGCTTAATCCAGGAAGTAATCTTTGAACTTGTAAGGCAAAATCTCCACCGCCCAAGAAATTCCCTGTTAAATTCGTAAAAACCCAAGAATTGAAGTAAACCGAATAAAGTCAGATACGTGAAGTTGTTTTAAAGTGTAACCCGCAAGAATTTTTTGAAGGAAGATCCCCGTAATTTTAGGGATGACCCCCATATTGAGCCTTTAACCAACGCTAAAATTCACATAGCTCTATTTAACTGGTGGGAATCTTCAGAGCTCTGGCACTCTTTGGACCGAAAGATAGAAGATAAAGATCAAAAAAAGAAAAAACACAAACCTAAATCAACTTTAATGTCTTGCCAGTCAAGATCAAGAACCAATGGTAAAATAACAAAATCCTTCCCGTTACTAGTTAAAGTCGTTTTTGCCGCCATTAGAGCCCCCGTTACCTGTAATTTCATTCTATAAATTAATTTCAGGTATACTTTAATCAAATAATATATTAATTTATATACGTTATTCAAAATTTACAAATATATAAAAGCGAATGAATATGATCGCCCTTTGTTAAGGTGCCAGATTATTATAAAAATTGGCAGTTGGAATGATAGAAAATATGGTAAAAGGAATAGAATCTTCACTTGGTAGCTGTCCCAATCCAATCTGATCTATTCAACTTCCGGAAATCAGTGCCACGCTATAAGGCATACTGTTATATCTTTCGTTCATAAATACTATAAACGCCAAGTCTGCTTAGTCTTTACTTTTTTATCGACTGCTCTGTCTGTTCAATGCCTGCTTGGTCACTCGACGCCAATAGGAGAGCTACCGGAAGTAGAGATACTTCGACTAAACCCGTCACCAAATAATGTACAGCCAGTTGTTAAGCTTCTATTCCTTGGACTATATATTCTATGTTGGAATTGAGTTCTCGAGATTGAAAGTTTGTGATATAGCCTACCGTAATCTTGTAGTTCCCATCTCCGTATAAGGGTATAAATTTGATAAACTTTCCGTTAACTTGGTATGATCCAGATAAAGTCACGCTTGGTAATCGAAGGCTAGCGTCCAAGGTTAAAGTTCCGAGGTTAGCATTCAGTTTGGGTACTTCGAAACTCGAAAGTCCAGCAACCTTGATCTGTTATGAGTTATGAAATTCGGTTTAGTGGCAACATAAACTCATGATAACTCTTAAGTACGCAACTCTGAATGAGACCATGTCTGTCCGAATGGACCCCAATTTTGTAAAATAAAATTCCATTCCTTTCGAACGACCCCCATGGCATTACTTTTAAAGGGGCTCTATATGATTTTAAAATCGCCATCTTTTTTTTTGCTTAGCACGCATATGACATTTTAGAGTCTAAGCTAGGCTGTATGCGTAACAGAAGATGGTATTACAGGGTTAAATTTTATAGCAGATGGGGCCTTTAATAGTCATCGTCACGGGGTTGTTACTGTTTAGTACATCTTACCTCGTGGAGTTTGAGGTCCAGTTCCACTTGGTTATTATTGACTTGAACCCGTTCGCTTTTCCAATTTAAAGGGTCAGCTGGTGGTAGCTTAATCAAAGGGATACCGACTTTCATTTGTTCTCGGAAATTCTCCAAAGTCAACCTCAGAAACTTTTCCAAACCTTCGGTGTTTCCATCACCTTCGTAAATTTCAGCCGGCAATATAAATTTACCTAGGGAATTAATTTTACCGTAAGTATGCAATTTGGTTGTGGATAATTATCCAATAAAACCTTATGATTAACGATTACGAAAATTAAACCAATGGCTTGCTTTAGAAAGCCATAACACCACGAAATCAATTACATCCGTCATCTCAAAAAGAATCCATTTACTTTGTATACATTTAACACTGCGACAAACAAGCAGATGATGTATCAACTTACCATAAGATGATACGACCAGAAAGGTCAATACTATAACCACGCTTTTCATCTTGGATGCTGTAACGTCAGTCTAGGAGCTGAAATTGAATCTAATGATCTCTGCTCTGTTTTATATATCGCGTTAAAATCACGGAAGATATTGATTAAAACGCGCTCAACAGATAAGAAAAAGGAAATTTATTTTCCAAAATGTAAAAAGTGGCCAGTCACCTAAAATAAGAGATATATATTTATAAAAATGACAAAATGATAACTTTTCGAAAATCGTATCCTTCAATATAACAACCCGATTTAAATGACAAATTACTAATAATTGAAACTATACTCATTAGAAAAAAATATTTTTGTTTCTAATTGATAACAAAATGGATAAATCGAGATATGTTATCGTTATTGGAACAAACGAACGGTCCTCTCCAATTTATATAAAAACCGCGTAATCCTTCGTGAAAAACTTAGAACCGTTTTGGTTACACGTGTGATTATATACATTTCAAAATGAAATTCACCGTTCTCATATCACTAACTTTGGTCTTGCATTCTGCATATGCCGCAGTGACTCCAGAATATGAAGATGTTTTCGTTGGTATGATATTTTAAAGTTTTTTTTTGTAAAATTAGATTCTTTGTAGGGAAAATGGAACAGCTTTTGAATTTATTTTCGGAATCACTATGCCTAAAAACGTATACGAGAATTTTTCAGAATTTTTAGACACGTTTTTGGTATTTACAGTAATTTCTGAAGTTTGGTAAAAAATTAAAAAAAAAAAAAAAAAAAAAAGGAAATATAAATTCGGACCAATCATATTATTGCAGCCTTCTACAGCGCTTGTTATGTCCTAACATTAACAGAATAGGCAGGCGATTGATCACCAATGTCATATACATTTTTTAATGTTAGGAAATTACAAGCGCTGTTGAAGGCTGAAATAATAGAGGGGTCCGACACTCTTGTATTCGCTGTACACTTGAGTTCAACTTTGACAGCGCGTTTAGTTCGAACTCTTGTGAACTCTGAGTTCAGCTTCGATAGTGCAAAGAGTTAAAAAAATTTGTACACCTGAGTTCTCGAGTGTCTGCCCCCTCGGAAATAATATGATTGGCCCGAATTTATACATACATTTATTAAAATTTTACGAAACTTCATAAATTAATTTAAACACCAAAAACGAGTCTAAAATTCCGAATACGTTTTCTGACATGGCGATTCCGAAAATAAATTCAAAAGCTGATCTATATTAGCTCCAAGTTTCCCTTTAATGTAAATCATGGGATTGGGAATCATGATACAAAAGGGAAACCTTCAAAGTCGTTGTGAAAGTCTCTCCCTGATGCACGCCAAAGGCAGGAACCAATTAGTCCCACTCTTAATTAGAGCGCTATAAATTAAAATCTGATTTAATATATTTTATTTTTTTTTTATAAAAATGTGAAGAATTCCCTGGTGAGGTTTTCGTACCGATTGAAAATCGTACCTCAAACTACCATGGGAAAAATTACGCCGCTGTCGAAGGCAATGCAAACGTTTACTTGGATAACTTGTTGAAAGAAGCGGGGTCCGCTTTTCAGTCCAATAACCTCGACCCATTGCCCTTACCCGATGTGGACAAAAGTTTCGAAAAAAAAGTATGGTTCGTCACGTTTTACGGAGGTTTCCGGGCTTACAATGGAAAACTTCGAGGTAGAAATTAAACCGTATATTATTCATTGAGCCCTCTATAACTCCTCGACGTTTGATTAGGCCTATCAACTCTTCATCGGGCTGGAGACGCCACCTTGGAAACTTCTTCAAACGGCGACACGACTTACATTAAAGCGACTTTGGCTGTAAATAATATGAACGTCGGAACAGACGCTAAAGCTTGGTTCGGAAAACTCAGTATTCCATGGTACATGGGATCGACCATCAAGTACTTGAAATGTACCATAGAGTTAAAGGTTCCCGCTACTCCAGGCGCCAAGCCCGTAGCGACCAGACTAACCATTAACGAAATTGGTACCATTTTGATAAATTTCAAGAACCTAGGACCACTAAATTGGATTCTGGATGGAGTAGGCTTTCTTATTACTAATATGATAAAAAATTCTTTGAAAAATGCCATCGCCAGTCCTATTTTGAATACGATTAACTCCGTCATCCCCAATCTACCCGGATTTACTTTTTAATCGTTTTACTTTTGTAATGTTGGTTAATATACGTTTAATCTTCTGGTTTAATTTGAAATAAAATTCATATATTTTGAATAAAAAATTAAGATTTACCTGAAATTACGCTGATAATAATTGAAAGACTTGAAAATAATCATGACCCTTCATTGCGAAGAATTTCAGAATCTCCATGAATCCAGCTAAGCCTATTTTCCAGGTAAGTTTTAGATTTATTTCTAGTTTAATTTTTTTACTGTGGATTAGGCCTATATAAACGATAAGGAATCGATAAAAAAATCACTTGTTGTTAGGTTGCATTCTCCCTTTAAGGACCAGTTACATAATGCTACACGCGAAGCGAAACTCTGGCGTAGGGGAGCCGAGTCTGGGATAACGGACAGCTGTGAACTAGAAGAAAAAAGATATCCAAGGGGAGGTTCCACCTAGCTGTCCTTATTGGGTAGACTTTTAAAAAGGCAAGCAGAGGATTTTGACTTGTTCAGCTTTATAATTGGTCCAGCATAATAAGAAATATAAATAAAAATAGATTTAAAATTATGATTGAAAAATTGTCTTATGAGATTATATATTTATTTGGATAAAAGCAAAACAGATTTAAAATTATTTTTCAGGTTTAAAATAACCCCTTAGGCTTAATTAAATTACGAATAAAGTCTAATTAATCCTTATGAACCAGCACCAGCCATTCCTTGAATTAATTTGGCTACAATTTGGCGTACTTCGTCGGTGTTAAGTTTCAAATTGGCTTGTTTGGTCAAAGCTTCGCTGGCCTTCTTCAAAAGATTGGGCTTGTATTGTTCGAAAAGTGTTTTGCCCATAGTAGAAATGATCTTCGAAACGGTCTTCCCAAAACTGCCACCGCCCAAGAAATTACCCATGTCGACGTGAATTTCTTCAAATATACAGTGTAGAGTAGGTTCCATAATCTCCATGTCTTCTTCGCCTAAAATTAGAGTAGTGGATCCACCCAATTCTGCCCCGACTATAAGAAGAGAAACCAGACTTCAAAGAAAGGCGTACAGTAACTCCTTATACGTCACTATGACGTCAACAGGTTTTATTTTACCTATGGTCACGTTGTAATTTCCATTTCCGAAAATTGGTACGAATTTCATAACCTTGCCCTGAACCTCATAAATGCCAGAAATGACCACTCTAGGGAACTTGAGTATGGCTTTGATCGACAAATTAGGCAAATCTGGCTTTAGTTCCATAATTTCAAAACCGGATAAACCCTCGACTAGAATCTGTTATGAAATTGTTAAATATATTTTTTAGTTGTTTAATAATTTAATAATTAGCGTAAAGATTATCTCAAATGAATCAAAATTATACTTTTTATAAAATTATCTTTAATTAAAGTTAATTATTAATTTTTAGTATTTGTTTTAATTTAAATCGCGTAAGATTTAATTTAAATCGCGTAAGATTTAATTTAAATTGCACCAGATTTAATTTAAATTGCACTAGATTTAATTTAAATTGAACCAGATTTAATTCAAATTGCACCAGATTTAATTTAAATTGAACCAGAGTTAATTTAAATTGCACCAAATTTAATTTCAATTGCACCAGATTTAATTTAAATTGCACCAGATTTAATTGAAATTGCACCAGATTTAATTGAAATTGCAACAGGTTTAATTTAAATTTTGAATCTAGACCATGCAACTTTGAATTTAATTAACAAATAACGTGGTAACCTATAATTCATATGTGAGCTAATTATGAAAAGCAATGGTCAAATTTAACTTGTTACCTCGTGTAACTTGAGATCCAAGTCAACCTTATCTTGGTTTACTCGAACTTTTTGATCTTTCAAATGTAGTGGTTCAAGAGGTGGTAGTTTCATGGCGGGGATACCATCTTTCATTTGAGCTCGTAAATTTTCCAGAGATTCCCTGATGTATTTTTCGAAATTGATTTCCTCTTTGGATTGGTATGTTTCCAAAGGGATAGCTGATTTTTAATATAAAAAATTATAAGATTAAGTTAGGCTTAACTTTGGAATATAACTTTCTCATTATACATGGCAGGCATTGATGGTCAATTTATAAAGACTGATAAGTCAATGCATATTTAAATTCCGACCCTTTAAAGAAATCCTTGAAAATAGTATTTCCAGTTTCAGTGGCGTAACCTTTCAAGGAACACTCGAATTGATCTTGAAGCGATCAATAAATGCTTGTACAGGAGTTCTTGGGGGGACCACAAATATGGAACGGGTACCCTAAGCTCATGAGCAACTGGCTTATTTGCTCCTCTGTCACTACGCCTAAGATTTCCTCCTGGTAAATGTCGTCTGATTAAGTGATGTTTCTGCGTTTTATTGGTCTATTGATAGCACGAAAGGCCTAGACCTTTAATCTGGTTATCAAATAACCAATAGAAAGACAAATCTCATAAACAGACGATGTTAATCAGCCCGATCCTTTTAGCCTAACCGTATCTTGGACATATTGGCTCCGGGATTTAAATTTCAAATCCTATAATCTCAGTATTTTTAATTTTAATTTATTGCTACGTGGAGCTTTGAGAACTGAGCTTATATCATTTATTTGAGGATTAACAAAATACCTAACACCACTTTATGAAAATTTACAGTGGTGCGTAATAATCATTTAGAGTGAAAATTTCTATATATATCGCGAGTTTTTGGATCCAAGGACTAAGTAACTTACCATAAGCTTCTATGGCCAAAAAGGCGATGATTAATGCAAGGTATTTCATTGTGGTGTTTTTCTCGACTTGTGGTGATGTTCTCGAATTGTTGTAGACTAGAATGAATGAAATGTCGCCTTGTTTGTGACCATATAAATGGGGAAAACTCGTCCGATAAGGGAACCAGGTTAAGGGGGAGGAGGTGAATAGACAAACTAAGTATCTATGTCATAGCATGGCATCCTTCACACCTGCAGGAATCGGGATAAATATGATCCCGAGATAAAATTAGCCATAAAGAGAGATCATCATTATTTTCCATCTGTTTAGTCTCCCTGACCTATTCGCGTTTTGCTCATCCTTATCCGTTAATTTGTAGCTATTTCAAATTTTCATTTTTTCTATTATTATTCGATAAGATGGAGATAACGCTCACCTAAGCCATTTTGATTTTATTATATCCATGATCTATTGAGCCTATTATTTAATCCTTATCGGTCGTATTTAAAATGTGTTACAAATTAAATGCTGGTCACTGATCGCGATTATCACGCGATTGTAGGGTTTATGATCACGTGATTAACTCGTGTGGGAATTGATACATCGGTTAAGTTTTTTCTAACCGGATAGCAACTAATTTTAATTATTTATAATGAGATTATTATTAAAAAAAAAACAATTATACTAAACTTGGTGTAACATATATTTTATTTAGAATCCATTTTTCTGTAATTATAACTAGAGTCAAAAGAACGAAGAAAGACACAAGAACGATTGCCCAATCAGTATGCTTTAAATTGAAATCCCGTTAAGCCTAATTTTCAGAAGTGTTTCGATATTTGTGTGATTAACTTATCATGTGATAATAAAATGCAAATATTAGAATATTTATAATGTCATATTCTATATTTATAAATCAATATTAAACTACAGTAAATCTCGAAGGTTATTTGAATAACCCTATAGGACCTTTATTAAGATAGTTTAAGATAAGACTTGTTCCATTCATGGGCCAATAAATGATAAATCCTGATCATTTCTTTAAAGAGAGAATGCAACCTAACACATCGAATTGTGAACCTCGTTGAGATCTCGCCTTATCGACGTGCCTTTGCTCATTGGTCGCTGACCCATCAATACGAAGAAATTCAGTATCTCCGTGAATTCAGCTAAGCCTACTTTCTGGGTAAGTTTTAAATTTATTCCTAGTTTAATATTTGTTTGTAAATTGTTTTACTGGTGAGATTAGGCCTATTTAAACGATTAGGAATCGATAAAAAATACTTGTTGTTTGGTTTCATTCTCCCTTAAATATAATAACATTGAAAAATAATTCATATATAGATGGCAATTTTTATTAAAAATCTAAAGATAGATTGTACACGTAAGAATATTATATTAAAGTTTGATGAAAAGTGATCGAAATAGTCAATAATTGCCGCTGATAAAGGCGGTCCTCATCGTCTCACTGTTAATTGACAATGAAACAAAAATATCAATTCAATAAAAATTAACGGTATGATATTTAATATATACATACATGCCCATATCACATTTTTTTGTAATATTATTTAAGTTAGTAATCATTTCAAACATTATTCTTTTAAGCAATACATTATTAAGTTTAAAAATTAATTCCCGGACCTGGCAGGTTGGAGATTGATTTGTTAATAGCCTTGAGGATAGGTCCAGAAATCTTGCTCTTGAGAACATTCTTGAACATATTGGTAAAAGCGAAACCCATTCCGTTCAAAATCCAGTTCAAAGGTCCTAAGTTCTTGAAATTAACCGAAATTTTTCCAATCTTGTGAATGGTCATCTCAGTGGCTTTGGGTTTAACTCCGTTCTTTGAATTGGCTGGAACCTCCATAGCGATAGTGGCCTTCAAGTACTTAATCGTTGACGACATATACCAAGGAATGTTCAGTTTGCCAAACCAGGCTCTGGCGTCCGTTCCAACGTTCATGTTTTCCACTGCCAATGTTGCTTTGACTTTGATGATATCGCCTTCGAAATCCAGAGTAGCGTCTCCAGCTCGGTGTAGAGTTGCTAGGCCTAGAATTCAATCAATATCAATCTAGATAAGTGTTCCAATTACTTTAATTACAACCGAAAATAAAAGGAAAATACCTTTTAAAAGTCCATTGGTCGCCTTGAAACCGCCGTGAAATCTTACTTTAAAAAAAAGGGGAATATATATGTTGGTGTGTCAAAATGTCAAATCAAAAATAAAACTTTGTGTCCGATTCTCACAATAAATTACCCATAAAGAGGTAAAGGGAGGGGGGAGAAATGTATAAATTTGACAAAATATTACCAAAGGAAAAATCTCTAAATTTGACAAAAAATTACCAAAGGAAAAATCTCTAAATTTGACAAATAATTTCCAAAGGAATAAATCTCTAAATTTGACACGTTACTTCTAAATTTGACAAAAAAGTCAAGTTTAGCCCCCTGCCAATACGATTTAAGAACAGTAAATAGTAACCACCGTGCGGCCAAACTTATCACGACTTAAGGATTCATACCTAAACCAACTTTCTTGTCGAAACCTTTGTTGATGTCGGGGAGGCTGAGTGGATCGAGGTTCGATTCGAAGAATGATTCTCTCGCGTTTTTCAACAGTTCGTCCAAGTACTGATTAGCGTTACCCACCGCCGTTTGGTACTCGTAGTGACCCATTACGCCGTGCGTTTCATTTTGCGGTTGACCTATATCTTCTTCGGGGTATTCTGAAAATATGAAAATAAAACTTTACATGAATTTTTCAAATTGAAAATGTTAATTGCATATTTCATCTAACGTAATTATATTTAATTATATTGAAAATAGAGTATTAAAGGGTGAGTAAAGCCTTACAACAGGTGATTTTCAATCGATATATTCAACGTCCACTAATAAAAATGTTTTCTTAATAGGAAAGTAGAAATCAATGGAGAATTTGGTATCTCGCCGTTAACCAGTCTCCAGCGAATTACTCCTCAAGTAGACTCTTTTATTCGTTGGCTGAAGACTGTTTAACAGTGAGATTTCAGTCTCTCCTTGTTAAAAACTGATTATGGGGTGTGGCTACACTAATGGAGTTATCCATCTTGTTTTTCTACCTTAGTGAATTAGGTTTGTTTCAAGTATTAGGAAGCGATAGAAACATTCTAGTTGTGGGGCTTCATTGTCCCTTTTCTTGAAAATATTAACAAAATGTCTAACAAAAACTTACCAATAACGATGGATTCACATTGTACGTGACTTAAGAAGGCCAGGATCGCCAAGCAACTCAGTGTTTTAAACGTCATTTTTGAAATGAAGAGAATCTATTTGTACAAGATGACGAAAATCAACTGTTAAGACTTCTTAACGAGACCCCTGGAAAGATCGTCTGACGAAATCTGCCGCTTAACCTTGGCTTTTTATTGATGGGCATTTATCTATGCATCAGAATTTGATCTTCTCTTTATCTGATACATATCATTTCAAGCTTGTTTAATTTTTTTTTTTTTTTTTTTTTTTCTGTGAGATGACGGCAGCGTGACTTTACATGACTAGATCGCTAGAGAATTTTCCATCTGTCTCTTTACTCCGATGCCAAAGTAGCTTCTCCTTCCGCCTCTCTTTTCCTAAATGACGGTCTTGTGATCCCTTAAAATTCCCAAGAGATTTTACTCTCTACAACTTTACTACGGCTTAAATCGATTGGTTTTATCCCTTGAACGAACTGAATTTGTATCCGAGGAGACGCTAGGAATTAAGGAATAGTTACAGGAATGTTGATGATTAGTATTTGTTTCAATCTTCAACTCTGTTAAGGGATTGTTCGCGTACAATTTTCTTTGCTTTTTTCGGCTTCTGGGAAGAGCTTCTCTCTCTCGGGCTCTTGTGTTCGATTTTTTTCTTTTTGATCTTGATTTCTAAAGAAGTAATGAAATGTTTTCTTTTATTATATGTAATAACTAATAAAAATACCCGTAATTAGCGTTTTAGTTTCTCCATTCAGTTGAATAGAGATCGGGGTTTGGACAAGAAAATTTCTGATTATTTTATCTTTATTCATAACTTAAATTTTTTCGAGGAAAGTCTATTATAAATCCAATGTAATCGCGAATAATTTTCCGATTATTTTTTATTATTAACTGATTAACTGATAGTTGTGGATTATTTTGTCCAAACCCCGATCTCTACAGTTGAATTACAGATTGGAATACAGACAGTGGGGGAAGAAATCACTGGCTAGATATGAATGTTTCTTGATAGATGAAGTTAAATGACTGGTTCTACTCGACTTATTGGCTTAATCTGGGCTAATTATTCAATTCATCGGGTAGACACGTAAAAATAAAATACCTAAATATAACATGACTCTACCACGTTCTTTTTCCAACTCTGGCTCTATTAAACTCTGTTAAAAGCCGTATCTTCTCTAGAATTTGCAGCTTTAAAATTATACATTCCCTTATGCGCACAGACTATCTTTAACTGTACAATTTGTTAAGGTCAATGTCGTCTGCTAACCAAGAAAAGAAGGGGCTCTACAAATCGCAGATAGTCCCTTTAAATGCAATACAATAAAAGATATTCTGATCTCTATTAAATCGAAAACAGTGGACAATCTATATACCAAATGTATAATTAGTAACATAATTATGTTTATAGATTACAGTTCAATTAATATATATCTTAGAGTGACAAATATGTCTTGGTATAACGTCCAAGAGTTCCAATAAAAAACCATTAACAATAGATAGTGCGAAAAACTGTACTTAGAATTTGAAAACATATTTACTCGTTTTCGAGGCAAAGTTAGGTTTCAGTCTCTCTTTAAATCAAAATCGATATGTCGGCAAACAGCAAACCACGACGCAGTACTTTCGGTTTCTGTAACAGAAACCCAAGTGGTCGGTTTTAAAAGGGAAAATTTTTCGTAGCTGCTTTAATTCAAATTTTAAAAAGTGAAATGGGGGTTTTCCTTGGCGTGACGCCATCTCATCTAGTTTAAAGAAAATGTTTCAATGGAGACTGGTTTTGAGTGACGGAGATCTTACGAGATTTCATAGATCTCCCCCTTTCGTTATTAACGTTTTGTTAGTATAACTAGTTTAAACAAGTAGTCTGCGTGATATCCTTGAACTATGTAGGATTTTATTGTGATTAAGTATTTTCCCTATTATTATTTTTCTAAGTAAAATCATCTTTGAAGATCAGATTGACGAAAATCATTCTTGATTTGATATAAAATCGTGAAATGTTTCTGATCATTCCTTCTTCCATATTCGAACCGAATGTGATCTAGTTGTTATATATTATAATAACTGAAATTCCTCCTTGTTAAAATTGCCTTTGATAGCGACCACAGCTGTTTAAAATTATGTTTTCCTTCAAGGCCCGTTTTCACTTGCACGAATCTGCGACGCATTCGTTTTGAGGGTTACTAAACAGGCGCAGATTCACGCAAACCGATTTTAGCTGCCAAATGAGTTTTGCTACCGACGTAGAAATAATTAAATATGAAAGAGAGACCCACATCATTTCATTTGTATGATCTTTATCATATAGGTACCGTTTGATATTTCAACTTCATAAAACTCGCGTCCTTCGAGTTTTATTTGAACGACGCGTTTGTAATTAAAGCCAATAATAATCAATTTATTAAACGAGATGAGAATGTGACAATCACTTATTTCAAAATTAAAATTATGAGTTAAGAGATAAATACCAAAAATCAAAAATAAGTACTTTTTTTGCCCAATTCTTTTCAGCTTTAGCGTTCCCGACAGGCAGACAGACAGACGGATATATATAGAGAATTACATATTTTGATTATTATGATTATTTATACAACGTGACAACAATATAAATTTCAAAAGACCGTCGACAAAATGTGTCTATATAATTTTACTCTCTTTACACAAGGCCATTTAAAATCTGATGGCAAAGCAGGGCTAGTTTATTCTAATTATTTTTCCTTGTCATATGTATACTATAACGAATGGTACTGGTTTTTGAGGCGTTAACTTTTATTTATGGGTATATGCTTCGGTGATTTCCACGTTAGTAGTAACTTTATTTAAAAGATCATTAGGTCATCTCAGTATCAAATCAAAAATTTCTAATTTTTTAAAGTACTTCAATCTTTTTCGCTTATTATTCTTCAAATTCTTCAATTTTTTAATTGCGTATCTATATTTTTATACAAAATTTAATTAATTTGCATATTACGAACGTAATATTTCAAATAAATATTGATAATTCTACTCTTAAAACCAGATAAAATTAATATTTTTAATAATTGAAATTCGTTTATTACCGGGTAATTTAAATTATTTACAAATAACGAAAATGAATGTGGAACACAATATTAAGCCATAATCGAGGTCTTAAGATATTGATAGGTTAAATGGAACACGATAAAATTAAATTATCAATTTTTTTCTATTATTATGGGAGTAAACACCGATTAAGTATAATACCTTATGGACTTCAACTGCGTACCTTGTTCCCGTTAGACTATAAAAGGCCCCATCACCCATTGAGAACCTCACATTCCTTAATCAAAGCTTAAACTTAATTAGTTAAAGTAACATGTGCAAAAAATGATCTGGAAACCATTCTTTCTCGGTGCCTTTTTCTTGGTTTTTTTTAAAACAGTTTTTTCCAAAGAAGAATTAGAATATTATAAGTTGGGTATGTCATATCTAAATTAATATAAATTGCCGGTAATTACAGATATATTGTAACGAGCTTAAAAGGAGTTAGAATTTGTTAATCACTTCCTTATAAAATCGACTGTAACTTTGGTAGAAATCCAATTTAAAAATCGATTTTTCCTATAAATATTTAGAGGTCTAAGGCTCCTAAATTTCCGTAGGAAAATCAGTCAATTATGGAAGTTTCCACGATTGACTGATTGTTGATGTATAAATCAAATTTCTAAGATCAGGATTGTTAGCTCCCTATTAGAGGATATTACTTTTTTAATGATTTAATTTGGGATAATATTACATTACGAATTTAAGGTCATCTTTTTAATTAAATAACTTATTACTAATCCTTTAAGATTATCCTGGGGAAACATTTGTTACGTCATTACACAATAATGAATTAAATGATGGCGATAATGGAGCTAATTACAATGTGGCTAACGCTAATGTATTCTTGGACATGATGTTAAAAGACGCCGAAAAAAAGATAAAGGATAACAAATTGGATCCTCTTACCCTTCCTGATACGAACAAATTGGTTAAACAACGTCTTTTGGTTTTAGTATTGGAAGGAGGGTATAGTACAAGAAACGGGAAACTTCACGGTAAATTTTATTTCATCGCTTTCTCTCACTCTTTACATCGATCTTTATATGGTAATATTGAACAATGATACGTTAGGCCTGTCTACCATCCACCGAGCCGGAAATTCGACTTTGGAAAATAAAGGGGACAGTATGGAAACGGTAGCCACGTTGTCCTTTCGCCACCTGTCTGTGGAAACGGACGCGCAAGTATGGTTGACCGCAGTCAATGTTCCCTTTCGTATGACAGCCTCCATCGAGTATTTGAAGGCAACCATAACGGTGGTGATTCCCTTAAGCAAGGGGGAAAAGATCAGGGCCACCAGTTTTGTCATTAACGAAATTGGCCGAATTTCCATGAAGTTCAAAAACCTTGGGCCTCTGAACTGGTTGTTAGACGGACTCGGCAGTTTAGTGACCAATATGTTAAAGAATGTTATCAAGAATCAGATATCACACAAAATGCTGGACTCTATCAACTCGGTCATTCCTAAATTAGCTGGTGGTTTTGGAATTTAATTACTAGTACTTTTAACACCAAAGTGACCCAACTAATAATTATTGAAAGGTTCATCTTTTGTTAAATATAATATTATACATGTATAGTCAGGTACTCGTAATATCTTAGATGTCTAGTTTTTAATTTATATTATAATATCAGAATTGATGTAAATATTTAAATACATAATTAAAATAATTAAAAGACGATTAAATAACTTTTATTTTAAAATATATTTATTGTTATTCTTGTTGGATATTTAAAATATTGGTAGTTTGGAGTCTTGCAAGTACTTCTTGACAATTCCGTGCATGACCTTTTCAGTAACGTTCTTGACGGTTCTCTTTAAGAGATCGGTGATCAATCCGGAGAAGAAGTTGATCAAGTATTTCAAGGGGCCCAAATTGGTTATTTTTACTTCCAAACCCCTTAAAGCTTTCAAGGAGAACCTAAAATAAGGAGAAATTACATATTTGAGTCTCATTTTTAGGCACTGAGAACTTACTTGGTCAATTCGGCTTTACTACCGGGAACAGCGGTTCTCGAGAGAAGTTGCAAGTCAATATCCGCGAAACCAACTTTGGCAACGATATCGATGGAAGGTCCCAAGTTCATGAACTTAAGGTCGGCGGTAGCCTTGGCGTTAAGAACACCCATGCCCAGAGTAGCGTCAACGATCATGGTTCCGTTTCCGAAGGACAGGGTACAGTCGTCGGTCCTGTGCAAGGTGGTTAGTCCGTTGATAATGGTATTTCTGACCTTCATTTCTCCTTTCCAAGTGACTAGGATGATCTTTCTTTCGAAACCGACCCTCTGGTCGGGCATTAGGTATGGCTCCAAAGGTACGTCAACGTTTTTTCTCATGCTGTCCAAAAGCATGTCCACGAAGTAGTTGGCATTACCTTTGTCCTCAGGCTTTTGAGCTAATTTTACGATAACAAGAAGTTTGGTGGTTTAAAGGCATTATGAAGGCTCTCTACCCTAAAGAGTTAAGTTCTAGTTTTCTGAAACCAAACGCTCCTTCAACACGATATATTATTAAATCACATGATTAACTTCTTATATATAAAGGCAAAGAAATAAATGTATTTATTTCGGTGTCCCTTTAATTATTAATTTGAAAAACAAGCATTGAAATAAATTACAAAATCGTTACCTATGCAGAAAGCGCAAACGGACAATAGAATTAAAACCTTAATCATTTCGGCTCTGTTGTTTTAATTATAATTCTTACACGAGAACTAAACTGTTCAACCAGAAAGAATTGAACCTAATAAGACAATTTTTATGATAGAAATACATTTTTAATTATGATTCCATATCAATATTTGATGAGAGTCTACCCACCTGGTAACTATAGATTAAAATAATCGTGGTATTAAGATCCTGTAAACAAATTAACGCGTTTAATCAAATTCATGTAGTAAAGATAGGAGAACTGCACATGCTTTCACTGGTGATTGTATGTCAAGCACTCCATACCTTTATATCCACTGGTTTCAAAATTGAAGTCCACCTATACATAGAAATGCGTCTAAAGAAACCTTGGATATATTTTAACCCTGAATTAATCTCGTAACAAGATGGTCAAGACTATAGGAATAGGGTCATTCCACACGGGTTCGAACACTCATGTTACCATGGGTCGGCCGATTTTAATGAAATTTTACATACGTTAATTTGCGGCTATTTAATGGTCAAATCCCAGTTTTTAGCCCAAAATATTGATTAGAAATAAAACTAGAGGCTTTTGAAAATATCCCCCGTTTTTAGGTGTCCGCCATGACGATATTCGTACCCCTAAACATTATGGCGAATAACTTTTTCCCAGTTTGATCAAATCTCATGATATTTTCAGTTTTAAGGTAATATATAGCTTAGATTTCAATAGCGCTAACGAAATGTTTCTATCTTTAATGGTGTTCTCGCAAATAGGGGTCCTTTCCAAAATTTTGAAGAAGGGGGGGGGTCAACTTCGAAGCGCAGCTCTGAAAAAGGCGCAACTTCGATTTTGAATTTTTTGCCAGTAATAGATAGCCCTATACCTAGGCTTTAATTTCATATCCAATTTGTTTGTGATATTTGGGTGCTAAAGACCGAAAAACGTGAAAAATCAATTTTGAAGAAAAACACATTTTTTTGGAATTAAATAATTTTTTATTTGGCCATAAATAATGCTCGCGCATTATCTAGGCATAGTTTGGTCGTTTTAAATTTGTAAGTTCCCTGTCTGAATGATATTGTAGCGGCACATTATTGAAAAGGGCAGGTAAAATGCATAAAATGGAATTTACAGGTACAAAACTTATATCATTTTGAGATTCCGAAGAAACTATCGCGTTACCTTTGTTGCATTTCATTAATCTGAGAAGGAAGTGATTTTCTTCTTCATTGGCTTCTAACACTAAGGCCACCTACCAATCCTCGTCATATTTGGCCGCTACATAGTCCCCAACAGAAACATCGTCAAATATAAGTGCATTCGGTTGATATCAGTATTCTCAATTATAATCACCATAACATTTGTATTGAATATATCACGTGAAACTCTCTACATTTTTAATTCATAGTGTGATATGGGGATAAACTCATGGTGGCTTCAAGCGTCAGTAACAGTGGAAGCCTTAGAAAGACGTTCTTGAAGGAATAGTCGATGGAGTTTAACATCCTCTTTCGAAATGTAGAAAAACATATTTCCAAAATAGTTTTTTTCTGACCATTCGTAGTCGTTAATATTTGATCCACTTCAGTGTTTTGCAAGTACGCCAGGTATACCAAACGCTAGGCTGTTCCCCCAGTACCGTCATATCAGAAATAGATCTATTTCTGGTCATATTCTAATAAAAATCTAATTTAATCGCTCATTGTAAAATGTATGCAAAATTAGGGCTAAATCTTGTTCTTACATTAACCTATGACGTATCATATTGATACTCAATTCAAAAGTCAGCCTAAGAGTATAGCGTGTAGAATACCACCCAGAACTATTTCAACAATATTAAACAGGGTAACCAATAAAGCTAGAAGCTTACGCTCGCTCTTGTCCCAAGTAAGCGTCCAATAAGAATGCAGATGCAACTTCAAAAAACCTAGGACACTTTTTAATTTTGAATAATTTTGGTATAAATTAATTTTAAAACATAAAATCCGTGATACGATACGATTAAATAGTCACGATTACGTTTAATTCTAGACATTTTTGACAAAAATCATGTCGAATTTTATTAAATTTCAATAGAAACTAGTGGTAGCCAATCGCGGGCCAAGGAAATTTCCCGCCACATTTTGAAACACATGGAACAAAATATATTTATTACTATAGAACCGAACTCTTAAAAAATGGAATTTTGTTACAGTTGTAATTAAGTTTAAAACCGATTTAAATAGACTTAAATTATGGATTCTTAATTTAACTTAATTTCATTGATTTACATTAATTTCATTATTTATTTAATTTCTATAACATTAACCCAAGCCGTAATAAAACATTTGAACGCGTAACGGATGCTTAATAATACCTAGAATAATATTCATTCGTTTAAATTTCATTAAATCCGTTAATTTAGCCTAATTATTTAAATTGTAATTTCTACCAGTCGGAGTTTTCCTACCTATTACACTAATCTTTCATTGGAAGTTGAGTTATATCCGTAGCGTATTCGGGCTGTACAAATATATATAGAAAAACCAAGACCCCCAATTTTCTGAAATGGAATAGTCCATAGAGACTTTTTTGGCAATTTTTATCATTTTCTAATGCAACCATTTTTGGAGCTAAGATCAACCGTAATTTGCAGAGTGTTTTATACGGAAAAAGAGTTTTGGTTTATTATTCTCCCGCTGAAAATAAAAGCTGACTCCGCGCGCGCCCCGTTTCTCCGGGAATTTCATTCCCCTCTCATTTCAGACCCCTTTACCTCCGTTTGCCAAACAAACCGAATGATGTTTTATTTAAACTACAGGGAAAAAAATAAGGTTAGGATTTCCCCTTAATGGAGTTTTGTCTCTATTCAATTTTTAAGCACGAACACTAGTAACTTCTATCGTTCATGGAAGAAAGCGAATGGGGCTATGGAGTAAAGAAACGCTTTCCTCCTAAGTTATGGGCTCCCCTCTATTACAACGAGCTCCGTGAACCAAAAAATGGAAGAAAATGCGGAGGGGGTTTGATTTAAATTAAATATTTAATTAAATACTTAATTTTGAGCGTCGAAATGAACATTTTTGAAATTCCCGCGCGCCAATCTATCGAAACACGTTTAATTTTCTTAATTACGATTTATTTTAAAGCCGTAGTGACGTGATAAACATTTTAAAATCAAGAAAATAGCTTAATTAGCCCCAAACTTTTTTAAATAACTAATTAACGGATGGTCTTAGGATAAAGAGACTAATTTTATTTTATTCTCCGTATCTTAATTGACTTTTTTACATATATCACATTTAAACGCGTCTTAATTTCAAGGCGGGAAAATTATTTAAAAACTTCGAAACAAAAAAATTGGTTAAAATAGTGGAACTTAATTACGTAACTAATTAACCGCTTATCCCAGGATAATGAAATTAACTTTTTTGAGTTTCTCGCGCGTTAATTAACTAGATTAAATATGCTTTGTTTAAATATAATCGAGATTTAATCTAATTATAAGCGTTAATTAAATTTTTCGAACTGAAAAAGGAGTTAGGCTTAACTTTCTAATTGAATAACTAATTAACTATTAGTCTTAAGTTAATTATAATAACACGAGCGGATTCCTCGTATTCTAATCTATCAGATGACATAGTTTTGGATTTAAAATTCGTTAAAATTAAGCTAAATATTTAGGTTTTAACGAAAAGACTCGTTCGAAAACCTTTTTCTCAAAATGAAACTTTCAGGACGAGATACGCTGCCATAGAATTTTCTTACATCCAGTTTTACAATTTTAAACGCGATTTAAATATAGTTTTAAATTAATTAGGGGCTCTAATTAAGATAAATTAAAAAGAAATATAAGTATTCTTAGGGTTGAGGACGCGGGCAATCCGATAAAAATATGTTTGAAAAGTTACGAGCAATTTTAATTTTAATTTAGATTAAATTTAATCGCGATTAAACTTGATTAGGAATATATAAGCTCTTAAAAACACTCCTTGCGTTTTTATATAATTAAATTAGCCTATTTTAGCCTCAAAATGCGAAAAAAATATTTTAATTAACTTAATTTTATCAATTAACTTTAATTACAAATATATTACGATATAATTTACGCTTAAAAATAATTATAAATCAATTTCGGTAAATATTTGCACCAGTTTGCGTCAAAATCTACTAATTAAACACAAATTATCCCTTTAATTAATGACCTTTATAAAGTTTACGTATTATTAATGCAAAATATGTCGAGATTTATAAAATAGAATAAATATTTCTAATATTTATTACGTTTTGAAATTAAATATTACGAATATTTACTAAAAATGAACTGAAATTATTCACTAAAGTTAATTACGTCTAAACATATGAATTAAATATTTTTTGCTTTTCAAATTCTAATAAAAATCTAATTTAATCGCTTATTGTAAAATTTATGCAAATTTGGGGTTAAATCTTGTTAGATTAACCGCGAAGAGCGCTATCTCTGACATTTCATATTGATACTTAATTAAAATATCACCCTAAGAGTACAGCGTGTAGAAAACCACTCTGAATTATTTCAACGATATTAAATAGGAGACATTAATAAAGCTAGAAGCTTACGCTCGCTCTAATCTATAGAATAATTTTGAATTTAAACAAAATTTTAATTATTAAAAACTTGGTATCAATTAAATTATACTTTTACTAGATTCGAGTAAAGTTTAACTAAAATTTAATTAAAATTAAAACAATTCAACCTACAGATGTCGCCCTGTAATGTCCATCAGTTTCCAAGTTTCGGGAGGGGAGAGCATCGACAAACTACTAGTTTGTCGATGGGGAGAGGGAGTCCTAAGACTTCAGCCAATGGCGAGGCTAGAAACCTTTTAGTACCAATTTCAAACTCTTAGAAGGCGTCGCTTCGGAACTCCGAAGAACAATTCGAAATCAAATCTTTAACCGTAACTTTAAATGTTGAATTTACAATTTCGTAATTAACGAACAATCAAATGTGGACTTAAAAATTTACACCTACTACTAATTTAATACTAATTATCGCTTTAAGTAAGTACCTTTATAAACTTGAATATTAAAGTTATTGACGCCGCAGTGAATACAGTACCTAGACCCCACTAGGGTTGGGTCTAGCTAAAAATGGAACATATATTTGCGGTTGTAAATAATTATACTTATTCTTCAGCTTTAATGGCGTCAGCTTAACAAACATAATATACCATGTACGCAACTTTTAGATTTTTATTGTGATATGTTAGAGTTAAAAAAATGTACTAGGCGTGGCATCATGACAGGTGTTTCTCAGATTACATGTATTTTTGCGAACTATGCATCGAAAACACGCGATGATCTTTAGAACCATCCTAGACTCCCTGGCAATGGTGTTCTAGATACCGAATTTGTCAAGGCATAGCTGTAAGGTCCGTAGAAAGCGTTTGTCATCTTCATTAACATGATATTGACGACTCCAGGCTTTAGAGCCTTTTTAACGCTGTTATTAACTGGACCCAACCCGTTGAATTCCATTTCCATTTTGCCTAAACTGACTACCGTGAATTGAGCTAGTGCGGGATTACTAGAACCCCTGCGTGACGTAATCACCATGTTTAACAAAGGTCGGGTGTAATTGACCTCTACTGCTCCGATTCTTTCCGGTAATTTTCCGTATTTGACCTTGGCCTGATATTGAAGTGATTTAATCGGTTATAGTTCTACCTGTTCTGGTAAGAAATTTATTTAAAACGAGTATATGTTTCTTACCCCATAGTTTACTTTCAAATAGTTGAAGGTCACAGAACAGTTGAAGGTGATATTGCCATAGCTTAAGTAAGGAGTACCGCAATCTAGAGGTCTATAGCCCTTGCTGAATCCAGACATAGTGCCATTTAGAAAATGAGCGAAAACATTAACACCAACTGGTCCAATTTTGTCCTTGCCGTGGTCGTAAAACGGTGGCATTATTAGAGGGTCCAATCGGTTACTCCGTATCTCTGTAGTCATGGATATTTGCAGGAGACTGTCCACATAGTGGTTAGCGTCGCTTACACTCGAAGCTTGAATCAAAGCTGTTAGTTGATAAGGATGCGGTTAAATTATAAAATGTTATTGATTAGTACTTATAATTAATGTTTTGGCTACTTACAATCACAATGGAATAGAAAAATGCAGCAACAGAGCAAAATAATAATTCTAGCCATGTCGTTATAGTCGAGATTTCGAAGTTGCGTGTTCGTTCGTTGTCCCGAAGAAAGTGGCTTATAACTTAGGCTTCAATAAGGTTTTAATAACTGTTGAGATATTCCCAACCATGACCTGTCAGCGAGATTTTACGTCATTATTGATTTCAATTTCGCCAAGACAGCCAAATTTTATAAGCGCTGATTATCTGCAGATTCATGGCTGTCGTTGGAAAAATCTTTGTTGAAAGTTCCAGGAAAAAAAATGTTTTGTTGTTTTTGTAAAATTCTATTGTTCTTCGAGAAGCCTCTCATCGTTTTTGGCCTACTCACTGTAGATACATAATCAACGTAAGTCAAAAATATCTATATAAACATATTCAACAGTGTGTCTTAATTAGCATAATTAAGGTCAAACTTTATTTTATTTTGATTTAAATGGTTAATATTAAGCATATACGTTCGCTAAAATATTCTTCAAGAAATACCTATAGACATACATAACATCGAACCGTAACGTATAAGCAAATACCAATTCAAATTCCCCGGTTCTTTGGTTAACACGTGACAGGATAGTGACGTCATATTAAGGTCCAACAACCGTATGCTTTTTTTTCCAATGCGTCAACTAATTTTCCCGGAAATTCATCTTTACCAAAATACCAAAAGGCAGTCATTTTGCTTTAGTTCGTTATTTAGCAATTTAGCGTTTAATTTTTTGTAAATTATTTTAATGAAAAATGCCAAATCGAAGAAATAGGCGAGGAAATAATTTTCCAACCGATTTTACTTACATAAGTCCTTGCGTTAAATTAACCTTGTTTTTCTTCAATTTTCTGTTTTGGGTGAGTTAAGCCTTTGTTATGTCATAATTTTTCATTTTTTCTTTGTAATTTATTTCATAATGTTATATTTAACGTTTTAATGTTATTGATAAAGGATTGTAATGTTTTAGCTTATCGGTGGTGCCATAATTGGTATAGGAGGCTGGTCCTATTTCCAAGAATATGCCGAAGGTGCTTCTGAAAGCGTGAACAATGCCTTCAATTTGGTGCTAAATATATCGCTGGTTGTTATGATATGTGGGGGATCCATATTTATAATTAGTTTTTTCGGTTGCATCGGAGCGTTGAGAGAAAATCTCTGTCTTCTTCGTATTGTGAGTACTTTTATTTCAAAACATTGTTGTAAATACGGCGATTAATTTACAAACAATCTTTATTGTTTTCAAGTATTCTTTCATCCTCTTGTTGTTATTCTTGGGTGAAATGGTTGTTGCTACATTAGCGTTCGTCTTCCCAACAAAGTTTTCAGATTTGGCTAAGAAAGGTTTATCGAACGATCCAATCGTTAAGTATAGAGATGACGTAAATCTACAGAATTTCATTGATATTATGCAACAAGAGTTTCAATGTTGCGGCATTTCCCATCAAAGTTACAAAGATTGGTCTAAAAATATATATTTCAATTGTACCGTAACGAATAACAGCACGGAAAAATGCGGAGTTCCCTACTCTTGTTGTCAAAATCCCCGAAATTTGGACGTAAGCTAATAAAAAAAATTAACATCAATAATTAACTTTCATCTAATTAAAATCTTTCAAATCCAGAGTGGGTTGTTAAACATACAATGTGGCTATCATGTACAAAATTTGGTAAAGTATTAAACTTGATTAAAATTACTTTTGTGGTTAAAGAGAGAATGAAATGAACACCTCGTAGTGTGAGCTTGGCTAAGTTTGGACACCTTTAGGAAAAATGGGGTTCCAGCAATTAATAAATGTAACAGAAGAACAAAAACTTAAAGAAACCTCACTTAGGCATTCTAAAGTTTTTAAGATTTTAAAACCAGTAAATTTGGATGATCAGTAATGGAAAGAGACCTTAATATAAAACAAGTATGAGATAAAAATTCTTCAAATTTCTTGTTAGTTCATATATGAAATTTTGGCATGCCTTGATCTCTTTAAAACAAGTCTTTCGCCCAATTTGTTGCAATTTTTTTAGGAAAGCTAAACACAGTATATGGGTTTCCAGAAAAACTTGTTCACTTCCTTATTATACCAGATATATTTAAAATTATAAGTGTTCAAACTTAGCTGCGTCCAAACTTACCCAAACTAACCGGACAATTAAAAATAAAATCATCAACTTTAATTTTACTTATATTTCTCGATGATTTAGACGGAATCTGAAGTTAGAAAACGTATTTTTACAATGGGTTGTGTGGAAGCGCTTGAAGAATACGCCAAAAAGAATTTACACATTATAGCCGGTGTTTTATTGAGTGTAGCATTAATCCAGTTATTCGCGATTTATTTATCGCGAACGCTTTTAGGGCAAATTGAAGCTCAGTTAAGTCAATGGACGTAGATTATGACGAAAATCTTTTTAAATATATATTTGAAAAATGCTCAATGTTATAAAGGGATCAAAACAAAACTGGTTTAAAAACAAAAGACACGACGCATTTTCTCTTCCAAATGAACAAAAACTAGTCGTAATTAAATGTATTTAATCTATAATTAAACTAATACAAATCTTAATTATAATGTTGAGTACGATAAAAAGAAAATATGAATTTTTTAAATGGAAAAGAAGTTTGAACAAAAGTAAAGAAATCCCTTTTCCGATTATCAGTTTTATTTTCAACTTTTTCACCTGTTGACTTTATCGTGCTTTTAAATTTTAAATAGCCTGCGGAAACAATTAGATTAATGCTAAATACTTAGAGTGTATCAAGAGATTAAGGTTTCTTTTATGTTAAGAATGTTTCGTTTGTATCTTTCTACGTTCGCTTACATTTTTTTCACGTTATTCAACTTTAGCTTTCTATGTATATTAATATGACTTTCATCTCTCGGTAATTTAAAATTTTTAAATATTCTTAATCTGTTGTTAATGGAAGTGTTGTTTGTAATATAAAGTGTTTATGCCAATTTTTAGGTATTATTTTAATCAATGTACAGTTTAATTTGATAATATAGCCATGTTTACATAAAATTAGCGTATAATTAAAATTTAAAACCAATTTAATACCAGTTTTATAAAAAGACTGATACCAAAAACAAATTGTGCCGTACTGTTATATATTTAAATTTAAAATAAGGCCATTAATTGCCATTTTAAAAGTTGAAATATTAAATTTAATGAGGCATTATACTTTAGTTCCCGTGTTAAAACTATAAATTTATCATAGTATTATTATTTTTAATTTTTTATTATTATGGAAAAAAAGGTGCTTTTTAAGTTTAATATTAAGAAGATAATTATTAATAAATGATAATCGAAATGATTTTATAGTTATAGTAATAAAAGCGTAATATATCTGTATTACTAGCTAAAGTATTAGACGTTTACGAAAATTGATGATAACAGTGTTTTAAATTAAGCATTTTACTGTGCTATACTTTTGTAATATTTGTATGATGATCTTAAATCTTAATCATTCCAATTGATCAGTAAAATGTTGTATATTACGAGAATGAATGTTTAATTATTAATATTTTGTACATGGTGCGTATATTTGATTGAAGTTTTAAATTTTTGGCGTTTAATTTATCCTTTTTTGCTTTTACAGGGCTGACAGCATTGTTTCAGGATTCGTACGAAATTTTCATGATGATTTTCACTGACTTCGATGATTTTTTTCATGACCATTCTTTGAAGGAATGATGTTTTTGTTTTGAAATTTAAAGCACCAATGCTCAGAGTGTGAAAAACCAAAGGTGCACCAGATGAATTTGGATCTCACTGTCTTGCATTTTTAATACAGGGTAATTAATGACTTGGAACTGGGAGTAAAGTTAATGTTTATAATTTTATAACGATGTAACAGTCCCTCTTAACATTTTAAATGGTACTAGAGTGTAGCGAGTAAAGGTGGGGAAATTAATCATCCACATTCCATTGTTTTGAAGTATTGTTTTGTAAGTTCCATAAATGAACTGGTTTCAAAAGAAAACATATTCACGGCGGTGCTGAAGCGTCTGCCGCCTACTAAGGTGTTGATTCCTGTGTGAAGACATGCTAAAATTCAACACAACAGCTTTTCAAAGTCAACCTACAGGGCGGCGCTGCGATAGTTTAAAAATGGTAGCAGAGCGTTGTGTGGATCAGTATAGGGATATTAGAGAGATAAATCACCATATTTCTAGACAGCTATAAATGAATATTTCATGCATTTTGTTTTTGAAGTTAAATTCCATTTATAGTGAAACTAATTTCAATATTGTTTTAATGAAACACATGGTGTTTCATACGCTTAAAGGGTCTAGCTAAGCAAGAAAAGAAGTCGACTTTAAAGGGGCTTTAAAAATCGCAGATAGTCCCTTTAATACTACAGTCTATGCAAATTTCATCCCCCAAATTTCAAGGGGTAGTGGCTAGTGGGTACTTCTCTGGGCTCCTGTCTTATCATGGCTGAAGAAGTTTATCGCGATATAAAATAAACGCTTTTTCTTTATTTTTCGAGGTAATTATAGATAATTTATATATTTATTTGCTTATAAGAAATTTCCTTAACGAATTATGTAGTAAAATTATCCATTTTTAGGCCTTAATAATTTTAATCTCACTTTAAATTTAATTATCGCCCCAATGTTAAGCCTTGTCTCTTTGTTTTTGTTTTTATGATTTTTTTCTAACTTTGATGTTTACGTTAGTTCCTAAGTGCCCTAGTTACGCAATTTAATTGATTTATTGTATTTTATTCTAGGATTAACGACGCGCTGCATTCCATAGTAGAGAAAGAAGGGAATAAAAATGTGGCGTAAATTAATCCTTCTCTCATTCTACCTTATTGTTTTATTCTTTCTATCGCGACTATTGGAAGTGGCTTTTTGGTTTAGCGGCCATCGTTTTATGTTTACGCCAAACTCTTTAATCGACCCTTTTTCGCTGAGCGTTCGCTCGTTGCGTCAATTGTTGGATAGTCGAGGGATAAGCTACACAACGGCCATTGAAAAGCAAGACTTGACTTCGCTCTTGGTGACTTCGGGTCAAGTGACAGAACAGGAGCTTCAAGAATCGGAGAAGTCCGAAGCCAAAAACAACCACCACCAAACTGTACACTTCACCGGTGGCAGTCATTTTTACGAAGAGGTTGAAGATACGAAAGATAGCGTCTGGTTAGTTCAAGTAGTGGCTGATGATAATCAAACGCCGCTTTTAGAACCTGGTACGTGGAAACAAGTGGTTAGTCACGTTTCAAAATTTGGAGTACGGACTGGTGTTTTTAAATGCTCGTTAGATCGAAGGTAAGATTTGATTTTTAAATGGATCAGGAATCCTGGGTTCAAGAATTTAGAGTTAAACTGTTTTGAGAAAATTCCGTAAAATGTGGATAAAATATTATTTTTTGGAACAAAAGTAATTTCCAAATAAAAGGTATTTTTTGTAATTTAGAAAAGTAATTTGGTAGCCAATCATGAACAGGGTTAGTCTGATTTAGTCATGGAAGCTTAATGAGTTATCCAAAGCTCACTTTGACCGGTTAATTGCTAGATGTTTATTTATTAATAAACAATAACTATAATAAAATGATTTATCATAGTGAAAGCTTTGTTATTCTGGCTATTACAAATAAAATTATTCACTTTTATATTTGGAAAATATCTTTCTGGTTTATTTTACTCTGAGCTTAATTCAGAACTAAATTCGTTTATACTCTGTTGGGGCTGGTGCCCAGAGTGCTTGAGAATCATTACTTGAGTTGAAACTCTGATTTAAATCTGATTTTCCATTGAATCGATTTGAAATTTAAATAGTTTTTAGATTTATTTATCTTAGAATTTGAGGGTTAAATATTCATTTATGTGAACTAACATATATTTGGAGATTTGTTTCGAATGACCTGATCTAACTAAATTAAGAAGAATTAGCCTTTTTGAAAATAGGATTCCTGGTCCTGTTAACATTATTTGTAACATTCATCCAAGAGTATTCATTATTATTTCATTTATTAAAATGTAGACTTTGCGCTAGGAAAAGTTGGACTTCGCCACTTCTGATTCTCGCACTTCCACGAGGACAACGAACCAAAGAAGATGTTATTTTACACAACTATCAATACTCTTCCAAACCCGAAACCGTTTTAAAATGGGTTAGACAAAACCTGTCCATGAGAATGGGAAAGATAAATTCCATCGAGGATTTAAAATCTGATTGGCTAAGTTTAAACCGAACGCATGGAGAAACTCCAATCCGAGTCATTCTCATATCGACATTGAACGAACCACCTTTATTCCTGTCTGCCTTAGCCATTAAATTCACGGGACGAGCTCAATACGGAATGTTCAAAATGAATCGGAAAATGTCATCCAGTCTGAAAGATGTGGTCAAATTGAAAAACTTCCCCGCGTATCTGATCGCTACCCCTGAAAAAGTTTACGAATATGGATTAAACTCCGGTGAAATATTGAACTTTAAGTGGATGGAGCTGCGCATGAAAAGCTTTCATCCCGAAATTAATGACGTGTTCTTAGTGACTTTGTTTTTATTAAACGTGGCCATTGGACTAGAATTTTTTTTAGTCACCGGAAAGTTATGGAGGCATTGCGTACGATGGCTTTTACGTCTAGTCAAGTGTAATTGTCTGTTCTTCTTGTTCTGGTTGGTACTGTTAGGCGCGCACCACTTTCAAATCGTCCACTCTTTCGCGTCCCTTTGCCTGAAACTTCTCCGTCTCGTTAGCGATAACTCCTTTGCGATTACGCTCAGAAACGACTGTCAGTATTTATACTGCGCTCGTTTTTTCGCCGCATCTTTCCTCGCCTTTGGACTATCTATCTTTTGCTTATGGAAAAAATTGGGTTACGGTAACGACCAGGATGTAGCCTTGTTTAGCGATTGGTGGTTCGTACCGTGGGATAGCTATTTGATGAACTATTTCTTTCGACCTATGGCCTCTATCACCATTCCCCTCGCACCGCAAGATATGGACATTGAGGAAGGACTCGAGCTCTTTATCGAACATCTGGCCGTACCAAATTTATGGCTAGTTCCAGTCAACCCCATTCAAATCGAATACCTTAAAGATCTTCCTGTCTGGAAATATACCAGTCCTTCGCAAACCGACGACGATTCTCAGTCTCAAGATGAAAGAAAAAGTTACGTTGACGTTCTCAGTTCGAGCGATGATGAATCCGGACCAAAGGATAAAAATAAATCTCGCCAATTCTCTTGCTTTTACAGCGTGAGAGAGTTGTTGTCAAAACGATACCGAGAAGGAGAACGCGATGGCGATAGCCCTTCGTGCAGTAAGAAGAATAAGAAACCTGGACTGGTTGCCAAAGCGGGGGATTTGCGAAAATGTCTTAGCAAATTCTCGCGCAAGAAAAATTACTCCAAAAACGAAGGTACATCGAATAGGTCCGGCTCTCAAAACTCCCAAGATACACACTGTGTTACGAGTGATAATTCCTCCATCTCACGAATCCCTTACGGAATGCTAGAATTTCGCGACTGTCCTATTTGTTTAGAGATCTACAACGATGGCGAAGTCATCTGTGGTTTGCCTTGCGGCCACAATTTTCATCAAACTTGTATCATGCGTTGGTTGACGAGAGACAATCATTGTTGTCCCGTCTGCAGATGGCCGTCGTATAAGCCAAATCCTAAAACGACCCAGCCTCATCTACATTCCCAATAAAAAAACAAATGAAATTAAATCCCCGAAAATTGGAAAAAAATAAAATCATTCTCTTTTTGGAATCTAATTTTAAAATTAAAATTATTACCAATATTAAAACCCAATTAAGATTCAAATTCGGTAATTAATGTAAAATGATAGTAGAATTATCTAATCATTCCAAATAATTCCGAATGCCATAAATAAACGATAAATAGATGAATACAAAAGCAAAAATATAAAATAATACGCCATTTTATTTTTTAATAACTTTTTAAGAAAATTAAGAGTCAGATAAATTATGCAAATTTAAATCTTCTTAAAGCACCCCACTCTTGGAAAAAAACACCAAGAAATTTACAGTCATTCCAAAAAGACTAATGGTTAATTAAAAAGAAATGTTTTTGGTAAAACAATCGTAAAACGTCAATAATTTTAGTGTGAAACGAAAATTAAAAAAAAAATCTGTTTTTGTTATTTGTAAACTTGTAAAGTCTAAACTTTATTCAAGTTTATTGTCAATTTTGTTAGGATAAATTTGTTTTTCGTTTTTGTATAAATCTTGTACAAATAAATCAAGTCAATTACATTGGTTTTTAGTGTTAAAAATTGCATTTTAATTTATTCATGATTTTTTTCAAGCTGTTTAATCTATATTTTATAGATAAAAAAGATGTACAGAGCTCATTCTACTTAACAGTCAAGTCTTAACATCAAATACTTGTACGATATTATTAAAAAGGATTGAATAATAATTTAAAATTTCACCCCGTACCAGGATTCTATATTCGTATAGCCCTATAGGATTATGCGTTGTTTTATTATTTCTTCATAGAATCGTAATCAAAATTTGGCAATTCTAAAGGGGCTAATGCTGGTAATTCGTGGCTTCCCCCGCCAGGTGTTAACTCGCAAAATGGTGAAAATAATTCCTCGCAAGTTTTACGTTGACCAACATTCACCAAGGTTAATTGCTTCTCTAATCGAGTCACAGTTTCTTTTAGGTTGTCTCTTTCTTTTTGCACCGTTTCCAATTCTTCGCATAGCAGATTAACCATTCTTTTCAGCTCCCGATTATTTAATTCTAATTCCTCAACAATATCGCCTTGTTTGACGCTTAACGGAAACCTTCGGTTTTGATCTTGTAGGTTTAGAAGTTGGGTATCACTTTGAGTCATCTTTAAAGGGTCGACTACTTCCCCCCGATTATTTAAAAATGACAGTAATGAATCATTCTCCGTCATCCTTCTGAGAATTTCCATTCTCAGTTCATCGGATTGTTTAGTTTGGCTTTTGGGTTGAGTCTCCTCTTGCGCATTTACATTCACTATCAATTCTTTCTCCATTTCTTTGGCTTTTTTACGATTTTGCAAGATACGGTATTTGATTGGCACAATATCTTGTTGCTTCAAATGGTACTGATACTGCAATTCCAGGGATTCTTTCGCCTTAGAAGAATGTGTAGTTTTCAGAGCCTCGAGAATGAGTTCGGATGCTCGTTTATGGCACAAAACGGCAGCTTCTATTTGGCCACTGTTAAAATATCGTAAACTTTTTCTGTCTTGCTGATGAGCCTATATAATTTTTAAATGGATACAAATGGTTACCCTTAGGATTGATAATAAATATAACATGTAAAAGTTTACCAAATTCAGCTTAAGATTTAAACAACTGTCCATTTGGTTTTTAAAAACTAATCAATCTTTTCACTATATTCGTAAAGATTATTGATCAAATCACTATATTTGTAAACAATCAGAAAAATGTAAACAAACGTTCCATTTTGACTTTGTTTACAATTTATAATGACGTAGCAGACTATAGGAAATAGGGTAGCCCCAAAACTGGATTTTAGTTTTTGTAGGTCACTACGAGATGGCGCTAAAGAGGATAACGCAACTATTCGATTTTCTCTCTACGTCATCGTTGCGCGTTTTTTTCATCGAGGAAAAGAGGAGTGTGGATTCTGAGGAAACCGGGACTCTCCATCTAAATCCCTGCTGGAGTCCGGACCGATATCGAGATAGGGCTACACTTTTAATAAAATTTTCGGAAAGAGAGGCCATCATCAAGAAATATTTCCAAGAAAAAGCGGTGAAAACCCCGAAAATGTAAAGAGGCTCTTAAACCGACGGGACAAAATCGATGCTCGTGTTCTCGAAAACCCGAAGCCATTAGCCAACCAGTAGCGGAACTCGCGTTGCCGCGAAAAGTCGCTATTCGCCCGGGCGCGATCTCAAAAGCATCCCACTCTTTTTTACGAGAAAACGGATCAAAATTCTCCAGTGCTTTATTCGCGTAATATTTTCGACGGTTTAAAAAGATAAAAGAGTTATTTTGCAAATTTTAAAGCGTCCGTAATGTCAAGACGACGGAAATTTGTATGGATTACGCGATTTTGCCATCGAAATTCATTGAACAAACTGAAGGGATGAAAGGCCTAACTCGATCAACCGTGGTGCAGCTGGATGTTGCGGATCATCGTCTGACCGGCTTCTTAATCGGAAATCGGCCGACGCGATTAACAACGGATATCGGACTGTTACGTTACACACTCCTTCGTCCAAAAATAAGCCTAGCCGGACGAAACGCGTCTAAATCGAAACTTAATCAAGGTAAAACCGAAATTCGCGTTTTCAGAAGTCTACTAACTATTACATCGTCAAAATCGGGATTCAACGCGTTAACTCTAACGTCAAAATAACCCGTAAGTTTTTACACATTTTTTTAAATTTTATTCGCGCATTTTTAGCCATTGTTTCGGGTAATCATGATTGATATAGTTTCGCGCGTATTTAAAGGGGTTATATGGGTTATAAGGGTGTGATAGGTGTAACCCTTCAACGTTGAAATAATACGAACAATAGGGGATAATTTCGCCAAAAGTTCCGTACATTCACGAAAAGGTATATGGTTAAAAGGAGAGAAACGGAAACGCTAATACACGAATAATTCAAATAGTACGTGTTTAGTATAGTTAAACGAATATAGATCGCTAGAAGTGTTTATGTATACCGGTACATATAGTCTCGCTTTGGGCGTGTATGCTTTTAAGTATACCTCTTTTTCCCCTGGCATTTTCCTTAATGAACGTCATGTTTATTATTGCATAGAGAACCCCTTTTCCAGTGGCTACCGATTATTGAGACAAGCGTTGCTTTTTTTTAGCGCATTCATTTTTACATAATGATCTATAAGCAACGCGATCTTTTAAATCGCGTATTCCATACAGGGAATACATTCTTTTTCGGATAGATTAAACATAGAATGATTCCAAATACGCCCTAAATTGAGCTCACAAAGTCAAGTCTCCTGCAAAGGATATTTTTCTCTTGAAGTGGTGTGCGACGGTTAAAACACTCTTACAGGCGCTAAAGCTAAATATGTGGTTATTATTACGTCGAATACATTAAATTAGCTGTATATTAACAGTCATGTAGTCTTTGATATTACTGTAGTCGTATTAAGCAATTGTCTACCCAAAAATATCCAGTCTGGAAAAAACTAGAAGAAATTTAAATTCTCATAAGAGAAATTTCGGTTTATGAAACATGTTTGATTAGTTATAACAATGATATATTTAGTATGAATAATAGTTTTAAATTACAAAGGGATTGAAGTTAAGAAAATTTTTATTAGTTGGTTTAATTTTTATGAATAATTCTGGGAATTTCAAGAGTGAGTTTTTAAATTTTATTGAAACATAAGGAAATTTTAAATACCAGTAGTTGGCTTGGTTTATAGGAAGAATATACATAAGTTCAAGAGGGATTTCTCAAACTTTAAGGATAATCAAAGAAATGACCAAATCGGATTAATTTTTATGGGGAATTAAGAGAATTTCAACAGAAATTGTTTAAATTATGTAAGAGAGACTGAAAAGAATTTCAAAGACGGTTTAATTTAGGGATAATTAATTAAGATAATTTCAAATAACAAGTTTCAACATATGGTTTTAGTCTCTTAGAAATCTTCTATTTGTAGAGACCCTTTAAAGTTGCCTTCTTTTATTGTTTAGCAGACGACGTTGATTATAACAAATTGTACAGTCGAATCTAGGCATAAGATGATTCTTTAGAGAGCGAGGAGACACATTTTCTAGCAGTTATGAGCCTTATGGGCAAAATTGTTACTAATATCACCGCTTTTGACCATTTGATCTACGGGAAAATTTGTGCCTCACCACTACCCTTTATTTATAAGTTTATAAAATAAATCCATATTATTTCGTTTTTTAAATTGTCAGATAAAACCCACCCAGATGGTCCTTTAAAAATTAAATCTTCAATTCAAATTTTAAATCTTTTACGAAGTTTTTTCGCTGAAAAGCGGTCATTTTATAGTGAAATATATGGTTTAGAAAACTTCCGTATAATAGAAAAATAGTGTAAAAAAAGATACGGCAGCTAGGCTTATAAACTTATAAACGGTGCGAAGAACCAGAATCTCTAACAGGTGTTTCAAGATATATTTTCGCGGGCTCTAACTCTCCGCTCTCTATGTACAGCCATGGTACAGCTATCAAAAAAGCTCTGGAGGAAAAAAAATACGCGTTCGTTATGACGTTAGGGTAGAAAAAATGTATTAGAATTGAATGATGTTTCTCCCAAGTTTTGCCTGCAAGGAAAGGAAAAAAACTCTATTATTATTTAATCCAAAGTTTCTAGGAACTTTTCCTCCTCTCTATCTCTCCCCATTTTGGTTTTGAGGTGTAGGGAAGTGATCAGAAATAAAAAAAATTCCATTTTGAATAAAATATTTTTTTGATAGTGGATGTTCATTTCGACACACTTTTGATAGCCAAAATAGTCGCACTTTTTACATTGTTGTTTATCCCTTTCCATTATTTAATTAGTGTAGCATACATGGGCACTAATTATAACAGTGATCCAGTCCTATAAAGCCATTTATTGAATTAATAGACATTTTTGAATGAAAAAAATGTCGCTACGCTGTCAAAAACTTGAATGTTTTGCCTAAGCAGACCCTATTAGCTAACGGGGTGGAGGAGCTCAGACTCTTAATGGTTTTAAGCCAGTTCAATATCTAAGATTCAACTGAGCCGTGCGGCTATGGCGTTTGTGAGCAAGTAGTTCCCGTATAACTGGAAAATAAAATATCATTTTTAAAAGGTATTTTGCTGAAATTTGCCACGCAAAATTTGAGATAATTTTAGTCCTATATTATACTATAAAACCTAATTTGTGTCCTGTATAATCCTATATTTTGGAAAAATATAAGAAATTGAATTTTATGGCTGAGCTCCCTGTAGTAGGAACGTGACGGTTTAATTCTACGTTTGGGTTAAAAAATAAAAAATATATTGGATTTTAAAATCTTTTAGGGAAATATTTGGGATTTCAAACATTTTTGGAGAACATTTTGGAATTACAAAGAGTTTTTTTTGGGGATTTCAAAGCTTTTAGAGATTTTTGTTATTTCAAACATTTTCGGGGGAGATAACGTGGTTTTAAAATCTTTTAGGGACAGATTTGGGCTTTTCAAGCTTTTTTCGAGACAATTTATCAATTTCCAACCTTTTTCGAGAGATTTTGAAATTTTTTGTGTCTAAAAGTGTTCGATTTTCGGCTGTGGAACAGTAGTAGTAGTTTTGAGCAATGACATTTTTGGGAATAAATGATAAGTGTGACGAAATGGGCCACACCACTATATAGCATCAATAAGTCATCCTAGTTTTAAACCAATTGGGGTGACACATAACTCGAGTGTTCAAACTTGAAATAAAAAAAAAAAAATTTCAACGAACTAGTTTTGTTTTGCCAAAAAAACTTGTTACCCGCTATTCTGATTGGCTATATATTGCGGGTATTATTTATAGCGCTCATCCCTGCACCACACGATAGAAAGTAAATCGAAGTCGTTATATCAGGAATTGACATATAAATAGAGAATGAATATTGAACCCAGGGAAGGGCAACGCATATCAAAACTTTTTAAATATCTTATTGGCTCTCTTAAACTGACGTCGCCGAAATGAGTGTCAAAAAAACATATATTTGATTGCCCTGGCTACGACCCGGTTTTGCCTAAGAAAAATAGGACAAGTTCTTTATTTCTAGTTTAATATTTGTTTTTTAAACTTTATATTGGTGGGTTAGGCATATTTAAACGATAAAGAATCGATTAAAAAAATCGATTGCATTCTCCCTTTAATAATTTTAATTTATTCAGTAATAAAAATACAAAAATATTTTATTAAATTATACCTGAATTTCGAAACACATTCTTAATTCGAGATATGACGTTTCTGGGTCACTATCTAGTATCGCTTTCTCATAAGATCGGTTCAAAGGAATAAAAATCAAAACTTCCCAAACTCAATATTAACTCCGTTGTAGAAAGTCCATTATCGTAAATTTGTATTAGGGTGTGATATCGTCAGTTATAAGATATAACACAAACAGTTTTCCGAACCCCTTTCTATAACCCCCTGGTGACCTGGTCCTGTAACTTATATCTCGCGGTGTACCGATAATACGAGGTTAAATAGTCTCGAGTTTCGAGTATCATATTATAGAGTATAATTAATATGTCAAGCGCAAAAGGCGTTTCCCTTCTAAAATTCTCTCGCCATTCGCAACTATGTATGACAGCGAACATGCAATATGTATCTAACCAAATATTCCTATATTTTCCTACCAAATATATCGAAAAATATTTAAGACACGCGAAACATGCCAGGGATCGAGTGGTCGAACGAACATTTGCCACTTTTGTGTACGCGATTTTGAAGTTTTTGGGAATTTAAATTTAAATTTTTATTTTGGAATTTAAAACTTTTTTGGGAGAGATTTAGGATTTTTAAACCTTTATGAGAGAGACTTAGGAATTTCTAGCCTTTTTGGGATAAGTTTGAGATTTCAAATAATTTTGGGAAAGATTTTGCAATTTCAAACCTTTTTCTGAGGGATTTTGCAATTTCAAACCTTTTCTGAGGGAATTTACAATTTCAAACCTTTTTTGAGGGATTTTGCAATTTCAAACCTTTTCCGAGGGAATTTACAATTTTAAACCTTTTTTTTTGAGGGATTTTGCAATTTCAAACCTTTTTCAGAAGGAATTTACAATTTCAATCCTCTCTCTGAGGGATTTTGCAATTTCAAACCTTTTTCTGAAGGATTTTGCAATTTCAAACCTTTTTCTAAGAGATTTTTGCAATTTCAATCCTTTTTCTGAAGGATTTTGCAATTTCAAACCTTTTTCTAAGAGATTTTTGCAATTTCAAACCTTTTTCTGATAGATATTTTGCAATTTCAAACCTTTTTCTGAGGTATTTTGAAATTTCAAACCTTTTTTCGAGGGATTTTGAAATTTCAAACCTTTAATCTAAGGGATTTTGCAATTTCAAATCTTTTTCTGAGGGATTTTGCAATTTCAGTGTATATCTGAGGGATATATTTTGATATATTTCTGATAGATATTTTGCCTTTTCAAACCTTCTCATAGATATTTTGTGAAAGGTTTGGAAATTTGAGAATTTTAGAAGGCTTTGAAACTCGAACGTTTTTAAATAATTTGAAATACATGAATTTGTTTTTAAAATATTTGAAATTTTTTGAAATTATTTGATTATTTTAAAAATACTTAAGTTATTTGAAATTCAGACAATTAAATCGTTTGGAATAACTTGCTACTCAAACGTTTTTAAATTCTGACTATTTAATCTTATAAAATGTTTTTTAAATCATTTTAAATTATTTAGTGTGATTTTAAATCATTTTAAATTGTCCGAATTTATTCAAGTCGTTTTTGAAAAGTGTTGAAATTTAATTAATTGTGAAACAGACAATTTTGGGTCCATAACGTAGTCTGAGAAGAATACCTCCGCAGCTGTCTCAAAGTTTAATTAAAATCGCGTAGGGTAGCGTATTAATTTCATTTTTAAGCGTACTAGTTACTGTCCAGTCTTTATAATTTACCCTTGACTTAATATACAGCGAATCGAGGGATTTTATCCGTTTAAAAATATACCTTATTTTCTCATATACTGCTAATATTATCTTAATTCGGAGTTGTTGGATGTCGAGTCCAGGGCATCTATATTTTGTCCAAGTTGTGTAATTAAGGCAAGATATAGTTTCGCTGCTTCGCACCAAAGAGGACTTAAGGCGCGTTCACATTATAAAGATATAATGGAATTTGAGTCGTTATATAACTATTAAATAATAAAAATATAGCCTGCTCAACGCTAAAAATATATAACCAACATATTCTATGTCAACACATTGGTTGCGTGGCTAAACCTTTCAAATCAAACAGTTGATCGTAGACGTTAAGTCAAGTTCACACCAGAGGCTTTGAATTATTTAGCTTATAATTTATTATACAAAACATTTGGTAACTCAATTGGCCGAGGAGTTAATCACTCCACGTAATCATTATACAAGCCTGTAGCTTACTAACTTTGACTGTACCGCAAGTAAATCATCCTTCAAGTTTATAAGACGACATGCTTCGGGTGATAATGAAGCGAGTCCGATTTTCTCAGTCCATGGTTTCACCCTAAGTATTGTACAGAAAGGCGGTCAGGCCCAGTATATTCTTTCTAGAGTAAATTAGACTCGAAATCGCGACGGCCGGGCGAGACACGCTCCTTCGTTTCGCGAGAGAGAGGGGACATTTGTTTTCCGTTAATACATTTTCACCCCTGTAAACGTCTAGAAAGTTCAGCGCAATATTAGCAGCGCCTACTTAGTTCCAATCTCAACCGGTAGAGAGGGCAATTTCGAATTCCGTATCTTGACCGTTTAGAGTTTTTGGATTTTTTCCTCGTTCCTCGGGCGAAAGCTCTGACGACAAAACTTTCAGAACCAAATAACAATCATTATATGCCTTGTTGTAAACTTGAAGCATGACTGTACCAAAGTGATTACGCAACTTACTACGTATTTACCATCTTCAAAGGCTGTATCCAATCCACAGATTAACTCGTCGCTCATGATAGGGTCTAGAATATGATGGTAGAACATTTTCACATCAATCTCGTATATGCCGATAATGCAACAGCTCTGATTAAACTGTCCTTTCATCTAAATTTTATCATAATTTTGTTACTCGAATCAGGCTACTATTTGGCTCCTTTTTTCAAAGTAGTTACGGTTACTATTTTCCTATAAATTTTAGGTTAACTTTGAGTAAGAACCGTGAAAACTGTTTGTAAGTCTCTAGTGCGAACGCGACTTAGAATAGTTACGAAGTAGAGCGAATAAGGGTGGGTGCTAGGAGGGAAGAGCTTCAGATTTAATTAGCAGACCAAGCGTATATAGTGTCTCGGTTCAGGCCTTTTGTTTATGAGTCTCTTTATAGAAGTCTGGTTTCTTTTTATCAAGAATAGTTTGCAAAGAAACGGATGCCGTGGCGGAATGATACTCGATGTTAATTTTCTTATAAGTGATGAAATAATAGCTTTGAAAATTGCTTTCATTCTTCTAAAAGTCTCAGTTTCTTTCTCGGAAGATTTAGTCTTTTGTAAGCGAGGCGCCGAGTGGCATAAGCAAGAGGGTTTTTCAGGAATACGACATTTGCAGTTACATCCTAAGAAAGAACCTAAATTAAATTGAAAACTCTCTATTTCTTTGGTGATTTTGGTATTATCTAAGGATGTAATTACATAGCTGAAGTTTTCCTACTGTTTTCTTTATAATAAAAAATGAATTCGTATAAACTCATGTTCAAGAAGAGTTGGTGATACAAAAACTTTGTTGCTATCAAGTTTAATATTGCGTATCAATCCGCCCCTAGTGTTTCCCATTTTGTAAAGTTATCTTGAACATAATTATATGGAAGTTTATATGATTTTTGGGAGTAACTGCTCCAGACAAGATGTTTCTCCTTAGAGTTTTTTCATTAAAGAAAAGGGTTAGGGTTATATCTTTGTTTGATTCATTTTAATGGAAAGTTATTTTTTCTTTTAACTTTTCGAGAAAGTGTAATCGGCCTACAACCCTTTAACTTTGACTGTAATAAAGTGATTACGTAACTGAGTACGTATTTAACATTATTAAAGGTTGTAATGATCGGTGTACAGATATTACCAAAATGGTTAATTTCTGGGGTTATTTCATAAATTTTCCGGTTGTTTTTGCCAGAAATCTGTATTCTTATTTCCAAATTTAACATATTTGTCCAATCAAGACTCCTTTATGTTCAATCAAGACTCATTTATGACCAATTTACACTCATTTATGTCCAATCAAGATACATTTATGACCAATCAAGACTTATTTATGTCCAATTAAGACTCATTTATATAAAATCAAGACTCATTTATCCAATCAAAACTCATTTATGTCCAATCAAGCCTCATTTATGTCCAATCAAGACTCATTTATGACCAATTTAGGCTCATTTATGACCAATTTAGACTCATTTATGTCCAATCTAGACTCATTTATGACCAATCAAGACTCATTTATGTCCAATCAAGGCTCATTTATGTCCAATCAAGGCTCATTTATGTACAACATGACAATCCTCTCACACTTGATAATGATTCCTGAAAGAATTAAATTAAAAATAGTTCTATTCGCGATCGAAACGTCGTCTGCTAATTTTTCTATAGGGATAACACCTTAGCAGACGACGTTTCATTAACGAATTGTTGTTAATTATAAAGGACTCAGCCTGAAGAATTTGTTTTCTCTGTCGTAACAAAGTTATAGTGTTTTTAATAATCTTGAAGCTCATCAATTTAATTTTAAGGAGCCGAAATTCCCATAGAAAAATCAAGTTCTATTTATTAAGGAAAATGTATTTTTCAAGGATGTAACTAAGATATATTTTAGGTTAAACAGAAAATATTTTAATATCTTCCACTTCAATTGCGCAATAATTAAACATACGCAGTCCATTCAAAGCCTTATATTTATTGCGCAAACAGAGAGTCGTTTTTGAATTCACGAAACAGAACAATCGTAGCAGCCCATTCTCAATCTAACTTTCTCCACTGAATTTATAAATATTAATTGCCTAATAACGCGAAAGCATTTCCTCCTTTCTCCACTTATAAGAATCAGTCTAGAAAGGACAAGATACTTGTCTCTCTCGCGGAGAAAAATATAAATCTTTGAATATTGGAGTTAATAAAAAGAAAACCCAATATAGAGAATAGAAAATCTCGTTTGCTTGGAATATGATAGGGCTAAAGGGAGAATGCAACCTAACAACAAGTGATTTTTTTATCGATTCCTTATCGTTTAAATAGGCCTAGAGATCGGGGTTTGGACAAAATAATCCACAACTATCAGTTAATCAGTTAATCATAAAAAAATAATCGGAAAATTATTCGCGATTACATTGGATTTATCATAGACTTTCCTCGAAATATTTTAAGTTATGAATAAAGATAAAATAATCAGAATTTTTCTCGTCCAAACCCCGATCTCTAAATAGGCCTAATCCAACAGTTAAAAAAAATTACAAACCAATATTAAACTAGAAATCTATTTAAAATTTACCCGAAAAATAGGCTTAGCTGGATAAGGACTAGGTACCAATGACATTGATCATGGAGATCCTGCATTCCTCATATCCATCGATCAATGTCATTGGTCGCTAGTCCTTATATGGGGAGTTCAGGTGAACTATATGAATCCCTCTAAGCCTATTTCCTGGGTAAGTTTTAAATTTATTTCTAGTTTAATATTTGTTTGTAATTTTTGTTACTGGTGGATTAGGCCTATTTAAACGTTAAGGAATCGATAAAACATCAATTGTTTTTAGGTTGCATTCTCCCTTTAAGGTTTGGGAATTGAACTCAAGATTATCTCGCTTGATTATTAAAATGAATTAGTAATTTATTTATACATTTATTATTAAAATTATTGCCTTTTTATGGTAAATATAGATATGAGATGTAAATATTTCATCAACTTTAAAAGCTACATTTAATTGGATGGAATATTTAAGACTGGCGTTTTTCCTTTTAACAAAACTTATTGACCTATTAACAAATTAATATATACGAAACGTTTATTTCATGGTTAAGAAAAACAGATCGGATCGGATATCCATTATCTTCTGTTATTCATATTTTATTTTAGGATTGATTGTGTATGAATAAACAAATGCGAGTGGTAAATTCAGATAAAAGTTAAATGGATAGGGTTTATTCAAAGATAAACGCTCGAAGCTTTATCTATTAACGAGTTACTCGAATTAAAACGTATAACAATGGATAAGAAAATTCGCATTTTTAGAATTCGTGGAAAATAAAAGAAATATATTTTTACTTAAAATTCGAAGAAAATTAATAAAACAATAAAACCAAACTTTTAGGTTTAAATATTTATTATTTTAGAAAAAATATATTTTTAAATTGTTCTTATCCGAACGTATAACGCGGATAATATTCTATGATAATTTGCCATTTTAGCAAATTATTTTGTTATTTTATCTTTGGATAAGTTAATTGGATTGATAAATAGTCTATTTTTATCCAAAACAGATAATATCTGAATTTAATTCATTAGATCTAGGCAATTAATTAAAGTTATACAAATTCCGAGCTCTATTCTGAAAGCAAACAGTACATGGTCCTTTAGGACTAATGCACTAGAAAGATACGAAGTTTCTTCTTCTGGTTATACTAATAAAAATCTAGCCCATTTTGCACTTGATCTCTTGGTGCTAATCCGGACATTCATGTTCATTTCCATCTTAGACTTTCGTCTTCAAAAGAAAGTTGACCCTTTTCCTAAGGAGAACTCTATAATATAGAAAAGGGACAGTTTATATTGGCGACAACTGTTTCGTCTGTTATAGTATATAACCAAATTTTCAATTTCCCATTTCTAGCACGTATTCTGTAGCTAGTAATTTTCTTTTTGGAGTGTACTGGTAAATCCTATTCATTGTGGTTGCTAAGCCTAATCAAATTTCCATAATCCTTTCCTTTTCTATGACGTCAAAAGCGAGATTCTCGAAAGAACTAAGATCCGGGAAGTATTTTCGAATTTTAGGTCTAATCTCTCGAAATTTGAGGGTTGAATTTTATTAGATTAAATTCTAAGCCGGCCGCGCGCGAGCATAAAGAGTTTACTTATTTCTTCTTTCTTTATTACCTTGAAAGCCTGCCACGAAATTTTCTCTTTCGAACTTCCAAACTTGCGCCTATAAGTTTGTTTCCTGTACTCCACCTCTTTTTCTAGTCTATTCCACCTCGAGTTGTCAGCGTGCTCGTAGCTATAAGCTGCCTTTGTTTCTAAGTTGTAACTAATCATTGATATAGCTGATAGCCTACCTTTGTTACTTGTATTTGTATCAAGATGGGATAAAATTTTTCACTCGAAATTTCCAGAATTTAAGGGATACTAGACTCTGAAAAAGTTATTTTTAATCGATTTAGACTCTTAAAATATGAGTAAAAATATCAGAACTGGCCAATGTTTTGTCGTATATCGCAGCTAATTGTGAAAGTTTCTTATATATTACAAAAGGATACAATTCCTGAGGTCATTTATAAAAGTTCGCCTTTGATGTTTGTTGGCTTTAACATTAAAGTACTTAATCCAGGAAGACTCCCTTCCACATGAAAATTATCGTTGATTACGTCATCAAGTGAAACAAAATTAAAATTTATAAAATTTGGCAAAAGTCTATCACTTTATTACATAAAAGTAAACAACGCCCCGTAGCTCAATACTAACAACAAAGGTTCAGTTTAGGTCCTATAGGCTATCACTTAAAACTAGCCAAAAAAGTCATCACCCCTGTCTGGTTCGAGTGGTGTGGACTCTTCCTCGATATTTTGAGTCGGGAGAGAGGGTCGGAATTTGGCTATATTGTCTTCCCTCCCACTTCCGGAATTTCTCGAAAGAGTGGCGCTTCCTCGGTTCACTATTTACACCAACTGCGGCAGCTAGAGTGTTTCGAATCAGAAGCTGCCGGTACATTTACCTGAACATTTGATGGCAGCATTAAGCTACGGGATGTTGTTTACTTTTATGGAAAAAATTTGATAAACTTTTGATATTGGTCATTTTAATTTTGACGCTTCTTTCGAACGGTTCAATCCAGAATTGTAAAATTTTGAATACGGGCTTTTTTAGTATGAAGAAACTAAAAATATTACACAAAAGCCTTCGAAATAAAATAGTTACAACCACACTTTAAGGCGTGTCTCGTCGTCACGCGTTTCCGGCTTATTCTCTCCTACAACTTCCGATCTTTTATTATCAACAATAGCCACCCTTTCTGCTTCTCTTTCTCGTCTATGGGATTTTTTTTTTTCTTCTTTTCTTTCTTATTTAGTATCGTATTTGGAGGAATTATCTAATATACTATAACGTAAAATAAAATTGCAAATCTTACAATGTACTTATATATTTAATCCCCGTAAAAAGAGACTATTCGTGACTAGGAAATATAAATTATAATGTTTTTACGGGGATTGTATCTAAACCGAAGTCGTAACTCTGTGGAGAGAGATAGAGAGAATTGTTTTGTTTTGGAAAATTTATTTTATTGCTATAGGTTGATTTGAAATAGACAGTTTCGATTAAATTTGTTTCTGCTTGGAAATAAAGGCTCGTTCATATTATATTCTTGTTCAAGGGAAGATGACGTAACTATAGACTTTCGTAGCTTTGGAACCACCAAAAAGAAATAGTACACGTGCTTTGTTATTGGTTTTGTTTTTTACCGAGAATTTACCGAATTATTACACATATATCGCACCTTCTAGAAGATTTGACTCTCCATGAAGCCTACAGTTCGACCACTATACAATCTGTGTGTGAAATTCATTGTAAAGTATTTTCTAAATGGATTTTTCAACTCAAATTTTGGAATGGCAATGGAGAGGAACAAGGAGAAATAACTACGGGATATGTGAATTCTAGAACCACAATCTTGAACTGGAAATGTGGATTCTAGAGCCACAATCTTGAGCTGGATATGTGGATTCTAGAACCACAATCTTGAACTGGATATGTACATTCTAGAATCACAATCTTGAACTGGATATGTGGATTCTAGAACCACAATCTTGAACTGGATATGTGGATTCTAGAACCACAATCTTGAGCTGGATATGTGGATTCTAGAACCACAATCTTGAACTGGATATGTACATTCTAGAATCACAATCTTGAACTAGATATGTTGATTCTAGAACCACAATCTTGAACTGGATATGTGGATTCTAGAACCACAATCTTGAACTGGATATGTGGATTCTAGAACCACAATCTTGAACTGAATATCTAGATCTTTTGTAGTTTTTCCATGTCACGTTCCGTAACTAAGTGAATCCACCTTTAGTTTGTTTTAATGTTTGACTAATAATATTTATATTCTAATAAAATGCTAATCATACTGGGTTAGAATTGAAAGTAAAATGGTATTAATGCATATGAACCCCCATAAGGGTGTTAATCCGGATTCCGGCACAATGAAAGTTTCATTTTATGTTATATCTCATTCTTCAAGCGTATGCAACCACTGATATACTAGCCATAATAGATCACCGTTACTCCAGCTCCCCTTGGATAAGAATGTAAAGATTTTGAACCAGTTTTGAACCGTTTTTTAATAGTCGAATTTTAGGGTCGAATATTGATATTTTTGGCCAAGAAATATAAAAATATTATTAGATAATATTTAATAATTCAATACAGTCTTTAGAAGACATGTAGTGCGGCTTTTTTTTATATAAAAGGTGTTAATCCACGAGGTCTCTTATAAATTGAATTTTTTAGTCAAAGGTCACGCGTGCTTTGATGTTTTAACAATTTCAACCTTATCGAAAATAACGGGTTCCAAGAACTTTCCTCAAAGAAGTTTTTAATAGACTTTTCTGTCGAAACTCAATTTTCTAAGAACATCATCCAGAAAGAAAAAATCCAATTTTGCAATATAAAACCAACCAACCAAAAGGCCCGTCTATCGTACTTGAGGCAATTGATAAAAAGCTGTAGATATTTTATTGATATCTTAGACACCCGTATATAGTACTCACTGTGGTTCTCCGTTCCCCTAATATCGCTTCATTGACTTACAAAGTCACGTAGTCATTGAACAATTTGAACCAACCCGCGTTTATATATAGAATATTATCCTAAGCATTAAGCCGTAAGTACTTCCTAGCTTTAAAAATGTCATTCTTGAACGTTAGGGTTAAAGTTAGGCCCTAACGTCAGAGTGATGTCTTGCCATTTTGAATGACGTTTTGTTGACCGGTACTTCCACGAATAAGAATGAACGGGAAACGTCAATCAGCTGGATTTAAGGCGGGAAAAATTGGCGCCAAAATCTATAGACACTCTCTATATGGTTTGGGATTCACCCGAATGATAGAGCTATCAACCATACGGCGTAGTTATACCAAATGTTAAATTTAATATAAGAGAAAAAGTAGTACACGAATCTGCGCAAAATTCTATTCCAGTTTTACTCGCGAGTACCCAAATCCAATCCACCAACCCTATAAGAAGGTGTCAAAGCTCCTAGGAACTTTTTTTCCCCTTGTATATATACTAATCGGGGGTAATATCATTCTTTTTAACACCCAATACTTTTTCCGTTTCAAGGGTATTTGTCATAATAAGTAAAGCTAAGACGCATTTATACATAATTTTAAAGCTCATAGTGAAAAAAGTAGTCTTTATCAACTCTAATTGAACACCATAGTTTAGTGACAGTCCTAGTTGACATTATTAAGAATACTTGGATATTGAAGTTTTATCCTAATACCCCGAACTGTAACTAAGGCCTGTCATGGATTTACGAGTTAGAACCAATTTAATTTTGCAGTACGTTCAAAGATTTACTTCTCTTACACCCTAGTATCTCCGACTCTGCTTTGACTTACAGAACATTTTTTTATACAATAGTCACTGTAATCTTAACAGTTCCTCTCTCTCTCTTTGGCTCATAATTCATTTCAATCTTAATTTACAACTCCTGTAATGCTAAATTTCAGAGAATTTCTTATATATTTCATCCTTGATTTCATGCCATATATCTGTTTTAGGCTTAGTAACGTTGCAATCTTATAATGGATTATATTGGATCGATATTGTCTGTCAGCATCTCCCGGGAGTGGACTTAAAAAAAAATAAGCTCGAACTGATGGAACTTTATTATATATATCGGCTTTTCCACCCAAAGTTTAAATTTTCACGCTATTTCACGTCGACGAAATGAAAAAGTAGGAAAAAAAAAAGGTCTCTGCTCGCAAATCTATACCGTATTTTTCATCCTAAAATTGAAGTAAAGCTTAAGCCTAAATGTTTGGTAATAGGCACTAGATTTAAAAATGTTATCACTGCCGCCTTGGTTATAGTTTGTTCTTATATTGATTTTTTTATATCGTGACTGTGGGTTGACACGTACGCTGTAATGCAGCTAAATCAACTCCATACCTTCACTCAGAGAGAACTTTTTTTATTTTAAACATTTTTTTACGCATTTATTTTTTGGGATTTTGAGCTGCTTTAGTGAAAGGTTTCGCCACGGTTTCACTCCCCCCGTTCATTGGACAACTTCCCATTCTTCTTTGCATATATTAAGGGGTGAGGAAGGGCCATACGTGTCTAAATTTTGACGCCAGAAAACTGACAGATTTTTTCATACTCTTTCAAGAAAGGTTATTCCGTTCTATAATTTAGATCTGATGATCTTTTATACTCTTTGATGGATATATTTTTCTAGTACGCTTATTTGCACTTTTTTACAAGGTTGCATCCTCAATAGGAACCTAAATTATCTAAGAAAAATTGGTAATTTAGAACACTTCCAAGGCTGAAAACCTGATTATATTAGAGAAGGTTCAGATATTGGGATGTACTAAATATAATTTTATTGAGTTTTCTCCTCGGTGGAAGCTTTTCCGTGAACACTGATGCGCGGCTGTTAAAACATTTCTACAGGCGCTTATAGGAAATACATTACAATGTTTTCCCCTGATTGTGGGCTCTTATTTAATAGTATTATTTATTATAATATTTCCTATTATTTTATTCTTTTCATCTTATTTCGAAATAGTATTTCCCATAATTATTTAATTCGTCTTATTTCTGAAAAATATTTTATTCAATTTAATTGAATTCGAAAATTATTAAATTTCCAAATTACTAAATTTCCAAATTACTAAATTTCCAAATTACTAAATTTCCAAATTACTAAATTTCCAAATTACTAAATTTCCAAATTACTAAATTTCCAAATTATTAAATTTCCAAATTATTAAATTTCCAAATTATTAAATTTCCAAATTATTAAATTTCCAAATTATTAAATTTCCAAATTATTAAATTTCCAAATAATTAAATTTCCAAATTATTAAATTTCCAAATTATTAAATTTCCAAATTATTAAATTTCCAAATTATTAAATTTCCAAATTATTAAATTTCCAAATTATTAAATTTCCAAATTATTAAATTTCCAAATTATTAAATTTCCAAATTAGTAAATTTCCAAATTATTAAATTTCCAAATTATTAAATTTCCAAATTATTAAATTTCCAAATTATTAATTTCCAAATTATTAAATTTCCAAATTATTAAATTTAAAAATTATTAAATTTCCAAATTATTAAATTTCCAAATTATTAAATTTCCAAATTATTAAATTTCCAAATTATTAAATTTCCAAATTATTAAATTTCCAAATTATTAAATTTCCAAATTATTAAATTTCCAAATTATTAAATTTCCAAATTATTAAATTTCCAAATTATTAAATTTCCAAACTATTAAATTTCCAAACTATTAAATTTCCAAACTATTAAATTTCCAAATTATTAAATTTCCAAATTATTAAATTTCCAAATTATTAAATTTCCAAATTATTAAATTTCCAAATTATTAAATTTCCAAACTATTAAATTTCCAAACTATTAAATTTCCAAACTATTAAATTTCCAAACTATTAAATTTAAAAACTCGTATTATTACCGAGGACTTTTATAGTAATTGAAAAATATTATGGTATTTCAAAATAATATTTCACATGATGACTGATGGTTTTTAAATTTTTTATAATATCTCCCAGGGATTACTGCCGGGATTAAATCTTAGAAGCTACAGCGAACGGTTCCTTAAAATGCTAAAATGGTTCAAACAATTGATCGAATTCTTTTAATTTATTCTCGAATCGACGCGAAAAGCCGATAAATAAATTTATTCGAAAAGGATTTTATCGTAATCACCAAATGATGGCAAATCGGAAGAATTAAATTATATAAGTTCAAATCAATTTCCTCACCTCCAACAATAGGTTCCACTTTAAAGAGAGGATAAAAGTTATTATTATGGTAATAATCTGGCCATAATTAACAATTTTACAGAGTGTCGACTCATTAATTGAATCCTTGATTAAAAACAAATTCGTTTTGGTGGAATATGAATAACCCAAAGAAATGATTTATTTCACTTTCAGATTGAAATTGTTATTAAGGAGTACAAGATTTACATTAAACTACTCGTTAATTTTTTCCGCACCTTAATCCGCAGAGAATGTAATATGTAATTATACTTAGGTTTTGTTTCGAGCTGGCGATGACGTATCTACATTTTTACGCTATGTATCGAAGCAGTAATTGATTAGATTTTGAAGCATACGTCGTGGAGTGACGTTAGCGAAACGAGCTGGGCTACAATCTTGAGGGTTTGCTTATGAAATCATGGAGTAATTATTTATCATATTCTTGATATTCGAGTAATATTCTTACTTTGTCAGTAAATCTATCCTAGTACTGGAATCTTATAAATAGGTCATAAATCTTTAATAATTTTTCTTTTCATCTTTCCTTTGACTCTTAATAGTTTTTATATAATGTTCGCGTATAGCGGGTAGCGAGGGATGACCCTTCTCTTAATATTTAACTCTCTTCTTTTAATATTTAACTCTCTTGACGCTGTTTTCCAAGAGTGATTTGCTCATAATAGATCTTTCTTCGCCTCCTCTCCTTATCCGCCCTCTCTCCTTTTCCTTGTATTAAAAGGATTATTCATTTTAATCCTTTCATCTTTTAATCCCTCACTTTAATCCTTCTCTTCCGAGTTACTCCATCCTTCTTCCAACCCTCTAGTCCTTTCTCTCACTACAACGGCCGAGGACAAAGCACCCATCTTTTCTTAAAAGACCAGCTTTATTTCTCATTTACATTTCATCTTTAGAGATAAGCGCGAAGTTGGTGTGTTTATAAAATCGTCTTCGATGTCTGTCGTAAAAAGTTCCTCTCAAACACATCTAAAATTATTATCTGCCCCCGAACCTAAAGAGATGTTTGTAATAGCTCGCGCTTAGAGTAAAATTGGTTCACGGGCTATTTTTATACGGCATTTCATTGGCATAAGCAACTCAGTTTTATCGAGAACTTTTCCAGTTTAAAATTTCTTCCAATTGGATTTAGGCTTAGCGTGTCGTGTTCGCGAATTTGATAAGTAATTGTAAATTATCTCGAAACCTTCGATGAGGTTTGATACGGTTTTACGCATATTTTAAGTCCATTCGATTAGATATAAATCTTTGTCAGTCTAGTATTTTTTAAGTCCGTTTTTTAGAGTTGTGTAGCGAACGCTGATCAGAGCTCGCATGCGCAATGCAACGCTACAAATAGAGCTCGGGGTTTGGACAAGATAATCCATAAATAACGGTTAATCATTTATTTATCAATAATAATCGATATTATTCGCTAAATTATTCGCGATAACATGCATTTATCATAGACTCCCCGTGGATAATTTCAAATTATGAATAAATATAAAAGGATATTTTCTTGTCCAAACGGGCTATGTGTAGATGACTTTTTTAAATCCTTGAGCTAGTCTTAAAATCTCTCTTAAACTAAACTTAAAATCTAAACTCTTTTAAAGAACCGATACCCTAAGCTTCTAACCCTAAACTTTAAGCTCAGCATAGTTTGAGAGATGATAAAACTATAAGACCAACATTTTATGCTTCTTTTAAACACGCGACAACTCGTTTATGGGGTGGCGAATATATTGTAAGTAGGCCCATCTGCCTTGAAAGCAATTTTAAACGAAGTTGAGAAGATCTCAGGCTTCATTCTGACGTAATGAAAGAGGACCAGATATAAAAGGGTTAAAGGTTGTGTGAAAAAGATTATCTAGTGGATTTTTTTCCCTCTTTATTCTTTAAATTATATTGGACCGATATAAGTTAAGTTTTTTACTACATATATATTGTTAATTGCAAATACAAATAATTCAAAATATGTTTTGCATATCTATAATAAGAAGCTTTGTTCTATCAGTCAAAACTCCATAGCACTTACAAAATTAGGTTATATTATGTAAAGTCTGAATTTTTATAAAGATACATCCCTTTTTACGAATGAAGTAATTTGAGGTTATTTGAGACTCAAAAAGAATTTAATTTCAAATTTCCCCATTTAAGATTAAACTTTAAAGGGAAACTTTGAGCTAAAAAAGGAACAGATTTTAAATATATTTTCAGAATCTTCACACAAAATTATAAAAATAATAATATTTCCACAATTTCTAGGCGATAAATTAGTGATTTGATTAAATTCAGAATTTTGGTCTGTTTTGAATGTTAGGATAAATTGGTGGCAATCATTATTTCAGCCTTCAACATCGCTATCGCATTTAGTTAGTTTAAAAAATTGGAAAAGGTTAGAAAATCCGTACTGTTAATGGCGGGAGCCGTTGGGTTTATCCGATTGATTCCATTTTAATTTAAACACCAGAAACGTGTCCAATAATTACATTTTCCTTTTTCACTGTCTCTTTAAAAGGATGGAGATTCTCGATCCTATCTTGAGAATCTTCGACACCGTATTATTTCTAATGGTATTAAGATACTCTACTAGGTCCGGTAGTCCCCACCTCCTCCTCCTCTCTTTGTTAAGGGTAATTGATGAAAAGCTTTCACGCGTCTACTATATATTCGAGCGGACGACCTTTCACCTTTGACAATCGCCCTACTCACCAATCTTACTTTTTTTTCCCACTTTCTATCTCCATTCGCTTTGTTTTACGTTATCTCGGAGCAAAAATCTCGTATTGGTTAAAGTACACGTGTTAGCAGCTAGCTCACTTTTCATTGTTTAACATGTCACGGATTTTAGTATTCCAATGTGCGCATGGCCGCGTTCGAAGCGCCCACCTAGATACAAAAATAACTATCTTGCATACTTCTCTTCCACCTATCGTCAGGCGAAGTCCCACCCTTTTTGGCCGCTTTAAGCATCTTTCGTTTTAGGTTTCTCTGTCTTGTTTTGCCCTTAAACTAAAGCAATTGTATAGAGCTCAGGGCCTCAGTAGCCGCCATATAGCTCATACGATAACAACAACAACAAAAACCTTTTCTCATTATCCTATCGGCCTTTTTTTTTTCGGCCAATCGCACAAATGGCAAGTTTTCACAACGACCTCTATGGCGCCATAGGTAATGCTAAAATGATGTATTGATTTTTTTTTGCTTTACTTAATATATGAATTGTAGTTGGAAAACAAAGCACTTCAACGTTCATTTTAGTTACTTTAGGAGGTCATTTATGAAGTCTCTAAATTATACTTTCCTAATAATTATGGGAATTTGCGAGTTTTTTTTAGAGTGGTACGTGGGTCACTTTACAAATTTACCGACAATATTTTAATATCTCTGATTTTGTTTGTGATTGAATGCATTATTAGCTTCTAGTAACATTCTCTCAAACTTCGTCTGCCTTTCGTTTTCTCCTACCTATAAATGGTTTAATTTTACTCAAGGCTAATTCCAAAAAGCTAGGCCTTGTAAGTATTAAATTTGTTATTTACCATGGCAAAGATATATTGTTGAAATTATAGTTTTTTATGGAAAAAAGGTTTCGGTATTGGTAGAAAAACTTTATTTGCGAGTCGTTTCGAGCCAAGTCTCTTATCGTTAGTGTTATTACGCCTTTTAGTTTTGGATGGGTTTAAAAAAACTAAGCTCCAATATTCTTAGGTGCGCAAATGAGTTCTTTCATCTGGTCTTGGGTTTGTGTTAAGATACGTGGTTTTGGTGGTCAATTTTCACCGGCGAGTACATGTATATCCTGGTGGCCTTTACTTATCGTGGCCTTGTCGGATCGCTCAGTACCATCTTGTCCTCCCCAATGTCTCTCCATCTCTATCCGATCGCCATCGGTCGAAGCTGTGTAGACAAACGTGCGGGTCTGCGGGCCAGTGTACTTGATGTCTATCTTTGGACAGAGTTTTGCTTCAAGATTTTTAAGAGTGTCTGCGGGGTGACCTTCTCCCGTCCACTCTTTCTCTTAAGTGCCCTCTCGTTTCTGGGAATATTTAATCCACCATTGACCACGTCGGCCTCGGTTTCATTGTATCTATAAGTTTGAGCTTTTCTCGAGTACTTGGCCCTAATACTAATACGTATACACTTCACCTTATTAACATTGAAGGGTTTTTATATCCATTTTATAGACAATCCTCTTCCTGGTTTCAAGCGTATAAATAATATAAGAGTTTCTAAATTTGTCTTAAGAGTGTCTGCATTTTTAATGAACCAAAATCTTAAGCCATTCCTCGTGTTTCAAGGTTGTGATTAATGCAACCATTTTCGTTTCTTGTAGGAATATATTACTTGTAAATTTAATATCAAAAATATACGCTTTGTTAATATTGTCATAGAGCGCGGAATCGTCAATAATTATTCCCCGTTGTTCTCTTTTTACAAATAATAATGGGCATAATTTTGACCTTTTTTCATTTATCCCCTTAAAGGGAGAATGCAACCTAAGAATAACTGATTTTTTATCGATCCCTTATTGTTTAAATAGATCTAATCCACTAGTATAAATATTTTCGAACAAATATTAAACTAGAAATAAATTTAAAGCTTACCCGGAGAATAGGCTTAGCGGGATTCATGGAGATCCTAATTTCCACGCGTATAAGGTCTATCGACCAATCGAACTCCATTGTAAGTCTCGTGAAGATCTCGCGTGAACTACAGGCCTTCGCTCATTGGTCGCTAGACCTTACACGGTTAGAGATCGGGGTTTGGACAAAATAATCCACAAATATCAGTTAATCAGTTAATCATAAAAAAATAATCGGAAAATTATTCGCGATTACATTGGATTTATCATAGACTTTCCTCGAAAAATCTTAAGTTATGAATAAAGATAAAATAATCAGAAATTTTCTTGTCCAAACCCCGATCTCTATACACGGTGGCAATTCAGGATCTCCATGAATCCCGCTAAGCCTATTTTCCGGGTAAGTTTTAAATTTATTTCTAGTTAAATATTTGTTTTGTAAACTTTTTATTAGTGGATTAGGCCTATTTAAACGATAAGGAATCGATAAAAAATCACTTGTTATTAGGTTGCAATCTCCCTTTAAGAGGAAGTTTTGAAGTGACCGATATTAAGTTTAACACAAATATCCAAGTTTAGATCGGTATCCAGACAAAAATATTTAACTGTACGCTATAGCCCCTCCTATTCGATTAAAAATGCGTCGTTATTCGTCTTTATTATTCCTTTACAGTTAAATCCTGCTGGGAATAAAATAAAACGTATTGTTTATTATGCAAACTGCATAAATAAATAAAAGTTTTATATACCTAACATAAATTGTAGGCTGAATGTTCAAAAATTGAGAATGCACGGAAGGATATTCCCATAGGAATTTGTATTAAAATCAATAGAAAATTACCTCAGCATTGCACGCTAATATTTGCGGCCGTGGCTAGTACGTTACACCAGAAGTAAAAAACATTATCTTCGTGAGAAGTATTCCACTAAACCGATAATTTAATTCTTCGGGCTCTCTTTAAGATATTTACATGCATGTACCGTTTGGGCGCACGATATTCTAATCGTAATTCATATTTGCGGCCTCAGTTCAATTCAGTTCAGCTCTGAATATCTATATGATATTAAACTAACTTCGATTAAGTCTGTTTTAACCAATATGAATGATAAATTGTAAGCAAAGGCTAGTTCCCATTTGGCGAAGAAATAGTTAAACAAAGACATTTCTGTACGATTTCGCCGGCTCGAATTAAACTCTACATTCTTCCGCACAAAAATTCGGCACGTAGGAACTAGAATTAACGCGACATCGATCTAGCTCGCGTTTTATTCTCGTTCAACTTGTTAATTGAGCAGACGTATACTCCAAGACATTTTAGAAACAAGTGAAACAACCCATTTTATATATTTACCTATTCCAAGACCTATTGTCATTTGTTTTTCAACGTGGTATCTAGGCACGCAGCACTATTAACAATTGACCCCGGTCTTAAAGGATAAAGACGAACAACAAAAACTGGCGTTCAAAAGCGTCCACTAACGGGAAAAGATGACAAAAGTAGTAACTAACAAAACCCAGTGCGTGGTTACTGGATAAATAATACCCAGACGCGCTCGTAGTTTCGTTAGTTTCAACTTTACCACTGTTTGCTGTTAGATGACGCCTATGAACGCCATGTTTTGTTATTCATCTTAATCTCTAAAGAGTGGCACAACGAAACCTTAATGTTCCATTAAATCTTGAGAGTTCCGAACTTCGCCGAAGGACTTATATATAGACTTCTGGTATGACGTATGAGGAGAACCGGCAAATTTATATCTTTAAACTGTTCCCATGCATTAACGACCAATTTTGAGTCTCTCGTATAGCGTAGTTAATTATATATAACCTTTAAAACTTCGAAAAAGGGTACTCAATAAAGGGCAGTTATATGTATAAATTTCGCAGTATATAGAACACGAACATTTCAACTTTGAACTTTAAAATTTCCCACTGGTTAGCTAAGAGACTCTTAACCCTGTCTGGTCTCGAGTCCCTTATATAATAGTTAATACCCGGAAATCATAATTTTAATACCTTTCTAACCCAAAAACACAGCTATAAATGGTATATTTGGTTTGATATTACTCGCAACCATGGTTACTAAATCATACATTATACACGGGTTTAAATCTAACATTTTAAATCGCTTCCCAATATCTCCTTTCAAAAGTAATCCTTTAATACATCTCAGTATCTTTAAAGGTAAAGGTCAAGGTTAGTTGCAAAGAGCCTATTATATTACGAGAGATGTAAGTAGTTTTATAGTCGTATACTTAGCTGCAAAATTATAAATATATTTAATTTTCAGAAATTATGGGTTCATTTGTAATTGAGGTCTAAAATACATGTATATTGCCATTATGCAATGGGGTTAATACAAATCCATATTAGTTCGTCTTTCGTTTCCTTCTCAAAATAATACGATCATTGATGCAACCATATTTAGTTTTAAACTAAAATAATGTCCAATTTGTGAATTTAAGCGCTTCTGATGAATCTAAACCAAATGGTTCACTAGCTTTTCTTACTCGATATTTATAAATGTGTTGGAATTTTAATTGCTTTGAATATGCCTTTAATTTTACTTTGGTTGAAGAGTAGTATGCAGATCAGCGAAAACTGAAGCATAGTGTTAAACTAAATAGAATTGAAAATAGTTTTGCATAATTTCTATATTTAAATGAGAATTTACAGTATAAGTTCGTAACTAATTGTTAAAGGAAGGTGATCTCATCAGTTAATCTACGTTCACGTTAGACACTTTGAAATAGTCGTCAAACTCTTTTGCATGTAATTCAAAGTAATTTTTGTATTGTCACAAAACGTTTCTAAATTGTTTCAAAGTCGCGAGTGTGAACGTGGCTTTAGTTAGTCGGAAATTATGTATAATTATATCCTATTTCTGTCGAGGAAGCTGTTGTCCATCTATGTACATGCTTATATATTAGCGGTCACTGTAACTTAACAGCATCACTGGGAAAGCCGAAAATCTCTCCAACATGCTCTTCTTAGTCTCGGGTGACATTGAGTTCTCAAGTATATGTAGGGGGCATATGATAGAAGATAATGGGTTCGAATGGAATTACCAATTAACCGAACTGTAATTGTCAGAAGTGAAATTCGAACTGCTTAGTCGATAACTATCAATTTCAAGTTGGGATTGGGTTAAATGATTTTAACGTTCGCTTATTGGGGCAATTTTGAAGGGTGTATAACGATATTAATTGCACTGATGTCGTTTTCCCGTCTTTTATCTGATTGGAATATTACGCGTTTTCAAAGGGACCCTGAATATGATTGAATTATCGAGGTGTATATGACATAATATTAATTTTTCGATTCAAGAGCAATTAAAGGGAGAATGCAACCTAAAAACAAGTTATCGATTCCTTATCGTTTAAATAGGCCTAATCCACCAGTAAAAATGTTTTAAAAACAAATATTAAACTACTAATAAATTTAAAACTTATCATCGAAATAGGCTCAGTTGGATTCATGTTCAGCTGAACTCTCCGTATAAGGACTAGCGACCAATGATATTGATCGATGGCTCTTATATGGGGAAAGCAGGCTCTCCACATCAATTTCATTGGTCGCTTCATGAATCCAGCTAAGCCTATTTTGATGGTAAGTTTTAAATGATTTCTAGTTTAATATTTGTTTGTAATTTTTTTACTGTTGGATCGGGTCTATTTTAGCGATAAGGAATCGATACAACAATCACTTGTTGTTAGGTTGCATTCTACCTTTAAAGGGAGACTCTGATAATAAGTTATTTTTAAACTATTTGAAGTGTTAAAATATGCTTAAAACCAGATTAAAACTATCACCTAAATCAGTGTCAATAAATAAACAGATGACGTTAAAGTATTAGAGCGCGCTGACTGAAATAGTCTCCTTCAAAGTTCTTAGGGGCTTCACATCGTCCTTGTTTATATCTTTTAGCGATTTTCCCTTCCATTCAGACGCAAAAAAAAAGGCAAAGAAACTATGAAAAGATGGAATCTTTGCCTCTTATTGTATTAACGGAGATTTGGCGTCGTGCCACTCGTGGGATTTGATGGAGACTAAAAAGAGGAAGGAGAATGGCGAGATTCTATGGAATATTCGTGGTTGATCGAATCTTGGGAGCAATCACGTTCTTGCTCTTGGCACTTCTGCTAGCACAATTCGTGCACGTGCTTCCTATTCTTCGCGCCATTTTTCCCCGCTAAAAACCATCACTATATCTCTCGCAATTCCTTCGTTTATCCCCTTGAGATCTTTTATATATATAGCTCCAGCATACATCAGAGTCTCTCGTAGATTTTAAGTAGTTAACGGTGTTAACCAGGGAGGATTTATGATGGGATAATGGAAGGATATTCTACATTTTTAAAATTAAGATTCCGAAATTGCTGACACGCAAGGATTGTTTAAAATATTTCATTGATTTTTACGTATCCATGCAGATTTAAGATAAGAATTTTTACCAACTAAAAAACTGGTCCATTAAGTCTAACATCTTTTGGAATAAATCCTAAATTCAAAACCAATATAAATTCAGTAGTCTTCTTTTGATAACTTGTGCAAAACTGAGTATGATTTCGGGATGATTTGTGGAGAGAGTTTAACTTTTACGAGCGTCTAGGGAAATAAGAACTGTTCGTGGATCAATGTTAGAAAACATATATATACGTTAGGCCTAAAACCCAAAACTTCACCACCAAAAACTCTTTCAAAAAATCAAATCGATTCGTATGAAATATCAACTCGTAAAAGTTATCCTAAAGTTAGTAACGTACCTGTAGTTCAATTTCACCTCGAGTTAGCAGTTCTTGGAACCCTATTTTTACGCGTTTCACGCTCGTGTACCCATAGATTAGATGAAGCGGTACACTGAAGTTATAAGAGAAATCGCGAACGTCTAGAATTCGTGCGTTTCAAGCGTAATTAATCCACCCCGATTCTCTGAAAGTGAGAAATGGCGCGAAACGCTAGGTTTGCGGTATATCTCGTTTATAAAAGTTGCTCGTGAACTTACGAAATTTGACAGATCGTCCATTTTCACAAGTTGTCACGTGAACGCGTATAGAAATGTTTACGCGATTTCACTGGCTTGATCTGCGTACTCGCGACTTTTCGAGTGAAATAGAATAGTTGATATTATAAAAGAACTTCCGGGTGCGACATCTTGTTCGAATGTTGCTAAATACGTCACGAAATCACGTGGCGTTAAGGTTATACGGGGCAGTTATTTCCGTTTTCATAAAACGCTAGGGATCAGAGGGGGTCAGAAGTCACTCAGGAGAGACCCTACCTTTAGAGCTGACACCTTGATATAGAAAAAATAGGCTTAAGAAATGCTCGGTGCTCACGAGCGCTATGAGCTTTACGAGCTATTACGTAGCTGATGACGTCGACAGCAACATGCTCTAAGTAAACTCCTCCTCTTTTATGATAGCAACTATTGGGACGTAATGGCAGCGATATTCGCGTAGCCGAAACTAATAGAGTCGTTTTTTTATTCACGATTTTAAATAAAATGAAATAGGGCTTTCTGTCAATCTTGAATTTTTATGAAGGATCTCTAAACCTTTTATAATCTCACTTCATTGTTAAACTAATTAAAAATAAACAAAAACGTTTCAATATAGTCGTATATCCTTAATAATGCCACTTGGAATTAGGAATAAAATGAAATTTATTGCAAAACGTAAACACTCCATGCCTGTATGTTTCCGATATACGATAATATTTTTCCAAACTCAATTTCCCTAAAACACTTTTGACACACGTACGAATGAATTTCCATCAGGGGAAAAATCATTAAAAATCAATTCTCTCCTCGAACCTCGGGGAGAAACGAACAGGCGACATATCGACACCCTTTCAAGGTTTTGACACTAAACTAAGAGATTTTTAGAAAGATAAAAATTGATTTCGTTTTTGCAAAAATATTCGTGACATAATTCTTGCAATTTTTAATTTAAACGAATCTGATTGAAAGAAAGACGAGAGTGAATAGTTCATGACAGATCCATTTTATGACCAATGGTGCACGGGGGAGGGTAGCATTTGAATATCTGTAAGGAGAAGGGTCACGAAGATATGATGCGTACTAAAAGTCTATCATTTATTCCATAAAAATAAATAACGCCCCGTAGCTTAATGCTGTCAGCAAATGGCCAGGTACTAGCCCATCACTTAAAAATAGCCAAAAATGTCATCACCCGGAACTGGTTCGGAATTTAGGCGAGCCGCGCTTGGCTATATTGTCTTCCCCCCAACTCCTGAAATACTCCAAAGAGCGGCGCTTCCGATTTCACTATTTACACGGCGAATGTCTCGAATCAGAATCTGCTAGGATTACTTCTGCCTGTCACCCTGGAAACAAACTCACCCTCCAGGCTTTCTCTAGCCTCGCTACCCAAGGGGAAGCTCAGAAGGTGAGCCCACTTCCAGTGAAACCGGCGGGGGATAGGCAGAAGAAATTCTAGGCCTTTAAGGTACGGGGCGTTGTTTACTTTTATGGAATGAAGTGATAAACTTTTGTGTGTATGCGTAACCTTTTTCAATTTCATGTGGCAAGCGCCACATTTCGTTGCGAGTTGGTCTAGAGAATAATTTGTCCATGGCTCAAAGCCTGAAACTGGTGTGCTTGGTTATCGATCTTTTCAGAGTTGAGTCGCCCCTATTGTTTCCTTGCCATTACTCCTCAAATTTTAACGCCACCATGTTGTTTAAGAAGGTATTTAAGTTTTTATCATGAATCAAATGGGGTTGTTGCCAAAATTTGAAACTTTTTTTTACGTTCAATTTAGAGATAAGCAATTAAGTTTTGTTTTACTATTTAGTGGAATAGATAAAAAAAATCACTCATAGCTTGACTACATTCTCATTGTTTATTTGATACTTATTATTAGAATTGGGAGATTTCTACTCCACGGGGCTTGCAGCGTTACAGGATCGAAGATGTTCCCTAGAGCTAGACATCGGGGTTTGGACAAAATAATCCACAACTTTCAGTTAATCAGTTAATCATAAAAAAATTATCGGAAAATTATTCGCGATTACATTGGATTTATCATAGACTTTCCTCGAAAAATTTTAAGTTATGAATAAAGATAAAATAATCAGAAATTTTCTTGTCCGAACCCCGATCTCTACCTAGAGCTCCATTCACACTTGACACTTTGGAAGCGTTTTCAAACCGTTTAGAATATTCTAATCGACGTTCCAAGATATTAATTTTGTTTCTTGATCAAATAACTACAAGGGTAACCCAAAAATTTCATAAATTTATCTTTCCAAAATGTTTTAAACCGGTTTTTAAGTCTGTAATGTGAACGCAGCTTTAGTGTCTCTGAAAGATATTAATGCGAGCTCGTGGCCAATATTGGTCACGCACGAAAACTATACGTTTTTCGTAAACGATTTCTCAACCTTGCCAATACATTGTGACATAATAGCGAACGTAATTGTGATCTAAATGGTTAATTTTATACGTGTAGCGTTTGCGTCACTTTAATGGCAAAGTACACGTTACTCGAGTAACTTTTACGCAACCCTAGACAGTTCAATTAACCATGATTGCACTTTTACATACGAGAATATCGATAGATAACCCAAACGCCATAAAGTTAAAATCTCCCGTCAACGTAACCTGGTAGATTGAGTAACCCTGCAGTAATAATATAGGGCCTTTAAAGGGACTATCTGCATTTTCTAAAGCCCCTTTTCTAAAGCCTTCTTTTCTTGCTTAGCAGACGACGTTGGCCATCATACATTGTACAGTCAAAGCTAGGTTGTGTGCATAAGGGAAGAGCATTTTAAAGGGGCAAATCTCAGAGCAGATAGGGCCTTTCAAGGAAGAAACCAACATGAGTTCAAAGGATGATTAGTAAAATTCACTCATTTCTTATATGATAAATATGAGTTTGCGTTCAAGTTTCTATAATTTGAATCCATATATTCTTATATATGGTGAGATTTTTTGTTTAAGTTAAAATTGCAAAGAGGTAATTTTTTTTTCAATATCGATCTCAACGCCCCTGGAGATCGATTTCTACTATTCGTTTCTCGATCGAAATCGCTTTACGGAATATACAATATTTGAAGTTATCGATTTAAACGTCGCGAAAGTCGGAATCGTTTTTGAACTTTGATAGCTTGGCGAGAGAGTTTTCGACTCCACGCGTAATTGGTGTACAAACCTGTAGCTTTGACTGTACTAAAACGCTTACTTAATTGAGTACGTATTTAGCATTATTAAAGGCTGTAACCACGTGACCAGTAGTATAGCTTCGGATTTAGCTACCAGTTTATATATTTAGATACTGAATTTATGCAATCAGAATTACTGTAAGGCTGAAATTTAAGTCCGGTTTTACAGTCAAACTATACAATGAGTCTAAGGCTTTGGAACAATCCTGCAATCCCTCCCCCAAATGATGGTTGTCGTTCATTGTCTTAAACTCCTTGTCAAAGTCATTGATTCGGATGTTTACCACTAGTCGAGCTACCGCCGTCTCTGTTTGCTGAACCCGCCTGTCTAATGAAGGCGGGTTTCTCCGCACGGTTACCCCATTCTGCACTCTTATTGACACTGTTTTAAAGCGTATAGTGATGTCGCGGACGTTTTTAAGCGGAAATTTAATTGGCAAACTAAAGGATTGTTTGAATGTGTTTGAGAGATTTCAAAGTATTCGAAGCTATTGGCTCTACCACGCTCTCTTACGAAGCATATGTTAACATTTCTGACAAGTTTATAGTGTAGTATTGATGATGCTGAAAGTTTAACTGGTTTAGAGTCTGTCTAACTTTAGTTTGAGTCTGGGCGACACAAAAGGTGCTAAATTCTACCTCGTAACGTGACATTCTTAGTTCAACCAGGGACTCATTGAAGCTATTGGAGGAATATTTTATATTATCTAGGTCTGCTGCCAGCGTCCTAGACCAGCGTGAGAAATAAGGCGGGGCAAAGGGCAAATGACCACTTTAAAAATTAAATCGGAGGTGGGGGGGGGGGGGACCACTAAGAAAATTCAAGGATTTTTCAAAACATTTGATAATTTGGAAATTTAAGTTTGGAACTACAAATTTTGTAGCTTGTAGTTATTGAGAGGCAATTTATTAGTCTTTGTGATATTGTGACTCAGTCTGTATTTCCAAAAACTTCTTTAGCCTAGCGGACGACGTGCCCTTGTCAATGGTCATGGACCAGTTTATTTATTCCAGGCCAGGGGGGTCATAGGTCCACTTTAAAAAAATCCAGATGTCTCACCCTGTCCTTAGAGGTCGGGATTTGAACAAGATTATCCAGAAATATTTGGTTAATCAGTTAATCATAAAAAAATTCGCTATTATATTGCATTTATAATTTCAAAATATGAATAAAGATAAAACAAACAGAAATTATCTTATCCAAACCCCGACCTCTACCTGTCCTAGTCCATCCCAGATAGCGATAACTGGTTTATGTATACCTAATAACATGGGGGCAAAGATGTTATGTGCAATATTTTTTAAATTTTACGTTCCACAGCTCGATGGCAAGAGCCATTTTTGTTTTTTTTTTTTTTGCGAGATTCAGAGCACTCCGAGAGTGATCCAGTGAAATTAGTTGTATTCTCACGTGAAGTAGCTCTTGCAGGACTAAATTGGCTTGCTCCTTTTTTTCTGCCTTAAATAAAGTATATAACGCTGACATCGTAAAATATGTTCTTCCTTGCTTGTAATGAGTTCTTGGTTCAACTCAAGACGCCTTTTGGGGGGGAGGGCGTGTTGTGACAAATATTGTATACGTATTCTATTCCTGACTATGCGTATGGTCGCTCGTGCTCGAAGACATATGTTTGAAGATGTCCAAAGGGTTGTTTGTTTTGAAATATTTGTTTTACTCGACGTGGCCTGTTTAAATTCTATTGTTCCTTTTCTATATAGAAATGTCACAATGTTTGCATGTCCAAACTTTTTATCGTGAAATATTTATTTTTCATTATGAAATTACAAAGATATATAATTGACAGTGAATGAAGTTTGAAAAACTAAAGTTTGTTTTTCATTAAGAATACGCGAGTTTTTGATGGATTAAATTTTAATGACATTTATATGAAAATACGTCTTGTTTTTCGGTAAATCTATCTTTATTGAACATTTTAATGTTGGTTTAACGGAGAGATCAGTTGGTTTAGCCTAATTTTTTTCACTATTTACTTTATTTAACAGTTAAATAGTTAATCTATTTCACATTTTCCTATCACTGTAATCGATTAAAAATGATATGGTTTTCGTCCTCATTCTCCCTTTAAGCTTTTAAGTTACATATCGTGACCGTTTACTCTCTATCGTGATTTGCGACTATAAACGCGTGGAGCTTCAATCTGTAATATTTTTTTCATACCACGTACCTCTAACAATTTTTTTCTCCATTTTTTCCCCACCATAAGCACGGTCACTCTTTGACTCGAAATTTGTTTGCGCGCTTTTACAAGAATTTCTGTTCTCACACACCGGAACACGCACGTCAAATCGCCAAACCGCCAATATGATTTTATATTCGATAATAGTTTTCAAACTAGACTAAACGTGTGGCGGATTTATACAAAGTATTAAACAACGTAGAAATAAAAGTAGATTTGTATATTTCTCGCGACAAATATGAATTCTCGATAGATTTGAATACACTCAACGAAACGAGTTACTTTTACCCTAAAACTATGATTAACTTTTACTTGTCACAACACAGTATACGAAGGGAAATATTATTGATAAACCTTTGTCTTCGGTGAAAGGTGAATATGGTTCTGAAGTTTCACGCTTTTTGGTGCGAGAGATTCGCGTGAAGGTATTAATTTGCAAACGTCTGACTATGTAAGCTTCGCTGTAACTGTCCAAATTATTCTATTTTCTCTCTTTTTCCCCCACGACTCTGAATAACACGCATATATGTTTTTATTCGTAGAAAACGCTCAGTACCTATTTTGGATTTGATTGATGTTACTTACTAATCGAGTTAAACGTAACTAGCCTTATGGTCTCACGGATATAGTGGTGGAAAATCGTTTTCAGTTATATGGAGGGAAATAATTTATCTAAATTATGTTTTCGCTCGTGATGGGAGTCCATAAATAGATCAAAATTTATTGCTTTACTTGTAATTTTGATGACAGAAAAGGTCTGGGGTCCGTAAAGGGCTGGGCTCAAGAATCTAGATGGTCTGAAAATTCGTGGAAATAAAGTTTGAAACAAACCCATGAGAGTCTTCTTGAAAATTAATAGCTTTAAGTGCTCAATATCTTAATATATTTAGGGATCAGGTCTTGGAATACACCATTTAGCCATTACTTGGGGCGCTATAGCGGCATATGACGAACTTTCGCTTGGTGAAAATGGCAGGGAAAAAAACCTGCATGGGGTAATACGCGGGATACTAAGCGCGCCTTACCGAGCGAACGTTTTTTTTTCGCCACTAGTAAGCGCTTTGGAAGAGCAAAGTGGTGTATTGGGTTTAAAAACCAAAATTGCATTTTTCCGTTTTAGACACGGCATTTATTGTCGTTAATTAATTTTATAGTTGAAACGTCTTCGAGTTTCCATTACCAAATATAAATCGCTTAATTTAAGTACTTCTCTTGGGTAAAAACAACATAAAAAGCGCGTCTGAGCCACATTTTACCAGCAACATATTTCTCACTTCATCCTAAAATATCTCAATCAGCGAACGAGTAAACGAAATAAGCCCAGATAGCCGCGCACGGTGGCGGATAACTCTTTCAACAGCCACTTAAAAAGAAGCGAGCCCAACCAGACCCTCTTAGCCACGAAGCGAGCACGCTTATATAGCCTCCAATTGCTGAGACGGCTTTCTAGTTTCCACTAACAACATTTAATAAGATTAAGCTTCAGAACACGCTACCCGGCCCTACTCGCATCAAACCCCGCTTCCAAAACTTTCCTCAAAAGAAACGAATAAGTCTCATTTACACGACGTTTTTTGCACTCGACTAAAATCATGAAGTTCAGTTCAATGATTACGAGTATTAACTTTAATTCCTCGAAGATTAACTTTATTTACAGAATGAATAACTTTAATTCTATGACAAGGCATAAGTTTAATTCCATGACTAAGAATAACTTTAATTCCATGACTAGGAATAACTTTAACTCCAGGACTAGAATTAACTTCAGTTTTACGAGGATTAACTTTAATTTGATGACCAGGATTAACTTTAATTCCACAAGTAATAACTTTAATACTACCAATATTAGCTTTAGTTGCATGTTGTTTAATTTTAGTTGCATGTTGTTTAACTTTAATTCCACGCGGTTTAACTTTAATTCCACGCGGTTTAACTTTAATTCCACGCGGTTTAACTTTATTTAAACGAGAATTAACATTAATTTCGTGAGATTTAACATCCTTACGTCTGATCGCGGGGCAAAATTATCGTGTGTAAATGCCTCTTCAAACCACTCGAGAAAAAACCCATGGAAAAAATTAACCATAAAAGTTCCCTATCTTTCGCTAAGATCTCATTTCAAAGATGTTTATTGCGATGCTAGGGCTAGGAAAAATATCGCAAAAGTGATGTGGATGCAGGGACGCGAGTACTCGCCTTGTATATAGATGTAACTCTTACCTTTCATCACTTACGTTGGTATACCCCCGAATTTAGACCCTAAAGATGCTTACCGTGTTAGGATAATGAAGTAGTTGCTAGAATTAGAAGGTGGGATGTTGCTGCCGGCGTGATGCTGGGATTCGATTTTGTGGTGATGAGATGATCAGGGTAACGGTTAAAGAGAGGATGGAAATGTCGTGCTGTGCACTTTCGTAAAACCTGTACATCGTGTACAAATTACGCGATTACGTATATAATTACAGGCTTTGATAATGCTGAATAGGCACTCAGTTACTTCATGAACTAACTTATCTACACGCAGATTATTTAGTCCATAGGATGAAACCATAAAAAACGAAGAAGCAGTAAGATAAATATATTTATTTAGGTGTATTAAAACATTGGTCCATCTTTGTTATTGCTCCAACACAGCATAAGTTTAGAGTGAATTGGGGTTAACACTATAAAAAGTCATGGAAATACCCGAGTTCACTTAGTTTTGATGACAGAGCAAAGTGTTCAAATCTTTAGTATACGAGATTTTCCTAGCGACTGGCGATGCTCTTTAGCGAGCGAGGATAAAAACAATTAGGTTTTCAGCTAGATTCAGAGCACTCTGAGAGTGGTCTTGTGAATGACTTAATTTTTGGGATTTTAGGACCAGTTAGTAAAGCTAGAAACTATACCCTTGACTCCATTCTAAGGTGAATTATTGATTACGAATATAGATTATTTAACAACAACCTATCTTATAATTGAACAATGCCGTTTAATTAGATAGATATTTTTAGAATGTATTCTATTGTAATAAAGCTTAAAAGCAGGGAGTTGGAACAATGTAGTTTGTAAGAAACTTAGATAACCACCTTCGTACGCAGTCTGTTTTAAAAGCGAACAGACATTGTACTCTGTGTCATCAGTCTTCCCTGCCTTTTTCTTATACTTCTCTGCGGATGACGTTGGGTTATATCTACCAAGATAACTGTAATGAAGGGTAACGAGGAAAGTTGATATTATCTACCCCCCTGAAACGCCTTCACCTCTATTGAATCTTTACATTTTTATTAAAACTCAGTTTGAAATTTCAATGCAGACAAAGATAAATGTTCTTAATTAACATCTTAGGTAATTTAACGATAAAAGGGGAGTTAACCTTCACTCGCACTGAAAGTTTAAAATGTTTTTGCTTTTACTTTTATTTAAGAAGGGTTGGCAAAAGGGTACCTTAAGAGGATTGATATACAATGTTAAACATCACAGGGAAACAAGTAGTTATTGTTAACAGCATGATCTCTTGAACAAGAGTAAATAGTTCACTATGTAATTAATTTCGAATTTTTAACTTTGCCTTTTATCTCCACCGCCAGTTTTCGAGAAGAATCATATAAGTTTTGAAAGAGATTAATTACGGTTGACAGGTTTTTGTGGTTTTAATAGCTTGAAATTTGCAAGTTCTTTAGTTTTTGTTAAACTTTAATTAAAAATTGTAACTTTAAAGTTTTGATAAGCGACTACGAAACTGATTACAGCCTTTTATAATGCTAACTACGTACTCAACTACTTAATCACTTAATCTCTTAATACAGTCAAAGCTATGGCTTTCACACCGATTAAATGGAATGATCAGCCCCTCGACATTGGCTTAAGGGGCTAAAAATATTAGCTTTGTTAAATGTAATTAAATGTAAATTAATATGCTGCGCAAAATCACATTATTGCTTAATTTTTGTAATGGAAATCATATTTCCATGATATTTGCTTTGATCTGTTTAGTTAAAAAAACATTAATCGAGCCTGGAAATTCCTAGTTTTTTTCTCTGTTATGTCAAAAGAATGCACTTGAATATTTCCATTTCTGTTAATTTATATCATATGCTAATTGTTTTATCTATATTTGCATTTATTTTCCAAACAAACTTGAATTTTTAACACATCAAAGAAAATAATCAAAAATAATAATAATAAGCCGCTTTTATTTTAATTGTTCTAACTATTGGAAACTTTACATTTAGACATATTTTTAAATTTAACTTGTACATATAATCTAAATGTATAAGGAATTACTAGGATTATAGATTTATTCTATCAGAGGGTAATTTTAATCTAAATATTGACGATTACAATTATTTTCTAAGCCTTCAACGAGCCAATTATTTTATTTCGCTGATTAAAATCGTAGTTAACAACATAAAACATCGCGTAATACAAATATATTATCTTTACATATTTTAAATTAATCATTAAAAAGCGGAATCGGCTCAAATTACCCCAGAATATTAAAACACATTTGAATATCCCGCTTTATTAGACCTCCCTCCCCTGATTGGTTGAGAGTTAAGATGAGTATCACGTGATTCCTTCTTCCCCAATTCCCTCTTTGTCAGTTTGAGGTGAGCGTCTAACGCGACTAGCCGAACGGACGGGTCGGTGTTAAAATTTGTCGGTTTATGTCGAATTAACGTGATTTAAATGTTATATTGATCGTTAATATTATGTAAGTGACTGAAAAGTAATTGAAAATAACATTTTCGACGGTAAATACGCGATTTATAAACTGATTTACGTTTGGGCCCAAACGGCATCTTTAAAATGGGATCTCCATCATCCGCGATCATTCGTTGAAAAAAAATTTAAAATAGTTGTCGGTTACTCGGTTTCATCGTGATTTTAAGATCGGTTTTCAAGTCGTATTAACTTGATATGTACAATATTTGAGTTCATTATTGGATTATTTTCTGGTATCTGGATGAAGACGTCATTTTTTATGGTAAATACAAAAATTAACTATTTCTTACTTGATTTGTAAAGCCAAGTGGATTTGGCGGGGCTAGGAAATTCCTAGGCCTCGGCTTGTTTTTAAATCTAGCACTATAGGCCTACGTCATCTTGGATGAATAATAAAAGGCGGCATTCTAGCTCGTTCAGGTGCCGGGGGTTTTGTATAAAGCAACCGTTTCCTTGTAATTTTCGCTCTTATTTGATATTTCGTTCAATGCTTATTGTTTCGCCTTGCCCTAATTTGCTTGCCCCTTATATAAACAGGAACGTTTTTGGATTGATATAATTGTTTTATTAAGCATCACTTCCTCACCTACGTAGTAAATTAAATTAATTGTAGGAGAATTTAGAAAAAGATGGGAGCGAAAGAAACATTGTAAAATAATAATACTAGGGCGTCGATCCAAAAAGGAAAATATACGAGTATGGGGAATAAGGAAAGGGGTCATGCTCATACGGTCCTAATTTATGGAAATTTTTTTCAGCTTTTAATTATATAAGATAGTTATTTTTCAGCCAGTGTAAACACGCTTTTATTTAGAGATCGGGGTTTGGACAAGAAAATTTCTGATTATTTTATCTTTATTCATAACTTAAAATTTTTCGAGGAAAGTCTATGATAAATCCAATGTAATCGCGAATAATTTTCCGATTATTTTTTTATGATTAACTGATTAACTGATAGTTTTGGATTATTTTGTTCAAACCCCGATCTCTACTGAATTGCCACCGTGTAAGGTCTGGGTAATTTAGGTTCTTACTATATATATATATATAAATATATATCTATAAAGTGAGTAAATATAGTCTTTCCAACCTTGAATTTTCTTATGAAAGATAGGACTTTCTTCGACTTTCTTGATATCACATGCCCGAACACTCGAAAATCAACTATAGGCTCTACAATAGGCGCGACCATAATGATGAAGTAATATTGCGGGGAATATTTATTTTTTAAATTTCGAAAGTGGGGACTATGAAATACATATTTTTACTGTCGCTGTAATTTTTTTCTATGACATATGTATATATTTTTTGAATCGTTTTTTAACGATCTTTCCGAAAATGCTACTCAATTTGCATTTGGAGTTCATGAAAAATCCGTGTTCTAAGTTATCCACGTATATAAACATCTAGCTTAAAAATGAGCTGTTGCGAGTTAAGAATAAGAAATGTGAACACAGCCTTATTATTAAGACGGGTGAGATGGTAGACTTTCTTTGACGCGATTTTCTCTATCTCGGTCCTCTCTCTCTTCTTCTTTCTCCTCAACTTTCTTTCTCATCCACGCGCGCGGAGAGATGATAGAGAAAATAGAACGGCCAGGACCATCCGTCATCTATAGTCGGAAACGTTTCTCGGAAAATCTTCGCCATTATTATATAAGGAGGATTCTTCCCCGTTTCTCCCAAACATCCCATGACGCCTCATCATCGCAATAACGCCCGTATAGACGCTTCCCCCTCTGACGTCGGTTGCCAGCTAGAGCAAATCCTAACACATATAGCTGCGCTCTCGTTCGAATACTTCTCTGGAATGGGAGTACCCATTAAGATTTCTCTTTCTTCGGTTGACTATATATTGCACTACACTATGATCGAGGAAACTATTAAAGGGAGAATGCAACCTAACAACAAGTAATTTTTATCGATTCCTTATCGTTTAAATAGACCTAGTCCAACAGTAAAAAAAATACTAACAAATATTAACTAGAAATAAATTTAAAAATTGCCTTCAAAATAGTCTTAGCTGAATTCATGATGATATCCTGAACTCCCCGTATAAGGACTAGTGACCAATGACATTGATCATGGAGATCCTGTTTTCCTCATGTAGAGATCGGGGTTTGGACAAGAAAATTTCTGCCTATTTTATCTTTATTCATAACTTAAAATTTTTCTAGGAAAGTCTATGATAAATCCAATGTAATCGCGAATAATTTTCCGATTATTTTTTTATGATTAACTGATTAACTGATATTTGTGGATTATTTTCTCCAAACCCCGATCTCTATCTCCATGTAAGGAAAATCTATCAAGGTCGCTAATCCTTATGTGGGGAGTTCAGGTGACCTCCATGAATCCAGCTAAGCCTATTTTGATGGTAAGTTTTTCATTTATTTCTAGTTTAATATTTGTTAGCATTTTTTTTACTGTTTGATTAGGCCCATTTAAACGATAAGAAATCGATAAAAAAATCACCTGTTGTTAGGCTGCATTCTCCCTTTAAGCATCACCTATAGTATAATAGTTGTGTTATATGGTGTAAAGAATTTTGAAACGCGTCAGAGACTTTAAACGCGCGCTTCAAATCTTTTTCGATGGTTTTGAGGGCTTCTTTTAACTTATAAATAGCTAGCAAGAAATCCAATTCTTAGATGTTAGACTCTTAAGAGGCGAGAGAAGGACGGGTGGTAGTGTTTTTGAGGTTTCTTTGATGATGGATTTGAGTGGGGTGAAATGATGGGGAACAGCTTATTAATCGCGAGCGTTACGCTTTCTGTTTTTAACTGATGAGGTTTCACGGTGAGGATTCGCACGCGGCGCTTTCAATATACGAAACGAAATATACAAAATGAGATTTGAAGAGGTGGTGACGTTATTTTGGGTTTTACCTTATTGATTAAGAGATATAATAGAAGAACACGAGGTGTTTTAACCATCACCTTGGCTAGGACTTCAAAAATACTTTAATTTATCCCTGCCACGGGAAACAGTTTTTTGAATCGATTTCTCGAGACTGCTTCGGGAACCAGTTTCGTACCGATGTGGTTTCAACATACTAGGGTTTGGAATCGATTTAAACCGTTTCAAAACGTTTCGCTGGAGTCGTGTAAACCGGAAGTCGTCTTTTCTCGAATCGATTTGGTTCGATTTCTCGAAACTGCTTCGGAAACCAGTTTCATACCGATTCGATTTCAACAACCGATAGTTACAATAAATCGATTTATAACCAAAGTGTGTGAACACAAGACGCTTAAAACGATTCCTGGTGATTTAAATATCGGTTTGATTTTGCCGTTTCAAATCAATTAAGAAATGCTAGCTTGAACGTATCTAGATATGCAACTATAATAAATAGGTTTATGAAGGGATTTAAATAACGATTTGATTTTAGCTACGGTCACACTAGCATTTCTTAATCGGTTTGCAAGATAAAAACAAACCAATATCCAAATACGCCAGGAATAGTTTTAAGCGTCTTGTGTTCACGCATTATCTTAATAAATCGATTTATTGTAGCTTCATCTATCGGTTGTTGAAACCGAATCGGTATGAAACTGGTTCCCGAAGCAGTTTCAAGAAATCGAATCAAATCGATTTGAGAAAAGACGGTTTCCCGTTCACACGACCCTAGCGAAACTTTTTGAAACGGTTTAAATCGATTCCAAGGCCTTGTATGAACGCAGCTTATATCGATTAAATCCGATTGGGATACGCTAGTGTGAACGTAGCTAATGAGTTGCAAAAGTGCTTTTATCCTAAAACCTTTTTCCAACAATTTTTTCAATCTTATTCTATCTTTTTAGTATTGAAAATCATTATATTAAACTTTAATGCAAGAGTCTCATGGATAATTTATTTTATTTAAATATCCTGGTTGCCAGGAGCTTTCGGCTTGAATGATTGTTAAAGGATTTACGAAGCTGAAAGCTCTCGGCAACGGCAACTGGTACTCTATACACACATTCCCATTTTTTTTTTATAAAATATATACTTTTGTACGAGACTCTTCCGATATTTTCTCACATTATTCCATCATTAATTTATAAATATATTATCAAAAGTCTATGACTTTATTCAATAAAAGTAAACAACACCCCGTAGCTTAATACTATCAGCAAAGGTCCATATGTAAATGTACCGGCAGATTCTGATTCGAGACACTCTAGCGGCCGCAGAGTGTCTGTCAATCGAGCCAGACAGGGATGATGACTTTTTTGGCTAGTTTTAAGTGATGGCAGAAGTAGATGAAACCCTCCTTTGAAGTCTACTACTCTAATGTTCGATATAGCGCTCCTCTCTGTATGGGTAAAATTCCCAATTTTACGAGATCGGAAGGGTCCTATACTTCATACCCCCTGTCTACAGAAAATTGGAAATTCTCTCTCTCCACAACGACGACTCCAAGGCTGCTAGAGATTCCCGCTCCGAAAATATCTACCGTTAGGAGGCGTACGAATCGCGCTTTTTGAAACTAACGCATTCAGAGAGGGGTAGACCAGACCAGGGAGTAATAGACTTCAAAGGAGGGTTTCATCGGCGTCTGGTGATGGGCTATGACGTAAAACTGGACGTTATTTGCTGATAGTATTAAGCTACGGGGCGTTGTTTACTTTTATGGAATAAAGTGATAGACTTTTGATGTTATTTAATTCGTACAATTTTATGGACTGTTCATGTAGCGAGACATAAAATTCAATACCTAATTACATCCGTATAGAATCCCAAAATATTCCAAAAGAGTTTAGGTTCTTTCCAAGGTTGTATGGGAGTTTTTATTCTATGTCAAGTCAATTGTCTAAAGTATTTTTGTTCGAGAGCTAAATGTTTTATAACATCTAAGTAAAAGCAGATTGAACCTCATAGGGTGTAAAAGTAGTTCGAAAAAAGTGCGAATAAATCCGCGTATTTATGTATGTGTTTGTTGTTGGTGAACGTCAGCCACTTGTCAAGGCCTCTGTCAACCTCTTAGATTTGAACGGTGGCGTACAGCTTTAGACGTTGCGTGAACTACTTTTTTCGTACGAAATTTAACGTTGGATATCAATTCGCCGCCACTTCTCCGATTATGTACAATTCCAATTGAAGAGATCAGTGCATGGATTGGTCTTATAAGTAAATCGGTATCCACGTCGCTCGAAGCTAAAAGTGACAATTATAAAGTTTTCGTTTCGTGAAATATTGACAAGGTCTATTTCTTCGACAGTTGCGTGTCCATCTTATTTGAAGCAATGAAGCGATAGGGGAAAGAGACCGATAGGTATATATCGATGTAGGCGGAGTTCTATGGAAATTGCCCCACCCTTCTTTAGCTTTGTGTACGTGTTTTATATTTCGAATAAGTACGCTCTGCTCGCCTGTCAATATTTAGAGCGGTTTTCCAGACAAGTTTGATATCGATTTATTTTGGCCTACAGTGTCAGAAACAGGTTGAGTTTTCATCGTGAGTGAAGATATTCTCCTTAACCTTTTGAAAGCTAGTCCTAACCTATAACATAAAGCAATTATTACAGATCGTGCAAACTAACCCTAACCCTTAACCTAAGGTAACTCTAGCATATAACCCCAAGGTAATCCTAACTTTTTGCAAGCTAACCATAGCCCAACAAAACGAAAGGTAATCCTATCTTTTTGCAGGCTAACCCTATCTTTTTGCAAGCTAACCCTAACAGCCTAGCAAAACCCAAGGTAATCCTAACTTTTTGCAAGCTAACCCTAACCTAACAAAACCCAAGGTAATCCTAACTTTTTGCAAGCTAACCCTAACCTAACAAAACCCAAGGTAATACTAACTCTTTGCAAGCTAACCCTAACCTAACAAAACCCAAGCCAATTCTTTAAGACTATGTTTTCAGATTGGTAAAAATATCAGAAACTTTAGTGCTATAATCAAACAACGCGCGAAATATTAAATGCTCTAGTGATCATTTTTACCTTTATTTCCTAAGTGAAGTAAAGCTAAATGAAGTAAAGCTTAGCTTAATTATATCGAAAAAATGTTTTAATAATTTTTTTTGCACATATTAACGCTACAATTTGATTGGAAATAAAATGTTAGTCGCCTTAATTATTTATTTTAAATTAAAATGTACTGTACTTGATAAGAGACAGCTTATAGCTTTGTGCACTCTGAAATTTCAATTTGATTCTAGTGAGAGCTCCGTAGATCAAACACCTACTTTAATATACTCGCGTGCATTGTTGTAGCTGAGAGCGGAACTTGTTAGTTTGCTCGTTCACTCTCGATATATGTTAGGACGTTATTAAACAGTTCGATAGAATCCAAACTTCCTTGCCCATTTCCTATTCCGTAAATGTATAGACTATTTTGATTGAAATCATAGCCATGGGAAATTACAGACTTTGATAATGCATTTCGCGCGTGACTAAATGCCGCTTATAGCTTTAGATATTAAACGGATAGCGCCACGATCTGGTTAAATTTTTACAATAGCCACGGCTAAGCCTTGGAATCGATTTAAACCGTTTCAAAACGTTTCGCTAGAGTCGTGTGAACGGGAAACCGTCTTTTCTCGAATCGATTTGATTCGATTTCTCGAAACTGCTTCGGGAACCAGTTTCATACCGATTCGGTTTCAACAACCGATAAATAAGCTACATTAAATCGATTTATAAAGATAATGCCTCAACACGTGAAGCTTAAAACGATTCCTGGCGATTTGAATATCGGTTTGATTTTACCGTTTCAAATCGTTTAAGAAATGATAGTGTGACCGTAGCTATTGACGCTTCATTGATTTCACCAAAGACGAATAATATTCCAGAAAAAAAACTACGTCATATATCGGAAAAACATTATATTTATGACGAAGAACTCATTCAATACATAACATTAGCTAAAATTCGTCTGCTATTCGCTATTTTTCTCCTTCTGCTAATTAGCTATGCCTGGACTTTCACGCCAATAGTCATGTAATTTATTTTTATGGTAATAAAATTTTGGCGAATCTCAAGTATGCATGGAAGAGCTAAGAATATCTTTGATAGGTCATAAACGAGCTATCCCTTTAAACCGCGACGTCTACATTGGTTTTTTATCGAATTTCGCAGTTTAATTCTCAGCTTGCAGGCAATATTTGGATCAATAGCGTTCAAACGTTTCCTCTCTGTTATATTAATATAAAAGTTTTTTATTTCTCATTTCCACTTAATTTCCAGTGCCCAAATTGACGCGTTAATAATTTTAATTGAACGTTATATACCTTTGTTCTTTCAGGAAAAAGGCGCGTAAAAATTAAACTCCCATTCAAAATGAACCTGGGCATCGGATTTTTATTTCTTTGAGTTCAAAAGGTTTAAAGGAAGAATGCAACCTAACAAAAAGTGATTTTTGTCTATTCCTTAACATTTAAATAGATCTAGTCCAACAGTTAAAAATGTGCAAACAAATATTAAACTAGAAATAAATTTAAAACTTACCATCAAAATAGGCATATCAAAAACTAGCGACCAATGTTATTGGTTGCTAGTCCATGTTTTTATGATAAATAATCATTTTTTCTCCTATTTTATTTTCGGATTTTGTTGGAAACCCTGAGGTAGAGATCGGGGTTTGGACAAAATAATCCACAACTATCAGTTAATCAGTTAATCATAAAAAAATAATCGAAAAATTATTCGCGATTACATTGGATTTATCATAGACTTTCCTCGAAAAATTTTAAGTTATGAATAAAGATAAAATAATCAGAAATTTTCTTGTCCAAACCCCGATCTCTACCCTGAGGTTCTCGCAAGTTATGTTTGTACTCCACGTCAAAACCAAGATTGTTTCTTATATATGGGCATAATCGTGTTTAATAATAAGTTGAAATTAGCAAATACTATTTCGCCGGAGACTAACGACAAGCTATCAAACTCTCGATGGATCCTAGTTAAGCCTATACTGTGAAAATAAGTTAAAAATAGATTTATACCATAATATTTGTCTCTAAAATCTTTTACTATTGAATTAGGAATATTTAAACGATAAGGAACCAATAGAAAATCCCTTGTAGTTTGCAGGTTGTATTCTTCCATTAAACTTACCATGTCAGGGAACTAGACCCGCGAATAGTAAACTTCTAAGGGTCTATTATTCATTTACTTCTGCTAGGAAATTTATTCGAAAAGGTTAAAGGCGAAACCGAAAGGGAAAAAAAAAATAAAATAAAAATAATTAAGAACTTTTTTGAAACAAACTTGTCCTTATAAATATGAATTGACTTGTGGATGCATGCACCGAGAAAATAAGGTTTTAGCATAGGAATCTCAGATGATATTTAGAAGAGGAAACAATTCGATTTCTTCACACTCTTTCGCTCACGTTATCGGCTTGAGTCATATCCGATATTAGTTGACATAGACATTTTTTTTCCTTATTAATTTATCATTGCGTATCAATCCACCTCAGTTTTTCCTATTTTGTCAATTCTCCTTGAAGTACAGTAATAAGTCGGATTCAGTTCGAGAGTGCATCAAATACGATGGTAGATTCTTTCATATTTCTAAGCCTGTTTCTTTCGAGATAGATAAGGAATCAGGCTTTGTATTCGCTCGTGTCCTGAAGTAATCCCGAGACGATATATAGCCCGAGACGATCGAGGTAGTGAAAGACGTGCCAAAAATGGTTAATTAAGGTTTTTCGGACGGCGCGCAGTGATCCATCTATCATCGGAGTTTCTAATTAGCCGTTTGATTTCTTCCCTTCCTCCCATTTCTTTCCACCAATTTCCACACCCGGTTGCCCTAGAGCGGGAAGGGGACCGCATAGTACGTTTCACTTTGTAATGTTAGCGCGATTAAACCTAGGCTTCCTTTATAAACCATTTCCCTCAATGTGACATAGCGTGGATTTCTCGGAATTTTATGCAAATAAGCCTATTACAGTTGGCGTAATAACGGTAATATCCCCCCAAAATCCATATTTCTGTCCGTCACAAGTTTTGACGAGGAAAAAGGTTTATTCTCTTCTTAAGCCCCGTACGCATTAGATAAACTTCACAACTCTTCAGTTGGTTTGGGGTCAGTTGTCAAAAAATGGAATTATTATGATATTACCTTAATTTATTCTGCGGGCTCTTGGACCTGGAAATTTCAGGGAAATATTTGTATAAAAACCTTGCAATTTCAGGAAAATTGGTTTTGATGTAATTCGTTTATAGTTAATTATCGAAGCTTGAGAGCTTAACTCGCGCAGGATCATTTCTCAGTAAACTCCTCCACTATTAAACATTTATCAATTGTTTTAAAACTACTTTGAAGGAGTTACGCAGTCCCCCTTATAATATTATCTCATTCTACTAACTTGAGGTCAGCTGCGCAATTAGGCCATCTGGGAAAATGTTTTTATATGGTCAGGGAGGCAAGGTTTCCGATAACCGACCCCCCACAAAATAAGGATGGTTTTGAACTAATTAGGACCTGTGGAGTTTAGAAAAAATACATAAAAAATCTTCAACCTTGGACTAAGAATTTGTTACTGGATATTGCACTGTACCTTTGTTAAAGCATCCATCATTATTAGATACTCAAAATAATATATGGTTCCCATTCACTATGGCCCCCATTCGCAATTTTAATTTCGAGAAAAAATCTTGGTCAGAATGAACTAGATACTCAAAATAATACATTATCAACGCCCAATGGGTTTTTATAATGGGGAATCAAAATTTAAAATATTTTATTTTGACAAAAATAATGAACTGATCGGTCTGAACTCGCTTTAATGGAAATAGGACCAAACAAAACCAACATAAAACTAGCAAAAAAAGTTTCTGATTCGAAACTTTATTTTTGACATTTTCGAACTCCGCGAAAATCTCAAAATTTCATTCTCCCTTTTTCCTATATTTCGTTTTTTTTTGAAAATGGCCAAAAATAAAGTTTCGAATCTGGAACTTTTTTGATGGATTTCGTTTTATTTTGGGGTCCTATTTCCATTAAAGCGAGTTCAGACCGATCAGTTCATTAGTTTTGTCAAAATAAAATATTTAAAATCAGGTTTCGCCATCTTAATCTCCATAGGGCCAACAATTAATGTTTTATTTGAATTATTTGGTTGATTTTAACCGGGTTTTTTCTCGTTAAAAGACACTTAAAGACACTTAAGCGACGTAATTATAATTTGCGTAACTAATTAGTAGAAAAAAAACCCGGTCAGAATGAATTAGATACTCAAAATAATACATTATCCGCGCCCTATGGGTTTTTATAATGGGGAATCTGGATTTTAAATATTTTATTTTGACAAAACTAATGAACTGATCGGTCTCAACTCGCTTTAATAGAAATAGGACCTCAAAACCAACCGAAATCCATCAAAAAAAAGTTCAGGATTCGAAACTTTATTTTTGACATTTTCGAACTCGGCGAAAATCTCAAAATTTCATTCTTCCTTTTTTTCGTTTTTTCGAAAATGGCCAAAAATAAAGTTTCGAATCTGGAACTTTTTTTGATGGATTTCGTTTGATTTTGGGGTCCTATTTCCATTAAAGCGAGTTCAGACCGATCAGTTCATTAGTTTTGTCAAAATAAAATATTTAAAATCAGGTTTCGCCATCTTAATCTCCATAAGGCCAACAATTAATGTTTTATTTGAATTATTTGGTTGATTTTAACCGGGTTTTTTCTCGTTAAAAGACACTTAAAGACACTTAAGCGACGTAATTATAATTTGCGTAACTAATTAGTAGAAAAAAACCCGGTCAGAATGAATTAGATACTCAAAATAATACATTATCCGCGCCCTATGGGTTTTTATAATGGGAAATCTGGATTTTAAATATTTTATTTTGACAAAACTAATGAACTGATCGGTCTCAACTCGCTTTAATGGAAATAGGACCTCAAAACCAACCGAAATCCATCAAAAAAACTTCCGGATTCGAAACTTTATTTTTGACATTTTCGAACTCGGCGAAAATTACAAAATTCCATTCTCCCTTTTTTTCGTTTTTTCGTTTTTTTTGAAAATGGCCAAAAATAAAGTTTCGAATCTGGAACTTTTTTTGATGGATTTCGGTTGATTTTGGGGTCCTATTTCCATTAAAGCGAGTTGAGACCGATCAGTTCATTAGTTTTGTCAAAAAAAAAAAATATTTAAAATCAGATTTCGCCATGTTAATCTCCATAGGGCCAACAATTAAATTTTTATTTGAATTATTTGGTTGATTTTAACCGGGTTTTTTCTCGTTAATAGACACTTAAACGACGTAATTATAATTTGCGTAACTAATTACTAGGAAAAAAACCCGGTCAGAATGAATTAGATACTCAAAATAATACATTATCCGCGCCCTATGGGTTTTTATAATGGGGAATCTGGATTTTAAATATTATATTTTGACAAAACTAATGAACTGATCGGTCTCAACTCGCTTTAATGGAAATAGGACCTCAAAACCAACCGAAATCCATCAAAAAAAGTTCCGGATTCGAAACTTTATTTTTGACATTTTCGAACTCAGCGAAAATCACAAAATTTCATTCTTCCTTATTTTCCTTTTTTCGTTTTTTTGAAAATGGCCAAAAATAAAGTTTCTAATCTGGAACTTTTTTTGATGGATATCGGTTGATTTTGGGGTCCTATTTCCATTAAAGCGAGTTGAGACCGATCAGTTCATTAGTTTTGTCAAAATAAAATATTTAAAATCAGATTTCGCCATGTTAATCTCCATAGGGCCAACAATTAATGTTTTATTTGAATTATTTGGTTGCTTTTAACCGGGTTTTTTCTCGTTAATAGACACTTAAATGACGTAATTATAATTTGCGTAACTAATTACTAGGAAAAAAAACCCGGTCAGAATGAATTAGATATTCAAAATAATACATTATCCGCGCCCTATGGGTTTTTATAATGGGGAGTCTGGATTTTAAATATTATATTTTGACAAAACTAATGAACTGATCGGTCTCAACTCGCTTTAATGGAAATAGGACCTCAAAACCAACCGAAATCCATCAAAAAAAGTTCCGGATTCGAAACTTTATTTTTGACATTTTCGAACTCGGCGAAAATCACAAAATTTCATTCTTCCTTTTTTTCGTTTTTTCGTTTTTTTGAAAATGGCCAAAAAAAAAGTTTCGAATCTGGAACTTTTTTGATGGATTTCGGTTGATTTTGGGGTCCTATTTCCATTAAAGCGAGTTGAGACCGATCAGTTCATTAGTTTTGTCAAAAAAAAAAAAAAAAAAAATAATAATAATTAAAATCAGATTTCGCCATGTTAATCTCCATAGGGCCAACAATTAATGTTTTATTTGAATTATTTGGTTGATTTTAACCGGGTTTTTTCTCGTTAAAAGACACTTAAACGACGTAATTATAATTTGCGTAACTAATTACTAGGAAAAAAACCCGGTCAGAATGAATTAGATACTCAAAATAATACGTTATCCGCGCCCTATGGGTTTTTATAATGGGGAATCTGGATTTTAAATATTTTATTTTGACAAAACTAATGAACTGATCGGTCTCAACTCGCTTTAATGGAAATAGGACCTCGAAACCAACCGAAATCCATCAAAAAAAAGTTCCGGATTCGAAACTTTATTCAGGGAAATCACGGAGTATTATGGCCCCTGGGAAACCTTTGCGTGTGAATCCTGTTATACTCGTATATCACGTTTTGTACAGTTTTCATAATAATAGCGTAAGTTTTGGTCCCTCGCGACTAAGAATGTTAGGCCGTATAAAATAAGAAAATTCTCTTCTCTTCTGGCGGAACGAAAGACGACGCGAAAGGGATGAGGAAGAGTGTTGTATCAACCGCCCCATCACCGCGCGACAAGGTGTTAGGAGTTATCGGATTTGATTAAGAATCCTTCTTTCTCTCTGTTTTCTCACGCGACGCTCGACGATGGAGGTCTTTAATAAGGCTACTTTCACAAGATTCTGATTAGAGGTCGTGGTTTGGACATGATAATCCATAAATATGTGGTTAATCAGTTATGAATAATAAGAAGTTAAATATTCGCGATTACATTGCATTTATCATAGACTTCTCGTGGACAATTTCAAATTATGAATAAAGATAAACAAACGGATATTTTCTTGTCCAACCGCCAACCTCTAATTCTGATAGCATAAAGCCCAACCTACTACCTTATATGCAATGCAATTGTCAATTTAACTGAAAACCAAAAGTCCAGCAAGTGTTTTATAAGCCTTCGGAGGGTTCAAAATTGAATAAAATGTCCGAAAAAAACCGGAAATTCAAAATTATCTTAAAGAAAAATAGAGAAAAGCGGGAAATTTGAAACTAAGGTTAAAAATATCTGGGAAAAAATACAAAAATTCGGTTAAAAAAGATAGGAAAAGGGCGGAAAGCGATAATCGGGTTAAAATAGGGGAAAACACTGGAAATTCGAAAGTTGGGTTAATGATATATAAAATTCGAAGATTATTTACAAAATGTATGGGAAAAACAAGGAAATTCCAAAAATTGGTTTAATTAAGAGACCAGTAAATATAAAAACTAGGCCACAGATGCTTATTGGGTCATAATTTAAAGTTTAAAAATTAAAAGTCGGGAAATTTGAATATTGTTGCGCGGAAACCTTTTAAAAATCAACGAATCTTTTTGGAATTTCAAAATTCGACTAAAAATCGTAATAGTCCTAAGATAGTCGAACAAAACCCCCTCATGAGAAACAAGTTTAAATATATTCACAAATTTTGTGGTTTCATCACTGAATTTCACCTCGGATGGGGTGGCATGGATTATTTCTATGAAAACGTATTTGATTTCACGAGAGAAAGATCATTTCTAGCTAGAAAGATTGTCAATGAATTTAATGTCTTCCACAAGTGAATTATCTCTTCTTTTTTGTATAGAATTGACAGCTTCGTTTTATACGAATTTCCGAATTTCCCGCGTTTTTTTGTGAAGGTACCTTTATGCGTGTGGTGATTACTTATTTTTTCCGTACCTTCCTTCTTTGGCTGTTCCCCTCTCCCTCTCTCATTGATGTGGCTGCGTGCAACGTCTCTCTGACGAACACAAAATCGGATCATCCGCTAAATTGGACCGACGGTAACCAAACATAGATCCATCCTTCTGCTCTTGTTATCACGATTTCTCTCATCCCAATGCTTACTTATACTTAAACCTTCTTTCTCCTACCTCACAACACTTCTCCCAATTTCTGTTTTCCGCATTCCTTATTTTATGAGTGCCAATTTTGTACATCCATAACGTTATGTGATTCAAAGAAGTGATATTCTACGCTCTTATGGCTCGGTGTTGATTGATTATTAATTAAAGATGAATCCAAACGTTCCTTTGGAATTTGAGCGATATAACGTTAAACAGGAATGACACATGCCAGTGAAAAGCTACAAAATCTGGGAATTTGAAAATCTGGCCTATATAGATGAAGGAGAATTCAGAGAATTTAATAATTTCGCCAAAATGTGATGTAAACATGTCTAAAACAACACTCGCGTCGTAACACCCTTAAAATGAGAATCCAACCTAACAACTAATGGTTTTTATCGATTCCTTAAATAAGCCTAATCCACCAGTAAAAAAAAAAATTACAAACAAATTTTAAACTAGAAATAAAATTAAACGTACTTACCATCAAAATAGGCTTAGCTGGATTCATGGAGATATCCTGAACTCCTCGTATAACAACATTGATCATGGAGATCCTGTATTCACCATATAAGAGCCATCGGCCAATATAATTGGTCAATAGTCCTTATATGGAGAGTTCAGGTGATCTCCATGAATCAAGCTAAGCCTATTTTCCGGGTAAGTTTTAAATTTATTTTAATATTTTTAATTTTTGTTACTGTTGGATTAGGCCTATTTGAATGATAAGGAATCGATACAAAATCGCTCTTTGTTAGGTTGCATTCTCCCTTTAATACAATATAATAGAAGCTTATAGGTAATCTAGTTGAAAAGGGAGGGGTCACTCGAGGTTAAAGAAACACGATCTTCTGTGGAAATTGGAGAAGAAGGAAGTGAACACGCCTCTCTATTATCTGCCTCGATGGACGGTTACTTCCGTTTTAATATAAAGGTGCATGGTTGTAAGGTTGTTCGTATACTTATACGATGTCCAATACCGGAAGGCACTCTTTCTTCTTGTTAAAGCATTAGAGAGTGAAGGTGTTAAGGTTCAGGGGGATTAACCGCGAGATAAACGAAAGCTCTCCTTTCTCAAGATTCCATTTTCGAACCTTGAAAGCCAGAAAACAATTTATTCGGAACACTTCTCGTTAAATCATATACAGTAAAACCTCATAACGAATTTCTAGGGGGATAAAATTCCGTTTGTTTTATCCGAATTTCGTAATAGTTTTTAAGCCTTGGCTTTGCAGACGACAGAACAGACGACAAAATATTTGGTTATAACGAAAAGAGTAACTTTTTCGTTATAAACAGAGTTCGTCTGTAAAATTGATACAGAAAGTTTTATCCGGATAAAACTTTTCTCCGGAGAAAAGATTTATCCGGAGAAAAGACCAAATTGCTTTATAGTTGGTTTTTTTTTCAGGTAGGCCTAATGTATTTTTGGCGGGGATTTTGAAATATTTCGTTATAAGCGATATTTCGTTATAACGCGTTTTGTTATAACGAGGTTTAACTGTATATTGAATGGAACTTAACTTAATAGATAAATATGAAAAACAAAATTTGGCTTTCATAAGCGCCCTCTAACGGCAAACAGAGTTTAAAGTAAGAACTAACAAAACTTCTTGCGTGGCTGCTGTGTATAAAGAATATATGCGTACTTCCATGTATGTTAGTTGCCCTTAGAGGAAGCTTATATTAACGACAGATTTTGTTATTCCTCTTTATTCAGATACAATTTCATTTAAAACTCGTGAGACATGGGTGACATTATCTCTTTAAACATTAATTTAACTTGCTATGAAAATCAATCGACGTTAATTCTTTATTTTAATTCAAACTTTAAGCCAAAAGTTTTTCATTAAATCCATTAAATTAACCTGTACTGCCTATAAATAAAATTGAATCCTTAAGTAAAAGCCATCACTTTGGCTTATAACTTTGCCAACCCCTCATATTCCAGGCAGATCTAGGATTTTTCTAAATCCCAAGTTCTTTTCCCTAAGTCTTATCGCGACATTTATATTTGGAAAGCTAAAAATTACCTCTTCCCCATCAAGCGCGTTCTATAATTAGTGACAATCTTGGAAACGAACAATTTTTACCAATTTATATGCGTGGTATTTAGTTACTTTTAAGGTTGAAATCGAGTATACACGTTCGCGAACTACCGTATTTTAGTTTCCATCAAAATAATCCTCTGCCGTGCCTCTCACTGCCGTTAATTACCTCGGATGTCGGAAGACGCCAAATATTTTGGATTAAAGGCGCGATGAAACTGTGAAATCTAAAAGAATGTAAAACTATTAGTCAAGCTTTAAAGGGAGAATGCAACCTAACGAGCGATTTTTTTATGAATTCCTTATCGTTTAAATAGGCTTAATCCACCAGTAAACATTTTTACAAATAAATATAAAACTTAAACCTAAATTAGGCTTAGCTGGATTCATGGAAATCCTAAATTTCTTCTCATTGAAGGGTCAGCAACCAATCGAATGTTATTGGAAGTCTCATGGAGATTTCGCTTTAACGACTGGCCTTTAAATTCTTCATGAATCCTTGTTAAGCCTATTTTTTCTAACTAAATATTCGTAAGTTTGTTTGTAATGTTTTTCTAGTGAATTAATCCTATTTTAACGCATTTTTAATGCTCACCAATTCTTTGAAAACCTCTCCATCCGAAAGCCCCTCATCCTTTATGGACGTCCCTTTAATCCCCACTCTTCCGGAGGATGTTTCCCAGAGATAAGGTTTATCCCCCTCGGGTTTTAGTAACCACAAGTCGTATTTATTATTTTATTTCGACGCCAAACTTATCAGCTTTAATAATTTAATAAAGTTATTCGTACTTGTATATTTATACTTATTGGACTGAGATTCGGATTATATTTTGGAATCTGAGAGGCTTCTTCATTATTTAGTTATCATATATGGATAAATTTGATTTGAAAATACGCTGAGACTTCGACTCTAACGCTTATCTTCCTTCGACTCGGTTTGAAATATTTTTCAAGAACTTTAAGAGCTATATAGTATTTTTAGTTTATTTATGGTTATTTGTAAAGATGATTTTCGTATTTAACTATTTGAATTATTTTAATTTTAGAGTGCGCTCACTAACATAAGTCCTTTCTTAAAAGATGTCCATGCTTCATAAAGTGTGATTTTACTAACATATTAGATCTGAGCAATAAGAGTTTTAAAATGAATCAATTGAACAACAGTTTCATGACACTTAACCCTGACTAAAAGTTCTTTGTTTCCCTATTCTGATTTCGCCATTAATTGCCTTTCCAATATAATGATCCAACCTTTTATGCACCTTTTTCCAACCATTTCTCAACTATTAATCTTTTTCCTTGTCATATTTAAACCCTTTCCTAGCTTTTTCCAACCATTTTCTAACCATTTCACGTCATTTTTCCAAGTTGAACTATTTTTCAACCATTTTCCAACTATTTTTAAACTATTTTTCAACCATTTTCCAACTTGTATTTACCGGTCGACATGAAGGGTGCGTGTTTATCTAGCCGCAGTTTTAGCAACCAAATTCAAAAATATTATATTTCTAATAGTCGTGACATCTGTTAACCTCCGAACTTCATTTATTTCCTATTTCCTTTCATATAGTTTTGTATAAAAACTTTCCTTTATAATTTATACAAAAATTAAGCTTACTTTTTCAGCTTTTTCTTCATGACATTCAAATTAGCGTGTTTGAATAAGTAATTTATTTCACTAATTTAGTCATTTCAGAAACCTAAATATAAATCCATAACTAGGATATATAAAGTATATAACTTAAAAATCAATATTTTAGGATGTAATCCGACGACGAATATTCCAAAAACCATTTCATTAAATATTCAAAATTCTGGGAAGATTTTCATTTTCAGACTTCACTCGTCTTCCCCCTTTCTCCCCTCTAGCTTGACTGCTTCGGTGCTTCCGATTCCGGGCAATTTCCGATTTTCTTGATGTAGTTTTCTGCCCTTTAAAGTTCAACTTTTTTTTTTTTTTTTTATTTTATTTCTCGTGGCGGCCGCGGATCGAGGGTCGAATCTTATTTTCTCTCATCTCCCGTTCTCTTCTATCTTTCGCTTTAACGTTGACCCGTTGACCTTTTCGTATTTTAACCTTCTAGCAATCTTCCAATGGGGTTTAGAGGAGTCATTTTGACGTCATCTCGCGACCGACGGTTATAACTCTCATCCCTTGTCCCGTCTCGCGCGGATTCTTGTGTCTTTTCTCTTCTTATTTCCTTTTCCTTTCCCCGATTCCCCTCGAAATATTTAAGCGATGGCGAGTTCTAAATATAGAAGAAACGGCCGTCGAGTTCGCACTGATTGTTCGATCTTGGATACTGTTGACTAAAATCTGTAATAATTCAGTTAAGTAATGAACTTAGAGCTCGAAATTCGTATAATTCAAAAAGACCATCGTGAATGTCAATCAGATATTATCCTTTCGCGAAAAAATATCCATTTCTTATTCGAGTTAAATCGTTAATTAACGTATCTGAATGTAAGGCAATTTTTGTATTCGTACTCATTGTTGTAGGAAATTGATACGAGTTATTCATTCGCCGATAAGAAATATTGAAACTCGAGTTTCTTCGTGGATTTTAACCCAAATTGAGATCTCGAAGCTAGAATGCTAGAAGTAATTTAGTCGGTTCCTTCCAATTTAGATTAAAATATAATTATTATAATTAATTCTACACGGATTTAGAGAAATATCATATTTTATCTTCGCATTATCCGTTTGAATAAACGCGTAAATTGTTTATTAATCAAGCTCAAAATTTTATCTCCGTATAATTCGTATCCTTTTGATACGCGTAAGTTTATGTAATTTGGGATTTTATATTAACAAAAATTATCCGAGATTAAAATACCTGAAAAAAGCCTAGTTATCAATGGATACCCTAAGTTATCCATTACACGATTCCGAGCTCTAAATGAGCGAATGACCAGTTTGAAAATTTAATGCTATTGCTCCCTTTTATTATTAATTAATCCAGTTTTTGTATATTTAATCGTTAAATAATTGCTTCTACATTTATGGTATTACCAGAAGCGCGTAAGAATAGTAAGAATAGTAAGAATTTTTCCGTGAAAGAAAGGTTCCCATACTTTATAAGCTAAATCCCTGGTTGCGTTAAAATGTTTTCCTTATAGAAGCGAGAATTCTTACTTAGAAAAACACAATTATACTTCGCTCTATCAAAAACATCACATACTTTCTATGAAAAGACACAAAGAGTAGTAATATATCTTAATTAATTTCAAAAATAGTGAGTGGTACAGCTGGTATTTTGACAGATATGTCTTCGGGATGAATTTAAATTAATAACATAAAAGTTCTATGACTATATCGAATGGGTATTGATCATTTTTTCATTCGTCTGCAGCTTTGCGCATCATTTCTATGAAAAAAAAATATGACGTTTCAAAGCCTAATTTCCAGGACATATAAAAGCTAAATTATATATAACATTGACGTCATATGAAATAGCTGTGTCCTCTGTCCCATTTTTTGTTGACGATGAACGTATATTTTTCTCCCCTAAAGTCGTTTTTCTCTCATGAGTCTTTCTCGGCGTTCTATCTTCCCCTTCCCAATTTTCTGGCAAAACCCTCCCGAGAGTTGTCTAAGGATAACCGTAAAAGAAAAAGAATTGCTTGTAAGAATGTCAAAGCTATCACCATTGATATTTATTTCCTCGTATATATACATATAGCTAGTTTCAGTTTCAGTTTACCGCTTGTACAATATTTAACTCGATGATTTGGTTCCTAAGAGGGAATTCTCAGCTTTGCGCGTGCTGTCAACTCAAAGTGATTCTGATACTCTCTAAGAGTACGTTGAGTATGCAGTATCTAAAATAAACAAGCTGAGATTAAACCATAATACTGAAGTCAGAATTTTGACTAACTACAGTACCTTTTGCCACGTGATTAAAAGTCATGGTTGTGCCAACCAATGGTTCGATGGTTTTTAGACTTAGTTTTCCATTGTTCAAAATGTATCCATTGGTTTTTAGACTTAATTTTCCTTTGTTCAAAATGTATCCATTGGTTTTTGACTTAGTTTTACATTGTTCAAAATGTAGCCATTGATTTTTAGGCTTAGTTTTCCATTGTTCAAAATGTATCCATTGGTTTTGAAACAAATTTTCCCATAGTTCAAAATGTAGCCATTGTTTTTTAGACTTAGTTTTCCATTGTTCAAAATGTATCCATTGGTTTTTAGACTTAGTTTTCCATTGTTCAAAATGTAGCCACTGGTTTTTAGAGTTAGTTTTCCATTCTTCAAAATGTATCCATTGGTTTTTAAACTAATTTTCCCATTGATCAAAATGTAGCCATTGCTTTTTAGACGTAGTTTTCCATTGTTAAAAAAACAGTGATTGGTTTATTAGACGTAATAATTCTCTCTTCACTCAAAATATATACTTATTTGCGTTAGTGTTTCACTGGGTAAGAATTTGTGTCATATCAGGTTACCCATCGGTCTTGATTTAGGGATTATTGGAACAAGATATCTATATTTCTTTTTAGTGATGGATAAAACAATTTTTTTCATAATAGTATACTGGATCCGTATGTCAGTAAATTTAAAAATATTAATATATATAGCTTTTTTGAAATTTTAGACCATTTTTCACGTTTCCATGACAACATATTATCTTCAGTTTGAGATGTCTCGTATAACTACATCGACTATCGCTTAGAATATATCTCCTTGACTTTAAAAATTCAAGGAGAAAGCCAAAAAGCGTGACCGATGTAAGAAAGAATATAGGAGAGAAAGTAAAAGAGAAATGTGACTTTTTGGAGGATACTGGAGCTCGAAAAAGAACAAAAAATAACATATACGTGGGTGGATTTTTCTAAGCTACCCCTGGGGTAAAATTCAGAGCCGTATCTCGCTCTCTATATGATCGTTCTTGAGCTCCGTAAGAGGGTAGGAGAAGAAGAAATAGAAGGTGCAGAGTTACGTGAAAAATCTCACCGAGATGTCTTCCAAAGATTTATGTACAAAATATGGACTTAACCGTTGTAAATTGTTTGCAGTGTTCTCCAAAAAAGTGATACACCCAATACCCCGACCTTGTCATATAGTATGTCGACAATGTTTTTCTTCGGAATAATAAATGTCTCAATGTTGAATTTGTCGCGAACATAGCTTGAATTTGAGTGATAAAGTGGTTATATATGAATTATATATTTTTATACGAGAGAGTCGATCTGTAAGTTATTGCTGATTATGATTGAAAATTATTAGTGATGACACAAGTAAATAATAATTGAAGTCATCTCAGTCCGTGGTTGCAACCAAAGTATTCGATACATTTTCACCCCTGTAAACGTCTATAAGGTTCAGCGCAATATTAGCACCGCGTACTTTAGTTCCAATCTCAACCGCTATAGAGGGCAATTTCAAATTCCGTATCTCGACCGTTTCGAGTTTTTGGATTTTTACCTCTCCGAGTGAACTTTAGTTCACGGAGAGGTTCTGTCCTGATCGTGTGTGTGTGTGTGTGGGTGTGTGTGTGTGTGGGTGTGTGTGTGTGTAGGTGTGTGTGTGTGTAGGTGTGTGTGTGTGTCCGTCGTTCGCCGTGTTCGCAATTACGTCATCGCAAGAAAATTCTATTTTAGTTCAAAACTCTTCTCATAGGTGGCGGTACAATTTCCAAATTCTGAAATTTTCATTTCAAATAAAATCTCTCACAGGAGGTCTCCCTCCCAGTCACTGTCCGCGCTCGACGCTGTTAACTTTTGGGATAGCCATGCCAACGCGCTAGCGGTTATGCTATAAGTACATGGTAGAATCTGAGATAAAAACATCTTAAATCTGTGATAGGTGCTTTACGGAAGCCAGGCCGTGTAATAGTAGCGTCGCGTATAATTCTTTATATATGTATCCAATTAAAAAAAAAATTTAAAAGCTTATTACTCGTAATTTACATTATAAAATAAAATATAACTAGTCTTAAACGATCATAATATAATATTCAAATTTAATTATATTTATTAAATTAATTTAACGTTAACTTTTTGTCACAGGTGACGCTAGATTAGTAGGAAGTAGGACTACAGCAGTATGACGAAATAAAGGCGTACGGTTTTTTTAAAAACTTTAATTATGCTTGATTTAAATTCTATAATAATTAGTTCTAGTCCTCTCAAAAAATCATATTTAAATTTAATTATATTTTGTAAATTAACTTTCTATCTGTAAGCATGGAATAATTAGTAGCTTATGCTGTAGGTGACACTAGTTTCCCTCGAACTCGGCTTAAAGCTTACCTTAATACCTTTCAGTCAAGGAAGGTCAAACTCATTAAGTCATTTTCTATAATTTGTTTAATCACATCATTCTCTTTAATTCAGTCTTAGGTTTAAATTAATTAATAATAAATAATCTAGAAATTCAGTTGTGTTTATTCTTGTAAAATCCATTTCAACTACAATTTGTTTAATCATAGTTAATTGAATTCTATCATCATTACGTTTAATTTAGTCCTATAGCTTGAAAATAATTTAATTATGGTTTTATTGTTTTACTTTTGGTTAGAATAATTTTAATTTAAGATAAACTTCAACTATTATGTATCTGTAAAATAACAGAGGCTCGAAAATTAAGGTAGGTATGGCGCGTCCGTGCTTGCACGGAGCATGGGGTCTCTTCGTAGAATATTCGACTCTTTCGAGAGAGTGAAAATAAAACTAAACATGACCATGTAGCTGAATACGTCGCTCCTATTTTTAATTGTCATTAGAATTTGACTAATTATTTTAATACGATTTTTTCGTATCATTTATGCTTAATAAAATAGTATTAGTCTTCTTCTATCATAATATCATATTTAAATTTAATTTCATTTTGGAAATAAATATGATGTAAACGTTCTACCAACAGGTGACACTAGTTTCATCGTGTAAATAGTGTAGCGGCAAAAGTAACCTTATAGCAAAAAGTGTGCCACTCCTCTTTCTTATTTTAACCCAAAAATTATAAAATAAATTTTTAACATCGTCTACCTGGTTTCATTAGTTTTCTTGTTATTTTAATACGATTTTTTCGTATCATTTATGCTTAATAAAATAGTATTAGTCTTCTGCTATCATAATATCATATTTAAATTTCATTTTATTTTGTAAATAAATATGCTGTAACTTTCTACCAGCAGGTGACATAAGTTTCATCGTGTAGTGTAGCGGCAAAAGTAACCTTATAGCAAGAAGTGTGCCACTCCTATTTCTTATTTTATATATATATATATATTTTAAATATAAGGTAAGATTATACTTTGAGTGGGATCAGCTGTAACAGGCGTAATTCACCGCCTATCTACCGGAAACTATTTTATAGTATATATCAGACCTTGACGACTTCCGGAAACCAAAAAAAGTTTTTTTTTTTTTTTTTTTCAGTTTTTTTTTTTCAGTTTTTTTTACATGGGTTAGGTTGGGTTGGGTTAGGTTAGGTTAGGTTAGGTCCCACCAAAAAAAAAAAAAAAAAAAATGTAAAAACCTACCAAATAATTATTTATTTTTTATTTTTTTTTTTTTTTTGGTTTCCGGAAGTCGTCAAGGTCTGACATATACTATAAAAATAGTTTCCGGTAGATAGGAAGTGAATTACGCCTCTTACGGCTGATCCCACTCAAAGTATAATCATACCTATTATAAAATCAATTTTTAACATCGACTACCTGGTTTCATTAGTTTTCTTAATTACAATTAGACATGGGACGAGGAGAGGTAATATTTTGGTTTCCCAACTTGTTTCCTTTCTCCTCGGGCGAAAGCTTTGACGACAAAACTTTCAGAACTACATACCAATCATATGTATGTTGTATGTTGTTGTAAGCTTGAAGCATGATTCACTAACTCAAAAAGCTTAACTAATTAATTCTAAATAGGGTTTTTGAAAACATTTGGTACCCCGGGAAATATCAGAAAATAATTCATTACAAGTAAAACTTTAAAATATCAAGGAATCCTGTGCTATGGTAAAATAGAATTATAGCACCATACTGCAGTTGTAATATAATTATATTAGGAAATTTGAAATAGAAACTTTCATTGCAATTCTACATTTTATTTGTCAATATTTTTACGATATATTTTATAATTATATTCCCTTTTGTTTTATAATTTCAGAAAGGTACCAATTTAAGGAAATATCATCAAGCGAAATCTTTTTTGACCAACCAACCAACTTTCCACTACTTTTCGAAATATTTTCTCTCTGGTAAGAAATTATTTTAATTTTATATTTTATAATTTTTACATTATTTTCAATGTCTTCCTATCATTTTCCTATTTTTTTATGCAAGATTATTTCTATTTTTAATCTTAATGGAAAATTTGTTTTAAATTATCTTATTTATATTAGAAATCTAAATTAGCTTAGCATAAACTTATTCAGATACAAAAAGGATCTTTTACAATACAGAGGCGGGATTTATTTTAATATGTTAAAAAAATTAAAATTGGTAACAAGATAACAGAGATTACGCGCCACTGGACTGGAAACTTATAAGGTCAAATTTAACCTAAGTTTGCAGCACGTATAAAGCTAGAATTCTAGATATTTCTAAGACTTTGTTTAAACGAAATCGGGAGGCTGATCTATCACTTCTCGTAATCGGCGAACGTCCTTGTAGCTTTAACTGTGCTAAAGTACTGTACGTTTTCAGTATTACCAAAGGCTGTAATCAGTTACAAATTTTGCGCGATCTGTGTACAGACTTTACGGAACTGGTGAGAAATAAGTGGCTGTGTAGTTATTGTACGCGCTGAAAAGTAAATTTGCTTCCCATTACATCCGACTCTAAACAGCTAATTAATAATATTTTTTGACACACGAAAGGGCAAGTACTATGAAAATTAGTAGTTTTTAATTTCGATATGAGGGCTTCAAAATGATACCCATTTCACCGAAATCGATTGGAAAATGGAGAAAATCTTTGAGCTACACTAACTACATCTTTGGAGCAATAGCGATTTTTTTTTCTGCCAACCCTTTTTTATCAAAAACCTCTTGAGTAGAACTCGGAATTCGTATAACTTTACTTAATTGAATAAAACCATCTTGAATGTCAATCAGATATTATTCGTTCGGAAAAGATTTCTTATTCGAATTAACGTATCTGAATGTAAGACAAATTTTTTACTCGTACTCATTGTTATAGGAAATTGATACGTTATACGAGTTATTCATTCGCCGATAAGAACAATTTGAAACTCGAGTTTCTTCGCGGATTTTAACCCTTAAATTGAGATCTCAAAGCTAGAATGAAGTAATTTAGTCGCTGTTCCTTTCAATTTAGATTAAAATCTAATTATTATATTTCATTCTACACGGATTTCGAGAAACGTCATATTTTTATCTTCGCATTGTCCGTTTGAGTAAACGCGTAATTTATTAATAGAGCTTAAAATTTTATCTCCGTATAATTCGTATCCTTTTGATATATCTTTTTGTGGTTTTATATTTTTCAAAAATTTATCCGAGATTAAAATATCTGAAAAAAGCCTAGTTATCAATAGATATCCTAAGTTATTCATTATCCCATTCCGAGCTCTACTCTTGAGAATATTCGAATTGTTAGCCTACCATTAAGAGCAAAACAATGAAGACTATACACCTTTTTTAGTCAATATATAATATAGCTATAATAATATTGTTAGGATACACTGGCCCTTTTAAAAAGAACATAAAAAACCTAGTTACCTATTCCCAAAATTCTCATTTATATGCCTGATAGAAACCAGATGCTGGCTAAGACGCGTGCCAAAAATTAGACTCAAAATCTTTTATTTTTAAACGTATATTTTGTATTTTTTTCTCCCCCAATCTCGGTTAATATATAGCTTCATCCCCTTTGAAAATCTTCCGAAAAGCAAACCGATGAAATCACGTAGCTAAGACTTTTAAAGGTTAAAGGGACTATCTGCGATTTTTCAACCCCATTTAAATAGGCCTTATTTTCTAGCTTAGCAAACGACGTTGACCATAAAACATTGTACAGTCAAAGCTAGCGTATGTGCATAAGGGAAAAGTATTTTAAAGGAGCAAATTTCAGAGCAGATAAGGCCTTTAAGGGGAAATCAACCGATAGATGAAGCTACAATAAATCGATTTATAAAGATAATGCGTGAACACATGTGGCTTAAAACTATTCCTGTTGATTTGTATATCGGTTTGATTTTACCGTTTCAAATCGATTAAGAAAAGCTAGTGTGACATAGCTACAGTATCTTTATAAATCGATTTATTGTAGCTTCATTTATCGGTTGTTGAAACCGAATCGGTATGAAACTGGTTCCCGAATCACTTTCGAGAAATCGAATCAAATCGATTCATAAATAACGTTTTCCTGTTCACACGACTCCAACGAAACGTTTTGAAACGGTTTAAATCAATTCCAAGGCCTAGTATGAACGCGGCTTTAGTAATTAATTAAAAACTTTAGTTTAGGGACTATACGAGAGATTATGGCTAGATAAGCGCTGATTGTGTACCTTCGTTTTGTTGCTTTCTATTTAATTTGTTAGCCCCTTACTTTGTAGCTAAAAATATTTTCCCATATGGTTGTTAAGTTATATTAATAAGGTTCTAAGCGCAGCTTGTTCGTGTCTCGCCTAGCCTAGGCCCCATTCACCGTATAGCTTCTTTGAAACCCTGGCTACAATCTCATTAAAAATCTGACAAGTTATCGGAACAGAAACATCAAGGCTTCCGCGTTCATTCCGCGTCCCCTACTTCGTTTTATTTTTAATAACACGAGCTGCCAGCTCTTCAGGTTGCCGAGCGACCAAAATTCCAGAAACCAAAAAACACAATATGCATATATTAAAATTGACAGCAGAAATTAACAATGTCCTATAGGCGTTGAGTTCCGAATCTATTTTTATCGGACGTTCGATTGACATAATTCTTTAAAATGAAAATGAATTAATTATATAGTTAAAGGCTTAATGGAATTATTTTCCAGATTCAGTGCTATACATCCTTTAAAGCGAAGCTTGGAGCTAAAAATGGAACAGCTTTTCAATTTATTTTAGGAATCACTTTGCCAAAAAACCTATTCGAGAATTTTTCAGGCACGTTTTTGGTGTTTTTATTTCTATTGTTTGGTAAAATTTGAATAAAATTAAATATAAATTCGGGCCAATCACATTATATCAACAGCGCTCGTAATGTCCACATTAAAATAATAAGCCGGCGTTTTATGTACAATGTCTTAGGCATCAAACGCCGGCCTATTCTTTTAATGTTAGGACATTACAAGCGCTGTTGAGGGCTGAAATAATAAGGCCGGAATTTATATTTACTTTTATAGAAATTTTACCAAAACTTTAAAAATTAATTTAAGCAACAAAAACGTGTCTAAAAATTGGCCAGGTGATTCCGAAAATAAATTCAAAATATGTTCCATTTTTAGCTCCAAGTTTTCCTTTGGGAAATGATTCCTTTTTGTATTCATATATTGCTTCTAAAAGTAAGACACTTTTGCCACAAGTAAATCATCCTTCAAGTTTATGAGACGACATACTGCGGGTGACGAAAGCACTGACGATAAAACTTTCAGAACCACTTACCAATCATAATATGCCTTTATTTTAAACTTGAAGCGTGATTTACCTGTGCTTTTACGTATATTAAAACATTCAGGAAGTTTCTATGAATTGTACAAAAAATCGGAAAACTTGCTGATATTGGCATAGTTTCCCTTCAAATAACAAAATCGCTCCAAAAAGGTTCGGGGAAACAAAATACTCAAGAAACGTTTCAAGATTCGAGCCATTTCAAGTTTCTCGAAGTCTCGAAAGCAATATTTAAACCCTCAACCGACTCGTTATGAATACCCAACCGTCTAGTAAATCGGGCTTTTCTTTTTTTCCGTTCCCACCTCGACGCATTTTCATAATAAGATAGAGAGATATCAAGAGACGCGGTAAGGGAAATCACGTAGCCTCAGATAGTGAAAAACTTTGGCTTCATTTACGAGAGATATAGCGCCTTCTCCGCACCAACTGTAATAAAGAAAGGTCTATAAAAAAGTTAAACAGATGATAAAAGACTGACTTTATTAAAACGCAGATGTTACCAGCGAGGTGATAATAAGAAAAGTAGCGCATCGCGAGCTCTCTAGCCTCAGATTTGGATTATTTTTTACCGATATAGGTATCTAAATCAATTAAAAATTTCTTATTTCCAGGGTCTGGTATCCCTTTAAAACTTTCATAGGGTATAAAATTATTTACAAACAGATATTATGATACAAATCAATTATTAACTCCCTCAGAACGTAGGCTTAGCTCAGATCTATCAACGTATCAGTTAGACATTTATATAAAGACGCGAGTTTAACTTTTATTGACAGCAAACGTACAAAAATCTATTACAATAAGTGCATGAATAAGGGATAAGTTTACACTCGAACAAAATAAAATAAAACATTGTTTTACACGCAATAAACTATATTATAACTTGAAGATTAAGGTAGGATAATTTGTCGATCTTGATCGAATCCAGCTTTTTGCGAGCCGTGTCGAACAGTAAATCCGTCTTTATGCCAAGTTAAACGCTTTTCGCCTTGTCGCACGAACAGTAGCTTATCATCTTTAATACCAGCGGACATGAAAACGTTATCGGTAGACACTGAAACGCTGCTACAAGTTGGTGACATTCGCAAAATCAAATTGCCAAAATCTCGCGAAATTTTCACGTCACCGTCCGATTGTTGTTGAATTCTGACACCAGCGATGTTCCAAACCTTTTAAAAAGGTTTTTTTATGACTTTTCCATTAGCTCCAAACATATATTATTGTACGTTCACGCTTAGATCAAGATCACTTGATAGAAATCCATTTTTAACTCACTCGGAAATTAGGCTTAACACTAGTCCATGGTAGTATTAACTCTTGGCCTCAAGAGAGCTTTGGCTAGTCAGAAAATGTGTCTGGCTCCTTACCTTAATTCGATTTTCTCGCGCGTTTCTGATGAAGCGGGTTTTTGTTTCTCAAAGATCTTTTGCTAAGCCAAACTTCCCCAGTACTAAGTTAAAAACTGATTTATTTCTAAGAGTTTCAACATTTGTAGCGTGAAGTTAGCTTCCGCGGTGTTAAATACCTCATCCCCTTGGAGATATTTTCTAAAAAAGCCCTTAGTTATGTTAGAATAGCAATCGTCGACGACTTCGGGTCCGTGCGTCGACCCGTAGTAAAATAGATCTCGAGAAATGTCTCGATCCAAATCTCTGAAACGTTCCGAGGTTGACTTGGTCCCGGCGTCGTCCACCAGATAGACGAGACTGTTTTTCTCGGTTGTAAATATCACCCCTCGTTTGGTAATTTTGGCCATGATGTCTAAGCGTCGCGAATGAACTACGTGGTTCTCCAATAACGCTTTGCCGTTCTCGTGAATCAGGCAGATGTTACATCCGTCGCTGCTCATCGACGCTATCGTCCCCGTAGAGTAATTGGTCAGCATAATAGCCCGGTCGATGGTCAAGTCCACTCTTATTTTCTGGCGCAAATATAATGACATTGTACCGTACACGGTGGTCATAGGACCCACGAATGATTCGTCCGAGCTAGCGCTGATTGTAGGCGAATTCCCCAAAGAGCTTTTAGTTGTATTAGGAACAGTTTCCGGTGAATTGGACGTGGAAGCCGCGCTGAAAGCTGATTTTAAAAACGGGTTTAGTAATTATTTCGCTCGATTGTGATTAATTGTTCCTAGGTTGAAATGTAAACATGAAAAACATCCATTTTAACTCGATTACGAGGGATCTGACCATTTAAATGGTTCTAACATTTGCTTTCCAATGTCAGCGAGATTTTTAGTTTCAGAAAGGCTATAGGGCGGAAAGAAATGGTAGGGGATCGCTGGATAACATCTACGTTATAATTTCAGTGGAGAAATATCATGGTATTCGATTTCAAAGAGCTCTCCTTTATGGGTATTTGAGATATGGCGATTTTAAGTGAGATTTTGGGACTTCAAATATAAAATTTCATAAATTACGGCACTGTACAAGACAGTATAATTTAATAGTAAGCCAACTTTTTGTTCCAATATTTTTTTACTGTTAGTGGAATTTAGATGATTAGAGTTTAGGTTCGTAGGGTGACTAGGGTCATTTTCCATGACATATTTAAAAGATGCACTTATTCTAAACCAACTGATCTTGATTTCTAAATTTTAATCCTTTATTTAATGTTAAATATTTACCAAAATCATTTGGAGTATCATTAGGCAACCGTTGTTCATTGTTAGCGTTTAAATCCGGAGAAGATGTTGGTGTGGCTGAATTTTGACAACTGGGCGAAGTACTGTATATTGGGACTCGTTGTGGAATTTCACTCCATACCGTGTCGTATTCTTGGATTGGCGGGCAATAGTGATAAAAATCAGAGGCGGGATGACCCCAAAATCCAGCCTCGTAAACATCCTGATGTTCGTAACCACCGTTGCCAAAAAAATAACGGTGCCATAAAGACGCGATGTACTCTGGATTAGCGTAGTAGTAATTGTAGGCGGGCCAATTGTAGTAGTTGAAGTTTGGGTAAGCGTACCCCGTCTGAGGGTTCCAGTAGTCGTAAAAGGATGGCAGCATCAGTTCACTTTCTTCGTTACTCAAATAATTTTCCATCGAATCTTCACTACAGTTGTAAATGGGCCTATGTGTTCCTCTTGTCCACATTTTTTCAATATTTGGTCGCGTTGGTTTTAGGGTAAAGAATGTCTTAAGGCTTAAGTATAGTTTAGTTAGGCCTAATTTGAAATTGAATTTGACGTGTGAATGTGCAAGAATTAAATGAACAAGCGTTTTTTTTCTCGCGCCAGCTCGAGCATTTTTTATATAGTCTCATGGATCACGTGCTTTTGTGATAAAAGGGATAGAGGTTTAAGAAACAAACCATTTCGAGCCTTGTGTTTTATTCGCTTTTGTTCCATGGCGAGGGGTCAGACACTCTTGAATTCGCTGTACACCTGAGTTCACTGAGTTCAGCTTTGACAGTGCATTAAATTCGAACTCTTATGAACTCTGAGTTCAGCTTTGATAAGGCAAAAAGTTCAAAAATTTTGTACACCTAAGTTCGCTAGTGTCTGCCCCCTCGTTCCATGGACATAAAATGGTTAAAATAAGCATAAATTTTAGCCTTTAGTGCAAAAAAAATGCCTTTAAGATGAGGACACATTCCAACCAATAATCAAGTGAGAGCAATCTCGGATAGGTAAATATCAAATGAAGATACCTAAAATTGAATACAGCTTTTAAGTACATTCTAAATAAATGCAAATCCAAATTTGTAATGTAGAAAAAAACTGAAAATTCCATTTCTGACATTTGTTATTGAAATCTTGTATATAATGAACTCCATTAACCATCATACGTTCTCGAACCATGCTTTTACTTAGGGAATTGGGTTAGAACCTGGAGTTAACAGATCAGTTTGAGTTTTCAACAAGAACAAGTATATACTCTCCTTTGCCTTTTAGAAGTCGCATGTACATGGCAGGCTTTTAAAAGTTCTGAAAACCCGCATGTAGAGTAAGCTTTAGTCTCTTATCTTTCGTCTCCTTCTGCTCATGGAGGCGTTGGAGCGAATGAGCACCTTTTTGGAGAAGACATAAAAGAGTCAAACAGTTTTATATAAACTCGAAAAGACCCCGCGGGCTCCCAAAGCGCCTTTGAGTAATATCGAAAGAGCATCCGACCCACGTTTGCAGAAAACTATTTATACCTTGCTTGCCACGCCATGGATATTTACATATACTTGTAAAAAGACACAGGTCTTTAACATCCTAATGTACACAAACTTATTTTCACACTTCGTTCCTCTTTTATTCTCAGTTACAGCTTTAGAAAATACTTAAATTCCCATAGAAAAACCGGTTTTTATATCGATATTTACATCAATTTCAAGGTGGGAAACTATGTTTAGATTCCAAACCTTTTAGAATTGTATACAGAAAAGCTTGTTCGAATAATATTTTACTTTCTAACATGGAAAGAAAAATACCGAATTTTATTTATTTTATTTATTTTAAACATGATTTTAAAGGAATGGTAAAAATAGCGCATTTTATTTTCATCTTATCGTTAAAGGGAGAATGAAACCTAAAAGTAGTGATTTTTTATCGATTTCTTATCGTTCAAATAGGCCTTAATCCAACAAATAGTAAACTAGAAATACATTTAAAACTTACCTTGAAAATAGGCTTAGCTCTATTCATGGGGATCACCTGAACTACCCATAGAAGGTCTAGCGACAAATGACATTGAGCGATGGCTCTTATGAGGGGAATGCAGGATCTCCATGATAAATGTCATTGGTCGCTAGTCTTTATACATTGACTTCAGGATATCTCCATGAATCCAGCTAAACTGATTCTGACGGTAAGTTTTAAATTTATTTCTAATTTTAAATTTGTTTCTTAACCTTTTTACAGTTGGATTAGGCCTATTTAAACGATAAGGAATCGATAAAAAAAATCACTTGTTGTTAGGTTGCATTCTCCCTTTAATTACTTTTCAGAATTGATCACTAAGGGGAAAAATTAATCTATATTTGTCATTTTATTTTGAAGAACTTTACTTTAAATCGCTTCAACACAGCTATAAATTTTTATTGTATGTCTTTAATAGTATAAAATATTTATGCGGTAATAAGTAGACCAGAAACAAACTTCTAACTGAATAACTGATCACAATCAAATTCCTTAATAGTTTCAAGGCTACGAAATAAGTTACTAGACCGATTCTACTCTTTAAACTATAGCCGAATTTCATCAGAAAATTAAAGTAGCTAGGAATTATCCGGCGCCTTCGATATAACCTTTATTTTTCACTACTTTTAAGAAAACCTGTTAATCTAAAGTTTGGTACAGAATAATGTTTTTTATTCGACAACCAAAGTTTTAAACGAGCTGGCGTGATTTTGTTTATATGAATTCCTTCCAAACTCAAGTTAGGTTTATTTTCTTTTGTTCTTTTCTGTTAGGCCTAATTACAGCGAAATAAAAAGGGAAATTAGAATTTTAATTGAAAGTAGAATTTTTAATTGAAAGTAGGTATTTAATTAGAAAGCTCGTTCCGTGAACTTCCGTCTCAAATTTTATTGTTTAAATTTGAAATTAGGGTAGCTATTCGGTACTTCGAAGCACTTTTTAGAGAAAGTGAAAGACAATTAATTCCAAAAATATTTGTTTTCACTCCTGTAATTATAATTTCTTTTCGAATTCCTGTGGATTCTATTTTTAGTTTTATCATACTATTAAAACGCCATGTTCAAAATTTTATATTTTATTTAAATTCAAATCTTCTTTAAAGGGAGAATGCAACCTACACTGTTAAAAAAAGGGGGCTATCTAGTACCGAAAAAGGTATTTTTCGATGCATCCCCAGGCGACCCCTTTTCGGTATCATAAAATACCCCTTTCAAGAAGTACGATATAATACCTTATTATTAAGGTATCCTTTGAAACCGTTTTTCCAAAAAAGGATTTTTTTGGAACCGAAATGGGTATCTTATATGACCTAAGAAACCTTTTTTCATTTTTGAAAGGTACTGCGTGATACCACAAAGGGTACCTTATAATACCCAAAAGGGTCGAAATAATACTTCCTTGATTAAAAAGGAACTGTATGAGACCTAAATGGGGATCATATCATACCCAAAATGGCTCTTAATAATACTGGTAAAATTAAATAGGTACTGCTTGATACCAGAATGGGTATCCTATAAAACCCAAAATGGCTCTTAATAATACTGGTAAAATTCAATAGGTACTGCTTGATACCAGAATGGGTATCCTATAGTACCCAAAATGGCTCTTAAAAATACTGGTAAAATTCAATAGGTACTGCTTGATACCCAAATGGGTATCCTATAATCCCTTATATGATCGATATATCGAAAACAAATATTCCAAGGGTAGAACGTGTTTATTTTTAATAATAGTAAAATTTCAAATACCGGTACATTTTTAAAATACTAATAGAATTAGAAACGTTGAATAGTTTACGGAGAGATTTAGATTTCCAGATAATACAAATTGGTTTATTTATGGCGTTTCTGAGGTGAGATTTTTGTCCATTTTTGGGCAAATTCAAAATCAAGTACACTATAAAAAATTAATATTATTAGTTTTATAAGTATTATTGATGTGAAATTTAAGGATAAATAACTATATTACTTTAAATTTGTGTTCAGTCGTTTTCTTGTAACTAAAATAATACACGCTAAATGTTAGTTAGATTAAAGTAATTAAAATTTAAATAATATAGAATTAAATAAACATCATTATATTACCTTATCAATACGAGAAGTTCCGACGCTTTTCTTGTGACATGAAAGTATCCAGTATATTTGAATTAGATTTATTTAAATTTAAATTATATTGATATAAAAATAAATGAATATCATTACATTACCTTTTAAATTCGAGAAAATCCGACGCTTTTCTTCTGATGAAGAAATTACGCACTAAATTTGAATTAGATTTAAATAATTAATAATTAATTAATATTGATATATAAATAAATTATCAACATTTATTTACCTTATAAATATCACTTTATGAATGCTTTTCTCGCATTTCAAGTTGAGTTCAAGAATTTAATACCACCACGAGGCTAACGCGCTTACACGACTACCACATCCAAATTCCAATTCCAAAGAGAAAAATAATCAAAATGGCGACATAACGATGGCTTTTTCTCTAAAATTTTTCAACATAAGAAAAAACCGGTTGGGTACCTTTCAAGGTACTAGAGTATACCTCAAGGTATTTTGAAGTACCTTCAAAATACCTTTTTTTTTAACAGTGTAGTAACAATTGATTTTTTTATGGATTCCTTATCGTTTAAATAGACTTAATCCAACATTAAAAAAAATTGAAAAGCAATATTAAACTAGAAATCAATTTAAAACTTACCCGGAAAATAGAGTTAGCGGGATTCATGGAGATCCTGAATTGCCTCCGTGTAAGGTCTAGCGACCAATGAGCAAAGGCCCGTCGTTCACCAGGCTTGCAAACGCGTTCGATTTGTCGCTAGACCTTATACGCGAGGAAATCAGGATCTCCATGAATCCCGCTAAGCCTATTTTGATGGTTAGTTTTAAATTTATTTCTAGTTTAATAAGTATTTGTAAATTAGGCCTATTTAAATGATAAGGAATCGATAAAAAATCACTTGTTGTTAGGATGCATACTCCTTTTAAGTGATTGTCCAAAACAAATTCAAGGTATTTGCTATATAGCTTCTAGGCACAACGCTACAAATAAAAAAATACACCTTGAATCATTTAATTGTACCTTTAGTTAATTATGCGTATATAGATTAAAAACATTTTAATTGTGGTTTAAAATCGATCTAGAAAGTTTTTCCCATTGTCCTAATATTACAAAGAGCTTTTAAAATATCATTACTATTTCTTTCAACTTGAAAAGTTAAAACTTTCGAATATTACGGCTTTTATTTAGGGGAACCGCTTTAAATCACGGGAATATATTAATAAATCCAAAAAGTTTTCCCTTTAAGACTAAAAGAAAACCTCATTTTTCTTTTTCTTCTTTCTCGAGTGCGCAGTTCAATCTCATTATTCGTGAAAGCAGAGCCCAATACCCCGGCTCCCTCCCCATAATTGAATTCAAATGGCACCTTTTTTTTAAAGGGAGCCTGAAAAGTATTAATATTTTATTATATATTTAATAATTAAGATTTATCTATATTGGTTAGATTTTAAGCTTTTACACCTAACAACAAGTGATTTTTTTTTATCGATTCCTTATCGTTTAAATAAGCTTAATCCAACAGCAAACATTTTACAAACAAATATCAAACTAGAAATAAATTTAAAAACCCGGAAAGTAGGCTTAACTGGATTCATGGAGGCTCTGAATTCCTCGCGTATGAGGGCTAGGGACCAATGAGCAAAGCCCCGTCGTTAAAGCGAGATCTCCATGAAACTTATGCGAGGAAATCAGGGTCCCCTAAATACAGCTAAGCCCATTTTCTGGGTAAGTTTTAAATTTATTTCTAGTTTAATATTTGTTTGTAAATATGTTTACTGATGGATTAGGCCTATCGATAAGGAATCGATTAAAAAACTTGTTGTTAGGTTGCTTTCTCTCTTTAAAGAAGAAGTCCAAAAAACGTAGTTTCAAACCCTTCTGGGATGGTCTCCCTGTTCGTCAAAGAGTTTTCCCGTGGCTAACGATGATAGTAAGTGTAGGAACGTTAATAGTTAACTAGCATGAGGACTAACCACCCTCTTGTAAATCAAGCAATGAGCTGAATAGAATATCTCTTCTTAAAACAATCCTACGTTTAAATATGATGTAAGTAATCGTTTGAAATAACATTTTCTTTTCGTCCTCCCTTTATCAAAGAAAACCCCGTAACTTTGGAGGTTTCTGGTGGAGATCTGGATAGAATCTTTTTTATATTCGCTTGGCTCTTTTTTACGACGAGAGAAAAAAATGTAGAGAAAGGAAGGTTTTATATATCAAAGCCGCGGACTACTGCCTGCTGATATATAGCTTAATCGATCTAATGCTCCTAAAAATATTCTTTTGGGATTTTTTTTTTCTGTGGATAGTGTGAGAGAATCTTGAAATTCAGCTGTGTTGAAGCCAACCAGACTTCTTGCAATAGTTCTGGCTACCAATATGATATAATCAGGCAGAGAATTCATTTCATATAATGGCGATAGCTATTTTATCTTCGCTTCTGCAACGGTTTTCCCAAGATAGTTTTTAATTTATATTCATTACAAAATGTCTATTAATATCGTCTTAAAAAATGGTAATAGTCTCGCTTTAATTCAGAATAAGTTTGGAATTTAAGTCTTTCATACAAACCTGGAAAGCTTGGAATACTTGGAAATATGAGGGAATTCTAATGTAGTAAAACAAATCAGGGAAATTTATAATTTATAAACTTGACATAAATCAAGGAAATTTATGGAAATGCAGGTATATTTTATACCTGCATTTTTATTATATATTTTATTATATATAATATATAATATATATAATATTATAACATATATATTGAGTCAGGGAATTTGAAAATTTGCCCCAAAAGGTCAAGGAAAAGTCAGAGAATTTGGAAATTGCCCCGAAAGGTCAAGGAAAAGTCAGGGAATTTGAAAATTTGCCCCAAAAGGTCAGGGAAAAGTCAGGGAATTTGAAAATTTGCCCCAAAAGGTCAGGGAAAAGTCAGGGAATTTGAAAATTTGCCTCAAAAGGTCAGGGTAAAGTTAGGGAATTTGAAAATTTGCCCCAAAAGGTCAGGGAAAAGTGAGGGAATTCGAAAATGAGCTCAAATGGTCAGAAATTAAATATTTTGGTACGTGTCAAAGAACTGTTGATGATTGGTTGCCCAATTAATTACAAAGTACTTATTTTTAAATTAAATTATTTGCCTAAAGATGAAACGTTTTTCTCATATTCTGAGTAAACTATCGACCGCTGATTGATAAATTACGTCAAATAAAAAGTGGGAATTGCCTAGACATCATCCATAAGAATAAATTCATGAAAAAATATTAAAATTGGTCAGGGAAATTATTTAAAAATGGTCAGGGAAAACCTGTAAAAGTCAAGGAAAATACAACTTTGAAAATTTTGTACTAACCCTGAAAACTGGGCTTTTAAATTCAATGAGATAAGTAGGGATCTATAACTTATACGTGCTGAAAAGTCATTCTGAATTCCTCTATTCGTTGGTTTTCCGTTACCTCTACTCTTAATGTAATAAAAGTTTTGGTATAGAAAGTGATTTTTCTCTTTTCACTCTTTCTCTGGACTGGATTTCTCCTTCCATCTCAAAACGTATAAAGTTTCGACCAAGTTAAGTTTGTACCAAGAAAGAAACGCGAGATTCAGGCTATTTCAAGCTTATTGTAAAAGTATGTTTCCTCGGTCATGTTCTAGTGAGGTTTTAGGGCGAAAATATTCTTTTGGGTATATAAAGGTCGCTCATTTTTACGAGGTTTGAGCTATGGAATTTTTCAGTCTAAAAAAAGGCAAGAAATTTTTGGTGTAGCTTTGTAATCGTTATTTTTTTCCTGATAAGGAAAATAATAAAATAAAATGTGTAAGCATGTTCGCTATACGGTTTCAAAGTTTTCGATAAGAAATTTGCTTTAAAAATCTTACACAATAATCGCGATTTTATAACGTGCGTAATTTGAACGTAGACCAATATGAATGGAAGCATTTTTCCTATGAGAACTTAGGTTATTTTATTTTCTTATTATTCGCAATCTTTAGAATAAAGAAAAATGGTTTAAAATATTATCGTGGGAATCGATCATTTGGGTATTTGTTACCGTACATGTCGATAATTTGGGTATTTGTTACCGTGGGAATCTATCATTTGGGTATTTGTTATCGTAGATGTCAATAATTTGGGTATTTGCTATCGTAGATGTCGATAATTTGGGTATTTGTTATCGTAGATGTCGATAAATTGGATATTTGTTATCTTAGATTTCGATAATTTATTGGGTATTTTTTACCGTGGATGTCGATATTTTTGGTATCAATCATTTGATAATTTGATAAATGTGGTATCGATCATTTGATAATTTGATAAATGTGGTATGGATAATTTGATAATTTGTTATCGCGGGTGTCGATCAATTGGGAATTTGATATCGTGGGGGTCGAACAATTGGGACTGTTTCGTGGTGTCGCTCATTTGGGAATTAGTTATCGTGGGGGTCGATGTTTTGTGAATTTGGAATAATGTGGTTGATGTTTTGTGAATTTGGAATAATGTGGTTGATGTTTTGTGAATTTGGAATAATGTGGTTGATGTTTTGTGAATTTGGAATAATGTGGTTGATGTTTTGTGAATTTGGAATAATGTGGTTGATGTTTTGTGAATTTGGAATAATGTGGTTGATGTTTTGTGAATTTGGAATAATGTGGTTGATGTTTTGTGAATTTGGAATAATGTGGTTGATGTTTTGTGAATTTGGAATAATGTGGTTGATGTTTTGTGAATTTGGAATAATGTGGTTGATGTTTTGTGAATTTGGAATAATGTGGTTGATGTTTTGTGAATTTGGAATAATGTGGTTGATGTTTTGTGAATTTGGAATAATGTGGTTGATGTTTTGTGAATTTGGAATAATGGGGTCGATAATTTGTATTTTATAATCCAGTAAGTCGTAATTTGGGAATTTGCAATTGAGGGATCAATCATTTGGAAATTAATCGTGTGGTCGATCGTTTGGTAATTTGTTATTGTGAGAGTCGATTTTTTAGGAAATGGTCATCGTTGGGTTGACATTTTGAAAATTTTTATCGAAAATTTGGGAATTTGGAGTAGTGGGGATCGATAATTTGGGAATTTGTAGTAATAGAGGTCGATAATTTAGGATTTTATAATCGTGTAGTCGATCATTTGGGGATTCGTTATCCTTGGGCGATCAATTTTTGTTATCATGGGGTCTACTATTGCTAATTGTTATTATTGGTGTCGATCATTTGTTAATTATTATCGTTGGGATCGATTGTTTGGGATTCGATGAAACGGTATCCTTATCAATCGTTTGGAATCGATGAAACGAATCCAAATCCTGGAAAATCGTAGAGCGAAGTTTGTTCTATTTTTATTTGTCGCTCTCGATTCAATTTCATTTGTCAGTCTTGCGGAAAAAGCAATTTCTGTTTGCCTCCATCCTTCTTAGACTCCATCTCTTTATATATAAGTAACAAAATATAAAGAAGAAAGAGGAAAATAAATGAAAACAACTTCTTTACCCGAAATTGCCAGGTGCGGTTGACCTTGCTAATAGATAAGATAAGCAAAATTCTACCATAGATTGCAGCGTGTACAAACGTTGGGCTCTCTCTAACTCTTTCAATATTTTCTTTTAAAGAAAAGCCTATTTTCTATTATTTGATATCAATTACTGAGGCGTAACATCGAAAGGTACTTCTAAGTTCTAGAGTTTTAGCAGTTTAATTTTTATTTGTAATAAATGAACTGATACTTGGCGAGAAAATGGTTTCAAATACATCAATAAAAAAATAAAAAAAAATAGAAAAAATATCATAGAAACTTTTACAATCATTAAAAGGTGGCTCTTCAATGATGGTGCCCTTATTATTCTAACTTAAAAAGACTCATCGTTCCAATGGGCTAATTTAGCTCGAATAGCATTCTAAACCAAAACACAGCCAATAACATACCAAAACATACTTAACCCTTAACCTCAAAAACCAGGGATATTCATTACCCTGTCCTCATTTCCGGGTTTAGGTTTTTTTAGCAAATGAACAACCCCATTATGGTAAAAGTATTGTACACGATATAAAACCCCCGAAAAAAAGTATAAATATACTAAGCCTAAAGATATAGATTAGAGAAAAAAAGGACCCTCACAGTTAATCCTTAGGAAGGAAACAGGCAATTTATTTATATGTGTATAAAAAATCTACACTTAATTCAACATCACTTCGATCTAATGGTTAGGGAAGCTTTTACACCAATGCGTTCTCCCCCCTTAAAGGTTTGGTGAAAAGATAAAATTAAGCTCAAATTTGTGTACCATATTCGTGTCTAATTTAAAAATAAATCAAGAGATTTTTCACACGCTTCCTTAAAATTGGATGTAATCGAGCTTTTCTTGAAAGATAGCAGAGGTATATAATAACCCCCTTCGGGGGGAAGTATGAAAGCCCCTATACTACCAATGCTAAAAATCACGAACAACAAGAGCCCGCTGCTGACTATCTAGGCCACTAGCTCGCGCTGGACTTCTCAATGTCGCTACTCTAGTAAATGGTCTTTGTATAAACAAGACGGTTCGATTTGTGTTTAGAACTTCCTGTCTCAGGAGTCAGGCTGTCTGTTAAAATGGAGTCCAAGGTTGACTTCAGCTCGCAAGTTCCGGAAGTGTGCGTAGGGAAAATTTAGTGAGGATCAAAATGGTGTAACTATTTTTTGGGAGTAAAGCGGTGTGTCGATCCGCCGCGATTTACGCCGGGCACTTGTTGTTCGTCGATTTTGCCTACCTTTCATACTTCCCCCCGAAGGGGGTTATTATATACCTCTAAAGATAGTTACAATTTTGGCGCAAAAATTGTCAACTCACCTCTTGTTGAAATTCAAATTTCTCTCGTAACATCAGGGTAAAAAAAGCTAATTTCAAATCCTCTTTACGAGAAAACGGTTAAATGTTTTTGAGTGAAATTTTCAACAGACGCTTTTTAGACTTCATTTCAATAGGTTTCGAAGCCTCTACACATTAGCCCCGTTTTAAAATTATGGTACCTTTCCTTTAAAAATATAAGAGTTAATATTGTCTTTTTACGTTCCCTTTATCGTTAGCGGAGCAAATTCCCATCAGAGGCAGAAGTATTAGTCGAAAAGGCGGAGAGGGTTGAATGCTGAAGAAAAACAGAGATGTATATATATAGTGTTAGATGAGATAGAAGGAAGGGTCTGCCGGAAATTCGCTGTTTATCTCTCTGCTTAAACTCCCAGCATTTTTTTTAGAAATATCTATGGGTCATTTTGAGATACAAGCCCATCTCCCATTTTTTATATCTATACGAATACGTAAATATGAGCTTATTCAGGAGAATAATAAATGTAAAACTTTTTTACGCCATCCTTTGTGTTAAATGGATGTATAGTTTTCCAGTTTTATGTTCCTTTTTAGAAAGATGACTAGGCTATATATGCTTTTTCCAAGGGATTTTAAACGGGTGCGTTCTAGTTTTAGTGATCTACATCCGGTTTTGCTTCTCCCCTTTCTTTTTCGAGATGGCTCTTGTTGGTTGCAATGTGTCGAAAGCTTAAAGTCCAAAGTAAAAATCATTTTAACAAGTTAAAGTCGACATTCAACCCGACTCGATTCGGGCCTTGTCAAATCTCGCGCAAAGAAATTAAAAAAAAAAAAAATCGAGACGCTGTTTTAGACATTAAAATAGGCTTAGCTGGATTCATGGAGATATCCTGAACTCCCCATATAAGAATAGCGACCAATGACATTGATCGATGGCTCTTATATTGGGAATGCAGGAACTCCATGAATCCAGCTAAGCCTATATTTTCCGGTTAAGTTTTAAATTTATTCCTAGTTCAATAGTTTTACTGGTGAATTAGGCCTATTTAAACGATGAAAATCACTTGTTGTTAGGTTGCATTCTCTCTTTAAGTAAGAAATCGTGTTAATTGCCTAACGCTTTGTGTATGGTTACTCGCAGCTTGAAATTAAGTCGATATACTCTTTCCCAATACCCTCCTCTCTCTCTGTACAGTTCTTCCACCCTTTTACATATATACAAGCCAAAACCGCGACCTCTTGTTAATAATGGAAAATGTTTTCTTTTCCTCTGGCTGCCTTACTCTGAGACCTGCCTCTTTATCTTTCTCCTTGGAGGAATAAGGTAGAAGGTCGAGCGACTAACAGTTTTCAAGTAATGATGTTTTTACGTAGCAGCGCCTGAGACCTTCAAACATTCCCCTAAAGGCCATAAAAGCTGAAAATCGTAGATTTTTTTAGTCTTGAAGTAAAAGTATTATGAACGGCAGGGTCTTTTTTTCTTATTATGAACCGCTTTGGGAATAGTTATAAAAAACTCAATCCAAAAAAGGCTTTCTAGTTTTTCTAGCGTTACTGAAGTACAATTTTTATGGTGAACCATTTTTAAACTATCAAGCTGAGCCAGATCCCACAGAGACCTCCATATGATGCCAAGAACTCGTTTATGTACTCAGGAACATGGTGACAAAGATATTCTAGACCCATAAGACCTTTACTTGATTTATAATCAAGAAAGTTGTTAAATTAAAATTGTAAGCTTAGCTTAGGGAATTACACTGCAGTATAAAAATGAAAAAGAATGCCTTAGTACTTTTTAGATGTGAGGGATAACTAAAAGCAGACGAATTTGTGTTAGAAAGTAATATTCTAGGATGGTATCAAAGGCTTCCGCTCTTTTCCGTGTCCTTTGGTATATATGCTCTTGAATCTAATGACTATGGTCATGGTCTCTTTCACAAGATTTGCTATCAGTACTCCTTCCACGATGTTAGCTATATCATATTTGGTCAATTTTATCCTATATACCTATTATTTGAGGCTAATATTTCTGGGAGGAGCTTAGCCAATCGTATTGGCTGCGAAACTAAATTGAAACTTTCCCTCAACCCTCGATGAGTACGCAACCCTGATCTAGTCGGTGTCCTCGTAGTTAGCGATAAAGGATATTATTTCTGGTATAGGAGCTTAGCCAATCGTATCGTTGACATTGTGGCAGTAGACCAATAAGGTATATTCAAACATTCCCTCGAGCGTCCACGAGTCTCTGCTATGGTACTGTCAACGTATATCGAACTATGATGCACTCGGTGTCCATGCAGTAAGTAACAATTTCTGGTAGGAGCTTAGCGAATCGTAGGGTTGACATTGTGGCAGTGAGACCAATAAGGCAAATTCAAACTTCCCCGAAGTGTCTACGTGTTCCTGCTCTGGTGCCCTGAAGCGCTCGTTGCATACTCCTTCTCCATAATTCCTCCAAACTCGTGCTCTCTCTCTCATTCTCTCTGCTAGAACCGAAATTGCGTAAGATTCTATAATATCCCGCAGGCATGGCCGGTAAAACTCTTTATAGCTTCTATACTACATCGCTTCTCCTCAGCCTCCCACCCTTCCTTTAGTCTTCATCTTTGAATCTGGGCGTGTTTTTGATAATGGCATTTTCGTGTTCCTATCGCCTCTGGACCGTGGAGACAATAGCCCTATCGAGACCTCTCTATACCACGTATTATTCTCCATGCCCGTCTTGGTGGTAATGTTCGAATTTTGGACGAAGTTTGATTGTTTGTTGAAAGGTTTCCGTCGGTCTTCGTATAGAAACTCTGACAAGTTTTTTTTAAACTAATAATATGGAGTAATTTTATTTTTATAAAAGTCCTATAATAGTTGCTACTTTTAATTTAAAAGTAATATTTTATTATTTATCGGTACTCTAGATTTAGGCTTAGGTCGTTTAGTGGAGATTGAAGTTAGGAGGTTAAAGCGTGTACTGCTTCGTCTAAGGAAAGGGATCAGGGATGAAGCTGTTGTTTTATTAGTATTTAAAAATAATAACATATTTTGATTACGTTATTAATTAATTATTACGATTTGCTATAAGTTACCGATAATTTAAATTTGTAGAAATTATTTACAGGTACTGGTAAATGAAATTACGAAATTATTCGAAATTTATAAATTATTCAAAATTTATAGAAATCATTAGAAATTTGTAGAAATTTATAGAAATTTTAAAAAATTATTAGAAATTTGAAGAAATTATTAGAAATTTATAGAAAATAAATATATAAATTTTTAAATATAAGAAATAATATAAATATATTACTATCATTCTGAAACTAACAGAAGTGTTATGTATTTATTTCAAATACTTCATCTTCAAGTTAAAAATATTAACTGTTTTTCTTTGCCACTACTTAAATATTTATCATTATCACTAGCCGCACCTTTTTTTCTCTCCTCTTCTTTCTCCTGAAGCCGTTTTAACTGAGACTTTCTTGCAGCTGTGTATTTAGGAAAGATTTCTCCATAGATTTTTCTAACGTCGCCGACTTTTAACGTTAGCACCGTCTAATTCCCTCGCTGAACTAAAACCTCTTTGCTCGATAGATGTACGCGAGAAGATTTAAAACTCCCCCCATTTTTTTTTACTTAACTTTATCGTTGAGCCTGGATTTTTACAACCTTAAGTTGAGAATTTATGAAAAATGTTTCGTCGGAGATTTTATATTTTATATATATATATTTTTTCTATCGTTTCTCTTTTGCAAATCTGTTTGAGACTCGGGGGCAAAAGTACATTTTCTAGTCGCAAAGAAAGTAGAAATTCGCTATGGGACTTAAGGTGTCTTTTATAGCGAATTTTATGATTTTACGTCTTACATAATGTATCTATATGTAGAGAAGTGTGAAAACGCCATATTTAATCGTATTTTTTTTTTCCAAAAAAGAAAAAAAAAAAATGTTTAAAGATTTAATGGATCCTTTACTGCGAGCAAAATACACTTCAAAAACGTTTTTCTTAGAACTTGAGGTTTAAATTTGTTGAAACATAAGTCTATTTATCAGATCCTCTATGGGTTAAACCGGATTAAATTTAAAGGGATAATATAATTTTATTTTTTATTTTAACTTGCAAGAACGAAACATTTCGAGAATCAAGATTATATATAATATTAGCTACGGTCACACTAGCATTTCTTAATCGATTTGAAACGGTAAAATCAAACCGATATTCAAATCGCCAGGAATCGTTTTAAGAGTCACGTGTTTACGCATTATCTTTATAAATCGATTTATTATAGCTTCATCTATCGGTTGTTGAAGCCGAATCGGTACGAAACTGGTTCCCGAAGCAGTTTCGAGAAATTGAATGCAATTGATTCGAGAAAAGACTGTTTCCCGTTCACACGACTCTAGCTAAAAGTTTTGAAAGGGTTTAAATCGATTCCCAGGCCTAGTATGAACGCAGCTATTATTAAATTAAAGAGACTACTACTTCGTTGTCGAGATTTTTTTATTATCATTAAATATACGTTTTCGGAGAACTTTCGGATGTACTAATCCCATATCAACTAACATACAACAAAAAAACTCGCCCGAGAGAAGCTTGGCACGATATAAAAAATATATTCTACGTCACACCATAGTTATTTAGTGTTCTTTTCGTTTTATCTTTCTTTTTCACCCCACCTGGACAGTCCAGTAAATGTAAAATCCATTCGACAGTTAAAAAGCTGTCAATGTGTGGATAAAACGAAATGAACTTTGAATAATTCCTAGGATATCGTGTTAGTTTTTCGTGAAAAGGTATAAATAGTTGTTGTTTTACGCTACAAAGCTCTCAGGGAAATTCTAGGCAGGGTACCAATGAAATTCGAGAGCTTTCTGAAAAAAGCCTGAGCTGGGAAGAGTTTGTCGTCCTCATTACCACTCTATATAGCACACACACTTCTCGAAGGGGCCGTAACGACCATGCATTTTCTATAGGCTCCTGTAGAAGTGTTCTACTATCGGTACACCGAAGTACAGAGAGAAACTTGCATACCGGGGTTAAATCTAATTGTTATACCCGTTAAGTACATTCGTCCTCTTTTAGTACATTTGTCCATTTTTAGTTTGCAATTTGAAGTACAGAAAGTGAATTTTCTTGACTTGATAAAATTGAATCTTGAAGAATTTTTAAATAATAAGAAGCACGGTCGAAATTATCCATTTTTTTTCTAAAATTCAAATTATGTGAAAATCTTTGGAGTAATGAACTAAAACCGTTGATTATAATTTTTAACTAATATTACAATAGCGGAATGCGAGAATAAGTGATAAAGATGTACCGTCCGTCCCATATTTTTTATAAAAATGACTCCCAAACTGAGAATCTAATTGTAACTCTAGAAAAAAAAAATATTCTCAAACTCCAATGGTATTTCTAAAATTTCTTCGAAACTGATTTAGTCTTGTATCTTTGATATTTAAGTGCGAATTACCGTGAAATCATTGGTTAGTTTTAATAATATTTAGGCATATTTTAACAGTCTAGATAATTTATAAATAACTTGATTTTGAACTCTGTCCTTTCAAGTATAGTGTACCCAACCCTTTTAGCTTATCCCATTTTTATCAGCACCTCTTCTTAAAGGAAGAATGCAACCTAATAACTAGTGATTTGTTTATCGTTTCCTTATCGTTTAAATAGGGTTAATCCACCAAAAAAGTTACACAAAAGAAATATTAAACTAAAAATAAATTTAAAACTTACCCAGAAAATAGGCTTAGCGGGATTCATGGAGATCCTGAAAAGGTTAGCGACCAATGAGCAAAGGCCCGCCGTTCACGCGAGATCTCCACGAGACTTATAATCGCATTTGATTGGTCGCTAGACCTGAGGAAATCAGCATCTCCATGAATTCCGCTAAGCCTATTTCACTTGTTTTTAGGTTGAATTCTCCCTTTAAATATAAGTATACTGCATAGTTTATATTTTGAACTTGGTGATGGAAAATTAATCTTACAAATGACCTCTTTCCCCACACTCACCATGCGAGTCCCTAATACGGGCTATAAATTTAAATAAAGCCTCTGATTTTTAATTCCATTAATGGGCCCGTCTAATATTCTATATATATAAAAAAACGTACACAAAAAATTCTAAACCCGAGATAAAACCTTTTGAGAAAAATGTTCTTTATAAGGCCACACAATACTATATCACCCCCGAAAGAAAATGCATTTTTTCACACCAAGCTTCTGGCGACGTTATTAATCAAGATCTATTTATATAAATATATAAATTTAAAGTTGTCTCTGGCCTCTCTCGATCCACTCTCATTGGCTTGAAAGGAATTTCATTTAAATTAATGTTTCTCAAAATTTATCTCATCAATTATATTAAAGCCTTTTAAAAACCCCGCGAGAAGAAACATAGAAAATCTGGTTGAGTTATCAACGAATAATAAAACCCACCAAACCTCGTAATATATACTTAAAGAACATTTATTTAAACTATTTGAAGTGATAATGAAGACATATTTAAAGGGAAACTTATAGCTGAAAAGGGAACAGCTTTTGAATGCCAAAAACGTATTGTTTTTCAAACAATTCTTAGACACGTTTTCGGTATTAAAATTTATTTAGTTTCGTAAAATTTTAATGTAAGTATAAAATTGTGCCAATCATATTATTTCAGCCTTCAACAGCGCTTGTAATGTTTTAAACATTAAGATAAATAGGCCGGCGTTTGATTCTTAAGACCTTGGCCGTAAAACGCTGGCCTATTCTTTTAATGTTAGGTCATAACAAACGCTGTTGAAGGCTCAAATGTTATGATTAGCCCGAATTTATATTTACTTTTATAGGAATTTTACCAAACTATAGAAATTAAATTAAACACCAAAAGCGTGTCTAAAAATTACGAAAAATTCTGGAATACGTCTTTGGCATGGTGATAAGAGCTCGGCGTTTGAACAAGATTATCCATAAATAACGGTATCATTTATTTATGATTAATTGATATTATTCAGTAAATTATTCGCGATAACATTCATGGATAATTTCAAATTATGAATAAAGATAAATCAAACGGATATATTTCTTGTCCAAACGCCTAGCTCTAATGGTGATTCCGAAAATAAAGTCAAAAGCTGTTCCATTTTTAGCTACAAGTTTCCCTTTAAATTATTTCAATGTCGATTAAATCTCAAAATGTTTTTGTTTTTTGGGAGACTGATAATGGTCCTTACAGTACTTCTAATGAAGGGTGCGTGGGTTTTTATTAGGTCAAGTTTTTAACCATTTTTTGGGACTTTATAGAAGACTAATACCAGAAGCCGATGAAACCCTCCTTCGAAGTCTACTACTCTAATGTTCCATATAGCGCTCCTCTCTGTATGGGTAAAAATTCCTAATTTTACGAGATCAGAGGGGTCCTTCTTCATACCCCCTGTCTACGTATAATTCTAAATTCTCTCTCTCCACAAACGACGACGTTTTTTTGACGAACTCCAAGGCTGCTAGAGATATTCGCTCGACGAACTCCCGTTCCGAAAATATCTACCGTTAGGAGGCGTACGAATAGCGCTTTTTGAAACTAACCCATACAGAGAGGGGTATATACAAGAGCCGGGAGTAATTGACTTCAAAGGAGGGTTTCATCGGCTTCTGCTAATACAAACACGTGGATGAGGTTTTGAAGTATAAGAAAGTAAACAGGCGAGGGAGACGGGATGGGGGGATTATTTTTATTAATACTGTCTACAGACACCTATTATAAATTCTGCCTAGAGATCTTTTAGAAAGGAAAGTAATCTATTAAAAGCTATGTAGGCTATAGTCTCCCGGGGACGGATTCACAATTTATATATTTTTCGTGAGATGGAAGGGTTTTACCAAGGGTTTACTTTTTGTATTACTTTTTTTTTGTTATATCCTTTGTGTGTGGGCTTCTGCTTCTTTATCGCGCTTAATAATTCAAGTCTCGCTCCATAGTTTCTGCAGAAACTAAAAATATATTATTTTTTTTTCTTTACTGTGTTGTTGAATCCGAACTTTTGCGGGGTTTAAGGGGTGGAGTTAGGTTTTGGGATGGGCTCTGTCGTCGGATTCGGTAGACTTACTTCGCAAAACAAGATGTTGCCGCGTACTTTAAACAATTCGAATGTGGAGCTCGGAATCGGATATCCATTATCTTCTGTTATTCGTATATTTTCAGATATTTTATTTTCGGATAAAATTTGTATATTCGTATGATTGTTAAATGTATAAGGTTTACCCGAAGATAAGCGTTTGACGCTTTATCTACGAACAAATTACTCGTATACTTCAAACGTATAATGACGGATAAGAAAATTCACGTTTCCAGAATCAGTCTAAAATACAAGAAAAATATTTCAAATTGACTTTTAATTTGAAGAATATAAATAAAACGACGAAACTAAGATTTTAAATCATCTTTTTATTATTTTTCACGAAAATAAATTTTAAATGTTTTTATCCGAACGTATAACGCCGATAATATTCTAAGATAAGGCCATTTTTGGATAAAAACGGATATGGATTACGTTTTTTACTTTATCTTCGGATAAGTTAACTCGAATGAAAAATAGTCTATTTTTAATCAAACAGATTATATACAACAGAATTTAGTAGATTTTATCCAATTAATAAAAATTATACGAATTCCGAGGTCTATTCAAAGGTTAAATTGAAGAAGTTCATAATTTTAATTGATATTAAATTTAGTTTAGGTACATATTAAACACAATGCTCGGAACCGGATAACCATTATCGTCTGTTATTCATATTTTTCATATATTTTATTTTCGAATTGATTGTTTATGAACAAACAAATGCAATTTGTAAATTCAGATAAAACTTAAATGGATAGGGTTTATCCGAAGTAGAGATCGGGGTTTGAACAAAATAATCCACAATTATCAGTTAATCAGTTAATCATAAAAAAATAATCGGAAAATTATTCGCGATTACATTGCATTTATCATAGACTTTCCTCGAAAAATTTTAAGTTATGAATAAAGATAAAATAATCAGAAATTTTCTTGTCCAAACCCTGATCTCTAATCCGAAGCTTTATCTATTAACAAGTTTATTAACAATCTTGATTGAGAACGCGCCTAAACACGCGTAAAATTAATCGTAAACTAACAATTCAAATAATTGGAGTATTCTTATTTATAATTAAAATTTAATCCCCATAATCCTTAAATTGAACAAACAAGAAATCAGACAGACCTTTAAATAAATTTAAGTTAGATACCCTTAAAAAAACATTGTCCCATTTCATTTCAAAAATAAAAACCTAAAATAAGGCTGAACTAGAAAAAAAAAAAAAAAAAAAAAGAAAAGAAATGAAAGGGGCCAAGGGGACACGCTAGCCATTAGACCCACCAAGAAAAAAAAAGAGCCGAGCGTGAAGGAGGGAACCGAGAGAAGAGAAATAAATGATATTTCGGGGATTAGACCTAAGCTCTCTTTTTCATCTATACGCGCGAGATTCTAGTCGGAATCACTCTTGAAATTCCAATAGCGCGAAGCTTAGTCAGTTGATATCTTTCAATTCTAATTTCCATAGAGATATACTGGAACCGGGCTTTATACTTTCTGAATTCTCGTACTGATTGGATAACTTTTGAAAAAGAATATCCGTCAATTTATTTGAATTAAAATCTCCTCATCCCTCGGGGCCATTCCATAACGCGGAACCCAGATAACTCCCTCGTGGTATAACGCCTCCTTTTTTTGAATCTTTAAAGGGATAGTATCACGATCTGATTAAAGTGATAGCCGCGTTCTTACTAGGCCTTGGAATCGATTTAAACCGTTTCAAAACGTTTCGCTAAAGTCGTGTGAACGGGGAAACCATCTTTTCTCGAATCGATTTCACTCGATTTCTTCGTAAACCAGTTTCCTATCGACTCGGTTAACAACCGATAGATGAAGCTACGATAAATCAATTTTTAAAGATAATGCGTGAACGATTCCTGGCGATTTGAATATCGGTTTGATTTTACCGTTTCATATCGATTGAGAAATGCTAGTGTGACCGTAGCTTTGTCGCGTAATTCTCGCGCGATCCAAATAGAATATGGCTATCATTCGCACTATTGTATCCCAATCGATCTTAACCAATAGAAAATCTCATCGATTGCAACCGATAAAATACAATTTATTTATAGTTTAGTTTCATCTGAATTTTTTTGAAGGTGAATCGGTTTGAAATTAGTTTCGAGAAATCTATTCACACAACCGCAGCGAATAGTTTTTAAATTAACTATTAATTTTTTTTAAATCCTACAATTTTCCCCTTTACGTTAAATTAAAAAGGTTGGTACAAAATGAAAAACCGGAAAAAACCTGAAAATATCAGGGAACATTATTTTAATTCCATAAATATCAGGGAAAATAAGGATAATTAGTGAAATTTTTATGATGAATTAAACTTATGACTTAAAACTGACATTGCAAAACCCAAAAAGCTCTCACTCTAGTTTATTTTCAGCCCTATTTTCCAATATTTCTAACCTTATTTTTGCTTTTAAAGACCCCGGGAAATGAGTTTCTTCTTTTAAATTCTACCAAATTACCAAAAGTAGTCTGAAAAAGTTGTAAATATTAAGGAAATCAATTTTTGAAATCTTGTTCGAACCCTGATTAAACCAAATAATGCTTTACTATCCCTTTAAACGACGCGTAACCCCGTGTTTTTCCACTCCCGGCTAAAAACTATCTCAATTTTTTACCACCACGGCAACGCCTTAATGGTTTTTTAAATAGCCTCCCAACCCTTTAAATAACTACTACCTCATTTTTTATCAGCCATGAGGGTAAAAAAAATTTAAGTTATCGTTTGATATACGTGTATAACAAAGCCTGTTTGCTAAATATTCTTACCTTCTGATGATATAATAACTTCATGCAATATTTTATACATTATAGGTTATAATTTTAAAGAACAACCACAATTCACCATATTTGACCTTAGAAGTCGGGGTTTGGAGAAGATAATCCATATTTGGTTAATAAATTAATTATAATAATCAGTTCGCGGTTAATAGGCCTTTCCACTAGTGAAAAAATTTACGAACAAATATCAAACTAGAAATAAATTTAAAACTTTCCCGGAAAATAGGCTTAGCGGGATTCATGGAGATCCTGATTTCCTCGCGACCAATTAAACACGATTGTAAGTCTCGTGGAGATCTCGCGTGAACGATGGGATTTCGCTCATTTGTCGCTAGACCTTACACGGAGGCAATTCAGGATCTCCATGAATCCCGCTAAGCCTATTTTCCGGGTAAGTTTTAAATTTATTTCTAGTTTAATATTTGTTTTACCGTTTAAACGATAAGGAATCGATAAAACCGCTTGTTATTAGGTTGCATTCTCCCTTTAAAAACTCGAATCTGGTGAGATAAGAATGGCTTCATGTCTGGAACAAATTTCAAACTAAACATTTTGTTAATTAATTACAAACAAAAGTGATATGATATTTTTGGGAAAATTATATAGTTTCATGTACCGTTTGTTAATTATTCTAAGAGTAATCTTGGACTAATTATCTTGAGAATAATTGAATCTGATACTAATTAAATCCCGTAGTAATTAAAACATGTAGAAACTAGAAATATTTGAAAATAATATTTATTTTGTCGCAAAGAAAGCTCCTGTCTAGATTATGTCAGATAACGAGTTTTAAATCGCTAACTAATATATATCTTCTCCGTCTTTCTAAAATAGAATTTCCTCTTCGGGAAATCAGCTTACTCCTTATCTCGTTGTTCAAAGGGGAGTTGGCATTTCCTACTTTCTTCGCTATGAGGATTAACATATTGGGGCAATCCGCCGGATAATTTCTAATTACACCGATTCGTGTTGTCCTATGTAGAGCTTTTATTATATAGGAGTTCGATCGACATACTTAAAATATTTTCCAAATACATAATAGACCAAATATCAATATTTTACAAAATATATTTTCTTCCAATTTTTTGTTTGGCTTACCTGATAGTATGTTTTATTTGCCGAAGCTTTTAACTATCGGTCGATATACGACGCTTTGAGAACTTGGAGGAATAAGATAAAGTAATCAATGTCTGCCGTTTTACGTATAGACACTTCGTCTACCCAGAGTGTCGGCAGTTTCCCTCCAATTTGGTTCATCGGGATTTTAAAATATATATAATTCAATCTGTCTGTTTGTGGGAATCACATGCACACGCAAACTTAGATACTTAAACTTCATTGCAAACTCCGCTTAAGCTTTTTATCCAAAGACACGTGGTTCGGAATTTTGCGAGTAACAAGTCTCGTGCTTCATTGATTAAGCCTAATTTCAAACATCGATTAAGCCTAGTTTCAAACATCGATTAAGCCTAATTTCAAACGTCGATTAAGCTTAATTTCAAACGTCGATTAAGCCTAATTTCAAACGTCGATTAAGCCTAATTTCAAACGTCGATTAAGCCTAATTTCAAATATCGATTAAGCCTAAATTCAAACGTCGATTAAGCCTAATTTCAAACATCGCTTAAGCCTAATGTCAAACATCGATAAGCCTAATTTCAATTGAGTACCGGAACATGGGAGACCTTAATTTTTTTATCACTGCCAAAGAGATTTGCTAGTTTTTATAGCGTTACTGAGTCAATTTTTAAAATTTAAAAATGGCGGTTTGAAAAGTTAGAAAGCGGCGACTGTTATACATGATACCATCGTCTTGTACCAAGCACTGAATCTGTCTACAACACCTTTACTTATTCCTCCAGGATATGGGGAATGCATTTCTATGTCATATTGCTTTCTAACTAAGTTTGTGTGTTGTTTATTTTTGGAGTCCCCAGTTGAATGTGTATCTCGTTCCCTCAATGGACATCGCGGTTGTCATAGAGACCTTGTTTATCTCATTTGCTTTTTTTCGTTTAGATATTTCGCAATACGGTATACGAGAAATGAGTTTTATGTATCTTGCATATCGAACCTAGAAATACACGTTACGAAGAATTATTATCAATGCTTTTATTATTATATTCCTTACGCAAAGTTTTCACTGTCAAAAAGGGGCGTGTGCTTAAAATACACGAGTTTTACAAATATTTAAATATCAAATACTTAACTTTTATAAATTTAAATTACAGTTTCAATTCATTTTATTATATTATTTTTAATTGGGTATAATTTTTAACTAAAAATCTTGTTTTTCGTTGTACTCTTGGCCATATATGACTCATACCTGAAAAAATAAATTAACAGCGAGTCCTTAATAACGCCATATATGAATAACTATTGAAAAGTAGACTTGTAGACGATTTAAAACATTAAACTTTGACCTTTGAGCAAACCGTAAATTACGTAGCCGGTCCCCACCAGTGGAATATACGCAACAACAAAGTAACTTATAACCTTTATATATCGAAATATGCCCAGTTTTTTAAGTACCGTGTATATGAACACATCAAAGCGTATATGTATATATTCTAAAAGAGTTTTTACATTTTTATTCACTTCATATTTTACAAAACCCGGGGAGGGAAAGTTTAATAACTTTCTTCGATACGGGCTAGCGTAGATTAAAGGGATGATGAAATGGAACGCCATAAATATCCGAAAACTTTCAATTTTCTCAAAATATTGGCCTTAACTTGCCTCTACGCGCAGAAAGCTCGTTCATAAAGACACGTGACACAAGCACCAGGCAATAAAAATTCATTTCGTTGAGGTAATCTTTCCTGGTGAATATCTCCAAGTCTGGAGGCTCACGATCGAGCATAGGCATTGCGAGGAAAAACTATCTCTCTTCTCTCCACACCAGCTTTTATTATAGCTGCTCAGGATATTACTTCGTAGGCAAAGGGGAATAAATGGTTCTTATCCCTCACGCACTTTCTTCCTCTTTGACCCTGCCTAGTCTTTTGGTTCTTTTATTTTTCATATTTTTAGTCATAAACTGCTTTTTTACCAAGCTATAATATAATAACCGGGATAAAATAATGGAAGGCTAATAAGTCTGTCTGGCCAACAACTTCAAATTAAGGAACTTCTTTTTGGCATCTTTCTGAGATTGTAGCTTTATTTTTTTTATTAGTACATCGTCCAATGATAGTGTATTTCGTTATTCTTATAAAAACTAGTAAAAAAGGTATAGTCCTTTTTTGTTTTTAAAGCCCACATCGCAAATCCCAGGGAAAACGATAAACTTAAGTCACGATTGGTAATAAACTAGCCCTTATTTCACTCAACAAAATAAATGGTTGAATTATTATATCCATAGCGAGAAATACATAAAATAAGCGGCGTTTTCATATTCGAATATTCAGCTTTAATATTGAAATACCTTGATCCTTGGTAAATGCTATTTATTCGGCGTTCACAAGCTTCCTTTAACGGCAAACAGTGCTGCAATAGTAGGATTTAAGAAAACCTCTTGCGTGGCTTATATGGATAAAGAATAGGACGACGCACGTGATTTTGTTTGCCGTTTGAGGACGATTATGTTATTCATTTTTATCGATTAGGTTATGTGTCTATTGTTAATAATCCTAATTAAACATGTATAAATTATACTCGCCCACAGTTGAAATACACATCCTAACGTGTATCTTTTCCTGGTTCAAAATGGGTGGCGTATTTTACGCGCGAATGTAAACGCGACTCGTAAAAGATGAAAGTTATTCGATTCCAGCGCACCTATTGCTTATTTCAGAAGTCTATAAAATTGCGCGTATAAAATTTATAATCCTTTGTAGTTCGACACCATTTACTGGGGAATCATACTTATTTAAGAACGTTTATAAAGGCTAGTAGGCAATGTTACAGACATTGTCTAAGTTTGAGATAATATTGATCATCCAGCGTCTTGGTATATATCTGGTTTTAAATCTCTCTCGAGACTCGATCTCTTGAAAAATTTCTTTCTTGCCATCTCTTTCCATCTAGTCGGGATATTTAGCAACGACTATACTTTGTGTAACAATCCGCCATAGCTTTTACCATTACGCCAACCAGCCTGGAGTATATAATTTTACGATTATTAATATATTTTATAACAACTTAAAAGCAAAAAGGACTTATTTTTCGGGATGCTTATAATTGAAGCGGTTTTTTAGTACTTTTAAATCCTTAAGTCTTCTAATAAATGGGAGTTTTAGAAGTTTTATATGTTTCGCCATTTTTCACTCCTAAAATGTGATAAATACTGTTTATGACAATCATAAATACCCGGAAAATATGCTAAAATTTCAACAAGTCATAAAATTTTGGTGAGTGGTTCCAATTCCGGACGTTTAATGCAAATCAATGAAATAATATCTACCACACTAAATTAACTGAAAATTTTAATTAATTATCCTCTATTTGACTTTTCTTTATCTTTTAAGCTCATTTCCAGCTTAAAATACCGTAGTTTTTTCGAGAAATACCTTTTTTTCATCAACTTTTATTCTCTTCTAATTCCGGACAGAGTATTTTTAATTTCAATATTAAATCATGGGTTTAATACCGAATAGAGCATTATCGTTTGAAACTAATCAATTGTAAATTCTCATTTTAACCGAAATGCCGTAAGGGAAACCATTCTTCCACTGAACTTGGATTAATCAACTTTTTTTAAGCAATTACCTTTCATCATCTTTGTCCCCTAGAGAGAATACCCTCATATTTTACGACTAATCCGTCTGCCTGGGGCATAACGCGCGTGTTTATAGACTGTATAGAAACTTCACCAACTAAACCCCCATTAAATTAATTTATAGTAGTTAAGCCCCCCTCTACCCTCGTAAGCGAACGGGGTCATAAAGTGTCCGAAACAATAAAAACAAAAAAAAAAAAGAGCGATTGGTGGCTGAAATAAAAAAAGGCTTGAGCCTATGTGGTGGTATCTCTTAAGCTTAAAGGGGAAGTGTCACGTATGATTGCAGATTAAGAAATAATTGTTTAAACTTTAAACATTTTGTTTTGAAAATTGTAACAATAGCTGCGTTCATACTATAGGCCTTGTAATCGATTTAAACAGTTTCAAAACGATTCGCTGGAGTCGTGTGAATACTGAATAGGAGTCCGTCTTTTCTCGAATCGATTTGATTCGATTTTTCGAAACTGCTTCGGGAACTACTTTTATACCGATTCGGTTTCAACAACCGATAAATGAAGCTACAATAAATCGATTTATAACGATAATGCGTGAACGCTTAAAACGATTCCTGGCGATTTGAATATCGGTTTGATTTTACCGTTTCAAATGCATTAAGAAATGTTAGTGTGACCGTAGCTTATATAAAACATAAATCGTTATTTTCGAACAGGCTTATCCTTTTCGAATGTTTTATGGGTAATTTGAGATAAGCCACCAGCTAGCCAGTCAGGAGTACGTACGTATTATTTTGTCCCCTTTTATAGATAAATTGATATAAAAAGTTGGAACCAAATATGTCTAACCCCAGACAAAGAGAATAATAGCATTAACCCTACAGGGTCGAGAGACGGTTCCTATATACTTATAAGGGTGGGCCTTAGCCCCCCTCCCCCTACGCAGCCTTGCCCCATCTTGCCCCAGCAGCACCCTGATATCTCCGCCCTATATTTTTATGGGAGGGTTTTCCGTTAGGAAAATGCTATGTGGATTTAGCATCCTCCGTCTTTTATTCCGTTCGCGTAGAAATGTTTAATGAATGCAAAGTTTACGAGTAAGACAACGTGGTTGTAAGTTTATAACGTTGTCTGCAATGTTTAGACTATATTAAAGGGGTCGAGCCTTATCGACTTTAGACCGACCGCGTTGATATATTACCGGCATTATGCATCCTCACAAAGCCACTTTTATATCGTCCAAAATCAGGCTGAAAGGATTTTCAGGCTCGCGTTTATGGCAGCCCAGAGCCTCGCCTATAGTTACGTTATATTCTTTATTCAAGGGCGGAAGAGTTAATAAGGCCCGAGGTTACAACGGGGTCCTTTTCTAAATAACTCCCGCCATTCTGATTGATCTAGGCGAATGTACTTCTAACTTCGTTCGTGGTTTGATGACGAACCGAATAAAAGGCAAAAAGACGTCTTAAATGAAATATCGTCGTTACCCCTTTTCACGCTTTTGGTTAGCTTTTCAATTTATTCGAAGCAATACCGTCGTGTTAGGGGAATGAGAAATAGACAGTGACTGTCGGGTTTAAAGTGCGGTTGAATTGGGGAAATAATCTGGTTTTTATTGGGATTTTAAATAATTTTTACTCTTACATTATTGGTTTTAATTAAATATTCTTTGTTAAACCATATTTCGCCGACAAAGAAATTGCTGTAAAATTATCTGTGGAAAAAGTTCTTGGATATCAAAATTAAATTGTCCAAACGTTTATTGGAAAATCCAAGAATTTTGAAAATTTAAGCCTAATAAGAGGGAAAAGTTAACGAATTTCAAAACGTATCGCATTGAAGGGAGAATTTTAAAGTTTATTGAAAAAAAATTAGGAAATTCGGAGAAAATTCAGGAAATTTTAAAAATTATACAAACATCTTTTTTATCCAAAAAGGTTAGAAAAAAACCAGGGAAATTATAATAATTAACCAAAATTAACTAGAGATCGGGGTTTGGACAAAATAATCCACAACTATCAGTTAATCAGTTATTCATAAAAAAATAATCGGGAAATTATTCGCGATTACATTGGATTTATCATAGACTTTCCTCGAAAAATTTTAAGTTATGAATAAAGATAAAATAATCAGAAATTTTCTTGTCCAAACCCCGATCTCTAAAATTAACATTAAATTAGGGAATTATAATAGATCGAAAATATATCCACAGAAATTCAGAAGAATTAATTTGTCAAAGAATCCAAATGTTCCAGAAATATTTAAAATTATTTTAAATGCATATATTCAGCTTAGTTTTGGGAAAATTTTGTTAGAAACTTTTTTATTGAAATATCTAGCCGAACAGATATAGACCTACTGTTTAAAATTTTTAAATTAATTCTCTTTCTAGTTTATTAGACTACCAAGAGCGCTGTCAATAAAATAGATTAACCTCCCATTTGGTCCTAATTTTGAAGAAATTCAGAAATGAATCAAAAATCATTTTTACTCTCCCTTAAAGAAATCCTTCCTCGTTTAGGTTTATAAGCGTTGCTTGAAGTAAGTCGAACGAAAGCGTATCATGCCGTCTCTTACGCTCTCTATCTTTTTCCGGGCTTCTATCCGCAAATCCCTTTGCAACGTCGACGAAATATATTAGGGTAAAGGCCCTTTTTTACGCCCCGCCCTGTTTTTATGTTACGGTTAGCTCGAGAAAGCTATAGTCTTAGGGAGGGGTATATTGTTCGGTGGGTGGGTAATAGAATTTACTCGGATTTGTACGCTTGAATGTGTTTTTTGTTTTTTTCTTCCTCAATGGAAATGGTGCTAAAATTGTGGATGCCTGGAAATATAGTCTGAAAGAATATAACGAGATGTATTAGGGTTTTTTGATTTTTATTTGAACGTGTACGGCTACGAATATACCCTAGGGAATGCAATATAATGCTTCATTATAGCTAAGGTCACACTAGTATTTCTTAATCAGTTTGAAACGGTAAAATCAAACCGATATTCGAATCGCCAAGAATCGTTTGAAACGTCACGTGTTCACGCATTATCTTTATAAAACGGTTTATTGTAACTTCATCTATCGGTTGTTGAAACCGAATCGGTACGAAACTGGTTCCCGAAGCAGTTTCCAGAAATCTAATCGAATCGATTCGAGCAAAATACGGTTTCCCTTTCACACGACTCCAGCGAAACGTTTGAATCGGTTTAAATCGATTCCAAGGCCTAGTATGAACTTTCAACTTAGATTAAAATTTATAATTATTATAGTTCATTCTAGACGGATTTCGAGAAACTTAATATTCTTATCTTCGCGTTATCCGTTTGAATAAACCCGTAATTTTGTTTATTAATCAAGCTTTAAATTTTATCTCCTGATAATTCGTACCCATTTAATTTTGTGGTTTTATATTAACAACCAATTTATCTGAGATTGATATATCTGAAAAGTTATCAATGGATATTCATTATCCGATTCCGAGCTCTATAAGAAAGTAACCAAGGCTTATCCTCTTAGTACGTGTTAAGTAAAACTACAAGGCCTATATAGGTAATCAGCCTCAGGAAAATAATGTATCGCCAGGAAGCGCTTTAGTTCTTTTTTGAGGTGTTAGAAAGCTTATAGCGGAAGAATTTTGGATACAAAGTATACAAGAATGATACCAGAGACTAATTCTTGTAGTTCCGAGTTCTTGGTTAGAGTTATCTTCTTACCAATATTTTTTCTTAATGCTCCTACTTTGGTAAATTTCTTCGAAAACCAATACTCTTACCTTTACTAAAACCCTCAAAATGAGTACCCCTTCTACTCCATGCAGGGAAAGAGTCAAATTTCGTTTTTGTAATTTTAAACCCTCGGATGAAACTTTTCGCTGAGAGCAATTTTTTTTCTTCGTTCATCGGTTCGCTTCCTTGTTGATCTCTATTGGCTACAGGTGGAGTGGTCATGCTTTCTTTAGCCCTCCCTTCTTAGAGCCTTTCTCGGAAAAGAGAAAAAACTATTCCGAAATTCAACAAGCCTTTTTAGACGATCGATTTTTCTGCTCGAAAAGAAACCTCAACCTCTTTTTTTTTTTTTTTTTTTTTCTTTTCTTCAAAGTATGTTTTTTTTAGCTTCACCCGATGATGTACATTTTGGGATTGGATTCTTATATTGCTTCTAACTTAGTAGTAATAAAAAACTTCTTGGGTCCGTAAGGTTCTGAAAGAAAAACATGGGAAAACCAAGTAGAACCATTTTCGTACAAGCTTCAATTATTTGGGAGGAATATTAATTGAAATTTGAATTCATATCAAAAATAAGAACGAACTTAGGAAATTATTTCCTAACGCCAATCACGTTTTAAAGCCTAAACTGGTCCTATACTAGCTTACCCAAATTAAAATTTTCAAAACCAAACCTACAAATCTGGCCCAATTCTTATTCATCTACTAATAGTTTACCCAAATTATTTTTTGGAAATCAAATTGCCAAACCATGCCTAACTTTCATCTATCCTCGTATAGTTTATCCAAATTATTTATCAACTATGTAAAACTAGATCCATCTTTCAATTGGATAGACACTCTTGAATTCGCTGTACACCTGAGTTCACTGAGTTTAGCTTTGACAGTGCATTGAATTCGAACTCTTATGAACTCTGAGTTCAGCTTTGATAGTGCAAAGAGTTCAAAAATGTTGTGCAACTGAGTTCGATCTTCTATAGTTTGCCTAAATTATCTTTTGCAAATCAAATCTGCAAACCTTGCCCAAACCTTTATCCATTCAGCTATAATTTTGTCCAAATTGTTTTTGCAAATCAAATTGGCAAACCTATCCCAAACTCTCATCCAATTAACCATAGTTTGTCGAAATTATTTTTGAAATTATCAAATTGGCAAACCTATCCCAAACTTTCATCCATTCAACTATAGTTTGTCCAAATTATTTTCTTGCAAATCAAATCTGAAAACCTTGCCCAATTTTCACCCATCTAATTACTATAGTTTTTCCAAATTACTTTCTGCAAAACTTACCCAATTCCTATCCAAATATTTTTTTACAAATCAAATTTGCAAACCTCACCCAACTTTCATCCATATTGTCCATAAGGCAAGGACAATATTGTGCAAAATATGTTTTTTTTTTTGTAATTCAATAAATAGATAAACAACACTCCAGGGCTATAAAGTTTAAATGCAAAATTTGAATTCCTTATGAAAGAGTAATGATGTTTTTACCGCTCTTGACCATGATTGTTATTTTTTCCATCCTTCCAAGTTTCGTTATAAGTTTCGGGCGCGCTGCCAGGATAACTCGGTTAAATCGAAACCCGCAAGTAAAAGGTTTTACTTCCCGTAACGGCCGCTAGTCTTATCCCAGTAGTTTGAAGTTAAAGCTTATTTTAGATAGATTTTCCTTTCCTATAAATATACTTTTACGCACGAAACGTTGCCACAAATGATTTAAACTGAGGTGGATTGATATACAATATTAAACTTCGTAGGGAAATAAAGTAGTCGTTGGCGAATCTTATTCAACACGACTCACGAGTATGGATTTTTTCCTACTTTTTTTCCCTCCAAGCTATATGGTCTGAAGAATGAAATAGTTTCTCTGGTAAAGGAATTTGATCCTCGCCACTGCTGCCGCTTTAAGGAAGATTTCAAAACTTTTCCAGACGAGTTTAAATAATATTTTATCTATGAATTTTTTTTTTTTTTTTTTTTTTTTTTTTTTTTTTTTTTTTTTAAGAACGGAAATTTTATTTTTAATATAAGTTGCTAGGGTGTTTAAGGTACAGGTTATTTGAGAATGATTAGATCTCGTTAAATGGCTAGAACGAATTCAGTAATTTTTCATATTTCTTTACAATTTACGATCGCTTAAATGTAAGTCAAGTAACTTAATTTTTAATCGATTAAAAGTGTTAAAATATTCGTAAGAAATTATTGAAATTCGACAAAATGTCAGGGTTCGTACAAACATGGAAAACAGAAAATTATGATATTTTAATGTCTTGGACAAGAAGTTAACTAACACGAGAAACGGTTGTACGGCTATTATTTTACGAAAATTCGTTTGTTTTAATCTATAATTATAATATTAATAAACTAGGGTTATAGATGAATCTAGAACGTTTTTAATATCACGCGAAAGCAAGAATAAATGTTAGCACACTGGTTTATGTAAAAGTCTAATTTGACCTGACCCCATCGTGCATGGAAGGTCTTTGTGGTACCGATCTGACCTAAATCAGTAAAAATCTAAGATGACGCAAATGCGAGGCACACTTGTGGGGCACATCCTGGTTAATAGTTTTAGAGAGGGGGAAGATGGGGTCCGGGGCCCCCTCCGAAAATCTGGGCGATTCTGAAAGCCATTGGTAGGGCCCCAGTACGAGCCTGATAGAGTAAAGTACTCCCTTGTCATTTAATATTCAGTAGAAGTTCTCTATATCTGGCCCTCCTTAAGTCCAGTAAACCGTTGAACACGGAAACGCCACCAAATAGGGTTTAATCTGTGACCATGGTAGATTTTTTGAGTTGAACATTTCGAAACGTTTTCATAGTTTGTAGTGATATAAACACTGTTATTTAATCACGTGATTCCTTTATTGGTTCAAAAATAAATTGTTTTTCCCTTTTTTTTCATCGTTTGCGAAATTAAAAAAAAAAAAAAAAAAAAAAAAAAAATGAAAAATGTACCCTTCAAAAGTAATGTCGCTCGAATCGAAAGGGCAAAGCATTTCACATTTATCTTGTACCTACTCTTTTCTTATGTCTCAAAAACTATACTTATGTTCAAAAGGAGTTGACATAACTACCAAACCTGGGATGGATTAATACACAATGTTAAACCTCGTACAAAAAAAATGAGTTTTAACCAACTCAACTTGAACATGAGAATAATCTCATACAAAACCCGAATTTTGGAACGTTTTCGAACAACTTTATATATTGAATACTTTTATAGAAAGTAAAAAAGTACCATTTCTTTATTTATGGAGTTTAACATGGCGTATCACTCCGCTATATATTCCCCACTTGTATCATTTCAAATAAATATATATCTATGTAAGCAATTGCAATATATTTGAGACACGCCACGAAAGAAACAATATCACCATTGTCATGTTATAGTCAATTCCCCTTCCTCGAGTTGACAGTACTGTCAAAGCTGTACGTACTATTATTATTAGACTAGCTTAGATATAAGGAGGCCTATCTTTGCTCGTTCTACCAAATGCAATCAAAATCTTATAATTGATATTAAAATGTAGTAGAAGCATGCCCAACTGCAGGACCCTATTTTACAGGTCCCTAAAATACCCTAATTTCAATCGTTTAAGGTAATATCGCGATGGTCTGAATTTTCCACTAATAAAAATTCTTACAATTAATCTTTTACAAAAAATAATCCGTAGGATTTTGACGCCCCTATTTCTAAAAGTGGTGCCACTAAGCTCATGAACTGGTGATGCTAAAGATCTCATTTTGTTGGTCCCTATCTCTAGAATTTTGGTCCTTATTTTTACGGTAAAAAGTTCCTTTTCCCCATTTTATTTTCGTATTTTGGTGGAATACCTCTGTTATAGTGTTTGAAATGCAAGCGTCAGGCGATAGCTATCCCATTCCAAACTGAGTCTATTCAACTTCAATCTGAAATCAATGTCATATTTCTCGTCCAGCAAAGACTATTCATGTATAGTTTAAGAACGCAAATTTTTTTTTGATATTTCTGTTTTTATCATTTCACTAGACTTTGGGGAATTTGGGGATATAGTCCCTTTAAAAAAATATCTACTCCATTTAGGCTTAGTGCCCATATAGTTCTCTATCTCGAAAGCAAAATACATTGCAGGAGGGGGATTTCACTCTTTGAATCTTTTGAAATGCAAAATATTGCAGATTCGTGCTCGGAATAACATATTTTTCCATAAAGGAAGGAAGTGTACTACATGGTCCTATACTTTTCTTTGTAATACGCCCACGATATGAAATGGAATAGATTTGAATACTGCTTAAGACCGTTTCATCTTACTACTATTTTCTTTCTATAACTCCCCTAACCTAAGCTTCTACTTTTCGTGGATGTTATGTATTTTTTTTTTTTTTTATTTTTAAATATAAAATCGGATGCAAAGAGCTTTTACCAAAATTCGTAACCCACAAGATATCCAGATGCCATTTTAGGACTTCATATAAAAGTTTTTAGTTTTTTCTTTTTGGATTTTTTTTTGTTATTATTACTAATATTACTTTAAAAGCAAAATTTATGTTCGACAAAAAAAAAAAAAAAAAAAGGTTTAAATACATTATTTATTAATTTCGGAAAAAAATGGGGCTATTTTTACATATACCTATTTGAATATTCACATTTACCAGAAATGAATTAAAGGCTGTTATATTGACATTGATCATAGAGATCCTGCATTCTATATATAAGAGTCATTGATCAATGTCATTGGTCACTAGTAATTATACGGGCAGTTCAGGTTATCTCCATGAATCCAACTAAGCCTATTTTTCGTGTAAGTTTTAAATTTATTTCTAGTTTAATATTTGTTTTTAGAATTATTTTACTGTCGGACTAGGCGTATTTTAAACGATAACGAATCGATTAAAATCACCTGTTTTTAGGTTGCATTCTACCTTTAACTACAATTGTGGAATATATGTCATGAACTCTTGATATTGCATAATTTGAATTTTACAGATATTGATAAAGAATTACAATTTTAAAATGCATTTGAGATAAAATAATTATTTTGGGAAAAATAAAGATTCCCAGAGTATCTTGTTCAACCCTGAAAACATGTACAAATATTCAATATTCATAATTTAACGCGTTGATTCTGAAATTTAATTAACTTTCTAGGTTATGTTATCAATTATACCTTGATTTTTCAGCTCGTATAAAAGCTTCGTAACCCATTACCTCTATGACATTTTAATCTAGAAATAAAGGGATACCTCAGTTTTGTATGTGCTGACACTAGATATTTGTGTATAAAGCGAGTAAATATGTAAAGCTCCCGCAAACCGTCTGGCGAATCGCAGACTACGCGTATTTGTTTAGATAATTGAATTTCAGTTTCAAAAGCCGAAATTGTCAACAATCATAAAACTATATAGTGTAGAAACCATACCAAAGCCGCTATAATGTCAGAGTAAAATCACTATCAAAACTACCTTATACCGGAACTAAACTAAACGTAAACTAAACTTTATCTTCTAAACTGAAGTAAAAAAAATTATAATTGCCCAAAAAATTCTGATCAATCAATTTAAAACACTTCGTATAATTTTTATTAATTGGATAAAATCTACTAAATTCTGTTGTATATCATCTGTTTGATTAAAAATAGACTATTTTTCATTCGAGTTAACTTATTCAAAGATAAAGTAAAAAACATCATCCATATCCGTTTTTATCCAAAAATGGCCTTATCTCAGAATATTATCCGCGTTATAACTTCGGATAAAAAAATTCTAAATTTATTTTCGTGAACAATAATGATTAAAAATATGATTTAAAATCTTAGTTTCGTTGTTTTATTTATATTCTTCGAATTAAAAGTCAATTTGAAATATTTTTCTTATATTTTGGACTAATTCTGGAAATGTGAATTTTCTTATCCATCGTTAACGTTTGAAATTGAATAATTTGTTCGTAGATAAAGCGCCAAATGCTTATTTTCGGGTAAACTCATACATTTAACAATTATACGAATGTACAAATTAAATTTTTAGTTACAATTTTATACGAAAATAAAATAACTGAAAATATACGAATATCAGAAGATAATTGATATCCGATTCCGAGTTCTAATCTAATATGTCGACCCTCCAATATGAACGACTGCACCTCGATCAAACGAGAAGCATTTCCTTTTAAATCGCCCCTGTTTTCGCCAGGCTTAAAAGAAACGCTCATTTTTGCGTAATTTACTCGTGAATGCAATATTTTTTGCTTTTCTCCTATGTATGATAAAGAACATATGGAAAATCGCGGACGTTTGTATATCAAAAGGCTTCAATAGGGAATAAAAGCAACGGAATCTGGCGGGAAAAAACATGTCATTCGACAAGAAATAGGAATAATATTACTTTAGCAATGCCATTAGCATAATCATTTCTGTACACACCATTACGTTATTACGTAAAGTGTTTTTTATAATGGAATCAATATATTACTTATTGAGGTATGTACGCTGATGTTAACTATTGTTAAATTGTTCCAACATTACGACGATACAAATCAATACCTTTCATTCATTACAGAATCTTATCATAAGCTTCGAATTTCGTATTAATGCTAAGTGCCTTTTTTGCTTTATCGCCGCATTTTCTCTTTTTGAAAAAATTACCCATGAACAGAATTATGGTATATTAAAACCTCATCATTGTAATTAAATGATTCCACTTCTCTGAGCGAAGTATACTATTATTTTATTGTAATTAAAGGGAGAATGCAACTTAACAGCGAATGATTTTCTATATTTATTCATTATCATTTAAATAGGTATAATCCGTTTTTTTTACAAATAAATATTAAAGGGAAACTTGGAGCTAAAGATGGAACAGATTTTGAATTTATTTTCAGAATCACCATGCCAAAAAACGTATTCGAGATTTTTCAAACAATTTTTAGACACGTTTCTGGTTTTTAAATTAATTTCTAAAGTTTGGTAAAGTTTAAATAAAAGTACCTAAGTATAAAATCGGGCCAATCATATTATTTCAGCCTTCAACAGCGCTTGTAATGTCCTAACTTTAAGAGAATAGGCCAGCGTTTGATGCCTAAGATCTTGGACTTCAAACGTCGGCCTATTACAAGCGCTGTTGAAGCATGAAATAATATTATTGCCCCGAATTTATATTCACGTTTATTCAAACTCTACCAAACTTTAGAAATTAATTTAAACACCAAAAACGTGTGTAAAAATTGTTTGAAAATTCACGAATACCTTTTGTTGGCATGGTGATTCCGAAAATTATTTCAAAAGCTGTTTAATTTTTAGCTCCATTTTCCCTTTATTCTAGATATACGTTTTTAACGTACTCTGAAAGTTGGCTTAAAGGGAGAATGAAGAAGAAAATCAAATGATTTTTTTCATTCGCTTATTTAAACATTCGGAAATTTTTATGAAAAAAAAAATGGGAAAAGATTCATATTTTGGCATTGAATTGAAAGGAGAACCTCCGACTAATCAAAAGACTCCGCACTTTTAACTTCATAAAATATCCGTGACACGCGCTGTTGCACGCTTTAATTTTAAAGACAACATACTAACTTTATTGCCTACGCGAACAAGCTCCCAACGCGGGAAAAACTTTTAACTCGAAAAACTTAGCTTAGGCCTCGAAAAGGTCGTTACGTCGCGTAACTATCGTGACCCCACGACCCATCTTGTTTTTTTTTGTATTTCTTTTCCACATCTTGGAGTTTTCTCGTATATTTATACGATATATGTGGAAAACCCTTCTTCTTTTCACGTGCAATAGTTATTCCTCCCGCCCAAATTTGAAATCGGGTACTGCATTAAAAGAGGGCGGAGTTATAGGGTCTTACAATCTCGAACATTCTCTTTCTTTCGTTTTTTTATCATTTCTTCTTTCTCCTTTTTTTCGGGATAAAAAAGGTCTTTCTTAACTCGAATCGAACTTTCAGACGCGTAGAAAAAATTGTACAGGGCATTTTTACTCAAGTGGTATTGGTTAGGTGAGGGTGGTCGAAACCACTGCGTTTTGAGATAAAGCTGCGTCATCACATCTGAAAATGAAGTAGAGAAATTAAATTTTCGCATCAAAATCTTAAAAGGAGGGAGAAATAAGCAAATTTGAAAGATATCTTAAGCAATTTTAAGGAAATTTCCAGGAACTTTAAAGGAATTTTAATAAAATTGTAGTGTCCATTAAATGCTCTTCGGTCTCATGTATCACTATAAAGGATTTTTGAAGGTGTAGCAGAAAGCGCCTTAATTATAATGTAAAGCTCTCTTCGAACCCTCGTGTAACCTAGCCTAATGTTACGATTTCCCATTTTTTGATTGAATGGTTTGAACATGGAGACGCGACATACATCACGAAATCGATATTATTTTACTTATTTCTTATTTTCTTTTTCCGGCATTGGTTTTGAAAGGGGCTGTCGCGAATCTGGCTCCTGTTTCTGATGTCCTGGTTATTTCTATAACTTACTTGACAACCTTGAAAAGAGCCAAAATTCCTTATAGGAAAATTTATTTTCTATTGGAATTTTGGATCTTTCAAAGACTCAATTCAATATTTCCATATATATAAAATATGTCTTTGCCTTAACTCGTTGTACAGAGATGTAAAAGTTTATATTATATTGAATTCATTCGATTTTTAAATTTATTGGAGAAGATTTAGATACTTTTTTTTTATTTAAAGTTTATTGTGATGTAATTTTATAGAGTCGAGTGCCAGATGGATATTGTCTAGGCTACACCCCTGCATGGCAGACATTTTCAGACTCCTTTATGCCGAATTTAAAACCTTTTTAAAGTGTACCCTTTTCGAGTAATTGGCCGAAGATATACGAGTATTAACAAAATATCGTTCAAATATAGGGAGCTAACAGTTAGGGCGGAGGTGACGACATTGAAACGTCACGCATCCCCTGTAAGTAGGTGTAAATAATGTATTGTACTCAGCTGGGAGGAATGACACCGAGGTAAGAGATATTTCGGATGTGACTTTGTAAGATCAGAACTGTTAGCTCCCTATTAGCTCTAAAAATGACTTCTATTGTTTGATACGAAAAATAATTTCCTATATTGCATCTCTATATGATTTGTTTTCACTTAAAGCTTTGGTTTGAAAAAATTAGAATTTTTACGATCAGCCAATTTAGGGTAGAATAAAATTTCTTCTCTTTAATTTGACCTATTGACCTATTTCAAGAACCAAAACCCTCCTGAGAACAAAAAAAACCCTTAAAAATACAAAGTCTTATTTGTTTTTTTTTTTGTTTTTTCTACTTTCAGATTTCCCAGCTAAAAGTCCGCAATATAACCGCATAAATCCGACGCATTGACAATTCTTTAATCCCATTGGTTGAAAAAAAAAAGGGGGAAATCCGAAGGGAATCTCACCGAAACAGTTTGGTAAGTCTTTCTTCTATATATTTCTTGAATCGAATTATTAGTTTTTCAATCGAGTTTTAATTACTAATTAGTAATCGTAAAAGAATGGTTTGGATAATTCCATACAATCTAACCAATCACTTGGCGTTAATTTACAATATAATATGTTTAACATTCAAACACCGTTGTATAATACTTTTTAAAATCAAAACCGAATAGAAATAGTATATATTATTTCTGTATTGCTTCAAATTAAGGAACATAGCCTAAGTATTAGAGAGCTGTATAGGACAAGTATAATAGATAAAGATAAATAACTTAACTTGGTATTCATAAGCGTCCTCTAACGACAAACAATGGCAAAAGTAGTAACTTACAAAACTACGTTCGCGTCTACTTATTCTCGACCCATAGCAGCTAGTGTTAGCCACGCGCGATGTTTTGGTTTCTTCCCAATTTTGCCAAGTTCTGTTTGCCGTTAGAGGAGGCTTATTAACGCCAATTTTTGTTATTTTTCTTTATTTTTTTAAAGATAGGTGTGTCGATTGTAAGTTGTCCAATAGGAGAGTATCTCCAGCGATAAATTTAGAAATAATGTTGTTTTTGTGAATTTGTTACGGAAAAACTAAACCCCGCGAAAGTAAACGATTTCCACTATTTAAAACAATAGATTAATTGAAGTATATAATGAGTCATATTTGTTTAATCGCGGAATTCGTCCGTTTTTAGGGTTATTGATACCACCACGCGTTCCATTTTCGTTGTACGCCATATAGTATTTTTATTTTTCGCAAAATACAAAATATTTTACTTCTCCCTTAATCTCCTTCTGCCGATACAGCCATTCTTCTCTGATTACACGCTATTTCCTGTCATTAACCCTTTAAGTATTAGATATATTAATGCGGAAGGATAAAACTTATAGACCAAAGTAGGTCAAATATTTTCGGTGGATAAACGAAGCGTAAAGTGGAATTTTTGGGATGGAAAAAATACCTCCGTCAAAGATAAGAAGCTATATGCCTTTATAGTACAATTTTTTTTGTTCAAGAAACTTTTAGGAAAATGGGGATATAGCCGTGCGAATTGATACGTAATGTTTTATTTCGAAGATATAAAAGTAGTTATTTCAAACTGTTATTGAACTGATGTATACGTAATAGCGTCATTCCTGGGTTTAAAAATCTGTTGGGAGTGAAAGAGGCTTAAAGGATGGGGATTTAAACTTAGATAGAACAAAAAAAAAAAAAAAAAGAAAAACGTATAACAGACGAAAGCCAAAAAAAAAGGGTATGGATCCTTGTAAAAGAAAGAGATATAGCCTTGATCGGTGTCGGCAACTTCCGGAAGGATGGCAAAAGCGGAAATTATCAGTCCTCCCTCCTCTTCTCTTTCTTTGACTTCCGTTTTCAAGCATCCCCCTTTTGTTTCAACTCTTATAACCCTTTCTGATATTAACAGACAATAGAACGTAACTGAGGTATTTTAGCTTAATTTTTTTCCGTACACATTATTCTTAATTTTATTTTAAAACAACTCTTGATTGACAGCCAAAAATGATGACGTAGTATTTCGGGGAATTTTGATTTAAAGGGAGAATTTAGCCTAACAACAAGTGATTTTTTTATCGATTCCTTATCGTTTAAATGGGCCTAGTCCAACGGAAAAAAAAAATACAAATATATATTAAACTAGAAATAAATTTAAAACTTACCCGAAAATAGGCTTAGCTGGATTCATGGAGATCACCTGAACTCCCCGTATAAGGACTAGCGATCAATGACATTGATCGATGCCTCTTATATGGGGAATTTAGGATCTCCATGATCAATATCATTGGTCGCTAGCCCTTATACGATGAGTTCTGAATCCATGTAAGTTTATTTTGATATTCAGATATTTATTTGGTTTTTAGCAGTATAAATATATAACGATCTTTCCGAAAAATCTGTGAGTTTTACTTAAAAGTAACCACACTCAACGAACTGTTATTGACATATCCATTTATGAAATAGCATATCAAAGAACCTTTTAGGGACGCACTCTTTGTAGGTTGAATTTTAGTCTAAAGGGGTAATCTTAGAGGAAGTGGAAGGGGCGAGGAAGGATTCAAGGAAGAGAGATACGTTGAGGAGCACCATCTACAGTATATTTAGTTCCCCTCGCCTATTACCTAGAATATCGGAGGGGGAACTCCTTGGAGATATTTTCGGTCGATGATAAACTTATTTTACGCTCTGAAATCTGAAACTGATGTTGACTACAGATGCGACGTTTTAACGCTAACAATAATGTCCCCCTTACGTTGAGAGTCTTATTTGAAGTTCGGCAGCGTGCTTGATAAGGAACGACGAACTGTTTCCCGCTCTTCTTATCGTCCTTAGACTTCTTTTTCGACTTTTGGGTTCCGACTGTTGTTCGCGCTTTAGTTAATAATAGATTTTTTCATTATTTTCTCGGCGCAGTGGGCCGGGTCAAAACCTATACGATTACGTCATTGAGGTTGTTTTTATTTTATTTTTTGTTTCCTCGCTGGGGGGGGGGGGGGGGAGAAAAGAAAGAGTGGCTTCTGTGTAGGGACGCGCGCGAGCGGTAATATAACTTCCGCTAAATCTTCCGTTTGTTCCTTATTCTATTTTAGGATCTGGTTCCAGGGCTTCCTTTTTTTCTCTCTAAGAGATCCGAGTTCTGTTCCTTGTTAACTATATAGCTACGGTTTGCAGCTAGTCGTTTTGGTGGTAAAGATGAAATTTATTGATGTGGGGAACAAAAATCCTACCTTGATATAATACGTTGGGTTTAAGATTTATTTTAGTACAGGAAGTAATTTAGAAAAGAGACGGTTAATACGAAATTAATTGAATTTTTAATTATTCCGTAAAAGGAGAATGCAACCTAAAACATTTTTTATCGATTCCTTATAGTTTAAATAGTCCTAATTCAACAGTATTTAAAAAAAAAACAAATATTACACTAGAAATAAATTAAAACTTACCATCAAAATAGGCTTAGATTCATGGAGATCACCTTAACTCCCCGTATAAGGACATTAATCGATGGTTATTATATGGGGAATGCAGGATATCCATGATCAATGTCATTGGTCGCAAGTCGATAAGAGTTGATTCCCTTTTTAACTAGTGCAGAGATTATACTAAATTATTTAAAAACTGGTTTTTAAATAATTTAGGTCGCTAGTCCTTATATGTGGAGAGTTCAGGATATCTCCATGAATCCAGCTAAGCCTATTATGATGGTAGGTTTTAAATTTATTGGAAAATTTCAACAGAAATTGATAAGCGTTTTTAAGTTAGATAAAGTTTCATGTATTAAATTATTTAAGTGAAGAAAAATGTCGTTTCGACCAGCTGTGTATGGTCACTATCAAAAGTAATTTCGTAAAGAACTGAAGTAATATAAGAGGAATTTTAATAATTTTAATATGTTAGGTATATGATACTTTTGGTACTATTAAAATTAATTAAATAGATCAAATTAGGCAAAAATCAACATCTTGTAAAAAAAAACCCCGCCGGATTTCTATGATAAAAAACATTTAATTTAAACCTCGATATGTAGTTTACACATCCTTCGGTGGGCACAAGGTATTGGTGGAACGATACGAAATTGTCACCATAGATGGAATTCTATTGTGATAATCAATTGGAAATTCAACACTTAACATAAGGAATGAAAGGGTGCTTCTGGTTTTGTATGTAGTGAAAACTAAAAGTGATTATAAACTATAATATATTTCACATTGATTCGTCAGTGCGCGTGAAGCTTCACACTCCCTTCATCTCTCAGTTAACACAAATGATAGAGATAACATGTAGCGTAGATTTGCGTGCGCTGCAAAATTAAGTTGTAATATAATATATGTTCGATGCTGTAAAGTATCCCAGGAATTTAATGGTTGAATTTAGGGCTCCCCTTAAGACATCTTAAAGCGTGATTCACTCTGAGATTGCAAAGCGTACGAAACTAAGCTTCTTCCTTAATCCTGAATTATTTTTCCTACAGAGAATAGGGTGAAACTATAGGGTCCAAAGTGTTGAAATTTCAGATTGATTGAAATTTTTGTTCTGTTTCATTCCACGGGGTTTATTCCCATTGAAACAAGCGAGTCTAATGACGCGGATAAAAACTTGCCCGATCTCATTTTAAACTCCGTTCAAAATGTTACAGCCAATGAAACAATGTTAGATAAAAAACTACACTTAAGTCCATGTTTTTAGCTATACCACATGTAAATCACGCTTCAAGTTTACAACTAGGCATATAATGATTGGTAGGTGGTTCTGAAAGTTTTGTCGTCAAAGCTTTCGTCCAAAGAGAGAGAGGAAAAAGCCAAAAACAGGTCGAGATACGGTATTCGAAATTGCCATCTCTAGCAGTTGAGATTGGAACTAAGTAGGGCGTGCTAATATTGCGCTGAACTTTCTAGACGTTTACGGGGGTGAAAATATATCGACGGAAAACAACTCTCCCTTCTATTAAGCGAAACGAAGGAGCGTATCTCGCTCGGCCGTCGCAATTTCGAGTCTGATTTACTTTAGAAAGAATATACTGGGCCTGGCCGCCTAATTTCGAAATACTTAGGGTGAAACCATAACTATGGACTGAGAAAATCGAACTCACTTTTTAGTCATTCGCAGTATGTCGTCTTATAAACTTCAAGGATGATTTACTTGTGGCTATACCTATACATGGGTGTATTTTATGGTAAAAAGAACCATTTTCCCCCTATTTCATTGTCGGATTTTTGAGGGATCTCTGCTCTCGAAGGGTGCCTTTATTTATCTCATCTACCCTTATATAAACATTTACATTTTAATTAAAATTTTTGTTCTATAAATTCTGAACTTTATAGAAAACCCCGTAAGAAGGCAGAAGCCCATTAAATCCACAAGCAAACGGGCTCAATGAACACAATAATTACACAATATTTAAACTAAATAGCCTCGCGCAACGGCACCTCCATCATTTGCGTCGTTTCAAATCATTAATTAGACGCTAAAATATATAAGCTAAAGGCTCCTAAAGAGCGCAAATTTAATAAGTAAGAAATAATAGACAGCGGCGTGTATGGGACGCTTTTTAAAAACAATACCCAAAAGCCGTCTGGACCTTGGATGGACGCGCCGAGCCGGAATAATTAAGACCAAAGAATTAAAAACAAAAGCCAATATATAGGAATAAACCTAAATCTAAAATAGTTACGTTCACACTAAAGCTACGGTCACACTAGCATTTCCTAATCGATTTCCAACGGTTAAATCAAAGCGTCACGTACCTTCATCTATTGGTTGTTGAAAACGAATCGGTATGAAACTGGTTCACTAAGCAAGCTTCGTTTCGAGAAATCGGATCAAATCGATTCGAGAAAAGACGGTTCGCACGACTCTAGCGAAACGATTTGAAACGGTTTAATTCGATTCTAAAGCTTATGTATGAACGCAGCTTTTCGGTTGTTGAAACCGAATCGCTATGAGGCTGGTTCCCGAAGCAGTTTCGATAAATCGAATCAAATCGAAAATTCTCGACGTGGTGATTACGAAAATAAATTCAATAGCTGCTCCATTTCTAGCTCCAAGTTTCCCTTTAACTATTTTAGATACTTTTTTGTACTTTAAATAACAAATTTTATGGTGTAAGAAATGTAAAAATTAAGTTATCGCATATTACGCACGATCTCCTTTAATCTCACTTTAAGCTAAAAAATAAAAAAAAAAAAATTGGAATCAGTGTTCTGTGTTCCTTTAAAATAACATCATTTGTCAAGATTAAAGAAAGAGCCCCGAATTCCGCGTAGTATCGTATATGCTTCTGGTTTTATCCTCCGACTCGCTACAGGAACCATTATGATTTAAATAACAAAATAAAATTAGAAAGACGAGCGAGGCCTGAATAATAATATTAAGCCCCGTCGCCTACTGGCTTAATGAAAATATTTCTGGGCCGTAGAAGGAAATAGCTAGAATTTTACGATCCTTGCCTTATAAGATGGAATTTGGCCCATGCAGGCTCATGCATCGTCATAAAAGAAGCTTAAAATGAAGCACTATAGACCGAAGCTTATATAGCTTCTAACATAAGCTTAACTCTCATTATTAATTTTCTTAATATGCTCGTTTCAGTTTGCTTTTTAGCTCCTTCTTTATAGACTTTTTGCCGAGCCTTATGAAGGGGGCTACCATTTTGCCCGTTCCTCATACTTCCGCCCCCCAATCCGCCATTTTTGTCACCAAGAATCGAGGAGGTAGTGGCTCTGCCTACCAAAAAAACTATCATCTCGTTCCTTGGTGACCAAAATGGTGGATTGGGGGATCGGAACTAAGGGGAACGGAAAAAATGGTAGCCCCCTTCATAAGGCGCGGCAAAAAGTCTATATGGCAAAAATATTCTTTATTGAGAATAACGAAGTCTTAAAGGGAGAATGTAACCTAACAACAAGTGATTTTTTTATCGATTCCTTATTGTTTAAATAAGCCTAATCCACTACTGAAAATATTTACAAACAAATATTAAACTGGAAATAAATTTAAAACTTACCATCAAAATAGGCTTAGCTGGATTCATGGAGATATCCTGTACTCCCCATATAAGGACTATAGCGACCAATGATATTGATCGATGGCTCTTATATGGGGAATGCAGGATATCCATGATCGATGTCGCTAGTCCTTATACGGAGAATGCAGTATCTCCATGAATCCAGCTAAGCCTATTTTGATGGTAAGTTTTAAATTGGTTTCTAGTTAGTTTCATATTTGTTAGTAATTTTTTTACTGGTGAGTTAGGACTATTTAAACGATAAGGAATCGATAAAAAATCACTTGTTGTTAGGTTGCATTCTCTCTTTAAAGAGTCTGCGCAAAATTATAATTTTTGCAACTTAACCTTAAATAATTTACGACCGTAGTACAGGGTATTAAATCATAAATAGTGTATATACTAGAGTGTACTAGAATTGATGATTTTTCTCGACTATTAAATCGTAAAAGTATTACACGACATTAAAAACAATCTAAATTAATTATTTTTTTTCTAGATTCTTAGAATGTTTTATATACTTGTTTAAGCCTAAAATTACTTTCAACCAAAGCACGATAATATATTATGTATACCCGAGATGGAACGAACTGCCTAAATAATGACATCGTTTAAAAGGAAATAGCCGTAATTTTTATGGGCGAGGTGCCTTTTCTGAGAACCGTGGCTATCTATGTATATTAATTACTCTAAGAAGTCAGCGTGTATATGATCAAAGCTAGTTTCCCACAGCTTTGAACTTGCTAAAAACAAGGTTTGAAAATACACTCGCGATCAAGGGTAGTTGGTACCGAGTTACTTTCTGCTCTATAGGCCTTGGAATCGATTTAAATCGTTTCAAAACCTTTCGCTATAGTGAACGGGAAACCGTCTTTTTTCGAATCGATTTCATTCGATTTCTCGAAACTGCTTCGGGAACCAGTTTCGTACCGATTCGGTTTCAACAACCGATAGAAGATTTATAAAGACAATGTGTGAACACGTGAGGCTTAAAACGATTCCTGGCGATTTAAATATCGGTTTGATTCTACCGCTTCAAATCGATTAAGAAACGCTAGTGTGACCGTAGCTTTGTGATTTAACATAGTTTATAAATTCTACTCAGCTTTTCCTATAATGTTAACTTCTCTTGAACAGAAGCGTTTTATGATTTCCTCATGAAAAGCGGGCTTATAAGATAAAATAGTTTGTTTAATATTTTTGAAGCAACACGTTTCAAGCTATATTTATTAAAGGGAGAATGCAACCTAGCAACAAGTGATTCCTTATCGTTTAAATAGACCTAATCCACCAGTAAAAATACAAACAAATAATAAACTAGAAATAAATTTAAAACTAACCATCAAAATAGGCTTAGCTGGATTCATGAAGATCACCTGAACTCCCAATATAAGGGCCATCGATCAATGCCATTGGTCGGTAGTCCATATATGGGGAGTTCAGGTGATCTCCGTGAAATCCAGTTAAGCCTATTTTCCGGGTACGTTTTAACGATCTTTCCTAAAATATTAATCCATTTCCATTTGGAGTTAATGAAAAATCTGTGACAGCTTCACTTTAAAGAGTGAATTTTATTCGTTATAGTCATATAAGTTGAATTTTAATCTCAAAACTATTGTGACGACATAAACCTATAATGAAATGATAAATATATTAAACTTGGTCGTATAAAAGTACAACTTGGAAAAGAAAAATACCTGTTATAAAAAATCAACAATTCCCAGCATCTAAGCTATGATTATTTCTCAGGGCAACGTAAAAGAATTTCTTTCTTGGTATACAAGGACCAAAATTCTTTCGATAAAAAGAATACGAGGAAAAAAGAAATGAAACTACCACTAGGAGAAAGGAGAAATAAATAAAGTAAAAGAATATCGTTCCAAACAAAAAGTAAAACCGCCCCCTTTTTTTCTCTGACGACGACAAAAAAACTTTGTCCATGTATATTGCTTGTACAGGAGGAGTTTGCAAAACGAAGAAAACCTGAAGCAGAATGATAAAGTAGGGAAAAAATACTCGTTACTTGAACAGGAGTATAGCCTAGTTTGCCCTTAATCCAGATCATAGGGCCTGTTGATTTCCTATTGGTCAGAAACAGGCGCCGTCAAATAATATATATTTTCAAGGGGAATTGACAAAATAGCCAAAAGAAATCTCATAGGAATGAAAGAAATTCACATCATATACCTAGAAGAACATATTTTGAACTTCGGTTAATTTTTACTAAAACATTTTAGCATTTTATAGCTATATTAAATTTTAATTAAATTTTTCAATTGTATAGTCTTACAAGTCTCCAACCAATCACGTTATTCCTACATATTATACGCGCTTAAGAGGTGCACGATTTTGCTCGTTGACGAAGTGTGTTTTACGGAAAAATATCAAACTATTAATGAATCCTTGTTAAGCCTACTTTCCCAGTAAGTTAGAAGTTTATAGGGAACCATAGTCTAAGAAAGGGTTTCAACCTGGACACGCGACGTGCCTTCCATCATAGTTTTGCCAGATTTCTTAAGTAGTTAGGGATCTTGGTGGGCCAATTCGCTGGCGCCTCTATCGGTCATCAAGCCAATTATCGTAGCTGCGCCGGCGCGTTAGCAGTAGAGATGCTAGGAATTAAGGAAAAGCGCAAAACCGAAACGTACTAGTATCGCCTCTATCGGTAATAACAGTTACTGATGACGTAGGGAGCACGTCGCGTGTCCATGATGAAACCCTTTCTTAGTCTAGGATATGCACTCATTATTATGCAGGAGTGGACGACAACGAAGCATCACGCATCCCCTCCTTGTACTTGTGAATATTGTAGTGTACCTATAGGGGATGACACCTAGGTAATGGTGTGACGTTGTGAGATCAGGACTGTTAGCTAGCTCCATAGCTTAGTACATGTTTAGGCTAGTAAGTCCTGTTTTAGCGAAATCATTTGTTGTTGGGCTTCGTTCTCCATTTAAACCCCTGCACGAAGAATTTTATATTTGGACCTCCTGATCGTGATACTTTCCCTTCAATATTTCATTGTCCTTTCAAACATAACCCAACTGTTAGCGCCCCAAAATGCTATGTTTAGGATGTCTATCCTTGCCTCGCAGTGATGACCAGTGACCTCGCGTGTTCGCGACCCTTGCTGAAAGATCGATTAGGTGCCGTTCCGTTCAATAGCGGGTTTCTTGGAGCATAGAGCCCGTCAAATGGGAGCGTATATATAGATAGAGGACCAAAGGAATTGTCGGACAAAAGTATATATAGGGATTTTTATAGAGGGGAAAATGCCGTAGCTCCGCGCTGCCGAGATGATGACCGGTGATCGCCCGAGGGGAAAGTAATTACTAAGGGTACCGCCGGACAACTATGGACTATAGTATCTCGTATTCTCCTTGGTATATTCACTCACATCTCTCTCTTCCTGGACTTGTATATGGTTTATATATTATTTAGTTCATTTTTGACTCACTCAGTTGCCTGGGTGTAGCTAGGTCTGGGATTTATTTATAAAAATGGACTGTGACCAAAAAGAAACTTCAGAGATTTTCTGAGAAACCATGGCTTTTGTTGATTTTCGGGGGGAGTGGGGGTTGCCATAAAGGCAAGTTGAAACTGAAACCGGAATGTAAAAATCCTTTATTGGGAAGTTGAATCAGAAGAATTATTGGTCCAAATCCGAGGGGCAAACCATTCTTGAAATCAGGTGGTGTACAAACTAAATGGAATCAATTCGGAACCACGCGAATGAATGTGAATCACGCGAATCAATGTGAATCACGCGAATCAATTTGTATAATCACAGAGAATCAAATAAATCTGGAATCAGGTGTACAAATGTTTCTAGAGTGGATTGCCCTCGTCTAAATCAAAAAAGAAATCATAGGTAATTTCGTAAATCACAAATCAGGGATACATTTTTTCCGGGAAGTGGGTAACCAATCGTTATTTTCTCTTGATTTCGCATTCCCTTTAAATATCATTCGCGCCCCCTTGGTTTTAGTTGTAGTTTTGAAAGAAAGATGAGTATTCACGTATATATGAAGTAAACAGAGCGAATAATATCTTTCTCCATCGTGTTTACGTAGCGTTATACCGATTGGTTCTTTCGAGATTGATGCTTCCCCCGTGTTTCTAGAATAATAACGGGAATCTTTCGGCATTATCTTGTCTCTTCTGATTTGGTTCCACCTTTGTGGTTTTGATTGGCGGCCTTTCGGATCAATATGACGTCACGTCATCCTTACGTCTTATTCCACTTTCTTCTTGATGAATTTGATGAGATATCTTGGTTTTGGTTGGACACGATTTAAGTTTAGCTTCTTTAGTGATTTAGGGGCCCAGAATCGATCGGGGGAAATCGTACGAAATATGTAAAAGTTTAAATTTAGGCTTAGCTTGTGTTTTCCTCGAACAAAAATTAAACTCGCAACCCTCGCGAATCTATTGAAGCTTCATTGCCTCGTTATAGGCAACAGTACTCCGACAGCTATTGAAAAAGAATAACCCTAAAATTCTATAAAACAATTATTTTAGTCGACGGAAACACGTTATAAGCAATAAAGGAAAAGTTTTCGAGTTAGGCAATAAAAAGCTTTCCCACTTATTACTTCCTATAGAAACGAAAACAATGGAGATCTTCTTTTAACTTAAGGACTTCTTTTTGTCTAGTGTCTGTTAGCTTTGCTATAAAGGTGTGTGGTAGACATGGAGGATATTCCTGGGATCCCAAAAGTCTTTTGTGAAAATTTTCTTTTCTCCTTTTTTTTTGTTTCAACGTGTTTGTGTTCGACAAAAGAGGCATTATGATTTAGCACGATCTCCCGCGGCGATTTACAAAAAGCTTCTTTTCTCTAGATTCTACGCCCCGTTTTTGTAGCACTTTTTTACGCAATTGTGGTATAGAAAAATACTTACGATATGCCTTGTTTTAAAAGCTATTTACTTAATGACAGTCTCAGAAGGGAACGTAACTTCAATTGCAAAAAAAGTTTTTCCATTCAATTTTAAGTCCTTACCAATTTTTCTTTAATCCTTTTGGGAAGCCAAGGCGAGCCAAGGTTTCTTAGAAATAACCTTAATAAACATATTTCATTGATTCATAGTTGCAATAAAATTTCCCAGGGGAAAACGTCATTAATTTAATAGACAATTTAATAGACATATTTAATTACTGAGTACTAATTTGAAATTTAATAGCTCACTTAACCCTATATTAAGCCTTAAATAATTAAACGTCATTCTAATAATAATTTTACGAGTCGATTAATCCTAAATTGAGCCTTAAACACTGAATTTAATTGGATTATAATGTTAGTAGCTCATTAATCCTAAATTTATTAAGATTAATTAAACACAAGATCATTTGCAAAACATTGACGTCGGCCTACCCTAAGATCGCCTATAATAAGTATAAATGCAGATACGATATATTTGAATTGTATTTAACACACCTTTGTAACTCATACAAGTGCTAGTCAAATTGCGCCAAAATGGCTCATGGCAAAACATCGTAACTCTTAATTAAATTCAATCTTTCCAAATAACACGGATTTTTTTTAGTTTCTCATCACTTTCCACTAAATATTATCTTAATTTTATCAAACGAAACTTTAATTTTACTGTCGTTACACCTTAAAACCCTTAACTGTATAACTTAACCAATTTAATTTTAAAGGAGTTACGACATTTTATCTTCGGCCGCGTGAGTTGCGTTTTTACTTCCCCTTCCCCCCTCCATTCCTGTCCTCCTTCGTCTTGGCTCTGCGGCCTGCCGCTCTACGCCAGTTTAATTTTATACTCGCGTAAACTCCCCCGACATTTTTTTGAATAATTTTAAGTCGCGATTAAACCGATGCAATTGTGGATTTAAATGTGTGATTTGTGTGATCAAAGTTAGCCAAGATTTTGGAGCGAAGGGATTCAGTCATTTTAACGAAGGAAAGTTAATGTAAGTTTGATTTTAAATGATTTAAAAATTTTGTTAGGCCTACTCTTGATTCATGGCGGCTCGGGCGCTCGGGGTGATGGTCTCAAGACCCCGGGTAGGGGACGGGAGGAAGGATTCGCCGATGTGCCGATAATGTTGTTGTTTTTACGGGGAAACAATTGTGTCTAATATTCCTTGGCATTTGATGTCGGCCGCCACCGGGCGCAAATTCTTATGGCAGCCATATTGGAATTTTTTGATTTTTGGGTCTAGGGTGTATTGTAACCATTGCCACCGTGGCACGCATGATTTAAATGATGTTTTGATATAATAATTACGGAAAATTAAGTAATATCTTCATAATTTAAATTACAATTTGATTTTTATTATTAATTCCTACTATTACTATGGGGGTAAATGTTTAAATATAACGTTAAACCCTAAAATTATATTTTATTTATATTATAGACCTTTATAGTATATTTTTGGACGGCTTAATTATTATAATCATACTTTTATTTTAATTAAACAATTATAATCATACTTTTATTTTAATTAAACAATTATAATTATACTTTTATTTTAATTAAACAATTATAATTATACTTTTATTTTAATTAAACAATTATTATTATACTTTTATTTTAATTAAACAATTATAACTATACTTTTATTTTAATTAAACAATTATAATCATACTTTTATTTTAATTAATCCATTATAATCATACTTTTATTTTAATTAAACAATTATAATCATACTTTTATTTTAATTAAACAATTATAATCATACTTTTATTTTAATTAAACAATTATAATTATACTTTAGACTTAATTTAACAATTATAATCATACTTTAGACTTAATTTAACAATTATAAACATACTAAATATTCTCATCAGACTAAAATCATTATTCTCATCTCATGGAATGACTTCCAATGACATTTCACGCTGAATCCACGTTATATAAATCTAATATAAGCCGTTATGCAAAAAATAACAAAATCCTCGATAAGTATAACCGTATAAAAACTTAAGCTATAATCCAAAAAGGAGCGGAATACAAAACCTCAGCAGTTTTTGCCTAGATTTTACGAAATACCTTTGTTTAAAAGCAGTTTACGTAATAGCCAAGGCTGATACGAATTAATACACAGTGTTAACCATTATAGGGGATAAAAAAAGTTCCATAGACTGATCTTGAACAGAGTAGGGAAAACGCCCAAGCTCGCACCACCGTGCGCATTCTTTCACAAAATCAGCTATATCCAATTCTACCGAAACTATATGAGAATAAGAATAGTCCCCTAAGAAGGGATTAGTATACCCTAATGTTCGCGAGGGTCCTAGGATTAAGGATCCCCCGTGATTCGTTTCTTATTTATTAAACTAAACCCCATAGGCGTACGCCCACCCACGTATTCCCGTACAATTGGCTTACTTCTGAGGAAACTTACGCACTCTGAATGATAATCGAAATACCCTTTTCTATTTCTCTTTTGTTGAAAATATACATTGAGCTCTCGCGTTCTTATTGAAGGTTTAGCAACACGGATAATATTAAAGCCGTTAGACAGGATAACAACCATTTGATCTTAATTAAACCAACGGAATTATAAATAAAAATTAAAAATCATTCGTGAAGGGAAGAAAATGAAGGGTCGCACAAGTAGGATAGATTTTGAGATTTTAAAACTGATGTGTACGGGATTTTGGCAAGTGTCCAACCCCTCGGAAGAAAATCCCGGACTCTGAACTTTTTGTTTTAAATTTGATTGGCTGCTAGTACAAGTCATTCGCTATACACTATAGTAAATCTATGATACATTTCGTCATTTCCCCTGTAAACAGTGATCGTGCTAGATGTTCCCACCATGGACTAATTATAGTATACACAGGGACGAGTGGCAGAAGTAATTTTCTGGCTAACGATTGTTAAATGCGAGCTCCAGCGGCATTTCTGGGAACTAACGACAAACCGAGTCAAAAGGGGGTAGGAACGCGGGGAAAAATACTAGCACAAGATTTATAAAGTTAGGCCTTTACGCACGTGTTTAGATTTATCGCGAATTCGCGATGAATTTTAGTGCTCAAACGTTTGAGACATTGTTTGGAGATTTAACACATTCTCCAGAGAAGAAAAAAAGTAAAAGTGTATTAAGAGATTCAGATGATGGGAATGGTATGAAGAATACACCTTTCATATGCTCTTTATATAAATACCGTGAATCGCTTTTGCAAGACGGGTAAACGCACAGCTTTTTCCTCATAATTAAGCTCTAAAACGTAAGACTAACCAACTAATAATTCGTTAAATTTTAACAAAGGGACTAAAATAACCGTTTAGAAATATATCCTAGCTGATAAGCAGACGAAAATTTCAAACTACATTGAATAAAATAGTTCAGTTCACGGCGGAAAGATGGCATTAGCCGCATAATTCTGTTTCCTTTTTTTTTCGTTTAGACTCGGCTAGATTTGGTCGGGGGGGGGGGTAAAAACAGGGCACGACATTTAACAAGACTCGGACGCGGCGCTATAAGGGAAATCTGTGTCTGCCACTCGTCCCTGTGTATACTATAATTAGTCCATGTTCCCACGTCCTCAATAAATATTTAAAAAAAAATCTAAACAAAATGCTTTTGCGAAAATTATACGTCAGCCAATCATTGAGCTTCCCAATAATGCTTTGCAGTGAAAGTATCGCGTAGGGTTCAATATTTCCAATTTCGAGCCAATTAGTTGACGTCATTGGCACTAGCCTAATTACAGAACTGGAAATTTTTCTTTTAATTAAGAATCATATTTTCTTATATTCGTCGAAGTGTCCCCTGTAGAATTAAAATGTTTTCTTTCCAATTATAATTTGGACTAAACCTTGAGGATATCACTTAACGAATGTGATTGAATATGGGGGTGAAGTTTTTCTGATTGACCAAACTTTTTTTTTTCGTACTTTTCTTTTCCGTTCATTGGCCTTTTGTTTATAAACGGAGAGTGTAAAGGAAAAATCAGGTGTTGCTATCAATTCTTCTATAATATACTAAAAGTTGACAGTGAATTAAAATAATTCCATACGACCAATCAAAAAGTGCGTACACTTAAAAACTCAGGTCAATATTTTTTTCCAACTCTCTTTGCCTTATCAAAAACGGTTTGAACTCAGAATCATTGCCAAAACTGAACTCAGTGAACTCAGGTGCGTAACGAATTCTAGAGTGAATTCTCCTCTTTTTTTTTTTTTTTTTTTTTTTTTTTTTTTTTTTTTTGACAATTTATTTGCCATTTCCTGAGCTACGGTCACACTAGCATTTCTTAATCGATTTGAAACGGTAAAATCAAACCAATATTCAAATCGCCAGCTGTCGTTTTAAGCGTCACGTGATCACGCATTATCTTTATTAATCGATTTATCATAGCTTCATCTGTTGTTGAAACCGAATCGGTATGAAACTGGTTCTCGAAATAGTTTCGAGAAATCGAACCAAATCGATTCGATAAAGACGGTTTCCCGTTGACACGACTCCAACGAAACGTTTTGAAACTGTTTAAATGACTAGTATGAACGCGCTTTATTTTTGTAGTAGAAACGATAAAAAAATACTTTGATTTTTCTTTTCACTTACTCTTTAATCAGCCCAGGGTAGATAGTGTACGAATAGGTAGGATTAATTTCTGCCCTATATCTGCTATAAGGATCTAAATCTGTGTGGGATGATTGGTCCATTCCATCCATCGCGATTCCGCCATTTTCTACCTACCTACTCCACAACCTCTTTCACGTCCTGTGGACTAAACGCACAGTAACAACCTTGGAATGAACATAAATTCCCATAAAAACTCACTATTTACTGGGATATTTAGGCCCGTAACTAGGTTGTAATTAAATATATTGATACCCTCTCTGTGTTTGGACTGGCGCAATAATCCCCTTTGCTGTTACGTGGTTAGGCAAACAACGCTTTTCTACCATCTATAGTTTCGAATCACTTGGAAATTTCAGTACGTACTAAGCTAAGATACAGTTATCTCATCACTTTAATATATTGGGTTCTTTAGATATAATAGAGGGCCTTCCATTTTACTTTCTGAAAATCAAAACTGATATTAACAGAGTTTCTGTAATACAATCCAACGTTTATTCTCGTTCACTGAACTTTTTTTTTTTTTTTCTTTTTTCTTTTTTGAACTTGGTGGAAAGTGTTAACAGTTGGGTCTAATTTTCTTTTAGAATTAAGGGGTTGTCTAAATTAGTTTGGTATATTATGATTAACCTCGTTAGGTTTTAATAAGGACTCTAGACGTCGCAGATAGAGAGGGAACGTTTCTGTTTACCAATTGGCTGCGTTTCGAGACGCATACCGTTTGTAACCGCGGCTAATATACTTTCTAAAAATAATATATATATTTTTTTTACATTTTCATTTTGAAGTCTGTTAAGAAAGCCTCAACCCAGAGGTATAAAATTTTGAATATAATTTTTTAAAAACTTAACATATTATCCATAGAAATTCGGAATAAAATAGTGACAGCTTCACTTTAAAAATATTTCGTTGGTTTGATTATAGATGGCGCTAGTCTATCAAATGTTTTCGCGCCTTTTTTATTCTACCGTCTGCTTTACATATGAACAGATCTGAGAAATGAAAGGACTGATGCAAAAACTACAACGATAGACCGACGATTAGTGAATAGTTTCATGTAGTCTGAACATAAACGTACACCATTAAATATATACATAAAACTTGAGGAGTGGTGGGTTTGTACTACTCCTAAGTATGACATACTAAGCTATCCGCAATGCTGCAGTTATATTATTCAAAAACTTGCGTAATGAATGCTTGAAAACCAGTTTAGTTCGTGGCGCGTGTAAAGAATGTAAAGTTATTAAAGGGAGAATGCAACCTAACAACTAAAGATTATTTTTTATCGATTCCTTATCGTTTAAATAGGCCTAATCCACCAGTAAAAAAATTAAAAAACAAATATTAAACCAGAAATAAATTTAAAACTTACCCAGAAAATTGGATTAGCTGGATTCGTGGAGATCCTGTATTCCCCATATAAGGGTCTTCGATCAATGTCCTTATATGGGAGTTCAGTATCTAAGCCTATTTTGATGGTAAGTTTTAAATACATTTCCAGTTCAATACCGCTGGATTAGGCCTATTTAAACAATACGGAATCGATTAAAAAATCTAGAGATCGGGGTTTGGACAAAATAATCCACAACTATCAGTTAATCATAAAAAATAATCGGAAAATTATTCGCGATTACATTGGATTTATCATAGACTTTCCTCGAAAAATTTTAAGTATATGAATAAAGATAAAATAATCAGAAATTTTCTTGTCCAAACCCCGATCTCTAAAAAAATCACTTGTTGTTAGGTTAGATTCTCCCTTTAAGCGGTCGATTATAATCCTAAATAAATACATAGTTTCCCCAACCATTTAGGATACTAGATCGTTTATCCTTGTCTGTCGTTTCAGTTTGAGTTTTCACTCGCAATAAAACTAGGTACCCAATTAATTCTAATTGGTAAACCCGTAAAAGGATAGCTAAGTCTACAAGCTTTCACGCTCTTATAGAACTCGCTATTGATTTAGTATGACTTTACCGGCTTGTGTCGATTTGGCGTTACAAGGCTATATCATTAGTCTGAACATTGTTTTTAATGTACGTGACCGTCCTAAACACTTTTCGCGATCAATACTCTAGTTAGAAGGGAATAAGAGAAGAAGGCTGCTTTATTTGTTTCAACCGTAATGTGGGTCTTAAAAGGGAGTTGATTTAAGTAGAGGTCGGGGTTTGGACAAGATAATCCATAAATATTTGGTTAATCAGTTAAATTTTCATGATTACATTTGATTTATCATAGGCTTCCCTCGGATAATTTCAAATTATGAATAAAAATAAAATAAACAGAAATTATCTCTAGGGTGAAGAGGAAAATTAAGTTAATTTTTTATTGATTCTATATAATCAATAAAAAAGAGAACCTGCGACTAAAAAAAGCCGCAATTCATTCCTTGAATCGTGATTAATCGATTGTTCTTGATAATTTTCACGACCATAATCGTGCGTACAACAGCGCGTGTCACGGATATTTTATGAAGCCAAAGTAGGGGAGTCTTTTGATTAGTCGGAAGTTCTCCTTTTAATTGAATTAGAGATCGGGGTTTGGACAAGAAAATTTCTGATTATTTTATCTCTATTCATAGCTTAAAATTTTTCGATAAATCCAATGTAATCGCGAATAGTTTTCCAATTATTTTTATATGATTAACTGATAGTTGTGGATTATTTTGTCCAAACCCCGATCTCTCAATTGAATGCCAAAATTCAGGGACATTACCCGAATGTTTCAATACGCGAACAAGTCTTACTTTTAATAGTACACTCTTAAAAATGTTGGGTTGTTTTTAACCCAAAATGGGTTGTTTTTTAACCCAAAATTGGGTCAGTATTTAACCAACCCAATTTTTGGGTTGTTGTTAGTATACCTTGTTTAAAGAACCCAATGTTGGGTTAATTTTAACAATAACCCAGATTTGGGTTAAATAATAACCCAATATGTGGCTAAATATTGACCCATTTTTAGGTTGAAAAATAACCCAAAGTTGGGTTGTTTGTCCATTCATATCGAGGATGCCACCCCCTTTTTACCCCTGCCACCCCTTTTTTACCCCTGCCACCCCTTTTTTACCCCTGCCACCCCTTTTTTACCCCTGCCACCCCTTTTTTACCCCTGCCACCCCCTTTTTACCCCTGCCACCCCCTTTTTACCCCTGCCACCCCCTTTTACCCCTGCCACCCCCTTTTACCCCTGCCACCCCCTTTTTACCCCTGCCACCCCTTTTTACCCCCTGCCACCCCCTTTTTACCCCCTGCCACCCCCTTTTTACCCCTGCCACCCCCTTTTACCCCTGCCACCCCCGTTTTACCCCTGCCACCCCCTTTTTACCCCTGCCACCCCCTTTTTACCCCTGCCACCCCCTTTTTACCCCTGCCACCCCTTTTTACCCCATGCCACCCCCTTTTTACTCTTGCCACCCCCTTTTTACTCTTGCCACCCCCGTTTTACCCCTGCCAAGATTAACATATACTATAAATGTACAAATATTTATTTCTTAAATATTTATTTCTTAAATATTTAGAGATTATATAGAAAACACTATGGATAACCACCCCTGAGTGGTAAAAATAGTTTCTCCATTATAACAAAAACGATATTAGGGAAATACACATAAATTCCAAGTGGCATGTAGCTATACGAATATAGCATAACAATTTGATTAATCCCAATATATCTCGATCTATGAAGTTTTCCAGGAAGTTTGTTTCATTTTGCCAATATTTGTGCTATCTTTAATATTAAAGCGTAAAATAGTTTGGAAACATTTTTTTGATTATAGGTTGGCCAATTCATTAATGAGGTGAAACATTTATAGAAAGGCTGACAATGGCTAATGGTACGGGACTATATTTATTATGATCGCAAGTGTACGTTCAAGCATTAGTTAAAAAAAAACATCTTCCAAACTAGTTTTTTAATACTATCACGAATTTCAAACAGATTCGAGAATATATTATGAAATGTTTTCCTATTATAATACTACATCATCCCGATTTTTGCAAACCATGGGCCATAATTTATAACCATTGTTCAAATTGACTAAGGATTGTCTAAAAATTTATTTAATCCTGAAAAATCTCCATCCATCTAGATATAATGGGTTGAACAGATAATTTTTCTGGTTAAGTTGAAAAGATCCTTTAGGTCATATTTCTTTAAGAGTCACAGCCATCACTACTCTCTTGATGAAACCATTGTCGCATGGAACGAATGACATTGCTGACATCCATATTACGTTCTCCGCCAATTTTAAAGAACGAATCTTGTATAAGCTCCCATATCCGTTTGCATTTTGTAGGGTAACTCAGATCAAGGACATAAAACATTTTAAAGCATGCATCAACTGCTTTTAAAATGGATGAGCGATGGAAAGCTTGTTTTTCTATTACAATGTAGCAAAGTGTAGGACGTATCTCGTTTCCAAATGTAACTATGTGAGGTTCTGGTATCTTGCAATTTTCACAGTAATCATTGATGGTACCTGACTGGAATGTAAGGAATATTTCAATGAGACGCAATAATTAAGAAAGTAACTTTTAGGTGTGCGACCCTTGAATTTTTGTATTCAATCATGCAGAACTTTATCTCTTGGATAATGGAGCCCAAAAGGAACTGTAGTAATCAAGTAAAGTATTAAGAGTTTAAAAGTTTAAATTGCTATTCAATAAGAAACGAAGCTTGCAAGTTACTACTACTAGTATGGGGAGAAAAAATATCTAACAGTTGGAAATTTGGAATTGTTAACCAATAAGAAACAAGGCCAATTTACAACTACAAAAAACTATAACCCTACTTTGAAGAAAAAAAACAAAAAAACAGCGCTGTTTTATTGGCTACTAGACTTTTAAACTTTTAACTTAAACTTCCTTGGTAAATATCTTCACGAGTGCTACATTACCTCTGAAATTTGGCTTCGAGCTTTACTCGAGCCTTCACTTAGCGATACTGTTTTCTAGCCTTAAAAATTTCGAATACTCAATACTTCACGAGTACTCGCACACACCTAAAAATAAGTCTGTTTATTTCAGATTCTCCTACAATATACTAAAAATTACTAAATTTTCATGGTGATAAAATATCAGTATACCTAAGGTAAAGAGAATCTTCGTTATATTAGTTTGATATTGAATTGTATATTTGAAGCCAAAACATTGTGCAGAATCTGAATTATGTTGGACATATATTTGGGAAACAAACCCTTTAAGGGATAATGAAGCAGTGGAACTACCTATTTTAAATCGATTAAGGAAAGTAAAATAGTGGCAAAATAAATATTTTAACTTACCGAAAGTTTCGCCTTAATTTGCAATCAATTAACATAGTTGTGATTGAAGGTAGCTAAGCCTATATTCATTTCAAACATTTTAAAGAGTGCGAAAATGATAAAAAGGTATAGCCAATGGGGATTTAAACTAAGGGTTAATATCACGCAATTTTATACAGAGAAAGGCTGCACTTTTTTGTAATTTTAAACTGTTTGAAATGAATAATGGCTAGGCGAACTAAAATTACAACTTTGTTAATTAACTGCAAATTAAGGCGAATATTTGGTTACATTTAAAGCAATTGTTAATACCCTTAATCGATTAAGAATAGAATTTTTCACGACTTCATTATCCGTTTAAGACTCTTACCTGACAATTCACAATGAAGGAAGACTTTACATCATCTTTCGAAGGCTTAATAGTGCGCTTTCCAATTTTAAAAGTTGTGCTAGGTACCAAATATGGCAAAGCAATAAAGCTTGCATTCTCTAATTCGTCTGAAAATTAGTTTAAACAGAATAAGAAAGGCAAACCAAATGGAGGTTTGAACAAAATGGTTCACGCGTTAGGTTAAAAATATATTTTAATGGTATATTAAAAAAAAAAATTCTAAGTCTAAATGTAAAAAAAAGTATATTTTCCAACCCACCCATACTCTCCCCCCCCCCCCCACCCAGTAGTATATATAAGTCAATCGTGACATCACGCAGGTGTTTTACCGTGGAAACTATCATATTTTAATACAATTTCATGGGGCCCGAAGCATCTAGATGAAGCCCGCCTGTAGGGCGGGTCTTCAGCTAGTATAGTATATATAATCGTGTTAGACTATTTTCCTCTCCCGGTCTTTAATACGAAGTTTTAGCTTACCAAAAGTTGGTTCTTCATCTCTATCAGAGTTCAAATGCAATGCCCTAAGAACATCATCTTTGAGTTCAACAAGAGAATGTTCTCGTATCCTTCCAGAGTAGTTGGTCCAGTTTTTGATTAAATTATCGCAATGTTTAGGATATAACAAGGAAAAATCCAGCTCAAACTGGGGGAAAGAGTCATTAGCAATGAAAAGTGATAAAAATAAAACGACTATAAAGAAAATGATTTATATACCATTCCAGGTATGTCTTTTAGCCGAGGGTACATTAGGAAAATATCTTTAACTGATAGAGTTGGGTTATCTTTAATCCATTTTCTCCTTATAGGAGCAGTTAATCTCATATACTCTTTTACTTGTCCATATGGACAAGTGTTTTCTTTAAGCCAGTCGGTCATCATTTCCATTTCATCTTCATTGTAACTTTCTGAAAAAGGACGAGTGTTTTTATGTGTGAGAAATAGCTGTCCACAAAAAATGATTTGGTTTAAATCCCTTACCAATTTCCACCACAGGGTTACATAATAGTGTAAGACTGCCTTTGCTTGTCGTAGGACAGTTCATGCTGGTTTTACTACAATCTATGGTTGTCGTAGGTACATCTGTGCTAGTCTTAGGATCGTCCATGCTTGTCTGAGGAATGTCAATGTTTCCCACAAAAGCTTTTTTCAACCTTTTCCTCACATTCCTTAATCGTTCTTCAAGGTATCCAGTAGCAGGACGCTTTTGCCCATGAGCAAACCAAACAAGCTATAAATTAAATTCGAAATTACAAAATAAGATCTCTCATATGGGGAAAGTTTCACGAGCGAAATTTACATGGCCAAGTTTGTCACTGTCATCCAAAATTGGAAATTCTTTTACAATTTGCTTGGCTAGTTGCGTTTTTAACTGGGCTGAAGGGCTATAAATAAATTTGTATTTTAAGTATACAAGATCTAAAGGATACTCAAAAAACCTTAGTCATACCGAATGCGACGTTTCACCCCAAATCTCCTCGACTATATAAGACGAATTTTAGCACTTACTATTCACCACAGTTCTCAATCAGGTAGGACACCATAATTCTACACAGAAGCCTTCTTGTTTTTAAAGGAACTGGTCTTGATGACAGAGATGAGCAAAGTTCTTTTCCTTGTGGATGTTTGAGAAGAAAATTCTTCACATTCTTAAAAGATAAGGTAAAATCATATCTATAGGGTATTTTAAAATTTACTATAAGCAGATGCCAATAAAAACAGATGGAACATACAAAGTTTGCATTGAGACAAATGGTTTTCGGAGTTATATCTGCAATACTTGAACTTCTGTTGGGAGATACGATTGGTAGTTTTGGTGATGCAGGATTTACATCTTGAAAATTTATTGATTTATTTTGCGTAGTTTCCAAACCATGATGCTTTCTTGGCGACATTCTTGGCGGAGTGTTCATATCACAGCGTTTCGTTGTAGGAGTTTTCATAACAAAAAGTTTCCTTGGCGATTTTCTGGATGGAGTATTCATATCACTGAGTTTCTTTGGCAATTTTCTGCCAGGTGTATTCATATCACGGAGTTTCTTTGGCGATTTCCTGGTGGGAGTGTTCATATCACGGAGATTCTTTGGCGATTTACTGGTGGGAGTGTTCATATCACGGAGATTCTTTGGCGATTTCCTGGTGGGAGTGTTCATATCACGGAGATTCTTTGGCGATTTCCTGGTGGGAGTGTTCACATCACGGAGATTCTTTGGCGATTTCCTGGTGGGAGTGTTCATATCACGGAGATTCTTTGGCGATTTCCTGGTGGGAGTGTTCATATCACGGAGATTCTTTGGCGATTTCCTGGTGGGAGTGTTCATATCACGGAGATTCTTTGTCGATTTTCTGGTTGGAGAATTCATATCACTGAGATTATTTGGCGATTTCCTGGTGGGAGTGTTCATATCGCAGAGGTTGCTCATTGATTTTATTTCTTGGGTAACCGAATTTTCAGGTGTTGTGCTAATTTTCTTTGGTGTGGTCCAATTAGTGTTCGGCCATTTTGTACTAGAAGAGTTTTCTGACAAAAAAATTCCTTCGTCGCTTGCATTAGAAGATCCATTTTTTTCGATAATATCACTGTTAAATTTTTAGGAACGGAAATAAATTTAATTAAAAATAGGCGTACTTTGGTACAATAAAACAACCATCTTCATTGTGGCATGCCGTGCTTTGAAGCGGACTATGATCAACTATCTCTTCAACAATTTTCAAGATCAGTTTAACTGGTTTAGCTTCAGTTACATGAAACGCATGAAAGTGTCTATTGAAAGACAAAGTCTTAAAAAGTGATACAACAAAGTAGCAAGATTGTTGTCCTTTTATGATGATATGTTCAATTTTCCCAAAAACTGGTAATTCGTCATCATCAGCAATAGCTAACAATACCACAAACGTGGGCTTATAGACAACACCATTGAACTTGATCCAGTTTGCGCAACCCACGTCTTCGTACAGTGTTACTCCTAATAACTCTGCAACCTCTTTCCCGTGATTCAAATTTGCTAAAAGACTGTTTTGACAAGCTCCAACTTCAGTCGCCCTTCTGTCCAAAGCTTTAGTATTTCGACTGTTGTAAGCAAACCTAATCTGATGTCTTAAGGCCAATGACTTGGTGATATTTTTAAAATTGCATATCACACGAGCATATTGCTTAAAAAAATTATGTTTAGCTTCAAATCGTATAACGCCTACCCTAGCTAGGGGACCAATCATTTTAATGCAATCCACGTAGTGAAGCATCAAATGATGCTTTGGTTTTAAATTACGTTCGGGAAACAAGCTAAGAAAATATTCATGATGATCGGATATTTTCTGAGCCAGATAAGGAAGATTATGTTGATAAATTACAGGTGCAAAAATACCGGCAATGCATTCCAAAAGCATAAGTAGAAGTTCATAAAATTCATGTTCAATTGGTACCACATCACCAATGATGAGTGGTAAGTACCGCAAAAGACACCAAGACTGAGAAGCAGTTTGGCCTGTCGCTCCATCAGGGTTTGCCAACATAAACTTTGTGATAGCTGACGGTTTATCTTTTCTGTCAGGGCCGTAGTTAAATGAGGATATTCTAGAATTCAAATCATCTAGCGTAAAAAATTTATTTTTAACTAGATTACTTAGAACCAATTTCAGTTCAAGAGGGCCAATTCCTTCCAAGATATCATGCATAATGTCAGGAACAAAATTTGAAACAACGTGAAAATGTTTGAGTTCATTTAGCAAACAACGTCTTTTTATACCAGTTTCTGAAGAGTTATTTTGTGCTACGTCAAGCTCATAGTTGTCTTTCGTTCGTAATAAATTGCGATCCAGAGTAATTTTTTGCACCATTTCATTTCTGTGAATCTTGCAAAAGCGGCACATGAAGTTAGCTGTGAAGCCCTCGACCAAACCAAGCATAGAATTTAGCCCAAGATTATCACCAGAAACTTGAGCTAAGTATGCATAAACTGCACCCTGGTATGAAGGAGTATCAATAATGAATCCATTTGTTTCCACGTCATTAAATTCTTCATAGATAACGGATAAAATTGAATCCATTTTCTCATTTTTTAAATAAGTTGATTTGCAAAGTGCCAGTAAGTAGCAGTTATTTATACAAGAGTTGAACTTCGGGGGAAACCCTTTGATTGTGTAATAGAATCCAGTGACTTTATGTATGCCTGTTTTTGATCCAAGAGGGTTTGTTACCTCAAATTCGTCAGAATACATCATTATTGGTATTAAAACCTTGTTCTCGTCACACTGTAAACCATTTTCTTTAGCTTGCGTGCCATCTTTAAAATCCCTAAATCCATCGGACTCTGAATTTATGTATTCCTTAACTAAGTCAAAAACACCAGGGCTTTCTAATACTTTTTTCAACATGCTTTTCAGTGGAACGAGTTGGAACTTTTTCATTTCTTCTGTTTCATTCTCGCCATCTGGCTGATTATCATTTATTTCTATATCCCTGGGCATAATTAAATCTCCATTTTCTTTAAGAAATTTAATTTGTAAGAACTCCGTATCAAAACATTGAAATATATTTGTAACTTCCTCGAATTTGGATAGTGTATTTTCAAGGTCGTCCTTGGGAATGTGATTAAGATTTACCTTGACAATTTTCTTCAAATAGATCACTATCTCACCAATAAGCTCTTTTGTAATAGAGACTACTGTTTGTACGGTTGTTGTGGTTATTGAAGGCGAGGATTTAAGTTGGCAGATAAATTGCACAGCTATGTTTTTAAGGATATCGTAATCTAAAACAATATCTTCTTCCTTTTCTGAATTAACTTCAATGTTTTCGTTTTCATTGCCCAAATCATTATCCAGCTCATTACCAGAAACTTCAAGATCTTCACGCGATTGAGGTCTACCTTCATCTGATATTACAACCGTTGGATTCAAACAATGTATTGGCCCTAAGGAATCCCGATGATTTTTGTCCAGATGCTTTTTTAAGGTACAAAAGTACGAATAAGACTGATTGCAGTTCTCTTCTGCGCAATAAATAGGTCCAACCCTATCATTTAACCCATGGATATTTCGATAGTGATGAATTAATTGCCTTGAAGTTTGGCCTACTTCTTTATTGCATATAAAACAAGTATAGCCCATGGCTTATTCTCTGAAGTTCAAATTCGAGAAAAATAAGTTTTTCTTGTTGTAGTGAAGAGATAGTTGGTCAATATTGCCTATACTATGGCACTTACTGAGAAGACACTTGCGTGGCGTGTAATTGTTTTTGATTTTCTTTTAGCGTAGCGAGAAAAGCTAGAAATTTAGCTCTTGGCCCAATTGCTGGGATAAGTTCCTTGACTAGATCGGGTGTAAGCAGGAAGAATGTGTCCTTGTCAATTTCATTGCCTTTAAAAAATATTACCAAAATTTTACACAATAAATAAAAACTTGACCTATATTTTACAAGATGATCTAGAAAGACTATAATAGCCAAACCTGCATCATGAAGTACTATTCCCAAGAAAAATTTTGAACTGGTAGGTGTGACTAAACATAATAATACCAGAAGGATATGAAACAGACGGTTTTTGACAATTAAGTTTTTGACAATTAAAGTCAATCGGAAAGTATCCCCAACCTCTTACGCTTACCGTGCCCTTTCTATAATCAATTCCTTTCCGTTGCTCTACTTTGGTGACGTGTTTTTGAAGTGTTCATTTACTTTGGCCAATATACGTTTTATGACAAGAAACACACGGAGTAAAACAGGGTTGCCACAGATTTTCCATAACAAAATTCCCTGACTTTTCCAGGTTTTCCCTGACCATCTATACCATTTTTCCCTGACCAATTTAAAGGTTTAAATTAGTAGTAACTCCCCTTGAAGACTATATAAACTCCTTTTTGCGTTGAATGGGAACTCCAAGATTTGCTAGAGATTGGCGTGGGAGGTCTCCCCACGGACTGTGTATATACCGGACGAGAAAAGCAAGCGTTTTTCTGCCCCGTGCACCGACTCTCAATAGAGCCCAGAAAATAATCGTACAAGGTCATTTATTAAATTCAAATTGGCGCGTGTCTTTAAATCGCTAGGATAACCATTTTGAAATTTCGCTCTCACGTGACACAAGAGTCACGAGAAATAATAAAAAATGACCTTGTACGAGTATTTTCTCTCTCGCTTCCGAGCCCAATGCTCCGGGAAGTTTTTTTGTACAGTGGAAGGCTGGCGAATTCTCGTCCGGTATATACACGGTCCGTGGTCTCCCTAGTGTGAATCAGCTCTCCCCAAAAATAGGTGTTCTGTTAGACAGTATACTGTGAGAAAGTATTCATAAAAAACGTGCTTTTCTCAATAGGGACTTTCCATAAATGTTTGGAAGGCTCTGATCCCATATAATAAATTTTTCCACATATTTATGGAAGCCTCCCTGGTCTAACTGAATCCATACTATGAGATTCCAGAAATTTATTTTTGGATAATATGAAAATTCTCTGACTTTTCCCTGACCTTTGGACAATTTTAAAATTCCCTGACTTTTCCCTGACATTTTATACCAATTTTGAAATTCCCTGACTTTTCCAGGTTTTCCAGGTCTGTGGCAACCCTGTAAAATATTCCTGTTTTTTTTTTCAATGTTCGACTTTCGGTTTATTGTGAATTAATTCTTGTTTAAGTGTATGATTGGTTTTATTGACGTAAGAATATAATTGTCGTTTGGTTTTTTCACTAATTCCTTTGACGTATACACTGAAGGGAAATTACATAAGCAGGCTTATCTATTATATTGTTCTGAACAATATGGTCCTTCAGAATAGACAACACTACGCCCTTCAGATAACCACTAGCAACAAACTGTAATTTTTAGTTTTCATTAAACTATTAAAAGTCAACTGGCCATGAAGTAATTGTCTTTTAACAAGTATTTATTTATTCAACACCATGGCAAATAAATTCAACATATATGCGGATACACAGGTACCCCGAGGTGAAAAATACATCACACCTCGGGGTGGGTTTGAACCACCGACCTTTGTATCTCCGTCCAAAGCTCTAACTATCTGAGCCCGTTTTAAGAGAGTTAACTATTAGAGCCTGGGGAAAATTATAGCGTAGTTGAAATAAAGTATCAATTTAAATTATTAAAATTTAAATTAAGAGTTTATTAGGAAAAATGTAAACTAGCATTCAAATAATCATATACGTTGAAGGGGGGAAATGGTTTTTCTACACCGTAAGTAACGGATATCAATCCAATTGTTCGGATACCTAGGTACCCTGAAAAATACAAATCTCGGGGTGGGTTTTAACCAACGACCTTTGGGTCTCCATCCCAAGCTCTAACCATTTGAGCTACCGAGGGCCACAAACAGGGTTCGTACACGACCTGGAAAACCTTGAAAAGTCAGGGAATTTGGAAATTAATCCAAAAGGTCAGGGAATTTTGAAAATGAGCCCAAATGGTTAGAGAAATTGATACGTGTCCAGGAACTGTTTGACTGGTTGACTGATTAATTGTAACGTAATTATTTTAAACCGTAAATATTTGCCTAAATATCATTTTTTTTTCTCATATTCTGACTAAACTATCTTGACCCTGATTGATAAACTACATCAAATTAAAAGTGGGAATTGCCACGAGTTCTCTAATAAGAATAAATTCGTGTAAAATAATAAACTTGTTCCGGGAAATTATTTAGAAATGGTCAGGGAAAACCTGGAAAAGTCAGGGAAATTAACTTCCAAAATTTTGTACGAACCCTGCACAAAAGTGACCACCACGATAGATCAGGAATGTTGAAATATCTCAACGTCATGGCTAGAACCAGCCGGTAGTTCTACAACGAGCCCGTTTAATGAAAACTAAAAATTACAGTTTGTTGCTAGTGGTTATCTGAAGGGCGTAGTGTTGTCTATTCTGAAGGACCATATTGTTCAGAACAATATAATAGATAAGCCTGCTCTGAGAAAGAATGTTTGTCAATATAATCTTCGCTCCGACGATAAAGATTAGCATTGAAAAACAAGTTTATGATGCATTGTCTAGCCAGTTTGTTGACAATGATTACCAAAACTGCTTCAATATTGGTCAGTGGTCTCTTTACTTATTCAGATTTGCTAAAATTTGTAGATGGAGAAAAATTTAAAACAAGTACTTACTTTGAAAATTTTCCTTGAAGGCCAATAATGACCAATTGGTCAATTTTTCCAGGACAAAACTATCCATTTATACAGGATAGGAATCTAATTTTAAACATATATGAAGAAAAATGTATTCAATTTATAACTTTGGAATCTAGTTTTAAACGTATGAAGATAAATATATTTAAATTAAAACTAAACATCAATGGCAAAGGGACGAACGGATACAAAAGAAAATTTCTTTAAGAAATACGGAAAACTGGGTAAAGGCTTAATTTTTGGCGCGTATTGAAAAGCATAACCCAGTAGCGCTGTACTCTTACTCTGACCAAGTTTACCTTATAGAGTTTCTGTTATCAACATAAGATTATAGCACGCGAAATGCGTAAAACGTGGCTCTATAATTTAAAAACTAAACAACTCGCTACTTTCCAAACTAATTTTTACAAAAAATAACAAATTGCATGCAGCTCATAATGAAAAACAAACAATTAAGATTATTTACCTTTTTTGATTTCGGAAACCACGTTGAAATTCCTATGCCTTGTCGGCGTAGTTTTTGGCAGTTGTGCACTTGTTGCCGTCGCGCGCCCGTAACGGTCACGGACTCACGCGTCACCCGTTATTGTCTGAGACGGCAGTACGCGAACGAGGGTTACGGTTACGCGGCCTCCTAGTGCGTTCGTAAAAAAGCGCTCTAACAGGTTGCCTCGATCGAGCCAGCTTCCGTTCTGAAGTCTGGCGTCTGCTCGCTCCTCCCGCGTGACGTCACGAGAACACCATTTTACGCTTATAAACGGTTGGAATTTAAGGAAAAGCAGGTGAATTTGTATTTTTTTTAAGTAAATTATAATTATTTGTATTTCATACATTTCCCTAGTTCTTGAAAACCTTATTTAAATAATTTCTAGTTAGTTTGAGACTTTAGGTTTTGGTGTCAATGTCAGTGGTGTGAACTAAATTTAACCCTTGGCTTATTGTTTACGTTTTTTATGCATCAGCTGATTCAGCTCCAATTATTTAATCCAAGATTCCAGTTTGGAATCCTTGGATTAATAATTGAAGCTCGATTATTAATCAAAGTTTCCAGAATATTATCACTGTATAAATCATTTTCCAGTCTTCCAGACTCTTAGAATAACTAATTAATTCTATTTCTTAGGTAGTTCAAAATGCAAGGAGTAAAAATGCGTTAAACTAATAAAAATACGGATCCATAAATGCCACAATTGCGTAAACCTCGGTTATGGGATGTTTTAACCATTTTAGAACCGAAGATTTTGTAAGAGATTCGCAGGCGGAACTAATGAATACAAAACCCAAGAAGAGTTTAAGGAAAGATGCCATCCCAACATTAAACCTTCCGTTTGATACAGGCTCAGCCAAATGCGTGAAACGTTATGATGAAAGACTTTCTCGCTCTAGAAGGATAAAATCAACTTGTAAACTAATTATTAGAGACTAACTGTAATCGGAAGGATTCCGGCGTCGCCTTATCAGAAGCTTCATCGATACAATCTAATCGTTTAAATGAGTCTATTCCTAAAGATATAGAAAGTTTGGCCACGCAGAAAAATATGTCAAATGACACTTGGCCCGAAAGAAAATTTACCAATTTATTGGATCTGGATATGTCAAGTGATAATCGCGGCAAATCCTCAATTTATAATATTAGACATTGCCACGACTGCGAAGAAAATCTGAAAGCACGCGGATAGAGAACTATCTATTAAAGGAACAACTGAAGAAATTAGAAAAACAAAAAAGAATTAGCGATAAACGCTTAAGCGCGGCTAAGCTTCAGCTTTTATGAAAAAATATCAGTTTTTGTCAACGAGGGATAGAAATATCAACGTTGAAATTTTCGAATCGAAGTTTAAAGAACAAACTAAAACATCTAGAAAAATCTAAAACAAAAAGGGACACGTTGAAAGAAAAATATATTGATGCTCTGAAAAGAATATTCTCCCCGAGTCAAATTAAAAGACTACTTGCGCTATCTAAAAAGAGATTATATTTATTTAAGAGATAAAAGGTACGTGCCATTACCCGGAATATCAACGTTACAAAATTACGCTTCCAAAGTCAATTTGAACCATGACGTTCTTAGGATAAAGAAAGCGGCAGGGACGCGTCAAACCAAAATGGAAAAATTAACTCTGTCATATCGTTTGACGAAGTAAACAAATCGTTATACGAGTATGATGTCAAAGAAGATCAAGTCGTCGGTAGAAATCCTTAAGTAATTATGCTAACAGGTTTGTTTTCTAGTTGGCAAACAACCTACCTCACTAATAAGAATAAAAAAATTCTGAACTAATTTTGGAAGATTTACCGAGTAAAAGTTCTAAAAAAACTAAAATAATTTGTTACATAAATTTGATAATTTATATTGTTATTTATTCATTGTGAAATAATTAAAGTATATTAATTAAAAATATTGCAATATTTAATTTAATTCTTTACTAAAGAAAGGTTTGTAAAAACCATCTCCTGTATCTGTAATAACTGTATCAGATGAAAAAAATATGCGCAAGATTTACTTAAAATCCGCTGTATATATTTACAAATATATTACGTTTTAGATCTTTGTTGTTTGAATAAAAAAAATTACGTTCAAAACGGACTACAATCATAAAAACAATAGAAAAAGCAACTCATACATTGATAATTCCATTACAGCCGCCGAAAAATGTCATCATCGTGAAGCAGACGATGCCTATCCGAATTTCTTTCATTTCATCTCGCGGCACAGACTATACTACATATAGGATTAGGCAGATATAGTCTTTGCCGCTCGCCAAATTCAAATAACCCAACTTAGGGTTACTCGCATTGAAATAACCCAATGTTGGGTTAAATCAGTAACCAAATAATTTGGGTTGAAAACAACCCAGCAAAGAATACCAAAAAATATTTCGTTTAACCTCTTTTGGGTTAAATATATATATTTTTAACCCAAAATGTGGTCAAAAACCTTTTAACCCAAATCAATCAACCCAACAATTTTAAGAGTGTAGAATCGATAGAAAATAATTTCATTTTCCTCTTCACCCTCTCTTTAAAGTGAGGCTGTCAAATACCTACTTTATTTTCAGTTTTATCATACTATTAAAACACCATATTTAAAATTTTATACGTCTGGGTTGGCGTGTTCTTAAGTCATTTCAAAATGAAAATGTCAAAAATATATTTGTTTTTCGTCTTATGACATATCTGGAACGTAACTAACGATGAAAGGTAGTACTTTCCGGATTAAGTAGGAATATTTTTACGAAAAAGACCCCTCGAACGCGACCTTATAACGTGCTAAAACGCGCGGGAATCAACTGTAGGCTCTACAATGACTATTGGATATGTTAAAACCTTTCTGTACTATGTTATTAACTTCTGGGTTTATTTACACTCTCTTGACACGCTACGCGCTTTTAATACCCTTGTCGCTAACAGATACGCAGACCCCCTTTCCCTTTTCTCTGTTATCTGGCAAAATATTATAGGATTACAAAATTTTCTATAGATAGCTAATGACCCTTTGTTTTCGGGGGACTTTGGTTGCTTTCTACGGTTTTTATTTCGAGTCTATGTGTATATATTGGTGTTTCTGCTATGAATTACCTCATTTGGAAACTTTTGACGTTGTTTACGCCTGTAATAGAAGGCTCGAATGATAAAACTATGCCCCGTTTTAAAGGGGTTGTTGAAACTTTACCCCCAAAGTTGTTGCGTATTAACGAAATTTGAAAGACAATTGTTTTCGAAGTTAAGCTTACTTATATTTTATATTAAGTAGAGTAATTATGAACATCCCAGGGGATGGATACCATATTATAGGAAACTTTGAAAATGTCGGACGGATAGTTAGACACGCAGGATCAATAAAAATGTGATTCATAGCTTAATTAGGATAATTACTAGCTATTAATCATCAAAATAATGAACGATATTCAAATTTAATAGACCGTTTTTCTTAACCACGCTGTAATACCCTTTTCAGACGCGGCGTAATTAGTCGTGGTTTAATCAGATTTAACCGAGGTTTAATTACGATTAACCGAGTTTAAATCTGATTAAATCACGGCTAATTTCGTCTCGTTTGAGTACGGTTTTAACCTCTCTTGAATAAGTTAATCACAATTGTCAATAAATTTTGTGTAAAGGAATAATAATAATAATTATTATAATTTAAATTCCTCTTATACTTTGATAATAGAATGATTATAATTACTGAAATTCCACTTATGATGGCTTTCCATCACATAAAGATAATTTAATTCCCCAAACTAAACTTATTTAACTTACAAAAATCGTTAAGCATCTCTAAAAAAAAGTTATAACCTTTCTTAAAACGTAAAGCCTAAATAAATTAAATTCAAACTCGCATTTCGAGTTTAATTTAAACTCAAATCAAAACTATTCGTGTTCAAGATAAGTTTGCATGGACTACTTTTTTCCCTATGCAGGTTTAACATTGTGTATCAATTCGCTTCAAAACATAGCTCAGATATTCAAAAACATTTCTCTTAGAGACTTAGTTAATCAAAACTTAAAAATAAAATCACAGTCCAAACCAAATCAAAGCAACGACTCGTAGATAACGAAACGAAATCAAAACATGATTCATAGATAATCAAATCAAAATCATGACTCGTAAATCAAATAGGGTATGATCAATTTTCAATCAAAATATATCCATCAATTCCGTGTAGAATTTATCTAAAATCGAAAGACGATCTATAACCTTCGTCAAAACGTAATTGAAACGGGGTTCCGAAGTTCTATAATGAGAAGTTGCGGTCTTTAATCTCGGCCAATCGACATCCGATTCTATTATAAGGAGACGCGAAAATAACGCCAATCAAACGGGTACCTGAAGCGAAGGGGCCTTCGGGAGCACTTTGCCTTAAAAGCGAGCGAAACTGGAAGAGAATAGAATGAGATATACTCGTGTTAGAGATAAGTTGACGGAATGAATAAAACGAAGGCGGATTGATACGCGGTGTTAAACCAAGTAAGGGAATAAAATAGTCTATGTCAACTCCTCTCGAAGACGAGAGGGAAGGCGCGATCCAACACACTTTCTCTCTTTGGTTCGGCAGTTTCCACTGTCACTATGGTTTCAGCTATAAACCCTTTTAAAGCGACGTTCATTTCGGAGACTAGTAATCTGGGAATCCAATTATATCAAAATGGGGGCTACAGGAAGAGGGAAAGTTAAGGGCGTAAATAGATTTCCTCACTCTCCTCTCACTTTCTCTTAGGGCCCTCCGCGCCCTCAGTCTCCTAGCATCCCTCCCTCGTGTCGGTTCTCTTCTATAAAAGCTTCTGAAACTTGTCTGCCCAACAAAACAGATTACGTTGACGTCATTGTGGTTAACGGTTTTCTTCGGTTGAAGTTCGCGGCCTGCTTTTACCATCACTCTATAGCTATAGCTACAAAAATAGAAAAAAAAAAAAAAAAATGATATATCATTCGTGTTCTCATTTCGTTTCCAGGTTTCAGTGTATATTACTCAATTGGGTGGTTTTTTTTTTTTTATTTTCTGGGACTTGGACAACACATTTTATCAAGAGTTAGATAATTTAAATTAATTATCCTAAAATAATTAATATTCTTTCCGGTTTTAGACTTAATATCTGCATCAACTTAGTATTTTTTTAGTTTACTATGTGGGTTAGAGCAGATATGGTTAATCTAAATGAAAATGTTGATTAATCTTGGTCAAAATATGATAATTAGTAATTAATTTCTATATACGACTAAATTGAACCAAAAAAATTGTATCATATTTGTACCAATTTTACCAAAATTAGAATTTGGTCTTTCTTGAAAAATTTGATTCGATTTTCCCATTATTTGGTTCGGTAACGTCCAATTTAAATACTAACGCTTACTTGAAACTAAACAAAACCAAAAAGTTTTTAATTAAACAAATCTGCATACTTTTGGTTTACCTTTAACGCTAAAATAACTGTTTTTGGCTGCGAATGCCGCTAGTGGCTGATATAAAGAGTGAGTTATGGTCTTTGGAAGGATCAACCCGCGGGAGATGAAAGTATCATTATCATACGCCACCGACGTGCTTTTTTGTTTTATTAAGCGTGAAAAATAAATAATGATCTACTCTACAACCAGGATGGGATTTAGGATTATTATCCGCGTTTCACTCACTCTCTCAAACTCTTATTTTCTTTCTCTTTATTCTCGACTCCTCGAGGCTCGCAATATCGTCGAAAGTTCAACAAGTAAAATATCTAACGAGTGGGAGTTTCTGTTTTTGGAAGCCGCGTTATTTTAGGGCACGCGTGATTAAAGCTTAACGATCAAATCTTTCGCTTTCTCTAAAGGTTTAAAGGTTTATTTTTCCAGCATACAAAATACATTAAAGCTACTTTCACACTATAGCCACTTTGAAACCTTTGGCCATCATTTGTCGTTAGAGGACGCTTATAAACGCCAAGTTTTTTTTATTCATCTTTATTAAAATAGGTGCCCATTGTTAATAGTTATAGGTGTTACCAAAAGTCTATCACTTTATTTCATAAAATTAAACAAGGCCCCGTAGCTTAATACTATCAGCAAAGGTCGAGGTAAATGTACCGGCAGATTCTGATTCGAGACACTCTAGCGGCCGCAGTCGCCGTGTAAATAGTGAACGAAGCGCCACTCTGCGGAGAAATTCCGGTGTTGGGAGGGAAGACAATATAGCCAAGCGCGGCCCGCTTAAATTACGTCCCTTTCTCGCGACTGTAAATATCGAGGAAGAGTTCAAATCACTCGAGCCATTTTTTTGCTAGTTTTAAATGATGGGTTAGTACCTTTACCTGGCTCTTTGCTAATAGTATTATGCTATGTGACGTTGCTTATACTTTACCTTTTTTTTTACCAAGAATCACTGTTTTTTCAGTACTTCTTCCATCTCGAGACTCTTTGAAGTTACTCCCTTTTGATCTTGAAACGATCAGAACTCCCTTTTAAAAGCAACCAAATAAGTAACGGCGGTTTAAACATAAACCAAAACGACCCATGCTTTTCCAATAAATATCAACTCGTTTCTCCCACGCGTTTACCGAGATATCGTGCCATTTGAAGCGATACGAATAAATTACTGTAATCTAAGGGAAATCTATATAGAATGAGTAAACAAGAAATTCGGGGCAGCTAGATGGGCTATTATAGCTATATAGCTAACTAAATAAGCGTTCAAATGTACTGTTCAAGAATGCAAGACGCCCGAAGCTACATGTATCTTCTAGCTGTACCATATGTTTTAGTAATACTTTTGAGATTCAAGAGTTCGAGATGAAACCTAATCTATTGATTATCGTTTAAATAGGCCTAATCCAACAGTAAAAAAATTTAAAAACAAATGTTAAACTAGAAATAAATTTAAAACTTGCCATCAAAATAGGCTTAGCTGGAGTCACGAACATCACCTGGACTATAGCGTCCAATGACATTGATCATGTAGATCCTTCATTCCCCATATGAGAGTCATCGATCAATGTCATTGGTCGCTAATCCATATATACTCGGAGATGAGGATATCTCCATGAATCCAGCTAAGCCTATTTTCGGGATAGGTTTTAAATTATTTCTAGTTTAATATTTGTTTTTAATTTTTTTTACTGTTGGATTAGGCCTATTTAAACGATAAGGAATCGATATAAATCACTTGTTTTTAGTTTGCATTCTCCCTTTAACTATATGATTCCCAAATCGAAAACTTATGGAATGAGCTAGAGTTCATTCAATATCAGACGTATTTTTTCTCCTCCTCAGCATTGCAATTCTCTATATACCTATGGGAAAGCGCTTCAAAATAAGTTTGCAAAAGTATTTTTAACCTTTTTATTGTAACATTGAAAATGACATATGGGGTACAGTATACATATTATGTAAATTTTGTTATAACCAGACTCTTTTGGGCCTTTGCCCTTCTTCAATCATACGTTAAGAATTATTATACTTGCTATATTACTTTTCAATTGTAATATTTTACGAAATAAATAATTTGGCAAGGTCCGAATCGAGTCTAGTTAGCTATTGAGCGTTAATTAATTTTTGGTTCTACCTTTTAAAAGTATATTTCTAAGCCTTGGCTACCAATCTTTCCTTCTTTCCCTAATATTTCTTCATTGACTCTTTCAAGTCGATCGAATATTTGTAGTATTTTCTTTCTATTTATCGTACTTACTCCTCTTGAACCGAAGTATATCTTCCTTATCGGCGTTTTTATACGTTAGTACATGGCCCCCGCGAGGCGAGATTGGCTAAAGTTGTCTTTGAGTAAACGAATTAAGAAGAGCTAATCGTGATTTAAGCCCTACCCAACTATCTCTCTGATTATCCCTCTTTTTCTCCGCTATTATATATGTGTGCAGGGTGTTACCCGCTCGGCCATAAAAAGACGTCCATCGGTCTAAATATAGTACTTTATTATCGTATGTTCGTAAAAGGCCTATCGGGTAAAGAAAGCTTCATTGGGTTAGGAATATTAGTGGCAAAATCTGGGAGAGACGTAGTCGAATGACGTTAAACCAACTTATTTTTTCACTGTATTTAATTTTTCTACTTTTATTTTAAATTTATCTTTCCCTAATAGGTTTAGATTTTCCTGGAGTTTTCCACTCAGATTCGATCTTAGAGGTAGTTTAGTCTTGAGTGAGGGAGTGTTACGGAGGGAAAAATACCATACACAGGCCAGTTCTTACTATGTGTGCATGACATCAAATGCCACCCATATTGGCATCAATTGCTCGCCCATTGTGATGCCATGATCTGATGATTATGGCGCCTTCTATTCTATTTGACCTATAAAATCCAGGAAACTTAGAACGGTAGGGAGGCACTTGTTTCATGCACTATTCGGCTTGTAAGAGGCTGTTCTTTCTTAGGACCCTGCCAAAATTGGGGACATTCCCTCCTCGAAGGGCTAGTTAGTAGTAATTCCTTAAATTTCCACGCGGTCCTACAGCAATCGTAATATTTGATTACACGTCACACCCTGTATAATATCTATATCAGTTCGAAATTTCAGCACATACAAAACTAAAGTGGTCCTTCTTATCTTTCTATACGCTTTGCTCGCTTGGCTTCAAATAGATAAGTGCTGAATGTATAGGGCGATGAACTATAGTTCGGGTTGAGTTTTAGTCCCATTTTCGCTCTCGCTATTCAGCTATATCTCCCTTGATTCTAGAATAGTATCTGGACACGGTACATCTTAAGCCTCGGCTTAATGGCTAAGAAAGATGGTGGCTTTCATTGGGGTCGTCGATTGCCTATAAATAGGGTAGCTCGGGCCCCTATACTTAGGAGTCAATGCTCACTTAACGAGGGGAGGGGTTCAAAAGCCCCGCTCAGTTCAAACCTACCCCTTTTACGCCTCTTTTCTGATTCTTTATACGCTATTTTATGAGCTCCATTATCGTCATAGACGCCACCGATATGCCGTTATACATGTACGCGTGTAAGAGAAGTTAGCTAGTTTTATATCCGTATCGCGCTATATACCACCCAAAGATAACGTTATTCGATAGCGTTATGGAGTTTCCAGAATTAATCTTACTCCCTTCAAATACCTTAAGAGTCTCTGGTCGACAGTAGTTCAATTAGTTTTTAATCTATAGGAAGATGGATAGATATCAAAGTCAGACAATTAATTCTTCTTGTCCTGTAGTTAAAAACTACTTTTTGTAACAGTTTCTAGGGCTAAAACTACCGTAATTACGCGTCAATGGTCAAGCGTATCGTGCAAAAACATCAAATAACACAAATTCAAGTCATTTGATTTGTATTTGAATTCGTGTTATTTAAAATACGGAAATTGGCTTTCAACCGCTTCAAAAAAAATTATTTTTGACTAAATAACTCCTATACTCGTGAAAAAATGGAATGTTTTCATGATAAGCTTGACCAAATTTGACTGCATTGTTAGGGCTTGGGGCAAAGTGACTCGGACATAAAAAATTACATTAAGATGTCCTTAACGAAGCCAAACTCGAATAACTTTTGAAAAGTAGTCTTGTAGATGTTTTAAAACGTTAAACTTTGACCCCCGAAAATTATAAATTACTATTTTGGTAATTTTACCAAAACAAACCTTAAATTACCTTTACACCGTACTTCTCATGGTAAATTACCGATTTAAAACTCTAAGGAAAATTCGTACTTACGAAGAACAAATAACTACACATGATACTTGATAAGTCTCCTATTGCAGACTAGAGAAATACAAACTGCATCTCTTCTATTATCATCTTCTGATGTAATTTATAGAAAGATTGATGCGAAATTAATTTAATTTTATTTTTATGAAGGGTTTTAATGACCAATCCTATTTAAAATCATTTTACGACGTAATTTATCGTTTCGCACTATTTTATGAGAATTTCGATAGATTATCTGTCATTTTATTTGAATTTTTTACGATTTCATTCTGAAATACTTGACAGTCTCGAAATATTCCTCGCCATAAATTATTTATTGTTAATCATATTGCAAAAATATTTTAGCTATTGTTTTTAAACAATTAGGTGTTTTTAAACGTTCGATTTTGAACAATTTCAGATATTTTAGCACAATTCCATCGAACTAAACCTTAAATTACAAGATTATAATTTTAATTTTGGTAATTTTTACCAGAGAAAATCGTAATTTACCTAATCACTTATAGAAAATAAATTAAATAGGTTTTATTTGAATGTATTGTAGACAGATAATCGTCATGGGAGCCCTGAAGGTTGTTTAAAATTTGCACTTCTATCTTTATGCTTTCCATTGAAACTCCGAAAAAGTTTCGAAATTTTCTGCTTCTTCAAACAACGTCCCGCGATGAAAGAAAACACAAATACGTTAAATAAATTTAAGAGGGAGCTAAATTTACATACCGTCAATTGCTTATAAAATAGAAATGGACAACTTTATAGAATTTCTAGTCGCGTACCGTACTATTTTGCCCCTAAACCACTTTACGAACAAAGTTGTGCTTTCAGTGTTTTCATCTCTGCGAGAATTACTTTGGAATAACTTACCCACTTTGATATCATACCATATGGGTGCCCTCACATGTTCTAAGCAAATTGAAATGTCACCGAAAGGTCAGGGTATTTGAAAATTGGCGCAATTAAGGCCAGGAAAAGTCGTGTTAATGTAATAATTGTAGTAATTAAAGGTCTAAAGGGAAATAGAAGGCCAATCAGCCAATGTTGGTAGGACAATTCAGACAATTTGAAAATTAGACCAAACTGCTATTTAAAAATAGGAATAAAAGTCAGGGATTATAAAATCAGACAAAAGACAACAAAAAGCTTTTGGAAAAACGTCAGTAAATACGTGCAAAGGTCACGAGATTTAATTATAATTAGACAATTTGAAAATTTTCATAAAAGATCGGCCAAAAATTCCGTCAAATTAAAAATTAGTTAATTTAAAAATATGGACATTTCTCATTAAAGAGAGAATGCAACCTAACAAGTGATTTTTTATCGATTCCTTATTGTTTAAATAGGCCAAATCCACCTGTAAAAAAACTTAAACTAATATTAAACTAGAAATAAATTTAAAACTTACCATCAAAATGGGCTTAGCTGGATATATCCAGAACTCCCCGTAGAATATCTAGCTACTACATTTATCATGGAGATCCTGTATTCCCCATGTAAAAGCCATCTATCAATGTCATTGGTCGTTAGTCCTTATATGGGGAGTTCAGGTGATCTCCACGAATCCAACTAAGCCTAATTTGATGGTAAATTTTAAATTTATTTCCAGTTTAATATTTGTTTTTAAATTCTTTTATTGTTAGATTAGGCCATTTTAAACGATAAGGGTTTGATAAAAAATCACTTGTTTTTAGGTTGCATTCTACCTTTAAAGAAAAAGTCTACTAATTTAAAAATAATTTTTTATTATCGTCAAATAATACTAATTTATTTTAAGATATGAATAATGAAGGATTTTCCATTATTGTGAGATTTTCTTTTGAACGTATATGTGTAAAGGCACCATGACCCTTCTTTTTTAGGGAGATCCCAAAAGCAAAATATTTATTACGTCAAAGACCGGGGCCATTTCCGACAGGGACTATTTTCTGTTCTTTTTGATACCCACTGGGATATATTATAAATTCTTCGCCAAACCTTTAAAAAATATTCTGTTTGCTCTCGGTCCCGGTTGCATTTAAAGCCGTGCTGAATCAGTTTTGAATTTTCAGAACACCCGTTACTAGGAATTCCCTTCAACAACTCCGTGATATTTGAGAGCTTATGGCTTTCCACGTTTTGTAATCTCAATTTGCTTTTGACTATATGGTGTGAAAATAGGCGTTTGTGTATAGATATTGTCTGGACAGACTGCGAATGTTTTATACGAACGTTTTTACCACTAACAGATCTGTATTTGGCGAGGTAGTCAAAGGGATAATGAAAACGAAGAACTCGGTATTTTTTTTTACAGATAATTGGGAACCTAAAAAATCTAAGGTTTCTCGTTAATTATGAAAGCTTAATTTTATTTTCAAAAGTGTTACAAGCAATTAAGGATTCTTTATGTCGTTTTTCTTATCTGAAAACATCCGAAAACGGTCAGGGATAAATATCGAAAACGCGTAGAACCCGAAATTTGTATAACTTTTATTAATTGGATAGATATATTGAATTAAATTCAAATATTATCCGTTTATTTAAAAACAGACTATTTATCAATCCAGTTAACTTATCCAAAGATAAAGAAAAAACAATAATATTCGTATCTCTGTTTATCCGAAAATGGCAACTTATCCTAAAATATTATTCGAGTTATACGATTTAAATATAATAATTGAAATTTAAACCTAATCGCTTGGTTTTATTGTTTTATTTATTTTCTTTCAATTTTAAGTAAATTTTAAATATATTTCTTTTCCATCAATTCTGAGAACGCGAACTTTCTTATCCATCGTTATACGTATTTATTCGAGTAACTCGTTAATAGATAAAGCTTCGAACGATTATCTTCGGATAAACCCTATTAATTTAACTTTTATTTCAATTTACTCCTCGCATTTGTTTATTCACAAACAATCAATCCGAAAATAATAACAGAAAATTCCGAGAACTTGAAACGAACCTGGCATTTTAAATCCCAGATTAGGCTTAACGAACTCATATCTCAACTTTGTTAAAAGACTCAAAATTAATGAGAAACTTTTGATGAGTTTTAATCATGTTTTACACATATTTCAAGGCTGCTAATTGATTTCAAAATAATGTTACTCTTGTTCATTATCCCTTTAACAAAAAATAAAATTCGCCAAAGGAGCCAATACCAAAAATTTGCATCTTGAATTATTCATGTATGTGAACCCCTTTTTCGCCACGTTCTTCTCAATTCTTTCTCAACAAGAGTGGAAAAGTATACGTATAGTTGATAAAAATATATTCGGTGACAATTTTAAAGGGAATATAACCTCCATTTAGGCCGATATTAATGTTATTTCAACCCCTCCCCCCTCCACTACCTCACAATAATTACTAATTATAATTGGAAAACATAGAGAGCCTTTGAGGAGTGGTGTATATTTCAAAATATGGGATTATACAGTATTGCAGGCCCCCGATTTCTTCACAATTTTCACTAAATATCACTATTTTCTAAAATCCCTAAATTTTGATATTCAAAGACAATAATTTTTTATAAACTTTCTCTTCCTATGTAAAATATTGTGGGGCTAATACTGCTCAGATTATTATTGATTAAAATCTCCTATTTTTAGACATTTTCTTGAAATTTCATTTTATATATTATTAAAGTGAGGATGTCACAGTTTTTTCGAATGGTTATGGATTATATTTTTAGTTTTATCATATTATTAAAACGCCACATTCAAAATTTTATACCTCTTAAAAATGAAAATGGCCATAATATGTTGGTCATTTTTTCCGATATAAGGCGTAGTTTATTTAACGATAATTTTCATACCAAAGGTATGACTTCCGGAATTAAGTACTTTTACGAAAAAAACTGCGCGAAAGTAACAATTTCACGTGCCAGAACGCGTGACAATCAATTGTAGGTTCTACATAGTGATGACGTAGTGTTGCGGGGAATTTTTATTTTTACAATTCAAAAAATTGCGATTTTAATTTTTTTTTTTTTTTTTTTTTTACTCTTGAGTAGCAGTGGACATATGTCTATATATTTTGGGAATCAAACCGTGCAATAAATCTGGTCAATCAAACCACACTCACTCTCAATCTGATGGGTAACAAATCTGGCCGTTAATCTGTTGGAAATCAACCCTTACCGAAAAAAGTTTGTCTTAAGAGGTCTTGATGAAGTCTTTCAGGTGTCTTACGTAGTCCTAAGAGGTCTTGGAGAGGACTTCCATTATGTCAAGAATTCTTGGGGAGGTCTTAAAGACTTCCCCAAGACATTTTTAGTGTTATTGAAGACCTCTTCGCATCAGACTATCTTTTTTTGGTAAAGGAAACCTTATTACTTAATCTTGAGAATCCCACCATGGTATAGATCCATGTATTCGACTTTTAAATGATCGAAAAGGGAGGTTTTGTCCAATTGATCGACTTTCAAATAATCGGCAATGGCTTTAAATGTAAGGTTAGGCTATTTTCGTGGCTCACTTGGACCTAAATCTTAAACCTTCGAGAATCAAAGCATACCATCAATCTGTAGAATAAAGTCTGTATTTAATCTGGTGATTAAACCTGATCCGTATACTTAATCTGGCGAATCATATTTTGCATTGGCTATGCAAATATTCTTCAAAAAGTCCAAAAATATCCGATAAGAAAAGGTTTATAAAACTGAATTTGAAACGTAAAAATATGGAGACCAACCCTTTAAAATACGCGGAATATTCTTTGAGGTTCCCCGCGCTTTTGGAAGCTTTTGGGCGAAGCGTCGTATTTTTTGTTCTGTCTGAAATTTGAGTGCTTCTGAAATACCTGTCATCTTGGCGTCACAAACGTGATTTACGTGTTTCGAGTTTCTTTTGGCGAAGCCTTCTTCGTATAACCGAAGATATATTGGCTCTCGTTTTATATTTACGTATATATTTCCTGGAAAGTCTTCTTCTTCTTTATTTGGGGCATTTCCATGTTTAAGAGAGATGGGGATTCTTTCGCGGGGTAGAATAGCGAAATTTTGGGGTAATGTCTGGTAGGAAAGAGCGGTTCTTGATACGACCCCCCCCCCCCCTCCTGGGTCACGGTGATTGAAAGGTTTTGTGAAAAATGGGCCTTATATAGCGGCATACTCTCTATTATTTTCTTACGTGAGTTTCATAACCCCGTTTATTTATTTTAAATCGATTTTGATCCAAAACTCTTTTGAATGTCATCTGTTTTATCCAAAAATAATTAAATTTCTCTACTGGTTTTAAAGGAAGAGTGAATTTAATGATTTTTTTTTTTTTTGTAATGGAATTGTGGATTAGATAAATTACAACTAAATGGTTAGTTAAAAATTAATTTGAATTTATTATGTTTAAAGTATAATGCTGTGACTGTCCCAGATTTCTTGCGGAAATGAAATGGAATTTGAGTTCCCTGGCACATGATACGGTTGCTTTCGCTCTATCACTTTTGTGAAAATGTTTAACCCGGAAAGTTCTACCTAATATTCTACGTTTTCAATCGGAAAAGATTAAATCTTTTGGCATTTTAATTATGAAGTTTCTTAAAAAGGCGTTACCCAGAGGTGTGAAATTTGGAATATAGGTGTTTTACGCTATGAAAAAACTAAAAATATTTCAGGTTGCAGGGTGACCACATTTCCTATAATTTTGACTATTTTCCCATATTTTATTTTTTTTTCTTCAAGATTTAGTATTTGCGCGTTTTTAATCCAAAAATGTCCCCGATCTTGAAATGGCCGTATCTTTTCTGTACTATTATAATAAATTGATAGCACCATTAGAAAGAAGACATTCCCTAGATTAATTTAAAATAATAAAAATTGACATGAGCCACTCATTAAAGATTATTCCGCCACTGATAGAAATCTTGCAAAAATCCGAAAATGACCCCAATCCTAAAATGCCCCTTACTTTTTTCTACTATCACGTAGACATAAACCGATAGCACTATTAGAAAGAAGACATTCCCTACATTATTTTAAAATAATAAAATTGACATGAGCCACTCATTAAAGATTATTCCGCCACTGATGGAAATCTTGCAAAAATCCGAAAATGACCCCAATCTTAAAATGCCCGTAACTTTTTTCTACTATCACTTAGAAATAAACCGATAGCACCATTAGAAAGAAGACATTCCATAGATTAATTTAAAATAATAAAATTGACATGAGCCACTCATTAAGGATTATTCCGCCACTGATGAAAATCTTGCAAAAATCCGAAAATGACCCCAATCTTAAAATGCCCGTAACTTTTTTCTGCTATCACTTAGACATACACCGATAGAACCATTAGAAAGAAGACATTCCCCACATTATTTTAAAATAATAAAATTGACATGAGCCACTCATTAAAGATTATTCCGCCGCTGATGGAATAAATATCAGTAAGACTGATAGTCAAATAATGTTAACAGTAAGACTGATAGTCAAATAATGTTAACAGTAAGACTGATAGTCAAATAATGTTAACAGTAAGACTGATAGTCAAATAATGTTGACAGTAAGACTGATAGTCAAATAATGTTAAAAGTAAGACTAATGGTTAAATTATATCAAAGCTAATAGTAAAAAATATTAATAACCTTTTAATTGTAAAATAAGGTAATACGGTTTTAAAACAAATTAAAAACGTATCTTAAGTCTTGCCCGCGTTAATTTTGAATACTTTTTTCAAGTTTTAAAATTGCAATAGGCTCAAAGCCTATAACTATTTTTAAAACAACCATATGGTTTAACATACTTCACGAATAGGCAATCAGCAGCGCCCTTTTTGCTATAGGTCGTCATTTTCCGTTTTTTTGGAAAATATTTAATAATAATAAAATCTTTGGAGTAGTAGACTAAATCTACTAACTATAATTTTAAAGATATTTATTTGTGTCCCTTCACGGGTTTGATTCGAGTTATATAAGGGCCCTTTTTAAGGGTGCGAAGCAACCTCTTTTTTGTTTAATAGGGCTATTATATACCACACTCTTGCTATATAAAATGTCAAACTATTAAAGCCACCGCCGCAAAGAGATGTTTTAATGCGCATGTACAAAATATAGCCCCTTTCAATTTTTAAAGAAAGTGTATCGAAGTATAGATCTCGAAGAAAGATGGGTTTTAGTTCAGCAGCGCGGAAATAGTTCACTTGTCACTTTTTTGACAAATCTGATCTAACGGAATTCGGATTCGCTGTATACCAAAATTATACTTCAGTACGTTTCATTAATAGTTTACAAAACTATTTTTTATCATCTATGGGGCTTAATATTGTGTATTAATCCACCTTAGGGTTCGATGTAGTGTGAAACTGGCTTTTGATCCAAAAATAGCCATATCTTCAATATTTCGATAAATAGACATACACACCACTTCATGGGAAGTTTATACAAAACTACTTTTTCCACTATGAAACGTAAAGTTATGTATTATAGCGCCTCAGCTTTCGTTTCGTTGCAAATAGTTCTTGAATATAATTAAAGTCTGTTAATATTTTTGAAGCAAATATAAATGATGTTGGAGCAATGTTGAATAGGCTAGTGTATTGTGTCTCCAGCTTTGAACGCGTTGCTTCTTAATCGCCCTACATAGTTTATTGATGTATTTATTGTATATATATATATATTTCATTTCTATGATGTGTTTCGGATAAATCAGAAGTTTTGATATAGTTTTTATTGAGGTCACGTCCATATTTTTATACGGATGAGACTCTACTCCATCTTCTTTTTCCAATCATCTTTCTTTGATTGAATTTGTTTTATTTATTTTTTATTTTCCACTTATATTTATTTTATTTTGAATATATCTTTTCGATATATGATCTACAGTTTATCTAAAAGAAGGACATTGAAACGTTATTTTAAAGGGAGCGAAAAGTTCCATACAAAGAGAGATTTTCTATTGATTCCTCGTATTATTATTTATTAAAATAATATCTGATTTTACTGTACAATTTTGAATGTTTATTAAGACAGAAACTTATAAATAACAATAGAAGTAATACTGGACTTAATCTATATCTAAATTCCCAAATAAGTTTTTTGGCATGGTGATTACGAAAATAATCTTAAAAGCTCATCTATTTTTAGCTCAAATTTTCCCTTTAAGGAACACAAGACCCGTGGAGTATGACGCACAACAAAATTTTACTTCTATATTTATGAATTATTGATGAAGTATGGGTTTAACACCATAGTGTCATAAACGAGTTCTTTAGACGTTACAATTATTTTATGGTTTACGAATTGTCCCTTTAAATTGGAAAACAATTCAATTTAGGCCTATTTTGAAATTAGGCTTAACACAAATAAATGGGGAAATTGGTCCATGTACCTAATATCCCAAGTTCCCAAACCATTGAAGCTAGTGATCCAAATTCGCGTGTAGAGAAATGGGCTTTCAAGTTTTGAAACTGGGCCAATTTTAGATAGCCGTATTTTTTTCCAGTTTTTAACCACATCCTCCCAAAGAGGGTGGTGTAGCCCTTCTATTCGTTGTGTCGGCGTAATCGTACTCCTAGTTGTGCAAATAATTTTCGGCACTCAGAGAGTTGAATTTGTTTTTGAGACTGAGACGAACTGAATTTGGTGAGAAACGTATCTCCATGGGAATGGGTTATTGATATTTTTGAGCGAATAAAGGCATAATTCAATGCCTAACAACGAAATCTCATTTAAAATTTCAATTTAAATAGCAAGTCACACAAAATATACGGTTTTCCACGAATGTAAGAACTAGGCTTAGCACAGGGTTGGCAAAAAACAGGGAAAATTAGATTGAGTCACAAATCTGAGGGAAATCTCTTGAAAAATCTTAATTATATATGAAAATCAGGGAAAATTATATGATAAACAAATTTACGACACTCAAAACTGTTGCAAACCCGTAAATGGGTTGTTTTATAGCTCTCAATCTTGTTTATTTCCAGGCCTGTTTTTCTATATTTCCAACGTTATTTTTACTTTTAAAGACCTCTTGTATATTCGGGAAATTTAACAAAAGTAGTCGGCAAAACCTGGAAATATCAGGGAAATTCATTTTTCCACGAACCTTAATTTTTAAAATTGCTAATACGCTTAGTGGGGGTGTGTGCATTAACTTATAGACTTAGTCATCTTGTTTTTAATATTTTGGTTGCTTTTATGATGAATTTTTGTTTATAAAAGAGTTGACCATACTAGGCATCCCCATTATTTTTATCGTCATCCATCTTAAACTCTATGAAATCTTATTTTCTTTTACTTTTTATTTTGGTTATGAAAAGGGGTTTTTTGGGAGATTTTATGGGGTAAAATAATTGGCTATTTTTCAGAGAGAAGGGGTGGAATGAACTCCGAGTGTGGGAAGATTTTGATTGATTCGATTTTATTTGAAAACGTTTTATGATAAACCGGAATATGTGCGGAAAAATCGAGGTCTATTATATATAAAAAAAGGATTGACTTTGAATGGATAAAGCATGGATATGGCTATGACGGTATGGGCTATGAAATATGAAATATGAGAGTCTTATTGATGATCTTCTCGTCATTTTATCTCTCTAGCGCTTAAAATAGAGGCTAGATTTTTAAATTGATCTATTTTAAATTTTGTTTAAGAAAAAATAGTTCGGATTTTTAGCGATGGACAATGATATGACTTCATCAAATGGCTAAAATTCGTAGATTGGCGAAACAACCAGGGATTTTCGAGGGATACATATTCATTTTATTGAAATACAGCACTTCTCTGTAGATGTTAAAATTTAAACGGAAGCCAAACACCGAGGGGAAGGGGGGAGAGAGTCCCATCAAAAGGAATTAAATTGATTTTATTATATTTTAATGACTTCTTGATTTTTAAAGTATCATGAAAAATTTATATTAAATATATTAAGGTTGATTTTAATTTCTTTAGTTGTTAAATAGGGAATGCAACCTAATAACAAGTGATTTTTTTTATCGATTCCTTATCGTTTAAATAGGCCTAATTCACCAATAAATAGTCCCGGAAAATAGGCTTAGCGGGATTCATGGAAATCCAGATTTCGTCGCGACCATTCGAATAAGATTATAAGTCTCGTGGAGACCTCGCGACGGGCCTTTGCTCATTAGTCGTTAGACCTTACACGAAGGCAATTCAAGATCTCCATGAATCCCGCTAAGCCTATTTTCCGGGTAAGATTTAAAATTATTTCTAGTTTAATATTTGTTTTGTAAACTTTTTATTGGTGGATTAGGTCTATTTAAACTATAAAGAATCGATAAAAAATCACTTATTAGGCTTAAATAGGAACCAAATGAAGTCATATTTTTCGTTATTCATGCGTACATACATTAGCCAAAATTATAAGACGCGCATGATATAAACAAAGTTTTGAAGTTTCAAATTTACATTTTTTTAATCTTGAGCTTTAAATCAAATATCTGATGTGTATAACCTTAAAAAAAATGATGTAGAGTTTCAGCTCAGTTATAATGGAGTTACTTGGCCTATTTTTGGAAGAAAATCGTATATAAAAAAGATATTTTTTACCCCAAATGTATCTGGACAATAATCTACATTTAAGAATCATTTTCAAATTTCAGTACGTTCAGAGTTATTCTACAATCTCTATATTCTTTTATTTTAAAGAGGTACGAGAGACCTTACTTTATACGAACTGAAATTTCAACTTTAATCTAAATGTAGATGAAATTGGAATAGTAATATCTTCTCCCAGGGACATATTTGGAGTTTCGGTTGTAAAAAAACTGAAAGAATACCAATTTACAAAACATCCTTGAAAGAAAGTGATAGTAAAAACATATTTTTTAGAGAAATAACTTAAATTTTAGAGTTGTGTTTATCCTAGTTACAAATTGGAAAAGCGAAGCAACCCTTTGATGAAGAAAATAGGGCTTTTAATTTTTCCTTGGGGCTCTCTTTAAAAGGAAAATGCAACCTAAGGACAAGTGATTCATTATCGTTTAAATAGGCCGAATCCACCAGAAAAAAATTTACAAACAAATATTAAACTAGAAATCAATTTAAAACTTACCCGAAAAATAGGCTTAGCTGGATTCATGGAGATCCTGAATATCTTTTCTCTAATGGTTCAGCGACCAATCGAATGTTATTTGAAAGTCTTATGGAGATCTCACCTTAGTTCTAGTTTCTTTATTATTTCCAAATAACAATTTCGAATTGGTGGGATTCGGGTGGCAAATTTAAGGATAAAGATTTAAATACAAACTTTAGTTTGCTTTTTATCAGCCCTTTAAGAAAATATAAAAGAAAAAAATCTACTTTACGATGTAAAAACCGGAGCAATACTCTCCAGTTCCTTTGTCCACAAACTCCCATTTCAGTTGGTCTGCAATATTTTATATTTTATTTTTGAATTGTTTTAGATATCCTTGGGGAAGAAATAGCTTCTTCTAACAGATGTTTTTATTTTCCAGTATGGGATGAAAAATTACAAACCCATTTCACTTATCTTTAAAGTGACCTTTTTATAAGCCGTACCCTCCGCTTTGTTTAGTCTGAATAAATTAGATATAAAATATATCTAAGAATATTATTTCTCTAAGTTATAGTCATTTATAGTAATTAAACGCCAATTTTGATTATTTTTATTGGAGAATGCAGCCCTATTATAAGTGATTTTCTATCGATACATTATAATTTGTACAAACTTACAAAGAAATGTTAAGGCAACGAACATACTCGGAAAGTAGGCTTAACAGGGATTAATATCTCGCCTTCACCCAGTAATAACGGCCGCCTTTTTGGCGTGTTTTGAAACATTTTATTGCTTCTCGCTTGATTGGTTGGAGACTCGTTAATAGAGATCGGGGTTTGAACAAGATAATTTCTTTTTATTTTATCTTTATTCATAATTTGAAATTATCCGCGGAAAGTCTATGATAAATCCAATGTAATCGCGAATATTTAACTGATTAACCAAATATTTATGGATTATCTTGTCCAAACCCCGATCTCTACTCGTGAACGACGCGATATCAATCTCTCCGTATGCTATCGTTAAGCCTACTTTGAAAAGTAGGTTAAAAAAAGGCTTTCCACGCGCAAGGAATAATGTAATTTCCAGTGGGCGCCTGTAGAAGTGTTTCAACCTTAGCACTCCTATGCTCTGTACAAAGCTACCCACTAGGGGCTAATGGTAAGGCTAATTTCTTCCCGCAAAATAATGCATTTTATTACTTTTATTCTTTACTGTTTCACAACCTTACTTAATTAACGTGGAAAACTACATATCTCTACGTATGTTTTACTCTTAAACAAGCTTGTATTCTGCTATAGGATTATAGTAAAATCCCACCCTTATATAAAGTTGAAAAACATTTTATATTTTGACCGCGTACCAAATATAAATACATACCTGTTAACCGCGTATTTTTGAAAAGGATAATAAAAATAAGAAGACCTTATAACCTTTAAAAAAAGCAAACTGTTTCCGCAATTCGGACACGGATAACGGCGTATACAAACAATAAAACCGAGGAAGGTATTATTCCTTTACTCTACCCTCACTCCACCTTTCTTAAAAGACATATTGAACCTGAAGAATGTAAGCTTAACTAAAAAGAACCTAGAATTGAAGAGAAAGAGAGAGGAAAAGGACTATTTCTTCGACTTATCGGCGATCCACGGTCGAATGGTCATTTTGTGTCCACTTGGCTGCCTTCTCTTACTCGCCCACATCCCCCGACCCCATAGCCCGTCGCTACTGTCCTTCATTTTTCTTTTTCTCGGATCGTCTTCTAAACTTAGCCTTGTCCAAGAAACAAAGGCGAATGAAGCCGCGTTGGTTAAAGGGAAGGTGAAAAAGAAAATTAAAAATTTGAACGAGTCTAAATTTAATTGAATTTTGTTTTAAAAAAACTTTAGAAATTAATTTAAACCCCAAAACGTTTCTAAAAATTCTCAAATACTTTTTTTTTGGCACGGTGATTCCGAAAATAAATTCAAAAGCTGTTCCATTTTTAGCTCTAAGTTTCCCTTTAATAAAAGAAGAAGACTGTACGAGAAGCAAAATACAAAATCTTCCTAAAAAGTAGAGGTCGGCGTTTATATCTATATCCATAATAAGAGATTATCCTCAGGATACTATGATAAAACTATCTGTGGATTATTTTGTCCATAATGACCACGCTCTTTCATTCTTTTCGATTTCTCGAGCGCCCAGGAAACCTATTTTTAAAATGGCTTAATTCTTCGTGATTTAGTTGGACCAGGTCATTTGAAACAAATCTATAAATATATGTTAGTTCGAAATATCAACATTTATCCTTCAAAATCAATTCAAACCAATCTCTAAACTATTTCAAAATAATTCAATGGTCCATCACCAATAAAATCAATTTTTTCAACCAATTAAAGATTCTCGCGCCTACGAGGCGAGCGCTCCGTCAGAGTGTAACCATGGCAACGTTCCCGCCAAAATCGCGGTCTTTGCTTTCAAACGGAAATTGCCCCGAATTAGGCTGGTGAAAGTGGCCTTTTGATAACTCTTTAAACTCACGTGATTAACCCTCTTCCGTGATTGGCTATTGAATTATGTTAGAAATTGACAAAAGCTATACCTTTTCTGAAAATAAGTTTTGGACACCAAGTAGGCCGTCCATTTAAGACCAAAATGATATTTTATCCATTTTTGTTCGCTTTTTTTTTACCTAAAAATAGTTTAACTTAATATTCATGTACCAAGGTTTCCTGGTCCTTTTAACGAGAGTATTTCTTACTTTGGAGGCCTCGTGAACGATAATAAAGCCTCCATCTGTTCAAATTATACTAGATTAGTAGCTGCGCATTAAATAAATCACCCGTGGAATTTAATAAATGGGAGATGATTCGTTTTATTGTAACCTGTCATTAATTTCCACGCCTTTTCTGAGCTTAGTCGCTCTCATTACAATTGCCCAGATTAGATTAGAAGATAAGGATCTCGCTTCTCCTATCATCTAATTCTTGCGTTACAAACGTTCTCGTTCATGCGTAGATTATATTACTAAATCTGCTTTATCTCCCAAATATCTTTATTTCTTTTTCCACGGGCTGCAGGAAAACCGGGAAAAAATCAGAAAATCTGTAAACTAGGCCAAACATATCAGGGAATTTGAAAACTATACCAAAAATATCAGAGAAAATCAGGGAATTAAAGAGTAGGCTAAGTAAGTCTGGGAAATGTCTGGGAATTCGAATACTAGATCAAGAAGTCAGCCAATTAGAACACTAGGCCAAAAAGGCCTGGAAAAAGTCGGGGAATTTGAAAATTTGACCAAATGTGATTGTGTCAAAAAACTTGGTGGTTCGTACCAAATATCACAAAAGAAAACGATAATATGATCAGGAAAAATGCTCTTTAAAAGATTGTTTGGGAAAACCCGAGAAAAGTGGAGGCAATCCTGTAGTATAACTTAATATATTTTTTAATCAAGAACTGAAAATTATCTCTTCCTCTTCTTCGAACTTATTTGACCTCTAAACGTTTCCGGAATAAACCGAGACTCATTTTTATCAGTGAGTCGAAAACGTTTTCGTTCTGATAATAACCATATCCCCGTTTCCGTGCCCGAAAAACCGTCTTTCCTCGAAATTGTTCTACCATTTTTTTCAGCCGGATTTATATAGCTCTTCTATTTTCTCTCTCTCTCTCGTGATAGAGAATTAAAAAATAAAAAAATCTGAAAACGTGAATTGCCTCTTGAGGTCTATCTTCCCTGTTCATGTAACTATTTCGAATAGAATGAAAGGCTCATGGAGCTACGAATTATTCTATATTGAGTTATAATCTATAGGAATACACCCGGTTTTTCAATGGACATTTTGAAACTTTCTCAGGATTAAACTTTTTTACTATACGTCTTATGACGTCATTCAGCTTTTTCATTCTCATTTTGGTTAATTAAATTACTTCTACATCTCGAAATAGAGATCGGGGTTTGGACAAGAAAATTTCTGATTATTTTATCTTTATTCATAACTTAAAAGTTTTCGAGGAAAGTCTATGATAAATCCAATGTAATCGCGAATAATTTTCCGATTATTTTTTTTTATGATTAACTGATTAACTGATAGTTGTGGATTATTTTGTCCAAACCCCGATCTCGAAATAATCTTACTTGATAGTTCGCGCTAAGGTACTGTTATCCCTGTGCTTTGATTCCTTGAATAACACTTAGTAAACCTTTCTCCACTCCAAAACTCATGTCTGTTTCAAGTTCATTCTTATTGGCAGCCTCCAAAGACGGGAAAAATGGCCGATAAGAAAAGTTTTTTATCTAAGATATGACGGATAAATAAAGCATGACCACTACACCTGTAGCCAATAGAGATCAACAAGAAAGCGAACCGATGACCGAAAAAGAAGAATTGTCTCTTATAACGAACATTTTCTTCCGAGAACAGGGTTTCAAATTACAATTAAACGAAATCTGACTCTTTCCGTAGATTAGAACAAGTCATTTCGAAGGCTTTTATTAACGGAAATAGTATTGGTTTTCGAAGTAATTTAAAAAGTTGAAGTATTAGAAACCTTCTTAAGGATAACTCTAGAACTTAAGTACATAAGAACGTGGGAATACAGAATTTACCTCAGTTTACCATCCTCGCATACTTTGAAGCCAAATTGGGTCTGCTATTCGTATTCTCAGATCTTTAGAGCTCAATCTGGCGTTATTTTTTTCCTAGAGTTAATTTACTAAGCTAAGCCTTGTAGGTATAACGCTAATATAGTTATGGAATTGTCTTTACTATTTTTGATTAATAATTTTAACGAATTTGTAACAATTACCCCCCCCCCTTTCCCCATAGCTGCGAAGTAAAATAAAGATGAAAAATAAAATGTTATATCTATAAAGATATTGAGGATGAGGATCATGTTATCTTAATTTGATCAGAATCTTAAAAACTCACCAAAGGGTTTCGCCCTCGTTAATTAACAAAGTTATAACTTGAACCCGCGATTTGGGTCCAATTAGTGATCGACGGAAGTTAATTGAGTTAAAAAAAAACTAACCTAACTTTACCTAAGCCATTGTCGATCATTTGAAAGTCAAATCTATTGGGAATAACTCCTCATCAATCATTTTAAATTCGATCTATTGGATCTACACCGAGCCGGCTAAGAATATCTTAATTTTCATCATGATGAAAAGGAGTATATAAATTAAATAATATCCGAAAAACTACCTTTGGTTGTGGCGTTCTTCGATTAGCTGAATATTTTCTGACATTTTAAATTTTTTATTCATTCTTTAGTTAGTATAAAAAAGGAGATAGTCTTAGTGGGCTTACTTATCTTAATTACCTTTAAATTAACGCGACACAATTAAGGCTTTTTCGCATACTTTAACGCTTCTAATTGATTAAAAAAATATATGTTCCATACATTGCAACAGAAGCCGATGAAACCCTCCTTTGAAGTCTACTACTCCAATGTTCCATATAGCGCTCCTCTCTGTATGGGTAAAATTCCCAATTTTACAAGTTAGAAGGGGTCCTACTTCATCCCCCTGTCTACGGAAAATTTGAAATTCTCTCTCTCCACAAACGACGACGTTTTTTGGACGAACTCCAAGGCTGCTAGAGATATTCGCTCGACGAGCTCCCGCTCCGAAAACATCTACCGTTAGGAGGCGTACGAATCGCGCCTTTTGAGAATAACCCATACAGAGAGGGTAGACAAGACCCGGGAGTAATAGACTTCAAAGGAGGGTTTCATCGGCTTCTGATTGCAAGTGTTTTATACTTTCCTTCAAAAGAAGTTGACTTAATGAGTAAACTAGAGCGAATTGGTTCACAATTCTTAACCTCATAAAGGAAAAAGTAGTATTAAATATATACAGTATGAATGAAAGTTGAGAGGGGATTTACCCACGATTCTCAGTATAATGAGATTGTCTTTTTTTAGAGAGAGATAGAAAAAATTCGCTCAAAAATTAGGGAATTTGATAAGGGATTTTCGGGTGGATTTTAAGAATGAGGCTTAACTCTAGGAGTTATTTTTAAATATTTTTAAAAGAAGGGCATAGCTTTGCGCTTGCTGCCAAGTCAAAATTAAATCTAAAATACAATATTTTATGAAGCCAAAGGTGGAAAGTCTTTTGATTAGTCGGAGGTTCTCCTTTTAATTGAATGTCAAAAGCTGAATCTTTCCGAATGTTTTAACTCGAGGATATTTTTTTATTATATAGTCGATAAAAAAGGCAATTTTTTAGGGCTTAGCAAGGATTAAAAATTTAATATCTTGTGTTTAAAACTTAATTCCCGTAACTTTATGTAAGCTTATTCGTATATATCCAGAAAATTTAAAATTTAAACCATAATTACTGGGACTAATTTGAAAATATTATTTTCTTGTTTTTTTACAGAACTCGTTTAATTCCTACTTTAAAAGTGGCACCAACGAGTCGAGGCATTTATCCAAAACTTAAAGAATGGCCGAATCTCCACGCTTCAAGCAGTCAGCGACAGAGGGTGTAGGTAACTTCCGCGAGCGGCTTCAGGCGGCTAGAAACCCCGACTGCTATGAAACGCACGAAAAGACATAAGTGGAAACTCTTCCATTCTTACGGAATTGGTAAGTTGACAAATAATTGTTTTTCATTCCCTGAATTCACATTTTCACCCTCAATCCTGAATGTTTATATATAAAACCTTGCTGGTATTTGGTCGTAAACGTTATTGCACTGGCTGATTGCTAATTTATTAATGTAGCTATTTTTACTAGTTGTTTACTAGTATTGTTTACAATGCGCAGATTCGAATTTTAATCTTTTTTCTCACACACCCTGGCATAACGTTGTTCCTTTAAAGTAGACACGCAACTTGACTCGATTCGGGCAACTTGTCAAATTGATCTCGCGTCAAGCTCTTGAATTTAATATTTAGACATCGAAATTCGCTAGGCTCTTTTTACGTAAGCGTGACGTTGGTTTTACTTCTCAATGTGCTCCCATAGAATAACGAAAAATTTTCTAGTTAGGTCAAAAATCGTCCAAAATAGAAAATTCGAACACAATTCGACCAAATATGCCAATTGAAATAACCCGAATTCATCAAAAGTAGACCAAAGAAATTTTTAATTTTGATTCACTTTTGTTGAATTCGGGTTTTTTAATTGGTTTATTTGGTCGAATTCTGTAGGAATTTTCCTATTTGGACCATATTTCACCAAATTAGATTTTTCCTCATTGAGAAAGCAAATGTTTTTCGTTATTCTATGGGAAAGCATTGAAATGAAAAGTAAAACCGACGTCACGCGTATGTAAAAAAGCATAGAGAATTTCAATTTATAAATATTTAATTCACTAGCTTGGCGCGAGATCAATTTGACAAGACCCAAATCGAGTCAGGTTGCGTATCTACTTTAAGCGTGCGATTTTTAATTGTGCCATGGTTAAACGAAGTGTGATAAAGCTAATGGGCTTTTCTGGCCTGGTAGAAACACTTTGCTTGTGCTGGATTATACTAGAAGTCAAAAGCTTGAGCCATTTTAATTTTTTAAAAGGTGTATTATTGGGTGGTGGGTGAAGAGAGGTATCATTTCATCGATTCACTGTAATTAAGTGCCGTTGGTTTAAGGGGAAATATTCGGGAAGTGTTTAAGAATTGTTTGAAAAACCTAAACATTACGGATTTTAGGATTAAATAAAAAATACAGCCTTCAATCAATTACAATTAAGTTTCTCGTGACTGGTCGAGGCCGTAATTTTAAATAAATGCTTAAATCTGTATATTTTCTTTATTTTTTCACAATTGAGATACACTTTCTAAATATTTCACAGCGCAAATGAGTCTTATTTTAAATGAATCGAAGTCACTCGCTGTTTCGTTTTCACCCTTCTTTTAAAATTAATATTTTATGAAAAGAAAACTTGGTTTTTGGTTTCAATGACACTCGGTTTGCACTTCGTAGGTCGTAGTTGAATTGTCAATGTCAGTTTTTCATTATTATTGTCATTTCAATGGTTTAACACAATGGTTTGCATTTTGAACCTCCCTCACATTGTTCCACGAATTTTGGTTTATTCATTGTTAATCACGGTATTTGGTTGTTGGTTTGATTCCCCCACCATTTTTGGTTTGATGTATAGTATTTGGTACATTTTTGTCACTGCATGGGTTTACACACTCTCGCCAATATTTGGAGATTGGACTCTTTTAACGGAGTTGGTCTCCATCTCATAGCCCCTCTTAGGAGAATGTGAGAACGTTGCGATTCGCGTATCCATAAACGATAAAAGAGACAAACTCGACTCGACGAGAAGCGAGGCCTTCTCGCCTACTTGGTGGAATCTTCGTGCGTAGCGCGTTTATCGCGTGGCGGCGTCACGACGGGTCTGTTACTGAGCAGGAGTCTGCCGGGGCCTACGGTGGCCCCCGACTACGAGATGGCGGAGGGCAACGCGACGAACGCCACCAGCGAGCCGATCTATTATTCGATGGACTATACGAGTCCCGAGAACATTTCTATCCCGAGCGAGGTGGTGAGCAACTACTCGTCTTCGGCGGCAGCCGTGGCGGCCGCTGCAGCGGTTAACTACTCTTCGGCAGCGGCGGCGGCGACGGTAACTTATAATTACACGCTGGACTGGGGCCAAAACGGAAGTCTGATGTACCCGAACCCTGGAGATGCCGACGCCGCGGACGCGTCTGCGGGCGGCGATTTAATATACCCATACGCCAACTATACTGGAGAAGGATGGCCGGGTAATTCCATCTACCCGAGCGGCTACTCGGAGTTAAGGATCATCCTGACGTCTTTCTTCGTCACCATTATCATGATCTTGATCGTGGTGGGAAACATGTTGGTATGCATCGCCATCGCGACTGAAAAAGCCCTAAAGACCGTCCAAAACTGGTTCATCGCGTCGCTGGCGGTTTCGGACTTTCTCTTGGGTTTGGTTATCATGCCTTTCTCGCTGGCCAACGAGCTGATGGGCTACTGGATCTTCGGACGGGTCTGGTGCGATATACACTCGGCCTTGGACGTCCTCCTCTGCACCGCCTCGATCAACAACCTGTGTCTGATCAGCTTGGATCGTTACTGGTCCGTCACGCAAGCCGTCGAGTACTTGAAGAAACGGACGCCTTCCCGGGCCTTGTTCATGATCTGCTTCGTCTGGGCTCTTTCGGCCCTCATCTCGTTGCCCCCGCTAGTCGGCTGGAACAAAAGAAATAAAAAGTCCGACTACCCGACGTGCGAACTCAGCGACGACATTGGATACGTTCTCTACTCGGCATTCGGATCCTTCTACATTCCCGCCGTCGTCATGGTCTTCGTCTACATTCGCATCTTCATCGCGGCTCGCTCGCGCGCGCGCCGTCACGTTAAAAAGCGACACCACTTACCGGAACTCACTAACGACCCCATCAAGGAAAAGTCCACCACGACTACGACGTGCACCAGCTTCAGCAACCCTAGTCCGCCGGAAAGGGGAAAGGACGATGATCGCGAGCCTTCCACCCCGACCGACCACTTGCTGCCGCGCAAAGAGAACGGCGCCGGCGGCAGCGCTTGTTCCGGTTCGGTCGGCGGCGTTAGCGTCATATCTTCTCGCGAGACGCCCGATCCCCTCGAACCGGCGATAAAGATCGAGGGTGCGCCCAATAAGAGACCGCGGCCGACTTCGGTGGTGCTGAACGCGACTCCTCAAATTATCATTGAAACTCCGCGCGAAAGTCCCCGTAGTTCGCCGTCCCCTCGCCGTCCTCGCGGTCGTTTCCATAGCGAGGACGGCGACGACGAGGGTTTCGACGAAGACCAAGAAAGAACCGCCTTCTTCGGGGACGACGACGAAACGGCCGAAGACTCGGACGTCCCCCGCGTCTATCATCTCGGTCGCGATTTGAGACCGGACGGCGGTCTCCGACCATTCCCCGGACAATACGGCGGATGCGGCGGGAATTTAGCCGTCAACGGGGGCAGTCCTACGGGGTTACCGGACCCGGCGGCTGCCCCCGGCGAACCCACTGCCAGAACCGGGCTCTTATCCGCGGTGGCCAAACGCGGAAAGTCTCCTTTCGGTTCAACCATGTCATTGGCGGATTACGAACGCTCGGATCCTGACGCTTACGAGGCGGAGGACAGCGGTGGCGGCGGCAATTCTTCCATCAAGTCGGCCGCCGTCGCCGTTCGAGGCAAGAAAGTCAAGAAGGTTAACAAGGTTAAGTACCAGTGCGACCCGTTGCCCGCGCGACATACGGCTTCGGACGCCGAACGGCACAAGAGAAAAGTGGCCAAGGCCCGCGAAAGGCGCGCCACCCTGATCTTGGGCTTAATCATGGCCGCCTTCATTCTGGCTTGGCTACCTTTCTTCGTCTTGTACGTTTTGGAAGCGCTTTGCGCCTCTTGCACCATCAGCCCGACGGGTTTCGCAGTCGCCTTCTGGCTCGGTTATTGCAATTCGGCTCTCAATCCCATCATTTATACCATCTTCAATCGGGACTTTAGGCGGGCATTCAGAAAGATTCTCTTCAAATGACGACGACGTCGGTGAATCGACTTATATAGTATAGATGAAACGACAACGACTTTAAAAACAACCGTAAGATAATAAATACGAAATAATAATATAAAAAATCCCCTCGGTTAGATATACAAAACTTTGTCTTCCAAATTAACGGAATTTCGCGAATTATATTGAAAACAAAATCGCAACCAAAATTAAACACAAATAAATGAAAAACCAAAAAAATTGGAAGTGCCTGTGGAGGCTGATTGTTGAGCCCACTATTTGTATAAAATATTATTAAATTTAAATTAATAATGTGGTCTCGAAGATTTTGTACATAAACTGAAAACGAAAACTGCGAAAAGAGGGTGTTTTTATAAAATATTAAGTCCGAAATGTGAAAATCGTGTGATGACGCGTACGCCAGTGGAAAAGGTCGAGGTTTTTAAAAACACGGGGGTTATTAATAAAAATGAACTTTTTATTGCGAGATAAACATTTTAAAAACGCGCGAATTTCTTTAGGATAACACAAATAAACCCGATTAAAAAATATAAATTTCCAATGAATTATTTTTAATTGGATTAAAAATGAAAAATAATCATTGGTTAAGGGTTTAATAACAAAAAAAAAAATATTAAAATTAATAACAAAAACAATTTTATTCTTAATTTATTACCGATATATCGCGCTACAGTGTGACCTTCACCAAATTTTATAGAGAAAAAACAATCTTAAAACTAGAATGAAAATAATCGCGGGGTCAAATAACCTTTGACCTTTATGGACGTATTTAAAAAAAACTCATAGTGAGTTTGATAAAAAGTTTTGAATTATTTTAATTTTAAATCATCGACCCTTTTGGGGATATACCGGTGCTAATATCTTTCTTTCAGTCATCTATGTGATGAACATTCCTTTAGTTAATTATTATTTAAATATAATTTAATTTTAACTATATATAAATTATTACAAAATGGTGTCAAGTAAGAATATTAGGTTCTTCATAGATCGTTGCCTAACAGGCCATGTTTTCACACAAAGGTTTTTTTTTTCACCGTGATTTAATCCTAACATAAAATTGTAAAATTAATAATAAACTAAATATAATAATTACTAGAAAAACAACGTAACGTGTTTTTGTATGTATGTCGCAAAACTCAGGATATTAAATTTACATAAATTATATACCTTAATCTGCGGGAAAGTTATTTGGAGTAAGGATATGGATTTCATGGATTTTAAATTTAACTAGGGTTTAACTAATTAAATCGTGTTTAGAATAACATTTAATTAAAGCAGAAATTATATTTTCACGTAAATTTCATGAGTTACGAGTATAATTTGATTAGCATTTTCAGAAATATCGAAAAAACATTATTTATGTAATCCATTTAATCCATATAACTCTGATTTTCAAGTAATCTTCTCTTCGATGGTTGTGAAAACATGGTCTTACAAATTTCGCTTTATCCAAAAAATAATTGGAATGCGATTCTATGCAATTTTGAAAAAAATATATAAAAATAACGGTATTTTCTACAAACAACAATTTCTATAAAAAAAATGGTTAAATCACGGTGAAATTTAACTGAAAAATAATTAATACTTTCAATAATAACCAATGATTTATTGAAGATCCAAATATTCTAGTTAAACTGATAATTGAAAGCCAAATTGTTTTTAAAGCTAAGTTTAAAATTTAATTATTTATTTCAATATATTTAAAATAATTTAAATAATAATAATAAATAATATAACAAACACCCAATTTAACTTAACAAAAATGAAAACTCGTGTTTCCAGTTCCAAATGAAAAAAACAAACAAATTCTATAAATTCCAGGTGCTTCTAAACGGTGTTTTTTACGTGTTTTTTGCGTGAATTTTTAAATATATCTCTATATATATAAATATATTAAATATTTAATATATTATAAGCAAAAGCGTTGGAAAACACAACACAATTCACACGCGCACTTTAATGATATTTAAGAGAGAAAAAAAGTGATGTGTATATTAATATTTGCAACAAAAAAAATAAGAATAATTCTAACGCGCACGACACTTAATCAACGAATACCAATTTTTAATCGTTTGTAAATTATGTTTCCCGTTGTCTTTGGCAATTTGCATATTTAAAGGGAAACTTGAGGCTAAAAATGAAACAACTTTTCAATTTATTTTCGGAATCATCGTGCCAAAAAACGTATTCGAGACTTTTTTCTGAATTTTTAGACACGTTTTTGGTGCTTAAATTAATTTCTGAAGTTTGGTAAAATTTGAATAAATATAAAATCAGGCCAATCATATTATTTCAGCCTTCAACAGTTTTTGTAATGTCCTAATATTAAAAGAATAGACCGGCGTTTGACGGCCAAGGTATTAGCCATCAAATACAGACCTATTATTTTCATGTTAGAACATTTCAATCACTTTTGAAGGCTGAAATGATATGATTGGCCCGAATTTATATTTACTTTTTTTTTAATTTTACCAAACTTCGGAAATTATTTTAAATACCAAAAAAATGTCTAAAATTTCCGAAAAATTTCTCGAAGACGTTTTTTGGCACGGTGATTCTGAAAATATATTCAGAAGTTGTTCCATTTTTAGCTCCAAGTTTCCCTTTAAGTATGTTTTAGTCGAGTGATTTAGTCGAAAAATGATCCCTTTTATTGAAATTATTGTCACGAATTTAGAGCAACATTTGATAAAAATTACATTTGGAGATTTTTTTTATTTAGTGTTGATTTTTGAAATCAACCTCAATTTAATTGTATTTAAATTAAACGATAATCATTTAGGATTATCCAAATTTGGTTATACTCCTAGAATATATTCAAATTCTTTTTAAAATTGAATTTTACTGTTAAATATAATTACATAAATTAACGACCGAAATTAATATTTTTTTACGTTTTCAACTTTAAATATTTTCTTCAAACCTTTTCTCAAAAGTGTTATTTTTATCAAACCCTTTTTCTAAATCTATCTAAATCTAAAAATGATCAGGATTATTTTTAAATAACTAAATACTGTTATTTAAAATTCAAAATTTCAAATTTGGGTCGATCAAATGTACTATTTTTTTGGTGTGTTAGGCTTAGGGTCGATTAATATAATTAGGCATAATATTCATTTATAAGACCGTTTTTCATTTAAAACAAAAACCAAATTACTACTTCCAAGTTGGCAGCTACATGTAAAAACAAGAGTTAGATTTAAAGAAAATTAAAACCAACCAAAAGTTGCGTGTCTTGTTCCAAGTGGTCTTATCTTCGAATCTAAATCTTTATCCAAATACAGTTTTAAAAGAAATCCTACCGAATGTTTCCGAATTTAAAACTATTTCGTCTTAAAATGTTTCAGTGAATATTCTCATTTTTTTAAAGTCAATTAGAATATAAAATTTGGGTTGTTATTTGAATTATTTCGCAACAACTTTAAAGCGCTGTATAGACTCTGACAAGTTTCCAATTATTAACGGTTTAAAAAATTCTCATTTTTTGTAATCAGGAAAATTACAATGATGAAACTCTAATAATGACTTCATTATGATATTTCTATAAAGATTTCAACTAAAAGAGTTAGGCTTAAGTTAAAAACCTCCGTAGTGGCGCGGGCTAAGGATAAATACAACTTAAAAACGACTTTAATGGCGCGCGCTATCGGAATCGTGACGTCACTAGGAGACTGGGTGTATACAACTCAAATAACTTTTCCTCTTTTGTATCTATATAGATTTAAAAATGATATTTGAAACATAATTTCAAATCCCCTAACCCTAATCCAAAATAAGGCAATATTGAATTGACCTTTTGACTCCAAATCAAATTGTTTCACCATATCTTCGTATTTAACCGAAAATAATTTAGCCAATTCGTAATATAACTAAAGCAAAACCACACCTTAAATTATGGCACGAGCCGAACACAAAACGGGAATTTCCGTAAAAGTGTCATTACGGTCTTAATTATTTTTAGTTGTACGCCGCTTACAAAGCGATTTACACGATAGTCATAAGACGAAACTTTCTCTCGACCAATTTTTATTCAGTACACGTTATACCATTACGTCAGTCGAGCACGTTCCTTACATTACGTTAGATTCTTTGAGCTTACAAAAAAAAATGTGGTTTCGTTTTAATAATACTACCTTATGATGGTTAGTATGCAACCGAAAAATGTTTCATAGGCGCCGCACTCGATTTATACCGCCAAAATTGGGAATATATAATTGAAGATATTGTTGTTAAGAGAGAGAGAAAAATAATAATGAACTGGTAATGAGAAAGAATTTTGGGAAATCACTTTAGATAAAGGGTTTGTAACACGATTTAAATAGAAAATTATAAAATATCGTAATTAAAAAGAAGAAAAATAAAATTCGAATTACTGGTAATTGAGAAATAGTTAAAAAATATATATTAGATGAAGGGTTTGGGAATTCTAGATAGACTAACATCTTAAGACCTCGGTCTAAGATATTAAGAAACCAATGGAAGGGAGGAATAAATAAGCAGACGACGTTAAATAGCCAATAGGTAGATATCGGGGTTTGGACAAAATAATCCACAACTATCAGTTAATCAGTTAATCATAAAAAAATAATCGGAAAATTATTCGCGATTACATTGGATTTGTCATAGACTTTCCTCGAAAAATTTAAAGTTATGAATAAAGATAAAATAATCAGAAATTTTCTTGTCCAAACCCCGATCTCTACCAATAGGGAAGAAACCTTTCAAAATTCCACTTATTTTAACGAAGTTTTTTAGATGTAATTAGGTTTAACAATTACGGCAGATAATTGATAATATATATTAATTGAAATTGTTAAAAAAAAATTGTCGAATACATTTTTTAGCATGGTGATTCCGAAAATAAATTCAAAAGCTATTTCTTTTTTAGCTCCACGTTTCCCTTTAAATCGCGGATTATTTTTTGGAGTACAGTGTCACAAACCCTTTAATTTAAAGAGTGCATGATTGTGTAAGGAATGAGAGATTCGTTTGGAAACCAGAGCCCCACCTGGTATTCTCTCTCGAGTCTCTACCGACTGGAAAATTGAGCAGGGACTTCTAATTGAGAACAGGATTACGTGTTTCGAAATTGGAATCGGAACAAGGTTTTTGCGGTTTTTACATATAGCGCGGAAAATTACGCAGTTTGCAAACACTAATCAAAAAAATGACATGAAAGAAAAATTTAAATAAGAGTTTGAATTAAATATATTTCTCTCTGATCAAGTGGTTTTAGGTTTATAACTTAATATACATTTTTCATTGACTATATAGGGCTAAAATATCATTGACGTCGCATTATAGAATTAGAAAAATAATTAGCTTAATGCAATTAAAAATTAAAATGGAACGAAACCGAATTATTTTGGAAATGAGATCGTATATGAAATGTTTAAAGACGAAATTATATTTTATTTGAAATACATTTAAATTTATCTAAAATATAAAAATTTACCATTATTTAAAAATTACAAGCCCACCAAATTAATAAAGAAAACCTTTTTTGTTTTCGCAATCCTCAAACATAATTAATTTCTGATAATAAAACCAAAAACCTTATTAGATAAGTCATAAAAATTAAAACCTTTAAGGAAACTATCTTAAGTTGAAAAACCACAACTCGGTTTTATATAAAGAATATGCGAGGGAATAAATTAAACACGTTGTTAAGGCCCCATATTTATTCCCCTGTTTTAAAACAACAACCAAAAAATATAAAAATCGAGGACTGTGTGTTTTTTAACAAGTCATAAATATATCCCCAAATCTATTTAACCCACCAAATAAATTTCAAAAAAACCGATTTTAGACTTTTAAAGTCTATGACAGGAGTATTTCAACTAACATTTACAAGTAACGAACAGCTGTATTTGAATAAACACGACGAGGTAGAAAAAATAACATCTTTTAAATCGTTCATTTGAAGAAAAGAAAAACAAAAGTTTATTATTTTTTTTTTCCCAAAAACTTTATTCCCGGTATTTGAAGAGAAATAACCTTTTTTTAGCACAAAAAATCCTAATTACTATATTATTAAGACACGATACATATACGCAAAAAATATAGGCATTGCTATACAAAATTCCAAAAATAAAACACAAACAAATCCGGTATGCAAAATAAATCACTGTACAAAGGTATAAATTTTATAAAAAAAAAATTGGTTTATGCGATTTCATAAACTAATTGCCCCACTAAAGAAATTCACTTAAAAAATTTCGATATTTAGATGGTTTGAAAGGTTAATGGAATGCTAAGATAGTTAAATCTAATTATTTATATTTACTCGATTAGGATTTTTAATTAATTATTGTGTTTATCAATTTCGAAGCTCAGACTGTTGAAATGTTTGGTTTTCAATTATTTTAAATAAATTTTAAGGAACTATAAAATAACTTTAGGTTAAACAATACGAAATAATTTTACTTTTTAATTTTTGCAATATCATGTAACTTTACTTTAGGCTTAGAAATATGATATAACTTTAGGCTTAGCAATATTTAATAAATTAACTTTAGGCTTATTTAGCAATATTAAAAAATACATTTTAGGCTTAACAACGTCAATTTACTTTACTTTAGGCTTAGCAGAATCAAAAATAAATTAATTTGACTTTACAAGCATCAACTTTAGAAATATCAAATAATGTTATATTCGCTGAGAAGAATTGAATAACTTTACTTAAGCTTATCAAAATCGTAGAAATTTACTTTAGGCTTAGCAAAATCAAATCGTTTTAAACAAGAGTTGACAGCAACGATAATTTGGAAAAAAGTCTGTTAAATCAAAGTCTGAAAACGTAAAAAATTTGAAATAGTGAAAAGTTTATCAATATACCACAAACTTTATTAGTCTCATCAATCTCAATTTTATAAACTAAATATGCTTCAATAAATAGTTAAATAAATAGTTAAAAATAGCTTCTTCTTAACATTTTAAGAATATACAATGCTAGGTAGGGATTCTTGTGCACATTGAAATATCGTTGTTCCAATTCATTTCTATAGTAATTTTGCACAGAGACTAGTGAATCTTCCGTTATCAATAGGGATTTAGTTTAAAAATTATCAATTTTAAATCATTATTAAATTTTATTATCCAAATATTCTGCAGAACAAAAATTCAAACGAACTAAAAATTTATTAACTACCTCAGCATTTCATTAACCATATGCAAACCAATTAATGAATAAAAAAATAAATTTTACCAAGAACACGTATTTTCTGTGTACATAAACCCTTATAACATTCACATTTTTTGGTGGAATTTTGAAAATTTTAAAAACCAAATGAAACAAAAAGTATAACAAACCCGCTCTTAAATTAAAAACCCTCAAAAACCCAAACAATTAAATTATAAAATAAAAAAAAAAAAATCAATAAACTGAACAATGTTTATGTGTTTTCTGTCTCACATATATTATATATATAAATTCATGTATATGTATAAATATAAGAAAAAAAAACTTCGTTTTAAAATATCATATGAAAGCGATTCAGCTAGCGCAATAATGTAACGACTCTCATCTACAATGGAATAGGACGAAAACAAATGGGGGTTTTCATTTAATTTCACGTGTGTTTCCTTAATTTTATTAGTGTATGAGAATTATGAGAAACATTATTGTTAATAAAAACTTTAAGATAAATTAATTAATTAAATAAATAAATAATTAACAAAATAACGAGAGTCACGCGAGGGTGGAGGGGACGCGGTGGAAAAATATCTAATAAATTATGATAATTAACTTTAATTAAGAGGGGGAAATGTGCTATTGTTATAAAAAATAATAAAAGTTTAAACACATTTCATGATTATTTTTAATTAGCTTTAATTAATTTGTACTTCTATTTTTTCACAGAATTTGTTGAGTTAATTGATTGTACCAGTACCTAAACTTGGATTTCAATAACGCCGTGGATTGCTTGTGAGTAGTTTTAATTTTTTTATTATTATTTTATTAAGGGGCATTAATTTTGACTCGCGCTGTCTTCTTAATATTAATTGCGTCTTAGAAAGAGCGCAATACCGTTAAGTTAATTATTTTATGGACGTTAAGAAATATATTTAAAGGAAGATTGTAACCTAAAGCTACGGTCACACTAGCATTTCTTAATCGATTTGAAACGGTAAAATCAAACCGAGATAACCAGGAATCGTTTTAAGCGTCACTCGTTCACGGATTATCTTTATAAATCTAAATATTATATATAAGTATTATATATTATATATAAGTATTCATAAATTCTAAATAATTTAGTTGAAGAACAAATGAAATTATACTTTTATTTTTATTTTATCGTCTATTGTTACTTCGAGACCTTTACGAAGCCGCGCTTGTAACAATTGGCAAGGGTTATACTTGCCTTTTTACGTGACTCTTGGGAATTGGTATTTTTGTTATTTTTTCTTCCCCCACGGTTTTATAACACGCTTCGAGAGTTATACTTAAAACTATTCCATTCCGTATAGCGTGTTTGCGAATTTCCCAGGGGTAACTTTGAAAAATGGGCTCCAAATTCACAATTACTCTATCATAATCCCGCCTTTTTATCCTTTTTATTTAGAAATTTTGAAACAAGAGGTTTCTTTTTTTTTATTTCATTTCGTTTATGTATCGCGTGTATTTACTAAGGCCATACTCTTTTTGAAAATAGAGCGGCACGCAAATTATAATTAATGACTAGTTTTAGCCTGTCAGGCTAAATTAAAATATTTACTTAAAGTGAGGTTGTCACCATTTTTTTTTCGAATATCTATGGATTAAATTTTCTGTTTTGTTATACTAGTATAAACCGAGCGATTAAAACGCCATATTCAAAATTTTAAACCTCTGCGTTGACGCGTTCTTACGAAAGTTCGAAATGGAAATGTAAAAATAAAAGGTATTTCATATATATATGACATAGTTTATATTTGGATCAATAAGTTTGATATGGAAGGTCGGACTTTATCGATTAAGTACTTTCACGAAAAAGACCACGCGAAAGCGGCTTTATCACGTGCCAGAACACGCGAGAATCAACGGTAGGCTTTACAATAGCCACGTGACCATAGTGATGACGTAGTATTGCAGGAGAAGTTTTATTTTAAAAATTTCGAAAATGGCGATTATAAAATATGTATTTTTACTGTCTCGGTATTTTTTCTACGATATCTGTATATATATTGGATCGTTTTTCAACTATCTTTCATAAAATGATACTCAATTTCCATTTGGAATTCATGAAAAATCCGTTACAGCCTCACTTGAAAAATAATGGTTCTTGAATTATGCATTATATTTTAAAATATTCAAAAATATGATTAATTTCTCAATATTTATTGTTAGTTATTTTACTCCATTCCTAAATATTTCTCTCGTCTCGTCGTCGTCGGCGACTTAAAGAATAAATTTAACTAAAAACCTGAAGCTTTTAAGAGCTTATGTCGGATCAATTTAGACGGGAGTGATATCTTAGCCCTAGCTCAGTCGAGTATGTGTGTCTAGAATTATAACGTTGATCTTCAGCTCTGCAGGCGAAGCTCTCATGTTTCATTTATAAAGTTAACCTTATTTCTTTAAATAATTATACCTACCTGCTGATAGAGTAAATTATACCGGGATTGACCAAATTAAAGCGCTGTATTAAATTATACGCGCTTATAGTTGAGTAAAGATATATTGGAAAATTTATTTCTTGCCCCTATATGTTGGCCTCTTCTTGAACTTCGGTGCGCGTTGGCTGAACACTTTTACAGGGGTAGGGTATATATTATATTAAGATTTTGACCCTTAATAGTCTGGCTTCTTCCTTAGTTTCGATGTGTACGGATAAACCTTTGTACATTTAGTACCCAAAAAAATCACTATCCATTAAAAACATTCTTAAAGGGAAGGTGAAAAATAAAAGGGAGTGATTCTGCTTCTAAATGGTAAACCTAATTTTGTCATTCAAATAAGGAGAACCTCCGACTAATTAAAATACGGATTAATAAAACCCCAGCGACACGTGCTGCGGCACACTATTTGAATCGCGATAATTATCGTTCTTGACTATTTTCACGCGCGCAATCGTTCGTACAACAGAGCGAATGAATGAGTATTTATTTATCCTTGAGTTCCCTTTTAAATCAGGTCGCGAGTATTACACAGATCTATACTTGGACAGTAAACAGCACTACAATAATTTTTTTTTGAAGCCAAAGTTTGTCTTGTTAGTCGAAGGCTCTCCTTTTAATTGAATGCCGAAATTATGATTATTACCTAATTAAGTCTTATTTTTAATAGTCTTATTTTTAATAGTATCGATTAAAAATACATTATTTCTTTAAATGAGCTAGGTTTAATTTAAATTCACATTGGCATTGATCTCTACAAAAATTTCTCGTTAAACAAAAAAAATAAAAAAAATGATTTTTATCCTTCAATCTAATGAAAACTATTCTAAACTAAGATGAAAAATCTTCTTTTGATCTCTAAAAATTGAGTTAACGTTTTTTCAAACGGTTAGCCAACCTTTTCAAAGTTTTATGGCTCTATAAGAATTTCCGAAAATGTTAAAATTGAGATGGATTTATAAAAAAATAAGATTTGAAGAAAATTGTAGTTTTAAAAGAAACTCGTTCTTTTAAGCGTTTCCTCCAAAATATTATCTTTTATAGCTTTAGTTTTTTGGGTTTGGGAGGAAATTCGCTTCATTTTGTAACTGGATTCCAGTTTGCATAAATGGTCCTGGATAACAGATGGCTTAGCTAATGACGTGACGTCAAATTCCTCTGTCTGATCTGGTCGGCAGAAGGGTTCCCTCCGATATAGGCCGGACAGGCTAAAATATTTGCTACAAGAACAATGAGCGTTTTACGACTAGCGCGTGTCTCTCGCGTTTGGCTATCTCTAGCGCTTACGCCACTACTCCCATCTCAAAAACACAGATGCTTCTAACGGCCACTCGGACAATTAATTCGACCTCTCCATAGAGCTCTCATATTCTATATATGAGAAGGCGTATATAGTTTCTTTTGGCCGAGAATATACCTCGGTGGTATCTCGAACCCCTCCTTTTTTGTAGGTATCGGACTATTGGTCCATTGGGAACTATAGCTGATGATTTGATGTAAGAGCTTTTCCAGCTGCGTCTCAATCGCTTCTAAAATTTATTATTGCTAAGCCTTTTCGAGATTTTTTTATAGAACTTATACTGAACAATTTCGGCACCCATTTTGCTATTTAACAATAGATATTAGGCGGACTTAATTATAGATTGGTTTTCGGTTTAAAAAATGTAAAAGTTATGGTTTCATCTGGTTTTTGGGAAAGTGATAAAGTGAGATTCTTGAAATTAACTTTTATTTACAGTATGAAGTTTTAGTGAGATTATAATATCGTTAAATCTGTAGAGATCTATTTATAGTTATCGTATGTTGCCAAACATTGAGGGCCTGAGGATTCCCAAATTATAGAACATCATATAGTTTCAATATAAGAACCTTATTTCCCCAAATCGGAAACTGGTAATTCCCAAATCGGGAACTGGTAATTCCCAAATTGGAAACTGGTAATTCCCAAATCGGAAACTGGTAATTCCCAAATTGGAAACTGGTAATTCCCAAATTGGAAACTGGTAATTCCCAAATTGGAAAAGTAGTTCCCAAATTGGAAACTTATAATTCCCAAATTGGAAACTTATAATTCCCAAATTGGAAACTTATAATTCCCAAATTGGAAACTTATAATTCCCAAATTGGAAACTTATAATTCCCAAATTGGAAACTTATAATTCCCAAATTGGAAACTTATAATTCCCACATTGGAAACTTATAATTCCCACATTGGAAACTTATAATTCCCACATTGGAAACTTATAATTCCCACATTGGAAACTTATAATTCCCAAATTGGAAACTTATAATTCCCAAATTGGAAACTTATAATTCCCAAATTGGAAACTTATAATTCCCAAATTGGAAACTTATAATTCCCAAATTGGAAACTTATAATTCCCAAATTGGAAACTTATAATTCCCAAATTGGAAAAGTAGTTCCCAAATTGGAAACTTATAATTCCCAAATTGGAAACTTATAATTCCCAAATTGGAAACTTATAATTCCCACATTGGAAACTTATAATTCCCACATTGGAAACTTATAATTCCCACATTTGAAACTTATAATTCCCAAATTGGAAACTTATAATTCCCAAATTGGAAACTTATAATTCCCAAATTGGAAACTTATAATTCCCAAATTGGAAACTTATAATTCCCAAATTGGAAACTTATAATTCCCAAATTGGAAACTTATAATTCCCAAATTGGAAACTTATAATTCCCAAAACTACGCCACCCATTTTCTATAGGATTTATTTGCTTATATATTGGTAAAGAAAGCCTACCTTCTAATGCGATGTCAATTTATGCTGGAAATATCAAAAGTTTTATTTCACCCTGAATTTACATCACGCTCGAAGCTATACGCAACCCATTTTCTCTATGATTTGATAAGTTAAAGATAAAATGATCGTTACTTCAAGCGCTCGCTTTCAATTCAATTTGTTATTGACAAAAGGTTTATTTCTCTTCTTATTCGAAACCCTAGGAAAGCTGTTTTATGTTATATCTCTTAATAAACATTTCTTGGATATAACGGGTAGCGTATCTTTGTAACGTAATGCCAATTCCAGGTGGAATAGATTACACCCGCCGATATATCTTTGATGATGATAATTAGGGGATGCTTTAGGCTCCGTTTGATCTCGTTTTCTTAACTTTTTTGAAGGGAAACTTTTAAGGCGGCTGGCCACGTAACGCCATTTAGGATAAACGCTCTTATAGTGTGCTGCTGGCATATATTACATCTCATTATATATACCCTAGAGTTTGTAAACTCCAGAAAAGTGTAAAGTTATGTAATCGAGCAAGGATATGAAACGCGAGATGCAGCCTACAGGTGCCTTCACAAATACGTAAGGACGTCCAATAGACGAGGGATGGGCTGTATGAAGATGTTCGGATGTTATTTTAGGACTATCAAATACAACAAACTACATTTTTAAGAGTCATCTAGCTTCAAATAGTGGCGAAACAGGGTTAATACAAATCTGAAATTCCAGGAAAACGTGGAAATATCAGGGAATTTTAATACGACAAAGAAAATCAGGGGAATTAGAAAAAAGGCATCAATCAAGGGAATTCCAAACATTTGGCGCAGATCAAGAATATATAAGGGAAATTAAAAAATTCCACAAATCAGGAAAATATAAGGGAAGTAAAACAACATTTTAGTACAAATCAGAAAAGTATAAGGGGAGTTAAACAACAGTTTAGTACAAATCAGGAAGTATTTTTTGAAGTTAGAGTATAATTTATGTTAGCTTTGTTGAAAATGAGGGTGTGTGGTTGAAGAGTCCCCAACCATGAAGTATCATTCTCTTCAATAAAAGTTAATTAAATTTAGATTATATTTGGGCATTAACCTCTTGACACGGTCTGTGATTCTAATTAGGAACGGCCTCAATAAGCTAAACCCATATGTAGTTTTATTAATTGTTGTTCAAATCATTTTATTGAACCTATAGAAAAAATGGCTGGAAAACCTGGAAAGTTTAAGCGCTGCTAAAGTATATAGTCCCAAAAACCTCGTAGTCTACTGTCTATAGTGTATATTTTAAAGTAGAATTTCGTGTGATCTTGAATTAAATTTTTTTCGTACCTGATAGGCTCTCACGAAGGTACCTTTAAAATTGTGGCGCTATGGCGCTATCAACAAGTATTCGGTTATGCTGATCTCACTCACTCACTCTCTCTTCTCTGTGTTCCACCTCTTGCCCTCGAATAGCCACGGTATTCATTCCCCATGTATATATATCTATGTCCCCTATACAATATCGAACGTTTTCAGGCGATGGAGAGCTCGTCATGAAACTCCCTCGAGGAATTAGAAATAGCGGGCTTTCCCAAACCCAATATATATATATATCTCGCACTCTCTAGATTTTCCGAGAATCGAAGGCTAAAGGTGTTATAGTCTCGCAACCAGAGAGCTAGTCTGAAGGAAACGCGGAATAGGAGCAAGTGTCTGCTAAAATGAAGCCAATAGAGTTAAGAGTCCATTAAAAGGAAGATGAAACTGAAATTTTAAGATTATATTTATTCAAGGTTTTGGTATTGTAATAATAAATTTAATGTTATGAGCATATTGAATATTCAGATTAAGAGGGGTCGATAATGAGGGCTTCAAAAATAGGGGATCCCCTGAACCCACAAATCCGTGAAGTGGCCTTTTTTTAGTGCTCAAGAGATTGTAAAAATACATTTTAGGCTTACGTTTATTTAATGTTTTTGGTATTGTAAATATAAATGATTTGAGTAGGTTTGGATTAAGTGTGAGCAATGAGGCACTCAGGTCTTTAATATTATATTGTATGAAGCTTTAGAACGCTTAGTTAATTAGATTTAAAGAGACAATTGTTCGTGGCCTGGTTTTCAGGCTTGATTTCACTGAAGCGTAACTTTACCATTGAAGGGAAACTAGTTTCGAGTCAATTCGGTGAATTTAAAAAAAAAACTAGTTCTTTTAATTGGCGGTTGACTTAACTTAAAGCTTGAATAGCTAATTAACGAACAAAGAGCAAAGTGATTAGAGACCGGATTGTAGTCATTAAACCCTGAAATCAAAACTAATTTAATTACTTCAAATTAATGAACGGAAATGGAGCAAAACATTTGGAGCAGATTGAAACCGACAAGACGGGCTAATTAATAATTTTACTCGATAAATAGCCGCGAAACCTTTCGAAGAATTTTGATAATGTTTTTACTCATATCTAAATCGTTTAAAAATAACTTGTTTCCACAGTTTAGTATCCCTTTAATGCTGGAGAATTTCGTTCCCTTTTCAAAAAACATTGAGGATACAGTTTCACTTCCCCTTTAAGATGGTTATTACATTTCTCATCCATCAGCTTTACGGTGTATTGTTTCTATATTTTTGTCGTTCAATATCGGAATTACGGAATAGGTTTTCGCTAGAAATCTACTCCTATTTCGCTTTTGAAGATTCCTAGGAAATCCACCCACCTTATTCTTTCTCTCTCTCTCTATCATTTGATGCACCCTAAAAATGTTCTTTTGTTCCCGAAAGTGGAGAAAAAGATGAAAACGACGAATAATATCAGAAAAGAATGAGTGCTTTCGATCGACTATGGTTTTTTCCTTATAATAGTAAAAGGTTATTTTGAATTTTCCCGATATTTCGAAGGAAAGGGTCAGTTTGTGTTGTTAGCAATATCGGATATATTTATAAAGTTTTCCTGGAATTTTTCGTAAATATTCAAGATCTATAAATTGTATCAGAGCGAAAGCTAGTGCGGATTAATATGACTTTGTGGGAAAAAAATAATTTTTCAGACATGCCTATATATTAAAACGACATAGGCTCTATCTCTCACCTCGGTGGCATCCCCCTTAATGAGGGAGTTTCGGTATTGGCCCTTCCAAACGCTTCTCTTAATATTTTGTTTTCTGTTCAAGGTAATTTAAATGTGCACATCGGCAATAAAAGCTACGTTCATTCTAGCGTATATCCAAACCGATAATTAATAAGCTCCACGGAATCAATTTAAGGTCCATCTGTTCACTTATCATCTTCATAATCTGCAGTTGAAGCTGAATCGGTTTGAAATTATAAAGTAGTTTCGAGAAATCTATTCTAGAAAAATGTTTTACCTTTTACACGACTGCGGCAAAACGTTTTGAAACGGTCTGAATCGACTTGAAGTGCTAGTATGAACGCGGCTATAAAGGAATGCTTTCATTTGACAGTTTTAGTTTCGTCAACAAGCGTAAGAGGCGCTACTTATAAAACCAACTTCAAAAGCCCAATTGTACACACACAAACCCATTAAGGAAAGCAAATTTGAGGCTAAATGGACTTAAAACAGTCTGTCCCTCGATTAACAGGTCGAGATACGTGATTTTGGTTGTTTAAAATATTTTCTTTTCGCGTTTCTTCCTGGTCTTCTTCTCGAGAGACAAAGAGAGGGTGTGATGGGAAATCGGGTTTAGGTCTATGGCGTCTATCTTTAGAATTCTTCACGAACGCCGGCTCTCGGATGCTGGTCGGGTTCCGACTTTGGATCGTCGTCCTAGCGGCTACTGTCTCCCGCTTTTCTCGAGGGATCTGAACTGGGCAGGGCACGGGGACCTCTTAAACCTAGGCTACCTCATCAATCACCGCGCTAGAAAGTATAGGAATTTTATCTTCGTGCCAGCTGGACTATTTTGGGAAATTCGGGGTATATAAGGCTGTTGGAATGATGGGAAGAGGAAAAAGAGGAGTGTATGAACACCCCATTCCTATGCAGTCTCATCTCTGAAATAATGGGGGTCTGTCACGGGAGGGGGGAAAGGGGACAGCTAAGAGATGTGCGGGCCAAGGTACCCCAAGTAAAGCACACCAATGTGATAACTGCATACTTGCTATGTTTAGTAGAAACTTAACATCTTTGTTTAAGAATTTTTAATAAAGAACCAGATGCCTTTTTCTGTAGCAGTTTTGATTCGAGAAAAGACCTTTTCCTGTTCACTCGAAACGTTTTTAAACGGTTCAAATCAATTTCAAGGCCTATTATGAACGCAATTAATAAAGCCTAAAACCATTCAGATTAAGATTTAGACAGGGTGAACAACGCATGGGCACAGCAACTGTTCAATCTGAACCATGATCGTCACCGTGGTATACAGCTTTGCACGCTTGTATTATATAGACAGTTCAGGAAACTAGCCATAATCCCTTGGGAATACACTGCGCATTCCGTTTAGTGTATTGCGTTTAATTAAGTTTTAAACATCTAGTATATAGTCTAAAAATATGTTAATTACTATATGCATCAAACTAATTCAAAAATTAGTTTGATATATAATTCAAACAAACGTCTAGACTGAAATATAAATTATTGACCATTTCAAGACGAGGCCCTGAGAAATATTTCCCTTTAAGTTTTGTTCAAAATTTTATTCTACTTTTCTAAAGTAAATCAATATAATTCTCTATGTACGCCTGTATGTCTGTCGGTCAGGAACGCTAAAGTTTACACGCGACGCTAGCAAAAGCTGAAGCGATTTGAAACACGTGTTAAAGTATAGAAGCTCGAGTTTTTACTGCAAACTCTAGGTTTTAAATTGAGCTCGAAGCTACAAGTTTGAATTTCATAAATTTATTTAGGCTTATAATTTAGAGGCTATATAATGTTTTGCGCGATGTTTAAGAAGCGTTTCAAGTCAAATAAGTTTATTTTCGCGAATTAAATTATCTTTAAATGAAGGATCCTGCATTTTTGATTAATAGCTAGATACTGAAATAATATCGAACCGTTTCATCTACACCATTCTATATATTAATAATTAGGCTATTGTTTCTATCCGTGGTTCTCTCTCCTGCTATTATCCATTACCTAAATCGACCTTAATGTTAATCGCGATATTACTAACTACATTGGGTCTATAAACTCCATACGCTATAGCTAGCTCGATGGTCCCTTTACGGCCCGATATTTGAAACTGTGTTCCTCAATGTCTCGTTTGCAATTCCGCTTTATATCGAATCTATAGCGCCTCTTTTATTGATTTAACCCCATTCGCCTTGTACCTCCGAAACACCCTTAACACCCCTCAGACTCTAACATTCCGGCTGAAGTTTCAACACGCACACTAGATTGGGATCCACTTATGAGCTGTAAAAGCCACCACCTCTCATAAGGAAGGAGTGTATCGTTTTGAAAAATTTAAACCTATAATTAGGTTCAATTTTATTTTCATGATGATTACATTCTACGCCGGATCAGGCGACCACGCGGAAAAAATGTTTGACGCAATAGTATATTTTGACCATCTCCAAAGGAGGTAGGCTACCGCATAATCAAGAAAGCAAAGGGGGATGAAAAATTGCCGTCACTGCGCATGAACTCATCATCCCGCTTTACAGGACAATTTAGCGTGTTGCCTACACCTTTTGGAGGGGTTAAAATAAACGCAAGAGGTCTATTTGATATCCTTATACGCGGGTAGAGGTCTAAGTTAACCTTAATTTTGGAAATTGGTAAATTATACGCGGTAATTATTTGTATTTATTTTATTTTAAATGTGAAATTACTCCTTCAAACGCTTCAAAATTCTTATTTCTGACTAACAACCCCTATTCGTGACCATCTGACTTTGAATTGAAAGGGCAAAGTTACTCAGACATAAAAAATACATTGGCATGTCCTTGACATGACGTCAAACACGAATAAATATTGAAAACTAGACTCGTAGACGATTTAAAATGTTAACCTTTGATCTCTTTTAGCAATTTATTTACCAGAACAAACCGTATATCACCATTTAGAACTGTATTTGAGGGGTGGTGGATTTTGTTTCGCATATAGGATAAATACTCTTCACGAGTATGGAGGAGATAAGTGTGTGTGTAGGATTATACGCGTTGAAATGTTATACTGAGTTACTGTATGGTATAGTTTCAGACCGGAGACTTATAAATCAATAGAAAAGTCAAATTCCCCTTCATTCCCTTGGTGGTTGTTTTCTCCCAAAACACGAAAATGTTTCTAGCTATAGAGTGATGTTTTTGGCCTACTTTCAATATACTTTTAACGGAATGGGGTTAAGGCTATAAATATTAAGTCTGTTTCATCTCGAATTGGCAACGCGCGTATACTATTTGGAACCACAATTACTTAAAGGTTGCCTACTTCGCAATTAAAATGTAAAACAACGTACCGTCCTAACAACAAGTAATTTTTTATCCTTGTTAAATAGGCCTAATCCAACAGTAAAAAAAATAGAAACAAATAAATCGAAACTTACCATCAAAATAGGCTTAGCTGGATTCATGGAAAAATCCTGAATTCCCCGGATAAGGACTAGCGAACAATGACATTGATCATGGAGATCCTGCATTCCCTATATAAGAGCCATCACTGTCATTGGTCGCTAGTCCTTGTAAGGGGAGTTCATGCCATCTCTATGAATTCAGCTAAGCCTATTTTCCGGGTAAGTTTTTAATTTACTTCTAGTTTAATATTAGTTTTTATATTTTATTTACTGTTGGATTAGGCCTATTTAAACCATAAGGAATCGATAAAGAATCACTTGTTTAATTAGCATAGGAGCGGAAGGCGGAAACTTTAGGCATCCATGACATTATATAAATGTTCAGCGTCCCACTCCATTGCGAAGGCCGCTTTATTTTCACTGTAAATATTTATAACTTTGTGTCTGACGTATATTACGTGAAGGAAATTTCAACCTTGAATTTGAACGGAATGAACAGGCTTTTCCGCTCAAATAATTTGATGTCCTCGTTCAAATTATAATCGAGGAAATTAATCAATAAACGCCCAAGGCTCGAAAATGTTCTTAACTCGCTTATCCGCCTAAATAAAGCGCGTTAATTCTGATTTGCTTATTTAGCCCGATAAAAGTAGATTAAAATATTTAATTTACTAAGGAAAATAGCTATTGGCGACGTGAAATATTTGGCAATAGAAAGTACGATTTCAATCAGAAAATATGATATTTTCTGATTAAAATCGTTGGCGTATGAGATTTCAGGAAAATTACATTTTATATTTCGCATTCTGAAACCATTTTAAAGGGTATGTTACAGCTTAATTAAAAAAAATATGTACCTAGGTATCTAAATTGAATTGATGTTAAATTCTTGAAGCCACGCTGAGAAGTTTAGGGTTAATTATAAATTAAAAAAATTAATTATAGGAATGTTTATACAATCAAAGATGATTCTTCATACTATATCTTTGTTTCTCTATGAGTCTTTTAACAATTTGTATTAATCCACCACAACTTTACTAATTAGGCAACTAATTTTGAACAAAATTATGGAGTAGAGATCGGGATTTGGACAAAATAATCCACAACTATCATTTAATCAGTTAATCATAAAAAAATAATCGGAAAATTATTCGCGATTACATTGGATTTATCATAGACTTTCCTCGAAAAATTTTAACTTATGAATAAAGATAAAATAATCAGAAATTTTCTTGTCCAAACCCCGATCTCTATTATGGTGGGATAAATTTAAAATAAACATGAACTATTAAAGGTCTTTTTCGTAAAAGTACTTAATCTAGAAAATCCTACTTTTCGTATGACAATTATCGTTAATATACTACGTCATATATTTATATATTTTTGACATTTTCATTTTAAAGTTTCTTCAGAACGCGTCAACCTAGAGGTATAAAATTTTGAATATGGCCTTTTAATAGTATGATAAAAATATAATCATTATCAAAAGTCTATCACTTTATTCCATAAAAGTAAACAACGCCCCGTAGCTTTATACTATCAGCAAAGGTTCGGGTAAATGTACCGGCAGATTCTGATTCTAGACACTCTCAGAAGCGCCACTCTTTGGAAAAATTCCGGAGTTGGGGGAAAGACAATATAGCCAAGCGCGGCCCGCCTAAATTCCGTCTCTCTCTTCCAACTCAAAATATCGAGGAAGAGTCCAAATCACTCGAGCCAGACATGGTTGATGACTGTTTTGGGTAGTTTTAGGTATTAGTTTTAGTATTAAGCTCCATGGCGTTGTTTCAAACTTTCATGGAATAAAATGATATACTTTTGTCCTTATACGTTTGAAAAAAATGGTGACAGGCTTTAAAGTAGAGATCGGGGTTTGGTCAAGAAAATTTCTGATTATTTTATCTTTATTCATAACTTAAAATTTTTCGAGGAAAGTCTATGATAAATCCAATGTAATCGCGAATAATTTTCCGATTATTTTTTTATGATTAACTGATTAACTAATAGTTGTGGATTATTTTGTCCAAACCCCAATCTCTACTTTAAAGAAACCCAAGAATTATTGACCTATAAATATCGTGTGACAAACCCTTTGAAGATGAAAATTTTCCCAAAGTTTGTCATAGCTACAAAATTTAATTTTAAATCCGAGCTAAAAGTGGGTGAGGGTGACGGTTGGATGCTCGCGAGGTACAAGAGCATGTACGGATGGTTTACGGTTTCGGTAGTCTGGGTCCCGGGTTTTAATATTTCAGCGAAGGACCAATTATCGCGTTGAGTTTGGCTGGCGTGCTCCGAGCCTCGAGGCTATGACAAAATTGCGCAAATTTCCCCGTCTTGATAACTCCAGGCTGAGAAATTTTCAGTCTCTCGGAAAACCTAAAAATTGGAATTAGAAATAGGGCATATACTCTTCTTATAATATATACATCAATTGATTGTATATATATATAGAGCAGAAGATAGACGAAAAGCAAACTTTACCAAGAAGGATCAGATAAGGAGAGGAAATGTGGGGACGGCGCGGTTACTACTGCGTCGGCCTAAATTCCCACTCTGGGAGAACGGGGGTAGAGACGTTTCGTGGTAAAATGTTGTCACGTGGGTAAAACGAATCCTTTATGAGACGCGCTAGCTAGCGACCACGTGACAACAGTTTACCTCGAGAATTTCCTATCCCCCCTTTCCACCCGAGTGGGAGGTTGGCTCTTCTCTCTCTAACTCAACGCAGCCTCACATTTCCTCTCCTTATCTGATCCTTCTTGACTTTACAAGCATCTCCATAATTTGTGATTGTTAAAGTGTAGTATCTTAAACTTATTATTTACCATGGTGAAGATATAGCCTATTAGAATATGTTTATTTCAGAGAAAATGGCACTTTATTTTGAACGAGACGTTTCGAGCCAAGGCTCTTCAGTCGTTCGTTAGTTTTACTTTGATTTTAAATTAATAGTAGCTAATGATGTATCTTATTGTTTATAGAACTTAATGTGAGCTTAAAAATAAAACCCATTAAGTCAAAAATTGACAGACAAATGAGACGAGATGATAATTACCTATGAGTGTAATTGAACCATCGTCTAAGTCTCTAATATTATCTTCAGACTAGGCTTGGTTTAAATAAATTGATGATTTCTTCGTAATTGTCGGAAGGCGTTGGCTTTTTTTGTAGTCAAGAAATTCAAAGTTATAAGAACTCCTTGTTTTCCCAATTGCGAATGATATTAATAATCCACCCCATCAAGATGAAATGATGACAATTGCATCGGGAATTGCACTTAACCACCGATCTTTGTCATATTTTCGTATCAATGACTATAAAAACACCTTATTTAAAATAATTAATTTTAAATATTCCTTAAACCGTTCCTATATTTCCTGTAAATTATTTAAAAAAATTCACTGAGGGGAATTTTGTTTTTCAAAATATTATATATAGAACGTTTATTTTGATTAGCGTTGAATTTTCTAAAATTAGAACTTTATTTTTTATTGTTACGGTAATTTTTCTACATGGCATAAGTAAATATTTTCTACGAGTCCTTTTTAACGATATTTCCAAAATATATTTGAATCTCCTGAAAAATCTTCGACTGCGTATCTTTATGCTTATTCACAAGGGGTTACTTTATATTTGAATTTCAAAATTCAAAATATTTGGAATTACTACCGTTTTATCGTAAAATGTCGTCAAGGATTCGTTCGTTTCGTGAAAGGCTGTAGGCTATTGTTATATTAGCTCCCTTTTCCATACATCTAAACCCCTTTAGAGACCATACACCGCGCACTCTGGGTTTTAAAAAGCAAAAATCTCTCCCTTTTGCTTTAAATTTTCTATTTAAGGGGAGTTATCAAAATAGGAAAAGTTAAGGCGAATTTATACACAATTTTAAACCTCGTTGAGAAGAACGTAGTTTTAACCAACTCCCTTCGTTTACGAGTGTATTATCCTTGTGAAATTTTCGTGGAACTATATGAAAGAATTTTCGTTTTTATTACAGGTTTAATATTAAATAGATAGGGCTTAAAAAGGGTATATTCGTTTTTTTTTTTTTTTTTTTTTTTCGTATAACCTCTTCATTTTATAACGTATTTTTCACGCTGGATGTAAAAAGCCTTAAAGGGAGGGTGATAATGTTCTTTAGGCCCCGTTTTCACTGAACTTTTTCAAGCTTTTTCTTTCGCTTTTCCAATAGACGATCTTACCAAATCCATTTACATATCGGCTTTTCTGTTACTAGAAACGAGGATTAAACCAAGAAGGATCAGACAAGGAGAGGAAAAGTGGGAACGGCACGGTTCCTACTGCGTCGGCCTAAACTCCCACTCTGGGAGAACGGGGGACAGACGGGGGTAGAGATGCTTCGTGGTAAATTGTTGTCACGTGGGTAAAATGGATCCTTTATGAGACGCGCAGTAGCCGACGACGCTAGCGATCACGTGACAACAGTTTACCTCGAGAATTTCCTATCCCCCTTTCCACCCGAGTGGGAGGTTGGCTCTTCTCTCTCAAACTCAACGCAGCCCCACTTTTCCTCTCCTTGTCTGATCCTTCTTGATTAAACGAAAAGCTTGATTTAAGCTTCAACTTTGATTTGACGCAAAAGCTCGAATCTTGGCCACAAAAATCTTGATTGAAAACTCGCCTTTAGTCTGTTGAACAAACTCTCCGTTATACATCTATTGTTTTAACTTGATTTGTTTTTCCATATTCCCTTTAAAATGGTGTGTTGTGTTTAGACTTTAGAGACCGTAGGTGGGGTTCGTTAATGGTAGCAGTGTATTTTTGAAAAGAACTGTTCGTGTCCTCGGGGCTATCGTTTTTGACGCTGCTTTTTTCGGCACGTGAAGTGCTGTTCTCTTCCCTTTCTGTTTATCTTGAATAGTTGTATTAACATCGCTATGTTCGATATTTTTCCAAAAGTTTCGATGGGTTTATTTTAAAGTTTATTACGCGTGAATAATTTTAAAAGTTTTTAAAGGGATATATTCGATATACTCTGAAAATGTGAATTAAAATAATGGATACATCCTATTAAGCCTAATCCAAACTAGGACTTTTAACAATGGACTCCTATCTTAATATTCCTTGATCCAAATGATGTTGTAACTTCGCTATATTGTCCAATATTCATTGCTCAATTCGAGGGGGCAGTTTGAACTCCGTGCTCTTTTAAAACTTAACTCGGGTGTACCACTAATTCATAAGTGACTTAACCATTTTTTTATTATTTCCAAAAAGTCTAAAATTAAGCTTAATTACACGCGTCATTATTATTTATTATATTATTATTTATTATATTTAGATATAGTTGAAGTTTTTAACAGAGAAAACGTCATAGTATTTATCGACCAATTACGATCGACTGAAAAAAGGCCTCGGTTCGAAACGTCTCGTAAATAAAGTTTCTCTATAAATACCATGTCATTTTTTTTTCAACTATGATCTAATTGGAAGTCGCTGTTGTAAAATTTTAATAATATTACCTAATACTCCATCAATTCCTATAATTTACAAGCTTGTTAGGGACCAAAATAATCATTGAAAATATTTTTTCAAAAGGAATTTGGATCCCTTTCAAAGTTGCAACAAATAATATATACATTTATATATAAATATAATCCAAAGTTAAGTGTAATCACCCTTACACCAGAATATATTAAAAATAGTTTGTAGCAGGGAGGCCCGAGGCGGTCGTTGGTGTAATTTAGTCGTCGTTCAAAACGGCGTGGAGGATACTAATTGCAATTTTGGGAGGGAAAAGACGATTTAGTGGCAAAGCGAGCGAAAAAACGATTAAGCCAAACCAGAGAGTGTGAGTGAGAGAGATATAGAAAAAAAAACTACCACGAAATTGTCACAATTCGTTGGTCGAGCGCTTCGCTCCTCCCGACTCGGTCGGTCTCGCGCCAAAGTAGAACCCTATTACAATAAATACGCCTACCGTAACCTCTAGAAGCTGAGAGCTTCGAGAGAGCCAGAGAGAGATGGAGAGTGGAGACTGAAGTTAAGGTACCTTCACGAGATCGGCCGTTAAAGCGTAGACTGTCGCTCTAATTCCATTACCTGATCCTTTTCCATTAGATTGTCTCATCTTGGTTAGAAGTTTATCATAGAGAATAGAAAAAAGATGTCGTTCCTCCAAAAATTGCAAAACTTTGAGATAAAGTACTTTAGAGCTTCCGGTTTGCTCGGTTTATCCTAGGGTGTAACGCACATTTTTGCATCCGGAAGCTCGTCGGTACCATCTTGGGAAAGGACGGACTGGCTTAGAGGTCGGATTTTGGACAAGATAATCCACAAATATTTGGTTAATTAATAACAATAAACAGTTAAATTTTCGCTATTACATTGCATTTATCGTAAACTTCCCTCGTATAATTTCAAATTATGAATAAAGATAAAACAAAGCGAAATTATCTTGTCCAAACCCTGACCTCACTTCGGGTCTCAACCGCTTCTAGTAGCGTTACTCGCGTCTTATTTCGTGGGCCTACGTTTATTTTGGCGTCTCGTGAAAGGACCTTTAATAGTAAGAAAAAGAAAGATAAGTCTTCGGCGGCGAAAGTCAAGAGCGCACTCGTATAGCGCGCGCGGCCCTCGAAGGTGCAATGAAGGGGGTGGCGTTGCTGAACTTGAGAAAGAGAGAGTCCGAAGCTGGTCGAGAGAGGGAAGGATCGAACGGGAACCGCTGGCGGAGAGAGATGAGGGCATCTCTAGGTGCATTAAGGGCATTGACGTCAGAGCTCGCTTCTCGCTTCAAATCCTGGGCGGATGACGTCAGAAGGACCCCGGGATGCTAAAATCGATCCCGCAGCCTCTCACAGTCCTCATCCCCCCATCTCTTTCTCTTCTCTTCCTTCTCTTACGAGGCTCATTGGGATTCATTCGCATTATAATCGTAATATCCAAATCTCAAACTTTATAAACACAGTCTGACTGTCTGAGAAGCGGAGGCAATTTGGTTTTTATTTATAGTAAAGCTTCTGATAGTGGTTTGGTTTTTTTTTTTTTTAATTTTGATAAAGTTGCGTATCTGGTGATTTTAGAATGGAACGTTTACTGTAATTTTAGTAACATCATCTCTTGGGTAAATTATTTTTAGTTTCAAAGGACTTATTATGACAAACTATATTTGTATTTTTATAACATAATTTATTGGAATATGATAATTATTTTTTATCTTATTTTCATTCCCCATATATTCTTTGAACATTTTGTTATCCTATTTCCATTTCACATTACTGATTATTTTAATATTTTAAATCATATTTTTGAGCTAATTTTAAATTTTCGTTTCACGTGGCATATTATTTTCATATTTTCAATCTTATTTTCATATCACATGACGAATTATTTAAATATTTTTAATCTCATTTTCATTTCACGTCATATTATATTGACATTTTTGATTCAATTTTAATTTGATATTTTATTTTAATTATTATCAGTAGATTCTGATGTTTTTACACGCTAGGTTTATCTTGAGTATTTTCACTCTAGAATTTAGATTATAGTTATGCGCGACCAATCTGAGGGTCATTTATACACTTAGTTTGTTGTCAAATCTATTTTTTAAAAACAAAAAAATTACCATAATATTAAACGGAAAAATATTTTTGAAGAATTTTGATTTCAATGCGAACCGGGCTCCGCTGGTCCTGATACGAGTTTTGCGTCGGTATATCTTCTCTCATCTTTTTCATTCGGGCCTCCGTCTTCTTATAATCCTTCCCAGTTAATTGTTCTTGTTTTCCTTCTCTTTTTTATCAACAAGACATATATTCTTCTAATTTTTTCGAACCTTTTCTTGGCTTTCTCGGGAGGGTTTGGCCCGCGTGGCTTTCTGTCTTTCGGTCGAAATACATCTTGATTTATATCGCTGTTGCTCCCGCCTCGGAACAATGGGCATTTTTTACCGCTTCATTTAGCCATTTTTTAAGCTATACCCGTTCGCCCCAGAAGCACTGCGGTTTTTTTTTTTTTTTTTTTTTTGTCTTGACGTAAATGCATCCGCGGTTTCTTGATGGTTTATGCCTTTACGAGATTCAATAAAGGCAAGAACAAATTTATAATAATAGAATAATTGGAGATGTTGGGGTTTCTTACCTTACCGTATTTCAAAATCTATAAAATATGAAGAAATTTTAAAATTGGACAAAAATTAAATGAAAAAACTTTAAGAGCCTTTCACACGAACTTTTGTTTTAAACTACAACTAGTTCTAGTTTGTCGTTGTAAATAAAAATTGGTCCACTTTGTAAAATTAAAATCTTCTTTGAAAAATTGGGCTGCAATACCCAATTTATAGGCAACTTATTACGCCAACTTCAATAATTTTACAAAAATTAGAGACTCACAGGGTTTAATAATTTACGATCTCTATAGGAATGGTACAATTACTTTCCACAAGGGCGTTTTTTGGTTCCATTAAATTAGATTTAGTTTAGACAAAGCCGTTTTGAGAAACTATAGCCGCGTTCAGGACTTGGAATCTATTTAAACCGTTCCAAAACATTTCGCTAAGGTCGTGTGAACGGGAAACCGTCTTTTCTCGAATCGATTTGATTCGATTTCTCGAAACTACTTCAGGAACCAGTTTCGTACCTATTCGTTTTCAACAATCGATATATGAAGCTACAAATAAATCGATTTATAAAGATAATGCGTGGACACGTGACGCTTAAAACGATTCCTGGCGATTTGATTATCGGTTTGATTTTACTGTTTCAAATCGATTCAGAAATGCGAGTGTGACCGTAGCTTAAGTTTTGTAAACCGCTGACCTACCTGCCCAAAACCGTTGGTCAATCTATAATTTGAGGTAAAAATGTTCTCGTGTGGAATTGAAAATTTCAAACTTAATTTCATTAATTGAAAACATCGGTTTATATAATAAAGCTTTAACTGTCCTACATTCTTCAATAGAGATCGGGGTTTGGAGAAAATAATCCACAACTATCAGTTAATCAGTTAATCATAAAAAAATAATCGGAAAATTATTCGCGATTACATTGGATTTATCATAGACTTTCCTCGAAAATTTTAAGTTATGAATAAAGATAAAATAATCAGAAATTTTCTTGTCCAAACCCCGATCTCTATTCTTCAATTACTTAATTACTTAAATGCAATTAATTTTAAATATTAAACTCATTTTTTATAGAGATTTTTGTTATTCGGTAAACGAATTTTGTTAACAACTAGAAATTAAATTGTTCTTTAGAATAAGTTTAAAACTGATTATAATTAGAAAATTGAACACTGGTGAGTTAAAAATCCTCGCTTTCTAAATTGATGGCTAGAGTTATTTTATCTTAGAATGTATCCCCTTTGAGAATTAGTTGCGCGAATGCAAGGATGAAGGTAAGGGTATCGAGATTTGAGCAATTAGGGTTAGTGGTTTTGTTTCCACAGTTTGTTCGAATTTTAAATTAAGGCTTCTTGTCTCGGGATTTTGCATGGATGAAACTAAGTTAAACATTCCCTTGAAGTATTGACTTTAAGCTTTTAAACTTTTATCAAAGTTGTAACGTTGGATTCCCAGGAGAATTCGTTCGACACTGTCACGGCTATAGTCAAAGACAATTTGCATTTTCAGCTATATAAATATATACGTGCCTCTGATTTCTTTTGTGGAAATTCGAACCGATTCATATATTTAATTATACATCTCTCGAAGAGATTTGTTCCACGAATCTAAATTAAAATTTTAAACGAATTTATACAGGTTCGAAGAGAGCTTTAATGAAAGGCGCTTTCATATAAAGTGTTCTTCGTTTTTACCTAACACCTTCTGATGTTATATCAAGACGAACAGCGATTTATCGTAAAGCTATTATCCCTATAATGAAGCGCTTATAAACCTATATATTGTATCAAAAGTTTATCGATTTATTCCATAAAAGTAAACAAAGTTGCGTAACATAATACTATCAGCAAAGGGTTAAGGTAGACGTACTAGCCCATCACTTAAAAATAACCAAAAAAGTCATCACCCCTGTCTGGCTAGAGTGGTTTGGACTCATCCTCGATATTTTGAGTCGGGAGAGAGGGACGGAATTTAGGCGGGCCGCGCATGGCTAAATTGTCTTCCCTCCCAACTCCGGAATATCTCCAAAGAGTGGCGCTTCCGATTTCACTATTTATACCAACTGCGGCCGCTAGAGTGTCTCGAATCAGAATCTGCCGGTACGTCTATTTTGGCCCTTCGCTGATAGTATACGGGATGTTGTTTACTTTTTTAGCCCGCTGCCATGCTCATTAAAATCGTCAAAGCCCCGCCCAGAAAGAAACTGACGCCTCTTTTCTAGCCTGTAATAACCCATTATCGAAAATTGGCTCCTTTCACAAAAAAAAAATATCTCTGGCATCGTGGAAAGATAACTAAAATAATCAATATACGTCTAAGAGTCTTTGATCTTACATAAAACATTCAGAAAAGGCTAGGAAATGGATCTATGATTATTGGGATTGGATATCGATTTAAAAATAATGGTTCTCGTTTGATTGATTTAATATTTGAGTGACTAATATCATTTATTGAAACTAATTTAAGATTTAGGTTACCTAATCGGACATTTATGTAACAAATTATAGTCCCCATACGGAAATACAGACGTTTCGGAGAGAATTATATAATTTAGATATTAGTTTTTCCGAGGGATGTTTCAGGATTTATTAACCCTTTAAAGGGAGAATGTAATCTAATAACAAGTGATTTTTTTATCGTCTCCTTATTGTTTAAATAGGCCTAATCCACCAATAAAAAGTTTACAAAACAAATATTAAACTAGAAACAAATTTAGAACTTACCCGGAAAATATTCTTAGCGGGTTAATGGAGATCCTGAATTGCCTCCGTGTAAGGTCTAGCGACCAATGAATAAAGGCAAGTCGTTCACGCGATATCTCCACGAGAATTATAATCGCGTTTGATTGGTCGCTAGACCTTATACGCGAGGAAAACAGGATCTCCACGAATCCCGCTAAGCCTGTTTTCCGGGTAAGTTTTAAATTTATTTCTAGTTTAATATTTGTTCGTAAATTTTTTCGCTAGTGGATTAGGCCTGTTTAAACAAAAAGGATTAGGTTGCATTCTCCCTTTAATATATATATATATATATATATATATACAATAGAAATGAAAAACAGAATGATTGAGAGAAGAAAAAAGTTACGAAACAAAATAAAAAAAAAAAACTAAAAAAAACTAGCTAGGTTCTGGACTAATCCGACAAAAAGCTTTTCGATTGCTGTTTATTCCCAACACGTTCTTTTTAGAGTGCGAGAATTGGACGCGAGTGAAATAATCAGTTGGAACTCGAAGAAAACGAGCGAAATACAGAGAGATAGAGAGAGAGAGAAAATGAGACACCGTTTTTCTTTTGGTCGTTCTTTTAGTTTAGCTCATCGCTATCTAGCCAGCCACGTCTCCCGTCCATAGTTATCCCCTCGAGGATAAATTCCAAAGTTTAGGATTAGCCCTCGTGCCTCCAAGATGGTCAGGGTTTAGCTAAAAATGTTTAACTCGGCGTTTTTTCCGAGGGATTAAATGATTTCGAGGATTTCGAGATAAATCGTGATGGCTAAAGGATATAGTATCTTATATATTTGGATCAAGAACGTGACTTTTCGGGGAATTACTTTTTGGTGGTTGGGGCCATAAATGGTGTGATTATAATTGCCTGTTAGTTACGCTGTAATTTACTAGGGAAATATGCTATGGTAAAATTACCAAAATGATAATTTATAATTTGAAAGTGAACTAATTGCTTAAAGATGTTAACAATTTAAAGGTTTAAAATCGTCTGCTATAATCTTCTTTTCGATAGTTATTCATCTTCGGTATCGTTAACGATATAATAATGTTAATTTTCATGTCTGAGTCGCATTGCCCTATCAATGCAAAGTCCGTATCCAGAAAAATATTTCATTTCTCACGAGTGTGAAAGTTGTTTAGTCAGAATTAAGAATTGAATCCTTTGAAGTAACAGAAATTCAAATTGAATATCGGTAAATTACCGCTTAATTTACTAATTTCCAAAATTACGGTAATTAATTTGAGAACTCTAATCACGTACGACTTGGATACGAGTCGGGGCTAATCACTTTAGTATTTATGCATCGATTAACCGATTACGTAACTGACTAAATCCTTTGACAGTGCTAAATACGTTGTCAGTGACGTAATCGCTCAAGTACAGTCAAAGCTATACAGCTAGGCTTATACCCCGACTACGTGGAGTAATTAACCTTTCGCTTGTATTCTATAGCTGGATTAGAGTTCAAAATATGAGATTTTGTATGTATTATGTCGATGCTAAAATAAACTTAGATAAATCTACTACTCCAAATATATTTATATATATATATATATATACCCATTCTGATATATATATATATATATATATATATGAATGAATACCAGAAGAAATGGAAAGTTAGTAAAAGTTTTAGACTGTATAAAAAAGTGGTCGCTACTATATAAATGTATCATCATTCTTTACTATATCTTCGTAACGCAGTGTTTCATCTCCTATTTTTATATCTGCGGAATCGGGGTCTTAACCAAGGCAACCAAATATGTTATTTTTTGCCACTCCCATCAGCAATGTCAATTCAAGAGATCCAATAAGTTTTTGTTACGCGTTAAGGGGGTGGAGCTCTTCCTTGAATTACGAGTCGTACTTAAGCGAAGGTAATAATTCAATTATTCCTTCTATTACTCAAAAAAACTTTGATTTAAATGAAACCTCTCCTATAATGACATTGACAGACGGTGCGCGCGATAGTATTGACCCTCTCCGCGGAGTTAATCGAGCAAGTTTTGACAAGTTAGGAAATCTTTTTCTCAATCCTTCTAAGCGCAAAGCTCTTCGCACTCGATTCTGCAACGATTTTTCTCCCAAAATTGAATTATCATTTGGAGAGAAGACGGGAAAAGCATTCTACAGTTTGCTTCCGAGGGGAAAGAAAATGATACGAGAAAATATTGTTCTTTGAATCATTTTCAGTTATCAACGGGTGGAAAGATTCGCTCTTTTCAATCTTAACAATTTAAACACCTAAGATAGAAAGTACAATGTTAAAATATATACTATAATATGGTTATGTTTGTGGCTCCGCTCTGGAAGTGGCGGCTCCAAATTTTTGTTTCAATTATTACCCCAAATAAAACCTTTGGGAATCTAGAAATTTACTCGAATATGAGCTTTCTAGGCCACGTAATTTCATTTTCTGGGCCCCCTTGAATTATATATGCATGAAAACATTGTCCTTGCCCAGAAGTAAATGTTTTAAAGGCCCAAAAATTATACAATTAGTCTTCCCTTGTTAATAATAATAAGCACCTGTAGATTTGCTCTTATCGTGAAAAAATCTAGTAAGATGAAATTATTTTCGTGGGAAAAATGACGAAATTTTTAAATCTTCCTTATACGTGATGCAAATATAAAATGAAGTAAACTGTAGATTCAATTGAAGTATTCAGCGTAAGTTTACGAAGCTTTATAGATTTATTTAATATTTTAGTAACCAAATCGAATGACAGTTAGGTTTTATACGTATTGTAAATTGAAACTGATTTTAACTTCAGGATATATAAGCTTCAGTCATTTCCACCTCGAGCTGAAAGCTTGAGCAAGCTTTGCGTTTTGATTCTAACTTGATCCTGGAATATGGCAACGTTCATACTAGAGATTTTCAGCCTAGAGGTCGGGGTTTGAACAAGATTATCCACAAATATTTGGTTAATCAGTTAATCATAAAAAAATAATCGGTTAATTATTCGCGATTACATTGCATTTATCATAGACTTCCCATGGATAATTTCAAAGTATGAATAAAGATAAAACAAACAGAAATTATCTTATCCAAACCCCGACCTCTATTTCAACCCTTTTTCAAGCCGCCCCACCTCCAAAATGGTTCAAAAAGAATTTCAAAGTTTTAGTGTGAACGCGGTTTGTATTATGAGGCGACGTTTCGGCGGCCATTTTCATTCCCTTTTCGGATCTTCCTTATATAGATCTTTTCTTTTTATCTTCTTTATCCTCCGTGGAATGTAAAAGGACACCCATTGATTCCTTTCCTGTAGCTTTAATGCCATCTGGCTCAACAGGCGTGTGACACCGAGCGATCGTTATTTTATTTTAACTGAAGAAATCGTGAACGAAAAATAAATTAAAAAAGTTTCTTGGCGTAATACGGCGGGGCTGGGTCACGCGGCAGATGTTTCATATTTATTAAGAGTTTTCAACATTTTTTGAAGATTATATGAATATTAATTTTGGGTGCATTTTAGAGAACTTTTTAAATTATTCCTAGGAAAAATCAAATTTTAGAGATCGGGGTTTGGACAAGAAAATTTCTGATTATTTTATCTTTATTCATAAACTAAATTTTTTCGAGGAAAGGCTATGATAAATCCAATGTAATCGCGAATAATTTTCCGATTATTTTTTTATGATTAACTGATTAACTGATAGTTGTGGATTATTTTGTCCAAACTCCGATCTCTATTTAAGTCAATCTGATCATGATTAAATCAGATTGAATGATGATTAAATTTAACTGAATCAATATAATCATGATCAAATCGAATTTAATCAGGCGAAGGGTTTGCTTGTGATTGTTTTACCCTAGAATTTTATAATTATTGTTTAGAATTGAATTTTAAATAGACGATTTGGTGTTAGAAAAACAAACAAACAAACTTTAAATTTGTTGGCAACCATTCCTAAGAGATTAAATCCGTAACTTCAAGGGAGATTAGCTTTAGCTCGATTGCCAGCTCCTCTTGAATAATAGTAAATAAATATGCAAATTATTTGATGCAAACTCAAAGTGAAGTAGAATGTCTTGTTAGGGAAAAAGTGGCGGGAGGACATCCTACCGCCTAATCATTGTCTCAAAACCCTGGCGATTCTTAAAGGTATTCGGCCACTTGTATAATTAGCTGGCGCGCTCCGGGGGTGACAAGACGAGGGGTTTGTTTGGACGGCAAATTTTGGTCGGAAATTTGAAATTTAAATCAGCCCATTAAAAGTCCGAGAGACGCGACACGTAATGATCACAGACCAAGGGAAAGGAGCGCCTTATAACCGGGTTTAAGTCTTCTTAAGTACGCCGCTGAAAAATAAAATTACGCTGCGAAAGCTAAATGTATTAATGAGGCTCGAATCTTCTGTCATTGTAGACCTTTGTTAATAATTGGCGAAACAATCGCTCGAACGACGATTGAAATTCAATTAGCGCATCGCTTGCTAGAATATTTTAATTATATTCCTTAAAGGGAGAATGCAACCTAACAACAAGCGATTTTTTTTATCGATTCCCTATCGTTTAAATAGCCCTAATCCAACCGTAAAAAAAAAATACAAACTAATATTAAACTAGAAATAACTTACCATCCAAATATTCTTAGCTGGATTCATGTAGATATCCTGAACTCCCCTTATAAGGAGTATCAACCAATGACATTTATCATGGAGGTCCTGCATCCCCCATATAAAAGCTATCGATCAATGTCAGTGGTCGCTATTCCTTACACGGGGAGTTCAGGTGATATCCATGAATCAAGCTAAGCCTCTTTTTAGGATTTAATATTTGTTTTTAAATATTTTTGCTGTTGGATTATGCCTAAATCGATAAAAAAAAGCACTCGTTTTTAGGTTGCATTCTCCCTTTTAAGACTAATGGGATAAGCCTTAATCAGGCCTACAATATGATATATAATTACAGAAGGTATAGAGGCAATGTTTATCTAAAATATAAAATTGTCAAGTTACGTTTGTCTGTCCATGTGGAGCGATAAAATGTACACGCAAAGCTAGATGCACTACGATAAACCTCGCTGCAAACTCTTAATTGAATGTTGCAAATCCAGTTTAATTTGATATTTAATTTGACATCACGTACCGAGTTTGAATTTATTTATTTTTTCGCGCGAAAGTCAAGTAACTCGCTTTATTTCAAAAGTCGAAGCATGGAATATAAATATAATAAAATGTTGAATTTTTAAAACGAAATCTAATGCTTCTGTTTTATCATTTCAGATTTTTGTTCCTATGACGTCATCATTTTCATCATTATCATCATAGAACTTCTCTGAAGGGTCACGTTTGGCCACTGGAGCTGCGAGAGGCCGACCAACGACTGGATCAAGTTTAATGAGCGGTCCTGATAAGAGAGGATCGTGGGAAACTACTTGGCACCCACGTCACAAAGTGCCAAAAAATGATTCCCGAACGCGTAGTGCCATAAAGTACAAACATGGCCCAACATAAAGTCGCGTAATCGCGTATAGTCGCGTAGTTTAAATTTATAAATTTTCTCGCGTTAATCTGAAGAAATAACGTCCCATACATGGTAAGTCCTTTATTTTGAATGTACTTAAATTTAAGGTGTTACTTTAATTTATGCGATGAGTGATATTTAATTTTTAATTGGTTGGTGATATTCTGTTTTTAATTAATGGGTGATACTGTGACTTTAATTTAAGGGATTTGCGATACTGTGACTTAAATTTTAGGGATTTGCGATACTGTGACTTTAAGGAATTTGCGATACAGCAACTTTAATTTAAGGTATTAAGGGATTTGCGATACTGTGACTTTATTTTAAGGGATTAAGGAATTTTCGACACTGTGACTTTAATTTAAGGGATTAAGGGATTTGCGATACTGTGACTTTAATTTAAGGGATTAAGGGATTTGCGATACTGTGACTTTAATTTAAGGGATTGAGGGATTTGTGATACCGTGACTTTAATTTAAGGGATTTGCCATACTGTGACTTTAATTTAAGGGATTTGCGATACAGCAACTTTAATTTAAGGGATTTGCGATACAGCAACTTTAATTTAAGGGATTTGCGATACAGCAACTTTAATTTAAGGGATTTGCGATACAGCAACTTTAATTTAAGGGATTAAGGGATTTTCAATACTCTGACTTTAATTTAAGGGATTAAGGGATTTTCAATACTCTGACTTTACTTTAAGACATTTGCGAAACTGTGACTTTAATTTAAGGGATTTGCGATACTCTGACTTAAAAGAATTTGTGATACTGTGAGTTTAATTTAAGGGATTTGCGATACTATGACTTTAATTTAAGGGATTTGCGATACTGTGAACTTAACGGATTTGTTGTGCTTGGTCCTTGGACTTTATGTTAAGGGATTTCTGATGCTTTGACTTTATGTTAAAGGATTAGTGACATTGTGACTTAACTTTAAGATGTAATACTTTGACTTTAATTTAAGGGATTTGTGATACTGTGGATTTAATTTAAGGGATTTGTGATACTGTGGATTTAATTTAAGGGATTTGTGATACTGTGGATTTAATTTAAGGGATTTGTGATACTGTGGATTTAATTTAAGGGATTTGTGATACTGTGGATTTAATTTAAGGGATTTGTGATACTGTGGATTTAATTTAAGGGATTTGTGATACTGTGGATTTAATTTAAGGGATTTGTGATACTGTGGATTTAATTTAAAGGTACAGACCGGGATAAAAAAAAGTGTGTCTTAAATTATAGAGCGTATATTAAAACGACTAATATCATATCGCAAAAAATTTAATAGTTAGTAGATATTAAGATATTTGCGTTTATTATAAGCAAAAAGTGATCTCTAGTGAACGCCATTTTAGTTTTTTCATACCCTTTCGATGCCTGCTGAGGATCGGCTTCGCCGATTGGTTTATTTCTCACCTAAAGTCACATGACTCTAGCTGAAAATAGATGTGGGTATAAGCGCGCTCAATTTCTTTAGAGTCAAATAAGATATGCCGGGCCGAAACATAGGCTACTTCCGAAGGATCCCGCGCGCGAACACTAACCCGAAGGTCGGTCGGCCAGCTGAGCTAGTAGTAGTCAGTACTAGGTATTAACCGAGTCTTAAGTTGATTTGAAGAATTAGAAGGTAAGAACTAAACTGCATTCATTAATTACGCAATTAGGCATGTTTTCGTAGAAAGTTAGAAATCACAATCACAAAATTACGGGTCTTCTTACGAAGTTACGAACAGACGATCCGACTGCAACCGACTCGAATGGCCTTCGTTTAGCGAATCTTTATTGGGTGACTTAAAGGCCAATCATTGAAGCGGATCCTTATTTTTAAAACTCGAAATGCCGGGAAGCAAATATGGCGTTCTTCTAGGAACGTAAATTTCGGTTTTAAAATGATATTTATAAATTAACCAAGACTTAAATCACTATAATGTGTTTTGATTTGTAGTTTTTTAAGCATGCTCTTTCCAATGGAAGTACTTTTAAAGTTGGGTTGCCTTTCCCTTTAAGGGATGTGTGATTGTATGGATTTAATTTAAGGGATGTGTGATTGTATGGATTTAATTTGAGGGGTGGTTAGTGCTGTGGCTTATTTTTAATGTAATAGATGGTTAACACTGTGACTTAGTTTTAATTGCATGAATTTGAATTTAATGTACCAAAAGTTTAATATAAGTTTAAATCAAGGGGAGGATCATGTCGTAAGCGACTTTAACAAATGGAATGTACCATTTGATTTTAATTCAATGGGTGGATCATGTGACTTTAAGTTTAATTTACGGGATGAAATATGATTTTAATTTAAATTTAAAAGCGCGAGACGCGAGTTTGATGCTGTTCTTTTATTTTGAATTTATTGACATTGCGTGATACTGCTAACGCGAGATAATGAATGACGTGTTCCTAATCCACCAATATACGACACTTTTAATCATAATTATGTTTCGCGAAAGGGTATAAAAAGAACTGAAAGGTTGCCTATTCCCATAATTAATCCGCACCATTGTTACAAGGTATAAATCCATATCACCGCCCAGCATGGGGCTATAAACGTCAATCCGTAAGATTGTAGCTAAAATTATCCACCAACGTACGTAACTAAAACCATTTAGGGTTATAGAAAAATCCCTCAATGGGAAATTTCCCGTATTAAATATGTGTATTAATGTTATGACATAACGTTCTTTATTTTTCGCGCCAAATCCCTGACGTATTTTGTACGGGCTCTTCAGTCCAGAAAAAAGAGTCACATTTATTTTTTTTATCTGTGTTTTTTATACTAGCGTCGAGGGCGAGTGATGGGTGGACATTGGCTACTTCTTTAGCTAAACATAGAAGAGCGAACATCGACTCCCAAAGGTGATTTAGGCATCCACTATTTTAGGGGGTTTCCCCCTCGAGGGACCTAACACCGGTCGTTGAAGAAAACGAATGGAAATAACGGGTTCTAACATAGACCAACAACACCTAAGCCGCGTTCATACTAGGCCTTGGAATCGATTTAAACCGATTCAAAACGTTTTGCTAGAGTCACGTGAACGGGAAACCGTCTTTTCTCGAATCGATTTGATTCGATTTCTCGAAACTGCTTCGGGAACCAGTTTCGTACCGATTCGATTTCAACAACCGATAGATGAAGCTACAATAAATCGATTAATTAAGATAATGCTTAAAACGATTCGTATCGATTTGAATATCGGTTTGATTTTACCGTTTCAAATCGATTAAGAAATGATCGTAGATCTAGAAGTATAAAGCCGAATTCTGTAGTCAGCAGTGGTGCCGCCAAGGGCTGGGAGAAATAGATTATTTGGATTATGCACTATAAAGCAGGGTAAAGAGACAGATTATCCACGAAAAAATACTAAGTTATACGAGTACATCCTTATTATTCTTACCCGTACCTTACAAATAAGCGAGACTTCGTCTGCTTCCTAAACTTCGAGTCTAACTTGGTTAGATTAACAGTAAATTAACTGTGTGTGCTAAAATCATAAGGAAGTCATTGTATTTTTTGCACCAGAAAAATATTCCAAATATATTGACACTAACTGTGAATTTGCGCAAGTAGTTAGCATAATCTATACAGTAAAAAAATTTCGTTGATTGAAACTAGACTCTAGTCTGAACTGAATCGAAAAACCCTTTTCGTAGTGGTTGGTCTAAGAATCTAGCCCGGGTCAGTAGTTGTGACAAACGAGCTTCCAGAGCTAATGACTACAGCCCGACTCCCAGTGGGCGGAACTAGAACTAATAGCCCACTTTTAACGGGCACTATTCTTTTGCTTGTGTGTTTTTTTATTCTTTCTATTCACCGTTCTTAGAAAGTGGGTGATTTTTTTCTTTTGGGGGGGGGGGGTTATTTTTACCTTTTTCCATTTAAGAGAAGTTGCTCTAGTGGCTTTGGTGCATGGCGTCGCCTTTCTTCAGGTGGCTACGTGTATTAATGGATGTCTGATGAGATTTTGGGTGTAGGGTGTTAGGAAAGACGGTTGGAACTATAGATATTTAGCCTCTCCGTAGAGGTGTAGGACAGTAGGGGTGTAAGTGAAGGTCTAGGAAATTCCTTGTAAAATGGTAATTATTTTTGATTAAAACTACATTGTAACTTACATCAGTGAGGAAGGGTGGTATGGTTAATTTGTTTGACATTTATTTTTCATTATTCCCTTAATGACTTCCTGGAAAATAAATCGAAATTAAGTTACTTTCTCTACTTACTTAAGGTCTTAGATGAATCAAGTGAAAATCAAGAGATACTGACATAAGGGGAGGTTCTGTATTTTTATGTAGAAACTGGCTGTTTTCCCGAACTATAGTTACCTGTGTATTTTAATAGACTTGTTATTATCCGTATTAATTAGTTTTTAAATATGTGATTACTGGAACTTCTTTTTTCTAGTTCTTTCATTGTTAAACATACCCAAAACCTAGGCTTAGTCGACGTTTTTAATTAGGCTTAGTCGACGTTTTTAATTAGGCTTAATCGACGTTTTAAATTAGGCTTAATCGACGTTTCAAATTGGGCTTAATCGGCGTTTCAAATTAGGCTTAATCCACGTTCCAAATTAGACTTAATCGACGTTTCAAATTAGGCTTAATCGACCTTTGAAATTAGGCTTAATCGACTTTTGAAATAAGGCTTAATTGACTTTTGAAATAAGGCTTAATTGACTTTTGAAATAAGGCTTAATCGACTTTTAAAATAAGGCTTAATATTCAATTATTAATTTAAAAGAATTCGTAATATATACTATATATTATAGTTCTTCATTTAATTGTTCAGGAAAATTACCACTTTTTACATCAAAATACAAGACTTAAAATATCTAACCTTGAAACTTAGTATTTTAATTATAATTATCTAATCATATAAGAAGCTCAGCCTGTTAGGCGTCTTTTTGACTGAAGGCCATGCACTGCTAGTAGAACACTTTTACAGGCGCCATTAGAAAATACATTGAAAAATTACCACCTAGGAGTTCGCTTTTCGCCTAACACGACGACCGAAAGAAACTTACCCATAAGGATTAATAGATTTTTAGCGAAATAATTAAGTAATTAAAAAAACCTATGTTATGGTTTTTCCTCTGTGTATATTTACTCCATTTAGGCTTAATATAGTAAATGGGATATTAAAATTTAATTATTTAATGTAAGAATAATTAATTATAAAAAGAAAGAACTCCGCCATCCCCGTGGGGCGGATGAGGCTCGCAATCCTTTTAACCCTTGTGAATAATTTAAAAGTTTTCGGAGTAATTTTCAGCCCCAAAAAGAGGTTAAACGGGAACTATGGATCGAGGTTCTAAATAAAGAGAAAAGCTACTGAATTATTTTATTTTTAGGAGAGTTAAAATATAGATTTAAAGTAATTTATTACACGGAAAAACGAAATGTTACATGCTAAATCATTTTCTTTGTAATAATCTTAAATTAAACATTTTAAATCTTCGTTTACACTATGATAGTTTAAAGTAAACAACCTGGTTAATTTGAATTCGAGATTTTGAAAAACATTCAAAATAATAATTAATTTAGAGATCGGGGTTTGGACAAAATAATCCACAAATAATCAGTTAATCAGTTAATCATAAAAAAATAATCGGAAAATTATTCGCGATTACATTGGATTTATCATAGACTTCCAGTGGATAATTTCAAATTATGAATAAAGATAAAATAATCAGAAGTTTCTCTTACTTAGTAGTTCTTTGAAATATTACCTTTGATATCAGCTGTTAAAAACGATATTTTCCTTTAAAGATAATTTAATTCACGATACTAAACTTATTTACTTAAAACGCTGGTTAAACATCGCAATTATAATATATCATCGATATCATTAAGCCTAAATAATTGAAATTCAAATTCCAGCTCTACGATTTTAATTTAAAAATAATTAGTTTGAAATAAAAACTCAGGGACAGTTTGCATCGACTACTTTTTTCTAACGAAGTTTAACATTAGTCGTGTTTACACTAGAGGCTTTGAAACCGTTTTAAATCGATTTAGAAAGGTCAAATTGTAAAATTTTGGGGTCAACTATAAAGATAATTTCCCGAAATATATAATTATTATCTTGAAATGTTGATTTGAACTTAGATTACATAAATTAGTGTAATGTTGGGTCGACAAAGTCAGAGAGCCGCGGAGAATTAAATATTTTTATATTTTCAACTCCTTGAAAATTTTCGTGAATTTTGGTAATGTAGCGTTTCTAACGCGTATTTTATTATTGAGAATCGGATTAAAAATAACTTGGTTTTTAGATTTCAGTAGCCCTTTAGCACCGTTTAGGTTTAATACCATTTAATGGTCTTTGTTTCTGCGTAACCCTTTTAAACAAGCGTGTACTTGTATAGCGGTAAAGTCCAGCACGCAATAAAACAAATTTTTTGGGGGAAAAAAGAAGACGCTTATTAATTATGGATAAGTTTTCGACGCAATCGTTGACGTGTTACGCGCCACGGGTCAATTTCATTACCACCAATGGATCTAACTCTTCTACACGAACGTCCCTCGTTTTCCCCAATAATTCACCTTTTCCGCTTAGTAAAGCACCCATTATTTTTGCATTTTCATTAGTTCTGAATTCTTAATTAAAATAAAAATGTTTTCTTTAAAGGGAGGGTGAAGAGATTTTTTTTTTTTTTTTTTTTTTTTTTGATTCCACTTCTAAAATTAAAACATTCGAGAAATCTCTCTTTGAATTGTGCGTATTCAATAGTAGAACTTCTGACGAATTAAAATACCCTCCATCTTTTGCTTCATATTTTATGAGTCTTTTGATTAGTCAAAGGTTCTCCTTTTTTTGTTGTACGCGCGATTGTGGGCTTGAAAATAGTCAAGAATGAGATACATGTATAGCGAGATTCAAAGAGTGAATCCCGCAGTAAGTGTCACGTGGATTTTATCCAGCCAAAGGTGGGGCGTCTTTTGATTAGTTCTCCTTTTAATTGAAATCTAAAATCTGAATGTTTTCCTCGAAAAATTTTAAGTTATGAATAAAGATAAAATAATCAGAAATTTTCTTGTCCATACCCCGACCTCTAAGCTCAATAATAGCTACGCAACCGTAGTGATGACGTAATATTGCGGGGATTTATTTTGGTTTTCCAAAAATTTCGAAAAACTCGATTATAAAATACTAATTTTTACTCTGACTGTAATATTTCTATGTATACACGTTTCGAATCATTTTTTAACGATCTTTCTGAAAATGCTACTCCAATTCCATTTGAAACGCATCAACAATCCGTTGTCGTTTTAATTTCCCTTCAACCCATTTTTCTAATTAGTGTTTTTCTTCCCACGTGCTTTTACTAAGCGTTAATTTTGCAAATTGCAACAAGATCTTGACTATAAATCATGTTAATTAATACGAAATCTGTTTGTTTTTGCCACGCCCACGTGAAGGAAAAACTAATTATGATTTAAAATGCAGTTTTGCTCGGGGTCTCGTGATCAAAACGTGTAGTAGTGAAATTGGTTAATTACGCTGCAATTTACAGTCTCAGGGAAATATACCTATATTCACAAAATTATTAGTATTTCAACTTTTGTGATTTTTAACTAAACAATCGTTACTTACACTCGTGATTAACCTTTCTTATGAAACGCTTGACCACTTGACTTTGCACTGAACCCACTGATACGGCAAACACCACTGACTCAGACATGAAAAATTACATTAATATGTCAGAAACGACGCCAAAGACTACTAATTATTGACGAACCTCTGTTCCAAAAAAAATATAATTACAAATTACTAGAACAAACCGTAAATTTCCTGGGTAGATTACCGAGGAGCCAGTCACTCAGCGTAATCGTTGTACGGGCTGTACCTTTGACTGTACTTAAGCGATTACGCGTAATCTTTAAAATCCCTGCCTTAGACAGTGCTAAAATGATTACGCGTAATCCGTAATCGGTGTACATATAATCCAAGAGTTATTAGCCCTTGTAAATTACCGATTTTGATCCCGAACAATACTCCATATGAGTAATGCTAAAACTACCTCGAATAGACTAGGCCATAATTTAAGACAATCTTATGACATGTCAAAGTATAGGAAAATAATTAAACTTGAAAACTTTAATTATTATTATTTTTTTAATTTTTCGCCTATAGTGGAGGTGAGTTTTACTTGAGAATTCGGACACTATCTATTTGTGTGTACGAGATTTTAGGATTTTGGAGAGATTTCGAGATTTCAAAGCTATTTTTGGGAGAGATTTGGGTATTTCAATGTTAATTTCAAATAGAGAATATAAACTTTAGTTATTTTGGAACTTTGGCCAAATTATACACTTACATAGTTCTATAGTGCCCCCTACAGTGGTGAATATAATAAGATTATACAAAAACGTTGTTTTGCTTCGCACTTCAAAAAAGTGCATTTATAGGTAAGAATTTCAAACCCGTGAAGGGACAGAAATTATAAATTCACAGTGAAAGAAATATGAAAGTCACAGTCTAAGAAATCATAAAGCTATAACTATTATACAAAAACGTTGTTTTGCTTCGTACTTCAAAAAAGTGCATTTAAAGGTAAGAATTTCAAACCCGTGAAGGGACAGAAATTATAAATTCACAGTGAAAGAAATATGAAAGTCACAGTCTAAGAAATCATAAAGCTATAATTATAATAATTAATATGAATAAAAAATTTACAAAAAAATGACGTATAAATTCGGCCTATCGAAACTTTTACTTATGTAGATTTAATGATTAGAAACTTTATAAAGAGGCGAATGTTTCCTTTTACTAACTGAAAACTGCAACCATCCATCCTAACAACTAAACATTTTAAAAACGCGGGCAGGAACTATTTGGTATTATGCTATTCTACCTTTCCACGCATAGTTGGCTTTTAGTTACCCTTACCAAAGGTGAATTCTACAACAGAATGATTTCTGCATAATTAAAAGTTTCGATAGGCCGAATTTATACGTCATTTTTTTGTAAATTTTTTATTCATATTAATTATTATAATTATAGCTTTATGATTTCTTAGACTGTGACTTTCATATTTCTTTCACTGTGAATTTATAATTTCTGTCCCTTCACGGGTTTGAAATTCTTACCTTTAAATGCACTTTTTTGAAGTACGAAGCAAAACAACGTTTTTGTATAATAGTTATAGCTTTATGATTTCTTAGACTGTGACTTTCATATTTCTTTCACTGTGAATTTATAATTTCTGTCCCTTCACGGGTTTGAAATTCTTACCTATAAATGCACTTTTTTGAAGTGCGAAGCAAAACAACGTTTTTGTATAATTTGTGTTTGCTTTTGGAAAAATTAAACACTTGTAAATCAATTAACCCATTTTTTTTAATTTAGTGGTAGGAATTAAAATTGCAAATTTACAAGTTTAAATTGAAATGATTTAATATATATGATTATTTTATATTGTACAAACTTTATAATCGGTTATTGTTGTTCTAAATTATGGGGCCCTATAACTGTGGTTTAAGATTAAATATCCTATGGTGCACGCGACATCTTTTTTAATCTCGATCGCAGCACGTTATTCGATCTTTTTAAAAGTAAATTGATTAAGTTCTTGTTTTTGCCATATTCAAAAATATTCCCTCGAGCTCCCGCAGAACGAACACGTCAATACTCTCAGCATAAAACTATAGTTCTTAAATTTCATTTCACACAGTTTAATTCAGAAGTGCTTTCGATTTAGATGAATATTAACATCGCTTAAGCCGTTGTTTTCATTTTGATGGTTTATACCGTTTAATTTTCATTTTTCACTTAGATTTAAAATGAAACCATTCAGTTTATTTGCCGGTTAATGAAAATTATTAACAACACTTAATAAATACTGGTCTGCCATGGTGCACCTCATGGGCTATTAGATTAATAGTTTTGACCTAATTAATTGGTACCCTTTTAAAATAGCTTTGAACTCACTCGTTTTCCTGTGAGGACGCGTTACACGACGCGCACAAATAATGGTGGACGGACGCGCACAATTAAAGATTGAAATGTATACAGAATACTGGTCGCTGACGTCTCGTCATCGCGTGATTTCGAATCATCTGATTGCCCGGTTAGATTTTATTTTGTACATGGCGATCAAGCCTTTTTCTTACTCCGTATATTTAAACTCAATTTAAAAATTATGACCTCTCGCTTTTAAGTCTCCAGTCCAACCTCAGGATACCGGTAAGTAGGAAAATATATAATTGGTACCATGACGCGGCATACGCGGGCATGGCAACTAAAAGGAATTTAAAGTTTTCTTAAAATTGAGTACACATGGGACCGATTTATAAAAAAAAGGAATCCATGTGCAAGAAAAACCATTACAACTCTAACCTCCGACCTCGCGCTAGCTATAGATACGCGTATCGGAAGACCTAAAAGAAAAAACACCCTACGACTGTAATTGTTCTGGGGGGGGCGGAGTCTCTGCCGTTTACAAATAAAAGTATTTACGAATTAAAGGGTAGGAGTCAAAGATTTTAAAGGTTATATAAGAAAATATAAATAAAGTCCGAATTTGCCGTTACATATAATATGATGACTCTTTCTTTGTTTCCATCCATGTATTCATCCACTACGCTTAGTTTAGAATAAGAACGACGAAAGCGGCATAACGATGTTATACCTCAATCGCGCCATGGCTCTGGAAGATTCGCTTCAATTCCGAACTCGTCAATTATAAGAGAGAAGGGTGATACCAAGGGATTACTAGCTAAAGGGATATTGGCTAATTCGAATGATAAAATATACTAGCCTGACGTGACCTTACTAGCGTTGTTTTAATCTGCTAACTTAAAGATAACGAAAAGTGATTACCATGAACATCCACTAAGATACTAAAATATCTACTCGAGAATTAACGAGACGATCGAGACCAGAATAAACATTAAACTTTATTATTACAAGTATAATTCTCATAAATTCAAAGAGCCCTGCAAAAAAAAAAGCAAACGAAGTCGTAAAAACAACATCGCGTTAAAGAACATATTTGCAAAAAACTATGCCAAGTCCTCCGCACTGTTCCTAAAGAAACGTAAGTCTTCCTTTACTCTGCTGTCCAAGAGATGTACAGGATGATGGCCCCAGGCATCTATCCACTACTTGTCCTCTACTTGGCCTATCCTAATCCTTGAAGGCTAAGACATTCTAGGCGTCACCACGGAACTTCCACCTCTGCAGCAGGCTAGAGACGTCAACTTTTTTTTTTACACGATGTTGAACGCATGAATGACAGAGAGAGAATGTGTTCTATCCATAGGCGCAAATGACTTTTATCTCTCGAAAAACTACGTCGACTTCCCTTAAAAAACGGATTTGGCCTACTGGCGATAGGCCAACTGAAAAACGTATTTACATCCCATTGTAAGAATTGGACGACTAGTCCGAAAGTTCGTTATGTCGAACACATGATAGTACCGAAAGTTCGAATACTCAAAAGGGGCTGACTTCGCGTCGACTGCAACTAAATCAGACTGAGACTGTTGCACTCTACTAACGTAACCTTACCTATAATATTATAAGAGGAATGGGTTAGAGCAAGTGTTTAACTAGTTGGAGGGATGACGTAGTTCGAGTGATTAACTAACGTAACCTTACCTAAAATATTACAAGAAGGGCAAGGAAACAAAATGTCCTTTCGAGGTTGTGAACTATCGATAAAGATTCCACTTGAGATTATGTACATGAAGATTACGGTCTATCAAGATTGTGTTGCATCGACATTATGTTCTGTCGAGATTGCGTCCCATCGAGATTATATCCCATCGATATTGTGTCCTATCGCGCGTGTGTCCAATTTTGTTCTTATATCCGTATCCTTTCTAGACTCCTTTAAATTCTGCAGCATCATTTAAATTTCCCGCCAACTTTTATAACTAAATCAATTTATTGTACGTCTGTCTCAGAGTCCATTTTCTAAGACATTTCAAAATCTCACCGTTATATACCATTTGGGCTATTGTATAATACCCAAGTTTATGTACCCTGTGGCTTATAATCATTGATAAAAAAAATTCAATACGCACTATAAACGTTAAAAACACTGTTTTGCATTTGACTCAATACGTAGAATTCTAGGCATCGTCCTATATCTTTTAAACCAAAACATATATCGTTTGTATCTCTCGCGTTCTGCTTTATTATTTATATTTAATTAGACACAAGTTTTTTATTCAACTGCATACACCAACGTTATCTTTTTATCCGTCTTCCTATCCAACGTAAGCAAAGCTACTGTTATTCAGTCTTAGTATTCAACATAATAAAAGTATAATAAAAATATAATAGAAGAAGAAGAAGAAGAAGAAGAAGAAGAAGAAGAAGAAGAAGAAGAAGAAGAGGAAGAAGAGGAAGAAGAAGAAGAAGAAGAGGAAGAAGAGGAAGAAAACCTCAGTTATCATTGACAAAAAAGATTCCACCTCATAAGACAAATCTCCATAGACTTTTCTAATGAAATTTTGAGACACCTATAAATAAAACAGGCCAGCTGGCCTGTTTTTAAAATAGGTGGGTAACAGTTTTTCAGGAATTCCTAAAATTAGATACCCATATTGCCGAAAACCTAAAAATGTAAACAAGAGACCAGTATCCCTTAGTTAAAGGTTTTAAAATAACAAGTATGTGTGACATTGAAATAAAAACACCTCTATAACAAATATGATTTATTTAGTCAAGCGTAATTCACGCGATGGTTAAAATAAATATTTCCATGTATGCAATGATCAGGCTGACGATGTAGAAGTTCTTGCTCAGGGTTCCCACTTCCTCAAAGTCTTGACGCATAGCGCGGTTTTCTAGCAGGCAGGTTTCTTCATAGAATGACTTATGCAGATGATAAGTAGATACTGCTGACAATGTGATGGTCGAGTGTTTCATGGCACGCCAGTCAGTTAATGAAGATGAGACGCTATCCTTCCACCTTGGAGTTCAAAGTAATGACTAACCAATACTTCCAAGTTGACGTCGAGATATTAAGCAGTCAAATGATATTGTTTCGCTGAATACCTAGCCTTTTATACCCAAAGTAGGCAAGATAAAAAACGGGACCACTAACAAAGAGTGGCCTACTGGGGGAGTGGTGTCCCACCGCCGATTTTTGTAAACTAATGAATTAATTAAATCTGTCTCAGAGTCCATTTTTCTAAGACATTTTGGAAATCTCATCTCTATATATCATTGAGGCTAATGTGAAATACCCTAGTTTATCTACCCTACGGTACATCATTCTAATTTTGTTAATAAAACATTATCAACAAAACATTCCGTGCGTTTCTTAGATATAGAGACTAAAAAAATAGTTTCCTTATTCCGTCTTTCGCTTTGACTAAAAAAAATAGTTTCCTTATTCCGTCTTTCGCTTTAACGTTATCTAAAGTTTTTGTTATCTCAGTCGTAGTATTCAACATCAGAAAAGTATAAAAAATATAGAACACCCCAACATTTCTCTCTCTCTCGAATGCAAACTCTGAATGAAACGCCGTCTTTCACGGGGCTTCAACGTTATCTATAAAGCTTTTGTTATCTCAGTCGAAGTATTCATCAGAAAAACATAGAAAAATATAGAGTACCCCCATGATCCTAACATATTTTTCTCTCTCGAATGCAAACTCTCAATGAAACGGACTCGCGGTCGGGAGAAGAAGAAGAAGAAGAAGAAGAAGAAGAAGAAGAATATCTCAGTTATCAATATGACAAAGAATTCCACCTCATAAGACAAATCTCCATAGACTTTTCTAATGAAATTTTGAGACACCTATAAATAAAACAGGCCAGCTGGCCTGTTTTTAATAATGCAGCTCTAATTACGACGATGGCTTTTATGATAACGTACCTCTTGACAGATGGGATATTTATCCCATAGAGAAAAATATACGCTGTTCTTGGTGGCTCACAATAATAGGAAATATTTTGCTTAATTTGAAGCAAAATCTGTTTATACACGTATAAAATTGTGGAGAATATATTTCTAAAGTTTGTGGGCTTATACTGTCTTTTTCTCTTTACCTCAACGTCATTTTATTGCCTCAAATAACTTAAATGAAAGACTCTTATTTCCAAATAATTTATTTTAATTAAAAAGATAAGCATAAAGTCAATATTTACTAGTTTATAAATATATTTTTCGCAATATAGCTACTATATCTGTATAATGTAGTGAATTTGTTTTTTCATTATCGTAAAAGGCTTTAAGCAAATATCATTAAAGGGATGGTGAAGAAGGAAAGGAAGTGATTTTTAAGACATATTTGGGTAATAAAACATTCAACAAGTGTCTCTGAATTGAATAAAAAAAAACGATTTGGCATTCAATTTAGTTGCGTTCACACTACAGAGTTCAAAACCGTTTCTAACCGTTTTGGAAAGGTCAAATAATAAAACTTCTAATTCCGACAAATAAATATTTCAGGAAACCCAAACATTTTCATTAAGTACATTTAAATAATTTATCATATTATTAAATGTATATTTTAAATATAATTTATAAATACAGTTTCTCTCGAGCAAATAAAAGAGTTACGGTATAGAAATTCAACATACATATTTATTAATTTAATTCAAAATAATTTAAAACCTTTTCAAGACATCCAGGGTGTTTATAAAACATCTAGGCCTATAGCTGGGGAAAACAAATTAACTATTTAAAAGATCTGAAAATGGCGATTGTAAAATATGTATTTTTACTGTTGCGGTAATTTTTTCTGTGATATATGTATGTAAAGCTGCGTTCATAAAAGGCCTTGGAATCGATCTAAATCGTTTCAAAACGTTTCGCTAGAGTCGTGTGAACAGGAAATCGTCTTTTCTCGAATCAATTTGATTCGATTACTCGAAGCTGCTTCGGGAACTAGTTTCCTACCAATTCGATTTCAACAACCGATAGATGAAGCTACAATAAATCTATATATAAAGATAACGCGTGAACACATGACGCTTAAAACGATGCTGGCGATTTGAATATCGGTTTGATTTTACCGTTTCAAATCGATTAAGAAATGCTAGCATAAGCGGCGTTCACACTACAGACTTTGAAACCGTTTTTAACCGTTTTGGAAAGGTCAAATTATAAAATTTTTGGGGTCACCCGTGTAGACCTTTGATCGAGGAACAAAACAATATCTTAAAAAGTCGATTTGAACATTCGAAACGGTTTGAAAACGGTTCCAAAATATCAGGTGTGAACGTAGCTATAGTGTACTCTATTTCCATTTGCAGTTCATAAAAAGCCGTAACAGGTTCACTTTAAAGGCCATCTATGATTATTTAATATTATTTAAAATCAACCATCCTTATCTATAATACTCAATAAAAATTTGATAACACGACGTAATACAGCCGCTCTTTTTATTTTTAAATATCTCATTATAATATTCTTATACCAGAAAATTTTGCTTGGCTTCATTTTTGGCTGTAAAGCTTTATCGCTAGTCTGCCACCCATCTTTACATAGTTAAGTAAAATATGCAAAGGAAAAATACACCCAAAACATTTTAAGCTGAAAGGGCTAGGAACTTCAAACTTTATTTATTTCTCTGATTAAAAATATATATATTTACGATATTAGAAGGTTTAGTTTTGTAGCAAAGCCTTTTGTTGTCAACTCCCCGAATTTTTTCTTGTTATTCAATTGTTTTCAATTAATAATTTGAAACTTATCAAGCTATAGCGTTGTACACCTTGAGATACCATTTTTTTTCTATGCAAATTTATTTTCCCAATGAATAAAGTCAAAGAGGGGATATAGTCAGCCCCTGTTTTCTGATACTACACCATTACCTAGTTTATTGTTCTAAACTAGTTATTTTACCGGAAGTACGTCACAAAGGGTGAAAAAGAAGTTTGTGTAATGGAAAAAGCTGAGGAAGAATGATGCAATTAAGCTACGTTCACACTAGGCACTTTGAAACCGTTTTCGAACCGTTATGAATGTTCAAATCTACTTTTCAAGACAATTATTCTATTTTTTGACCAAAATGTTTTCCCGAAAATTTACAGTATGATCGCCGCGTTCACACTTAAGACTTCAAAAATGTTTTCAACCGTTTTAGAAAAAACGGTTGAAACGTTTTTAAAGTCTAAAGTGTGAACGCGGCTTTAGTTAAAACTCATAGATAATAAGGTAGTCTGTGCTGCGAATTTCGTTTGAGTGGAGAACCTCCGAATTATTCTTTTTATCATACTACCAGAAGCCGAAGAAACCCTCCTTTAAAGGCTACTACTCTAATGTTCCATATAGCGCTCTTCTCTGTATGGGTAAAATTCCCAATTTTACGAGATCGGAGGGGTCCTACTTCATACCCCCTGTCTACGGAAATTCTCTCTCTCCACATACGACGACGTTTGGTTGACGAACTCCAAGGTTGCTAGAGATATTCGCTGGACGAACTCCCGCTCCGAAAATATCTACCGATAGGAGGCGTACGAATCGCGATTTTTAAGACTAACCCATACAGAGAGGGGTAGACAAGACCCGGGAGTAATAGACTTCAAAGGAGGGTTTCATCGGCTTGTGATACTATTAAATTAGAAATAATTATTATTCAAAGTGCACTTTTCCTTTAATATGATTATATTATTTTTGGAGGTCGAAAATTAAAATAAAAAAATTGTAACGCGCCTTAGGTTTTGGGGCGAACCGAGACTGCATAAGTTCGAAACCTCTCTCTCATTCCCTCCTCACTCACTCTCTCGCAATTTGAGAGTAAAATAAAACGGGCAGATAAAAACCATCAATCTTGTTGAAGACACTTAAGCAACTCTCATCCCTTCTCTCCATCTTACCCTTCTCTCTAGGGAATATTAAATTAAGAGGAAATTTCTTTGCCCAAGTCTCATCTTCTCCACTTACTCTCTCTTCGAGATTATGTTTTTTCTTCAAGCTTTCGCGTACCCTTTCTTTCTCCTTTCCCTCCCTCTGACGTGCTCAATTAATTTTTGCGTAAGAATATAATATTTTTTTAGTCGATAGATGAGAAAATGGCGGCTGTTAATACCTTTTTAAAAATTGGTAAATTACGTTTACCTACTGGGATTCTAGCGGGTATCGTCTATACGATAATTGTTTATTTCGGGTTAATTGAGGAAATTAGTAAAGAGAGCCTGAAGGAAAAATTCAAAAATGACCCCTATATTAAAATTGCCGTAACGTTTCTCTACTATCACCTAGGCATAAACCGATAGCACCATTAGAAAGAAGACATTCCCTAATTTAATTTAAAATAATAAAATTGACTCGAGCCACTTTTTAAAGATTATTCCGCCACTGATAGAAATCGAGCAAAAATCCAAAAATGTTCACTATCTTAAATGCCATATTATACAGTACATTTTATTCAGGCTCCGTTTAATTAATCGCCCATCTTATGGCGCGTAGATGGTCTTAGCTATTACCGAGTTAGGAGCAAAATAGCTTTTGAATAAGAAGATTCGACCGTTCTCTCGAGTTAATTACGAGTCCAACTAATAAGGGGATCCTTGTCAAAGAGACGGAGCGACGGCAATTAAAAGAGAGACCCAAATGTGGCCGACGACAACGAAATAAGGACAAGAGGGACACGCGCCATTGAATGTCTTCGATACAAGACCTATATTCTCACGATCAGTCCGTATTTTGCCCGTTCGCCGAAAAGATCAACCCTTTACGGCGTCCGTCGATTCGGGTTAAATTAGAAAAGAGATCTAATGACCTTTTGTGCCAAAAGTTTCCAACCAAAAGTCTAACTGTACATATACGTCCGACAAGTTTCTTAATTAAAAGTTAGTTTTTACAATACATCATTAAAGATACGGATATATTAAATATCATTTCGTTATTTAAATTTCGTTATGTGGAAATTTCAATTCTAAGAGTGTTAGTAAAAGCAACAACCCTTCGGCAATTATGAGACCTTTTGTCTACGTGTACATAACATATTTTACTACCACCTTAATTAAAGTGTAGAGAATCATGTAAGGCTCCCATTCGTTCACTATTTCTACCATAACTCACAGTTTTATTGATAAATCACAAAAAAAAAAAAATAATAATAAAATAATAAAGCGGGTACTCAAATTAGCGTTTTAGTTAAATCGACATATTGTCCAATAAATATCCTTAAAAAATTCACTACAGGTTAGCTTTTCGGTAAAAAGTGTGGTTCTTCGTGATTGGGCATTAACGTCCACCACTGAGTAAAGCTCATTTATTTTTGGTCTAAAATAGGTCAGTCCCTGCAAAGGTGTTCCAATGGTTTACGAGTATGTGCGACATTGAAAACCCCTTTATAGGGTATTACCAGGAACTTATTCACTCTCTTGCAAAATTCTGCTCCCGGCGAGCGAGCTAATTAGTAAATAACATTATTGGGAAGTGGCTGGAACACTAACTGGAACCCGTAATGTGTCGGGTTACTATCGCTATAGTTTCTGTTTTCACCCAAGGGGCCCTCGTTGATGTTAAGCCTAAAATGTACTTCCGCGTGTCCGAAATATCACATATGCAGTGATTTACGCTCTCGCTGCGAGTGATATGAAATGTACGCGACAAGATAGCAGTTCTATTACGTTTTTCATAACCTTGACCTTTTAATGACGAATGCAATATTTTATTAAGTACTCTTTGAAGAGACTATATTTAGCTCATCCTTTTGTTTGTACCTTTTGCGCGGTTTTAGGGAGTCGATACCGGAGATATTACTTGGGCTAACCAAATACAATTTTCCCATTTCATCGTATTCTTTTCAAAAGAAAGAATTTAATTTTCAAAATTCAAATAATAAGGGATTTAAAATCTTTTATACGGATACTCGTCGTTTTGATTGGGGCCTAGAACTCGAAATATACTAGGCGGAGAATTCATATAGCTCGCTTTTCTCTAATTGCGAGATACTAATGAAACAGAGACTATTGTTAAATTCGAAGGAGTTTCCACCCATCTCTCCTATTCACTTTAGTCCCCACTCTGAGACTAGCGGATCGAATTTTTGAATTTCTCCCCGGATCTGCCATTCGCTAAAGTAACAGAGAGAATACGAAAAAGGAGCAGAAATATTTTCATTTCAATCGATGTAGAAGATACTTTCAATCGAAATAAGTTCGCATCTTATGACGGATGATTACTCCAAGCTGGAACTATTTTCTCTTATGACGATCACAGAAGACAGATGTTACCTTTTATTACAATCACGGAAGACATAAACAAGCAGTTATCTTGACAAGACATAATCAAGCGGATAATAACTTTCATGAAAATCACGGAAGACAAAAGTCAAGTAGATTTTAACTTTCAAGACAATCACAGAAGGCATAATCAAGCAGATGTTAAATTTCATGACAATTACGGAAGACATAATCAAGGAGATAACTTTAATGACAATCACAGAAGACTAAATCAAGCAGGTGTTATCTTTCATCGTTCTACGACAATCACTGAATTCGTAATCAACCGGAATCAGCTATCTTCCAATTGAAGACTGGATCAACCCCGGAAGTATTTCTCATCCATTCAACCATGACAATCTCTGAAATTAGGAGCTTAAATTGTTATTAAAACAAGATTAAGGTATTATATCTTTAAGGCGGGCATCTTCCATGTCTGTAGTGATATTGCAATTGAGTTTTATAATAATTGCTATTAAGTTTAACTAATCATTTACTTGTTAGATTATGTAATTAATTTTTGGAAGACTGGCTACTCCATTCGTATATTCTCACTGAGTCACTATACCGTCCCTCCTCTGCAGGGATAAAGGGAACTGGGCAGCGTAGGAGTGAGATATAGGGCGAATGGTTCCCTTTACGCAATTTTACTAATTAGGGCTGTCAAAATCGCTTACTGGGTAACGCGCTCGCCCCTTAAAGTCGTTAAATCTCGAGATGATTTTATTCTAAAGCCTCGATGGCGGGGTCTCTTTCTCTCACCGTCTGTCCCTCTCTTTTCACTTTCGATTTAAATCCTTCGTTCGTCTATATAGCCGAAATAATATAACCAGATGATCTCGTTTTCCAATTGTTCTCAAATCCTTTCTAGAAGGACTAATGCAAATTGGATATCGTTTTACGTAACTTTATTATGTTGATTTTATAATAATAAGGATTCAAAGTTATATTATAATATTTTTTTCTCGTGATTTTGTACTTTGCGTTTTATTACTTTAAATGTGAAGAAAAATATATCAGTTTTGAAGATTTCGAAGAGTCTGAAATGTTTTCGCGTAATTAGAACTTCTAACTTCATTTTTAATATTCGCAACTGATTAACAGGGCGGTTTTTCCTCGCCAATTTTAATATGCATAAGTTAAAAGAAACCCAAAATCGCATTGGATAAATTTGATAAAATATAATTTTCTTTTCATAATTGGTGTCAAAAATCAATCAGTTGAGTATATTTATTTACGCATATAGACGACAACTAGACGTAGAAACCTTAGAATTACTATTTATACATTTCGATTTTTATTGATTTCCGTTTGATTCACTCTTCGTTACTTTATGACACTTTAGTAATTAAGCCTTAGTTGGGGAGCTTTTTTTTACGGCTAATTGAAATCCTAAAAGTGTTTCAATTAAATTATCAGAAAGTGATAATAGGAGAAGGGTATAAATAAAGACTGGAGAATTTGCGACAGGGCCCTTACAATAAACCGAATCACCATCGATTTATAACGTGTTCACACTAGGCCTTTGAATCGAGATTCCGGCCGATTTTAATGTCGATTGGATTTTATTATTTCAAAATCAATTTGGATATGCTATTGTGGACTTTATTAACTTATTTTAGGGGTTAATTATGACCTTTGTTTCTAGCTGCAAGAACGCGTATCTTAATTTGAACCGTAGGAAGCTTAAATATCTTCAAAGTTTGGGAACTGCTTTTTGGTATACTTTTAATCAGCGGAACTGTAAAATACTAGGAGAGTTTTTCCGATCTCGTTAAACAACTAATGCATTACCTTGTAAATATTGTATTGTAGTCTACCAAGCAGCCAGTTTTCAGTCAAATAAATCGATAGAAAAAATACGAAGCTTCTGTAATCGTACTTAAACGTAGCAGAAATGGGGTCAAAATCGACTAGACTATCTGTATACGATTATATGGCATCAGTAATTGAGTTCCGTTGAAATAAATATTTAATTTTTTTCGAGCCTAATTTTGCAATTTGAGTAATAAACCGCGAATTATATATTCAAAATCTGAAAATACGTAACGTTGCCGTGAATCTATCCAACCCTCTGAACTATATTTTAAATTTAATATGTTCTTGCACCGATAGTACAGGGTGTGTCGTGTACCGACAGAAAATTTTGCATGATGTAGCAGCGTTTAAAGTCGAGCAAATTGGGGCGCAAAATTCTGGAAACCAAGGGCGTAGTTAAATTTCAAATTAAATTAAGTGTTTGGTCTTGGCCTAATGACGTCACAGCCAGATGGAGAGCGCCATTTGAAGGGGTTTTAGGGTTTCTTATCATTTGAGTTTAGCACTTGTAAAAGGAAGGAAGCCTGATTTTTTTATACTTACCTTATTTTATTAATTATTTTACCAAACTTTCCGACCTGTATATTCTAAAGCCCATCAGTTTAATGATGATACGAAGTCTTTTACGCGATTACGCGAGTTATATCGGACTTTTTCGCAAAGTTCGGTTTGCTTATACTTTACCGTTCTCACTTTTTTCCCTTCATAATCCCTTAAATCCCTAACAAAACAGTGGACACCCAATTTCTAAAAGCTTGTCTATATAAAAATAAGCCGCGATATTTACTCAAGCGATTTCAGTTCTTAAATTTGAGCCTTAATCCTTAATTTGCTCTCTTTAATTTAGGGCGTATTATACCTCTCGAACTAACGCATCGCTTCTTGAGTGTTTGCCTATATCTAATTTTTCAGAGCCTAGTAATACACTTATAGGCTTAAGAACCGAATATTTCAAAAGCTTAATTATTTAATTTCCAGAAAGTTTTCACTTGTCATAAATCCATTCCTAACGACAAATTATAGTCGCGTTCATATTAGGCCTTGGAATCGATTTAAACCATTTCGAAACGTTTCGCTAGAGTCGTGTGAACTGGAAATAACCGTCTTTTCTAGAATCGATTTGATTCGATTTCTCGAAACTGCTTCGGAAACCAGTTTCATACCGATTCGGTTTCAACTACCGAGAGATGAAGCTAAAATAAATCGATTTACATAGATAATGCGTGATCACGTGACGTTTAAAATGATTCGTGGCGATTTGAATATCGGTTTGTTTTTACCGTTTCAAATCGATTAAGAAACATCGTTTAATTTAAAGGATTTACCAATTTTCCGAGGTCGCCATGCAACCGAATAAATAGACGATTATGCCGGACCGAAATTTAGCTTTCTATTACTTACGGCCACGTTTACCGATAGCGTATAGGAAATTAGGTCAAATGAATTGGGAACAAAATAACAAGATATTTTCCGCTAAAATGTATCATGTTTTATACAATTAAATTAACCGAGTTGATGCGTTATAAATGACCGGTCGAGAGAAGTCGTGAACTCGTTCTGTAGCGTTACGCGTTATTTGTTGGCATTTTTCCGGAACCGAACCTCATAAAGGCCTTTTATTGAATTAGACGAGACACATCTGCTAACTTTAGGAAATTTTATGACATATATTAAGTTTATATCAACGCTAATCGTATAAACTTACGCGGTATTTAGGGATCTCATTAAGTAAATGGTTTTAATAAGAATTTTTGATCTTAAAGGTTGACACGCTGCAAAATCAAAAACACTGAGATTTATGCTCAAAATTTAGATCATGGAGAAAACAACTCAAAAATTGATATACTTTTAGTATGTATACATTTAAAATAGAGATCGGGGTTTGGACAAAATAATCCACAACTATCAGTTAATCAGTTAATCATAAAAAAATAATCGGAAAATTATTCGCGATTACATTGGATTTATCATAGACTTTCCTCGGAAAATTTTAAGTTATGAATAAAGATAAAATAATCAGAAATTTTCTTGTCCAAACCCCGATCTCTAATTTAAAATGAGTTTATATACTTTATAATTACAAATCGAAAGCCCCCACTTGCGTATCCCAATCGATTTTAAACGATTAAATCGATATTTAAATCGCTCGGAATCGTTTTAATCGCTATCTTTCACGCATCTTCATAAACCGATTTATTAATAGTTTCGTCTGTATGTTGTTGAAGGCGAATCTGTTTGAACTATAGTTCCAGGAGCAGTTTCGAGAAATCAATTCAAGGAAAATGGTTTCCCGTTCGCACAACTGCAGCGCGAAACGTTTTGAAACCGGTTTGAATCGACCCCAAGGCCTATAGTAAAAACGCGAGCCTATTAGAAACAGACAACCAATTGACGTAGCAGTAAGGAAAAAATCGGAAATATCGCGATCGAGATTAAAATTCCGGGTTATACAAAGTGCACGATAATTTGGCTACTCCCCTTTTTTTGAAGATTACAATTTCACTGAAAAATATATTAAAATCATGAGTTTATATAATCTTCTTTACGAGAAAACTGTTTAAGATAATTCAGTGAAATTTTGTATACGCGCTTTCAAGAGAATACTACACACATTTTACACAATTTATTTGGATGAAATTTATTTTGCTGTTTGTCATCCTTTAATTTGGTTTGAAATGAAGAAGGCCCCATAATTTTATGACGTAGATTGCATTGAATTGTTGTGGTATCACCTGAATTTTACTACGCAAATGTTTAATAAATTATAGATATTTAATTAACTAATTGACGTCTACAGAGTAGAACACAATTCCTGAAGAATAGTCTAGAGTTTTGCTATAACAATCATATTCATTTTTAACTCTTCACAATATCTCGAGATCTCGAACTAAAGCATAAACAAAAATGAAGCTATAGGCGTATATACCTAGTTATAAGAATAAGACTTTATTTCACTTCCTAAGACCTAATTCCCCAAATGACCTAACCGATAATACTATACCAAAGTAAAGCTAAATTATCGTAGAGCGTCCCCTTGTGTGTAATTTGGATACTACTACTGTTTAAGTATATCCTACTTCAGTTCTATATATTTTGGAGCTCGAGGCACTTCCGTATTAAAAGGTCGTAATAAAAATACTTGTTGAGCGGCCCTACTCTAACGAGGAGGCGAGGTCCTCGTGGGCGTTCGCCCAAGTACTATTTTTTCCGCGAAAATGGGCTGGTCCCTTGTCGGTAATTGAATGTCGAGGTAGCACGCACTTTAGTAATTGCGAACAACTGTTCCGCCATATTATTTTATACTGACCATGTTAGTTGAAAGGTCAGAGCTACATTTTCTCCGCCGTTGATTAGGATTCGACTTTATAGAAAAATTTAGTACGGTATCGAATTTTTCCGTGTTCGATCAGAATGGTCTATGTTCAATGTTGAATCATTTCTCTACTTCTTTCAACGTTATATTGTAATTAGAAGAAAATTTCTCTGACACATTAGTTTCATCGATTTTTCGTTTAGCCGCGTTGTTAAAATATTAATAGACACGGAACTTTCCACTCAATTCGGGGTATCGTCAAATTGATCTCGCGCCAAATACGTCAATTTCATTTTCCGCGTGACGTCAGAGTTGCTTTTCATTTCTTTGTTTTAATAATGAAATAAATAGGATTTCAGAATGAGGAAAATTCTTCTAATTGGCTCCAAAATGATCCAAAATGTAGAATTCGATCGAATAGACCAAATGAAATAACCGAATTCAACAAACATTTACCAAAATTTAAAATGTCTTTGGTCTACATTTGTTTAATTACATTTGTCCGATAAATTATTATTATTATTTAACGGATTGCTGAATCTATGTCATAGAAAAAAATTATATCTTTTTTTTTCAAGAATTTCCTAAATATGAAAATAAAAGGTTTCAATATTTGTAACATCCGGCACGCCAGACTGAAAGCGCTTTTTGGTCGGGTTCTTTTTTGTAATTTCAAACACAAGGGGCCCATACTCTTTCAGAGCAGACGCTATACATGAATTTATTAATCCAAGTTAGTTGATAAGACTTGTCCTTGGAGCTTCTTTCTTTCAGACTCTTCGTGTGCTGTTACAGTTAGACCCATATATGGTATTTAGAATCTCTACATGTTCGTAGGATATGTAGGTTTTCTATTCCATTCATTGCACGAAGCTTTAAGTAGGGCGGGGTCCTCTCTAACCCTTTCTACAGGCGATTTCTTGACTGTTAATAAGGTCAGCGTTCCCTAGCCCATATAGTTCTCAGTAATTCAGGTCTCCCCGCCTTTCTTCCCGGTCAAAATTATATATAAGCCCCGTGGAGAGAAAGAGAAAGAGAGAATTCAGCCAATACCATAGTCCATTTCACCTTGATTTGACAGAGTGTACAATGTTTATATACTCTTTAATAAAAATGATTTATTTGTAATTAATTAATAGCAGCCCTATAGCTTCGCGCTCGTTGAAACTTCGAGGTGGAATCGATTCTATTTAACGTATCATCTTTACAGTAGACTATAAATAAAGGCGGCGTAGACCCCAGTACTACCCTTAAAATAAACCAGAGTAATATTGACTTCCAAATATATGGGGTAAATAGGTCTATTAGATGAACTCATGCAGGTTGGTGGTTAATTTATCATACGAGACTTTTATGGCGGTTGAGGAAGGATTAAAAAAAATTAGGTTTAATTTTTCTTTTTTCGGAAAATCTATGGGGAATGGATTTTAATTTAGGTTTGTGTAACTTTCATTTTTGTCGCGACTCTTAAGTCTACTTTAAAGGAGGGGTAAAGCGGATTAAACTATAAAAACATTTGGGAAATAACTCGAAATTGAATGTGCAAAACAAAGTCGGATAATATTCTGGTTTTGAATTTTAATTTAAAGAAGAACCTCTTACTAATCGTAAAATATCCGTAACACACGCTGTAATACGCAAGATTGTGCTCGTGAAGGAACGAGATAGCGCGATTGAATGAGTGTGTCTCAGCACGTGTCGCGGGGATTTTATTAATCCAAAAGTGGGGTCGTCTTTTGAATAATCTGAGACTCTCGTGAAAAATTCATGACATAGCTTCATATTAACTATTCATCGAGTTATACCCTTTTCAGACGAGGCTTAACTAGCCGGTTTTTGTTTAATCAGATTTATCCGTGGTTTAATCACGATTAACCGAGGTTTATTGAACTGAGAAGGCTATGCATGTAAACCTCGTCTGAAGAGGGTATAAGGGCTAACTCCGACATATATAGTTATTCCTATCCCTTCAATGGTTGCGTTTGATGACCAGAAAAGGTGTATTCTTCTACCATGTTGTTAGTTTATATAAAATTCTCAACATAATTAAACCTTTATCTTTAAAAAAAAAAAATGTTAAAAAACCAGCACGAACGAGCATCAATTCTTCTTTTAAACTTTTTATTTTCCCAGCGACCGGCTGTGTCGTACCGCGCTATCCCCTAATTTCCGCAATTAGCCGAATCCTTTGTTTCGGTATTTTAATCCCATTTTACGCTTCAAAGCTAAGGAACAAAAATTCGATTCCGGTTCCGAGCAAAGTAGGAAAACCTCGAACACGGTAACCCCTGCAGGGCGATGAAATAAAAGTAATAAGGATTATTTGTGGATTTTTAGCTAAGGATGCTGGTGAAACTCACTCGGGAGTTATATATAGGGCGTTAAAGTGAGGTTGTCACCGATTTTTCATGAACAAAGGAAAGTTAAACAAAGTACGCAGATTTGGTTTACAAAATTAATCTGGCAAAATAATAGTAAAGTTGGGCAAGGTTTGCAAATTTGGTTTGCAAAAATAATTTAAAACAGGGTTGCCACAGACCTGGAAAACCTGGAGAACCTGAAAAAGTCGAGGAATTTCAAAATTGGTCTAAAAAGTCAGGGAATTTCAAAATTGGTCTAAAAAGTCAGGAAATTTTAAAATTGTCCAAAGGTCAGTGAAAAGTCAGGGAATTTTCATATTATCCAAAAGTAAAGTGGTGGAATCTCATAGATTCAGTTAGACCAGGGAGGCTTCCATAAATATGTGTAAAAATTTGTTCTATGGGATCAGAGCCTTCAAAACATTTATGGAAAGTCTCTATTGAGTTAAATAATGTTTATGTGAATGTTTATTAATAAGTACCGATATATATTTTGTGTTCCAATCGTACATTATTAACCATAAACTTTTAAGAAAATTACTTTTAGAAAAAATAACGATTTCCGGTAAAGTTAAAAGGGATTGATTTTAGTTTGAACTTCTCTTCTCCCAGAGCTGGTTTAGCTAGAAATATCCAATTTCTGATCACCAAGAACTGAAGAATTCTTTTTATTTCTTAGTCGCGTGTGATCTTTCAGTTTCATTTTCGGGCTCGAAAACTATCCTCCATCAAAAATCTCTGTAGTTTTTTTTTATTTTTATTTCATCTTGATTTGGTATTACGTTCGAAGTTAGCATACCCTTTTGTATCTATAATGTTTTATTAGAAAGTAATATCAAAGTAGACACGCAATCTGACTCGATTCGGGCCATGTCAAATTGATCTCGCGAATTTATTATCTTTAGAAATTGGAAAAATAGCGAGGCCATTTTTATCACAGGTAAATCATGCTTCAAGTTTTCAACAAGGCATATTATGATTGGTATGTGGTTCTGAAAGTTTCGTCGTCAGAGCTTTCACCCTAGGAGAGAGGAAAAATTCCAAAAAATTCTATACCGTCGAGATTCGGAATTGGAAATTGCCCTCTCTAGCGGTTGAGATTGGAACTAAGTAGGCGGTGCTAATATTGCGCCGAACTTTCTAGACGTTTGTAAAATGTATCGACGGAAAATGACTCTCCCCCCTCTCTCTCTCTCGCGAAACGAAGGAGCGTGTCTCGCATGGCCGTCGCGATTTCGTGTCTGATTTTCTCTAGAAAGAATATACTGGGCCTGGCTGCCTTTCTGTAGAAATGTCAGAATACTTAGGGTGAAACCATGGACTGAGAAAATCGAACTCACTTCATCATCACCCGCTGTAGGTCATATTATAAACTTGAAGGATGATTTACTTGTTTTTACCTATATTGTGACGTCAGTTTTACTTTTTAATTTCAATATTCTCCCATAGAATAACGAAATAAATCCGCCATCAAAATGTTGAAAAACCTTCTAATTTGGAAAATTGGAAAATTCTTTTCAAATGAAAAGTTAAACCGACGTCACGCGTTAAATTTTAAAGATAATTCGCGAGATTGGTAAGAAATCAATTTGATAAGGCCCGAATCGAGTCACGAATTGCACTGAAACGTGGCCTTAATTCGTATAAGGTTAAATTTATTTTATCCCGTTGTTTTTCTTTAATTTTCCACTGGAATAAGTATATAACCATAATAAACTGGTTTGCTAAGCAAACTTTTATCCTAAAATTCGTGGATAAATCGCTATGGGGCGTTTTCGCGAAAATTAGGCTTAGATAAAAAACAAAAAAAAACTTTGCACTTTTGAAAAATATATACTTGTAATACGCGAGCCTGTGCAAAAACAACAGAAAAAAACAAAAAGGTCGCGGCCCAAAAAGCCAGAGTATAAACACCCCGAGGGATATTTTAGCAAAATTGTCACGCGCTTGCTGAAGTTCGAAAACTCCACCAAAAATATAACTAGGTCGAAAACTATAGAACAAAACATTAATTGCATTATTTCAGTGCGAAGGTAAAAAACCTTTTAACCTTAAAATGGTCGATTAAAGAGAGGTTGAAATTAAAATAAAACATTTTTGAGCACGTTTAACTCAATTACGTCATAGTATTGTTGTTTCCTTAAAAACGTTTTATCGCGTGATATGACTTTCTTGGGATAACCAGAAATACAAAAAAAAAATACTATCGAAAATTTACACACACGTAAAGACGTGATTGGTTATTTAAGACGAATAGACAGCTGCTCTTGATCTTAAAGGAAAAGTATCATTAAAAGATATTACAATCAAATATTAATGTGAGGTTGTCACCATTTTTTCGAATATTTATGAATTATATTTGTCAATTTCTCATACTATTAAAACGCCATATTCAAAGTTTTAAACCTCTGGGTTGGCACGTTCTTAAGAAACTGAAAAATAGAAATGTCAAATATATATATACATAATGTTTTCCCGAGGGAGCAGACACTTCGTTTTTTTGTGTACAACTGAGTTGGAATTTTGCTGAGTTCGCCAGAGTTCACGTTACTTCCTCGAATTCAGTCCAATTTGCTTTGAGTTCTCCCAAAGTTCTAAGAGTTCTCACGGATTCGAAAGAGTTCGTGAGAGTTCTTCTGAATTCGAGAGAGTGCTCGCTAGTTGAGTTCGTATAGTTCTCGGGGGTTCTTGAGAGTTTAGAAGAGTTCTCGAGAATTCGCGGAGTTCTGACGGATTCGTGCGAGTTCATTTCCACTTGTTCACCGAGTTCCTTAAGTGTCAGGCTGTCAGCCCCCTCGACGTACTTTATTTCTGGAACGTTATTAACTATAATTTTAATAGGAATGGTAGGACTTTCTGGATTAAGTACTTTTACGAAAAGGACCACGTGAAAGCGCCTTTATCACGTGCCAGAACTCGCGAGAATCAACTGTAGGCTCTACAATAGCCACGCGACCACAGTGATGACGTATTATTGCGGGTTATTTTAATTATTCCATTTCTTCCAATCGATCCGTATTTATCTAAAATTTTTAAATTCAACTTTTCTCGAGAGTTTTCCTTTAGAGGGCTTCTCTAGAAGTCTCTTACAACACCTCAGGCAGGTGAAGGAACGATTGCCAAGAGGAAATAAAAAATAAACCATATATGAAATGCGTCGAAATATACTTTGCGTCCCGACGTTATCGGATTACGCCTCGCGCATCATCGGTCTAAATTATTTCTCCTTAAATCAAGCGCGCGAGCTCAGACTTTAATTTGATTCCAGAGAAACGTTTAAAAAAGAGTAATTGGACGTCATTACGGCTAGCCCATCTCTTCCCAAAATAGGAAAACTGATATTCGCTCGCTGTATTAACGATCAGTCAAATCCTCAATCTAAGATGATGATGAAGATAAATTATTGCGCGTTATCAGATTTGGGTCTTAAATTATCGATTAAGATATTTTCGGAAATATATATTGATATCATATATAGTTTGCCAATGTTTATATGACATTATCGTCAACACTTAATTTTAGGACCTGGTATCTAAAGCTCCGAACTTTTAATGAATTAGCCCAGAATTGTTTAGAATTGGAAGTTCTCTCCACATACTTGTTAAACAGTTTTTATACCCATTATTAATAAAACCATAGGGATTGCGCTAAAATGTGGTTAGGAAATATGAATATTGGGTTAAAACGTTTGGGCATTGTTGGGATAAAAGTACAGGGAAAGGCTGGAGTATAATTGGGCTAAAAGCTCAAGGAAAGGCTGGGGTATAATTGGGCTAAAAGGTCAAGAAAAGGCTGATGCATATTGGGCTAAAATGTCAAGAAAAGTTCAAATAATGTTAAAATTGGGCTTAAAGATCGTTATTTAATACACAAATTAGACTTAAAGGTATTAACTATAATAATTTAACTAAAAGCTCGTTAATTAAATATACAATTATTACTAAAAGTTCAGGGGAAATATCAATTAAAGGTTATGAGTAAATCGCGCAAAAGGATCATGTAAATATTTAACTGAAAGGTCAAAGAAGGCCAGGGGAAAATTGGATTATGAACAAGGTCAGGGGGAAAATTGGACTATATATTTGTTTTTAGGTTAGAAGAAAATTGGGTTAAAGGTCAAGAAAAAGTCAGGAAAAAATTCGACTTTTGTACACAAGAAGACCTTTTGTAAATACTTCTTGAAAATTTGCTTCATTATAAATCCGCGCACGCTAACTTGTTCCATTATGATATATTTATGACTTTGAAACGATATACCTCTAAATATACGCACGACTACTTATCGTGCCTGCCTCGAACAGCCGCGATTTTTGCAAGCTGTAAAGCAAAAAGGGAAACGGGTAACAAAAAGTACATTGTAGGTTCTTCATTAGTTTTGAATCGCGTGACCCCAAACGATATAGATCGACTGACTCTAGTGAGGAAGGGAGTGAGTATTGTTAAGCCTCGCGTGGCGCCCCATTTATGTAGAAACTCTTAACCTCATTGAGTATGCAGGCGGCACAGTTCTTCAACTCAAAATGAGAGTGAGTCTAGAAAAATCTTTTCTCTTCGCGCTCAACTTTTAAGATTAATAGTTTAGAAAAAATAAATCCTGTCCGCAATGATTGTAGGCCATTACTTTTCTTAGTTTGTCCGTCATTGAAGCCAATGAAAGTGAAACTTCGAAAAGTTATAGTTTTTATTAGATTATACTTTTTGACGTATAAACACGGACCAAATCTTTTATTAATTAAATTTATCACGATCTGGGATCACGAAAATACTTTCATACAGCATGGAAGTCCGTAAATTTCATCCGTAAAGATCTTGAGAAATTTACTATAATGATATGCCGTCAGGATCTTGTCAGTCAAAACTGAAACTTTACTACAATATCCTATGACGTCAGGAGCTTGTCAGTCAAAACTGAAGCTTTACTACAATGCGATGACTTCAGGAGCTTGTCAGTCAAAACTGAAGCTTTACTACAATGCGATGACGTCAGGAGCTTGTCAGTCAAAACTGAAGCTTTACTACAATGCGATGACGTCAGGAGCTTGTCAGTCAAAATCGAAGCTTTACTACAATGCGATGACTTCAGGAGCTTGTCAGTCAAAACCAAAGCTTTACTACAATGCAATGACTTCAGGAGCTTGTCAGTCAAAACTGAAGCTTTACTACAATGCTATGGCGTCAGGAGCTTGTCAGTCAAAACTGAAGCTTTACTACAATGCTATGACGTCAGGAGCTTGTCAGTCAAAACCGAAAGCTTTACTACAATGCGATGACGTCAGGAGCTTGTCAGTCAAAACCGAAGCTTTACTACAATGCAATGACTTCAGGAGTTTGTCAGTCAAAACTGAAGCTTTACTACAATGCGATCACTTCAGGAGCTTGTCAGTCAAAACTGAAGCTTTACTACAATGCGATGACGTCAGGAGCTTGTCAGTCAAAACTGAAGCTTTACGATTTCAAATTAAACGCGATTTATAAAGAATAAACAATTTTAATCATAAGCGTAGATTAATTAAAAGAATAATAAAACCAGAGAGCTCCCAGCTTTTATTTTTGACGAGTGAAGGTCCATATACAAGTTGGATACAAACTCCTAGAACCAATTACTTTCTACATAAACTATTATAATAAACAACGCGAAAGTTTGTATATACAAATAAGGAGACCATCGCGGAAATATAGAATCGAAAATTGCCTAGCTCGCATACAAAGTAGAAAATTAATTCTTGTAAGAAACAAATAAAAAATCTCTCTTTTTCCGGGATAAACAATAGAGAGGGGTCGGGTATCTGATTTTCGAGAGTGCAGGAAACTTCGAAGATTCCAAAAGAGGGTCGAGGGCGTAGACCAATAAGAGTAGGAACAAGAACTAATTTTTGAAACACGAGAATGTACGATGATAAAAAGTGTTGGAAGTCAGAATTCGACATTTAAAACAGCAGAAATTAAAATATAATTCTTTTTCGGAATACCGGTAAATAAACATCGTAATTTACCAATTTTCAAAATTACGCTATTGAATTTGGTGCATGGGAGCCCTCTGACTATATTAAAATATTTCTTCCTCATCGATATTTTCGTCATGTTCGCGTTTTTATCCAACGGGAAACAAATTGGTCTAAGGATGAAGGGGAGATCTAGAGGATTGAACAATATCTCGGAAAGTTAGCCGGGACGAAAAACGTAAAAGATAACGATGGAGAGAAGAACGAGCGAGAGGGTAAAGAGATGGAGATCTGATCTTGTCAGATTTCAACGAAGGAAGGGAGAAGGAACTCCGCCAAGCAGCGCGGAAAACTATATATACGCGTTGAAAGATAATAACAAAACGTTTCATAGCCTCCGAAACGTTACGCGAAGAAAAAGAGTTAGGCCCCGTACACACCAAAGGTTTTTTTTACATATTTCATCATAACAAGAACTAATTTACGAAAGCTGAGAATACGTATATTTTTTATTGGAGCGAAATCCCATTTGCTTGTTGCCACCTAGGACTATCAACAAAGTTGAAACGACAAACACTAGCAAAAGTAGTAACTAACAAAACCACGTGAGCGTCTGCGTATTCTTTATTCAAAGCAGCCACGCGTGAAAGAACAACCCAAACTGCCCATAGGAATTTGGGTAACGTAATGTTAAAATTTTTTGTTTCGCCACTGGTAAAATTTTATTGTGATAGTAAAGTAGGGTTGTGTCCTCACCTTTCTACCACAAAAATAATCATTTAACCATTATAGTCTGCGAATACAAATCAATTGAAGTTTAGCTCGATAATGTTAAAGATAGGCCACATCGTTGGATTCGACAATGGAGTAGACTGTCTTCCCCCACCTGAAATCAGTTGAAATTTTGAATATTAGTAGACACACGATAGATAAAGATTCTGGGAAAATATCGTTTTGTAACTGCCATGGGATTTTTCTCAGCAACGATTTAAATTACCCAGAATTTTGACATAATTTGAGGTTCGGAAGCCCAAAATGCCTGTAAAAGTGTTCAACCTGCCGAACAACAAAGTTTTGCAGCAAAGCAAATTCAAGGAGCGAGGCACAGACTATACAGCTAACTCGTATAGTCTTTGTGTTCTGAAAAAACAAAGAGAAATAACACCGCCAAAGTATACTGTAGTGGTTTTGATTAAGAAACACATTATTAATAATAAGACGAAAAATAACAATTTACTATCACAATAAAATTTTACCAGTGGCGAAACAAAAAAATTTAACATTACGTTACCCAAATTCCTATGGGCAGTTTGTGTTGTTCTTTTGTTATATTCAATAGGTGTCCATTGTTTTAATAGTCCTAGCAGCCACATGAATACAATAGTAAAATAAAAGCGGGAAAATCATTGAAAACGACAATTCTTTTAATGTTTTTCAAAATAATATTCTCCAAATAAACTGATTTAGGCCTATATAAAAATTTATATTTTAATGTATTTTTTTTCCAAGATGATAACCTCGATGATAACACCTTTTAACAGACGGGTAATCGCGAATAGGCTAAAGTTTGAAGCAGTGTTGCTAATCTCTCAAATAATAGACGCCCTCCCCTTTTTTGAAATTCCTCGGAAATTGCGCTATTTTTTGAGACCCCAAGCGAACTTAGCGAAGCATGCAGATATCCTGCTGCTGTAGACCTCACTTGCCTGATTTTCCAGGATAAATTATTAAAAATATTTAGCCTAGCTACTAAACTTAAATTACAAAATGGTCAAAAATCTCACAAAACCCCTTTTAATTTGATCATAAATTTCATTATCCCATTTCCCAAGAAAAACCTTAAAAATCCCACATTTTTAAGATTTATCCAACACTGGTTTTGAGGAAAAAACTACAGAATGCCTGATGCTTCTCATTCGGGAGAATGTATGCTTATCATTCCAATATTCGTTAGAAAATTAGGATAAACACGTTCGTGTTTATCCCTTTATCTGAACTCGAATTTCATCAGAAACCGTAATGTCTTTTCCAATGGACCCGCGGCGCTTGATAACTGAAAGCGTCGTCGTCGTCGTCGTCGTCGTTTCTCTCTTCCCACCGTCCACTGAATTCGAATTAATACAGACAAAGGTACTTTTGAAAAAATTTGATAAGACTTCGATCAGGTACAAGAGTATCTCTAGATAAACACAGATTTCAATAATGAAATGTTGATTAAGTATACGAAGTAATAGAAAGTAAGGTACCTGAATGGGTTACAAAAGGGTGAAATCTTAAGCTTAGCCGAGCTTTACTAATTGCTTCAAAATGAATAAACAAAAATTTTATTTCTTAAACAGTAGAATGATAAGGAATATCCATCGAATTCGAGTTAATAGAAAGTAAGGCGCCTGAATGGGTTACAAAAGGGTGAAATCATAAGCTTAGCCGAGCTTTATTAATTGCTTCAAAATGGTAAACAAAATTTTATTTCTTAAACAGTAGAATGATAATGAATATCCATCGAATTCGAGTTAATAGAGAGACAGATGCCTGTATGGGTGACGAAAAGGGTAAAACATATAACTAGCCGAGCTTTATTAATTGGCTTTAAATTGATAAACAAAAATTGATTTTATTAAACAGTTGATAAGTTTTTTTTAATGGCATTTTTTATCGTTAACGGAAAATTGCATTTATTGGGTTCTTTTACTAGGGTAGCCCTCTTCAGCCGTCTAATTTTGACTATTATGTCATATCATGAGTATCCCATTATATTCACCCTAATTCACCGTAATTAAAAAGTTGGAATGATTTTCTTATCATTTGATTTTTTAACTTTAATAATATATCTCTTCTCGGCCTATATAAACGAGATTTGCATATTCAGTACTCACAGATGCACTGTACCAATGCGTGGTTTACGTAAGCGTTTAAAATTGTGGCGAGCCCTCTCGTTTGTGCAATGGTGACGTCTTCGATTGTTTAGGCAATCGTTTCTCACCTATATTTCGGTGATAAGAGACTCATTTCTCACGATCTTTTGGGTAGAGTACTCGAATAAACCGAAGCGATTGAATGTAAATCGCCTTACCTAGAAATGTGGCCAATATAATATAGTAAGTCACTGTAAAAACATTTCACAATGAGAGTTCTAGGGATTAAATATCACTCGAGTTGGACTTCATATCCTGCCAAGTGCTCGATTACACATGAAATTTATAGTTTAACGTTTTCAATCTCTACTTTATTTTTTAAAATACTTGAGTTTTGCGACTAGGATGTGCTTTAGATCCACATTACAACTACGTAATAACGTTGCTATTAAGTAGTTGACCAATTATTGAAGTCTGTATCTAAATCACGTCTAACTCAATTATAATAAAAAATAAAGATTTAGAATTTTAATTAGGATATACGAAACGGAAATTGATGTCGGCGAGTTAAATAAACGGCCACATACTTCTGGTCTCCAGAATTATGTTCTCATGCTGCTTTAAAGAATTGTTTCGCTTTCCATGCTCATTTTTTGTCGATGCGATTCAATATTATAAATTTAATCTCTAGCTCGGTCTAGCCCGTCCCTCTTGTAATATTTTAGGTAAGGCTAGGTTAGTTAATCCCTCGACCTCCCCCGTCCATCTGGTAATCTTTAAGGTGAGGTTAGGTTAGTTAATCCCTCTAATTAGCCAATCCTTCCAACTAGTTAATCCTTAGCTCGGGCTATTTGTAATATTTTAGGTAAGGCTAGGTTAGGTTAGTTAATTCCTCGAATTAGCCCATCGTTCCAACTAGTTAATCCCTCGGGTTACCCATTCCATCAAGTAATCTTTAAGGTTAAATTAGGTTAATTAAACACTGGAAATAGCCCATCCCTCCAACTAGGTAATCCCTATAACTCGGGCTAACCCGTTCCTCTTGTAGTATTTTAGGTAAGATTAGTTTAGGTTAGTTAATCAATTGAACTAGCCCATCCCTGTTTTACAACTTAGGTAAGGTTAGGTTAGTTAATCTCTGCCTTTCGAGATTTGTACCAGGGTCTCAATTACGAATAGATTGAAGCCTCAATTAAACGCTTTAATTTTTATTCAGCATTAGTAAGAATTAAGGTTCCATAAACCTATAAAGCAAAATAGTGAAATGTGGAAAAGGTGTATATTTTTGGTGAAAAAAGGACAGAAATTATACAAAAAAAGAGGTTGCTTCGCACCCTTAAAAAAAACTCTTTATCTAACTCGAATCAAACCCGTGAAGGGACAGAAATTATTTGTTAGAGAAAGAGCAATTTCATATCTTTAAAATTATAGTTAGTAGGTTTAGTCTACTACTTCAAAGATTTTATTACTATTATATATTTTCCAAAAAACGGATAAAGACGACCTAGGACCAATGATAAATATATATATACATTAAAGGAACTCCATCTTTAGCTAATTTTATTAGTGATACTGATAGAATTTAAAATTAACATCAATGGGAGAGGAAGTTTAACTAGGTCGTCTTTATCCGTTTTTTGGAAAATATATAATAGTAATAAAATCTTTGAAGTAGTAGACTAAACCTACTAACTATAATTTTAAAGATATGAAATTGCTCTTTCTCTAACAAATAATTTCTGTCCCTTCACGGGTTTGATTCGAGTTAGATAAAGAGTTTTTTTTAAGGGTGCGAAGCAACCTCTTTTTTTGTATAATATGTTTTTTTCTTGGTGTGCGCGACATGCCTAAATATAAGTGGAGTGAGAGATGGGAAGGTTATCTTGACTAGAAAGAGAAATACCAAAAAATAACGCCACCATCGATATCTCCAAAACCTACCGTTTTCCGGTCCCGACGTTTAAAGGGAGTCTAAAATTGATTTTATTCTTTTATCCTTAAATTTAGAGCATATAAATATCTCTCGTTAAATTAATATTAACTCGTCTAGAAGAGCTTTCTAGGTTTATTTTATTTTCAAAAATCCGCTCATCCTAATAATAAAATAGGTTTTTAAGAATTTTGTCAATCAACCTAAATTAGTTGGCTTTTTTTCGAGGGTTATAATGTATTTTTCATTCTCTTGAGGATTTATTTATTCGTTATTCGTATCGAGAAACGTTTCTTCGACGTAATTTTATGGGAATCATTTGTTAACCGAAGATGTGTTAATTTGGACTACACTAACCAAATATACAGAGCCAATATCAAAGGGAAATAAATATGTCCATCGTTATTAAATATTCTTAGTTTGAACCTCCCTTTAAGGGTTTATCGAATTCCCCGATGGTGTCTGTCAGCGGATTTATTTTCTTTATTGGAAGAGAGAAAGAGATGGTAGCTAGGGTGTGACGGGGAGAGTGAACCACCCTCGGGGATTGCGGGATATCTGTCCACCACGATCATTGCCTTCCAGTTTGGTTCGATCCTTCGACCTCGAAACAATCTCCCCACTTACGGCGTATATATATCTTGGAAGAATTGTCTCGATAACAATCTTAAAGAGGTTTCCGTGTTTAGTATAGGGATATATAAATGCAGCGAAACGAAATTGCTCCAAAATCCTTTGTCCACTTCAACACCGGTTGAACCTTCGTTCGCCACTCTGGAATAAGCGCCATCCCCGCGATAAAGATCGTATACTACTGAAATTACAAGTTTTGTTTTACGCTATTTACACAAGCCCGAGATTTGCGCCACTGCGTGTGCTTACTTCGTTAATTGGGTTTTGTTTCCATTAAAATGGTAAAATTGGATAGATCTTGGGCGCTTTTGACTGATTTTACGATATGTAGAGTATGAATTTGCTAAAAATATCATTTGTATGAGGATAACGATCAATTATATGAAAATTACAATGGATTCTATGAAAATAACGATATTCTATGAGAATAACGATCAATTCTATGAAAATATCGATCGATTCTATGAAAATATCAATCGATTCTATGAAAATATCGATCGATTCTATGAAAATATCGATCGATTCTATGAAAATAACGATAAATTCTAGATTAAATTAAGGAAGCTATAGTTTAATACTCACTCACAGCTCAATGCATACACCAGGAGTAACATATTAGCTTTGCTTCTATGGCATTGTACACTTCCCTCCGGAATGAAATTTTATTATGTTAGTCCTGTTCATAATATTAATAATTAAACTAGTTTAAAAGCAATTCATCTTCGGATCAAACCGTCTTAAAAATAATCTCAGATTTTCTATTAAAAATCCAAATTTTTGAAACTTTGTCACTATGTAAAGTGAGTCAACAATGAAAAGCGAATTATTATCATCTGGGTTGGTGAAGTTACGAAAGTTGAGGCGGATAGATACGCAATGCTACTCCTCACAGAGAAAGAAATTGCGTTAATCAACTTCTCCTGAGAACGAGTATAGTATTAAACTATATATAAAGTTTTTTTTAAGTTCGCGGCCAAAGGAAAGCGGAAGAAAGATCCGGAACCCTTGTTCTCTATAGGCACTTGGTTTTTTTGTCTTGCCAATCAATTTTTATTTGCACAATCTCCTTATAAAACCAATCTATTTTTCCGTATCATATACTTTGGTTCAGAGACTAGTTACCACTACACTGAGACACAAGCTCAAGTTTTTTCGGGGATCCACGGATTCCACGTAAAAAGGAATAGGAGTTTCCAGGCGCGTAAGAAAGTTTTCGATTTGGGGGTACGGCATCAGTTTGATTTTGGCGCCCCATGGCATTGATATTCTCTTAATTGGCGTTCCTTTTGAACCTATTTGGCGCTCTTCTAAGATTTTTAGTTGGATACATTGTACACCTGTACATCCTCGTCACTGCCAGCCTTCAACAATACGGATTTACAATCATTTTAAATTGGATTAAAATTTAAAAATTATAATTGTACCTTTCACGGTACTTTGACAATTCATTATTTGATTAAATTTAATGGATTTGGGTTCATGTGATCGACTTTCAAATGTTCGACGGAAATAAAATTAATTAAACTTAAACTTACCTATAGAGCTCGGAATTCGTATACTTTTTATTAATTGGATGAAATCTACTAAACTCTGTTGTATAATAGACTATTTTTCATTCGAATTAACTTATTCGAAGATAAAGTAAAAACATAATCCAAATCCGTTTTGATCCAAAAATGGCCTTATCTTAGAATATTATACGCGTTATACTTTCGGATAAAAAAATTCAAAATTTATTTTCGTGAAAAATAATGAAAAAAAAAGATGATTTAAAATCTTAGTTTCGTTGTTTTATTTATATTCTTCAAATTAAAAGTCAATTTGAAATATTTTTCTTATATTTTAGACTAATCCTGGAAATGTGAATTTTCTTATCCATCGTTATACGTTTGAATACGAGTAATTTGTTCGTAGATATTTCATATTTTATCCGAAAATAAAATATCTGAAAATATATGAATAACAGAAAATAATGGATATCCGATTCAAAGCTCTAACCTTACTTAAGATTACTTGTACAGTACACTCTCAAACGAAGTAATCTGACGCTGTTATATTTTTTCGTAGCTTTGTTAAAAAATTAAAATAATTTACATCTGATTTTAATAGAGGTCGGGGTTTGGATAAGATAATTTCTGTTTGTTTTATCTTTATTCATACTTTGAAATTATTAGAGATCGGGGTTTGGACAAGAAAATTTCTGATTATTTTATCTTTATTCATAACTTAAAATTTTTCGAGGAAAGTCTATGATAAATCCAATGTAATCGCGAATAATTTTCCGATTTTTTTTATGATTAACTGATTAACTGATAGTCGTGGATTATTTTGTCCAAACCCCGATCTCTAGAAATTATCCGCGGGAAGTCTATACCGATTATTATTTTATGATTAACCAAATATTTGTGGGTAATCTTGTTCAAACCCCGACCTCTAGATTTTAATTTTAGGAAGGTTTTCGCTTCTCTTAAACCGAAAACTCTACTCTTAAACCCCTTCGAGATCTCGAAATCTCACCACCTATATCATGGAAACGTAGCTTTAGACTCTCGAAATTGTGCCCCTCCCTCCTCTTCTTTTTTCATATGTCTATATAGACCGAACTAATTGCGATTGGCCACTCTACAATGATTGATTGATCTACGCTCCAGCTTTCTTCCTGGCTGTCTTGTATTATAATGGAAAACCCTTTACCTTCTTCTCTTCTATATTCCAATATACTCCACGCTTGTTCGAGAGATACGCAGTTTCAGACTATAACGAAAACTAAGGCGAAATAATACACAATGTTAAACCGCGTAGAAGATTAAGAGTTTTAAGAAATAATGTAGTTCAACCCCTCCTGATCACTGAACAAGGAGTTTCCATCTAGAGGGTGGTTGCTTAGAGCTTATATTGTTGGAGGTTCGCGAGGTTAATTCGGAAACTATCGACGTTAATGGTTTAAATTATCCTTACCACATATGATATTAATACGCTATAATTATTAATTCAGATTGTGCGGGTACCCGATACCAAAGGGGTACCCGGCTGTGAGTTGGTTCGGGTACCCACCCCGATACCCGTACCAAAAGAAAGACATTTCTACATAGAGAATTATATATTTTGATACATAAAGTATTTAGAAATTTAAATCAGCTTCCCTGAATATTTTTATTGAGTTTAAATTAAGTAAATGAACTGAATTATAATGTCATTGACGAATATAATAGAAGAAAAAAATGTATATTTGAGAGAAAAAAACGGGATAACAATACTTTTAAGTTTTAACCCAAGAGACATATTGGAGCTAAAAGTCATTTTATTTTCCATTTTTAAATCTTTAATCATCGAGGGAGTTTTTCGATTCGAATGCAATTCTTATTTCAATCCCGTATATTGAGGACTACTTTTAAATTCTACTCGATTTAACATAGCGTATCAATCCGCATTTATTTTCCCAATAATTCAAACTCTCTTTGAATTAAAGTAACCAATAATTCGCGTATTCCGAGTGAATAAAGTAAACGTAGCGAAAACGATCAATTTGTAACCATTTTTATTCATTTTCATCTCGTTACCTTCATTCCTCGGGTCAAACTTTAAAGAAGCATCTTCGTTTTTACATCCTTTGACTGATCCTTACTTTTTATCACGACTCCACTCGGAATTTTCATTTAAGTTATAGCTACAGGGGTGGATTATGGATAATATGCTCGTAGACAAATAAAAATTTCGGGGAAAATTGCGTTTGACGTTCAAGTTAAAGAATAAGTTTAAGACTTAAAAGATCCCACGAAGAAAAGCAATATTTGTTTAGTTAGGGGAATTGGGTTTTGCGCTTTTTTCTCGTTTGAATGCTTTTAAAGTGAGGATGAAATGAAAAAAAAAATATATACAACGTTCATTTATTACATGCAATCAAGCCTTACAAATATAACACTAACGCTATTTGACAAGCAATAGCAAAAAACACACATCACCCTCCTTTAGTTCAAGGGTTATGAAAAATAGCGGCCCCCTTAAACGCAGACATTAGTTTTGACGAATCACGTGAACAATCTCTGATCGTAACATTACTAAGCCTTGGTAAGGAAATGTTTTTCTTTTTTTTTTTTTTTTTCTATTTCCTATAGTTTCAAAATTCAACTCGATAGTACGTCTCCCATTTGGTTTTTTTAGACGCCTAAAAGAACCCCATAAGCGAGTCTTATTAGAGAGGTTCTCCATTAAAAAATGACGTATACAAGAGTCCTGTAGGGTTTAATTTCGTAACTATAGCAAGTAAAGCCAAAAGAAATCATAAACTGCATTACTAAGGTTTAATTATATTGCGATCGGATATTTATTCAAATTATGAGAGGAATTGCGTATCAATCACAGGGCGTTATTTGATTAATTACCAATGGAAAATGTTTACAGGTCAATAAAATTTGAACTCCTTGTAATATAATCTGTTTATTACTACTCTTGGAATTACGAGAGACAATTTAACTACGTACACTGGACTCGAATTGCCATATTTATGGGATTATGGTTTACTTATTCGGAAAGAGAGAATCAAGAGTGTGGGGTTAAATCTTGACCTAAATTTTATTTGGTGATACGAGTTCTTATGGCCAATTATACTCTTTAAAAGTATCTTTAGCTCTCGTAATAATTCATCCAACTTTTATTTAATACGTAAGCTAGTACTCTAGTATATTACCCCATTTTGGTTTTATTATCGAAAGATCTGATCGTATAGTGATACATATATTTTACTTGTTATTGTTCGTGGGAAATGTTGGGAATGATATTCGATTTGACGTCCCTAATTTTAGGAAAATGTCCTCTCTCAACTCTGTGTCACAATTTATGTAAATTGAAGATTATTAAAATTCACCCTTTCGTCTCTCTCACCTTGTAAGAATAAAGTAGGGGAATCGCCAGGCAAAATAATATTTTTAAAATAATCTAAGAAACATCGGCTTGCCATTGGTGCAATCGGTTTATGCGTAGGAGGTAAAAGAGAAAGGTTACGGCCATTTTAAGATAGGGGTTATTTTCGGGCTTTTGCTCGATTTCTATCAGTGGCGAAACATCTTTTTCCAGTGGCGAAACATAATTTGATCATCTTAAAATTATCTAAGAAACATCCGCTTGCCATTGGTGCAATCGGTTTATGCGTAGGAGGTAATAGAGAAAAGTTACGGCCATTTTAAGATAGGGGTTATTTTCGGAATTTTGCTCGATTTCTCTCAGTGGCGAAACTTAATTTGATTGTCTCTAAATGATCTAAGAAACATCTACAATATTCCAATCTATGTTGTGTCAAATAGAATGTAGAAAGATCAATGCAGAAGCTGCAATCGAACGCTATAACTATTTAGATAACTTATTTAATGTCTTTGAAATTTGTGGTTTTCAAGTTATAACCTAAGCCAAGTGCCTGTCGCCGCCACTGCCTTGCTTAATTAGTCGCTCCAAGCAGAATATTTAGCACGCGTCTCTAGGGGGAATTGTCAGTCTTTGAATCTCATATTTCATTTCTCCCAGCTCTTACTATCTCTTTATACTCTCCTTGTTCTATTATATGATTCAATGAAAGTATCGCTTCACAAATGCTTCAACAATTTTGAATATACGTGATTTACAGAGAAAAATCTATGTGGGGTGCCATATTGGTATATGTAATTATTTCAGTCGCCATCTACAGCTCAAAAACTGAACTATTTTCTTTAATTTTCTCTTTTCAATAAACTGTCGTCTGTAGATAATCTTACAAATGAAATAATTTGTGGGAGTATTTTTTGGATTTATCTGTAGATAATCTTACAAATGAAATAATTTGTGGGAGTATTTTTTTGATTTAAAGTTGTTTTGTATTCAGAATAATATCAAGCTGGGGTAGAAATTGTGCCGTACTGGGCTGTAAACGTAGTGATGGAGATAATTAGGAGTGCAAGTCCAAAAATATCAAGTACGTTCTGATCCTGACCAAGGGTTAACGGTATTTCATAAAGATTGCTTCTTGACTGCGATAGTTGTTCATTGCATATATTTCACGAAAGTGAAATATTAAAAAACCAATGGTTGGAAGCGCTCGGCAGTCCAAATTATGTACCCAGTGGCGCCGCCAGCAGTAGGCACACGTAGGCACGTGCCTACGTGTAAATTTGTCGTGCCTACGTGTAAAATTTGGAAGGGGCCCCCAATTTTTAGAAAGGGGGCCCCTGATTTCAGACCGAGCGGCCTCATTTATTCCCAGTTAAGTGGCAGATTTCATAAGCCGAACGAAAATGTCGAAAAGTTTGGAAAGAAAATTGTTGGTTGCATTTATTTTGCGCTTAAAAAGTTAAAACTGCGCAGTATTCGAGCGCGAATGTAAGATTTAAAAATTCGCCCCCTTCCCCTACGAGTTTCCTTTACGTTTTTTTACTGAGGTACTACCCTCTAGTAGCCGAAGCTCTCTGGACTCTGGCCCTCTGGCGTATTCAGTATAGAGTTGCACACCTGTAGACATATAAGCTTAATTACTGGCGTCGTGCCAGTGTTAGCGGGGCAGTGGCTAAAACCAAAACTAAAACTTTCAGAGAGAGATTTGAGAATCAGAAATAGCAAAGGAAAATGATAAAAAAATCCCGCAAACAAACTAACGTAGTTGAATGTCTTCAGTATTTTCTGACAATTGAGGACGGCTTTCCTGATCTCGTCAAATATTTTAAACTAGTTGTATGCATCCCCGTTGCTAATACAACTTCTGAAAGAAGTTTCAGCTCTCTGAATAGAATAGAGTCGTATCTTCGATCAACTATGGCGGAAGACAGACTTTCAAATTTAACTATAATTTCTCTAAATAGGGATCTTTCTAATTTCTTAAGAGAAAATCCAATGTTAATTGTGGATGAATTCGGGAAAGTTTCAAACAGGCGAGTTTCGTTCCTAATTTAAAATATAACATCAGGAAATAAAATTTGTATTGACAGTATTTTGTAGGCATACATAAATATACTTTAAAATAAAATATTTTGAATACAATGCATATTATTATTCTTATAATTATTACTAGACGGTCATAAAATTTAAAAATTCAAAGTCCCTATTAAAAGTCAGGACTGTCAGGGCCACTGGGGCCCCCCAAAAAAAGCCGTGCCTACGTGAGAAAAATTCCTGGCGGCGCCACTGTATGTACCAGGAAAAATGTGCTGTTTTAAGTATTTGTTACGAAAGTAAAACCATACCATCAAACCATTCCTCGTCTGGGATCAATGCTGGATTTTTAAATGATACAGTATTACAGTTCCTAATACATGTATTGAACGGTTAAGCCTTGATGTATTATCAAGTTAATAGACTAAAAAGATAATACCTGTTGTTAGCATTTCGTTTTACATTTTCAAATTTACTCCCCTTTCTTGGGCTAGAAAATAATAGACTAAATTTATTTCGTTTTTCATCCCATTTGAAGTTTCATGAGTAGTTTTAACATTATTGGAAATTACCCTTTGCTTTTTAGAACTTGCTTAGAACATCGCCATTTCAATAACTTTTAGAAGTTCTGAATTTGGGTACTAGATGGCGCTGACAAAAAACTACATACATTCAAAAAATGGGCGGTGACCTCGTAAATCGCGTATAGGTCGCTCGTGTCCCGTATTTACCCACCCTTGATTACAATATCTCTCTATCTCTCTCTCTTTCCATATTCTTTTGATCACTCACTAGGGAACGATGGTATTGATGGTAGATTGTTTTAGAACGTATAGAAAGCATCGCAAGTACGTACTGGAATAATGTGGGGGTTTACAAATAGATTATCTCAATAGAACCGTGCATAGATGGATTTGTAACAATGTGTAAATATATAGAATTATTTCGACTCGATGGTACTTGCGCGAAGTTCTAAATTAAAATTATTTCTTTTCAACGGTTTATCGTTAGTTCCCAATGGACAGACATTGTTACATAGAGAATTATACATTTTGATGTGGAGGCTATATTACGCGATATACATTGAAGTCATACTATATTACCACATATCCAGAATCTCATCTCTAGAGAAATAATATTCAAATCTTGGGTCTCTTTTACCATTCTCGTGGCTGTTTAAATGAATTCCTTCAAACATAGTTACATTAGGAGTCTTTTTCAGTTTACAATAACATTTACCGGTTCCTAAAAAAACCCCTTCAATTTGAAAAATAAATTCTGCCGCTAATGCGAGTTTGAAAAGTCGGAATATCTTCTTGTCGCCATGACCTCGTAATTTTAACAAATTTATTCTTAATTAAACCTAGAAACGTCGAGTATTTCGTTTCTCTTACTATTTTTGTCTTATTTTACATTTGGCCCCTACTTCGGGAGAGAATTTCAATGCAGTGAAAGGTTCATAACAGTATCCGTATCATAGCAAAGTAACACTCACTTTACCAAAAGATTTTTTAAGGGCTATAGACACGTTTTTCGAAAAATTGTTGTTTGGGAATAAGAACATCGTTTTAGTCCTGAAATGCATGGCGGAGATTCTTTCTAAGTTCCTCGTGGCGCCACCCGAGAAAAAATAGTTTTGGTTTTACAATAGTCATGACGTGGAGGTATAAAGATTTTAAAATATACAGAAAAATAATGCCAAATTGATTAAGAAAATTTTATTAAGGTTTGAAATCTTAAAGTCGGTCTATATTTCAAAAAGTCTGTAGAACCCTGAATTCTAATCTCAAATAAAACTTCTCAAAAATCTATTTTGTACCAATTATCATAAAAAAAATTCGATATATTCACGTAGCACTATGCTAGGAAATTCTACTGACGTCGTTAGGAAACCACGATTATAGTGAGAGCGATCGAGTAAATGCTGCCGTAGAAGCTTGTGTAAAGTATAAGTCTAAATATTACTATTTTATAAACAACTCTAGTGGCGCGCTTTATCTGATCATGACGTCATTAGTAACTGCCTAATTCAACTCGAAAAATAATTATATAAACTGGCTACAAATCCGAAAGTCTTAAAGACTGTAGAATCGAAGGAATATTATTTATATATTCTGAACCTTTTTCTATGTGTTAGTAAAAAATTATATAGAAAATATAAATTAATTCATTTTTGATGTCACTAACCCTTTAAGTCTGCTCTTCATTCCTTATTGTTTCCCCGGAAGAGTTCTTTCATGTAACACGTGACATAAACCCTGCGCTGCACATTCTGAATCGGGCGTTCTCTCAGAAGATAACCGTTAATTCTTTAGCTCTTTCGTATGACATATATATTCATTTTTAACGTTAGAAGACACCAATATATACATCAAAAATCCCTTTTTTTGTGAAAATATACTTCCTTTTCAAGGATATGACTGAATATATCTAAGAGAATGAAAGACGAAAGACGAAAGAATACACGCCTTCCCGGAAATTAAGTTTATGTCCAGTCCTCTTCATCCTTCGTCGTACAGCCCCTCCTCCCTCCGATCTTATATATGTATACAATCCGTAATTCTTTCTGCTTGTGCGAGATGAATCAGTTAATGCGTAGAAAGGTACTTTCCGGGTTGATTTCGTACAATCGCGCGTGTCACTTCCAAAAGGGAAAATGAAGCTGGACAACAATTGGTTTTGGTTGTCGATTTGGGCTGCTATGGATAAAGACTAGGTAGTCACGCGTTTTGTTAATTACTTCTTTTGCCACTGTTTGCCGTTAGAAGACTCTTATGAACGCCAGGTTTTGTTATTCACCTTTATTAGTTAATAGGCTATGTAAAGCTATAGGGCCCGATAGGTAATGCTACAATGGCATATTTTCATAACCGCACCCTCAGAGTACGCTGAATCTTGCTAAAAACATATAATTCCTATTGCTCTCGTTCGCTACAGAACGTAAAATTTGAAGAAAATTGCTCCCACCAATCAAATCAGTTAAAAAAAGTGCTCTCAATCGGTTACTCTCTCGAAAAAGACAAAGCAAAATACAGAAAGAGTGGTTTCTTTCGCTCTAGAGCACCCAGTGGAATTCTCGGTGGAATTGGCTATAAAAGAAACACTTTAAATAAGCCTAAGCCAACAGTAACAAAAATTGCAAACAAAAATTAAACTAAACCTTACCAGGAAAATAGGCTTAGCTGGATTCGTGGAAATCACCTAAACTCCCCGTATAAGGACCATCGACCAATGACATTGATCGATGTCTCTTATATGAGGAATGCGGGATCTCCATGATAAATCTCATTGGTCGCTAGTCCTTATACGGGGAGTTCAGGATATCTCCATTAATCTAGCTAAGCCTATTTTGATGGTAAGTTTTAAATTTATTTCTAGTTTAATAATTGTTTGTAACATTTTTTACTGATGGATTAGGCGTATTTAAACGATAAGGAATCGATAAAGACTCACTTGTTGTTAGGTTTCATTCTCCCTTTAAGCGAAAAGATTTTTGTTAACTGAAATAAGCCGAATATGTTCTGTACTATATGGTACATAGCTTTTTTGCCTTCGCTTCCTGCTCGATTCTTGTCTGCAGGAATTCCAGAACTAAGCAGGATAGGTTTGTTAAAGGAAGCGTGAAAGAGATTTAATCAAATATATTTTTTTTTTATAATACGTTACAGGAATCTTAACTTATGTTAAATTTTTTTAGCAGGTTTAAGAACATACTCACTAACACTCTAGGAAGTTGAAAAGCTCACTCTCGCTCGCAGAATTCATTTATTATATTAAACCACAACAGAATTAATTCAACTTATATTGAATAAGTTTAACAATTAGATTACGAATTACCTCAAATATAGATTACGAATTATATCAAATATTGATTAGGAATTATATCAAATATTGATTAGGAATTATACCAAATATTGATTAGGAATTATATCAAATATTGATTAGGAATTATATTAAATAAAGATTACGAATTAAATCCATATAGATTACGGATTATATCCAATATAGATTACGAATTATATCAAATATAGATTACGAATTATATCGAATATAGATTACGAATTATATCGAATTTAGATTAGGAATTAATTAACTTTATACCAAATCAACTTTTTACCCAATCTTATCAACATTTTAACGAGTTATGTAAGAAATTTAACAAATTACATTTAACTCTTTAACCGACTTTCTTATGTTAGTATATTAAGAATTGTGTTACAAGTGCATATGTAGTTTCTTAACATCATTTCTTTCTGCTAATGTATACCCCTGCCTATCTGATTGGCTTTATTAAGTCATCATATTATTTAAATGCCGCCCGATTTTCTATATATTGTCAAAAAGTCTCTACATCTTTTTACTAAATTAAACCCACCCAATTATTAGACTAATTATCTAAATTACCCAGGCGCCATGTGCTGGGATAAAAATAGATCATTTCCCTTCGGCATCTGTTTAAATTTGAAATAATTAACACGTCACGTCCCTTCAAGCTAGAGTTAAAAATTTCATCCAACCTCAATCATTTCATCTGTTGCGTCACAATTCTGCCAACCTAAAATAAAACCTTGCCTTTTTTCATTTTTTTTTTATTATTTTATTATTTTGCTTCGCGCTCTAGTTCTATTATGGAACGAAGAAGTGGTGTGGTCGGTCCTTAATGGTCCGTCATTAAATTAATGGCAAAAGAGGAGGATACCCTCACCCTGGTTCCGAATTCCCTCCTACTTTAATTGAAGTCCTAATTAATTGATGTCAGGTCAATCAAAACTCCCATTTTTTTATCCTCCATATATTATGGATCTCTGTAAGGTGCCATTACAAACTTCAGGAAATAGTAAATCAATAGTTTGAAACGAAAATCAGTTTTAAAACTTATAGTAATTCTAATTGAAACTGTCAAGGATTTTTCATGAACTCCAAATGGACATTTAGTACCATTTTCGGAAGATTGTTAAAAAATCTATTCAAAACTTACGTCATAGAAAAATTACCGCAATAGTAAAAATACATATTTTATAATTGCCATTTTCCAAATTTTTAAAATAAAAATTTCACGCAGTATTACGTCATCACTATGATCGTGACTATTTTAGAGCCTACAGTTGATTCTCGGGAGTTCTGACACGTGATATGGTTCGCGCGGTCTTTTTCTTAAAAGTACTTAATCCACAAAGTCGTGCTTTTCGTATGAAAATACAATTCATTCATTTAATAATGGATAAATATATAGCACGAGAAAAATATTTCCAAGATAGTAAATTATTATGACGTGAGTTCTGGCACGTTTCGTTGTAAAGGTACCTTTTAACCTCTCCCCGAGGGCCTGTCCGCTCATCTTTGGGTCAATTCTTTCTGCGCGGCATGACGAATCGGTCTTTTTAAGAGCGAAAAGAGATAGAAGTTCTTTATTATAACGTTTTTGCTCCTACTCTCTCTCTCTCACGCATTCTATCTCTCTCTCTCTCTCTCTCTCTCTCTCTCTCTCACTCTCTCTCTCTCTCCCTTCTCAGAACACTTTCTCATTCATTGGCTGACGTTGAGCTTTCACGAGAGTTCTACATGAGAGGGTTTCTAAACCCCGACCCAATCTATCCAATTTCTTTCATTTTCTTTTTCACTCTCTTAAAAAAATCTTCTTTTTTGTGTAACAATATTAATCGAAAGTACATATAGAGTGGGGGGTACTGAGGAATTGTCACGCCTTTGTGCGCGACGAAGATCTGAAGCAGAAAAAAGGAAAAAAAGAAAAAAAAAATTGGGTCAAATGTTTTATTTTTGTAGCAAAAGTATAGGTTATCAAGGTCTTGGAAGGTGTGAAAGGAATAAGTTCAAAGGGCCTATTATTTTATACAATTATGAAGGTTTTCGCGTAATTAATTACCAGTTTTTGGCTGCTAAGGAATTATTACGTGATATTTGTGAAACATTAAAAGGGAGGGTGAAGAGGAAAATAAAAACATCTTTGTAGTAAAACATTCAGGAAGTGTCGCTGGATTATACAAAAATATCGAAAACCTTCGGATTTTGGCATTCAATTAAAAGGAAAACCTTCGACTAATCAAAAACGACACACTTTCTACTTAATAAAATCCCCGCGACACGAGTAGCGACACACTCTTTGGTTGAATAGCTCTTGATTATTTTCACGCGCACAGTCGTGCATACAACAGCGCGTGTCTCGGATATGTCATGAAGCTGAAGGTGAGGAGTCTTTTGATTAGTCGAAGGTTCTCCTTTTAATTCAGTGCCGAGATTTGAATCTTTTCCCATATTTTGCGCAATTCAGAAACAATTCCAGGATGTTTTAATTGTATAATTCTCTCCTTCTGTTACGTTATTATCTATAAATTGCCGAAACTTAAACTCTCGTTTATTTTCTTTACAGGGTTATCCAGATTCGTGAAATTTCTCATTCTACCGCTATAAGATGGTAATTTCAACCCAAATTCATTTATATTGATATATACAAAGGGTTAACCACCCTAAAACGTTGTACCAGAAGATCATTTAAGCGCGCAGAATCAGTATTAATACAAGATGATGGTCATCCTTCAATGCCCCCCAAAGATATCGCGATTGGTTCGTCGGCCTGTCTTTTAATTAATTGCGATACGTTTGAGGAATGTGTTTAAGTATGACGCCATTTATACGTGGCTAATTAGTATTAACGGTTTCTCCCCTTCCTCAATTTGACCCCAAAAACCAGCGGTTTATATAGTCAAGCTGGTGTCGGTTTTAACCTCGCTCGCTCGCTCGCTCTTTCGCTAGACCTCGAGCAACAGATAAGCTTTCGTAGCATCCCGACCGCGAATCCCAAACCTGTTATGACCCTTTCACACTAGTGAATTATAGTAAATTCCCTAATTTGCATTTCTTCGTTTCCTGCTATTGTAGTGCAGGAAGCAGGGCCCATCATTAATCATAGAGAGCCTCTATATGCCTTTTTAAATCGTTCAATGAATTTCTATAGTAAATCGTCCAATGAATTTCTATAGTTTTATAAATCGTCCTATATAAAATCCTATAATTTTAGAAATAGTACTATAAATTGATGTAATTTCATAAATACTACTATTTCGATAATTCTATCAATAGTACTATAAATTCCGATAATTTCATAAAAAGTACTATAAATTCTGATAATTTCATAAATACTACTATAAATTTCGATATAATAATGCAGGAACTCCTGCATTATTTTAATTATCGCCCTATAAATTCGTAAAACTTTATAAATTGCTCTATATATATTAATATAATTTTATAATTTGTACTATAAAATTCAATAAGTTTAGATATAATACTATAAACTGGACCGCAATTTTAGAAATCGTTCTATAAAATGGTATAACTCATAAATCGTTTTAAAAATCCGTATAATTTTATAAATCGTTGAAGTTGTATAATTTTAGAAATAGACGAAATACAAGCTTCTATAAATCTAGAAATCGTACTTGATAAATTTAAATATCATTGAAAAGAGAACTATAAGTTCTATAATTTTAAGACGCCTTACAAAGTCTTATAATGTAAGAAATCGTCCTATAAATATCTATAAATTTGTCGGATGTATTTATAATTGAACATTGCTTTTTTCCAAATGCTTTTAACATCTCAGTAGGGATAGCCGGAGAAAAGACTGCGACCGACGATGTGAATGTTACTTAAGGGTTATAAGGCGTCAACTCCTATCGCTAGGTCGCGGTTACCATGACTACAATCGTGGCGACGATCATCTTTCGCTAGCTATATAATTTGTAGTCGCTTTCTCTTTCCTCTCTCTCGTATATATATACTCACTCGCTCCGATATTTCGTAGATTCGGTCTCGGTTGGCAACGCGTCGTTTTCAAGACGTTAATATTATAGAGTATTGTTCCATAGCGTCCGAGTAAGCGTCAATTTAAACTTACTCTTCTATATTGAGAGAGATAGACTCGGAGAATGGAAAGGTTAAATTTAGATCACTCTTGACGCCTCGATGTATAGGTGACGATTGGAATCTGGGTCCAGATTAGATTGATCGCGCGAGATACATTTACTAATGTATAATAACAAGTTCTCCTATCGCCTCTATTCTTAGTGACATAATGACATTTTCGCTATATACGTTTCACTCCAAAAGGGTCATTCCATGTGAAAACGACCAATGTCCCCGCGGCACCGACTCCGATTTTATTTAAACTCCACACATAACTAAAATGGTCATATTTAGTGGGAAATCCCAAGTTTCAAGTGAAAATTCCTGTAATTTTCGGAGATATGTGCTTTGGAAGTTTCGTAGTAGCGGAGCTATTTCTTAAATCCATTAAATATGCCAATTTTATGTATTTATATCTAACTAATGAATTAATGCATATCTATGAAATAAATGGCACTTATTCTAGGCTTGGTGGAGATCACTTAAAAAATAATAGGACCTCCTTCTGTGAAATAGATTTCTCAATATAAATTCATAAAGTCGCCAAAAAACTCGCAGTGACCCCCAAAGTGGATAACTTTAATTGCCTAAAACTAACAGTTATCTTATTTCAATTGAAATTAAATTACTATCAATAAGACTTATTAATGTCCTTTACAGGAAAAGACATCCAATTCGGCAACTGAGAAAATGGTTCTTACGTAAACTGTCTCCGAAATAAATGTTTTTACGAAAAATGTTAAAACATGGTAGTGGTTTTAGTGTTAGAAGGCTTGTTGGGATTCTAATATTCATAGAAAAAGCTAGTTCATTAGAAAGCTTAGATTTTAAGCTACAACATGCAAAAATAAAAAGTTTGTCTATAGGGTTTTTTCTTGCCCAAAAATAATGCTCAATTATGGGATTTTTTCTCATATTTATTTGTCAAGTTTGAGCCTACTTAATATTATTATTACATTATTATTATAAATTATTGTTACAGTGATATCTGAGATGGTTAGTTTCTATTAGATAAACAATTTAAGAAGTTATATGTGTTACTGTTATAACATATTTGTGAAATTGAACACCCCTTAAAAACTATAATGGTTTAGCCCTAGTCATGTATATTATTTCTCGACATTTAGCCGTATAAAGAGGCCCAAATAAGGGGAACCATACCACTGTTTTTTACTCTGAGTTATACCCTTTTCAAACGAGGCCTAACTAGCCGGTTTTATCAGATTTAACTGGTGTTTAATCACAATTAACCGAGGTTTTTTGAACTGAGAAGGCTTTGTAAACCTCGATGAAATCTAGTTAAACCACGGCTAAGTACGCCTCGTCTGAAGAATGTAAAAGTAACTCATCCTGTATGTTCATCTGGGCTGCTGGGCATCGTTTAAAAGAAGCTTGCGATAGTATGAAGCTATACAGTTCGCTGTGTTAGTTCCATATTATCGCGAGTTTCTTTTGAAAGATGCCCAGCTGAACATAAAGGATGAGATACTAGTTCATTCATTTTTAATTTTAAACTAGGAAATCACTGTTATAGTGTAGCAGACCTATATACTTTATTAGAATTCTAATGAATCACGCCACGCAAACGTAATTATTAATATATGAACTTTCCTCTATGAAATTTATTTTTAGAATGAAGCAGAAGAATGAAATTGCTCCTTATAGCCTCTTCAGACGAGAAGCAATTAGCCATGGTTTAATTAGTTTGAACTGTGGTTTACTTACCCTTCTCAGTTCTATAAACCTAGGTTAATTGTGATTAAACCACGGTTAAATCTGATTAAACTGGCTAGTTAAGCCTCGTTTGAAAAGGGTATAACTCAGAGTAAAAAACAGTGGTATGGTTCCCCTTATTTGGGCCTCTTTATACGGCTAAATGTCGAGAAATAATATACATGACTAGGGCTAAACCATTATAGTTTTTAAGGGGTGTTCAATTTCACAAATATGTTATAACAGTAACACATATAACTTCTTAAATTGTTTATCTAATAGAAACTAACCATCTCAGATATAACTGTAACAATAATTTATAATAATAATGTAATTATAATATTAAGTAGGCTCAAACTTGACAAATAAATATGAGAAAAAATCCCATAATTGAGCATTATTTTTGGGCAAGAAAAAACCCTATAGACAAACTTTTTATTTTTGCATGTTGTAGCTTAAAATCTAAGCTTTCTAATGAACTAGCTTTTTCTATGAATATTAGAATCCCAACAAGCCTTAAAACACTAAAACCACTACCATGTTTTAACATTTTTCGTAAAAACATTTCTTTCGGAGACAGTTTACGTAAGAACCATTTTCTCAGTTGCCGAATTGGATGTCTTTTCCTGTAAAGGACATTAATAAGTCTTATTGATAGTAATTTAATTTCAATTGAAATAAGATAACTGTTAGTTTTAGGCAATTAAAGTTATCCACTTTGGGGGTCACTGCGAGTTTTTTGGCGACTTTATGAATTTATATTGAGAAATCTATTTCACAGAAGGAGGTCCTATTATTTTTTAACTGATCTCCACCAAGCCTAGAATAAGTGCAATTTATTTCATAGATATGCATTAATTCATTAGTTAGATATAAATACATAAAATTGGCATATTTAATGGATTTAAGAAATAGCTCCGCTACTACGAAACTTCCAAAGCACATATCTCCGAAAATTACAGGAATTTTCACTTGAAACTTGGGATTTCCCACTAAATATGACCATTTTAGTTATGTGTGGAGTTTAAATAAAATCGGAGTCGGTGCCGCGGGGACATTGGTCGTTTTCACATGGAATGACCCAAAAGTATTCCTAATCGCGAATATGTTATTATTTTTTAGCTTAACCTTTTAGTTACGGTATTGTTGAAGAATGAGAAGGACTCGTTATCGTTTGAGACCGTATTTAATTTCAAGAAAAGGAGGCTGTACTTGTTTAATACACGTACTTTTCTATTGGTGTTGATCATTTCTTTTTCTCTTTCCGCCCGCCTCTTTCTGCCCTTTCGGTTCGTTTCGCTCGAAAGCAACCGGACCCCTGTAAACACTGATATCTTTTCCAACGGATCGGGAAAGCGCAAAGGATCCCTCTCGTGATGTATAGAAGAAGTTATTTAATTCGGGGTTCAAAATAGAAAGCGGAAATGGAAGAATAGGAAAGGGTATAGTGGTGGTCGGTCAGAGTATAGGAGCCAATATAGTCTTAAGCCTCGTTCAACTAGGTCTTGGAGTCGATTTAAACCGTTTCAAAACGTTTCGCTAGAGTCGCGTGAACGAGAAACTATCTTTTCTCGAATCGATTTGATTCGATTTCTCGAAACTGTTTTGGCTCTAGTTGAAAACGTTTGCGAAATTTGTAAGCCTATATTATTTTACCGCTCGTACGTTCTTTGTTTATAAGTTTGTTTGGAGTGCGAGCATGTGTAGCGTATCGTGAGGTTTTCAGAGAACTCCGTATTACATATAGTATAGCTCTCAGTCGGTTGTTGCATTCGCAATATCATTATCTAGAGCCGGTCAGATTCTTCACCGTGAGTAATACTCGCGTTCCTAGGAGAATAACTTGAAACAGTCACGTTCTTGGCCCCATTCCTACCCAAGCCAGCGTCGAGAATATTTTTTCGATTGCCCTGCGCTAAAAACCAGTTTAAGAGTTGAGCGTTTAGGAAGCTAAGTTCGCCCTTGATCACTAACAAACTGAATCATAAAGATAGAAGTACCAGTTTATTATGTACGCGCTTTAATCTTAAATTGATACGCCTATAACTCTGACCGAGTCCATCTTTATCTCTCCGCAGTTTGGACTCTGGTATTCTATTTCTATTTCTTTTATTCGGCGGGGGTTTAAGGAGAGATATCCACTACGCGTTTGACCTTTTTGAGTCAAAGTTTACTAGGTACATTGGTGGATTTTCTACGCACCATGCTTTATCAAAGTCTATTCTAGTTTCAGCACCAACATATGGTTCAATTGGCTCAAATAGATTGACCAAGTGGTATTGTTCCGACTCTTATCTATCTATATATAAATATCGACAACGTTAGGGCTTCAAAAATGTATCAACAGTTGTCCAAGGTCCGGAAAAAGAATAGAAGATATATCAAGGAGGAAAGGTCATCAAGTTTTTATCTTGTCTTTTTCTTTCCCGTTTTGGGATTTACTATTTACTGGTTAAAGTGGGAATGCAACCTAATAAAAAGTGATTTTTTTTATCGATTCCTTATCGTTTAAATAGGCCTAATTTACCAATAAAAAGTGTCCCAAAACAAATATTAAACTAGAAATAAATTAAAAACTTAACCGGAAAAAAGGCTTAGCGGGATTCATGGAGATCCTGATTTCCTCGCGTGTAAGGCCTACTACCAATCTAATGCGATTGTAAGTCTCATGGAGATCTCGCGTGAATGACGTACCTTTGTTCATTGGTCGCTAGACCTTACATGGACGCGATTCAGGATCTCCATGAATCCAGCTAAGCCTATTGTCCTGGTAAGTTTGACATTTATTTTTAGTTTAAGATTTATTTTTGTAAACTTCTTAATGGCGGATTAGGCCTATTTAAACGATAAGGAATCGATAAAAATCACTTGTTATTAGGTTTTATTCTCCCTTTAAGAGTCAAAGGAATTTTAAAATGATAATTTATTACGCCAATCACGATTAACTATTGAAAAGTAGAAGTGTAGACGATTTAAAACGTTAAACTTTGACCTCTTTTAGCATTTTGTTCACTCAATTTAATCCAAAAATTTTGAAGCTATAAATTACCATTTGCTACTTTTACCAGAACAAACCCTAAGTTACCATTATCCCTAGTAGTTTAACGCGTAAATTACCAGTATAAATTACCGATTTAAAACTTTAAATTTATAATCTAAACAAGACTAAACGAACGCGTTTCGATCAAACTAGAATCATATGTTTTTTTAAAATTGATAAAATGTAAATTCGTTCCTGGTTTTCTACCCAATAGTCAAAGACGAAATTGCTCCAGTGACATTATCCCCTAGATATAGTTAATTTTACATTGAATTAGCATCACACGAAAATCTATAGGATTTCGTAGACAATCGGTAGCTTTGGGCGTGCATGCTTCCAACTCGAATTTTAATTGACTATAGTTTCCGGCATTAATTTCAATCTCTTATTTAATTGAACCGGGAGCCAGCCACAAATCCTAGATTTAAATTTTCAAGAGGTACAGCGCGCATCAAGTATTTATTAAAACCTTATAGCGAGTACCTTGTCGCCTCCGAGCGATCGAAACTTGGAAACAATGAGCCTCTGCAATTTCGGTACATATCACCTACCATCCTAAATATCTCCCCCAGATTCTCGTCTATAGCCTTTTCCTTATACTCTTTCGGGACCAATGACGTCAATATCAAAATTGCCTCTTTTAAGAATGACGTCACGTCTGACGTTTTGCCCAAATCCCGTCGCTTTCCTTCAGGCGCCCGAGCTAGGAACAAATCGATCGTATATAAGCGAGTGAGAGAAAGAGAGCCTATCTTTTTAAAGTGATAATGAAATTAGATTCGAATTTTTATATAAAGAAAATATACGTTACGGTTTTAATTAAAGAAACTTCACGTGTCGTCACTGCGATAATTTATCAATACTTCGTCATCACTGAGATCGCTCGGCAATTATTTGAACCTACTGTTGATTCTCGCGCGTGATTTTGTTGCTTTCGCGCGGTCTTTTGTTATGAAAGTACTTAATCAGATTATCTCACCTTTCAATTAATAATATTAATAAGTAAGTTCCAGAATCAAACCACGTCATCAATATTTAAAAGTCAACAAAGAGGTTAAAAAATTTGTGATATGGTTTTTTACAAGTATGAAAAAACTAAAATATAATCATAACTAAAAGTCATTAAAAAGAAGGTCCCGTAATTATTTAAATTATTCTTAAGCCACGTTCAAATCACACACTTTTTTTTGGCAAACAATAGAGCTTTTGCTTGATAAGAAAGATTAATTTTAAGATTAAATCTAGCAGTTATCGGGCGACTTTTCGTTTAACACAAATTAGCAGGCCTGAAGTATCTAAATTAAAAGAAGATTATCTTGGAAAAAGTGAAAGCTAAGAGTTGTTAAGCGTGCTTTTAAAACTGGGTTTCAGAGCCATAGGCGAAACACAAATATATTACTTGTAAATATTCCAATTTTTATTTTATTTAAACTTAGCATTGCATTCTCCCTTGAAGTAGAGATACGCTAGTTTTGGGGAAAGAAAGAGAACCTCGAATGGAGCCATCTCGAAATCGAGAGACGCTTTATAGCTCCAAGGAGAACGAAAGAGTCTATGGGTGGGGTAGGTATTATCTACAACACATTTAGCATATATATTTTTCAGTCTGTGACGTCAGATTCCCGGGCTTAGATCTCCTATTGGTTCTTATTTCGTCCCCGGTAATTGGATCGCTCTCTTCTAGTTTCCGTCTTAAGCAGTTTGAATATATTCTCCCTAACAAAATAAAAATTGAGAAGGGGTCGTGAAATGCGAGCTTCGAACCTCTAGCTTCACTAATATTAAACTCTATATAACTTAGATGGAAGAAGAGGATTCTAAGAATGCAAATTTAGATAGATGGTTTCTTTGGGATTCTGGAAAAGAAATAGTAACTATTAGCTCAACTCCGGTCTCCTGAATTCGGTTTTTCATTTTTTTTCTTTTTTGCTACCAAAAAAATCTTCCCGCGCAGTAAATTTAAGCAATTTACTTCACTGTGGTTTATTTTTATATACATTGTTATTTTTTTAAAGCCACGGTCGAGGTCATTCGCTATTCTAAAATCCATGCATGGTTAAAGTAGCCATTTTTCGCGGGAAATTGATTTTTCGCTATATATTCCGCGTGTATTATACATATTTTATTTTACTGGGTTTATATGATATCAAGAGTTTATGGTTTTCTTGACATATATCAATATATATATATATATATATTCAATTTTATAGACGTTTGCGAAAGAATATTTTTCAAAATTGATTTATTTTCGTTTTTGAATACAATGGATTTAGGCTTTATTTTTAAGAATTTAACGTTGAAAGAATATATGTATTTTCTAAATTTGAGTGAGATTGAAAATATATGCTCACTGAATTTTCTTAAATATTGATTCAGCTTCTAAAAATAAGAGATGTTTGATTTTAGTAACATATTCCGAATTCTACAAAAATGCTAAAATCTGAATATTTTCCGACAATTCAGAGAAATTTCCAAAATGTTTTAATACGAAAACAAGTCTTATTTTTAATAGTAGAAAAAACACAAAAATAAATCTTCTTTTAAATGTTGAAATCCATTTATTTTTTTCCTATGGTTTAATTTTTCTTTAAAGGGAGAATGCAGCCTAACAACAAGTAATTTTTTTATCGATTCCTTATAGTTTAAACATGCTTAATCCACCAGTAAAAACAATTACTAACAAATATTAAACTAGAAATAAATTTAAAACTTACCTGAAAATAAGCTTAGCGGGATTCATGGAGGACCTGATTAATTTCTCGCATGTAAGGTCTAGCGACCAATCTAAAATTTACAAAAGGCATTTTCGACGGTTTTATTGACTTTAGGTTTGTGAGTTTAATTAATATCCTATATATGTAATGCCACGCTATAGATATAATTACAAAGACACAATCCAGATCCTGAGATTTTATCTGATCCCTTCAAACTTATAAGACTACCATCGCCATCTATTTCGAATCTCTATAACTAATTTTCTCTCTCGCATCCTTTACTCGACGTTTCTATACTCCTCTAGACTCCTCTTGAGTCTTTAAAGGGAGGAAGAAGACGAGAAAGATGTTGTTTTACACAATTGATCGACTTTCAAGCGATTAACAATTACATTAGTTAAACTCGGAAATTAGGCTTAACAGGGATTCATAGAAAGATTGAAATCTACCAAATATCTTTTAGTAATATCCTTTTCTGACGAGGCGTAATTAGCCGGTTTAATCACAATTAATCGAGGTTTTTTTGAACGGCGAAGGCTATGTAAACCTCGATTAAATATGATTAAACAACGGCTAATTACGCCTCGTCTGAAGAGGATATTAGGCTTAAGCTTTTAGTCGTTGTCCAGAAACAACTTAACGACGAAATTTCAAACTATACATGGATCCTTGATTCCTTGTTAAGCCTAATTTCTAAGTTAAAAATAGATTTATATATTTATATAAGTTAAGTTGTTTTAATTATTGATTAGGCCTATTTAAAGGATTCAGAATTGCTATAAAACACTTCTTGTCGGGATGCATTCTTCCTTTAAAGAAAACTCTCATTTATGTCCCGAGATATACTGTTTCTCGAAAATCTCGTAAAAGAATTGAGTCCATCGTAAAAAGATTGCCGTATTTCTATGCTGCGGGAATCGTAATTGGTTTATGAAGCTTACCGGACACGCCCACTTTAAATCCATTAGAATCTTTCAACCACCATGAAGGACTAGTGAAACGCAAAACTTGAAAATATTTACAAACTAATATCCCTCAAAAACGACGAACTTTTGGTTTAAATTTCAGCTTTACATTAATTATTATTATGTCATAGTGTTATATATATATGAATCAAAACACCAAATTATCTTCTATAAAGCAAAAATACATTTACTATCGAACACATCTTTTAGAAACGGTATTTACCTTCACTTAAAAATCATATAATTCACGAAATTAACTTATTTATCTTATAAATTCTTATTAAACGTCGTAAACATTAAAACCTCTCTTAAACAAAAGGAGAAATTTAGGAAAATCAAGTGATGTTTTATCGGTTCTTCATCTAAAAAATAAGAATTAGCACATCTTAAGTTTATAAAAAATCAAAATAGGAGTGTACGTCTTACCTACAAATTTAGCAATTCGAAACGCAGACCTGTTCAGTTCAGTGCAGTTCCGTTTTATCCACCATAAGGTCCCTTATGAAGCAAGGAGGCTCAACTCCGACCAATCACAGTCGCGCCACCTATTAGCGAATATTAAACGTAAAAAGGCCCGCTCTAATATTATTCAAAAATGAAAAAAAAATTACAAAGAGGCCTTCGGAAAAAAGGTGACAATCTCAATTTAAACTGAAAGTTCTAAGTTAAATTTCATTATCCCTTTTAAAACCTGGTTTTCAAAAATTGTGGGTTAGTCTTTGATCAGTTTAGTTCTAAGTTTCCCGCATGATCCCGCATCTCTTCTACACGAAGATAATAAAGAGAAAGCTTTCTTAAATCTATATTTCGCTTTACGTATATCTCGATGTTAGCCAAAGTTTAAGGGACTTTTATGCCTTTCCCTCGTAACATCAAAGAGATTTTGTGGTTTACGATAAGATTGAATCGTCGAGCTGGTAGTAAGAAATCCGCGGGGGTTAGTTTATGGAAGACAGTATAAATACATCCAATACCGTGCCCGATTTTATTTCAACCCCCATATCTTTTCGAGCTTAATTCTCCGGAATGAAGTCATTTTCGACGTTTCACGGTATTGATACTGCGCAGCCATAGCTGGGCTGACTACCCTATCTAAAGATAAATTGCAACCTACCGATAACGTACTTCTATACCCCTCTGTTCTGATTAGACACCTTGAACATGAAAGCGCGCGGAATGCTATGTTACATTTATCTCTTAGTACAAGAAGATAACATATATCAAAAGTACATAACTTATTCCAAAAAAGTAATAAGAGAACAGTAGCGTAACGATCTGAGCAGATTGAAAAATGTATACGTCATTACTAATCAAGTTCAAGCATGCACGAGTAAAAATTGTAAGATGGGAAAATTAATTCTGCGAACTATTTAAGTGAATTTATTAAAGGGAGAATTATGCAACCTAGCAACAAATGATTTTTTATCGATTCCTTATCATTTAAATAGGCCTAATCCAACAGTAAAAAAAATTACAAACAAATAATTAAACTAGAAATAAATTTAAAACTTTCCCTGAAAATAGGCTTAGCTGGATTCATGGAGATCCTGAATTTTTTCGCATTGAAGGGTCACCGACCAATGAGCAAAGATCATCTCCATGATACTTCCAATAACATTCGATTGGTCGCTGACCTTTCAATGCGAAGAAATTCTGGAACTTCATGAATCCAGCTAAGCCTATTTTCGGGGAAAGTTTTAAATTTATTTCTAGTTTAATTATTTGTTTGTAATTTTTTTAATGATGGATTAGGAATATTTAAACGATAAGGAATCGATAAAAAAACACTTGTTATTCAGTTTCATTCATTTAGTTCGTAACATTGAACTTAAATCGGTACCCACAAATTAGGAATCTTAAATTAAAAAAATAGTTACCACACTCTTACGTTCTGTGGAGCATATTTTTAATTTTATTTAAATTTCTAAACCTGCTATTCTAAAATGAATTATACTTTGTGTGTTGGAATTATCTGGACTCTTATTATAATAATTCTAGATTACATACATAAGGGGTTATTTATTACCCACTGTCGGTGGGAGGGATAAACGTGAATTAGGTTTAGCTTTTGGCATGGGAATATTTCCTAATCTTATGAGGTCATTTTCGGACTTATACATAAACCAGATATTAATTAACTGTAAGATCTTTGTCACGTAATTAGGTTGGGCCATCTGGTTTAAAACGATATTCTCTAGTTGTTTTAGGTCAAAAGTCTATTTTTTATTGGCATAAGGGTTCAGTAAGAAACTAAGTTAATTACTAGAACAGTAATTGAATTAAAATTTAAAATGAGGTTAGTTGAATATTTTAATTAAGGTTTATCGGGAGCTTTTATATACACTAAAATGTGTTCGTGTATGTCACGTGATGATTTTGTTGTGGTAAGGGTTCAGTAAGAAATTAAGTTAAATACTAGAACAGTAATTGAATTAAAATTTTAATTGAGGTTAATTGAATATTTTAATTAATGTTTATCGTTAGTTAATATTCACACTAAAATGTGTTCGTGTATGTCACGTGGTGATTTTGTTGTAGTAAAGATAACTTCATGTACTCATTCAATTTCCAAATATTCCATTTTTAGTCAATCACTCCTAAACGTCGGCTTCACCCAAAACTTCCAAGCGTTGTGGCTGAAACATTTCTACAGGGGCTAATAGAAAAATACATTACAAATTTCACCCTAAATGTCAGCTTCTCAAAAAATAGTAGGTGTTATATTTAGTTTTATTCTTTAAACAAAACTTTATTGACCGTTGTCGATAACTTTAAACATTATTAAATATTATTAACTAGACTATTACTTCATGGTTCCCTAAATCATTTTACTAAATAATCGTTTCTGGAGTGTTTTCGGACCCACTAGACCCTTATCAATCAATATTCCTCATTATCTATTAAGATAATGTCTAGTAGTTAGTAATCCTAGCTGAGCTTATTCCTAGTTTTATTTATTGATACAAACATTCCTCTATTCTATTTGAATACAATATACATTATTTTTTTTTTTTTAATTTGAATACCAATTATCCAAATTATTAATCCGTTCACGTGTTGGTTGATTCTTAATCTAATTAATTGCAGTCAAGGTACATGACATGCAAATGCAATGTTAATTGATTTTTTTTTTTTTTTATATTTTTCATCAATTGCGGCAAACTGAACTGCAATTACAAAATGGAATAAGAATTTGTTTGGTCTAATTGAATAAGTTCTCCAAGCTTTAGTTTTATCGTTTTATAGAGAGAGAAAGACCTTCACTATGAACTATTTAAAGTGATAATGAATATGTGTATAACACGTTATTTAAATGGCATATGTAAATATTATCAGTAGTTTTTTAACGATCTTTCCTAAAATGCTACTCAATTTCTATTTGGAGTATATGAAAAATCCGCTACAGCCTCACTTTAAAGCTATAATTTTCCATTTTTACTATGAAAATTGGCAAAAAGAGATCCATGGAGACCTTTGTTATGTCTTCGTTAACGAGTCCCCGACAGTCAACTAGCATTTCTTAATCGATTTGAAACGGTAAAATCAGACCAATATTCAGATCGCCAGGAATCGTTTTATTGTAGCTTCATCTATCGGTTGTTGAAATCGAATCGGTACGAAACTGGTTCCCGAAGCAGTTTCGAGAAATCGAACCAAATCGATTCGAGAAAAGACGGTTTCCCTTTCACACGATTCTAGCGAAACGTTTTGAAACGGTTTGAATCGATTCCAAGGCATAGTATGAACCTTTTAAACTAGACTTAAAAGTCTCGCACTTTCGCTCATTAACCACGAGATATCAAACTCTTCGTGGATCCTTGTTAAGCCTACTTTTCGAGTAAGTTAAAAATTGATTAAAAATATTTTTTACCCGGCTTCATTATCCATTTAAGCCCTTCTAATCCTTTCCCCACCCATGTCCCCGAAATAATTAGCCTAGGATCTAAAATACCCTTAATAGCTAACGGCGAGTTTGGCCTTAATACCCCCTCCAGTAAAACGCGCGATGCAAAACCGGGAGCTCACCGACAACTTTAATTAGCAGCGCATCGGATACCGGGACACGCCTTACGCCATTTATCGCGATCAATGTCAACCTAGACTGGCGATATTAGAAAGATAATTTTGTTTGTGGGAACTCCTTTAATAAAGTTTAAGTCGGGGAAATGTAAGAAATTTATGTTTACCTATAATTTTAGGAACTTATAATAAGAGTAGAGAACAATTGTGATCCTTAATCTCAAATTTATATTGTATACCAGAAGCCGATGAAACCCTCTTTGAAATCTATTACTCCCTGGTCTTGTCTACCCCTCTCTGTATGGGTTAGTTTCAAAAAGCGCGATTCGTACGCCTCCTAACGGTAGATATTTTCGGAGCGGGAGTTCGTCGAGCGAATATCTCTAGCAGCCTCGGAGTTCGTCAAAAAAACGTCGTCGTTTGTGGGGAGAGAGAATTTCCAATTTTCCGTAGACAGGGGGTATGAACTAGGACCCCTCCGATCTCGTAAAATTGGGAATTTTACCAATACAGAGAGGAGCGCTATATCGAACATTAGAGTAGTAGACTTCAAAGGAGGGTTTCATCGGCTTCTGTGTATACTTAGAGATCGGGGTTTGGACAAAATAATCCACAACTATCAGTTAATCAGTTAATCATAAAAAAATAATCGGAAAATTATTCGCGATTACATTGGATTTATCATAGACTTTCCTCGAAAAATTTTAAGTTATGAATAAAGATAAAATAATCAGAAATATTCTTCTCCAAACCCCGATCTCTAATTGTACTGTACGTGTTTGTTTTGGGAAGCCTTAAAGGGACAAGCCACCATTAAAATTGTTGCGTAAAAACCTAAAAGGAAGGCTGATACGTATGGATTATATTATTAGTTTTATCACACTATTAAAACGCCATATTCAAAATTTTATAACTCTGGGTTCAGAATTTCTTACGAAATCACTTTTTTTTGGATTAATCATTTTGAACAATAAAGGGATTATCTACATCTAATAATATGAATAATGATCTCCCAAGTTCTAAACCTCGTCTTCATCTCTATTCAATGTCTTTGAGCGGATTAATCGTAAATATCATGTATTATCAGCCGAAAATTATTAGCTTCGTTCAAGTTCTATTCTAAATTAAAGGTGCCTTTCCTTTTGCTCGTGAAATTGTAAAAATCTGAAGCTGAAAGTCAATTTTCCAAGTGGCAATTCAAAGAAAATATAGCTAAGGAATGGAAACTCCGCTGTATGTTGAAAACACACTCATAAGGTCATTTCTTGTAATTGTTGTCATTTCAAAGGAAACACAGCGTAATATTGTTGGTTCGTCTCTTGCTCATTGTTAAGGCTTAAAGGCTGTATTAGGGTTAACTATGGCTGTTGCGATTGAGATCTAGCAATTATTATTTCTTGAAAAACTAAAGCGTAATTCCATAATAAAGGCTAGTAGATCAAATCTTTAACTATACCCTGAATTGATAATTTCTGTTTAACTAATACTAGCATTGCAAACATTTGAAAGTGGTCCCGCCAAAGACCACAACCTTTTTAATTTTCAATTTTAAAATCCAAAAGACATTCTTTCACGTAATTGATTTCTTAGCTATATTTTCTTTTGTGCCAATCGCAATGAAGGAAGCTAGTCTCAGAATTTTGCGACTGGTATATGAAACATTGGCGTGATTTAAAGACAAAACAATTTCATGTAAAATCCAGCATCGAGAATTTTTCCTGGTTTTCGGCTTCTACACGTTTTCTCGCGCCTATGGAATGGCACCTTTGCAAAGTTAATTCAGACAGAACGCGGGCTATACTTGACTATGGTTTAGTATAGTTTTCGCTTAACCTTGAGTGCAATTACTTGAGGTATTTTAATCTACACTAGATCGCCAGGCGCTTCTCTCTTTACTCTCATGTCTGTCCATACGAGAGCCTTAATATATAGAGACCACCGCCCAAAATCGCTAGTTCCTAGCATTTATGACCCTCTGGCCGATTAGCCCCGATAGTAATATTAGATAGGGGCTTCAGGGGTTGGGGTGAAAGTTTGAAATTGAGACGTAATCGCTGTATCGGATTAATTATTCAGTCCTGGCTGTTTCGGACTACGCGAGCTTATCTTCGCTTGACCGGTAGAGTTTGGAGAATAATTTGTATGTAAAGCCGTATTTTCATAAAATATACTTGATAAATAATTCTAATTTGTGGTCGTAGAGATGTTCTAACGTTATAACTGTCGTATTTTAATGGCCTTATTGAATAAAAAGCAAAAATAAAAAAAGACTAACGGCGGAACCAAATCTTTGAGGGGGAAAAAAACTTTCGGAAAATTCTTTCCATTCCCTCGCCTATTCGCCGTAATAAAAACGTAGTAGTATCACAAGTAAATCACGCTTCAAGTTTACAACAAAGTATGTGGTTCTGAAAGTTTTGTCGTCAGCGCTTTCGCCCGAGGAGTGAGGAAACAATCCAAAAACTCCAAACGGTCGAGATACGGAATTCAAAATTGCCATCTCTAGCGGTTGAGATTGGAACGAAGTTGGCGGTACTAATATTGCTCCAAACTGTCTAGATTTCGAGTCTGATTTACACTAGAAAGAATATGCTGGGCCTGGCCGCCTTTCTATACAAATTTCTGAATACTTAGGGTGAAACCGTGGACTGAGAAAATCTGACTCACTTCATCGCCACCCGCAGTATGTCGTCATATAAACTTGAAAGATGATGTACTTGTGATAATATCCAGAGCCCCGACAAAATAGTTCGTCTGAAAAATGTGAAAGCACGGCTTATCTGCCATGTAGGTTAGATATGATCTTGGAGATATAAAGATTGGAACCCTTTTTTTTAAGGGTGACTTGTTTTTAAGCTTATCGGTGGTTGGTTTTTAGATTGGGAGTGTATTTATAGAATATGTGTGCAAAAGGGGCCGCGAAGTAGATTGTTTAAGCGCACGTTAATCATTTTTAATCGTGAATGAAATTAAGATACCAGATAGAGAATTTGATTAAAAACTTTATGGCATTTAAGACATTGTGTATGTAGGATTTATGAGTTCTCTCGTATGCCTTCAGTGATAGATATGATTTTACAAATTATAAGTATTTAATAATTAATAAGTATTCGAGGGACAAGTCACTTGAATACTTGATTAGGTTAACTAACTATTTCATGAAGATTATATAACTATCGCATCATGATTAAATGATAATTAAACAATCGCATTACAATTATATAAGAGTTAAACGCGGTACAAATTAATTTTTGAATTATTTGTTTAATCTAAATTTAAATATTTCGTGTTGGACTGATTTTAATTTCGAGATTAGACGTAATTAAAAATATTAAATCATGCTAAACTATGAACCTGATTTAATCCTAATGATCATCAAAAATAGGAGTAGATTTTAAAATGCACAGTGAAAGTAATATTTTATTTCAAAGTAAAGTAGTAACGAGGTATAAAAGTCATAGACTTCAAATCAAACTTTGATATTGAATTTCACGAACTTAATTCAAAGTCATAAAAAGAGCAGAAAAAAAAATTTATTTTAATCTGAAGAGGCAATATATTTGAATATAATCTTCTATAAATATTTTGCACGTCTAGTTTTATATACGTTTCGAATTTCCGCCGAATAATTTAGTTTGACTTTCTTGATATACGAAAAAGTCCATTAAAATAGTAAAATACGTTTTTTGGCCATGATGTTCTCTGTCGAGGCAAAAAGATCTCCTATTACTTTATGCCTCTCTAAAGCCTTGTTCAGACGATACAATGTTTTGAATCTATTATAACAGATGAGTCAGCAAAAATATAAAAATAACAGAATGTCTACAGGACTAGACCGCCACTTCACGCTTTTAAAGACACGATTTTAAAGCCAATCAAAATTAATTTTAATGAGGTAATCTTTCCCCGGGAATATCTTTAGTCTGAAGGCTTACGGTCTATCATAGACCGCAGAGCGAAGTAAAACCTTTTCTCTCCGCGCCAGCAGACGAATTTTCACTTACGATCTGATTGGTTTATAATAAAAATAAGACACGTCTTTATAAAGTTCTCGTTTGTATCGGCTGATGGCAGCCCTCGCAACCACTGGCAGTTTTCGCGTTATAATCTGATAGGTGGCGAGTGTAACAGGGGTTTTGAAGAAGCGTGGGAAAATTCGATTCTCATGAAATCCGCTTTTGACACGATACGCAACTAGTTCACTGAAGAAGTAAAATTCAAAATTGGATATCGTCTGAACGGGTCTTTGGTTATGAAAAGATTTGGCGATCTGGACTCGGCAAACGGAAAATGTAGGCATATTCTAGCTCGACTTTCTCAGACAAAAAAGACGTAAACAAGCTCGGATTTGAGAGTCACGCGTAGCAGCCACAAGATATCTAGAAGAGGCCGTGATGGTGACAGTGAGCTGGCTCGGTCGAGATGGCAAGAAACGGATTACTTATACTCTTAACAAATAAATTTTGTTGATTTTTAAGATGGCTTATGCGTGCCAGTTTTGATGTCTGTTCCTCAAATTCAGTCTTTCGATTTATTTTATGACGATAGAGTTAAGAGTAGTAAAACCCATTACTCCACATAAGGAATTAAAGATTCGGAAAAATTAGAAAAGAATTTGTTCCCGACTTCATTATCCCATTTAATGCCCCATAGAAAAATGTACGAACAAGGCTGGTGTACATAGTCAAATCTTTATCGGGAGTAGTGAATTTTTCTTCCGAATTACAATCTGTTCGGTTATCAGATACCTCTCGTGTTCTGTGCACAAACCTAATACGTATTTAGCATTTCAATCAGCTTAATCGGTGTACATACTTTACGGGAGTAGTTAACGACTCGAACTGTTCATATTTGTTTTGCGTGGTGTTTATTTTACGTGCGGTAATTATAGCGACTACTTGACTCTATGATGGGGACGTGGCAATCGCGTGTCGGCATAGCTTTACAAAATCAGTTTCACGGGGATGTGTAGGTGACACTGGCGCCATAATACATTACCCACCTTAAAGGATTTATGCGCCCAACCTTAAACTTGCAGATATTTCTATTTTTTTAACGTCGTCATGGTTTATTTTTTCATCCTATAGAGCTTTTCTAGACTTTATTCAGCGGACAGCCATCGTTTCTGACTTCGTCGCTAGTTAGACTAGCGAGGTGATTCTTCCACCCAACTTTTTGACTCCAAACAAAGTTTATATTCTTAATTTTACTTCGAACCATCCGCCCTTTTGTGATGATATAAGCGTTAATTATTAGTTGCGATTACGTAATCTGTTTTTGATTAACCAATAAACAGTGGTTATTGGACAGTTTTACAAAATAACAGAAGTTGGAGCAGATTTTGAGCATACTAGCTTTCATTTTGAATAATACTACGTCACACTATGGTCGCGTGGCTATTGTATAACCTTCAGTTGATTCGCGGCCGATCTAACACGTGATAAGGTGGCTTTCGCGTGGTCTTTTTCTTAAAAGTACTCAATCCAGAAAGTCCTACCTTTCGAATGAAAATTATACAGAAATAAATTACTGAAAATATTGGGAGAAAAAAAAATATATATATATCATATTTTTTACTTTTTCATTTTGAAGTTACTTTCTAACGCGTCAACCCAGAGGCATAAAATTTTGAATATGGCTTTTTAATAATATGATAAAACTAAAAATATAATCCATAGGCATTCGAAATTAAAAAATGGTTAGTTTTTAAAAGGATAAAGACTTTACTAAGTGCATTAGAAATTGGTCAAATTATAGATCTCTGGAGTATGTTTTTTATTTTATTTTAAAATTCTGTAAAACGGATAGATATATATATACTCCTCTCCTTTTCTTTAGAAAAAAGGTTTAACTTTTGAAGAAGAAACTAACTTACATACAAAGTCTGTATTCTCTTCGGCACCCATCCGTTGCTGGGGGTATATCCGACACACAACAGTCGAGTCTCGTATATTGTGTAAGATTGATGGTTCCTTTTCTTCCCATTAGACCGGCTAGCGATTAAAAAGGCAGGATATGCCTTTTATATGTACAAGCAGGAGTATATAGCTTTCGTTAGGAATGCTTTTATCTTTATTTATCTCAGCATATGTGGCTAACACGGGGATGGATTAAGAAACGTTTCGTGGAATCGTGGGGGCCCTGCGTTATAAGGCACTGGCCCCAAATTATTTATTACTCGCCCCCCTTTCCCCCGTTTGGCTCAAATTATATAAGCTACGTTCATAACTAGACACTTTGAAACCGTGATTAAACCGTTTCGAATGTCTAAATCGATTTTTCAAAGAAATAAGCTATGTTCACACTAGCGCATCCAAAATTGATTTTAATCGGGACATTCTATCCGATATATAAATCGCTCGGAATCGTTTTAAAGGACATCTGTTCACGTAAACTGCGTTCATACAAGGCTTTGGAATCGATTTAAACCGTTTCAAAACGTTTCGCTGAAGTCGTGTGAACGGGAAACCATCTTTTCTCGAATCGATTTATCGAAACTGCTTCGGGAACCAGTTTTATACCGATTCGTTTCAACAACCGATAGATGAAGCTACAATAAATCGATTTATAAAGATAATGCGTGAACACTTGACGCTTAAAACGATTCCTGGCGATTTAAATATCGGTTTTATTTTACCGTTTGAAATCGATTAAGAAATGCTAGTTTGGTCGTAGCTGTATCATCTTCATAAACCGATTTATTATAATTTGTCTGTATGTTGAAGCCGAATCGGTTTGAATCTGGTTCCCGAAGCATGCAGTTTCGAGAAATCGACTCAAGGAAGGGTTTTTTCCCAGCGAAAGTACGAAACGTTTTGGAAAGGTTTGAATCAACTCCAAGGCATAGTGTGAAGGCGGCTATTTCATTATTTGATAAAGAATCTCTGCAATTGACCCCATAATTTTCCATTTTGACCTTTTGGTTAAAAATGTTTAGAAATCTCTTGTGTGAACGCGGCTATTTATAGCTTGATAAAACTGATTCGACAAATCGATAGTGATAATCATTTCTAGTGGACGATATAAATTCCTGGAACGATGCGATAGGGTGTTTTTTCATCAGCACGAACCAAAGAAGAGACACTGCACGTTAAGGGAGAGTGAAAAAAATAATAATCTAGTGTTTTAGGAAAATTAACTAAAAATTATTAGGAAAATTAATTAAAAATCATCAGGAAAATTAATTAAAAATGATCAGGAAAATTTATTAAAAATTATCAGGAAAATTAATTAAAAATTATCAGGAAAATCAATTAAAAATTATCAGGAAAATCAATTAAAAATTATCAGGAAAATCAATTAAAAATTATCAGGAAAATCAATTAAAAATTATCAGGAAAATTAATTAAAAATTATCTGAAAAATTAATTATTAATTATCAGGAAGATTAATTATAAATGGTTTTATAAATTAATTATTAAAGGTTAGAGAAATAAATTATAAATGGTTATTGAAATTATACCAATGATCAAGGAAAAGTATAAATGGTCCGGAAGTTATATAAATGGTCAGGAAGTTATATAAATGGTCAGGAAGTTATATAAATGGTCAGGAAAGTTATGGTCAGGAAGTTATATATGGTGTTATAAGTGTTCAGAAAAATTAATTACAAATGGTCAGAATGTGGGTCAGATAATTATTTCAATATTTCGTATGGATTCTGATATGAATCATTAAACACTTCATTAATTCTTTTGATTTTTCTTTATAATTAATAATTATATAACTATTTCTGAACAAATGTCAATATAATGAATCATAAAAAAATAATATTTTTTTAAGAATGAATGGATTAAAAAAATCCTCTACTTTCATTTTCACTGTACCTTAAATTCTAAGTATTTTCTTTCTATCCTATCTTATCGAAAAAGTATTTTCTTAATTCAAAAAATCACACTCCCCTTTTTTAGGGTAAACTAATTGTTCGGGGGTCAAAAGGGGGTCCCAGACCCTATCTTTTTTATTCCCAATGAATAAAGGGCTCTAGATTTCTTTATCCAATGATAGAATAGCCCACCGCCTCCCTAGTTGCTTCTCCTTATAGCGTTCCGACATTAAACCCCATCTCTTTTCTTTTGTTTATTTCTTCTCTTTTATTTTCTATATTGAAAAGAATTCACACACGCGCGCAGGCTTTAGAAAGTATAAAAGACGTTTTAAAATTAATCGGACAAAAAGCCTTTAATCAAATAATCCTCCACGCTCGAAAAGCTTTGATTTAGATTGACTTATTAGACTGATTGATTTTTCATTGCTTGTCAGCGCCATTTCGGGATAATGTTTCAATTTTAATTCGAGTTTAATGACCGTTTCTTTGGAAGATTTCAAATGCCATGTCGTCAATTTAAGATTTTTTTTTCTTTGTTCCTTTTTTTTTTTTTTTTTCACAATCACTGAATATATAAGAGCACCAAAATTTAGACAGGTTAAAACTAGGCCTATTCCCACATGAACACCAATATAAACAAGGAGAGAGATTAACCATAGACAATATACAGACAAACTGGAAGGGATAGCGCCTAAAACTGGACATGTCCAAAAATTGGCAACTTAGACTTGGAGCTCCATGTCCTGCAAAAATAGTTTTGGATTTAAAGAATTTAGCCATGTCACAAGTAAATCATCCTTCAAGTTTATAAGACGACATACTGCGGGTGACGATGAAGTGAGTTGATTTTCTCAGTCCATGGTTTCACCCTAAGTATTCCTGCAGAAAGGCAGCCAGGCCCAGTATATTCTATCTAGAGCAAATCGGACTAGAAATTGCGACGGCCCGGCGAGACACGTTTCTTTGTTTCGCGAGAAATAGGGGAGAGTTGTTTTCCGTCGATACATTTTCACCCTCGTAAACGTCTAGAAAGTTCGGTGCAATATTAGCACCCCCTAATTAGTTCCAATCTCAACCGCTAGAGAGAGCAATTTCGAAAGCTCTGATGACAAAACTTTCAGAATCACATACCAATCATAATATGCCTTGTTGTAAACTTGAAGTATGATTTACCTGTGGACATGTGCATGATAGAAATATTTTAAAATCAACAGCAATATGTACGTCGAATAAAAGGTTTTTTCTCGAATTTTGTATAAAGGTTGGGGAATATTTTCTGTATACCAGATTGTATATGGTACTGGTTGACATCTCGAAATAACACAAATGAATAAATTATCAATAACGACGGCTCTTTCGCACTAGAAAAATTTTGAAACCTTTTTATTAAAAACTAAAATAATAGTAAAAAATTTCGGAGATTTTCAGTGTCGTTTATATTGAAGAAATAAATTCGAGCAGAATAGAATTCGCTGCTGGAGCCATGAAATGAGAGTCCGAAAATAATAAAAAATAAAGTATTAAATTACTTTGGAGAAAAAATAATGGTTGTAATATTAGAATGTCCCTCTTATACCTCTTTCACTTCTCTGGTCCAAAATATTAACGAAATTTTCATAATAAACCCTATCTTTGCCCTTAAAATTATTATAAGGTATAATATCTTAAAATATCGTTAAAGTTAAGGCACGTTTTCACCGTAATTGCTTTACACTACGGCTGCGCTGTTTCCCTTTTCTCAAATTTCTCCACACTTCATTGCATAAACTGTTCGGATTTGTAGTTATGACGTACATCCGCCTTTTCCCCTTCTTCCAATGAATGGTTTCTAAGACGCCATAGAGACATAAATATTTAATACCGAATCATAGTATTGTAAAAACATTTTTCATGATATATGCAAATAGGTTTTAATGATACCTTATAAAATATGGTTAATTATATTAAAATTGGTTCAGAAATAATAAATATATTTATTTTTAAAGTTGGGATACTGTTAAAAAGAAAGAATTAGGCCTAATAATGTTTGGTTTTTTTTTCGCATTGGATGGAAACACGGTGGAAACTCTTCTTTATATAGTGGTGTGTGCGTAATCTCGTACTTTCTGCTTTTGGAAACACTCGTTTCTCTTATTCTAGGGTCGCTATAGCTTGGGCTGAATGACGAGGATAATCCCATATTGCTGTAAAATTTTCTATCTCAAATTCTATCACGTAAAGATTTTATCATCTTTTTTATAGCTTCTTTTCTTTAGTTGGCAACCTTCTTTTTGCTTTATTTCTTCGCGATTATAGACCTAGTAATAACGATCCCAACAAGAGACGCAACGTTCCTATATTAGTTTTACTCCCGAGGTAGATTCGCAACTTTGATTTTGAAGCTCAAATAAGCAACCAAAAATTAATTATAATAATATCTTTAAGAAGCCATTAACTAACAATTTACGAATTGCACATGCGCGGCTTGGAAAAACTATAAAAGGCATATTCAAAATTAAGTTTTTAAGAAACTTAAAATTAAATTGTCAATTTATTTCTGTTTATGAAGTTGTTGACCTTTGAGAAAAAAACAGTCCGACAGCCTCGAGATTTCCCGCCAAAACCACAAAAATTGAAAAGCGCGAAATAAATCTTAAAAGTGACGCCTCCCCGAGTAAACAATTATTCCTACTTCCTTTTATTTTCTTCTGGTGTTAGGCCTAACTGTTGTTGTCGAAATCAACCAACACGCACCCAGTTATAGCGGTAAAGTTTTCTTAATGACGTCATTACGATTGAATTCTTATTCCTTGAGTTCCTAAGATCACATTACAACAAAGTACCACGAACGTAATAACTTCCTCAAACTTATCTTCGAACCTAAAAGAACATGTACAGAAATATTTCAGTTAGAAAGGGGTTGAGTGAATTTTTTTGCGCGACTCTTTTCTCAATAAAAAAAAAAATCGAGCTTTCTAGCTGCGCTAAGCCTAGTACTCGTTCTGCTAGGAAATGTTTTGTCGACATATTTTATTGAGAAAGGGAGAGAGTTCCCAAGGAAGAGTTTCATTTCGGAATGCAAAAAGAAACGAAATAAATGAAATAAATTCATCTTTTATTCTTCCCTTATATGAAAAAAATATTTAATGATTATGTTAAGAATGCGATGAAACGCGTAAAATAAATAAATTAATTTGTTTCGAAGTAAATGGAAAACAAGAAATAAGCGCGAGGAGAAATGGGCCTAAATTGAATCAAGAATGATTTATAGAATTGTGAAATCTGAGGCGGAATGATACACAATATTAAACTGCTTTGGAACTAAAGTAATCTTTGCCAACATCTCTTGACTGTCTTGTATATTACGTGAACTTATTCTAGATTATTAAATTCTGGACGAAGACGTTCGCTGATTTTTTTTTATTATTATTTTTCTCCTAAGAATTGAAATTTAAAATATTAAATGAGTTTTATGGAATAGAAACCCAATATTTAACATTGCAAGCAGTTAAATATTAAACTAGAAATAAATTTAAAACTTACCAAAAAATAGGCTTAGCTGGATTCATGGAGATCCTCCATTCCCCATATAAGAGCCATCGATCAATGTCATTGGTCGCTAGTCCTTATACTGTAAGATCAGGATCTCCATGAATCCAGCTAAGCCTATTTTCCAGGTAAGTTTTAAATTGATTTCTAGTTTAATATTTGTTTGTAATTTTTACTGTTGGATCGATTAGGCCTATTTATACGTTAAGGAATCGTTAAAAAACACGTTGTTAGGTTTCATTCCCCTTTAAATACATCAATGATTTAAAATAGTGAAAACGTTTATTTTTGCAGAGTTCACGAAAACACCCTAATTGCTTTAATGAATTAACTTCTCACTTCCCTCTTAACGAACAGCTCCAATGAAAAGATATAGTTTCACCAGTCCTTTAAACGATTTTCTAGTCTAGACCGGTTAAATCTAATGCCACTATGGCCATCTAGTTTTCAAACGTGGTAACGTTTAAAAATACTTGGAGAAAATGTTTGATTTTCCTTCGTTCTTAATCTTATAAACTATATAGTCTTTGTAATATCAGTTTTCTTTGTTTTTTTAGCCAGGTTTTACCAGTCTCTTTAGATCTTTAGATCAAATTAAAGAAGGGCTAGAGACTCGGGAGGGTAAATAAAAAGCTAGGAACTGAATCTTTTTTTTTACTAACGTTTCATCCCACGCTTTTTATTGAGTCAACTATAGTGCAAAGATCAATTAGCCAATTCAGCATCCTCTCTGATTTTTCTGTTGCACTTCCTAATTCAAGACCATACGCGACTTTTATGAGACATGCTTTTAAAGAATGAATTGCAATAGCGTAAACAAAACTTGTGATGTTACCATCGGTTAAAGTGATGAGCAAATATTTAGCCGAGTTCATACTAGGTCTTGGAATCGATTTAAACCATTTCAAAACGTTCGCTGGAGTCGTGTGAACAAGAAACCGTCTTTTCTCGAGTCGATTAGATTCGATTTCTCGAAACTGCTTCAGTAACCAGTTTCGTACCGATTCGGTTTCACCAACCTATAGATGAAGCTACAATAAATCGATTTATGAAGGTAATTTAGCTAGAGTCACACTAGCATTTCTTATAATAGATTTGAAACGGTAAAAGCAAACCGATATCCATAAATCGATTTATTGTAGCTTCATATGTCGGTTGTTGAAACCGAATCGGCATGAACCTGGTTCCCTAAGAAGTTTCGATAAATCGAATCAAATCGATTCGAGGAAATACGGTTTCCCGTTCACACGACTTCAGGGAAACGTTTTGAAAGGGGTTAATTGTCGATTCCAAGGCCTAGTATTAACGCAGCTTGTGTGAACACTTGGCGCTTAAAACGATTCCTGGCGATTTGAATTTCTTTTTAGCTACGGTCACACTAGAATTCTTAATCGGTTTGAAACGGTAAAACAAAACCGATATTCAAATTGTCATGAATCGTTTTAAGCCTCACGTGTTCACGCATTATCTTTATAAATCGATTTTTCGTAGCTTCATCCATCGGTTGTTGAAACCGAATCGGTATGAAACTGCTTCCCGAAGCGGTTTCGAGAAATCGAATCAAATCGATTCCAGAAAAGACGGTTTCCTGTTCACACGACTCTAGCGACACGTTTTGAAACGGTTTAAATCGATTCCAAGGCCTAGTATAAACGCGGCTTTTGATTTTACCGTTTCCAACCGTTTTAGAAATGCTAGTGTGACCGTAGCTAATATAGAGTAATAATAAATTATGTAGATTATATCCAGGTGTAATAAACAATATATGCATTACGAATTTAGACACGTTTTATATTGCTAGAAAAGCGTCAACATTTAGGAACCCCGTTTTCTAATAAAGGAGCACTAAAATCTTCAGCCAAGATCGAATCCTTTCCCGTTTAAACCATCAATAGCCAAGCATAAATAATGTAATTGACGTTTATTTTTATGAAGATGCTAATTTTTCTTCATAAATATTTGAAGTCGTTCGTTTTATCTTACATGTGAAATTTGTAGAAGGTTCTCGTTTGATTTCCCTTTTTTGCGCCAATTCTCTAGAATTAGCTGAATCGCGGGATTTTCTCTCTTCCGCCCACCTCTCTCTCTCTTTCTCTCTCCCTCTCTATCTCTCTCTCTCTCTCTCTCTCTCACTCTCTCTCTCTCTCTCTCTCTCTCTCTCTCTCTCTCTCTCTCTCTCTCTCTCTCTCTCTCTCTCTCTCTCTCTCTCTCTCTCTCTCTCTCTCTCTCTCTCTCTCTCTCTCTCTCTCTCTCTCTCTCTCTCTCTCTCTCTCGATTTCACCCAGTGCGGTCGCGGTTTTTTGAGCTCCTCAAAGTACTGTTTATTTTAGTGCTTTATCAGTGTTTTTCAGATTAGGTTATCTTATTTGTTTTCCTGGAACTTTCCCTTCGTGTTTTTCTTACTGGTTTGATTATTTTACGCTCTTTACGCCGGTTTTATCGGTTTCGCGACCGTTATTACCTCGCGTCGTTTTTCGGGCCTCGGTCCTTATGGCCTCCGGTGGTGTTTCCGCGGCCGTTGGGCCGCGCTCCCGCGGCAGTCTACCTGTTTCCGACCCTACTACGCCTATGGACTCTTCCGACTCTACTATCAACGTCCCTCAACCGTCTCATTCTACTCACTCTATGCCTTCGACTTTTTCGCGTCCCGCACATACGTCTTCTACCGGCCCTTCCCGTTCCAGCTTTGCGGCAGCGGCCTCCCGCGCTCCCTTTGTTCCATCTACCGATGATCCTGCTCCTCGCCGCAAATGGGTGTTCCGTTCCTGTCTTGACGCCTCGTCCACGACCAAGAAGATTTCTGCCGCTAATGGTATCCTTATCGATGCTTCTGTTTACCACTATTCCAACAAAGAACTCATTGATAGCATCAAGCTTGTTACTACTCCGCGCCAGATCTACTCGTTTTCCCGCATTCAAGGTACCTTTCAAATGTTTTTTATTGATAAATCATGGGCGGCCGAGCTGATTCGTGATGGTCTTCGTATGCCTGATAATACCGTCGTGCAGTGCCACTCGATTGGCGTCCCTCCGGTGCGCGTGGTAGTCTCTGACGTGCCTTCCGACTTTGAAAATGGAGACCTCCGTTTGATCATGTCCGATTTCGGTACCGTTGTGGGCCCTATTAAGACGTTACGCGCGGGATATTCTGACCCTGACTTACCCCAGCTCCTGAGTTTCCGCCGCCAAGTCATGATGAAGTTTCCCACCCAGCGACACCGCGAACTTTTGCCACAACGTGTTTTTCTTGAATTCAACAATACCCCCCTTACCTTCTTCATCTCTACTGCTGTCCGCTGCCATCGCTGTCAGGACTTCGGACACGTTAAGGACGCTTGTCCCCTAGGTCCCGCTGATATCCCATCCTCTACAGCCGCACCCTTGCCTCGTCCCACGCCCAACCCCCCACTGCCTTCTGTCGATTTGACACCCATACTCCCGTTTGCTGGGGTCCCCGATGATCAGTTGTTGTCCCCTAGTGCCCTTACTCGCCTTCCTTCTCCTGAGACTCCCTGGGACGTCCCTAAGCCTTCCCCTGCTGTTCCACCTTCGACCTTTGCCGCCGTTGTGAGCTCCCCTCCGGCGCCTTTTGTTCCTCCCCTTCCTCTTCCCTTGTCTCCTCCCCCTCCCCCTTCTGGTCTTGTCGTTCTCACCAAATCTAAACGCGCCACCTCTTCGACTACGGGCACTACGCCTTCGAAACGCCCGTCTCTTTCCCACACGGTTGATAGAATTACTCGTTCCCAGAAGTCTGCTTCCAGCATTTCCTCCGACATGGACTTTGCCGATGACGTTAGCGATGCTGGTTTGGATGCCTCCGATCAGTCCTCGCCCCCTCTTACCGATTCTGCTCTCGCTGGACTTTTTGATAAGATTTATCGCTCTTCCACCCCCATACTTGTCCATGTCCGACAAGAAACTGACTCCCCCCTAGCGTTGATTGCGCAACTCCGTCGTATCCGTATGTCCCCTGAATCCCACCTCGCTAGCCCTCTCGCGTCGAAATCTCGCCAAGCGATTTATAAATATGAAAAGAAAATTCTTGCTGCTCTTAAAGCGGAGGAAGCTGCCGCCAGGTCCGATTCTCAGTACTGAAGTTTCGTAGCCTTGCCATGTACAACTTTATCTTTTATTTCTTGCGTCTCTTATGTTTAGTCTCATATCTCTTAATGTCCGGGGCATAGGCACTCCGGAGAATAATACCCGGGCGCGTTTATATATTGACGGTTTCCAGCCAGATGTTGTTTGTTTTCAGGAAACCAATGTTAGTCGAACTTTTGCTGCCTCACACCACTGGAAGCTTTGGCGTTTCGCTTTTGTTCACGCTTTTTCTCCTACCCCTGTAGGGTCCGGTGTCTCCATTGGTTTGCGGCAGCAGTTGTCTCCCCTTCTCCGCGATTCTTATACTTACCTTGGCTCGCTTGCGTACGTTAAGTTGGAACTGGCCCCCCAAGCCTACACCCACATTTTTACGGTTTACTTGCCGGCTAGAGATGACCAGGCCGCCCTTCTCGTCCTAGATCATTTAGTTTCACGCCTCGAACAACTCCCCCCGGGGGAGGCTGTTATCTTAACGGGTGATTTTAATTGCACCCTTGACCCCTTGATTGATCGCCGTGGTTCGATAGAACGCCGTACTGCGCTTGCAGCGTCTTTGCGCACTTTAGTTTCGCGTTTTGCCCTTCTAGATGCGTTCCGGTCCCTTCAGCCTCACACTGCGTCTTTTACGTGGTCTTCTAGTCTCCGTGGCCATGTTTTTCGGGCCCGCCTTGATCGTATTTATGTCGATGGTCTTTTCCCAGTACGTTCCTGTTTTCATGATGTTTGCCCTTTTTCTGACCATTCCCCAGTCCTTCTACGTTTTCCCTTCCCTTCCTCCTATAAACGTTTCCACCCAGCCTACTGGAAGTTGGATATCCGATGCCTTGAGGACCCCTCTTTTGTTACTGACCTGCGTGATTTTATCCATACATCTGTCACTTCCCAATCCTCGCCCAAGTCCCCTACCATGCAGGTTTCTTGGTGTGAATGGTGGTTCGACGTTTTTAAACCTGGCGTCCGCACGTTTACTAGGGATTATGCGGCGGCTCGATCCTCTATAACCCGCAATACTATGCAAGCTCTTGAGCGTGAGCTTCATGGTCTGAACGACCACGAAGGCCCGCGCGCGCGTGATCTTCGTGCCCGCCTGACGTCCCTCCTTAATGCCCGATCCCGAGACGCCTTACTCAAAAGCCGTATTTCCTACTTTCAGAATGTTGATCGTCCTACCCCTGACTTTTTTCGCTGGACAGCTCGGGTTGCGGCCGCCTGTCCTATCAATGACTTATTTGATTCCACTGGTTCACTTGTCTCCTCCCCTATTTCTGTCCGCGCCTCTGTCATGGACTTTTACTCCGACCTTTACAGGCATCCGGGCCCTCCTACTAAGGCCCCTTTCTTGGACGCTCTTCCTTCTCTTCCTCCTGAGTCGGTTGATTCTTTGAACGCCCCGTTTACCCTTGGTGAATTTACGGCCGCTCTTAATTCTTTATCTCGTGGGCGTGCCCCTGGGTTGGATGGTCTACCGGTAGAATTTTATGCCACGTTTTGGCCTGAAGTGGGCCCCGCTCTTTTTCAGGTGTATCGCGAACTTCTCCGTGCCCACTGCCCGTTACCTTATTTGACTGCTTTCTCGCGCTCGGTGGTCTGTTTGTTGCCTAAAAAGGGCGATTTGCGTGCCCTTCGCAATTGGCGTCCTCTCTCTTTGACTAATGTCGACTATAAAATTTTTAGTAAACTTCTTGCGCTCCGGGTTGGATTGGTCTTACCGGAGATTTTATCGCCTTCCCAATCTTATTCCGTCCCTTCGCGGTCTATCTTTGATAATCTGGCTGTCCTCCGGGACTTGATTGACCTTGCAAATACACGGGGCGAACCTCTCGCGCTCGTCAATCTCGATTTTGAAAAGGCCTTTGATTCAGTTCGTCACGACTATCTGTTTCAGGTCTTACGGGCTTATGGCTTTCCGCCGCACTTTTGCCGTTGCCTTGCTGCTTTATACACTTCTTCCGAATTTTTAGTAAAGGTCAATGACTCCCTTACGCCTGCTGTCCCTTTCGCCCGTGGTATTCGCCAAGGCTGCCCTCTTTCTGGCCAATTGTTCTCTCTCGCCATCGATCCTTTGCTCCGCTTGCTCGATTCGCGTTTGGCCAGGGGTGCTGCCCCTCCAGGCCCCTCCTACCACGCCCTGACCAATTCTACATATGCCGACGACCTTACTGCTCTTGTGCGCTCTGACCCTGAATTCCTCATCCTTCGGGAGTGTCTTGATTTGTTTTCTTCCTTCTCAGGACTGCAGATTAATAATCTTAAATCGGTTGGGTTATGGAGTGGCAGTTGGGTGGGCCGCGTCGATTCTCCTTTAGGATTTCTATGGAACTCGAACGGCGTAAAAGTTTTAGGTGTCTATTTGGGCAATAGTGCTGCTTTCCTGCAGAGGAATTGGGTTGATTTAGAAGAATCGTTTCTCCGCGTCCTTGGTCGATGGCGTCCACTCAAATCCCACGTCTCCCTCTTTGGTCTCGTGTTGATCGCGAATCAGCTGGTTTCTAGTGTCCTTTGGCATAAACTCAAGGTTCTCGACCCCCCTCCTGCTTTGCTCGCTCGGTGCCAATCGGCGCTGGGTGCGTTTGTTTGGGGTCCGGTTCATTGGGTTGCTCGTGATGTCTGTGTCCAGTCTAAACTTGTTGGTGGTCTTGGCCTTGTCTCTTTACGTGACAGGGTCCGCAGTTTTCGTATTGCGACAGCTATCTCTCTTTGTAGCTCTTCCCCCGTTCAGCCCCATTATATCACTGCCGCGGCGCTTACTGCCACTTGCGCGCTCCGGCTCCCCCTGTTTTTCTATTCGGGAGTGCCTCTCCTTTGCCCCTCCTCCTTTTATACCACTCTCTCGACCACGCTTTCCGCTTTGACTTTTCGGTTATCCTTGAACTTTTGCGCCCTCACCGCCCTGTCGCATATTCCGCTCTTTGATACTCCGGCTTTTTTTGATCTAGAGGGCTCCTCCTTTTCCAGTGCTTTGTATCGCCGTTTTGTACTTGCTGGTTGCGTCTCCCTTATGGATCTCCTCGATTCCTCGACTTTACGCTGGCGCTCCATTTCATCTCTCGTGCCCCGTCCTGCGGTGATTTCTCGGTTAGTGGCGAAATCCTTCCGTGTTTTGATTCAGTGTGCCATTGCGATCTTTCCCGCTATTTTTGATGCTCGTGGCGTTCGCCCTGATCACATTTTTGGCCCGGGACTTTCGCCCACCCTGCAGCTTCCTTCGATCACTACCCCTACTCGTCTACTCTCTATCTGTGGGCCGGGTCTTTCCCGTCAAGTGTACGCCTATTTACTCCAGCTCCGTTTTGCCCGTCCTAGCCCCTTTGCACCACGGCACACTTCCTTACCGCTGTCCTCTCGCTTTTGGCATATTAAATCCCTTAGCCCACTAGCTTCCCGTTTTGAACATGCGACTCAATGGCGGATTTTACATGGTGCCGTCCCCGTTCCTCGACGCCTTTTTCACATTGATCCTTCATCCTATCCTTCTCCTGCCTGTCCCTTTTGCCCGGCCATCGGCGATCTTGATCATATGTTTTTGGAATGCCCTGTTACTTGTCTTTTCTTAGACGAAGCCCGCGGTTTCTTACGATCTTTAACCGGCCATACCCACTCCTTGAGTGAGTATTGGTTTCTCGTTTTGGACCGTGGGCATCCGGCTTGCAATCTCGGTTTTACCCTTATCAAACACGTTTTGTACCGTGCTGCGCTTCACAACGGCCTTCTAGCGAACCTCGTCAAGTCCCCTTCTACAGCCTCCCATACCTTGTTTTCTCGCTTCCAGGGACGCTACCTGGCTCGTCTCCGGTTTGCATATACTCACGCCGTTTCCACAAACACTTTACCCACCTTTTGTCTGGCTTGGAAGCTTGATCTGCCTACTTTAGCTCCCTATCTCGGAATTCTTTCTCCCTAAGTTTGCCTATGCCCTTCTACATTGTTAGTTTTTTTACGATTATAGCTACACATTCCATTTCTATCACAATTTCCACATATAATTATTAATCACAACTGGTTTTAAGGTTCCTTTAAGTTAGTCTTTCGCGAGTTACCACTACCTTGTTTATTGATTGTCGCGAGCTCGTTCCCTATTTTATTACATCATTGTTGTTCACGGACTCGATTGTTTTTATTATTATTTTTTACCAACTCTGTACTTATATTTTGTTATGGCTTGCAATAAAGCTTTTTGTAAACTCTCTCTCTCTCTCTCTCTCTTTCAAGTCAATCGTTCGTCTATTGAAACTAATGTTCTTTTGATGGCTCTTAAAAGGAGCGCAAACATAGAAATAATTTTACTGATTTTTTGCGCGCGCCAATGCCTCTTTACGTACCATGTCTCTACTCTTGAAAAGTTTAAATCGAATTTGGCGAGCGTTATAAACTATTTTTCTGGTTTTATCTTTGGCCAGGAGTAGATGTTCACTATAGTCTACTCCTGGTTATAGAACTAATCTTTTAAACGATCAATTCAACTAAATATAATAATTTTCATGAAAGGTTACTGCGTATAATGTTCTAGTTTTTCCCCTTATAATATCATATTTGAAAATCATAGATATATATAATCAATAAGTTAATTTATAGATTTAATAGGATTATAAATACCAGATATGTTAATAAAGATAACGCGAATATCGCGTTTTTTCAACCCATACTTCAACAACCCATAATTCATTTATAAATTCTACTAAACCTCTCAGAAAAAGAGCATTAAGTGCTGACCCGAACAAAATAAGTCTCGACCAATTCACTAAAGGGATACGTTCAAACTAGCGTATCCCAACCGATTTTAAATTATAGAATCGAATCGATATTTAAATTACTCGGAATCGTTTCAAGCGCCATCTGATACGGTCACACTAGCATTTCTTAATCGATTTGAAACGGTAAAATCACCAGGAATCGTTTTAAGCGTCACGCGTTATCTTTATAAATCGATTTATCGTAGCTTCATCTATCGGTTGTTGAAACCGAATCGGTACGAAACTGGTTCCCGAAGCAGTATCGAGAAATCGAATCAAATCGATTCTAGAAAGACGGTTTTCCGTTCCCATGACTCCAGGGATACGTTTTGAAACGGTTTAAATCGATTCCAAGGCCTAGTGTGAAAGCGGCTTTATTTACACCGATTCCAGAAACCGATTCAAATTTGGAGAAAAATGGTATTTCCCATTCGCACGATTCCCTGCAGAGAAACGTTTTAAATCGACTCCAAATCCTTTAGTATGAACGCGGATACACTCTTACTATAGTATTGATCGAAACTAAATTAAATATTCATTCTATATTGCCTTTATTATACAATCGTGGATACCACGACGTACATATAGGTTTTCAATTATTTCGAAAGGTACGTCGATGGGTGTTGTGTGTTTGGCGAAAGATGGGTGTTAGCGTTCTTCACGTCTTATTTTTAATATTTTTCTCATAAATATAGACCCACACCACCCCTTATATGACGTTTTATACATTTAACTATATACATGAACCGTTCTAGTAAATCTTTTGAGACACTTTCTTGGTATTGATAAGAGAATTAGAAATTTAATTTAAAGGGAATATAAAATGGTTCGTTTGTCTAGGGGATTTAATAATATATTTAATAATAAGAGAGTGTCGTCATTGGAAATGAAGGGAGATCATGATTTGAGAATTAGAATAACAAAAAAATGGTTTATTGATAATATAAATATTACGAGTCCTTAAAAACAATACACTAAATAATTACTTAAGTACTGGCTGTTTTACCCCAATTAAAGTTTATCGACTTACAGACGCGTCTGCTCATGGCGTGAGATGCTGACCAAGATTAGGTCCGTGTGGTTGATCCAAATATGGCGTCCGATGAGTAGCGATACGAGGATGGCGGGCATCGCGTTCACTTCAGCATAATTATTTAATTCACGTATTGACGTTCACGAATAATTATAAATAGATTAGTCCGAACGAGAGACCATTGACTTGGCGCGACCGCGAGTTTATTTTCTCCATCTTTCTTATTCTTTACTTAGTGTGACTCTAATAGAATTCAAACTTTCTAAGTTTTTACTTATCGCGGAGTATATCACGAGTCACGACTTTTGGAACTGGTGTCCTCATCTTTTTCTGGTTACCGCGTTGCTTGGTGGCCGAAATGTTAATCTCCTATATTATATTTCTATCCCGTTCAACCTCGTGGTCTTGGGTTGCGAAACATTGCCAGGTGAATTTCGCGAGAATTCTTGTTTTTCCTTTTTGGTCAAGTTATTTTCGCGAGGGGGATTTTAAAACAGCCAGCGGGGTTTCTACCAGCCAGTTCTAACAAAGGTTCTAAGTTTCGGGGTTTGAAAAATAAACCCCAGAATATAATTTTATAAAGTACAATTGGACATAAGTGTTAAGTGAGGGCAGAAGTAAATAATTATTAGTAAGTGTTAAATAAAACGTCACAACTCTCCCCCACTTAATCTTGAGCGTCCACGCGAAACAACTTGAAATTCAAACAACAAAGAAACAAAAGAACACTAAGATCTAAGCTAAACATAAGATAATAAAAAAAATAAAACATTCAATTTAAGGTATACCTCACTATTTACAATGGCCAAAAATAAAACAAAGATCGTCAATGTCAGAATGACTTACAAGAACAAATAATTTAAAACTGTAGCTAACAGTGAGAAAAAATAATAAAAACATACATATATACAAGACAATACTAGTACTAGTCAACAATAGGATACAAATAATTAATCCTAGAAACAAATTACGAACAAATTGCTCGCCCAGTAACTGGATTGCGAGGTCTGAGGCTACGAGACTTGTGGGGCTGTTCATTGTCGCTAATATCGGCAGAAATCTCACTATCTTCGCTTAACGCGCTACAAGGCCTCTTAATATCGGCATTCCGCTCGATTTCTAAAGGTTCTATAACCTGATTATTTTCAATGACGGAATTACTCGCGTCAGGCAATGGTTCTATGACCTGACCAAGCTCGGTCTCGGCATCACGCGCAGAAGACTGAGACTTGGTTGAAGGTTCGGTTTCACGTTCAACGTGGAGTTTCAATTCATGAATGTGAAACGTACCTTTGAGGACCCTCCCACCCTTAACACATTTAAGTCTGTAAGTTAGTGGTGAGAGTTTGTCAGCTATTATAAAGGGTCCATCCCAACGGGGAGCTAGTTTTGAGGTGAAACGAGCGCCGGCGGAGGACAAATAGTGGGTTCGCTTATAGACCAATTGGCCGATGTCATATTCAACATCGCGATGCTTTTTATTATAATACCCAGCTTGGCGGACTTGCGCGGCGGCAAGATTTTCTTGGGCTTGGGTTATAGCATTCTCCGTCTTCTCTTTAATTGCGAGGGCGTGAGAGTGTAAAGTCACGTCATTAATGACGTCCTCAGGTGACAGGGGCAAACTAATATCGGCTATAGTACGCAACTCGCGACCAAAATTAAGATAAGCGGGTGTAAAGCCAGTTGACTCCTGCGTGGCAGTTCGCAGGGCCATCGCGTATTGTTGGATTCCTAAATCCCAGTCCTGATGACTTTCCTCAACGTAAGTGGCTATCATTGTTGATAATGTGCGGTTAATTCGTTCTGTCTGGTTCGACTGGGGCGAATAGAAGGAAGTGTACCTATTTCGTATGCCTAGAACTTTGAAAGTGTCGCGCATTATTTTCGAGACAAATTGTTTGCCGTTGTCACTGACAACTGTTAGTGGCAAACCAAAACGGGTAAATACGTGGTCTACTAACAAGTTAACTATGGGTCTTGTCGTAGCTCGGCGTAGAGGGAAAATTTCAACCCACTTGGTCATCATGTCGGTAACGACAAGGAGTTGGGTTATACCACGCCTACTAGGAGTATAGGGGCCTTTCAAATCTATTCCTATAACGCTCCATGGGTCGGTTATTTTGGCTGAACGCATAAGGCCTGCTGGGGATTGCTGGGGTACTTTGTGCCTTTGGCACGCCTCACATGAATGGACATACTCCCTAACAGCACGGGTCATACCGTCCCAAATGTATCTCTCGCGCATGCGCCGAAGAGTTTTAAAATTGCCTAAATGTCCAGCGGACCTGACGTCATGGGTTAGTTGTAAAACTGTAGTGTAGAGTGACTTGGGAACCCAGATTTTATAATTTTCGTCTGCAGGTGCAGCGCTACGGGGAAGTCTATATAAAATGCCATTAATTAATTTGCATTGTTTAACTAACTGAGAATCATTACTAGTATCAGGCGGTAAAGGGGCGTTATTGGTCAGAAAATTTATTAAAGGGCTAAGGCGATCGTCCTTAGATTGTTCTTCTCTAAAAATATCTGGCGAGAAAGCTATAGGCTCAGGGGGTGCGGCCAATGCAACGGCGACATGTCCACTGGCTTCTGGATTCAGAACCTCTAAAGATTCTTCCTCCATGGCCACTGGTAAACGTGATAACGCGTCCGCTATAACGTTTTTATCGCCAGGGATATGGTGCACGGTGTAATCGTAAGCCTGAAGTTTCGCATACCAACGCGCGTATTTGCCTGTAGGATCTGGTGTTTTTAAGAGCCACACGAGGGCGGAATGGTCGGTGTAAAGGTCAAAGTGGACGCCTTCAATATACGGGCGAAATTGACTAACACCCCAAACTGCAGCTAGGGCTTCCCTTTCGGTGGTACAATAATTTTTCTCGGCGTCGCTAAGCGTACGACTGGCATAACGTATAACGTGTAGTTTACCATTGCGTTTTTGTAATAGAACTGAACCGATTGCACTATCTGAAGCGTCGGTTTCAATAATAAAAGGTTCTTTAAAATTTGGGGCAACGAGAATAGGAGCGGAAGTTAAAGTTGCCTTAAGAGCATTAAATGCGGAAGTATGGGCATTGGTCCAAACATAAGGGACATCTTTATGAAGCAGAGCTGTTAATGGGGAAGCTAGGGAAGAAAAACCTTTGATAAATCGCCTATAGTAGCTGGCCATCCCCAAGAAAGAGCGAAGAGCTTTGATATTATGTGGGGGTAATAAAGCGCTAATGGCGCGGGTTTTCTCCGGGTCAACGGATATTCCATCCGTACTAATTACGTGTCCTAACAGCTGGGTTTTATTGACGCAAAATTTGGTCTTACTAGCCTTAATGGTTAGTCCGGCGTCTGCTAAAATTTTAAAAACTTTATTTAACGTAGCTAAGTGTTCCTCAAATGTTTCTGAAATGACTACCAGGTCGTCTAAGTAAGCGCTAACACCTTCAGATGACAGTGGTCCAAATAATCGATCTATCATCCTTTGAAAGGTCGCGGGGGCATTGGTCAACCCAAACATAAGTACTTTAGGGCGAAATAGGCCTTTGTGCGTGACGAACGCGGCTTTATCTCGGCTAGAGGGGTCAAGTGGCACTTGCCAGTAACCTGCTTTAAGATCGAGGGTTGAAATGAACTTAGGTGAGCGGATGGAGTCAAGTATATCATCAATGCGAGGGAGGGGATAGGAATCTTTAATCGTGACTTCGTTTAATGAGCGATAGTCCACGCAAAGTCTAAAGCCACCATCCTTTTTCGAGACAAGGATACAGGGGAAACTCCATGGGCCATTGCTAGGTTCAATTAAATCCTGACTAAGCATATCATAAACAATTTCGTCAATTTTTTCCTTTTTAAATGGAGAATATCGGTAGGGGGCGCGACCTATAGGGGTTGCGTCACCTGTATCAATATAATGGGTTGCTGTATTGGTTAGACCAGGCAAAGTAGCAAATAAGTGTTTATGATCAGAAACAAGTTTGGTTAATTGGGACCTTTGATTGATTGAAACATTAGCTACCGATAGGGCGGTTTTTAAATCAGCTTCGTCGATTTCGACATCTGTCACGTGACATAATAGAGGAGAGCTTTGTGCCTGCTCGACTGGAACTGGTTTAGAATAAAAATCATATAATTTTGTGGGTTCATTAGACCAAGCGTATCGCATTTCTTTGTAATTAGCTATTAAACCACATTTTTGAAGCATATCCATGCCTAAAATACATTGACAAATTAAATTGGGAACAAAATAAACATTATTGAATTCAGTTTTGCCAGGTAAAGAGAATTCCGCCTTTGCAGAACCAGTAGAAGTTAGGCGCGTTTTATTCGCTAGTTTAATGCCTAACTTATGCCTATTGCGATTATTATTAATTAAGATTGAACTATTTTTAAACGCTTCATTTACTAAAGTAAACGAAGACCCTGGGTCTACCAAAGCTTCACACTCTTTACCATTAATGCTAATCTGAATCCAAGCTAATTTTGGGAGACCGGAAGTCTCGCCTGAAATATTGCCTAAGATTGGGCCTAACTTCGGTTTCCGGAGGAAGTGCCCGAATTTTTCGCTCCGGCGTTGTCGTTTCCCTGGCGGGGGCGTTTAGGACAACGGGGCTTAATATGGCCTACTTCTCCGCAACCGTGACAGGTAGGGATGAAAGGTTTAGCGTCGGCGTTTAAAGGCTTATAGCTAGATTTATAGGTAGGCCTATACGTATTCTGATTCTTGTTCTCAGAACGTTCGGGGCAAAATTTTTGGTAGTGACCTGGCCTACCACAATTCATACATGTTAATGGCGCTTTTTGAATTGAGGCAGAGGGAGCGGTATTAGACTGATTATTTTTGACAGACTCCTCTCGTGGATCTTTGGCTGCGTGTTCGGTTAAAATGGCGTCGCTTAATAACTCTCTAACGCGCGTGTACTTTTTGGTTGCCAAGGGAATTTTAATATCCTTGTGTAAATTTCGCCTAATTAATCTTAGTTGCTCACGTGGCAATAAGGGCTCAGTAAGCTTACGCATAAGGGTTAACATGGACTCTACATAATTGGTTGAGCTTTCCCTATCTTTTTGACAACGATTATGAATTTGGTCTAAAATATGCTCGTCATCTGTATCGAGCTGAAATTCGGCCGTAATGGCGGAAGAAAAATCGCTAAAACTATCAAAAGGACCCTGACCCTCGAACCATTCCCAAGCTGATCCAGTCAGCATACTAGGTACCCAACGTTTAATAAAAAGATCCTCTGGACAATCGCGACCGGCAAGAATTTGACATAATTTTGTCAAGAAATCCTTAACGGTTAAACCATTGGCGGCGCCAGAGAAACTTGGCATTGACACAGCGGGTACCCACGAATTTGGCAACCCTGAGTGCGAATGATGGGAATGACCTGAGCCAGGAATACTACTGGTGACAGAGAAGCCAGAGACGGAGTTAGCTAATGGGGCGACTGAATTTGCTATATTAGTGGCACCAATAATTGAATTTGCCGCGGAAATAGACGGGGAGCTAACATTTGAATTTCCCGCTAAAAGTGATGGGGCGCTATTATTTAAATTTGGCGTTTGAACTGGAGCTATGGGCGTTTGAACAGAAACAATAGGCGTATTATTGGTTTGCGAAACCATGCTTAGGGGCAAACTCTGGGTTGGCGCACTAGTCGTTTGAACTACAGTAGGAGAAATGGGGGCGACAACCGCGTTACTTGTTTGGGAAATAACAGGAATTTGCGCGGGTGTGGCTGTAATAACATTAGTTGAATTAGGGGGAATTTGGTTTTGGCTAGCTTGGAGTGCCGAAAGTTGATTAGCCATCAAAGTAAACTGTTGCATTAAGGCGTTAAATTGTAATTGCATCGCAATCATAGGGTCATTTGCAGGGTTAGCTATATTAGAACCTGACGATGATGGCGGATTTTGACTTAAGGGACTTTGTCCTACCGAAGCCACATTGTGGGCGGGCGGGGGGCTAGAAGTATTAGCGGGCACAATGATTTGCGCGCTAGAATTATTAGTGGGCCTAACGTTTTGCGCGCCAGAATTATTAGCGGGCATAACGTTTTGCGCGCCAGAATTATTAATAGGCATAACGGGCGGCGCTAAACTTGGGGAAAGAGTGGGTGGCGTTAAACTAGGTATAAGAGTGGGTGGTGTTCCACTAGTGGATAAACCTGTTTGGGACATAGAGCTAGCACCTGGTACGGACGCCATTGATGAACGGTGAACTATAGAAATTTTCTTAGTTGGGGGGGTGGTTAAAGAACGCTCTATTTCTCTACGGGACGCACGCTCGTTTCTCTCAAATTGTTGAAATTCTCTGTAGCAAATTTCGCAACTATTTTGGCGACTATATTGGGGAAAACACGTGTCGTGTTTTGAAATAAACTTCATGAATTGAAACTACCCAAATATATAAAAAAAATTACCAAAATATTATAGGCTTATAGTCCAAAAAAAATTTAGTAATCCTACTAATCACTAAGGATTTAAGAGAAAATAATTTCACGTATATCACTATGAAAAAATCTACTTTAACTAAACAAATACCACTATGGATACGAATAAAAATCATCAATTGACAAACCCTACGATTAAACAAATTACACTGGCTAAATTGCCCGTATCCTACCCTTAGAAATACGTAATTAAATTAAGCGAACAATTAATCGTGGGTGGAATTAAAAATTTTTAGTTATTAATTTTAAAGCATTTCTATTCTACTCTGCGACTTAGTGAGTGACTTCGGTTTAGCCACAATGAACATTTCTTAACAAAAAGGGGTTATTAAAATTATCTAAATAACGTTTCAAAGATTTTATAATCTGCGAGTCATGATATTCCCGGACGGAGACCCCCAAAATGAGACACTTTCTTGGTATTGATAAGAGAATTAGAAATTTAATTTAAAGGGAATATAAAATGGTTCGTTTGTCTAGGGGATTTAATAATATATTTAATAATAAGAGAGTGTCGTCATTGGAAATGAAGGGAGATCATGATTTGAGAATTAGAATAACAAAAAAATGGTTTATTGATAATATAAATATTACGAGTCCTTAAAAACAATACACTAAATAATTACTTAAGTACTGGCTGTTTTACCCCAATTAAAGTTTATCGACTTACAGACGCGTCTGCTCATGGCGTGAGATGCTGACCAAGATTAGGTCCGTGTGGTTGATCCAAATATGGCGTCCGATGAGTAGCGATACGAGGATGGCGGGCATCGCGTTCACTTCAGCATAATTATTTAATTCACGTATTGACGTTCACGAATAATTATAAATAGATTAGTCCGAACGAGAGACCATTGACTTGGCGCGACCGCGAGTTTATTTTCTCCATCTTTCTTATTCTTTACTTAGTGTGACTCTAATAGAATTCAAACTTTCTAAGTTTTTACTTATCGCGGAGTATATCACGAGTCACGACTTTTGGAACTGGTGTCCTCATCTTTTTCTGGTTACCGCGTTGCTTGGTGGCCGAAATGTTAATCTCCTATATTATATTTCTATCCCGTTCAACCTCGTGGTCTTGGGTTGCGAAACATTGCCAGGTGAATTTCGCGAGAATTCTTGTTTTTCCTTTTTGGTCAAGTTATTTTCGCGAGGGGGATTTTAAAACAGCCAGCGGGGTTTCTACCAGCCAGTTCTAACAAAGGTTCTAAGTTTCGGGGTTTGAAAAATAAACCCCAGAATATAATTTTATAAAGTACAATTGGACATAAGTGTTAAGTGAGGGCAGAAGTAAATAATTATTAGTAAGTGTTAAATAAAACGTCACACTTTCTTGCCATAAATCAAGAAGGATCAGATAAGGAGAGGAAAAGTGGGAACGGCGCGGCTCCTACTGCGTCGGCCTAAACTCCCACTCTGGGAGAACGTGGGACAGACGGGGGTAGAGATGCTTCGTGGTAAATTGTTGTCACGTGGGTAAAACGAATCCTTTATGAGACGCTAGCTAGCGACCACGTGACAACAGTTTACCTCGAGAATTTCATATCCCCCCTTTCCACCCGAGTGGGAGGTTGGCTCTTCTCTCTCTAACTCAACGCAGCCCCACTTTTCCTCTCCTTATCTGATCCTTCTTGCATAAATGGACAATAAAGAAGCGAGAGTGTTGAAATAGGCCTAAAACATAATTTTTAGTTAACAAGATTGCAAGACTGATAAAAGCAGATTATAATAAAAAAATAATTATAAGAAATCTAAGAGCAATAAGGTTGATTACATTTTTTTAAGAATCTTCCACCAGAGGTATATAATAACCCCCTTCGGGGGGGAAGTATGAAAGGTAGGCAAAATCGACGAACAACAAGTGCCCGGCGTAAATCGCGGCGGATCGACACACCGCTTTACTCCCAAAAAATAGTTACACCATTTTGAACCTCACTAAATTTTCCCTACGCACACTTCCGGAACTTGCGAGCTGAAGTCAACCTTCGACTCCATTTTAGCAGACAGCCTGACTCCTGAGACAGGAAGTTCTAAACACAAATCGAACCGTCTTGTTTATACAAAGACCATTTACTAGAGTAGCGACATTGAGAAGTCCAGCGTGAGCTAGTGGCCTAGATAGTCAGCAGCGGGCTCTTGTTGTTCGTGATTTTTAGCATTGGTAGTATAGGGGCTTTCATACTTCCCCCCGAAGGGGGTAATTATATACCTCTGCTTCCACGTATTCTGAGCGTGGGTGGGTTTTACTCAATTCCAAGCTTGGAAGGAACCTATTGTAATAAAGAAAACTTTGGTTTTTAATATAGAAAAAAAAAAAAAAAACTGTTTAGATTATATTCAAATTTAACCGTCATACTTCAATGCTCTTATTTTCAACTATAGTTACCCAATCAGGAGCAAGAATTATACGTAATTTTTCCAATATCTTTAGCCAAGCGTATTATGTTAGACTCTTGAGTTTACTTTTTGGTGGGTTTTATTGCCATGGTTACAATATCGATAAGTTTTGCGAATTTTATTTCAAATTTTTATTTTATTTTTATTATTTTTGAAATCTATCATTTATACAGTAAAATAACGGAAATTATAGCTCTGCTTAATTTTCATAAATATACACAAACCAATTTAAAAATAATTAACCCTTTAAAGGGAGAATTTAATCTAATAACAATTGTTTTTTATCGATTCCTTATCGTTTAAATAGGTCTAATCCACCAATAAAAAGTTAACAAAACAAATATTAAACTAGAAATAAATTTTAAACTTATCCAGAAAATAGGCTTAGCGGGATTCATTTAGATCCTGAATTGCCTCCGTGTAAGGTCTATCGACCAATGAGCAAAGGCTAGTAGTTCACGCGAGATCTCCACGAGACTTACAATCGCGTTCGATTGGTCGCTAGACCTTACACGCGAGTAAATTCAGGATCTCCATGAATCCCGCTAAGCCTATTTTCCGGGTAAGTTTTAAATTTATTTCTAGTTTAATATTTGTTCGTAAATTTTTTCAGTAGTGGATTAGGCCTATTTAAACAATGAGAAATCCATAAAAAATCAATTGTTGTTAGGTTGCATTCTCCCTTTAAGGGTTTGAGAACAACTTTGTGTTAGATTTCTAAAAGTTTATCATGTATATAAAATAACATATCTTATTAATTTTATTATATTTGTGGGAACAAAAACAACTGTGATTCGTATATTGTATTATACTCTTAAAAGAGTTTGCCACGCCTACCTTTGTATCTATGAGGTTAAACATTGTGTATCAATCCGCCTCAGCGTTTTACGTTTGCCAACTTTTCTTGAACAATGAAACCCTCGTGTTTTCTGGCGGCACTTAAAGGCGCCTTTTTTCCTTCTTAATATACGACATTAATTGAAACACAATTTGTCTCTGCTACAGAAAACACACTTATCCACTAAGATCGTACAATATTTCGTTTCAAAAGGAATTGGCGAAATAGAAGAAAACTTCAGTGGATTGTTATACATTGTTAAATTTCATAGGAAATAATGCAGACGTTGCAAAATCCGCTTGATATTGAACATCAGTTTCAAGCAACTTGAGTTTCATTTATTATTGGGAGGCTTTGCAAATTTCAAATCTGTGAGGATTATTCATTTCAAAGTCGTAAATAAGTACCCCAATTATTGAGTTTTTTGAAGCTAAGAAAGCTGCTCCTACTAGGTTTTTAAATGTTTGTTAAAATTGTGGAGATTTATTATTTTAAATGTGTAAAATGCGCGTTTTTAATTAGATTTAATGAATTTAAAAGTTAAAATAATTGCTTCATACAATTGTATTCTAAATTCTAAGTTTCACCTCTTTTCAGAGAGATGGCGCTATCGTCCGACAATTTTCTAGCAGAAGCCACTAATAGTTCAATATCCCAACGAGATTTCTGTTGAACGTGTATGCCGGGTTGTGGTGAGTTTATTTTATGATAATATTTACATATTAAACTTAAGTAACAGCTCTGATTACTAAAAATAATAATGAACTAAGATTATTTTTATCATAGGACTAGAAATTGCGTCATTACCCCTAAATTTTACAAGTCACGGTAGGCGAAACTATTGGAATAAGAACGGTGGCGCTAGTGACCAAGGCCTAAACATATTCTCTCCTTTCTACAACCTACAAGGGGCGATTCTACGAGAGCGAACGAGTAAAGCGAGCGAAAGAACTGCCGGAAGATGCGTCGTTCGAGGCGCGAAAATAGCCGTCGGAAGAGAGAGTTTTAGAATCGTTAGAATCCTCCGTAGAAGTTTCCGCGTAAAGGTTTTTTACGCGCGCTTTATAGACCGGTGTTATTTTTCGTACAACGCCCGTACCGTGTTCGCGTAAAAACTCTCCGATGATGGTGGATAACGTCGCTTCTCGCGAAAGAAGCTAGAAGAAAAGTCTTTTTAAATATTTAGCCGAAAGTGGGAGTGAACCCGGTATAGCGTTTCTCGTCGGAAGACGAGGCTTAACTGAGTAGAGACGTTTTCCGGGTTCGTCGGCGTTTCTCGCGCGCGGGATATTTTGTGTTAAGTGGTCGCGTGTTTTTGTCGTTCCGTCGTCGTGTGTTGCGGTGAAAACAACAACATGGACTTGGAGGACGGAAGATGAGGATTAGGCCTCGCCTCGATTGCCCTAACGTAGCATGGCTCGCTGGGCGGCCTTCGTAGTTGCCCGGGCCGGGAATGAAGGTCTAACGGCATCGGCGATCCGAGACGTAGCCAAGACGGCGGCGTTCGATACCAGGCGCTCGGCGTTGCTTCGGCGGGTGAGATTAGCGCGGGAGCCGATGTTGTTGCCTATCCGATATGGAAAATGTAAAGAGCGAATCTCCCAGCACACCCCCCGAGAGTTCGCGACCACAATCTTCGCTACGGAACAGTTTGGAAGCAGCTCTGATTACGCCAAAAACCGAAGTAGTTTCCTCCTCAGATTTGGGGTCAACCAGTGACCTCAGCGCCGTTTCTACTCCAGAGGACGGTGAAGCTTCCGTTTCCTCACCACCGTCGCCTCCCGTTGGATCTAGGGGTGAGTCCCGTAACTTTTCCTTATCTATCAAACTTTCTCTTTCACAAAATGACCCCCTTTTTGTAGCCCACTTCCTCCTAGCCCTGATCCCGTTCTGACACACTCCTGACCTACAATTTTCAATATTTTGGTGCGGGTGTTTTCATGTTTTATTACCTGTTTGACGCGCTGGGGCTAAATATTTGGCACGTTTATAGTTTAAATGTTTGGGCTGGGTGCATACTATAATTTAATTACGCGAGTGTCTTACAATTAACGTACGTCGAATTAGTAAATTATTTGTTTAACCTAATGCGTCAGTTAAGACAGATCTTTTGAACTAGTTTAATTTGACCCTTACTTTTTGGATCAAACTTCGTATTTCGTAATTTATAAATTGAACTTAAATCTTTTTAAGGGTGTTCCATCATACTAATGGGATTGAGCAAATATAAGTATACTCGCTTTATTTTCGTTATTGGCCCTATGGGGCCGTTATGGCCTACTGCATGCATTCGCGATAGGGCCGTTATGGCCTACTGCATGCATTCGCGTATTAATTTAGCTAATGTAAGCTCGGTATAGGTTTCGTAGTGTCGTAATAGACGACCATTATAGAAAAACTATTTCATTTTTTGGCCTACTGCCTTTGTACATGAAAAAAACTAAAGAGTCTAAAGTATCCGGAAGTTTGGCACTTCGTTTCTTTCTTGAAACGACTTTTGGCCATATGCTTTTTAGACGTTTTTTGGGGGGTGGGGAATAATGGCTTCAAAGTAAAAATAGACATAAATATAGACATTTCCCCAGTAAATTTGGTTAAAAAATTTGGTGAGTTTGTTTGTTTTAATGGATGGGCATCCGATCCAAGTAACTAGGATTCATCTGCATTTCTTTGAATTTAAAAAGACCGAAGAAGGGGCCCATTCAATCGAATCCCAAACTACATTTTCATAAGATCGAATCTAACAAATAACAGATGAGGGTTCATTTGATCGAACCCAAAATAACCGATGTAGAGGGCACATTTGACCGAATCCTTAATGACCCATTTAGGGGATTCATTTGATCTAATCCTAAATGACCAATTTAGGGGTCCATTTGATTTAATCCTAAATGACCAATTTAGGGGGTCCATTTGATTTAATCCTAAATGACCAATTTAGGGGGTCCATTTGATTTAATCCTAAATGAACAATATAGGGGGTCCATTTGATCTAGTCCTAAATCACCAATGTAGAGGGTCCATTTTATCTAATCCTAAATGACCAATTTAGGGGTCCATTTGATCTAATCCTAAATGACCAATTTAGGGGGTCCATTTGATCTAATCCTAAATCACCAATGTAGAGGGTCCATTTGATCTAATCCTAAATCACCAATTTAGGGGGTCCATTTGATCTAAACCTAAATCACCAATGTAGAGGGTACATTTGATCCAATTCTAAATGACCAATTTAAGGGGTCCATTTGACCTAATCCTAAATGACCAATTTAGGGGGTCCATTTGATCTAATCCTAAATGAACAATAGGGGGTCCATTTGATCTAGTACTAATTCACCAATGTAAAGGGTCCATTTGATCTAATCCTAAATGACCGATGTAGAGGGTCAATTTGTTTGAATCCCAAATAAAGGATGTAGAGGTCGAATACCAAATAACCGATGTTAGGGCCGCGTTCGTTTGATCGAATCCCAAATGACCTATAATTATTTTTCATCCACCTTTGAAGACAATTATCTGAATTTAATTAATTCTTAGTTAATAAAACAACACGTAACGTTTTCCAATTACTTAACCAATTAACAAAAAGTTACTAAACGGAAATGTTCCCAAAACCCATGTATAATATTTTTTTAAATCTTTTTTTTTTTTTTTTTTTTTTTTTTTTTTTTTTTTCGTGTTAATATTTTGGGTAAAATATAACTATAATCTTTAATACTCGTTATTATCTGATAAACGCGTCTCGTAGTGGTTCGCGGTACTCAACTTCTGATAAAACGTAACAACTCAAGCTTCTTAGATACGCCACTAAAATCAAATTTCCAAACATAGGCATAAACTCCGATATGGAGGATATAATTCCGTTATCAATAATTACTATCTTGAAAAGAAATGAGAGCTAGGTCTACCGACTTTGTTTTTCACAACAACTCTCTATGATGGAGTATATATGAAAATGTAAATAGTTTGTTTGATTCAATGATTTTTTTAAGGTATTTTTAATTTTTTATCCATCCATTCGCTTCCAATATTACGCTGTTTGCTAACTTTGCTAACATGCTCTCTCACCGACGGCCATTTTCCCCTCACTGTATCCGCTTCCAGACCAGTGATTGAGATGTAAAACTTAATTGAAAAGGATAAACCTAATTAACAATACAGCTACGATGGTTTTAGGCAAAATACTGTTAAGATGGTGTAAGATGAAAATACTGCTAAGATAGTATAAGGGAAAATACTGCTAAGATGCTATAAGGGAAAACACTGCTAAGATAGTATAATGGAAATACTGCTAAGATGGTATAAGGAAAAACATTGCTAAAGTTATCAGGGAAATGCTGCTGAAATTATTAGGGAAATGCTGCTGAAATTATTAGGGAAATGCTGCTGAAATTATTAGGGAAATGCTGCTGAGATTATTAGGGAAATGCTGCTGAGATTATTAGGGAAATGCTGCTGACATTATTAGGGAAATGCTGCTGACATTATTAGGGAAATGCTGCTGACATTATTAGGGAAATGCTGCTGACATTATTAGGGAAATGCTGCTGACATTATTAGGGAAATGCTGCTGACATTATTAGGGAAATGCTGCTGACATTATTAGGGAAATGCTGCTGACATTATTAGGGAAATGCTGCTGACATTATTAGGGAAATGCTGCTGACATTATTAGGGAAATGCTGCTGACATTATTAGAGAAATGCTGCTGACATTATTAGAGAAATGCTGCTGACATTATTAGAGAAATGCTGCTGACATTATTAGAGAAATGCTGCTGACATTATTAGAGAAATGCTGCTGACATTATTAGAGAAATGCTGCTGACATTATTAGAGAAATGCTGCTGACATTATTAGAGAAATGCTGCTGACATTATTAGAGAAATGCTGCTGACATTATTAGAGAAATGCTGCTGACATTATTAGAGAAATGCTGCTGACATTATTAGAGAAATGCTGCTGACATTATTAGAGAAATGCTGCTGACATTATTAGAGAAATGCTGCTGACATTATTAGAGAAATGCTGCTGACATTATTAGAGAAATGCTGCTGACATTATTAGAGAAATGCTGCTGACATTATTAGAGAAATGCTGCAGAAATTATTAGGGAAATGCTGCAGAAATTATTAGGGAAATTCTGCAGAAATTATTAGGGAAATTCTGCAGAAATTATTATGGAAATACTACTGAAATTGTTAGGAAAATAAATCCAAAAATTGGGATCGATATATTTTAAGAAAATACTTGTTACTGAAGGGGTCATTGAAGATTCTGAATTAGGGGAAAACACTATAGCACCATAATGTAAGCAGGAAAACCAAAATTTTTAAGGACCTTTAAATTCACTATTAAATCGCAACAGTTGATAATACATTATCATAATATAAAACCGTTATTATCCACGAGATGTGTCCTTTATAGGTATAGGAGATCCTAGTTTTTATACGCGCTGAATTCTCAAAGTGTTATTCACCAAGGACCGTAGCCAGAAAATTCTCCAAATTCTTTTTTGAGCGGCCTTTCTTCTTCTTTCTTGCCATCTTTTCCTCTCGGGCAGATTCCTTCCCGTCAAATCCACGCCGCACGAAAAATATTAACGCGCGCGTATAGGCCCACTCCTAAATTTAATAAAATTGATTTTTAGGGAATTGCTTTACCATAGGTTTATATAGTGGCAGCTTGCCAGGTGAATTCTTTATTTTTTACGGCGTCATAAGTGAAAATTTCATATTTTTGAAGGAATTGGTAAATATATATAAAAAGCGTTTTCTGGCTCGATCAACTTGTTGAGTTTAACTTAATCGTCACTGTGGTAAAAGGCGAGTGACGTAGGCAGTGATGTCGAAAAAATGATTGGAGCGAGCCTTTTGCTTTTAAGCCGCGTTCATACTTCTCCTTGGAATCGATTTAAACCGTTGATAACGTTTCGCTATAGTCGTGTGAAAGGGAAACCTTTTTTTCTCGAATCGATTTGATTCGAATTCTCGAAACTGCTTCATACCGATTCATAAGACATTTTTCCTGGTCCCTTTAGGCAGTTAGATATTGAAGAAAATTTAGAAACGAAGTAATTTATAGCAAACCACGAAATATACAAAAACCAAAGTTATCTGTCCTCTTATAGTTAAGCTACAGTCACACTAGCATTTCTTAATTGATTTGCAACGGTAAAATCAAACCGATATTCAAATCGCCATGAATCGTTTTTAGCCTCATGCACTGTAAAAAATGAAGGTATTTTTGGGGTCGTTTTAAACGCCTTAAAAGGTACTTTTAATGGAAAAACACCTTAAGGTATTTATTAGTACTACCGATGGCGCTTAAACACACCCTAAGAATTTTTAAGGGTTCTTTTCAATACCATTAGGGTATTTTCGACTTCCGAAGGGTATTTAATGAGTAAAGAAGGTCTTTTTTAAAACCCCAAAAGGTATTATCGAACCAAGCTCGTGAAATTTTTTTCCTAAGCCTACTTTTGTCAAATTAGGCTTAACAATCGGAAACCCCGCGAAATGAAAACTACGCTGGAAATTTTATTCCAAAATCATTGTAAGTCTTATTATACATATTGTTGATATTAATGTTTTATTGGGATCTTAATTGGAGAAAAGTAAAATATCTAATGTCATTAATAGAAGGTAAACTAAAACAAGCGCCCCAAGGTTTAAATTGTATTTTTGTGGATTCAAATGTTAACGCTCGGGAGACTAGAACCCAGCGAAATATCTCTAGCAACCTTGACGAGAGAATAACGCTTGGTGCCGCGTCACTTTTTGGCGGAGGTGATATCTATCTCTGAGTGTGTAACAAACGAGTGGAAGCTTGTACCTAGCGCACAATAAGCGGTAAGCGCGTTAGAACGGGAAAACGGGCAGTCTCTTTCACCTCCTTCGTTTAAGTATTCTCTCTGTTTTCTTCGTAGTAGAGACGCGACCGAGCCATCAATTTAGGCGCAAGCTTAACTTGTATTTAACTCTTTGAAATCGAAGGTTGCTGAAACGCAGATTGAAAGGTAGGCATATCTATTAATTTATATATGTTATAAATCTTCATGATTTTCCAAATTTCAAGTTTCGAACATATGCAATAATTCCTTCACGAGTATGTTAGCTGCTTAGCATAATCCTATCAAGCTTAAGCCTTTGCTAGTTATTTCAACTTGAAGAAGGAGTGAAGGACTCTTATTTTTTCAGGAACAAACTGAATGTGATTCTGATATAACAGAAAAGGGAAAGTTTATTCTGCCGATCACTGTCCTAAAAGATAGAATAACATGGTATGGAGAAGGTTTTTAACAACCATTAGGTACGGTTTAAACATGATTTAAGTGGATAAACAGGAATCCTGATATGACAACATAAGACACACCTCAGGGTCGTTCAGTAACTGTCCCACACTCTAACCAACTGAGCTACCAAGGCCTACACATGAGACTATTAACGGCAGAACAGAAGTGTTGGTCTAATCCAACTACAGGGCAAGAACCGACCTGTGGTTCCGACACGTAAAAGCAAGGATCGAATGGAGGAGGCTTTTAACAACCGTTGTTGTATTATACAGAGCAGTGGAGTGAAGAATTTTTCTTTATCAGGCTTACCGCAAAGGGAGGATGGGGTAGAAAGTGTTGACTGAAAATCACCATGAAAAAATAACCCCACTGGTTTGAAATTTTAACTAACACTGGCTGCCAGCGGTAGAAAATGCTTTGGCGAACAGAATTTTAGACATAATATTTTGATTCACGTGACAATCAAACAATGATGAAGAAGATTAATTTAATTATGATAAAATCGATTAACACAGTTTAAACGCTTAATTCCATTTTGATAATTATAATTTAAATATAATCAAAAATAAATCTAATCGATGAAGCTAATCCTAATCTAAATCAAAATTAATCACAATTTTACCAATAAAAGTGATTAAATTTATTTAAAGCTTTATGACTGATTGAAATTTATTGATGATAGAATCAAATTAACTATGATTAGACCAATTATAATTAAAATGGATTTTTCATGGATTATTAATACTAGATCAGAATTTAATAATTACTGGATTAATTTCTCTTATTAATAATTCGTATTAAATAATTAATAATTCGTATTAAATAATTAATAATTCGTATTAAATAATTAATAATTCGTATTAAATAATTAATAATTCGTATTAAATAATTAATAATTCGTATTAAATAATTAATAATTCGTATTAAATATTTAATAATTCGTATTAAATAATTAATAATTCGTATTAAATAATTAATAATTCGTATTAAATAATTAATAATTCGTATTAAATAATTAATAATTCGTATTAAATAATTAATAATTCGTATTAAATAATTAATAATTCGTATTAAATAATATTTAATTCATAATTAGTAATATTTAATTCATAATTAGTTATATTTAATTCATAATTAGTAATATTTAATTCATAATTAGTAATATTTAATTCATAATTAGTAATATTTAATTCATAATTAGTAATATTTAATTCATAATTAGTAATATTTAATTCATAATTAGTAATATTTAATTCATAATTAGTAATATTTAATTCATAATTAGTAATATTTAATTCATAATTAGTAATATTTAATTCATAATTAGTAATATTTAATTCATAATTAGTAATATTTAATTCATAATTAGTAATATTTAATTCATAATTAGTAATAAATAATTCATAGTAATTTTATATAAATCATTATTCACAATTAGTATTTAATGGTTTATTATTAGTATTTAATGACTCATTATTAGTATTTAATGACTCATTATTAGTATTTAATGTCTCATTATTAGTATTTAAAAATAAGTTTGTTGTAAAAGGCCTTTTTGAAACCCATCTTTGTGGTAAATACTAAACCCATAAATTTGTGATTAAAACTAACGTATTCATATATTTGTGATAAAATTCCATTTCTCAAAATCCATAAAACCCATCTTTCTCAAAATGCATAAACGTCTTATAAAAAGCTTTCTTTTCCAAATTAATGAACTTCTTTTAAAAACCAAAATCATAAACTTGTTAAAAACCTCTTTTCAAACCCATAACTTTGTACTAAAATTAAAGTTAACAAACTTGTAACCTCGTGAAAAACCAATTTCTCAAAGTGCATCAACTCGTGTTAAAACCTCTTTTTCAAATGCATGAAACCATAATACAAATCTGGATTTATTTTGATTTTTAAATCATTGTGATGTATGATAACCCATTATTTTGTACAAATAAATCTTCCAGGTTTGCTACTATTTAAATAATGAAAGAAGTATCTTTTATTTTCCCGAAAAATACCTTATATGGTGCCAATTAGTACCTCTAATGGCCGAAAAGGTATTTCTTCACACCCCCAAAGCGAAATTTTGAAGTATGAAAAATACCTTATATGGTGCCAATTAGTACCTCTAATGGCCGAAAAGGTATTATTTCGTACCCCTAAAGTGAAGTTTTGAAGTCTGGATAAATACCTTATATGGTGCCAATTATTACCTCTAATGTCCGAAAAGGTATTATTTCGTACCCCTAAAGCGAAGTTTTGAAGTCTGGATAAATACCATATATGGTACCAATTAGTACCCCTAATGACTCAAAAGGTCTTTTTTCGAACCCCAATAGTATTTTTTTGAAGTCTGAATAAATACCATATATGGTGCTAAATAGTACCCCAAAGGTCTTCATTAATACCCTTAATAGAAGGTATTTTATAATACCCCTAAAGTAGGGTATTAATAAGTACCTAAAAGGGTGCGCCTGGGGTGGCAAGCAGAAATACCTTTAAAGGTATTTATCCGACCCTTTATTTTTTACAGTGTGTGTTCACGTATTATCTTTATAAATCGATTTATTGTAGCTTCATCTATCGGTTGATGAAACCGAATCGGTATGAAACTGTTTCTCGAAGCAGTTTGTGTAATTTATTTACATAATCATTGTTGACTTTGACTCTTTTTGAACCCTTCCTGGGTGCTGGAATGGTCTATTAAATTTTTACCATATCGTAATACTATCTCTTTAATCTTTTTATCATATTCGTAAAGAAACGGTTTAGGCTCCCGCGTATCAAGGCAATGACGTGTATCCCCATTAGGACAGGTGGCTCTCGTTTTTAACAGCGATTTCTAAAAGGGGATTTCTAGTTTTTTTGGCGCGGATCCCAATGTTATACAAACAGTAAAGGTATTCTACAACATTAGTCTAGTCATCTTCATATCGCGCGCGCACTTTCTTCCCCATAGCTCTATCCGAGATTCTATATAAACAATTCATGATATAGCTTCTACAATTACCAAAAGTAACCGGAGAGCCACAAGTAGAGCTCGGGATTCCTATAACTTTTATTAATTGAATAAGACCATCGTGAATGTCAATCAGATATTATCCGTTCGCGAAACAATATCCATTTGTTATTCGAGTTAACATATCTAAATGTAACGGGAAACTTTTGATTCGTACTCATTGTTATAGGACATTGATACGTTATACGAGTTACTCATTCGCCGATAAGAACAATTTGAAACTCGAGTTTCTTCGCCGATTTTAACACAAATTGAGATGCTGAAGCTAGGATGTAGTAATTTAGTCGGTTCCTTTCAATTTAGATTAAAATCTAATTATTATATTTCATTCTACACGGATTTCGAGAAACGTCATATTTTTATCTTCGCATTATCCGTTTGAATAAAGGCGTAATTTGTTTATTAACCAAGCTTTAAATTTTATCTCCGGATAATTCGTATCCATTTGATACGCGTCTGTTAATATAATTTGTGGGTTTATTTTAACAAACAATGCATCCGAGATTAAAATATCTGAAAAAAGCCTTTCAATGGATATTCTAAGCGATTATTAATTCCGAGCTCTAACCACAAGTAGAGGTCTGGGTTTGAACAAGATTATCCACAAATATTTGGTTAATCGGTTAATTATTCGCGATTACATTGGATTTATCATAGACTTTCCGTGGATAATTTCAAAATATGAATAAAGATAAAACAAACAGAAATTATCTTATCCAAACCCCGACCTCTAGCCACAAGTCAAATCACGAACTGATATACGAATAGTAAACGTTCTTAGTAAGAATCGGATTCATACTTTATGATTGGATGAGTGATACCCACTTGTTTTTAAAAAATATTTGTAGCCATATATAGACTTTGTTTCGCGGGAAAATATAGGGAAGTCATTTTAAGAAGGATAACGAACCAACACCTGCTATTGTACATACTTACATAATTATATTTTTGTTTAAAAGAGCCCCTGGAAATCAGATAGTCACGGGAAAAAGAGAAATATATAATCATTTAGTCAGGGGAAAATGCTCGTAGATGGTCAGGACAAACCTGGATAGAGATCGGGGTTTTAACAAAATTATCCACAACTATCAGTTAATCAGTTAATCATAAAAAAATAATCGGAAAATTATTCGCGATTACATTGGATTTATCATAGACTTTCCTCGAAAAAGTTTAAGTTATGAATAAAGATAAAATAATCAGAAATTTTCTTGTCCAAACCCCGATCTCTAAACCTGGAAAAGTCATGGAATTTGAAGTACCAATTTTTTGGGTACAAGACAGACCGTGTATTAGTTGAAACGCATCGCTACTCCTTGTTTCTCTTTCTTTCTCATTCAGAGGCCTTCTAAAACTTTTACGCGAATCAATATTAGTTCATTTCGGAAGGATTATGAGTTTCTCCTCCCTTAACGTGTTATATAGATTTGATATTTTTAAATGGAAGGTGAAAAAGAAAAAAAAAATGTCTAGACTAGTTTAATTTATTAAGAATTTACACATCGCTGATACTTTAAACAAGATTAACGAACAATAATTAACCTTTTAAACTTGTGGGTAGAGATCGGGGTTTGAACAAAATAATCCACAACTATTAGTTAATCAGTTAATCATAAAAAATAATCGGAAAATTATTCGCGATTACATTGGATTTATCATAGACTTTCCTCGAAAAATTTTAAGTTATGAATAAAGATAAAACAATCAGAAATTTTCTTGTCCAAACCCCGATCTCTACTTGTGGGTGTGGAAAATATTTAATTTAGAGAAAAATTTAGCTAGAAAAGTCAAAATATTTATAAATTTTGGTTTTTCGAAGTAAAGCCACGCAACTAAATAGTCACAACTAAACTGGTCAATTTACTAGAATAACGAAATAAATGGGCTTTTCCAATGAGGAAAAATCTTCAATTTTGTAAAAAAAAAATGGTCCAAATTGGAAATCACCAACAGAATTAGACCAAATCTTGAATTCTAATTAATTTGATCAAAATAGCAAACGGCTTTGGTCAACTATTATTGAATTCATGTTTTCCTTTTGGTCTATTTGATCGAATTTTGTTGAAATTTTCCAATTTAGACCAATTTTAACAAAATTAAAAGATTTTCCCTCTTTGTGTAAGCCGCTTTCTTTCATTGAAATAAAAAAGTAAAAACGACGTCACAATATTTTTCAGTTTCTTAAGATTATTTTTACGAGTTTGGAGCGAAATTAATTTGATAAGGCCCGAATCGAGTCGAGTTGCATCTTTATACTTTAAGTAATTTTTGAAACCCTTTTTTTTTCTGTTTTTTATGTTTTGCGAAAAAGATTTGGAAACTTTTCCGATAAAATAGGCTTCATGAAATAATTGAAATGGCTCTGAATCTATCAGTGACTCCAATGAAATCGATAATATAGCTTTGTTTTGCGTGTATCCATCCCTTTAATTTTTTTTCTCTTTTTGATAGCGCGCAAATATATAGCGCTGAAGATCTTAAATTTCCCCTTTGGCTCGGAGCCGCGATGAAAATTTCCAAAACGGGTCCCAAAGCTCTTTAAACACAGTATCCTTAGATTTTATACTTCTTTTTTTTTTTCGTGTTTACACTTAATTTTAATCTCTTTTGATTAAAATTTCGGGGAAAATGTATTTGAATTTTCCTTTTTTAAGTATTATTAGACTTTTTTGCGGTAGAAATATTATTCGAAATGCCATTTAAATAGTTTTTCCTCCATTTTTTTTATATTTGTGAAACTTTGAGGCGATAGGTTATTGAATCAGAACCCCACTTTTTCTGGATTGATACATAATATAATACTTTTATAGCGCAGAAGTAGAGATTTGTTGTGAAGTGTTAGGGGTGATTGATTACAACCTTAATTGGAAAATTTGGGAATGGTTGAGGAAATCCTTAGAATGTACAGGTTTTATAGATAAAAGCTTAGTAAGTTTCACGGTTGGTATATAAAATCCAAAGAAGTTATATGATTGTTAGATATTATGCTGAAATGTTTTTGGATAGATCGAGAAAAACCTTGGAGGTTAAAGGATAGATTGAGAAAAACCTTGAAAGTTTAAGGATAGATTGAGAAAAAAACCTTGGAAGTTAAAGGATAGTTTGAGAAAAAACCTTGGAAGTTGAAGGATAGTTTGAGAAAAACCTTGGAAGTTAAAGGATAGATTGAGGAAAGCCTTGGTTGTTAAAGGATAGATTGAGAAAAGCCTTGGTTGTTAAAGGATAGATTGAGAAAAGCCTTGGTTGTTAAAGGATAGATTGAGAAAAACCTTGGTTGTTAAAGGTAGTTTCCCTGGAAGTTATATAGGAATGATTGAGAAAAAATCCCTGGAAGTTAAGTCCTGGTAGTTCGAGGAATGATTAAGAAAAACTTTGAGTTTGAGGAAACACCTTTGGAGTTCGAAAAATGATTGAAATGTTCTTTTTGAAGTTAAAAAAATAATATAGAAACACTTTTGAAGTTCAACGAATGATTCTGAAAAAATCCTGGTAATTCTAGGAATGATAAGAAATATCCCTGGTAGTTGTAGGAATGATTAAAAAGGCCTTCTGAGTATATAACTTAACAGCTTAATTGATCCAAATCCCTTGGCCCAAGAACAAAGACACCAAAATCAAAAAAAAAAAAGGCACGGATGCAAAATCTATTGTAATTATTGATTTTTTTTTTTTTTTTTTTTTTTTTTTTTTTGCAATTTACTGGGTGTTCATTAAACCAAACCACACATTCTCCATATAACAACTTAGTCGAAGCAATCTCGATTAAGTGACTATAAAACAGAGCACATCATTAATATAATGTCAGTACTACATCAAACGAAGGCTTATATTTGTCCGTCCAAAGCCAGGTAATGATCTCGAGTACGCTTAATATACTATAAAACCTCTAGCTCCATGCAAAGTTTCAAATACAGTAACTTTCGTATATTAATAAAGGTGTAGAAGTAATTGCACCAAATGGTATACGCGCAAAACATTATTTCAAAACAAACCCCTTTTTATGTCATGCATAATCTGAGTCAAGAAAGTGTACATAAAACTAGTATACTTTTATTTAATGGCCAAAATATGAGGCGGGATTGATACACAATGTTAAAAATTTAGTCAAACACTATTAATTTACAATGCCAGTACGTCCGTAACTTTTTCCAAAATGTTCTACAAGGTTCTAGAAAAGTTTAGACAGGTCTAGAAAATTCGGGAATGTGCTTGAAAGCTCTAGAAAGGTCTAGAAAGATCGGGAATGTGCTTGAAAGTTCTAGAAAGGTCTAGAAAATTCGGGAATGTGCTTGAAAGGTCTAGAAAATTCGGGAATGTGCTTGAAAGTTCTAGAAAATTCGGGAATGTGCTTGAAAGTTCTAGAAAGGTTTAGAAAATTCGGGAATGTGCTTGAAAGTTCTAGAAAGGTTTAGAAAATTCGGGAATGTGCTTGAAAGTTCTAGAAAGGTCTGGACAATTCCGGAACATTCTATAAAAATTCAGAAAATTCTGGAAAGTTTGGAAAATTCTAGAAACTCCCTTATAGTAAAATGTAGATATGAAATAGATATGAATAATTATGGATATTATTGATAGGCTGGAAATTCCAAAACAAAGTGTACATTATTTCTCTATCGCGATTTCGTGATTTTTGTCAAAGATTTCACCAATGATTTGCTATTTTCACGATATGGATATCATAAGTAATTTCAAAAGTTCTTCATTGATTTCTTGTTTTCTTCCTAACTATTTCGCTATTACATTGGTGATTTCGTAATTTCTCTAAGACTTCTAATTTAAAAACGGTAGCTTGACGTACACGTACACGTTCCAAGCCCTGTTCTTCAACTGGTCTAATATAAAAAGACAAGTTGTAACCTTATTGTTACGTTATTGCGTATGTTTTTACCTTCGAACTGTCACTCGTCGTTTAAACTCAAACAATGTAACGGGGATACGAGATGTATTGACCCGCGTAACGTCCTTCGGAAAAATTGATTTCCAATTTTTTCAGGGACCTTATATCCAGGGATAGGATATATAGGTGGGAGAAACTTAGGAAAACTTATACAGATGATTTTATTTTGAAAAGCGAGCTATAGTCTAACAAGGTTATTACCGCTTAGTATCGTGCGGCCCCAAAATGCGAGGATAAAAAACCAACTTATACAAAGTCGCTTCCTACATTCGTGCCTAGCATTAATAAAGAACTTTGAAGGTATAGTCTCAGTTATTGTTGCCAGTAAGCGCGGGTATAAAGGTACTCGCGTATTTTATAAACTTTTGGGCCTGCTTGAAGGCTTTCAATAAAGCGAATCTATATAGAAATGTTTATATGAGCGTTCATATTAGACCTTGGAGTCAATTCTTAAACTATTTCGAAACTTTTTCTGCTGTCGTGTGAACGGAAAACTGAGCTAATGTCACACTAACATTTCTTAATCGGTTTGAAACGGTAAAATCAACCCGATATTCAAATCGCCAACAATCGTTTTAAGCGTCGTGTGTTCACGCATTATAGTTATAAATCGATTTATTGTAGCTTCATCTATTGGTTGTTGAAACCGAATCGGTAAAATGAGACTGTTTCCCGTAGCAGTTTCGAGAAATCAAATCGATTCTATAAAAGACGGTTTTCCGTTCACACGACTCTAGCGAAATGTTTTGAAACGGTTTAAATCGATTCCAAGGCCTAGTATGAACGCGGCTAAGGTGAAGAATATGCCAAAGATTAACCTTTTAAATCGTCTACAAACTTACTTTTCAATAGTTATTCGAGATTGACGTCGTTAAGGGCATTTTAATGTAATTTTTCATGTCTTGGTCACTTTGCCCTATCAATGCCAACTGGTCAAGGTATCATGAAAAAAAAAATGTTGCATTTTTCACGAGTGACAGGTTCTTTAGTCAAAAATAAGAATTTTGAATCGTTTGCATAAGGAATCACGTTAAAATCACATATATTCAAATACAAATTATCGTTAAATTACCTTTAGACAGTAAATTACCGCGTAGTTCACCCATTTCCAAAATTACGGTAATTTAAGAACTGTAATGCTATTACGTTGCAATCACGTTGAATCAATAAATTTGTGGTATCCTGTTAAACATTCGTGCTATTCTTCATACCACAAGTAAATCATCTTTCAAGTTTATAAGACGACATACTGCGGGTGACAATGAAGCGAGTCCGATTTTCTCAGACCGTTGGTTTCACCCCAAATAAATTACTCCGAAATTTGTACATAAAGGCGACCAGGCCCAGTATATTCTTTCTAGAGTAAATCAGACTCGAAATCGCGACGGCCGGGCGAGACACACTCCTTCGTTTCGCGAGAGAGAGGGGAGAGTCGTTTTCCGTTGATACATAATCACCCCCGTAAACGTTTAGAAAGTTCGGCGCAATATTAGCACCGCCTATTTAGTTCCAATCTCAACCGCTAGAGAGGACAATTTAGAATTCCGTATCTCGACCGTTTAGAGTTTTTTAATTTTTTCCTCTCTCCTCGGGCGAAAGCTCTGACGGCAAAACTTTCAGAACCAAATACCAATCATAATATGCCTTGTTGTAAACTTGAAGCATGATTTACCCGTGTTGATACTCGTCCTTTAAGCATTGTAAACTGATGCTGCCATAGTAGAGTATACGCGCGGGGGTGGAATATATATATTCTTTCGCGTTTAATCGATTTTTATCAACCTCTACTGTCTTCTTTTTCTCGATGCTGGGAGCGTATACGGTCGATCTCGGCGCGTATCTATCGCCGTTTATTTTTCCCATTACCATTTCTATATGACTAACCGTAATATCTTGTAACGGAGTTTTTCGAAAAAGTGGGGAAAGATGAGTGAGAGTTAATAATAATTTAACAAGAGATAAGCTCTAAACCAAAGAAAATATAACTAAGGAATAGAAATTCGGACTTAATACGTCTTTGGATTTAGTTTAGCCGAACACTTCCGTGGAACATCACGTGATAAAGAAGCCTGTCTTTCTAAACTGATAGCGAGTTCCACTGAATCATATTAAGAGTGCTCTGATTCTCGCTGAAATCATAATTGCTCTGATCATAGTCGCTCGCTAATGAGTATCGAGCAGTGGAATGTAATATTTGAAAAAGATCGCATCTCCCAATCATTGTAAAAAACAGTTATTTTTCGGTTGCTTCCCAGTGGAACCGAAAAGAAAATTGTTCGACTCACCCAGTGAAATATAAAATTTGCTCTCAAGAGTGGTTTTTCTCGCTCTATATATAGTACCCATTGGAATTCGCTATACAGTTCATAAACGTCCTATTTAATTTAAACTATAAGGAACCAATAAAAAAAACTTGTTAGGTTGTATTCGCCCTTAAAGAGTTTGAAATTATATCTTATGACACATTTATCCAAATAAATCGTTTATCATTTAAAGTATTAGTAATTAACTGATAACTGCATTTCTCAGACTCGAAAATTGTATGATTGGCTGATTTGGATCTAAAAATCTAGAAAGATACCACATATTTCTGACAAACATGTTGTAAAGGCTAATAATGCAGTTATATTCATGTTTGCATGAATAAACTCATGTTTGCACGCGTAAATTCATGTTTGCACTTTAATCAAAATGTAATCAGACTCGAAAATTTGCCCCGTTTACTGCTATGATTGGCTGATTTGGTTGTAAAGGTCAAGAAAGATACCACCCATTTGATTTCTGACCAATATGTTAGATAGGCTAATGATACAGTTATATTCATGTTTGCATGAATAAATTTGTTTGCACGCCTAAATTCATGTGTTCACTTAATTCAACATGTAATAATGTTATTTTTAAAGCTAAAGAAGAATTTTCACTAAGTAATTTTCGCAGCAAAAACCAAATTCTGCAAAAACTGCTTATTTAAAAAGAGCCTTAATGCTTTTTTTATTATTGGAACAAAATGTGTAGAAAATGAAACCAACTAGGAGTCCGCCCACTTCGTGATACACTTTTTGACATATTGTAAATCGCGTGCTATAAACCGTATAACTTTTGTTTTTAAATTTTCTTTTGTCCGTGTATAATTTGCTTCGTTTTTCAGTAAGAATTCATTTTTCATTCATGAGATATAAGTTTTAATATAAACACGTAGACATTTTATAACTAAATAATTTATAACCACGAGTATTGAGCCATGTGTAAGTCATCAAATCTTTGGGGAAGATTTTAAGGTTGTCGTACCAGACACTGCCTCGTGTCTAAAGTTCATAACTTATTACGGAAAAGTACTTAACGTCATAGCAAAAATCTATCAATATTTTTTATACCCTATCAGCACCGAAGATAGTAAATAATTATCTAGTTAAAAGTCAGGGTATGTTTATATTGCTCCAATTTTTTTATCGATTCTATTATTATTCCGTTAGATCATGGAGGCTTTCATAAAGATCAAAACAAGAACTGATATATGAATAAATATTGAACGTTTAAAGGAAGAATGCATATCGTACTTTATGATTGGGGCGATACTCTTTTTTTTAAAAAAAAAGTCGCCATCTATAAATAAATCACAGCTTACTACTCTAGAAACTGGCGTCGTGACACTGACCAGAGAATTAACAATACCATAAAATAATAATCAGGGTTATGATTTGTTACCATTTAGGTTAACGTAAATAATACCGGTACATCATGAAAGCCTTCATGATATATCGTTGGAATTTTCAGGATAATTAATCAGTTCATGAGTCATTAAACATCTTAGTTAGTTGAACAGGGTTAAAATTTATTACCACTTAATTTAACTTGTTATGAAGCATTACTGTAAACAATACCGATACATCATGAAAGCCCCGCTTCCATGATATGTCGCTGGAATTTACAGGATAATCAGTTTATGAGTCATTAAACATCTTAGTTAATTGAACTGGGCTATGATTTATTACCCCTTTGATTAACGTGTTCTGAAATATTCCTGTAAATAATACCGATACATCATGAAAGCCCCACTTCCATGATATATCGCTGGAATTACCTGGATAATCAGTTCATGAACAGGGCTATGATTTCTTAACCCTTATTTTCGTATACTTAAAACGAATTTTTAAATTATCCTATGGTCAGGGAAAAGTCAGGTAATTGTCCCAAAAAAATTTCGAATCTAGTATTATTCCGTTCGACCATGGAGAAAAGCACTTTGTTTTGTTAATTACTACTTTTGTTAGTGTTTGCCATTAGAGGACGCTTATGAACGCCATGTTTTGTTATTCATATTTATCTATTATAATATAGGTGTTTATTGTTAATAGCAGTACCCAGACCAACTTTGCTGACAATGTTACGCTACTGGGCGTTACACACTTTTCTTAAATAAGATATGACCTTTTGGTGATATTTATACCATGTCTGTCTCTCTCTCTCTCTCTCTCTTTCTCTCTCTCAGTTATAAACATTCGAAGCATCGATTTTATGATTGCGGGGTTGTTGCTTGACTTGTCTGAAACTATAAAAGAAGCTAAATTTATTACTTAACCCTAAATTCTGAAATTTTGTTCGGGACCGGGAACTGGAATACGCCGCCATGTTTATACGACAACCTTATCGGCCCTTCCATAAACTCACTATCTTAGATTATAAAATAAAAATTACTCTCAATACTACGTCATCACTATGTTGTAGAGCCAACAGTTGATTCTTGCGCGTTCTGATGCAAGTAATAAGGTCGCTTTCGCGTAGTCTTTTTCGTAAAAGTACTTACCTTTCGAATGAAAATTATCGTTAATTACTTTTCAGAAATAAACTACCTCATATATCGGGAAAACATTACCTATATATTTTTGACATTCTCATTTTGAAATTACTTTCTATTACCCTCTTCAGACGAGCCATAATTAGCCGTGGTTTAATCAGATTTAACCGGGGTCTAAATAGCCTTCTCTTGAGCTCGGAATCGGATATCAGTTATCTTCTGTTATTCGTATATTTTCAGATATTTTATTTTCGGATAAATTGTTTTGAAATTTGAACTAAAAAATTAAATTTGTATATTCGTATAATTGTTAATGTATAAGATTTTAAATCATATTTTTATTCGTTATTCTTCAGGAAAATAAATTTTTAATTTTTTTTATCTGAACGTATAACACGGATAATATTTTATAATAATGCCATTTTCGGATAAAAACGGATATGGATTATGTTTTTTACTTTATCTTCGAATAAGTTAACTCGAATGAAAAATAGTCTAGTTTTAATCAAACAGGTAATATTCAACAAAATTTATTAGATTTTATCCAATTAATAAAATTTATACGAATTCCGAGTTCTATCCTTCAATAAAGGTTCAATAAACCTCGGTTAATCGTGATTAAACCTCGGCTAATTACGCTTCGTCCGACCCAGAAAATTTTGAATATGTCTTTTTAATAGTATGATAAAATTAAAAATACAGTCCTTAATTAGGCATTCGAAATAAATGATGATAGTCTCACTTTAAGTAGCGATATATTTACACGATCGAGAAGTGGTTTTCATTTATAATTTATTACCTTAAAATATCTTTATTCGCGATTAGTTTTGGTTTGATGTTAGCAGGTGTTATTATTATTATTATTACGGTGGGAAACATCTGCTTCTAGGAATAATATTAATTTCCGCGAACGATTGAAAATCCCGTAAAGAATTATAGGATTCAAATTGGGAGGTCGCGTTATCAAAAATAAATGTAATTTATCATAGCAGATAGGCACGCAATTGTTTGTTTTAACAGATTTTACGCGTAACAATTTTTAATCGATAATTCTAATTCTCTAAGTCGTTACAAAGTTTCTTCAAGATAAGATTGAAAATAAAAAAAAAGTAAAAGAAAAGCGAAAGGGTAAAAATTGTGTAAGACTCAATCAAGAATTTGGTAGATTAAAAAATTAATTTTTAAAATTGGCATATTTAGCTACGAATTCGTTTTGAACGTACTAATTAAAGTTTCGGCTGTATTTTGATTCAATTTTGTGGAGGGGGAAAATCGTGTGTAGATTCAACAAAGAAACTGGCTACTGTACCTCTGCTATTTTGATCCTTTACAAATCTAGAACTATGCTATTTTTATCCTTTATAAATCTAAAACTCTGCTATTTTGATCCTTTAAAAAAATCTAGAACTCTGCTATTTAGGTCCTATAAATATTCCATAACTCTGCTATTTTGAGTCAGAATATTCTATAACGCTACTCTTTTGAGTCTGAATATTCTACAACACTGCTATTTTGATCCTTTAAAAATCTAAAACTCTGCTATTTTGATCCTTTGAATATCTAGAACTCTGCTATTTTTATCCTTTAAAAAATCTAGAACTCTGCTATTTTGGTCCTATAAATATTCTATAACTCTGCTATTTTGAGTCTGAATATTCTACAACACTGATATTTTGAGTCTGAATATTCTACAACACTGATATTTTGAGTCTGAATATTCTATAACTCTACTCTTTAAGTTTGAATATTCTACAACTCTGCTATTTTGATCCTAACAATATGCCATAACTCTGTTATTTTAATCCTAAAAATATGTCATAACCCATCTATTTTGATTGATTCTTTAAATATTCTATAGCCCTTTTATTTTTTGCTATAAATATTCTATAATTCTGATTTCTTGATCCTATAAATTTCTAAAACTCTGCTCTTTTGATATAAAAAAAAAAATCTATAACGCTAATATTTTGATCTTAAAAAAATTTTAAACGTCAATATTTTGGTCATATAATATTTTTATTGGTGATAGCTGGGAGCAGAGTCGCGGTAAAGGGATTACGAATCACCAAAGGGTGCTTCAGTCTTTAATTCTTCATTTTGATGATAACCAAGCACCCCTTTTATGCGCCCACTAATGCTGTCATTGGTCTTAATCCGCCCCTGTCTTCGTTTTTCAGAACTTTGTTTCTCTTTATACTAATCTTTTGGTACTCCCTTTAAACCATTTCTCACGCGCGTGATGCCCCTGTTAGTCGATACAAAAGTAAACAATGTTTCCCTAAAAGTTTTTATGACTGCTTATTGCCCCATTCTTTCCCGCTCTTATTTTCGCTTCTCTCCGTAACATTATATCCATTCTCCAACACCCCTTCCCCTTCTTTGATTTCCGAATAAAAACCAAGGAGTAATATTCTCTCTCGCTAACTTCCTGGTGTAGAAATGGGGTTTCTAAAGCGTAGTCTTCGGTACAGTATGCCACGTTCAAGGCGAAATTCTCTCTCCTCATCATCTTCCGAAGGCGGGTCGCGCGGGGAAAAGAGGAGAAAACGTGACTCTGGCCCGTTACCTTGACAACGAAAAGTAGCCTAAATTTCTCTCTTCTGTTCCCAAAAGGGATATGAAAGGCGAAGGTTCTCTGGAATGTATAAGATGAGGCTTTGAAAGTCCATCTGTAAGAGAAAAATCCTTTGTTGCATTCAAAATATATATATATATATATATTTAGATTTTGCTTTTACGTTTCTGTACGCTAAGATTAACTACATTTTCATACTGATAAAAAAAATAGATAATAATATCTTGAATTATTTCGGGCTATGTTTGATTTGTTTTAGATTTTCTGAAATTTTTTACTTGTCGTAAAATTATTAGACTTAGAGGGCCCAAATTATAACTATGTTAATTGTTACTAGCACTGTTAACAATTGATACCTATATTAATAGTTAAAGATGAATATCAAAACGTGGCATTCATTAGCGTCCTCTAACGGCGAGAATTCGTGGCAAAATCACGTGCACGTTTGCCTTTTCTCTCTCCATGGCAGCCACTCACGGTGTTTTGTTAGTTACTTCTTTTGCAACTGTATCCTTTTACAGGACGCTTATGAACGCTCTTAGCTAATCTAATACAAATTCATATTTACTGTGCTTATTTATATGGGAACAATATCACGCGTAAGGTCTTTCCACTAGAGTTGTGGGAGGAAGGGTTAGGTTTAGTCTCTAGGCTAGTGGGGAGGCCCCGAACCTAGATTATTTAGGCTTAGCTTAAAAATGTTAGAGGGAAGGGTAATATGGAGAGAAACGCGTGAATGCGCGCGCATCTTTCAGTTTACGGAAGGAGAAAGCCGTCCACTATCTCCAGCGGCTTTTCTCCGTCGCTATAGAAACGGGCGTTGAACTCGCGCGTTCTTGTCGACGTCATACGCCTTTCTCTTCCATACCGTATACAGTATAGAGAAGCCTAACTCGTAGGGGGGGACCCCCTTCTACCGCGAGGCAGTCCTTCCGGTATTAATTACGTCAGAGATATTTCATCCCCCTTCAATTTCAGCCCCTTGATAAATCCCTGGCCCCCTTTTTTTCGGGGCTATGATGCTAGTGGTGCCGTACGACCCCCTTTTTCAACCCCATAGTTTTTTCCCTCAAGGAAAATCGGGTTGAATTTGCAATACTTAAGAAACTAGAAACTCGTCTACGTCTCTTCGGGAAACTAATAATATGATGTAAGAATATGGAAAGGAATGTTTAATTTCGTACGCGCTGCAACTTCCGGTTGGTTGTAACTATACATCCGGGGTGGAAAGTTGGTATGTTTTGATCGATGCTCGTGTATGTACAGACAGAACAACCGTAAATTTCAGCACGCACGAAGATACGTGGTTTAGTTTTAGGAGATTATAGACCAATGAAAGAAGGGTTAAAAGTGAGGAGTATTTTTAGAGTTTGATTATACGGTAATTTTTGTCTGATAATTAACCTCTAGATGAGAGAAAAATCGTTAAAAATTATCATTTTTCGCCCATTTGTTCTCATTTTCTACCTGGTGTTAAAAACAATGTTGAATAAATATTGACTGTTGGTGTCACTTTAAAATGTGGCTAAAAGGATAGCGTCATTATCTTTTAAGTCGCACAAAAACAAAGTTACATCGCTGATACTAAATTACTATTTCCACTAAAATTGACTATTTTTGGAAAAGGTTACTAAAATTGACTAGGCATGAAACGATTGCACCATTAGAAAGTAGAAATTCCCTAGATTATTTTAAGATCATAAAATTATGTTTCGCCACTCGAAAAAGGTGTTTCGCCACTCGATAGAAATCGAGCAAAATTTACAAAAATGAGCCATATCTTAAAATGGCCGTAACTTTCCTCTATACTTTCCTAGGCATAAAACGATTGCACCAATAGAAAGTAGGCATTCCCTAGATTATTTTAAGCTCATAAAATTATGTTTCGCCACTCGAAAAAGGTGTTTTGCCTCTCGATAGAAATCGAGCAAAATTTACAAAAATGAGCCATATCTTAAAATGACCGTAACTTTTCTCTAAACTTTCCTAGGCGTAAAACGATTGCACCAATAGAAAGTAGAAATTCCCTAGATTGTTTTTATATCATAAAATTATGTTTCGCCACTCGAAAAAGGTGTTTCGCCACTCGATAGAAATCGAGCAAAATTTACAAAATGAGACATATCTTAAAATGGCCGTAACTTTTCTCTATACTTTCCTAGGCATAAAACGATTTCACCATTAGAAAGTAGAAATTCCCTAGATTATTTTAAGATCATAAAATTATGTTTCGCCACTCGAAAAAGGTGTTTCGCCACTCGATAGAAATCGAGCAAAATTTACAAAAATGAGCCATATCTTAAAATGACCGTAACTTTTCTCTATACTTTCCTAGGCATAAAACGATTGCACGAATAGAAAGTAGATATTCCCTAGATTATTTTAAGCTCATAAAATTATGTTTCGCCACTCGAAAAAGGTGTTTCGCCACTCGATAGAAATCGAGCAAAATTTACAAAAATGAGCCATATCTTAAAATGGCCGTAACTTTTCTCTATACTTTCCTAAGCATAAAACGATTTCACCATTATAAAGTAGAAATTCCCTAGATTATTTTAAGATCATAAAATTATGTTCTTCATGGTGCCATTTTCTACAACGCCTTCAATATTCATTAAAAAAAATTCTGGTGAATAATTGGTCTAAGTAAATGAAGATAAGATTAAATATGATAGCTTTTATAGCTTTGTATAGGGTTGAAATATCCGACTGTTACTGAGTGGTTTATTTCTTCCCCCAACTCACCCAATCCAGATTACTTTCTATGGCTTATTTCTGCTTATAAATAAACGGCGCAAAAACTCTCCTACTAAATTATAGTATCATTCATTTTGAGTTTCATAAAACCCAATATTATAAGCTAGAAAATAATTTTGAACTTACTCGTAAAGTAGTCTTAGCAAGTATCCATGGGGAGTTTGGTATCTTGTCGTTAACGAGTCTCCGGCGAATCACGTGTGGAGCGCTCTCTCTTTTTGTTCCCGACAGTAAAACGATTGAAACTATAGGTTAAAAGGAGGGTGCAGCGTAAAATGAAGTGTTTTTATTGATTTTTGCTTCTAATCTGAAACAAAAACATGTTTACGTAGTAAAACATTCAGGAAGTACCCCGCGGCTCACCCTTTCAATAGCGCAGAATCTCGTTCTTTGAATAATCCTTTTAATTAAATTCCAAAATCGGAAGCTTTCCCAATTTTGTTTTGCACAATTCAGAGACATTTTTAATATACAAATTAATCTTTAGGTTTAATAGTAGAATCGATAAAAAAAATCACTTGATTTTTCTTCTTCACCCTCCTTTTAGAAGACTTTTTCTCGTAAATACGATTGTCAAACACTCCGTGGATCCCTGTTAAGCCTACATTCCTAGTATGTTAAAAATAAGTTCTAATTTTTATTGATTTCCTTTTTTTTGATAGTGGAATAGGCTTATTGAAACGATAAGAAAATCACTTGTCAGGTTGCATTGTTCTTTTATCAAACTAGATCGATTAAAATTTCAAAAACAAAATCTAGTATTCCTTCGGAATAGCTTTACTCGGTGCTTGCCTTTTCGATGTTAGTATATATAAACTTTATTATTAATAATTCTTGTGTGACAAAGAGCCAATTATCCAAGCAGTAATTGTTTTTTTCGCGTGCATGCGATTGTGACATGTACATACTGGTTCAAAGTCAGTGGACTCTCCTGAAGCAGGAGGAGTCTTTAGCTCGTGTAGGATTGTCGTTTTTTCTCGATAGGTGGTGCGATTATTCAGCGATTTTGCAGACGCGTCTCTCCCGTTACCGTGGCAACCCGACGTAGAAACATCTACGTCGGGTTGCCACGGTAATTGGAAATTTACAGCGTAATTAGACTAAATAGATCAACAAAAGTAGACCAAAGATATTCTAAATTTCTGTTCACTTTTTTAAATTCGCGTTAATTATTCCAATTGGTCTATTTCTGTTGGAATTTTACAATTTGGACTATTTTTAACCAAATTAGAAGATTTCTCCTCGTTGGGAAAACCAATTTATTTCGTTATTCTATGGGAACACATTGAAATGAAAATTGAAAGAGACGTCGCAACCTCACGTAGTTTTTCAATTGGCGCGAGATCGATTTGACAATGCCCGAATCGAGTCAGGTTGCTAGTTTGCCTTAAAAATTAATGGGAGAAAATTTGTAGAAAATATGGTAACTTACGCGATAAATAGAACTCGAGTTAGGATAGAAACTAATTTCATTTAAATTCAAATAACCCCTATATGCGATCTTCTCCGTGTGAGAGTTTGTACTGCAAGTAGAGCACTTCTACAGGCGCCGTATCCAAATTACATTATATAGTTTTCGCCTGTGAAGGTAGCTTTTCTCTAAACGTCAATGTTCAAAGCATTTAACGCATTTACGGGGATTAATAATTTATATTTAATATAAATATACTATTATT